>OU015532.1:3740000-12790000 GCA_907165065.1 Caprimulgus europaeus | reverse complement strand
AAAAACTGCTCTCAAAGTGTAACACTTTGATTTTCCGTGTCAATGTACTTTCCAGATTGTACTGCGTTGACTGAAGTTACTACGCCACAGGAGTGAAGCAATCTTTGCTTAACAACAATGAAAAGCTTGAAATAAATATTGGAACATATTGATATACTCTGGTATATTTTTTAAATATTTTTTTTTTAAAAGAGTGAAAGAGAAAATCTGCATTCTGTCACCTGGTACTCATGAGGATTTGAAATTTCAACAATAACAAAGGGAATGTTTGAAGAAGGGGAGAATTTAGGGAAGATGAGGAGATTTAAATTTCACCAGCATTTTCCAGCTTTTGATAAAATGTTAAATGGATGTTTATTTAAGCATTTTTTTTTCCATTTGGAAATCCTAATTTCACCAGCTGTTTTAGTTTTCCCCAAAGGAAAATGAGATAAATGTTTCAAAAAACCTAAGAAAGTGGCATTGTTTTCTACCAACAGAATTCCCCATTTCATTAAGAAATTCTTAATCAAAGAAGTGGGTTGCTTTTAAAAAAAAAAAAATCAGAAATTGTATATTTAAAAAACAGGCAAACAAACATTTTTTTCAACACTCTTTACTCATCAGAAGTAAGAGTGTAATGTACTGTATGTGGAATAGAATAGCTAATGATCAGAACTGCACAGCAACTCTGAATTTTAAACATATGGCAGAAGAGTACATAGATTCCAAAGTGAAATAAAGCTTACTAAAAGGGCCTGTTAATTTTGAAGGGAGAGACTTAAGATGAGATAAATCAATGCCCACAGGACACAAACGTGCACAGCAGACAATGTGAGCGCTCTGGGAAAAAGTATGCCTGGTTTCCAAAGGGAACTGTTCTTTAAGCTATTTAATAAAACAATTGCTCAACAAATGATTCTTTTTCTCTTGAGTAAAGAGTTACTCTCAAAGGAAATCAAGTTCAACAGGATTCAAAATATTCATGGATTTATATGCTTTGGACAAACAGAGGTATGAGTTTCCCAAGAAAATGGGTAACATCTATAAGGAACAACTCATGGAATCACAAGAAATTGATATTTGAACACACAGTATATTCAAATGCTTTGTCACAGTAATTTCAATAGTGTAACTTTAAACTGCAAATGCCACAACAATGATTGAAAAAGAAAGATACCTATATTATTAATAAACTAGAAAAGAACATTCATTTAAAAATCACATTAATGACAAACTAAATCTTAAAACTTACTTAAAGAAGGAATTAATAAATATCCCACATCCATTTAAGACTCTTTTAATCAATAAACTTTGTAATAACAGATACTTGCAAACAGATATTACCTTCAAGATTATATTACTGAAGTTGTCCCTACATCTTTAAACACTTGGAGAGGTTCATTTCTGGACAATAATTCAAATCATACATCATACCACAGTTTTGGATAAACAATGATCAAAACAGTCTAGAAGAGCAATCATGAAAGGGCTAAATAACAGAGAGAAACGATAAGGATGAAATGTTGATTTGCTCCTGTGTGGCAGATTAAGGAACCTGTATAGAGCGGATGTCACTTTTTTTTAGCAATGCATGTACCCAAATTTGCTTTTGGCAAACACTGCTTAACTGCTGCTGTTTTTCATGAAGTCAATGAAGACTGAGTTAGATAATGAGCTGGCATGCACTTTTGAAATGTTTACTGTGTTCCTTAAAGTAAGGGGAACATGCTGGTTCTTAAACTAATTTGTTTTTTGTTGTTGGCTTCCCTCATCTCTCCCCTACTACTCTGTTCTACCCGTCTTTGGAATAAACAGAAAATTACTGAATCTTTTGATACTTTTTTTTTCCCCAATTATGCAACTAAAGAATCGGTAGTTTCCAAATGGCAAACAACTAAGCCATGTCAAGAGCCATGTTAATCTCATGTGTTCACTCCATTGTTAATAATGAAGGAAGGGGGATGGGGAGGACAAAATAAAATCTGTCTATTCCGGCCTAGATGCAGGACATGAACAAGGAGAGATTCCACAAACAATGTAGTCTTTTTCTTCTGGTGGGGGAGGTGAAGGGGAAGATGATGGTAGCAGCACTTTTGTGGAAGAAGAAGCTGCAACCATCTTGTCAGTCAATACAGCATTCAGAAAGCTTACATGGTGGGAAGAATTTCCCACCCATTGTTAACTAGGAACTTGATTTGAAAATGCAGTTTTTAATTAAAATTGGCACTTCCAAGCTTCATGCTGTCATCCACCATCTTGATAAACACTGAGCTCATTTGTGGTTCCAGCAGTTTGCAAACGCAGTCTCGGAGGTGACAAACCAATTCCCATCCTGCCACCCTTACTCATCCCCATCCTATCATGAGCAAATTGGAAATTTACTCCAGTAATACAAAGCAAGGACTGTAGGATGTGGCCTCATTTGGCTAGAATCCACAGATCCTAGTCTTTATTATTTTTAAGGCATTATTAATGGACCAGAATTCTTCAGAAATGTTCAGAGGAAAACAGGGTCAGTTATTTTTGAGGCTTCTATATGCTTCACTACACTCAGATATCCACAACCATCCTTATGGCTAGAGATCCCACCGCTTAGCTTAAATTTCATTCTCTTTCAATATATACTCCCACAAAATAGTATTCAAGGATAGAAATTCCAAAATATTTCCAGTAATAACAAAAATTCCTGGATAGATAAGATGCAGAATTTGTCTGTTTCACGTGAAAGGACAAAATGGTTCATTTGTTTTGTTGATTTAATGAATATATTAGCATTTGCAATGCATTCAGACTTGAGGGATCTCAAATCAAAAGCCTAGTTACAGCTCTGCTTAAGAAACCAGTAAAATTTCTTAATTGAGTAGGAGATCACATCTCATTATTTAGGAACTTTTTCTAAATAATCCTTTGAAAAAAAAAATTATCTACTTTTTTCTAGCTTTGCATATTCTAAGATCTTGAAGAATAAGCTGGGAGGGTGATTCTTCTGGTTTTTTAAATTTTATTTTGATTGATGTCTTTACAATGTCTAACATTGTTAGGTTCACTACAAAGGATTTCACTTCATTTTACAGTAGAAGAAAAATATTATGCAAATTGAATAAAGGACTTCACAAGACTACCCAGTTCATGTGAACACTAGCTAGCAAAGCAAGCTGTTGTTGGCTTTTGAAAAATCTGTCAACAATTAAGCTCATCAAAAGGAAATTCATAAGCCGATTTAGCAGAAATGTCTCACAAAGCCTGAACACTCCAAGGTACATTCATTTATTCAGCTCAGTTAAAGTTCTATTCATGAAATAAAGTAATTACCAAAGATTCATATATTTGTACTAAAAGCTTGCTGAATGTACAAATCCAAATATAGAAATAACCTCAAGACTTTCAAATTACTGCAATTTGGAGTCATTTGCAGAATGATCTTCCAACAGGAATAAATCGGTGTTCCAAGCCTTCTCACATTATTCTGAGAAACACCATCTTTCAAAACCTAGTACAAAAAAAGGAAAGATGTCTAACACCTACGCTCAGTGTCCATTTACCAACTTACATCTTATGCACGTCTGAAAAAAACAGATCTTTGTTACTGCATTTAGAACATTCTATAGTCTTTATTTAAGACAGAGGACAAGGTCTTAAGAGGGTTCTACAGAGCATGAGAGTTCCTCAATTCTGACACCAAAGCAGCTAAGTCAACAAAAGAATATGTCTGCACTACAGAATGTCTGTCCACCTCCCAAAGTCCTGTTAGAAGGCACACAGAGTCCTACAGAAAAAAGTTATTATTTTGTCTTGTGATTTGTCCAAACCATGGTTAGCAATCTAGAGAAGTCTCTCCAGGAAATTACAGGCTTCATTATGGAAATTCTCCCTTCACTGCCTGTTAATTTGATTAGCAGACTGCAGTTTATTCAGAATTTTGCACGTATGCAATTCTTGACCAGATCTGACTCATCACACATGCCCTGTATTGAAGACTTTATTCTGGCTTCTTCCAGTAATGCATTTGTGTTGATTTTGTACAATCCTGCTCATGAACTTAACGCTAGTTCATAGGGTCAGACCTTTCATTTTTCTACGTTCAGTTATTACTTTCTGCCACTGCTCTTTCATTAGTCAACCTCCAGTCTTACAGGAATAGGACTTGGCTGATACTTATTTGGAAATTCTTTGCCTTGTGATCTCAGGAATTTCGAAACCCTGTGCTTCAGAGTGTCTGATTAAATCTGGATTAGGATTCTGCCCTTAATCTAGTGTTCAGCAAATGTTTCAGCTTTGGTCTGAGACACCTTATAAGAACAGCACCAAATAAATTTACATTGTATTTGAAGAAACCTATGTGGGAACAACTGCTACACACTCTTTCCACATTTCTGTAAGACACTAACTCAGTGGCCACTGTTTGTTTCCTTTTACATAAGAGCACAGTGCAGATATTGCCAGAAAAAAATAATGTTTAAATAAATTTAAGATTGTGAGACTGTAATAGAAGTTTTAAAGCACAGCAGTGATTGTACCATTACTCTCCAAATAAACAGTCCTATACTTAACTCTAAAAGTATTTTGGGCTAAGTTTAAAAAGAAATTCAAATATTAAGGTAAAAGTCACGTAGGTGTGAAACAAGCAATTTTCAGCCCATCCTGTAGACACACTACACATTAGCTGTACATAATACTGTTTATGGTTCCAAATCAGACTCAGTGATTTTTATAGACATCTGTTTTCTTTCACATTCACCACATACATAGATGTAGTGTCACTATTACAGAGATTTGACTCATCCAAAAACATCACAAGTCAACCACTAAATCAGTGAGGAATATGCAGCCCATTAGAAGCCCTGGATAATATAAGATCCATACAGCCTTGGGGAAAATCATTGAATTTGCCAGGCCATCAAGCTCCTTGCATACTGCCTTGCTGGAGATGAGGTGGTGCTCAGCAAGAAAGCGTTTTGATCAGCGGGCAGTGGCAAAGCTCATGGAAGCTCGTGGACATAACTATCTTCTACTCAGCCTAAGCAAGGGAATAAGAAAATACTCCTTTTGTTTAGCAATAAATGCAACAATAGAAGCTACAGGCTAAATCACGAATCAGCATGACAAGGCTGGAGGAGGAGCTGGGCCATGTAGCCTGAGGGATCTTCCCCAGAGTCAAATGTAGAAGTGGGAGTTGCACTTTGCTTGTTATAACAACTACTCCTTGTCAGAAGCAAAAAACATGCAGGAGCACAAGAAGACAGTCCAGACAGGGGTCCACAGAGGCTAGTGAAACAGCAGTAAGGCCCTCAAAGAAAAGCAGAAAGCTTTTTGGGCAAAGGGACGGCTGCTAGAGGACTTAGAACCAAATGAAGAAACACTTGAGGGTGTTCAGAGAAATTAAGACTAAGGGAATATTATTTTAATTAAATAGGACTGTATCAAGGACATATCTGACTGTTATCACAATCTCTTCCCTGCAGTAGCAGCCTGTGAGGCCCATGCACTGGGTAACTACTAGGGCTGAGAGGGAATAATCAGGACAATAAGACCCCAGAGGTCTTTCTTGCAAAATTGATAGTGTCAGTAGGGCAGATACGTATCCCTGCCACACTTTCCTCTAAATGACCTCTTGGTGTGTTAGATAAGGCACTCTCCAAGGAGTAGAGTTACACAGCTGTACCTGCTCTGGCTGAAAACACAGAATAGCTGGGATATTTCAAACCAATGCAGGAGAGGGGAAAGCACACTCAGTGCCAGCCACGTGCTGAAGAAGGCCTCAACCATTTTAATGGTGGGTACCTGACACAGCTGTACAAGCATCAAAGATGTGAGATTTAGACACCAACCTGCACTCAGGACTTGTTCATGAGAGAACAAACCCATGCCAAAGCTGATGAAGCAGGTGTCATGCAGGTCTAATATGGCAACCAGAGTACCACTGATCCTGGCTGCCAACGGGGACACTATGGCTACCTTGCCAGCCACAACAAGGCCATGCTATGTCAGAGCCAGCAGTATAGCCAGTGGAGCCACTGCTCCAGTCTCCACACTGCCAGCAGTTTTCTGCCATAAAAGAGGGCCTGGGCTGCAAAAATGGGCTACCAAAGACACAGCAAATTCACACCTGACTGCTCCTGCCACCCTTCTCCTCCCATGATACCTCTCTATATCATACTTCTTGACCCAAAGATGTTCTCACAACCAAGAGGAGGACTTGGCACAAGGCATATGCTCCGATTGGGACTGCTCATCTGGGTCCAAACCTGAATTTGAGGAAATGGGAACTCCACCCTTGAAGCACTCTCCTCTCTAGAGAGAGAACATGGTTATTACTGTTTCTGAGGTAACCTGCTGGCACATAGCAGCATGGGGTACCTGTGTACATCCATCCCACTTTGGGGCAACATATCCCCTGTGTTTCTCCATAGGTCTAGCTGTTATTTTGCAGAGGGTGCTTGAGAAAATTGAAAGACTCACTGGCTTCACTCAATTTAGATCAGATATCTAATGGAAATTCACAATGGAGAATGACTGACTAAAGGCTGCAGGATTTATCAGATAATTTTATGAGAGAATGCACAATTGCTGCCTGCTGCACACCAAAGTGCACACCTGAGGTGCTTAAAAGTAACTTCTAGCTCCAAACTCCTATTTTATCACTGAGTTTAGGTATCTTAACCCAAGTGACAGAAAGCAAGCTTGAATTTATTTTCTTAAGTTTTTCCTACTAACATTTTTCTTAATTTCTCTACTATGCATCCCATATTATGGTATCTCTCTGCATACAGAGTAGAAAGCTAGATACCTGATTTTAAGTTGTTACCTTTGTGATGCTTTAGCACCATAATTTCTTTCCCAATGAGTTAGGTTAATTAGTACTACAGTATTCAATTTTTACAAAACACCTATTTGACATTTAAGCTGTGTGCAATTATTGGCAGCATACTGACATAGCAGAGAGACCAGATTTGCAGAAAACCATCTCATCCTGCAAATTTTCTAAGAAATATCTCATATTGAGCACATTAAAACAAACAAAAAAAAAAGCTCTGAACATCTTCTAAAAGCTTAGCACTTATGAAGAAAAGACAAAACAGATTGGAGTAACTAAAGAACACAGAGAAGGCAAGTAAATTGTGCTAAGGCAGTCAGGAAATCACAAGCCTAGAAAGAGCATGCAGAAAACTGGCTGTGCTCTGCCAGTGCTACTGAACAATACCCTGTTGCACAGTTTTTTAAATAGTTTTTAACATTTAGCCCTTTTAAAACATGTAATTGTTCTGTGGATAGTAATTTCCTCAGATCCAAGTATAATTATTCTTCTAAATATTTGATCCATCTTTATTGTAAGCTCTTCTTAAGACAGCTACAAAATATTGCTAATATTTTTGAGTTAATAGTGTGTTTAGAAGGTCATGTCAGGTTATTGCTGGGAGGATTAAAAGATTTTCTTTCCTCCGGAGCCCTTTGTTATAAGAAACCAAGGAAATTTAAAACAGGATTTATTCCTTCGAACCAGGACAAACCAACGGAGTACCGTGGCAAGAGCATGAAGCAAGAGCACTTTGGGCCAGGAAATTTACAAAGAAAGCTTTCTTCAAACTCAAAAGTTAAGCTGAAATTTTAAAATTCTTAATGGTTCTACATTAAGGGCAGCAGTCATTCATGCTTACAAGTCCTCTTTCAAAAGATCATGGTACAACATCTGGTAAGCCACTGGCTCTCACTAACACAGGTAGACATTTCTGGCACATATGAGATTCATTTGGTACTTGTCAAGCCAAGCCCTGCTGCCTGTTCCCACTGTCACCGGCAGGAAGAAAGGATAATGATGAGCATCAGCAATGACTGCAAGGTGGCTCAGTAGGGAAACAGGAAAGACAGGCAGGAAGGAAGAAGAGAAAAAGGCAAACCCAGGAAAGTTTGGTCTCAAATGTCAAAACAAATCTACTGCCAGATATAACGAATTTTCCCAACAGATGTTACCTAGAAACAAATGAGACTCTCAAGCTTCAGGATCATGCCTGTAGGAAGTTTTAAGTCAGGTCTGCATCTTTATGTAAGTGTTGTCATTATGCTAGTCAACTGTTAATACAGAGTAGTGAAGAGATCAGGGTGAATGGCAGGTCAAGTGAAGCGGACGTGCCATCTGACTTAGTTTAAAATTGGAATGCATCAGCCTTATGAAGTGATTGTGCATGTCGCAAAATTCATTGCTCAGAATGTAATTGATTTGGAATACATCAAAACCCAGTAAATCCTACCCCTATCAAGGTATTAGGTATTGTGATGTTTTCTGTCCTTAATCTTTCAGACTGATCTCTCAAATGCATACAGCTTAGACCTTGCTTTCTGTATGCACCTTATCCTGAAAAAAATTCTATTTAGGTTTTGGGGTTTTTTTAGCTCTGTCATTAAAGTGACCTTAGCATGGCATTCACTTCTAAATGATGCATTGAACTGTCTTTTTGAGCAACTGAAAGCAAGAGCACTGATCACATGCTCATATTCTGCTGGAACCAGGCCTATAAATATTCTGACCATTTCCAAATGAATGTGTCATGCCATAATGGATATCCTGAAAAGGAACTGATGCAACAGCACCGACAGTATATATATATTTTTTTAAAGATTTTAAGAGATCAACAGGTGGCTCTCATCTACTACACAATATTGCTAGCTTAGCTACTGTAACATTGTGAACAGATGTTTTTAAGCATCATCAATAGGATTACTCTAGAATTTACTCATCAAAAATCAGTGTACAGCAATGTTCTTTCTGGTGGGCAGATAATATATCCTGCTTCCATCAGTTCATCTATATAATAGCTCACGTGAGGATGAGTGAGCTCACTTCTATTTGAGATGACAGCTTGATGCAGCATTTCAAGGCTTAGCCTAACTTGCCCTTACTTGAGGTCAGGCAGCAACCAGTTCCAGAAAACATGTTTGTTAGATGTGTCTGAAAACAGTTTAGCACTTGCATTAAAGTAATAATTAAACATGAACAGTGTGCCTTGATGTTGTTTAAATGAATGACACATTCCATGCCCAGAGGAGTTTTCAGCCCAGTTCTGTGACAGACAAAACATAATAATTGATCCAAGAAGAAATTAATGAAAAGAGTGACGAGAGGTTAAGTAGGCTATCATTCTGATTGAACCATATTTTATGGTGTTACTCGTACAATATACCTCGACAAAGAGGGTGGAGCTCAGTCTAATCCAGTACGCCTCCACTAAAAGTACTGGCACAAAATATCAGATGGTCTTGTTAGCAGCTTCCTCTTGAGAGCTGTTATATAACCACTGGGACTGTAAACAAGAAAAAGAGAAAGAAATGGAAAATAACTAGATAAAAATTTCAAGGAAAAAAATTATTTATATGCATCTGCCTTTGTAATTCTAACCTGGACAGAAAAAGGAAACTTGAGTTTCCCTTCAGCTATATAAACTCTTTAATTTAAAATAGCTTTTCACAGCAGATTTTTTTTCACAGTTTATATCAGCTAGACGTTTCCCAGAAATGTAGAGCAATTGATATTGTTGACATCTCTACCCGGAAGTTTCTCTTCTCTCTCTAAATCATAATGCTAAGCTGAGAACCCTAAGCCAAGTGACCCTAGATATGCACCACTAAAAAACCACTGGGGAGTACATGAGCTTAGAGAAATCTTTTATTTGGGTGCCTATGAGGAACTCTCTCCTTTTCTATATGAGCTGGAGGCAGCTGCAAAGGCAGGACAGGAAGGGACACGCTAGGATGCCCAATTAGGAGACCAGAGTCCATTTTCTCATTGTGTGGTACTAAAACTGTGGAGGGGGAAGGGGGAGCTGGAGGGCAGGGTCCATATCTGTGTTCAGTGGTCATGTCCTAATGCTTCATTGTACAGCTCCAAGCAAAAGGAGGTGGCAGAGGCTCAGCAGATGCAAACACCCAGGACAGATCCTACACCCCTGTCCTGCCGCAGAGCAGGGAGGCTGCCCTCCTCTACTTCTGCTGAGACACACCAGGAAGGCAAACCCATGCTGCTGCAAGTAACCCCAGCACTTGGAAGCATTATTCCTTCCTCAAACGTGCAAGGTGTGAAGGCCTGGATACAAAAAGGAACTGTGCCTGGATAGGAGGGCCTAAACACAAATTTTGACCCACTGAATCTCCAGATAAGATTCTGCCTATCTCAGTTTCAGTTTCTACAGGAGAGATTCATGTCATCTCAGTTTAGGGGTCTGGTTGTATAATGTCTGGTATATAATGTCTGCAGCTGAGGCAGCCCTCTTGGCTCCTGACAAGCAACAAGAGAGAAATGGGCCATTGCAGGGCCCACTTCATCTAGCCTGTTTGGGATATTTGTTTCCAGAGATACTCTATACCATGAAAGACTGTTCATTTTTCCAGTTAGAGTTACAAGCAGAGTCTAAAAAAACTGGTTCAGAAGCAAAGCCATATTTAGCTAACTGAATCCCAGTCTCTGATGGCTTCATTTCCAAGTGACATTCCTGAGGTACCCACTTCCAAATACACTCAGAACAGCCTTCCCTAATCTTAACAGTGCTTCCCAGTTTATCATCTGTCAAATAAGGCTTCTCATTATGCAAAGAGTTTAGGCATTTAATTCATAAGACTGTACTAGAAGGGCTATATTCAGCATTATAAAATAGAATTCTTGTGCATCTAAGTTAGATTCCAAAGGGCACCTGGCCACGGAAGCTCTGCCGTGTACCTGGCCTGTGCCACGCAAGGCGAGACTAGTCTGAATGGACAAGAAGAGACGACTCAGCCTCAGACAGCTGATGAGGTTACTGTGCCCAAGTGTCCCCCTCACCCTCCCTGCACTGATATTTGAGCTGTTCATAAACCAGCTGCTGAACCACTGGAGTTATTTAGCACTTCAAGGGTGGGGTAAACAGCTAGAGGTGATAACCACATTAGCTGTCTCAAGCTGGCAGCAAGACATAAATCAATCAGAGGCCTCAGGCACACTGAAATGGGATACGACAGCGGCAAACGAAGCAGGAAGCTGCTTAAGCTAGCCAGAAGGAAACACAAAGACAAGTGCAGTATAAGATCACACACACAGAGACACACAAACACACACTCTTACAAAGTGGCTTGGACACTATACTCTGTAACCCAACTGTTGGGACATTCCGCAATCTCAGCCTCAGTTTCCTGTTCTTCTTCTTTTGAGAGATTTTAACCTACATCTTCCAGCAGAATGTCAGCCACCAAGCTGCCACAGCAGGTTCCTGCTGTCCTGTCTGCCCCTTATACACATAACACCTTTTTATTTTCTTTCTTTTAAAAGGAACGTTCCACTTTCTAGTTGCCTATTAGTCTCAACAGATAGAGACCTATCTCTCCTTCCTCTGTAGTAAGTCTTAAAATAGATCTTCTAGAAATCATTCTTCTTCTTACCCTCTGAACGCTAAATAGGGAAAATCGTAGAGTCATAGAATCAAAGAATGGTTTGGGTTGGACAGGACCTTAAAGATCATCTAGTTCCACACCCTTGCCATGAGCAGGAACACCTTCCACTAGACCAGGTTGCTCAAAGCCTCATCCAACCTGGCCTTAAGGGACACTTCCAGGGAGGGGGCATCCACAACTTCCTTGGGCAATCTGCTCCAGTGTCTCACCACCCTAAACACCTTCCAGTTTAAATCTATTTCCCCTTGTTCTACCACTGCCTGCCATTGTAAAAGGTCCCTCCCCGGCTTTCTTGTAGGCCCCTTCAGGTATTGGAAGGCCGCTATAAGATCTCCCCAGAGCCTTCTCTTTTTCAGGCTGAACAGCCCCAACTCTCTCATCCTGAACTTGTAGGAGAGGTGCTCCAGCCCTTGGATCACCCTCGTAGCCTCCTCTGGACTCGTTCTAACAGGTCCATGTCTTTCTTGTGTTGGAGGCTCCAGAACTGGACACAGTACTCCAGGTGGGGCCTTATGAGAGCAGAGTAGAGGGGGAGAATCACCTCCCTTGACCTGCTGGCCACGCTTCTCTTGATGCAGCCCAGGATACGGTTGGCCTTCTGGGCTGCAAGCGCACATTGCCAGCTCATGTTGAGCTTCTCGTCCATCACTACTGCCAAGTCCTTCTCATTGGAGCTGGTCTCAATCCACTCATCACCCAGTCTGTATCTGTGTTTGGGGTTGCCCTAATCCAGGTGCAGGACCTTGCATTTGGCCTTGCTGAACTTCATGAGGTTGGCACAGGCCCACCTCTCAAGCCTGTCAAGGTCCCTCTGGATGGCATCCGGTCCCTCCAGCGTGTCAACTGCACCACATATATATATAAAACATATAATATAGCAAGAACATCAGTAAGAGGGTGTCAAGTACAAAAACCCCAACACTGGCTAGTATTACAGTATTCTCCTAGGTAAAAGATTTTTTCATACACCAAAACAGGTGAAAGATCTGAATCGAAGTCTCCCATCTGAAAGGCAAGAACCTTAATGAATGTTTGATTCAACACCACAAACCAAGTCTTTTTCTCACAAAATTGTACATATTCTCTACACACACTTTTTGCTGTAACAAGTGAGTCAGGAAAGAAAGGGGATGAGAACACCTTTCTCTCCATTTTAAGCTGTGGGCTACAGACCTAGAGATTGATGTGGTCAGGACTTAGGCAGGTGACACAAACTCAAAATCAGACTGATGGGTCCTGTAGGAAATTCACTAGCAGAAACTTGCCCAGAAGGAATTGGCATAGGGGGAGAGGAAGCAGGTGGGAAGGCCAGTGACACCTAGAAACATCCTTAAGCACTAAAGAGGCATTTAAACATAATTCCTCTCATTAATCTAGCCCACTAGCTCTAGTGGTTCAATTGCCTGCACAAAAAATGGTGCTATGCTGACAGAAACCTGCATATCTATGGGAACAGGTGGAGAACTTCAGCTATCACCTTCTCTGCACTGAGTACTTTTTTTCTTGGGATGAAAGCAGCAGCTGCAATGGGCAGGAAAGCAAAAATATCATGCCCATTCAATACATTCTTTTCATGTAGTCTGGAGAGCACTTCCCCTCTTCATTATATTCAGCACTGGCAGATAATATGACTTCCCTCTAGAACCACGTGCACTGTGTACACGGGTTGAGTCCAACATTAACCTACAGCGACATTCTAAGTAAAAACACATTAAAGACAAGTGTACTTAAAAATAGAGTTGTAATCATGTACTGTACTCAGTGTGCTTAAATAGTGCACGCAATATAGTTCAGTGTAATAACCACCCACTACTCAGGTTTCTAACACGAAGGAAGATATAGAATGGAATTACATTTTGGCCTGGAACTGATTCTGCAGTACAGCCAGTCCCATGCAATCCATAAAAATTCCTGTGTCAAAATGATGCGTCCCGTTGTCTTGATGCCTTGATCAAGGTTTCAGAGCTTTTAATTTCTCTGACATCCTCCACAATAACAAACTTACACTGAGCATATGTTAACTCAACCACCACCACTAGAGTCCTGCTCAGGAATCTATTTCTTTGCAATTTTTTTGTCAGCATATGCAGTAGCGAATGCTGTCCCTGTATAGACAGTCCTCTTCTGAATGAATTAGTCACTTGAAAAGGTAGTTAAAATGCTAACATTATTGTAAAAATCTCCCTTTTGCCAGGAACTACCTTACCAAGTTACATTCTTTACTTATAAGTCACTGATGAACTGAATACAATAAAATAACAGTAATACTTAGCCCTCTTGTAACTAATCCTAAATTAGAGTTCTCAATAATCATATAGGTCTTCAGAAATTAAATTAACATCCTGTTGTTATATACTTAAGGTTCTGGGTTTTCATTCAGGTTTCCCAACTGAACTGAAATGAGATAAACAATTTCTGTTGTTATTCAAGGATATTTTTTAAAATTTATTTTCCCTTTCCTCCAGTTATTTGCATGCCAGCATCAGAATGACAGTATGCCAGAGCATATGGAATAAAGGTAGAATGCAAAAGTGTCCTGGTTTTTCATATAGTCTCTTCTAATCTTCTGAAAAGCCGCTGAAAGAATGAGAAAACTAATCCACTTTATAACATAGTAAACCTTTTTAAGATTAATAAGCAACCTCTGTGCTCCTGGTGGGATATGGGTTCCTCCTTCCTTCAGCTGTAAGCTCCAGCCTGCAGATGGTAGGTGCTCTCAATCAGAAAAGCACCAAAGTGCACCTGACAAGTGAGGAGTCTTACCAGAGGATATGCGCAACCACGTACCTGCTTTCCCCTGGCTGGTGCACCAGCCAGGGGAGGATTTGATCCAGCAAGATAGGAATGCATGGTTAGAGACCTCCAGTTGTTAGAGACTGAATACATATGAGGGCTAAAATTTCTGAAGCCAAATTCCTATTAAAAACAATAGAAATGTGGGTGTACAAATCCCTCAGTCTCTGTCCAGCCAAAGCAATTCCTCTGCCCCCAGCCACTAGCTGCTACCCATTGGTTAGCACTGCTGGTACAATTTTTTAGAAGGATTTGTTGCACAAAGACAGAGACTTATTAAAAACAGAAAAGAATGTGTTGTGCCTCTGTAGCCAGAATCATAGTTTAAAAATCTGTGGGCTGGATCTTCCCGAATGCTCAAAAGATACAAAACAGTTATAAACCCATATGAACCACCTAAGCTCAAGCATATGGCTGTTTTTCATTTCCAGTGATTCAAAGGAGGCATGTTTACTACTGCAACTGGCACAGCACGCTTCCAGAAGAGACAAAAAAAATCATGTTTTCATTAATATTTTTTCCTTTTTAAACATTTTTCTATTATTTATTGGTTCAGAGACCATGATTCACTTTAGGATAACTTAATATAAAACCAAAATATTTTCATCTTGTTTTACAGTTATTCTCTTTTGCTATAAATAGGCACTGAGCACTCAGGCCAACACTCTTGAGATCCCTCTTCTGCCTCCCCATTTCACTCTATAGCTGGATTGAGTAAAATACAAGGAGGATAGTTACCTTTTTTTCGAGCTAACAAGGTGCAATTCTTGTCTCTGTCCAAGGTGAATTTCACCCCAGGAGGACCAGCAGCTTAGTGCATATTTGTGACCAGATCCTGAACTACTTGTACAACCAGCTCTTCTATTAGTTTCTATTTAGGTAATGTGACTTCAGTTAGATATTTGTGCATTTGCCAGGAATGAAGGGGGAAAAATAAAGCAGCCCTTTAGAAATTTTCTCAAAGCGGCTGGAGGACAAGTCAGCTGACAAGTATGTTTATTGCTCTTAAATAATTTGGGAAGCAAAGAGAGACCATTTCAGTGTTGGGAAACCTATCACTGAATAGACCAGACTCTAGGTAAATTGGCGTGTTTTCTTTTTCTTTTTTTGTTTTTTTTGTCTGCTTCATTGATGACTATCACGGCAAGATTATTTTTTTCTGTTACAATTCTTTTTGAGATGAACAGAGACATCCATTGTCAACCCAGCATCCTAGGGTGTTAGCTGCCTGCCTGCCAGAAGTCCAAATCCATGATATTACAGACATACTGCCAAGCTTCAGCTAGTGATCCAGCCATTGCCCAATGCTGTTTGTGAGCACTAATAAAACTGTCAGGTGTGACTCAGACCAGACTGACCACAAGTGACTACTGGCTCTAGGGAAGGGCTGGGGGAACCATGGACACAGGTAGTATTCTGGTCAACCTTCGCAGTGGGGGTGAAAAATAAAGCATGTCAGATCATTCTATTTTGTTCCATGCTTATGGCCCACAGGTTAAGAAAGACAGAATCTTGAGTTTGCTAAGATGATGACGCATGCTGCACAATGCGCCCTCAATGCTTTTAATCAGTAAACTGGTAGAAAAAAGTTCTGTAGAACACATTACTATATGATTCTTGGATTAAAACTGTATTGTTATTGCTTTGTTTTGACAAGACCAACTAAAGCCCAGTTAGAAGCAGAATGATGGAACATTAAGGTACACTCAAATTTGCAGAGTATCTGGCTGGGGAGAGTAGAACAACCTTCACAGGACAGGTTCAAAGCGTTGTCAATTAATCATTCACTGTGAAATCAGCAGGATGAAAGAAAAAGACAAGTTCTGCACCTCAGCAGGAAAACTGAATGCACAATTACAAAGCAGAGGAAAGTAAGAAGTTAACTACAGAACTGCAGAAAGATCTTAGCTACAACAATGTGCAAACTGAGACAGCAGGATGATTCTCTTACAAATATGGCATTTTATGCCTCTTGGCACTAGTGATACCTCAAATCGAAAATACAGTCCAGTTTTGAATTATATTTTTCAAGATCTATGCAGACAATCAGAAGAGTCCAGAGAAAAGTAACAACAACAACAAAAACAAACAAAAAAAAACCCCACACTAGGTTGGAATATACAATCTAGGAAGAAAAGCTGAAAGGTTTGGGTTTGTTTAGTCTAGAAAAGAGAGTCAAGGAAGACATAAGTCTTCAAATATGCAAGATGCTGTTATAAATATGACAGTGATCAACCGTGCTTCATGTCCAGCAAGGTTAGAATAGTTGTGCTTACCATGTGCAAAAGAAGACTTGTTAGCTTTTAGGACAAAATAACTAACAAAAACAGCCATACACTGGAACAGCTCACTGAGGCTGGTCATGGAATCCTCATCACTGGAGTCCATTATGGAAAGGTTAGACAAATCACTGTCAAAAATAGTCCACAAAACAGAGAGATGGACTGGTCACCTGAGTGCCCTCCCATTCCTACACTTCTATGATTTACTAGGGAATATGCAGGTTCTTGCACAAATCACTCTTTTTAGGGGTTTAACAAGTCACTCTGACTAATATAGTGCATGCAAAAACCTCTCTCCTGATGCCAAGTATTTCAAACTCTATTTAAAACTTTACCACTGTAAAAACTGTTATGTTCTAGCAGGAAAATCCAGGAAGTAGTAATCTGCAATATTATTGTACCAAGTGAGAAGCCAAGTCATTTCAAAAGACCTTTCAAAATCTCATGTGTGACCACAGGACAAGGTCGGGAAAGGACAATGACATTTCTCTGTCAGAAGGTAAGAAAACCCCAACACAGCTGAGGTTGTCACAATCTGGCAAAAGCCAATACGTAGCAGTGGCTATAGGCTACACAGAAATTGATTCAACACAGTTTCAGTAGGAACTCTCTGGTACCCAGCACATCTTGAATATAAAAACTAACATCTAACAAGCTGATAGGTTTCAGAAGCTTTCATCCTGAAGCTACCTGGGGATGTTTATAACTGATGAACCTGGTGAATTTATTGAGCCCATCGGACACTTAAGAAGTAAGGAATCCTTGAATACTTAAGAGCATCGCATTAAAAAAGGGAATACATACTGGCTGGATCAAACTATAATCCATTCTTTGCACAGAGGCATAGAAAGCACTTGTGGATTGTAAGCCCCACCAAATTGCCCATTACAGACCCACTGACAAAAGCATTGCTTCATACTATGTGTGACACACCTACTACAAAGAATCTAACTTCTGTCTCAGACCTTACATTTCATGGAGAAGAAAAAAAAAAAAAAAAAAGGAAAGAAGACCACTCCAGACAAATTTACAAGAATGCGAAAATATGTTAAAGGCACCAGTACTAATGGCTACGGCAAGAAATACCCGTGGAAGAAGTAAATGTGATGACTACTCCACTCAACTGATGAAAGCATCAAGGCTAACAAAGGCCTGCATAGACACAATATAGCATATTGTTGAATTCTAAGACAAAAATCAAGTAAAGCTAAAATATTAACACTTGAGAGGGATTATCTTCTCTGCAAAAGATCCACTGGAATAGCTATGCTGATCTGACAAGGCATAATTCAAAAAAGTACTTAAGCTTCTGAAATCTCACAAACTTAATGGTATCCAGGCAATTGGTGAATGTTACCTTGGTCAATAAGATTCTCCTGAGTTATTTCCCCTCAGAAGCATTTCACAAAAGCATCTGAAGACAGCTTAGAAGAATGTGAGCTACCTGCAAGGCTAATTCATAAAAGCAATAGCCAAGGGACTGGAAGAAGCTCAGTTTTCTTGTTAAAATGTTTAATGAAAGTTTCTGCAAAACATCCTTCTGTTTTAGGACATTTCTACATACAGATTCTGTTTTTCAGAGATCCCATTCCTGCATTCCTTGCAAACCCAAAACACCCGCTGACATCATTAGGCAATGCATTGGCATCAGAAATACGGGACTAAGCCAACAGAGGTTGTGGGTAGCCAAAACTGTGCTGGAGACAGTTCGTCCTGGTTTGGTGAAACTAACTTTTGAAATGACAGCTGGTTCACAAATTGTGAACCTCCTAGGGTCCTAGCAGACCCCACTGCCCCACTGCTGACAGGTCTTTGAGAAGTTGATCTCCTCATACTCAGCGCAGATGGCCACGCTTCTTCCCTCCTCAACCCTCACAAGCTAGGACCCAGAAGTCCCTTCTCCTATGCTTCGGGAAGCAGCTATTCCCGCTTCCTGGCCCAGCCCCACTCCCATGCTCCCTGGCTCCACTCCCGGAACCAATTCATATGCAATGGGCTACACATCCTGCTGGCAGAGAAGGGCTAGGAGGGACTGTCTTGAAAAGATTTAAAATCTTATTAATGAATACAATACGAACTTCAAAGTCCTACTGGGGAGCAGTATTTGTGTAATGGCAAGAAAGAAAAACAAATGTATCTTGAATCCTGACACTACTAAAGGCAGCAGAGAGAAACACCCAGGGAGCCAGAATTTCAATCAACAATTGATTTGAGTACCCATTCTTGTAGTGGATGGAAGGAATCTGTTTGAGAGAAACATAGGAAAGGAAGCTACAGATGGAAGGAAAACAGAGATCACAAAGGCAAAGGGCAAGGAGTGAAAAAAAAGCCAGAGTGATTATAACAATAATGAAAACAAACTTGAACCCATGCTAGTTAAAATGGGGGGGGGGGGAAAGTTTTATTAGTATTTGCTAAATAGGCCTCCTGTAAAGAGTCAATGAGCACTTCATTTTCTGTTATTTGTACTTCGCTTAAAGAACCTTTTTAATTCTTGTACAATCCACACATATGACCACCATATAACTCAATGTATATAAAATGCAGGCAAGCTGCAGATTCAGGATGAACTCTGCTCTCAATCTGGCAAAAGAATTTTGACAATTATCTTGCAGGGGAGGGAGCAAATCCACCCCTTGAAGCAAAAGTCTCTTCTTCACATAATCAGGGTCAGTTGCCCCCATGCAGCTGACAAAATCTTGGGAAGGTTAGACACCTCTCTAGTCCTGAACACGTTACGATCTTCTACATTTTTGACAAAACCCAATTCTTTGATTTAATAGGTCTCATCCAGCTATTTACTGATGAAGTTGTGTGACCCCTTGGATGAAAACTGAGGAAAATTCAGAATCTCAAACACAAAACTCTGTTCAGAAAATCCCTTTCATAGGGGGGACTGTAAAGCAAAAATCCTTTTCTTTATTAGAGTGGGCAGTTCAAGATTAGATTGTAGAGTTGGTTTCTCTGGGCATAATACTGCATCAGTCTTTCAGCTATAGCACACTCTCATCCAGTGAAGCAAATACATAGAACCATGATTATTATTTTATTTACTTTTCAGGCAATGATATTATACAGGGAGAAAAGAGAAGAAGAGAAGAAGATAGATAGAACAGTATCAGTACGGCTAATATCTTTAAATCAGTCAGTTATAGGTATGAGTTTTCTTTCTAAAAAACTGCAACTGAAATCCAAGCAGCAATTCTTGGTAATGCTTTTTGTTTTCCCACACAGCTCATCACTGGCACAAATCCGTCATCAGTCTTCCTGTCAGTCTCCACAGATAACAGATGATATTCAGAGACTGAACCCTGTGGACTGTGGACTATGGACATCATCCACTGGGACAAATCCCATTTCATAGTTTTCCTCCTATCTGACTGCTCTGCAATTCAGCATCTTCTGCTACTCATCTTCTCCTCTGCCTCCTTATGAACATTAGTTTTCCTGCTTCAATAGAGCCAATGTACAGATATTTCAAAGAAAGGAGCCAAGAGCTCTAAACACTCTCCAAATTTCTCCACCATACTGTTTGGCACATAAGGAAAACAACTTTTGACACTATTAATGTTTTTCATTATGATGGAGTGAAAAGATCTGAAACTACATTTCCCATCAGGCATCACAACTTGATTTTGATGGTTCTGAAGACAGTAGCATTAGGTAGCTACTACATTACTCTACTAGTTTCATCAAATCATTATTACAAGTGGATCAAAAATAAATTAATCACCTGAAAACTAACTAGATATAAAATCTCCACACAAAAAAAACCCCTACAAAATCAGCAGAGCTATTATCATACTTCAGCAGCCTTGTTTTCTAGGATATATTTTATGCTTGATTTCCCATTTCCACAATCTTTTTTTTTCTTCATTGCTATATTCACTTGCAACTGAGGAATGTGAAATAGTTCTTTAAGCCTTCTTGAAGTCTACAATGAATTGTGCAGACAGACCAGATTGTTTGAAGTTTAGCTTTTAACTTTACATTTGGCTTTGGGAAAAAAAAACAACAAAAATAATAACAACAAAAAAAACCACCAACAAACAGTGTTTTCTTCAGTCTTTTGATTAATTTCACAGAATTTCCAGAAACATGTAAGCCACATATCAAAACTTCGTAATTTAAAGTCCCATTTTTGGATCTGGAAGAGTCTGCAGTTAATATTCATTGCAATTACAATACTTTATCATACAGTGGAATCTGTGTTCAATGGTATCAGAACGTGGGTTTAGTTTACGAGTAGTTTTACATAGATTACGGCAAAATGTTCATGAAGGATTCGATAATTGGAGAAAAATGGTTTTTGAATGAAGCAATAAATACAAAATTTCGTAACTTCATTTGACAGCAGACTGAATTCACCTTTTGCATCCTTGACCAAATCTGAAGCAATTCCCTTGATGTCAATGGAATGAAACTGCTGTGGAAACACTTGGGGCAGTCCTACCCCTTTTGAAATCAGTGGCAAAACTCCCGCTGGCTTCAGAGCCCATATGTGTAGTTCACAGGCACGGCACTTCTCTTGGTTGGCCTACTAACCTTTTGTGACTTAACACATGCTACACTTCCCGTTTGCAGTCTCTGAGGTAAGCCTTCTGTGCTGTTGAAGTTCCTGGCCTAAGGTATCATTTTCTTTGTTTACTGTCTGGCTTCATAGATGTCTGGCACAGATTTCAAAGTACAGTAGCTCAAAAATATACTCGGTGCATATGTGCATAAACTCTGTAGTGGATTGCATCACACATCCTGCATCCGAAACTAAACTCACGTAGCTAGTTCTCTCTGTATTATTCATGGTTTGCATGAAGCAGGTAATAAAATGCAGCCACAGCAGTTGCATGGCTTAGTAGTTTAACACCATTGACTAAAGTGGATTTATTCCAGAATGACATCAAGTAAATGAGTTCAGGATATTTTTCTTTATGTGTGCAAGAAAGAAATATAAGAAATACTCTGAGAGATCAGCATGGTTCACCTAATCTGGTTTCCATCTGGGCCAACATTCACAGCACATACAAGAAATTCTATACTGCACAGTTACTGAATTAGATTTCCTCCAGAGTTGCAGGGCTTGGCACAGTCATATACTCCAAATAAATTCAAAAGAACATTAAAAAGTACCAACTTAGTCTCAACAAAACAAGTGTCTTAGAGCAATAAGAAAACTGTTCTATAAGCTTCCAGGGAGGTTGCTTACTGTATTGGCTGGACTGGATTGTACTAAACTTGCTGAAGCCAAGTATTTAAGTAATATTTAGTTTACGTAACCTAGTGATACAGAATCACAGTAAACTGCCCAAGTGAACCAAGGCAGCAATGGGAAAACACAGTGAGTTACATTCTAGACTGCCTTCTCTGTCCAGCTTCAGTGGAACATTATAATTACTTCTGCCACCACATACAGAGTTTATCACTTTTTCAGGTTTTATTGCTGATTTTGTACTCTAAAGGCTACCATTACTTTACTACTAGCCTTTCTAAAAGGGCTGATGCAGCCATGTCATAGCACCAGTACTGCCAAACAGAGTCACAGTGAATCCTGAGTTGTGATAGATCCTGGGGACTGGTGTCCCTTCTCAGGCCTAGAATTTCTCACAGGTCATGGATGTTGACAAGACACAGTGAGAGGCAAGTTCTGGCTTGTTTGTTCCAGGCTAAACGGGACAAAGATAAAAAATCAAGGCATTGGGAAGAATAAGCAATTCCTCTTTTACTCTGGACAGGAGGTGCTGCTCTAACAGGAAAAATATGACCAACAAGGATGAAATCTGGCTTTTATCCACTCATAGTGGAATCAAAAACATTATACAGTCTAAATAGATTAATAAATTTATTCCAAGTCAATTAATATCAACATCCGTGATCTTAAAGGTTATTATTACTGTCATTCAAGGACACGTAAAAATCTGGTGTAACTTTCCATAATCCCTACCACATATCTGAAATTTGACAAAAATATAGTATGTGTTTGAGAGTGGACAAGCATGGATTTCTGCAGGTAAGAGGGTTAATTATGCTCAGTTCCCCATATTTTTTTGATCAGCTGATCCTAGAGAGGTTTTCTAAAGCTTGCAGTCCAATTTTGTCTCCAAAACATAGCCAGCTTGCCCTTACAGTTTGGCAAGAAACAGCAAAATTGTGTTAACAGTTTCTTTCAAGAATACATGTTATTAACTGCCAAATGACAGTTCTAATGACCCTGATGCATCTCTCCCCTTTAGGGCTTTTTTGTTTAGAACACAGTTGCCGCCCAAGCAGAAAAATCATTCTTTGCCATGAACTCTCCCATCGCCCTGAGCTTTCTCCACTACCACCAGCACTATACCTTGTGAGAGTAAAGGAAGAATCCACCTCCTGCCTAATGAAGAGCTACTCCCACCAGGGATTGTAGACACCAGAGCATGTATTAAGGGCTTGAAGCAGAGCCTGTTGAAATCCAAGGAGTCTTTCAATCTACTTCAACAGGCTTTTGGTCAAGTCCTGAGAGTCTATTTAAATACATTCACTCATTTTTTCCCTTGTTTATTTAAAGAATCATTTCTCTGAAATCCAAGCAGAAAGACTCTAATATTTTTGGTATTGTATCAGGGCAATGGTTTAATCATAAGTTAAATTAAGAAGTGCCACTGTCTGCAGCCAAAAGAAAGAGGCTAACTCTGACATACCACCTGTGCACTGCTTCTGTGGCTCAGCATTGACCTTGGTTGACAGGAACATGTGCCTGAAAACTGCACCCAAGAGGAAACTCATCACAACATGAACAATCACAGTAGAATGATAAACACCCACACTACACAAGAAAGCTGCCAAACCCCCACAGCAGCCAGGACTCTAACTGCATCTAGAAGGAAATATGCATGTATCAAAAGAATGTATGTGTGTATACATGAGTATGTACATAAGTGTTTACACACACTTTCTTGCTCCACTTTGTGCTGAAATATAATGCATGCATAAAAATATCTTTCTGCTCCATTATGACAGAGACAATTAAGATTATCAGGTTTCCTGTATGCAATTAGAACAGAAGGTTATGACATCTTGCAGTGATTTAATCCTATTCATCCATTCACATACATTTTTACCCCTAAGAAGACAAGTGATGTGTTTAGTTTTGAGTAGCTTGGATTTTCTTTTAATAATTTATGATTAAATGCTCCCACAAGATCATCAAAGCTGTGAGAAAGGCCATAAAAAACACATTCGGTAAGAAACTAGTCTAACTGTTTCCTCTTAACTAATGGAAGAAACAATGGGTTTTAAATGTTGCATGGATGATTTTCTTGCACATGTGGTCTTATGCAAGATTCCTGCTGTTGAAGTCTAAGGTTGGCAGACATCTTCAAAGACAAACTGATGAGCCAATACAGCCTTTATGGGCTCAAATCTGTTCACAGGCACAGGTACTTGCACAAGGAGAACACAATGCATTCATGCAGAAATCACTTAAACCATGGAAGATCAGATAAACTCAGTGTTAACACTCCCAGAGTAAGCCCTTCTGCAAAAGTGTTTGAAAGGGAGAAACAACCCAGTATGCCAAGAAAGACTGAAAACAATTCTGGCTTTGTTCTATCATCTTTCATCTAAAATATTTGCTATATCTCCTGCCATCTCTAGACATCCATAGACCAAGATCTGTGAAGTGCAAAGTCATGGGGGCAATAAAAACAGTTGAAGATGCTCGGTTTCTCAGCATGAGAAGTATACTTGTAGGAACACAAGCAAGATGGCAATAAATCCATTTTTTTCTGTGCCTGCCTGTCAATCACAGGAGATCCATATCACTCACATATGAAGGAGACAAGGAAAGGAGATGCATCTCTGGTGAAATGTATGGATATTCAGGGTTTAAGGATAGGTGCACTTGCAATCTGCCTGTAAAAATGCCTGATAAAAATCCTTCCATTTTGAAGGCCAAATCTGACACCTCTTAGGTAGCTTTCACACTGCAAGTGCCAACTCTGCTTAAGATGTGTGAAATCCTTGCTGTGGCTAGAAAAAGCTGTGGATCAGCTCAAGCAGCAGATCCTGCAGGGTGCTGAACCACTACAGTTCCTTTACAATCACTGGTGGGGTGCATTCTCCCTGCTCTTACCCACATGTGTGCATTGCAGCATTTAGTCATGTAAATAAGGGAAGAAACAGTGGTGAGGATGCATGGTTTTGTTTTTGTTTCAAAGACTGCGCCTGCAGCCTTGCCAAAGCCAGATGCTGTAACTCTGCATAGTGTTACTCTGCAAGATGGGCCAGAATCTTCCAGACGTTGGGTGTGGTGGGTGCGAGGCCACTTCATTAGCTGTTTGAAGCTGCGTGGGTAGTTTCCATTGTGGTCTAGCAGCCATGCAGGACGCACCCAAAGATGGGTAAACTGCATACAGCAATTAGCCCACACTAAATACCACGCTTCCACAGTTGGATTGCTACCCATGCCCCAGTGAGCTAGCTGAAAGCAAGGTAGGTACATCTCCAGCGAGAGGAGACCGATGAAATTTTCAGACAGGAGGGCCTTCTTTCTGCATCCTACAGTACAGAATGCCACCCTGATGCTAGAGAACAAGGTGTGAAATGGCTCCCTTGAAATAAAGGTGAGTTTACTGCGGAATCAGAAGGCAGATCTGCTTAATGGAGTGTCCCAAAATGGGAAAACATCGAGCTCCCATGGTTTGAACAAATAAGCTGGAAGTCACACAGAATCACAGAATCACAGAATATTAGGGATTGGAACCTGGAAACCCTGACCTTAAAAGGAGTGACTTCCCACTAAGGGTACAGAAAACATGGAAATCCCAGTGATTTCCAGCATTGCCAGGATTTCCAATCACCAATCACCAGTAAATTCCAACTGAGAGCTTGGAAGCCCAGCAATGGACTTCCCAGGCAGCCCACAGAGCAGGGCTGCCAAAGTTCCATATAGCCCTACAACTGCTCTACAGAGCTGATAGTCACCTGTCAAATGCCATTTTCACTGAGAAGCTGTAGGAACCAGGGAACACATTTATTTCAGAAATAAAATGTTTATTGTTGCCAGAATTAAATTATCTCAAAATTTCTGGTTAGCAGAAAAAATTATTTTTCTTTCCCAGATCAATTCGGACCACCCACCTTGCCCCCTGCCCCACCCCCCCAAAAAAAAAAATAAAAAAGAAAACAGAATTTCCCATGAACAGGAAATTCTGTTATTCAGACAGTTTAAAGTGGTATAAAGTGGAAGGGAGAAAAGGAGGGAGGAATATTGTTAACCAGTATAAATCTTCTAGAGACCTTTATGTTGACAGACTTGTTTTCATGTAATCAGAGATGTTGATACCAGAAGGAACAACCGCAATTTCTTATCTAAACCTTTATAAGAACTCAGATCAAATTACCAAGGCTTAACAAGCTACTACATGTCAGTTGAACCAAGCAGTCTTTGTACATCCTCAGCTCTTAACTAGCACAAGACAATGTGGTTTAACATAACCATTTTTGTTACAGGCTAAATCAAGTTTCATTGCCTTAAATATGCCACAGCCTAAACGTATACACACTTACTACATTTCACCTATAGAATCATAAAATATCTCAAGTCAGAAGGGACCTGACACATAGTACCTCATTAATCTGCAACAATTTAAATATATAAGAAAAGAGGCAATAATTGACTTGCAGCACCATGACTTTGCTGCTCTACTGCAGTGCCATTAGGAGCACCACGTGAGACCAAGGGTCACAACTCTCTTACACAACCAGCAGGAGCAACAGCTATTACTCTACCAGTTACTAATTAACTGAACTAATTAACTAATAATTAATTAACTATTAGTACTATTTACCCAACTGTTTCAGACCCAGCTTATGCTTGAGTTTTGTGAGAAATCTCTCCCAACCACAAAATGGGCCACTGATCACTATCTGAGCACATCACTCCTTTTAACATAACGTTGTGCTGCTATGCCTCGTTTACAGATTCAGAAGGGAACGATATTAACTAGTCTAAAAGTCATAGAGGAAATCTGTGGCATAACAAAGTCTCAAATGCAACAGATCCCTACATCCCTTTTACACACCCATGCCTCCTCAATGATTTGTCCCTTCAGAGTAGTCTATCTAAGTTTCCCAAGTTAGCTGTCGGAGTATTAGCTTATGATCCTCCAGAATAATGAGATTGCTCCTAGTGCTATCTACTTGAGCTTTGCAACTAATTTTAACAAGAACAGGCTTATTACCTTCAGAAATTTAAAGATACCATAGTGCTTCCCTCATATTGCAAATAGAGCAGTAGGTTAGTAGTTAGAGGGACTATGTACATATGTATGTATGTAATAATAGAAACATATATATTTACAATATGTACACTGCTGAAACAACAACAGACTTTAAATTTTACTTCTGTAGCCATGGAACAACCTACAGACCCATGAAAGATCCTGCATCAAGCATCTGCCTTGTTTACTTTCTCAAGGCCTCCATTAACTTATCTCCTAATCCGTAACATCACAAGTCTGACACAGATTTCAAACTGCTACCACTCAAAAGGAACAAATAGTTTGCATCTACAGAAATTATTCTATTATTTTACCTTAAAATAGAGATAGGGGAGAAAAGGTATGTGTTTCAACACTGAGGTCAATATACAAGAGCACTAGCTGACCCTCCTACAGGACTGTCAAACTTCAAGATCAAATATCCCATGATTTGCCATGATTAAGGACATGCTCACTTCCCAGCATTTGTTGCAGCTCTGGCAAGTCATGAGACAACAAACTTTAGATGTGTAACATAACTGATAGAAGTGTTGTTTTTAAAGGTTGAAAATGTTTTAGCACTAGATATTAAGTCACTCAGAGATTGGAATATGTATGGGATCAACTTTTCACCACATTTCATCAGTCTTTTATACTGTGAAAACCAGTGGGGTTACTCTGGCATAGAACAAGTGCAATGGAATGGAGACTCATGCCTGTGGTCACTAACGTGACCTAGTTGTATATACAAAAGGATATGAGAAAAAAATATTTTAAAAGGGTGTCAAAGCCCAAATATGTTCTAAAATGACTTTACAGTGTGACACTAAGTAAAATCAACGTTGTTTTTTGATAAACACCTTGGTAGCGTTTGTTGGAGATGGCCTCTGAGTCTCACTTTTCAGTCATCACTGAGACTACAGAATTTATGTCCACCACCTTGCCACCAGACTGTGGCTGTGCCTGCAGGAGGCCAAATTTTGTGTGGCACAAAGAGGTCACGTGCCATCCAAAGTTACAGATGGAAGCAGATTCCTGCAAAAATCCTGACATCATTCTAGCTGTTAGGATGTGCTGTCTCCATTTCAATTCTCTCTCAGGCAGTTTCTTACTGAATCCAAGATACCTTTTCTGTTTTGCCCTTGGTTTATGTTCTCATAATAATCACACACAGTAAATGTCAGAGAAGATTTATGAAGGCCATGAGAAGATAGGCCAAGCAGTAGAGAAGAAATTTCTGTGCTAGACAAAGCTATGAGACACAAGTCATGAAGGATTGTAGTCTGCAGAAAAATGGCTTGACAAGTAAAAATGAAGGCTATACAGTCACAGCCTTCACTAAGAAAATTCATTTAAATCAACCAAACATGAGAAGGTCCATACTGCTGTTTGCTCCTTTGGGTTTGTTTTTCTCAGTTTAGAATCAGATCTGCCTTTGAGCTCCTTCAGCCAAACTCTTGACAAGTTTCATTTCGAAAACTGACATCAACAAGGAAGCTTTTAACTGTTCTTATATTAATGTACTTCAAACTCATTTTTATCTAGCTAGAGGCAAGGTTTAATCAATTACAGGTTCTTTCTCTAAAGCAGGCCTCAGCTCAACTTAACCACAGTTTACACTGTGGCCTACATTACTAAATTCCAATGGCATTTAACTTTTCAAGGTCTTTCTTTAGAGTGGTAACACTAAGCTTTACATGATACACAGACAAGGGTTTAGGAAATGCCAGCTGGTTACTCCTGAAAGGATTCACTGATGGACTCCACCACCACTAATGGAAAACTGAAGAATGCACTTAGCCAGAACGATGTCAGACGTTAGGATTTCTCACTACCCATCACACACACACACACAAAAGTTGTTTCATGCTTACTGGGAAGCTCCTGGAAGAGCCCAATTTTGCATTCCCTGCAAACCCCCAAAATTCCCTTGGATTTCACTGGTAATTTTGAGTTGCACAAGCATAATTCCCTCTCCAACTAATAACTTGTGCCAGAGCCACAAAAGGCATGATTGTCCTACAACTGTTAGCCAGGAGATTTAGCCTTTTTGAGCTCAAATTGTGAAGCTATCCTCTAGCTCTGGTAGTTCCAGGTTCAATTCCTGGTAATGATTAGGACAACAATTACTTCATGGAGAACACAGAATCCATCTCCAAGCACTTAAAAAATTCTTAATATAGAAGAACACCTTTAGTTTTATTTTAGTGGGTGAAGATATATACCCACACACTATCTAAAGATATGATTTATGGGGAAAAAGCATTGAAAACTGGTTTGTAATAGGAGATGCAGATTAATAATAAATGGTTACATAACACAAAATGGCACATAATATTAGGAATCATTAACTGCAATAAAAAACAGATGTCACTGTGTCTATAACAACCCTGCAAAATTCTACTTGTCTGTTACCTCTGGGATTTCTCTTTTAAATATACACTTACATGTCAAAACTTGTGATTTCCATAGCGAAGACCAGTCAAGGAGCTTGTATGTCTGAGCTTATGTGGTTTGATAATAATTTTCTGAAGTTGCCTAGGATAAAACACATGAGAACTGCAAGCAGCTGACTCAAAGAATCACATAATATTATCTGTGTATGTATTTAGAGTTAGTGTTTAGGAGAAAAAACACATCCAGTGAGAGTATGACATCTTTTCAAAGATTTAAACAAATCACAAAAAAACAAGAGTGGAGTTAAGGCTTACAAACAGCAAGATACACGGTAATAATTGCATAACAACCTCCCTGCAAGGCTTTCTCTCTGCCACCCTTAAAAGGCATCCTGGAAAAAATACAACAGGTTGCTCCTAAACATGATTTGGTTAGCGGGAAACAAATGCTGGTAGGAAAAAAAAAAAAATGCAGTGGATATTTCCTGGTACCACAACAGGATTAGTTATTACCTTTTCTCTAAATTTAGAGTTTTTCTTGTATTCTGTTACTACAAAAATCTTGACTATACTTCAACTTACAGTGTTAATCAAATATATCTGATTTGCTGCATTGACTTGAGGAAGCTCACTGTATGAGCACGTATTCTATACTGCAGCCTTTCACAAAAACTGATTAAAATCCCAACTCTGAAAAAACTTCTGAAAGAGTTTAATTTGAAATTCCCCTACAGTCAGTGGGATACACTTATCCCATATTTTTATGTTTGGCAGCTCAGGATCAAAAGAGCTATAGCAGGTTCCTCTCTCCTTGTGCATGTTGAAGTATTTTCAAATCCCATCAACCATTTAAGGAACTCCACCTCTCAGCTAAATAAAATGCTTAAAATAATCTGAAGTGCACTGTCTAGACAACCCTCATCCTGTGAACATATTTGCTACCAAAGGGAACCAAAATTCTTCAAAATTTTGTAAAGAAGTAGAGAATTTCCTCCCCTTTGGAAACAATGAAGGCCACTCCATGTGTTAATTTGGACTCACACCATCAATTGCTTTTCCCTACCTCCACAAAACACATTCAAAATTGTATTAAGGGCCTAATATCATGTTGTAGGTTCATGCAAACCCCTCCATTCCTGTAGCAGCCAACTTCTACAGACAGATAAATTAACAAATCTCAGCATGTAAACTGGTTACAATCCTTGTTGTCAGGAGCAGTAAAAGTCTACATATCTACTTTTTTCATCAAGCTGAAAATTATAATCTGAAGCAATAGGGTGACTTCTGTCTGCATAGAGAAGAAAGTGCAAGCTGTTGCAGAAAAAAAAAATAACATTTACTGATGCTATACTAATTTTAAGAGAGACAAGTGTGAACAAACAAAAGCTGTTCCATCAAATTCTGTAATAGAGATATGCAAAGGAAATGCCAATATGCATTACATTAGTAAGATGCAGTTACTGGCAGGTAGTTAACCCTTTCAAAATCAGAGATGCTGAAAACCATGAGACTGGATTTCCTCATTTCCCTGCACAGCACATTGTTTGGTCTATCATGGGAAAATACCCTTTGTTTTAGTCAACTTCAAAGTTTATTTTGGTGCAAAATTCCCCTTAGATACAGCAATGTGACCACCTGACTTAAGCTGCAGTGTGGTAACACACACACATCCAGTATCTTTCTCCTACAGCATCTTTTGCAATGTATGCTGTTCACATGCCAAAAGCTCTTTCACCAACAGACTGTTTATTGAGAAATTAGGTAAACTGGCCAACTATGTGTACCAAGTAAAGGTACTGATAAAAGCTAGCTAGAAGAAGAGACAATCAGGGGTTTATAACAAGAGAGAGCAAGCTTCATGGAGGGAAGAGTAGGAAAAAAGATACAAATGGTCTCTGTAAATTAGACCATTTCAATTTAATTATTGTATGTAAAAATGATGTATTTAGATGTTACCATGAGAATTATAGGATCCATCAGGAAATAGTAGCCCTGTACAAACAGAGGCCCAAGCAGTTCAACAGTTTTGTACAGGGCTCTGCTGAAAAGAGTGTTCAGGAAAGATCTTAGCCGAGACCCCTACCAGAACCTGCAGGCATTTGTCCTGGAGCAGGACCAAGACGCTTACAAAGTGAGATGACAGCTAGGCATGGTTTTGAGGAGCCTAGCAAGGCCCACACAGGGCAGTTGTGTGCCTACAGCCCTTTGCAGACCTATCTGCTAGAATTTTACTCAAGTTTACATAGGCCATCTGTGTAACAGCCCAAGTGACAATTCTGGTGCACCACCACCCACCACACCAGTGACTGAACAGCAACACCATCTCACTCTTCCCGGCCACCTTCTGCCACAGCTCTCTCCACTATAAGCCACTGATTTGGAAACAAAAATTCATGCAGGGCCATTTCTTGTGGAAAGCAGAATTAAACATCCTGGGCACCAAGCTGTAAGGGAGTGGGGGTCTGAGAGGCAGATGCCCTAGTAGGAGCAAATCTGGTACTGGTTAGAGAGCCACTGCCTCAAGTACATTTTGAAAAGCTTACGTATTGCATGGTTCCTTAGCTACTCCACACTGTGCTTCTGTACACTGCACTATATAATCTCCCAGTGCAGTAGGTGGGCTGGCTATTTTTAAAGTGCTTTGGATGAGTTTAGGCTGATTATTATGCCTCTTTGATTTTCCTCCTTTTAGCAAAAGAGACTGAGTTTTGACTCAGAAACAAATACATCTGGAAAAAAAAAAGTCAGACTTTATATAAAATTTACACTGAGCATAAAATTAAGTCTAAGTACAAGACAAATAATTTTGATAAGTGGTTAATAAGTTAATAAAGATACAATTTACCAACCCACTGGAGTTGAACTTTATAGTGATTTATAATTCTCTGGAATGTTTTTTACTGGTGTATTTATAACTGCTTATACCACATGGTCCTCACATGTCTAGCAAGCTCTGCAGGAGCTGTTTGTTATTTAGGAAAAGCATATTAATGAAATCTTAACATGAAGTGAGTGATCAGACAATATATTATAAGACATTATATTTTATAATCCATATAAGAACTAAAGTATTTACCAGACCATTCTTTAAATAACTGTTAGCATATTATGCCAGCCACAGGGATTCATGCATATAAAATTAACAAGAAAGTAAAGGCTTGCAATGGAAAACTCTTCTAGTGCTGTCAAAAGTGGAACCTTGTGAGCTGAAAAGCACTAATAAATATATGCTGCTGAATCCATTCTCAGGTTAGAGTTTGAAGCACAGCCACAGAAAGTGTTTGGATAATAAAGTGTCTCATTAATTCTTCCTGGCAGAGGTAAGAGGCAGGTGTTGTATGCACTATCTGTGTCCTTTGTGGTGTCACTGGTAGCAATGCTGCCCTCCCAAGTCACTAAGGGAGACCTCACCACTCCTCCCTAAGGCAAGCACTCAGTATTCAGATGGCACTGACAGCTGCTGCAAGAGAAGGGTTATGAACTCTTGCACTTCCACAACTCAATTTCAAACAGACTTTCAGTGCCAAGAGTCTTGCACAAAGGCCTGTTTACAGATTAGGAAAATGAATAGGAAAATAATGCAGTTGCTCCTGTGTCAAAATTTAACTGAACTCTACATATATAACCCTAAGGTCCTGCAATTCACATCCACGTATGGACTTGGACACACAGGAATAAGACAATTTTAATACAAAGGGAATTTCTGGAAGAGCTTTGTTTGAGTTTTTTTTTTTTTACTAGTTAGAAAGACAAACTAAATGGCTAACTTATCCTGGAAAGCATCAGACCCTTTTTCACGACTGACTGTGATCTGGTTAGTAGGACACAAGCCTGGACTCAGCACATCTATATTGCATGTGCCCTCTGGGTCTGAATTTGGGGCTTGATCCAACAGACTTATCATTCCTGTGTACAGATTTGGATGCTTACCTTCCTGCTTGTCTCTCCCTCTCTTCTTTTGAGACCAAATACTAGCTGTATTAACCCTTTTCCCTAGTTTTATCTAGATGGCTTGACTTTGAACTGGAACAGAGCAGAGGAGACTTGCTTGCACAGCAATCCCCGATCTTTACCCATATAGTAACAATTAACAGCAACCTCTGTAACCACCTCTTTGCACTGAATAGAGATCCCCGAACAAACACACCTTTGTACACTAGCTTTCCCCAGCCCTCAGGAACCCCAGGAGGCTGCATAATCATCAGCAAGAAAACTCACAGCCTGGAGTCTGACATGAACTGTGTGGACTGGCAGTAAGCTATGGCACAAGCCCAAATGAAGTTTGAACAAAGTGCAGCTACAGACAACCCCTCTGTTCCATTTCCGGATCAGATAATGACATGTTTGTGATTGTGGACACTTTTGTTTGTTTGTTTTGCATCTCTCTCTGAGACCCTCTTGTCTGACCTGCCTGAACTCCCAAAAATTATCTCTGGACCAGAACTCTTTCTCACTGTGAGTGCTACATCAGCAATTTAGTGCATTGGAGAGCTTCTTCTTAACTTCAAATTTGCCCTTTTACTTGGAGTCCGACAGCATGCACTTGAGAGCATCACTGGTACATGGAAAGCAGTTTTTCTCCTGGTGGTCCCAAGGGTGATGTTGCCAAGTACCATCTAAAGCATCCCACTTGCAATGTGAAGAGTACAGCACTACTTCTCCTTTACAGACACATGGTGCATCCCTAAGACCTGCAGCTGCTGCAGACTTTGTTGCTAGTAAAGATGCAATGCTGACTCACAGTCCTAGAACCCTAAGGGATCATCCTCAGTTAAACTCTGATCTTTCTTTTATTGCATCACAAATACACTCTGTGTTTATACAGTGCTTGGAGCATTTTGATATAATTCTGTATCATTTTGCAAAGTTGTAAAGTCCTCCAGGACCACAGAAAACCTCTGGAGAAATGGAAAAAAAGCAGGAATGGGAGGTAGAAAAATAGAAAAATTACTAGTGGTAGTCTGTGAACTTCATGAACCTATTACAGAAACCCCAGATGCAAAATGCAGTATAGAGCTAAATTCCAGCACCCATTACTCACCCTGCTTTTGCAACATGAGTAAGTCATGCACGGAATAAGATACTGCCCTGCATGAGACATCCAGTATAACCTGGACCACACTGCATGAGGGATTTTCTGTCCCAAAGCAAAGAAGAAAAAATGAGTGAAAAAGAAAGTAGCAAAAGATGGAAAAAAAAAAGATAGAAAAGTTCTAGGTCAACATACTGTCAGAAAGACAAAGTACCAGTTAAATTATCATGTTCTTGTCAGTCATTTGCCTAGGGGTAGATGATTTTGCTGGACCTTAAGTACCTTCTGGGGGAGGAGGAGGAGGGGCAGATATTTTTTTTTATCATCTTTAAACTTACTGGAATTTCTTTACAAGTTTGTTCCAGATCCAGCTTAGTTTTGTCTCAGATTCTCTCTATGTGTACCTTACCCAATGTGTGGGCTAGGCAGACTTTAGAAATAGGAAAAAAACAAATGAGGAAATTGCCCCTTGCTTTTTCATTCTCTCCTTACTTTTTCAATCTTCCACCATTGCACATAGATTGCAAGTTTCATTCCCACAGAGAAATACAGGGCATGTTAAATAAGGAGTACTTCAATCAAACCACAATCTCTGACCACTGCTTTCTGCATGGTCAATGGTCCAGTCTCTTCCTGTCCTGTTCCACCACCAGTCACTCTGTTGCAAGCTCACATTTCCTATCCTTCTTCTCTGCTCTCCAAACACCCTCTCCTTTCCCTTTTCCCCTTTCCCTTGATTCTTTTGTTCCTATGTACAGAAGGACACACTGCACTATCATACTTGTTCTTTCAATAATAAAGCTGACATTTTTGTATCAAAATTAAAAAGCTAAGTAACTATGACTAATGATAAAGAAGGCGGTAGGACTTCAAGAACAATGCACCAAGGAAGCAAAAATGTCTATACTGGGCTAATGTAATCTCTTTGTGGTGGTCAGAAGTGAACACTTATGAAAAATATTTGAAAACACTTTGTTTGGAACAACCTCTAATCTGATAAGGTCTTAAAATTTCCATCAATTAGTGGTTTGGGGATTTCCTGTGTGGCAGCCAGCATCCAGATTACCATAGTCTGTATCCATAAATTAATTTCCTCAATGAATTTTTCACTGCCCTCTCATTTTTGTATTTGTGAGAAACAGTGATTAATTGTTGTTTAAATCTTTTTACAGAACTAATATGCAGTGCTTCAATTAGCATTTTGTATGACTGCTGACATGCTACATGCAGTCCATACAGCCATAAGGTTTCATTTCACATCCACTCAGTAATCACAAGCTGGTGTTATCTTCCACAATAAAAAAAAAACAACTTTCATTATATCACATCTGTTTTCTAGCTTCAAGCTAGAATTTAAGGGCAACACTGCAACCATCCACATTTCTCAAAATATCTTTTCCAATTCTTCACTCTGTAGCACCAGTGATCATATAGTGCAAATTAACTCATCTGTTTTCAGATGTATGCCTGACAGCGAATGCCAGCCCCTGATTTTCCACAGCCTGGAAGTACACACACCCACAAATGGCTGTAATACTTATAATAACATTTTGTTAAATGGCAAGTCTAAGAAGAGGGTTAATGTTGCCTTAAGGTCAGATGAACAAGGTAGTCACTGTAGTAGCTTTAGCCTACTTTTCAGGAGTTACTGGAGAACATGTAATATATTTACAAGTAGAACAGAGCTCACATATAACTCAGGAAACACGATTTTCAAGAAATTTCAACAAATCTGAATAAAACCCCTTAGGGTCCTTTCAGGTTTTGTTGACTATTTTTCAAGAATTCGTGTAGTTTCTGCAGCTGCATATCATAGGATTTCCAGAATGGGTTGACTCAGACACACCCAAGTATTCTTGCAGGGTTCTGTTATTTACAAAGCGCTCTGATAAAATGGACATTTGTGATTTGGCTATACTCATTACTTTGTTTCAGTTGTCTTCACATACTTTCATATATCTTGGTCTTGATACTGCTGGTCTTCCTAGCAACAAGAAGAAACTTAAGACTTGATCCTTCAATTAATTCCAAGACCTCAACCCAAAGAGTCCCATTGATCTCTGAATTTTAGATCAGGTTAAACATACAGAACACCATCAAGAGCAACAGCAAAACCTAAACCTGAACTAAACCTGAACCTGAACTAGAGAGATAATATGATCTGTCTCTATCCTTATAATTTTCTGCAACAATACTACCTTCACAGTGGGTGAAATTCTGACCTCACTAACACATCACTGACCTCTACAGAAGTTTTCACTGATACATACCCCTTACAAGTTAATTCACTTATGCTGTTATTTCTACTTTGAGAGTGAGCTGCCTAGCAAATTGTCAGAATGTTTATTCCTTAAAAATAATTATCAAAAGAAAGATGAGAGGGCTGGAGAATACTGAATGTATAAACTCAAAAGCTTAAGCGGTCAGTTCCAATTTTTCATATATCTGATGCAATTTTCTTAATGGTTGCAGCATAATTCTAAATTACTAACAGGGCATTTGTCTTTTTCATTTCTTTTCTTTCCTTCTTTTTCCTTTAAATTTGCAGCTGCAAATCAATGCAAACTCATTCAGCGATTACCCAGGAGAAAACTTCTATTTTGTAAAGTGAACATTGTGCTTTCGGGACCTCTCTGAAAACTTTTAATAATGTTCCACCCTTGGGCCTTTCCATCCTCCAATCCCTAGCTTGAAAGCTTGCATTCTCACTAGCCATCCCTTTTTAAATATGCTTTTGTAAAACTGCATTGAAGTGAAAAATCTTCACAAAAAAACTCTGTTTTATTATTTTAAATAGCAAAAGGTGCCTTGATTCTGGCATCTTATAGACTTTTTTTTTTTTTTGGCCAAAAATCTCAATAAATAGACCAATTCCCAGTTTCCTAAGTTACAGCCAACAAACTGATTACATTATTACTGGATAACGTCACCTCTTTGGAATTAGGCTGCTAGCTGAGGTTTTATTATAGTAGTGAATTCACACCGCCACAGTTAGCAATGTCAGCATTTCTATTATAACAGTCTCTTCCTCCTCCTACTCTCTTTTCTCAAAGGACTGAAATTTGGACTTTAAAATTAACTTAAGGTTGAAGTACTGACAACATAATCCCTGTCCATAAGTACACGGTTTATCATTTCAGCACATTTCTGACAAGTAGCTTTGGAGTATTTTTAAGTACAGGCCCAGTCATGCCTTCTTCCTACATCCAAACCTTAAGCGTGTATCCAGAGAACATAGCACTTGTTGCCATTACCTTAGTGGCGTAAGTTTCTTAATAAACGAGCTTTTAATAATCTCTTAATTTTATGGAGCCATCTATTTTAAAACGGTGCATCCAACTGATAGGATGGACTGGAAGATGTATGTTGCCACAACTTCACTTCAAAAATCTGTTTCAGAACAAGGATGTCATGCATAAAGCACGTTTCTTAAAAGCACTGCTGGTGCTGAACGAGGCAGTGCAAAGGATCTCAAAAGGCTCCACCTGGGACCCCTGAGCAGAAGTGGGAGACCTGTTGCACGCTCGCCACGAAGACATCTGCCATACGTTCTAGCTGGGACGTGCCACCAGGACTCCATGGAAACCATATGCGGCTGAAACCCTGCAGCGTGTTTGCTAAGCGGGGCGGAGCAGCAGAGCTGCATCGCACCGATGCACCCCGGCACCCCGACTGCGGGTACCTTCCCCGGTCTTCACACCCCTTTCCCTCCCCACCCGGCGTTCCGCTGGCTCTCGGCTGCCGCTGCCTTTGCTCGGATGAGCGCAGGCGACGCTCCCCGGGGCACAGTGCAGGGACAGGCGCCCCTCTGGGCAGAGCCCCGAGGGGCCGAGCCCGAGGCTTCAGCCGGGGACCGGCCCCGGCCCGCTCGCCGGAACCAGCCCGCGGGTCTCGGCCTTAGCGCCTGAGCGTGGCCCCGGCGCTACATGCCCCGGGCCAGGGACACGAGGGCCGGCCACCCCCTCCCGGCCCCGACGGTCACTTACGCTAGGGGCGGGTGCCGCCGGGAGCGCTGCCGGCAGCGAGGCCGGTCCCCGGCCCGTCTCCGACGGGGTGCCGTCCGGGCACGGAGCGGGAGGCAGCCTCCCGTTCGGTGTCGGAAGGGTGGATATTTGCCGGGAAACCGGGCGTTTATTCCACTTTGGAGGAGCAGAAGGGATCGGAGGGGGGAAATGTGTGAGGGGGGGGCGGTGCCCGGGGAAGGGGGCGAGGAGCGGCCGAGACGTGCCCGCTCCCCGCTTGACGGGCGGATCCGCTCACCGGCGGCTGCCCTGGGCCGTCGTGAGTCACCCCCCGGCCGCTGCAGCGTCAGCCTCGCAGCGGCGTTGGCAGCCAGACGAGCCGCGGCGCGGAGCTGCCGCTGTCCTCGGATGAACCCGGCGGGGCTGCCAGCGCCAGCCGAGTGCGCGCAAGGCGAGAGCCGGGGCTCTGCCGGCGCGGCGGCGTGCAGCACCCCTGCGGCGGGGATGGCGGAGACGGGGCGGGGGGCGGGAGCGGGGGGGGGCGAGTCCCTCGGCGGCCGGGCCAGAAAGGTAAGCGTGGGACAGGGAAGGTGCGGCGGGGCCACGGTCACAAAAAGGGCACAGGGCGGGGGGCGAGGCTCTGCCCTCCGGGCCGCCCGTCCCCAGGGAAGCGGCTGCCGCGGCTCGGGGCGCGGGGAGGGGTCGGCGCGGCCGGGCCCGCCGCCCCGGGGAAGCAGGACGGGGGGCGAGAGCCCCTCCTCGCCGGGAGGTAGGGATCGCTCCCAGCAGCGGGGCTGCTCAGCGGTGCGAATGGAAAACACCCCCCGACCCTCTCCCGTTAAAAAATAAATAAATAAAACAACAGCATCCTCTGCCCCGCGGAGCAAACCTTTGGCTCCTCTCGGGCGAAAGGTGCACCGCTGCCCAGCAGCCTTATCTCCCCGCTCCCGGCCGCGGGGAGTGGCAGGAAGCCGGGGCAGCTGCTGGCAGCTGCCGGCGATGTCTCGAAAGCCGCGGGCAGGGTCACGGCCACCTCCGCTTGCCGCAGCACTCAGCGCAGCTGCCGCGGTCCCGCCGGCGTGTCCTCGCGGGGGAGCAACCCGGGGGGCACACCGCCAGCGTCTTCCTTTGCTTCCACCTGTCATCTTCAGTTTTTCTTTAGTTCTTTTTTGTCCGCCCTCCCCATCCCCGACAGCTGGAGCGGCAGAGTCCCTAAGGACGGGACAGGTTGCCCACGCGAAAGCATGGAAAGTTTTAACCCTGGGAAGGCACCTTCTGCCCTCTGTCCCTGTCCGGGCGACCCCAGCACCGGTCTTCCCCCGGGGCTTTCGGCGAGTCCTGGCCACCGGACTGGTGTGTGCCGGGGGCTGCGCTGCACCCCCGCCCAGCGCCCTACGAAGCGGGGGCGCTGGGAGAGGCCGCCGAGCTCCCCCCGAGGAGCCGCGCTGGGGCGGGGGGAATGCCGGCGGGGAAGCGCTTGGCATAAGGGAGAGGCGACCCGGGAAAGAGCTTTTAAGGAAATTCTCCCTCGGGGAGGTATGTGTGGGGGTGGGAAGACGGAGCCCCTCTTTGCCCTGGGAGGGAGATCCCTGTTCGCACTCGCAGAGCAGGTCGCCGCGGTGCAGCAGGTGCCTCTGGCCCCTTCGCTTCATCCCTGCTCGGTCTCTGAGAACAGCGCCCGAGAGACTCCAGAGACAGCACCTTAATAGCGGGAATAATTAAAAACAACAACAACAAAAACCCCCTTCTGCCTGGTCTTAATGATCCTTTACACACATTCCCCGCCCGCTCCCTCCCCCGTCCCCTCAGTGAAGGGCACTGATTATTCGCACTCCTCTGCTTGCCGAGAGCGCAGCCTGATGAAAGGACTTTATCCTCGAGTGACTCCATCGCTTGCTCCTCCTCCCCCTCCTCCTTCTTCCCCCCTCCTCCTTCTCTCCCCCGCCCGCCGGCCGCCTCGCTTCGCTCTCAGCCCTAATTGGGCTCTTGCTAATATGATTAAAGCCCAGTTAAATGTTTCTTGATAAATCTTGTCAAGAGAGGATCCCCCCCGTCCCCTCCCTTCTCTCTGTTGGTTGTCAGAAGCCCGGTTACAGACAGGACATGCCCGGCTCCCGCTGTTCATACTCTGGTGGGAAGTTGGCATTTCACAATTGTTCCTTTAACGGGGTTGTTTTGGAGCCGCTCCTGGGGATTGTTCCTCTTCGGGACGGGCTTGCTGATAAGAACCGCCCGTGGCTTTTATGTAACACGTTAGGGTTTGGTCCTGGTCCCAAAATCGCACTGTTTCTTTAGCCTTTTATTTCATTCCCCCCACCCCCCCGCTCCCGTTGCTGAGCTCTTAGTAGCATGTTCCCGGAAAGGCTCTTGCTCGATGCTAGCCTGCCAGGCGCGATCGCCCGTGTAAAAGCCTCACAGGTCCCGGCCGAGCTGCGCGGGGGCGGAAAGTGCGCATCGGAACGGCTCGCCAGCGTAGAGCCGGTGTTTCGGCCACCGCCGCCCCCCTCCCCGGGAAAAGCGCCTCTCCTTCGACTCCTCTCTCCGCCCCGGGAGCCCTCGGGAGAGGTTCTCCCGTTTCTGACGCCGTTGTGCGAGGCGTCCCGGTCCCCCGCACGTTTTGGGGCAATTTTACTCTTTGCGGAGAGCGCGCTCACTCACCTCAGCCTGCACCTCTTTTCGTGCGGTTTCACTGTAATTGGGCTCGGGGGTTAAACCCCATCCCACCCCCCGTTATCACTTGTGGAATGTGGCTGAATTCGTAGGAATTAGAAACCAGCAGACGGTGCTGGAGGGCGAGAGGAGCTCCCCGGGCGCCGGGTCCCCTGCAGCCGTCCGTTTCAGGGTTACTCGTTCGTGGTGCTATTGGCTTGCTCGATTTTTGGTTTTTAGCTTTCTTTGGGGGTTCCGAGCTTCGGCCGGGGCTTTACGAGGGAATTTGATGGCTGTTCTTTTAGCCTTACTGGACTTGGGGGCTGGAGGGGGTTTAGTTGTTTGGGGAGTGGGGGGGATCTGTTTGCTCCCTCGTCGAGCCGAGTGTAGCTACGGACTAGAAGATCTTCGGTCCGGGGCTGGAGGTGGCATTTCCCGATGGCCCACCGGGCCCCGGCTCCAGTCCTCTCAGCTGGTGCCGCACCGCGTCTCCACGGGGGACACGCACTGCCTTCACCCGTGGGGAGCAGGGGCACAGGCCGCCGAGGAACACGGACCGACTGCCTGTCCCCCACCCCGAGGAGGGCGAAGTGCCCCCGAATCCCTCCCGCTCACCACCGTTTCAACCCCGCAGTCTGCTTCTCTTCGTTCCCGAAGCTCTCCCGGGGACAGGTGGCAGCGCGCTGCCCGCCCGCCCTTGGGGCTGCCGGTGCGGGAACGGGATGGCCTGCGGGAGACAGCGGAGGAAGAAGGTCAAAACTAAACCAACGAAAAATCACCCCCTGCCCTGGGGAGCTCGGGTCCAGCAAAGGTGCCTGTTCCCCGGGCAGGGGGGAGCCCGAGCCAAGGGGCAAAACGGAGATCTGGCTCCGCTCCGAGCCCCGCTGCAGCCCGGCCGCCCCGCGCTGCCTCCCGCCGGCGGGAGCCCGGGACTGAGCCCTTGCGGGGCGGGGGGGCTCGGGCAGAGCCCCGGCGGGGCGGGCGGGGAGCGCGGAGCTCAGCCCCCCGCGGCGGGCAGGGAGCGCGGGGCCGAGACCGGCGGGGCGGGCAGGGACCTGCGTCCCGGGGCGGGAGTTTCTCCGCGCTGGTTCCCCCCAACTGAGCCCCAACGGGCGAGGCCTGAACCGTGGTTTGAGGGTGGTTCCCTCTGCCCTCCCCTTTCCTCCCTCGCTCCCTCCCTCCCTCCCCCCGTGTGTCACCCCCCGGGAAGGGGTCTGGGTTTGTGCGAGACCACAAGAGCTGCGGCCCCTTCGCCCCGAGGCTGTTGATTTACCCGAGGAGAGTCCCAAATAAGAAGCTGTTTGTGCTCTAGCTGGAACGCTGGAGGCTTTCTAAGAATGGCGCTTTTCTTACACTTTTTTAAAAATTTAATTTTATTTTTATTGGTACATCGAACCAGCCTACAGCATTGTTGGCACCTTTCCACCAGGTATCTGAGGCTCAGAGGAAAATTCAAATGAATCTTAAAATTATGAGACAGTTTCCCTCCCCTCCTCCCAAATAAAATAATTATAAGAGAAAGAGTTGGTACGGCCAGAAAGGGATTCAAGCTCGAAACACAAAAGCACCTTCACCCCACCAGAGTGGTGAGCACCTAGGAAGGCCTTCCACAGGCGGGAAGGAATCAAAGCAGCTAGAAGATGGAATTTGACTGATTTGTGAACCAGCTTCTGAGATGTGGTTATCACCCACAGCAAGAGACTTAACCCCATGATCCAAAACATCCCTTCTAATCCTCTTCCTATAAAATAGTAATTTGCTTTTCTATATACCAAAAGAATCTCCCAGTACGTTGCACATCTTAAACTGTTCTGCTTCACAGCACCCTTGTAGGTACGAGTCCATATTCTCATTCTACAGTGGAGTTAACTGGTTTGCTCCAGGGGTGTCACGCTTGGAGCTGGGGGCACTTGCTCGGTCGTGACACCCAGACACTGCTCTGCTCACTGAGGTCCCAAATGAGACCGATGCTGTTAGAAACAGGGAGGAGGCAACCTGCAAATACAACAGGCTGATTTGCAAGGTCTAGGAAATACCAGTTCTCGATGTTGTTTTAAAGCTAAGTATACAATATCGGGAAACATAGCTGGAACTCAAGGTTTTAGGTTTTGGGCTCTCTGTGTTTGACTATTATATTTATTTAACTAAGCTCCATTTTGTCTTGATAAGTAGCCCCTGTTACTTTTAGAGGAATCTTGCTGAACTTGCTGAAAGGTTTCCTGCGCACCTGACTTACAAAAGCAGTCGTTTTCTTTTTGAATAAATGGAAAGGACTGGCTGATCCTCATGCTTTCGATGTAGACAGAAAAACCTAGACTCAAATCTACTTGCTTTTCTTATGCAAATCTTCTCACAGGATTAGAAGGGAAAGTAAATAGCAGTCGAACCTTAAGATCTTTTTCTTTCTAAAGGCAGCATGTTGTCTAAATCTGAAACAGAAACTGTTTTCATTTGAAGATCAAATAGAAGTTATCTAGTGAAGCTGACAAACAGGGGCAGAATAATCTGTTTGCATTTTTGGGAAATGGATAGGTCTGGCTTTGTTTCAAGGCAAGTAACTTTTAAATAATATTTAACGAAATAATTGACCTTGATGTTTAAACTACAACTTCCTTCACGTCATTAAACCCACTGTTTTTTTAAAAAAAAGTTTAGTATCTGAACTCTGGCATTCATTTTGCTAATCTCATAATAACATTTGTTTCTTGTGGAATTTTGTTTGATGAACTCATTGGTGAAAGGAGAGGAGGAGTTCAGAACAACAAGAGCTTTACAGCTCATTTATATTTTTTTCTCCCTGAAAAACAGAAAAAACCCCATATGCAGAATGGCTTTTCAGGAATAATTTTTCAGATGGCAGGAACAAGGAGAAGCTTTGTACAGCTGAGCCATAAGCCTTGGGACAAACTGTGTTATTTTAACATGTATTCTGACTTTTAAAATACATTGCAATCCTTGACTACAAAAAATGATTTTGTGGAGTTTGTCCTTATGATAATTATGGTCTGAGTCTGCTTTTGAAATGTGAGAGAAATGGAACTAACTCCGTAAAATGTGTCTATCACATAAAGCTTTTAGGATAGCCTGATTCACACTATATCCTGTTCTTTGTTCAACTGACAGATTTCCAACTGTGGAAAGAGGCACATATCTGGGGGCTGCTATTATCTAAGCTAAATATGTACATTTTGGATCAGTTCTATTTTATTTAAATACTCACAATTTCTGCTTGGGGATCTTAAGCATGAAAGGATTGCAGAGATATGCATTTTATTAGCTATCCATCAGTCTTTGTACATGGACAAAGGTTCATAAACATACATTTACTAGTCTCTCTGCTCTGCAAGAGTTCAGAAAATTGCATGCAAAATTATTTCAAATAAAAACAAACAAGCAACAAAACAACCTAAGCATTATCATGCAAGAAAGCAAGCAAACAAACAAGGTGGGGGGAAATGAAAGCAATAAATGAACATGCAGAGTTTAGCCTAATTTTTATTTGTCTGTAAATTAAAAATACCATGGCAGCAGTGGCTGTGTTGATTTTGTTTTATTTTTCTAAAGTTACATGATCTTTGAATTACAAAACACTGGTATCTACCTAAACACGGTTGCGTACTCTGCATGCCATGTACTCATACACAGATGAAAGCTCTTCCTTTATCCCTCCTGGCACATATTTTTTCTCTCCAATGAGTTCCTACTTTCAATATACGGATGTATGAGGAATGGGGTTGCTTTGCTCCCAAAAAAGGACACGTAGCCAACATTTCCATTGATTAACAATGTTTGAATTCCCTCCCCAGCGCACAAACAGTCAGCTCAATAATGATTGCAGGCCCAGGATCTAGAGAACATGGTGGTGTTACACAACTGGAGATGTGACGTTATCTGAGCGGGGTCACGCTGATCATGGGACACTACAGATTTTGTCAGGCACCATGTTGATGCAGGTTGTCTCAATTTCGCACAAGTTTCAAACAGTGCGGGCAAGCACAAATTAAGTCAACTCCCATCTCAGCATTATCCTCTGCTTCTTCCTCCCCTATGGCAGAATTGGCATCACAGAGCATCCTAGTGCAGTCCTTTAAGATCTGGTCCAGCTCCTCAGCCCTGCATACTAGGCGCCAGCTGACTGCCTGGCTAACCAGCTGTGTGACGTAGGGGCAGCGCCCACATCAGGAGAGATGCTGTGTGTTTGCAGGAGGTATAGCTACTGGGCAGTTTCTGTTGCCCCCTTACTACAAACCCATGCTGGGGCTCAACCCCAACAACTGAAGGGAGGAGGCACCCCCAGCCCTGTAGGGTTGTTGTGCAGTTACTCTGTCCACACAGGTTGCCTCCATGCCTGCCAAGCTGGATTTTCCCTGCCTATATCCTTATCCAACTACCGCTCTTTCAGTTTTCCCCAGTTTTACAGGGAACCAGAACATGGCACCTAGGGATAGCAGTTCTTGATCTCAGATACTACAGATGCTACAACAGAGTGGCAGTTGTTGTTCACCTGTAGTTACCTGCAGAAGCTGCTGGTGGTTTGTTGTTTGTTTGTTTGTTTGTTTGTTTAAAATTATGAGCTACAGGTAAAACACAGTACAGTAACTCCTCCCAGTGAATTGGGTGCTGTCCCTGCTATAAGTCACATCAGACCTATGACCTGTGTGTTTTGTATCATGCAGCTGACACCCAGCCAATATGTCTTTTCCTGACAACTGAACACAGCCTGCAACATACAGGCGGTGACAGGAGATGGCATTTCAGTCATACTGGGTAGACATGCTCATATCATCTTCTGCTGCTCTGATGGTGATTTGTGAGGAACACACCTGGCATACTGCCTCAGCCCAGGGACTAAACTGCATCTTCGCAGCACAGACTTTAAGCAGGAAGCTGTGCAAAACTAGGCTTTTCTGTGAGAATGAGTACACTTCCTTCCCTGTTCCTCTGAGGACAATTTACCTTGAGATTGTGCTGGACTTTGGGAAATTCCCTCACTCCAATACTCATATCAACTGCCCTCACATCAGTTTAGGGAGCCAGCAACAGCAACTCTCCTAAATTTAATCAATCTCCAGTTATCTTGCTTTAGCATCTTCTGTCCTAAAACCTCTTCTTACTGGGTATGGATATTCTTTGTATCCTCTGCTGAACTGGTATGGAGCATTTTTGCACATTGCAAAACAGCCACTGAATATTTCCCCCCGTATACCAGTGCCAGATTCAGGGGTTCTTATGGAGATCATGTCAGTCAGCTTGTAAAGCTCTTCAGGGTCTGTAGGTAATGTTATGCAAACACCTTTGCCTACTGCTGCTTCCCTGAGTTTAAACAATCTCTCTCTGGATACATTTCCTTACTCTTTTCTCCCGACATACCTCTCGCTCTGTCAGAGAGCCCTGGGGAAGCTGAAACCATGATGAAGGGTTGTAGTGGTGTGAATACATAGAGGATGAAGACTGGTAGCCGCTGCAGCATGGCACTTCTGCCTGCGACTTACTAAAGCAGAAAAGTCTTGTGGCTGACATGTCCTCCACTTCACTGGGTTACGTGACACATGCCAGAAAATGTGTCAACCCACTCCCCATCTCCTCAGCATTATTAGTCCAGGGAAGGAAACACAGCCAAAGAACACACACACAACTTTGACAGGTTCTGCCTAATCCACCCACACAATGACATTTCTTATGCTAAGTGCCAGAGCGGTGTAGGGAGGCCACTGCCTGTACCAGCTGCTGGCAAGTCAAAGTTAGTTTCATGCTTATGTTTAAGAGATAGCCTGACGTTACATTAAGAAGTCTTTGTCTCCTGTGGTGCGGCGCTCAGAGAATGACATCAAAAGCCTTCTGAATTCACCCCCCGGGTCATTTGATTATAGCATGGCACAGAGCCGTGCTGCCACGGGAGACTGTGAGTCACGACGACATCCATGACTATCTTCTTATTCCACAGAAGGAAGTAATGTACTTTGAGCATAAAACAACCAGGAGTAGATTACATCCTTCCTCATGTCAGCTTAGCCCTGCTGGCTGTTGGGGCAGGCACTGGAGAGGTGGGAGCAGCCCCTCATTTCCCAGCCTTACTCCTCCCCACCCCTACCTCAGAGAAGCTGGCCCTCCCCATGCTGGATCATGCCATGTGGGCAAACCACACAAGAGGGTTTTGCTCAGCCAGGCAAGGAAGAGAACACTCTGGCTCTCTTCTCCAATGTGGCACAGAGTTACATCACATAGTGAAACATCCATCTCTCCTCCAACAGAACAGGCGTATGTGATCATGAGGATGCTGTGTGCTCTCCGTCCCTTGGCATTTGTCCTTGTAATTAGTCTATCTGTTTCTGATTTATTTATTTTCAGGCAGTCTTCTGCACCCTTGCTCCCTTGCTTGGGCACATGGGGCAAACCACAGACTTGCCCTTAAACTACACAGAGAAATAAAATCAGAAACAGATGAACCACAAGAATCAATAGCAAGGGGCAGAAAACACATGATTGGATACTGCAGTTCCCTTCAGAGATCCATCTGCCTCCAAATGTGATGTAATTAGGCTCCCATACCACATCTGTGAAGGGGCTAACAGATCCCTCTTCATAACCTGACTCACAGGGTAAAACTATGCTAGCTCAGAGAAGCCAAGACATGTATAAAAATAATTTCTAAAGAAGAAAAATAAGTCCGGTTTGTGTTCGCAGAGCTAATACAATCGCCTTCAACTCTGATGTGACTCCTGTTAGTGTTATTGTTGCTTCCCAGAATTTAGGCTTGAACTTGGCAGAAGTCAAGAAGCAAAGGCATATGCAGAACCACTTGGAGAATCAGTGTGTCTGTGTGCATGAGCTGATTCTTTCCCAAATAAACACCAGTCACTTGGCTGCTGGGTAAAGGGGCAATATAAGATGGCAGTCAGACGTGTGTGGCCATGAGGCAAGGCTATTTAAGGATGCAATTTACCTTTTTTCTACAAATAAATGCAACCAGATAAGGAACCACACCTCCCAGTGCCATAAAAATACAAGTATTGTACTCTATAACTGTTCCTCGTTTGTCTCCCAAAAGTGGCATCGTTGCCTGAGAGGGAGTATCAAGACATTAATCAAAAACAGATGAGCAGTACAAGACATGAAAGCCAAGCAGATGAGTATAAATAGCTTCCTGCATATCCAGAATACAGGAGCTGTCTGAAAACACTGTGATTACAGTCGATACACTCAATTCAGCCACACAGACAGTGTGCACAGCTGTCATTCCTGTGCTGAACATCTTATTTGATACCCTGTGGTTCTGCAGCCCTTCATCAGGTGAACGATGTGAAGTCATTATTCATGTGATAGATCAGACAATAGAGAAACCCCCCAGACAGAAATCTCTACTTATTTCTGGCTAGGAAGAATAAATCTTTCCTTCTTTTGCAGTCCACAGAAAGAGAGATGCAAAAGCAGGAAGTGGATGAATGAGAGAAGATAAGGTATTGCTCCTGCAAACAGAACATCCTGTCTTCGGGATGGGTGAGTACTTCCAAACTTTCCAAATGTTTCATTGCCCTCCAGATAAATCATAGATCTGCCCCCCTTTCCTTCCTGGATACTTTCCAGCATTTTAAGCTGTAATAAAAGCAAGCAGAAAGCAGAAGACAGTCTTGAAAAAAAGAGATGATACAAATAAAGTAAAAAAAACCCAACCAAACAAACAAACAACAACAAAAAAAACCCCACCAAACCCTGAGCATGCCCTGATGCCCTAAATTCCATAGTTAACCTCCCGGACACTGCCACAGAATTTTGCATATCTCCATGAAGACTTGGCCAATTCTGGTTGATCATTAGCAGAACTTGGTGCAGCTGTATAAACAGCAGATTTCTACACCTACAGGCCTTCATTCATTTCCTCCAGTGAGGTTTTCAATTTGACTGGCAGCTAGCCTATCTGGGCAGCTGATAAGAGAAGAAAAAAACCACCCTCCAGTCTTTACATCTCTACTGCTTTCCCTCTGGTTCTCATCATAGAAGTGTACAAAGAATTAAAGAGCTCTCAATACATTCGTAGCCAAATATTTACCCTAAGTGTGGTAGATTATATTTGCTTACTGTATCCATTGCCATGCTGGCATGTGTTCAAGACTAACTCCTTGGAGTACTATTGAATATTTTGGAAAAAACCCTTTGTTTATAATAAACTGTTTGCCAACGAGTGCACATTCGGTGTTGTCCAGGGTGTACTAGCTGTTGAGCTCACATGCCTGGTGTTTGGGATAGCGCTTTGTCTACCTTCACAAACACAGCATCGGGGAAAGTCCTGGGATGTGGTCAATTTACTGTAGTTTTTTTCAGGATTATTAACAGTATTTTGAAATTCTCTCAGGCAGTTCACTGAGAGAAAATGTAATTAAACAATGTTCGAAGGAAACATAATCTTTCAGAAAATACAACTTGGTCTCAATCAGCATGTTTTTTTGAAAGCATACTTACTTTGACAACATTTTTAATGGAGAAAAATTAATGGAATATTTGCATTCAGTAATACTTAAAGTACTGTTTTCCATAAAATGAAAACATTTAAGAGTTCCTTGTTTCATTTAATTTTGTTTTCAACTTTATAACATTCATATATTTAACAGTTTTCATAATAAACTTAATATTTTAACATTATTATAACTGTTGGTCTTTCTGGTGTGAGAATGATTTGACATTTATGGAACACTTCCATCATGCCAAATATATTTTCTCTGAAATTCACAATCCGTGGAAACTTCAGCACCTTCACGTTTTCCCTAAGTGTTGAAATTTCCCATAGAATGGAAATTCTGGTTTCTGACCAGCTCTGCTAGGATTTCTCTATCAAAAAGGAAGGGGGGAGGGTGTCACAAATACACAACCGTAAAGTTGTCAGGATGCATTTCTCATTGTTGGCTCATATGTTGCCCTCTTTTGGTAGCTTTTGTACGGTACTACACATAAAAAAATTAACAACTGCTGTAGCAACTCAGCATCCAAAGGGGACTGAGTTCTGAATGTTAGAACTGAGTAAATGTATGAGGAGAGCAATAGGTTGCAAGACAGGCATTTGAACTAGCTTATAGACACATCCTGTCAAGAGAGGAAAAGCAGCGGGGAATGAATGTAGCAGTGCAATATAAAACTGGACTATAAAGGGCAGTGAAAAAGAAGAAAAGCAGAAGGATCTGTAGATACTCTCTCATGTGAATAATTTAACTCTGTAACCTAACTACCATCCTGTGACGACAAACATGATTTTCAAGTATTTGTTCGATCAGGATTTGTAAAGGGAAGTTCCACCCTAATAATCATTCCCTTAGTCTTTTCCTGTTGCTTTTTTCATAATCTATGCAGGGGCTTTATTAAATTCTCATCTTATCCTGTGTCTAGTGGAGTCCCTCGGGGGTCAGAACTGGGACCAGTACTATTCAATATATTCATCAACAACCTGGATGAGGGAATAGAGTGCACTGTCAGCATGTTTGCTGATGGTACAAAGCTGGGAGGAGTGGCTGACACACCAGAAGGCTGTGCTGCCATTCAGAGAGACTTAGACAGGCTGGAGAGTTGGGTGGGGAGAAATGTAATGACACACAACAAGGGCAAGTGTGGAGTCTTGCATCTGGGAAAGAACAAGCCCATGTATCAGTACAGGTTGGGGACAGACCTGTTGAAGAGCAGTGTAGGGGAAATGAACCTGCGGGTCCTGGTGGACAGCAGGATGACCATGAGCCAGCACTGTGCCCTTGTGACCAGGAAGGCCAATGGCATCCTGGGGTGCATTAGAAGGGCTGTGGTTAGTAGGTCAAGAGAGGTTCTTCTTCCCCTCTACTCTGCCCTGGTGAGGGCGCATCTGGAAAATTGTGTCCAGTTCAGGGTGTCACAGTTCAGGAAGGACAGGGAACTGCTTGAGAGAGTCCAGCACAGAGCCACCAAGATGATGAAGGGAGTGGAGCATCTCCCTTATGAGGAAAGGCTGAGGGAGCTGGGCCTCTGTAGTTTGAAGAAGAGGAGACTGAGGGGTGACCTTATTAATGTTTATAAATATGTAAAGGACGAATGTCAGGAGAATGGAGCCAGGCTCTTCACAGTGGTGTCCAATGATAGGACAAGGGGCAATGGGTGTAAGGTGGAGCATAGGAGGTTCCATGTACACATAAGGAAAAACTTCTTCACTGTGAGAGTGACAGGACACTGGAACAGGCTGCCCAGAGAGGTTGTGGACTCTCCTTCTCTGGAGGCATTCAAAACCCGCCTGGACAAGTTCCTGTGTGACCTACTGTGGGTGATCCTGCTCTGGCAGGGGGGTTGGACTGGATGATCTTTCGAGGTCCCTTCCAATCCCTGACGTTCTCTGATTCTGTGATTCTTATGCATATGGACTAGTCAAGTCCCGAAGAGTGCCTGCGAACTTTCCAAGACTAAATCCCCGCCAAAGTCAATACTCTTATTTTCACTATTAAATTTCTGGAAGATAAAATTAAATATTGCATGTTCTTTTACACAGTGATTTCATAATAATAATTCTAAAATTATGTGATACTAATTGCATTATAAGTCTAGAATCATTATTTAAGTGAAACACTGAAGCGTTAATTTTTTCCAGAAGAGTTATTTTCTACTATTTCTGAGCAAAATTTTAAAAATAAAAATAATTTTTAAAACCCCACAAAACCTTAGTCTGTGGCAATGTTTAAAAGTCTAACAAGCTGCGGGTTCACCTTCTTTTGACCTTCAAAAATAATGGAGTACTAGCTCCCTCAAAATGCCATTCTTAGAGAACAAACTGCTCTCTACTTCAGATAATTCTCAGTTATAAACACAATAAATGGTTACACAGAAGAGATATTCCCACCGTACCTGTGATCCCAGTTCAGCATTTCACAGTCCTATTCTTTAAATATTAATTTTCCTTGGTTTGAGAATCAGCACCAGGAGTTCAGCTCACAAGAACTCTTTTATGAACAGTCGCAGGGATGATTTCAGAGCTCAGAAGGGAACCATTCCTCCCACCTTGAACTGTGGAGCTTTTGTGGCAACTCCATATGATCAGGAATTCTTGGCATAGGGAAGAACTCCCAGCCTTCCAATGTAAAGACATAAAGCTGTGCTTTATAGGCATTCTTTGGTGCTTTATTCAAACCTATCGTAACCCCCCCAGCAATATGAACTCCCCTTGAAAGACCATCTGACAGCCTTCCAATTTTCACCTTCAAAATAATACACCCAAAAGGCCTCAGTTCGCTGCCTTCCTCCCTTTCAGTTAAATAATACTGTCTGGTTTAAGCCTTTGCAGACCTTTGTTCTGTGCATAAGAATGCAGCAGCCCAGTCTTATGGAAATACATGGCTGCCTGCTGATTTCAGTGCAGCCAATATGCACCTTCCAGTGGCCAAGGGCTCACAGACTTTTGTCACATTTCCTTGCAGGTCTAACCGAGCCCCTTCTGCTCCAGCCTAATGAAGTGCTTAAACATGTGCACCGTTTAAGCTGATATGTAGTTCCTTTGTTAAAGCCACCTAGCAGGGCTATAAAGGGAGTTGTAAATCCGCAGTACAGCTCATGCACTTAAAGTTTACGCTTAATGAGATGCTGGGTTTGAGGCTCAGTCTTTCCCCAAAAGTGATTTTTCCAGCCTTTGAATTGTTGTGGGATTTCTTCCAACTCCTTCCAGTCAGCCAGTGGCTGGCAATATTGAACACAGAGTTGAATGTAATAACACAGAGATTTACACATGAACTATTACCTCCCTGCTTCCTGACCCATGTCTGTATGTCCAAAGTCTTTATCACTATGCAAATCCCTATCTCATTCCCATCTGATCTGCTGTCCACTATATCTTGAAACTCTATCAGCAATATTGATGGCTAGGACATGCACATTCAAGTGCATCTTCTTTTCTTTTTTTCCTTCTTATTTTTTTTTAATGAGTTTTTGGGGGGATTTTGTACCTAGCTTTCTAATAACTGCCGGTGCTTTGATATCATTTATCTGCTGTCTTCTGTTTGCATTCCTTCCTGGTTTAGTATCATCAGCACATTTCACTGTTGTGCTGTTTACCTCTGCTTTGAGATTACCATAGAGGTATTAAATAGAACGATGTCTGTCAAAAGTCCCTGCCATGACCCACAAGACATTTCTACAAGCTATGATAACACAGCAATTGATCATTGCCCTTTGTTTACATTTTTTCTCCCATTTCAGTCTACACAGCAGTGTTCCCCGCCAAAACAATTAAAGCTCTTTCTCTCAACATGAATACCTGAAACAGTAGCAGATTGCATATTCAGTACTCCCTATATCCACTCTCCTACATTCCCACGCAGTCTGTTTATCTCTCTCTCAGTTCACTTGCTGTGCGTACCACCTTGCTTGCTGAGCACTGACTCAGAGGATGGTGACCATAGCCTACAGCCTTAGTCCCCACATCTATAATGTACAGAATGTATGATGTTGCATTTTAACATCAAAGATGTATTTAATAAGCTTTATCATTTTCAAGCCCATACCACTTGCTGCTCCTTATATTATTGCCTCAGTGTTTCCTTGGGATTAGTGGATAATTTAGCTGTATGAAGTAAGAAGAATTTGGCCTAAAATGTTTAAGACATTTCCTTGATTTATTAATTTTGAGGCCAGAAAGGACCGTTAACTCATCCTGTCTAACCTCTTCTGTGTCACAGACTACAGCACTGCCCTATTCCCCGTATACTGAGCCCCATAATTTCTGTTTGGATGACACGCACTTTCCAGAAAGGGATCCAGTTTTGATATGTACACTATCACTTTCTCAGGCAGTTTATTTCAGCAGTTCATCACACTTACTGCTACAAATCCAAGCTTCATTGCTTGCTTAAATTTGCTTGGCTTACATTTCCACCCACTGATTCTTGTAATACATTCATCTGATGCAAGACACTTTTTTCTTGTTGTGAAGGTAATTATACACTGTAATCCAGTCATCTCATTTTGGTGAGGGAAACAAAGCATATTCTCCAATCTACAAGCAATTCTTATGCCTTTTCTCCCACTCTTTTTTAGATTTCTAGCACCCACAGCACTGTAACACATCACTGCCATATAGTCGGCATTACATTCAACTCGTATGTCCCTGCTAACTCATTCAAAGACAACATTAATCCTCTTTCACACCATCAGAGCAAGTCCTGTGTCCAGTTGCTTCCCTACAATGATACCAAAGCCTTATCAAGCACCATCCTTGGGATACCATTTCTAGTGCATCAATACAGCCACTGTTAGTACATGACTTCAAATTCATCTCATCTGCAGAGGTTTTGGGCTGCTCCATCTTCATAATTTATTTATTATTCCACCAACTTTAATTTCCTCCCTAATTTACTAAGCATTGTTTTACTAGGGATGTACTTGTTTCTCAGTCATTAAGGACAATTTTGTACCCTGCCAGGCGTAACACCCATTTCTGCAGGCTGACTGCAGAGCTTTCATTTGGAGCTGACAACTACTTTTTGACATCTATCAGTTAGTCAGTTCTTAATCCACTCAGCAGTCACTCAATAGCTATTGTACAGCACACATTTTTCTTAAGTGCTTAAGCAGAGAAGGCAAACAAGTTTATTTGAATGCTGAAAAAACAGACTTAGAGCCTAAATCCTGCAAAGTGTTAAAAAAGCCTAATCCCTGCTGGTGCCTAAACCCTTATAAACACACAGACTTATGTTTTAGGTCTGCAGTTATGAAAGCTCATGCTTTGTATATTTTTCTGTTGATATTAGTTTGTCTTATCTATGAAAGACAAAACGTAGACATCACAGCAGTTGGATGGACCACACATTTTCTTTTCTAGTCACACACAGAGAGAGCTTTCCTTTTGTTTCTTTGCATCTCCACAGGTAACTATTATTTTTAAAAAATAATTGGCAATGGCAGTGTGTAAATCTATTTGATAATACTTGTAATATCACTGGGTGCAAATTATGCAGCTTTAGTGACTTTCATCCATATATTCAAATATCCTAAGTATTCCCTCATCTGTTTCTATCAATAGGATTTATTTATTTGTGTCACAGTGTTTCTTTCTTGTTAATTGCTTCAAGTTATTTTATGTAATTAAAGACAGATGGCAAAGCAAAGTTCAATATCTCATCCATTTGTTAATCAGTGGTTTATGTAGCTCTATAAATGTAGCAGAGATGTTATGATTTTTGGGTTTTTGTGTGCTGTGCTTTAAATTAAATACTGGGACCAATTCCTAGTTACGCTGAAGCCAATGACAAAAACTGCCATTGACCAGGATCTCACAGTGGGAGACCGTGGATGGGGAAAGCCATGAGCCAGCTTGCTGTGGTGTTTATGCTTTACAGAGGCACACAGCTTGCCCCCTCTTAGACTCAGGTCTTGCCATGGACCTTTGCATCCATAGCTTCCACGGTGTGTCAGTGGGAAATGAGTGGCTAGGTGTGGGTGTTAACAAAGAGGTTTGTTCTCCTGACTTTGTGGAAACCCATCTCTGGTCTCAGCATTCTTTGGGTTTATTCTATTTTGGGGGAATTATTTTTTTTTCCATATGCAAGGGAGCAAAACATCTGTTTTCAGTAAGGACATCTTGTTCTTCAGATTAGAGGAAATCACCAAGAAAGGGAGAACAAATAAAAGTCTCCAGAGGAGAAAGAGGCCCACCACGTGCTCCCTCTGGGTAGCCATGAACTGATTCAGAGCGTTGCCTGCAGCCGGCAAGCCTGTGAGCCACGCTGGCCAGCCCGACTCCCTCCCGCACAGCCCATGCACTACTCACTTCATACTCAAGCTATTCATGGGCTTATTTTACCCCAGCTATTTTTTCTTTCCTCCAGATCTATCTGTAGAGTGCTCTCCTCACTCTGAAATACATCAGCAGGTGGTAATGTACTGCATTATTTTGATGCCCTTATCTTTTTTTCCTTCATGAGGAAAAGATTGGTGGCATTCTTGCTGGTTTGCATGTCTGCCCCCTTTGCTCACACACTAAAAAGAGGAGCAAGTCTACCCTTCACATCGCCATCAGTGACAGCCATGTGTTTCTGAACAACTTGCTTCTCATCTGCTTGCTCCCATCTTTCAGTCCAACAAGCAATTTGGCCTTATCTGTTTTGATTCAGTACAAGCCTGCTCCTATTGTTTCTCACATTCTTGCACTTCCACCAGAGTATGTGTCTGACAGAAATGTAATTCCTCAATTAGACTACAAGGGGTGTGCTGGGAATCACAAGTCAGCCTAAGGATTTATGTGCTACACCAACTTATCGTAACTGACACAGTACTTCCAGCAAGCAAGTGTGGAAATATCAGAATCTCCCCCATCCCCTTTCCACCATCCCCCCTCCCCCTTCTGTGGGAAGGCCAAAATACAGAGAATAAGGGTTTCTCATCGCTGCCGTGACTCATGCTCACACCGAGCACATGGCTGGTGAGGTCAGCAACAAGGGTTACAGGGCTTGAACTATAGAAAAAATTGATTCAGCCAAATGACAGCACAGTTAGAGCAATGTGAAAGAAGAAGAGGAATGCAGAAGCCACCAAGGCTCCTAAACCACAGGCGGAAGGGAAGCCGAGATGGACTCATGCTTCTCGGAAGAATGAGCAGAGACAGGTGGCATGGGACACTTTGCTCTTTTACTCACCTAACCTTTTGGGCCTTAACATAAGCTTTCCCCCCATGAATGTTCACAAAAACAACGAATTCACCTATTTTGCTTAGCGTAGAATGGGATTTTTAAAAATGTTATAACCACTTCTTGTTCTCAGGAGCATGCAATGAGGCATATTTGAAAATAAATGTGTAATTTCTGCCAAGTAGGTGTCATACATAATCTCTATTTAAAATGCAGATACTCAACTTTAAGCACATGGTTAAGTCCCAATAAAGAGAATGTAATTTAAGCAAACTGTAATTTAGCATGTGCTTGGTTGAGTGCTCGAATCAGGTCACAACCTATGAAGGATCACCCTCACCAGCAGTCCAGCAGTGGGTTCTAGGATGGTACTTAGATCGCCAAGTCTACTACAGCAGGTGCTTTTTTCCTTTTTTTTTTTTTCTTTTTGTGTTCCTGTAAAACAAGTTTAATCCTTCAGGAAACCAGCTGTATTTGGCACCTATTGTAAGAAATGACAGTTGGAAATTCCAAACTATTTTAACCACAGAGAAAAGGAATCTTCTAACACTGATGTTGAAACACAGCTTTCAATTTTAAATGTTGATTGTTCTTTTTGTTTTTTTTTAATTGCTAAATGCTAAAGCAGACAAACTTTACATTCTATTGCAACAGGCTCTTTTTCAGTAGGTTGTCTCCTTCCAAGGGCAGGTTCAGAACTGCCAGTTCTAGTTAAAAACTTTATTTTAAAGATATTTCACAGTTTATTCATGGCACCTTGAGAAATTTAAATTGCTGAACTGAGCAAATGGTTACAGTTTCTTTTCTATTGATTGCCAAGTAAAGGCTTTAACTAATTGTTTCAGCAATTCATGACTGATCTACTATGCCTGTTGAAATCAATTTCTTTTTTTAGACCAGTCACCTAGAGTGGACTCCCTGAGTTGTGTCTGTTTCTTTGCCCAGGATTTCACTGCATTTTATTTTCCTTTGTAATTTTGTATTGCATCAGTTTAAAAATGTCCAAAGATTATTCTCGCCTCAAGAATTTCAGTGACAAATCCTTTTAGTAGTCCCGGTTGTAACGGACAGACAATTGCCATCATAAACTCCGTATAAGTAGCATTGTGAAATCTGTGATTTATAAGCATATTCCATAGCAAAAAATATTTTGATAACCCATGCTTCTTCCTGCTGTGGCCAGCTCTCTGCCTCAGAAAGAAAACACAAGTGAAACAGTTTTCTGCCTTCTAGATTTAGTGGAGAAATAGCGCCTTCAACAGCAAAGTCTTTTCTGAACACCAGCTCTAGAAATGCCACACGTATGGGTGGCTAAATTTTACTTTGGGTTGTTTCTCTGCCAGCTAAGGCACACACTGAATGGAGTTTCAAAGGAGCAAAATGTAGCCTGGCCTTTTGACTCATCATATCTTTACAGTTATTAATCAGTGCAGAGTATGTATTATATTACTATAACTAGCACTTGTTATCTTCTATCCTTTATAAGCTTTTCAGATTTTAAAAAAATAGATTGGGTGTTCTATTAAGTGATGAAATAATAGATGATGTCTTTATTTTTTTATTAGGTTATTCAAGGTTAAAGAAATAGATAGTTTTACTTGTCCCCCTCAGTATAGCTGATCATTAGCTCTTGTAGGGCATGTTACCAGCAGCATCTTCTAAATAACTTGTTTACTGACAGTGTCACATCAGAAAAAATCATTACAGTTCATTAGAGCCCTGTGTGCATTCTTACAAAAACATAAATACACCTCAGTCACTTAGTGAAGTCAGATGCTTGCATTTACCAATGGGTTTTAAAGCCTGACATAGGCTTGAGATTCCTAAAGAGTTTCAGACTACAGACAGCAACTTCATAAATCTTGTCATTGAGACTCACCCCTGCTTTCTGATCATCCAGGCCACCTCCTGGTTTTGGTGGCTGAATAACAGCCCTGAGGCAAGTACAACTGTTAACATTTAAAAGTGCTAGCTGGAAAATATTGAATGCATTTTTAGCTACTTGTAACACTATTAAGCTGTTGGAGGGAAAAAAAAAAAAAAAAAAAAAAAGTAAATCCTATCTGACCAGCCAGCTCCTCTACAGACCTCCAGCAGATACTCCCCAGGTCCTTGGTGGTCTACAGACCACAGTTTGAAACCCACTGCAATATAGAAATGACCTCACACTTAGAGCTGCTGAAAGTTCTTCACACCTGTATTTTTTTTACAGTAAGAGACAGCTCTGGCTTCAATTGAACAATAAAGAAAGACGTATAATTTTGACTAAGAGACCTTTAACTAAACCACCAATATATTCTCTTAATTCAAAGCAGGAATAAGGGGAACATCTCCAAATCCAAAGAATGCATTATATCATCAACTCGTTGTTTTTAAGTGGTTCCAAATAATCACAAAGATTGTGTAAGAGCAGCTGATTCCCAATATAGATATCCTTTTCTTGGGCACTAAGTCATGCCAAGACCCTGGCTGAAGCTTTACAAGGAACGTCTCAGATTGTACTTTAAATAATAGTTATTAGTCATAAGGATTGGCTACCTTTCTTTTCTTTGAAAATAAGCTAAAAATGTACCATCATTTATTCATTTCTGAAATCATCACATTGTCCTCCAAAAGAGTTGGGTTAAATTTACAAAATTTAGGAGCATATGTTGTGGGGCACATGTTTAGGATGCCTCTACTCCCAAACTCAAGTTTTAAGAGTATGTGCCCATCAATTGTAAATTCTATGAAAAGCACGTTCAGCCAGAAGTAAGCACTTGAGTCTTTTCTGAAAATTCCTGAAGGTGGAATTTCCTCCTCGTTTATTTAAAACAACTTATATTTTGAATAAACATAATCTGATAATTACTTTTAGTCTTGCATTGGTGTTCCAGTTCCAAGGTCCAGTCATTAACTAGGATTCCAAGTTAATAAGTGCTGTATGAACAGAGAGGAAGAAAATTTTCCCTACCCCAAAGGATTTGTAATGTAAACTCCTAATTTAAAATTCATTAATTTTACACATCACCTTACATAACAATCACAATGCCATAAAAGAGTGAACACATGCTTGTAATTAAAGCCATGGCAGTCTCATCCCATTGTATGAAAAATAGCTCTATCATAATAGTCCTGAGTTTGTGCCAGAATAGCAGCTAATCATGGGAGAAAGATGATCTAACACTTACAGAACATGAAAATAGAAATGAAACGTTCTGGTTCCAGCCTATTTTCTCTAGACTTGCTGGGTGATCTTGTGCGTGCTACTTAAGCTTTCAGTCCCTCAATTTACCCATCTGCAGAACAGCAATAATGGTATTTATCTGACTCAGAATAAGTTTTGTAAGAATAAATCCATAAATCATTAAGTCTCTTACGTACTCTCAACAAGCTTTCTATGCAGCACCCATCATAGATACTCTTGAGAAGCACACAAGGACTACTGACTTTAGCCCCAGAATACCTCTAAAAAGTAGAGTTCAGGGAATATGTGGCAGAAGCTAAAAGATCCATCATGGTCAAATAATTTCTATTCCTATGCTATTTGTATTTCACCTCTAATATGCAATAAGGATAAAGTTAATCAAGTGCATTTTGTGATTCCTTGCTTTATAAAAGCTTAGCAAATATATGTTCAGAAAGTCAGATCAAGATTTTCTACATAAAACTTGTGGAGCAACTCCTTTGATTCTTAATCTGGATATTGTTTTCATAAAAGACATAAAATTATTTGTAAATGAAGAATAATACCTTGCAAGGAGATAAATTCTCGTAAATGCTACTGTGGATGACTTTTCATCTGAAAAGAATGCAGGACTAATGCTCAGTAGCCACAGCATCACTGTGTGCTTCTACCTAGCAGGAAATGTTCATACCAGATTGTCAAGGTCAGTAGTTCCATTCATTGACAAAACCATTCATGATATGAGAATGAATGAAGTGTCTTGAGAGTTAGCAGTCTCTGATTCTCTGAGCAAGTTTCACAGTTCAGGACAGAGCCAGTCTATCGGTGGCATACTTTGAGCATGTAATTGTCTGTAAAGTCACGTCCTATCAGAGATAATCAGGTCCCATTAATTATTTGCCAGAGAAGTGCAGCAGTTTAGGTCTGACTCCAGTATGCTGGAAAATTAAGTGTTTGAAATTTGTACCTGATCCTACCTTCACTGAAGTCAATGATAAGACAACACCTGATTTCAGGGGAGCAGCAGCAGACTTTTTGTAACACAGAGGTCGCATTAAATTCACTTATCCTTCTCTCGCAGAGTGGAAAGCAGGTCATGGGTCTGATGTTTGCAGCAATAATGAGGAGACTTTAGAAACTAAATGGGATGTAGCTGGTGATTTTAGCACAAATTGAACTGAAGTACTAATGACTTACCAAGCACTATCCTTATCTGTTGCACAACCAACACATGATGATGTCCAGAAATAGTGTAACATCATGCTTCGGTAAAAGGCTCAAGGGCTGTTACTCTGTTCATTAGCAAAAACATAAATCAGGAGGCAACTGCACTAAAGTAATTGAATTACATAAGACTAAAATTAGTGAGGGCAGAGTTAGGGCTAAAAAGGATCACTCCAAGCAGTGAAAGGGAAGAAGGTGTCACCTCCCCCTGCCCTGTCCCCGACCAGCTGTGCTTGTGCAGAGCCCAGCCCCGGCAGGGACCACAGTAGCCCTCCCATCACATGCCTTGTGGCAGCTTTGCTCAGGGTGAAAAAGCTGGGAGGGTTGGGATCAAAGACAAACCAAACAGATGGGGCCACCCCAAAGAGAGACATAGGGAAGATCAGGTCCTTCAATTTTACTGTGACACCACATCAGCTTGGTCAGTCCCAGGCCAAGGTACAGGACTGCTCTGAGCCAGTTTGCCTCGCCAGAGAGGTGACGCACAGGTTGCAGTGAATATCCAGGAGATATGTCTCTTTTTGACACTTGTCCTATCTCTCTGACAAACATAGCTGCCCTCAGCAGAGGGGCATTGGCTGCTTCTGGCATCGGCTCCTAATTCCCTGTGTGCAGCGCAGCATATTGAGACAAGTTTTTCTTCAGTGTGTTACCACAGGTTACTCATAAGCATTATTTAATCTTTGGTGAAAATGGCAATTTCTCGATCCAATATCCACTCCTTCCTAAGCATGTCACATTCTCCTCTGTGGTGCTTGATGCAATGTGCAGTATGTGCACTGCTCTGCCGTGTCCCCTTATTGCCCACCAAGCTCCTGCTACCAGGTTCTCTCCAGGATGACATCTGACAATAAGTCAAGGAAACCAGGAACTGAAAACTGATCTTTGAGACAGACTCTGAGGCCAGCAGAGCCATGTCCTACCCTATTCAATGAGTGCTTCTACCTTCTGAGCTCAGACAGACTAAAAGCATTGTCAGCCAGCCCTTTTATATCTTTTTACACAAACTCAGTATTGAGACAGCCACAGTATTTCAAACATTAGCATGTTCAGCAGAAGACCCTTAACTCATTCTTCCTTTTATACATAGCAAACACTGGTACTTCTGTAGCTGTAAGCATCCTCTTTTATGTACAAAAAGCTAAAATTAAAGATGAAAAGTTCCTGTGCAAAAATTTAGTGTTCATTGTAATTAACAGCTCTGGTTTGTAGAGTTCAGGAGTCTTTTGCATCGTGAATAAACTGTTTGACAGGATTATATCTTTAAGCAGTATTTTAGCTATTTTATACTTATCTGCAAATCAGCATCTTACATGGCTCAGAACAATTAACTACACTGAAGATTTAAACTAAATCAATGCTCAACAGAACTGCAGCCTTATTTTTGAATGCCGAACCACACTACAGAGCTGTGTCAGAAAGCAAAGAGAATGCTATTTTTCAGCTAGAACATGTGTGTGTGTACAAAGGCAAAACATTTTTCACAGCTAAAGTTGCAGATGAAATGCAAGATTATGAATACTGAAAATCTCATATTGTACTTTAGATTAGGAACAATAAACTTTGCATTTTTCTATAATAACTTACACCTGAGAAGCTTTAAATACATTACAATAATTAAGCCTGATAGCATCACTGTGATATATGTCTCCCTTTATAGATGGGTAAACTGATATTGAAAGTGGTTCTTTGTGCCAGTTTATTGCCTTACTCAATCAATCAAAGAACGAAACTGCACAGAACTTACGATGTCCCGGCTTCCACTTCACTGGTCAAACTTTTACCAGATCACATCTCATGCCAACAGGACCTCATGCTAACAACCTCATTGTATTTGAGAGTGGGACCCAGAGCTTTCAACTCCTTTATTGCAGTAACACTTCATCACTTGTATTCATGCCTATTAGTTTAGCATATACAATTATTTTTACAGCCAAATAAAATAAGTTCAAGAATTCACATATTTTTATTTTAATTATTAACCATATTATTTTCCAAGCACCTCAATTAAAATATCTTTTCAAGTCTTTCTCTCATTTGTCAAAAGTCCAAGTAAGTGTATTCCCCTTTTATGTGGTACTGGATTATTTACTCTTCATTTTCTATGTGGAACAAGCCCTGACTAGTATATAGATGGCAGACATGACATGTCCAAATCCCAGAAACCTGCTCATTTGACTTCATTGGTCTGTTGAGGGTTTGGCTTTTTTCCTGATCTTGCACATGTTAGCTCCATCTTTCTGTGAATGCATCAGCCAGCCTGCCTGAGCTAGTCACAGGCGGGATTAGTAAAATCAGGCATCCACAGATGTTAGACTCCCAAAAATGAACACCAGTGCTGTGAAAGTATTTCAGGGGCTTTCATTCTGTGAGGGACTGTGGGGTTTGCCAAGGTGGAGAGCCTTCTGCCCCTGCTCCAGTGCAGAAGCTGCCTTTTAAGACCCTTTTTCTTTTCTCAGAGCCCCAGCACAGCTGGGGCTGTTTCTGAGCCAGTACCAGGGCTGAAGCTCAGTGAGATGGCAGGATATCAGCAGAGGCCAGGTGTTGGGATACTCCTGCGTGATAACTTCTCTGCATGAAAAGAAATTGCAGGATTTATAGGAGTTAGCAGCAGCATGGCTGTTGAGGACAGAGCAGCCTGATCCATGGAAGTGTTGAGCAACCACAACTCCCATTTACTTCAGCACTTCTGCAGATCAGACCCTCAGGGTTATTTGTTTTTTGGAATAAGCTGGTTGTGGTCTACATCAGCCCATCGTCTTGGCAGTAATGGCCCAGGCCATTCTTCACTGGCTTTGACCAGACGTGATCAGCACGGCTTCTGATCACAGACCATGCACACAGTTATTTTTAGCATATCAAATACGCAGAGAGACTAGGGGCCCGGTTTTTGCAAAGTGATTGAAATGCCTGTTTCCTCTCGCTCAAAGCATTTCTCTCTCCAGGCTCAGCAGACTGTTGTTTTTGACAAACTACAACTCCCTGTCTTGCCACTGGGCAGGCTGTGCTTGGGAGAAAAGATTCAGTTAGATTATAAAAGCTTTAGAGGATTTGTTTATTTTATCACTTTGTTTATCTTTTCAGTGTTATTGTTCTGTCAAGTAATCGAGAGATGAAGAAGGGCTACATCACAATTACACTTTGCTTTGACTCACACAAACCAAGAAAGATGAGTCAATGGTGGCTTTCACGCACTGCACCCATTCCCACTGCTGTCCCTTGGAAGATGCTTTTTCTCATTTTTCCTAATTTCTGGCTACACACCAGGAAAGGCCAATGAAGTGGGAATCTTCTTTGAGGTGATCTTATGCATTGTTTTCTCTTCTGCATCAGTAGGAAAGAAAAGTAAACAAGTAATACAATACATATTGTTTGGGGTTTTTTTCTGTCACTTACAATATGCTAGAGTTTGGGGTTTTTTTCCACAGGCTTTCCTACTGCCCTACATCACTGCCATTGATTTATCTGTTTCACTGTGTGAAAAGCTCATCCTTCACTAGCCTGATTCACTGACATGTCATGTACTGCACTGTTCTTACACTCTTCCAAAGAGTTCACTTGCAGAGTTTTCATAAGGTGAGATATTTGTAATGGAATTGGTTTTCCAAAAAACCCTGAATTTTCTGAAAAAAAATTCCTGGAACTCGTTGCAATGAATTTAAACATTTCTAGGATCTACCCAACCAAATCCAATTGCATTGCGACTTAGCTACCCATCTGGGTACAAATCCTTCCTTTGTCCAATTTAGAATATAGATGCAGGCATGAGGCTGCCACACAAGTACTGTAGTTGCTGGCTGTTTTGTACAGCTTCTCTGCCACTCTCCATCCTTCTTTCCCCATTTTCTGCCAGTCTGTACTCTCCCCACTGTCATCTCCTCTCCTGGTCTAGCTCTGAAAATGTAGCTCTGAAAATGTCCTGACCAGCTTTATGGACTGGTGAAATGACAAGGAAGACCTGGCTATCAGAGGACGATTTGTCATACACATTGAACTTATCTCAGAGCCTCGCTGGTTCCTTATATGGAGCTTCAAGGATATTTGTTTGAGATGGGCTGTGAACCTATCTCAACCAAAGGTAACTCGCATTCACTAGGAGATGGAGGAGGTGGTGCCAGTAACATTACTGGGTTCAGAAATACAACACAGCTTGTCATAACAAGGCAACATCTGTTAACAGCCCACAGAATTATGTAGCACTTAAGCCAGATATAGCCATAGTGTAGTTTTTTGCACTGAGCTGTAGCTATTTGTTCCTTTCCCAGACAGCATCATATATTATTCGCTACTGGCCTCAGAAAACCTCGCCATTTCTTTCAAGGAACATTTGCATTTCTCCGACATTAGGCTACAATGCCATGCCAGGTACATCTCAGGAACAGCCTTTTTTGGAGACGTGAAGCTCAGAATGACATCAAATTGCTTCAGACACTCCTATCAATGCTCAGCCAGCAGCAGAGTCTGGTCCAGATATCATTGCTTCTAAATCAATGGAGTTAATTTCTTAGAGGAACTCTTCCCAGTTTTGCCATCACTTCAAACCCTTAACAACATAGCGTTCAGCTTCATATATTCTTAGCCAGCCTGGCACCACCACCCAAGACTACAGAAAAGCAGTTTTGGCTTCTGAGCTCACCAGTATAACCAATTTGTGTCTTACAATCACTGATGGATTTGCACAGACCAACATAGTCTCCTGCAAGCAGTGAAGCCATATTTACATGGCTAGTCTACCACAAATGTAGCCTATAAATAGGGGTAGATGACAGGGAAAGAGGCAAGGGCTCCAGTTTTCTTGTGTACCATCAGCATCCTGTCGCAAGTCACAATTCTTTTATGTTTTTAGTACTTTGTATGAGCAACGCATGGAAGAGGTGATTGCAAAGACAATTTCCAGAGTGAAAATTACTTAAGAATATTTCTTTTGGTATAAGAGAGCTCTTTTGAGTGTCTACAGAGACAAAAATCAAAAGAGGTTAATGTATGCCACAGCTGTGCTGTACCCTTCCTCTGGCTCTAGTAAGCCTGGTGGGTTTTTCCACTGAAACAGCAAGGGATTTTCCTATAAGAAGGCAGTTAGTATCAGCAGATCTCCCAGCTTATCTAGTTGTCGCATCTCTTCCAATTTAAATGCTACCTCGGTGGTTATTAAGCCTGCATTGCAAAGAAATAAAACTAAGGAAAACATTCTGGAGGGTGCTCTGGATTCTATTAAAGGATTGAATTTCTCACTATATTACACTTTTTCCATATGGCTGAAACCTGGACTTGTATAAAATTCTGAATACACTCGTATACTGCTAGTGGTATAATCCCAGATGGTGACAAATGACCCCATTCCAACAGCAATGTATAGAACTTTACGACACCGATGTTCAGCCATACTCTTGGGATATTCCCTCCAAACAATGAATGACTGGCAGATAACATAATATTTAACTCTGCCTTCACTTTTGTACATGCTTTATGGATAATGCTGCAGAGCTACTCATTTGTTAAGCACTCAGTCTCATAACAGCGTACAGATGACATGAGATATTCCCTTAGCCGCCACCGAAGGATCTCCTTTGGTCCGCGAAGGTCAGCTGTGGTGCACACAGTGTGTCACTATCTGTGTGTAAGGATATGCTCTGGCATGCTAGAAGTGAGCTGATAACGTCTTACCCCTGCTTGGGCCCTTCAGCTGCCTCTTGGGGAAGCGAGAAAGGCTGCCAAGCTCAAGATGTGCTGCATCCTGCAATTTGGCTTTCCCGAGAAGAACAACCCCTCCCCCAAACTCACCCACGCAGTTCTTTACCCCAAGAAGAGGTCATCACACACAAAGTAGATAGGAAGGAAAGAGACTGCACACTTGACTGTAACTGCAAAAGAGAGAAGTCCGGAGTCCTCTTGAGATGTTGTGTAAAGAGAAAGCAATCTGGGCTGTCTCCATTTTTACAGAAAGACCTCTGTGCTTTTGTGGACTTCATGGCCTGCCAGATGGAGACGGCTCCAAGTAACACTGAGCTCTTATTGCCGCAGAAAACCAAGGAGAACTATAACCCCAAGTACTGCAGGTGTAGGAGGGAATACTTGCTCAGATGATGATTCATGTCAGCATCTGAATAAATAAGGTCAAACAGCCAGAGATTATTCCAGTGAAGGGGAGTTGATTTGTTTGGGGGGCAGAAAGGAGAGGCTGTTTGTTTGTTTATTTCATATCATAATACTGAAACCCTGCCCTGCTCTGAGGTTTTTTCCCATTAATTAGTTCTCATTTATTTTAATTAAGACCTCAGTTCAGCAAAACATATAACTGGGTGTAGCCTACCTGAACTGGAACAGCTGGATCAAACACAGAAATCCTAAGGTTAGCATAGGCTGTGTAGTTAGTATTATATCTCTTTTATAAACCTATCTGCAACCGTTTTAAGGAAGGCATCTCCACTACAAACCATTAAAAATAAAAAAATACTTGCCTCAGAGGAGTGAGAAAGGATTAATTAGTTAGTGCTCGTGCAGCACTGTGGAGATGTAAATCGTGGGACTGTGTTATTAGTAAGCAGAAGATGCCAACAGGAAGCAGCATTGTTAAAGGCACGAGGACTAACAATGGTTTTGTTCTCGCATTTGTAAATGATTCTTCTGCTAGGTGTTGGCCTTTTAGCCTAGGAGACTGAAATCCTCTTTCTTCACCCAAAAGAGCCTTCATGGGCTGTGCATACTTTCTCACACTCCCTCGCTAGTGTTCCTCACTATTAGCTTATAGATGCTAGACAGTAGTCCATTCTCCATAGCCCTTTTATTGCTTGGCCTCTGTTTCAGCTGCCAAGAAGGCTGTCATTTAGACTCAATTGTTACGGTAGCTTTTACGATCTAGACATGGTGTCTAGGATTGGAGACTTCCTAGCAATTTTGCATATGCTGCTGCGCTGCCATCAGAAAAGAAGAGATCCCTGTTGCCAGCAATGTGGGCAGAATTCAAAGCAGTGATCTACAGATGAAAAGCACCCCATCCTAAAATGGGCCAGCTAAGCCATCCAGCCCCTGAATGCCAGCTCTTCACTGAATGAAACTGTGTTGTGATGTGCTGTTTAGAAGGGGGGGGAAGGAAGAAAAAAAAAAGAAAAGAAAAAGAAAAGCAGTTTTAAAATATCTGTGGACAATGGCTGCCTAGAGCTGGAGCTGCAGACATTCAGACCTTGCTTACATAATATTTCTATCATGTACCGTCCTCTCATCCAACTCCCCACCCCATGCCAAGGTGCTGGAGGGAGGTCTTGTTCTTATTTGTGCAGCATTAATACAAAATCAGAGAGGGTGGCAGAAACTTTTCACGGAAAGGTATGGTGCCTTTGGCATGCTGGGGAAAACAGCAGAGCAAGAACAGCTTGTAAGTTAGGGGGAAGAGAAGGGAAGAAAAGGATTAAGGAAATTGGAATAACTATATCCAAGCATTTCCTCAAAAAGCAGGATGACTGCAGCCCTTTAAGCCCAAGACTCACAGAGCAAAATATTCCACAGCAGAGCAAAGCATCTTTTCTCCCTATGTCTGCTATATTGCTCATGTTGACAAGCAAAATCCTTTTTTACCCTGTTGTCCTCAGCTCCTGCCACATGTATGACCCCTGCCCTCCCTCCCCACCAAATGAAGGCCAGCCGAGGAAGGTGATTTTGTCACCTGGAGTTAATTTATGCCGGTCTCCGTTGTGCCACTGTGCCAGGGTGGAACCTTTTCAGATGTCAGGATGATAGGAGAAAGAACAATGAACCAGCAGAGTATGTGTGGCGGGTGGCCGAGTCATCCTATCACCATGTATTTGTGTAGTTTCTTTTAGTGCCATCCAATCTTTCCTTCTGTCCCTAAATGGCCTGTGTTGAAAATGTCCCTGCTTACAGTTGCTCAACTGGAATGAGGACAAATTGTTTGCAATGGCCCCCTTCCAAATGCTTGTGCTGTAACTTTTGTCTTGACTAGTCTCTGGAGATATCTCTAGAGTGAGTTTCCTATGACTCGTTCGCACTACCCCAAAGTCATGCCGGATTTTCTTCCTCTACTCTTTCAACTTTGTAGCAGGGGTCTTGTTTAAAACATCCCATCACAGGAAAAGCCAGGGCAGGCAGATCCTTAATGCTGTTATGTCACAAGTTCCCCGGTGAATTCAAAGCGAGGGGGTTGGGTCTTGAGGGTGCCTGAGGTGACAAAGTGGTGCTAGCAGGCAAGGAGATCCACAAGCAGAAAAAGCACAGCCACATCAAGCAGCTTTGAGTTATTAAGCATGAGTGTTGTTAAGACTGTGTTGCCCTCCATGCTAGTGCCTCAGCCACTTTTGTAGGTAGAATTGCCTGGCCTCTTGGCCCTCCAGATTGCCTCAATTCAGCACTGAAGGGGTGGTGAAAGTACTCTTCCCCCTCACATTCACATGTGAATTAGTCCAGGATGAGACAGCAGCAAAAAAAAAAGGAGTTAGCAGAGCCTGAAGAGCTAAGCCAAGAAAGGAAGGGTTTATAGTTCCAAAAACCATTGGATGAAGTTTTGCACGTAGACTCATTAATAGACATTACAGAAGAAGAGGTTTCATTCTCCCCCACTTAGATACATGACCTATTAGGCATATACATATCAATAATATTTGCCAAAGATAACTAAATTTGAAGACCACTGTTTGCTTGGTTTTAATGGATGTTAAATATTACTTATTCGTCAAAAGTACAATCTGCTTTTAGAAAAGAAATACAGAGTTAATGCTATAAAATGGCTTCTTTCAACTCCACAAGCACAGAAAAACAGACCCATGTGAAACATTTCCCCTTGCTCTTTCCATACTTTGCAGAAGATGATCAGAGCATGCTCGGAGTGAGGGAAAGTGATGCCTAGAGATGACATGAGCACAGTTCCCTATGGAGCCCCTGGGCATAAAAGGGCCATGATGGGGAGCAAGGTGGGTGCCTATCAGCCCTTCTTGCCCCCTGGCTGGAAGCAACCAGCCAGCACACAAATCTGCTGCAGGTCCCTCGGGTGGGATTTCATCAGCCCAGCCTTCCCAGGGCTCCCAAGTTACAGGGAGCCCTCCTACACAGCCCCACTCAAAGTGTCCCAACACCTTTCACTGTATATCAAGAGAAACAGGAGTGGGGAGAAATAAAGAGCAATGGAGCTCAGTGAAGGCATCTCACAGCTATGGTCATAGGGTTGTTTAATTTGCATGTGGGGTCACTCATCACATTGCAATGGCATCTCCTGCTTAGTGACTGTTTTCTAGTTGGTTCAGCAAAGAGAGGTAATCTCCACAGCAGACATATCCCTGTATCTGAGATAATGTTACTGGCTGGAAGTGGACAGAGCACAGCCAGACACGGCATTCCAGGCACTAGGGGTTGCTCAGTGTTTTCAGGCTTAGCAAATGTAAGGATTTTGTGTGACTTTGCCATTATTCTGGGGATTTAAAGTCTTTGCCACTAGGACTCTTTTTTTCCTTTTTTTCTTTTTTATTTTTTTTTAACCCAAGCAATATTGTACTATGCCTCTACCTTCCAGTTGGTCAGCCAAATAATTGCTTACATTGTATTCAGGATCTCACAAAATGCTAAGACTACTTTGTTTTTCATTAGTGCTAGAGGGGAAAAATAAACAGGCTGGGCTCATGGTTTATAATTGCATATGTAATTACCACTTTAAGACCACTATTAGCAATACAAATTAGCTCACTGCCCTTTATATTATCTCTGCACTACTTCTCAGAGCGTACATAAGCAGTCTCATTTTTGTCCATCAGGAAGTCAGATTCTAATCTCAGATGTGCCGAAAACAGCATCAGGTACCTCTAAATATGATCTGCTCTGCTTGCAAACACAGTGATCAATATTTGGAGCCATCCCTTGACATCCACCATGCAGCTGGAAGCAGAACCTGTCCAGGCCAACCTTTGGTCCAAATCTGGCTGGTAACAGCTTTGTCCAAGAGCAATTTTTTGTAGAGTTACTCCTGGTTTGGTCTGTTTTCAGCATCTCAAAGAATCCATCAGAAGAGGTCTGCTGACACCAAGAAGGCAGAGTTCGCACTTGGCATGATCGCTTTCTTCCATATAAGTAGCAGGGAAGATGAGGAGCATATTTGTCAATAAAACACAGAGGTTATTTACAATTCAACTTCTAAAAGCTGCCATAAAGTAGTGAATAGCAATGAATAAGTCCAAAGCCATTCTACTCTGTTTTGGTTACTACATTATTCTTCCAGAGCTCATATTTTCAAAGCGACAAAGCAGAGACACCCAGAGGAGAGGAAGTCTGATTCTAGGAAGCTGTAAAAAGAAATGCATGGCCACAGATCAGGGGATAATTTTATGTCTCACATGTTTTCTGACCCCACAAAGAGCAGCCTTAAACTGTTGCTCTACCCCTTGATTTTAGCAGAGGCTGAAGCAGACTCAATAGTTTACAAAACAGGAGTTAGGCATGAATCCTGAAAAAGTAGATCCATAGCAAAATTTTGGTCACTGAGGCCAGCAGGACCCCTTGCCCACCCCTCTGCCTGTGGCAGGATTGATTTAATTATTCTATAACTGTTTCTGTAGATGGGTGTCTGGCCTTTAATAACTCCAAAGACAGTGATTGTCTAACAGCTCTTGGCAGCTTGTCCAACTGCCGAACAGTTCTTCTACAGTTTTGCCTAATATTTAACCTAAAACTTCCCTTCTGCTTCAGCCAATTATTATTTGTCCCATCTTTGTTGACTAATGAGAATAATTGATCCTTGTCCTCTTTATAACATTCCCTTATGTCTCCTGTTATTATGCTCCCCACACTCTTCTTTTGCCTTTAGGCTAAAGGTGCCAAGTTATCTTAACCTTTCCTCTTAGATCTGGATGCCAAACTTCTTACCATCTTTCTTCCACTCCTCTATATTCTTCAATTTGTCCACATTTTTTCATAGAGAATTGAGTGCAGTTACTCCAGTTATGCTTTAACCAGTGCCAAGCAGAGCGCAATAATTACTTCAGTAACCTTACTGACCCCGTCTAATAACAAAGGCAAAATGCAGCATGTAATTAAAATCTAAAAAAATAACTATTTTTAAAAGCTAATTGCCTTAACAATCAGAACATTCTACAGCTCAGAGAACACACACTAAAGAATTTAAAGGTTATTGTTCATTCAAAACATCTTTTTCAATTATATTCCGTATATTGTATTCTGGGCTGTGTGCAGTTTTACTCCTATTAGGAACGGTCTGTACCGCATCTCTCACACTCCCTCCTCCTCTTTTTATTTTCTGCAGATTTAACTCCTAACGGCTCCATGGGGCCCTGTCTACACTAGGAATATTCACTAAGGATTTCCCACTGCTGCAAGCACTTCTCCAGCTCCACCAGTATGGCACAGCAGAGAACTCTCACTTGTGCTTCTAATCTTTTAGGCCATTCCTACATCTTCCAGCCTCACTAATGTCAGTGGAGCAGAGCCAACAGTGAGGCATTGTTAGAAAGTTTCCTTTACAGGGTCAAAGTTTTCATCTCCTTTGCCAAGTCCGTGATGCCCTACCTTGGACAATCCCCTTCTCTGTTGGCTGGCTGGTCTCTTAAAAGCTTCTCTGTCCTCTTCACATTCATCAACACCTTGCATGCCCACCATGGTTCGTAACTGCACGTACGCCTGCCTTTCAATTGCTATCTCTTCAGGAATGGAAATCCTTGTCACAGCCCAGAATAAATGATTCAACATTACTATCATTCTGCTGACAACAGTCATTCTTGGAAAATGGTTACATGAATTTCTGGAATCCCTAAAAATAAATAAATTTGGCTCCATTAGCAGGAGTGGCAAACTCAGACTGCAAACCCACTTGACTAAGCAGAGGCATTTAATTAAATTGTTTTTCTGTTACGCAGATAAGCAGAGCTATGACTGTTGTTAGTAGATGTAATAGTTTCTATTTTTGTTGCCTCATAGCACCTTAATTAAATTACAGTTGTTCTGTTCAAAAACACATCTGTAAACTCATCCAGGTAGGAAACAGGCAAATAGTCCTATCAAAATAAAAATCATATTAGCAGTGCAATATTGTATGTTAGATAGGACAAAAAGGGATTGGATTAAGATTGCAATAGGGAAGATTCAGGTTTGACATAAGGAAAACCTGACACTGAAGGACTGAAGTATATGGTCTGGAGAAGGAGTGGAGTTTCCCATACTGGATTATCTTCTAGTACAATTTAAATGAACAGCTGACAGGAACGATGCAGACATAATTGGTCCCACCTTGATCCACACCGATGATTGAGGATCTGTTGAGAACTCTTTCACCCCTGATTTTCTATGATTGTACTTTGCTTTAAATTTCTAAAGAATGAAGTAAACTCCTGCTCTCATTTACATTCATCTGAGCCTCTTATATTCTATAAAGGTTGCATATTTACAAATGAGATCAGAATTTGGCGTCCTATAACACATTGTAACATGCCAACAAATGCTCCATAACAACGAAATAGCAGAGTAGTTTGTTATATAGGCTTTGTCCCCTAACCAATACATGCAAGGCAAAATAATCACCGCTTTTTATAGTGAGGCCTCATCCAAATGTGTGTGCAAGACCTTCTCATGTAGCTGAGTAAAGTAACACATCCTCCACCTAGAGAAGAGGTAGCTCTGGAGGATTGAATGAAATCAAACAGAAACACCACCTTCAGATTTATAGTGTGCAACCAGGCATTGGTTGGAGTCCAGGCAGGCAAACACAAACTTACAAGACCTAGTATGTTTCCATGGTTCTTTGGTAGTTAGGTATTTTCTTCCTTCTTTATTTATTACAATGCTCTGGATGGAGGTTACATTTAATAGCTCAGTATTTGGTTTCTTCCACTTACCTTGAAATAAGATTTGCACACATTTTTGTAACTAGATTAAAAAGCTGCCAAGTGGCTTTTAAAATAATTTTCAGTGCTTGCAGAAGAATTGTTCACAGTCTCTTACATATGAGTACTTCCCTGGAGCCACATCAGGAGCCGATGCCCTATCCCACACAAACACAGCTTTACCCTCTTTGTCCAGAATCAGAAAGGCACTTCAGCTTAAAACATGTCAGAACACAAAATCCCTTGTGTATTCCACTAAAAAATTCTTCAATAAGACTCAATTTAAAGCCTATTTAGGTCAGTTGAAGGCTTGCCATTGACTCTGACTTCTGGAACAGGGCTTTAAAATATAGGTCTTAAGGACAGGAAAGCCTCCATATACATGATAGTTCTTAGGGAAATCACTGAGGTCAGCAGAGGTTGATTGACTTCAGCAGAACACTGAGGTCAGCAGATGCTCAGTAGGACAAGAATTTTGTGCTGATCCAAAGCTATCAGAGAAATAAGTGAGGAGGTGAGAAGACTGAGGAGAGTGTGTCCTCCTCACACGTCATTCATCTGCAGGCTGCCAGTGCTGCAGGGACTGGAAAAGCCAACCGACATCCCTACTCAGCCATGCTGTGCTTTGTAAGTGACTAAGGAGGTCACATCATGTAGAAATGGTTGCATTATGTGGTTTCTATTTTTAAAATAAATTTAAGATTTCATCCCCTAATTCACACAAAAACTAACAAAATGTAGTGGTTTGTTAAATGATGTACCAATCAATATTATAAAAAAAAAAAAAGTAAATATTTCCCTTGGCAAGAAAATACAAAATATCTCATTCTCGTAACATGCAAGTTTTATATTTACACAGCGTAAAGTGTCCCATATTACCATAATGTGTTAGTAGCATGAAACATTTTTAGCTGTGATGTCTAAAAGCTTAAGTTACTGTCAGCAGTGCCTTGAAGCTATATGTCATAGTCTTCACAAGACTGGAACAAAACACATAGAGCAGCAAGCAGTAACCACATTAAGGTTTAACACTTGTAAACACAGAAGGTTTAACACTTGGCAAACCAAAGTTCCCCTGTGACCTGAAGACATGCAGATCATGACCTGAGAATTAAGCACTGTGCTAAGCAGTCAAGCTGTCTCCCTAAAGAGAAGACAAATATAGCAAAACACTAGCTGAGCCATTGGGTCAGCATATGTCAGGTGCTTCCGGGCCCAATTCAGAGTCAATCTGTGGCCATATGGGGCCAAGCCTGACCTAACCCAGCCTTTCCAGGCAGGGCTTCCTAAGGAGAAGGATTTTCAGAGGCACTCAACGCCCATTGTCCCCACCGACCCCCAGGGAGCAGGAACATTTAAGCTACCATGCAAACAAAAAACACCAGAAAATAAAATTTCATTTTGTCTCCATCCAGAAGAAAGCTTCTGGTATTAGATGGAGGGAGAGAGACGGAGCTGAATTACTTTCCCCTGTGCATTCCTAGCCACAAAGATGCCCTCTTGCCCACCCTGTCTGCCTCCAAGAGCTCCACCCAAAAGCAGGTGCCACAGTCCTGAAAAGTCTGGTGATGGAGGGGAGAGGGGAGAGGGGAAATTAAGGTTAATTAAAGGTTTTAATTAAAGTTAAAATTAAAGGTTTTAAACTGAATGTTTAGAGATAGATAGGTAGGTCTTTGTTTAAAGAAAGGTCTGCAAGGCAGAGAAGTTTGTTTGGTAAAGACGAAGGTCAGCAGAGCAACAGCTTCAAACATCAGAGATGAAGAGGAGGCATGCAGGGAGAAGAGGGGAGTGTGAAACAGCTGCCTGGGGGAGCTTAAAAGGGACACTCAGCATGCTCAAAACACTCTAATTTTGCCATAGTAGATCATCTTGTGCCAAATTCCCACACAGAAAAATCTCAAGGATGTGAGACTGACTTGGGTATCACGGGTTTACTTCTCTTGCTTTCTTCACTGCAAGCTGTGTTTAGCTTGTAAACACACAAGTTTTCTATTCTCAAGTATTTATTGCATTCCTTACAAGGTATATTTTAAAAGTTGGTCAATATGAAGCTTATCCACGAAGTTACTATACAATTCCTGCTGGATTAAAATTGGACACTTCTCCATTTATTGGTAAATTGACAAATGCTGTTACAAGGAGCACTCAACTGTAATGAACTTTTATGCAGGGTCCCAAAGTGCTCATTACAGAGACATGTGTATACACACACACACACATATATATATATATATATATGTTAAATTAGGCAATGAAATAATCCCATGCTGCATAAAACCTGCTCAAAAAGCAGAATTTCCAATCTGGAGGGAATCCTGTTATTTCAACTTTCATTTCCTTCCTAACACAGGCCAAGAAACTAAAATATCAATGAAATAAATTGGTGGAACTCAAAGATTAGAATAATTTAGGTTTGGAAATGTCTATAGACAAAATGCTGAAGCTTCAAATTGAAAATATAATGATCCCGGGCTGAATAGTCCTGGAATACGATCCTCTTCTCACATGGATAGAAATCAACAATAACTCTGCTAGAAAACCATGAAGCTACACTGGTGGAAGCCTTCACACAGGTAATAAAAATACCCAGAATTACAAGCATTTTATAAAGCCAAGTGCTTTGGAAAGCTTTGCACTTCAGGGCATAAAGCAACCTAGGAATTAGGAGGAAAACTTCATGGCTCATCCCCACTGTTGTGATGGTGGAGGCCAGGCGGTCGCGCAGGCTCACCAGGGCCCTGGGGAGCATGGCTGATGGCTGCTAAGGTCAAATGCAGGAACATCTATATTCTCTTTTGTTTAACAAAAGCTGGGATTATGGCCCACATTGCACGTGGGCTGGTTCATACAGCAGGGTCCGAGCTGTCTGCTGGGCTTTCCAGGTGGCTGATAGACCCAGGGAGGAGGCAGCAGCCTGCTCTGCAGTGGGAAATACTGGCTGTCAGAAGCAGCCAGGCAAGCTCTGGCAACGCGCTCCCAAGGAAAGCGGAGACAAACTGTCTGCCCAGTGCGCTGAACGCAGAAGTCTTGGACCCATGAGCAAAGAAACTCTCTTCAGACACTTGACTCCATTCCAGGGTTCAGAAAACAAGAATTTAGATATATTCATTGCAAGGGACACGAGATGTCACCAAAGAAACATGCCATTCCGCTATCAACTGCTGCTTTTACTGAAGACAACTCAAAACAACTCCTCGTGTTTGTTTTTATTCTGTTTGGTTTTTTTAAACAAGATTCTTTCAAAAGGCCGTAGCCTTCAGGCCACAAGCTAATCTTTAACCACCAGCCTAATTTTTCAGAGCAAGCTGGCACCGACCATTGTTGGAAACGGTTACTTTATTGGGAAAAAAAAAAAAAAAGGACATTCCCCCATGAAACTGGTTCTGCAGAGGCCCCGGGCACAGCTCAAGCTCTGGGCAAGGCAGAGAGTTGTGTTCATCACCAGACAGCCAATGCCAGCAAAATTGCCAGCTGACTTCTGATGAAAAAACAGAAATTGAGGCCAAGTGCTACTGCCATCTCTTCCAAGGGTGGGGGCAGGTGTGTAAGGACATTCTGCCTGATTTCCACCATCTGCTCTGGACCAGCAGAATTACAACAATGAGAAGCTGTGTTCTGGTCATCGTTGGGCTTCGAATCTAGCATGCAATAAACGTTTTGCACCCTATTAATTTCAGAGCTGAGCTTCCAAATTCAACATATTAATTTGTTCCAAATCTAGTCAGTTCAGCCTCTGAACATGACTATAGCTGGGGTTTGTAGAAGCTGGTTAGAGAGAGAGACAAGAGCCTTTGGAGTGCCTCATCTGCAGGCACTTATTTAGGGTCCGCACTGGGATTAATTCACAGATCTTACTTTTTAAAAAGTTGAGATCACTGTCTGATCATGTGTAATATGCTAATGCTCTAAGGATTACACCATAAAGTAAAAGAAAATACTTAAGGAAATTAATGATCCAACTTTAAATTTGAGATTTTTTTTTAGAGGCATTTAAAAAATAAAAACCCAAGAGCAAAAGAGCAATAATTGTGGGTTTTTTTCCAGAGAAACTAAGATCTCAGTCCAAGAAAGAATGCAGAATACACTGAACCAAGCATTTCTAGATAACTTCAGAACAAAACTGAGAAAATGAGGTTGAATATTCCCCAACTATTTACATTAAATTGGGGGCAAATCACTTCAAAGCCGTATTCAGTCACCTCCTGAGTGAGAGAACGTGAAGAAAGCATCAGTCAAAAAGCTCTCCGTGGAGTGCCCTGCATTGTTCATTCCTGACTCATTCTCTTCCACCACCCCAGCAGTCAACCTCTCAAACTACTTCCATCCTGTAGTCTTCTCTAGCAGCCACAGTGATTTCTGCACAATGTAATCACAACAAAATCAAACTTGAAGTCATTGAACTCTCCCAAAAAATATAGCCAGCTTTTTCCATATAATTCTACCAAAACTTTCCAAGTCTTAGTCTAGTGCTTCAGCTACCATATAATTTCTCCTGCCCAGAGTAGTAAATAGCATCCATTTCAGGAATTATTGAGAAAGCTGAAAAATCTGGAATGAATGAAATAACTTGCAATCAGGACAAAAAGAATAAAGTCCAACTTCAGAAATCAGCTGGATGGAGTCAAAATTTAAGGCAACTATATTTACTGAAAAAAAGAAAAGCCTAATCTGTCACCCAAAACCCAACCACAGTGTCTGGACTCAAGAGGGGCAGGTTGTTTTCCCATAGTATCAACACCACAACTAGAAACAGGAAGAACCGCAACTGGCAAAAGAAGCCAGTAATTTTCATTAAGTTTCCAATACAGCTTTCTGATCAAAGTGACAGTTACACTTTAGTAAGGTCTTTTGATCTTTTTGATGCTCAGCTGAGTGGAATCATCACATCTTCAGAGGCGTATACACTGAGAACATAAATTCTGACTGCTCGTTGCTGGAGACATTGCGTGCTATTTTTAGTCTGGTTATTTTCTACCTTAAGAAAAAGGCTGAATTCTCTCCGTTAAAACCAACAGAAGGGTCATTTAAAGGTATGGCAAGATATACATTCATTTAATGGAATGCATACAATAGTCTTTACAATAACTTGATGAGTTCCAGAAGTGGATTCAATACTATATAGCAAAGTCAACCATGCTGGTAGGTACATTACGCCAAAAGTGCAGAACTTCTTCAGAGGTAGATTTCAAGAAATAAAAACATCTGACTAAAAATATAAGGGGAGGGAAAATATGAGGTGTGCATGGAGCAAATTGAGATAGCGTTAGAAAATGAATGCAATACAAACCAGCTAATGGTTTGGTAAAAAACACAATTAGTCTTGCAGGTTTGCATGCTGAAGTCTCTAAGCCAGCAGTTCCTGAGCTGTGATGTACAAGCCACCACTGGCCAACAAAACTTTGGTGGCTGTCCATTGTCAGCTGGCTGAACATTGTCTTTCTTAACCCAGATGTTACATCACCCTGAAGATGTAGTTAATGGATGTCAGACTAAACCAAGCCACTGCTATCATTGCTGTAGAGGCATTTATGCACATGGGAAATCAATTGGATCAATGGTCTGAGAGTAAAAATGTATTTCATCCCCCTATCTATATGTAGATACAGAGTAGTCCATGTTAAAAAGTCTCTTTTGTCTGTTCAAAAATTTGCTTTTGCAAAATTTGCACCAGCAAGTTTGAGCAGTCAACTGGAGACCAAACCACGGCTGATATATCAGTCAACGCATCATTTAAATAGAGTTCACAATGGAAAAAAGTAATTTTGACTCCTGGCTTAGACAAATTCCTGGCAAAGGAAGAAACTATGCTCGACCCCCAAATAACCAAACACCCATCCACTGCATATGGAAATTATTCTGCCACCATTTTACTGCTCCAGCAGAGGTGGTTCATGGCCCTTTCGAAGCCTTGGCTCTTTTTGAAGGCTATTATTTTAAACATTTTAGTACTGGGAACTGCATGAAGTTGGCAATTATGGAATTAGAGTGCAGTGTGGGGAATGTCACTTTGAAATCATTTAGCTCAGTTCATTTCCTTTTTAAGCGCAATAGAAAGCAGATGGAGCAGGGAGGGCCAACATGCCACAGAAGAACTCCCCAGGCTTTGGCCAGCACTCTCCTCCTCAAGACTTACAGAGGGGTCACCAACTCCTCATGAGTTATTATCCTTCAGGAGAACAACATGCTAGAATTCAGCCAGGGTCCTGGTCTTTGTACCAAGTCACCTCACTCCTAGGTGTGTGTTACATGTTGAATGTTAGACCTAAATTGCTAACAAGGTAACAGGGACACAAAGCTCACACCAGAAGAACAGTGCAGGGAAGCCAGAGAGAGGCTGGTGGAGCACAGCATGAAGATTAAGTGCTTTGGGAAAGAGAAGCCTTGATAGAGAGAAAGAGGCCTCCAAAGAGTTGTCCTATATGAAGGAAAGGCTGTTACCAAAAGAAAGCTTTGTCATATGGAGCAAGAGCTGGACAAGAAACTGTAAGCTTGACTTGCAGCAAAGATACATTGAGGTCAGAGGGAAAAAAAACAAATTAAGTGCAAAGGGAGTGAGGTATTGCAGCCTCTGTAGTTGATGCTGCATCACTGGAGGTGTTGAGGAAGAGTTACAGGAATTTCTCACAGGGACCATCTAGCTAAGTGTAATCTTGCCTCAGAGTGAGGGGATGACTTCCAGGGATCCTCTCCAGCACAACATCTCTTGGATAATTTAATAGAGCCTGTTACAGCTTGTTCTTTGTGTTTCTTATACAGAGAAAGAGGGATTCCCCAGAGGAAAGTAATGTATAATATAAGAAATGGATCCAAGTGCTGGAGTTGCAGTAGAGTCTAACAGAGACACTGGGACTGAGGAAGTCCAAATCCATTCCCTGTTAACGTAACCGGAGAGTTATTCATCTCTCAGTGTCTCTTTGCATTGTCACAAATATGTGGGACAAGTAATGCAGAGAGCCCACGTCTCACCAGCCAGGGTTACTTGCACCAAACAGCAGCTGGAGTGAGACCCAGCCCCACACCCACCCATAGGCCTCTGAACCTACCCATGCATAGCTCCAGTTTGACCCACACATCATGCTCAATTCTTGTTTGCCCCACAGCACTAGTAAGCACATTAAAAGCAGGCCATGCTCTAAGATTTCTGGCAGCCTTTGTCCAACGTGCAGGTAGCAGCATGATCACCACTGCTCCCACTTGTTTCACCACTACTGAACAAGTTCCTTGTGCTCATCTCTACAGCCCTTTCTGCTATTTCATACTTATCAATAGATCTGCCTTCTTAAAAAAAAAGTCCATTTGCTTGAGGCATTGTGTCAGATGCAAAGACTCGTTCCTCAAGGACCTTCAAGGCATAGACAAGACTGATGCTGAAGATAAGGGCAGTTATCTCAGGTTGATGGCACTGACATGGGATGCAGCATCATCTGCTCTCTATGTCAGTCTCTTCACGCTGGAGGAGATGCTGGATCTAGAAATCATTTCCCCAGGAAGACTAGATTGTGTTGTGCACCTAGGATTACCCTTAATGGTGGCAACACTTCTGAATGCATCAAACAAGCTTCAAGGCTCCCTGTGTCAGCTGTTCCTCTCTAGACATCCATAGTGGGAGAAAAAAACTTTTGCCATCATCTTAGAGAGTTCTAGCACTCCCAATTCAAGCCTGGTTATTACCACCATGAGCATGATTGCAGTAGAGGTCTGTGAGATTAGCCAGCTTGTCTGCTCATGAACCACCTGCATTGAAAATACGAAGAGGATAGTTGTCCTGGTTTTTTCTAGGATAGAGTTAATTTTCCTCCTAGTAGTTAGAATAGCTGTGTTTTAGTTTCAGTGTAGAACTTATGAGAGGAACGTTGATAAAGTACTAATGTCATTAGTTGCTGCTGGAGCTCAAGGCCACCGTGTCTGGCTGGTTCACAGCTGCATTAGGACTGGGAGGGAGAAGCGCAGTGAATAGCAAACCCCAGAACTGGCATTTGGATGTGCCAGTGAAATATTCCAGATCATATCACATCATGTCAGTATTTAACCAGGGCTGACCGGAAGACGGGGGGATTCTCTTGGGGATCGCTTGGGCTCACGCTTCTGAGGTTTTGGTTTCGGGACTGTCTCGGCTCCGGGATCGCTGGCTGGCACAGGCCGGGCATCAGTTGACGGGTGGTGAGCAACTGCTCTGTGCATCACTCAGTTGTATATTCTGTTATCACTGTTGTTATCATTCATTATCATTTTATTTTAATTAGTAAATAGTTTTTTATTTCAACCCTTGAGTTTCCTTGCTCTTTTCTTTTCAATTCTCTCCACTACTCCTTGGGTGAGGGAGGGGGGAGGGTGATAGAGCAGGCTGTGTTTGGCTGCAAAGTGCAAGCCAAAAGGGTGAATCTACCCAAACCACCACAATAGCAGGTACTTGCTGCATGTGCACTCTCCAGATATCCAGGCAAACTAATGAAACTCCCAAATATCCTTCACAAATACCTCAACGAAAAGGATTGCCATTCTGCCCTTTTCTGAGCCCTAAGCAGAAGGCTCAGAGAGAACCAGCAGCTACATCAGACATCTCCAAAAGAGCAGCTATCTGAAGCACCACTCTGTGCCATGGAAACTGAGGTTCGATTCCTACCTCAGATACTGGCAACTGAACACTTTTTGGCAGATGGGCAAATTCTGCTTACCACCTCCTACAGTGATTCAGGCACCATATCAAGCATGAGTCTGACTGCCTGCATACTCTCAGCAGGGCATGTATTCAGCTAGTTGACCTCAGGATAACAAACATGGGGACACAGGCTGGACAGGTCATTGCTGCCTCTTGAATAACCTGCACCAGGTCACCAGTAAGCCACTCATAAACCAAGCCACCAATAAATCCATGCTGGCAGTGTCTGGCTTTTCCCCTTGTCCCCACATCCCCTCACAGGCAGTGTCCCTTTCCAGCATCACTGCCAATCACACAGGATGTACAGAGGTTTCTTTCCACTTTTGTTACAGCCACCAGGAGCTTCAGCCCTTCTCCAGATCAGGGAGGTAGCACCAAGGCTACTGAGTATACTCATAAGTCTCCAGATCTCTAAGTCAACACCATGGCTATTGGTCCCCGACTTTCTTCTTTTCTACTTACTCATCTGCTTTTTTGAAGTGTGTCCCCACATCTTCCCTCTCTTTTTTTAACCATTGTTATAAAAAGACCTGCTCACCCACCACCCTGCAGAGAGTCCCACTCATATAGAACAGGCCCTGGGTGTCCCAGCAGCACATTGCTATTGCACACCACCTAGACTATCAAAATACAGTATTTGGCATGCAAAAGCCTAAGTGGTAGTAGGCATAAAAAAAGTAAAAGCAAACTTCCTCCCCAGCTCCTCCACAGCTGCATCTTGATGAAATCTGCAGGGTCAGTCTGCACTGCTGGTGCCAGAGAAGGGCCTTGCTGCCTGGAGCCCTCAGGACACTGGTGGCAACATGGGGGGAAGGGGGCGTGCCACCATGGTGTCAGTGGGAGCTGTCAGTTCTAGGTACTTGCTTTCTGCTTTCAGAGCAACAGCTTCCTTCTCACCCAGGAATAAAAGGTCCCCACCCAGTTGTCTCCTGGCACCAGCAGCAACTTCACTGGCCTCAGATGTCTTTCCTACACCAGGCAAACACCCTGGTGAGAAGGTTCCTTACTTTTAGGCATACACCTCTTTATTTCAGGTTTGTCATGGGGACAAACCTGAGCATGGTCAGGACAGAAACCCTGCTGCAGAAGGAAGGCTCGGCCTTGGTAGCTCTGGGAACCCAGCAGTGCTGCCTGCAGCCCCAGCACCCCAGAGCTGCCTCATGTGATGCCGGAGCACAAGGCTCTGTAGAAACCCTGGCCATGGAGTGAGAAGGCTGGCAGAGTGTGCCTGGATGGGGACAGCTGGCAGGAGGAGAGCGGGGGAAGGTGTCCCTCACTGAGCTGGGGGTGTGAGGCAGTGATCCGAGAGACCAGGCTGCTGGACATGGAGAGGGCATGGGAGCAGGTGCGTGAGGATAAGATGATCTCAGTCAAATAAACTCCACCTCTGTCTGTCATGCTAGCTGATTCCCACCTCTCCTGCCACTCCAAGGGCTGGAGCTCATGGGAGCTCATGGGCATGGAGCTCATGGGTACTCTCTCCAAAATTACATTGTGTGGCTGCTAAGGCTAGTCTGTGTTGGATGCAAAGAGTCAAACTTGGCATTGCTCTACTCATTGTGCTTCTGGAGAGGTTCCAGGAACAAACCCTCCTCTTGGATTTTGTTTGTAAGGGAATCAGTTGATTCAAAAGGGAGTCTAACAGCAATCTGGTAAAAGGAAATAGGACATAAGCAGTCAGTGTAGATCCATCCTCCCTCCACTGCCTCATCTACAAAATTAAGTTGACATGAGCTCCTTGAAGAGGAGGAGTGGTTGAAAGGGTTAAAAAGAGCCAGGAAGGTGTTTGAACTCTAAGAGAAATATTAAAAATCTTTTTCCAAATATATGAATAAGTATTAAGAGGCATAGACAATAATTACATAGTTATTACATTGAGTTATTTAAACATGAATGGAGTGTTTGCTAAATTAACATATAGAATAACACTGTTCTGGTAGCACAGGTTATAATGGGATCTAACAGGATTCCCTATCCCTAATTCTGCTGAATCCCAGTAAGGCTGATTTGAAAGTTGTAAATATGCAGGAGGTGGCTTATAAGACAATAAAAAACATTTCTGTGCTCTGAAAAACAAGCCTTGAGGATGTGACAACACATGAAAAATTCCTTTAGCTGTGCCTCTTCTCAACAGGGTTTGGATGAGCTGAGGCTGTCCCAGCAGCAGCTGTTCCTTACGCATCCACCTAAACCAGGAATATATATTTGTTATATCTTGCTTCATTTCCATATGCATTCTGCTCCTGTGGCTTTCTTGGCAGCTCCCCTCACCTGGTCCTGCACCCCACTGCATCCGCGCACACAGAGCAAGTTCCCAGGCTGGTGAACTTGCAGAGAACAGGCAGTGCTGTCAGGATGCACCAGGAGAAGCATCCCTGCCCCAGGCTCATGGGCTTGATCTCAGCAGGTTGCAACAGCTTTTGAGGCAGGCAGGGAGGACAGAGAGAAGGGCAAGGAAAAAGTAAGTAAGGAGTAAGTGAAAAAGCTCAGGCAGCAGAGACACAGCTGAGCTAAGTCTTCAGAAAATTCCTCAGAAAATTAGAAAAAAAGCAAGTTTTACAGTGCCAAAGGAGCACATGTGCTCACAAGGACATGTGTGTGTGCGTGAAGGGCATGTGTAAGCGTGTGTACCTGTGGGGAGGGCTTGGACCTGTGGGTACACTTGTGTGAATAGCAATAACCTCCCAGTTCCATTTTAATGCTATATCAAAAGTAAAGCAGGTGATGAAATATATGGGTCTGTGTGCAGGAACTGGCACATTCATTCATTCAGAATGAATCTGAGCAGGCTCAGTGCAACTCTTTGCATTTAGAGAAGTTATTAGATTACATAGAGATCAATACAAGTTTAGAAATACAATAGACATAAGCACTAAACTGTTTTCAGCAAAAAAAAGTCATGTAAACGCATGTAAAATGCCAACATCCTGGACTAAACACCTTGTTAGAAGTGATAGAATCCTAACAGCTGTGGCAAAATGCCTTCACTTGCAAGTGTTACTGATGGATAAGCAAAATTATCTTGCTATTGTTGCTATTTATGGCAGCACCCATAACATACTAGCTGCTTTCCAAACAGATCACTCTCCAAAAAGCCTGCTACAACTGGTATGTGAATGTAGATGCAAATTTTATTTTTCTATAGTTCAAGTTACTCACTGTAGGCTTCAAAGTTCAAAAAGCACTATGGTGAGTGAAACTGGAGTTAAACAGCCCAAGGATTATAACAGCATAAAGGGTATAAGAGCAATCCCCTTACTGTAAGCACCATTTATCCTCTTCATAATAAGATTTTTAATGTTGAAAAGTGTGTTTGACTTTAAATTCATACTTTAATTCATAACACTAAGGTACCCTATGTTTGTACTAACAGTTTTATTTTCTTTTATTACTGTTACAGTTTTTGTGGACAATAAAATCATCAAATACTTCTGGGAATAAAAAGTAATAAGTGAAAGCTTAGAGATTTAGAGAATAATATTTCAGGAATTTTACCTCAAATAACCAAGTCTTTTGTTTTTGTTGGTGCACCTAGAATATGCACAAGAAAAAACAGTGGTGTTCTGTCAAATAAAAAGAAACATCTTTCTCATTAGGACTGTGTTTATCATGCTTTCAAACATTCTACAAATCAATGCCCCTTTTTGTCATTGTAATTCAATGTAATAAAAGCTGTCAAAACTGCTCACTTTGCTTGCTAGAGACAAATTTGCTGAAGTTTTGCAGCATGAGCCAAATAACACAGCACCAGATCCTCCAGCTTTTATTTCACTTTGCTCTAGGCAGTATTCCTACTGGTTTCTGTGCAATTTTTGCTCAAGTAAGGGCTGAAAGTTTCAGTTTTGAACATGAGATTTTTTTTAGAAATGAACAGTCACATAAATCCTGTCTACAAGGCACGTTGGGTGACTGGAACGGTACTGCTTGTGAATTTTATCTCTGAAATGCCAAGCTTGTTTCCTACAGATTATTGCAAAATACAGACTAACTACATCCTTGATGCAATTCCCTCAAGGTCCATGGGGTCACCCCCAGGATTAAACACTGCCTGACCTTTTGCATACAGAGCTCAGAAGCACTGTATTTTGACGCCCATTACGCCTTTGGAGATGTTAGTCTGTTCCACTATAAACAAAGATTATAGATCTCATCCCTCATGGGAAGAGCTTTCATAAAGCAACTCGCTGTTATTACCTTGTCCAGAGACTCTCCAGGACCACACTGTGTCCTTCTGGCAATAGACAAAATAGATAAAGCTATCACTCAAGGGCAGCCTTGTGTAAAAGCTACATTTTCCATCATTTGAAAATATGTTTTGATGCATTAAATACAGGAAACAGTTGAGAGCTTTGTCTTAGGAATAGGTATAGTGGCAGATCACGTGAAAGGCAGCTGGGACAGGGGTTAGGGCAAAGCATTAGAGTCAGCTGCTCCTTTTAGGCTTTTCCACGCTTCTTGTCCTGAGATTTGGAGAAGTCTTTTAGGGTAAAGTCTATAAACCGGATTCCCTCATCTAACTCTTCTGCCACTGCCTTTCCACATCTGTGAAGACTGTAGCACATTATCATGTCAAAACACTTACAGGCTCAGACAAAAGCTGCCAAGTATTAGCAGCTGTAGTGGCCAGTCAATGCATTTTTACCCCTTTTGGAATATGTGCCCAAAGATCCTTTGATGAGGATGTGTTTTACATCTGCAAATAAACACGTGTCTGTGTAGACACTGGGACCTGGTAAGACCAGAGAACATGAAAAACAAGATTAAATCTACTCATGACTGTAGCTCCTCTGACTGGAGCCTTTATGGCAGCTTCTGTTGATGGACTCCTCACTAAGTTTTTACTCCAGCAATTATTTCTAACTTGGCATCCAGAAGTCAGCCCTGGCTTCCAACCTGAAAAAAAAAAGCAGAGGGTTAGGCTAACACACACTAGCCTCCTTCAGGCGTTCAGGGTATTGTGCGTGTGATAAGGGGTTGGATAAAACAGTGGCAAAAGTCTGCTATCTTCCAAGGCTCAGGAAAATAAACCACAAAGGCTTATTCAACAAAGTCTTCTTTGTTCCTGAATAGAACCAACAAAATGAAAGGAATCTGGTGGAAGAGAGAAGGCAAGAAAGAGGTCTGCTGCGGGGAGCAAGTACAGACAGAATCACTCTTTGCCAGCTCCTCTGACAGAGAAAGTGCATGATTATCACATGAGCCTCACAAAGACTGGAATTAAAGGGGCTGACTCGGCTGTCACATCGCTTAAGCTGCGCTGAGGTCAAAAGAGATGAGGTCAGCTACACATGGCCCAGGAGGTAGGGGTCTCTTTTTCTAAGCAACAGTTGCTTAGGTTGACAAAAATAAATACCTGGAGCCCACGATGGCTCGTGAAGCTGTCCCTTTATGCCAGATTCCCATGAAGTGCTGTATATAATCAATAGCACTCTGTAAAGAACAGAACCACAGTGAAGGCGGTTAGGTGGCCACTAGGAAAAAAGTGTACAGGGAAAAACACACAAGAGAATTCATCATTTGTGCTACCTCCTGAAAGACCAAGGCAAAAAAATAGTAAGTCTGAAATATGGGCACATAAGTTTGATAAAATCCAAATGCAAATAAGTGTCAATGACATGATTGTAGGGGGTCCTGCTATTTGCAGGTCTCCGCATCTCTTCTGTATATTTCTTTATGAATCCTGTCCCCAACAGAGACTTCTCCTCGCAGATCAGAAGAAGCATGGCCAGCAGGTCGAGGGAGGTGATTCTCCCCCTCTACTCTGCTTTTGTAAGGCCCCACCTGGAGTACTGTGTCCAGTTCTGGAGTCTCTAACACAAGAAAGACATGGACCTGTTAGAACGAGTCCAGAGGAGGCCACGAGGATGATCCGAGGGCTGGAGCACCTCTCCTACGAGGACAGGATGAGGCTGTTCAGCCTGGAAAAGAGAAGGCTTAAGGGAGATCTTATAGTGGCCTTCCAGTTCCTGAAGGGGCTACAAGAAAGCTAGGGAGGGACTTTTTACAAGGGCAGAGAGTGACAGGACAAGGGGGTAAAGGCTTCAAACTGGAAGAGGGTAGGTTTAGATTAGATATGAGGAAGAAATTCTTTCCTGTGAGGGTGGCCAGACACTGGCACAGGTTGTCGAAAGAAGCTTGGATGCCCCCTCCCTGGAAGTGTTTAAGGCCAGGCTGGATGAGGCTTTGAGCAACCTGGTCTAGTGGAAGGTGTCCCTGCTCATGGCAGGGGGGTTGGAACTGGATGATCTTTAAGGTCCCTTCCAACCCAAACCATTCTGTGATTCTGTGAGTCTATGTGCAGTGATGCCTGGGCTACTGAAGAATGTCCCTATGCTAAAAATATTACCTATTCTCTCCCATGCCCTCTGTCCCCTTTCAGCTTCTACTTCACAAGATTCAGCTACAAGAGAAAAGCACTGACTTCGTCTCGCCAGGAATATCAAACGTCTACACAGCTTTGATGAACCTTCTGGTGAGAGTGGGAAAAGGAGAAATGTAGGCATCAGCTGTGCAGTCATGTGCTGGATGTGTCTGGATACGTCCTGACAATCTTGTGTTTCAAAGCAAAACTGATACTTATCTCCTTCTGTATGCAAGCATAGAAAAGCACGTTTTGGTTTTGTCCTGTTTTTCTTTCTGGAGACTCCAATAGTGCTTGCACCGGGTCCATGGAAAAATCTGTGAATTTTGTCATAGAACTATATCATGTTTACCATTATTATCATTCTGCATATAACCAAGCTCAGCATGCTAGTGGGCTTGTTGTTCCAACAGCACGAATTGCCTCTGCTCAACAAACTCATACTCACCTTTGTATCCCAATTTGTGAATCAGGATTTTCCATCTTGATGTTATTTGTGGCAACAATGCTAAGCTTTTAAAATACCTTCTACAAATAAAACTTGTGTTCCCTTCATTCCTCAGGCCATAATACTGGGGCCTCCTGGTAAACAAACCAGATCTACTGTGACACAGACAGAGTGAACAGAACTGGGTTTTCAAGCATCACTCTGTCACACCTCTTTGTGGACAGGGAACTCACTAAAACAAATCCTAAAAACAAGTCAAAGAAGGAAAATTGCAGGACCTCCCAAGGGATCTTGACAGATGTGTTCAAGCTGATAGTGCAGGATGAATCTGAGAAAACAAGTCCTTGCGTAAGCTCAGTTCTCCTTTACAACCTGTTAATGGCTATGTGTTTATCTGTCCTTGAAGGAAGAGCCTCTACTGCACTTACCAAATCCAGAGGATTTCCCACTGTCCTCAGGGAGGTCTGGGTCAGAAATTAAACTGAACTCTCAAAATGCATTAAATGTGTTTCATCATTTGACAGGCTTTAGACTGGAATTGATGTTCAGCGTCCAGTGTGCTGTAATGGCAGAGAACTGCCTTTTTTATTCATTTCTATTTTTTTAAACTAATTCTACTGCATTTTTCTGTTGCAAAGCTTGAAACAGTGCTAGTGCTCTGTCCCTTAGGTCAGAGTCACCTTACAGAAGGACATGCCAATGTCCGTTGTTGGTGTGGGTGTGTACATGTTTAGGGAAGGTGAAGGACAACTGTCTCCACTGATGTTACCTTACAGGGTCCTGGAGGAAGCAACACAAAGTGAATTGAGAAAGCCATCACCTTCAACGTTAGTGAAGAGAACAGGTAAATCCTCAGACACTGGAATATGGGCTTTCTGATGCAGTTGGCATCCAAGTGGGCAGGAAGATGAGGAACAGGCACTCCAATCAGCCTGGGGAAAGTGAGAGGCTTGTGCTTAGTGACCTGCAAGCATTCACTCCTGACCTCCTGGTCACTGTGAAGGCTCTGATCCACTAAACAGTAAGACTCTGATGAATATTCTCCACTGAAAATGTCTCAGTTTTCTCTATCAGGAATTTAATTCTTATATCTCCAAGTGATGGGGAGTGATGTGGATTTCTCTTTCAGTGTGTTGTCACCAGCTCCTCATCTCAGCATGTCTTGCTGGTAACTTGCCCACCCATTGCAGTAAAGTGGCCTTAGTCTTTCACACCACGTTAAAGAAAATAATCAACAGAGTACTTAAACCAGTCTTGGCTTGACCAGATTTGAATTGAGTTCAGTAGTCCAAGGAAACCCTAGTAGTTCTACTTCCCCACAGCTAGCCTTGCTCAATGCCTGGTGTTAAGATAAATTATGTTCTTCAGTGTGCAGGATGAAACAAGAGTTGCTATCACTGCAGGATGAGTTTGTCAAATACTACCTACACTAGGCAGCAAATTTTTGTTCCCGTAGAAGGAAGGATTTTGAGAGTAGATAACCAAGCTGATCTCAGGGATATATCACCTGGGGCCACGATTCATGATTTATGTAGCCTCACTTAGTGCAAAATATATAACTTTCTCTGACAGCCCTTAACAGGGACTTTGACAGGGCTATTTTTTATTTCTGAATGATATATAATCAAATACAGTTCTACAACTTCATTTTCAGTCATCTCTGTTCATTGTTCTTCTATTCTAAGTATTCCTTGGCATGGTTTAAGAACTACTGAAGTATTTAATAGCTGTTTAAAAGTAACAGCTATAACTACTTAGACTAGACTTAAATAGAAGACGACTAAACAGGTCATTACCTTTACAAGAAAAGTGTTTATAGAGAAGAATTTAAGAGAAACAAGATTATAAAGCCAACTGCTCCATTATTCTCTGTGTTTTAAAGGAGAAAGCAGATTGGGTTTGCAAAGTACAGGATAAGACTGTTCTGAGTCTAATAAAAAGATGAAAATACTGTTAGAATTTGCAAGTTTCTCAGTCCTTGGAAAAGCCAAGCCACTTCTGGCACTGCTTAGGGATTCTTGGTTCTAACATCTCAAGTATGATCAACATTTTGACTGTGATGCTTGGTCACTAAATGGTGCTAGTTGTGAACAAGGAAGAATGTATTTTCCATCCAGATGGAGAAAGGAGGGGAAAAGGTATAAGATGGAATGTCTCTGTTCCCTTGAGACCTATCCAAAATCTTAAGAAATCAATGGAAATCTTTCCATTGAGTTCACTGTGCTCTGGATCACATCCTTACAGAGCTTGCTTTGTTGTCAAGTCCATTCCTTCTTCACCCCTCTGTTGCTCAACTTGCTTTCTGCTGTTAGGATCTTTTTCCCAAATATTAATAAATCTGTATAATCTTTGGCCTCTAGCTGAGTCTGTCTTCTGTGGCACACTGTTGCACTGTATGCGTGACTGCATGGTTGAGGGTTGCTCTGGAAATTACTCATAAAAATGAATTGCCTGGTAATACCACAATTGTCAATATGTGTAGGTTGCAGCATCCCCCCTGTGGGCCACTGTAGCAGATCATAAAACCTCATTTCCAGGAAAGTTTCAAAACTTTTATTTTCTAAGGAACATTAATTATCAGAGTCCAGATGACCTGTCCCATTTCTCCATCCACTTCCTCTCTTTTTTTCCTCATCAGACGTGGTAGTTCGAAGGCAACTGGCAACAGATCACATGTCAGGCTCCTGGTTTTGTGCCCTGGTTTCATATCAATGTCAGCTGAAGTGTTTAAAAACAGCAAGACTCATAAGCCTAATGCCTGAACCAATGTTTGTATGTGACCATTTCCCCATTGTTAAACTTTTGTAACAACAGCTGATTTACAAGTCTGACACTTATGCAGACATATGCTTTGGCATTGTACAGGCTTCCCGAGACTCATACCCTCCAGCACTGCTTGTTAACCTCTCCTTCAAAGACAGGACTTTGAGGGATCATCACAATGACCAAACCACTCTGGACCTACATGGCTGTGAAAACTTTAGTCATGCTCCCATCAGAGTTTACAGTGATGCATTTTTTCACTGGCAAATTATATTCTGTTGAGAACTGAACTTTTTGCAGGTACTTACCAGTTCTTAAGAAGCTCTTACCTGGAAAAAGGTTCTCATGCCTAGGATGAGACTTGAAATACACCAAAGAGCCAGTAAACTGTCACCCCCCAGATAGTCATCCTATGATCAAGGCACTGACTGGTGGCATGAGTCCAGATTTCAAGTTTCTGTTCTGCAAGATGTATGAATGTCGGAATCTTGCATCCCAGCCATATTTTCTGGCCAACAAATTATCAGTTAATCTGAAGAACAGCTTCCTCAATCTCTTCTGTTGGACCTATTTCACATTGTATAAATAATTAAACATTAATTGGAGCAAGGACTTGAACTTAGACTGCCCATTGGACTATTGCATTGGTCTTTCTCCAGGTCGGTGAATAGGTAACTATTTGTACAAACCTGGTAAATTGTAGAGCAACAGAGGTAGCTGAGAGGGTGCCAAAAACTCAAGAAAAAAAACAAAAACAACCAAAAAAAAGACTTGTCGTAAAGTCATTTAGGTCATTTAGTAGACTACAAAATATCTGGTTTTCAGTCCTTGACCTGAATGAGGCAGAACAAGGCCTACTAGCTGTTCTAGGGGAGGATTTGTCAAATTATCACCAAAGGTGATGCTTCCATCAAATTTTGAAAACAGGTAATTTTTATAAAGTGAAAAAAACATAAATTCCTGTAGCTACACGATCCTCTAACAATTCCTTTGCATTAGGATGAAGGTGTTAAGCTTATTTTCAGCATCACGATAGCTTGATTATCTTAAAGTTCCTGAAACCTCCGCCCCAGACATGAAGAAGAATATCACTGTTCCAGTTCTGAGTGCAGTGATTTGTTCCTCTGACACTATTCCCAGGTTTGCTGGCATTTTACAAATGAAGGTTTAAGTGTATTACTAACATGCTATCGTCATATGACAAATGACATTTAGTCATATTTAATCATATAGAAAGATAAATGAAGGCAATCATAAAAGTTCAGTGATTAGTATAAGATTACCATAAAAGACCATATAAAAGGTAAGACAAGTAATGGGGAGGTTCAGTCCTAATCCTCTTACCTACCTGCTAGATAATGTTTCACAATAACTTTGATGTGTATGTTTGGTGGTCAGAAACATTTATTTTCAAATAGCTCTTTGATAAGGAACTTTGATTAAGCTCTTTGATTAGGAACTAAAATCCATGTTTTAGACAGATTCCTCTCTCTATAAGCATTTTATTTCAGCAAGTTGATATTTCTGTAGACCATGCAAGGTTCTGCTTTTTCTTTAATGTCATGTAATACTTTGTTTTCATAAGCACTTGCATAAATTCAGTTTAAGAGTTAATCAACTAAAAAATACAAATATGCAGGAGATTTTATGAAGAACTGCAACTTCAAAAGGAGTTGGTTTAGGAGTCATGACCTTATTTTTTGCAATAACTTATGCATCATGAACTTACGTAATTGGCAGCAGATAACATATCACACTCTCAGTTTTATGTCCTTGGTTTGACAACAGTGTCAATTGAAGTATTTGCTAACTGCAGAACTAATGGAGCCTCATAGCTGAAAATGTTTTCATTCCAAAACTGATGTTTGTACCAAAACATTTCTCCTTTATTGTTCTTTTTTAACATTACTAAATTCAGTATTAAAAATAGATAGGGGTGTACAGATAATTTTGGACATCAAAAAATCTTTCTGAATACTATTTATCCTAGCAAAATGGAAATATCTGAGCAAGAAAAACATATATCTTCCTAATTAAAATGAAATGGCCTTGGAGCTCTAAATCTTTGTTATCTTTTGAGCAGGAGTCAATGTTAAGATAAATTATTGGGCAATGAGTGACCTGAATTTTAAAACCTACTTTAGTAGGGTAGGTTTGAGTCTGCTTCTTCCCTTTCCCAGAGGTTGCATTAAGCAGCAGCCAAGAGGCAAGGCTAGACTGGTCCTTTATGTTGAAACTGGACACCTGTGCCATCCACTGAAAAAGTCAATCCTCTTGGGACACTGGGATCTTCATAAGCTACAGCAGAAAATACATAAAGTAACAAATCATTATACAAAAGGGAGGGGTTTAAAAGGAACCTTAGCGAGTTAAGGTCCTTAACATCCATTTAAATTCAATGACAAAGAAACACAAATTTATTGAGGTTCTTTTTGAGTGATCTGAGGCTTAGGAGTGGGACTTGTTTGGGTTTTGGCTCTGAAATGTGTCTTTTGTGGGGAGCAGCTCTGTTTCAAGACACTTAGTAATTCACAATAATGTAACACAGAGAAAGAGAATGGATGCAATTTTATTAATTTGAAGTTTTCTGCTTGACCAATTTACAAATGAATGGCAGGAAACAATCATATACCATCAGTGACAGTAGAGCATTTGCTATTATGTCTCATCTGAATCTGAAATTAAACTGGCACGAAGAGAAACTGTTATGTATTTTGAAATCTGGATAACAGTAGATTATTGCTGGCAATATAGATTATTTGGTAGGCACAATTTCTGATTTTGAAAACTTTATTGAAAACTTTCAGTATCTGGGAGAGTAAATTGCCATCTGTGAAACTCCATGATGTAGCTAAAGTAGGAGAAGTTATACAGCAGCCAAGGAAGAGAAAAAAAATACAGTGACTAGCAGGAGGAAGAACAGAAAATTGAAATTTGAAAAACTGACACAGATATGCCTAAGAAAAAGGGACACGTTCATCAGGTGAAAGAAAGGCAAGGATGTGCAGTACTGAAAGGAACCACAAGTTTAGCATGAGGGACTGCATTGTCACACAGCAAGAAACAAAGCTCTTTGGAGCTGTTTATACACAGTTTGTCACTTCTGAACAGATATGATGGTGCACTCTGGAATCACAATGGAAATTTGGATTGAAGAGATTTCATAAACTGAATCCATTCCTGTTTCTCTATGTAGGAACAACTATATCTATCTTACTCCCCAATTCTATTTTGTTTAGCCTTTTCTTAAAAATCTCTCATCACAGATTTTATTCAACTTCCATTGTGCTTCACTGCCCTCACACATTACATTTTCCTGAGGTCTTACTCAAATCTCTCTTGCTGCTATATAACATTGGTTTCACCTCTGGACAACACATTCCCAAGAAGATCTGGATTGTATCTGCATTAGCATTTTAGTTCAGACCAGAAGTGCACTTATTCTTCAAAAGTGGAGAAGTCTCCAGATCAACCCTACTCATTATGCTCTGGTTCACACAACAAAGTAGTTTCAGACTCAAAGACTTTCTGAAAAAACTAAATCAGAAAGTGCATTCCGGAGGAGAGCATCTAATGATCTCCAACCAGTACATCTATCCAGTTTGACGGACCAGCCCAAAACTATCTCAAAACCTTAAAGCATGCATAATTGTGCAAGATAACAGGTCCTATTACGCATTCACCCCATGCTCTTACTAGGCCACACTTCTTGCTAACATAGATGTAACTGTTGGCAAACTTTCACTGAAGAACAGCAAAAGGTCTGGTGGGATGAGGGAACTGATTTATTAGGAAAGAGCAGGACAGATACACAAGGAAGGCAAAAGGATTTTTATAGCTATCATTTGCCCTGGTGCCTGTGACATAGAATAGTTACGGTCATGTATCTGTGCAGCCCTTGGGTGACCAACACCTCAGGTTGGTCAGCTTGAGGACACAAAGATGAACTGTAACAGCCACCAACTATACAGACTTCAGGAATGTCAGAGTTTAATTTGGTATCTCAGAACAAAATCAAGGATAAGATGTAATTAAGATAAGAAAAAAATAAATACATAATTTCAGAAGACAATGTACTTGCATGACGTCTTTTAAACAATGGAACAGTCTCCCAGACTTTTCCCAGCAATGGATCCTATTTGCTTGGTGCTTTTGCAGCCAGATTGGCACGTGCTAGAAAACACCCTGCAGGATATAATCTTGCTCTGGCAAAGAGTGGGGCTGGATGATCATTTCCATCTAAGCTTCCTCTCAATTCAGGGTAAAGCTTTGGAAGCACAATCTCTTTCTTGCTTTGTATTTGCCATATGAAACCATATACCAGCTGGAGCTGCTGGGGATAACCCTTAGCTGCAACAAATGCCAGTTAGAGCTCTTGAGGTCTGGCACAAACCTCCTTAGAGGTGACCAATATGTCTCCACTGATTTGGCAACCCTTAGAACAAGCCTTTGATCCTCACAAAAATGGATGCATACCTGCAAATGTGTGAGAAGTCAGTGCCACTCTTCCCTCTTAGTTATCAAAGTTGGCAAGAACCAACCCAGCATTGGCACCAAATTTGTGCAGCTCTGTTAACAGGTTACTTTGCCTGAGCTAATATTTCCTGCTGAGTAGTGCCATGCTGACACAGTGATACAGCTTCTGGATTCAAGGTGACTTGTACCTTGTCAGTCTGCTATGTGCTCAGATGAAGTTTGCACCTGCTCTTGTAGAAATGTCTTTAATTAATCTCTATGTTAATAAGCAAAAAATGTCCCAAAATAACAAAACAGCTTCTACCTTTTCACGCATTCCACGTGCCTCATTTCTTTAATGAGTTCATCAGACTGTCAGTACGCAGAGGCATGAATCACCTTTATTTAATGTCTAATACAGAATCAAGCACCTTGACCCAACAAATGCAACAGAGACCAAGAGAACTGCACTGCATTTACAGTCAGCACTTGAGAGCTTTGCTGGTTCTTTGGGACATCATTGTCCTGTTAAAATTTATGTAATGGTGAATCTCCTTCTCTAAAACCTTGTCTCTTGAAAATGTCCCAGTTTAGCCACCCATAAATGGAGTCATCTAAGCCTTACAAGCCAATTTGAATAATCACAGTCACGTTCTTGAATGGAGAGGCCACATTTTTATTTCATCAATATGGATGTAAATTAGAATTCCTCCTTCTGTCTTTCTCAAAACCAATAATGCTCTTTGCAGGGCTGTATATTGTGCCCCTTCAACACACATATGCGCACACTAAGACCAAGACCACCAATAGCAAATGCGGAATTATTTATTGCCATTTGAAAGATAAGTACACAAAACAGAGTAAATAGAGAAAAAAATGGAAAATGAGTTCTAAAATTTAGATTACAGAACAGAAATAACAGGAGAAAAACTTAAACATATTGCTGCCTCAAGCGGGTGCGAATTTCAATTGAAAATAACTACCAAATGTTTCCAAAGCCAACCACAGAAATCAAATAAAATTCAACTTAAGCTCCATTTATTCTGAAGATTTTGTTATTATAAAGGCACACATGCATGTAGTATTCATGGTTATTTCTCAAAAATTAAACTCTTCTGGGCTCAGATTTGTGTAACACCAAAAAAGGGTTTTAAAAAGAGAAATCCCTCTATTCTGTGAAACAGTTTCTGGGAACTTTCCTGGAAATCCCAGCAAGACAAGCCAAAGAAAATTATCTATGGGGAATTGCGATTGTTGCAGCAAGTATGTGCTTATACTCTGATTCATTTAATTAAGCCCTTCGAGTAAATAATGGGATACAAAACAAGGGACATACTGAAGAAGATTAATCAATCTGTAACAAGATCATACCAGTTATTGACTGTACATTATACAAATGTAAATCCAGACCAGCAAAAAATCCCTACTGCACTTGCATATTATGATTTTTCAATAGAGGCTTTAAAGCAGCATTTGTCAATGGTGTTAATTTTAAATTATATGACTATTGACAACACTGTATACCACCCAAGATTTTTACATGCTGGGAAAATCTCATTTCTCTTTGAAGTCATATTTCAAAAAAACCCAATCATTTCTGAAGGATATTAATGGGGACAGAGTCAGAGAAGAAACACACACAGTGAAGAACCTAAAATAAAAAAATAGATATATAACAGACGTATTAAACATCCAGATTACAAAGCCTGGGTGGCTATTCATTTCTATTTCACTTTAAATTAATAGTAATGTGTGAAAATTGTACTAGGAAAATAGAAACTGTTCTCTCATAAGCAATACTGCTGTTTTCAAACAACAACTGCACTGTTAACACATTCATTTGTATTGTACTGTATTAGTAATAGTTGAAATCTGTTTCGAACTTGTGGTTACTGAGTGAAGTTCATTGATAGCCTCGGTGAATTCCTTTTGGACAAGCACATAAGACACTCAGCAACTATGGATCTGTGGCTATTAATGGAATTGTCTTCGAGAAGGTTGGAAGTTACATCTGGGTGAAGACTGGTCTCCAGTGGCCCACAAGCAGATGTACATCTACCCATGCTTCTTATGGTACAGTTAGGAGGAATGCCACTTTGGACAAATGATATTAAATCGTGTGAAGAATGTGTAACAGGAAGCAGTGCAGGAATCAAAGATGGAGACTGAGATGCTGCTGAAGTTAGAAATTATGTCATAACCTTTTAATGAAGTGCAGCGACACAGACGAAAAGAGAAGCACATCCTTTACGTTAGTTTCTGCAGTTTCTGGTGCACCATTCAAAACACCACCACAATGAAGGCATGCCAACTTGGACCAGGACTTCCAATAGTCTTTTAAAAAGTATGTTACCTCTCAGTATGGCCTTGAATATTCACCTTGATCAAACCTTGAGTGCCTCAGATTACTCACAGTTCCTACGGCATTTTGATGTTCAACTTATGTATGATACCTGGTTGGATGCGATCAAATAGGCCAGCTGAACAAATTTAATCCACTTCATTTTTCCTACGAAAAAACAAAACAAAACATATTTTAAAGAGAAGAGTTGCCTTTTAGGCACCTGCAGACACATTTATAGCACTATCCAGTTACAAATATGGCAAATTCTAAGGCAGTTTTACACAGCCAAATTAGAGCAGAAAAGGAAGTAAAAATTTGCACCCCATGCTTCAAATGCACCCAGGGAGAGAAATGCTGCATTTGAACAACTTCTCTGTCTTATATAGAAGGGAGTGACTTCACCCCCAACACACAACGTATCTGAACTGGCTGAAAGCTGCTCATAACCCCTTTAGTACTGTCATCCTCATGTACTTCAGGACACAAATGCCCAGGCTGAACTCCAGCATGACATTTTTCAGCCCTCAAATGGCAAAAATCCATGTAGAATTAAAAAATGGTACATCGAAATAACATACAGTAAGTAATGAATTTTGCAGTCCTTACTTAGCAAAACAATTTCCTCACATCACCTTTCCGAGAAAGTGAAGGCTGCAATATAATATACGGTGCTAAATTAAACCTTACACAGACATTACTGACATGTACAGATGTACACTGCTTCAAGTGCTTACTCATCGTATGTAATTCAAGCAAACAGCAAGTTATTGCGGGCCAAGGGCGAGCATTACAAGAGGATTTTTCGGCTATTCAGAGCTGTGAATCAAAGGTGATGTATTGTTAAACTGAATGTCTACACAAGAGGGCTGTGGTTATGGAATTTGATGGCAATGAGCACTGCACTGAATATAAATGTCACCTTATTTATCATCCCTTGTTATTTTTAGAATGTTCATTGCAAGGAAATACACTTAAGCAACTTTATTACTATACTAGAAAGATCTATATAAGAGAAAAAGTTGATTCCAGAACTTTTTAGAAAGAACATTTTCAGTTTCTATAGTTTCCACAGCTGGGAAAAGAAGCACCTATTCAACTACAGTGTATAATAAGATTCATCGTATCAGGTCATTTCAGGATACTTCCATGCAGGTGTTTAACAGATTACAGCTTGCTTTCCTAATGGAAAAAAATAATGCATCGAACACCAAATAAAGTGAATCATTTTTACACACAGAAAGGAGGATAAATATTTTATAAAGGCTTTACCTGACTGATTACTGCTTAGAAATGAGAAAAAGCTCCAAACACCTTCAAAATTGATTCATTAAATGCTGATGGCTGCATCACTGTCTCTTATTGCCATACACTCAACCTTGATCATCTCCTATCAAAGATCAAATGGCCAAATAATGGTGGCACCCACTAGTTAAGCAACATCTGTCCTGATTCCCCAGATGAGATACTGCTCAGTGCAGGATCTGTTCCTGTTTTCTTAGTACACATGCTCTTCCACCTTGGTTTCCCCCTAAAATGGAGTTATACCCCTGGAGCCTACTAGGCTTAAGCTTGGGTGGTTCTTGACAAAAGGTGACTATTGGCACCAAAATATTCCCATTAAACCACATAGATCTAGGATCCTCTCCTTCTTGCTTTCTAATTGTCACCATGACAATGTCAACACTTAAATCACCACTACTGAACATATGTGATATGTAGCCCAATTTGTATCCCTTGGAGTTGTTTCCTAGACTGCTTTCAGATGCACTATTGCATTTTGTTTATATTTCTTCAGTTTTCTTCTCAGCCATAAAGCTGGAGAGAGAGGATGGGAATAACAAAAGATAGCAATTTAAAGCCCAGTTCTTTGGGTAACAGAACAAAACTGCTTTAAAGGCCAGCTCCAAAGCCACTGTTGAAAGGGGCTGATGGCATGCCAAGAAGCAAGTGCATGTTGCAATATCTCTCTGGCACCTCACTCAAGAAAGAGGAGTATGATTCTCTCATAAGGACAGTCTGAGACAGTTGGGATTGTTCAGCATGGAGAAGAGAATGCTTCAGGGAGACCTTATAGTGGCCTTTCAGAACTTAAAAGGGGCCTATAAGACGGGGACAGACTTTTTAGCAGGGCCTGTAGAGTTAGGACAGAGGGTAATGGTTTTAAACTAAAAGAGGGTAGATTTAGACTAGATACAACTAAGAAAATTTTTATGATGAAGATGGCGAAACACTGGAACAGGTTGCCCAGAGAGATGGTAGTAGCCCCATCCCTGGATACATTCAAGGTCAGGGTTGGATGTGGCTAAGACCAACCTGATGTAGTTGAAGATGTCCCTGCTTATTGCAGGAGGGGTTGGACTAGATGACCTTTAAAGGTCCCTTCCAACCCAAACCATTCTGTGATTCTGTAATTCTACGATTTATTGCAATAACTGAGGTTATCTGCATATAGAAAACACAGATACAGCAGAGTTAAGCAAGAGGGAGAATTCCTAATGATAAAAACTTAAACCTTTAATATTGTAACATTTTTAATATTATGATAAACTCTTAGTGATAATTTGGCCTAAGAGTAACTGTTTCATAAGCATGGTGGCATTTTTAAGCAAAGTCTTTTGAATGCTTTTAAAAGATGCTTACAGTAGTTAAAGAAATATCACATTTTAAAGATACATTTCTAATTACATTCTGGCAGAACCTTAACTGGAAACACTACCAGCACTATTTTGATAGCAAAAGCTGTGACAGTTTACATCAGCTAAGGTTATCTGCTGTCTGCTGACTATCACAATCAAGTGTCATTACAAGAATATGGTCAGCAGAGATGACATAAAAAACTGGGGTGCAAAAATTGGGAATGAGCTTATGAAATCTGTGGGTGTGCAGAACAGGACTGGGCTATTTCACTGTAAGAACTGAATGACTTCAAGGACTGACTGCAGCAATACAAACAGGAAGAAATCCAGAATTGCCTACCTCAATTTCATGAAGTTGGCAGCAAAAAAAATCACTATAAACTGGGCAGTTGCCAGCTGCACGTGGAGGAGAAAACTCTAGATGGTTCAGTCAAATTCAAGGTTAGCATGAGCCCTTAAAGAGAGACAGCTATGGTAAACAAGTACAATTCAAAAACACACGGGGTATTTCCAGCAGCGAGGGTTGTGCCGGCCATACGTCACTGGAATACTGTGTAAAATTTAGGTCACCCCTTTCAAGGACAGACACAGCTGTGCTCCATATGGGGGAGATCCACAGCCACAGCACTGTCACACGGCCCCCGAGCATGTCCCTGGGCTCCCATGTTTGTGTCTGGGAAACCCCATGCCATGCACCACATGAGCAGGAAATCCAGCCCGTGGGAATCATGAATGACACAGATGGCCAGGGAGAGCACAGTCAGCCCAACGCTCTCCGGTTGCCCTGGGCTCACCAAGATGGGTTGACTCCATAGTGCTTTGGCTGATACAGTGGAAAGCTCCAGAGCTACTGTACATAAACTTTTCATTTGTCCTTTGGGTTTCAGGTAGGTCCAAGCTGTATTGCACAGCACCGATCAAATAACACAGTGCATGTAGGGTACACCCAGCGTGTCCCTGACGTGGCACGCTCATTGTCCAGGTGTTCAGCTGTCAAGCTGCATCTGTGTTTGTCTGTGACTTCCAGACATCAACCAGACTGAAGAGAATGATTGTGCTGAACCAGTGACCGTATGTTGTGCCAAGCAGTGCTAACGCAAGGAAAAGAGGAGACGGCGGAGCCATCTCTTGTTCTCCAATTAATCTCTTCGCATATGATGCAGGAAAATGGACTTGACATGGAACAGGTGCAGAACATTGCTTCTAGGAGGACAAGAGAAATGGAAAATCCATCTCATGAGAAGAGACTGTGAGCACATCTGAATAAGCAGGTGCAGACCAATGTGAGCCTCAGCTGGCCTCGTACTGGCCCAGAATCCATACAGACAGAATTAGCACCGTGCTAATGAAGTCTCCAGCAGAACTCACCAGCTCAGGCATAGCATTACACTGGCATAGCTCTATAGGCATCAGGAGAGGGCAAATTTGCATCCCAGCTCACTCGGATCATTAGCAGAGAGAGCCTGACTCTGCCTGCCTTAATCGGTGCCCATACACCGGTCCCGTCTGGCTCGATAGCCCCAGGGGAGCTGTGCCCAAGAGGACAGGACTGCCCTGTGCAACACACCGAGAAAGGGGAGGCAGGAAAACTGCCTCAATGAAAAGACAATGTTGGCATAAGAACAAACAGGTATAAATCCACCATAGACACATTTAAGCTGGAAATATGAACAATTCTAGATGTTATGGCAGCGAGATCCTGGAAGAGCACTCGCAAGTAATGGGGGCAAAATTGTAACTAATTTTAAGGTGATGCTTGATGCTTCTGAACAGAACTCTGTAACACAGAGGTATCTGAAATACTCCTAGATGCCCTATAAGACCCCACCCTGAAAATCTCAGTGAGCTGTGAACCGCAAATTGAAATCCAATTGAAATCAGGAATTTAATTAAAAGCAGCTCTTCCGAGCCGGCTGCTGGCAGGCATTATGCTGGTAAAAAGTGACAGCTGCTTCATTGGCAGCGCAATGTCAACGACTGTAAAAGAGGCCAAGGAATAGACACGGGCCACCACTGCCCCAGGACCACCCCATTTTGAAGAAGGTATTTGTAAGAAAGCCTTCAGAGACTTTTGTCCATGCTTTCATCAGCTAAGATACCTTACTCCTACTTTAATTTATATTTTGCTGCTGTCTTCCATTTTTTTTGGCTCAGGAGGGGCATAATGCCAATTAAAATTAGTTAAGTAAGAAAATGTCAGTTTTTCCAAATACAACATAATTGTTCTTAAAAAAATGTTCCCTCAGTACCTAGTAAATCCAGGGTTTGTTTGCAATAAATATACATTTCAGAACTCTTTCCCCTTTCTATGGGTAGGCTTAGATCACTTTGATCCATTTTATTTACATATTAATTCCCTGCTTTGTATATGATTCCCATTTTAAAAAGAGGTTGTGAATGTCTTTTCTAAAAAAGCATTATTTTCTTGGTTTAAGAAATTCAAACTTAGTTTCAGGTAAGAACTAGTAGCAAGGGTTTAGTACTCTCACAAAACCAATTTTATTAAAATGTCAGAAATAAAAGTACAGTCGGATTCCATGATGCGTGTTTACACATATGTCAATATTCAGAGGAAATCTGTGGCCCTTAATTTAAGCTTCACAGAGGATGGTGGACCACTCCAGGTATCCACAATATTCTCACATTGAAAAGAGTGAATTGGAACCCAAAATTTAATATCTAAGTTTAAAGTAACCATTTAATCTTTGGTTGGTTTTTTTCTGCCAGAACTTCAAGTGGAAATGGTGGGTTCTATGAAATTATGAGCTGTATCACATAGTGATACTTGTCACAGATTTTCCTCATGAAGAGACTGTATTTCTTAGTCTAAGAATAACTTAAAAATTCACAGAAACTAGGAACTGTTGAGCTGCTAAAAATAAAAAGTCATAGGAGGACGCGCTGTTAGGCATAAACATTGAGACCCTTCGAATCGACTTGAGCTGTTGCGCTAACCTAAACATTTTGGGTCAGATCCTGATCCCAGTTAATTCAAAATGATTTGTGGTGAGAACTAACGTTTCTCCTTTTATTTCTGTTTTCTTGCTAATGAGTATCAGATACGACATTGCAAGACTATTCTGTAAACAAAGTGCAAAATTAATCATTTTCAGAGGAACATTTTATTCACAGTAGGCTGTGTAGGGAAGGAATTAAGCCTAAGTAAATAAACAATGAAGGTAAATAAGAATACACAGAGAAAGTGAAAAGATCATCAGAAGATGCCAGTTAAAAAATTACTGGATATATGATGAAAGCAAAATATACCACTTATGAGGAAAATTCAACGACTGAGTAAAATGCTGAGTAATTTCATCTGAGCATTAAATTATTTGCAGTTTCCTGCATAAAAGGAAAAAATGGAACAGAAATTCAGGCCCCTGTTACGCCAAAGTTCTTTTCTTCATCCAAGAGCAGAGAAGCTAGCAGGTCTGCACAATTCTATGTCCATTAAAATATTCCATATGAACAATGCATACTTGTCCAAACTAACCGACTTCCACTTCCAATTCCTTCTGGGCAAAGTTTGAGAAAGAAATACTGTACTGCAATATAAAATAAGTAAATTGCATCTATTCTGGAACAAGTGAAGAATTACATACAGTTCAGATTTGTCAAAATCTTTCTATCTGGCTGCAGAGGCCTATCATTAGGATGTGTCAAACCTGTCCAGAAACTTCTTTCTACTACTGATAAACAAGCCATGCCTTAAATTAGGAGATTAAGATGTATATTCCTTCCAGTTCTTATGTATGTTTAGTCATTAATCCAAAACAACATTGCCAAACCCTGACCACAGAAATAGCAAAAATAAATACCAAAGGTCTGGGAAGAGAAATCCTGAGGTCACAAAGAGAAGGTAACTTCAAGGGAGTATCCTGGAAATTAAGACTTATTAATCATCATGAGCTGAAAGAAACAAATTTCAGCAACTGTATAATGCCATTTTACATGGCTAAAAATAATGAGAGTTGTGGGGCAAATGCCAGGGAAAAAAAATCACTGGAAAACTTCAAACATACATCTTCAAAGAAAAGGCTTGAAGCAAGTGAGTTATTTGATGAGAGCCTAACTGCACAGTGATGGTGCCTTCTAGCCTCCTGTTGGCATGCCACATGCTTTGAACAGGTCTGTCATTTACACAAAACCAGACCACATTATGTATGGAATATACCTTTTACAGATGTTGGGGGTAGAAGGTCAGTAGATTAATCATCTCCTTTCTATACTCAAAAGTTCAAAAGTGGGCTGATACTCCTGCTTTTCTGGGTAAACTCCTCCATTGTTGCTAGTATTTGTTCCTCTGCTCTACAGCTTATTCAAAACCATTAAACCACTGCTGGGTAAAACCATTATATTGTAGGAAATGAGGATCACCCTGAAAAAGATTATCGTAGACATGATCCCTAAAGATTTTTCTCGAATAAATGTTTTTTTAAGTGCTTTTTCTGCCTTCCCCTCTGAGTCTGCTACAGATTGAAAATTCAAATGTGTATGTCAGTTCAGGCAGGGCACATGCAATTGCCTGAAAACCTGAGAATTATTAAATGATATTATTTTAAAATTCTTTACATTTCACTGCACTTGCTAAGGAAATTGAGATGACAGAAATCACACCCTAAGTCTTCAGCCCTGCTTTTGTCTGTTATCATGCTACATGGCTTGGGCAAATCCTGATCACAAGGAAGGTGCTGGGAGTTTTGTGTCTGATCTCTCACAGCTTTCACTATGCAAACCCCGGGGCTCTGAGAATCAGCCTGCAACAAAGACTGCCAGGCAGCAACAAGACTGCCCCATGGCAAGGGAGCTCAAAGGAGTGGTGTTTCCTGTACCCCAACAAACCCTCAAGTCTGTCAACTCAAAAGCATCCTCCGAACATTTTGAGAAAATACCCTTGTCGTGCTGCCATTTTAAAGATGAAAAACTAACCTTAGTTATCAGCCTGCTGTTCTCATCTTTCTAAACGGTGTTAGTGTATTGAAATTAGCTGTCATATGCCGAAACATACGCTGTTATAAAACACTGCATGTGGTGAATTTTGTTGCAATCTTCTTGAAGGAGATTTAGATTCAAGCAAATTGCATCTCCTCATCCCCCCCTGCATCACACCTGAAGCTGCTATGAACAAAGACAATGGAAGAAGTATTTTCTCTTTCTGTCAAGGACTTAATCTGTATTCAATGTGTATAAAGTTGCCACTTAAGTATAACTCTATGGGGTTCCACTTCTGGACTAGACTGTTGTCTTTGCTGCAGAGCAAGCCATTCAGATGACTATAATTATACCATACTACCAGGGGGTCCAGCCTGAGCTCTTGAGCCACAGCAGCTTTTAAGCAGTTCGCTTGATGGGTAGCAGAGATGTGCTTGGCACGGGGGTTTCTGGATAATCTGATTTTCTACTGCTGGAGGAAGTGTGTTAGCAGCTGCTGCTGACGTTGATATTGCCGGCTCACCCCAGAAGCCAGCTGTGCTCCCCATTCGGCTCCATGGCCCAGCAGGACCTTGTGACAGCCACTGTCATCTCCTGTACATCTCCTATACTCCTCCACTACACAAAAGGGTAAGACCACATACATTTTCCTTGCAGTGAAGCTTGCTCAGGAAATTTCTGCTCTTAACATGTTCTCACTATTCAGTCCCACCCAGGGGCAGTTTGATACTATTGCTAAGGCAGTCTGATGGGACGGTCCTGTTACCTCTGCCTTGGCCATTTCTCTTGTGCTTTCTCTGCATTGCACCTGTAATCATTCCCTTTTGTCATGAGCCGTTTAGGGAACTAACCTGTCAGGAAACAACTGATTTTTCTAAAGCCAAGCTTTTCTGCCCCTTTAGTCCTTGAATCAGCTCACCACAGGTCACTGCAGGATCATACAAGACACAGTGCAAGCAGAAGTGAGAAAGGATTAATAGGGTGGAAAGTCGCACCTTTTGGCATTCATCAAGCTACACCTTAAGTTGTGCTATTACACACTATTTTAAGGGTTCTAAAGCAAACCCAGTCAGCAAAATCATCTAGGTTTAAAACCAGAATTCTTTAACCCAAACCCTTTTGTTTATGTAGTTTCTGCCCCAGCCTGACAGTCTGCTGGCACAATGGGGCACTAGTGAGCAGCAGTATGGAGGCAGGTGCAGAAACCTATTCACACATCAGGGGAACTGTACACTTGGTCACGCTGCAAAGCTTTGGTAGGTGGCTCACAGACTCAAGAAAAGTTGGTTTCTGCTTACTCAGGGTGAGACCTGACTGTTGCACTAACAGACTTGTAGCTGTGGAATCCGTCCTCCCTCCAAATTAAACAATTCCTTCCCAGTTCAACCCAGAGTCAGCAAGAAGTGGGGGGAAAATTTTTTAAAAGGTTCAGTGCAGGGAATCTCTTTGTCATATATGACATACTTGTCATGTATTCCAAGGTGAGAATGCCAGGGTGGGGTAGGAGAGTTAAAGTCCATGGCTCTGCTAGTGATTTTATAGACCAATCTGCAGCATGGCACTTTTTTTCTTTCAGTTCTCAAAGCTACTCAAAGCATTGGCTAGGTGATTGACTTCGCGTGTTTTTTTCTAAGTCGTATATATTTTAAAAAAAAACAAACAAACAAAAAAATTAAAAACAAACCATGATGGAGGAAAAGAAAAACAGGTGTTGTCTAAAAGTGCTGAAAGATCAAGAGGGATGTAGGTCCAGAGACAGCCAGACCCATGCACAGGCTCCAGTTTACGGTAACTTTTTTCCAGAGGTGTCACCAAGAGCAAACAACTGCAAATGGAGTTTATCCACCTCCGATTTCGGCAATATAACATTTACCCACTTCTTACAGATACCAGACAGGTGAGTAATTCACCTCTGCACTACTGCACCTCTCTGTAGTCACTGGGTAGCCACTTACACAAGATGAAATTGTCCAGCTCTTGTTTCAGGGCCAGCTCCAAACTTCAGCAAAGTCTTTTTCATTTCTCTCACATAAAGTTCTGTTCTAATACATTAATGACATGTAACTTAGATGACATGAGAGGTGGAAATCTTCCAAAATACATTTAGTTTTCTGTCAGAAAGTATTGCGTGCCTTTGCGCAGGAAATTATAAAATAGAAAATAAACATCTAAATATACCATTTCAACACATCCTCTACATCAAAGCAGACCTGATGTTTTTAATTTCAGCTTTTTGAGGTTTTGTTTTTATAAGTTGCTGAATTTATTTTCTAGCTCCTCTTTGTGAAAAGAACTTTAAAAGAGTTATAAATTACATTTATCAAATGAAGAAAAACTACATCTATAAAGTTCTCAAAAAGGGAAATAATGTGAACCCTCTATGTGCACGCGTGCGGACACACACACACAAACATATATATTTAAGTTAGTGACTGCTGAACCACAGACCACATGCAGAAGAATAAAAACCACCCATAACCAGATGTGCCACTGTAAATCCCATATTTTAGGATATATTCTATGAACTCCTCAGTGCACAGGAAGACACAAGTTCCCACACTATTAGTAGCAGCAATATGGATTCCTAGAAAGACCAATCACCTTCACGTACCTAAAAATAATCCAAGATCCGACTGGGAGGTACGGCCCTTGTGAGGTAGAGAGAGGGTTTACCGAAGTGAAAACACATGATTTTGAAAACCATCCAGCATAATACAGAAGTGAGAACAGCAGCGACACGTCACTTCAAACCTCCCGAGAACCAAAGGGCTGCAGAAGGAATTCCACCCTTTCCCACGTAGTTTGTATAAATACACGAGTGCGGTACTTCAACTGAACGCCTTGGTGCATGGCTTGTAGAGCCATGCAGAGCCACCACGAAACAGCAGCCTCAGGTTATATTTGAATATATTGGAATTTTCCTTCCTATGGCAGGAAAATGTAGCAATGGGCTGCTGGAGCAAAATGCTTCGGTTCTCTGCTCTATCTACAGCTGAATAGGAAACCCCGATTCAAAAGTTTCCCTCCAGCTATAAAAGTAAAGCAAAGTTGTTTCCAGGGAATGGAGAAAAAGTCATTTCCAAAGTTCCTATCCAGCTACAAATAAGCTATATAAGACCAAATACCTTTTTTTTTTAACCTCAGAATATCTCTCACTGATCTAGTAGAGCAAAGTTTGTTGATATTCAGGGTTGCAAATCCATCTGTTTACTCAGGCTTTTGTCTGTCAGCATAGTTTGAAGAGGTCGCTTTGAGAGATCAATTTTTTTTCCTGGGGGTTTCTTCAGAGCTACCACAATTTGTTATTGCGTCTGTTTAGAGGCTTTAATTTGTGGTTTTCAAGATTGCATAACTGCACAGAGAGGTGGTGAGAGGCCCACATGAAGAGTTCAAAATAAGTTTGACAATATAGTAAATATCTACTCAGTAATTTTCCCTGGACTGAGCACCACAGAATGCCAAAAAGTTATTAATCAGGCTAGTGTATGAACGTGGCTTTATGAGGACTGGAGCATACATTTCCATTCAGATGCTAAAACGCTGAATTCCCTTCACTTGTTGACACCAACTAAAGACGATGCACCGGGGGGCTGCAAACCAGGCGCCTGATTAGATTGCTGCTCTAAAATAGCCTGTTCGGAACCAGATAAAGAAAAAAATAAAATGAGATTTTAATTTTGCCTTTTATTCAGAGTTCTCGCAATAAGTTACATAAAAATGAATCAAGCTGCCTAGACTCCCATGAGGAGGCTCAGCATTAATTTTTCCATTTTGCAGATGTTAGACGGGAGGCACAGAGACACGCACAGTCACATTTGGAGAAGTGCGAGCTGCACCCAGCGAGGGTGTGCAGGTCCTCAGGGTCTCTGGGAATCTACAGCCGGAGACCTGGCATTGGCCATGGGCACAAATGGAGTGCTCAGGTCCCATACACACACTGGATGATTGGGTGATGTGTCCATAGAGTCAGGGTGGCAGGCACCTGGGTGAGCAGCAGCTGGAGCAGCAGCTCAGGGATGCATGAGTCGCATTTGCATAGCAGAGGGCAGTGTTCAGCATTTTGGACAATCTCTCTTTCTGAAGAAGCTGGTGAGGAAATGATGTGCACGCTGCAAGCTGGGAACACAGCGTCAATGGAGTGGCAAGGCTGTGAGCAGAGATGGTGCATTTTGTCTGGGGCTGTGTCTACACACCAAATTAGATCTAAGCTCTGTACCTCGCAGGCAGATCTCCCTCCAGTCCAATAAGAAAGAATTTAGAGGCTATAAATTCCTCCTGAACACGTGAAGCCTGAAGGTGGCCAGTCTGTGTTCAACCCCACGTACTGCAAGCATTTTGCTACTGATACACAACCCACCCAACCTAAAACCAGACGTTTCACTGCTGCTCTGTGGACAGGACATAGGTCTACCTGGCCGTGTCCATGAGGTGACACTTCAGCCATCTATTTAAGAACTTTGCTAGACATACTCATATGAGAAGCTTGTGCTTGTACTTCACTTGACAACAGAAAAAATTATTGCTGGCTCCTCCTGGGTCGCCGTAGAGGAGCTGTGTGGCTGTCTGTCCTGACACAGAGCTCACTGGGATGCAGCAGGACCCCCAGTGAACAGGGGGACATGGCGGAGGCAGTGCTCTCCTGCCACCTTCACCATCCCCGCTGTCCCCATGTCGTGGCATCCAGTGCTGCACCGACCGGGCCCCAGCTCCACAGCACGGAGAGCGCAGTCCCGGCTGAGAAACCCGGGAAACACGCGCCCCGCAGGAGCCGGCGGGGCGACGCGATGCTTTTCCCCGAGGATGCAGGGGCCGCCCCGGCCAGGCCGGCGTCGAGTGCGGCCAATGGCCGCCTCCACAGCGCGGCCGAGCCTCCCCTTCACACCCCGGCGCACACCCGCAGCCCCGGGGCCCGCACGGGGCTCCCCGCGGTGACTCTCCTTCCCGAGGGGAGCCCGGTGACCCCCACCCCGAGGGGAACCCCGTCGCCGGGGGGACGCCTCCCTGCCCCCACTCGGGGGCCGGGACAAGGCGCGGGGGCGCGGACAGCTCGGGGCCGGGGGGCGGCACAGCCCCGCCGCTACCGTCCGCCGCACGCGCCGCCGCGGCGGCTTCTCGGGCAACAGCTCCCCCTAGCGGTCGGAGCGCCGCCCCGCGCCCGCGCCCCTCCTCCGCGGCGGGGCAGCTCCCGCCAGCCCGCGCCCACCTGGAGCCTCCCCACCCCACGCCGGGGCCCGCTACCGCCGCCGCCGCCGGGGGAGGGAGTGCCCACTGGCCGAGGCAGTGGCTGCCTCCAGTCCCGCCACTGCGGCGGGAGGATGCGGGAGCGGCGCGCGGGTTCAAGCCCCGGGTGCCCCCGCGGCGCCGGGGCGTGCAGCGGGGGCGGAGGCCGTGCCCAGGGGCGACCGGTCTGGCAGGGCGGGGAGGGGAGGTTGGCGCGGGGAGGGACGCGGCGCGGGCGGCCCGTCCCTGTCACCTGCAGGCGCTGCCGGGACGGCCCCGGCCCCCGCTCCCGCTGCCGCTCCGGCGCGGCCCCGCGCTCTCACAGCCGGTGCGGAGCCGGGCCGGGCCGGGCCGGGGTACGGGCTGCGCCTGTTGCATTGTCCTTGGCGGGGCTGTTTGTGAGCGCCGGCCGCTATCTGCGGTCGGGGACCCCGGCCGTGCCCTATCGCGGAGTCTCTGCTGGTTCCTGATAGCGGCTGCTCCCTGCTCCGTTGCACGTCCCTCGCAGCTCCCGCCGGGGCTCTCTCCCCTTTTGTCTGTGTATTTTTAGGTCATTAGAGTGGAGGGGTAGGTAATCCCCAGGCTCAAGTTCCAGAGGGGCGGGTTCTGGCCGGAGGTGGAGTCACTTTTCATTTAAATCCCTGACTATAAAATGGGCTTAAAGAGAAGCGGGATCTCAGCTGTGCTGCACAGACCCCAGCAAGCAGGGTGCGTGGGGGCCCCCCGGCAGCCAGCGCCCTGCAGCACAAGCCGCTGCGATGCTCCACTCCCTCGGCGTTCACACCTTGCAGCTGCTCACCCAGGCGGCCGCCTGCATCCTCCTCTTCCCCCGCTTCCTGCTCACTGCCGTGATGCTCTGGCTCCTGGATTTTCTGTGCATTAGGAAGAAGATGCTGATGATGCCCACGGCGGAGGAGGTAGCTAGTGCCAGCGAGGGGCCGCCCCCCGACGACCCCCCGGTCTGCGTGTCCGACTCCAACCGCATGTTCACGCTGGAGTCGCTGAAAGCCGTGTGGCACGGGCAGAAGCTGGACTTCTTCAAGTCGGCGCACGTGGGCTCCATAGCCCCCAACCCCGAGGTGATCCAGCTGGACGGGCAGAAGAGGCTCCGCATCCTGGACTTCGCCCGCGGCAAGAGACCCCTCATCCTCAACTTCGGCAGCTGCACCTGACCCCCGTTCATGGCCCGCCTGAGGTCCTTCCAGCGCCTGGCCGCGCACTTCGTGGACATTGCTGACTTCCTGCTGGTGTACATCGAAGAAGCACATCCCTCCGACGGCTGGGTCAGCTCGGACGCAGCCTACAACATCCCCAAGCACCAGTGCCTCCAGGATAGGCTGCGGGCAGCTCAGCTGATGAGGGAAGGGGCGCCCGATTGTCCCCTGGCCGTGGACACCATGGACAATGCTTCCAGCGCCGCCTACGGTGCCTACTTCGAGAGGCTCTACATCATCCAGGAGGAGAAGGTGATGTACCAGGGAGGCAGAGGACCAGAGGGCTACAAGATCTCGGAGCTGAGGAGCTGGCTAGACCAGTACAAAACCCGGCTCCAGAGCCCCAGCACGGTGGTCATCCAAGTGTAAAAAGGACCTGGCAAGAAGAGCAGGGGTGGAGAGGCGAGGGGAGGGCGGGAGGAGAGGTGGGGAGGGAGAAGGCACTGCGACGCGGATGGCAGGAGCTGTCTTCCCCCGGGGACGCTCGAAGGAGGCTGCTGTGCGAGCTTTCGAGCAATATGTGCCATAGTCCTTTCTCTATTCAAATCATGTTGATTTGCCAGCCACGCTCTGTCAATACTGTATTTCCATGTGCGTTTTGTAAATAACTCTCTTTTTTTCCTTTTTTTTTCTTTTTTTTTTTTTTTTGAGAAGCGTTTACTATTTTTTAAGGAGGCTCTCTTCCTACGGGATCTGTTCCCAGCTGCGTGTGTGCGCGGGTGTGTGTCTGAAAAGTTGTGTACAAGTGCTCCGTGCTGCCTAGCAAGTGCTAACTGGGATTTCTAGTATTTCTTTGTGATGACCGATTTTGAAATGGATTTCTCTAATGCCAGGAAATCGCGTCTGATGTTGTCAAGTACTAGAACTGCCAATAGCCAGAGCTGAACGGAATGTCCTATTTATGTGTGGGGGGGTTTTGTAAGACGTTCGTTCACCTTTTTTTTTTAAATGAATTTTTTAAAATAATAAAGGTTGAGTAAATACCCGTTTAACCTTGACTGCCTCTCTCTATCTTCAGACCGTTACATTCACTTTCCCTTTTGTCCACCTCACAATACTCTTCCCGCAGCCGAGGAGGGGAAGGGGGAGCGGCAGGCGGCAGAGGATGCGCTGTCGGGGGCTCGGGGGCGGCGAGCCGCTGCCGCGCCCGGAGACGGGCTCCCGCTCGGCTGCGGCAGGAGCGCGAACCACCCCGGACCCGAAGGAGAAAGGGGAATACTGGATGGTCTCAGGGGGGAATCCAGATCTCCGGGGCTGCCGAGGGAGGGGCACCTCGGTGGTCCTAGAGACCGGCCCGGAGGACCGTGCACTCCCTCTCTGACCCCAGCGAGTTGCCTGCCCCCGGGGCTGAGCCCTGGGAGGGCGAAGGTGCAGGACTGTTCGGCGCCGTGCAAGCAAATGAATCCCGGCCAAAAAAACAGGCGAGGGAAAGCCGTCCCGGCCGGGAGAGCCGCCCCGCCGAGGACGCCCCGTCGCGGGCACGCAAGCGGTGCCAGAGGCGGACCGGGGACAGCGCGACCCGCACCTGCGGCGAGGCGGGGCCGGCCCCGCCGAGGGACGGCGGCTGTGGGGCTCGGGCAGGAGGGCAGGCAGAGCCCAGCCCGGCGGTGCCAGGCTCAGCCCCCCTCTCCTGGGGTCGGCAGCTGTCTTTCAAAGAAGGGTGCGGGGTGCCGGAGCTCGCTCCCTCGGAGGTCGGCAGGTGAAGCCGAGAGTGGAGAGCATCCCGCAAACCCCGCAGGAGCTGAGCAAACCCGCCCAGAAACAGCGGGTCTTTCAGAACCTCCCGCTGTGCCACTGAACGACAACTTGTCCTTGACAGCAGCAGGACGAGGCGCCCGGGCTGCTCAGCCCCTAAGTTTTGGAGAGGGGTGCACGCTCGAAAACGAGGCACTGCTCTCCGCAGCTGAGGGACAGAGTCGCTCCCGCAGCGCTAAGCTGAACCTGCGGAAAGCTGTTTGTAAGTGCGTTATAGCCCCTGTCTTGTCCACGACAATGGACCTCTGTCCCCGCAACGTCCTTGTCCCTCAACATTCACGGTTTAGATCAGCCCATATAACCGCTCCCACCGCTACCCCGCAAGACGAGCAGCACCGGGCGGTCTGTTACAGCTAAATCAGCGGCTCCGGCCCGGCTGCTCAGTCCCCGCAGCCCCCGCAGCCCCTGCCCTCGTCGGGAGGGCAGTCCCAATTTGGCTCTTTTGCTCAGGTGTCAAAAGATCCGGCTCAGGTCCCCGCTTCGGGCTTCCCGACCCGACTGGCCGAGCAGCCCGCTCTGCGGGTCCCTAAAACCCTTCAGCACTTCAACTTTCCGCTGCCCCTACGAGCGGACGCCCGGCTGGCCTCCCGCAGAACCGACCTCAGGGCTACACCGGCTCCGCCCTGCTCGGGCACCTCTGGAGATGCTGGGGTGGCGGGGCGAGAGCCAGAGGTGGGCTGGTTCCCCCGGCTGAGCGTTGGAAGCTCGACGAAGCCCCGGAGCGGAGGGGGAACCTCGGGGCGGCCCCAGCAGGGCAGGACATCACCCCGCTCCTCGCGGCGTGGGCAGCGCCCGCTGGGCACCGCAGAGGTGTCAGTGCCCGAGCCGCTTCCAGCCACCGTCCGTGCCTCTCGCCAGCTGTAAGGGCGCAGCAGCCTGGACTCTTTCCCCGCCACCCCACGCGGGACCAGCAGCGCTGTTCCCCGTTCCCGCACTCCCAAGCATCAGCAAACGCGGCCGCCTCTCGCCCAAGGACGGCGACGCCCCGTTCCCTTCGAACGTTATTTCGACACGAAAGGAACAGAGTCACGGTGGCACATCCAGGAGGGGACAGGAGGCGAGGCAGCCGCCCGCGGGCTCCAGAGAGCAGGTGCAGGTGCTGCTCCTCTGCCGGACCCGGGTGCAGGACGGCTCTAGGGACAGCGCACTCCACCGCGGGGCTGCTCACCGGCTCCCGCCCCTGCGGGGCCTTTCCCGGCCCCACGCGCGCCGTGCCGTGACAACCACGGGCAGCGGAGCTCTGGCAAACCCGCGCCGCGGGCCTTCTCACGGGGGGCCGCCGTCGGGGACTGTCTCAAGTGGCCTCAGGGGAGGCCGGTTCCGCGGACTGGGCCGCTCGGCCTCCCTCAGCTCGGCTCCCGAGGCGTGCGAAGGCCGGAGCTGCCGCCCAGCGCAGCAGCACCCACCCGGCCCTCGGCGGGTGTCAGGGACTGCGCGACTCCGCGACATCCTCAGAGCTGGCACTGGGTCAGCCGACGTGACAGCGGCTACGAGGGCAGCCTGTCTGCCTCACTGACTTTTATTCTACCCTCCACCCCCCTAGATGAGTTTTCCGTACTTTACAATAAAGCCCTTTCCTTTCTCACCTCGTTATCTCTTTTTCTGACCCGCTTTTGGCGTGCTCTAGTTGTAATCCGAAGTTACGGGCAACCCCCGGGCACGTCCCCGGGCCGGCCCCAGGCCATTTTCCCGTCACATGGACAGAAATGATCATTGTTCTTACTGGGGTCCCAATAGTGACAGAAACAGCCTCGTCTTTACTTTCTGCTATTAGCAGATTTTGGTCAAAGGCTACTGCAGGTCAGGATTATTTATATTTTCATAAATAAATCGTCTTCCTAAAACTACATTCCTCGTTGAAACCGAACAGAAAGCTCTTATTTATCACTTTCTATTTAATCAGCAGCAGAAGAAAAAATTGCTGTGAATGCCTGGAATCCCTGAAAGAGATCATACCTTTCCTTTGTACAAATCAGTTATCTGCTCCTACTATATCCTCCACTTAAAATGAATCATACACCTCCATCCTACTGAGCTTTCTCGGGGATCCTTGCTTAGCACACACGAGAACAATGTGCTTTACACCTAAAGAGCACGGGGTGTCAGAAGCCTCTCAGGCTGATAGAGAGCATTGAGAAACGTCCTATCTCGAAAACGCTTTTTTACTGCCTTTCCACCTCCCTAGTGCATGACAAACAGAAGTCAGAGAGCAGCGAAGAGATTTATCAAGAGAGAGATCTGAGCGGTGATTACGTGTTCTGTCAATAATTAATTGAATTATGTCCTCAGCATAATTACGCACAGTCATCTAGCCGGGAGGGTAAAAGAAAGAAGGAAGTTGTGGTGTGGTCGAAGGGGGATCTCAGGACATGGTTCCAGTCAGTAAAAATGTGATGTAACATTGCAATCGGGTGTATTCTGAGGCACAAATGGGGAAACACAAACGAAACCAACAACTAAAATACTATTTGCTTTACAGCAGGAGGACAGCAAAAGCATTTGCATTCATTAGTTGTTTTCATTACTGCTTTCTGCTGGGGATTTAAAGGTGTTTTATGATGCAACAGACCAGAGGACTTCCTCATTTGATCTATAAACTGTATGTTGTAAGTTTTGTATTGTTCACCACATACTGACTACATTTGATATTTATGATGTTTGAAATAAAAATTAAAGTCAGTCCAGAAATTAAAATCAGTCCAGCAAAGCATCATCTATCCAATACAAATCTAGAAACGACACATTCAAAGAATCTTGCAAGCAAATTCTTACTCTGTTACTAATTTTTCTGTACTTCTTCCAGTCATAAGGGAGATCATCACATCATTATTAATTTATTATTTACTAAGAGCTGTTAGAGTGCTCTTTTAGTACACAAATGCAAGAAAACAAAAGGCTTGATTCAGTTCTCACAGAAGTTTTGCACTGGTGTAACTTCAATAACACGGGTGTAGTCACTTCAGAACCACCTGGGTGTAATTATGATCAAAATCTGGGCTATTGCACTTCCTTTGCTTTTCTATGGTTCAAACCCTCTATTTTTCTACAGCATGCTGCGGAAGACAGACAGCTGTTTGGATACAGAGCTCAAAAATCATTCTCAAGTTCCTCCTCACTGCCAGTGCCAGTGTCCTAAATCCTGCCAAAACTTAGTCACATCAGCACATTTCCTCACCATTCTGTGCCCTCCCTACAGCATGAGAGTTGTAAACCCCATCCATACGTGTTCCCTTCCACTTGTTAAGGCACATCCTTTCAGTGTCTTGAGCTTTAGATCAGGTAGCTCTTTGCTTTAAACGCTTTTAAGCATCCAGATGCCAAAAGGAATTTGACACCTGCTTCCTTCTTCGCACATTTCTCTTTTCAGACAAATTCTTGATGATGCCTCTTGAAAAGGGGTTCATTTATGACCTCCGCTTAATTGACTACTCCATGTATTTCTTGTCTTCTTGGCCTTCCACCTGCTTCTTCAGAGATTTTGGAAGTGGTTTATGGTGGCAAATGCACTAACAATCAACGGCCAAAAACATCCTGAGTAGAACAGTAAGCACTATTCAATACTTCCTGTGTGAAAATACATCATTAGACAAGGTTAAAATACTTCAGCTATATTTTGAACAAAAAGTCTTCTCAGGGTGTAATGCTTATGCTCGCAAAAGGATCCCACAGTCTGGTCCATGGAGTTCCTGTGCCCATCAAATACAGAAGATCAGGCCTATCTGATGTTTCTACTCTCTTTTCCAAGTTAATAGCTCCTTCTTGTCTTTGGTCATGGAAGCATTTGTTTCCATTTCTTTTTAAGTAATAAATATCCTCCGTCTTGAACGGACCTTTAGGACATGGCCAGATGGGGTAAGGTAGTTCAACCTCCTGCACATCGCCCTCCCAGTGCCCCAAACTACCCTGACACAGGCGCGACGCCTGAATGTCTGATAAAGACAACATCTAAGAGCTGCAGTTCTTACTGGAGGTATTCAAGGATCAGTTGGCACAGGGACCCTGGCAGAAGGGGATCCCATTATCCATTATAGAGTAATGGGCACTATAATAAACAATAAACAGATTGAAATTTTACTGAAACCCCTAGCAATGAGGGTAAGGATGATGGCAAAGCTTTCTATCTCTTCTGTCCACCTCCTTCTCACCCTCTTAGTCTTAGAAAGCAGCTAGTGCTTGAGAAGTCTGGATTTGACCAGATTCTTACATCCATTCCAAGGCACCCTGGATGGGATTTTTAAGGGCGCATTTCTGTTTCCTTGGTGGGTCTTGCTTTTCTTGCCTGAAGAGTCAGTTGGGATGTACGTTCCTTGCAGTAGCCAAAATTCAGCATATTTATTTAATCACTCCAGCTTATCAGGCACAATTTCTCAATATGTGCCCCATGGTGGAATTTATACAAGGTCCCATGGCACAAAGCCTCACTTCAAGTACCTTAAACTTGAAAAAAATTGTGTTGAAACATCTTTCAGAGTTTTCTTGGAGCTCATATAACTTCATAAGTATAATTATGCCAAATATATAGTTAGTGCCAAAGACCTGATAGTGGAAATAGTTTCTAAGAACAAAATTAATTACATAACCTAAGGATAAATTTTTAAAAATTTGTTTATGAAAAAATTATATTTTATTGAGTGATAAATAAAATCTAAAGGTACATGTTATGACTTGTTAGAATTGTTATAAGGGAGGTGACTCAGAAATTATGGGACTGGGCTGAAGAACTTGTGGAAGTTGCACAATGCTAAATAAATTTTTTTTTGGTTACTTGGTCACTTACCATTTGTGATGAAGGACAATCAGGAAAGAATAGGGTGCAAAGTTGCTGTCAACTGGATTTGCAGCACATGGACAGAGAACATACTATGCTACTAACACACAGACACATACATACAATTGCAGAGGTTGAAATTAGTTCAGAGTGGTTTTGGAACACTGGAAAGGGAGAGGCAGGCAGTTGCGCATTTTATAGAGTGAAATATTTGTTTCAAAAAATTATAATTATACAAAAAATTAAGCAAATTACCAAGGTCATTTCTATTTCTCCTTACTCTAAGTGGAACACATCCATTGCATGTATGTCAGTGAATAATGAACACTTCTGGGAAAATGGAAACTATTAGATGGAACTCAGTCATGTTGTTTCCTCTATTTCATTTTATCTTTTTTTTTTTTTTCTTTTAACTGTATATTGTCTTCTCTAGAATGAATACCACTGGAATGATTATGCTGAGCTCTAGGTTTTTTTATGTTCATGCAGATCTACAGATTTTTTTAGACAGTGTTTAGCTGACTGGTGTATCTCTGATACTAAATAATCTACCACGCCATCAACTAAGTCAATAATTCTATCTACCTGATTAGAGCAAAGGTGTGGTAAGCAAAAGTAAGGAAAGAATTTGCAACACATTGATCCATTCCCCAGAACTGACCTGCAAGACCTTTCCTGTTCCATGAGATGTCTTCACTTGATTCACCCAGCTCAAATAATTTTCAGAAATTATCTATTGGGAGGAGCAGAATGGAAGAAAAAAAGAGCAGATCAAAGAAGAAATGTCATTGATCTTGCTTTTCATTTTTTCTACTGGCTGAACTTTAAAGTCTTCAGCCGCCTTCTCAGGAATACAAAGAGCAGTTTGGAGCAACTCAGTAGTGATTTACTAGTAGAACTGAAACTTATTGCTATGTACTGCAGAAATACATTCCTATAGTTGGATAGGAAGCTATCAAGAGGGATGTGCATTGGCACTTTCTGCAGACACCACTGGAAGCTGGTAAGATGTCCTTTGTCTCTACCACATACTCTGTGTTACTATGAACCTGCTTTGGAATCTTTTGATTTGTTAATAAATCTAATCCTTAGAAAAGAGACTTGACAAAAAGGAAAATCAGAATTTATTTTATCTTTCCTGATATTGAACGTGCCCACTGACTCACAATTTATTTCCAGATCTGTCATGCTTCTCTTGCTCAGTAAGACAGTACTTTACGGGCCAGAGGATGGGGAAGCAGCCATCAAGCACATAGGGTCTCTGAGAGAGACTGCAGCATTGCATTAGAAATGCATGAGATGATAAGGCCCCAACTGTGGATGATGAAAAGAAGGATCCAGTTGTCTATTTCCCATGCACAGCACTGACAGTTGACAGATATGCCCAGACAAACATTGTCTGTGAAACCTGGTACTATTTTTAATGCCAGGTGAGCAATCAGGACATTCATTGCAATTCCTGTGTCATTTGTTTTTAGGCAATGGATATGTCATCATAGTAAAATGGAATTTGGGGTATTTTAGAAAAGAAATCATCACTAAAGCCATACTTTAGAGCAAGTCAAAAGACACCCAAGGGTATGATTGCCTTGTGTGCTGCTCTATTTAATAAGACCAAGGAAAAGCATCACTGGATGGGATTACAATCAACTGCTGCTTTAATGCAGACAATCGAAGAAGGCTCCTTACTCATGGTTGTAAATTCATCATTAAGGATACCACTCAGAGTCATTTGGCATGACATTTTTTATGCACAGAACAGAAAAGTGCAGTATTAGCTCCTGAGTGATTGGATGAGTTGTTCATCCATTAATGGGCATACCAGAAAATGTTTCCCAGCTTTGACTTTTCTCCTACACAGACTGAGAAGATGCAGATTGTCTTGCTGTTTACTCAAATTTTTGGTGCATTTTTTCACTCTGTCCAAGATCCTGTTTATTTGAGAACCTACTATCATCATGCATTGTAGATTTTACTGCTGACTCCGAGATCATAACAGTCTGGCTGTGTTCACATATTATGAAATCTACAGAATGACAGGCAAAATGAGAGCAAATTAGTTGCACTAATCCTTTAACGGATAAACATTTCTCAGTTCACTGCTTTGGGAAACGAGGGAATTGGTAGATCATAAGCCCAGAAAAGCTGGACAATTTTTTGATCGGATGTTTTATCCACCCAAGTTGCCAGTTCAAACTGGCTAAAGTCCATGTGTCATCCACCTGAAAATTGAAAAATAATTCCAACAAGAATTCATCAAAACATAAAAACATTAAAAGTAAAAACTAAAAAAAATCTATACTCATATTTTCATAATAGAATACCTTTTTAATTTGTTTCATTTCTAAATATAACTAGATTTAATTTTCCAGAAGAAATACGTAAAAAAAAAAGAGAAAAGTTTCATTTTCCATTTTGGCCAACTCAAAAATCTACTTTTTCCTGTTATACAAGTGAAATAAAATATACATTATCCAAATTCCCTGCTCTGTAGTCTTTCTTCCTGTTCATGAATTGTTCATGAACTGGTTATGATCTGTTAATCTATTCTTTATCCACACACTTCATCGATCAAATTACATGAACAAATTTCAGCCAAGAACATATTAACTAATTGTTCACTTAGGGTATTTATTTAACCATGATATATGACCATCGTTTATACAAATGGTGTCATATTTGCTCCCCTGCCGAATATATGATTTTTTTTTTTTTTTTTCAGAGAGGAAGTACCAAACATCGAGTCATGACATTTCTCAGATGTGAATTTTCAGATGACTAATCATTAAATGTTTAAAAGATATACAAAGTTCCTATCCATACAGCAGCATTATCCACCTTTAAGACATCAACACATTTTTCAGCACACTGAACCACTGTATTTTACATAACCATATGCACAAACTATAGATACAGATTATAGGAGAGACTAGTGTGATAGTTTAACTTCACTGAAACCAAAACACAGTGCTTTCTAACTACTAAGAAGAAAATTAACCCTATCCTAGCAAAACCCAGGACAACTAGAAAAAAGATGCCTAGATTACAGTATTTAGGCTTCCAGCATAAAGAATAACTTTTCCCCCTGTAAGTAATTGTGAGAATTCAGAGATACCTCAGCTGCCAGATAGTTAGGACACTCACTTAAAAGAGGAGGTTCTGGTACAAGCCCAGCTGATGTTTATGGATCTGAACCTGGAATTTGCATATCCCTGCCAATGTCATAGCCTGTGAAATACACAAACCACTTCCTTGGAACTTCAGGGGAATAGGTGCTGATCAGCACTTGAGAGGATGGTGGGAGGAAGACTGCTCATTTTCCTAGCAAAGGTACTTATTTAGGATATAAAACAGGTATGTTACAGTATCAAGCAAAAAATCAGGTGCATGCTGTAACGGTGAGGCTACCATTTAGTTCCAGATAACTGTCATTCTTTATTTCATTCTGACCAGAATGTATATTCTGATTTGAGAAATCTTCCCAATGAAAATTTACTTTTAGCCAATACATTCCCTTACAAAACAGCTGAATTTACCAGAAACTTACTCCCTCTTCAAAAAAAAAAAACCCAAAAAACCTGTCTATTAAAAGTTTCAAGCAAGTTGTTAGGATGGACTTTCAGGGTCACCTGTAACTGCTCTTATTGTCTGATTGGTGAACATGTTTACATATCTTCCCCTGCTGCGCATATGACCAAGCATTGTGTAGGTAGGCATGCTGGCCAATAAAATCTCAAAAAGCACTGAAATATTCCCATCAGTGCAAGCAATAATTCTCAGTATAAATAATTGTCTTGTCATCTCTCCCCAGGCTCATTCTCTTTCCTTTCTTTCTCTCTCGCCTGCATTTCCTCAGAGATGTTCTCTCTCCGTCAACATATCCTCGTATTACTTCTCTGCAGCTCTGCTGCCCTCCATTCTAAAATCTGGCATTACAGTGAAACTTCCAAGAATTCCATTCTCTGAAGCATTATGAGTCACACTGTAGTCTTCAGCAATATTTTTAAAACACCAATGTTTTTTTAATCACTCTTGAGACCCACAGAAGAAAGTAAGGATATTATCTTGCTAACTTACAGTCGTGGTTGTTTTTTCTATTGCCACCCACACTCTCTCATCTTTCTCCAGATACTCTGCTCCAGTCTCTCAATAGTGCAGGCATATGGTATTCAAGCATGCCAGAGTCTGACTTCAAGTTTTAGTCATTTTTCTTCCTGTAAAAAGGATGAAGGGATATTAAGCCTATGATCATTTGAGAGCTTTCTTTATGTAAGAGTTTTATTGGAGTTTATACTTTAATAAATAAACTATATGGTATACCATAAAACTAGCAAAGAAACATCAGGTCTGAGCCATAATTCATCATATCTGAATACCAGCAATGCCGTGTGCTGGTATGTCCGAAGCAGCACAGAATACAGTGGTGCAACAGTGAACATAGGAGGGGGAGAATTCCTACCTCGTCCTTGCAGTGCTTTCCAAAAAAACCTTTTAACAGAGGAGCTGGTTATCTTTAGGACCTGCAGTTCTACATACTGTCCCTGGTAATAAAAATATAAATCTCTTATTCTACTATTTGAAGAGCTTTCCATTTTAACAAGAAAAAAAAAAAAGAAACATTACTAAGCTATGCTAAAGTTACCAGTTTGTTTTCATTGTATGCTTCAATGCTTTCTCCTTTTTCTTGTGTATGAGGGAAGCGGCAGTTTATATTACAAAACAGTTATTTGCAGCTTGGGACAGAAGTTCCTCAAATTGCTGTTATGTGCCCTGCAGATGCTCATGTGACACACTGAATAAATATACCTGAAGGTAAGCACGTAACACTGGACAATGGGTGTTCAATAAAGAAGATCCCTAAAGACAACAGTTACCTGAGCTTCTGTAGAAATTGGCTTCTTGCACAAAGCATTCAAAGATGACTAGCTGCCCCATGATAGCCTTTAGAGAAAGCTGTCAGAAAATAAGAGGACAAAGAGACCTAGATTTCAAATTACCAGCTGATCATATGAAGAAAACACATTCTTAGGTCTCAAAAGTTACTGAAAAATGGTCAGTGAGCTTGCCTGTGCAAGAGATGGTTGAGAGAACTGTGAAAATAAACACCTCATTGAGAAATGGAGGTAGGATGAGTGAGATTTGCTTAAGAAAAGGCGAGAACAGTGTTAAACGAAATAGAAAAGAATCCATATTAAATAGTAGCATTAATGCAGTAAGTCAGGAAGCTACGAGTAATCAAGACTCCTCAAGAATCAAATTTAGGTGAGGGTTAGATACATACACATGCATATATTTATTTGTCTACATAAAATAATGCACAGTCATACTGAAACTGCTCTTTTTACATCCAGCTCATATAAGGCTTTTCTGTCTCACTGCCTCAGACCTAGAAATGCGGAAAAGCAATAAACTTGCCTTTCATTTTAGTAGGATTTTGCTCCTACTCTACGTATCTTTAAGAAATCTTGGCCAGTTTTCTTACTTGATTGTACCAGTCCTAAGCTTTTGGAAGATGCTGTAACTATCAGGTCAAGATGTTTAAAAATGGCTTTACTCACAACAGGTTTTTTAAGACTAAAGAGACAAAGATATTTTATGGGAAACGGGGACAAAATATTACAGCAGCTGCCTAATGTTAAGCTTTTCAATCCATAGTTAGTCTCCCTAGTGTCCGTGAAGTTGTTGTGACAGATATCCACAAATCTCAGTGAACAGCTGTGAGAAACAACCCAGCTAAACATCAAACTATTTAAAAACACATTAACATTATAGATGCAGGAGCTGTTTTAAATACAGACATCCAATTCTGAACACTTGTCATAAGACTGTAACACTGAGGGGCTAAGATCTTTGGTAACTGATGATGTCATTCATTGGCTGTAGAAATTTAAATTTTTCACCAAAGCTATCGTTACCAAAGGAGCACCTCTTTAAGCCCTTCTGTTTCATCATTTTGTACCACTTCTAAGAAAAAAGAGTATCCCCATCTTCTCTGAATCCCATCGCTGCGATTTTGTGCCTTGGACGGAACAGGATGCAACATACTACAAACAGCCTCTGGTCTGGGCAGCACACGTTAGGCTTAGCAAAGAGAATGTCATCAGTCAAAGATCAATAGCTAGAATTTCCAGATTACTCTGAATCATTCTCCTGAGTGGCCTTCGTGTTACCTCTTACTGGCTTTTCTGGAATAATTAGAAACAGGCACAATTGCACCATTTCTGTAAGTTTAAAGCAAGCTGAAAATCAGAATTGAGTTGCTACATTTTCAACAGCAGAAAATGGCAACAGTACTGGCAATTTTTGTCTGAATTTACACACACTTTTTTCAGTGCTTCACAGAAGGAAAACCAAACTGACACAACAGGGAAAACTAGCACATACAAGGTATGAAGCTCTGAAAATTAAGACTGTTGTGAAATTTAGAAACATGATACTAATGTGAATGTGCATGTCTCTAAAACATTAGACTCTTCTATTACAGATCTCAGATTCGTATATGCCAGACATAGCTGAATGAAAGCCAAAGCCTAGATTAATCCACTTTCTATAAAAGTTGCCTACAGATGTATCTGAAAATCAAAACACAGAAAATAATATCAGAGAGCTCATGAAGAAAATTTTATTTAATTAGTTAGCTATACAGATGTACAGGTTCAGGAACTAGCTCATCTTAAAGGAATTTTTGGGTTGTTTTTTTCTTGCACAAAATATACTTCCAGAATTCAGTTTTCTTTATAAGCATTCTTTAATGAACTCCCCAACACTAATGATTTAGTCACAAAAATAAGTGTCATTTTGTTCACTCTTACCTTCTTTTTCTACAAAATGTTCCCTCAGTATAATTTACCAAAAAAGCGCAAAATAATACTTGGAGTAATCAAAGGCTAAGGATCTAAATCATTTAGAAGATAAAGACTGCACATTTCAACAAGCCTACCCTAGCACAGCAACATGGGAGTTACAGCTGTGACAGAGGTTTTAACTGGGGAAGAATCGATGCAGATTTGCAGATGGAAGTCATGTCTCAAAAACGTGTTAGGCTTGTCTAAAGGAACCTGTGAACAAGATGCTCTGGTAGCTGCAGTGTTGCAATTCTATACTTGGGTGCATACGACTTGGATTTCCGTAAAGCTTTGGGAAAATTCACAGGCCTTTAAAAGAGTGAAGCTACGATGGCACAAGAGGAATGGTCCTTTTGTGCTTTATTAGCTTTTTCCGAGTTAGGAAAGAACAGAAGGAACGAACGGTCAGTTGTCAGAAGGGAGGAAGGTCACTGGCAAAGTGTTACAAGGTGTTTGCTGGGATCTCTGTTGTTCAGCATGCTCATGAGTAATCTCAAATACAGAGTAAATAGAAGCTTTCTACATTCTGATAATGATATGAAATTACTCAGGATAGTCAAAACTGAAGTTGTTTGAGGCGAAGTATAGAAGCATCTCACAGTACCAAAAGACTAGCTGGTGAAGTGACAGATGCAATTAAATGCCATTTCTAAGTTGGGAAAAAAGGTGTGTACACATTTTTGCACATAATGGCTGCCTGATGTAACTCTGGACACCAAAGTCTACAGAGATTTTAATGATTTAATGAAACTAGTTCTTTTAGTTAATTCATATCAGTGGTTCAGAGTATTCGTGACAGTGACTTTTAATTTCATTGAGAGTTGGTGGCATTTAGACTACCACAGTAATTTTTGTAATTCCATTTAGGGATTAAGTTTCTCTGTCTTTGTGCTTAATAAATATGAATTAATTAACTTACCCTTCTATGAGGTCAATAAACTATATAACTCTCCTCTCACATGGAAAGTGAGGATTTCAGTTAAATGATTTGCACAAAGTGCTAAAAATGTGTCAACTGTCCACTAGAAAACTGTCCTTTCCATTTAATCCCTTCCTAAAAGTTATTAAATTTAATTTAAGCTTTTCTTGACAAAGTGGAAAACACTTCTGAAATGTAGATATATTGCAATTAGACATTTCTGGTAAAGAAAGATTCAAATTTTCACATTACAATATTTTATATTTTTAAAATTACAGATATTTAAACTGAGTAACTTTATTTTAGACAAATACTACAATTGAAACAACTCAAAGTAGTACTAATTTGAATCTTTTTTTCCTGACGATGTTAAATGATTTCTCTTTTTATTCCCACAAGGAATGACTTTCAACGTCTCTCTCTTTTTTTTTTTTTTTTTTTTTTTTTGGAGAAAGAGAAACCAAAAAGTTCATTCTCCGAAGAGATCTTGTCTGTTACATGCCATGAGTCGACAAAACCACAAGAACTACCTCTGAGGAATTCTTAACATCTTTGTAGAAACAACATCTGTCTTGTAGTATCTCTTCACAGATTAAATTTTCTGGGCACAGAATAGGTCCTTGTTGATTAACATTCCCTGAAGCATCTTATGAGAGGTTTGTATGTGTGATGGGGATATCAAAACAAAATGGAGTGTCCTGTCCCAGATGTACCTAGGCTGAAACTAAAGATTATACTGGAAGATGAAGAAAAATATTGCAAAAAACTACCTAATTGTAATAGAATAATTTATATAAATTTTGAAGTCCGTGGTAGTAACAGTATTGAACCATGATCTGAAATGATGGGCTTCACCTGCTCAGTCAATCTGTGATTGTACATACAGCCCACTAAGGCTCTATGCATACGAATAGATTGCATGAGGTACCTATCTGTACCTCTACAGATTTCTTCACGTGCTGGTCTTTAGCCTTGCAGGCTCTCTGCTAAGTATGAAATAAGAATATGTAAAAATAACCCCATGCACCCATAAACGCTGGGAAAGGACCAAGTGGAAAGCAGCTTTGCCAAAAAGAACATGGGGTCCTAGTGAACACCAAGATGAACATGGGCCAGCAACATGCCCCTGCTGTGAAGGCCAAAGTTATCCTGGGCTACAGTAGAAGGGTTGTTGTGAGCAGGTCAAGGAATGTGATCCTCTCCTCTACTCAGCACTGGTAAGGCCATACATGGAGCACTGTGTCCAGTTCTGGGCTCCCCAGTACAAGTGAGATACAGAGCTACTGCCGAGAGTCCAGTAAAAGCCCACTAAAATTATTAAGGGACTAGAGCACCTCACATGAGGAAAGGCTGAGAGAGCTGGGACTGTACAGCCTGGAGAAGAGAAGGTTCAGGGTGATGTCCTCAGTGTATATAAATACCTGAAGGGAAGGAGTACAGAAGATGGAGCCAGGCTCTTTTCAGTAGTGCCCAGTGGCAGGACAAGAGGCAATGGACACAAGCTGAAATAAGAGAGTTTCCACCTGAACATCAGGAAACACTTTTTTACTGTGAGGGTGACAGAGTACCAGCACAGTCTTCCCAGGGAGGTTGTAGAGTATCCATCCGTGGAGATATTCAAAAGCTGTCTGGACACGGTCCTGGGCAACTGGCTCTAGGTGGCCCTGCTTGAGCCAGGGGGCTGGACCAGATGACCTCCAGAGGTCCCTTCCAACACCAACCATTCTGTGATCTGTGATTCTGTGAAATATTACTCAAAATGATAAAAGATTAAAGAGCAGAAATGAAAGAATAGAGGAATAATTTTGAAAAATTAGTCTTTAACAAGAAAACTAAGGAAAAGATGCCTAAGCAAGTAGAGCAGCAGAATCTTTCTCATATATTTATTTACAAGTACCTAATGAAACAGCTAGAAAAAATATAAACCAGAAGGAGGACATATGCATCCCCAGATCATAAAGAAATTAGCTAGTTAATTTGTGAACCATTGACAATTAAACTGATATGCCAAGAGGACCAGGTGCTGAGAAATGGAAAAATTCAAAAGGGAGAAATATGGATTAACCCTTTTCCTACAGAAGTCCGAAGAAATCTAGTACTTGCTTTCCCGTACCTCTCGCCTCTCCTTCCAGAAAAATAACTGAACAAATGCTATTAGAAAAAAATGTATGAACCCAGGGAGACACCAAGAGAACCATAAACAACAGAAAACATAAACAGGAGCAAAAGATTATAGGATAATTAAGGTTAGAAGGTATCTCTGGAGTTACCTAGTTCAGCCTCTGGCTCAAAGCAGGGTCAGCTATGAGATCTGACCAACTTACTCATATGCAGTTTCATCTTGAAAACCTTCAAGGACAGCACAACTTCTCTGAACAATCTGTTCCAATACTTGACTTCCCTCACTGTGAAAAAGTTTTTTCCTTAAATCTAGTCTGAACTTGTCTTGTTTCAACTTCTGTCCATTATCTCTTGTCCTCCCATTACACAGCACCATGAATAGCCTGGCTCCATCCTCTTGGTGACCTCCTGCTATGAGGTCTCCAAAAAGTCTTCTCCAGGTTGAACAAGATTCAGCTTCTCCTCCTAAGGTAAATCCTTCAGTCCTCTGACCATTTTGGTGGTCCTCCACTAAACTCACTCCAGTTTTAAATTTAAATGACACATCCTGGGTAAGATATAGCACGCTTACTTCAGAGATAACCATATTGTAGTGGTGAATAGTGTTTACAGGTGCTGACTTTGTAGAATGGTTTGGAATTCTTCATCTTAGAGAACTGATATATAAAAGATACAATTTGAAAAGATCTCCCTTTTTGGGCATGAATATAAAGTTTTGCTTAATTTATTGAGACCAAATTCCCATTTAGACAATTACATTTAAAAATCTACTTGCACTTCTTAACAGGGATAGACTCGAGCACATGTTAAAGCGCTTTTCTGAATCTGGGCAAAAGTTATTATATGTAGAATATAACCTGTAACTGGACTTCATATCTGATTACAGTGCCTTTCAAAACTTTACCCACAAATGATTCACATTTTCCCATACACTGACAAAACCTTATGAACTGCAAAGTAATTAAAAGACTGAAACAAAAGGTAATGGAAGAACATATATCAAGTCTGGAAAGAGGTGGTAGCGGACAAAACAGAGTTCACTCAGTATTGCTTAAGATTTCCATTAGCTATCCATGGTGACAGATAAACAGCACTTAGATTTGTAAATTATATTGTACCATTATGAATGCTAGTGAAAAGAGTGAAATACAATGCAAAGGAGTCTGAAAATATCAGACTATGGAAGCCAATACTGCTTGCCTTGCTTATACAAAAGTCTCATTAAAACAATAAGGTGTGCAGAATTTGGCTCCTGGATATAGGAAATAAAGGAACAAATCCAAAGCCCACTGAAGTCAATAGGAGACATTCTTCTGACCTCAATGGGCTTTGGATATCACCCAAAATGAGACTCATTCTGGAAAAACGCAAGCTGAAGGAAATAATCATTCAAAAACTATCTGGGAGAGAGATGTTTGGAAAACCTGGAAATCAAAGAATACCTAGGAGACTTCGTGTAATATATGATACATGACAAAGGCTTATGAACAGTTATTAGATTGTACCTTTTCTAAAAGCTCATTAGTCTAGAAATGAAGATAGGCTATATGAGAGAAGAAAATAACCCATTCCATCCAGTTAGGGAGCAGAAGTCACAGGGATATCACATCACATCACAGTGCAGGCAGGTTGTTTTGTATGGAATTTACAATGTGCCAAATAAAAACACAGCACTAAAGGTAATAATCTTGTTTGAGAAACCACTGATTTTTCATCTCAGATACAAGTCTGCTAGTACGTACAAAGATAAAATGCAGAAATAGTTTGCATATAGGAATTTGTGGTCAGACTTCAATGTGAGGCAAGTTTCACATTTGTGATTTGGTCCCCTTCTCATCTGAGTGATGAAGGTCAACAAGAGCCTTTTAAGATTTCATCTTTCCCACTATACACTAATATATTCTGCTAAACCAAAAGTGTCCTGCTTCCTCTTTCGTGGAAGGACACTCACTTTCATTCTCCTATATACCTTGCTGTTGTCAGATGGAGAAAATTTCTAATATACATACACCTCAGTAAAATGAAGGTTTGACCTTATTCTCAAGATCAAATAGATTCAGAATGCACATTATAAACTCTCAAGCTACCTGTCCTCAGCAATTATTTTCCTAGAACCTCATTGCTGAGAACTGGATAAGAACATCTGTAAGCACATGCAGAAAAATAATATAAAACAATGAAAAAGGTAGTTTTCTCCCATCTAGTCTTCTGCCCACAGAAGCACCTATCCTGTCTCCATTTATTCAGTGAAAGAAGATAAGAATTGTTTGCATAAATAATAACTTGATTGTATTGAAAAGCTATGGCAGCCTGACTGTTCCACCAACTGCAGCTCAGAATGGCTTGGTCCCTCTCTGCTGTCACTACTGTTGTTGCTGAGGAGAGGAAAACTGTTTCTCAAAAAAAAACCCCAAATGCCCCTAAGAGACCCCATAAACTCAAATGCCAGCACCAACCACATGTGGCTCAATAAATATGATTAATCAGGCTTTGCATTTTTCTGCTTCATTGGTCCAGAGCATCTCTCTATATTTTTTACTTGTCAGACATATATAAGAAAAGGGTGAAGGCAACCAGATATCCCCAAACAAATGTATTGGAATAAATAATTGTAAAATGATTACAATAAAGATGATAAAGTTCCAGTTCATTCTAGAGTGTCTTTAAATTCGTACACTGTAGATTATGTAGAATTTAGTCCCATCACTTAAAACCTTTCTATTCTTAGATTTTAAAACAAGAATAATTATTTTTTTTGGAATTGCATAGCTGACCCTTCACAGAAAATGTTGGAAAACATTTTATTTTGAAACACTCATGCTTATGCCTCATATATTTTTTGGACCACTTCACATTTAAAGCTCATTGGCTCTTGCTAGAAAATCATGTCTCAACATGACTTTAATTCTTTCAGTGGGCTCAATCCTGTGAAATCCTGAGCGCTAACTTCTACTGACCAATTCTTACTTTTTGTCTGGATCCAATCTTTTGTGACATCATAAAAATTTCAATGGACTTAAGTCACAAATAAAGGACTAACTCACATGAGTAGGAAGAAAAAGGAGCACATGGGGTTTAAAACACGAAGCTTGCAGAGAAAATTCCTCAACAATACAAATGGGAAAAGAGAAATTATGGATAACATGATTAGCAAGAGAACATTTCCAAGTAGTTTGCTTTGCAAAATCTTTTCAGAAAGCTTCAGTAGGTTTTTTAGAAAATAGACCCCTATGCTCTTACTCTAAATCCTTGATTTTATACCACTGATAGTGGAAAATTCAATTCTTTAGCCTGAAAGCTCTAGTTTCGATTAACGAGGATGTTAAGCATTTTCTTTCAGATACATGAAAAGAGTGACAGGATTATAGACCACCAAATTGTTGGTATTTTAAGAATCTGACAGGCTCAGCACCATGTGCCATTCTAGCCTCTCTGTGTATCCTTTGTGGTTAAAACTCTTAAGCACTTTAAATTCTTTTGGTCAGTATTTTTTTCCTTTTAGGGCAGACAACTAGAAGCACATTCCAAGTAACCATTTATGGTGTACAGAAAATTATAAGATACTAAAATCACCTCTTTGAAGGTGTTTCCAGGCTTTGGATAGTAAAACAAATATTTTATTTATAAAAAAACAAAGTTGTTGTTTTAAATCTAGAATATAATTATCTATGTTCCAATTCAAATGAAAGACAGTAACAGCACAAAGACACAGCAAAATAATACATGTCAAATCCTAGAGCCTTTACTTGGACAAATCTCCCATCCAGCTTTGGTGGCAGCTGAAATATGGCTGAGCCAGACCTGAAATAAGCAAAAAATTTAACAAGCAACACCAGTGGAATCAGCTATGAAACAATAAATGAAATCTTTATTTTTGGTGTCTGAAAAATAATGACAACCTGGTGAATTATCAGTACAAAAGCAGAAGTCCACTAAAACAGGAGTCCTCAGAGTCATTTATCCAGATACAATAGAGGACCAAAAAGATGTTTGAAGGAGCAGATGACTTTCCAGACGATTTGATACAGGCTGGAAGAAATATGTGAACAATTTTTTCAAATCATCAAGTTTTGGCAAACAAAATTGACTGTAGCTTTGTACAACTTCACTTACAAATGGCTCCGTCCTCTCACGTTTCTTCTTATCCAATGAATAATACAAAACTGTGGACTGGTCCTGTGTAGGAGACACATCTGGGTGCTGGGGCGTAAGGTGGGGAAGAGGCCAGCACTTCTGTGCTGCAGCCAGCAAGCAGGTGCCTTGGAGCCAGACACCTTGGTAAGAACTGATGGACACGTAGCCCAGCAGACTGTCCCACTCGACAGACCAGCGCACTGGGAGGCAGGGGACGAGAGGAGCTGCCAAACACCTGCAGCTGGTGTATCAGGTAATGGAGTAGGAGAAAGATTCTGGCAGTGTTCTAGGAAAGTATGGAAGACATACCCCTATCTGTGGGGGTGCTTTGATGCAGGAGCCAAATCTATGAGTCTCACACTTGGTGCACAAAAACTTAACAGCTCAGATGGATGGGTAAAATCTATAGCAGTGCAGAAACTGCATGGGATGAAAGCTTTGCAGTTCTGCAGAGGAATCTGGTTCTGCTCTGTACCATCTGTGCACCAATTGTGTGGATTGTTTGTTGAGCTTTGTTTGGTTGGTTTTTTCATTTGAGAAATATATAGAAGTCAGTAAAAATAATGCACTTTAGGTCAGTTTAACTCTTGAGCTATTCTTTTTTGCCCTCGCTACTGGTAATTATAGGTTCAAATTTCTTGCAAGAGTTAAAAAGAAAATTCATACCTAATTACCATTTTTAGCAATCTATTGAATTTCAAAGACAACAATTTAATTTCAAAGTTTGTTCACAGTACTGAGGGAAGTGGAGAAAACATGGTAATACAAAAAAGGTAAGAGCCAAGGTCTGATTTTCAATGTTAGAACCTTGCAGCTGACAGTATGTTTGTATGTGCAGGTAATATGCACAGTCTGTTTCAAACCTAATGATCACGTGATAGTAAAGACCTGCCAGATCCAGACTTTGAAGTGGGTGCTCCCGTTAGGTTTGTGTTAATATTGCTACTACCATGCATTTCTTTGTATGTATTCTTACCATATATATACAAATTAGACTGAACAGTTCTTAGCAACAAGTAAATGCAACAAGATAAAATAAGTTTATATGTACATTAAACATTTATATAAATATGCACGTTCTAGGTGCATCTAATAAACACATTTCAGTCTATGGTCATCTAACAAACATATTTCAGGTGAAGATTTAAAATCTGGATGTCCACAGGTCCTCCTAACTTGCTGTGGCACTCACAGAACGAAATCTGAGACCATTAAAAACAAATGGGAGCTCTGCTTAACCAAGAACCTGCAGACTGCTGAAGCCCAGAGTGGCACCCAAGATAATCCTTTGATGAAAATTAAGATTATAATGACATCACGGTGAAAAAAGGCATTGCTCCTATCTGCTTTTCCAGAAGCTTCGCTTGACTTACAAGGCAAGGACCTTATACTCCCAATCAACAGAAAGCAGCAGTGGAAGAGATGGACTAAGCATTGCATAAACATTGGTAAATGTCTTGCAGGAATGTTTTTTAAAATCTTGATGTTCTTTTTTGGCTTCTGGGGTTTTGGCAGGAACTCTGGTCTCTAGGCCCATTTCTGTCTACACACTTTAATGATGGGCTTGATTAAGAGACAGTAATTCCCTGGAGGTTTAGCTATCTTATTTATTGACACGAACACGGGTGCAACGCCAAAATCAAATGGTTATGTCCCAAACCAATGGAAAATCACAGATGCAAAACCATGATGGATTCTTCATTTTTCAGGCTTCATATATTTCTACGGTTTCCCACTGTATATAAGCGTTATAATCTAACAAACACCCAAGGTGGCCTTGCAAGAGATTACCTTCCACCAAACAACAAGCAGTAGAAAAAATGACAGCCTACATCTGCTCATGAGGGAATTACACTGAGGTTCAGTTATATTTGTCCCAGTAACTCTGCCTGCCAAGTGAGCCAGCTTCCCTCAAATGGGGATTTTAAGGAAGAACACAGATGTTGGCTCTGGGATAACTTAAGACAGGACTGCTAAGGAAAATTCTAGACAATGAACCATGTTGTAGGGCAGTCCAGGAGTCAATCTCAAAGGAAAACATGGCAATGAGTTTATAAAAGTGAACTTGCTGTCCTCCAACCTTCTCCTACACCAGATTCCAAATTTCCAGTGAGGTCAATTAGGATTTGCAGGCACATATATCTCAGGACAGGAGTTTATATTCACAGCTCACCTTATCTTGATGAAGTGCAACCACTTCTGGGATGACACTTGGAACTGTTTAATAGCAATAATAGGGCACAAAATTAAGCTAGCCAGCAAAGTAGAATGTGGGCAAGGCAACGTGCTTAGCACTTATAAAAAGTACTTGGGAATCACTGTTGATTACAAATTCTATATCTCTCTAATTTTACTTAAAGATACAAAAAATAAACATTTAGGAGTAGAACCAAGGCTCTACTTTTCATAACTGAAAGGCAATATGAAGAAAACATCCTTGCCATCTCCTGTAGTAAACTAATGGCACTGAACTTCAGACTAACAGACCATTTTCTTCTTCCTCTCCCTGAGAGGCTCAAGGAGAAGAATCCCCTCCTATGGCTCTGCATTCCCAAGAAAACTGAGTCTCCTGAAGTCTTCTCTCTTGCAGGAGAAAGTGGAGATGCTCCACCGCCTGCAGCTCTACCATATAGTCTTTTACTGGAATAAGAAATGTTTCTAGATCAACAACTTAAGAAGCCAATGGAGCATCTGTGTGCCAACACTAAAGTCTCTTTTCATCTGTGAGAATTCCATGCTTTTCTAAAAGCCTTGCTTTCTCATAGGAAGATGGCCAAAACCTCAGAGAGATATGAGTTTGTGGCAGAAATTTACAAGTTCTGATCATTAATTACGTTATTTCTGCTTTTGAATATATCTCAGTTTAGATGCGTACATTATTCTGTATGTTTTAATTTCTGTTTTATTATTTTCTTCAGTTTGAGTTCCATCTGATTTTCAGTTTATTATGAAATTGTGAATATTTTCTTTTTCATCCTTTTTAATTTTGTGGTTGTTCTCATTCTGGTATTTAGTGACTTTCCTCTCCACTTGTTCCTTTGTATTTCCTTCAGGCACCAAGCCATTCTTGTGGGGACGGGGAGAGCTGCCAGCAAAATTCTTGATGCACGTGCAGTAGAAGTCCTCTCACCACCCATAGAGGTTTGTAAAAGGTAACTCTGGGTGTTATTTCTACATACAGCAGAACATTTTATCTAGATAGGTAATTGTAGAGTCTTAATTTGTCTCAATTACTTATATATATTATATGCACAGATATTTCTCAAATAACAAGATAATCTAACAAATACTTACACACATTATACATATGAATATGAGCACATACATAACGTTTTCCAATATTCCAAGCAGCACAACAAATTCTTAAACAACCTGGTACTTGCAAAAACTATTACATTAACAGAACAAAATGTAGTTGTCAACCAATTAAAAGCATTAATGTACAAGGAACCTATTTGTGTTTTATTGGATTTTTTAATTTTTAAAAGTTTTTAAAAGACTATAATATATAATATACCTCATGTCATAGTATTTTCATCAAATCTATATGTATGAAATGTGATCATTCTTTTGTTGTGCTAGAAATCCAACAGTATGATTATCTTAAAGAACCAAATGGTGAAACGAACTAGATACAGAAAGCCCTCACACTCCAGTTTCGTTATTATGACAGTGCAAAACCGAATACCCAAATATTGAATCTGAGAAATATCAACTACGTTGTAGTTAGAGTAAATGTGATGCAACACCCAATGATACCTTTTCAAAAACAAATGAGTCACAATTTACCCAGAAGGTCATCAAACTGAGAATCTAGTACAACAGAGAAAAAAGCCAAAAAACAGTACAAACTGTGTAAAGGTTACTGATGGTGCAATGAATCTTTGAATAGTGTTCAACTCATTGTCAAAGATGTTTAGCTGAAAGAGAAAGGTGTTAAAGACAGGTAATGAAAATGTGGTTAAAGGCACAATATGACACTATTTTAAGAGGAGTCTGAAATGAATACATGCTAATATGACACAGGTATCACCTAATGAAATTTTGGCAGTCAGTGCCAAGAACAGGTATGTTTGCAGTGTTGTTTGATAGGAATTCTCAGCAAAGAAACACAGAAAGAAAGCTTCATTTCTGATCGCTCCTGTAAATGTAACAAAGAAAGAAAATGGAGGGGCTCAGTCATAACCTTCAACAGCCTGCCAAAGTAAACAAGAAGGCGTTTGACTTTCAGCCAATAAAGATGAAGTGAAAAATCAAAGTGGGAAAACTCTGAGTAGAGCTTTTTCTGGTAGAAAAAGACAGACAGATGTGCATGATACTTTATTTATTGATTTGGAACAATACAAATGATTTGAGAAAATGGAAGTATTTTTGAAAATCAATTTAAAAATTAGTAAGTATTAGTCCTTCAGACATGTGCTGAAGATATTTAAACAAGGTACAGAGAACTTTGGAAAAATGGAAATTCAATTGGAAAACCGCACTTTTCATTATTAAGGCTGTTTCCCAGGGAAGCTGAACTCAACTCAATGGGATTAACCTTTCAAATGCATTACTGGACCACCTAGGATAGACTCTTTGAGAAGAGGCTACTGGAGACCACTGATGGATGAGAAAGAGTCAGCAAGGCAGAGATATTAAATATTTCTGGAATTAACCCCTTGTACCTGCTGTTCCAACAGTATATAAAACAGCAAAGCAATACGTTCTGCAAAACACCTTTTAACACATTTCACAAGATGTTAATTCATATTTGCCATGGATGTTTGACAAAAGCAATTGCACTTTCCACTTCGGCCATCATACAGCTTCCTCACTTTCAAAGTTGGCCTTCACACTGCTTCTGCATATGCATAAATGATCAGTTTCCTTTAACTCTGAAAGTGGATATTATACTTCCAGACCTGCAAATCCTCAAATGACCACCAGACACCACCAGAAGAACTAGCGCAGGCACAAAAAGTTCTGAACCAAAGCCAAGGATGATGACACAATACAGTGATGCAATCTTTTGCATATGTATCATTAGTTAGGTTGGGCTTCGGGTATGATTGTTGTATAAATAACACAACCCTTCCCCTGGTCAGTGTGCTTGATTTGCAGAAAATCCACCGAGCACCCAGGCCTGAATAAAACATGATATCTCTCCTGAGTGTGTGCAAATTGGTTTGTTGCACACTGGGTAACAAATCTGCTTTTCAGACAACAGATAAGGCACCTGACACGGGACTGCTTTGAAGCCTTGCCCAGATCATCTTGCCAGCTCTCAGTGGGGAGACACAGTTTACAGGGCTCCGGCATGCACCAACCTTTTGACTGAGGACTCCGTGAGTATCCTCCCCAACCAGAGTGGGTAAGTGACACAATGGTGCAACACATGATAAAAGGTATGTTGTTTGTTATTAATTTTAAGGAATTTGTATATGCATTTGGGTTACAAATAATCGAGGTTATTTCATATATGTTTGGTAGTGACAACTGAAGTACACAAAGTTGTGGTTTAGAACATTCTTTTGGGGTAAAATGGCATGAGAAGAGGTCATCAAATTATGATACTATTTTGCGGCTGATGTTATCTTGCAGAAGACTTGATAAGTGGGATGAGGTACCATATTTTGATTTATTCTTTTATTTGAGGAAAAATCATGAGATAAGAGAAAAATGTAAGCTTTTGGATTCTGATTCAACTGTAATGATGATGATGAAGGAGATGAAAAAAAGGGTTCTCGGTGGTGTTCTGCCTGCAGTATACGTAAAATGTGTTTCATGTTGAATGGTAAGGAAGAAGACAATATACAAATGCTAGTGGTCCCAGATAAAGGTAAAAGAGGCAGTGACAGAGAAGGAGACAGAGGCAGTGATACCTTTAGCTGAATTGCTGGAAGGACTCAGGCTCAACAAAATCTTGTAATACAGGCTCCATTGCAACAAGCAGTTGGCCCAGAAGGTGTGCCTGTGTATACCAAAATATCTTTTTTAACCTCTATGAACTGGAAAGAGTCAGCAGGATCGTATCCAGATAATCCAGATAACATGTACCGTTCTTTTAGAATGATAGTTGAAAATCACAACCCAGACTGGCAAGACATGCAAGTGTAGTTGAATAATTTGTTTTTTCCACAGGAAAAGAGAATGGTAATAGAAAAAGCTAGAGAAGAAAATGAGAGGCAGAATGCTAGAGATGGTCCTGATCGATTTTGTGACCCCAGTACCTGAAGAATTGATTGGAGTAGTGGCAGAAGAGTTGGACTGACAGGAACTGGGGGATGGAGGTAGAGAAGTCCCAGCCAAATCCCTGGTTAATGTTAAGCTGGGGAATGAAACAGTAAAGTTTCTAGTCAGTACTGGTACATCATACTCAGTGCTAAACAGCTGTAAAGGACCCATGAGTAAGTTTTCTGTGATGATTGTTGGTACCACAGGAAAATGTGAGGTCAAGCCACTTTTTTCAATCTATTAAATGTAAAATTGGTGTGTTAGTTTAACTTGTCTGGTGGCCAAATACCACAGAGCTGCTCGTACTCCCCCCTCCCTCCCCCCACCCAGGGAATAGGGGAGAGAATTGGAGGGGTGAAGGTCAGGAGACTTGTAGATTGAGAGAAGAATAATTTAATAATCGGAGTAAAATAAAATTAAAATAGTAATTATGACAAGTGTGTGTGTGTATATATATATATCAGTGATGCACAGTACAATTGCTCACCATCCACCAATAGTGATCCCGGAGGAGTGAAAAAGAACTCCAAAGCAAAACCACAATCCCAGAAGGGTGAGCTCGAGCAATTCCTGAGAGAATCCCCCTTCTTTCCAGTCATTCCTTGTTAATACACTTGTTAATATGAATCCCCCCACTTTCTGGTCATCCCTTGTTAATATGATATGGAATATTTTATTGGCATATCCAAATGCCAATTCTGGGTGTTGCTAATTACTACACTTCTACCCTTTCAGTCCTTTGCACTTGCCAAACACTATGTGCTTGTACATTATCAACATTGTTCTCATAACAAATCCCATACTGAAATCAAAACACCATGCCTTCTAGCTACTAAGAAGAAAATTAACCCTATCTTAGAAAAACCAGGACAACTGGTAATAAAAGTTTTATGCATTAATTTTTGTACATACCAGAATGCCCAGTGCCTCTAATAGGAAGGGATCTACTGAATAAATTGGGAACTCAAATAACTTTTGATAAGAATAAGATTCAAGTACACATCCCTCAGATTAATGTTTGAAAAGGACAGAATTGTCTGCTACGGGAATTACAAGGACTAAAGGAAGACATAAAAGTAAATTCCCTTACTGAAATAGAAAATGCTGTGACTCCTTTTGTTTGGGCCGCTGACAGACCTGGAAAAGCCAAATCAGTAGAACCAGTAAAAGTAGAGCTGAAACCAGGAGCCAAACTGGTAAGAGGAAAACAGTATCCTATGAAACTGCAGGCCCAAACCAGACTTGAACCTGTTATAAATAATTTTCTCAAATATGGACTTTTAAAATAATGTCAATATGAATTTAATACTCCCATTCTGCCTGTGAAGAAACCACATTCACAAGATGACTGGTTAGTGCAAGATTTATGAGCTACGAATCAGATAGTGAGAGATGTGCATCCAGTGTTACCTAATCCATATACTATTAATGACTATAATTGATATTAATGTTTATTTCACAGTTAAAGACTTACAAGATGCATTTTTCTGCATTCCTCTGGAACAACAGAGCCAGAAATTATTTGCCTTTGAACAGGAAAATCCTACTACTGGATGCAAGTTACAATTACGCTAGATCATTTTAATTCAGGGATTCAAAAACAGCCCAATGATTTTTGGTAATGTACTTGCCAAAGAATTAGAAAAACGGCAAGGTAAGACTGCAGATATCACCTTGTTACAGTATGTTGATGATATAATGTTGGGAGCAGACAGCTATGAAAAATGCAAAGAGGCAATCATTAGTTTATTAAACTTTCTTGGATCAAAAGGATACAATGTGTCAAAAAAAAAGATTTTACAAGAGACAGTAACTTACCTGGGTATTGAGACCTCTCAAGGAGAGAAAATCTGGGAATGGAAAGAAAAGAAGCTATTTGTACCTGCAAAAAAATCCCCTCCCAGAACCTGAATGGGAATTTTTTTACTGACGGAAGCAGCTTTGTGGTGCAAGGAGAACGGAGAGCTGGATATGCTGTTGTTACCTTAGAAGCAGAAACAGAATCAAAAGCATTGCCAGCAAACACCTCCACTCAGAAAGCAGAACTAATTGCTTTAATTCGAGCTTTGGAAATCTCAGAAGGAAGATGAGTTAATATTTATACAGACTCAAAATATGCTTTTGGAGTGGCACACACTCACAGTGCCATCTGGAAAGAGAGAGGATTACTATTGTCTCAAGGAAATTCTGTGAAATATAGTCAAGAAATTCTACAAATACTTGAGGCAGTCAATAAACTTAAGAAAGTAGCCATGATGCATTGTAAGGTCCATCAATCTGGTCAAACTGATGTAATAAAAGGAAATAGAAAAGCTGATGAAACTGCAAAGAAAGCCACTCTGTCTATGACAACAGCAGTTTTGATCCCTGAAAGAACTTTGGATGTTAAATCCTGTAGTATACTGAAAGAGAACACATACTTGATGAATTTTTAGAGCATTAAGACCCCCTTGGATGAACTCCTGATGAACAGTATATGGTTACTCCACCCATAATGAAAGAAATAATGAAGAGAATGCACAGCAGTACACAAATGGGAGCAGAAGCCTCAGTAGACACAGTACAGATTTATGTAAAAAGTGCTAACATGTTGAAGATTGCTAAAGGAATCAACTGTACTTAAAGAACAATCCCAAAATTCAGAAGAGACCTATACCAGGAGTAGTCAAAAGAGGCTTTGTGCCTGGGAGGTACTGGCAAACTGATTTTTCTGAATTGCCAAAATGTAAAGGCTACAAATATTTGTTAGTAATTGTTGATATGTTTTCAGAATGGTCAGAAACTTTACCGTGTCACACCAACAAAGCAAAGGAGGTAGTAAGAATACTTTTAAAAGATATTATACCTAGGTATGGAGTTCCTGAAGGGTTTTCTTCAGAGAGAGGTCCTCATTTTGTAGCTGTAGTGGTTCAAGAAGTTTCTAAGTTCTTACAAATTCAGTGGGACTTACACACCCCTTGGAGGCTGCAGTCTAGTGGCCAGGTAGAGAGGATGAATCAGACCATTAAGCACCAACTTAGAAAGTTGTGTCAAGAAACCCAAATGAAGTGGGTAGATGTTTTATCCTTATCACTCCTTAGAATCAGGGTAACAGTGAGAACCAAAGAGAAAGTTAGCCTTTCTGAAATACTGTATGGAAGACCCTATCTTGCCAATTTAACAGGTAAAGATAACCAAATGCATGTGATAGGAGATCATTTGATATCATATGCATTTGATATCCTTGGGCAAGGTAATTAACTCTCCTCATAGGTACATAGAACACAAGTTCCCTGTGCCGTTAGATACTCCTGTGCATTCTTTTGAACCAGGAGACTTTGTTTACCTTTGGACATGGAAAGATGAACCCCTGGCAGAAAAAAGTGGAGAGGACCTTTCCAGGTACTGCTGACTACAAACACAGCTGTGAAACTACGAGGAACTGAGCTGTGGATCCATTACACTCGACTCAAGAAGACTCCCTTTGAAAAGCAGACATCTACTTCTACTGAACCTCTAAAATTTACTCTAAAGCATAACTAGAGATGTAACATTTAGTATGCTGCTGAATGTAGTGTAAATTATAAATTTAAACTGAAAACTACAAGGACATGGTGTGAGACTGAAGGATGCTTACTATCATAAGTCTCAAAAGGAGGAAATACCTCCAAGCCTGCAAATCATCTTTTTCTTCCCAGGGCAGCTACAGTTAATTGCAAGCAAGTTTACCAATAGCGTATGTTAAAAAAATAGGCAATGTTTGAAGTAGAGCCATATGTAATGGAAGGATCTGTCTGCATGAGATCATACACGTGATTTCATTTGATCAATGATGTACATCTTCCTGGGCTGATGGATCACGGACTGGGCTAAAGGACAAGTACAGAACTGTGTCCTGAGCTGAACCAGTACCTTATAAGGATAAATTGGGGAAGGGCTTTGCTCCTCAAATGACCACCAGACACCACCAGAAGAACTAGCGCAGGCACAAAGAGTTCTGCAAATGATGACCTAATACAGTGATGCAATCTTTTGCATATGTATCATTAGTTAGGTTGGGCTTTGGGTATGATTTTTGTATAAATAACACAACCCTTTCCCTGGTCAGTGTGCTTGATTTGCAGAAAATTCACCGAGCACCCAGGCCTGAATAAAATATGATATCTCTCCTGAGTGTGTGAAAATTGGTTTGTTGCACACTGGGTAACAAATTTGCTTTTCGGACAACAGATATGGCAGTCATATCACTGTATGCAAATTATACTTGTTCCAAAATTGGAAGTTAAGGCAACTAGCAGTAGTCTGATGCTGGAAAGATAGCTTTTCTAAAATAATCCATCATTTTATGTCCATTCAGAGGCAGAAGTCAACAGTCCCTAGTCCAACAAGACTGCACTACATTGTCTAACAGGAGAGACACACTGTCCTTTCAAATTCAACCTGCTGCTATCTGTCTGTTTGTCCATCTCTTTCTCTATTTCCTGCTCATTTTGTTTCCCCCTAAGTAGGTCTTTAATGATTCCTTTGATATTCCCTTACTGGTGGAAAGGTGGGAAGATGACTGTTGGTTGTTAAAAGTGTTAAAGCTAGCAGCAATAATTTTTTAATGTTTTAGAAAAAATATGGTTCATAGATGATTGTCTTATTAAATTCTTGATACACTGTTTCACACTGTGACAGATTATTCACTGCAAATACACCCAGACTTTTTGACTCCCAGACAAGGATGAAACTTCACACATTACTTCATGTCAAAATTGAAAGGTAGGTAACTAAAAGTGAATGGAGAACTATCGGAAGACTCTGTCTTACAGTCTCCACAGTGTTCGGTAATGTATCAATTAAAATATGCTTATCAAGATATTTTCTGTATCTTTTCATGAAGTAGATATATCCTTACATCATATGAGATGACCTAAGAAGGCAGGAGCCACTAAATAATAAGGAAAGTCAAGCTGAAGGAGTTATAGAAAGAAAACTCTTAAATGAGCAATGTTCACCACTAGAGAATCTAGAGAAAGAACCAGAAATGATGACCATCAGAAGTCCTACAACTACTCAGGAAGAAGCATTTTAAAATAATTTTTAAAAATATTTTACAGTGACAGATATTTATCTTCCACAGACTAATCACAGTGACAAGTGTAATACAAGAAACAAAGCCAATTTTAAGAAAAAAAAAAATCAGTTTGCTATTCAAGCCATGGATCTGTTAACAGATGGAAATTGAACCTCTTAGACTGTTCCTGCCATAATGACTACTTGGAAAACTTACTAACTCCAATTATAGTCACAATTAGCACGTTTTAAGGATATACATGCATAAAGCACTGAGAAAGATCTAACACTGGGAAAAAAAAAAAACCCCACGTTTTCTGTTACATTGGCTTATCACACTCTGCAACTGGAAAAGGACTCATCTTTTCTCTACTTCCCCAGGTTTCCTGAGCGTCCTGGCTTCCAGAGAATGGATTTGTCTTCATGATTTTTAGTGACACCTGCAGTTCTCTTAAGAAAAATGCAGTGAAAAGTTTTTTTCCCGTGGTGCAATCCCAGCATAGGGCCCTCTATCTCATTTATCCACCACTAATGAGGCACTGGGCGTAACCAAAAGGCACAAAATGAGATTTTTCCAGTGGCTGTTGGGTCAGCCCACTGGGACCATTGGCAGTTAGCACACCTGGGACGTAGACCAACTCAGAGCACTCTTTTACTATCAGAGAACTTAAACAGAACTTTCTTCCTCTTCCCTTTGGCAGCTCCATGATACATCCCGGTTGCAGCTCAAGGTCTACCTCTCCATTGACATAGTCGACATCTCCTAAGCTACAAGCTTTTTTCCAGCCTGCAATACCAGAAACTGAATCCTAGCGCTATTTAGCTACTCACTTACCAACACACTGTGCAAATCCTCATGTCACTTCTACAGCTCCTTCCCACAGAATTTCATACTATGTCATTAATGGGCATATATTTTAGTGTCTGTTAAACATTATCTAGAGAAGAGTTATTGATCCAAGAAGTAGAGACTAAATGCCTCTTAAAAAAAAGAAAGAACTTCTGACATCAACAGGTTGTAATGGTGTTGCTGCCTATCATACACGATTACTGTTTATTTTAAGAGTTTCTGAGAAACTGTGAGAAGGCTCATTGCTATTTATCCCAAAGCATGGATTTTAGCCTGCAGTTGGAATGGAAATGGACTAATATTTCAAATTAAAAAAAAAACAACCTTCTAGACAAATTTTAATTGAAGTTAGATAACAAATATTTCCCCCCCACACCTAGGGAAAAGCAGACTCTGAAAAGGAAACTGTATCAATACATTTTTGATTATTTTTATGCCAAAGTCTAAACAATGGAAATAATATACTGAAAAGTATTTAGAAAGTCTTGGGTGAATAAAGAAAAGCCAAAACTTTTTTCCAGAAAATACTGAGGTGAATACAGATATATTTTTTCAATGTGAAGATACTTGTCTGTTGGCAATCTGATATTCCAAATTCTTCCTGCTCATGATCATAGACTAATTCTTAAAATTAATCATTATGAATTTCATTCCACAGTTTTAAACTGAGTATCAATATGTTCTGAAGGTCTTATTGCCTTTTAGAATTTCACATTCCCAATTAGGCATTAAACAACCAGCTTTCACTATATACACTGTTTGCCTGTTGAAGCAATGTTTAGCTTCAATAGACAATGGTCTGATAAATACTCTGCCACAGATTAATTGTTTATCACTATAACTCATAGACTTGTCTGGTAATGAAGAGACACTGCTGTTGTGTAATTTAGTAAAAGAAAAATATCAGGCACCCAAACTTGCAATTATTGTCTCTTTTGTTTACAAGACAGACATAATAAAATTTATTCAGCAAAGCAGTCTGGAATCATTAATTCTTCTGAGGATTATACTTCTAAGAAAGCTTTGTACAGAAGCTTCTTCTGTAATTCATACTGACACCTTACTAAATCCTAGCTAAATACTCTGGATCAAGACCATAGCTGCAGCGTTCCATAAACAAGGATTGTCTGGGAAAAGGACCTTTACAATGTTTAGCTGTCCAGAAAATATCAAAACTAGTTACTTTAAAATTTGCATAAAACTTGAGATTATGGTGAAATTAAAATGCAATCAGTGGCTGTGCAGCAAAGTTGTGGAGGCTCAGATGGGGAACATGCATCTCTTAGCACTGCTTAGACCAGAGACACTATACAGAAATTCCATTTATGTTTAAAGGACAAAAACATCATGTGCCCTGAAGAACTAAGCGTTTCCAAGGGTTAACAGTAATGCCATCATATAGAATATTACCACTAGGCACTACCATCTACCCCATTCAATAATTAATAAACTCTGATAAAAGACAGTTTATTCATTCTGAAGTATTAGCTGAATTTCTCTCTTGAGTACTTGGATTGCTAGACATGTCCAAGCCAGAATGCCTAGCTCACCAGTTATTTCAATAATTTCCTTCAGTAGCCAGATACTCCACCCAAAAACTGAGTACAGAATGTAGAAAATAGGAAGATCCTATATCTGTTGCATGTTCCCTGGCTGGGAGGAAACATAATTCAGGGACCTGAAATTAATAACGCATTGCCAAGGCTTATAATCTTCAAAGACTGTGGAGGCACAGACCATCTAATATTAGTAATTAGTAAAACATTGTTCCATTTGCAACAGAAGATTCCTGGCAAACAGAACTGGTCTAAGAATTCTTAAGACAGTGGAGTGGAGTTTAATTCTGGAAATGAAAATGAAGGAATGATTAGACAGCAAATTCTCAATTAATATGGCATGTCCTAAAGGGGCCAGTGCTTTGTAGCTATGAAAATTGCCACTGTTCAACAGGTAATGCAATAGAATGGGAACTTATGTCTGGCACATCAAGAATAGTCTGGAGTGATGTGGTGTGTGAAAGACCTTCTGGCCTCCATTAAAAAGATAAAAGAAAGTATTAGGACACAACAACACAGAGAAGAGACCTCTAAAGCAGTTGGAATCTGTGTCTAGAACATAAAGCCAAATAGTTCAGCAGCCAGCACTGCAATGATATTGAGAAACAAGCAAGCCCACTTTGATGAGAAAGGAAGTTGATCCACTTAAGCCAGTTCACGAAGCAGACACCCTTGGAGTAAAACACATACATACCACTGGGTACTGACATTGATAGTTTAGACTCCTTGGCATGAGCTCTTCTTTTAATGATCAGACAAAAACATACTTTCTCACCATTCCTCCTAGCAGACTAGTTTAGATCCCTGAGTACCAAACAAATGACACTCCTGCTGCTGGGGATAGCTGAAGAGATTTTAAGCATCAAGGAGGAGATTTCAGGAAGCAGAACCATGCAGGCAGGACAATGAGTATAGTGCTGATGGTAGCCAGTGTAGCCTTAACTATCTAAAAGATGCAAAAAGCAGAGCCACCAGGTCAGAAACATTCAGGAAGCAATAGTGAATGAATCAATGTGGATACAGTCCTACTGTGCTCTGTGGATGTTGCCATAGCTGATTGAGCTGCATAACAGATCGATGCTGTAGGAGACAAGCACTGTGTGAACATCCACCATTTTCATCATAGACTTTACAGAGTAAATCACTAGGACGTATGACACCCCTTCCGCTACTATGAACACCTCACCCATATGATTAGCCTATGTACTTACCCAAATGGCTGGCTCTGGTGGCATGCTCAGGAGCAGATGAAAAGACAAAAGCCCTCTTAATTCATTTGAGAAGAAAACTTTGGAGTCCAGCTGTGTTTTGTGCAGCGTTTGCATCTTGAACAATCAGCAAAGGGAAAACTCCTGAGAAACATGGTCCTAACTGAGAAAATCAAGGTATCCCACCTGTAGGCTTCATCAGGGGACATAACCTTTGCATGTTCTCCACAACTGAAATTAAGCTTTGCACTAAATCCTCGATACAGGAGAAGCAAAAGGCAATACATTAATTGCAAAAGATCTGCAAAGCATTCCCTCTCAACAAGAGAACTTCCTTATATGCCAAACGCTAGGTAGCAAGGAAAGGAGAAACAGCACACCTCTACTAATATTTGAAACACAAAATTTTGGATCTAGAATGCCTGGACCATAGCAAACCTGCTGAAACAGCTAACATAGACCCACTGCAAGAACCTGTGGTTCAGGGACAGATATTGGTTAAGACTAGAAGGCATATCCAGGATTTTGCTTTTTTTCCCCAGCAACAATAACCTTTGAGGTAAAGAGTACAGCTTCTAAAAAGGTTGATCAGGCTGTAAATGGAAACAGCAGTGCTAAATATGAAAGGCATTTTTTGGGGGCCTGTTTCTCCAAATAAATAAAGATTTAGGGCAGGTGCCAGACTTATAGGGGAGAACAGAAAACTAGGACTGTTCCTCATCAAAGAGATTTATGGATAATAGGGAAATACCAGGAGAAAAGCCTAAATTACTGCAGCTGATTTCTTTTCCCACAAGGTAAACTGCATGTCTGTTCTTTCTGTAAGCCACAACCAACATACCATGCATAAAATATTAAATTGCTCAAAGGAATAATGACACACATTTATTTCTGGTTGCACATAATATCGCCCTTAAAACTGTGCAATGTCAATGCACATTAGGAACTCAGCACTTAAATAGCACTGAAAATGTAAATAGTGCTGGAGTTCTTATCTCTGTACTTGATCACACAAAAACCTATCCCAGATAACTTTTTATCTTTCAGCGTGTCCAGCTGCACATTGGTGTCCAAGGTCCTGCTCCTTATAAACAAGGTCAAAGCAGAAACAAAGCAGAAACTCTCATTAATTTCCATAATGCAGGATCTAATCCTACATGTAACACTAGACAAGAGACTGTCATATTTTCAGGCAGATCTTTAGTTAAAGACCATTTGTTTAAGGACAGTATTTTTGCAAAAATCCTGTGTGAACAAAATAAAGGGTTAAGCAGAAAGATTTTAAATCAAAACACCTATCAGTTCTCCCTGCTTTTACCCCTATTCATATCATATCTCCTCAAAAAATCAATGAATTACTTAAACAGTTGCAGGTGGTACAGAATGCATTTGGAATAACCATGAATTTCTACAGCTTCAGCAGCAGCATGCTTTGGCTTAAACAGTTAAAAGATGGCTCGAATTCCATTCATCTCTTCCTCAAATAAGTGCTTTCTACCTTACGTGAGAAAAAATTAGGAAATTAAACAGTTTGGGATTTAAAAAAGGATGGGAAAAAACATAAACTACATTAGATCTTACCAGAAAAGTAGAACAACCACTTAACTGAGTAACATGAATTTAAAAGTTTGATGAACACTAATTGGCTTTATTACTTCAATTTATGCTAACAGCATACAGGCAGAATAGGAGGAAGTATTATTGGTGATAAAATTAGTCAGGACAGTCAAATCTAAAACTTACCACTAGCATTTGCAGAAGAATTATACCGTACTGAGCAACAGGAAATAAAATTCATTCACTACAAAGACAGTATCTCTGACTCTGGAATTTCCTGAACTGCAAACTGCTGGAGCTGGGGAGAATATTCTGACAAAGTAACAATATATGATTGCCCTGTTCTAATGTTTTTTCTTCCAACAGGCTTTTACTTTAGCCAATGTTGGAGACAGGAAACTGGCCTTTGGTCTAACCTAATACAATAATTCTAATGTTCTTAAAATGGATAATGGATGCATATCATCAATAAAGGCATCATAATACATAAGGCAAAAACCTGTAAAAAGATGATCTCTTAACTATTATGACAATGAGAGGTGGTCTTGGAGTCTTTATGGATTCTTTGAAAATAGCAGTTCAATATGCAACAGGATTCAAAAAGGCAAATAACATAAACTACAAGAAAATAGACATAAATAATTCTGAGACAATATAAACCTACCATGTTCCAAACATCTATAAAGTATGCACTTCTGACATCCCATCTCAGAAAAAACAAGACCCTATAAAACTATAATTTTAGTTTCTAAAATACTATAGCTTCTATCAAACTACAGAAAGGGTATCAAAGATACACAGAAGTATGCAACAACTTCACAAAAGAGAAACAAAACACACCAAAATGCTTCACTTAAAAAAGAACCCCTGAAGATTGAAAGCAAAAGATTACTAATGGCAATGTTGAGATGACTAATGTCATTAATGCAATTAAGACACGTAACAGAGAATAATAATCAGTCATTTGTTACTCTGCAAATGCTAAGGCTCACCAAACAAAATTCTCACATAGCAAGTGAGAGGTAATATTAAGCTAGATGGACCTTTGGTCTCATTTCATGTGGCTGATCTTATATTCTAAATGACATGAAGTAAATGAGGTCAAGAACTTATACGTAAATACTCATATGGAAATAATATAAATACAGTGGATGTTCACAAATATTATAATTACATATATCCATTTTATGGAAAGAGCTACTAAAAGCTGCAGCAGATTAGCAATTAGAGTTCAGGAAAAGACCAACCACAGTAGTTTCGTGTTAAATTCTTACACCTTCTTTTGCAAGCACAAATACATTGGCAATTTTCAGAGGCGGGATACAGAACCAGATGAAATTCTTATATTCAGATGAACATGGAGTGCAAGTCTTTGAAGTTCTGATTTTTCACAATTTATGAATATTTTTTCTTTCATAGAGCCACATATTATTCCAGGCAATACATTTATGAGGTCTTATTGTTCTGTATTGTCAATGTTTCTCAAACCTATTTCCCAGGACTATTTATTTTAAAATGTACTACTTGTCATGTCCCACTGCCCAAGCATACCCATGTTTGTTTTTTTTTTTTAAATTCCAAAAAGACTTAGGCACACTGAGTAAACAGATTTAATAAGCTGAACTCAATCGTGACTTCTCCAGTTACATTTTTTGGCAGAAAATGCATTTCTGAGTTTCTATTTCAGTAAGATTCACTTAATACATCCAAAGCTGAGTAGGCTTTGATCCACAATTACAAAGTTAAAATATATGGAGAAAGAATAATGCTGGGAAAATTCTCTCTTGGCAAATAAAAGCTGGAGCAGATTAATCCCACCAATTTCCCACCTTTAATGAGTTCAAATCTTGCCATCATTAATAATACTGAAATAGTTATTAACATGTATATAAATATAATTAGAGAAGGTCTTTGGACGTGCCAGTAGTATCGGAAGCTATTGGAACTTTCATCACATGAGCAAGATCAAAACCAAAGCAGCTATAACCCTTTTTTTTTTTTTTTTTTTCTTCACTAAGTAACTTCATAGCCCAAGCATCTGACTATCGTCTTGACTTAAAGTACTTGGCTGTAACCCAAAGACAGGTTCAAATAAGGTTCTTTGATTCCACACGCATGCACATACACACGTTCCTTCAATCCACTTTTCTTGCATGCAGGAGTCAACAGGAGTTAAGGGCAGTCAGTGCCTCAAAACATATTCAGCACTTTGCAGGATGTGGCCCTTTATCCTTATTTGCCCCCTTGCACTTGCTTGGTGCCAGCTCTACTAATAATGGTCCTCTGCAGCAAAAAAAAACTGTCCAAAAAACACTGGTGCCTACTGTCATCTTTCTTGGAGTGCTACACAGTCTATACCCACAACTTACTAAATGTAGTTTCTAATTTCTCTATTAATATCAGAACTGAAATAATTCTGAAAAATAGGACAATAAAGTTTTCACTAAAATTTGCAAGATTCTTCAGTAAATACAGTCATAATTTTTCTCTGAGATATTATTGCATTGTAGTCTGTAAGGAGATCTCTATTTATTTTAAAACATAACAGGACTGAATTCTCATGGCTTGTGATCCTAAAATGTGGAGTAGAGTTTATCCAGCTACCCTGATTTTCTTCAGACTGGAAAGCTGTCCAAACTGAAAACTTTCTGCCTGTGTCTTTAGGTTCCCATTCAACGCAAATGGCAGCATTAAAATGATGGAGAAACAGGAATTACACATACCTAGATCTTGTTCTGACAGTCACTTAGGATGCACATCTATATCCAGGAGCCCACAGATACCACAGTAGAATAGAATAGTTTATGTACAGCAGTTCTATAAATTTAGTGGTGATGAGGACTTAGAAAATTCATGAGTCTTCTAGACTTCATTTATGGATCATCAAATGAACTATTAAAATTTACTGCAAATCAGTCATTAGTCCCTGAAAGCTGCATTCCTAAATGCATGTTTAGATTCCAAAATAACACTGACTTGAACTTTTTAGAAGATAGTCAGCAGTTTGATTGTTTGTGAGCCTATAAAGGTGTTAAGAAACCACATTTTAGCACCTGAGCTTGAAAATATTAGTTAAAATGTTTTGGACTTTATTCTTATAGATCATACCATATTTTACTATATAAATATTTAGCTTATTGATTCTTTAAAACTTCTGTTATGAAAGTAGTAATAAATACATTTCTCACAAAGTTTTAGAGAAGTCAGGGTGGAAGTTTATCCAATTGGAATCTGAATTGTGGAAACAGCAGTTCAGGATTTTGCATTATTGGCTTGTTAACCACAATATTCCTAATTTCAAGGAGCCAGGTAAAAGGAAGAAAAAGTCTTCTTCCATTTCAGAGACAGTAGTTGGTTTAAACTTTTGAGTTTTTTACTGTCTACATGAGTATAATCAGTTTGTGTTTAGTTTCCAAGTAAATTAAATATGAATTGAGTTTCATGTCTTTCCACGAGTCCATTAGTAGTTATGGGAAGAAAGCAGTTACCAAAACAGATAAGAGCACACCTACTGTATTATTTGCCATTCAGGTTAACACATCCCAACTTCTTTAAGAGATCTTCTGTATACTGTTTGATGGTCATGTTTCCTTTCCAGATCTCTGTTTAGTCATCTATAAAACAGATATAATATTCTTATCAGAATACTCAGATGTTGACTTAATTAATATTTGTTACATGCTTATATATTCTTAGATTATTGGCAGTAAATAAATCAAAAATTCTGCATACAACTTGAGACTCCTTATTTAACAAGTCTCATGAGATAGTTTATTAGCAAATAGATTCTCAGTGAGAAAATGAGAACATTACTCACATATTAATGTATAAATTGAACATTTTAACAACTCCATTCTCAGAATCATCCCTTTTTTGAAAAATTTGGCAGCAGAAATTGCTTAGCAGCAGCCCCCACTATTAGTATTTGTACTATAACCTATATCTATTGTTTCATTAGTATTAATGCATTAATAAACCAAGATGTATTTTTATATTAGTAAGATATAGTAGACGACGCCTGTATGCTTGTCAGAAAAAGTTATAGTGTACACAGCAAATAATACATTACAGAAGTGGGATGATACTACAGTATTCTAGTACATTGTATTAAATACACTCTAGAATAGGAACTAAAACAAAAATATGAGTTGCAATATGTTGTATAAATACTACTTTCTCAAAATCTATCTTTTATACTACAACATTTTTTATTTTTAAGTAGATTTTAAGAGATAGAATTCTACAATCTGTTTTAAAAGACTTAGAATCACAGATATTAATGATGCTCATTTCAGAGTTTTGGAACTATTAAAGCCTTTGAGGCAAATAATAAACCTGAAAGGTCTAATGGTTCTTTTTAATCAATAAATTAATGTCTTTATCCTATGTTGGAACTGCATTTTAACATATTCCACAGCTCTTTCCTTGCAATAAATCAGTGATAGGAATCCTAAAAATGCTGAGCACTCTCTTCTCCAATTTGATATTGTTGCATATTGCTGATCACAAAACATGTCACTGATTCACCTTAATACAAACGTACTTTTTAATCTATACCATATAAAAAGATATTTATGAGTCACATGTTTTTCACTAGCTTTATATATAATCAGTTTCCAAACAAAAGGCTATTTTCACACTCAAAACCAAAAGCAATCACAAGAAAATAAAAACAATTCTTAAATCTGGAAAAAAAACCCAAAACCATAGTGTTACATAAGTCATAGGCACACATTTCCAGAATACATAAGGTTATTAGGTTGTTATATTTTAAAAGCAGACATTCTTTAACCTATAGAATCACAGAATCTTAGAGGTTGGAAGGGACCTCAGGAGATCATCTAGTCCAAGCACCCTGCCAAAGCAGGTTCCCTACACCAGGTTGCACAGGAAAGTGTCCAGTTTTCCCTCATTCTTGATACCATGCAGCTTTCAGAATTTTTGTGACATGAAATCAGTGAGGAATTCAAGCAATGAAGAGGCAACTGAGGAAAAAAAACCAAAAAACTATGCATTTACATAATCTTCAAATAATATTAAACTGATTAAGTAAATTAACAAAAATTTTAAGCAAAGAAATATTAAGGGAAGTTAAAAAATCAGCATTCAGAGAAAGAAAAGTGGATGTTGTAACTAATAGTCTGAAAAACACCTGATTCTTCGTTTGCTGACTGGTTATATATACTCAGAATCTACAAAGATAACAAAACAAGGAATGAAAGGGTAAAGAAATTACAGTAAGGACCAGATCTTGGACTCCTTATTCAGGTGTTTTTCTTCTGCTGATAAAACTAAGTGGAACAGACATTTTATTAAACATGTCCTTTAATAAATCAGCTACTCTTAAGACACTGTGTGGTCCAGTCTGCTCTCACTACATTTCTTGAACATCAAAAAAAGACTGGATACCTCTCACTGGATGGAATTCCCAGATCACAAAAGTCACTCCCAGCTGACTGGAACGCAGCATAACCAATTCCTACTGTCTAAGTTAGTAACTAGATGCTCTTTAGGGTCCCTTCCAACCCAAATGATTCTATGATTCTATAAACTAGGAAGCAAGCATGGAAGATGGGCAAAACAATTCCAGCTGGTGGACTGGCTCATGTAGATCATAACTAGGGTAAGGAAGTTGAGTGGTCCCCTTTTTGTAATGCTGCAAAGGCTCACGTAAAAGTGAATTTAGAATTGGAAAATTCCAAGTATCATCTCCCTGCTGGTCCTTTGCCATGAAACCCAGTCTGTTACCATTATATGTTGCGAATCACTGTTTCAATGGGTTTATCATACAATTCTTACACTGGTGGTGCTTACAAAGAAATTTATTTATTTACAGTAGTAAAGCCCAGATGCCTAAAATCCTCCCCTTGGTCCCTACACAGGCATCCCCAACTATAAAATATTGCTGATTCATTATTCCAGAGGGGGTTTTTGTGCAACTCTTACATGCATTAATAAATAAAAATAAATTATGCTGTTTCTGTAAGTAACAGGAGCACTGTTCTAAAAACCTCAATATTTTTTTTAGAATTATTTGATAAATCTGTTAATGCTAATGAGAACTCAGCTTGTGCAGGGACAGCCACATCAGGGACCAGTCAGGAATATGGAAAAAGCAGAGTACTGTGACTAATATAGTTAATGCCTCTTTACACAAGATTACAGAGTCACATTCTCAAATCCGGAGGGGAATTTGGCTTAGTAGCTCACCCTCTTTGATACTTTTAAAGAACAGAATGTAAGGTGCTAAAAACATTTATTTGGCAAAAAAACGGTCTGAGATCCTTCTGAGGGTAAAATAATTTCACAGTGGGTGGGTCCAGGCATAGGAGACAGTTTGGAAGGTAACAAACAAACTGAAGAGTGTTGTGATTAACAGACAGAATGACATCATGGAGTCATGTCCTTCGTTCCTCAAAAGAAATGTGATCAGCAACAAACTCACTGCATGACATGTTTCTTGAAGTATCTACTTAACTTATTTCTTTTGCATAGCAAGTTATTTAGAAAAGTGATAGCATAAACAACAGACATTTAATGAAAAAATGGTTAGACTGTAGAATTCAGTGGGGTTTTTAAAAATATGGTAAAAAACCATTAGCAGCAATGAGTTTGTTTTAGAACCTAATTAAACAAGCAAACAAACACACACAATGTAAGATTATTACTTAGTTAAATACTTTTGAAAGTACAACATTTGACTAACGTTGCTAATTCCTCTATACACAAGTTTGTATTCTCAAACTGTAAAGAGGAATGTAGAATTGTAATGATTGTTTTTTAAAGGTATGTCAATGAAGAATAGGTATTCTGTCTTGAAGAAAAGAGGAACTGACATAATTACACAGAAAATTTAAGAATTAATATGATTTTAGACTATTATAACACTACAGTACTATTACAGTGCTACTTACTACAGCACTGTAAATGATAAAAACTATTTACAGGTTTAGGCAAAACGTTTACTACTCTTAAAGCACTTAGTCCTGTCACTCTGTCACCGGTAATTTTTGTAGCACTGTTTCCCAGGACAGAGCTGCTCAAATACAGAAAAAGGCACTCCCTGGAAAATCTGTGTGACTCCTCTGTCTTGTAGTACTTTTGTTACATAATATTTTGACCAAAACATTTATAACTCTTTCTTAATATAGGAATTTTTTTTATTTCACATCTGTTTGATTTGTTAACTTATTAAAATATAAAAATAGGATCTCCCATCCTAAATCAATCTAGTGATCACTTTAGTACCATGTCTTTCCAGCTGTAGTTGGCAAGTTCTATTTCAGAGAAAGCCAGCAGAGAAATATGTACTTAGAAATTGTGCCACTTACAATTTGAAGAAACAACTCCTTTCTCCCCTCTAAAGGTTGTTAGTTTAAAACATAAGGCATGAAATTTAGCAGCGAATGGCTCCCAGAGCCAGATTATGAATTATTTTCCTTTTTCACAATGGTGAGTACTTATTGTCTTATATAGTCCCAATTCAGCAAATAGGAATAGCAATTTTTTTATTTAAATGGCCATCTTCTGGCCTTCTATTCTACTTGGTCATTTCATATTACTGACAATATGCAAGATCATTAAAAAAATGAGAAGTAGGGACATAGCTTCTCTTTGAACATCACCAGTCAACTTCTCTTCTCCTTATGTAAGACTTGAAATCTCTTCATCAGAATATACCAGTCTGTACCCTATGTCTTTGTTGAATCCAAGGAGGAGCCATCCCTTTCACAAGCCAAATTCTGATTCATACCATATCTAGGGTCCTTTTTTTAAAAGACTGCAAAGTGAAAAAATTATATGGTATTTTTCCACCATAAATTACATGAAGGTGTACATTGAAAATAGTTTAATTTTTGAAAATTATAGCATATTGATATTAAAAATATACTGTCCTATAAAATACAGTACTTAATTATAAAATTTCTTCTCTATCTTTTTTCAGTAAACATTTTTTCTGACTTTGTATTATGGGAAATCACAAGACTTCTTCTAGAATGATTAATCAGTTGATGAAGAGTCTTAACTCAGCAGAGGATTCTACTTTTTGTAGTTCTACATTATAAAGAATTCTTTACAGCTGCACTTCATTGTACTTTACTTTTTTAAATTTTTAAGGCTCTTATGAATCCTATTCAATTCAAATAAATTCTTAGCACATGCTTCTATGATCTGTTTATTCAATTTATATGAAAAAGTAATTCTTAATACTTTCCAGGTACTTAGCTTGGGCAGTAATACACATAAGAGCGAGCTGATACTGTAAGATTTGTGTCAAATCTAGCTTGACATTATATTAGTGAAGACAGATTTTCAGATTTGTTGTCATAGATCTGCCACATATCGTTGGTCTGCTTTCTCTAACTTGAGATGTCAGGGCCCTTTTTTAAGACCAATTGCTTCCAGATGTATGGGATAGCGTCAGCAGAGAGAAAGAGAAGGCATACTTCCCACTGGCATAACTGAAATTGTAGTGAAAAAGCAGCCTCTGCAAATCAAAGTCAATTTTTTCAATGTATTTGTTTCTTCTGTCCTCTGTTACATATTGAATTTTTCTTTCTTATATTTTTAGTCAACCATCAGAAAAACAGACATTTTGCCTGTCCATTTTCTTAGCCAATGCAATAGGACTCTGTTTGCTGCCTTATTTAGGGCAAGACGATATCCTTACTCACACGGAAGAACACCTGTCCTAATGAATTTAATTCAGTGAAGCCATTTGTAAAGTGACATATTCACTGTATGAAAGACCTAATATTCTAATAATTTTGAACAGTATGCTGTTATACTGTAAGAGGGGTTGGTTCATGCAGTTTTTAATGGAAATAGAGTATGACTGTGCTAGATTGCAGGTTCACATTCTCCAGATCATTAGGATGCAACTATTATCTGCACATTATAGCTCTCCAGTGACCTGTAAGAAACACATTTGATTATTTCCTGCATTTCTTTACAGATTTCTATTAGAAGAGAACACTCTGCCATTATTGTACTCTTTTTGTGCATATCAGCAGGCAGTCCAAATTTTAAATGAGTACATAAAATGAACCATGTTGTAAGTCAGCAGAGAAGGACGTTATCCAAGGAGCTTTGGCTGTTCTTCCTGTGCTATCTGTCCTGCTAATTCAGTTCTGCAGGGCTAGCAGTCAAGCCCCATTTGAAAACTTGATAATAGATAAGAAAGTCTATATTTGTTACAGAGCTCTTCTAACCTCTATTCTACGCTTCAGTGAAATACTGAGAAAAAATACTGCACTGGAATCCTAAACAATAAACCATTAGACTGCATTGTTTCATATCCAAATATAATGTCTTCAAATGTTTCTGAATAATCTTAAATTCCTGTATTTTAATTTAAGGCAACATTCTTGCAATTATGAACATATGAAACTGCAAATTACAATTAATATTTGTTTTATTTTACTGCTTACTACATAAACACAGTATTTTTCTGAAGAAAATTTTAAAATGTTCCCTTTTCAAGGGAAAATATGTAGAAAGAAAACATAACATATTCCAAAAAACACCGATAGAGTCATCAAATGAGTATGCATTTTTCAGTAACATGATACCAAATTAATTTGTTTTAGTCAACAGGAACACTAAAACAATAATAACCCATATAACAGTAAACTACATTTTCAATAATAACCCATATAACAGTAACCTACATCTTCTTAGTGTCCTTAAGTTATTACTTCTAGATGGACAGAATTTAGAAACACAGAATTCAAGAGAATCAGACAGGTGGAAGTAGAAACAGGAGACAGATTCACCTGGTGGTATTGACCTATTGAAGAGAAGGTGAACCTAATACCAAAGTTTTTTCACTCTTTCTACATCACAGGCTTATTTTAACACAGCCTGAGAGATAAAGAGCATTCTTTTGATCACCTATGATGTAGAGCCTGTCTTCACGCAAACAGATTCCAGCCTGTTGCTAACATACAGTTCCCTTTCATAGATCCTCACAAGCACTTCCCCTAGGACATCTGGGGTTTTTTTCCCTGACATTATTTTTAATTTATTTATCTGCAGAAGACACATAGCAGAAGCAGCAATTCTGAGACTTCTCTGTATTTCCCATTGACGATGCTCAATTTTCAGAGAAGTAGAGAAAAAAGGACAATTAAATCTTCACTGGCCATTCAAACATTGCTAACAAACACTGCTAACAAAATTACTAGTTGGTGTCTTCCATAGTTAGCCAAGCTGTCATGTAAACTTCTAGCTATATTTTTGGCCGACTGGACACATGCAGTTAATTCCTGAAACAGTGCTAAGACCTGCCATTATATAGTATTTTTTCACTGGCAATGTGAACTGGAATTAAACTGGTAACTCAGAAGCAAAAGGCTCCATAAGTCACCACAAGCCCCTGAATAACATCTTCCAAGTGTAATAACATCTGAACTCCTCACGTGACATTTTTAAAATAACACCGTTCACCGAAAGCATTGCTAATGCAGTCCTGGAACCGGACCTGATACACAAGTGAGTTGGCTGTACGCCAAACAGTCTTTGAAAGTAAAATCAGAACAATAAAACCATCAGCTTTCTCATTCCCATATGTTCTACTCATCACTTGCAGGAATCACTCCGCATGAAAAGCTAGCGATGTGTCTTTAGCCAGGTCTTCCCTGTTTCCTGCTTCCTCTTTGCCTTAGATTTATATGGGGCATGTGTGAATGGGAAGCATCATAATCTCTTTATTCCAAAAATACATTAACAAATATTTAGATAAAATTTCTCAAAAATATGTCAGAATATTTAAAAAAACCCAAACCAAACAACACAAACACACACCAAAAAATATTACCCTCATGGGATTTTTTACATAGATAGATAAATTTCCAAACTTCCAGAGCAGGAGTATTTTTAGAGGATGAGTGAAAAATAATTTTATTTTTTGTAACATCTATCTTCACAGTAAGCAAATACAACTTCATTCTAGACTGGCCCTTTTAGTGGGTAAGTTTGAAAAACCAATGCATTGAAATCTTGGCATTTATTCTCTTACACAGAATTATCTCTTTCCTTATTTTCCCTCTAGCTATACAAAAAGATTTTTTAAATTTCAAAATGAAAAAAAGAAATTAAGGATATTCTATGGGGTTTTGGATACCAGTGTCTAGAGACATGACAGTTGGATTTTAATGCCAAAGTTCAAGAGTAATCCAAAAACCAACCATGTTAAATGACATATCTACGAAAAAGCTACCATAGCAGAGTACAACTACATAAGTTTGATAGTCTGGAAAATCACAAGAAATCATATATATACTCTGGTTTGTAGTCACATAAAAATATACACAGTGCAGCTGATGCTGGTGGTTGAAGCACAGATTATTATCACATTGTATGCAGCATTTGGTTAATTATTCCTTGTTGTGTTATGTAAAACAAAACTTTGAATTTATAAATAATACTGTGGCCAAAATACCATCTCTACCACACACATAAACAAAATCACACTGGTGTAGATTGACTTGTGTTAACATATACTGCCACTAGAGGATAGTGTTGTCATATTACTATGCACCCACGTGAAGTACGTGAAATAACTGAAGTTGAAGTTGCTTATTTCCTAAAGCCAGCAAAAAGAAAGAAAATTGGTATTTCAAGTAAGGATTGTTTTTTGCCTGAAAAACCCTGAAGCCTTTTTTAAAAATAAAAATTAGAGAGAAAAATTACATGGCATAATTGCTTATTAGTTTGTATTTAGTAACAATATTTAATATGCTATTTGTTTTCAAGTAAGTGAAGTGAATTTACTTCAAGCTGAGTGTGCTACCTGAGAATCTCTTGGAAGGAGACAGCTCTTGTGCAGTGGTCTGGCATAGAACAGGTAACTGAATTTTATTGTAGTGGTGCTGGAAATAACATGTTTTCTGAGATATCTGTGAAATGTGATGCAGATAAGATGGCCTAAATACTTGCTGCCACATCTCTACTCTCTTGTCCTGCATTCTCTCTTGCTCTGTACTGATCCTTTCAGCACATGCTTTAGTAAGGTTTCTGCCATTTTACCTCTCTAGACAGATTCACTATGACCAAGCAGCAGTAGTGCTCAGCACAGATGAAATGCAGGAATACACTGCCCTGCCAATGTGTGGCACCAAAGCCACTTCAAATTAAACTACTTTGTAACCAGCATCTAGAAAAAGTGCTTCTTCGCTTAAAAAATCCATAAATTTCTGCAGTAGCTATACACTAATCAGATGGAAATAATTCATTTTTTTATTGAGTTTTAAAATTAATTACAGAAATATTGACTCCAAAAGCAGGTATAGATCCTTTTGACAGGTGTCATATACAACAAAAAAGAGGTTTTGAAGAAGCCTACCTCCATGAAAGGTTCAACATACACCTGGATGAAATGTCTGTGGGATTTTGTGTTATTCAAAGTGTCTTTTGATTATTTTAGACTGTTTTCACTACATTGAAGTATTAAAACAATTTCATTGGCTTGATGAAAAGTGAGGCTACTGGTGAGAGTTACAGGTGTCAGACTTGAAAACTGACTAACAGTCTACTGAGGACTAGGAACCACATCAGGCCAAGCTCAGGTATACCCACTTACGGCAATAACAGGGAATAAGAAACTCACTCCTGTAATATATTGATTACATCTTCACTTGGGCAAAGCAGAGAGAAACCAGCTGCCGACTTCAATTAAAACATGCAGACAGAACTTAGAAAAAAAAACTTTGCACAAGTTTGAGGAGTATGCTGTATTAAATAAAAAGTCATTGCTAATTGCTGTTATCAGGAATAAGAAAGGAAAGGAGAAGAAACTGTCCCAGTCATCACCCGCAGCTCTACCTGATGCAGTACAGCTGCAAGTTTCTCCATGTTCAGAATAAGAATTCTAATTTCTAGAAAAAAATCTATATCTAAATGTAGTCTGGTGACAATGTGGACATTCTTCTTCAATAGAAGGCCAGAACGTACTTCACACTTGTTTTCAGCCACTGAATCTATAGAGGAACACAGTCAACTTATGTAGACCTATGCTCGACACACTGAACACTATACTGTTCAGAACTACATTTTTCCTTAATGTCTATTATGTGTTCATAAGACATGTCTATATTATTAACATGACAATACTTAAAGCGTGTATTTACCTAGTTATTTTGTATTGCTTTAATTTTAGAAGTCAATAATTCTAGAAATTATAAGTATTTTTAGAAGAGCTCCACCCAGAGAAGAAAACTAACAGTAGAAGTGGCTTAGAAAATGAGACCTATCAGAGAGGTGAAGAATCAGAAAAAGTGCAGGACTTGATAATTCTCTTGATACATGAAAGGTAGCTAAAAACAATGATCTACTGCTCAATGTATCCACTAGAAGGAAGACTGGAAGAAGCCCAGGAAATATTAACTAAAGCTCACACTGAGAAAAATTAGCACATATATTAAAATAATTCTGCAGTGAATGGGAAGGCAAGCAAAAGACCCCCTAAGAAGGCTGTAAAACATTATTTTCCAAAGGCTTTTCAGTAAATTTAAATGTTTGTCATAGACTATTTAGGAGAAAAACCCTAACAAGAGCAATAGGTTATCCTGGGTTATCTCTTCATGCATATTCCATCTTTCCTACATATTTATAATACTTTTATGATCCTAAACTGTTGTGAGACAAAAATATTTACTCATTTACAATCTTACTAAAATCAATGCAAACTGGGAAAATGGCATTGCATCAGACTGGCCCACTCACATGATTAGTAATAGCAATGTGATATTTTTACAAAAAAGGATCTGAACAAGGTATATACAAAAGCTATTCCTAATTAAGAAAAAATCTGCCACCTTTCTTGGATTTTTTTTTTTTAAGTTACAAACACTGAGATGTAGCACACTTTGTCTATGCTCTTGTGCAAAAATCACCATGTAAATAATTCTCTTATCTCTTCTTAGCTATCAGTTCATCAATAACATCAGGCTACACTGAATCTTGGGATTCTCCTAAGAATTTTTTAAAGCTTTTTTACAGCAATGAAAGCAGTCACTAGAAAAAGTAACTAGTAGTTACCAAAAAAAGAAAATTAAATTCTTCAGCTTTGCCACTCCACAACTGACACATTATACGACTCTTCCAAATAGAGTGATTGAAATTCAGTTTGGATTATAACTTTATTAAATTTCATTAGGTCACCTTAATTTAAAATGAAGTGAATCTGAGTAATTTTGAGCCCAGCAAGCTCCAGTAACATTTTACAGAGATTTCTCCCTATGAATTGCTTCTTTATGCCTGAGGTTGTAGAGATAAAATCACCTTACTGTGGTTGTTTTTGTAAACGTATTTTACTCCTGTTTTAGTAGATTTATGTTAATAATCAAGCATTACAGTTTACTGTTTGCTGATGATATTTGAGTAATAAAATTGTGTGATCTCCACACTCTAAAGAAATCCATAAAATCAGGTCTTCTATACTATAAAGTACTTCATTAGATAAGTTTTTTTTCCTATGACTGCTGAAACTTGTTTTAAGTTGTAGCTCTCATTTTCTTATAATTAATTTTATTTTCTCTGAAGTCTTTATATGTAATTAAATAGCTGTTGTAATGTCAAAACATGTGTCCTGGATTGCTCGACTAAGTCATTGCTATTATAATTATACAATATTATTATATCTGAACTAACAAGATACTTGGCTGAAGGCATAAGTGTCCAGGCACATTCAGTTTTGTTTTTAAAAAGTACATTATTAAGCAACTGTGAATAGATAACTGCTGGCAGATGATCTTTACAGAAATGGCCAACAGCTTTCATAAAAAGAAGTCCAAATACATTGTCAACAGTGATATTAAACACTGATCTATGAAATACTTTTAACCGGCATTAAGTCTTTTTTCCTGGCTTCTGTTTGGGTAAAGAGACTTGAAACTGAATTTCAGGTCCTGGAGCACGACCACTCATACATTAACCAGGGGTATCAGTTAAATTTTTCTTAAAATTCAAACAGCAAGTTGCACAGGTATTAGAAAAAGCAAGAATCCCAATTATTTTTTCCTATATTTCACCTTTCAGTCTCTTGGCTTTTGTAATACTGCTATGAAACATGCACTCCAATTGCCAGTGACTATGGAGGACCTCAATTTTTCATGTCAGGGCTGCAACTGGTTTTCCTAATTCAGACACTCTTTGCATAAGCTAAAAAATAAAACAAAGAACATTGGATATCCCACCTTATTCCCCACCTCATCTTTAATACAAAGGCTATATCTGAGGCCGAGTTTGACTTCAGGATTTACTTACACCACTAAGTCAGTCAGGGTTGTGAAAAATACCCTTCAGAATGAGCTGGTTGAGTAGGTAAAAGAGCTGTAGTAGACGTAGCAATACCCATACAGGCAAAAATGAGACACTGTTTGTCTCACTTGAAGAATTACAATAAGTATGACTGCCAAATAATCCCCTCCTAAATCAGTTTAAGATCCCCCTGTACCTGTGTATCTATACAAACTCTCTAGAGTTTCTTAAAGAATGATGGATACTAGAACACAAAAGGCCTCGATGCTGGTCCTGGTCCTGAAGGTCAAAAAAAATGAGCAGTCAGATGAAGACCAGTCTGCAGCAAATCCTTAGGGATTCTGTAATTTATGCTGTCAGCTACCTATCAGACATTGGTTGCCATAGCTATAGCTCCTTGGTCCCTGTGTACTGCAGTAATACAATCTTGAAGCCACAAAGGCATGAAAACTGCAGAGATTGGTATCAGAGAGAAACACCAAGCCTTTGGGTGTTTTGGCCAGTGATACTACCTGATATTTAAAAAGTGAATAAACAAATAAAAAATCACAGATTAAAAAGAACTTTTATTTTTCAAATGTCTTGGCTAAAGGACTACACTTGCATGCCATTTTCTCCCAGGCCCATAATTACTTTCCTAGTCTATACAAACTGCCTCTTCTAAGGAAAAAAAATAAAATAAAATAAAATAAAAAAGATCAACACTTCAAAAGAGCAAGGCTTTCAGAGACCTTAAGAACTTAACAGCTAGTACTGCCTTATTTTGGCTGTAGGCTTTAATTCTGACAACTTTTCAGATCATACTGTTCAGTAATTTAAAAACAAAACAACTCCTCCAAATGATAAGACTATAAATTATGGGTTTGAATAGCTTAAATTCTAGTGCAATAATTTTATTGTGCCTGGTGAAACTGTTAATCAAAAATGTGAAAACACTGTCCAAACCAAACAAAATTCTATAGATTTTCTAGCATTGACATTTCCACCGACTTTGATAGAGCTGCACCAATTTATATCAGCCTTTAGCTTCCTAAGTCCAAAACAGCACATTATGTATTTCATAGCATTCGATGATTTCTCTAATCAAGTACTAGATTAGTATAGTCGTGTTATATAGTTATTAGTAATAAACTATGATACAAGTTACTCTTTTTGTTCGGACTCCCTCTTTTGCAAAAGTGTTTTGAAGTAGTGATAAAACATATTAATGTAGTATGGATTATTATGCAAAAATTAAGCAACCTCATACTCATGGATCAATTTGAATGTCACATGATATGTTTTAATTCCTTTTATCCCCTAAAACAGAAAATACAAAGCAACTTGCCATGGCCACTAAGGAGATGTTACAGCTTAGAAGCTAAATAATGCTGAAATATCTCATGCTGGAAGAACTAATAACAACATAAAAGCTAGAGCACAATCAGTGAATACATTATTAATTATGTTTTCTTTCCAAACCAGCAGATGGACACTGAACAGCTCAAGTGACTGGTAATGGGATACACGGCTTTTCATCTCAAAGTAACTGCTTCAGATCTGTCTCACGTTGATCATAAGTGAAAGTTACTATTTGACAGGTATTCAATAGCCAGTAGGTAATAACTGGCCTTAGTCTAGCTTTCCTGTACAATCTGGTTAACAAAGCTGGCATGCTGTTTCAAACTCAAAGCTGAGTAGGCCAGAGGACTTGATCATCCTTTTATGTCTAAAGGTTTAGCTCTTCAAAATAAGTTTGAAAACCATGTGCAAGTGGGACAATGGACTTGGCAGATATTATCCTTGTTCAGTGGACAGCTTCCATTGGTTTCTATCAGGTATGTTTTTCAATTACTAAATTAACTTTTAAACAAAATAAACAAACAAAAACAAAACAAAAAAAAGACAAGAAAAATAACCTGAGATGAATGGAAAAAACTAACGTAATGAGGCAGGCAATTGCTTTCACAAAGCTTAGTATGAAGGATATTATGTGTTCTTTTGTACACTCAAGGCCCAAGAACTTTCAGTAATGATACAAACATACAGTATGGATGCAAAATACTTGTATTGTCAAAAAAACATCAATAAACTGATAAAAATCAAGTGATTGTAACTCCCTTTTGCAGGAAGCCTAGAAAAGGCTGGCAGCTACTGTTCTCACTAAAACTTTCCATGTTCAGTGGTATCCATGAGCTTTTAATTTATTATAGGGTTTTTTCAAGTTTACTGAACAGAACCACACGTAGGTTTTCATGGAACCCAACTGAAATCAGTAGGGTTCCAAACCAGACCCAAAGGCTGCCTATATCACCTGGAATCTGACAGCAAAACTGGTCATAATGTAGAAGCACTTTTCCATTGAAAAGAAAAATACCATCAGGGTATATTTAGAGTAAGCCTAGCAAGAACTATCTGAGAAATAATTAATCAGTCATTTTCAAACATAAGGTCAGTACCATATGAAAGTGTTTTTAATGAGAATGTTTTTGAAAATGTATCAGGCATGAAAGGGAATTATATGTGTAAAAGAGCTGCAGACATTTAGCAGTAGGTCATGGAGGCGTTGAGTCAGAATTGTTACAAATGCAACCATATTACCTCCTTGACATCCATGGACACTACCTTCAAGTTTAGCTTCTCTCAGCTCAGTGCAGAACATGAAGATGGATGCTAAAAACAGCTCTGACAGGATTCAGTCCTTTGGGGTAAAGATGGATGAACATGTAACTGTATACCTATATAAACCCATTACAATCATACTTCAATAGAATGATTGAAACTCGCTTTGTATTTAATATTATTTGTTATCACTGTTATTAGAATCACAGCCAAGATTGCCTCCCTCCTTATTCTAGGCACTTTAGAGACAAAATGCAGTAAAGATAGACAAGGGAGATAAAAGATGTGAAAAAGAAACAGAAGCACAGCTATTAACTTGCCAAAATCACACTGCAAATCAATGATCAAATTAAGAATAGAATCCAGATCTTGCAAATTCCAGTCCTTTGCAGAACTCATAGAGTATTCCCCCAGGCTTTCTCTAAGACATTTTTCTTAGCCATCAGTGTTTACCAGTAGCAGTTAATGCTAGACCATAAAAAGACCTTTTAAACACAAAGCAACTGAGCTTACCACCACTCAGAAATCCACTTTCTCTATAACATTTACTGAATAATCCAAAAGTTGGCTAAGAGACTCTTGAATATACCTGCTGTACCATATATATTCAAGGTCCACTCAAGCCTATAACAGTCTATTAGTCTAGCTGAATATAGTATATCAGCTTCTGCAGGTAACAGCATGCACAGGAATGCAATGGTCAACATCATAAACTATCAACTTTATCTCCTCAAACCAAATGACACAGGATCTATACACAGCTGAGCAGCCTGGAAATGCACTGTCAAAGCTTGAACACACTCATGTGAGTGACTACTGATTGATTGTATCTCATAAGTAATATATACATATATACATGAAATTTTATTTTTAATTGTATAGCTTTTGATCATTTTCTTCTCATTCTGGCTTCAAGCCCACAACTTATGCATATAGAATAATACTATTTATGAAGCATACTGTTAGGGAAGTACATAGCAAAACCAGACCTTTCAGCGGAAAGGACATTTCTTTACTAGCATTTCATATACAGTGCCATGACTACAGTTCTGAGTTAAAACTTCTGGTTGGTTCCATATCACAAGTAAATTTAAAAAAACCAACAACTTAAAAGATTCTATTAGTTCATCTACTTTCTAATGCTTTAGATAGATATTAAGATGTCTTAGCATATTTAGCAGAACTAAAATCCAAATCCAACTTAGTCAAGTAAATTGCAAAAATCCAGTTAACTTGGGGTGAGTAGGATTTCTACATAAATGAATGTAAAGAATCCTTTGTTTATATATCTTACATACCTTATCTCATTTATTTACACACTTCACTTACCTTATTACAATTAGCCTCTTTACAAATATGAAAGAATTTTTAAATTTAAAGTGCTATGGGAATTATGGACAGGCAGTTTTATATGCTAACAACAAGGATTCTCCATTTCAATTTATACTGAAAAGCAGTTAACTTTATTTCAAATGTCTGCTAATTCTTTCTCTGAAACAAGAATAGAGGAGTCCATGAAGTAATCTGGGCACTTATTCTATAAATTAAAAAACACAAGACAGGCAAAGGGCTGCCTATAAAACTGTCTTGGCAGCCCCTGCAAAAGGAAGAGAAAAACAGCTCCCACAACTGATTCTTAAATCAACGTTACATATATATGCAACGCTTCTCTAAACAGCCAAGAAATGTATGAACGGAGTCTTCTTATAAAGTTGGAAATAAACATGTAGGATAGCAATAAAAGCCAAAGCAGAGACATACAGAATGTTGGAGTCATGAGCTGGTTTGTAGAAATGCAAATCTGCAAGAACAGCTGTGATTAATCAGCTCTGCTCACATCAATAAATGCCATTTTCATGGACAAGAAAAAAACTGTGGACAGCAAGAAAGAGCATGAAGTTTTAAAAAACTGAACCTTTTTGCAAAGGGAATACATCAAGTATAAAGATTGTGTGTCATGCTTCTGTAGAAGGCATGCAGGCAAAAAATCTGTATCAAAAGCCTTGCTTTTTGACTTCTTAGTAATTGTCTTCCCATGTTATTATCTCTCAGTACAATTATTCACCTGTCTGGTGTTCAAAAGAAATCCTAACATGTCTAAGAAATTGTTATTTAAATGTAAATACAACTCATACCTATGCAGAATTTTTAAAATAAGTACTGAACACAAGATGCAGACAAAGTTAACTTTGGGGCAAAGTCTGTACAGGCATACCAGACAGTCAGTACACAGCATGATATAAATACAGATGGAAGAGAAATCTGTAGTTAAGTTTGCCTAACACTTCCTATCATAAGGTTCTAGTCTGAAATGCTTATAAATTTTGCCAATGTTTAATTGATCAGTCTAAATTCTTTTGGAGTATCTGATTTTTTAAACCTTCAGTAAAAATTGAGCTGACACCTTCTAAAACGTGACTAAGCAAAAATATTTTGGTTTGCCAAAGTTGATAAATTCTTATAACTCTTATGCTGAAAAACTGAATCTAGAATGATGGACACAGGAGTTTTGCCACCCAGCAGAATCTACAGCTGAATTACAGACCAAGGCTCCCAGCACAACACATGAGGAGATTTTGAGTGCACTTATATTATCGGTTTGAATCATCATCTCTTTTGCTCCAACGTCCTCACCCTGTGTGCATGCCTGATTATTCCTGGAATATCCTTTGAAGCAAAATAACAAGGCTTCCTCTCAGACAAAACCTAGAAGCTATTCAGGAGCTAGATAGCTCTAGGAAATGGTTTGGATATGAAGCCTCCCTCCACTTGGTCCAATACTCCAACATCATCCTTGCAAGCCTTTTGCCTGGCATGTCCCCATAACATGCCTGTGGGTAACATGCTATAGCAGCAGGTAAGTGGTATGCTGCAAGCATTTCTCTTTTTATCTTGGACAAACAAAAAAGGGTATTCATTATTAAAGAACCTTTCAAAATTGTTCAGATGTCTCATATGCAAAGACAGATTTCAAGGTGCTGAGAGGAAGTCAGTGTGGTAGAGGACTCTAGACTATCACAGCTCTTGAAGAAAGGGGAACCTTGACTGGGGGAATCACCCTAACTGCTAAGAGATGTGGTAGGGCAGCTTGATGCTGAGGGATTTCAGCATAGCCCCAGGCAAAAACAAACTTTATCCATCTTAAGGTACACAGTAAGAAGAGGCACAATCACAGGATGTGAGTGCAGCAGAGGAGTGGTATTCGTGCAGTGTATGTAAAAAGGCTGTGGAAAGGCCTGCAGAAGACTACAAGTTCCCTCCAAACACTGCACGGTGTAGATGCAGGCAGACTGCCCTGGGTCAAGCAAGACAAAAGCTGTGTTGATGGAAGCTACTCACCCCCTGACCAGGAGCACATACATTATCTGAGAAGGTGGACGCTTCTGAGCATACTCGGATGCAGACCCTCACGTATCTACAAACCTATGGTACTTGCAGGGTTAAGTCCTGAGTATGCCTTTTGAGTATGTCTTCCAACTCTTCCCACACTGAGATAAAAATATATAGCTATATTAGCTATGACAAATCCTAAAAAAGGCAGAAAAAAGTATGGAGTGTTGAAAGAGAAAATCTTGTATGGCATCAACAGGAGGTACAATTAATTGGATCTCTTCATTCATTCTATAAATACCAACTTAAATATGGTAAAAATGAAAATGTAGGAGTCTTAGCTGCAGTCACCTTTATGTTACTACTATCACTCATCTGATACAAAATTAATCTTCCCTTTGATATCATGTGGGAAGAGGGAATGGTAGCATGTGAATAGAAACATTGCACTTAATGCAGCAAAAACCTGGAATCAAGAAAGACTGCTAAAAATTGCACCAAAACACATCACAATTATACTCAATTTGGATATGAAAAAGAGATGAACCTTCAAAAATGAACTTGTTTCTTATACCCTCTGAATGCTAGGCACATCCAATAAATTTTAAACAGGTTACTATATCATATTGTAAAGTATCTCTCAACTCATTATAAATACAAAAAATAAACCCACAAAAACAGTGAAAATATGAAAGCAGACATCTTAATTTAATCTATGTTACCAGGAGAGTTGCATCTCTTTTTTTGAGTTTATTTTCCTGGAAAAATTCAACTACATGACATGCAGCAAAGTCTTGCTTTTATGATCTTTTTATTTGCTCCACTGAGGCAGAAGAACATCAAGTGATTTGTACAAAGTGTTTTAACGTTACTATTTTTATAATTCCCATCTCTATGTGCGGGCACTTTTCATAGGATTTTCATTCTGGATAAGACAAATGGTTCCGCTGGCTTAATAGCCTGTCTTTTATTTTGACCATCATTTGAATTCCCACATGTATGTCCTTTTAATACTTAGTAACCACTGTGCAAAGTATGGCCACAAACAGATAAAATGTTTTAAGTATCCTTAGATATTATTAGATGTTTTTGTTATATATTATTTGTCCAGAATGTTATTGAATCTCAGTAAAGAATGCCTGTTGTACTTTAACGCCAGGAGGCAGGTAAGCACATAGCTGTTTGCTCACTTGTGGGATGGGGGAGAAAATTGAAAGGATAAAAGTGTGAAATTTCATAGGTTGAGATAAAGACAGTTTAACAATAATTAAAAAAAAAAAAGAAAAGAAAACAACAATAAAGGGAAAAAAAAGTTATGCAAAAACCCTCTAATTAATTGCTCACCACCAGCCAAACAACGCCCAGCTGGTCCTCAAGCAATGGCAGCCCTGGCCAACCTCCTCACCCCTCCATCCAGTTTTATTCCTGAGCATGATGTCACATGGCCTGGGATATCCCTTTGGTCAGTTAGGGTCAGCTGTCCCAGTTGCGTCCCCTCCCAACTTCTTGTGCACCCCCAGCCTACTTACTGGTGGGGCAGTGTAAGGAGCAGAAAAGGCCTTGAGGTTGTGTAAACACTGCTCAGCAATAACTAATCATCAGTGTGTTATTAACACTGTTTCATCAGAAATCCAAAACATAGCTAGCCCCATACAAGCTACTATGAAGAAATGTAACTCTGTCCCAGCCAAAACCAGTACAATGCCTCAGTAACATCCTGCGTGAGATCTCCAGGCTCATTATTTATGTTTTTCATGTTCATTTTAAAATTAAGTTGGCCAAAAACAAAATCCAGAATCAATGTGTTTATGAATATGGACAATAGCTACTGATAACATCTAATACCAGGCCAGTTACCAGACAAATGGGACATTTCCAGCTGGTCCAGGAGCTTCATTTAAGCTCTGGCCTGGGCACCAAAACCTGGCCTGCTTTGTCAGAGTTGTATCTGTATCCAGCCCTATCTCCTTCCAGCATGACTGACTGACTGAGCTTCCTAGATGGACCCCAGGCATACATCGCAGGTAGTCTTGTCTCTGGTCCCCTGGATGAACCTTAGAACTATGCTATAAGCAGTCCTCTCTCTGAGCTTGTCTCTTGTAAGCTTGGACTTGCATTATAGGTAGTCCTGTCTCCATTCTGGTCTTTGGCCCTGTCTCTTGTTCCTGAGTGGACTTCTTGGATGGACTCCTGACCCATTACCTTGCCTTGTCCCAGACTGGTGACTATCGCCATCCTGGCCCCACTGGGATGGTAGCCTGGTCAGAGAGGCCCTGCCTTTGCCATGTTCTGCTCCCAGCTCATTCTCATGGAGCAGCTCCACTCTTGCTCCTCCCCAGTAAAACTGGAGTCATAAGCAACCTGACTGCTGGTTTTGCCAATAAGCCTCTGGGACCTTGGTGAAAAGAGGGCTTAACGTGAGCTTTCACTGCTTACCTGAAGGAAAGAGTCCTGAAATTTTAACAAAAGTGAAAATTCTTCTAGCAAACACTTTCTATAATGCTAGAATTGCCTAAATAACTGATGTTACTACATTCAAAATGAAATCTCACAAGTTTTTTTAAACTCAAGAGGCAAGAAAGAGAATAAAAATTATAAGAACAGACAAAACTCAAAGAAATCTGTATTTCAATGCAATACTTCCATATAGTCACTGAAAATTCTTAAAGTTGAGACTTAGATAGTATAATTAATCATACGGGGGGTTTTTTCATTTTTTTACCAGTCCAAATTTTACAAAAATATGGAGTAATATTACAGCTAAAAGGAATCCAATACTGACACTACTTCATGTACATATGATTAGTTATGGTTCTGAATGTGCACCTCTGGTTCTGTGTTAACTGGTGCCAATAATTGCCATGTGTAACTATGTGGTCACACACAGGGCTGAATTATCATGTTGTTTAGATGCATGAAGTTTTAAAATTTGACCTGTTACTCATTACCTCAAAAGAGTCTGACTTTTATACAGCTTTGAATAAATTATTTTGTAACCTTTACAACACAGCAGATCGTGACAGCAGGGCATCCAACACTAATGGATATTAAAATAATTGAGGAGAATTAAAGCCTTGAAATTTAGATTGAGAACAGCCCAAGAACTATTTAATGCAATTCAGGGTAGGCAGAATAAATCCATCCTAGTGCAGAAGGTTTTTGATAGATGTTTAAGCTTTTTTGTGAAGTTGATTATACTGGCTTTGCAGCTTTTCATGCTAAAAGGATAGAGAGTCTATTGCAGGTGCTGATGAAGTAGTTTATTCCCTCAGTTAGTGCCTTCAGACATAATCTGGTAGTTTCACTATTCTTGACAGGAAAGTTAATTTAAAAGAGTAGTTTGGCCTGCACAAGCATGGAAAAAATGTTTACATTTCAATCCATCTATTCCAGCCTATTTAATGTCACAGGTGCTTCAGTTTTTAGTCCTTGCTTTACATCTGAGACAGAATGCCAGAAAACAGAAGAGATCTGCTTCAGTCAATAAAGACATGTTTTGAGAAACAGCCTGCCAATGTTTGACAATTATGTATAATGATGATAGTTCACTGGCTTCTCAAACCTTGTCCACAAGTGCAGTTGCATAGTTTCAGCTGAGCCAAATTAACAGCTTGCTAGCAAAAGGTGTTTTCGTGTCTTCTCTTCCCTGCTCAGTTTTCTCCCATTCTAGCAAGATGAACTGGGATACCACCTGATTAAACTGGAGAGAGCACATGGAAAGCAGTAAAATCTTACAACTGGAGATGGAAGATGTTATCCCTATCACAGTGACAGTGATATGTTCAATAAACTCAGGCCAGAGCACAACTGCTCAACCACTGTAAAGGGATTTAAAAAAAAAAAAAAAAGAAAAAAAGAGGAAAGGACTAACTGTGTAAATATTCCCTTTTCATTGGCACGCTGGACACTTGGCCCTGTTTCAATCTATTAAATATTATCCAGGTGTTTTGCACAAGACTTGAAATTATTTGGTGATTTAACTTTTGCAAGTTTAGACAATTTAATCAATACAGTAAAAAATGCAAATTGGTAGCTATGCTACATGCATTAGTTTTTGCTATTTTAATTACAGAGATAGCCTAATCAGTCTGAATCTGTTCTGGTTTTTGAAAACATCTAGTTTGCATGAAACATGTTCAGAAGTTAATGCAAATGTTAATATAGTCATATGCACACTCGTATTACATCACCTTATTTACATAGTTAATCCTAGGCTGTAGCAGAATAATTAGGCCCACAGTGACGTACCACTGTATAAAAATAAGATTTCATCTTAGTGCCACATGAAAATGTAAGTCATTTGTCTTATTCTCATATTTTATGAAGACACTAGAGCATACAGATGGAACTATTTTTCTTGTAAACCACCTCCACCCACTGATTATTTAATAAAATACAGCAGGCCTTGAAAAACACAATTGCTTTCTGTTACTGGTGAATAACGCTTTCCCCAGCAAGCGAGGTGAGGGGGAGTCAAGTTTTCACAAGAGTTCCTACATCTGTGGTCACAAAGAAAACCTAAATGTTAACTGAGTCATTGCCATCTTTTGAACCCGTATTCAGTCTGATGTATTGATTCAAGGTTTCCCAACTAACAGCAGAATGAGGACAGACAATTTTTGCTGCTGCTGTGCAGAAGTACTTGGGTAGCGGTGATAGTGACAGAGTTTTTCCATTATTTGTAAAAACTATGAGCACTAGCAAGCACAAAGGAGGCCAAGAGCCAATGAGAAACTCATTAAGCTGCTTAAACTGATCTAAATCTAGGCTGTTGAGGTCACATCCCGCCTCTGCCACACATTTCCACCCCCTTCCTTTGGCCAATGCTGGTGTTTACAGAAGCAGGTGGTGATATGCCAGTTCAAGGAAAAAAAAACAAAAAACAAAAAACAAACAAACCCAAACAACACATCACTTTCCAACCTGACTGATTCTATGAACATGTTTAAGGAGCTGCACAGTACCAGCATCAGTGCAGAGAAGGAAGATAGGAGCACAACAGTGGGGAATTAAGAGTAATTTAAGCTTCTGTGAAACTGAAACCTAACAAAGAACTGGAAGCTCTTGAGTTTATCCTCAGTTGTACAAACCCCTTCATACACTGATCAAACTACAGATGGAGGTAGATTTCTTTCCCTTACTGTCTCTTAGTATGTTCAAAATCCATGTTGTTTGCTGGTCAGAAGTCTTGTTTATTAGTAGTTACTCATTCATGACTGGATCTTAACAGAAGCGCAACACTGATAACTGCACCTCATTTCTACATCCTCAAACCAGAGAAAATTAAGGGAAGGATAAGAGGCAGACAATTTGTTTCCTAGCATTTAAGAAGCAAGAAAGGAAGGGGACTGAAACAAGCAGAAGCAGCTCTTCATAGTCAGTAGCCTTCTTTGCAGTGCCTGGAAAAAGGAGAGTTTCTTTGTCCTTCCACCACAGCAAAAGCAAAGTTTTCAAATATCATGGAAGCAAGCTGATGTTAGATAGTATCACATCAGACACAAGTGATTATTAGAAATCCCAGTTCCTAAAAATGAGAGCACAGATGCTTGCTCATGCTGGCTTTGATACTCATAGGTCAGATGAGGAGAGCAATCAATTTCACTTTTATGCTGGTATATATTAGGCTACAATTTTTCTATCCTTTATATCATGGCACAATTAGAATTTAATAGGCATATCCAACCTAAATTTTAAATACTTTATGCCTTGCCATTATCATGAGTATTAATATTCTCCGTGGTTTTTCCTCAGCTAACAGTAATTTGGGGCTTAATCTGTCCAGGTGAAAAACAGTTTATAAATTTTCCAGATGAAGTATAGGCACCTTTCTTCTTTTGTCTAAGATTGTTCTGATTTTTGCATTCTGGCTTTGAGAGATTAAAGAGCGATTTGTTTGTAAAAAAGTATCTCTGGTACATCTGGGCATAATGGCAACAAACACATCTGCACCCAGGAGTTTAAAAACGAAAAAGGGACAAAGATACTGTTACAAAATCAGGCTGGAACTACGCAAAGCTCACCTTTTCCTTATCCATACACTGCAAGCATATACTGAAGTCCTCAAAGTGACGGTGACCACAGTGGATTTGTAGGAGAGAGCCAACATGCTCCAGTTATGCCCTATACCGTTTTATTTTTTCTTCTTTTCACACTTGCCGCTCTCCGCGGACAGGCTCGGGGGACAGGCTCCCGGACCCCGCACGGCGGGCCCACCCTTCCCCGCATCCACAGCGGCGGAGCCCGTACCCCTCGCTCAAGCAGGCAGCTCGGGCTCGGGAAGCGGCAGGGCCCCCTTACTCCCCACGGGGTGCCACTGGCTGAGGCAGAATCTGCCTGAGGCTCGGGGCGCTGAGTACACCACAGCCCGCCCCGCCGCTCCCCCTCAGACAGGCGGCAGGAGCGGGGCGCAGAGGCGGAACGGCTCAGCCTGCGGGGCCCACCCCAAGGCGTGGCTGGAGCCAGGGGGCGGGGCGGGGCCTGGCCGAGCCCGTCCCGTCTCGCCTCGCCCCGCCCCTCAGTCTGGGCGGAGCTGGGGGAGCCCCGGGGCCGGCCCCGCCAGCCGCCGCCGCCGCCGCCGCCGCCGCCGCCGCCGCCGCCGCCGCTCGGGAGCGCGGCAGGAGCGGTGAGGGGCGGGGGCCGCCGCCAACCCCGCCTACCAGGTGACGCCACAGGAGCCGCGGCTCACGTGACGTGGGCAGCCAATGGGGAGGCCGCGGCCCGCGCACGGCGGGCGGAGGAGGAAGGGGGTGGGGGGAACGCTGAGGCCGCCGCCGAGGACGGGGGGAGCGGCAGCGCGGGGCGGGCGCAGCGCGGAGCGGGGCCGCCGGGGGCTGCGCCTCTCCGGCCGCGGCGCGTGGGGCGGCCATGCCGAATAAAAACAAGAAGGAGAAAGTGAGTCGGGAGGGTCGGGGGGCGTTACGGGCTCCGCAGGGAGGCTGTGGGGCGCAGGCCCCGCGGGGAGGAGGGGCCTGGGGCAGAGCGCGGCGGGGGGCGGCAGCAGCAGGGACGAGCGGAGCCCGGTGCCGAGGGGGCCGGCGGGGCGCTCCCCGCCGCCGGGGAGAGCCGGGCGAGGGGCGGCCCCCTCCCCTCACCGCTTTGTGCCGGCCCCCTTTCACCCCCGGGAGTCGAGTACTGGGGAGGGGGCCGCTCCCCGTGGGGCCTAGGCTGGGGGGGGTGGCGGCATCGTCGCGCCGGGGGCCCTCCCCGCCGGAGCAGGGGCGCGGAGCCCGCGGTGGGTGGGCGCGGAGTTGGGGACAGCCGGAGGGAGGGAAGCAGTCGGTGGAGGGAGGCCGTGGTTTTGGTGTGCGGGGGAGAGCAGGCGGGAGGGGATGGGAAACGTGGCCTCCGCCGTGTCTGGCGGAAGGGTGCGCTGGGAGGGGGTGTCTCTTACTTCGGGGCCGGGCCGGGTGTGTTGCGGGGGGAGGAAGGGGTGTTTTTCATGGCGGCAGGGCTGGGGTGAGGTGCGGGGGTTCTGTCCCCACAGCTGCTTGCCCGCTCCCTGTCCCGGGAAGTTTCGCTGCTGCGTGGTTCTGGCTGCAGCTGAAGTTGTGTTTGGGGGATCACCATAAGCACTCGGGGAGCACTAATCGCTTCTCGGAGTCTTTTCATCTCTTCCTGACAATGGGAGAGGATCTGGCTTTGACCCTGCTTTGCCTCAGTTTCCCCCGGCACTCCCGGGAGTGATTTGCCTGTCAGCCAGGAAAGGGGCTTGCACAAGTAATGGTCGCAGAAAACTTCTGAATCCAAACGAAAGTTAACTAGATTGCACTTTGTTTTATGTGATAGGCAATTAGCTGTATGAGCGGAAGTCAAACGGCGAAGTATACGGTCTGCCTCATCCAGCTGCTATCCCTATAGACCTTTTCTGTTTGGTTGACTTCTGCTTGTCTTTTAGTTTTTTGGCATCGTTTTAAAATTGGGTGTTGCAGTTTGTGGGGGTTTGTTTGTTTTAACTTTTTCCCCGATATCTTTGCTGCCTTTGATATTAAAAAACATTCAAACTTTTCTTTAATTCTCTGAGAATAACAGAGCTCAAAAATATATCGTCCAATAGAACAGTATCATAATTGTCCTGCAAATTTTAATAGTCTTAGTGAGTGTCTAAAAAAACCAAATTTTTTTTACTTGAAAATCTTATCTAGATCTCCTTTTCAAAGTAACTGAGATTGTGAACTTCTTTTTTTAAGGAACCTGCAAAAACAGCCAAGAGTGGAAAAAGTGGCAAAGATGGACAAGATAACCAAGAACATGAGGTAAATATTACTAAAATATGTAGGTTTTCTTCCAGGCACAACTCTTGTAGAGTGCTTTTAGTTTTTCTAGATACATTTCTGACGTGACAGGTGGCTGTGAGGAAAGTGGCTGTGGAACTACTGCCCTGGTATTTGATGAAAGGTGTTTTTAAGACTCTAAGATACTTTGGAAGAAGTTGATTTTATTTAGAGTAAATAAATGGTTGCTTGCTACAGTCTTAAATAGTCATTACTTACTTTTTCTTATGAGGTGTACATGTAATTTTCTAGTTTCATCATGAGGTGTTGGGCTTGTTTTCTGGTTGCTCATTTCAGTTTTTATCATTCTCTGTAATTCCCAGTGTGGTCTGCTCTCAAACTTGATGCTGGCATGTCAGTTAAGTGTCAGTAGCCTGTTAGATTGTCAGGAGACCGTAGACTTAATCAAAGGCTGCTAGTTGTTTTGTTGCATGGTTTCTTTTTATAGGTATACAGCAGCGTGTTCCATTTTTGACTGATTATTTTGTTCCTGATGCTGACTTTTTTTTTCCTTCTGCATTGCTCTCTGTTTTGCCCACCAGCAAGGTGCAGTGATTGGAAAGGGGTCAATTAAGTAATTATTCACTCTCTTTCCCATGTTAATCCAGTAACTCAGAATTAATAGACTTACTTTATTTGGAAAACCACTGTTTAGGTGGATTCTGAAATTTCCTTTAAAATGTTCATGCCAGCCTGAAAGTAAAGTGCTACACTGAAAAGCTTATGTATTTCAGCCTCTAAACTACATGTCTTGATACTGAAAGGAAATGATTGAGAACAAAATAATCATCCGACTTTACCATTTTTCCCTGCCTGAAAAGACTGTTGGGGGTAGGTGGGTGGGAATATTTAGTATACGCCTTCTAATGCACTTATAATATCACAGAATAGTTTGGGTTGGAAGGGACCTTAAAGACCATCCAGTTCCAACCCCCCTGCCATGAGCAGGGACACCTTCCACTAGACCAGGTTGCTCAAAGCCTCATCCAACCTGGCCTTGAACACTTCCAGGGAGGGGGCATCCACAACTTCCTTGGGCAACCTGTTCCAGTGTCTCATCACCCTAAACACCTTCCAGTTTAAAGCCATTTCCCCTTGTTCTACCACTGCCTGCCCTTGTAAATGTCCCTCCTCAGCTTTCTTGTAGCCCTTTCAGGAACTAGAAGGCCGTTATAAGATCTCCCCATAGCCTTCTCTTCTCCAGGCTGAACAGCCCCAACTCTCTCAGCCTGTCCTTGTAGGAGAGGTGCTCCAGCTCTTGGATCACCCTTGTGGCCTCCTCTGGACTCGTTCTAACAGGTTCATGTCTGTCTTGTGTTGGGGGCTCCAGAACTGGACACAGTACTCCAGGTGGGGCCTTACAAGAGCACAGTAGAGGGGAGAATCGCTTGCTGGCCACGCTTCTCTTGATGCAGCCCAGGATACAGTTGGCCTTCTGGGCTGCAAGCGCACGTTGCCGGCTCATGTTGAGCTTCTCGTCCACCACCGCTCCCAAGTCCTTCTCTTCAGAGCTGGTCTCAAGCCACTCATCACCCAGTCTATATTTATGTGTGAGATTGCCCCGACCCAGATGCAGGACCTTGCATTTGGCCTTGTTGAACTTCATGAGGTTAGCACAGGCCCACCTCTCAAGCCTGTCAAGGTCCCTCTGGATGGCATCCGGTCCCTCCAGTGTGTCAACCACACCACTCAGCCTGGTGTTGTTGGCAAACTTGCTGAGGGTGCACTCAATCCCCCTGTCCATGTCTCCGACAAAGATGTTGAACAGCATCGTCCCCAATACCAACCCTTGAGGGACACCACTCGTCACTGGTTTCCACTCGGACATTGAGCTGTTGACACAACTATTTGAGTGCGACCGTACAGTCCCTTACCCACCAGGTGATCCATCCATCAAACCTACATGTCTCCAACTTAAGAGATGTCATGCAGGACAGTGTCAAAATGCCTTGCACAAGCCCAGGTAGATGACATCAGTTGCTTTAGTCTTATGGACCAATGCTTCAATGAGTTCTTATTTGTTTGTTGTGCAGAAAGAGGCATGCTACTGTCATAAATTAGTAAGTTCATTAAAACTTGGAAAAAAGCATTCTGTCAAATTCAGATAAATGAGTGATTGAATTTTGGTGGAGGGAACCTAGCTACTAGGAGGGATCTTCACTGCTAGGAAAGCTCTTAGCATGAAATAAGAAATGTATTAGTGTAGGTGTTTATAATGGTGCAAATAGACGTAATTTATTGTGATATGTTCTGTCTTTACAGCATATTGCTGTGATGTTGAAAGAGTATTACTTTTTGGCTGCAATTTTAGTTCCTGTGCAATTGTAAAGCTCATCATTATCAGCATCCTTGCTGTACATTTGTTGACTCTTCATTTTCTCAGGATTGTGAGTGATGACCTGCTGCGACCAAAACTGATTTTCTTACTTTTTCTTGGTGCTTCAGGATAGAGTGTAAAGCTCCCACAGTTAATTAGTGGAGAGCTTTAAATGTTAACTGAAAGTGTATCTATAGTTTTCTTTGTAACTTCTTTCTGTGTTTGCAGATCTAGGTGGGGGTTTTTTACTTAAAATGTGAGAGAGAGGAATCTCAATAGGAGATTATGTTGTAGTGCTCATGCATTTCAGGTCATGTCCTTCCAGGTAGAATTCCCAATGAAAAGTACAGTTTACTTATGTTATCTGATACTTAATCATATGTAAGTAGGGGCAGAATGGGAGAGGGGCTGGGAATGTAACTGGCACATAGACTGTGATTGTTATTCCCAGTGGGCATTATTTAGTCTGCATACAATTTTGAACACCTCAGTGCTTGACTCATTAACTTAATTAATAGAGTAATTGCACACAAAATAGTAACATAGAATTTGCATTCTAATGTGGCTGGCTGTAATCATGATGTATGTTAGCTGGTGCTTGTATGAGCAGAAAGGAGACTATTTGTTAACATGGTAAAGGTTAATAAATATAAAAATAATCTCCACACTGTTAATATATGAAGAAACCTTTTTCTTTAAAGAAGGTTGTCTTTGTTTCCTTGCACACATGTTTTAATATGGCTTTTTAAAAATTAGCTTCTAGACTATAAGTATATTTGGAAATATGCTGGTTCATTTATTTTTTTTCTTAAGACGCATGTAATGCAGATGCTTATAATGCAAATGAATTTGATGCAAATACCAGATTGTAATGACTAGAAACTGTCTGCTATTCAAAGAGCAGGGACAACACAAGCAGCAGCATCCCACAAATACTTTATTTATAGACACCTTTATAGCACTTAACTAAGTTCATGATGCCTTGGATTTCTATAGATAAAAAAGTACAACGGATCTTAATATTTACAAAAATGAACAAGTGTTTTTCCTGTCTTGCCGTCAGGGAAATGATATTTCAGTTGAGTGAAGCTGTACAGCAAGTTTGAAAAGGGATTGAAGTGATTCCTGATACGCCAGGTCGAGATGCCCATGCTAAAAGTGGGTAAAACTGACTTCAGCTGATGCTTGTCTTGTTTTGGAAATTTCAGCAGTAGCCCGTCAGCATGTACTGAAGTACCAAATCGTATCTGTAGCATGCAGGTGACCTACTGAAGTAAATGTCACTTCATTTAAATCTTGTGTTTGAAAGCAAGGTCCATCTTGCCTATTTTCCTGTCTCTAGCATTCCTACCAAGCAGATGTTTAGGGGAAAGAATACATGAAGATTCTTCTGCCATTATTACCTGTGCCTTGGTTACTTGGTGTAATACCAAAAGAGCCAAGCTGCAGAGAAAGAGAGGTCCATGTCACTTCATACTTGCTGTGTGGTCAGTAGCTGATACTCCAGAAGGGAGATTCAGAAACAGAATAGATGTATGGTCTTCCATCCTGGTATGCTTTTCTCTAAGCCAGTATGTGGTTTAGAAGGTTGTTTAGCTGAGGTGTTGTGCAAAACCATTTTAATATTATTAATGATTTAATTGGCTTTTTAATACTGTCATTTCTAGATTTTTTTTTCCAGCCCTAGCCCTGCTTAATCTCCCCTAGGTGGGAGGACTTCCATTACTTTGATTGTCCTTCTCTGTTTCTGTGTTCTGTTCTTTTTTTGTGACAACACTTCCAGAATTGCACAGTATGTATGAGGGGAGGGTACTTTGTCACTCTGTACCCTAGTGCACTTATTCCAGTTTCCCATATTGTTCACTTTTTGAACACTTAAGGAAAGAGCTGATATGATTAAGATCACATGTAACTTTAGTTTATAACCTGTTAGTAGACATTAATGAATTAAACTAACCAGAAGCCAGAACAGTTGAATCTGCTCCTTTAAGTGTAACCTCTTACTTCAGTAATTAGTCCCGGATATTAGTGTCTTCAGGTTGTGAACAAAGACTTAATCTGTTGTGTATTGTTTTTCTCTGTGCAGGAGTAGTGTCTCTACTCTGGTAAAGTACTTGGAGGATTTGTACCAGTGTCCAAAACCTATACTTGGAACACAGACAAAAAAAAAAAAACAAACAACCAAACCCTGCAAACAACCAACCAAAAAAACCCATAACACCTGCCTGGGTGTGGGGCTTGGCTATGCCAACACTTAGTATGCTTGTGGACACATTCCCTGTGACCTAACTGGCCTTTGCAGAAGTTACTTGCCTCAGGGATAAGATTAAATGTAGTGTTCTGTTTTGTCACAGGGGTGTGGAGGTCTCCCTTTCAGTTAAGGCAGTAGTAACTTCTGGTCAGTCTAATTTCTTTGGAAGGAGATGGCTTGGTAATAGTTAATGATTGTTGAGAAACATCACCTTTTTCTATCTCTAGCAAAAACCTATCACTTCTAAAACACAGGTATTTCTTACAGTACTTTAACAGTAGTTTTCAAATACAACCACAGGGGAAGGAAGTTAAAATTTTAACCCTATAGACTCTTATTTCTGTTTTGCCTGTAGGAACGTATGCGCTAAAGCTTGCACTTTTCACCCGTCACTGAAATGGTCTAGGAGCACTTGGACAATTGACTTTTGTGGTTCACCTGGGGGTGGGAGGGTCAGAAGTAGCTGGTAACCTTTCATCCAAGGCAGTAGTAGGTGACTGGGAGTGACAGCATCTTCTAGGTGTAGCTGGACTAGTTTAAAAAGGCATGAAACTTCTAAATTTAAAATTGTATTGATTTTGAATCTAGGTGCTGAGTAGCCTGTAGAAAGGAAACAATACTTTTGTTGTTTAAGAAAGTATTGCCTTGGTGACTTTCAACAAATGAGAACAAAAATCGTAGCTTTCTTCAAGTTCTGCCATGCAGAACAGTAAACGGAAGACTAATGTGGTTTGAAGAGCGTGCATGTGTTTGTGTGTGTTATCTCATTGTTTCCATGTGCTGCCCTGGTTTGTTCTTTCTACTTTAAAGGTGTGGGGTTTTTTTTAAAATACAGACAAATTAAAATTTAATGAAATACAAATTACACTGGCCAGTTTTCTTGCTGTGCAAGAAACTGCTTGATTTATTGACAGCATGTGTTGCTAATGTTGGACTATAATCACTATTTATAATAAACTAGGTTTATTAAGCATTGGTAATAGCTTCCAGTGCAGCAATTTTGTCAGGCTGTTTTCGAGGTTTTTCTTCTCTGCTTTGTGAAGCCTTTTTTATTTAAAAGTTAATTTCTTAAGCTATTCAACATAGTGGTAATATTTTTCAGGAATGGTAATGAAATTGCATAAATTTCTCCTAAATGGGTCATCTTTAAAATACTTCGGCAAAGGTAAGGAACTTCCTCTTTCTGAAAGAACCTTGAGAGGTGGCTATCCAGTTTTCTGTGATCACCTTTCCTATATTAGTCAGTGCACAGCGAGGAAAGTCTATCAGTATTCTCATTACTTACTTTACTGATTCCTGATTATGTGTGTAGGTATGATTGCCACTTTCTTTAAAAATAATAAATTTAAAAAGGGATGAGAGTAGAAGTGGCAATTTTTTTTTTTTTAAATTTTTTAACTTCTGTAATTTCCTATTGCCAATTTTTATTGACATCTTGCCTTTTTGCTTTTGGGAATTGGATTTTCCTTCTACATCTGAAGCACATAAACCTTAAGACTGAATAGTGAAGGAGGTTATCTTAACAATGCTTGTTATGTGACTTTAGTGTTGTGCTTTTAAAACTGATTTAATTGGTTAAAGAAATCTGCTAAACACTGCTGTGTACGAGTATTTTGTTACCTAAAAGCAGATGCTTCTGGAAACAGGATTCTGTGCTCCTCTAGTTCTTTCACAAGACTGACAACTACTTGTGTAAGGTGTGATGTGTGAGGTCTTTGGTTTGTGGTTTGTTTTACTACTTGCTGTTCTCTGCTTTTAAACTCTCTGAATCATGCTTTTAAACTCTCTGAATCCTTCCTGATTGGAAACACAGCAATGAAGGCAAAGGCTGTTCTAATCAGAAGGAAAAAGGTGGTCTTAAAAAATGGATATTGGCAGTTTGTAAACTGAAAATATCCTTTTCATCCCTTGTTTCAAATAACTTAAGTTCTTTCATAACAGTTAAGACCTAACACTCCTTAAGCTTTGAGAGGACTCAGATGTTCACTAGTGCATGTATAAAACAGAATTAATATAATTATGCCATAGAGAATACAAATACTAAGAAAAAAACCAAGTAGCTGTTGAGTCCACCATATGTTCACAGACTTTACAAACATTGAATTTTGTTTGGTTTTTTCCCCCCTCAGTTTCGTTTGAAGCCAGAGTAAATTTGTAATTTTACAGGTGGGATGATAGGCTTTGTGGTTTTTTTGTGTGTGTGTTCCCACCCCATCCCCCCAACATGCTTTCTGGGCCCAATTAAAAAGAAAAACAAATTAGAAAAAAAATCTTGCCCTGTTCCTGAAGATACTTCTTAAAAGATGACTGACAAATATTGTCATTTGCTAAACCTTTATAGTGACTGTGAGTTAATATGCTTCCTCCTCACTGCTCAGTTCAGCAGTCTGAAGTACCGAAAAGTAAACTTTTCTAGTGACATGTAAAATAAAAGCACGATGAAAACCAAAGATGAAATGATTTGGTGTAACTGTTCTTTAGAAGTGGAGGAGGTTATTATTATACTACTAAAATGCCCAGGAACCTTTTAATGGACTGTAACTCTCTTACAAATACTCATAGGAGTATGTGATGTGAGAAACTATTATGAATGGTTCAGGGAGCACAAAAATACAGATATTATTGGTAAAGCTGAATATATGGTAGCTTAGCTCATCAGTAGCTTTATATAATTAAAATTTACAGCAGAGTATAGGAGTTGGGGCTTAGAGTAAATTAGATGAGTTTGTGTGTGTTTTCCTTCAAATATTGGAACCTTGCATATATATGTGTGCATATATGTATGTGTATATATATATAGAGAGAGAGAGAAGCATAAAGGTAGTTTTCATTGAGGGTTTGGGGTTTTTTTTTTGTTTGGTTGTTTTTTTTTAAGTAAAAGGGTGGTTCAGGCTGATCAGAGAGAAATTACAAATTAAAATCAAGAATTAACGTAATTTAAGCCTGGCCATCATTTATTCAGGTTCTTCATCCATGTATTTATGTAAATGTTTTGAAATAATATTTAGGACTTTATCTGGTTTCAATCTTATTTATTTAGCTAGCTGATGGTTGCAGATAGCAAATTCTGCTTTTCTGGGGGCATTTGTTTCTTTGAAGTTTCATTATAGAAGAAGCATTAGGAAACAAATGTTGCTTGGCTGCCTATGTTTGTGAAGTACCAGGTGCTCACTGATGGTGGTGTTTCAGCAAGCGCAAAACAGCATGAATCCTCTTACAATCTGAGCCTGGGCACCCTGTCATCTTTGCCAGTACTCTACAACCTCAGGCTGCAGATCTGATCTCTGACTGAAAGGAATCAAGTATCTGTTTGTTCCTGGAATACACTAGTTAAAACAAAATTAAGTTTACAAGGAGCAAATGGAAACCAAGCCTTATGCTACTGGTATTTAACTGTGAATGTAAAATTACAGTGCAAGAATGTCAAAGATGCAGTACACTGAGCTGAGACATCTTTGGCAATTGTCAGGATTAGTTTGATGTGTTTCACAAAAAAAGCTGTCATTATACAATTCTTTAGAAGATAAAATTTGAGCCATGTGTGTAAGCAGCTAACAGGAAATGCAAGCAATGCTTTGTGTCGTGAAAAATCAATGCCAGCAAGAAAGACAGAAGAGCTTCAGCAAGTTGTAGATCAGTTTTCTAAAATGATCTGCAGCTGTAAAACTTGCTGTGGACACCCCTCCACAGTGAAGAGGGCTAGATGACCTTCACTGCGTGTAGAGAACTTCCCAGTCACTGATAACAATTCACCAAACTCCATGTTGGCTCTGACAAAACAGTAATGGAACTCTGTAGTTAGACATCGAGCAGCCAGCAGTAGCATTGCTATATGTAAATGCAAAAGCACAGTTGCTAAACAAGTACCACAATGCAAATCAGTGAGTGCTGATTACAGTGTGCTAAAGTATATAAACTTTGTTGTCAATGTCCTATTGAAAAGTTAGTCTTTTTGTTTATCATTATAGCCACATGGATCCTCAAAGCTTTAGGGTACAACTCTTACTGTCTTACCAAATAAAACCAAAATAAGCTCTGCTGAGAGTACCGCTGTACTATCCAGTGTATCTTAACCACTGAGAAAATCTTTAATGATAATAAATATACTTGCTAGAAAGGCAACTGCAGAGATCATCCTAGCAAGGCATTCCAGGTATCATTCTGGTAAATTATTTCTTTGAGGAAAAACAATAGAAATCTAAATTGTGGTGTGTGCAAAACCAACCAAAGCCTTCAGCACCATGAGCTGCATCTCCAGAGGCTCCTCCGTGCGTTGTCTGTCCAAGCTATCTTGTGGCAGTGAAACTAGTGAACAATAATGGCACAGTAACAAGAATCTTCAACAAAGTGAGAATGTCGGAACTGCTTGCGCTCCAAAATGGTACCCAACAAGCATGTTGTTTCCCTGCTGTTTAACCGAGTTGTTTATGGATCACTGACTCTTTATGTGTCCAGATGAATAAGAATTCATATCCAGCTTTGTATAGTTTGCAGTGAGTCTCTGTAGATTGAAAATACTGACATTAAAGATAGTAGCTAGTTGCTCCATTACAAACTCCTTACCAGTGATTGGGCACTGCTTGCATAAACCAGAATTACTGCAGACTGGATAGCTCTGTCAAGCCATATCTTTTATACCATGACAACAGCAATGCATTCTGATGGTGTCCTGTTGGAAAGCATGTTGAACTGGTAGTGTTAACAACACAGCACTGAAATCAGCTGATGAGTACTGCTCCCCTGGTAGCGTGCTGTCTTGAGCAACTTGCCTTGGTCCCAACTGCTAATCTAGCACCACCAGCCTACCTCTGCCTGCAGGTCTGCTGTGGATGTATTTACCAGGTTGATGGCTACTGGGCCATACACCAGATATGGTCTGTTCCTGTTCCCACCCCTAAAACAAAGCAGTAAATGAAGATCTGCAAAGGAGAGAGCTCTGCAGCAGAGTTCAAGACTCCTGGAGTGTTCAGAGATTTTCAGGCTCCTTTGAAGTTACTGCAGAGGGAAAAAAACTGCATGGAAGGCTCTTAACTGTTCTCCACCCATTTTGACTCCTTGATCTTTGATTTCAGTTCTCATCTCAAGAGATTAAATTAAGTTAAATTTCTCAGTCTAATTACATTGATTATGTATTGAGCCTCAACTTCTTAGCCAAATTATTTTGACTACATACTAGGCCCTCATACAGTTTTGAAAATTAAGTTGTAAATGTCCCTTTCATGTTTTCTCATGTTCTTTGTTTAGTTTCAGTAAATTGTATTTCAGTTTTGTTGTAAGTATATTTTAGATATAATCCGGAATGCTTTCATAGCCCCTTCTGAGGCTGCCTTGGCAAGAAATGAGCTCTTCTGGGTACTATAGATCAGGCCTCTGTTTATCTTAATGAAAAATAAATCCATGGAGGCTACTTACTATACCAAAAGGAAAAGAAGGAAGGAATTAATTCCAGATTAATATAAGCATTCTCCCTCTGTTCTCAGAATCAGACTAATGATTCTCATGAAGTGTTCTGTGCTTTTCTCTGTGTACTTGCATTTCACAGGGAGTCTTAATTATGTGTTAATTGGTACAAAGTTCACCTATACAGACCTTGTAGTCCAGAGTTTTTATCAAGGTTCTTGCTCGTATGTGGCTTGCTGCTTCCATCCTGAGATAGTGTGCACACTGATAGAAGTTAAATTCAGTGGTGGCACTTGTTAGAGGGAAGAAATTTGCGGATTAGCATTAGACTGATCTTTGTCAAGAACCACCAGATAGGATGCTGCCTAGCACCATGTTTTCTTCATGCAGAGAGAATAGAATCTCTCTTGCCTTGTGCTTGGCACGTGATCTGAATTTTGTCCCTAGCAAGCCATCCAGTTTTGTTGTTGTTTTTTTTTTTAAAATCTTGAATGACAGATGCATCCGAGTGACTTTATTGTTGTCTCTAAATCCTTACCCTGTTCTGAGCAGTTTATCTTGGAAAGCAATAGGAAAGCTTGCTACATTGTTGTAGAGTTGACCCTTGTAGGCTTGGCTTGGAACCTCTCATGGTTTTGTGGAGCAAGAGATTTTGTGTACTTTGATCTACTTCAGTTATTAGTGAGTGTGCTTTGAAAGGTAACGTCAGACAGGGTTCTTCTAGCTGCCCATGTTTGATTGAGGTAGCTTGAATACCAGTCTTTTTAGGGACTGTCAGAAAGGGAAGAATGGGGCCTTCTGAAAGACTTGTTGATATACATGGGATGCAGGGTGGTTCCTACTTCCAGATCCCAGTGCTCTCCTTTACGTCTTAGGTGAGTGACCAAAAGTAAAGGTTGCAATGTGGACTGGTTGATAATGATCAATTGAATTTGAAAAGAAAAATTGGCTGTAACCATACATGTTCTTGATCTACTCATATCTTTCTTTCCCTGGTCACAAACTTAGTGTTGTGCTGATCTGTACTTGCCTGTGTATAAGTCAGGGGGATGAAGGATCCAGCTTTGCTCAAAACAGTGATGTTAAGGAATGTACCACATCCTGCTTGATGCAGGAGGACTCAAGGGAAGAAGGGATGCAGGTACTTGTTCAAGGTTAAACAATCTTGAATTGTTGTGACTGGCAAGAAACCTCCTTCTCTCCTCCCTGACTTACACTCACTTGAATTCATTTTAAGCTTATTCAAGGGCACCAAAGAATATAAACTCTGTTTTTTTTTTCAATTGTTAAAAGCAGAATTTAAAAGTCAGAATCACACTGTTCCTGTTTGTCTTCATGTTCATAAAAGTATGTAAAGCTCTAGCATTTAAAAAATAAATTGATGAGAAAACCTGAAAGTTGTGTTTTAATTATGATCTGAAGGAACACATTCTCAGTCTGCCTTTTTTCAGGGTAATTTGTACACATTTTTAGGGGTTTATGAGCACTTTTGGAACTGAATGTGTCTGTGAGTATATAAACATTTGGGTAGGAGGGAGCTGTTCGCCAGAACAAGGGAAGGAAAAGGTATTTCCTTCTAGTCAGAGGAAGAGAATTGATAAAAAAAATGTATCTGTAGTGTGACTGTTCTGGTGTCAAACAAATTGAGTTGTTGACTTACATAGCAGAATGTCCATCAGTTATTTTTGGGAATTGTAGTTTCTGAAGTAGTCTGATTTGATACTTGGAGGAAGAAGCTGAGCTTGGGTGTCTCTTCGATCTGAGCTAATAAGCACTGTACTTTCATAGAAAGTTAAATATGTTACCTTGAAATCTTAGCAAATGAGTACACAGAATTGTTAGTCTGAATTTGTTTTCTTTTTAGAGGAGTGGTTAAGATTGCTAAGATGTGTGGCTTAAGCTGACTTAACTTTTCCAGGTGCCTTCCTATCCAAGGACTGGTTATCTACAAGCTCTGGAGGCCAGTTCTCTCCTGGTAACACCATAATGCCACATGCAGAGTCATTTGGTACAGCTGTGTAGTGTTATATTCAAATAATAATGAGTTGGAAGCTGTTTTGGCAGCTTTCTGGTATGTGCTGTCTGAATGACTGGAGCGTGACTGAAAAGCGGGGATGATCGTGGTTGATGGTAGAAAGGAGGAGGAAATCTCTTGGATAAACTGGCCAGTGATTCAGGGCTAGAATTACACTGAAGTCATCACTGCTAGGTGGGAAGTTACCATAGCAACAAAAATGGCTTTCTTTCAACATTTCTAATTAGAATCTTAATCTTAAATAACTACTTTTGGCTAATTTTAGAATTTATCTGCAATTTGGAATACTCGGTTCCCTGAGGTGTGTGTTACCTTAGGCTACCGCGGTGTGCGCATGTGTGCGGGCACATGTGAGCACTTGTTAATCTGAAATTGAGAACTTGTTTGGGAATAGAGGAAACAGGAAACTGGCTTTTCCTGTTCCAAGTAATGAACAAAAAAACAGGTGGCAGTGGAAGATAGCCAGTTCAGAAAACACCATTAGGCTCAAGCACAGTATTGAAAGTATAGAATCCTGTGCAGTAATAGTGTTTATAATGCATCTTAATTAGCTCTTATTGTTTAATGCAAGGTAAGTCATTGCTTCCTCATTTTTAGTGCTGTTTTTCTTTGTGCTTAGTCTGTTCATAATTTCATTTGGAATGCTTTTATTTAACTTGAATTAATGGATAGAATTTACCTTGTAGATCACTTGTATTTCAGGAAAAATATTTTTATTTTTAAGCATTGAGTATTTGGGATTAGAAAGTTAAATAGTCTGAAAAATTCAGTGTAACAGACATTACTTGTATATAAATACTTTTAACTTTATACAATTTATACTGAAACAACAAGTTCTAGAGGTGTTTTGGTGTCTTAAGACTTCTGGCATTCAGTGTATTGTCTCCCCTTATTTGTTCTGTAATGCTGTAAGGGTTTTTGCTATTATAATATTAAATTTGCAAAATAGTCATCTTAAATGTGTTCAGTGGAAACTGAATGTTGCTTTCAGTCATATCTTTGATATATTTAGGTACTGTGTGTATAATATAACACAATTCTTAATCTATTCTCTAGATTAAGAAACATAATACATTTCTCTCCCAGATAGGCTACTAGAACAAAATTTGAATAAAATCACTGTCTTAGAGACTCTAAAGGTAGATAAATTTATGTATTGTAACATTTCCATGTGCGTTGAATGTGTACGCTCCCAAACCATATGGAAATTGCTGATGAATAAGCTATTCTGGAAATCCTTTTTAGAACATAAAAAAAAGGTGGTTTCTATTGGTTTGGCCATATCCCTGTGAAAATGCCACTGATGTTATCTCATACAGGAATGAAATGTTTCTTTCATATCTACTATACTTAGCAGAAACTCTAATTAAATCCACTCAAACTGCCAAAGTAGCAGCATTATAACTTGATTTCCATCCTGAATCCCATTCCCATCTGATTTTTTTTCCTATTTCGTATCATGTGGGTACTTCCTGAAAGGGATGATGTGGTCTTTCCTGTAAGAGGAAAATACCATAGTATATTTTCAGATGTGTGTGCTTCAGTGTAAAATAGTTTGCAAATTTGAAAGTCTTCTACAGCGAATTAAGATCCTGTAAAATTAATTGCAATACTTGCAGTAAGACTTCCTGATCAGCTGTTTCTGTATTCTTAATGTAGGTCACTCTTAGATGTTTTTATCATTCTTGTAAAGAACTTCATTAAATTAATCATATATAAAAAGTTAACTATTACCTACTTTAAACCTGCTTTTCCTACTTCAAAAAAAGGAATGAGAAAGGCAGCTTCACAAGTTCTGACAGGCTTTTTTTAATGATTCATATTATTCAGCTTGAGAGAGAGCACTGTCAAGCATAGTCTGGGAAATAACAGCAAACTGGGAGCTTATAGGTGAGAACCATTTTTCTGGTTTTATGTTATTTACTTCATACAGAGCTACAGTGACAATCTGATAAAGATTATTACAGTAAAAGCAACTTGCTCTGAGTAGGCAGTAGCTGCTACAAATCTTAATGTATGTTTTAGAAGCTGATGAACCTACTACAATAATAAGACTTGTTCCTTTAACTTTATATCAAAGCCTGTATGTCCTATGCAAGGCTTAGGGCTCTAGCAACGAGGCACAGTACCAATAGGCAATGAAAGATTCACCTGCTGTAACTAGACAAGATCCTGTGATCCCTTCGAAGCTGAAGTTAGACAGCCAAATACCTGGGAGACCTGGACTTCTCAGGGAAGAGGTGAGAGTAGCTGACGAACTACACTGTATGAAAATTTATTTTCAGTTGGCTTGTAACTTCAAATAGATGGGCTAGTACATGTAACAAGGTGATCTCCCATCTACATGAGGGCTATGGTATAGAAATGAACACTGGAAAGAGCGGACAGAGGAGTAGATAGCTATAGATTCAGAGAATGACAAACAGAGCAATTTGATTAAAAGCTTATTTTGCTTAATTTATTTCTGTAACTAAAATAGTTTTTTAGAAGATTTTCTCTCTAAGTTCAGCTGCAATTAACAGCTTTCATTTCTTTTCAAACAGGTGTCAAACAAAAAGTCAAACAGCACTCCTCCCCCAGCACAACTATCTAAAATCAAAGTACCAGCACCACAGACAGTACTGAAGAAAGAAAAGCGTCAGAGTTCTTCAAGGTTTAATGTTAGCAATAACAGGGAGCTTCAAAAACTGCCAGCTTTAAAAGGTATGGCTTTCTACATTAGAATTATTCTTGTGGGGGATCTTGGGCATGAGACAGAGAAGCATCTCAACTATCATACTTATATCTGGACAGCATACTTTATGCATCAGGTATACACATGTGCAAACTTGCACATACTTGCATACTCAAACTCACTGGTTTTGTTTTGTGTTTTGTGGGGGTTTGTTTTTGTTTCTTTCTTTCCTTACATGAGGACTTCCAATGTGTTGTAGAGGAAATATCGAAGTTTCTTCAACCCAGAAATGTCTATGTGAAAATTTATTCACTCATCTCACATAAAAGCAGAGTATTTGGACTCCTTATACAAAATAAGTCATTTGTCTTCAGTGCATCATGTTTAAACTATACTTTGTTTGTACTAAAATATCTCTTGGCATTATGAGGAGACCTGGTCTATTGCTATTTATTGGTCTGGTTTTCCTGAGCATGGGTCAAGTCTAGTTGCATCATTTTAGTGCATATGAATTTTTCCTTTGTCAATTTTAAAGCTTTATGATCTTTTAGAATTATATTTACTGCCAACTGTGATGAAAAGACGATGACAATTGATGTGCTTTCTCTTACTAATATGGCTTTTATAATCTTTGTTTTAGCTATCAATTGTTGTATAGACACATGTTTGCATGGTGTGTAGTAGTGTTATGGTAGAATTTTCCAGGTGTGATCAGTTGTACTGATCTATTGCTTATAAGGAACTAATTTGCTCTGAAGGTTAATGAAGGGGAAAAAAAAAAACAACAAACCACTTTTGAAGCGCAGTGCATACTGGTTTCCAGTGTTCAAATTTGGCAGTAAAAGCCTAGTAGATTGCTGAAATGTTGAGTACTACTGTTGTAGGCAATGTGAAAATGTCAAGGGATAAGACTTTTTTCCCTCCAGTCATTGTTTTCTTGATATAATGCATTAGTGTTTCTTGAAAATAAGAAACCCAGCTTCTCAGCCCATGTGAATTACACTGCTTTTCATACAGATCAAATCAGACTGCAGCTGCAAATATTCTTCTCTTCACACAGATACTTTTTTTTTACAAAAAGCATATGAAATATTGTCCATCATGTTAATATAGCAGCTTGTATACAAGATGCTGCTTAAAATTTTTCAAGACTTAACTGCTGTTTTTTAAATTAGTTAATTTCAATCTATTTTATTAAATTTGTAGTAAGAATATTTAGCACCACAGATTATGAATAATATGTCCTGTCTTTTAAACTGGCATTGTAGGTTCACACACAAGCTGTCACATCCAGGGTGTGACATAAGCAAACCTGAACTAAAGTAGGGATTTTTATTAAAAGTTATGTATACAGCCTCACTGACTGGCATAACCTTTTGTTCAAACACTCAGCTGCAAGGAAAACATTTGTTTCTTGTTCTAGAACCTCCATTTTGTCATATTTTAAATAATATGTTTCTGGTAGTGCCTGGGACTATCAGCTCAGGGAGACTAGAACTGAGCATTCAATTAGAAGCATAGTGGACAATGAGCTGGAAATGAGAAAAATAAGTGCAGATGGGAGAGAGGGAAAGTAATCCGTTTTGCAGTAGGCAAGGTGAAGTTTTAGATCTGTTTCCACCTTGGCTCTGTTGCAGTTTAAACTAGTTATCCAGTGAGGGGCAGAAGGGTGCCTGCTTGGATTTCAGATGGGGCAGGGGCAGTAAGTCTTAAAAACTGTGTAAGGTATGTTCTGAGAGTGTTCTACCTTTTTTTTTTTTTTTTTTTTTTTTTGATGCAACATACCTGGATGTGAAGAAATGGTAGAAGTGGTGTTGTACATAGTGCATGCACATTAAATTTGCCTTTTGGCAATCACTTTTCTTGCTCTCAAGTGAAAAGAAAAGATCGTGAGCTTTTCTCTTGTGGATGTCCGATGCTGTATGTGTGTTGAGGCTGTTGAGGACTGAACTTTGTTATGAAACACTGGTGCAGCAGCTGATCTAGTGTTGGGTAGTAATTACTACCTTTACTAATAAAGCTGTGTCCAGTTGCATGGATTGTAGCAGGTGTCTGTATAGTTGCTGTGCTCACTACACGTGCTCACTCATGACTTAGTTGCTGAGAATGCTGTTGCCTTGTCACCCTGTTCTCCTCGTGTACATAAATACGTGACTTGCTGTGCATTCACTGGGTCAAGTGAAGCTGAGAAACTTTCTTTTTGGACAGCTGTAAGTGTGCTGTTCAGTTTCTGTGTCTGGACAGGAGTTAAAGCAAACTGGCACGTTGTAATTTAAAGGACTGAGATGATAAAAGTCGATTTGAGTTTAATGAAGCGCTGGGAAGAATGTAGCATTCCCTCAGGTTAGCTGTGTTTAACGAGCTTCCAGCTTTCGAACTCGTTATTTGTAAGGGGTGGCTGTATTTCTACAGTACCCAGGAAACCTTTCTTCTATTTGTAGTAGACCAAGAGAAGTGTATTTTCTTTATGAACGCTGGGTTGACTGCTGTGTGATGTGATGTACTTGACACGAGATTGTATTTTAAACACAGCCTATAAAATGGGGTTGTCTTCACATACTTGAAGATCTATAATAGATGTGTGAAAGCTTGTAACCGGTAAGTCCTAAATGGCTTGTGATATTGCTGAGATAACCACCTTGCTTCTGTGCCATAGGGTTGGAGTTGACGTCAGCGGATCACTTGAAATAGTGGGAAGGGAAAGGAGGGGTTGTCAAAGTGGGTTTTCATCAAGATTCCTTATTTAGGAAATACTTTACCTTTTAACCTGAAATAGTCTGAATTTTTGGTCTTTGGGCAAGCTGCGAACTTTCTCTCGGGCGTTGCACAAAGTGCTGGTGATAGGCTTCCGGGTATACCAGCCTGTTTGCCCTGGTGACTGGTGTTAGTGTGGCAAGGTTTATATTCATTGGAGCAGTTTGTGATTAACATTGCACACCCTGAGTTTATTCAAGAAATGGAGCGGCAGGATAGCTCAGATAATGCAAAAATAAAAGGAAATAAATGATGAGGTAAGAGGCTCTAAGAATAGAGATGAACATAGAAAAGGAAAGTCTGTGACCCAATTGATTTGTGGAGCATCAGGATCCATATATTGGCAAAGCTGCAAGCCGGAGAAGCTTTCTGCACCGCAGTGCAATGCAACCTGATTTAGTTCAGGTAGAATAGGTAACTTCTCTGTCCACAAATAACCTAGAACTATCTCTGGAGAAGTGCCTTCAGAACTGTGTCAAACATCTTGAAAAGACCTTACCTATTTTCACCAAAAAATAAAAATTTTGTGCCAACAAACTTGTGTTATATTTCTGCTTATCCGGTGGTTCTTGTTAGCTTGTAACCAGTCCTACTTGTAGTACAGGTACTTCTTCAGTTGCAGAAAGCTGATTTTTGTTTTCAGTTGTTTATTGGGAAAAAAATTACTTATTTGCCTTAAAGTTGTGTTTTGTTTTATTATGATTTGAAAACTTGCAGATTAATGCTTTGATTGTATCAAATATAAATGGCAAAGAGTATTTCAGCCTTCAGAAACTTACCAGTTTCTTATTTTTGCATTCTTAAGAAAACAGTTTGTAACTTAGGATGTATTGAAATTGTTTACAAATTTAAGACTGTGTTCCATATGAGATAAACAGCCTAAGTGTTCAATATGAATATTTAATAAATATATTTTAAAAGTAGCATATCCAAGCTTGTGTATACTTGACCACAGACACACTGAAGAAGTTTGTTCTTTGCAGCTGCTCTCTCTAAATTTAGGCAAGAAGCTTGAATTAATTGTTACATTATGCATATTTTTTTTCATGGTTATGTAGCAAATAATTCCACAGTGTCTATTATGTAGTTTGTTGCATGGCATTTGTTTCTGGTGATGTTGATGGGTCATCTTCACTTTAGTTCTTGATTCTAGTTTGCCTCTATGAACTTCTGACACCGAAATATGTTACATACTGGAAAAAGCTCTAGAGCTTGAATATAGTCTGTATAAGTGCTACTCATCTACCTTTATTTGTTCAGTTTTGAAAGGAAACTTTTGAGAGTGCCTGGGTACGTCAGGAGTTGCATGCCTGTTGCCTGTGCACTTTGATGACTGCAGTAATATATTTTTACTTCAGCTCTTGTAGAGTCAGTATCCAAAGACCATCACACAGATCAAATCTCTAAAATTTTAAACAAAGAAATGACCTGGGTTTAATGCTTAGGGAAAGAAAGGATATTTTTTTTTTCTCCCTTCTTTTTTAATGAGGTAATTGCATTCACTTCCATATCTACCTGCCTTTTTTCCCCCTCCTTCTCTTAAATGTATATTAAGAAAACTTTACCAAACAAACATTTGTAAATCCTACAAGCTTAGTTTATCATCCAAACCATTAGGAGATCAGACTTAATGTTTTCTGAATTTTCTCTGGAATGTTTTTTGCAACCATTTGGTTTTGTTTGTTGGTTGCTTTTTATAAAAAAAAAAATAAATAAATTCCTCTGATTTTACTGAGAATATGGTTGTGCCTTACCAAATGAGAGTAGTGTGTGAGTGTCGGCATCTGTAGGACTGGGGTTGCTGCTGTGATAGACCTGCTGAGTAACTGACCAAGATCAAAGAGGGAAAAAAAATAGAATAGCCAGCAGTGTGTCAACCTAAATGTTAATATGTTTCACTTCTATTCAACACTATTTAATACAGAAAAGTAAAATTTAAGTTTAATTATTGGAAGTGTACATGTTATTAAAAATGACCATATATATTCATAAGAATTTTATCATTTTAATAATACTGCTATTACAAGTTGACAGGTTTTTTCCTCCATGGTACAGTCTGATGGATTAAGATGCTCCCTTGTCCATTATGTACATTTAGTTCATATGCTACAAGGGGTTTTTAACACTGCAAACAGGTGAACATACTTGTATTTGTACACGTTCTTTTGCAAGGATGTGCTGGTTTTATTAGACTGTGTAAATGTGCAGCATTTATAGATAACTGTTGTACAAAGTGGTGAGATTTTAAAGGATGTGGTGTGAATCTGTGCAACACATGAAAGACTGTTGCAATAAGAATTCATAATTACGATACTAAAATGACAGGACTGGGATAAAAAGGGGTTTTTACACTGTCAAATATGATTGTGTCACAAATATAACTTTAACCTGCAACTAACAGTCATTCAAAGATAATGTTCTCTGTCAGTCCTAGAATAACAACTTTGAAAAAATAAAATAAGTCAATGCTCCTTAATTTTCTTAAGTGTTGCAAAATTTCCCAAGGAACATGTGGTATTCATGGATATGTAAATTTGGGCATGATTCAATAATAATGCTTTTTTGTGGCATTTCTGTATATGTTTTTTAAAGCTAGCTAGAAATACTTTTATAGCCTTACAAGGGACTCCTATGATGCCAGTGTCATGTTTTTGTTAGTGGGTTGGCGCAAATTTTTTTATTTTATTTTATTTTTTAGATAGAAGTGAACATTGGTTTATGTAATCCTAACGATCGTGACTGCAGTTCAGCTTTTGTTTTCAAATACAGTTCCTAATTTATTTACAGAATTACTTTTGGAGTTGGATTTTTATCTCAAAAATGTGGAAGCAGTATTATTGTAAAGGTATATATCAAGGCAGGAAGAAGTGGGCTACGCTGACAGATGTGGACATCTAGACTAACTTTCAGGGCTGAGAAGCATTGAATATGGAATACTGTGCTGTTTTCTTAATGTAGAATGACTGCATGTGATACCATTAAACAGATGCTGGTACTTGGTTGAAGATCTTGCCATGAGTGTTCATCAGGCCTGGTTCTGCCTTTCTGGTAGAGGTGTCTGTTTCTGACTTAGCACTTTCAGTGTTGAAATCATGCCATCACTCTTATCTATTAAAAAGAGGCGGGGGGGATGGAGAGAAATAATGAACACAACAGGTCATAAGGGTGCCATTTTTCTGAGCTCGTTTCATGTGGAGTATGTTGTTTCCTTTTTTTTTTTTCTTTTTTTCCCTCTAAGCAGAGACTTTAGATCTATCCCAAATTCTGAGTCTGTTCTGTACAAGGGAAGAATGTCAGGGTGGTGTCTCAACTTGTCTGACTGTGATACAGGACTCTGATAGGGAGGCAAGCATTATTAAAGCTTTCCTAATGTTTTTAAATCATAAATGGCTGTCTAGGACGTAGCTCTGTTTTAATTGTCTGTATGATATTAAAGTGTGATGAATCAAGATGGCAGAAGTAGTGATTCCAGTTTAAGATTCTGATACTTAAAAAACACTCAGACCAAATTTTCATTGATAAAACTTGTGTAACTATGAGGAAGGAGGAAAAAGTGAGAATTTCTCAAGAGATCAGAAATGGAAGGTTGTTGTGTGTTTCTTTCAACTGTAGAGTACAGATAAGTAAGCAAAACTGGTATCAAGGCAAATTAAAAAGTGAAGAAAGTATTGTTCTATGTGCTGCAGAGAAATTCAACCATTTATGTTGATAATTTGCACAAACCCCTATCGGGGTAAGCGCAGTACAGCGTGTTACCTGTTCATTTAAAACTACCGTCTGTGTTCCTGTTACGAAAGAGACTGACTGGATATATGCAATATAATTTAATTGGTGGGAATCATAGTGATAATGGATTGCTCTGGGATTTTGAGGAGCACTTTTCTTATAAGCTGTTGAGATTGGAGATCTCAATGTTTGAAGTCACTTTCATTACAGAAACCTACTCCTGACAGTTGTAAATTAGGTAGAGAGCAAAAGGTGCAGTACTTTGGCCCTTCCAGTTTAATCATGCTTCTTGTGTATGTACATGACAATTGAGGAATTTTGTCCAACTGCAAGGTGGTACCATCACTGTTTAGCTAAAAGTATTTTGTACAAAGTAGGTGTCTACAAAGATGGGAGATTAAACAAGATCATACTACTGAAGAAGATAATTTGCCCTAAGATGTAATACATTTAAAAGGCAAAACAAATCAATTCTCATGCAAAACCTTGATGAATACAGTCTTATGAAACAGATGATGCTCTTCTCCCTTGTACACGAACTCAGTATGCTAAGTGCTATCCTTCTGGTCCTGGCTGCATTCAGGTTTTTATAGTATTTTTGGCAGCCCTATATTGTATTGAATTTATTTGAACAAAAAGTCCATAAAGAAAAATACTACAGAAGCTTGCTCTTGCATCCATCAGTATGGTTAGGTGTCAGTGAGTGTATCTATTGTGACATGTGAAAGAACTGTGGAAGCTTTTTTTGCCATGTTAATTTAGTAAGTTTTGGTTTTGAACTTTGATCTTTAAAACATTATCATAGTATTGCATAAACTGACTTTCCTGTATTTAATTTTATTCTAAATGTTTAGAAGAATTATTGAAATGTGTGTGGTAAGCATATAAATTTCTTAAAGCAAAAAGTGGCAATTGTTTGATGTTCATACAGGGAAAATATGATCTATCAAATGAGTAAATATTTTAATATTTAATAATTATCAAATCAATAATACTAAAGTATTTAGCAGTTATCCGGTCAGAATTCCTTTGTAACATTTTAAAGATTAAGAAACATGATAGTCAGTGAGTGAATAACTACCAAAAAAAAGGTTACAGAGAAAAATACTTTGAGTCTGTGAATTTTTTTTTTCTTCAGCTAGCTTTACATGAAATCATGGGCTTGGATTAATGAGCCGTTTTTCATTTCAACTGCCCTATCAAACACCTACTCATTAGTCAGCAGCTGAAAGTGTTAGAAGAATGCTCTACATCTGTCACTGGCAGCGTTTCCTACCAAACTTGTTTCCACTGAAGCTTGGATAGAATCCATAAAAACAGGATTTAAAATGTTGTATTGTCTTATTTTCTAGATTCTAACCTACCTCTTCAGAGTTTAGCATTTTCTTAAAATGTCTTTTATTATTCCCTTTTTTACAAAAATAATGTTTTGTTCCATTGCACAGGTCTTCATTATAATCAGACCTAAACATTTTTGCTGCACTAAACTTCTCCCTTCATAAGAGTTCTACTGATCAAACACTGAATGCAGTATTTATACATGTAAATATAAGTCAGTGTTTGCTAGATAACTAGCATACTCTCAAGTTTTTACCCTTAAATGTAATTTTTTATGCTTCATTTCTTTAAAATGACATGTGTGACCTATGTAATAAAGCCACAGATAGGAGTGAGTTTGGCAGTATACGTGTTACCTTCCACACTGGGCTTGGTTAAAATAGTGTGCCAATACCTGAAACGAGCTGCTGCAAACTGCTCTGGGAAATACAGTTTTGTACCAGATACTATTCTTAAAATATATTTCCTTTAAGGTAACTAATGATATTTTTTTGGTGTTGTAGTTTTCTGAATTCAACAGATTATCTACTGATTTCTCCCCCTACCCCCCACTTAAAAAAACATTTTGAGTATACAATATTGGCTGAAAAAAACTTGATACTGAGTCTATGCGCTACAGTGACCATGCAAATATTAGGAAATCCAGATAGACAAATCCAGTCAGAGGCAGATGTTTGCTAATTCTACTTTTAATCATTTTTTCCTGTACTAGAAGGAGAGTAAATATTACCAATTTCTCAGTGTGGAAGGTAGAATACTATCTTTCGTCATGCTTTAGTCTTAGGAATTCTTTAAGAAAGTCAAATGATAGTCCATACTTGTTTAATTTATCCAGGTAAGGATTTTTTCTTATCTGTATTTCTTTCGATAGCTAGGTGTTAACATGGTGTTTACTCCTGTTTCCTTCAAGAATTTCCTCTTGGCTGTCCTTTGGAACTGAGTCAGAACCTTGTAGGAGAAGCCCAGTATCCTTCCTATTGCTGCAGTTTCTCTTCCAGAATGTGTAGTATCCAGTGCCTCTTCAAAACTTAGTTTCAAAGTTACTGTTGTTGAGTAACTCATTGATCAGGGTTGTGAAAAGACCATTATGTGCATCATTTGTGAGAATTGCAAGTTTTACTTAGGCTATAATTGGAGGGGGAAAAAGTAAATTATGTTGGTCCTACCAGAAAAAGTGAGCCATGTTTATTCCTGTCCCTTTTTTGGGTGGTTGTCTGGTGAACCAGATAATAGAATCAACATGGCTCAGACTCACCCTTTTCCTTCTCATTTTAACTCTGCTCAGTTTCCTAATCTGCTTCTACCATGCTGCTGCACAAGCCCGTGTAATGCCATTTCAGACGGCTGTGCACGTGTGCCTCAGAAGAGGTGGGATCGCAGCAGTAGCTCATATGGACTTAGCTCAGTTTAGGCTGCCATGGAACACTGTCTAAGTTAACAGAAAACTGACGTGAGAGTGAAGTAAGTGGCTTTCTGTTGGATTATTGGACTAAACCAACTCAGTTTTGGGTCTCATGAGCACTGAAGCAGATAAGAGCAAAATAAAGCAGAGGGGAAAGGGACTGAAGCAGTCTGCAACTAGGCTGACTTGGGTCACTGAGGAATAGCAACTTCAGCAGTTGTGGAATTATGCCTTCAGTTACCTTAGGACAAGTTCAGACTAAACAGCCTTTTCCTCCCCCAATCTAAAACTGAAAACTCTTCATACAGTCTGAGAGATAACCAACTTTGTCCAAGGTGTCTTCATATAAATAGAAGTCCATCCAATTTTAATTATCTTAAATGTTATTGATTCTGTCACTATAGGTTAAAATAATAGCTAGTTCAGAATGGAAATAAAGGCAACCTTTGGGCAGGTGAATTTGTTGTTGGGGGAGGTGAGGTTGGTTATTTTTTTAAATCACAACCAAAATGGAGTATTTGTTTTGAAAGAAATGCTATGTAGCCTCCCAGTGTAAAGAGGGGTCACCAGCTATAGTGCTGGATCCTTCATGTAACACATTTAGTTATATCCTGAGAACTTCATAGGATTTTCCTTCATTCTCATCATCAGGAAGTTAGAAGTGATGAACAGGGTTCAGAGGAAACCTGTAATAGCTACAGTCTTGCTATACTGTCAATATGTTTTTTCATTCATTTAATTCTAAAAATGGGTAGCTGAGGTTAATAGGATTTTTGATTCTTGTGCAACAGAAGTGTCTTCATAAATTCGTTCAAGTAACCTCATCCTCCTTTGGTGGTTTGGGTGGATTCACTCCTTTGGCTTGCAACTTGCAGCCAAACACAGCCTGCTCTTCACCTTCCCTCCTGCCTCACCCAGGGAGTAAGGGAGAGAATTGGAAGGAAAAGGGCAAGGAAACTCAACGGCTGAGATAAAAGCTATTTACTAATTAAAATAAAATTATAATGATAACAACAGTAATAACAGACTATACAATTGAGTGATGCACAGAGCAGTTGCTCACTGCCCGCTGACCGATGCCCAGCCTGTGCCAGCCAGCGATCCCAGAGGCGAGACAGTCCCAAACCAAAACCTTGGAAGCACAAGCCCAAGCGATCCCCGAGAGAATCCCCCTGTCTTCCAGTCAGCCCTGGTTAAATACTGACATGACATGATATGATCTGGAATATTTCATTGGCACATCCAAATGCCAGTTTTGGGCTTTGCTATTCACAGCAGTTCTCCCTCCCAGTCCTAATGCAGCTGTGAACCAGCCAAACACGGTGGCCTTGAGCTCCAGCAGCAACTAATAACATTACTACTTTTATCAACGTTCTTCTCATAACAGGTCTTACACTGAAACTAAAACACAACTATTCTAACTACTAAAAAGAAAATTAACTCTGTCCTAGCAAAAAAACAGGACACCTCCTCCCATTGATATTCATTAGCTCTATTCCACTTGCCCTAATATTCTTTCCCTTCCCATTAGTAAGTCAATTCCAAACTTGATTTTTTTCCCAGGTGAAATTGCTCAAAATAATTCAGCTTAAGTAAATATTTTCCTTTGGTGGCAAATGAAATATTTTAAGCCTGAAACAAAGGGAGGTTATACAAACCTCCTGAGCAGAATGTACCTCTCAATCTGTACAACTGGTGAGAAAGATACCAGATTTGTTAATGAACAAAAGGTCTTATAAAAATTGAAGTTCTTAAGCTTCACTAGTGTTCTGTAAGCAGCACTCCAGAAATATACTGAGTTATGGCTGTTCTAACCAATTTCATGGCAGTTTACTAAGTACTGGCCTCAGATGTAACAGAGTCCTGTAAAGAGGAAGAAATGTGGGCAGGATATTTATATCTTGCAAAAGAAAACTTACTTTGCATGTGACTTAGTGCTCTGCCAGTACTGCTGCTAGAGCTGCAGGTGTTGAATTTAATCACTTTATTGAAGAACAGTGTAGGGGGTTTGACCATTACCTAAAATTTGCTAATGAACCATGTAAAAATAAATGTGCAGATCTCATCTGATGAAGAAAAGGTTGCTTACAGTTTTGTTCTAAGTACCTCAAGTAATTTAACTAAAAAGTTTAGAAATTTTTATGCTGTGCTTTTTCTTCTGGGGTTATGCGGCAAAACTGTTTTCATATGCCTGTGTATTGGTTCTTAGTGCTGCAATACTTTAGTTTTTAATAATAATTTTAAAAGTTACTTACAATTACTGAACTTTCTAGAAAGGAAAACATGAATTTTGCAGTATCCCAGTTTACCAGCATTATATTAAACTTGAGATAGGTCCATCCCTAGATTGAAAGAAATATTCAAGTAAGCATGAAACATTGTCTCCATCTCCTGAATATCATAAATATCTATTTTTATTCATAACATACGTATTAGCAACGAGTCATAAAATACTTGATGCAAACACTTATAAGGTTTTATACTTATAGATCATTACTACTACTAATTCGTACTGTGAATCACCTTTTAATATGGCTCCTGAAAGCTAAAGTTGTAATATTTCTCTTGATGCTGTGGCTTTCTGTGGTTAAGTTGGACTGTGGTTTGGTAAATTTTTGCAACCATACTGAAGGAAAAGATGAAGACTTCGGTGTTTTCAGGAAAGGAGTGAGGAAAGGGAAAAGGGAAAAAAAAAAAAAAAAAAAAAAGGCATGCGCTCTTTCTAGCAGGTGCGTACTGAGTATCCTCTGTGGAGGAAACCACGGGGCAGCAGTAACATCATCCTGCTTTAAAGCAGCAGACACAAAAGACCCGGCGCCTCCTCCGGACGGGGCTTGCCGAGCTCGGCTTCTGCGGGGGCCGGGGGGCTGCCGGGGGCCGGGGCGCGGGGCGCAGTGACAGCCCCGCTCCGGCCTCCGCTCCTTCCCGGCCTCCTCAGTGTCATTTTGAGTTGCTGCCGTTAGCCAATGGGGCTCCTCCCGCCCGCTGACATCACTCACCAGCCAGTTCCCTCCAGCTGCAGAGCGCTTCAGTTTCTGTCTTTTTTTAAACTAAAATGGAGGCTGGTTTCTTGCCTTAAGGAATACCTTGCCTTGCCTGCTGGAGCCTAGATGTTGACATGTAACAGAGCTGGCAGCAGGATGGTGGTTGACGCAGCCAGTTCCAATGGGCCGTTCCAGCCCGTGGCCCTTTTGCATATTAGAGGTGAGTTATTGTGCGAGTGAATCGCGACCCTCTGGTGAGCTCATAAATGGCTATTGTGGCGCTCGGGTAAGGGGAGCAGGAAGTCCTTTAGAGCCCGGTCCCTTTCGGTTTGTTACAGCTGCAATAAAACCCGGGGAGAGCAAAACCTGTCTTCTATTAAATGCGTTTTGGGAGGATTTAAGAATTGGTAGAGGCGTTGCATACGTAGTTAAAAGCAGGTTTTACTGCTTTCTACCGTAACTCTCCCATCCCCCTTTCAAGCTGTGCTGATGTCAAAGGATGTGAAGTCACTACCCCAGAAAGGTACTGAGTGGGGGGAGGGAAGAGCCAAGTTATCGCTATACAGTTTCTATAGAATAAGGGCAAACGTTTGGTGTGCTTCCAAGCCTTTTTTGTGTGAATCATTCAAATAGAGCTCCTTTAAAACCCACTGCAGCTTGCAAAAGAATTGGGAGTGTTGTTGGGGAGGAAGGGAGGGGAAGAGATGTGACATTTATTATGAAAATATCCTTTATGTATTCAGAAAGCATTTCCTAGCAGAGATGCCGTTCGGCTTTAACAAGCAAGCCCTTATGTGCCTGTCGCTTTGTGCAGTTTTGAATGTTAAATTTCTTCACAAAATATGTTCTTTTGGGTTTATAAAATTAGTGCATTGCAAATCTACATTTTATATAATTCGTTGGGAAAAATACATGTTGGTGTGACACTTCTGCATAATACTGAATGTGTTATCTCTTGATCTATATTTTTGCAGTTAGTAAAATTTTGCATTGCTATGTGATTTTTTTTTTTGGTGTATTTTTTAGCTGGCTTTTAACAAGCTAAGCATTTTTTCTTTAATGTCTTCCTTGAAGTGGTTTTGGTTTAGAACTTTTTATGAAAGCAATGTTTATTAGCTGGAATCAGCACGCCTCAAACAATGGCATTTGTATGCAAGAAACACAGCTGATACCGTTCTCAATTACCTTTGCTACTCAGCTTTCACTGGCATAGGCTAGATGTTAGTACTGAAAAGAGTATTTTTTCCATTAATATTCCATACACTGAAAAAATTTTGCTTTGAAAATTTAAAAAACCCCAACTGTTCAGAAGGCTGCTCCTTTAAGCAGTAGCACTAGTTTTCATGTCTTAAGAAATTCTAATTTCTCTTTACTTTTAAAAAGAGCCTTATCCTTCTCTGTCTAAAGTGGGACCTGATGTATTCTAGAAGACTCTAATTTTGTTCTGTGAGTGTGGGGGGGTAAATGCAATAAAATTCCCTTGAGTTAGAATAGGGACAGTGCTTGTTGTCAAGGGAATAGAAATGCAACTGCCTGACCTTTAGACAGGTCTTTTGCTTTCCACTCTGTGCAAATCAGCTTAATTCTCTGATAGACACTGCCTTTTGGGGTGGAAGAAGACCATCCTTTAAAGATGCCAGGCAGGAAAACAAACCAAGGTTGGAATCGGAATGATGAAATGTTACAGTGGTGAGCCTTAATAATCTTTTGTTTCAATATGATAACAAGGTTCTTGTCAGTGAACTTATTATCCCAGTTGTTGCTGAAAATAAAAACTGCATTCTTGCTTTTAGTTAATTCTAAAGCACTTTCTGTACCTGAATCATATGTACTATGTAATATTTGCAGAATAAAAATGAAATCTTCTTATCTGACATGGGATGGGAGCTTGTTCCCCTTCCTCCTCCCCCTCCTGAGCTACAGAGAGCTTTGTTGTCTGGTCTACTTACAGCTTTGCCAAAACATCACAGTTGGAAAAATAGATGCAAGTGGGGTTGTTTGGGTGTTTTTTGTTTTTTGTTTTTTAAATGACGTTACGAGCCTTGTGAATAGGAAATATGAGTGTCAAAATTTAATTGACTGCTGTTGCCATCACTGGTACCTGCACTAACACAAATAAGGAGGGGCAGGAGCTATTTGTAGGATAGGAGACGTTGGGGCCTCACATACCCCATCTTCCAGTAGTTCATTTAGCTGCCAGTGCTCAAGGTCATCTTGGATATGGTGTAGCCATGTAACCTTGAGTCAGACTGCTGTGGAAAGAGCTGTGAGAAGTCTTGTTGAGGTTCCTCTTTCACTCAGGAGTTGTCTTTAAGCTCTTTGCCTCAGGTAGGTTGCAGCTGTGTGGTTGTCCAGCCACGTACCTCACTGATGTGGATCCTGATGTGTTGACTACCTGGCTTGGTGTGCCTGTTCACTGTGGACTTGCTCAGCAACCACTGGACTGTTGGTTGACCCTGATCACTGTCAGTACACCTGCTCTTCTTTCCTCATTCAGGTACTGTGAGACTATGCCCTTTGTCACAACCATAGACTGTTGGCAGTTGTTCAAGACCAATGTGTAGAAATCAGATCTGTAGAAGATGACTTTGGACCTGTTGTTGGAAAATAGAAAGCACCAAAAGAGCCTAATCCACACTGAACTCAAGTGGCATGGAGCCATTACTGTATGCTATTTGTTTGTGCTGAAAGCATTGGCTCAGTGAGAGCATTTGGCCTGCTTAGGGTGGTGAGCCCTTGGTCATTCCACCCACAACAGGCTTTCCAGGAGATAGAAGTTATGCTACTGCTGCATTGATCTTTCTAGAGTACAAAGATAGTGCATAATGGTTAGCTGAGCTGCTTGTCACTGGTTCTCATGGTGAACTGAAAACTTACCTTGTATTAGAAGGATCCAGTGCTTCCAAGAAAATATCTACTTCAGTTTGAGCAACTGTGTTGGGCTGGGGGGGGGGGACGACAACAGCAGCACATTTTTGGTAGTGGGGAAAGGGGCCACCTTGTGAAAGCAAAAGCTCCCCTGGCTCCAAGGTGTACCCACCCCCACCTTCCCGCCCAGTTAGCAGTAGAGGAATGCCTCTGTGAATCCATATTTGTGAGGGGAAGGACTGTCCTGAAAAGAAGAAGGTGGAGAGAACCTGGAGGAGAGGCCATTGACCTGAAAAAAAGACAACCATCAGCCTAAACAAAGAGAGCACTTCGTTTCCAGGAGGAGGCGGAGAACGAGAACCTCAAACATCCAGTTCAACCGCATGGAGTAGGAGAAGGTAAAGGAGGTCCCTGCAGCCCATGGAGGTTCAACGGTGGAGCAGAGACCCTCGTGTAGGCCATGGAGGGCTCCACACTGGAGCAGAAAAGTTGAGACTGAGGGCAAGTGTGATGGAATTGAGACCCCAAGAGATGCTCAACACCAGAGCAGGGGTGGAACCCCAGAGCAGGGTGGTGAGGAGGTGCACTGGACCAGAGGCCTGTCTGCAGCCCGTGGATATCCCCATGCTGAAGCTGGGACCTGAGCTCAAATAGGTCCATGACTCCATGGGAAGCTTGCTTTGGAACATCTTGTTCCTGGACTTTCATGCTGGGAAGAGCAGCAGTGGTGAACTGACTGAACCCCCATTCCCTGTCCCCTGTGCCGCTGCGGGGGGAGGTAGAGAAATCAGGAGCTAAGTTATTTGAGCCCAGGAAGAAGGGAGAGGTGGGGGAAGGTGATGTAAGATGTGGTTGTTATGTCTCATTGTGCTACTCAGATGAATGGCAATGAATTAAATTGATTTTTCTTTCCTAAGTTGAGTCTGTTTTGGCCCTGACCATAGCTAGCAAGTGAGCCCTCCCTGTCCTCATCCTAATCCATGGCCCCTTTATTGTGATTTCCTTCCCATCTCACCGGGTGCGGGGAGTGAGCATGTCCAGGACTGCATGGTCCCACTGTGGTTAAACCATCACAGCAGCCGTTATGGCCACTGAATAACAGCTGTGGTTTGTGATCCTGAGTAGAGACTTGAGCTTGTAGCCGGCTCTGAAACCAACGGTGTAGCCAAAGCAACTGGTCATAGGATATCTTTGTGGAGAGCTCCTTTAGGATCTTTGTGCATAGACTGTGCTAGCTATGAAGATGACATTAGGACAGCACAGAGAAGAGGGTTATTAAGTATTATGAACTAAGATTTTTATAGCAAGGAGGGAGGCAGAGCACATAATGGTGTTTTCAAGACGCGCTGTTCTCCTTACGGAGCCCGTCTGGCAGCTGAACCCCTAGGGTGATGGAAGTGCACTCACAGCCCTGACAGGAGGGTCCACGTAAATGAGATGAGGCCTGGGGGAAGGAATCAGGATCTTTGGATTTCCATCCAAGCACTTTGAGCAAAGAAAGCGGCTGTAAAAGCAGCATGGATTAGGACAAACAGCAAACAATTGTCACTAGACTTCAGTTACCAGCTCATATTTGCTGTTGTGAGCTGTTGTGCTGAAAACTGTAGCTGCAGTCCAGAGTGCAGTTACAGGTAGAAGATAATCGTAATTAATTCTGTAGGTAGATGATAAATGTTTGTTCATTGAAGGGGCAGACATTTTTCTTTAGGAATACAGTTCAATGCTGCTAAGAAAAAAAAAATCTCTTAATACTGTTTAATCAGTATGTAGAAGTCAACCAAATACCAGTGTTTTTATGAACTCAGGACACAGATATTTGAACAAAGTATAGGAAAAACTCTGCTCTGATCTGCAATGGCAGAATTAGCAGAATATAGAAGTTATTTTAGTGGTTTAGTTGCTGACTGGCTGGAACTGATAATGTCTGTTCATGCTCTTAAAGAGTGATTTTTCAAGATGTTTTGCAAGACATACTGAAAGTTGTGTGGGAAGGAGGGTGAAAACACCCTGATACTGTGTTAACTCAAACTGATGCTTCCTGTAGGCCATAACCTTTTTCAAATATTTCATTGTCCATCTTTCTCATCTACCTTCCAGAACAGCAGATTTGGGGTTTGGTTTTTTGGTGTTTTTTTTTTTTTTTTGACAGATTTCACTTTGTCATTATTGAAGTTACTTTAGATTTTGTGAAAGATGCTTTGACTTTTTTCAAAGAAGATGCAAGTGATGTTAACTTTGTCCATTCTTTCTATATATTCCTTGTATATATTAATCTTGAGTAATACATCATGGAAGGTAGTTCAGATTCCATCTTCACATTGTACTTCTCTACAGGGTATGGCTAAAATGTCAGTGGTAATGTTTTTGTGGTGTAAATATTTGAGTATTTAGATAGAAATTTGCATGCTTGTCAAAGTGTGGTGAAAGATCATTGTGCTGTTGGCTTAGGTACTGACATAGCATCAGCCACCTGTCCCTGGTGTTTTCCCTGAGCTTGGGCCAGCTTTGATCTGGAGCTGAAAGGTTACCTGATCACCATGAACTACTGTCAGGTTCTTAAAGCAACCAAGTGCTACCTAGCTGTTTCAAGATGCATTTTCACTTACTTTATATTTTCATATGTGGCTATGAAAGGTCAAGTCCCTTTTGACAATGTGTAAATGTAGGAGAAAGCTAAGTGAGCTGTGTATTGCATTTAAACCTGAAGTATGCAATTTATTTCTTAAAGGAGAAAAGCTCTGCACTTCCATTTTTAGAAAGAACCCAGCATGTGTTGGTTTTTCTTGAAAATAATTGACCTGAAGATACTTTTGTCTAACCATACTTGCTAAAAATCATGAAGGCTCTTGCTTTGCAGGAATTATTTCTGAGCCTAAAAGAAAAAAAAAAATCCATTTTGTAATTAAATGGGAAACAGAGGCCAAAGCTCACAGTTCAGAATTAATACAGACTAAATTCAGCATGCAGAACAGTAGCCATTAATCTCTCTGTGTACAAAAGGAGCCTGAAAGAACTGGGTTTGTTTGGCCTGAGGAAGGGAAGGCTAAGTGGTGTTGTGCTCTTCAACTAACTGATGGGAGGGTATAGAGGACAGAGCCAGGCTCCTCTCAGAGGTTCTCAGCAACTGAGTGAGAAGTAACCAATATGAGTTGCAAGAAAGGAGATTGCAGTTGTATAAAAGGAGGAAAAAAAAATTGCCATAAAAGTAATTAAACACTGTAACAAGATTCCAAAATGGACTGTGAAATCTCTGTGCTTGGAGGTACTTAAAACTTGACTGGACAATGCCATGAGCAGCCAGGTTTATCTGGCTCACCCTGCTTTGAGTGGGGGATTAGGCTTGCAGAAATGAGACAGTCCCTTCTGATGAAAATTATTCTGTGATTTTGTCATTGGTTGTTGCATGTGGGACCAAAGAATGACTAGCCTTGCTGTCACTTTGAAATACTACAATATCAATTTTACTGTACTTTTTTAAATTCAAAGAGCAATATTGTTATTGTAAACTTTTTTCTTCTTTTCACTTACTAAGGCAAACTTTTAAATATGTTTAGTGCTAGCATGCCTGTTGGTAGTACTTCTACCTCTGTATAAACTCTCAATTTTTGGTGTTAGTGTTTTAAGTGATTCTTATCGTGTGTTTGCAAGCTGTTAAAGATCAATGACCAAGAACTACGCGCAATATTAAAAATATTGGCACACTAAGAGGATGGTTTGTTAATTTCTTAATATTCTGTTTGGAGTTTAGCAGTAGTAAAAAAATTGTGGCAGGTATGTGTTTTTTACAGAACATCCATAACTTAAAAATATCTTCTGAATAAGCAAGAGCTCATAAGTGTACACGGTCAGCTATTTCACCCGCATTTTTTCACATTTATCAGCTTTTGGAAAGATCTAATATGTTAATTCATTTGCTCAGTGTTGTGAGATTTTTCTGTAGCTCCTCTCAACAAGCTTTAAACTGACAGTGCGTACTGCATTAACAAACTGGATGACCTTGCTATTCATCTTCTGTGGTGTTTATGAAAATGTTGAACAGTGTAATTTCTACTACAAACCCTTACAACACGTTTCTGGTAATCTTCCTGCATTATAAAAACATTATGTTAAAAGTCTAAAAATCCAGGATAACTGTAATTTACCAACTTTCTAATACTTTCCAGGAACTTGATAAATTTCAAGCATTATTTCCTTTACATGTTCTCGGTTTGCCTTTTTTTGGTATTAATGTTTTATTATAGACTGAAATTATAAAAGATAATAGACTGATTATAAAAGCATACCTAAAAATCTGAGAAAGTCACCTTCCATGCTACTGTTTTTTTGCTGTTAGTGTATCCTGCAGTGGTAGACGAATCTGTTTTATTCTTTCTGTATTTTCTGTGTAATGATAATCTTCACCTTGATGCACATCTTGCATTTTCCACTTAAGTAGGTATTTTTAAGGGTGATGAAGTTAACTGGTCTGAGCATGTATGTTTATTTCAAAATTAATTTCCTTTAATCTGTCAACACTTTTAAATTTAGTAAACATTTAAGGTACAGTGACTCTGTGAGTAGAATCTTCCTGGGAAGAAAGGTACATAGAATAGACATCTTAATAATTTTCTTCAGAGATGCTTCCATCACAGTCATGAATTGTGATAATTCTTTCAGTGAATTTAAATTTTAAAATTACAGCTACTTGTAAAACTGCAAGTTTGTTTTTACTTTTGTGGAAATATTTCTGTGCAAAAGACCTTAAAAACTTTTTTCACCCCTGCTAATCCAACAAATGGGTTTTCACGTGGCCAGCACACATCATCTGTCCTGCTTGTGGGTCATAGTTGTTAGCTTTGGATCAAATGGGTAAACCTCAGCTGAGATTTAAAGGAGATAAAAATGCTTGTTCCCTTTTTTCACATATGAGCCAATTACAATTTGATAATCTGAAGGGCTGAGAACCAGCTCTGTGTTTGGGCTGATACTTGTGCCTTCCTACCGAGCCACCCAGACTCCAGTGATACTCAGCTTGACTCTTGGAGTTCATCGTCATCCATCGTGCCAGAAGTGTCTTATATCCTCATAGCAAGTGCTCAGCCACTGCTGCTCTGTAACGTTGCTTAGCCAATTGTACACTGAATCATTAGCTTTGAAACCCATCCACTGTTCCTTTCTAAAAGTATTGCTTCAAAAAGGAGGAATAAGACCATCTTCCTCAAGAACAAGCAGCAATTATATTCTTAATGAGCCTAGGCCTCTTGTACCTATAGGATTGTGAAGTGTTTACTTAAGAGTTTCATCAATTAGTATTAGATAATCATCTGAATTGCTGAAGGACTGATATTGGTACAAATGATTGTGTTATTGTATTGCCTATATTGTAGTGCAGTTTTGCTAGATTTTTTCGAAGGACATCCAGACATAGCTGCAGTACACAGCCAGACACAGACTGATGGGTTTTTAATGGTGTATACTGAAGCAACGCATGGGGAGTGTTTTTAAGAGTTGACCAAGAGCAGATTTAAAGTAGGTCGCTTAGTTATCACTCCTGTTGCATTTAACATGGTGACATGCTTATTAACTCACTTACTGTGCATCACTTTGTATCAGAGGATGCATTTTACCTCATTAACTGCTTTTAGTCTGTGCCCTGTCATTCCTCTTCGGGTTATTTTTACCTTTGTGTAGATCCTTTGCCCATACGAAGAGTGTATGTGTAAGTTCTCCTGCTGAAAGGATGGTAAGTGTTCACACCGCACTTAAAAATCTCTAAGGGTATGACTGTAAAATGTCTCTGGAGGGGAGTTTTTGTTGAGCTGAAAATTCCATGAAATTACAGGAAGGTAGTCAGCTGGAATTTTTAAGTTACGTTTACTGACTCATGGTGCAATTTGCCTGCCCCTTCAAGCAAGCAAAATTATATCAGCATAAATGCATATGTTCCTCAATTTTTATTCATACATCAGAAATCTTCTGTTTTGTGATTGTTACTATTAAATAACATTTTAAGATGAAAATTCAGTGTCATCTGTTTCTGAGGAAAATTTTTATTCCATTGCTGTTCAAAGTTTTTAATAATTAATTTCAACTTCTGTAGAGTCAGCTTATTTTCTCTATGTGCTATCAAATACTGTTAGCTACTGAAACTGCACTGGAAATCACACAGATTAAGTGAGGACCATCAGTATTTAATAGATATGGGAATATTTACATCATATGCAGACAGGATGTTTGGTGGCAGTGGCTTTTACATTCTAACCTTTATGCCAAAGATAAACACCCTATACCAGTAAAAGTATGGTCTTGTGAGCCTAAAAGAGCTGGTGCTTGGCTTCTGCCTGCATGCCTGTGTCTCAAATGACAAAACTGAGTTAAATGATGCTCTGAGTGTGATATTTTAAAGCCACATCCACACACCTCTTTTAATCAGTTCCACTTAATGCACATAGAAACCATGCAACACTATTTCTCCTGTAATTTGCCAATTACACTTTATTTTTCAAATGCAGTTAAAATTAGAGGTGGAGTCAGACTCTGGATTGTTATCAGTAGTGGAAGTGACAGTTTTATGTCAGTTTTCACAATTGCTTTTGTTACTGATAGGGATCTGAAATGTATGAAGTAAATATTTTCTGTATAAATTACACAAAGAAAAAATTATATATGACATGTAAAAGATGTAAAAACAAAGTAAAAAAAGTGTTCATTTGGGACTTTTCTAGCTGTTTGTAGCAGTCTGCTAAAGTTGAAACACTTTTTCATTTCAAGGAGTTTTATGGAAGGTATTTAATTTGCACTTTTGGATTAAAGCTACCAGCTCTGTGTCTTCACACAGCCTCTAGAACTGAATGATTATATTGCTTTTGTATTTAAAGTGAAAGCATAACAATTTCCATAGTCTTTCAAAGGTGTCCTGTGTTCATTCAAGGTACATTGGAAATAAACTCTTAATTGGGTAAAAATATAGCTGCATGGCCAGGCCCAAAGAGTGGTGGTGAGCAGAGTTGAATCCAGTTGGTGGCCAGTCGCTAGTGGTGTTCCCCAGGGTTCAGTACTGGGGCCAGTTCTGTTTAGCATCAATGACCTGGATGAGGGTATCAAGTGTGTCCTCAGTCAGTTTGCAGATGACAGCAAGCTGGGTGGGAGTGTTGATCTGCTGGAGGATAGGAAGGCTTTGCAGGGGGATCTGGACAGGTTGGATCAATGGGCCAAGGGCAACTGTATGAAGTTCAACAAGGCCAAGTGCTGGGTCCTGCACCTGGGTCACAACAACCCCAGGCAACGCTACAGGCTTGGGGAGTAGTGGCTGGAGAGCTGCCTGGCAGAAAAGGATCTGAAGTTATTGATCAACAGCCGGCTGAATATGAGCCAGCAGTGTGCCCAGGTGGCCAAGAAGGCCAACGGCATCCTGGCCTGTAACAGAAATAGTGTGGCCAGCAGGAGTAGGGACGTCATCCTTCCCCTGTATTAGGCACTGGTGGAGCCACACCTCAAGTACTGTGTCCAGTTTTGAGCCCCTCACTACAAGACAGACATTGAGGTGCTGGAGCGTGGCCAGAGAAGGGCAGCGAAGCTGGTACAGGGTGATGTTGTGTTGGATTGGGTATTGGAAAAGATTTCACTGAAAGGGTTGTTGAGCATGGGGCCAGGTTGAGTCACCGTCTCTGGAGGTATTTAAAAGTCTTACAGACATGGTGCTTAGGGCCATGGTTTAGTGATGGACTTGGCAGTGTTAGCTTAACAGTTGGACTTGATGATCTTAAAGGTCTTTTCCAACCTAAATGATTCTATGAAAACTTTAACAAAATTGATCAAAGCTTGAAATCCCATAAATAATTTAAGGAAAAATTGTGTTGTCTGTCCTTTGGGTGTAATAAGTGTTTTTCAAAAATATTTTCTAAACAAACTGTAACTACTCTTAACACTAGAATCTTTCTTCTCACCTATTTCCAGAATATTTTCATATCTTCTTCTTCTGTTACATCTAATCTTCTGTATAAAGTACCATAAATCTAAAAATTGATGCACAGTTGGGTTTTTTTTTAGGACTGTTTGTTAGAGTTATTTGTATGCTATAAAAACTTCTGTCCCAGTAGGAAATTCAGATCGTACCAACCTTTGAATCAGAATAAACATATCCTCTCTAAAGTAAAATTTTGAGCATGTACTTCACTGTGTAACTCTTACTACTCCTTCATTTTGGAAACTTGGTGTTTATTAATGTATCTTAAGGGATAAAGAATCCTAAAGCTTGTTTTTAAGTGAAAGAAATTAAAATAAATGGCTTTCATTGCACATCTAAATCTTCTTTAGGAAGGAACCACCTTATTTTACATTTTGACAGTTGATTGTTCCTTGAATTATATTTATTGTCAGTGTGTGACAGGTGACATTGATTGCCAAGTTACTCACTCATGAGTGGTATCTGACTAGAATTATGAGTTGGTGTATGGAGCTTGGGTGTGTTTCAGGAAACAGCACTTCTGCTTACAGCAGATGGTTAGGTTTGATTAGCTGACACTTATTCCAACCCAGTGTCCAAAGAGGCAGTGTTTATTCAGTGGTTTGTGGGTTTCTTCAATTTATATAATATAAATCTTCTTCTGAATTACACCATGCACTTGAATTATGTTCTGTGATGTAACTGAAGTCTGGTCTTACCACAGTAGTGCTTCATTTTTTTCAGAGAGATTGTTAGACATATTTAAAAACAATTTTAAAGTTTTCAAAGGCAATTGAAGATGTTGTGTAAGTTTGCTTTTATGCTGTGAGAATGTATTGAAGTATGCTGTAACAGCTAAGAAACTGCAGATTTTTCTCTTACATTTCTAGTAAGTGCTTTGTGCTTAAAAATGAGTTTTGCTGTCATATTATTAACTGTATGTGTGCCAAAAGGCTCTACTGAGTTCTTTCTCTCTTTGGTTTCTCTCTTCCCTTCTTAAGACAGTATTTTCTTCCGTTGTCTATTTGATTATCCTCCCTGTCATTTTTCTTCCTAATTTTCAGGTGGATTTTTTATTTCATTAGCTCAAGCCCATTTCGGCTTGTTTCACTTGTCATTTCCTGTAGAAGCATTCCTGGTTTTTGTCTTTATGGTACATTGCCTTTACAGTATTCATACAGTTACCTCTTTTAATCTTCACTTCTATTTTAAAACCAGGACAAACATTTTAATATAGTGTAAAAATTCTCATTTATCTTAAATATTATTACAATATATTCTCAAGGATTTTTAAAATTTCATGTAGCTTCTGAGAAAATAGTTGACTTCTGATAAAACTCTTTGTAAAGCAGGATCTTAGGTGGAGGGTGGAGTTGGTCCACTTTTGAAAAATCATTAGATAATTAGGTGCACAGATTATTCACTGTTGATCTACTTTTATCATCATTAGTCTTATGATGTACACCTGGAAAAGGTGTTAATGGAAGCAGTTTCAGTGCATCAGGTTGTTTAGTATCTAAAAATTATGCTAAATAGTGTAAAAAGACAGCAGACTTTTCTACTTCAATTACCAGTCAGTCCTTAAAATCTCCCATCTTAAATCTTTGACAGTTAAATGTCATTACTTAGTTTCTCTATCCTCAAAAGCCCGGTGTAATCTTGTAGTTAGGAGAGAGCTGCCACCAGCAATAGCCATCAGCACTGGATTCCCCAGGGACTGCAGCTTTCAGAGGGGATTAGTGTTATGAAGCACCTGCTTTGAGCTAGACTGCAGGACTGACCAACATGTGCTTCTCATTCCTTCCAGCCTCCCTTAAGCTGTGGGGTTTTTTGGGTGGCTGTGGTGGGTTGATCCTGGCTGGATACCAAATGCCCACACAAGCCCACTCTATCACTCCCTCTCTCCTACTGGACAGGGGAGAGAAAAAATATAATGAAAGGCTTGTGGGTCAAGATAAGGACAGAGAGAGATCATTTACCAATGACTGGCACGAGCAAAACAGACTCGACTTGGGGGAAAAAAAATAATTTTAATTTATTACCCATCAGACAAGAGGATAATGAGAAATAAAACCAACTCTTAAAACACCTCCCCCAACCCCTCCCTTCTTCCCAGGCTTAACTTCTCTCCTGATTTCCACCTCCTCCCCCATCAGTGGCACAGGGGAACAGGGAATGGGGTTGGGGTCAGTTCATCACACGGTGTTTCTGCCGCTCCTTCCTCCTCAGGGGGAGGACTCCTTCCCCCGCACCAGCGTGGGGTCCCTCTCACAGGAGACAGTCCTCCACAAACTTCTCCAACATGAATCCCTCCCATGGATGACCATTCTTCATAGTGTGGGTCCCTTCCATGGGGTGCAGTCGTTCAGGGACAGACTGCTCCAGCTCGGGTCCCCCATGGGGTCACAAGTCCTGCCAGCAAACCTGCTCCAGCGTGGGCTCCTCTCTCCACAGGTCCTGACAGGAACCTGCTCCAATGTGGGCTTCCCACAGGGTCACAGCCTCCTTCAGGCATCCACCTGCTCTAGCATGGGGTCCTCCATGGGCTACAGGTGATCATCTACTTCACCATGGACCTCCATGGGCTTCAGGGGGACAGCCTGCCTCACCCTGGTCTGCACCACAGGCTGCAGGGGAATCTCTGCTCTGGCACCTGGAGCACCTCCTGCCCCTCCTTCACTGACCTTGGTGTCTGCAGAGTTGTTTTCTCTTACATCTTCTCACTATTCTCTCTCCAGCTGCAAAGTGTGCAGCTTTTTTTTTCTTCCTCTTTTTTTTCTTAATTGTGTTATCACAGAGGTGTTACTGGTGGGCTCGGCCTTGGCCAGGGGCGGGTCCGTGTTGGAGCCACTGGCATTGGCTGTGTCGGACATGGGGGAAGCTTCTGGCACCTTCTCACAGAAGTCACCCACGTGCCCCCACCAAAACCTTGCCACATAGACCAAATACAGTGGTGGCTTTTCTTTTTGCATTTGCTCTTTTTAGTCTGATAATGGCTCATTTGATTCTAACAGTCACCCCCCCCTTTTTTCCCCATTAAATGGAAGAATATATTGCTTTAAAAGGCTCAATCCAATGAAAAGCTGTTCATTCGAATGAGAGTTTAGCCAAGATACTTCTTTAAGTACAAACTGAAAATGTTAAATGTTGTGTACTTTTCTACTTAATGAATTCTAACATCATGCTCCTGCCTCCCTGCTTCTGTATTATGATTAAGACTAGTTTTATACCAAGGCTGTCATAGGTGAAATAACTTTTTTTTTATCTTCAGTGGAATTATGGCTAGATTCAGACTGCACATCAGCACAGAAGCAATATCAGTGCTATTGCTTTAGTGAAAAAATAAAGCTTGAATGTGCACTACTACCCAGGACTTGTTTGCTGGAAAGAAAACTTCTTTAAATAAAACCACTGGAGTACCTGAATGTCCAAAAATTTGAACCTCTTGAAAATAAATTAGAATGGAACTTGCTTTTGAATTTTTATTAGAAAATGTGCCATATATGTGTGATATTCAAACATTTTTTTAAAACCTTATTTTCTATCAATATATAGGGAAATACTTCTCATATTTTTGGGTGCCAGTCTTTCAGGTGCATTACCGAATGTAAAATGGCAACGGTTAGGAATGGTGCAGTTTCTCCAAAGGCAGGGAAATGAAAGCTTCCAATTTGTAATTTCAAATTGCAAATTTCTGTTATCCGAAGAACAGCCAAAAGGTATTTCTGGCAGCAGCTAAGTTCCCTGAAAGCAAAGGAGTAAAAACAGCCAGTAATTACAGCTGGTTCTCATTTCCCCCCTCTCCTGAATGCCTGGACTGCTACTGAGTGTCGTGGTGCCACATGAAGGCAGCAGATGCAGACAAGGGTCATGCTGTGGACGTTTCAGGCCGCTGTACAAGTACTGCTGGAGATGGGAAACTTCCCTCATGCATCCACCTAGAGGTCTCAGCTCACCTTCTCCTTGGCCTTGGACAACTTTACTATGATAATAGCCAGTTTGAATAATAAATGTTTCCTTGTAATCCTTACAGAAGCTCTAAGTACCTGTAAGATATTTTTAATTATTCATCAGGGGTTGTTTAAGAATCGTCGGCTTTGTTGTAGATCAGGCTGAAAGTCCATCTAATCTTCAGGGTCCTGTTTCACAGGAAATGTGTTAAGTGTTTAAAAAAAAAAAATTGCTGAGAACTGCTCTGTAGGAATGTTTACAGGGATAATAGAAGGTAATTGGGGAAGGACCTTAAACTTACAGCTCAGTTCTTCTGGGGTAAGCATGCATTCTTTCATGATGCTTCACATCAGTTACATTTGCATCCCCTTATCTTTGTTAGTGAGATAAAGAGCGGAAGTTTGATCCTCTTCTGTGCTACTTAAAATGTTTATATCTCGTGCTCTCCTGAGTCCAGTACAAGCACTCTGCATTTCCATGAATGTTCCTGTGGCTTTGATTGCCATGGTCATTTTTCTTGCTTTAAGGAATTCTTTTGGCAAATGCTTCTACAGGATCGATAATGTTCCAAATAAAACAATATAAACAGCAATATGTTTCGTATACTTTCTAGTCCCATGTATGCATACAACAGTCTTGCCTGCTTTGAGTTATCTGCAGCCAAACTCCCACTCCCAGGGTTGCTAGTTACTGTATAAAATATTACATATTGTATATAATTATAGCACCTTCTTGTATTCACTGAGTTTATTTTAAGTGCTGCTAGAAGTAATAGCTTTAATTAAACTGTTTTATGCGTGAGTTGGCAGATTTTTTCCCTGTGCTAGTCGCAATATCATGTATTAGGATAGAATATTGTTAACTGGGAGTGTGTCTTCTCTAAGTAGTGTTAATTATTGTCATCATGATTGCAAAAAACTCAGTGAAAATGATGTCAAATAATAAAAATGCAATAAAGATTCTGTAACCCAGAAAAGTACACCTTGCTTGGGATTAGGATAGTAATTTAACGGTTTCAAAATAAGGTAAATATTTTAAATGAAATTTTATTAAATGTTAGACAAGCTTTTGTAATTTTATTTCTAGTTTTCTGTGATCATCTTATGTTCTTCTCTTTCCAAAGACTTGATCGCTAATTCCGGAAAACGCGCTAATTCTGGTAAATCCATGTTTCGACAGATGATGCCCTTTCTCCTGCGCTTTGCGGTTCCTCTGCCTTCATGTCTTGCAATTTGCATTTCTCCTACTCAGGATACCAAACTCTGCTTGTTCTTTGAAAAAATGCTACCGGGGTACTATTGACTGAAATGTCTAAGAAAATGGTGCAAGATATTGGACTCCTCATGTTGAAGTGCAGCTGCATAGTGCAAATTACAAAGCTTCACAAAAGCTTTAATGCTGCTTGCTTTTTCTGAAGGACATCTAGTTTGAAATACACTAATGCTTGCTTTTGACCAACAGAAGGGACCATGTTATCAATATACTTGAGGATACATTCTGGATAGCACCCTGCCTCACAGTTAAATGTTGATTTTCTGTATAATTAAAAACCCTGGCCCTTCAGTAGGTTTGCAGGCAAGTTTCATAAGATGTGTTGTCTACTTGCAAGCAAGAGTCATCTTGCACACTGACTTTTGCTCTACAGCAGTGTCTTAAGGAAGCAGTTACTTTTGGCATGTGATTTTTAGTTAAGTGGTTTTTTTCTATGACCTTGGTTTTGCACATGCTTCTTCTCTATGTGGTGGTCTGTATATTCTTTGACTTAAACATCTGTGTTTCTGTATGGAAAAAATCTAGCCATTTAAAATGAGAGCAACTTTTTTTACTGATGTTTGTATGCATAGTCTGGTAGCTATGGATATCTGACAGTTTTAAAGAAAAAAAGAGCCATTTTTCTCTTAATGAAATGGGGAGCTGTCAGCTGAGCAAAGCTGATATCTCTGCTGAGCGCTTATATATATGCAAGAAAGTGCTCACACAGCTGAGATGTATTTTGTCTTCTGTATGTATTTTCTGCAAATTATTAACCATGTCTATTTCTTTTTGCTTTCAAAATGATGTGAGTTTTACTGACCACAAATTGTGTTTTGTGGCAGAAATTGTATCAACTTTTCTTTGTGTCAGGACATGACCTAAAAGCTTTAAACTTCTAGCATTATTTCAGTTACAATCTGTACTAGAAAAAGGCTGTTTTGTGAGACATCTGTGGGTCACCTACTTACCCTGCCTTGCCTTTTGTCCTCCATTCAGCAACACTGTTGTCATAGAAAAATGGGCTTCTGAGAAAAAGGTAGGAGATGGATCAATCAGCAATGCCCAGTGGTGCCACAATTACAATACAAAACTGAAAATGTAATTTTTATATTTGAAGTAACATAAAAAATGTTACCTAGAGAACAGTAAATTCTCTACAGTCCTACAGTGCAAAAATATTCATGTATCATGCAACATTGAACATATGTTTAGGCATTTAAATACTGAACTTCAGTGGTTTCTGATTTATTTTTACCTTCTCTATTTCTAATTTTCTTAAACCAGGAAAAACTTGTTTTACTATGAAGACAGGGAAAATCTTAATTTGTTAGAATGTAATTATGTTTTATTTCTTTAGCTATGCTGTACCTTTAAAAAAACCTGGTGGTTTCTCAGGGTGCTACAGTTTGTCCTGGGTGCAGAATGATGCTGCATCCTGTCTGAGAAATAAGCATGGATGGAGGGAGAGCAGTTATTAATTAGTGTGAGCAGATCACTTGCAGTGGGCTCATTTACCTTTAACTCACAGTAAGAACAGCTGAAGACATATGTGAAATTTCCAAGGAACTGTTTTTCATATAAAGCTGACTGTTTAAATTTAAGCTTTTGCTACCAATCTGTGTTCTGCTAAGGCAGTTGGTAGCTGAGGACCTGGTCTTTCCCTGACTGAGTTTCAAACTGAGATGCAGACTGAAAGGGCTGGCTTTTGGAGTGAGATACTGGTGTAATTAGTCTGCTAAAAGCAAAGCTGGCATTAATTATACAGAGGAAAGAAACATATTTCATACTCACCAGCAAGTTTATGCAGCAAGGAAACAGTCTAAGATTATGATGAACATTTTAAAGTTAATAGTTACTTCTGTGTCAATACCATTAAAAGAGAAGGGGTAGAACTTGCATCTGGGAATGGAAGGAAAGAAATTCTGAAAAATCCTGAACAAGGCTAAAAGCTGATGTCTCAGGCCCAGAGGCTTACCTTGCTGTCATAATACCTACATTCTTTTGATACTTTTTTTAGTGTATTTTTCAGTCTCACAAAAATGATGGTAGGATAAATAATGCAGATTTAGGCATAAACTATTCCATTACAGTATTTATGTAAATCTGTGTCAGAAATTGCTGGACATCCAATCCAAAGATGACTGAAATGATTTGTGATTCTACGCTCCTGTTCCATGGAAGACCAGAAACTGTACCCCTATAAAGCATGATTATCGATAGAGATAAGTGTTTGGATTGAATAAAGAGTCTTAAGATTATACTAGTGCTACTGTTTAGAAACAAATTTTATGAAAATTATGTAAATAGTGGTTAACAAATGGAGGGGGGAGTGGTTTGTGTGTGTATGGTTTTTGTTTTGATTTGGTGTTGGGAGGGGATTGTTTGGTTTGGTTTTGTTTGGGTTTTTTTAACAAACCAACATACATGCTCTGTGAATAGGTCCAAATGTCCATTTTGGAATAATTGTAAGGAGTAGCTTCTGAATAACCATGGCATTCACGTGGTCATTGAGGAATGGAGCAACCAGAGTTGCTCAGTTATGGAACCTCTTACCTCATGCCATTCTCTTCAAATATGTCAGTTAACTTCAGCAATTGGAAGTCAGGGTTTATAACATAATTGAAGTGGAAGGTGATGTAGAAGTCATCATGCAGTTAACTGAAATAACATAGCCAGATAGTCCCTGGCATGTGGATGAGGATCAGTGACTTCTTGGGGCATCTCAGAGTTGCTCAGCAGGTGAGCATAACTTTCTCTGCCCAAATAATTAACGGTCTACTCGAGTCAACTTCTTAGCTACCTTCTATTTTCTGTCATACTGAAAGAATCCTTTTAAATCTTAAGAGTAGGGATGTTCTGGATTTGAGGGCAAGTACTCAAGACAAATACCACAAGAGATTTGAGGTCTGGGCACTTGAAAGCAGTTGATGGGGAAGCAGCAGCAAACAAATGAAACACAGTTCCTTAGAAATACATTAGGTTCTCAGTCTGTATAAAGAACATCTCTCTCCACTAGAATGACAAGAAGGACTGAGGTACTTAAAATAGTTAAGCCACTTCAAAAGTGACTTGCCTTGTGAGGGTGTTTCTTGACCCTCTTAGTTGTGGGTCTTTAACTTCCAAGATTAGTAGTAATTAAAGCTTTAATGCTGCTTCTCCTTTCAGGTTAGTGTAATGCAAATCACTGTAATTGTGTGTCCATTACTTTTTTCATTATAGTCTCTATTCGGGCTTTGGATTTTGTGGAGTTATACATACTTAGCACTGTATTCTTAAGTGAAATTGTGTTACTGGCTTCAGGTTGAACCACTTTCCATTTTACAGTTAATTGAGAAAAGGTAACCAAACCAACCACTTTGTACACCTGAGACTTTTTACATTTGGATCATAAATTTGGTTGGCTTTCAGTATGTAAACTACTTGATAAAATACTCTTTTCCAGGAGAAATTATTCATTTTTACTCCAAAAAGTGTGTGTATTCAGATACAAAATTTGTGTGGCTTAAAGTAGTCTCAACTTTTTCACAAGACTGGACAGGAATTTTGGTTTATTTCCCAGAAAGTTATGCTGTTTAGGGACACCTGTCATTTAGCACTTTCTTTCTAGTTCTTGAAGTCTTCACTATCCCAGGTGTCTTGGTTACACTGAAGTCTGTAACTGGCTATGGTTTCTTTCATGTATGCTGTGCTTTATTCTGTATGTCCTTCAGGGCTACTACTTTACAGTGGTTTTTGGTTGGTTGTTTTTTTCTGGAATCAGTCTTCAGAGGAATTCAGTGTACGTTATTTTAAAAAAAAGCTAGCTCTTTTAAACCAAATATGTCTTCCAGGTTTATTATAATAAAAGTACTTTCCACAGAATCACAGAATTATAGGGGTTGAAAGGGACCTCAGGAGATCATCTAGTCCAACTCCCCTGCCAGAGCAGGTTCCCTACACCAGATTACACAGGAAAGCGTCCAGGCGGGTTTTGAACATCTCCAGAGATGGGGACTCCACACCCTCTCTGGGCAGCGTGTCCCAGGGCTCTGTCACCCTCACAGTAAAGAAGTTTTTCCTCATGTTTAAATGGAACCTCCTGTGTTCCAGTTTGTGCCCGTTGTCCCTTGTACTGTCATTGGGCACTACTGAAAAGAGCCCGGCCTCATCCATTTGGCCCCCACACTTTTATTTATAGACATTTATAGGTATTTATAGACATTGATAAGATCCCGCCTCAGTCTTCTCCAGGCTGAAGAGTCCCCAACTTCCTTAAGGAGAAGTTTGTTAGGCACTTAAAGGAGAGCAATTAACTGTATTTAACTAATGAACTGGACTGTAGATATGTCAGACATCAGTTTATTAGCTTGTAGGTGCATACAGTAGGTTGTGTGTGCTTGTGTTCCGTAGTACCTCTTGAAATCTTCTGTTTGATTGTAGCTCTTGCTGCTTGTATTTAGGAAAACTTCAGTGTTTTATGATACTCTAAGGAAAAAGAAAAGTCATCAACTGAAAGAAGTGGGAGTAAACTGCAGAAATATTTACAAAGGCAGTGTAGTCTTACTCTGTTTTCTAACATGGTATTAATGTCTTAGCAGTTCATATCTAATGGTAAAAAAGTCATTATACAGAAACCTAAAATGGTGTTAATTTATGCAGACTTTCTGTGGTGTGTTCACATTTCTTGTCTGAAGCTTAGTGCTGTAGTTGTGTGGCCATTTAAATTACACATGAGTTTTTGATGCTTTCAAAATACAGTACTGCTTGCTTTACCTCTGACCAATTACTTTCGTATTTCCTGAGTCTTGAAAGTCAAGGTCCCAATCCTGAAAGTTTTTGCTGTGTTTAATTATCTGCAATTTCACATGCACTAGTCATCTTAACTGCTTGTGGGGTTACTTAAATGAAAAATAAAGCTCATGCAGAATTTTGTGGTGTTGAGGCTAAAGCTCTGTAGAATTTCAAAGGCATAACTTCTATAACTGTTGATATGTTAGCCATAGGAGGCAATTTAATTTGTCAATATATGAATGTTTATAAACAGCAGTCTAGTATTTGGTCTTTCTTAACAGTAACTTCAACTTCAACGTCTATATTTGGGCTTGGTGATTTAGGCTTACTTTAGTTTCAGATTATATTTGGTGGGTTTATATCAATGGAAGTGTATTTTTAAATTTTTGAAGGTTCATTATTTTGGAAAATACTGATGGCAAAGGTAGAGCTGGCTTATTGATTCTGTGTATGAAGTTTGAACTGTGCAATCTGATTTTGCTTTACATGCTAAATAATAAATTATGGAGGATCAGTAGGGACAACTGAGGTGTAAAGCATAGGAAGTTAAAATTAGGAGATAAAAACATTAAAATTTTTTATAACCTAGGTATCCTTGTCAAACAATAAAAGTCCTACTGCATGAAGACTGTATAAGGCAAGGCAGCCTTTGTCTCAAAAGATTGTATAACAATGATTTTTTTATTATTTTTTTTTAAATTCATTATTGAAGAGGAGGGAGTCTTATCTCTGATATCTAAAGCCTGTGAAATACTTTTAATAGGTATCACAGAAAAGAGAAATCAAAATAGTTTCTTACCAGCTGCATCTGAGTGATGGCTAAACAATGAGTAAATATCAAATGAAGTATTTAGTCAATTTGTTTAAATTTTACTGTTAATTTTTTTTCATCTCTCATATTCATCTTGGTGATTGTGATCTTTTCTAGAAGGCCAGTGTTTTTTAGCAGTGCTGGCCACAGTTAACCAGACCTGTGCAAGTGCTTAAATAGATTCATAATGCAAGTCTAATACATTAAACTTGTGAAACAAAACAATCAAAACAGTGTTACAAATTGACCAAAAAGTTGAAGATCTTAAGTGTGTTACTGTAGTTTCCTTAAATATGTCTTGTGTTAATGAAGTTTTAAAAAAAATCTCTAATAGTTGTTCTGTGCCTAGATGTGGTTACTGCAGCCTGTTGTGTTGTAGGAGGCACTTGATATAAAACTGGACTTTGTGAGATGGCAACTCCAGGTTTAAAAAGTGGCTCTGGCTTAAATCTAATTCTGAAACTTAGTATCTACCCATTTATCCCTCGTATTAAAAACAGTATTTCTGCAAATGTGGCATCACGTTCTTTACACAAACTGAAGTGTTAGGGGAATTCCTTGCAGCACTTTTTCAAGTATGTATTTTTTCCATGCAGTATCTATTTTTGGCAAAGGTAAGTATGCATCACTGTTGCAATTTTGTCAAATCATCTTGTCATGTACAGTGTGTTTTACTGGGGTTCATACTCTGGACATTCTGAAAGTTGTTGGAAGATTCAGAAAGCTTGCTTGTCATCTGAAATATTGCTATGCCTGTGTCTTGGGAAGGAAAAGGGGGGAGAAGAGTAAAGTCCACTACAATATAACTTATAACTAATTATTTTCATTTTTCAGATGTTCCTCCTGCTGATCAAGAAAAGCTTTTTATCCAGAAGTTACGACAATGTTGTGTACTTTTTGACTTTGTTTCTGATCCACTAAGTGACCTAAAGTGGAAGGAAGTAAAACGAGCAGCTTTAAGTGAAATGGTAGAATACATCACACACAATCGCAATGTGATTACAGAACCTATTTACCCTGAAGTAGTACATATGGTAAGTGATTTAACAATGAGAACTATTTTGATTTTTTTTTTTAAGTCACAGATGCTTGTTCAGCTGTATCAACTTCTCTTAAGAAAACTGACTGAAATCTTAAAAAAAATATTAACTATGTTTGCACATCTGCAAAATGATAATATAACAGTGCTTTTAAATCCCATTGCCCAGGTTGATTCCTCCTCTTTGTGAGATGGGAACTAGACACATACATGAAGCAGAAGTAAACTATGCTTTAAGATGGTAAAAATGAAATCTTGGATTTTTTTTTTAAAAAAAGGGTTGTTTTTTTCCCCTAAAAACCTTGGTTGGATTAGGTATTTATAAAAATAGGGAGGAAAGTTAAATACATCTAGCTGTTAAAAAAAGAAATTAATAGCAAAATGGGAAAGAAAAAAAAAATTACTGGTGCAAGCTTGACATTTAATCTTATGTAATCCCATTCAGTACCAGCAACTGATGTTATTCTGTATTCAGAGGTGAGAATGAGAGTCAGACTCTATTTAGTGCACAAGATGGCAGGTGAGGGTTCTACTGGAACAAGCTAGGTGAACTGTTCAGACCTGTGGTATTTTTTTCCTGCTCACTATCTAAATCCTAGCCCACTAGACTTGGTTTATTCTTCTGTCGTGCCTAAGTCCGCTCCAGAGGAGGAGGCCATGAAAGTACAAGAGAGTATTTCTGCTCTCATTGTGGTGACTAGACACCAGTTACCTGGAGCAGCAGTTGGGTTGAGGTCTGTAGCTGTTGTCTGCAATATACTGAGCACAGAAAGCATCTTTTAAAATAGCTGATTAGTAAGCCTACAAGAAACTCTTGACCATGTGTGACATGATAGTTTTTCCTGAGACTTTATGGCTTGGGGTGAATTTTCAGAGGGATAAAAAAACAGTGCATCTTTAACATAACTGTGAACTCAGTCAAATTTTGAGGAGGTCCTGCAAATCTGAGACTTTCAAGCTTCTTCAAAGATTCTAAGAATTTATAGTATGAAAGGTGTTGCTTATTCTGAAGATTGCTTGTTATCTAAGTCAGCCTTAAGTGTTTATTGATACAGAAGTTATTTTCATGAGAACTTCTGAGTATACGAGGATTACGTGTAACTGTAGATATCAAACATACACAAAGCATTGGGGATGGTTAACGAGGAAATGTGGGATCGTGGCTTTTCCCATGTCTTGAAAGATTATTTGTATCTCTTTTTTTGGTTAATTCATTGCTTGTTTTGGAATACTTGACACTGATGAAAAGGGAGTTACGAAAGAGAATAAGTTTCTGAGACTTTGTTTAGGTAAAATGCAATTCCTGAGGAGTTACTGAAAATCTGTGTCGGACACAACTGTTTTATCTGTGTAGGAAGTCTCAACTGCCCATAATTTCATAACTTTTGCCTTATGTGCCTGCATTATCTTCCTCCATCAGACAGTTAAGGCCAGAATACATTTGGCTGAGGAGAATATATGCTTTCTTAGCTTTCAGATGCAATTATTGGTAATAAAGTCTGTACTTTGGTTTGTTTAATAAATCTTGGTTCAGAATTTGGCTGCTATCTTAATCGCCAGTGTTTTGCTGGGAGCACGCAGCAGCTGCTTGACAATTCTTCCAGTGAAATTAAAATGCTGTGCAAGGTCCCAAAGTGTGTGGAGTTTCTTTGCATGAGACTCATACAGCTCTGCCATAGACACTGTCAGTGAAGGCACCTGGACTACAGTTTTGAAGTTAAATTCAGATAGCGCTATTTTTAGTCTGCTTTTATGGAACAGCTTTCTTTTGGTCATCTGTTCTGAAACAACTGTATTCTTCCTGCAGTAGTATTATCAGCTACTTTCTTTCAGGCATGTACATGTAGATTGAAATGTACTTTTGCTAAGTTCTAGCAGTAGACTTGAGTTAGTTGTGTGGATTTTAAGGAAAAATAAATCTGATGTCTTTGTGTAGTTTAAGACTCTTCTAAGAGACGTTGACAAGTTGTGTGCTGCTACTGCCTTTGAATGGTATTAGTAAGGAATAGTGTTTTCAATGAAAATATGATAGTGATGAAGAAATACTTGGATTTGAGAGTGGTTCGTGGTTTGGAAAACTTGGAGTGTTGGTGGCTGGCATAGGAATTAGGACTTCCCTGGGCCATTCTGTTCATCTTCACAACTTGGAGGTTACACATTTGTATATGAGTATAGATACAGATGCATATATGTGTCAGCTGTATATGTGACTAATTTTTGTTTGGTTTTGTTAGCATTTTATTTAGGCTAAATGCTTAGGACAATGAATTTCACAAGTATAACAATAGAACATAATATTTTTCCCTTTTCAACAGCTTCAAATCTCCTTTCTCTCTGATAGGAGAAGCATCTGCCTTATCATCTGGTGGTTCCTTATAGTTCTAGTGTTTATGTCATGTCCATCGACCCCACCCTCACCCTTCTTTTTTTGCTTCAAGTGTCCAGTTCAGTTCTTTTATGTTAATCATAAGTCTTCTTTTCAAAAGATAGGAGATGAATTAATTTCTAAAATGGTTTTAATGTTATTTTCCAGAGTGGGTGCGATAGTTTCTTCCATTTCTTCCTCTAAGAAACAGCTGACATCCTTCAAATTCTTTTTGTATTTGTAAGCAAAGTTGTGATGGGAAAAGAAATGTTTTTTATTAAATGCTTGTATAACAAGTTTCATTTCTCAGGTATAATACAGTAAGGTTGGATTGATTAGCTTCAGAGTAGGAACTTGCCTCTTCTAAAAACTATAAGATACGTAGTCAAATGTCTGATTAAATGTTGTAAATACAGATGTGAAATGTAAGGGGTTTTTAATCAAAAGCATCTGTTACAGATTCTTATTTAGAAAATAATGTATCGGGGTTTTGTTGGTTTGGGGTTTTTTTTAGCTTGGCTTTTGAAGAAAACAGGGCTTCATGAGAGCATTCTGTTGTGCACTAGTTTGTCAGAAGCACAGACACTTAGGATATTAGTTTTGGAGAACTTTGTGAGAACTGCTAGCTATATGGAATACAGACTCAAATTAATGCCCCTTTCCATCTCAGGAAAAGATGGATGCACTGGATGTGGATGGAGGTCCAGGGTTGTAGTGTTTTGAGAAAGCAGTAGATCATAAGCTTGTATAAATATGGCTTACTTATTTTGGTAGCTCCTAGAGTAATTTCCTTAGCGGGGATGATGAAGTACTTGTGAATGGTAAATTAATGTTTTTGTGAATCATATAGGCTAATATTACTTTTTAAATTGGTAATATATAGGAGCAGATCTAATTTTATAATGAAGCATTTTCAGCAACTGAAGCAGTTTCCACTGCAGCTTTTAATACATCATGAAAATGAAATTACATACTCAGTTATACACATGGGGAGGTTGATTTTTGTTTTCACAAGAGTTTTCTGGGTGTGGGTTTTTTTGGTTTTTTAACTCTGATCTTTGGTCTAGAATAAGAGGTACCACTGTGAATAGAAGTGTGTTACTTGTAGCTATATTTAGCTATTAGGATGGCTTTATTCACATTAATATAGAAGGCATAGACTTTCAGACTCTGTAGCTTGTCATTCAGAGCTGTTCTTGTCAGGCTTCACTCAGGCTGCTGAGAAGAAAGGAGGAGAAAATGTGTAAGGATCTCCCTGATGTTTATTTCCTTGCAAATATTCTCCAGTGTTACACAAAATAGACAACAGTGTGCATAACTACCATGGCAGCAAAGATATCTGTGAAGCAGTAAAAATGCAGGTTATTTGCTTTTCCTTTTTTGTTCTCCCATCCTTTTAAGTTATGTCCTTTGGAGTCAAGTGTTGTCAGTGCTAACAGCACAGAGGGAATTTTGGCACACTAGCCCAGTTTTCATAAAGAATCAAATTTCATAAAGTTGGAGGGAGCTGGGGAGGGGATGTGTTTAAGTTATGCTGTGTTTACTTAATACTTCTGTGGGAAACTGGCCTTAGAGGAAATTAGACTTTGCAGCTTGTCTTGTCTGTTTGGTCAAAAGACTGAGAAGTTAGGAAAAGATCCTCCATTTGACAGAAGGGTAAAGCTCTCACTGATATTAATTCATTGTAAATTTTCCTAAATTCCAATTACTTAATAGAAAAGAGAGGTTCAGGTTTGTGCCTTCATTGATAGGTGCTACACCTTGATTTGAGCAGTTTTGTTTTCTGTTGGTCAAGGATAAAAAACACAAAACAAATCAAATCAGATTTCATTGGTCCCATTGCTCATGGAACAAATTCTGCCTTTGGGTTTTACATCTTTATTTTATATTCTCAAAAATAAAAAATATGAGACATTGTACCTAACAGCTTACATGACCCAACTTTTCTTCTTTATGGTGAGAGCCTGAGACTTTCTCATCTAGAACAATATGGTTGTTCTTCCATTTGCTTAACAACATTAGCAAATTTTAAATTTCAAGTCTAGTCTTCCTGGATTCGTTTTCTTGATAGACCATTGATTATTGTAGATTTTTACTGTATTTTTTTCAAACAAAGGTCAGAGGTTGTTAGTTGCTTGATGTCCATGCTCTTATAAAGGGGAACATGAAGGTATTTTAGCTTTACTTTCAATTCTCCAAAATAGTAATTACTCTGATATGCCAGTCCCAGTCTGTATGAGACCTACATCTCAGTTGCTGAAATTAAGGAGTATTTTGAAGAGAAACAGACCATCAGGATTACTTTTTCCTTCATGGGAGTATGATGTAATTCTTGCAGATTTAGCTGATGCAGTTTGATACTGCCTCCCACTGTCTGCTCCTCCATCTGTCAGATGTGAGATGGCAGAACAGCACACACGGATGCTCCTTAGCCCTGCCAGCTAATAGGTAATTCAGTGCATTATTTTAAACTGTGAATGGAGGTGTTAATGAGAAGAAGTCAGAATGAGAAGAGGGAAACAAAGCATGCTGTTGCTTTTCCCAGAATCCCACCAGAGATGGATGGAACTCATTCCTCTGCAAAGTTGCATCTTAAAACTAAGATGGCTTTATCTTTCAGTGCTTTTGAGTAATGTTCAGATGATCAGCAAGAAAGCCTTAATGCTATTAAAAAAAACAACCCCCCCCCCAAAAAAAACCCCAAACAAACAAAAAAAAAAAAAACCCAAAAAAACCCTCCGAAAACGAAACCAACCAACGAAACAGAAAAAACTCAGTAAAACCTGAGAAAAGAACAAAAATGAGTTCATGACACGTGGTTATTATCTACAGTGGAATTTGAACATAATAAAGACTGAAATTGTTGCATAAAGAATAGATAAATGTGATATTGTAGTAGACCTTCCATTCTGAATAGCTACATTATAAGCAAACTCAAACTTGTAGAGCTTAGGGGTTATTCCTTAAATTGAGCTGTATTGTATACTTGTTGAAAGGGTAGGAACCTTTCAGCTGATGAAGTAAAGAAAATGTTCTTTTGCATCCTCAAATAAGACATTCAGTTCAGTGCAAGTTCCAATGGAGTAATCGTTGGGGGTTTTTTCTAGCTGGTCCTAGAGTTGCCCTGTGCTGGCATGTTTGCTGAGCCAAGTATTGGTTTTCTTGAAAAGGCTCTGTAAATGTTTCTGCCGCTCCTGGTGATGTAGACTTTTGCAAAGAATTTTCTTTTTCTGGCAAATCAGCTTCTCTGGCCTGCTGCCTCTTGCTTTGCCAGACTTAGGGAATGTATTCTCAGATTCTCCCCTAAATACTTGCAAAAAGACACCTCCAATCTGTTACAGTAATAGAATATTGCTAATAATGTATAGGTTATCTCTTGCTGGTGCGTGTGGTACATATTTAGGACAGGGTATGTGTGTGCCTTATGCTGAATCTCAATGTAGCCAGCTGCAGCTGGTTTAGTAAAATCAGTTCTGTGCAGCATGTAGCTCTCCATTCAGCGTAGCCACCATTCTTGTGAGCAAATGTTTACTAAAATGTAGGTTAATATATCTTAGTATTTTTCTAAAGCACAAAATTCTCTGTGTATTTGAAAGCAGAATTTGCTGTTGTAAGTTGGAACAGACTTGAAGAGAATTTCTTTGTGGAGCCTGGTATACTCAGTCATTATGAGGGGTTAGGACAGTACACCACTGTGTTTATATTTTGGTAGTGTTTTCATTGTTTCTGCAATGTGTTCAAGCTGCTGAGAGACTGAGGATCTCAAGGATGATTTGAAAATAGTGGAGGCAGTTGGGGACCATATACTGATTTGAATTGATCTTAGTATTTTATTTTGTACAAAAATAAGTTTAGACTGCTTGTTACAGCTTGTTAATGAGTAAGCAACAAAACAGAACAAGAAAGTCTCTGTTGGGTGCACTTAAGTGGTTAAATAGATTATTTATTTATTTTTCAGTTTTCCTACTCTCTCAGCAATTTGTGTGTCTCCTACCAACATCTGCCCTACATAGTACTCTGAATTACAAGTGAAATTGAGGAATTAGTCTCTTTTCAGTACTGACAGGCAGAGCTGTCTCACATATAGCAGATAAAGGCTTTCTTGGGTTTTCTTACTGGCATGTGCAGAAACCTTTTCCCTCCAAATTAGTAAAGTTTTAATCATTAACACCTCAGGGTGTGAGAACAACTATTTGAATCACTAGCTAGTTTCTTGTCCATAGAGAAGCCAGCTGGTTTTGCTAGCTGTCATTTCAGGTGGAGAATTTAGGATGCTGCAAACCTCTTAAATCTTTGCACCATTCAGGGTAAGGTTACATGCTAAATTTATCCCCAAAATAATGGAAGATATTTTTTTAGCCAACAAATGTTTTACTTTGCATTTGTGGTTATATGCATTGTATAAATTGATATGTGATTATTTCTGTAATTCATCTTTGTAGTCTGCTCCAGTTCTGTGAGGATGCTAAATAGTTTTCAGGGGTTTGAGAATTCAGATGAAATGAAAAGATGAGGATGTCCATTTCTCCTTCACTCAATGCCCCCTGTGATGTCGGGTAGATGGACAATGTTTAAAAGAAATATCAGTAAGAGATGGAGAGAGGAAATGGGTTTTGAAGTATTTCTTCATGTGTATACCCATGGTGTGCAATGAAACTGATGATATTTTACAGACAAGAGCAGTTTTGAGTAATCTGTTTTGCATCTCTACTTCTGACTTCCACTTTTGCAGGTTGTTTCAAGACCTCATAAAGTGTACATATAAAAAATGTTTGTGTAAACATTTCAATGTTTGTGTAAACATTTAAACATTGTATGTTACACAAACATATAAAATGTTTGTGTAAACATTTTATATACATTTGCTTTGGCTTTTCAAACGTGTGTGTAAAGAGATCAGAGCAACATTCTCATAAAACATGTCCTGACAGTAGGTTTGTGCTTTAAAGAATACTGCATGGAAAAATGATCTCCGAGTTAGAAATCTTTAAAGAAGAATGAATGTACCTCATTATTATTTAAACTACTGGGTTATATAGCTTGTATTTTTCAAAATATTAATTAAAATAGTTAATGCAAAGAATTTCAGTCAAAACAATCTTTGAAGTCTTTTTTTTAATAATTAACTTATTTCAAAGTTCTTAGAGACACATGTGATTTCAGTTTGCAGTTAATATGTTTCGAACATTACCACCATCTTCCAATCCAACGGGAGCAGAATTTGATCCAGAGGAAGATGAACCAACCTTAGAAGCTGCATGGCCTCATCTACAGGTATTTAAGGAAGAAGAGGAAGTCATAGTCTAACAAATGTTGCCATTAAAGTAATTGTTTATTGTCTCAAAATTGTTTTGTTTATGTGTTTATCTCAAGTGAATTACATTTCTTTGCAGTATTTAAAGTATCCCTTGAATTTAAACTGATAGTTTTTTAAAAAAAAAATCAGTATATTAGAGGTTAAAGGCTCGTTTCTTGTGGTACATATGTAACTGCTGTGATTTTCAATGCACTTCAGCTTGTCACTATAAATGCTTTTCATCTGACTCTGGCAAAACTCTTAACTTTCAGAGGTACTGTGACAGAGAACAAAGAATTTTCACAACTTGTACTTCTGGGCATGATGAATATCAGATTACTGTATGTCATTTGAGTAAAATCTAGTGATGGAACTCAGCAGAATGTCAATGCAGTTTAAAGAACTTGTACTTTGTCAGGAGAGCAAGAGCAAAGCTTTTACTGTGCGGTATACAAATAAATGTAAATAAAAACATACTGCAGTTCTGCACAACTAATTATTAATTTTACTAATGTGCTGGTTATAAAATGATTCACTGTTTAAAAGACTAATGCTGTTTTTCTTTGGGTTTTTTTTCAGCTTGTTTATGAATTTTTCTTAAGGTTTTTAGAATCTCCAGATTTCCAACCTAATATAGCTAAGAAATATATTGATCAGAAGTTTGTATTACAGGTGAGGTAAAAAAGAATTTTTAACTTCAAGCTCTAAATTATTTTACAATGCATTAAATTCAAGTAAAGTATCTCTTTTCCCTCTTTGCAGCTTTTAGAGCTCTTTGACAGTGAAGATCCTCGTGAAAGGGATTTTCTTAAAACAACTCTTCACAGAATATATGGGAAATTCTTAGGCCTAAGAGCTTACATCCGGAAACAAATTAATAATATATTTTATAGGTATGTCAGTACCTTTGTATTATAGTGCATGTAATCAGTTGTACAATTAAAAATACTCCAAGATACTGCTAGCATTTTTTTTTTAATTCTTAGTAAGCTTATATCCAATATTGCTGCATCTAACAATAGTTAATACCAGTCTGGAAGATTTAAATTAGAGTAGTCTTGCACACCATAAATTTGGCAGCTGAAATTTGAGTTTGTCATTCAGTGGGTGGTTTGGTTTCTTTATCTATGAGGCTTTTTTTTTCTTATTGGGTAGTAGTATTTGTGTTACAGTAGAGCCTTAATAAAATGTAGTTCTTCAAAATGCAAAAGTTAAACTCAAATTGAATGGCAGAGATCTGCAATTTGCTTGCAAGAACGTATATATTTTTTTAATTACCATAGAATGTACTCTAGTATTATCCCTGATACAAAAAAGTAAAGATGAAGAATAATCCAATTTATTACCAAAGGTCTCTAGAAGTGTTTTTTTACTGATGTTATGTTGAGTGTGAATGCAAGATTATGGTGCCTTTTTTTTTTAGTCTTTTAGTTTTGGTACACTTCTACAAATAATTATGTTGTATATCAGTTTTACACTCTTTCCATCCTGCTTCCCTTTTTCTCTTACCACTGTTGTTTTCATCTCAGAATGAATGTGTGATATTACCCCTTTAAGAAAATAGCAAAAAGCTGCCACATACTCTGTGCCATCTCATGAGTGGCACCCAGCAGTGCCAGCTGTAAAGGGAGCTTATCTTCTCTGTCTATGGTAACAAGTAAGCCTTCAGAAGAGGTACAAAGGGGCTACTTTAAAATAATTAGTAAGCCTTCACTGTCTTGCAGACAACTGCTCTTGACTGGAGTTGTCAAGTGACAGTCTGTCCTAAGAATAAAATACAGGTGTATCTTTCAAACAAAGATATAAACTTTTTTCCCCCACACATAAATTTTATTAAATTAGTTCCAAAATGCATAATTTTGTAAAATATCTGAACTAGGGGTACAACAACATCACAGCATATTATAATGCACTTCTGAACAGTGCTTTTATTTGCCACTTCTTCCACTTTAATTTCAGGAATAATGGAAGTAAAGTCTTCAAACGGATAGTTCTGGTTCAAGGCTTCTTGCAGAAAGACTAAGAAATGTTATGATCATTAGAACAACTTTGTAATAGTTTGCATAAGAACATGTTTTCAGTCTGAAATGCGTATGGGAGGTAATATAATTTTCACTGTAGAGACTACCTTTCTCTACTAAGTTGTAGTAAAAAAAAAATAATTAGAAAATCTCACTTAGTTATATAATATTTAGGAGGTAGAAGTTGAAACATTCTGGATCCAAATGTACACTAGTGTCCTTGGGAGGGAAATTTGTATCAACTTCTGTCTTGAATTAGTGGGTTGTACGTGATAAGCTGTTAAAGTATGTGTAGAATTTTTCAAAATATTTCCTTTTCTTACACTTTTTCCTGCAATTCATCAGTTTGTTACTGTGCTTACCTAAGAAATGTGTGGTCTTTGTCTTTTAGTCACTGACCAGAATTGCATGAATTCTGTCCCAGTAAAACATTACTCTTATTTTTTTCTGATGTAAAATTTATTTTTATAAAAATTATTAAACCAGTATGTTCCTGTTAATTCAGTCCAAAGCTTTTTGTATCATTGTCTTTAATTTTGCTTGGAATTGTCCTGAGTTATATGGAAAGTGTTTTTAAGGAGAAAAAACAGTCACATCAAATATTCTGGATTAAAAGTAGCTGTTATTATGTCAATCTATTCCAGGTTTTCAAATAAAAAAATATTTTCTAGCGAATAGAATTATTTTCTCATAAGTGTAAATTTTTATAACTATTTACAAAATACTTGAAGTTGTGCATAAAACTTTCTCAGTAAATTTACACTTAGGCAGTTGGGAAGAAAGGTGGAAAAGTGATTGCCTAGTAAATTACAGTGCTCTGCTGAAAGGAAATTCAGGAAATTTTGACTTCCTCTGTTTATTACAGAGCCCTTTGTATGCACAGAAGTCTGTAATGCCAAAGAGCTTTTTTAGATCCATAAGTAGTAACTCTTTGCATACCTTGTGTTTGCATGCAGCATAGAAGGTTGAGTCATCACATTCAATTATGCCAGATGCTCCGTGTTATTGTACTGTTTAAAGTGTTGTTTGCTGTGCTCAGTTTTGCATTATTAAAATGGCATTGAATATGATTATTGGAAAAAGCTCAAGTGCATGCTACTTTGTTAAATGTGGGAGAAAAGAGCAAGCAAGTGTGAACATTGAAAGCAGCTTGATGTGCTACTGATTTATGTTTCCACAGTTTCTTTTCCACTATGTTTCTCTTTTCTTTTTACCGAGTGACTAAAACCTGGGAGGTCAAGGCTGCCTGTAATGTTAGAAGCAGATCTTGGTGTTAGAGTTGTGTCTCACCAGCAGTAACTGAGTAAAACTTTTCATTTATTTAGGTTTATTTATGAAACAGAACATCACAATGGCATAGCAGAATTACTGGAAATATTGGGAAGGTAAGTTGTAGGTTTTGTTTAATTGAACTCACTTGGTCTTCAAAGTAGAATTTTAAAATCGAGTTGGGGATTGCAGATTACTTTGAGACCAGGTTAAAATATCTTCTTATTGTGTCAAAGGTAAAAAAGAGAATAAATTTTGTGTGAGATTGCAGAAACAAAGCAAAAACTTGAACCTTGTGGCAAGGTTTTGGGATATGCCAATTTAAAAAAAAAAAATCTCAATTTTTAAATCTTATTTTCTAGTTTAGGATCATTGTAATTAACATTAGTTGTAAAACAACTACAAATAACATGCAATGAGTGGAAATTTAATCAAAAAATTCTTCTAACATCACTAAATGCATAGCAGATAAACAGGAAGCAAAGGTTATGAAACTTCAGAAATCTTCTTTTGTTAATCCTATTATTTTTCAAACTTCTGTGATGCATCTGAAAGCCCCTGAAACTAAAATTTTACAACTTAGAGCTGATAGCCTCATCAAAATTAGTGTGGTTTTTATCAACTGATTTCTCTAATCCATGTACAAGCTTTGTATTTTTATACATTAATACATTTTAAAGCTTAGTTAGGTTTACTTTATGGTGTTTCCATATTTTCCACATAAAAAGAGCAGATCAACGAGAGCAGGTTGCTCAGGGTTGTGTCTGGTCAGGCTTTGGATATCTTCAAGGATATCCAAACCTCTCTGGGCAACAGGTTCCCATGTTTGACTATGCTTACAATAAAAAGGTTGGGTTTTGTTTGTTTGTTTTTTCTTATGTTTGAATGCCTTCAGGTATTTGTAAAACTCGGTAAGGTCCCCCTGAGCCTTCTCTTGTCTTGCCTAAGCTTGCTTAGTTTTTCTTTGTATGTCAGATGCTCCAGCCCCTTAATTATCTCTGTGGCACTTCACTGGACTTCCTCCAGTATGTCCACATCCTTTTTGTTCTGGGGAGCCCAGAAATGGAGTCAGCACTCCAGATGAGTCTCACCAGGTCTGAGCAGAAGTGAAGGATCACCTCCCTCAACCTGCTGGCAATGCTGTTCCTAGTGCAGCCCAGAATGCTGTTGAAATTGGAAAGATGTTTTAAAAATTTCTAGGTCTACATGTCTGCCCAGAATAGTTCTTTGATTTTCAATGAAATGTTCAATGATTAAAGGAGTTACATATCCATAATTTCTTCAACATCCTATAATCAAGTAATACTCATCAAGAGTATTTTCTTTCCTCAGGCTTTCAAATCAAAATTTCTCGTAGCTAAATGCGACTTCCGAGCTGTAACTGTTCTGTATTGGTTATTCTTCAGGTCCATTAAGGAGTTTCACACAGCATGTTGTCGACACAGAGCTTCTTATGAGTAACAAGTTTGCATTGAGTTCCTGGGGTTTGACTTGTCAGAAGTCAAGAGGAATTGAATTTCATGCTGAAACACTGGGTTTCATTCTTTTCCTTTGCGAAGCGCTATATAATACTGGACAAATGAACACTTCTAGTAGGAACTACCAATGTGGTTATGTTTTTTCTGACAAACGTCTCTTGACAGGATTGCAGAATTTTTTTGCACTCAATTGAGGCCCTACAATTTTTCTCCTCTTTGTGGTTAACAACCCTTAAAACATCTTGGAGATTTTTTTTTTAATTAATTAATTTATTGTGTGTTTGTTGAATATGTGGAAGTTGTGGCAAGAACACCATAGAAGTGTTAATGTAGAAATGGGGTTTTGATATTATGTACTGAGAGATTTCAGGAGGAATAACCCTGTATCCTCAAAATAGTTGTGCAGTTATTACAGGGAAAATTATTTTAAGCATGCACAGCAAGGGTGAGACGATGTTATTTAGTAAGCTTTAATTCTAGGACATCATCTGATTTCTGAGATGTGAAATATATGTAACTGAATTTTTTTAAGGGTGGGGGGGTGTTGTAAGATATGTTTGGCAGTTTCTTTTGCCTGAGTGCCTTCTGTCCTTGTTAATGAAGAGGATTTAAAATAGGGTTTAAAATAGTAAATGGGCAACAGGATTCTGGAAGTTTTAACTGATACTAACACTAGCAAAGTGAGTGAACACAAAACATTGTTCTAGTACTGTGTTTTTAGGTAAACGTGCTATTGACCCAGTATTGACCCAAATCTGCACGCACCTGTAACGCAGATGTGACATTTTGAGATCATAGAATGGTTTGGGTTGGAAGGGACCTTAAAGATCAATCTAGTTTCAACCCCCCTGCCATGAGCAGGGACACCTTCCACTAAACCAGGTTGCTCAAAGCCTCATCCAACCTGGCCTTGAACACTTCCAGGGAGGGGGCATCCACAACTTCCTTGGGCAAACTGTTCCAGTGTCTGACCACCCTCACAGTGAAGAATTTCTTTTTCATATCTAATCTAAACCTCCCCTCTTCCAGTTTAAAGCCATTACCCCTTGTTCTATCACTACCTGCCCTTATAAAAAGTCCCTCCCCAGCTTTCTTGTAGCCCCTTCAGGTACCGGAAGGCCGCTATAAGGTCTCCCCAGAGTCTTCTCTTTTCCAGGCTGAACAGCCCCAACTCTCTCAGCCTATGCTCACAGGAGAGGTGCTCCAGCCCTTGGATCATCCTTGTGGCCTCCTCTGGACTCGTTCTAACTGGTCCATGTCTTTCTTGTGTTGGGGGCTCCAGAACTGGGCACAGTACTCCAGGTGGGGCCTTACGAGAGTGGTGTAGAGGAGCAGAATCACCTCCCTCGTCCTGCTGGCCACACTTCTCTTGATGCAGCCCAGATGCTGTTTAGTTATATGCTCGGGTCTTGCAGAAATAGTATATTTTAGTAGAAGTCATGTTCTGACTTATCTGCTGTTCCGGATTGATTATTTTCTACACCAGTCTCTGGTTCATTCTTTAATTCCATGAAGAAGCAAGTGTAGGTATAGTCATATATGTTGCTTGAAAGAAGAATTTGGGACCTGTGAAAGACTTGGGTGAGGGATGGACAGAGGTTGATTTGACTATTAATTTGTAATTTTTAGACAACTGGATCAAAAATTAAATGGTCTGGTGCATGCTTAATTTGTAAATTTTTTTGTTACATCATGTTCTCCAGGAGATTGCAAAAAAAAAAAAAAAAAAAAAGCACTGAAAACAAGGATTTTGGTACAGTAGTGCAGATTTTGCATATTTATTGATTTTTATTTTTAAATTTCTTTCCCTGGCAGCATAATTAATGGATTTGCCTTACCATTAAAAGAAGAGCACAAAATATTTCTATTGAAGGTTTTGTTACCATTGCACAAAGTGAAATCACTCAGTGTCTACCATCCACAGGTAAGTTTTGTTTGGTGCTTTTCATGCTGTTGTTGAAGTAAGTTTGCCTAGAGAGGTCAGGGGTCTCTGGTCATTCCGATATGGGTTCTGTTCTAAGCTCCAACACTTCCCTGCTAACTGTCCTTGGGGAAATGTATACCTATAATGCCTCACTTTGTGGGGGGGGGGGGAGGAAGTGTGTGTATGTAAGTAAATACCATTTTAAAAAGCACTGTAGTGTTTATAGAAGAGACATGAAGTAGTTGGTTAATGTGAGAGTTGTTGATACTTAATCACATACAGAATTTTTTGTTTCTCTTGTTTTTGTCTGTAATGTTTAGACATATAAAATAGCATACACGTATGGTTTTTGATTAATGTTATCTATAAGTAGTTTTTTCTAAACTACTTGGAGAACTTCAGTTGAATTCAGTTTCTTATAACTGTTGATGTTTTGAAAGGAATTGGGCATTTGCTAGGACTTTGTTATTTAATTCAATAGATCTTTTTAGAAGTACACAGGGAAGAAAGGGGGCATCTGAGTTGTATCATGCTTTTAAACCAGCTGTATCTTTTCTGTGCTGAGTTTAGTTCCATTCAGAATTCCTAGAGGAGTGGGAAATCATACAATGTCAGAGACAACACATTGTGATATGCCAAAACTTTCTCTCTGAGAGATTGTTACACAGCTTTCTTTTTTTAATTTTAAAGTTCAACATTTTCTATGTAAGTTCAGGTGCTCCAAGTTTTAAGTACCATTTCTTCAAATAAAATTACTAACAACTTGTATTTTTAAGAACACCGTTTGTATAATTACAGTTCTCTAGCAATTAGGGATGCTTTATAAGCATTTGCTTTAGATCTTGCCTACTGGGGCTCACATCAGTTCCTAGTGAAGTAGTAGGTTAGAATGGCTCCCATTTCAAAAGACTTTTTTTTTCTTTTTTGCTAATGCTACAAACATAACCTGTTTGGGTGTGGCCAGTCAGACTTTTCTAATAATCTCAACTAAGTGCAGACACCTGTGATCGCCTGCTTTTCTTCTACTTACCTGAGACAGATTAGTCTTTATCTATTCCTCTTAATTCACAAACTAGTTCTCTAAAACCTTCAGGTAATTCACATTCCTCATTACTATCAGTAAAAATAAAATAGTGATGTATGGATGCCTCTCTTACATGTCCTACTAAATGAAACGGGAAAGTATTTCATGTGAGTTCAGCGTGTGAAACACCAGAGTAAAACCATACAATTCACATCTGAACAGTGGCAGATAATCAGAAGGATTTGCTGCCAAATCCAGATATGAACGAAGCTAATTTCTATATTCAATTCAAATCTACTTTAGAATACTGGAGAGAACTAGATGTCATAATCTTTGTACATTCCTCTCGGAAGCAGTCATGAAGAACAGGAAAGGAACTGGGCTCATCCACTGAACTTCCATAAATGGAGAGACATTAGGAAGATGGTTAAACAGTTCCTGAGGTGTGCCGCGATCCTCCCATTTACTTTGGGACTCTTGGCCTGTCGAGTGAAAGGGGTGCAGTAGTTCACTGTTTAGGCACAGACCGACAGTCTCATTCTCAGAACTGAAGTTGGTAAATATTGTAATTCAGCCTCAGCTTGCATCAGCTTTACACTGATATGCGTAGTTATCATTAGTTTTCATATATAGAAAATCCTAAGATTTACAGTTGCTTAATGGATTTTTTAGTAACTTAGGTTATTAAATAGAAAATACTTATTAAAACAGCATGGGACACCAAAGTGTTAGCAAGTGGAAAGCACTTTAGAGGACAAGATTGTGATTTTAAATCCTCTGTTAGAAAAGATGAAGTGTGCTGAGATGCAAAGTACTGGGTCTAAAAGTAAAATGTCGTTATGTGTTTGTCTATATTATAACCCAGGAAAAGGTGAGAACAGACTTGGGAAGGTTGGAAAAAGTTGGTAAAGCGTGTTTACCTTTTTGGTTTTTAAATTGTCTGCCAAATTTTTGTAAAATTACATAAAAACTGTTGTGATTTTATTTTAATTCAGTAGTGTTCTCCAATTGTGCTAGTGATTTCAAAGTGTTTCACAGTAAGCATTGATAAAAGTCTCTTTCTTTTACTGTAGCTGGCATACTGTGTAGTTCAGTTTTTAGAAAAGGACAGCACGCTTACAGAACCAGTAAGTTCATCTTGCTATTATTATGTTATTTGGTATATTAATATCTCTTTCATCTGTAGACTGTTTAAAGAGGTTTGGGGAACAAAGTGTTGGTATGTAATTGTTTTTATTAGGAAGAGTCAAATATTTAACCATTTCGATATATTTAATTCAGTTTTTCCAACAGTTGTTTGGAATGTCCAAAATGAATTAAAACAACATTAAGGGCATACCTCTTACAAACAGACCAGAGTTTATTCTGCTTATTTTTTTTCTGGCTGACTGGATATGAGATGGTTGATCCAGAAGCACTTTAGTCAGAAATTAGCTTGTCTGAACTGTGCTCTGTTGAGGGACTGATGTTATGCTGGAACACAGATTTCTGGCACACAGAGCTACCTACTGATGCAAGGCTTTTGAGTCAGATCCTGTTCATGTCTGCCAAGTTTGGACCATAGACAAAACCAGACTTTGGTCTGGCTGCACATAATTGCATAGATGAATACTTCTAATTGTCCTCAATAGCATATAGTGTTTTGCCTCATTGCACCCAATATTAAGTAGGTAAGAAGTGATATGTTTAATGACTAAGTAGCAATCAGTAAAATGATTGCTACGAACAATAGTGGACATCTTAGGTTACAATCATTTCCATTGTAAAACAGAAACTGGGGTTCTGGAAAGGAAGTATGCAGCTGAGCAAGAATTCTCTTCTACTTGGAGCTTTTAATATTTGTTAAGATATCAAATCTCAGACATTCTGTCATTCATGCTGTATGAGATCTTGAAATCTTAGCTTTCTTCTAGACATCAGCTAGGATGTTACATACTTCCTTGTACAAATCTGAACTAGTACACATCCAAGTCTGCTTCCCTTTTAGATCCCAAATTAGTGCATAATTACAAAATTATTTAAAAACTTGGCACATGGATCACCAAAGTACTAAGTTCCCCTTCAAAAACTCTGGTCAATACAAAACATTTTGTTTCCCCTTGTACTTGTCATATAAGACTTTTTAAAGTCTCATCTTGTTTTGAAAATCTACATAAATTTCCCAAGGCTCATTAAGGACATAGAGTCTACTTTCATGATTAAATAATACATACATGAAAGATGCACTGATTTCTCACTAAGTTGTCTTGTCAGTGATGATATTAAATATTGCTTCTAGTTTTTAAATGTAAAAAGCTGGACTTTTTACATTTGTATAAAAATGTGCTCTGTTTCAGAAACCAAAGACAGTGGGTTTTTTCCTAAATGAGAGAAAAAAATTGTCTGAGAGAAAGTGAATGGATTGGTGCAACTTTCAAACTATATGAAGACTAATACAAACTTTATTTTAAAATAGATTTTTCAAAAAGTCTGTACTGTTTTGGGTTTTTTCCTCCAATTTTACACCTAGGACTAGACAGACACTGTCATATTTTTGTTCTGTCTGTGGCTTTTTAGTCTTTAGCCAAAAGCGTTTGTAAACTTTCATATTCAAGGTTGTATTAAATTCCCATCAAAAATATCTAAATTTAAGATTGAGTACTATGCCAGTAATTTTTAAGTATTTAACATGGTTTAAATATCCTTTGAAGGAAAATGTCTTCCTAGTTGAATATTATTTGGCACTGAAATGTCACAGATGGGAAACAGTTTTTATATTTTAATTTTTTTTTTTTATTAAAAGCTGGCATCTTTGGGGAAAAAATCATCATCCTTTCATAACAAAACATTTGTGTCTAATTGCGTTTTATTTAAATCAAAAATTGCTAACAGCACAAGAGTCTTTATTCCTTCGATATAACCTTGTGTATTTTTTAAGATTCTTGAATAAATTATTATGCAATTGATAACTGCACTAATAAATACAATGTCTAAATATATTTAACTGCTAAACTGGTATCACTTTGCAGACTTAAATTCTTCTACTTATATATTAAATAGCTGAGAAAGTTTGTTCTTGAAATGGACTTCAGGAACATTTCCCACAGATGTATAAACTCTTTCTGAAGAGTTGTGAGCTAATGGGCAGACAACTTCCTTTTATGTCATGTTATTTGTGGATCCTTTAGTTGTCTACCCCCACCTCCTCCCTTTCTCCCACCTGTGTTTGGAATGTTCGTGGTTGGCTAGGCAAAAACTGCTTCAGCAATCTGGGTAAACAATTTAATAATCACAAAGAAAGTTAAGATTGGGATTATAGTAATATAGTCAAATAAAACTCAGTGTTTAAGAGCAACATGCTTGGAGTAGTTGGTCACTTCTCAATTTGGGTATTTATAGTAGATGTTTTATTAAAATATAATGATACAACTTAATTTCTTGAGCTTTGGAGTATGCCTCCAAGAAATAAGAGGTTGAAAGCTGCTATCACTTCAGTGGCAGATCATTTTCCCTATAGCATAGTTGCAAATTTGCACTTTGATTTGATGCTAATGATAAGTTAGATGTCAGGTTACTTTCTCTCGTCTTTAGATTATTATTTTTGAACATAACTTTTAAGTGTATAACTTTGTTTTCTGAATAAGTGTTTTAGACCTGTTAACAGTCATTTCTGTGACACTGACCCATATCTGATCATTACTGTCACACGGAATAAGAAATCTGAGTTTTATATTCTGTTTAAAATATTAGACTTCTTAACGAAATCGAATTTATTGCAAGGTAAAGTCAAATTATTGTGAAGATTATGTTCACTTTGTCTCTACAGGTTGTAATGGCACTGCTGAAATACTGGCCAAAGACTCACAGTCCAAAAGAAGTCATGTTTTTAAATGAACTAGAAGAAATTTTAGATGTTATTGAACCGTCTGAATTTGTAAAAGTTATGGAGCCTCTTTTCAGACAGTTAGCCAAATGTGTGTCCAGTCCACACTTTCAGGTCTGTACTTACTGAATAGACAATATTACAAGGATTTTTATAAAGCAAACTTGTTAATGGTGTTACCTGCTATTATTCGCCGTAATTAATTTTAGTTGTTGCAAAAAAAGTCTTAAATTCTGTGTTAAAATTTAGGGATCCAAATGTTAGCTTTTTGTTTCTTTTCAAGAGTGCAGTATGTGCATTCGTGTTGGGTGATTCACTCCAGGCTTATGCTTAACAGAAAAGCTTAAAAGCTCACTGTTTTCCAAAGTACCTGAACCGTTTCAGTGCATCGTGGTTGTATTTTATGCTTGTTGTAGAGTTCTATAAATACTCTTTCTTTGGGAAAACATTTCTTTGCTGGAATTTCATAGTTTGTGTTTATAGCTTGAATCATGTTCCTATCAAGGAAAAAGCAACTTTTTCCATCTCTCTTTCCATCAGCTGCATGACTTCCATTTGCAGTAGAAAAATCCAAATCTTAAGTTGCAACTTTTCTTACCTTTCTCTTATATTTGGCAAATGTTTCAATTATTTACTCTTTAAGAGATTGTCTGAAGAATTGTTACTTTTTTCATGTCTTCTTAGGTTGCAGAGCGAGCATTATACTACTGGAATAACGAATATATTATGAGTTTAATTAGTGATAATGCAGCAAAGATTTTACCCATCATGTTTCCATCCTTGTACCGGAATTCAAAGACGCATTGGAACAAGTAAGAAACGCTTGTACAAATAAAATTCTGCTACTTCATTTATGTCTAGTTTTAGGCTTAAAAGTGGTTCTGATCTTTGTGTTGCTAGATATAAGTGTGTTGAGCTGTTTGTTCTATGACATTAAAGTTGCTGGATAAGGAGACTACTGTTGTCAAAATTTTTAGGAAATACTAAGAATTAAGGAAGATAGTTTTTCATTAAACAAGAAACAAGTGGTTTAGTGCCTCTAATCAATGACATTTTTATTAATATGAAAGAAATTTGGCATTAATCTGTAGTTCAGATACTTCTAAAGACTAACTTTGATTTCTGATATCTAACATCGCTGCCAGTTTGCATTTCTTCTGCATCCTAGTGGAATATGTTGTAGATAGGTCATTTTTCTTTCCTTTTTTTTTGTTTAAAGTTTTCTCTTCTTTCTCCATTGACTATTTTCACTTTTTTCCCCACGATAACATAGTACTTATGCATGAAAACAGTCCTGGTCAGCTCCTTTCTGCAGCTGTTCCATTGCAAAATGCCTCTTTGTTTGAGCTATTGTGCAACTGCTGGGATGGTGAAAGTATCACAGTCTGTCGCTGGCCATGAATTGAGGACTGCTGATGGACTGGCCAAGAATGCGTAATCAATGTGCCACTAAACACAGGAAAGTGGAAGATAAAGTGGTGTTAAAGTGATTGGTTACTGTCACTGAATGTAATCAGTAACAAATAATGTACTCATTAATAAAATATTAATTCAGTGATGCAATTGGACATATTAAATGTAGATTGCTGTTTGTTGTTTTTCTGGCTTTCAAGGCCATGTATTCATTTTATTCTCAGCAGAAGTCATACTACCCAGTACAGCTGCACTCTTACTTGTAACTCACATTTATGATACAAAATAATCATTTAACTGATTGCTTTTTGGATTTAATGAACAGCAATGGATTAAAGACTGGAATTGTGTACTACTGTGTAAAGTGCTTCATAAAGATTATTTTTGTTTAATTTTTTTAATGTTTTACACTTCACTTTTCTAACCCTTTTCTAAAGAGTCCTGGCATAATTGTGCTGAAGTGAGTGCTGTTGCTTTGTGGCAGTTTTCAAGAATGTATGGTGTCTTTTCTAGGCTCCTTCTAATCACTAACTTTTTTTTTCTGGAATTTGTCAGTTGCCAGTAAGTTACTTATATCAAGATCTGTAATGTCATCCTGCATTTTCTCTAATACCCTAGTTTGATTAGTGTCAGCTACTAAATTTCAAAACTAGTCCTGTATTGATACATGTAGTATTAAAATGGAAGTTCAAACATCAAAAGTGTAAGTGACAAGTAGTACTATAGAGTAAGAAAACGGCATTCGAAGTTGCTAATTTTAGTACTTTACTAGCCACTTGGAAGGTAAACTAAAACTTCCACTAACTAGTTTTGTTTCCACTTATTCTGAAATGATGTAATTTTCCAGTTATGTAGGCTATTGGCTACTGTTGACCAGAAAAAAATAGATTTCAAAGTTTAAAGTACTCTGAGTTTCAACCAGAAGTTTTACTTATAGGACAATACATGGCTTGATATACAATGCTCTGAAACTCTTCATGGAGATGAACCAAAAACTGTTCGATGACTGCACACAGCAATTTAAAGCAGAAAAACTGAAGTAAGTTTTTGTGTCAGTGTGTCTGTCTGTTCTTGAATAATTTGTTCAGAGTGCTTTAGCTCTGAAAAACTACTGTGTCTTTAGTGGGAAGTTGGCCATTTGATTACAGTACAGCAGTCTCAAAATCAACTTGGTGAAACTTCTTGCTATCTATGAACTGTAAAATCTTAAGAATAGGATGCTTCATGTAGTCTTTGACCTAATACTGCCAGGGATCACCATCTTCCTAAAAAATGTTTTTTTGAGGGACACTGCTAATCACGGAGCTCAGTGTAAAAGATCTGTTAAACAGTTTAGTTTACATCCAGAGTTTATTTTAGCATCCTTTATTTACCCAGTGTTATTTTCTTTCATTTTATCACCTGATTTTTCCCAAAACACTTTTCCAGTATTTTTCTGCATTGCATTGTGTGTGAGCACATGTGCATGTTTTTCTAAAGATAACCTGAGATAATGTTGCCACTCTGTTGCAGTACAGGACATTTGTACATTATTTGCCAGAAGAATCCTGATAAGTTTAGTATATTCTTGCATAGGCCAGTAAGCACAGCAGGGAATTGGAAGCTAGAATTTTTCTGGTTTATGTCCAAAAATACAGCTAACTTTTATGATCAAAAGGTCACTTATCTTCTGTTCCTCTTTTTCCAATTTTGTTATACATATTTTTTTTCATATTCAGTCTATTATAAAGCCTACTAAAGTAAGATCAAAAAGTCAAAAATACTAATGGTTTGGCTCTCATTTTAGGGACTGGGGACCATAGTTAGAAAGTGAGTACTGAAAATACTTGGATTTTAATTTTATTTTTAATTTCAAAGTAAACAGGGATTCTTTCAAGAAGCAGTTCAAATTACACACCTATTTTATATTACTTCCAATATATTGGTTTAAATTCTTAATGTACATTGATTTATACAAGTTTTGAAGTTCCTTATTACAATTTCAGTAAAAATTAACTTGTAGTGTAACAGTTTCTAAGATTTATGAGTGAGTGTATAGGTAACAACATGTGAACATTTGCTTTTTTTAAGAAAGACTGTGTACATCTCCCTTCATAGCAAATAAGTAGAATCCCTTTGAAATGAGAAAGCAACCTTTTCTTTGTTTGTTTTGTTGTTGGTTGGTTGTTTGTGGGTATTTTTGTGGCATTTTGAGTGTGAAGTAAGGCAGGCAAGTGCTGAGTGACACAATAACAAAATAAGCACCACCACCACCTCTGCCCCCTGCGCCCCCCTAAAAAACAAACCAAAAAAAAAGTCCCTCACTACACAATAACTTCAAAGAGGGTGGTTAAAGAGTTCTTACGCCCAAGCCCAGATTTACTTAACGGACAATTGGAGGCAAGTTTTATATATATGCTAGAATTTAATTGCTGGGATTTTCTTTTTTTTTCAGTTTGAATCATTGATCTGTGAATTGAAGCCACAGAGCACTCCTGAGCTAAAAGCCCTTTTAACTCTACCACCTTTCAAAGACAGTTTTTCATTTTAGTGTCTGCAAGAAGCTCTTTAGCTATAAGAAAGAAAGGAAAAAATCCACTAGATTTTATGATTTTTAATTTCATTAGGCATAAAGCAACAAACCTTTTCCTACTTCCCTCCCACCCCCCCAAAGCGAAAAAGCATCCCATGTCATCCCTCTTGGCTTCTGACTGCCTTGAATGAGTGTGGTTTGGTCAGGTACTTCTCCATTAGTGTTCAATTCAAAATGTCCCTCAGCCTTTTACTTCAAACTGTTACCTGAAGCCATTGAGCTGACAGTAAGAATCTTTGCCATTTTTTATGGCCATATATTAGTTTCTTAAGTTTCAGTACAGAATTCAAATATTTTAAAGTACAGTTCAACATAGATCAAGACTTTTTTCTGTTTTAATTGTAACCCTTTTAACAATGTACAGTTCTAAGTGATTAACTGATATCAGCCAGTTTGTTGCTTTCATGAGAAAATACAGGGTTTTTTCCCTCTTTTAGTGTTACTTTATGATCATGGGGTTTTGATAAGATGAAAATTGTCCTGTCAACAGTAAGTGATATTATGGGCAACAAACTGAGACAAACATAGCTAAATAAATTATTTTGTTTAATTTTTCTGGTGAATTTCTTCATGTTTTAAGTATACAAGTTGTGATGCAAGATTCACCAAGGTTTCCAAGGGTTTTTTTGCCATTTTTGCTTTTAAACTTTTTTTTCAGAGAGAAGCTAAAATTGAAGGAACGGGAAGAAGCATGGGTTAAAATAGAAAATCTAGCCAAATCAAATCCCCAGGTATTTAGAAAAGATTAACATGTTCATGTTTAAATATTTTAGCTTTGTTAAATATCAGTGGGGGAAATGGGTCTGACTGACCATGGAAATAAAGCAGTTTCACTAATTGTATTATGAAAGATACACAATAAAAGTACTTTTAAAATTTGTAAACTTTCTCTTGTGCAAGTAATTATTTTTTTAAAAAAAGGTTTCTGAGAAGTATGGTATGAAGTACTTTTTCCTTTTCTTATAATAGGGGAGATACTGTATTGCGGTTTGAAAAGTTATTGTGCATAATTATGGAAAATAGAGAGATGCCATAATTGGTTTCTCTTGAAAAGCTGTTTTGCAAACAGTAGTATTACAAAAGAGATCTTTCTGCAAACTGTGAGTTATGACTGGTCAGTTTTCCTCTGTGTCAAATGCATTAAAGTAATATTGTATGCTCTTGTCTGCTGCATTTGTTCTCATACTTGCATTGGGCTGGTCTTCTGCTGAACCTGCACTTCAGGTTCTTACTAAAACAAAAACATCCTTTCAGGTATTACTATAACTGAATGTAACTGAAATTTTGATAAGAAACAAAAGTTCCTTTAGACTATTCATTCTATTTTGAAATTATGGGAGAAGGGGGTGGTTTGGCTCGGTGATTTTGTTTTTTTCCCCTCTACTTACTTTGCTTGGAGAATTTTGCCAGTTTTCCTTTATCTTGATCATACTTATTTCTGCTGTGGGCAAAACAACTCCAAACATTTCAACTACTTTCCAGCTGGAATTTTACTATACTGCAGCAAGAAACTTACTGTACTGTATCTTTCTAGCATCATCTAACTGAGTTTAAAGTGATGGAAGATGGAGTCACGGTACTCTATAAACAGAAGTGGGACATCTTATGATCTCAGTGCTATTTTTAAAACAGAGAGTATGGGGTCATCCTCTTTTCTAAGGAGGAGGAAATTCATAAATGTGTTTTTCCTCTTGTGGCATTTCTCAGGGAACAATTACTAAACTGCTCAAATAAAATTTGCTAAAATTAAACAATATGTCAGTGACAACAGAGCAGTTAATCAAAAAAGAACCATTCATATGAAAGCAGCAAGCAATTGACTTTCAGTGACAAACATTCCTTTAATCAGATAAGCTATACAAAAGCCTTACTTGAAGAGTACTTGATATATGTGGTCATTTGCTATCACAAATGATGAACTATTGCTTGTCTGGCTAAATAAGGGAGTTGACTTTTAGTATTAAAATTCAGAGTTCTACAGTGTAAATTTCCTTTTCTTCCCAAGTAATTTTTTGTAATGGTGTACATTTTCTGAAACTGGTTAGCACAGCCTGTATACAGTATGTTCTGCGTAGTAGGCTTGGAGAGAGCTAATAATTGGAAGCAATTTAAAGTGAAAATTACTAATTTGAACACTGAGTGCTCCACTGAATTGATATAAGGATATAAATGCTTTTTGCACTCTATATAATGGATTTTTAAGTAGTTTTATTTTTCCTGGAATTTTTATTAACTTTCTAGTTTGTCTAATTACTCACAGTTCTTGTTGTTCAGAGCTGTTCCTGACTCTGCATGACACAAGAATACATTTAAAGATTTTTAAATTGTTAGAATTGTATTAGTTAAATCCTTGCTATCAGGTTTTTTCTCTTTTGTCTCATCTGCATGAAGTTATTGGTATACTCGGATACTAAAATATTTATGAGGAAAAATGGATGAAAAAGTGTGTGTGTGTGTTTGTAAATTTTAATTTCAAGACCACATACACCTCATCTGAATTAAAATAGAATTTAAAATATTAGGATTGCTGTACAGTAAGCTTTTTAGATACTATGTTTTTACGAGTTTTTTTATTTATTCCCAAAGGACTTTTATGGCTATTCTACTTTCTCAAGACAGAAAAGTTTAATATTTTGTTTTGAAATAATTTGAAATGTATATTAACCATATTTGGCCTTTTAACACTGTATTTTCTCTTCCAACACAAAATTGCACCAGAAAGTAAAATCATTGTGTTTGAGTTGCTATGCTGTTCACAAATCACTAGACAATGTGTTAATAAGGTTCCAGATAAATCATTGCCAAAGTAGACATTCAATACTGGCAAAACCTGAATGTTTTAAAATTCAATCTCAGATATCAAAGCATATTTTTTTGTATTGTGACTGTATTTTTCAACAGGACATTTCTGCCAAGTGAAAGTATTAGAGTTCTATTTTAAAATTTATTGCTTGGTGCCTGGAAGTATAAGATATATAAGCTAATATCAAAGAATTAATCATATCATTCAAATGCTCAAATACACTCTTAGTATTTAGGTATTACCACTAAGCATTATTATTTTAACATTTTGCATTTTATTAGTACCCAACATATAGTGACACAAGTTTGCTGAACAGTCCTGTTGCAATGGAAACAGATGGACCTTTAATTGAAGATTTGCAGATGCTGAAAAAGACAGTGAAAGAAGAGGCTTGTCAGGTAAAGCCATGTGGAGGATAACAAAGTACTCTAAATGATTAATTACTATTTTTTTTAAGTGGCTGTTAATCACAGACATAAACTTGGGTTTTATTTTCAGCCCTGTAACCATTTATTCTAGAGTAATAAACTTCATTAGAGCTGCTACTTTTGATACAGTAGTACTGTAGCAGCCAGGAATATGGTGTTACATTTCTCATGCCTGTGAATCTGCTGTATCATCTCTTGACATTTCTTCTTCAACAGAAACTTTCTCTTTTTTTCCACTTAAAAGTAGCTTTTTGTGGAACAAAAATGGGAACAATTATTATGCTTTAAGGATACTTAAAAAGATGGGCTAAAATCTACCACATCGTGTTCTATTCTCTTTTCTGCACAAGTTTTGTTTTCTCACAAGGAAAACTTACATAAAATATAGCCAGATTCTAGTGATGACATTTTTGTGTGCTTGTTATTCAGAGCCTCCTTAGTGGCTACAGCTACTATGTTTTGAAAAAATATGTAAAGTGTGCATTTCTCTTGCCCACTCATGGGTCTTCTTTCTTAGTCCACCATCTGGCATGTTCCACTGCTTACTACAGGGCAAGGACTCTGAAGGTCATTCCAGTCTTTTAATCTTTCGCTAATGCTTAGTGATCTTCAAGTATTTTTAATTTAACTTTAGTTAAGTGGAACTGGAATCCTGACATTCAAACTAGAAGTTTAAACTTGTTACTAATAGAAAATGGAGAGGTGCCAGGGAGCATTGCAGTATCACTAAGATGTCTGGTGGGAATATCTGCAATATGAATATCTCTAAATCCAGCAAAGTTTATGACCAGAGAAATTATCTGGAGCTGAAAAACTGGTTGAGATCAGAGGTAAAAGTCTGTTAATTTGAACCAACGTATCAAACAAGAAATTTAATAAAAATAAGCATATGGTCAACCTAACCTCCTGCATTACTTTCTTAAAATTACATTGTCATTATTTTGTAAGATTATATTTTATTTATTATTTGTACTATGGCATTTTGGATGAAGGTCAAAATCAAAAGAAATGCTGGAGTATCTCCAAGCCATGCTCAGTGATTGCTCTTTTTTAAACACTTATCTCTGGAATGGAACATTACATGTAAATCTTGGTGGCTGAATTACCTGCCTATCCAGGGCAATGAATGAGGGTTAGAGCTAGTCTGTGAGAAGCACTGGGCTTATTGTTTCTAAACCTCTGCCTTTCTTCAGACCTTGGGTAGCTTAGCCAGGCCCACGTGATGGGGAGAGGGCCCTCCTTACACTAGCTCCAGAGCCTACAACCAGTTTTAGTGGAGAAAAGTACTTATAAGATTATTGAAAAAAGAACCCAAATACTGCTTAATCTTAGAGTTGTGTTGATGGTAGTGTCCTTTTTTTCTGTGATGTTTCAGTGAAAGTAAGATTTATGACAGATGTTAGCAATGTAGCAGAATGTGCATACTAAAGAGGTGATGGAATGACTGAGGAAGGTAGACCAGGAATTTTCTATAACAGACTATTTGAGCATTTTCAGTGAATACTCTTTGCTACAATAAAATAAGACCACCATGACTGATTTACTTTTTGAACATGGAAGTAAATCAATGGCTGAATAAAAGCCAATCAGTTTTTATAAGGACTTTTTTTATAAAAGAACATGAATAAACATTGATCTAACAGGCAAGTTAGGGTAGGTGAGACAGACGTGGGAGCAATATAAAGACACCATTATATAGTTTAAAGATACTTGGATAGAAATACTGTCTGGTTTTGAGAGAGCATCAGTAAAATAAAACAGCAGAACCTTAAGTTTTCAGGTATGTGACTAGTTCAAGGAATTGGAAGCGTGGAAAAAAAAAAAACTTAAAATACTTTGTCTTACATAGACATACAAAATTAAAAATAAGTTAAAAGTTGATAATTTTATTTTTTTAAGTGTTGTTAAGTGATTAAGTGTGGTAGTAATGTCATGATTGCTAATAGCTTAGAATTTGTTAGCTGTTTCTAATTTTTCCTCTTAGCAAAAAAATAATTCCAAGACTTTAAACTAGGTAGCTGGTGGGGTAAAGAGGAGAAAGTATAAACTTTCTCCCATGTGTTTTTTCTCTCTTTTCCCATAAGTGAATATAGTGATGTGCAAGAAATATTTTGAAGTAGTTGTTTAGTAATAAATATTTTTGGCCAACTTTGTTCTATTTTTATTTCAGGCACAGAAAGATCAGAAAAAAGATCGTCCTCTTGTGCGACGCAAGTCAGAACTGCCTCAGGATATCTATACCATGAAAGCCTTGGAATCACATTGCAGAGCTGATGAATTAATATCACATGATGGGCATTAATCTATCACAGTGACATATTATTTTGGAGTAAAAGTTGTTTTTTTTTCTGGACTCAGTTCTACAGTAGAACTTACTTTTTTGTGCCATACCAATCAGTTACACACAAAGTCAAAGCTTTCTTCAACCCAGTTCTGTAGGCAATAATAGAGTTTGCAGCTCAAGATTAGTAGTTCAAACAATGGTAAATTACCCAATTCCATTAGCAGAATATTGGGTTGACTATAATCAAGTGGACACAATTTCCTGGAGGTGTTGTCATAGTACCAGCTAGCTGATAACATGCAGTTTTTATAGTCATATTTGAGAAAAGCATTCTATAAACTCTTTTTTGTCTAAATAAATGAATGACCAATAGTTGGTACTAATGATAAATGTGTGTTTTCAAAAGGAAAATTATTTCAAATATAAGTATTAAACTTTTTGTAGGATTTCTCAACTTTACAGCTGTTTCCACATTATTGCTGTCTTGTAATACCAGCAGTTTTGAAAATACGCAGTTACTGTTTCGTATTTTAAGACACGGCTTACAAACTGGTAACTTTCATGACAATCCTCAATCATCATTCCTTTCTAAGAATTCTGTAAATTTATTTCTCCTTTACTTAGGATAAAGATATATATATATATCTATATATACCATGTCCTAACACTTTATGTATATTTAAAGCCATATTTTCCAGTCTTTAGTGTATAATACGGCACCAGTGTTCCAGATATGAAAATTTGTTTACTATGACTGGGAATAGACTGACTATAAAATTTCATTTTAAGTTTTTTCAAGTCATTAAAATACTCTTTCACTGTTTTCTCCCTTATCTGAGCTTTTAATACTCAGCGTTTTTCTTGGGCTCTAGGAGTTCAATATTCTTTGGCAGATATTATGCGTGATTTCAGTTGCATCAGTTTTTATCTGAAAGATGAACGTAACCTTTCAGGAAACACAACATCACAGGCTTATTAAAATAAGAAAAATAACAGACCCTTGAATTCCATTCTGCTTCTTAAATGAGTCTAAGAGCTGAGGAGATAGTGAGCATAATTTTACCGTGAAAATATTTTTGTGGTTGTTGTAAAGAGCACATGTGCTGCAAATACACCTCACAAGCGAACTGAAAATGCATCTGAGTTGCTGATGATCTTCAAATGCTGCTATATATTCCACAAGATTACTTGCATGTAATGAGCTTTTTGTTGTAGATGGAAAAGCACGGGAGGAAAATCTCTTTAAAAATATAGTGCTTTGTCTTCAATATTTGATTTCTCTCAGGGTGGCCAGTATTTTGACTTACTTATCCTGCTTACAAGCTGTTGGAAATGTGTTCTGCTATTCTAAATGGGTGATTAGTTTCTTTTGTCTCTGGCAGTAACATGATATAACTTAATGTTTAATGTCTTGATGCATAAAGAGATAAAAATGTGGCTTCTTTAAAAATAGTTTTGTTTTACTTTTTAAGGAAGTATAACGTCTCCTGCATCCATTAAAAAAAAAATTGCGCAAAGCAGACCTTCATAGTAACCTTGTGCAGATGTAGTGCCTGCTGTTTGTTGGTTGCATTTAACATTCAAGTTCCAATACTTGTTACATTGTCTATTGGAAGAAAATTGTGGGTGGTAAATATTGGCCTACAACAACTAAATTTAAAGACCAACCCAACCTTTTAAGTGGAATGTCCACTGTCTCTGAAAACATTTCCTGTAAAACTTGAAAAAGAATATGCTTTACCATTAGGTTAAACTATATTAAAACAGTTTAAAGATGCCTTCTCCTTTTGAGGGGAAAAAGGGTGCTTTTTTAATTGTGTAAAGCAATGTCTATGTATTTTGATATACCATTGTTTGAACTTCCATCTTTAGCTGGTAGATTATCAGTTACCTTTGATTTTGGGTGTTCAGTATGTTTGTGCAAGAGGTTGCTGAAAGGAATTATTCTTATGTTACCCAAGGAAAAAAAAAAAACCTTGTATATCAATGTTTGATTGTGTGACGCTCAACGTATAAGAACATCTTTCACTGTCTAGATTTTTTTTCTGTTCTTTATTGAAGATAAACACTCACCAAAAAGGAAATATTCTGGTATTTTTAAAGGCTTAAAGTTCACCATAAATTCATATTTGAAGTTTTGGGCCACTGAATATTTGCTTAGGCAGTATTCCAAAATCTATCACCACTAATGGTTTAGCATGTTTATTTTCAATATTTATATACTTCTTATAATCCTGTACTAAACCATTCTAAAACTAATACATCAAAAAAAAAAAAAAGTAGAATTTTGGTGACTGTTGTTCTTCATAAAGTTCTGTGTCTGATACCTTCCCTCTGTTTTCCAAAATTAGACCTGTACATCAGGAATGTCAAAAGTAATATTACAAGTGTCTTTTTAGTGTGGCTTTAGTATGGCTTCATTTTAATATTGTACATACATTGTACCTTGTTTTATGGTAATAAGTAATAAAAATGTAGACTTCATATTTTGTACAGAATCGTCCTATGTACAGAATAAAAAGTTCCTAGAAACAGCAAAAATAGGTAAGTGGCACAATTATTTTTCATTAGACAATATCTGTAACATTATGCGTTAGTGGAATGTTAAGTTCAATTGTACCTACATATTTTTTAACATTTTGTAATTCAGTTTTTTGTTCTGGCATTGTTTCTGAAGAACTTCATACACCTGCCATTTAATATGCTTTTATCTAATTTTAAAACTTAAAAAAAAATGGTGTATTATATGGACAAATAAAGAAAATGTGAATTTTACTTGCTCATCATGAAACTAAATTTAGCACAGGGTGTTTGGGAGTGTGTTCAGAATATCATTGTTTTCAGAATCAGCTGTACAAATTAAAATCATTTTATAAATTTCACAAAAGAAAAAATATGGAAAAGCCATTAGTGAAAAAACTGGAATAATTCAGTAGAAACAACAGCCTTCACTTTTAGAACAACTATCCATACTAAAAGGAATTTGATAAATCTTTAATCTACAAATATGAAAGCCACACCTTTTGTACCGTAGTACTTTCCCCTGTAACACTTCAGTATGGACAGGTGTGGTGGTTTAACTTGGCTGGCAGCCAAACACCCAACAGCCATTCACCCCCCATAGAAACAGGTGAGACAATTGGAGGGGTAAAGGTAAGGAGACTCATAAGTTGAGATAAGAACAATTTAATAATTGAAATAAAATAAAACTTAAAATAATAATTACAATAATAATGGTAATAATGAAATATACAAATGAGTGATGCACAGTGCAATTGCTCATCACCTGCTGACCAAGCCTGGATCATTCCTAGATAATGATACCGGAGAAGTGACAATCCCGAAACTGCAACCCTGGAAGAACAAGAGCCTGAGAGACCCTCATTAATACACTGAACGGGATGTGACATGATCTAGAGTATCCCTTTGGCATATCCAAATGCCAATTTGGGTTTGCTAAGTTTAATATTTCTCTTCTCCTTGCCCCCCCCCCACCCTCCCCGCACTTCAGTCCTTTGCACTACAGACTAACAAAATTTGGAAAGTCCTCCTTCTTCCACAGACAACTGAAAAAATTAGTATGTTATCAACATTCTTCTTGTAACAGATCCCATACTGAAACCAAACCACAGCGCTATTCTAGCTACTAGGAACACAACTAGCTCTATCCCAGCTGAAAACCAGGACAACGGGCTTCAAGTGAAATAGCCTTAAAATCAGAGATTATGGTGTGGTAGGTGATAAGTGGTCAGGTGACAAGGATGTAGGAAAAAACCTTAACTCTGCAGTAGGAATTGTTTTCCCTCTAGAATCCATAAAAGTCTTCAGAAGAACCAAGGAAATTGCTCACATAAAGCTGATTTTCAGTAAGTGGTGGGTTCTGGGGGGTCAGGGTGTAAGCCTGGGATCAGTATCTGACTACTGACGAATTATATGTGTAAGATTTGAGTTATAAATTGAGCCTTTGCGTACTGAAAGAAATCGTTTTCTGCATGAGCTCAGAAGTAAACTCATCGCATGCACTCCAAAGCTTAATCATGAATCAAAAACTAGATACTGGAACAACTGAGAATTCATTCATTCAGTTTACAAAATTAGGGCCAAACACCTCTCAAAATACAATGTTTTAAAATACTGACAGTAGTGATATTTTTTCTGTATGAAAACGTCACTGAGTTGCAAACATGTTCAGGAAGTGAACTTTAATCCTTTTCCTCTAAGGGAATTATGCTTAGGGGCTTTGGCCAACAAGCTTTTTTGGCATTGCTTGTTTGGTTTGGCTTTTTAGAAGTGGAAAGGAAAGTGCTAGTGTAGCACAAGTGTGCTTGTGTTTGGAGGTTTGTCAGTTTGCTTTATGGAAACTATTTTAGTACCTTAAAAATATACTTGCAGGAGATAGCTACACTTCCAGGTTATCCTGAGGATTGTTCTGGATCCCATTATTATGGACCACTTAAAAGTGGAGCATTTCTACTCCGTGGATGTTGTCCTTACAGTGCATAATGGTGGTGGAGATTCTGACTGCATATAGCTAATTAAGAAAGGCCATTCTAATTACCATATCACTATCTCCCTGGATTATAATTTCTTCTATACAATGAGATTTGGCTTGAGCTGTCTTTACCTTATGCAGTAAAACTTTAATGTAGTTAAAAATTTTGTAGGAAAAATTACCCAGGGGAGAATTTACTTTGGAGCTAAAGAAGATAATACATTATTCCTTCTCCACATAACTGAAAAGCATGACTGCATGAAAGCTGGCTTTCTCTGAGCCCAGTCATACTGGGACTTGTTCACTCCTGCACAAGTGGAGGACCACACACACAACATGAACTGTTGTAAGCATCAGCCCTGTGGTGTTGAGGGGAGAGGACTTCCACTGTTTATTACAAGAGGGAGAGGGTATTCACATAATCTGCCTCAGGCTATTTTAGGTATTTCTGTGGTCTGGAAAACCACACAAAGAGGCTCATGCTAGCATGGAGGCCTTGCCATAGTAATTTTTCTAGTAGTCTGTCTGTGGAATTGGATGATTAGAGATGGGAAAGTGATTTGCTCTGATTATTGCTTGTTTGGGTTTTTTGCTTTGTTTTGGTCTCAAATATCACCATATTATTAAATATAGGAAAAAGACATTTTTTTATTTTTTTTTCCTATAGCATCATAGAATATTGTGAGTTGGAAGGGATCCGCAAGGATCGAGTCCAACTCCTGTCCTAGCACAGGACAATCCCAAGACTCAGACCATGTGTCTGTGGGTGTTGTCCAAATGCTTCTGGAATATTGTCAGGCTTGGTGCCATGGCTGCCTTCCTGGGGAGCCTGTTCCAGTGCTCCACCACCCTCTGGGTGAAGAACCTTTGCCTAATGTCCAATCTGAACCTCCCCTGGCACATCTTCCTGCCATTTCCTCTGGTCTTCCGTTTTACTAAAGTTTTTTATTTTATAACATATGCAAAAGGTTTTTTTACACATATGTTGTATGGCATTTGCCAGTAGCAAATCTTGTCTGTCTTGACAGGTCTTAGTTCTCATTCGGATTCTCTGAAATACTTATTTTTAGTTAAATTATAGGGAAAATGTGTCATATTGGCAAACCTGCCTTTTGGATGGCTGTTTTCGATGGCTTCGCGAATACCTGTGAGAGGGGCCAGGTCCTTTGTGTATCCAAGGAAAGGACATTCAGAATTAGAGGTAGATCAAGGCAAACTATTTTTCACCTTGATTGAGCAAGCTAAAGCCTTTTTCTCTTCATGAACTTTAACTGGTCATGAGCTGTTGTGCAAAAAGCTAGTTTATCTCGTCTTTGCTTCGATTTCCTTTAATTTACAACATCTTCCTCCTGACCCCTTTGGTGCCTACGCTGGCTTTTAGTTGCAAGTAGCCTAGCATTTAAATATCAGAATCCTGTTTATACCATAAAGTTTTGTTGTACATGGAGTATTTCTGGTTTTAAAACCTACAGTAAGATTTGTAAGGTACAGAAATTTTGTGAAATTTTGGTGCAGCAGATGACAGCTGTTTCAGAAGAACGAGCATGCTAGCACTTTGAAATGTAGCTTGAGCTAACTTTCTAAGAGATGCCAAGTTACACTCAAGACATATCTAGGTTGCTGAAGAGTATTATCAACTCGCTTTTAACGAACATCCTGAAGACCAGGATGTTAATTTAACCTGTGTTTTTTGGATGTTTGGCCTGTATTGATACTGTGCAGATGTAAGAAGTAGATCAAAACAGAAGTTTCCAGTCTGTGGGTCACCCGAAGGCCCTGGGGTACTTTTTGGGAGTGTGTGGAGTCGCTCTAGAACTTCACTGCCAGCTCCTCTCTCCCAGGCACATTCAGACACTAGCCAGGACCAGGCGACGGAGGGGACTGATTTGGGCAAGGAGGAACAGGATTGTCCATCTCAGTGGCAGTGGACTAAACTCATCTAATACCTGAGATCAGACAAACATATACACTGGGATATAGTAGGCATGTATATTAAGGAATTTTTAAAATGAGATTTTGAAGGAAAAGTCTCCTCACTGCTGTGCCTTCAGTCCCTCCTGTGTTCTTTGTCCTGTGCTTTTGGGAAACAATCTCACAAAAGACTGGGATTAATGGTTCGGGTGCTGGATTCATTGAACTGTAAACGGCAGGGCTAACTGGGTGGACTGGGCGTACAAAGCACCTGAGGTAAAAGGGTCGGGGGTAGCTCTTTGCTGAAGAGAAGCCGTGTCTCACCTATGGCAAGTAGTGACAAGCTGGCCTGCTGCTTTCCTCATGGAAAAGTGTCATTTGTACCACCTGTTCCTATGGCTTCCGGGTTTATTTTTCACATGGAATAAGCATTTTTCATTTTTGGACTGCCTTATCTTTCAGGTAACGGGGTAGCGGTGGCAGAACACATCTCACCCGGGCTGTGCGGGCAGGGAGGGGGCAGCGGTGCCGGGGGGGCTTTTCCCTGTCCCCGGCCGCTCAGCTACCGCGCTTTCCTTCCGAGAGAAACTACTCGACAAAAACATTTGTTAAGCACGGCGGGGGGACGGAGAGTCGGGGGAGCGGCCCCAGTGCGGGGGAGACACCGCCCTTTCCCCCTGGGTGCTGCGGGGCCGCGGCCCCAGACGGCTGCGCCGTCGGGACGCGAACGGAGCCGCGGTGGGAGCGGGAGCCGCCCCCTCGTCCCGGCGGCAGGGGCGTGGCGGACTGCCCTTCCCAGCCTCCCCCGCGGCGGCGAGGCGGGGCAGTGCCGGGGCGGCGGCTGAGCGGGCGGCGCGCTTGCCGGTGTCCCTGCCGCGGCATGTCCGACTCTGGCGGCGGTGGGGGCGGCGGCCCCGGCGGTGAGGAAGGCGGCATGGAGGTGTCGGGCTCGGCGGTGCAGAACGTGGCCGACGTGTCGGTGCTGCAGAAGCACCTGCGCAAGCTGGTGCCGCTGCTGCTAGAGGATGGCGGCGAGGCCCCGGCGGTGCTGGAGGCGGCGCTGGAGGAGAAGGGCGCAGTGGAGCATATGCGCAAATTCCTCTCCGACCCGCAGGTCCACACGGTCCTGGTGGAGCGCTCCACCCTCAAAGGTGAGGCGAGAGCCGGGCGGCCGCCGCGCTGTCAAAATGGCGGCGGCGTCCGCCACTGCCTGCTGCGAGCCGCCGCCCTGCCGCGGGGTGGGAGGGGCGCGCGGCGGCTGCCACGGGGGCTGCGGGGAATCTCCGCCTCACGCACGGCCCCGCTCGGGAGGCCCCGGCCCGCAGCACTGCGGGTGCGGCCCGTCGCGGCGGGCGAGAGCTGGAGCAAGGCGCGCTGCCGCCGCGCCTCTCCGCGGGGCCCGGTGTTACGCGGGGGCGGTGACCGCGGCCGCAAGGGCTGCATCAGCGGGCGGGTCCGGCGCTGGCCGCCTCTGCCTGGACCGATCTCCCCCGTTATTCTTTGTTCGCCGGGTCTGGGCCCTGAGCTGACGTTGCGCAGCGGCCTCGGGGCAGATGCTTGGCGGGGCTTTGTGTGCTGCGGCTGTGGCCTGTCCTGCTCGGGGAGGCAGCACCGCCGAAAGTGCTGTGTCAGGAGCGGTCGGCGCTTCCCACTGCGGCCTCCTTCCTGCTGGGGAAATGGCCTCCTCCTTGGCAAGGCAGATTCCCGGCCTGAGACAGAACAACAAAAAACCAAAACCCTGGGCTGGGGGCGCAGAAAAACCAAACCAAAACAAACCCCACCTGAAATAGCCTGTAAAAAGCGTTATTCCGTAGTTAATTAGCAAGATTCTGAAGTTCATAAATTATGATGTCTAGACACTGCAGTGTCTTTGCTTTTAGCACGGGCTCGTGGCCGTGCTGCTGTAAACGGTTGTCAGAAACCTCATTAAATACTGCGTTAAATACTGCAGCTAGGTTGACACTCCACCTTCAGAAGCATCTTTGTTGTTTACATGCTGCTGTTACTGACTCCATTTATTTCGAAAATGACTTTATTGTCGACAGATCTGTTGCTAAGTAGGCACTTATTGTCACAGAGTCCAGCCTAACGAACAATAGTAAAATATAACTGGGCTTCATTAATAACACATACTTTTACTATTAAACAAGACCTATTGTCTCTATATGGCCACATGCCTGCCAGTCTGAGCTGGCAGAATTTTAGTATTAAGGTTCTGGACCTTTATTCCTAGTGTGCTGTTGGTTCCGCCCCTGTAGATGTGTAACGCATTTTCATGTAGTCATACTTCATACTGCGTTATTTAACATGCCAGCCACCGCAGTGTAACATACTGGCTGTGCCCTGTAGTTCCTGCACACCAAGGGAAACTTACACAAGGTTCTTCCACTCACTGCCTTTTCACTGGGAACTTAAGACATTGCTTAAATTATCCTATCTTTATCTTATGCCTATTTCTGCTGATTATCTTCCTTCCCCTTGCAAAGTTTGAGGTTACTTTTTCAGCAGAGATGATAGAATCTATGCAGAAGACTTCTGAATTTAATTTCTCTTGTCTGGCTTATGTGTTTCATTATCCTTAGTTTGGGTTGGAAGTAATGAAAGTGGTGATCAGTTAGCTCCAGGTTTGTCAAATAGGTACCATTATGTATATATCTGGTTAAAACCAAATTGAAACACTTACTATAATGTGTTTTAGAAGCTAAATACTAATTTACTATTGGTAGAAGGCATTTGTGTAGATGTCTTCTGGTTTAATAGCAGTTATCTGGGGAGAGTGGATTTTCTGATTGACAGTCAGTTTTTGAACATAGGAGATTTGGAACTTCCAGCAGCATATGGAGATCTTGTTTTTAATACTGTCTGAGAGAACAATATTGTTATTGAAACTTCTACATGGACTAGGTACTATGAAGTAAATTATTGATTACAAATAAAATAAACCAGAAGCTGTATTTCTGAGTAATAAAAGCTGCTGTGTGGTATCGCTAGCTGCACAGCCTGCCAACAGCTTTTGGATGGGTTCCTGTGGTGTTTAGTGCAGTGTTGTTCTGTGACCAGGCTTCTGGTGCTCAGGATCAAAAAATGACACCCTGAGGCTATATCTCATGTGAAAATGAAGTCAGAGCCCACTGTAATGTGTCCAGTCAGAGTGCATCCCCCAATAGGGAGTAACCTTCTGCACCGAAATCACTGCATTGCAGCACAACTGCCCGCATCCCCAGCAATGACATCATCTGTGATACATTGTCTGTGATAATGCCCAAGTACTTCCCATGGCTTGGATTTTTGTTTTGTTGCGAGGTTTCTTTGTTCAGAGGCTTAATTTCCAAATCACTTTTTTAAAAAAATTCTGAAAATACAAAGCAACCTATAAAAGAAAAAAAAGCAGCTGTTTCATGTTCTCACTTAAATGTAGTTATCCTACATTTGTAGGATATAAATGCCTATCTCTACAAATAAATGCACATTCTGTATTGCAGAAGATTTCTCTCTGCTTTACAAGCAGAATGTGGGTTAGAATTTGCTTGTTGCAATGTTTTATCTTTTTTTTATAGCAACCTAAAAAAGTCAGTAGAATTGCATTAAAAACAATAAACCCACCCTGAATTTGAGGGATATTGCAAAGCTAAATTTAAATGTAAGCTGTTTTGCATAATAAATTGGTGTAGAAATGATAGGTTAGAAAATAATCTGGTAATAGCAGAAGACGGTTGAGAGAGTGGCTGATACCTTAGAAATAAAATATTTCTTACATAGTGTATTTTTTGCAGAGGATGTGGGAGATGAAGGAGAAGAGGAGAAAGAGTTCATTTCCTACACTATCAGCACCGACATTCATTACGGAATAAAATCAAACAGGTGAGTTAGTAAAATAGATTTTGACATTTCTATTAATGTAAAACCTACACAAACAGATTTAACTTAGTTTACCTACAGTTTTACCTCCAATTTACCTAGAGCTTCATGCAGTGTTTTTATTCATGTAGGGCAGCAGCTTTTCAAGGTGGAGACTTTGGTAAGACAAGGGTGTGTCATGAGGCTGAAAGGAATGGATTTAGGACTTATAGCTCTGAGGTTAAAGGAACAAGTCATATTAATTAGGTGTACCTGCAAATGTAACTTGGTTTCTGTAATCTTCAGTTATGTTGGACTCTTATGTATTTGTCACTTACCTTAATGCATATTTGACTGTCAGGCTTTGTAAGGTGTGTGCCTCTTTAGTGTGCCCTTTCTGCAGAGTCCTTATCGATAGCTAAGTTTGTCTGATTACTGAAGTACAAAGGTGTATTTATTACAAGACTTGTGTTCAAGTATCTTAGGAAAAAGATTATAAAGTATGATGTGTGGTGGTCGGTCTGTTCAACCAGATTACAAGCGATAGGATGAGAGGAAATGGCCTCAAGTTGCGCCAGGGGAAGTTCAGATTGGACATTAGGAAGAATTTCTTTCCTGAAAGGTCTCTCAGGCATTGGAAGGGGTTGCCAAGGGCGGTGGTGAAGTCCCCATCCCTGGAGGGATTGAAGAGTTGTGTAGACACAGTGCTGAGGGACATGGGTTAGCCAAAGACTTGTCAGTGTTGGGTTAATGATTGGACTTGATGATCTTAAAGGTCTTTTTCCAATCTGGGCAATTCTGTGATTCTATAATGATGCAGATCAGCATTTAACTCCTGTAACCTAAACTTGCAGTCAGATTAAAACTGTTCTGTCACTTAAGTTTTGGGTGTTTAGTTGGTAACTCTCTGCTCTGTTCTGCAGCCTGGCCTTCATTAAGCGTACAGCTGTGATTGATGCCGACAAACCAGTATCCTCCCAACTGAGAGTGCTCACCCTCAGCGAAGATTCTCCGTATGAAACATTACACTCTTTCATTAGCAATGCTGTTGCTCCCTTTTTCAAGTCCTATATCAGAGAATCTGGCAAAGCAGACAGGTAATTCAGTATAAACATTGCACTTTTCTTCTAATGAATTAAAGTAAATATTTAAGGCAAGTCATGTGAAACTGTTTAAGCACACAGTAGCATATGATACTGTTGGTGACTCTGGGGAAGTCATTTAGGTGGCTTAAATCTATGGGGTTTGTTTGGTTTCTTGTACAGAAAAATCTGTGTTTTTTCAGGGATGGAGATAAGATGGCTCCTTCCGTTGAGAAAAAGATTGCAGAACTTGAAATGGGCCTCTTGCATCTGCAGCAGAATATTGAAATTCCAGAGATTAGTCTGCCAATTCATGCAACCATTACTAATGTTGCCAAGCAGTGTTATGAACGTGGAGAAAAACCAAAGGTTACAGACTTTGGTGAGAAGGCTGAGGATCCATTATTCCTAAATCAGCTACAATCTGGAGTCAACCGCTGGATTAGAGAGATACAAAAGGTAAAAAAATACCTAAGGTACTAGACTAATGCAATAAGAACTCCCATGTAGTACTGTGTTTCTTCACGTTTTAACTTGGTAAAATACTGTTCCATGTAGGATACTCTGAAAATCTGAGACCAATTTTCTGAGTCACCAGAGCCACTAGTTTAATTACATCTCATTTAAGACAAGACGAAGCCTTGTCTAAATTTAGAGTCTAGTGTAAATTGTTCTGCAAGTAGCTGAGAGTATGACTGGTTTATCTCTATTGTAATAGACTCAAGTGGCTGGCAGTAACCTTGTGAATTCTTCACATCTTTACAGCAGATAGAGATAAACAGGTCTTGTTGTTTCGTTTTGTTATTTCCCCAGGTGCATCCACAACCACTTCAGAACAGTTACTCCAGTCCTGTTTTGTAATCTCTTGTACTCCTGCCTGCTACTTTTCGAAAAACTGCTGTTCTGCTGTCACTTAGAAACAGCATCTCAGATACTACTCTGGCTTTTTTTCCTCCATGGGCACAGTAAACACCTATTGCTCATGGAACAGTGGTACCTTTCTTACTCCAGAGCATAAAACATTTGTTTTCTTGCCTGGCTCATCTGTCATTAACCAGAATACAGACACTGATCAGGAAAGTGGACAGGTGGCCTTTTTAGGCTTTACTGAAGATACTAAGGTCCTAAAACAGACCTTCAGGGCCAAGGGAATTAAACTTTGACTCTCTTGTACTGCAGTTCCTACACTTCTCACAGACTGAGTACCCAAACTGACTGAGGTTGGGTTATTAAAACCTAGTAGACGTGGTGTGTTTCAATTATATTTAGTAATAGAGCAAGTTTTTACAGTTGAAGCATGTAAATTAAATGCTTTTCTTCCTCCCTTCTCTTTCTCTGTATTTCTTTTAAGGTGACCAAATTAGATCGAGATCCTGCATCAGGCACTGCATTACAGGAGATAAGCTTCTGGTTAAATTTGGAACGGGCTCTGTATCGCATTCAGGAAAAACGTGAAAGTCCAGAAGTTCTTCTGACTCTGGATATTCTCAAACACGGCAAGCGTTTTCATGCAACTGTCAGCTTCGATACAGACACAGGTAAAATGTCTGTTCAGTAAATTTTTTACCAAATGTCCTATGGAACTTAAGCTGTTATGAAACTTGAACATTGTGGTACAAAGAACAATGCTGTTTAGAGTAACCCTGGTCTAGTTAAAGCTACAGATTTGATTAATAAAATTAAAAGTTATATTCAAAATCTTGTGTGTTACATTTAGGTCTAAAACAGGCTCTGGAAACTGTGAATGACTATAATCCACTGATGAAAGACTTCCCACTGAATGACTTGCTCTCTGCTACTGAGCTGGACAAAATAAGGCAGGCCCTTGTTGCAATATTTACCCATTTGAGAAAAATCAGAAACACAAAGTACCCGATCCAAAGGGCGTTGCGTTTAGTGGAGGCTATTTCAAGAGATCTGAGCTCTCAGCTACTTAAAGTGTTGGGAACCAGAAAACTGATGCATGTTGCTTATGAAGAATTTGAAAAGGTATGTTCATGGTTTTGTGGTGCTGGCAGCTCTATTTTTGCATTGTGGCACTGGGAGCTGTTATTTTTGTGTTGAATAGTGACTTTCAGGAAGCATTTTGTTTGGGAGCTGAAGTTCCTATTCTAAAACTCTCTTCAGGTGATGGTTGCGTGCTTTGAGGTATTCCAAACCTGGGATGATGAATATGAGAAGCTCCAAGTTCTGCTGAGAGATATTGTGAAAAGAAAACGGGAAGAGAACCTGAAGATGGTGTGGCGTATCAATCCTGCTCACAGGAAACTCCAAGGTCGTCTTGATCAAATGAGGAAATTCAGGCGTCAGCATGAGCAGCTGAGAGCAGTTATTGTGAGAGTCTTGCGACCTCAGGTAATATTCTTGGTTATCAGACAGGAAATCTATGCATCCTCTTCAAGAGCATTCAGCTTTAGGAGTGTTCACTGTTACGTTAGTTTTGTGTTGGTAACTTTTAAAGTAACATTCAGTTTCACTGTCTGTGTCCAAAAACAGTCTAGTTGTGAACCCTTGCTGATAGGCTTAGCTTTAATGCTGACATACTTCACACACTACGTGATCATGCTCATGTTTAGACACAGCAAGTCCAGACTTAACATAGAGGAAACTAATAAGTGTGTAAGTACTTGAGCTTGGCTAAACCACAGTGAAAAATGAGAGTATGCTGTACAGTAGTGGAAGGTTGTAAAGTAACTGTATTACCCCAGTCCTAGTGGAACTTAAATCTGAAACATGACTGAAAGATTAAGGATTTGGTAGTAATTTGTAGGGTTTTTTCAGTGCTTGTTAGAACAGATTGTACTTAGCTATTTGTCAATAAACTTTGAAGCACACAACTCGCTAAACTCTGATTTTAATGCAGGTAACTGCTGTTGCCCAGCAAAATCAAGGAGAGGTACCTGAACCACAGGATATGAAAGTAGCAGAAGTCCTTTTTGATGCTGCAGATGCTAATGCAATTGAAGAAGTCAATCTTGCTTATGAGAATGTTAAGGAAGTAGATGGGTTAGATGTTTCCAAAGAAGGTACAGAAGCCTGGGAGGCAGCAATGAAGCGGTATGATGAAAGAATTGATAGAGTTGAAACAAGAATAACTGCCCGTTTGAGAGACCAGCTTGGTACAGCAAAGAATGCCAATGAAATGTTCAGGATCTTCTCTCGGTTTAATGCCTTGTTTGTCAGACCTCACATTCGTGGTGCCATTCGAGAATATCAAACACAATTGATCCAGCGTGTGAAAGATGATATTGAGTCTCTTCATGACAAATTTAAAGTACAATACCCGCAGAGTCAGGCCTGTAAAATGAGTCATGTTCGTGACTTGCCTCCTGTGTCCGGGTCTATAATTTGGGCAAAACAGATTGACAGACAGCTCACCGCTTACATGAAGCGTGTTGAGGATGTCCTTGGCAAAGGCTGGGAGAACCACGTAGAAGGTCAGAAGCTAAAGCAGGATGGAGATAGCTTTCGCATGAAGCTCAACACTCAGGAGATCTTCGATGACTGGGCAAGGAAAGTTCAGCAACGCAATCTTGGTGTGTCTGGTCGTATTTTTACCATTGAAAGCACTCGTGTTAGAGGTAGAACTGGAAACGTCCTGAAACTGAAAGTCAACTTCCTCCCAGAAATAATTACACTTTCAAAAGAAGTCCGAAACCTGAAGTGGCTTGGTTTCCGTGTTCCACTAGCAATTGTCAACAAAGCTCACCAAGCAAACCAGCTCTATCCGTTTGCCATTTCTCTCATTGAAAGTGTCCGTACATATGAACGAACATGTGAGAAGGTAGAAGAGCGCAATACTATCTCGCTTCTGGTTGCTGGCTTGAAGAAAGAGGTGCAGGCTTTGATTGCAGAGGGAATTGCACTCGTGTGGGAATCATACAAACTTGATCCCTACGTACAGCGCTTAGCCGAGACTGTCTTCAGTTTCCAGGAAAAGGTTAGTTTTATCTTTCAAATTCTGCAAAATCTTTACATCTATACTTCAGTAATGTGTGGTTAACCAAAAGTGGAATTGCATAGCTGATGGCCTGTTCTGTAGCTCTTTCATTAAGTAATTGATGGAGTTGGCACAAGTTGGCCAGCTGAATGGATCTTTTAGTACTGCTGGAACCAATAGACTTGCTGCATCCAGATAAAGAGAAGTGACTAACCATTACTGCATAGTTATTGTTGCCTCTATCTAACCTGTCAAACTAAACATCTCATTTTTCCTAAACCATTTTAGGTGGATGATCTGCTCATTATTGAAGAGAAAATAGACCTGGAAGTGAGATCATTGGAAACATGCATGTATGATCACAAGACTTTCTCAGAAATCTTGAACAGGGTTCAGAAAGCTGTGGATGACTTAAATCTTCATTCATATTCAAATTTGCCCATCTGGGTCAATAAGTTGGATATGGAGGTAGGTTTGAGATCAAGGAGTAGTATATATTTAGAGGACACATTTTAGTCAGGTGCAAGATGTTTTTTGAATATGCTCTTCATAGTCACTAGGGGAAATTCTGTCTCCTCATTCTCTGAAAATTTCAGTGCATTTTTTGGTATGCAGAATATGCAAGACCTCTTTGCTTTTAGACTTTTGGGATCAGTTAATTCAAGGGCAGTTTTGTCCTTTGAAGAAGTTTGATACAGCTTGACTGTCTAGAAGGTGCTGGGGGGCAAGATGGATAAAGGGTGGTGAAAATTTGCTATGCTGGTAGCAAAGTCTTATGTCTTCATATTGTTTGGTTCTGCCTGTTGAGTTAAGTTTCAGGTTATTGGACACTAGGCCAACTTCAGAGCAGTTAAAACTTTTTAATTCCATTGCAGTCCATGAGGACAGGAAAAGCTTTGAATTGATATTCATTGGAAATTTAAAAGAACTCTCAAACCCCTTCCGTGGCTTTGTAAGGAGCACTTGGTTCTTACCATAGTGTTCTTGGTGATGTATTCTTGGAGATGCCATAGTATTCTTGGTGTCAGAAAATTTTGATAGGGGGGGATCTTTATGCAGTGAATGTGCAGCTTTTTCCTCCTATGTGGCTTATTTTCTTCAGATTGAAAGAATCCTGGGTGTTCGTTTGCAAGCCGGACTGAGGGCCTGGACCCAAGTTCTTCTTGGACAAGCAGATGACAAAGCAGAAGTTGACATGGATACAGATGCTCCTCAAGTGAGCCATAAGCCCGGTGGAGAACCCAAGATCAAAGTAAGTTTTGTTGTGGGGTTTTTTTGCTTGTGTTTTTTTCCCCTCATTGTCAATTACTTAATGCAAGAATTCTATCTGAGGCTTATATGGAAGATAAATATTTCTTCTGCAGCTGGTTGTGGAGGAGTCCTTGCCTCCTCCCATTTAAGCAAAAGCTGATTTTTCATAAGTGTGTGTTACTTCTTGAAGTCCAGAATTCTTGTCTACATGTAGTAGTGTCTGCCAGTAAAACTTGAATGTGTTTATTGTTTCTGCAGAACATTGTACATGAACTAAGAATAACCAACCAGGTGATATACTTGAATCCACCAATCGAAGAATGTAGATACAAACTTTATCAAGAAATGTTTTCTTGGAAGATGGTAATCCTGTCACTTCCAAGGATTCAAAGTCAGAGATATCAGGTAAGTGTAACGAAGCTGTATCTAAGGCTGAGCAGTTATTTTTATTTTGCAATTAATTGTGCTCGATATCTTGTGTGTTGCTCTAGAACTGAATCTGGTTGCCTTAGCAATTCATGTCTATCACATGTACAATTGTGGTTCGTAGGTCGGAGTGCATTACGAGCTGTCTGAGGAAGAGAAATTCTATCGTAATGCCTTGACAAGGATGCCTGATGGCCCTGCAGCCCTGGAGGAGTCATACTCCGCTGTTATGGGAATTGTGACTGAAGTGGAGCAGTATGTCAAGGTAGGAGGCTGACACCATGTGATGCTGCAGCTAAAATGACCGTGGACTTTTCTCTCAGTTTTCCTGAGGGGTTGGGGAGGACAGTCTTTTGGAATATACTGGAGAAGTTCTGAACGTTGTTTGTGAAATACCTCAATTAGGTTTGGCTGCAGTACCAGTGTCTGTGGGATATGCAGGCTGAAAACATATACAACCGTCTTGGAGAAGACCTGAATAAGTGGCAAGCCCTTTTAGTTCAGATAAGAAAGGCAAGAGGAACATTCGACAATGCAGAAACCAGAAAGGAATTTGGACCTGTTGTCATAGACTATGGCAAGGTAAGAAATTGTAATTATTGTTTGTGATAAATGCATTAAATTTCAGAATGGGCATATAACAGAAAATAACAAGGTCGAATTACAATTTTGTAACTTTATTTAATTGTAGGTACAATCAAAGGTGAACTTGAAATACGACTCCTGGCACAAGGAAGTGCTCAGCAAATTTGGCCAAATGCTTGGTCAGAATATGACAGAGTTCCATTCACAAATTTCTAAGGTAAGCCAAGTCCAAGCTCCAGTTTTTCACTTTCATATCAATTGTTCTAGACTTCTTAAACACTGATCTGTGCCCCATACAGTCCCGTCAAGAACTGGAGCAGCATTCAGTGGATACTGCCAGCACATCAGATGCGGTGACATTCATCACATACGTGCAGTCCCTGAAACGTAAAATCAAGCAGTTTGAAAAGCAAGTTGAGGTATGTTGTCTTCCTTATGGTTCTTACTTCTGGACATGCTAGGCTTAGCTCTTAAGATGCAGCTTCATGATATTAAAGTTCTCTTGAGAATAGACCTGAACTTCATATCGTGAGGAATCCTGTGAGCTCTACAGCCAGTGCTTGTTAAAATATGTTGAGTGTTTAGCCTTGTGACTTAAGTTAGTTTTGTCTTCTTAACTTAAAATCACTTCTCTTGTAGCTTTATCGCAATGGTCAGCGCTTGCTTGAGAAGCAAAGGTTCCAATTTCCGTCCTCTTGGCTGTACATTGACAACATTGAAGGAGAATGGGGTGCGTTTAATGACATCATGCGTAGAAAGGATTCTGCCATTCAACAACAAGTAGCAAATTTGCAGATGAAGATAGTTCAAGAGGACCGTGCAGTGGAGAGCCGAACGACTGACTTGCTAACAGACTGGGAGAAAACAAAGCCTGTAACAGTAAGCAGGGATGATTAATACTCGTTCAGCAAGTGAAGTAGATTCTCTGCATCCAACAAGAAGTATGCAGTTTATTTTTACGTGGGAGGGGTTTTTTTCAGTTTTCTAATTTTAGATTATGGTAAAAGTCCTTTTGAGGGTTCTGTAATAACTTGCCAATGTATTGATTTAGGGGGGGAGGGGAGCAGTGGCAGAGGGAAATTAACCCTTAAAACATCAGCCTCTCTTAGTTGCAAAAAGCAAGATGACTTCAGTTACTAACAGAGCTTTGGCTGAAACAAGGGATATGTCAGAGGCATCATATAGGAGGATTCAGAAGCAAGCTGATGGGGGTTTTTTTGTGGGGTTTTTTTCTGGTTTGGTTTGGTTTTTCATCTCTGAAGTGATATTTATTAAAGCCAAAAACTGGGATGAGACTTGCGCTGGATGGGTATGTAGCCTTGTTGTCAGCAAACTGGAAATGGAAAAATGAGACAGACTAGCATTTAATTTAGTCCTCGCTTTTTACTTAGTTTCAATTTGATTGTAGAGTTTTTGGGTTAATATATGCCATGCAAACTTTAGGGAAACCTGCGACCAGAAGAGGCTCTTCAAGCTCTTACCATTTACGAAGGAAAATTCGGTAGACTGAAGGATGATCGTGAGAAGTGTGCAAAGGCCAAGGAAGCTCTGGAACTAACAGATACAGGACTACTCAATGGCAGTGAAGAGCGTGTCCAGGTACAACTTGCTCACCCAACTTCTTGTCAGTTTCAGATGACAGTGTTTCTGTTCCATCTCTTTCCCTTGAGGGAGTGACTTCTGACCTGCAAGGTACTAGTGTCAAGACACAGTCCTGTCATTCAGTTGTAGCCTTAAGAGGTTGTCTGTGATCTCTTCCTCAACTGTCTTATTCTTGTGAAGTTATGTGACCTGAGACCTTGTCTGGGTCACTTGCTATTGCAGTTCTGTTGAATTGGCAAGCTATCTGAAGCTATGTTAAAAGTTTTTTGTTTAACTCCCCTATACTGATGATTTTGAAGAAATTAGGAATAAGTGCTGATGTTTGATATGTTCTTTACTATAGGTGGCCCTTGAAGAGTTGCAGGATCTCAAAGGCGTCTGGTCTGAACTCTCCAAGGTCTGGGAACAGATTGATCAAATGAAAGAACAACCCTGGGTTTCAGTACAGCCTCGCAAGGTAACTCACTTCCATATACATAAACAATGACTACTGCAAGTATATGCAAAAAAAGAATTAGACTTCCTGAGATAGACACGCTCAGTTGTTAGGTTTCAGATAGTTTTCAGTGTTTAGGTACCTTTATCAGTGTATCATGAGCCTGTTTCTTCTCATGCTCTGCTAAAAAAAAAAATAAATCACGTGGTTTGTCATAACGTAAATAATTTTGTAGGGGACTTTAACAATTCCAGTAGTTTTGAAATTGAGACTGGACTGACTGCATCTGCAGAGAAGAAAGTGTGCTTTTTTAAAATAGGCTGTTGGAACTCAGTGGGGAAATTTCATTACATGGTTGGATGAACAATGTCAGTTTTAGTTCAGTGCTCAGAGGGTAAAGAGCAAGAGCCGTAAACTGCCTGTGAGAATACTATTTCATAAATCTTAATCAGACCAATCAAATGGCATTGCCAGCTACAGAGTAACTACATCTTGCGCAAATACATGTAACACAGGAAGAGCTGTACTGCAGATAACATCTCATTAGAGAGAGGTTTCTGTAAAAATACATGGACAGCTGTAAACTCCTACAACTATGCACACAGCACTTGCAGAGAATGGTTTCATTGTTTTTATGTTATTGACAGCTTCGACAAAACTTAGATGGGCTGCTGAACCAACTGAAAAACTTCCCTGCTCGCTTGCGACAGTACGCCTCCTATGAGTATGTGCAGAGACTTCTGAAGGGCTACATGAAGGTAGGTTATACTTGTATCTAAAGTGCATATATTCTGTAGTTCAAGTTCAAGGAGGTAACTTGTTTGCTTGTCTTCTGTAGATAAACATGTTGGTTATTGAACTGAAATCTGAAGCACTGAAAGATCGTCACTGGAAGCAGCTGATGAAAAGGCTTCACGTTAATTGGGTTGTGTCAGAATTGACCCTGGGTCAGATCTGGGATGTCGATTTACAGAGAAATGAAGCAATCGTCAAAGATGTACTGCTTGTGGCTCAGGGGGAGATGGCTTTGGAAGAGTTCCTGAAGCAGGCTAGTATCAGCTCTTGTATATATGTGTGTCATAGCAAATCAAAGCTTTGCTGTCAGGTAGCTGACATTTGTGTAGTAATCTTGTCAATCTAAGGTGTTGCTACAAGTGCTGAGACTCCATGCTGTTTTGGGGAACAGCTTAAAGCTGTGTAAACTTCCTCTGATGAAACTTGCATTATTTGAGAAAAGCAGTCCTTGATAATGACTACAAAGACCCCACCTTGTTTTAAGTTTTACCAAACTGCATCATATTCTCTATTTTTAACAAAAGCTTGAGCATAAACCCAGAATCCTTGAGTAAAAAAAGTAAAATCTGATTACTGTAATATATTTTTACTTTGTAGCTATGTTGGAGCAGAAATGATTGATGTCATATCTTAAACATTTTCTTTTCTTCAGATAAGAGAAGTGTGGAACACCTATGAACTGGACTTGGTCAATTACCAGAACAAATGTCGTTTGATTCGTGGATGGGATGATCTTTTCAACAAAGTAAAAGAGCACATTAACAGTGTGTCTGCTATGAAGCTGTCGCCATACTACAAGGTAGAATGGAGAACAAAACTAAAGAATCTTCATTTAATTCTGCTTTCCTCTCTTGTTTAGTGTATATATTTGTCAGCATGGACTATATTAACCATAAGTTGGCATGAAATTAATTGCATATGCCTACTTTGCAACTCTCAAACAACTGTTTCCACTAATAATCATTAGCAGTCATCCTGATACTGTTAAAATGAATATTAATGCGGTGTTTAACCTTCAGGTGTTTGAGGAAGATGCCCTTAGCTGGGAAGATAAGCTGAACCGTATCATGGCACTCTTTGATGTCTGGATAGATGTCCAAAGGCGCTGGGTCTACCTGGAGGGTATCTTTACTGGTAGCGCAGACATCAAGCACTTGCTGCCTGTGGAGACCCAGCGATTCCAGAGGTAACTCTTTAATTGCTTTGTCCTTTTCTTGCCTCCCTTGGGGCACCATGTGGGTAGGTCTGCAACATCATGACTTTGGTGTAGCATTCTTAAATTGAGATACTAACTGTATTCTGACCTGGTCCAGCTGGATTACAGTCCAGCTGTAGACACAAGTTCATCAAGCAAACAAATGGGGCAATAGGTGCACACAGACAACTATGACAGAAACAGGTTTATAATAAACAGGCTGATGTACAATTTTCAGAATATGATTGGGTTTTGGGTGATTTTTTTCTTGTTAGTTCCAGTCAGCTACCTCGAGGATTTTCCTGGTGGTGTGGCTGCAACAAGCAGGCTAGTTTCTGTAGCTGGCGCCTTTAGTTTCACACTTCAAACTTCATTTTCTTCCTCCTCTTTAAGTTGCTTTGGTCATCCTTAGTCATTCCACACACAGTCAGATCAAAGAATCAGATTTATGCATCTCTTTGGGAAGTGAAGGTAAAGTAGACCTTCAGCAGTGGAACTGATAGACTGAACATCACAAAGAAGTTAGATTTTGTTGGTTTTGACTCGAGGTAGATGAAGAGCTATTTTGGGAATTTAGCCTTGTGTTCCCTAGGGCAGCCAGAACAATTAGAGAGGCAGTGGTCATTTAGAGACAAAAAAATTTGGTGTTATGGAGGCCTGTGGTTGTTAAGTTTCCACTAATGTACTGTGTTATTTTACTTGCAGCATCAGCACTGAATTTTTGGCACTCATGAAAAAGGTGTCCAAATCTCCACTTGTGATGGATGTTCTCAACATTCAGGGTGTGCAGAGGTCATTGGAGAGACTGGCAGACTTGCTTGGGAAGATACAGAAGGCACTGGGAGAGTACTTGGAAAGGGAGAGGTCCTCTTTCCCTCGGTAAGAAGTTGACTTCAGTTGACTCTTGAAGTAATTCGATGTTTCTGTGCAGAAATTGGTGTACTGTTTTGTGTAACCTCTCCCAATTTCTATGTATTGCATATATATAAGATGTTATAACCATGTAAATCTGTATTGTCTAAATACAGAATTCGGTTATGGCTGCTTCTCAGGGAGTAGGTCTGAAACTTCCCTTACTTGCTCATCTGTGGCTGGTTGTAGGATTCAGATACTGCTTAAGGAACCATTGCAGCTGATTTCTGTAGACTTAAAGTTTCTGCTTTATTCTGGTATTTGATTGAAGGACAGTGTCTAAACTGTCACAATCCAGTATTTAAGTCATTCGTTCTGACTTACCTGTAGTCATTTAGTTTGTCATTTAGCATGAGAGATTAAGGGTGAGGGAGATACTCAGTGGGAGTTCTCCTTGCCTACTAGACTTAATTCAATCCCAAGCTCTACTGTGGGTATTTCAGGGATGGATAGGTAAAGAAAGTGATCCATGGTATGGAGCGTGTTTACGCTTTTGCATGGTACAGACCACGTGAGCTGAGACTTAGAACCAAAGTATAACTTCTAGCAAATTCGTGGTTCATACACTCTTGCAGTGTGGGAAAATGAGCATCATTTATTCCTGTATAGTGGCCATCTATGAAGCATAAATAAATTAAAAGTGATAGTTGGACTTCTCATATAGATCTAATTTTATGTAATTACTAGGTTTTATTTTGTTGGTGATGAAGACTTGCTTGAAATCATTGGAAACAGCAAAAATGTTGCTAAGCTGCAGAAACACTTCAAGAAGATGTTTGCTGGTGTTTCTAGCATTATTCTCAATGAAGATAATTCTGTGGTTCTTGGGATATCCTCACGTGAAGGAGAGGAGGTATGACTGCAGTGTTTCTTTCTAAATAAAATTCTGAAAATAAGTGAACGTGGGCTGACTTAAACCTAATTCTTGCAGGTGCTGTTCAAAACACCCGTCTCCATCACAGAACACCCCAAGATCAATGAGTGGCTCACTCTTGTTGAGAAGGAAATGAGAGTGACCCTTGCTAAATTGCTTGCAGAATCTGTTACTGAAGTAGAAATCTTTGGAAAAGCAACTTCAATTGATCCAGCAGTCTACATCTCTTGGATTGATAAATACCAGGTATTAATATGGAACACTTAAGCATACTACAGCTTGATTACTTCAGTGAGGAAAACTATCTGATGAGGATTTTTGTTGCACAGGCTCAGCTGGTTGTCCTGTCAGCCCAGATTGCGTGGTCTGAGAATGTCGAGTCAGCCCTCAATGGTATGGGTGGAGTTGGAGACAACAGTCCTCTCCACTCTGTGCTAGCTAATGTTGAGGTCACACTCAATGTCCTAGCAGATTCTGTGCTGATGGAACAGCCACCTCTTCGCAGAAGGAAACTGGAGCACTTGGTAAGTAAAAACCTCCTTTCCTCATCTGGTTTGCAGGTGAGGATTTTTAAAAGTTTAATGAAAGATTGATTAGTATTAGTCTAAGACTAATTCTTCCTTTCAAAAAATGTTTTATGCAATTTAAGCAACTCCATTAAGCCCTGATCTGATCCTGTAGGTCACAGTAGATTTTTACTCTAGTCACCTTAATGCATGATAGCATATTATAGACTAGCTCACTGAATTGATCTTCAAGCTAGCTCTTCCAGGTATGTAAGTTACTGATTTCTTCATTCAGAAGTAAAATATCTCATTAAGCTGTTTATTATTGTAATTATTATATGTTTTTGTTTGTAGATAAGGATTGGGAATGGTGGGAGGAGTTAAAACCATCCTGGGTTATTTTTGTAGATTTTTAGAGGGAGATACCTGGTTTGTTTTAGGAGGGCTTGTCTTCATACTTCCTGCCAAGTAAATTATGTAGTTCAGTAGTGTAATGAGTTAACAGACTAATGGAGCTGGAGTGCTTTGCTGCAAGCTAGGGACGTCCTTAACAAGTGCAGTCAACAGTGTCAGGTTTGTCTTTATAGCGACAGATTTTAAGGCAGAGACTATTGGTGGGTCATGGCTTCTAGGTGATGGCAATTTACTATGCCAATCCTGGCTTTATTAGCAGTGGCTTGTATTGCTGTGCTCTAAGGAGTTACTTCCTTCTCCAGATCACTGAGTTGGTGCACCAGAGAGATGTCACAAGATCACTGATCAAAAGCAAGATCGACAACTCCAAGTCCTTTGAGTGGCTCAGCCAAATGCGGTTCTACTTTGATCCAAAGCAGACAGATGTGTTGCAGCAGCTCTCCATTCAGATGGCAAATGCCAAGTTCAACTACGGTTTTGAGTACCTTGGTGTTCAGGATAAGCTGGTACAGACTCCTCTTACTGACCGCTGCTACCTGACGATGACACAAGCCCTGGAGGCAAGACTCGGAGGATCACCATTTGGTAAGTTTACACTGAAGTATAACAACTTGAGACAAGTATGTAAACTCTTATCATCGCTAATATAGGATTGAACACATAAGTAAGATGTTGAAGAACAAAAAGTCTTTTGGGGGAAGATGTAACAGTTTTAGGTTTCACTGAACCCTCTTGTCAGGGACCAACAGAATCGCCATGCTGGCAGATTACATGAGTGGGCAGTGGCACCTCAGACAATAAACACTAAAATGTGTTTGTCCCACTTCACTAACAGGTCCTGCTGGTACTGGTAAAACAGAATCTGTCAAGGCTCTTGGACATCAGCTTGGCCGCTTTGTGTTGGTTTTCAACTGTGATGAAACATTTGACTTCCAGGTAAGTTGTTTGATTTAAAAAATGTTGTCTTTGCTAACAAGCATTGGGAATCTCTTCAGAACTCCAGAACAGCCAGTAGTGTTTACTGTCAAGATGATTGATCTCTAAGCCTTAACTGAGTAGGTATCTGTGGATCATACAGGTGCTCTGTAACAAAAAATGCCTAAAGGAGAAGTGGGGCAGAACGTTACTGAGGGTGGGGGGAGGTGTTGGGACCGAGAGAAGACCCGGATGCTCAAATATATAAAAAAATCATCAGGCTTCTTCTTTATTGATTACACATATCCTTCTTATATACAGCAGTTAATTAAGCTTATGCATATTCTCAAAAACCCACACTGATTGGCTCATTAATTTTCCTGAGAACTTTCTCTTTGTTATCACAAGCGGTGCCGCTCTGCCTGGCCTCCAAGGACAAGCCCTACTTCGTGATTTCTAGCTTCCTTATTTCCAGTTTGATAAAAGTTGTTTTGTCTGAAGTTCTCAAGAGAAAGTAAGCATCTTGGAGACTTCACTTATGTCAAGGGCTTAATGCTGCGGCCTAAGCTATTTTAATACTCTCACTGCTTTCTGCTAAAGGCTCTGATTGTACAAATATCTCTTAGTGATCTACAACAGGGAGGTCTTCTGGGTTTTTTTAGAATGAGTACTTCTATAGCAGCAAGAGCTTAAGACTGGATTTAGCAAAGTAACTGAATATGTTTAGTCTGCATTGATAGTGCTGGTTTAATGGAGAACAGATCAGGGTGTGAGACTGTCGAAGTAGCTGTGCAGTTACCAAATTGCCCACTGTAACATAGCTGTAGAGTTTGCCTCAGCATGTGAAAGATAACTCAAAAGTAAAAGAAAAGGTATCCAGATAATTTAAAATTAATATCTTCAGCCTGAGAACCAGATGAAATGCCTTCGTCAACTGTAACACATCAGACACCTCTAAATAAAAACTTGTGTCAGGTGTGTGTATATATGTAAACAATATAAAACACCAACAAGGAATCGCGATCCTTCCTAGACTCCGCCAGTGTGCCCATCTGTTTTTGCTGTACAGCTGTGTTTGGCTCAGACCAGGGGTTCATTTAGTCAGCATTTGGCCATTAGTGGGGAGTAGTAAGATTAGGAATAGTACTTGATATTCCTTCCTTGCCCCCAGCCCCCTTCCTTCCTCTGACAGTTGCAATGATCAAGAGGTCCCAAGTTGAAATGGTTATTCATGCTTTAGTGAGCCTTTCTCCAGGTACTCATTTCTCCCCTTGAATCCATGTACACACTTGCTTCTGTAGCATTCTCTAAGAGTTCTGCTTCATTACCATGCACTGTATGAAGGAGCACCTTCTTTCTTTTTTTTTTTTTTAACAATTTCTTAGTATTAGAAAAGACAGTGAATAGTTGACTTCTAGCTGTCTCCTCAACCAGTGCCTTTTAGACCTCTATCTTAATCCCTCATGCATTTTGCAACTCAAAAAGGTTGTTCTTTAGGTGGAAGCCTTATCATACTTTGGCCATCCAGTGTGCTTTTCTGAAATGTTTTGTAATTCTAGTATCCTCCTTGCGATAAAGGACTAGAACTGCACCTGGTATTAATGGTATCAGTAAGCAAAACATTATGCAGTGGACTTACCTGGGCTGTTGTGTGAATACACTACAATACAGTACGTAGTAACAGGAAGCAGTGAACATCTGAATGTCGGAACCTTTATACAACTCTTATTGTACTAAAAAGATGGCAACCTGCATACAAATACAACTCCTTCCTGCTTTGGGTTCCTTGCATCAAGTGCTGCTTTCTGCTTCTTTTGCCTGTGCATAGGCAGGAATGATCATGCAACTTCAATGAATTTTCCCCTCTGCGTGCAGGCAATGGGACGCATCTTTGTGGGACTTTGCCAAGTGGGCGCGTGGGGCTGCTTTGATGAGTTCAACAGGCTGGAGGAGCGTATGCTCTCTGCCGTTTCACAGCAAGTTCAGTGCATCCAGGAAGCCTTGCGAGAGCATTCCAACCCCAACTACGACAAGAGTATGTAATTGTTTGTTCCTGGTAGTGTTGGACAGCATCTCTAACGTCTTCCATGCTGCTTTGTTGCTCAGTTAGATTTCTCCCAAACAGTCCAAGGAGAAAGCCACTTTCTATCGAAACTTAAAAATTTAACATAACTTCCAGCTGATAGAAATTTGTATTTGAGTTGCAGTACTAGAGGACCTGCTGTCCATTACAATAGAAAAATAAAATAGAATGAAGTGTGACTTCTCTCCTCAAGGTGATTGATCAGGTGTAACTAAATGCATTCTCTTTTCAGCTGCAACGCCTATTACTTGTGAGCTGCTGAACAAACAAGTCAAAGTGAGCCCTGACATGGCTATCTTCATCACCATGAATCCTGGCTATGCAGGCAGATCAAATCTGCCTGACAACTTGAAGAAGTTGTTCCGCAGCTTGGCAATGACAAAACCAGACCGTCAGTTGATTGCCCAGGTCATGTTGTACTCCCAAGGTTTCCGTACAGCTGAAGTGCTTGCCAATAAGATAGTACCATTCTTCAAGTGAGTAACAAGTTTGGCTCCAAGTAAAAATAGAGCTTATTGTTCAAAGCTATAATGTTCTCTGCCACTCACTAAGCATGTTGTGCAGCAATCATTTTAAGTAAACAATGACATTTACTGAGGGTTATGTTGGTCCCTCTTGATAATTAAATTGTATTTTGTCTCCTTTGCTTCTTAGGCTTTGTGATGAACAGCTGTCCTCCCAAAGTCACTATGATTTTGGCTTGAGAGCACTGAAGAGCGTGCTGGTTAGCGCAGGTAATGTGAAGAGAGAGAGGATTCAGAAGATAAAGCGGGAGAAAGAAGAGCGTGGTGAAGTTGTTGATGAGGGAGAAATCGCAGAGAACTTACCAGAACAAGAGGTAGTGTGTGTGTGAAGTCTTTACTTCTGTGATAAAGTACAGGATGCATGCTAAACAAAGCAAATAACCCTGCAGTGTTTACTGTCTAGTGTTAAGCAATGCAAGCAAAGTAATGTTAGTTACAAAAGGTGGTAATTTAATACCAAAAAGCATAGCAAAGAGGCATAAGAAACTACAGTTGTATAGACTGAAAATCAATAGGAATTCATTGTGGAGTTTCAAAGCTGAAACCTCATCAATGGTTCTTTTTACAAGACTGCTCTGGTGCTTTATCAATAAAGTATTTAGTGAAGTTTTCCTTGTCAAACACACTGGTAAAGTGAACTGAACAAAAAATCTTATCCAAAACATGACTCTCTCTGCAGATCCTGATCCAAAGTGTATGTGAAACTATGGTACCAAAACTGGTTGCAGAAGACATTCCATTGCTGTTCAGTCTCCTTTCTGATGTATTCCCTGGAGTACAGTATCATCGTGGGGAGATGACAGCCTTGCGAGAGGAGCTTAAGAAAGTGTGTCAGGAAATGTATCTTACCTATGGTGATGGAGAAGAAGTTGGTGGCATGTGGGTTGAAAAGGTAAAATTAAAAAATACAAAGGTGAAATTGAAGTTAATGTGTGTATAAGACTAAACTTCCTTTTTTATTATGAAAGGTGCAAAGCTTTTTCTTTTTTTTTTGTCTTAAGCAAGCAATACATAGAAGCTTATATTGACTACTGAAGTTAAGACTTAATTGGTACATCTTTTCTTCTGCCACAGGTTCTTCAGCTGTATCAGATTACACAGATAAACCATGGACTGATGATGGTTGGTCCCTCTGGAAGTGGAAAGAGCATGGCTTGGAGAGTGCTTCTGAAAGCCCTTGAACGGCTAGAGGGTGTGGAAGGTGTTGCTCATATCATAGATCCAAAAGCAATCAGCAAAGATCACCTCTATGGTACTTTGGATCCAAACACCAGAGAATGGACAGATGGCTTGTTTACACATGTCCTGAGAAAGTGAGTCTTTAGTAGAACAATTGAAAAACAGCCAGTACATTTGTGTCATGGATGTTCTGGCCCTACTGAGTCTTTGTTCTCTACTGCAATAAATATTTCCTTTAATGTAGAATCATAGACAACGTGAGAGGTGAGCTGCAAAAACGTCAGTGGATTATCTTTGATGGTGATGTAGACCCTGAATGGGTTGAGAACTTGAACTCTGTTTTGGATGACAACAAACTACTGACTCTACCAAATGGAGAACGTCTCAGCCTTCCACCAAATGTAACGTTACCTTTTTTTTTATGTGATGTTTATATGCTGTCCTATAAACTTGTTGCTTTTCCCGTATTAGTGTTGTCCCTCTTTCTCATCACAGGCAGAGTAATACTGATGCCAGGTAGTGGTTTGCTGAAGTTATGAGCTTTTGTGGAAGCAAGCTTTTCATGTTAAACTTACTCTGACCCTGTAAGACAAACTTTGTGGATTATATAAAAGTCTAGGGTAGCAGGCAGTAACAATGAGCTTACCTTAGGACAGTTTAATGCTGCTGTTGATTATTCAGAGGCTAAATACAAATTAACTTATTTAAAGGGTTTCTGGTTTTTAAGGAGGAGTTTATTTGTTTTGCTTTTGGTTGGTTGTTTCTTGTTTTTACTTTAAACTCTTGTTTAATTTTTTTTACTCTTTAGGTGCGTATCATGTTTGAAGTACAGGATCTGAAGTATGCCACTTTGGCTACTGTGTCAAGGTGTGGCATGGTCTGGTTCAGTGAGGATGTTCTCAGTACAGACATGATATTCAATAACTTCCTGGCCAGACTAAGAAGCATTCCTCTGGATGAAGGTGAGGAGGAAGCTCAGCGAAGGCGAAAGGGCAAAGAAGATGAAGGAGAAGAAGCAGCATCCCCAATGTTGCAGGTATAACTTAAGACTATACTGTGGGATAATGTAGTAAGAATGCTTGTATCACAAGTAGTATGGTGTACTTCGAACTTATGATAGCCTGTCGTAGAAAAGCTGACTTCCTCTGTACGTGTTTTTGGGGTTTTTTTTAAGGATATTAAAATATGAAGCATTTCAAACCTTAAACAAAATTTTGTCCTGCTGCTTAGCAATCAAACGAGAAGCAAGTGTTTTGAGCAGTGTTTGTCTCCCCCAACAGATTCAGAGAGATGCTGCAACAATAATGCAGCCGTATTTCACATCTAACGGCCTGGTAACTAAAGCACTCGAACATGCTTTCAAGTTGGAGCATATTATGGATCTCACCCGCTTGCGCTGTCTTGGTTCTTTGTTCTCCATGTTGCATCAAGCTTGCCGCAACATCGCCCAGTACAATGCCAATCATCCAGACTTTCCAATGCAGATAGATCAACTAGAGCGTTACATCCAGGTAAATACAGTGTGCTGCTCAGTGACTGTTGTTTCACGTGTCAGTATAGCAGCTAGATTTGATTTGTTGTTCGTTAAGTTTTGTTCCATTATTCTACAACCAATAGCTGCTTTTGCTGCTTCTTACAGAGGTACCTGGTCTATGCAATACTCTGGTCTCTTTCTGGAGACAGTCGTTTGAAAATGAGAGCAGAGCTGGGAGAATACATTAGGAGAATCACTACTGTGCCACTGCCAACTGCACCCAACATACCTATAATTGACTATGAGGTAAACCTTTGTTGTGCTAGAAGTGTTGCCCTTTTGTGTTCTTAGAAGCTCACTTTAGATTTTGGAGTTTAAACTAGAAAATGCAACACTAGACCATCTTAAATTTTACAGTTTCACAGTTCAGTGAACAAGCTACTTGTTTAAATAACCAAAAAGCTATTTTTAAAAATAATTTAACTTGTTTAAATTTGATGCCACAAATTATTCCGTGGTTTAAAAAATTCTCTTTTAACTAAGGTTGAATTACATTCCTGTTCTAAATAGTCTGATCACATCTTTGTGCTCCTAGGTGTCCATTACAGGTGAATGGGTGCCGTGGCAATCCAAGGTTCCTCAGATTGAAGTTGAGACACACAAAGTTGCAGCTCCTGATGTTGTAGTACCAACCCTGGATACCGTTCGCCACGAAGCATTGCTGTATACTTGGCTAGCAGAACACAAACCTCTAGTTCTGTGTGGCCCACCAGGTTCTGGAAAGACCATGACCCTCTTCAGTGCTCTCAGAGCTCTGCCCGATATGGAGGTACATGAAAGTGTGTGTGTGTGTGTGTGTGCATGTGCATGTGTGAATTACAGAGCAGTACCAAGTCTAATCTCCTTAAGGATTAAAGCAGTCTTGATTTAGCGTGAAAATTATTTGCTAGCCAGAACTCAGTGGTACCTCCACCTCAGTCAGTCATGTGTATGCATAGCCAAAAATAAAAAGTATGTTGAGCAGAATCTAAATTTATGTCTCAAGATCTTTAATCTGAAAGATACTTCCTTGTTTTGCCACTTCAATGCAGGAGCATTCCTCCATTTAGTATTTAAAAACCTGTTTAAGAATAGCTGTCATCCTTCAATATATTTAGGTAGAGAAGCAGTTATATGAAGCTATGTTCTAACTACATGTGATGTCCTAAGTACAAGGTTGGGCAGGTGTTGCTGCATGGTAAATGGAGAACCTGCAATGGGAAAGAAACAGGATACAGTCAGAATATAGGCAGTAACCTGAAATACAGTATAAAGCAGATATGTATATATTTAGTGTATTTTGAGTATTTTCTTTTCACTGTTCCCTTTTTAAGGTGGTTGGACTCAACTTTTCTAGTGCTACTACTCCAGAACTGCTCTTGAAAACTTTTGATCACTACTGTGAGTACAGGCGTACGCCTAATGGAGTGGTGCTGGCTCCTGTGCAGTTAGGAAAGTGGCTGGTGCTGTTCTGTGATGAAATCAACTTGCCAGATATGGATAAGTATGGCACACAGAGAGTCATATCCTTCATTAGACAGGTTTGTTTTCCTTTATAATCAACTATATCATAACAGTTATTTCCAGGGAAATACAGTGTTCCACTGATTTTATTTTACTTTTATTTTTTTCCAGATGGTGGAACATGGAGGATTCTATCGTACATCAGACCAGACATGGGTGAAACTGGAGAGAATTCAGTTTGTTGGTGCATGTAATCCACCTACTGATCCTGGAAGAAAACCTCTCTCACATAGGTAATGTATCTAGTAAACTCTATGTAGCAACAGAATAGGGGTCAAAATTGAAGCATTGGCTATGTATTCTGTTCTTAATATACTTGTTTAACACCAGCTGTGCTGAAATTGTGTTCCTTGCTTTTGAACTAACTGCTAGTTGGTTCTTACCCTGACAGCCAGCCAGTGGACTCAGCATAACACTTCTTGAAAAACCTCTCTGAAATGCTGTGGATACTTCAGGCTGGTTTTTGGTCTGAGTCACTAAGGAGCAATGAAACCAGCTGCAGTTACTGCTGATAATTTTGAATCAAGCAGTTATTTAATTTTGGCAAAAGATAGTGAAAAGAGTACAGACTGCAGTTTGACCTTCTGGACTACCTAGTATGCTAATCTTTCAGGTTTTTACGACATGTTCCCGTGGTTTATGTGGACTACCCTGGACCAGCTTCGCTTACTCAGATATATGGAACATTCAATCGGGCAATGCTAAGGCTCATCCCATCACTTCGCGCATATGCAGAACCTCTCACTGCTGCTATGGTGGAATTCTACACAATGTCTCAGGTAGCTTGTTAAATACAACCCCAAACTCTAATTAGAAGTCTTCTTCTTATGTTGAATCATTTAACATGCATTGTTTGCCTTTCATATGGATAATATGTGTACAAGAACTCAACTAATTACTTGAGTTCTGGCAAAAGCCACTGAATGACACTGGCAAAGTAATACCTTGCAATGCCAAGGCCCGTAAAAAATATGGTGCAACTTTGGGTTGAAGTAACTAATTAAGTTTACATTTTTAGGAGAGATTCACTCAAGACACACAGCCACACTACATCTATTCACCTCGTGAAATGACTCGATGGGTGAGAGGGATATTCGAAGCATTAAGACCATTAGAAACCTTACCAGTTGAAGGCCTTATCAGGATTTGGGCCCATGAAGCCTTACGTCTCTTCCAAGACAGGTAAAATAAACACGAGATGAAGGGGGGAACAAAAAAGGGGCACAAAATGAATTCTCCCCACTCCTTGGCAATTTAATTAGAAGACCAAACTGAAGTGTGGTTCATGTTAAATAGCTGGAATACAAATGAGAATATTTCCCCTTGCTTTTAACTTAACGCTACTGAGAGTCATATCCATGCAAAGCAGAAACGTACTTTAGTGGTAGCACTGCCGTGTGATGTGAGTGTGTATCCTGCCATTACAGAGGATTTGTAGTCACCGACTTTTTTTCTTTATCCAGACTTGTAGAAGATGAGGAGAGACGCTGGACTGATGAGAACATTGATATGGTTGCTCTGAAGCACTTCCCCAATATTGACAAAGAAAAAGCTATGAGCAGACCTATCTTATACAGCAACTGGCTGTCAAAGGTAAAAGAAAAAAACTAAAAAAATAAATTGTTTGGGAGCAGCTGAGTGATGGACTCTTACAACTGTATTAACATGATAGTCGGTGCCCATCATTTTGCTAAACTGATCTCTAAGAAGTTCTTACTGTGATTATCTGAAGTGCACTCTACCATAAAATTAGTTGCTATTATGCCAGGGATACTATTGTAAGATCTACTAAAGTAGATAGAGGCAGTATTAAATAATATTTCTTGAGAACAGGGTAACACTCCCAGAAAGCTGTTGAGTTATTGCTTATGGAATCTCTTGCATAAGGCAGTGACCCTTGATCAACACTGATATTGTAAATTTTATGTTGGACTGTTTCTTGCAAACTGAAGTGATCCAGCTGGGAAATCTGTAGAAATCCCACTAGATCAAAGCAAAAGTCCATCTAGCCTGCTATCCATCTCTATGACCAATAGCAAATGCCTAGGAAGGCTATTTAAAATAAATTTAGGGAGTGAGGGTGGAGTAAGTCGAATAGTTTTGCTTTCATCTTCTCATAAAGTGATCCCTAAACAAAATTCCCTTAATCTTAAATTCCCTATTGTATTGACTGATTCTTTTAGGATTATATTCCAGTGGATCAAGAAGAATTAAGAGACTATGTGAAAGCTAGGCTTAAAGTCTTTTATGAGGAAGAACTTGATGTGCCACTTGTTCTGTTCAATGAAGTCTTGGATCATGTGTTAAGAATTGACCGGTAAGTGGAGATTTCAGTTGCTGCTCATATAAATAGTATTTAGAGACTTGTTCTAAAATAGAGTAGCCTGAGTATGGACTTAATTAAGAATGGAGTATGATCCCATTGTTGTCCATAGATTACCTACTCCTGACCTGTAGATAGCAGGATCCTAGCTGGAAAGATGTGTCGGTTTTGGTACTAACTTCAAGTTTAGACATCGAAGGAAAAGCTTAGTAAGTTGATAACACTTGATCAAAACATACTTGCTTACATGCTTTTACAGAATCTTCCGCCAGCCACAGGGCCACTTGCTGCTTATTGGAGTCAGTGGAGCAGGGAAGACAACTCTCTCAAGATTTGTTGCCTGGATGAACGGTTTGAGTGTCTACCAAATTAAGGTTGGCATGCTAGTTTTACTTAATAAAAACTGTCAGTCAAAACTCGCACTTCTTAAATACTGGCCACTAAAAAAAATCCCCTTAAAAGCTAAAAATGTTAATAACCAATGTTAAATCTTACTAGGTTCACAGAAAATATACTGGTGAAGATTTTGATGAAGACCTTAGGACAGTACTGAGACGTTCCGGCTGTAAAAATGAAAAAATAGCTTTTATAATGGATGAGTCCAATGTATTGGATTCTGGATTCCTGGAGAGAATGAACACTCTCCTAGCCAATGGAGAGGTAAGAAGGTTTTCAGTAAATACTTTAAGCACCTTTTTACAACTATAAGCTGCAACAAAACTATCTTTTGAATTAGGTTCCTGGTCTCTTTGAAGGAGATGAATATGCCACCCTCATGACTCAGTGTAAAGAAGGAGCACAAAAAGAAGGTTTAATGTTAGATTCACATGAAGAACTCTACAAATGGTTCACTAGCCAAGTTATTCGCAATCTCCATGTTGTGTTCACTATGAATCCATCTTCTGAGGGCCTGAAGGACAGGGCAGCTACCTCTCCTGCGCTCTTCAACAGGTACTTGCTGTATATTTCAACATGCATTACAAATACTGTTTAAACAGTACTTTTGGGAAGTCTTTACAAATACTTTGTATTTCAGGTGTGTCTTGAACTGGTTTGGAGACTGGTCAACTGAGGCACTGTACCAAGTTGGCAAAGAGTTCACAAGCAAAATGGATCTTGAGAAACCAAATTACATTGTACCCGATTACATGCCCGTTGTGTATGATAAGCTACCACAACCACCATCACACAGGGAAGCTATTGTTAACAGTTGTGTGTTTGTTCATCAGACTCTCCATCAGGTATGTTTTTATTACATTGCTTAACTTCTTTGATCTCTAGCCACAGCATTATACTCCAGTTTCCTGAAAAGTATGATCTTTGGCATTTGAATAGGTGTAAAACCAATGTGTAATCTACAGTCTCTTCTTTCCTGAAGGCTAATGCTCGTCTGGCAAAACGAGGAGGCAGAACCATGGCAATCACACCACGCCACTACTTGGACTTCATCAACCATTATGCAAACTTGTTCAATGAGAAACGAAGTGAACTGGAGGAACAGCAAATGCATTTGAATGTTGGCCTTAGAAAAATCAAGGAAACAGTCGATCAGGTATGTGTCTTGAAAACTTTGCCCTTTATAAGGCTGGAGTGGTGAAGTAGATCCCCATGCTTAATCTGAGTGCTCCTTTTTTACAATCTGTCTCAGGTGGAAGAACTGCGGCGTGACCTAAGAATAAAGAGTCAGGAACTGGAAGTGAAGAATGCAGCAGCCAATGACAAGTTGAAAAAGATGGTGAAGGATCAGCAGGAAGCTGAGAAGAAAAAGGTAAAGATCTTTGTTAATCTCTGTGCACGGTAAATATTTTTATTTACAAAACAGAGCCTCCAGAGCAAGTACTGGAAGAAGTTCAACTTCTGAAAAGCAGTATTTTGTGTGTGAAACTCCCCTCTAGGTCATGAGCCAGGAGATTCAGGAACAGCTGCACAAGCAGCAGGAAGTCATTGCAGACAAGCAGATGAGTGTGAAAGAAGATCTTGACAAGGTGGAGCCTGCTGTCATTGAAGCTCAGAATGGTATGTTAGCACCTGAAGAGATCACACTGGGGGATTGAATCTAAAACTGATGTCTATGGGAATGCATTTTGGTGCAGTCTGAGTTGGTCCTCCCTAATGGAAGTGTAGGCTCTTAACATGGGGCTGAACAGTGTTGAAGAAATTCCTAATCTTTAAGATCTGATTTTGTGCCACTTGTACCAAGTACCAGATCAGTACTACTCCTTTTATGGCTTGTGGCTTCATTTCTGGCAGACCAGCTCTAATTGTTTACTCAGTTTCTATATTCATAAATAAACCTCATAGTCAGAAAGACCACTGAAGCCTTTTTACTGCACAGACAGCATACAATCAAGTTGTCCATTTATTAAACTGGATAGAGGAGTTACTGCTTGTAATAAAGCTTTAAGTTAATTGTTTTTAGGCAGCAGAATAAGTTGTTTATGCCAGCTGGCAAGTTGACATTCACAAAAGTTTATCTTTTGATACAGTAGTTTGAATGTTATCCACTAGTATCTACTTCTCTAATAATCTCAAATTCCTTTTGAGACTCTTGAAGTGTTTTTACTAATCCAGGGTACTTTAGTGGACTTTGCTAACTGTTTTTTTCCCAATCAACATTCATCATCTTTCTGGCACTGGTTAGCTGTGAAGTCAATAAAGAAACAGCATCTGGTAGAGGTCCGTTCTATGGCTAATCCACCTGCGGCAGTGAAGCTAGCACTGGAGTCCATCTGTTTACTACTGGGTGAAAGTACAACTGACTGGAAGCAAATACGTTCCATCATCATGAGAGAGAACTTCATTCCAACCATTGTTAACTTCTCTGCTGAGGAAATCAGGTAAAGTGCAAGTGGGAATTAGTTATGTGAATAAACTGTTCACAAAGATACAGAAGGTCTTAATTGGACTTTGTGTAATTGCTTTAGTAGCACTTGACTTCTTTTGAGACTAATTTACTCCTGCATGTAATGAATGTGTAGGTGGTACAGGAAACAGACTGCTGATGTAGTCAAGGATGTATCATGCAAACTGGGACAAAACAGCTGCTGTTGAGTAACTTCAGGGCATAGTTGTAAAGCATTGTGTTGCTGTCCAAAGCCACATTATTAGTTGAAAGTAGTTAAGCAGCAATAACAGAGCAGATGGCTGAGGGCTTTATGCAGGCTGACCTCCTTGCTGGCTCTGAATCTAAGCAAGAGATCAGGTTGGAGACCTCCTGAATTCCCTTCCAACCCCGACTTTTTCTGAGCCGAGTTAAGCAAATTGTGCATGACTAATTCTAAAATATTGTTAAATGCCTTTTATCACCCATAAGCTGTAATTTCTGAAACAACATCTTCAACTAATTAAAACATCTCAGATACCAGTCAGCAGAACTGCTGGGAAATGTTCATGGTGACTGTGGAAAGCGGGCCAGATAAAGAGATACTGAACAGCTGTGTGCTGACATACAGCGTACTCACGCTATCTCTGAAAACGTTTCCCTTGCAGTGATGCCATCCGGGAGAAGATGAAGAAGAACTACCTGTCAAATCCCAGCTACAACTACGAAATTGTAAACAGAGCATCACTGGCCTGCGGGCCCATGGTGAAATGGGCAATTGCACAGGTAAAGTCAGTACTGTGGGAAAGCAAATGCAGGGTGAAAAGAGTGAGCTAGAAGGCAAGTGCAAGGTGAAGAGAGTGAACCAGAAGAAAACAGTGTCTGAAGGATTTGAATTTGGCTTTATTCAGCTAAATATTGAAAGCTATTTTCAAAGGAATCAATAGAAGGTTCAGATGAATGCTTTTGGGCCCTATAGTACTATGCCAGAGAACCGATGGCCAGTTGTGATACAGCTTTTGCACCAAGAAACTTTAGGTAAACAATAGCTGATCCTTTCTTTAAGTAATGTCATTGTACAGGACGATACAGTTCTCAGCTGTAAAACGCAGTGCAATCCTTTTAATGAAACTTACACAGTCTCTGTCTTGCTTCAGAGTGGGGCACACTCATGGGCAGCTCTGTTATGGTCTTTTAGGTAGCCAATACTTGGCTAGTTTCCTAAAGGAATAGGCTTCTGGGAAGATGCCCCCAGACTGAGATATCCAAAGATGGTTTCACTTGCTTGTTGGTATACACCAGCATGTTTGGCTTGTTAAAACTGTGCCTGCTATGAATGGCATGATGTGTAGAGACTCTGTTTAGCTCGAATCTTGCCAATAGGTCCTGTCCTAATTGTTGTGGCTTGGCTATACTAAATTCTTTACTAAGAAAGGTAGATTAGCTCAGTACTGGCATGCACACCTGTCGTGGTTTTAACCTGGCTGGCAGCCAAACACCCACACAGCTGCTCGCTCACCCTCTCCTGCCCCAGAGGGTGAGGAAAGAAAATTAGAGGGGTAAAGGTAAGGAGACTCATGGGTTGAGATAAGAACAATTTAATAGTTAAAATAATTATAAAAACAATAGAATATACAAATGAATGGTGCACAGTGCAGTTGCTCACCACCCACTGACCAATGCTCAGCCTGATCCCAGAGGAGAGAAAATCCCAGAACCACAGTGCCGGAAGAGAGAGCAAGCTTCCCAGCCAGCTGTCATCTATATACTGACCATGGTGTTGCATGATACGGAATATCCTGTTGGCTAATTTGGATCCCTTGCTCTGGTGATGCTCCCTCCCAGCTGCTTGTGCACCTGCACACTAGCAAAGCATGGGAAATTGAGAAGTCCTTAATTTCTTAACAACTGAAAATCAGTGTATTATCAACATTCTTCTCATAACAAATCACATACTAAATCCAAAACACAACACTATTCTAGCTACTAAGAAGAGAATTAACTCTGTCCCAGCTGAAACTAGGACAACACTCAGTTAAGTATTTATGCAAAACAGTGCTGTACACTACATAATGCAGTCTTGGCCTTTCAGGTGACTTCTTGTAAGTCTACAGAGCAGTAAAAGGATCTTGCAAAAGGCAATTACTTTGTTGTTTGGGCTTGGTTTAAACTGGAGTCCTAAGAATTTATAAGGAATACTAAGTTTCTGTTAAGTAGCTATAAATTTTTATACAGGCTGTAAGTACCTAAGCTTGAAAAGATGCAATTGATATCATATACCTGAATGCTGTGGTGGTTCTTAACACATGTCATTTTGGAAAGTGCAAAGGGCCTGTTTACTGTTTACAGCTGAACTATGCTGATATGTTGAAAAGAGTGGAACCTCTGCGCAATGAACTGCAGAAGCTGGAGGATGATGCCAAAGACAACCAGCAGAAAGCTAATGAAGTAGAGCAGATGATTCGTGATCTGGAGGCCAGTATTGCCCGTTACAAAGAAGAATATGCAGTACTTATTTCAGAGGCTCAAGCTATTAAGGCAGACTTGGCTGCTGTAGAAGCAAAAGTAAGACTTTTATATATTAGTAATTTTCCATTCTTTAATCTTTGACAGTAGCAAATGGAACCATTCTTCAAACTTGTGAGCAGACTTGGTTATTTTCCCTGTAAGGTGCATCTGAGCTGTCAGTTTCATCCCTGGATCTCACAAACTACTTAAGCTACTGAAACTTGACAAGAGTTAGAAGTATCAAGTCATGTTGCCAGTTGATTAATGAGACAGTTAACATAGGGCTTAAAATAAGTGGGATGCCTTTGGAAACATGTGTGGATGTAGTGTAATTGTAATGTCTTAACTGGACTTTACTGGGGGGAGAATTTCTCAATGTACTTGATCTTGTTACTGGCATGTCAGTACTTACACTTTTAAATTCTTCCAAATAACCGTTGAATACCAGCATAATAAATTAACACTGAAGTGAAGAAGCACAAATTTAATTTCATTCTGAGCTTTTAAATTTAACCTGGGCCTTGAGTCAGTATAAGTGTCCCCAGAGACATTTAATACTATAACAATTCATCTTCTGAAGAGACTACTTCACCGCTTGTTTCTAGGTAAACCGTAGCACAGCTCTACTGAAGAGTCTTTCTGCTGAGCGTGAAAGGTGGGAGAAGACAAGTGAAACTTTCAAGAACCAGATGTCCACTATTGCAGGAGACTGCTTACTTTCAGGAGCTTTTATTGCCTACGCTGGCTACTTTGATCAGCAGATGCGTCAGAATCTGTTCACTACGTGGTCTCACCATTTGCAGCAAGCAAATATCCAGGTAAAGATATGGTCGTGATAAGTTACTATAAATCAATCTACTGCAACAGTTAAATAAGTTTTAAGATTGCTAAGTAAAGAATGGAGCTATTGGGATATAGTCTCGCAGAGCTGCATTTACTCAAAAGGTCTTCACCAGCTGGTGGGAGAATCCCTAGTCAAGTACTAACTGTGTATGTGCTCCTTGCAGTTCCGTACAGACATTGCAAGGACAGAATACCTCTCCAACGCAGATGAGCGGCTTCGCTGGCAAGCAAGTTCTCTGCCTGCAGACGACCTGTGCACCGAGAATGCCATCATGCTCAAGCGGTTTAATAGGTATTTCATTCTAAGATGTAGAATTCTAAAGCAGCATTCTCGCAGCAGGCAGGGTTTTGCACCTATCAAAGAATTGTAGTAGCTCTTTCAAAGCACTGTTTCAGTGTTGTGCTGATGTTTTGAACCATGTGTAAACATAAAAATTGTCATTCATCCTTGCTTGCCTTTTTTGTTATGCTTAGCTGTTGAAATAAGTTGGCTTGAACTGAAGCTGTTTTGGTGTCCAAATACAGACTTACCTTTCAAAACTGGACTGAACTAAGTCATTGAACCTAGCCAACTTATTCCCTCAATATACAGGCTTTGAGTTGAGACTACTAATGCAACCCAGATTCATAAAACTGCTTAGAGGCTGCCTGTGGTCAAAACCCAAATAATGAAAGTGTTTTATTACTAACTTAGGTATCCCTTGATCATCGATCCCTCTGGGCAAGCCACAGAATTTATCATGAATGAATATAAAGACCGTAAGATAACTCGTACTAGTTTCTTAGATGACGCTTTCAGGAAGAACTTGGAAAGTGCCTTGAGATTTGGTAACCCACTTCTGGTACAGGTTAGTTGCATGGTCATGTAGAAACTATTTAAAATTCTGGAATTCTGCCCTGTGTACTAGAAAAGTTTGCAATTGTTCTGTTAGCAAGATGGAAAACTTTTATTTTCAAGCTGTTAATTTAATGAGTAGACTAGTACTGAGTGATATGTGAGGTGTTAGTCCTGAGAAGAATATTGGTGAGATATGTGGTCAAAAGAAGGTATTTCCTTTTTCCACCATTTTAGAATCAAAAGCTTTTATTTTCAAGTGATCCTTCTTCCATTCTATAAAATGACTTGCAACCTCTATGTTCCTTTGTTCCCATATGTTATCTCTAGGCATAGGTAAATGGCACCTAATATGGCTAGTTATCTAGAATTAAATCTACAGTGATAGCCTACAAAACCCTGTGCTTGTGTAGTTCAACTACAAATCTGAAGTGGAAATAACCTTCTGCATTTGATCTGTATTCAAAAACAACTGCAAATTGATTGCTACCCAAGCTTTAAGCCCCAGTTGGATCAAGATTTCTAGCTTGAGAAAGTTGGAAGAAACTGAATCTCTTAACGCATCTCTGCTTCTAGGATGTGGAGAGCTATGATCCAGTTCTGAATCCTGTTCTGAATCGAGAAGTCCGGAGAACTGGAGGCAGAGTTCTGATTACTTTGGGAGACCAGGATATTGATTTATCACCATCCTTTGTTATCTTCCTCTCCACCAGAGATCCAACAGTAAGTAAAACAAAAGGCTGTCTTGTTGGTAGAAATGGTATGTCGGAGAGATGAGACAATTTTTCATGTTTTCTGTGGACAGGTTGAATTCCCACCGGACCTCTGCTCTCGTGTTACATTTGTGAACTTTACAGTAACTCGCAGCAGCTTACAGAGCCAGTGTCTGAATGAAGTCCTGAAAGCAGAAAGACCAGATGTTGATGAAAAACGCTCTGACCTCCTCAAGCTTCAGGGTATGCTTACCAAAATTCAAGTAACTTCCTCCTGTTCTAAAAGAATACGGTGGGTTTACTGTAGCTGTAGAAGTACACAGTGGAGTATCTTTATAAGCTGATACTCTTGCTTTTTGAGGGCATCCAATGGCAAAGTGTACACAATTTGTATAATTCTTAAAAATGAACACATCTATACAGTATGTAACTTAATTCTTTTTCTAATTAAGGTGAATTCCAGCTGCGCTTGCGTCAGTTAGAAAAATCCCTACTACAGGCACTTAATGAAGTGAAGGGACGTATCCTGGATGATGACACCATCATTACTACTCTGGAGAACCTGAAGAAGGAAGCAGCAGAGGTCACCAGGAAAGTAGAAGAGACTGATATTGTCATGCAAGAAGTGGAGACTGTTTCTCAGCAGTACTTGCCTCTTTCTACAGCATGCAGCAGTATCTACTTTACCATGGAGTCACTGAAACAGGTAGGATGCGTTCTTCTTCCTACCAAAAGCTTCATGTATTTACTGATCAAAGCTAAATAAGCACTGCCTGATTCCAGCCCTGGGTGCTGCATTGCAGTTTGGTAGCATAAGCCATTGACTATCAAACAGCAGGACTCTAGAGAGTAAAAAAAACCTCTTTTGTCTTTCAGATACATTTCCTGTACCAATACTCTCTCCAGTTTTTCTTGGACATTTATCACAATGTCTTGTATGAGAACCCAAATCTGAAGGGAATTACAGACCATACTCAACGTCTCTCGATCATCACAAAGGATCTCTTTCAGGTTCGATTTTTTAATTAGGAAATGTAATTCTTGAATAATTTTTGAAGGGTCAGAGTTCAAGGCTTCTTACGCTACCAACTTCACTGTTTTGTTGGTAGGTGGCTTTCAATAGAGTGGCACGTGGCATGCTGCATCAAGATCACATTACATTTGCTATGTTGCTGGCTCGGATTAAACTGAAAGGCACTATTGGGTAAATATATGTTTTCTCGCTTCACTTCCGTTGAAAAAAGAAGGGATGTCTTGAAGGCACCTGGCTAAAGTCTTCTTTTCCCTTAACATTAGGGAGCCTACATATGATGCAGAATTCCAGCATTTCTTGAGAGGAAAAGAGATTGTACTCAACACTGCGTCTCTCCCAAAAATCAATGGTTTGACTGTGGAGCAAACAGAAGCAATGATGAGGTTGAGCTGCCTTCCTGCATTTAAGGATCTTGTTTCAAAAGTTCAAGCTGATGAGGTAAGTGTTGGCTACAGTTTATTTCTGCACTGAACTACCTGGTAAAGCTTTTTGGGTGTCTGCTTTAAGAGCTTCATGTTACAAATAAGCTCTTGTAAGCATGAAAAGGGAAGCCTTACAGATTAACTAGTTGCAGTGAATGTTATTACTTCATTTGTAATCAAGCCACAAACTTGAGTTGTAAATACCAGCATTGTTCATCAGCAGCCTTGGAAGCAGCTTCACCATTGATCTAACTATGTGGTCAGCTTTTGTTCCTGTGGTAGCAGAAAGTGTGGTACTGTGTGTCTCTTACTGTATTGCTATTGTGTGATAATTATGCAGTAGAGGGGAGCAGCCCTAGCCATACCTAACATCGCTCTGGTGGGCTCTTGGACATTACTGTTTGGAATAAATCTGGATGGTGCTCTGCTGCTGAATGCTTTGCTGCTCACGATTTAGGTGCTCTAAGAATACATCTGTGTCTTGACTGTGAAGCCGTATGTTCCAAAATATGCCGGTATCCTACCTAGTTTTTATATTAAAAATTGAATTATCTTTGCTATGTCCAATTTTCCTCAAACTCTTCAACCTGGGGTAAAATAACGTATAGCTTGGGCTGGGACTTGGTTGAGATCCGTAGAATCAGGGGTGCTGGAGGCAATGCAGATTTAGGGGATAACAGTGAAATGATTGGTCACATCTAAAGAGAGCATAATATAGACAGAGCATAATTTGAGTTTTACGTGTGGATTTTTGTTTAAAAAAAAACAACAGAACTTGGATAAATTAATTGAAGAAAAATGAGTCAAAAACTTTCTAAATGTGCAGGTTAAATTACAGTCTTGCTCAGGGAAACGTTCAAACCATTTATATATGAAACACTCAGACCATTTATATCTAGAAGCCTTGGAAAAGACCAAACTGTTGAATGTTGGACAATATTTGGGGCTGTTTAATGTTTGACTTCATTTCATTAATATAATAGTGCTTCATAATAGTGTTTCTGTTTAACTGTGTTAGCCCTGTCTTATTTCTCAAGACTTATTCATAGGTGGAAGCTCAAATGCTTCATCTGGTACCCAATCTAAGTTTTTATTCTAAAGACAGATGATAAGATATGAGCATTAATCTCATGAACTTGTGCATTTCATTGTTTAAATGTTTAGCTACTTACTAGACTTCTTCAAGATCTGTTTGCAAATCCAAAGCTAACAAAGCTTGGACTGTATCCAGTTCAACACTACCCTGGCAATCTTTGTTTCCTACCGAAAGTTGGTGTGTAGCTGAACAATTCTGCAGTACGTTAAATTCTAGATTTTAAGGCTGAGATGGAACATCTCTGTTGCACCTTGCAGCAGGTTTTTGATGCCATGAAACTCCATTTCAAGTTTTTTGCATTTTCTTTCAATATAGCAATTCTGTATCTGGCTGGATAGCAGTTCACCAGAGCAGACTGTACCGTACCTTTGGACTGAAGAAAAGCCAGCAAGTAAGTTAAGTTGCACTGCTGTCCACACTAACCCTGCTGAACTGACTTTCATTCACTGAGGATGAAATGTGCTTCCACGGTCCCCTTAGATTGCATAACAGTTTGGATTAACCTTAGTCGTTGCAAATCCGCAGACACCTCAATACTCTGAAAAGCTCCAAGACACAGGTTTTCTGAGGACAGGGCTGCTCTAGTGGAATATTTCCTTCTGCACTTGTATCTAAGTATGAAGTCTTAATTCTTGCTGCATTAGTTGTTAGTGCTAATTTGTTAAAAGAATTAGAACTTAAGGATAACTGTTGCCCTTTAGCTCCTCAGCTCTCTGAAAGGTAGTGTTAGGAAGTGTTGGCTGTCTGTGGTCGTTCAGGGCTCACTCCCGTAGGTAGCTTTCTAAATTAAGGATTCTAAGCTTGTATTTACTAGCTACCATAAAGCTGCTTGACCATTAATTGAAGCAGCTCTAGGTTATCTATCCTGTCCATGCTAGACAAGTATATACTACTTCAGAATCTAGCAGAACAGCAGATTATTGAATGAGTGAGAAGATGTGAAGAGATCTTTTGTCCCTGGAAGTTAAAATCACTTCATGGCAATACTTCTAGACTGTAGATTTTTTAAACCAGTAGCATTTCAGTAGAATCCAGAAGCATCTTGTCAAGGTGGGCTTTTAAAGGGCTCACAACATGAGCAATTGAGCAGGTAATTCCAATGTCACAGAAGACAAACCAACTGAAGATGGTAAGGTTTCTTTTGACTGTCAAAGTGCAGACAGAATACAAGCATTCCATTAATATGTTGTGAAAGATCTTTCAAAGGGATAATTAACTCTCTAAATATCTGTTTTTCAGAACAATATGGGAAAAATTGACTGGAGAATTGAAAAGAGGAAGGTGTTGAGGATGGTTTTCTTACCTGTCCATCTAACCCTGTCTCCCCTTTTCAGGTCCTATTGGTCAGGCCATTCATCGCTTGCTTCTGATCCAGGCCTTCCGCCCAGATCGTTTGCTGGCGATGGCACATACCTTTGTTTCAACAAATCTTGGAGAGTCTTTCATGTCCATTATGGAGCAGCCTTTAGATCTGACACACATCGTAGATACGGAGGTAACCTGCTTGTTTTTGAAAGGCTAAAATCCTGAGGTGCTGCTCAATGCCACCCTGCATGAGTTCCATAGTGAGGAAAGCTATCCACTGGAACATGTCTTCTGCTTACCCTTCTCCCCTGGGTTTGAAGAATGAGTTGTTTTCCTATTTGTTAATGTAAAACTAAGACTAGCAAAATGTCTTTAGCTGGACAGAGGAAAGAAAAACCGAGCTTAGTGCATTCTTGTATTCATGTAGTGACTGATTTGTATCCTTTTGAACTTCTTGCACAATAGGTGAAACCTAATACCCCTGTGCTGATGTGTTCAGTGCCTGGTTATGATGCCAGTGGTCATGTTGAAGACCTTGCAGCTGAACAGAATACACAGATTACTTCTATTGCTATTGGTAAGAACATACTGTATGTCATCATCTAAGCATAAATGAAATTGTTAGCAGCAAAAACTTTAGCAACCTTCTGTCTTTTAGGTTCTGCTGAAGGGTTTAACCAAGCAGATAAAGCAATAAACACAGCAGTGAAGTCTGGAAGGTAAGTTGTATCTCCTTTTTAGATAGAATACTGCCTAGCAGAATTGTAAATGAGGTGGGAGGGGAAGGTAAATAATCTATTGGATAAATTGGTAAAACTGTTTAAAAAAATTAGGGACTATCTTCTGAACTGAAATTTGTAATAACTTAAGCACAGCTCTTCACAACTTAAATTTGATTTAAATTTTTTCAAGAGAAGTAGGTTGTATCTGCAAAACAGAAAAGTTAGCCCATTTACAGTAGCCAGTAACTGATTCTGTGTAGAACACAGGTTTCAAAGAAGAAGGAAAATCTGTGGCATTAACACCGTATTCTGTTACTCTTTGTGATGATTATAGCCAGGACCCATAAGCTCTACACTAAAAAGCACTTTTCTTTTTCAAAACTTCACAGATGGGTAATGCTGAAGAACGTTCACCTGGCTCCTGGCTGGCTCATGCAACTAGAAAAGAAGCTACATTCCCTACAACCTCATGCTTGTTTCAGACTCTTCCTTACCATGGAGATTAATCCAAAGGTAACATTGATCTGAAATGTGGTGTTCTAGTAGAATAACTAACTTCCAGAGCCAACAGTGCTACCCAGGGAAGGTTTTCTCATTACTGCCTTTCTGCATTAAAGAAGGAGGGGAATACACACTTGTCAGGGTAGTTATTAACCTTGGTTTCTGATAACTTAATTGTAGCTGAAAACTTCATATAATTCCTTTTGCTGCTTCCTCTACCCTCCCAAAGAAAGGCAGGACTTCACTGTGTGTGCTTACAGTGAGGTTTTGAATCTAATGCAAACTGTGCTGTTAGAGGGATTTCATTTAGTGAAGGCTAAAGGAGTTGGATTTCAGTTTGTTAATCTTCTCCCTTCCAGGTGCCAGTGAATTTGTTACGTGCTGGCCGAATCTTTGTGTTTGAACCTCCTCCTGGTGTAAAGGCAAACATGCTGAGGACTTTCAGTAGCATTCCGGTTTCTAGAATGTGCAAGGTAAGGCTGCGGCTTGTGTGGGTGAAAGGAGATGTCAGAATGTGTTTGTTAAAATCTTGCCTTAGAAAAAGATCGTAAAGCTTCAGCTTGTAAGACCTGCAGAGAATGTTTTGTTCTCACAGTAGTAAAGTAGTAATTGCTCCTTCTGTTAGTCGAATGAATTCAGTTTTGGTTGTACTCTAGCATTAAATCTGATCTTTTCTAGTGTTTTAGCAAGCTTTGATACCCTTGCATAATAAGTGTATTCTTTTTGTCTCCACTTCCCAGTCTCCAAATGAGCGTGCTCGTTTGTATTTCCTCCTTGCCTGGTTCCACGCCATTATCCAAGAGCGTTTGCGCTATGCTCCCTTGGGTTGGTCCAAGAAGTATGAATTTGGAGAATCTGATCTGAGATCTGCCTGTGACACAGTAGATACATGGCTGGATGATACAGCAAAGGCAAGTAGTTTTTTGTGCTTAGTTATAGGTAATGCTTAGATTAATTAAGATCTTCAGTGAGACAGTCTGTTCTGGAAACATTTAGTAAGTTAGATGAGTAAGCTCAAACAATCTGGTGACAATTTAACTTAGTTCTTGAATTTGATTCCTCTATCAGAGGAGAGGTGAAAAGGGTTGTTTCCTGCTAATTACATCGCATTTTACTTATAGGGCCGCCAGAACATCTCACCTGATAAAATCCCCTGGTCTGCATTGAAGACGCTGATGGCACAGTCTATCTATGGAGGTCGCATCGATAATGAATTCGACCAGCGTTTGTTAAACACGTTCTTGGAACGTCTGTTCACTACTTTAAGTTTCGATAGTGAATTCAAACTGGCTTGCAAAGTTGATGGACACAAAGATATTCAGATGCCAGATGGAATCAGGTATCATTTTTTTCCTCATCCTGATCTCTTATGTACAACTTCTCTTTTTTAAAATTTAAGAAACAAACAAACAAAAAAAAAAACCCACACCCAAAAAAAACCCTAACCTGTATCTCTGTGCTGGCATTTAGCTGTGTAAACATTTATCTCAGGCAAAGAATTACCTTGTCATTCTAATAGTGGAAGCCTTCTGATGAATATTAAAACTCTTGGCTTGCAGGCGTGAAGAATTTGTCCAGTGGGTTGAGATGCTGCCAGATACACAAACACCATCATGGCTGGGCCTGCCAAATAATGCAGAGAAAGTTCTTCTCACTACACAAGGTAAAATTGGAACTGTAACAATGTCTTGCATAGAGTATCAGGCCACCATTTTTAACTAAAAAGCAGAAGAGAAATATAAATCCTGATGAAGAGTTGATAGCTTTCCCTTCCTCCCTCAATGTAGTTGGTTTAACTTCTGCAAGGTAAAACACTGGAGCGTCCAAAAACTGACCAGAAGCTTGGGAATTAGACATTCAGTCTTCCAGATGTCAAGCTCCCATCTTGATTCTGGAAAGCTTTTTTTGTGAACTCTGGAGCCACCTACAGTTCTGTATCTTAGGTCTCGGCTAGGGAAAAAGAAAAGCCTTACTTCTTGCATGTAGTAAAATGTTTTCATCTTGATGCCACTGCTTCTCTGACTAAGAGCATATCTTCTGTTTTAGGCATAGATATGATCAGTAAAATGCTGAAAATGCAGATGCTGGAGGATGAGGATGATCTGGCTTATGCAGAAACTGAGAAGAAGACAAGAACTGATTCTACATCAGACGGTCGCCCAGCCTGGATGAGAACGCTGCATACCACAGCCTCTAACTGGCTTCACCTCATCCCACAAACTCTAAACCATCTGAAGCGAACTGTGGAAAATATTAAAGTAAGAACTAAGTTTTCTCTAACGTGGGCATAGGAAGCGCACAAGTTCTGGTACGTTGGAACAAGTGCATTGTGATTTGCAAGTACTGATTAGACTGTTGAGAGGACAGTGGAACCTGTATTGATGCTGATTCTGACTGCCATAGCTGTGTAATGCCCTGCTAGGTTTCTTTGCTCTTAAAAGCTGGTTTATGTATTCTGGGGATTATTTGAAGAAATACAATGGCAAACTGTCTAGCCAGGGTACCACTTCTGAAGCTTCTCTGTGATCAGGCAGCAAGAAACAAGTGTTTCCTGTTGTACTTGTAGCACACTGACTGCTACTTAACCATACTGCCTTTACAGGCAGTGCACATTACTGCTACAATGTAGTGATGGTCAGTGAGGGGAGGCAGTGCAGCAGTTCCTGCTGACTGGGAACAGACATAGCGAGGGCTGGAGAAAACTTTCGAGATGTGGACAGTAGTACCCTAAGCTCTAACTCAAGAATAAGCTCCCCAGTTCAATATGCCCATGATTGCCTAACTGCTTCGAAAGACTTACTCTGGCATAGTAGGTGAGACCCTTTTGTTGCTTATTAAAAGAAATCTAGAGTTAACTTGAAGGAGCTGCAGTAGGCAGTCTGCATTAATTGTTCAACTGAGACTTCTATTTTCTTGCTTCTCCAAGGTGGGGAGGAGATTGTTGGTTGTAAAACAGTCTCTGCAGTCACTTTCTGCACCATAGACAGCATCTTCATGTTTAATGCTTGTAGTCACAGTGTCACTGGTCAGGCCATCCAGGATTTGGGGGTTGCTTTTTGTAGCAGTTTTACAGCAAGAATCTTGAACTTTGATCTGCAACTTCCTTTCAATGTTTTGGCAATCAGGATCCTTTGTTCCGATTCTTTGAGAGGGAGGTGAAAATGGGAGCTAAGCTGCTTCAGGATGTTCGCCAGGACCTTGCAGATGTGGTTCAAGTGTGTGAAGGAAAAAAGAAACAAACCAACTATTTGCGCACGCTTATAAATGAACTGGTGAAAGGTACGGTGATTCCGATTCGCATCTCCCAGGGCTCTCTTTGCTTCTTGCACTCTGTAACTTAGAGGCCGTATGTTCAGCAGCTTAAAAAGAAATGGCAGGGAAATTGCAACTGACTTCACCATTTGACACAAGCAATACTTTTGAGTCAAGCATAAAGTTCCAGTTGGTTTCATTTGGGATTTCAAGTTGAGGTAGCTAATATTGGGCTTTTTTGTACAGTTGATATCAGCAGCTTAATGTCTAAGCTAAAATCTTACTAAATTATTTCAGCCTCTGAATTGTGATGGAACAAAGATATTTATACCACAGAGTGAGTAATATTGCTCCGATAAAATCTAGAAAATATTTAAGTTCAGGATTGTACATAAACATGTATCCTGCTTCTAGCAATGCAGGAAGATCTGCTGTCTGCTTTCAACTAAAGCATTTCCTGAAACACAGATACTCGGCCTCTTCAGTTATTTCTAAAGAACTCAAATCTTCATAAAAACTTGACGATGAGTTATTTCCATATATAGCTGTGTGTAACTGAAGTTGCTGTTGAAGAGTTTCTGTAAATAAATAGTAAACCTGGAGGCCATTTGCTTTGTAATCTTTGAAAGTGCTTTCACTTGCTGAGGAGCCTTTCAAGGTGGAGGCTGATACCCTGACCCAAATCTTAAATAGCTATGGGGAAAACAAAACAAAGTGTCAAAATAGCATGTCATTCCAACTTGTATGCAAACAAAACTTAATTCTAATCCCATTTTTCGTAGGTATTTTGCCTCGTAGCTGGTCTCACTACACTGTGCCAGCTGGTATGACTGTTATTCAGTGGGTGTCTGACTTCAGTGAGCGCATTAAACAGCTGCAGAATATTTCCCAGGCAGCTGCTTCTGGTGGAGCAAAAGAACTAAAGGTATCTTGTGCTTTCTATAGGTTATTGATGGAGCTATGTAACTACTTCAGAGAGTCTTCACATCAAGGCTTCTAAATAGTTCCTCAGGCAAAAGAATTTCAGTCAGTGTTCTCTGAAATGTGCTTGTAAATACTGTTGAGTATCTCCTGATCTCAAAGCGGTGAGGCTTAGCAGGCCAACTGTTCATACACATGAGAGAGCAATCGAGTATTGTAGAATGACAGAAGACGTAGCCTTAGAGAAAAAGCAGTTTAGCAGTTACACAGTGTTCCAGCAGCAGCAGAAAAATGTTAATATAAATAGATTGCTGAAGTAATATTTATGATAATCATTAATTAATACTGCAGCTGATACCCTTTTTAAATTTCCACTCCCCTCAAATAGAACATCCACGTGTGCCTTGGTGGTCTGTTTGTACCAGAAGCATATATTACTGCTACAAGACAATACGTTGCCCAGGCGAACAGTTGGTCCCTTGAAGAACTCTGTCTGGAGGTCAATGTTACAACCACACAGAATGCAGTACTGGATGCCTGCAGTTTTGGAGTCACAGGTAAACTTACCAGAAGGAAGAGAAGGTCCTTGCTCTAAAATATTTGCAGAAGCTTCTGGTATTAAATGAAAAAAAAAAATCATATTCCTGAAAAAGCTAATACACACTTTCTGAAGTTGTTTAAAGATTACTTTGAAATTAGTAGGGAAATACTTAAAATGCTAATAAATCTCAGGACTCGGGTCAGTACTATTTAAGCAGTACTGGACTGGATAGTGTATCTGCTACAGCCTCTTTATTTTGCAGTATGAAATATTTACCTCTCATTTAGTGGACTTAGCCCGTAAATGATACATAGGGAGACAATCTTTGGATGTATGAAAAGCTCTTAGAACTCTCAAGTATATTTCAATTTACAGGCCTAAAGCTTCAGGGAGCTACATGCAGTAACAACAAGCTGTCACTTTCAAATGCTATTTCAACTGTACTGCCCATTACACAGCTTCGCTGGATCAAGCAGACAAATGCTGATAAAAAAGCAAATGTTGTAAGTATTGATAAAAATAACTTTTAGAAGAACTTTCATTATTAGATATACCTAGCAATTTTTTTCCTGAAGCTTTATGAATACTTTTATTGGGCACCACAAATCAAATTGTTCTTTTCTAATATTCCCAGTGTCAGTGCCTAAATTCTAGGCTAGCAGCAAACAGGCCTCGTGTTGACTATGTCTTTCCTGTGTAGCTAGATAATAAGAAGGAGAGGCATCCAAAAATACTAATGCTGTTCAGGCCAAAACTTGAATTTATACCTGTAAGGAAAGCTGTGCTTCAGGTGAATTTATTAGGCCTTTTTTTTTTTCCCCTCATATTTTGAGTACTGAGTATCTCAGACTAAATGCCCATCTCCTAAATGCCACGTAGTATTATAGAAACCTTCTTGCACTGTTCAGCTACCTTATGTAACTCTTCTTCTATGTTCATTTTTTCCCCAGGTTACTTTACCAGTTTATCTGAACTTCACTCGTGCTGATCTGATTTTCACGGTTGACTTTGAAATCGCTACCAAGGAAGACCCTCGGAGCTTCTATGAACGTGGTGTTGCAGTTCTCTGCACCGAGTGAAAAGATTTATTTTTACTGGTTAATGCTGTAGTAATTGTCAGTCTTTTATGTAGTGTTCACCTGTGCTTTTGTAACCTGGTTAGGTTAGGTTCTCAGATGGCTTTGTGTTAAGTTGAAAGAAAGAGGGCAGTGCATTGGAAAGCTGATAGGCTTGATCTCTGTGAAGGAAAATTGGATGAGATTTTTAGATGGCTGTGGGTAGATGTGATATTTGATGGATCACGTTATGTGAAATAAAATCTATAGCAAAACTTTTGCCTCTCTGGAAATATAATTGTTACAGTGATTTTTTTGGTCTGCAAAAAATTGTACCTATGATCTTTTCAGAGAATAACAAGTAATAAGTTGGTATTGAAGTGTACTGTTGACCTTCACACAGCTCACTCAGCAGCTGGTTCAGCTAACCTCCAGCAACAAGACCCTTGGAATGTAAGTCAGTCTTCAGTGCAGTAAGGAACAAAGCCTGGCATTACCTGCTATGACATCTGCTGCCATTGCATGAATTACTTGCAATGAACTGGCTCTTGCTTGAAGTAACCTGCCTTTACACAGCTGCTGAGGTGCATTCGGAAGCTAGAGCGTCCTAAACAAGACTTTCTTGTCCTCTTGTGACCACAGGGCTTTCTCTTTCTTAAGTGCTTTTATAATGAAAGCCTCCAGCTTCATGTCTCATTGAGCCCAGGAGGCTGGTATTCAGTGCTTAAACAAGTAGTTACACTATTATTTCAGAGACTCATATGTGAACAACCATTACCAAATTAGGGGAGCTGAGAGTTCCTGCTAATTGCTTGGGTTTGCTGTGAGGGTTGGGGTTTTTGCTTGCTTTCTCTGATGGGGCTCTGAGCAACTGAGCTGGTTGAGGATGTCCCTGCTCACTAGAGAGGGGCTGCACTAGATGACCTTTAAATGTCCCTTCCAACCCCACCCTTTCTATGATTCTGAATTCATTGGGTGAGCATTTCTACCCTTCTGCCCATTCTGCCAGAACAGCTCTCCTCTCCAATAGTGGCTAGTATTAAGTGTTCCAAGGTGCATAGAGAAGAATACAGGTGCATAGTTTTTCAGTCTCAAAGCAGAAATCTCAGGAGTGAGCTCCTTCCTTCCAGTGATTTCTCCTATGGAAAGAAGTGACTTTCTGAACCTGCATCAGCTCTTAATATTTTTGCCTGGGGTAAGTGGTTCTGTAGCACAGACCTGTGCTGGGAGGAAAAATTGTTACATACTTCACCTTGCCCCAAATCTAGAGCTGCAAGGGGTTGTTTATGCAATTCACAGCATTCACTGCAGTGTTCTTTGCTGCTAGGGCAGGTCAGAGGGCAAGCACAGTAGCTTGTGTCTTCGAGCAAAGGCCTCTGAACCATATTGTTCTAACCAGTTTGGTTCCAAGCTGATTAAAAACCATCTCTGTATCTCCAGCTGGGGATGAAGATGAAAGCAAAGTTGCTTTAATAAAATATATATGCAGCTGTTAGTGGAAGGGTGCAAGGCTAGAACTTAGGAAGGATTTTGAGTGGCTTTCCACCTTATGAAAGAAACTGTAAATTAAAAAACTGCCAGTTACCCAACTTTATTTCAAGCTATCTTTATACTTTCATAAATAATAGTTCCCCTTCCATATAAATGGACTGTCCAAACTCTAAAGGTGACAAAAGAAATTAGCATACAGGAGAGGGAGATCACTGATAGAGTTTTTAGTAACTGGCCTCCCATCGGTGTGCACCACTTCTGCAGCTCCTCGGTGATGTTTCTCACTAAGGAAGAGCACTTTCAGCTCATGTGTTCAGCTTCCCATTGTAAGTTCTGATCTGGCAGGTGTCCCAAGACTGTATACCTAAAACATTGTTCAAAACAGGCAGTAACAGATGTGTTCATAGCACAAGCCAACTTCTCACTGTTTAAAGAAAAAAAAAAAAAAGGCTAGGTTGTCTTTAGTTGCACTCAGTTCAACTTAATGCAGTTCGGTTTTTTGTAGTTTTTAGTTGATTCCATCTTTTTAGGTGGATCTCAAAGCTTACAGTGCAGCTGCATTTGTCACAGGCTTGAGCTAGTTTGTTCAGAGCTTGTTCAGTTCAGGTACCATCTGCAAAAGAAATCTCCACCAGGTTCATTGCTCAGAACAGTTTGTCCAGTGATTTACTCATACCTCAGATTACGTTGCACGGAATTTCTTTCTTCTTAGTTTTTCAGTAGCACCCTCTGGAATGGAAATCCCTTGTTTTCTTTTAATTAGGGGCTGTTTGGCCATTGTGCCATCACAGTCAGCTGGTGGTACAGGTTGTGGAGCACTGTGACCTGGGCTTGCAAGGAGATCTGCAGAGGCTGAAGTGTTAATGCTCATCAGTAAGGAATGGTCAGGTGTCAGCCACATGGAGGTGAATGCTTCTGTGGCTCTGGTCAGTTCAGATGATTGCAACAGGCTCCTCAGGAAATCCTCCTCTTGGCTAGGAAGTTCCAGGGGTGCTTTACAGTCATTTACTGCCTGAATTTCACAGACTTTTGCTTCTGGGCAGAGCCAGTCTAGATATTTAGGGAAGGATTCTTCATCTTCTGAAGTGTCAGCATCCTCCAAAGCCATTGCTTTTGGGGCACTGTTCACCCATGGTGCAACTTTTATACTATTTAAAGAATTCAAGCTACAGTCAGAGAGAATGGATGCATCTTCTGAATCACCATCATAAGGATCTAAAAACTAAAATAAAGTTCTCCTTAAACATGGTGGATGCTTATTCATCCATAAAAAATTACAGAAGTCAGCATACAGTGGGCTTTAAAACCACTTTCAACATAATTCACAGAATTATTATGGAAGTTTTTCTATTTGCCCACACATTCCCACCTGTATTTTAATTTTTGGATGCTACAGTGAGAACAAGGCTGCTGCACAATAGCCAAACCTACTTGCAGTCCCCTGGAGTCCCTTGCTTTCCTGAGTCCTCCAGCAAGCAGGCTAGGCACAACCTATTTAAGAGAAGTTGACATAGGTTTATAAAGCACCTTCCTACGAATTATTGATCAAAGTAAAACCCAAGCAGGTAAAAATCCTACAGAAGAGGAAGCCAGATTGTCCTCTTGCCAAAAGATAATTAAGAACTGTACCTCAGGCTAAGCTTTAAAGGCCTGGTAAAGTTATCCTAAAAGAGAGGGACTGAGGAGAGCTGTGGTAAATCTTACTGCAATTAAAACATGGCTATAAAGAGAACAGTGAGTACCTGGACACCTTACCACCAGAAAAGCCAAATCTGCAGTTATGTAATAGCAGACAAGATACAACTTAGAGAGCTTCCCTCCCACTCAGGTCCCTTTTTGTTCTTTTACAGAGGGGTGATCTGAAATTCTTCCTCATTAGTCAGATTACAAATTTGCTGTCCCTTGGAGAGTTCTGTAACTAACACAGTCAAACTGAGTCCTCTCAATCAGTCTCAGTATCACTGCTGTGACACTGAGGTTTCAGGCTTCTTTTCCCCATGTGGTTAAACACAGACTTGTGCAGACCTGGATAAAGAACTTGATTAATTTACACTTGAGAAGCACATTGTTCTGAAATAGTGCTCATAGACTGGGATTATTAAAAGAAAAAAAAAGGGAAAAAAGCAGCAATGTAGGGAGACTCCCTTTTAAACGCAAACCCCAGGTATAAAGCAGTCACACAAAGGGGAAAAAAAACGTTCACTGCAAGAAAAGCGCTCCTTTAGAAGGCTCCACCACAGCTGCTCAAAGAAGCTGCCAGTCATTGCTGTGCTTGCTTTCTGCAGGGAAGGAGACCATGAGCACAGCTGGTGCAGGCAGGGCTTGGCAAATCCACACTCCTCCCAACAGGAATGTGAGGACTTCAGTGGAGGAGCTGAAGTCCAAACCCATTTGCAATGGTGCATCCTTGTGCCAGTTCAAGGGCACAGCACAGACACACACACAAAGCCAGTGGGTAACGCTGGACAACGAAGAAAAGCAGCTTCTGCTTCTCCAACAAGGCCAGGAATTCCCCAGTCCTGCACCTGCCTCAGCACCCTTGGTGAAAACAACCAGCTCCTTGTCCAAGCTGGCACCTTTGCAAGCCCCTCTTCCACCCAGCCCAGCCAGACAGCTCGACTTCCAGCCTTGTTTCTCCCAGAAGGAGACCCATGGACAACTCCAGCTTTCCCCAGTGCTTTCGGAAGGTAAAGTGGTGGCAGGTTCCTCCTGGTAGACAACTTCTCTAAGCCACAGAGCATAGCAATTTGCATGGACTAACAGCATAAATTCTGAAGACTTTTACCCAGAAATTAAGTATTTAGTTCTTTTTAGGTCTTTTTTCATCAACATTAAACACACTCGTTTGACAGAACAATATTCAGGTAGTTACCAATATTCATAAGTAACTGCCACAGCAACAGAGCTGCTCTCCTTCTTATCCAAAATGGACAGTCAGAAGGTAGATATTCTTCACCCAGAGCTGTAGAAATCCCACTGGACCACAGCTGCCAAAAGTTAACAGCCAGAAACAACCCAGCTCAGCCTCAAGCACTTCTTAGCAGAAAAGTGCTTCTGCTACTACATTTGTCTACATAAAACACTGGCACTTTTCTGCCTCACCCCCCAGAATCACTTTTGCTAAAATTAATGACAGTTCCAAGGAAGATGCTGATGGATAGGGTTAGCTTTGGGGTTGCAGGGTTTACCCCCCCTCTCTCCTTTTATGGTCACAAGCCCAGCAACCACACCTCAGCCTCTCCCTACAGAGACTGAAGGAAGAGCTGGATATCCATCAGGGAATCTCATCATCATCACAATGCTTCAGAGAGTCAGTTCTTACCTCTGTGCTGTTTTCAGACTCGGACTCCGTACTCGATTCTACTGTGCACTTCTGCTGCAGAGGAGGAAGGGAAAGCAGAAGTTACCACAGCTTCAGGCTGAAGCTGAAGTGCCAGTACAGTTGATGCTGTGTTTCTCTTCCAAAGCTTTCCCATCTGAAGCCAGCTTGTCCTTCCAAATATCCCACATTTGTAGTGCTGGTTGGGTTGTGCAAGTGAGACATAAGGGAAAAATAGACATCTTCCCCCTCCCCCCTAGAAAAATACACTGGGAAGCTATCCAGAACATGCCTCGAGTTTGCTAGGAACAGTCACTCCAGGTCTATGAATAACTTCACAAAACGTTTTTTGATTTGCACTGAGGGTTTGTTTGTTTCTCTGCTTTTGGTGGGCCTCCATCTCACAAATGTATCTGCAGACAAATGACTAAAACTACATCTTCATTTTTTCTGAAGCTCTTGCTATAGAGACCTTACAAATACCCCCCTCTTATTCCCCAGGTGGTAGCACAGGGGTAGAATAGCTTATTCCCTCCCCTTTTGTTTCTTCACAGGTGATGCTATTTGAGTTAATTCATTCACACATGTTCTTCATGCACGTTTTTCCAGCACAGCCAGCTGCACTATCAGGCTAATGACTAAGCAACTAACACTTTCTAAATTATATTTTAACAGGGAGATAGAGAAGCAGCAATTAAAAAAACATTACCATGTATTTACGTGCCAGTCTTTCTATGTAGTCTGGGCTTTTAACAGAATCCTTCATTTCCTGTGCATCTACTAAAACAGGCAGAGGGTAGGAGAGCACATTAGAGAAGATAAATTGCCCAGACATGGTAACTCCCTTTATACTAGAGAGGTTGGTCAGTGCCTCACAAAGTCTGTGTTAAGTTCCCAATGAATGGCAGCTTCTGTTTAAAAACAAACAAGAAGCAGCTACTGTCTTCTACCAAAACAACAACTCAATTCATGCAGCACAAAAAAACCATAATTTTGCCTTAAAAAAAGAAGCTTATACTCTGTAAAGTGGATTTTTTCTTCTTTTTTTTTAAAAAAAAGGCACTACAAGTTTTCTGAACCCTCAAAGAGGTATTTGTACTCAAGACATCAAAAAAACAGACTAGAGAGGGACAAACGCAAAGCCTTGCTGAGAGTCAGCCCCCTATCCCTATCCCAGCCGTCTCCATCCAGTCCCCATACTCCCCCCACCCCTCCAAAATTGCTGTTTTGGGGTGCTCCCTTCTCCCTGTACCCTCCATGGGCTGCCCAGCCCCACGCCTCTTCCTCCTCCGCTGCCTCTTCTCAGCCAAGGCCATCCTGCTCCCAGCACCATCACCCTCCTCCACCTTTATAGGCTCAGGCCCTGCCTGCTCCACCTCCACTCCCACCTCTCGCACATGCCCAGCTCGGCTCCCTCAGCCTGGAGGCTTCCATCTTTTGAAAGAGATGGGAATGAAGCAAAGAAAAAGAGAGTAAAGCCCTCCTGTAAAAGCACTTTGTGCCACTGCTGGAGGCTCCAGGCTGCTCTTCACTATATGTTCACCAGAACCAACCGTGTGGAGGCCTCCAGCAGAAACATGCGCAGAGTGGCACGGCAGTTTATCCTCTGGTCATTACATTTCTCTGTGTATGTGTGCGTATATACACATATCTAAAAAGCACAGACATACACAGACATGCACACACATCTACAGTTGAGTTTGCAAGGGCTGGTGGCCAGAGACACGATGCCCCTGCTCCGCTCTCACCGGTTTAGTGTCTGTAGCCCCATTTCACCGACGTGACCTTCAGGCTGACAGGAGACAGCGAACCGCTGAGGCCTGAGCAGTGGGCCCCGGACCAAAGCCGAGCTCTGGATGAATCCCACGACCCAGCGTTATAGAACTGGCTCGTTAGTGACACACGCATGCTCGTTAGGAAAATATGGAGTATAGATGAAATATTGTGAGAATATATTCATCCTGCTCTGTTCAAGGGTATGTTGTCAGGGCTGTGAAACCAGGTGTCCAGGCTTGTTCAGAAGTACGTGTTCACAGCTGGGAGGATCAAGAAACTCCCTTGGCTCCTCCCAGGGCCTTGGCCAGGCCCTGGTTGGAGTTTCAAGGGAAAATGATACATTGATGAGGCTTTGAGACCAGGTGTCTGGCCTTTGTTCAGAAGTAGGCTGTCAAAGCTGGATAGATAAGAGCTTCCTTGGTTCCTCATTGGGCCCTGGCCAGGCTTTGGGGAGAAACCAAGGGAAGAAAGTGACCCAAACAATAGCTTCCCAGAGACATCTCGGATACTGGCCAGATCCGGGATGTGCCTGAGCAAAGTGAGGGTAACAGAGCACTGGAACAGGCTGCCCAGGGAGGTTGTGGAGTCTCCTTCTCTGGAGACATTCAAGACCCGCCTGGACGCTTTCCTGTGTGAACTCATCTAGGTGTTCCTGCTCCGGCAGGGGGATTGGACTGGATGAGCTTTCAAGGTCCCTTCCAATCCCCAGCATTCTGTGATTCTGTGATTCTGTGATTCTGTGAAAGTGAAGCCAGCCCGCCAGATGTTACCGTGCCTTCTCTCTGTGCAATTTGTCTGTTGAAGTGTATAAAGCAGGACCCTCTCACAGTGAAGATGGAGACCTCACCACGAGTGGACACACTGCGTAGGACTTCCCAATTGCCAGGGAAGGTTCCCCGGATCCTTCGCTGTGATCAGGGCTCCCCAGCTGATACACGGGTCTGGATGATGGTAAAGTATTTGGGCAATTGGTGATGTATTTTTCTTCATCACTCTGCTGCTTTCCCTTCTGTAGCAATGATTAGGTGCATTACCGTGTTTATCTTTGTAGCCTGCTTATACCTTTCTTTTTCCACTTTATTCTAAAGTAAAATAAGTTTGTTTTTACTTTCAAATTGGCGTCTGTGTCCTTTTTGCTAACCCATCAATTAGGAAAAAGTCAAAGGGAAAAACCCATGTCCCCTCCAGAGGCAGCCGGGACAGTCACAGACGTCTCCTCCTGCCATTTGCTGCGGCAGATGATCCCGTCTGTTGGACACAGTTGTGGTTGCACACACAATGCGTTCTAAGCATCTCTCTTAATAACTTACAATCCACCACATGTGATTTGGAGGACTTGGATACCGTCACCCTCACTTGCCATCACTCACTGAGAAAAGGAACAGCAATTTTGTGATTTTTAAATACCAGGAATAGTATTTTTTCAGATTTACCAGAGGACGATGAATTGGGCTCATTTTTAACAGAGAATCTGATTTGACCCTTTAAAGGCCGTATCTCCATTCCCTTTATTTTCTTCCTTTTTATAGGGAAATGAGGAACTAAATATTTTCACTTTTTCAAAATCAAATTAATCTTCTTCCCAGTATTTCCTTCCTATCTGGCTTTCTTGCATCTTCCTGCACAATGCAGAAGATACTATTGCTTTAAATTTTAAAATGACTATAAAAGCCTCAGTAAGACAAGCACCTCACTCTGGAGCCAGCAGTGGGTTGTTGCTCCAAAAAGGCCCAGGAGCAAGCCCCCGGGGAGGTGACAGCTTTGAGAGCAGCTCACAAACTTCACAAACCCTCCACCCCACTTCTGCCTCCTGTTGAGCTTGGCCCTATCACATACACCTCTTTTCTTCCCAGACACCTCCTTTCCCATCTCCTTACCTTTTCTACCCAGGCCATGACCATGTGATAGTTATTGGCCACTTTGGAGTCTCCAACCACTTTCAAAACAAAACAGAGGAGCCAAAAGTCTCACCCAACATCCCCCAGCACCTCCCACCACTGAGGTGGGAGCCAAGTAGCTCTGTGTTAGTGCCTGCAGTGCCAGCTGAGTTGAGTAAGTGCATACAATCATTATCCTCCTTCCAAACACATGGTTTGGAATCATTTCTCCCACAAAACCCTGCTTAAAATTACTACTGATGCTTTACAGGCAACAGATGTTAGCAACATGGCACCAGCATCTGGGGCTCAAGAGAACTGTTGGTCTGCAAGGGGTTAGAGATGAAATGGTGACTGTAAGGTTGAGACCAGGGCAAGGCTCACACCATCAACCCGCTGCCAGCACTCACCTGGGCAGGGGTCGGGCCGTGGAGTGACAGGATTTCCAAGGAAGATTTGGGGTTGTTGCTTTCCAAAGCACACATGTAATGCCATCACCAAGGCGGGGCAGCTTTCAGCCATACCTGGGTGGTGCGGTATGAACGAGGAGGGCAGACAGAGGGTGATGGAGGCACAGAGATGCTTGCTTGAGCTGTTTATTGCAATTATTTGCTGTACTGCTGCTCGGTGCCTTGGCTCTCCTTGTCACTCTTGGCAAAAGCTCTCAGCCCTACACATGCCAGCCCCAGGTAGCTCTGATTTCCCATGTGTCCAGGCTTTGTGGCCAGACGAGACCATTAGTAACCCACTTTTCTCCTGACAGGCGCCATCACTCCTTCTCCTCTTACCCACAGATGAAAGCCTCTCTCAGCAGATGAGCTCAGCCTCTACTTTGTAACTTCCCATTGTTGCCCAGATTCAGCATGGATCTAACATGGGATTTCATGAAGGAAGCAGGACTCAGCCCTATCCATAACAATGATTTTGAAGTTTTAATTCTACAACTTCAACCACTGCATAAAGGAACCTTAGGATAACTTCAGACACTTCACAGTAATGACAGCACCAAGTATCATGGATATTCCTCTCATTATCACAGCCATGCCTACTTTAGGGCACATTAAGGGGTTTCTTTCATTTTTCACCAGTGCTTTCTAGGATTGGCAACATTTGCTCTTTGCTCAGGGATGTCACCGTCTCACTGTGGTAGCAGCACAGCCTATGAAGAAATGACCAACACCAAGATGTCTTCAGGCATCAGCACTTCATTGAAGCTTTGCACTGTTTATATATCCTTTTTTCCTCCAGCACGCCCCAAGCACGCAGCACTCTCTCACTTTTGATTCTTTACCCCTTATTATCACACACGCACCTAAACAATTTACATGACTGGATAATTCCACCTGTTCACGAGCCTTTCTTTTACTTCTGACTGGTTACGAATTACAGCTCAGAAACCATCCTTGTCTTGTCTCATACACATTCTTGTTTGGTTTTTCCACTTTATTTTTTCACTCAAGGTCAGGAATTAATTGCACAAGGCTGAGGCCACCTGCAGCTTCAGCTCTTAAAGCACCAACAGTAGCAGAGCAGCTGTAACAGAGTTCTCCAGAAATCCCACAGATCTTGAAGGCTCCATCTCTGTGGGTGAAGGGCATTCAGGTATCTGGGGCCATTTGGACTCTGCAGTAGTTCTGGGTTTCTGAGACAGTTTGTACAATTCCACTGATTTTGATGGATAAGCAGCCGGCTCCTTACCAATTATTTCCACTGGCATTTGAAAATTGTATTCTGGTTCCATACAAACATCATTGTGGGCCTGTCACGGGCAGGACTGAGAAATTACCTAAAGCAGATTGAAGCCTGTCATCCTGAGAGCTGTCAACATTTGAGCATCACCAAGATGGAAGCATTTGCCTTCTGATTATTGCTTCTGTCATCCATGCACCAAACTGCAGGGCAGCACTATCGCACACATTTTTAACTGCAACTCCTCCTACAAGCCACACGACTGCACGCTTTGATGTCACTCATTACTATAGCAACAGTAAGTTCATTACTGTGGCAGAAGGCAGTGGAATGCATGAAAGAGGTCTCGCCCTAGTCATGCTGCTTCGAACAGAATCAATACCTACTGACTAGGAACAGCAACCCTGAAGTTCCAGGCCACCTTGCCTAACCCTCAGGCGGGGGTTGAGGGGAACTGCATCTCTTGCCTCATTGCCCAAGAACATTATTTCCATGCTCCGACATCACTTCTTTCCCCTTGCTTCTAACTCTCACCAACAGGGTAAGCACCACCAATCTCTCCTGCAGACTTTTTGAGATACCAAGGATTTCAAGTGATTTTGGACATTTTATGTCACAGCACATCATTATCATGCTATGGCATGGAAGACAAATGTCCCACAGGTACTGACCTATGACTTCAAGCTGTTTCTCAAGTGTCATGATGTAATCTAGTCACCAAGAGCTGGAAGGAGCTTTGTGACATAACAGGGCATGTAAAGCACTGGCATGTTTCCTTTCATAAACTTGGGATTCTGAACCCTAGAAGGGAAGTGGCATCTATTTCCTCTGTTACTACCACGAGCATCTCCTTATTGAAGTAAGAGTAACATGACCTAATGCACTTGTGGTCTAAACACAGTAAAGTTCCAGTGGAGCAGTTGGGGCAGAAAAAAACAGAAGCCTTCAGCCCATTAATTGCATAAGCAGTATTGAAGCAGTTAAATTTTCACAGCCAATCCCTTTCGTTGTATTTCAGAGAAAGGATTCAGAATGATTCATAAATACTGTGAGCACACCAGTCTAGTCAACTGACACGCAAAGGCCAGTGGAAGTGACTGCCAATGTGCCACTTAACAGATCAGCTGAACTGCCTCAGTGCATCCACTGCCCCATCCTGTGCACAGCACAGGCCCAGTCTCCCCACCCCCAGACAAGTGCTGCTGTGACAACACACAGTATCTTTAGGAACTTGTTCAACAACCTACTAATTTTAATAAGTAGCTTAGAGGAAGTCGATTTGTTTTAGGTACCTGAAAGATACTGCTCCAAGCCAAACTGTGCTTTCACCCAACTACAAAAAATCCCAATACACCTGTCATGTGGAAGTCATTTTGCACCAGGAAAAAGCTCAAATAATCATTATGAAGCAGATGGAAATGGAAAATTAAGACTTGTCAAACTACGGCATCACACTGAGAATTTGCCCTAATGAGTTAACTGAACTCCAGCTTGTTGGACAGACACCATTTGGTACTCACAAAGTCAAAGACAGACATCCAGTCTGCAGTAGGGGTGAAGTTTGCTGGAGTTGGCTACACGATTCATTTAACCACTGTCCTTCAAAGAGAAGGGCCAAGGAATACGGAACACAGCACAACCTGGTGTTTCTTCAAAGCCTCTACAATGCAGCAGTGCTGATTACCTGACTTCACACACCTAACCACCGCAGTACAGCACAATCCATCAGGCTCATGGCCTTGGCAGCCTAGCTCCATCTGCAGTCTTCACAAAAACTGCTTGAGTATCATACCTGTGAACTTAAATTGTCTGAAGCTCTTGAGGACTGCCTGACTTTTCTGCTTTTATGTGCTACTGTTTGTAGTGGCAACACAAAGCAAACAGCACTGATCACAGATGTAACACACCACCAGCTACTACTCAAGGTGGTAGGCAGCAAGAGCTGCTGAGAACATCAGGTTTTGTTCCCAGTGGTGACAAACAAGCCAGGGACACGACTCATTCTTAACACTTTTATTTTTACAGTTCTAGGTTTGAACTGTACATGCAGAGTTGCATTAAGTCACAATAGAGATTTACAGTGGATTCTATTCTATGGTAGAGTGCAATCCAGAATCCTTGAACAGTATAAAAAACAACTTTAAACATCAAGACCTTGTTAGGAGCAAAAGGGTTAAAGCTTCCCCAAGTATTTCAGCTCTCCTTGATACCTAGTTACTAGGTACTGTATGTTACACTTATTTAGAGTTGAAGAGCTGTAGAATGCTAAACAAACCTGAACACCCTGATGTCAAACCACCTTTGTTACTTCTTTCCCACATTTCTGGCAATTAAGAATAAGTCAAAAACCCTGCCACCTGCAACCACCTAATACAGACAAAAATAACTACTCCTTACTTGCCTGCTTAGGGTTGTACAGTGTTAAAGAAAATATTCCCTCAATGGCATTTGTATCTCACATCAGCTGAAAAAGCAATGTAACAAAAATAAAGGTATAACATCTTTGAAAATAAATATAAAGAGGGAAAATGCAGACAAAGTGTCAAAGATTTTTTTTTGGCAGGTAACATTCATAATATACAAAATATAACTTATTCATATTAGCCAATGAAACATTCACGAGTTCCCGTACACTGTTTTAATCCACCTCCTCCATGCGTGATGTGTCATCGTCTCCTTCAAGAGGTGGCATCTCCTCAGTAACTGCTGGAGTAGCTTCTTCTGCAGCAGTATCATCTTCATCAATGCCTGCACAGGAGACACGTACCATTAATGCCATTATCGGAACTCAAAGCCTTATTTTCCTTAAGCAGGTCAGCTGATCTGAGCGTGCCCCATTTTCCACAAGCACAAAGCAGCACCAAGGTGATCTCCAGACACACCCTCTAAGTGCATGTAACCACACCCAGAGCTCACTGGAGACAGGACAGATTTCTAACTTACCCAGACCAAGTTTGATCATTCTGTAAATGCGGTTGGCATGTGTCTGAGGATCTTCTAAACTGAAGCCAGAGGACAGGAGTGCTGTCTCATACAGCAAGATGACAAGATCCTTCACAGACTTGTCATTCTTATCAGCCTCTGCTTTCTGCCTCAGTGTTTCAATGATGGAATGATCAGGATTAATCTCCAGATGTTTCTTTGCTGCCATATATCCCATGGTGGAGTTGTCTCTTAAAGCCTGCGCTTTCATGATCCTCTCCATATTGGCAGTCCAGCCGTATGTACTTGTTACAATACAGCATGGAGAAGTAACTAAACGGTTGGACACAACCACCTAGCAAAGTGAATATAAAAAGCACAAGTTTGTAATTCAACATTTCGAAATGTACACTTGATTCACTATTCCCCCACTGATTTAAGGTTCAACTTTAAAAGAAGTGTTAAAAGTGTTAAGAGTGTTGAAAGATCCAACACTCATAAGATTTCACTTTCTTCAGCTCTATCTCAACAGAACCACCTAACTTCACTAAAAACCAAAACAGACACCTTGTGTCTCTAAAGCTGTATCTTGCAGTGCCAGCCCTTTCAGAAGAGGCAACTTTAGCAGGCATCTGTTACCTGAGCCTTCTCTGCTGCAACTTCATTTCAGATCACTGAACTTGTTACATACAAACTGAATACTAATTACCTTTTCCACTTTCTTCTCAAGGATATCTTTCATTATTTTGCAAAGGTTTTCAAATTTAGCTTTCTTTTCCTCCTGTTTCTTTTTCTCTTCCTCATCTTCTGGAAGCTCCAAACCCTCTTTTGTTACAGAAACCAGGGTCTTGCCTTCAAACTCCTTCAGCTGCTGCACACAGTATTCATCAATAGGCTCAATCATGTAGATCACTTCCAGGCCATGTTTGCGAAGACGCTCCACAAAAGCGGAGTTGGCCACCTGATCTTTTGTTTCACCTGAAAGAAGCAAGAATGCCACAGTTGTGGTTTCAGTCACAGCACCGTAACATGGCAGCCATGCAACATTTCCAGTGATGCTTTAACAGGAAAAAGGGACTTTAACCAGCTTGTAATGCTTTTACTGGTTTGTTTCAAGGTAAATGTGCATTTCCTGGAATGCCAAGTAAAAGACTTTTCCCATTCTTATCAAGGAAGAAGTTGAAAAGCACTGGTACAGCATTTACCTTTTGCAAAAAGCCTTGACATCCGATTCTCGAGTAGATAAAACTGGTTTGAGCATTAGGGCTTAAAAATTCAGGTATTCCTGGCCAAGTTTATCAGCTAAAGCTGGAACAAAAAGCTATCTTAAAGGCACCTCTAAGACTCAACTATTTTCTGGGCTTACAGTGAGAAAAACAGCAGGTAAGCTACCTGTCTGGATTCTCCCACACCTTCAAGGTGGCAGCAGGGATGCGCAACACTATTTTAAGAGCAAAGTCATCACTGAAGACCAACTACTTTATTGTAGCTCATTGAATGGTACAGATCAACACACAACACTGAGCAGCACTCCTGCCAAGTCTGCAAGGGCAAGGCTTACAGCACAGAGAAGGTCACTGTCTAGTGTTGCTTTCCCTGCGGACACAGTACCGTACTAAGTAACTGTAACTATCCTAAACAAGTGTGACAGGCATCCTATACAACCCAGTTCCCTGAACATCTTTTCCTATATTCAACCAAGGGAATTGCCATGTTTTTCCATTTTCTAATTCCAAAAATAACCCCTACATATGTACCTGCATTTACAGACACTTTCTGCTACCAACTCACCAGTAATGTAGTAGACGTGTTTCTGGTTTTCCTTCATCCGAGTGCAGTAGTCCTTCAGAGAAACCATCTCATCACCAGATGCAGATGTGTAATACCTCAGCAATTCTGAGAGCTTCTTGCGGTTCTGGGAGTCTTCATGTATGCCAAGCTACAGAAGTACAAGAAATAAAAACTATTAAGTGATTCCTTGAAATACTCAACTGTGATAGTTTTAGTATTTCGGGTGTAACAAATCTGTAGCTTCTACTAATATGAAGCAGGAAGACTACAAACCTTGATGTTCTTGGAGAACTGCTCATAGAACTTTTTATAGTTCTCCTTGTCCTCAGCCAACTCAGTGAAAAGTTCCAAGCACTTCTTCACCAAGTTCTTCCGGATCACTTTCAGGATCTTGCTTTGCTGCAGCATTTCACGAGAAATGTTCAGAGGTAAATCCTCAGAGTCTACCACACCTCTCATGAAATCTGGAAAAGGACAGCAAGAATTAGCTTTGCAGGGCTCAAAGCAGATTACTAAAGTGGCTTTGCCCTTTTAAAATTGGTTTCTACAGAACTCTAGACAACACAAACCAAGCAGTAATTTCAACTGCTCAGATACCTCCTGATTAGCTGTTTGCTTAGAACTTATGTCTTTCCCCCTTGCAAATTTCTTTATTTAAAGGGGAACTTGCTAAGCAGTTTCTCTTAACATTTTGGGAAACATTTTCCTCAAAAAATATACTCACTCAGATATTCAGGGATCAGCTCCTCACAGTTGTCCATGATGAAAACTCTGCGTACATACAGCTTGATATTGTTCTTCTTCTTCCTGTTCTCAAACAGATCAAAGGGTGCACGTCGTGGCACGAACAGGAGAGCTCTGAATTCCAACTGCCCTTCCACAGAGAAGTGCTGTGAGAAAGCAAGGTGATAATTTTAGTGAATTTGCACAGCTCTTGCTTTAGTAACCTTTCAACAGCTCTTTAAATGCAGAAGGCAAACAGCAGCCATCTTTCAGAAAAACACAGTAGGTAAGGCACTGGTCAGAACAAGCACCGTCTCCAGACATACCCAAGGTCTGCTGTTACCAGGCGAGTACACCAGTTCAGAACACATATTCAGTTCCCTACATTATACACTGAGCTTGGAAAGCGTGTGTATTCTTACAGCACTTCCCACTACAGACAAAAAGGACAATTACATCTCACCTAACCCATTCCCTCTAGCTGTAGTCCTTTTGAAAATTAAGCTACAAACCCCAATGACTCCATTTACATTTATCTGAAATCTACTTTTTTTTTCAATTAAGACTTGGTAATTACCAAGTAAAGCTACAAAGGCACCTGCACTTTTATTTACTGTGGATTTGATTAAGCTGATAAAAACAGCCTTCAAGCAGCGAGGATAATTGTAGCAGAAAGTGTCACCCTCACATAGTGGTGTTTGAAACAGTATTAACTCCAAATACCAAGCAACCCATCACATTAAGAGCCGAGAGAATGGATCAGAGTCAAGTAGCATGTTCAGTCAGCTTCCAGCTTTAGTGGCAAGTGTGTGCTTCCAGACAGACAAGAACTTACCTTGACAGCCAAGTGGTCTTCCCAATCATTAGTAAGACTCTTGTAGAATTCCCCATATTCCTCATTGGTTATATCATCTGGATTCCTGGTCCAAATGGGCTTGGTCTTGTTGAGCTCTTCCTGATCAATGTATTTCTCCTTAATCTTCTTTTTCTTCTTCTTGTCTCCATCCTTCTTTTCTTCTTCTTCATCGGAACCAACATCTTCAATCTCTGGTTTATCTTCTGTCTTTTCCTCCTTCTCTTCTTTTTCCTCTTCCTTCTCCTCAGCCTCATCATCACTCACCTCCTTATCACGTTCCTTCTCCACCTACACAGGAGGATAATCTTTAGTTAAACTGAGAAACCTGGAAGTTTTATCCTTAGCAGCCAGAAGGTATCCCTTGCAGTTTCACAAAGCTAGAAACTGCATGTACGTGCCAGTGTATTTTCCTCCCAGATTAAGCTAAGGACTTAATTCTAGGTGCTAAAACACAAGGGGCTGTTGTATTTCCATGTGCTTATGTGGTAGCTTGTGCTTTTAACTAATACTACATCAAGATAGAGTGAATTTACTCGATCGTTTGGAGACTGTGATACTACTAGCTTGGTAAAACATTCTTAGCTTTGTAAAATATGGTTGTAATCAACACAACTACATTTCAGAAGAGCTATGTCCTTTTAACATCTATTACAATTTTAATTAACAAAACACACATGGATTGCTCTTTTAAAAATGTTTAAGCTAGCAATACTTAATTTAGTATTCCAAGCAAAGTACATACAAAGAGTGTAATAGGATAGCCGATGAACTGAGAATGCTTCTTCACGATTTCCTTGATTCGCCGTTCTTCCAGGTATTCAGTTTGATCTTCCTTAAGATGCAGGATGACTTTTGTTCCACGGCCCAAAGGTTCACCTAGAATGGAGATTACAGGTTTCATTTGTACAGCAGCAGACTAGGCTTTGCCTAATTCTCAAATACACCTTTAAGAGCTACTCAGTGATTTCCTTACAGTGGGAAAACATTAAGCTGCTGCGAACAGGAACAGTGTTACAAACACTTCCTCGAGGCTACTGTACTAGCACATATTTCAATTAACCTTAATGAGATTTTCACCAATTAGTCTGTTCATGTACCACCTTCCAAGTTTCTGCACATAGAGTTGTAGGAATCTACAGAAACATTTCCACATACATCCTTGAAAGCTCAGTCTTCACTATAATGCACCACTTCAGGCATTCCCTTACCATGTTATCAACAGCTACTCCAACTGCTATGGTAAGGGAACAGCTGTGCCTGTGCTTGATGTGACACATGACTAGTACTACCCCTTTTTTTAAATGCAGAGTAGGCACCCGAATGCCAGACAGCTTTAGAAAGCATACTTGAGCAAAAAACATTTGATACTCACCATTATCAAGTCTGACAGTGAAAGATCCTCCAGCTGATGACTCCCAAGCATACTGCTCATCATCATTGTGCTTGGTGATCACTGTCACTTTTTCCGCAACCAGGTAGGCAGAGTAGAAGCCGACACCAAACTGACCAATCATGGATATATCAGCCCCTGCCTGCAGGGCTTCCATGAAAGCCTTGGTACCAGACTTGGCAATAGTACCGAGGTTGTTGACCAGGTCAGCTTTGGTCATCCCTATGCCTGTATCCACAATGGTCAGGGTGCGATCATGCTTGTTTGGAATCAGGTTAATTTTCAGGTCTTTTCCAGAATCCAGCTTGCTTGGGTCTGTCAAGCTCTCATATCTTATCTTGTCCAGAGCCTGTAAAAGAGGCAGGCGTTACCATTCCCTGACTGGTCCTAAAATTTCAGTAATCCTCTTGACACAAGTCAGGCTAAGAGTGAAGGTACTTACATCCGATGAATTGGAAATCAGCTCCCTCAGAAAGATTTCCTTATTGGAGTAGAAAGTGTTGATGATCAGAGACATCAACTGGGCAATCTCAGCCTGGAAGGCAAAGGTCTCCACCTCCTCCTCCATTGGTTGGTCTTGAGTTTGCACGGCTTCCGGCATCTGTAAGAAGAGAGGGAGTTGAAATCTTATCCCAAACAGCTTGGTGCACATATCCTTTCGCAGGCAGTGACAACGCTGTTCTGAGATAAAGGTACAAAAGCTACAGGGTTTCAAATACAACACTGCAGGAACACAAAAGAAACTCCAGACGTTACTATCTACCAGGTAACAATTCAGATGCTTTGATCAACATATAAACTAACTTTAAGATTTTAACTACAGATTTGCTTTACATTCACTTTGGTTTGCACCATTTAGGGTAACACAGAACTTTCTTCTCTCCCCTCGATTAATTTGCAAATTAATGTATGACCCTTACTTCCCCTCATCACAGACCAAGTCCACGTTGCAAAAAAAAAAAACAAACAAAAAAACAACCGAGGACTTGGCCCAGCATTTGAGGTTATTCGCATTACTCTAGTCAATTGTCTTAGTGAAATCTCCATTTGTAGTATTTTTCTCGCATCCACCTCAGGCGTTTTTTCATGTAATTATCTTCAGATGCAGACACCATGCACAACTCTAACGTATGCACCACTGCAGCCAGCCGACCTCGTTACTCCGTCCTACACAGCACTCTTATCCGGCCACCGGCTGCTTAGGGCACCCAGAGCTCGGAACCGGTGCAGCTCAGGCAGGAGAACCTCTCCAGCCGCGGCCCCACTGATTGCTGCCGAGCCAAGGCAGACCCTGACCGGGGGGTGGGGGGCCGGGGGGCGGCCCTACAGCCGCGCGCACAACCCAATAGCCCGCGGGCGGGAGCAGCCCCCAGCGCGTGCCGCCGCGCAGCGCCCCCTGCAGGCTCTCCTCGGAAGCTAGAAAGATTCTAGAACCTGCTAGAGCCTTCCCCGCCCCCCTCCCGCCAGCACCGCCCCCCGCCCCCCCGCCAGCAGGGTGCACTGCCGCACAGTCCCCTCCCCCCACCACCCCCAGCCCCCCCCCCGCGCCTCCCCCACGCGTCCCTCGGCCGCGCTCCCCGCCACCGCTCCTCCATCTTGCGCTCTCATGGCCGAGCGCCCATTCATTGAGAGGGAAGCTCCCGCGCCGCCCGCAGCCCCTCCCCGCTCCGCCACAGCCACGCGGGACAAGTATAACGTAAGGGGTCTATGTACTCCTCGCTTCCCCCGTGCCCCCCTGCGAAACGGAAGCGACTCCTGCAGGTAAACCCCTCCACAAGGGCCAGCCCTCACAGCCACCACCTACGCCTGCCTGCCTCCCTCCCCCAGCTCCACTAGCGGAAGACCTCGCCCACCCCGCAGTTGCCCGCCGGTTCTGCCCTCTCCTCCACCATTTTACTTCCGACACAAAAAAAATTTAAAATAATTTTTAAAAAACTAAATCTCTGGGTTTCGGAGACATCAGCACCTCACTCCCTTTCAGCCATACCCAGACTTCCAGCACCCCTCCGAGCCCACTTCACCTTTAACAGGGACTGTAAGAGAAGAAGAGAAACGGCACGTCCTGCACCACGCGGTTCCCTGCATTACCTCCCCCCCCGCACCCCCAAGAGCCTCATCCCCACGCGGCGGCACCAACCGCTGGAATCGGGAATGAAAGCGCTGCCTGAGGGGATCCATCCCTTGTGTATCACCGGCCACGGCTACGGCCGCCTCCACCACTCACCTTTGCGGGGGGAAGGGCTGCTGGGCTCCTCACTGACTTACGAAACCGCTCTACCCGCTCCGCGGTGCCTCTCCTAGTGCGCGCTCCCGGCCGCCCGCTCGGCTTATATACAGCCGGCGCCGCCTCCTTCCAGAACCATCGGGAACCTTCACTGACAGGCACGGGGGAGGGGGCGGCGGGCGGCGGGGGGAGCGGGGCGGGGACTCCCGGCCACGCCGCGAAGGGGCGGGCTCGAGCCCCTCGCAGCCAATAGTAGCCGTCCGTGACAGACGCTCGTCAGAGCGCGAGTCTCGCGCAGGCGCTTTCCGCTCCCTCAGCTGCCGGGGCGGGGGTAGGTTCTGCGCATGAGCGGGCGGCTGAATGAGCGTGCGGGGAACGGGGGCGGGGGAAGGTGTCCGGCGGGCGCATGCGCGGTGCTGCCGGGGGGTAGTGGTGGCTGGGCGCGCGCGGGGCTGAAGGGGAGGGGCCCGGGGGGTTGCGCAAGCGGCGGGTGATGTCATGCGCTGCCCCGCGCCGCTCAGAACGTCCTAGAAGCGGGCGGGGCGGGGCCGGGCCGGGCCGGGCTGCACCCCTTCCCCCGATCCCAGCCATCCGAGGCGCGTCCCGCGGCGCTGCCGAGAAGGGACTAGAAAGCGCCGGCCCCCCCGCTCTCCCCCGCAGGGAGAAGGGCACGGGATCGGGGCGCGGGCGGGAGCCATTCTCTCTCTCTAAGCCCCGCGCCTCCGCTCTGCATGCGCAGCAACCGGACTGCGCCCGCACGGCCCCGGGCGGTTTAGTCGCGCCGGGCGGCTCCCGGCCTGCCGGTTGTGCAGGTGGCTGCGGCTCTGCTTCCCCCTCAGGCCGGGGCTGCGGGAGGGCCGGGTACCGCGCCCCTGCCATGCTCGCCAGGCAGGAGCCGTCTGCTGCGCCGGGCGTAGCTGGGTGAATCCCGGCTCGGGGTTGCTGTGGTAAAGCATTTCGCCTAATCAGGGAAAACAGAATCGCTTCTCAGCCAGCACGTATCCATCTGCGAACGGAACAAAAGCGTTCGTCTTAGCCTGTGTATTTGTTAAGGATAAAGAGAGCCAAGGGATCAAATCCAAGAAGCTGGGAGGACCTGCATAGCTATGTGGTTACTCAAGGGTTTAAGTGCTAATAGTAGACATGAGACGGATGCCTGTGCTGTTCAGTTTGTTAACGGCCCAAAGCCTGAAACCCGCTGGGATTGTCAGCCTGGACGTGGCCTTTGCCATCTAATCTGTGGGAACTCTCAGCTGATGTTCAAAGGGCACAGCTACAGACATCTTTGTATATGCATCTTGCATAGAGGCTTTGATAAGTACACGGTTCATTATACCCAGTAGCTCTGTGATTACGGCATTTAGCGGGGGAGTTATTTTTACATCCTCAATGACCTGATTGGGAGCGGGAGTTAAATGCAGGTCTTCCGTGTCTCAGGAGAATGATCTGCATTACATGCTCCAGAGCAGGCTTCTAAATCTTTCTTCTTGGAGCTGATCCACTTTTGGGGATATAAATACCAGTAGAAGCTACATGTTACAGCTGTACATGGATGTAAGAGTGAATCTAGACAATCTCCCTGCTCTAAAGAATAGCTATGTATCGATTTGAGGAATAAAAAGGATACTGTTTCTGTAGAAAAAAAAAAATGCCATGTGCAACTTGGTGTTTTCTGTTGGCTCTTAGGTGTACCCCAGACAGGTATCTAGGTCAACAGCTGACTGACATGGGAATCAAATTTTTATATGCCTAACCTGCCCTTCTTCCAGTTAAGCATCCGAAATTGCACTGAGTAGTGTGCTCCATGAATTAGATTTTACAATACTTAGGTCCATTAATGCATTTAACTAAAGATCCTGATGCTGAATTTGACATTCTTAGCACCTGTTATCTTGCAGTTTGACCTAGACAGGCCAATCTGATTGAATTGGGGCCTACAGGCTTGATTTTGTTGCAGCATTATGTCTTTCAGGGAATTTTAAGTACTTCTCAGTATCTGACAAGAAGATATATGAAGCATGTGTGTAAGACATCACGTAGGACCTGTCAAGGAATTAAAATTACAGCTTGTTTCTTTGCAGTTTCTGCAGTATCTGGATCAGTATCTGCATTGGTGCAGTGACTTACAGGACTCTGCCTTTCTAAATAGTGGATTTACAGCTCTGACCCAAGCAGTTGGCCAAAATGCAGGGTCCTGCGGGTTATTCTCATTAGAAGAAAAAATTAATTGTGGTGTCAACAATAACATAAGAGGGTGTATAGATGAGTTGCTGCTCAGCACACAGGAGAACTCAAACTATAAGAATGAGGTTACTTGCTCGCAGTTCTAAGCCACTGAAAAAGCTGGATTTCAGCCAATGCTTAGCCTAGAAAGTTCTGCGGTTCTGTCTCGGTCACCTTTTTGGTGCTTACCCTGGCTGGTGGTTTTCTCTACCTTCTTTGACTTTGTGGTGCTTTTCAATGCATTTATTTTCCTTTCTCTCAAACACATACGCTTCTACAAAATAATATGAACCAAAATCCTTTATTGAATTTGACACATTCCTTTCTTTGCATAGTGAATATGATTTCAATTGTCCTACAGCTGCTTTGGTTGTCTGCTTTGCTAAAGCAGCTTAATGGCTTTTTACCACTATCCTAATAAAGTGTGGCAGTTATACCCAAGCATAATGATGTAACTTTCATGTTTTTCTTAGATTAAAAGTAGTCCTGGTATAGTATAAATTCTATAGGACATGCCTTTTAGGCTGAAACCCTCTACATTCACATTCCATTAACTGAAATGTTTTCTAACATTTACATCAAAATACCTTCTGCATTTTAAATAACTGCTAAACTATTACAATTTATGGAAATCTGTCCAGGCATTTTTTTTCCACTAATACTCTGCTAAAATTATTTGTGTGCTCTCCTTTCAAGATGTCCAGATTTTTAAGAGTGCCACTTTTATAAATATATTCAAGGTGTTAAGAAAATCTTTTCCTTTCTTATGTCTTGATTAATGTGGATTCAGTTGTTCAGTCTTGGGAATATACGTCATTTTGAGCATGTGAAGACCTATGGAAGGTTTTGCATATGTCTGCAGGATCACACGCCTTTAGCCTGTCTAGTGCAGTGATCATATAATTCTGTTTCTCTTTTGTGATCGTGTTATTCAGCTTTCAAAAGCAATCTTCAAAAGCAGACTGATTCCTTTTGTCAAAATTGTTTGACAAGTGCACTAAGAGAAGGTAATCTCATACCAAACAATGCAAGTTTTCCCAGCTCTGCTTAACCCAAGTTCCCGTGTGCCTCTGTAAAGCAAAAATTTTCTTCATGACTTGTGAATAATCTATATTCTTTTTGTTCTCTTATGCAGTGAGGGCTAGTGAAGGTAGGCTCTTTTTTCCTATGGCTTCTCTGCTCTAACTGATTCCAATTATGTATTGCTTCAGTTTTAGATTAAAAAGACTGGTTCCAGGCTTGGTTTCTGTCCAAGTTAATGTGAGGGGAAAATCTGAGGAAAAGAGTTCAATTTTTTCAACTAAGATATTAGTAGACTTTCATATTTTAACAAATAGTTCTATTAACAGGGGAAATGCTGAAGCCTGGTACTTTCAAGTTCCACATTCACACACACTTGTTCCCTCCCGTATCCTCTAGACACCCCGACCGCTCTCCTCATTGTCCCAAACCCATCAGTCCTTCATCTGCCTTCCTTGGCTGTTCCTCCTGGGCGAGGAGCCGTATGTACTGCAGCCGGCACCCACGGGTGCGCTCAGCCAAGAGCGAGCTGCTGGCTCCAGCTGTTAGGCCAGCCAGACAGGGAAGGTAAAGCTGAATTCACCTGCCCCTCCCTTCAAAAGAGGCAAGAAGAACACAAGTCTCTGCTGCCCACTTACTGATTTCTGCAGATCTTAATGTCTCTGTGATCTCTGTTCTTTTGTTAACTTTGATTGAATTGGTTAAATAGGTCAAAGTTATTAGGGAGGGACTGATGGACAACAGCCACATAATTGCATGTGCTTCATTTCCTTAGGAAACAGGACTGAAAACATTCTTCCATTTTAACAACTGCTGTAGCCAGTGTCTGAGTGGGGTTTCCATGGGATTTCATTTTTTCCAATTATACAGTGTGAAAATAAATAACATGGGGCAACTGCCATTTATGCAGTAAGATTTACTACTTCAAACATAGTAAGGGTAGCAAAGGTAAAAAACCCAACAACCACAATATTCAATTCTAATTCAAAATTCAAAGCCCAGACAGGTAGTTGATTTGCCATTTTCTTGTCAGAATCTGAGCAACTTTTGCTTTCAGGAAATTCAGATTTGAGTCAAACATTGAAGAACCAGGTCTTCTTTAACCAGAAACTGTTCCGTACCAACAACACGCGCTAGGAAGTCACATACATCGCTGCACTAGCTGCATGGGCCTCAATCTTGCAGTTGCTGGTTTCTTAAGGATAAGTCCCATACTTGTTCCCCATAAAGATTTGCATGGGAATAGAGTCTTTAATTACACAATTTCATAGAACTCCTTGCTATATGGAAGTTAAAAAAATAAAAAAGAACAAAGTAAAAAAATGTCTGGAGGAAAGTTATTTCATGTTCAAAGCACTGAAATAACACCCAGGAAAACTGGGTTTTATTCTTGATTCTATCAAAGGCTTCCTCAGTGTTGCTGAATAAGGCTTTTTTATTTTTGTAAGCCACAAAGAAATTAAATTGCTTTTGCATTGAGAATTCTAATTCCAGCATTTTACTAACTTTTGAGTGCTTGATGTCGTAGCCTCAGTGCTTTTATAACATTGCTTTAAAATTAATTCTGTTTGTCAGGTTATCTCAGTTCTTCAGGGTTTACTTAAGGAAAACAAAACAGCAGCAACTTAAATTACCTAAACAGCAGATTTCAGCAGACTGACATAAATAGAAAGATGTGGTACTATGTGTCTAATTTTCTTTAAAACACGGAATTATGCATATAAAATCTGTGTTATCATAATGAAATGTAAAGCTGGCTGGGGATCTCTGCCTGAGGAAAGCTTCACGCTTTCTTAAAACTGTTCCTTGGGCTGTCTTATTTCCTGCTTTCTCATGTCTTACTGGGAGACGATGTGACCATAAGATCTTTAGGTCACAAAAAAAGTGATTCATACTAGGAATAGGATCGATAGTCACTTAGAAGGAATGTTTTTGTGGTGAAATGGTACTTAAAAGGCAGGGAACAGAATCGATCTCATAAAATGTAGTTGTACTTTTGAACCGTAGGTGGCAGCAATAATTGCAGGGACTTTAGGACAATATGTAGGCATCATTTTTTTCTAAAAGTTTATGGTTCCTGAAATATGTGTTAGGGATTATGGTAACTGTCGGAGTCATTGCTTTCAGAAGGAATTCTGAAGCGATTTAAACTGTTGAACGAGAATATATTTGTTATAGCAAAAGTCAACAATTCCACTACTAACAATGTCAATTGCAATTTATAATGAAAGCTCAGCTGCATAGGAAGGCTGAGAGTTATATGCTGTTTGTTACAGAATTAATAGATTACGTTTATAACCACTACAATCTGATATTTTAACTTGGTCTCTTAATATTCCCTTGTGACTGGAACAAGGAATACTGTCTGTATAGTTTTATACCTTATATCATGATTTACACTTTCCCAGAATAAATGTATAGTTATGCACTTCTTAGCTGAAATTATATGCACAAAGCAAGATTTTTCTGTTCCTTTCCAGTATCTGGTTCTGCTCTTTGCTTTAAGAGCGTTACAAGATGACTGCAGTAGCTGTTTGCTGAAATGACAAGCTGTTTGCTGTCTTTGTCTAGCATGGGACCAATAAAACAGTAGATACCTCCTTGTTCAGGTCCCGTGGGATTATGTCCCTTGTCCACCTGCTCATTGCCCCTTCCTGCCTTGTTTTTACCTTGGCTCCTGGCTCACCTTGCCTTGTGGAGCAACCTGCTCTTTTACACTCTCAGAGTCCGGTCCCTCCTGGAAAGAGGTGTCCAGGTAGAACAGCTCATATTCTGGAAAATTGCTAACAAAACTTGTTATAAGTCTTCTGATGGCCTTTGAAGAATTTTATTATTATCTTGTCACCTTTGTAATTCTGCTCCACTGCAATATCTGTGAAGAAGTCAGCTATTCAGAATTCAATACACACTGAACTATACTATGAGTCTGCTACATGCTTACAAGTTTCAAATCTCATAATGTTTCAACAAAGGTTTTAGAAGTCATAGGAATTTTTAAAATCTGCAAGTTCAGGTTCCACATTTTTCAGGAAAGGATATTAGTATTTAAAATAGATGTCAGTGAAGTTGATTCTTTCTAGTATTTCAAACATAGGATATAGTCTTCACTTTAGCACTCTCTACTTCTAAGGAAAAGGCAGGACATTAGTTTAAATCTGTCCGTATGTTCTGGGTAGACTCTTTAGTACATGGCTGATATAATTTTTTTTTTTTTCATATTTCAGACAGTACTTTCATTTTATTAGAGAGTTACTGTTAAGAAAAAAACATGATACTAAAATTATGGAGTGCTTTCAGATAATCATAGACTGAGGCTTCACAGCTATCCATGATGAACACTCTGCTTAGGCACAGTTTAATGTTATTTTCCTGCTGTGTCAGATCAAAAAAATCATTTCTTGTGAAAAAACAAGAGAGCTCTGAATCACAGGTTTCTCTCCATGAAAGAATGCTGAAAAAAGGACAGTAACCGTAAGGTAATTCTGATTAAAGCTGACTATGAGTAGGTACTTTGAGAAATTATGTCAAGAGCTCTATAATACTTGATTAATCATATTCAAATCTATCTGTAGGCTACAGTAACCAGGCATAGTGAATTAGAGGGAAAGTCAGTTTTCATCTCTTTCAAAGCGATGCTTCCTGCCGTATTGAGGCACATCTCCTAACTTGGCTGTTCATACTGAAATCCTGCTTTGCAGTCAGCTGAGCTGGGGGTATTCTTAGTCAGTGGATATGCATGTCAGTATAATGCAGCTGCTCTACGTTATAAAAGCAGGAAAGACTAGAGCTACTAGAAACCATCAGGTTATTTCTGAATCAGAGTGGTGCTGGTTAATACTTGCCAGGAGGTATTTCTGCCTTTTTTCTCTCATCATTGACAAAATAAAACAGGACAGAGGAAAAACCCCCCAGAACGGCTCTTTCAGCTGGGTAGGAGGTGTATTGACTCCTGTGACTGACGAAACTCTTTCAGATGCTGACAGCCCAGGATATCTGCATCTCCCCTTTATTTGGATTAGATACGTCTGGAATAGTGAAAGTACTTTTATTTTGTCAAATTCAAGTTGCTTTTTAAATGTCTAGCGTTTAAAACAAAAGCAAGTTCACTCTAACAAGAAAAGTGCTTTATTATAAAATATACCTATATAAACATGATGACAGAATGCATTTTCTGTGTCTTGTTCTTGCTGTCCTTCACAGTAGATCTGCAGAGCTAAGTTGCAGGAAGGGGCAGCAAAGGATTGGGATAGTAAAAGAAGGGATTTTTAGCTTTTCTTCCTCAGGGCATAGCTGCTCTTTCTAATGTCTTACCTAGAATTTTATTTCCTCAGACAGTTTGTTCAAAATGAAATCTCTCTCTTACCTGTAGTTCTGTAGAACTGTTGCAAGTTTGTTTCATTTGACAGAAATACAGTTTTGAATTTATACCAAATATAGCCATGAAGACTTGGCTTCCTTCTCCTTAGCTGTCCAAGACAGAAAATTACAGTGGGCCATTCTTTTCTCTAGAAACCTCTGCATTCACATTCCTATTATATTCATTAATTTGCATGTTATTTCCATCCTGATTGACCTCCTTGCATGTTACCATTTTTCTAAGAGTAAATGTCATTATAGGTCATATGAGAAGTATTTTCAACTCTGCTTTGCAGTTTTGTAGAATTTATTAATGAAATAATACTAATACACCTGGCAGCAAAGTACCTTTCAAAATTGCCTTCCACTCATCTGTTCTCAGTTTTGGAATTAGAGCCACAGTAATTCAGTCTTAAAAGCCAGACTTACTAATTAGTGCCAACCAGACCTCTTTCAGAAGCATATCTAAATATGTCAGGAGATTTCTTTGGCCCCAAATGTACAACTTCAGGATACATCAGTATAAAATACACATTCATAGTTCGTTGTTTCACCTGCATAATTAGGATATTCAGCTACAAACACATATTTTCATTGTCAAGTAGTCCAGATTTTAACAAAAGCATGAACTGTGTCTTACTATATGCACTAACATAAGCGTTAGCTTTAAAAGATATCCTCTGGGTTGGTGAATGAGAAGCTCAGCATCTAGACTCAACTGATACATGGTACAACTCTATCCTACATAGGTAGTACTCTTACAGAGATCATGTTCTGGTTTTGCTAGCATGGAGTTAATTTTCTTCTTAGTAGCTACAATAGCTGTGTTTTAGTTTCAGTGTGGTATTTGTTACGAGAAGAACATTGATGACAGTACTGGTGTCATTAGTTGCTGCTGGAGCTCAGGGCCACCGTGTTTGGCTGGTTCACAGCTGCATTAGGACTGGGAGGGAGAAGCGCAGTGAATAGCAAACCCAGAACTGGCATATGGATGTGCCAATGAAATATTCCAGTTCATATCATGTCATGTCCGTACATTAACCAAGGCTGACCGGAAGACGGGGGCATTCTCTTGGGGGTCGCTCGGGCTCGCTCTTCCGGGGTTTCAGTTTCAGGACTGTCTCTGCTCCAGGATCGCTGGCTGGCACAGGCTGGGCATCGGTCAGCGGGTGGTGAGCAACTGCCCTGTGCATCACTCAGTTGTATATTCTGTTGTTGTTGTCATGAGTATTATTTTATTTCTATTAGTAAATTGTTTTTATCTCAACCCATGAGTCTTCTTGCTTTCACCCTCCCAGTTCTCTCCCCTGCTCCGTGGTGGGGGGAACAGTGAGAGAGTGACTGTGTTTGGCTGCAAACCAAAGGAGTAAAACCACCTCAGATCATTGGGAAACCAAACCAAGAAATTATCACACAACATAACGAAGAGTTCTTTTTGTCCATGTTAATGCTAGCAGTACAAAGACAGCTTAGTTAATGTTGTACTAGTAGCATCTGGGAATGATGCAAGGACATTAGGTATGCAAACTAGTGTTTCAAAGCATGTACTATTAGCATCTCAAACAAGGCACTTACAAAGGGTGTAATTGGATAGCTGATGAATTGAGAATGCTTCTTCACAATTTCTTTGATTTGCCTTTCTTCAAAATATTATCTTTAGTCTTCCTTCGGATTTAGGATAATCTTTATTCTGCAACCATGAGGTTTCCTTGAATGAAATCTGAGAGTTTTAGTGTCAGCACAAATGGACAAATAGCAAGCTTTTTTCTGAAATGAAGAGTTAATATAACTGTAATAACAAATTCTTGATCATCACTGCCTACGTGATAATGATGAACTGGTGCTTTATACCTGCTCTGTGCTCCAACAAATGCCACAACTACAGCAGTTATACCATTTCAGTGTATATCTCCTCCAACTTTCAAAACCCCCATGAAGCACAGCAGTACACAGCAACATGTGAACTGCAAGAGGGAGTTTATAATGCAGAAACTCATTAAGTTTTACCTTTTTCTTTACATGTTATACATACTAAAACCAACATGCAGCAGTGGTGCTGTATTGTGTGATACCATCTTCATTCTCTTGCTACACAGAGTTCAGTCAATGATCATTACCCAGCCAGGGCAAGTTTGCTGCTGAAGTTAGCAATACTGTTATATCAGATTGTGCACTGGTGCTCCCACTGCTGTTCTGCAATATGTTCACTTGACATTAGCCAGCCACAAGAGAACAGCAAATTCCATTCATGAACTTTTATCATGATCAACAAGAGCAAGAGAGCCTTGAATTGAAGGTGACATACATACTGCCTGTCTTTTTGCTTTGTGACCATGGTCACATTTGCAATCAGGTAGGTGGAGAAGCTGACCCTGAAGTGACCAATCCTGGAGACGACAGCGTGAGCACTGTTTCTATTAAAGCTCCACTGCTGGACCTCACAGTAGTAATGAGATCAGCTCTGGTCATCCTGTGCCTGAATCCATGATGGTCGGAGTACAATTGTGCTTGTTGGGTCAGTCATTCCCAGGATGAAGCTTGTTTGGATCAGTCAGGACCTGGAGTCTTATTTTGTCCATAGACCACAACAGAAGACTTGATCATTCTCAGGATATACTTCTGAACTTGGGCAGTATTGTACTGGCTGAGTCACATTAATAGCTAGATTACTTGCAACCAATGAAGTGCAAACTGGCTCCCTCAGAAAGGTTTTCTTGGTGGAACAGAAAGTGTTGATGAGCAACAATTTCACCCTGGAAGGCAGGAGTCTTCTCTTCACCCATGGGCTGATCTTCATTTTGCACGGATTCAGTGCTAATAAGGATAAATAGAGCTGAAATCTTACTGCATGTATATTTTATACACACACACACACATTTGACTATGGCATATGGCTTTTTAAACCGAGTGAAAAAATACAAAAAAATTTGTATTTATGTCTTGAGAGCAAATGATAGAGAAATATAATTATTGTCTCAGATATATCACTAATACTCTAGTGTATATTTTGGATTTTCACTTCTCTCTGATTTCTAATTTCTTGTTTAAGATGAAGATATCATAGGATGAATAGCTGTCTAATCAAGAGAAAATTAGGAGGCTTTTTAATGTAGGCATGCTAGATTGTATTGTAAAGCAATAAAAGTCATCACAAGATTTGATTTATTCTCAGTAATTAACTTCTCATTTACATTCTGGGACATCCCAGAATTTAAATTTTACAGTTATGACAAAATAACAAAGACTGGAGATTCTCACTCCCCTGAACTGAAACACTACCTGTATAGGAAGACTCTGAGGTAATTGTTTAATTTTAAGAAGAAGCAGCTTGAAATTTCTCTGGGACAATGAGAAATATTGGCTTATTTGATATAATGATGAGACTAATATGGACTTGGTCATAATCCATTTAGAGTCAGAATAATACTGCAAAGAAATACATTTTATTGAAGGAACATGTTATAGTGTAAAGTTCAACATGTTGATCACTTAGTGGTAACCAAGACTGAAACACCCTAAAGCCACAGAGTTCCTATTTAAGATATGTTTCTATTTCATTTTTCTATTCAAATTATGCTGAAACAGCCCCCTTTATTCACCTGTTTTGAATAAATACCATTTCTTGCTACTAGCTGGTTTTATTTTGCCCACAGTTCTTTCCTGTTACAACAAGAAACAGAATAAATAATAATTTAGACTGACTAGAAAGATTATGACAAGATTATGTTAGAATTTTCTGGAGGGAAGTGATGGAAAGAAACATACCATAGCCACATTTCAGCTTACCTTAGCAGAGCAACTACTCTTCATCAGCTAAGTCTGGCAGTAAAAGAATCACTGCCATCACTCATCTTTCTGCAGAATTTACTGTAAGTAGGTAACCTTCAAACTAAACTTTTTTAAAAAATCAGCTCATCACTTGGTTTAGCCATGCAGCAGGAGAAGGAGAACAGAGAGAAACTGAACCAGGCTCCTTAGGCATGGAGCAAGTCAAGTCAGGTGCTGAGAGGGCATTATTCTGATGTACCATGTATCAAAGGCTGACTGGGTTTGCTGACCCATATATTAGAGGCAAGCAGCCTCTTCATTTGTTGTTTAGAAATTATGATCCTGATCCAGCACTTTAAAAGAGCTTTTATAATAATTTATTCTTATAGAAGGTAAGTAAAATGCTACCGACTCAAAATAGTGTTGATTTATATTGTTATTGCACAAATATACATTACAAAGTCCAGGGTAAATATACAGAATCACAGAGTGTTTGAGGTTGGAAGGAACCTCTGGAGGTCATCTCATCCAAACCCTCTGCTCAAGCAGGGCTACCTAGAGCAGGCTGCCCATGACTATGTCCACTAAAAGCTGTTCTGAAAAAAAACTAATTGATGGGTGACATCCCTTTGCAATTACACAAAGTGGAGCACAGGCCTCTCTCAGAAAGAATCTTAAACCTAAATTTTCAATGGGAGCAGCTGATTCCATCCCATCACACATGGCCCAGCTCAAACAGCACTGAAGAACAGAAATGGAAGGTATCTCTAGTTGTGAATGGGGGGGCAGTGGCTAAAGTGCATTAATGGACTGTTCATGTTTCTGAATGCAAATGAAGATAGTAGCACCCTAACTTGTAAGATTAATATATTAAAGCAAAAGAAAAGCTTAGAAACTATGTTAATAATATATTAATGAGGATTCCTCCTTGGTGCTTGCACTGTTGCTACAGTGGGCAAAGGGAGGAATTTCTGTGTGTCCTATTACCCATCTAAGAGTTGGGATATGAGAGTGCAGCGTGAGGGCTGTCTAGTTTGCAATGCTGTTAGAACTCACCAGATGGGGCTAATACAGCAAATATAAATATTCTTTATAAAAGTCATACTGAACAAATATGTATAGATAGGTAGAGAGAGCAATATATATTTGTATATATGGCATGGGAGCTATAACCTTCTAAAAGGTGGGTTTTTTTTTTTTATTTAACCTCCTCAATTAGTATTATAAATTATTATTTATAATACATACCTTGTTTCAATAATTTTGTATGAATTATGTGTTTAACTATTCAACCATTCACCACCATCTTGCAAACCAATAGCTGTCTCGGGAAATATGTAGGTTAGATCAGGCTTGCTTATTTAATTTTTTTTTTAAATCTCTGAACAACTATAAAACCACATATATAAAACCAGAAGGGTCTATGTTGTCTCCAGTTCCTAGCTATTATGCTTTTTTCTATGTTTAAATAAAAATACAAATAAAAGTTGTAAAAATCAGTTTAAGCTTATAAATGTGTACGGCTTTCCCTTTCCATGTGGTACACTGATACAGAGACTGATGCTGTGTCCTAAGTCCATTTCCCAGATTTAGTTTCATGTAGACTCTGAACATATTCAGACATCACCATGAAGTTTTAGTTAGGTGATTTTAAAAACAGGAAATCCCTGCATGCCAGTGCATCTATCAAATGTCCTCATCTGTGTCAAATCACTGAATTGGGAAGTTAGTATTTGAAAATGGAAAGTAATTACCTGTGAAAGGTGTCAGTTTGACACTCTCTATATTCTATTATGTCTTTAATAAGCAATTCTATCATTATTACTATCAAAGGGGATGAAAATACATTAAGATTTAGTATTTATCTACCCTATATTTGATTTTAGCATGTTATACCTAATTATGAAAATAAAAATAACAGTGAACAAATAGAAATCAGATTGCATTTAACTCAACTGACTGAACAGCTATTGGGAAATTACATAAATCGTGTTACACCTCGCACTTGGTCACGGAAAGATGGAGGCAAAGGACAAGGAATGTCACGCTAATGTGCGTACTTGATTAAATGATTACTGATAAGTATATGTTACATAAGAACATAATATTGTATGAGCTGGATAAGGATGATAGTTTCAGGTAAACCAGAAAAGCAGGGAGCCAGGAGCCAACTCTACATAGGTAATCTTCAAAGCACACTTTTATTTAGTTATCCCATCACTTGCTGTATATATGCAGCAAGAGAAAGAGAGCAGAGAGAAACTGAACAAGTCTCATTAGGCATGGAGAAAGTCAGACTTCCAGTTAGACAGGCACTTAGACTGCTGAAAGCCTGAATGTTTTTTATGATGAATTAATTTTTTTGTGTGATGAAATTATAAGGTACATATGATAATGACATAAGAATACATGCATCATAGCAATAAATCCCCATTCTCCTCAGCCAACCTCTCTTTGTCTCGTAGCTGACAAAATCCCTATAATAAAAAAATATCCTACTTTGATGGGAAAATTGTATTGGGAAGTTTTGTCTAAACAGTTCCACAATTCCACTCACCCATCTTCCAGTTCCTCGATATGAGTAAGTTCTGGACACCAGATGGATGGTGAAGACTTGTGAATTTAATTTATGCCCTTCTTGACTTGCAAACAAAGTCATGAGCATGGCCATAATAATGACCATAATGAAGCCAGCACATAATTCAGAGATAAGCTCTCCTTTCTTTAAATGTGCAGTGATTCAGCTAGTGCTGAACAAACAGCCTGTGCTTTGTAGTATCCAAAGCTCCTGTGTTTCAGTGAGCTCATAGAAAAACTAATTAAAAGTCCCATTAGAAGATCATCTATCTGAAACTTCAATGCTTCATCTAAAACAATTTGGAGACACTCGTGGCCATGGAACTGAAATGATGACACTGATGGAGAATCTCCTCCTATGACTGGACAGAAAGCAGATAGCCATTCTTCTTCTGAAGCTCTCTCAACATCTTGGAGATAATATTGCCTCATGTGAGAAAGGTGGTAAGGGAATGTAGAATATGCTAACAAGTTTTCAGTCCTTCTTTGAGAAATAGACCAAAGCAACAGATAAAGATCTCACCATCAGTTAAGGTAGATGACCTGGAGGAGACTGAGGAACCTAGGAAAAATTTAAGACATCAATGCACATACCTCTCTTATGTGCAAAATGTTCAGAGGCTCTTGATTCTGGTCACAACTTACTCACAACTTTGTTTTAGCCTGGTAATGCTTCCCTTTCCTTTTCTGTTAAAGTCTGTTCTTTCCAAGGACCTTTCTCAGCTTTCCTTATTTCCTCTTCTGCTTAGGGAGTCTAAAATCACACAATGGCATCCACTTTTCTTGCATGGATGACTGTTAACCAGCTGTTGCTCACACCAACGACAGGTTGCTTGGCTGACCTGCAACACCTCTCAATAACCTTGTATTATCACAACATGATAACCACAACAAGCTCCCAATGAAAAGCAGCTGAATGAAATAGCTGATTCTGATGAAAGAGAAAATAATTTTGAAATATTTACATACTGAATCTTTTGTTGCTTAAGTTAGAAACACACGAGTCTCTTGCAGACTGCAGTTTAGGAATGTTTCTATTGCAGATTGCGGTTTCAGAATGCTCTTGGCTTTCTCAAAGGCCCTGCGTTCTCATATTGCTGCATGAATAAGCATCACTGTCTAGAAATTACAGTTTTGTAAGAAACTCAGTTGTTGCTGCTGGCCAACCATCAGACCTTACTTATCCAGAGGTTTGTCATTCCTCAGCTGGACTACAGCAATACCATATGTATGCATAATCTGTCTTCTATATTTAGGGAGTTTTCAGAAGTACATAATGCTGTAGCACATCTTAGAAACACAAGCTATTTGTAGGCACATCAAACCAATCTTTCTGACTTTCCATGGAATTTAAATTAAATCCATTATCTCAGACTTATCTTCAGATAACATAATTTCCAGGACAGCTACAGCTTCAAGATAAGACCTGTTGTGACAAGAACAGCACTCTTCATGATGGAGGTAAGGTGGTCTGTTCAGGAGACAACTTACAGAGACTGACTGCAAACAGCAAAATTCAGTCTTTCAAAGACACAACAGAGTTCACTGTCATCCAATCCCAACTGCAAAGCAGGTTTCTTTTACCTTGCTTTCTTTAATCCATATGTTTGTTTTTAAAAATATCAATTTATTTTTAAGTAATAAACCTCCCCCAACTATGAAAACAAAATATTTCATATGCTCTTGCTCAGGGATGACAGTACAAACATGCGATGTATTCTATCATAGCAGAAACCTGATAGCACCCTTTCACTTTGCAATACATATCATCACAGAATCACAGAATCACAGAATGTCAGGGATTGGAAGGGACCTCGAAAGATCATCCAGTCCAATCCCCCTGCCAGAGCAGGAACACCTAGATGAGATCACACAGGAAGGCGTCCAGGCGGGTCTTGAATGTCTCCAGAGAAGGAGACTCCACAACCTCCCTGGGCAGCCTGTTCCAGTGCTCTGTTACCCTCACCGTAAAGAAGTTCCTTCTCAAATCCAAGCGGAACCTCCTGTGTTCCAGCTTACACCCATTACCCTTTGTCCTATCATTGGACACCACTGTGAAGAGCCTGGCTCCATCCTCCTGACACTCACCCTTCACATATTTATAAACATTAATGAGGTCACCCCTCAGTCTCCTCTTCTCCAAGCTAAAGAGACCCAGCTCCCTCAGCCTTTCCTCATAAGGGGGATGTTCCACTCCCTTCATCATCTTGGTGGCTCTGTGCTGGACTCTCTCAAGCAGTTCCCTGTCCTTCTTGAACTGTGGGGCCCAGAACTGGACACAATATTCCAGATGCATTATCTTATGTATTTAGTGTTAAATGTATGAAGTGGTTAAGAAGAGATAAAAAATGCAAATAGGGATCTATGAAACTATGCCATCAACAGTGTTTTCTCATGATGAAAGCATCTTAGATGTACTTTAAAGTCCATGTACGTCACAGAAACATATTTTCAACACTGTAATTCTTTTTCTTCGCATATTAAATGGAACGTGCATGCCATTCTCCTCACCAGCATCAGTCTTTTGACTAGTTCAGATGTGTTGCTTACGTATCTCTGTATGCCTCTGTCTGTCAGTAATTCACGCATTTGTAATTTGTTAAACTTTGACACATTGCAGAGCTTTTGACTCTATTGACTCTTAAGCCAGTCACACCCTAAATGGCTAAATTGGTTTGGCATCAGAAGCGCAAGAAAGACTTGACAAGCCTACTGTAGCTGACAGACACTGCAGGGATGGTCTCCTGATTCCCGCCTCCTAATCTGCGGGCAGTGCAGGCTACAGGAGATACTGTCTGCACGATGGAATATGGGTGTAGTCACTATCCTCTTTTTTTTTTTTTTTGGCTCAGAAGAGCTGGTAAAAGCATCACTAATATCAGTTGTTGCACTTTGCAGGAAGTAACAGATGGCATTCAAATTCAAGCATAGAGAAGTTTTGTTGGTAACTGTACTTGTATTGCATAAGTATTAAGGCTGCAGTTTCTCCATGGCCAGAAAAAACTATTAATACTACACCCTGAAAAGTTGAAGAACCAATTTATGCTCTGCATAAATCAATCTCAAAGGACCACACTATTTTATTAATGTTAGTGAATTTTGCTCATGTCTGTTTTCCAATTTGCCAAAACATTTGTGACAAGTAAAGGCAAGATACAGCAGTGATTCTGACTGGCTTCTATTTATTGGTTGTGCTGTGCATACAAAACAACACATCTAGGGTGTCCTCATGGGATTGTTTCAGAACTATCATCTTTGGTTAGCTTGAAACAGATTAATTTACGAGGGGTACAGGGAATTTTTTCATAAGGCTTATCTCTGTAATCTTTTTTTCCCCATTCTTCACCCAAGTATTTGATGAGTATTGTTGATGGGGCTGTACAATAGTGTTCTTGTGACTTGCAGCTGTGTTTTTCAAATGAATATTTGTCTTGGATTCTCTGTGGAATCTCTCAGCAGCTTTTATTGATGTTTCTTGGTAAATGTTAAACACTACGTCAATTCTTTTACTTTCTGCACCATCATATACTGCTGATAACCAGGTACTAGTTAACTGTTTATTCTTTGGATCACACTCATTCCATCAGTGATACATGGCCTGCTGTGGTTTCAGCACGATTTGCATTCCACACAGTCCCTCTACCAAAGTTTCCTGCTTCCTTGCTCAAAGTGATCTATTCAATGTTGTCAGTGTGTAATGAATAAGACATACTGAGTGTGCCTGCTTGGAGCAATACTTTCTTTTTTTTTTTGTTGTTTTAAAATCCTTGTCTGTTTGGAATATTATTATTTATCCTTGCACTTCCTGCTTTTCTTTTGGCAACTGAAAACATTCTGACCTTCTTTCTGAAAGTCCATTTATGACATTTCTGTATGAAAGAACCACTCTCAAGACAAGGATTCTTAAAATAATTGCAGGTCTTCTCACCTACTTCATCTGCCTTTAGAAGGTCATCAATACATTCTGGCAGGGCTGTCTGATAAGCTGACAAGATCTATTGGTCATTATGGATTGGCTTTATCTTAAGAATTTCAAGCAAAGCTTCAATACCTGGCTTTGGGAAGTCTGATTATCTACTCTCTTAGATGCATACTTCTATTCTGGATGAGTTAACCTGGAGATCTCCTGTTGTTTTCATGTCTCTCAGCTACCCTATACTAATATTTTGATGGTCATCAGCAAGACAGTATTAAGCTGCAAGTTAATAACTTGCTGGAGTCTTGAGTGGACTTCTGTGGTTAGAGCTGATCTAGTGGAAAGAAACGGAGGCCCTGCTTCCCTCTGGTTCTGCTGTGCATTCCTGTCCCCTCCCTTACATAGTCAGTGCTTTTCCTTTAACCCTATTCATTTCACATTTGCAAGGAGTTTAATTCTCTATCCATTTATCTTTCAGAAATGGCTTTCAGGAGGTCAGATGAGCACTGCTGCTGGTGAAGGAAGCAGAAGCAGAGAGTCACAGTCAAAAAACAAGAAAGCAGGACAACCTCTTAAACAGAAGACACATTAGAGCCAACACAGCTACAGCACGAGACTATACCTTGAAAAAACGTGCTTTTTATTCTTAATAGAAAGTGATCTAACTCTGGGCTGCTTATCTTCCCAAAGTTGTGCATTCCCAACTCATTCCTTGTTTTGGCTCTAGCAATTCTTGTAATGAGTTGGATCAGACTGGCTGCTGATCAACAGTTTGCTAACCTGAGAACCCATCACTTCTTTGTGTGTGTTAGTTTTCAAGTGGATCTGACTCACCATCTGGCTGCATGACTACTAGAACTGATGCAAGGGAAGTAATGGAAATATGTACCTGAAGATAGAGGAGAGGTCAAAGCCATTTTTTACAGTTGGAGATTGGTCTTAGATTAGCTCAAGTTAAGGCTGTAGTTGGACAAACTGTAAGCTGGAACTGCTGCCAAAAGAAACAATCTTGCCTCCCTGCCCAGTGAAAACAACCCTGTGCCACTTCCTTCAGACACTGATCTGGTTCACCGTGCAACACAGCTGGTTGTGTAGTTGCGTGATGATCAGAACAATGACGTGAGTTATCTGACAACCAGCTTTTCAGGTTCGCATTTCAGGCCAACTCCCCGGCCTGGCCCTGCCCGCAGCTGGCACTCAGAGGCTGGTGCAGAGCCGGAGGGATGGCGGTACCGGCTCCTTCAGGGGCACCGTAGCCTTGACGTGAAGCATCAAAGTACAGCCGCACACTTGTATTCCCGGTCTCTGAACTGACATGCCGGGGGACCCTCCCAGCAGGGCTGAGCACCCCCATCTCACCCGGTCTCAGCAGCGGCGGGTGCGCCGGCAGGAGCTCGTGGACAAGGCTGGCCAGGGCCAAGGCAAACGAGCCTATGAACGCAGCCCGGGGGGCGCACCCCACTGCGGCAGCCCCGCGGTGGAGGCTCTGCCCCGGGAGCCGTCAGCCCCACAAAGCCCAGCGCCCACTGCCGCCGCTCCGCCTCCAACTCGGCGCCTCAGGCGGTGGCGGTGACCCCCCGCGCTGCCAGGGGCAGACACCCGCATACCGAGGCGACGGGTCCCTGCGGACCCTCAGGCCTCTTCGCACACCAGTCAGCCGGAGCCCGGCCGCCCCCTCCCGCCGTCCCCCACCGCACAAGCCCCGCAGCGCTGCCCCCACACTCCGCCGCCGTGTCGTGCGACCCCCGCGGCGGGCGGCCACCGCCCCGCCCCACCCCCTCGGGCCCCGCCCCACCCCCTCGGGCCCCGCCCCCTCCCCGCCAGGGCCCGCCCAAGGGCACGCAGCGCGGCGCGTGCGCAGACGCGCAGTAAACAGGCGCCGCCGCTCCTCCCCCTTACGCCGTTTGCGTGGCCGCCTCCGCGCGGGGCCGCGCGAGTGCCGGCGGCGGCGGCGGTTGCGCAGTGGCGCTACATCCGGGCACTGGGGCAGGATGAATGCTCCTTTCCAAGATGGCGGCGGAGGGAGGAGGGAAGGAGATGAACGAGATTAAGACCCAGTTCACCACCCGGGAGGGGCTGTACAAGCTGCTGAGCCACTCGGAGTACAGCCGGCCTAACCGGGTGCCCTTCAACTCGCAGGGCTCCAACCCGGTCCGCGTTTCCTTCGTCAACGTCAACGACCAGAGCGGCAACGGCGACCGGCTCTGCTTCAATGTGGGCCGGGAGCTCTACTTCTACATCTACAAGGGGGTCCGCAAGGTACCGGGGCTCGGCCGCTGGGCTGGGGGGGAGTGGCGGGGGTTCTGCGCCGGCCGCCCGCCCGCCCAGGGTCCGCCGGCTGCCCGTGGGGTGTGGGAGCCCCGCCGCGGGGGCTGCGCCGTGGGCGGGGGGCAGAGGCCGGCCCGCCGGGCAGTCTCTCCTTCAGCCCCCCCGCCCCCAGCGGCGGCCTTGGGGCTGGCAGCTTCTCGGTTGTGTCCCGGTTGTGGCTGGGAATTGAGTCGCTCTCTCGATTGACTGGCGCGTGGGGTAGCGGTTAGGGGAGGGGGAGCGCAGGCCTGGGCTGGAGCACTGTGTGAGGGGACCGGCGCTGGCTCAGTACTAGTGGGCTACGTCAAATACGGTGTCACTAGCGGTAGGTGTGTGTGGGGCCTTAGAAGGGATGTGATCGCTTCGGCCCTCCTTGTTGTGCAGGAATGAGGCTTGGCTTTCCATTGGCAAGGCAACTCTGGGCCTCCTTCACCTGCTGCTTCAGGTCTGAGTTTGCTGGGCACTAATGCCTGTTGTGATTATAGCGGTGTCAGATCCCTGCTTCCAGGATCTTTCTAGCTTTAACTGAATGGCTACAGCATTCACTGTAGTTTTAGGCCTTTATCATGACTTTGAAAGTGTGGACTGATTTTAGGTTTGTTTGTTGTACAGTGGGAGCAGTGCAATGAGCCGAGTTTTAAATGTCGGGTAATTAACACAGGGAAAGTTGCATTTATAGGAAAGAACCATTGATTTTCTTGAGAGAGACTCCTTACTTGTAATTATTTGATGTAGGACTAACAGTGCATGTATTTGATCTCTCAGATCACCATATTTATGAACAAACCTTTTCTAGTTGTTGTTTCTTAAAATCCTTGATTTTATGGGATTTAGAGAAGGGTTCAGAATTTATCATACTGAATATGTGTCACTCTTAATATATGTAAGCACGGATTTAATGATTGTCAGCTTTCTGTTTTATGTTTCAAAAATTGGGTGTTCATTATCTTACCTATTTGGGGACTCAGCTGCCATATTGTGAGTACCTTGAAATCTTCCTTCCTTTTGAATGATCATCTCATCATTCGACATGGGATGAAGGCACAGAGAACTAGTGATGTATGCAAGACTGTGCAGGAAGCTTGTAGATGAGCAAGGAATAATACCTCATTCTGCTATCTTCTAAGCTAGTGCACATATAAATCCTTGTCTGTATGAAATGTAAGCACCAACTGGAGGATAAAGCCTACGTGGTTATCTGTTGACTGTGACTTAACAGGTCTGATATGTCCTCTATAATTATATGGAAAGGGTATGCATGGATTTTATTTTCACCCTTTAATTAATTTTAATAATCCAGGTATGTTTTATTTAAAACATAATGCTTGGATAATAGTTTCTTTAAGCATGTGATGAGTATTTTGTATCAAACAGTATTTGCTATATATAAGCAGTTGCTGTCTTTACTATTTACAAGGTATTGTGGGTGGCAATATCTCTGAAGATCTGTATCCTAAATTATTACTGTCTTTGGATTCTGATATCTTATGTTCATTTTTTCCATGCAAAGTAACTGCAGAGTTCTCTTGCTTAGCTTACAGAGCAGGCCTTTGTGTAGTTTAGTAATGTTATCTGGGATTCTTGCAAGTTTTCTTAGTCATCTCTTGCAACACTTCTGAAGAATAAAAACCTAAAGCCTGGAACTTCACTGAAAATAGGGAACTCGGAATAACTCTTTCATATTACAAAAATCACTTTGACCTGAGTATTTTTTTTTTTTTAGATGCTAAAAGCTGCTGGTGTGATACGTAGTAAATGAGAAAATTTTAGTTGTCAGATTGTTAACTTGTGAGCTTTGAGGCATACCTGTTACAGTGTTAAATACTTTTTTCTCTGAGTAATGTACAGCATATGTGTTGTTAGAAGATAATTCATTTCAATGACCTTTTACGGTGCTAACAAGTCAAAATACACTGTATATTCTGTATGTAGAATACATTACCTTTAGTAAAGTGAACCTAGAGGAAATGCTAAAATAGATTGAAACACACTTAAGAAAAATGCATTAAAGGAGAATGGGGAAGGTGGTCTGTCTTAAACTTGTAACGCTTGCTTCTTTGGAATTTATTTTGAAACCATTCGGTTGGAAGTCATTGTTTTGTCTATGTACAAAGTTGACATAAGAACGGGCTGACAGTCTTTTAACTAATTAATTGAGCTTTTTGGAATCAAAAGTTGTGTCTTGTGGCTCTCACAAAAGGGAGAGAGCTATTGTTACCTAAATTGATGGTATGTAACTCTGCCTTAAACTGGACAAACTGTCAAACTCTGCATGCTTTTCTGTTCTTGGGGGCAGGAGGTGGAGAGGGACTTCATCTGTTGAAGAGGAACCTATTTGTGATCCTCTGCGTAATACAGGTGCTCCTAACTTCAGTTTTAACTGTTCATAATTATCTAAGAATCCCTTTAAAAAAATCTCTAATTACTTTAAGACTATAATTTTCATTTTGTCTAAGTCAGTATATTAGAGTATGAGTTGAATTTAGTGAAGCTGTGCTGTGCATATATCAGGTAGCTATGATTTTGTCTTTTTTATCTTTTTTTAAGGTCTGCTTCTTTTTTTGCTAAGAAAATGCTATATTTTTAATAAAATGAGTGGAAGAACTACCAGGACTTTATTTTATTTTAAGTAACTGTGCCTGCTAGATACTGAGATAATTCTTGCATCAGTAATCCACTGCAGATCAGTACACATCAAGTAAGAGTCACACTTAAGTCATGAGTGACACTTAAGACTAAATAATGTAATATTGAGTCAAAGATACCACTTGAAAGGATATTTCTTGAAATCAGTGATGCTAAGCTTTCTTCTTTTAGTTTCCCTTAAATTCTAAATACATTGCATCTGCTGCATCTAGTTTGTAACTAATCTTTTTTAAGTAGAATGCTAAGGTATGTGTTCTGTTTAGGATATTTAACCTATATAAAGAAAAACCTTTTCCAGTAATGTTTCTTTTATCTTGGTCCTTCTTGCAAGAAACTTGGTTGAAAATTTACGTCTATTGTACAGGACAGTGGTGGGGGGATTGGAGTACTAATAGACAATGATCACAGTTTGGAAGAGAGACAAGAGAAAGTTTTGGACAGCATTTCAAGCTGTCTTTAGGGACTTTTTGAAGCAAGAAGGTATTTTCTCCCAATTTTATTCTTTGCTTCTTTTAAAAAGGAAGCTGAGTTTTTACTGTTTCATGTGTCCATGTTACCACTAAACTTTACCATTACCATGAAACATGTTACCTTCTTTCAGTGATTTCCATGTCATGGAAAGCACATCAGTTATGAGGCAGTGCATTGTTGTTGTTAAAGTGGAACTTATGCACCTCTCTTTGTGTTAAAAGGCAATGCAGACTTCCAGAAAGCTGCTGCTTTCTGATTTGGATTCACTGAAAAAAGAAATGAACCTGTAGTTTAGTAAGGAGAAATTAAACTGTGATGGAATGAGATGTAATTGCTGTACTTAAATAAGTATTTAATTATTCTCAACTGTACTGGGTGTCAATGGGCTTTCCCTTTCACCCCTCCTTAATTTTGGCTTTAAGATTAGATGTGTACAGTCGTCTCTTGTTAAACAAAAGGGGTAAATTTTCATGAACTCAAGTGATCTAGTGACAACTGAAAATGATGGTCTAGCAGTATAGTATCCTCTTGGCAGTGCGCTCTGATCTCCTTGCTGTCTTTGGCAGTGCTTAGCCTCTGGTTGAGATAGTTCAGCTTGCTAAACCAGCAGCAAAATACTTACTGTTTTCCTGGGCAGATTTTATCTTGATTTGGTGAGTTGAACTGTCTCATCTTGGGGTCAGATATTAGCAGGCATAATGAGAGCGAAGAACGGGTTGGAGGGGGGGAAAAAGGACAGAGCTCCCCCGCTCTGGCCTGGAGTGTCAGGTCAGATCCACTGCCTTATGAGGTCTCACCTGAATAAAGCTTCAATCTTAAGTCAAATTCAGAATGATTTGTTCTTAGGGTTTTGTTGACTTAATTGTGATTAAGTAGGTTATAGGTGTTACAGGAAGCCTCTTCTATTATTTTAGGGGTTTACTTCTTCATGGAGTAGGGTTATAAAGTAATAATTCAAAAGTTATTGCTCAAACTGTGATGCATGGATGCTTTGAATGGGTTGCCTTCTGCAGCCCCAAATCAGGAGTGAGGGCTGTTACTTGATTCTTGCTTATGAGACAGTCTTGGGGTACTTTAATATCGTTTGTGGCTAGCTTTGCAAAATGATTTGTTAGTTGATTCATTAGTCTTGAAAAGGGGAGTGCTATCTCATCCTCCTTGCCTTAGGAATGACTGACAAAACAAGGCTTTCTAGACTTGCTGACATTAACTATCAAATTTGTTTCCCCTTCTGCTAGGAAGCTAGTGGATTTTCCTTTTAAAAATTGTGTGTATGGTAATTAATGTATTATTCTGTACATTTTTGTAGAGGTTTCTGGGCAAGTGTGCAACTGCCACTGCAATACGGTCATATACTGGTGCATATTAGCAATGGTATCGCAAGGTGTGCAGTCTTAGTTTTTACCTCATGGACTGGGAAATTTGAATGTGTAGTTTAGGTTATTACATTTTGTTAAGCTTTTTGCATTGTATTTAAATTCTGACTGCCCGCTCTCTTTGTTAACATGTGATGGACTGTCCTAACATTGGTTGTTTTTGGTTTTTTGGAACCTCCTTCTTATGAAAAGAGCTTTGTCTTCAGTTCTACTTTTTTTCTGCATCTACCTGAAACAGCAGTCTGTCAATAACTATAGAATATTATAGTATGTTGTAATGGTGTTGGAGTAGAAGCATATGTAGGTGGTAAGCTCAGGTTGACGGAGGCGTGGAGAGCAGAATCTGTTGACTATCTTTTTAACCTTGTGGGGAGCAAGTGGCTTAGAAATAATTATATTGGTACTAAGATGAAAGTGATCTTGTATCTCAACATCTTTTACTAGGAGTTAGCGTACTGGCAGTTCCTGGTTATCAGTAAAAATACTAGTGACATGTAGGATTCCTTCTTCTGCAGTTCTCTAAATTGCCTCTTTCTGCGTCTGGCATGATACTGCAGTCTTTGTCCAGTTGAGAAGTGTTATCCTTGCTGTGGTGACTTTCGTTCTGTAGACTGTTCATGTAGGATCTTGGCTCAGTGACAGAATGAAAATGGGTGGCGTTTGTTGCTGTGCTTAATATATGGCTCTAGGATGAGCAGAGCAAGACAATTCTGTATTGAAAGCTGGAATCTGTGGAGAAAACCAGCAAATTTTCTCAAGATGCAGTGGGAAGGTGAGTTTACGTTGCTTTATATTTAGAGATCACTAGGCTGTGTCAGGCCTCCAAAAAAGAAAAGAGCTATAAAAATGCTGAGATTTGTGAAGATCTGTGAAGATACTCTTGCTCTGAAGCAGTGTGAAGTATGCATGCATCTTTGTGACCAGTTCTTAAGCTTGCCATAACAAGAATTCCACAGCTCCCCTGAATAACTAGTTTTGGTGCTTAGTTTTTTCCCCTTCTCCTCCTGCTCAGTATCTAACTAAACTTCTTGTTTAAGGAAAGAAAAGAAAACCAAACCAGACTGAATGCTGTTATTTACTGTGGACTTAGAGAACAGCTGACCATTGCCTTTGGCTTCTATATGTTTGAAAACTTTTAAGTTTGCTCTCTCATTTTTCCTAAGGCAAATAAATCTAGTTCTTTTAACCTTTCTTCTCAGATCCTGAGTTCCAAATGTTTGATTGCTCTCCTCTATATTGGCTTGTATTAGCTTGTATTTGTGGTACCTAAACTAGAAATAGTACTTCTACCATGACTTCAGTGCAGAGTAAGGGAGAATTATTACCTGTTGTGTCTGTCTTCTAATGTTCTTGCTAATGTATTGAATTGAAATTGAATTTAATGAAAAAAATGACATTTTTGAATCCCACTCATAGTGTTGACCTACTTGGATTGTTTCTTATCATATTGTTGCTTTCTCTCGATTTTTATCCATGCTTTGATTTTTTTGTTGTTGTTTATAACCACCATGTAGCAATTTTATTCTGCTAAGTTTATTGGTTTTTTTAATTTCCAATTCTGTGTGAATACAATATTTTATTTCCAGTATTGCGAAAAATCCTTTCAATCTTTGTCATTCACACATTTGGACTGGAGACTGTCCAGAGGAAGCTACAAAATTGGTGAGGGGCTTAGAGGGGAAGCCATATGAGGAGAGGCTGAAGTCACTTGGCTTGTTCAGCCTGGAGAAGAGGAGGCTGAGAAGAGATCTCATCGCGGGGTAGGTGCTGATCTCACCTCTCTGGCAACCAGTGATAGGACCAGGGGAAATGTCAGGAAGATGTGCCTGGGCAAGTTTAGGTTGGACATTAGGAAAAGGTTCTTCACTCAGAGGGTGGAGCAGCACTGGAACAGGCTCTCTGGGGAGGTGCTCATGTCACCAAGCCTGAAAATATTCCAGAAGCGTTTGGCCAAGGCCCTCAGATACATGGTCTGAGTCTTGGACAGGACAAGAGTTGGACTTGATGATCCTTGTGGGTCCCTTCCAACTCACAACATTCTATGATTCTACTCTCATCCATTAACAAAAATATCTCATAAAACTTAAAAACCACGTGTTGCATTTGCTGCTGACCTTTTTCCCTAGTGTAGTTATTTTTTCAGAAGACAATTAGATTCATTTAGTGCTTGCCTCTGGCAAGTTTACCTTGTGTGCTTTTTTTTCCCCTTTGTCTAGTTGCTTACAGTCCATTTTGCTTCAGTGGCTTTGATACAAAAGAGAGGTTTACTACTATGACTGTCAAATTCTACTACAAATTGTTCTGCATTTAAACTTTTATTTATCCCAGAATCAAACATCACTCTTCTTGTCAGAGAGATGACATGCAGAGGTGGCTAATGGAAATACCACAGTAAAGACAGCAGAACTTTTCTCAAAGGTATCTGGGGCTATCCTGCAACTGGGATGATATTCTTTTTCTGTGCTGGAGGAATTTGTGTGGTTCACATTTGTCAGGTGTGGTGTCCCTATTCAAAAGAGTGTTGTAGCTTTATTTTTTTTCAATAAATCCCTTAATTTCTTGCTGAGTTTTTTATTCTGTGTCTTGCAGATAATAGTTGTCATGTTGGGACTGGATTTGCCAGTCCTGTGGAGGTATTATGGCTAGATCAGTAGTACTTCACCTGCTGATCTATGCTTGTGAAGGTATTTGAAAGTCTCTTGGAAATTTGTCTCAAGTGTTTAATGGATGTATACACTTATGAGCTCGAGTTTTATGATGTAAGATGTTTTCTTTCTTAATTCTAGCTGGACTGTGCTAAGGACTGCCAAGACATGTCACAAAATGTTCCTGTAGAGTTTTCTGAAGGGTGGGTTTTTTTGGTAACTCATTTATTTCAATGATACTTCTGAAGGAAATACTGAAGATCCAATGTAGATTACAGAAGTGTAGGTAGATTTAAGTGTTTAAATCTGTTATGAGGCTTATATAGAACAACTAAGACTGGCTTGAGTAAGAGGAAAGACTAAAAAACTGCTTGAAAACGACACGGTTACACTGTTACATGTTTGCTGCTGTGGAAGAGAATGACGGATCTGCACTAGATTGAACTTGCAAGATGATTATTATCTGGGGGCTACTTCTGAGTTGTAGATGGTGGAATTACTCTGTAGTGCTTTTACTTCTCTTAGTCTTTGTTTCAAGACTATTTGACTTCAGTAAGCTATTGCAGTATACTCTCTGAAAGATTGCTCTCCGAGGTAATAGCTCAGTTATCTCTGGCTGCCTGTTTGACTGGCCAAACCCCCAAATTGGTATGCACTATTTTGTAGGCAGGGAATCTGTGTGTGTGTGGTTGGTTGGGGCTTTTTTTGTCACTACAGGTATAATTTGTTTTTTTGTTTTGTATTGAAGTGTATTGGTAGTAATATTGCACTTACATGAATTCAGTTGAGGGAATTTAAGTTAGTGTAAAACCATTAACTGTGGCATTTACTCTTTGCAGGCTGACAAACCTTTAGTCATGATGCTTCACAAATGCAAATAATGGTAATTTGTAACAAACACTTCTGTGTCTGCAGTGAGTTCTGTGGACCAGCTTTGTCAGAATATTTATGAAAGGGTTGTGATACTTGCTTAAATTAAAAGGAGTTTACTTTATGCTTTGACATCTGACAGTCTGCAAAACAGTTTAGTTAACTGTTAATGGTTAAAACATACATTGAAGATGCTTCAAACTCTAATTAAATGTTGCCTAGATCCATCTCAGAGAGGATTGCCAGCCATAATTTTCTTGTTTGACATTCTAGAATCAAATTTAATGCCCTAGTTTGAAGTATTATTGTAGTTCTCTGGCTAAAGGGAGCCATCTGAAATACTTTATTTTGAAGCACATGTATCCAAAGACCGCTTGCTGTCCAGTTGTCATGACTATGAATTGACACACTTGGATAAATTACAATTTGAAAACAGTACCATTTAGTGCCAATGGTGCCTAATAATGCTGTTGTCCTCTTAGAAAGCTTAAAGAAACTAAAAACTAACATTATATGTGTCATGATGTAAGTTGAAGTAATAATATTCTGTCGTGTCCTTCTCAGAAAACAAGGATTTTTTTCTTCCTTACCTCACCCCACTGGTAAGTCGGAATGTATATGCAGTCCACCTTCTAGCATCTACATGCTTCCCCTTCCTTGTCCCCTGTAGCTTAAAATAAAGCAGCTGCTTTTGCTTGTTCCGGCTTCTGTTTAGCAGTGTTGATGGACTGGATGTAGCCCTGAAGTCTTTGTGGGCAGTGCCACCAACCGCTACGACTGAAATCTTTCCAGTGGCGTTGTCATGAGTTGTGTTGAGATTTTTCTCTTGCATTATTTAGTAAAGCTGTTCATAGTGGAATGATGGATCTCTAATAGATACTTGGAAATTGATTTCACTTTTGATTTACTAGCTGTAATTGATCTTTAATTTCATGAGTTAATCGTAAGGTTCTCATGTGGCTGTAATGGTTAAAGAAATAATACTTACAATTTTAATTTTTTTTAATATTTAATTTTTAGCTCTGTGTGTGGTTGGAAGGTGGCTGTACTAAGCAGTTCTTGGTTTAATAATGCCTAATTTTTGTACACCTAGAGAATGTGAAGTGCTATATTAGACTAAAGGCTAGTCTAAGCAAGAACTTTAACTTAAAAATGCCTTGGAGTAGGGAGAAAACACTGGATTTTACGAGCAAAATTCATTATCCTCCATCTCCTAGGAGTTAAAAAAAAATGTTATTATCTTACAGGAAGTTTGCACACAATTTGTCAGGAAAGTGGTACCATGTAAAACTTTGAGAGGACCCTAGTTTATCTCTTTAGTGCTCCCTTTCGACTAAAGGAAGGGGGAGCAGTGACAACAGGAGACTGAATGGATGCCAGTATATATTGAAACTATCTGTTAAAAACCCACAAGTCTGGTGAAATAAACTGTTGGAATGATGCCTTAAGGACACTTGAGCCTGTGCAGTCACAAGGATAACTCAGTAAATCTGACTGATGTAAATATCTTCTCTTCCTGACTTACAAATGTAACCATAACAAATATGTAATTCTACAAGTTATAGTCTTGTCATATTTTAACTGTCACAGTTTATTTATAAGGATTTTTTTGGTCACAGTTGTTTTAACTAAGCCTTCTACAGAAGTTGTGCAAGTTCTCTTTAGATTTGAGGTGGATATTGGAGCATGACCCTGATGCAAGTTTGAAGCTAAAATTGAAATGAAATTATGGCAGTTGTTGTGAAGTTGTTTGTTTTTTTTTTTCTTTCTTGATTTTTCTGGTTTTCTATTAGTTACTATCCTCAGTATTATAGAAAAATAGTTATGTAATGTTTTTTTAAATCACATTCATAAGATTTAAATTATAGTTTAGATTTGCATAATTTACTGGTCTGAATGGCAGATACTACCTCTAAGAATCAACTTTAATATTGTATTATGAAGTCCATAAATAGAAGCTTAGTCTGCATTTTTCTTCAAATTTCCACTTTTCTTTCGTAGTCGGATCTTTATAGCAAACAGGAGGATTTATTTTTCAGACTATCTTTTTAATGGGAAATAATTCTAGAGTGCTGCCTTTTTTTTTTTTTTTTTTTAAATCCTTTTTAATAGGGCAGTGGGCCAGAAACCTTCAATAGCTACCTGTTTGCACTTAGGGTGTCAGGAAGGTCTCTTTTTAAAAAAATAATTTGAGGGCAGGAATAGTTGCATGGTTGGGCAGTACTGCTTTTGAAGTTTTATACCATGTATGCTGCAGAATGCAGTATTTCTTACCTGTCTTGTAGGTGTGACTGATACAAACAGACACATGCAAGGTGTGTCTGTTTGTATCAGTCCAAATTATTACTTGATTGCTTATAAATAACAATTTTTTTTTTTTAAAGTGTGCCTGTTCCATGCAATATATTGATACAAGAGGAGGTTTTTTTCCCAAAGAAGACTTTCAGAAATAGAGTGGAGCCTTGTAAAAGATGCCTGGGTTGACTAGGAGATTACTACTGTTTAATAGCATTAGCTATATATCTCAACAGGTGGCTTCTGGCAAAACCTGTTACTTCAGAACGTGATCTTGTGCTCTGTCCCCTCTAACGGAAACCGACTGTTTGTGTTCACAGCAGCTTAACACGTGGGGATGACCTGCCTTTCTCACCTTTCAGCAGTGAAACTGTGGTCCCTTGTACAGAATAACTTGTCTCTGTGTCACCTACAGTCGGCAAAAGCCTGCAAAGTTTTAAGGTGCTGTTCTAGATGAAGTTTCCAACCTTCCAACGGTGTTGGCAGAATAGACTCTGCGCCAGTGAAGTGACCGTTCACGTGTAGATCTGTTCCAGCCAAAATGCAGCCTCCATAAACGCACGAGACTGAACTGGCATGGGTACGTGTGGGCACGTTAGCACTTCTGAATTGGGGAGATGGGGCAAACAGCTTTTCTGAACGACTCGAATAGACGCCCAGATGAAGCTGCCTTTAGTGGTGCTGAAGATGATTCATGCTTTTCCTCATTGTTAGGGTGACAAAGTGCTCGTTGTCAGTGGGGTTGCTGCAGCTGTCTGGAGGCAGCTTGCCTGCCTGCGCTAACTCTGTTGCACTGTAGCAGCATGCTTGTCTCTGTTCCCTCTGAGCAATAGCTAACCCCTTCTGCAAAAAAGTATTGGGCTGGCATTGATCTGATTGATCTGTGTATTGCTTTTTGTTAGTTCTAAATTGATAGAGGCTTTGCTTGTACATAAGAGAGAGCCAGACAAAGGGGCATGCTAGAAACATCAGTGCTCGGGGAAGCCCGGTCTTTTACAACACTAGAAAGCACTTTTGCTGTGCTTTCTCTTGAGTCGTTTAGAGCCTCTTCTTCATTTGCATCACCTCTGGCTAGTACATGTCTTGCAGCTGTGGCACTTCCAGTGCAAGCTGATACAAAGGAAAATTTAGATTTAGACAATCTGCTGATATTGATGCTGGTTAAAGGTATGATTACTTTTGACAGCAGAAATCCCGAGCATGTGTAGTATGAGTATGCCCTATCAATGGGAGGGATGATTTAATAGCTGGGCTGTGTTCTGTCAGTCACCTGACTGTGTTCAGTTCTGTGCCCTACTACAGGCTTCTGTTAGGACCTCTAGCAAAACGCTTGAGACTGGGCAGTTACTCAGTGGCCAGCACTGCTGGCTGCCAGATCAGTAGGTGGCAATAGATAGTCTGATCACTCCCTCCTACTCTTGAGACCAAAACCAGCCTGAAGAAAGAGACATTGTGGGTGACCATTTGGTACCTTAAACACTTTTAGCCCTTTAGTAGTAATTTTTAAAGAAAGTGATTAATTGCAGGTGAGAGGGTTTTTTTTTCCCCACATGATACCTGTACCAGTGAAACTGTCAGAACTTACTATTACTTAAGGTACCTTAATACTTTGCATACTTTAAGTAAGCTATTGGGAAAACTAGTGCTGAAATTGGGAACATGCTGCCTTTTGCTCTTAAACTTCCGAAGCAGGACTCTGGTTTGCAGACTAGGTGATCTCCTAGACCTTGTACGTATGGGACGGTGGGGAACCTGAGTCCACTGCAGTGTATCTTTGTTAGGATTTGGTCCTTGATATTTGGTTTCTAGTAGCCCATGTTCCTATTCTTGTTCTGTAACACTTGCCTAGTTGGGTTGGGTCGTTATGAAATGTCTTCAGTCCCAGAAGGAAGACACATTGCAAACTAACAACTTCAGGACTAGAGTTAAGGCAAACATGTTATTTCATCTACCAGTTACTAAATATGACTACAAAAAGCATAAGCCAATGGACCTCATTCTGGTTTTGGAGCATAGGTTATACATTTGGTTGATAATTCATTCTACATAACTTCTGTAGGACTGTTCTGGGGCTCTTAGAATAGCATTCAGTTACATCTTATTTGTAGTTCAAAAGCAATGAGGGCTTTGTTCTAGTAATATTTTGTTAACATGCTGCAACGTGATGGGAGTTAGGGGCTTAATAAAAACACTGTATCAAAAATGTCTGGCATTCCTGTAGGGCTTGCAAAATGCAACAGTAGCCAGAAAAGACATAATTCTGACTTGCTGGACAGACATTATTGTGTTGTATTTGATTCTTATTGAGCTTGGTAATGAGAAAAAAATATAAATTGATTAACAATTAACTGCTACAGTGAAATAAGTTTCTATAGCAACAGGGCAATGCAGGGTACAATTATTCAGACTCCTTTTCTGTAACAGATAATTTTTTCTTACAAGCAGTGAATTTACACTGTTGGACTAAAACATTGTTTTGTTATAGCAACGGATAATCCTGAGGTCTTTTGCTGCTGCCTTTTTATTTTGTTTTTTGTTTTGTTTTGGTTTTTTTCTCCTAAAGAAATAACTTTTCCTCTTATGTGCTGAAAAGGGGATGGGGGAAACTTTTGAAGATAAATACCAGGTTGGTAGACTGGTGGAAACTCAACCTCCTACTACTTGCCTGTATGTTACTTAGTATACTGGGTACGTTATTATACAGTATGAATTTATCTGTTGACAAGTCTACATGAAACTGAACTTGCTCTAATTTAGTAATAATGATCGTATAGCAGCTTTCAAGTAAATCAGTTAATAAAGTTTAGACCTAATTCTGATTCCCTGAATCAGCCAGGCTTTTGGTTATTTGTTATTTGTATGTTTAAAGTCTCTGTATATTTTGTTTGTTTCAATAATTCTGAATACCTTTAAAGAGAGGAATGTTCTGCTTAAGCTTGACTGTTAAAATTGGAAAAGATTAGGGTATTGTCAAGGGACCACAGGTGTTGGGTCTTTTTTTGCCATAAAACACATTTGTAAAGCCAACTTTTGAGAGTTACTGTATTTTGATCTTTTTAAAATTAGAAGAAATGAAATTTGAACAACTTCAGTGATAAAGCTACAGCAGCCTTAGTCTTTCAACAGGGAGCTTAATTTTGTGTGATGTATTTTAAGGATACTTTGGATGTTTGATCACTTGAAAGAAAAAACAAAAGCAGCAGTTCTGTCTCTGGCAAGCTGTATATGCAGTCAGCCTCAAGGGATGCTATTGATAGACATTTTTCTGATATCGTAACAAAACCATACCAATGTTTTAGTGAAGAAAATAATAAGTTTCAAAGCTAAAGTGAAAGTAATTGCTTTGAAGGTGTGACTGACTAGAACACTAGTCCAACAGGTCAGGTAACTTTTTTGTGCCTGCAAGGGGAGGAGATGACGCTATCAGTAAGTCATGCAATGTTTCCAGTTTGTTCCATGTTTTGGGGGACATCTAAAAGCAGCCTGCCAGCTCTAATTTAAATGAGTGTCACCTTTAAAAGGTATAATTTTCTAACCAGTTTTACTTACAGAGCTGAGCCAATTTAAACAATTTATCAGTGAAAGTAACTTACTAGGTGTTTAATAAGTATCCCAACTGAGGTGGTGAACTGAGTGAAAATGATTACAGAATTGTGCCAGAATGTGTGGCTTTACTTGGAATCCATTTGATATTTACATAACTGTTTTCCTTATTTTAATTTGTTTCTTAAATCTAGTACAGCTCATCTGAATCATACCTCATTCAGCATTAAAAACAAGTGAGAAAGGACTGATTATAAGTGTTGGCAACAGCGTAGAAGTAGGAGGAAATTGAAGGATCCGCTGGAGGATAAGGAAGAGGAGATCCATAAGATAACTATTACATTTTTACTTTAGAGCTCTGAATCTGCTGTAACTTCCTAGATCGTAACTATTGAGGAAGGGCTTACAGTTATCTAAGCATAAATCTTAAGTGAACTTTGCAGAGCTCAATTATGAAGTGTAGATAAGGAAAGAGATAATTGTTGCAGTATACTTAATTTTCTCAGTTCCTCAGAAATGAAGAGACTAAAATGTGTGCTTCAGTGCATTCCAGTCTTTAAAGAGGGTGATATATTCGTTACACAGCATGTGACAGTCTGTAAGTAGTATTACAGCATGAACTTTATTCAGTGCCTGTGAATATTTGGTATGCTGTCTACTATTTTGAAATCAGTTGCTTTTTAATTCACTGTATTCTTAACAGTGAACAGTTCTGCTAAAAACCCTTTGCCTGTCATTCCAATGACAGGCAGGTATTTTCTTAAGGCTTCTTGATTCTATTTAGGTAGAGATAAACAGAAGCACAGAATGTCAGGGATTGGAAGCGACCTCGAAAGATCATCCAGTCCAACCCCCCTGCCAGAGCAGGAACACCTAGATGAGTTCACACAGGAAGGCGTCCAGGCGGGTCTTGAATGTCTCCAGAGAAGGAGACTCCACAACCTCCCTGGGCAGCCTGTTCCAGTGCTCTGTTACCCTCACCGTAAAGTAGTTCCTCCTCAAATCCAAGCGGAACCTCCTGTGTTCCAGCTTACACCCATTACCCCTTGTCCTATCACTGGACATCACCGTGAAGAGCCTGGCTTCATCCTCCTGACACTCACCCTTCACATATTTATAAACATTAATGAGGTCACCCCTCAGTCTCCTCTTCTCCAAGCTAAAGAGGCCCAGCTCCCTCAGCCTTTCCTCATAAGGGAGATGCTCCACTCCCTTCATCATCTTTGTGGCTCTGTGCTGGACTCTCTCAAGCAGTTCCCTGTCCTTCTTGAACTGTGGGGCCCAGAACTGGACACAATATTCACACAAGAGTGCTACTCATCGCACACTCCACTCCACCACAATAACAAATAAACCTCAAAAAACCTGAGAATTCTCAACTGCTTTCAGTTACTTTCAATTTTAGCTTTTGAAATTCTGAGGTAGTAGACGTCTTGTGTTTGTTTTTTTGTTTTGCTTAAAGTAAAACTGTCTCCCTGTGGTGAGAGGACATTAATGTATAACATGAATTATATAAATGACACCTTTATTTAAAATTCAGGTGCTCAGCCTTTCTAGTATAGCACTCTGGTAGTAAGGGAGAATTGTTACTTAAGTTCATGTCCTTGTGTGAACTTGCAATTTTAGATTGGCATAGTAGGTATTTTAACTGAGTTCTAAAACCTTAAACTCATTCTGTTCTGAAATGGGGAGAGAATCAGTATGCTTAGTTCTTGATAACTTCTTACCTATTTTACTGATTACAGGGACTGTGACAACTGTTGAGAAGAGAGCTTCAAGTTGAGGTCTTCTAGGAGTGGTTTTGGAAATACTTAATATTTTCTGTGGTGATGTTGGGACAGAGAAGTAAGAGCACATTACATGGTGGCATAATTCTCCTAATAAAGCTGGGAGGCACCACTGTTCATTATGAGAGTATTGTATAAGGAGAAACAAGCTGATACCAGAACAGTAACTGAACTGAAAATTTATTAAAAAAAATACATAGTTAGGGAATTTTTGCTTCAGCCAGAAAACTTTGAAAAGATGATAACCAGAGGGTAATGTTGATGACAAGCTGAGCCAGCTTGTGATACAGCTGTTGAAGGCAGGAGGAGATAAGTGCAATTCAAAGACCTATCAAATGAGATTTATCAATAAAAATAAGGAAGTGTCTTTAGTGCCATTGTACAAGGCATTGACAAGATGGCTTTAATATTGTATGAAATTCTAGTTGCTTATGTTGATGAAGGTGAATTTCAACTCTTGCTACTAGGAGATGATGATGTCTAATGTAAAATGAGAGAAAGAAGTGTGATTTTAATTAGTTGAGCAAAGCAATCACTGTATCTTGAAGCTCTAAAAGGAAGAAGAGAAGAAAGAAGGGAGAGAATAAATAATACAAAATATTCCCTAGATGTATGAGAGACATTGCTAGCTCTCTCACAAGTCCCAGTCATGCAAAAATTACTATTAATTCAGAAAGATCCTGCTCTTTGACCAGCCCTGCTGCAAGCTATTGCTAATAATTGAACTGCATAATGAAAATACTGTGAAATGATAGGCTACAGACTCTATGGGAAGTACAGAATAGTTCTAAGATGAGATGGAGCATTTCATCCAGAAGCTTCTGAGAGCTGAACCAGATGAATGGAATGAAGAAAATGTATTTATAGTGATAGAAATCCAACTACCTGTATGGTACTCAGTGAGACTTCCTTACTGGCTTTTAGTTCCAGCAGAAATGAAGTGTAAGATACTGAGGGGCTGGAGATAGTGAAGTCCAGTGAAAGAATGGAAGTACAGCTGACTCTGCAGATACCATGGGAAGAGCATGCTTTGTTTTATGGTAACAGTGTTTCAGTAGTTTTGTAGGGAAGCTTCAGCGGGGTTTATTTTGTGTTCTAGGTACTCTTGGAGATGATTCTCTGTATTGTAAGTCAGTGCTTATATAGTGGGCATTAAAGTCAGAACTATTTCATTCGATCTTTAACCCCGAGCAGAGTAAAAGATGAGATTTTCTTGAATAGCAACATCAAGTAATGGTGGGTGCATTAATTTATTATAAAAAGAGGTGAGTGGCCAATCCTTACCTCTTTAAAAAAAAAAAGAAAATCATACAGAGTAATAAGACTGAAAAAACTAAGCAGCAAGCCTTGTTTTGTTTCAAATTTTCCTAATCTGTTTTTTACTTATGTTTATGTAAAATTTTAGTATGATGAGGTATTCAGTATGCTTTCTGGGAATTAGGAAGGATTCCATGTGCTTGAAACAGATGTTTTCTTATTCATAATTCTGTATTTGAGATAAATGTTTGAAGAAAGATCTTTCTTCAGAATGGAAACTAAGAAGGTAGTGACTGTGGCTTGGCTTTGCCCTGCTAATGTCAATCCTAGAACTTAAGTTAGCCGGTTGCCTGGCCCCTCTTGCACCAGAACAGAACAGTTTTCCACCAGAGTACAAGCTTTAATGTATGGAACTGTCTTCCTCATTCAAATGCACTGTTGGAATAGATTTTCCTTTCTGACATGAGTGCAAAGTCTTGATTCGTGGGAGAGAAGCTAGTGTCAAATAGAGACTCTTTGCTGTTCTAGGGTAGCTCCTTATATAGTGCATATACCTTGTTCCTCACATCTGAGTGCATTCTCTTTATTTGGTAGCTATTTATGCACATCTTTGGCAATGAATTTTCCCCATTACCTTCCCATCTTAACAGAAAAATCCTTTGGAGTTTGTAATAGTTAATAAGGTGATTCCTCCAGTGTAAGAATTTCAAGCTTCACTCTTTGGAGTGCATTAGGATGTTAATGTATCTTGATCAATATGCAGCACTAAATAGTTAAACGGAATTTCAAGTAGGGGCTCAGGCTGCTTGGTTACCATGGCAAACACAGTAGGAAATTCATGCCAAAGTTTGGAAAATAAGGTACACAAAAGAAAACTTTTAGACTGAAATAATCACTTTGGAGAGTAAATGCAGTTCTTTATAACTTATAAGAGTCTGTTTTCCACAGAACACTGTTTTAAAATACTATTTTATCAAGCAAATCTTAATTGCCAGTACAGAGTTTTGCACAAAGAGTGACATTGCTTTTTGGCTTGCCCTGTAACTGTAAGGGCACTGAGGGGATAATTCTCTTCTAGAGAACTAGATTACTTAAGTACTGTAATCAGGGTTGACAGTGTGCTGTGTCTTGTTTAACAGATGTGACTAGAATAGTGTGTGTGTATATATATGTAATGATTTCTCTGTGTTAATGATTAGATGTATGTTAGATCATATGTATGTGACCTGTCTATATTTAATGATTTGTTTGTGTTCATAGAATCATTTAGGTTGGAAAAAACCTTTAAGATTGAGTCCAGCTGTTAACCTAATGCTGCTAAGTCCACCACTAAACCATGTCCCTAAATCATTATTATATATATGTATGTATGTATTTAATGAATTATATATTGTAAGGATCTTGAAGTGTTTGATTCTCTTTCCCACATTTGTTTGACTTAAGACTTGCTAACTGTAACAAAGGTCTGTATGCTGGTATTTTGATGGTGTGATTTTCAGTTTGATAGGTTCCCTGTTTAATCAGCCCTCTTTGAGCTTTCTGTGAACACAATATTTCATATTGCGGTGCTGTCAGTGCATTGTGGCAAAATTTGATACTATTTCATGTGACTTGCTCTACTGTTTTCCAAAGGTGTGGTCACATGCAAATCATGCAGTTATTTTTCTCTTTCTGAATGTAAATTAGTGTGTGTACTTACAGGCATATTTTCCAAAACCTCTTCACCTACAGATGAAGCTGTTATGTAGAAAAGTCAACCTGTGGCTTGAGAGACAGACTACTACTTAAAACTTCCCAAAGAGCAAGGCTAGAGTCACAGTTGGACATTGAGATGGTGTGCACCTACCCTGATGTGTGACTCAACCTCATCACTTTATGCATTGCATAATCTGGATTGGAATTGGTTAGATAGTTGGAGGCTAGGGGAAAGCAGTTTAGGCTGTTATTGAGAAACTGCAGTTAATTTGCCTCTGCTCTTATAGCACATGATGTCTTGGGAAGGAATGCTTGATGTGATGACAAGGAGTGGTGTTACTGGAATGTGAAGTGTTGGAGGTGATGGAACAAGCAGTTTAGTATTAGGCTGAAATGATGTTCAGGAGTTCTCTTAAGTATAAAGAGGCTGAGCTGCAAACTTGTTACAAATAGTAATTTATATTGAATTACAGTTTCGTTTCTGCATTTTACTGACCTCTTTTAAAAAGGACTTACTAGTTGCTTCATAGTTAAAACAAAAGTAGAGTGTGGAAACATCTGGAAAATTGTACTAGGGTTTAACTCAAAGGAAGGTAAGAACTTAAAGGCCACAGGAAGTGATGAACTGTGCCATTGCTTAGCCACAGTAAATAAAACTTTAGATAGCTTTCATCCCACTAAGTTTAATGTACGGTAATTTATAGTTCTGTGGTAGATCCGTAACTTCAGGAAAAGAAATAAAGGAGAAAAGCAGCAGAAATTGAAGGTGGACTAATTTGACTGACTGTCAAGGCAAGAGGCAATTGTAAGAAACTTGGGAGATGCAATTATGGTAGGTGAGTGAACAGGAATGTTTGTTCCCACTAATCTCTTCCTGGCACACACTGGAGGAAAATAACTTGAGTCAGTTTAGAACCACTACATAAAAACAAGAGGGGATTGCTATAGGTGACTGCTTTAATCGGTCCTAATTGAGTCCTAATTTTTCTTTATTGTAAGAAATGGAATGGGGAAGAATATTAGAAATTAGAATGGAATAGATCAGATTGCATTGTCTAAATCAGTTCATCCAACTGTAAGTGTTCATACAGGGCAAAAAAAAAAAAAAAGGATTGTTGCAAAGAGATTCAAATAAATGGTGAAAATTTTGATAGCTGAAAACTTCAATGGAAATACTGAAAAGGGTGGGACTGCGTTTTCTAGTAAGCAGTGTAAGTGCTGTGTGTGTAAGGAATGTTAGACGTCATTGTCTTGTCTGGGGAACAAGAAAATGTTCAGTAAAATCAGAGGAGAACAAAATCCAGAACTGATGTTTTTTTCCACATGTTTAACTTAAACAGGATGTCTTGCTTCAGTCATTTAAATAAATAATGAACAGAAAGTATTAAAACAAAATCTATCAATATTTGCAGTTCCATACAGTAGTTAATAGGGGAAAAAAAAAATCCTGTAAAGGGTTATTAAACTTACATGTTTGCAATTTAAATGGCTTCCTGAAATAAATCTAGGATGGACAATAATCCATTAATGCAGCTACCTTCTTGAAGTTACTTCTGGAACGTGTATCTGCCCACTGTTGAAGAAATGGTAATAGAGTAAAAAGCCTTGGACTGTGGTCCAGTTCTGCACGTGCCCGTATGTATGTGCCATGACTTGTTAAATCTGTGTCTTAATTTTTAAGCCAGTGAGGGAGAGACAAGTATAAAAATGTGACCTGTCACCCATGGTTTATTAATAGCTCTGAGAGATCATTGTTTTGAACTTAAAACTGCACAGTGAGATCTTTCTTACATATCTCCTTAAAAAGAGCTGAGTAGGGGGAGAAGAGGAGGAAGATGTCTACATTTCATGCAGAACATACGTGATTCTGAATTTGATTTCTGTTGGAGAGAGTTTGAGCTACAGTTGAGCCAAAAATTCTGTAGACCAGGCACTGGGAAGAGACAATAATACTGATACCATGCCTTCTTTTGCCTTCTTCCTATTAAAAAAAAAGAAAAAAAGGCAACTAGCTTATTAAACCAAAATAGAATATCTAATTCAGTTCATGTCTGTTGGGAGTGTGTGATGCAGTGACTGTATTCAGAGTTGTTTGAGTTTAGCCAGCCTGTTTACACATTTAGTGTGGCCAAGCCCATAACACTGAAGTCAAAAGTCTCAATTTTTATCTGAATTAATCATGTCATTAACTGCCACCCACAATCAGATGAACTTTTCAAAAGGAACTGTGTAATACTGCTTTTGTTAGCTGATCTTCAGTGTGGGTTTCTGTGTGATTGTTTGGATGTTCAAGAACAAGTTAAACCTCGCGTGTTCTTTCTGTTCCATGGTAAAGCAATATTGTGCAATGTGTGATGTAAAGGATTGGAGCGCTTCTAGGGAGGAAAGGGACAGGTTTTCTTCTGCAGGTATAATAAAAATAAGCTTTGTTAAATATGTAGAAGCAGACACCTTTTGAAAAGTTAAGTCACAATGTCATATGATTTCCCTGAAGTTTGAGTGATTTGATTAGAGTGCAGCTGAAGATTTCTCGGGTTCCTTGGAGTGCTTCCAGTCTGCTTCCTGGGGAGAGCAGGCCATTTTTGGGTTTTTTTGGAGATGCTAAGCACTGCTCACAGCCCTTTCCAGGACTGGTGAGGACTTGCTCTGGAGAGCTGTGCAGAGGGCTGTGGTCAGTTCATTAGAACACTTTGGGTCTGACCCGACTCTTTGAACAGCCCTGTCACAGACTGTACGTTTTGGTTTTCCACTCAAGCGCTCCGGTGTCAGCATGGGCGTAAGTTTTGCCTAATGAGTGGCACATTGAATTGAAAATACTTTAAGCTTCTGAAGGAATTATTTCAGTGACTTGAGTCCTCTGTTGGGTTGTGACAGGTAGAGGTAGCAGCAGTGTTCTCTCCTCAGGAGACAGAGGAGGTATTTTTTCTGTGAAGGGGTTAAAAACCTTGTTTCAATTTCCCTCGAGCTCCCTGGCATACAGTAGTTCAAATCTGTTAACATTCCTGTCCGACTTTAATGCCATTTCCCCAGTCTTGCAGAGAAACAACTGGTAAGTTGATTTTATATGCACCTGTGAAGTGAATGAGGATTTGCAAATAAAAAAAGGGTTTTTCTTCTTTGGGAAGTTCTGATTGATTTTTTTTTTTTTTTAACTCTTTTTAAATAAAAATGTCTACTTTTTCTAGAGTTATTGGCGGAGTGGTGCTTTCACCTTAGATAACTTCCAGTAGGATGTGCTTATCTGTGCTGTAAGCAGATAAATGTTTTGGTTTATAGCCTTACTAAAGTGGAGTTAACACTGTTATGGTAAGTTGTAAATCAAACAGTCCTTTGTGCTTATTCTTTATGGTGTGCACATCCACTTTCTTGATCTTGCCAGTTATATAACCATTGGTTCGGTTAATATCACGTAGATTTATTTCAAACCAGTGCATGCTCTTTGCACTGTGTGGGTGCTTAGAATAATTCTTCTCGGAACAGAATATGATTGCTTTGTTGGATGCTTCAGAAAACTAAACAGATCTTTGCCTGAATATGGATTTGTGTCCAGTCATCTGGACTAGAGCTTTTATCTTAATGTATGTGGTCATAGTTGTCTGCTGTATGAATAAATGCTGAAATCTTGTTAAGTAATGCTCTTCTCCTTTCAGAAGTCATCTGTGTCTTGTATGGCCTCAAGTGGAAGTTAAATCTAGAAGGGAGAAGAATGTTAAGTAGCTTCCCAAATTTGCAAGCAGCTTTGTATGAAATTGATCTTTAAGACTTTGTTATGGATGAATTGTGTGGAACACTTGAGAAAAAAAAATTAGGTTAAATAAAATTACTTGGTGTCCTTGTTTTACTAACAGAGCTGTTCTTATACAGTATCCTAGAAACTCTGTCACATGCTGTAAGTGTTCATGTTCAGCATTTAATCAAATGCTTTGTAACTTATAAAAAGCCTTTTGCAAAGATACAGGAATCCATTTGTGAGGAACCCCGTTGTTCAGGAGAGTAAACATTCTGTTGAGTAGAAATAAATCTTGAAATGCTTTTGTTGGGAGTGGGTACAAATGCAAATTATTTTAAACTTCCAGTGAGATCATTAAAAATATTTATGTGCTAGAAAAATACATCAGAAGATATGCCACTGAAGCCAAATTAATAATGATAATGTCTTGAAGATCAAAATCTTAAGATTTCTGAAAGTAAAACTGGCATGAATTGGCAGCTACACTTTCTGAAGGCTTTCTAGAGGAAGGAAGCTAGAGAGATACCTTAATGGAAAGTCTTTGAGGCAGTATGTTATCAGTAGCAGATTCTTTTTTCCTTCCTGCTAATTGTTTTTGTCCCAATTTCTTAGTTTTTAATTTTCAAAACTCATGTTGTCCAGTGCAACTTTTGTCTTTCTTGTAGGTTGTCTTGTCTTCCGTTAGAGAGGAATAAAGGAAATTGAATGTGTGTGCTTATTTTCAGTGTTAGTTTACGCTTGCCTTTATATTAATTGGCAGCAAATCCAGTGTTGTTAAGTGTTGAGCTATTGGTGCTTCAGCTGATAGGAGTTGAAAGCTCAGATAAATTTTAAAAGCAAAACTAGAAATGAAATAATAGTTTTCTTGAGGTTTACAAGTATGACTTTAATATAAATCAGGTACATTGAATGCAGTGTTGCAAAATAAAGTTTCCCTAGCATTAATGGCTTTGCAAGGCTTAGAAGTCACTTAAAACTAGTTTGTGTGTACACACAAAACACTTATGCAACCCTTAAAGCTAAGCACATCACTCGGGTATGGAGAAAGCTGCTCTCACTTAAGAAACTGTCCTTACATTTAATAAACCTATTGTAGCTATGTATAAATCATAGAGTCACAGAATGCTGTGAGTTGGAAGGGTCCCACAAGGATCGTAGGGTCCAACTCTTGTCCTGTCCAAGACTCAGACCATGTGTCTGAGGGTGTTGTCCAAGTGTTTCTGGAGTATTGTCAGGCTTGGTGCCATGACCACCTCCCTGGGGAGCCTGTCCCAGTGCTCCACCGGGCACTTTACAAATAGGGCGACTTTACAAGTGGTGATTGTCTGCTGGCTTTTTGTGGAATCCTAAAGATAATTTCCAATTTATTTATTTAGTTGGTTTCTAAGCGTTCCCAGAAGCTTTCAAACTATATATAAGTTTTCTGTGGGCTTCTGAAGTGGCCCTGAATGTGTGTTCACTTGTACACTACCTGAACAGTCTGTGTGGTTGAATATGAAGAGATCCTGGTGCTCAAGTGAGTTCTTGCCTTTAAAGTCTTGAGACTTCAAACTTTCTACAGAGAAAGGTGAGGCCATTGGTCACTGATCTGTCAGCTTAAAGGCAGTTATGCTTGTAGAAGCTGGTTTATTACTGATCGGCTGTGGCATTGTCAGCTGCACTGAAGACTGTTTTATCAGGGCTTTATAGTTGCAAGAGGTGTTGCCTGGACTTTCCGTTGTGTATCTATTATAAATGAAGCAGAACTTTTGCTCTACGTGAGTGTTTTTTATAGGGAAGGATGACTAACTTGTTCCTGTAGTTTTCTTCCTGCATGAAGTTCCTTTAAGACATAAACCAGGCCGTTAAGTAAGCTGGGAGCAGCCACGTTGCTCTGCTTTGTTTGATCCTAAGCACAGGATCTCCAGGCCATTCAGGTTGGAGGGGACCTCTGAGAGTCTCTAGTCTAACCTGCTGCCCAAAGCAGGGTCAGCTGTGAGATCAGAGCAGCTTGAAGCAGCAGTGAAGTGACTACAAATGATTCTGTTGCTAACATTGTGGCCTGTATTTGGGCTCTACAAAAGCCCAACCAAACAAAAAAAAACAAAAAACCTCAAACAAAACCCCCTCTAGAAATCTGCTCCCTTGATATTAAAGTAATTAGAGGGATTTCTAGTGTGAAGTACTGAAGCTTGTATTTCTGGCAGAAATACTTATGTACAGAAACAGTGAACAGAGTTTGCCAGAAAGTTCTACAAAAGTGCCTAGGATAAGGCAGTTTTCTTGTTGTGCTCCTCAGCTTTCTCTGTCCTCCAGCTAGCTCTGCAGGAAGGAGCGGGACACCAGCACAGACATGGAGGAACAATAAACAAGCTGTAAGGGGCCTCCTGGTTTAGTTTTCACTGTAGTTTTTCCTGGAAGACCCTGCCCTGTTCACTAGGGGATACTGTAAGGCAAAGTGCTGCCCCAGGGGTTGCCTTGCCTCTTTTTTCAGCTAGGGTTTAAAGAGCATCTGTGAAGTTCAGTAAAGTTCACTTGGCAATAATATGAAGAGTTGATTTCTCATGTTACTTATGTAGCATTGTAACAAGCATAGCTTTCTTAAATTGTTCTGTTTATAGACCAGGGACCGCTAAACCCCTGGACAGCAAGGTATTGAAGAGATATCAAGCTACAGGTAATAAATTGTGAATTCTAAGCTCCAGAAATGCTGAGGAAATAGTTTTCAAGAGTTTAATATCTTGGTTCTTTGTGTCTTCTCTTTTACTTTGTTCTGAGCTCTACCTATGTAGCCGATCTGTAATCTGCTGTTCAAGATCAATTAATTATCTGGATGAGAGAGATTTTCCTAAGAGGATTTTTGGAAGTAAAATTTTTATTAAATGCTTGCCCTAACTTTCAAGCTTAAAGACATAATATTCTGTCTCAGTCTCACTTATAGCTATGACCCACTGAAAGCCAGTCTCCTGGCAAATGTGATATTAACTACTATTAAGTATCTGAAGGAAGCCTTTTGATGACTACAATTGAAATTAGCTGAGATAAATTAATAAATAACTCCTTTTCTTTGTGATCTCAGATGTTTTTTAGCTTGGAAGGAAATGTAGCATCTATGGTAAATTTCATTCAACTAAAATTTACAGGAAGCTGCAGATATAAGTTAGGGAAAGAAAAGATACAGGAAAAAATTGCATATGTCAAGGAGCATGATTAAATGCTGACTTGAAATAATGTGATTCACTGTTTGGGAAACCTTAGTGTGAGAGCTCTGAGTCTCAGATCAATAGTACATAAAAAGGATGAATCTTGGACAGATATTAATCTGCTTTGACCTTAGAATTACATACAGCTACAGAACCAAGGTTATTGATGCCCATCCTAATCAGACATTTCAAACATCAAAATCTGAAAACTTTAATATTTGTTTCAGACTGAGGTAACTGATTTTTTTTTTTCTCTCCAGTTTCTTCTTTGTGTTTAGGTACTTAAAGCTGTGGTTATGATGTTGCATCTGACTGCCTTTCTGCTGGGAGTCATGATTCAGGGTGAATGGGCAATTGCTGGACTGTTAGATATTTTTTCTTTTTTTCCCTACCCAGCAGAGAAGGGATAATTTTGCTAAAAGAGCACACTGTGAGAGTTTACTAAATGAGACTAGGAAGTCCCCAGAAGAGTTACATGGTTCATGTTTTATTTCTAGAGTTCATCACCAAGAACTAAATGGCAAAGTCAGTCAATTTTTCTTCTATGAGTGTAAGGTTTTCTAGAGAGTTTTAATCTGTTCAAAGACAGGACCTGGAAGCTGTTGATGCCCAAGGTACACCTGTTTTTTTTTTCAGCTGCATCACTGACTTTAGACAGGTGGTGTGTGGGATTCCTCTCGTTCTTGTTGCCTGATAACCTTTATTCCTTGTTCCTTTGCCCAAGGGGTACTTGAAATGCCACTGTCTGTTGAAAGGAACAGATTTCTAATGCAGGTATCAGTTGGCCAAGGTGCTAATATCAGAGTCTTGATTAGTTAAGATGGACTTCAATGGCTTGCACAGATTTTATTTGAAGGAAGAATGATACTGATTTTGAGCTTTGCATTAGATTCCTCAACCTTCTTTCAGTCGTGATTACAAAGTGTTTGCTCTCATCATGAATCATCCATAATGAAGCAAGTTTCTCAAAGTGGACAGGCTGGAATAGTGCTAAGTGTTTTTCAGATGAGAATTTTAAAGGAACTGGAACAGGAAGCTTGCAAATAGCTTGCTACCAGCTCAAGCAGGTGTGAGGGTGTCTGATCCCGTACTTTAACCTCCAGATTGGTAACACTTAATCCCAAGATCTTTCTGTTCTCTTTCAAAGTATAACACCATTCTTCTGAGAGCGGGGGCCGGTTCACATCACCTTGTTCAGTAAATAGTGTCCTATCCTAGCATTTGGCAGCTATGGACTCGGATCTCATGTAAAAGCTCTTTTTCTCAGAATAAAATCTTCCACAAAATATCTATAGCAAATGGACTTAGTGGTGAGGTAATGAAATGCTGAGTCCCAGGCACAATTGAATTTTATGAGTAAGCACTTTTCTTGTTCTTAGCAAAATCCAATAGCAACCTTCAACTGTGCAGAAATAAAGAAAATGTATCCTAGTTGTTAAGGTTCATTGGTTCTACCCTTTCAATTTAGAGAGATCAAGATTAAAAGAGTAGCTTTGTGCTTGTATATTATATTATACTATATTATAACTAAAAACACTAGCTGCATGTAAATAAAAGGCGAGGCATCCCTGTCAGTAGAAGCCTAGTTAATTCTGGGCTGAATTAGTTTATTTATACTGCATTTAAGTTCAGACAGATTGTCACTGCCATCTGGTTCCCAGCGAAGAGCTAGAACAAGCACAGTGAAGTCTGTGCTTAGATTTAATTTACCAAAATTTCATGTCTTGCTAGATCTGTTATCACACAATGTCAGAAGACGGGGAACTTCAGTCACACCAGATTTTTTGGACAACAAAAGCAAAAGCTAGTGATAGGAAACCTCAGCCAGACAAAAGAGCGAGGTATGGTTCCAGTCTGAAAATAGCCACCTATTGATTCTTGGCTGCTTAAAAGGACAGTGAGGATTCAGGAGAAGAACCTGGGAATACCCATGTTTTCTGCTGGCTGGGAGTGTTGGTGGTTCTGTGATGGTTCAGTGTAATTCAGGCTGAGTTCTGTTTGCTTTAGAAGTGATCTTTCTTCTTGGGCATTGGGTCCTGCTGGAACTTTTACCCAGAGGACACAACCCTGAGTCTCACAGGTTAACCTTGTTAACTCTGCATTTCTTTCAGGTACAGAGGGATGCTTCTGTGTGGTTCTGTAGAACGGTCTTACAGATAGAAACACTACCTCAATTTTCAGAGTTACCTCTTGATATCACTTACTGTGTAGTGATATAGGACAAGGGAATCTTGCACAATAGGAGAGAGAACTGCATGGCCTCGAGGATTTGATTTTTCAGCATCAAATTTCAGATTGACTTCTGTCTGTGAGTGCTCCTTGTTAGGCATGTGCCTCACCCTATGATCCCCCAGTAGAGCTAGTATTCTATTTAAGTTCTCCTTGAAAAGGTGTTGCTAATATTCTTTTTAGCTTATAATGGATCTCTGGGCTCTGGGGAATAACTTCTTAATCTGCTGACTTTAGAAGTTGGAATACATCATCTCATTTTGCAGTTTCCAACCAGGATGCCATACACCTGATTAAACTGGCTTATAATATATGCTGCAAAACAAGTGCAACTTTACTACTGCTGCGTATATATGCTTATCATGTGTATCCTGTAGTTAAATTTGATTTGGAAATGGCTCACCTGACATGATTCACAGTGTAGCACATTATGATTTTTCCCTACTGACAGGTCTAGTTTCTGTGTTGCTCCATACCCACCAAGGATTTGCTTCTATTTAGACTTCATCCTTAAAGGTTTATACACTGGAGCAGTTTTCTTTTATGTGAAGCTTGTCCTCTGCCTCAAAGAAGCTTTGTTTCCTATATTGCTGGCCTGATTTCCTCGAGTAAAAGTACTGAAAAAGTATATGTCGGAATTAAAACCCGAGTCCCAAATCCCAGCCACATCTCAGGTCTCTAATATTGTTGAGTATCTGCAGCTTCCTAATTACAGACTCTGAACCTGGTAAATAGGGGGGTTAACAAAAAAAAAAAGTTGAACCTGATGTATGGTCTTGCATATAAAATGTGTGGGTTTTAATCTCTGGGTGATGAAAGATTACGTTGTCTGTTCAGAAGTGATATGGGGATAAACATGGGTTACACAACTGAGAGAGCATTTTGAATTGCTTTTCTGTTCTTTTGACACTTTAGTGCCAGATCGTCAGTTGTTTATATTGGAGTTCTTCAGTTTTGTTGGCACTTATTTTGTCGGAGCTATGTTTGAATTCTATGTTCTGTGTCACAATCACAGTTACTTCATAGCTTGATGGCTTAAAATTTATTTTATAATCACAGAATCAGCATCTTGAGTTCAGTGTTCCTAGGAAATGCTCTCCTAGGATCTAGTTGATATATTTTTTTAAATTATTGAGACGAATATTGTATGTTTGCCTAGACTTACAAGATAGACTTACAAGAATCAGGTGATTGAGAATATACTGGTTTTAATCTAAAATTGTTTGTACTCAATATCAAGAAAGCTTCTGCTGGGAAAGTAGAAGATACCTTGTCTCTGTGATGGAATGGGTGTTCTGGCAGGAGAAGCCTTCTTCGACTAGGTTGATCTTGGGGACTCGCGGGAGCCTTTGTGTTACTGAGTGGTTTCATTGGTGTGTCACATGATGTAGCTGCAGAGGCTAGGGTAGGTGTAGCCTCAGCAAAATTGAAAACCCTTAAGTATTGTATTGTATGAAAAGACAAACCTTTTGGCAACATCTTGGATGTCTTTGGTAAATACAAAGCTTCTTTTTAAAGTAGGATTTTGTGACTGCATAAATTGTTGCTTAGTATAAACGTTATTTGCAAATAGAACTGGTTATATGCACACATTGTGATAAACTGTCTTAATTCTGTTTGCTCTCTTTGCAGGCTGCGGACTTGAGTAAACCAATAGACAAAAGGATATACAAAGGAACACAACCTACATGCCATGACTTCAATCACTTAACAGCCACAGCAGAAAGTGTCTCTCTTCTAGTGGGCTTCTCTGCAGGCCAGGTCCAACTTATAGACCCTATTAAAAAAGAAACTAGCAAATTATTTAATGAGGAAGTAAGTAGAAATCTTAACGTTGTTGCATGCAATGTATTTGTGATATTAGAGATCCTAGATCCTCAGATTTCTGTAGATGGCTCCATTTGCCTGTATAACTTATCATTTAGTCACTCCCTTTGTTTTTCACCTGTTGCATTGGCTTGGAATACCTACACAAAAATATTATTCATGAAGGAATCTTCTGGGGTTTAAGGTTAAAAATCAGGACTTTCTAGTTTGTGTAATACTGTAACTAGAGTTAATGACAGTTAACTGATGGGGAAAAGGTCTACAAATCTAAATGTTGCTGCATGTGCTCTGCAGTCAGCTTTTTCAGAGGCTTATGGTTCTGAATGAAGAAAAAGAATTTTTAAGCCCCTATCTAATATATTATGGTCAAAATATTAAATAAGGCAAAACCACCAAATTTTATGGTCAGGATGTTATAGCAGAAACTGCCTATATCGAGGATTCCTAAAGGCTTGCTTGGGGAAGACTGGGATATCAAGCTGAATGCTGCATAGAAAACGCTGAAGGCTTGTGAGGTCTTGGCCACGGGATGTTCCTGACAGAAACTCTGCATCTGCTTTTTCCGGCTCTGTGCAATAAGGAAAGGTAGAGGGGAGCGCTATGGAGAGGACTAATGCCAGGCTGCAGTACCGCTGGCTCTGATTCTCTGGTAGTATTGGTGTTCTCAAAAGAAGTGTCTGGATGCTAAGAAGGGAAGAAATCTGGTAACTGGTACAACTTTTGAGAGCATTTTCTGCAGAGAATAAGCTATAGGAATTTGGGTAGTTTGGGGGGATTTTTTGGGGTTTTTTAAGAAATTTCAAACCTGGATAAGAGCTTTGCAGATGGAGTTAAGGTTTCCCATATCAGATGTGTTGCCTTGCTCTGTCTACGCAAAGAAGATTGAAGTATTGTTCTCAGTGGAGTGTTTTATAATTAGAACTAATTCCTCCTCAGCTTTCTAAAAGTAGCTATGTCTAGATCAGAAGAGGGATGTTTTTCTTCTTACCTAGCCTTTTCCCACCTGCTCTGTCTGTCTGCTTGTCTTGAGTGGGCAACAGTGCTGTAGAATCTTAGTGTTGCACGGGGTACTCTGTTTCATAGGAACCTCTGCATAAGTAGTTGAAATGTTCATTTTAGCATTGTTCTAGCACCCCGCCCGCTGCTCTACTGCTTTCCTAAAAAAACATAACCCACCTCAAAACAAAAAACCCCAAACTTTGTGATTGGTGCAACTTCACGAGCTCTGGGAACGCAGTCTGAATGTGAACAAGGTACCTGTGTAAGTACAGCTCTGACATAATCTTGTGTGGTAATAGCGTATGTTTTACAAATGGCAGTAGAAATACTTCAGATAGTTAGATTTTAATATGACAGAGCAGTTCCCTCTCTTGGAGCTGAACTGTAGTTTGCTTTGAGAACTTCTGCTGAAATACATAAAGATTCAGTGCATGCTTATATGCCTTGGTGTTTGCTACTGTCTATAGTGTAAAACTGCGTTGCAGGCTGAATAGTTCTTGTGGTAGTGCACAAATGCTGGAAGCATTGAAGCCAGTTTCCATCAGACAGTATTGTCCTTTCTCTGTGCTATAACCAGCATTACTTCACTGTGGTGGCAATACAACCTTTGACAGTTTGGTGGAAATTAAATGAGGTGATCTATTTTCTACACAGCTAATGTTAGGATTTGCTTGGTGCTGCCAAAACTGTGCGCACAGTAGGCTAGCGTTAAATAGCAAATTCTTGTTTCCTGCACTGATCTTAGCTGCAGTTACAACCAATTCTAAAACTTCAATGTATTTTTAATCCGTCAATTACAGTGTTGAAGCTTGACCTGGACAGGTTTGGAAGTTCTGGCTTGTGTCTAAAAGCCATTTCAGAGAAACATCCGTGAGTGATGATGTTTGAGCCAGTTAAGGTGCCTGTTGGTTTTGAATATATTTAGAGTTTAGATAGTGTTTGAGAATAAGCCTATCTTCGTAGGCAGAAGGTGGTCTAAATGAGTGTTTACATCTTTCAACACATTTAGGAGTAATGCTAGAGGTAACAGAATTCACCATCTGTCTTGTTAGTAATTTGGTGATTCAGGTAGCCCAAAGCTGTTTCGACTATCACCTGTGATAAAGCAATTGGGATAGCACTTAATCGTATGTGGTATGTGAAATAACTTAGCCTGGTATGGCACAGAAGGTTGTGTTGAACTTACAATACAGTAGACTTAATGCAGTCTAACGTGTTACTTTGCCTTTTTTCTTTTTCTTTTTTTTTTAAATTCTATTGATGTAGAAGACAATAGGGACTTGAAAGGCTGAGGTGAGTGATACTCTGCTGCTTGTGGCTGCCTAAATCGATCTGTATCAACAGTGGTATTCCTTCTAGCTGTGTCAGAATTAAATTAGTGATATTTTCTTATTCCCAAAACCAACCAAGTATGCATCAGATTTACTTGTTTCCAGGTGATAGTTGGTTATTCTCAAGCTAGCCAATTTAATTATGTTTCTTTCATCCTATTTTTTTTATTCTTTTAAAAAAATTAATCTAAAGCCTTAAGCTGCTTTTTTTTTCCTAATAAACTTCTCCTATACCTGTGTTGCCAAAGCTCTTTGTCAGACCTTAATGCATATTCCTTGATTGCCTTAGTTTTTTTCACTCCTTTGTGGCCTATGCTTATAATTTTGTCCCTTCAATCTTGTTCAAAACTTGTCTGCCAAGATAATCTTGCTTTGTCTTCCTGACTGGTCATAGAAGTTCCTTCACTTACTATTCTTCCACCAGATTGAATATAATCTCCTTATCCCAGCTACTCCAGTGATTTGCTTCATACTGCATTTAGTCCATTCTTGTCATGCATCTGCTGGTCATGCTGACTTCAGGTCTTGCTTTGCTGTACTGCAGAAGGGTGTGAGCGCAGCGGAAAGCTTTTAAAGCTTCAGAAAGTCCCAACTTCAGAGTTTTTATCTTCCTGCTGAATTTAAAGCTCTGCTGGTTGAGAAGGGAATGAGTTGTTACTTGCTACATACCATCTTAAAATCTCTCTGCATCTTGTCTCTTTGAGCTAATCTGTTCTCATTGGAGATTGCAATCTTCTGTTTTGTTCATAGCCTCCTTGGGGTAAAAATCAGATCTGCAGGATTTCTGTGCAATATTTAAGATCATGTAGCCCAACATGATTATGGGCTTAAAATGCCATTTCTAGTATAAAAGTTGAGCAACTGCTCTTATAAGTAGAGGTTGTATGCCAGGTTGAGCTTCTCTAATAGAGGAGAACAATAAACTTCACTTTGTTGCCATAATAGCAGTAGTTTTGTAATTGGAAGACTGTTGCCTATAGCAGGCAAGCCAGGCTGATGTTCCCTGTCCATATTCTCTTGGTGTGGACCAGGTAACTTTGTCTGATATTTCTGATACCATAATTACTGAGACATGAATAATATATATCAATGGACACATGACAAACTATTTAAAATATCACAACAGAAGCTAAGAATATGTTATTTTAAAGCTACTGCAGTTCAAGAAAAGTTGCCAGATTAAGTTATAGCTCTGAAATACAAAATTATTAACTTAAGCAATGAGAAATGACAGAAGAGGCTTCCTGGTCTTATGCTGAGGTTGACAGCAGCACAAGTATGTGCAAAAGTGTAATCTAAAATGACCAGGTGCTGCTTTCCAGTGATAAGTGCAGGCCCAGAGTGGACAACAGTCAGTGCATTATCCATTAGTGTGGTGTTTTGTTTGTGATAAACAGCATAGCAAGGGTTTTGGGGGACTGCTTTACTTCTTTGTTTTTTAATGCTTTTGTAACTTGTTCTGGTATTTCCTTAGGCTCTTTGTATTCGTATTCTTGCCTTTTGTGTAGATCAGCTCTTCTTTCAGCCTATAATCAGTCTATGCCAAATATAAATCTTGAATGTGCATGCAAAGAATTGTATCCAAGTTGCAGTTGAGTGATGCCATGGGCGAGTATGTAAGTTTTAGAAGTCAACCAGAACTATACCAGCAAACTCAAGGAGTTAAACTTTATCTCTCAGTTCTTACAGCACTGAAGACATTATGATCAGGAATGTTTAATGTGTGTGTTCATTCTTTTGCAATGATGGACTCCATTTAAATGTTTTTCTTTAAAGGAAACTTCTTAATCTGGTGGTAGCTCAGGGTATTGACAGGTCCTTGTTTAATGAATGGAAAGTAACTAGAGGGTGGTGAAGAGTGAAGCCTTCTGAATTCATTGAACCACGTGGGTTTAACTACTAACTTTCCAGCTACATGGTAACAGGGTCACTGTGTGTAGCTTTTGATCCCTGAATCAGTGAAACCTAGTAAAGGCTCCTAAAGCCTCTTTCTTCTTTCAGAGGATTGATTTTATTTGTGATTTCAGATAGCACCAAAGTCTAAACTGACTCTTGTTGATTTGTAACCTGTTTGCTATGTAGTACAGCCTTTTTTCCCTTTAGCTCGTTCTGTGTTTTTTTGATTGTTTCCTTTTCACACTCTTCAACCTACGCAGTAAAAAATAAACCTAAGAACACTGCCTCTAGATTCATAACAACAGGTTGGCTTAATTGAAGTGTGTTCTTTGTGGAATGTGACTGGACCATAATAATAACCTTTGGTAGCACTTTGTCTAAAAATAATTCCTTCTTTACTGCCTGATAAGATGATAAGTTTTTGCGAATACAGTAACACAGCTCCTTTCTAGAAAGGTGAGTTCTCTTTGGTTAAGTATTGTTCCCCATGCCCCCAGAAAGCTCAGATTTACAGTTAATAATTAAAACTTTAATTTTCAGACTTTCTGATGTATATCTTCTTTGTTTTTCACAGAGACTAATAGACAAGTCCAGAGTAACCTGTGTAAAATGGGTCCCAGGTTCGGAAAGCCTTTTCCTAGTAGCTCATTCCAGTGGCAATATGTACTTGTATAACGTGGAGCACACTTGTGGTACCACAGCCCCGCACTACCAGCTACTTAAACAAGGAGAAAGTTTTGCAGTTCACACTTGCAAGAGTAAATCCACAAGAAACCCTCTGCTTAAATGGACAGTAGGTGAGGGTGCCCTGAATGAATTTGCCTTTTCCCCAGATGGGAAGTTCTTGGCGTGTGTGAGCCAGGATGGTTTTCTTCGCGTGTTTAACTTTGATTCAGTGGAATTGCATGGTACAATGAAAAGCTACTTCGGAGGATTGCTGTGTGTGTGTTGGAGTCCTGATGGGAAATACATAGTGACAGGTGGAGAGGATGACTTGGTAACAGTTTGGTCTTTCGTGGACTGCCGAGTAATAGCGAGAGGCCACGGACATAAATCGTGGGTCAGTGTTGTTGCGTTTGATCCATATACCACTAGCGTAGAAGAGAGTGACCCGATGGAATTTAGTGGAAGTGATGAGGATTTCCAAGACCTTCATTTTGGCAGAGATCGAGCAAATAGCACACAGTCTAGGCTATCCAAAAGGAACTCTACAGACAGTCGTCCAGTAAGTGTTACGTACAGATTTGGTTCGGTAGGCCAGGACACACAGCTCTGTTTGTGGGATCTTACAGAAGACATCCTCTTTCCCCACCAACCGCTCTCAAGAGCAAGGACACATACAAATGTCATGAATGCCACGAGTCCACCTGCTGGAAGTGGTGGAACTAACCCAGGAAGTAATGGAAACAGTATCACAACACCTGGAAACTCTGTACCCCCTCCTCTTCCACGGTCAAACAGCCTTCCACACTCTGCAGTCTCAAATGCTGGCAGCAAAAGCAGTGTCATGGATGGTGCCATTGCTTCTGGCGTTAGTAAGTTTGCAACCTTATCGCTACACGATCGGAAGGAAAGACACCATGAAAAAGATCACAAGAGAAATCATAGCATGGGACATATATCTAGCAAGAGCAGTGACAAACTGAACCTAGTTACTAAAACCAAAACGGACCCAGCTAAAACTTTGGGAACACCTCTCTGTCCCCGAATGGAAGATGTTCCCTTGTTAGAGCCTCTTATCTGTAAAAAGATAGCACATGAAAGACTGACTGTGTTAATTTTTCTTGAAGACTGTATAGTCACTGCTTGTCAGGAGGGATTTATTTGCACATGGGCAAGGCCTGGTAAAGTGGTAAGTTTTAATCCTTAATGCTGCATCAAAGAACTAGAACTCTGAATAGGTAGTTTTCTTGAAATATAAATGAATGTTGAATATAAAATTTCTTTATGCTTAATGTAAAAAAAAAAAAAATCCTCAGAGCCATACTTTTGGATACTGCATGCCATATTTCTGAATGATTTGAAGTGTCTTGGATACAATTATTAAGCATAGTTGCCTTCCAGCAGAAGAAATAAATACTGTGCATCTAAACTATTGATCAGTGTTCTTATATAAGCATAACCACAATATGGTGAAAGCTATTTATGTAAAAATTGAAGTTAAATCTGTCAATCACTAAAATAATTATAAACCTTCTAATGTTTTCTACAAAATACAGCACTCCCAATGAGCAGCTTATTAAAAGCTGCTGCTTTTAAGTCTAATGAGAAAATGAGCCTCTGAAAAAAATTAAAACCAAAGTGTTTTGTTCCTCCATACTCTTCTCTGGTGGCCTGCCATTAGTGGAAAACCGCTTTTTATTAAAACATCAAACATTTTATGCACAGATTTGTGAGCCCTTTACTGACTGTAGTTTGTGCTCTTGAAATTGTGAATCAGTATTATCAAGGAACTCTAATTTTTGATTTATGTATTTTTTCATTTAGGGAAAATCATGCAGGTTTTCTCTAAGTAGTGTCACTGCTATGTTATGTCAGTTTTGTTAGGCAGTTTGATCACTGACAAGCTCGTGCTTTTTGCTGGCACCTGTTCCATCAGTTGAACCTTCATTAAAATACATTACCAGTTTTAACTCTTGTTGTTAATGCACTTGAACACAGATAAAATTTTTATTTTTCTTCTGTCCAATGCATAGCAAGCTAAATTTTGAATTAAGCTAAATGTGGTGATGATTTTATTAAGAAGTACTTTGTGCTACAATAGCTTTGTTTGCCAGCAACATTCTAAAGGAGTACAGCTATGGAAACATTACCAGAGTTGATTTAGCAAAAACAGCCATTATTTTTGTGAAAAATTCTGAAAGGGGATGTCAGTTATCACCTGAAGGAAAAGAAAAAAATCTGGTAATACCTGAATATTGCCACATTGGGCAACCTAAAAGAAAATTTGATGTTCATTAGGTTTTAATCATTTGGTTCATAAATCAGACTTTTAAAGTGGAGGTACTGCATATATTTATATACCACATCTTCATTGCTATGAACTTTTAAGTAAAACACAATAATTTTTCTGAAAACTGTTTATATAATGTAAGTTTCTAAGTTTCTTTGAGATGTTAACAAATTTGTCACGACATAGGTGTGTGTAGAGAGCTATGTCTGCTCCACATCTTAATGCGTATTCAAAGGTCAAATCTAAAACTAAAACTTGTAAACCATTTTCTGGGGAGAAGGGAGGAGGGTGTTACCTAAAAGTACTTTTTGCCTAAAAACTAAAAATCCAGCATTAATTTTCAAGAAAAAAAAAGAGCACTCCCCCAAAACACTAAACTATTTAAAAAGTTTGTCTTTAAATGAAAATACTAAAGCAGTTATCACTTCTGTGACTCAGTGCAATTTACATCTTATGAATTAACTTTATACACATACAGCAGTGCCTCAGATTTCTATTGTGACCTGTATTTTCTTTTTGTTCTAAAACTCTTTTGCATACTACTAAACACTACACTGTTAAACTTATTTTCAGTGACTGAGGTAGGTTTTTTAAACTGGGTATAACTTAAATATTTTTGTGTATTGACTTTGATTTGGAATATGACATTTCAAATATTTCAGAGATAAAGTATGCAGTACCAAAAAATCAGGATTTATGTATTGGCCAATATGGAAAACTTTAATTACAGGTAAGTAATTTTCATGCTAAAGTTATCACTTTCAAAATTAATATATTGCACACTGATGTAAATGCCATATTGTTTAGGAAGTATTTACTTAGAAATTTTAAAATTAATTTTTCTGATTTCACTTGCATTTCTAATGAGCTCACTCTGCTGGTAAAAAGTAAATTTTGGTGGCATGTTTACAGGGCTTTGGTAGGAAAATATTTGTGCCAGAAAGACGTTATGAGCATCCTTTTTGTTTATAGGAAAGCACTTAATAATTTTATTTAATGAAAACTGTCAAAGTATAAAACACTCATGGTAATGTCTTTCTTACTGGGTTATATACCATTCATTTCTGTTTTGCCAGCTGTTTTATCTTAGGCTATTCCATTACTTTGGGGTTTAAAGCTGCTATTTCTAGTCTTCCTGTTGAAATATGGGTCCCCAAGTAATCTTAAAACTCGGTCATGTTTTTGTCTGCCAACTCTAGAGTGAAAGCCTCTGAATCTTGCTGCTTCTTCTGTCATTGCTTCAAAAGGCCTTCATTAAATTCATGCCACTGACAGCCTAAAGAAAAAACTGGATGGAAAACTGAAGCAGGCTTGCAGTGTCTAACATAATTTCCATTGAGCCAGGGCTCCGTTTCCCTCTCATTTTTAATAGCCATCAAAGGCACGCTGGATAATTGGACAGTGTGTGACAAGATCTCCTCTTTTTCTGGTTGGGCTGGTGCTGCCCTTAGTGGGGAAGGAAAAATCCAGAAGTGTCTCTTCAGCCGTGATCCTTATGATAGCTGATAGGCTGCACAGTGCTCATGGAGTGTCCTGACAGATTGTTACAAGCGTTCCAAATCCCTATTCCAGTGTTTGCACAGTCATACCTTGAGCTTCCTCACTGCATGTGCCATCCTTGCATTGCACTTCTCTGACTGTTGAACTAACTCCCAACCAGAGTGAGGGCAAGCGAATGGCAAAATTCAGTAAGAAACGAGTTGAATGAGGCTCAGGATTCACTAGTTTCAATTTTTTACTCTCACTTTTTGTTAGCCTGTTTCTGTGGAAGAAGGTTCAGAGATGGTGAGAAAAACAGATTGCCTTAACAAGAGTAAGAACTTTCTTTTCACTGTGGTGACAGTTCACTGTCTCCTCTCCCTCTCTGTCTTTCCCAGCCCCTGGTGGGAAACCTCAGTGGGACTATAGAACTGTTGTAGTAATCTGAAAACTTAGAAGAAGAATTTTAAAGGAACCAAGGTAAACTTCACATGTTGTCTTTATAGCTACTTCAAATGGAGTTACAGGACCTGCAGAAGCAATTAAAAAACCAAAACAAAACAACAAAAAACCCCAAAACACCCAAAAACCGAAAGTGATACCTGGATATGCAAAACAAATTTTCTCTGAACTTAGAGGTCAGAGAAACTGTATGATTTCTGTGTTTGACTTCAGAATTAACTATCTACCATCTTGTACAGTGACTCAATGTTATCTGAGTAAGAGTTGCTGATTAGTTGTTTCCTTTGTGAGAACGCTCAAGGTAAGATTGGCCAGAAGTGACCAGGTGAAATGGCAGTGTATAACCTAGCAAGATAAACATGCTACCATTTTGTAAAACAAATGCACATGGAATTTATTTATTTGACTTATTGTACAGGAAACCTTAGACTTAATTTATAACATCCTTGAATTTTCTAGTTAACTACAATTGTAGTACAGTATCATGTTTTAGTATGACTTCTGTTTTAGTGAAAGTACTTAAACATCCATGTACTATATTTGAGTGAGATGAGCAGCTATACATACTAATTCTTCCTCAGTGGAAAGGAGCATTTCATCGTTACAATTGAAGTTCAATTGCTGGTATTTAAGTACTATCAAATAGATTTCTTTCAACGTGATACGGTATCTGTATAAACTTCAGGGATGATTATAGCAAAACTGAAACACAGCTATATGACTTCAGGTTACCATGCTGAAATTTGAAGCTTTCTGTAATGTGCATAGTAGCAAAGTTGCACATAGCATACCCGCATTGTCAGGGTGAGTTAAACCTAGTACACTGGTGTGGTATTTATAGCAAGGTGTGTGTGTTGCGCGTGTGTGAGGAGGCGTGGCTAGTGGCTCCAGTAAAGCCAGGAGAGATCCTAACCCTGTGAAGGCTTTATGATGAGGATGTCTGGATTAGGAAATAACATGACTTTTACTAAACACTTCTTAGAAAACCCACGTTCTGAATTATCACCTCTTAAAATTTGATTATGTACTTGGAATGACTGTATATGTCTGCCCCTTTAACAACACAAAGCTACTAAATTCATATTTAAAATGCTGGCCTGCTTATGTTACAATAATATTTGTGTCAGTTAATTTACTGTCAATTTACATGTAAAGATTAAACTATTTTTTTCTGCATTTTATGAATTCTGTATACTGGAGTTTGTTAAAGATTGACATGTTAGGTGATACTGTACAAAATTGTATTGACTACCTTTAGTGAAAATCAAAAGTAAAATTCATATGTATTTCCTTTTTACACTTCCATCTAATTTCTTGACAACTTGAATAAATTTCATAGAGCCTTTCTAACATGAACTATTGTTAATTTAACTGTTGCAATAATTAAGCTTTAAGAAGTATTGTTCGTATATTTATAATTTTAAGATGATCCTGTTTGTTTCATACTGCTTATTTTTAGCTGTTCTATTGTCACTGTTACAGCTGAAGAACTTTACTAAATACTTGACATTACAAAATAACTTGCTGGGGTTGTCCTCTGTATACTGATGTTAAATAAAAATGTGTGATTGAACTGTAAATGTAGATAACTTTCAATAGTCCTTTCCACATTTGAGTTTTAATTTATCTTGCAGTCCTTAGGTAGTCTTATGCTATCATCCTGTTCTGAACAAATGGCCACAATGAAAGCTGTTAACTTGCCATATTTTAAAGTAAGAAGTTGATTGCATCCTGTAACCTACTCTGAGTAAATGTTTCACTTCATCTCAAGACCATGCATATGTTTTGATGTTTAAATCTTGCTGATAAGGTCATGTCTCATGATACTTTTTTTTTTTTTTAGGATTAGAGTAATATGAAATAGAATATTTACCAAACCACTTGCCAAACTTGTTTAAACTCAGATTCAGTAAAACGTGGACAGGGATGTATCTAGATTCTCTCTGCCTACCCATCAAATAGGAGCTGGGGCAGAGTGTTGTTGTTCCTTCTAGGACTCTACAGGAGCTCTTTCCTCTGTGGACTCTGGTGCAGGTTACGTTCTTTATTCCAGCTTTAGATCTTGACATTTACCTAATGAATGCTTACAGCCCTGAGGATATGGCTCACTCAGATGATTCAAGCATTTTCTGTCTAGAAAAACTGACTAGTCAAGAACTAAACTTGTCTGAACGAGAACTAAACTGGCTGCAAAACTAAAACTTTGGCTGCAGAATTTCTTGGAACCAGTTTAGGCGAAGACTTGAGATGTTGCCTTTCCATCTGAGTGGACTAGAGATCGTGTCACCCTCGCAGCAGTGGTTCTGTGTTAACTGATGAAGGAGCCAAACACATAATATTACCTAAACTGTTTCCAAGGCACTTTTGAGAAATTTCAGTGAAAAGGTTAGTTACTTTGGGTCAAATCTAAGGTAGGAGTCTGTCTCTTAGGCAAAAATACTCCATAAACTAAAGCTGAGAAAATCATCTTTCTTACGTGAACTTGAGAACCTTCTGGCACTTCAGAAGGTGCTGACTGACCACTACGATGGTCTATACATAGGTAACATACAGGTGTATTTAAGAAAAGGAACCAATGGAGGAACAAAATGAAATCTGTCCTGAAAGCTTCTGGGAACAGCTGGTTACATCAAATGATGCAAGAACTGGCTGCTCAACAGTCAGCCTGAGCGTGAAATGAAACAAACTTCCCCAAGTTTTGTGGTCACAGGAGGTACTTTGGCAGAAGATGTCTTGGAACATGGAAGCGTTGTCTTGCTTGTCTTTATTTAATCACGTTGCACAAAATTCTCAAGGAAATAACTTCTATGATCACATTCTTTTCTGGTTTTTGAAGTTGGCTGTTAGGTAGGTGCTGATCAGCTCAAATTAATTTGGCTCATTTCTTCTCCTGCTAAGATCACACTGCAGCCAAAATGGGGTTGCCTTAAAGTAATACGCTCTCCCCTGCGGCTTTCCCTGGTTTATCTCCATTTCATTATTTTCTAATATGAAAATTTTAAACCTTGCAAACTTTTTCTAGTTCAAGAGAGCTAGAGGAACAACTCTTCCTAAGCATGTGAGCCCTTACTACCTACACAAAGCTTAAGGTCCTATTGCTTGAGTGAAATCAAGTTTCTGCTGATAAAAGCATTTTGTGCTTTTCCCAGCACAGAAGTAGTTGCATCTTTTTTTCTTTTTCCCTCCTCTTGGACATGCATATCTTCCATTTGCCCGCTACAGACTGGTCTTGCAGTCGTCTTGCCTCATACCTCTGGACAGACTTTTAGTTAGTCTTAGTCTGCTGATTTTCTAGCAGCCTCCACTTTTCTTTCTGTTGATAATGAGTAAAACATGGTACACCTCTGTTAGGAGAGAAGCTCGTTTATGTACAGAGGAGGGAAGTTTCAAGTGAAACCTCCCTGATGCTGCTCCATGCTTTTACAAGATCTGGTGTCACATGGTTTAAGCATTTAGACTTTTCTATACCACTGCTAGAGCAAAGAGGAAAAAAGGCAAACAGAAAACACATAATGTGTTTGAAACTCTGCTTAGTGAACACACAGCCTGTGTAAAAACAGGTACCACCTTTGCTGTACCCCCTGAATCCCACACAGATATTATGTTGTAGTGTGTCATGTGAATGTTCAGCATGTGCTGCTTTGAACATTCGCCATTAATTTTATAGCTCCATTAGAGATTAACATCTGATTTAGTGAGTTAGTGCAGGTCAGAGACTTAAGCTAATAAATGCTGATTCATTTGGATAAGAAACTGTCAGAGGTTTTGTTCATGCAAATCTTGAAACCAATTCAGCCAATCTGACTACAGAATCTTAAACAAATGTGAAAAATATCACTCAATTTTGGCATATTATTACTGCTCAAATGCTGTATTGGACCATGGGCTCTTTTGTCAAGCAAAGGTCTCAGTCCAGATTACCTTTTGAAATTACTCCAGTAATATCATAGTTCTGGACAAAAATAAACTACCCAGTGAATATTCTTAATAAATTCCCATTCATATACTGGCAATAGCAGAGAGGGATTATAACAAATTAATGCCATTTTGGTATGGGCATTCATTAATTCAGCCATTTAAAAAATTGGTTTAATTGCATTAGTGAAGTGTACTATGAAGACTTTCTTTACATGAGTTGTTTGTTGCATTCAACCCTTTACTTTGTTTTTATTTTCTTTTTTTTCTACCTTTCAATTTCCAAACAGAAAGCAGGAGTAGAGTTCTGAGATCCAGCGAGTCACCGAGAGTCAGCTGAGCTGGGTTAGGGAAGGAGCGTGCTCTTGTCCAGGGCAAAGGCTGAGCGTGTGCCAGGAGTGTTGGGAAGCAGCACACAGACATTAACGTCGCCCTCACCTGCTCCTGTGTCCGAACTTGCAGTTTATTATCTAGATTAGTGAAACTACATGCGATTGCATCTTTGGCTCCAGTTAATCCCATTCTAATTTACATGAAAAAAATATTAACTCAGTAGTTACTGATGGCTAAAAAAGTAGTTGCTCTTTTTTCCCTACTTTTATCTTCCTTCTGGTTTTGTTTGGGTTTGTTTTGGTTTGGGTTTTGGGTTTGTTTTGTTTTTAGTACAGCAGTTAGGTGCTGATCTTTCATAGAATTAGTTCCTGTTGTGAAACCTTGTGTTTCATATCTTTGGAAAAAAACCAAACTTTTGGCTGGAGCGTATGTGGAATTTTTAACAAAACAAACCCCCCTGCACATTCCTGAATTGTGAGGAGGATTAATCTTAGCACTGCTGCGGGGCTTTCTGAACAGACCACAGCTACGAGTGCCATGAACCTGGGCTAGAAGTGACCTTACTGATCTTATTTGTTACAGCTTTTCATTCCTGCCCATGCAAGCCTATTTTTTACCAACTATACAAAATCCTGTGTGTTTTGGGAAGTCAGAGAATGGAAAAGCCATAGCAACTAGTGCTGAAGCGCGCTGTTCAGTACTCCCGCATGGCTGATTGGCGTAAGGACAATGACCCCGTCCTCTGCGAGTACAGCGCTGAGGTGGCGGGCGAGGTAGCACCTGCTTGGGGGACCCTCTGGGGTTGTGATGAAGATGATTTAACAAATTCCTGACTTGGGTCTCGTAACCGTTGCGTTTCCCACCCCCTGCTAGACCCACGTGCTGACAAAATAGTTCTGCTGATGAAAAACTACATTTATTTTTCAAAACTGTTTTGAACAGTTTCTTAATTTGTTTCTGCTGCTTGCTCAGGATGATCTGTTTGTTCTTAGACTTCAGGCTGCTGCCCTGTCCCGCATGGCAGACCTGCAGTTGTCTCATCTCAGTTCTTTTGTGTTTTCTGACCCAGCTATTCAACTGTGCAGCTCCGCTGTTGCGTTAATAAGTTGCTGCAGCTTTTGTTCCATCTTTTACTACCTGGCTGACTAGACTGGATGATTTAATCACAGAAAGCACTGCAGTCTAATTTCTTTATTCTTTCTTTACAGGCAGGAGCTTTCTGTATCCTTTCACAACCTTATCCATGTATTATTTCCAGAGAATGCAATTACAAATATTCTAGTCCCACACACTTTGTATTACAGATCAGACTCTGTTACCTTACAGAGTTACCTAACAGGGTAATCAGATCAGTTACTTTACAGGGTAACTTTTGTGTCAAAACTGTAACTTTTTTTCAGCTCTCACTTGCTTTTCTAATGTGGCTTTCTAAAGTTTCTTATGTTACACCTAACATAACTTATTAAATGGCCTTGCTTGAAAGGCTCTGATATAATGGCAAAATTGTATGGAATCTTTTTGTGTTACTCAGGACCCACTGAGAGCACTCACCACTTTGGTAAAACTTGTATGCCTAAAAAACAAATTCTTATTCTTGGTTTTTCTTGTATGAACGTCTAAGGCCCAAGATGTTTTCTGAAATTAAGTACTTGGAAGGATTAACAAAATTTCTCATCTCCCACAGAACTGAAGTTCTGGAGTGGCCACTGTAGCCTGGGCAGGTTTTAAGGCAGTACTTGCAAAGTTTCTGAAATGTCTGTCTGCAGTAGCACAAGAATATTGATCCTGAGATTCTCTGCACTCTGGTGTTCCTCTGGCTTGCCTCCTCAGAGTTGCAGGATTAGTTCAGAGCAAGAATTGAAAATACGAGTGGTTCCTTATACTCAGCTACTCAGAGCCACCTGCACTTCTGCTCTGTAGAGCAGGGAGCATTCACGGCCTGGGAGATGAAACCAGAACCGAGCAACTCCTTGTTCCTACTCTTGGAACTTGGATTCCAGAGCATCTGGTAGCTCATGGGGAACAGGGCACCACACTGAACCTCAGTGTGTGCCGCCTGCTTCTAGAGGAGTTGTAGGAAAATGAATGACTCTTCATTTTGTTTCCCAACTGTTGGTTGTGTTACAGTGTAAATTAGAATAGAGCTTATTTCTCTTTGTCTGTATAGCATGGTTATGAGCCTGTTGAAAAAGACTTAATATGCCATCCCTAGGACTTTCCATGTGCTTATAAAGCACATATTTGCATATGAACAGTTTGGATCACTGATGTATTAAAGACTGAAAATGATACCTTTGGACATCTTTTTTCAGGGTACTTGAAAGTTGCTTAGTGGCTGTAATCTTCTGGCAAGAAAGGCCTTCCAGTTGCTGCTGGATTTAATAGACGTCTGAAGAATGCTTTGGTAATGAGCTATAGAGTTCTGATTCATCTTCATCACTTTTGAACAAAACTTTCTTGATAAAAATTTTCAGAAGTGCTTCAGTAGCTCATTTGCTCTAAAATTCTGCTTTTTCTCACCTTCTTTTCCTTAACAAATAACTAAGAAACTTTTTGTTCTCTTCTTGTGAAATGTGCAGTGTCTCTGTGCATCCTGAATGCCAAACAGTAATTAAACACCAACCCACTTCAGTCTACCTCAACAGTGTTTGAATCAGACACCCACTACAGAAATAAGTGGTGTAGTTCCTGCAGGTGTGATCTATGAAGGGCAACAAATTAAGCATCACATACTTCATTATATATAAATGTAATATAAAATGTGTGCACAAGTATATATACACGTGCCTGCACACACACACAGAGTCTGCTATAAATCCTGCACGCTTACCCAGGTTCACAGTGTCTGAACTGGGAGAGGAGGTGTTTTTTAAAAGGAAGGGCTATGGTTTTAGTAGAAACTTGATGGCTTGAATCCAGCCAGTCCAGCCCTCCTTCCACCTCTTTGGTCTATGGTCAGGGTTTTCTGACATCAGTCACAACGTCTCAGTTCTTGGATCCAAGCAAGAAAGAGCTCCTGTAGATTCTGAAGATGTGACCTGATTCTACATTGTGTGCCGATTGCTGCCTGAGCTTGTCTAGTTTGATGGATCTGAGTCACAGGATCTTAATTCTGAGGTAAGAGCCTAAGCTGGTAGCTGTTAGAGGAACTGCTGACAGTGCATTTGTCATACCCCTGTAGGAAGGAGCTGCAGTGGAACTCACTGGTGTGCTTCCAGCTTAGCTGCCACTGTGCTCCTCAGCCTGCTGGCACTTGTTATAACCAATAACTAAATAATGACCTTGCAAGAAGACTAAAGGGTATTTTGATACTCAGTTTTTCTTAAATAACTCTGATACAGTTACTTTTATGTGAATGATTAAAAAGAGGCTGCTGTACATAAATCTGAGATGGACTCTGTCTGTTGATATCTCTCTGTAAGGTTGCCTTAATCCAGAACAATGTCCTCTGTCTAGCAAGGGTGCCGCGCAGTCGTGGGATTATGTCTGAAATGACATCAGTCTCGCTTCATTTGAATGGCACTGTAGCTGAGTGAGCTGGTAGAACGTTTTCCTGAATGGCAGCTTAAATTGTAATGGGAAATCTTTACTGAATTTTTGCTCAGTGCTTTGTTCTCTTTTAAAATTACCAAAATAATTTTGGTTAGATAATCTATTTTTCTATTCAAGCTTGCTAATATTCAATAGCATATAAGCAATTGAGCATTTCCCTGTGCCAGGTTAGGTGTCAAATTTGTTGATATTGGAATAGGTTTGTTGCTACCCTAATACAATGCTGGTCACTTTTTTAGTGTATGATTTTTAAAGTTTCACAATTCACAATGACTCAGAATGCAAGGTAGATTAAATCAAATGCTGGGATGAGATTAATTGTGTGTCACAAATGCACGTGGTTTTTACTTACTGAAAGTTTTTTTGTGTGCTGCTTGACTGGTACCAGAGTGGCTTAGACTCTTCTAGGAACGAAGGTGCGGATGTCTAAAGTAAGCCAGTGGTGGTAAAAATGACTTGTACTCATTTTAGCTTCAGGCTAAGAACTTTATAGAATTAATGTCAGGTTCTCTTGCTGGATTAATGTAAACTGCTTTGTTTGCAGGGTTTATTGTCATCCCAAAACCAGGCCAATTCTCCAAGTGGAACTGTAGTATAGCCATCACACTACTGCTAGCAAATCTCTGAACGCAGGACAAGAAGTAATGACAGTGGAACCAGGAGCTGTTCTTCAGGCAAAGAGCATCACAAATTATAATGTGGCAGAGTGTAAACACGGAGTTATGTGAATCACATAGTAATTTGCAAAGGAATAATGTAATGAGTTCTTATTACAGCTAATACTGCTAGGCTGCTCACCCAAGGAAGAGTGTTCCTTTAAAAAAAAAAAAGCTTCCTTTGGTGCTGCAGGAAAAAATAGTAACATTTTTGGTTTTCTTTATACTTTTCAAGTCCAGTGTAATTTAATCTCTCTATATAAATATATAAATAAAAGATATAGATATATATATATATATAGTGTAAAATAAAGTATGTTTCTTAAATTCAAGTAAGTTCAATTGTTAAACTAGTACTTCACCATCGTTTATTTTGCACTGATTTTTTTAACCAGAGATGGCTAGAAGACAGCCTGGAATGCACTCATGGAAAATGAAAGTCATTACTTTCTGGCTTCAAAATGTTATTCAGGAAGATGGATGCTGCAATCATAGATTTTTAAGACAAAATTGTTTTGCACTTAAATAGTTTAATGCTAATAGAGAATTACTTTAAAATTGGTGTCCAGACACCAGAAAAAAAAAACTATGTTGTGGAGAAAAGATCCTTTGTATCTATTAAACATTTATTTTAATATTGTTGTTTCCAACTGCAATCGGCTCTGTATTATATGTATAAATAATGTAATTCAGTGGTGGGAAAGGGGAATAATGGATCATTACACTAGAAATTCTCATTCATTTAAGAAAGTGATATTTCTAATTCAGAAAATACATATTAAACTATCTTGAATATGCATTTTTGTTTACTTTCTGTTCAAATTCAATAACTTTTGATGTAATTAATCCTTTGTTGAATTAAATGTTTGTTACAGAAATATCATCTAAACTTTGTAGAACAAATTCCTTTCAAAGATATCTCATCTAGAACATTGCTTCATATTTAATAGAGTTGAATTTCAATTAGGAAAGTGAGGTAACGTTGTCCTGTTCTTGTTCTTAATGCTTTATCTCCAAGTACATCACAGAGCGGAAATCTTGCAGACAGACAACTTTGTAGGGTAAGGATTTTGTAACCATATAGCCCCATATATTTGTCTTGGGAGTTATGAAGTGAAAGATCCAGCAGTAGTAAACATACACTTTCTGATTTGGCAATCTAAAATTAGGTCAACATGTTGGAGTAGATGTTTCAGAGACTCATCTATAATTCAGTGCTCTTAAACCGATAAGTGTTATGGAGATAGACCATGTATTTGTATAGTTCAGTGCTGCTTGTCTGAGCACATGCTATTTTTAATCAGTCAGCAACAGAACAAATTGTTTTCAGTAGTTCTCAAAGATTAAAAAACACCCCCAGAGACGTTGCTCCGTGTCAAACCCCAGAATGAGAGGAGCATCCGCCGTATCAGTGCCTTTCTCTTACGTAGCAGTACTGGCAATTAGGGCTTTGCCCAGTCTTGCAGGCAGAGAGGAACCTGCCCGAGTATGCACACGCTGTAGCTGAGGGCACGCGTTCATGCCCTTCCTGCTCTCCAACAGTAAAGCTGGGTAGAGTTTTTAAATTGCAAGTGAACTTGAGACATTTTTCAGGCATCAGAGGTTAATTTTTTTCAGAAAGTTAATTAAAATTTGGGGAGAAAAAACCTGCAGTAGCAGCTTGTAGCTAAATCTTATTCCTGTAATGCAGCTAACGTAGAAAACTGCCAGATGCATTGGTAAGCTGGCATTTAGGTTGTCTGCTTTATTAAAGATGGAGCTGTACTTTCAATTCTTATCTACTTACGTTCTTCTAAAATGAGGAATGGGGAAAATACTGAAACTGAGCAGGATTATTGTTCAGAAGTTGTGTTTTATTAACATAGTGGGTTTAACTGTTAAAATACAGATAAACCTGGTCACTTGAGAACTACTGTTATGTGCCTGTAGGCTTCTTTTATAGAAATACTTCATACAGTCTGAGTCAAAATGAAACAGTTGAGAAAATATCTAATCACTTTAAAAGACTTTTTTTCCTTCAGCTGGAAAACCACAAACCCGGTACTGTAAGGACCGCAGTATCCGACATTAGGGTGACAGTAGCAGCTACTGGCAGAGTACATCCCTGCTACAAATCAGAGCTGACCAGCATACAAGGACTGCCTGTGGGTTTTCTTTTTTCAGCCTCTTCTTTACCCTCTTCTCACCCTTTAGTTCATATGGAAAAAACATTATTTTAGGAAGAAAAGGGATACTAATAACTTACCTGGAAAGAACTTCAGAGTTCTGCTATAGATACAGCTCTTAATAAATAACTTTTTCCTAGTATGTTAAAAAGAAGAAAAGTGAGTGGAACACAGATCATCTCAATATGGAATTTTAGCTAGAAGAATGAGGGTAGGAACAGTACTTTACAGTTTGTAGTTTAAAGTTTAGTGTATTTTAACTATAAACCAGGTGGGAAAACTCAAATTTGCCTATGAATCCAACAGCCAGAGAAGTGTAAGTTGTCTCTACAGGTGTAACAGCAAAGACCTTGTTATGAAATCAATACCTGTGAAGCACTGTATGTGCCAGACTGTGTAAGGTCCACCTGAAGGTGTAAAATAAATGAAGAAAACATTCCAGTGTGGTCCTTCACTTGAAATCCCTGGTTTTCATCGCAAAAATGATCTGCTGAATGTGAAATTGCCTTTTTCATTATAACAGCCTGACAGCCCCAGATACAGAGGATGTGAAAGAATTGCTGGTAACATACATGAGACTTGATACCCTTTTCTCTCCAAGTTAAAATTTACCAAAAATTCTGACTTAATCTTCTTCAAAAACACAACCACATTCCTCGTGTATGAATAACGTAATTACCTACCTGATATTAATTATAGAAGTAAACAACTGAAATAACACTCTTGAAAACAGGGAAGTATGTCATGCACACAGATATGAGGGATTTTTTTTTTTTCTTAAGTTAAATGTTTGAATGGAAATACTTAAACTTCAGCATCTGTGAGTTGTAGTTTCAAAAAAATTATTATGGGAAGCTACCACCACAATTAACACATCTCCATCAGGAGCACACTCTTTGATAACATGAGCCTTGGCCTACTGTGTAGCACTAGGTAAGAGAGCTCCGAGTCTTCATGATGAGTCAAATGTGGGTAGTAGGGTTTGTCTTAAAAAAAAATCTTGTACAACATTAATAAATGTAGAGAGCAAGATCCCTCAGATACAATAAGTTACCTGGTTTTAGACCCTCATTTTTAATGCTGCACACCATGCTCACCTCAAAATATATTAACACCAAGCAACTCATCATCCTCTGGAAAAAACCCTGGATAAGCCCATGGCACCTTTTGCTCAGAGTTCCAAAGGTATGAAGTGAGAGGTTACTGTTACACTGATTCCTGTGGAGCTGTAGTTCTTAATTCCATTTCCTAAGCTGACCATCACACCTCTCTGTTTTTTATATACACACACATAAACACATGTGCACACCCTCCCCCGTGCTGGGTATTCAGCCAGCTATTGTATTGCCTTGTTGTTGAAGCTCTGTTCAGTCCGTAGGAGCTGCTAACATGAAAGCATGAAACAGGGAGCTGATCAACTGTAACAGAGCAGTACAACTCAGTCACTCTGTCTTTTGTACCCCCCACTGCACTGTACTACAGTCAGGAGCATATTCTCGGCTTGGAACGGGAGGAAGGACAGCATCATCCACTATGAGTTCCAATAAAATGAGAAAAAACAGTTTTCTGTATTCTTACATTCTGCTATTTAATTTTCCCTTTATTATGATGTTCTCACTCTAGTGATGTAAAAAACTTCCTCAGTTAAAACTCTGGTTATGTATTTGTTCATTCCAAGTAAGAGAAACCTGCTGTTCCTCTGCCATACCTCGGATGAGTAGCAGCAGTACAGAGCACTTCCCTGCAGAGCCTTGTTTGCCTGGGCTGGGGTGTTTTTCCATTCTTGCTATTGAGATTAATGAAAGTTCGCTATGAAGAAATGGAATGAAATGAGCAAAAGTACCATAGGCCATGATACAGGTACAAGATCTTCAGCTGGGATAGTCAAATTCCCATCAATAACAGAAAATTACTGTATGGATCACAGATATTTAGCCTGCTGCTATTCTCACATTAAAAAAAAAAAAATCTGCTAGTAAATGTCATGTTGATCCTCAGTACACTGTGTGAAATAATACCTTCAAAATGTCAGATAGACAGGTGCCTTCAAGCAGTAGATCTCAAAAGGTTTCATAAAGAACTTGAGTCTCGTGAGCTTCCCCACACTGAAAAGTTGTAGTGTGAAATCTGGGCATGCTTGAAGTTATCCAGAAGCTGAACGGTAGAAAAAGGAATCAGCTGTAATGCAGTCACAGCTCAGTCCTGCCGGTGTTGAGACACCCATTCTTAAAAAACAACCAGCCAAAAAAACAGAACAAAATGTCACCTACTGGAAGATCTCTGAGTGAGAAGAATAGTTCTTTTCACAAATGCAGAGCCTAATAAAATCTCAGAAGGAGAGCTGGGAGCAGAACGGGTAGAACTTTTACTCTCGGCAACTAGTATTTTTATAAAACCTTTATGTTAACGTGTGTTTTGCTGCATTGTTCGAGCAGCATCGTAACTGATTGGAGTAAATACTTTGTCTGGATTTAGAGCATCAATCTCAAGTTAACGCTTCAGAGTTGGCTCAGTGACTTTAACGTGACCTGCTACTCAGTGTGTTTCCATAGTGCCTCACGTGCTGCCGTGACCTCTGGTACCAGGTGCCCCGGGCCTGCCTTCTCTCGCCAACCATCGCTTGGTTTTCACCTTTTTCTTGCACAGAAAGCAGCAGTGGCAGTCCCAGGGGTGTCTGCTTACTGGTTCAGGAAGTAGGTGAAAAAGCTGATTAGTTCCCAATTATGAGCAGAGTAACTTTTAGAACTATCAAAAAAAATCCCAAAGTTATTTGCAAAACGTGTCTTGCCTGCATAGTTGGTGGGCAGAAGATTTTTAAACCCCAGCTAAGTATGACTTGCACCAACAACTCATTTGTTTCTTAAATAGCAAAACTGTTTTGTAACACACGACCAAATTTAAGTATTGCAAATTAATTATTGCCAATTTTTAGATCTCGGGAATTTTAAAATCAATGGTATCATGGCAATAACCACTCTTTCCAAGTAAGACAAAAATGCTGCCTTTTAACTCTTGCCTTTTATAGCACGAGGAAGCAGCAACATTAAATTGTTACTGGTGATCTGTGTGCAAAATTTCTGGACCATGGTAAGATACATAAGAACCATGGTGAGATAAGAGCCTTTACTGCTCTTCTAAGCCACTATCTGCAGTATCAGTCACCGTTAAAACTTTTGATTAATATTAAAATCAATGGCTTGAAGAAAACTGACTAAATTTTATTTGCTTTTGAATGAGATAAAAAGTTGCTTTAGCTTTTAGTTAGATTGTAGTTATATGAAAATATTTGGCAGGTACAGAAACTATCAAAATCAAGTATCTCATAATCTGCCCTTCCTCAATAAAACTTGAGGTTGAAGTTATTAAGTGCAGGAGGTGAATACTTTCTAGAGTTGACTGAAAACCAAATTTTTTTATGTCTAAAAAATGTCCAGAAGTTAGCTGTCATTTATAACAGAATATGAAAACTTTTATTTTGTAGATAACATTCCATTCCTAATACTGAAGCTCAAAGAATCCCTTTGTGTTATTTTTAACCAACCTCCTCCTCCATCACCTTCTAAAAGGAAAAAAATAGTTCAATACAGAGTGCTCTCTCAGCTCTGCCAAAACAGTGCTTTAATTAAGTGCTGACACCCCTGTGGAACAGAATGGCGAAAGGGAGGTGAGCAGCCCTTCAGAACCGTGTGGGATCCTCCTACAAATGATCAGGGAAACACAGATAAGGCACTGCTGTTCTTGCCGGATCTGTAACAACGGAAGCGTGACTGGATCTCGCTCACTGCACAGTCGGGCTTTTCCTCACACTCCAGATACTTTACGAGGTGATCAGTAACCTCCTCCTCTTCGCTCTATAGCAGGTAAGTGGAAATGTTTCGGGGGAGACTTAAGTGCCTTCTGTTTCTCATACTGTTGAGGAAACAATGGGAGTTTGAAATCCACTCTGTAACACATATTTTGCTGTTACATTTTAATGAGCAAGTTGGGGTCCGTACCTCAGTGTTTGATCCAGTGAATCTAAGGGGCTGCAACGCCGGGGTTGCACCGCTCCCCTTGGCTGCCCAGAGAGCTGACCGCAGCGCGGGCGCAGCGCAGGAGGTCAGTTTGGCTACGCTATTTAATTTTGGCAGTTCTTCACGAGGAGGTTCACGTTGTTGTTTTGGTTTTTCCTGGACTTTCCTAAGAGATTGCTTTTAAAATAAACACACAAGATTCAGTTTCCTTCTGAGAACATCTTAAGGAATAAAATTAAAAGAGAAAATCCAAATAATCAGAAAAAAAATAACACAGCCAAATACTATTTCAGGTAATTGTATTTTAAAAATTACTGCTTCACTTGATGTTTCTTGCAATTTTTCCTGAATGAACTTCTTACAAAGCCTACACTGATGAACCCCAGAACTAAATTAGTGGAAAAAGTGTCTGCTCCTATGTTAGAAAAGTTCATGCTTTCAAGGTTAAAAGCACAGCAGAAAATAATTTATAAGTTTTTTTCCTACTGTAATTTGTTTTTTTGGGGAAAAACCTGTAATTGAGAGTTTTTCATGTAGCACTGGCTTCTATCTCACCTTGCAGATATAGCAAACCTCAAGAGTGAATATGTTGAGTATTCTTCACATAGCTTGAACACAAAATTTTAGTTTGCCAGAATTTGTAATCACATTTTAATTTTTTGATATCTAGTGTCAAATACAAGTTTAGGATTTTCCCAGATATCATTTAAATACAAGATAATTAAGTCTAAAAAAATAATAATTTATTTGCTCAAAATGCAGACTGAAGGCCTGAAAAGGGAAAAGCACACTTTCTGTCTGTGCTACAACTTCATCTGTAAAACACTGTAATTCAAAGGCCAACAGCAAAGAAGGATGATAATATTAAAAAAAAAAAAAGCAGAACTGATGCTTTAAGTAATAGCAACTGTGACAAGAGTCTGCCAAAGGGATTATGTGGTATCACAGCTTCTAAATTCCAACCCATGTGTTTCATGGGCGGGGGGGTGGAAGGCATCAGACCCAATCAGGATCAGTGCTTAGGCAGACTGAATTAAACCAAGTAATCAGCTTAAGTAAAACATTTGTTTCTAACTAACAAGCTCTGTGCTACAAATGACTTACTCTAAATGGGCTGACAATTCTTCCACTTAAGTATTACCTGTCTTTGACTTTCCTTTGAAGTTTGCCACCAGTGCAGAGGTACTTGCTGTGATGTATTTCCTACTGATCTTAATTTTTTCTGCATGGCCAAAGCTTGTGTATTGGCTGCCCTAAAAAGTTAGGGGGAAAAAAGAGAAAAACATCACTTTTATTTTAGGTGAAGTTTGGGCTCAATGCAAAGATTTATGTTGACTGAATTATGTTCATGGTATTGCAAGCCAACTACTAGCAGTGTAAGCAAATTCCGTTTCAGTCCACTTTAAATAATGATCACACCGCGCTCTCCCCACTTTTTAATCTTAGTCTCAAGGCTGAAATAATTTGAAGTCACTTGCCAGAGTTCTTGAAAATAAAGGTGCTGTAATGCTTGATGGGCAGCAATTCTCTCATCAGGATCGTATTTTATCATTGCATACAGGAGAGAGATGCCTTTGGGAGACAAATTGTGCACGAGAGGAGGTATTCCTTTCCCTTTTTTAAAGGGAAAAGAAAAACTTGCAATTCTTGACCTGTGTTAAGGAAGTTAAGAACAAACAGGTTATTCATGTATATCCTGACAGAATTACAACTTACTGAAAAAATTATTCTCATCTGATTTAGGTAATCATTTATTAGGGACAAGTAATACTTGCAAAAAACAAATTTCTTTCCTAACAAGTTATGTCATTCACCTTAAAGATGCAATGGAAATAAAAGGCCAAGCAAGACTGATGCAGGCTCAGATTTCCTCTGCCCTGCCTACAGGGATCACGAATGCGTGATTCTTTCTGGGTAGGGATAGAAGATGCTGCTCTGGTCAGCAACCATCACAACAGACTGAGATTTTTGTGTTGGTTCCCTGAGCAGAAATTGCACACAGTTGTACAGCTTTGTTGTGTATATTTAAACAGTGAAATTAGTAATTATGGGAGTGCATACTTACTGCTTCAGCTTCTTGAGAGTTTTGTTAGCAGGAGTGCCTATAACATCATGGATTTTTGAAATTTGGTCCAGTTCATTAGATCCAGGAAAGAGAGGCTGAAAACTGCAAGGTAAGAGATGGTAGTATTGGCACTAGAGAAGACACAATTAAACATTTAAGTGGCATAGCTGCCACTTCAGTTAAAAAATGTTAATTTATGAGGAAGATACATTTTAGAATTACTCATTTGTGGATATTTTAATACCAACCAACAACTGAAGAATAACATGTCGGCAGCAGATGAATACAACTGCATCTTTGAATGGAAAGAGTAGTTTGGGTTATTAAACAGGAATTTGTAGTTGCCTTCTCCTTACAGGTCTGGGGTAAAATATGTAAAGGGAACATCCCTCCTGGCAAAAGGCAAAAGATACAGGATCGTGTTTCCTCCTAGTGAAGTGGCAGATCCCAGAAGACTATGTGTTTTCCTCATTTTAAGACAGCAGAGCCAAGCAGTCCCTCTTGTTGTGCATGCACATAGAAATATATAAGAAGCATTCCATTCCTAACACAGAGATTCCCTGCAAGCAGCAATGCTGGGAAGATGGTAATTTGAACTGTGTTCCTGGGCTTGATCCTCAGTTAATATAAAACTTGCATAGAGTCCTTGAAAACTTTGTTATCAACAGAGCAATCTGACTGAACAAGTTCAGTCCACTAGCATTTGTTCCTTGCACATGTTGCCTGTTTCCATATTAGCAGAACATTTCCTTGGGTTTATAGTTTAAGAAACACTTCAATAGCACCACATGATTCTTGAAAGTAAAACACTCAGCCTCTTTGTAGATGAAGGGAAACGTCTTTTAACTGTTTGCAAATTCAAACAGCTGGCTGCACACTTCTCTGAATGTCTTCATAAAACTTTCAGAGGAGGAAGGAGAGAGAAGTGATCTGATTCATGTCGTGCAGCAGCTGGAAGTAGCTTTTGCGTGAACTACAAAAATGAGCTGTCTAAATGTGAGACTGTAACACAGTGAAGAACAACTGTGCAATCCACAAAAAATGTAATCCAGGAACCATGATTTATAAAGGACAGAAGGAGGGAGGAAAAGATGTGGAAGATAAGCATGTCTGAGTAAAAGACTACAGGTTCTTACACAATGTGGTGTAAAGCATAAAGGCTTACGCAAACATTCAACGGCAAAAACTGCAAGGTGCGCTTAAAGAAACCTGTCCATAATTTCCTTTAGCTTGGTGGGACTGTATCTTTTTAATTCAGTAATTTCCAATAAACAGAAACTCATTTCTCTCTGAACACATCTATCAGATCTCTCAAAGTGTGCAGTGGTTGCAAAGAATTTCATTTGTTACATTAAGCTAAAATTACAAGGAAATATCTTTTTTTGCCCTAAGAAAACGTAAGTTTGCGGCGTGAAATTTTCTTGCCAAACTTCAAAGCTCACCTGATTAAAACTGAAATGGAAAAACATGGCATTTTTAAAGCTTTTGGTCACAATTTACTTTGTAAGAGAACTGCCACATTCAGGATTTTTCTGTTAACAGTTTTCTGACCGAAGTAAGTCAAGTGAGCAGGCAAAGCATAAGGGTTGGCTTTTAATGTGATGGTGGTGGCAGCAGCTGCACTTGCCATGTGGAGGAGGAGGAAAGAAGCAAAGCAACTGTTACCACTCCTGGTTGCATATCAGAGACAGCAGTGTGGGAGGAGAATAAAGAACTGCTGCTGTTGCTAGGGCACAAAGATACTGGAGAAATACTCATGGTGGTTATTTTTCCTTTTTTCTTGAAGAACAATGACATTTTTTTTTGAGTTATAGTTTCATCATCATCAAAAAACTTGAAGGATTTTAATCCAAGTTTTCCTGAACTCTTCATCAGAACCTGACCTCAAAATATTCCAGGACATAAAGTCCTGGCACAAGGGTCTTAAACACACTGTATTACAAATCAAAGTACTAAATCAGAGGGAGTGTCTTCTCTAATCTCCTCTGGTTTTGCAGAACAGTAAGTCAAAAAAGAGGGAATAAATTTATAATCAGGTGCATCAACAAGACTGAGGATGGTTACCGATGCTCTCGACAGGAAATGAGCCATACTCTATTCAGAGACAAAGCAGAGAAAATGCATTTTTACCAAACAACCATGAAGCCAGTGGCAGGGGGGTGGAACTCAAACAACAAAACAACCAACTGTTAAAAAATGTTATTTTTCCTTGTAAATAATTTTTTGTTGGTACTATGTTCTCTTGAACATCCCACTGCTTTATTATTAACCTGCCACAGGGTGAAGAGAGTACCAGACAAGACAGGATTACTGCCGCAGGAACCCTGCAGACTGATCACAGAAGAAGCTTCCACAAAACCATGAAAACAGACATCACGTTACCCATACCATGTGCTCCTTATTATTTACCTTTTATTTTATTGATTAATAATCAGAAAAACCTTCCACTAAACACTGTACCTTGCAATTTCATAGAAAACACAGCCAGCACTCCACATATCAATTTTGTAACTGTAGAAGCCATTTGTAAGCAAGCATTCGGGTGCTCGGTACCAGCGTGTGGAGATATATTCCGTATGTGGCTGCTTAGAATAGATACTCCTACAAGATCCAAAGTCTCCTAACTTCAGGGTATTCTGCTGCAAAAATAAAGTATTTTGACAAATCAGAAACACTGAAATATTCAAGCAAAGATTTTCCTTAAATGTGTGAAGTAGTCATCATAAAAGAAATGACAGATTACTTTAAGAGTAAACTTTGAGAAATCCCAGGGGTAGTATAGCAGTAAAACTGCATTCAAATAGCAAGTAGCTCCAGGCTTGAAGATATCTGGGTCCCATAATATCTGCAAATATCATTCTGTACATCATTAAAAGAAAGAGCTAAGAGTTAATTGAAAAGCACATGGACTATTACTGAAGGGAAGACTGCTAAATAGGACATCTGGATTAAGTTATTTTCTTAAGAGTTCTTGTGCTTAGCAGTGATACAGTAAGTGGCTTTGGCTTCTTTTTGTAACAGCTTCTCCTGTACACTTCTAGGACTTAAAAAACTAACCCCAGAAAATAAAATTCCATAAATGGAATTTTGAAATCCTTGCTTTTCAGACATTAGCAAAATAATATCCTGAAACTGTCAGAAGAATAGATTTCAATGAAGAAATCTTCTAAAAGCTAATACCTTCTGTTAATTTTTGCATTAATAACTTTCACTAAACATAGGAATTGAATATAGAAAGAAAGAGCTGCAGAACTGGACCCTATTGCTCATTTCTAGGTTAACACAGAAAAGAAAATATATATTAATAGAGGATAAAGAACTCAGGCTGTGATGCATCTGATCCATTTCAGGTTTTAGCAAATAACAAACTTGCTTGTTCATTCCTCTAGATCATAAATACAGTATTAGAAGTAACTGTCTATTTTTTAAAAACTGTACTTATACTCATGAAGAAGCACTACCTTCTCAGAGTAAAGAGAGAAATACTGATATACTTCACTTTCAGTTAAATATTCTCACATAAAATTAATTACCTTTATTAATATGTTTTCTGGTTTCACATCCCTGTGAAATATCCCATTTCTGTACCAATATAAACACACGGGAGAGAAGAGTTCAGGAAAAAGATAAACATCATCAGTGCTTCCAGTTATTTGTAAAAAAAGTACTTAAAGAATCTAACACTTTCTTTAAACTTACCAACAGCATATTAAAAAACAGACTTTTGCCACCATGGTGAGACAACAGCTACAGGTATGGGCATGGGGAAAGGGCAAGGCCAGGAAGGGGAGGCTGGGGTTCCTGGTTTTGCTTTCACCAGGGTTGCCAAGGGATTGCAAGGGCCACCCTTCCCAGGAGTGGGTACTAGAGCTGCGTGGGGTGCTGGCCGCAGCGTGGGGTGCTGGCCGCAGCGTGGGGTGCTGGCCGCAGCGTGGGCCGCCTGCTCGCTGCCTTCCAGGGCTCTGCTGCAGGCAAAGGTGCAGCTGGGCAATGCCTTTTTTTCTCCCTGCAGCAGTCGGCTGCCCCAAACCACTGTATGTCTCTGCTTAGAGCTGACTCTGAAATAACTGTAGGATACATTTACTCTAAAGCTGTGGCTGAACCAGGTCTCTTACCTATGTATGTAATCAAGAGACGTGCATAACTGGTACATGTAATTCTTAATTTTTTTTTCAGGTAATGGCTTTTTCCTTCCTAGAATTAAATTTCAAGTTGTACAAGTCCTTTTTAGCAAACGACAAAATACAAAAATATTACTCTTCAGCTTCCAACAATGCACTGATATTATTACCTTTGTCAATTGTACCATTTCTGTCATTTATAGCTAGCTTTGTAATCCATTTTCCACTCAACTGCAGACATAATTGAGATTTCAGTATGCACCAGAGATAGCTCAGCTACCAACTGTCAATCCAATGGTCTGTGATCTGCCTTAGCTTTTACTGCATGTTTTTCTTGCAGTATCTGTTTCCCCAGGTTCTAACAGAACTGCAACATTTCACTTCTAAACAACTATTTTCCTCTCTGAACAATGTAACTGTCCTTAAGGTTCAAGATTCATATCAATCACCTCTATTACTGCAATGCTTAAATGACTGTGATTCACATTTGACTTGCAAATTAAAGGTTAACCTATGTAGTTTAGCTTGCTCTTGCTGTTGTGCAATAATGACAGGTATAAAATTTATCTGGTTTTCAGAGCCGTTCAGTAACTACTCAGCTTTTCTCTTTTATGGGCTCCAAAGGCCTTTTAAGCTTGCTGTAATGCCTTTATGTAACGCCGCAATGGCATCAAGGGAGGCAGAAACGATCACATTTCTGAAAAACAAAGCAGGTACTGATCTGCCTGATGACAGCAGGATGAGTAATTGGCTGGGGAGGAGGAGGGAGATTACCAGGACACTAACTTGTTGAGGCTGCAAGTCCTAGCAGCCAGTGGGACGGGACATGTGTTCCTCACTGATGACAGTACTCCTCCAGTCAGCCACCTAATCCATCCCCGAGCAGGATTAGATAACAAAGCACTTGAAACAGAGTACCACTTACATCGGGAATTGGAGTATTATTAACCCAGCAGAGATAAATGGTGTTTTCAACGTCAGGATTTTTGTCATTTATAGTAGGAAAGATTTTATAAAATGGAGCTATTTGAACCAACTTGGATTATTAGTAGTATTTAAAAACTCAGGCCTTCATAAAAAGAAGCCATGTTAAATTGTTTTTTCATTACAGGTCACTAGTAAAGTCTGGCTTCTACTTCCACCTTTATCATGAGAGAAACCTTATCTGGAAGTAATGATGAAGTGAACCATAAGGTGATGGCACATGAGGCTAAAACTGTTTTCACTTGTGGCATCTTCCCCACCTCTCTCTGAGCCTTATTTAATTCACCGCTTTAAATGACCAAACTGTTCTTGATTAAACAAACGAGAAGACTGGTTTTCAGTCAAACCAAGTACTTTAATACTTGAAAATATCAGAATACTTTTTTTTTAAAAAAAAAGAATCTCCATAGCAATCTGTTCATTTTCCTGGTTTATTCTATGATTCCACCCCATGTCCCATCACCTTGTACGAGGTGAAGAAAATACCTTGTATCATGGAAAAAACGGTCTAGACACAAAATCCAGACCATGAAGAAGAACCAGCAATTTATAGAAGTTCCAATAAACCCAAATTAGTGCTTAGATAACCCCTAACCACACCATTTCAGATTACAATTGAACACAGATTTAATTTTGAACTGATTCACCATGCTATAAAAAAAGAAGCTTTTAAAACTAAGTGGCAGGAAAACAATCTTCTTATTAAAAACTCGAGTTTGATAAAAATTGTATTTTAAAATAAAAAAACATAGCAGAACATACTGAAATTATTAGACTAATTTCCATCTGTATACAATGCTTAATATAGCAGGCTTTTACACATGAAAAAATGAGAGAAACACTGAGAAATGTAAGCAAAGGAAAGCAAATACTCTGGGGTAAAAAAAAAGGCAGTTAAAGAACAAACCTAAACATTCTGATTTTTCATAGCTGAAGTACAGTATCTTTCTTAGAAGGAGAAGATGCAGAATTGTTTTTAATGTACTGGACTAACTCACTTTCTATGTGCCATTATTCTGACTTTACAACTTAACAAATTTATCCTGGAAAAATAAAATGTCTTATTAAAACCAGCAAATACTCGTTTCTGTTTCAGTGATCACCAAACAACTGTATTTTAACCTCAAATTCTTATCTAGGTCAGGAAGAAGGTTACTCCTTTTGGTAGAGAACTGAACACTCAGTGTCACTAACGTAATGTTTGGGAGTGAGTCTTTTATCTATGCTATCACACTGACCTAAGAAAGAACTTATTTAAGGGTTGTTTTGGGGGTTTTTTTTTGCTACATAAAGCAATTACTTTGTGCTTTGCAGTCAAGGTTGTTTCCCTGTTCTCATGTAAAGTTTGACTGTAGCAATAGATGGCCATGGACCTGATTCATTAGAAACCTTCTGCATGGATATATCGCACTGGAAAGAAAGCTTCACAGCACAAAATTTCCCTATGAGTTTTATAACATCTGACACTGAACCACCAAGTGAAAAATAATGAATTCCACTTTGTGATCTACACAAGGAAGGTTTGTGTGTTTCTTAAGCATATGCTACATACCTTTTATCAGCTCATAAATATTCATGTCCATAAGTTCACATATCAGTGAAAGGGAGCCAGCTTTTTTATCACTGAAAAAACAAGGAGAGTTTAAGCTAGAAATAAAATTTACATGTTGATTTGTATGCAGCACAGAAAAAAGTACTTAGTTTAACCAGTATTAAAATGGACATTTGCATTTTAGTTGACACTTTCTTGAAGAAGTTTTTCAACTTGGGGTCTGAGGTATCACAGTTTTAGTTTATGCTATCTAAAGTGTCTGTTGCAAAAGTTAACTGATGCTCCATGAAGTTATTTGAAGGCCCGTTTTCCGGGCATATTTCTGTTAAGTATAAAAAAATTTCCAGCAAATTAACTGATACAATCTTGCAATAAAAGATAGGAAAGCCATTACACCATATATGAAAATATTTTCCAGTTAGGTCACCAGTAGTGTTCTATTGTGTGGAAATTAGTATCTGACTGGAATCTGTGTTTTGCTGACAGTAGCAGTTTTAAGTCTTATCACGATATGATAATGCATCTGGCACTTTATGTTCCATTTCACTGCCCTGCTGAGGCAGATGTCTTTAGGTTTTCAATTTTTCTTGTAAGATAACTGCATTAAAGTACTGCAATGTTCCATCAAGCCAGACAGCAAAAAGCTGAGGGCTGAATCTGCAGTTCAGCTTGCAGTCTGTGGAAGAGCTCGGTGAGCTCGCTGGCCACCTGGATCGCACTTCCTTAACACGGCAGCTGAAGCTGAGATTCCAGAAAGCCAAACTGCTGACAGGATTACCCACTTTCCATATATTTGTAGAAAATGGGCCTGGAAATAACAGTATAGTATCAGAGCCTTGAGCAGAGGAATAAGACAGCCTGAAGAGCAAGAAAAAAAACATTATTTTATTATTTGCAAAGGAGTGTCTGTAAAGTCAAACCAAGAAGTTGAAGTACCAGAGCCTCTTCCAGCAGGTAAGCTCTGAGTGTGCCTTACCAAAATACTGTCTCCAGCAGACATGAGGTTCTGTGGTTAAAGCACTTGCTGTATATGGGACACGGGTTGAAATCACCAGCAAGTATTACATTTTATTATATTAAGTTTAGCTATGCTTAAAATATATCTAGCCTGTAGTGCTAATACTGATGCTGAACTACTTTTGGTCTGCTACAAAAGATCCAGAGAAAGTGAGAACTATATCAGACTGTCTTAACAAAAATGGCATGAAGACTTCAGAATTTTACAAATTTGTTGGGTTTTTTTCCTTTCTGTTGGAATAAAAAGCTGAAGTGCCTACAGGTTGCTTCTAGACCCCAAAGTTACTGAATATCATTCAAATAAAGGAATAAGGAAGAAAGAAATGAATGCACCATACTTACAAAACAACTTCATGCAACATAAGGATATTAGGATGCGGACTCAGCCTCCTTAGCGCTCGTATTTCTCTCAGTTTATTCACTTGTTCCACACTAAAGTTGAAGTAAAAATAAAAGAGGAAGACTGACTTGCAGTCTGGGACTGGATTATACCTGTCTTTCTTCCCTCCCATGAGATTGTCAGAACCTACTCCACTTTAGTCTGTAGCTGAACTTTCAAATGCAGGACCTGGTAAGTTATTTGCCTGCTTTGTTTCTTTATAGAGCACATCAGCGATTGGGAGAAGGGCTTTATTCCCTCTTGCAGTCTGGAGTAGCTGGACTTACTCAAACCAGATAAGTAGTAATGTTTTGTGCTCCAGACATTAGTTACCATGCCAAGGAGCTATCTGGGAGGAATTCTGTGTTGCATAATAGTATGTATGATACTGTTTATTCTGTGCTGCTGTAGTGTACGTTCAAAGTACTGCTCAGCGTGATGCTGAAAGTGACAATCTAGTCTCACCACATTTAACATTTAAAATGAAGTTTTGATGGTAACTTCTTACATTAAAAATACACTATTTAACCACTGTTTAATTATTATTAATAAAATAATAATTGCCCTCCTAGACTTTAATAAACAACAAAACTATATGCTACAGAAACTCTGGGGAGGAAGCAGGACCCAAAGAGCTTTGCACACTGTGTAACGGATCAGAACAGGCCCCATGCGCCTTTTCACAGTGAGACTTAAAGCTAAACACCAAACCAGTATTTTCCAATTTGAAAGTAGGAGAAATGGGCATGTTCTGCTTAAAACACTTTTATCTGTTGCTAAAAGAGTTAATTTCATCAAAAGAATTTGTCGGTCAACTTATCAAAGAGTTAAAGGCCTAAAAGAAGTTTTAAACCTGTTACATGAAAAAAAGTCTGCTTGTTATGCCCTACTGTTATGCCCTACCACTGCATACCATCTGCCCTTGATATAGTTAAACAGTTATTTAAATACTCTTTTGCTTATAAATTGGACATTTTGGTGAGTTATAGGTAATGTATAAATGGACCAACACTTCTCTGACAACACAGCACAGAATCAGAAGGAGCACTACTTGAAGATATTTGAGTTTGGGTTGTTTTTTTTTTTTTAAACTTACAGTCTTTGAAGCTCTGAGCTACATTGTGAAATCCCACCTAAGAGCAAAATGCCCTATTTTACTTCGTATGCACAAACGTGTCACTCCCACTGGTTTCCTAGGAACTTAATACATATAACTGAGAATACAAAGTCAGTGACCTAAAAGGCACTGTTTGACACTTACATATTTGGAAGAAAATGGCAAATCTATGTCTACTTTCACACAGCCCTCTCCTCTATTTTCCTAACAGTTAAAAAGCACTTATTTTGTTACCAAACAGCATATTGCTGACGGGTGTAATTAAATATAAATGCAAGTATGAAGTAGAACTAATGCTATACATGGAATAAGTATAAATACAATGTTTTTAACTTGCATTAAAACAGTATTTAAAGTAAGACTGAAAAAAAGTATTGTCCAGGGGAAGGACTGACACATTTCCTCCTCCTATTATTTATTTACAGCAAAATAGCAACAGCACAAGTATATTCAGTGCATTTGGAAAGCCAGAAATCAACTAGTTAGTCCTCATTTTTCTCATTTCACCCTCAACCCAGTGGCTTGGAAGTATTTAGTACAGTGGATGACATCAATTAGAGTACTCAGGGAAATAACCCCCATGCCAAACAGGGAGGCCCTGCATAATCAGCAGCGCAGTTCCCTTTCCATACTACATGCAAAACTTTATATTTATATTCAAAAACCTTAAGTCCTAATTTCACATTTTCCCAACAAATTTAATTAAGATTTTCTGTAGTACTATGATTAATTATGCATACCTTTCAAAATGTTGCTTCATGCGTTTACATGCATAGTACTTGCCATCCCTAAGACTCAGTGTCTTCAGAACATAAGAAAACGCTCCTTCTCCTATCTTACCAACTGGCTTATATTCTAAAAACAAAAACATACTGATTCAGTATGTTTAAAATAGAAATTGTTATGAAGGTTGCATATCAAGCCATAATTAATTTGTTCAGTTTGACTAATGGAAAATTTTAAAATAAAAAGGATTTTTTAAAAACACATAAGATATATATAAATATCTTAGACAATAAACTACTACCTCCTTGCTCAGCGGCATGATGCTTCTGCACAAAGCACTTCATACCTTTTTTTTGGCTGCCACACATTAGCAACTCATACCTGAACTTATTCTTTGCTTCTTTCACCCAAAAAGCCCTTTAATTTACTTTGTACTAAAACGATAAAATTATCTTGAAAAGCAGGTGTGTCTTGCCATTGTTCCAACATGGATTTTTTGCTTGTTCTGGTGGGGATTTTTTGGGGTTGGGTGTTTTTTGTTGGTTCTGCTTTTGCTTTTTTTTAAAGCAAAGCAGTTGCTGATTTTAAAGCTTTATTCCCATATTAAATTCAGATATTAGTTTTGCATTAGGCAAAAAACAATGCTTGGCTTTAATAATGAAGTGCACCAAACAAAAAGATGTGAAAATCAGTCAATTCTAGTTCTGCAGAATTTTAAGAGATGAAGGAGACAACATAAGGGTTATGAAGAAAGCTTTATTTATATTATTTTCAGAGTCTTTTCCCAATTTCTTTCAGAACTGACGTTTCTTTTCTTTCCTCCTTTACTCTCCTTCAGCTCTGTGATTAACTGTTCCTTACCAATCCCACTGCTTGGTTCGCTTCACCCACTTTGTCCTCCTGTTTCCCTTTATTTTTAGCACCTACAGATTCTATCCTTGATAATTCTTACAGTAATTTCATCTGAGGAAAAAAACAATTCTAGTTTAGCTTTATGCTGCTGTTGCTTTTGACATAGTCTTATTATTTAAGAAAGACACAAACCCAGTCATTTTGAGGAAGGCAGAGCAGGAAACCTCTTTTATCATATTCAACCCTTTTATGGGAGTCAGAATAAGCGTAGGAGTCTGAAGCTATGTCAATAGCAGTAAATTCAGTGAAGTGTAGTTGCCTGTACTAGTTACTGTGACAACAGTCCCTGGCATGGATTTGGCCTGTGACAACCACCACTCTCCGAGGCACCTTCCCAGCCTGATGTGAGGACTCCTTCTAAGGTCATTCCTCAAGCAGTTTCTGTCCTGCTGCCTTGTTTTGGAAGATAAGGGAATTTACTAGCATAGATCTGGGCCATTTCATGCCAGTTGCTCTTTGTGTCCAGGAAGATTTACAGATATGTTTAATTTACAAGTATAAATACAGCCTCACAGTGGAGGAAGCCTGCCAAGAAATTTTGCGGAGGGAAAAGTTACTTAGGCAGGGACATTCTAACGCTGTCTTCCAACTAGCAATCAATTTGTTTTGTCTTCATCTGTTTTCTCCTCCCCAACTTTCACACTTACTCCTGTTAAAAAAAAAAAGTCTTTCCTTTCCTGCGATTCAAATGCTTATATTTTAATTAGTATAAGCCTTCCCCTTGCAAATCCCTCTTTCTCCAATACAGCAGCAGCACTTCTGTGAGAACTGTCAGTTGCTCTTCTCATTTTTATCACCTGCTGCTTAGGTTTTCTGACCATTATGTATTACGATGGATCGATCATTAACTAACTAATTAGGCCATCTAAATTTGAAAAATAGGAAAACGCAGAGTAACTTAAAATCAGTTCTACCATCTAATGCACTCTATACAGAAAATTTAAATATAGAAATATTTTAAAAGCAGAAACAGAATTTGAAAATCATTATGGGTAAAGGAGGCAATCTCTAACAGAGGCTCCAAAATAGGGAAGAGACCATGAGGCTGTTTAATTAATGTGGCTGTTATTTGATAGCTGGTCAATCAGTGCTTTAACCAAGGTGATCCCTAGCCTTCAGAGTCCACTAAGCAACTCGACTGAGCAAGTTAACATGCTTTGTCAGCAACAATCACACTTTTCACCACGCTCTCTACTCCCACCTTAAGCTTTTCCTTTCTAAATAGCTGAATATAAGATGGAGATCATAAATTCAGAATAGTTACATCCCACTCTTACAGAATTCCAAAGAAAAAGTGTCAATGGATTTTATTTTTTTTGTAGGAACTGATACTGCCCAATGAGTCACACACAGGCTACCTTTTATTTTCACATAAAGCCAGAGACAGTCCCTGTGGCAAAAAATACCCAAAGGCAGATTAAAAAAACCCAACCAACCTATTTGTTGACCTACTTTTTAATTCTAATAAATGACAATCCCACACATTTCTTAAATTCAAGTAATTGATTCTCTAACATTTAAAAAACCCCCAAACATAGATATGTTAATATAATTTGGGTTTGTTTATATTTTCTTCTGTACATGTATTTTTCTACTACAAGAGAAGTGCAGATGGCTGTGGAAGGCTCAAAATAATTTGATTTTTAAAAAATTTTAAACTGAACAGTTCTAATAGTACAAGAAGAGTTAATTCATTACACACCTTAAAACATTCTTCCTGCACTAAAGATTTTTTTCATGTAAGCAGTAAGGTTTGTTATTTTAACTTTTATACAACAGAATGCTCTACATACACAAAATAAAACCCCTCAAAAGAACAAACAACTGAGGCTTTAACCTGGCACTTAAGAGAGAGCCACCCAGTGAAAAGAATGACAGCAAAGACCTGAATTTCAACTGATTGAATAAAGTGCAGAATCAGGAATGAAAATTACATTATTTGAAATGTCTTTTTGATGCATAAAAGCAAAGTGTAAACTCTCAACAAAACAGGTCACTGAAGATGAGATAGCTTTTCTCCTAGGGAGAAAATGAGAACAATCATATGACAAGTTAGTTATTGTTTAATGAGAAGCTGAAAGGAACTCAGACACTGTAAGAACAATAACATAAGACTTTATATAGAATAAGAAGAAATAAAATGTAGACTTGAAATCTACTAACAATTTAATACAAATTTTGAATTTGCATGCACAAGCCAAGATTTCTGGAGATTCTTAAAAATCACTTCAGCACCAGGTAACTGATCCTTTGAGAATGACCAGGTAGCAAAAAAACCCCCATCAAAACAACAGACTTCAAACAAACACTGAAAGAGAACAGTCAGGTCAAAACTTGTGAATTTTAAGCTATGAAACTTAGTACAGCTACAAAACAAAACTAACTATCAGTTAGTTTACCTGAATTTACCCAAAGATAAAGAAGGACAGAAATGTTAAAAATGTTATCAGCATTTCAAGACTGAAAGCTTTGAGGATGAAATTAACTGTTTTAATTATACTTGGATATAATGTTAAAGAAGACCTAATCACCAGTCAGCAGTTCTTTCATGGTGTCTGTAACAAGCTAGATATTACCTAACCTCTTCCTTCCCTCCCCTCTGTTTCAGCACACACAGATGTTAAGGCTTAGATTGATTAGCAGAAAGGCAGAAAAAGGTTAGAAAAATTGAATGAAATTCCATATGAATCAACAAAATAAGAACAAAAGATATGGCAGAAGTAACTTGTAAGAATGAGTTGTAGCAATCTGAACTAGTTCAACACCAAAACAGTGGCCGTGAGAATGACATGAGAGGTAATCATTCAATAGAAGGACAGTTTAATGTGCAAGAGGCTCCAGGACTGAGGAAATTAAAATTATGGGCAAATGACAGAATTCAAAGACTACACTCATATTACTGTAACTAGACAGCACAGAAAAACAATAATCATTTGGAATGAAAGAATCCAATGCAAAGTGACAGAAAAGATGGCATTGCAATAGTCAAACCAGGATATTATAAAAACCTAAAGCAGGTATTTTGTTGCCAAGATGCTGAGGAAGAAAAAGCCACAACATTTTAATATAACATTGATGCACATGGGAAGAGAAAAACAACAACAACAAAAAAAAAAGACAAAAGCAACAAGGAGTTCATCTTCAGATACAGCCCAAGGCCATGGCACATAATTACTGCATTCAGAAACACCCCAGATGTGCATAGGATGTGACATAGGATGATTTGAGGAAGCACGCTAAGCAATGGAAGAGAAGGCTTACAGAACAAAGAATGAGAACACTTAGCAGCTTCTGAGAAAGTGCTTAGAGAGACCAGAAGACAGACAGGCTGCAGCTTCACAGGAGTGAGAGACAGGTTTATTAGCACCCTGTTGAAGAGGAGGACTGGCATGCGGAGAGAGACCAGCGTTTACATGAGCGCTCTCGGTACGGAGATCGAGCAGCTGGCAGCGGGCTGCAGTGCCGGCGGTTTCCGCGGACTACAAAAGCATCCGCGACCACCTCAGCCCGGGTGCTGCCCGAGCGGCCCAGGACCCTGGTTCCCTCGGGCCAGGCTCGCCGGTGACGGCCGGCCTCCTCAGAGGCGCCCGGGCCCAGGCCACCCCTGAAGAAGGGCCCTCAGCTCCACACCGCGCAGGGCCCGCTGCTTCCCCCCGCACCCCTTACTGTTCATCCTGCGCTTGCCTGCAGATCTCGGTGTGAGCGGGAACGCGGCCGGGCCCGCTCCCAACCGCCGAGCACCGCCCGGCCCAGCCCTCAGCTCGCCGTGTTGCATTCCCGTCACCCTGGCAACCGCGCAGGCTCTGGCTCCCCGCGCCGGCCCCGGCCCCGCCCCCGCGGCGCACGTCCAGTCCCGTCCCTCCACCCCACGCCACGCAGGCGCAGTGCAGCAGCCCGGCCGCCGAGGAGGGAGGTGACGCATGCGCAGTGGGCACCACGCAGGGGCAACCGCCTTAATTCCGCCGCCTCCGCTCACGGAGCGAGAGTTCTGCGCATGCGCCGGTGTCGGCCGCCAGTCAAGGTGGCGCGCATGCGTCAGTCAACGGGGCCGTAATAAGGTGCTGCTCACTGAGGGGCGGCGTGAGGTGGGCGGGTGTGTGTCCTTTTCGGTCGCGGAGCGTGCGGCGGCCTGGCGCGTTGGCCTTCATACCTCGTTTGCGTGGAGCGGTTCTTCCCCCTCGCGCTCCCCGGGCCTGTCTTTCCTGAGACGATGGCATTGAGCCTGACGTTAGTCCGGGGTTAGTGCGTGCAGCCCTCGGGCCGAACCGAGGAGCACTCCGTAAAACCAGCGGCCGCATCGCTGGCCCTGAGTTGTGACAGGCTGGTGCAGGCGCCGAGTCTCGGCAGCGCTCCGAGGAGCTCGAGTGTATCCTCGGTGATCTCCTGATCCCTCGCGGTCTCCGTCTGCCACTGCAGGCTTGAGTTCCGCGGCCTTGCTTTCCGGCTCAGGTAGGTGAGTGCAGGGCCCGTCTCCAGTTCGCGGCTTGCACGAGGCGTAAACGCAGAGATGAGGATGTGTTCGCCGTGTTCTCCTCACCGAGCTGTAGCGAGCCGGTCTCCACAGAAGCCTGCATTTTGGGGAGGTGTCCCCGCCCCCCTTCATAGTGTTTGCCTTTTTCTAAAGGGACATAGTGTATTTTAACGTAGGCTTCAAAGCTGGGAAGAAAAGTTATCTTTTAAATGCTACATATAGAGTATAAGCAAAATATTAGGAAAGGGTGAATAACTTGTCTGTGCAAACTACGATCTTAACAGTCCGTTAAAAAGCCAGAAGAGTAAATGCTTTAAATGCCAAAAATAATTATTTTGTTCAATTAAATGGAACTGGAATCATATCCTCAAACCTGGGGAATTATTAGCCTATTGACTGAGCGGTGAAGTTGCCCCATGAACGTGCCCTGTGCTGGTTGTTACCCCCTGGGCGCTGCATCTTTGTAGGCAAAGCTAAGTTGGTTGGTTGAGCTCATCAGTGCGGGACCGGCTCCGGCGCTCCTGGGAGCGAGGCGGTCCCTCGCTTCACCGGTCACCTCTTGCGGCTGCAGCTCCGTCGAGACGGGGCAGCAGGGTCGGACTGGCGTTATGTACCTGCGGTGAGAACCTGTGTGCCAACGGGCCGGTTAGCTCAGTTGGTTAGAGCGTGGTGCTAATAACGCCAAGGTCGCGGGTTCGATCCCCGTACGGGCCAGGAACGTTTCCTTTTCTTGTTTATCACTGTGTCCCAGTGACTGCTGTGCCGCCCGCCGCGCCCCGCGCTGCCGAGACACGCGGGTTCCCTCTGCACCACGACAGAGCCGCGAGGCGCTCAGCGGTGGAGGGGACCCACCCAGCGCGGCTGCGGCACTCATGGCGCTGCAGCGGCTGAGGGGCCCGCGCCAATTCCGGCGGAGCGTGTGCGTTCCCTTTTCTGCGAGGGCGGCTGCGGCGCCGGCCAACCTGCAGCGTGCTCGGGTCACCCGTTCAGGCGCGTATTCTCTGCGGGTTTCACTTCACGCGTGGCAGACACTCGCTTGCCGCCTGCTCGTCGGTCTTACTCCCCGCGGACGTGTGAAACGCCGCCGAGTGAGCGGCGAGTCGCGGAGCGCGCGGTTTGTCTTGAGAGGGAACCGGACTCGCGTTAATTCCTGCAGCCGCTTCATCTCACTCGTGGGTCGCACCCGCCACCCCACGCGGGGCCAGCCGCTCCCGCACCTCTGAAGGTTTTTGCTCCCGTCAGGCCGCCGTCGGCGCCTGCCGGCCCCGCCCCAGGGGCGCGGCGGGCTGCTGCCGGGGGCGCCATTGGCCCGCGTGCAGCCGGTGCCGCTCGCTTCGCCCCGCGTCTCCGAGACCTCCCCGGGGGGGGTCGATGCGGCTCCCGCCCGCTAACGCCTGCCAAGATGGCGGCTCCTGAGGAGGGGGGCACCGAGGCGCCGCCGCCCCCTCCTCCCGCCGAAGACGAGCCCCCCGGAGAGGCGGCCGCCGCCTGCGGGTCCCCCCTCAGCGTGGCGACAGGCAGTGCCGCCCGGCCAGCGGCGGAGGGCGGGGGCGCGGTGGGGCCCATCGGCCCACCGCCACCCGCGGAGGGCCCGGAGCTGCTGGCGGTGACGGAGGAGTTGGCGCAGAGCTTGGCCGCCCTGGAAGCCGGCGCGGCGGCGGCCGGCACCGTCCTGTACCTGCAGGCGGACGGGAGCCTGGTGGAGGGCGCGGAGCTGAGCACCGAGGAGCAGCGGCGGCTGCTGGAGCAGCTGCTGGCTGCAGCCGCCGAGAGCCCGGAGCCGGGCACGGCGGAGCCGCCGCCTCGGCACGCTGCCACGCCGCTGGCCCCCGCGGAGCTGCAGCGGGTCATCGAGCAAGTGAGCAAGGCCCAGGAGCAGCAGAAGCCGCCAGCAGCCGCCCCGTTGGAGCCCTGCCCCGGGCCGCCGCCCTGCCGCGGCGGGGGGTGCCCGCCGCCCCGGGACGCTGTCCCGCTGCCGCCGCAGGCCCGCGGGACCGCCCCGCCGCTGGCCAGCATCATGCATAACGCCGCCCAGCAGCTGCAGAGCGTGGCCCAGCAGGTCGCCCTGCAGCAGGGCAAGTCCATGGCGGCCGCCCGGCTCCTCCCGCAGAAGGTAAGCGAGGCGGGGGCTGGGGAGGGAGGGAGCCTGCGGCGCCCTCCTGGTGATGAAATCCACCGCTGCGGGCAGGTCTCGGGGGAGTTTAATGCTTTTTAATTTACTCTTTTTCCTTCCTCCTCAACTACACGTGCCCTTGGGTGTAGACTCGAGTCTTGCAGCTGAAAGGCACGGCTCTAAATGTGGTCAGGGTTTTGGTTGAGCTACACGTGCAGCTAAAGGAGCTTGGAAGAGCTGCTTGATAGTGGTTAAGCAGTAGTGCATAGGGAGATCATGTGTGCCCCTCTTACAGAAAGTGACAGTACCCGGGCTCTCAGCCAGGGGTTTTTGGGGTGCAGGGGTTGTCAAGTGATTGGTTCGAACTGAGGCAGAAATTTGGATGAGGAGGAGAGACTGTGAGGGAGATGAACACATAGCTCCTTTTAATGAACATCACAAAACTTTTTTTAACTGAGTGCTTACCATAATATATCCTGGGTCTTGTATTTGGCCTGTGTCTGTGTTTGGTTTGATGAAGGTTATGAACAGTCCTCCGTGATGGCATTGACTCTGCTATTCCAGAACAAGCCTGCTAGCAGGAAACAAAGCTGTGACATGGCCTAAGAGCAAACTTTACATGCTTTAGTTGAACAGCAGTCCCATCACTAAATGTGCAGGAGAGCCCATAGCTTGAAGGAAGGGAATCTGTGCTTTGATGCATTAAAATGGAAAACTAATTATGTGCATTGTTTTCTTTGTGCTTTGCTTTAAGGGCATGTGTGTATCATCTTGATAAGTACTGTCCTTATTTATAAATACTGTATTTGTGTAATCTCAACTCTTCCCTTTTTCCACAAAAGCAGCTGGAAGCCATTTGTGTCCAAGTTCAGCCAGGACAGATGAAGGAAACTGAAAGGCCAATGCCATCATTGGCACCAATCCAGTCCAAAACTATAATGCTGAGTCAGTCGGTTGGTAGACATTCTAGCGTACCAGGACTTGGCATTATTAATCCCCAGATAATTAGGATACAGCCTGTTACAGGAACTGAGCAGCAGCAGCAGTTATTCCTGCATAGTTCTTCCGAGTCTCCAGTTCAGTTGCTTATGCAGAGACCTTTACCGTCTCATGGATCAGTGTCCGTGAACAAGATTCCCACATCTAAGATGCTGAATGGACAGAAAGCTGCATGTGCCACAGTATCAGCTACAAGGTCTCCAAATCTTGCTGCCGTGGTTGCAGCCAGTTCAGCAAATGCTCTGATACCACACCTTGAAAAAAAACAAAAGGATGACAAATTAAAAAAATCCTTGAAAGTGAAAACTCGTTCTGGACGGATTTCACGCCCCCCCATATACAAAGCTAAAGATTATAAATTCATTAAAATGGAGGATTTGGCTGATAGTCATCAGTCTGATTCTGATGACTATTCTGAGCTGAGTATAGAAGATGATGAAGAAGGAAAGGTGAAAGGAAAGGATGCATTATTCAATTCTTCAAATTATAATCTGAAACCCAAAATGTTTAAATGTCAGACTTGTGAAAAATCCTATATAGGAAAAGGAGGATTGGCAAGACATTATAAACTTAACCCCGGCCATGGACAGCTGGAATCTTCACCTCAAAAAATACCTTTAAATGAGCCTAATGGAAGTATATTTGTCGACAATGCCTGTGGAATAAGAGAGGAAACAATAAGTCCAGCCCATTTGGATTCAATTGCTGTCACTTTAAATAATGAAAATGCACTAGCTACCAACCTGGAAGAAACTGTTGATTCAAAGGCTGGAGAACAGGTAAAGTGTGTTACTTAGGAAAACTGTCACTTCTGTAGAAAGTTGAATGGTGGTTTTGTAGCTGTACTCATTCATCTGAGTTCCTGTTGACAACAGGATATTTTTTAGAAGACTGAAGGCAGGGATTTAAACACGTCAGTTCAGTAGAGCACATAATCAGTAAAATGTAGAAGTCTTGTGCTGCTCAGAAATATCCACTAATATCCTAAATTAAACAAATATCCCATTGAAGTGTTTTAAAAATCAAATTTTTGTCTCCTGGAATGTTGCAGGAATAGTATTCTTGCACAGACACATAAAACAAAATGTTCACTGAGTGTTCATTGGTTATTGGTTTTCTGACTTGCAGATTTCAGCTTGTAAAACTTTTTTCTGCACAAATAGCATTCTTTGCCTTCGGATAAGAATACTGCGTTGTTCAGTTACAGCCTGTAGCGTGGTAGGCAGCAAGACATCATTTGTTCTATCAATTTATGTTACTGAAATAGAGATTTTTCTTTTTATTTTTTTTTTCTGTGATGACACTTGTTTGGAATCCAACAGTGGACCTCAGCTTTTCCTAGAGCACGTTTTCTAAGTGCTGCCCCTGCAAACCAAACACGTTGGTGAAACTTGAGTCTTTGGCTTGGAAGCTACTTTAGCTGCAGATTTTTTTCTGTGGTGTTTTAAGCTGGTCTCTTCAAAGTAAAGCTTCTCTTTTAACATTAAAATGACTAACATCTTGCAGCAAGAGCTGATGCAGCTACTGTCTAGGAAATAAATACTCTGATGTAGAAGTGTCACATTTACTGCTTTTATTTGTAAATGTGAAGTTGTTCTCAGAAACGTGAAAATTTACAGCTTAAGATGCCAGTGAAGCAAACAAACCTTCCCCATCCTCTACACTCTTCTATAATCTTTGGAGAAATAGAATTGCAGAATACTCAAGTCCACTCTCTGTACTATTGCAGAGTTGTTACTTCCCTGTGTAGCACTTATTTTACCCAGGATGATGGAAATTTAGAAAAATTTGAGACAGTCTCATGCATACTACTGCTGACTGCTGGATTGCTATTGTACCTGCTATTTTTAACTAGCAAATATGGCTTCTACAAACCTGCACTTGAACAACTTTTAGTTGATTTAATACAGCTTTTGGCCAGGTAAATACTTTCTAGAAAGAACAGCAGGATTATTAAAACGAGTACACTGATACAGATGGGAAGGCAGTCAAGATCCCCATGCTCAACCTAGTCTTATGTCATATTTAGAATTAATTTAGTAATTTAATCCCTGGATAGAACCAACATAAATTTGTCCTCTTTAGAGCTTTTCTAATCACTAGAATAGTAGGGAGCTACTAAACATTGGGATGAAAATGTACTGATTGTGAAAAGTGTGATATACCTCAGTACTACTGTAAACTCCTCCCTTAAAAAAAAAATACTGGGCAGTGCTTAGGAATCCTAGCTTGGAAGGGAAGACAAGACGTGTTCAGTAAAAAAATCACTTCTTTGAACAGTAAAAAAATTTTGTGCTGAAATCACAATGGTAACTTAAAAATAGAAAAATGTACTTGAGTTTGCCAGATGGTCTTATAACAGAAGCTACTTCTTGGCTGTGTTCTTGGGAAAGACTAAGGATTTTGAAATGTGAAAACTGGACATTATATTCCAATTTTTTAGTTACTGGTCTTGTCGCTGTTCATGGCTGTTCAGCGTTTTTTTCCTTTCACATGAAGTTTTCATGCTTTGACATAGTTACACAGAAGGCCCAACTTTTCTCTAGGTGTGGTTTACTGCTAGTTGAGATTTATTTCTACAACCTTTTTATTGGCAGAGGGCATATTTTACTTTAAAAATATTAAACATATTTAACTGACATAAAACAGCTCTTTCCCTTAATTATATTATATTCCCTTAATCTCTGTATTTTGTATTAGATTTTGTGGATCAAAAATGCTAACTTTGCAAATAATAGCATATATGTGTTGCAACAGTAGAAGTCTTACTGATGTATTGGATTTATTCCATAACTTCCTTTGCAGTTATGCTCGTATCCAGCTTTGCATTTAATTAATATGCTCTTTATTATTTGCATAGGTTAATTATAAAATTGTCTTCCTCAAAATGCTGTTTAAAATGGTGACTAAATACTTTTCTCTTTCTCTTAATTAAGACTTGTAAGTCTGCACAAAGCAGACACTTGTTGGCAGAACAACAAAATGAAACCAGGTCAGGACGCCGGGGACCTGTAGCACCAAAAGGACCTGGAAGACCCAGACGACCAAAGCGTCGTGGTCGGCCAAGGATGGGTGGAAGATCTAGGTGTTCTGGAAGGCTTAGCAGACCTGGTCAGTCCCCTTCAAAGTCACTTAATAGTGTATCAGCAGAACACAATGTATTCAGAAGAAAAGCTAGGTTAAAAGAGGTATGGTTTCTCTTCTGCAATTACTTCACAAGTATCTTCCCTCTGCCCTTTTTTTTTTTTTTTTTTGGATCACTTATTTTCAAGGAATAATTTTCAAAAAGATTGTTTTTGCCCTTTTTTTTTTTTTTTTTTTTTTTTTTTTACATCTTTGTTTACTGACAAGATGAAAGCCCAAGGTGTCCTCTGAGAAGAAAACATTAAGTTGTCTTTAAGGAAAAAAGTACTTCTAGTGGAACACTAGACAAAGGGAAAATGGAAACTCAATCTGGAAAGGGACTTTTGACATGTAGATATCCTCTTGCTATCCTTTTTCTGGAGAAGGAAAGTTACTAGCTACTACTGTGTATTTTCCAACACAGTAAAAAGAAATAAACCCAACTGAAGTTAAGCAACATCAAAACAAACCAAACCACAAAGAAGCTCTTGGGGAGGATAGAATGGGGGTTAAAATCTATGCAACTAACAGAGTCTTCTGTTTGTTTCCTGTGTGTTCTTTCTGTGAGTTGGCAACATGTGGGACTCAGTTTTGTCTGTACAGAGGTAGTAACTGTTTTGAGGTTTTGTAATTTATCTCTTCTTTTGGTGTCATGTTTGCATCTGTTCTCAAAGCTGGTTAAACATATAGTGTATCTTTCAAAAAAGTAGTGATGCTTTATGTTCTGAATGTGGGATGCATAACCTCTGCAGGCTGCTTTGCTCTAATAAACTCATTCTGGCTTTTGACAGCTCATACAACAATGTGATAATGAAGACTTAATGGAGCTGGCTCTCCCACGTCTCACAAAGCTTGTTACAGTATATGAATTTCTGTTGATGAAGGTGAGTTTTTAGTGTCAAAATGTTAAACTATTTTAGGGAGACTTCCATTAGTACACATAAAAAGATTCCTTTAGAGATATATCTGAATTTCCTAAGTTAGAATTGTGCAGAAAGTAGATGTTCTACACATCACTTCAGTCTTCCATAAGCAAAACTCTGGTAGGTCTCTTGGTGGAAAGCCTTGCTTTTTGCTGCCTGGTTCAGTGGCATTTTTGAATGTTCCATAATCTTTTGACTTTAATGTTTCTGTTTTGAAACACTGAACAAAACAAACTTGACAGATTCTATCTTTCTTAAAACATAGGGAGGGGGAAACAAACCCTTTTTTTCCCCTCTTATTTCTAGGTTGAAAAAGGGTATCCAGCCAAAGCTTACTTCCCAGATGTGTATAGGGAGTTCGAAGACTTGCATAATATGGTAAAGAAAATGGCTTATGATCACCTCAGTAATTCTGATTTGTTGAGTTGCCAGCAGCCTGTTGAAATAAAAGATGCTAAGGTAACAAAGCACTCTCTTTGGAACTGTGGTTTTTTGTTGTTGTTTTATTTTTTTTTTATTTTAGATGCTTTGCTGTTTTATTTTTCTCTAATATGCTTTGTCATCCTGGTAAAGTTATTTGAGGAAAACCTGATTTTTGATGAGCAAAATAGACATTATTGTAAAAAGTCCAACAACTAACCAAAGAGAAAAATAAATTCATAATAAAACTACAATTCTAGTTGATGGCAATAGATAAAACTAAAAATATTTTTTAAAAAAACCAAACCCCTATCGGCACTGATTTCTGTCTTGCATATCTAGGGTAGTGTGAAGCTGCATGTTTCTGCAAGGTGTATTTAGCATTAACTCCTAATAATAGTACATCCTGATGTTTGATTAGGAAGGAGGGGGCTATATTTAATGTAAGTGGCCTTGATTTAGAGGGATAAGTGGTTTGATTGCAAAATGAGGACAAACTGAACACATCTATGCAGTTCAGTCGTACTAACAAATATGAAAGGTAGTGAATGCATTAGTAAAACTGCAAACTGTTATTTCAGGGACTTTTCAGATTCACTGTTTATGCTGCTGTATATAGGTATATAGAAAGACAATGTAGGTTTGGTTTTCTGATTGCTGGGTTGTTGATTTTTTTTTTTTAATGTGGATCTGTTGTGGATCCTAACTGATCTATGTTCCCCTCACTTAAAATAAAACAGCCCTTTGTACATAACATATTTTTAGTTTTCCCTTCTCTGTTTCCAGCAGCAGAACCACTATTTTGTATACTACCTCCAACAATTTTTTTTAAATGATGTGCTCATTAAGCTCCATCAGCACTGAACTTGTAACTACTAACAGGAGAGCATACTGGAAATATCACAGTAGGGATGGTGGAAATAAGATTTTTGGTACCTACAATAATCCTGGCTTAAAAAATGAAGTTGTATATGGAGTGTTAGCAGTGCTTAATACTTATTTTTCAGAATAAATTGTGATGTTCACTGTACATACAAAAAAACTTTCTGGAATTACTGCATGCTTATCTGGCTATTTGGCAATTAACACTGATGTTTCTCTTTGGAGAAATGAAGTTGCACCAAGTAAAGGGATGCTGTTGATACTGGCAGTCTCCAAAAGGAACTCTTTCTTGCTTCTCCTCAGTGTTAATGGGCCTTCTTAATAGAGAATTGTGTTCTTTTTTGAAAACAAACACACCTGGAGAGGTTGTATAATAGCACACCTACATAAGGATGCAGCACAGGAATGGAATGGGGGGGCAGAATCCTTAACTACTAAGAGATACACTTCAACAGGAAGACTTAAATGTTTTTTAAATAATCAGGAGCCTTGACAGTGTTCTTTATTAATAAACTCTGCTCTTAGTACTGTCTGTGGATTCTATATATAACCATTGTACTCCTAATTCTTCCCTCTTAATATTCACCTTCAAGTGAAGGTTGTGTTCTATTAACATAGAGGCTAGTAGAAAACATGGGAGTCTATAAATACTTCATTGAGCTGTGATGATTGATTGTCCAGGCTGGACCTTATGTAGTTCTAGTTCACTTTTAAGAAAACAAATCAGTATTTCAGCATTTTTGTATTCAGATCAGAGAGGCTAACTTTGACTTTTTTTCCTATAACTTTTTAAAGGTTGCTGAATCACTAGGAATTACAGAAATACTGACTGGAGAGCGAAGGACACAAGGTGTAGACTCTTGTTCACAATGTATAATTAAAATGGTTAGTGAGCAAGTGCCTGTGGAGATACTGGGACAAAAACGGTTAGCTGAGGTATGGAATACCTTTGTGGAAATTAAAACTGAAACTAAGAAAATAAAACTTGTTAAAACTAAAACTTGTTAAAACAGGTAATACTAGTATGAATTTGTAAGGAGTAATTATCTGACTTGTATTGAAGTAAGGCTTTCTTGGTGTTTGGAGTTTGGAAATACTTAAAGTACTCCTGTCTGCTGTGGTATGATAGCAGAGCACATGAACTAGCACGCTAACGATGTACTTTGGGAAGACACTTGGTAGCATTCAGGAAAGAATCTCAAAGGCTTATAGGTAATATCATGATACAGGGAAGAAAGCATTTCGTTTAGGCACTAGTAAATGGGGACTCCACAGTGAGAAGGATCCTCAGATTCTAATAACTTGAGTTGGAGTAAATGGACTAACCTACAGCAGGTTTAGACAGTGGAGAAGTGGTTGCTCTCCAAATTGGTGGTGGTAAAGGTGCATTGAAACAGTTCCTGTCTTTCTAACAAGCTAGTTGACCAGATATAGTCTGTTTACAGCTGTAGAAGGGAGCTGTGTTTTCTCTTCTTGAAAGTCACATCTCTGCGACCTGCCCTCTTAACTGTTCTACTTTTTATTTAATCCAGAGTTGTTTCTGGTTATGGATAAATAAGACTAGTACTTTTCAGTTATCTGCCTGTGGTTACATTTAAAGACTTGATCAGTCTTCATTACCAAACAGTGCTGGGCAGGCTGTTCACAGCCCTTTACTGAAGCTGGCGAGGGAGCTTACAGCAGGTTTCGTGCCATACAGCTAATCACAAAGGCTCAAAGAGAAGTTTTGATATTGAAGCAAAGGTAGATTATTTCAACAAAATATCAAAAGTAATCAGTGGCATTTTGGTGAAGTGTGAGGCCTGTATTTAAATCCTTTAGTGCAAAATCCTGTTTTAAGGAGAGTATCAGTTCGCTGCCATGAGATGCCCGCAGTTAGTTTGTGATCTTTTCCAGTATTGTCAGCTGTTAATGGTGGCAGCCAGTTAATTATCTCTTGTATTGACAGAGCTCAAGGGAGCAACTGTTGCCATCAGCCAAAAGGACCAAGTTAGAAGATGTAATGGAGAATGTGAATAATGCTTATGCCAGTCAAGATGAAGTGAAAGAAAAGAGTGGGAATTTGAGTACACTGTTTGAAAAAGATGGTAACTTCTTCAGATTTTCCAGTTCTGTTCTGTTTGTGGAGGAGCTGAACCAATTTCTTTGTTCTTCAAGCTACTGTGTTTTTTGTCTTAAGGTTTCATTTCTTAACTTGCTTCCCAGGTCCTTCAAAAGCAGCTGTTTAACTGGAAAGGCCTCATGGGGGGAGGAAAGTTATGGATGATGCAGACCACAGCAGTAGCTGGTTTTGAATGCATGATAATCCAGATACCGATACTGCTGCAACACTATGAGAATAGTACTGACCTCTACTCTGCTTCCTCAGTGCTTCCTGCCTGCCCTGTCCCGTATAGCGGAGATGGTGCATGACCTTTGTGTGAGCAGTGGGAGAGCAGAGGAAGAGGAAACTGCTCGTCCTGTCCTTCCTCTTTGCCCCAGCAGGCTGCAGGAGGAGAATCATCAGTGTTGTGGATCCTGAGGGAGGGGAGATCTGGTGCAGGCTGTTCTGTATCCTAGGGGAGATGTTGGACCTGAAGATTGGAATCGTGGCACCATTTCACACCACAGTCTTTGGGTGGTTGCCTGCCTTTTTATCCCTTCTTTGTCTCCATTCCCCCTGCCCCTCAGGTGGCAGGGCAACATTGGATTAGAAAGGAAAGCAAGATGGGTTCTCACCTGTAAGCTCCCAAAACTACACTGATCTCTTATGTGAAAGTGTTGCAGTAATTCAGGGGCATTATGGTCACTGTGGTGACAGATTCCAGCCCTTACCCATCTCTAGTAAGATGTGTATATCCCTATGGTCCTCTTGCTTTGTCAGTATCTTTTGTTGGTGTTCCTGTAACCTGCTTTGCTTTTGTCCTCTGTACCTCTTGCTGTCAATGGTTGTTTTTTTTTGTTTTCCCCCTTAGTTTATCTTTCTTTCTTGGCAAGGCTCTCCACATGATCATGCTTATTTCTTGTGGTATGATTTTCTTCTGGCCTATGAGTTTTAAATTTTGTTTCGCTTGCACCTGCTGGTAGAGCTTTTGCTAGTCTACAGTACAAAAAGTTAAAAATGGTCCCTTCTACAGCTTAGTGATTATTGTTCAACTACCTGCTGGGTTTGTGACCTGGCTTTTGGTCCAGGTCAAATAACTAGTAAAACACACTGAATTTCTAGTGTTTTTCACCTTTTCTGTCACAGGAAGAAAGTGTTCCTGGGGCTGTTAGCATTGCTCATTAGATACGTAGTAACTTGATGACATGTCTGAGTCCAGGATGAGTTTGATTATCAATAGAAATTTTATGAAGTTTAAATGCTTCTGTCAGTTTACTAATGGTAATGGGGATGAGCAGCTGACAACGTTGTGCCTGGTATATTCCTTATTTTTTAATGTTCTAGTGTAAGGTCCCTTGGTATGGAAATATTTAATAGAATTTCACTATCCAAAAATTCCTTAAGTATTTTTATACTGGCTTTCTCATTGGGAAGTGCTGTGAAACATGTAAGGTGCCTCAGGTTTGCTAATTCTGGGGAAGAAAGCAGGGAAGTAGTCTAGTTTTTCCTCAAAAATTATTGCTGAAAAAAATTTTTTTTGGACATGCAGTATTAGATTGCCCAACAAAATGAAATTTCTTTTACCTTTTCAGGTTTTAATCCATTAAATGGAGAAATCCTACTTTCAGAAGATAGATATATCACTTGCTGCACAACGGGAAGTAGGTTACCGACAGCAGAGGAACATAATTCACTTGCTAATTCAGGAGTTAGATTTAATGGTGAAAATTCAGGTACCTTCTCCCAGACTGTGAAAATGAGGATAGAGTATTCCCAGCCTGTGAACATACAGGGACCAGATATGGCAGGTGAGGCATCTCTGCTAGATACTGAAGTTGTATTGCCTGTGGAAGCAGATGGCTCACCTGAATTAGTTCAAGCACACTTTGTGAGTGAGAATACACCAGGTGGACTGTCAGCTCCTGAACTTTGCAGCTCTGTGTCAGAGAATGGAATGGGCAGTCAGAGCACTCACTTAGCAACCAATGAAGAAAATGGTCACAATCAAAAATCCCAGAAACTGCAAGAAGAAAACCATGGGTTTGCAATTGAAGAACATTCTGAACAACTTCATAATGCCGATGTGACTGACGAGGTGAAGGAACTTGAAAAAGTTTTTTCAACAAACATTGTGCCAATAAACTACCCACAGAGTGCTCAGACTGAGTTGTACCAGAACACCTCCCTCTCTGCTCACGTGAACCATGAAAACTCCTTCGAAAATGTGAATCAGTTTTCTTGTGGGACAGAGGAACAGCACGAGCTGGAGAACACTGTTTCTGTAGATGAAACTGTAGCCTTTGAGATTACTGATGAGAGCCATGAATTTTTGTCTCAGGGACACGAACAGATTTTTATTCAGACTTCAGAGGGGCTTATCCTGTCTCATCCGGATCCTGCTGTTTTGTCTCAGGCAGAAGGCATCGTTATTGTAACCGATTCCAGTGGTACCACAATGCACATTCGCACACCTGAGGGGATACCTTTGGAAACCGTGGAAGCACTACTGGCGATGGAAGCAGATGGCCAAAGTGAAGATGTTTTGATCTCGCAAAGTGAATTGGAGCCATAAATTAGAAAACTGTATATGCTTTCTTCTGGAAAAGACTGACTCTATAAAATGTATATTTTTCTAATGTTCATTAATGTTCATTAATTAAATGAAATTTAACTTATTTGTAAACTGTTTCTATGCCCTGTACTTTTTTATAACTTATGTTTATATAAATCTAGCAGCATTGCAACCAAAAATTATAGAATTAACATCGTTCTATTTGCTTTATATGTTGGGGGTGGGTGGAAAGTGGAAGTCTGTCAACCCTTAAATTGTTGCACTATTCCCTTTTATTACATAATTCCTTTTCTCTCTAGCCATCTAAAAATGCAGTAAGTTGTACTGCTGTTCAGCAGTGATGTGCTGTGTACTGGGAAGCTGTATATGGGTAAAATTAAAAAACAATATTAAAAATGTGCGTTTTCTGTGCTGTTTGAGATTACAAAACACACCGTTATTGCACTTTCTTAAAGCTAGCTTGAATATTCATGAGCACCTTAACTTGATGTGCATAAATCTCCCTGGAAATAAGGAATTTTAAAATATCATCCACACTTGTGCATTCTGGGAACAACATGACAGCCTAGCTGATCCTTACTTAAATAAGCATCCACTGAGTTAGAAACAAAAATAGCCTCAAACAAGCTCTGATTTGTACTGAACTGCTGGAAATGTATTTTTAAGTATGCTTGGCTAATGTTCAGCCACCCCTTTAAACATCGCTTTTCCTTAATGGCAAGGTGTGTAAGTAGCGATTTGATTTTCCCTACCGAGACACCGTATTCATTTTTACTTTAGCCTGTGATGGTCTATTTTTGTTAGACCTGTATTGTACTTTTCTCTTTCAGATGATGCATCTTTTATCAGTTCTAAGCTTTAACCTTCCTAATAACTCCACACTGCCCTGTACTATTTAATCATAATAAAAAGGTATCCTTGGCTATTATTACTGTTTCTTTATGCAGGCAGGAAACTTACCAAATTACTTATCTCCTGCTTAAATCAAGTATGAACATGGATTTTTCAAGGTCTTGTTCCTGAGGAAAAGCTTGCACTAGAATTGACTGTAAACAAGAGGGTAATTTAGAGATGAAACAATCTGCTCTCTCTCTTTAACATAGTTGGTTTTGGTTGGTTGGTTTGTTATTTCTTTTTTTTTCTTGGTTGCTTAAGTAGATTAATTTGATCAGCCAAAAGACTGCATTTTACGTGTGGGTGTGAAGGATGTCATCATACATTAGTGAGCTCCTGTCTGGTCGTTGGGTTTTGTGGTGTAGCTTTTGGTTTGGGTTCTTTCTCATCTGTTTTTAGGAGGCAGTAATAATAGTCAGAGCATACAGGCCTACCTTATAAATGAAAGCACCATACAGAGGATGGGTCCACTGGTCTTTCAAAGTCTTTGATTGCAGTGAGCAATTCTTTATTATGCTCTTTTGTACTGACTAATAACTACATCTGAGGGCTTCAAATATAACAGTCAACTGCTTAAAGCTATAATGGCAAAACAGCTCTGCAGTGATTTTGCAGTAATCTTCCTGCGTCCGATAGTGGTCAATGAGCGAGGGGGTCTGTGAATAGGAAGCCTCCTTCCTGAAGAGCTTATTTCCTCTAAGAAACAAGAACAAATCACAATTTCCACCTGTGCAGAAAATGGAAAATCTTCTTCAATTCTGCCTTCCCTATTGATTTGCACATGCTGGGAAATAAAATACACCTACTCTCATCTTAGAACAATTCTATAAGTGAACCAGCCTTTTCTCCTTGGAAAATATTTTTCAAGTATGAAGGTGTTTCCATAGTGACAAGGGTCTGTCCCTACCCAGATAAATTAAGGTGGCAGTTAAACTAGTTGGAACATTCACACAGAAAAATAATAAAACCCAACAAAGCTATTCATAACTGACTGCATTTTCCTTGAGCTACAGCAGAATTTTTTAGATACTAGAAATTTGAGGTAAGAATAGAAAACTACTAGGCTGTCAGAAAAAACTTGCTGTTGAACAGAGCAACATGTCAAGGAAACTTCCAATTCGTGTCTGTCTGTCCCATTATTGCAGGAAACTCGGGTATTTACCTTACCAAGCTTATGGGGTTTCACCTTGGGACTAGTTAAGTAACTGACCCTACTTTTCCTATCAGAAATCTGTTCCAGAATCTCTCCCTGTTTTAATTAGATTTTTCTAGTGTCAAACTACAGCTGTTATGGTCATTTCACCACAGTGTGCATGTTGTGTCACTGTCTTTTAGTTCAAATAGTTGTTTCAAGGAGAATCAAGGGTAAACATCTGTCAAGGCACAACAAGGAGTCAACAGCACTTAGAAATGCTACATAATTGTGTGAAATAGGGGATCTGAATCACCAGTTTGTATAGGAGCAGGTCATACAGGCAACCAGTAAGTGGGAGGAGTTTTGGTTACTAATAACAAAGTAAACATAAGGCCTAAATTCACTACAAGTTAGGGATTTAACTAAAAATTTGCTGATACAGCTGCATAGTTTCCACATGGTAGTACGCTTTAATGAAAAGGGCTAATCTGCAATAGCAGGTAACAGTTACTAAAGGCTGTGTAAGTGTAACTGCTTCTCCACACTACCCAGTTCTGACATAAAGGTACATACACTACAAGGATTATTACGTCTTTAGGAGTGAAAACCAGTAAGGGCATTGAATTCCACTTCAGCATTGACCTTTTGCATTAACTGAACACACTCTCCACTCTTCCAAGGAAACAGCATGAAAAAGAAAAGCAAGAATTTGAGACACTGATTCTTGTCATGTAAATTGCTAACCAAAAATACAGAAGAGGCACACCTTTAAACCAAACCCACGTGACATCAGAAACAGTAATCCAGGGAAGAGCTCACTGAGCCCTATGACAGGAAGCAAACAATACGGGATAAGGACATGACTGAAGCAGGTCTTGTTTTTATTCAACAGATGCTTTCATGAAACATCCCTAAAAGAAAAAAAACTTACAATGAATTAAAAGAGACAAGACCTTTTCCTATAATGACTGAGGGATGCTGAGTTGTACTAAACCTTCCCAATGTCCTAGTTCAGGCTTGGATCACTCTTCAAGGTTGATGTACCCACATTCACATAGTGATATCCACACTATAGTCAAAACCAAACAAGAATTTACTCTAGTGTCTGCGACAGCTTTCCAGGACCACATACCAAGCTACGTGGATCCTTTAGATCCTGCCTTTTGTGCTTTCCTTTCCTTTTCCCCATTTTAAAGCAAGGACAAAAGCACTAGCCCTGTTAAGTAATGCAAAAAAAACCAACCCCACGAAAGATCAAGAAGTGCTGAATTTCTATGGTGAAAGGGACCAGGTAGGCATTTTAGACTGTCACGACTTGGAAAGTAGTTACATTCTTTGCTGTAGGTGTCTCTGTGCACTGAATCCCCCCCAGACCACCAAGCAGTGCTTACCTCATTCTGATCATAGGGGACTTAGCCTCCCACCTGTAGCCTCCCTATTGCACTTAAATGGATAAAGCAACCAAAACCAGATTGCCCCATGCAGAATCAGCTGAGACAAAATAATAAATACAAATAGAGAAAAATATTTTTAATAAGTTTTACAAAAATTCAACTTACTTGGTAAGCCTTGCAATTTGTCATTTCAGTTTTATGTAAGCATTATTAGAAGGAAGCCATGTAATATTTGGAATTCTAGCACTGTCTATGTCCTGTTTCCAGCAGCATGGCTTCAAGTAGTAGTTTGCTGCTATTCTCAATGTAAGGCTGGTATAACCATGATGACAAATAGACCATCATCAGATCCTGGTCAGCAGAATGAGCAATTTCTTGTACAATGGTTTGCTTGAGTTGTAGTTCCTTCTTGTACATTTCAGAGAGCTTCAAAGAAACCTCATCTGAAATGGATTGAAAAAACAAGCATGTTGACCAGAACATTTAAGCAATCCTCTGAAAGTTAAACTATACTTGTAACATGTTGATCATTAAAAAACCCTACCCTACGTAAGCTATTTCCCATATTTAGATATCTTGTTTTTCATAGCATTAATAATGTTTGTACACTAGAATATAAAATACTAAACAATTTCCTCAGCTTTTGGATACATTTTATACAGTTGTGATGTTGACATGAATCCCTTTTTAATTCTAGAAGAACCAGTGGTCTTGATTCTCAGGATCCACTGAAAAATTACCAATTATAGCTATTCTTTCAAATAACTGAAATTTGATTTTGAAACTCGGTAATGCTATCTTGAAATGCAAGTGTCACATTTGAGAGTCACTGTTGGTTTTAGGCAATCTAAAGGATGTCCTCACACGCTGTCAGGCACGTTAGCAATGCATGATCACCAATAAGCGATAGGAATAGTGAAAAATAACAGTAAAACTAAACAACAGATCAAAACAAGTATGTAATGTAAAAAATAATATTGTTACTAGTTATGTTAGTAATACTGATAGGGAGGTTAAAATATATTTATGTAATAATCTTTAATTGTTTGACTTTCTAAAAAATAACCACACTGATTATTTTTAAAGAGATATTGATCCTGTTTTTCCACCTTAGCCTGAACTGTCACTACACTCAGGAAGGTTTAATCTTTCATAGAGTAGAGAATGGACTAAATGATTCAGTCACAATGAGCGTTTTGACAGCAGTTGTCTTTGTCATTCTTACTCTTTTAAGCTGGCAGAAACTAATACATAAGAATCCTGCTAATTTGTGGTAGTGAAGTAAGAAGCAGGGCTTCACGAAGATATGACTTTCACTTCACAAAGAAGGCAGTTGGTTTCCATGCAAACATGCTTCTCTTGAATTCAAACAGCTTTAAAACTGCAGTAATACCGGTTGGGAGGCAGCACCTTTTGCCATCAAGCGAATGCTAAAAGGATTGATATTAACAGTAGACAGTAACTGAATATTTATTTACTTGTCTTGACTGACACTGAGATCAGAAGTATTTTAATTTGGCTGCCTGGGAATTAATTGAGGTATAGCTTGCTCTTTGCATTCACGGATTTCCTTTCACTGTCAAGTAACAAGTCAAGCCAGTTAAGCCTATGGTTTAACACTACCGAGTTGCAAACACGTATCTTCCTCCAAAGGATGTGACTGTTGCAGCTTGGACACTGTAACCTGCTGACAAGCTCAGTTTTATGCTGTAATTGTTGCACGTCAGACAACGCTTGGCAATTCATACAGGCAGTCATCAGCAGTAACCCTAAGCCAAGTGGTGCATTCATGTGTTTATTGATTAGTCAATTATAAAGGAGACAGATACACTCTCTCTCTCTCTCTAAGGCAAGACATCCAGATAAAAGGGTTTATTTTTCAGTCCTAAATTAGATTACATCAATGGCACAATGCAATTAGCTGAGATAATCAATATTTTACTTACAGAAGTATGGTGTGGGCCATGTATGAAAGAAGGGTGGTGTGCAATTCCCAGCTCCATGGTGGAATATCTCCAAGTCACAGATTGCTTTAGTAGTTGAAGTAAGCTTTTCCATTTTCAAATGTATTTTTGTCTGAAAATGATGATCACGTATTGTTAATTAACATCTCAGGAACATTAGGCTACTATAATGTTAAACATTTTTATAAAACACACTATTTCTGAAGATTATTTGGTCTTAACATTTCAAACTCTTTTTTTTTTTTTTTTTTTAAACTCCAGACAGGAATCGAGGCTGGAATTTATATACAGATTTAACATGAGATAACCTTAACATTCAAACACTGCAGCTATGACTTACTGACTCAGATTTTGCATAGTTCTTTTGTTTTCCCCATGCAGAAATATATTAAAGTGCGCTCTCATTTTTTCACCTCTCTCTGGGTTTTTCCTATAGCAATTTACTATTGGGGAAAAACATCAAACTGTGTGGCACAAGCCCTATAAACACATGCTTTCTTACATTACCATGTCAAGATTACTTAAATTTTATTTCAAAAGATCAGTGGCAGGTGAGAAAAGCAGCTCAGACTATGCCTGACAATATATCTAGGCTGATTTAGCAGCTTGCTTTGAAAAACAGGTCATTGCATCCACTTTCTTCACGTGCACTTGACTTTGTGCGTTACTGATGGGGACTAATATTTACAGTAAAATGGAGCTTGCAGGGAGTATCTTTAAGACAGGAATCTAAAATACAGATATTTCTATAAACTTGTAAGCTGCTACAAGCTCATAAGTAATGAAAAATAAAATATGTCCGTAGTAGCTCTGCTTAGTATCCAAACTGACATTGGCAGCTTAGACTCCTGTTACTCAGGAGTAACGAAAAATTGCACCAACACACTTGATAGTCTGAATACAAAACTACCTCATGAAAAAAAGAAAACCAAAACAACCCAAATTACCATTACTTTTTCCCACAGAAAAAAATTTGAGGAAAATCTACCTGCTTTCCTGCTTATTTTAAATACTGGACTAGTACCCTATCTATATAAAAAAATAGATTTATCATTTTTTTAATGGGCCTCTGCTATGGTAAAAGGCTGTAAATGCTATTTTTAATAAGAATTTTAAATTACAGTATCAGGCAAAAAAAACCCTTTTTGTTTCCTGTCAAAGTGACAGGTGACTTTAATTCCTAGCAAAGTATCCAGAAAAAAAGGTGGGTTACATAATAATTATCTTACTCTACTCTCTAGAGAAGGAGTTCTGCTCAGAAAATGCAGGTAGTCAGACCAAAAATATAACTGTATTATGTCTGATCAAAGACAGCTGCAAGGATATGATGGCAGGTAAAGCATTCCTTTATGCTTTGTTGTTTGTTTTGTTCTAAACAGAGGGAATATTTAGGATGAGAAAACAAGTGCAGTTTTAGAATGCATTTTCTGTACAACTTATTTTCAGAAGGTGACTTTATAAAGGGAGGAGTAGAATAATAAGCAGAAGGCAGATGTCAAACCAACTGTCAAATTTACTAATCAAGCAAATAAATGGTGCACACTGGATTTATAATAATTTAGGTTTGAAGCCAAAGAATAGAAATCCCAATTTTCTGTTTACAACAAATATTTCCTTATGTCATACAGGAACACACATGGAATTCATTCATATTGACTAAGACTGAAGAATAAACATTACCATATGCTTCAGAGTTTCACGTAATTCTGCACAGCAATTGTCCAGTTCTTCATTGTATTTTGGAGTTGGCTTTTCAGATTCTGTGGTACTGTTATCACATGCTATCTCCAGCTTGTTGTCTTGAAATCTAAAATAGAAACATAAGGCAGAGTAAACAACTGCATACAGGTTTACTTGATCTGTGCAGATCCATGTGGTCTGATCCTACAAAAACTCTCTCTTACACACCGTTTATGAGAATACCTATGTAAAAACAGTAAGAGAACTAGCCATGTGAGCAATTGTGGCTGGTATCATAACCTTCAGAGGAATAGAGAATCACGCTACCTTAGAGCATGTGCTTGAAAAACAGTTGCAGGTGTTAAAATAACACCTCTTCCCACTTTACCTTGCCTGTGTGTTGGAGGATATGCTCTCATACTGGACAAGCCATGCCCAGGCTTCATCTGACAACGTAGTGCCTCATCACAAACTCACCTTCATGCACAATTTCAGCTAAGACAGGTAACTGTGAGCCCAGAGCCGCTAGTGTGCAGACAGCTATCCTGTCTTGCTGACTTTCCCACAGAAGCTGTAAACTTAGACAAGAAAGAAGGAGTTGCTAGAGGGTGAAAGCAACATCTGACACCATTACAGCAAAATATTCCTGAGCTTGTACCTGTCAGAACCCTGTCAGACAAACCCTGTTCAGCTGTCAGGACTCTGGAGAAGGTTCTTCTAAAAATCTTGTTAGTTATAGGTTTATAGGGCTTTCTTTACAGCATGGAGATAATAGCTCTACCAAAGTGAGGGTTTTTGTTTGTTGTTGTTGTGTTTGTTGTTGTTGTTTTAAAAAAAGCATCATGGTTATAACTTTTTTGTCTACATAAATCACTGATTCCTTCTTAAAATCTGCTGAACTTTTGACTTTAGTGAAATTTGATAATACTGGCCCCAGTGTAAATAGGCAAGAGAGTAAGGGAACTCACATGGGCTGAGACCTATAGGATTAGATTCTAACTTTGTACACTATCCAAGTATTTTAAATATGTGTTACACTTGACTATATGTAACAAACTTTTTCCATTTCTTGAAAATATAATTACTTTATGAGATTATTATAACCTTTGAGACATTCGTTACTTGAATGTAAATGGTTTATGTAACCAAAAAGTGCAACTGCTGAGTTTAATCTAAGACCTAGCTTATCCACTGGGATGTGTTCTTTCCCTCACAAAAATAACTTTCGAGTGAAGAAAACAGGTTAATTTCTCAATAAAGACACTCTTTATACTGCCCTTACTTGTATGTGTTATTAGTATACTTACTGCTCACTGATCTTCATGTTGACTATTTTGTTTGCTGTAGTAAATCCATTATCATTCAGTCTCTCCCATTTCATCATTAAATTATGCCAGTCTGCTGCATTATCTTTAAGTTTTCTTGCACTGACAGACAAAACAGGTCTTCTTGGAGTACCATCAGCAGGACTTTTTGCTATATAAGAAAGAAATTCAAGCCATTTAAAGCATACAGAAACAAATCAGTGTGCTGTCCATAATCTTTGTGTCAATTATTTCCTTGCTTTACTGATGAATATTGACTAAAGCAAAATGGAATTCACATTAACTGTTTTCAGTCATGAAATCTGATTACTCATCTATCAGCCCTGTTGCAATTTACAAGAAAATCATGTTATTAAAAAAAAAAAAAAAAAGAACAAACTGCAAGCATGTTCTGAGATGTGATATTGTAACCCGGACAGCAGTGGCTTTGCACTGACCGATCTAACAGTCTTCTGTCAACCTGTGACAGTCAAACGCCAAGAAATCACGGCAACGATTCCGGCATGCTGCTGCGCTCATGCCACGGACATCTGAATCAACTCACGCCTACACCTGAGCTGGAAGGGTTTGGGAGAAAGCTGGGTCCTACCGACGGCGGTGGGTGCTTCACCACCGAGCGTAAAGCCCACATGTCACGATGTGTCCTCAGGGTGGGGACCTCAAAGCAACGGGAACCCGCCGTACATGACCCTGCCAACAAGCGTTCCCTCGGGGGGAGGGCTGCGAGCGGCCGGTTCTGTCCAGCGCCTATAGCCGCCCTCCCGCCGCGGGTCCGGCCCCGGGAACCGAGGGGGCTGCAGGCCCGGCCCGGGGACGAGCAGCAGCGGCTGCCGCTCTGCGCGCACATTCGCTGGCTTTGACTTCAATTCCCAGCGAGGCCTGAAGCCCACGCACGTGGCAAGACACGGGTGTCACCCGCTTCTCCCGCGGGCACGAGCGAGGTGCCGGGCACCTTCCTCGTCCGCACCCACATCCGTGCGTGACAGTCACAGCCGGCGGGGCACGGCACACACCGTTATGTGGGAAGCGCCTGGACCTGGCATCTGGCTGCTCCCCGCTGCCCCAGGCCGGCCCTGCCCCCGCCGCCCCTCGCTCCCACTCGGGGGGAGCAGCCGGTCCCGGGGCCTGGCCGGTGTCGCCGCTCGCCGGGGCGAGAGGAGGGGAGCAGCCCCCTCGGCCACCCTCACTCACCCGCCATGGCGGCGCCCCGCGGAAGTGCGCTCATGTCCGGCCCCGCCCAGGCCCGGCCCCACCGAGCGGCGCAGGCAGCCGGGGCCGCCGCCGCTGCCTCGGGGCCTGGGTGACGCCGTGCTCCCTCCACCTCCCCCGCCGGCAGCTGCGGCCGCCCGCGCTCCCGAGGAGGTGAGTGGAGCTGCGTATCCGCGGAGGCAGGTGGGAACCGCCTGAGCGTTTACCCCGGCTCTCGCTCCCCTCTCCGGCCGCCGCAAGCGGGGCCTGCCGCGCCCGCCTGTTGCGGCCGGGCTGAGCGGGTGAGCCCGGCACGGCGAGGGGCAGCGGGGCCGGCTCTGCCGCCCGTCTGCTGGAGGGTCGCCGTCAGGGAGCGTGAGGGTGCGCTGTGGCGTTTGGGGAGCGTGGGGGGAGAGGCGGCCGTTACGCGCCCGCGGAGCGGATGGAGGGGCTTCGCCTCCCCCCCCGGCCCGGCTGGGGCTCTGGGTCTGCGTGATAAATCCGGCATAAGCTGAGGTAAAGCCAGCGGGAAGGTGGAGCGGCACAGCCGGCTGCCCGCCCGGGAGTCCCTGGCTGTATCCCTCCTCCCCTGTCAGCAGCTGCAGCCCCTCCGGTGCTAGAAAGCAGCGTGTGAGGGGGGAATGGGGTGAAGCATCTGCCGGGCACAGGAATGCGTGTGAGGAAGGAAGGGGTCCGGGGAAGCCGGGTGTCCCAAGACCTTCTGAGCGAGGACGGACGGGTTTCCCCCGCGCATCTGCCTGCGCATGGCCCCAGCTGCTCCTTTTTCTGTCCCTTCCGTCTCGGTCACCTGGGTTTGTTTGTTTATTTTTTTCATTTCAAAACAAACTCTTTTGAGCCAAAATTACAACATTTTACGACGCGTGTTAGCCAGGTAATCGCGACCTGTGGGCTGGCTGGTCCTCGCCTGCACACGGGACCCTCCTCGTTCCGGCAGGGTGTGGATTTGTGTTCTCCCCTCTGCGTGGCAGGTGTTTGCTGTGAAAGGCTCTGGAGATGTGGCAGTCAGGCAGCCTGCTCCTTAGGCTAAACATGTAAGAAGTATTCGAAAATAACACTGCTTTTCTTTTCAGGTGGCAGGATCTAGCTGAGATCAGAGACTGTTGTCTGTAGCTGTGGTCATATGTATGAGTTTGCCTGTGCTCTCAAGAGCTTAAATTTAAGTTTTTATGCCAAATAATAAAAAAAAAAAGCCAAACAGAGCTGTTGTCCTTCTTGTCCAGACAGGCCACTTGGGCTCAGAGAAATGCAGTGACAGCTTTAGCCTCCTGCAGTCAGTCTGTGGTGTACCCTGGCATTGAACCTTTAGCCACTGCCTGTCTGTTTAACCATGGGATTATCTCTGGCTTTAGTTGCCTCTGTAAGGTAGCACTGAGCCTTATCCCTGTTTCTGACACCAGAGGAATTTAAAAACAAAAATTGCCTTTCAAAACATGGCCTTGAATGCAGTTTAAAAGCTTGTGAACTTTGTGGGTTGAGAAGGAAGGACTATCTTTGGTGACTGTTTTTGATGTACAACATAAGGTATTTTTCTCTACTTTATCTCTGCTGCAGGATAGCTGCTTAGCACAAGCTGATTTGCCCTGTTACGTACTTCAGAGTAACTGTGGCTGGCACAGAATGAACGTGTGCATCCAGTTCCAAAATCTGTCTGAGAAAATAGATTGTATCCACTGTTTGCCTTTGATTAATGAAGTAGGAAAAATAGATAACACATAATCCTAAAGCTTGTTAATAAAGAGGCTACATGTGACACATGACTGTGATTAGGGGGATGTTGAAGACTTCGGGCTCAAAAGCAGAGAATTGTGGCATTTGTGCAGACTTTTTGAATATATAGGCCACATTGCAATTCTCTAGTCCTTTATAAGTGTTTTGTGTAGATAAAATTATATAGTTAACACTATTTTTAGTAAAGTGATGAGTTGAGCTTTCTGTTATATGTTTTCACCCAAGCAGTGCAAGTGTTTTGTTAGTCTGTAAGCCACTCAAGATGAAACTTATTTGTGTATGATGGCAAGAAATTATCGTTTATTATTACATTTTTTGATTGTACAGGGTGAATGAGTTACAGAGAACAAAACTTTTTTTTTTTTTCAACATTGCCATCAGAAAAGATTGAAACAAGATTGTATATAAATTTTATGAAGAGTGAGAACCCCTAACCTCACAGCAAGTTTTTAAAATTTAACTTGGTATATGACAAGAAATAATTCTTCCCAGTGTTCTCTGTGGTGGCGGGGGAAACCCTATCAAGCTTTCTCTTTTTTTTCCTCTTTTAAAATTAATTGTAAACTTACAAAACATGCATCAGGTTGCAGATAGGGTTGCTGTAGAGGAAAGAATAATAGTCATGTTCTGGATAATAGAAATTTCCATGATTCTGTTGTTTGTGATGAACTAATATGTTTTTAGTTGAGCTGGAAGGGTAGGTAATGGAAACTAAGAGGGAGAATTAATTTTGAGGACTTGAAAGGTCCTTTGGAAACTGGGGAGTGTGAGATGGTTCCAGGTACAAGAGCAGCTTCGGATGATGACAGAGGTGAATTGTAGGAGAGACAAAGGGGACTTAAAAACAAAATATGTGAAATTCATGAGGCAGTAGCTGGGGAATGGTAGAGATTGAGATTAGACAGAGGAAGGTTTGTACGTGTGCGACTCAGGACAAAGACTGGATTTTATTTTATTAGAAAAAAAGAAAGAAAGGGAAAAAAAGAACCCAGCAGCTGGTAAAATTACTAAACTGGCAAAGCAGCATGTTTAGATCAGCAAACGAGACTTCAGCAGTGGGTTCTCTTTTTATTTAGTTGACTGTAGATAGAAAGTAGTAAATGCTGAAGGAGAGAGCGGGACACCTAAAATACAGAATAGGAAATAGATGGTGTGTGAAAATATTATGAGTGGTGATGCCCTGAGGTTGTCTGTTAACTTAGTAAACAACTCTGGAAGGAATTTTTAATTCAAAAATAGTTTGAACACATTAATCAACTAATTCTTGTGATATTTTATGAAATTCATGTCGTGACAGGTAGTAAACACTGGAGGAGAATGGAATTAATTTCCAAGCTCTTGCAAGCAGTAAAATTTATCACAATTAAGAATATTTAATGAGTGCTTCTAGCTTATTTACCAACAGTTTTTGTAACACAGATAAAATCTAGGTCCAGTAACCAATCTTTATTCCTGTGGTCTTGCCTAGCTTGGGTTTGAGTGGGTAATGTCATGCAAGTAATCCCTTTGGGTTTAGTGGAATTGTGTGTTGACAGCAAGTGTTGCAGGGCCCAAAGCCAGCGTGCTGAATCCTCTTGCACAGTAACTGAAATAGTTTGAAAATTGAGCTTTTCACAGTGATGGAGATATTAAACTAGAGCAGCTATATTTTTTCTGATTTAGTTGATACACACCGTAAGCAATGTGTGAAGCTGCCAAACAAATACCATTTTCTGTCCTTAGAGAAATAAAAACTAGGCACAATAGGACATATCACACAAATTGCAGTAGGAATACTTTACAGAATAATTGTGAGCATTTAGAAGTGTTTCTGACTTCAATTGGCATATTTCTGTTTTTCATTTCTCTAAGGAAGTGATAACTCTGCTGAAGCTTAAGAAAACTTTCAGTGTTACGGGCTTAAACAACTGCAGAAAACTCATCTTTATAGAAAACCAAAATCCTTATCTTGGAAAACTGCAGGTGGTTTTGTCAGCTTCTAAACTGTTCTGTTAATCAGACTTGCTCATGGCAAAATTAAATTAAAAAAGTGAATGTTTCTTTCCTTTTTCATTTCCTGAAGTCATCCATGAGGAGAATAGCTACTACTGCAAAATGTTTTTGTCAAGGCTGTTACCCCATGATGAGAAAAATTGCTGGGTTTAATTAATTTTTTAAAAATAGTTTTACTTACGTCATGGTCATATCAGCTTCTTCTGAAGATCTCAGCACGTGGTTGCTGTGGTGAGATCTGACTACATTTTTTTTCTTGAAGGTGGCAAACAGAATCTTTGTTTCCATTATTCTTAGAAAGATACCAGAATTTTACCCTAAATATATGCACCGTGTCACTCATCAACGTTAAATTATTTACTTAACCATAAAGGGAAACACAGGCATATGGTACTTTTTTCTCTTTGCTCCTTCTCTTTCTAAATTCAATTGCTACATATCTTCCCATGTCTGTCAAACTGGGATTTCTTTCGTTTTTGCCTTGCCCCTTTCTTCCAACATGGTTCTTATTTTTTTGGTTGTTGTTTGGTTATATAGCAGATGTAGCTCTATTTTTCTTGGGGTGTGGGGCATTAAAGAGTTGAGCATAAATGCTAGTTCGACACTTTGATCTTATTATGCTGCCTACCCAGTGAATATCCCATGCTCTCAGCACTGGGGAGGATTGAGGGTAGAGTTTGTAGAAAGGCTTACACTGCATGGATTGTTCAGTGTCTGAGCCCTTATGGTTCTTTCACTGGCCAGATGGTAAGAAATCCTGCATCTGAGTTCCACTTTGAGCTCACAGCTGCAAGAAAAAGTGGTTATCCCATATTTAGTGGTTACAGTATACCCTTAGATATTCGCTGAACCTAATAAATAACTTTATTCTTAAGAAAAAAGTTCTTCTAAGAATAACTTACATTCACTAGAATAATTTAACTTGCTTTTTCTTTATAGAAAAAATATGCTGAGAATTTCTGCATCTCTACTTGCTAAATGGTGTTTGTCTGTTAACCATTTACTCTTTCCAAAGAAGTTAATGACGTGTCTTTTGCTTTTGTCTTTCAGATTTCCTTATGTGGTCAAGTAGATGTGTTTATTTCAGCCTTAAATTTGCTGATGCCAATGCTTGCTATGGCATCTGTGAGTTCACCAGTTATATTTAAGGAGTTTTGTCCCTTATATTATCTTCTCAATGCCATTCCTACAAAGGTCCAAAAAGGCTTTCGCTCTATTGTGGTATACCTCACAGCACTTGATACCAATGGAGACTACATTGCTGTGGGGAGCAGCATTGGAATGCTTTATCTCTACTGTAGACATTTAAACCAGATGAAAAAATACAACTTTGAGGTAAATACGAACTTCTCTTGTCTCTTCCAATGAAGCTGAGTTGCTCAGAACTGAGCTGCTGTTTGTCTCTCGTTAAGTTTCTGACTTTTATCTATGGTTTGTCTTAACAGGGGAAGTGTGAATCTATTACTTTTGTAAAGCTGTTGAGTTGTTTTGATGATCTAGTTGCTGTTGGTACAGCCTCAGGTCGGGTTGCAGTTTTTCAGCTAGTGTCTTCATTACCTGGAAGAAACAAACAGGTAAATCTTTGCATTTGCTGAAGTTCTGTAAGGATTAGTATGACGAATCCTAGGAGAGTGTTACCATGATTCTTTATAATAGTGAAAAACAGAGAATTTTAGCTGATGAAATATCTTTTAATATATTTTAGGCTTCGTATGTGAAACTTATAAAAGCAATAATCTCAAAGCATGCTTTTCATTACAAAAGATATATTTAATCAAAAGTGCTTTTGAGAAATTCCTCATTTGTAATAACTGGCTGAGCTATTTGGTGGTGAAGTTTTTTATTGTTTGTCTGTTTTTATTTGTGCTAGAGAAAAATTAGAATGACCTGCACTTCTGTACTTGATCTCTGATTTTATCAGTCAGTCACTGAATAGGCTTTGTGTCTCCATTTTGTCATCCCCTCCTTGTCATGCTTTGGTATTGTTTCACAGCTTCGGAGATTTGATGTTGCTGGTATCCACAAAAGTAGCATTACAGCTTTAACTTGGAGTCCCAATGGAATGAAGTTATTCTCTGGTGATGACAAAGGGAAGATTGTCTACTCTGCCCTAGACCTAGACCAGGTGAAGATTTATTATAGAGACCTTAATTCCCATTTACAATTTTCTGAAAGAATGTTTGTGTGTTTAAATATTTAGCAGTTAGTTAATTGCTTTGCATCATGTATTTAGTTGGACTGCCTTATTGGTATGTGTACACTTGGCCAAGCATGCACACACCCAGCAAGACAACCATTGAGTATCCTCCACAACTGCCTTGCCTTTAAAAAAAAAAATATATAAAGTGGTGATCCTTCTCATTTTATCACATTTCTGCCTGAAATAAGTGTTGTGTCTTCCTTCAGCTTTCAGCCAGTACTTTCTCTTTTATTTGGAAAAGGTACTTTTGTATGATGTGACGTTGCTGATTCACTATATTGATGAAGTACTTTTTTCAGAGTTGTTCAGGATCTCAGTCTAAAGTATAGAATGAAAGTAATATTTGGGCATGACTGGGTGACTAGCATGTTGCCAGTAAATGGAATTTTTCTCATGTCTGTTAATACAGACCTGGGACATCAACAAAATAAGTACTAACTTGAATTTCTGTATGGAAAAAAGTTTAAACAACGGCCATCCTGATTTACCTCTGACTATCCCTTGTTTGATTTGACAAAGAGGTTTAACATCTCCAACCTTATGATTGTCTCAGCCTTGCATGACCTGGCAGTGGAGAAGGAGGAAGGAAATGTGTCCTAGAGTTGCTACTGATTTTAAGTGAAATGCATTAACTAATATTCCAAGAGAAATTGAATTTCATAGTGTGCCACTGTGGTAGCATAACTCCCTTTTTGTATGCATAAAGGAACTCCACGTTCATGAAGTGAACTTTGTGCAACAGTAGTTCAAAAGCTTTTGTTTATTTGTTTTTCTCTTTCTTGGGTTTATTAATTTCTTTGAAGTGTTAGATACTACCTTGTATTTTTAGAAAGGTTGATTCTTGTTAATTCCATGTGTCTTTAATAGGGTATTTGCAACTCCAGCCTTGTATTGGAAGAGCCATCTTCGATTGTCCAGTTGGATTACAACCAGAAAGTGCTGCTTGTCTCTACTTTACAACGGACTCTCCTTTTTTACACAGAAGAGAAATCTGTCAAGCAAGTTGGAACACAGCCCAGAAAAAAGTAACCCTCATAAAATTTTGATGCAGGCACATCTATTAATTCTAGCTTTTCAGAGTGGATTACAGAAAGAGTGATCTAAGCAATGAAATTAATGCAACACAGCAGTCTGCTCATAAAAAGTTAGTTACCATAGCTATGTGTGCTCAAACATGAAATGACAATTCTACTTACTTAGAAAGTACCTAGTTGCAAATATGTTACCATCATATTTTCAGGGCACTATTATGCAAAAATATTTAAGATATTTTCTCACTGTTTAAACTGAAATCACTGCTAAAGTTCCCCTGCAGTCCCTCTTGGTTTACTGTTACTTGGTGTGAGCAAACATAGTAATCAAGTCCTTTTAATGGGTGACAGAATACCTGATGCAAAAAGCAAATCAGCATCCCAGTTTTTCTTATACACTGAAGTGAATTAAAAGGGAAAATGTATAGCAAGGACTTAAAGTTGACTTGAAGGCTAGGAACTTCTTATATGGCCTTCTGGCATCTTCTGTTGTATGTCTCTTGGATATGAAGGAAGAGGGAACCCAGTCTTAGAAGAGCATAACTGACTATCTGGAAGTAAAGGAAATTGACTCTTGAAAGAAGATTTATAATATACCTTTCGAGAATGTGAATAGTAAGAGGAATACCAAGGACCGTCTTATGTACAAGGGGTTTTCTTGGGTCATAGTAATAGTGTTTTTATGCATGAGAGATTAAGATTTTAACAGTTGAGGTCTGTTCCTTGCTTCTTGCAAGTAGAGGTTGTCAATTTCTTGGCATTATTTTGTAGTGTTTTGCTTGTTTTTTATAAATTCTGGGAGAAGGATGACTGCACAGTAGGATCTTTGAGCTGGACTTTATTTGGCTTGCATGGCAAGGTTTTGGTAGCCAAGGGGCTACAAGGGTGGCTTCTGTGAGAAGCTGCGAGAAGCTTCCCCTGTGTCAGATGGAGCCAATGCCAGCAGCTCCAAGATGGACCCACTGCTGGCCAAGGCCGAGCCCATCAGCGACAGTGGTAGTAGTGCCTCTGTGATAATGCATTTAAGAAATGGAAAAAGTTCCTGCACAACAGCAATTGCAGCTGGAGAGAGGAGTGAGAAGATGTGAGAGAAACAACTCTGCAGACACCAAGGTCAGGGAAGAAGGAGGGGGAGGAGGTTCTCCAGGTGCCAGAGCAGAAATTCCTGTGCAGCCTGTGGTGAAGACCAGGGTGAGGCAGGCTGTCCCCCTGCAGCCCATGGAGGTCCATGGTGAAGCAGATCACCTGCAGCTCATGGAGGACCTCATGCCAGAGCAGGTAGATGCCTGAAGGAGGCTGTGGCCCTGTGAGAAGCCTGTGCTGGAACAGATTCCTGTCAGGACCTGTTGAGAGAGGAACCCACACTGGAGCAGGTTTGCTGGCAGGACTTGTGAGCCTGTGGGGGACCCGCACTGGAGCAGTCTGTTCCTGAAGGACTGCACACCATGGGAGGGACCCAGGCTGGAGCAGTTCATGAAGAACTGCATCCCATGGGGAAGGACTCACGTTAGAGAAGTTTGTGGAGGACTGTCTTCTGTGGGAGGGACCCCATGCTGGAGCAGGGGAAGAGTGTGAGGAATTGTCCCCTCTGAGGAGGAAGGAGCAGCAGAGACAATGTGTGATGAACTGACCGAAACCCCCATTCCCTGTCACCCTGCGCTGCTCAGGGGGAGGAGGTAGAGAATTAGAGAGTAAAGTTCAGCCCAGAAGAAAGGAGGGGTGTGGGGAAGGTGTTTTAAGATGTGGTTCTATTTCTCATTACCCTACCTTGATTTTGACTGGTAATAAACTAACTTCCCCCAGTTGAGTCTGTTTTGCCGGTGCCAGTAATTGCTGAGTGATCTCTCCCTGTCCTTATCTTGACCCATGAACCTTTCATTTTATTTTCTCTCTCCTGTCCAGTTAAGGAGGGGAGTGACAGAGTGGCTTTGATGGGCACCTGGCATACCCTAAGGCTATGAAACTTACTAGGAGGCATCTTGCCTAATAGGTATAATGTCTCACATCTAAAGCTGAGGGAAAACTGTTGTTATTTGGAAGCACTGTTCTTGTCTTACTATAGCCAGATTTGTACCTCAGACATTTGACTGAATAATCAGAACCAAAACTTTTATTTTTTGTAGTTTGCAGTTGTAGATTTGTGCCATTGGTTTTAAAAATTGTTTATAAGTTGAGAATATGGCTTTTAAAATAAATTATTGTTTTCCATTTTAGCACTGGCAAATTTGGAGCATGTTTTATACCCGGCCTGTGTAAACAGAGTGACCTGACGCTGTTTGCTGCCAGACCTGGGCTTCGTCTCTGGAAGTCTGATGTTCACGGAACTGTTCAGGCCACATTCATATTGAAAGATGTATTTGCTGGTGGCATAAAAACTTTTGAACTGTATCCTCGTTTGGAACCACCTGACAGAGGAAGTTACAGCTCCCCAGAGAAACACCTTGGGCTTGTCTCATGCTTTTTCCGAGAGGGATGGGTGCTGACCTGGAATGAATACAGCATCTACTTGCTAGACACTGTGAACCAGGTGGGTAAATCCTGTGGGTGCATATTTTTTCTTACTTGTTTTTGTTCGTGCTATGCCATGAGACTCTCTCTGTGTTATCCATTACACTTCTATGATTTACATCCCTACTTAAACCTAACAAAGATTATTTTATTCTCTCCCTCTTCAAGTTGTCATTGCAATGCTATACTCACAAACTAGCTTGATTTGTATAAAAATTAAATATATTTAAAGCTTTCAGTCCACGTTTAACATCATAACCATTTCTGATACTTAGCAAAGCATGTATCCATCTAAAATCTAGTAATTAATCCAAAAGATGTTTCAGGCCTATGAAATGTGCCTGGAACTATTTTTTTTTTTCCCTTCTATTGTTGGTGTCTGCAAAAAAAAAAAAAAAGTATTACAATTTATTTGGTATAAACTGTTAGCTATTTTGTGTTCTTAAAAGTGTGTATGAAAGTGAATACAAGCTATGGTATTAAATTATATTAAACACTTGTATTGTGGCTCTTTTCTGCCACCAAATTATATATTGTTTAAGTTGTTATAGTGTTGCAGCTAGTTTTGACAGAGAAAATTGATAGATCTATGGAATTAAAATTAATGTTAAAATGAGCTACATAATAAAAATAACCAGGAAAGCATTCTTTAATTATATTTTATTTATTTTTGATAAGATAAAAATCTTTATTCTGTAGCTATATATGTTGATTTAATTCCAGTGAACACCTTTGTTAAGAGCACCATCTTGTCTAAACAAGATATTAATCTGTTGCCAATGATTTCTTTCTGTGTTGACTCTTTATAGGCTTTGATTGGTGGCTTGGAAGGATATGGTGATATTGTGTCTGTGTCCTGTACCAACAATGAGATTTTTCTCTTAAAGGGAGATAGAGACATAATAAGAATTTCAAGTAGACCTGAAGGACTGTCATCAATAGGTTTGTATAGATTAGCAAACTATAGCATGTACCTCATGGAACATGGTGCCTATTATACTTTTTAGTTTAAAAAAGGAAAAAAAAAGCAATAACCCAAACCAAACCCCACACAAAAACCTTCAGGTTATTGCAAAAACCTACCAGGTTCTGAAGAGTTACTTATCTGTTTTATCTGCTCATGTGAACTTCTGTTCAGGCTGCAGTGAGAATGGGGGCATTAGGAAGTTAATTCTGGTTCCTGTTTTTTGAAAGTGGATCAACATTATCCTAGGCAGGCATGTCTAGTCTGGGCATTTGAGACCTTACTCTAAACCATGATGCTGGAGCAATCTGGATTTATGTTCACAGCTATCTCTTTACTGATCATTCTCAGTTGTCTGGGTTGGAGATACCTGAATATGTTGATTCTGTGCCACCTGTCACCCTCCATGTTCCATAGGAAATCTCAGCCTTCCCAGCAATGGAGAAGAAAGAATGAGCAAAACACCCGAAGAATACTCACTAAAATACCCAAAAGAATTTGAGAGTTTATTTTCTTATTTGTTGCCATCCGAGTTCAGCATCTATGTTACTAGAACTCTAAAAGGGATTAATAATACTTCCTTAATGATGGTGCTGTCTGATTTCTCAATCATAAAGATTGCAAACACTGTTATCCAGCATATTACACTCACAGAAGGACTGTTTATTTATTTTAAATACTCCTTGTTAGCTTTTTATTAGCAAAATGCTAGTAAAAATGCTATCAAGTCTCACCGAGTGCTAGAGAACTTAACTTACCGTTGCATATTAACAATAGTCATTTAAACAGTTCTCTACTCACAGAATTGTAGGGGCTGTTTATTATTTTAATCTTAACTTCCAAGTATAGTTTGAAAGGAGCCTTCTTGAAGTGTATTTTCTTCTAATTACCACGGTGGTTTATCTGGTAATTGTTCCTTGATTTTTTTCAAGATACTGGATGTTCGAATGAAGAAGTTGAAGATACAGGCTGGCACTGCATACAGTTGAGCCTTCCAAGCTAAAGACCTGTATCATTCCTCAAACATAAACATAAATTCAGAATTTTGCTGATAGAAGTTTGATACAGGCTTTAGGGGATTGATTTTACTGAAGTGATTTAATATGGATTAACTTACATTAAGTTTATATTGTGTGTATGCATATATGTTTGAAATGTTGCAAACTTAGAATATTTTTCCATTTCATAAAACTTCTTTTCTTTTAATAGTCTCCAAGAACTATGCTGCTACTCACTTGATACACTGGTATTTATACTTCTGTTTTTTCTTTTGGTCAGTTTCAGATGTGAATTCAAAATTGCCAAATCCTTTAACAGATACCAGTCCTAAATTGCTGACCCCACTATCTGTATCAGCATCTCCATCATCTAGCCCTTCAGTGGAAACAGATAAAAAAATGGTTACTTCCCCTTCAGTTACTGGTGATAAAAGTGACACTTATGCTTCAGTGAAAGGTGATCTGGAAACTCCAACACTATCAGAGAAAAGTTTTGATAGAATGGGAGACTTGAGCAATGAAATAAGAAAAAGGGGCTGCTCTGCAGTAAGTGAATCAAGAAGCAGGAGCAGTTCAGTAAATTCTGTGGGCAGTGGCTCGAGCTTTGTGTGTGCAGACCAGCTTTCAGAAGCTCAGAGAGAAGGTCAGCTTTCTTCACAGCGGTTCAGCACAATCAGCTCTGAAGATTTTGATCAAGAACTCATTGTAAAGCCAATTAAAGTGAAAAAGAAAAAAAAGAAGAAACAAGGTATGTCTAGCAGGACTTTCCCTGCCATTGCTCGTGAGTAGAACATGTCACTTTTGATGTTTCACACAAGAATGTCTGTTTGACATGCTTTGTTTCTATTGTATTGTCATGCTTGAGATATTTGAGAGATTGTGGAGGGCCATTTCTGTTCAAGATGAAAGCCTGTTTTGAAAGTGATAAATTATGTCTTTTTAGATCTATTTTTTTAAATTCTTTTAACTTTGTTTTGCTTTATGTAAACATGCTTGAGGTTCTATGTATGGGTTAATGGTAGCGTACCATGGACACTGCTTTGAGTTTTATGTTGGAATTGTGTAACATCTATTCATCCTATTTAGAATATTTGATAGTGTCTTTCTTAGGCATAGTTTTTAGTTTGTTAAAATAGTGGAAGTACACTATATTGGTGTTACAACTTCAAAAGGTTTTGCTATGAAGACTTTTTTGGCTTTATATGTATCATTTAGTGTTGAAGGTGAAAAAAATCAATGTAAAAATTTAAATTTAACTCTGTTCTTCCCCCTAGTGATAAAAATATTTTAATTTCTTACTTTGTATCAAAATGTAATAATCTTATTATCCCCCCCCCTCTTTTTTTTTTTTTTTGTTTGTTTTGTGAGAACAGAAAGTGGGACCAGGAAAAACCACAGCTCTCTGGAAGGTACACCAATGTATGAGCGTCAGCTTTCTGGTGATAGTCCACATTCACTGAATGCAGACTCATTTTCGATTACTTCCAGCCTAATGAGTGGCAGCATTGATCATTTGAGTACTGGCTCTCCAGATCAGGAAAGCATGTTCAGTGTGGAGTCCCACAGGATCTTGCAAGAAGATAATGGTTCGGAAACTTTCAGCGTCCTACAGTCTCCTGAGTCTGCAACTGTATTAATTCATGAAGAAAACGGAGATATGGTTGATTTACAGAAACTTCCAAACAGTGACAGTGGCATGGGTGCTTCAGCTGTTACAGATACTTTGACATCTGTCTCTCCTCTAATCCTCACAGAAGATTTGACAGGCAGTGTTGATGGTGAATATAATGGTAGTGTGGTTTCTGCAAGCAATGAATGCTGTCTTGGAAAGCTGAGCCAAGAGGAGGAACAAGATTTTCCTATGTTGTGTGAAATAGATGAAAATTTAGATGAAATGAAGCTGCAGGATACTGAAAAACCTTTGGAAGAGCCAGACCTTACAGACCAAAAGTTTTTGGAATGTGACAGTGTACTTGGTGTTCAGACATCACTGACACCAAAGGAAAGTGATGAAACTGGTAGGGAAGACCAACAGCAACTCTCTCTAATACGCAGCGCTCTGTCAGATCCCTCTGTGCTTCCCTTTGACATCTCTAACGATGTTTATTCAGATAACACTTCCATTTCTGGATGGAATTTTGCAAGTGCAATCAAAGCTAAATGTAGTACTAGCACTGCTGAATGGGTAACAGACGCTCATGAAGGTAAGACTGAGAAATCTGCTTCAAGTGATGAAGAGGATATTTATGGACATGGATTACCGTATTCATCCTCGGAGACTAGCATGCCTGAAGTTGGTGTTGGGTCTGGTTCCCAGGATGTGGCCAAGACAAGCCTAGATGAAACGGTGTTGTTAAAAACTGATCAGGTATATGTGTTCAATTTAGTTAAAATACTTAATTGCAGCATTTCAAACGGAACATTCATGTGTAACTGTGTTATTACTCTATCCTTTACTTCTTCAGGAAAGCAATTTTTTTCTTACTTGACTTGAGTAAACAAGCAAAGCATAAAGCCAAACAGCATTGTGTGTTGTAACTCTTATGAAATGTGCTGTATCTGACTTCAGAATGGTTGATATGTGCAGATGGACAGATGCAGTTTAATTTTACGCAAGGCAAATTTATTCATTGATTAAAGTACTTAAGATTCTTAAGTTTAACTTCTTTTAATCAAAATATGGGAGCTGCTGTTTTTATATAGCCATTTTCTTGTGCAGTTTGAAGACACTTGATAGTGTTCTGACTCTACAGTTTTTAGTTTGCAGAGAGCTGGATGGGATACTCTGGCCCTGGTTATGGTATCCTGAGCCTGGTTGTCTCAGAAAAGTACATTTGGTGCCTGGACTACAGAGGCAGCCTGTACTGCAGCGCTCTTCCCGCGGCTGGGCTGCGGTGGCAGAAGTTTGAAGATGGTGTCCAGCAAGTGGCAGTTTCCCCCTCAGGTTGGTTGGCTTCTGCTTCACTGTAAATACAAAAGCTGCATAGACTTGTGCATTTTCTTTGCTTTTGTTTTTTTTGTGTGTTTGGGTTTTGTTTTTTTTTTTAATGATGACTATTATTTAATGAAGTGAAATTTGTAATTTTTCTGAGATTACAAATGCAGTTCAGTGCATGTGTAATTTCCATGTAGGCAGGTTTTTTGTTTGTTTTGTTTTTAATACAGTACTTCTAGTCCCTTGGTTGTCTGGGACTTGTTTCATGCTTGTTTCATGTAAAAGTAGTGTGTGTTTTTTGTTTTGTGGTTTGTTTTTTTCATTTTTGTTTCTTTTTGTTTGGTTGGGTTTAAGTCATGTTGAGTGCTATGACTGCATCTTCACTACCTCTGCATACCGTGTTCTAGTTTAAGTGGCTGTCTTTCTAAGAGGTTCACATTGCACTTTGAGAAGTTTTCAACATGCAGCTGCCTGAATAAAGTGAACTTCAGAAGAAGCAGCTCAATGGTAGGCGGAGGTGAATGAAGAGCTCCTCATCTATACAAAACCTTGGGCTTTGATACAGAACTGCTTAAGATTCCCAAATTTAAAATTATTTTTATTGTAAATGTGGAATTGGTTTTGTGTATGAGTTTATTGGTTTGGTTTTTTTTTATACTAAAGAAAAAAAACCTTTTAATTTTTGGTGTATTTGCATATGAGTTTGTTCTGGATGGAACAGTCCTCTGAGGAGGATTATGTTGGATTAAAATGAAATGTTTGGTTTTGGTTATCAACTTGTGTCACTTTCAGTCTTTCAGTCTCAGATTGTTCCAGGACTGGTGCGAAAATCCAAGTTTCTGAGACATTTTCTTTACCTGATCTCTTGTCTCAACACTATTTTCTTCCCTTATCATCTCTAAAAGCACATCAATCTTCCCTCCTCTCTGTAGAGGAAGACAGAAACAACCTTTTGCCCAGGAAATCTCTTGAGTTGCCAACAATTGCAGTCTGAAACTACCAAGGGCAAACACAGAATCACAGAATCATAGAATGATTTGGATTGGAAGGGACCTTAAAGACCATCCAGTTCCAGCCCCCCTGCCATGAGCAGGGACACCTTCCAATAGACCAGGTTACTCAAAGCCTCATCCAACCTGGCCTTGAACACTTCCAGGGAAGGGTCTGTTTTTTAAGAAAGATTTTGTGTTTTAATCTGTAGCTGAGCTTTGTTATGGACAAAAAAAATTAAGAGTGCCTTTGCTAAGATAAGATCATAGGTTCACCCAGTTCGGTATCTTGTCCTGAACAGTGGTCAGAAGCAGATGCCTGCAGAAAAGTGAAAGGAATGGGCTAGCATGTGTGATGTATGTACAAGAAAGCTGGGGAGGGACTTTTTAGAGGGGCAGTTAGTGATAGAACAAGGGATAATGGCATTAAACTGGAAGAAGGTAGGATTAGATTAGACATTAGGGAGAAATTCTTCACTGTGGGGGTGGTCAGACACTGGCACAGGTTGCCCAGAGAAGCTGTGGATGCTCCTCCCTGGAAGTGTTCAAGGCCAGGTTGGATGAGGCTTTGAGCAACCTGATCTAGTGGAAGGTGTCCCTGCTCATGGCAGGGGCATTGGAACTGGATGATCCTTAAGGTCCATTCCAGCCCAAACCATTCTATGATTCTATGATTCAGGTATTTGTCACCTAGGACTAGTCCACAGAAGTTATAATTTACCTTATTGACGCTACTAGTATTTGTAAAAGGTGAAAGTACTACAATTAATCCCTTTTCCTTATGTATTTAGGATGTACCAAACTAGTACAGAAGCAAGCCATGAACTTCAGTCCCTAACATGGAACTTGTTTGTTAGCTTTCAGTGTATAAGGAGAGATTACTTGAATTTGAACACTTAGAAATTGCACATACTCTAATGGTAAATGCATTTCAGCAGTTCCTAGGGAAGCTGTTCTGATCTTGTTTTTTTAAAAAAATTATAAGCATTTTTAAATCTTGTATTTTTGTTTAATGCTGCTGGTTTGCCTTTCCCCTCACATTATGTGTAGGTAGGACAAATCAACTGTCTCTGCTGCAGTAACTGCCAAGTCATATTATGTACTGTCTTAACTCCTTGTAATAGGTGCTCTGCTCTGGAAAATTGAACAGAAGACTAACAAAGCGTTTGCTTGTGGAAAAGTAACTATAAAAGGAAAACGCCACTGGTATGAGGCTTTACCCCAGTCTGTATTTGTAGCTTTAAGTGATGACACCGCCTGGATTATCAGAACAAATGGAGATCTGTATCTGCAAACAGGTACCTGAATTAATTGCAGGCTCTTTAAATTTTTGTGGGCTAAGATTATTAGTGTTCAAGTCTATGGAATGATCACAATTTGCTTTAAACTTTTATCCGCAGCCAGGACATGAGGAAACCTTTTTATCTTGAGAAATGGTTGGAAACAGTTGTGAGATTCTGTGTAATTACAAGGCTGGAAAAGCCAGTTCCTAGCCACTTAATTTTTGTGCAATGTGGAATACATACAGTATAGAGAATTTATGACATGAGGAGGATATAGGTTGGATGCAGATAAACACAAGAAAGACATTAACCTGTTGGAATGGGTCCAAAGGAGGCCACGAAGATGATCTGAGGGCTGGAGCACCTCTCCTACGAGGACAGGATGAGGGAGTTGGGGATGTTCAGCCTGGAAAAGAGAAGGCTTAGGGGAGATCTTATAGCGGCCTTCCAGTACCTGAAGGGGCTACAAGAAAGCTGGGGAGGGACCTTTTACAAGGGCAGGTAGTGATAGAACAAAGGGAAATGGCTTTAGACTGGAAGAGGGTGGGTTCAGATGAGATATTAGGAAGAAATCCTTCCTGTGAGGGTGGTGAGACACTGGAACAGGTTGCCCAAGGAATTTGTGGATGCCTCCTCTCTGAAAATTTTCAAGGCTGGGTTGGATGAGGCTCTGAGCAACCTGGTCTAGTGGAAGGTGTCCCTGCTCATGGCAGGGGGGTTGGAACTGGATGATCTTTAAGGTCCCTTCCAACCCAAACCATTCTGTGATTCTATGAAATGGAAAAACATTGCAGAAAATATTGAAATCGTATCCATTGCCTTGAAAATGGTGTGGTGCACTGAAACAACTGAGACTTAAGTGGGTTTTCTTGCTTTAAGGATTTTAACAAAGTTTGTAGAAGGACTTTGAAAGGTGATGGGGTAGTGTGTGGCTATTCAGAAGAAATTCAGGTATGGGGGGCAGAGTCAGGGAATGTAGAAGCTGTGTCTTTGGAAAAGCACAGATCTGTTGGAGGTAAGAATTACCAGTTGATAATGAAAGTACGGTATTCTGAAACAGAAGATCATGAAGTGCTTTGGAAATATAGACAAGTGGTGTGTATTTTACATGGCAGAGAAAGCAAAGCCAGTGGGGGAGTTGAATGGGCTGTGGTGCAGCAATTTTTACAGCTGCCTGCTCACTGGATGTGAATGAAGAAAGAATCAGAAAAAGGGATAGTGCAGTGGCAACTTTGAAGTCATGGCCTTAGTTTTATCTGCTTCAGTGAATAGAAGAGGATGCATTTGGAAGATGTTATGGAGAGAATATTCAGGCAAAATACAAGGAGCTAGGATGAAGGATGGAGCTCCAAGTTTTAGAGTTAAGGGGAAAGTGTCAAGGACTGTCATGCAGGCTTTGTACAGAGAGCTGAGTTGGTAAGGAAAAATTGCAAATAAATGATGAAGGAATTACTGGAGAAGTGAGAGGAGGACTGAGTGAGGCGGAAACAGTAAGACACACTAAAGCAGAACAACATTCCAGAGTGTCTTGGAATTCTAATTTATCTTACATTTTATTCTGGTACTCTCTTAATTTCTCTTGTGGATGTAATTGTTGTAGCACAGTATAGAAATTCTTCATGATTGAGAAAACTGTTTAAATACACAGCATTGTTTCAAAGAATCTCTTCTCTTAAATTACTTTATTTTAATTAAGTTTAGTAGTTACAGAGAAATCAAGTGGCCTGCCCAAGGCCACATGTGTATTGCCAACAAGCATGGATAAGTAGTGATAAAGAGTGAGCTTTTGATGCCAATCACACAGGGCTCTGTGGAGGTTTGAATCAATATTTTTCTTCCCTGCAAGAGATTGGTTTGATTACATCAGCTTACATTCTGCTGTTCTCAGGATTCTAAATTTGTCTTTGATGCCAAAAATAAATTCTTAATAAATCTGTCTTGTTAATGTGAGGCAACCAGTGATAGTTATTTCTCCAGGATCTTTTCATTCCTTCCACTATCCTGTCTAAGTTCTATAACAAAAGTGTGTATTCAGAGGTTTGGAATTGAATATTCTTCTTGTTATTTGAAAATATCATACAGATCAGTCTGTTGATACTTGCTTTGGCAGCATGAGAAGATTAAGCAAAAACTATGTCTCTTAAGGTGTTTCACATGCAGCCATGCAACTCAAGCTTCAGTGTAATTGTGAAGAAGACATGTTCCTCTAAATTGTATCTATAAGTGTGTGCAAACTACCTGTAAATCTACCAGACCTCTCTCCTTCTTTCAATACTAGACACTGTGGTGTGCTCTTTTGTAATAGCTCTGCTGCCACTATTCAGATCAGGTTGCCTCTCTTCCTGGCATGTTTTGGGCAAAAATTCTTCCATCACTGCCTTTTTCTTTCATGCTTCTGCCAAGTCTAATACAGGTTTTATAAATGGAGATTCCTGGTATTGACACTAGAGGGAGAAAATGAACAGAAATGAAGGGATGGGACTTGTGTGCTCTGCAGGATGTTGAAGGGGGTATAGTGTTTTATTTCTTAAAATACAAATTCAGCTATGTTAGAGGAAATAATTAATAGTTTATAGAAAGAATAGTCAATCAAGGAAATAGTGATCAAATGAAAAGTGTTAGCATGTCAGGGATATTGCTCTCCTTATTTTCTTTGGTCAGTAACTTTGTCTCTTTTCTTTCAGTTGCAAAAAGCCAAAATTGGTAAAGCAATCCTCCTTTTTTGATTTCTAGGCCTAAGTGTGGACCGTCCTTGTGCCCGAGCAGTAAAGGTTGACTGCCCTTATCCACTGTCACAGGTTACATCGAGAAACAACGTTGTGTGGGCACTGAGCGAGCAGCGCGCCCTGCTCTACCGGGAGGGAGTACGCAGCTTTTGTCCTGAAGGAGAGCAATGGAAGAGCGATATTGTCAGGTAATGACACTGTGGTGGGACAGTGTCGTAACCAGAATGACACAAGTAATTGTTTTCAGTGCTGGAACTCCTAAATGTTTGAAAAAGTGTTACCTGAACTCATGTGTATACATATGTGTGTGTATATATGTCCTTTATGTCCAGCCATATTCAGAGTAACTGGTGTTTTTCTGTCTGATGAATGACTGCCGTGTAATAAAAGAAATTGCTGTGAACAGAAGTAGTAACACAGTTAAAGCGAGTTTAAGAAAGTGAGGACAATTTTTAAAAGATCTTTATAATATCTGTCAACATGACTTATTTTGATTAAATACTGTTTTTTTTTTAATCTTTGCCACAATGACTTTAATGAGCTGTCCAGATATTTGAGTGAATTTTTTCTGAGATTAAATCTCCACATTTTCTTGGTCATCCATACAGCTGGATAATAATTTTCCACTTTCTAGTCACAGATTTTTATAAATATTCTGGATAATTGATACTTAGCTTTGTAGTTGATACTATGCTCGCAGTAAGTAGTTTGTGATAAAGTTAAAAGCACTGAGTTTTTACTGCTGGCTTTGAGAATCTAGAATATAATCTCTCTTGTGACATCAGCCTGAAGCAAGTACAGGAAGAAATTCCAGATCTTAGTCACATGATTTTTATCTTCTACTGAATATCCTGTTGTGGAGCTTTAACTTGTGTTACCTCCCAACCTGGTATTTGGCTCTCTGAAAGTCTGGGGAAATTTTCAGTGTCTTGTTCAAATCTGATATTTGCATGTACTTTAGTTACTTTATTTAATGAAAATATCTGCTTGACCTGTGCCTTAGGTACACTTAATGTTCTTGGGCTTTGTGTTAAAATTGCAGAAAGCAATCTGTATTTGTTCTTAAATTGCTGAGAAAGGTTCTCTGAAAGAAATAGCATTGTTTGCTACCTTTTAAGTGTCTGATAAGATCACCTGGTCCTGTTGACTTTCTGAGCTTGAAAATTGTTTACTTGTACAGGAAACTTGTCGTCCTAAACTCAAAAATTATCTTTGCCATATAGTTAGGTTGACTTTTCTATTTATGGTCCCTGAACTGCTAGTATTGTTCTCAGAATAGGTCAAGGAAGTTGGAGGAGATGCATTTATGAAGCTGCTTTATCAAAAGCTTAAGAACACAGCTCTTTATTTCTTATTTACTGAAGAAAATAGATTTTGTTTAGTTTTATTGTTATGTATCAAGTTTCAAATCCTGAGTGATCTTTTAAGGACTAATTTGTTGTTGTTGAATGGTTTTTACTTATGCAAACTAATGAAATTTGAATTACTGAATAACTACGGAAAATTTGAAATCAAATGTGTTTTTGAGTTTGGCCACACTGAGTTCAATCATTTTTAACTGCTGTTAGCATTGTAACAGCTTCCTTAAAATACCATAAGCTTAAACTTGAAGTAAGGTTTTTAATTTTTTTACTTGTTTGCATTTCCAGTGAAATGCAAGCTTTGGAACCAGTGTGCATAACCCTTGGAGATCAGCAAACATTATGGGCTTTGGATATCCATGGAAATCTGTGGTTCAGAACTGGTATAGTTTCAAAGAAACCACAAGGAGATGATAACCATTGGTGGCAAGTAGGCATTTTTAAATTTTGCTTTCAGTTTAGTCTTTTACCTTGGTTTTATTATTTGCATTGCTTTCTCTTGAGATTCTCAGATAAAATTAAATTAATTGTTCGATATAGTATATAGCACTCTTTATTCAGTATATTAAAACCACAGTGTGGCTGTGGCTAAAATCCATTTTCATGTCTGCTATAAAAAAGAGGGGAAAAAAACCATCCTGTGGTCATCCAGAGCAGCATCACAGCGGTTTGCAAGAAATGCTCTGAAAATATCATACAAATATCAATGGTGCACATAGCTTGGTATCTTAACAGTGGCAATGGGACATGCTGTTTTAGCAAAGTGTCAAAGTCTGGCTGCTGAATGCAGTCTCTCCTCTTGTCTTCCAGTACCCATCCTTTTCCTTAGCTAGATGAAATAATAAGTAACTTTGTAAAAATGCTTTTATCAAGCATTTTACCATTCAGTTAAGGTTTCTTCAAGCCATGTGGGGCTGTTTGCTTCAGTCATGGATCATGTGGATAACAACCAAGTTACTGCAAGTACTCCCTGGTATTGGTTTAGAATTCCTGAGTGTTTTCTGCAGCTTTGCTTGTTTTCCCCAGAAATAGGTGAGGGAGAAGGGGGTGTAAAAACAGTTATACAGAAAATTTATTTGTCTTCGTGTCTACCTAAGTTAAAAGAATTTAAGTTTCTCTCTTCCTTTGGGAAACTGAAAGTTCACCTGTTTGCACAGTTCAGCTTCTTCTTAGGGGGAGAGGAGGGTCATCCTAAAACAGAAGGCTTTCTTAAGATGCAGAATTCAAAGTGGATTGTTGGGTAGGAGGAGTTGTAAGCTGGTATTTAATATTCTTTCTGGTTTATTATCAAGGCTCTTACTTATTCAAAATGTACCAGTTTTATTTTTCCCTTCCTACACTCAGATTTCTAAACTCTTGGTAGATTTCTTGTACATAAAGCACACAAGAAGAAAAGCTTCTGGTGAAAGATTCTGCAGTTCACCCACAAGCTTAACCAATTACTAAGAATGCTTTTTTCCCTCCCCCCCAGGTGAGCATCACTGATTATGTAGTGTTTGACCAGTGCAGCCTGTTCCAGACAATAATCCAGGCAACTCATACAGTGGCAACAGCAGCTCAGGCACCTGTGGAGAAGGTGGCTGATAAACTTCGAATGGCATTTTGGTCACAGCAGCTTCAGTGTCAACCCAGCCTCCTTGGAGTTAATGGCAGCGGAGTCTGGATATCTTCAGGCAAAAATGAATTCCATGTGGCAAAGGGAAACTTGATAGGTTGGTGTGCTTTTACATCTGATATTTTTAAGTTAATGAAAATAAACAGGAGAAAGTAACTAACTACAGTTCCATCACCATAAACATTATCTGAGATGGGTTGAGCCGCTTTAACAAACAATTCCGTGTTTAAAAAATAAATGAAATTATTCCTTAGCATTTGGTCTTAAATATTTTCTCATTTAAAGGTAAATATTTTCATGGAAAATTCATTGTCCCCAAGTGAGCTGTGCACATGTACCTTTTAGTACCTACACTTGTCCCTTCTCTGGAGTGAGAGGGCAATCTTAAGCTATTGTACCTTTTGTATCCAGCACAATGGAGTCTGGTTTATGATCAGTGTGACAATGCAAAACAGTAATGCTATGGTTTTACAGTGATAATAGAGGAATTGCTTTATTTATTTTTCTTACTGTGTTTCTCAAAACAGATTTTTGATTTAGTACATTTCTTTGATCAAGTAAACACTAAGAATAGACTTAGAACACTGTCTGTTTAACCTTGTCACCAAATTGGTCTCCTGTGGAAGACCATTAATCATCTCCTCTCTCCTCCTCTTCTGCATTCCCAGTTTCCTCTCTGTGTGTGTACGTGTGTGTAACGACGAGGTTGCCCCCACCAGTTACTAGAAAGATTCACACAGAAAGTCTTGTCTAGATTATATTTAATAATTGATTGCAATAGGATGTCTTTAAAATTGTAATATTTAAAACAATAACAAATTTTAATAGAAAATTAAGTTTCATACTAATACCACTCTGTTCCTTCTTTCAAGGCACTTACTGGAATAATATTGTGCCTCGTGGTACTGCTTCTGCCACAAAATGGATTTTTGTGTTGGCTTCAACAGCCTCAACTAAAGAAGGTTAGTGAATCAACAGTGCAGGCATATATTATTTGATTTTTAAATAGTGTGGAATTGATGGTGTAAGTAATTACATTTCCTGAATTACTTCAGATTTTGGATGCCTTTACTGTGTGCAGGGATCTAAAATATTTGAAGTAAGGTGGAAATAAATCTGTAAAACTACTGGAGATTTTAAAAAGCCAAAAGCTTATAATTCCCTCTGCCACCTTTGTTGTGGAGTGGCATACAATAGAGAAACAGATAGTCCTTTAGGAGCAGTAACTTCCTAAGTTTTTGCAGCATGAATTTGTATTATAAAATCTTGGAGCATACTTTGCTGGAATACTTATCCTAAACAAGTATATCTCCTGTCAGGGCAGTTATTGCAGCATAATTGCACATTTTATTGATAAAAGTGCAACCACACTAAGGAATTCGACTGCTGGTTAGAATATTAGCAACTGAGTTATCTAAGTACACTAGCTTTATTGGCAAAAATGTGTGATTTAGAGCTGAAAAGGAATGCTGTTTTTCAAAGGCAATTGCCAAAGATAAAGAAAAGCAAAAGAATAAAGGGAAGTGATCGTATACTGTTATATGTGTCTTCTCTCTATTAGTTTTTCTAAATTAGATATTTCATCAAATGAGATCACTTATTACTTACTTGATTTGAGAAAGGGAGTTTTTAGGTGCCTAAATAAGGGCTTGGGAGTGTGTTTGTACTTCAAAATCTTACCCTCTGAACATAGCCAAGAAGCTTTAATTTTGTCTTCAAATGTACTGATAATTTTTTTTAGAAGCAGCAGATGTGTAAGCTTTCTCAGAGTGGTTTAGGAATGATTTTAATACCAGAAATGTCCTTTCCATAGGAAGCTTTCTGTGGCTGTGCCAAAGCAGCAAGGATCTGTTTTGTGTCAGTGATCAGAATCCGCAGTTCCGTCCTTCTACGGTGCAGCTGCCGCCGGACACTGAAATGGTGCACTACTCTGCCTGCCAGGATGCCATTTGGGGTTTGGATAGTCTTGGGCAGATATTTATCAGAACACTTTCATCCAGCTGTCCAACAGGGATGCATTGGACAAAACTGGATCTCTCTCAACTAGGTATGATGTTTTTATTGAGTAGACTGACCCCTAACTCTCTGAGCAGACAGTCAGTATTTTCCTTCAGAATTATCTTTTGGTTGACTGACACAGAATATTACATTTACTGGTTTAAATAGTACCTTACAATAATGGTCCTCACAGCAGAGGACTGTAAAACATCAGGAACAGCTATGGCTTTCAAAGAATGTTTCATTGAGCCTTTGCTGGAGACAGAATGTTTATTATTTGCAAGATGCTTTGTATGTGTATGTACTTCTTAGAGTTTGACAGTTTGAGACAGCTGGGTCTGAGCCAGTGCTGTGCAGGTGTACCAGCAGCTTTAACTAGTCTAGTTCTTGTACTACAATGTACTGTAATTGTGTGGTCCTGGGCAGTTCCATGCACAATGCCCTACATTTTGTGGTTAAACACAATCTTAACAGAGTGGTCAAAGCTTCTTTGGGATCCTGTAAAGGAAAAATTATGCTCCAAGAGTTGCATCATCCATAAGTGATGCAACCGATAGCACTCTCATGTTCGGGTTTATACCGATTTAATGATTCAGCATGATGTTAAGAACATGCTGCTGGTTATCTGCTCTTTTTATTTAGTTAGGCATAAGACCAAGGTGGTTGACCATATTTTGATCATTAAAATATCCTCCTGGTTTGGCTCTGGGGTAATCATTAAAATATCCTCCCAGTTTGTCTCTGGGGTAATCAGGCCACTTGTCAGCTTCATCAGTAATATTTCAATTAGATTTATTTTTTTAATAATCTGACTGTGATAACATTCTTACCTTCATGCTAATCTGCATTCTTGTTTCAAGAGAAGATAAAAGAAATTGAGACTATGCATCATTCTTGCATTGTTTTAAAAAGAATTCAACTGTTTGCAGTTTTTCCATTTTTAATGGCAATGTTCATGACTGGTCTGAGAACAGACAAACATTTTAACTTCAGGGTTAAGGAAAGGAAGACACAGCTGTCAGACTTTGAGCCTCACATACAGTTTTAGTATGCAATTTGTAATACTTCAGAAAAATTGTTAAAATGGATCTTTTAAAATTAATTTGTTTGCCATTTATACACCAGATTTTCAAGATCTGATGAGATGGTTTCAAATCACTAATCATACCATAGTTTCAGCACTGCTTGATGCCTTTTACCTTCACTAACCTGCAGGTTAGGTTTGCCCACATTCTTCTCATGTTGCTTAATAGAATTTGAAACTTTTCTCATTATATTGTTGCTTTCCAGTAGCTTGGATAATAACTGTTTAACTGAAATAATAAATAACTTCTTGCTATTGTCTGAAAATCTCAAAGCATTCATAAAGGAAATAAATGTAATTGGTGTGAGCTGACTGTAATATCTGGCTTGTGAACTTCAGCAGTTCAGAAGTTCAACCTTTGCATTCAACTGTTCCTTTTAGCTTCATGGCATTCTGTGGTGATATTGCAGAAATCTGGGGTCAGGAAATACTTCAAACACTCCACCTTAGCTGTCACTGCGGGTTAATACTTAAGTGTGAAAATGTTCTAGGCATTTTTCCTCCAAGATATGCATATAGTAGATTACTGCTGACAAGGTAGTGCATATCCGTGGTTATAATAGAAGAGCCTTTATTTGCTCTAATGGGGCTGAAGAAATTGGAGAACTATTGTTATTGTTCAAGTGTATGTTTAAATTTACTTCTGAAACATTAGGACTGTAATTTGGGTGGGGGGAAAGCAAATTGCTGTAAAATGCAATTCAGAATTCTAAATGGAAGTAGTGGGGCTGCCAGCATTAATGTTGAAATATTCATATTATGTTGATAGCATCTTCCTCTTGCCTTTACACTATGTCCTGGGAGTAGTATCTAGTAAAATATTTTGATTAGAGTTCCATTATCAGTATCAAGGTTTCTAAACACAGTAGAATGACCTTTAGGTTTCAACAATAAACAATGCCTCTGAATCATGCTAGTTTCTCTAAACAGTAGATGAGTATGGTTAGTGTGACTTTCTCCTAGGATAAAACAGTAAGTGGGAGGAGGGAGAAACCCTAAAACATGTACATAAGGGCTGCATTTTTTAATATCAAATTGTACTGTAGACGTAAATAACATCAGCTATGCCGAGTAGGTGATATGTGATTCTGTGTTTGAGTGCTCTGATGCTTGTTTGGATCAACAGCTGAGATACCATGTCACAAAGCCAGTTCGAGTCATACTTTATGGTAGAAAGAAAAAATAGGTTTTAAGTAAGATCTTGACTTTGTAGCTGAACGTCAAACCCCTGCCTGTAAAAGGAAGTTGTTCTAGGTGTTCTTATCCCAGGCAGTAGAAGTTTTTGTGTATAGTTTTGTCATTTGTTTTTAATATGAAGTTATATGATGGAAGGAGGTTTTGAGGTGAGACAGATTAATTCAGCTTTCTATGATTCAGAAAGTTAAGTCATTTTGGTTAATGGGAAGATCTGTTTGCTATTACAGATAACTAAAACACAAAGCTATGTAGTCCTGTTGCTCCTTTTTCTTTCCCACAGCAAGCTTTAATGACAGGATATATTACTTTTTGCAGAAATAAATGCTTTAAACTTGCACTCTGTGGCATAAAATTGCACCCTCCTCTTTAAGGAATGCTGTATCTGATGCAGTTTACAAGGATTTGTTCCCAGATTTCACATCACTGAGGAGAGAACTGTTACCAAGAATGGGATATCCCAAACAGCAAGGCCTATTTTTAGATTCTTTAGTTTGGAGTCTGACCAGGGCATTCCTTCTGTAGTCTATCTGTGCTGATTGGGTCCCTCTTTCTGTGGAACATGTTTTCCATTACTTAGCATTGTGTTGTCCCAGCACTGGGAGAAAAAAAATAAAAATCCACTGTTACGTATAGTACATCACATGGCTACTTTAAAATTAATGTGAAAGAGTAACAGTTCCAGTTAGCTAGCAACTCTTTTTAATCTAAAGTATCAGGTATCCCTTTCTCCTATCTTTGCAAACTTTTAATAGCAAGATTGATAGGTGCAATTGGGTATGCAAAAAAACCCAAACCCAACCAAACCACCCCTCAAAATTCCAAAACATACTTATTTGGCAACTTTGTTTTCATTGTACTGGCTCCCATAGGGTTAAAATACTGCTGCGCTTTTGAGGTAGGTGTAATAACGATGTACACTGTTGAATATAAATCCATTTGAAAATCAGTTCCTTTATTTACAGATGTGACACTGGTATGTTGGCACTGAAATGCATAATCCGTATGCTCTCATGTTTTTAAAGTGCTGATAGCGTTAGGAATGTTCTTTGCTGGATGTATTAGCAGATCAACACCTTTAAAAGTCTACAAGGAGAAAAGTTCACATTAGGTCATGTGAAAGCTTGTCTAGGCACTGATAACATTTGTCACAGAATGTTTCCCTGCTTGAATTCAGTTATTTTAATAGCATATTTTTATTGTGCTTTAGAAATCGCAGTATCCTGTGACTAAAACATTTATTTTTAGATTTAAAATAGAAATACCTCACATACACTACTTTTTGGTTTTATTCATTGTATCCAGTCATTTTTTTTTTTCTTTCACAAATTGTATTAACTTTTAATCATTTTTATGTGACTGTGCTTAAAGCTAGTTTAGTACAATCAAGTCTAAATAAAAGTTCTCATTATTAGCTGAGTTCGAAAGGAAAATGCCAGGTTGCTAATAGTCTCTTTGTTATTAGGTGCTGTAAAGCTGATCAGCTTGACCTGTGGAAATCAGCATGTTTGGGCCTGTGACACCAGTGGTGGCATTTATTTCCGTGTAGGAACTCAACCTCTTAACCCAAGCTTGATGCTTCCTGCGTGGATAATGATTGAGCCACCTATACAGGTAATATATTGATTACAATTCTTTGTAACCCAGTGATGTACTGTGAACGTGCTGCCTGATGACTTATGACCATAAATCATCCCAAATTCATCTAATAATCACAAATAACTTTTTTTTTCCCCAAAAAATGGAGGGTTTTGGTTTCCTTTCTATCCTTAATGAAAGTTTACTTTTCATGTAACACAGCAGCTTTATAGGCATGCAGTAGAATGCAGCCTTGAACCATATACTGAATATCTGCTGTATGCTAGCCAAGAGGCTGGGCTGACAAACAGCACAAAGCAGAGGGTGTGGGAAGGCTCTGCTCAGGTGACATGGTGCTGAAGTGCCTGCCTCCCTCCTCCTTTATCCTCACCCTTGTGGGTCTGGGATGCTTGCCAGGGTGCTGTGCCTGGATTTAGGGGCTTACGTCCAGTGGTTAGTGAGCGTGCAGTACAATTGCAGCTCTTCTCCCTTGTTCCTGGAATGGGCAAATGTTATATCCTTTATACCTGCCAGCTGGGAGGATCAGAGTGGAAAGAAGCCTCCTAAAGTATCCTGGGAGCATCTTTTCTGAGTATAGAATGGACCAAATGTGTTTCTCCAGTGTGTGGTTTCTTTTTTAATCTCTCTTTAAACCTCGGTGCTTGCTTTCATTGCTGCTCTAATACTTTGCAAGTTAAACTATGAAATGGGTGTCATTTCTGTGTCGTGGGTTGGGACTACTGTAGTGGAGCTGACCTCTGACTACTCATTTCATTCTTTGCTCCTTGGCATGAAATCAATTGAACTGTCTGATGATCTGGCATTGTAACACTGGATGTGTTTGCAGACTTGATTTACATTTTATAATGTTACAGAATTTCTCTTGATGATTTTGAGATGTGTAGTACTTTTGAAAGAACGTGTTAAGAAATAAAAGAAAATCTGTAGCAGTGGAGTTGCAATAGTTTGTGTGGTTTTTATATAATTTGGTTTTAGTTTTGCTTATCTCTCATCAGCCAGTTATTAGCTCCTTCTGTGAATCTTAAGGTTTAACAGCAGAGAAGGGCAAGGAAATGAACCTGCAGATCTGCATCCCATCAGTTAGCACATCACTGGTTAGACTTGTTCTTCTGGGCTGGGAATGTGGTCAGTCAGACCTGGAGAAATGGCACCTTGTTTTGCAGAATAGCAAAATAGACTGATAAATAAGTACCTATATCACTTGCAACAAGGGCTTGATTACACTGCTCATTCTTTGTGTGCTGCAAGTGGATCTTTCTGATGTGATCTGTAAGAGACAATTTTTTCCTGCTCTGTTAGCAGGGTAGTGCAGCAGGAAGAGGAGACTGCAGATATCAATGATGATGTCTTCTGTAAGGGTAGTATTCTTAAAAAGGGAGGAAAACGTGTTCCACTTAAACTGAATTTGCCAAGAGACAGAGAATTAAACTAGTCTAGTATCTTCTTACTAAAAGGAAAATAGCCAAAAAAACTGTTTCTTTACACTGATATTATTTTGTCTGCACTAAGTGCATTCTGTACTCCTCCCTTGAAGTAGATTGAACTACTCAATACAAACGTGTTTACAAGAAATTGGGATTTGCTGTAGCTCATTATTTAGCAGTGACTTTGATTGGACAAAGTTCAAAATCAAATTATTTCCTATTAGCTTATCAAGGAAGCTGGATGATGTTGCCTTCCAAAATGATAACCTTCTGATACCCAGAGCAGTGTCATTCTCCTTCTCTTGGCAACACCTGACACTGCAATTTTAATAAGTCAATATGAAAGGGCAAAAACTCAAACATTGCTTGCAGAGAAGATGAAAACTCGTGTTACATGCTTGCTTTGAGACAATTCCAGCGTGTTGAAACAAGTCTAAAGCACTAATAGAGCAGCCATTCAAGCTTTTACAAAGGATTAATGCAAAATAAGAAAATATGTGAACTTTAAAATTATTTTCAAATGCTAGCTTAGTCCTTGTATAACAAATATAACATGATGAAAAGTGGACTATTCCGTGAACAATATTTGCTTATTAGCAGCATCTTACTGTTATCTCTCCCTTAACTGCCTTTGACACAGTTCATGCTGCATCACTTTATCTTCAGAATACCAGAAGTACTGTGAGCGATCCAGTCGTCTTCTGTTTGGAGAAGGAAATAAAAATTGCCTTTCTCTTGCTTTAAGTACAGGAGCATTCTCAAATAACGTAATTTAAAACCAACTATGGCTATTTCATTCCCTAGTAAATGTCAGAGCCAATATGACTTGCCATATCCCAGGTCTCATGACTCATGAGCAGCTCATGAGCAGCTCCAGACTCTGCTTTTATGGTGTCACTTCTCATTAAAGGAGTGCTGCAGTTGCACAGCATCCATCTTTGCACAGCTTCACAAAGGTATTCAGAAACAATAGTTTTGGTGAGGTTTTATCCATGCTAAAATCAGTGAATGTAATTTAAGTTCAATTTTCACTCTGTGATGCTGCATGTTTTGTTTTGGTTTGTTTTTAATCTAGACTAAAACCATTCTTATTTGTTTCTCTTCCCTTTGCAACTCCCTACTGCAGTGTCTCTTGAGATGAAAAATAACTCATGTTCTCTCCCCTCCCTCTTTATTTTATCCAGCGCTTCAGAAGTGGTTGATAACATCATTACAGTATCTTGAGCAGTAGTAATTTATATGTAGATGTTTTCTGTGCTTCATCTATTCTGTTCTGCAGTCTTAGAAGTAAAAATAATTATGTAGTTAAGCAGCTTTTTTGGAAGCTGCTTGAAGGACTTTGATAAAGCTGATCAAAATTATTTGAAATTATTTTGGTCCAAGAAATAGAAGGTGTTTTTCATTCTATTGTTAATATACATGATAAAAGTATTATCTGCTGTAGCATGCCTCAATATATAGTAAACTTAATTTTTAAAAATTAGCAAGAAATATAAATATTATTTATGTATAGACTATAGAGTATATTTCTATCTGTATGTGCATGCATATTTGTGAAGACCTAATGCTTTTCAGATTTTTTGCCTAAAGAAATAATAATTTAAAATTGAATATAAAATTAATATAGTCAATAAGTCTAATTTGACTGATTATGGAGTAGAAATGGATTGAAAGTTAAAAATCATCAAACTGGTGTAGAATGTCCCCAGAAGTTGAACACTTGTTTGAAAATAATTCTTTCAACAGTAATGCTTTGATTTTTGTCACCTTCTGAAAAAGACGAAGAGACAAAATCTGATCTTGAGAAATGCTCTGTTCCTACAAGTACCATTTTAACATAAAAACTGGCCTTAAGAGGCACCTTGTCAGATTTAAATTAAAGGATCTATCAGATAAGCAGAATCTATCTTTAAGAGGATTAAAGGAAGCAAAGATCAGGACAAGTATTTGCAATGAGTCATCAATCATCTACTGCTTGTAAGCAATCATTTTTACTCTAAAAATAGATTAAACTTTTTATTAATTGCCATTTGCTTAATTAGAATCATAGAATGATTTAGATTGAAAAAGACCTTTAAAATTATCAAGTCCACTGCCAGGTCCACCTCTAAATCATGTCCCTAATTGCCACATCTCTATCTGTTTTAAATACCTCCGTGGATGGTGACTCAGCCGTTTTCTCTGGGCAGCCCATTCCAAATTGAAAAAGAATTTTATTAAATTGAGAGGTTTATTTAAATATCTGCGTAGCTTGTCCGAACTGTGGAGTAAAGGTGCTTTATTTAAGGAGATGTCTGCTATTTGACTACGTATAAAGCTTTCACTGATCCTTTGTAGTTCTAAGGGTCTCAGCAGAATAGTACCACTTAACTTAGTTTGCCATAAAATGATCTCTTGCAGTATGTGCATTTCAAGTTAGAGAAACTTTTGATTTACTAATCTTATAATTAAAAACCTAGTAATTGTCTCTTTATATTTTAAGCTGAATACCGCAGGTAACAGAAGATAGTATAAATTCTTACTAGTCTAGGAAGAGCTGGGTTTTTTTCTCACACACATACACACACACAAAATTAAGGCTGTTAACACTTTCACTGTCACTAAAAAATTGTTAAAACTATGAAAGAAATGGTAGTTACAAATATAATTTGAAATTTAGGATTTTTCTCTGTATTTCTGCAAAATCAATACACAAAGATTTAATTTCTTTTCAAGGCCTTCCTTTTTATTAGTCTACCTTCAGTGCAAGGAGGTTGGTTGTGCCTTATGGATGAGTGATGACTTGTTAGAAATGGTTGTGATATCTTTGTTTCTTTTCCTCTCTTTAAATAAAGTTCTGCTTGCCTTACAGAATACTTGATGCAAATCTGGAGACTTTCTTCCTCTGCCATATGCCTTGCCTTTTCATTTTTCAGTGAGCTTTCTAATATTATTAAGGCCAGTTCTGTGTTAAGTGGTACTTACAGGGGGAAGTGGTGAGCACACCTCAAGATCAGATTTTGCTATTACAATGTTTTTGGTAGGTGCCAAAATCAAAGCTGAAGTGTAGGAAGGGTTTGTTTGAAGTTATCTTCAAGGATTAGATATTTGGACAGGGAGGGATTTTTCTGTTGAAAATGCTTCCTAACTTTTACTTCAGAATCATCCATGCTACTTTTGAAAGTACTTGCCATGGAGAAAACTCTTCTTTCTAATGCATAATCCATATGACTGTTCTTTCAAAGTCTGATTGTTTCCACTAGCACAGACTGGCTTGCATCACCTGGCTGTTGCACAGATACCTTTCTGAGTTGCTATGAGTTCTGCTTTGGAGTACTAAGATGAGATGTAGATTAAGTATCTTTTTATTAGACCAATTCTGCTTAGATTAGAGAGGTAAAACTCATTAAACCTTCTGGTTGTCTGTAGACTAGACTAGCTAGTCTGTTGTTCCAAATATCTTTACTCATGTAAGGCCTCCTGAAGACTTTAATAGGGAGAGGATTTTCCTGGAGGACTGTACTTTTCAAAATGATGTAGAGGAAAAACTGGCAGTAGTCAGAGTATCTGTATCAAGGTGGGTTACAAATAAGCACAGGAAATTAACGCTCCTGCTCCAGTTTATTTTGTTTAGCTGATTTATAATGCCATAATGCTTAAGTTCAAATGTGTAGTGTGCTTCACAGGCATGCCTTTCTTCAGAAATTGTAAGTTACATAGAAGGTCCTGTAGATACTGAAAAAAATGTGATTACAGCATTTTTACTAAGCTGCCTCATGCCAATTCCACTGCTCAGTTCAGTGCTTATTATCTTCCTTTTTGTTGCTAGTTACTGTATTTCACTATATTTTTCTGCTTTGGAGTTTTAGCTTTCTGCTATTTGTTTTCAGGCATTGCTGTTGCCATGTTCAGAAACGCGTGCGTGTGGCCTGTCACGTTAGATAGCAATTGTTATCAGCACCAGAAGCTTCAGATCACAAAAGTGCACAAAATGAGATACACCCAGAAAACCGAGTAGACGATCCGCCTATATCCTTCTGAAATATGATCTCAAGGTGGTATATCTGCTTTTTGACAAGACTGGCTTACACTGAAAACAAAAATTGTGGGAAGGAGAACCTTCCATTTTCATACTTTCATTTGGTCAGTACTAGAAACATCCTCACATCTGCAATCTTCCAGTATGCTCATATTTTGATTAGCTAACACAGAATTATATATTTAATTATTTTTCAGAGAGATTAAGAAATGTATTTAACATTCAGTTGGGTAAATAAAGTAACTACAATTATCATTGTTGAGCTTTGAGAGATTTTTTCAGAATTATTCTATTCAAAAATAAAAACCGTGGTGTACAAAATCGGAGGTAAAGGATGTGTGTCCTGATTTAGCAAGCATGTACCTTGCTTTCAGTGGAACTGTTCATGTGCTCGCAGGCAGTGGTCGGCTGAAGTATTTAATAAATAGGAGTCCTTGGAAAGTTATTTTGAGAGACTCGTAAAAAAATACTTGTGCTATAAACTTAAGAGTTTTGGGCTTTTTTTTGTTTTGTTTCATTTTCATTAAAGCTACACCTGCATTTTCTGAATTCTGGTTAGAGCAGTTTTTGACTGGTTTTTGTGTGACTGAACTTCAGCTCGCTTGATTTGACAGGCTGTAGGGGGGGCTGGGTCCAGTTGACAGGTTTGTGATTGGGGGCTTAGCTTTTGTAAAGTAAATAGGGGCAGTGAAGGTGGGTGCTAAGCTCAGAGTGTATGGTCAGTGGAGAGAGCTTCAGTGAGCCAACAAGTTTGCCTGAGTAAGGAGACACCCTGGGATAACTGGTGGGCACATCAGACACTTTGACCTTGAATCAGGAGCCTGAAGGCCCCTCTCCATGGTGTGTTACTGTCTCTCTGTTTTATGATGATGTAAGGAGATGAGGTGCTGACAACCTCTCTTTGCAGACCAGCCTAGCAATCAGTTGCCTTCCCAGGTGGCTGGAGGGCTGGGTTGTGGTGTCTCCCCTGCTCAGACGCCCCTTCCTACAGAGCTGCCAAATAATCTCCTGTGTAGGAAGACCTTGTCTACTGAACCGAAGTCTAGTGAAACTAAGAGGTAAGGAAGGCAGAGGAGGTTGGACTTATATAGTCTAGCAAATGAATCATCTATCTGGGAAGCAGTGACCTCATTTCTAATCCCTGATCCCTGGAGAACTATGGTTTTCATCCAGTAGTTTAACACATTTCATAGCCTTGTGTTTGGGTATGAAACGCTTTACCGGGGACAGTGCTTAGTCCAGAGCTTTATCACTGAATTACTACTACTAGATAAATAGTAATTGTATCCTGAGTGCATTTCCAGTGTTCCTGTGGCTTACAGGATTTATTTTACATCTTGACAGATGGTAACTTTTCAGAATTGGTCAAGATTTGTTGCTTTTTAGTTTATTTTTTTTACCCTTTCCCTGAGTTCGTGGGGTTTTCTTTTACAGGTGTTTCGGCACATTTTTTTTCCCCCCTTTGGTTATGTAAATGAATTGTTACACATAAAGGTTATATGCATTTGTTCAGAAAGCAGTGCAGTAATGAAATGGCAATTTCTGTTACTATCAAAGGTGTGTGGTGTTTTCATCACAAATGTGTTAATTAACATGGACAAACATTAAAAAGCTGAAGTTAAAGACTCATGGATATATTTACCTTACAAAAATGCTTTACTTGGTAAGGTGTTTAAGTTTCTAAAACTAGAGAGGTGCACTTTACTGGCATAGTCTGCCTGAGAGGGTGTTTTACTGATTCTTGTTAAAGGTATGTTTTTAAAACAGCAAAACAAAGAAACGCCTTGGTTACTCAGAGCTTTGCTTGTACAAGATTTTTATTACCTCGTGCTAAATTGTATTGTTTCATGGGAGGCTGTTGCACATAGTGTTTACTTAACATACACTTCTGTAAAAACTTAGTTGTTTCTGTCTTAATAATTCAATTTTTCAGTATGTTATTAAAAATATCTCAAGTGGTAGTTACAGACAACCTATCATCTCCTACGCTACAGTTTATAAGCTTAGGTATAAGACAATGTGACCAGAGGACAGTTGGGCAAACCTGAGTAGACCTGTAGTCTACTATTAAATTTTAATTATTATTTTAGTTCCTTTTAAGGAACAATTATATTAAATATTTTGAAAGTATTTTATGGCTCTCTTTAGCTTTATTGTGTTGAATAGTCACATGGGTTTGGTATGACCTTTTCTGGGATTCAATGCCATATATTGTAGTCTTACTCATCTTCCTGCAAGAAAAACCATTGGAATAAAAAAAAAATTAAGAGTCAACAAAGGAGAGATCAAGGAATTGACTCCTTGGCTTTGCCTTTTCTTCCTGAGTGTCCTAACCACAGGCCAGCTAAGGCCCTTGTCTGTTTATTCACTAAAGGCAGAAAGTGGGGGAAAGGGTCATTGTTGTGCTAAGGAACACAGGACATTGTTTCTGAGGAAAATAGCGCTCCAGTTTTGCAGTCCATAGCTAATAATCTTTGTCTGACAATTCAGTGGCCGCATTACTGAAGAACACGTGGCTTCCAGGAAGAATGAACATAGATTTGTAATCTTTCCTGCTCTTGTGTATTACCTTGAATTTCTCTGCAGAGTAAAAAGAGGCACTTAAGGTAGCAAGCTGTTCTCTTCAAAAGTTTGAATGCAAAACATTCTGGTCAATACTGCTCTTATGTTGCTTGTGCTTTCTTGATATCTCTAATGATGAAAGTGCTTTATTACCTTCATTAGAATGGAGCTCAGAAAACAATATGCAAATAGTTAAGCCTGTATTAGAGATGGGTTTCTTTAAGAGGCATTCTTTGTTACTCTAGTTAATAGGGTCTGGATGTCTGGTAGCCATGAAAACAGTCAGATCAGTCTGATATACAGATAATGCTCAACAGTGTGAGAAGTCTCTGATCTGACCTTCTTACAGCCTGGCCTGGAGCAGTTGAAGGTGTTTCTGATTTGTCTTTTGAAGGTGAGGAGAACATTTGTGCTGCTTGTAGGCACCAACCTGTTATAGCAAGGGTTGGGCTTGGACAGACTGAGAACTTTATGTTTAGTCTTCCTATTTGCAGCAGAACAGAGATAGTAGAGGTCTGCTGATACAGGGACTCTGTGCTCCTGAAAAGTGACGTGGAAAATGTTCTGATGCCTTTTTTGTGTGTGTGTTTGTCCTTTCCTCCTTGACACTGAAGTTGAACCACTGTGTTTTGGGTTCAGCCGTGACTGAAGCAGTTACAATAAGACAAAACTTTTGAGTAGTAGGTCGGAGGGGAACTGTATTAATTTTTACTTTGAATTTTGTTTGATAGTGTTGTTTAAATTAAGTTCTTAGTGAAGCTTATTTCTCTGTGGTTTGCAGAAAGAAAGGAAATTACTTGAACTGAATTATAAAGCTAACAGGACAACTTTATAACTTAAATATGTTTCGCATAGGCACTATTTCTTTATATCATTTAACAATTCTTTGATTAAGTGCTTCCCTCAAGTTCACTTCATTTTATCAGCATTGTTGTCTCTGCAGACACCTGGGTGCTAGCAAACTATTTTTCATTGTTTTTATTTGTAGCAGACAATAAAGACACTCACAGCTCTTAGTATGTGGTTTTGAATGTTGAAAAGTACATAGTTTGCCTTTGTTGCAGTCCATGGTTGTAATGGGAAATCTTCAATATTAAAAAACAGAGTAACTGGGGATTTTGTAGCTGAGGTACAAGACCAGAGGGCAGGAGGATCTTCATTCTGTTCTTGGCTAAAACAGTCTCCTGCAATTTTTTTGAGTTTAGAAATTTTTGCACTACAAATAAAAGATAATCCATATTCCACCTTTTTTATCAGGTCACACCGAATCCATTAATACTCTGTAAGAGATCAGTCTCTCACAGTGATGAGTACTGTAGGTAAACCTATAAACAGATTTTGGTGTGTCAGTGTCTGAGGAAGGAGGCTGAGAGACTGGTGAGAGACTCTTTAAAATTCCAAATTCTTTAGTAAATTACAAATATATTTTCAGTCAAGGTATATAAATCTCATGAAAGCTATTGGAAGTTAAACCAGCTGAGAAGAGGCTACATTGAAATAATTTATTAATTTTCATGGTTAGCAGTCACTGAAATGTTATCAGCAGATTTATAAATTTGCACAGATATCTCTTGACTGCTATGAGAGAACTCTATTTGATCTTTCACTGCAGCTGTAGAGATCTGTTTTTTCTTATATAGATTATAAAATACTTAAAGCATGCTTATGGTAACTAAAACTTAGTGAAAATGAGGGATATCTGAGATTATGTTAGTGTGATTGTTCCAAAAAACTGGTACATTATGTCAAGAAAATTGTAAATTAATTTTATCCACCCTGCTGTGGTTGCGATGAGAACACCTTTTTGTTGTAGATGGCTGCTTTCTGGGTAAAAAACAAAACAAAACAACAAAAAAACCCAAAACCCAGAGGTAAAGCCTCTGCAACAGGCTCTAAGAATTCCCTGTAATTGTTTCCCAATGTCTTGTCACTGTTTTGTGCCAAAAGCTGCCGTATATAATGGTGTCACTAGCTGTCCTGTCAGTTGTGTCCTGTACTGTTTGTTTCAGAGCAGAAAGCTGCAGTGGAGTGGGGGGGCTGTGGGGTGTGTCTGTTGAGAGCATTGGATGCTGCCATCAGTGTATTGCCTGGATCTTTTATAATGAGAGTGAGTAGGAGGATTGTTTTATTGATGTGAGTTTATTGGAAAGACCTAAGGAGTCTGAAAAAGGAAGAGAAGCTGAAATTTAAATACCCAGAGAGGTAGGGCAACTTCAGGAGAAAACAGGAGCTCACTTAAAAAAAACAGAGAATGAGAAGAAATTTTGGCAAGGCTTGTAGAGATGTTACTTTGAACTTGATAATTTCTGTTTGTTTCTTAGATACATTGCTGCTGCTGTGGACAACTTCCAGTGAAGAGGCAGCAAGAATAGAGGGGAGAGTTGTAGGGGGGCTTGGGTTTTTTCTTGGTTTATTTTGGGTTTCAAAATAGCTAAGCAGTTATATATTCTATGTAGTAAACACTTTTCAAGACAGTTAGTGTGTTACTGTAAGGGTTCAAATTGCAGCCACTGTGAATTTCCTGTGATCAGAGGTAAACACTTCATCAAGCCTCTACCAGGCTCATGCTTCCAGTGGAAGGCAAGTACCTAATGAGAGCACAAACATGAGGAGGTAGTCTGTCAAAGGCCTTGCAACCTGAATAGACAGGACTGATTTGGTGATGCAAGTTGAACTTGGTTATAGCTGGGTCAGACACTTGTTAGCACCAGAATTTTAAAAGCAAAAACAAAGCAGGTAAGTGTTATGTACACAGAAGGCTCATCTGGGACTGGGTTGTGTGTTTATATACACATACAGATTATGCTTCTGTATTCCTGGTCTTACACATGCAAATAGCCACTTGCTCTTATTTATCACTTGCTCAGTATTTATCACACTGGAAATTCAGCTTATGCCTATGAGGCTAAAGCAAGAAATCCAGTGCTGCTTTGTGAGGTGATAACGTATTTCAGGGCATCTTACTGTCTTCTTCAGTGACCTTATTAGGCTGATGGGGAGAATTTTTTCTTTTCTTGTTCCTACCTGTGTTTTATTTAAAGGACATGTTTTGCAGGGTATTTGTGTTCACTAAACCTGTTGGCTGATGTATTTTTGCTCCAAAATCACCATCTTTGACATCCATAAAATGTTGCCGTCATTAACAATGATTTTGGACAGTAGTTGAGGCAACTCTCCATAGAAGCAGACAGAGTAAGGACTTGCCTGGGAGCAGAATGGGAGGTATGTTTCACTGAGGTTTGCCAACAGATAGCGTTGTGGATGCTCTCCTGCAGGTGTGGCTGCTCCAGTACTGCAGTCCTCTACAAGGAGTTCCACAGCCATATTCCTGTAGAATGGAATATAGGGAAGAAGGCACATCATCATTTCATTGCAAAGAGGATACATTCAGGCTGTAAAAATGTACTGCTTGTATATGTTTAGAAATACACTGCAGATTTAGTTATGTTAGGAAAACTTTCAGGAAGGCAAGGGGAAAATACTGCACTTTGTGCATTTCAGTGGTAGAGTTCCCTCTTCAACTTGCAATTGAAACTGTACCTGATTGGAATAACAGTGGTTAAGCAGATACTAATATTAATAGACTTGGATGATGAATATTAAATATTAATGTCTTTATCAGTAATTTTGGGTGACATTCATTCATGGTAGTTTATGTTTAGGAAGGGATTGACTTTTTGGAAAATTGGTAATTTTGTACAATTACAAATAAAATGTCAATTAAATTTCTTTCTGTCTTTAGTATCTGGTAAATATTTTACTTCTCTTGAGTACTTTCGTGAAGAACAAGTGATACAATAGTACAAAGATACAGTAGTACAAAGTTTAAATACTATGTTTGATTTTTGTAGCCAGTAGGAGTCAACTTGGTCAGCATTCATTCAAGTCCAAATGATCAGATGTTGTGGGCAATTGATAGCAAGTGGAATGTCCACGTTCGAGTTGGCATTACAGATGAAATGCCTGTGGGCACTGACTGGGAGCATGTACCAGGTAAAAATTAATGCATCAGTTCCTTGTTCTTGCTGACATTTTCTCAGTGTTGTGGTTTGATGGTTTGAGTTTTGGGTTTTTTTCTGCTGTTGCTTTTTAAATTGGATAGCAATGGTTAAATCAAATATTTTTCTCAGCAGTCAAATGTGCTTATTTATAAGAACATAGTAAAGTACTTGATAAGGGTTATCTTTTAAAGAGGACCTTGGTTTTACTTAAAAATGCTAAGTAGTTAACTGAAGAGAAATATCTTTTTTTTTAATTAATTTCCATTGTGTGTTATTTCAGGCTGCTGCCACTGAATTAATAAATGGTACAGTTAGTTCCCTTTCAGTTAGAACTAAAGCAATATTCCTAATCAATAAGAGCCTGCTGTGCTGTGGGAAGTTTTGTATTTAAATGTGATAACAACGTGGGATTTCTATCTAGATGTGTCTAACAAAAAACTAATGCTATTTTGCACATATTTCTATTAATCCTTTGTATTGGAAGCATTCGAGATTAGGTAAATACATTTTTTGCGTTGCCTTTAAATTAAACTAAATGTTAGTTGTTTGTTTCTGTCTGCTTTTAAAATATTTTTTTCACTGCATAAGTGCATGGCACTTAGTTGTGGAGTACTTGCTTTTTTGTGAAGAGGAAGAAACAAAAAGTCCACAAAGTTGTAACTGTTGGATTATTTCCCATGTGGTAGCTAAAATACAGCAGAGGCTCCGAAAGTCTGTTTATGAAGATTCTAATTGCTTGTTGCTTGTGGCTGTGCCACATTACAGAATGTATCCACAGTGTGATACCCTTATGGTCAATAGATGCAGTGAGTACAAAGTCTGCAGCTAAAAAGCTTTTTTGTTCACCAGTGTTTCACGTGCTGCAAGTGGCCTGCTTTCTGGTACTCTGCTGACACAGGGCCAGAAGCTCAGATTCAAATAGCATCTACTCTGTTCAGCACCCCTAAAGTCAGTGTAAGGAAATAAATAGTCTTAAATTGTCTTCTTGCCAATCCTTTCTTAGACAGCCTCCTGGAAAACTGGATATTTCTTTGTGCATTTTATACTGGAGAGTTCTTCTCTAGTATTAATATAAGAATATATAAAAACTGTTACAGTCTTGCCATCTTCTCTTAAAGTGTGTTTAGCATATAAGAAAGCCTGTGCTTATTCCCTCCTCATGTCCAATTACCTTTAGGTTTGCAGGCTTGTCAGCTGGCTATAAGTACAAGGACTGTTTGGGCACGCTGTCCAAACGGAGATGTAGCTCGTCGGTACGGCATTACTGACAAGAACCCAGCAGGAGACTACTGGAAGAAGATTCCTGGAAATGTCTCACGTTTAACAGGCAAGTTGGTTCTGCATGACAGTCCAAAACATTCTGATGTCTGCTTTGATTTGTGCCTGATGGTGCTCAAGCTGATTATATCCAGGGAGAGCTGCATACTCTACATGCTTTGTTGATTGTGAAAGTTTCACCAAGGGTGCTTTTATCACATTAGTAAAAACCTTCTTTGGGTATAATTAGGAAAATAGATCCAAATATTATGTATTTAATGTTTATAATTGGAACCTGCTACTTTAATTAAAAGATGGATAATTTATGCTTTGCAGTGACCCCTCTAGATGAACTGTGGGCGATCAGTACTTCAGGATCCCTTCTCCAGCGCCTCACTAAGACCTTTAGCCATTCCCATAATTTGCAGAAAAATAATGACACTTCTGTTCTGCTTCACCCTGATGATTTTGAAGATGAATGGGAAGTGATATGAAGTTGCTCAAGCTTGTGAAGCAGTGAAAAAAAAAACCAGAAGGACAGAATTTTTGTAATGTATGTACAGAATGTTGGATCTAAAAGCCACTCATATTGGACCTGTGATACTAGCACTTTTGTATTGAAAAACTGACCTGTTAAATAGCTCCCAAACTGTGAGTTCTGATGTTTGTTCCATTATCTATTGGGAGACTCTTCAGGTGTTGCATACTGCAATTGTTATATCGTACTACTGTAGAAGCTCCTTTGGAAGTATAACACTTAAGTTAATCTTATTAGCAATGAAAGTGACTATTTCACAACAGCATGCACACTAATACACGTGTACTTATTTTGAGAAGAAATTCTGTTGCATTAAATATTTCTCTACAGCAGAAACATTAAGCATTTCTCAAATTCTTCTTGTTCTTGGAACTCCAAACTGATGGGAACACTCTCTGACTACTGTACATTTATTTAGAATTATTTTCCCTTGCAGCATGGAAGAAAATATGGCAAAGTATTTCTTAGGAAGATCTCAGAACATCATGATTACACAGCATTGGTGTTGAAATGAACTTAGTTTGATCCATTTCCATATAAATATCTGCAGGGCTATTCTAACCTTCCATTTCTAGAAATTTGGTTGATAATTTGGCTTCATTCACAAGGGAGAAGTTTGGATTACATCTAGTATCAGGGGGACTTTTGCCCATTTCACACAGCCATCGGGAAGCTGACACTTTGGGGGTAAGTCCCACTTTGGAATAGGAGGAAGTTGCATGTTGGGTTTGTAGTACAAATCAGGAATGTACAAGGCAGCTTTCATAATTCCTGTTGTGCTGTATTTGTGCCTCCAGCCAGTGCTTTAACATTTGGACTCAAATTGTTTTGAGTACCAAACTTAGATATATTAAAAGGAAAAATGGTAATTGATAGAATTACCTATATATCCCATTACAAATGTGATATTGTGAGAAAATACTTAACAATATTCTGATTTTTAGCTATGTTAGCTACATTTTGAAGTGTCTTATACTTAACAGATGTTGCAGCAGAGGTATGTGACGAACTGGGAAGTAACCTAAGTTAATCATTGCAGTTTATTTTTCTTTAAACTCTAAATCATCTTTAAAAGATACCTCATCTTTTTTAAGCAATAGAGCTATAGATGAGAGAACTTGAGTTCAGTACGTAGGCGGAGGAGTTATTTTGTGTTTATTCTAAACTTAAAAATCATCAAAATGTTCTAAGCAGCTGCTAACCAGTACTGTGAAAGAGCCAGCTTCAGAAAGGGCCAGGAGCTGAAAAGTGGGGGTGTTTCTGTTTTGAGAACTTAATACATAGGGGAAAGGATGTGTTTTCTTTTTAACCTCTGTTCTCTTTCAGAATAATTCATGTGTGTACTGCACTAAACTTGGAACAAACATGGTGCAAGGTGAGAACGTGAATCTGTAGAGAGAGAACCAAGTCATATCACTTCTTTTTAGTAGTGCTTGTGATATTGGCTGTCAGGTCTCCGTCTGATCTTTCAGTCTTACTGGGAGGACAGATTTGTTTCCCTTTTACAGATAATATGTTTGTTTAATTGCTATCACATCTGTATACAGAGATTACCCCAGAGGGTTTTTTTTAGCTTGTCTGGCAGTAGATTGTAATGGAATCAGCTTGTGAAGTAACCCAGTCTATTTTGTGCAAACATAGCTTGGTATCTTGAGGACCCCAAAGAAGCTGAAATTCAGCTTAAATGTGGCAGCTCCTGAGTCAATCACTTCGGAGAAGGAACATGAGTACTTCTCTGTGCCCTGCCAAGCACCAGATGCTCAAGTACAATGGCATTATTTAATAGTGACACTTCTGTATTACATTTTTCAAAGTCATCTTAGTAATGGCTTGAGCTTGCTAGCTGTTTGTTTACTGTATAATACTGTACCTTGCTATGGTCATTAATATTAAATTGGTGTCAAGAGCTCTTATCAGACGACTTTTTAGGCTAGTTTTAATGAAATTAGGATGGGTTTTTTTACTTTTTATTTCTGTATTTAGGTCTTTTGTTTTGTTTGTGCTTTGAGACAAGTGCAATAAACTAGATTTTTAAGAAATAAATTACTGTGGTAAGCCTCATCTGTTGTATGATTCACAAGAGAGTTCTCTGTGTCTGGAAGTTGTCTTGATGCTGAAAACAGGCAGGCTTATGAAATCCCTCCCCTGCTATTACCTCAGACAGCATGATAATAACAATGTAAGGACATGGATATTATGAAATTTATTTCATATATATATATATATATATATTTTTTAGTTGTGACAGGTGTGTCAAACTAGCAAAATGGTCATCTTCCAAGCAAAGACAGTTAAACACTTCTCATATTTAAATATTAATCTTATTGCCTCCATATTAAGATGGTTTTGCTGTAATAGAGGTAAATAACATGCTAAACAAAGGTTGCACTTACATGTGAAGTATTTTAGCTTTCAGTGGAGAGTATGCATGTGCAGTCACTGCTAGAAAATGTCGAAGCAGAAAACAGGTGATTGTATCACGTGCTGTAACTGCAGCCATCCTTGCATTTCAAAATACCTGAGTTCATCTGAAGACTGCCTGTGTTTCTGGCCTTCAACTGTAACTGCAGCTGGGGCTTCCAGAGGGCACCTTGGCTTCACTTCCCAGAGGGGAGAACTGATGGAGTTACAACCTGGGTAATTTTATACAAGAGAACATAGCAATGATTAATGATGCTTCTGACACTTAAACCCACCTCCAGCCACAGGAATCCTGTTCAGATTCAGATGGCAATGTCCTTGCTAATTCTCATAGCTTTTATCTTGATGAACCAGTTCAGCTGCTTCTGCTGGCTCCTGCAGGGAAATGGCAGTGTCCTTACAGCACCAACCTGTTGCTGGTATGCAGGAGTAATCCTTATGTCACAGCTTAAGGAAGTTCAGGTGGCTGTGATGAATTGGTGTGAAACAGCCATCTTAGCTAAGTCACCCTTGTTTGTCTTGCAGCGATAAAAAGGAGTAAGATCATGTTAAATGCTACAAAGAAAATCTTTCAGTAACAAGTGTCAAAGAAAATACATTAGTTGCTTAAGTAAGATAATAGAACTGTTGTTAGGAAACACTGTTACCACTAAGAAAATGATGAGGAGGAACACTTAATTATGGACTTGTGTCATTGTCTAAACATAGCTTTATTTATACAGGTATAAATAGTCACTTTTATTCCAAACTCATCATGCCTGTACAAAGAGTGTCTTTGATGCAACGAACAAGAACCCCCCCCTTCTTCCCCACACAGACATGACGTCAGAAGGTCTGAGCCCCATAACTCTACATTACTTCTGGATGAGTCCTGTCAAGTCCCTTGAAGGCACTTGTAGGTTATTTCAGACTAGTGTGGCATTCTGGCTTATCTTTTTGCTTCTCTCTTAAAACTCCCTCTAATGACTGAGCTGTTGCTGGTTGTTTCTGCTGGAGTTCTGGATCGATTTCAAGGAACAACCTTGAGACAACTTTTCAGTAAATGCTGTTCCAAATGTAAAGGCTTGAAATTCAAGTGCCTGTATGCCTATGGCTTCACCTTGTTAATTAGCAATTAGAAAAGCATAAATCATATATGAATATGTGGAGATCTAATTACCTTGGTGAAAAAGCTCTGGTCTTCAGTTTTTACATTAACCATCCCTGCCCACATCCCAGCCCGACCATCAGGAGTAGAGAGATAAGATCTGTATTGAAGATTTCTAGCTGTAAAATGTGAGATGCAGGTGGTATCCTGAAAGTGATTACAGCCTTTCTGAAAGTGAAAGTTGCATGTTGGAAATAGTAGTATGGTGGCAAGTAGCCAGCAAAGAAAGCTGATGTATCCCTTGCCAAACAAAGCAGATCACCCTGGTTGTTTGATAATGAGTTATTGTAGTTAAAAATAACCACTCTCACATCAGCAGAACAGAAGAGAACTTGTAACGTAGAGGACTAGATTTTAATTACTAGAAAGGGAAGGTTGAGTTACAGTCATTATCTTTTGTGAATTATTACAGCCTGAGCTCCACTGATGAAGATTAAAATATCTTAGATAAATGAAATTATCTCCGTAGACTGCTGAATGGCAATATCTAGGTTTCACATAAATAGCTATGGATTTCTCAGCACTTGAAATTAAGATAGAAAGTGAGTTTTTGGGTTCAGTACAGGTAATGTTGGAGATAATACTGTGGCTGGTATCAGAGTGGAAGCTAGATGGAATTACCATTATGATTCCTTTGGTGTTTATCTGACTCAAAATCTATTTTAATAGGTCTATCAAAGTTTTTATATTAGCCATAAAGATAAAATCCTGCTTGATGCTAGTGGGGAAAAAAACACTGTAGAAAAAATAAAGGTCTGTTTGAGAAACTTTATGTTCTTATGGGATGTTGACTTTATATATATATATATATATATATATGTGTGTGTGTATACACAGACATAAATAAAAGCTTTGATTTATCTTCTCTAAAAGCTAATACAATCATAATAAAATACCAAAAAAATACTAAATGCTCCAAACTAAAAAATGCATTTTCTGTCTTGACCCTCAGAAATGACTAAAATGGACTGATTTTGATAGCCTGTGATTCTCTGTTAGAGGTTCCAAACAGTGCACAACTGAATGTAACTGAGTGGAGTTGCAGTTACGGATTAAGTCTTTCAAACATTATTCACTGTTTCTGTCCAATATAGAAGAAACCAGTGACTTATTTTTCCTTTTTAATATACCTTTCTCATAACCTCAGCTGAGATTCACTTATGGCAGATAAAGGAAGGAGACTTCAATTTACAGCACTTGTGTTTTGAATCTCATATCTAGAGAAAAATATAGCTGAAGATGTGTACAGAATTGTATTCACATCCTGTACCTACCATCTTGAACTTGCACCCGCTGACTGCGTGCTTTATTTGTATTCACTGAACCTGTAGTCTAATCAGCATAGTGAGCCTTTGCCAGGAGGAGCTCTGTTTTGAGTGTGCACAAGTATCTTGAATGTAGAATGGGGAAGTGGCATAGATGTTATGTCTGTTAATACATGAAATGAGAACACTCAGTAGATGACTCTTTGCTGAAGTTGTTACACTGCTGTATTTTGCATAACCATGGGCTGGATGAATTTAGCAAAGCTCCCCTGGGTCAGGTGAAAGATTGAGCTAATTAGACCTCTCCCAGGAAGAAAGGAAAAAAAAAAAAAAAAAAAAGACTGTGAGGAAAGTTCCAGGGAAGCCCTCAGCAGCTGCCCAGCACACGAGCCTGGCTATGCAGCAGAGGCGTGTACAAAAAAGAATGAATTTGCTTGACTTGCAGGGGGGAAAATGCAACTGCCAGCAAGAAACCCCACAACCCCTAGTTGTTACAGGGGACAGACCAGCCAGCTGATGATGGGAATTGCAAAGTAAGTAGGGTAATTGCTAGGTTGACTGAGATTTTACTCGCTCAGCTCCCACGCTTGCCTTGCTAAATCCGTTCTCTGTCTCAGCAGATGGGCCATGGTCTGTTCCCTCTGTGAGCCGTACCCAGAGCTCCAAATTGAGACTAACGAACACGTGGAGTGGGGGATCCACACTTCATTCCAAGGTGCTGTGGTGAAAGTCAGTCCTTTTAACCCAAGGAGAGAATGGTAAATGATCAGTGTAACACTTTGAAATAACAGGTTTAGCACTGTTAATTCACTTTATAATTACAGTAATAATAATGCTGACCTTGTTAAATATTAACATTGATGCCATTAGGTACTTGTGTAGGAGATCTGTTGGGCTTCAGATCTAATTAACTGGTTACTTATAATCAGCATGGGGTGTGTGTTTAAAACAACAACAACAAAATCAAAAATACATGTTTATTAAGGACAGATGTACTGGAGAGCTGAATCCTGATGCTTTTAAGGCCTGCAGACATCTTTTCATACTGTTCTTTGCTTAGTGGAGAGATCTTTCTCCTGTCCTTCCATGCACAACTACATGATCACGTGTGCCTGTATAGAACATTCCTGGGAGGAAAGCACAGGACTGTGTAGAGGCAATTCTGAGTGTCTTGTATGTCACCTTCTTTCCTTCCTCCCCATCTTGCCACTTCTAATTGCTGTGGGACAGGAGTTGAGGTCCCAAGAGGTAGTGAAGCAGCTCCCTCTACTTAAGCTTTGTTATTTTATTAAAACCAGAGTTAAAGCCAGCAGGTTTTTGCATTACCTTCAACCTTGTCCATAGTCCTTTGCCCCATGTTTTTCACCATTGCCAGCTGCTTGCAATATGGTTATTTCTTAAACCTGATTTTAATAGAAGACTTACAAGACGGAAGGTGACAGATGGTTGGTTGGGTTTTTTTCTTTTTCTAATGGGCGGGAGATGCTGTATCTTGCCAGATGAGTTTTCAAAGCATCCTGAGCAAGGTGAGCTCAGCTTTCACTTAAAAGGGCATCAAGCTTCCTTCAGTTTTGCAACTGTATACCCAGTGATTTCTCAAAGCCAGTTTTAGGAGCAGGTTGGCATCTATCTTACTGTCGGGTTCAGAGACCTAAAGAAGAACATTGTCTCTGTACTGGTAAAGAGGTGGACTTCAGTGTCTCCCATAGCACATCTGTTCTGGGCAGCATGGACAGGCTCATAGCCTACATATGATTCCCCTCGTAGGTTTTGCCAGGTTCTGTGGTGGATAATAGGAATCTTTTGCAGATTTTGGCAAATGTGTGTTTTCTTAGGTCTGTCTCTAGGGATTCTTGCTTTAGATCTAGGGTTCCCTGCTACAGTTCCTGAGGCCAGCCAAGGTGGAACATGTCAGCATTAACACAGACATAAATCACATTCTCGGTCAGTTGTTATAAATGAAACTTCCTTCATGCTCTCTTCATGCTGAATTTCACCAAATTTCATGTATTTTTTAATTTTAAAAGTTAGCATTGTGGGGAGTAGCACAGTTCTTGTTGTATCTGCCATCTACAATTTTTTTAGGACCTTAATGGGGCACAGTGACTTTCAGCTTCAGCTGAGTGTTTTTGAAATGCAGAGTCTAATGGACCCAACAATTAGACCCAACAATCTGTGTACCCAGATGATTTGCATATCATTATCCTATTGGCTTCCTGCATTCAAGATTCTCATCTTTAATTATTGATCTCTGTTAATTTTACAAGTACCAACTTGTACAGAGTGAGTAAATTTAAAATAGTGATTGCCCAAATTCTTGAGTGGGTTGACCTGGGTCACCACTAAAACTTCCTTGCAGATTTTCCTGCGCTTTTGCCATCAAGCTTTTAATAAAAAGCACTGCTGAGTTTTCACACTTCTGTAAGCCAAATATGGTCGACTTGTCAGTGCCTGATGGACCATTGTTTGAGAATCACTTCTCCAGAAACACTGCTGCAGTAAATGTGTACATATTCTTGCTTTCCCAAAAAGAATAAATTATCTGACAGCTATCGAAAATTAGTTGATTTTTGTTTATTAACATTGGTATCATTGAAAATGCTGGGAAAACAGTAGCAGATTTACAATATCTGAATTTGGTTGTCATGTATGCTCAAGAAATGCTGGTAACAGTTATACCATAGTGACTAGGAAAAAAAAATATTCTTTTTATTATTTTGTGAAAACACATCCAGGCAAGTAGGGAACATTGGAATGCTTATCTTTCATATTTAGTCCTATATAAATCCATGGCAAAGCTTTCAGCACAATGGATCTGGATATGGCTTCAAGAATATTATTAGTAGGATCTAAGGCTTCGCCATATGACATCTCTAGAGGCAACTCTGCTTCTCTTCAGCCAAGTAAGGGATGTTTTTGGAAGCCATCCCAGGCAAGTGATCTTGCAAAATAAATGCATCTACTTTGTATGAAGTGGTAGTCACGTACTGAGTGTCTTTCTTCCTTGGCAGTGACTCATGAAGTTTTGACATGGGTGACACTTGAGGAAGGAACCATCTTTTTTTTTCCTGCTCTTTATCCCAGGGTCTCTGCTGTAGTCCAGGTAAGTGAGGTGTATCTTTGGAAGCCATTCTGTGACACTGGTTGGAAAACAGGAGTGTACCTGTTTTCAAAGGTAGTCAAGTCAGAGGGGGTCTGTGTAGTAGGGTTTGTGTAATGTTTGCAGTTTTGGTCCTGCTCTGGAGTGCAGCAATTTTGCATTGCATGGTGCTAATGTAGTTTTGTTTCCCTCTGATACTGATGTGTTCGCATCTCGATTACTACAAACAGCTGGAAGCACCTGAATTTCAGAAAAGAAGTTCTGAGAAAACCAGTATTAGCAGTGAACTGAGCAGAGATAATGGCTTAGGGAGTGGCACAAGAAAAAACGTCAAAGAGCCTTTACAGAATACCTGCCTTAATCCATGGTTGCTCGAGTGAGTAGAGGTACGATGATGGTTTCAGGGAATGCTGAAGAGAATAATTCAGACCTATGGAAGATTGGAAAATGAATGAGGAAAGGAGAATTGGGCTTAATTGCAGGAAATTTTTCCTCACAATAAGGCTTATTAGGTTGTGCTGTTGTCAGGAAATGGTGACAATCTCATTCTGTGAAGCATTTGAGACTGGACAAAGGGAACAATCCAAGTAATGATAAAAAGGGATGAGAACATCTGTCAGACCCATTTAATGTTTTGTTGCTTTGCTTGATTCTTTTATGTAGGTAGTATTACCTTGTTCTAACTTCTTTAAGTACTCTTATGTCCTTTTGTGTTCTGTTTGGCAGATCTGAGTGGCATTAGCAGAAAGTCAGGACTTTTGAAGGTGCAGAACATGTGCACCTTCCATTGATGCCACTTGGTTCTGTGGACACTCAGCACTTCTGCAAATCAGCCCTCCAGCTATAGTGGTTTGTTTATACATGAGAACATTCAGGGCTTACTGATAGCCTGTGTGAAATTAGTGCTCTTCATTGCAGAGGAGGCACACAAGCAACCAGCTGCCTACATGTAACATCACCTGTAAGAGCTGTATGTAAGTGGGGTTTTGTTTGGTTGTTTTTATTTTCAGAATCAGTATGTCAGGAGCCTAAAATGAGAGGGATAAAAGGAAAATTGTTACACTTATGTAGTAAATCCATTTTTGTCACGCTCCAGGTGCTGGTTTCAATGATCTTTCCCCAGAGGTGATCCTTCCACAAGTGGATGCTCACGTTTAGTATCAGCCTTTGTCTTCAACAGACCTGAGCTGTGTGGTGTAACTCTTTAATTTTTTACTGGGCAATTTGCACCAAAGCCAGCCATCTCACGTATTTCTCCATCTTTTCTTGTGGTAGCAGCACTTTCCAAAGGGATGATCAGCATTAAACTTGTCTTTACCTATAGGCAATGAAGAAGGAGGGCAGGCAAACAAGAATCAGGAGTTGAAGGTTGGCTGCTAACAGATTGACTGTTGTTGGGAGCAGTTTCCAAATGCTGCTTAGAAAGGAGTAAACCAGAGTGGTGAGCAGGGTGGCCTGACCCTTGCTAACCAGAAGTTCAGCAGGGTGTCAAGCTTGGAGTTTACAGTGAAGGTGTGGGCTTGAGAGTAGCATGATGCTCAGGGCAAGTACATCCTACAGTAACAGAAAAGTGAACAACAAACCAGTAAAGAATTGTGTTTTCCTACTGTAGAGGCTGGGGAACTAGGAAGGCAGGCAAAAATGTATTGAGCAAGAGTTTCGTGCTTTGATACCACAAAGAACACAGGTTCTCCACAGGCTCTGAGCTCAAGACTTGCTATCACAGTGCCTGCAGCCCTTTTCCCAGCTGAGCTAAAAGCCACTGGCTCAGGTAGCCAGATTGGCTTTTTTCTTCACAGACACCAGCTAATAGAGAGAGGTAGGACACACTTCTTTCTGACACACTATACTTAATGCCTAGGTCATCAAGGCCACTTGTGGTCAACATTGCATTGTTTGGTATGTGTCCCATCAGGAATGGTGTCTCCTACAGAGTCAGCTGCATCAGTGTCAGGTTTGAATCTGAGTAAAGCTTTAGTGTAGCCTAATTAATGAACAGGGCCTGGTAAGGTCACAGTCCAAAGCAGGGATTTGGTTGCATAAATTTCTATGTTTTTGTTTTAAGAGAGAGTCTGCACAAGATTTGTTTGGTATCTGAGCAACCAGTTTCTAAAGCATCAAATCCCCAGCAAGAGGCAGGAAAGGCTTCTTTTGATTCTGAAACAAAAGACTTCCGAACGCCCTCCCAGCTCTGCATCCTTGGTTTGGTACAGTACCGTGCCACTTCTCCATGCATGAACTGCAAATGCTGAAAAGATTAGTAGATGCAGATCCAGACTACCAGCTGGGACTTGTCACCCCTCAAAGTGAGTGCTCAGTGCTGCTTAGCACCCTTTGAAAGGCACAGCATTTACTAAGCAGAGCTTTTCCTTTTGAGTTGGAGGTGGGCAGAGCCAAGCTCTGTGTTACTCCTCCCTTCTTCTGCCTGGCTCTAGCTTGGAAAGTTACTCTATCACTATCAGGAACAGGAAGGCAATTCACCCTGCCTTTTTTCTCCTCTCATCATTCAGCAGAAGTGGAAAGAGGATGGGAACACAGCAGAGTTCTCTTTGAGCAGAGCATAGAGGATTGCGTCTCTCTTTTTGGCCCCAGTGGGCTTAGCTGCGCAGTAGAGAGAAACATTTGCCTGATAACTCCCTGGCTTGTACAAGCAAAGGTGCTGTTTGCAGGTACAGCATGGACTATTGCAGGACATGGTCTGCTGTTAGCTGGCTTGTGTTGAGTGAGTGCCTGTGAGACTTGAAGAGTTAAAGGCCACTGCTGTGCCCACCACAGGGCAATATTGAGCCAGAGACCTCTGGTGATAAGAATATTTGCTACCACTTAAGAAAAAGTTCCAGCTCAGAAGCTGGGATTGTAACTGTTCTATGTCTCTTTAAACTGGTAAGGGGAGGAGATGTGATGTGAGTTGGTTGTTCATCATGTGGGAAATGCACCAGTACCACAGGCATATAATTGCTAAACATATCTAAGCATGTATGTAAGTACAGCTGATACCACGTGGTACCAAATAATTAGGACCTGAAGTTCTCACAGCATTCGTGATGCAAGTGTTCTGGTGCTGTCCTCCCCAACCCCCAGGTACCTCCTACTCTGTGCTTCCCCAGGGATCTGATCTCACTGAGGAGCCAGGACTTACCAAATCTCTTCAACAGTGAAGGACAGCTTGGATGGTGGCCATGCTCTTCATACATCACCATGCTGGCAGTGCTCTCCCTGCACCCTGAGAGCAGGGGTGTAAGCACTGCTGGAAGGGGCGAGTGCCAGACAGGAGTTCAGGCTGTGCTGAGGGACAGGGCTTTATTCCTGAGAGGAATGGAAGGTGGGACTGTCTTCCACTTCAAACCCAGACAGGGGTCACAGCCCTCAGGAGGAGCCATGGTCTCCCAAGAGATCAGACTAGCTGGAGCAAAGTGTTATGAGGAGATCTGCTTTTGAGTCTTTTGCCTGGAGCTTGATACCATGGCCCTGGCTGATGGGTGATAGCTGACCTGTCATGAGGGTTGGGATGATGTTGCTGGATGTGAACTGACCATCTCTGGCCAACACGTTGTACAGAGCTCCAGCACCACAGGAAATGTTCTCTGTAGTGAAGGCAGCCTGGGCAATACATGCATTTCACTTTGAAGGAAACAGTTTTATCCTTCAAAATATTCTACCTGACGAGTGACTTGGTGAGTGACTCATTGTGTCTGCCCTCCCTGTCTCAGAAGGTCATTTTCTGCCAGGGTGTTCTTGGTCTAACCACAGCCCTGGTGCTGCTGCTGGCAGGGAAGATGAGGTGGCAGCAAAGCTGAGTCAGACCTTGGGCATCTGAAGGAGGAGGCAAACCTGAGGGAGTGCCACACTCTTCCTGCTGGCATATGAGTGTTTGTCCTTGCTAGTGCTGAGAGCTCTGCAATGGCTCTATGTCAGATGGCCATGGTCCTACATGGCTTTCAGCAGTTCTCCTAAGCCCTGTGGTTCCTGAGGTCCCAGCATCCCTCCTGCTGGACAGGCCTGCAAATGTAAGTGAAGGAAGCAATGTACCCCTCTCCTCGCAGACGGGTGGACAAGCAGTCCCTGAGGTCACCTCCATTACTAATTCAAGACTTTGGTCCAGCCTGCCTTTGGCCATAGCCCTGTCTGTGCATGTCATTGACAAAGGACTGAAATCAGTTTGAGAGTCTCCATCCTTCTGTCTCATCACTCTGAGTCACTAACCATCAATAGCTTTCCTTATTGCTGGAGTGGGAGAGAGCCAGAGAGTGCTAGCAGATGGGTTTGGAGGGAAGAACGTTCAAAACTGATCTCCTCAAGGGACTTCATTCTTTCTCTTCCTGTGAGTTAGAAATTATTTATCCTTTTAGGCTTTGCTCTGAAATGCTGCCTCAAATGTTGTCAGGGAAATAACACTGCATTAAAAATATGGATGTGATATAGTCTAATGTGTTTACTTGTGGTGGTTTTGCTTGCACCATTAGAAAGAAAAACCCTAATGATTATAAAATAAAGCCTGAATGTTAAGAACATGATGCCAAAAAACCATCCTTACTATTATCACTGGGGCTGGAACAAAGGAGGAGAGGGACAATTTTCAGCAGGGGAGCTTTGCTGGCTGAGAAGGAAGATGGGGCTGCCCAGTCTTCCAAACAGAATCAAGGTCTGTGGTCACTGCCTCATCACTCGTGTGTGAGGTGGGGACAGGGAATTTGCCCTCAAAGCTGTGAGGCTGTGGGAGAGGAGCTGGGGTGCTGGTGGTGAATGGTGCAGGAGTCAGGGATCCAAGTGGCAGGGAGGATGCTGTCCTCCTCGGAGCTGGAAGCTGCTCCCTGGCCTGGCCGAGGCGTGCAGCCAAGTGCTTTCTGCCTGGAATCCTCTCTCTCTTCCCTTGGCCTCCTGCCATGGCTTTCCACAGAGCAGCCTAAGGGAAGGGCTTGGCTGGCCCCGATACCTTGTTTGGCTCCCTGCTGAGACCCATGGAGCTTCCAGCCATTGTGTTGCCTTTGGTGGGGAGTGCAGGGAAGGGGAGGCTGGCCCACGGTCTCCCCTCGTACCCCAGGCATGCAGGTGTCTCGCCATGGCTCAGAATAGGTTGCATGAGGCATGAATTTGGAAATGGAACTTTTTTGGCCTGATGTGCTTTCTTGAAGGAGGAGAGTTGATTTGCATTGTGATTCCCATTAGATTTGCAGTACAGGGAATGTAACCCTACAATGGCTGGTGTGACTGGAGTTCACCCAGGGTCCTGACTTACTGGCTCAGTCTCTTGCTGAAACCTTGCTTACAGAGCTGAAGCCCAAGCGTGGGACAGATCAAAACCCCTTTCTGCCTTCCCTGCAGTGGGTCTCTGCCTCCCTCCTTGCTGACTCTCATCCATTCTGGTCAGTTCTTGCATTTTCATTAGGAAGTTTTTAATTTTTTCCTACAGAAGGAGGAGGCAGGGGTGATGGCAGGGGATGTTTTGAGGTTTAGGTACAGATGAGAGATTGAGGTGATCTGGACAGGGCCTTTGCTTTACCCAGTCATAAGTTCCTCAGAAAGTCTTGGATGCTTCACTGTTTAAAAATCTATAAAATAAGGTTGGACTTAAAGCAGATGCTGCAAATCAATCAGATGTGATAAGACCAACATGGGCCTCTCTCATACATAGTTTAGACTAGACAACTAGACTCTTCTGACTTTAGCAATAATTCCTAAATGCAATGAGTTTCTCATCATTTGAGGCTTCTGAAGATTTGCTTTGCTGATATATGTGGTTTTTCCATTTATCAGATAAACCACTGGGCAGAGATATGGGTCCTTTCAGAGGTCATCAGGGCAAGTAGGGGAACCTTTTTATCTCAGCTGAACTTGGATCCATTTCCCTTAGTGAGGAATCTCTGATGTTTTTGCAAACAGTATTTCTGTTTTCTGCTATGAGTTACGTATTGCAGGAGAGCTCTGCTCCATCTCTTGTGCTACACATGCATGTGTGGAAAGAGCAGGAGTAAATTGGTGCAGGCAGCGGCCTTGCTGCACCATAGTGTGGTTCTTGTGCATGATAATAGAAGACAATTTGATGTGGTCTGAAAAAGTAATAGGCAGAGTTTCTTTTTCACACCTCGTAGGTGGAGGGGAGACCACTGAAGCCAGGCTGGGAATTAATGGTGATCTAACCTCAGACAGCTGCTGACAGTAACCAGTGGTGGAAGTACTGTTATTAACAGAAGCGTTAGGAAAGTTGGTTTGCAAGGATTTACGGTGCTGTTAAACGTTAAGCACATGGCATGGGTGCCTTGTTTGTCTAGTTGGGAGCATTGATCTGAAGATGGGGTGTTGCAATGCACAATGGTCTGCTGATGTCAGTAGATTTGTTATATTGCAAGTCAAAAGCCCATACGGCTTGAACACTAGACACAGGACAAATAAGGATTAGGAAACAAACCTGGCACTCTGTCCTGTTTCTAGTCTCTGTCTTTCTGTGCTTCTGTGCTGGATCTTCATCCTTGCTATTTTCAGCTTCATTGTCAAACCAGCCTGTAATTACAGCCTTACCTATAGCCAAGGCCTCCTCTCCCGGCAGGTCTTGCTCTCAGTGGTTTCCTGCTTCCTCTTCTCCTTTCCTTAATGCCTGCCTCAGTTTGCAAGACCTGTCCACGCAGAAGAGCCTGTTCACTAACAGCCCTTTTTCTCTCCCTCTGAAACTGTAGGAAACCCTTACCAATTTGCAGCAGATATTCTTTGTGTGGTGCTGAGTGTTAAGCTTGATATTCCATATCTATGCATATTCATGAAGCGAGCGATTTGCAGGTGTGCTTAGTAGCTGCATCTTCTGCCACATTTAAGGTGCCCACCTCTGGCAATGCTCATACCAGGCTATGACCATGGCAAGAACAAGGATGGGATTTATGGCAGGACCATACGTCAGACAGCAAGACTGAGACAAATGTTATAGTAAGGGATCATTTAGACTATTTAAACCACCTAGTTTTGTGTTTGTGTCAATTTAAATTCTTTAACTACTTAGTATTTTGGGTAAAAGACAACTGTTAAAGATCCTAAATGCATCTTTTAAATGAGTTACTCAAAATTACCGTCAGCTCCTTCAGCAGAGTCTGGACAGGCTAAACTTTGTAACTTCTGAAATATTTAAGGAAGCTGCAGAGAGGAGTCAATTGCAAAGAGTCAGAAATAAAAGTACCCCGGTACTTCCCTCTCCCTTGCTTTCCGAATGAAAGTGTTTCAGGCCTTTTTTACCTGTCACAGCAAATACAACCACTTTGTACTAAACAGTGGGTAGTGTATGAATATTTTGTTTTGAAAGTGCTTGAGCAACACAGGGGAAATATTTTTTATACTTCATCACTGTTTCATGATAGAAAGCCTTTTAGAGGAGCTGGCTGTAACTAAGCTTTTCAGGAATCCTCGCTCTATGTACTGCCTTGTATGCTTTTGAAAGCATTTCCTACAGATGAGTAATTTGCCTTGTGTGACTAGATTAACCCGTGCAGGTAACACAGAAGCTTTTAAATATGTATCCTTACCTCTGTGCTCTCATGGTGTTAGAACTTGATGAATCTTCTTTCCCACACCTTTGTGGCCAGCTCTAGCCCTGGCAGTCCCCTTCTGCAGAGATGTCATGACTGTCCATGTGTGCTTTATGAAGCTTGGCAATGGTGTTGCAACTGGCACTAATTTTTGCTGGCAGCCTTCGGGCCAAGAGATGGAGAACTGACCAGGCTGTGGAGCCTGCACTCCACTGTGCTCCAAAGGTGGCAGAGGACAGAGACGTGTTGGCAAGTCAGTCTGAGGGAAGCTGGTGCCACTATGGCTTGGTCTATAAACAAAGGACTTCTGTTTCCAAAGCTGAGAAGCCCCAGCCTTTTTCCAAGCTGTGACTGTTTGAAAAACAAGCCTGGACCCAGCTGGGTGAGTGATCCATGCAGTCACCGGTGTAGTTTGCCCACACCTCCTCTCAGCCTCTCCAGATGAAGCGTCCCAGACACATCAATGAGCCACACGTAGCAAAGTCTGTCAGTGACCTGCAGCAGAACGATCTCAGCGTGGGCTGGGCAATAGGCACAGCAGTTAGCTGACTTTGGGCCCATCCCAGCATATTGAGGGGACCCTTTCTGTTTGCTCCAGTGACTTATCTGAGAGCGGGTGGGGGGCTGCGGGGAATCACTGCAGGGGCAGTGGCCTTGAATTCTTGTGTTGTGAACGGGCTGGGTTTAAGGTGTAGGATGTCCTGCCCAGCCTGTCATGCTGTTCCAGTGTGTAATTACCCTCACAGCTTGGGAGCTGGAGCGTCTTTCAGCGCTCAGTTCAACAGACCAACTCCCCACTGCTCAATCTCACTATGTATTTGTCAGCAGGGCTGATGAACCTTTCTTCCCACACCCAGCTCTGTCTCTTCCCCCACCTCCAGACACTTTTCCATGAGCAAGTTAGACCTGACTTCTTTACTTCTCATCTGCATTGGAAGATGCTTCCACACCATTATTACAGAGGCAATGGGGAAAATGTACTCAAATAAAGAATTTAGCAACATGGATTTTTAAGTGTGGTTTGGGTTTTTTTGCTTTCTAGCAAGGGACCTAAATTTCCCATGGTAAATATTTTGAGCATGTATCAGCTTGGTTTCTTGGGGAAAAAGGAACATTTGCTCTTGTAGGAAATATTTTCAGTGCCATCATATCAGTCTAAGAATAGCAATCTTCTTTCTGTTGGATCTCAAATTTCAGAGGTATGGCTTATCTTTTATTGTGCGTGCAGTATGGAGATTATTTTAGATTAAATACCACTCTGTTCTGCTGAAGCATGAACAGCTTATAGTGCCTCATTCTGTGGGTTGTTTTTTTTAAATTAATTCACAAATAAAGAAATCTGTGCCTTGAACATGGCCTCTTCTCTCTGAGCACATCAGTTCCTTAATGACCCCAAAGGGAACAACTGTACTGAAATAGTTCAAGTGGCAAATAACTCCCTGACTACAAATTTAAGCACTGAAACAAAACCCTGCAGTTTCACTGACAACTTACAACAAGAGAGGCAAAGCTGCAGCGCTGTGGCCTAGGAGATTTGGCTCATTGCAATGCTGGTGGAGCCGGCACAGCTCGCTCCCTGCAGAGCAGGCAGGGCAGTGCCAGTTTTACAGGGAAGTAAGTGGCGTGACTGCCCAGAACGCTGTGGAGTAAAGGTTGCAGAGCAAAGGACTGAAGCTGTACCCTTTGCTCAGGACTTTGATGTGTCTAAACACAGCTGTTGAAGGTAGGATATTACCCTAAAGGGTTTTTTTTGATGTGAAGATGCTTTGTGTACCTTGGAGCATCTCTGAAGGGATAGCTGGGGGAAGGCTGGATATCTGAGCTACTCTTCTGGCACCCAGAGTGGACACCAGGACTGGTACAGTTCTCTCAGCTGAACCTAAGCCACCACATCCTGCTGGGGACTGGGAGTGGAGGGGCTGGAATCCATCAAAAAAAGCTGCACTAGCATCCTGGGCCATTGCCATACCTACATCAATCCCTCTGGGCAGGCAGGAGGAGGCTGGTCCTCCTGCTCTGTGCCCCCACAGCAATCACAGCAGGGCTGCAGAGTCTGTTCCTGCCTCCTGCCAGGGCAGGAATGTTTTTGGCCAGAGCAATATGTGTACTCCTGCCCTCCTCTACCTGACAGCAAGCATCTTGGTTCTCCAAGAGGATCAGAGAGAACTTTGCAAGGAAGCCAACTGTTATTTGTGCATATTTTAGAATATATTTTGTTCAGCTGCACACCCCTGCCTGCCTTGTTGGGGAAGTTGTAATAGGATCTGTCTTCTCTTTGGTTTTGTACACAAGATGAGGAAGATTTCATCTGTACCTTTAAAAAAAACCCCCTCATCCCTGCCAAGATATATTAGGAGAGCTGTAAAAAAGGAGTCATCCTGTTCCAGGACCGTGAGGCTTATGTAACAGGGAAATCCTAACAAAAAGATACTCCCCTCCCCGCACGCACTTTTCCAAGGCTCAAACCACTTCAGGGTTTTGAAGTGTTTACTTTGTATTTTGATCACATCTGCCACCAGTTGATTGAGATGTATTTACAAATATATTTTCCCACATACCCTCATTTGTACATGCCATATAATGTTTTTAAAAAATGCAGTGCAGACCTCACCTCACCACAAGGATCTTTAAATAAAATATATTGTAAAGTGCCAGATACAATTCTTTTAAAAAATACAGTTCTAATTAAAACAGATACTTGGCCACCACATTAGCAGCTTTGTATACTGGTATATTTTTAGCACAACAGTCTATTTCTGTCAGGTGAGCAGGAGGCTTTCATACCACCCCCCTCTAGCTCTCCAGTTTCAAGTCCAAAGGCTTCAGAAAATGAGGCAGAGGCAGGTTGTCCAGAGCCTCTGGGAAATGCTCAGGTGAAATGGTCCTGATCAAGACACGCATGGCTCCAACAAAGAGCGACGGGGGAGCTAAGCCCACCAGGCACTGGAACATGTTCTCCCCCAGCAGGTCCTGCCACTGCTGCCGGTTGTCCAACAGTTGCTGTTTCATCGCGAACTGGAGGTCCTGAGGCACGAAGAAGAAGAGGCAGTCGAGGCAGAGGAGCTTGGCACGCATGTTAGCTGCCGGCGTGTGGGAAATCTGCTGCAGCAAGGTGTCGAGGGGGGTGTTCCCAGCACTGTCCCGCAAGCAGGGCGATGCGCCGTGCCCCAGCAGCAGGAGCAAGCACTCGGGTCGCACCAGTTCACAGGCCACATGCAAGGCTGTCTTGCCACCCTCCACACGGCTGCAGCCCCGGCGGTCCAGGTGGCCGGCTCTGTCACCCGGTGGGAAGGCCTGGATGGCCTTGAGGATGCGGAAGAGGATGCGGACCCGGTTGTAGCGGACGGCCATGGCCAGGTGCGGGGCAGAGGACTGGCAGCAGCTGAAGCTTTGGCTGGGCACGGCCAGGGCACTCTGGGGGAACTTAGTCAGCAGGTGCCGGGCGTAGGGCTGGTGGTCGTGCACCAGAGCGTAGAGCAGGGCCTCCGAGGGCGAGTACAAGCTCACCTTGCCCCCGTCCTCCCAGTGGAAGACCTCCATGGTCCGCATGTCCTCCAGGAACCAGACGGGCAGCAGGTCCCTCACCGCCTGGTAGAAGGCGAAGGAGGATTTCTTGCACTGCTTCTGGGACTGGGCGCCGCGCCCGCCGACCCACCGGACGCTCCAGGGCATGGCGGGCGGCCGGGCTCCGCCAGGGGCTGCCTCCCTCCCCGGCGCCCAGAGGCCGCATCGGGCCCGGACCTGCGGGAGCGGAAGGGCGGTTAGTGCCGCGCGGCCGGGGCTTCCCGGGGCTGTGACCGCCTCCCCGACACCCCGCCGCCGCCGGCGCAGGAGCGGGGCGGCGAGCCGCGGCAGCCCCGCTGCACCAGACAACCCCCGCCCCCGGTGCAGAGGACACCCGTGCCCCGGTGCACGGGACAGCTATATGGCGATGCAAGGGAGCCCGGTGCACGGGAACCGCCTCGCCCCAGTGCACGGGACTCCCGTATCCCCAGTGTACGGGAAGTCGGTGCACGGGAACCGCCTCCCCCCGACGCACAGGACGCCCGTATCCCCGGTACAAGGGACTTGGTGCATGGGAACGGCCTCCCCTCAGTGCACAGAACGCCCGTATCCCCGTACACGGGAACCCCCCACCCTCCGCTGCCCAGCAACCCGCTCCCGGGACGGACGCTCTCGGCCACTCCCGGGACAGAAGGACGGAAGGACCGAGGGACCTCCGGACCTCCCTCCCCGCGGTGCCCGGTCGCCCGGCGCTCACCTCCCCGCTTGCCCGGCCGTGCCGCTGCCCGTGGCCGCCGCAGCCGCAGTGGAAGAACGGGGGGCGGGCGCGCGGCGGCGCGGGGCCCTTTTATCGCCGCCCCCGGCCGGGCGGTGAAGGTCGGTCAGGACCGAGGAACTGTCCAGCCGCCGCCCATTGGCTGCCGCCCCGGCTGCCCCGGGCGCCCATTGGCCGCGCTGGGAGGACGGGGCCCGGCACAGTCGCCTGCGTCACTGGAGGCAAAGTTCCAAGAAACTTGGCGGCCGCCTCGGAGTCCCGGCGGGGCGGGGCGGGGAGTGCCGGGGGGGCCGCGGCGGGGGGTCCCGGGGGCAGGCCGTCCTGGAGGCATGAGGTCCCGGGGGTATGGGGTCCCGAGGGTATGGGGACCTGGAGATGGGGTTACTGGGGGTATGGGGTCCCGGGGGTATGGGGACCTGAAGATGGGGTTACTGGGGGTATGGAGTCCCGGGGGTATGGGGTCCCAGGGGTATGGGGACCTGGAGGCGGGGTTACTGGGGGTATGGGGTCCTGGGGACATGAGGTCCCGGGGGCAGGGGGTTCCGAGGGTATGGGGTCCTGGGGGCAAGGGGTTCCAGGGGTATGGGGTGCAGAGAGCACAGAGCCCCGGAGGCAGTGGGTCCTGAGTCTGTGGAGTCCAGGGCACAGAGGGACCACAGGGGAATGGCGTCTGGGCCACAGGGAGACCTGCACACAGGGCATTTGGGACACCCGGGCTCCCGGGCATGGGAGGCTGCAACCACGCCGTGCCCCGAGCACACGGGGTTCTGGGCCAGCTGTGTCACACCCCTCCCTGCCCCGGCAGAGCCCATCCAGGCCCACGGCACCTCTGGGCTCACCCCTGTCCAGCCCTGCGGGTGGCTGTGGCCAGGGGCTGGCAGTGCCCTTCGTCCAGCGCTGGCTGCGGGCTTCCACCTCTGCACACATCTCGCTGGTCTCCCGGATGGTGACACTTGCCTGCAGCCCTTCCCGCTGACAGCCCCCCATCAGGTTTTGGCTGCCCAGGAGCCAGGAGATGGTTGTGGCATGGAGTGAGCCCAGCGCTGCTGGCCGCCCTGCACCAGGACCTCCCTCCCTTGGCCCTAAAATGCATGTGTGCAGGTAACAGCCACGCGCAGGTAAAGCAAGTGCTGTCATTACTGAGATCTCCTCTCTCACAAGGCCTCCTTACGGACAGCAGATCATGGGATCCTTACCCCCTCCAAGCCAGTTCAGAGCATTTCCATCTTCTGCACCACGTGTCTGGGCCCCGGCATGTCCCCTGCCTGCAGCCATCACCCTCAGTCAGGAGGGTGTGATCGGGCTCTGCAGGCTGGTGATGCAGGGTGCTATTGTGCTCTGGTGTTCCCCAGCTGTCCCCTTGTCAGCGTGGTAGATTACTGCTGGAACAGGTGACACTTTCCACACGTCCCACCACGGCATATGTGTGTGCACACCGGGGTGGATTGCTGGGTGTTTGCTGAGACATCCCACTTTCTTGCAGCCCTCTCTGTGGAGCTGCTCAGGGTGGCAGGGCGGGAGCCCATGTCACACTGCCAACCCTCCCCTTGACTCTGATGAGAACGGAACTGGTGAGGAACAACCACTCCTTTTGTTGTGCTTCTTCTTAACCGCCATTCAGCCAGGGAAACAATGCTTAAACTGTGCTAGGTTTGCTTTGCAAGGCACTTCTTCCCTGCCACGTGGTGCTCACACCACAACCCGAGGGTCTGTGTGAGGGATGCAGGTAGGTGGGTGAGCTGGGCAGGACACTGCACGCTGCGGTCATGCTCAGAGACTCCCGGTGACCACATCGGAGGGGAGAGAAATCAGGGTAACGTGCACTGAGCTGCTTTGCCAGAGAGAATTACGCCCAGCGTTTGTCAGTGCGATTCATCATCCAAGGATCCCCGCAGATCCACCGCAGCTCCTGGCGTCTCGGATGTCAGTCACGGCACGGAAAATCCTCTTTCATCACTCGTGTCCAATTCCAGATGAAAACTCATTAAGGGCAGCCGCTTCCGCCACTCCCTGCTGTCGCCAAGGCACTCGCCTGTCAGTTGCATCCTATGTCTGCAGGCATGGGATAATTTGTACCAAAGTGCAAGATCAAAAGAAATGGTTTAAAAATAGCTAATTCCATAGCCTGCCCTTTGTGTGCAGCACACCTCACCTGCCTGTGCCTCGCTGCCCGTTGCTGATGGCAGTGGTACCTGCCACATCTCTGCACGCTGCCTGCTCCAGGGAATGGTTCTGCCTGACCACGAATCCTAAATCCTTTCCCTGCTCCTTCCAGGACATTGCCATTGAGTTGGATGTCCAGCTTTCTGCTCATTTTCCACACGTCTGGATAAGCCAAGTGGTAGGAGATTATTGTAGTCCCAAAGCCAAATTGACTTTTGCATTGGAAATTAATATATTTGGCATGAGTGTGGGACTGTTTTTCTCGGGCCAAGCTCTCCTATGGAGGTGGGGGGACCAGCTGCCACCATAGGGTGCTTGGGGTCCCAGCACTGGCTTAAAAATAGACTGGAGTGTGCTGAGTCCTCACGGCCTCACAGCCAATGGGTGACCCAGAGGCTGGCCCCTGTTTACAAAGTGTATCTGTCACATTCAAAGCAAGAGCCTGCCTGTAGGAAAGGCAGCCTTTTTGTGAGCTGCACTGGAGAAAAAATATCACATTTGCTCCCAGAATTGTTTATAGCATGCCCAGTACTACTGACTTAACATGGTAGCCCAGAAAGCTTTTTAATTTGTGATATATATTTTATGTGCAGACCCACATATGTGACTTGTTTGTTTGCAGTCCAGCCTGGTTTTAATCAGTTTGAATTAAGTAACTGATCTTATTGCTGATCCGAGTATGAGAGGGCTTATCACACGTTCCTTGGCACATGACGAAGATTACTCTGTTGGTGCGACCACGTCCAATTAGTGACGTGTCCTCTCGGAGTTATTTTTTTCTTCACCCTCTTCCAGGACATTGATCCTTTGGTTTCTCCAGCCAGTGACCAACTAAAATCTGCTTAATGCTACTGAAACCCAGCCACGTAATGGGACGAAAGGAAAAGCTCTGCTGTTTCTTGTCACAGACGTCATTTGTTTCCTGAGGTTTTCATTAAATTGAGGACAGGATCATATTGACTTAGTGGACATGATTGTGGGTGTAATTAAAAGCAATATGAAAGTAGGCAGTATCAGTGAGCACACTGAACATAGTTAATGTTTAGTGCTGGTTTTGAGCATGAGATGAAAGATGGGCAAAGAGTACACCCCTTATTTTTGAAAGATACCGGTTTTACTTTGGTCCTTGCAAGGATTTTGAGTGCAGATTTGACTCTGAACATTTACCAGTCTCCTCTCTTGAAAGCAAGCTTGGGACCAAAGGTCAGCAGAGTTCAGATAACTGCCCCAGACCCATGGTGGGCTGGAGCAGCAGAGCTGCTGCCTTGCTTTAAACCTCTGGCTTGAGGGTCTTTGTCAACAAGATGGGTAGAAATGCATAATGTCCAGTTTAGCTAAAATTCAATGTCTCAGAGAGAAGTAATGAGCAAGGGGGGTCAGAGGTTTGCAGTAGAGGCGCTGGGCTGGGAGGCACCCGCTGTGTGTCCTCCTCCCACTGCAGGTACGTCATTGACCTCCAGTTTAATCTCACTGTGCCACCAGCATGCCATCTGCAGAACGAGTGCAGAAACGCTGCTTTGACCATCCTGTTTTAGCTGGTGAGCTTTTTAGGTCACAGATAACACGCAAGCATATTGGTTTGATCCTTGGGGTCCTGACTCTGCATGGAGACTCCTCTGCCCTGCTGTCCTTAGACAGGGGACAGAGGCTGGTCCTCCAGTGCTGGCCTGTGGGGAGACATGAAGGCAGAGCTTCTATCAGTCACTAGACAGGCCTTGTTCTCCTTTGGTGAGGACATGTCAGACCAGGAGGCAGATGGCAGCCCCAGGCACCTCTGTTTAGCTGTGATGAATAATAGCTGTTGCTGACACCTCGTGGAAGCCTTAGATAAACATTTTCTCCAACAATCTTCCTGTTTCATTTCTTCTGCTGCTGGTGGTTCCCGGCCTGAGGAACTCGCCCTTTATTTCTATCGTCTCTGGAGCACCCAGCTGGGAAGCAGGCAGCAGAGCCCTTGGAGCACCCAGCTGGGAAGCAGGCAGCAGAGCCCTTGGCTGCCTGCAGGACCAGGGACGGGAGGGCAGGAGAGGAAGGCTGCCCGGGGACTGTCCTTCCCTCCCCAAGAAGGAAGAGGGCACGTCTCCTCCCTGCCTGATGGTAAGGGCAACTCACCATAGAAGTCTGTGGCACATCAGACACAGAGAGGAAAGCACCCCACTCCCATACCCACCACCGAGTCTGTAACATCTATCACATACATGCCATTTGTGTGCTTGTTTTGCCCACCTCCATTTTTCAGGAGGCTCTATTGGCAAATAGCTGCTACAAATCACTCTGTCCTTTCATTTCAGAATCTTGAATTACTTTGGAAAAAAGACACAGAAGTTTTCCTGGGAAGTGGGAAAATATCTTCATTTGAGAAATAAGATGGCTGGAGATGCCACAGAGTCAGCAGTGATCTGGGCTGGGGCATTGCTCTTGGCTCCCTTGCTGAAACCATCAGACATCATCACTCCATCCAGGGGAGGAGTCGTGGCCTTAAACCCTGTTCTCACTGCTCACCCCCGCACCATCTCAGTCAGCATCCACCTCTTCTTCCTCCTCAGCCTTCTTTTGTGTTACAGTCACTCTCTACTTGCCTGACTTTGTATGAATCATCATTTCACATTGAGCCTGAGCTGCCCATAACCCTGGCTGCTTTGCTTTCGCTGCTGTGTTACAGGGTCAGCACCACCCTGACCTACAGCATGAAAGAAAATCTGCTTTGGAAACAGCAGAGCGAACAAGTCTTCTCTTGTTACTCGTTTCCTGGCAGCTGCTGAGCGAATGTGACACCCTTCCAAAAATCTGCATCCTAAGTGATGCTTGGGAGCTCAAGTGAAACTCTGAAACACTTTGTTTTGTAAAGGAAATATCTCTCCTGGCTCTGGAGGAAGTACCTAACCTGAGGGTTGACCACTGTCAAATGTTATTCTCGGCTGATGGGAGGCTGAATAAATGGCTCAACTGGTGCCATGGATCCACTGAGGTTGTCGGTGTCCACTGGTGGGATAACCCAATTTTTAAGGCTTTGAAACTTATTTTTTATTGTGGGTCCTTGACAGAGAAAAGTGATCTGGCAGAAGTGAGGTGGGCAGCAAGGTGATACAGTCCTTCAGCTGCAGCCATCTCACAAGCCCTCAGGGACGGTCACAGGCTATCATCAGTGTCCTCTTTATTTTGGCTAGGTTCACAGGCCACTCGTCATTGAGCTTTGATTTTGGCATCTGGAATAAATAAGCCACCTTCATCATTTTGGAAACCTAGTGAAACTCCAAGAGCTGCAGCAGAGAATAAATTTGATCCAGTATGTTACAGAGGAAGCTAAAAAGTGTACTTGTCCCTTAAAAGACAAAAAAGTACCTTTTGGGGAGCCTTTCTGTTTTGGAAGCAAGCGGATGGGAGGGGTCAAAACACTGCTGGTGCCTGTGGACGATTTTGGCCTTCAGCTTGATGTTGGTTGTTAAAAATATTTTCCCAGATGTATTAATACGACCAGACTGGATTGCACCCGAGCTGAACATTGTGAGCCTAAGGCAGGACATAAATATAGAAGCAAAACAGCCTGACATAAGAGTCATCTGTCCTCTTCTACACAAGAAGTGAAAGGGAAAGAGAGGGAACTTATTCTGCTGCAATTTTTAGATGCTTCCAGGAATGAGGCTGAGTCTCAGAGAGTGCCTGCACCGGGGTCCTGGGGTGCAGAAGACCCCACATATCCCTTGCTCAGCCCCCATTGCACTGTGCCACAGGACTGCCCACTCAGCACATTTTTAACCCTAGGTTAGATTTGCCTAGACAAGGTCTGCAATCAGGAATGACTATTTGTTTCATGTGTTTGCCTAACAGGATTACCCTTATCATAATGATATGGCAGCCTGGCCTTGGCAGAGCAAACCCCAAGGGCTCGAGGGGTCAAACCCTCACCTCTCTTGCCCCAAGTGTGCACAGTGTAGCTTGTCTCTTATCATGCAATATCCAACCGGTGCTTCAGTTGGCATTCAATGCTCCACTTTCAGAAGGAGCAGTTGTGCCACGTACCGCTGCCTGCTGACATCACACTTGGCATTTCTCTCTCCACACCTGAAAAAAAAAATCAATAATATTCAAAGATTAGAAAAATGATGTTGTGTTTTAGAATTGGAGAATGGGATGCCTTTTCCACTGGGAGTTGCTCTGAGCAGGTGCCCGATTGAATTCAGTGTGAATTTGTTGCCCTCTGGCTCCCTAAGAATAGATAATGAACCAGAGTTGCCTGCTTTTTGTATTGGATATCATGAACATGACTAAAAATCATTACAAAAGCATCTGTTTGTTTACAAAAGTATCTGTGATTATTATAAAGTTTGCTGACTTAGAAGACTTGCAGAAGGTGTGGTATGAAAGCTCCATTTTCCTGCAGATAAGTAGGATACAGGCTTTGCTAAAGCAGAGCCTGACTCCACTGATGACTGGAGCCCAGGCTTGTCCACCTCATTTTCTGGCCAGGGTTGGGGGGCACCTCCTTGCTCCCCAGCAGTGTCATTTTAGCCCCAGCACATCTCAGTCAGGCTGATGTGGGCCTGGCCTTACCAGCTCCCTGGGCTATTTGTGGAAGCAGAACCTGCCACTTGCTATTTGCTGGTTCCAAAACAAGCAGGATCCTCTATTTATAATGTGCTATAATTGGCTTCAATGACACTCATGGTTCTCCAGGCTTTAGGGCCCCAGGACTTCTGGTGCAGTAGCACCCTGATACCAGGGGATGCTGCCGGGGATGCTGAGATGGCTCTGCATAAAGCCAAGGGATGCGTAGGCACACAGTGTGAGCTGCATGCTCACAGGCTCCGAGTTTCTGGAGAAGGCTGTACTGCCAGGGCTGTGTAGATCCTCTTCTCTACATGAAGTTTGGAGGGATGGAGCCTCTTTGGAGCAAGGCAGAGAGACATCTTCCTGCTGCAGCAGCATCACTGTGGAGATGCTCAGGTTGTCACAGGGAACATTACCCTAACCATCCTTTTTCCCCCCAAGGCACTTATAGTGGGGATGTGAGCGGGGCGCTGGGATTCACAAATGACCTATTTGACCATCAGGCCTAAACAATTCGAGTTCACCTGTGATGAGTGTATATTTAATTTTGGTGGGAGCATGTGGCTGTTCAGACCTCGCTATTCAGAGTGGAACTGTTCTGACCTCGTAGCTCATTGCAGGACAAACTCCTCTTATCTAAGACAAAGCAAAGCAGCCACCTCACTTTTCTTTAGAGCAGGTACATGTAGTATAATGCTTACCCAAGGGATGTATTTGATCTGGTTTTGCTGTAATAAATCCCTCTGCCATTTGAATTGTAAACCACAATAGATATAAGGCCAAGCAGAAAGATTAAAAAAAAAAAATAGCCAATGCTTTGCATGTCTTTGAGGACTTATTTTTATTCCCATTTGTTCGTTCTCATCACTTTTGGCTGCTGCTGGGTCTGTTGAAATAACAAACAGGGATGAGGAAAGAGGGCAGCTCTGTCATGAGCTTCCTTCGGTGGGAAGCGGCTGCGTTACAGCAGTTAACTCTAACGGTGACTGCAGCTCCAGCAGGCAGATGTTCATCTGTCACATACAGCCCAGCAGGAAAACTGTTTTGATATTTTTTTTTCTGAAAAAGATTGGATTATCAGTCAAAAGCCTTTTTGCTGCAGAGTGGTGTTTAGAAAGACTCTGTCTTTCCTTTTCACTTTGTAAAAAATAGTCAGAAATCTTCTAGCACTGCCTGAAGCTGCTCTGCTGCCAAGAAAACCTCCTGGGTCTGGTGATGAGGCCTCTCTAATATTTCCGGTTTCTCTGTAATTATTTTCTAATGAAATTTTCAAATCCAAGTACAATCAGGAGGTTAGACTATAGTGAGTTCACAGCAGGGTTGTTCAGTTTGCTTTTTCTTTTTCTAAATCAGTAGCTATCCGCTATGTAGAGGCAATAAGATAATTTTGTGCATACAAAGGCGCCTGAAATCAGTGTGGCAATGCCTTTTACCTGCTGGATTTGGTACACTAACATAATTTTTTGCAGTTCTCCATCTGGAAGCATTGCTTTTGCACTGAGATTATTATAACTGCCTGATCAGATTTGTCCATTAGTATGTCTTTTCATGGCTTATTAAGGGCTGGAGGATTAGGATGCAGCTCCCCTTGGCAGGATTTCCCTCTGCTCCTGCATGTGCCATTTAGGGAAATGGGAGGGCTGACGTTTCCAAGGCGTTGTCAGTATTTTATGACAATTCCAGCCCAGAAAACAGAAATAAAAAAGGACTAAAAAAATGATGTAAAGTAATGGGGAGATGGGATGCATGACAAAAACAAGCCAAGTATAAATAGTGAGGCTGGTATAAATAGTGAGGCTGAGAAACACCCGAGTCCGGCTGCTAAGCGCGGTCAAAAGGTTGGCTTGCTCCCTGCCACCGACTGAGCCATGCAGGGGCCCCAGCAGGCTGCTCCCCTTCGCCTCTCCTCCCTGGACCTCTCCTGCAGCCCTGCTTGGATACCAGGACTGGGATGGGCTCACTGGGCTCACCATCACCTTCCATCGCAGCAGCAGGGCTGCCCATGGTGGGGCTGGAGCAGCAGAAGCTGTTGGCATGAGCAGCATGTTTGGAGCACACAGGTTTTTTATTGCAGAAAGGTGTGAAGCACACTTGGACAAGGTCTTGGGCTCCTTCAGAAGTTTTCCCAGAGCCCAGTGCCACGGGCCGTGGAACATGGTGTGCCACAGAGGCTGGGCAGGGCTGGTGCCCATCCTGGCCACGCAGCCCGTCTGTGTACCCCGCACACACCAGTGTGGTCCATTGCAGAGAAGGGTTGTTTGATGGGCTCTTGGGAGTGCTGCCGTTTGGCAGCTCACCTGGAGCTGGGTACAGAAGCATCTCCTGAAGCGCCTGACAATGTGGGTGGGAATTTCCCTTCAATAAAACAGGAATTTTTACTTAATCCAGTAGAAAGGCGGGTAACACAAGCAGGAGGAAAGGTCTATGCATGGTGAGTTACAGCTCCAGGGGCTGCAAATATGTATAAATAACAAAACTTTCCAGAGTTTTATAACTCATGCTAAGAAGAGTTGCTGGAGACAGACAAAATACTTAGGCTTCCCTCTTCACATCTCTGCTTTGTTGCTGCCAGGCTTTAGCCCCAGTCTTCTGCCCACAAACTGGGGATGGCATAATAAGAAATGCCTGTGTCCTGGTTTGCAGCAGGTGTTTCAGCTTAAACTACTGAGGAATGTGGGGTCTGGGCTAATATATCAGTGTAGTGTCATAAAGGGATGTAGGTCTTGAAGTAATGCCTGTGCTTGGAAGAGGTAATGCTGTTGGGTTGGATTTTTTTAAATGGTGTCAGCGTTTGAGATCCCTTATACATGTGATTGGGCTTAGACCACAAGAAACATAAGATTTCATATCAGTTTACCCTAGAAATCTTGCTGCTGTGTCTGAGGCACAAGTACTCCTGGAGACAGGCTGCTCTTGCAATTCATGTGTTCTGTGAAGCAGAAAGAAAAACATTTTGGCCAGGGTTCAAGGACATTTCTCTGTTGTCCTGGTGATAAGTGCCTGATAAGAGTTTGAGGTCTTTGCTCCCTTGTATAGAATAAAGGCAGCTTTTCTTAAGTTGCTGTTGGCATCTGTGGACTCCCTGAGGGTGCTGGTCTGTTGTTCCCAGTGTCTGGGCTGTTCTTGGTGAGTAAGACAGGGTTGTGCTGTGTGGGTTGTTGTTTGTCCTACATTAGAGTTGAGCTTCCAGGTTTTCAGTCTCTGGCATGCTGGAGTGGCTATGCCATGGCAAGCATCTGGAGTAAGCTGGATGTTTCCTCTGAGAGGCTGGGGCTTTGTGGAAGGAGAGTGGGATGGTGGCACAAGCCCACTGCACTGGGCCCTGGAAGCAAGCCAAAGATGGTTGCTGTTTTAGCACCATCATTAGGTTTCAGAGTTGACAACCTGTGGAGATGTAAAGGCAAGGCAAGCCTTCTTGGTGCTGTGGCTTCCAGCTTTTTGTCATCTGGGGAAGATGGGAGTAGTTCTCTGATGCCTGGTTTGTGCTCTCAAAGACTAAGTGTATCTGAGGGCTGGATTTTTTTGGCAGGAGTGTAAGAATGGTGATGTGGGGAGAGGTGAGGGGAGTTCAGAGCAGCAGGATGCAACATTCAGGCTTGCTCCTGGGGCTCTGGTGGGTTGAACCTCATGCCAGGAGCTGAACTCTCCAGATCACCTGCAGTGGTGAGAATGGAGTTGCATCCACTCTGCTCTGTGGTCTTCTGCTCCTGTTCTCATGGGGCTTCCCCAGCTCTGTCTGCCTGATGCCATGGGTAACTTCCCAAAGCTGGAGCCTCAACTGCTTTTGTTTCTGCAAAGGCCTGTTAGTAATTTCCCACTTATAAATAAACATTTTAGAGACACTGGGGAAGCTGAGCCACCAAGAGGACAAAGCTCAGTAGCTCATTCATCAGCGAGTTGTATTGTGCAACAGCTCAGCCTCTGATGAATTGAAACCACCCTCTGTTGTACAAGGAACAGGAAAATGTGCTCCTTGCACAGGCTGATCTTTCAATCTTCAGGTTGATTTCCATTTAAAAAGTATTGTAGATGAGGTGGCTTTGTTCTGAGTTTTTAAAAATATTTTTAATTTTTATTTATTTTAAAATTTATTTTTCCCTTTTCTTTTGCAGTGAGGCCTGGGTTTATCTCACTACTTTTCCACTGATTAGTCCATGCTGTTGTGAGACCTTTCTTTCTCCCTTACATCCAGAGGTCTCCCTGGGTTTCTCAGAGGACACTTGCATTGGCAAGGCAACAGAGATCTGAGCCATGGTTGTTGCTGCAGACTAAAGGCAAAGGATTCAAATCAGTCCTTGCAAAAGGAGGAATCTGCTCACCTGTGTTTCACTGCTGCTGGGCTTTGGCACTTTTCTATCCTTCATTTCCACTGGGGTGACCTGCCCATAGGTGTGGGCTCCTACATTCCTCCAGCTAACCCGTACAGGGCATTGGGCGCCTGGTGTGTGGTTCCACTCTGACATGTTTCTTGAAAACCCGATGTGACTGAGGGCGTGCACAGCTTGGTGGTGGATTATTGCCAGGTCTCCTGGAGCATTACTGAGCAGCGCTGGAAACAGCCCAGGGGAACAGCGCTCTTACAAATGATCAGCCAGCCCCTTCCTTGAAGAGCTCCTCAGAAGGAAATGTTTGTAGGGCTTAAAGGGGAAAATTGCTTTATCAAAAAAAAAACCCACAGGGAGGGCTAAGTATTATAAAATCAGTGGGAAGTGTTTAAATAAATTTTTTAGCAGCAAATTAGATGTCTTAGTTACGAGATTTATTCTTGACTCATTAAAAAAAGAGCCCAACTTAATTAATTACCTAAGTGCTGTATCGTGAGCAGGGGAGGCCACAAGCATGAGGCAGGCAGAGCTGAGCACTGCAGGGCTGAGCCAGAGCTCCTGGGTCTCACCTCTCAGCAGGTCCTGCGGCCACTGGCCCTGCTCTGTGTGGCCCAATCTGGGCTGGCATGGACAGCCAAGCTCCTGCCTGCCACCACCCTTGTAACCACAGCTAGTGCTTGCTGCTGAGTGCCAGGTTGGTCAGAGTCCTGGTAAACCGGAGCCAAAACCAAAGTCCATTTGGCTGCTGGGGACAGACCTGCCGTCAATTTTTTTTTTCTCAGCTCCGTGGAGTTTCACCCTGAGATCACCATCAATGAACAGGTGCTCAGGGTCACGCTGTGCTGACTTAGCTCACCATTTCGGGAGGTGTGTGCGTGTCCTCGGGCCAGCCCCAAGGGATGCATGGCCACTGACGGCCACTCAGAGCAGTAGCCTGGGACCTGGCTCAGCATTTGGCTTTGCTCCATCAAAGTTGCTGGGTTCACTTCAAAGCCCAGTGTGAACCAAGTTCTCTCTGAACTGGGACATCTGCTTGACTGCTGGTGTGAATTGTGTCACTCTGTTACATAAACTTTTTAGGTTCCCTCTGGTTTACTGTACTTTGTTAGGAGCTAGAAAATAACATCTTCTGCTGGCCTTCCCCCTCTGCAGCGACAGCCTGGGTCTATGTCTGTGAGGCAGATTCAGGTGTTTGAGTATCTCCAGTGACATTGGTCAGGCACAAAAATCATGCGATCTGAGAGAAGCAAAATAATATTTTTAGCTACCTTACTCCAGAAGTCAGATTTTGTCTTCTTTTTTTTAAAAAAAAATAATTTATTTTTAGGGGTCTCTTTCCTAAGCTATTTAAAACTAGGAAAACCAGAAGATTGCTGTAGTTAAGTTGAGACCACGCTATAAATCCCCAGGGCTCCTGCCACCAGAGTTTCTTTGGGAGGTGACTCGTGGTGCGTGCCCCAGGCTGCCTTGCTGAGCAGCGAGTGTATCAGCAGCCAAAGGTTCCCCCCTGCAGCACATCGGCAGCTACTGCAGGTTTAGCAGGAGCCGGGTGAAGGCATCAGCCATTATTGGCATTTTTCTCCTTCCTGGGGCCCCACTGGGAGAGTTTCCCAGGGAGATGTGCTAGGCCAAGGGTCGTGGCACAACGGCTAACGCACAAGTCAGAGCCAGATGCAGTTTTGCCCCTCACTTGTGACCAGGCACAAAGAAAGGGCTAAAAGTTTATGTGGTTCAAGGGACGACTGAGAAAATCCATGGGGAAACATGCTGAGGGATGCTAAGGCTACATGGCAGTCCAAGGACGTGCCTGAGAATCAAGGAGCTGGAGGCAGTGGGGGATTTCTGGGGAAGCATTTTTGTTGATTCTCTGTTCCTGTAGTACCCCCTCCTCTGGGTGCACCCTGGACTGACAGACCTTCACATGACCCAGCCCTGCAGCTCTTGTTTTCTCATGGGAATCTGTGCCAGCACTTCCAGAAACAGTTGGGACTTGCTGGTGCTGCAGACTCTTGCCAAATGTAGGCAAATGCAGCTGAATGTATCACACAGAGGTCACAGCTGAAATGTCCTTTCCAGCTTTACCTGGATAGATCCTTTTTCAAAGGAAAATTGAGCTCCTGAAGAACATGCTGGCCTTGTGTATCACCTGCACCAAGGTCTGCCCACCTTTGTTGCGACGGGGGGAAAGAATCCGGACGCTCAATATGAGAATCATCAGACTTCCCCATTTATTGATCACACACACGTCTCTTATATACAATCCGTTAACCAAGCCCACATACGTTCTTATAAATCCACACTGATTGGCTTATTCATTCTCCTGAGAACTCTCTCCTCGTTACAACAGGTGGTGTTTGTTCAGTTGAACTTCAAAGGGCAAAAACAGAATACTCCCTTTTTTCCCAGCTTGATTAGAATTGTTTTGTCTAAAGTTCTCAAGGAGAAGAGGCCTCCTGAAGATCTCTGCTAATTCTCTCTGATTTATGTCAAGGGGCCTAAGCCATTTCAATGATTTACAACAATTCCCCCTTTTTTATTATTTTGAACTAAAAAGATATTCTGGGTAAGTTGTTCCACTTGCTTGGTTATACAGGAAAACAACATATGTGCTACAATGTAAAGCAAGATTATAATACTAAAATTAGGGCTAATTGTTATAATACTTGGGTCTTTTTTTTTTTTTTTTTTTTTTTTTTTTGTAGTTTCTACCCAAATTTTCTAAAACAGGCCTATTTTGTCCTGCTCCAATCAGCCTTTGATACTGACCATACCACAGGCAAAAAGCCGTTGTCATGGCCGTATCAGGTAACTCCAGATTCAGGCTTCTTCAGAGCTGGTTTTACCCACCGACTGGGTATCCACTGCGAACCTGTGGGTGTAAGCACACAGACATAGCCTCGACCAAAATACAATACTTCAGCAGGGCCATGCCAGGCTCCTGTAGCTAAGTCCTTGAACATAACATAACTCCCTATTCCTTTGGTAGTAGAAGGGGCTCTCTCCCTATGTTTAATTATAGGGGGTTCCTTTTCTTCCCCAAACACACATAAATAATTCAATACAAAAAGAGCCTTCATAACTCTCTCTTTGGGGTCCACAATGTCCTTAAATTTATCTAGATACTTTTTTATGGTCCCATTCGCTCGTTCCACAATGGCCTGGCCTGTTGGAGAATGTGGGATTCCGGTGACGTGGGCAACATTCCAGGTTTGGAGGAATGTTCGTAAAGCTTTGCTGCTGTAAGCAGGTCCGTTGTCCGTCTTAATCGTGCCGGGAACTCCCATGACTGCAAAGCAACTGGTAAGATGCCGACGCACATCTCGAGTCTTCTCACCAGGTTGAGGCGTTGCCCATATAAGGTGACTATAGGTGTCAATTGACACGTGGAGGTACTTAAGACGTCCTAAAGCTGGAACATGGGTGACATCCATTTGCCAAATTTCATTGGCCTTCAGCCCTCTGGGGTTGACACCGCAGCCTACCCCCACCTTGATTGAGAAAACTGCATATGGGACAAGCTTTAACTATAGCTCGTGCTTCTCCCATAGAGATATCATAACTTCGAGCTAGGCCTTTCGCATTTTTATGGAATATGGCATGCGCCTCTCTCAATTGAATTCAGTGGTTCCAATTTTTGGGTGAGCGCTGGAAACGGAACCAATTGGGCCAACCGTGTACCTCGCTTAATAAAACATGGAGGGAAGAGGGTTTGCAACATAATTTGTATTTCTCCGGTGAAATCTGCATCAATTAGTCCAGTGAACACTTGTAGTCCTTTCATAGAGGCCGAGGAATAGCCTATAAGCAATGCTCCAACAGCTTTACCGTTTATCACAATAGGTCCTTTAACTCCAGTGGGAACTCGCTGTGGTCGGTTATCAATGAGGGTAATGTCTATTGCGGTTGCCAAGTCCATCCCGAGGCTCCCTCGGGTTGCTGGTAGGAGAGGAAAGGGTTGTTCGTTGGTACTGTCGCTGTGCCGCTGGTGGGTTCCTGATTCGCTGAAAATACTGCCGCTCTTGGGGTCGTCGCGGGGTGGGCTTTTCCGCTCGGCTTCCCGTTTCCCAATCGTGAGCTTTTACACGCTGCGCTGGCATGGGTGTCGGACCGGCAGTGTTGGCACCACACTGCTCCGGAGTTGCATGCTCTTCGTATATGACCAGAGACACCACATCGAAAGCATCGTAGACGAATATTGCAGCGTGTGGTGCCGCCCTTTTGGTATTGCAAAGGTGCAAGAGCAGCAAGGACTTGATTTTGAGATGCTTCTGCTTGTCTTTTAAGTCCCTTACCTAGGTCTTTTATAGCATTCACTAACATAGCTTGAGGTCCTACAGGGATTTGTGACATTCTTTCTAAAGCTTCCTCAATTGTCCATGTCCCAGGCAGTGTAACTAATATGCCTCGTGTGATGTGGTTACAGTTTTGGATGGCGCACTGTTTTAGTAAAGCACCATGCAAATATTCTGGAACCCCACAGGCAATAATGGCACCAGCTACTTGATCAATAAAAGTGCCAAACGGTTCTTCCATTCCCTGCTTAATTCCCATATATGATGGAATACCTCCTGGCTGCTTTATTTGATCGAGAGCACGACGTGCCAATCTCATAGATTCTCGTACTTTATCTGGTCCCAACAATGCTTGTGCCTCTATCCTTATGTATGGTCCTATCCCCATGAGTTCTTCTAATGTTACTCCATGCAGTGGGTCTCCTGCTACCCGCTGCATTGCCACAGATTGCTGACAGAGTGCTTGCCAATGTGCCCCAAATAGTATTTGCTGGTGCTGTGTTAATATAAGTTTTGTAATGCTCCGAATATCACTCGGAAGTAATAAGGTAGATCCCCACAAAAAATCTAACATTTGACGAGTGGGTTCTCCTTTTATGCCTGATTCATTAACAGTAGCACGCAGTTGGGTCAATAGTTTCCAATCGAGAGTCTTAAGTGTAACATTTATTTGGCCCTGTGGATCGGGACCAGAATATTCTACCGGAAATGCATGGGCAAGTTCTCTGGCAGTTTCTATATCCCCCTCAGCAATAACATGCTTTGCAATCTCCTTCCAAAATTCTTTCCGTTCCTGAGCTACCCTTTGACCTTCCCCAAAAAAAGGATTAGTATTTGCTTGGGGTGTTGATGGAATATACTCCGGCATAGGAGCCGGTGGCCACCATTCAGGGGAAGGAGCTGTCGGCAGGACCGGCGCCTGCGCATTTGGAATTTCGGAAGGAGGGGGGGAAGTAACAAGGGGAGGGGTAAGGGGGGGTGCAAGGGGAGCGGCAAGGGGAGGGGCAGGGGGAGAGGCAGGGGGTGCGGCAGGGGGAGGGGTAAGGGGAGGGGCAGGGGGCACGGCCGGGGCCGCCGCGGGGGGGGGAGCCGGCGCGGGGGGGGGAGCCGGCGCCGAAGCGCCAAGGGGAGGGCCCGGGGGCACGGCCGGGGCCGCCGCCGCCGCCGCGAGGGGCACGGCCGCCGCCGGGAACGCAGCGCGACCCGGCTCGACCCCTTTTTCCGGGGGAAGAGAAGCGGGGGGAAAAACGGCAGGGCGTCTCGGCTCAGTCCCTTTCCCCGGGGAGGGGCGGGGGGAAACGCGGCGGGGGGAAACGCAGCGGGGGGGGAAGCGGCGGGGCGGCTCGACTCGGTCCCCTTCCCCTCCCTTCCTCCCCTCGCACCGCTGCTCCCTCCTCGGCCGAGAAAACGCGGGGGGGGAAGAGGAGCGAGGGGAGGGGGGGGGGGATGCCGGCCAGGTAGCTCCGCCAGTTAGTGCGCTCGTTAAGTCCCGTAGCCTCCTGGCTGGGGCCTTACGGCCGCCATCGCCGCGGGGGGAGGAAAGGGGGAAAAGCGGAAAACGCTGCGATGGGCGCTCGGCAGCCTTTTGATACACTTCATAATGAGCTAAAGCATTAATCACCGCCCGCCATGGCTTCATTAATTTTCCAGCTACCTTATCAAAAATCTTATTCCCTAGTGCTCGCCATTCTTTCCTCTCAACAACTTCATTAGGGTCAATAAAGCAACCTTTTGAGACCCCATATGCCAAAAGTTCAGGGAGTTTCTTTTTATAGTTAATCCCTGGAATGCTCCGCTTTTTTAAAAAGCATCTGAGCAAATAATACACCGCTTGTCTCTTTTCCATACCTATTTATCAGCTCTGCTGCAACCTTTGCAAGACCTCGGCGGTGCGTTCGGCAGGACCCCTCTATAGGTGGCTTCCTGGACTTTCGGAGGTGCCAGCCTCTTAGTCTCCCTCGTTGCAGAAAGGGACCGATACGGATTTCCGTCGCGTCGTGGCCGCAAGATGCCTTCTATAAGGTCCGATCTTCGCCCTCTTTAGGGTCCCTGTTCGGGCGCCATTTTGTTGCGACGGGGGGAAAGAATCCGGACGCTCAATATGAGAATCATCAGACTTCCCCATTTATTGATCACACACACGTCTCTTATATACAATCCGTTAACCAAGCCCACATACGTTCTTATAAATCCACACTGATTGGCTTATTCATTCTCCTGAGAACTCTCTCCTCGTTACAACAGGTGGTGTTTGTTCAGTTGAACTTCAAAGGGCAAAAACAGAATACTCCCTTTTTTCCCAGCTTGATTAGAATTGTTTTGTCTAAAGTTCTCAAGGAGAAGAGGCCTCCTGAAGATCTCTGCTAATTCTCTCTGATTTATGTCAAGGGGCCTAAGCCATTTCAATGATTTACAACACACCTTGTGTATCACCTGCACCAAGGTCTGCCCACCTTGTGTATCACCTGCACCAAGGTCTGCCCATGCTTCAGGGGCATCTACTCCAGTATATTGACCCGCTCCATTTTAGGGGTGCAGTGGGGCTTGGCCAGCAGTTGACAGGGGCTCATAAAGTTGTTGGGGTGCTTTGTCCCCCTCTAACATGCACATACAAACACCCTGAGCTCTTAGGTGGCTGCTGGCACAGCCCTCAGTGTGGCACAGCCTGTGTTTTCTCATGCAAAATTCAATAAATTCAGTATTTTCAGGACTTTGGCATAATCAGGGTTTTCAATCTTCTCCTTCATTGCCTTCTAATATACCCTCCTAACAATTAACTCTGTGTGTTGGGAGAAAGCCAAATACAGGGTAAAAGACTTCGTTTTTCTTTCCCATAATTAAACGTCGTGTTCGCTGCTGTCTTTCCTGCTCGATTAATTGTCCGTGTATGGTCTCAAATGCTCTTTGGTGAATTAGCATAAGTTCTGTCAGGATTTGACCAATATTCTCCCTCCCGCTGCATCTGCACAGCTCACAAAGAGCAGCATTGGCTGGTGGTGGGGGCATGGAAATGGGCTGCTCCCCCCTTGGCCTTTTGGGGGGGACGGGCTCAGTCTGGGGGGAGCGCTGCGAGGCTGTGCCCCCCTCCCCTCACCCCCGCCCCAAGCAGCCATGCCTGGAGATGGAGCCCGTGACCTTCAGTGCGGTGTTGTGGCTGCGCCTGGCGCACTCGCGCAGGAAACTTCTTGGATGTCAGAGGAAACAGCTTTTTACTGCAATTCTGTAAAAACCACTTGCAAAACTCCTCCCTGGTCTCTCTCTGCAGACTAATTGGGGCAGCCAAGCTGATAAAAGAGTCATTTTTAAAAATTTTGTCTAAAGACATATTGGAGAAACATTTCTCAAGCTGCATTCTGGCAACATAGAAAGCACTGCAAGTGAAGGCAAAAAAATATAGAAGGGTGTCACTGACTAATAGATGTGTGAGCTATGGGCTGGGAGGTGCAGTAAGTGTAATGACTTTCTACCAGTTCAGGAGGAGGTGGAAATAAGATGATGGCTGGGGTCTTCCCCACAAGATGAGCAGCATGGTTACCCCATCTGGCAGCCCTGTCCTGGGGAACGGCTCCTTCCTGCTTGGAGCATTTCCCCAAAAAGTATTCCCTGGAGCTAGTGCCTCTGTTGCCACATCTCCCAGGGCTGCTCTGGGCTATCGAACTCCAGATAGAGGGTGCTGGTCTATACCTGGGTGGTATGACATTTCAAAGAGGCAGAATACTTCTGCTCAACTTTTTGGCACAGCCCCAGCTCCCAGCAGGAGTCTGTCCCTGTCTCCATTACATCCTGCTGTGCCCAGCCCTGCTCTTAACCCTCAAAAAGGTTCCTGGGGCCTCCTTCCCCCACTGTGCTCGTTCATTTGCTTGATTCTTTTATTTTAATAATTCGTCAGTTTTCACAGGTTCACTTTCATTACCAAGTTTAGAAGTAGTCTTTCTGATATGGGAGGATGGGTCATTATAAATTGGGAGAAGACTTAGTGGGGAAGGGAACAGAGCTTGCAGATGAACCTGGGAAGTGGCTGCGAGTCCCAAGCCCTTCTTGCCTGGAGGTAGCTCCGTTCCCTGAGGATGGGCTTTGTTGGGTGGGATGTCTGACCACTGCTATTGCCCCACCTCCTCCCACATCCCTCTCTATGTCCTTGGGATAAACAGCCGCAAAAAGGGAGCCTTTGTTTGCAGCAGCATTGGGGGAATGGCTCGTGGTGGTACAGATAACCCTGCCTGCGAACAAGCAGAGAGGCTACAGTACAACCGGCAGGGTACACAATGAATTATTCACCAGCTGGTTCCTCTCCTTTCAAGACGTTTTCTGTAAAACCAGGGGCCAGAAGGGGTGCATGTGAGATGTGTAATCAACCACACAGAAGTCTGAGCTTTGGGCTTGCTGAGTACTCGGTCTGTCCTGGTCACGGGGACCTGGTTTGTGCAAATCTGTGTCTGGACCTCCGCGGTGTTTGACTGTGGGTGGCCTATAAATGTGTTTTCTCTGCTCTCTGGATGCCCGCAGAAGACCTGAGAATCTGATTTACAGAGATGTTGGCTGCCCGCAGCTTTGACACGCATTAGTAGGAGCGATGCTTTAAACATACAGAGAGAGTCATGGCACCACGCAACCTGAAGACTTGAGTCTTGGGGCTTTCTGCTTGGGCCCCTGCAATTAATGGCTGTTTGCAGCCTCTCTTTTGTGTGTCCCAGTCCCTAAGGTGGGGATAGTGACACCCCTCCACTCCTCAGGCTGCGGTTAAAGTACATGCTTTCATGTCTCATGTTGGTGGAGTGCTGGGCTCTATTGCTAAGGTGCTTCAGAGAAAAGCCTGTGAGAAAAAAATACTCAGTGCCTGAGTCCATCACTGAGAAATAATGATACTGAGCTCAGGCTGAGCAAGTACTGCTTAGCCTAAGGGCTCTGTGTGTGCTTTTATTTCTACCTTTGGCTGAAAACTGTTGGCTAAGATGTGAATAAAAAGTATTGCTGGGTTTTTTTTTCCTTTTCTTCAACCTGACTCTTCAAACTGCCATGAAAAATATGTTCGTTCTTTTCTTTGAGAACCTCTTATAAGCTCTCAATTTTAGCCTTCACTCCCCAGAGCCCATAAAATAAATGGGCAGAAGCACCATAAAAATGAAAGAAATCCCAAAACATAGCCAGTTCATATTATGTACATCTTATTAAATGTGTAGCCAAAAAAAATCCCTCTCCTTACTTAAATATGTGATTGTTTATAAATCTGTAACTAATTTTAAGCTATTTGAAACAGCCTTACAGTAGAATGACCTTATAGAAATAGAACTTTTCAACAGGGTGCCAGAGGATTGCACTAAAGGATGAGAACAGAGCAGATTTGAAATACCTCTATTTTAATATATTCAGAAAACTTTTCCCTAGAAAACTTGTAGGTTTCTATGAAAAAAAAAAAAAAGAAAATTGTTCATTTATTTAATGTATTTGGCTTTAAATAATAGGAATATTTCCCCCTTAGGTGTTCAGCACCCTGCCATACCCAGGAGCCGAGCACTCAAACCAGGAACCAGCTGGCTACACCACCTTCCTCTCCAGCCTTTCACCTTCTAGCAGCTGGTGCCCCAGCCTGCTCTCTGCCAACACCTCCAGCTTCAGAGGGCAACAGCAGGGACCTGACAGAGGTTGTTGGAAAAGGACAACATCCTCGTCTTTTGGCGTAACAGCTTTCTTGGAGTCGGAAAGCAAAGTCTTTTGTGCCTGCAGTTTCAAGGGAAACTGGTGGCGGGGGATATAGAGGAGTGGACATAAAAGCAAATGGAGAAGCACACTGCCTTTCTGTTCCATGTGCTGAATAGTGATGCACAATGTGTTGAAGACCTGGCCTGTGTGGCCAAGTCCCACCTGATCCTCTGGCCGTGCTGGATGCAGGAGGTGAGAAGCGCTTCCCAGCCTCCTGGTTCGCACACTGACAAGGTCTGGGCATGAAGCTGAGACTGGTCCAGCCATTCCCCAGCCTTGGCCATGTCCTATTCCAAGGTAAGAAGAGCAAGGTTAAGTTCTAGATCCTCCTTCATCCTCGTCCCCAGGACAGGAGCTCCTTCACCAGGGCCCTCCTGCTCCAAATTGTACCTTTGTCACTAAACCAGAGGGTGGCTCCCGACTTTCCCTCAGTCTCTCTAGGAAGAAAGGAAAAGGGAGCCTGTCCCTCAAGTGAAGGTGGAAACAGTGGAGCTGGTAGGCAGAAAAGCCGGCCCTGTCCTGGCTGTGCCTGGGCCCTGGCACCCGTCCCCTTGCCAGTGCCTGAGCTGGGGGGTGGAATGTTGCTGCCCCTCCGGTGGAGCCTGATCTGGCCCCAGCCTGGGGCTGAGCGCGCGGCGCTGCTGAGGGTGGGTGTGCGGTGGCAACCGACGCGATTGCAGCAGAGTGTTGCCAGATGATGAGACCTCACACAGTCTCAGAGATGTTTTTAGATTTGTCTATTAATAACTCCCGATGTTTTAATTCCTGGGAACATAAATATGTATCCCCAGATGCTCCTGACCGTCACAGGCCTCATCAGGCCGGGAGTCAGTAAATTGGTGACTGATTTCAGCTCTGTCACACATAAAGCTTTGCGATTGATCGGCGTGGCCTGGCCAGCCCTCGCCTCACTTCTGTGCCAAAATCCTGGCTCATTACAGTGACAGGCTGGGAACAAAGCTCAGGAGAAAAGCCGAGGGAGCCGGGCCAGTCCTGGAGCAGGCTGGCATAATTTCAACTAATTTGAATGTGAATTACGCCCATTTAGGCCAGGCCTGGAATTAGCCCCTGGCATGGGCTGGCTCACTGCAGCTCCACTTAAACCTGGTCGTTTGTGCCCCAAAACGCTGTTTGTGGGAAAAGAGCTGATCAAAAGCAGATCGTGGTGCCAGCCTGAGCTGTGATTTTGCTTATGAAAAATGTAACTAATATAAGCAAATCTTTTTTCTTGAGATCTAACTTAGATTTTAACCTTTGTTAAAAATTAAAGTAGTTAATGAGCACACACAAATGCACATGCATGGGATGCAAACACATAAACTCCCACCCATTAACACATACTCTAAATACTGGCTGGTTCTACTATAATTGTTTTGTTTCTGGATTAAAACTTCCTGCAGATTTAGTACTTTTGGAGTTGAGATTTTGTCACTCATGGGCTGTACGTGGGCCTGCTGAGATGCTCAGTGTAATGTGGGATTTGATCTGGTTGCTGCCAGTTTCTTGGGTGATTTGGGATCTGGGCTTTGTCATGTAGTCCTGTCTCTGACCCCAAAATTCTCTTTGGGCTCTTGGACAACCCGAGCTAGTGGTTTTGGGGAACATAGGTATGTTGGTAGAGGCTTCCCAGGCTGGAGATCAGTGTTTCCACTTCCCCCAAGAGTCACTTTGTAATGTCTTTTAGCTGTTGGGTGACTAAATTAAAGTGGCAGCATAGGAGGGACATCAGCAACCCTGCTGATGGCGACATGCATGCACATGCATGTGTAAGACCAAATACAGTGTAGGGCTTATCAAGAAGATATTTGCAGGTGACAGATTAGATCTGCTGAGACAGGAGCTGTCCTGGTCCCTCTGCAGGTGACAGAACCATGTCCCTGTGCCTGGCACTGCCTTTCCATCCTTTGGAAACATGAAAATCACCCAGGGCGAGCTGCCACCTCCCTGCCAGTTCAGCATGGATCTGCCACATTCAAATATCACCCTCCGCTGTTCTCTGTTACAAATGCAGCTTTTCCTGTGATCAAAGAGAGCAACTGACATAGAAAAAGACTTATCAGAGCTGTGACTCGGTCCCCCCTGCTAGGGCAGGACAGCCACCCCTGGGAGCCACTGCAGAGGTCACGCTTCGCTCCAGAAGCAAATGACACTTCTGGGCACTCTCCAGACACTTAAAAAAGTCTTAATAATTTAAGGTCCCACATTTGGCCTAAGGTAAAACAAATCACAGTTTAGGGAATCTGTATTCTAGTCACTGACATGAGACTATTATGAGAATAGTCTATTCTGTCTCAGACATGAGAATCATTTTAGGACAAAGAGCAGCAGCATTTGCAGTCTGGTGCAAAACTCTTCGCAAGTATTAATTTGGTCTTGTTGCTGGGGGGACTTTCTGGAGAAAGGAATGGCAAGAACAGAAACAAGAAAAAGAAAGCAGAGAAGGAAACTGGAAAGTGAAGGTGTTATCTCCCTTGGCCTGTTAGAACCAGCATCCTGTCTGGACATGATCTTCACCAATGGTGGTGAAATGCCCTTGTTTAGATCTCCATGCCTGAGCACAGAAGGAGAGAAAAGAGCAGTTTTGGCCCCAAACATGCAGAAATAGGAGGGTGAAATTATGCTTTCTTGCTGCAAAAAGCAGTAGCCACCTGGCCTCATGTGGAGTCACCAAAAGCCTATTGCAGTGAAAAGTAAAATGTGGCTGTAGCAATCCAACTGTTTATTGAGCTGGAGAGGGCCTGAAGTCAACTGATTTGGTAACAACATGTTTGTGTAGTGCAATCCCGTGTTAGACTTCAAAATGCTAAATCAGGAGTGAAATCAAGATTTTTCTCATTGCTGGATTTAGTTCAGCCTTTCCAAATGGGATAACACAGCAGGGTGCCACATTCACTGGAGTTTGCTTGCAGCCCAGAAGGCCGACCGTATCCTGTGCTGCACCAAGAGAAGTGTGCCCAGCAGGTCGAGGGAGGTGATCGAGTTCCCCTCTACTCCTCTCTCATAAGGCCCCACCTGGAGTACTGTGCCCAGTTCTGGAGCCCCAAACACAAGAAAGACATGGACCAGTTAGAAGGAGTCCAGAGGAGGCCACAAGGATTATCCAAGGGCTGGAGCACCTCTCCTGTGAGCACAGGCTGAGAGAGTTCAGGCTGTTCAGCCTGGAAAAGAAAAGGCTTAGGTGAGATCTTATAGTGGCCTTCCAGTACCTGAAGGGGCTACAAGAAGGCTGGGGAGGGACTTTTCATGAGGGCAGTTAATGACAGAACAAGGGGAAATGGCTTTGAGCTGAACTAATAGAACTAAATAGATTAGATATTAGGAAGAAATTCTTCACTGTGAGGGTGGTCAGACTCAGGAGCAGATTGCCCGGAGAAGCTGTGGATGCCCCCTCCCTGGAAGTGTTCAAGGCCAGGTTGGATGAGGCTTTGAGCAACCTGGTCTAGTGGAAGGTGTCCCTGCTGATGGCAGGGGGGTTGGAACTAGATGATCTTTAAGGTCCCTTCCAACCCAAACCTTTCTATGATTCTTATATTTCATCCCATTGGATTTCCTAGTTCGACTTGAACAGCCAAGGACTTTCCAATACAATAATTTTGTGCTTTGCAGGCTGCTCTGAGCAGGTCATGTTAATGCACCATGGATAATGTTTCAGAGAGCATCTCAGAAACGAGAAGGTGTATCTCAAATCCAGACTGCAAGCCCCTGGGCTATCGAACGTCAGGCTTCCTATTCTAGCACTGGTTTTCCCCAGCAGGACCAAGGCTGTATGGAACAAGCTATCCGTGAGATTATTGCATGTCTGGGCTCTGCTTTTAGGGGCTAAGAAACTCCATTAAAGAGCCAGTGTAAGTTTCAGGGCAGAATGTGCGCTGTACTGAACTGGGTGGCACTGGTTTGGAGGCTACTGGTACATAGGGAACAGTGGGAGATGGTGTTTCCTGATGTTTAGTCCCACTGTGCGCAGGCTGTCACAGGATGCATGAATCAGACTTAATGGCTCCTCAACAGTTTTTGTTAATGCTGCTGTCCCAGTTGGCCTGGGAAAGGCTGGTCAGGAGAGACACCATGGCAGGCAGTCAATGCCCAGCCTCCCTGGCCACCGCAGCAGGGCTGGAGAGAGGCTGCTCCTGGGCCAGGGCAGCAGGCTCAGGGCCCACGTCTGCCTTTGCCTGCCTCTGCCTGACTTGGTTGAGGAGGCATCCTTTCCCCGAGGTGGGAGACAGGCACATGTGCATTGGGAGAACTTTTTTGGGAATCCTTTGCCACCGGGGAAATCCTCCTGCTTTCCGCCAGCCAGGTGCAGGATGGCCTTGGTAGTAAATGAAGGCTTCCCAGCGCCTTCCGTAGGATGGGTCGGACGGAGGCATCCCGTATGCACTGTCATGAAATCGGAGCTGGCTTTTTCTGTGACATGGATCTCATTTTTCCGGCCCGTTTCCTACCCACCAGCAGCTCAAGGAGCCAGCTGTGTTTTACGGTGAGCCCTTGCGGGAAGTCAGCGGTGTTCCTGCAGCTTTCAGTTGCAGATCTGAGCGCGCTGATGACTAACAGCTTACAAGGACCCCTCCATGCATGCTGTCTTCTCTGTCCTTTGTGAAACAGAGAGGTATGAACAAAGAAGGAAATCAAGTAAGTGACAAAGATGACAGAGTCTGTCACAAACTGAATGAATCGGCATACACTCTGTTTTCAGTTATTTATGTGCAATAAACCAAATCCTCAAGGTTGAATTTTTCTTGTTCAGTTCCCATCGGGTGCTCAAATCCCATGCAACACTTTGCAAATATAGATTTCCACCTTGTGTGTAAAAACAGTGAGATGAATAGTTTTAGCACGGCTGGTTCTTGTAATACTGTTCTGGTTTCAAATATTTAAGGATCCTTTTAGAGCCCCAGGTCCTTGTTCCTGGTATTCAAGTCAAACCTTAGCTTTTATTTTATTTTAAATTCTATTCCATCTCTCGACTTCTAGAAAGGCTTAGAAAAAGGAAGAAATTAAAAGACACTCTCAAATGCATTGTTTTTAAGATCACTTGATTTTCACTTTACATAATTTGAGCCTAGTGTTATCTTTAAGTGCTGGAGTCATAGCTGATAATGTCAAAAATAGGGTGTTTGAGACAAGGTCTCTTTAAAACAAATAGCATGTAAGGAGCTGACCAATATTAAAACCTCTTGAAAAAACCTGTGACACAAAGAAAAATAAGTGATGTGAATGCAACACAGCATGGTTTCTGTCTGGTTCCGCAGGTTGCTGGGTGGGTGCAGACACAGATCCAGGCCCCGTGCAGCTCACTTGCCTCTGACCCCTTGTACACCAGCAATGTCCAGATACAACCAGCAACCTCCTGGAAACCACCCTCAGCAGGTGGGTGCTTACAGCTTTCATTCAGACAGGAGAAAACCCTCAACAATTTACAGCTCCTACAGACTGGCCTTCAGGTAATTGCTGTGTGGTGGGTTGACCCTGGCTAGAGGCTGGATGCCCACCAAAGCCCACTCTATCACTCCCCCTCCTCAAATGGGCAGGGGGAGAAAATTATAACGAAAAGCTCGTGGGTGGAGATAAGGACAGAGAGAGATCACTCAGCAATTACTGGCACGGGCAAAACAGACTCGACTTGGGGGAAAAAACAAATTTACTTTATTACAAATCAAAATTAGAGGAGAATGAGAAGTAAAACCAAATCTTAAAACACCTCCCCCATCCCTCCCTTCTTCCCGGGCTTAATCTCTTTCCCGATTTTCCACCTCCTCCCCCCAGCAGCACAGGGGGACAGGGAATGGGGTTGGGGTCAGTTCATCACACGGTGTTTCTGCCGCTGCTTCCTCCTCAGGGGGAGGACTCCTTCCCCCGCACCAGCGTGGGGTCCCTCTCACGGGAGACAGTCCTCCACCAACTGCTCCAACGTGAGTCCTTCCCATGACTGACAGCTCTTCACGAGCTGCTCCAGTCTGGGTCCATTCCATGGGGTGCAGTCCTTCAGGAAGGGACTGCTCCAGCGCGGGTCCCCCACGGGGTCACAAGTCCTGCCAGCAAACCTGCTCCAGCGTGGGCTCCTCTCTCCATGGGCCACAGGTCCTGACAGGAACCTGCTCCAGCACGGGCTTCCCACGGGGTCACAGCCTCCTTCGGCATCCACCTGCTCCGGCGTGGGGTCCTCCACGGGCTACAGGTGGTCATCTGCACCACCATGGACCTCCAGGGGCTGCAGGGGGACAGCCTGCTTCACCCTGGTCTTTCACCACAGGCTGCGGGGGGAATCTCTGCTCCGGCGCCAGAGCCCATCCTCCCCCTCCTTCTTCACTGACCTTGGTGTCTGTGGAGTTGTTTCTCTTACATCTTCTCACTCCTCTCTCTCGCTGCAAAGTGTGCAGCTTTTTTTTTCTCCCTTCCTTTTTTTTTTCTTAATTATGTTATCACAGAGGCGTTACTGATTGGCTCGGCCTTGGCCAGCAGCGGGTCCGTTCCTGTAGCCGCTGGCATTGGCTGTGTCAGGTCGGACATGGGGGAAGCTTCTGGCAGCTTCTCTCACAGAAGCCACCCCATGTCCCCCCCCTCACTGCTACCAAAAACCTTGCCACGCAAACCCAATACATGCTGTTAGCTATTCATGCTGACTATAGAAGGCACCTGGAAGCTGGGGGTTCTGGTTTGGGAATCCCAGAGAGGAGGTGCTGCCTTGGGCATTGCTCTTTGCTGGTATGTTCAGTAATGCTGTGGTAGTCCTGGGATTTGGGCTGGAGGGAAGCTTGTTTTGTTAAGGTTTCTACTGGGGGCTGAGCAGTGTCCACAGGGAGCTTTCCTCTACCTTGGAAGATGAAGGTGGGCTCCTGCTTCCCTGCAGGGTGTAAGAGCTGGGCTGGGGGCTAATGAGCCTCTTGTGTGTTTTGGGGAATGGAGAAGTGGAATCTGTGCAATGTCCCAGGGTTGGAGAGCTCAGCTTGCCTTAATGATGGTGAGTTTAGTGTGGGCTGCTCCCTGGTACAGGAAAACCTGCCCATTTAAATTATTCAGAGCTGGCACCCAAGGAGCAGGTGGGTCTTGGGGGACAGTTTTCAGCATGAGGCTGGAGGAAGGCATGTCTGCAGGCAGGTGGCCACAGGGGCCATCTCCCAAAGATCCCCCATGAGAACTAGTCAGTGTTTTCAGGGTGTTGGTGATGCATGTGGGAGCAATGGTCACTGCACTGGCTCTGACTCTCCCCAGCCAAAGTAATTATTTATCTTGGAAGTATTGTCTTGCTGCTCCGGATATGTCACTTTTAGTTCTGATTTGTGGCTGGGTCCAGCCCTTCCAACAGTGGCTGACGGTTAACAGCTGAAGGCTTAACAGTAATATGCTTAGTGTAATAAGATTTATTATTTTAAATGCCTGATTAAGAGCCCTGGGGACTGGAATCTTCCCTCTTGCAGGGGTACCAGCAAGCGCCCTGGCACCGGTGGTGAGGTTTCCCCTCCTCCAGCAGCTATCAGTGTTGTATGCCCCACTCCCACGTCCAGCCTGCTTTTAGGTGTAAAAAGGGCATTTTCTTCTGTTCCTACCACCCTTTGCTCCTGGCGCTGGTTGCATCAGGGACTCCTGTCACGTGGGTTTCTGCCCTTTGAGCTGGATGGCCATTGCTGAGTTGCTCCATCCTGGCTGGGAAGCAGGCTGTGTGTGAGGGCACCTTTAACGTGGGCTCTGGGGCACAGACCTTTGCATCCCAGCAGCTGCGCTCACACGGGGCGCGGTGCTACAAAGCACCAGTGCATTGCAAAATGAGCCTTACGCCAACGGTGCTGCATGGGATGTGTCCTACATGGGGGAAAAGTCTCCAGGCAAGATGGGAGGGAAAATATGTTTCTACTCTTAGGAGCTCAGTCTTCGAGTTCCCAGATGAAATATAAATTTCAGCTTGACAATAAAGTATATTTGACTAAATGCTTTCAACTATACATTCAAACTATACCAAAGAGCCAGACCAGAAATTTAGAGGAGAATTGAATCTGAATATTAAACCAGTGATTCCTCAGAGGGAAATTTTCTCAATTTGTCTGATTCTCCAAGGAGACAGTATTCCCAAAGAACTAATTTTGTAACTAATGATCAGATGAAATAAGGCTCTATCGATGGTTTAGAAGCCCGAACTTGGCACTCGTTGAACGCATATGGAATTTGTCATTAATAATAATGAAAAAAAATGTTTGAAACTTTTTCATTGAACATGCATTTTTTTCATTGAAAGTGCACTTGTAACTAAAACCACTTTTCCTCTTAATCTGTCAGGTTGGTAAAAGATTATTATGTCCGCTCTAACATGTATTGAAGGGGGTGCTCTACCTTTCTATAGCATTTTCCTTTTATTTGAAGACCTTTTATAGAAGCTGATGGAAGTTGTCATGATGTGAGAGAGAGAAAAGTTGCCAAATGTCTTGGAAACACAGGCAGCTACTTCTGGGAAAGCGGATGGCTAAGGGCTAACAGGAAGGCAACTGCTTGATCACAAATTTAGATTCAATGTCCCAATTAACATAAATCTGATTAATTCCTTCTCTGTCTATTCAGGCCTCTTAAAAATTTTGCGCTTGGTATGGTCCATCTCAGGACATTTGAAGGTAAATGCTGTCCCCGTTTGGCACTGGCAGAATGGCTGAGCAGATTGGGGATTATTTATTCCTTATTATTGGTGTGTGTTGGAAAATACACTAATTTTAAAATGTGCTCTGCACTGGGCAGTGGAGGAACACTCAGAACACAGCAGCTTTGGGCTGGGGTGAGTGAAGGAATCTGTGAGAGAAGGCTGGGGGAGGAGTGGAGGGGTGCTGCTGAGGAGAGGTTAGTGCTATTCCTCCCATGGATGGACTTTCCTGGAGGAGGAGGATGGGCCCTGCCTCCCTCCCTGCCTCCCCCCTCACTCAGCAGGAGCAGATGTGCTGGGCCAGCAGTGTGGACCATTGGGTGCCTGCAATGGACCCGCCATGTGTGTGGCTGTCCCCAGGGGGGCACGATATCTGCCAAAGAACAACAGTGAATGAGGAACCAGAGGGCCAAATGCTGCTGCTTTTCCTTCAGCCCTTGGCAATGGGGTGTGATGCCGTTCCCAAAAAGGAAGAGTTGTCCTGGGCCAGCCAAAGGACTAATGTTCAGTTCCCAACCCAGCAAGGGAGCTGTCAGAAGTGGGGAGATGCTTGAAATGAGCCATTGCCAGGTGGGTGTTTGTTGGCTGATGACTGGGAGGACCTGGGAGGATGTGTGATAAAGGGATAGGAGTAAAGCTGGAAAAAGAGTGGGAAAGATAAAGATCTGACTAATGGGCCTGTGTTTGAGGGGTATGTGAAACATGCTGTAGAGTCTGACAGTATATCCTTGCCAAAGGCAGGTGATCAGCTGCATCCTGCTGCTTAGCAGGAGATTGTGCACTTCTGTCCAGTGTCCTGCCCAACAGCTGCCCCCCTTTGAAACAAAACGATGGATTAGGCCAATGAGACATGCTATAGATGGCTTATTTATAATATATTCCTGTGCCTGGGTGTTGGCTGAGCAAAGATTGTTTAGCCTTGTGAACCATGCAGGCATGCACAGGTACTCAGGAGAAGTTATGGAAATATTGATTGTTGGCAGAGCAACATGAGCTGAAATTTCAGGGAAAACTGAGTCCTGGTTGCCTCCACAGTTCTTCTCTCAGCAGGGACAGCTGAGCTGTTGTCCACTGACCCAGACTTGGAGGAAGGAGCACCTCCTGTGCACTGACCTTTTTCCTTCCTTTCCTGCCCAGTCTTGGATAGTTTTGTTGCTACTCTGGCCATGTCCTGGAAAAGCAGGGTACACGTCTGGTGGCAGAACCTCACCTGCATGGCCTTCACACCTGGGCCATGGCTGTAAGAAGCACAGAAGGAGAAACCGGACCCAAAAAGCAGCTACGGACACCATGAGTCCAACCCACGTGGTTTTTTGAGGTTCTCCTTGAAGCTTCTCCTGCAGCTCTGCCCTGGGATTCACCCTGAAACCACTGCTGGGAAAAGGGGCTGCTCCAGCTTTCCCTGAGCTTTGGGGAGTGCTTGTGTCTCAGGACTGCACTGCAGCTTAGGGGCTTGGCCGCAGCCTTGGGGTGTGGGTGCCCTGTTGTCACTGGCAAGGCCAGCAGCTCCCAGCCGGGCTGCCCTTGCTTCAGAGCTGTGGGCTGCTGTCCTGATAGTTCATGGTCCTGCAAGATGCTTTGAAATCTTGCTGTGAGTGGGGATATTTGATCTTGCTTTTCTCCTCTGATGCCAGTGCAGGACTGATGCAATTAGCCCACTGGCAGGCTGGAGCAGGTCGCAGTCAGCACTTCACTCCTAACCCGCCACCTTGGTTGAATAGTTGGAGTATTTCCCTCTCAAAGGCATCTGCATTTTAGAGGCTGGGAACTCTTCACTTAAATTCCTCCCTCCCGAGAGGAGAGACGTCCCTCAAAGGCATCTCTTGTTGCTTGTTCGTACAAACCGCAGCGGCCTATGGATAACGCAGGGTTCAGCCCTGGGTGCAAAGGGAAGCAGACGGTGTGTAAAAGCCCCTGACTTGTCTTGTGGGGTGGCTGGAAACTGTGCTCACTGGCTCTCAAAAGCTTGCTTTGCTTTTCATGGGACTGAGCAGCACAGAGGGGCAGGTGCTTGGCTCTGGTCTTCTTATCACACAGCCAGTGCTCCCTGTGCTGGGGGGCTTTGATTACCCCCACGGCACAGCGGTGGGTGCACTGGGGTTGCTGCCTGTTGGATCTTGTTGTCTTCAGAGAGTGGCTCCTCACGCATGGGAGGAGCTTGTTTGGCAGCTGCTCTGCTGGGTTTGCATTTTCTATTTTTTTTTCTTAATTTCCCCGTCATTGTCACTGCTGGCTGATGGTTCTTTATAAATTCAACTCCACTAGAGGGCAATGCGATCTGGAGTGGAAAGCGAACGAGCTGGCGAGGAGATCCCACAGCCTGCACCTACGGATGTGACTGATGGTGGAGGGCGACTGTGGGCACTGGCCTGGAGTGGGGCTGAGCAAAGGGCTCGGCTCATCCCTGAGTGAGACCCCAATGTTGGGGTGAGAGCACCTCTCGTGTCGCTGCTAACCCACACAGGGCGAGGCTTGCTGGCTGGTGCAGAGACAGGAAAGAACCTGACAGTCAATGAATGTCACCAAAAAGTGGGGGGAAAGCCCAAAGTAACACTCAGCACTTCTGAAATGACAAAGAAAACGTGTGGGTGGGGGGACGGACGGATGACGTGTGCAAGTACGTGTTCTTGCTGTCGGTAGAGGAGCCTGCTTTGGACACATCTTCCTCTTCCCTGGAGATGTCAAGGACGATTGCTGCGTGCTCTGAGCACCGCCCAGTGTGGTGGGAGGTGACAGCGCCTGTCATGAGTTGTCTGTTCTCTTGTCCTCCCCCAGGGTGGGGGGGAGGTGTGTGCAGGGGGTACTTTGTTTTCACTGGGTCTGGGGAATTGTATTTGACTCAATATATAGAATGTAAAAGCGACAGTGAGCTTGCTTGCCTGGTCGGGGTGGGTAAGGTTTGTTGTAACATCACACCACTTGGTTTTGAGAATATGTGTGTGATAGTGTGGCTTCTGCTGGGGGCCCAGAAAGCTGTAAAAACTGAGTTTGTTGGGTTTTTTTCTTTTTGTCTTTGAAGTGCATAGAGGTTAGCTGATGATCTATGCTTTGCTACATGTGAGCAGGCACAGCAAGACATGCAGGAGTGGGCCCAGAGGGGAGTGGAGGCAGGGGGATGCTCCAGCCAAGTGACCAGCTCAACTGGAGGTGAGAGTGATGGGATGCCTTCATTGAAGAAAAGCCCTGGGCTCTGCCAACAGTGAGGGCAAGCGTGGTAAGCGGCTGGGGCAGCTGGCCAGCAGCTGTGTGGTGTGGCTGTAAGGTGTGTACACTTTCAAATAAAGGTTGTTGACTGCGAGCTGCTTCCTCCCATGGGCAGAGCCTCCTTGCCTCTGCTGTAGGTGCTCCCTCTCACGTCCCTTCCTCCACAGAGAGGCCTCTGCTTCCAAGGTCAAACACTGTCCCAAATGCTTCATGTCCCAACTGCTATGGTGACTGAGCAACAGTTCCATTGAACATAGGGAAAAAGTGCGGAGGAAGATGACCTGAAGCAGTTTTTATCTGCTTCAAATGTGGTTTCAGGGTTTAAGGCCACCTCTCCATCCAAATTTCAGGAGGTTGTGCTGCAGCAGTAGACTCTCATGCTCCAACAGTGACTCTTGGCCTTGGCACTGTTGTCCCATCAAAGCCCCTGTTGCGGGCTCTCCGTGCCGGTCAGACTGCTGTCCCCAGGGAAAGCTGTGGCACAGTGTGAGTGGTGCCAGGGGGCCCATGGGGACCCTACTCCACTCTGTGGCTCTGGGTAGCCAAATACTTTTTGAGCCCAGGTGGCCCTGACTCTGCCCCAAGCCAGCTCCTGGGGTAGCCACAGCCAGCACTAAGGGCTCCCTGGGGGGCAGGTGACACACCACAGCACCTCCCCACTCTGCTGGAAACTGCACCCATTTAAATTTGTGTGGAACCTGCTGCAAGGTGGCATATCAATAAAAAAATGTGAATTGCTGACTTCAACATTCTCTCAGAGGAAAACTGACCTTGGGAGATGATAAAATGCAGCTGTACTGAGGAGTTGCCTAATGAAGTTTGACTTTAGTTATTCTAGATTTTCTTCAACTTTTGGTTGATGGTCTTCACTATATTAACACTCTACCAGCTCTCCTCTCCTCCTGCACAACACCTTGGGCACAGGCATGTGGGACTTGGTGATTCCTTCCAGAAGGCTGGCAAGAAAGCAAAATTAATTCTAGTTCAGTACATGATGTAATTTTGTTTTTCTTCTGTGTTTTATTTTTCTTTAATTTCATCTGCTTCAAATTTGGCTATGCAGAAATTTCCACTTCAACCCAATCTGTGAGCTTTTGACAGACAGACTTATTTAAGACCTACAGCTGGAAGAAGTAATTAAGGATCCACTGAAAATGCAACCTCTCAAGCTAAGGCAAAAGTTCCAAATTTCACCTTAGTCATACTTCATAATCTCAGGTTTGGTTTCATAGGTATCTAATACCTATGGAAATAGGTATTGTGGAAATAGAGCACTGAATCTCTCTTTTCTTATTGTGGTGGAAGTTCACGAAGGCATAAAAAGCCCCTGAAAATGCATTTTCCTCCCTTCACAGAGCAAGACCTATGACAAGAGTCTGCCAGTGGCAGGGGGGCATTATTTTTTGTTATCTGTTAATGTTTAGTATTGGAGATGCTCGGCAGGGTGGGATAGCCCTCAGCCCAAAAGCCAGAGGTAAAAGGTAAGTGGAGGAACATGGGCAGCAGAAGGTGTGCACAGTGTCCACTGTGCGCATGGGCCTGCGGTTGCTGGGTGCTCAAAAAGCAGAGGGATCCAGCCCAGTGGGTGATGTTTCAGGGAGGGTTTGGTGTGTAGTGTGTCAGTGGCAACTGCTGGGTGTGCAGGCACTGAAGGGGATGGGCAAGGAGCATACTCTGCCTTCCCTTCCAGGAGCCTGGTTCAAGCTGGGTTTGTACCAGCCACGTTGAGAGCTGGAGGGGATGCAATGAATCAGACCCACCACGAGAAACCTAATCCTTTCCCCAAGCACGTTTCCACCTCTGGCCTTGACTCCTCGCTTTCCTGTTCTTACTTCCACTGAGCTGCTGGTGTAACTTGAGCAGCATTTTGGCATGTGTCCTCCTCAGCAGCCCCTTGGGGAAAATCTGTCCCCAGGGGTTGCAGGGCCATGCCAGCAGCCTGGGTGGGCTCCTATGATCAGAAGGCACGAGAGGTTGGCAGCACGTGAAGCTGCGGGGACCCTCGGGTTACAAATACACCTAGCTCCTTTGCAGAGCAGCCCAGAGAGGCAAGGAGAAAGCACCTCTCAGCCTGGTGGCATTATCTAAAGAGGAGTGGGGTATTCAGCCCCTGTACAGGCTCAGAGGTGGGAAACCTCATCGTGTTCCCCTTGTGAACAGGATGCAGCCTGATTTAAAGTCCTGCTTTCACTGCGTTCAGCGCCTGCTGTCGCCTGCTGTTGGGATGAGAAGCCTGTGTTGGTTGTGAGCTGATGGAGACGACTCTACCCTTGCACATCTGTCCTGTTTCTCTACTCCAAACATTGTCAGGGCTCAGGCTGCACTTGGCAGAGCACAGCAGGGAGCAAGTATATTAAAAGCTTCAGGAAATACACATTAAATGATGTTTTTCTTTTTAGTGTGCTGCAAAGAAAACAAGCACTTTTAAAAGTTCACCTCCATTGCAAGGCTGGTGTTGCAGGAGCCAGGGATTGTCCTTGTTTCACCAAGACCAGGATGAGTCACCTCTCTATGCCTGGTTCTTGCACTACTTACCTGAGCTTTGGAGCTTCTAGACCTAAGATGCTGCTCCTGGCTGATACCTGCTCCAGGTCTGCTACGGCCCTCAGAGCCCTAAATTTGCTACCAGCACCCTGATTAGCATTGGCTGTGGGGATGGAAGGGGAAGTTAAACCTCACCTGTACCTCCCCAAGAATAATTTCCATGTTGAAAAGGGGAATTTTAGGCCTGGTTCAGAGAGAGATTGTTTAAAAGTAACACTACAGCTGCTTGGAAATGTGCCCAAATTTCTTAAAAATCAATAAAGCAAAAAGTAGTGAGTGTGTGGAATCCTTAGAAAATCAGGTGATCAAATTTTTATCACAGAACAGCACTTCACACTGATTCTTGTTTATTAACTTGCAGGCATTCTTCAACAACTTTCTCTTGTCATCCTCCTTCCTGCCCCTCAACATTTCTAAAGGTTTTCCTAGGAAGAGCGGCCAAGGAAACTGCTGATGCTCAATGGAAAATTTAGAAACAACTGTTTTGGGGTTTTGGGGTTTTTTTTAGAATTGCAGAAACAAACCTTATTCTATTTTCCAGAAAATCTTTACTTAGTTAACTTTCTTGGATGAATCACTGATGTTAAGAGGAAAGTGCTGCTGGTCTTGTCCCTATCGCTTCCTCTTACCCCAGTGCCTCATCTCCAGAATATGTGCTGTTAATCCTGTCTGAAGCCAGTCGCCACCTGGAAATTCTCCCTTTTTGGCTGGCTGAGGCTGTTGCTACTGTAATGAGGACAGTTAAAATGTGCTGCTGCTTTTTGCTTTGTGCCACAATGCAGATTTGTCTGATTTCAAGATCAGGAGCTGGATGAGAGGAGGCCCATGAGCTTGGTTTGCTGGTGCAGTGAGTACCTGCTCCTGGAGACTGGATCGCTGTTGCCATAACCCCCTTGGCGTAGCACGAGCTCCCGCTGCGTATCCAAATGGGCTTAAAACATCCTGACAGGTAAACTGCATCGGCTGGCTTGGTGCAAGATCAGATGGTGTTTGTCAAGGCTGCTGCAGCTGCATGGTTCATTGGAGGTTACCAGTCTTCCCACAGCTGGTACGGCCCTGGCACGTAGCACCCACCTAACCGTGATGCTCGGGGTAATTCAGCCTCCCTGTGTTGTGTGTGACCAACACCAATTTTGTACTGCAGGTGATCTGCTGGTGTTCATGTCTGGTAAAGGTGAGGGTGAAGCCGTGGCTGGAGATAGGCATACCTGTTCCTCCCTACAGCTGGGAAATGAACAACATTTTATGTGGGCAGGGACCGAGACCTCAGGGGACTGCTTCTGTGCTCTGATAACCCAGCCCAGGCAAAGCTCTGCTGTGGGTCAGGACCACTGGCCCTGACCTGGGGAGCAGCTGAGATGGTCCTCAGCCTCTGTGAACCCAGAGGCAGCTGGAGGGGTGCAGCCTGAGCCTGGAGGGTTGATCCCTGCTGCATACTGAAGTGCGATATTTGTGAAGAGGAGACAGACTCTGTTTGCTCAGCGGATCCAGGGGAAGCTGTGTCCTGGGGAGCAGAGCGGGAGGCAAAGGGAAAAGCAGAGAGTGGTTTAAAGGAGTCCTGTAGTATTCATTCACCTGCCTGTGCCATGAGGTTAATGAGGAGGCTCTTTGTGAGCTTACAGCACTGCTGCTGCATTGTGGCGTTTGCTAATGCAGCTTATAAATCAAAAGTGGAGAGAGAGAGAAAGAAAGAAACTGAAACTTTTTTAAAAATTTAAAATAAAATCCTTTAGATTCGATGATACAAAAAATGGGAATAACTTAATCCCTGTCAAAATATTCTTTGAGACAGTTTCATGTGCAAACAGCCTCATTTTCATCAATTTCACAATAAAAAGCACCCGACTTCTCACTGGGGTTGGCTCCGGCAATGTCCTTCAGTGACGCATTTGCAGTTGGCAGGGGGAGGCAGGAGAAGGTTCATGTGGGGTCAAACACCTCCCAGGCGGGTGTTCCTCGGAGCGGGGAGAGCTGCAGTGCAGAGATGCATCTGTGGTGGCTCACTGTCCTTGGAAAGACACCGCAGGGCTGGGGAGGGACAGTAGTGTCCCCGTGCCCGTCTCATAGATGTTCAGAACCCTTCTCTGGTCCTTGGTCCCACTGGCTCCGCGTGGACTCCTCATGGTTTGAGGAGGGGCTGTGATGGGTTGGGGCAAATCCTCCAAAGAGGCCATGCACCCAGTGCTCACAGCAGTGGGTTTCCAAAGGTACGAGTCTGCTGGGGCTGTTCTCAGCAAAACTGTGCTTTGGGCATCACTTTGGTGGAGTTGACTGTGCGTTTACATGTCTCAGTCCCCAGTTCCTCAGTTACCTCCTGTAAGAGACATACCTGCTGTCCCCTACAGCCTTTATAGGCAGCCTGGAAAGAGGCACAGTTTGCGTGTGACAAGTGTCACTTTTGGCAGTGCTGGCCAAAAACCAGCTTCGCTATAAGTGCCTGCATTTGCCTCCCACATCCTTAAGTGGATCATGCATATGAGCGATGTGACTGGAGGAATCCTGTTACTGGCAGATAAGTGATGTCTCAGTGTATTTGAAGTTTTTAAAAAATATGCTTTTCTTGTTCTAAATGATTTTTAAAAGTGAGCTAATTGTCTAGATAATTGCCCTTGTGCCAGAGAGTTCATCTTTCCATGTTTGGCACAGTCAGGGTCTAGCCCTGTAGTGAGGCTTTGGTTGCTCTGATGATACAGACAAACAGTGATTATCAAGAGGAAAAATGATGTTGAAACAAAATATACTGAGCTGGACTAGTTTTCTTTGCAAGCATTTTGTTTTCTGACAGTTGCAGAAATCTTTGCCTGAGGATCCTGTGCTGGGACAAATACCCCTGGGACAAGCAGCTCAAAGGCGTTTTTGGGAGGGAAAATTTTCTTCCAGCCCAGCTTTGGCAAAAGCACACATAAGTGTAGGAGTACAGAGCAAAACCCTCTGACCTCTCCTTCCATCTCCTCTCCCAGCAATGGGCTGGGTTCCTCAGGAGCCTCAAGCCCTCCTCCCCTCCGTTCTTGTCTAGAGCTGGCCAGATACTGGGGTTTTGGCATCTGAATCTTAGAATTTGTTGGCGACCTGAGCTATTTGGTGACTTGGGAACTTGCCACCAGGATGCAGAACAAGACTCTGTTTATAGGTTACACTGCTGCTATAACAAAGGCCCTTGGGGGCAAGTGGCAAGAATAGCAGCTCTGACACGAAATGTTCCTGAGTGGCTCCGTTCCCCTCCACAGGGAGAGCTGCAGAGTGCCCCGGCAGCCCTGCCCAGCAGTCAGCATTTCGGATACAGTCTGGCCACATGTGTCTGACCCCAGATAGTGGTGATTTGGGACCACAGTGCCCGAGTTTGCATGCGATGAGTTGGATGCTGCGGGAGGAAGGTGGCCAGCACGGCTGCGCTTGCAGAGCTGGCATTGTCGGGCTGACCTGCTGGTAATGATTTGACCTCTTTCTCTTAATTGGCAGGCCCCGGTTGGGGTGATCATAATTATGGTGGATCCTCGCTGATGCTGAGCTGTGCAGGGTTGCAGACATTCACATAGTGTGAGACTGGGGATGGTTCAGCTTTCTGAGCAAGGGTGTTTTCACATGGGCTGCCAGAGCCCACGCAGACTTCTGAAAGCACTGGGTGGGCTCTGTATCCCAGGAGGGTATTGAAGGCAACCCTGGAGGGGAAAATGCCAGGACAGGGTGGTTAGGAAGGCACGGAAAGGGAGTGAGGGGGATGGGAAGCAGAGAAAAGATGTTTGCCGAGGGCCTAATTAGCTTGAGTGAAAAAATGATGATAGGGTGAACAGAGAAGGGAGGCTGGGAAGGGAGAGCTGTGTGTATGGAGAGAGCAGCTGGTGGAGAGAAACCAGATGAAAGGCAAAAAACCTGAAGCAGGAGAGAAACAGCGATGAGGAATCAGGAGGTGGGAGGGAGAGGAGGAGGGCAGGAGGATTAGTTGTTTTGAGGGACTTTTTCAGCAGCAGAAAATTAGGGTTGGAGGAAATGGAAATCTGTGGAAAGTAGAGAGTAGAGACGAACTGAGGGAGGAAAATCTGTGCTTCCATATTTGTCTTCTCCTGGGAGAGGAGAAATTGGTTTCAGGATAGCTGTGCACTTGGTTACACTGAGAGAAAACCTGGACAGTGAAAGCAAGAAAAAGAGGATCAAGGTCCATAAGGAACAGAAAAAGAGTGAAGGAAAGAAGCGAACTGTGGAGCCATTTATTGCAGAGAGACGGCAATTTGCTTTTCTTTTCCATGCTAAGCAGGGTACAAGTTCAGCTCCCCTTCTCTCTCTGGAACAACTCTGGGGCAACTCTTTTGCTGTTTCTCTGTTGGTTACGCTGCTGTTGGGTTACATCCATGTTGTGCATATGTGAGCAGGGCTTGTCCATCCATGGAGCTGTGTTTTTTTCATTTCCAGGTCTGCCCTGGGGGTTTGCCCAGCATTGCTGGGTGTGGGCACTGGCTGTGCCTGGGTCTGCAGCCCTGACACCAGGCACAGGGCTCAGAAAGCAGCACAGTGGTGGGATGTACTCCCTCATGAGCTGCACTCCAAGGAAGCTAAACCTCTGCAGCACCCTCCCCTGCTCCACCTCCTAGCTGTGTGCCAGGTGAAAGCTCAGTTTTAATTACTGAGCATTAAACTTTTTTACATCCCTTTTGGAGCCACCGTCGTTGAGCTGTGCTGGTGTGCAGTGCTCAGGATGCTGAGCCCCTGGGTGCATCTGTGACACCCAGACCGCACAGCTGGGAAGGAAACTCAAACCAGGGAGAAGCCCAAACCATGGTGCCAGTGGCTATGGTGGGACCACCCCCTGTGTTGGGCAAAGGCAAGACCAGGGTACACATAGGTCTCTCCTGTTTCTTGGTTTCCCTCTGCAATATCCACCCTCTATAGTCCTGGTTAGATGGGTGTATTGTGCATGTATAGAGGTCTCAGTTATTTGCTATTCTTGCCCAGTTTGTACAGCAATGCCAGGGTGCTGCCATAGGCAGGGGAAACTCAGATCTGATTCCTGAGAAAGTTATTGTCTGAACAGTACAGGCTATGCCTGTACCTGATGGCTGGGTGTGTTCAACACAGCACTGAGTAGCCTGGGAACTGGATTGTAGGGTGTTTTTTTTAAGTGCATGTACTTCCCTCTTTTTTTTTTTAACTTCATTTAATGTGTGTGAATTTTTAACAGACCTGGTGAAAATGTGCAACAGCTTTCACATCCTCATTTTCTCTTACAGTAACAGGGTCTTTGCTAAAACAGAATGAGAACTATCCATGTAGCCTATCAAAGGTGCTCATGGAAAGGCTCCTGCTGTGAATTATGGATAGCTTTGCATTTTAATGCACTTCTGGATAGCTTTTGTTTCGGTATGAAGCTTGCACTCAGCAGAGAGGAAAAAAATGTCTGTTAAGCAGAAGTCATTATCAAAATAATGAGGCCATAATACAAGCCCAAATCCTGCTCCTTGTCAGCACTCAAGCAGTCACACTGGGCCAAATGCAACCACGAGTAAAGTGCCATTCCTCTAGAAATCTCTAAATCAGCTGTAGTGGTGGTGTAAATCAGGACTGACTTCAAAATGGCTGCCAGCATCCCCCTTCTGTGCCTGTCCTTCAGCAGGTGTTTCAGAAAAGAGGGAAGACTCTCTGTGAGCTGTGAAGTCAGGGATATGAGTACAGTGTGGTCCTATGTACGCCAGCACCACGGGCAGGACTCTGGCAGCCAAGGGGGGAATCACTCCCAGGCCGTGTTTGTCCCCAGCGGGACAGCAGGGGTAGGGGGGGTCCCTGTGCTTTTGCAGCTAGCCCCAGCAAAGTGATGGTGTTTTGCTGCCCTTGTTGCTTGTCCTTGATGTAAAATGTATGCCTCTGTGCAATCAGGGTTTTGCCTTTGATGGAGGGAGAAAAAATCTAGGACTGGGCAAAACAGAAAGCAAGGTGAACCCAGACAAGAAAAGATAATCCTGTCTGAGGACATAAGTGATGGCGATGACCATGGGTGTTATGAGAAAATCCTTCTTACATGGGCATCTCTGCTGTAATATAACTGTGCTTCAAGCAAAAGGCACAGCCTGATTTGAAGACAGATAAAGGCTAAGTGAAACTTTTCTTGTTTATTTTTCTTAGCTTTACAGATCATAACTGGAGTGATTTGGTTTCCTCCACAAAAAAGGCAAAAATTCAACAACATTAAAATGGCTGACAGCTAAAGAAAATTAAAACTGAACAATCCCCTGCTTTTCTAAAAGTTTCAAACAACGTTTTGTTGAAAGTCAAACTTTTCTTCTATTTTTATAAAATTTTAATGAATTTCAAATAAAAACATGAATGCCGTGAATCAGTACCAAACCAGGTATTTAATTTCACATCAAACTGAAGTTCCAGCAGCAATAACAGTCATATTAACAGCCATTTTCATAATACAAAGAAAGGGACACGCTGAGGCTGGAGATGGTGTTTGGAAGTGGAGACTCGGTGGGCGAAGGCTGCAGAGAAGCTCTCTCACACTGAGATAGGTCGTGCACTGCAGTGTGCCCTGGTGACAGCAGCAAGAACACAAGGGCATGAGGAGGTGTTCTGTCCCTTTCACTGAGAGACTATGATCATATAGTCAGATCATACAGATCATACATCACTCGCCTTACAGACAGTGTGGCTCTTCTGAAATGGAATAAGGAAACTACAGTCCTTCCTTTTCTGCCTTCAACAGAAGTTCCAGATTCTGGATCACACAGACCCCTTCCCTGCTTTCCCTCCAATTACAGGAGGCCAAAGTGACTTTGCTTTGTGAAAAAAAGGGAAAAAACCCAACCCTAAAACCACATAAAAACTATCCAGCTCCCTCCCCCAGCCAAATTAGATTTTTTTTTTTTTTTTTTTAAAAAAAAGGTGACATTTTGAGGAAAGCTAACATCATCAGAGAGAGTGAGCACCGAGAGGGCTGGATGTGATACGTGATAAACTGAAACCATACCGGGCTGGGTGGTTTAACTGTTTTAGCAGCCAGCAGGCAGATGCAAAGGGGTGGAAGAATGTGGGGACGTACACATAGCCCTGCTGCCCATAAGGACTGAGCCTGTGATCAGTGTGACAAACCAGTGCGTCCCTGACCTCTGCTACACGTGTGTGTGAGCAGGGAGTGGCAACCAGCAGCAGTGTCCCCCTGGGCTCTGCCTACTGGCTTCACGTTTAATGGTTTTGTTCCCCGTGTTGTGGTGGATGGGTTTGCAGGCAGCGCTTCCTGTCAGACATCAGCCGGGGACCACAAAGTGAGCTGGATCAATAGTCTCGCCACTCTGATGTCCTTTTGATTAGCACAGTTTCTCGGTGGCCAGGTCCTGGTGTTGTATCAGCTGCCTTTGACTGGAGGTAAGTCAGGCTAAGTCAGGCTCAGCCTGTCTCAGAAGCAACAAGGTTTTCTATAACATCCCCTTATTGGCAGCTTCTACTTTGTGTCAGACACTGACAATAGACTCGTCGGTTTTCATCTGCCAGTGGAGAAGCATCTATAGATGTCTCCCCTATGCAAATCTGTGCAGCCAAACAAAGAGCACAGGCACTTGTGGGGTGTCAGGGTCCCCTCCCGGGTGCCCAAAGACTTCTCTGGTTTCCTGGTCAACAATCACTCTAAAAAAACCCAGATTTGCTTCACTCTTCCTCCTCATCTTTGAAGGAAAATAATTTGTAAAGGACAAAATACACTCCCAAGTCCTTTTCTGCACATTATGCCTTTGAACAGCAAGATTATGATCTGATCGTTCTCTGGCTTTTCCTGGGAGCACGATGTTTATGACAAGCTCAGTTATCACATGTATGTTTGGAAGGTGGGACCTGAAGAAAAAAAACCCCAAATACTCAGCATTGCAAAACATATGAAGAAGTTAAAGAAGTTGCCTGCCTGGGCCCAGCTGCGGTGCTGGCCTGGGAGCCAGGGCAGAGCCCACCCTCTCGCTGCAGTGGCATCAGTGCTGCCCTCGGCCCCGCTCGGTGCTGGGAGAGCGCTTCCCCGTCTGTTTTATAACTAAAGGTTGAAGGACTGTGTCCTTGTGTCCTCGGCTGTCCAGTTCACTTTCTCCACTCTTCCAGACAGCGTCGCTCCGAGCTCAGCCTGCTGGAGGTGACTCGGGCCTGTTTATTTGCTCTGGCTCTGAGAGCCGGTGGCCACCCGCAGCCCACCTCAAACTGCTGGCTGGGCAGGATCCCTCTCAAACACTGGATAAATAAAAATGGATCTATAGACTGTTCACAGCCTTATAAGGGGGGAGCGGGGGAAGATTTTCACTGCACTGCTTATTTTTTTGTTGTTGTTGTCTTTGCCAGCACGTGCAGCCATGGGGCAGTACGACAGGATGCAGGCAGCAAGCACTGTGAGACGTGGCCGTTAAGCCATTTTGATCAAAAGCTGACTTAGAAGCAAGGAAAACCAGTAGCACTGACTTGAAGCATAGACCATTTTACGTTTCAGTTTGCCCCTGAGGCCAACTTAGATGCCAACTGTCTCCCATGGGAGAGGCAGGCCTGGTTGTCCACCTCTGGCAAAGCTGAGACCCCCGGCACAGCAGAGGTGGGAGCCACCAGCTCCACTGCTGCACAGCCTAGTCCTGCTGCCATAAGGTGCTGGCATGTCCCGATAGCCCCATCTGTTAAAGATGCTTGATGTAATCGAAGAAAAGTGCTGTATTTATCTTTTGCTCATCTTAACTCAATTTGAAGAAAAGGCTCTGTTCTTGTTGCTTGGCAAGGATGTTGTCCAGAAAGGTTAACGATAGAGGATGTTTATATGGGAGTGGAGTTTCCCAAGGAGGGAGCTGGGCAGAGGAGACGTCTCCTCCAGTTGTGATTTTAATTTCCTGATTTTAAATGGTTGGTCTCAGCCTGTTAGAGGGAATACAATGGCAAGCTGTGTTGGATGTGTGCTTCACCATCATGGTGGTGTGATGTGAACAAGGTGATGCCTCTGGCCCCACTCATGGAGGCCTTCATGACTCAGAAGCCCAGCATCTGCCGCACGTTGGGTGGTCTTGTCTTTGGAAAACAGCCACCTGCCAGAGAACCCCTTCATTTTAACAGTGGAGAGAGGTCTATCAGCAACATGAGGGACTTTTTCTACTTGCAGTGCTGCCTAGTGTGATACGTGCCCCAGAAGAGCTCTAGGGCAGTTGATGTGGTTACCCCATGGGCTCCTAGACCTTCCTCCCAACTCACACCCATGCAGCAGTTGCACCCAGCCCTGTAGCAGCATGCAAACCTCTTACAGGTCTCCAGTGGTGTCATGTCAACCTGCTAGCCAGGAGCTTGGAAATATAAAGAGGTGCTGGCCATCTTGCTGGAGGCAGGAGCTGGAATAGTGCTGTTTTGCCTCCAGACACCTGGCCAAATTCATGTATTGGCACAACCTCCTTCCCCATCCTGAAAGCTCCAGAGAAATCGCTCCATAGCTCTTCTGCAGAACATACTGTGGAGAGGTGGGGACCTAAGTTTTGGGGTACAATTCCCTGTGTAAAGATACCAGCAACAGTTTGGAAGCTAGGTGTGAGCTGGTAGACTGGAAGGGTCATTCCTGTTGCCCATAGTACCAGACTGAGGTTGGAAATATTGATGGACCAGGGTTGCTTGTACCAGCGGGGGCTGCGTTATAAAGGGGTTAGCGGATAAATGCCAAACACAAAGGACGGAATTTACTGGTGACCTGCACCACGTGCAGCCCTTCAGTGGGCTGGCATGGGGTGCCATCAGCTCTCAGTTTGTCCCCAGTGAAGGCATTATTCTGGTTGGACTCTATTATGTGACATGGGGTTTGCTGCATTAGTGGGAACGGGATCAGAAATGTCTATATAGGAGACACTACATACAAACAAAAGTAATTTTTCAGTTTTTCACATTTTGACTAGTGTTTTTGGAAAAAAAAAAGGCTTCTGATGGTGATCTGTATCTAAAATTTCTGCATCCTGCTGTGTCCTGCCCTGACCCTGCGCTGTTTTCAGCTGTCGCTGGCTGTCCTTTGCTCTTGCTTTGTCAACTATGCGAAACAAAACAAGAACGAGTACAGCGTGAAAGTGTGAATGGCCTGTGCTGCCGTCCTCCTCGTGCTCTCTCCAAGAACAGAGGCTGGGAGTCAGAGGATCTGGAGGTGTGCCCTGGGTGAGCTCCAGGAAAAGACAACTTGCTGTGCTCACCAGCAAACAGCCTCTCTACCAAGCTCCTCGCACTCACGAAAGCAGCCGGTGTAGGGTCAGGGCACAGAAAGGCAGAGCCTGAAGGTCCCTTTGTGGTTTCCAAAAGGGTGGGCTGGACTTCTGGGTAAGCAGCATCTCTACTGCTCCTGCTGCTGAGCACCCTGCCTTCCTCTTCCCAGGGCAGCACGTGGCTGGAGAAGCTCCTCCTTAACCTTTTCAAGTAATGCAGTAGAGAGTCTGTTATTTGTGCTCTGCCTGGGCCTCAGACCAGCTACTGAAAGTTTGGGTCTGGCTACTGCAAAAAGTGCTACTCAGCTCATGTTTGTTTGCTTGGCTTTATTTTCCCTTTTGTTTTCCCCTCTTGTTTTTCTTCATATGGGGTGGGGGAGCATTTGAATCCCCAGCAAATAAGTGCAAGATAGATTTTTAGCAACACCTGGCATATCCACTGCTCTCCTGCAGTCAGAAGCCAACAGAGGAACTGTGCTGATCTGCAGGGACTTGTGGTGCCTTTATTGTCCACGTGCACCAAGGCTGGAGCCAGCAGCCTGCAGGCAGCAAGAGCAGCTGACTGTTGCACCCTGTTCTCCCTCTGCCTTTACTCTGACAGAGACCTGTGTTTCTTTCCATATATCTATATTTTTTAAATGTGTGGCAGAAGCAATGCTAGGCTTACCTTTGGGTTTTTGTGTTGTTTTGGCACGGTGATCGTTTGACCTTGCTTCCTCCTCTGCAACAGGGAGGAAGTTGTCTGAATGTTTATTACGTTTTGTGGATTACGTATGCCCGTCTACCACGTATGTTTACAACAAATTTATAGACCCCTATAAAGGGGCTTACAGGCTTTATATTTAATTAATATGGCAGAAATTATATCATTGTAATAACTGCCTGGCCTTTAGAGGCAAAACTCGGTGCCAAGGATTCCCAGATGAATCATCTCTGATAAGAACCAGAAATGACACAGGCCATATATTGTATGGTGAATTTGTTTGGATTGGTACCTTTAGGGTATTCAGGCTTGCCAAGTCTCTGCGGTGCTGACACAGTTTATTACACATTTTCGTTTATTAAGAGATTATTTGACTGCAGTTTGTTGTTTTATTGTACAGCAGGTGATAATTTTACACTAAATTAACTGTAACATCTCTGTTAGGAACAGGTCGAAGAGGCTTCTTGCTATGATGCTAAATACTAAGTAATGGCTTTTATTCACCAGGGGAGTTATTTACTCTCATGTGCACGGCTTGAATAAGACTCTCCACCAACCTGTTATTAGTGTGTGCATGTATGTGGTTCACGTTAGGGTTAATGGATCTTGTGCCAGTGCAGGCTGCCTCTTCAAATCAGATCTCTGTGCTAGCATCAAATAGCCCACTCTGAAGCTTGACTAAAAAATGGTTTGAGGCTACCAAATCTGCACTTATACAGTCAAATGGCCACTGAGGTCTAGAGGTGAGTGATGCTCATCGTGCCAGCCCAGGAGATCGGCTTTTAGCATCAGAAGAGGTTACAGCTGGGCAGGCAAAAAAGTGAAAGCTCCTGGCACACTTTGACTCTTCAGTAAAACAAAAACATGCTGTTTCTGTTCCTGGCTTAAGTATTTGTTATTTTAACCAAATAAATAATTCAACTAGAAAATAATTTTTGAACCTTTTATAAAAATAAAGGAAAAAATGAGCAACAACCATCCCCGCTTTCCCAGAAAAATTAATAACTTTTGAAGGAAAAGTATTTATTTGAAAGCCCTTTTTAAGTAGATTACAGATTAAAATAATTTGACTATCCCTTAATGAAGTCCATTATACCAGACTGGTTTCATAGTCTGTCTCACACAGATACTGTTGAGTTAAGCTTTGTGTTGGGAGATGGGAATTCCACACCAAATTGAATTGGAGACTGAAGCAGGAACAATTATGGCTGCAAATTATTAAAGCTTTGCTATATTGGAAATTCACAGCATGCTTATAGCAGCAACTTACTATTAAGAAGAACCACACTACAAAGCTAAAAATAGAGGAAAAATCAGAACCATATTGCTTTGATCACAATTCCATGTTTAAAGGAAGTAATCATTGGCAAAATAATCCCCTTCCCAACTGCGCCGTGGATTAGCTTTGGTTAATGCTAACGTTTCCTTCACACAGAGCACATCAAGGGAAAAAATATCAATTAAAATCTAGGGCTGAGTGAGTAACTCATAGTAAATAATTTACTCGAGGGAACCCCCCGACACACACATGCTCTTTCTCATGACTTTTCTGCAAGCAAACTCTGACTTTCAGCACACAGAGCCATGGAATCGTGGACTTGGTGAGCGATAACGTACCGAGCGGTTAGCTGTGAGTTACCCACATTTGTCCTGAGTGGACAACCAGACAAACTCTTATATTGCTAGCTGCTGAAAGGATGATCACAGCTCCTAAATTAGGTATCCAGTGTGGGGTTTTATTATGATTAGTTACTCCAAATTGTCTTGTGGGGAATATTTCCTAGTGCTTATTTTAAAGTTCACTGCTCAAAGATCGTTCTGCAGCAAGCTTGTTAGCTGGAGTGCTCACGGAAAGCTGCTACCAAAGCAATGTGCATCCACACTCGGAGAATATGAAAAATTATTCCTAACTATTTTTCTGCAGTATTCCCCAGGTCAAAAAGCATTGAATGGGCTTGTCTGTTTATTTATTTGGAGGTGCTTGTTATTGTTTTCAGATGAGGGAGTACAAGACCATGTAAATGGCTGTTGTCTCTTGCCTCTTGGGAATGAAATTTGATTATCTCCCTTCTCCCCAGTTTTTTTGAGACCCTGTTTTCTGCAAAGGAAATGTACAACAAATTTCCAGCTCATCCTGAAGGTGAATTTGTTTGGTTTTTTTCCAAGGGCAATGCCAGCCTATGAAACAAAACTCTCCCAGGCCCCAGGCCTGGGAATTAAGTGTTTGCGAGTGGGAGGCTCTACCAGTGCATCCCACCTCAGGTGTGAACATTTGGGGAAAAAACCTGCACAGCTGAGCCGAGGCAAAGGCAACCCTGCGCAGAAGGAAGGTACCCGTGAGAATGAACCCTTTGCTGGATAGCTTACAAAAGCTGCTGCTCCTAAAGCCACCAGCAAAAAAAGATGAGCAAACTGGGGGATAAACTGAGATTCAAACACATCCTTTGTGCTTATTCAACATGTCTTTTGTGCATAGTTGAGAATTTAAATGCATTTGATCCTTTGATGGAAGTTTCAGTCAGTGCATTTTGAAGAAGAGGAGGAAGAAAAGAAACCTTGCTCTGTCTCAGCTGAGAGCCAGGACAGAGGGATGTGGTCTTGTGGACTGGAACCTGCAGGTCTCTTCTGCCCTTGCCTTTGTGAGAGCCCAGTGATGTACATCTCCATAGTTTTTAGCTATTTCATACCTAAAGCTGGCACACAGCACCATAACGTGAGCTTGTAAAGCCCTGAGAGGTCCCTAAGTGAGGGCTGTTCTACAAGGGCCTGTTGAGATTACAAAGTCCTGTTGTGTTCAGACAGGATTGCAAACAGTGAGGTGAGCTGGCATGAGTAACATGAACATCAGTAAGATCATGTTGCTCTAGATTGTGATCATCTGTTTTTAACATCCAGAAAAAATTATTAGAATCACTACTGTTATCATCAGCAAGGATTAAAAAAACCTAAAAGGACCAGGCTACTATGGGACATCCCATCCAAAATGATGCTTTGAGGTTTCACCACAGTATAAGCTATTATGTTATGTTTCTACCCATCTAACATTCCTGTAGTCTGTTCAAAGAACTGTCAGTAAGACCTGAGCTGCTGATAGCCACTTTACAAATTAAAACCTTGATTTTATTTGATGGTGTAAGACTTGAGAAGAAAATGGGGGGAAAACACAGAGCAGCATAAATTTTATTAGTAGAGTATATGTGGTAGAATAATTACAATTTCTGGGAGTGTGTTGGGAGCAGCATAAGAAGGCTGGAGAAAAAAAGCAGCTTAAATTTTGATTGTCTGTTTAGGGTGATAGTAAAGTCAAGAGTGCAATTTCCAGTCTAAAACCACTATATCCAATACTAAAAAGCATTAGAGCCTAAATAAGGATTTGAATACAAATGTCTTCAACTCTGGCTCACCACAAAATTAAAGGATCTGTTCCAGGAAATACAGTATCTGCATGAAGAGACCCTCCCAGATTTATGCCTTTGAAGCTTAAGTTTTAATTTGGGATTTAAAAAAAAAAAAAAACAGCTTGCACAAGGCCCTTCAGAAGTCTGACACAGTGTCCTGGAAGAGATCCTGCGCTGCTGCCGGCTCGAGAGGAGCTGGGTTGGAGGTCTTGCCGCTTGCCCGCCCCAGAGATGGAACACTGCCCATGGTGATGCTGCTGATGTGAGAATGATTTAGCTGCAAATGTAGAAAGAAACACTGAATCTGGGAGAGAAGCACTGAATTCAGGACAGGTGGGATGGCACACAGGCTGGCTGAGCCCTGATGATGCTGTTTTTAAAGCCAAACACAGATGGTTTGGGTGAAGGCTGGCCTCCCTCTGTCCAAATGCACTGCAGATTACAGATGATGTGGGCTTCCCATGGGTAATTTTTTTTCATCTTGGTATTAGGCAGCCCAGGAGTCACTATCGTGTACGATGTGTGCATTTTTCTTGTGTTCTGTGTTTCAGCTCAAAAGAGCTTTCTTAGCAGCCCAGATACCCTGGGTGGCCACTTCTATTATTCTCAGCATTGTGCAACGTTATTATTTTGCCTGTCCTCTTTTATGTACAGGCTTGAGTGCACTTAGAAGCACCAGAGACAGCCCACTCATTTAGGGACATCTGAACTGGAATAAAATAAGGTAGACAGTAGCTTTTACCATCACACCTTTACCTCCTAGTGTAGATAGAGTTGGCAGTAGGGTCATCTTCAACAGGTGTCTGTGGGTGGCCCTATCAAACAAGATGCCTCAGCACTGGAAATGCTGTGTCCCAGCAGCAGCAACAGCAAGATCCTGGGATGCAGGTGATGCTGTTAGCTGAGCTGCTTTGGAGCTGGGGCTGGACCATGGCTCCAGCACTGGGCAAGCTAGCTTCAGTGTTTGTGGCCTCTGCGGTGTTTTCCTTGGTTAGGTGTTGCAGACCATCCAAAATAGGGGCCTCCCGAGCCTTGTTCATGGGCCACTTGCAACCTTCACTCCAAGGTGGGTGTGTGCAAATTCACTGGCCATATTCCTTGTCTTCCTGGAGCTTGTTGTGCAACAGAAGATGGTTTCTGAGTGATCCCACTGTGCCTCCCAAGTCCTGCAAGGAGATATGCCAGTATGAGATGTATTAGTAAAAAGATCTAGTAAAAGGGGAGATGGCTTCATTTTAGCCAGTGAGACAATATATGCGTTGGAGCTCAGCTTGCACAGCTAGGAAACCTTTGGTGAGGGGCTGCTACTCTGCAGGCAAGGCTTATAATTTTTTCACCTGGAGAACCTGCATCTTCCTGAAGAGGGAAGAGCCTCTGAATCCCTCCTATGAGCTCTGGAAAACATTTTGAAAAATTTTTGTTTCTTCAGATGAAGAACTCATTAAGTTTTTTGTTCCCCTGAGTCCTCAAGCTTCCCATTCCCAGAGGCATAACATTGAGCCTAATCACTAACTAGAACAACTGAGGCCTTTATTTTGGTGTAAAGCAGCATGAAAAAAAGAAAGTCCCATGTGTATACACAGCTATAACACTTGTATGATTGTAAGAAAAATGGAGGAACTCACAACTGACTTCCAGATCTGCATCCTCCTTTTTCCTATAATGAGTGTGATATATAATTTACACAAGCAAGAAAATGAACAAAGATGATTATTTTTTTCTCTCTGTTTTCATTCAGTTGCAGAAGGGCTGGAACTCCACAAAGTTGAGATAAGAGCCCTACCCAGTTTTGGAGCCCTCAACAAGGGCTGGAGCACCTCTCCTATGAAGACAGGCTGAGAGAGTTGGGGCTGTTCAGCCTGGAGAAGAGAAGGCTCCGGGGTGACCTTACAGTGGCCTTCCAGTACCAGAAGGGTGCCTATAGGAAAGCTGGGGAAGAACTGTTCCCAAGGGCACATAGCAATAGGAGGAGGGGTCATGGTTTTAAACTAGAAAAGGGTAGATTTAGGTTGGATATTAGGAAAAAGTTCTTCAATATGAAGGTGGTAGATCATTGGAACAGGTTGCCCAGAGAGGCAATGGAGGTCCCATCCCTGGAGATATTCAAGGTCAGGCTTGATGGGCTCTGAGCAACCTGCTCTAGTAAAGATGTCCCTGCTTACTGCAGGGGGTTGGACTAGATGACCTTTGAAGGTCCCTTCCAACACAATACTTTCTATGATTCTACCCCTTCCTTGGTGTGGTGAGCATGAGAGCATGGAGAGGAATGCTAGTGCTCAAGGTACAACCATGAGGACTTAGATAGGTCTTTCCAGCAGCTATCAAAAAAAGATGTCTCATCTCTTTCCTGTTTTGAAAAGGAGGAGCATGAGAGCCGTGGTGTGAAACGCTCAGTGGTGTCGGGGGCAATCATAGTCCCTGTCACCGAGATACTTGTCCACACCCAGGACTGTGGCAATAAACTGCTGACTACAACCAGTAAGATAAAAATTCCTCCCTGGATGCCGTAGCCGCATGGATGGTTCTGCATATCTGAAAGGCTCACTGGGCGATGACATATTTCCTCTTTGGGTTGACTCATGAGCTGCTCCGACCTGGTTGCTGGGAAAGTTGGAAGCATTTTAACACTGCCTGCTGCAAGTACATTACATGAAAAGAGAAAATCTCAATATTTTTTCTGAATTCACTGATTTGACCCTTTCCTTTTTGCGATTGGTAAGCTTTGACATTAATTAAATAGCTTGTTAGTGGCAGAAGCAATGACAATAAAATTTGTGGGTATAATTTAAAGCAAACAATCTCCTCTCTTAATCTGGCCTTCAAGGCCTGAAGTAAACAACTGCGCTTCAAGGGAACGCTAGTAAGAAAATAAAAGTCTGTCGGATGCTACTTATTTTTAAACCATGAGAGAAAATGTTTGACAGTCTAAAAGCTAAAAGCTCTGAGCCCTGAGTTGTTATGGGGAGATAACTGCTCTGTTAATTAGATGATCAAATATTACTTTATTAGTAAATTCTTGCATTGGTCTGGCATGACCTGTGCTTGTTTATGAGACATGTGACTCTTCTTTTGAGCATTTATATTGGGTTTTTTACATTAAGTTATTTAAGGTAATTGCTGTAATTCTCTAATCTGTATATTTGCATCAGTGTTGAGTGTTGATTATGACCTGGTTCCGGGTATTTTTCTGGGATGATTTTCAGCAGCTCTTGAAGGGAGGTGGGGGGAAGGTTTTTTCATAATGTGCCACTGTTTCAAGCCTTGCTTCCTGTCGCTCACCGGGAGAGCTGAGGCTGGTAGATCTGTGTACTTGAGCTCATCCCAAGTTAGTACTGCACCAGTGCATGGAAAGCGAGAAGGAAGAGGATGGATAAAGCCCAGCAGCTGACAGGGGCACCAGGAGCCAGCCTAGCTCTCCTGACACTGACTCCTAAGCAGGGGCAGTTTAGATGGGGATGGACAGCATCTCCTGCTGCATCTCCTTGCCCTGTTGCACGGCTGGTTAAATTGCCAGCAAGCTGCTGATGCCAGAGCTTACAGCCCAGTGGTTTAAGAGAAACTAAAATCACTGCTGATCCACACTGAAACATGGGCTGTAGGCAGAGCGCTCAGGGGTGCAGCAAGAGCTGGCGTGGGGAGCCAGAGGGACGACACCAGGCAGAAGTCACCCGGCCCTCGAGCCAGCACCGGGCTGTCTTGCAGTGACGTGGGCTGACCAGACTGAAATCTCGTGTGGCTTTAAATCAGACGTAGCATTTCACAGCGCAGTTTCTCCCTGTAGTTCCCTGTGCAGGGCCTGTATACATTTGTATATCGTACAGCTCCTGCACAGCCCGCAGGACTTCTAACACATGATATACATGTTTATCTCAATGCGAGATAGACACCAATTAGCACTGCTTGTTAATGAGGGCACAATCAACTTTCATAACCTTGAACCACCGAGTGCACACAGCGATGTATGAATGAGAGGTTAACTGCAGATGACAGCTCATTTCTTTTTGTTCTTCTGCCCAGAACATCCTGCCAATACACACATTATAAGTAATACGTCCTTGTGTTGGGGGTGGGGGGGCATTTCAGAAATGAGTGTCACTTCTTTGTTTTAGGAGTGGTTCTGTGACATTCGGGGTTTCAGCCTTAATACCATCTATAGCCTCAGCTGCTGGGATCAGCTGTTTTCTTCCAAGATCTCCATTGCTGGTACCCCAAACCACAGCCTGGTTCTGCTTTCTGAATTAGAAAGTTGAATGTGACACAGATTAATTTAAAAACCTACAGAAAAGGGCAAGTGGCATTTTTTATGTGCCTGAGAGATCTGTGCCCATCTGACTCACAATTCACAATTGGCGAAGCGGTGTCATTCACAATTGGTGTAAATGCTCACTTGCTCGCCCACCTACAGCCAGGTTATATCCTGCTTTTCTGTGCAAACCCCTCAGCCAGCGATAAAGCCCAGATAGCATCACGCTATCTCCGCGCTCACACAGATTATGCCACGTTAGTGCCCTTTCTGTGGGGAATATATTTACTTGCTGTGAAGAGCCATCTAGTGAGGGTTTACTGCACATAAAATCAAAGTAACCATTTCTTTATTGTTTCCAGGCAATACCGAAAGAAGAAGTGGTGTATTTTTTTCCCCTTCCCTCCCTCCATGTGCTCCTGCTGCACTCCAGCCACAGCTAAAGCAAACAGCTTGAGCAGGTGAGGCCGTGCGGGGCTGAATGCTTATTCCTCTGGCCATCCCTTTACAAAAGACAGGGAGCACACGTGCTCACCCTGGCCCAGCTCTACGCTTGGGGTACCCACAGGGAGTAAGGGAGAGTCCCGAAGGACCTGCCCTCTGCACTGGCATGAGTGAAAGCAAAGCCAGTGGGTGGAGAATACGCGGAAAGGCCGCGCTAGGCGGGAGTGAAAGGCCTTGAAGCTGGTCCTGCTTCAGCGTACAGAAGAACAGACCCAGCCGGTGAAGTGCCCCTTGTCATGCAGGCAGTGATGGCATAGCCAGGGACTTAATTCAATTTACAGAAGGCTAAGCCAGAGCCCCCATCAGCAGACAGATAAAGGGAGCGGCGTTTGAATGGGGGCTGCTTCTGTGCTAGTTTGCTTTTCTTTTGTTGTTTTGTTCTTTAGAGAATGATGAACTTCAGCAGATGAAAATGTGAGAGGAGAGCTGAGAGGGTCCGTGCACTACAGAAATTAGACGTTATTACTCCTGGAGCATCAAAAGCACAGCTACATTGCCAGTCTATATTGTTATGAATTTTACAGTGTGCAGAAGGTACTGAACACACCGAGTTAAATATTAAGCACTCAGTCAGGAAAATGACAGCAGCTTTTCTACAGGTTAGAAGTGAGATTTTTTGTTGTGCTCTGAAACTATACCCAGCGGGTGTGACTGGGTGGAGGGAGGGGGTGCAGGGGCAGCATCACTTGTTTTGGTTGTACTGAAGCAGGCTCCAGGCTAAATCCAAGTGGCTGCAGGCAGTGGGGTCTCCATCAGGGTGTGCCTGGGATGCTCCACAGCAGGCGATATGCTGGCGTCTCCATCGTGACATTCCCTGTAGAGCCTCCTCTGGCCCCTTCAAGTCTCTTGGGGTGGGAGTTTGCAAGCAAGCAGCACCGCATCACTTCAAACAGCCTTATGCTGTGCTGGCACTGGAATAATCCTCCCCATCTCCTGCCTGCATATTTCCAGTGCTGGGTCTCAGTAGGCAGCTTTTCCATCCCTCAGTAGCTCTGTGCTCTCCTGTGTTGTCCTCGGCTCAGTTCCCCTAGGCACAACTGGTCAGCCCTCGATGGAAGAGCACCGAGTGTCAGCTCCTCTGTAGGGCTGAAAAACATGGCTGGCACGCTGGAGGAAAGAGTCTCTGAGACGTTTGACACTAATGCACAATAAACAGGACAGTAATTTTTCATCGCTGTGATGTATATCAGAATAGGGAAAGTAATCCAACTTTTATAAACAAGCCTTTATTCTACAAAACCCAGACACTCTCTCATGCACAAGAAAATGCTCTGAATTATGAATGCCTGTCATTTTAAAATAACTATTCCTTGCCTTTTTTTTGTTAAATGCAAACAATGAAAAATAATATTTTTTACAGTGAGAAATCCCCATTTTTAGACGGTGGAAAGTATTTGAATACATCAATGATTAATAAGTTTAATGTAATAGCTGAAACTGAAATTTAAAAAGCAAAAAAGCCAAACAGAGCCGAATGGATTTGTTATAATGATTTCATTAGGGATTTTTAAAAGTTTGCTTTATACTTGCAGTTTGTTGTCAGAAAGAATTGGCTGAATTCAGTCAAAATGGTTTGTTCTTTGTCTGTCCATGGTCACCATAGCTACCATTTCAATCTGTTAACATATGTGGTATTATTTTGTTCCTTTCTCTTAAACTCTATTCACAGATGCTGTCAAGATTTTCCTTTGTGCATATCTGATCGGTTCGTGCCAGGTTTGGCTCCATGCCTTTTCAGACGAGAGCCTCTATGACGAGGACAAGGTGGTTGGGCACTCGGTGCAACAATGGAGACAGGAGGAGAAGCTGGTGTGGGGATGGCTCCTAATCCACTATGGCATGGGATCTGTGAGAAATACCTTTGGAAGACTTTGTCAGAGGTGTATCTTTTTTTCTGGAGAGGTAGATATTCTCTGGATGTGCTGTGGCAGATCCTTATACCGTAAATCAGTATAAATGCATTCATTTTAGTGGAGCTGTCGAGCCTGCTGATGGTCAGGTCCTGTGATGTTGCTCATTACACAGGTTTTGGGTGAGGAGCCAAGAAATGAAGGGAGACACAGCTACAACGTTTTAAATAAATAAGTAATAAGATTATACAGCCTCTATTCTCTTGCTTTTTCCAGTCGTAGAAAAGGTTCAGGTTGCCACAGAGTATGGAGGCGTACCCACTCTGGACAATGTAGGTGATTGGAATACATAGTGGAGATCAGATTATCCACATTTCACATTTTAATTGGCGCTAAATGAGAAAAGAGTCACTTTTCTCTGTTGCTGAATGTGAAGATGATTGAGATGGCTTCATTTTCTTTCCAGCTGTGAGGCAGGCAGGTAAATGTATTGATGTGAGTATGTATGCAGTACAGTTTATAGTGGGGAAGCTGTAAGAGAAATCAGATAGTCAGGAAAATACACAATTTTTTTTCACAGCAAAGCTCTCACAGTAAAGAGTAAAGTTAAGGTGAGTCTGTCTCTCTCTCAAAAAAAAAGTACAAAAGCCTTTTTTAAAGCTCTGTGGTTCTGATTTTCAGAGCTGCTGAGCGCCCCGCTCTCTGATTTCTTTTAACTGGAGATGTAGGTGTTCAGCATTTCTGGCAGCCGAGGCCCCTCTACTAATGCCTGCAGAGAGTAGCTGGAGAAAAGTGTGAGAAACATTATTGTAATGAGGGGCTAATTCTGCCTCTCCTTCCTGCCTCTCAGTGCAGATGAAAGAGTGGCTGGGAGTCATGTTGTATGCGCGGAGAAAGGGAATTCTGATTTACTGGCTCTGGCTCCCCAGGGGCAGGGATGCTCTTCTAGCACAACTCACAGTAAGTCACATCTGCATTTCCAGTATAAGGCCCATTTTTAAGGACTCCTAGTTTGGCTATAAAAATTCACTTAGCATGCATGAATAGAAACCAAATTGACAAGATAGACCATAACTGCACTGAAAGGGCCATTAGTTCCTGTCATATGAAAAATCCACATTTTAAAAAAGCAAGTATTGTTCACATTTGTACAACAGGCTGTAACTGTTCCTTCTAAGTCATTATAGCCTGTATGAAAATAATCATTTTCAAAATCACTATTGATACCACAGGCACAGAAACAGAAGGAAGCAGATGCCTGTGCTTGGTATTAAACCAGAGCTTTCTAGTGCCTCTGAGCAGGTTCGAAGCAGTGTAAACTCTAGATTTACACCAGTGTAACTCAGAGAAAAAGACCACAGTATAAAAATCTGGTCTGATGACTGAGAGTTTGGTGCGAGGTTTCTGGTGTCCTCAGATGAATCCCAGCTGTGCAGTGGCTGAGAGGGTACCAACAAGTTGTCTGTTGAGAAACACCATCCATCCCCTGTGCTCAGTGCTGGTGGGGAGGGTAGGGGAAATGTGTCTGTATTGGGTGCTTCTGGTGTTTAATGAGGGGAAAGCCCGGGGCAGATAAGAATGTAGCTCTTTTTCAGATTGTGATTTTAAGAGCTACTAGGTCATGGCAGTTTTTAAAATTGTTTCTTTTAGTTGGTGATTAATCCCTCACTTGACACCAAATTGAGGTTTCGTTGATTTTTTTTTATTTTCTTTTCTAGGTTTTCATGCATTGCATGTTTTCTTTAGACAAACAGCAGTGAGGAACTAACTTTGATTTCCCTCTCCTCCCCCTGAGATTACTCGCATTTGAGATTTCCAGATTATATTTGGAATGAATGGAAGAGAGAGTATAAAATCAAGGGTTGGCACTAGAGTCCTGCTGAGCTGTGCTATGCCTTGGGGGTGTGTTCAAAAGAAACACTGGGCCTGAGCCTTTTGCACTGGTTTTACAAGAAAAAGGGAATTTCCAGGGATTTCAGCAGAGTGATATCCATGTTCACCAGAAGGCTGTGAATAAGACAATTTTCTCCACTCCCACATGTGTGTATGGACATACCAACCCATACATTTTTACTCTCCTACAAAAGTTTGCTTGGACCTACATCTGTGTGGTTTGAGAGCAATTTCAGATGAATTTCTAACAGTTCCCTTTCCTGTGGGAATGCCAGTGGTCAGAGGCCCTGTAGGATACTCCTGCCTGAATCTCCCTAAGATCATGGGAAGAGATTGGGCTGAATGGTGGAGTAAAGGGGCCTATGTTGGCAGAAAGTCAAACCAGGGATTTTTTGGTAGGATTTCAGGAGTGAGCAGCTGCCTCTCAGCTGGAGCTCTCTTACCCGTTGCTGGGATTACCACAACAGCAGCAAGGCAAGGGAAGAGGACCCCCAGGGAGGCAGGGGACTGCGTGGCTAAGGGACTTTGCTGCAGGGTTTCTGGTGGAGCCCCGGACATGCAGTGCTCCTCCATGGGAGGGTGCAGGCAGGGGCTGCCTACCAGGTTGCAAAGGTGGGACACCTCTCCCTGGGCTGCCTTTTCAGCTCCCACCAGTGGAACCCAGAGACATGGGCCACTAGAAAGCTGCCACTGTGGAGGGTCTCACACGGAGGAGTTGTCCTGCTTGATCTGGCTGGTGCTTCTTTTAGTCCGTTAGCCTTGCCACTAGCAGCAGCCTTCAAAGGTAAAGCCACAGCACTGCCCAAGGAGCTGCTCCTGGGGAAGGCTTCTTCCCTCACTAAAGAAAAAAAGAAAAAAAGATGTATTTAAACACTGAAGTGCAAGGCATTGTATTCCTTGCAAAGCTCTTAAAATTAATATATACTGTTAAACACCTGGATCTCTTAATATACAGCATCCAATCTTTGTCCCATTAGGCCTCGTGACAAAGAGTTCCACGAAGGGATTGTGTGCAGTTCTTATTGGAGATCTCCTGTGAGACAAATTAAATTAGTGGACTCCCAGTCACCCTGAAAACAATGGCAGCTGTCCACTGCCACTCTGTCTCCCCTCACAGACTTCAGCATTGCATGCTGGCTGCCCTGCTGACAAGGTGGTGATGGTGGAGAGAAGTAAAATGGAAGAAGTTTATAAAAAGAGAGTGGTATCTTCCCAGGTAAGCGCCGTGCTAGCTGCCATTGTCCCTGTGATGAAGTGGCTCCCCAACAGGAAATCTTTTTCCCCCATTTATTTTTTTAAGGAGTGATGAATCTCTTCACACCTTGTGTATCTCTTCTGAGATTTTCTTCTTAAAAAGAGAACTGAGTGGAGCAAACTCGTCAGCTATCTGAGGCTTTCTACTTGGATTTTGCTATGTGCCTGCTCCTCATCCTCAGGAAGGGAAAGGTGCCTGTCCCACCTCATACAAGGCTTGTTTTCTGTGAGAAGGCATCAGCTACAGAGGGGTTAATAACACCAGAGTCTCACCCACTCCCACTGCTGTCCCTTCCCACTTTTTCTTCCCGAGCTCTCCTTCAGGGCTGCTGAGGGGTGCAGGGTGGGGGGCAGAGAGGGGCTGCCAGCTCTGCGTGCTGCCTGCTGGTGGGTGCCTCTGGTCCAGATCCCCCCTGGCTGGGGAGGTGGGGGAGCTGAAGGCAAACAGGGCCCCTCAACAGCCTTAAATATAATTAGCTGAGGGAAGCTCCCAGGGAGGAAAAGAAGAGAGGGGAGTTCTGTGGGAGCAACATGGAGTGACGGGGAAGAACATATTCCCCAGGAGCCAAATCCCTGCTACGGGGATGCTCACAGTAGCGTGTACAGATGGGTGACTCCTGTTCCCCTCAGCTTCATGAGCTGTGCAATAGCTCCTAGCATGGACACTGAAACAAACCCACTGGGGTCTGCGTTCAGTCTTCACTGGGATAGATGGAGTGTTTCTGTAACTCTGCCCACACCAAGATGTCATGTTTGTCCCACTGCTTTCCCTGGCATCACCGGCCTCTGCCTGTGCAGGATTCCAGTCCCATCCTCTCCTTCCTCCCAAGGCAGCTCTTTGTGCCTCCCCTCTGGGCCAGCCAGGAACCCTGCTCCACGCCAAGACAGGGTTTCCTCAGCTCCCGTGGCTCCCCTGGTCCTGCCATGCTCACCCCGCAGCTGCTCCCCTGGTCCTGCCATGCTCACTCCGCAGCTGCCAGCAGCCCTTCTGCCTCCCCACACCCATCCAACCCCAGCTGCCTCTCTGCCCCCTCGCACTCCCACCTTGGTCCTCCCCGTATTTTTTCTGCTGGCCTCCCACTCACTACAGGATATGAGCCGTTCTCTCCAGTGGGAAATAAAAGTTTGGATTAAAATTTGCCTTATTATTCCTTCTCTAAAAGCAGCTTTCAGGATAAAAGGCTCCAAGGACAAATTTCTGAAGGAGCACAGGAGATTTAGGGACAGATTTTGAAGGTCTTTTAGTTACACTAAAATTAAATTAGATGACCCTTGGGATTTTTTCAGCAGAAGATGTTTTTGAAATTTGCACGTGAAGTCTGTTTGTCTTTTAGGCATCTAAATGCTTCCAGAGATTTGGGTTTTAAACACCTAAGTCCCCTTGAAACCAAAGAGAGCCAGGCATCAACTCCTAAACATTCCTTCCAAATTCCTGCCAATATTGTTGTCCCACTTGGAGCACAAAGTTATAATGTAAAAGATTATAAACCCGATTTCCGCTCTGCTTTAGCAGGCAGCTTAGCACCAGGGGAAAAAACAACAATCCATAGTGTTGACTGTATAAACATCTTGTTCAAAGGGTAACATTTTCCTGATTAATAGCCTTTCAGTATTAAAAACACTCAGTCTAGAAGGTGATTAATTGTCCTTTCTGCTACTAGTAACCAAATATATGTAAGTGTATATACATACATACATATACATATACACTCGTGTAAACACACAGGCACATTCTCACCGAGGTAAGCATTTTTAGTGTGTCTGTTTTCAAGGAAAATACAATGCTTGGGAGGTGAGAGCTGTTTTTTACAGCTCAGGCAAACGGGAAGGATTTTAGCTCTTGTAACCCTTTGTTGCAAGAACCAGCAGCCTGCTGGCAGGCACCAAACACCTGGGCAGGGAGGAGACCAAGAAAGAGACAGAAGATACTTTGCTTTTGGTCCAGGGAATAAAGGCTGCTCAGTTGTTGGACATCCCCACTATGTTTTCTACTTCATCTGTATGTTACTTGTGAGACTGACAGGGTTAATGACAATAAAAAGTTTTCATTTATAAACTGGCAAGGAGAGGTGCTTTTCCCCTGACAAAGATAACCAATTTTCAATAAATTATTTAAAAAGACAGTGCTGCCTGCTCCAACCTGTTAGGCTACAACAAAAACACACAACAGTGATACCGTCTTTATAAGGAAAAGACTTCCCCCCACCTTTTGCTCTGATATCTAAAAAGCTAAACATGTTAACCATTATGTTACTGCAATATCCAGAAGCTGCAGTCAAACTTGGGGGCTAGGAAAACATTGAATCCTTGCTTTACGTGACTCAGTTTGCTACAGATCACATATGAAACTCCTCCTGATCCTACGTGCAGCTCGATGAACCTCAGCCGGACATATGGGTGTGCGCGGTCATGTGTAGGATCACGGCCCAATGTGTCTAAATGAAGTATTGATCCAGGTAAACAAGACCCTGTGCCCACCAGAGTCTCTCTTAGTGCTCACGGGGTTTCCTCCTCATCTGTCTCACCTTGCAGAGCTTAAAAATGAAGAAGTTTTAACACCAGGTATGTCCAGAGTAAGTGGCGTGAGCCGAAGGAGTAGAATTTGTGCATTCACCGTTGCTGCTGAAAAATAAAATACAATTCTGTATTTTGAGTACCGTCTCCATGCACACACTCACCTACACTCTGTGAAGAGTTTTCTTTATGGCTAGAAAAAGGAATTTTCAAAGTTTGCTTCAAGAACAATACCAAAATCTGTGTTGGAACACTTTCAAAACTTCAGACTTTTAGCCTAAGCAGAAAGAAACCCAACACCCCTGCTAAGGAAGCAAAAACAAACACAAAACATTTTCTCAATGGCTGGAAAGAAAAAGCTCCATCAGCATCAGAGATGTTATGCTCATGGCTCATGGAGTTTCTGTAGAGAAGTTTGAAAAAAGGAAAAGCAGGCCTGCCAGGGGTGAAGAGGGTGTTGTTCGCCTGGGACAGCAGCTGTGACAGGTGCAAACTGGCTGAGACAGCCCTGAGAGTTCCTGTTCTGGGGACACAGACATGTGCACAGTGCCCCCACACTCACCCCTTGCACCCAAGGGAGAAGGATCCACTCCTGCTCCCAGGCTTCTCCTCATCTTCTGCCAGGGATGAGGAGCGGCTTGGTGAACGGGCAGGAGTGGCAGAGCGTGCCCTGCTGTCCCAGGGGATGGCTTTGGCACGGGTGACATCCCTCATGGCGCTGCCAAGCAGAGGTGGGATCGCAGGGGACGCGTGGTTCCTCCAGCCCGGGTGCTGTCAGCCCCACTCCCGGGAGGGCCAGAGCCACCGCCACAGCTTCAGGAAAGGCAAACAGTTGTGAAGCACTGGCAGTAAATGTTGTTTCAACAGTTTAAAAGAGTGAAACTGTGTTATAAATATTTTGGATGATTGACTTTAGGCTTTAATCCTGGGGCCTAAGCAGGTAACGGCTATGAAGAGAGAGGAGGGAGGCAGAGGAAGTGAAGAAGACAAAACTCGGCCCGACGTGCGAAGCCGTGCGCACACGTAAGCACCCCTGTGGTCTCAGGTCCAAGGGCAAGTTGAACACTCAGGTGTGCTTCAGTCTAGCTAAACTATTGTGTGAGCTATTTTCTTCAGGGCTAGGACTTACAAAGCAGAGTGAAAACCCTTTTTAATTTAATTCAAGATCATTTTTAAATGAAAAATCAGGTGTTGCCTTCCTGCCCTTGCATTTCTGGAGTAGAAACATTGGTGTACAGAGGAGGATAATGAACACTGCCATGTTTGCATTCCTGTCTATCATGAAAACGTATTCTGCGCTGAAGAGCTAATACACTTTGCACTGGGAAATATTTGTGGCTGTCAGTACTGGAGCATAAGAGCATCGCTAATTATTCCCCTGATTTAGAACTGGTATTTTTAAAGAGCATGGGATCAAGAGTCACCATCATAGATTTTAGTTTCAGGAGCTAGAAAAAGTTATTTCTATGTAGTGTAAATACACTTTTTTTTGTGTGTGTGCTGTAAATAATTATCTGTGGTGAATAAATATTCACAGGTACTTGCACATGTACATGAAGGAAACTGATTATGCATCTGTCAGTATACACACACATGTAGTGAGTATAGAGGCAAAAGTAAATATTGAAGAGAGGTCACCAGACTGAAACTAACATGCATTTCAAAAAAGTATTTATTTCTCCCATTTTAATGGACCAAGTAGTGCATGAAAATTAATGAGGGCCCTTTCCGAGCTACTACCTAGAAGTGAAATACTTTGGACAATGTGATATAGGAAAGGAAGGGTAAAGCCAGTGCTGGAGACGGCAGCGCTCCCGCAGCAGCTCGCTCCCCCTCCCCCTGTGCAAATTCTCTTGGATTAAAATGGCAGAGGGAGGAGGGGAGTGGCTGGGGACAGTTTGTCTGATATGAGATAACCGCTGCTGGTCACATTGCACTTTTAATTGCACGGGCCAATAAAAAAAAAAAACAACAAACCACCAACAAACTTGCCACATAAGTTAATTTGAATGAAAATAGAAGACACGCCCCACAAGCTGCTTTCCATGATTATATATTGTTTTCCCCCACCCTGCTGTACAGTTCAAGTCGCAAATAAAAAACCGAGCGGTTTGGTTACTTTTGTTGCCCATTTTTGCCAGGACGGGCCCGGACACCCCCCACCCCTCAGGCAATCCCCCCGCCCCCGGAGCCGAGCAGGCTCGGCCGACGGGAGCCTCGTGCGAACAAGAGGAAAAACGGCCTCGCTTCCCCTTTTGTTTCCTTCTCTCGCCCCCCGCCCCGGCTCCTTCCCGGTTTCGGGAGCGCTACCGTGGGAGGCTGCCGGCGGGGCAGCCCGCACGCTCCCCAGCCGACCTGGGGAAGGCACAAGCCCACAGGCAGGCGCGGTCCCCGGCGCCCAGAGCCTGCTCTTCGGACGGCAGCCATGCGGGCAGGGCTACCGCTCCGTGCCAGGCCCTGCCGGCTGAAGGGGCCCCTCCACGCCCGAGCCCCCCAACCACGCTGCCGAGGTCGCCCGGGGGGGCGGATGCCCCGCTGGGCCTCGCTGGCACGGGCGAGCAGTGGAAACGTGGGCTCAGGCTGCGCCCAGAGAGCGGATCCTGACCGGGCAGAAGAGCCCTTACAGAGGACGGGGGGGCTCGGGAGTTACTGGAGAGGAGCTCGGGGCGACCACAGCGGCAGCCCGAGGCGAGGGCTCTGGCAGCTCCTCGTGACCGTGCAGGGCAGCCGCCTGCTGACGGGGCCCGATCCTGCTTCCCCCATCCGTGCGGTGCCCGCTTCCCGGCTGGCGGCTCCCATCCACTCAGGGCTCCGCTCCGGGGTACGGTGAACCCCCCCCCGCCCACCGCTGTCCCGTACCCTCAGGGCTCTCCCGGCCGCTGGGTCCCCCGGCCCCTCGGAGGACTCTTCCCCCCAACCCGCGGGGCAGCCGCTCGTGCCAGCGCGGACCGTCCCGAGCCAGCTCGAGCACAGAACCCCAACACCAACCACCCCGCAACCACCGCCCGGGGGCAACGGGGGCTTTGTACGGGATCTCATTCAAACCACGCCGTAACCTTCCGCCGCGCGTGGGGGGGGGATGGGGTGGAAAGTAGTCCCTTGCCACCCTCCTCCCGGGGCTGAGGTCACAGTAGGGCAACGGACCCTGCTGCCTCCCCCTCCGCGGGCCGGGCAGAGCCGGGGAGCGCCGCTCCCCCGCTTCGCTCCGGCACAGCCCTCGGAGGAGAGGTATCGCTGGGCGGAGAGATCGCGGAGCTCTCACACGTACGGCCCGGCGATACGCCTCCACCGAACCCAGCAAACGGAAGCACCGGGCCGCTACGATGGACAGGAAACGGCGTCCAATGCGCAGGCGGGCTGGCCTCCCAAAATGTAGGTTTAGCCAATGGAAAGAGGCAGGAGCGGGGAGAGGCGGGGCCGTTCGCAGGCAGCAGCGCAGGTTGAACGGAGTCCCAGCGCAGGGCTGGGATGAGCCTCAAACTTCGGGGCGATCGTGGTGGGGGATGTAGCAACGGCAGCGCCGCCGCTTACCGGCCCGCCCCGGCTCCCGCCCGCCCTCGGCGCCTCCCCCAGCTCCCCCCCCGCAGTTTTTAAACTCTGGTGTCTCTACCGCCCCCCCACCCCCCCTTCCCTTCTTCTCCACACCCCCCACCCCTTCCTCCCCTAAATGCCAGCCATGATCGAGAAGGGCCCGGAGGTCTCGGGGAAACGTCGGGGCAGGAACCATAACGCCGCCGGGGCAAATAACAACAACGGCGGTAGCAAAAGTTTATCCACCGCCCCCAACGGCAATAACAGCGGCAACTCTTGGGAGGAGGGCAGCTCGGGGTCCTCCAGCGATGAGGAGCACGGTGAGAAGCGTTGGGGGGGGTGGCGGTGTGCGGTAACTGAAGTACCGGGGAGGCGGAGGTGGGGGGGAACCGGGAGGGCCCACGCGGGTAACGCTTCTCCCTCTGCTTCCCTCAGCTGGCGGCGGTATGAGGGTCGGGCCGCAGTACCAGGCGGTGGTCCCCGATTTCGACCCCGGTAAGTCTTTATTATTATTATAGGGGGGCGACTTCCCCTCCTCATCCATTGCCTTGGACCCCCCCCCCCCAAGATGAGCGGAGCCCTAGGGGGGGAACCCCCCCCCCCCCCGGGCTCCGCTCATCGGGGGGGTCCAAAAATAATTCCCCATAATTCCAGTCGCAAACACCCAGAGCAAGAACAAGGACCCCCCCTTCCCCCCCAGCAACACACACGGTTGATAAAAGAAGTCTCGATGCTTTCCAGAGGGCGCTTTGCAGGCAGGGAGGAACAGGGAAGCTGGCAGGGCTAGAGGAGGCAGGAGATGGCAGTTGGGTGGTTTTTTTTTTTTTTTTCTTTCTTTCTTTCTTTTTCTTTCTCCCTCCCCCCCCCACCCGACTCCTCCTGGACTCGTGTGTCTGGGGGCTCTGTGATAGGAGTGGAACTAAAAAGCATCAAGTTGTCAATATATGTAATTTTTAAGGATATTTAGAATCCACTTGGGTCTCTATTTTAATTTGCTCTTCTAAGAAGCTGCTTGCCTTCCCCTCCCCTCCAAAAAAAAAAAAATGTTTCACATTCCAGCTATTCTGCTGCGATTCTTTGTAAGCTAATTTAAAGTGGTATGGAAGCAAATTTTGAGCAAACAAAGGAATTGGGGCTGTGCTGAAAGGCAGGTGCTGGAAGCACGGTAGTACTGATGTATCTCTGTATAGAAAGACAGGCTGTTGACCTCCTTAGTTTGAAATGTAAGCAATTTTTTTTTTTTTTTTTGGTATTGTTCCTTTGTAAGTTGAAGCTAGCAAAAACCAAAAACCCTCCTGTCTGGAAATCCTAGCATTTGGAGTTGTCCCTTTGCCCAGCCCAAACTTAATTGAATCCTCCGCACCTCTTGCCTTAAAACAAAAAGAATGGTGTGGAAAGACACGGTGTCTCCTTGTCGAATAATCCTGAGAGTTACTATTGTGTGGATTCAGGAAAAAGGTTTCTCGTGGATTGTCCTCAGACTGTGCACTAATATGTTGGATGCCTTTCTTATTGTTAAATATATATTTTGTTCTTAACTGTTACGGTCTTGGGGAGGGGACAAAGATAATTTTTTTCTTAAGTTCAATATTACTTGTATTTATTTACAGAACAATTTTTCTCTGCTCTTTCCCCCCTTCGTTTTCTCGACAAAATAAGATACAAGGTCTTGGCACATGGGAACTCCATTTCTTGGTTGACTGGGGGGAGGGTGGGGGAAGAGGAGGAGAAAAAGTGTGGGGGAGGAAGGGGGAGCTGTTAGTTAGGCAGCAGTTGACACTGTTTTTCAATCTGTAGGTCAAACACAACGATTCTGTAACACACAAGGCGCATCACACTGGCTATTAGCCAGGTATCACAACAATACTTTGGCTTTTTGCTCACCCCTGTGAATTACACTCTTTTGTGCAATTCATTTCTCTAACATAATAGATGGAGGGAAAAAAATACTATGTGCCCCTTCCTCACTATTATGTGCTTGGTTATACATTGTTCTCGTTTTAACTTATAGATGTACAGTGACCTATACAAAGGTTACTGCTTTCTGTGCTGTGTGGAGTGGAAAGGAGGGGGAAGTGTGTGATGGGGAGAAAAAAAAAAATATTCTGAGTAATATATACCCTCCCACAGCATCAGCAGGCGCTCTTGTTTGAGTAGCCAGTGTAATATAGCAAGCTCTTAGTAGACTCACCTGAAGTAAATGCTCAGTCTTCTGATGACCTGAATGGGCACTGGATCTCTCTTTACTGGCCCCTGTATTCCCTCCCCCCCCCACCTCTCCCCGTTAAGAGTATACTTTTTATTTAACAAGTTTGAGGTGAACTTTTGTCTGCTGTGTATTGAAGAGTTGGTTTCCTGGCCTGTGGAATTACGCAGGAATAATGCTGGAATGCAACATTGTTGCCTGAATTTTGTGATTGCTTCTCGGTCCTGAAGGCTCAGTAGCCAAGTTGTGTTTATTTGTTGTGCCTCTTTTGTTTCCCTGTTTAAGAAAGAAAACCCTAAATAAGCCTGACAGTGCACTAGGACCTTCTGACTGAAACTGTTAAATTGTCCTGTCTCACTGGTAATTTCAAAGTTAAATCGATGGAATAGCGTTATCAGAGCGCACAGATGTTGTGTCTGTTTCTCGCTAGAAATTTTAGAGACTGATTGACCAAAGGATCCCAAAGCTTGAAGGTTGTTTGGTGTCATGTTGCGGAGGTTTTCACCTTCAGAGTAGCTGTCTGGTAAAATGCAGAGGGCTCCTGCTGCTCTTGCTGTGTCTGAGGGGAATGGTACAGACTAGGCCTTGTGTGTATTTTTTTTTTTTTAAACTTAATGTTCAGTTATACCTTGGGTTTGGCTGAGGTATATCTGTAACTGCTGATTCTTACATCAGCATTTTTACGTGGGTGCTTCTCTGTCCCCATTCATAGGGGCAGGGAAAGCATTAATTTAGTTTCACTTCTCAGCCACATGCAAGCTGTAGCAAAGAGCAATAAAATTAGGAAAGCTTTTCTGAAATCCTTATCTGTGAGACTAGGGGAGAAAAGAGAGGGTAGAGCAAGGCAGTGATGGAGTGTTGGTCTGGGCTTCATGAATTAAATAGCCAGAGAAGAGTGGAAAGGCACCAAATGGCACGGCCTGATTGTGAAGAGAGTGTCTCCTCAGTGATTTGCCTCGGTTTAGGGAGGGAGGGGACCGCAGCACCTCTCGGTGAGCATGGAGGAGGGCAGAGTGTGCTTGTCTCTCCCTTGTTTGAGCAGAGTATGAGAAAAACTGTTAGGGATTGTGCTTCTTTGTTTTCCTTAATGCTTAGAACCAGAAAATGACAAGTTCTCATTCTGGATTAGAATATCTTGGTACAAGTTTTTAATACTCTGTGGCTTAAAACTTGCTGTGGCAGTGGCCAAGGAAGGGCCTGATGTGATTCTTTGACTGTAAAAAAATGTTTGTGGCTGGAGTCCTCTGTAGGAGGTGGTCCTTACTCACAGCTCCTGTAGTGAATCTCTCTGTGGTGACAAGGCCTGTTCCATGTGCTGGCAGAGCCTGTAGGTTCTTTGCCAAAATTAACGTTGCTATCTTTCTTGCCTATCCCAATCTCCCCTTACTTGGAGAAAGTCAGTTCTCACTGCATTGATCCCACTTCTTTAATTCTCTCAAAAACTTACACCTCTATTATTGGTATAGTACCTACACCTCTATTATTATTTGTATAATAAGAATAGGTGTACATAAAGGCAAGGCTTTTGCAAAGGCAACTTGTTTATTAAATGAGCCAATTCATCTGGGGAGAACTTTTTGGGCTGCAATTCCTGTGCCAGAACTCACTAGAATTAGTAAAACTTGCACTTCAGCTATGTTTCCTTGTTTGGCCTTGATTTCACAGGTGTGATGTGAAAAATTGCTACTGTTGCTCCTATTTCTTTTCATATTCAAGCTCAGAGTCAAATACTTCCCAGCTGAAAATTCTGATCATTGAACAAAGGCATTTCTTGTGAGTTCTTGGTCTGAGACACTGAAGGTTTTGAAGGTGGAAAACTATTATGGTTCTTTTAATCCATAGAAACGCAACCCACATGTCCTGTTAATGGAAAAACTCACTGGAAGGCCACACTGCATATCTCAAAGCTAAATAAAAATCTTTCATATGGGGAAGCACTGATGATGTACTTGACTGTTTTACTTGTTGATTATTAATTTATGCTGTTGGAACGTTGAAAATAGGAGGAAGAAAACTTTAGTGAGCACTGTAACACAGCCAGTGAATTTAAGTAGAGATTAAAGCTTCATAATTTTGAGGAGCGTTGAATAACTCCCTGAAGAGAGTGACCTCTCCTGAATTTTGATGTGTATTAAAGGCAGAAGAGCTTTTCTTTCTGCTTTGTAGCACTACAACTTTAGATTCCCTTGTTCGTTGGCGATGGCAATAAAAATACAAGCCACATCTTGTACCTTTGGATGTCAGTTTTGTTGATCATCTTTGGAAAGCAGCTGCCAGGGCTGTTTCCAGTGGAAACAGATGAGCAAAAGCTGGTTTGACTTAGTAGTGTCTTGTAGAGATCCAAAGTTGGGATGTGTGTAAGTGGGGAGACTTCGATCACTTGTTTGCAATACTGATCTCTTCCCAGTTTATTTGTTGTGCTGTAACAGTTAAGGTGAAAATGACAGAAGGAAATACTCTGTAGTGCTTTCACCTTTAGATGCAGAAAAGCCTCCTAGAAGGTGCTCACTGCCAGAACGTCACTAATCCTTGATGAGCTTGTTCTCTAGTCCACAGTTAGCTGTGCTCTGTTTGCTCCTGCACAAACACTTGATATTCCCTGGCTTTCTTTCATGGCCAAGACTCTGTTATTTCAGTGCTGCTGAAAATAAAGGGTGGGGAAGCAAACTCTCAAGAACAAACCTTTTTCAATGTAGTCAGAAACTCTGTCAGTGACATTGTGTCTAAGAAGGGTAGGAAAAAAAACCCAACAGTTTCTGCTGTCCATGATCTGGAATGCCTGTGGTCATGTCCTAGACCAGGAAGCTGGTGCATCCATCCATCCAACGCTGGCTGTTAAAATAAGCCCACCCTCTGTCTGTTTGGGATCACAGGTGAAGGTATAATAGTGAGGCAGGCACTGGGTGGCTGATTCTCCTGGAACATCTGTGTTTCTCTGGTGGTTGTAGAAGCCAGGTGTCATTAGGCTGTGTCTTCAGCTACTTCAAGGGGGTTCTCTGCAGAAGCACCTATTGGTCTCCACAGCAGGGACTGTAACTCTTAAGGAGAGGCTGTTAAAAGCCTCCCCTTATGACTTGCACTTGGCAGGTCCAGCTCCCAGCCAGCTTGTTCTGTTTCTTTGCTTACAAATAGCCCTGCTCCTAACAGTCCTAATAGTTTGTAAATAGTCTGAGTACCCAATGAGTGTGAGAGGAAGTGGTGTTTAGATGAATGGACTCATCAGAAAAAGGGTGGGGAAAATCTTTGGGATCTCCATCTAAGCAAGTGGAAAAACCAAGCTCCTGAAACTGGAAATACTGGTATCCTGGAAAGTTATCTCATCTCCTCAAATGACTTTGCCTTAAATGCAACAGGCAGGAACTCCCTTAGTGCAACAGTGTCTTTGGAGAAGAAGGGAGAGTTATGAGGATGTTTGATCTAATTGGAAATACCAAACCATAATGTACTAATGCCCAGTGTGTTTGGGCTGACAGAAGCTGCATCTTGATAAACCAGGTGCACCTCAGTCCTTTCCCTGTTGTCTGAGGAGACATGCGTTGTCCCCAGCAAGAGTGTTTTCCTAATTAGGTGGTGGAAAATGTAGGTATTACGCATTTTCTGTTAAACTTTCTAGGGGGAGAAGAGCTTTCCCCCTGGTTATAGTCTGCTTAGCCCCTTACTCCCTCATGGGCTGTTTGACCTCAGTCTCCTTCTTCCACAACTCACAGCCTCTCTGTATGTGCTGTGTGGCAGAGCAGATGAGAAGTTCCTCAACAGGTGCTCCTCCAAAAGCTTAAACCTTGTTTTTTTGGCTGTCTCAACCCCATGGGCAATTAGGTACAGGCAAAGGGGGTTCTTAAGGTCGGGCAGCCCTGAGGAAGGGGGAGATGACTCCTGACACCTCTTTACTGTGCTGGAGCGTGGGTGAGTCAGTCTCGCCTTTTTCCATCACTGGTAGGTACTGCTAGTACAATCACTGTGTCAGGAGAGAGTGTAGTCCCACTACACCTACCTCAGGAGAACGAAGCTGACTTGTAGATGCTGACACTTCAGCTTATCCTCTGTTTTTTAAATCTACCCCGGAGAAAAAGGAGTAGAGTAGTGCTCGAGTTGGAGACTTCATTGTCCGTGCCTCTGGCCCCTCAGCAGGAGCACAGCTGTTGATTTGGTGCCATACCTTTCTTACCTCTGGGCTGCTTGCCCAAGGGAGACCATTTTGAAGCCTGTGTGGCTCAGTAGTTACCTTTCACCCGGTCCGTTCGCTCGCCCTGTGGAGGGGTGCAGAGGCTGCTGGTGGTGAGCAGAGCTCCTGCTCCACCTTATTCCAAGGCATGGCTCCGGAGCTTTCTTGTTCCTCAAACAGTACTGAGAACATCCTTCTCAAACTTGAATGCTGTAGTAAACAAACAAGTCTCAGTGCAGCCAAAGCCTGTGGCTTCCTTCCCTGCCTGGCACATGCACTGTTTGTATGTGGAGGTAATAGCTGTCTCATGTACTGACAAATGTATTAATGGCTGGACTGGAATTAATACTAGGTAGAGTGAATGCTTTGTTCTTCATAACTGGTTCCTGCTGCTTAATGAGTTGCTCTTAAAACTCTTGTTTTCAGCCCTAGTTAGGTCTGTGACTTGGCCAAATGAAGGCTTACAGCTCCCTGTGATTAGTCATTATAATTAGCTCGGAAATCTTTGCCTCTGTGATCAAGGTGCACTGTATAATGCGGCTTATAGTGGGCTCTAGTGCTGTCACATACCTTCAGAGTAGTATAAATGACAGTGCTTTGTTGGACATCCGTATATTTGGGGTTTTTTTAACTGTGTTAATATAATTTTTTAAAATATGTACCAGGCAGGTAAATCTGAAGTAACTAGCTCCTCAGAAACTTGTAGTTTGTGCTAGTCCCTGCTTCCACCAGGTATAACAATTTCTGATCATAGCCAAGGCTTGCCTTACCCGTTCCAAGTGTAAGATAAGGTTGAGACGTGGTGACTAGTGGGTGATTGAGTCTAGAGACAAAATAAAAAAGAAAACTCTGGGGTAGTTGGAGCATACTCCCTTTCTAGGAAGTCTGTACCTCTTTCTGCACTGAGTGACCTTGTCTTTTGAGGCTTTGGTGTGATGATATAACAAAATGAGCAGTCCCACATTATTAAGTGTTGTGAGAACAGTTTGAAATTTGTTTGAAAATACAAAGTTGATTTGTAAATTAAACTTGGTCCTTGGTCTTAAAAAAATGCTTTTGTAAGGTATGTTAGATTAGATGTCTCTTCCTTTAAACTTTACAAGCTTTTAATTTACAGTTCCATATGAAAGTTTTGACTTCTTTATGCTTTTCGAAAATGCAAGAGGATGTGCTCGGCCTTAGTGAAGGCAGGGAAGGTTTCTCCAGCGTATTCTGGAATTGGGCTGCTTTTGTGCTCCTCTTGCTGTTTGTTTTGAAATGCAACACATTGTGATGTGACTGCCTTTTAATAACTAGGTCAAACTCAATACACTTGCTTCACTTCTCCTGTAAGGTTTTGAGACTAAACAAGTGCGCTTGACTTTCCAAATATCTTCAAAAATTATGCTTTATGCTCTTCAAACTTCATAAAGGAAGTATTGGTAAATGTTGCCTCTCTGGGGGGAGGAGGCTGCAGCAGTGTGATAAAATTGCAAAAAATCCCCTCTTGGGGGGAAATTCTAGTCTGTGCTTCCCCCTTCAGCCCTGTCCCTCCTGTGCAGGTACCGCTAGGGGACATCAGCAGGGGCTCGTGTGCACTGTGTGTGTAACTAGGTGTATCTCTACAGAAATATTCGCCTGCCCCATTAGGGTAGGGTTGGGAGTTTTTGTCCTTAAAGTTATTTAATCTTCCTTACCACCTCCCTTGTCTCTGTGCTCTTCACCTGGATGGATTTCACAAATAACAATCTGAGAGAGCCTAGGGCTTGTTTTCGTAGTGTAGCTGTCTAATTAGAGGAGTCTAACCACGTGGCTGTCCGTTGCAGCTTTTCAGTTCTGGTGGCTGTTCGTATCTGTGATAGCCTGTCATGATAGCATGTGCCTGTACTTTTAGATGACTAGATATCTTACTGGGTTGGGGTTTAGTTCATATAGAGATGTTGATTTGAAAGTTGGGTATTGAAAATAATTATCAGTGTACATGACCTTGAACTGCTGTCCTTCTAGACTTTATAACTGTAGTATGAAAGCACAGTATTACAAATGTGTAATCATAGTTGTGGCTTCTGGGTTCACAAGTCCCTAAGGAATATGTATAAGCAAGGTTTGCATGCAGGGGCATGATGCCTGCCTTCCCCTCTTCACTGTTCCTTGGTGAGAGTCACTGGAAAGGGCACGGAGAGCTGCTAGTTCCACGGAGGGATCAGGGGTGGATAAAGGCCGAGAAAAACCTCTACTGAGTAGGAAATGGCCTCCCCTCTGGAGGAACTGAAGCGGCAGGACTGGGAAAGTCTGGTTTATATAACAGCATTGCTTTTGAAGCAACTCTTTGCTTGAAGCTTGCATTGAAATGTGGAATTTTTTCTCTTCCCACTGACTTCTCTTGCCCTCTTTGGGCATCTAAACGTGTGCCTCTGTTCTCATTGGTAACATTGGTTTGAGTCTTGGCCACGTGTAAATGGGGGTAGGGGGAGGATTTTTCACCTCCTCCCCACCTGGCATGGAGAGCCAGCTGCCCTGTGGAGCAGGCACTGTTGGCTGGCGTTCTGTGTAGTTCTGCATTTAGGTTGCTGACAGCTGTGTGAGAAGCCAGAAGTGCCGCATCTGTAATTCAAGCTTTTTTTGTGCTAAACAGTGCAAATGCTCTGTAGATACCAGCGTGTGCATCCATTCCCCTGGCTGACCCCTCCATCCCTAGCAGTGACCTGCTCAGAGTGCTTTCGGGGGAGGCAGAGGGGCTGTAAAGGCAGGCGTACCAGGTGTAGCATTTGTACTTTCTCAGTATTGTTTTCTGTCTGAGAATCTTAAAGATGTCCCTCCTGGGACCCTTGTGCTGATTTGTGCAGCTGCCACCGCACTGTTCATGACAGTAGCCATGGGAACACAAGTAGGATGATACAAGTTTAAAACTCCAACTTGTTGCTAGGCAGACCCAGCTCAATGTGTGGATTAAGTAGTCTTAACAACAACAAAAAAACCCTGTTCTGATATCCTACCTCTTTCGTGGGGGAAGACAACTTGGCTCTCCCCAAATTCTGGGTCTTTGTCTCTAGGCTGGCAGAATGAAACCAGCCCCAAAAGTGTCCCCTGACACCAGCCAACCTTGGGGGAAACCCCTCTTGTCCATCTGAATAATGAGTACGTGGTGGCTGGCTGAGTGGGGGGTTCAGGTAGGCTTTGACACAACCTGTTCTTAAAAACCAGGTGCTGTGGGGTAAAGCGATGTGCCATCCAGTGCAAACCGCTGCGCCGCTCGTATAGTCTAAAAGTTGTAGCCTGCATTAAAATAGATACTGCTAAAGTGACATCCCTCTAAACAAAGGTCACTGGCTTAAAATATCGCAAGATCACTTCTAAACTCTGGCTATGAAAACTTAAAATTATGACTAAGGCAAGATAAACACCTTCAAACCTTCCAGTGCTTTTGCAGACTGTTAGTGTGGATGCTGGTATGTGTGGGATGAGCTGGTCTAGATGTTTTAACTTGGGCAATCTCTTGTTGATAAGTTGCTTTGTCTCAAGCTCATGTTTTGGCACTTCTTGTGCCAAAGAAGTAAGGGCAGCCTTTTCCCTCATGTTGTTTTTTTTTTGTTGATGCCTGGCAAAGGATGTATGACAAATTGTAGGGTCCTGAAGGGGACTGGAGACCCAGACTAAGGGAGAGATGGGCTTTGTGTGCTTCTTGAGGGCTGAGCTCCAGCTCACCTTTGTTTCTGCTGCTGTTGGCTTCCTGTATCACAGCAGTAATTGCTCTGGCCACTGGTTTAAATGGATCTTTTTGATTGTATAAACATTTGCTGTGCAGTAACTGTCATTCCTGTTGGAATAAGGCCATTTATAGAGATGCTCCCAATTACCACCTGCTCTTTTTCTTTCTTAGCAAAGTACACTCTTACCTAATTTAACCTCCCACAGCAACCTCTTTGAAGTCATTTTCTTTCTGCACCTTGGCTCGCTGCTATCCCTTTCCAGTCTGACCACCCTAACAAACTGCAGTTGTCCTTGCTTGCCCTTCCAGAAATTACCTACTTTGGGGGGGAAAAACTGTTTGCCCCAAATGTTTTTGTAGTCAGCTCTTACAAGAAATTATTGCTTTCCTTTACTATGCCTTGACCCCTTTTTTTTTTTTTTTGTTCCCTAAGTTGCTATTTGTGGTTCTTCCACTTCCATTATAATTTGTGTACAGCTTCTAGATCCTATCTGTCCACCCTCTTACTAACTGCTTGGATTTCTGTGCTCTTCTCTGTGCTCGTGAGCCCCCTTTCCCTGTACTTTGCCTCTCGGAGGAACATGTTCTGTATGGCTGAACTGCATTGTAGGAGTTCTCCTAGCTTCACTCTCAGGCTGGAAGGAAGCCTTTGTTATACTTTTCCTCTAGAAGAGGGAATAATGTAGCAGAACTCTGCCTGTTTTTCGAGCGTTTAAATAGCAGTGATGTTTTCACTTTTTCAGGGTCCTTTCTCAAGGCTTTTTTTGCGTTGTTGAAGATTTTCTGCCTCAGCTTCTCCTGTGCAAACCTCAAGCCACTGCTTGCTCTTGTTGGAGCAAATGCTTCCCCCTGCTTTAGCCTGGTAGAGCATCTGTTTCTTTGGCCAGTATTGTCCCTCTTCTCAAGTGTTGCTGCTGTGGGTGGGTGAGAGCTGATCTCTCCTCCAGCCAGGGCTGCCCTGGGGATGGGCTGAGTGCTTGGCTGGAGCCTCCAGCTGGCCCCTGCCTACTGGGCACCAAGGATGAGTTGCCACGAGTAGCTCTGAAACTCGTCTCCTGTTTGATGGGTAAAGCAAACCTTGGGGTTGCTGACTGACTCAGTCTGCCAGCAGTGAGTTGGGATGCCATGAGGATGGGCAAGTGCTCTGAAGAGCTTTTCCTCTTTTTGCTGTAGACTCAGGCTCGTCGTTGGGTACGCTGAGTTGGGTGGTGCTGAGGGAATCTGGAAGGGTACAGCTGGATCTCATCTGAAGTTCTCATCGCCTCTCTTCTTCTGTTAGGCTTTTTACAAGTATTGAATAACTTGAGAGAGAGGCTTGCTGGTGGGAACTTGGTGGCAGAGGGAAGATATTTCAGAGCTGTCCTCTGGCTTTCAGCCCAAGATCTGAGTTGCTTGGCAAATTGTTTCCTCCTGTGCGTACTGGCTCCGAGAAGCGGGTCTGCTCTCTGCGAAACTGCTGCGTTGTGCTCTAGCTCCTTCTGTATTTTTGGTGGGCATTTAGTCCTCTTGATTTTTAAGAGGTCCCCCATTCCCCCCCCAGTTTGCTTGGGAGTGTAAGTGCAGAGGATCAGTTTCTCTTTTTTTTCTTGGTCAATTTCAGATGAAACAGCAAACTGCCCTCCACCTGCAGGTCAGATGCTGTCCTTGTGGTGCAAACAGGGCAGGCACAAGTCCAGCCATCCTGCCACGGTCTGAAAATTGGCAAGGGTCTAGGGATTTATTTGTGGATTTGGGTGAAAAATGACTTTTTCTATTGGAACTGAAGCAAAGGTGGTGCAGCTTGCTCTGGTGCAGCTAGTGAATGATGAACATCCATGTGCTGGTCCAGCAGCAGACATGGGCAGCACTTGTTTTGCCTGACAATCCAAGACTGGCTGCTGCTGAACTGAAAGGATGGATGGATATGGCGAGGACCTTTATAAATGTTTAAGCTGTTCAAAGCGTGTGTGAGAGTAGTCACATTGATGTCTTTCATTGTACCCATCTTGCTGAAGTTATTTTGGGGGATGGGGGAGAAATAAAGACAGAACTACTTAAGCCCCTAACAAGAATATTTTTAGAGGTCATAAAAACAAATAAATGTGGTGTTGGGGGAATTAGGCTTGGAAGCAGTTTTCATGGCTCTGAAACTTGCTGGGAAAGGAACTATTCATGTCCTCTTACCTGAGCCCTTGTGAAGAGGCTCTGAGAGCAGACACTGGTCTCCTCTTGAAACCAACTGTCTCCAGCTCAGTTTGGTGGAATGCTGTCCTGCCTGGTTATCGCTCCCTCTGCAGCGGCTGCTGCGTCGCCCAGAGCGATACCTCCCCAGCAGCAGCGTGTCCTTTTGTTTCAGCTGGCAAGAAGGAAACTACTGGGTGCAGTAGCATTGCTTGCAAAATGTTTTCAAATGTCTGCTGGGGGAGGGGGTGGGAGATGTGATGGGGTCTCTGAAAGAGGTGGCTAGGAGAAACCTTTGCAGTGACTATATAGTGCCTATATAAATAAAGGCAGCGGATTTAATTCATGCTGCCAGAGCTGGGACAAAGCTTGGAGCAGGTGCACACCCAGAGCTTGCTTAAGTTGGAGAGATGCCTGCTGAAATGTTTATCAAACATGAGAATAAGAGGAAAAGGGTTATAGTTAACCTTTTTTTTTTTTTAAGATGATGCATTTTAAAAATAACTTTACGTTTCTAAAGTGAGCAGCAGTTACAACCAGGGTTTGAAAAACTGACTTGGCGCTTGCGAGGCAGAGTGGGAAGCACCTGTGCTGCAATGCGCCCTGCAGCAGGAAGGGATAAAATGGTTGGGTGCTGCTCGCTTACCGCTGTGTTTGGCTATTGCAGCAGCGCTCTCCTCGTGAGCTGGGCTTGCCTTCGCACGCTTGTTGCTACTCGGTTCTTGCTTTTTCATCAGTAGACATAATTTGGCTTGATATCTGTGTTTCACTGCTGTTCAAGTGATCCTGAGCCCCTGGAGTAGGACAGAATGAATCTAGTTAGTCTTAGCTCAGTATTACCTCTGTAAAACTATGGCACACGGTTGAGGCATTGAAGCTGTCTTCAGACTAAGGAAGACACTACTGCACTAATGTGCTAATTTTATACTCTCACTTGGCAGGTTGCCTTTGTAATCAAAGGGCTGGAAATTTTTCAGTTTGAACAAAATGTTCTAAGTAGCTGTTCTCTAGGTAGAAATGGATTTGATATGGGATACTGCCTTCAAAGGAAATCCATCTTTCCATATCTTTCTGGGCGTAACTCTCTAACTAAAATTCTCTTTCCTGACTAAGTGATGGTATAGTCAAGACCTGGGTGAGGCTTACCTGTGAAGTTTCCTTAGCAGTGATGTATCTCATCAGTCTCTATGCATCTGATGGGAATGGAGAAGGGGATGTTTTCAGAAAGTACCTGGAAGTTTTAGGAATTACAGTCATAATGAATTTCACAGAACCATTCTGTTATGTCATTTTCTCTCTGGTTAATAACTATTGTACAAGCTTGGTAGAGAGCATGGTCAAAATACAAAAGCTTGTTTTAAGAAAATTTAGAAGATAATGTCGTGATGAGTTGTACAGTACCTGGCACATGGGCATTAGGCAGCAGGGAGGAAGTATCTGCTTCTCATCAATAGTGTAAAAGTAATTAGAATAATCTTTTGATGCCCGTGGGTTTTTTGCCCGTTGTTTTAGGGAATCAGTGAGCACTGACTAGAGAACATATGTATCCCAACTTTACTTTTTCCATTGAAAATGTCCATGGGAACAGAACAATCACAGAGCAATCATATTTTTAAAGTGGTTTGAAATGAAATGTTAACTTAGAGGCCATGTTGTGTTACTAGAAAGCTTAAAACAAATGGCAGAATTGCTTCCAGGCTGTGTGAAACTCATGTCTTTGTTGCCTTTGGTTGTTTTTGTTGTTGTTTTTTTTGTTTTTAAAGTAGCTTCCAGTGTTCTTGAATCTATATAGAATTTTAAATGCAGTATTTTTTAATGAGTCTAAAGTTTCAACTTCTGTAATACTATAATGAGAGCTGGCTGCTAAACTTCATTGCTTTGAGTTTAAGATGAAACAAAACTCTGTGTGCCATATGTTAAAAGGACAAGCTGACTTGACAACAAGAATGTGTTTCATCTTCTGCATTTTGGCAAGACTCTAGTCTTGGAGGGCAATTTAAGAAGAGAGAAATCAGTGAAGATGCAAGAATGCTGTGAGCAGGACTTGAGAAGTCGGCAGAGCTGGAAGCTAACTGTCTTAGATGGGAGGGGACAATAGGAAGGGAACCAACGAAGAAGGGCTGAAAAGTGGCAGTGGTGAAAATCTTTATTTAAAAAACAAACAAACAACAAAAACCTCATGCTGTTAGTGTCCTCTTCTAAAGATGTTTGGCTGTTCTTTCTGTTATTTTATCATTTGATAGATGAAGCTTATAGTTGAGAGTTCAGGTGACTGCAAATATCTACCCTTCCTACTTTGGAGAATATAGTCTTGAATTGAATTCCTGAGATCAGGAGACAACCGGGCTGTTGGGGTGGTGGTGGGAGGAAAGCTGGATTCGTGACTTTATCTTACTGGCCAAAGGCTGCTGTATCTGAAGGCCTGACACAGCCACATTGAGCTGAGCTACTGCTACAGCAGCTGTATTAGGGGCTTACCTGTGTGGCTGGGTACTGCTTAGCAGCCTCGGCAGAGAGCTTGCCTGGTGATGGGAGAGCCAGAGCAGGCCTGTCCTTCCTCTCTCCCCTCCCAGGGAAGGAGACCTGTGGCTTTCTCTGTTCATGTGCCCTCTGCCTGCCCCGAAGCTGCTCAGGCCATTCATCTGAAGCTCTTCTTTGCTGTAGCTTTTGTTGTGTCTTATTCAAAAGCAGTTTGCTCAGAAGTTGAGGGCTTCTGAGAGCAGTGGGAATGCAAGTTGTGTTTGGCATCTGCTGTTGTTGCTCTGTCACTGGGGATTTCCTGTGGCCATCAGCGAAGTGTGATGTCCCCACAGCATACCATTTCCCTGGCCCCACTGTGCTGGGCCTGGCGAAGCTTGGTCACCACGGAGCTAATGACTTACTTGCCATAACCTGCGATAAGGGTGTAGGGGGTCAGTGTGCAAGTGAGTGTTTCAGCCATCCTGTCAGTATGTTTTACTCTCCTGTTGGTTGTCCTGCCCGTCCTTTGAAGCCAAGCAGCATCCCCTTGTACTGCCATTAGGACATAAGGACCTCAGGTGTGATTACCTTCTGCTGGAAGTGTTAGTGAGCCAAGTGAACTGCTGGCTCTGGGGAGTGTGCCCGAGCCCGATGCAGGAAGAGCCAAACACTGTAAGTCACCATGCAGGCTGGCTCTTCACACAATATTCAGTTGAGTAAAATTGCAAGACGTGCTTTGCAGGGTCTAGAGACTGAATTCACCTCTGAGTGAATCTTCTCAAGTCTTGTTACTTCTGGTCAGGCTTGAGTTTTAGAGTACAGGTCTCATTCCTCCATCTCTGTTTTACTCCATATACGTTGTTGGCTAAGTATGTGTTTGGGTTAAGGGGTCCTTATGGCTTTCTCCCTCTAACCTTCTTTCTTTCCATACTCCTTGTTTCATCCCTGAGCTGCACAATGTACCATATCTCTTTCAGAGCTGGAAATACTGCTAGTCTCTGCATTCCTAGACCTCTCTGAGGCTAGGGCAGGCCTTGCCTGACTTGGATCTCCTGGGTCATGCCAATTCCAGTTCCTTGTGCTGTGCAACAGCTCAACCTCCCATCTCTAAAAAACAAGCGGTATTGCAGTCACTCGCTGTTCCTGTGCCGAGCGTTCGGACCAGGGCCCCTCTGCTGTTGAGGTCTCCTTGCTGCAGCGGGTGGTTACTCTGGTGCTGAATTTGGCCAGGCATGCCCAGGACCCTGTTCCATAAGAGCAGCCACTTTGTGCTGGTGCTGCTGTTATACGGGCGTGAGATCCCCGTCGTACTTGGATCACAGTACAGTTACACCCTGTTGTTTCACAGATGTGTCCATGTCACGCAGCTGTTGGGTGACAAAGATCTTCTTGTCAAAGCAGATGTTTAAGTGTCTATTTAACTTGCTTTGTAGTGAACTATCTCCATGCAACTACAATTGAGTGGAGTAGGAGTGTGGGCTAGCATTGAGGGAGGTGGTGGGAATGCTACCTCCAAATAGCCATAAATAAGTAGTCTTTGTGGCCAAGCACGGCTAGAGCATTAGTGAAGCGAGCAAGGGAATGAAGTAATGATCGTGGACAGACCCTGGAATGAATTGGAGGAGGGAAGCTGTCAGCACACCAAAAATGACTCTTCTGTGTAGATGTCTGACTAATTGGCAGTGATGGGGGAAAGAGCACGTAGGACGCTGGGATTTGATACTAGTGTCTGGAGGGCTCTTTGGGGGCATATCTGACTGCTGGAGGTGGCTTGTGAAGCTGGCTGATAGATTTCTTCCAGGGTTTAGACGTGTAGTAACAGGAGAAGGTGAGCAGTGGCAGGGGAGGAAAAAGAGCTTGTTCCTCTCCTTCAGTCATCTGGACTGTAGGAGTAGAAGCTTGTGCTGGGATTGGGAAAATGTACACTGGCCTGCAGTGGTCATGGCTCTGGGTACCTCCTCCCACACTGGGGAGCTTGGTGCACTTGTGTGCCCCAGGGAAAGCAGGCGCTGCTCCTGTTTGGGGCAGGACTTTGGGTGCACAGTAGATCTGGGTAGTAAGATCAGTAATTAGCACCTCTGCTCTGCATATGTGTTCTCCATAGCTAAGCCTTCATCAAGTTCTTGTGTTTCTTATTCTGTTAGCCTCCAGCTGGGTCAGCTCTCTTTGCACAACGGAGGCTGGACTTGAATGAATGAGAAAACAGTTGGCAGGTGAACCAACTTGGTATGCAGATAATATGGTGATATATCTTCCCCTTCCTCTCCCTTTTGGCCTAGTGGCTTAAAACCTTGTTCTGAAAAAGCATCCTCCAGTTGTTTTTTCAAATGGGGAAACAGGCAAGGCTTCTTCTAATAAGGAGGAAAGGTAAGCCTGGTGTAGGTTACCTTGCCCTGCAGCAAAGAACACTGACAGTTGAAGGTAAGAGGTGGTGGCAGGGAGAAGACTCTGAAAAGAGCTTGGTTTCATTAAGCAAAGTCACCTAAAATCTTGACGTGTGAGAATCATTTCCACTTGGCAGAGACTGTGACAGGTGTTTCACCATGGGATACTCGTTGCTTGACTTCCAGTGTGACCTTGGGCAGAAAGCTGAACCTTTTAGCTTTCTTTGTTTTATGTCAAAGCTACCTGTGCTGCTCAGTATGGGGATGAGAGTGGAGTGGACAAGTATGCGTGTATCTAGAGACATCAGAGAAGAAACCAGCATCTTGAGCAGAGATAGTGCTTTATTAGGCAGGGCTGGGGTACCTCCCCGTCTGATTTGGTAACAAGTAAGCTGGGAAGAGGAGATGCCAGTGTTTGTGGTCTGTCTTATTACAGAATTGATGCATCTGAAGTCTGGTCTGACCACAGCAGACTAAACCATGTTCTGAAGGTAAAACAGGAAGAAATTTTCCTTTGTAATCTGTCTTCCAAAAGTCAAAAGTGTTTCTGGCTGCAGGGTAACTAAGGGGCATTAACTATTCCACTGTGAATTCCTTGTGGAGACAGTGTGCTTGCTCTAGCTTTACTGCAGAGTAAAGCAGGTGCAGCCAGTGCTGGGCTTGCCTGGCTATCTCAGGGAGGAGTCTGCATTTGTGCACTAGGGGGAGGGAGAGATGTCTCTAGCAGGGAAGGCAGAAGCTAAATTTACACATTTCCCTTTCAGGCTGCTTGGACAGAAGAGAAATATATAACAGATAAATGTATGTTGGGGTTAGACCCTGTTGTGCCACACCTGTGCTGTGCCTTATGAGCAGCATTGATGTGTCTCAAAGTTTAATTCCTTCCCTCTGCCTGTCATGGACTGATGAGGGACCAGAAGGTTTCCTGGACTGTCCAGTGCTGCTCATATAAGGGCATATTTCTCTGGGTTACCTTAACTTCTAGTTCATGATGCCACCTCCCTTGTTCATGGAAGAAAACCTGCTCCCAGAGACCACTGGAACTCGGGAGTCCTCCATTCTGACTGCTTTGGCATTGTCCCTGTTTCTGGAATGGCACTTCTGTGGGTGAAGCCTGGCATTGTGGAACAGCCACAGCCCTGGAGTAGGGGGATTTTGCTGGCTCAGGAGAAAACCTCTTCCCCCTTAAACAAAGGGTTTGGAGGGTGTTTCTTGGCAGTTGTTTTTTGATACTTCTTTCTGTGAATATTTCACCAGAGAGTTTCTGAGAATCTGGAGAGCTCTCCCATGAAAATCTGGGAGAGGAATACAAGATATCAGAGAAGGTAGGGAAACTCTTGAGGCAGCGTGTTCTGGCGTGCTGGATTCAAGCAAGTGCCTGAAGCCCAGAATTTCCCACACTCAAAGGCCTCATCTACTGCAAAAGCTGGAGAAGTGAATGCCAAGTGATGCTAATAGAAGCACGTTCAGTTCTCCTGGACTCCTCTCTAGCTGCCTGCCTAAATAAACACCCTCTGCATCAGTCACACTGTTGTCTCATGCCTCTGAGCAAAGCTAATTTTCACCACGATGGCGTAAAACAGAAAATGAATTCCGAATCTTTATTAAATGACAACTCCAGCACTGTCCACTGTCTGTGGAGACACCACAGCATTTGTCACTTGGCCACGTGCAAGGTAGCCAGAGGGTGCTGAGTGCCTCATGCATTTATCAGAAGTCCTTGGTAGCGAAGCTCAGGTTTGTTCCAGTCTGCTCTGTGCAAGGTGCGTCTGTACAACATGCAAGTGCTGGTTGTTTGGAAATCTTAACAGAACTTGTGTTCAATTGGCTCTTGGAAGGGAGAGATTAAAAGCCGGTCCTAAATATGTCTGCTGTGGTCTGTGAAAACCACGGTCTATTGGATGGTGAAATTATCTTCCTAGGCTCAGTTGTAACGAAGCCTTAGGGCACCCTGAGGGGAATAGGCTCTTGTTACTCTGATGTGGGGGTATAATTTAAGGAGACCCCTCTTAAGGTTCAAGGCCTTCTGGTGACCTGCTTTACAATGAAGAGATGCTATCATGACATGGATAAACAGGAGCTGGTCCAAGGCTATGACCAAGTACGCCTGGCTGTAGTTTGACGTGTGTGTTACGACATGAGTATGCAGGTGAGCTGAGAAGAGGGTAAGAGGTCAGAATAGCTAGAAGAGCTTCTCCTGGGTCTAGCAGCCAAACTGCCATTGTCTTAATCAGCACGTTGTGGGTATGACTTGTGGAGAGAGGAATGAGACAAACACTGGCTCAGCAACCTGCTCACTAGTGTGCACCCAAGTGTTCTGAAAATGTATTTATTTTAGGTGTATTACCAGCTATGCAGAGCGTTCTGTGTCTCAGACAAATTGGTCTGCAGCTGTACCTTGGTTATCATAAGAGTTTTTGCAGGGTTTGTCTATCACTCTAATATTAATCATCCATCCAACTAGAGACAAAAATCCCTGCTAGTTATTCCTAGAAACTTGCTTTTGAATTGTCAGAGTGTGAACAATCTGGTGGGGCTAAGCAGTAAGTCTTAAGTGTGTCATGCTGGCTTGATCCCTGCTTGGTGCATATGTGCAAGGGAGCCTGGATGGAGCCCCTGGGTTCAGGAGCAGTTGCTGGAAGCCAGGCTGCCTTCTGCTTGTATCTTCTCAGCTCTGTGAAGTTTCATACTTCTAAGTGAACGATCTTTCTCAGTAATTGGTCCGGGGGCTTGGAAGAAGGAGGTGTGCAGCACCATGCTCTGCGGTAGAGCTGCTTGTAGGAGAGCAGAGAGTGATGCTTCTGATATTTTGAGAGCAGTCCTTGAGGCCCATCATTAAGTACCCTGTGACTGACTCTAATAGAAGGCTTGCAGGGTGGCTCTGTTGCTAGTTTGCAAAGGTTCATGGCTTTATCAATTACGGCTTTAGAGTTATTGGCTGTGGGCAGGCTTGCGACGGTGGGGTACGCTGTTAGTTCATCTTTGAGACAGAGATGTGGGTCAGCTGCTGGCAGGGAGAAGTCCCTGGTATGGGTGCTGCGTGGCCTTCAAACCCCACCCTGTTACCAGCAGAACTTGCTGGGGGGCTGTTCACTGTGGTTTTACATAGCACTGCTCTGCCAGTATAGCAGGATATGTACTGGGAACACTCTGGGGACGGTTTTGTACTTAACTGTTACGGAGTGAATCCATGAACTTAAGAACATAAATGCCATGAACAAGAGCCCGACTAGGTCAGTGGAACAAGTCACTTTGGGTTGGAGGGCTGTAGGCTGGGCCTTGTATTGACATTTCTCCTCTCTTTCCCAATTTATAATGTGAAAGAATTGTGTGGGGTTTTTTTTCCTCTCCCTTTTATTTTTATGTAGCTGGTTTTAATCCACAGTATTGTTTTATCCTATCACCTGTGATTCTCCAAAACTGTAAATTGGCAAGAGACTTGATTAAAGCTTAGTGATAAGTTAAATCTCTTTTTTTCTTAGTTTTCTAGCAGCTTTTATGATAAGAACAACCAGACTTTTAGAACCTAAATGTCTTGTCCTCATTTGTTTAGCTTTTCTTTTTAACAGCTGTCTCCAGTGATCTTTTTCAGGCAGTTCACCTGGTGTGGAGGTAAGACGTGCTGTTCTGAACTTTTCAGAATCACTTGTGCCTGCCTACCTCCTAAAGGCTCTGCACTCCATACCTGCTGTTGCAGCGCCTGGTTGGAATAAACTTAGGCTGTACAGAAGGAGGGATGGAGTGAGGAAGCAGGGGAGACATATCTGAAACTGCAAAGGGATAGATAGCCTCCTTTCTTATGGCTAGGAGCTTGCTTTTCTTTCTAGTTCACTAATTTGTTCCTTCATTTTCCTGTGCATTAGTCTGTGAAACACTGCTAGAAAGGATAGGCATAGATGCAGTTTCCTCTGTTCTGAAGTCTAGCAGAGATAGATCATTAGCTTCTCTGTAACTAACTTATCCTCCTTAACTACTGCTTTTTGTTCCTGGGTTTTCCAGAAGATCTTGCTGACTTGCATCAAAACAGGAAGTCTGCAGTGCTGTAAATAACTGGGTGGTTCAGTCTGATTTTTTTCCATCCAACATTTTACCAGCGAGAGTTAAAATTCCTTGTTATTGGCATTGGTCACCCTGAGCTAGTGCTGGACTTTATCTCCACACCTAATAACTTATCAAGTGTCATTATGGAGAAACGTGGGGTTTGAGGGAGAGTGGGCTTGGTTCTGCCTTGCCCTTCTGCTGTATTTTGGCAGTATTCCCTATAAAGGTACTGTATGTGAAGAATATCAGAGCATCCCTGGACTCAGCCTGAAGGTTGCTGTCTGTCTTTACCTGACTGTAGGAAAAGAAGGCTTAGTTCAGCAGCCTCTGAGGAGGAGCACACCAGATGGACACAGGATTTTGGCTTCCTGGTGAAGTTCTGCTGCTGAATTGACTCATTTATACCAGTATAACCATGGAGCAGCCTCTTTCCACTGCAAGAGTGGAATTAGTGTGGTGCAACTACTTTTTCACTGGCAAGAATGGTTCAGTTTAACTTGCTCTCATCTTCCATATCTGTACAGAGATTTGGATTATGCCATGACTGTCCCTGCTTGGGATAGCAGCTTATGGGTAGGCTAACTACTCTGCAGTGCAATTCCTGCATGTAAGAACTTGAGGAACTCCTATTGATAGCTCAGATATACAGGTATCATCCTCCTGCTATGTTCTTTTAGTAGTTTGTTTTTTTGTTTTAAGTAAAGCTTAAACTGTATAGCACAACTCTAGCTACAGATCTGTGAAGAGGTAGGGTTCTGACTTACTCTTTGTCTAAACTAAAAAGCTTTTCCTGTGTGAGCTGAGCTAGGATGTGTTATAGTTAAGGCTGTATAACCCTTATGGAGGAACTTAAGTCAGTTGTGAATAACTTGCTTTCCCCTTGCTTTTTAGAAAGGGGTTTAGTGAAAACTTAAATTGTATTTGGGAAGCTGCAGGCAGACTTTCCTACATAGGCAAGGTATCTCATATCCTACTAGCCATCACTCTGTGTCTGTGAGCCCAAGGACACCTTCCTTTTGTCCTGCTGGAGTGAATGGTTTCTGTTCTTGCCCCCTCAGGCTGGGAACCATTTTATGGAGATCTCTGATGTCTTGGTCCCTGGAAAGGCCTGTGCCTAAAGCAAAAGGGTCACAGTAAAGCCCAGTAGCTCTCCTTCAGAACTCTACTTTTTTTTTTTTTTTCTTCCTCAGAAGGGACATTTTTGTAGTTAAACCTGCTGTGGAAGTTGTTTTTCAGCAGGCATGGTGATCTGCCCGTGTTGGCAAGGTGTTAATACTGGGAGAGTTGTTCTTTGGATGTGATTGATGGAAGCCTCCTACAGCTGCTGTTACCTCCAGGAGGTGACTTGAATTGACTTTCTGTGGTCTTCTCACTTTGAAGTGCACTGTGGTAAAAGTTCCCCTGCTTGCATGTGTGCAGCACTTCTTTCTGCCATGGAGCCCTCAACCCTGTCCTGATAACGGCCTTTGGACTTTCTAGCCCTCTGCGTGTATGTCTGCAAAGTGCTGAGTATCTCTGTGAGTTGAGGGCAGGAGGAAATCGAGGCACTGAGGTAGAATGACTTGTTTCTACTCCAGGGAGCAAAACCTGGTTTCCCACATAGTATCCCTGTTCCACATTCAGTCACTTTCTGTGGTAGCCTGAAAGAAATCCATTTTCATACAGCTTTTTCTTCAGAACTGCAGTGCGTAAGTGTTCTAGCAGATGATCTAAGCTTCTCTTGTAACAGTGCTTGCGAGGAGAAAACATGGGGCTTCTGGCTGCAAAGCAGCATAGCAAGGTAAGGTCTCATGAATCAGTAATGAAATGTAGGGAGTCCCATTCCAAGGATCAGATCTTTTAGGTCTATAAGAAGAAAATAATTCCCTCAGGTTTTTCATTTGTTTTAACAAATGAATAAAGTGGTTTTATGGGTATCTTGTGAACTGTGGGCTCAAAGTCAGGAAGTCAGATTAACAGATGCTCATAAGCAGAAGTAAATGATACCTGGGACTGGTCCATGGATGATAGTGTTGTGTTTCATGAAGGCCAGATAGTTCTCTAGGGCAAGATTCAGTACATGAAACAACACTTAATCTCTATGGAAAGGTCATGGATGTGATGTACTAAATGTGAGGACTTGGTAGGGAAAAAGAGTAAGTCATTAGCTCTCAGAATCTGCTTTCCCCTCCCCAAGTCCATCGTGAAAAAATCAGGAGGGATGTTCTTGAGATATATTTAGGATTAAAAGTGAAAAGCTTTAAATGAAGTGACTGCTGCGTTTAAGTTACTCAGAATGTTTTCTGTCACTAATGAATTAAAATATGTTTGCTTCATTTCAAAAAAGAAAATCAGTATACATGAATTTAATTAGTGATAATCTGGGATCAGATTTACTTTTTGTCCTTGCTGTTTCCATGTCACAATGAAGGACACTTTTATGTAGACTGGGGTGTTGCACTTGTGTCATCATGGAAACGTAAAGAAACTAGGTCTTTATTTACGTACCATTTCAGAGCCCCCAGGATGTATAACCTTCTGTTTGAGTTAATAATATTGGTAGTTTATATTTCTGACACTTTTCCTCCCTCCTTTGTCTCACTTTAGAGATACACCAACTGGCAACAAATACACTTATTACTATAGTGTGCTGTGATGTTCTAGTCTCAATTCTGAATGGTGATAAATGTACCTTCTATTAAAGCGCTTCATTTGAGAGCGTACCTGATGGAAATTTATGGGCTAACTCAATTAGGCATGACGTGTTTCTTATTCCTAGATGAGCAAATGAAGTTCCAAGTTTGTATGTGCCTTGTTCCACCAGGATTTAGGTGGCTGGGGAAGTTCCCTTTCTAATTCACAAGTGTTATTTTTAGTGGCAGTGCTGAGAATGATACTGTTGTAGATAGCCTTGAATTACCTGAACAAAGAAATGGGAGGGACAAGGGAAACTTGCTGTGTTTTTTGAACAACAGCAGGAGTGGTTAAGTTGTGGGATGGTTTCAAGTGAGTTTTCTACACAAGAGCCAAGGGAGCCAGGGAAGAGATTGCTAGTATAGCTAAATGGCAAACCCAGGGATGATAATTGCTGCTTCTATAAAAAAGTGTTGTGTTGCTCCCCCCCCACCTTGTTGCAAGGTTTCTAGTGGCCAAAACGGATGGTTCTGTAGGAACAGCAGAGGACGGGCCTCTGAAAGCAGAAATACCCTCACTTTTCTAGTGGTGTTGGTAGCATGTCCTTGGCCTATACATTTGAATTGAAACCTGTTCAGGAAGGTGCTGGCATCACAGGGTAAAGTTGGACATGACCAGTCCTAGATTGGATGAGGGAACGACAACTGACCACCTAGTGCATGTGCATCTTGTGAGGGAGATCTACTCTGCAGTATTGTGCTGTCAGGAGATGTCTGGAATAGACAGATGCTTACATTATGTTTCTATGTGTCATAGCCTGGTGTGTTCCCTGTCCCCTTTGTCCCCCTCCTGCTCCTTACAGGGGAAGTTCTTCCTCGCAGGTGCTGCAGAAAAGCAGAGACGTGGTGCCCTTGCCTTACATGAAGTGTTCCTGCAGGGCAGTAGCTGAGCCTGCTGGCACGTGACCTTCGGTTTTAGGAAGCAAGAAGCAACTTAGAAGCTTGTTGTGAAAGCTTTAGCTCTCCAGTAGCATCATCCTGGCAAAGTGGGGCTTGGAAGAAAAAAGTGTATTTATTCTGTTCCTGTAGACCACTGGGTGGGATCTTCAGAAGGGCTTTGCTCTCAGTTAGGATGTGGGAGAGGGAGGCTGCTTCACCAGCCAGTGTCAGATGGAAACAAGTTTTCCATCCTTACTGACTGAACTATCCAAGGGCAGCAAGCCAGAGATGTGGAAACGGTGGTGCCCTCGTGTCATCTTTCCTTGAAATTGCTGCAGTTCTCTACTGGAGGTAGCACAGATATTTAAACAAACTGCGTAGAGGGAGTGCTCTTTTCTTGGTATATTGCTACAGTCACTTCTGGGTGCAAGGATTCTCAAATAGATAGAGCCCAGACATTACTCCTTTGTCTTGTGCAGGAATAACTTAAAACCTGCTCTCCCAGCATCTGTGCTAGACTCATGTGACTCTTCTGCATACTGAGTAGGCAGTTGCATAAGGAGGTGCTGAGGTTGTGGGGGGACATGCCAGGGCTCTGGGACTTTTTGTTGAACTGCTCTTGGACTGATAATGTCTTTTGAACCTCTTCATACTTGTGGCTGAACTGCTCTGTTCTTTGAGAGGGAGGAAAATGGAGGCTTTTGGAGGGTACTCTGCAAATTTAGACCGAACTCAGCAGCAACAGGCATCTAAACTCTCCTGCATGTAAGTTGATGCCTCTGCTTCAGGACAGCAGCACATGCAATGGGATCATTTTGTTCTCCAAGCTTGGAACAGCTGGCAATGGATCTGGAACACTGCTATGAGAAAGTGGTCTTTTAAGGAGTTCTGTAAGCAGCTTTCTTATTCCCTTCTCTATGGGGGCACAGAAACAAGTAAAGCCACGCAGTCAAGCAGCTTGGCAGTCTGAAGTACTGTGCAAAAGGAGACTACAGGTCTAAGACTGGTGTTCACAGAATCACAGAATTGGAGAGGTTGGAAGGAACCTCAGGAGATCCTCTAGTCCAACCCCCTGACAAAGCAGGTTCCCTACAGCAAGTTGCACAGGAAAGCCTCCAGGTGGGTTTTGAACATCTCCAGCGATGGAGACTCCACACCCTCTCTGGGCAGCCTGTCCCAGTGCTCTGTCACCCTCACAGCAAAGAAGTTTTTCCTTAGATTTGCATGGAATGCAGTGATCCAGTTTGTGCCTGTTGCCCCTTGTCCTGTCACTGGGCACCACCAAAAAGTGCCCAGCCCCATCCATTTCACCCCCACACTTCAGGTATTTATAGACCTTGATAAGATCCCCTCTAAGTCTTCTCCAGGCTGAAGAGTCCCAGCTCTCTCAGCTTTTCCTCATATGGGAGATGCTCCAGGCCCCTAAAAAATGTTGTTAGGACTATGTTGCTGGAGGCCATGTGAGTTGATCTAGCACATGTTTTACCAGCCTGGACACAATGCTGGTACCTGTGATAATCATGATCTTGAGGAAATGAACATCCCAAATTTCTTGTGGGCTTATCAGGGGATGTTTCTGTCTCCTTGCCTTGTGCCAAAGTCTAGCAAGCATTGCTGGTGTTCAGGCCTTGCTGGAGCAGAAGAGCTGGTGTTTGTAGTGTAGGCTGGATATGGCAGAAAAACCCCCCAGGTGTAAAGATCTAGCATCCAACTGTTGAGAAAGCCTGGCTGTATTCCTTCTGAATGACAGTTTTTGAAGGTGGGATTTGTCTGGGGTTCAGGGAGTCCCACTTCACTGCTGCTTCTATATCTTGTGCAGCAGCACGTTGTGACTGCTCCTGCAGGAAGCTCCTGCAGATGTGTCAGGACAGTGGAGAGCTGTCTGGAGGTGTGGGGGGTCAGCATGTCCTAGTGCTGCAGCTGGATGCCCTCACACAGGGCTCTGCAAGTGGAGACGTAGGAAGTGTTGATAAGAGTGAGCTTGGAGCCTTGCTTGCATTTGGGCCCAGTACAGCCAGCCAGCATGGCTTGGGTGGCATCTTAGGAACAAAAAGAGTAAGATGTTCTTGTTGCTCTACATGGTAAATGCATGCTGCAAAAATCTGCTATAGGAAGACAGCTTCAGACATCTTGTTTGGTGAAGCTGGTTTCTTCTTGAGTTTGTCTTGTTTTTCTTCTTTATTTTTTAAACTGGAACTTGGTATCTTTTACAGGCTGTGGACTCTTCCTCCTTTGCTGTTATACATTCAGGCTAGGCATTAATGAACATTATCATACCAAGAATCACTGCTGGCGTCATGAATATCTGACTACAAATATTTTTATCATTAGAAAGCTGGACCAATTGGAGCATGCCTGAAAGGGAGCTGAGGCTCCCAGCAATGTCCATGGTTGTGCTAACAAATACTGGTTTAATGTGTGTAAAGCTTTTGCCAAAGGGTTGTGTGCATGCAGGGAGGTGGAGATGAGGCTGAGGGATTTTCTGGGGTAGGAGGAGGAGTAGAACAGAGAAGTCTGTGGAATCAACTTACCCTGAGTGATTTTGACACTCATTCTTTCACTCCAACATAGATATAACTGGACTTGTAGCAATTTTAATTTGAGTGGTGGCACAGAGTGGAAGACTTTCAAATGTGCAGGGTGAAATCAGTGTTGCAGCAGTACCTGCAGCTCCCAGTCGCAGATCAGAGCTCATTTGCACTAAGAATGTTGGGTTTTAGTCCCTGTTTCAGGTACCTGTCTTGTAGTCTATCCTTTAAGGTAGCAAACATTTATTGAAATAGCAGCCTATGAGAATCCAGACGTCAAGGAAAATGGTTGTGTTTCAATAAATGCAGTAAATTGTGCTGAGAAAGTTACGGAGAAAAGCGCAGGCCAGGACAGAAATGAAGAGGACGTGCAGCTTTTCTGCTGAGGAAGATGCAAGTGTCTCAAAATGCTTGGCAGAGCCCCTCGCTACGGGTAAACAGTGCAGATTCCCTGGCCTGCCTTGCCTTGTAGTTTTCTTTGACAGTCTGCTTTCCTCTCTGGTGCCAGTGTGTCTCAGTTTTTCTCCGCTCCAGCCCACGTATGCACCTGTAAGGCTGTTGAGATCTCCAAGATGCTCTATGCAGACCTTTTTTTTTTTCCTTTGAAGACCCAGCCGCCTTAGCATGGTTTAGCTTCTCAGTCTCTAATAACTCTGCTCTTCTAAACACTGTCCTTCCCCTGGGGCTCTCTGTCCTCTTTATGTCCCTGTGTGTTTTGCTTCCCTTGCTGCCTTGTTCTTGTTGCTGCTCTTTTTTTCCTGCTATATGGATGTGTATAAGCACTTTTCCACAAGCTGGTGAGCTGAGGTTTGGATTTGAAGCGACTTGGTGGCAGAACAAGAGGCTGCACTGGGTCACTGATGCTCAGAAGGTGATAGTGTGGACACAGAGCTCCAGAGTGGCCAGGGTGGTGGCACTGGCTGTAGAAGGGCAGGGATGATTGCTTTACACTCCGTACGCGGTTGGAGCTCAATATGGTGCCCTGCGGAGAGCCGCTGGTTGCTTTTAAGGAGTTACCCAGTAATCACTGGGTAAAGAAAATGAGCTTGGCAGCCACGTTTTGAATTTGTCCAGTGCAGTGTGGGGCAGCATAACTGATGTGCAAGGAGGCACAGCTGTATTTCTGTCAAACAGCTGCCAAGGAATGGCCACTGCATTTTTTTCCATTATATAATTTGTGGGAAGGGAAAATGAGACCTCTGGGCTCTTAACACAGGCAGGGCTCTTACTGCTTTCACTCTGATTATGATTTTTGGAAGGAAGGGAGAGAGGATGTTTTGCCCTGAGCATGAATGATATTTAAAAGGGATTTTTTTTTTTTCCCCTTCTTTTTAAATTGAGGAAAATGGAGGAAATTTTAGCCTCGGTAAAGAGGCATTTAAGTGCTGAATAGGATCTTGGTCCTCACATTGGAAAGACTAATGGCCCTGAACACAGTAAAATTAAGTTAGTTTTGTAGCTGTGTATGTATGTGTGAGGAGGACCGTGCTGCAGCGTGCACAGTGCGAGGGACGTGCTACAGGGCAGGTAAGTGCTGTGCAAACCGCCTTCCTCTGCCTGGCCGGGAAGCGTCTCCTCCTTCCCCTCCCGGGCAGTGCCAAGCCGGGTTCCTCCCTCAGCTCCACCAGACCACACTCTTCTCCTTCCAGCAGGGTCTTGGCTCCTCCGTTTATCTGCACTGCCAGGCTGGCGTTTGGCTGGCTTCTCCTTATCTGCTTAGCCTCCCGCCTCCCGTTCTGCTCTCTTCCTTGTGGCGATCTCCTGTCTCCCGGCTGCCGAGGCTTTCCCAGCCCGCTCCCCTCTGTCTCCTGCTGCCTCTCTGCTCTTTGTGTGAGCTCTGCTCCTGGCGCTCGCCACGTGGTGGTTGTGTTCCAGAGAGCTTGTCAGGCCTTGCGCCTGCAAACTTCTGTCCTCTTTGTTAAACGGGGTGGGAAGGGGAACGTGCTTCAGACGCCGATAGGTCGTAACCGGTTTGCTTTTCCCTGAAGGATCTAAGCAGGGCAGAAAGCCACGTGCTTTTCTGCAGGGTGCCCCAAGCACTACGGGCCTCTTCCCCGTGATCACCTTCGTGCTCGTGTCCCGATTGATTTCTCTGTAGATGTGCTGTGGTGTGCAAATGCTGGCACTGCAGAAGGAGCATTCGTAATCCCAAAGCGGACACAGCTCAGGAAAATCCAGCATCTTTGCAGGGGCTGTGCCCCTGTTTTGTTCTGTGGGTGGCAAGTGCTGCTGCTTATTGCTGAGAGCTTGTCTCTCCAGAGTTTGGTTCACTGTTATTTGGCACCTTTTAGGGTCAGTTACACGTGGTGTAAAGTGGGAATACAGGCAGAACAGCAGCACAGAATGAGTGCAAGGCAGTGCTTGGTCTGGAGCAATGATGAATTGTTTAGCCTCTCTCATAGTTATCCTGCTTTCTTGCTCTGAAATTATTAATGTAGATGCAAGACAAACTAGTTCTGAGACTCTTTTGAAGGTGGAAGAAGAAGAGGAACCAGATAACTTGTTTTGGATAGTCTTTTAGTGGAAGTTGAATGTTAAAAACAAAATTTTAAGTTTTACCATGATTGTTAGTTGCATTTTAAATATAGTCCTTACTGTGCCTCCGAGCTTGGCAAAAATGGGAAAAAACAGACTGACTTGTGAAATCTGTCGGAAAAATGTGATCCAGGAGCTGCCTGCCTTTCAAGGGCATGTTAAATATGACTTTGTGTTTTTGGGAACGAGTATTATCCTTACAGCATCCCGTTGAGCCAGGCCCCATGCAGACAGAAGGAGAGGGACTGTCTGTGCCTTGGGGAGCTTGTGAGCTAATGAATACAACAGTCAGCTCCAAGGAGAGCTGGAAGCAGGCTGAGTTCTCAAGATCTGATTTGAAATATTACAATTGTGTTATTTATGGGCTCCTATGTGATTTCAGCATTTCTGAGAGTGGGATGATGAGGAAGGATGACCCACAGTTGGGGCTCTAACACGGGGCCCTGAAAACCTGTCTCAACTCCTGCGAGCCTGGCACTCGGCGTTTCGTGCGTGTGTGTTGATAAAAGCTCTCATCTGCTGCTGGGGTGCTGTGAGGATAAGGACCTGGAAGACTGTCATGGATGGGGGTGAGAGGAGGATATGCAACCGATGTAGACATTTAGAAGTCGGATTTGTGTGGGTTAAACTGGGCATGCTCGCACCCTGTTGTTTGCAGTTGCACACCACATTGGTGCATGACTCAGTGCTGGGTGGGATTTGATATATAAGCTTCTCATATGCTCACGCTGGCCTGAGGACAGGTGTCTGCTTGTGGAGATGGCTGCACTGGGAGAGGAAGCTGTGTCCCCTTTTTGGGTTGCTATCTCTGCTGCTCTGCCAGCCGGGCCACTCGCGTAAGCTCTACAAAACCAGCTTGGGGTAGAAGTGGCTGGGTTAGTTAGTTTAGGTGACTTCAGCACAGAGGTGAGGCCTCTCGTGGGTGTGCTTGCAGGGCCTGATTCTGCTGCTCTTGGAGGGCACCACCTCCAGCAGGGAGGTGCAGTGATGGTCCCTTCCTGAGTGTTCAGCCTCCCCACAGCACCCAGCTGGGTTTGCAAGATGTGTGTCTGCCACTGCATGCGATGGGCTTGTCTGCTGATGGCCTGGAAAAGCGTTGTTGTTTGACCCAGGTTTTAAAGAATAATACTAATGTGAGAAATCTTCACTGTCTTTGAGAGCTGACTGTGCTTAGATGTTGCTGATTGATTCATTCTGCTGTGTAAAATGATTTGGTACTGCAAGAGTACAGTAATTTGACCTTCTGAGTGGACTCTTGTCTGGATGGAGACACCAGTGTGTCCTGTCTGCATGCCCTTCACAGTACTGCCTTACCAAGCAGGAACACGCGTGCCCAGCAGCCTTAGTTCATAAGCCATCGAGCACAGCTAGTTGTGATTTTTTAAAATTTTTTTTTCTTTTTTTTCTTCCTGAACTCCTGACATGGAGGAGGAGGAAAAGTGCCCACATCCTATACTCTTTGGAGACCAGGTTCTGGTTAGTCAGATTGTTCCTGACTGTCTCTTGGCAAGGGTTTTTGAAGTGTGGTGGAAAAAAACCAGTTACTTTATGCTAACCAAGAATCTACACTTTTTATCTTTGGCGCTTTCTAGGCTCTCGTTACTTCCACTGATCAGTGTAAGCTATCTCAAAAGGATGCTGTCATGTGAACTTTGGATGGGTGGGAAAGGAAGACGTGTTGCTAAAAATACCAAAAAGTAATCTCTGCTTCGTGAACACTTGAAACTGACTTTTTTTTTTTCTTTCTTCTTGTATTGGGCAATAGAAACAGGCCAGCTGGTCCTTAGTGTGTGGGAAAGATGAGTAAAATGCTGCTTGTTTGGGTTGCTGGTGGTTGTGCAGGTCTGTGAAGGCCAAGTTTAAAGCTTTACAGGGGAAATGAGGTCTCTTATGAGTAAGGAGGTTCAGTGCTTTCTAAATTCGGGGTGGCTGAAGTGTTGCTTCTGAGCAGAGGCAAAGGCACTGATCCCTCTCCCCCATTGCTGTTCCTTCCTCTTATTCCCCAAAGGGTGCTGGGGAATGAGAAAGGGGGCTGGAGCCAGGGAGTAGGAAGTGCTTGGGTCAGTGGTGTAAACAGTATTACTGTCTTGATGGGAACGGGGGGAGCTGCAAGGTCTGAGAAACCCTCCATTGGCTTTTTGTTCCTTGTGTCATATCTCCTGGAGGAAGAAGCCTTGGGAAGCCAGAGGTGTCCTGGAGCTGGGTGTTGGAGAGGAGCCACCATGCATTTCTCACTCTGAATAAAGCAGCACTTGGGTATTCTCCATGTCAAATTCCATATCTTGTTATTTTTGTTTCTTGCTTTTTTATTTTTCCTACTAATGGCTGGGTTGTCCTTTTGTCAGTGTGTAGAAGACAGTATGTGAACGGGAGGAGGGGATGGCATGGGGAGTTTGGATATCTGCTAAATGGGGAAATGGACAACCTGTTCAGTCTTGTGACAGCATGGCTATGAAAATGACAGGTGACACTTGTTGTTATGTGCTAAGTAATATTTGGGGAGGGAGGGGTAGGAGAGGGTGCAACAGCCCTTAACTGTATGTGTATGGTAGTGGTCTCTAAATTAGCTGTTGCCTTTCCAGATAAAGATCTTGGCAGTCTTAGTAGGTTTTTCATCAACTCAATGGTAATAGTGAAAAGGCAAGTGTATTGTTAAAAGCTGTTATGAAAGCATCTGGGAACAAAACAGAACCTCATTATGGCATGTTTTATAAATCCTGTGGTGTACCCTCTTCTTGAACACCGAGTACAGTTCTGGTTGTGCCCCGTTTCCGTCCCTCCCCCATGCATACATGCTTCTTAGAGCTGTAAGATAACTAGATAAAGTACAGGAATTGTTCTTGTTTCCCATCTCGGAATGAGGGAGAAGCAGAAAAGTCCAGACTGTCTAGCTTGGAAAACAGATGACTGAGAAGAGCATGGTGGAGGGTCTGTAAAACAGTAAGAGACACGGAGGAGGTGAGCAGGGCACAGTTATTCTCTGCTTCTCATACGGCAGGAAATGGGGCCACCAAATGAAATGACTGGGTAGCAGCTTCAGAGCCGAGAAGGGAGTGTGTGCATGGGCTTTCTTTGTTCTCCTTCAGACAACAAACATATAATTAAATTGTAGCACTCTGCCACAGGATGTTGTAGATGCCAAAATTACAAATGGGTTCAAAAAGGATTAGACTATTTGATGGACTTGCCCCCCCTTGCCTCCCCTCCTATGAAGGGCCATTAAATCCAATGATGCAGATACAGTGCCAGGCTCAGGAAGTCTCTCTGCTGGTCCTGGTCTCGTTATTCCCAAGCGCTGCCTGTGAATAATGGGCAGGACTGGGCCCAAACAGCTGCTCTTGCTAGGGGTGAGGGAACACAACAGGACCCCGTTCAGTGGGTGGGGAAAGCTGAGGGCTGGCTTAGTAAAGAAATGGGAAACCATATGAATGCAGAGCTGTGCGTGTAGGAGTTGCTGACTGTCAAGGAACAGGGGAGGGAGGCAGCAGAATCAAGATTATGATGGAAAGAGAGGAAGATGTGTTTGCCTTATCTTTGCTTCCTCATCAGTAGACTGTTTGGCTTCAAATAGATTTGGCAGTGCCTAGATATTTCTCGGCAGCACAAGACCTGGCACTTGAAGGAACTGTGTGCTGTGTTATTGTTGGCCCTTTTTTGTATATTAAATTCTATATGTGGATCTTACTTGCACACATGTAGGCGTGCCTGTGTGACTTCTTGGTCACCCAAATGAAAGTGGAAGGAAAATAGCATGGAGGGAAGGAAAGAAGGAAATCTCTTCTTGTTGGGGCAGCGTTCAGGGAGATTGAACAGAAACCAACAGTAGTTGGCTCATTGTAGCTTGGCTCAGCTTGTAGTTTGGCTCTTAGAACTCACTGTGTACATGCATTTACCTATTTTTAACAAACTTTAAAATGGTTCACTGCATGGCTCTGTGGAGGTCCTGCATTGATGCTTTATTAAAGGGTTGTGAGTGTGCAGGAGTTCCCAGGGTTGGTGGTAGGGTGTGGGACCCAGTGTGGCAGCTATGGGTTGTGGGGTGGGAGCCTTAGGGTGCGTGGGGCCCACGAGGCCCCATGTGTGGTGCTTGCTTTTGTTGTTACTGACCATCAGGGTGGCACGGGTCCAGTCCCCCGATGGAGGTTTGCAGCTGCTGTGGCTCGGAACCACAGCCTGGGGGGACCAGGGATGCCCTCTGCGGTGTGGAGGGGGAAGAAGCGCCCTTGGGAGGGCAGGTGAGCCTTGCAGGTCCAACCCGACATGCTGCAGGCTTTTGCTTTGTTCTGGTTGCTGCTTTTTGATTGTGCTTTCAGGATCACTGTTGTGTAGTTACTAGCTCTCTTCCCCCTTTAAAAAAAAGGGGGAGAATGGTGCAAATTTTTACATTCTTAAAAAGGCTTACAAGAGATCTGTGGTAAAATCTGTGTATTTCCTCTTCTTAATTTTGTACTTAACTCTCTCTTTAAACAAACTCCGACCCTTTCACGTGTCAGTTCAAAACCCTAGCTATGTCTAGACAAAAGCCTGTTGTGATTAGCAGAGGTGTGCTTCTCAATACAGAGTGTGTGGGGGTACATTCATGCTTCTGATGTTATGTTAATGTATTTCCTGCTCCTGTATGGGTTGCAGGGCTTATGTATGCAGAACTCGCTGCAGAGCTCAGATTGGAATTGCATGCATGTAGAAAAAATAATTTTACACACTTAGAGTGTATATGGAAAGGCTGTTTGCTTGTATAGTTATTCACATCTCATCTATGGCTGCACATTGGTGCCACCTGCTTGCAGGAAAGAATGAGTGGACTCCTATTATTCAGGGGAAAAAAAAAATCAAGGCGAGGCCTCAACATCTGTTCTGGCTTTATTGTTTGGCCTGGCCTGGGCTGTGGGCAAAATGTAGGCCACAGCTTTTGCTTTACTCCTAGCTTTTAAACTGGAAAGGCATCTTAGATTAGATACGTTCTTAAAAAGTTTAAAATAAAAAAAACCAAAAACCAAAGATGTGAAGTTCAAACTTAGCATGGATTGAAATTGATTAAAGAACAGGAAACTGTATTGCTCTCTATGCTTTTCTTATTTTCTCTTTCAGTTCTTCTAATGGTAATAATTATTATCACTGCAAAGTGACCTTTGTAATCATTGCTGGATGATTAATCTTTAACTGGGTAATTTTTAAAGCAATATTTTTCTCACTCTTGTAATGTGTGATACCATAGGTCTTTGTGGTACAGCACCTACAGTTACTCTGAGGCAGTAAGTCCTTTCAGCCTGCTTTTCCAGTGCTGCTGTTCTGTACAGAAACCCAAATAGTTGCCTTTGTTTCCCTAGGCAGATACAAAAATGCCCTCAGAACTTTATTTGCATATAGATTATAGTGCCAGCTGGGTGTAGTCATGTATAGGAAGAGCTAACTGCTGCTTAATTTGTAAGTTTTTAATTAAAAAAGGTTCCTCAACTTGCAGGATTCCAGTCTAAAATGTTCTGCTGTATTTAATGCTGCTATAGTGTACACAAAGATGGTAGTTCTGTGAGGTACCAGCTACTATATCTAGGTAGTCCTCAGAACACACAGATGAAAGGAGATCACAAGCAGTATCTGCTGACTCAGGGAGAAGTCACATGCAGAAGGAAGTGGAGATGGGCAGCAGAGTTCTTCAGATGTCTTTGAGTTGCTGCTTGAGACGCCAGTGCCAGCAGTGGGGAAGGAAGGTGGAAAAAGCTTTTGTTGTGACTCTCAATTTTGTTTGAATTCTCTTGTGCCATATAGGTATTTTGTTGTTGTGTCGCAGCTGTGCATTTACAATTACACTGCGAGCCTGAGTAATATCAATGAACGAGTGAGAGCGAGTCGCTTAAACTGTTGGATCCAGTGCCTCCCTTGTCTTATTTTGTTTAACAGTCATCATGGGTACTGTAAACAAGGGATTTTAGCCTATGCAATAAATACAAGGTCTGCATTGATAAAGAAAATGCAGGGTTGGGAATGGAAGCACTTGTTTAATCTCACTTCATTAGAAGTAAATGCATTTAGACTTGGTCCAAAACTGCTTTAAGCAGCATTCAACAGCTAAGTTATTATATGTCAGCTCCAGCTCTTCCCCAAACAATAAAAACATCTATTCACCTTTGGGTATTATACAGTGCTTGGTTTATATATAATGCTGAGGGTTAAAAGGAAGAGGTGTTTCTTGGTCTTTCTTTTTAAACCTGCAATACGTGATTTAAAAGTTAGTACCAGTTATGGGGGACTCAGTAAGTGCTATTAGTAGTGCAATAACCTGTTTTAGGTGGGAGTCTTGCCATCCTGTACCTTGGGGATTTCAGTCGTTGTTGTTGTGTAAACTTTAATGTCTTAACAAACTTTAAGAACTTAATGAAATATGTTGTTTGGCTCTGGAAATCTTTTCTTACCTGTTGCCTTGCAAAAAAGATCAGTACCTAAGGAATTCCCTGTACTTCTATGGCAAGTGCTTTTTAAACTTTGATGTGCCCGTAATTGCCTTCCAGAGAAGGTACAGAAGTGTGTATCTGTATCAAGCACCTTACTGTGGATGTGCTTTTCTAAGCTACCTTTTGCCATTTTTAAATACTGGAGGAACTGAGTAACAGCAGATTCCCGTTTTTGGTGGCAAGTGTTGCAGTGCTCTCGCGTAGTCATGTGTTAGTGTGGTCTGACGCCTTTGAAACTCAGAGGGCTTCAGTAGCTCTGAAATGCCTTGTACAAACAGCAACAGCAAAAACTCACATCAGAGACTAGTGAATAAGTTACGGAGAAGTAAGAATGCCGGAGGCCTCCTGGCAGAGCTTCACCTCCACTTGGGCAGGATGGAGCTGGGCGCAAAGCGTGTCTTGGCATCTGCGGGAGACGAGGATCATCCCTCCAAGGGGTCAGTATAGGTGCCAAAAGCAAAGCGCTCTTCTAACAGCTCACAGCCCTGACTGGAACATGCGGCATCCTTAGGGAGAGCTGTGAGACAGAGCAGCTCCCTCAAGTGCAGGAACTCAAGTGGGAGCTGGCACTGCTGCCTTGCACAGAAGCAAAATATAAGTGACAGAGTGATTGGTGGCTCTTTGAGAGGCCTCAGCTCCCACTGAGTTTATTCTGGCACGTTTCTTCTCTAACTTGGAGAAGAAAAATAAAATGGGATGTGTCAGGCTGGAGCTGTGCAGTTCTGGGCTCCCGCTCACTGGTGGGCTTTGCTGTCTTCCTCCCTGCTCTTGGTGTACATTGTCATTCCAGCAGCGGTCCTGAAGACAGCCTAAACTGGTGCTCTGATCGAGAGAGATGTCTTGTCTGTCCCTGCTTCCTCGTTCTCCTTCCTTTCTCTTAGAATTTGCAGCAGAAACTGCAGTAGAAACTGGTAGGAGTTCAAGCTAACTGCTTTTTTGTTGTATTACTTTTTTTATAAGCTCAGGTAGATTCCCTGCTTTGGTTTGTCAGGTAGGTGTTGGTGCTGGTGGAAGGGGAAACAGCCTCCTTCCCTCTCTTTTTTGCAGTGGTGCTGCTGCTGAGCCATTGTGTTGGGGTGAAGCTCTGTGGGGTGAAGGCAGAGAGGCCCCCATCCACACGGGCTTGCTGCTCCCTGTGCACCCACTTGGCTGTTTGTCTCATCCTGCAGCCAGCTGATTTGATTTAATAACTGGGGAAAATGCTGCTTACTTACTGGTTTGCCAGGTTACTTTTAGCGAATGTGCTTGGCTTGGAGGGATAAATGCCAGAGTCAACACAGGATGGGGGGGAGAGGCAGGGAGCATGAGTCAGGAGTGCAGAGAAATGCTGGCTGAGCAGGACTTTCTCTCCTTTCAGAAGTGGTGAGGTGTTGGATGGATTCAAGCTGTGAGGTGCAGTCTTCAGCCTTTGGCCTTTTGACACATCTCTTCAGAGTCTCTTAGTTAATTTCACCAAAAGGAGATGCAGGTGGGATGAAGGGAGTGGTATTCCTGCCAGGCACAGCTTTCCTTCTGTGCTGATGCCAGATGCTCCTTGGCTAACTTGAAACTGGGGAGAGCTCAGAAGGATGGAGAAGGTTCTGTAGGGACTCGATGTGTGTGGTGCAGTGGCCTTTGGTAGTTTCTGCTTGGAGACATGCTCATTTCCTTTTCTCTGGCAGGTGTCCTGACTTCACAGCACCCTGGTAGAGGTGAGGAGAGAAGCACACTTGTTGCTTTCAGCTCCGCTTTGTTGTCCATTTGCAGCAACTCTGCCAAGCGTGGTGCCTGTGGAGCCTGCAGGGCACGCGCCCGTGTCTTGGCACTCTTGCAACGGTCTGGGGAGAGCCTGAACAAAGATCTGTGGTTTCATGTCAACGCAAATGAATTCATGATGACAAACTCTGCAGCACGTTCAATACTGAGCTTATTCAAACAGTTCTGATTCTAGCAGCAGTACAACTTTGGTTTGCCTAAGAGAAAATATGAAGTTACAATTCTGCAGAAGAATGCTTCGGATGCCAGGAGATAGTGTCTGTTTCTTGGGATAAGAAGGGGGTCCAGACCCAGAGTTTAAGGTCACAGACATTAGAGGACTTGCAAGGGTATTTAGGGCTTGATGTTTTGTAAGTTCATTGCAAGGAACATGAAGTTTCAACTTTTTCCTCTGTTTCGGCAGAGGGTCCTGGCAGGGTTAACACTCTGGTCTCTGACTTAAAGTAAATGCAGCAGAGTGTGGCTCTGGGAGGAAAGGAGTTTTGGTTGGTTGATTGCTTGCTTTGTGGTTTTTTTGTTGTTGTTGGTTTTTTTTAATTTTAATTGACAAAAAAAAAAAAATCTCTTAGCTCTCACTTCCCCCCCCTCTCTTATGTAAGCTGAGATCACTCAGGTATAGGGTCTAAGGTGGATTTACCCCTGAGGCTTTAAACTTTGTGGGTGGTAGTGGGAGAGCGGGACTGATATCTTTCTGTATGCAAGTGAGAATTAGACAGATGCTTGGGAGGAGTGAGGCTGTCCTGCATAGTAACCTTCACAGCAAGGAAAAGACATTTTAAAGACTCAGTCAAGATGGTGTGGTGGGTTTTTTGTTTGTTTTGGGGCTTTTTGTGTTGTGGGGTTTTGTGGTTGGGTTGTTTCTTTGGTTTTTTGTTTGTTTGGTTTTTTAAAATAATCCTGATGCCTCTTGGAGTTTGAACTGACTGCTGCTGCTGGTTGAAACCTCTGTCTTGTTTTCCTGTGGGGCAGTCTTGCAACAGCTTTCCAAAAGTTGGAAGAGCCATAGCTGCTACAGGTTGGAGTTTTATGTCCTTGCAACATGCAGCTCTTGGTGTGGCAGGTAGGTGCCTTAGCATGGGCAGCCCAGGGAGCCCCTGGAGATGAAGAATCTCAGCCTGCAGGCAGAAGTGGTAGGAACACCAATGGCAGTGTTGTCTCTTTGCTGTGCAAATCAATATATTCCTACACACTGTGTGCTTGACTACATGCTGGTGTTGAGATGTGTCCTCACAGCTCCAGGAAAAAGCCCTCACAACTTCTTTTTAGAATAATGTTTATATGTGTATTCTGCCCTGCTTCATCTCCTCCCTTGTGCAGTTGAACTGTTTGGGCTTGTGCAGTTAACCATGTCTGTAAACAGGACCAACTGTAAAAGTAATGTTTTTTTGCACAAAGTGAGTTTTGTTCACTCCTATGTTTTCAGTGTATAGTCTGTGGGGTAGGGGTTATCTTCTGGGGATGAGGGAAGGGAGAGGGATGGGAAAAAGCAACATGGTGCTGTGCCTGGTTGGGGCTCTACATCTCTGCTTGGGTAAAGGCAATGAGAGTTTGCATCCTCTGTGAATTCTGGCAGTGGAACAAAGTTTAGGGGGTGCTGCTTGTAGTAGAAGGTCGTGTTCTTGGGGATAGAGGAGCATCCATGATTGCTCCCAGACTTGGGACAAACAGGAGAGGCAGCAGTGGGAAAGTGATAACAGAGTGTTTGCTCCCACAACAGCTATGACAGGGAGCTAATGTCTATGGCAGAGACTTTGCAAATACCTGGTGGGTAGCCTAGATGAAAGTGCAGGATTAACTGAAATGTCAGATGATCTCGTCAGCGAATACACAGCTTCTCTAAACACAGGTTGCACTGGTTTAACTGCAGTTGCTTAAACAAGCAAAACTCATTGATCCTGAATTGATCTGTTCCCCTAAAAAAGAGTAACCCTTGCCCTCCTTACCTGGCTATTTTCATATGAAATATATAATGGATTTAATTGAAAGAGATTCTTAGCTTTGTCTGAATTCACCCTGGTATCCTTTATGCAGAAACAGGGGAAGGAATTTCCCCATGTTGGTGAGCCTTGCAACTGTGCTTGGAAGGATGCAGGAGATGGGTGTAGTAACTGCTCTGCTCTAAGTCCCCCTCTTCTCTTGTGGCAGTTGCTCTGAAATAACCATTTCAATGTGCTTCCAATGTGCTTCTGAGCAAGCTCTTAAGCTCTTCCTTGCTACAGTCATGTAGCAAGAGTATTTGTGCAGCGTGTATGTATGGTGGAGTCAACACTGGACTTAAAAGAATGCCTGTCATGTGGCCTGGGAAGGGGTAATGGGGAGGATGGGGTGCTGGTAGGTGAAGGAGCTGGGTGGCAGGCTGTCCCCTCTGATTTAGGGACAGGAGTCTTGGCCACTGCGGATGTTTGAGCAATACACGCCAACAGCCCCCTGCCCTTCTATGTGTGTTGGCCTTTAGGTGCTTCTGTCCTTGCAGAGAAGCATGAGTTTTAACTGTGTGCTTTGTCCTGGCTTCTACCTCTGTTGAGGAACAAGGACAGACAGATGTGGGCTTGAGTGGAGAGGCAGGGCTGGGGAGATGTTGTGGGAATACTGGAGGTGCTGCTTCACACCCATTTACTTGGTTGGTTGTTGCTACTGAGGGGCTGGAGGGAGGCAGAGGAGATGAAGCTGGGCTGTGGGAGCTGGGCAGAAGGGGATCCTGAGGATGGCATGAAGCCTGGCATCTGCAGGGAGTTCTTGCTGTGGGTGTGAGGCCCAGGGAATGGTTTACTCTGGCTCACAAGGAGGGAATGCAGGGCTAGAAGGGGGTAGCTCCTGCCTCAAGGCACTCTCTTTCCAAAGGGAGGTCCTGGGTGCATGGCAGGTGGGAGGGGAGCTGTGATGGAGGATGAGTAACACGTTTCACCATCCCCACTTGGGTGCCATGAGGTCTGGCAGTACCTCCCTGCACTGGACATCCCTTCCCAGGGCTTGCTGCAGTTCCCAGCCAGGAAGGCTGTGGTGTTCCCTCTGCAATGCCCCAAAGCATAACTTGGGGTTTTAACCGTGGGAGGTGAAACTTCACCCACATGAGTGTGGGTGAGCTGAGCTAGGGGCACTCTGCTCCTGAAAGGGACAGCCAGGCTGGGGGAGGTTCAGCCTGCTAAACTGGGAGAATGCTTTTCCCTTTTCCTCAGTGAGGTGGGTTTTGCCAGTTGGGCGAGTGAGGCTGTGGTAAGGCCGGGCTGACAATTTGCCAAGTGTTAACCTCGCTGGCAGAGTTTGGGCATCAGGCGTCTGAACTGCAGTGGGTTACTGGGGGCGTCGGGGTTTGCGTGGAAAGTGTTCAACTTCCTGGGGACCTGACTGATGATTTCTGACTTTGAGTATATTTATGGGATGAGAACATGCTTTTCAGTGCAATGCAAAGTGAGGAGAGACACTTTTTTATTTCTTTCCGTGTTTTGTACCCTATGCTAGACTTGAGTAGGACAGAGCAAAATTTGATGAAGGGGAGGCTTAAGGTTGCTTCTTTCTTTGCATTCCCAACCTTGATTTGAAATGAGGGAGAAAGCAAAATTTCATCCCCAGTGTTTCAAGACTTTTTTTGTTTGTGAAGTTGTAGTTTCACATTTAGCATTGTAGTTTCAGATTCAGACACCCTTTGTGTTCTGTCTGTAGACCTGATCTCCACCCCTGTCTCTCACCACCAGAGGCTGTTGTTGTCTCTTCTCACTCCTGTTTTTCTGCCTAGTGTAGAATGTAACGAACATGCACAGTGCACACAATATCTTGTATGTGCAGTTGCTAACCTTATTTTTAAAAAATCCAACAAACTGTGTAAGATAATCATGGTGTTTGTAATGAAAAAAAAAATGGTGTGTTCAACGTAAATATGTTGCTGGCAACTGGTTATTTTTCATACATGTGATTTGTGCTTTAAATTTAATGTTAAAATATTTTTGTAATCTAAATCCTAACTTCTTAGCTGAGCAGATTTCCTGTTAAAAACAGTAGTTGAACCATGAGCATTCATAGCATTGTGATTACTAATCTTTCTGATGTATCCAGATGAGCAGGAGCTGGGTGCTGGCGGGCCTCTTCCTGCTGCAGCAGAGACATGTGAGCAGACACTGTTCTGATTTCATAGCCCGTGCCATCAGATGGGTCCTGGCGTTGCATCTTTTGTGTTACTAGATCTTTTCTGACCTGTTTAATGCATCATGAAGTGGTGGTTTTATTTAATTGCACAGCACAGAGAAAATAGCATTGTGCTGAAATATTGCATCAAACTTCGGCGTTCTGTGACGGTTTGTAGTGGAAGTATTTCTGTAGGCACCGTTCATAACAAGACCTGCAGGTTTCTCTTGGCCAGGGCGGGTAGCTGAGCTGGCTGTGTGAGTGCTGACTCAAGGGAGCAAGCTTCTTTCTCTTCCCATCCTCCTCCTCCTCTTTTGCCTGCTTGTGACCAAACAGCAGCAGATTCACAAGAACTCACTGTTGAAGTGTCCCTTAGCTTGAGGTTGCTCTTTCAAACTATGTGCTGCTGTGGTTCTTCACTTGAGACTTCCAGGTTGTTAACACGAACCTGCTTTCTGAGCGTGGGTGCACGTGCGCTGTGGGTGTGAGAGCACAAGAATTTCTCTGGAGTGGTTGAGCAGAGGACCTGATTGTGACCTGGAGGACCCAGTGTCACCTTGATGGGCGTTCCTGTCTGTGTGGGAGATGGAGGCATAGAAGGACTGCTGGGGCAGGGAAGGAGGCACTGGGAATGGGAAGTTAAATCCAGGAGGTTCATGCATGTGTCCACCCTGAAGTGTTAATCTAACTGCACAGTATGATCTCATGATATAAGGGCTTGGAGCCTGCTGCCTGAGCCTAGCTCCTCCCTTTTTCATTTAATGATGGCTGGAAGAAAAATAATCAAGTATGCTGGAGAGAAACATTAATTAACTTTTATTTTAGATCTAACGTATGCTTCTTAGCGTACTGCATGAAAGAGTGTGCGGTGTCTGTCATGTTATATAGGGGGTGATGCATTGAAGAAACAAGGAAAAGCCTCAGGTCTGAATGGGAAGATGGGGTTTTAACTCTGTGGAAGGGTTTTGTGTCTTGATTAAAAGCTGCAGATGTGTGGTAAGTCACTTTTGTATCCATTTTGCATCTGACATGAATTTCTCTTTAGCTTTGTTTGTATCTGTTTTCTTTTCAGCCAAACTTGCAAGGCGCAGTCAGGAGAGAGAGAATCTCGGCATGCTCGTCTGGTCACCTAACCAGAATCTGTCTGAAGCAAAATGTAAGTCTCTTCAAATAATTTTATTCCCCCTTTCCCTTACATGTGTCACTTCAAGAATGCAAAGTTGCTGCTTTCAGTAGAGAGGTTATGTCTGTGACCTTTCCATTATGATTTGAAAATAATTTGGGGGGAAAAAAAAAAAAGCCTACAAAGCAATCCCACAGAAGAACTTCATTCTCCACTGGTCAGCTGCTCAGAGCATCAAATCCACAGAGGCAGGGAAGGCAGGAGAAATGTGACACTCTTTCTTCCTTGATATGAATTCTTTAAGATACTTATCCATGGGCCTACATGATCTATTTTTTTTTGCTGCTGCTGCTGTAGAAGACAACAGAAATAACTGGGGAGAGTAGATTAAAAGTATTTTTGGGGGGAGGAAGGGAATATATTATAACTACTAGTACCTTTTTCCCCAAAAGACATGAATAAAACCCACATCAGGAACCCATGGAGGTTTAATTGCCAGAACAATTGCAGTGCCTTGGAATTCCACGTGAGGGCAATTACCAGTGCTCTGTGTATGTCTGGGAACGAGTCTCAGTGCTGTTGCCAGATGGCAGAACTCGTGTTTGAAAGGTTTGTCTAGCTACCGTTCTCAGGAATAAGTAGGACTCCTTGATTAAAGGGTTGCTGTTTGAATGCAGTAACCAAACCTAAGTGCTTTTGGAGGAGGGAACTGAAAGGAGCTATTTTTGACTTTGTGTTCCTACCTTTTTTCCTCCTTTCTGATTCTGGGACCAAGATTAAGAATCTGATGTTCTGTTCCTCTGCAGTTGTTTGTGGTGACACTATTAAGTTGATACCTGGTTTTCCCCTAGATCCAAGGGCTAAGATGCATCACAACACACTTGTGAGGATGTAGTGGCATTTGCAAATTAAGGCAGCAGAGATTGTGGGCAAACTGGCTCTGTCTTGAAAGGGCTGGGCTCTGGCCTGGGGCATTTGTTCCAGTGAGTGAGTTGCCCCTTAAATTACAGAAGGATGATGGTACTGTGATCTACAGATAAAAAGGGCTTTGCAAGGATGGTGTCTGCCTTTTCTCCTTCCAGTGGTGTCTTGTCTGCTCCCTGCTGGCTATTAGATGCTGAACTAAATAAGACTGATGGGGAGAGGAATATATTTGACAGTTATCTACAGCTAGAAACTTCTAAAAAGGTATAAAGGCAAGAAAGTGTTGCTTCCACCAAAAGGAACAACTGTTCATGGGTTGTCTGTGACACAGAGGATTCCTCTCAAGTCTGAGTGCCTTTTGAATATCAACTCAGCTTTGGAACATTTAACTCCTGTCTGATAGGAAACAGGATTCACAGAATCACACAGAATCACAGAATCTTAGGGATTCTTGGAGAGGGAAGAGAGAATGGAGGAGGAAAAGGAGTGAAGATATGTGGAATTGAGTAAAATAACTTGACTGAATATTCTGTGGCAACTAGCACAAAAATATGCAAGGATGTTATAGAGCATAAAAAAGGTATCCTGTCTGCTAAGATGTCATGAACCTAAGAAATAATTAGTTGATAAATAAAAACTAGGTGGCAGTTGACTGTTGCTGGTGCAATAAGAAAGTTGGGGAAAACTGAATATAAGAAGAGAGCAAGACGAAATTTTTCAAAAGAGTGTAGGCTCATCAGTGATTTCACCTTGCAAAAAAAGAGAAAAATTAATAAAATATTTCATATGATGTTTGGGAGAGAGAAGTATGACGTTCTTGTGCCATACGTGACACACAAAGTATCTCCCAGATGACTAATTGATATAGAGTGATGGAGCTGCGAAATTCATCTAGTAATAGTAAAAAAAACACAAAGGAGCTTTGGGAAAGGTGGCTGAGAGGACCCCGTAATGGCAGGAAAACTCCAGCACATGGGGAGAGGACAGCTGGGCAGGGAGTGAGAGAACTGGCAGAAGTGGGCTTGTTGGTCATTGCTTTGTCTTGTGTCAATTTGAGCTGACACTACCAAAAGGTATCAGTTATTCCTGTCTCTACCTGGCATTGCTTAAAAGAACTGTGAAAAACAAATCCTGCTGAAAGTAGCCACTTTTGTTCTTTTTGAGACTAGGAATGGATTGATTGGTAGAAATAACTTCATAGCTCTAATGTATTCAGCCAGGAGTTAGACATTGATTTGCTACTGCGTGAGAGTCTGATTCAATCCCCCTTCCTTTCAAAAGATGGGAACCTCCTCCAAAACACCAGTGCTCTGCAGTGGCTGTAGGGCACTTAATAAATGTATTGCAAGCAGAGTTCTCTGATCTGGTTTATGGTTTATGAAGAAAGAACATCAGGGGACAGGAGGTCTCTTCAGCTACTCTCGAGTTCACTAAGTCATGGCATTGTTGATAGTGAATCCTAATTAAATGGGGTCTGTGGGGATGTGTAAGAGGACTGATGATGATCAACATTTCAATCAGTGATATGGGAATTGATACAGAATTGCTGTGGAGAGAAATTGAGGATAAGCCATAGACTGACAGGATGGTAAATAAAATGAATGCTACTGATAGTCTTGTAGAGTGCTTTGGGTCTTTTCCTAACTTGAACTGATGCCAGTGCAATGGACTGTTAATGACCCAGCTGCAGGGTTATGAATCTCAATACTGAAAGCTCTGGCCTTACCTTCTGCATCAAAGATGAGTTTGGGAAGAAGTGAGTTGGAGAGCAATTTGAGGGGCACAGTGGGCAGGTAATTTGGCAAAGCTTCCTGGTGTCCTGCTTCACCCAGTGGATGATGTGGGTTGTAAAGAGAGCAAGGTAGTCACTGGAACGGTTTGCTGCCTCTGCACCCAGCAGTGTTGAGGAAGATGGACCTCAGAATAATGGCTTTAGCATTGGAAAACAGAGAAGAGGATGGAGATGGCAGCTACTGAAACATTTTGGAAACTGAAGACAAAGCAAACTGAAAAGAAACTGAAAGAGGACAATTGTAAATTATTTTCTCAAAGGGAAATTTTGACAGAATTAAGAGATGTGCATCATACAAATAAATGGCTGCAAAATAGGTCCACATGAACTGAAATTAGTATGTTTTTGGGGTTTTTTTGTGATTAACTATTGGAAGTTATCCAGGGAAGTGCTGGATTCTCTGTTTCTTGGTGGCTTTTTAAACCACAGATTTTTGTGACATGTGTGTTATCCTTGGTGAGGGGAATCACTGGCAGTGTGAAATGGCAAGTGGAAGGAGCTGTGGTCTCCAGGAGGCTGGTGTAACCCCTGGGGCTGCAATTACTATGAACCCTAGCTAGCACATCCATTCTTAATGTTGCGTTGAAGTGTGGGTGAACAAATCCTTCCAATCAGCAGCACATTGGTACCTGTGTGTAGTTACTTTCATTTGTACTACAAAGCCTTTAATCCATCCTGTGCCTGTTCTTGTGGTGAACTCTTTAACATAGAACCCTGCTCTGTTCCTGTGGGTGGGGCTCAATGTGAAGAGAGAAGTTAGGGTAGCACAGGTTAGCTCTAGTGAGCACAACAATTCTGTGCAATCAGTGAAACTCTTGGAAGCCACCTCCATTAAAGGTAAATTGGTGCTACAGAACACTGTGAGCAGAGCTGTGACAATGCTCAGAGCAATGCACACTGGGTTTGTGCTGGCCAAAGTGGCAGAGGTTGTGGGAGGGTCCTCTGTGAGCTGCTGAAATGCATCCTGGAAAGACCAGTGTGTCAGCCACTCTGCATAGCTGGTGCTCCAGGCTCATACAATGAGTGACAGCTTGTTTGGGTCCCATGCACCCTAAATGCTGGAGCAGTGTTTTAATCACGTTAGAGAAACCTTTTGCCTGGATACTATGAAACGATGGATATTGTAGAGAAGATTAAAATAAACAAAAGTATGTGCTGGCACATTGATAACTTTTTTTATCCTGTTCCTTGTTAACCATTAATCCTGAGTACAAACCACTTGCTATTAATATGGGCAAGGCAGTAAAGTGGAATGCTGTCAGAGTGTTCCATATCTACTGCCAGATTTGTGCCTTTGAGGGGTCACTTGCATAGTAGTTGCCACCCTTAGTGAGTAGTTCACAAAGTTAGCCCAGAGCTAGAAGTTTGTCCCGTCTCTTTTGAAGAAGAAAGAAAGAATTGTCATTGTGCAGTAACAGAACATTTGGACTTAAACTAATTGTGCTCCCCTTCCAGCTCTACCCCAAATGCCCTGGGGGCTGTGGCTGGTGTCACACCTCTTAGAAAGAGCTTCCTCTCAAAATGAGACTCCTGAGAGGCTCTCTGAGGACTTGGTGCCATGGAGGCTGACTGACTGTTCTGGCTGTGCTGGGACGCTGTCGTGGAGGGGAGAGAGGAGGAGAGGCAAAGTCTTGAGCAAGGTGACATTGAGCAGCAGGAACAGCTAGGTGGAAGACAGGCATCTGTTCTCCTTGAGTGGCATGTGGGGAAGGAGGGGGGAAGTAGTGAAAAATGCACTGTAATGATGCTGTGGAAATCCTGCACAGGATAGAGCTGGGCCAGCATGAAGCTATTAATAAAACAGCAGTGGCTCTCTCTGTGCCAAGTACGCCAATGGGTGGAACCATAAAAGTGACATTGGGTTGGTTTAGAAATGAACAAGTGCTGGCATGCTGCAGCTGCCCAGGAGCGAGGGATGGAGACCAGGCGGGAGGATAGGATGTGATGATTGCTTTTATGCATCTGCAGTTCAAAGGTGAACTACAAGAGGAGAAAGATGTATTGTTTTGGTAGTGATAAGCTCTGTTTTGAAAGCAATTTTCCCGCTGTCTTCCTCACAGAATATGTATGCTGCTAGACAGGAGTTTTGGTTTCTCACTAATGTCTCGATGGGTGTCTCCAGTAGATTTATGGGGTGTCACTGAAGAGAAAGGCACAGTCTCTAACCCCTTTGGGGCTGTGGGTTGTGGACAGCAGCTGAGTCCCCTGGTCTTGCAGTGTTGTTTGTTTGACCTGATGGTTGACTGGCTTGCCAACTTTGGATGCTCACCAGTCCCCTCCCTCCCTTACCCCGTGGCATCTCTTCCTGCAAGGCTGCAGCTGGCTCCCTGCTTTACATTATGCCTGCCTTGGTGCACTTGGAGAGAATTTAGACAGCCTCCTTCCTGCTATGGAAGGGAGGTAGAAGTGCCTAGGGGACATGGGGACAGGGGAATGCAAAATTAGGTGAAGCAGTGAATGCTGCAAGAGTGCTCCAACATCCTCATGATGTGGTTGGCCAAATGCTGTGGCTGGGGGTAAGGGAGCGGTCCCTAAATGTGCTACAAAACCTGATGCTTGGAAGGCAGCGATTTTTGAGCTGAGGCTCTGATGGAGGAAAAAGTGCTGGTTGCTATGGTTACTAAAGATATTAACCCTGTGGTGTCTGGATGGACAAGGTTTAGTTAACTGTGCCACAGGCTGGGTAATGGTTTGGGAGTGTGGAGCAGCAGTGTTCCACCCTAAGAAGCTATGAGTTGGCATTCAGGATCTCAAAAGCCTATGTCCCAATCAAGTCTGTAAGTGTGTCCTGGTGATTAGTATGTCAACAGCCTTCTTCAGGTGAGAGTGCATTGTGGTAGCTGTCCTGTGTTGTGAAGGTGAGGTGATCCCAAAGTTTCCGGGCAGGTTGCAGGTTTAAGTGGCCAACATCTGTCTCCAGCTGTAGTTCAAGGGGCACTCTTTGCATAGAACAGGCTATGATTATTTTTCAGTTTATTTTTTAAAGGTGATGTTAAACTTGGAAATAATTTTTGTCTGAATTTTCCAACTTAAAATGACTGTCAGTGTAGAGGACAGGAAAAATGTCTGTCTCCTCAGGCTGCTGAGTGTGTCTGACCATGCTTTGTGTGGCAAGTCTGTTTTTGGTGTGTAGCTGACCCATAGCTGTTTTAAGAAGGGCTTCTCCTTGAACATATCCTTTCCCCCTTGGCTCACTTCTTTTGGCCTGTGAATTTTATGAACTTGCAACTCCATCAACTATCATCATCAGTTCTCATTTTCCTTGGGGTGTAGGGTACCCTAGCAATAAATAAATGTGAGTGGAAAACCACAAATGGAAGAGAGTAGACTGGGGAAAGTGTTGATCTTAAAATCTCCCTTTTAGAAGATGGAGGCCCTGTTTAGCAGATTGCATTCCAAATGAAAGGGATTGATGCTTCAGGGGTACCCAAGAGCCTCCCCCTCCCTGGTGCAAAGGCACCCCTGCCCCGGGCAGTGGCAGTGAGGGACAGGATGCCGACTAGCGCGTATTGAGCATCAGCAAAACTGCTTTTTAAGTCGCTCCTCTTCTTCATGCTGTAAACAGGATCATTGAAACAGTTGGGATTGTGGTTTTATTTTTGGTGCTCTCTCCCTTCCAGCCCCTGTTGTTTCTGTGACTGGGTTTGTAACACAACCCTGTGAAAAGCTGCGTTGGTGCTCTGTGAGAGTGCAGCCACCTTGGTCAGGGATGGGAGAGTGTGAGCTGCTTAGGCTTTGCCACCAGAGAGAAGTACTGTTGAACTCTTAGCTGAGCTTTTACCTTTTTTTGGGTGGCTGGATAAGTGCTGTGGGAGGTTTTGAAAGATGAAGTGTATGTATTGTGCTTTTCTTTGGGGTTTTTCTGCTTCAGATTTTTCCAGTGTTGTTGAAGTGGTTTTTTTTTTTGTTTTGTTTTGGTTTTTTTCCTGGGAGTAGGAAAAGTGTTAGCCTTGGGGAAAAAAAAAAACCAAAACTGACAGGTAGAGCTAACACTTCCAGGTCTCAGAGGGGTGGACTTCAGGGATTATAATTCTTTCCTGAAGCTAGGTCCTTACCTTTTGTCACTCAAGTGAAGATATAAAAAAACCCCCGAACTTATGTTCTTGCTGTTTGTATGTGCTCCTTCCCTAGAAATAGCAGTTTGTTGGCTGAACCAGTGACAGCAAAAAGAATTAATAGAAAAGCAGAATTGGGTTTATCCCTAATCCAGATTTCATATTTTGCAGTGAACCTGGCAGCTGTGAAGCTTGGATGCAAATACAGTAGCTGAAGAATACAGCTCCATGAATTCAGAAACGAGAGAACTGGTGCTCAATTTAAGATTCTGCTTGGGTTTAGCTGTAGAAATAATGCAGTCATGGCCACTTCTCCCAGCAGCTGCAGTTGCTGCACTTTAGAAAATGCTCAAAAGATGAAGGTGAAGGGATGCAGTTTTTCATTCTAGCTGAGGCAACTTCTGATGCTTATAGCAGCAACACTGTGAACAGCAAAAAGGAGATAGCAGGCTTCAAAGTCTATGGGTGTATCCCAGAAATGGCTGTGTTGCCTCAAACTTAGCTGTAGTTTCCCCTTTGTAATCTGCTGTGCTAGTTGCTGTTGCAATGCTGTGTGGAAATCTCAGAGCAGCTCTTTCATCATTATTGCTGCAGGTTGATATTTCTGGATCCGGAATGCATATTTAAATTAAGATGAGGTTTTAACCCTTTCACAGCAGTGGTTTGTATTGGAGCCAGGAAAGCAATTTAGTTAGAAAGGACTAGGGTGTGTGTTTGGGATAGATTTCACCCAAGGTACAGTGAATTGTGGTGGTGGTAGTGTTTGGGTTTGTTTGTTTGGTTGGGTTTTTTTTTTTTTTTTTTTTTAAAAAAAAAAAACCAAACCAACAGCCCGCAAACAAAAAACCTGAAGGAGAGTGTGTTGGAGAGTATCCAGGAAAAGGATGTCTTTTCCAAGGTAGCTGTGTTATGCTAGAGGAATTTTTGCTGCCATGCTGGGAGGGGTGGGACAGTCAGCAGTGTCTTCATGTGCCTTGTTCTCTCCTGCCACCTGTTTGTTCCTCCTTCTCACTGCAGTGTGAAACCCGCTTCAGAACGTGTCGGGGTGACCCAGTTTGAAAATGCCGGCTGCCACTACTGTTGCTGCTGCGGGGACTGAACTCATGCTGTGCTAGGAAGAAGCTTTTTTTCCCAAGAGAAGTTTAGAGACAAGATGATGTGGATGTAATGGAGTGATGATAGCTGTGTTAAGAGTTACCCTGGCAGTGAGCCTTGCTCTGAAACACGTTTAAGAGCAGCCTTAGCCAGCCTGATAGGCACTGTGTGAGTTGTAGGACCAGTATGACGAGAACTAGCAGGCTGCAGCTACATCGTGCTGCTTGGACCCAGCCCTGGGATGGGCTGAGTGTGCTCCAGTCTTGCTGGTCTTGGTTGGAACAGCAGCCACAGAGCATTTCAGAGGGCTCTTGTCTTTTACTGTAACTGTGAGGAAAAAAATAAGAAAGGTCAGGGAATAATTTTTTTTCCCTTCCTTAGAGCAAGGTTAGTCAGCACATGCACCATATGTATGTTTATAGGGATATGATCAGACCTATGTGCAGGCAGGGAGGAGCTTTTGTGGGCTGTGTCCTCCACTGAGGAATGCTTGAAGAGGTCGTGGTCATAACAGCTTGCTGTGATGAGTTCATATGCTGCTGAGTGTGACCTTTACAGAGGTGCTAGTGCAGGAGGCAGAGCAGCAAGGCTTTCTCAAGGACATGTGCCAGAGCTTCCCTCACCATAATGTGTTTGCTGTGGCAGTATTTGCTCTAATTAGGAACCACTCCCTCTAGTTATTTTTCCTGTACTCTTACTTTTGCACTCCGTGTTAAATTACTGTCCTGATAATGTGCTTCTCATGCATATTCATATTATGATAGGGTAGTAGTGAATTTTCAACATCAGTAGTAGTGCATAATAATTGTTCAGTAAGGATTGGGCTTCTAAATCCTGGCTAAAAGCCATGACCACCTACAACTGATACTCCAGGATCTCGTTAATGACATTGGTTTATTGTAGGCTTTTCTGCTCAGTCTCTTAGGATCAGCCTCGAAGGCTGAGGGTCTGTATGTAATCCACGTTTCAGTATGTGCTGTGTGGATCTGTAACTTTTTCTAAATTGACTTAATTTTATGTATTTTTGAATACCTTAATAGCTGCCAACATATTATACTAGTTTAGAGGCTACTATAAAGTGACTAAGGAGCTGCTTAATCAAGCAGCTGAACTGTTCTTGCAGGAAGCAGAAATAGGAGCTTTCAGAAGAGGGATGGGGCAGACAGCTGGTGGACAGAGCCACGGCTGCTCTTGAGATAAGCTGTTCCCTTTAGGATGTGCAGCACTCTGTGTGTTGGAAGTGTTTGTCTTGTCTCAATTGTTCTGCTTCCCACTAATTTGATTATATCCAGCTGAAGTGAGAGTGGGGAAAATGGGGTCTTTCAAAGCAAATTTGAGACCTGATTTTTTCATTCTTAGCACCCAGGTGCAGTAGTACAAGGAGTGGAGTTGTGGGAAGGCCCTGGCCTTCTCAGAAGGGGTCAGCCCCAAACGTTGGAAAATAGGTTTTAACCACAGATGTAGAAGAAACAAAAGCATCTCAGTAATACTTCAGGAAATACAACTGAAAGATTAGTTCCCCTCCAACATGAAGCTGCCTTCACTTTGTCCCTATCATTCTTCATCTAATTTTGCTGGAAGCAAGTTTTGTGCAACTTGTTCACGAGTGCAGAGGCTGTCTGGGTTGCCGAGACTATTACATTACTTGTATAGCTGGGCTTGGAAGTGAGGGGGCTGACTGCAGAAAAGAGCTGAAATAGTAAGTGGTGCTTTTGTCATCTGATCACTCTCCACTCAGGATCACAGGGTTCTTCCAGCTGCTGGGGAGCTGGATGTGAGCAATTACAGCTAGAGGCTCTCCTCTCCACAAGCAGCTCCTGGCTCTCGGCACATCTGCCAAGAGCAGTTCCTCTGTGTGATTCTGACTCGTCTCCTTCTTTTGCTGCCTGCTGGCTTGCCCGATACTTCCTTTCTGCCAAAGTGACCTCCTTCCAGGAGGTAGCTAGGGGACAAATTGATCACTTCTTTTGCTTTTGTAGCGGTTATAAAGGGGGTCAGCATGGCTTCTTCTCTCTTGTCTCGGGCTTTATTTTGGGTAACAATAATAACGTGAGTTGTAATTTAACCTGATGGCTATTCTGCTCTCACACACCCCTTGTGTGCGTGCCCTCATCCTGCACAAAGACCCTGTGTTGTGGAGTAGTGGAGTTACCCATGCTGTTTAGGGAGCCTGGCTCTGGTACAGTGCTTTTATTAGTTTGCATTCCTACTACAACAGGGAGTATAACAGTTCTGGTTTTAGACAGGGACTTTCAAAATCTTGTGGAAGGTGGAAAATGGACCTTGTGGAAGGTTTTGCCCTCTCTAGAGGGCTTTGAGTCTGAATATTCCTTAGTGGCTTTTGAAGCTGATTGACAGCAGCCTACTTGACCAAGCTTTGTGGTAGTCTGCACTATTTTGCAGGACAAGAATTTCAGCATATATAGCATGATGTGGATGAAGAGCTGACAGTGCTCCTAGGTAGAGTACCAAAGCCTTGTATCAGACTGCTTGTAGTCTGAATCTGTAGTCTCCCATACTGACTGTCATCAGTGTCTGTCAAACTATATTTTTTCAGTTTAGTGAATCTGGCTTTTCTAAAGGATGTGCTGGATGAAGCATTCACAAGGAGTGCAAAAAATAATGATTTCCATAAGTAAATCTGCAAGAGGGAGGTTTCTTCTAATCCAAATTACTATCTCCTGCAGTGGATCATCAGATTAAATAATTTTTTTAATGTTCTACCCCTTGTCACAACTATATTGATAATGTTGCTACTTGCATTGCTTGGGCATGTTGCTGCCTGTAGTTGAAGTATATAATCTGAGGCTATAACCTGTCAGTCGAGTTAACTCAAGCCATGGTTTGACAGCAGAATAAATCTGGGTTTAGGGCTCCGGACTGAACTGAGACCACTGTGCTGAATAATGCAAAGAGCTGTTCTGCTCTAAGCTCACTTTGTTGCTCAGGCGTGTGCTCTGTGCATTTATCCTGTCTGTAACTTCCTGTCCGTGTCTTGGAAGGTCACACGTAGGAATGAGTATTCCCTCCCTGTCAGAAGCTACTGTGTGCTGGTTTTTTTTGTACGTGGGCTTCAAACCCAATATTAAGTGCTCTGGCTAATTGTATTTAATACAGTCCAGTGCCTGTGTCTGATTTAGGGTTAGGTTTGCACTGCTGAAAGATCCGGCCGTGCTCAGATCCCGTATGGTCACTGATTGGGTCCCCGGGTGATCTGTGTGTAGCCCATTCTGTGCTAGGTCCCAGAGGTAGTGTTTTCTCTTTGCTACTGCCTTGTCAGATCTGCCTTGTCCTCTTCTCTCCAATGGTACATATGGAGACATCTGAGCTCGTGGTACCCACAGCTCTGTAGATCCTGGCATTCACATGACCTTTCTGAGGGTGAACAGTAGCAGCATCAGAGAGCATCAGCTGGCTGACTTTCCTTACGGTAATTCTCATTAATACACCACCCCACGCAACACTCTGAACCTTTTCTTGATGTGATACTGTCAGCTGAGAGTGCAACTTTAGGAATGAGCACGTGTTGGTAAAAGCTTTAGAAGTAGCAAAAAGCCTTCCCTGATGAACAGTTTAAAATAGTTTTAGCAAGCTACAAACACTATGCTGGATTTGTCAAGTACACCTCTATCTGCAGTGCAACCTCCTTGCTGGTAAGCAAAATCTAAAGGCAGATGAGTCAGGTCTTTAACTATCACTGGAGTTTCAACTTTGGACTTGCCCTTAGATGCAGCCCATGCAAAGAGCAGTATTAAAAATGTTAACGAAAAAAAGGGAGGGAGGGAGGGAAAAAGGGTGTTTCTTTTCTATCTTATTAGTGTGCGCTGCTTGGTTGGGACTGGTTGCCTTTGTGTCAGAAAGGAAGCTTTTGGTAGGTATCAGGGCTTCTAAAGAGATCAGTCTCCCAGCACTAAGGCACTCCATTTTATTCCTTGTTTTCTGCTCTCTGAAGCTGCAGTGGTAGTTTACAAAGCCATGGCTGTTCCTGCTCACCTGTCCATCCCTGCCACCGTGGTGTGCTGGAGCAAGGAATGAGTCGCACTTTTGTCCAAGCCAGTATCATCCCTTGCTTGAAGTAGGAGAGCCTGTCTCTTCTCAGGCTTGTGTGACCTCCCAGCAAGGTGATTTTTTATATGGTATACAACCATATGAGAAGTGTAAAGCTGGTTTATGAATAGCATGGTGCTTTGGTGGTGGTCAGCTGCTCAGTGCTTTGGGTGGCTCTAGAGCTAGTGCAAGAGAGCTGGGATTGGCGATAGGAGAGTTTGGGACTGCCCCTCCTGGTAGGCGAGAGCATCTCCATACTTTCAGCCACCACCACTCTGTGCTGGTACGGCTTCACTGCCGCCTGGGTGAGCGAGCTAACGCAGCAGGGGAAGGCTGGTGGGTTTTCAGGTGGAACAGTTTCCCAGTCTGGTTCTCTGGGAGTTGAGGCAGATGTTTGTGCTCCTGGGTCAGAAGACGTGGCTGGAGGCTAGAGGTGCTTAACCTGGCCCTGCTGCCAGAGGACACTTCTAATGCAGTGGCACCCTATAGTCCTTGGTATGTGGACAAGAGATGATACACAAATAAAATCTGAGCTTACAGGGAGGTAAGTAGATAGGAGGTTGAGAAATACTGTAAAATCCTGTGACTCAAGGTACTCCACCCTGCTTCAGGGTATTTTCTCTTGCTCATATTCAAGTAATCTTCTTCAGGTAAGGCTGGTTTTCCTTTGCCTTGCAGTTGCATCCAGACTTTTCCCTCACCTGCTGCAGATGCAATGGAGTTGAGGCCTAAATCCTCTCGTGCTTTCAGTTGCACAACGTTATTTTTAAGTAGCCTTTGTGTCTGGGTAACTAGCCCTCTCCGTTTCTAGGAACAGTGTTAATGGAGACTGTATGCCTGCATAGGTGGGTGCAGCATGGGGCACAAAACATAGCTGTGCTCTGGCTCTCTGCTCCTCTCCTGCCTGTGAAACACATCACATCTTGCCAAGAAGAGGAAATAGCTTTTCCAAGGCCTCAGACCCTTTTAAATAGGCAGGTTTTATTTTCTTTTAAGTGATTGTGCCTAGAAAAAGTGGTCAAGCCACCTCGCTTTGATCTCTGCCTGCTCCCGCCTGCCTCCTGTTGCAGTTGGCTTTAGTGCAACACTTGTTGTCCAAACTCTCGTGCTTTTTGTGGCTTCTCTCCTGAGCTGGGACCACGAGGTGGCAGGATTGTTCCACCGATGCTGCGGGGGCGGCAGGACGGCAATGCAGCTGCTCGTTTTTATAGCCAAAGCAAAAACTGTGCTTAGTTGTTTGTGTACCATCATAATTGTGTTTTGAAATTTGGAAGAATTTCACATATATGTCTAATCCATGCTCCTTATTTTCTTTATATAACACTGATTTGTTCTGGGTCTTGCCTTTTTTTTTTCCTTTCCCCTGTGTTCAAGGGAGATGAAGGGGAGGGGGAGATGTACAGCAACATCCAGTATTCCTCACAGGTTCCAGCATTGATCAAACCCTGTGAAGCACATTACTGAGGCTGCTAAGGCTGCTGCTTTTGTCCTCATTTCACCCTGTTCTGTCAGGGTATTGCATCACGTAATATGCAAAGTGTTCAGAGCTCCTGCAGTACCCCCGTAATAGGGGTGAACTGAGGTTACAGCAACAGCTCTACCTCTGCATTCCTGTTGCTTTCTATAGGCTTTAGCACACTCACTTCTGCTGCAAACTCTCCTTGGGGTCACTGAGTCCACTAAACTTGATGTGATGCTTGTGGGGTCATTAAAAAGCAATTTGGGTAGGGGGAGAAATTCTCCCAAAAGACCCACTTGGAAAGATCACTTAATCTGATCAAACGGTGTTGAGGAGAGTCATTGCTTTCAGGAATTTATCCTTTCAGATTTCTTCCACCCCCCTGAAATTAATGCTGCTGTTACACATCTCTCGATTCACTGTTCTAGGATGCGAGACTGAAAATCAGCAATGCAGTTGTTTGTTCTTGTCTCTCCTTCCTTTTGTCAGCCAAGAGGGTCTCCTTTCTTTTACCTCTAGTGAGGAATTCTTGCAGGAAGATGGTTAGTAGAGGAAAAGGGTGTATAAGACAGACAGCTGTAAACAAGACCACAAAATTCAGGGGGCTGACAGCACCATTTTGGTCGGAAGCTCTGCTCTCTAGATGGCAAAGGGGGAAGCATCTTTTTCTACTTCCCTTGCTGCTGCCTTCCGTTTCCCTTGTTTCTTTGGCTGTGTTAGGGCTGCACCTGGGGTCCTTTGGTCATCTCATTGTAGACATCACTTTTTGTATTAGGGAGAGGAGTTTTTTTAGCATCTGGACACTCTGTGCTCCTCTTCTCTGGTAACAACGTGTATGTGGGGCTCTGTTCCCTTTGCGTCTCCACCTTTTGTGGTACTTCTGCCTTCCTGAGCGTGACTGGCTGTAGGAAGAGTCTCTTTGGGCCAGTGCTCACTCCGTTTTGGGTGTGGGGCAGAATGGTCCTGCTCACCCTTACACACCTGAAATACATCCAAGAGAAGAAATGTAGCCAAATAGGTAAAGAAATACCAGATTACTATTCTCTTCTCTGCCTCTCCCCCCATCTGGTTTCTAGTAGCAACAAGAGCCTTCACAGGAGCAATGCATCTCCTGTGTCACACGACTGTTCAAGTATTGTTGTCTTTTTGGCCTGGTCTGTGCTGAAATATCTTTCTATATTCTAATATCTATTGGTCTAGAGAAATGAGTTGGATGGGAGGGGAGGATGCTCTTGTCTGCCCTGGTCAGGGAAAAGTTACGCTGCTAGAAAGAGCGTGTGGTGGTGTAGTTTATGCTGGGGGAAATGGGATGGAATTGCTTTGCTGTTCTTGCTTATTCTATTCTGGAAAGCAGCTAAGAGCTGTGCTGGCAAACTCTCTCTTCTGGTGCAAGCAGGGCTCTGCCCCAGGCTCCTCTGGCTCCGAACTCTGATGTCTAAACAGATTGCTGGGTTACACACTGAGCGTGACTGAATACCACTGAAACGCAGTGGAGCAGAATTTCCCGTGCCTGCTGCCATGGCTTGCTTGAGGTGCATGGGAAAGGCAGAGATGGAAGAGGGCGCTTATTTATCTGGTGTGGCATGTGAAGCATTAAGCTTCGTGTGGCACAGGAGACTAAAGGCATCGTGTGACTCAGCTGGTGCCATGCTTTTTCTTGCTCACTTCATGTGGAGGGGGTTGGTAAAGAAAGAGCAATCGGAAGGATTGCTCAAGGGACTGTCAGTCTCTCAGATGGTGCAAGCATCAGAGCACGTCAGCCTGCAATTAGCCAAGAAATGACAAGCAGAGCAGGCTAGATTGTCAGTAAGTGGGCAGGGACCAAGCCAAGAGTAGTGTATTATGGTGTGCTCCTTGTCCTTCCTTCATCCCCAAACACCTCTAGTGTACAGAGGAAGCATTACTGTGCACTTATGGTCGATTTCCTGCCTTATTGCCTTTTTAAATTTTTCTTTTCCTCCACTGTAACAATGAGATGTAATATTGAGGTGTTACCCCACCGTGACAAGAAAAGCATCCTGCCTCCTTTCATGGCGTCTGATCACTCATAGTCTATTGTTTGGGTCTGTGGTATATTGACTTGATTCAAGAGAAATCCTATTGATATTGATATGGGGGGACCTTGCTAATGTTCTTGCTCAGTTAGGAGAGAAAATACTGTAATGATTTTGGGGGGGGGGTTGGGGAACAAGAGGGAGGAAGTATGTTTGCATTGCTTATAGCATCTGGCATAAGAAAGGTAATATGCTGGAAAGGAGAGTGACCTCATCTCTTCTCTGTGTATATTAAAGGATGAGATGCTGAAGTCAAATCAGGAACTGTAGATCTTTCCACAGTGAAAGCGAGCTAGGTAATGCAGCAGTACTTAGCATTCAAGAGCTTAATTCAGCCTTGGACTTCAGAGAATTCAAGTTCTTTCCCTCCCCCTTCCTTCACCTCCCCCTTAGACAAAATATATAACACTGTATGTGCAATACCTGTCCTAAGGAAGCCGAGAGCGTTTAGCTGAAGTACAGGGAAATGCTGCTCTTAGGGTTTCCTGGCAGCCTTTATTTTTGGTGTGGTTGTAAAGTCTGGATGCATCTGAAGTCGCTATTCTGCCCACATCCTACTCCTCTGTGTGAAGGGAAGAGGCAGTTCCCATTTCCCCTGTGTGGTCCTCCACAGGGTGTGGTTTTGCAAGTTGGTTTTTGCTTGGTGTGTTGGTTATATGTAGGGGTTTTTTGTGTGTAAGGCTGCTTTTCTCCCCCCCCCGCCCCTCCATGGCAAAGCTGATTTCTGAGGTTCCTGCCCTTTGGTAACCCTCAGGATGCACTATTAGGCAGTGCAGCAGTTTCAGCCTAAGAAGTTTCTATCATTGACCCCTCCACTGTCTGTGCAACTATTCTGTTTGCCTTGTGCAAGAAAAGGTTATTAGCAAGAAGGGATGGTTTTCGTCCCAGTTCAGCAGGGACCTTCGAAACAACTTGTTGACTTGGAGAAGCAGATGTTTGTGCTGCAGGGCTGTGAATGAATGGTTGTGGTTAAGCCTTTCTCCAAAGGGTTAATAAAACTTTTACTGAATGTCTCTAGAACATGGTTCAACAAACAGGTTTGTCAGCCCCTTGGGAGTCCCTATTGTGTGCAGGTGAGAGCTTGGAAGAACAAGAACCTCATGGAGTGTCCTTGCTGACATGGAACTGTGCCCATTTTACTGCATGCTCTTCTGTCACAACATGTGGCTGTATTAATATTTTCATGGACTTTTCCATGGCACTTAACAAAGCCCTTTTTTTGCAACAACTTTTTGTGGAAATTAACTAATGCATCTCCTTTCCAAATGAAGGGCTGGCATTGATATCACATGCCATATTGTCTAATAAGATGGGATGTCTTCTTTTAAGTACTTAGATTTAATTTCTTTCTACTGATGATAAGCTGAAAACAAGAGACTGGTGCTCTTCTGCTGAGTTCATTGCTAAGTGACTTGTCTTGAGGTCCAAAATTTGTAGAAGAATGAGAATTCTGGCTATATGTACCAGTTTTAAGTCTTTTAGGCTACTAGCACATAGGAATCCCACAGACAACCAATTCTTCCAGCACCTTCCACTCCATTAGGTGAAGCAGAAGTCTAAACTGTTAGCTTGTATTTTTTTCAAAGGTGTTATTGTTATTACAGTGTGTTTAATAATGACCAAGCACAAGGGCACACACAGACCACCAGCACTGGTACTGACTTTGATCAGCCCTCTCAAATGGGTGCTGTTGGATATAATGTAAGCTCGGTCACGTACACGGATAGACATTTGGGTTTTAGTCCCATCTAGACAAAATATAAGTCCTCAGGGCATTTTCACATTGTAAAGGTTAAGAGCTTGTGGGGACCTAATAATGCATAGAGGTGGAGTTTGGTCCAAGATGGAAATTGCTGAGGCATAAAGACTGAAAAAATTGCCAAGATATCTGCAGTGGTTGTGCAACACTGGGAGTCTGGCAGTATTGGAATGTATGGATTGTGTCTGGAGATTTTTGTTCGTTTTTGTAACAAAACAACTGTTTTTGAGGGGATTTTAAAACAAAACAAAAAATAACCAAACAACCAAAAAAACCCAGCAAAAAGTTGCTGAGACAGTCATGTCTATAGTTTTGGTGGACAAGTTTTGAAGTATTATATGCTATGTTTCATAAGTACTGGAACTGGATCATGCATCATTTAGGCTTGTTAAAGAAAATATGTAGCAGTTTGTCAGGTGACTGTTGGTTTTCTTTTGTTTCCTTCCTTTCTGGTATTGTTGGAAACAGCAGCTATTCATGGGAGTTCTCTCTGGAGGATGCAGTGACCATGGCTGAAGTCAGAGCTGCAGGACTGGGTTTTGGGTTGGAAAGGGGAAGGGAAGAGGAGATGAGATCATTATGTGGAATGCTCTTATGCCTTCTCTTTGTTTTTCAGTGGACGAATATATTGCCATTGCTAAAGAGAAGCATGGATACAATATGGAGCAGGTAACAACCCTTTGAATACTTACTTTATTATAAAATATTTTTCAGCAGGTATTAAAACATGACTTAAAGTGACTGCCTAGAACTGCTTCTTCCCTTCTGTATTGCCTGTGTTTTCTCCTCTCCTACTTCTCTCAAAACTGACTGTTCATAATAGTAACCTGTACTCTGGGGACATGGAATTCACCCCTGTTTTTACATCAAAAGTCAAAAGAAGAAAAAAAAACAACATTGCAATTTCTAGTGAAGTTTGGCCATGAGTATTATGCTTCCTATGGTGACTACACTTTCAGAACCCCTAAACAATGTTAAGAAGATTGGCTTGTCTTTGGACAGCTGCCTGATTGCATTGCAGTTTCCAGTTGACTGCTCCATCTCTGCTTCATGGATGTCTTGGCAGTTACTAATGAGCTATTGAACCATCATATGCTATTATGAGGCAAACCAGTATCCACAGTTATTTGCCTTAAAACTGTGCTGCAAATAATTTTGCATTTCATAGATGAGCACCTCAGATGTCAGTGCAGTAGCAGTGGGCAACTTCACCAGCTGCCGCTGAGGTTAGCCAGCCCTTTAACTTAGGGATGGAAACCCTGGTCCGAGCAGCAGACCTCTCCTTTGCTCCACGTGGTCTAGGATTGTGTACTAATCTTTCCTGTGTTAACTAACATCGATTTCAACACTCATCTGGGGAGATGAGTAGACCTGTGCTTGGGAAGCTTTTCTGAATTCTCTGGAGTTTCCTTATGCACTAATACTTGCCCGGAAAGGGAAGGTGGGGAATCTCATGACTTACTTTGTTGGCAAATTACATACTGTCTCTAAAAGGGATTCTCTGAAAACTTGAAAATTTATGAAATTGTTCAGGCAAGGGCCATAAGCATGAAAACCAGTGATTTGGATGGGCAAGGGTTTCTATTTAGATGACTTGGCTGTCATCTTTGAGTCAGACTTTCAGTGGTCGATACTCGTGCTCAAAAAGACTTCTTGGGGAACAAGAACATTGAAGTTGAGACAGCCAGCAAAATTTCCAGCAAAACCAGGAATGATCAGACTTGATGTTTATAGTTTCTAAGAGCAGAAAACAGCAATAAAAAGGACACAAAGGCACCAAAAGGCTGCAAACTTAAATGAAAATAAGGATGGTAGCTTAATTCCGTTGAGGTGGGTAATCCTAGTATCGGATGTGCTGGGTAATATTTGCCAAAAGAGATGTTCTCAGGGTAATAAAAATGGGTTTCATCATTTTAGTGGAGAAGTATTGTTTGGAGAATATAGACTGATCCAGAAGACTGATCAAAATAAAGCTTGACATTTTTTAAAAGACAGTGAATTCTTGTGCTTTGAAAGACTTAAATTTGGGTAACAGATTTGCATTCATTTTAACATTGGAAATACAGACTTCCCACTGATTCCTTGAAGTCTTTATCCCCATTTTCTCTCTTCCTCTGTGTACAGAAGTAGAAGTTATGGGACTCACCACATCAGGATGTAAAGTGGCTGAGCAACTTGTAAAAATGTTCCTCCTTCTAAAAATTTTCTTATTCCTTCCCTAGCACTCTGGAGTTAAGTATGTTTCCTGGTCCTTTGTGATTTCCTAGACACCTACACTAGGTACTTCCAAGAAATAATGGAAGAGTATCTATCTTATATAACTCTGGGAGGCATGTACTTATTTTGTATTAAAGGGACAAGTGTCAAGGCTTTCCAATCAGAATGATTTGTTGTGTCACCAAGGGACACTCTCTCTTCAGCAGGTATCATCAGAGTTGATTTTGGCTGGGTACCTGTGGACAAGCTGGTACAGGCTCCCTGGAAGCCAGTCAGAGCTCGCTTTAGCATTTGGCCACTGTCTCTGGGCTTTGCTGGCCAAGGCAGCCCTTTCCCACGTGTGCATCCCCCCAACAGCTGGTCTCTCTGTGCAGGTGGCTTGGCTGACAAGTCATCGCACAGAGATTCCCACTCTTCCATCTGTGCCCCTGTCCAAAACCTACCTTTGCAGACTAAGACGTGCCAGTCTGTTGAAGGGAGCAGTGAGCTGTCTGGCAGGGCAGCACTCCTGCCCAGTGGCTTTCCCATCCAGCTGGCTGCATCTGCTCCACACACAGCTGCCCTGTCTCTGTCCTTTCTCTCCCCTTGCCCGTGTCAGAGCGCTCCGTTGTTGGTTCTGCCGCTGTCAGATGGTGGCTGGAGGGTTGGGGCTGTGCTGGTGGGAGTCCCTGCAGCCTCACCAGCTCGAGGGCAGGCAAAGGCCAGGCTCCAGCAGGCGAGTGAGCTCTGGCAGGGGCAAGCCTGCTTCATCTGATGTTGGCAAACTGTGGTAGGTGGTTGTGCTGAGCTGTAGCAGTCACAGGCTTCTGGGAGTAGTACGGCAAGTCTGGCTGTGAGCTGTGCTCTCCTGGCAGACTTTGTCAGGTGCCCTGGGACAGAGGAGGCTGGAAAAACTGCATACTCACCTGCATACGAGTGCAGAGCTGTCTTAGGGCAGGATGGAGAGGAGGAGGAATACTGCTCTCTTGATAAACAAGCCTATAAGGAAAACCTTTTTGTTTACCTCTTGCTTTGTGCGAGCAGCTGTCCCCTCAGCCCTTGCTAGCACCTCAGTGGTGTTTAACACTACCTTGCCCTCCCAAAACGTGTCTCCTTGTCTTTCCCTTGCTTTCTCACAGCTCATATCTGAAGCTGAAAGGAATGACAGGAGACAGAAAACTCAATCCTTTGTGACTGCAGAATAGTTTATTTGGCCCTATACTTGCCAAAGTGGATGGAGATAAGTGGCTGTGCGACTCCTGTGACATCTCAAGTGACTGTGCTGCAACCAAGACTACTTAACGTTCTGCGTGGTGGCAAAAGGGAGGAGAGGGTGCCTGGGCAGCACTGAGAGGCCAGTAGGGTCAGGACAAGATCTTGGATAACACTAATACGTATACACAAACTCTGCAGAATCTCAGGGGAGCAAGATCCCATAAAGGAACTGCTTTTTGCATAGCAAAGCATAATGGGGAAACCCCAAATTTGGAGGGATTTTGTAGCTCTGAGCAGCCAGGGTGAAACTTGGCTGCGAAACCCAAGCTGAGTTTGCATATGACGAGCAGGTTACTCTGATGTTTTACTCAGCATGTTAAAGATTGTTTTCACTTTACAGCCGTTGCAAAAGGCTGGTTTCTAGCTCTGCAGAGGCAGACCTTCCCAAAATGACTTGTGGTGGTTGCTGGCATGTCAGATGTAGTGGTGTGTCATAACGCACAGAGGCTGTGGACCCCTGGGAGAGGGGTGGCTGTGAGTGAGCATCTTGGAGGCGGTGGGAGGAGGACATTTTGCAGGTGGTGAAGCGCAACCCATGCACTTTGACTTTGGAAAGGAGAACCAGAGACTGCAACAGTGAAACAAGGTGTCTCTCGAGAACAAATGAGCAGCCCTCAAATGAGTGAGATTTGGACCTCCTTTGGGCTGGGGACATCTTAGCAGCAAGTCAAGGTTATGCATGCTCTCTGACTTTCCTTCTTCCAGTTCCTCCCTCATCCTCTCCCCCTTTTCCCCCCTTCCTTCTCAAAGAGCCCCCTAAACAACCATAAAAACCCACAGTTGGCTAAACCATCCTCCTAGTTGCACAGGAAATGGAGTTTAGCACTGGCAAGGAGCTTCCTTTAGTCCAGCCTGTTTTTTAGGTAGCCTTCCCAAGTCTTTGCTTTCTTGTGTATACCATAATCAGTAAAGTTGGAATAATTTCTTCAATCTTCTTCTTCCCCTCTCTATTGCTACTCTCTTATTACATTACTATTTGGCTAAACAGTTTGGATAAAATTCAAGTTGGTCTTCACAACCTAGCAAGGCAAGGATCAGATTCTTGCACACAGAAAAGTGTCTGATGTAGCTGAGAACTGAACTTAGGTCTAATGTGTTGCCTGAGAAAAATGCTGTAGCTCTCCCTTTGCAAGCATGTAATAATGTTTCTTGTGATTACAATTGTCCCTTTGGTGTCCTTGTTCTTTCTAGGCCCTTGGGATGCTGTTTTGGCACAAGCACAACATTGAGAAGTCTTTGGCAGATCTGCCAAACTTTACTCCATTCCCAGATGAGTGGACAGTGGAAGACAAGGTCTTGTTTGAACAGGCCTTCAGTTTCCATGGGAAAACCTTTCACAGGATCCAGCAGATGGTAAGTGGTGTCACAGGAGTAGAAACGCGGAACAGACGGTTGGACCGTTGTCTTCAGTGTTGATTGCGCTGAACTCCTGTCTAATGCTCTTGGGAGAGAACAGGCCAAAGGGGATGTTAGACAAAAAATATTATGATGAATAGAAAGAAACAACATTGTTTTCAGAGTCTCTATAGAAGTGTTTTCCTGATTTGCTTTACTGGTTCAGGATAAACTTTGACTGTGCAATTTTTTTGGGTTGGAAATTACAGTTTTCAGTCCCCTGCGTGCTATAGTGGTGTTTATGTCTCAGCTGGAGTTCAGGCATGGTCTGTACACACGTGCTCACCCACGCACAGAGTAAAGATCATCTCTGTGCAAAGCTGATTTCCTTTCTTACAGCCTGCTTTTTAGGAATTAATTTTATTTGACTATGAAGTCTGTGCTTAATGTGATTTGGGACTGTCAGTGGATGCTGTGGTGGAGGTTTATACATCTTTGCAAGCATTCAGTCTTTTGCTTTCAGTTGGTAGTGATATTTTTTTTAACTATGATTGAAAACTTCAAGGGTAGGTTTCTGCCTGAAAAGGAACTGCCAGGGTGTGTGCAATTTTCTTTTGAAAAAAATTTTTTTTTAATTACATCCTGAGAGTTTCTTCAAGTGGTTCATCACCTGGGTGGGAACCAGACTTTGTTCTTTGCTCTCCTTCAGTAAAGTGACTCTCGAGTGTTCCAGCAGGACACGGTTACGTTGGTTGCAATCCTTTGAAGTGAGCCTAGGCTGTTGCAGTCTGTTCAGCCTTTTTAAAGCACATGTGAAGGTCTGTGTTGCTGATCCTGTTGAAAAGCGAAAGGTGATTTGCCTCCCCAGTATGAAGGAAAACTGCCAGGTCCTTTTAATAAAGGGTGACAGGAAGAGGCTCAATCTCCACGTCCTCCTTGAATGCTCCTTGACTGGCATTCATTTTCAAATCTTTTTGGAGTCCTAGGGTCTCCTTCTCCCTTGGGTCAGGTGATGGGGCTTGCACATGCTGTGGATAGCTGATATAGACAGTCTGGAGAGTTGTGGACTCTTGAAGGGTGAAGCTGTTTCTTTATTCCTCTGTTCTTATATAGGGGAGCAAAAAAGGGGAGGGGAATGTCCTGGGGAAAAGAGAGAACAGCCTGTCCTGTTGCTTGGTTAAATGCCAAAGCAAGAAATTCTCAATTCGGTTTATGTGCAGAAGCATGAGACTGTCCCTGAGTGAAGTGCATTCCAACACAGGGATGCCAAGCTCATGCACTGTTCCCTAGGTAATAATATCTTGTTACTGTTGCTCCCAGAAAAGCCATCCTGCATGAAAGGAATTAAATGGCATGAAGCTTTGTGTTTAGCAGGGGACAGGAATCAGTGGCTCAGGAGCATGTCAGCTGTTAGTTTGCATATGCTGCCCCATTAACACCAGTGCAGCTTGGAACTGAAGGGAAAAATTATCAAAGCCAGAGAACGAAAAGTGAGGTACGTTAGTTACCGGAGCTGGTTCTGATATTTTGGCACTCTTAGCGTGCGTTTGTAGCCACGTGGATGTTTGTCATGAACAGCCTTGTCCCTGAGTTTGTTCTGTAGAACTCTTTCACTCCAGCGTACCAGTCTGCTGCATGGCTATTGGCAAAAGAGCTTCAACGTAGCACCTGTGCTTTGCCAGCACAGATGGATTTATGCCTTTGTGCAGCTGTGGGCCAGGGTGGTAATTCTGATGTGATCCATTATTAGGACCTAAAGTCAACCTGCAATCTGAGAACTGGGCTTATCTCAAGTGAAGACTTAAACTTCAGTATCTGAATGAGAGAGATCTGGCTCTTGCTCACAGTTTTTTCCTCCCCACCCGTCCTGCTCTCCAAGCTGAATCAGACACTTACCTAATATGTTTTATTCAGCAAGAAAGGCTAGACTTTTACCTTGTAGCAGTCCTGTGCAAGAACGTCTGTGCAGAGTACCTCAGAAGTAGAGAATTAGTCTTAATGTAGTTTCATGCTTTTTGGAGGCAGGCTTTTCATTCATAGCTACAGGGCAATTACATTAGTGTGAGAGGACTCGTGTTTTCCTATATCCTGAGTTCACCACGCGGTAATGTTTCACCTTTTGAAAACATCTTTTGTTGAGACCTTTGAATGGACTTCATCATGTGAATGGTGTGAATAAGCCTTTTTAACCAAACATCAAAGGTGTGCTTGGGATGTAGCCTGCAATTCAGCAGTTCCTGCAGTTGCATATGTATGCCTGTGTTGGCCGTTAAAACGGTTATCTCGGTTTCAAGGCCCCATTTTGGATTTGCTCTTGCTATGTTCCGCTATTCTGAAGGGAACCAGCTACCTTGGCTGGTGAGTGGAGGCTTGCTGAGATGCTCTTTAGAGATTTTGATGTCCTAAATAGTAGGCACTAACCTGAAACACTCCCTCACAGATCATTTTTGGAAAGGCTACAGGACTGCCTTTCCTGAGCCTTTGAGAGAATCCAACTTAGATCAGATGTTCCTTGACAAAACAGACTGATTGTATGTGAACTCCTGGGGATACTTTACATATAAACATATAAAAGGATACATGTTTAATTTACAGCTTCCTGACAAATCAATAGCCAGCCTGGTGAAATTTTACTACTCCTGGAAGAAGACAAGGACTAAAACTAGCGTGATGGACCGTCATGCTCGTAAACAAAAAAGGGAACGTGAGGAAAGGTAGGTTTGCAAGCAGAAAGGCTGTGTATTGACGCACACTGATTTCTTTAGACTATCTCAGAGATTCCTGTTAGGCTGTAAGAAACTAGATGTAGGATTTTCCCAAAAATGTTTCCTGGTACCACACCTTCTTTCCCTACCCCTCTTCCTTGCTGTGCATGTTTTGCTTTGCTTAAAGCCAAAAGGAATCTGTCGGCAATTAAGTGTGCTCCCTTTTTCAACACTGCAATTCCTGATTGCCCTCTAGTACAGTGGTCACAGTCTCATCACTCGAGAAGCTTTTTCTCTGATAGTGCTTGGGGGTGGAGAAAATGAAATTAAAACTGTTTACAAGCTGATTGGCACTGTTGTCAGCAGAGCCAGAAAAGCTGATAAGCAGGACAGTAAAAGGAAGTAATAAAAGAGCAAGAAATCTGCCTTTATTTCCTCCATGTGATGCTCAGTAGAGTGCAAACGTGCACCTGATGGGGAACAGGCTCCAGCGTAGCCCGCCTCAGCCCGTGCGCATGCACACACAGACCCTTCCCCTGCCCTTTACACCATTACCAGTATAAGGCTGTCAGACCAAGCTCTGTTCCCTGAGAAAGGTAAGGTTAAGGCTGTGTTTTTGAGTGACTGAGAAGAGAGTAGCACAGGGGAACTTAAGATGAGTTTTCTGGCAGATGTCCCAAGGAGCACTGGGTGCATTGGGATTTGGGTGAGGGTCATGATGTTTTGGAGGTTAATAACCACTGAGCTTAAGAAGATGAGCCTGACTCCTGCTTATGCGGCTTTGTCTGCAAGTTCACCCTCCTGGATATGTGTGCAAGCACTTGAAGGTATGTTAGCCAGTGGCCTTGTGTATATTGCTGGAAGTACCTGTACAGTTAGGACTGCCACTCGGTGACTTTGTCTAGTTCTGGAGGTGACAGAGCCTCAGAAATGCGGTGGCCTCAGGTGTGTGTGGGGAAGAATAACCCTCTGAACAGCAGCAACTTGCCTTCTCAACCTGCTCTAAAATGCAGTTAGTGTCTTTGCAGACCAAACTTGAGGTGTGCTTTGCCTTGGAAGACTGCTAATGTAATTGGGCAACATTCTCAAAAGCTTTTCCCTCAAAGGAGTTGCTGCTTTAGCACTTTCCAGGGAGCTGTTTGCTGGCTCCAGTGCATATGACTGAGCCCTGTTTGGGAAAGGGGAAGTAGTATGTTTCCAGGGTTGAGCTGTACTACAGGAATGACTTACTCAACCTCTCCTACCTCTCCATTAGGTCAACAATACTTGCTTAATAGGCAGGGCCAGGGAGAACACTACTGGCCATCTTGTCTTGTATTTGGTTGGCTCTCTCTGACCTGAGTCTCTTCCATTCTGTTTTTCCTTCTCTGCAAAGGCTGTCTTGATTTTTTTTTTCTTCTCCCCATCCTGCTTTTATTTATTTATTTATTTGAATTTCCTTCTAATTTCTAATGTAGGGATAAATCTCTCACAAGGAGAGTTTGTCTTGTGCTATGTAGCTTAGGATCTTTTAATAGTACCTCTCTATATTTGTTCTGTGCTTGTAAATGAAATTACTGCAATTTGGAAATACACCTGTCTGGTACCTCTGCCTGTTTGCTGGGAAAAGCAGCACCTCAGACCATCTGGTGATTGGGAAAGAACTGTGTGGGCTGCCATGTGCTGTAATTTTGTAACCTTTGAGGAAGGCAGCTGGATTGGATATTTGTAATTTGGTTTACATCTGCAGCAGACTAAGCAACTGGCCATCAGCTTGATGTTTGATTTCCCTTCTTCCCCCTCATGTGAAATAGTCGAACCCCTGCACCCCCTAAGGATTTGTCAGTGCAGCCGTGCGGGGCATGGAAGCAAAGCTGGATGAGTTTGGGGTGCCTGGATTTTGAGGCTGTGCTGTGCCATTGGTCTTGGGTTAGAGTGATCAATGTCTAAAACTGCAGAAATTACTAGGTGGGTTTTGGTCTAGCTCATGTCTAGGGAACTTGCTGGAATAGAAGAGAAAACTACGAGCACAGCAAACCCCCTGGGGTTTGGCCTTTGCAGAAGGGCTGAAATCTGAACTTAGGTAAGAACGTAAGGAAGCTCTTTTGGAGATGGGGTTAAGAGAAGAGGCGGTCTGGGGTATCTCACTCAAATACTGCTCTCTCTCTTCTTTGACTAAGCAGGGAAAATCCCCAGCTGCTCAGATTTTCACTAAAATAGCTCCCAGTGCATTTGGGACCAGGTTTTCAGTAGCTGTTCTTAGTTGTATGTGAGGGGCTTTGTGTATGCAGCTCTGGGAGGGGATGCTTGTGAGTTTATTCCCTGGAATCATGATTACACAAACTAAATATGTTGTGAATCAGCTGGTGAGCCAGGTGGCTTGGGAGAGCAGAAATGGCTTGTACAAGTGACTGCTTTTGTGGAGATGGATGCCAGCTCAAGCCACTCGGCAGTGCATTCCTCAGGAGGCTGTGTCTGCACAGGCCATGGCTGCAGCAGGGAGACAGCCCTGAGCGAGCGCTGGTGCTGCAGCCGTGCTCACTGGTACCCGCGGTGCCTGCTGTCCCCTGCTCCTATGTGAACGCACCCCAGCTGGCCTCAGCACCCCAGCAGCATAACACAGCTTCTGCTGGGCTTTCTCCACACAGCACTGGTGCTGTGACATACCTGCAGCTGAAGTTCCTCATCCCAGGATATAAAGTTTGACATGACAAAATAGGTTTATTTTTTTAGAAACAAAAATAAAAAGGAAGCTTTGATTAGGTCAGCTTATTTCTTCCATTTCTGGGCATCATCCCAAATGGTGCAGTTAACTTTAGTTGTGTACAGTACAAAAATTCTAAATGGTGAAAATATATTTGATTTAATGTCTGATTAAAATTCCAATGAAGCCAAACTGGCCAGGTGTGCCAAGGTCACTTTCTATATGGCCCCAGTTTCATGCCTATTATTCTGTAACTGATAACCTCTTTTTCTTTTCCAGGGGAGAACAAAATGTGAGGCTGTCACTGAAAAAAAAAAAAAAAAACAAAAAAAAACCCAAACAAAAAACCCAAAAAAACCAACCCCAAATGTTTTTTATGCTTGTGCTTGAGGGAGTTCATCTTGTGCATGTCTATTTTGCTAAATGTTAAGGAGTTGTATGAAATCCATGTTTTAGCTACTTGCTGTAATTCTGTTTGTTTCTGTCTTGGTTTGCCTGAAGTTAAAATGCTTGGTATCCCATGTTCTTTAAAAGGTAACTTGTGTAATCAATTTCATGTATCTTGCATTCATTTGAACAGACTTATTTAGCCTCACTACACTCCTGAGAACTCTTCCTTTACAAGACATGGTCCCTAATATCTTTACAGTTCAGAATTTCTTGAATTGATACAAAAAAAAACCCAAAAATGAAAAACCCCACCCAAACTCCCTAAAAAAACCCACCCTGGGAATAAAACTAAGGAAAGCTGTTGGATTTGCTATTGCATCCATGCATTTCTTTTAGCGTGCTATTTATGGAAAAAGAGAGTCTCACAAACCAATCCAGTACTGTTGGCTTTTGTCTTCCAGTGAGGATGAAATGGAGGAAGCAAATGGAAATAATGCTATGGATATTGAAGTTGAACAAAACAAGGAGAGCAAAAAAGAGGTATAACTCTTTTCTTATTACTGTAGAAATGAAAGTGTTTACTTACTAGCTACTTCATGTAGAAGTTGACAGTATCTAATTTTCTTTATTTGTGCTGTGTATAGTTGTCATACAAGAAAAGAATTGTCTTCAGAGTTACTCTTAGGTAAAGACAAGTATAGACAAATAAGTTATTAGGGATGGAGCTGGGGAAATTTAAGACTTTACCGTCCCATGATAATGTACTGTGTGGATGTTTCTAGTCTCTTTGATTCTTGGCTGTCTTAGCTTGATCCCCCTTCTGTGATGGTTTAAATCAACCTAACTGCGTGGAGATGGTGTAGGAGCACTTATGTTCCTGGTGAGGTGGTTTGGTGGAAGGGAAATATGTCCTTTAATCTGTTCCTGGTAGACTGGCAACAGTGTGTTTATCTACATCTTAGACTCTAAGGTAAATTCCTGGTGTACTGAAATCCTAACCTGGTGGCACCAGGATTGCAACTACAGTGGTGAACAGTAGAGAAAGCTTTTATGTGTCCAGTTCATTTTGTCTGGCAGGGAGGCCTTAACCTGTTGTAATGTGCAGAGCATTTTGTCTACTTAAAATGTACGTGCACCTCATTTCAAATACTTCATTTTAAATCGGCATAGAGTTCTGGATGGAAATAGACACACCAATATAAGTTTTGAAAACCTAGCCTGTGATGCTTAACAGGAAAGTGCATATTGTACTTTCGTGTGTATAACCTGCTGGTTATCTGTTACTACATAAAAAAGCCTTGCCATTCAGCCACAGTGTGGGCTGTATGTGTGAGTGAGTGCTACAGGAAGACATTTACCCCAAGGACTTCTCTCCTTAAAGTAGTTCCCTTTCCTGATTTCTCGTAGCCTGATTTCTTTACCACAGTCATTCTCTTTCAGATTTTTAAAGTTATTTTTTAAAAGGGTGTATGTAGGAAAGAAACACTAGAAATATTTAAAAACATGATTGGACACAGGCAAAAACAAAGTCATTGAGCAGCTATTTTGTCAGTCACTGTCGGCGAGATTAATGCCTCTAATACATTATTTTGAATGGAAATAACTCAAAAATCAGAGCATTCTAGTCTGCTATTCACCCATGCCAGAGGGTACTCTAAGCTTTCCAGAAGAGCCTACCTGTTGCTTCCACTGGAGAAACCAGCATCCCTGATGTTGTTTTAGGAGCAGAGTGGATGTGAAGTCACTCATATTCACCCTTGCAAGAAGCCGAGATCTCAAAAGCCTTGACAACACCCAGACGGGAAGAACTGTCACTTGGCTAAGTTGCAGCTGCGTGCGACAGCTCTCCAGTGTGTCTCGTAACTCATTAATACTATAATCTCATTTCTCATTATTCTAATAAATTTTCAAGTTTAGATTTCTCCACAAACTCTTTCAAACCTTGCATCTGTAAGAGAGCTCCTTTCAATCCCCTTTATTGCTGCTTCCTTCCCTACGACACTCACGTACTCTGAACTTGCTGCAGAAGAGAGTGGCAGAGACTGAAGGAGTTAATGTGCGACTCAAATATTGTACCCGTTAGTGGGATGCAGAGGGCGTGTTGGAGGACACGCAGTTCTGTGTTCTGCAAGCAGCACCTTCTGTGGCCAGAAGTCATACAGAGTTCATTGGAGGAAGGGGCTCAACAACCATGAAGACCCCTCCAAAAAGACCCTCTGCGACCACCCCCCAGTGGTGCCTGCGCAGTTGGCCAGGAGTCACATCAGCCCTTGCTGGAGGTGGGGGCTGAACTGGATAAAGGCTCAAACTGAGGGAGCCATGTGCACGCCCAACAACGGAGATCAGCCAGTCTGGCTGCGTGCACACCCACCACCAGAAGACTGTCTGGGGACCATCACTGATCTCAGGATATCTTTCCTTATCTCTTTCCTGTCTTCTTTTCCCTCCTTTTAGATTCCCTCCTCTTCTCTTCTTTTCCCTCTTTTTAGATTTTGTTCCGATAAGAACCTACAGTGTCAACGTTTTACATTTTCCAAGCTTAGGGTTTTTTTTCATTAAAAATAAAATGTTTAACTGATTGTTTGGTGTCATTTCGCCTTAATTTAGCCGAAGGGGATTTACAGAACTCTAGTCGCTCTCCTCTCGCCTCAGAGGTAGGACGTGACAGAGGGAAAGGTAGTTCTTCGCCGACTTGGCTGCCTCTGCTATAAGGCCAAACCAGATCAGATGACTGATAGCTACCGTCAAGACATTTTTGTATAAATTCTTGTATGGGAAGAGGCTCTCTGCCCTCCCTGTCACACTGATACAGGCCATGACACTCTAAACCATCTGAAAGAGATCACCAGAACTCATGGAGCATGTGCAGTCAGGCTGTGTATGTAATGGCAAGTAGCCTTCTGGGGGCTCTTCTGGGGTCAGGGATTGTACTGGTGGGTAAAATGAAGCTGACAACCTGCATACCTTGTTCAGAGTTAATTTGATTTGATTTTGGAGTACCTGAGCCTGGGGCTGATTGAAAATGCCTCGAGAGAGAGCAGGTATCCAGGAGGAGGAGATGTTCTTTCTTGATCGCTGTGTTTCTTTTCATGACGTGGTCAGATGTGCAGGGGTGGTGATGTGCCACTAGCCCAGGACTCTTACCGTAAAGAACCTCCCTGTCCCAGCCCTGCGGAGATGGCTTTTCCAGCTCTGAGACACGTCGCTTACTGTATGACTTGCCGAGTAATAGTGTGATTTTTGCGGAGTATCTGAAATCTCATCTGTTTCCTCTTTTGGGGATCATTGGGGGGGAGATTTCCCCCTTTTTTTCCCAGTACTTTCAGTGTTAGTGCTACCGTTCGGGTTTCCTAAAATAGTGACTCCATTATACTGAAGTCGTGAACTAGAGTTGCTTTTTCCACATCTTCCCTATTCCTGGAGATGCCTCCCATTTAGTCTTCTGCTTTTACATGATTTGAGATAGCTTGGTCACTTCTTTTTATGCAGTGAAATCTGAGGAGGGGAACCTTGTTTTTATTACGGGATTTGTAAGATTGAAGTGTGTGGGATAGCAGTGGCAATATCTAAATAAACTGGGAAACACTGCTAATTCCCTGCATTTTAATTCTGTCTGGTTTTCATGAATTTATTTAATTCTACAGAGAGATGTGTGTGGGCAGGAGAGCAAGAGTTTCCAAGATAGGGTAGACATTCAAATCTTCAGAACCTGGGCAATATCACTGGGGCCTAGAGATATTTGGAGCTGTCAAAAAATGTTCTGCTGGAGCTCTGGCTTCTTGTCCACAACACAAGAACTTCATACTCTTTGAACTGTGCAAAACAATCATTTGAAACTGCTTTCATTTTTCCTTAACGTTGAGGCTTCTGGGATATTTGCACTGCAAGCATTGCATGTTGGTCAACCTACAGTCTGAACCTGTGAGACATTACTGCATGATCCTGTGAAATTAGCCATGTAGATGAAATATGAATAAATCTGAAATGTCTGTCTATGTTGAATAATTTACCTGGCTCAATTATCAAAGTGCTCGCTTCTGAAGCGGAGTGCAGAGCTTACCCCACTCGTTCATAGCTAAACCAGGCTGGTTCCTCCTGCTCCCCACTCCCTTCTGCGAAAAGAAGCAGGGCATCCATCTTGCAACAGCAATAGTTCTCTCTCGCTCCTGGGCTTGCCTTAGGCATTGTCTGTCATGGAATCCTTTGCACTAAAGGAGGGAAGAAAAAAGTTGAGAACAGTCAATTGTGCGCATTACTGCTCCTCTGTGGCTCTGGCTGTTGAGCCCATGAAGAGGGTGCAGCGGAGCTGGAGTCCTCCAGTCTTTGGGAGGCCGAGCCTTGTGCTCATGTGGGGCTTTGCACTCAGCTTGTGTGTGTTTGAATGTGAGCATTTTAATGCTCACTGATGAGCAGATGCTGCTAACTGTAGAAACTACATGTAGGTGCAAATTAGGAGGGAAACAATAGCTCTAAATGAAGCCAATGTGCTTAAAGCTGGCAGTGATCAAGTGGAGAGTTTCAGATGTGTGGCCTCCCCTCTCTGCTTTTTGTTTCCCTGCCACCCTTCTTCTGTTCTGTATTCTTGGCCAGGCTCCAGCCACTGGGTAATAAATCTTGGGTATGAGTTACTTGTTGAAAAGAACTTCTGGAAGAAATTGTTTTGGTATTAGAGAATCAGATGTGCTCTTGAAGGATCTGTAGTACAGTGTCCTAGCTAATGTGCTTGTTAGAGGTGTGTACCTAATTAGTTGCTTGAGACAGAAGGCATAAAAATAACTAGTAGTGTGTGAAATAATTCTTTTTCCAAAAGAGTCTTAAATTTTACTTTTGGACAAAAACTGCATCAGTTTAATGGAACACTTGATATATCAGTGCTATGCAAGAACACTTGGATTCCAAGAAACTGCATAATGATCTGAGAAATACATTGTAGTCACCTCGCTCCTTTATCCTTAGCCTTTAAATACATTTGGTCTATTCCTTCTTGTGTCTGACGTGTCGAAAAAGCAAGTCTCTGTAAACTGCTCTAGTTGGGTTCTTCCCCTGTCCCCAAACTCCACTTCGTTTCCTTTTGGTGTTCAGTTAAACTGACATATTCAAGTCTGGTGATAAAAGCAAGCGGAGAGGTTTTTGGAATGTTTGAAAATAACCAGAATATTTAACTGTTGGAAAGTTGGATATTTGTCTCCCAGCATGAGAATGGGCAGAGAAGACAGCTGGTATCTCTATAAACATTGAAAGCTGGCTAGCAGGAGATTGTATAAGACAGTGTTTGTATGACATGGCACTTAAAGCAAAAAATATCTTCCTGTCTGCAAGTTGTCTTTTTCATTCTCCAGCCTCTGATGATGGCTAAAAGTCATAGAATCACAGAATGGTTTGAATTGCAAAGGACTGTTAAAGATCATCTGGTTTGCTGACTGCTGTTTGCCAGGTGCCGCCTGCTGAAACCATTCCTCAGGTGAAGAAGGAGAAGCACAGTACACAGGCCAAGAACAGAGCGAAGAGGAAACCTCCCAAAGGAATGTTCCTTTCCCAAGAAGATGTGGAGGCCGTTTCTGCCAATGCAACAGCTGCTACCACTGTACTCAGACAACTGGACATGGAATTAGTCTCAATCAAACGACAGGTACGAATGGGATAGTGCAAGAATCACTGCTGGTTTTGGTGGTAGTGCCTGCCTCAGTCTGCAGAGTTGTAGCTTGACAGTGGTGATGCACATCATTGTGTCGCTTAACTGACAAGCTGCTAGCCTTGTGCTATAACATGATGCAGCCCTGTGTTCTACGTCTCTTATGTTTTAGTTCCATGGGCAAGCCTACTTTATTCCTAAAGGGAAGCAAAGAAAAGTCCAGAGCACTGGACATCTTGGAACATTTGTTGATGCTTAGTGTTTCATGCAGTTCAGAGTTTCTTATGTTTTAACTATGAACGTCCCTCAGAAGACCTTGGTTTCATCAGTATCTGATTTCCATCTGTAGCAAACTGTTTCCTTTGCCTCTTCCTACAGTACTTCTGGAACAGGCAGGTAGATATGTTTGTTTTATTCTTAGGTGTCATACAAACCCATGTAGGTTTTGCTTTCCTGATGGATCTACCTTTTGAACAAATGTTTTTCAAATATCTGTTAGTAAGGACAGGTTTGCTACATGAGTTTGTTTCCTAGATCTGAACATTTTCACAGTTTCTAAAGCAGAGATCTGGCTCAGGCTCTTTATTAAGCTTAATAGAATTGGTATTTTGGCCTGAAGCCTTTTTCTTGGCACTCTGGGAGAAGCAGAGCTCTCTAGTAGTCTTTGATTCATTACTTGCTGTGAACAGGGCCTTTCTTCTTATGCTGGGCTTTACACAGACCTGAAAGTTGGGACAGTTCTTGCTCCAAATAACTTGCAGGTAGGATAGAATAAATTAAATTTGATCTTCTGATGTGCCAGCTGCTCCTGTGTTCCTTTATTCTAATATAACAAACTTTCTTTTTGGAAAAGGGAGGTCATGAGGAAAACTGGAATGCTGAGCTTGTGGGGTTCCTGCTGGGGGTGCTGGAAGAAGGCTTGTCCAAAGATTTTTTTTATATCTGTGTTAAAGGGATGAAACTTTCTTTTCAGATTCAGAATATCAAACAGACAAACAGCGCACTCAAAGAAAAACTTGAAGGCGGTGTAGAACCATATAGACTTCCAGAGGTAGGATCATTTTCTGACCCTGGTTCATTGTGGAGCTAAATGCTAATCTAATGTTTACATACCAGGGCTATTTATCTTGCCAGTAAGCTAGGACCAATGTCTTATTAGTTGTCAGTGTGAATCAAGACTGTTACCATATTCGCTATTGTTGTGTAATGGAAATGGTGGATGAGAAGAAAGTAAGAGCAGTGTTTAACATGTGAAAGAGGTTTCTAACAGAAGCACAGGTATCCCAGGTATCCCATGTTTTTTCACTGTTGTATCTATATGCCCTCGTGAGAGGGGTAGTTGCTTTGCTCTGAATACTGAGAAATGTAGGAGAGGATGTTAATGGCACATCTTTCTCTTGGCACTTGGTACTTTTGCTGTTTTCCTTCCAACTCTGGCACCTCATGCTGAAAATAATTTGAATAAGATTACAGAGGGTATCTGTGATAAAAGTCAAGTAGGTGCTTTGGAAGAGTGTGGCCCTTGGTTATCTGCTTAGACCGTTCCCTATCTTTTTGTATTACCATGACTTACAGGTAGGGTTTATGTCTCAGTTCACTGAATGGGTTGGTGTCACATGCAGTTCTTCATGTTGGAAACACTATTGCTATTAAAAAGAATGCTATAGTTTGACTAGCAGTTAATTCCTTGTGTTTTTGTGAGGGTTTTATGAGCTCAGATACAAGTGAAAGTTATTGCCTATCTAAATTGAGTTGCTTAATTTTTTTTTATGTCTAGGTCGTTCAAAAATTTAATGCACGTTGGACCACAGATGAGCAGCTTCTTGCTGTGCAAGGTATGGCACTACAAGCCTGTTTGAACTTCAGGTGGTGATAATCAGAACTGCTGCATTTCAGAGCTATGTTTTCCTTCAGTGGCTAATGAAGGATTTTGATATTGCTGTATATGAATGCCCAAAGAACAGAATTGAACAAGGAAACGATATCCCCCCTCCCCTTCTCTAGGCAGTATAAATTGCACCGTATGAACGTTTGCAAATAATCTCTGCTTGTCCAGGCTTCCAGAAAGTGAAACTCTACTGGAGTCACTGCTATGTTCTTTGCCTGCATACCTTCTCAAGTAGTACAGGCAGATTTACACAGCTCTTCTAGATTTGTCTCTGCCTGTCTTTACTACACCTCCACTTTGTTTTCTTCTCCAGAGCTAGTCTTAACTGTGTCTCTTGCCCAATTTAGACTTTTTTTTTTTCTGAATTAATCTGAAAAAGACCTGAAACCTTGATAGAAGTTCGACTTTGGATCCTTATGCTGTGACTTGAGCCTGAGTTGTGGTCTTTGTGGAAATAACACATTGCTTTTGGCTTTTCTTTTTGTTGCTTTTAGCAATCAGGAAATACGGCCGAGACTTTCAAGCAATCTCTGATGTGATTGGAAACAAATCTGTAGTGCAAGTGAAAAACTTTTTTGTAAATTATCGACGACGTTTCAACATAGATGAAGTTCTACAGGAGTGGGAGGCAGAGCACGGCAAAGAGGAGACAAATGGAACCAATAGCCAGAAGCCTGTAAAATCCCCTGATAATTCCACTAAAATGTCTGAAGAGGAAGATGAGGTAAATCCGATTTAAAAGTCACATAAAATTCCCAATCTGAGCTCAGTTTAGATGTGTATACATGTACTCTTTGCAGAAGCCATTTTTGACAATCGTCAATCTGAGCATATTTCACTTCCTCTGGATGTGCAGATTCCAGTACTCATTTTGGGAATTGGGAATTCCAGGCATATATGAAAGTGGAAAGAGAACAGTTAATTTACAGCCCCCTGGCAGTATCTGTATCTCACCAGCACACAGACGTTTTAATGTCTCTTGCTGCTGAAACCCCATACATCTTGCTTTATCTCATTTGGATGTTTTCCATGCACTTGGTTCTCCAAGCTGTCCCAGGTTTGGCTTTGTAGGACTGTACAGTCTTCTGAAGCAAAGCTTGCTCTTTTCTTTTTGGTGATAGAGTGGTTTCACTTGGGGTAAGGGAAGAAAGCTATAAACAAGGCAAGTGTGTGACACTGTTCACTCTGGAATTACCTAGGGGCAAAGTTTCCTTGATTTACAGCAGTTTCTGTGAAGACAGAAATCCTAGAGATGGCCTCTCCTTGATGGAGTTCCATGGAGTTAACACTTCTCTAAAGACAATGTGTGTTTAAGGTTAACTTGGAGACTGTAGAGGGTTTAAATGTGAAAGTTAGTTACAAAAATGTAATATTAACACAGTCTTGCAAAAGAAAACCCTGCTAGAGGTTTGCATGTTAAAAATGTCTTGATCTAGGGCTCCCTCTGGCCTAATTTTATAAGAGAGCTTGGCACAAAAGCCCAGTCTTCTAAATGCAAGCACAGTCAAGAGTGTAAGGCGAATTTTGGTCTCGCATGGTCTAAAGACTTCTCAGTGCACTGTATAATTTTGTTGGCCTGTTTATGGTTAGCTCACTTGTACATTGCTGTGCAGGCATTCAGAGAGCAGAACTTCATTGCTTCACAAATCCTAATAATGTGTTAATTAAAGATGCTTATGTTTGGGGACTAGGTCCAAAGGTATGACAGATGAACAAAACCAAACTCAAAAAACTTGCCTTGTTAGAAAGATGTGAGTGAAATTGTCCCATTCTTCCAGAACTGAGAAGCAGAGCAGAGAATCAGTGGTACTAGTATGTAGCCACCCATTTGAAAGGCAGGTGGCTCGTGTCACTGTCTTTTCCTACAACCAGTAGAGTTGCATCTGTTGGCAGTGCCGAGTTCTTCTTCTCTGAGCCCTCTGAGATTTTTCCTGTCTTCAAATACACCCTTGCTCATGAAAGTTACAGTCAAAAAAAGTGGAGTCTCGCTTGAGATGGGAAGAAAGTGATTGCTGCAGCACTGGAGTGTGCTGATGTGGCCAAGTGTGTGAATGCTGGAGCAGTGAGGATCCCAGACAAGTTACAGAGTAGGAGGAGGGAGAGTGGAGGCATGACAGCAAGGTCTGGTGAAATGACTGGTGGAGCAGCAGTTGTGATCCCCAAACTAATGATGGAAAGTGCCTAGACTGGAGCTGAGCAAGTGCTGAGTGGTGGAAGAGGGACCAAAAGAACAGGCTGGTGGGAAGAGTTGCAAAGCTTAGAGGAAAGACAGCTACTGCAAGAGTCAGGAGGTTTGCTGTGCCCAGCAGTAAAGTAAGGGATGAGAGCAGAGCCTGCCAGGGCCAGGCTGGCACAGCCAGGAGCCAGGCAAAGTGGCAGAGAGCTGCCAGCCAGCTGCCAGCCGTGACACAACTGTGTGCCTTACAGTAGCACCATGTGGTTTGTGGTTCTTGATGAAGCCTGTTCTGGACAGTAGGAACTGATGTGTCACGGCTGGGAGGAGGAAGATGCTGGCAGCATGGAGGGGATTTTAACTATGAAGCCTACATGGTTTTGTAAAAATGCACAAGGAAGGGACACAAGGGTGTTGCACAGTGGACATCTAATGGACATGTCTGAGCACATATTGCCTCTCGGGCTGGCTATAAATGTGGTGCTCCTGCCTTCAGAGATAACATAAGCACAGTGCTGAGTGCCTGTCTGAGCAGTTCTGGGGGCAAAGTGAAATGTCATTTGAATCATCACATAAGTGATCTATGTGGGTTAGGAGAGGGTGTTTCTGGTCCCTCCTGAGCCACACCGTACCATGTGGCTGGTGCCTGCTCTTGAGACCACTTCCAAAGGTGGCTGGTCAAGTCAGGTAAACTCAGTCAGCAGTAGCCAGGAAAAGACTTTGCTGGCCTGACACTGGAGTCCCTTGGGTGCTTTCTTCCCTGGCATGCCTTGTCTGCCTGGCCCACCAGCTTAATAAAAGCTTTGTCAACCCTCTGACTTCTCTGGGCTTTCCCCTTCAGTGTATTTTCATAGCAAGTGGCCACAGTTCCTTCTTTGTTTTTTGTTTGGTTGGTTTGGTTTGTTTGAGGGGAGGGTTGTTTGTTTTTTTTAAAGGGGGGAGGTAAGACTGCTGATTATAAAACAGCCTCAACTCCAGTCTTAGTTCTTGTATGTTTACACTCCCAACAAATCCTGGTGTGGCTCAGAATAGGGGAAGCTGCTGTGATTCTCCCTGTGTGCCAGAGTTGTCTGTCTTGTCACTTTTGGGACCATGGATCTGGGGTGAAGTTTGGAGATGCAAAAAAGCCTATGTGTATTCATTTTTAAACTAAACATCTCCTTTTTCTCCCCCCTCCCCCTTCCCTCCAGGCTACTTCTGTTCTTGATGTCAGATATGCATCTGCTTCGTGAGAAGGTGCTGTAGCCTAGAACAATTTGTGTTGACTACTGTGTTATCCAGGATATCAGGTATTAGCAAACCTCAGACAGCCATCTGCATCATATCTGTGGACAAGCAGCTATTACCAAAAAAAGGCAAACGCTTCCAGTCCTGTGCTACATCTGCCTTAATCTCCCCTTATTCCTCCATACTGCCTCCACTTTCTTTCGAAAGCACCCAGGTAGCTCAGCTCTCCATTTCATCAACATCCTGCTTAAGCATGGGGACTTCTAGAACCAGTAACACCTGTCTGTAAATTTTGACCAACCTGCAAAACAAGGAGCTCCTTAGCAGCCCCACAGTATCTCTACACATTAGGAGTTCTTAAAATACTTGGTCCATAGGGTATAAGTACGTATTGCTGCATGGCCTTGTGGTCTCCGCTTCCTGTGTATTCTTACGATGACACTATTACTAGCGAGCTTTCTATAAAGGAGAGGTGTGTGCACATGCCAGTGGTGTCAGGTTTGTTCTGAAGTGACAGGGCATGTTAACAAGCAATCTTGAATAATGCAAAGTGATAGGAAATGTTATTTCTAAGGTTTGGTCAGTCCAAGGTTGTAAACGTAACTCATTACACTTCTGGTTTGTGCAATTCTTTCCACTGTATTTGTGTGTTCTTGCTTCATAGAAAGCTCCCTAATCAAGCATTTTATTCCTGTATATTTTAATGGCTTTTATTTAGTGCAAAAGGGAATACGTAACCTGAAACTGTTTGATATGCTATTTAACCCCTGGTGTTCAGCATTCGCATTGTAACCTGTTAAATGAGTGCTACACAACTTTCTTTTTCCTGATCCTCTGCGGGATTAAGTCAAAACAACTTTCTCTGGTGCCTCTCCTTTTGGAATATGTGCCTTTTTACATTTGGCTACCATAGGTCACTTTCTGTCCCAGTGTCTCATTCTTCTTCAGAGCGCTGTTTGCCAAAGACATCAAACTACTTCTCCCACTGGAAGTCTGGACAAGGGTTGGAGCACAAAATTCAACCTTCAGGCAGTTCTTGGTCTCCTGGAAGTTTAATGGAGAAGAACTGGGTTAATTTCATTGGCCATTTTAACCCTTCTGAAGCACACAACGCTTTCATGTTCTGAACCAAAATATGCAATTTAAAATCTAAGAGGTGCTTTTCCAAATACTTGGTGCATGCAGCTTTCAAATCCCTAGCTCTCTGCTCAGATGACCTGTGCTGTGGCCTGTCTAGCTAGCCTGAACTGGAGCTGTTCTTGAAAGTCCTGTATGAGGACTTTGCACCTTGAACAAGGTAGTTGCTGACTGCCGAGCAGACAGTGTTCAGAGGAGCTAGAAGCAGCAGTATTACTTCTTGTCCAGTGGAAAGCTGCAAAATAACACTAGTCATAAAGCATTTAAAAATGGTTAATTTAATGATGTTGGAAGAAACCACCAGGTGTCTTTGCAGGTGGAGAAAAGGACCTTCTTTGCCTCTCCTCCTCTACTGAGAGGCACAGCAATGTACGGCACTAGCCTCTTAACACAACCCGAAATGAGCTAGTCCATATCCTGGTCTGCAGCTGAGGTGCTGCAGCTTGGAGTCTAGCCCCAAACTTGGTGCTGATGTTTGAGCTGCTGGGCTGTGCCGTGTTGTGTGCTGTGATGGCTCTGTCCTCTTTACCTAGACAGGGTAGGCTAACTAGTCGAGGTAGACTAATGCCAGCTGGTTAACAGAGCCAGCTGTGCCTGCACCTCCTGCAGTGTAGACACAACCCAGGGAAAGGCAGAGGTGGTCTCCTCCTTGGGCCTTGTGTGAGGCAAATAATTCAACATCAGAAATTGAGCAACACACAGGTGAAGGAACAGACAGGCATTTCTTAGGGTCACCTGGAGTGTGGAGCCCAAAAAGAACCTGTTTCAGCCACTTTGCAGCTGTTTCTAAGCAGTTTCATTCTGGTAGCTCCAGAGATCCTTTGAGGTGATGGGAGGATGGAAGGGAGCTATTCCCTATCCTCTGTATTGGAAACCTGTAGTCCTAAATTTGTGGCAGTGTCTCTACAGCTGCTGCTGTGAACTGGCAGCTCAGATGGTGGTCCTGCAGATGTTCCTTCAGTCCTGTGCCAGTTGCAGTTGGGAGTCTCTTGTAGGAAAGGACACTAGTTGCTAGCCAGTGTGAATTAGGATTAAAGAGGGGCAAATAGCACTGTGAATTCAGCTGACAGGTCTGGTGTAAAGCAGTGCTGCTCATTAGAAATACTCTAGTATTAAACCTCCTGCTGGTACCAATGCGCAGACAGGTCCTCGCCAGCGTGCGAGGGTTGTGTGAGCTTCCATCCCAGCTGGTGAAACTCATCAGGAGAGGCTTCTGCTGCTGAGTTAAGCTACCTGTGACAACTTCTCATCGGTTTTTGCCCTCAAATCTGTCCGTCTTATGATCAGAAAAGTTGTGTTTTGGCTTCATCCCCAAGGGGTAGGGGGGAAAAACATGTATAATTCATTATACTAGGAAGAAAAAAGTTGTTTAATTACTTTTCAGTTGACTGCTATCTTATTGTAGTTGATACATACAATATAATAGCACTGTATTTAAACGTTTAGTTTTTTACATTCTCTTTAACTATCTTTTTAAATGCGATAAAATTATTTTAGCTTTTGAAAGTTTCAGTGGTTTGGTCTTATTTAGGTGAAGACCCTTTGTTTCTTTTTTAAATGGGTCAAGCATTAGTTACATCAACTGGTTGCATTCTGATTAGAAGGGTCCACAAAGATAACTGCGTAAGATAGAATATTCACTTAAATTTTGTTTCTTAAACTATCAATGTGAATGTCATAATTATATATATTTTGTGGAAAATGGGAAATTATTTCTCCTAAGTATAAGTTATTGTGCAAAATATGGTATCGTTAAAGAAAATGATAGTTTAAGTTTTAGTTTTAGAAATCTTAAAGATATAAAAGTGTATTGCATATGCATAAACAAATTTCATTTGTTCTATTTAATTTTTATGTAGTTGTGTAAAGTGCTAGATAACTTCTTTTTTCGCTTATCCATTAAAACAACCTTGTTACTTGAATATTCGTGTTTAACTGGTTTGAAACAGTGATCAATTTTTGTAATATAATCTTATAACCAAGGGAAAAAAATACATGCCTCAGTTGTGCTTAACAATAGAGCAACAATGTACAATCAGATGCTTAAGACCATAGTAGCCATAACTGGTAGTGCAACCACAATGGTTGTCTTGATATATTTGATACCAATGGGGATACTGAATTCTTAATATATTTTTACAAGTTTGCAACCAGTAAGACCCCATAAATAACCAGTAGAACACTTTTTTAATAGTTAATAAAGACTGAAACTCTTATTCTATTAAAGCAATGTCCTGACAAACATTTTTTTCCTGTACAAATACATCTGAAACATGTATTAAAATACGCTCATTGTCACTTTAAATTTCAGTTTTTATTCTCTAAATAGCTAATATGCTGTTGGTATTCTTGCACACCAAATATGAGCCAAACAGTGCATTACACTAACTTGATCCCTGGATTTGTGAAGATAAATCTCCAAGTCAATGAAGCGCAAAAATATCGTAGGAGATTTTTCTGCTAATGCGTTTTTTTTTTCAAATCTGTATAAAATTGTGCATAGCCCATTCAATGATGAGTGGCCTGACAGTTACTCTTTCCAAAAAAAAAAAAAGAAAAAAAGAAAGATTATTTTTATTAGCTCCAGCTTGTCTTCAGCAAATCAAAATGTAGTCATCTTGTGCAATGCCCCTAAAGCAAATACTTTTCTGCCACTCCCTGGATTAATGCAGCTTTTCCTGTTGATAGTAAAGCACAATTGCAGTGAAAGTTACAGTTCAGAAGATGGAAGGTCAGTATAGTCTATGCATGTTGTATAATACTGAGTGTTTACATTCATATTCTCCTAAAATAAAATTTATACTGGAGTGTATAGTATTCCATTATGTAGATTTTATCAATTTTGTTAACTGCTTATAGATTGCTTAAAAGAAGTTTTTTCAAGATTTTAAAAGATGTATAAGGTTAAGTTTGCAAATATAATGGAAATGCTGTATAGCTTTTGAAGTGATAAAATACTCGTTGGGATTTTAAAGAAAGTATGTTGTAATAACACTGTTGTAAGTAATATTTTAAATGTCTTTTTTGCCTGTTTTCTATTATTCAGCACACTTACTGTGATGAATGTTCATAGCATTATAAAATTGCTTAGCCACTGAAAAGTAACATTTGGTTTTGAATTATTTTACTGTATGAGGAATTATAGTGGGGTAAATTCCTTTGTGAAATTCTACATAATTCATTTTTCTATGATTTCCAATGTTTGCTGACATAAAATAAAATTTTTTCAAGCCATTGATGTAATAAAATATGTAGTAAAACATTGTTGATGTAAAATGTGGTTCTGATACGTAATTGATGCCCCACCTTTCAGACTTTGGTCAGGAGAACCGAGCGGGGCTTGCCCCTTCCCGTGTTGCGTCGGCTGTGCGTAGGTGGTGTTGGAGCGCAGGGTAACTGCTGCTGGGCTCCGTGGGCAGAGTCCCTGTCCCTTGGGAAACTTGAGCAGCCCGTGCCACGGTGCTGGCAGCTGGAGCTGCTGCTGCACCTCGTGCCAGGGCCCTGGAGAGACCACTGCTCCTCTTTTGATAATGCAGCATATTCCTTCCCCCGGCTGTGCAGCTGTGCTCTCCGCAGCCCCCCTGGCGTGGGCATCGCCCTCAGGCAGTGGGCAGCCCTGCTGTGAGACAGCTCTCGTGTTTGGGACGTGGTGGGACTGGGATGCTGGCTGGTCCTGAGGGGATGGAGTCAGAGTCTAGCTCACAGGGTACAGATGGAGACTAGCTGGCAGTGTCATCGCTATTGTAATGAAGACCTGAAGAAGCAACTGCCATCTGCTGCGTGCAAAGGGCACAGTTGGCTGTGTGACTTAACAAGATCATCATCATTGTCCTGCAGTGACAGAAGTGCATTTCAAATACATGGGGAAAAGGTGACTCTTACACTTGAAGCTTAGCAGTGTGTAGATGTTGCTATCATAGACGCTCAAAATGGCAGGAAATTTTTACACTGAGGTTGAATCTTGGGATTTTTAGGGAGGTAATACTTTCTGTCTGCATGTGCTGGGTGCTGGTGGTTTCCAGTGCTGTAGTGTATGGAAGGCAGGAATTAGTCATGCCTTTCTATATTGTTAAGTAAGGAGGGGTGGGGAGGGAGTTGGACTTGGGGTTTTGGAAGCACAGACAGCATTTTTAAGAGTTGAGAGTGTTTCCTTGCTGGAAAGCATCTTTGTAATTTTCCTGGTGGTGAAGAATACAGTACCAGTGGTGTAGTGACCTTTTTTAGTGAAGTCATTTGACTCAAGGATCTTTCAGCCCTTAACCTTCAATACAAACTAGCCAATCCTGCCCATGTGCTCTTCCAACCCTAAAGCAAAAGAAAGAGAAACAAATAAAGCTGAGGGAACTTCCCCTCCTTTCAATCAGAGAGCATAAGCAGATGAGAAACCTGGGACTTCCTCTGCCCAAACACAGGCCTGTGGAATCTCCTGGGGAGTCCAAGAAGCAAAGGTGAAGTAGTGGTAATGCTGCTATTTTTAAAAACATAGATGTTATGTTTCTACCTAGTCATGGTGCATATCTGTAAATGGGAATGTAATGCTCAGTTAATGCTGAGTGGAGTTAAAATGCTGTATTTGGTGAGCGTGGTAGCCTGTTTCCTACATAAACAAGTTAGGGTCTGATAACTTCCAGTGTTGAAGTCAAGGCATCAGCACTCCAGTAACTACTATGGTTTAGACTTTAAGGGCTGACCTTAATTAGCTGTAGACCTTAACTAAGAAGGGGAATACGTGCATGTGGAGAAACCTTAGTTTCTAAAGCACATAGGTGTGTTCTCCAGGCCTTTCCCATCTCTGCAAGCTGTGGGGTATCAACGAGACAGTGGCACTGAGTGCTTTCTCCCTCAGGATAGGAGCTGCCTTGCAGGATGCGGTATGAGCTGGAGTTCAGGCTGAAAGGGAAGAGTTTAGGGTTGGTGCTGTTTGTGTGCTGAGATTTTAATCTAATCTCCAAGTATCAGCTTTATGAAATAAAATAGTATAAGCATGACTATTTCATAAACCAGCTTCCAGTCTGAAAGATAGAGTGTGATGTTTGAGAGAACTGGCTGTCAGACCTATGATCTCATTCCCCTCTAAACCACGCTCTGGCTTATCCACCCAAATTGTCTTTGAACTAGTAAGAACAAATGTAACTTCTGGTCTTACTTTGAGTAAACAGTACACAAAATGTGCATGTGTGTCTGTAAAAAACAAACAAAACAAAACCCCAATAAACACAACCCAAACAAACCCCCTTAAACTTCAGCAGAAGGCCTGCTGACAGTGGTAGAGGAATTGTTTGCTTTCTCTGCAGAAGGGCTAAGGAGAGAATTACTGTAAAATATTAAGGGAACTAGATTCTGAAGTTGTCAAGGGAAATCTTGAGGACAATAGCACACAGGAGATCTGAATTTTTATCAAAGATGGAGAAATCACCTGGAAGTTTCCCTACTGAAAGGGGAAAAGTTTGGATGGGAGGTGGCTGCAGGCCTAGCCTAAAAAGGGCAGCACAGGGCAAGGGCTTGTAAGGTGGGGAAAAAAAAATTTAAAAAATCATTGTCCAAGGAATTTGCACCGAGAAGATCAGGAAATGGGAGTACGAGGAGAACTAATCTATGTCGTGCTGACTTCTGTTTATTTCCAGCCAGAGATGATGGTAAGGGAGAGGTCAAGATGTTCTGATTCTGGATGGACACTTAGTTTTCACTATGGTAGCTTGGAACAGAAGCGGGGTGGTGGAAATAAAATGTGCGTGTCTGAGCTGGGAGGAACTTCCCCTGTCTGCACACTTTGGGGGAGCAGATTCCATCAGTCTGACACATGAAACTATGGCTTGGCAAAAGCAGAATAAGTGTCATGGGTTGACCCTGACCAGAGGCCAGATGCCCACCCAAGCCCACTCTATCACTCCCCCTCCTCAAATGGGCAGGGGGAGAAATTTATAACGAAAAGCTCGTGGGTGGAGATAAGGACAGAGAGAGATCACTCAGCAATTACTGGCACGGGCAAAACAGACTCGACTTGGGGGAAAAAACAAATTTACTTTATTACCAATCAAAATCAGAGGATAGTGAGAAGTAAAACCAAATCTTAAAACACCTCCCCCATCCCTCCCTTCTTCCCGGGCTTAATCTCTTTCCCGATTTTCCACCTCCTCCCCCCAGCAGCACAGGGGGACAGGGAATGGGGTTGGGGTCAGTTCATCACACATTGTTTCTGCTGCTCCTTCCTCCTCAGGGGGAGGACTCCTTCCCCCACACCAGCGTGGGGTCCCTCTCACAGCAGACAGTCCTCCACCAACTGCTCCAACGTGAGTCCTTCCCATGACTGACAGCTCTTCACGAGCTGCTCCAGTCTGGGTCCATTCCATGAGGTGCAGTCCTTTGAGGAAGGGACTGCTCCAGCGCGGGTCCCCCACGGGGTCACAAGTCCTGCCAGCAAACCTGCTTCAGCGTGGGCTCCTCTCTCCACAGGTCCTGACAGGAACCTGCTCCAGCGCGGGCTTCCCGCGGGGTCACAGCCTCCTTCGGCATCCACCTGCTCCGGCGTGGGGTCCTCCACGGGCTACAGGTGGTCACTGCTCCACCATGGATCTCCATGGGCTGCAGGGGGACAGCCTGCCTCACCCTGGTCCTCACCACAGGCTGCAGGGGGATCTCTGCTCCGGTGCCTGGAGCACCTCCTCCCCCTCCTTCTTCCCTGACCTTGGTGTCTGTGGAGTTGTTTTCCTTACATCTTCTCACTCCTCTCTCCAGCTGCAAAGTATGCAGCTTTTTCTACCTCTCTTTTTTTTTTTTCTTAATTATGTTCTCACAGAGGCGTTACTGATGGGCTCGGCCTTGGCCAGCGGCGGGTCCCTTCTTGTAGCCGCTGGCATTGGCTCTGTCGGGTCGGACATGGGGGAAGCTTCTGGCAGCTTCTCTCACAGAAGCCACCCCATGTCCCCCCCCTCACTGCTACCAAAACCTTGCCACGCAAACCCAATACAATAAGCTTTTAAAATGGAAGATGGCACTATGTGACTGACAAAACTGAACTGATTTAAAAACCAGAAAGATGAATAGGAGATCTCGGGAGCTGCAGACTTCTTGGTACTGCCTTGTGTATTCAAGGTTTAGAATAAGTCATGATGGAAAGGAGAACTAGGTGAATTAATAAAGTAGAGAAATGGACACAATGGGTTTGCCAGAGAAAGACTTGTGCCTGGCTAGTCAATCGCAGCGTGGGATTCATCAGTGGATACGGATAGCGCTGCCTGTCTAGAATCCCTTAGAGAAACAGGCTTTTTAGGTTGTAATTAATTTAATTCTAAATTAGATGGTGAAAACTGATCTAATGTATTACATCCTGAAAGTGCTTATTTCTCTCCTTATTGTAGATTATAGTGAGAGCCTAAGGCTCTGCCTCAGATGTGGGAGCTGGGCATTAACCACGCTAGTGCTGTGGCTGCCTGGGCTTAACCCCAGGAGAGGGCAAGGACTTAAACCCCTCACTGCAGCGTTTGGCATCGTACTTCCAGCTATAGACAAGGAAACACTGATGCCATCATACCAATGCTTTGTAGAGTTCTTCCAGGATGTTGTGTACAATTCTGGTTCATCCCCCGGAAGACAGGTCAGCCTGAGCAGATGAAGTGGAAGGAAGGTGCTTGGTGAGCTTGGCTTGCCCAGGCAGGTGGAAGAAGGGCTGGGGGTTGTACCTGTTCTTTGTAAACAGCAGCCCAGGGTCACAGGGAAGATACAGGCAGTGTTGATGGGAGGAAGAACTAGACTGTATTTTAGTCTGCCTTAGTGAGGTGATGCTTCCAGGTTTGGGGACAGATCTCTCAATTAACACCAAGCTCTGCAAGCACATAACAGAGGTGCTGTGGTTACTGAGCTGAACTCCATAGGGCAGATGATCCTTCCCAGTTCCATGTTTCTCAGTACAGAAGGGTGTTGGGCAAGCTCTGGTTTGCCACTCGAGTCCACCCTTACTGCCAAATGGTTTTATTCCTCCAGGAGAGCAGTGGTGTTGAATCATGAGGATTTGTACTGTAGTTAGGACCCCAGCTTCTGGTGGAAGGCTGCTGCAGTACATATGTCTACCTCTGATGATAACTAGTCTTCCCCTGTTCTGGGTACCTAGCTGCCTGCAGCTGGCCAGTGCATTGCAGTGGTGGCCAAGTAACTCTCTGGTGTGAGAGATGAAGAGTTGCTGTGGGCACGTAAAGAGTGTGCTGACTGTGGATTTTGAGTCTGAGCTTGCACCAGGATGAAGCTGCTGGCTGGCAACTGTGTGGGTGAGAGCTGGGGATGGAGGGCTCCCTGGAGCTGTCAGGTCCATGGCTATGCTCTGTGCCACCTGCAGGGCTTTGGGAGTAGGGGGAGACCAAGAGTGAGCTGCTCTTGGCCAAGTAAAAGTTTTGTTGTAGCACTCTGATCTGGATTTTGCACATGCTATTCTGGGTATAGAAGCTGATTTGAAGAAGCCTTGGCTTGCTGTGGTCACCCTGGCTGCCTTGGACCGCAGCCTGCAGCAGCCAGGCCACTTGCTGCTGGGATCCAGTATCTCCTTGTTCTCCCAGTGCCGGACCCAGGACCTGGCTGCTGGCACGGGGAGGCTTGGGAAGGGCAATCTCAGGAGCACCAGTCTGCTTTGGGGGTGTTCCCAGAAGTGCCTGCTGGGTTGGCTTGGGCATCTTGTGTTGGCTTATGGGTTTGGGTTTCCCCCCCCCTCTCATTTAAGATGAAGTGGGTTCCTTATAAAAAAGACGGTCTTGGAGGATTCTGTTCAATTTCAGTAGCTGCTGGACATTGAGTTTCCCCAAACGTCAGTGTGGCTTGTCCTGTAGGCTTGTCAGTCTCTGGTAAGTGAATTGCTTGTCCTGCTTTCCTGTAGGAATGGTTCCTGCTACTGTCCTGTGCTCTTTCCTCATGAAGGAGGGTTAAATCTGCTTCCTATTGTGAGATATAATGGTAAATCTGTGACAAAATTGGAAAATTCTGGTGTTTCTAAACAACTCTGTCTTCCTGAAGGTCCTAAATTTCTGTTGCTTTTTGAACTACACCTCTGGTAACTGGACTAGTTCCCCTGTGGCTTGGTGCCTCTTAAGTACTCTGTAAATGTACCTGTGTTGGAGGGAGAACCTCACTGGACCCAATTCCCATTCTTTTGGGCCCTGTGTCCCACCTCTCCTGAAGAGGCAGCTCAGGTGAGTAGTGTCATCATTAGCTAATGCTGAAAATGTTTTTCTTGTATGTTTTCTATCATTTTTAGCCTTTCCAGTACAACTTTAGGGACAGCTTTTCTGAGGCCAAAAGTAGCTTTGCATTTCTGATCAGTATGTTGTGCTGCTAATGTTCTCCCTTAAAAAAAAATAGATTTAAAACACTATTAAAAAACCAAACCCAATCCCAAAAGCAGTTAGCTGAATGTTCTCCTTAAAGCTAATTCCCTTTTGCTGCATGGCTGGTTCTTTCTTCCTTGCACAATCAAGTCTCACTGGTACAAATATTCTGAGAAGATAACTTTTAAGCTTAATCAAATTCTCCTTTAAAAGTATTTGTATAAAGATTCCAGTTTCTGCAATTAATCACAGGAGGCCCTGGGTTCAGCGTCATGCCCTGCTCAGGAAGCAAACAATACCCCGTGTCTGTGCTCCATCACAAGCAGCTTCTCGCTTTGACTTTCAATGAGTGACCCAGAACCACAGTGGGATTTAGCAGCAGAAAAATAATTTAAGAGAATTGTGTTATGCACACAAGGAAGATAAACTAGTCAAGTAATTTGTTACGAACAATGCCTTTAGCCCTGGGCGTGGATGGATAACTTCTCTTCCTCCTGATTTTATTTCTGTGCATTGTTAGTTGTGAGTACTGGGATCTGCCCAGGGCTCCAGATTTGCAGTTCAGAATCTGATGTCAAGAAAAAAGACCTATAATAAATAACTATGAACTGACTTACATCTTCACTGCCCTCAAATGTGTGCTGCCTAGGGCCTCTGTAATACACTTCTTCTGCCAGCCTGTCTCTCAAAGTGCACAGAAAATCTCTTGCAATAAGAGGAGACAACTTAATTTTTATATATATATAAATAAAAATTTCTCATTGCTCTCACATTTCTGCTGGATTTCCCAAGATATTTTGGTATTAATGCTTTCAACTGCAAGTCCCCGACATGAGCATGCCCCCGCTATAGGCATTAAGTAAATAGTAGGGAGCCTAATCCAAGCCTTGTTAAGTGCTTTTCCATAGTCTGCAGTAGGAGTTGGACCAGGTGGATAGCAAATAACTTTATAATGTTAGAGCAAATGCAGTTTTAAATGATTACCTGTCAGCCTCTCGTTAGTGTCTGGGGCCAAGCAGGAACCTGACAGGGAAAGATGTGCCTTGCTAACGAAGGGAAGCAGCAGCGCGCGGTGAGAAGCAGCAAGGTTTCAGCAATGTTTTATCGACTCCAGAGCATCTGGCACCTCTGAATTGCTTTCTTGTTGGTTGGTGGACCTGTTTTGAGGACTTGGAGGAGGGAATTATGTTGCATTCAGGAAACTTTGCTTTTTACTATATATCCACTGGAGATGGTCATTTCCTGGATCAAACTGGTTAATCTCAGGGATTTCACTAGTAATATGTGTTAACAAGAGGGCAGTGCCTTCAGACCTGGATGTGGTCCGATTTTCTGTCCTCCTGCAATGTTTTATGTTTTGCTTTTGCTCTGGTATGAAAAGAAAAAGTAATCTGTAAAATGAAGTGAAGAGTGTTTATATAATTTTTGTGGCTGTTCTTGCATTTAAAGGTTGCCAAAAGACAGTGGAGTCATCTCTGTTTTTCTTGTAAAGGTGCATTTTTTCATTTAGTAACTCAGTCTGGTTTCTACAGCCTCCTGGGATGGAGAGGTCACAGGGCTGTATAAATGAAAGCTGAGTAATTTAGGTGGTTTTCAATGTTTTTACATTTTACTAAAAGTTTAATGTTTACTTAATGCCCTGTAAATGCTCAGGAGAATACATCTTTGTTTAAAAATTCAGAACCTACTAAAGGCTTCAAACAACTGCTGGTCACTTGGGGGGACTCACAGCATTGCTGAGAGTCATTAAAGTGCTCACGGAGGAGGAGCAAAACTATAATTTCTGCTAATTTCTGCCAAAACTAAGTCAACATGAACTCACCTGTGAGCTCAGGGTAGAGAGCAGTAACGTCAGTGTGAAAGCATTGATGTCTGCAGATGGGAAGTGTTGGGATGTGTCCTTCCTATGGATAAGAAGTCCTAGAACAATGCTCAGTTAGGGCTTGAATTGCCAACCTGAGGGTGTTTGGGATGTAAAATCCTTAGTTAATGTTGCACAGTTCCAGAGGAGCAATTATGTACCTAAGAAAGAAGCCATTTCCTAATCCTTGTCATACATGGCTACCAAAGGCTCCAGAATGTAATTTTAGGAAGTGCACTCGGATCAGGTGTTGTACAAGAGATTTTTGGTAGATGTTGTCTAGTAATAAAAGGGTTATTTTTGATTTGTGTGAAACAAACCATATGAAAAGTTGATGGTGGTGGGAAGGGGTCTGACTTGAGGAGCTGTGTGTGGTTGTGAGTGTGGCCCTGTTGGAGGAACATTGTGGAGACGGAGGTCTCATGTTTGAGTAGCAGACTGGAGGGATGGGTCCTTGGCTGGATGCAAGAAGCTTCTGGAGAGATATGTCGGGGTGGGCTTGCTTTCTGAAGGCCATAGTTCTGATGCTAAAAGGGTTTTGCCTGCTTCTTGCTTGCTTCTTGGAAATGATGGTATTTTCTGGAAATTATGGCTTTTCTGGAAATTCCTAACCAGGGATAATCAAAGCACAGAGGAAAGTTGGAGAGCACAAGAAAAATGTCCTGATGTGATACACATCAACAAGATGGCTGGGCTCTGTTCCAGCTACAGACTGGTGTGGGCGTCTAGAAATCAACAAAAGGTACCTTGAACCTACACTGGGAGTAGTGGAAGCACCAACATAGCCTGTGGGGGACCTGGGGCTTGGGACCTCTGCCATGGTCCCACCTCTCAGACCATTCCTGAGTAATGGGTGAGCAGTTTGGTCTGTTTTCCATGTTGGGTCTGGCTGCACATCACAAGACCTGATTTCCATGACAGCTTTTTTCTAGCAGGTTGTTTTTGTAGAATAGCTGGAGCTTTGGAGAACGCTGTCCGAATTTCTTCAACGTGCAACTGTTTGGTTTCTAAATGAGTTGTTTTGTAGGCAGACCCCAAGGGCCACTTGCCCGGGTGGCTTTAGCTCAGCTTGGTTTATTTTTCATATACTAATTATTCCTATGAGATTTAGTTTGTGATTTCTGCTCAGCTGTTTAGGTGTCTTGGTTGTGAAGACAAAGTAACATGTCATTTAAGTAAATTAGTATGTGAACACTGTGTGTCCTGAAGTGTTTGACTAATGCTTGCAGAAACCTTTGGAAGCCTCATGTTTGTGGCTGGAAGCTGAGCAGTGCATGTTGCTGTCTTAAATATTGCCTACAGCAGAAGCCTGGGAAGAAACTGTAGACTCTACAGGAGGAAGGGGCATGGATGTGTCCTCCTTTGCTCCCTCCTACCCCCCTTGTAAGAAAAAAGGTCTTTTGTGTGAGAAGCTTGGTGTAAGTCTGGATTGCTCCAGCCATTTGAAGATACTGAAATCTACTCTTAAAAAATCCACCTCTTGTCCAGTGGTGAAGCTGAGGCTGCAGAAGAGCGTTGGCAGGAACGAGAAGGGGCTGGAGGGAAGTGGTGCAAGTTCTCCGCGGTGGAAGGGGGCACTGGATATAGGCTATGCAGAGGATTCAGGGGGCAGCTAGGAGCCCTGAGCTGACAGGATTTATTTCTACAGGAGATGATGGACAGATGGATGCTTCAGCCCAGGCTGTGTGGTAGGGCTAGAAATTAGCTCTTGACAAAGTCCTGGAAACGAGGTGGCAAAGGGAATTAATCATTAGCAGAGCTGAGTGACAGATGTGCCACGTTCTTTGTCACTGTGAAACTTTGAGTTTGGTTGTCTTTCTACACAAACTGTTTCTCGACAGCCTGTGTTCAATGCAGGATGCCAGGTGGCACCTCCAGCCTGTACTTTGCCAGAGCTGGTAAAGCTCTGAGGAGGAGAGGACAGGGAAAGTGTTCCCAGTGGCTCTCAAAAGTGATTAATCTTGTCAGATGACAACCCAAGCAATACCTAGTCCAAAGGATTGGGAACTGCTTGAATAAATTATGAATCACAAATTATTTATTGGGGGGGTTTCTCTGAAGAGAAGTCTATGTGAGTATAATTTGAGGGGGAGGCACAAGCTGTGCTGGAAGGCACGAAGGACCCACGCGTCCAGTGATAAATGATCAAGTGGGATGAATTATTGTAGGTTTTGAAGGCCAGGAAGGCTCACAGTCTGTTTTGTGTGGCTTAGCCCACCACTCAGACTTTTAATAGCCCTAAAACATCTTAGAACCTGCCTGATGACCTCTGCACTGAGACCCAGTTCAGGCCCCCAGGCTGGCTGTAACCTCAACTCTTCTGCAGCTCCTTGGGGACTTCTCTAGATCTTCTGGTGTCTCTGTCCCACATTCACATCTCCCCAGGGATGATTTTTAAATCCACAGTGGCCTTCTAATATACCATGGTGATTTCTGTGCATTGGACGCCGGCTCTACCTCCCCAGCTCTGCTGGGAGCGGTGACATTGCAGAGGCTCTCACAAAGCAAGTCCACGTTTGTTCAGGTTAGCAGGACGCTGGTGGGAGTAGAGGGTGCATGTGGGGCACGTGTTTGGCATTTTGTACTGGAGTGAGACAGTTCCTCTGAGCCTGGCAGCACTGGTATTTAGTTCAAGGGCCTCGTTCAGCCTCCTGAACCCAGTAGTGCTGTTTTCTTCAGGAGGTGGTGCCTCAAGAGGACAAGCCATCTATGCAGGCAATCGTGGGAGCTTGCCCTAATTATCTCTTTCTCCCCTTTCCTCTCCCACACACTTCAGCAGTTCCCATCGGGTAAGGAGTACCAATTTATTCATAACGACTTCTGTTTGATGTGACTGTTTCCACAGCCTTTATCATATCTCTGTGCTTCCAGAACATCAGCTCTGTCACACCTGTAATTTATTCTTGAGCTGTAGTGTAGCTCTTGGAAAGATGCCCAGGTTTGTCTTCAAGCAACGATGAATTCACAGGGTCCCTAAGCAAATTGCTTCAATAGTGAGTTACCTTTGCTGCCTTAGTTTGGCTGGCATCTTTTTCTTCAGCTTGGTATATCTCATTGCATCTCCTGCTGCTTAGTTAAAGACTATTATCAGACACTTCTTCCCAACCTGATATTTGTAGATGAGGAGCCACCTACTACATCAGTCTCATTTTGGATAAATGGAGTAGTATGAGTGTTCTGCTGTCCTCATGAAAAGTCAAAGTTTATAGGTTGGGGAATGCTCTACTAGAGAGCAGTGTAGGGGAAAGGGATCTGGGAGTCCTGGTGGACAGCAGGATGACCATGAGCCAGCACTGTGCCCTTGTGGCCAGGAAGGCCAATGGCATCCTGGGGTGCATTAGAAGGGCTGTGGTTAGTAGGTCAAGAGAGGTTCTTCTTCCCCTCTACTCTGCCCTGGTGAGGCCACATCTGGAATATTGTGTCCAGTTCTGGGCCCCACAGTTCAAGAAGGACAGGGAGCTGCTTGAGAGAGTCCAGCACAGAGCCACAAAGATGATGAAGGGAGTGGAGCATCTCCCTTATGAGGAAAGGCTGAGGGAGCTGGGGCTCTTTAGCTTGGAGAAGAGGAGACTGAGGGGTGACCTCATTAATGTTTATAAATATATGAAGGGTGAGTGTCAGGAGGATGGAGCCAGGCTCTTCACAGTGGTGTCCAATGATAGGACAAGGGGTAATGGGTGTAAGCTGGAACACAGGAGGTTCTGCTTAAACTTGAGAAGAAACTTCTTTACTGTGAGGGTTCCAGAGCACTGGAACAGGCTGCCCAGGGAGGTTGTGGAGTCTCCTTCTCTGGAGAAATTGAAGACCCGCCTGGACACCTTCCTGTGTGATCTCATGTAGGTGTTCCTGCTCCGGCAGGGGGATTGGACTAGATGATCTCTCGAGGTCCCTTCCAATCCCTGACATTCTGTGATTCTGTGAAATTGTTCCTGTTTGCTCTCCTCTCAAAACCATGGTGGTTGGCACTGGTAAGACATGCAAGTGAACATCCCTTCCCCTGCGTTTCCTGGCATAAATTGTCCGATAGGTACGTTATTGGATAGGTTCCTGTTTCACAGTTGCATTGAAGATGTTCAGAAAGTCAGGAAGCCTGTTTAACCTGATCCTATTTACAAGGTTTCTCTTTTACAAAAGGCAGTTTCCTCACTTTGTGTCTGTCCTTGTGTGCTGGCCACAACTTGCATGGGAAATAAATGTGTGTGTGTGGTGGTTTTGCTTGTTTGAGGAACCTGGCAAGAGCCCATCTCCCAGCATGGTGGAGATGCTGAGTGCAGAAAGTGATTAAATGTTTGTCTAGCAAGCAGAGCAGTGTGTTTACCTGCCTGGAGGAAAAGCAGACTTGTGGGACTCAAGCTAAGCTCATTCATTTTCTGATCCCTGAACTAATCTAACTGAAAAAATGAAATACAAAATGAGAGCAATTCTGCAGCCTCTGCAACTCTATCTCTAATTGGCAAAGTCCAGGCAAGAGGCCCCAGGTGTTAAATGAAGCCTGTGAGAAAAAAAAAAAAAGTGGTTTCCTATTGAGGCCTGGGGGGGCACCAAGATCTTGAGGCAAAACCCCCCCATGGGGTGGAGAGCTGAGTTTGGGCTCCTCTGGGAAAGGGCACGGGGGAGGCTCCAGTCTCCGTATCCCTTCCAGAGGACACCAAAGGCCACAGCGGGCCATGCGTGCTGCCTCCCGCTGCGGTGAGGAGCTTGCTAGATGCTGCCTTTAACTAAGAGGCACCACTAACAGGTTTGTGTTCCCTGCAGTGCTCTTCTGTGCTCATCTCTGCTGCTGCTGTAGGGAGAGATGGGGAAGTGGTTTGCCACCGGCTAGCACGGCAGTGCACCGAGGAGACTCATCAGTATGCCCGGCAGGTCAGCTGCAGTGTTTAACTTGTTGTCTTCCTCCTCCTCCTCCATTTATCTTTGGTACCCACCTGTTGCAAGCCTGATTTATTTTTTTTTTAAAAGGGGAGGGAGATGAGGTTCTTCATGGCCAGGAAAAGGGAGTGCAAACCCCTGGTCAGGGCTCCTGTCAGCAAATATAAAGCATGGCTGGAGATTGATTAATAAGAGCCCCCCAAATGGACTTGTTGGGCAGGAAATGCCAGCCCCAGAAGAGAGCCTAGTGTCATGTTAAGGACGCTTGCCAGAGTGTAGTAACTGTAGGTAATGACTGCACAAAAATAATCATGTTGCTAAATTGCTCATAAACGTTACCCTGACCATGGGGTCAGTTGGTTCCAGCTCAAGTCAAGTGCCATCAGTTGAAGTGGGAAAAGGGCAGCGGGATGCTCGCTTCCCCTCAGGAGTGGATGATGGTTCTGGGTTGAGCCTTCCTAAAGGTGACTTTCTACCCAGAGGTGATAACATTCAAATCTTCTCTCCTCCTGGAGAGGATTGCTTTGCACCTAAGTTGAGGAAAGCATCTCCAGTGTTTGAAATAATGAGAAAGCTCTGGGATCCGTGGAAGAGGCTAAAGGAAAGGATAAGTGCAACGACTGAAATTGCCTCTTGCTAATGCAGCACGGGCAGTTTCAGCCGGTCGGTTAGGAGGAATGATTATGTAGATACTCGATTCTGACCAAGTGGGATTTATCAGAGCCAGCCTGCTGCCATCATCAGCAACGGAGAAAAATTATGTTCTGCACTGGGAGAGGAATTTGCAAACCCTGGTACAAAATGAGTAATAAGGGTAAATCAATTGGAAATGCACCGTGCTTATTCTGGGAACGGCAGAGCGAGCAGCGCAGCGTTTAGTTCAATTGGTAGAGTTAGATAAAATGCTGCATTTCCTATGTAGCCATTTACTGGCATTTCCTTTATTTTTAGAAATACTCTGGGCTTTTGTAGCTGTGTTTCATTTTGGTGTTGCAACAGTACCACTGGGAAGCAAAATGGTGGTACAGATGCTTGGTCTCTTCTTAAGCACGATCCCCATGTTTCTGCAGGTCTTGATGGCAATTAGGGCCCAAAGACCTGCCTGGTGTACAGCAGCCTGGTTGGGTTACTCAAGGGTGAGGTACCTGCAGGCAGCGTTCCCTGCCGCTGCTGCTGCTGCAGCTGTGGTGGGACCCTCCTGTGCATGCTGTGGAGCCATCCCTTTGGGGATGTGCCCCTCTTACCGTGAGACCTCCCCCCAGGCCTCTGTTTGCTGCAGGGAGAGCTTGGGTTCACCTTTTCTCCAAGCCTGTCTCTTCACCCTCAGCGTATCGTTTCTCCCCATGGTTCTTTAAACAAGCCCCGAAGTGCTGGAGCCTCTTACAGAAATGCTGCCCTTGGAGCTGTGTGACCAGCAGGTCCTTGTGAGACCAGAGGGAGCTTTCTCAAGGCAGGACAACCTCTCCCAGTGCTCTATTATTAAGTGCCTTTATATTGGGTTGGAAAAATTGAGCCTTCCACTTTTCTTCTCTGGGTGCTGCTGTTGCAGAAGCTGCTGTCAGCCCATGGGCTGGTGTCCTCTCCCACTGCCCCTCGGGTTTGGTCACCAGCGGTACAGAAAGGAGACTCAAACAGCACGGGGAAGGTGCTCTTCCTTTACACACTTGTGGGAGATTAAAATGATTGTTGTTCTCCCCCCCACCCCTCTAACAGCTGTAATTAAATGTCCCTTTCCTTAATGCCTCCTATGGTAATTTGAGACAACTAATTAAAGGCTCGATGACTGTTGCTGCTGCATAGCACTGCCTCCTCGTGCCTGGACCCCGAGCAAGGTCAGGGGTCTGTTGTGTGAGATGCTGCTCTAATATACAGTAAGATGTGACTCGCTTTAATGACCTTGTTCTCAGTAGATAGCTGGGATTTGTGAAACTCCAAAGGAGGCTTTTATTTTTAAGAGATGTTCCTGAAAAACAGGAATGAGAATACTGTATTTCTCTGTGATTGCTTTTAAAGAGGAAGGGTAAGCCATTGAAAATATCACAGAAGCCTCTGCCAATACATGCTCAGGCATGTTGATATGATGGACCAAAAGAGAAGGAGCTTTGTTGAAACAGTGAAACAGTGTTGCTCAGTAGGAAATTTCCTATATGAAAATCTCCCCAAGTAAGGGCAGCAGCACAGAGATGAAGTGTCAACATGAAGCTTCAGCTGTGGAAAGGAAAATATATTACAGCTCTGAGGAGAAAATGAAACGAAATCCGGCATGTTTTAACATGCATACCTTGCTAGGACTTCCACCACTCAGTCAGACTTCCTCTCCTTTAAAAAAATAAAGAATTGCAGTCAATTGCAAATAAACTGTCCTGTGTGTATGAGTTCAAGTGACTGGACTGTTTTGGTATTTTTAATGTTTACTTCATGCACTTACACTAACTGAAATGCTAGTTATATTGAATGAGTCTTTAAAAATGCCCTGGCTTCACTAGATCATTTATAGTGGACACATATATATTTATTTATATAGGACATTTATTTATAGCCTGCTTCAGGGGAAAAAAAATCAAGATTAAATGAATACTAATGTCTGTTTGAAAACTATAATAAATGTTAGACTAGATGAGGAAGTATGAACAATCGTCTGCAGCTTTGCAGGATACTGCTTTTGCAGATTCATGGAAAATTAAAACCCTGTAGCATCTCGAGGACTTTGCAGAAGAGCTTTAGCAGAAGCTTTAGCAGAATTCCCCTGCCCTGCTGGAAGTGCCCTGGGTAGCTCACCCCGTGCTGCGGCTCCAGGCGATGCCTGCCCCGATCGGTCAGCTGGAGCCTTCCTTCCAATGGAGTCCCGGCTCAGGTGGCAGTAGGTTGGCTGTTGTGGTGTTGTCCCCTGTGGGGAAGTTGGGGCTTGGTGGGGCTGCGGTGAAGGTGGGTGCTGGGCTGGGGGCCTGGGGCAGCATCGTTGGGTCAGACGGGGATGCAGGGGGTCTTAAACCCAGTGAGAGGTGAGGTGGGGTTATGTGTGGCTCTTGGCCCCTGGGGACACAAACTCATTCCCTTTACAATAAAAATGTACTGAAACAGCCAACCCAGGATGCCTGTCAGCCTTCGGAGGAGTTTATAGAGGAGATGATATGTAGCCAAAGTGGAAGGACTTTTACTGCCATTAGCAGACGTTGGTGGCTGCCACTCTAAAAATGAGCTTGGCTGTAAATCAGCTTTTCTACCTCTGCAGGATTATTTTTTCTTTCTCTAATTTTCACTGTGCTCAGAACAGCCTCAAATTCTTCTCCATCCCCCTCTCCCTCCTCCATTCTCTCTCGTGCCTCTGTCAAGGGCTAAAAATTCCCAGTTTCTGAACATGAGCGTTGAGCTTTCAGCAAACCCTGGAGGTTACAGTGATCCGGACACAGAGGAGCTGCCAGAGATGCGGAGGGGGCTGCAGCGACAGCTCGGCCCCTTGGAAGCACTGGCCCCTGAAAAACCAGCCCACTCCCCTGGGCAGCTCAGTCACGGAGGCAGAGGCACAGCGTGGGGTGGAGAGCTGCCATCTCCCCTTTTCCTGGATGAACCTGCTGAAGGGTTTCCTGTTTCTCTTACAGGTCTGGTCCCCTTGAGTCATCCCTTTGGAGGCATGAGGACAGTGGAATTGCCCCAAGCACCCAGAATAACACTTTGTTATACATTTGTATGCTGGGCTGGGACTGTAGGCATCGCTTCCCATGAGGCAGATAAGCTGGAGATCCCAGACTGAGCCAAATTGCTTTGGGCTCAGAGGATTTCCTTCACAATAATTTCTTTTCCCCCCTGAAACACTTAAACTCGTAACACTTAAGTTGTGGTTTGTTATCTGCTGTTTCCATAGTTGTTATGCTATGACTGGCAGATAGACTTTTAGACAGGAGACCACATGGTTACTGATTTGTACTCTTTAATAATGCTATTTTTGGATTCTACTAACAATGATCCAAAATCAATACATATTTTCCCAGCATAAGCAGGCCTGTGCCAGCCTTGGCCTGTGAATCTGGCTGCCTTCAGTTTGTTCAAAAATGTTAGCTTAGGGGTTTTTTTATTCTGTCTCTTTTAAATTTTATTTTAGAGGTATCAGTTTCTGCATTGCCTTCACCTCCTACTGGGAACTGGGCTTTTATTTCTTTATTATTATTTTTTTTCCTGCATAACCTCCCACCCTATGATACAAATTTTCATTTGGTAAGGTAAGGTGAATCCCACGCTGTTTTCAGATGATGGTGACCAACCAGCTCATCTGTAGATACCTGTGTTGTAAAGCCTCCTTTTTCATCCAATGGAGAAAATAACCAACTTTGAGGATACGACTCATCTCCTCCTAAGCTAGATCTCTAAATCAGCTGAGATGAACTGCATCCCAGAGGTGCTCATTCTCCATCCTTAACTCATGAGGGACCCTGGACAGACAGTGTATATGCAGGTTTCCATACTGGACATCCTGAAAGCTGGGGGAGATGAATGCAAACACTGAAGCTCAAGATGTTTTCAGCCCTGGAATAGGAACTTGTTACTTGAAACAAACTCTTCAATATTTTGTTTTCCTCTGACATCTAGCTTGCTTCTGTCTATGAAAAAAGTGATTTTCTGCCTCTGAGAGCTGAGTTCAGCAGTGACCACGATTACATTTTCAACCCTTTTATTGAAACTCTATCTATCTACCCACTCACAGAAGTGTTCAATTTGTAAGAGACCATGCTCACACTGACATTTCACTCGCTGGGCACCTTGGCTTCTTGAGAAATCTCCATGAGTAGTTTCCCTGCTCATCTTTGTACTGAGGCCATCTGCTCCCCGCAGGGATAGACCTTTGGGGTTTCTGTGGGTCCTCATCATGTTCTTGTAAACACAGCCAAGTTGCAGAAGCCCACATGTACTTCCACACTGGATGGAAACCCCTTTGTGCAAATCCACCAGGCTTTGCAAATCTTTTTCTCGGGCTGGGATTTGCTTACTCAGTCCACTGTGGTTTTCTGTCCAGGATTTGCAGTTGTGATCTACAGCAGTGGTGAATCCTTACGGGACTTTTCTAGCAGGCTCTTCCAGCTTTGTGTCTCTCACAGCCCTTACAGTTTAGCCTTAAACTAGGCATTTCACTAGGCTGTGGGTTTGATGTAAATCTCCCATTTCAGACCTCAGAAGCTTCTATCTTTATATGAAAGCAAGATCACTCCACTTTCTTTTTGTAAGACTGCAGTGTTCTATTTCTTTTCTAGTGTTGCCTAATAACCAGCTCTTCCCACTTAGCTGTAGACTATTGAGCAAGACTAATCTTTTTGACTGTGAAAAATTATATTTGTTTTAGAGCCATGCTTTGCTTGTCTTCCTTTTGAGCATGTCTTCATAAAAATGAAATCTTACATGAGCCATTTTTGATGGTATTTCTGGTGCTAGGCACCTTCCTGTCTCTTATTTTCCAAATTCTCGCAGGCAAGAGACAAGTGGTAGAATCCATTAGTTAATTTCATATCTCATTTCTCCCTTACCCCTGTCAGCTTTATCCACTTGATTCCCTGTGCTCTCAAAGCTCTATGTGTCAGTAGGTAACTTCCCTGTGATAAGGCAAGAGATTACTTTTTTTTTGAGGAAAAGCAGTAATTTTAGGAAGTCCTATTGACTTGGTCTTGCCTAGAGCATCGAGCATTGCAGCCATAATGCATCACTGATGCAAATCCTGCCTGCAAATCTGGTGTGGCTCTTCTGTGTCTGGTCCCAAACTGCAGCACGGGACTAACTAAGGCAATGCTGCCCCTGGGAAAGGAGATGAGCCTGTGGCCTCCTGCGATATTCAGGTGCTTGAGAAGACCGGGAGATTGCTCTTGACTCAAGAACCTCAGACCTGATTCTGCATTTCCAGAACTACAGGTGCACTGTTTTTTTTGAAATATCCTTTTTTGGCAAAGACCTTCTTACCTGGCCCACTGAAAACAAGATACCTCGCAATGCTGGTACACTCTTTACCTCCTAGATGATTTCTGTGAGCTGCCCTCATGGGAATACAATGATTTAAGCTGCAGCTGGATCCTCTGGTATACAAAATCCTGAAATGACAAATTAAGCTTTCAGAAACAGGCACAGTGTAATTCCAGAGCTGCTACAGAGCGTTTTGTGTACATGCTGTTCCCCTGCCTGGTCACCCATCACGGGTTATGATGCTTTTTCTTCCCCTCTCCTATAATGTGCAATGAAAAAATGGATTGTTCCGAGCATTTGAACAGATAGTTGCAGCCCTTCCAATCCATGGGAAAGAGATACTGTAATATTTATTAGTCTGTCAATAAGGATGCCTGGAGAGGAAAAAAAGGAGATCTGAAATATAAACATGGAAAACAAACAGACATATATATGTATCTGATGTATATTCCTCATAAACTAGCAAAGAGGAAGCAAACCAGTGTGTCTGTGGTCTAGAAACAGGTTGCTACAGTGAAAGCAAGAGAAGCATTTTCACCTAAACCCTCACCAAAACTGCAAATCAACATTTTCTGAGATGAGCCACTATGAAAGAGGCACCTCTGCATTCCATTTCTAAATTAATTTATATAAAAGCAAAAAACCCCAACCAACCCCAACCCACACATGCCAAAACCCTGACAAATATCCAGCCAGCTCTGCTTTGTGTTGCAGTAGAGATCGTTGCTAATTTTTCTGTAGAATGACTTCATGCCAGACTTCTCCCAATGCTTTTTACTTGGGCTAGAAATGTCCTGCAGCTCCTTTCTTCCCCTCTCCAGGAACGAGAAGTGCTTTCCCCCAGCTTCCATGATTAATTGTTTCACATCCTGGAAAATGGAAGAGAAGGTGGCAGGTAAGGGGAAAGCAGTAGTTCCTTGTGCTGCTGCAGATAAGGTCACGGATGCCTCAGTGGCCAAGCGTTTCCTCACGTTTGTTAGCAACAAATGTGAATTTGTGGTGGCTGCGTGTTGGATTAATGCCGAGTCTTGTGCTGTGTTAGCAGCGTGGATAATGTGAGAGGCTTCTGGACATGATTTAATGAAAGAAATTCTTGCAGTAAACTGAATCTGAGGAGTATCTGCTCGCTCCTGCACGGTGGACCACTGGGAATGAATGACATAGGTACCTCCAACCGAATCTCTGTGAATGCCATTTGATTTTGAGCAAGCATTGGAGGCAGAGCACATGGTGACAATGTGAGTAGAGATGCCGGCTCGGGAGGGGAGAGCTGCAGGTCCAGACACAGCTGGGCAAAGGGACACACCGTGCCCATGTGCTCCCCCAACAGACTCGTGAATTTAGCACCAAAGCTCAGGCTTCCACAGTGCTCTGCGCTAGCGACCCAGCAAAAGGCTGTCCTCAGCCACCATGGGCATCTGCTTGCAGTTTGCAAATCTAACCTCACCTAGACAGCTCATGCCCTCTGGGACTGGTGGGGAAAAAGCTGTGGATGGAAATGGAGGTGCAGAGATTAGGGACCAATCTTGGTGGGGGAGCTGATGCTCCTGCCCTGAGAAAAAGCAGAGCTTAGTTCAGTGCTAGGGGCTGTGAATGTCAGAGGCTGGACCACCTGGCTTTGGTGGGAGGGTTCATGACCAAGGAGAAAGGAAGAAGAAAACAGCAGAAAAAGTTAAAGAGGAATGAAAGTGGTAAAAGGAGAAAAGAAAAAACAGAGAGCAAAGCAGAGGGAAGATCCTCTCTCCCACCTCTCCTGTGGTCCCTCTGGTGCAGCTCTTCCCCCCAGCTGTGTGGCCACGCTGGGCTCATGCCGTGGTGCCAGGGTGGATACAGCTGCTGGGCTGCCCTCCCTCAGCGGTGACGGCTGAGTGCAGTTGGCCGCTTGAGGAAACAGCGTTTCAGAAAAACAGAAAATGAGAACATTGCATGGGCTTTGGTTTTGGTTTTTTTTTTTTAATCAAATTGCAGCCCCAACCTGGACACCCTGGCCTGGCAGGTGGTTAGTTCTGGTGACAGCGTGGTGCTTGAAAGCGCATCTCAGGCCCCAGCAAGCACGGAGCTCCACATCTAGCTCAGTAAAATGACCTATTACTTGGAATTTTAACATCCCAAGTTGAGATCCCCTGGGGCAGAAAACCCTCCACTGCTACTAGTAGGAACACTCACCAGGCAGGCAGGAGCCAGCCAGCTGACCAGTGGCTCTAGCCTCCACCCTGCCTAGTTGCCCTTTGCAAAGGGAGCCCACAAGGGATGGCACAAAAGAACCCCAGCTAAGAGGCTTTCAGCTGTGGCTTGAGATGCAGCCAGATGCATCAGCCACTGTTGCCAATGAGAGTGCCTAAATGACCTGGATCAAGTGGTGCTTGATTCACGGGGAAGAGCGGTGCACAGTGGTCCACAGGTCCCAAGCACATCAGGGTTAGCCAGAAGCAGTGAGGTCTCCTGTTACCAGCTCCCGGACAGCTTGGCAGCCTGCGGGTAAGTCTCCTGCCAAACGATGATCTACAGCTTATTGCAATGCATGTGGTACAGAGTGCTATTGGCTGGATCGGCCTTCACAGGGAATGCAAAGTGGGTATTTTAAAGGAACTTCTCCCCTTGTTCATGCAGCGCATCCTTTGGGTACAGAGAGTGAGTGTATCTATTCTACCTATGGAGTAGGTAGTTCTACAGGTTTCCACAGAGTTCTATAGGTACACCTACTGCAGGTGTACTCTACTCTAGCGGCTTGTTTTGTAATAGCACGATGTCAGTTTTACACAGTAAAGATAACTCTGTGCAAATAGCAAGTGTCACCACTGCATCTGCAGTGGCACATCATCAGGTACTCTTTGCTTATTTGGGTTCTTCAAACATTGCTTGCAGTGGAAGAGAATGCAGATGGTAGGGAGGAAGGGAATATCAGACTCTTATTACCTGTGAGCCTGAAATGCATACTGGAGATTCTGGGGTTTTCTCCCCCTGTACTTCTACACAATTTTAGCTAAGCCAGTGTTTGTTTTTGTGCATCTGCAGAGTATCTGTAACTTCTAGAGTGCTCTTTCCCCCTGCGTGTGTAACAGAAGTACTAAGCGATTTTAAGTGAGGTGGCCCATTAATGAAATGTTAAAGCAGTGCTCGAGCTGACTACATTTCATTTGGGTGTCTTTCACTTCTCAGTTCTGGCCCACCAGCCAACTGTGACTCGGGCTGCAGATAAGCAGCTAGAGACAACAAGCAATTGCAGGCAGCTCCCCTGCCCTCGCGCTGCGGCTCTCGGAGCTGCTGGTCCCAATAATGATTTACACATCAGGGTGTAGTGATCCAAGCAGCTCTGCTCTTTGGGCTGGGCAGGACCCCCTAGTCTGTCATTATTGTCCACAACTCTGGCAGTGATAGCACACAATTTTAACCGGGATGGTTGCGTTGCTGTGTTGTGTGCAATCCTGTATAACTCACAGTCAGGGAACAACCTGAGCTGCCCAACTCATAGGCATGATTAGCTGAGGTCATTAAAGTTTCCCTGGTTTTGAAGCAACTATGCTGTGAGCTTTTAGAGGGAAGTTCTGCCCTGTCTAACCAGGCAAAGCTCAGTTTTGCTCATCCTGAGGCCAGGGAATGACTTTATTTTCTTTCATATAAGCTTTATCTCCTAATTTTTAGAGATAGTAACTGGAAATAAACAATGAGCATAGCAAAAAGTGGCAGACCTGTTTTCTGCTAAGATCTGAGTAGTGCTGGGAATTGGTGAGGGATGGATATGCCAAGAAAGGCAGGGGTAGAGGGCTCTTGCAATGGCAGGGGTGAGGTGAAGGAGGCCACAGGGTGGTGGGACAGAGCTGGGAAGTGGCCTGGGCAGGAGTAGATGGCAAAGGAGAGCTGTGACATTTCCTAGGGGTCACCATGTGATATTTAGAAAGTGAAGAATGTACTGAAGTGGCTCCCAGGCCAAAGAGGAGGCAGGTAAAGCTGCCTGAGTACAGAAAAAACAGCCATCCTACTCCCTTGTTTTTGATGAAGGGGAACAATGCATGTGCTGAAGCCTTGCAGGCTGGCAGTCAGCACGTTATGGTTAAGACCAGAGGTAACTTCATTAGAGCTGTTATATTTAGCCCATCCTATAAAGACTTTTATTTCTATGGAATATTACATAGAAACTGTTACTATGTACAACACACTAGAAAAATGTGGTTTCTGTCCCACAGAGCTCACAATCTGCCTCTGCAAATTAACTTTGCTGACAAAGGTTAAATGGCAAAAGGTAGAGTATTTGAATCTGTGAATTATCAAATACATGGATGGTGAACTCAGAGCGGGGAGTAGGTCTGGCAGGAAGACAGTCTCCTGTGCTGATGTGATCATACTTCTGGGGTGGTGAAGGTTTCCCTGGATATCAAGGAACAGAGCTGGACCAGGGGCCCTGCAGAGGATAGCAGCTTCAGACAGAAAAGGAGGAGACCTGGAGTAAGGGTGAAGGTCATCAGCACTGCCCAAGCTTTGATGACATTTTCAGATGTGGATTGAGAGTTACCAGTGGTCAAACATGGGAACCAGTCACCCAGGGAGGATATAGCATCTCCACCCATGGAGATATACAAAGCCTGACCAAGCAACCTGTTCTGGCTGACCCTGCCCTGGGCAGGGGGTGGACCAATGGTCTCCAGAGGTCCCTACCAGTCCCAGCTGTCCTCATACCACAAATCACCTAGTCCCATTGCTCCTCTTGCTCCCTCCTTCTGCTTGGAGACACAACTAGTGCATTGTAGTCTTGTTGTAAAGCTCAAGGAGGATGTCTTGAGCCCCTGAAACACCAAGGAGAGTGGCAAGAGGTCCCAGGGTGTGCTGGGAGGCCAGAGGGTTAATTGTGAGAAGCGTGTGCCTTTGAAACTGGCACTGAAACTCATCTCTTGAGCACTGTGCTCCCCAGGGAAGGCATGCAGCTGCTGCTTCCCCTCACACGCCGGCCCTGTGCCCTGGGGATGTCCCAGGGCCCCCTCCCATCTGCCCAGCCTCCACCCAGATCTCAGGCCCTGTCTCTCCAAAGGTGGTCTGAAAGTCTTGGAGGCATGGGACGAGTTCCAGTCTTGGGCTGAGGCAAAGACAGCCCTCAGTGACCTTCCCCACAGGAGCTATGCAACCCTGAGGAGGTGGAGGCACTGAAGCATCCATCCATCCATCCATCCATCCATCCATCCATCCATCCATCCATCCATCCATCCCAATGGGTGTGAAACCCATGTTCTGGGAAAGAGGGGAGAGCCTGATGAAGGGAGCTGCCCTCTGGGCTCTTCTCACACCAGGGAAAGGAGTTTGATGGGAGAAACCACAAGTTCTTTGGAGGCTCCTGCGGGGAGGATGCTCTAGGGAAGGTCCATGTCCTGTGCTCAGGTAGCATCTTTCCACCCACTGGTGCTTTTGGACCATGATGTGCCTCCAGGCTTTGTGCAGCAAGCAAGGGCTGGGAGATCACCTTCAGCGAGGGCTTGGCAGACACTACCGCACCTCACACCTTGTGGGGAGAAGTCTGTGGGTGGCTTGCTTTTAAAAAGCAAGCAAGCATCACCTGGAGAAGTGCCAGACAGCTGCGAGCTGAAGCAGCACCCTGGTCTGCTCACTGGAGGAAGGCTGGGCGGGTTGGCAGTCTTCCTCACGTCCCATGGGAGACCTCCTAGGGTCCCACCAGCCTTTGCACAGAGGGGACACTGGCTGCCCTGGTGTCTCTGAAGGGGGCTTTTGGGAAGCCTTCAGCATTAATGGGGTCAGGGAGAGAGATGTACAGCTCTGAGACTGGTTTCTGGGAACAGAGGACAATGTTTTAGTTTAGCAAACATTGCTCCCATTGCTCGGCTGAGGCAGGGGCATGCTGAAGGAGGCATTGCTGGTGTTTTGGCAGCACCTTGCTGCTTGGTCCAGGCAGTAGGTAGGAAGGAGTCATTCAAGGTGTCAAATGATAGCATGGAGCTACAAAAAATTTAAGGGAAATTATTAACCTGGGCTATAAATACCCTGTTAAACTGCCATAAACCGCACACGGTCGGAGCTCAAGACGCTGGAAACAAATGGTCATTCATTGACCTACTGAGCAGGGCTCCTAAACTACAATTAACATAAAAATGCTCTACCTCAAGAAGCCAGAGTTGCATCCTATAGTTTTTCTATTTAAAGCAACGTTACAAGGCTGCAATGTGCCTCAGCAGCTTTTTACTATTCCCCATAATAAAGAGCAGGCGTTTTCAGGCTATGTTAGAAAGAGCAGCTGCCTGGCTGTGTTGTCTCCAGCAGCATCTGAATATTGAGGAAGGAAACTCTTCTGCTAGCAGCATACCTACAAATGAGGTGGTTTCAGATTTTACTTGTTGAAAGGAAGAGGTTTGGAGAACTGGTTGCACTTTGTTTTCCACCTGGGTCATCATGGTGCTGCAACCTCTAATAAAAGATGAACCAGAGGGGAAAAGCCGGGTCAGGCGAGGCTCAGGGCTCTGTTCCTCGTGGAAGTGGAGCCGCACACCCAGGAGCAGAGCAGCAGCACGTTAAGCATCACTGGTGATATGTGTGCCTAGCAGCAGGAGATGCCAGGGATTTCTTAGCTGGTGATCTCAAGTCTGGATGACTGATTTTGTCACCTCTCTCAAAACTGTCTTTTTTCAAGTCTCCCCTACAATCAGTCAGATTTTAATCACTGGTACCTGGAACGTACTTCAGACCAGTACAGTTCTCTGCTTGCTTTAGCTTAATACTTTGAGGGGTTTTTTTCCCCTGCTGTAAACTGTGGTCACCTATGTAGCAATTAGAAGGTGGATCTTCAAAGCATGGACATTAAACAGAAGCCTCCTTAGATTCAGATTCCTACTGTATATTTATCCAGTCTACAACTAGCTTTGCACAACGAGTGGGATGCCCGCTTGGCATATTTTATACCAAGAAGCACCTTTTCTGAGAGGAACCTTCTTCAACTGATTTTCAGCAAGTATTCAAATGCACCCAGATTTGAGGAGGTCTTGATTTATGCGTGTCGACACTTGGTTAGCTGGCAGCTCCAGGCTTTGCATGGAGAAGTGCCTCATCCTGAAAATGATTGTTTTAATTTCATTCTTACACTAAAGGTAGAGGATATTAGAAACCAAAGTCTTAATGGCTCACGATAAAATATGGAATAGCAACTACCCATTACATTTGTTATTGTCTCTTTCTTCTGTAAATCAATATAATTGAATTTCTCCTAACTTCTCCACTATTGCATGCAGCTGTGTGCAGTCACAGGGGACATTGCACAAAGATGAATAAGCACAATGCCATTTTAAATGAGCAAAGCACCCAGTAGCCTCTCCATGAGGTTTCTTTTGCAGCACACTCAAGTTCTCCTGAGCTGGCCTGGCTCTGTCCTAGGGGGAGAACTCCTTTCCCTGCAGCAGCTGGGACTTTCTGAAATGTTTAGAAGTAGCACATGGACTTCTCACTGCCAGGATCGTCCCAGTCTCAGGGGTGGACAAGACCCTCTGCTGAAGAGGCTTTTCAGGGCCAGTGAATTGATTCCAAAGTGAAGCTTGTCTCTGCCTCAGTTTCCCCAGCTGTGTGACTTTACCAGCTGCCTGGCTTCTTACCTGACTTGATTCTTTTCCTTTGCCCAGATTCCTGTTTTTTAAACTGAGAAAACCCAGGTGCTAAGGCCCTTTCTGCTGTTCCTGCTACACAGCTGGCACATCTACCTGCCCCCTTCCCCCTGCCCTCTCTCCAGGGCAGCACCCATGTGCAAGAACACTTGCTGTGCTTCATCTCTCTACCTGTCAAAGAGCTGACCAGAAGGATGGCTGCTGGCCCATTTTACAGAGAGGAAACTGAGGCATGGAGCCAGGCATCTTGTACCAGATCATCGGGAGGCAAAGGCGGTGCTGCAAGTAGACACTGTGTTTCCTGAGCTGTGCTCTCACCTCTGTTGCTTCTTGCTTGGGTGCCTTTTACCCATGTTAGTGCCGCTGGAGGCAGGGGTGGTGCAGAGGCTCACGGTGAGGCCAGCTCCTCCAGGCTGCTGAAAGCCCTGGGTGCAGGACCAGGCTGCCTCATCAGTCCCAGGGAAAAGCCAGGTTTTGCACTCTGCCACATGCATTTGTAATTGCCCCAAAACTCCTGATGGACCCCAGGAGAAAACAAACAGCATCTTGCATGCTGGGAATTCCTCAACCAGGGTCCAAAGCTATGAGCTACGATGCTGGGTGTTTCCACACTGTCTTCGCAGCAAGGCTGCTGGTCCTCGCCTGTCCCTGCCGCTCCTGCCCCCAAAGGCTGCCAGCAGCCAGCTCATTCCTTCCTGTCAGGACAGTGAGCGTCTCCCTGAAACAACAGCAGCTCGAGACTGACCCAGCTTTCCGTCCTGAGCTAGTGTTTACCAAGGTGCAGAGCAAATCCGTGCGGATTTGGAGCACCAGCCTGCACTCGAGCACTGTAAACCGTTCAGACCAGCTCTGACGTGGAGCCTGTAGCTGAGCCTCATCTTTAATCACAGCAGTGACCGAGATGGGACCTCTGCACTTGGCAAACGTGGCCGGGGCCCACAGGAACTACCCCAGGCACTGGGCAGAGCCTCTGCTGTGAGGTCCAGCTCCCCTCCGTTGCTGGCTGTGGGCACAGCTGTGCGGGGCAGTCAGCAGCATCGTGCTACAGGAGAGGCAGCTTTTCCAGCAGGGATGTGGCAGTTAAAGCTCAGCTTTGCAGAGCACTGGTGGAAAATCCAGGCCGTGTTTCGCTGCACTGCAGTCACACTAGCTCTTTGTGTGGGGTTAATCATGCTTTGGGGTGTGCACCCCAGCAAACCCCCTGCATGCATGGCCGGTGGTGCTGTTGCCTCCAGATACTGCTGCGTTTTGAAACAGGCACATCCCCCAGCTGGAATGGCTCACAGCCAGCACCCGTGGAGAGGGCTCCCCAGGGAGGCCATCCCCACCCAGTGCAGGAGGGCTTTACTCCCTCAGTGCAGCCTGGGGAGAGGGCATGGACTCTACTCCCAGCTCACTGCAAAGCAGGCTAGTATGCTTATCAGTTGTTAACCTCCTCCCCCACCACCAAGAAACCCCCTAAAAATCCCAAACCACCATAAAAATGTGCTGGCAGAATAGGAGCGAGTCATGCAGTGATATTTGGAAAACACGATCTTGTTTTCAAAATAGATTAATGATGGGTTTGGTGCCAGGGAGTCTGCCCTCCCCAGCCCCCCCCTTAGAAAAGCATTACAGGCAGGTCTGCAGTCTAGCAGTATAACTTCCTAAAAAATAAATAAAAGACTAGCTAATAATAACAGCGCCGCTACTATTACTGCTAATAGCGCACTTCTGGCTGGCAACGGCTGCGCTTTTACGAGCCTGCTTTGAATGAGAGGAGCTGGGGAACAGGGAGGTCAGGAGCTCAATTAACTGGGCTGCACCCTGGCAGGGGCAGTGGCATTGCCTGATGGAGACTTCATGGCAGGGTCAAATGGCTGCCCCACCAGATCCTAATGCAGTCCCTGCGCGGGAGCTAATCTGGCAACTTTGAGGCTTTCCCCTTGCATCTTGCTGGAGGTGAGGCTCTGCTCTCACCCCGCAGAGCTGCACTGGCTGGAGGTATGGTGAGATGCAGTAGGTGCTTGAGAGAATCGTGACAGAAAAAGCCACTTGGATATGATCCCAGCACCAAGCAGCTTTTTTGCAGCTAGGGCTGGTGTGGGGTAGGGGAACAGAGGAGGCGTTTGTTGGGGACATTTATCTGGCAGAAATTAACTTTCGCAGATAACTGGCACCTGCACCCAGAGCACTTTGCCTGGGCATACCCTGAGCTAGTTATCCTGGTAAAATCCCACCCGTGCAGCTCCAGCCCCTACCCAAAATGCTCCTGTCTGCCCCAGCAACATTTTGTTCTGCAGCACAAGCCGACTGGTCTGAGCACAAGCGCTGCTTGGAGGGATTGATGCCGTGTCTGGCCGTGAAGGATGGCAGCACGGGTTCCTGGGGACGCAGGGCAGAGCGGGGCTGTCGCGGCAGCCCGGGGCCGGGGGATTGCAGTCACATGCTGCTACTGCAGGGCTGGAGGAGAATTAGTAAAATTTGCTGCAGGATTCCCACACCCTTGCAGCAGAGACTGGCACTGCATCCCGGGGGCCTCTGATTCAGCTCTTTCTCCCCTTGGTCTCGATTGCCAGCACTATGGTTTTATCAGATACTAGGGACTAAAAAGTGATTTTCCTAAAAGCCGCTATTCAAAGCAATTTCCCCCCACCCAATGCTATTATTTAATGAAATCAATAGACACTGTTGGTACATGTTATGTTGTTTGTAAGCTATAAGCTTTCAAGCTAGGATTTGTATCAACATTATTCAAAGCCTTTTCAATTTGCCGTGCCTGCCAACTTATATGTTGATTGTGGTATTTTGTCCAAATAGCATCAACGTGCTAAACTGTAGGAAGACATTTAGGTATGTTAACAAGAAGGATTGGAGTCTGTTGTCAGGATTTACCTGCGTGTCAGCAGAGATGTGGCTGCATGTACTTTGTTTTTCCTATCTGTTGCTCAGTTTGCTTGCATGCATGTGTAGCTATGGCACAGCCTCCTTCCAGGCACTGTCAGACTGCACCACGCACTGTTTGCTAAGATGAAAGACAAGGTGTGAGCCTGCAGAGGCACTGGAAGGTGCGTTTGGGCTGTGCCAAGTCTCCCTGCACTCAGCTGTGCTGAAGTGTCGTGATCAGAGCCATTACACTGTCAGTATCCCCTTGCCCAGGGAAGCTCACCTGGGTCACTGCAGCAAGGCTGGACTGTGGCTGCTGCTGAAAGAGCCCCCCCAGCTTCCCCTTACTGAGCTCTTCTGTTAAACTGTAATTTTTGGGTATTGAACTTCTCTCTGTTTTTCATACGCGGAAGGCGGGAGGGCAAATGAGCTTTGCTTAATAACGCTATTGATGGAACGGTCCCAACTCACCCATGAAGTTCACTGCTCATTAACGCGAGCAGGCTGCAGCTCTGCTTTCGGCTGTGTGCTGCTTTCAGCAGGGTCCCGCAGACCGGGCGGCAGCGCTGCAGCTCCCATAGCCGGCACGGTATCCCTTTAGCACAAAGATAATGCAAACTGCTCTCGTTTGAAACAAAAGCTTTGTAGTTAGCGAGGAGATCTGAGGAGATGCTGTCAGGTTACGGGCTCAGTGAGGTGACGAGGGACTGAGGGAATGAATTGACTGGCAGTATGTGGTCGGCATCTCACCCAGGTCCTTTGGACTTGTTTACACAAGGTATTTTGGCTTTATCCACGTGAGGAGATAGCAGTATGTCCTTCCCCTTCCCAGGCAGACTCCAAACTGTGTTTAAGTGATGGTGGGGAAAAGTGGGGCAGGAGAAGGGGGACAGGGGAGACAGATGCTATTAGAGATGCAACGGCCCATGCTTCTGTTTTGCCAGCTTCGTTAGGTTGGTCAGAGCAGTGGCTTTTTACTCTTCTCTTGCCAAAAAAAAAGTGCTGTGCTGGCAAATGTCCCAGTGCTGATGCAGTTGTATCACTTGAAAAGGACTTTGCTGGTGTTGTTTGCTCTCTCTCAGGAGCCAGGCTGAGGTATTCCAGCCGAAGGACGTTGCAGTAAGCTGCATTTCCGTAGGGGTGTTTGCTGGGAGATGTGACCTGTAGCTGGGGAAGGTGGGGATGCTCAGAAAGGAAAAGATATCCTTTTAAAAACATGAATCAACCACGTGCAAATCTATATGCATTTCTGTTACCACAAAAAAGAAACAAACACCAGGTTTTTGGGGTGTTCCCTTGCTTGCTTTTTGAACCTCTGCAGTTACTGTGAAAGCCAGACAAGTGCAAGCAGGAAAGAGGGAGTAGTTTTATCTTCATGAGAACAGCTAAGCCATACAGACCAAGGGCTTTGTCAGAGATGCTCCTGGAGGTCCCATGGTGGCAGTTTGAAACCTGATTGTTTCTATCTGACCATCCCAGCCTTTGCTGGACGTTACCACTTGGGTAGTCCTTACCACTTGTGAATGGGAGTCCTTATCTCAGTTGTGAATGGTCCCCTTGGCATTAGTGGGCCAGCAGGGGAAAAATAGAGATGGTTATGTGCCCACATAGAGGTGTCCTATTCGAGGTGTGTGGCACACTTACTTTTTGCTGTGCCGTGCTTTTGTTCAGCACACAGAAAATGTTCTCACAGTAAGAAGGTCCAAGTGGCACATGTCCTCCTGCTGTCCTGCCCTCAGTTCCTGCAGAGGGCCAGGGAGCTGCAGGAAAGGTGAGGGTGGCTTGGGCTAAGTGTCACTGTGCAAGTGAGATTATGTGCTTATATTATCACTCTGTCCTCCTCTGATTTTGAACTCATTTGACCAAATTAGACAAACTTCCAGGGACCTCAGAAGTTTCAAGCTCCTTCAATTCCATAAATACGTAGACCTGTTACTAGTCCTAGGACAGGGAAGGGGCAGCAACTCATCTTTCCCTGGACATCTGGGAAGAATCCACCCTCACCTTTAAGATGTTGTTTGTAGAAAACAAAACTTTATTTTGCTGTGTACATGTTTCTTTGATTGATTGCACTTGTCTGTTTTACCATATGAAGATCCCAAGCAGGGCTCCACGATGCAGAGACTCAGGGTTTGTTTGAAGCCCGGGGTTAGGACAGCCTTGCCAATGTCTGTGTTGGCCCTTGTCATGGCATGGCACACTGGGAGGCAAGGGATCAGGGGAGCAGCTGCTCTTCAGATGTCCCCTATGGACAAGTCTTTCAAGAGAGCCCCTGGTGTAGCCTGAAGATGCTGACCAGCACTGATGGCCTGCAACATGAACAATCAGGTGAGACAGACCAAGAGGTCCCTGGCATTCATCAGGGTTAGTTGGACTGCCTATGCCAAAACCCAGTGCAGTGAGTTTCAGAGACATGGACCTGGCCAGTTTGCTCGGTGCATAAGTCAGTTGAGCAGGAAGGTGACAGCAACCTGGGTATGCCTGGAGAAGGATCCTAACAAAGTCAAATTTGGATGATGACAGGTTGGTAGAGAGGGCGGTGGTGGCAGACTGTAATTTCCTGCTTGCGTTTCAGAACGAGGATGGGTGTGGGAGCTTGAGATATGGTTCATACCAAGGTACTGATACCTCAGGATTGTGTTCAAAGCCCAAGTTTATCACTGCTGTAGCAAACCAGCATCGTCAGTGACACAGTTTTGCTGGTGCTGATGGTGCTCAGTGGGTATTTCGGGGCTGTGATACAAGACTGAGGCAGGGCAGCACAGTGAGTCTCACGCAGACACGTGTACTGGCACTACGTGGACGTGCCTCTGAGGCTTACAGGGCTGGCATGGGTGTTGCAGGATGATTTGGTTACTGAAACATGGAGACAAGGGATGAAAAGGGATTTTTGAAATTCATCTGCCTACCATCAGTGATACCAACAGTGCTATCACTGGCAGCAGTAGCATAGGATGGATAATCCTTTCTTCATGGCCAGATGATCATAGGACATTCCAAGCCCCCCTGTTACTGGTATAATGAAAAAAAACTGTGCCAAACTCTCTGGACTCTGAGCTCTCTACGGACTACGGGTCATATTTCTGGTCTGGTTCAGTCATCAATGTGTAGCACCTGGGAAATGCTTCTGCTTGGAGTGAAGTCTGATCTCTATGAGCTGGAATGGTCCAGAGCATGTGTGTGCTACGTGGGTTGAGTGTAACCATATGTACCTGAGAAAACTTCTGCAGGCTCTGAAGATACAACTCATTTCTCTCCTTTCTTCAGGATACAAAAAAGAGAGGGGCAAAGTCCCAAGTCCATGTCTTCCGGATTCTGGAAGAGTTTGTGGGTTGAGATAAGGACAAAGAGAGATTATTCACCAATTACTGGCACAGGCAAAACAGACTTGACTTGGGGAAAAACAAATTTTAAATCTATTACCAATCAGACAAGAGGGTAATGAGAAATAAAACCAAATCTTAAAACACCTCCCCACACCCCTCCCTTCTTCCTGGGCTTAACTTCTCTCCTGATTTCCACCTCCTCCCTGGCCAGTGGCACAGGGGAACAGGGAATGGGGTTGGGGTCAGTTCATCACATGTTGTTTCTGCTGCTCCTTCCTCCTCAGGGGGAGGACTCCTTCCCCCACACCTGCGTGGGGTCCCTCTCACGGGAGACAGTCCTCCACCAACTGCTCCAACGTGAGTCCTTCCCATGACTGACAGCTCCTCACGAACTGCTCCAGTCTGGGTCCATTCCATGGGGTGCAGCCTTTCAGGAACAGACTGCTCCAGCGCGGGTCCCCCATAGGGTCACAAGTCCTGCCAGCAAACTTGCTCCACTGTGGGCTCCTCTCTCCACAGGTCCTGACAGGAACCTGCTCCAGCACGGGCTTCCCATGGGGTCACAGCCTCCTTCAGGCATCCACCTGCTCTGGCATGGGGTCCTCCATGGGCTACAGGTGGTCATCTGCTCCACCATGGAGCTGCTGGCATTGGCTGTGTCTGACATGGGGGAAGCTTCTGGCAGCTTCTCACAGAAGCCTCCCCAGCCCCAATCCAGCTACCAAAACGTTGCCATGCAAACCCCATACGAGAGAGAAGGGGAAGGAGAAGTGGGGAGCTCTTCCCCCATGGGCTTGGGGAACCAAAGGGAGTGGCTCACCCTGCAGATGGTGGTGTGGGCAGTCCCCTAGGCATGGGCTGCACCCAGGCAAAAGGACTGAACTCCTTTTAGATGCTGAAATTAAGAAAGACCCCTCCAAAAAAATAACAAAAGGTCTTTTTTATATAGGAGCTTCAAAGTAAGGAAAAAACCCTCCATTCAAAAAACAAACCCCGACACAAGTCCCAGGATGGGAGTTTTACAATAGAAACTATTTTCCTTTCACAACGTCCATGGCAGAATTCACTTTACTGCAGTGCAATGTCACAGCACACAGTACATTGGCACAAACTACATATTTTAGGTAGAAATAAAACTTGTAGTTTGAATGTATTTTAAATTCATCCTTTGTTTTCATGCTAGGGGTTTTCTAATATTTTATGTCATCTCCTGCTTTCCTTAACAGAAGTAGAAAAAAACCCGGCTTGATGACAGAGGGAGGTGTGTGTAACTTCATTAAATGAGAAAACCCCATTATGTATGGATAAAGAACATTCTGACCCCCAGCTCAAACTGTCAGCCTTTGCTAAGGCTGAAAGGATGCTACCAACTTCAGCAGCACACTACTTTTACCCCAAATAAATAAAATATCTCTATTTTTCTAGTGTGTTCCCTGGGTAAATTTGAGGATATACTCTGTATAATCAGTTTTGCTGCTACTTTCATGTAAAATCAGCTGGTTTGTTTCCCTTGTAGTTCTGGTTGGCTCTTTTCTAGAGTAAGAGGGAAGATAAAAAGGAAACTGCAATTAGATATCCAGAAAAGCGTTGAGTGGAGAGAAACAGGTCAGGTGTAGCATGTGAAATTGTCTGTATTTTCTAATGCTTTCCCAACATCAGGCTGAAAATGTCCCATGGAATTCACAAGCATCTTAAAATAAAAGGAAAAAAACTCACAACCTGAAGATTTTCTTGCCTTTGTTCAGACTCTGGTCAGGCCACAGAACCGTCTATTTCCACTAATTATTTTCACTGAAACAAAACCCCCACAAAACAATGTTTGGAATATTTTTTGCTTTGGGCTGGCTTTTGTGGTGAGCATTGTGTTTGCCTCTACAGCACATTTTGCACATTTTTCCACTTGTTTTCAAGTACTTTCATAACTCCTACAAAAAAAAAGAAAAAAGAAAAAGGAAAAAAAAAAAGCAACAACTTTTGAAGGATAACAGAACAAAGCCCTAGTTAATTTAACAGTATTTTCCATGTTCCAAGTAATATGCACAGCTCATCCACTGATGCAGTCCTCTGGACTGAAAGGTGTTTGTTGTATTATCTCACTTAGATAATTATGTAGGCACTGGTGAACATCACTTTGAAACAGTCAATAAAGTAAGGTGAAAACCTGAATTATCTTTGTTTTCACACATTTTGGAATGCTGATAAAAAATTCAAGTAGCAACACCAAGAGAAGTATTGTACGTGTGCATTTAGCCCTAAAGAGACATCTCGGTTCAGCTCCAGGGAGCCCATAGAAGTGGCTATGAGACCAGATATTTTTCTCATTCGTTAGGTGGCACTGGCCAGCATGAACTTCTGTGCAGGAAAAATGTTGGGATTGATGCAGATACCAGGCCACTTTGTGATCTGATCTCTGATCTTACACCTGATGTGGCCGTGTGTGTGTGTGTGTGCTGCGGGGCTGCAGAGCAGACCCTCAGGGTGTGAGCTGCAAAGGAGCCACAAAGCCAACAGGCACAAGGGCACAGACCCATTAGCCACCAGGAGAAGGGTGAATTCCTGGTCCCACTGAAGCTGGTAGGAGTTTTTTCATCAACTTCAGTGTATTTTACTGTGACTGGCTGGTTCTTTGGCTCCAAAACACACCTTTTTATCTCTTGAGCAAAAAGAGAGTTCCTGCAGCTGTCGGCAGTAATAAGTCTCTTCAAGTCAGTCACCGGGGAGCAGCTTCACTCGTTTGTACACACAAAGCCAACGTAATGCAGGGATGTCGAAAAGCGACCGTGGCCGGCACCTACAGTCAGCCTGAAAAAGCCAATTCTCGTTGACTTTGGAGCAGCAGTTCTCTATTGCCTTCCAAAGAGTTTTCCCTGCATGAGAACAGTGGGCTTTAGCCTGGAAAATGCTAGAGCCAGCGAAAATAAAGTGCCATTATAGCTGCTGATTATAGACGAGAAGTGTCTGTCGGGATCCCCCTTCCTTCCCTCTCCAGCCCAGAGGAGTTGCTGGGAACACAACCAGCACGTGGAGTATGACGTGGCCTTCAACTTCAAATGCTTTTCCAAAGTGGCCATTTGTAACACTTCATAGAGAGATGCCACAAGATCTGTTTGTTTGTTTTTTAAAGGCAAACTTTATTTTTCTTGGAATAATTGAGTGTGGTGGCTTTTTAAGGAAATTAAGCCCAGAATTTTTTTCTGCATTTTTGAATGATAACTAAACTAGTGTTGCTGGCAGTGAGAGGGCTGCAACTGAGTCAAAGGATGGCAAAGGTTCCTGTGCTTGCCAGCAAAGCTCCCCTGGGCTGGAGTCTGGCTTGGCAAAAATAGTTCCATATGGTCCCATATATCTGTATGTGTGTGTGTATGTATACATATATATTTTTTTTCTCATATGTGTGTATATACATATATGTAGACAGAAGTTTTTAAAAATAACCACCAAAGCCAAGGAAGTAAATCACCTATCAGATCCCAAAGGGCTCTGCTAATTTAAAAATACTTTTATTTAAAAATATCTATATTATTTTAAAAATGTTTTCCATGAGGTCAAGATTCAGAAGTATCATCCCAATAGTCTGAATATTTGTTAGGAGCATAGAGGGGATGGAGAGCGAGATTAAGTTATCAGAAACATCAACAGCAGCCTACATGAGCATCATGGTAAGTATCTGAAGAGTGAATGGAATTTTATGCTGGGTTCATGATTTGGTGAAGGGTTTTCACTGGTGCTGTGATGGAACCTGTGCCTCTGCCCATATTTTGCATGTGGGCCAGAAACTGCTCTATGAGCGTTTCTTGTCAATAGGGATGAATTCTGGTCTGAGAACAGGGAATTTTTTCTAGCACATGATGTAGGAGGGAAAGGGAGATTAGTTTACTAGCTTTGTGCACTTTGGCCCTTTTACACACACTAATTAAAGGGGTTTTTATGGTAGTTTAAGGATAGTATTAGCATCATCTGTTAGTCAGACTTGAAGTCAATTAACCAGCCAACCCGCTCACATTGGAAGGGGCTTGTGTATGATTATGAGTCACCCACTTGGGTAACTGATATTTGTTTATTTTTAGGCAGACTACGAGGCACCCAGACACTATGGCAATGGGTTCCAGATCAGTACTTTAAATATATGAAATGTCCTGGTGATTTGGACCTTGCAGATGAGAGGAGTGCCTGCTTGCTCACAACCTCTCCCTTTGTAGATGATGAGGTCAGGCGCATCACATGAAGACAAATTCCTTATCCTAAGTATAGTTAAGGCTCATTCCTGAAATATACAGAAAGCATTATTTTGGGATGGATCTGTATGTGCTCCTGCAGCCCTTGATTGGCCCCGTATTCCTAAGTGAAAAAGTTGGTCTTATCCATGTAAGAGTATAAATATGTATAGTGCTACATTAACAACATCTACATTTGTTTTGGGCCTCTGTCCATTGTTTGTGAAGTGTGGTGCTGCTGAGTCCATGAAGGCACGAGAGGCCGGCAAGTCAAGGCGCAGAAAGCACAGTGGGCTGTGGGAATAGAGGTGGGAGTCTTTGGGACTGTTGAAACAAGTTGCCTATCTTTGCAGGTGACTGTGCTATATAATCCCTTCAGTGAATGTGTCAAGGTCCGTTTCATGCTGAATTCAGCTCCTGCCCTTTGCCACCCCAGAGCCACGATTCTTGCTGCCACCTGAAACGCATTGATGCCCAGCTCAGACCCATTTGTTCTTGTGCCAGTGCTGACTTTGCTTCAGTAGCTTTTGTTATAGGGCATGTCCCAATTTGTTTCGTCAGGAGCAGAAGGAAAATTGTTCTTGTCCACATTTCTGTATGGGGACTTTGGAAACAAAAGGAGGGCTTTGTCTAACTGGGAGTCTTTCAGGGGCCAGTGCCTTCTCCTCAAATGAAATAAGTACTTTTCTTCATTTCACCTTCCTTTCTTCAATTTTTTCCTCCTCCATCCTTTCTTCTTTCACATGTTTCTCCCAGTGTCCTCCTGTTTTGTTTCCTTTGGCACCTGGTGCGTGCATCCCCTAGCACTTCTGTCCCCATTTTGCTCCCTTTCCTCTCTGCTATCACTTTGATGCCCAGGCCTTCTAGAGACCAGCTCCTTCACCCACAGTGGCTTGGATTCCCCTTTGGGCTCAGGTTGGGCTCCCTTGCCTCCCAGCCGGGCACTGCTCCATCAAGGGCCAGGCACAGCTTTACAGCAGTGCCTGAGGACTTCTAGTGCTGGTAGCTCAGGCCAGTGCTCAGCCACCAACAGGGGCAAGATGTCACCCATCATGGCTCTTCTCCTCCATTTCAGTGAAACCATCATACCTGCGGTCCTTGGCTCACCGCTTCTTACTTATTTCTCCCATCAAGGTCTCCCCTGGTGCTGTCATGGTGCATCTTCCAGAGGTGTCCTCAAACCTCGCAGAGGGACCAGCATCCCTGTGGCTCTCCAGCTCAGCTGTGAACCTTTGCTGCAGGTGGGCAATGAGGAGCACCTGGGAGAAGGACCCTGCTGCCCCCCTGGGTAAGACAGCACCCGTCTTCTCCATGGGGAAGGGCAGCAGCTGGGAGAAAGGTGACACAGTTTTGATTGCTTGTTACTTGCTTTTGGTTTTGGGGAAAGCATGGAGTAGGGGGGCATAAATGTCACTGGTTCCCTTGCAGAAGTGACTTTGGACCGTGGAGGGTGGTGGGAAGAGAGACAGCCATAGTGAAATGCAGTCCTGGTAGCTTGTTTGTAGTGCTGGATGCCTTGAGAACCACACGTTTATCTGTGAGTGTGAGATACAGAGCATTACTTAGACTGTGTAAATAATAATTTATTAATTCTTACTCCATGGCCTGATACAAAGAAAAAATATGCTGGGAATAAGGTAGCTTTCTGGAAAAGTGTCATTTTTATGAGGATTGCATTAAGCAAAGAGTTGACTTAATTTAGAATTCCCCTTTTGTGGATTTATGTCTTAGTATTGTAACTTTAACATTGGTTTTGTTTAGTTCATTTTGTGTAAGCAGTCACTTAATTTGCAATGACATTATTTCATTATTACAAAGCTGATTTCTGTAATTTCTGGTATTTGTTTTAGCATTTTAACTACATAAGCACAGTCTTCCCTTCGGTTTCCAGACGGAAACCCCTGCATTTTCATTTTCCTGAAATGGAATCTTTTAAGATTTTTCCTTGAAATCGTTTTGCTGCATACATTTTATGTTTGGTCACTTCTGCAGTGAATTTAATGAGCTTTCCTTATAATAGTTTCCAGTGCAATAGTACTGCAGCATGAGTCCTATGATTTTGGTAAATGCAGCAAGGAGAAAATATTTTTACATGGACTCCTTCTATATCGTGGTTATAATAGGATTTGGAAAACAATTTTTGGCAATTATGGTGAAATTAAAAAGGGCTATTTAGTGCACGAGTTCAGACTCTGAGACAACTTCTCACAGCAGTTTTATCACAGTTGGTGGTGGGGGAATGACATTAAGGAGGTTTAGTACTTACTGGGTGATTGGAAAGGGATTTCCTGCGAGCCATGGAGGTCTGGCAGCAGCAGTGTGATGGGGGAAGTTCTTCTGCATGCCTTCTGGCTCTTGGCTCAAGCCAATGGCACAGATCTCATGCTGTTACAAACACTCAACTAAATCACCACTGTATTTAATAAACAATTTAAAAATATCAGATGTAGCAAAATAAGCATGGAGATGACAGAATCAATTTTGTTTTTAGAGGTGGCAGAGAACAGAACGTCCTTTTCTTGGAAATGCTACGTGTCCAGGAGCAAAGCTGCTCCTTTATAGCACGTGTCTCAGCTTCTCCTGACCTTGCAAAGTCTCAGGCAACACTGGCCACAGAAATCTGTGTGCCAGTTTCTGTAGGAGTGTGGGCTCCCCAGCTCTCCTGGGGAAGTTTGTTCTATCTGTCACCTAAACACAAAACACTCTTGCAATTCTTGCATATGAGGGCTAAAAAATTTGATTAGAACCTGGGAAATAAGTAATTTGCATAGGAAAAAAAAAAGTGCTTTTACTGACTTAGAAGCAGCTGTCTATTTTGAAAAGCAGTGGCAAAAATAATGTCTGGACTTTTCCTTGAATTCTGTTATTCTAAACTGACCACCAAGAAGTCGGTAGCTGCCATGCTTTACACCTAGACATCAGCAGCTAAGGGCTGGGTTTGGCTGGCTGATGGGTGGGGAAGGAAGAGCAGCTTCCCACTTCGGGTCTCAGATTGCATTGATGTTTCAGTAGTTTGAAAACCTACTAATGACCTCTTAGAATCACAGAATGGTATGTGTTGGAAGGGACCTTAAAGATCATCCAGTTCCAACACCCCTGCCATGGCAGGGACACCTTCTACTAGACCAGGTTGCTCAAAGCCTTCTTCTTTAATAAGGGAATGGACTGAACCTCACTTCAGCGTCCTGACATCAGCACAGTATTAAATCATTTCTCCAAAGTAACCTTCCAAAGTTAAGCTGCAGATGAATCCTCCTTTGTGTCAGTGTCCTAATACACCTGAAATTCTCAGAGATTTGCCTGATTTTTGTTCTCTCTGGGCTGATAGATGCATTTCAGAGCAAGCTTGAAGGCTTTCATGCAGGTTGCCCTACTGCCCGCATTTCATGCTCATTTCTCAGGTACTGGGGAGCCACTGTGCTGCTGTCTGTCCCCGTTTGTTGGTGTGCTGGCAGAATGCTGGTGCAAGGTGAGAAGCTTACAACAGAGATCCTGAGGGTTTATTTAGCGTGCAGCATGGATGCAGCAACTCTGGAAAGCTGCCCTAACTTGCACGGGTGCTGTATCGCCAACGGGTGCTGTAATGGCAGAGAAATTACAGGAAGCCTCACTGTGTTTGGTTTTGCTCCTTATTCTTTCTACGTCTGGCTCTAGCAGCTCTCTTTGGGATACTGATTTTCCCTGCTGGAGTCATCCTCCAGGAAAGCTTTACAATCTTCTCACCCTGGCTTAGCAACTAAATAACTTGCAGTCTGGGAGAGTCCTGAGGTTTTTACATCTGTAAGGTAGAGCTGATCCTCCTGAAGAGGCTAGATAGCCAGATGGATTAGATGACCTCTCAAAGAACCTTCAATCATTTTCTTCTGTCATCACACTCCTCAAAGAGATCCTCCAAGTGCTGGGAATGGGACTAAGGGCTGCCTGAGGGGTCAGAAGCAAAGAGACTTAAAATGGGTATTTCCACGGAAGGGTAAGAAATGACCCTGAGGACAAAAATAGACTGGTGTCCTGTGAGTGTTTACAGTTAAACTTCCAGTATCACATGTGTCATCTCTGGGGGCTTGTGGAGAATCTAGAGAGACCAATATGCTTTAGCCTCTAGAAAACACTCAATTAATTTTGGGACTCTATACCTTAAAAAAATTGCATTAAATAAATCTATTAAGGTTAGGTTCTGTTTCAGTAATGATTTAGTTTTGTCAAGGACTACTGGTTTCATTCTTGGGCCACTGTGCTCTTTGGCTACCTGTGTGCCTCAGCTTTAACAGTCCTTCAGAGGTTTTTCTTGAGGCAATGCCTGGATTATAAAAAAAACAACAGTTCCAAAACAAAAGCAAAACCCAAACTAGTTCAGCTTATCAAAGTTTACAGGGGTGAGTGTAAATATCTGTTTAGCTCTGTTCCAGTTTTGTTGGCATAAAGTTAAAATGCATAAAATGTCCTGGAGATGTCAGTCCTTCAGGTGACTTCACACAGGTGGGTCACTGCATGTGACGTGTCTGGCTTTCTTTGCTTCTGTCCCTTCTCCCCGACCAGACCCAGCAGCACCCTCAGCTGTCAGCTCCCTTGCCTGGACCCTGGGCTCAGGTCTGAACAGGACCCTCCTGCCACCCCAGGGAGGGGTTTTTATCCTCCTTCCTTCATGGGGAAGTAAAGGGAGCAGCAGCAAGAGAAGAATAAAAATCAAATCTCTTCACTGGAGCCTGGGCAAATAGTTGACTCTCCAGTGTTTCCAAGTTATTTTTGTTTAATAAAACACAGCAGAGGAGGCTTTCTCAGGATATTCTCTTTATTTCATTCTGTAATTCAGGGTCAATATTTTAACAACTTATTTTTCCTTGCATCTGTACTTTTCCAGTAAGTATATCTGCTGGCATACCTCAGGTGAGAATGGCCCTATTCAAATAGAGGGAGAGAGGAAATAACAGCTGGGACCCTCAGCCTGTCACACTGCGACAGAATGAACAAAATGCCACAAACACACACACCAGGCATGGGCAGCCAGAGCTTTCTCAGGTGCTGCTGCACCCACTGTGCAGAGAGAGCACACGGGCAGCAAGGGGCAGATCTGTAGAGGAGTAAGTGGAAAACCACAGTCTTGAAAATCCCTCTGTAGATAAAACCTTACCCAAAGAAGCACACTGGCTTTCAAAATGAAAATTCACTGGATACCTGATGTTTGTGTGCATGTGTGGAGGCACTCCAGCCTTAGAGCCAAAAGTGTGATGCTAAGAGCATGCCCATGCATCTCCTCACAGGGATGGCAGAAGACAGGATCCAACCCACCTCCAATGTGCCAGTAGCTGTGCTCTCTTGCAAGTCATGGTCAGGGGACCCCCTCCCTCTGCAATGTCTGTTCTATCCCCTCTTGTGCTGGGCCAAGCCTCTGCTTTGGCACAGGCACTACAGCCCTGTGAGCAGCCCCAAGGCTCAGACCCTCTCCAGGGCTGGGAGAGATGAGGCTGATTTCTCTCCTGCATTAATGCCTGGACACCGTGCTCCAGGACACGGAGGACAGGTGCACCCCAGAGGGGTGGCAAAGGGAGGGTCTGCCTGCCTGCTTTCTGTCCAGGGCAGTAGCAGTCTGCTTTTTTCCCTGGAACCCTGCAATCCTTCCCAGCGTTTCAGGGGTAGATATTTGCTCATGCACCAACCACGCTGTTCATCCCTCCAGTTATGGGGAGAATAGGGGCTGGGGCTGGTGGTGGTGCCAGCCAGAGCAATAACTCTGTGGGCTCTCTGCCTGAGCCCCCATGAAAGTGGGGAAGCAGGATACGTGTGGTGCTTGTTTCCCTCCCTGCACCGGCCATGGGGGCTCTGCTGCCACCCAGCAGAAAGAGAGCTTGTCCTACAAGAGAGGACCACTCTCTGGGAGCTTGCATGCTGCAGTGGATTCGAGTGTGACGGCCGAATCAGCTTCCCAGCAGTGCTGTGCCCACCCTCCCCAGCATCCCTACAGCGGGGATGGGAGCTGAGGATGTGCAGGAGCTCCTGAACTGGGGCAGTTTTGACAGTCTGCTACTCTAAATTAAAGCAGGACTTATTTTGGTTTAATAAAGCAGGGTGAAAACGTGGAGATCAACACCTTTAAGGTAGCTGGGGTTGTACAGGGTTGAACTCAGTCCCTCACACAAAATTTTTTTTTTAAATAAAAGTAATTAAAATATTAAAAATACATGGAATTGATTGGAGAAAAGGGCCTATTGTCACAGGCTCAGGGTTCTGTTAAATTCAGGTGGCAAACTAGAAGGTCATAAGTAGAGGATAAAATGATAAGTGAGTGAAGTTTCTGCCCATTTAGGGTCTGCAGTGAGCGCTGGGTGAGGACGGACCTCTGGGAAAACTGTTACCCTCAGGGCTGCCCTGCCCAGGCTCTTCTCAAATCCCCAAAATCACTGAATTTCTGGGTGTCATCTACTTGATCTTGCAAATATTATGTAGTCAGGGAAATTGAAGGAAAGGATCAGGCTGAGATCTTCATTTCCACCCTGTTGGGTTTTTACTTCTTATTTTCTTTCTTTCCTCTCCCTGTTTCCTCTTCTCTCCTCTATCTGCTTGTGCCCCTATTTGAAAGTCTGGATTAGGAAGCCAAGATTGCATTTTTGTTAGAATACGGTGAGGGTGCTCAGAAAGGCTGAGCAGTGCCCTGAACAGCTGAATGTTGGTACAAATCATCTCAGAGGAAATGATAAGAGTGTGCGCTGTGCCCTTTCTTTCACAATGAGATGGAGAGGAAGAGTCAGCACCACAACAGCCGCTGTGTTTTCTGTCTCCGCAGCTCTTCCCTCTCTCTCCATTTGTGTGCTCTTGTCTTTTTTTTCCTCTGGAGGAACAAAGGAAAATAACATCTGCTCCAGCCCATTTAAAATAACCTTTTCCCTTTTTGCCAAAATGGACAGTTGTTGTCACCTCCAGTGCCTTTCAAGAGCCAACCAAAGAGTGGCTTTCCCTGATAGTAGGTCATTCTGTAAGCAGGAAAAATAATGAAGCCTGTTTCTCTGCAGATCTATGTTCCTATCACGTAAAGGGCAGTATTGACTTCTAAGTTAATTATGCTCAGATCTGCTGTTATCTCTGCATAAAGCATAAATGATATCGTGCTCTGTGACTTCCATGTTCTTCAGCTGCTCTGCCTTCCTCACCTCCCCGCAGCAGCTCTGCTGGCTTTCCTCCTCCTTTCCGTCTTCCCTGCACACTTCCATGTTTTTCTGCTATTCAAGGTTTCTCTTGAGATCGTCTTGTCATTTCCTCCTCCTTTTTAACCCATTCCTTCCCCTGATGTGACCGTTCTTCTCGTTGCAGGGCTGTGCGAGCTGCAGTTGTAACCGTAAATAACGGGAGGGCTGTGGTCAAGCAATAACAACACTAGTACACAAGGAGCACCAGGAGACACAGGGCGAAGCCTCACCCCACTCCTCCACAGCTGGTGACCTCTCAAGGTCTCTCACATCCCCATTAACCACAACAGACCCTCTAGAACTAGCTGTGCTCCAGAGATGGAGACCATCAATGGTCCTCCACTACTGACCATTTATCCACTGGACATAACCCAGCTAGGAAATCTCTTTTCCTGCTGTCTGCCATTGCACTACAAGGACTTTTGTGCAGCTCTAGCCAGCACAGGGTTCATCACAGCTCTTGGTATGGGGGTGGGACAGTAGTTGTGATGGCAGTACCAGGGCCCACGCGGCACAGCAACTAAAGGTGGAAGAACTGAGCTACAGCTACTCTTCCCTGGTACTCGGTCAGCCCTGTGCACTGTGCAGTGCACTTCCTCGGTGGCTGCTATCTCCTATTATACATTTTTAATTGATTAATTTTTCATCCTTATCCTAAGGTCGCACATTCGTGGCAGCCATTGTCAGCACCCCGTGTTCATTTCATGTAAAGCTATATTTAGACATTTCCCCAATGACATAGCCCTAATGTCCAATATCCTTTTACAGCTTGTGTGAAGTCAGACTTCAGACCTTTAGGCTAGGATTTGGTTAGTGCTTGTCTGGACCATAAGCCGTGCTGCTCAGGAGAAGCTTGTTGGTCACACTGGTACGACTGCAGTTACACAGCTACATGAGGTTTCATGTTTTCTTCATACTTTTTTGGCATTGCATTAGCCCACCCTCTTCCCTTTAGTGCCTGCCCTTGGCCTGCTACCCCAATGTGGCCGGATGCCATTGCAGTAAAGGCCACCACCGCATGTATGGCTGTTGCCTACAGCATGAGTTGAGGCACCACGTGTACTCACCATAGCACTGTGTTTCCCCTTTCTTTTCCCTTACAACATTGGCCCCTCAGAGTATTTTAAAGCCAAGTGATATTCTAGAAATTGGGTAACAGGAGCAAAATCATCTGAGGTCAACTTGAGAAGGTCCAAACCATGTTCTCTGCTTTCTGGCCACTGTTTTTTATAAATCCCATACGAATTTAATTAACTCTGAAGAATAGAATCATAGAATCATAGAATTATTTAGGTTGGAAAAGACCTTTAAGACTGAGTCCAGCCATTAACCTGACGCTGCTAAGTCCACCACTAAACCATGTTCCTAAGCACCATGTCTACATGTCTTTTAAATATCTCCAACCACTTCCCTGGGCAGCCTGTTCCAATGCTTGACAACCCTTTTGGTGAAGAGATGTTTCCTAATATCCAACCTAAACCTCCCCTGGCACAACTTGAGGCTGTTTCCTCTTGTCCTATCACTTGTTACTTGGGAGAAGAGACCAACCTCCACCTCAATACAACCTCCTTTCAGGTAGTTGTAGAGAGCAATAAGGTTTCTCCTCAGCCTCCTTTTCTCCAGGCTAAACAACCCCAGTTCCCTCAGCTGCTCCTCATAAGTCCTGTGCTCCAGACCCTTCACCAGCTTCATTGCCTTTCTTTGGGCACGTTCCAGCACCTCAATCTCTTTCTTGTAGTGAGGGGCCCAAAACTGAAGACAGTACTCGAGGTGCCAAGTATAGGGGGACGATCACTTCCCTCATCCTGCTGGCCATGCTATTGCTGTATTACATTGAGGTTGGCTGATGGGGGAAAGAAGATGGGGGGGAGAGATGTTTGATACCCAGCTGACCTCATAAGCCTTATTTCTATAGAAAACTGGGGTAAAAGCTAATGGGAAAGGGAAGAAGGAGTGTTAAAAATAACAGCTTTAATTGATCCTTTGCATTTCTGGTGCTTTTAATATTTTCCCTCTCTTTCAGTATGTTAAGGAGGATACGCAGGGCTGAGGTGCCTCTGTCTGAAGCCTCGGACTTCATTTACCAAGTTTCAGTTGAGTTAGCATCTCTGAGCCTCTGGGGCTGTGTCTTGCATCAGAAACAGCACAGCTTGTTACCATCCCTGAACTCTACTCCTGTCAGCTGCTGTGCTAGGTGATGCTAGGTGACACGCGGAAGAAAGCAGGATCTCTTCCAGAATATGTGAAAAGGTAGGTTTGACATAAGATTAAATCAATAAGAGGAAGATGGATGAGCGTTCATTGCCTGTATTTATTGAGAAGACTGTTTTCAGAGAAGGGAAAGTTTACCTTAGGACATTTGTTTGCCTCCCTTTTGTTGTACAGGTGCTTGTCAGTCAGCTCTTTGGCTGCCACAGCTGGGAGCATGTGTTTCAAGGTGAACTGTTGCTTATTCCAGTTTGCCTTAAAATGTTGCCTGGCAAACGGAGGTAGTTCAGGAGATGATTGATGAGCAATGAGACAAGCACGCAGCAGGGACAGGCTGGACAGCTGGGATGACTTCAGCCAGAGTCCAGAGCTGATCCTATCGTTTAAAGGGCAGGATTGGGTCAAAGGGAAAAGATGCTAACGGATAAAGGATGAATAAAGGGGGGGGGAGAGAGAGAGAGAGAGACAGTTTCAAAGGCTGGGAGGCAGGCTGTGATACAGTAGTCACCATAGCGATGATGAGGGAGGGAGGCAAGAGACAGGGCAAAACCAAAGTCAGTCAATAGTAAAAATGTTCAAGGTTCAAAAGGCAGTCTCTTGGATTTGTGCATATGTGGGGATCCCACAGACTGGGCAGGCAGCAGCTGCCTTCTCTATGCCTCTCTGCTGCTGTTGGTTTTATTTTGCTAAAGACATGTTTAAAGTTATTCTTTGGACCACTGTGTAACAGTGACAACAATGCTTTAGCTAAAGGATATTTTCTTCCTATACAAGTGACTCTTGGCTAAGCTTGGCTAAATTTGTGGTAAGATTGATATGGGAAAACAAAATCCTATCAGTTATTGTAAAAGTGTTATTTTTACACTTTTTGTGGCTTCCTTCCTTTTACTAGTGCCTTTGAATTGTTAGTGCATTTACTTGCTGTGAAGGGAGGATTGCCCTACAGATGCAGTAATCAGAACACAGTCTGTGGCAGACCTCTTGGTTTCCCAGTGCATGGAGATGGTAAGGTAACATCAGAAAAGGATCCACAAAAGCTGCTACACTGAAATGCCATTTACCAAAAATAGTCCAAAGGAGGCACTGAAAAGAGCAGACATCCTTGGATATACACTACCACTTTAGAAGAGGCTGCAGCAATTTAAGACATGATTGTCCTTTCAGATGCTTGAGTTCACCATATCTCTCCCCAAGGTTACCATTATCACAGCAGAGCAGTTCACCTGAGCGCTCCTCATCTGCTCCAGTGCAATGTCTGACCAGTTACTTCTTGCACTGAAGCAGATGAGTTATGCTATAAGCAATTCTGCCAGCCCTGCAAAGGGAAAGCAACCATTTTCATCCCAGAAGCTGTAGCTGAAGGACAAGGACCTAATTCCTTATGCTGCCATAGTTACATTTGCAAGAGGCTATCCGATCCAAACTTTAAATCCATCCCTTCCCACGGCATAGACATCTTGCTGCATGGCACCAGGCAGTGCCTTTCCCTTGCAAAATTCAAACTGGAGCTTGATGCCTGAAACTTTGCCTTATTGTGTTAGCCTGCTTGTTGTTTTTGTTGTTTCTGTGTCAGCTGCTGGTGATGACACAAGAGGCAGGGGTTAGAGCACTTGACAGGGATCCATTCACCTCCTGTCTGTCAGCAGAGCACCCAGGCATAGCTGGAACTGTGCAGGAAGAGAAGACCCTGTAGACCTTTTGAAGCTTTTCTCTGCTGCATGAAATAATTAGAGATTCTTGAGGTAGGAGAAAGGGGGAGAACAACTCTGTTCCAGATATTACAGCACCTATCCCTGAGTCTCAGCATTCCAGGGCATCCCTAATAATTTAGCTAGTCATGCCTAGTCTTGTTCTGTCTTTGTCCCCTCAAAACTTTATTCCAGACAGCTGGGTTTCTCTGAACTGTGGGAAGAGACACATATAAGCTTAGAGACAAAAATCAGTCTCATTCCAGTGATTACTGGAGTACATGAAGGACATAAAAATTTGACACTGGTATATTAAGTGTATTGTTGCTATCACTTTGAAGTCTTCAGGATATGCTGAATTTACTCTGACCCTTTTATTGCAAATGTGTCTCTTCTTAATGCTTCATGGTAAAATAATCTGTGTTATTTTTTCCTTTCTTCAGAAATTAGGCAAATTTTAGATTTCCAGAGCTATTTTCCTTGACCTTCTTCAATGATGAAAGGCCTTTGACTATGACATAAGAAGTTTAAGGATTTTGTGATTTTTGCCTAGTTTTTTTAAGGGCGTAGGATGGACTGAGTCTCTGGATTTACTTAACATTCAATAAATATCCTTACCAGACTACTCCTCTAATTCCATCTGGTTCATAGAACCATGTCTAGCCTTGCAGGAAAGAGTGTATCCAGCCTAATTAGCGCCCTTCCTTTGATCTCTTAAGCTGATCGGAGCACGTGTTAAAGTTCTTGATTCTTGCACTCTGGAGTTCTAGACAGCTTTCAGGTTTCCTGGGCCCCCCTATAACTATTTAAAAACTTGCATGTTCTGTGACTTGTACTGTGTGATGGACTAGTGGAACTGTGAACCTGAACTGCAGACAAACATACTGACCCTTACTTCTGCATGTGTTTTTATGGTATTTTAATACTTTGTGTTACGTGGTCCTTGTAGTGTTGAAGCACCAACAAGAGCTCAGATTGCAGCATGTTAGTCTTCAATAAGCTGCCTTTGGGGTTCTGGGGGCTTTTTTGCAAAGGTTTCACAATGGTAACTTGGTGTGGGGCACAGGCCTAGAGGTGAGAGGGAGAGAAAGGGAAATTGTATAAGAAATGGGGAGGAGAAACAGGAATTAACATGACTAAAAGATGGCTGGTCCTTGGTGCAAAGGCATTGACAGTGTAGAAAGAGAACAGCACTTGCATGGAAGATCTAGAGGTGGAGTTATAGTGAGTCTATCAGAGAGACCGGGATGAGCATGAGATCCCTGAGCAATGGAGAGTGAAGTGAAAACAATGGGAAAAGTGAGCAGTATGAGAGGAAGCAGGGATGTGGAAAAGTCTGAGATACAGAAAGGTCCATTTTAGGGGAATGCCCATCAAGATGTGTGATACCCCCCATCAGTGCATGGAAAGGCTTTCAGGCTGCTGAGCCTCCCTGTTCTGCTATCAATAAATAGCAGTGAAGCTGTGATGGCAGGAGAAACAGAGCACGTGGTATTGTAGCACCATGAGCAGATACTCCATTAGACCAAGTGGTAGAAGTCTGTGGAGTGGATCTAGAGTCTCCTCTTTCTGAGCATGAGAATATTAATTATTCCAGATGATAGATTAAAAAAACCCCAAAGTCTTCATTCTCCTTTCCCTCACCCCAAACTAGAAATCTACATGTACAAGTGACAATTAGGTTGAAGTTCAGGTGATTCAGAAATCCAGATGACTCAGGAAAATGACAGATGCAAGACTGCATTATGATGCAGTCCTTGGTGGGATACTGTTCTTTCCAAAGGACTTGAATTTCTTTGGTACCCAAGATGGACAGCAGATCCCTTAGGGATTTTGTTTTATCTGCAGTATTTATTGTGTGGTCCCCTACATATTTTATTGTGTGTTATTCAGGCTTGTTTTAAAAGCCATCTGTTTCCTCCTAAGTAAGGATGCCATATATTTGTTTTTCTCTGATACATCCTTCTTTTCTGCCCTTTGAATCCCATCTGAATGATTCTATTAGTCAGTAAACAGGATTTTAAAAGAGAATTTGAGGGATAGGTGCTCTTGGCTTTGGAGGATTTGATAGTTACCATGTAAGACCTCTACTCCTTTTACTTTTTCTCAGTGATATGGTAGCTCAAATCCTAAAATTTTCTCTAGTGCTCATCACTGCTCTTCTTGAGGGCTTCACAAACACTCAATTCATCTTCATATCAGCCTGGCAAGGGTTTCATTTTGCTCTGTTATTTTGGGGAAAAGTTAGGTGGGGTTTTAGAAATAAATTTCATTATCTGTCTTTCAACTTTGATTATAGGGTGCATCTGTCCAAACAAAGACCCTGCCAACAGCATGCTCCTAGCACAACCAATAGCTCCCTCTGATTATAGATCAGAATAGTTCAAGCATGACTCCTGGATCATTTTCTATTGCAGGCCACATCCTTTTCCCTTCTCATTCAAGGTGTTTGAAGCACAGCACAGTAAACTCTTTTTGTAATCTTGGATTCCTGATCAGCTGAGTGCACAAATACCCCATTTTCACGTACTTTCTATAGGACTTGGTTTGTGTAGCTCCAAGTACCTCTTTAAGGTTAAAGTGAAATAGAGATCTGGAAGGCAGGAGTTTCTCTTGCTGCATGCTTCACATCTAAACCCCAATATAGTGATCCATTACTCTAAGAGGTGGCAGATCCTGTGGAAAAAAATGTGATTGCATCATTAAAGGCTTCCAAATTAATATTCAGAAGCAGGGCAGAAGGGACATCAGTCAAACTGAAGTTGCATACTCAGGCTTAATTTTAGTACTTCTTCAATTCTCCTGACACATTGTTCTTACTAGATTTTGATATCAATGCTGGAACTAGAAACAGAATGACAAATATGCTTAGCAGAACTGATATCAATTCACTGCAAAATATATTAGTTGTGACCAATAAAGTCAGATTATTTAACTGGATTTACTCTGAGTTTACCCTAGAGTAACCCAGATCATACTGTGGTCCAGTGGGTATGGGACAAGTTACACTTTAAAGAAATAAATCTCAAGTATTTCAAGATTTATTAGCTTGTGTTTCTGTTGTGCCTTTCAGTTTTTATATTTGTCATATGCTGGACCTTGGCTGGATGACAGCTTTACTCTTCATTGTGTTATAGAGTTTTTGTAAAGAGTAGATGATGTTTTTAAAAAGCCAAGAATAGACAATACATGTAATTGTTTATAGTGAAGTTACTCTTGGCTCAATTTAGCCTTTAGTGTGACAAAGAATTTTATCCAAGAGCATAGTGAATCTATATGGTATTGCCAAATTGAATAATTTAAAAATCATGAGTCAGATCTGTAAAAAAAAAAAAAAAATATTATGACATGGACTTCTAATTATAATGTTTAGGAGTGAATATATGTTCAACTCATTTTGCTTTGCCTTCTGATTCCTGAGCCTCTGCAGTGTGCTCAGATTGCACTTCTAAGCTTTCTATCTACAACCAGGAGAGCAAGAAAATTGCTGCCTTTTTGTTTAAATGAAAGAAAAATGAAAGTTTCTCACATAATCACATCACTCTGAGAGCTGGTACTTTGAGGAAAAAGCCTCAAATATCACAAAACATATGATAAAAATTGTGGGAATTGGCAATTTGTAGCTCCTCAAAGGCATGTGAGTTTTAGATATGCCCTTCTTACAAATAAAGAACTTCCTGAAATATATAAAAGATGCAAAGCTATACTTTAGTGGCAATACCATTAGAAATAACTTCTCCTTCTCCAGGGAAGAACGCAGATTGCCACCTTCTCTCCACAGCCACTGAAATGGGAGGCCTAGCTAAAGGGAAAAAAGTTCTGATCCCAGCTGAGTCGACAATCTGCTACCACAGTATGGACTGGGAGTAATTCCTGGAAAGTTAGTGCAAATACCACAGCTTTCCACTTTGGATCTAAGATCAGAATGTTTCCTGATACCTCAGGGAAACTGGAGAAGGGAGGGATACCAATTTTTTGGTTTATGACTGTGTATTATCTCTAACAACCATGGAGAGGTTTGGGGCCTCCTTCTGCTCTGGATTATGTTGGTTTAATTCTGCAGCAATTGCACAAAGACAAATTAGCATACCTCAGATAAAACTGAAGTCAAAGAAGAATTTAGCTTTTTGCAACTTTTGGTTCAGTACAAAGATGACATTAGATTTTGTGCATTTTAACTCACGTCTGTCTCCAACTGGGGAGCATTTCATTCAGGACGTGGAAGCACTTGTCTCAATGTCTAGGGCAGATACTGGAGACTGACCTCAGGAAAGTGGTACAGGATCAGATACAGGCTCTTATTTCTCTGGGATACAATCTAGGAAGAATGAAAAAGTGAAGAACCTGGGAACTGCTGTGGTATGACCTAGTGAATGGTGAAGTCCTATTGTCCCATCTCCCTAGGGATCCTGCGAATTCAGCTATTCCATCTGAGAATGGACCTGGCAGCCCCTTGTCCTCAACCCCAGTGATGACATTTGTCTGCTGTTATTAAAGTGAGAGGCTTGTTTTCAATATTCTGGGGTTTCTTTGGCTACATCTACTAAAATTACAGGAGTGCCTGGGCCTGTCTGCAGTTTGCCAACAGGTTCTGTTCTATTATTTTCTGGTTTTATGAACAAATACATGCTCACCTCTTTTTGCTTTGCAAGGAGTCCTTGTTTTCCATGCTGGCAACAGATGACTAGGTGTGTCCTGTAAGCTGACCAGATGACTTCTCTGTACATCTGCTGCTGCTCCAAGGGTTCTTTATGGAGTTGTGGCCTGAACATCTCTCCTGAGTTTCAAAGGAGCAGCTACAGCGAAGTGTTATGCTCTGTCCACTTATCTGCAGAAGTATGCCTAGACTGATATACCATTCCATGGCTACCAGAGATGACCACTGCTGACAGTGGTCATCTCTGGTAGCCTTTCTTGGGCAAAATCTTAAAGCCAGTTTTGTCAGACACACTCCTTTACAATCATCTGAAGGCTCCAAAGGAATTTTTCTAATACTTCTAGCTCAGACCTTTGCAGGGTTTGAGCTAATGTTTCACTGTTTCCACAACAGGTTTTTCAGCATCTGTAAGAGCAGGGGGTGCTTCTTCTCCAGTGGACATAGCTTTTGTGTAGGTTGGTAACAACAGAAGTTGTCTGTTATTCCCCCAGTATCAAAATTTACAGCGGAATAGTTGAAGACCCAATGTCCAACAGGTCTGTTTGGCTTCCTCTTGCTGCTCAGGCCTTGGTGTGGGTCCGCACCAGAAGTACCACATGATTAAGCAACTCAAGATAGAGGAAGGGTTACCAGGGTAGCTCTCTTCCAAATGGTGTACATGAAAGATCCACAGCTCATTACAGCTATCTGGCAGCTGACTGGCACTGGCCTTCCTCAGACTGGGAGGCCTCCTCCTCCCTTGTCCCTGCACTAGCAGTTCTGCCATCCTACAGCTCTCAAGTTCATTGGAAGTCTTATCCTGACAGCCAACTCACCTTTCTCCTTCTCAGCTTTCTCCCCAGTCTATGTGATCTTGAGTCATTACTCCTTTATGCTAATCATTGGAGCTGAGTTCTTTCTAGCTCTCTTTAATTACTGTCTAGCTTATATATAACCCCCTCATACTGTAATCACAGAGATAGTAAAGATTATGCAAATGCTGATTAAGATGTAATGTGGCTTGCAGAGCATTCATCATAACTGGTGAGAAAGGAAGCTTGATTTTTATGGGCTAGACTGCAGTTGTCCTGAGAGATTCAGATTTTACTTTTCTTACTTGGAAACGGAACATATTTGATACAGACGATACTGAAACTCAGCAAGGAAAATATTTGAATAGAATCCTGCTTCCCTGAAGATGCATTTAAACTAGATATCTGTTCTTGTGTCTCACCTGTGCAATACACGGGGGTTGTGAAGACAGTTGTTTGCATCCCAAGACAGCCACTCTCAGCCTGACACCACTTGGAGCACTTTTTGTCACTTTCTTCTTATGCACAGGGCACAAATATCCTAAAACCCCCAAATAAGTGAAAGTGAAATTATTCTAAATATCAGCTAGTGAACATGATTGATTTTCTTTCCTGTCCTAACTCGGTAGACTCAGGTGGGTAAGTAGAATCCAGCTAAGAGAGATCTTCAGACAAACAGCTGAGTAATTATTTTTTCTCCAGAGTTACCACATTTTATGTGTATTATCATGAGGAAAAATGGATGGTAACAGTAAATCTGAATTACCATTTACTACACAAGGTGAGAAAATTGCTACAAATAGTGGAAAAAAATGTTGTGTAATGAGAGGCTGAGACCAACAAGGAACTACAAGCCAGTAAAAGCCAAAGAGACAGAAGGATATTACATCTTCATATAGGTGTGCATATGTCTTGGATCCAACACTTGTGGATCCACTAGAGGGCTAGATATCTGTTAAGACAAAGGCTGGCAGGGAATTGTTAATGCCATGAAGGAAGGCCCAAAACTGTGTCTCTAAGGACTAGATCTGGAATGGAACATCCTTCAGTATCTCTGTCATACGTGCTCCCAAGAGAACAGTGTTGACAAGAGAAGTGTTGTTTTCCTCTACACTTTTAAAACAACTATTCTTTAGATGATGGTGACTCCTGACTGGATTCTCTCCAGGAATCTGCTGGCATTACCACGTAGCAAACATTGAGGTTCCATCTCATGGTAGCCTCTTCAGTACTGAAGCTGAGTCTGCCAGAGTCAGTGTGTGTGTAAAGTCAGAACAGAATATTTCAGGGTTTGGAAACACATCTTTTGCAGACAGTTTACTTACAATGAAAGAACGGTGTCATGGTTTAACCCCAGCCAGCAAGTAGGCACCACACAGCTGCTCGCTCACTCGCCTCATGGGGTAGGGAAGAGAATCAGAAGGGTACAAGTGAGAAAACTTGTGGGCTGAGGTAAAGACAGTGTAATAGGTAAAGCAAAAGCCGTGTACACAAGCAAAGAAAAATAAGGAATTAATCCACTCCTTCCCATGGGCAGGCAGGTGTTCAGCCATCTTCAGGAAAAAAGGGCTCCATCACATTTAACAATTACTTGGGAAGACAAATGCTACCACTTAGAACCCCCTTTCTTCTTCTTCCCCCAGCTTTGTGTGCTCAGCATGACTTCCTATGGTATGGAATATCCCTTTGGTCAGCTGGGGTCAGCTGTCCCAGCTGTGTCCTCTTCCAACTTCTTGTGCACCCCCAGCCTACTCACTGGTGGAGAGAGAAGCAGAAAAGGCCTTGACCCTGTGTAAACCCTTCGCAGCAGTAACAAAAACAGCTCTGCATTATCAACACTGCTTTCAGCACAAATCCAAAACATAACCCCATACTAGCTACTATGAAGAAAAATAACTCTGTCCCAGCCCAAACCAGCACAAACACCCAGAGCCTCAAACTCTGAAATCTCCCTTTAGAACCTGCTAGAGCAGTGTCAACAGAAGGGGGGGTGGGGAAAGCCTCTCAGCTGGCACAGCTGGAAACAAATCTGTTCTGATGCTCTGATGGCACTGGAGGTAAGGCACACAGCTATGCTGGAAGCCAGGAAAGTGATAAGACTCAGTGGCCATCTCTCAGTCACCTCAAATGCTCAAATTGTTCCTAAGCTTGATGCTCACAGGTTTGTTTGTGTTTCCATGACTACATGCAGAAAAGGTGAAAGTAAAAATAGTTATGTCACCCTGAAGAAACAGCTATTATTGATTACTGTGAAGAGCCAATAACAATTTCTACAGTAATGAACAATTCTCAGCATTGCAAGTATACTCATCTGGTCCTCTTGCCAATATGAGCTCAGGCTTTTTCCTCTTATATGATTATATTCTGAGGTTCTTGATGGAGAAAAGATCCTAAGGATATTTTCAGAGAAAGATGTATCATCCAGAAAATGAGGGCATCTGGATAAATCAATACAGCTGTTATATTCATGTCAGCCTTTTACTTTTCCAGGTATTCAACAGAATCCTTGCAGTTGTTAGTTACAAACTAGTATAATAACTGATGTTTTATGCCTGGGGAAAACTTTTGGACCAAATCCGTGTTCCCGATAAAGCTGCTTTGTGCCTTTTGAGCAGCACAAAGCAGCCTTTAAGATGCTTTTACCAGCTATATTCAGATTCAGCTGTTACAGGGAAATCTCCATATGGTGGAGAGCTGGTCTTGCTGAATCTGCACTCTTGCCATCACAGCTCTGATTCTGGAGCCATACTGAGACAGACATATAGCTGAAGCATTGCCGTGCTCTGGTAATTCCCTGCTGTGGAACCGTATCGTCTCTTTTTCCAGGTACAGCTTAGAGTTCACGTGAACCATTTACAGGCCTCTTTGGAAATCCAATGACATGCACTCAAAAATTTCATTTGACTCCAAAGTCAGTTTGGCATGGGCACAATGGCAGTCTTGATGGTAGGGGAGCCTGGGGACCTCAATATATTTTTAACAGTCTCAACAAAAGAGAAAGAGGCCCTAAGATGACTGAGATGCAGTTGTGATATGCCATACTAATATTTCTTGTAAATTGTAAAGCAGTTCTATAAGCTGACTTGGGAATTACAATTAGCTTGAAAGAAAGGAAGAATGTCACACAGCATACTCATAAAGGCATATATAACTAACTTCAGGAAGACTTGGGGAATGTTTCACCTCAAATGCTTGTCATTTAGAAAGTCATCACTTTCTAGGAATTTCAAGTAGAAAATCACTGCTTGGGCAGGGGAATTTTTTTTTCCTTAAGCAAGTGGGCTATCACATTAGACATTATTGCTTAGTAGCAGTTGAAATAAACCCTGGGGAATCTTTATCTCATGTATAGGATGCAATAAATGAATGTGTATTCCCATGGTACAGGTCCTCTTGGGCTGTGCTTCAGCAATAAAAAGGAATATAAATGTAATGATTTTACTATTCTGTTAATAAGCATCTTCATTCCAAAGCATTGGATGAGGAAGCTGCAAGTCAAGAAGCTGTCTCAGTGCCAGAAATGCAGAAACTGGGTCCTGCTAAGTCTTGCTCAGACCCACAACAGGTATTGATTAGGAATGAAACATAACCACCTTCTGCAGAAACCGTGGAGAGGGCATGCACAACACACACGAATCACAACACTTAGAGTGAGCATTATGTACAGAAGCAGTGCCAAACTGCACCTGAAACAGCAGAGCTAATAAGGATGTACTGTATCACTACCAATTACAATAGTTCAGCTGAATGACTGTTAATTGCAATAAGCCAATTCACACAAGAATACAATGGTTTGCTGCCCCCTCTCTCTCTCCCTCTCTCAGGTTTACTTCCAGCATTAAAAATAACCTGTTGATGCTACTTTTGGGAAGACTGGAGTGGAAACGATCCCTCTCTAAAACAACACAATAGCCATTTTGTTTAGGTCTCACAGAACACCTTTCCTGCAGCCTCTGTGCGAGGGTCACAAAATGCTTTTCAGTATCAGGTAATAAACTTCAGAGCTGCAGTGAAAGACCAAACCTCTCAAGCACAGTTTCACAGAAGACTACAACCAGTACCCTTGCAACAAGATAATTACCAAATAAATCTCCCAGAAGAGTCTGAAAAAGTGTCAGGGAAAAAAAAAAAGGGAAAAACAGTCCTTTGCCAGGCTCACCTGAGGGAAAAGGTTTTGTTGTGACCCAAATCTGGCAATCTATTCAACTGACCACCTGTGAACAAGATGCACCACAAACCACCCAATGATTTAATGTCACCAGTGTCCTTTCTACATCCTGTCTCTGGCTAATTTCACAGAATCGCAGAATCACAGAATATTAGGGATTGGAAGGGACCTCGAAAGATCATCTAGTCCAATCCCCCTGCCGGAGCATTTCCAGTGCTTCAGGGGCAGTTGAAAAAACTCTCACAAGCCAAATGCAGATGGGGTAGAGGACCAGAAGAAGGCCTGAAGCTTGGGAATGGTCACAGTACAATGCCAAAGTCAGCAGTTCAGTCATCTTTAAGTCCTCCTTGGACACACTGAAGTATCATGCCCTGATGTAAAATCATTTAGGTGCTTGTGCATAGAGTACTGTCTGTTCAGTCCTGTAATGTTTAGAAAGCTTTCCAGTCTTAAGTGTCCTCATGACCAATTTATAACCATACACCCTCATGCTAGTATAATTCTTTAATTTAAATAGTTCTCCTTCCTTGATATTTACTGTTTGAATGTACTTACAGTGAACCATCATGCCGTTTTGGTTTTGTTTGGCTAGCTAAGGAAGCTAAGCTTGCTTGCAGCTCCCATTCAACGGCATCTCTGCTCCCCCATCACCCCAGTATTCCTCTTCTGCACCTGTGATGATCTGAGTTAATCTTTTCTGATCGTAAGTCACCAGAACTGGACATAATTTTCCAAATGAGGGTCTTCAGCTGTGCTGTGTAAAGCCATATTAATACTTCCCTATCTCTACTAAAAATACCTTGCTTCATGCATCACAGACTCACATAAGCCTTTTCCACAGCTATTCCCGCTGGCAGCTCACAGTCATTTTCTCATGGAGGAATTCACCCACATAGTAATGTCAGACGAGTAGGCCTAAGGCTACCAGCATCACCACCCTTCTCCTTTCACTATAAAGTGTTTTAGGCACATGGTACTACTTCTAACCTTGAATAAAACCTTGCCTTGACAATTGTAATTTCCTTTGCAAGCATCTTTCAGTATCTCTGGGTAAAAAACATCTTTGGGTTCCTCTGTGCTGTCAACCTCATGAATTTTCTCTGTTTCTCTAAATTTGCTGTTCTGTTATCCCAAGCCTTAGACAAAGATCTATACTTGTCCCTCTTGCAGTTTAACAAAAGCTGGATTAGTCCATGATCACTCAGTTCAAGATTAATTTCAATACTATGGCCTTCTACAAGGTCCTTGCTGCTTATTAATACTGGGCCTAAAACAGCATTCTCTTTCACGGACTCACTCTCCGTTTACTTGAGAAATCGAGTTTCTACAACACTCGAGAACATTTAAGCCCTACCATTTCCCAGTGGTATCTCCCAGTCTGTATCTGAGAAATTATAGCTTCCTATAATCACATGCTATTCACTCTTCTCTATCTTCCCCATAGTTTTTGGAGATAACTCTCCCTGTCCAGGTTGGTAATGGGTTCCCACCATTCTCTTGGTGGATTTTCTTTTTAATTCTTTGCTGTCACGTAATTTTCCAATGTAATGCCCTATTATTTGATTTCTTTAAACCATTTTACTAAAATATAGAGTTACTCCATGATCTTTACTATTATTTCTGTTGTTCTAAGTAGCTACCCCTTCAACAACTACATTCTAAACACTACGGCTAAGCAGAGGTGTGCAGCATGTAGCAGCAGCATTGAGACACAGCGCTTCAGGCCCCCGTGAAAACATTGCTTATAACATGAAAATCCAAACCAGTAAAAGAAAAGACACTGGCGACATATCTTGCTGTAATAATTGTATTAGAAACCTTTCAAGTCTTGTAGTCATGATATGGAAAAAGAAAAAAAACACCAAAGCACTTGAAATGGTAGATATTGCATTAGATCAAAACTTTATCCCTTTGGCTACAGACATTTTTAAATGTGGAAAAGCTTCTCACATCTTTTAGATGGTATAAAAATTTGTTTTCTCTTTTGGGGGAAGAATACGTTAGTATAGCTGGTGGAGCTACAGCCACTGGAATTCTATTATGGGTTGGTTTGTTGTTTTTTTTTTCAATGGCAAAACAAGAGGATGCATATACAACAGCAAAGAGTGTCAAAGAAGGAAATTGCAGGTTTGTCTCTGAAAGAAACTTATTTGCAGCCCTGCCGCTGGAGAAATCCAGACTCAGTGCACAGTCCTATCAGCTGGTCCAGAGCTAAACAATTTTGGACAACTGATGGGAACATTTAAGACATCGGTCTTAGATTGTCTTTCTGATAGCAGGTTCACGACATCATTTCAAAAGGCGCAGTTGTCTTGACAGCTAAGCCAGGCTCTGACTGGGGACAGCAGCAGGAGGTGGGAGAGAGCGAGGAGGGGAGAGGGAGAAAGGAAAGCAGAGAAGCGGGATGAGGAAAAAACCAGCACACCAGGAGGGAATTAGCAGTGCGAGCCACGCTTCGTACTTCGGGGGCTGGTGAGGACACAGCCGGAGCTGGAGCTGTCTGGTTTTGCAGGGCAGGTTGGCGTGGGCGTTAGAGAGATCCGGGGGATGGGGACCCAAGAGGGTCAGGATGGATTTCGGGACGCGGGGAGATGCTGTAAGTGGCAACTATGACGCAAAGCTTGTCCGTTCAGGATCACGCATCCAACTGTTCTCCCTAGTGATCCCTCGATAAACAACGTCCAAAAAGGATGGTGACCTCATCCCACTGAAATTAGCCAAACACCACACATTTCTCCGTGTTCAGCTCCGCGCATTCCTTACAGCTGTGGCTCTCCCGGCTCCCTGACATACCAGCCCCATCGCTGCACCCGGAGCTCCGAAGTGCGGCGATTCCTCCAACCGACCCCTGCCCGCGCTACCGCCGGCGCTGGCTGAGTTCCCCCCCGGCTCCGGCTGAGCCCCCCGCGCCGCTTCTGCGCCAGAGCCGCCTCTCCCCCTCCCCTGCCAGCAGCCCGGTGAGGCCGCGCGGACACGACAAGCCGCGCAGCGTTGTTCTGCCTAACAGCCGGGCCGCCGGTACCGGCCGGGCATCTGCCCCGACCGGGACGTGCCGCGAAACAAGCGCAGCCCGACAGAGACACGTACTTAACGTGGCCGCCCGGAGCGACAGGTTCTATCGGGTGTCAGCACCGCCCCCTTCCCCGCCGCCGGCAGAGCGGCTTGCGGAGGGAGGACGGGTGCCGCTCGCACCGCCGGGGCGCCGGGGAAGGGAACACATCCCAGCCCCGCCGGCTGGTGACTCGGCGTTGCCACCTACGGTCGGCCGGCCCGGGCCCGCCTGGGGCGATCGGCCTCACCGGGGGGCGAACGGCTCTGGCGCGCTGCTCTTTTCTGATCTGTTCCAGACTCTTCTCCCCCTCTCCGCTCCCTCCCCTTTTTCCCAGTGACTTTTTTTTTTTTTTTTTAAATAAAGGCTATTGTGTTCGAGGCGACCCTTTCTGCGGGGCTGCTGGCGCAGAGAGAGCTCCGCCGTACCGAGCTCTCTCTCCCGCGTCTCGGCGCCATAACCCTGCGCCCTCCCTCCGGTGCCCCAGCAGTCGGGCCGGCGCAGCAACGCCCGCCCTCAGGCCGAGCCCCCGCCGCGGCGGGACGAGCCTCGGCACGGCCGTCCCCGGCACCACCCCGGTGTCTCCTCACAGCCCAGTCCGCGCTGCTGGCGGAGGGCCGGCAGGCGCCGGGCGTGACGGGCTCTGTCAGTCGGGCGGGGAGCGTGGGGCCCCTTCTCCCCGGGTCGTGCCCGGGGCGGCGGGGGGGTAACAGCGGCATCAGGTGCAGCCGGGGCAGGCGGGCAGGGCAGGGCCGGCCCCCGGCTGCCGCCTGCGCGCTGAGCGGCTGGGCCGGGCCCGCCCCTCGGTGTGTGTGAGGAGGAGCCGGGAGAGCAGCGGGCTTCGCCGGGGATTTCCAGCCTGAGCGGGCGGGAGAGGAAGTGCGGGGCGGGGGGAGACGGCGCAGAGCGGCAGGGACTTTCCGTCGGGCTGGCGGTCGCCTTCGCCGGGCTCCAGCTGCCGCCCGCCGCCCCGCTCCCCTCACACGCTCGCAGGTAGGGCGTCCGCGGGGCTCGGCGCGCCCCGGGGAGCGGTGCGGCGGCGAAGGAGGGGTGGGGGGGTGACGGGCGCTTCACCGCCGCAGTGGCGGCGGCTCCCGCTCAGGGCTCCGGTACCGGCCGGGCTCTCCTGCCCGCAGTCGGGCTCCTAAGGCAGAGGGTCGGGGCTGGGCGGGCGGCAAGAGCCGGTGGGGTGCTCTCGCGGAGCCGGCGGGGGGCAAGGCGGCGGCGCGGCGCTGATACGAGGCATCTGCTACCAGGCAGGGGCCGAGCGCGCTTCACCCGCAGCCTGTTGCCGGGACCTTGGCGGCGGCTGGTGCCCGGGATAGATCAGCTTGCGGCGGAGTCGGCGTGGACTCTGCCTGCCCGGACGCACTGACACTCCAGGGCTTTGCAGGTGCCCCCTTTCCACTTATTTCTTCCTCCCGCCTCTGCTCTGGCTTTCTCCCCCCTCCGCCCCGCTGTGTGTGTGTGCGTTTCGGGAAGGGAGGGAGGGAGGGAGGGAGGGAAGGCGAGGCGAGGCCGGCAGGCCGGAGCGGAGCCGTGCGGCGGCGGCGCTTGCGGCGTTTGATGTGTCGTTTGAATGCAGAAGCCTCGCTCCGCTCCTGGCTCCCTCCATATGCAGTGCTGGGGGCGGGCCGACGGCCTTTAAAGGGGCACTGCCGGCAGCTGCCGCGCTGGGTGCCGAGCGCCGGGCCCCCCGCAACTTCCCATCTCCCGCGGCTGCCCTCTGCGGGCTCCGTCTCCGCTCGGCTCCCGTGCCATGGGGGCTTCGCCGGTGGCCGCCGGGGAGAATCCTTTGCCGCTGGTCCGGAGCTGCCCCTGATCGGTGCGGAAGGAGTTATATTTTTATAAAGTCTGTCTGCCTGCCACGGCCCTGCGCTATCAGCCCGTCTGCCTGGCGTGAGCGGAGGGGAGAGTGTTTTGTTTTCACGCCATTCATTTCTCTGCGCTGTTTCACAGCACCGCGTTTTAGTACGTTAAATGAATTGCTGTGTTTTAGGTTAGAAAAAAATAAAGAGTGTTTAAAAGTTTATACTGAGTCATTCCTCTGCAGATGAACCTATGACTGACTCATAATCTGAGAACTGCAGCGGCTGGTAAAATAGGAAGGTAAGGCATTTACATCTTGATTTATTTGTGTCTTTGAGTGTCTAAGATCTGAACTATCCGCAGTGAAAACCAAGAGGAATGGTATTGCTGCTGAGAGGCAGCAATAATCTCATGTTATGCTGGTCTGAGCTTGTGTGTGACTGGAAAGACTGTGTGTGCATCTCTGTGTGGGTCTTTGCCATGCGTTAGGACATTTTTCATCCTTTTCTATTGTACTAGTACTATTAGTACTAAAATGTGGGAAGTTCCACTGATACAGTTTGAAATTTGCAGTCTCCTTGGGTCAGTGACTTCTCTAGCTTGTTGAGATCTAACGGAGCCTTGTATATCACAATTTGTGCAGTTTTTATCTTTTCAGTAGAACTGTGTATTTTTCCTTGCAGGTTTGTCCCGAGAATGCACGTAGCTTTATCGTGCATTAATCTGAACTTGCATTTGTAGACCAAAGAAGAGTTCAGTGTATGATGTGAAGGCATATTAGTGGTATTTAGTTTAGGCAAATGAAATAGTGTAATTTGAAATAGTAGTAAAAATCCATATTTAAAATAGCTATGGATTTAAAGGCTATGCTGATTGATAGAGTTGGAACTTAAGAGATCATAACATATACCATATGTTTTCCTTTAAAATGAGCCATTTGGCTAAAAGTGTCTATAATTGGCAATCCATACTGTGTATAGATTAACCTGGATGTAAATGTTATTTATTGTGATGAGGGAGGGGGTTTTTGTCTTAAGATGAGAAATATTTTAACATTTGGACTGAATCAGAGTTTTTTGTGTCTGGACTGGGAAACCCCTTGTCATAAAGCTTGATAACGGAAACATTGATGTATCATGAGTTTGGGCATTGCAAGCAGACGACACTATGAGGTTGTAAAAGTTGCTTTGTTCCAACATGAAAATGGTAGGTGTTTTACTGAAATGTGACTTTGATAAGAAGCTTCCAATAATAGCTGGAGTTAGAATGTAGAAGGGTGAAGTGCATTCGGTAGCAAAGCAAATTAATTCCAATCAAAAGAGGGTGCTAACTGACTTAGTCTTTAGGCTTTCCTGAAGTCCTTCTGCAATTAAGTTTGATGGTAGCAATTTTGAGAAGCCATTCTTGTATGGATTCAGAGAATTTGATCATCGTGTAAGTGTATTTGCTGTTGGTACCTCGGAAAACTGTGTAAGATGGCAGTAGTTAGCATCAGTGACAAAAAATTCTTTATGAAGTCTCACCAGCCCATGATAATACAGTTTGTCTTGTAGATGATTTCAATATCATCTTGTATTTTAGATCTTTACATTGTTCTTGTCCGTAATGAAAAGTTAAGTGAGAGAAGAGGAAAGTGTTTTTTCAATATTGAAGTCCAGCTGCTCTATTAGTAGAGATGGCAATGCTGAAAATAAGAAAAGCCAGAAATCTTAATTTTTGACTTCTGTTGTTAAACCACTGGAACATAAGTACATTGATAAGTAGACTATCATAGTTTTCCTGCAGATGAAAAGGCAGTTTAAAAATAGGGATGATTTAAATCTACTCCAATATCCTAAACTGGCTTTGTATGAATAGATATTGCAAGAATAACATGTTTTGATCTCTGATATCTTAGATGATGCAATAACTGGAGTTCTTTAAGGTTTTTTTATTATAATAGTGTTTTCTTAATTGAAGGTGCCGAACCTTATGATGTCTGAAGACTGCTCATTACACGTTGGTTTCAGATGTCTGTGCTCTTGTGCACAGTTCCTTTAAAGAATTGCCAAGGCTTTTTTTTTTTTTTTTAAATGCCTGTGGGTGGGTACTTTCTGAATATGATGCTTGTATTTGAAACCTCCTGACATTTTTGGTGTATGGCTCAGGAACACCAAAAGTGGTGGGAGAAATTTCAAGACGTGGTATGGGGAAAAGAAGCCAAGGGAGGGAGAGTTGTGTATTTTTGTGTAACGGAAGAAAGATATGATTGTCACACTAGAGATACTGCTGTAGTCACACTAGGTTTACCTTTATACTATTTACCCTGTGATTATGAAGTGGTGGCATAGAAACTACAGCAGTGAAGGGCTGGCAAAGAGAATATATCTGGTCCCCCAGCTCTGACTGCTGGAAGCCCATGCCCTCACAGATGGATAGATTAAAGTCAGTATATGTTTGTTTTTACAAATCTCAAATGCATTTCATTTTTTCTATGCCTTTTTTTTTTAAGGTAAAAAGAGAAAGGACTGGAGAATTAGGAGGAAACGGGGGGCAGCTTACAATGAAAGACCATTAGTTGTCTGCAAAGTAAGAAGAGGTGCTCTCTTTTTCTGTGCTAATGGGAAACAGGAGGAGAGGAAATTAAAAACAAAAAACGAAACAGATCCAACAAACCCACCTCCTAGAAAATCAGTAAGGAAAGTGTACAATAGAAAGATCTTAGAACTTAAGGAGAAGATAAAGCAAAAGATTACTTGGTATTGGGAATTATGATATCTATCATCTGTCTATATTTATATAGTCTTTTAGGGTGTTTTTCTTTTCTTCCTGGAGATCTTTGCTACTGGAGCACTGACAGCAAAATATTGTTGCCACTGTGACTTCAATTGCTACTGACTGTTGGCTTTGTAACTAGGTTGACAGGGTGAGTGTCTCTAAAATTATATACAACAACTGTAGGTCGCTAATCCTCTTCCACCCTCCAAAAAATGTTAAGCCTTTGATTTCCGTGCTGTTGTTCTTCCCTGCTGCTTTACTCTGCATGGACAAAGTGTGATTTTAGTAGAATTCCAAGTAATGCAGTTTATCTAGTCAAGGACAGCATGGGAAGTGGAGTCTCAACATGTTCATGGATGCAGAAATTCAGTATGGGACATGAGTGATGGCCTCCATCCCTGGCTCCCTCCTTGTACTGAAAATAAAGGTGCTGTGAACTTTGACATCAAGATCGAATTTTTGTAAATTGCAAGCATTAGAACTGCAGTGGATGTAGCAGGAATGCTTTAAGTTGGATTGTTTCATAGTTCCAGTATTGTTTTATATAGTGTCATAAAACAATCATTTATGAAATAGATTTCTCTGATGTATAGAGGAAACATTCTGTACATTACTTGCAATGATAAAAACTGGTAATAATTCAGTAGTATAGTTCAAATGCTCTGAAGTGAACATAGCCTTTCACATATAGTATACATAGCAAATGCTTTTGGTCAAAAACATAGGTGAAAGAAATCATGAAACTTCAATCTTACATGCTTTAATCATGACTGTGTGGAAGCTCATAATTGGAAAAATTTAACATTTGGACTAATACTGAACTTTTGTCTGACTTTGTGGTTTCCACATTCATATGAAAAACATCTTTTTGTAAATAAAGTAAGATATGCCCACTCAAAACAGCTTGAAAAGCCATGGGCCTTTACAGCTTTCCTAGGTGTCTTGCAAAAAGCTATTTTGATTTGGTCTGCCTTAGAAAGTATGTTGGAGATGCTACTGTAAGATAAGAATTGCCTTCCTGGCTGCCACTTTGTTCCTGCAAGCTTTGACATCTATCAAGAAAGAGAAGATGGTCCATTGAAGATACCAGTGTAAAATCTAGGAGGCTTAGAGGCTGGGGTTTTTTTGTTCCTATAGATGTATGTACTGTAAGTCATTCAGTTAGGGTCAGACCAACAAGGGGCTTTGATGTTGCAGTGCAGAGTGATGTGACATCATGCTTGAGTCCCAGGGGCAGAAGGGGGATTCCAGTCCAAGTTTCCTACTTCCCTGGGGAGTATTCTCATCATCAAGCCACAAGCCAGTTAAGAGTAGTGTCACTTCCTTCTCTTAATTCTTCTGCTATGCCAGGAATAATCAAAACTCTGTGTGCCTGAGAAACAGCAAAAGGAAGTGTGATGTCTTCAGTTGAGTGGTGAGGACAATTACCAGGATGAGGAAAGACATAGAGTCTGCTGATGCTTCTTCCACTGCTGTTTAGTTTATTATTTTCTGGTGCACTTGAACTTGATATTGAGATGCTTGCTGAGGTGATCAGCCTTGTCAAGTAAAACATTTCCTTAAACACAGAAGACATCTGTAAGGTGCTTGGGAGAAAGAGTACTGATCCTTGGGTGCTGCTTGGGTTAGGTGGTGGCTGACTGGGAGTTCAGAGAAGAACTTTTGTGCAGCTAGTGGTGTGTGCCTCTCTGGCTTCTGGCTCCGTGGTGTTGGCTTTTCCTGGTCTGTAAAATGGGAATAGTGGCGCTTTCCTACAGTCTGAGGACCTCAAAAATGATGAGGTGCTGAGACCCAGCAGGGCAGTACAAGCGTCATCTGTTGATAAGTGAAATGAATTGCAAGTGCTGTGTAGAGGCATCTTGTTCTGTGGCCTCTGCAGTGCTGTACCACTCTGTACCGCCAGCATCGTGGGACAGGAAGCAGCATTTGCTTCACACTCTTCCATTGTTGCGTACAGCAAACATGCGGTGCCGTGTGAAGCTGAGTGTGCAGGACAGAGTTTGTCAGTGACAGCTGTTCTGGTGCCACTGACTTGTACTTCTTCCTAACTTTCCACTTTGGATATTTTAGAGAAGGAACATTTTTTTCTTACTTTATGGAACCAGCTTACACAATAAATGTGCCTGAAGTAAATTTCTGTGCTGGTTTTGGCCGAGATAGTTTTTTTTTCCTCATATTAGCTAGTATAGGGCTCTGTTTTGGGTTTGTGCTGAAAACAGTGTTGATAATGCAGAGCTGTTTTCATTATTGCTGAGAAGGGCTTACACAGTCAAGGCCTTTTCTGCTTCTCACCCCACCAGCGAGGAGGCTGGGGTTGCACAAGAAGTTGGGGAGGGGGGAACACAGCTGGGAGAACTGACCCCAGCTGACCAGAGAGATACTCCATACCATATGATGTCATACTCAGATTATAAAGCTGGGGGAAGAAAGAAGGGGGAGGACATTCATAATGACGCTTGTCTTCCCAAGTAGCCATTGCCAGCACACTCATAAAACAAATTTTGGCCATGTGAGTGTATTTAATTTTGTAAGCTCATCCATGTACTTGAGAGAGGGAGATAATTAGAACAATTATTACGAGTTTTTTATAATGGAGATGATGTGTGCTGTACCAGTTTGACTATGCCCACTCTCTGAACCTTCTGAGAGTAGGTATCCTTGAGTGTCGTGGCTTCTGTTTCTTTAACGACTTGCAGATGTAAGTCCTGATTTTGCATAGGAAGTATAGCCTTACAATTTTCATTCAACTTGTTCTTGTTTTAATCTCCTTGAAACTGTCCCAAGTGACTTCTCTTTCTGCATTTTATGCTCTTCAGCTACTAATGGAATTCTTGTCCATTCTGTGCTTCTCTTCCATCGTACGTTGCTTAGTGAAACAGTATAAATGCTCTTAATTTCTCAAGCTAGTTCTTCTGATTCTTAAAGTGGCTTATTTTGAACTGATTTTGGTCAGATCTCTTGTAATTTTAATTTGTTAAGGGATGACTTTTATTCCAAGATGGTTTCATCCTTGCACTGGAGCAAAGTGACTGCATTTTCCCCCTTTACTTCCATTTACTTCACTTTTCTCTTGAAATACTTGTTTCCAGGTTTGTACTTACTTTCACAGTTCTGGCTAATATTTTTTTTCTGCAAATCCACTTTTCCTTGACCTCTCTGCAGCTACTGCTTCTTTGATTCCCTCCCCTCCAGGTGAATTAACAGGCTCTTCTCTTCCAGGCCACTAAAGATGGTCCACAATGTACCCTCCTGTTGTCTGAAGTACATGTCTTTAAATCTACACTTGCTCTCTCATTCCATCCTTTTCATGCTCCTCTTTTTTGTTCAGCACAACATCATTGAGAGAGGAGCATTATCCTTTTGCCTGGGAATGTTTTTATTGTTATGACTTGTGGTTGAACCTGATTAGGATACCAGTTCTACATTCAGTAGGTGCCAAAGGTAAAGTGCTTGTGGTTGTAAAATGACACATTCTCAAAATGCTACCATTTGGCTGACAGTTTGAGTAGAAGGAAGTTGGATACCTAAATAAATGAAGGCTGCCAATTTGCCCATGCACTTTCCTAGCAGTTTAGGAACCCTTTGATGCAGTGGTGTTTCCATTGCCTTTTAAAACTCAGCATTTTTTGTGGGAAGAAAAAAAAAGAATTTGAGCTAACTTGATTTGAAGTTAATAGTACATAGTATCACTTGAAGTCAGCGGTGTCTTCTCTGTCCGTTTATCATCAGGAGTGGAATCATGTTTCTGTGCAGAATCTGAGCATGCTATGGTTTGAATTAGTAAATATGTCTTGCTACTCGCCCATGGCGTCGATACATAATGCAAATACCAATGGATCCTCTGTTGTAGTTCATCTAGCAGATATGGATGTTGTGTTGTTTATACTGTTTGGCCGGGGTTTTTTTTTAATCTGTGTTATAGCAAGGTATTTTGACGTGTTTTTGGAGCATGTGCAGAAGAATGGTCTTGACAATCTCTAGGAAGATAAAACAAGTTAATTGTTATTTGTGTGTTGTACTTCATCAGTTATTTTTTCAATACCTGGGCCTGTAAATTTCCCTTGTTCCTCTTCTTACAAATTCCTGAAGACTTCACTTTCATTTTGAAAAGGATTATTTAGACATGCACCTTCCAGTATTTTGGCCTGTAAGGTTTTGGGGGAATTTTGGGGGATTTACTCTGTTTGTCATTTGTGTGGGGGGTTTTAGTTGTGTGGTTTGTTTGTTTGTTTGGTGGAATTTTTTTTTTTTTTTTTAGTTTTGTTAAGAAATATTTAAGACAAGCAAGCAAATATCCATGTCCTGCATTCTGTATATTTTTGCTGAGGAAATTCTCTCAAAATAAATGAGGAAGAAATTTGGAATTGTCCTGTTTGTGTAAATAAAGCTGTTAGTACCTACAGCCAAAGTATGATGCTGTAATTTCACAAAATTATTTACTAAGACCTCTTTTTTTTTTTTACATGTGAACTCTCAGTGTATTAGGTGACTGTTCTGAGATAGGGCAGACAAACTTTGAAAGTCCTTTGAGCTATACATAAAAAGACAGTTATTTCAGGACAAGAGTGTCCATATACTGAGTTAATTGGAACAGCTAAAAGTAATTGAACCCTTCCTTGCAGTGTTGTGATTTATATAAAGAACAAGGAGGACAAAATGCAGTGAGGAAAAAAATACCACTTCTTATAGATCGGTTTTGTACATTACTTCTGTCAGGTTTGTTTGCACGAGAAAATGTTAGTGAAGTAAATAGTGGAAGTCACCAACAGTCACATCATGCTACACACATTACTGAGGCTTCTGATAATTTGGTACCCACCTCCCATAATATATTTTGTAGCAGAAATGCAACCTGAAGATGTCTCGAAATGCTTACCTTCATCTTAAGCAATGGTAGGTAGTGACTGCTGTTGCTATGGTTAAGGTCCACATCTGTCAGTATTCCCTGTGCTTTACAGCTACTGACATCTCTGTTTTGCTTTCAGAGGGAAAGTTTAAACATGCTTAAGGTATTTTTAAGCTGGCATTGCTGCTTCACAGTGACCATTAAAAAAAAAAAGTATTATTTCTAACTAAAATCTTACCTCCTGGTTAAACAAATGTTGTTGTACTTAATAAATTTGTATGTGAATGTAATGTCTGTAAGTAGAAAAAGGACTGTCTACTTGTTGTCTATGGAGAAATGATTTGGCTTCTGTTGTAGCTAATCAGTTTTTATAGAGTATTAGATAGGCCATGTGTTAAAGTACCAGTTGTTAACACCTCCAAAATAAAATGTTTGTCATGTTAAAGAAGGGGAAAAAATTAGTGAGCTCTCCATTAGATGGTGCTGCTGGGATTGAAATATTTATATCCCTAATGGAAGCAGGCTTCTACCTAAAACTGTTTTCATGGCTGTATTTTTTTTTTATTATTTTTTTTTTAAAGACTCCTCTTTATTAAATACTTACTGAATGCAAGGATACTTGCTAAGATGTGGTTGGTTTGTGGCCTGATTGGGTTTTCTGTTGTTTTTTTTTTTGTTGTTGTTGTTTGGTTGTTTTTTTCAGTTTGAAATGGATAGATAAGGTACTAATAAGACAGACTGTCTCCATGGGAAGGAGGTATGGAAGAAATAAATCATAGGCTTTTTGCATGAGTGGTTCAGATTTTAGCAACTGCCTCTGTTGTATCTCTCATCTATTTAAGTGTTGACTGTTACATTCATGGCCATGCTGTCGTGTAGATGGGGATACTACAGTATTAAAGAAATCCAGTGTCAAGAAATACTTGGTTTAAAAATCCAGAAATTAATTAGACTGACTATTACAGCAGTAACACCCTCAAGAGTCTAGTATTTGTGTTCCTGTCTTCTTGTTGACCCCTGTCCACTAGCATTTCTTTTTCAACAGCAATGTTTTAACTTAAACACATAATGATAGTTTTCCTTTGCCTGAGCCCTGGCTGACTAGTCCTTTTGGAAGAACTTAAGGGAGCAGAGATGGTGCCTACACACAGAGGCATTGAGTGCCATCTCAAATGCTGTAGGTGATCCCAGGTGGTCTGAAGTTGATGCTCCAAAAGTGTGCAATCTTCCATATGGCCAAACTCTTTTTATCCACACATCTTGGATATTTTAGGGCATCTAGAATTGTACTAAACACCCATGATTTAGTCAGGTGTTGTACTAAACACCCACACCTGACTCACTCTGCAATAGTTAGAGTTGAGATATGTATTAAATAAGTGTGCATTAGCAAGTGTATTTGTTAAATAGCCCTTGCTGTTAGGACTTCTTCAAACATAGCAAGATGAGGTTGCTGAGGTCTTTGAATTCTCCCATGCCACAGGGCTGTAAGTAGAGAAAAACCTGCCTAATTTTTAGAAATGGTATTGGTCAAGAATGATAGAAGTTGGTCAAGTTGGGTTCATGAAGGCACAGCCCTCTTCCCATTACAGGTAGAAGTATTTTTCGAGTGATTTAAAGAATCAAGGTAACGATGATCAGCTAGCAAATAAGTTTAGTAGCATTGAATAGCACTGAGGAAGAAATGTAAGAAACAAAATCTTTCTTAAGAAACTGAGATTTTTTTTTTTTCTTTTGAAGTAGTTTAGCAAAAATCTACCTCTTGCTGTTGGAAAGTTTCAATAATTTCAGATCCAGTAGTGGGAAGCCCAGTTTAACAGATTTGGCCTGAGTTTAACAGCTGTTAAAGTGGTGTGCAGCAGCCAGTGGACTTCACACGCAGTTTTCTGTTTTCAAAAAAAGAAATTAAGTTTGCAAAAATCTTTGTTGACTTTCTGACCTTGGCCAGGGTTACAGTGTGTGATTGCCAGGTGCTGTTAGTTTCCCCCAAATCTAGCAGGTTGAAGTTACAGACAGAGGAATGATTCTCCTTGGTCTCAATCCTCCATTTTGGAATAACTTAAATAAGAAAAGTTATCAGTTATGTGATAACTGGAAAAATGGACAAGCTGTTGCATGAGAGAACTTGGCCGTTAGTGTTTTTATCAGTTTGCTAATAATAACTTACAGCTTGCAAATAATAAATCTTAAAGGGGCAATTAAAAGATAGCAGTTATTATATCATTCAGCCCTATGACTTCACATCAAATACGAACTTACTATTCCTCAGTTACACGGTTGGCTTGCTGAGTGAGGCCAAACCAAAGGTGGAAATGAATTGAGCAGAAAGTTAGTTGTGCTTGGTCACCTTGAATAGAAAGCCTTGATTCTAACATTGCCATAGGGCAATGTATAGACAGAAGGGTGGTAGAATTCTGGGCTCTATTAATAGATACTTAAATATTAGCAAAAGCTAGCCTTGCTTCCTCCCTCCTACCTTGACTTTCAACTACTTAGGAGACTACTTTTGTGTTTACAGGCTAAGACTTTACAATTAACAGGATTTGTCATTGTATTTGCTGTGCTTAGATTTCAGGTCGAGGAATAGCTGTTGTTCCTACAGTCAAAATGTTATCAACAGCATATCCCACAGGAATGTTGATCAGAGAGGGCATAGTAAAGGACAGTCAGGGAAGAAGTGACAATGTATTGTGTATTAAGGATGTGTATGTTTATTTTTAGGTGAAGAAGATAACAAGGGGAGGCCTAGGGAGTGATAGAACAATATTGTGATAGACCCACCAAAAATGGATGGGGTGGTGAAACTTCTATTTAAAAAAAAATACTAAGTGAACAAACAGTCAAACATGAGATTTGGTATTAATGAAGGATTTTATTTGCACAGGTATCTTTTGGAAAGGCATGTGGGACATGTACTCCTGTGCAAGAGCTTATTGATGTACGAGAATGCTCTTGATAATAAATATGAATGCTTGTCTTGATTTAATGTTGAGCAAGAGAAGAAGGAGCTGGTTAAAAAGATGTAAGAAGGAGGTAGCTTGTGAAGGATTAACTTGAATTGATAAAATTCAGTATTTTTAGGAAGTGAAGGATGAAGAAAAGTGAAATAGAGAAGAACAGCAAAATAAAGACAACAACAAGAATGCAGAAAATGTATAGGTCAGGATGCCATAGGAAGCATGTTGGAGTCTAAGAGGAATTCATTAACATTATCTTCTTCTTCGGGAACAAGCGTGAATTTTAGTAGTTTTTACTTTCTTTTGCTGCAGACTGCTTTAGCTAAATCAGTACGTTGCTAATGATTTGAAATTTGAGAAGAAGTTCTGTGAATTTAGGTGATGATGTTAAAGATGAGTAAGAAAGAATGGCACAAGTGTGTAGGGAGGAGATTGGAGTGTTTGAGCCATAAAACAATATCAAACTAACACGGGACATAAAAGGATAATGAGAAAATGGTTTTTGTATGGTCTTGAGCAGTAACAGGGTATTGTTGCAGTAGCCAATATGAAAGGAAAAGTGACCAAAGTTGATGCCAAGAGAAATTAAGTAATTAATTCTTCTTTCTTGTATCTTATTTAGAAGAATCAACTGATATAATGCATAACCCAGTTAGCTGTTAATGCTTTCACATCTGTTTGCGATGATCGTTTGAGGTTAAATGCAATTCAAAAGGGTTTTTGTATTTGATCTTGTGATTTGTTTTCAGTGATAGAGTTGATGTGAACCCAAGTAATAAAAATTATTTTCCAGAAAAATTGGAATAAATGTTTATAAACATCTGCAAGATAACAGAATGGTGATAAGGGCTACTAGAAATTGCTCAATAGTATTTTATCACAGTTCTTTCTGTGTCCTGATTAAGGGTCTGGGGGACTGAGGAGAAAGTCTGGTTGAAAGGACATGGCTGCAAGGGCAGCATGCAGTGGATTGGGGAAGTGAGCAGGAAGGTGCAGTTAGCTGTCATCCTCTTGGATGATACTGCCTAGGCATCTGTTTTAGCTCTTTAAATAATTAAAATTTCCCAACAGTGGCTTTAAGGACTGAATAATGGAGAACAAATTTAGTACGTTTGTGAATGGATGCCAAGCTAGGAACCACTGTAAGTATTCTGGAGAACAGAACTCTGCTTCAAAATCGACAGGCCTTGATGGGGTCAGTGGCATTAAGTAGCTCACTGCTTTTAAGTTTCCATATGGCCTACATTTTTCTTGCAACCAAGGATGCAGCTTCAGTTTTTCTTTTCAGTCTCTGTTCAGATTTCAAATGCTGAATCCAAGTCCAGATGTCACTGGGCTTCAGAGTATTTGGCCTATAGTCTCCTACATTATCTTAAATGAAATGCCTGAACCCGATGTTAAGACTAGATGTAACGTGTCAGTCTTGATGGTGTTGCTAACACCATCAAGAAATGAAATAGTGCATTTTCCCCACTCCGAGCAGACCCGGAGCTGCAGTGTGCTGGAACTCCCTTTGTACCTTCGGTAGTGTTGAAACCAACAGTGAACACAAGTTTTATGACGTAATGTGAATGTAAAAACCAAGGAGCCACAGGTTTTTTTGGTGGTGGTGGTGGTGTTTTGGGTTTGTTTTTTTTTTTTAGTACCACAAGCATAGTAAGTTCCAAGGAAGAGTGGGAAGGCCAAATAAAGATGTACCAGTATCTTAATGGCTGCAGTTAGTCACCAGGGTTCAAGCATCAGAGCCAAGGTTCACATACAATAAGTAAAATAGAAAGAAGAGTGTTTAGAGAGCATTTTAATAATACATGTTTCTGTATGGCCTTATTCCCTGTTAGAGCTCCCTGAGACAGTATGATACACTCCTTAAACTGCTGTTGTGTCTCTTTGTTCTTCTGGTCTCTACTCATTTTTCTGTACATAGAAATGTTTTTAAGAAACCTTTAATGTTTGCATACAAGTGACATCTGAGATGCTGTTTCCTTATGGCCTCTGATGAAACCCCCCTACATATCCAGGTGTTCACTGTCTCACAGAATAAAGAGGCCAGCGTATAATGGCTGTAAATTAATACAGAAGAGTTCAGCTTCCATTGTTCTAAGCTAATGTAAGATATTAATCTGTTTTCAGTAACTAGGATGAGACTAAGTGGCGACTGCATCATTCTTTCTGCATGTAGTCAAAGTGGTCAGTTCTCTGTGGCAGTATCACAGCTTGGCTGTGACTGTGACAGAACTAGTTAGTCCAAATGAACTAACTCTGGAAAGGCAGGCAGGATGAGAACTTATATAAGACTGATGACTTTCCAGAATTATGTTAACTGGTAAAACTGACCTGGTACCAATACTGAACGAGGCAGAAATGCATAGGGGAAATAGATCTTGGAATGTTACTCATTTTGAATTAGTAATACCATTGTCTGCAATTTGCCCAAATATAATTGCATTTGGAAGTTGCCTAAACACAGAAGGCATTGTTTCCAGTCCATACTCTTTGTGGGTGGGTGGACTGGAGGTATAAAGTCCAGGAAGTTACTATGTCAGTAGAGAACTCTTACGTGTTCTTAAAACAGTGGTACAGGGGATATCTTATGGACTTATCTTCTTATGTTCACAAGCAGAGCACTGTAGAGGGACAGAACTCTCCATTACAGAAAAAAGGAGTCTTTGGGTGTGTAGTGTTGTTCTATCTGCATTCATCCTCTCTTTTTTTCCATTCACCAGAGGACTAGATTGGGGGTTGGACTAGGCTAGAACACAACTGTTTGTTGCTACTGCAAGGATTTCTTTTTAAAAAATCCATCCTTTACCTTTGGTTTAATTTTTTTGTGGGTTTTGTTTTTCTTTTTTTTTTTTGTCTTTGCTTTTTTTTTAATATGCATTGTGTATTTTGTGGTTTGGATTATTATACTGAGGTCCTTCCCTGAACCACATGGAGACAGAATGTTAGACAAGAACAACTGAAGCCCCCATAGCATTATATTCCTCTCTGAATTGGGGAAATTGTTTTCATGGTGTGTCCTTAGCTTACAACAGCAGCTCCAAGGGTTCTGATCTCTGTAGGGCCATCTTGCAAAATAGCAGATTAAGCTTGCTTCAGCCTGATTTCCAGATGTCTAATGCTCTGGTAAGAGCTGAGCTTACCCTTGTGATTTGAAGTGCAGCAGTTGCCTTAGGTGGAAAACCTAAGGCAGACCACAAAACCAATATTGTTCTGGCTGTGTTTTTTTGATCAGGTTTACAGGGAGTGCAGCCTCTTGGTTCATGGAGGGTGAGGACTGGTATTCAGTATGTGGATAAAGATGATGAAGTCCATGTAAGTACAGCACTGTCAAGGCTGACTGAAAAGTCTAGTTGCAGGTGAGGACAAGTGTTCAGCTATCCTGGGGAACTTAAAAAGCTGTCCTACCATCTCCTTTCTGTGTGGACTGCTGGACACCTTGGGGTCCTCAGTGTGGTTCCCAGAGATTTATTTGGTCATTACAACATGGTGATATTGCTGTTTACTCAGGCAATGCAGCTATACCACAGGTCTTGGTCTGTATGCTCCAGCATAGAATTCTGGCCTTCAAGTGAATGGGTACATCACCAGATAACAGAAAGCAGCATGCTTTTTGTTTTCTGTTTTGCATCCTCTTTTGTTTTTCTTTCTTCATAATTACAAGTTGGTTCTGTCGTGCAGTAGGGACAGACTCTTTAACTAGGTTTCAAGTTTAAAAAGGAGCAAGTAGTTGTTGGAGTCAGAAGACCTCCTTCATTCATTCTTCTGTTGCTATCAACTAAGATAAAACTCGCGTAATCAGAAATGTGGCAAATACATAGGTAAAGTAAATAGTCTGTGAGAAGAAAGATGAGATGTGAGGTCTTAGTATACAGTGAGGTGGAAAGTTTTGGTAGGACAGAACCCTCTGTAAAAGATTTGCCAAAAGTAAAAGAAATAAATGAGCACCACTGAAACAGTTGTTCATATATTGCATTCTGGAGCCCTGACACCAAGAGTTCGTAAAACATGATGAATAAAAAGACAAGTTATAATCTGAAAAATCAGTATTTTTAAACTGATCATATTTTTAGCAGAACAAGAGGGGTGAAATTTGAACTGTGAAATGTTTTGAATTTACCCTTTGACTTTATTTTTGAGCTACCTGATTGTAAATATAATCCTTAAGCTATTATCAACCCACTGAAAACTGAGGGAAGGTTCTTTCATTCTAGCTACTTTTCTTTGAATAAACTGGGTTTTACACTGTAGTTGTGTGGCATGTATTTTCATTGATTGGAGAAGGAAAGAACACCTTTCAGTTCGTTACTGACTGGAGGGATTCTTGGCTCTCTTGTTAGCTTTTATTTCACAGTAAAGTGAAAATGGAAGAACTAAGATGGTATCGTGCTTTCTTGTAAATCCATTCCAACTGTTTCCCTAGTACTGATTTTTTATAAGAATAAAACCGGTAGCTTATACCACTTCAGTTCTCAGTATCGCAGTTCAGAAATGGCGATGATGTGCTATCCAGTATGTTTTGATACCATTTGGTGGTAGTATTAAAACTACCTGTGTTTTCAGTGTTCCATCCTTTTATATTGGAGTGTAAATCTTTCCTATGCTTAATAGGTTGAAGTACAGTAGCTAGTAAAATTAGACCTGTGTTGTGAAACGGAGCATGCATCTCAGTTTCTTTTCTTGGTTTTGGCTTAGGTTAACAGAAGTATCTTTACATCTGCAGTTTCTGGAAATTTAAGAACACTGTGAACCTCTGGCCAATAAAAATTTTCCCATTATGTAAAAGTTTCTTACAGATTAGCTTGACTCACTAAGTGGTGGCAGTGGTGACTTCCTCCATGAAGTAAATAGACTTTTGCAATTAATTTTCTAGTGAACTAAGAAATCTTAGTGCAGCTTTTTGATTTGCTATAGTTTGGTATGGTTTTGTGCAACCTTAACCTACTACTTCTCTTTTCTGCCTTCAGGCTTGTGAGAATTGTTTCTGTATATTAATAGGAGATGCTTGAAACCGACTTCACTTGTTTGTTTCCCAGCAGGAAAGCCTGAGTACTTAGGCTTTAACTGAATCAAGACCAGCTTTCAGCAGTGGGAGACAATATATTAATCCATTGGAAACACAGACTGCAGTTTTGTGTGTCACTGTGGTTTGTGTGTGAATTTTTTTCATGTAAACAGGTAGGTAGCAAAAATATTTTTGTGGTATGTACTTTTAGAAACCTCATGACAGTTGAATGAGTTGGAGTTTTTTGTTGGGTGGGGTTTTTTCTTGTAGAAGTAGTATTTGTATCATTGCTTGAGACTGTAAAGTACCTTGTTCTCCTTTGTGTTTTCAGGTCTTTAAGTTGATGGTATTAATTTTACAGATCATCTTCAGTTCTTGGACTTTAGTTATGAATGAGGGTGATACCTCAAAAGTCAAACAAGTTTCGTTCTTATTTCTCTAAGTAAACCCTCTTATAGCCTTGCTCTTTCTTGTTCTGTGCCTTCCACACAATCAGAATGGACTGTTTAGCAAGTTCTTCTGCACTCTTTGCCTGATGGAATTAAGTTGCCTCATAGTATATGGAGGCTTACTTATTTATAAATTTTTGGTTCATTTTACCAGTTCTGTTGTATTTGCAAGGAAAGTTATTATTCATTAAAAATCTGAGGGAAAGATTTCTTTATTTCAAATAGCTGAAAAATATGATTAGAACTCATAGGTGGTAGCCAGCTTCCTCAGTCAGCCACAGCCTAATCTGGGAAACTATATTATACCTTAGCTGCAAGAGGAGAAAGCATCCTGAATCTTTCAGAACGGTCCATGAAATGTCAGAGATTGTGCTTTCCTTCCTTCCTCTACTCTGCTTTTTCTGGAATTTGAAAAGACATGATGCTTCTACAGAAAAGTTAGTCCTGTTTGCCTTCAGTTTAAGCTGTAAATTACAGAGAGATAAAAAAGTGAAACATGTTCCTTCCAGCTTCTTGACACGAACATAGGAAATTGCTCAATCCTTCAGGTGAGCGACAGGGGTTGTGTCTTTGAAGAGTAGCAGTAGGTGATGCTCTGGGACTACTCTGTGGCCTGTTTCTCAGAGCAGGTGCAGCTTTATAAAGCTGGAAGGTAGAGAAGCTCTTTAAAACCTTTGTGTGCAAAAAGGGTAAAAATAAGCTTTTTACTACAATAACACTGGACTGTATGTTAAGCACTATGACTAAGAACTTTCTGTAAGTGATAGATTATGTGAATTAATGATGATATTTATACACAGAAGTTCATGTCCTTGTCACAAAAAGTTATTTTTGGAGGTTCATCTGACAGTATAACAAATCCTTTCCGTGTGATCTAGTCGTAGCACCTGAAGGGTGCAGGAGGAGGAAATAGTCTACTGGAATGACTGGATGCTATCTTGGCTTTTTCTCTTTCTGTCTTGCCCTCCCACCAAGAACACATGGGACCTCGAACAATTTATGAAGCAGACTTTCTGTCTTTCTGTAAGATTTTTTCCTTGGCCCCATCTTCTAACTTAGTGCTAAGTTTTTGGCTTTTTTGTTCCCCCCCCCCCCCCCCCCCCCCCCAAAGAAAAGCAGTGTGCATCCTTGGTAGTGTGTGAATCCCAGACAGGAAGCAACTAGGGCTGCCCATGGCTGTCTTCAGGTCCTTCTCAGTGTCCTGAAACAAAACAGGTTAAAAAGTGTCATTAAGGTGCTAGTTTTAGACTAACTGCAGAAACTTAAAGATGTTTAGATATCTTATTTCACTGTTTATGTTCTGTTTTGGGTGGAAAGGGATATTTTTGGTCCTTCTTCCCCCCAGATTTACCAAAATATAATTATATTTTAATGTTCCTTATTTCTAGTTTTTTTTTTGTTTGTTTGTTTTTTCACTTTTGGCAGTTCCCAGCTTAAGGCTGAATTTCTGTTATACAAGGTAATATGTATACAAGTATGTGAAGAGATGGGAACTTGGTAGGTGTCAAGTAAGATCAGAGAAAGGTGGTGTTATATCTGTTCCTTAGTGAAGGAGAACAGAAATGTACAGAAGTGCTCTGAGTCATGCAGAAAGTCTCTGATAGCTCTTCTGATTTTTTTTCTGTTTCAAAGCCAAACGGCCTTTTCCCTTTTCAGATTTATTACCATATTTTTTAAATGTGATGTTTGGTCTACAAACCAGGGAAGAGATTTGAAAGTGAAGTTGCCCTTTGGTGTTAAATAAATTATTTTTAGTAGAGATAAGCTTAAAATAAAACTAACTCAAACTTTGGTAGCCTGAACTGAGTATATGTTGTCCATTACAGGAATTTCAATTTTAACTAAGCCATGTTATAAAAGAAAAAAAAAAAAAAATTGCTGTTTCAGTGCATGGAAACTCAGGAGCCCCTGTGAAGAGTTAGCAAAGGACTTGTGCACAGTTGTGAGAAATTAATCTTTCTCCCATCTGTGGGTGGAGGAGTGGGTAGTAGAGATGTTCATTATATCTGTGAGTCTGTAACTATGTTGCCCATTACCTTTTCTTTAAAAGGCCAACATAAACCTTGTTGAAAAACGTCACTAAAAACAACTAACCTTTTCACTGCTGTGAGTCAAAACCCAAAAGGATGCATCCACCTCCAAACTCTCCCATTTCCTTTCTGCTTATCCCCACATAACATGCTCTGAATGCTGGCTACTGCGCCTCTCCTGGGGGGCTGCAGCAGAAGGTGAGGAGGTGCTGAAGAGCTGCTGGAGGTTTCCAAGCTTTCCATGTCATTGTCAGCATGTGTTCAGCCGTGCCTGATGTTCCAGAGAAGACTGAGCAGGATCTTCCCCTGAGGAGGACACGGATCTCAAGGAATAATAGGTTGCTGATGGTAGGCAGCTGGGCTGCTATGGGCTAAAAGATCTGGCCTTGAGCCTTGCTCTGCAGGATGCAGAGGGAAGGAGGGGTGGAAGGCAGTGATGAGGCTATTGTTGCAAATGAGCCAACAACTCGCTGATTGAAGCTGAGTGCTCATTGTTGTTCCCTGTGCTCTTAAATGCAGCTGTGGAGAATGAAGAAGCAGGGAGGGGAAAACAAAAAAAAGCTAAACCAAATATAAATTAGATTTCTAGTTTCCAAAGAGGTAATGGACTGTGAACTGGCTGGTGGGAAGAAGCCAGAGAGTGGTGGTCAATGGGGCAGAGTCTAGTTGGAGACCTGTGTCTAGTGGAGTCCCTCAAGGGTCGCTACTAGGGCCGGTACTATTCTATATATTCATCAACAACCTGGATGAGGGAACAGAGTACACTGTCAGCAAGTTTGCTGATAATACAAAGCTGGGAGGAGTGGCTGACACACCAGAGGGCTGTGCTGCCATCCAGAGAGACTTGGACAGGCTGGAGAGCTGGGCAGGGAAAAACTTGATGAAATATAATAAGGGCAAGTGTAGGGTGTTGCACCTGGGCAGGAACAACCCCAGGTTCCAGTATAGGTTGCGAGGTGATCTACTAGAGAGCAGTGTAGGGGAAAGGGATCTGGGAGTCCTGGTGGACAGCAGGATGACCATGAGCCAGCACTGTGCACTTGTGGCCAGGAAGGCCAATGGCATCCTGGGGTGCATTAGAAGGGCTGTGGTTAGTAGGTTGAGAGAGGTTCTTCTTCCCCTTTACTCTGCCCTGGTGAGGCCACATCTGGAAAATTGTGTCCAGTTCAGGGTGTCACAGTTCAAGAAGGACAGGGAGCTGCTTGAAAGAGTCCAGCACAGAGCCACCAAGATGATGAAGGGAGTGGAGCATCTCCCTTACGAGGAATGGCTGAGACCCGCCTGGCGCCTTCCTGTGTGATCTCATGTAGGTGTTCCTGCTCTGGCAGGGGCGTTGGACTGGATGATCTTTTGAGGTCCCTTCCAATCCCTGACATTCTGTGATTCTGTAATGGCCATAAATTAAAAACTCGTAAAATTCCATCTGAACACAAGAAAGTTTTTTTGCTGTAAGGGGCTCCAGCGCTGCAACAGGTTGCCCAGAGTGGTTGTGGAGTTGATCTCTGTGGAGCTCCTGAGAATGCAGCAGGGCACCATTCTGGGCAGCTGGCTCTAGCTGACCCTGCTTGAGCAAGGGGTTGAACTAGATGATCTCCAGATGTCCCTTCCAACCTCAACTGTTCTGTGAAAGCTTCTTTAAAATTCGAATGTATTCTTTAGCTGCTGTTGTGGAACACTTGGGAAACAATTACAAATACCCCTGCTGGGCATTTGTCTCACAAATGCCTCTGCTGTGTAATCATGGCAGTTTTAATTGTATAGGGAAGGCATCCAAGTGCTAAAATAGTTAATTGATTAAAAACCCTGATTTAAGCAGCAAAAGCAAAAAAAAAAAATCACCAGCACCACCTATCAAAAAACCTCAAACCACCCCAAAACTTAAAAGACTTCTTTTTACTCCAGTTTTTTAACCCCTTAAAATATTAGTGACTGTGAAAATAAAAAGTAGCTTTAATATAACTTATAAACAGTGCAATCACTAAATATACAAAACAACTTAAAAATTTAAAACAGTGTCTTCTCCCTGCAGTTCCCTCTAGTTTTGCCACAAAGTAAAATAAAAAAAAAGCCCTACGAAAAAGAAAGGAAAAAACAAATGCAGGAACATGAGAAGAGGAACAGGACAGAGAATCCTGCCAAATTCTGTGGTTTATTCCTTTAAGCCTGCATCTGGTAAGACACGAGGTGATCTGAACAAACTTTACTGCACATGGGTTTCTTTCTGGGCTTTTCTAGTCCTCCCTGTCTGCATTTGGCGTAGCCCTCAGAAGGGCTGCAGTGCAGGAATTGACAAGGAGGGAATTACTAGGAGGGAAAATCAACCTGTGGCGGCTCCTCTTGCTGTGTTGTGTGGCCAAGATGTGCGTCTTGGAGCAGGTGGTGATGAACGGGTGCCTTCTGGTTCTGAATTTGGAGATCTGATGGCTTGCAAGGAAAGTCTGTGGATAAGTTTTCACTGAGTGTCCCTGGTGTGTGCATGGCATGCCAGGCAGCCATTAAGTTTATTGATGCAGTGGTTTGTCTTTTCTTTGATATGAAACACTTTCAGTTTCTGGCTAATGCTTTGTTTTTGATCCTCTGTGCTCAGACAGTGGAGAATAAGGTAAGGTACTTTTTGTTGCCTAACATATAAAAGGATGATAGAAGTAATTTCTGCATGTTGTAGTATGCAACAGTAACTGCGTTCTGTTGGAAAGGAAAAGTTTTGATTGCTTTTTTATTGCTTGTAACTCACTGAAATTCATTGTAATAAATTCCCTGAATTATCTAGTATATTGAAGTTGACAAACATTATTTGTACTTCATATATATTAAAATATTTTTTGAGTCAGTTTTCACTGTGGTTATCCAATATAATAAGGATTTGTTTTGAAGAACAGTGTTCTGGGAATGCTCCTCTTTTTATGTTAATCTTAAAAGCTAAAAACTCAATCCTTTCTAAGTCTTATCCATGTCTTTAGCTGTTTTTTAATGCCAGAATTTTAAGGGTATAGCACTGTCATAATGCTGCTGTTTAGCCGGGGTGTGCCCTTGTTCAGTAAGAATGAAACCTGGGAAGTACTCGAGTTCTCTGTGAATTGGAAGGGGTTGGTTGAAGTGTTGGGAGAGAAAGGAGAGGCTTGAAGCACAAAACTCTTTGTGGTAAATTCAGCTGTATAGCTAAGAATATGAATGGACAGGCAGTTACCAGGGCAATTGTAACTGGTGTCCAGACTGAGGATGGGAGCTTAAAAGAGCTTTAGAACTTAAATGTCTTGCTGAGATACTATATGAATGTTTAGTACATAAATTTGTACTTCATTCATGAAATCTGTAACAATTATGGGCTGAATTGCAATTTATATGCTATTTTAGTGGGGAAAGTGTTGTACAGTTGCAGATCTCCTTTTCATATGACTAAGAGTTTATTCCTGTAGTTTTCTATAAATCACTGTGCTGGGCTATTTTTCCAGCTACCGTGTTTCTAGAATGATCCAGATTGGACTTTTCTTGGCCAGTGTGTTTCTTTTGCCAGAGTCCATAACCACTCTGTTACGATTCTGGTGCAAAGCAGCATGGCTGGTGCTTTGTTAGTAGCAGTGGCCTTTCCTTCCCCTAGGGACCAAAATTGAATTGTAGCATGTGACAAAGATCAAAAAATCAGAAAACCACAAAAAGGTCTATTTATAGCTGTGGAAGTTTGTGGCATTTCTCCTGAGTAGGTAGATGTTGTCTTGCTCTCATGTTACGGAGTCCCTTACTTCAGACATGATAATGGCAACGAGAGCCCAGCACATGCTGTGGCAGGTATACAATTCTGTAACTGTTTGAACTTCCATAACCAGCTCTTCAACCTCAGCTGAGGCTGATCCATCTTCGCAGCATTCTGTGCAGGATGACAGCTGGGAACACGCTGCCGAGGTGGACCCTTGGTGCCAGTCTGCTTAGTGTCATCTGGGAACATTGCTGCTCTGGTGCTATGGAATAGCTGCTCAGAGTTGTCAGAGCTCACTGGCATTGTTGGACTCTGTGGTGGGTGGATGCAAACTTCATTGACAAGAGTTGAGAAACTAAAATTCAGCAAAAATTGGGTTTGACTGTATGTGTTGTCGATGGTCAGGTGAGGTTACTGCAATGTGGTCACAAAATGTTGTCCTTGAAGCATAAATATGAGAAAGACTATGGGGAGTTCACATTTAGTGTACTGGTGGCTTGGATATTGTAGCATTTGTTGCATCTGAACTTTGCTATGAACATTTTGGAATGCACGTAGATGGAGATTGATGGAGGTTTGTACTGATTATGCTTTCAGACTCTTTTCAGCTTTTTCTCTGTGCCTGTAAAAATTCCAGGATCAAACAAGCTTCCCCAAACCAGGTTGCTTTCTTTTAATGAGCCATTTGAATATTGTCATAGTGGGGTTTGTGTTTGTTTTGTTTTTAAGAAACACTCAGCAGAACAATTAGTTACTTTCCCAGAATCAGGCTGATATTTCCAAAAGGAATTTGACAGACTGTTACCAAGAAAATGGCATGGCTCTGAAGATTTTCTACAGTCTGTAATGACAAATAATGCATCTGGGTGGAAAAGTTTCTATATGTATGAAAGCAGGAAAAAATAACTGTGATTTATTTATTTATTTAACTTTGTACATGTCCTTCTATAATTTTGTTTCATTTAAAATCCTTTGTGAACAATAGTGGAGGAGAAGAAAACAATAGCTTAAAAATAATGTTACCTACAATGTTCTTTGTTACTTTAAAAATTTATCATTTAAAAATTAGTTCGATATGTCCTCAGTTTCATTAGACTGACTTTACATATACTGAGAAGCCTGCTACAGGCTTCTTTTGAATGAAGGTAACAACTTAAAACTTTTCTTTCTTTAGGGCAAAGAAAGAAACTGTGCAGACGATAGCAAAGCTCCCCTTATTGGCAGGAGCAAAGAGAACCCTAACAGAGCATTGAGAAAGCCTATTCTCCTTTCTCTTCAAGCTGCTGATCAAATGAGATTCAAATAAAGCAAAGGAAATGTAAGCAGTCAAAGTCTCTTCCAAATGTGGGGGAAGGTGGGGGTGTTGGTGCGTGAAGACAAGAAGTACACGGATTTGATGAAGAAAACTGTTGCACAGACTTTGGAAACCAAAAGCTTTTTTAAACTAGCGATTCCCCTTCTGATATTGCAGTCCCTCAGTTGTCTGTCGAGGAGAATTTTTGTATGAGAGGGGGTATGTAATTGCCGGACTGATGCGGAGTTTACCTGGGAGCAGATAGCTGGTGGAGAGGTTAGAACAGGCAGTGAGCAAGAACAAAGGTTGGGCTGAAAGACAAGAACTACCAAGGATTTCAGCCTTTGTGCTGTTCTGTGACAGCAGCTGTGATACTGATGAGATATTTAAATAGAAAAGGGTCTTGTAACCTGTTCTTAAGGTGAACCTGTTCTAAAGAGTGGATTCTAAGAAAATACATATATTTTATGGAATTGTGTTACTGCTAGTTTGGAGACTCATGTTTAATCTTCCAATGCTTGTAACTTGACTGGTGGATTGCTTGAAACAGTGTTCGTATCTGTGTCAAATTACTTGGTGGCACTGCCACTGCTTTGTGTGGCTATGATGTGGTAAAATTCTTTCTTGATGCTTTTGTCTTTAATATAACTTTTTTTGACTACTGAAAAAAACCTCACATTTGTCAAGCATGAAAATTCTGATAGTGTTAGATAAATTTTGAAGGAGAAGGATTTATTTGTAATTAAAATTTTATGTACTTTCTCTTACAGGTTTCTTTTTCCTTTTGTTTGAGTGCATGGCTGAACTGGGCTGTACTCAATCCAGACTTCATGAGCTTGCTAGTTAGTGGTTAGGAAACAAATGGCTACTAGATTTATTAAGGAGTTTGTGTTTTGTTGTTGTTTTTTGTTTGATTGTTTGGTTGGTTGTCTTTTTTTCCTCCTAAAGCATGTGTATTTGTATAGAGGAGAACATTTTACCTGAGCAGTCTTTTTACTGCATTGAAGTAGGTGGTTAGGACTCATTTGAAGTCTTTTAGTACTCACCTGCTGTCTCAAACTTTACTGGAAATCTCCTTTTTGCTTTGTTTTTAATTTGCCATGGAGTCATACACATAATATTTCCTCCTTACATCAAAAATATAACACAACTTTTTGTGAGGATGAGCATTTATTTTGATGACTTTGGTCTGAATTTCCGTGTGCAATGCTTGGTTTCCATTGCACTGCTGCTGTAATGAAAGATAGATACCAGGAATATATATTGCAAAAATCTGTGATGTTGATTTTTATGTTGTGCTTCGAGGTAAAACTTGAATGTGGTAGTGAAGGGCCTGATTGAAACTACTGGCTACAACTCGGCAGATGAGAGAGAAAAGAGGGAGCTATATAAGTAATGAGCACAAAAGGTTTGAGTTAATAAAGGTGAACTTTTACTTTCTTACTTGCTTATTCAGCTTGGGCCACTTTGTTTAAAAAAAATTTATATGGAGATTATTTTTTAGAAGTTGGGTGATGATATATCATTAAAAATTTAAAGTTTTCATGTGGGAAGAGAGAAAATTTGGATTGTCCTCATCCAGCTGAACTTAAGATACAGTGGATTTGCCTTAATTACAGCTGTTGTTGGCCCTCTGTAAATGCACTAGTGAAATCTCTTCCTTCAGTGAGACACAGAAGCTGTTAGGGTTGGTAACAAAATATATCCTTGTTCCAGAATGGGATAACCTTCACTTACCCTTATTTGCTGACAGCTATGCTAGTGATAGCTGTGATTAGTGAAACTCTGATGCAGTCAATACCCAGGAGACTAAATTACTAAAACTATATAGAGAAAAAAATAACAGTGTGAGTTTACATATATACCTACTTTAATTTATTTATTTTTTTTTTTCCCTGAATAACTGTCTGGAAAAGTAGAAGATTAGAAAAACCAAAAACACCAAGGAAAAAACAATTTTTGACACTGTATTATTAACCTGCAGAACTCACGGATCTGACATAACAGTAGGAATTTTCTGCTCTCGATCTCAAAATAATTGCTTCTAGGGTTAGCAGAGCTACAGAGGAAATAGGAATTGTGCTTGATAGATGCTTTGGAGCTACCTTTTTCTTTTTTTTTTTTTTCTTATGACTGTTCTATGTTGCTAGAAAACTTTCAGCTGTGTCTGCTGAAAGCAAATGCTTCTAGACTTGAATGAAATTATGACAGGATGTCTGTCTGTGCTGTAGGCAATGAGCCTATCACTAGTGTGTTGTAAAGACTGTTTAATGATGGAAAATAATCCCAGGAAGTGGATTGTGCCTGGCTTTATGGATGCATATCACAGTAATTTTTATGTATTTTGGGACTCTGTGCTATATTGTAGGAAGTGCATTCATATATGTTCCTAATTAGATTCAATTTGACACTTTTTTGGGATCTTCTAAAGTCAGCAGTACAAAAGCTTCCAGAACAATGTGGAACAGTTGAAAGAAAGGATTCTTCACAGAAGCTTTTATGGTGTTAAGATGCATTTGTGATGTTAAGGTGGTAGTACACTTTGTATGTAGAGATGAGGGTACCTTGACCTCTCTAGCTGTTTGTCTCTAATACTATACCTAGTGTTTTCAGATGCAAAAATTGTTTCATATAGATCATAAAGCTTTGGGCTGCAGTTTTAGTTGGAAAGTATTATGAAAAAAAGAAAATCTCTTATGAGTCTTAAGACAGGTGATTTCTTCTCATCCAGATTTCTAGGAGGATTTAGACTGGTGACAACTGTAGAAGAGTAGTCTAAAAATAATACTTCCTGCTGATACAGAACACTTCAGGCCAGGGGTGATATAAAAGGTAAGCAATATTGTGCTTATTTTACAGTTCAGGGGGAAACAGAGGGGTAAAGTCTTAAAATCATTCAGTAGAATTGGGGGAAAAAATTCCAAACTGCTGCTGTAATATTGCAAGCTTCATTGCCTTGATACATGTTATTTGTAAAAAGTGGCAATCAGCACTGTCTGTCCTCTGAATATTCAACAGCAGTGCAACATCCTTTAAACTCTAATCTTAGGATTTAAGCCCCTTGCTGTAACAGTGAGTGTCCTCTGTATACTTTTAAATCTGGCATTTGCTCTAATTAGAAGTTAATCTTTGCATTCTGTGCATTCTATTTAGACTGTGCCTACATGGATCTTTATAATACAGGCAGATAGTCTTTATCAGCATAAATTCTCCAAGGAATGTCTGGGTATTCTCATTTAGTTTCTAGTGTGACACCTGGAGGCTTTCAGGTTTGAATTTTTTTTAAAAAAAAAAAAAAAGGCAAGCATGTTTAAGTGTTACATTGCTGTTAATACTTTAAACAAAATTACTCTGTTCAGTATTTATTTGGTAGAGGTGAACACGGTTTCATTAATATCAACTAGAGGAGCCCTCTGGCTTTAAGCATGCAAAAAGAACTTTCAAGTAAAACTGGCAAATTTATATTCCAAATCTAAAGACAGAAATCTTTCTAAGGTCTTATGGATGGTGTGGAAAGCACCAGTTTTTAAAGTGTGCCTGAAGCAGCAGCAGTAGCGTACAATTCTACCAGAAATTTCTTTGAAAGGTTGCTCTCTCTTGTGTTAATTTTTTTTTGGCTGTGTAACAGTGATAAACACTTGTTTTTGGGTAATAATGTGAAATTTAGTCAGAAAAATTTGTAAGTACTCTTACAGTCTTCACATTAAGTATATTGTGGAAGGACAACATCACTCATTTTTGTTAATTCTCAAAATCCACTGCAAGAGAGAAACATTCAAAGGGACCTGGTTTTTTTTTGTCCTTAGTAGTATCTGCCTGGACTGGTGCTGAAGAGATGGCTTGTTCTCAAGGTGTCAACAATATCTATTGATCTGAAACCTCCAGAATAACAATTGATGTAAACCTGCAGGCAGCAAATACAAGACTTAAGGTTGTCAAGGCAAAATAATAACATAGTTTGAGACATAGGAGAGTAATCACAATCTGAGAGAGAGACTAGGAAACTGCATGCAGATTCCAGGTAAAACAACCAACCAAACAAACCCTTTAATTGAGACTGCAGCTGTAAGAATGAACACGGTCATACACCAGGAGGAATTTGTCTTATATAGATTTGGCTTTCAATAGCATATTCCTAAAGCCTGCATTTATTACAAGAGGAAGCAACAAGTTCCATCCTTTCTTCCATTGCTGGGAAACATGTTTTATGAATCTAAAGACTCAGTTACAAAAACTGCAGCTTTGTTCATGAACACCTTTATAAAGGTAAAAAATGCTTTAGATAGCAGTGAATATGAAGTTCGGATTCTGAATATTGTGACAAGTCTTTAAGCATCTGTGACTTTTTCCAAACCTTGCTTTTTCCTCCTGAAAACTCTACTTCAGTAATACATTTTTACTAGAGATGTGGAAACTGGAATACACTTTAGTATAACTAAAAATACTAGCACAAGTGTTTTGGTGGTTTGCTTTTTTTATTTTTCATTTTCCTTCCAGATTCCATTTATGAATGGTTTTCAATTGTTTTATTTTCCTCTAATGGAAAAATCTTAACAACAAAACACTCCCCCCATCACTTTTCCCAAATTTCAAGATGTTGGTTATAGACAATACAATACAAACAGTGAAGTATACTGTATAAACACTTAAATTACTGACGCTAAACCTGCTGTCTTTAAACAAGTGGACAATGTTTTTATCTTCCTCACATTCTAATAAATGATAAAATACAGGCAAATGATGAGAGTTGCCTTTACACCCTCTTTCCCTTTTTCTTCCTGATTAAGAAGCAAAGATTTTGGACAAAGCTGAAGATATCATCCAGAATGGTGTAAAAATTCACTTAAGATTGGTGAGAGGTTGAGATCTGTGCATGAATGAATGTCTTCCAGCCAGTTCAGTGTTAAACTGAATATTCTGATGATGCCACTTGCTAAAATTTGATTAGTGTTTAGGGCAGTGTGAAAAAGTAATTATTTCCTGCATGCATTTACAGTATAGTGGTCAACCAGATAAAATGGAAGAGGAGGAAATGTTTTATGTGAGAGACAGGGTAGATGGCTAATTTTTTAATTTTTTTTTTTTTTTTTTTTTTGAGCTTTGGATGTGTGCTTAGAGAACTTGCCCTGGTTAGAGTGGAAAGAGTTTCTTGTGGAAGTGAGATACTGTGATCTTAGTTTTCAGGGGTGGCCATTTCTAGTTCCACAGTACTTCATTTCAACATTGAATACAAAAAAGTGCAGAGCCATACTTGAATTTGCACTCTATTTAATTTACCAGATTCCTATATACTCTACTGTGTTCAGAATTTCCTGGGAGGGTTATTTTACTGCATTTTAAATTAGATTAATTTTGGGGATTCTTGAGAAGACAGTTTTCCTGTAATTATTTATAGTATGTCTCTTGAATTGCATTGGGTTTTCTTTATTTGCTGGTCTCTGACACCTTTGCCTTCAGATCGTTTCTTCTAATTGCAGAAGATGAGGTGAAGAATTTGAAGACAGGTAGTACCTCTGCTTAGATTTCAGGGCTGGATTCATTAAGAGTCAGCACAGATGCACTCTGCCAGAAATTGGCAATGCAGAAAGGATTCTTCACGCACTTGCCAGTCAGCAGAGTAGATAGATTTCCCAGAATATTTGATCTGAATGTTTTTCTTCTGTGATAGATAGAACTTCTTTGTAAACAGAGCCAGAAATTACAAAAAAAATACAGTGTTGATCCACTTCCTCCATATGGGACGGGTGTATGTATCCCAGTCCTGGACTTACCCTGAACAGCAGAGGAAGAGATTAAAGTACACTTTGTCCTATGATCATCTGATCATCTTTTGATCTTCCCTGTTCTTTAAATCCTCCTACTAAAAACCTCGTATAGAGATACGGATCCCAACTGAGGGTGAATTTCATGGGTGAAATGCAATAACCTTGTATGTTTTCTCTTTTCTGCACCCTTGGACAAGAACCCACACTGGAGTTCAAAATGCAGAAGGAAGTACACAGGGCAAGCGTGGACAGCGTGTATCATATCTGTTGTCTTGTGACCCAGGTTTTTAAAGCTTAAGAGGTCTTTTGATTTCTAAAAGAGGCTTTTGATTTCTTGCACTTCAAATGACTTTATACTGTGTTTTGGTAGCCCACTGAGATTACAAAGTAATTACTGAGAGCTGTAGATAGCAAGTGCAAGTCAAAATAAAAACACTTTTCTTTTTAGTACTGCCTCAGGATGAATCTTTGAGCCATTTTGCCAGCCCATATGTCATGATTCAAAGGAATGCTGTTAACTTTCAAAAAAGTAATAGCTGCACATAGTGTCACATAAAAATCAGCTTTCCTAAATTGCACTGAATTAGTTTTCTGTTGTCTTTTTTTTTTAATAGTTGAAATTGAATCCCTTTTAAGTTTTTTTTCTCACCAGTGCAGTATATGTTAGACTGAAAGTTAATTCTATTCAGCATATTCTGGGTAGTTGTTAAAAGTGTCAGTCCCTGGGCTCTTGGATACTCCAAAAGAAATTAATAGTACATTATTATTTATAAATTTTCCCATTCTCATCTCTTAATACTGATGTAATTACTTTGCACATCTATCCAGTGCTTTATTCTCTGTTTAGATTCCAGGAGGGAGTATATATTAGAGCTGTTTTCATGAAAGCATAGTCTAGCAGACTTGCTAAATTCTGTTCCCTGTACTGGGATGCTGGTTTGTTCAATCCTGTAAGACACTTCACATGAATGTGTAGACTCATTGTTGAAATTAATAGAGCCAAGGAAAGTGATAAAAAGTTAAAAGAATAAAACAAGGTAAAACTTTTTATTGTACTAACAAGCATCACTGTACCACACAGCAGAACAGTACTCCTAGCCCCAAACCAACACCTAGGGAAAAATATAAACATGTAAGGTGCCACCTCAAAGGAGAGCTCAGCAATCCAGTATAACATTCTGATCACTGACAACCAAGTCATCATAACAAATACTTATTGCAGATTCTTTCTAACACACTTTGGTGAAAACTGTTGTTATCTCAAGCTTTTGTGCCCCATGTTTGGCACCAAAAAGACTGTGATAGTATAACGTGGCTGGCAGCAAACAAGAGAGAGCCACTCACAGCCTTCTCCCCCTTCCACTCTCCCCAGGGAGTCAGGGAGAGAATTGGAGGAGTAAAGGTGAGGAAACTTGTAGGTTGAGATAAGAACAATTTAATAACTAGAGTAAACCAAAATTAAAATAATAAGAGTAATAATGATAACAACTATATATGTATGAGTGATGCAGAGTACAATTGTTCACCACCTGGTGATAACAATGTGATATGATATGGAATATCCTATTGGCATACCCAACTGTCAGTTCTGGGTTTTACTAACTACTACACTTTTCTTCTCCACCCCACCTCCCCCAGCCCTCTTTTCTTAGAAACTGCCCAAGCACAGTGTCCTTGTAGTTATCAACTTGTTCTCATAACAATCCTCACTGAAACCAAAACACAGTGCTTTCTAGATACTAAGAAGAAAATTAACCCTGTCCTGGCAAAAACCAGGACAACTGTGTAAAGTTAACTGTGGTGTTGGTGAGCAGCAACCCTTCGCTATCCTCCCCTATCCCCTTCAGAATTTTCTCTTAAAGCATATGCTGGAAATACCTTGGCACTGGTTAGTTGATCCTATATATTCTGTATAGAAACGGTGAATAGTATTTCAAGCATGACAAGTGTATGGAGGAGAGGCAAAAAAACCCCCAAAACAAAACAAAAAACCCAGTAGTTCCCCTGTGCAAACAGGTGGAGTAAAAGTGCCAAGAATTCTGACCTCACAGAAGGCAAAATCAGTGGATAGTCCTCAGCTTTCAAACCTGCCACTCCAGTGCTGCTTCAGTCACTGACTAAGTATTTTTGTGGAGTGATTGAAGCTATTTGCATCTTATTTCTCAGTTGTTCTTCTGTGCCCCTGCCCAGACTCAGTGGTGAGGTTTTACCAGAATGCCCAGCTAAGAAGTGTCTGGATGTTGTGAGGATGGGCCTCTGCAGTAGGACATCTTCATGCTTGTGACCTCTAGAGTCAAGATTCCCATGGCAGCCTCTCTGCTCAGCTTTAATTTTTTTTTTTTAATGTATGTGCACTGAATAAATTGATAATACATTGTCACCAATATACTGCTTTCAGCTTGCATTATTGTTTTAACCAGTCATTGTGGTATGACAGTGTATGTTGCGTATTATAATCACGCTCAGAAGTAGAAGCAGAACCGAGTCAGAAGACTTGTCTAAAAGATGGTGAAAGATGGATGTACATTCTTTTCAGTAAGTATGTGCTAGGAATTTATTAGAAGCTATAAAATGCTGAAATATAAGGCAAAGGAAAAGTTCAAATTGTTTTAATAATTTAATTTTAAGATAAAGATTTCTCTGTGATAGCTTGAAGCAATAATTCTTAGCGATAGAAAGCACATGAGCTGGGAAGACTGAGGAGCTGGAAATACCACTCCGGGTACCTGATTATCTGTCTCTCTCAGGGTATCCTGTAAAGTACAGAAGAAAATTCTGTGAAGAGTGGAACTGATGAAGTTTGATTTCCTACTAATCTATGTCTATATCCCTTTTTTACCCAGTACTCTCCTGTGACAGTTTAAGTTAGCTGGCAGCCAGACAAGACACAGCTACTGTGTCGTGTCATGTCCCCCCCTGCCACCCAGGGAATAGGGGAGAGAACTGGAGGGGTAAAGGTGAGGAGACTTGTAGGTTAAGAACAATTTAATAGTTAGAGTAAAATAAAATTAAAATAATAATGACAACAACTATATATCTACGAGTGGTGCAGAGTACAATTGCTCACCACCCCCTGATAACAATCCCAAAAAGGAACCTCGAAACCAAAATCGCAATCCTGGGAAAAACGGGCCTTAGCAATTCCCAAGAGAATCCTGCCCTTTCTGGTTAATCCTGATTAATGTATTAGACATGATGTAATATGATATGGAATATCTTATTGGCATATCCAACTGTCAATTCTGGGTTTTGCTTAACTACTACACTTTTCTCCTCCAACCCACCCCCCTTCCAGTCCTTTGTTCTTGAAAACTGCCCAAGCATGGTGTCCATGTAGTTATGAACATTTCTTCTCATAACAATCCTCGCTGAAAAACAAACACAGTGCTTTCTAGCTACTAAGAAGAAAATTAACCCTGTCCTGGCAAAAACAGGACATTTCCCCTCCTCAATTTAAAAAAAAAGAAAAAAAAAAGGACAGACCTTCAGCCCACCTCCTGGCATTATGATGCTGGAGGAAACTAAGACCATGAAGTTTGCCTGGGCAAGAGGGAGCAGGTGGCCTTGCCTGGTTTGGATGTGATTCTGTACTGACTGGCCAACTGATAGAGGTGGTGATGATGGAGGTTGCACTTTTACAGCCTCCTGCTTACTGGGGCACTACATTAAGTTTCTTTTTCTGTTCCCCACATAGATGCTCATTTTCATGAAACCTGTCTGTCCTGTTGGTTCCCAAGTGTGTTTGAGAGGCTGTGAGAAGAGACAGGACAATCACAAGCCCTATCTCATTAAAAGCTAGACTAAAAAAAAACTATAGCTGTGCTACCAAAGAAATGACCTAGTTAGGATGAAACACTGAAGTTTTTGTGGGTTTACACTTTTTAGATAAAAATATATAAACTTTTTGAAGAGGGAAGGTTGAATCATCTCATTGGTCACTCTTCTGCTGTGATTTTTAGCCCCCTGTACAACTCTAGGTTTCTTTTTCAGAGCTTAATTTATGTATTGCTTTACAGTGCTTTTCTTTTTGAGTAACTTCTGTTCCCAGTACAAATTATAATTTGATAAAAAAGAAGCTTTTCTGTCCTAAGTAATAACCAAATTAAATTGCATCTTCTGATATCCTCTCCTCTGGTAGTGTAAAAAAACCCCATTTATTTCAAATAACTTATTGACCATTTAAAATTTTACAACTTTGGCAAAAGCTTATTTGCTTTGTATTGGCAGTCTATTGAAATAATTTTCATGCAGAGCTTGCGAGGTGCCAAATCCCGTGATCCCTTTTGCAATCAATTTTTTGGAGGGTGATTTAGATTACATAAGAGTTAATTTTTTTTCCCATTTTTTAATGCAGATTTGTTTTGAATTTTTATAGACACTTTATTGTATGTTGCAAATTGGTTTTAACCCCAAAGAACAAATGAAAAATACATGTGTTACAATACAGAACACTAAAGGAGACTTCTGGGATGTTTCCCCTCTCTGTGGTGAGGACAGCATCTCTGCTTAAACGAGGAGAGCGCAAAATGCTTTTTGTTTGGGAACTCCTGTGCTTTCTAATTCTTGAAACATCTTTGTTGGCAAATTCACTTTTGCTTCCAGTTTCTAACCCTCTGAACTGATGCTCGTATGAGTTAAGTGACAACAAATTGTTCTGACTTCTATTACTAACTGAGGTCCAGCCTCAAATACTTGAGTACCACTTGTGTTGAACAACAGTAGTGACAAAAACAAAGCTCAATGAGACATGACAGGCTGGAGCAAGCAGTGCCACTCATCTGATGACCAGAGCAATCTCTGCTTCTGTTAGGCTGCAGAAGTGTGAATATAAGCATATGCTGGCTGAGAGAATGCAATCTACAGTGGACAGAACCAGCCTTGGTGGCTGTGCCTCTTTTTATGTGCTTATCTGTCCTGAAAAGTGATTGTCCAAGATCTAACAGTTTTGAAAACCATCTAAAAATCATATTCTTTTATTGTCATTATTTTTCCCAGGGACAAGAAACTGCAGCTTAAGAAACAGCTAGTGGTGAATTAGGAGTTCAGATTTAGCCTGCTGAACCAGAACCAGTCTTTGACTTGATGGCAGCTTGCCATGCCTTTAGGAGTCAGAGGCTCCCACCAGAACTGGCCTGTCTCGGTTGATCTAGCCAGACTCCTTTCCCTGCTTTCTGCAAGTGTGTTATCTTCACTGCTATAAGTGCATAGTGTCTGACTGAGGTGTGACTTCAAAATTGCTGCTTGTTGGCAGTTTGAAACATGATTATGGGGGTATAACCTGAGTCCTGCTGTTAAAGGTTCCTGGAAAGGAAAAGAAGACATTGCAGAGGACATCCTGTAGTAGTACATGAACTGTAATAGAATGCTGTTTGCAAAAGGGTGGCAGCTGAAGTGTTTGTATGATCTGCATTTGTGTTTTCCACTGATCCCGTGTGCGGGTGTGTGAGCTCATATGCATGAGGGCAGAGTTCTGTGCATACAGTAGATTTGTGTGTGCGGTTTGATAGACATCACATCTCCCCACTCCCTTGTTAAACACAGCTCTTGTTACAGGAAAAGAAGTTTTGCTGTTCTTTTAAGCTCAGTTCTCTGTGGTATTTTATTGCAGTACTTCATGAATGACTTTCTGTGTTTGCTGCATAAGAAAATTCTTGCTGTTGAGAGTATTGTGGAAGAGAATTCCTCATCCAGCTGGCTACTCTGGTGCTGCGCTTGTTTAGCTTTTCTGATCTGACATACTTCTTCATAAAACAGAAATACAGAGCTGAGGCACCCAAATCTGGCTGTTAGGCATATTGCATAGTAAATTTTATTTATCAGTGTGCTTTCTGGTTGTTTTCTGTGACAAGATATCCAATATGTCAGTTCCAAAAGTGGAATCTTGTGGAGCCCTGGACAGCTTATTTTGGTATAAAATCTCTCCTGCCAGCTGACAATCCAAGCCCCTGAGCAGTTTCATAGCTCTGTGAAACTATCACCTGCTGCTTATTTGGCATCCAGTACTCTTGCTCAGTTAAATCTTGAATATTCTCTTTCTCACCAGTGCCTGCCTCCTTGTGGCTAATTATAATTATTCCATTTCCATTAGGAAATCGTGCTGTTGGAACATCTCACATTTCTAATAATCTTGAGCTTCTTTTTGTTTGTAAGAAACTTCTATATAAGCATTGCAGAGGACATCCTGTAGTAGTGTGTAAACTTAAGAGGGAAACAGATGTTCAGTAGTTGTGTTGTACAACTTAGAAGTTCAGGAACTTTGTGCTCTCTTGACTTGCCAATTCTGTCAGTGTCTCTTTTAGTGCTCCTTTTTCTGAATTGCTTCTGTGGATCAGAATCAGGCTATACCTTGGGTTTTTTCTGTCATTTTAAGAAAAATTATGTTCCAGTCATGTTCCCTGTGCTGTTCTTAGCAGTCAACATGCTTGAAGTTGGCTTTTGACTTCCAAAAGTTGACAGAATGGTAATGGTCTTGAATATGATTTTTTTTTAAATGCAGTTGCAGAGGGAAAACAAGCATTAATATCTGTCTACAAATTATAAATTGGAGAACTGAAAATCTTTACAGATTCCTAAACTGCAAGCTCCAAATGAAGCTTTTCCCACAGACATGCACAAGAAGCAAATCCGTAGATAGTCTGGATGCCTATGGAGTTGCACTTTTTTTTCCTCTCTTGCTAATCTCCTTTTCTTTTCCAACTGCAACAGAGTGCCAAGTTCCCCTCTGTCCAGCCACAGATATTCAGCAGTGCAGTCATTTCTTGGGCAGTCTCTAAAGCTAAACTACTTTCATCAACTGCTTTCCTTTCTCATTCATGTCACTTCTCTTAACCTACTTGTCTCTCAGACTCTTTTTCTGAGCATCACATCTCATTTCTTGTGTGCTGGTTACAGTTTCTTGAATTGCCTTTCCAGTGTCATAAATTCATGATTGGGGTTTTTGTTGTTGTTGTTTGGTTGGGTTTTTTTAAGCTTGCTTCTAAAACCCTAGTTCAGGCTTTGCCTACTTTCCTGGTCTGAAATAATCTGAATTTCCTCATTAATGAGAACTGCAAGTTACTTTCAGTTTAGCACTGATTTTTTGTTTTTTTTCAGTTATTGTTCTGCCAAGGCATTAGACTGCAGTCTTTGAAGAGTAGACAAAGAACAGGCAGACATTAATTTGAATTATGGATTTGAATTTCTATTTCTGTCTCAGTTACTGTAGAAACTGGTTTGTTTGGGTGGTTTTGGTTTGGTTTTTGTTTGTTTGGTTTTTTGGGGGGGTTTTTTGGTGGTGGTTTTGAATAAGACCCAGTCATTGGATCTATGTACTGAGTTATGAGGATGGCTTCCTTGGACTCTCTCTGCGTTTGATGAAGGTACAGAGAAGCTTTCCCCTGGGGCAAGGTGGCAATGAAGTGTGCATTTGTCAGTCAGTACCTCCGCCCTTGCTCAGCTGGTGTTGGTTAAGACATGAAATGGTATCAGCAGCGAGTTGCAATGATTGTGTCTTTTGTTTCTCAAAATAACAGGTACAATCAGAAATGAAAGAAATGTCCTTGTCTGTTTAGTCTTCATGGAGAATTCTATACCAAAAGTATAGATGCAGAAATGATCTACAAGAAAATACGTTTAATTACAAGTGCTTGTTTTGGGCTTAGTGAAGGAAGATAAGAGATCGCAAAAAACGTGTACAAGAAGGTTTACATATTTGGGATGGGAGGCATTTGACTCCCTTTGTGGTATTGATGGATAGACTTTGAGAAGTGAATTGGGCCTCACTTCTTAATTCTGCTTCTTAAAGTTGGATTATAACTATAGGGGTCAAACAGTGGAATAGGTTTATATTTAAAGTGCCAATTAAAATGAATGGGGAATTGAAGTATGCCTTTCTCTTGTAAATAGCCAGGCATTTCTCTTCTGTAAATAGATGTTATCCTCCAACTGTGCTTTCTCCTTCATGTGCTGAGATTTTTTTAAGAAAGCTTACACTTGTTTGACTACCAGATAAGCAAGGAAATTATTGAAAACAGGTTTAACCTGGGGTATTTTTCCTCTGATGCTTTGCGTGCTGACCTAAAAGAATCACAGTCCAAGATAATAGGTACTGTAAATCAGTCTTCAACTGCATTAATTATTTTCTCAGCTACCTGTCAGTTGTGCTTAGTCCTGGTGAGTTAATCAAGTGGCCATGTTATGTTTGCTTTTCCCCTCTGTCAGTTAGACTTGTATCACTGTTCACTTCATGTGGAGATGTATGATGAAAAGAATGGAAAGTGTTTAATAAGTAAAAACTGCTTGTTTTGTTCCAAAACAGTCTTAAAGAGGTATGTCTTACACTTTGCTACTGCATGGGATAGACAGGAAAAGTTGGTAGTGGAGCTGTGTAGATTCCAGATACCTGTATAGGGCACTGATGGTTGTGTGTTTTTTGCCATAGCACGTCAGCAGTGTTGTGTGGTACTGTACCAGTGCACCTTCTCCACCACACCCCTTACTGCTTCCTCTAATGGTATAATTTCACTATTAAGGACATTTTTCAGAGAGAGAGAGAGACATGGAAGAATACAAACTCTGTTCTTATTTGTTCCTTGAGTGATGCCCATGCTTAACTAACACTTTGCTTTCAGGAATAGATTTTAATTCTTGACCTTCTAGAGCCTTTGAAAAATGTAGAATATTTTATTTTGCTATGCTTAATATAATTAAGCATATGTATGTATGTGTATGTATTATGTTCACATGATGTGTGGACATGCATCTGTTCTTAGTGCTTTCTGGTTTTATTTCATCTCCTAGAGGTGCTGTGTTTGTTTTATTTAAATGGAAAAAGAGTTCTTCATTTCTCAGAAAATTTATCATTTTTGCTTCACAGAAACTATCTTAAGAGCATGGACACCAGTAAGAAGACAGAACCCCCTTTATCTGTAGAAATGGTACAACAAAGGGCAAATCCTGATCGCAGTCCTTCAGCATCCATTTATGTTCCAGAGCAAGGTGGCTACAAAGAGAAATTTGTAAATGCCGTGGAAGATAAGTATAAATGTGAAAAATGTCACCTCATCTTATGCAATCCTAAACAGACTGAATGTGGACACAGGTTCTGTGAGACCTGCATGAATGCCTTGCTAAGGTATGGTTTTTTTTGTTGTGATAGAACACATTGATGCCTTTAAATCTTGTGAACTGCTGAAAATAGCATGGACACCATTGTAGTTTTAGGAATACATTAAGCTAATGGCCTGGCTCGAAGCAGCCTTCTGCTTGTTGCGTGCTTGATTATTTGTCATCCATATGCTGCTGCAAACATTTGTGTTCTGTTCTGGGTTAGAGTGAGACAATTAAGCTTTCTATCAGTATTGTTGAAATGGTTATTAAAGTGGTCTAATCCCATGTAGCAATGTGTTAGGTTGGCATTTCATTGTCTGTGGAGCCTAGACTGAGTAGCCATTTCACATGACTGCTAACAGCCCCTTGCTGTGGGCCCAGCCTTAAAGTTGAGTGGTGGGACTGTTTTGTGTATTCCAGTAGGGTCAGGAAAGCTGGCTTCTCTGGTACTGAGGTGTTTGGGCCGGGGTGCAAAGTGCTGAGATATGCAATCTTTCCCAGTCTAGGTAAGAATAAAAGTGCGATCATTCAAGAGGTGTCTAGCTTTTAAGAAGTATCTGTGCATCAGTAGAAGTATATTTCTTTGCCTCTCAACTTCAATACAGTGCTAATGATTGTATTCAGCAGTGTGATTTCAAAACTTGGTCTAATGTTTGGAGACCGTTCTGTGAGCTTTAATCTCCCGGGGTAAATAAGCAGTCAGTACTTCCATTTACTACTGGGATAGCAGAGATACAGAAGAGATTGAGCTCACTGGGTTTTGCACACTGGACTGCTAATGAGAGACCATTTGACTTTGGAAGGTCTTGGTGATCTCCTGTTTACTTTTTATGGTTATCCTGACTCTAGGTATTTATATTTCACTTGGAAATACTGTAATCTCAGGTAGATATAAATGAAGACTACAGGCAGCATGGCAGAAGAGATTGGAGAATATTACATTACTCTTGTCTCATGATAAAGAGTGACCTCTGTACTTTGCAAATACAAGAGTCTGTAACTCACTAAACCACTTGCCTGTGTTTTGTGCTACAGCATGCCAAGTTTAAAATGACAAAATCCCCACCAGCTTTTCTTTCAATACACATTTTCAGGTGAAGTGTAGTTTGTGTTTAAAAAATGCAGTTATTTCTTTCTGAATATATGTTTTTGGAAGACTCTTACATGGTTAATAACAGTGACTGCAGAAAAGCAAACACCTGCCATGCTTGGATGTGTGCAGATGGACAGAGCAGATCCTTAACAATCTAAACAGTAACAATTCTGGCATTGCTGGAATCTGGGCAGTTTTTTTCCCTGCTGTGAGACATGCACATGTGCTTATTACAGTACAGTGCAGCTAGAATATGTGTAATTTTACCTTCCTGACTTTCCAACCAGTCTGTTCTTGAAAGGGACACATGGGTAAGACCATCTACCACACTGCTCTTTCATTTGAGTTATTTCACTATATTGAAGTGCTTGTTGCAAACAAATCCTTTATTAAAAATAAATTTACATCTTTTTTGAGAAATAGAAAGTGTGCCATAAAACTGGAAGCAAAATATGTTTACGTTGTTTCTGTATTTGGCACAGAAATTTTTCATTCAGTGTTGATATGCTGCTGCACACACACACTGATTACATGCTAGCAGCTTCTGTTCTAGGGTTATTTGAGGACAAAGAATTGGGAATCAGTGTAGATAATGCAGTAAAGATGTCTGCTTAGTATGCAGTAGTAGTTTAAAATAGCAAGTGGGATGCTGGAGTGGATTCAGTAAAAGCAAGGAAGGTATGACACTATGTGCCCTCAAGTAGATTGGTTTCCCCCCCCTTTTTTTTTTTTACTTAAGAAAAATATTACAGATATTGAAGCTGCAAGGTGGTTAAGATACTCAGAAATATGAGACACAGAATGGTCAGTTGAAGGAGCAGAAGCCAGTGAGTTGATTTGAAATAACCATACTGATTGTATAACGTAATCAATCTTTTTCAGCCTTTTACATTGATTTGCACTGCTGCTGGCAGCTGCAACTTACATAACCTGTCAATGAGTTGCTTTACAGGAGAATTTCCTAGCTTTTACCTACTGATTGTCCTCCATAGATCATGGTGCTTTGTAAGGGAGATCAGTATGACTGTTCCCATTTCACATGGGGAAAAGGAGCTAAAAAGGAATGAAAGGATTTACACTATGACACATAGCAGGTCAGAATCAGAAACAGCTGTAGGACCACAGGTTTCCTACATTCCAGTTCATTTACTATCCATAAACTGCTCTTTTCCTCAACCTACCTGTTGTCTAAGAGATCACAAGTTTGGTAATTAGATTACCAACAACTACAGGGCAATAGTTCAGGTAAAGGAGGGAGCAAGGATCTGTAGCTAAAACCAGAACAGACTTGAGGGAGATAACCATAAATATTTATTTTTACCCTAAAAGGATTTATAATTGACTGTCAGAGAAGGAAAAGTTTAATTAGGTGTTGTTTAAAAAAGGGCTGGGTAATTGAAGAGACAATATTTTACCTGTTTGCACAGATTGAAAAGTGATGAAAATTGTGGATCAGGTGCAGACTGTAAAATAGGGAATGACTTTTGCCACCTTGAAAAAAAACCACTGTGCCCTTGGCTGGAGGCATTGTGGTGGTCTATTTCCCCGGGAATGTATGATGTTAAACGCTGCTGTCCACTGAAAACTCAGTGTTCAAATTTTTTTAAAATAACATAATGTTATCTAATTATAGTAAACTGTATCCACTTTTAATGATTTTAAAATATATTGAATAATCATAAGTAAGTGCCTCAAACAGAAGTTTTTGTATTACAAAAATTCAGATGAGTTAAAATAGTTTTTCTGTTCTCTCTTCTCTCTAGTTCTTCTAGTCCAAAATGTACAGCGTGTCAAGAAAGCATAGTAAAAGATAAGGTATTGTTAAAATTGTTTCTATTTCAAGAGTATTGAATTGTGTGGCATACATAAGATGTGTTACTGCTTCGTGGTAATGATTTCATAAGCATAATAAGCTACCTGAGGAAGATAGTTTTGCTACAAAACCTAAACCATGTATTTTATATAGGAGGACAGCTCATTTTTACTGTTTGATCACATGGTGGAAAACAACGTGTCAGCTTCATCCCTAATGGTCCAGCCGGGTGTCACATCCTTGTTTCCATAGCTGGGAGCTGCAGCAACACATTGCAGTTGTTCTCCCATCAGCTGGGAGGATGATAAGAAGTGCTGTATTCTGTAGATGCAGAGATGTGACAAATGTAGGCAGACCTTTCTCCTGATTTGGCTCCAGACCAGTGTCTACTGTTTCACTAATCTGTTTTTACAGTGTGTTGTTCGGTGAACCTTGCTGGAACCAGAACAGTGTGGAGTTACAGTAACTGTAATAGAATCTGGGTCTTTTTATATGGATAAGTTATTTCCCTGATACCGTCTCTACTGGTTTTTTATAGCAAAACTTTTTGTGGCCTTTGAAAGGTTGGGGGTAGAGAAAATCCTTTTTTACTTAGTATGTGGCTTATGCAGGTTTGGGTTTTTTTTAAGTGTTTAATAAATTCTTCATATTAGTAGTCTTTACTGTCTTAGCAGATACTTCTAATAGTTCAAATTTTCAGGAAAAGGTTAGTAGCTACATTAGTCTCTCCTTGTCCTAACACAAAATAGTTCTCTGAAAAGTGCTCAGTCTAATTCAGTTTTGACGTGGATACGCTCTCCAGGAGCTCAGACTTCTGGATGCCTGCTTTATTTGTTGTTTTAACTGTGACTTTCTAGCTCCCAATATACATAAATATGGACATTCGTTATGAAACTTAAAATATCTCTAAAACAGGAGGACATGAAGAGCAGTGTATATTAAATACATGTTGGACTAACTGTGCAAGTTAGTGATTTTCATTAAACTGGAAACATCTCTCTTCCCATAGAACGCTGATGTCCAAAATCATTGAAGAGCTTTTAGACAGTGTTGGCCAAACTGTTTAAAAAATATCTTCTTACATTAACTTCAGTCAGCAAAACTGTACCTAGTAACATTGTGAATTACTTTAGAAAAAATGCTCCACTGCTGGAAATGGATTATTCAGATGAGATTTGTTGATTCATTAAACTTCGCATATGCATCTGAAAAGTAAACAGAAATCAGTGACCTGTGTCAGATGAGATCGAATGAGAATGATTGCAGCATTTCCTTCTTCACTGATACTGGGGGTAGATTCATAGTCACTGTGGACAGATCTGATTGTTTGTTGTTGTTGTTAAATGTTAACATGCAGAACCATTCTGTAATTACAATAACCCTGCAGTGCACACAGTATTGTTGAGCTTGGTTCTTTGTTGTTTTTTGATGGTCATGAAAACAATTGCAAAATAACCAGAAGTTTTTATCCCTTTGTTTTGGACTTCAAATAGTAGTAATGATCTTCAATCCTTATCTCCAGTTCCTTCCATTAGCAATGGGGCTTCTTGAGAGTGCAGTTGTGTTCTCTCTTTATCTTTTATGAGGTATCATCTGTAAAAGGTGAAAAGTCCAAGTCCCAAGCTCTCTATTTCTAACCCTTTGCAGTTCTATTATAGACAAAAGATACTGGAAAGGCTTATAAACATAAAAATGGAGAGATAGTTAAAGCCTGCTTATCTGGGAAATAATAAACCTTCTCCAGTCTAAGATCTTTAGAAAAGTCTTTAATTATGTGTTGCCACTGAAGGGCGAGTAGATGTTCCAACTAACCATTGTGCGATTGCCTTCCATTAAATCCTTCCTCTGTGCTTTGGCTCTTTTTGTCTATAGGCATTGTGTCTAATACACCAGCTTCCAAAACAATGTGGAGAGTTCTAGCTTATGCTGGCCTATTATTGGCAAGCAAATGGCAAAAAAAAAAATTAGTCCTTTCTTGTACCTTTCCCTTTATTGTATTTATAGTAAAAGTGAAACAGTAGTGGAGCATCTGTCCAAATATTCTGTTTCACTGGGCTGCTTCATAGTGGAGGAATCTGTGATGTGCAGGTTCAAGAAAAATTAAATGGTAGAATTGTATTTCTGGCACATAAAGCTAGAATGAAATGACACTGCTGTAGCCAAATTGCATGGGTTTTACTTTATTTGAATTTGCATATTCTTGAGTGGTTTTAAATTTCTAAAATGAAGGGGTTTTTTTTGTTTTTCAGGTATTTAAAGATAATTGTTGCAGGAGAGAACTACTTGCCCTTCAAATATACTGCAGAAATGAAAACAAGGGCTGTAAAGAACAACTGTCCTTGGGTCAATTACTGGTAAGTAATCTAACAGTCATTAGCTTCCTTTTGAGTTAAAGAATTATAAGAAATCTTGCAAATTAAAACCTCAGTCCATTTCTTGACTTGCTCACACTAGTTAATCTGATTTATAAATGTCAAAATAGAGTTAAACTGATACGAAATTCAACTTTTTGGTAAGCTGTAAGGAATTGTACTCAAAAATCATGTCACTGTGACACTAAAGCTCAGAAATATAAATGCATGAAGCGAATGAGAATTGGAGGGAGAACTAAAATTGTGAAAAATCTTAATGTGTACTTAACAAATGTGATAAATTTGAATTCTTTTCTGGTGTGTTTTTATTTTCATTTACCAGTCTTGATCCTCTTGTGTAAGTGGTGGTTTATGTGTGGAGAAACCTTTGGCTTCTCCAGAGTTGTACAAAATGACTGATAGCTTTATTTCATGAAGGCATAACATAGCAGTAATCCCGTAATTGAACAGTCGGAAGAGATGGCTACACAGCAGTCTGCACTGAGATGTGTAGGTGCTTAAACATACTTTAAATGAGCAAGCTCAGGTACTTAAACAACTTAAAGCAGTGTCTGTGTTTATGTGGAGTGATATACCTTGAAAAAGAATGCTTACCTTTTGCTTAAATAGCCCATGTGAAATTTTGAACGATGGTAGAATGCTTTTAGGGTAAAAGTAGCTCGATATGTCTATAATATAGTGAAATTTACTGTTGAGGTAAAATGGAATGTAAAGTCAGAAATGTATTCCTGAGTAGTTATGTTAGTGTTTGCTCTTGTACAATATAGTGCACAAAATAACTTTGTGTACTTTGAATCTGGTTACTTAATGTGAGATTTCTCAAAGGAGATAGAAGACATGCACAAAATTTAGTTGACTTGACTTTTTTTTTTTTCCTTTCAGATGCATTTGAAAACTGATTGTCAGTTTGAAGAACTTCCGTGTCCTCGTGCTGATTGCAAAGAAAAAATACTGAGAAAAGATTTGCCAGACCATGTAGAGAAGACCTGTAAATACCGGGAGACAACCTGTAAATACTGTAAAAGCCAAGTCCCAATGATTATGTTGCAGGTGCAGTATTTTCTTATGTATATAGAACAAGATTCCATACATTAATGTGGAATAATAACTCTTACTGTGCTTCTATGTAGCTGCCAGTAGAGCCTTGATCTCTCAGCGAGAATTAGCAAGTCAAAAAAGAAAATAGTCAGACTTTCAAAACACTTTAATTTGCTGCAGAAACACCATCTACCACATTGCCTGGGAAACATTTTCTTTTTTCTGATGTTCAGATACTGCATTTAAAAGAAAAATCAGACCCACTGAATAATATTGATACTAAAATAATTTTTGCTATCCTTTTTCATTTTTCTTAAGTTGATATAATAAATGCAACTACTGTGATAACAATTAAATATGGTGCAGGAATAGCATAAGCATAGCAATTGACTGGCGAAATAGCATCTTTCTATATAATCCTTCTGGGGTACTGTGTGATCTGTTATGAGAGGAGAGGAGGAAATAATGTAAAAATAAATTGTGTCTTGGCATAACCAGCAAGGGTACACGACAGGCCTAGGCAGAGTAACTGCTGTTCTTGGCATGTGAGTAGGCTGTCTGATAAGCAGCATGTTGTGAGTTGTAAGTATATAGCAAAGGTTGAGAAAGTTCTGCTTACTTTACACATAGAGTCGTAGCTTCACTGTGTTTGCCTTATCTCGCATTGAACTGTTATGCTGAATCTCTCTTGATGTGGTTTTAAGCTTTTTTTTTAAAATTGTTTATGTGGTTTCCATAGTTTGACAGTCTTGGATTTTGGACCTTCTTAGTATAGTAAGAGTGATGAGATTTTTTTTAATATTCATTTGTATTCTTATGTATTGTTTGTTAGGTGAAGTCTCCCAATGATAAGAAGTTTTCAGGAACGTAGAACTCTTGTTTTAGTTTAAGAGGTTTCTCTTTCTTCTCCATCAGATGTTGATGGATTTAACATGTATGAAGTATTTGATCTGTCAGTAGCTTTCAAGATATTCAGAAGCTGAGACAAGTTTTAGTCTGTCAGATTTTTAATTCACAGTAAAACCTATTTTAGACATACGTATTGGAAGCAAGAATGGCTGGCATCTTATTCTCTATTACAAAAAAGAGTGATTGTAAATAAAGTGATTGTTCTCCAAAATCTTAAGTGGTGGGATTCTGACTTGCTTTAAGAGATAATAGAGCCATGAAGTAATAGAACCGATAAGCCGTTGTCCAGAGAGCCATAGAGGTTTGTTAAAACTTAGTGTTATGTTGAGATGTCACTGTTTTGATTGTATTAAAGTTGGTACCACTATTCACCTGCCCTTAAAAGTTCTGAACAAATCTGTGTTTATAAATCAGAACATTTTCAAGCAGTGTTACGTGTTCTCATGTTATTATTGGTTTACATGTTTCAGTACATAGAAAAAGGACAGTTTTTCTTCTGTGCTGCTTTAAGGGTGCAGAAAGCTCTTCAATTAGATTAGCAATTAGCTGCCATGTTAATTTTTTTTTAGTAGATTTTTAAAAGTTCAGTGATTATAGAAATGCAGATGGCTTTATTTGTTGTGGCCTGCTTACCTCTTTGTACTTTGGTAATGAGAATCAGAAGCCTAATGAGACTACATTTGAATGAAGGGCTCCTTTTGACTTCTCATTTGAGTTTTGTCACCCAGAGCTTGAGTTCATCTTTAGGTTCTGTAGCCTAAAATTTTCTCTAATGAATAATGACTGAAGCAGACCTCAGTGACTTGAACTGAAAATGGAGATAGAGGGAGTGTACTGAGAAAAAAGGTATGCAAATAGAAACAAAAATAACTTTACCAGAGTACACTTGGTTCATGTCTTCATAGAATCCCATGACCCGTGGGGTAGGAAATCCCCGTTGTTGGAGACAGACTATTTAGTTAACGATATTAGTATGCATTTTTTAAAATTGCATTTGTCTTGCCTGCATTGTCACTAGGTGAGTTAACTTCTTAATTTATTTTCTTTTGTTTAAACAATCTAAAAAGTTGTGGTGATTTTGTCACAAAACTACATTTTCCATCCTGTAACTCCTAGCAGATAAGGATGGTGCATTGTTCAAACAGAAATCTGTAGCCTAAAATTCTTCTGAATCACTGTATTTTCTTTTGTGGCTAATCCATAAAACTACTTGGAAGTGCTTCTCCTGTGAAATAACATACTTGGGCATTGGCAGTATGCTATGGATGTGGAAGGCCAGCCTTACTTAGTGCCTGGGCTCTTCACTATCACCCTGGCTATTAAAAGGCTGTCCCGGGCAGACCCTGCCGAGGCAATCTGGACTGTACTCTTGAGTCTGAAATATGGCCAAGCTGACTGGGACAGCCACTGGGGAAGACACGAGACATTGTCACTTTGCTCCTTTGTTGCTGCTCTGGAACCAGTGCCAGTGTGTCTCTGGCTTCTCTGGGCAGCCACATTAATATCCTGCCTTCCCCTCATCCGTGCCAGGTGCCCTGTGTTACCCATGCTTTATGCTGCACGTGGCGTTTGGTTTTGTGTGCTTGACTGTGTGAACTTAGCTGGTCAGTAGGAAGAGCATCCTGCCACTGGAATGGGATTACTCTGGTATGTCCTGAAGTCATTGGAAAGGCTCCCCTTGGTTTCAGTGGGTGGGCCCTGGGATGTGGAGGAGAACTGGAGAGAGGGCTGAGAAGAAGTTGCATGTTGCATTTTTATCGTGAACCAAGAGTCAGTGTCATAGTCTTGGCCAGCTAGTTTGGGTAGGTGAGCTAAAATCAGGGAATGAATGTTAAAAGGGAGTATTATTTTTCTAGTTTTGTAGTTGATAAACCATTGAAGTTTGTAGTGCAGTAGGCTCCTAAAGCTGCACAGTAGTGTGTGATGTCTCTCTTCAGCCCAACTACAGATGTGTTCAGAATGAGAGGAGGCCCAGGTCCAGTTCTTGAGTCTGAGCAGAATTTGCCCTGTGGACCATTGCTTATCAGAAGAGTACCATAGTCAGCCTTACATAGGTTACTCTGGGGAGAGGTGGTGTCCATCTGTTGGCATTGCTTCTGGTTGATTATCCATGTCCTGATGGGGAGAGACTGAAGCTAGCTCCTCACCCCCACGTTTTGGGAGGCTGTCCCAGCTCTTTGAGTAAGGAGCAATTTAGGCTTCCTTGCTTTCTGTCGCTGTGACTATCTACATGTGCTGCACCAAGTGGACTAGTGCAAACAGAAGGATGGTAGGATAGACTTGCTTCAGCAAAAATATACCTGATAATCTGTTTTTAAAAGTGAGGAGGTGTACATTTTAAAATATTGGCAGACTTAAGACAGAGTTCTGAACCAAGGCCTTTCACATTTCAGAGCTTGGGGTCTCCTTTATGTCTTGGTTTGTTTCAAAAAATATATGTCATTACTGGGCAGAAAGGGCATGCTATTTGTTCTTTCTTTTCTAACAGGCTTATAAATCTAGACCTTTGTTTCCTTTGCTTAAGTATCAGGAATGAAACAGTTTGTTTCAAGTTGAATGGGACCTACCAGTTGACAGGAAATTACATGTTTGGTTTTTTTTTCCCAGATTTTTCATCTTGTTGAGAAAAACTGAGAATAAATGTAAATTCAGTTAGCTTGGGCCTGGTTTTTCTTCCCTCCCTATGGTGATATGGTTTGACAGCTATACTGAAGTATCTGTCATAATCTAGTCTCAGATCACAGTGCCTGCCCAGCATCGTCATAAAATTTCAACATCTTTTTGAACTTTGGGTGTATAACAATGAGACTTAGTATCAGATGTTTGGCAATCAGAATTGGAAAATAATTGGAGGGGGAGTATCCATACATAGGAAAGAGAGATTCTGTGAGAGTGGGCAATACATGTTTCTGAAGAGCTTTTCCATGCACTGTATACCTTTACTAAAAGGGACACATGCAGTGGTTCTGCTTGCTCTTAAAGCTGCCCATTTTGGTGAGTAATTCTTGGGGAAGAAAATTTGACTTTTATTACTGTTTCAGTGCTCTAAGTAAAAACAATAAAATGAGAAGCAAATAGATTTACTCTGTGTGGGAAAACACAAGAAAACCCTTATTTTTGCTTCAGAATATCAACACATCTATCAAAAGCATAAACTGATGTTTGAATAATTGCAGTTCTGTAGCTGCACAATTGGGAGAAACATTGACAAAAATCTTGTGTGGTTTTTTTAATTATTGTAGGATGCTTTTCATTGCAGGTAAGTCCTCTCCATAATTTCAGAGTAAGAGCTGACTTGTGGTTTGTTCGCTTTTTCCTCTGTAGAAACATGAAGATACAGACTGCCCGTGTGTCATGGTTTCATGTCCTCATAAATGCAGTGTTAAGACACTCATGAGGAGCGAGGTAAGAAGTCATGCCCAGTGTTGTGCTGAAAAGTTAAATTTTTTTTTTTAGTAAGATCTCGCAAGAATTTTGCCAGAAGCCATTTCCTTATTAAAATGTGAGATCTAAAGAAAAGCTTTTTCTACCACACAGTTGTGTGATAACACTCAAATATTTTCAATGATTTCTTGAATAACTATTTAAAAAGAAATAGTTTTAGTTTTGTGTCATCATTACACTTGGCTTGTCCAAGATTAGTGCATGTTTTTCCTGCTTTGATTTTTCTAGCTCTCCCCCTGCCCTTCCCCCATTTGAAGCATTTGTTGAGCACAACTGAGCAGCATCTTGGAATAGTTAGCCTATATTTTAAAATAAAAAGAGAGAATTAAAATTTAGTGCATATTGGCAAGAGTTAGTAAAGACTAGGAAAAAAATATATATAAATGTGTAGAATCATTCCATGAGAAAACTTAAAGTATGATTAAATCTGTTAAATTTGGGAAAAAATAGTAACTGACAAATAATTAGCATAAGATACAGCGTAATATAAGTACAACATTCCAACAGCCAGATGCAACAGTGCATAAAAATTTGTCTTAGTGTAGCTTGCAGTAATATATAGACCAGATTTAAAAAAAAAATCAAAACCTGTCTTGTTTGAACAGATCCGTGTTCTTGTACATTAACAGATACAAGTAGCATCTGTCAAAGTTGATGTGGGTATTTTTTCCTAAAAATAGAACTTACTCACCAAGGATGAGGAAGAGCTTATTTAAGTCTTCAGCATTCTGTAAGCTTCACTTAGGAAAAGTTAAGTTTCTCATCTGAGGATAAGATTTTCTCTATTCAATGATAGTTACTTCCTGAGTTGGATTTGTCATTTTTTTTCAGTTACACTTGTAAATTATTAATCATGTCATGGTGCACAAGGCACATAAGGCACCTTCCAAACATGGAGACAGCCTTTACCCCCAGGATAATGAAATATAAAAGAGTGTTAGATACTGTACCTACTAAGAGAAACTGAGCTGCTAAGAAAAGAGAAAATATGTATGCTGAGCCAATTCCATTGGTGCTTACTTCTGAGTTTAGATCTTGGTTCTACAGCAGTTAAGCATATTCTTATATCTTGACTTTGAGAAGAGGTCTATCTGGGTGCTAATAAGAATTGACCCATTAAAGCCTGGGTTGTTACACATATAGTCAGAATTGAGTTCTGAAACCGTTGGTAGAAACAACTTTAAACAGTCATATTGCCCTGCATCATCTGTTGCTGTATGTTGCTTAATTTTTTCTGATACTGTGAAAATGTATATATTTACTTAGCTGCATGGTTAGGGACCACAACTGTAATGCAGAAAATGGGAAAATGCCTGCCTAACAGTTTGAGAAAATTCTGTAGTGTACAACAAGTGAATATCTTACTGTAGAGTAAAAGGCAATTTTTCATGTTTAATTCATAGCTCTTTGGTAGACTCTAGTTTTGAGAAGTTGAAAATGTGGCATTCTTGTAAAGCCACTTCTCTTTCTTACTTGGTCTTATTTTTTTCTGAATCATGTGTCTTTTGAAACTATACTGTGAATTTCTATAGATAGGGTTTAGATCATAATAGGTGCATATCGGAGATGAGGGACCGCCTGCATCTCGGCATCGGATTTTAAAGACTGTCCTGTCTGTTCCAGAGCGACAGGTTCAAAGCAGAATTGGCTCATCACTGCTTTCCATGAGGTGGACAAGCTGAGTCACGTGGGGCTAATGGTGTGGGAATTTCAAATGAGATTCTGAAACCCAAAAGAGTGATGCCAGCTGAGGAGCTAGACTCTAGCTCCTGTCTGCTTTGTGGGGAATACAAACTGCAGATCTTGTTTTTAAAGATCCAACTTTTAGGCAGTTTGCACCCAGCTGCTAGCAGCCTTCTGTGCTGCAATGGCTGCTGTCGGTGTATCTGTATATGCTTCTGTGAATTGGTTTATTTTTAAATGAAAAATGGTCTGTGTTCATAATAATCCAAAATATTGGAATAAATCTCAATCTGTGAAAAATGCAGGCATTTTACTAATCAGTTTTAATCCTGTGTACTGCATTTTATTAAAGTTACTTAACTGTACCTATTCTAAAGCTCTTTGTCTGTTTCATGCAGTACTTGTTTAGTCTTTTTTGTGTAATTTAACCATTAAATTTAGGCACGGAGAATTGCATGTGATGTTTTGAAAAATTAGTTCCTCATGAAATTAGGATTACAAAAATCTTTACCTTACTACAGTGAAACTGATCTTAAGACTTACTCAGAACACCAGTAAAAAATTACTTATTGAGAAAAGATAAGTCATTCACTAAAGTAAAATGAAATTATATAAATAATTGTAGAGTGTGTTCTTCTTGTTTGCTTTTTTCAAAATTGGGTTGCCTACTGAAATAGTCTTTAGTAGAAGTTTCACTGTATATTAAATGTATCACTGTATTGGCATGTGCGTGTGGTTTACATATGTGTATATATAGTATATTTGCACTTTAGGTCAGAGTGGAGAAAATATACCCGTGTGTTGTATGTTCTGCAGACAGCACACAGTACAGACCTGGTAACCTGTGCCCTGTATGTTTTTAGCATTATCATGCAAACGTCTTTTGCCAAAACTCACATTTTTTTCCTATTGCAGTTGAATGCACATTTGTCAGAATGTATTAATGCCCCAAGTACCTGTAGTTTTAAGCGTTATGGCTGCACTTTTCAGGTCAGTATATAACAATTATACTTCCCCATTGATGAAAGTCTGCAAATAGAACCTAACTCTTTGACGTGAAAGTTCTGGACTTCTCTAGTCTCGGTTGAGAAAAAGGCATCCAGTTGCACCAAGTGATTATGCAGCAGATGCTTGGGTTTATATTTTAAAAATGAACAGTGTATAAAGCCCACACATTCCTGCAGTGGTTTGGGAGTTCAGTTATTAGGTGCATCTTGTTGAAGTAGGAATATGATAAATTTGAAGAACTTACTAACTTAAAATAAGAGGAAAGTCACTTTTGTTCTTCAGAAAATAGACTAGTAACTTCAGTTGTTTCTATGAAACTATTTTCTTGAGCTAAGTATGTTTATATTTTCTCTCATTAGTGTATCTTAGTACATTTATTAAGGTTAAACATAGGTTAGCATATTTAAAACATGTATTTTATGTGCATTCATATGTCTGTGTGCACATAGGTGTGTAATCAAAGCATAGCATTACATTTATTTTAGAAAAAAAAAAGTTTTAGATTTTAATCCTGGCAATCCCTGCAATATTTTAAAAAATTAAAAATAAAGCCAAACTCGAAGTTTCGTGTCTGTAGTATTACTACAGTCTCTTCCAATATTCTGCTTCCCTTAGCATATATCTTGGGGAATTTGGACTCTTATATAATGAAGAGATTGGTAAGGAAATTTCAGAAACTGCTGACAGGAAAAAATTGAGTTTATCAGATAGTGTGATTGATTTGTTAGCCCATGATAACTTAGAGACATAAACTGTAAGCAGCAACACTTCTAAATAAACCACTTCCTGCAGGTATTTCCAGGTTCTTAATTAATGAGCATTAATCATTTTAAGCGTTAAGAGTAATGCTCTTAGAGATAGAACTGATCAGTGCTGTAACCCTGCCCACTGTTCTGTCGTATGTATTGCCATTCATTTTATGTATGTATATGTGTGCATATATGTACATATATCCACATATATATTTTTAGTATTTTATATAGAGTACATACCTTGAGGATCATTGAAACCCTTTCAGTTGCTTTGCAGCATATCTTACCTTCAAAGCTAATATGATTTGCATTGCAAAGCACTTACTGAAGTAGGTCTAATACAACACAATACCAATAAAGAAACTAATATGGTCTGCATCTTATGTACTCTGTATATGATCTATGTGTGTTCTGTAAACTTTTTATATAGTGGTTATTTGTAACAGCATTTATAGGTTGTGCAGAGGCAGCATATCTGAGCATCATAGAGCAATCATGGTAACATTTTAGGATGACAAACTAGGCATTGTAATATCTCTCAAAGTAGTTTATAAAGCTGGCAGTTTCCAGTGATGATAAAATTATCTTAAATATTTGTCTTTAATACTCAGCTGAGGGAAAACTTAGTGCTTATGAAGCTGTTTATGAAATACAACAGAAGTTTTGAATTACTGTTTGGGGAATTGGACATCTTAGGTTTTGTATGACTCAAGAGTTTTATTGAGCTTTATTTAGTGTAAAGCTACACAGAAGACTCTCAAATACAATTCATTTTGTAAATCTTGTTCATCTTTATTGTCTCTGATGTATCAAGTACACTGAATGGAGATATATGGCAGTTGTATAAAACACTTGCTATATTAAATGTTTTTCTGACTTCTGTAAATTCCCAAGTAGATTTCCCTTCTCTCTACAGTTTTGCAACATGCATCCGTGAACCAAAATATGTAGTGTTGGTTCGATGTCTTGATATACTCTTTCTTTGTAGGTTTAAAAGAAGTGGAATTGGCTAAAATGTATAAATTCTTTGTTGTCACAGGGAACAAACCAACAAATTAAAGCACATGAAGCCAGCTCAGCAGTGCAGCATGTTAACTTATTGAAAGAGTGGAGCAATGCTCTAGAAAATAAGGTATATCTTCTACTCACTTCTAATTTTCATTGATTTCTTAAATCATAGAAAAGTACTGGAAGAAGCACTTTTTTTTCTGTTTAACAGCTGTTCAACAATACAGCTAAAGCACTAGTAGGCTCCAAAAGCAATCAAGCCATTTAGCATATCTGGTACCTTTGTTGCAATAAAATGCTGTGAGAAACTTGGCTTCACAAGTCCATATAGAATTTTCCTCACTGGTAACTTAACACTTTTTTCACATAGATAAACAGTCCAATCTTAAATTCCTCTCTGAGCTGCCTTCTTACAAAAGGGAAGGTTCAGAAAGCTATGGCAGTGCCAAGAGCTGTGTTCCTGATACCTCAGTATTTTTACAGAGATGAAATGATTAGCAATACCATGTAATAAACCAGTTATTTTATTTGTTTTTGTTCTTGCTCTCCAAACGTAATGACCAGCAGAGGTTAATTAAATTAAACATATTATAACTCATGGGCATGATGATTCTGCTTTACTGCTAGTCCAGAATGAAGTTGATGTTGCAGTGCTTCCTTGAGTGTCCTGGTTTTAGAATGTTTGGGATTTGGGAGATGCTGGAAATCGTATCAGTATCAGCTACAATCTTGTGAATCGTTTGAATGACTTAAATTTTATGTGGAGAACAGATGGTTAAGGCTTTGATTTAAAAAAGTAAAACTTCAGAACAAATCACTGTTTTCTTAAATATTTTGAAAAAGATTAGTGTTTACATAGTCATTAAAATAATGCTTCTGCTTTTTTGGGGGGGAAAAATCCCAGAATTACTAAACTACAAATGCAGGCAGAAGAGTCAGGAGCCCCTTCAGATTTTTCTAGAATGAGTTAAATAAGAGTAACAGTTCCAGTGTAAGCTCAGTGGCAGTTAAGGTATGTGTGGCTTGAGAGTTCTGTCATCTCACAGCAGACTCCTAGCTTGAGTTTAGCAAACTCTGTCTAGAAAGCATATGCCCTTTTTGGCCTACAATGAGCTCTCATGCATGGGTTTCCAGCAAGGTCCTGCAGCTGCAGGAAGCATAGTTTTAAAGCAGAAGTTAGCAGGAACAGCAAAATTTGATTTTGTCCCCAGCACATTTGTCCCTGGAGTGCTTGTTTTTGAACTTGAAGCCCCATAAGGAAACCATTGAACTTGGGAGAGGTCTAGTGTAGGGTTTTTTGGATAGAATTTTTATTACATTGATAAATCTTAGTTCAGTGATCAAACTTAAGAATACTTAAGTTTGCTTTTGCACTCAAATCTCTTAGTTAATGTAGGAATTGTACAATTTTTTGTTTTAACAGATACAAATTCATATCCTTAGTTCTTTTTTCGTGAATCTGATTAAAACTGTGCAATTAATTTTACATTATAAGAAAAAAAAAATACATTCCCTGTGACTTCCAGAAAGATCATGTTCTGCCTTTTGTCAGTGTCCTGAGAGGTGCTTTGTCATTTAAAAAATGCCCAGCAGTTCTATGTTTGTCTCTTACAGAGCTAAGAGAATATACACTTTACTACTCCTTTATGTTCAATTTTTGTTTTAGCTTTCATTTAGGACATAGCTGCTTATCATTGTTTGTCCTTTTTTTTTTTTTTTTTTTTTTCCCTTTTCACTTCCTGCTTTGTAGACTTCTTCCTATTCATAATAAAGAGTTGAATCACTGGAAATCCCAAGACTGTGCCAAATTACCAGAATAGCTAACCACATATCATATGTCAGTGACTTTATTCTAGAGAAGGGTAACAAAATGATTTGTAACTTCATTGAATGTTGTTCTCTTCTTTGAGAAAAAAAGAATGATCAGTGCACTGAAGAACAGCAGTGCAAAGTTAACTTAGCTGATGAATGTCACAGAAATCTTGGCTCTGCTGAAGTCAGTGGAATTCTTGTCACCGGTTTCTGCAGGCTCAAGATTTTGTTAGTGGTACTTGCTGTGATACAACCAGGGGAGGAAAGGAGAAGTTGCCTTCTCCCAGTCACCGTGTTCTTTGACAGGGCTTGTGGAGTATGCAGGCTGAAAGTTATGAGTTTGGTATTTGAATGGTGCTATTGGCAAAGAGAATTAAGATTGGAATCAAAACTTTGTGGGGCGAGATTAAAATTCCGTGTTTTGTTCACTCTGTGGTGGGACAGACTTGCAGACTGAACTCCCACAGCTTTTGTGATGTTGGAAACAATGAGTTGAACGTAATTTTGTGGCTTCGTCACGCTCTTAAAGAAATCTGGTATAAACTTTTTTCAGTTTTAATATGACTTAAATATGGCACCTGTTTTAATCCAATTCTTTGTGGCATAAGGTTTCTTCCATTCCTTATAGTAAGCAATAATAAGCAATAGCTTAATTGGAAAACCTGCTGGATGAGGGCATGCTTTATCCTAGGAATATTTCAAATATGACAAGGAAGTAAAGGAAGCTGATTGATGCAGTTTCTAAATAGATGTTTTGTTTCCTTTAGCCCATTTTTTAACCGAAGTTCCAAAGACTTATGCCAAATGCAAATGGGAAACTATATTTAGTGTTAAAGATTTCTTATTCACAAATTACCACCAAACTACAATTACTGACTTAGCAATGACAGTTCTGCATGATTAAGGGCTGCAGGACATAATTCTATTTTTCTTGTGTTCTGTGAAACTGCGTGGAAAATCTCAGTACAAGACAGGACTACATTTTATAACTTGTACAAAAATGGAAATGTAACGCTGGTGACACAGACTGTAACTGCCTTATGATTGGGAGGCCTGGGGAGGAAACAATGAGAAACAGGGAATGTAAAGATCACAATTAACTAAAGAACTCTGATTCACTAAGGAAAAGGAGGACGCAAAAAAATTAAAGTGGGTACCCAGCTGATCTGAAATATGTGGGAGGCAGGGGTACTAGTTTAAATTTAAACGTGTTATTGAAGAATTTTTATAATACCTAGGCATGCATTCCTTTAGCCTCAGGATTGTTTCTCTCTCTGCACTGGCAAAATTAGCTTTGTCTCATTTCTGTTGAGCCTCTTCTACCAGTTTCCCTATATATAAAATGCAAAACTAACGTATCTGTGTATATGCACATATGCTATGCTCTGTTGAAAAGCAGATACACACATATATTATGGCATCTCTATATTTTTGGGCCCCTGTCTGATGAACCTGCTGAATGCCTGTGGACTTTGGCAGTCCTTTGTCTAGTTTAGGCTACTATAGAGATTGAAATAGTTTGTCTTTTTAAATAGGCTAGCTTCTTCAGTATGGGAATGCAGGGACACATAAGTGATTTGACTGTGTCTGATTAGAGGGCAGTTAAGTGGAATTCTGCAGTGGTAGCCACATTGGAGGTAAACATGGCCTGACCTCAAACTGGCATCTGTATTGAAGGTGGTGGTGTAGATTTTTTGGGGAACATGAAGCATACAAGTAATTAATATTAAAGTGGAACATTTATTAAGTTTTTTGGGTCAAAAATGGCGCTGATTCTTAGCCATATAAAGATTTATCTGTGGAATTAGTCAGGGCATGTCCAAATGTCATTTTGTGTTAAGTTCTTTGTTTTCTACGTTTTTGCTACTGAATAATCTTGCCTGGGGAAAAATTAGATTAAAAAAAACCAACAACCCACCCTTTCCCCAAACCATGTTAATGAACAGAGCACAAAATAGTGTGGCAGGGAATATTTAGTGTACTACTTTGCTTCCAAAAAAGATATATGATATTCTTCTAACAGGGCTCATGTTTTAAAATCAGAATGAGTCACTAATGAATGAATTCATAAAATGTCAATACAGAGAGAGAATATAATCCACAGCCTGTAGCTCTTTAGTCTTTCCTACTAAGAGGCACCACTGGATTTTCCTTCAAATGCATGGATCCCTCTCTATTCACTCATTTCAGGAGTTTTCATCACCATCACATTCTGTGAAGCTAAGCCAATCCCATGCAGATTGTTTTTCCTTAAATTTGCTATAGATGAGGATAGATTGGAGTAGGTGGGGAAGATTAATGTTTCCCTTTCCCAGCTAGCTTTTCTTTGGTATTCCTTCTGTGCAGGGCTCAAGTTCTTAACACTGATCTAGAACTAAATAGGTGGTTTCTTCTGAACTCCAAGCAACTCCCAACTCAGTTAGTAGAAACCAGGAGACCAAGCCATTAAATAACAAACTGAATAAAGAAAGTATTTTGCTTAGACACAAGTTCTTCTGCTGTTTATGTATCCCATCTGCACTTTCATTAACCAAAGTTGTACCAGTACTATGCTGTGGAGGTGCAAAATAGCTTTGAGAAGATTGGGGTTTATTTATTTATTTGCAAAACATGGAGAGAGATTTTACTAGGATCTCATCCCTTTCATGTGTATAAGATAGTTCAAAACTAATGAAGTTATAGGTATTTTTAATAAACTTTGGCAGGAGTAATTGTAGAATTTTTTCCAGGTGGCCTTGCTCCAGAATGAAAGTTTGGAAAAGAACAAGAGTATACAAACTTTACATAATCAGATTTGTAGCTTTGAAATAGAAATTGAAAGACAGAAGGAAATGCTGCGGAATAATGAATCTAAAATACTTCATTTACAGGTAAGAAATTTAGACTCTCCCCATTAAAGCAGAAATGGTAGTACCTTCTGTTCTGTGCCTTTACACTTGGGAAGAGAGGTATTCCAATTAAAAAGGGGGGGAGGAGAGTTTGGTTTGTTGGAGTAAGATACTTCACTAAAACACTGCAGTTGCCTAGCCTGTGTTAAAACAAAACCCCAGTTTAAAAAGGGAAAAGACTGAAAACAAAATTACACATCTTATGTAAATAATATTTGTAATTATTTTTTCTTCTCTGCAAAGCATAACTGCTTGAGGAACTACTGTCAAACTGGAGGACAAGATTAGCACCTTAAAACTGTCATATGCATAATGTACATATCTACTTGCTGAGATTTAAAAAAAAATATTAATCAGAGAGAGATCAGTCTAGTGTGAAATTAATCCAAATGTAGTACAGTGCATTTGAACACACTTTTTAAAAATCCATGTTTCTGTTGTCCTCCTTCTGAGGAAAATGTATCTAATTACTGCTTTGCCAGTAGTTCTGAGTTTCTTATTCTGTGGTCTGAATCACCTGGCTAGAAGCCAGCATAACTAGAAATCCTCTGGCTGCACTAGCATGGTGCTTAGCCCAAGATGAAATTCTTTGTTTTGCATTCGAAGCTGACTTGGACTGGGGAAGCTGGGAATTTGTGTTAGCTTGCGTGATACTAACTGCAGTTAGGAGATACTTAGCAAGCTGCTATGAAGATATCATTCAGACATTATTTTAGTATGTCTGCTGCTAAAATATCAGATACCTACTTTAGCATACAGCTTAAAGGAATGCACTATTCACTTCACATAGTAAACTGCAAATGTTGATACTCAAGAGAGATATGAATATCCAGAAAACATGGCTAAAATTCAAAGGGTAGCATGTTAAAGACCTCAGAGCCTTGAGATCACCCTCAATGTTGGTTTATAAGGAAATGTTTAAGCTCAGCAGCAGTAACATTTCTCCTTATAGCACTTACTTCTTTCCGTGTTCTGCCCACATAGTAACCAGTTTATCCTGCCTTAGTCATTGTTATTTGGTCTAATGATAGTCTGGGATATGGCTGCATGCTTGCAGTATTGCTTTCTGACACCGAAAAGCTAATCCTTGTACGTATTGGTATTGCTGATTGAATCTACCAGGAGGTAAGTTAATTTGTAAGCCTGGGGTTTTTACACATGCTGTCTCAATAACCAGTGATGAGGGGGAAATGGAAAGAACATAGAGCAGTTTTTCATGATTGTTTTGATGACAGATTGCAGTATCTTTTATTTCCTCAAGCTGTAAGTATTATAAAAATCAGTTTCCAAATTTTTTATGTTAAAAAAAACCCCCAAAACCCAAAAAACAAACCACAAACCAATCTGGTTGGCAGATTCCAACAGGTGGCTTTTTGGTGGTAATAAATACAGGAGAGGATCTGTTTTCTTTTCCCTCCACCTGCCCTCCCCAACCTTTACTACTTCTTGCCAGCTATTTTAATTTAGTTATTTTAAGCCAAACTGTGTTTTACAGCTATTTCAGCCTGATTCCTTTCAGCTATTGGACCCTACTGGTTCAGTCAGATTGTTAAGGGCATCGTGGAAACACACCTCAACTTGTTTTTTTGCTGGACAGTAGCCTCCTTCTGTTACCTCCTAGGAGCTGAAGGAATTTGTTACCTGTTGTGAGGCATTCTTTTCCTGGGTTACATGGAGCAGCCATGGCTATACCAGAGCCACAGATATTTCCAGTGTAGAACTAGCCAGGACGGGTCTGGGCAAGTGTTAATTGCGTAGTCCCCCAAAGTCCTATGCATGCTAGTGACTTCTAGTACAGTTTCAGTATTAGTTGTCATATAACCTTCATTGGCTTGGGAACAGCTCTTCCACTGAGCACAACTGGCATCATCTGCACTGTGAGGCATTTGACACAGCCTGTGTTGTAAATGCATCAAAGGTGGCTGGGCACTGGCAAGGACCTCAACCGTGAGGTGTTTTGATTTAAATTAATTTTCTATATACTGGTCTCTAGGGAAAGTTTTTAGCAGGAGAGCATGTGATACTTTTCCAGCTGCTGTCTTGTGGAAAGAAACTTTCACATCCAGTATCCAGTCTTTCTTCTTAGTACATGGAAGCATGATAGTAAGCCAAGTCTTAAACTGAGTGTGGGCTTGAGGTACTTACAGGCAAAGAAACAATAACCTTATGAATATAAAATGATTTGATTGGTAATACATTCCTTCAAAGGAGGAGTATGTATGAATTATGTTCTCAATCAAGCAGTAGCTTTGGTTCCTTTTCTAGTATGTTCTTTATCTTTTCCGTTTTGCTCTATTATTTGCAACAGCAACGTCCATTAGGAGCATCTGAAAGAGAGAGAATTGCAAATATAACTTTCTTCAGTTCCTGATGACATTTTCTAAATTCTTTTAGTATTAATAACTGCTAGAATTCTGGAAACTGTTTATTAGAAATACCAAACAAAACGTAGATTAAAATCAACATCAAGAAGAGCCCTCAATGGTTTGCCAGGCATATAACTCTGGATTAATGATCTGGAGAGGTCAGTTGCTGGAATAAAGAGTGCATGAAGAAAATTGATATGTACTTGAAAATTTATGAGTACAGTGTGAGACATCTGTGTGCTTTCTAATGGAATAATTAGAGAGAGTGAAATTCTCCACTGCTGCATTAAATTCAGATTTAGTACATCAGTATCTCCCAGGATGAGGGAGGTTGACTCCCTGTAGGGTATAAAGATAGAGGTCTCACTGCTTTTTAAAAATGGAGCATAAGTCTATTTCTGATTATTCTGTATCTCTTGAATTCTCATGAGGAGGTACAGGAGATAAAATACTACACATTTGCCAACATGTAGTAGAAGCAGCTAAAAAACAGAATTGGATGTGCATGTACAAAGGTTTGTTGCACAAAGGTTGATGGAGAGAAGTTGGTCCCTAGTAGCTACTTTTAGAAAACTTCTCCCAAAAGAATAACTTAAAATTCTTGTGCATCTTTACCACTTTCCCAGTTCATTTCAAAATGTATTTATTCATTTTGTTTGATACTTTGCTAGTGCCAAGAGGTCCCAATTGGAAGTTAGAGCATCTCTTTGTGAGGCACTGTACTAAGTTAGAGGGTGTGACTGTGTTGGTAGCTGATGATTAGTACATCCAGACAAGTTGCTTAATTTACTTAATGGGACCATGCCCCTGTATTTATGATTCAGTACACAGCTTTCCTTCACAAAGTCATAATTTTGCAAGTGTGACATATAAGCTTATTTTAAAACACCAACATAGAAATAAATAGTTAATTTTGAAATATGTTAGATTATTCAGTGGTTTTGAGAGACAAGAAAATAAAACACTCCTAGAACATGATTTTCCTAGCTGGCTTATCAAATTGACAGCCTTCAATTAATCATTACAGACTTTCAGTATAACTGAAACCACATGATTAAAAGCAAATGCCAAAAGGGGAAATGAAGGTTGCATGAGGCAGAAGGGTTTTTCCCATCAGTGGGGAACATTGAATCCACATGGCTAACCAGAAGGCAAATGCAAAGTAACTTTATTTTCTTGTTTTGTACTCAACTGCTACTTTTTTTTTTATAAGAAGTGAAAAATAATTTTTAAACATGTTGGCACTATATGATAACAAACTATAATTTAGATTTGGAATTGAACTGTAGGTGGTAGCAAAAGTAGTTTCTTGTCTCAAATATTTGTTATCATTTGAAATTCACAACTGATTATGGAGTTCTGGCTAAAATTCCTGCTAGTCCAAATTAGCTGTGGTAACTTAAGTGCTATGTATTTTTGCATCAGATTTGAGGTAGACTGGGAAATATGTTCTCCTTTGTATTTGTAACATACTGAGGTGCTTGCAATGTCCCTCTTTCAGAGAATACCGACCTTCCTGTGTATTATTTTTCTTGAGTATTCTATTTCATGCCTTTCAGAAATCAGTTGGGTTTTTTTCCTTTGTTTTCTGAAAAAGAGTCAGCCAGCAAGCACCTGCAGGATGCATGGCTTACTCAATTTAGGAAGTAAGGGTGGGAATTTTAAAAGTGCTTAAGGAGTCAGAAGTGGTAGTTTTGCTTACACTCTTGAGGTCTTCTGCTATGGCCATGGGCACATAACAACTTTGGCTTTGATAACTGATTTATGTGAGCTTGAAGCTTGTTAATGCTGCTCTCTCTGCACATATACGTACTTCTGCTCTGTGTGTGCAAGAGTGCTGATGTTTTTCTGGAGGGGCAACTTATTTTGCTCTGACCCAATGATAAACACATGCACATGAGCAGCCACTTGATTCACACTATGGTAAGTTGTTGTTATGCCCGTACTTTGTTGCTTAAGCATTCTGACACAAAACCCAACAAATATCAGCCCATAATATCAATATAGAGATACTCAGAGTATTGTTCTTGCATTGAAAGGTTTAAAAAAAAAAATTTAGTCAAGAGCACACTAACAATTTTTTAAAAACAATTTTATTAATAATTATGATAGTGCTCTAATATTAATACCTATGCAGCACTAAAGATTTATATGTGTTATATAAATACTTGGACTATTCCTCTAAATTTTCAAGGTTTCTCTTATTAAAATATTCAACATAATTGAAACTTGTTTATATTGGAAATGCATCTTATTATAGATATATAGTCCTTGTTTAATTTGCATAAACTAATGTCTTTTTGCTATTTTAACTCATTAACTTGTTGTTTTATAAAGCGAGTGATAGACAGTCAAGCAGAGAAACTGAAAGAACTGGACAAGGAAATCCGTCCCTTCCGACAGAACTGGGAGGAGGCTGACAGTATGAAGAGCAGTGTAGAATCCCTCCAGAACAGAGTGACTGAGCTGGAAAGTGTTGATAAAACTGCAGGGCAAGGAGCTCGAAATACAAGTAAGTGTAAGCACAGTGGACTGAAGTACTCAGCAGTGATGTCAACAGAAAAATGATGTCCTTTGAATGGCACTGCTGTTGTGATTTTTATGTGGAAGCATCAATAATGTTGATTCTTCTGATTTTTATTTTTTTTTAATAGGAAACTATGTAATCCCTTTGTTGATGATGTGGTGTTGCTTCCATACTGTTTCTTGGGCTTGATTCTTGTCTTTTATTTTCTTGACCTGTGTCTTGATTACAATGTTAGTTCATTATAAATAGTTTCTTAACTAATCTTTGACAGCTAAAACGATCTTTGACAGCTGCTTTCAGCAGCTTCTTTAAATATATGCCTTCTTTAAATATATGCCTGGTTTATTGACAGGTCTTTTTTTATTACTCTTCTCCCCCATTAATGTATCAACAGTATGGTTATCCAGCTGAAACCACCTGTCCTGATACCTGTTACAGAGATATATTTGATCCAAAGAAAACTGAGATCTGCCTGAGAATAAGGTTATTGTCGTGCTTGCTGAATAAAGTGAAAACTAGAGTTTAGCAAGGTAGTGTAGATCATATGGAAGTGTTTAAATTACTAGGACAAATGATATTTAAGTAGATTTGTATAAAACAAACCTGCTTTATGAATTCATCTGCTTCTCAGTATTGCATGTTGGCCAATTTTGCCAGTGTGCAAATACAAAGAGTTAACATTTTTCATGTGAGGGAAAGGGGACATTAAAACCAGCCCTCCCTCCAAACTAAACAAGTGACCATACAATGCAGAGCTCAGCTTGAATTTTCTGGGGTTTTTTATGATGAACTTTGGAGTAGGTAGCAGTTCTATGCTTCTGAGACAAGTAGTGTCTGAGAGAATATTTTGAATGCTCAGTGGTGCTTCTGAATTTCAGAGGGAGTATGTAGGATGTGTGACCACTTCCAGGGTCTTCACTGGTGATAGCAATCTACAGATAATGCTACCACTTCTCCTCTCAAAAAATGGAAGCCTCTGTAGTTATATTACTTAGTGACAGACAAAATTTGTTAGATGATTTGCATATTTGACTGTGTGATTAACAACTATGTTTGTAAAAATCTCGGTTAGGCTAGATACTAGCTGCCAAACTATTGTCTGTGGAAATTGCTTCATCGGTGACCAAATGCACTTTGGTTTTTGGGATGAAAATGTTTTCATGCACAATACCAGCATTGGCGAATGATTTTTACAATCTTTAGAAAACAACACTTTCCTCACCCTTGTCCTTTCCATTTTCTACCAGGCCTGCTAGAGACACAGCTGAGCAGACATGATCAGATGCTGAGTGTTCATGATATTCGACTGGCTGACATGGACCTCCGGTTCCAAGTGCTAGAAACTGCCAGTTACAACGGAGTATTAATTTGGAAGATTCGCGATTATAAACGTCGGAAGCAAGAGGCGGTCATGGGGAAGACTCTGTCCTTGTACAGCCAGCCCTTTTATACTGGATACTTTGGCTACAAGATGTGTGCCAGAGTTTACCTTAATGGAGATGGCATGGGAAAGGGGACGCACTTGTCGCTGTTCTTTGTCATAATGCGTGGAGAATACGATGCGTTGCTTCCTTGGCCGTTCAAACAGAAAGTGACTCTCATGCTAATGGATCAGGGACCGTCTCGTCGCCACTTGGGAGATGCTTTCAAGCCAGATCCAAACAGCAGCAGTTTCAAGAAGCCAACTGGAGAAATGAACATTGCATCTGGCTGCCCTGTCTTTGTGGCTCAAACTGTTCTAGAGAATGGAACGTATATTAAAGATGATACTATTTTTATTAAAGTCATAGTGGATACATCGGATCTACCAGACCCCTGACATACGGTGGGGGAGGCGGATTAAACAGCAGACAACTCCGTTTGGGGGTTTTATATCAGTTTGTCTTCAATCAGAGGTCGTAAAGCTCACAGAACCACCTTGTGGAACAGACGGAAGCGTTTGAAGGCATAACTGCATAGGGTCCAATTGCGAAAGTAGCAACACATTAAGAAATCATACCATGTTATATTTTTTAATAGAACTAGCAACACTTAAGCTCTGAAGAATCACTTATCCCTCCTGAGGATAATGATTGTGGTCAGAGAGGATTTTTTTTTTTAACTTATTAATGATCTAGTCAATTGGAGGTGAAAAGACATATACAGTATGTGCTGAATAAATTACTGACCTTTATTTCTTTAAGCTAGAATACAAAAAAAAAAAAAACTTCACACGTGGGCTAGCTGGAAATTGTCAGCATGTTAAAAGAAGAAATGATGAAATAATGTTGCAGTTATGATATTATTTGAAAAACTGAGGTGCAATCTTGTCTGAAATATAGTATATTGTCTTTTTAAGGCCTCATCTGGTCTCTGTTTTAATAATTACTTTGTCAGAAGATCTTGGAAAAGGATCCATGTCTTCTCAAAAGTATCTGAATCAAAATCATATTTTTATTTAAAGTTCTATTGTTACAGAAAACATTTTATTTTAAAACTGTTGATAGACTGATATTTCTTGGAAGAAAAATAGAAGATATCAAACACTGGTTATCACTTGTGATATGAAAAAAAAATATTCAATTCTGTTATTTCTCTTTAGAAATGTAAACCTACAATATATGTCGTAGTTAATGACACTATTTCAAAATTAAGGAAAAATCACTCATGGATGCTGTGCATCATTATCAGATTTATAATTGTTTTCACCCTAAAATAGGGCATTTGTTGAACTTTGGAGTTCTAAACGGAATCCTGTACATTTTTTAAAGTTCTGCCCCATGCTTTCCAATCAAGCTATATATGTTGCACATTATGCTGTCAGCAGTATATAGTATTTTCAGTATTGGGGAGGAGGATTAGTGCTGAAAAAAGCCTGTATGTTTGTTCTGTACTAGCAGCCATTGCTTTTTAAGGACAAATCAGCAATGTCTTAATACAGTGATGGTGGCTTGCATGCATACATGTGCCTTAGATGTGCTGTGCTGCTTACAAACCATAGCTTTTTATTCAGATTTATATCTGAAATGGTAGTTTAATTGGACTTCAGGCATAATGTTTAGCCTTGTCTTCAGAGCCCTCAGGCACTTTGCCGTGTACAAAATAGAAGCCAAAGCCCATTTCTTTGGCTTCTGGAGCTTCTCTGGCTTGGCCATGGTGAAATCCATCTTAATTCAGGTGCCAAAACGTTATGCTCAGTGCTCCTATGGAGCTTGGACTAGACAGTCTCCATGGCCACTGTGAAGCCAGGCGACATTTTTCCTCTAATGCCTGTGGTCGTAAGGTGGCATCACTTGAAACGGACCCATCTGAGAACGCTGGGGCTGTGGATGTACATGCTCATGACAGCTTTCCATAGCAGACAAGCATCCTAACAGGGAATGCATGGGCTTCTTTCTTATAAAAGCCTGAACTGTAGTGGAAAGCATTTGCTAGCCCTGAAACATGCTGATTGCAACCTGCTGTGTTCATCTGCTTCTATTTAATAGCCTGTGACAAGCAAGTCTAGAGACATAGCCTGACTGTGGTGCTCCTTAAAATCCCAAGAACCGCTTTGGCAGCGCGGACTTGCACCACTGCGTTTTTAGCCTTCATGGGCTTGAAAGAAAACGTTACATCTCAGCCTTCAACGTCAGGCTGTATCAGTTTTCTGCTTTTTGAGGCATAGTCACAATTTTTGTCCGAGGTGCAGTTGAATTCATGCCTTTGTATTTCAGCTTCTCTTTGCTGTTGTCTTTTTTGGCTGTGCCTTCACACACAGTGCCTGCAAGAAGTATTTATGAATATACAATGCATGCTAAGTGGTCTCCATGGGTTTCCCAGGCACCTGCTAGAATACTGCCTGCTGCTGACCGTCGCGACCGTCAGCGGCAACTTGTCTTCCTTTTCTTGCCTTCCATTGTCCAGGTACTGTACGCCCTTTATGGTACATAGCTGTCAACAGGTGCAAGCTCAAATATGGAAGCACGTGCTAGCATTTGATTTCTAGCACGGAAGGAGGATGTTCTGCACAAGAGATAAATATCTATAGATATACGCGCATCTATATCTCTAGATATAATTATATGGCACTTGCAGTTTTATGCAGGCTGCGTAAGCAAACCCATCACTTAACGCTTTAGGGCAAAGGTTCGCTCGACTTGTGTCATTTTAATACTTGTGAATGTAGGCAGCTGAGCTTTTGTGTTTGTGCATCACAGAATTTTACTGAAAACAGGATTCCCAAGTGGAAATGTCCAAAGGACTCTCCTCCCATTGCTAATGCATGTCTTGTAAATTTAAATGAAACCGTTTGGCCATCTCAAAACAGTTTGTATCCTGTTTCAATCTGGGACTTGGAGGAGATTTCTAGCATAAGCAGGGCCCAGCATATTCTGCAGATTTGTGACTACAGTTTCCAACTCCTGTGACAGAATTGCGCTTCTAAATCCAGGCTCTTTAAAAGAGGAGGAAAAAAGAGTTTCCAGCCTTTGTGATTCAAAGACAACTGTGAAACATGTGAAAAGTGTAAACTAATAGGGAAGTCTTCCTGAGTCTGCACACAGCCTAAACCTAGTAGCTTTAAGAGATCTGAATATCTCCTCTTAGTGGGATATTGACTCAGAAACTTCACAGAGAAGTTTACATATGAACACTGCTAACTATACTAATGCCGATCACTGTAGCAGAAACATCAGTCACTGTTGTATTTCACAGATCTCTATGCTGCTTTCCACATCTCCCAAGTGCCAAAAGCACCAGCTGCCAGAATCTTCAGCTTCACTTGGGCAGCTTTTATAATGCAGTAATGTGCTATCGATATAAAAATATTTTTGCATATATGCTTTTTATCACAGTTAATAAAATGGAGGCCTACTGCACTTATTTTTTAAAACTACATGAAGCTGCCAGAGAATTTCCAGTTTGCCAACCCTGCATACTGTGAAATCCAGGATCTTGCTACACAAACGTAAACACCGCCTGCTGTGGAATACCTGAAGCCTTGACTGTAACATCCCTTTCTCCGCAGAACTCGTGGGCCATCTCTGTAGAGTTCTTACTGTGTACATAGAAATCGGTTTCCTCTGCTTTCCAGCAAAGAGTATGTAGCATTTTGTGAAAACAGGGCCACTGTATATTCTCTGAATTGAAAGGAAAAGATACCTGGTGCTTTACTCAACTCTTTAAATTATTTAACTTTTTCTCTCATCATTGAAATGCCCTTTTTCCTTTTTTCTGTATGTTCCTAACCCAGATATCTGAAGTTTTCTAGGGACTGTCTGTTTGAAGTGATTCATGGGGCAACGGTCTGCCCTCATGTACCCTCTTGAATCCCGGCTAACTCCTGTGGTGTGCCGTTACTGCGAGGGGGTCCCAGAGTACTTGCATTGCTTTGAACAGAGTTTCCTCCATGGAACCTTTTTTTCCTCTGCTTAGTAATTGTTAGCAGCGTGCAGCTGAAGCCTCTGGCTGGTATTCTTTCTTAGTGATGATGCTCCAAGTTACGTACAAGCCTCTTCCGTTTCCAGCTTTCTGTAGGGAGATTCCAGTGTGTGACAATCTGGATGTTGCCCTTTTTGTACACTCTTCGGCACAGGGTGAGTGTATCTATTACCTAGAAAGTCTTGAATTCTAAACAGGATGAAACTATTTGGGTGTTTAAAGACCAACCTGCGATTATGATGCATGACCATGTCTGCGTTACTTCTCCGATGTAACTAAAGGGGTCTTGTTTCAGTTTCTGTCTACATGGTACACCTTCAACTGCTGACTTACAATATGCAATGTTGGTTTCAGCCTTGTACTGTAAATGTTGTTCTTCACAAAGAGAATGTGCAATAGGAAAAGGGGATGATGGGTGGCATAATTTTGATGGGGGAAGAAAAAATGTTGTGGGTAACATGCTAGCTTTTTATGTATATATGAAATACAGTTTATTTCCTTTTCCTGTGGGTTTTCCTACTTGGAAAGGGAAGGTTGAAGATATGTGCCTGTTTCTCTGACTGGTGAATTTCTCAAATGCAAAGGTAATAGAGATTTGTGTTAGTTGTAATTTAAGTGTTGAACCCATGAATGTTAGGTTGTGATTGTATCACTCATGTTTCTCGGCTTGTCATGATGATGGCTTGTTGAGATGGAGTTTAAAAGCTACCACCTATTTGTATCTGTATTCCATCCTGTGGGATAGGCATTTCACCAACAACGCAGGGTTTCTGTCGTCGTTTTGTTTTGTTTTTAAAACACTGGTGCTGTTTGGTCCAAGAAGGAGAAGCACGTAGGGAGTGACAAGTGAAGTTGCCTGCACTGCAGAAGAGTGAAAAATGTGACTGCAGTATTGATGCCTTGATATGATTCAACTATGCAAATATACAAGTAGGTGAGGGGGGAAAATTCTTGGGTTGCATACCTAATCTCTTAGTTTTTGCTCTGTAAATTACTCGTACATATGTAGGTACATACATATACACACAGACATGCATGCACATATATATGCAAAGTCTTTTCTTTATGTAGAAGTGATGAAACAAAACCCTTTTCTCCAAGTTACACTTGATCAATTGGTGCAAATATAACTTGCTGCTGCTAAGGGAGGATCTTTGCTAAGGGCAAACTTTGGATTCGCATCTTCCAGGTTTGAAGACCTGTATGTAGCAAACAAACAGTTTGTTTAGCCTTTCTCAAGACCTTGGAATGTCATCTAGGACACACGTCCTTCCTCACACTCTGCTAATTTGGAGATTCCTGCATCTTAAACAAACGTAGCGACGGGCAACTTGTTAATTGCTAGTTCTTTCCTTTAATTTGGGAAAAAAAGATAATAAAAAGCTGCTGGACCTCTTCAGTCAATACCTCTATATTCTGGTTGACTTAGAAATCGTAGCTACTGCAATAAAAATGATTGGTTTTGGAATTCAGTCTGTCTGGAAGTATTTCTTAGTGCTGTGTACAGTGTAGGAAGCACTGTGCATCTGCAAACATGTTGTTCTTCTAGCAAGTGCTATTTGTCTTTTCTGGAAAAATGAAATCAAGGATGAGATGTGAAGTGACTTGCCCAGAGTCACGAAAGGAATCTCACGCAGCCAAGACTGAATGGGAGGTTCCAGTTCCCTAGTGTTATCTTCAAATCACTAGGTTTTACTCTTTTAATACATTTGTCCCTTAAAGGAACTGAAAAACAAGTTGACATACCTTAGAGACCCACATCAGGACAGTAAGGGCTAGAATTAAACATATAAGCTGTCATGATTTGGGGTGGTACGGGTATGGTAGCCCAGATGTTGTTCGCTACTTGGCCGTGCTTTGCACAGCCTGCAGAGTGGAAGGCCAGTGCGATATGTCAGTGTGAATCATAGCAGCATGTGTGTGTCCTGCTCTGTTTGTTCACTATCACCCAACAAAATAAGTCTCATTTGATGCTCCTCTTAACTGAGGAGGGAGAATACCATGTTGAAGTGAAGTGGGTTCATCTTTGTTCTGCCAGCCTGTAGTGTGACTGACCATTTCTTTCTTGTGGGGCTTTCTCCCATTTTCTTTAAACCAAAATATGGAGGGCTTAATTGTTCTTTCCTGCCTCTTAATCCAGGCCTTTGCTGAGAAGCACCAGATAGGAAGGTTATTGAAAACTTTGGACTGCTGATTCAGGGACATCCTCTTAAGATTTAGAAGAGTAGAGATATACAACACATAAGAGATCTGACTATTCCTATTTCTCTTCTAATTTATGGTCAAGACTGCAGCTTGTGTCTTCCATTTCATGATCTTAGTGTAGATACTAGGCTGTGTTTGTTTAGTTTTTTTCCCTCCAAGTTAGGATTAGTTCCTTAGGGTTCAAATAAGTTCTAAATTTCACAGAGAAGCACCTGAACCAAAATCCTGGATCCAAACATCCCAGACTTGATGTGGAATTCAATTCTGGATCCCAACTCTGTGGCTTACTAACCTACCCATTTAGGGAAGGGTTTGTTGTCTCTACGTGGTGTTTGTGTTTTTGGTCCTTTGGAACTAAGCTTTTAATTTGGTTGCCAGTTCTGCAAGGACTTTTTAACTTCTTAGCAATGCCGGTGTTCACACGCTCCATTGCTGGCAGTGCGATGCGTAGTGATAAAATTTGACTCTGTCTAAGGGTTACTGAGATAAACCAGCATCATCATTTGTAAAGGTCATTTTCCTGCATAGTGTTCTGAGCTTTGGATTTGAAAATAGCTCCTACCTGAAAGGACACATCTTCCAACTATGACCTGCATCACTGGCAGAGAGTTGTATAATCTGTACTTGTGGAATGGGAAGGTACAAGCTTCCATCGTTGCTGATGCATCATGTGATCCACCTGTTTTATTTTTCTTATAGCTGTTGTTTGGTTTATATATTTTTTTCAGTTTTATAGAAAAAAAAAAGGGGGGGGGAGGGTGGAGTTAAGGATTTTTTTCTACAAGGTATAAAACTCCAATGATTTAGTGGTGACTAGAGAGCTATGAAAAATACCCCATTAGGAGATGATGGGCTAAACGTGGGTCCGTTTCTCTTAGACAAGTAGGATAACCTTTAAGACGCATGAAACAACGTAATAATCGGGAAAATTAAAGCATTTGTTTCCAAGAAATTCTGTAAGAAATATCTATGGAAAAGACATCAGTGATTGAGAATAATGTACAAATTAATGTTTGAAACTTGTGTATCATTTCTTTAATCTCATACTCTTCAGTGAACGGTACACTTGTGTTCAGTTTTATGATCAAAAACAAAGACCAAAGAAGGCCAACCTCATTTGATTGTGTATATTCTGCCTGTCTTAATTATCAGTAGCTGTAAGGATACAGTGCAAGTGATCTGGTAACCAGTGGTTCTCGTCCTTTTCTTTTAGGGGGAAAAACAACTTTAAAATGTATAATTTATTGCCTAGCAATAACCATGTTGTTAAAATAATAATAATTAAAAAAAAAAAAAGGAATTAGCAACATGTCTTAATTTCCCAATAGCATTATTATATGTTGTATTTCAGTTTATTGTATATTGTGTTTTTGTATTTATTTGTGTTTGGAGGTCTTGCTATGTCTTTTTGTGTTTAAATGCTAATAAACAAGGACAGTGTGTAAGAGTGTAGAATGCCAAACTCTGAAATGCTAAACTGTGTTATTAAAGGAAAAAATAAATCTAAGTAGGAAATGATATTTTTTAAAAAAACTGGTGTGTTGAATTTGAATGACTGCTGTTGACTCGCAAAGGCCAAGGTGCATCCTTTCTCCTCTCTGAACCCACTGTGTGCTGGCTGTTCACTGCTTTACACTTACATACCTGATAGACCTTTACTGTGGCATTTCCCTGCCTCTTCCCAGGAAACTTGCCATAACTTTTATCAGAGTCCTATTTTCCATGTGATAACTCTGCTAGAATAAATTAGGCGATGGTGTTCATCCCAGTGTCAGTGTCAAGAGTCCTTGTGCAAATAGAGTAGAAAAAATTGAAATGGCTTTTCCTGCATTTGTGGTGCACTGCTTTCCCAAAGAGGTGCGAGAAAGGAGAGACAAAGTGTGGTCTAACATCTGAAAATTTAGATATTTTATTTTATTTTTTTCTTCTCCAGTGTCATTAGTGACTTCTTTCCTCAGCTCGTAAATGTATTTCGCGTGTGCGTTTGAAATCACAGAGCTCAGCGCAGTCTGTAAAAGCAGCACGCTGCTGTGAAGCCAGTGCAGCAGTAACATATCCACCACGGTTCAGATTCCGCCTGGTGATGAGACCCTGATGCCCAGTGGTGGTGAACGAAGGATGTCGCTTCTGAGCACTACAGTGATCTTTCTGTCCTTCTGTTTCTTCTCTCTCCCCTCCCACACCTTGCTCAGTGAAATTCCCATTTCCCCTCTTTCCCGTCACTGCAGGGGTAACACTGGGTTTAGCAATACGGGAATGTCCTGCCTGTGCTCAGCACAGCGGTGTCTTGGCAAAAGCCACTGCCGTGCTGCTGGCACCCAAACGTCAGTAGGACCCGGCCAGTCGATACCGGCGTTTGCAGCAGGTGGTCTGGAAGTGCTGGATGGCCGAGTGCCTTTTCTTGATAAAATGGGGACACCAGAGAAAAGGCAAATGCCGGAAGGGGGGCACGGTGAGAGGGAAGGGTGGCTAAGAAATGCTGTCCTCACCATGCGCAGGACGTGCTGAGGTGGATGTTCCCTTCTGCTGCTGCTGGGAGCAGTCACTGGTAAGTGACTCTGGATGCTCTGGTGTCCCCTGCCCTGCTTGTCACACTTTCCACTCGTACTTGGCTGGCGTCTGAGGCTGCACCGCCTGAAGCTCTTCATCTTGCTGTGGAGCCTGAAAAGATGATGAACTTCCTTGTCTTAACGACTTCTTGTCTGCTCTCTTCAAGCAGAGCCTTCTTAAGGAAGAGCAGCCTTTGCTTTCCTCAGAGCTCCTCCTCTTCCCAAATTTTTTTCTTGGTGCTGCTCAGACTTGACATTTGTGTTATTAGAGTACAGCAGGACAGGTGGAGAGGAAACAAATTAAATGTAAAGGCAAACACTACTTCTCACCTCCCTGCTCCTCCTCCCCCAGCAATGAATCGTAATTGAAATGACACGTGATGCCGTTCCTGGCAAGAATGAGTCTTCAGAGAAGATTTCTTCTCTGCGACAGGTCACAGGAGGCAGCTGGCAGCTTTGTAGCATGCTTTCTCCCAGCAGGCAGTATGTCACTTAGGGTGATGGGAGCAGTGTCAGCTCTGGGAGAGCGAAGCAGCCCAAGAGAGCAGAGTGAGGAGCTCCCCTGGTCTAGAGAGGGTGCTGTGCAGACATGTACATAGCTCGAGCCTGAAGCTGCTGCTGTGGCCATCTCTTCTAAGAAAGTACAGAGGGATTTTTAATTTTTTTTTTTTAAGTTTTCCAGTGTTTCAAGCCTTGGGCTTGCTCGCTATCTGATAAAGGGAAGCAAATAACCTCTGGCTTGGTCTTACAGATGGACCTATCTCCTGCTCTTTGGGATAGCCTGCTTCAGTGTGACGAAGCCCTGGAACTGTTTGAGAAAGGGGAAAATATCTGGTGATCAAAACAAGTCACAAAAGAGGTGATTTCCCCCATCCTTCCCCAAAGCTGGTTTTCCGTGAGTCACTTGTACGGTGCTTTCCTGCATGCCTGGGTTGAGACCTGCAGGCTGTCACCCGCGAGGAACGCATCTGACTTGTCCTGGTTTGGCCAAAAGAGGTGATAACCCAAGTGTCATCTTCTGCCCCGCTTGGCAAGGAAGGTGAGCGCACCCAGCGCTTTGCTCCTTTGGGGTGACCACCCGAGTTGACTCTGGCAGTGGTGAAGGCTGGACCTGATGCATGCTCTCAGGTGTCCTGTGGGCTGCTGAGAACAGGGTATGGACCCAGGGAGATAACAGGAAGGCTGAATTCCCACCAGCCAGGCTGGTAAACGTGGAAAAGACCTTGGGGCCTGACTTCTACCCCACAGGCTGCAAATTGGGTTAAGTGGTGTTTGGCCACAGCTTGTGATAGTGGTTGCAACTGGTGGAAATGTGTGTTTTGACAGCCTCACTGTGCTGATGAGAGGCAGGAGTTGTTTGCAGACATTGCTATGGACACTTGATGGCTTCTTTGTGCCAACACAGAAGCTCCTGCAGATGGGATTATTTGGAGATCTCTGGAGATGTTCAAAACCTGCCTGGATGCTGTCCTGTGCAACTTGCTCTGGGTGAACCTGCTTTGGCATGGGGGTTGGACTAGATGATCTCCAGAAGTCCCTTCCAACCCCCACCATTCTGTGATCAGCCTGGCTGGTAGAAATGGCATCTGTCTCAGCATACGCTGCGCCATCAGCCAGCGGGAGCACAGACAAGGCATGAGTCTGTCCCCAGCCCTTGCCCCTTTAGCAGGTGTCCTGGGGGCAGATGGTGGAGCTTGGTAAGTAACTCTCAGTCCTCCGAGGACAGCAAAAAATCTCACCTAGGCGCAGGGGTTAGGTGAAGTGGGCTGGCTGAAGTGTTCAGCAGGTTGTGGGCTCAGGACCTGAGAAGCAGGTCTGGTTGCTCAGATCCCCGTGTGTGCACATGATGTGGCTCCGTAGCTGCTTCTTGCAGCCATCCCCAGCAGGATGTTCTGGTTCAGACCATGAGATAAGAAGCAAGTTGGAGCATGGCTTCTGGAGGCCTGTAAGCATCATGTGAGTTCCTCTTGCTGAATTGGTGCAGTCCCAAAGAGGGTTTGTCTCTGTGGGTTTACTGAATATTCAGCTTTAGCTTCTGACCAGCCCCAACATAGTGCTGTGCCTCTCCCAGGTGGACACAGAGCTCCTCTGCCACTAGGGATTGGCCCTGGCAGTGTAGATTGTGCTGCTGCACCTGAGACTTTAATACTTTCTTAAATAAAAGGAAATTCGACATGGGATCTTACTCTGCTCCATTGGATCACTGCTCGGGGTGGCCTGCTTTGAGGGCAGGGGTGAGATACAACAGCCAGAGGGGCTGTCACCTGGCAGGGCCCTTCTCCCCAGTTATTTAGGATTAGCTTCGTGTACAAAGCTTACACGATGACACTGCGTGCCAAGGAGACTGGCAGACACGGTGGTGCCTGGGTGCAGCCCGGCCTGTCAGCGTGCCTGGGGAGCAGCTTTGTGCACCTGCAGGGGCAGCTTAACCCCCGGGGGGCTGGAGGCAGCTGGTTCTGGCACACCTCTGCCCCCTCCCCTGTCAGTCACAGGGTAATTCTTCCATGAGCCTCATGACTTTCTGGGGACGGTGCTAGTGCAGCTTGGCTGTTTGGAGGGCTGCAGGGAGTGTGTGTGTTGGGATGATCGCTCACCTCAAGGACTGGTGCTCACAACTGTTGCTGCTTCATGCTCAGCACTGGGCTCCCTTTCCAGCTGCACAGTGCTGGGTCTGAGGGCTCGCACTGGAGAAGTCCCTTGTGTTTCAGGCTACAGCCGTTTTAAGTGGCAAGAAGATGCAGTTGTACAATAGGGAAATTCAGCGAGGTAATGATGGGCTTTAGGAGGTGGCTTTGCTGACTGGCTAAGGGCAATGGTGTTTCTGGCTTTGACCCCAGTTTATAACTCAGTGCTGGGAAGATCAAGCATGGGCTGTGTGTTGTTTTCTCCCTCTGCAGCAGTGATCTGCCCGCCCTCCCCTGGGCATCGCAGGCAGCCAGCACTGGGGCACAGGCTGGGGAGCAGAAGGGCGGGCTGGCAGCAAGGAGTGAAATGTGCTGCTCTCCACATTAGGGACAGCTGCTTTTATTTCTGGGGGCTGATTTCTGCTTCCTTTCATCTTTGTTTCTCTCTCCCTGTAACCACCTCATCCACATCTCGTTCCCATGCAGCCTTCTCTTGTGCCTGCCTGGTGCTGGGCACAGCAGCATCTTGGGGTGGTAGCAGTGACAAAAGCTGGGTTGGAGAGTGGTGTGCTCTGGCCCAGGGAAAGACCCACAGCAAGTGCCAGGTTATTCTGTCCCCTGACTCCTGGCAGTAAAGCTGCAGTGGGCAGCTGTCCCCATAACACAGGTTTTGCTGGTATTGCTGTAATTGCGCTGCCCTGTCCTACCCTAATGCTAGAGCGGTGGGAGCAGGGACTGTCCCTCTGTGGGCAGGATTTCACAGGCCCTTTGATGAATGCAGGGCAGATTGGGTATTTTAGACCTCTGCCTGCTTGCCAGATGTATCATGGCTCACTTAAAATCAAACAAGCAGCAGCAAACTGAGCAGCTGAAATAAGCAGTGCCCAAAAGCAAAAATAAGAGTGTGGAGCACCCCCTGAAACTCTGGGTTTCAGGGGCCATGGCACTGCTCTCTGCGTGGGGTCCCATGAGCAGTTTCTCTTCTCCCACCCAGCCCTGCCATGCTGCAGGATGCTGAGGCTGTGGAGAAGCCCTCTGCACACTGCAGTCCTTTCTCCAAGCTGGTATTGCCGAGTATCCATGGTCTATATTTTTTTCCCTCTTTATTAAAATACAGGACATGTCGCTGCAGCCAGCATTCACCCCGAGAATCCCCTGGGAGAGATTTGTGAGTGGTAATGAGAAGGCAGGAGCCTTTCACCTCGAGGACATCTCTCAGCATCCAGCTCCCTGCACAGAAAGTGCTGACTGCGTTTTGGCTGATGCCCAGGCTGAGAGCTGCTGCTCGGGAGCTTTTTCTCTTAGCAATTTGCAGGCCGTGCTCGTGACACTGGTGGGGACATTGCTCCGGGCAGGGGCACCTCCACCTTCCTTCACAGGGCACGGTGCATTGCCCGGGGCTGTGCCAGGGTGTCCTGGGGGCAGGACCCCTGCTGCTCTTCTCACTCCTACACTTGCAGCAGATGTGGGAAATGGCATCAAGCGGGTTAAGATTTTGGGAGACAGATTTCCAAAAAGTGCTTGGTCCCTGGTTCCACCTCACCCCCTGGGCCTGTCTGGTTGGAAGCTGTGAAGTGGTGGGAGCATGAAGCGTGGGATGGGGGTGGCCTGGTCCCTCTCCTGCACTCCCAAATCCTCACTGGTGTCGGGTCAGAGCTGCTTGTGGTTTGTGACCTCTCCACTGATGTTCCTTCCAAGCATTTCTCCAATCTCCTCCTGGGCTCCTCTAAACCCCTTGCATTCACAAATCTTCTGCCCTCACCCTGCTTGTACCAGTGTCAGCCAAAAGGTCTCTGCTGGAGGGGTGCTGAGCCCCTCCAGCTCTCCCTGTGGTGTGGACCTCTGTCACCATCCCCATGCTACCTGCTTCCCAGACTGTCGAGCTGCCACGGTGAGTGCCGGGTAATGAGCAAATCAGCTGGTGGCTAAAGTACAACTAGAAGTCATCGCTGGGAGCTGCTCTCTTCCAAGTGAGCTAATTGAAAATACATTGAGACCATTATTAGTATTTACAAGGTAGCTGGTGACATGGGATTTTGTGCTCACCACCCTTTAGGGGACCCGGATGGGTGGAGGGGATGTGGATGACGAGGGCTGGTGAGCAGAGCTGGGGGACCACTGCTGTCACCTCCTGTCTTCCTTCCACAGTGGCTCTCCCAGGCTCCCCACAGATGCTAAGGAAGTGGGGAGCTTGGGAATGGAGCTGAGAGCAAACTGGCTTCTGGGACTGAGAAGGCTCTGGTTTATGCTGGAGGAGACCTGCCTCCTGTGCTGGTTTACTCACAGAATCACAGAATTGCCTAGACTGGAAAAGACCTTTAAGATCATCACATCCAATCATTAACACAACACTGACAAGTCCCTGACTAAACCATGTCCCTGAGCATAGTAGTAGTATGTCTACATGACTCTTAAACACTCCAGGGATGGGGATTTCACCACTGCCCTGGGCAACCCAATGCCTGAGAACCCTTTCAGGAAAGAACTTCTTACTAAGATCCAATCTAAACTTCCCCTGGCGCAACTTGAGGCCATTTCCTCTTGTTCTGTCACTTGTTACTTGGTTGAATAGACTGACCCTCACCTCACTACACCCTCCTTTCAGGTAGTTGTAGAGAGCAATAAGGTGTCCCCTGAACCTCCTTTTCTCCAGGCTAAACAACCCCAGTTCCCTCAGCTCCTCCTCCTAAGACTTGTGCTCTTGACCCTTCACCAGCTTCATTGCCCTTCCCTGGACACTCCCTTCTCCCTACAGCCTCCTCTGGGCTGAGCCCATCACGTGGCCCCAGGAGGGTCCAAGGTCTGTCTGAGCAGGGGCTGTGGAAGCGAGGGCTGGCAGCCTGCTGCAAAATGAAGCGCCTGTTCTTCCTGCTCAGTGTCCTGCAGCTCCTTGGTGAGTATCCCCAGGGCCTGACCACTGTGACGAGCAGGGGTGACCGCTGGGTGACTTCTCCATAGCACTTGGGGCAATCCTGTTTCGGAGCAGAGCTGTAGGCTCTGTCGCTTCAGGCGTGTCTGTAACATACACAGGAAAAGTCACTTCCAGGTGGACAGAGGGAAGGCGGGGAATGTGGTGGGGTTAGTGTCCCGTGCGCTGCACCTCCGTGCCAGGGTTTCCCTGCTCTTGTTTGGAGCCAGCAGCTCTGCACTGCAGGGGACACTCTGTTGAATATGCACGTTGCCTTGATGTTCCAGGCCTGCGCTTCCCTGGAGACGAGGCTGACTAAATAGCACGCTGATATTTCCAGGGCTGTGGAGGGTGCAGGAATGCGTCAGTGCAGCTGCATGGGGGAGAAGGCTGTGCAACAGGAGATCAGCCTCTGCCAGCCCAGAGCTCCTGGCCGGAGGAGATGTCCCCGCTGCTGCCGTAGCCAAGGCAGGTCAGCACACAGAGCCATCTCTGCGGTGCAGAGCGACACGAGCGCTGTGTGTTCCCCTTGCAGTTGCAGGAACGTGAGGTGTGTGCGCAATGGGGCCAGCTCAGCCTTTCTGCTGGAGCTTTAACCTCCCCGTTCTCCGGTTTCCCAGGACAGGAGGAACATAAGTCAACCATAGCAAGGACAGAACAACTTGCAATTACAATCTCGGGCCTTTTTTCCTTTCTTAAGCTTTTTTTTAACTCTAAATCAGCCAGGTGCATGTGCCCATAACACTGCAAGCAGCTGCTTGGGTCTGGTTCTCGTGGCTGTACTTTCCTTTTCTCTCTCAGTGGGTTTTAAAGTGGATACAGGGTGGGGGGTGTTTGCTCTGCCTAAGGGCTCCTTCAGGCAGCTGAAAGCCATGGCTGCAGCCCAGTGTGGGGCTGGGGGACCCTCTGCCCCTCGCACCCAGGCTCCCACCCCTGCTTCTACATTAGGACTTTCATTCGGGTTAAAAACATATTGTTTCCTTTTTGCCCAGCCGTGACTACATACAGCAAGTGGTCTCAGCAGAGGCCCAGGCAGGGTCAGACAGTGCAAATTATGCTCCAAGGCGATTGCTGCACACTGATAAAGCCTCTGCAGAGCCTACAGAGCACAACTGGCCCCGTTCCTCCCATCATTCAGACTAGCAGGGCCCAGGCTTTCTGCAGTGCACTTCCCTCCATCAGCCAGAGTCATCAGACCCCCCTCCCATCCCAGGATGTCCCCTCCATGGCCAGGTCCCATCCACCATTGGCTTTCTACCTACTTTGTAGTTTTGTGGGTATTTATTTCCCCTAAAGAAGAGACAATCCATATTAAGAGCAAAGATTTTTTCTTTTTTCTTTTTTTTTTCCCCTCTCTTTTCTATCTCATAACTCACTTGCCTCAAGACATTTAATTCCAGCTGCTGGAGATTCATCTTCAGCTGAATGTGCATCTCGCAGCCAAGCCTGGCCAATGCCAGGCCAGGAGGCTCGCAGCTCTGCTGTGCTCATGCAAACAGAGCAGGTCAGAGTGGAAACCCACCTCTGCCTCGGCCAGTCCCTGGCCAGTGGACTCATCCCGTGGGCAGGACTGCTGCTGTCCCAACAAGCCCTGTGGGGAAGACCTCTATTTCCTAACCTGCCAGTGCCTCAGGCTGTAGGACACTGTTGAATCCTCTCCCTCCAGCCCCAAACACATGAAACCAGCCCGTATTTTGCATTACATATCCCATAGCAAATGGCCTTTCTCCTCCTGCCCTGTCATTGTGGCCCTGCTGGCTCTGCGTGCCCGCTCCATACCTACTGGGAACATTGAGGTCAAGGGGTCTCTGCACATCTGATAAGTTTGAGTGGCAACAAACCCCTGCAATGAATGTTTAGGTACCAGGTGTATGTTATTCTTGCCCATTGCCTACAGGACTTTCCTGCTTTCTCTCTGCCTGCCAAATATCCATCCCTCACTCCTCTTCCTACCTGGGTGGCTAAAAACCATCACCCAGCCAAAAAAAATCCCCTGTGCAGAGGGTGGCTGTGACTTCTCAACTGGGAACATGCAGAGACTGCTTTTGGGTGAAAAATCCCCAAATCTGACCAGAAAAGGCCAAGCCATCCCATAGTGCACCCCAGAGAGGGCTCCCAGTGCCTCCCACGGACTGGGTTACACTGGTTTCTCTGCTCCTTCCAGCTGCTGCCACCGCTGTGTACAAGCAGTGGATCTCCAACACCAATTTTGAAACCGCCTCCAACTGGGATAAAGGCCAAGTCCCCTGTGCTGACGACGTGGTTCATTTTGAGAAGAACAAGGTACTTGATGTTTTTGTTTTATTTTTGCTTTATTTTTTGTGAAATGCCATCAGGCATTGGAAAAGCCCTTTACCTGCTGGGTAAAGGCAGGTAAAGGAAAAGCCCTTTACTTGCATGCTTTTATTTTTGCTTTTCTTACAGGTTGTCTCAGTCTTCGTCAGGTCTCCCCATGTGCTGACAGACATGGTAAGGCAGCGTGTGGTGGTGCGGGGAGGGCAGGCGAGGGCAGGGATGATGCTGGAGCACTGCCAGCTGGGTGGCATATCCTCCTGTCCCTGTCTCCAGGGACTTCAACATTTTGCTCTGTGGTCCAGCCAGGCCTCAGCTGGGGCAGAGGACAAGAGTCACAGCAGACTGGGTCTCTCTGTACCAAGGAGCCAAAAAGCCCATTTCTGTGATTATTCTTTTTCATTAGAGAAGATCACAGAATCACAGAATGGTTTGGGTTGGAGGGGACTTTAAAGATCATCCAGTTCCAACCCCCCTGCCATGAGCAGGGACAGCTTCCACTAGACCAGGTCGCTCAAAGCCTCATCCAACCTGGCCTTGAACACTTCCAGGGAGGTGGCATCCACAACTTCTCTGGGCAACCTGTTCCAGTGTCTCACCACCCTCACAGTGAAGAATTTCTCCCTAATATCTAATCTAAACCTTTCCTCTTCCAGTTTGAAGCCATTACCCCTTGTTCTATCACTCCCCGCCCTTGTAAAAAGTCCCTCCCCAGCCTTCCTGTAGGTCCTCATGAGATACTGGAAGGCCACTAGAAGGTCTCCCTAGAGGTGGGGGAGAACACCCTAAAAACCACTTTCCTTTGTACAACATTATTTTTTTCTCCCCAAAGGAAGGTTAAAACCCCCTTCATGGGACTGAGAACTTGGCAGTAGTTTGCTGAGGAGCACCAACCCACAGCATTGCCAGCATGGAGCAGACTCTAGCCCTGGGCAGAGGCTAAGTGAAGCTGACATCAAAATATCTTGAAACGAAAACAAACCGTTCTGGGAAATACCAAAATGTTGGTTGAGTAATTTTCTTTCAAGTGCCATTGGGTTTTATGTTTTTCTGCAGCATTATTAGTCTGGATGTGGCAGGACGGGCATGGCACTGTACTGCAATGCATGTGTTGAGATAAGATTAGAGGGTCTTGTTTCAGAGGGGTTTCTGAGCAATCTGGTGTCCCCCCAAAAGAGGAGCCCTGCCTGGAGCAGGCTGACAGGCAGCCATGAAAGTGCGGGGTCTCGATCCCCACGGCTTGGAGGGTCAAATTTAACAGGGTGGAACTAAAAGGAAAAGCAAACCCGCTGCCCCAGCACGCTGGTACGGGATGGGTCACCAGTGAGACCCATCCAGCGCTGGGATGCCACGAAATGGGCTGAATCCTGTCTGTAAAATCTCCTCCCCTGGACAGGACGAGTTTGTGGCCAAGTTTTCCCTCTCAGTTTTAGGGTGGCTTTGCTCTTTTATCGGCCATTAAATCTAAACAAGCCCTTGGAATGTACGTGTTCAGGTTGTCTACACCACTAATAGTTTTGATGCTTTAATAATGCCATGTGCCACATTTAATGCCTCTAGAAATATTTGGAGGAGTTACTTTATTTATATGGCATTTTAAATATGAATTTTTGAAGGAAAGAATGTACTGGGGAAATACATACAAGTATAATGTAATAAATTATGTGGAATTTACCCAGAGAAGAAAAGAGCAAAATATCACTCCAGTAGATTTTATTTTACTTACAGATGAATGTATAATATTTCTAAAGTACTTTTATCAGAGGCCTGCAAAGTGCATAATTGCAAAGCAGCGTTGCTCATTATGGCGTGAGCCTTTCACAACCAACTAAAGGGCTGAGCTGTGGAAGCCTGTGGCTGGCTGCAGGAGAGGGAGGTGACACACAACCTTTGCACAACTAATGACATCTGTGGCCACGCTGCCGTGCCCATCGTCTGCAGGCTGCTTGGGTGGACGTTTCCCATCGCGGCTGAATGATGGAGTCAGGGTGCTTGAGTGGCCCCCAGCTCATCCCCACCTCTGCTGCCCTGGGGTTTCTCTGGGATCCCACTGCTGGGGAGTGGCCATGCAGGCTCCAGAGTTACAGTGAATATTTTAGTCCCACCACTGTGCAGGGGGAGAGGAGGGCTGGGGGGATCAAGGAATGAATAAATCATCTCGGCAGCACCAGCTCTGAGAGTGCAGCACTGCTCCCCTCCAGGCAGGGGCTCGCCCCGCTGCTGCACCCAATTGCACCATCTGTGAGCAACCAAGCTTTTACCAGGCTACAACCCGGAGCACAACTCACACCTTCGTTTGAGCATCGCTGCCACAACAATTGGCAATGAACTGTCCCAGCAAGTTTCCTAGCGTGGCGGTTAATATTTCTTTTTAATTTCGGCTCAGCCACCTCCCTCCTGAGCACTGGCGTGCTCTGTTGTCACCAGGTGATAAGGGAACTGCCAAGATTAGGGATGAAAAAGGAATGAAACCCAGCACCTGAGCCGGTCTGCCACTTCTGGGGATGGCATGAAATTTGGCAACTGGCTGGTTAGAAAATGAATTGATGGCGCGGCTTTTTGCAGAGAGGCTGGGCTGCACCTGTTCGGCTGCCGGCTGCGCTGCGCCGGAGCATTAATCACTTAAATCAGCAGGAATACATTAAGCTTTAAAGTCGCCATGGAGATGCTAGACAGCCTTTGGCCAAAAAAAGAGGAGAGCGTAGCTTGCTGTCATAGCACAGGAGGAAATTCACAGCTGGGGAAGGGGCTGGGCTCTCATTGACTTTCATGAGGTCAGTGCTTGCTGTGGTGGGTGTGGGGGGGAAGCTTGGTGCCAGTGCCTCACTGGCGGAGGGGCAGCATGAGACCTCCCATCCCAGTTACCCAGCTGAGTGGAGTGAGACCTGGGGTGCTGTGGGGTCCTCATGTGCCACCATCAGACCCCCTTAGACATTTAGCCAGGGACTTGTCAGTGTTAGGTTATTGGACTTTATGATCTTAAATGTCTTTTCCAACGTAGGCAATTCTGTGATTCTGTGATTTTGTATTAAAGGAAACCCTTCTGTACAGTGAGCCCTCCACCTCCCCTCCTCATCCATCCCATGTGGGCACCAGCTGAGTGCCAGGAGCCTTTCTTGGGAGAAGGCTGGAGCTGTTGAGACATGCAGCCCACCTCCCCTCTCGGAGGAAACCCATTTATCACCCACCTTAGTGCTTATTTGGTCTGAAGTTTCGAGTGGGTCCCTAATTCAGTCGCACACTAAATCCAAATCCATCTTAAGCATAAGTGACTTTGAAGCACAACCCTTGTGATTAGGCTGGATTTTCCATGGTATTTAGCTGACTAAAGATGCAGATCAGTATTTAGCCGGCTTTCAGAGGAGCCTGGGAGTAAATCCGCAAAAAAGATTGAGGTGCTCAGGGTGGTGGTGCCTGATGTGGGTGCTCCAGAACAAGGTAGGCTTTGGCTTTGCTTGTGTCCCTGCTGAGAAGGGCTCCTCTGAGGAGCTTGGACCTGCTGGCTGTGGCTGCACTTCCAAAGGAAGCCAGGCCAGGGCACGGCTGCAACTGCAAGCTCAGTGTTTGCCCCAGTAACACCAGCACTTGTGCAATTTCTGCCTGAGCCAGCCAGTGCTGCCGCATGGGCCAGTGATGATGCCACTTAATGTTTCTGGGGTGTCAGGAGTTGGGTTTAGCCACATGGGCAGAGCAGCCTCACTTGACTCCCGTGGTGCCAGAGTCAAGGCACTGGCTGGGATTATTCATCAGCGCCCACATTGCCTTTCCAGCTCTGCCCCATCACCGAGCCCTGCCATGGTGACAGCAGCTGCCTGTATCTCTTCCCTGCCCATCTGGTGAGGGGCCACAAATGCTGGGTGAAGGTCAGGAGCATGTGGGGCACTGGGATCTAACCAGGCACGCTTTGCCCAGCCTTATATTTTTAGCTGTCTAATTGTGAGAGCAGAATATACTCGGCTTTGCTGCAGGATGCTCTTGCTCAGTTCCTGGCAGAGATTGATCTTGAAATGCCAATTGGTCTCCAGGGGCTCTGGCTCTAATGAATTGCCACAGTTTGCGCTTGTCCTAGGCACCAGCACTCCCTCCCCCCACTTCCTGAACAGCAGGGTAAGGAGACACCCAAGAAAGGGATTATTTTTCCTTCTCCTGAGATGAAGGTAAAAAATTTCAGAGGAGTGTGTGTGTGCATGTGTGCCAGCACATCATTACAAGCCCAAATCCTGCAGGCTTTTCTCCAGCAGCGTTCCCACTGAAGGTTTGTCCTAGGAAAGGAGTGAGGTGAAACAGCCTTTTACAGTCGCCTCCCTGAGTTTATTTGCTCCTTGCAGGCTAGTTTCCAGCAGGAGGAGTTATTAAAGCCTGTGATGAGTGGAGCAGCTTGCCGGCACCCCAGGCTGGAGTGGATGCTGGGACAGGTCTGGCTGGGCAGCTGCTGTGTGGACAGACTGCCGTCCCTCTCTCCTGGGGATGGCTGCATTGCCCGTACCTCAAGCCTCTTTCAAGCTCTCTCTGACCTTGTCTTTGGAGGGAAGTTCAGGAAAAATGAGCTGAACTAGCCTGAAGTAGATTTGGCAAATGACTTTAAGCTTCTGTGTGCCTTCTGCATCCGTAACTCAAGTGTCTTGGGCTGGTTTACCTTGATGTGCTCCTTTGTCTCCCTGAGGCGCCTGATTTCTGCACACTGCTGAGACCTGTTTGGCTCCACATCTGGGGGTGTGTGCTGCGGGGCTGCAGTCAAATTAATGGTCTTCTGGGGCCTGTTGGTTTTTTTTCTCACCCCGTGGCTTTTACTGGGGTCTGCAGGGTGGTTTGGCAGGAGGTGTGCCAGCCAGCACCTGCACAGGATGGCCAGGAGCTGTGGCTCCTTTGTGGGGACACGCAGGAGCATGATGTTTCAAGAACCAATGTACCAGGACACCCCTGTGCCAGGGGTTATGGTGGCAAGGCCAGTGTGTGGGGAGCCCATGCCCCGAAACATGCCAAGCAGTCACGTCAAGGTAACCGGCTCCTGCATCACTGTGAGCACGGCCGCACTGCTGCCAAAGGCCCTGCCTCGCAGGAAGGGAGGTGGGGAGATGGGCAAGGGAGAGTGGCCAAGCACCTCGTTAGCTTGCAGGAGATGATGCTGAAACAATGATGTCCCACCATCACACTGCTCCTTTGCCTGTGCCCCTGCCTGCTCTCGGGGCCAAAAGCAGAGGGGTGAGTTATTGCTGGGAGCAGTGGAGGGCTGGTGGGCACCTTCTGCCTGATGCTGCTGGGTCCCATGGAGAGGAGCACTAGCTTCTGTACCCTGCTCCATACTGCACCAGCCTGCCTGAGGATGGGTTTCACAGCGATAAAAACTGCATTTGTTGCTTGGTTTCCTCAGAATGCCAAAGCCCCGCTCCTCATGGGGCATGTGCCTGGGCAGGGAGCTTTTTGGGCATCAAGATTCTAGTCCAGCAGCAGATTGCCCTCCTTGGCTTGCCCAGGGGTCTCGAGGTGGCTGTAGGTCATCCTGCCTTGCTGGCCTCTCTCATGAGGGATCTGGAATAGCTGGTGCATGATCAGGGGCCATGGCAGGGGCAGGCTGGACCTGGCAGTGGGCTGGGGGCATGCGGTGGTATGTACAGCTGGGGGCAAGGACACTGGCCTGAGGATGCAGGTGGGAGCTTCACCCAGGCAGAAAAGTGAGTAAATGAACCCCCACTAACAAACCCAAGAAACCTTGTGGTGAGTGAGCCCCCAGCAATGCTCCAGAGCTGTCAGGGGGACTCACCTATGGGTGAATCTGGCCCCGTGACTTTCTGGGGCCTTCAGTCAGCAGCTGGATCCCACCCCAGCACCCACACACCCAGCTGCACTTGGAGGCGTTGGCCCCAGTAGGTGTTGGGAGCACCCCCACTATTCCCACCCATGGGCTGCCACTGCCCCAGCAAAGCGAGAGATGATACAGAAATGTTTTCCTTGCACATTAACACCTGTGGTGGGTTACAGCCCTCCGTGTTGGAGAAGTAACCCCCTGGCATCCTACCCCAGCAATGTTTTTTCGATGAGGTGCCACCTGCACCAGCCCCAGATCTGCCCCTGGGCTGGGTTTCAGGCGAGGGGATGTACCCAGGAGCCATGCACAGCCCTGACAGCTACCGACCTTCTGGCTGGTGCACCCATGGGTGCAGTGCTGAGGAGCCCAGCGTGCTCGGGCAGTCTTGGCATTGTGCAATGGGAATGGTGGCACCATCTCACCCAAGCAAGGATTTCAGATGTATTGATGCTGTGAATTAAAACAAGGCTGGAGGCCGAGCTGGCTGCAATCACGAGCGTTGCTCACCCAGGGTTCAGAGCAGAAGCACTGCATTTTTTCCAGCGCTGATGACAGTGACAGGCCAGTCACACTGCTGTCAGTCACCTCAGCCCGATGCTCATGAATCAAGCAGAGCCGGGATGTGCCAGAGGCCAGTTCAAAGCCACCCACTTCAAAAGCTGCCTCTCAGGCCTTTGCTATTTTTATCTTTTGCATTTCGGAAGTTAGTTTCGTTTTCACTTGCGCATTGGGACAGTGGGATTTCTTCTCAGTGGTGCAACGCTGGGGCTGCAAACGTGGTGATTCTGGGCCGAGAGCCACATGGGGTCTTTCCTCTTTTTTTTTTGCTGACTTTGGTGAGAAAAATGATGACTGTGTTTCAGTTGTCATTACACTTGATAACGATGGCCAAGGAGATAAGTCATTTACCAGTAACAGGGATGGGAAATGACTAATGGGACTCTAAGCTCGCTGTATTAATGGCCCTGGAGTACAACTTGGCAGGAGGAAGGGAAAGCAGATGAAACTGCCAGCTTCTTGGCTCCAGTCCTTTGGTACATGTCACTGCTCAGTTCAAAATGTACTTGGAAAGTGGCCCAGCCTATATGCAATTTCTATACTAAACTCCCAAATGCAGAAAACCACTGCCCAGTCAGAGTCTCCATTTGTCCTCTGAAGAAAGCCGAGATGCTTAACTTATGTTAGGAAAAAAGAAAGGGCGAATTGGAGCCACTTGTGAAATGCTGCCCAGTGGTGTGTGTCTCAGGGATGGCTGGTGGTGGATGGGCAACTTATCAGCCTTGGTGGGCAAGGAGCCGTGGCTGTGGGGGCCAGCCTCAGAAGTTTCTGCTAACAAAACAAAAGTACAGAGCTGTGCTTGCACTTCATGTTTGTGGAGATGAGGTGACTCCATCCCCTGGCTTGCATCGCGTTGTGTCACATTTTAATTCCAGGGCTGGTGCTAATAGCGTTTGGGCAGTCCCAGAGTGTGCAGGGGTCAGCAGCTGGCACACTGTGTGTGCTGTGGGACTCTCATTTCCCTGCCACACTCACAGTCACATGAAGAGCTTCCTCTGGGCTTCAAAAGTCCAGCCAGCCTCGGGTTTTGGCCTTGGTGGTGGAGGGAGATCTCCAGTGGTAGCTGGAGAAGCTACATCTTCTCCAGAGAGCCCAGAGGCCAGTGTCTCAGGAGCCCTGCACAGGCACTGCAAGCGTGGGGCAGGTTTAGCATGAGGCATTTTCTCCCACCTCTCCCCATGGGCAGGATTGGTGCCATGTGCTGCATCTGCCCCACACCCCATCCAGACCCACTCACCTGGGCCCTCCCAGGCACAGGAGGATGCAGCCTTGGTTGGTCATTGGGTCAGCTTTTGTGCACCTGTGTGTGCACGCAGGTGTGTATCTCTATCCAAGCATGCCCACCTCATCCCTGCTCTTGCCACACTGAACTCAGCCACGCTGTGTGAATCCTTATTGTGTGTTCCTTGCTTTGCTTTGGGAATGTTGCATGCACACAGTGCTCTGGCATTGCTCCCTGGAACAGTGTGAGTGATGCAGCTTACAAATTTGGGCTCTTTAGCCTGGAAAAGAGAAGACTCTGGGGAGACCTTATAGCGGCCTTCCAGTACCTGAAGGGACCTACAAGAAAACTGGGGAGGGACTTTTCATAAGGGCAGGTAGTGATAGAACAAGGGGTAATGGCTTTAGACTGAAAGAGGAGAGGTTTAGATTAGATATTAGGAAGAAATTCTTCACTGTGACGGTGGTCAGACACTGGCACGGGTTGCCCAGAGAAGTTGTGGATGCCCCTCCCTGGAAGTGTTCAAGGCCAGGTTGGATGAGGCTTTGAGCAACATGATCTAGTGGAAGGTGTCCCTGCTTATGGCAGGGGGGTTGGAACTGGATAATCTTTAAGGTCCCTTCCAACCCAAACCATTCTGTGATCCTATGATTCTATGTAGGCACATATTTGTCTAAGTGTTGTCTCTGTGGCTTTTTTCTACCCCCTAGTTAATTTGTAAAGATCAGAACAAAGGATCGCCTGGACAGGAAAGCTCATTGTGTCCTGCATGGCCACTGCAGGGCATTTGGGAAGCTCTGACCCACAGCCAGAGTCAAATGTTTGATAACTACAGGGGAAAGAGCTGATGAAAGCAGGGACTTCCCAACCCGATGGTCTTGCTTCAGCCACAACACTCACGAACACCAACTTCTGCAGCCTGGGGAAGCAAGCAGAGGCCAGCCAGCCCTGTCACCAGTCGCTGCTGTCTGATTCTTCCTCCTCCACCCCAAGGTCCTGCAGCTACAGGCCCAGGTGCCCACAGGTGACTGCTGGGAAGAGCTGGTACCCTGCGTTGTTGAAACCATCCGCTATATCCCATCCAAAACCCCACCCTGAGTAGCTCAGCTGGACCCCAGCAGCCAGCTGGCCACCCTCCCTGCTTGGCCTCATCATGCACAGCAAGCTACAGGGTGGCAACCGGTGAACTGGGCAAGAGGCAGCAGTGAGGGACTCCAGCCTGAAGTGGCCCACCAGGTCTGAGAGAAGGGACTTGTCCAGCAGTGCTGCTGGTACGTGCTCTGACTATAGGCACTAGATGACTGCTCCAAAGTGTCCCACTTGTTTGGGCTCACAGGGAAATGAGTCAGGACTCTTCTGAAGTGAAGCACCTTGTGAAAGAAGCTTGTAGCATAAACCTCGCCCAGCAAAAAGAAGGCCAAGTCCTGAGCCTCAAAACATCACTAGGCACAGCTTTTATATCTGCAGCTAAAGGGCATGTTGCCATTCGTATCCTGGCAGCCCTTTCAGCTTCACTCAGTGCTTCAGTGTTGGAAAAATTGGCTTTACTTGAGTGTAATATAAATTCAGAGAACATGATGGTGTGGTTTCCAGTTAGGTATGACACGTACTGTGGTCTCATGGAGCAGTGTCTATAGGCAAAGGCTTCTTCCTGGCTGGTGGGGAGACTTCATACCCTTTGGGCAAACATTGCCTCCAGCTATTCACCTTGTCATTCCCTCCTGTCCAGCCCAATGTATGACATTGCTGGATCTGAAACAGATGGTGCACAGGAGCACTGCAGGGGTCTTCTTGGTGGCAATTGCCCTCTGCTCTGCACCGTGGCTCCTCATGGTTCCTGAAGCAAGAGGAGGACATGGGCTGTGTCCTTCAAAGCACCACACCACCAGGACACTAAACATCCAAACAGATGCCCACAGCTTAGGGATGAGAAGCTTTTGGCCATCTCCCTCCCCAGGGCAGTCCCTGTGTGGGCCAGAGCATCCTCAGGCAAGACTGCCCCAAGGACAGAGAGCTATCGCAGCCACCCACAACAGTCATTCATAAGTCTTGCTTTCTCTAACCTACATGCATTTTTAAAGACCAATTAAGTAGATGAAACATTAAAATCCCATCTAAGGTGCTTCTGCCCGAACACAGGACCCAGTGCATTGGCATAACACAGTCCTGGAGGGCTTCCAGATGCTGTCTGGGGACCGATGATAAACTCTGGATAGACCAAGTTAGAAGAGAAGGGAACTTGGAACATCACTCCTTAATATGTGAAAATATGGGTGGGGGAAACCTGACTTTCTCTCTAGCATTTTCTAAACGTAAAAATGGTGTGGGCTGAATGACCAGTGTGCTTTGAACAATTCACCAGACTCAGTTGTTTGCCAAGGCCTGTCCCAGAGTTGGCAGTGATGGTTGGTGACCTGGATGGCCATGGCTTCTTGCCAAAAGGGCTTCCATGGCAAAGCTGCACCTGTTGAGGTTTGTCCTTGTGCCCCCAAGCAGAAGCCTGGCTGGGCTGAAGCCAGGCAAGTGTGGTGACCCTGACTACCTGCCAGTGATGTCCTACCCAGCAAAAAGAGGGTCTAGTATGGCAAGGTGTGCCAAATGCTGCTGTGTGCTTTGCTTAGCTTGCGCTGAGCACAAATCCACAAGCTGACATCTCACCAAGTGTTGCTTGGGTCCCTGAGTTATTTTTTTGTAGGACAAGTACAGCCCCCAGAGGTGGGAACCCATTAGGTGAGGGGACTTCTGGGCACTTACAGAGTAAGTTTGGGTTTTTCCTGGCATACCAGTGTATAAAGCCACTCCTGAGCTGCTGGGAGTGTGCATGCAAGAGGAGGAATGAGCTGGCAAAAGAGCTTATTTTGCTTTTTCCTTGGTCTTGCTTCCCTGAATGCTTCATGCTTTTCTGTGTTACTGGAAGATAATGTCAAACTCCCTCTCCCCATCGCAGCGTCCCCATCTGTAAAAATGGGAGCTGATACTTCCCCATTAACTCAGGGCATGGCGAGGGTAACTCCTAATGACTATAAAGTGCCTCAGAGACAGCAAGTGGAATAGGCAGCCTAATAATTAGCACTGTTATTTGATTACAAGCCTGGGTGGCTGGCAGCGGGACTGCACTGTAACACTCTGAATCCCTTCGTCTAGTACCTGCCCCTGAACGGAGAATTCGTGCTGGCATCTGGTGCAGGATTCGCAGCTTCCGATGGCACCCGGGATCCAGGCTGTGACTCAGGTATTTTGTGCCAGACCAGTCTCCCATCAGCCCGTGATTAATCATGCAAATTCAGCCCAAATGCTTCTATCGAAGTCTTTGCTGTCCCACCTCAGAGCAAAGTGAATCACTCCTCTTTTAATACCTGCCTTTTCTTTGATGACCTCCCTCACATCAGATCTTTTTTTCCTGCTAGATCACCTGTCTTCTAAAAAAGTAATTATAGTAGGGAAGCCTTTGAAGTTGTAGCAGGGAGGCAAATATTGTTTGTATTTTGCCCTGCCTATTAAGCATGTAGCCACATCAAAGCCTTAATTTTCTTTTCCATGGTATTTCTGAAGAAAACTGGTTAGGAATTGCACACGGGTGAGCTGAACCGCAGCCATCGCAGAGAGCTGGCCTTTGGCCCAGTGTGCACAGGCATTTCGGTGTGAGCACATCCTTCCCTCCCCTCTCCGCCTCCAGCACAGGCTTGCCATGACAGACAGCACGTTTGTTGCATCAGTGCCTGATATTGTTCTGAAAGCTCTTTGCTAGGGAGACGTATTTTGGGTGTTTAAGAGCTACCTAATGCTCTCAGTGGCAAGTAACTTAGTTTGGCCACAGGAAAGGAAGAGTCCAAGCAGAGTGCCAATGTCTGCACTCTAACTGTCAAAAAAAAAAAAAAAGAAAAAAAAAGAGAAAAAGACCAAATGAGAAAAATGAGAGAAAAAGACCAAATGAGTCTGGCCAGAGGAAGAACTGTAGCATCAGGCTGTCTGGAGCCACTCCTAAGTCCTTCATCCCTATCATTTTTCTGCTTTGAGGCTGTTTGCCCCCCATCAGGGATGCTCTGGCAGCTGTGCTTTGCAGTGGGCTTGTCCTGCTGACCACGTGCTGCTCCCTTGAAAGCAACAGACATTTCTGAGGCAACTTTCACAAATGCATTTTTTTAAAGCATGATTTTAAAATGAATGCGAATAATTTAGTCAATAAATGCTCACGTGCTAGCTTGATCGGAAAAGATTCAGCTGTTGGGGAAGGGTGAGAAGGAAGCAGGGCCCTGCATGATGATACTAACTGTGACCATCAGGGAAATGGTTAATGGTTAAATAACTAATGGTTAAATGAGGCACTGGTTTTGGGGTGATCTGCTGCAGGGAACAGGGCTGGTCATGTTTCTGCAGGCCTGCCAGGCTGCTTAGAAACTGGGACAGGAATTATCATAGCCATTTTTAACTGGTTTAGCTATTATTCAACATTTGGGCAGCTGTTTTCCTCCCTAACCATAAGGGTGAGCTTTAAACAAGTTTGGGGGAGACCTCCTGTGGGATCTGAGGCTGGAGACCTGCAGAAGCAGGGTCCAGGCTGAGCTGCTGGGAGCCCATCCCTGAACACGGGAAGGTTTTGCTGAGCTCCGGGAGGTGCCAGCGACTGCTTGGGGGGTGATGCCGGGGCCAGCTCTTTGCTCCCTGCCTGCAGGGTGAGCTCCTCCACTTCGGGCCAAGCAGTGCCTGGTTTTACCAACCCAGAGGCGTCGGTTGGGGCTGCGGATTTGGGCCCAGGTCACGCTCAACCTTTCCTGTTGCTTTTCCAGGTGCAACAGTGAGGTTTGCCGATGCTGAGCACCATGCGTGGTTCGACCCCACGCTGTGGCAGGCTGTGTCCCCTGGTGGGGACCTTGAGCCAAGTGGGCACATCTTTTCTGTGGATGAGGAACGTGTCCCGTGCCACTATGACGATGTTATCTTCCAGCCTGAAACCTCCTTCCGGGTAAACATCGACTCATCGCAGCAAGTGATTCATCTCCGCAGCGTCTCTCTCATGGGCCAGGTAACTTGGGGAAGATGAGAAACTCCCTCTACACCTCCTTGCCACAGCCCCAAAGTAGGTCAGGAGAAGAAGGACCATCTGGGGACGGAGGAGCAGTGCTGCACAGGGAGATGGGGCACTCCCACGCTGCTGCAGCTTCATGGGCTGCTGCTGCTGTGGATGGTCTTGATTTTTCTCTTGTACTGCTTTGTTATCTCCTCCCTCCCTGCGGTGTGGGAGCACAGGCTGGCTCACTATTCACATTTTTAAAAATGGCCAATGTGCACAGGTCAAACCAGCAGCAAATGGCATCTTCTCTGGCACCCAGGGGCTGCTCCCTTCCCAAGCATGTGTCTGCAACTGCGCTGCTCAGGGACCCTCTGGGGACACCTCCCTCCCACCCCCAACCTTAACATGGCCTGTGGACTGGTGATCATCTCCCAGATTTGCTTTGGTACAGCTCTTTAATTGATTGGAGGGATAATTATAGAAACACTGGCAACCTGCTGTGCTTCAGCCTGGGCGTACGCTGAGCCCCATCCCTTGCCGGTCAGAGGAGTGAAAGATCACAGGCACTGCAGCAGTAAACAAGGCTCCTTCCAGGAGTGGGAGATGCGGCAGACATTTCATAAGTTATTTATTATTTCTAGCACTGCATTGCCTGGGATCTGCCATTTCAGGGCCAGGCATTAGGTAAGTGCCTTTTGAGTAATAAACTCCGTGTCCAGGCAAGTCTGGACAAGGCAGCACCCCAGTGGAGCTCACCTAGGGCACATGTAGCCCCAGGGATGCAGAGGTGGATGATTTTGGGTGCTTGGAGTGATGCTGGCCCCGCTGATGCCTGGGGACTACCCCTCGGCACATCATCCCCTCCAAAATCCACTCCCCAGGGACTGCAGCTGGTGGTGCCCCGGGGCAGAGGCTGCTGCTGAGCAGTGAGATGGAAGGAGAAGGTGCTTTCTATTTTTGTGGTTATAGCATATTTCCTAAAAACTGACCTTATAAACTACTTTGTCCCTTTGTAGCCAGCCCACTCCTTACTCTGTGTGGGATATTTTCACCCCAGGGCCAGATAAGTCCTCCTGTTGTGCCAGGGCATGGAGAAGCCTCCTGTGGAAGACAGAGGATAAGAGAATTACTGGCAGCTTGGCAAGACAAGGCTGGTCAGTCCAGCTGAGCCTTCACTAATGCTGATCCCACTGAAACGCTTCCCAGATTGAAGAAAAACACCTCAGATCCAGCCTCTTCCTCTCAGTAATTGAAAGTTGATAACTTGAATTCTCTGGGCCAGCAGGAGGGAAAGGAAGAAGGAAAGGAAGAAGAAAAGAAATAGCCCAGTCATCTCATGATTTCTTTGTGGTCCTTTTTTTTGTTTTTAAAGAAAGGACATTTCTGTTGGCCCCATGGAAAAGCCCAAATGGGTGTATTGGCAGGATTTTCCTGCTGTGCTCAGTGCCTCCGATGGGGCTTCCTGTCAGACGTGGCACTGGGCATCAAGCCGGCACAGTCCGGTGCCTGGGGACAGCACTGGGACGTGGTTGGGGACGCTCACCTGCTTTGCTGCTCTTCCCTACACAGGAGCTCAGCAACCCTGAGGCCTGGGACAGGTACCTGCGGGGCCCCTCTGCCCCGCTGCAGTTTCACGGCAATGGCACTCTCCAGGTGACGGGCACCGGCTGTCCCGACAAGTCCGGCTGTGCCTGCGGGAACTCCCCGGTGAGTCCTCCCACTGCAGTTGAGCGGGGTGCGTTGCAGTTTGTGGGGTGAGGGACTGATGCTGCCCATCTCTCCTTCAGGATGGCCACCGCATCTGCGCGGCCCTGCTCAGGGCGTCGGGGAGGCAGTGCCCAGTGCCAGCGTGCCGAAGCCCTTTGCAGCCCCTTGGCCACTGCTGCGGGGTCTGTGGTGAGTGGGGGACATGTCCCTATTCCTCCTCCCCGCTGCACCAGCTGCCTCAGCCCTCGTCCTCTGGGTCTGCAGGGAAAGCTGGGGGTGTGGGGGTGTGCTGCTGTTCGTGGGTTGAAGTTTTGCTGTATCACTGCTCCCACGGGTCACATCCGCAGGTCCCATCCGCATCCCACATGCCACCCTCCCAGGGCATCTCTCTGAAGCATCAGCCTGGCTTTTGGCAGCCTGTTCTGAGTTGCAGCCCTTTGTCCCTGCCTCTGGTTTATCCTGTCAGGATGTCACAGCTCGTCAAGCTAATAGGGCTCTGCTGAGTTTATGCAGCAGAAAACACTCAGAGGAAATGCACCTTTTTCACCGTAATGCCAGCTTTCCCACAGCAAGTTTGTTTCATTTCATTTAAAATAAAAACCTGCAGATTGACAGCATTCCCTCTGCAATGGGTGCTTCTCCATTGATCTACCTGGAAGGTTTCTAAGGGGAGATTTTCACGCACAATTGTACCTAGATATCTGATATATAGAATCACAGGGTTATAGAACGGTTTGGGTTGGAAGGGATCTTAAAAATCATCTAGTTCCAACCCCCCTGCCATGAGCAGGGACACCTTCCACTAGACCAGGTTGCTCAAAGCCTCATCCAGCCTGGCCTTGAATACTTCCAGGGACGGGCATCCACAGCTTCTCTGGGCAACCTGTTCCAGTGTCTCACCACCCTCACAGTGAAGAATTTCTTCCTAATATCTAATCTAAACCTACCCTCGTTCAGCTTAAAGCCATTACCCCTTGTTCTGTCACTACCTGCCCTTGTAAAAAGTTCCTCCCCAGTTTTCTTGTAGGTCCCCAAATTCATTAAAACAGCACTATGTGTTTCTCCAATGTGCTCCTAAAGGCAGAGCCCTTAAAGCCTTTAGGAGAATTTCATATATCAAGAAATGCTTACTTGCATTTTTTGCCGAGGAAAATATTTGACCCAAGGACTGCAGTGCAGCTGTATGGGGAGTGCAGATGTCCCCTGCTCTCCACCTTCCCTCCAAGGCCAGGGTAGTGTTGCTGAATTGCAGCCTTGCTGCCCCAAAACCAGGTACGTGCTTCCCAGAGGGATGAGTGGGAAAAAGCTTTCCAGGGAAAGCTTCTCCTCGGAATATAGTGGAAACCAAAAGCCTTTCATCAAATCCAGTTGATAAAAAGACCAGTGAAGGAGGGAGAGGTTTCTTGGGGCAGTGATGCTCAGGCAGGGCTGTAGAGCCACCTCTCCTGAGCCCAGCCAGACTAGTGGCATGGAGGTACTGGAGGGTCCCCAGTGCCTTTCGTGGCAGCTGGAACTGTGCTGCTGCAGCAGTTCTCTGCCCGGGCTCATTGACAATGTCATGTCTATCTGGTTTTGGGCTGCAGGAGCCACCATTAACCTGGATTTCACTCCTGATTTTGACCTGCAGAAGTACCGGGACAGACTGGTCCAAGCCTTGCTCAGCCAGGTACGCCAGGCTGCCAGACTGGGAGGCTCTAACAAAACCACAAGCTACCAGCTCTATCTGCCAGCGACTTGATGCTGGTGGGGCTGTCTGGGGGATAACAGCGGAGGTCAGGTCTAGGTAACGTGGGAGGTCAGGTGATACAACTGGGCTCATGCAAACCTGCAGCAGGGGATGCCGTCGTCTCTGCGAGATGGGTCCCTACGCTGGGCTGCTTTTTCATTCCCCAGGAGGCAAGCACTGGGTGGGTAACCGGCACTGGTCAGCACTCAGATGCACAAGGCATCACTCCATGCTGCTGCTTGTCAGACACAGTGTGACATCCCTTCTCCTGCCTGGGAGCTGCCGGGGGAGGAGGCCTGCTCCGAGTTACACTGGAAGGATCGATACCAGAGTATTGCTCTATTGATCCCGAGCCGAAAGCCCGCTGCCTGCCCTCCTTTACAGCCACACGTCTTCATACAGCCTTTAATGGCTCTGCTACACAAAATTGCTTTCTTGACGTGCTTGCCTCCCCAGAGGGATGCTGCGTGCTGGGTGCTGGTCACGGCTTGGAAGGGAGGGGAGATAGGAACCCCTCATTTGGGAAACACAACGGCACTGTGGTTACAGGGATGGCAGCTCTGTGATGGAGCTCACAAGATTTATAGGTGGGCCTTGCTGATGTATCCATCATGACTGTCTATAGAAGTGACTAATTTCTGCCTGCCACTCTCATGGGCTTTATGTGTCTCCTTGTGTTTTGAAAAGCCCAAGTACGCTGGCGTGCGGATGGCCATATCCAAAGTGCACAAAACACAGACCTTCCTGGGAGTCCTACCCCGGAGCTCCACTCCTCTCATCCAAATTGTTCTGATTGATGATGGAGCAGGAGCACAGACCGGCATTGCTGCAGAGCAGCTGGCAGCAGACATCATGGAGGACATAGCACAGCATGGTAACGCCGCTCTCCTCCTTGACACCCTGTGGGTGCACTTAAACCCACTGCTGTCTGGAGCGCCTTGTCTCCCACCAGCAGCCCACATTTCCAGTTGGCTTTTGAATGTCTCCAAGGGTGGAGACTCTACAACTTCTCCAGACAACCTGTCCTCACAATTGACCACCTTTGCAGGAAAACATTTTTTTTTCTTATATATAAGTGGAATTTACCGTATTTAAATTTGCGCCCATTGCCTCTTGCCCTGGTACTGACCACTGCTGAGAAGAGCCTGGCTCAGCACTCCAGCTGTGTCTCTCCAAGGCAGAGGAGGGGGGGGGAGTGGCCACCTCCCTAGACCTGCTGGCAACCATTCTCCTCACGCAGCCCAGGATACTGTTGTCCTTCCATGCCATGCTTGGCCATGGTCAGCTTGGTGCCCAGCAGGACCCCCAGGTCCCTCTCTGCAGAGCTGCTTTCCAACCATAATGTGGAGGCAGCCATGTAAACTGGCAGATGCTGCTGAGCATGTAGGTCACAGACAGGGGACCTGGTGGTTGTTGTGTGGGTAGAAGACCCACATGTGCTTGTCTTAGTTGAGTCCACTCAGCTGTGTATCCCAGCCCGTGTCCCTGGGAAAGTGATCAGCCAGGCAAGCAGTGCCAGACCCAACTTCAGGATCCTCAGTCCTGTGCACAAGTTGGTGTGGGGATGTGCTGCCCTGTCCAGTCCTCACTCCTATTTCTTCCTGCCCTTTCCCAGGTGAAGCACTTGGCATTTCAAGCAGCAAAATGGAGGTGTCCGCCAGCAACACTTCCAGCGGGCAAGCGGGGAGCCACGGATTGAGCAGGACCATAGCAGGGACAGTCTTGGGGCTACTCTTCTGTCTCCTGTTCCTTGGAGGGATCCTCTTTCTCTACATAAAGGGAAAATTAAGGTAGGGATGGAGCTTCTGCTGGCAGTGTATTGCCAGGCTTTTGCTTGAGGGCAGCTTTCACCCCAGGCTGTCCTTCCGGCTAGCCTGGTGACACAGGGGCACGCAGTGCTGCCCAGAGCTCCCACAGTGGTAGGCATGGCCATGCTCTACCCAACATTACTGGTTTGCAGAGTCATAAATGGTTTTGGTTGGAAGGGACCTTTGAAGATCATCTAGTCCACCTTCCTTGCCATGGACAGGAACATCCTCCTTTAGATCAGGTTGCTCAAAGCCCCATCCAGCCTGACCTTGTACACTTGAGATGATGGGCAGCCACAGCTTCTCTTGGCAACCTGTGCCAGTGTCTCACCACCCTCATACTAAAGAATTTCTTATATCTAATCTCAATCTACCCTCTTTTGGTTTAAAACCATTGTCCTCATTGTTCCTCATGGTTTTTGGAGGTGAGGTGGCTGAAAGGCAGTTTCATACTCTTGAACTAGTACTTCAGCCTCCTCCATGGCCGGGAGGAGTTGCTTCTTGGCATAGTGCAGTGTGCTCTGGTGGGAGCAGGGCTGCTGCAGCTTGGTTGGAGCTCTGCATAGCCTGGTCATGCTGCCCAGCAACATCTCCTGTTCCTTGTAACCATTAGTTTGCAGCCCTCACAGGGGGTGGAGGACTGAAACTGCCAGCTGCTAAACAGAAATGCATCAAAAGAATTCAAAACACTCATCCCACAGCTTTGTAGTCATGAAAGGGAGCGACAGCATCCAGAAGCAAATGCAGCTTCTGGTGCATTAGTTGCTCATGCTGCACTGAGGGTGGTGTGAGGGATGGCAGAGCACATGGCACCTGACCACACTGCAGCTGGGAGCCAGTCAGAAATGTCCCTTCTCCATCACCTCTGCCCCTCAGCTTGGAGACAGGCTGTGGCGGTGAATAGAGCATCCCAGGAGTGCCCACAGCAGGTGCTGGGGCTCAGAAGCTCGTGCACCCAGCTTCACGTGGAGGCTTTTGCAGGGTTTGTTGGTGGACATCTTCGTGTGTGAAGTCGTCCACTGAGCTGCTACAGCTCATCTCACCTACCCAGCTGCGGGCAAGTGGGATGGACCCTGCGTGTTTTACAACCAGGAGGTGGGAATTGCTTACATTTGCACGTGCAAAGTGCGCTGATGTCTGCCAGGGGATGCTGAGCTGCCCAGTGCTCGGGCTGGCGCTGTCACAGGCTCACAGCTCAGATTGCTTCTTCCCTCCCAGTTCCTCTGCTGGGGTTTTCTTGTCCCGCAGCAGTGGCCATGGCCGGGGGTGCTTGCCCTGGCACTCGGCACGTGCTGACATGACATTTCCTAGCAATAAACCCGCGCCTTCATTTAATTTCTAAATAAAACTCCCAGCCCCGTAATTGCTACTTGATGATTTATCTTCCACTGACACTTCTTTGGATGCTGGACAGGTCTTTGAAACCAGCTCCATCAGCAGCGGAAGGGAAGTTCATGTTGCTACAGGAGACGGAGCTGAACCCAAGCCCAGGCCATGTCCCCAGCTGACCCGCTCCTGCTGCATGTCCCTGGGTGGCTCCAGGGCAGGGCCCCTTTGGGCAGCACTGCTGAGCATCACGGAGGCATCCAACACCATCAGGGATGCTGCAAATTAGGCAGGAGGCTCCTACAAACAGCCTGCCTCCATGCAGCGGAGATGGACCACCAGCAAACCAGTGAATTTAGCTTGTTTCCACCAAAAAAGGCCTGGCACAGGTCCCTGCAGACAGCACAGCTACTCCAGTTGCATATATAGAGCCTGTGGTCACAGTGTCGGTGGGCTCTTGGGACCTGCGGTGACTTGTATGGACCCACTGCTGAGCCCACCCACAGCAGGTGCCTGGTGCAGGGGATGATGCGTGGTGACTGGGACCCTTAGGATAAGAGTAATGAAGAAAATAATAAAAGTAGTGCTGGTGATTAAGATGATGAAATGATAACATGATAAAAGTAATGATAAAAATAATTAGTGGTTGTTGAGCTTGCAGTGGGAACAGGTGTGGCAATTCATTTTAGGCCACGAGGGGGAGAGCAATGGCTCCAAAGCAAAGCCTGAACTAGGGTTGTCTGCCTCTGACAAACTCTTCCCTCCAGGATGCAGGTCCCAGACCTCCAGGTTTCTGATGGATATGGCAGCTATGGAAAGGGTACAAACATTCTGTTTCAAAGACAGCCTGAAACTTTGGCCCTGTATTTTCCCATCCACTTCTTGAAGACGCAGGGTTTCAGGCGAAGGAGCTGCTGGGACAGAGGGATGTGGGTGGGTGATGTCCAGGTGTCTCCTCAGGTTGCCCGCCTTGCGCCTCCCCCAGCCCTGGGACAGAGAGAAGGACCTGGCGTCCCCTGCACCAGCCAGTGACAAAGGCTTCGACAACCCCATGTTTGATGTGGTGAGTTACCACTGCCCAGGGTCAGAAGGACGCTCAGGAACGTGGGCAGGAGGCAGCAGGGCCTCAGCCAGGACCCTCTCAAGTGCTGGGGTGGGTGCAACACAAGGTGCAATGTACCTGTCAGGGGTTCTCCTGTGCCCAGGCCACGAGGGGTTTGTGGGATGGTCTTGTCTTCCTGCATGGCTGCAGGGAGTCAGCGATGGGTGGGTTTTGCCAAGGGTTTTACTTCCCTTCCCCATTGGTTGCTTTTCCCTCCCTCACTGCTGCAGGAACCACCAAGCACTGACCCTGGAGAGGAGACACCACAAGAGATGGCACCCAAAGATCATCAGGTCTTCTACGTCAACCCTCTGTATGATGCAAGCGAGACAGACACCTGATGGCATGGCCTCATGCTGGGGGCAGCCCCCACCTCCCTGTGGACACCGCCGCCTCTCCAGCCCCCACAGCCCCTCACATCACTCCTGGTAGGATCTAAATCACAAGCAGGTCTCATCTGAATAAAAGTGTCTGTGTGGTGGAGGAAACCACAGCAAACCTTTGCCACAAGGCTCAGCCATACAGGCCTGGCCTCCCTGGTGTTGCTTCTGGGTTTAAAACTGTATTTTGTAGGTATCCGTCGTTTTAAAGAGTTCAACACTGAGGTGTGGGTCTCAGGTGGTGTCTGGGGAGGCCGGGCTCTAACTCAGCACCCCACACTTAGCCAGCACCGTGCTGGATTTGCCCAGGGCACACAGGTTGAAGGATACAGGATGGAAATTCGGCACTCAAACACATTTCAAAATGTGTCCCAGAGCCTTCAGGGCTTGGACCCCTTCCTTGGGTTTAAAAGGAGATTATTTTGCTTTCCAGCAGCGTGCTTGGTGCAGGGGGATCTCTGCGCAGGGTCCCCTGCTCCTCCTCTTGGGGACCTCACTCCCGTCCCCTGGTGCTGGCACAGGGCTCTGGGGTCCTGGGCAAACATTTCTCTCCCCAGCCTCTCCGCTGAATCACCAGAGCTTTCTCCTTTCACTGACACCCAGGCTGGCAGTAATAAGACACTCTTGGACCTACCTGGGGATTTATCATGTTATTCCCCACAGCGTGAAACCACATCTCACAGTAGAAAGGGAAAGGGGTTCAGTGCCAGCATTAGGGGTCCACTGGGAGGGACGCAGGCAGGAACCCACTGGCTGGGGACAGTTGCCCTGTCCCGTCTCTAACGAGGGTCGGGGTGGCATTGGCACTGAGGGGCCTCGTTAGTGGTGGTATTTGCAGCCTGGTGTGTGTCAGATACCCTCATCTGTCCACAATGTCAGGCAGTGCTTCATTAAGGGAGCAGGTCTGATGGGTGAGGCTGAAATTATGGAGATGTATGCAAATTTATGCAAATTTACACTCTACTGGGTTTTCAGTAGGGCTTGTTGGCATATTCCATAAGGAAGCAGCTATTTTAAGTTTATTATATTTTGTTCTAGTCTCTGGAAGACATAATCCCTTCTCAAAGACCTGAGAATTCATCATTAGGCACATCAGAGCCTTGAGGAAGGGTGACGAGCAGCGTGTGGAGGTGAGACTGGCCCTGCTGCCCCCGTGCCTGCAGAAAGACCCCTGGTCATGGGCAGTGCCAGCAGGCAGGACACAAAACACAGGTCAGGCAGGACACAAGGCAGCTCCAGGCCCTGGCTGTTGCCATTGCCTGGCAAGCTGGGGCAGAGCCAGGCCTCGGGAGTAGGTCTGCAGGGGGAGCACAGGGTGGGGGGGGTTTCACCTTGCATGTCTCTGGCAGCACTGGGATGAAAAGCAACTTGCCCTGGCAGGGCCTTCTGCTACAGCTGTTTCCTTTGACGCTGAAGGAAACAGTCACCAGCTGGGTCAAAATGCAGAGGAAGCCATGGGCTGCTGCGGCCAGTTGGGTGACACCAGCAGGTTGGGAACACCCAGGTCCCACCATCCCGTCATCCTGCAACAAGTGCATCTCTGTGGAGAGCAGTGACACAGGGACAGGTCCCCAAAACTCACCCCATAGCTCACAGAGCCACGATGTGAACCCAAGGGACACCTCCTCACCCCAAGCCCTGGACCTCATGAGACCAGACAACACCCCACAGCTGGGGGGCCGGTGCAGACCCGGTGCAGCACTGTCAGGCCGTGCATTGATTGCTGGTGAGTGCCACGACGTTACCATGGTGCCTGCGAGAGCAGCTGCAGCGTCTGCCGGCCGCCGGCCCAGCATCCCATCTGGGTCTCGCTATGGAGAGGGGGCATTCGTATCTGTACAGGTGTTACCTGCTGCCTGCGATTTCCCCTCTCAAATCAGTTCATTGCAAGTGACTGAATCTTCTTTAGCTCACACGCCTTTAACTAAGCATACACACGTGATTTATTTTTCCCCAGCTGAGGCTGATGCAGTGCTGCGTGCTGGAGGCTGTTGCACCAGGTAGCCCATCACCCCAGCTCCGTCCCTGCAAGGAGGGGGCTCAGGGCCATCCCCAAAGACCCCTTGCTGCTCACCCTGGGGTGAAACGCTTCCCTTCCTCTCCTGCTTTTGGGCCCCTCACTTCGGCATTGCGAGCCGTCTCAGTGGCTGCATCTCTGTGACGTGGGCTGAAGGTGAGAGGCAAGAGCATCCTGTGACCACATGCCAGGAGGGGGAAAAGACAACCCAGCAGCAAGAGGGACCATGCACAAGATGGTGGCAGGATGGTATCTTTCCCCTTTGTCCCACCTGGGCACGAGGTGATTTCGGTGTGATGCGTGGGCAGGAGTGTGCCGGTGTGGGGTGGGATGGCCTCTGGGGACACACAGCTGGCAGCACAGCCCGCACGGAAGGAGGCAAGTCGCCTGGCAGCACGGATCACTGCCTGGCCACCCCTCTGTATTGGGGCGTACAGGCTTGCTGCTGGCAAGGCTTCATTTTTAAAATGCATTAGCAGCTCGAGGTCACTTACAATAGCGGCTTTAATTAAAGTAGAGATCAATTTTTGTCAACGTGCAAGCAGAGCACAGTCTGTACTTTTCCTTCAGGAGCCACGTTCGCTCGCTCGCACAGAAAGCGTCGCAGGGAGGGGAGAGCTCTGCAGAAACAACTAAAGCACCAGAGTCAGTTTGTGATGCCGAGGGCCAACAGCTGCTGGAAACAGCTATATGGATGATCACTGCCCCACACACCGGCACGCAGACAGCCCGCCGTGCAGGCGGGGTAGAGCAATGGGTTTCAGCACAGAAGGGTCTCTCTTGGGATCCTGCCTAAACAAGGAATTTAATTCGCAGCCATCCCTGGTAAGCAGCGCATGAGATGGGTGGTTTGTGCTGCCGAGGCTGTGCGCGGCACGGCTGGGCACCTGGCAGCTTTGTTTTGCTCTTGGTCCTGAGAGTCGAGGGTCCCCTGCTGTGACAGACTAATGCAAAATGCATTAGTGTTAATGGCAAGATCTCAGGAGTCGTTGCTTCCCCGGATTTTAAAAGAAAAAGGAACTTGCACACTATTAATGGGCACCAAGTCCTATCATTGCATCATCCCTCCAGGTGCTACAGCCCCTTACAGAAGTTGTGCAAATCCATGTTCAGACAGTGCAGCAGGCAGCAGCGCCCACAATACCACTGAGCCCACCAACAGGCTTGGCCCCACGCATTTTTTGAATTTTAATTTTAATTTTAGTTTTTATTTTTAGCAGGAGGTAGCAGCAGGGAAAGGGAGGGGATTTGGCAGGAGCTGGCCAGGGCGCTGTGAGGTGGCAGCAGAGCCGTGGCCGCCTACTCCATCAGCTCCCAGAGCTCCGCACGGCTCTTCCTCACGGGACCGCAGAGCAGGAGCTGTGTAAGAAACTGGGAAGCAGGTGACGCTGAAACAAAATCTGAGGGTTTTATCTATGAGAAAACAACCTATAAAGCTGCATAAACCTGTGCAGTCAGGTGACAAAAAAGTGCTGCAGCTTACTGGAGAGCAGGGAAAATATTTGCTGCAAGGACGAGGAGCTGGCTGATTCCTGAGTTCATGTTCCTCCTCTGGCTGGAGCGCAGCATTGCAGCTCCCGTTTGCTGAGCACGTCCTGCTGTCTTCTGCTCCTGTCCTCAGCTAACCCTGCCAGCAACACTAATCTGAGCATCACTCACCACCGGGACATGCTCTGTCATCACTTGGCTCTCCCTGGCATCCTGCAACAGGCATGCAGCTGATGTCCACTCTCGTCATCACCCCATGTTCCCAGAAACACATTTAGGAGCACTCAGATGGTGCTGGCTCTTTCCAAGCACTGTGCCTTCCCTCCTGCCCCCCTGATGCAGTACCCATGCCCACAGTACCCCTTCCCCTGAACCAGAGCCCCTCCGACTCCACACTGCCCCAGTGTCTCACCGACGGTGAGCCCAAGTGCCCAGGACAGCAGCTTGTGCCCTGCATGCTGAGAGCAGCAGCACCTGCAGCTCTTGACCCACAAGCTGCGAGGAGCCCAGGCTTGAGGAGCATCAGGCTGCTGAGGGATGTAAGGGGAAATAGAGGGGCCAGCCACATTTACAGGGGTGTGAGCAGATGGGAGGAGGCAGTCCAGGAGACCTAGCACCACAATGGAAGACAAGGGCTGGGCAAGTGAAGACTGCTGTCTGGCACATCCTCCTCACTCCTGCTGCTGGAGCCACTTCATATAGAGCAGGCAAGGTGCAAACTGGAACATGAGATGCTCCAGTAGTCCTGCATGAAAGAATACCATCTCTCCTTTTTACCTTTTCCTTTTAAAATAGCCTAAACTCAGCAGCAAGACAAGGACTGTGGTCATGATGTGACACTTTGACTGTTATTTTGCCTGACTGTACCTAAGGGTGACGTTCAGTTCCCACAGTCATCTCTTCCCTCGAACACTTCCCTGCTTCTCAGTGCTCTAGGCTACCAGTGCCAGCTCTTTTAAGATTGTTATGCATCTGCTTTCTCCCAGGGATACCTCATCTGGCGTTGAGGAGAACAGGGAGGGTGCCTGGACCTTCAGCATTTCCAGCTGAAGCCCCCTCCCTGTGCCTTAGCTATGTTAAACATTTACCCTGCAAACATAAAGCCAGTGTTCACACACCGCCCCAGCAGATCACACCCATTTAGGAAGCCATTTGTTCTCAGCACATCTGTGCTGCAGACAGAGGTATTGGTAGATGGGTTTAGTTCTTGGGTAGCAAGTGACACCAGAATGTATTCCAAAATGCAAACACTTTCAGGGCAAAGATCTGTGCTAGAACTGACCAACGTGTTCTGGTGAGTGGTACACCCCTTTCCCCAGCTTCGGGACCTGATGCAATGTCTCTCTGAAAATGGAACAGGCAGAGGAGCAGGCAGAGACCCAATTCTCCTTGTTCCTTGCTTAACTCAATTCCTCACTCGTGATACCAGACTGGTAGCCTCCAGGGAGAAGAAAGTGCACCTTCAGAGGAACATTTCACATACAGTCCTGAATTTCTGCACTTGGAAAAGTTCTCCTGAGGGCTTAGGAGGACTCTTTAGGTAACCAGCATCAGGAGCCTTAAGGGAATAGAAGATTTGCAAAGGGCTGTGGTAGAGGACTTGAGGAGGAATTCTGCTTGGCCAGACTTGAGGGAAAAAAAAAAGAGAAAAGAATAATGTATTCATACTGAGCAATTAATTTATTTTTCTAGAAACGTTCTCCTGCTTAAATTATAACCAAGCCCTGGCACTGCTGAGTGCTATGATTTAATACCTCCATAATTAAAGACTTTGTTGTCATCCAAAGTCCTCACTGTGCAGAGAAAAATCAGCTCAAGAGCAGCAGAAATGTTTTTTAAAAGTCAAAGGCTGATTAGCATGAGTACTTGTGAGAAGGCTTCCGGCACACAGCCCTCAAACCTCCTGTCAGCTATCAGCACCATCCCCAGGGCAGAGTGTGGGTGCTCTTTCCCAAGCCGATGTGCCCCAGCCTGCTGGCCTTGCCCAGGTAGGTTTGGTCGAGCAAGGAACAGCAGCATCCAGAATATTAATCTAGGCTTTCCCCATTAAGATAACCTGGAGTAAGATAGGTGAGACAGATCAAGGAGAAACCCAGGACCACTCTGGCACACCATAAGAGATGAGGGATGCTCACCCAGGACAGGCTAGGGAAGATGCTGCCACTGTTTACGTAGCTACAGGGAGCTCTGCAGTGCTCAAATACCAGAGTATGAGGGAAGCTTTAAGAAAACCCCTGTATTAGGGACTGCACCATTCACATGCCAATCCTTGAAATGTTCTCAAGTGTTTCTTTGGGATTGCTGCTTTGACAATCAGTCAAAAGTCTTTATTGTTTTATCACACTTAAGATGTCTGAATAGATCCTGCAGCCTCCTTGCTATGCTCTGGCCATAAGGAAACAATTATACAAAGCATTTAAAATTAATTAACAGGGCCAGCGACTTGATGAAATGACAACTCTAACACAAACCAAGGACACAACATTTCAATACTGTATTCCACCAAAAGGACTTCCATTGCTCCTGAACATGTGTTTACGTGCACAAACACACACCTTTCTCGTAGCATTCAGGTACGGACCTTCAAAGTATGTCAGTTTATGCAAACCTCCGTGTGAACAAAGTGAATTTACCATGAAACTGAAGCAAGTGTCAGTGGCAGACTGTTTTCACATGTCAAGACAGACAACTATGAACTTTAAAACCTCCCTCTTCTGCTTTATTGACAGGTAAATTGTTCAAAAATGTTCTCACAATTCAATAATTACAAAGACTTAGACTTACATTAAAAAAGTAAAAACCAGAAAACCCCCAAAGCAGTAGTGTCCAGCTCTAACTGAGCCCCTTTATCAAGAATCTGAGAAAAAGAGCAAGTACTGTCGAACACTTAACGTAACAGGATTAAATGTTGACTAGAACACTCAGTTTAAACTAAAGATAAGTGCACGTCCTATACAGTGTTTCAGAAAAGAACATCAGCCATTGGTATATCATTAGCCCATTTAAACCAAATTTTAAATAAGTGACATCCAACTGTCATAAAATTGGCACAGAAGGCACACTAGTGTGACAATGACAAACTGGATATGCCAGCCACTGAATTAATTACAAGCTTTTAATGAAACATGGTCACAAATCCTTGATTACTAAACGTATAATACATGGAAGCATGAGATTAAATATACACGCAAAACATCACCACTGCACGTGGGCCATAGCAAAATATACAGGAGTGTGTTGTGCATTTTTCTACATGATCAATACTTGATTAATAATCATGGGGTCTTCATGCAGGTGAGGATACAATTAATGAGAAAAGCAGCACCCCCAGTTACACATCCTTCACGTTCCACTTTGGTAACCAATAAAACAGACTGATGTTTTAGTGCGGTATAGTCCCTTAGATCAAGCAGACTTCGAGGGCAATGCAGCCACAAGAAGGCTGACTAGCTAAACATTGTAGTGTGTCCTTACACCAAAAAAACCCAGGAGAAAACTTCTCAGAAGGAGACAGGCAGGAACTAGGAGTAAAATTTTTTTCACAGCAGTAATTACCAGTATTTTAAAAGCCCTGACTAATGACTGATTGATGAGGACTAAAAAGCAGGGTATGGGTAAAAGATAACTGGCAGTAGTCCTATGTACAAGACTAAAAAGTTGGTAGAAAGACAGTCAGTCAGTTATGCAGCTGTATATGTAATGGCTAAATGAATTAAAAGGCCACAAAACTATAACCAACTTTCATTTGACTTCCTGGCGATTCTGACCTACAGCTTCCTAGCATTCTCCTTAAGATTTAGGAAACAGTTATGGGAAAAAGGGAAAAGTGTATTCATTTGAGGATGCAACTAGACCTGCTCACATTTCCTATTTAGAGGTCCAAATTGTGTCTAAAAGGATTTCCTGCTAATGAGACATTACATCATTCTATAGAAAAATAATATTCCTGATATCGTAGCAACATTATCAGTATCTCTCTCTTATTTCTTTTTCAGCATAAGAATAAGACTATTTACTGGTGGCCTTAAATGCTCCTATGCAATAAAACTGTGTCACAGCTGTGCAGAAAGGAATCAACCGTAACTGAGCAGTGAACAATTCTGCATAAAAAGCTCAATTGCTATTTAGTAAAGAATTTTCTTCATTTCAATAGTTTGTATCTACAATCTGGATATATAATTATTCTTGTACAACACTAGAGATTCAGTGTCAGTCTTGGCACTAGCATCTGAGACAGCTTTGCCCTGCTCTTGAATACTCCACGGAGCAGTGGATGATCGAAGCCAGAACGGTGAGAGTGGTAGCATTACGCGTCACAGGTTGACTGGTCCAGTCCGTCTAGCGTAAGCTGATTCCTATGAGGGGAGTTAGGGCTTGGGGGACCACTTGGATTTGAGCTGTTGGATGGCGTAGAGTGTTTGGTGGAGTCCGAATCAGGCTGTTAATGAGAAACATTTAAAAAAAAAAAAAATTACACTTACTTAAAATCAAGTCTTTACACTCAAAAGCTTTCAAAGGCACTCAAAAATTAGGGCGAGCGATGCCTATGAAGCAGTGCGCATTAGATTCATTTCACAGCTAAACACTCATGCAAATACTTCCGTGATCACCAACAGGCTGCAGTGCAGCCCTGAAGGTGACCTTCTGATGCCACAGGAATTATGGCAAAGTATGTGGAAATTGCTAAATCCCAGGCTCCTCCCCCTTTAGCCATTGCAAAGCTTTCCTGATGGAATCCATCTACCTGTCCACTGTTGTTCTGGATTTACCAGCCTGCGGGTTTTTTTAAGCATTTTTATAGCTGGCAAAGTAGATTTATCTGCCCATATAAACATGTAAACAATTACAGTCAAATCATCTTCAGTTTGGTGAGAAGGAAGGAAACAGACACAGGAACCGTTTACAGAACAGCAACAAGCATGTGAAGTGCCTGACAAAAGAGTGAAGGTTGCCAAGAGTCAGGCTGGAGATCTGGAAACAGAATATACTTATTGGAGACGTCTTCCATCAATATTTAATAAAGAGAGCCCATCCACAGTTAATTCCCCAGCGCTAGACTGGTTGTTCAGTATTTGCCTTCACAGACTGGTCTCACTTCCAACAGGATGGCTGGCAAGTTTCCCACTTGTTTGGTGAGTTACAACTCTGAGCACTGCACACAATCACAGCTAATGAGATACTGCACAGGAAAAACTGGTGCCACTGCAGCACGTTATTTTCAAGAAAGGGAAGGTATGTTTAGCAAACCAAGATAACATCCTTCAAGAACGCTGTTCACAAGGTTTTGCATAGCTCAAACAATAATAAGATCATCCTAACAAGATTATCCTAACATGATCCAGTTCATGCTGTGACAAAGCCAAAAGCCCTGGGAAAAATAGTATAAAGCCAGAAGGTGGTAGAGGAGCCTCCTTTTTCAAGTTTCAAACTACTAGTGTTTTCCATTTAAGAAGTTTTAAGAAATTGTAAGATCTACTGTGTTGGGTTTGTGTGTGTGTGGGGGGGTGGCCCTTTTTGGTAGTGGGGGAAGGGGCCACCTTGTGAGAGTGAAAAGCTCCCCTGGCTCCAAGGCAGAGACCCCCCAAGCCCAAGCTGAGCCAATGAGCACTAGAGGAACGCCTCTGTGAATCCATATTTGTGAGGGGAAGGACTGTCCTGAAAAGAAGAAGGTGGAGAGAACCTTGAGGAGAGGCCATTGACCTGAACATCAGCCTAAACAAAGAGAGAGCTTAGTTTCCAGGAGGAGGGAGGAGGAGGGAGAGAATGAGAACCTCAGACACCCAGTTCAACCGCATGGAGTAGGAGAAGGTAAAGGAGGTCCCTGCAGCCCATGGAGGTTCAGCGGTGGAGCAGAGACCCTCGTGTAGGCCATGGAGGGCTCCACACTGGAGCAGAAAAGTCAAGACTGAGGGCAAGTGTGATGGAATTGAGACCCCAAGAGATGCTCAACACCACAGCAGGGGTGGACCCCCAGAGTAGGGGGGTGAGGAGGTGCACTGGACCAGAGGCCCATCATCATGCTGGAGCCAGCAGCCGAGCCCCAAGAGGTCCATGACTCCATGGGAAGCTTGCTCTGGAACACCTTGTTCCTGGACTTTCACGCTGGGAAGAGCAGCAATGGTGAACTGACTGCAAGCCCCATTCCCTGTCCCCTGTGCCACTGGTGGGGAAGGTAGAGAAATCAGGAGCAAAGTGATTTGAGCCCAGGAAGAAGGGAGAGGTGGGGGAAGGTGGTGTAAGATGTGGTTGTTATGTCTCATTGTGCTACTCGGATGAATGGCAATGAATTAAATTGATTTTTCTTCTCCAAGTTGAGCCTGTTTTGGCCCTGACCATAACTGGGCAGTGAGCCCTCCCTGTCCTCATCCTAATCCCGTGCCCTCTTTGTTGTGATTCCCTTCCCATCTCACCAGCTGGGGGGAGTGAGTGCAGGTCAGCACGGTCTACCTGTGGTTAAACCACAACATCTACTAAAAAAGAAAACGTAAAAACCATAGAAAACACCACTACTTGTGCCTACAAACAGCAATTATCACTAGAGCATGGAATGTAATGGAATTTGGGAAGGAGGCGGTACAATAAGTCAACGGATACAGCCTGTCATCAGCGAGTTTCAAAAATACCCGTGTTTAGAGATCCTCATTTTCACATGCTTTTAATGGCTTAGTCAAGCTGACAAAGGAAGTCAAAGCATGGCTGTGATCAGAACTCTGGACAAATGCTTTGATTTGGGGTGCACTAAGGCAGCCTGCAGAAGTCTGGCTTCAGGAAAACACCCTTAGCAATCCAGAACATTCCATGGGCCTGTAGCTGGGTACCAAAAAACACTAAAAAGATGCAAAGAGTTTGATCTAGGAGTTTGTCTCCCAACCATAATTCCTAACGCTTTTCCTGCACACGCAATGCTTGAGCAAAGCCTGGAAGAAGCTACCTTCAAGATACACCAAGGAAACAAAAATTATACATCTTCTTCGATTCAGGGACATCAGTTTTGTACAGTCAGGACATTTTCAGTTTGGTGTCTACTGGCACATACTTTTACTCTTGCTAGAAGTATTTTTACATATTTTAAAATATGATTCCTTCTCAAGTTACATGACAAAAAACCTTCCTTAAGGCAGCACAGAAAATTACTTAACTAGTCGTATTACTTTGCTATTCCACGCTAATAGCCCAGAGAACATTTTTAGGAGCTTTGAGGACATTTCATCACTTAGTCAAATTTCCCTTGTCTACAAAGCTTAATCCAAGACATAATACTTCCTAAAATATCACCATAAAAAGATCTTTTCAGAGCTTTGCTTTTGTGCTGGCACATCTAACTTCCAATCATGTACTACAGGCTGGAGAAAACATTTGTGGAAGGAAAACATCTCCGTAAAGAACATCTCCAATACTTTATGAAGTATTTCCTCAGAAATTTAATTTATTGGCAAAAGAAAAGAATCTATGTCAACAGGATATTGTCAGTCTCCATGTAATAAAAGCTACTTTACCTCTTTGTCAAACTCCTGGTCAGGATCGGACATACTTCGGGAAGGCATGGCTCCTCCCACATCACTGCCACCTGCAGAGAAAGCAGGATAAAGAGGCAGGTTTACACCTCTTACTGAAGCCATAAATTACAGCTTAGAACTGACAAGCTTGCTTCCAGCCTTACTTGTTGAGGGCCATGAAATATAGGTTTTGTTTCTCTGCTGCTGCTGCTGCCGTGAGAGGTTAGCTGTAGATGGACATGGTTTTTCATCCTGTGCAGCAGGTAGGACACTCTACAGTTGAAACAAAACAACTTGTTAGCCAGCAACAGAAGCTATTCAACTAGGAGTTGTTACTCATGAAAACTTTGCTGTGCTTTTGAAGCTATTACAACCCAGTGTTGGTAGAAAAACTCTGAACTTACTTGACCACATCCACATATTTTCAGTAACAGACACAAACCCTGAGAAAGACAGAGAAGGAACTAAGCCCCATAGCAGCCACTGGAACCTGGCAGCTAGCAAACCTTCTATGAAAGGGCAGGGACTGCACCAACAGCTCTGCTTTCCTTCCTCCTCCTGCTGAAAGGACAAATGTATTACCCTTATCTGGGCTAGCTGAGAAGGACGAGAGAAAGCCTGGCTAGCATCTATAAAATTGAGGGTTCAGAACATAAAAGTGTACCTTCATGTTACTGAAGGTAACCCTTCCCCCCATGAATTAACATAAAAATAGCTCACAAAATGCTGTAGTTGTTAAATACAAAGTAAAAATAATGCTATAAAGCACTGCAACTTACATGCATTTTAGTTACCTGCACAGCATTAGTTTCCCCGCCCCTTGTCTTTGCTCTATGACCAGTGAAGTGCCACAAGCACACCTTTCCAGTTCCTAACAGTCTGTAGCTACTCCTACCCTTGCTAGGGAAGCAGAGGAGGGACAGGAAGAGGAAGAAAGCAGAGGGGAGCCTTGCAGTGAGGAATGGTCACTCTGGAGAAAGATTTCAGCAGAGACAGGGCTCATGTGATAGACGTGCTCAAAGCCTGTTGGAGGTGATATCAGAGCAGAATGTCGAGAGGATGAGGGGGAAGGAAATTCATTCTGTTATTTTAAGAAGACAAACAAGGAAAAGGAAGGAGGAGAGAATGATTATTTACAAAACTACTAACAAGCTCCTGTTAGTGGTATCTATTTCTTTCAGTGTCTCATTCATATGTCAGCTCATAGTATTTCCTTGCACAGAATTAAGAAGCATTGCACATCAGGAAGGTTCACCTTTCTCAAAACGATTAAAAGAAGAATTTGGTACAGAGATAACATTTGAACCCCATAGAGGTCATCTTCACAGTATTTCTGAGCAAGAACAAACACATATATATCTCCCTCCCTTTTAAATGTATTTTACCAGTGGGAGATCCATGAGAACCTGCATTCCATCTCCTGGTCCCATATGAGCCACATGGTTGAAATTTGTTGGGTTAGAAATCATCTTTGACCTTAGTTCAGGGTCTCTAAGCATTTCCCTGAAAGAACAGAGTGATGTTTACTATTAGCATTCCCTGTTTCTGCATGTCATCCAGTACACTGGGTTGCACATAATGATTAAATTCTCACCGTCTTTGTTGCAATCGCTCTTCCTCGGGAACCTTAAATACAAATTTTCTTTTGCTCCTAGTCCGAAGCATTTGCTTCCTGCTATTGTCAGATGTTTCTGGTACACTGAGGACAGCTCCTGCTGTAATATGACAATACAATTTCACATACATAGGTACATGTTGACCCAGATGCATCCAATATGAACTTCATCTCATGTAAAGGCAGCATTGCTTAAAATTACCCAGTTAGCTTAGTATCATTTTCCCATTTTCCCCCTTGCTCAGTGCTCACCTGCAAACTTGTTCTTGAAATATATTAGTCTTGGTGGCTCGCAGTTAAGAAGATTCAGTGTGCCGTCCATGTTTAGTGGTCTGATCTGTTTTGAGGAAGGAGGCAGAGAATTAAATCAAGCCTAGCATACACTGTGAATAAACATCTCATTTGGAATTAACCCAGTTAAGTTCTATATTCAAAGAAAATTACTTACCCTTCGCAGGCCAATAGTCTGGACCCATTCCATAGTGTTAACATCAAATACATCAACACCGTACTCACTATACACCGTTACATATGAAGAATTGCAACCTGTACAGATTAAAAACAAACAGAAAACCCTAATGTGGTTTCAGTAGTCCAGAACCGACATATATTTGAGTAAATTCCAACAGTTACAAGTTTTCCACTACATGCAAGACACATTTTAAAACACTTTTTCCCAGCATCACTTTCAAACAGATATTTTTATGGTAATAGATTTGCTAACGACAACTGCAAGCAACATGGAAAGATTTAAATTTGACTCTTTCAGTATTTTTAAACTTCAGATTATGATTTCATGAAATTGCAAAATGGCATCTGAAGTTTTCAGATGCATACAAATTTGCTACTTGGTAGGAACTGAGCAGCTAAATTTTCTACAGATGCAGATTACTTCATTTCGGAAGTAGAAAACTAACTATACATCTGCTGTGTGCGGGGAAAAAGAGAGGGCCACCATCTGTGAGGTGGGTCATGAAGTCATGATGCAGATCTGTTCTCAATTTCCTTCCTCTTTTGCTAACAATTATCTAGCTTTAGCTATTCATGTATGGGTTGCTTTCATCAGGTTAAGAGAAAAATGTCACAATGCTTAAAGCCTACAATTCATTTTCTCTTTTCAACTTTTTTTTTTTTTTAAAGCATAAAAAGTATCAGCAGACAAGTTTATTTTAGGTCAGACAAAAAGCAGAGATCCCTAGAGCTCCATATCAACATGCTTCTGCTCATGTAAAGATTGTGTCCTGATGTATAGAGCAGTTACTAGAAATTTATGGGTTTTAATAGAGAAAAGAGCTGAAAGAGCTGCTTCAATAAACAAAAGGAAAATAACCCAGTAGGACACTAAACACATCACAGAATCTTCCTCAGAAGAACTGAAGGTTGTGGTGCTATTTTTTTTTTTCAAAGGCATTCACAGAAAGCCTTGGACAGCTATCATAAATATGTATGCCACAAGTGACTTATGGTCAAGTATTTATTGCACAGGGTTATGGTTGGCTTGGACATCCAAATCAAGGGAGACCCCTGAGCATCAGACAGAAACACCAACTGCTTCTGCTGGCCAGCTTGTAGCCAAGGCCAGCACTTACCAGTCAGAGCTGATGAGCTTGATCAGATCTCAACTGGTTCCCAGAGAGACACGTCAGTGTCTGCACCAGGCTTACCCACCTTACAGCTTTGGGACCTGCTGGCTCCAAGTCTTTGCACTGCAGCGTACTCGAGCTGAGCAGCCCCACAATACCCACCCTGACTGCACAGAGCCAGCACAGTAAGCTGGTGTAACTGCAACCTGGACAGGCCACCCAAGATAACAGAGCTGACTGTCAGTGCAGACTCAGCCTCTCCTGGCAGGGCATTCAGTCTCCCTAGTGACGGACTGAATGCCCTGCAGACAAGTTCTCCATCATACCCTAAAACCTCCCTACAACATGGCCCTTTACTACAGCAGGAACTGCAACGGGGGGAGAACTATTTCCACTTTGATGATCTCCTGATGGGAAAGTTAAACCCCACCATCACCAGTGCCAGACACCAGGACCAAGAAGGGAGGACAAGGCTAATGGAAAGGAAGTAATTCAGTTTTGTTTGGCTGTGGACAAAGTTGCTCTTTTTAAAAAAACAGCCCTAGGCCAATGCCACTCAAGACTGCACGTACAAGAATGCTATAAAATAGTTTACAGTAAGGACAAATTCTAATAATAGCAGACAAAACAATTAACTAGTATGTTTAGTTGGCTAAAATGCAAAAAATCCCTGTAAAGCTGATAAAGGAAAAGGAAACATTAGCCTTGGCTCATGGCATTTTAAAGTTTGCAACTACATTGTTTCCTTGGGCCTTTGCTTCAGACTTCTGTACAGAACTAGGTTAGAGTAAAGCAAGCAAACAATTTCAGTTCAAGACAATTAAAATTAAAGAAACTGATATGAGGGCCTGGCCTGATCAAACCAACAAACACCTAACTGATCAGTGCACTATTTAAACAAAAAGCTATTTCTTGCTTTCAGTCATTCAAAACACTTTAATTGCTATTTGAGCTCCAAACAGAAATCCTGGTTTTATAATGAACTGCCTCTGACCACTGAATATGGAAAAACGCTCTGCATGTGCTTCTATCCCAACTAGCTGATAAACCAAGGTGCCTGAGAAGAGCAGAGTGGTTGAAAAATCACCCTTCACCTGCCTACATTATTTTTGTGAATCCTCCTCCTAAAAATAAAATCAACAGGAGAAAAACTGCAACCAGTTCTGCCAAAAGCAGTATTTTTACCTCTTACTTTGTTATCTTTATGAACCCTTAAAGTCACAGCTACATTTCATCTTCAGCTTTCTATTGTACTTTGAGTACAGGACACAGAAGACATTCTACAGACAACTAGGCATTTACACTCTCCAGGGAGCAAAACTCTTTACAGAATTTCACAGACCAGTAGTCTTCCACTGTCCTGCAACCAGGACTATTCTCTGGAAATATTATTTTCCATTCCATTACTTGTTCTTCTGTGTCCTGTAATGAGACAGAGCTTCCTTTCTCGCAGTGTCCAGGATCTCAGCCCAGGAGATCCTCAGGTTGAAAACTACCATCAGGAAGAACTGTGTATCCTGTTAACTCACCAAAACTTAAATTGTAGATATTTAAAGACAAACCAAAGCAAAATAGAATACAATGCTGATTATTTTTAGACAAGTAAAGCGGCAACAGGGATATGGCAACAGAAAAACATATACATACTACAGGCAACAGGAGTTGCAGGCCACATTAGTTCCTGCATGCGTGACCTTCGACCTTGCGAATCGACGTATACTCCCATATGGCTGAAGCAAAGCAGGTATTCCTCATTACTGAGCTCCACAGCACAAAGGGCATCAAAAGACTGCTGTGAGAGGAAGATAAGCGAGGGGTCATTAGGATTTACCAGGTTTATAGATTGTCCATCTCCCTGGATGGTCAACAAAGAGAACCCAGACTGGTAGCCAACACAGAGCTTGTCCTTGAACACTGTCATCCACTGTACAGTTCCTGGAGCCTGGATTTCACTGAATTTTTTGTGGAAAGGTTTAGTTCTGTGAATTTCATAGCAAAAAACCTGTCGTTTGACAGCCACAAACAAACAAGTCGAAGAACTCTTCTTTAGTGTTCCAGTTGTAATCAGTTGGCAGCCTTTAGTTTCTGCCAGCTTAACGTCAAAGTTTCCCTCCGACCCATCCAGAGAGGTCCAGGGGTAAAGGTGAACGTGATGGTTCCGACCACAGACGAGGACGATGACTTTCTCTTTGGGAGCCAGCTCTATCTGGTACACCTTCTTGCAGTCAGCAGCCCGGACTATCACTGCAAAGGAAAACAGAGCTATTGTAAGTTAAACAAGAAAACCATGGGGCCTGGAAACACTGCAGTGGTACATACTGATGTCTGAAAATGAATCTAAACACAGACACATACCAGATAAGAAAGAGCACTTATTACACATGTTCAGTGCTCTGTTATTAATTCTCAGAACAAACAATGAAAGAAAGCATTCCGATAACTCTCTCTATGGATATCAAGTCTCACTTCAGCAACACTCTGCAGGGAAAGGCTACTTAACCTCTGGGATAAATAGAGAACATTTTTTTATAATAGTATCTGTACTATCTATACACTGTAATATCACATATCTCCTGAAGCCGGTCCCACCTTTAGGAAAAACACCAGCATCTTCAGTAAATTATGGAGGAAGACAAAATTAGCAGAACATAAAGAGAAGAAATACAAAGTATTTAATGCTGATAATTGAAGATACAAAATGTTGTACTGTCAGCAAATGTCTCAGCCAAATACAAAAGCAGTAGAGTAAGTGGATATTAAATACCTATAGCGAAAGGCACAAAATACTGTGTGTGCTGGGGAAAGGGTAACTAAGAATGGCCTTAAACTGTAGGAAGAGAGGTCTAAGCTAGGCACCAGGAAAAGCTTTCTCACAGTAAAGACCAGTTAGGTAACCTATGGAAGCTGGGGAGCCTTCACTGTTTGAAAATCTTTAAAAAACTGAGTTAGAGGCAGCTAATAGGGTTGGGTACAATGTATTCTGCTTTTGGGACTGTGGGGACATGGCATTTTCAAGGATGCAGGGGGTATTTCATAGGGTACAAATAGAAGAGACTAAGCAATTCCACACTAGGAAACCTAATACATAATATGCATATGACAATTACATTAAAATATTATTTTTATTTTTCTGTTAACTGAATGTGTTCAAAAGATTTGTGAATTAGAATTTTAAAAAAATATAAATTAACTGGAAATTATATTAATATTTTCAGTAATAGTTGAGTAACCTAGTCAACTTACCAAATTCTGTAAGGTTTTAACAAGACTGGCTGCTTAGACCACAAAGCCAAGTGTTTTGTGGCACCCCCCCAAATGGACAAATAGATGAGATATCTGAAGAAATGTTCTATGAAATAGCCAGCTGTTGGAACTTTGCCACACAGATTTTTTTTTTTCCCTAGCTCCAGCTTAGAGTTTAGTTTATTTGTCAAGAACTAAGTGATATTCTGACCAAAGACTTTTAATACAAGCAGCTGGCAGTTAATTATCACTGAAAATTACAACTGCCATAAAATAAAAAAGAGATAACGATTTATAAAAATGATATTAACACACAAGAACTGGTCAAAGAAAACTCATGCAGAACATCTTTTAACTTAAAATCAAAATGGATGATTCATTTTCCTATTTACATATGACATGGTGATGCAGGTAATTTGTTCCTTTATGAAATGACCTTTCAAACTAAATGTACAATTTTCTTTTATGCAAGAAGCTGTACTGGAATCTCTGGAATTGCTTGCATCTGAAGTTATGTTTATATCTAAGTACTTACAGAATGGTGACCACTGGAAGTTTACTCAAAGGAATGGCATTTATTACTGCTAAAAAGAATTTAAAATATCTGCTGTCTCTGTGTATAAAGCAGTTTCTCCTGAAATTGGGAAGAGCTTATTCTAAGCAAGAGGAAGCAATAACATTTTGCTTTTTGCCTCAGAACTACACCCCTGACTTTGCACTTCATTTTATTTTGAAAGTCAAGTAAGTCTTTAAAAACCTGTATTCACTGTTGTATTTTACATTGAAACTCAAGATTTGGCATGACTGCAATCCAAATTTCAAATAGCCACAAACTAAACTGCATTGAAAAAGGAAATTCGAGTTCTTCCATCAAGTCAACATTTAAAGAAGTATCTTCTTTGAAATTTGAACAACAATTACTAGAAATAGTCAAAGGGATATTTCAGGAGTATTCCCAGGGATTTTTTCCAAAGTTGTAACAGGGACCCAGACACCCTGGGTCCCTGTTTTCATTTTACAAATCTGTATCACTGACCAGAAGAACCTAAGATCAGAATTTATAAATATAGATGAAGAAAGCATTAGGTATTTTGTTAGAAAATATCCTACCAGAGAGCCAAGCTTGTTAGCTCTTATACCACAAAAAGAATGGATTTAGAGTGCTGTTTAAATTTAGAGTACTTGAGGAGTTATAAGAAAGGACAGATTTCATGAGGTATGTTTGATGCTTTTAAAGTCAGAGAGAAAGAAGTAACTAGTATTTCCTATGGTAACTTGGAAAAAGATAAATAGTAGTACATTACTGAATTTTAAATCTGTGTTGCTTCTTGGAAATAAGTACTTAACTTCTATAAATCCAGTTTAACTCAACTATTTTTGGGGGGTTTTTGTTCATTTGTTTGTTCAAAATAAGAGTATCTTATTCTGGAAGCAGACTCAAATTAACCATAGTCTTTGCTTTTCCAGTTTAAAACTGCATTTTGCATGGACTGACCCCAACAATCCCCATGCTCGTGTGCCAGCAATCCTTTTGGCCTCCATGCTTTGCCCACCACACCAAGGCATGTCTCCCACTGTTATCTGTGTTTGTGTTCAGTATATTAGGTTAAAAGGAAAATTGCTTCCCTTACTCCCTAGCTATGATGCCTAATCTAGCTCTGATGCCTGTGCTGCCCAGTGCCTACGCAGCATACACTTTGCTGTGGTACCTGCAGCACCCTTTGTGTGGATTTCTGGAATGGATATGGTAAGTCTTCAGAAAGAACAGGCTAAACTGATCCCACTTTTCCCAAAGCAGAGGGCAGAGTGCATTACGAAGAGGAAGGGAAAAGCAGGTTCAGGAGGAAGCATGGGGTAAGGGAAATAAAGAGATAATGGAAAGGGGCAAGCAAGGCATTTGCTTTGGCCATCACTGGTCTGAAACAGAATGTGAGTGGTTGTCAAATTTCTGCAAGAAACAGACAATGATACATGATGGCTTTAATGGAAAGCCTACAAACTCTCGTGTTGCTTGCACTGGCTCTCCAACTTCTAATTCATGGCAGTTTAAGATCTCTGATGGTGCAGGATGGAACATGTTTCCATGTTTTTCTCACTCAATTCAAGTTCTATTTCGTAAGTGCCTGATAATTCACTCTGTATCAACAGCCACTGTGTGTGCTGTGCATGCTCTGTGTGCTGAAGCATTTTGCTACCTGCTGTGGGAACACAGTTAAGGTGAGAATGTGTCAGAATATGCCCAGTAACCCATCCCTTTAACCTCAGCCAGTCAACTGAATGTAAGTAATGATAATGACCAAATTAGTGTTTATATCTCACATTCACTTTTCCTTCTCATCAATTAACTGAGTGCTTAATAGTTACTATACATGAAGAGCTGTCGTGCAACCTATATTACAGCAGCACTAAAAGTTATGGAGCTCATTATTCTGTATGTAATTACTGCATGCATTATGGCCTAACTTACCATCACGGGTCACCTCTATCACATACAGTCCTTCTTCTGAACCAATTGCTATTCTATCTCGATCTAAACCAGGAAGGAAAAAAAGGCTATTAATTCAGCTATACTTAATCTTATCTTTAAAGTAGACTGTTTGCTTTGAACAGCTGGAAAAATTTCTGGACAAACAGATTTTCAACAGCAAATCAATTTTGCTCAAGTTCATGCAGCCTGTCAAAAGCACGCTATATACCATATTGCTAGAACAACCTGTAGAACAACTAAACAGTATTATTTACTCTGAGTGGATGAAGAAATTTGAGCATCAGTGCAAGATTAGCATTTTTCCCCCATTATTAAATTCATATGAAGGAATTCAGCTGAGGAATTTATTTAAGGTGTCAGTACTCCCATTACAGAAGCCCATCTAAAAGCTCCAACAACTCTCACACACTTATAAAAGTTAAAACAAACATACCTACAATAGCAGCAGCTAAACTTGCTTTAATAAGAGGCAGTGTACTGTCGTAGGCTTCTTGTGGAATATGCACAACCTGGTTTTTCAGTCTGTTTTTGTGCAGGATAGACTGCAAACCTTCTAGGATTCCAACCCACTTTCTCTTCTCATTCTCATTTTCCGTCAGGATCAGTAGAGAACAAGATTTTGAAGGCAAACCTAAGAGAGAAGCTGTCACCTTTTAACAGACAGAGAAAGCAAAATTAATAAGAGTAATAAAAGTCCTTTTTGTCAGTATTATATACTTCACAGAACTCTGGAAGTAAAATACACTTTTTCATAACGATGTGATGGTGTATCTGAGTGGTATGCAACACAGCACACAGTTAATATGGCCACTGTGCTTTGAAAAAATGCACAAGCCTCAGTGGTTTTGTTGAAAAATACTCAGTCTTGCTTAATCATTATGAATCCTAAAGTATGGGCAAGGAGCGCTACATTCCTTTCCTACAATAATCAGTATATGCCAGAAAAAGGCTCCTTTCTGCTCTGAACTGGAATTTCAGTAGCACACCATAATTTGTCCTGTTTCTTCCCCTCACCACCTTTTAGTAAGTTACTGAAAATGACACACATGCTTTCTGAGTCAGATGCATTCAAACCCAATGGCATTGCTATGATCAGCTCTAGATTTTGATTTTGCAACTTTATTTTCAAAATACTTGGCCAAGAGGAGGAGCCCATCATATCTGCACTAAAAGCTCTGAAGGAAAACAATCTTTTGAGACCAAAGTACTGCATTCTCCCACTTCCTCGAGTAAATAGAAAATCACAGTGGCTTCACTTGATTTGCAGGGAAATCATCATATAGATCTCAGAGGAGAATGTATTCTAAATAGAAAAACAATCCAGGAATTTCCTGTTTGACAAAGTGTGAACTTATTAACTCTTAATATTTAGTTCTGTGTCCTGGCTGAAGAGACCATAGGAATTGAGAGATCATGGGAACCATGCTTTCAGTCACAGACAAAGAGGCCACCAGCCAGAATCAGTCCACACAACAGACTTTTAGAGTAACAACAGGTAAACAGAAAAAAGCAGCAACAGTGCAAAATGGAAAGCTATAACTATTCATACACAGAACAACGCATCCTCGGATTATAGCCTTGATACAAAAGTCACCATAAATACAGACAATGTGATTATGCAACATACACTTCCTGAAAGAGTGAACTGAGCAAGAACATTAATCTTAAAGAAAAAAAACCCAAAACACCAACAACAAAAAAACCCACAAATGAAAGTAAACTTGAGACAATAGGATGCCTCCAGAAGAAAGATGAAAGTGAAAAGCAGCAGGAAAAGAACGGAGTAGTTTGCAGCTGCTCACAGCTCATATTACGCTGCATCAAGCTTTGTTCATGTCCTAAACTGTAACTAAGCATTAGCATTTTAAAGATGAATGGAGGCATAGTGGATAATACTTCTAAATTAGAAAACAAAACCAAACCAAACTTCAGCTATAGTTTTCTCTTTGAAGAACTACCATGTATTTGTAGTCCTACTCCTTGGTCTTTTGAAGGTGGCAACTTACATGCAGTCAAATGCAAAAAAAAGGGGAGAAGTTGGTTATAATGTACATAACATTATTCATCATACAAAAATCCAGTATTTGCTGTGAAACTCAAGGCTTCTTAACTCAAACTGCTAAGCTGTGGAAGGACTACTCCGCTACAGACACTCTTACACTCTTATTCAAAATGTGTCAATGACAGCACTTAGACTGCAGTGTCTGGATGCCAGGACAGCCTAACATCCAGCTTCAAAAACTGGTTACCAAGGAGAGACGTTTGAGTTTGAGACAAATTCTTCTTGATTTCATGGCGGGGTCAGAGGTGAGAATATTTTAGAGTTTGGCAGCATTCTGGTGTTGCTTTCTGTTGGTGGAAGATCCATAAAAAATTAAAATGTGTCTCTGGTGGGCCACCAATACCATAATGTGTGACGTGAAATAATACGTGTGCAAGAACGAACTCATCTTGAGAGAGACGATGGAAAGTAACAGCTTTAACTGTTGTGTGGAAGCCACTCTGTGCCATTATGTCAGCAAGATGCAAATCTAGAATTAAATTAAATTGAGCAAATAGACTCTCCTGCATCAGATATCACTGGTTTCCAGTTTTAGGAATTCCTTCTTTTGAAGGAGGACATAAAACTGAGAAAAGTGGTGGACTCTGGCAGTACCGTCTCTGGTCCCTGTCAACAGGGTATCTAAATAGATACACTGACACACCAGGCTTCTAGTTAATTCATCAAATCTCTTTAGTAGGGGATAATCTGATTAAACTGTGCAGACATTTTGTCATGTCTATCCACACAAGTGTTCTTATATGGGGAGATTTGACAAAATGTTTTTTCTTAGATACCCTTTCAGTTAAAAACTACAGGCAGAAATTAGAGCAGCAAGTCAAGCAGGCTACACTGTATGAATGCCTTGCTCTTGAACGAACCAGCCACCATTCTGCATAGCTCATTTTCTCTCCTCAGAAGCCCTTTCCTACAGTATTGCACATTTGCTAAATTGAGAAGAGAGCAGGCAGATGGGAATAAAAGAAAAATAATTTAGAAACAAGTAAGAGGAAAACAAAGGTAAAAGAAGCAGTAAACTAAAGGATGAAAATCCACTGTAGAAAATATTTCTATAAAAAAGCAGAAAAGCAAAGCCACAGAAGCATTCAAGTAGCCAAGAAATTTCCTAAGTAAAACCCTAAAGGACCAAATGATTGGGATCGCACGTGACTGCCAGCCCTTTGGCTTCTGGGTTCCACTGATTTGATGCTCAATGACTGAAGACCAGAGATGCTGAAAACAGTGAGTTTCTGTATTCAAATACAAAAGTTTATAGATATTCACTACTAATGTACTCTTCTCTGTATTTTAAAATTCCACATTAAAATATGATTCACATAACAATGGGAATTTCTTTCCTAGGTTTAAAAAACTAAATACAGCATTGAGATAGAACACACAAAGAGGATATTAAAACTAAAGTAATTCTTTTATCTTATTTAAATTTTTTTCTACTATACTTAAATATGAAATTAAGGAAACTGAAATTTTAAATGTATTTTTTTAAACAAGGCAATACAAGGCAAACTGGAATTAGTGAGCACAATCCAATTTCAGCCTACTCTGTTACAGCATCAGTTCCTAAAGCAAGAATCCTCCAAAGCTAAGAAAGAAAAAACACAATCTGGTAATACCAATGGAAGAGGAGACAAAAATATACTGTATTGTAACAAATAAAATAAAAAAGCCAAACCTTATATAAAAGGAAGCAGCAAAAGGAGAACTTTACTCTTCACAATTCAGTTATAAGAGGAGTATCATATTGTTCTACACATTTCAGTACCCCTTGTAAATTCTTATACTTCTGCAAAACTTAATAAACATTAAATATGGGTAACATACTTCACTATCAAAACAAAACACTGGTATTTAATTTGTATTTTCTTTAAGAGTAAATTAGGAGCCATACCCTGAATATACAAGGGATATCTTTACGAGTTGCATGTATTACATCCGACGCTAGGACAGAGCTCACGCAAAAATCTTCATCTCTAGTAAGAAAAAGAGCAAAAGGATCACATACATGCACACACAAACACTACTCAGCAAAATCTAACTGACAGCACAACTGTTTCAACAGGCTGCAATCTCCTAACACTGCACAGAGGTCACAACTGCCATCACTGCTTTGTTATGCTGTAACCATCCTTGACCCAAACAACTCACAAGCTTTAGTTACATTTCTACAGCATTCATTACATGTAACTCAGTGCACCTGAAGCTAAGTGGGGTGGCTTTGTGTGGTTTTGGTTTATCAATCACACCTATTCTACAATTAGCAGCAAGAATATTGCTCTTCCAGCCCAGCAGACACATTAGAAATGAATAATTCATACCTCAATGTGTAGCAAGAGAGGGGCCTTTGGAAAAAAAGAAAAATCACATAAAAAGCTCTTGGCAATATAATTATAGTTTGTGGGATTCAAATAAGGGTTTTCAAAACAGCTAGATTTTATTCTCTATTACAGTAAAATAAACAGACATCAGAACAACTTTTGCATTTCAGAGTGCTCCACCCCAGAGGGCTTGTCTACACAAGCCTTTTTAAATGGAATTTGACCAAGTTGATCACTGTAATTGCCAATTTTAGTGTAAAGATGACACTAATGCCTGAAACTTGCCCTTGCTAGAATTCATAGCTGTGGTGGTTAATGTCTATTAAAAACATCTAAGAATACTCAGAAGACAGACTCAAAGAAGCAGCTACAATAACCAGATAAAGCATGGGACAGTTGGTATAATATCTGGCTGAGTTGCTTCAAGCAATGTACTGATGTGAGTTCTGTTATGTGCAGTACTTCCATGCTTCTGCTCCCACTGCCAGCATGTCAGAGAGCCGACAACAACGGTTCTCGGAGAATAAATGAAAGAACAAAACAGCAGTACTGGTGCAACCCTGTGGTAGAGCTGTCTGGAAAAAACATAAATCAAGGTGCTTGTGAATGCAAACCTTATACTCAACAGTCATAGAAGGGAGGTGTTGTAACATTAAAAGGTATGACTCTTTCTTGATATTTCCATAAATTGAAACTAAAGAACTTCTCGTTACTCTGCTTAATGTAAGTCTTGGATCTCTTATAGACAGCATTTAGTGGTTCAAATGGTTTACCATGAGAAAATTTCTTCTGTGAGAATGCAGGGTCAGAGCCACTTGCATTGTAAATTAGTTGGTGCTTTTCTGGAGACTACTTCAGTTTTTGCTATGCTCCTGAGATTACTGGCTATGAGATGATCTGTGACTCAATGTTGAGGTCAGAGCGGAGGGGAAAAAACAATCCACCAAAGTTTATTTGTTTTCCATGTATGCACACGGAATTCTAGGATGAAGAATGCTAATACTGTAAATATTAGTGACTGTAGTATAAGTGACTATAAAGTCACTTAAGTGACTTGTTGTTGAGCCAACTCATTCAGCCTAAACTTAGCTGCAGACTATTATTTGGAACACACACGTCTTCTCAGAGCAGAGCTTTCATGATCTTAAAGTTTCTTGTGTACTATAAATAAATATTCCTGTTAGGGAAACAATACAGAGGATTTCTACTCCATCATAATAATACAAACCTGAGATCCAAGACTTGACTTGCAACAACTCCAGGCTGGGTGGATTTTCCTTCGGGCACATCATATAAGAACAGTTTACAGTCACAGACAACTGCATAAGCCCTCTGCCACCCTTTCTTAACTCCTGTAGGCTTTGGGACCTGCGTATAAACAACTGATTGCTTATTAAATGTAAGCACATGTAGCAGACACAGAAAGCAGGGACCTTTAGAAAAGCTTATACTTAGATCAACGGCATTAGAACACGTTCTACTTGCCCTTCGAAATGGAGTGAAAAATGTCAAGTAATCAGGCAATCATTTTTCCTCCCTTAAGTTCAACCATTCCCTGTTACAGTTTAATAAATATATTAGGTAGTATTAGGACAAACAACGTGGCTTTTATATTCCATAAATGCCAAAATGGCAGGACAGTTTACCTTTTATATTATGCTTACATCAACAATGACAGAAATTCTTCCTTAAAGCACGGTGAGTTTCCCCCCGCCCTCCTGCTGCTTATGAACATTGCAGCTACTAATCTACTAACCTTTAGCTCCTGTAGCAAAACCACCCTTTTCTCCCACATCTAAAGCAACAAAGGTTAAATTAAGTTACATAGATGGCACATACAGCCTTAAGGCTTTAGCACAATTTAGAAGATCTGTTTAAACATACTTAGAGGTTCCAAGCTGCATAGCTGCAAGTGAAGTTTAGTATTCTTCTCTTGTCCAAGAACAAAAGACTATTACCTTGACATAGCCTTTATAGGCGGTTCCTATTCCTCTTTGCACATCTACTCCAAGAGGCCTTTTGGCTTGCTCAGGGGGTATAGGGCAGACCTGAGGTGCGCTATCCTTGCAGGAAACATGGCATGCAAATGAACACACTAAGTACAAAAGAGAAAATCCACAATGAAATGCATGTATGAGCCAATCATAACAGGAGATTAACGTAGTCTACCCTTACGTTGAGCAAATTAATTAATCACACTGAAATTGGCAGTCAAATATTGCAACAGCCCACTACGGCAAGCGAGTGAACACACCCAGATATTATATGGGACTCTCTGAAGTGCTTTTATTTTCTCTTTTAAGCCTATTACTTTCATAAAGTGCAGGAACTGAGTCCACATTTCAAGGCAACTTATGAAAGCATTTTCCAGAAGGAAAAGGAATTGGTCAGCCTCACTGGTGTTAAGCAACAACTAACCCAGTCACACAAGACAAAAAAGTATTAATAAAGGAGGAATAAAAATTAGGGGGCAGTGGTAAGAGACAATATAAATATAGTAGGTGTTTAATTTGATCCAAGTGTGCAAGAATACTGCAAAGACAAAGTAAAACTAAACTGAGCAAAGAAATAGAACAGGTTAAACTACTAGGCAACAGACTTGAAAGCATAATAAAGTAGAAACCAGGAGATACGGACTGAAATGCTGTGTGGTGAAAGGAGCATATCTATCTATCTATCTAACTATCTATCTTTCTATCTCAGAGTTCAAATAAGGAGCAAATATCTATACTAATTGTTGCATCCTTTCTTACCATTTACACCACTTTGTACCACTTCGTGCTGCACCAGCAAGGGACAGAGGTCTCTTGTCTACACAACACTTCACACAGAAAAACTCAGAATACATGCCGCTTCATGTGAGACAGACTACAAGAACTGTGGAATGAATTAACATGTTACATCAAAGCATCCAACCCACAGTTTATGGGCCAGACCTTTCCACAGAGATTTTGCCTGGTTTGTCCCAGCCACCCTGTTTCTACCAGTAGATTTGGGAAGGCAGCAGAGAGCGACACGGCACTGTGATCTACCCTGTGCTTCCTCCTAACCATATTCTCAGAAGTGAGCCTGTGGCAGATACCTTGTGCACATCTCCAGTTCTGTAATTATGAATGGTCAAAGGACTCAGAAAATGTGGAAACAGCCTGCTTCTAATACAGCCACAGACTGGGCTACAAACCTCCTCCTTGCCATGTCTGAGGAAGAGCCAGGAGAGTGCAACCCAGAGCAGGCTGCCTGGCTCATTCTTTGAGCTAGTCTGCTCCCAGGAGGAGGACAGGGGATACCCAAGAGTCATGCATGCAAAGTACTGTAGGTGCTGCTGAAGACCAGGTAATAAATTCAGCTCTTTCAGGAGGCATCGTAATTATTTGGGACTGCACATATCAAGGCACACCAGTTGCAGAATGAGGAAAACCCACAGGATGTAGCCAGTTCCACAGGACTCTGGAAGTGCAGCTGTATTTCACCATAATCTCCAGCATTAAAAAAGAGGAAGAATCAGGAAAAGCAAGTGATTGGGAGTGGAACATGGCAAAGTTTTGTTCTACTGGAGTCATCTCTATTCTCGTGTCAATGTGATTCTAGTTTTTTCTGTACCTATCAAGATCTGGAGTAGAAGAGGCAAACTGTAAAACTAATGATGCAGAGCTTAATCAAAATAAATGAGGGAAAAAAAAAAGAACAAACTTGATAGCTACACTGAGGGAAAAAAACCATTTCAGACTTGCAGGAAGAGATGCAAAATAAGAGTACAGAACTGTCAGCAACAGGAGACAAAAGGCAGCCCTAGGGCGAGTGCTGGCAGAGCGATAGGTGCTCTCAGGGAAGAACAGCCAACTGAGATGTGCCAGGAAAAAAGCCCTGAAGGGCAGATGAGGCAATTTGAATATGATGCTGAAGGTGTCAGAGAAGAGGGTGCCACTGGCAAGAACTAAACTGGACATAGAAATACAATGAAGTTATTTATACTGCAGTGTCTTGAACAGATTTGTGTGCCTAATTAAGACACAGATAAGTATTTTCAAAGAAAAATACCCCCATATACTCAAACATGGGACTCAGTAGTGGTACATGCATCAGAGAAAGCATTTTCAGTAAAACTAATGGACAGCAAAGCAGGCTACAGGCCAAAAAACCTAGCAAATCGTCTTCACAACATACAGGGTTCATGATCAGGGTAACACAAAATAAACAAGACTTGGACTCCTGTTATCAGAGCATTCTCATGGCCTTTTTTTGTCCACTACACAAACAGAAAACACTCCTGCCTCCCCACCTCCCTCAACTCCCCCTATAACAGCACTAATGGTAGCAGAATTAATTAGTAGTATGAAAGGGAACCATTCAGTGGTAGCCACCCCTCTCTTTCACTCCCTCCCCAAAGAAATGGATGCCTTAAAATACATCAGTATTTTGAGACTACTTTTTCAGGGTCTTGCTGAAAATAAAGGAAATTTAATTGACTCACCGTCACAGGCGTAACCTTGTCGAACTAATCCCACCATAAGAGAGGTGCAATGACTACACTGCGTAGGGCTTGTGAATGACTTGATATTGAGCTGGTGAGCTTTAGGCTGAAAGATACATTCAGGATAAAAAAACAACAACTTTTCACTTTCTGTACTCACGTAATGCAAGCATCTCCCCTGCACCACCCGCCAGTATATCAGTGTACATTAGGAAACATGGGCTTCTTTTAAGTAAAGGCAGCTTGTAAAAGGTGCTGCAAGACAACAGCAACATTTTTATTTCCAACTGCAGAAGACACCCAAACCCAAGCCACATTTTTTTCATTTTTTTTCTGTCATCCCTTCTGACAAATTTAAACCCATCAATGCGCATTTGGAAACATTTGATTAAAAACACAGACCTAACAAACAAACACATGACAAACCCAAACACAACAAGAACAAACAGGGATGGCTAATTTATAAATGATATTTTTTCCTTTGTTCTTTAGGAAAAGGTCAGCACAATCCCCCTACCTTTGGTACAGCTAGAGAAATGGACTGAATGGTGGGGGAAGGAGCAGCAGGCATCCTCTGAAGCCGAATTGGTTCCTGAATCACAAAAAACTGTAATTGAGCAAAACGAGGCTTCAAGAATTTGTTTTAAGATCGGGGTGGCAAAGCTTATTGTTTTCTGATTTTTTTTTCTTTTTTGAAAATTATCAAAAATTTAATCATCGTACACATCGCCATTCTGATTTAATAGAAACAGGTTTTAAAGCACTCACAGGAAAGCCTGCACACTAACAAACAAACAGCAATACAGAAAACATATGAAAATGAAGTACATCAACATACACAGAGCCAGTGAAAAGGCTTAATTTGCAACTGTCCTCAAAGCAAGTGCAATTAACACTGACACATTGCAAATAAGCAGCATTCAATCCTGCTTCTTCATAATGAATGCTGCAATACAGATTTATCATGAACAAGACAAAGAGACTTTCTAGTGAATTACTCTTCAGGGTAAAATAATGGCTCCCTTACTTCTTGTTGTTGCTCTGCAGTTATAACTGAAGTAGATGGCGAAACTTCTGACTTGGGACCCTGTGTTTCCTGCTCACTGATAGAACTGGTCTGCAAAAGTGACAGCAAACATGTTAGATTAGATACACAGATCCGATGAAGTGTTCTCACGTCAACAAAATGGAATTTCAAGGTAGCTACAATTAACAACGCGTGGTTAAAATAAAATGAAAAGCAATGCTGATTTCTATATGCAATACACATACATTTAACAACCTTCCACTCCAAAAGAAATCTTCCCTCAAAAAAACGCCTGCCACCTGATGGAAAAGCTGTAAAACTGGAAGTACTGAAATGCAAAACCTTGTAGTAGGCAGCATAGATACTGTAACAGCTGCCTTTTTCCAGCAAGGCTGTGTCTAATCTCTTGCATGCAGGTATGGAATGACGTTGGAGAAGCTTGGCAATCATCCATGAAATAGCTTATGTCTCATGGTAGCTCACTACAGTAGGATTTTTCTAGCACATAGCAGCCAGCAATTCTGACACAAGAAAAATCATTAAAGTAGTACCACACAATCTTTTAAAAAGTTGTTTAAAAATGGTTGGCTATTTTATTAACACATCTGCTATTAAAAGCATCATATCTACTTAATCACAGTGTCCTTTATTTCACTAAAATTTTAGATTAGCATCCATTACAAGCCTTCTATTAACTTCACACTTAGATTAGCAACTACTAATTGCCAGCACAAGGGGGAAGTATGCTACAATTCCAGAGCTAAAGAAGCTGGGTGTGGAAGGAGGATACTATATTACTGTACTCTAAGGACATGATGAACATCATGATTAACAAACATCAGATTAGACCTCACATAAATGATGTAATTGTCACTAAAGGCAACAAATAATGAATCACTCACCTCCCAGCCAGTTTAGACAGGAAGACAGCGCAAGTTCAGTTAGCTCACTAAATATGTTCAGATATTTGTTATTTTTTTTCCTTATGAATTGATTGGAAGGGCTGGGCCAGTGAAGATCTAACTGTATCATTAGGTAATGTGAACTATTTCAAAATGCTAAGTGTGATTCAGCTTTAGCCATTCAGACGGTCAAAATATAAAATAGTAAGCCTGTCAAAAGGTATTAAAAGAGAACTAAACTAGCTCTATTTAGTAGATTAAGTTATAGAGAAGTGAAGGAAGCAAATATCTAGTTTTAGAAGGCCATATGTACTATGACAGGTCACAACAAAATAAGGAGACAAAACTACTAGCAAAAACTTACTTCTTCCCAAAAGGCTATCAGAGAAGATGTAGACGAAGAAGAAACAGAATCCTTTGTTGTAACAGATATGAGGGATAAAAATGATCACTTATCACCCACAGGAAAACTTCAGATAGGGTATTAGTAGACTAGCTAAATAAAATATTTTATATGGCCAAATGCCATTTATTCAAACTAAATTAACCCAGAGCCCATAACATGGACTATCTTTATTAAGTACATGTGAAAAAAAATATTGTTAATGGAAGTCATTAACTACAGAATCAGCAATTTTAATGTAATTCATCAGAAAATGCCATTTGCATTTCCACAGTGACTACACTACAGATTCATTGCAGGATGTGCAGAATGGAATCTTGATTAGTTATGGGCTTGATACCGTACATGTTACTGTTTAAGTACACCTGGTACTTTTTAATGCAATGCATAAAAATAAAGGTCAGTAAAGACAAAAACTATTATCCAGATAGTAGAATATATCATGCTTCTCTCTCTTCCCTCCACCTCATCCATATAGTGCATCTTGCTGCTTCAGCAAGAAAGCCAGTGTGGACATTTTGTGACTGAGAAGAGCCCATACACAATACATGCAAATATCACAGCGTGTCCACAGGCTTTCTTTTTGGCAATGGTGACAATTCAAAAAAAAACCCAAAAATAGAGAGAGTATAGATTTCAGATATAAAATCTAACCAGACTGATTAGGTTTTAACCTGAGCCCCTTTAACTCAGCTCCATAAACATAACAGATTATTCTTTCCAGTTCCAGCTCTTGGTTTTTATCCTGAACTGTCTTGTGTGCTTTGCAAAAAAACATCCCAGAAGATATTAACGGATCAAGAGTTCATGAAGTAAGAAAATATGATTCAATGTTGCATTTAACAGCTGGCTCCTTGTGGAATGCACAAACCTTTTTAATTGAAACACCCACTTGGAGCAGTAATTTGTATGATTAGCTTCCTAAGGATCACAGGGTGTGTCACGATAAACTTATTATACCAACATCTGCGGGTCTTCTGATTCTGTTCCCAGTTCCTTCTGCTCTAACCACTCCATTAAGATCTGGAGCCAACAATTTTACATAACTGTTTGAACACTCCTTGAACTGTGTGAATACTTTTCCTTGTATTAGTCAGCATCTTCCAACTGCAAAGCATTTAATCCCTTATTTCTAACAAGGTGTGCCAGCCTCTCCAAAAAACCTGGAATATATATTATTCAGCCAAACGTTTGAGATTAGCCTAAACAAAGAAGCTAGAATGGGAAATAATGTGAACTTCTGGGAATACTTCCCAAAAATGCTACCTTCCCTACAAAATGCCAAGCAATCTGACATTTACTGGACATCCAATTCTGTGTCACACTGCTTTGGCTAATATGCCAGATCCAAACCTGCCATACAGTGCCCAAGCATTGCTATTATGTAATAAAAATATAATTCAGCTATCACATTGTTATAGTTATTTTATGTAACAACTCACTCTGAAAGTCAGATCACGTGCAAGAGGAGAGGTGTTGAAATATTCAAAAATGGAATCTTGAAAGTCTGGAAGTTTTAGACCTAAAACCCAAAGCAGAACAGGCTTAGCTAAAAGGCAACATCACAAGTGCTGTTAGAACTCTGTTAAAACACAGTAACTTTAATTACCTGAATCTGTTCTGTATTTTTCTTCCAATTTTTTCTTCAAACCTTCCATCTCTTCCAACAGTTCCCTATTTTTTGCTTCTGATTCCTTTAATTTACTAAAGCAACACAATATGATCAAAATGCAATCTGTAATATCTCAAAGGCAGGAATATCAGTGCATTGGGTTGTTAATTTCTGGTCTTACATCTCAAGAATTTTGGAAAATGTCTTTTTTTTTTTTTTTGAAGAGTGGTGGTTTTTTTAAAAGATATATATATATTTTTAAGGCTGGTTAATTTTATTTTTCCCTTGAACAGGCAACTCACTACTTGACTAGATAGTGAAAACAGTACTTGAGACTCCTGCTATCACTGCAGGTATCTGCCAAACAAAAGTATTCTGATTGTAGTTTGGCTTTTAATTCCCAAAAATACATCTACTCTTCAGTTAGTCTAAGAAAAGGTACTGAATTTGCCTTTAATTTGCTTTTATGCTTTTTTTCCCCTCAAGTGCCTGAGATCTGTACTTTATTAGCAAGCTATTCACAGCAGTGAAAGGCTTACTTGAAGAAATTTTTGCAGTTCTTATTTGACTATGTATGAAATATGTGGTCTGCAGAATGGGATCTTTCTGGCAAAGCCCAATATCCCAGGCACAAGGGGCCATTTTAAGAAAGCTACTAATTGAAGCAGCAGTTTAGAGCAGTGCATTAAAGCCCAAACAGAACCAAAGCCCTTATTACCTTTCAAAAGACATGTTTGCATCTTTAACTTTTCGTAGCTCTTCTTGAACTAGTTGTTTGGCACGAATTTCTGCATCAAGGGCAGACTGTAATTCCAGTCTAGCTGACATATCCAACTTCTGACTGCGACGCACTTTCCAAAGTGGATCCTGTTGCAGTAAATTACTGAATATTACTATCAACTGTCTAAAGATATTTCTGTTCTTGTTCAAAGACATGAAATGGCTTTCACCCTGGTTCAGACAATGTTCTTTTAATTAGTTATGGACAGTATACCTACCTCCTATATGGATATCAGTTGATAGCTAGACTTTGTAACACAAAAATGAGTCATGAGCAATTTTCATGCTGGTTAAACCACTAACACAATATGTCTGAAACCAAAATGCTGGATCACTAAGCATGGAAGTCATTTTAATGAGAACTCATTAAAAATGGCTAGTTTTCATTGACCAATCTAGAAAAGGGTATAAAACTTGCACAGTGACACAACTTCAAACATGAGATAAACGTAAATATTTAAGGTAAAACATACTAACCTAAAATACCAAGTGGCAAAAACATGAAAAAAGGAAATAATCTGGGTCTTGAAATACCAAACATACCTACTTCCTAACCAATTCTTACACTTCCTAAGCATCACACAACTATACTTCTGTGTACACCATGCAATTCCACCCTACTACCCTCAAAAGCTAATTTTCTGAGCTTTTCCAAGTATTTTTCACTGTGGACTACATTTCTGATATTCCCTAATGGATACCTCTCTAGTCACACATGAACTGGCAAATAAGTCATGAAAATTAGAGGCATTTTAGATCAGGTTCTGCTGAAATTACAAAACCAGTTGCAATACAAAGAACAGACAGCACTCTTTATTCTTGAAGTTGTTGAGAAGAAAATGCCAACTGCATTTGATCTGAACTTCCTACTAAACCTCTCAATCATTATAATCATCTCTTGATAACATAGGCAAACGTTAACTCATAGAAAGTCACAACTTTCTCTTTATTTTCTCCTATTCATAGGCTTGGATGGGGTGAGTAACAACTTCTCTGTATAAACCAGCAGCAGATGGACTCTTTACATGGCAGACTGTGCTGAATGGCACTGCTAAGGATGCAGGCTTCCATGAGTAGCTGCAAGTGGCTCTCCCTTTTCTTATGCAGGTACTGAGTAAGTGTCAAGGCCAGACAGTGTTTTCATTTTAGAAAACCTACTTCTTCATGAGGGCTCTTCTATACTGCAGATTTTTTGGAAGTTCATACTACTGTATGGGAAAATTACGGCACAAGGTCTCATTGTTCTGTACATAAATAAAGCTACATGCTCTCGGTGTGTCACTAGTTTGTAACAACACCACCAACTAATTCCTGTTCACAAATGAAAATGTACTTTGTTGTCTCACTGTAAAGGCAATTAAAATTATTCGTTTGCCTCTAACATGGTGAGGTACATTTCTGTACTCCTCTTTAATGGTTTAAGTTACTGTTTCTTCTCTCCTTTGTACTGTCTAAAGTAGTTTGTGATGGCAGGTATTAGTAGGAAACATTCCTCTGCCTCTAACTGTCAAATTCTGATCAGATGACTCAAACAGATTTCACAAGCAATAGCTAAAATCTAGGAAGTCATTAGCAGAGCAGAGGATTTATTAGAAAAGAATTCTGGTTATGAACAGACACTGATAAGACAGTAGCTGAAACTAAAAAAGTAGCTTCTTAGACACCCCCAGAAGAGCTTGAACGCTTGCTGTTTCTTACCAGTGTTCGTGACCCCAGACTGGAACTTCTCAATGATTCCAGTTCTTCTGTCATCTTGGAAGCTAATGCTTGGAGATAGCCACGAGCATCCTTCTCATCACTTACCCTATTGTGCAATTACAAAAAAAATGTTACTTAACAGTTTCACAGCTTATAGCACCAAATACTGTACCACCAAATAATCAGTGTCTGCACTGGCTTTAGGGACAGAGCAAAAATGGACATAGTGGGGAAAACTCTCCCAGCAATACAAAACTGAATACATCTTAGATTGCCTGCTTTAGATTTTTCTTTTATCTGATTCCCTTGATTGTGGCAGTTGCTAGGGAAACTGAAGTTTCCCTTTCACCATCAGCAAGAGTTCTGCAGACATTCACTGTTATTGTTTGGAACATGATCTCCATATTGCTTCCTCAATTTTCAAAAGGGCTACCTTCAAGTCCTTCTTGTCTTAGATGCCAAAAATACTTGCATGCAGCTTGCTAAAACAGCAAATAACAGAGGGAAGAACAGACCTGTGAAATAAGTGCAAGTGCTTGTCTAGTACAGCTAGTGAGGTCCTATATGTTAACATGGACCTTTTAAATCATGACCATCTTCCTGAATGAATTTATAAAAATAGTCCAAATTGGGGGATTTAATGATCACTTTAGGAAACTGAAGCAAGCTTACACCAAGACCCTCTCCTTTGTACTTAATAGCATTTGACAATTTCACTTGTCATTACTATGCAGCAATACTAGAAAGCAGAGGAGAAAGAGTTAACTAAGATTCAGAAGCACCATGCTTTTGTTGATCCCCCCCACACAGAAAGGCCCTAGCTAGACATTAAAAAAAAGCCAATCAATATTTCTGAAGTTGAAAGAGCACATACCATTGAATAATTTCTGCAATCTGAGCTTCCCAGTGAGCAACAGACTCTTTCTTTGCTGCTAGGTCTTGGAGTTCATCTTCTAGCTGTCTGTTCTGTGCTGTTAATTTGTCCACAAAGGAGCAAAGCTGAAACAAAAGATTAATTTCACCCATGGCTTATGTCAGTTTCAGCCTTTTTACATATTCATGTGTCTACACACCCACAGAATCTGAACAAACAAGAACAACCTGGGCTTTCTGGAAGTTCTAAGACAGACCGAGGAACTGGAAGGAGAACCAGAGACTGGCTCCTGAGCACGGAACACCACATTGCCAGTTCACACAAAACAATCCGAAACAAAGGAAAAGAAAAAGCAAGTGTAGAGGCCATTGAGAGGAATGAGGTAACTGTAAGCCATCAGGAAGGCAGGCAGTCTGTAAATGCTTCCCTCTTTGTGTGGTCTTCATGAAGAAATCAGAAGGTGGTGGTGTCCTGTGAGCTGTGGGAATCAATCCCACTAAGAGCACTACTGAGATGTTAAAGTTACTATTTAGCCAGATCTCTGACATTTATATCATAGAATGGTTTGGGTTGGAAGAGACCTTAAAGATCAATGGTGAAAATTACATTTATTTTATTCAGATATAACCTGAACATTTACAGATCTGTTCTGATCAATGAGCAGACTACTTTAACATCAGAAAGTAACAAAGTAAGAATTATATTTTGCTTAAAAATGTTTCCTAAAATAATTACCCTCTCGTTTTCTGTTGTTAGCTTTTTGTTATCTTCCAAGAGCATACATCTTTCACGTTCATATTTCTCTTTCATTGTTCCTACTGCTTCCTCCATTTCATTGTGCCTAAGGAGAAGGACAAGAAAAAGAAACACTTATGCTGTAACACTGCTGATCCTGTAGATGGGTATTTTCAAAAAGGAATAAACAGAGTTAAGGTGGTATACTGTCCTGTACAGATACCTATGAAAAAGAAATTAATAGCTAATGAATCATGCCTGAAAACTTACCTCTCCCGCTTTGTTTTCTCTAACTTATCCTTTAATACCATGATCTCTTTCTGCAGTGCAAGCTGATGGCTCTCTGAATCATGTACTTCCTTTTTCACATTTTTTACTTCCAAAACATGTGAGGCTTCTCGTCGGACCAACTCCTCTTCATAAAATAAGATTTTCTTTTCCAGCTCAGACTTAATTTTGGAAAGCTCCTGCTGATGCTCTAGTGTGGCACCTGCTGCCCGGCCTCCCTGCTTCAGCTGAAGAAGAAGAAGAGAAACCATCAGGAAGAGACTATATTTTGGGAGTATTATTTAAAATTAGAATAGTTGAATTGGAAAATTTTTTATCTGGGCACTGAGTGATCTAAAAGGTGCCTGTCTCCAAGCATTAAAGCCCCATAAGTGACTGCTCTGATTACATGACTCTAATAAGGGATTCAAATGGGATGCAGAGATGACAAATTTGGATCACAGTGGTTCAGTATCTGCTTAGGATTCATAAACTGGACATTTTCAAGACATTAGTGTCCACTGAGATATTAAAGTACTTCAGGTAAAAAAAAAAAAATCCCAAATATCTTGAACAGGTTAGGTCAGACTTCCAGTAACGCAGAGTTTTTACATCTCCCACAGGTATCAACAGTTGAGTAAGAAAAACTACTGCAGCTCCTGTGTCATGAATAAAAATTTGTCAAAAACCATGTAACCTTTAGAGCTTCCAGTTCATTTTCCAGTTGCTTGGAGAAGGCCTCACTGTGCTCACGAAGCTTGCGTTCTTTTGACGCTTCTGCTACGACTTCTTCAAGTTTGGCTTCCAGCTGCAACAAAAGTAATTCTAAGTCATTTCAACACCAGGCAGAGTTACCTGTATCATTCATTTCCTTTCCTCCATACAGATGAGCAGCAACTTTTTCCTTATTTCTATTTTGCATTACACCACTATAACATAGTAGAACTATTACCATATGACTTTTTGTACTGATACAAACTACACCAAGTATGGGCAGGCATAACTGCACAGCTTCTCTTAATGCTAAGAGAAGGAAATGGCACTAGGAAGTCATTGCAGCTGTGAAAGAAGAAAGTCTCCCACATTTACAGCTCAGCTCCATGCTCCAGTATCTACTAAGGCAGCTTAAAAATCCTGACCTTCAAGCCAAATACTTCAAATACAAACACTGAACACTTTCACCTTGCTGCTAGAGAACAAAATAAGCTTGGTGATCCATTTACCAAACTCAGAAAGCTTATCAGAAAGACAATTTAGTGGCAACTAAGGCAACTGTTGCAATTCAAGCAACAGTGGCACAGTTTTAAAACTTGACAGGAAGAGAAAGATTTGTTTTTCTGCATTCAAATTCAACTAGTAAAGTCGTTTTTAAAAGGATTATATTTAGAATTGTGGGCCAAGAAAACAGAAGAGTGATACAGCTGTTAGGAAAGGAAGAACAGGGGAATTTGTAAGAACAAAGGAGGTTATAAAGCACTGCATGGAAATATTTAACTGAATAAGCAATAACACTTGAATGTGTGCTGCACTCTGCTCTAGAGATGAGGTGCCACAGCCCTCTGCATCAAATATTGTGTCACAGGCACCTTTTCCTTTCCCAGTTAACTACCACTTCTTATTCATGGATAAAAGTCACATGGATAAAATAAACTTCATCTCTTGCTACATTTTCACAGACTGCCCTTCAATTTGCTAAAGGTTTGCTAGCAATGTCTAGAAAGCTCTGGAATTTCTCTTCTGCACCTCAACCAGAGGAATCATAAAATTTGATGATTTTTCAGTGATTGAAACACTCTGGGTTAACCACAATAGCTGTTTCTTATGCCCTCTTCTGGTTATCCACTTCATCTTATGTAAAACTATAAATTGCCTAGAATACTAATTGGAAATTAAATTGCTTAAAGATATTACAGACATTCTCTACCATGACTAACTACAGAGGAAGGCAACCCACCTATTTAGTCTGTATCACTATTACTCCCTCCAGCTAAAAAGAAAAATTCAGTTGAAAAAGAATGAAGTCAGAACGCTCCAACCTTAAAGCACAAAAAGACACAAAGCTTTCTAGGTTTCAAGCTGACATTTGTGAGTCACAGTCTACAAAAATCAAAACACAAGAACTAAGAAGCTGGACATACAGCAAGAACAGGTTCCTCTAGATTAAAATCAGGCTGAGTACAAACAAAAAAGAAGATTTGGTTCATTTCCTCATACATCAGTAAAACATTTAGAAACAAAATCAAGATCTATTTTGTTATCTGTAGCAAAGTTACACGGAAGAGTTAGCAGGGTAATTTCTTATAGACAAAGTAAATTACCATTAACAGTCTCGATTTTTCAACACAATCACATATGAGGTACTGGATAAGCAGCAGCTGAAATGCATTATTGTTAGCTATTTTATCAAGCTACCTCTTTTCTGATCTTCTCTGATTTACGCATGTCCTGTCGCATAGCATCGATTTTCTGCATGCTCACTTCCACCTCTTCTTCTTTGTCGCGCAGTTGACGGGACAGTTTCTGCTTCTGGGTCCGCAAGTCTCCCATCCTCTCACTGAGCTCGGAGAACTCCTGCACAGCTAGCTTTCTTTGCTGGTGGGCATCCCTCAATTCTTTGGATTGTGTCTTTAATCTCTCTGAGGCTTCCACAAGTTGCTGGTTTAAATAAAAAAATATAATAATAAAAAGTCATTTGAACTCCATGTATTCTTTCCAAGAAGAAAGCAAGTGGGCCTACATAAGCATGACTCGAAAGCTCAACCACCTCATGTAACTTTAAAATATTATTTATAACATGTAATTTATGCAAAGTTGGGTTTTTTCCCCCCCTGGGTAAGCAGCTGCAGTAACATACCAAGGTAGCAGTTATTCTGCTTCTAGTGTGGCAGCTCCAAGAGTAGCTTTGCTGTTCCAGAAGTCTTTCTTATAAATCTGACTACACAAGGCCATCTAAGTAACTTAATTTCAGAGTACTACCACGTACCTGCACAATAGTAATCTTTTTCTAAAGGAATGCTTTAGCAGACAGCACATTCAGGGAAGCCATCAAATACACTGTACCAGCACTGAAAAGCTGCAGCAAATCTATTGAAATTCTTCGCACAACTAAGGAAGATTCCTTAGAACAAACTGTGAAGCTTTAATACTTTAATTGAAAGTATAAAAGTTGTATAAAATACAAATTGAATGTTCTACATAAAGAAAAGAGAATTAGAAAGAGAGCAGAACTAGGCAACAGAATAAATGTATACTGTCCAAGGGACTCCTGAAAAATTCCACCATTAGCAGGAGTATTGCAGGAACTATCATTAACTTCCCAAAAGGCATGTGTTCATACCAGGAGGAACCAATTCGCCTCCTTTGCTACTCATACGCTTCAGTAAATAACTTTTACCAGTGGTTAAAAGAGGAGAGACTGTTAAATTCTAGTGGACAAAAACCCTAGGGATTTTGGCCCATGGATTACTTTTGGGTCCATCTAAATGCCATATGAACAATATGGCTGCCAGATTTTTCCAAAACTAGCTATTTGAATACAAATAGCTTTTTTTGATATTATTGAAAGTGGTATGTAGTATATGCAAACTCCTATTTACTTTACTGCAAAATATTTTGCTAAATTAAACTAAGATACTGTTACATATTAGGAAGCAAACAAACAGTAAATAAACTCAGCAATCACATAAAAGTCATCCTCAGCCTTAAGCAATAATTAACCTTTTGGTATTACAAAGAGTAAGTGGGCTCAAGCTGGAGCACTGACCTAGCTCTATTAACTCTTTCATATACATACATATATATATATACATATATATATATATATATATATATATGCACATATATGCTTTTTGGCATCTACAAGACTGATGACTAATCACAGATCTGAATTTAACTCCTGTGTATATTGAAACAATTAAAAATAATTAAACAGTTAAAATTAAACCATTAGCAGAACACAGCTGAAATAAATAAGATGCCTATCAACTTCCAAAAAAGAAAACTACTGTGTTGCTAATGAAATTAACAGGTTCACTAACATCTCAGTATCGTTTTAAAAAGCACCATTTAAAACACTAAAATTGCAATCACAACAAAACTGTTCTATTACTACTTTCCATAACCATTTTTAAATGTATCTGGCTTTGGATCAGTACCTTATGAAGGTCGTCCTTTTCTTGCTGCAGCACTCTGCACTGTTTTTCTAATCCTTTCAACTTTTGTATAGAGTCTTCATGTTCTTGTCGAAAAGCCACTGCATCTGCAAGCTGCCCTTCCAGTTTACTTATATCTGTGGATTAATACAAATTAAAGGTAACCGGTCCCAAATTTACAACAATAAAACAAGCAACATTACTCAAGCAAACTGGCACAACTTTGTTGGGAAAAATCAACTTATTTCCCATTCACACCATTTTAGATTGTTCAAAGTCATTTTGGGGTACTGACAGCTCCATATAATTTTAATTTTCTCAGCCTATTAAAGAAACCCTCCCAAAGACTGTGATCTCTTGAAGTCAAAAAGCCTTAACACAGGGCTTAAGTTTTGTTTTTGAGCAAGGCAACTTCTAGCCCTTGAAAACATTGAAATAAACTTCAGTTGTTCAAATTCCAGTTCTAGTAATTTGTCTCCCAAGTAGTTTTCATTATATGACAAGCAAGGCTACAGTCAGTCACTAGTGCATCCAGCAAGACAGGAAAGGACTACTTATTTCCTAGGGCAGACAGGAACTCACCATCTGGGAAGGAAATACCATCCTGCACGAGGCAGGCAGGAGACCTGACTGCCTATATTCCCGGCAGTATGATCTCCTGGTCATTCTCTTTACTCTCAAAGAAAACAAAACAAATTCAATTTGAAATTACCACCTTTAAGTGCAACAAACTAACCACCTTTATCTATTTCTATTCAGTCTTAAAAGCTGGTAAGAAAAAGAACTGCTGTTCTTCATTTGGTTTTAATTACTACTTCTTTTAAACAAAAATGTAAGAAATTGCACAGGGAGTAACTGTCTCACTCAAGCTTCACTGATGTCTGTGGCAGAACAGGAAACTGGACCTATGGATTCAGGGATCCCAAGCACTGCAGAAATTATTAAAGTATTATTCCTTTTCTCATTTCAGCATAAACCTCCTCCCATTCTACACAAACCAATACTACTTCTTTTTAAACTAGATTATACTGCTAGTTTTTGTATTTAACAGGACACCACTGCCTGAAGAGCTGGATAAATCTGAACCATTTGTAGAAGCAGTATCTTAATTGAACTGTTTTGACTCAATTCTAGCTCCAGAATATAAAAGAATAGCTTTTTTGTAAGGATAATCTACTTAGGAGAGCTGAGTTGATTTTTACAATGCATGCACCTACAAAGGGGGTATATTGCCAAACTGCATTAAAAAAAAATCAGCAACCCAGCATCTGAACTCACACTATACTACAGGCCCCTATAAACCCCTCAAGCCAAGTCATTAGGATTCAAAACTACCATTTTGTTTATCACTGACTCCCACTTAAAAATTAGATGCTAACAGGAGGTTTGTATGGATAAATTAATAGCATCGTCAAGCAACAGATTTTCAGTGATATGGACGAGTCAGTCTTCTCTTAGGACAGATGCCAGTATTTGTTTTTCTGCAATGCTCAGTGCTTCCTTAATTAATGCATCACCAGACAGAAACACAAAGGGAGCAGGAGCTCAGAAATATGTAAATGTGAACTATTATTACACATCCTCCCACCTACCCCCTTATGCTACTAAAGAGCGACTAGGTTCTCTCCCTGCTGTCTCTTACACCTACCTCCAGTAGAACCCCTCCAAAACAATAACCCACAAAGGAGGAGTAATAGAACAGGATCTCTTGAGACTTCTACAGACATCACAAAAAATATTCAAGTGAACCTATCTAGACAATTCATTTTACTGTACACTCCCCATGCTAGTATTTGCTATCTGTCTGAGCAAGTGCAAGAAAAGGTTGACTGCTCACCTGGAAAAACTGAAATGCCTCTTAATATTAGAGAGTTTAAAAAAAACCCTTTTTTAGCATCTCAAGAACATTAATTCTTCTTATTGTAAAAACACAGTACCTATTTTGCTATTCCTAGTAACATTAAATTGCATTACTATAACTACCATGCTACAGGCCTACCTGTTAATTTGTTCTTCAACCGTTCAATTTCTTCATTTAGTTTTTTTATTTCCTTATCACGACTTGTATTTACTGTAACACACACTGGACCCTGGAGGTTCTGCATTGTCTGTGTAGATTCTTAAAATCAGAAAAGGAAGACAAAGGTTTTCAATAAAATATATTCAAATTCCTCCCAATGAGCAGAACCAAGAATCCAAATAAATATAAACCACTAACCTTGCAGTTTTCTGTTCAAATCCTGCTTTTCTTGCTCTAATTTCCGTATTTTCTTTTCATAGCCTTCTATTTGTGAAGTGTTCTTTAAATCACGCTGCACATCCATATCTTTGGTTAAAGTGTCTGACTGCAATGCACTCTTTAAAGTGCCTCTATCAGATAAAGAGCTGAAAATAAATACATAAGTTAGAATATTTTAATAAATACTCACAGCAGTCTATAGCAGTGACATGCTTATATTCCACCAAATATGCACCTTAAATTTACAAGAAGAGTGAGTGCAGTAATTGTTACTGTTGAGACAACTGTCAGGGTAGATAAAGTTATTATTCCCTAGCTGCTGTGTATGCTGCTGTGGAATTCAGATATCTGCACTCAGGACTTTAACGATGCAGATGTATATTCACTTTACAAACTACCTAAATGATTGAAACTGTTAACTCTCCTATGCCAAAGGCTACTACCTGCCAGCAAAGTAAGCAGGTAAGTGTACCTGTGCTGAGAGAGCCGAGAGACAAACCCGAGATGTCACAAAGATGGATTTAAGTTAAGCCACATGATCTCACTCTGAAAAGGATGAACTGTGGGTACTGGTTCTTTCTGAAATAATGCATTGGTTCAACAAACCCCAGCAAAGGGAAATAACAGAATAACAAATAGGGCAGAATAACCTTAAGATCCAAGACAAGTATATATTAGAGGGACTTCTGAAGTCAGATGGAGGCCATTTCAAAGATGTGCAAAGTGAATTGCTTTGTCCATGCTCAGAACCATCTAGGTTAACTTAGCCTACCAGCAGGTCTCTGGACCAATGAGCTAATCCTGAAGGGTTCCTGGTAGATATGCAATGGAAACAAGACTTGCCCTCAGCCTCTCAATGCAGGGACAGCAATTTTACACCCAATTGCAAGAGGTAAATCTAGTCCCTTAATTTCCATTCATTTCAAACAGATAAAATACTAAATACAAAAGCATCTTATCTTGGCAAGTATGATCAAAATATGTCCAGACACTTGGAAGAAAAAAAAAAAGAGGGATAAAAGTTTATCCACAGGTACACCTATGGACATCAACTGTTCTACATGTTTATAAACATGAGAATTTCTTACAATTAGCTGCATTTAGGAAACAAGTTTAATGAACAACATATCCTTTGCTTACCTATCAGTTGTGTATGTAAACCCAACGAATGGTAAATGCAATCCAGAAAAGCCTGTATGAGAACTTGGTGGCACCACTTCCTGCATGAAAACAACACGCATGAAAACCCGAAAGAGAACCCATACAGAGCTAAAGGCGTTGGATTTAGCCTCAACAGTTAGAGACAGCTAACAGAAAAACTTCTCTTAGCACATACCAATTGACAGCTATGCTTCATTGTACAGCATTCCATTGTCCCTGGATGAACTTTATTTCAGATTAGGTCACTTAATACAATGACCTCAATTTAGGTGCCTCTTGAACCGGCACTTGAAAGGGCAGCATTTCAACAAGTTCAAAGCACAATACAACCAGTAAAAAAACCCCTGAAATTTCAAGCTCCTAATTAAAAGTGACCTGGCACTGAAATGCACGCTGTTAGTTTTAGCATGCTGTTTACTGTTAGATATATAATTAAAAAAACATGCCTAAAGCTCTTTATTTCTTGAAATACAAGCTGATGAACAAATTACTACAAAAGCCCTCTGCTCCTCCTGACCCAAGTTTGTAAACTACTAAACAATGGAAATGGATAAGGGGAACACCAATGTTCCCACTCCAAAAACCAACCTCCTGGTTCTTAAGTGAATGGAGAAGTAGCAGTGTGAGCTGTCTCACCTGGACAGCTGTGATTGAAAGCTGCATGGAGAGTATGTGTGTATTTCTAAAGACAGATTTTTTTTTTCACCTTTGTAAAGGAATAAATCCAAACACTAGATCTTTGTAAAGGTAATCTAAAAGAGCAACTAAGGGGTTTTTTCCCACTGAAATACATTTTAACTTTGACTGACCATGTAACAGTAGTCCATTTTGGCAAGCACTACCATTTAGAAAAGCAGCTCAATATTTCTGATAACCCAAAATGCCAAAGAGATGAAAAACTTGAATTTTTCAGATTTTAGATTTTTTTTTTCATCTCTTCATTACATATTGTGAAATAAGTTTTCACTACTACCTTATAGTGCAGCAAGGTTGCATAGTAATATTTAAAAACAAAGACTCACTGGATTTCTTAATACATCATCATCTACATCAAAGTTGGAGGTGTCAGAAGGACTGCTAACTTCCGGAATGTAAGGTGCTTCTAGGTTTCGGATATTATCCCAATTTAGTCCTTCAAAAAATGCATGAGACTTAAAATCCTCTATTCCATTCTGTCCCAGTCTACGTTCCCTACTGCAGATAAGACGCTGAATAAGATCTTTTGCTTCTTCAGATACATCTGTAACATGGGATGGAAACTGAAATCGTTCCTAGAAAACAAAACAAATAAGAGTAATTTTTAGAGAAGGAATCCAGTCCATAACTTTCAACAACAGTTTCAAAAAGAACATGCTAAATTATACCAATAACACTGGAAATGAAGAGTCAGACATTGTTCTAGTTCCAGCAAGCGGTGCCAGAGCACAATGCAATAGATTCAGTGATAGACTTTTTGTCTTAAAACTGCTTTTGAGGACAAGCAATAATTTCTCAACTTCTTTAATACAGATCTGTTTGAAACTAACTGAAATTACAGTAACTCTGTTAGGAAAAGCAAGCTACTTTTTTTAAGACATACAGGAATTTTGACACACTACAATATATTAAAGATCATACAATAAAGGAAGATGCTCACTGGCATTCGTAGTCACAGATCCACCGATCTCCTGAAGATGTACTCCTTGAAATTTTATTAATTTGAACTCTTAAAAACCCATGATGGTAGTCAATTATTTACGAAACATTGTTATATTTAAGGATGCATTTTTCTAATTTATAGGTTAAATACCTGTTTTTCTTACCTAAATATAATCTGCATTTAGAAAAGATTTAATTATCATAAACAGAAGATCTAAAAATTGTACTTACCACTAACAGCTGAAATTACTCTAGACAAAAATTTTGAAAACTTTTTCTTGCTACTAGCACCACTATGTAGTAAAGAAGGGCTTTTTGATTTGTTTTTTTTCAATAAAGGACAACGGCATAAATATATCTCTCTAAATTTGGAACATAACTTTTCAAGGTTAAAATTAGATCACTAGGGACCAAACCAGCATAACTGAAATTAAACTTTAAAACTGACATTGAAAAACAATCATATCAATTGTGTGTCCAAATGAGAATAAAATCTTGAGTCTGCAGGACAACAGCTTCAAATTTCCTCCCAAGTAGTTTAAGAGCCAGGTAGCCAGAATTTACAATGGCTACACTTGCAACCAGTTAGTTCATTGAAGAAATTAAATCAAGAGAGATTAATATTCATCACAGCAGGGGTGTCAGCTCTGGCAAGGATTTCATGTCTTATCCATCACAGTTTCACTGTGAGAGCAAAGTATTGTAAACTGCACTCATCCTGGGGAGAAGACAATGCAACAACACACCCTATGCAACAGCTTCAGGCTACCTAGGATGAGTATGCACATAAACACAACCTCCTAACACAGCTCTGGAAAGGACACCATGAACTGGTTTATTCTTATCCTCTAATGTTCAAAATGCACCCAGAAGTTGCAACTCTTCTCTACCACTCTGGCCCTGGACAAAACCCCTAACTTCATGTTCTTCATGCAGCTCAAGTTCATTTTCTACCACTTCCACTTTGGGCAACTCCCCCTGACCTCATGTTCTTCATGCAACTCATGTCTACACTGGTTGACTTGCCTGTTCCCTTTTTTGTATTGTTACCAGTGTGACAGAAAATGTGCACAGCTGTGTAAATAATGAGTTACTTCATTTCAACTGCACAGCCCAGAGGAAGCTTTAAATGGGCCTAACATGAGTGTTGGCTTTAATTTTGATTTTCTGATGACTTCTTAGATTTTCTAACAAGAACAACATCAGCACTTAGGGAAAAATTTTGATTTGACAAAGAAGCAAACATTCCTAAACCTGAACCAACACACCTACACAATATGCTTCTAAACCATCGTGAAAAAGCAAAGAACTACCATTACTCCAATATCTTTAAGTGATAACAGTTTATCCATAAACATTATAATCCCAGTGAATACACAGAGATTTAACATATCTCTTACTTCATGATTCATAATCTTCCCGTAGGTTTCCACTAATGACTCTGCATAAAAGGGTGTTTCACCATACAGCATTTCATACATGCAGACACCCAGTGACCACCAGTCACATTCAGGCCCATATTTTCCCATGCCATCCTCCATTGCTTGCAGTATCTCAGGGGAGATGTAGTCAGGCGTACCCACTGCTACTGATGACTGTACCTTAAAAATAAAGCAAACATAATTCTTGTAAGTTTTCAGGTTCTCTCAGCAACTTTCTCACTCACACACTAGTATTTGTGACAGAGACCCCAGGACATGATTTTGGAAAGGGAAGAGATTTATAAAATCACAGCAACAAAATAAAGAAAATATTGAGAAAGTAACAAAGACTGCAAAAATTAACTTCCAGTCTACTTCTACATAAAATCAGTTGATACATTTTATTCTGAACACAGAAGAAACCCAAAATAGTCATAGCTGTTGTGAGAAAGCAGAAAGACAAGAGGAGAAAATGTTTTGCCTTTGTTTATACTTTAAAACTGCAACTAGGTGCCAGACATTGAAATGAGAAATGAGTAAGCATGGAGTTCAAGTCTTATGCTCAAATTTTACAGTTTCATTTGAAGACAGCAAGGGCAAGTAAACTCCTACTTTTATTATGTCAGAAATTGTTTTAAGGTTTATTGCATAGTAGTGCAACTGGATGCAAAACAGGGGTGAGGTGGGGAATTGTCCTGTGCCCAAGTAGTAGGGAAGCCCTAACCATCAGGGCAGTGGCAGCGTAGCTCTGACCTCAAGGAATATGTTCTCAGGACTCACACAGAGTTATAATGGCTCCTTCCAATTCATTCTGCATTTTAATATGGTAAATCTTTGACAGGCATTTTATGACTACAGAATGTCACAAAGACTTGACTTTGTGTCAAAAATCAGTGAACTAAGTTGCATGCCATATCTTGGAAGGACTGACACCTCTGGAAGCAGCCTACACTGGGCAAAACAAACAAAAAACCTCATGAGTGATTCAGCTTTTAGAGGTGTATCCAATCTGTTGCACAAGATGGCCAGAACGATGACCATAATGTTGTTGTTTGATTTGTAAAAGGCATGTAAAATAAACTGCTTATTAATTGTGTCCTCATTTTGAATGAGTTATACTTCAAATCTGTCATGGCTGCTAGGTTCCTGGTCACCTATGATTCCAGCACATAAGTAATATCAAATTTCGATCCTTTTTTGACGCAGGGTCTTTGGACAGTTCATAAAAAATCTCATGAGAACTCAAATGGCTAGTAAGAGAAAAGGTGGAAGATAGAAAAAAAACATAGCACAGGATAACTTTAAAAGGCAGCAGCCTGTAAAACAAGGGGATGAAGATGTCAAAACTGTTTTTATAAATATGCTGAGTTATACATTTCCCTCAATTTTTAGCATGTGAATAAGCTTATAATCTATCACCTCCCTGATGCCTGTGGAAAATGTCCAATAGCTTTAAGATCAGCAACTCACTTAAAAGGTCCCACTACCAGTGACCCAATTAAATTTTGCTTCATACATACTGTGCCATCTTCACTCATTTTCAGACAGGATCCAAAGTCTGCCAGTCGTATGTGGCCATTCACGTCCAAAAGGACGTTATCAGGCTTTATGTCCCTGTTATAATAGAAAGAAGTTAAAAGATTTAAATATGTAGTATTAGCTCTGCTTGTAAAGATTAATCTTTCATCAGAATAATTTTATTTTGGATACCCACTGATGCAAACTTTTTTTTTGCACTAGTTACAAACCTCCCCTCTTGCCCAACTTAAAACTTTGCCTGCAATATTAAAGCCTTAGACTACATCAGATTTTGAAGCTCATCAAAGTTGAGCTCCGAACGGTCAAATAATCAATCAGAACAACTGCAGTGAGTCACTATCGACTCTAACAGCTAGGCAGTTTACTTCATAAACACAATTTCAACATTATACACATCACAATATATTGCTTAGAGGCAAGAAAGAGGAAAGAGAAAAGGCAATCTTTTAATCTCATTATTTTTCCCAAGATTTATAACTAACTTCTAACTTCTTATCTAGGAAGATTTTTTTACTGTATCTTTATATTTTGTCCAGCGTTTCTGTTGGCCAGTATTTTCCATGTGCTATTCAAGACATCCCATGCAGTACTGCACAGCACATTTGCTTCTGTGGATACCTAAAGACCTTTGCATCTTGTGTACGTGCAAGAGATACTCTACAAGCCGCTGATATCAGGGCAATGTCATTTCAACAGGATACAATAACAACATCAGAAAGTCTCCAATGTCAAAGTGTCTTTTGTATTTTTACATATATATTATATATATATATCAGGGTATAAAATGGTATACAGCACACTAAGATTCCCATTTCAGTTTAACACATTATTTTCTTTTTGGTATCAGAAAGGCAGTCAAAAAGGCTTTACTGAAGAGCACGTTGATTGAATTCAGTCCACCAATTAACCACATTTTATTTCACCACTTCTTACTCAAATTCACACAAAGTATAAGATTAATTATTCAGATAACTTAATAAGACAGTCCTGCTACATACTATGCTGTGGGTTTGGGTTTTTTTTAATTGATAGCCTCAAAATATCCCAAATGATTTTAAGAGGACTTAGTCAGTATGTTGGGAAGGCGGTAAGAAAGGAAGAGAGAAGAGCAAGCACAGAAAACAGAAGCAACTCAGTTATGTACCAGTTCTGCAGAAGAACATCCCTGTCTTCCAAGGTGACATATACCAGTCTCCTTCCCTCTCTTTAGCCAACACTACCCAGGATCAGCTCCCAACATCCTAGCCTATCATCATGCCATTTTGAAATACTATTATTCATCTGAGCGAGCCAAAAAAGATAACCAAATCTATAAATGTGTTGATTTGTGGTTTTTTTTAAAGAAATCATATTTATTTAAATAATACTACCTATTAGTCATAAATAAAACTACATGTGCTTTACATGAAACCCAGCAGTCTTGTTGCACCATAAAATACTCTATTTCTTTTCAAATGCAAAGTTCCAAACGCCACTTCATGGTCTCAAAGACTTAAAAATTGTACAATAGCTTCAGCTTAATTTTTGAGGAAGAGACTAGAATTATTAGGAACGAGGAAAAAAAAAAGTGCTTTAATACACCCTGCTGCATAATGTGGACGTTGACAATGTCTGATTTTTAAGGTGCTGAATTCCACAGTTTCACACTTCAGGATACTTACAAGAAAAACAATTATAGGTTTAACAAAGTGTTCTCATACGTGTAAAAATCCTGCCAACTTGACAATTTTTTCCAACACAAACTTGAATTAACACTTTCAAACCAAGGGCTAATGCTCTGAAATTAATTACTGAAACTTCACTAATACTATTGCTCATTAGCAGTATTAAGACAAAATAGTAAATGCTAATCTATGACCATCAACATAAGTTAAATGCATACTTACTTGTTATAATACAGAAAAATGTGCTAACCCAGGAAACTAGACCATCTCACTATACTTTCCCAATGAACTCATTAGTAATTTTCTATTGTTAAACTTATTCCATACATTTCAGTTCCTGATATTGTCAGCATTCTCTTACAGTCCCATTCTCACAACTCAAGCTCAGTAGGTGCAGAGGACTATTAAAGCTTATATACACTATACATCCTTTTTTTGTTTTTTGTTTGTTTGTTTGTTTTTAAAGAAAATTGCTCACAGTGCCTTTTCAAGCATGAGCCAGTCTCATCCAACACATCTCTGCTTTTCTGCTTTGCATGCAGACCTTGCTTGCCTCAGGGAACACTGTTCCTGTTCAGAAAGGCTTAATGCCTCATCTCTGAGCTCCACTGTTTCCTATCTACAGCTAACAGGTCATATAAGCCTTTAAAGGGTCCTTGAAATCCTCTCCAGAGCAATCATGCTTCTTCCTAATCCATTCCAGTTGCCAAGCAGTAATTTCTTGGGCATTCACATGTCTCCTATTCAAAGCCTATGTTTTGGCCTCAGAGCCATTCATTCCTATTGTCACAGCAGATGTTCATTCAGCCCCATGCAAAGATGTAGCTGGTCAGTTAGCCAGGCCACCTTCCTTGGAAATGGGGGCAATGGTGCCTCTGGTGAACTCCTCTGAGTCCATAACATTTTTAAATCCCCACATATTGCCCACATTTACTCACAGAAGTATTGCAGAGTTTATGTATCCTTTTTAAATTTTTGAAACAGTAATCAAAGTCCAAACAGAAGAGTTCAAAGCATTATAGTCTGAGAATTCCCTGTGTCTTTTAAACATTAATTGTAAAGAAATAAAAATCACCTCACTTATTTAAAAAAATTTATTGGTTTTCACCCATACATTTCATAAAAGAGACTGTAAAACTGTCCTTATTTCACAGACTAAGAAATAAAGGCATAAAGAGGTACGGATACAATGCCAGTATGAAATTCACTTCTGCTGAGCCGGGACTTCAGTGACCAACACATACGGCCACAAGCAGTTTTTAGTTAACTGAAAAGCCTCACTACTCTCACACTCTGTATTTTCTAACTTCTCTGTTCATTGAAATCAAGCGATAAAGTCAGCATATAAAGAGAGAACTGGAAAGGTTTCCAGAATTATTATTATTTTGCCTTCTAATTGACATATTCAGTTGTTAAATATGAAAAGCAAACAAAGGATAGAAATTCTCACTTGATCAAGATTCTTGCAATGACGAAAGAAAATACTTATTAAGTGCCTCCCTTGCACTACTCACAGCTCTTCTAAAACAGTTCTGTCAAGAGGAAGCCAAAAAAGAAGCAAAGTACACTCTGCCTTCCTCACCAGTTTCCTCTGATAGAGAATAAGGAATATTATATATTCTTAACTACTACAGAACACAACCTAAGTTAAGATATGGTAGGCACTGATCTGGAATATACATCCTGCCTGCAGAAACCATTAGGCTCATGCCCACTCATTACAAAAAACGTCTGAAGGTGACCTCAGGTAAACAGATGCACTGATGTCACCATGGGGTTTCTGTGCATAAAGTTTGCAGAATGTCTAAACATTTGCAGAGAATTCAAACTGCTTCAAAATTCTACGTTGGCTTGGACGAAGGCAGATAAATATTCATGAAGTGAGTTGAGAATAAGCCAAGAAGTCTGATTAAAAATAAAAGCTTTAGTAAAAGGTTAGTCAGATAAATGTCACTGCTTCTAGTACCAATCCATCAAAACTTGATATTTAAAATGTAATAGCTTATACATCTATTATACAGTATATAGTAAGCAAGTCTGCACAGCAGTTTGCCTGTAGCTACTGTGCCCATTTGCATATGCAGCAATATCTTTAGGATTAATGCTCTATGACTGTACATGTATTTTTTCTCAAGTGAGACAGAATCTTACCTGTGCACATAATGCAGTTCATGTATGGAATGTATAGCAAGCACCATTTCCCCAATGTAGAATCTAGCCATATCTTCAGGAAGTTTGTCTTCAAACTTACTGAGAAGTGTCAGTAAATCACCACCAACATAGTAGTCCATCACTAGATACTGAGAAAAGAGAAATAAAACAGTTAAGTACCAAGAGACAGGTGGTAAGAAAAAAAAAATAAAGTTCATCAGTTATCTGATAAAAATACCCCTTTCACTAATGTGGTGGTTTCACTGGGTTAGCACTTGGCCAGCAGCCAACACAGCCATTCACCCACTCCCCCCCACCCCAAGGGGATAGGGGAGAGGATAAGGCGAGGATAAGGCAAGGATAAGGAGGTATGTAGGTTGAGATAAGAACAATTTAATAGTAAAAATAAAAGAAAACTTAATACTAATATTAAAATAGTAATTATGACAATAACAGTAACAAAATATTCAAATGAGTGATACCCAGTGCAATTTCTCACCACCCACCAACCAAGCCTGGCCCATTCCCCGATAATTATCCCGGAGGAGCGACAATCCTGAAACTGAAATCGCAATCCCAGAAGAGCGAGAGCCTGAGCGAGAGCCAGGGAGAGCTAAAAGAGGAAGAAACCCTCACTACTATACTGGACATGATGTGATATGATATGAAATATCCCACTGGCACATCCAAATGCCAATTTAGCTTATCAATTTAAATATTCCTCGCCCCCTTAGACCTTGTGCTTGTAGACTGACAGAACACAAAGTCCTTCACTTCCAGCGACAGAAACGCAAACACTGGTGTGTGATCAGTGTTTCTCTCATAATAAATCCCAGGCTGAAAGCAAAACACAGCACTATTCTAGCTACTAAAAAGAAACCCAGCTCTGTTCCAACTGAAAACCAGGACAATTAATTTTTTTTCTATGCTTGGGGAAAGTTGTCAAAATTGATAATAATTTGCGTTACTTTTACTTGCTTATTTAGTGTAAAAACATACTATATTCCTTTAATAATCACAGTAAGGGTGACACATCAGCATTCAGTTCTTACCATTAAAAAACCCAGAACCAAGGTATGGCAGCAACAAATGAGTAAATTTTCATGTGTTTATTCCTGTCTTAACTACAGCATCACACAAAGAAAATGATCTAGTATCATCAAAACCAATGTAGGTTATCAACCCTTAGACTGACAATTTCCAGAGGATGCAGGAAGAAAAAACTACAGTTAAAAACAATACTTGGTACAGCTTAGTCTAAAATATATATTTGATGACTACTTTTAGTTTTGGTACCATTTCAATACTGCTAGTGGTTCTAAAAGTGGGACTTATCACACCAACATCTTCAAACACTTATCTTGGCACACGCCACATCATGGATGCATAACATAGCCGGCAGCAGCTTGGTGACACTATATATTAGGGATGCCCAGGACAAGCCAGAAGCACAGCAATCAGAAACTTAAAAATCAAACATGTTCTTTTGAATACATGTCAATGTAAAAATAAACAGCCTCCTAGGCCAATCAGCCATAATGCTGTCCAGAGAAAGAACCAACACATTTAGGGTATGTGGAAAAAAAAGGACTCAGACTTGCTGTGTGTTTCTCATACCACCAAACAGGGATGACATTTTATAGTTATTTCCTAGTAATATCCACCTAAATCCAGACCATCACTTCAAGTATAATAACTTTATCTGGTACTACCAGTCTTGAGCCATTTTTTTCCATGCTTCACAAGATGCTTTGATACATGGTCTTAGACATAACTTTCCAAAGCAGTAATCTTATTTTTTTTTCCTAAGGTAAAGAAACCTGCAATCCACTGTTCCTGATCCAGATTCATTTTCCACAAGGGAAGAAAATTAAACAAGAACCCAAAGGAACATAAAGTGCAATACTAACCATTTCCTCACTATCTTTGTGCTTAAAAGAGTGACCCTAAAAGGCACTGGTTTCGATATTTTTCTCCATATTATTCAAACTATAGCTTAATCTGATAGGCAAATTTCATCTTTTATGTTGCAATCAGTCTGTATTGCACAACCCATCAAGGAATTTTAAACATGTGTTGGAACACTGTACACATACAACAATCATATTTGAAAACAAAAGGCTACAGACACGAACCAGCAATCTTTTAGAAGGGATATTGTGTTAAAGTATTTTCTCTCTAATTCAAATATAAGAAAGCTTATAGAGGCTTCTGTGGGAGCTGAAATAGCCTGCCTGTCAAAGAGACAAGGTAGTGCACTTCCCTTAGGTCCCACAGCATTCCTAACTCAGCAAGAATTCAGCTGACCCATGAAATGAGGCACTTGGATCAGAGAAAGATGGAAGACCTCTTCTATAAGAAAGTCAAGTTTTATTCACCTTCCAATTCACAACTGTTTTCTTGCCAGGAGGCACTTCTCCCTTCACATGGGGTTAAAATAAAAGAGTATCAAGACACTGAAATCTAGAGGTATCACGTTCTTCCAGGGAAGTGACTACATCAAACAGGGAGAGCAGTTGGAAATCAAAGGAAAAAAGACATCAAAATACCTTCATGAATACTCAGGAGCCTTTAAGAGGCTGACAGGACACAACCACACATGTCCTTCTTCATGAATGAGACTGGAAATGAAAATTTTTCTGGTAAAGCACAAGAAAACTGACAGATTTTAATCTGGAAGAGATTAAGAACTTTAGGTCCCGTCCATGTTTCCAGTATTCACGGACTATGTTTTATTTGCACTGTATCTGGTTCAGCAAAATAACAAAAGGCTTACTTAACCCATTTTGATTCAAACTGTCTCTACAAAAAGCTTTCTAGGAACCAGAAAAAAAGCCATGCTAGCATTTCCATGTAATGTCATTTAAGAGTTGGCTGCTTAGAAAACACTACCACATGGTGTATTTACTTCTAAAACATTCTAAAACTACAGAAGCAGGACCAGAAAATAAACTCCAGAACATATATATTTTGTGGAATCCTGTGTTTCTTGCTTACTTGCTTACATGCAAGTTCTGCATCAACACATGCTCCACTAATATTAAATAGAGGGAATAAAACACCAATTACTTCTAGACTCTCCAAGGACAGCTACTACTTTTCTACTTTAACATCTCATCTTCTCTTTGTCTCACTCGGAGAGAGAATTATCATGTAGCCCTTATCATGTAGCCCGAGGAGGATGGCAAAGCCCTAGGTGTGGGAAGACACCAAGGTTCTCTCTCTGCTTTAGGGTTACCTTACATGGGTTTGCACTTAAGAATCATTAGCTATAATGCACCAACATCCCTGGGAGGAGACACCAGAACCAAACCTAGAGCTTTCTTTTTCAGAGGACCAATGTTCACTCCAGGTCAGAGAACCAAGCTTTGTTGTCTGTTCTCGTTTTGTTCTTGGCTTTAGATTCCATTCTACAAGGATAAAGAATGAACAGCACAGCTAAAAGGTAAACCAAACTTGCTTAGATTCCTTAACAGAGCGGCATTCTGCCAAGATGTGGAAAAACGTGGCTACAAACGTCTTCAAGCTGAGCAGAGAACTGAACAGAGACCTTTTTAGCCCCTGGAAAAGTGAACCACTAAGCTGGTATGGAAGAGAATCTTCTGTTCAGGTTTTTGGATGAAAGTAACTTCCTTTCACCTTTTCTTCACACACCATTTACAATAGAAGGATGGCGATGCAGATAGGCTCCATCTGTGAGCACCAGACATTTACATGAGGTGGATACCGAGTAACAGACCAAATTGGAAAGCAGCATCTCAGCACATGCAGAACCAGACCTCGGGCAAGCTGGGAATCTGCTGACTTTGGCTGCCAGGCAGAGTTGTTGCTTTCTTAGAAAATGGATCTTAAATTAGATGCTAGATGTCTAAATTCTACTGTCAAGTGAAACTTCAACATCTAAATGTCTTCAGTAACTTGGGGAAAAGGAATGTATTATACTGCTATAGCTCGCTTCGAACAGATTTGTATAATCAAATTGTATTACCAACACTAGATCCCTCTCTATACTGTCATTACTACTGCTTGCTATCTTTCACAGCTAACCATTTTTTCTTAGGTTTCTCCACTCTTAGAATCTACTTGAAGTACTACATTATAGGATGTCTTAGGTTATTTTTATGCAAGTCTGAAGGCTGTTTGGTACTGAGGGAATCTGAAATTATGAGCTATCTTCATGAGGCAGTGCCAGAAGTAACTAAACTTTGAGAGGTTGAAAATCTGGATCTATCACAAAGCACTCAATGGAAACAGTTGGTAAAAAAGGGTCTAAGACCCTACTCCTTATTCATTTACAGTGTGCTTGTTATTCTGAAAATACTTTTAACATGACATTTTGTTTCAGCACCAGTAAAAAACTCTTGAGTATTTTCTAACTCTTTCATATGCTTCGTGTCTCAACTCACCTGGAACTGGCGCTGCTTAATATCTTTGTCAGTGAGAAGGACAGGGGGATTGAGTGCACCCTCAGCAAGTTTGCTGAAGACACCAAGCTGTGTGGTGTGGTTGACACACTGGAGGGATGGGATGCCATCCAGAGGGACCTTGACAGGCTTGAGAGGTGGGCATGTGCTAACCTCAGAGTTCAACAAGGCCAAATGCAAGGTCCTGCACCTGGGTCAGGGCAACCCCAAACACAAATACAGGCTGGGGAGAGAATGGATTGTGAGCAGCCCTGAGGAGAAGAACTTGGGGGTACTGGTGGACAAGAAGCTCAACACGAGCTGGCAATGTGCGCTTGCAGCCCAGAAGGCCAATTGTATCCTGGGCTGCATCAAGAGAAGAGTGGCCAGCAGGTCAAGGGAGGAGATTCTCCCCCTCTACTCCACTCCCATGAGACCCCATCTGGAGTACTGCGTCCAGTTCTGGGACCTCAGCATATGAAAGACACAGACTTACTGCAATGAGTCCAGAGGAGGCCACGAGGATGATCCAAGGGCTGGAGCACCTCTCCTATGAGGACAGGCTGAGAGAGTTGGGGCTGTTCAGCCTGGAGAAGAGAAGGCTCCAGGGAGACCTTATAGCAGCCTTCCAGTACCTGAAGGGGCTACAGGAAGCTCTATGGGAAGGACTTTTTATAAGGGCAGGTAGTGATAGAACAAGGGGAAATGGCTTTAAACTGGAAGAAGGTGGGTTTAGATGAGATATTAGGAAGAAATTATTTCCTGTGAGGGTGGTGAGACACTGGCCCAGGTTGTCAAAAGAAGCTGTGGATGCCCCCTCCCTGGACGTTCTAAAATGTGTTAAGTAGGTGAAAATTTTAACATTAACTGATTACATCAGTTGTTACAGAAATAGCGGGTTTGCAAAACCAGCCTCAAGTAGCCACATGGAAGCTGTATGGTTCAGTACACTGCAGTAAGCTGGGGCTCAACTGATTTTGCTCCTGACCAGCACTCTCCTGACTTTTGTGACTAAGAGAAACTACACACACTACACTTGATCTTAGTCAAAAGGCCAAGAAGCAACAAACATAGCTTATATGTTACAGTTCTAGAAACTGATCCTTAAAAAATGTGATGGTTAAAGTCTCTCAAACTACTGAGATGACCAATCTGCTGATTAAAAAACATTTTATTTAAATACTTTTAAAAAATAAGCTATTTTTTACCTGAGGCTTTTAAAATATCATTTTAATTATTTTTAAAATAAAATTTTAAATTATTTTTGCCATTTATATACAAAATATTGCTTCAAAAGACAGTCTGAAAGTTTAAAATTAAATATTTCTTGCTTTCACAGAGTTAACATCTCTCAGATTATTTAATTGCAATGTTAACCAAACATGAAACTTAAGCATGATGTATTTTATGCAAGGGTAGATTAGTTAATTTAAGGTGCTTAATAAAACCTCTATATACTATAGTACTAGATGACTTTTTTGCTCTCCTGGAGTTACAGTCAGCCCTTTGAAGTATTTCTTCAAGGAGGAAAAGAGAACATTGAAACACTGCTGCAAGGCATGCGGTGGACTGATTTATTGCACTAATATCCTTAAATGTACCAAAAATAAAGTCCTTTCATAACCCAAAGCTTTTATTTGCTGATGAATCAAACATACCAAATAGTTTTCATCTTGAAAGGCATAGTGCAACGTAGTAATCCACTGACAATCTCCATTCACCAAGACATTTCTCTCCTCTCGGAAGCAAGCTGTCTAAAGGAAGAGAAGGGAAAAAGCCATTGTCAACATCAACAAGTAGTTTTCACAGGATGAATATATACGGATGTTTTATGGGATTATTGAAAATTACTGAACAGAGGTCTCTATTCTTTGGAATTCAGTCTGCACAAATGACAAACCAGGGAATACCTGCAGGCTTGTAATCAGGCATTCAGTCACTCTAATCCTGACTGTGACCTGAAGAAAAAAAAAAAAACCCAACCAACACACAACACCTCCCCCCAAAAAAGCCAAAAAGCCCACAAATGAATTTGAGTCAACACTGAATCTTTGTTCCATAGTATATTTTCAAAAGCCAGAAAAATGGTAACTTGTCACTGCAATCTGTAGCAGAAAGATAATGGGTCTAGGAAAGCAAGTCTGGTTTTTCTGAAAAAGACCTTTGTGAAAATAGTTTCATGTATACTTCTCTTACATTACAGTTCCAGTTCCAGACACTGCCAACACACTTTAGGAAATAAGCACACTTTACTATTACTGTCTTATCTTTCTCCAGTATAATACGTTTTCATTTTCAATATTCTTTCATCTACTTCAACTAGCCCACTGCAACACTCCAGAGAAGTAAACTCTATATAACAGGTTTTCTCAGCATCTTTCCATAAAACTAACTTTCATAAACTTCAAGCAAGATCTCCTTCATAAAAATATATTAATGTTTTTATTTTTTTTGGATCAGAACTATCAAGATGCAGACCTTGGGACTCTTTCACTACTCTCCCTGCAGAGAGCCATTATTAGGATGTTTGGTTGTTATAGTAAAAGTGTTTGGGTTGTGGATAATAATTTTTTTTTTTTTTTGGTCACTGCTGCTTGTCTAGTTGTCTTAAAAATGTACTATGGCAGGAACATTTCTGGGAAGCCCAAGCCTTACCATATACTGATTGCATCTTATAAAGATATCTCAACCATTTTGTCCCCCTAAGGAAGTAAAAGTCAAATTACATTTCTACTGAAGAAGACCAGACTGTGGCCACACTGTAAAGTCAGTAATTATTGGTGCAAAGAGATGTAAATTGTAATTAAATGTTAACTGAGAGTGGTTTAACGGTTTATGAATGCAAGGCCAAAGTATCACCCTACAAAAAATTTGGCAGCAACTGCAGCTCCAAGTAATCCAATCCCCTGCCCGCAGCACCAGAGCACAGCACTTCTCAGTGCTGGCAGTGCGATGTGAGGAGGCTGCCAGCACAGAAAACTAGTTTGTTTATTTTCGAAGACATCAGCTCCTTGATCCAGTTCACTGTGCAACCTCAAGTAGCGAGGGAATGTTATGAACACTTGGAAACCAGTAATGCCACTGAACGCTTTGCATCATGAATTCAAAACATAAAACTCTCCTTTTCTGCTTACACTAGCTTAAAAAGCCTTGAGACGTGCCTTGGAAAAGCAGGACAGGCTACCTGATCAGCCAGGCAGGACTGATTTGGAACTGTCAACACTAATACACTAACGACTATGTATTTTGCTGTCAGAACAATGAATACAAATGGCCCACTTTATCAACATAAATGGCATGCCTATTTTTGCTTGCAACCCATTTACGGATGTCAGTTGATATTCAGTAATCTTCCCTGTGTTTTAGTGGCTTCCGACCACATTTTTTTTCCTTGCAGCTAGTACACAAATAAGCAGTGTTTAGATAACTTTTTGTTATGTTTAATAAGTCATAAAATGCTTCATATTACAATCACAAAACAGACATACAGCAGTATAACAACGAGCTTCTTAGACCACTCACATAGTGGTCATATAGTGGATAATAAAACACTTGAAGTCTGCTTTTCAGTGGAACTGACCACTCAAGAGGCTACAGTATTCTTCCAGGCTTCATTTTGAAAAATAACAAGTTTTACCATATTTGCTTTATGAACTTGGCACGCAGGTTGTAAAGTCCTGCTTATTCAGAAAAGCCAAATCAAGCAAGCAAACTGAACAGGAGAGAGGCACAGCAAAGAAGACAGTTCCTTTATTGTGCTTTGCAGATGGTGAAAACCAGCATAAAGAGAATTAACTGGACTGTTAATTGTCCTAAGTGGGTATTGGGAAAAATATTGGTGAATAACCCTCTTCCACCTCTTGCCTGCCTGAGAGGGTAAGAGGAGTTAAGTCTGATAATTTGAAGACAATTTGTAAACAGCCATCTTCTCAGGACATCTCTACATGTAGAAGCTTCAGCTATTTATGTAAGCCATTTAATTAAGTCACTTTAAAAATGACTGAAGTAAGCCAGCACAGCTGTATTTCCATTAGAGTTTGGGAGCCCCCTACTAGCATTTGGGCTTGAAACAATTCTGTACTGATCAATGCATCAACCCAACTGAAACCTGTGTAGAAAAGGCACCACATTTCCCCCAAACAGGGGAAGGCTTAATGCAGAACTGCTGATGCAGCACAGTGAACTCTCCTGAGAGCTCAAAGAGCAGCCAAGTGGCAGGGCTGCCACAGCACGTAAAGAAGAACATGGACGGATGGATGGAGTGTGACTAAATCAGGCAAAGCGGCGGTGAAGAGAAGCTTAACAAGAGGGAGGAGATTTATTCACAGGAAAAGAGCTGGCACTGACTCACTGAAAGGAAGGGAAGGGAGGGACTGGGAGAGGTAGGGTGGGGGGAGGAGGTGTCAGGAAGGGGACAGAAGAATGGGACAGGGAAGGGTCAGCAGGCTCAGTCCTCAGCAAGCAGCTAACCTTTGCCCCTTAACAGAACTGCTGCAAGTATTGATGGACTATGTGTGTTTTCCCCTAAAATCTATTACCGATTTACGTAACATTACATTTGCCATAAGGTTTTCCTCTCCTGTGCAAAGAGTAGGTATTCTAGGAATATGCTACTTCCCATGGCATATTCTCAGCAGGTCCTTTCCTAATCTGTGAAGTACCCATTCACATTTGCATAATTTGTTGTGACAATGTACATCTCCTTTCAACAAAAATACCCTTTTTAAACAGATTTACCTTTTAAATGCATTTTGTTCTACAATCTGAATCTGCGATTCCAAAGTATTTAGTTATAGTTTCACCAGTTATATAAATCCTGTTACAAACTGTAGGATGCAAAGCTCCCTAATGTATGCTTCCTGAATGCAAAAGACCTTTTCATAATGTTTTCGTATACTGCTGTGAATGTCACAGCAGCACCAATCTCAGCTTTCATGTAGTCTTTAACTTGCCTTTATTGTAAACAAAAATCTGGCCAATAAATTCAGGGTAAGAACTAGGGCAGACTGTCTGGTAAACGAATACACGGTAATGCTGAGAACAACAGATGCCTGGAAGGGACTGTCAGACTTGATTGCATTAAAACAGCTTAAGAAAAAAAAAAATAAAAAAGAATTACGCGCTTATGCTCATTAAATAATTCTTCCTAATCTGGAAGAACTTCGATGTAATTTTCTTAATGCCATTTAAAAAATTCTCCGCATTAGAGAACCATATTACTTACCTCTGCCCTTTTAAGCATTTCCCATTTATTTAGAATTTTCATTGCATAAATGCGCTCTGTACACTTCATTTTAACAACTGCAACCTGAAATAGTAAGATATATTTATTTAACAAAAGCATGGTCAGGGAAATACAATATTTAAACACCTTAATATTCACACAAAAGCGTGGTCCAAGAAATACAATATTTAAACAGCACAATATTAACAAAACATTAATAAAAAGTTACTAAGGAGACATCAGCAATCAGCTCACATACTGATAAATTACAGTTTGAGTCTTTGCTCCTTCTACGTTTCTCCCACATTACCACTATGTACTCGATGCACAGCACACCATGTGTGGTCAAGTGCTCATGATCAAGTACACAGGGGATGATAGAGGAAGAATATGAAGCTTTTCATATGAAGATGTGTAGTAAAGCTGCATTGTCTGCCAGGAACAAGCGATGCTTGTACACCATGCCTTCAGCCAATGAGGCAACATTTAAGAGGGTCAGCCTGTGAAAACAAGGAAGGCTGCTCTCAACAGAAATACACAGCGTTTGACTGATTTGTTTTAACATTTCAGGTTTCAGAAACTTGAAAGATATTTGCAAATTAACATGCTTTTGTGTACTGTATACAGATATTTAAAATGAAGCAAAAACAGTATTCATTTACTTATTCATCATTTTGCTTGAAGCATTTTACTATGCATCCTGTGTATTAGACTTGCTCAGACTGGTCTACTATGAACAGCAGTTTTACACATAGCTGTACAGTGGAAAAAAAAAAACAGAATACAAAAACTTCAAGGCTTAGGTATGCAAATACTTTATTTTGACCAAGACTTGTATCCTCCAAGACCAAAACTAATTCTTCTTGTAGTAGAGCCATCATTTCCACAAAATTCTTCCAGCTGGCAAAGAAAAGCAGGCATCATGACTAAGACAGCAACATTTTCGCAGGACTATACATGGACTGCTTGAACATTGCTGCTGCTTCTCAGCGTGTCTCTTTTCAGAAGCAGAAAACTGACCAGCTTTCATTGCTTTTAACACAGCTCTAAATAGCAGTGGAAAAAGTAACAGGAATCACATCAGCTCGCCCCTTTTGTTGCTTAAATAGAAGGGATTCAGGAGCTGCAGCAACCCTAAGATGATGCTAGCTATAAAACCAGGTTAGAATAATGCATCAAGCGGAGCAACACTATACAAAGTCAGAAGTCCTGAGGAGGGAAGGCAGTAATATAATAACCTGCCTGCACCTTACTGATAGAGAAGCTCCAGATGATGGGCAGGGGGATGACTGCTCCTCCAGTAACACAAGAATCGTATATTCACATTTAGACAGACACCTGACTCTGCAGATACACCCCTAAGCCTCTCACCCCTCGGTGTGTGAAGCTCCACTCACCAGGTCATGTAATAGATGAGCAATACCTAGTACACACCTGCACAGAGTTCGGTAACACAAATGTATCTTAAGAAAAGGACTAGTTCCTGTTACAGGAAAGACATGGGAATCTGGCCCTAAACAGCTGGGAAAGACACAGCACCAAGAAGCAGGTTTCGTAAGCTACATAGAACAATCACAGCTACACTACATCCCAGTGTCTCCTGGCCTACAAACACCTCCTACAGACACTGCTCATGCTGCAGGGGAAGGATGAGTAAGATGAGAACGTTTCATCTGAACACACGAGGTTCTTTGGGACATATGAAACTGTTCAACACTGACCTTCGGTCATGGCCTAAAACATTTAGCTTTGTTCCTGTCCTCTCACGGCCTTGCAGTTAAAAGCCATTGTAACCACCTCTCTACATAGACTTAATTGAATTTTTCACCTGATACAGCTGAAGGCACACTGTAAGTCAAACTGCACATTAAAAGCTTTGGGAAACTGCAAGATGCTGACATTACCTGCGACACGTTTTAAACTCTGCTCCATACAGAATGTGATGACTCAGAAAATACTCCCATCTCCGCTGAAGGGACAGACCAAACTGAGACTACCTGCGGCACAGGAACAAAAGCTCTGCGGCAGAAGCCGTTTGCAGGCGTAGCTCTGCAGCCCTGAAGTAGCAACACTCAGGTTTCATTACACCACAACACTAGAACTACTCAGCCATTTAAGTACAAATATAGTGCACAAATCGGAACCCAGATATGTATCTACTGTGCTTTATCTCAGGCCATCACTGTCTGAGAGCACCGCAGGCTGACGGAAGTTTGAAGCGTGCTCAGCTGCTGAGGAGCTGTGAGCCTGGCACCGGAGGGGACACGCAGCTGAGGAGCTGTGCAAGCGTCAGAACAGGCCTGGACAAAGGAAAAACAAAAAAAGAGAAAGGGAGCCAAATCTGTAGGACCTCCTTAGCAATAACCCAGTTGCATTCTATATTAGTGCTATTTATAATCTGCTTTAGTTTTAGGGGAGACAACTGCTTGTCCCAACAGAGAAATTAATGTAACCATACAGCAAAATAGGTAATTCCCCAATAATTTTATCTCTGAAAAGAAACCTGAAAGGTACAGAAGATGTCTCACAGAAGTAAAAGAACTTTGGCCTGACCAGACCCAACTCCTCAACCCATTCTAATCATTAGGAGTTTTTGTTGTTGGTTTTTTTTGTTTGTTTTGGTTTGGTTTTGGTTTTTTTAGGAAAAAAAACAAACAGAAATGCAAACCCCAAACTTCACTGATGTCTGAAACAAACCAGAGAAGCACAAACTAAATTATGTCTTGATAAACTCAGTACTATTATAAGTAAGAATATTGTTGCAATAATACAAAAATCCTACACCCTTTGCTCCATAAACACCTCAGCATTTCCTTGAATTAGCTTTTACTTCATCAGGTGGCAGTATTTCTAAGTTTACATTTATCACATAACGCTTTGGCTGCATCTGAGATGCTGCAATGTAGTTGTTTTTTCTTACTTTCATATTAATTCCTCTTTCTCTGGCATATCTAAAATCCAATTACAACCATCATACTGACCACTTTGAGAGATCAAAACAGAAACCTCTGACACTGCAATTGTGCTAACCACGCAAGATGTCAGCTTTTAAATATGATGGCTCCTATACCACATACCAACCCACCACATCTACTAACGTACTCAGCTGGTGCTCAGAGGTATTCCGAAGGACACAGATTTGTACACTGCTGCAAGTGCCTACATTAAGAACAAAAGCATTGCTTCTGTCTTCAAAGTTTAAAAGTTTACTGGTCAAACAAGTGTTCATCATACACATAGACTGTAAAAGACCAGGATTTAATTTTGATGCTCACTCTTCATTTCCAAGGCTATCACAACTTATACTGTAATAGAAGTTAAAAAAAAGTATGCTAAGGATAATGAAAGGAAAAAAAGCACAAGCAGAAGTATAAAAATAGCTTTGGAAGATTTAATAACCTAAAATACTGCAGCCCTGGAAGAGATAAAAGCTATGATAGGCATACAAAACCACAAATGTTGCAGAGAAGATGAACAGAGAACAATTGTTTGCTGTTTCTCATAAGACAGAAATCAAAAAGCATCAAATGGAATAAAAAGGTAGCAAGATTATGGAAGAACTACTGTCACACAATAGTTGTGGAATTGAGTCACACGCTACTGTGGACAGCAAGGTATTCAGAAAGCACTAAAGTACACGCTTAATACCAGAGTAATGGACGTAGCAGAAATCTCAGACTACTGACCACTGAGCCACAGGCGTGGTTAGGGAGTCCCTGAACCCTCAGCCACTGGAAGCTGGAAGGGTTCAGCTCTGCTCGGGCACTGGACTTTTCCTACACCTCTCTGCCTGGCCAAAGGGGTGGGATGTAGGCTAACGAATTCACACACCTCTGACTCAGAACAACTACCTTTCATATATGAGTCAAATTAAGAAAATTAAAACTTAACGAACTTGCATCTCACTATGCTAGGCTGCAACGGAGAATCGAGGGTTCCAAATACTCAACATTCACAGAGTGGTTTGGTAGAGAGATTTAGGTGATTCTGTTTTACAAAGTCTTAACACAGCGATAAGGAAAAAATCCAGATGCAGGAGTTCCCCTGTCACTGCAGCCCCCTTCTAGGCGAGCTCCTGGGGGTCTAAGGGGTCTCCAGCTGATTTGATTACTGTACTGTCACTCCTCATGCTCAAGATTCACAGCCACAGGGACATGACAATAAAGATCAGGTATGTTTCCTCAAGGACCTCAGAAAGTTTAATGAATCCTAGTGCCTACACATCAACCAACTTAAGACAAATTTTTCTCAAAAAATGTCTGTGAACTGAGGCTAAAGCATAAGTGAGAGCCAGCTGTGGTAACTACACGCCACAACATCCTAAAAGATTTGTGTTACTTCTGCCATCCATTTTCTTTCAGTATTTTTTGCCTCAAAGCTCTGTTTCACTTGTATGACAACAAAATAAAAATGGAACATTTTTAGACTTTGGCAAGAGCTAGTATTTTGCCTCTTGAATTGTTCTGCTGCATTTTCATCTTCAAAAGCCACTTGATGTTGACATTTAGGCTTGCAATGTGTAAAGCCAGCCTAGGCCAAGTTCCACCTTTCCTCATGCCCAGATGAAATCTACAGGGTGGGAATCTGAGCCAAATCAGCCTCAATAAACATGACAGAACTTCCCACCACTGTACTCTGCCCTTTGAGAGACACGATCAACATCAGTAAGCAGTATAAAGTTACACATTTTCTCTTATGTAAATTATAAGCATGGTGTAAGAAAGTGCAGAAACCATTTAAATACAAGACTGGATTTCCAGAAAACAATTAAGATAGTTAACAAAAAGACTTTCTGCTGTAAAGTTTTTAAATTCTTTGATGTTCAACTTCTTGGAAGCCATGCTTGCATTAGTTTCAAAGCAGAGATAAAAAAGCCACCTAACACACTATTCATGTTTGTGAAACTTTCAGGTAAAACTTATCATCAAGGACTGGGATTTCAGGGATAAGCTGAAACTCAAATGTAAAGAGTTCTCAGTTGAAAAGAACACCAACACTGACATATAGGTGATAATCCCCATGCATGCAGCTCATAATGACAGATAGTTAAAAAGGCAAACGCTGGAATTCATGGGCAGATTCACACCAGTAGGGAGGGGTAAACATTACTGCCTTGTAGAAATACAAACTCCCTGGAAACTCCACACACAGCCGCACCCCAGAGAAATAAACTTTATCTGCAACAGGTGTGAAGGAGGACTACTGAGGTGATCAAGGAACTAAAGAGTCTCTCATGCTACCGTGGGAATAGAAAAAGCTTTGCTTGTTCAAAAAAAAAAAAAAAAAAGAGGGGAGGGGGGGCAGCAAAAAGTGGCTATGATTGCTAATGACAAATAAAATCGGAAGGAAGGACATCAGCAATAAGGATGATAAAAGATAAAAGATCGGCTTAGTCTAATGGGCAATAAGATTACATGGATAAAACAGTGTAAAATTACCATGAATTAACCTTTGGCAGGAACTTGGAATGGCTTTAGACATTTGAGCAGAGATTTTACACAAGCCTTTCGGCCAGCAGGAGAGACAGAATGTCATTTTAGATGTAAACAATTTATTCAGAACATCTTATTGCCAGATTCGTAATTGAATACTGCAGTCATTTCCCTCAGTTAAAGCTTGTATATGCCACTTACTCTACTATTTCTGTCTCATGCTATTGATACCTTGGATACTAGCTACTGAAAAAACACTGCAGGAACTGCTTTATCCTCCTGATACTCTACGATATGAAAAGTCTTTGATATATAGCTCATTAGTTAACTGTTTTAATAATGCATCTTTGAGAAAAACTGGTCTGGACTGCTCTATCAGGTTTTTTATGTATATTTGACATTTAAAACAAGCAATCAGAGTGTCTTTTGGTAAGGTTCATATGCCATGGTGCACATTTAAAAAAAAACAAAACCCAAAACACCCTATTTTTTTTTTAAATACAGAGCTTGGATCTTCATGTTGTACAAATAAGAAATCTCTTGCAAGCGTCAGCCAGAAAGGTTCTGCAAAAGAATAAAGGCCCTGAATAACACCTAGGCTCTTCCCCAGCAATCAGGGGATGGCAGAGACAAATGGCTGGTCTGGCAGCAGCACTACAATGAACTGTGTCTCCAGCTCCTTGCAACCTGCCCGTCACCATAGTAACTTGGTGCTGCCATACAAACAGCCCCCGAGCTGGGGAGGACTAAGATACCAACCAGCTCTTTTGAAGCATTTTCAAAACAAAGCAGCTTATTTCTTTGTCCATTTCCACAGCAGAAAATAGATTGCTTCATTTTTTTCTTTTTTTTCTTTTTTCTTTTTTTTTTTTTGTGAAGAGCAGACTGTAGAAAAGCAAAGCTAAGTAAATATTTCTGCATCGTATTCTGAATGCTTTGAGTCTTCGAATTGCTGGATGAAAAGTGTCATACATTGTGTGCAATACTTGGGTACTCTGTTAATCTACAATGCAGGAAGGCATAGTCCCCACTGGGTGTCCAATACCAATCACCAAAGCTTCTGAGTAGGTGAGACAGCCTTAACTGTAGTCTGTAGGCTCACTGTACCCCAGGTTAATTTCTAGAAGCACATGAAAATGCTAAACCCAGTACCCCACAGCTGCAAGTACAAGGTGGAGAAGGCACAAACAGCTCTGTGTTGTATTGCCAAGCACCACTGTCCGTGGGAAGCTCAGGTTGTACATGTTCACTCTGAGTCTCACTGTACCCTCAGCCAGTACATCTCACCACATAACTGACCAGAAACCCGTGGTATACAGGGGATCAGTCTCATTCTCTAAACCATTATTTATTTTCTTCTGGAAGCAGATTTTTATGTCTGTTGATTCCAGCTAAGACTCTGACTAAGCATTCTGTGTCGAGGTGACATGTCCCATTGCTAAACACTATATGGATCAAGTCTGTACACAACAGCATTTATACGAAAAGGCATTTCTAATCCATCCAGAGCAGCAATACTTAGGTGCGGCACATTAAGACTTTTAGTTATTTTTGTGCTAAGCAAGACCAAGCAGTTCCACCCTTCTGCTGCAACCATGGTAAGCACTGCTCATTCAAGAAACCCTTGCTAACAAACAAGAGAAGGAAAACAATTGTTTCAGTCCTATGCTGCCAAATTTCCAGGACGTGTCAGCCACGTTATACAATCCAAGTTTTCAGACGAGGTACATCTTGACACGGTTCTTCCTTTAACAACGGCTCTTCACTGAAACACGTTAATCTACAGCAGCGTGCCTAAACGGTCCTTTACACAAAATGAGGAGAAGTGATCTTAAAGACTTCCAAGTACATTACTAAGAGGTCAGATGAAGCTTGCAAAGGAGCAAGTGCAAATATTTATAGCCAGAGAGTCTCCATAGACAGGATCCTCCTACCCCTCTCACGCTGCTGCAGCACCAGCACTCCCAGTTCCCTTGGCATGTAGAGGCTGGCGTAAGTGTCTCAGTCAGTCACAATCTCACCAAGCACTGGTTCTCAGGACATTATTTCCTTTCAAATAATGCTCCACAGTGTTTCTAGATGGAAGGAGTAGTCAGGCAAATGCAAACTTCAAGCCACAGATTGGTTTGGTTTTTTGTTTTGGTGTGGTTTTTTAAACATCTAAAAGCTGGAGGAGTTTTCCATTCTCCGCTCATATTCTTTACATCTTCTCCTAAAGAACATGTATTTTCACTAGCTAACAAAAACATCGCCCTACAAAACAAACTCATTCTTGTCTACAGAATTCTACATTAATTTTATTAATACAAATCAGAATTAAGATTACAGAAAACAATTTTAGTTCTATTTTGTCTCAGGGTTCTTTATTATTAGTTTTATTCCTTATGGAGGTTTCCCCTCTGCAGATGAGGTATCTGCCGGTATGACTCACACACAACAAAGACTGAAAGTAACACTGGGGCATTTACACCCAGGCAAATACACCCTAGAAGATGGGGAAGAGCCACGAGTAGTTTATCTGTCTTACAGCTAGCATTTCAAAATATATGCTATTCTAATGGTCATGCACTCAAAGAACATTTCAAACTTTTCTTCATAACTATGTAACTTCTGAAATAATTAACTTATGTTCTCAAGCCAGTGACACCAGGAGTCAGAGCCTTAAATGTTGCTGTAAAGGATATTCAGACATTTGGTTTACTCTGTATGCAAAGTAGCTGGCTTAGTTTATGAGAACTTCATGTTTTCGCAGGTGGCTGGAGAAGAAATCTTTAGGTTCTGAGTTAGGCTATTTCTGTCCTAGCATAATAATGAGAACTTTAGGAAACATTTTTTTCTCTTGCTTTCTCAGGTCTCCCATGCTGTAAGAACTTCCACTCAGGTGGTTTTGGATTACCGGTTTGGTTTTGTTCTAATATTGCTGGAAAAAGTGTAAAGAACGAGGCTGAGTTCTGCTGTTTGAAAAGAAGAAAGATAAAGGCACTGATCTGCCAGTACAGGTATGCACTGGTGATTATATCAATCTGCCTTAAATTAGACACTAATTTTGCAGTTGTGTTCACAGGGACAAGCTCACATATGGTCTCAATCCCCTCTATGGTCAAATACCACGTTTCCTTGTCTTACATGTTGTGTGGAAAAAATTGACTACTGATCCTGCCTAACACCTCATATCATGCCTTTATTTTGTTTAAGCTATCTTTCTTCAAAGCTACTGATTTATGCAAAAGGCCTTTGGTAAAACTAAAGCCCATGGCATTCTCCAAAAAGTCCAAAGTAGCTGAAGTGAGAAGAATGGAATGTAGTTTTCATCTTTTTTGAAGTCTGGCTTGTTTAGCTGTTCAGTATTTAATTTAAACTACTTAATTCTAACAGGAATATCTTCATTTTAATTCTGATTAATTTCTTTATGCATTATATAAAATATTTTATAAGTCTTTTAAAAATTTATTTCTAGCAGATAGATGTGTTTGGTTTTTTGTTTGTTTTATTTGCTGTTTTTTTTAAAACAAGAACTAGTGAATAACCTTATAACCACTAGAATCCCATCAACTAATCTCTAACATAGTTCCTTTGCACGTATGAATGTAGTATGGAAAAATTATTTATAGCTCCCCCATTCAGTTTTCTGAAGTGTTACTTTATACAAGTCAGGTGCCACAAGTCCCTCTCAAGAAACTAGATTTTATTTTCTTATTATGGAAAGTCAGCCTTTACATAATTACTATTTTATAATGCCTATAACATTTGGCAGTTTAGCAGTGTAGTATACACGAGGGTCAAAGGATTTATTCATAAGCAAAATCATGAAATACCCTCTGGCAAGTCAGATTAAAGTATAACAAACTTAAAATCAGTAATTTAAACTGATCAAAAAGTTTCAAGTTGCTACAACTATAAACTAAAACTTTTATAATTGAAAGATGAACAAGACAGTGTGACATTGACAGATAACTAACACCACTGACTTTGTGAGCACTCAAAGCTCTAACAGAAGGATGAAATTAAGATACTTTCCCATTTCCCTTCTGTGAATTTTCATTTCCACTGAGGGGGGAGTGGGACACATGAATTGCTTTAGTTAAGTTTCATGCTTTTCCAGATGAAATATGAAAGATATTGTTGATTCAGGTACTCCAAACACTATTAATACAAGTTTCCACCCAGAATTTGTATCTTCTCTACACCGTAAGACTCTTGATCCAAAGCTAAAGAAGGTCATCCTAAACCCTCTAGCAAGTTTAAACTGTAGTCTCTTGAAGTTCATATAAATACTTCATCTGCCCTTGTACTGAGACTTCCAGCTTTCTCCTTAAGTGGAGAAGAGTATCTTTTTGAAAAAGAACAGAGCAAGTACTATGAAAAACAGCCCTTCCTTAAAGTTGTACTGTGTGAAGGCACTCCCAACACTGACTCCATCTGTAACTCACTATAAAGGGTTCCCTTGACCTGAAACCATTTTTGATAGCTATAGCATTCACAAGCCTAGTTCTGAAGAGATCCAGAAACCACTTCTAATCCCACCAAAAGGCAAACTGCCAAAACACTAATCTAAAATTCTTTAGATATCAGTGGTCACAGCTACTATAGCAAGTAATTTGGCACAAAAAGACCAGAACAGCAGATGAAAGTAGCCTGTGCTGAGCCTTCTCATCTACACTGTACGCAGTTCAAGAATTTTGCTTCAGACTGTATCTAGCCTGGTCTCCTGGACCAAACATGCTTTGAAGCTGTTAGGAGAGTCAAACCCAGTGACTGATTCTTATGTACTCCTTGGAGCGAGCAGTACATTTGGTGCACACCTGGAATGGAGGTTCTGGTTTAGTTTCCTCCAAGATAAATCCAGCTCACACACAGCAAAATCATTCTACAGTAAATGGGGGCAACCTGTGCTACTGCTTTGAATCAAAACTCTAACGGAGAGGTGGACAGTTACCTACTACTGTCTTGATTCTCTAGGCCTTCTATCTTAAACCCTTCTGCTCAGACTTCTTTCTGGACTTAATTTGTAGCTTTTAGCCCTTCCTCAGACTTAAAATTTATTTTTTTCCCATTTCTGCTTTTTCCTGTCAAATTCTTTGCAGTAACTTTTCTCTCTAAAAGCCATGTTCAAATAATACACGTCAGCTAAAAACAAACACTCAAGTGAAACAGCCAACCGAGTTTCATGCAGTACTTCACTAACCTAAGATAACATTTCCTTTTTTGTAACAAATGTTGCAAATCATCAAGTTCAACATCCACTAGAAAGTGAACTTTTGTCTTACAGGTCAAGATGTTACTATTTATCTTAACATTTTACTTTAAATGCTCAAGTTCCTTCAGCAGCTATGCTCACAATGATTACACATGAACTACATGTTACCTATCACATCATTAGATGATGATACAAAGATGTGTTCTTGAAACACTAATTTCTGTCTTAGGTGTTCACTTTCCTCAAAAGCAGTCTCTGAAGTAGCTTAAAATTATGTGTATATGAAGCTATTACTTCACCGAGTGCATAAGCACGCAGAAACCTCATTGCTTTCTGAACCAAGGTCGAGCAGGGGCCTGGCACTTTTCTAGCTTAGTTTCTGTTCTGCTTGTGATATCTCTGTCCCACAGTCAAACCCCATGTGAAAGAGTCTGATGTGTCCAGGGCACATTGTGCTTGGAAGGAAAGCCCTGTACAGCACACACAGTCCTGTTCTCTACGGAGACAACAGGAGATGAAGATAAGGAAGCTTAGCCTTAGCCACTGGCAGCAGAAGTTGTAACCAAGTGCTAGTAGGATGAAGTGAGCTGCTGATGGCTGTCACTACATTTGACTTCAGTGTGGCACTACTTAAGAGAAGCTTCCTGAAAGAAATCTAAGGGTTTTTTTAACTTCTAGAAATTCCCCAGTTAATAACCTCTTTTGCTGACAGCAATTGCTTTAGTTACGGGTCCTTAAATGTCGAAAGGGTTGTCTTTACGGTTCTCCACAAGTCTCGGGTATCCTGTGCCTACTGGAGAGGACGTGCTCATCAATGCTTTTGCCAGTGGCAAGCCCCATCAGACTTCTGTGACTGATGAGACTTTCATCAAGCACATGAAGAAATAAAGCTTCAATCCAGGGTCCCGAGACTGGTGAGTCGTCAAAACACAAGGCGGTCCTATCATACCAGCATGATTCAACTTGCTGTCCAAAAAACAGATCCAGCAGCCTTTGATCTTCAAAGATGACAGGGAACAGCCTTTGAGGCAGCCAAATGCGTCTTTGTGCATTACCAGATTGCTACAGAGACAGGCAGATGGGTGGAGCAGCCTCTGCGTTCCTATCATAGAAGCAGCCCAGTTCTGTGTTAAATTATAGCAGCACAGAAGAGTACATATGGCAAGTGGGAGAAGAGATCCCAAATTCAGCTGTGCAGCTGTTAGGTGGGACCACCTTGTTCATACACACATTGAAGAGACACTTGTTTTGCCACACTGAAGTCAGAATGAGTCAGTCACAGAAATGGCAGAACTGGACACTAAATAGGCTGCTTCAAAGGGACCCTGCACTAGTACCTAGTTACAGCCCACATCTAGAAGTATTTTAACACATTGTGAATCTTTTGTCTTTAGGACAAGTATAGGTTAACAGTAGCAAGAAATTAGATGCACAATGACAGTTACGTGACTACAACTGAGAATAAAAATCTCTTACCTCACCAAATGCACCTCTTCCAATCACTTTTATAATTTCAAAGTCATCTCGATGGAGTTGCATTTCCTTCACCAATTTTGTAAATGGTCTTGCTGTTTAAGAAAAAATAAAAAAATAATAATTATGAAGAGAAATATTATAAGACAAAATAATTCTTAAACCAGAAGTCAAAAGTACTTGTTGCATACCCAGTGCAACAGTAGTTTTCAACTACTATTGGAACTATAGAGGGAAAATATGTTAATGACACTATTTAATTAACACTTAGAATTTTACAAAAAGTTCAATCCTATGATTGGTTCTGCCTTGCTGCCCGTGACTAATGAGCAAATAAGTCTTTCAGAGGATTCCCCCCCCCACCCCCCTTATTTTGTTTAGTGTTTTGTGAATCAGTGAAGGACCAGATGAAAGCGAGAGAGTTGATCCATTACTGGTAAACCCTAGAGAAAATTTGTCCTATTCTTCATCCCCTACAATAATTCTCCTCTTAAGCAGAGTTCAGCTAGTACCAGCCAAAGCTTTAACAACCCACTCTCAAGGGACATCTGTCTCTACTCAATAGCAATGAAACCATTTTCTACAAGATCTGTGGCTAATGTAAGTTTTTTACTTTGAAATACCTTTTCTGTTAAGCAACATTCACCAGATCTCAATTAGATCAAGTATTGCAGGGCTGCAGCCTAAAAGATGTCCAGCAATTAACTAATCTACACTTACTTTGTTCTGGTGGTCCCACTGGATTCAAGACATTTCTCAAAATATCTTTGATATTTTGGTTGATATATTCCACTGTACTTGCAGATACCATCAATTTTCTCCTCTCTAGTTCCCATTCAGAATATTTTATTTATTTCTAGCATATCACAGGATGAAGATTACTGTTTAGATACAACACTGGTTACAATTCACTATTCTAATTATGAAGACCAAACCAATAAGGAAAAGCAGGAGTGTAAGCTAAACTGTACAAGAGCAAGTATGGTGTCCACAAAGCAGCAGCTGACACTTCTAAGTACACAAACGACTGCTGCTCTTCATCTCACCACAGACATCATGACTAAAAAGACTGATGTTTTTAAACACATGTATTTTTCCCATTTGCAACTGAACAAAACATCACAGAACTACTACTTGTAATTCAGCCCAGACTCCCGTTTTACCTCACCTTACATCACAATTAAGCTAATGAGTTATAAACCAAAAAGAGCTCCTACAAGAGGGGTCACTGCCTTGACAGTGTATTTCAGATGCTAACACAAACAAACCAAACCTTACAAACGCACAGAGGATACAGAAGTCTGAACTGGAGATTACAGACTTCAGAATGAAGTCTAACCAAGAAAGCCTGACAACATCTCAGCAAAAACTCGTGTAACAGTTCATGAAATGAAGAAACAGCTGCAATGAAGATCAGCCATGCTGCTTCTTTGTACTTAGGAGAGGTGTCACTGAAAAGGTTTCCTCCACAATAATACCCCTTTCACTGGATGCTTCTTGTCTGTCCAAAAATTTAAGAACGAGATGCCACTAGATTTTCTGCTAGATTCCCCATTTCAGCCGGGCAGAAATGCCTACCACGGTCTCCTCCACCACAGGGCCACTGAGACTATCACCCCAAAACCCCAAAAGGTTTCTAACAAACCTACCTAGCAACACCAACTCAAACCAGTTAGTGACCTGCACCAGTCCAGTGATGGCTGTGATATACATCAGTTATTTTGCAAGGTTCTCTTGTCTCCTTCCTTTCCCATCAAATCAGGACAGATTGAGGAGACACAACTACAGACAAGGAATAAATGTGAAAGTTCCATTATCAGGTTATGGATCGCTACTACAGAATGCAGGTCGTTAGGCTCATTTTGCAGAACACCAGCTTCTGTTATTCAAAAGGAGGGGAAATTAAATGCAGTATTTTTACTTCTAGGAGATACTAGCTCAAGATTTTCTGTTTGTTTGTTTTAAAGAAATAACCAACTTTAGCAATAATTCTAGTCAGCAAACAGAATATCAAAATAATGGGTTTATTTATAAAAAGCTCTACTGTTCTAAATTGATCACAAGCAATTTTCAAAGCAGGAAGACACAAACCTACACAAATTTAAGCTGTCTTGTACACTAAAAAATTTTTTTTTCTTTAATTTTTTTGTTTTGTCAACTAGTGACAAAGTATTTTATTATTTTGCCTACAGTTTTCCTTGCTTTAAATCAGTTTATCAAACTTCACCTCACTAAAACTAGGATTTGGTTTAGAAATGTATTAAGCTGTATTAAAGCAAGAGAATTAAATTAGTTTTATGTTTTAAAATATAATAAATATTAGATTTCAAGCAGAGCACATACTTAGATTTGAGTAAACAGAAGAAGTAGTGTCTGCAGAGCAGGGTATTAGTGCTATCTTTCTAGGGATCGTATTCTTCAAGAAGGAAGAATTTAGCAGACCTCATTCCCTCTACCACCATTTCAATTAAAAAACTGCAAGAGCCCTAGGCTGGTCCTGCTTTTTCCATTTCAGTTGGTCAACTGAAGTACTACATATTAAAATGAAGTAGTTTAATACATGTAAATGAAAAAAGTATTCCCTCCTGAAAGGAAGCCACTATTTTTACAAGCTATTTGTGCAGTTTACTAAAGTTGTCTTTTAGTATTTCACAGATGTTGGTGTTCAGAAACACTGCAACTTCAGAGGTCTCCCTCGCTAAGGACCAAACATGAATATTTTAATGTACAGAAAAATTTAAATTGGATAGGACTTCCCCTGGAATGGATAAAATCCAAGTCTCTGTCAAGGCATCTAAGATTCCTTAAAAGTAAATAATATTGGAAAATAAAACCTAATATCCACGGAATCTCATCATCACAGAGACTACAACAGTGGTTATGCAGCAGATGAGAGCCTCAGAGGTGGCAACACATCAGTAATTAATCTAAACTGGTATTTACTGGCATTTTGGAGCAGAATCCTCTTTACATGAGGACGTGACTGGTGCTTTTAAGCACTGGGTTGCACAATTTTTACTTCTTATTAAGTTCAATCAAAAAATATTTCCAATTTGCTCTCCTGCTCCCCCCAGAAGGCTGCTGTTCCTCAACCCTCTAATACCCAGATCAGTAGCATGCACAGAACTGGCAAAATTGAGTGAGCAGAAACTTTCACTAAAAAGTATGAGAGCTGTGCTCACTGTGCTTGCCAGAACGATGCCAAGTGATATACTCAACACTATATAACTAATAAAAAGCTCCAGCTTCTCCTTTTACATATCACTATTTTATAAATAAAGAACTTGAAGGAAACTCCACTCCATATACTGTAATGAATAATTACACTTTACTGATTAGTTTTGATCCTTATATTAAAATCAGGATTTATGATTTGGAGTTGATTTAATACTTAAGTATTTCATCCTGGCAAACAGAAGCATTAGCTCTACTGGGGGTTTTGTTGGCAATAATTACTGAATTTTGTTATATATACTGTTGTCAGGGTAACATTAGCTGAGAGTAATTGCAAGAGTGTGTTTATTCATGACTACAAGGATGTAATCAGAACTTGGGATAGGCGTTCTACATGCAATATATTTTTATGCATCACTGCCTTTTCTCTCAAACGGATTTTGCATTATTGTACTCACACTTGTTTGGAAGAAGGGTGTTCTCCATAAGGCTACACAAGAAAAAAAAACACCCAACTAATTTTACGGCACCAAGTAATACATGCTTTCAAAAATATAATACAAAACAGTAACAGTCTGTGTTTTGATCAATATTTATAATGGGAAGTGAAACGTCAGTATTTATTTCTTCATCAAAAACCAAGGATGTATGAAAAACATAATTCTCCACCCACAAACAAATTCTATTTCTATCATACTCTCCTCTTCTACTTATAGATGGGACTAGAATATTTTGTTTGCACAAAAAGAAAACATCAATCTGAATAATTTGAAAACATAATTTGAAGCGCCGTCGTAGGTAAATAGGTTTGTGATTTAGGTTTGTGAGACTGCATCTACACTGCAGTCAATTTGTATTGTGCTGCCTGATAAAAGATATTTGAAGACTGTTTCAGAATGACTAAAATCTGCAGGAAATGCCAGTGGAGATGATGTGACATGGCAGATTGGGCACTCTGCACTGCTACCCCAGCAATGGGTGCATGCCGGCCTCCATCAAGGTCAGAAGCGTGTGCCAAATTTCCTCTCATTTCTGGAAGCAGTTTCAGGGCAGGATGGTAGAATTGTCAACAGCACCCTCAAAAAAAAAAAATAACAGGACAAATTTTCCCAAGCTAGAGTGAGGTTAAAAATGAGAAGTGTTGAGGTATGTTTTGGATTTTTACTTTCTGTTCAGATTCTGAACCATTCAGTTTATGTCCATAACTTACGGCCTGGACTCACAAAGCCAGCACCGTTATGTGTCAGTGGACAAAAGAATACCTGATGGGTTTACGGTAACTTCTGCTTCAGGTGGTCGAGTCACCCGATGGCTCTGTTTTGAGGACTCCTTCGTATTTCGTTAGGCAGTACAAGTTTCCAGAAATTCAGTCACAAAAATCACTGAGTCAAAGCTGCCAAACATTCAAGAACATCTCATGTTTTGTATCATTGGCAGCTTCAAGTTTTAAATATATGTGACAACTGCAAGAAAATAATACACAGACTTACAGGTCTCTTTCAACAACTCAGGCTGAAAGAGACCTCAGGAGGTCTCTAGTCCAACCTCCTGCTCAAATCACAGTCGATACTGATTTCAGACTAAGTTATTTGGGGTTTTTCCTAGTCAGGTCTCAAAAACTTCCAAGGATGGAGACTCCATGGCCCCTCTGGACAACCTATTCATATCCTGGACTGCCTTGCACCAGACAGTTTCACAGTTCAGAACTGATCTCGTAAGTGATTAAGGGTTTAAGTCATTAAACAACACAATAATAACATGCAGGTAGGTCTACCCAGAAGGTATGTCCAAACTGTCTGGTCATACAGAAATTCATCTGCCACCACGCTCCCTTTATCTACTCATCCCCTTTAGAAAATACTGTGGTAGGAAACTATGCAAATTGCAAAATATTAATGTCAGGGAAACAACAAAATGACGCAGATAATTGTCTGTGGAGCCATACTCCCACCAGGCAGATCCAATATTTTATTTAAGATGTTTGCTTTGGAGGAAGAACATGAAAGAGCAGCAAGTTTTACTATTTCCCTCAACCATTCCTCTCAACTTACATTCTAGAAATCAAGTAACTTGTTTGCCCTTTGTGCACCCTTTTCAAAGAAACAGCATTCCTGTGATATTGCTACTAAAACAGTAGGCTGACAGGTTTAACAAGTTAGTGCTTGTATACATGTCTTGGGAGATACCCACACCCAGGTAGCCTCAACCTGCTTACTAGGGTGATAAATACCTGTTACAACCCACACTTGAGCTTTAAAGAAGTACAATCCTCTTGCTAACTGATTGTGAAATTTTCCCTCTATTTTAGAAATGTAAATTTTTGTTAATTCTTCCATCCTTTGCTGACTCCAGTCTTGATTTTTCCAAATACAGATCCTTGCTTCCCTTTTCCTGTGCTGGCTGTTTCCTCTTACTGTCCACCCCGTGAATGCTTTTTCAGCAGTCTGGTTTCCTAAGGAAGTAAGGTATCTGTGACCACACTGTTTGGCAGTCTGAGTCCATTCCTCCTGCCCAGTACCTTTTGACCCCAGTGAAGACCCTTAATATGCCCTTTACCAAATTTCACTGAAATTGTCCAAAGACACCAAGTTGCCACAGTGAATAGGCAAGGCACCCACAGCATCATCTCCACTAAGGGAAAGGCTGCAGCAGGAATATAGCCACAACCTGCTCAGCTGGGCAGCCTGCACAGATGAAGGTGTAAAGCAGACTTAGCTTGCTGTCCCTGGTCATGGAGGAACAGTAGAGCGATACTGACACAGAAGAGGAAAGAAAGGAAGCCTACACAGAAAAGGGAAGGTAGTACAGAGTGAAGGGCTGGGGGTTATTCACTAAGCCTAGTAAAGGAGATAGATCCCAATTCTAAAGGAAGCCAAACTTCTGTAAACTTGCTGTTCACAAGCAAAAGGTGACACGTTCAGTGTTCTCTGACACATTTCCTGCTGGCCCTTTGATTTCTGCCATGCCCTCCCTCCCGTTTTTATAACATATGTACACACACTTCACTTACTGTGTCTGCCTCTTGCTCAATGATCTGATTCTTCATCATTCATCAACATCCATTAGACAAATAGATCCAGTGGTGCAAGACTTTGGTTATCATTACAATGACACAAGCTCCACTGGGTTAAAAACCTGAGAAGCACAACCTGGTTACCTCTTGCAAAGTGCTTACAGCCCTTGAAGAACAGCCTCTTGACATGGGACACGGCTTCACATCCTGTCAGAGTCCCTCTATCCCTCAAGCAAGGCCATTCAGTTTTATAGTGCCTAGTTAGTCAGTACTTCCTAACGTTAAGGTGTTCTCTTCTAACAGTATTTATCTGAACTGAAATGCCAGTAGAAACAGACATATACACTAACAGGACACCAAGACAGTCTGGATCCTCTTAAGGCTCATTGAGAGCATTTTTCAAGAGAATAAGTAGTAACTGTTATTAAATTAAATATTGTATTGTGATACTTAATCTGATGTACAAATCTTTTAGAAAAAACTTCAAACTTTTCTGAAGAGGTATCCATTGAAGATAGAATCATAGAATGGTTTGAGTTGGAAGGGACCTTAAAGATCATCTAGTTCCAACCTCCCTGCCATAAGCAGGGACACCTTCCACTAGACCAGGTTGCTCAAAGCCTCATCCAGCCTGGCCTTAAACACTTCCAGGGAGGGGACATCCACAACTTCCTTGGGCAGCCTGTTCCAGTGTCTCACCACCTTCACAGGAAAGAATTGCTTCCTCATATCTAATCTAAACCCGCCCTCTTCCAGTTTAAAGCCATTACCCCTTGTTCTATCGCTCCCTGCCCTTATGAAAAGTCCCTCCCCAGCTTCCTTGTAGCCTCTTCAGGTACTGGAAGGCCGCTATAAGATCTCCCTGGAGCCTTCTCTTTTTCCAGGCTGAACAGCCCCAACTCTCTCAGCCCGTCCCCACAGGAGAGGTGCTCCAGCCCTCCAATCATCCTCGTGACCTCCTCTGGACTCGTTCTAACTGCTCCATGACCTTCTTATGTTGGGGGCTGCAGAACTGGACAGTACTCTAGGTGGGGCCTCACGAGAGCAGAGTAGAGGAGGAAGATATCCATCTGCAGCCATGACTATGGATTTTGCTTCATCTTATGAAAGCCTTCTGGACATATGTAAAATAGAGTGCCTCACCACTTTCAATCGCATTCCTTGCTGGCACTTAACAGAACTATGAGTTTGGACAAGGTCTGGATTAGATAATTACATACAAAATCCTCAGAGGTTAAAAGGATAAAACCATCATTACTTTTAGGCATAAACCAAGATGAGTGCTTACAGCTTCTGCGTTTTGCTCCACGAGTGGCTTTATCAGTTACAGAAGAACTTATCCTGGCTTTTAGAATTTGTATACTAGTTTGCAGTAACTGCATGAAAAATTTATCACCATGATAAAGGTAATGGCATCGGGAATTGTTTGGAAGAAAAATACTGAGTGGTAGTTCTGGTACTGATCTCATTAGCCTTGCTAAATTTGCCAGCAGAAGAGCAAGGCATTTACCTTGAAACATTATGCCTGTTCACTGTTATTCTTTTTGTGTGGCAAACCCCAAAAGCAAGTACCACACAGAAGGACTCAATTCTGAATGTGCTACACTTGCCAGCTCGCTGATGAATGTTACCACAAACACTTAATAGCTGGCTATCTGCCCGCCGAGCCCATTCACTGCTTTTCATGCCTACAATGAAAGGACACCAAAGATAATACTCAAGATTTGTACCGACAAGCACTGAGGAACACACAGATGGTTCTGAGTAGTCCAAGTGACAAAATGCAGTGCCAATTTAACTCCTGCCAAAGCCACCATCCTTCTCTTTGAGAACAGCAACAGAGTTCTAGGAGGCAAGAGGAAGTAAGTGTTGGCTTGCACATCCAAGAACAAACACCAAATTACTATTTGCTGTACTGATATATGTAAGACAGCAGCTTACCTATAGAAAAATAATGGAAGCTCCTAGAGAAACTGTGTTCCTGACTGCAGTTTGGAGTCCAGTTTTTTGTACTTCTTTCCAATTTGTCACGTTTGTTTGGGAAAGGGAAAGCTGCCATGCCTCTCTAACCTTTCCCCAAGGTTCTCAACTCTTAGCATTCGAGGCAACAACCATGGATTCCCTGGTGGTCTATCAGCCTCTTCAGCTTTAGAGACTTCCCTGACTAATCTGCTGTGCAGAAGCCAAATAGTGTCTGCAAGTTGTCACTTTCAGAAGAGACTGAAATACCAGATCTTGCTTCTACTTGAATTTCATAAAGTTTTCAAAGGTGGTGCTTTCCTTCCTCTTAAGCCTTGCTAAAAAAAATGCAAAGAAAAGGTTACTATTCCACAATAAAGAATCTTTTCCGCTCTTGAATAACTTGATACCCAATGCCTTCTTAAAGCTCCATCTTCAGTCCTTTTATTTTCCTCAAGACTATCATATCCAGCCCAGAAGACACATGCAGAAGCCATATACATGCTCTTTGAATTACAGATTTTCCCTGGGACTGTCTTGACACCCCAGACATTTGAGACAACTGAATGGGGAGCTACAAGACCACTTTAATCCAGGAAATCCATTCTGTTGCTGAAAGAGTTCCTCCTTGTTCCTTCCCACCACACTCCACTCTGGAGTGTCTGGACCATCATTAGTGTTCATGTGGTATGTCAAACGAGGAAACATTTCCAGGCAAAAGCTTCTCTCTCCCACCCTCTCCCACTGACCCATCCACCCAGTGTGACTCTCGTACAGCTGTGAGGCTGGAGCCCCAGCCCAAGGCAAGGCAGCAGGACAAGGATAAAGGGCAAAATGGCCTTTTTTGGAATTGGTGTGGATTTGCCTCAGATTGCAGTGAGTATGGAAATGCTACACAAGAGTCTGTAAGAAATGGATGGCAACAAACACCACAAAATACAATCTCTGTTTAATATAGCTTTATTTGTACCTGAATTCTTCTACACTCCTAGTCCAGAGCCAGGTTTTGCAGGTGTTGAAATAGCAATCACATATTGAAGCACAGCAACAATGAGAAAATTGTTTCAGGCTTCTATATGAATCACTAGTTCCAAACAGTAAAATTTCAATGATTCAAATTCTTTCATTCCATAACAAGGGTGTAAATATTGCTAAAATAATTTATTTTACTGCATGATGAATAAACTAAAAAGCAGACTTAATTCTTCTGTAGAATAGTTTGAGTTATGACTGCTCAGAAAAACTCTTTAATAATTGTCACTTATTTTTCAGATAGTTTCAAACTAGAGATTAAGAATACCTCAAGTTTGAGTTCACCCAAATTTCAATAACAACATAAGAACGGTTCTAAATTTCACCTGACCCAGCACTTCTTGCACACTTTAAGAAATAAAACAATTCCAATCAGATGACCACACTGTGCTGATATAAGCTTACATACTCTTTCATTAATTAAAAAGCCACCGCTTACATCATCAACCTATGAACAAAGTTCTAGTTTTCTGACTGCATGCTTTATTTCCTCTTAAAAGTAAAACTTCGCAAGACAAGCAGCATAATTTTAATCAATTATTTACAGTAAACACATCTTTTGTTTCCTCCAGATATATGGAAGATGTTCTCTCAAGTTATTAAAAACTTAATATATGCATTATGTAACAGAACAATTCATACTTTACATTGGTTCTGTATCTACCACGTCACCTCTTATTTTAAAGGTTAGAGGTTTCTATTAATAAGCTCTTCCCGAGGAAGCACCCTACACAAACGGATTTATCATGACAGGAGAGAAATCCACCTTATGAGGTATCCCTTTTCTCTGCTGACAAACTCAGGGTGAAGTAAAGATGTCGTCCAACGACACAACTGAAGCAGACCACTGCGACCAGAGGGACATTCACACATCTGCTCTCCTCCTTGTATCAGCTGTAACAAATTCAGACAGTCTCACCTCACTGACCAGATTCTGCTCATTAAACCAGCAGAAACCCAACCCACCAAGAGACATAATTCAACTATCACCCTGAAGTTTAACACACTGAATCATCACCACTGAAGGGTCGGGAGAGAGGAGAGGCTGCTTCTCCAGTGCAAGCAAGAAGGGTAAAGGAGCGCAGTTCTTTTTCAGAGGCTATCATCTTAAGTAGCACAGATGAAGGTGAGGTGAACTGCCCACTCAACAGCCTTCAGAGCAGTCCAGCTGCTGCAGAGGTGGCCTGTCCTGGTGCTAACACCCAGGCAGCTGCTTGGAAAGCTGGGTAAGGGAGCAGAGTGAAATGACCATTTCCTTCTTCCTGATATTTCAGCCAGTTCTCAGCCAGATCAACATCATAAACTAGGAAACACAAGACTAAGGGGATGGGGCATTGGATCAGTTTACAGTGCTACAGAACTGCACTCAATTTTTTTTTTTTTGATAGCTCCAAGTTGCAACATTATCCATACAAATACCCCGAGCTGTTTTTCAATTTTAAGAGCTCAGATAGCAACAGCTACTTTAAGCACAGGTGTGGCACATCTTTCTCTTCCCTCCACTTCCTTTTAAATGGCAGTGGCCAGGAGAACATTTTCTCAGACATTACTCACCCTGTTTCAGAACCTCCCTGAAGCTCCAGATCTAATTAAAAGGTCAATGAAAGTCAGATTTTTGCCATCGGAAAAGGCCACGAAGACATGCGACAGGCAGTTACTGTAACCAGGCACTAGAACATTTGGAGAAGCTCGAGTTACTGGGAAGCAGAGAAGCAGGGGATTGTTTTTTAAATCTGCAGAGAGTACTAACAAGTCCCATACTGAGATTTGCTACACATTATAGTGAAAGGCTCAGAGTGGCTTTTTTATTATTATAAATACCTTCACTTCTTCAGCTCCCTCTCTAGACCAGGAACTTCGGGGCCAAAGCCATTCTGCCTTGCTCTGCTCCCTCCAATGCCTCTGGCTGGCAGCGATGAAGAAGGCTTTGGGGTACTTGGAAGGCAAGTGCATCTCCAGAGGGCAGGATGCTTCTGGACACCTTCTTGCTCAGAAAGGATGGCAAGAGAGCATGGAGGGAAGAGGATACATCTCTCAGGCTTCCAAGGGGTGAGGAAGACTATCCAGATAAAGCAATGTGCTTCTAATTTCATAAGCAACTTGCCCTTAATGGCTGACACTGACTCAGCACATTTCAAAATTTGTCTTTATTGATCCCCAGGCTTTCCATATACTACAATTAAAATTTACACTGAAAAAGGAAAGTCTAGATTTTGCAGGGTAGAAAAAAAAAATAATTACTGGAAACCTATGACGAGATCCTAAACTTGGCCTTAGATGCAGATTTCAAGAAGTGGAGTCAAACTGTGTGGTACCTAAATCATTAGCAGTAGAAATTGTTTAAAAGTACTCATGGCTCAAAAAACCCCCCAAAATTGTCATTATTAAGAAATAAACCAAGAAGCCTGCAGAATTCTGTTTTAGAATATTGCCCATTTAAAATATCAGTTTGCTAAACAGCATCAAGTAATTATTCTGAAGTTTCAAACTGACCAAGATTATAACACCTACTACTAAATAAGAATAAAAATCCATCTAAAGCTTGCTTGGAAGCAGGTTTTTTTTTGTTTTGTTTTGGTTTTTTGTTTTGTTTTTTATCTGAGTGTGTGGTTTTTGGTTTTGGTTTTGGTTTTTTTTAATACATACTGAATTGCCCTGAAATAAAATATTTGGATAAATGATAATTTGGAATATTAGACACACTACAGTTTATACATGTTCAAATTTTTAAACTGTACTTTAAATCAAAAGTCGTCCTTAGAGAAGTCAAATCCTGGAACAGTTAAGAGTGATTTTTTAAAATCCAACTGATTTAGAGCATGACTAAAGCGCTTTAATATCACATGTATATACAAAGCGTATGGAACAAGAGTCTAAAAACAGAACTGACTCTTCCTAGAGACATTTCCAAGTCTCCAAGCATTATAAATTCAGCTTTCTCTAGTACAGCCAGGATGGAATTCTTTCTTCTCTTTCCCTCACTCTGCATTTTTGTCACCCTTTCTTATCCAACTTTATGCTAATTTATATACAGTACACCGAATAAGCTCCTTCCTCTTATCTCAGTATTTTGTGTGTCAAAGAACACACTTGTGCTTTTGTTTAGTATTTTTAAGCCCATCATCTCCTAACATCTTGGCTGTGATATCTTTCAGAAATTCTTAAACCCAGTTTCTAGATCATGGTTTTAGACAACAAGCTCTCAACAGACTGCCAGCCCATATGACACACCGTTTAATGGACAAGCTTCTAGGCATTCCCAAACCTCCTGCAGGCTCCTGGAAGCTTATATCCTCCACGCTACCATTCCAACCAGAACACACCTCCCATGACTGCACGCCCCAGCATGATCAGCAGCAGCTCAAGCTCCATGGGTTCTAGCTTTTCTCTCTTTCTTGCATAAGCTTAAAGCCAGTGGGAAACAAGTATCTGTTCACTGTCCTTAGCTGATACCAACATTACTGCCATTAAAATATGAAAGGTATTTCAATTATTACACTCACAGTTGTAAATACCACATATGTTGTACCTTTGCATCTTGCTCCTCAGCTTTTCAAGGTAGGCATATCAAGTAAGGATCATCCCAACAAGGTTCTGTATCAGATGCAGTATCTGACAGAACATTCTGCTTTTAAGCTTATCATTTTAAACACAACTTTTCAGTTTTGTACACTCCTCTTTACTTGAATTTAAGAGTAAGATTATCCACATGCCATCTTTGTCTAATAAGCACTATCCATAATCCTTTCACCCTAAGATTTATTTCAACATATTTAAATAGAGAGTTCATTTTCCTTCCTCATTTACAGCCCATCTAGACAGGTGTGTTGATTTGAAAACAGAAAATCAAGTACCAGGATATTCAGAACAAGCTTGTAGTAGGCTGGCAATCTCAAATCTTCATCTATACCTCAGGCTCCATTCTGTTGGCTTCCAACATTTTCCCTTACTCATACTTTAAAATAACAACCAAACGTTTGGATGCTCCAATGCAACACCAGGGTGAGCACCTGCACACCAGTACAGATGCAGCTGGAAAACCCTCACAATGTAGATGTGCTTTTACAACTCTCCATTTCTAGAGGAGGAACCAGCAAAGATGCATTTACTTCCTTCCAGAAATCTTGTGACATAGTACATGGCCTCTGAGGAGACCACAAGCTGGTGATGAGATCACAAGCAGAAGAACAAGGAATTTCTGACAACCTTCAAAATACTTTAAGCTGTTGCAATGTAACTGCAAACTAGTATAGACACTGAGCCAACTACTTACTCAGGAAAAAGCCAAATGGTTCCCTTTCTACTTCCTTACACTTCATTTTAGCTATACCCCATTCCCTTCTCTTTTTCCACACAGAATTTAATAATCTCCTTTACTAATTTATCTCCAGTGTCACCTAAGTAAACCTTGGCTAATTTGCCCATTCAGAGATTGTTTTAGCTCTTAAGTAATATTTTCCACTTGTACTGACTCACTTTAATAACCATTCAGTCCCAAACCACAATCTTTTAAAGACTGTCAAACTTTTCATCATTGATACTGTAGTTCAGACCTGCTAGTTTCGTTTTTGATGTTAGTACTGTGGAGCTGAGGCTGTGTAATCCTTTGGTTCACAAACCTCTTCAGAATTTTTTAACGGAAAAGTCTAGAAGAGATGTAATCTTTAATTTTTTCCTTTACTTTTTCATCTCGAGATTGTCAACATTTATGCCACTTACATCATCTTTTTTTTAAATGTACATGAAGAAGGTGCTCAGGACTGCATGTTTAGTAACACATCTTTCCATCTTTGGGTTGCCACTGTGAATCCAACAAGGATATGAGTATTACAAAAATGTTTTTTAATCTCTTGGTAGTTTGATGGCCTTTAAAGTAACATGCAAGCTTTGATCTGGTTCTTATAGGCAGGCAAACACACAGGTCTGTAACAATGGTCTCCAAGACAGAGATAGCACACAGCATGGAGGGGAAAGAGGGCTGTGCTTATAAAGCTTGCATTCTTATTGTTCAAATCTTCTGCAAAGGAGTTCAAGTCTTGAAGACTATTTTTCTGGCAACTGTCCCAATGTTTATACCCTAACAGCCACACAATTTCACTTTTATCATAGTTTCTTGAAGCTTAACTCTTGTTTCCTATATAATTTGAATTTTATAATCAAATTCATAGCAGCATCATTATTAAAAAACAACAACAAAACAAACCCCCAAAAAACCCCAAAAAACAGACAACAAACCCTAGGTCCACAAAATCTTTTAAAAGAAATATCAGGAACAGCTACATCTTGAACTATTCCACTTTATTATTTGCACAAGCAGCAAGTGTCACTTCATCACAATTTCTATTACAGTTCTCGGACTGCACCAGCAGTTATTCTTACCCAGGAACAAAAATGTACCTAATAATTTTAGGAAATTTTACAATAGCTGAGTGCTTGTGGAGTTGCTGGCAAAAGTTCATTCCTGACTGGCTGTTCAGCTGTATTTTAAAGGAAGGAAAGAAGCCAGAAGCATTTACCACTGTATTCTATGAAATCAAAATTTAAGAAGTTGCCAGTTTCTGAATATTTTCTTCAAAATCTTATTTAACAGACATTTTAGTATGTAAGATCAACTTAAAATTTTCCTTTAAGTACAGGCTATCACTTCTGGAAGTACCAGGTAAAGATGTCTGGCCTGACCACTATTTGTAGTATATTGATCAATATTTAGGACTTTAAACACCATTTTCCCCAAGTCATTTCTAATTAATGTACCTGCGTATTTTTTATTCCAATACTGCAAATTTTAATTCAGATACTATGACTCCTCAACAATCTATTTCTAGTGTCAAAAGATTACAAGCAGACAGTGTTGATTTCCTCTTCCACGAATTGTTATGCACAGTTAAATTTATTCCCTTGCCAATTTTTTTTTAATTTTGTTTTGGGTTTTTTTTTAACCACAAAAGTGATAACTAACAGTCTCCACCCAAGTCCCTCAGAAAAAGGAGGGGGCAGATTCTTAAGTGTTATTTGGGACATAAAGGGGGAGGGAGAGATGAGGGCAATGAAACTGAAGTAAGAAGTAGGTCTTGTCCATGCTCCCCTCCTGCAGAAAAACAATCCATGGTCTTTTACCAGCTGTCACCCCTTCCAGAGCTCCCCACAAAGCTCTGAAGGTAAATTACTGGAGTATATTTTCCAGTAAAGTCTCTGTAGGATTTATTCTGTAGCTATCAAGCATATACTTGAAGTAAGAAGTACTATTACCAATGTGCACGATGACATAATACAGCCACTGACGCAGAACCTCATTGCAGCACTGCGTGCACAAGCGTGCATTGCTGTTCTAAAGACATCACCACAGAGTGCCTTCTCCACATACAAAGAATAAATAAGAAGTAAAAATAAAAGAGGAAATTAAGGACATGAGAGGAGGCAGATGATATTTCTCAGTAGTTTTAGGCAGCAAGACACAGTCCAAAAAAGGAGTTATTGCCACTACTTCACTATCTGCTTTTCCCCCCGAGATATCTGCAGGTACTGCCCAAGAGGGAAGCAACGCACTGGAACCAGAACATGGTGTGAACAACTTCCATATATCAATCACAAACACAGCTGAGGCCTCACAGCCACAGCATCAGAAACAACCATACAACACCGTGAACAAAGTTTCTTCTGAAAAAATAACACACATTATAAATTGCTCACATACATACACTGTCCTTGCCCTGAAGGGTAACGGACCATTGCACTACGCAGTACCGTCAGTGAACGCCTTGGTGACACAGCTGACAGAGTATGTTCTCTGGCAAGGATGTCTGCCAGACTTCCAGGCATTTAGGAATCAGGAGAATTTTGAAAAATCTTATTATTTTCCCAGGAGTTTGCTGCAAGAAACATACTCAAAAACACAGATATAAATTAATTGTATGGAAAGTCAAGTGTCGCTTAGGATACTCTGTTAATAATTACAACAAACCACAATAAAGGATTCAGCTCTTGCTTTTTGTCCCATTTTGCACACTGTCATCCTTATAATTCATAGCAATTCCCATGCTATTTTACATATATCAATATGATTTTAAAACACCAAATTTGTTCTACATTTTGGTTTAAGTGCACTATGATCAAGAAAGAACATCAGTAGTAAAAGCATCTTGCAAGTCCAACTTTGTGTTTAAGCTCTTTCTTATTTTACAGAAGAAACAAACAAAAAAAACCCCAGCTAATATCTCCCATTAGATCTTTACATCTATGAGGAAGACTTGTTTCATTCTGTGCTTAGTAACTGCTTAGTCAGACTCCTTATAATGTCAGATATAAGGATATTAGGAACCCTACTAGATAGGTTCTCATATCACAAAGGGATCTCTATCTAGCAGAACAGCGAAACCTGTATTTTCTGTAAAGGATGATTCAGGCTCGCAGTCATGCAGGGATTGCAGGCTCTTCTGACAGCTCCATGGAACAAAGCTTTAAAATACTTCAACTGCTATCAAGGCTAACAGCCAGGCACAAGGAAACCACACTTGGGAAAAAGCACTAGGCATAAAGCATAGGTTCAAAGTTCTTGAAACCTGTTCTGGCAATTCTCTTCCAGGAACAAGGAAACTGGTGCTTTTATTAAATACATGGCAGAACAATATGAACAAAATGTAGATTTACAAGCCTAAAATTTAGTTAAAGCTTGTCAATGCTTACATTCAGACTACATGGTAAAAAAAACAACCAATCAGGATAAACACTGAAGATTATAAAAAAAATGAACTCATTTTACACAAGTTGTGTCAACTACTTTATCTACAACAAGACAATATTATTTCACATATTTCTTTTCATTCTGAGAAGTATGAAGAGCAACTGTTTTCTATTAAAGCAGTCATGATGTTAAAAAAATTTGCTAACACAGGAAAAAAAAAAAAAAAAAAAAAGATTATACTTGACCACATAATAATTTTAGGTTAGAAGGGGCCTCTGGAGATCAAGAGCCCAACCTCCTACTCAAAGCTGAGAAAGCACCGAAGTTCAGTTAGGTTACTCAAGGCCTTGTCCACCTGAGGTTTATCTCCTACAATGGAAAGACTATCACCTCTCTGGGTGCCTCTTCCAGTGCCTGACCACCCTCAAAAGCAATACATTTTTCACCCTTACACATAGTCAGAATCTGCCTTGCCATCGCCTGTGTCCATTGTCTCTCCTTGGCAATGCACCCGAGAGGAGCCTGCTCCTGTGCTCTCCCTAACCACACACCTGCCAGTTGAGGATCATGATCAGAGTCCCCTTCTCCAGGATCATCAAGCCCAGGTATCTCAGACTTTTCTTACACATCAGTGCCTCATGCCTCCAGCCACGTCAGTGGTTCTCTGCTGGACTCGCTTCAGTTTCCCAGTGTTTTTTTTTTTTCTGTACTGGGAAGCCCAGAACTGGCCCAGAAGTGGCCTCACAGGTACCGTAAAGAGCAGAATAACCACTTCCCTCCTCCTGCTGGCTACACTCTTGCTGATCCAGTTCAGTACACAGACAGCTACCATTTCTACAATGATACACTACTGACTTTTTCAACTAATTGTTTACCAGGATCCCCAAATCTTTTCCTGCAAGGCTGCTTTCTAGTTGGTAATTCCCCAGCTTCTACAGCTCCACAGTGCAAGACTTTATGCTTGAACTTCGTGAGGTTTTACAGTGTGAAGGAAATATAATGCTGATATGCAAAAGGTAAAGTATAGAATGTTATCTCTTCTATCCCCGCCCTCAAAAAGTGCCTGAAACATTAAACAAAAACTTTACGATGTTTAACACTACCCACAGGAACAGGAAGTTTAACACTCGACTACCTGGAGCTCCAATTCCGTCAAAATCAACCAGGGCACTTCTGCTCCTGGTTTGAGTCACTCAAATGGACGCATGCCTTTAACACGGAGGATAATCACTGCAAAGCTTCTCTATCACTGATTTTTATTTTTTTTTTAATGAAAAATCTCCCCATTCCCTCCTTCTCAAAGTGTCAGGTCTTTGGTCTTTGCAATTCACATCAGACACAGTCAACTTCAGGATGCACAAGGACTGATTATTTCTAGCCACGGATATAGACCTGCCTGGGTCTTGCCTGCCTGGGTCAAGCCTGACCAGTATAGCCCTGTTAGTACAGCACTACACCCAGTCCAGTAAATCCTGCTGGCCCGCAATAACATGGGGCGATAACCACAGCTCAGTTACCCTAAAAACCAGTAAATACCTGTAAGAGTAAGATAAAGACAGTCTGTGGGTCTGACACAGCCTCCAGTCAGGTATCCCCGCTGTATGCTCTCCTGAATTATGTTATCTGGAGTACCAGGCCAGCAGAACCACAGTTTAAAAACAGCTGTTTGATATTGTCATTATTCCCAACTTAAATATTAACTGTCCAGGAAACCAAAGCCTGAACTTACTGGTAATGGAAATCTTCAGTTATGTAACAGAGTAAGTTAACAGAGTCAAACTTAATTCCTCCACGCAGCAATACCACATGGCTACGGCATCTTGTTACAACTAGTTAAAGCTGGTCTGGAAGGAAAATGTTTGTACTTCTTCCCTGTGACACAACAGGCTAACTCATCTGCAACTTCTCAGAAAGCCTGCTCTGAAAGATAAAGTGTTGTGAGTTTAGGAAAAATACCATATTATCCATAAAAGGCAGAAAGATTAAATACCACAGACTCCAGCCTTCACTCTGCATTTATAACCCAACATCGAGCAGTTACTAGCTACCAGTTTTTCTATTAGGAAGTTTAGATCATTTTTAGTCATTTGTATATGTAAAAATTTTCTTCTCCCAGCCTCCTGTCATATGAGGTGAGGTTCTGAATCACAAAAATGTGGTTTCCTTTTTTTAGGTGAGTAACTTGAGAGGGTTGCAGGGCAACAAAGCCAGCCTAAAAGGAACCACTGATAGCAAGCGTGCAGCGAGATCCCCTCCTTGCCTTAAAGAAAATACAAACCAAAAAGAAAGACAGATATTACATTCCCATTTTGCTCAGATGCAGAGCAAGTAATCACAGACTGGACAATGGAAACCAAATTCCTTAATTTAAAATTTTCAATACAAACTTCTTTCTTAAGTATACCTAGTCACAGAAAAAATACATTTGCTACTCTTCTTGAGACCTGCATTCCAAGACTAGTGAGAAGCCTGCAGAACAAAGCCTGCAGAGCATGCACACTAGGCATCCATCCCTCGGCGCTAACGAGACAAGGAGATCACAGCCACGCACCCATCATACATAGAAATCATAGAACCATGGAATCGCCTGGTTGGAAAAGACCTCCGAGATCATCCAGTCCAACCATACCTATTCCACTACTAAATCATATCTCTGAGCACCCCATCTACCCATCTTTTAAATACAGCCCGGGATGGAGACTCAACCACCTCCCTGGGCAGCTCATTCCAGCGCCGCAGAACCCTTTCAGTGAAGAAATTTTTCCTGACATCCCATCTGTACCTCCCTTGGCACAACTTAAGGTCATTGCCTCATGTTCTATCACTTGTTACCTGGGACAAAAGACACACACCCACCTCACTACAACCTCCTTTTGGGTAGCTATGGACAGTGATAAGGTCTCCCCTCAGCCTCCTCTTCTCCAGGCTAAACAACCCCAGCTCCCTCAGCCGCTCCTCATCCACTTGTTCCCCAACCCCTCCAGCAGCTTCGTTGCCCTTCTCTGGAAACGCTCCAGTGCCTCAATGTCCTTCTTGGAGTGAGGGGCCCCATACTGGACACAGCATTCAAGATGTAGCCTCACCAATGCTGAGTACAGGGGAAGGATGGCTTCCCTGGTCCTGCTGGCCACACTGTTTCTGATACAGGCCAGGATGCCATTGGCCTTCTTGGCCACCTGGGCACACTGCTGGCTCATGTTCAGCCGGCTCTCAACCAACACCCCCAGGTCCTTTTCTGTCAGGCAGCTCTCCAGCCACTCCTCCCCAAGTGTTCCATGGGGTTGTTGTGACCGAAGTGCAGGACCCAGCACTTGGCCTTGTTGAACCTCATACAGTTGGCTGCAGCCCATTGATCCAACCTGTCCAGGTCCCTCTCTAGAGCCTTCCTACCCTCAAGCACATCAACACTTCCACCCAGCTTAGTGTCATCTGTGAATTTACTGAGGGTGCACTCAATCTCTTCATCTAGATTATTGATAAAGATGTTAAATAGGACTGGCCCCAACCCTGAGCCGTGGAGAACACCACTTCTGACTGGCCTCCAGCTGGGTTTAACTCCATTTACCACCAATTCTTTGGGCCCAGCCATCCAGCCAGTTTTAACCCAGCAGAGAATGTGCCTGTCCAGGCCATTGGCAGCCAGTTTCTCAAGCAGAATGCTGTGGGAAACAGTGTCAAAGGCTTTACTGAAGTCCAGGTACACCACATCCACAGCCCTTCCCTCATCCACTAAGCAGGTAACCATGTCCTAGAAGGAGATCAGGTCAGTCAGGCAGGACCTGCCTTTCACAAACCCATGTTGACTGGGCCTGATCCCCAGGTTGGCCTGTGTGTGCTGTGTGATAGCACTCAAGATGATCTGCTCCACCACCTTCCCCAGCACTGAGGTCAGACTGAGAGGCCTGTAGTTCCCTGGATCCTCCCTCTGGCCCTTCTTGTAAATGGGCATCACATTTGCCACCCTTCAGTCAAGTGGAGCTTCATTCTGCTCCCCATCCCTGGCTTCTGGCTCAGAGGGCTGGGTACCTGGAGAAAAACTGATATTACTATCAAAGACTGAGGCAAAGAAGGCATTAAGTACCTCGGCCTTGTCCTCATCCCTCATCACTGCTGTTCCCTCTGCATTCCGTAAAGGATGAGGCTGGAGGGAATGAGGACACATGACAATCTAACTAATCCTATGAGAAAAAGAGCTAAATTTAAAGACTAAATATGCATCTTAAAAAGCAAACCTTTGGGAACTTATTTCAAAATGATAATAGGATCTTCATGCCTCAAGTCACCCTCCTGCTGCTTCTACTCTGCCTTAATTACAGTAAAAGACAGAACACTCCAGCTTTCAGTACTGATAATCTAAGTCACACCGGCAGCAGCACACAGAAAAGCTCCATCAAGAAGCCAACTTTCGAGGAAGGATGTGCAAAATGAAGATGATAGAAGTCACGGAACAACAGCAGAAATCTGAAGGCATGTATGGCAATGGAGACATCCCACATCCACCTCCAAGGCACCTGTGGATCTCTGAAGAGGCAGGGAACCAGGGACAGAGGAAATCCTCAAGGGCAGGAAAAGGTTTCAGATGCCCCAGAAGCATTACCATACAATTATTAGAAACCTCGTCCTTCCTCAGATGAGGACAGAGATTTCCCCTGCCCCGCACTCCACTTAGCACAACTCTAAAAGGGATTCAATTTTTTAACACCTTCAATTTAAAAAAATTAGTTCTTTGCTGGGAGAAGGTATTTGATATCTCTTTTCCATTACTACAGGGTTTCAACCAATTTAGGGCACAATCTATTTTTATGTACCTTTGGAGAATTCCTAGTGACCCAAAGCTTTCCTTCAAGTCTCACCTATCTAGGGAAGGCATACAGTTTAATTCTTAGGCTAAGGAACCATTACTAGCAGGAAAATTGTAATATACTAAAATTTCCCATACTTCTATAGTGGTTGCTATATTTTGGGTAAAGTTACACCATCTATAAAAATAGTGAATTCACGTCCCACAAACTACATGGTCCCAAATAAAAGTACAATATTTCCAGAAGAGCTGCAACACTCCTTTAAGACTGACATCCACACACCTACTTAAGTGAGTTTAAAACTGGTTGCATCTTAGTTATTACTTCACCTTTCACTGAATTTTTGGATGTAAATTGGAACAATATAACTCAAGTTTAAGCTGAATTAAAAGTCCAGAGAACATTCTGTATAGACTTTTCTAAAATTCTGAACATGCACATCTCACTAACCTGGCATAAGCACAGTTCAAGCAGGATTTCACAAAGCAACTATCCATGTTTATTTTTATGTTGGTGAACAACTATAAATAGTAAAAATAATTTGGGATATATCTGGAATGGATGCTGCTTGTGATCTTTTCTCTTCTTGGCCTTTTTGGGAACGGCAGCTATACATATTCAGCTCTCAATGGTACTGCACTTGACCAAATTAAGAACTATACCTCAGCCCTCATTAATGCACACCTAATTAATAAATTCCATGTATTTTCAATGATTTGATATTTGGTAAAGACATCCCACCCATTTTCCAAAGCTCAGACTCCTTTGTAGAGGTCTCAGGTTGAGCATCCAGAGGCACCAGCCCCATGTGAAGCTTAAGGCCATGGTTAAGTAATAGCAGGTTTCAGAGCTAAGACCCTGATGACATGAATGACAGAAATCAGGATCTCGGGCACTCCAGGATGCCTGAGGCCTCAGCTGGCACCGAGGGATGCGCACACTTAATCTGAATGCACTCTAAGTACATCTACAGACATGATTGCTGAGGTCTATGCAAAATCAGGGCTTAGGAAAACAGTGTGTAGTTCCATATTGAAGAAAGCTGCATTCATTAGAGTGAACAAAGATCTTTATAAATGAAAGCTTGCATTCTGGCAATCTGCATATGCTGATGAGAAAAATAGAGTGGAATATTTTAGTATTAGGAAGGAGACAGTTTAAATTAACAGATCACACTGAACCATAGACCAAATGTACTTAGAAATGCTTAGACCTGAAAAGCTTTTTTAAATTAAGTATCTCTTATTAAAAAAAAAAAACCTTCAGTGGAATATATCAGTGAGCATGATACAGGCTCTTTGGTAACTACATCAAGAATACATTGGAATTCTAAAGTATATCTTATGAAAGATTTAGAAAATTAATCTCAACTCTGTTTAAAGCATTATCAAAGGCAAAAAAACCCTCCACCAAACAACAGTAAAAAACCTTTAACAAGTCCCTTCTATTTTTCCAAACAGATTTGTTTGTGGTCCATCACCCTATTCATCTTTTCAGACACGGGTAATTAAAAAGATGAATCCATAAAATTTTTCCTAATCCTAGGCACTATATTCTGTTAATGGCTCAGATAAATTTGTGATTGTTTCAGTAAGCATTATAATTCTTCCTTTTTGTAATAGCAATCTAAAACCATCTTGCACAAAATGCCTCCAATTACAAGTAAGAGATAAAATGTAAGTTTAACAAATTTGAAGAATCTGTAGTAGTTTAACATTCCCAACTAATCTCAGCTACAGATCAGCATTTCTAAAACCCAAAACATCAGTATATAACCATAAAGTAAAAGTAACTTACTAAAAAAAGCTAATTAAACAAGTCTCCAGTTCTGACTCACACAGTTAAAATCCTTTGTTTCTAGTAGGTGTAGAAGACACTGACTCACTCCCACATGAATTATTTGCTAAAAAAGGTTAGTTCAACTTCATTTGATAAAAAAAGTTCATTGCACTGAATCTGCTGACTAAACCAACATCCATTTCCACTGATAATACTGTGCCAATCACAGAAGTTTTAAGGATGCAAAATAAGTATTATTTTTTTGCAAAATATTGTATCTTAATATTACCTATGAAAAAGCAGTTTGAAAATAATTTCGATTTCTAAGTGAAACAAGTCAGAAAAAATTTTAGATTTAGGGATGCTTATAGAATCATAGCATGATTTGAGTTGGAAAGGACATTAAAGATCATCCAGTTCCAACCCCCCTGCCATGAGCAGGGACACCTTCCACTAGACCAGGTTGCTCAAAGCCTCATCCAACCTCGCCTTCAACACTTCCAGGAAGGAGCAGCCACAGCTTCTTTGGGCAACCTGGGCCAGTGTCTGACCACCCTCACAGGAAAGAATTGCTTCCTCATATGTAATCTAAACCTCACCTCTTCCAGTTTAAAGCCACTACCCCTTGTTCTATCACTCCCTGCCCTTATGAAAAGTCCCTCCCCAGCTTTCCTGTAGGCCCTTCAGGCACTGGAGATCACTATAAGGTCTTACTGCTGCATTCTATACCTTATCACATACCATGAGTAAGAAACTACTAGCTGCACACATTTTTTTCTATATGAAGAAAAATTTATCAATGACTTATTTACTCCTTTCTGAGTTTTCATATATAAACAAAATTAAAATACAAAATATAGGCCACAACCTTTAACATACCACATAATTCCTCAAGTCCTCACTGAAGATTGCTGCTATTTATTAGCAACTTTCTCCACAGGAGAAAAGCAATACTGACTTCCTTCTATGGGACAAAAGACAAGCTTCACCCAGGATGTCTGTCATTTTAACAGCACATGCCAATGCATCTCTTCCTCCAGACCACATTACTTTCCCATTGTCAAAACATGACTGCAGCACTCAGTGCCAATGTTTCACACCATAAAGTTTTACAGAAAAAGCAAATGATATTGCCTCATTCTAAAAATAACAGATTAGAACACATGTACTGTAAAGGGTCCATCATACGTACAGCAGCAGGCTTTGAACCTCCTGCCTCCAGATCACTAGCCCTGACTATGATGCTGTCAAAGCTAACATGGCAGTTAGGATTAATTCATGCTGAAGTAGCCCAAACATATATTTTTCAAAAGAACAAAACCAGTTTACTCAAAGCAGAGAATGCAGGAAACTGGGATTTGGCAGCCATGCTCACACTATTCTGACAGGTGACCATCTACTTCATTAGCAAAGTGATCCAAGCTACAGTGCCCCGTCTCTGACCACAGGAAAGCCTTCAGGGAGCAGGAAAGGGTTCCAGCCACATCCACGCTGCACTGTGCACAAGGAAATTGTGGCCACCCCCACCACTGCCCTTTCCAGAACCTCTGCAAGGCACCTGTAGCTTCACCCTGCCCCAGTGGGCCCCTGTCCCCACTCCCCTGCTGCTAGTATGAGGGATCGTAACAGGCTTTGGTGGACAGAGGATGGAAGTAGAGGAACTTAGGCCAGACGTGAAATTCAGTTTTCTTGTTCATCAGCTGTCTTCATTATCCAACCACAGTCACTTGACACATGTGCCCAACAGGCTTATCCCTCACTGCAGAGCCTTTGCCTGCACAGAGAAGGATGTGACACAAGCTAGCAGAGCCTGAGGTCCCTTCCTGGCTTTCTATGTGTATTTCTGCAAGCAGGGGAAGGGGGAGGAGTGCTAAAGGGAAAGAAGAGAGGAATTTAAGCTCTCAAATCCAGAGATACAACATGTTATCAAATGACAGTTTTTCCTGATGGAAAACAAGGCCAAAGAAATGATCCTCATAAGCAACTGTCAAATTCTGTCAACTCTAAGGTCATCTCAGAAATACTTAAGGATAGTTTCTGCCTCCTACACTAGCAGCACACTCAGCCACACATCGTACCCCCACCCTTATCGAGCACTTTTTCTAGTACATCAGTGCTGGTGGCAGTCAGAGGACTAGGTCTACCCTGCAGCTACTTTTGAAGATGCTCTAATGCAGGCTGGGAAGATCTTTTCCCAGGTCCACATATAAATTTCTGAACACAAATGCTTTCAGGCCAAGAGAACAGGCTCTACACTCTTGACAGCAAGGCCACCCTGCAAGGTTCTCCCTTCCCTCCTTAGATATTTTTTTATTTGAAAGGTTAAGGTGCCTCTTTAAGCAGAACTGAAAGGAGGAGAAAGGAGACCTAGGAATAGACTTGCAAAATTCAGAGAGCCCCTCCAACAGCAAGATCCAAACTTGAAGCACCAAGTCCTGACAGCGACCCAAAGCTGTGAATCACTGCACCAGCAGCAGCATGACAGCAACCCTTTCTGGTGAACTTTCTGTGTATGATTTTTCCATCTATGGTACAGCCTCAGTGTAACAGATATATACCCAAAAGTGGCAGCTCAAGGCGAAGCTAGAGAGGTTGCTTTGGGCATCTTCATGCAGATTTCCCCTCCTCTAGCCCAGACTGAGAATATATTGCTGTTACTACACCAGTACCCGCTGCCTATCATGCCAGACTGTCTTCAAGAGCTTAGCAGCAGATGCCCAGCTGGCCTACTCGTGCTAATCATCTCCAATCTTCTTTCTTTTCCACACAGCTTCAGTCCCCATAAAGTAAGTTCCTCTCCAAAAAAACCCCAAACAAATACCCAAACCAAAACCCCCCCCACCACCATCCAAAAGCAGAACACCAGCCTAGCTGGGTACCAGTCCTCGCACGAACTGAGAACACAGAAAAGTCAGCATTCAAACAGATAGTTCATAACACATCAGCAGAACTAGTCCACAGAAGTATCCTGTGCACCTGCTTCAAGGGAAAAAAAACATATTTCAGATCAGTCTAAACTACTATGACATTGGTTTTGAGGTGTTCTCACAGAGAGGACTAGCCAGTACATAGTCCAGGAGTGAGACAACACTGAATGAACCATGTGGGGACATGTGCCATCTTGCCCTCTGCAGCACACCAGCAGTACAAAACAGGGTCAGAGGAAACAAAGGCTGGAGCACGAGAGTCCATGCAGCACCACGAGCGTTCTGAATACAAATAAGGCCCATTCCTGTTAGACTCTCCCCTGAACATGCTTGCCTACTGGCTGCAAACTGTGCCAAGGAGCTGTTCAAAAATGGAGCAGCCGGTTGCGCCAGTCCCTGCGGACTGGAAGGAAGGGGCAGTGAGCACCAGCCACAGCCAACTCAGAAAACTCCTGAAAAACAAGGTGATGTCAGACAAGCACAAATGTGATGCCAGCCAGCAAGGTGCCCTGTGAGCAGCCATACCAGCACAGAATTATGAAAGATGCAGATCCCTCAGCATGACAGAACAAGAGGCTCCATAGGGAGGAACAAGCTGTACCTGAAAGGACAGGTAATGCACAGACACCTCAGCTGCAGCCACACTGCTCCAGCACTCCTGTATTTCTCTCCTCATCCTATGAAACAAGGGACTATGATACATTTTTTGCAGGACAAGTCTCTCGGGAAGACCCTCTGCAGTGCATGTACAATCCCACCCCACAGCAGCCAAGCACTGGTGTGCACCATAACCCATCGGGTAAGAGCAAAGGCACAGTGCCCCCGCTGTGCTTGCTGATAGCTTTAGGTAGCCTTCACTAGTGGCCTGGGTCAGCTTTACCAAAGGCTGTACCTCCACAGACTTCCAGGGCCACGCAGACCATTTTACAGGCTTTCTAGGACCCAGGACTGTCCAGCTCCAGCATCTCCCCGGATGCAACCTAGGTTGCTCTCCTGACAACTGGAAGGACAAGCAGAGATGGTCAAGCAATTTGGCCTCAGAGGCATAAGGGTTGCAGCAGCCCAGTTTCACTGATGACTTTCAGAGAGGAATGAGCAAGTATAATTAGGATAAACAGGACTCCTCACTGTTAGGATTCCTCACTATTTCTCACTCTAGGAGCAGCAGATGTAGCAACAGTTTGAAAGGCACAAATCACAGATCTGGGAAATTCTTTCTGGACATGGGTCTGCTATCTAACAGACTTGTATTCAACTCCCACTAAGAATACTGAGCATTACTTCCATATCTGTTATATGAACAATACAGTGATAACCAAGTGGGTGAGACCTTACTCAACAAGAGGTATAAATAAAAATAACTGGAAGAAAAGGACCTCCAAACTCCACACTTGCAGCTCAGCTAGCTCTTCTCCAAAGATACTTGGCATAAAGAAATGCATATTATACTTCCAGTACAGGGGAAAATACAGTCTGTTTGAAAGCTCCATTCACCATGGAAAAATGACAATTGCCAAAGTTAAAATGGTAGATTCTTACAACATTTCTAATGCGATAGAAGCCACAAGCTGCCTCAAGGCGAATGGCCACACCCTATGCTCCTCTGCGCTTAGCACATAGGAAGATGATTTTGAAGAAACAAGCCTGTGGCAGGACTGCCAGGAAGCAGCAGCAGGATTTATAGGTCAGAAGCAATGAGATCCACGATTTGGGGCTCACCAGCCTCTGCAGGTGAGATGCGAGGCTTCTACGGACGTTGAATAGGGAGAAGGTGGCCCAAGTCTCACAGGATAAATGTGGGACTTAATTTTCTGGACTCCCCACTTCCCTTCTTCCACAATCACCAGCTCCAGAATATGAGCAGCATCATGCTGCTGTCAGAGAGCAGAGATATCCACATCCTGGACCTACACCACACAACTCAGCATCTCCTCTGCACCCCACAGCCAGGAAAAAAAACTCTGCCTCAATCACCATGCCTGAACTCTTATTTTCTCTTGCAATTAAGAAAGCAAGCAAGCCCATTAGCCATGCTGAATCATTTTAAGGGAATTTTACATCTGTGATACCTCACATCCAGTTTTAAATCCAAAATAGTAAATTGTGCTTAACAAGCTAGTGCTTGTTATGTAGCTCGGCTGAATTTAACTATAATACCTATGCATCTTATTTCCATTGTCAGTGATAAGTCTCCATTTTGTCAAAAGGAAATTCCTTTTGTCTCCAGTTGATAAAGAAATATTGATCTTCAAAGTATGACCCAAATATTTAACTGCACTCTCGTGCTTCTACAGACACATAACAGCACACAAAACTTGTGCACATCAATCCAGAATATCTTCTAACAGAGAATCAGGTTGTAATTAAGATTGCACATCATGACATGAGGAAGATCAGTGTGTTTGGCATGATATTTTCGTTATTAGCTGGAGGCAGAAACAAGTTCCTTGTCAGTGGAAGCATACTGTGAGGGCATTAGGACACAGATAAAAGGTGTCTCATTGTTGGCACTTACTTGTTTTCAACAGCTTGAAGGAAAGGGAGGAACACACAGTATCAACTGTAATTGGTTTTAAGGGTATTCCTTGTTGACAGAACACAAATATACAGCAGTCCTGATTTAGGCCCATCCCCTTACCATCAAGAGCCTGGATTAGAAACTTTTATCCCTACTCTGCAGCACCAGATGGTAGCTCACATACATTTCAATTATTTATTGAATAGGCACTTTGTTATACTAGGGTAATCCCACACTGCAGTAAGAACTACACACTGTTTTTATTGCAAGCTATACTTTTCATCAAGTCAGTAACCTTTTCACACTCAGTGAACATAACAAATAGAATTAAAAGAGGCGATTTTATAAACAGTTGGATAATCGGCCTCTCCATCGCACAGAAAATGACAACGCAGGGATCAGTCAGTAAGACACAGCCACCAGCAGTGCTACAGAAAAAGCATATCGTTCTTTGGCCTGCCCCAAACCCCCTCCTCAACTTCAGTGCTCAAAGTACCGTCGCAGTCTGATCCATCACAACTAACAGTCTGTAGGTGCGCACTCGTTCAAGCCATCAGCTTGGAAACAAGAGTGTAAAACCAGATTGCACGTTGCAGGAGATGTACAAAGCTCCCACCACAAAACAAATAATCAATATTCTCCAGGCTGCAGCCTTGTGGGGCAGATGTGATAAAGTGGTTAATTATTCAGTTGGCAATCGCATTACTGACGTCAATAGAAGAGTCCAGGAAGTGAATCCTCTTAGTTTGTTAGTGTATGACAAAGAGTGGTGGTCCCCACAGAAATTAAGGAGAACCAGCTGTCCCTACATGTTAGTGCTCTGGTCTGTAGTGCAAAAGACATGCATTTGCATTAACTGAAGTAAATCGGCCCCTCCCTCTCCCTCAGGAAATCCTTTGTTTTGGGTTGTTTGGTTTGGGTTTTTTTTAAGGGCTCTTTAAAATCATAATTAACTGTACATGCATGGAACAGCTGATAAACGGGACAACATACTTGTGAGCAGTGATCTCTCCTCCCTCTCCTCCAATTCTTATTCCATGGAGAAGTCACCTTCATCATACATTATTATTCATACCTTACTCAGCTGAATAAACCAGTCATCCACCATGGCCATTTTAACATAAATTCATTTAAGCATGCAGCAAGGAAGGATCTCTACTATCCATATACCTGTAGCCAACAGTCTTAACCAAAAAACAACGGATAGAAAACTTTTATCCCAAGCTTTATCACAAGTATCCATGTTTTCTTTTGTCAGCATGCTCCGGACTATTGGAGGTTTCTCATTATCAGGCTTCTTAACAGCAGGAAACCATTAAATAGATCTGTAATAAAGGCTGCCTAGAACTGCTCTATCCTTCGGGGGCATGCACGATGAACGGTAACTGTTGTTCCTTCCAGACACACACACACACACGCCCTAACAGCAACAAACCCGGCACAAGAGAGGTGTTTCAAAGCCTAAGATTGCTGCTCTCCCACTCCCCCAGGTAGGAAACCCTCCGAGCAGCGCTGGATTAGCCTGACATTTCGGGTTAAGCCGAGCCGGGTTTCAGGCCAAGGACACTCCGGTGCTGCTCCTGCTGCCGGCTGCCAAGCGGCTCGCTGGGGACCGAGCGGAGCTGGGAGGAGACCCGCAGGGGTCAAGGCCCGGCTGGCGGCGGGGGTGTTCCCCGGGGAGGCTCCGCATCCAGGGGAGGCGTCTCCCCGCCCCGCCCGGCTGCAGACGGGAGCGGCGTCGGGGAGCGCACTCCCGGAGCCGGGCCGCCCTCCCGGGCCAGCTCGCCGCCCCTCAGCCGGGGACCAGGGCAGCGGGGCTCCCACACCCCCCGCCGCCCTCCCCCCCGCTATCCGGGCCCCGTCCCTCCCCCTGACGGCCCCGGCCCCATCCTCCCACCCGGGCTCACCCCACTCGAGGAAGTCAGAGACGTATCGGTCGCGGCGGAGCGGCGAGTCGCGGCTGCACTCGGCGTAGACGCCGACCAGGAGGTCGAGCAGGGTCTCCACGCTCAGCACGCTGTCGTGCCGCTGCGGCCCGTCCAACACCAGCTGCTCCAGCCGCTTCAGCCGCACCTTGGCCGACATGGTGCCGCGGCGGCGGGCGCAGGGCAGGGCAGGGCCGCTCGGGCGGCAGCGAAGCCGGCGGACGGCGGCGCGCAAAGGCCCGGGGCACCGCGCTCAGCCGCGCCGCACTGCCCGCGCCCCGCGCCGCCTCCCGCCCCTCACGGCCGCGCCGGGGCCGAGCGGCTTCTTCCACGGGCTCCGCCTCAGGCTCGGACGGTCCATGGGCCGGACCCGGCCACGCTCCCCCGCCCCGCTCAGCCTCTCCCCGCGGCGGGGAAGGGCTCCTCCTCCCCAGGCAGCGGCGGCCCCGGCGAGCGCAGCCCGGCGCGTCCCACTGAGCAGCCCCGGCGGCACCCGGCCACGCCCACCACGCAGCGTCCGCGCGCTCCGACGTGGGCAGGGCCGCGCGAAGCCGCACAAGAAGGTTGGCCCGAGCGCCGCGCCGTAGCGGAAGGGGGGGGGGGGGCGGGTCCTGTCCTCGCCGTGCAACGCCTCGGCAGATTCGCCACAGCGGGGTGAGGCGTGGGGGCAGCGGGAGCTGCACGTTTCCATCCGCACTTTCGTGTCCGAGCGGGAGGAGCGTGTCCGTGTGCGTGTCCGTGTCCGTGTGCGTGTCCCGGCCTTTGCCATCCCAGCACCGGGCCCAAGGCCGCTCCTCCCCGGTCAGGCGGGACCGCGGTGCTCTGCAGGCCGGGCAGCTGGCCCTGAGCCACCCAGGCCCGCACCGAGCCATGGCTTCCCTCGAAGGACGGGGTGACCCAGAGGCTGCCATCCCCACAGGCCTTCGCTGGGCGCTGCTCGCCCGGGGCTGATGTGGGGCTCGGGAGGCTTCTCCAGCCATGGCTGGAGCAGAGCTGTCCCCCCCCTTGCCTTGGTCATGATCCTGCTCTGCGGCTGGACTGGGCCCTGTGGAGCCCCTGGCAACAGGCATGGGGCTGGTGCGGTCAGCAAGGCCTCGCAGCAGGACAGGGCGTCTGGAAGCTGTGGCTTTCTGCACCTTTCAAAACCCACCTGGTAACAGGGCTTTATTTCAAAGTAGCAGCAGCTAGCCTGGGCAAATAGAGCCTGTGTGTTAACAGCTGCTGACTACGCTCCTTTGAAGGAGAAGGGAGCTCAGTGTAAGGCACTCAAACTTTCTGCAGCGCTTTTTTTTTATTATTATTTTTTCATTTTTTTGCATTACAACTTATTCTGAGAGCTCTTCTCTCTGGAGGCTGCACCTTAAGGCAAGATAGTAGCTTGAGATGGGAGTTTATGTCTCTAGGAATGCAGCCAGTCAGGTCCTGATGCAAAACTGAACTGGGAAGGATGCCTCTTATTTGCTTGTCTCCCCTGGCAAGTAGATGGAGTGCTATGTGCTTTCTGAAAATCATCACACCAGAAAAAGAGGCAGCTGAGTGCTGGTTCTGTCAGAGCTGGGAAACCCCCTGGCTCCAGGAGCTGGAGCTAGACCGAAGTTTGCACCACGGTAGCTGTAGTTGCCAGGGTCCTCCACGGTCAGACATGACATGTCAGTCATCACTGACAGACCTGAATGTTCTTGACCACCACCTTCAGGGCTAGTGGTTAGGCTAAACCTGACCAGTGCTGTATACGTGGAGCTGCCCTTTTCAGAGGGTCAGGAGCATAACCAGACACAGCTGGATGGAGTATTGTGTAGCAGACAGTATTGCTCCCAACGTGACAAAGAAGTTGAGCAGATTATTATAGAAATACTTGTTTCTAGGAGCCCTTGCCCCTCAGGTGTGTCTGTTAGATATCTCTTTGATAGCAAATACCTGTTATATCTGAGAGCTATTCAGGTTGTAATGACACTGTGCTGTGCATTTGGACCTACTACTTGGATCAAGAAGGTACAGATGCACTGGGACCTGTTCATTCTAAATAAAATGCAATTTGATAAAAGATCCTGTGAATCACTTTTGTACTGAGAACCTGTGATTTTAAAACAAAGAGAAAACACAGTGGACTAAAAGAGTTTTGTTTTTCCTAAATGACTTCTTTCTCTTTGTACTTCTTTCTAAAAACATCCACTTGAAAAAATATTTCACAGCATATCTGGAAGTTGCCATTGTTCTCTCTTGTTACAGTTGTTTCACCTGACCTCAAACTGTTTACTATCAAAGATACCTTCATTTGCAGGATCCTTAGCATTTTAACAATTCCAATTGTATTTCTGGTGCTGTTGCTTTATTTTAAAAGGCAAGTTTAACATTTTCCACTTGTTACCACTTTGGAGACTCATTTCTGGGCAATTGATCAGAGTAATGGCTAGAGAACAGAGTTTTCAAGATCCTGTTACAATACCTATCTTTCCCTTCTTATCTGCTCCTGCAGATGGTGATTATCACCACCTCCTTCAGCAAGGAAGGGATTATAAAGGAAAGTGCAGCTGGATGAGGAAATAGCCATTTTCTGCCTACCAATCACTCTAATGTTTCCAGTCTCCTTGGTCTGTTTTACATTAGTAGAATTCAGAGATTTCAAGAGCTATTCCTGACTTACACCAGTCACAAGGAAGAATCAGCTCCTGTGCTGGGAAAATGGCAGGTGGGTGAGATGATATTGCAGCCTGCTTTAACTACTGGGGAAGATTTAGTGAATCAGACCAGCACGTGCAGGATTATTTAGGAGTGACACTGTAGGTATTCCAGAATTAGTTGACAGATTTAAAAAACTATTGTAAAGACTTAAAAGTATTGTGTTTTGTAAATAATGCTGAGTTTTCACAGCAAGGTTTGCAGGTACAAAAATACTGCCTAGCTGAAAAGCGACATTCAGTATACGTACTAAAAATGTATGTAAGCTTGAAAATGTAGCTGAAGGTATTCTGCTTCTGTTGCTCATCTGTGCCAATTACATATACTAAAAATAAATGTGATCTGGCTAAAATGAAATAAATGATCCATCTTACCAGTTCCTTTTTCCTGTGGTATATTTCAGTGGAAAAATACAGCCCCTTTTTCTGGCACTGATCTGTTTTAAAAATCCTCTTCGGGTTTTTTTTGTGAGAAAAAATGTAAGCCAGCGGGTTCTCACATATATTTTCTAGAATCACTGTAGACTCACAGAACTGAAGGCACAAAGCCCATATGGCTACTGAAAAGTTTTTTCAGATCCAGTCAACTTAGGTCCTTTTTTTTTTTGGTTTTTGGCTGTACTCCAAGTAACTTAGTAACTAATAGAGGGAGAAATTCTGTTACAGAATTTTGATGGCAACAGGAAATAGCTGTGTCACCGCTTTATGACTTCAGGAAAATCCACCCACAGATCATTTTGGAATTGAGAAAAATGAAGAAATATAAAGAGTATGGACAGAAATTGGAAACAGCTCATTAACAACGAAGACCCTCATGCTAAAAAAAAAAAAAGTGAAGATGTAAATATCTGCTTTGTCACATTCAGACAGATAATTCTAGAAAAAGGGGAAAAGCATCAAGTTGCAATCTTTTAATTGCTTTTTATTTTAATAGGCATTTAATAGGTTTTTATATTAATAGGCAAAGGGGAGACTCTGAACAGCTAGGAAACCTAGCTAGGAGACCTAAATATGTTCTACTCATGAAGGATATTAGATGAAATTTCTGAGAGAGAAGGTGACTAATGTGGAGCAAGGGAGAAGTTTTCTGAGGATTCAGAATGCAAAATATAATTAAATTGAAATCAGAGAAAGCTCTTAGTAATGAGTTTCAGAGGTAAGATATAAGAAAGAGTTAAACATGCCTAAAAGCAAGGCGACTGGTTTATATCTTGTTGTTATCATAGACTTTCCTTCCTGGAATTATTTTTTAGGAAACAGTCACCTTTCCAGCTCTGTTTCTATTTGGCAATATTCTAAAAAATTCCTTCTTCCCAAAAGGACTGTAAATCTACAGCTGTCATCCATACTGGGAGCCAAAAATAGTCTGTCAGTGGGGGCTGGTTTTGATAATGTTGCATCATGTAAGCCTGGGCATTGAGCTCATGTAATCAATATTAAAAGCAACAACAGCTAAGTCACCGTTGGTGTGATGTTAGCCGTGGTGGGAAGTACACAGAACATGTCTCAAAGAAAATCTCTGCTCTTTTGGTAGGGTGGTAGGTGCTATAACTCTGCTTCAGCTTCCAGGGAGCTCTGTCTGCTTCAGCTCACTGCTAGTGCACGAGCTGAGCAACGGGGTTCCACCAATGCTCTTGTCTTTGCACATGATGATGACTGAAGTGGGAGGAAAGGAAAGGCAGTTGCTCATGGAGAAGTGCTGGGAAGGGTGGAGTGTCTGATTATTTCCAATTTTCACTACATGCTTTCTCATAACAATAATAATAATTGTAAAAGAGCAGCAAAGCCATTTGACAGACTACCTTCTGTTAAGTGTGTTCTGCCATTAAGTGCATTTGTTGGCAGCGCTTCTGCTTTGCTGTTGTAAGTATCTAGATTTTAGTGATGGTAGAACCCAACATTTTGAACTGAAGGTGAGGCAAACTGGGATATAATAAGATTCTGCACTTGCTGCATGCTTTCTTAAAGAGAAAATAAAACCTAAAGAAGAAAAAAATAATTTGGTGTATTAGTAAAGACTTTAAGGGATACTACAACTTCTGACTGGTTTGCTTTGCAGGATTTAGGGAGCAGAATGCCATCATAGGCAAAGAAACCATGCTAATCCCTCACTTCTTCCAGTCTAGATGCAGCAGGTTCCCAAACACATTGGTCTTTCCTTCAGTATTTGTTCTTACTCACATAGTTTTCTTTCTCAAGAATTTATGCCTATTTAAAGTTCACCTGAAAGAGGAGAACTTGCCTCCCTGCTGCTGTCTCAGGAAACCATCAGTCTTATTGATCAGTATGTTTCCTGATTACAGGTAGTTTAATACAAGGAGCCTGAAATGGATCACATCAAATTAACGGGCTTCCCATTCCATTCACGCTTTGAGAGCAGCGTTAACTGAAGTGGGCAGCTGCTTCCATCAAAATCATTATGAGGCCACTTGTTCTTTATTTTTTTTTTTTCCAGAAGTTGACTCAAAATGACTGACTATAGGGAACTGAGGGTTTAGATGAGGTCATTGTCATGAACATCTGGAACAGAATGTCATCACCACATTTAGGCAGCACAACAGCTTGATTTTATTTCAGTTCTGATTTCAAGTCCACAAGATCCCAAGGAAAGCATTGGCTCAGTGATCCAGTCTGTTTAAGCACATAGTAATGTTGAAAGACTGGCAAAAGCAAACATAAAAAGCCCCTTAGACTCATGCTACTTCAGGGATCTTCAAAGGAGGTGGAAGTACAGGGATGATATTAAAAAACCCAAATACTCATCGTCGATTATGACATCGTGCAAATAGCAGTACCATGTCTTGCTGCCATTTTAGCATTTAATAGTGTTGTGTTACTGCAACTTCACATCTGCCAGACTCGGTCAGATCAATCTTTGTACAAAGTGTGAAGAACATCGTGTTGCTAGAGGCAATTTTTTGCACCTGAGTTGATGCTATTTGTGGGTTGTTTTGGTTTTTTTTTTTCCTCTAAATACTCTGGTTCATCCAAGCTGGCAGTAGTACTGTTCATTGCAGAGAATAAGATAAGTTTTAGGTGATATGTGCAAAAAATGGATAGGAAATGTGTTCTTTTTCTTAGCTAATCTGTAGAACTAGTTCTCTTGGGTTGCTGAGAATAGCAGTATTATTCATACTGTATTTTAAATTAATACTGCTTTTTATTATTTTTTTATGTCTTGAGAGGAACAACTGGAGATGAAAAATAAAATTTCTGCAGTCTTCTCTCCTGAACCTTTAAAAATCTGTCACTGGCTTTAATAGGAGTGTTCCCATGGAGATAAGCACAACTAAGTCTACCTAAGGAAAAGAACTAGTCTGCTTTGAATGAAATATTTTTGCATTTTAAGTAATGTTACTTTAGTGCACACTTCATTCTTCTATGACAAAGTGCTCTTTGATTTTCAGAGACTGTATAATCAAAATAAAAAGCAAGTTCTATTGTATTCTCTTCCCTGGTTCCCCCTCCACAATGGACAATCTATAGATAATAATTTCATGGTAATGAGAAGTTGAAATCAGAAAATATTCCAGTCTAGTTCTAAGATACGGGCAGAGCATAAATAGCACTGAGGAAAAATGCAGTTCTACCCTGCCCTAAAAGTGGCAGGAAATACTGTGCAGAAAACACTTTCATTTCTCCAGTAATGATGACCTGGCAAACCATCCTCAGCTGGTGGTTCTTCATTATAAATATCTGAGCACTGTTCAGAAAGGCAGAAGTGAGACCAAAATTAATTAATTCACAGTATCCTGGGACACTGAAAAAATAACTGTACATCTTCAGCACCAAATATCCTGAAAGGCTGCTCCTGATAATTCTCACTTTTCTGTTCCAGAAAACTTCTTCCAAAAACAAAGTGATTTTTCTGACAACGTGCGAAAAAGACATTTTGCTCCTATTCACTTGCTCTGAACAAAGATTTCACCCAAGCTCCAGGCTGATCTCGGCCGCACCATTGCGCATCCAGAGGTGCTCAGTCTGGATTTACACAAATGCAATTATCTTTGGCTCCTACCTTACCCTATCCCAGCAAAACTGCAGCAGCCCTCCATCTCAGATGTTATGCCAGCAATTACCAAGATTTCATAGAGTCATAGAATTGTCTGGTTGGAAAAGACCTCTGAGATCATCGAGTCCAACTGTACCTATCCACTACTAAACCATATCTCTGAATACCCCATCTACCTGTCCTTTGCCCGTTCCAGTGCCAGACAACCCTTTCAGTGAATAAATTTTTCCTGACATCCCATCTGTACCTCCCTTGGCACAACCTCTTGTTCTGTCACTTGTTACCTGGGACAAAAGACACACACCCACCTCACTACACCCTCCTTTCAGGTGGTTGTAGAGAGTGATAAGGTCTCCCCTCAGCCTCCTCTTCTCCAGGCTAAACAACCCCAGTTCCCTCAGCCGCTCCTCATCCACTTGTTCCCCAACCTCTTCAGCAGCTTTGTTGCCCTCCTCTGGAAACGCTCCAGTGCCTCAATGTCCTTCTTGGAGTGAGGGGCCCAAAACTGGACACAGCATTCAAGATGCAGCCTCACCAATGCTGAGTACAGGAGAAGGTTGACTTCCCTGGTGCCGCTGGCCACGCTGTTTTGTTACAGGCCAGGACGTCATTGGCCTTCTTGGCCACCTGGGCACACTGCTGGCTCATGGTCAGCCGGCTGTCAACCAACACCCCCAGGTCCTTTTCTGCCAGGCAGCTCTCCAACCACTCCTCCTCAAGCCTGTAGTGTTGCATGGGGTTGTTGTGACCCAAGTTCAGGACCCAGCACTTGGCCTTGTTGAACCTCATACAGTTGGCTGCAGCCCATTGATCCAACCTGTCCAGGTCCTCTCTAGAGCCTTCCTACCCTCAAGCACATCAACACTTCCAAACAGCTTAGTGTCATCTGTGAATTTGCTGAGGGTGCATTCAATCTCTTCATCCAGATCATTGATAAAGATGTTAAACAGGACTGGCCCCAACACTGAGCCCTGGGGAACACCACTTCTGACTGGCCTCCAGCTGGGTTTAACTCCATTTACCATCATTCTTTGGGCCCAGCCATCCATCCAGTTTTAACCCAGCAGAGAGTGTGCCTGTCCAGGCCATTGGCAGCCAGTTTCTCAAGCAGAATGCTGTGGGAAACGGTGTCAAAGGCTTTACTGAAGTCCAGGTACACCACATCCACAGCCCTTCCCTCATCTACTAAGCAGGTAACCATGTCCTAGAAGGAGATCAGGTCAGTCAGGCAGGACCTGCCTTTCACAAACCCATGTTGACTGGGCCTGATCCCCAGGTTGGCCTGTGTGTGCTGTGTGATAGCACTCAAGATGATCTGCTCCATCACCTTCCCCAGCACTGAGGTCAGACTGACAGGCCTGTAGTTCCCTGGATCCTCCCTCCAGCCCTTGTAAATGGGCATCACATTTGCCACCCTCCAGTCAAGTGGAACTTCCCCAGTCAGCCAGGACTGTTGGTAGATGATGGAAGGGGGTTTGGTGAGCACCTCTGCCAGTTCCCTCAGTATCCTTGGGTGGACCCCATCTGGCCCCATAAACCTGTGCATGTCTAATTGGCTGAGCAGGTCTCTAACTGTTACCTTCTGGGTTGTGGGATCTTCATTCTGCTCCCCATCCCTGGCTTCTGGCTCAGGGGACTGGGTACCTGAGAGCAGCTGACCTGACTATCAAAGGCTGAGGCAAAGAAGGCATTAAGTACCTTGGCCTTGTCCTCATCTCTCGTCACTGTTGTTCCCTCTGCATCCAGTAAAGGATGGAGATTCTCCTTGGCTTTGCTCTTGTTGTTAATATATTTATAGAAATAATTTTTGTTATCCACAGAATCACAGAATGGTGGGGGTTGGGAGGGACCTCATGAGATCATCTAGTCCAACCCCCCTGCTAAAGAAGGTTCCCTACAACAGGTTGCACAGGAAAATGTCCAGGTGGATTCTGAACATCTCCAGCGATGGAGTCTCCACACCCTATCTGGGCAGCCTGTTCCAGTGCTCCAACACCCTCACAGTAAAGAAGTTTTTCCTTAAGTTTGTCTGGAACTTTTGATGTTCCAGTTTGTGCCCGTTGCCCCTTGTCCTGTCACTGGGCACCACCAAAAATATCCCGGCCCCATCCATTTGGCCCCTGCACTTCAGGTATTTATAGACACTGATAAGTTCCATCACAGAGTTGGCCAAATTAAGTTCTAGTTGGGCTTTAGCCCCTCTGATTTTTTCTCTGCAAGACCTCACTTCATCCTTCTAATCCTCCTGAGATGCCTGCCCCCTCTTCCAAAGTTCACAGACTTTCCTCTTTTTTTCTGAGATCCACCCAAAGGTCTCTGCTCAGCCAGGCTGGTTTTCTTTCCCGCCAGCTCGTTTTTCTGCACATGGGGATGGCCTGCTCTTAGAACCATAGAATGGTTTGGGCTGGAAGGGACCTTAAAGATCATCTAGCTCCAACCCCCCTGCCATGAGCAGGGACACCTTCCACTAGACCAGGTTGCTCAAAGCCTCATCCAACCTGGCCTTAAACACTTCCAGGGAGGGGGCATCCACAGCTTCCTTGGGCAAACTGTTCCAGTGTCTCACCACCCTCACAGTGAAGAATTTCTTTCTCATATCTAATCTAAACCTACCCTCTTTTAGCTTAAATCCATTTCCCCTTGTTCTGTCATTAACTGCCCTTGTGAAAAGTCCCTCCCCAGCTTTCCTGTAGCCCCTTCAGGTACTGGAAGGCCGCTATAAGATCTCCCCGGAGCCTTTTCTTTTCCAGGCTGAACAGCCCCAACTCTCTCAGCCTGTCCTCGTAGGAGAGGTGCTCCAGCCCTCAGATCATCCTTGTGGCCTCCTCTGGACTCCTTCTAACTGGTCGATGTCTCTCTTGTGTTGGGGGCTCCAGAACTGGACACAGTACTCCAGGTGGGGCCTCACGAGAGTGGAGTAGAGGGGGAGAATCACCTCTCTCGACCTGCTGGCCACGCTTCTCTTGATGCAGCCCAGGATACAGCTGGCCTTCTGGGCTGCAAGCACACACTGCCGGCTCATGTTGAGCTTCTCTTCCACCACCACTCCCAAGTCCTTCTCTTCAGAGCTGGCCTCAAGCCACTCATTGCCCATCCTGTACTTTTGCGTGGGGTTGCCCTGACCCAGATGCAGGACCTTGCATTTGGCCTTGTTGAACTTCATGAGGTTGGCACAGGCCCACCTCTCAAGCCTGTCAAGGTCCCTCTGGATGGCCTGTCCCTCCTGCATGTCAATCACACCACACAGCTTGATGTCATCAGCAAACTTGCTGAGGGTGCACTCAATCCCCCTGTCCATGTCTCTGACAAAGATGTTAAAGAGCACCGGTCCCAAGACCGAACCTTGAGGGACACCACTCGTCACCGGTTTCTACTCAGACATTGAGCTGTTGACCACAACTCTTTGAGTGTGACCATCCAGCCAGTTCCTTATCCACCGAGTGGTCCATCCATCAAACCCACGTTTCCAATTTGGAGATAAGAATGCCATGTGGGACAGTGTCAAACACCTTGCACAAGTCCAGGTAGATGACATCAGTTGCTTTAGCCTTGTCCACCAATGTTGTAACCCCATCATAAAAGGCCACCAGATTGGTCAGGGACAATTTGCCCTTGGTGAAGCCATGTTGGTTGTCACCAATCACCTTCTCGTTCTCCATGTGCCTTAGCATAGTTTCTAGGAGTATCTGCTCCATGATCTTGCCTGGCACTGAGGTGAGACTGACCGACCTGTAGTTCCCCAGGTCTTCCTTGTTTCCCTTTTTAAAAATGGGGGTTATGTTCCCCTTTTTCCAGTCTGTGGGAACATCACCAGACTGCCAGGACTTCTCAAATAGGATGGATAGAGGCTTTGCAACTTCATCCGCCAGTTCCCTCAGGACTCGCAGATGCATCCCATCAGGTTCCATGGACGTGTGCACCTTCAGGTTCCTTAGGTGGTCCTGAACCTGATCTTCTCCTACAGTGGGCGGCTTTTCATTCTTCTGGACCCATCCTTGGATTTCTAGGACTTGGGCAGTGTGGCATGAGCCCTTGCCGGTGAAGACTGAAGCAAAAAAGTCATTGAGCACCTCAGCCTTCTCAATGTCCCAGGTGACCAGGAGGTCTCCTGTTGCCTTCCGGAGAGGGCCCACTTGTTTCCTAGTTTTCCTTTTCTCCCCGACACACCTGTAGAAGTTTTTTTTGTTGCCCTTGACATCTCTGGCCAAATTTAATTCTTTCAGGGCCTTGGCTTTCCTAACCTGATCCCTGGCCACTCGGGCAATTTCTCTGTATTCTTCCCAGGTTACCCGTCCTTCCTTCCACCCTCTGTAGGCTTCTTTTTTTGATCCTAAGTTTGTTCAGGATCTTCCTGTCCATCCATGCAGGCCTCCTGCTGGTTTTGCCTGCCTTCCTCTTTGTAGGGATGCTTCATTCCTGGGCTTGGAGGAAGAGATCTTTGAGTATGTTCCAACTGTCTTGCACCCCTCTACCTTCCAGAAATTCATCCCATGGTACGTGACCAAGCAGATCCCTGAAGACATCAAAGTCTGCTCTCCTGAAATCCAGGGTGGTGAGCTTACAGTGCACCTTCTTCATGCCCTGAGGATCTCGAATTCCAACATTTCATGATCACTGCAGCCAAGACTGCCCGAGACCTTCACGTTCCCCACCAGCAATGGCTTCAGGCCGCTGCTGTAGCCAGCTGCTGGGGTGGGCGGCTTCCCAGGAAGCTGGAATGCCTGTGGAGAAGACCTTGTCTATTGCCTGCTTGTGCCCCTGAAGGCACCCCCTGGGCACTCCTTCCACCTGAGCTGGGCACGGAAGGAGAGAGGCCAGTGAGGAACTCCCGCCTGCGTGTGGAACTGGAGTGCATGTGCACAAGAACAGACAGCAACCCAGGCTCCTACAAACCCACCCTGGCTCCTACCTCAGCGTGCAGAAAACCGCCTTGTGGCTCCAGGTGCTGATGACAGCAACCTGTGTTGATGTGCCTCAGGTGGCCATGTGCAAGTTTGCGGTGTTGCCCTCCACATGCTTCAGCAAACTCAAGCTGACCAACTCCTTCAGGGATTTCCTCTCCATTGAGCTGATCTTGGCAGTGCAGCAAGGCAACTCGGACATATTTGTCATCATAGAGTAGGCAGAGGTCAGTGATACCAGCAGTGCGAGCTGGCCCAAGAGAGACAAAGAGAGAGCACAAGGTGGCCCAAGAGGCTGCTGCAAGAGACAAAAAGGAAAGGGAAGAAAAAACTAGGAGCAGCAACATCATCCTCTGGACAGTCTCCTCAGCATAGCAGCTGGTGATGACTGCAGAATCTGCAAAGATGACTTTCAGCTGCTTTCCCATCGTACCATCATGTCCCAGGTGGCGATTTCACAGGGACTTAGACATTCCCAAGGGAGAAGCACAGCTGATGTGCCTCTGTGAGTTTGCTTATGCCACAGTGGAGACTCTGCTTGTCCCACACACTCTCTGGGAAGCTGGTGCTGCAGAACTGAGCAAGCTGGACATAGAGAAGACACTACGCAATGGGCAATGGGAATTGTTCTGCACAGCAAAACCACGCCCTGGGGAGTCAGACCTGACGCAGCTGAAGAGGCTGTTGCAAGGAGGCTTGTGACAGAGACTGTGTTACCAACTCGTCAGCAACCACCCACCCTCTTTGAGAGACTCCACTCCTTCCTGACTCTTTACCCTGTGTAAGGGTACCAGTAAATGTTTCTCTGCCAGTGAGTGTCTGTGCACTTGTCAGTACCTGGTTGGGGAATGTGGGCTTTGGATGCCAACTGCTCAGCAGCCCTAGAGTTGGGGAGCATTTTGCAGAGGAGCTGGTGCACTAAGCTCTGCTTTCACTGATTCTGCAACTAAGGCTGACCCCACCCCCTGACTCCCCACTCCCCATCCCTGGCTTGGTGGGGTGGGGTCCAAAGGAGCAATGCTGAGGCCATTGCAGTAGGATGGGGAATGGGACAGGCCAACTGTCAGAGTGACAGGTCTTAGCTGCCTCCCATGACTGGAGCCAGAAGGTCAGTCACCTCAGGGGTGTGCAGAACTGTTGGAGGTCCTCTTACATCCCCTGGGGATACCTGGATGCTCCACTCCCTTCTCCTAAGTGTTTGTATACAAATGCACACAGCATGGGGAGTAAACAGGAAGAACTAGAGACCTGTGTGTGGTGGCAGTGCCACGATCTCATTGCGATCATGGAGACATGGTGGGACAGCTCGTATGATTGGAATAGTCATGGATGGGTATGTCCTCTGTAGGAAAGACAGGCCAGCAAGGCATGGCAGGGTTGCCCTTTATGTGAGAGAGCAACTAGAATGTATCCAGCCCCACCTAGAGAGGGATGGTGAACCAGTGGAGAGCTTATGGGTGAAAATTAAGGGGCATGCTAGCACAGGTGACGTTGTTGTGGGTGTTTACTCTAGGCTGCCTGATCAGGATGAGGAGGTGGATGAGGCCTTCTACAGGCAGCTGAGAGTATCCTCAAGATCGCAGGCCCTGGTTGGCATGGGGGATTTCAATCACCCTGATATTTGTTGGAAAAGCAACACAGCCAGGCACACGTGGCCCAGGAGGTTCCTGCAATGCATACAGGATAACTTTCTGATGCAGATGGTGGAAGAGCTGACGAAGAGAGGTGTGATTCTGGACCTTTTTCTTACTAATAAGGAAGGTCTGGTTGGGGATGTGAAGGCTGGGGGTAGCCTGGGTTGCAGCGTCCCTGAGATGGTGGCGTTCAGGATCTCATGTGGAAGATGCAAACCAATAAGTAGAGTTGCAACCCTGGACTTTAGGAGAGCCAACTTCAACCTCTTCAAGGACCTACTTGAGGGTATCCCATAGACTAGAGTGTTGGTAGTTAAGGGGGCACAAGAGAGTTGGTTAACACTCAAGCACCACTTCCTCCAAGCCCAAGATCGGTGCATCCCTAGGAGAAAGAAATCAGGCAAGAGTAGCAGGAAACCCATGTGGATGAGCAAAGAGCCCATGGAAAAACTCAAAGGGAAGAAGAAGGTCCATGAAATGTGCAAAAAGGATCTAGCCACCTGGGAGGAATAAAGGAATACGGTCAGGGCCTGCAGGGATGCAACTAGGAAGGCTAAGACCCACTTGGAGCTGAATCTGGCAAAGGAGGTTAAACACAACAAGAAAGGCTTTTTTAGGTACATCAATAACAAAAGGCAGACAGGAAAACATGGGCCCACTGTTGAATGAGGTGGGTGCCTGGTAACAGGAGACACTGAGAAGGCAGAGACACTGAACACCTTCTTTGCTTCAGTCTTTATGGCTAAAAGTGCCTCTCAGGAATCCCAGATGAGAGGGAAGAGAGAGTGTCTGGAGGGAGGAAGACTCTCCCTTGGTTGAGGAAGAGCTGGTCAGAGATTGCCTAAACAAAATCAATATACACAAATCCATGGGCCCTGGTGGGATGCACCCATGAGTGCTGAAGGAGCTGGTGGAATTGATTGCTAAACCTCTCTCCATCATCTTTGAAAGGTCTTGGAGAACAGGAGAGGTACCTGAAGACTGGAGGACAGCCAGTGTCCTCCACTGCACACACCCACCGGGGCTCAGTCACAGCTGGTGCAGAGCATGGAGAGGCCTTAACTTTTTGGTGAGTAGACACCATGTTTTCCTGGTACTTCTGGCCAAGCACCACTGCCCTGCCCGTGCGCTTTCCCTGCATGCCCTTGCCTGCTCGCCCTGCCTGCGGAACTGCCGCCCCACGCCCTTCTGCCGCCCCACGCCCTTCTGCCTCTCCGTGCCCCATTTGCATGTCCTCTTGCTCCAGAGGGGCTGTTTCCGGCATCCATGGTTGCCCCTGGCAATGTCCCCGCCACATCAGCCCCTCTCACAAGATCAGCCGCCCCTGAGGGGACTCTCCCGCCATGTCCGCGGGTTTCCCTGGCTCTGGGAACCCGCCCTTCCCTCCTCACATGCGCTCAGCTGTGGAACTGGCCGTTGCCGCTGCTGTGCTCCTTGATGATTGTTAAAATGTTTGTTAAAATATTGAAAGCAATTCAGAAGAGACTTGAACTTCACAGCACTGCAGGCAGGCTTCAGTGCTACTCCTGCCTGATTCCCCTTCTCCCAGCCACCACCAGTCCCTCACGCCACAGGAAATGTTTGATCCTCTGCTTCCCATCTCCCTGCTGGGGGCTGGCTCCCTGTCACCCCCCACACTGACCCTCTTCTCTTTGGGACTAGCAATGAGCTCCATCCTCCAGTAGCAGATGCTGCAGACGTGGGTGGTGGCACCCAACTGGACTTTTCAAGGGTCTGTGGAGATCATGCTGCCTGTGGGAATCAAGAGGAAAGGGAGACAAAAAGCCAGGGAGGGCCCTGAAGATCTGGACATGGACCTGCTAATTTGGCGTTGGGGGTTGAGCGGTGGCTGGCAATGCTCCTGGGAGTGCATTCACCCCTCTCTCAGAGCAGCAGCAGCAAGCATCACTCTCCAGCTTCAGTGAAAGAAGAGAGGACAACTGCTAGTCCTGCATGGTCCACCAGCTTGCTCTGTAGTCACCAGCCCTTCATCACTCCTATCAATAAAAAGCTATCTGCAGTCCCCACACTTTTATTGAGTTTTTGTTTTAGCTCTGCATAGTTGTCTCCATACAATGTTGAAATGATCCACACATTTCAGACAACTTGAAGTTCTGAAAATCAAATCTGCGATGAGGTGCCTCAGTTGTGATTTCAACTTCACAGGCAAGACCAAACACAGTGCTACAGGTGTGGGTGCATCCCCCCTAACATGGTGGTAGAGACTGCACCCACTGGTGTGTGTGACAGTGTCAAATATACATTTTTATGGCATCACGTATGACATATAAAAGCCCTGTTTTCAGTGACAAAAGGCCAGGCAGTGATTGTGGTGCCAAGAGCCCATAGTCCCAGGCGAGGAGATCCTCCAACCAGCAAGCACCATGGGAAGAGCAGAAAGGAAGGATTCCCCAAGCAGCCTTGAGTTCAGAGAACTGCTTCCCTGCCATGAGATATAAGGGCCAGAGGAGGCAGCTGCTGTGATTATCATTTGTTGTTCTGAGCCCATCAGCTGTGATGGGGAAACGGGGACTTTTCCAAGTGCAAAAATGAGGACTCTGCCATGGCCATTGCTGCAGGCTGAGTGCTCAGGCTGGACAACCCAGAAAAGCATGAAGTCATGATTGCTCTTTCAGAGAGGATTAATGATTTAATGGATAGTGCTTCTGTTCCTGATGTTAAGAAGGAGGGGGCTAGATCCTCAGCTACAGTAAATTGTCATGACTTTGTTGGAGTCAATAGCAAATTGCAGAGACTCATGATGTCGATAACTAAAGTCCCCAGGGCTCATCTTCAGCTGGTAGAAATGGTCATAGCTTCATTGAAATCCACTGATACCCAGCTCACCCCGAGGTTTTGCTATTGATTATACTGGGTGTAGAACAAGTCCTAAATTGAATTTTGTGATGGTCCAGGAACAGGATACATTATTTCAAAGTGTCCATCACTACTGCAATTAATTGGTGCTTGTCCTGGGCAAGGCTGTCTCTTTCAGTCCTTAAAATGTCACTCACTAATCTATGATTTGCCCTGCAGATGTGAAAATCTGAACTGACATAATATATGTAAAGCAGAAGAGATTTTACTATTTCAGGTTTCATTTAGGTGTGTAGCCTGTGTTTGCCTCAGGTAACACCGAGGTACTACTTAATGATGATAACATTATTAAAATGCCTAATTTAAATACATTTTTTCTCTAAACCATCCAGCTGGGTGTAGTTTCTAAGAATAAATGCAAAGTAGTCACAGCAGGCTTCAGCTCAAGCAGAATCTCAGGGGCGGCTTCCAAATGTAATCACTCATTGTCATAGTAGAAAGTTGAGGTAACTTTTTAAAATGAGCTGGGAGTCCAGGTGTTACACATGATCCTCACTGCTTGTATTGCAGAATCACAGATCACAGAATGGTTGGTGTTGGAAGTGACCTCTGGAAGTCATCTGGTCAACCAGGGCCACCTAGAGCCAGTTGCCCAGGACTTTGGGTAATATCTCCAGGGATGAGAGAATATCTTCAGGGATGAAGACTCCTCAACCTCCCTGGCCAATCTGTGCCAGTGCTCTGTCACCCTCACAGAGACGTGTTTCCTGATGTTCAGATGGAAACTGTTTTATTTCAGTTTGTGTCCATTGCCTCTTGTCCTGTCACAGGGCACCACTGGAAAGAGTTTGTTTCCATCCTCTTTGCACTCTCCCTCCAAGTATTCCTATACATTGATAAGATGCCCCCTAAGCCTTCTCTTCTGGAGGCTGAACAGTCCCAGATGTCTCAGCCTTTCCTCATAAGAGAGATGCTCTAGTCCGTTAATCATCTTAGAGGCCCTTCACTGGACTCTTTCCACTATGCCCATTTCTGTCTCATACTGGGGAGCCCAGAACTGGACACAGTGCCCCAGGTATGGCCTCACCAGTGCTCAGTAAAGGATCACCTCCCTCAACCTGCTGGCAACACTCCTCCTAATGCAGCCCAGGATACCTTTGGTCTTCTTTCTCACAAGGATGCATTGCTGGACCTTGTCAGGTTGTCACTACTTATGTCCACCCACCTGTCTTGCCCCAAAGCTATCTGATGTGTTATTACTGAGAAAGCCTGCTTCAGAAGCAGCCATCACTGAGCAAGGTGATGTGCAACTCCCACTGTGGGATCCTGCTGGACTCCTGGCAAAGCTCAAGGTTGGCATTGACCAGTGGCTTGTGTGGGAACATGGGGCAGCAACCCAAGGTCTGAGCCACACTGAGCCTTGGGTGGGCACAGGATTTTGACCCTGGTGTCATGCAGGCGGACTCTTGTGTCTAAGACACCTTGTAGCTGCTCCTGACTTTCTGAGATGCAGGCTGGTCAGATTGGCCATCCACCCTCTAGCTTTGTCAGTGTTGCTGTGAGTAGCTGTCCTGTCTGTGTGGGACAGGCCACGGCATTTTAACATGGTTGGCATGCAGTCTCCAGCCTCTGCAGCTCAGGTTAAACCCAGGCCTCTTGCAAGTTAACAGCTTGTCCTGCATTGCCTGCACCTCCTCCGGCATTTCCCCTTGAGAATGAATCCTGAGGCTCCAGCGAAGGTTTGCTCTATTTTCACTATGTTGAGTCAGGGCTGTGGGCCTCTTTCTTCACAAAGTATGAGCTCTAATGGTGCTTTAATGGCCCTTTCTAGTTGGTGCATGGCCATGCAGAAGGGCTTTTGTGTTCCCATGGGCACACAGTTAAACCTCCAGCATGCTTCTTCCCCCATCACACTGAAGGGGTGTGGCCAGATTAAGAAGCCTGGTCCTTTAGTCTGCAGGCTGGCCTTATCTTAATATCTCTTTCCTATAAAAGCCCCAATTTGTAAGAAACTCAAATACACCTTGGGAAAGCACCAACTATAATATGTGCAAATGACTCATGATGGAAAAAGGAAGAAATTATTAGGAAGAAATTCTTTCCTGTGAGGGTGGTGAGACACTGGAACAGTTTGCCCAAGGAAGTTGTGCCCTCTCCCTGGAAGTGTTGAAGGCCAGGTTGAATGAGGTTCTGAGCAACCTGGTCTAGTGGAAGGTATCCCTGCTCATGGCAGGGGGGTTGGAACTGGATGAGCTTTAAGATCCCTTCCAACCCAAATCATTCTATGATTCTATAAGGAGTAGAAACTTGCAACATGGAATGATTTTATCTTACACAGTTCAGGCCACCTCCAAAATACAGCATTGTAACCAGAGGAGTATCACAGCCATGCAAGAGTTGAGAGAGCTGGAAGTTTGTCTTTTAAAAATGAGCAAACTCACTGTTTTGTAGCAGAAGCAAGCCAGCTAGATATGCAGTGTGAGCATGTATTATGATGAGCCTGGGTTATTAGCAGTCACTGGTTTGGAAGCCCTCGGTGAATAAATTTGCTGTTTCAGGATAAAAAAGAGAGCACAGTATCTGCTTCATCAGTAGCCAGTGCAGAAGCAAATGATGAAATAACAGGAATAATCCATGATGAACAGGACTGAGATATGCTGGTTTTCTCAAGTTTATCTGAAGAAATGGGCAAGAGAACTACAGTGCTGAAACAGGGGAAGAAACCAATCACATGGTGAAAGAGTCCACGTGCTGTGAATAACTGCAAGGGAGTGACATCAGCTAAATGTGCCACACTTAAAGATACATCTGTACAGAACTCCAGAGAGCAGGTCACAATTAATCATGTCAATCAGTTAATCAGTATTGATACAGGATAGAGAGGGATCATGAGCAGCAGAACTAAGGGGCCTTTTTTCAGTGGATCTGTGTGCTGTGCACTAATGCTCGTTCTTCCCCTTGTCCTCTGTATCATCTCCACAGCAGCATCCTCACAACTGCCCCACATTCAGCACCCTAGCCCAGTACTTGTCTTTCCCACCCATGCTTCCTGTGCCTTTATGCTCCAGCCCTGCAGTATATCAAAGCGTTTACCACTTCCTTCTGGCTAATCACAGTATTTCCAGTTCCCCTCTTGTTTTCCACCTACTTCTTGTGGGCTCTCAATTGAGCGCTGCAAGCATCCTGGCTGTGTTTGTTGCCAGACCTGGTAGATGAGGGCTGGAGCCAGTCTTGCCTTTCTCTCTGAGAGGGTACAGATGCAGCATCTCTCTCCTCTGTTAAATCACACATTGGCACAGAACTTGCAGGAAGACAGCATCTTTGCTATTTCTGTGCTTTTGCCAAATTTGATAGAAATCAGGTTCAGGAGTTGCTGGTGCAGGAGGAACAACTGACACATAACCAGAAGACAGGTTGCTAAGGAAATCAGGAATGACCAGAACACCAGATGCCTGAGGCTGTGACTTGTAAGAATGCCGATAGCAGAAATACCTGCATGATGAAGAGATGAAGAACAGCCATAGAAATACCCTGGAGGCTTTGAGGAACTCAAATCTAAATAGGGACGTCACAGAAATGCTAAGAGTTTGAGGTTTTGACTGAGTGTTGTTATGAGAGTTACGAAAGATGTTGGTATCTACAAGATACACACAACACGGGGAAGATGACACAAAAGCAGCTGAGGATTGACATGCATCATGACACATTGTTTGCATTTAAAATCCAACTCATTCTCTGGTAGAGGGATTTGATATTGCTGAAAGTGGGTACAAAAAGCTGACAGGATGAAGCAAAAGGTATTTCTTTTGTGGCTTGCTGGTCACAATGGGACAGAGTAGAAGTCCTATAAGTATGTGAGCATTTTACAAAAGTGGCAGTGAAGGGAAGATATCAAGTGGAAGTGAGTCCGATAAAGAACAAAAATGGGAGCTTTTAGTTCTGAAGAACTGAATTGCAGAAAGGCAGAGGAACACTTTAATGAGCTCCTTAACAGAGAGTTGGGCAAAGGTGAACAGTAAGTGGCCGTTTTCCAGACAGCTGAGCTGTTTTCAGCAGCAATTTTGGAAAAAAGACATGAAAGATGCTCGGGACCAACAAGGTAGCAGGGCACAGAGCGTTCCTGATGAATTACTGAAAAATGGGTGGTGGAGATAAGCTATTTACAAGTTATTTTTATTGGCTTGGAGGTTTGAAACAGTAATGGAAGGGTTGACCGTGACCTAAATTGCATGGCTGGTTTGGAGAAAGGAGGAAAACGAGAGTGTGAGAAAGTCAGAAAGTGCCCTTCAAGGCCTGTGAAATCTGACTGTGACAGCCAGGAAAGGCAGAACCCCTGAGCCAGGGAGATAGTCAGGCTCTCCTGAACACAGGACTCAAGACAGGTTTTGCTGCTGATGGCTCTGGAGGCCTTTCAGGCAGTGCCCTGATCTGAGTGCGCAGCTCTCTGGGTTCAGGCTGGACAGACACGAGGACAGACAAGCCCTGCACTCTCCCTGCTGACTGCTGAGGCTGTGTTTTTAATATATCTTCTTGTGTCCGTTTCTCGATGGCCTGTGAATTTTTTCTCTGTCTCTGAACTCTTGTCACTCAGCCTCAAACACTACCCAGATAAATCCATGCTATCCAGAAGAGTCCAATTCCTGAGCAGCCTCCCCTATATGAAACATATGTTTCCTGTGTCTTAAAGATCCCTTAAATGGAAGAGCAGCATAGAAACCTACCATAGCTCATGAGATTTAACCCAGTCCTAAATCAGTATTTATGGAACTACTGTTTTTTTTTCTCCATGCTGTAATTTCAGCCAAATGCACCTACCACAGGCCATATGGTGCAGATCCTGCATCCAATGCCACCAGCGATGGCGTTACTTCTCACAGTTTTATTGCAACTACATACAATGCTGATGAGCTCAAAAGTTTTCTGAATAGGACTCCCGAGTACTTGGCAGTGTATTGCATGACAGTGCTATTTACAGCTTGGCATTTCTCCCTGATTTATTGTTTCACATTAGTCATCAACATTAAAGCCCATCTCTCCTTTATTGGCTTTGGGTCAGAGACGGATGCCCTGATTCACTTTGAGAAGCACCCAACTCTGCAAATATTCCCACTGACATTCAAGGATCTCCAGTGCAGTTTGCAGAGCAGCTGATTATGAAACTGTCATTTGCTCGTACATGAAATATAACCATGTAAAAAAAATTCTGGTATGTAATTTTCACAGTCACCTTTCCCAGCAGAGCTGTATTGCACACAGACTAGCTCCCATCCTGCTTATTAAATCCGACTGTTGTCTTAACCTGCAAATTTTGGTAACTAATATTTCATATTCCAACCCAGTCATTTAAAAATACAAGACATTACAGGTAATTAATGTCTTAAAATAAAATGCTTGCTGGTTTGCTCATGTCCTAGCCTCTTCTCATGAGCTGTTTTTAAGCCAGTTGTCTATCTAACTAGATGCTTTACTCCATTACCATACCACAGCCAATAGTTAATTAATCTTTAACTTTTCTTTTCACAAAATGCTTTTCAAAAATCTTGGCACAAAATATCCTCTCTATTTTCCCCCACTATCATCCCACTAACAGCTTTGAAACATTGCAGCAAATTAGCTATGCAAGACTTCATCATTTCACATAATCTGTCTCATCATTGTCAATAAGGCACTGAAGCGCTGATTTACCAAGATCTGTCTCAAATAGATTACAGCATCCTTCAGAAATAACAGTATTTTCTTCCTAATACATGCTTCTGTTGGGTTTTTCTCTATATATATTTTACTGCATTTTTCTTTTGGGAATATTGTCTCACTCTGACAGGTTCTGTTCAAGTATTTTTGAACTCTGCAAATTCTATGCTGACTCGCCTTTAATTGCCTGTGATGTCTTTTACCTTTTTGCTGGGCTGGCTGGCAAGTTCCACCAGCTTTGCATTCCCAAGGTAGAGAAAAACCAACAGATTTCTGCAGCTTCTGTAATCATTTCCCTCAGCAGAGTTGCTGAAAGGCTGAGGATCACCAGCCTTTGTCCCAACAGCGTATAATTCACACAGAATCACAGAATATTAGGGATTGGAAGGGACCTCAAAAGATCATCTAGTCCAACCCCCCTGCCAGAGCAGGATCACCTACAGTAGGTCACACAGGAACACGTCCAGGCGGGTTTTGAATGTACTCAATACATTCTAATTGCTCTCTCCCATAAAGAGCAACTCCACCACCTCGCCTTGCTGGCCTGTCTTTCCTGAGAAGGACATAGCCACCCATGACCACATTCCAGTCATGTGAGTTGTCCCACCATGTCTCTGTAATTGCCACCAGACCATAACCCCTTGACAGCACACCGATTTCTGACTCCTCCCGTTTGTTCCCCACGCTGTGTACGTTGCTGTACAGGCATTTCGGGGAGCGAGCTGGGCACGCTGATTGCACCCTCGGGGCGTGGGAGGCCTCCTGGCCTTCATCAATACTAGAACACTGCCCCACTGGTGCAAACCCAGCTACAACCCCATCCCCCTTTGGATCTAGTTTAAGGCTCTATGAATGAGCCCTGGTAATTCTTGTCCTAGAACCCTTCCCCCCCTGGAAGTTAGGCTTTTTCTATGCATTACCGTCAGGCCTGGTGTCTTATAAAACCAGCCATGACCAAAGAACCCAAAGCCCTGCCTGTAGCACCAGTCTCTGAGCCAAGTATTTATGGACTGGATCCTTCTATTCCATCCCATGTCATTGCCTGCAAATGGAAGGAGGGAAGAGAAAATAATGTGTGCCTCAGACCCTTTCATCAACCACTCCAAGGCCTTTCAGTCTCTCTTCATTCCCCTACGGGATACAGCTTCCTCCCCATCTATCTGGAAGATCAGAAGTGGGTAATAATCTGACAACCACACCAAGTTGGGGAGTTTCCTAGTGATATCCCTGATTTGGGCACCAGGAAGACTACAGACTTCCCTATAATGAGAGTCAACACGACATATCGGGCCCTCTGTACCTTTGAGGAGTAAATTGCTTAAGCACACTTTATAGGTACACTTCAGCTGCTAGGACATATGGTGCAAAATATGTGTTGGCAAATCATTTCCAACTGTCACGGTCTTTAAGGCCCCAAGATACCTCGTTTGGCAGCCTAGGCTGCTGGAAGCACTTTGCTCTGTCCTGTGGCATCCTCCTTTTCCCTGACTTATATCCACTTGAGCAGACGGAAAGCAGTCGCAGCAGATTGATTGCAATATAGTTACCACTTTTCAACACAGAAGGTTTTACTTTAAAATTACATTTGCCCTTTATCTTGTATCTTGCTTGTACCTGTCATGTTGATAGTTACTGGGTAGGGAAAAGAAAGAAATGCAACCCCAGATAACCCAGCAAACAAACATGTGATGGGCTAATTTTAAGAAGTTTTTCCTTTTGCAATGATTCAGCAGAAGCTGCCATAAAATCTTTGAATTTTTTTTGTGTGTGTGCTAGTGGAATAAATAAGGAGTTATTAATGCTCAGGCAAAAAACAATCCAAACCCCATAGATTTTCTCCAGCTTGTTAATAAATCTAGCAGTTTACTGTTCCAGCAAAAGCAATGAATCTAGGAAAGCAGCAAATACAACTAATTTACGCTTGACCTGGTTGATGCAAGTATCTGAAGACACAGGGTGAACCGAGCTGCAAAGCAAAAGCAACTTAATTCTTGCTTTTCAGACACTACAAAGTGAATGAAGAGCCCTGAGTGGCTTTCATAGGCAGGACACAGCCCAGCCCGCCCAGCAGCCGCCCGTGGCACTCAGCAGGCACAGCGCACGTGAGCTCATCCGCTGCTTCTGTATGAGTGCTCCCACTTAGCCACTCAAAGCTGGCCAGGCTCCATTGTAGCTGGTAACCAGCAGTCCCCTTCTCTGCAGGACACTGGCACAAGATGCCACGTGGCTCAGTGCCGATGGCTAGTGCTGTTGGTGTGGCTGGCAGCGGTTGCCCTCCGGCAGGCATCCCTGCTGGCACACAAAGCCTCTCCAAGCAGGAGCAGGAGACGCCAGCCCAGCCGCTGCTCCTTATTGCCGGCTGTTGCTCCCTGGGTTTGGTGCTGCTGGGAACAACCCGAGCCCTGAAGAGCTTAGGAACATGTCCTCACTGGTGCAGCCTAATGCATCCTTCCCTACCCCATGCTTTCTACACAGGTGTCTTTTACTTCAGCTTGAGGAGAGCAGCAAAGGAAATCAAAGTCAGTACAAGCCCCTGGAAGGGAGGGATGCTGGGCTGAGGTCTCTATAACACAGGGGTCTGCAGTGCAATGGCTGCAGTGCTCACAGCTCTCCTCCTCAGGGGAGCAAACCCAGTGTAAAGGGGACATGCTACCAAGAGCTGGCACGCCCAGTGGAGGTCCTTGGGAGCCTAGGTGTAACTCAGCAGGCTGTAGGTAATTTTTTCCAATCTGAGGAAAGATGGGCATCTGTAGAGAAGGGATTGGGATGGTCCGAGTCACTGCATGGCCAACAGGAGGACACATGCCTGTGCACAGGAAGGGACAATGGCTGGTGGCTGTAGGAATAGAGAAGTGCAGGGCAGCTGTGCCTGGCAGAGCCTGGGCTGAACCCTGGGCTGCAGCCTTGTTCTCCTGAGACTCTGAGCTTGCTAGAGAGAGAAAGGGTCCTCCGGGGCTCAGTCAGAGCAGAAATCCAATTTGGATGGCCAGATGTGTCCTCTGTTTGTCCTTCTCTGTGGGCATATAGGAATCCTGCTTCCTCTGAGCATATGTGTGTATGTGTGTGTGTGACATGGGCAACCCAGTCTGAACAAACACTCAGGAACATTTGAAACATTAATCTGAGCCATCAAAATCTGAAAGTAAACACAGAAATACGTAGGAAAAACCCCCCAGAAATACATAGAAAATAGCTAGTCAAGAAAGCTACAGATGGGAGCAGTTTTGAATTAATTACCGTTTAAATGTGTGATGGTCACTTCAACCATGAAATGGACACTGATTTGATCTTATGCTGCAACAGTCACAGTGTCAGTGCACATGAGAGATGCTGGGAGTGAGCACAGATGATGTAGCTGAGTCGTGGTAGGGAGAAAGAGAGAGAAAAAGAGAAAGATGGATTTAACCCTCAGGTTGTGATTGAACAGTACCAGACCTCCAGCAGCAAGACCTCCTCTTGCTGCTCACTCCTGTGCGGGGCTGGGTGCATGGTGCTCTGTCCCTGCAGCCCTGCTAGCACCATTATGTGTAGCTCCTCCATCCATTTCATGGTGAAACCATGCAGGGATGGGAGCAGAGGGGACAGAAACTGACTGCTGTCATGTCCCCAGATGGGAAGTGAGCAGGGGCAGGGAGATATCTGCAGAAGTACCACTGCCGGAGGCAACCTGGTCTGGATCCCTGGGCTTGGCAGGATGGTTTCACAGAGAAGTGAGGCACAAGGCATAGGAAAATAACTGGGTTTTCTCCCCCTGGATGATGGAGAACATGTAGTGATTAAACTGAAAGAATTCTTTCATAGCAATCTGAGTGACAATTAGTGACAATGGCAGGCAGCTGTTGTACTGTGACCGCGGCTTATTAAGCTAATCATAATTGTTTCCCTGTTACCTTGTGCTCCTCCCTGTCTGTATGGGGCATCCATCTGTTGTCGCTTGTTCAATAATTAAACCGGAAGCTCTTTGGGGCAGGGACCATCTTTTCATTATGTCTTGCACAAGGGGGTCCCAATCAGAGCCTCTAGCTGCTACTCCAGTGCAAATAAAGTGGCAATAAATAAGGGAAAATACGCTACTTCTCTTTGATTTGAATACTAGTTACAGCTTAGAAAGCATTACTGCTAATGAGACGTGGTTGTGAGAGGGAAATCTGCTTTGTCACAGAAGAGAGACACACACTTTGCTGCTGGGGAAGGCTTGAGGGTTGTGGTGAGACTGACCCTCCTGTGCAGCAGCATGCGAGCTCTAGCATCCTGTGGGAAGGCAAAGGCTTCAGAGAATGATTAAGGTTGGAAGAGACCTCTAAGATCATCCAATCCAACTGCCAACTCATCACCACCATGTTCACTAAACCATATTCCTGAGTGCTACACCTACATGTTTCTTGAACACCTCCATGGATGGTGGCTCCACCACTTCGCCCCCAGTCGAGTGCTCAGCCATGGGTGCAGGAGGCATCAGTGAATTTGCCACAGGTCATTTTCCCGCTGAGCCAGGGCCAGCCCCGATCAGCTGGGGGAACCCAGGAGCTGTAACCCCAAGTGCCCCTCACAGCCTTGCTCCTTGGAGCTGTACTCTGTGCCAGATGCTGGATGCTCTGGGGCAGGTGCCAGTGGTACCCTGTGTGCTGATCTGTGTGTGTGTGCACACGCCTTTGGGCAGGACATGACGGGAGGACCTGGCTTGGGGCACCCTGCAGCTGAGGGAGCACAGAGCATGGTGCTGAGCCAGGGAGCCTGGCCCACGGTGCCTGTTCCCAGGACAGCAGTGCTGCTCTGGCTCAGGACTGCACGTGGGCAGCAGCTGGACCCTCTGCTCCGTTGGAGCCACCCGAGCCAGGGCAGGACAGCAGGAGCCTTAGTGTCAGGTCAAAATAGGGGAAAAAACCCATCCAAGTGAGGCCTGCAGGGCAGCCCCTCAATCCAGGTAATTCATCACTTACATCTCCTCTTTCTCAGGGATCTTTTCCAGGTCCCTATACAAGTACATTACTTCACTGTTGCTTTAGTAATCTGCTTCAGAGGTAGTAAACAAAAGCCTGCGCTGCTGGTTCATACTTTACCAGGCTTCAAGCTTCGTATGTTTCAGTACTGTCATTTTATTTGAAGCTCCAGGAGGCTGGGATTTTGCTGCAATTAGCACTTTATTTGAAAGGCAAGCAGGGCCAGGACCCATCTCTTTCTTGTGCACGACTTCAAGGTGCAGCAAGAAGGGGTCCTGCATATGATGGGGGTAGCAGCCTCCGCAGCAACACGCCGTGCACGCACAATTTCTGGTGCTGCTGTCAGCCCCAGTGGCATCCCCTCCGAAAACAGGCACTGCCTTTGCGATTGCTCCCACCCCCTGCAAGCCAGCTGGAAAAAAATTCTCTGCTCCCGTAAGAGAACATTGCCAACCTGCCCCAAGAGCGCAGCGCATGTTATGAATATTAATACTGAAGCTTTGATGGAAAAAATAACCCGAGTGCCCTCTAGTGACAGGGAACCCCAGCATTGCGCGCTCCGAGGGGATTGGTGGACTTGGGGCGCAGGGGTCTGGCTGAGGGATGGTGGTGGCAGCCCAGGGAGGTCTCAGGGAGGGGTGATTTGGGGGAGAGCCCTTTGCAAGAGTGAGGATTTATAAAAATAACGTGTGGCCTTGCCACTGTAGCCTGCTGGAAACCCCGACTGTCTGCAGCAGCCATGCAGCCTGTACGTGCAGGCTGACCAATGAGAAAGCCCACTGACAGGAGACCGTCCCCGTCCCCATCCTGCCTTTTCCCAGCTGCTTTGGCTCAGCAGCAGCAGCCCTGTTACCCCGCTTCTCTGATTCTTCAGCTTTTTCCTGCCTTGAATTCATACTCCCCTGTGACACAATATTTTCCATGGAAACCAGTGATAAAGTCACAGACAAATGTTCTTCGCAGTTCCATCACCAGCTGCCCTTTCAAATTCATGAGGCCAGAGAGGCGGCCAGTGGTCCTGCACCTCAGCCCTCCCCATGTCCCTGCAGCACAGGGCTGCCAGCCAAACCCCCTTGCCCCGAGCACGGGCATCTCTCCCCTCCCTCTGTGCAGCCCTGCACACAGGCAGGGCGAACAAATCTCTGTTCTTCCAGCCGTCCCCTGCATGGGGACTGCATCTGTCCCAGGAAATTCCCTCATTTTTTTCGGGATTTTGGTGTGTCTCTCCATTCACCTTATTGCAACTGCAGCAGGCTCGAGTAGGAGCCTACCTGTTCCTTGGCTTCCCAGAGGAAATCCATTTACTGGGATAAGTCAGGCGAGGAGATGAACAGCTGAGTAAATTGCCAGCGTCCTCAGCTGGCAGGCCCTCCCTCTGCCTGCAGGCTGGACCAGCGCTGCCACTGCTAGGACGAGGGAGTCAATTAAAACGGGCGGCTTGACTGTCAATATATCTTCCCAATCCAATGTGGTTGCTTGGAATAGAGAGGGGCTCTCATGCGATAATGCAAATTATCATCATAAGTCAAAGAACAGCAATAAATAGCTAGGGTGATAATGCTGATTGTAATTATTGCATTTATTACGGCAAAGCAAGACCAGAATGAAATGTTGCTGAGCCGATCTTGTAAACTGTCCTTGGCTTAAGCAGGCTGCAGTCCCAACAGACAGCCCTGCACAGCACCAGAAGTGTCTCCGAAACTGGGAATGAACTTCTTTGCACCAATGTAGTTTTAAGAAGCAGGCATTCTTTATTGTGATGCTGGCTGCACGATAGGTGGAATGATCCCCCATTATTATCAATTTTACATATGATTTTATTCTATTTTAAGTCTAAAATTTAAACTTCTACCATAACAGAAGGATGGGGACATTCAAATTAGCCACACATGGTTCCTCAGGAAAGTTTGCAAGTTGTGACCTGCTCTATCAGAGATACTGGGTTGTCTAATGCACTCCAAATATTCTGATGGTTTTCCACATTTTATTTTAAAAACAAGCCTAAAATAAGCAAGAGCGGAGTAGATTATTACTTGGCTTTCATCTGCTGAAGGATGAGGCTTTTAATGTGCATGACCCGTTTGCAGAGCTCTTTCTGTTGCTCTTTTGCAAAGCATTTAAACGTACTGACTTGGAACCATAAAGCAAACCCCCAAACATTAATTCCAGACAAAAAGCCTTTTTTTCCCTGGGAACTCTGACTGGAAAGATGTAGCCAGGAGATGCGCTTGATTTATAAAAGAGCATCCTTGCAGCTCTGAACCTGAATTTTGCAGCTGCCTTGTGAATATGATTTTTCCAGCCCTGCCTGCTCATGAGAGGCCAGGATGTGACTGCTGTGACCACTGGGCCGGGTGTTATCTCAGAGGGGGACCCCAGCACGGGTCTCTCCGGGATCAGAAGCAGTGACCCTGTCATTTCCCAGCTGTGGGGACTGCGCAGCAGCATTTTCTGCCCTTTAGCTGCTGCCAGCGGCAGCCTGCATTGCACTGCAGAGGGGAACAGGCATTGCTACTGCACACCTGCGTCCCTAAACCAGCTCATAAATCAACACAGCAGCAGCCCAGGGAGCAGGTGGGGGCTTGTATTTATCCATCATTTCCAGCCAGAACCCTCTTTCCAAAGGGACATTTTCCCCACTCTTAAATCCAAATCCAGTGGCCTTTACACTGGCTTGCTCAGTGCAAGCCGAGGTAGAGCACAGTATTCACGCTGTGCTGGCTGATTCCGCTTGCCTGCTGCAGACCCTGCTAGCTGCAGCGGGGAGCCCTGCCCCTGCCCTCTGATCGAGATGGGGATGGTAACCGCAGCCCTGCATTGTAACCGCAGGCAGAGGGAGCAGGGACCGTGTGGGCAAGCTTTCCACCTGTCAGATGTTATCTCTTTCCAGGAGGTTTCTTCCTCTGTAATGGTTATCGAATAAGATGAATGAATCCAACAATAAGATGCCACATTGCTCCCTGTGACTGGGCTTCTCCAGCCTGACTAACTGCAAACGCTCTCCTAAGTCAGTGGCCCACAATTACCAGGGGAATTAGTCAGAGTTTCCAGCACTCAGGATCACTGCAGACGAAGCCACTCCTGGTTTTGCACAAGCTGACGTGTGAGCACAAGCCCCAGCACAGGCAAGAGCAGAACATCCAGCTCACAGCCACTGTCTCTTCTAAGGAGCCCTGAATTTATAGCTTCAACAGTCCAGCTTTGCAGCTTACCACCAAAGATGTCAGCTGAAATAGTTTACTTTCTCCACCTCTCCCTTGCAAATTATTAATAAAAAGTAAGTATAAAAAGAAAGGAAAGGTTAACTTTTGTGCTGCATCATAAGATAGCCATAACACCTAGGCCATGCCATTTTGCCTGTCAGCTCAGAAGCCTGTGCCCAGACAGACCCGAGGCTCAGCTTGAAATCCTGTACCCTGCTGTGCTCCCTGCTCTGCTTCCTCCTTGTAGGCAATATTGATGTTTGATTTGTGGTCTTTTGCTAATTGTGACTATGCTTCTGCCTCCCCACCTCAGCAGCTGCTAGAAAGCCCTCCCCAAAACCACCTGCTGACTGTAGTGGTCTCTCTTGTTAAGTTCTCTTCAAAATTTTCTAACAGAGGTTTCAAAGTGAACCAGGACAAGTGTAGAGGAGTTTAACCACAGGAAGCAAGGAGGCTGGTTTTGCTGCTGCACTCTGCTTTGTGGCCACGTTGAAGTCCCTTGTCCCATCCTTCAGCATGAAGACCCTGGGAGAGCAGAAGGCCATTCCTGGGGGTGTGTTTGCACAGCACCTCATCCCTCACAACCCACCACAGAGCCCACCAAAGTGCAGCGAGGGTGGGTGGCACATACACCCAGCAGGTTCAGAGGGACCACCAAGGGAGGGAGTTCAGAGCAGAGGTCTAGGCATAACCATCAACAAAGTCCCGCAGCTGTGGGGTGAGAAAAGTGTGTGCTTGTGTCTCCCCAAAGTAGCTGCTGGTTGCCTCTCCTGGGCAAATGTTAGAGGGGCCTTTCTTCGGACACTTTGTGTAGCATTAAGTTGAAAAATAAACATAAAAAAACCCCAAACCTGACACTGAAACAGGATCAGTGCTACAGTGGTGAATAAAAGTAAGTAATCTTTCCAGGTTGGGACTTGAGGTACCTGGTGAGGAATGAAGGTACTCTTATTGTCCAAATGAGAATTGAATAAACTCCGTTTACTTGCCTTCACCTTTGACTTTGATGTGCAGAATCAAAATTTCTGAACTTTCTGCACTGATGCAAACAGCACAAAGATGCCCAGGCTTCCTTAGGACACTTATGATCCTGCGATCCTCCCCTCCTTCCGCTGCTCTCTGCCCCTTTATACGCTGATCAAACATCTGAATTCAAAGAGGCTGATCCCAGGGTAAGTGCGATGTCTTCACTCATTTCTATTATACATCAATCATAGCTGGCTCTCTGAAATAAAAATGGATCCAACAGCAAAGGAATCAAAAGGCAGAACCCAGCTCTGGCTATGGCCATTCTCCAGCCAGGAGACAAACACCCAGCCCTTCACTGCTGCTCCTGGGCAATAAATAATTTCTGTTGAAGACAAAGGAGATGAGAAGAGGCAGCCAGAGAGAATGTGCTGGTTCATTTAGCCACAGATTCCCAAACTGAAATGCACTGAGTGGCCAAGCCACTGGTCAGCATTTTCCCTTCGATGAAATAATGTGTTGGGAAGTGGATTGCAGGCTGCCGGGATGGAGATGGCAGCAACGTGAGCAGCTACTCTCTCTGGCACACACTGGCATGCAAATGTCACATATCTCCCCCTGTGCCCATGTCATGTGGGGCTCTGCAATAGGGGCTGGTCAGGAGTGAGAGCAAGGAAAAGGGTTTGCTGGCTGGTGACCTTGAAAGGGGCTGTACCTCAGTGCCTTTACTCTGGGAAATCTGGTGGCTCGACTCAGTGGAAGCCAAGCTGATGCTTTGAGCTGGTAGCCTGTGTTCCCCGAGACAGACAGCTCTGAGCTGGAGCCCATGCCATCAGCACCAAAACCAGGTCCCGCACTGATGGCAGTGGCAACAGGAGCAGGGTCCTCTTTCCCATTTCACGAGAATCATCACAGAATCACAGAATTGTCTAGATTGGAAAAGACCTTTAAGATCATCAAGTCCAGTCGTTAACCCAACGCTGACAAGTCCTCAACTAACCCATGTCCCTGAGCACTATGTCTACATGTCTTTTAAATACTTCCAGGGATGGGGGCTCCACCACTGCCCTGGGCAAGTTGATCAAATGTCTGAGAACCCTCTCTGTTAATAAATTCTTCCTAATGTCCAATCTAAACTTCCCTCTGGGCAACTTGAGGCCATTTCCTCTTGTCCTACCACTTGTTACTTGGGAGAAGAGACCAACCTCCACCTCTCCATACCCTCCTCTCAGGTAGTTGTAGAGAGTAAGAAGGTCTCCCCTAAGCCTCCTTTTCTCCAGGCTAAAGAACTCCAGTTCCCTCAGTCGATCCTCATAAGACACACGCTCCAGCCCCTTCAGCAGCTTCATTGCCCTTCTCTGGACATGCTCCAGTGCCTTCATGTCCTTCTTGTAGTGAGGGGCCCCAAATTGAACACAGTACTCTAGATGTGGCCTCACCAGTGTTGGGTACAGGGGTAAGGTAACTTCCCTGGTCCTGCTGCCACACTATTCATGATAGAGGCCAGGATGCCATTGGTCTTCTTGGCCACCTGGGCAAGAGATGAGAGGTGTCCCATCTCTGCTTAAAGACAAAAGCTTTTTCACTTTCATGGCAGTGTGGGCCATGGCTGGTGCTGTACTGCCTGGTGTCAGTTCTCCACCAGTGGTGGGGGTGGTGGCTTTGGAGAAAAGGACTACCACCAACTGAGGAAAAAAACCCGAGGCTGAGTCTTACAGTTTATCTTTCATAGCTCCTGCACTGCTTCAGGCTTCAATTGTTCATTGGGCTGGCTGGAAAGGCATATTGATCATGCCTTCAAGCCATCACCTCGCATCTTGTTTCCTTACAACTGACTGGAGGGCAGGAGGCCAAGGCTGGGTGTGAGGTGTCTTCCTAAAAGATGTCAGCTTTCTGTCAAGAGGAAGCATGGGAGTCAAGAGGAAAGGAAGGCAGAAGAGAGTCTAAGAAAAAGAAGACACAAACCCAGAAACAGGAGTGAGGACTGCCAGAAGAAAGAGAAGAAGGAGGAGGAAAAGGTGGAGTTGTGGGAACAGATAAAACAAAGAAAGACTGAAGGAAGAGACCCATGGCAGCTAGATACCTATATTGCTCTGACTTCCAAAGATTTCAAGCCAACTTCCTACTAACTCACAGTTCTGGACATGCTTTAAACAACTGCCTGACCTTCCTCCTTTGCTCTCTAATTTGTCTTCTGCTGCAGCTGGCTGCTCCTATTGCCTTCAATGAGCAGAGCTCTCAGGGCCACGGGTGGCTCTTGCCAGTGAGGTTGGCTTCCCAGGGTGGCGGAGTGCCTGGGGGCTGCAGAAACGAAACACAGTTGCCCTCATTGGAGTGATGGCAGGCTGGGGAGATGCTTCTTGCCCGTGCTCTGCCCCCTGCAGACCCTGCTTGCTCAGGCCCAGCTAGCTCACCTGCCTTCTGCTCTGAGCACACAGCTCAGCTCACTCCCATCGCCCTTTCCTCTTTCTCCTCTCCCAAAGGCTATGGGCTCTCCTGCTCCCTCTACTTTTGCTGTTTTTTCAGGCAAGTCTTAAGGCAATCAGATAGCTGCTCCTTTCAAAGCCCAGCTCAGCTCTTCTCTCTTGCTCTCCATTTTGTTGCAGGCTTCCTCTTTCAGATCCTGGCAATGCCACTCCACTAAATAATGTGTACGGTGGGAATAGCCACATTTGCTTTCTGGTCCTCATGCATATGTACCTTTGAATGCAAGTACTGGCTTGTGCTGTGGGAGGACATCACAGGGTCCATTGGTTGGACATCCCCTAAGCTATCCAGCCCTCTACCCTGTATTTTAAAAAGAAAGGGTCTCAGCTTTTGGCTGGTCCCACAGTGTGCACAAGACTGTAAAGGCACATAAAGGCCTTGGCATCTATTACACAGGCTTAGAAATTTGAGTTAAGGCTAGGCATCTCTGCACCACCTCGTGCGGGGTTTGTCTGTGGTCTCTAGCACAGCTGGGCTGGAAAGTGCAAGGCTGATGGCACCTGAACTCGGAGGGGACCTGCTGTCCCCAGGCACGCTGGGTTGGGTGGGGGCAGCAACTTTGCAAGCTCTGCTGCTGAGCCACTGATGTTTGTGTGCTGACATTTTCCACACAAGGACTTTTGTTTTCCCTCTGCGAGCTCTCCCCAGAGGAAATCCTGCCTCTCACAGAATGCCTGGAGTGCTGGAGCAGAACTGGGCTGGAGCTTCCTCCAGCATCTTCTCAATAGTTAATGAGAGAGGTCAACACAAAGGCATTTCTAGCCCCAAAACAGATCATGTGCAGTTGATGTTGCTGAGATCTTAATGACCAAACTGAAGAAACACCAAACTAGGCAAAGCAAAAATTATTTCCTCTGTCAGCTGTGAACTAGATAGCTATGTAATAGCCAAGTTCCATCTTGATGGGGAAATCCACTAGTCTGAATAATACCATTTGGAAACAGCCTTGCTTTGTTTTCCGAAGATGTCAGACATTTCTAACACACGCAATCCTTGCGAAATTTTCCAAACTAGTGACATGTAAAAATAGTGATTCTTGCAGAGAAGAATGTGTGTTTTCTACTTCACTTACACCCTTTGTACTGTGAGACAAAGGAGCTCTTGGATGGATCTGGGGCTTGGAAGACCCAGCAGCAGCTGGGTATGCTCCTCCTTGCTAAATTCACCAGGGAGCCCAAAGAAACCTTACCGGTGAAAAGGGCAAGGCAGAAGCATCACCAAATGGTATCGGTCTCCATACATTTTCAGTACTCAGTGATTTATGTTTCTGAATAAAGCACATCAAGCAGATCGGATGGCTCAGCGGCTGATCTACACCAAAACGTTTTCTAGCTCCTTTTTCACATACTGTCACTAAGCCTTATGGAGTATCTCACAAGTGGAAAATGAGGTGGAATTGAAATAAATTGTCCTGGAGGCAGCTGCAGGCTCGTGGGTATTTAATGTGTAAAAGTCCAGCAAGCATCACTTCACTTACAAGATAACCATTTGCCAAAGGTTTATTTTACAAGCTCTATACTGCTGTTATTATTTGTGTTGTTACCAGGCCTTAAATTCGCACAGAAAAATAGGACCTCTTTGAATCTGACACCTTAGCACAAGAGAATACGAAATTGTCCTGCACTCGGCAGCTTAAGCTTGGAACATAGAGGACAGATGAAGGAGGGAAAGAAAGGCATGGGAAGGTTCAGTTACCTACCTGAGTTCATGCAGGAAAGCAGCAGACCCTAATTCACAGCCCTGTAATTGCAGGCACGTCCTGAGCGTCACGCCAGCTCCATGTCCCCTGTGCAGCTTTTTGTGGCATGGCTTGTCACTCTTCGTTTGTGACTCAGAATGAGCTATGGCTGGAATATGGGATACAGCTGGGACCGAAACATGAGCACATAAGAGGGGAAAGAACAAAAGGAAGGAGTGAAGGAGGATAAGCAGGTTTTCAGGTGATTTGGGGTCTCAGGGATAAAAAGAAGGGGTCAGGAGACAGAGGCAGACAGCAGTGCTGTCAGCTGCCCTGGTAGACCACAGCATAAGAAGGTGCTGGGAGAAAAGGAAGAGGGGTGAAAGGGCTGCCAAGCAGCCACAGGGCCATGGCTAGTGAAAAAGGGGGTGACAGCTGGGGTAAAGTGGGTCAAAACGGGGCAGAACAGCTGGCTGGGAATGAGGAGAAAGGTGACAGCTCTCTGAAAGCATTGCAAGATAAAGACTAAGATGAAGATTTAAGGTGGATTGTGGGGTAGATGGAAGATGCCACAGAGACAGGCAAGCTCAGCCCCATGGGACAGAGGGGAGCAGCAGGGGAAGGAAATGCAGTACCACTGCCAGGGACACAGCTCCTACCGAGTTCAGCTTGAGGGAGTGCAGGAGGGGACAGAGGAGTGACAACTCTGGGTGGTCTTTTGCTTGGGAGAAAGCACATCCGTCCCTAAAACTGGTGGTAAGGCACGAGAGCAAGAGCATTCAGTGAGCAGCTCTCCATGGCTGGGGCATGAGCGTGGCTGTGAAGCTGCACACACCCTGGGAAACTCAAATTCCTGCATCGTACCTCGTCCCCAGAAGGACGCACCTGGCCGGGTGCTGCAGCCCAAGCTCCGGTGCCATTTCCTACCAGCGCCCTGGGCGGGACGGCGGCCGGGAGGGGCCCCCGGGGCCGGAGCGGCGGGGCGGGCGGCGCTGTGCTTTTTGGGGAGCCCCACGAGAGGGAGCCCGGAGCCAAGGAAAGGCGGCGGCTGCCTCGGCCGCGGCGCCCCGTCCCCGCCCGCTGGGGATGAGGACGGTGGGGACGGGGCAGCTCCGCAGGAGGGGCCCGGGACACCTCGCAGCCCGCCGACCCCACGTACAACGTGGCGTGCACGGGCTGCACAGCTGGGGGCCGGCCCCCACAGGGTTAATAACTCGTGTCCACATAATTTGGTGCTTTAACGAAAGACCAGAGCTGCAGGCGGGCTCGGTGACACCCCGGTGGGTACCCACGGAGTCAGCGCAGCTCGGGACCCCGGCTGGCAAAGGCTGACCCTGATGCAGGTGGCAAAGGTGGCCGCCTCTCGTGCTCGCCCTTCCTGCTGCTGCACCGCCTCAGGCCCCGGAGAAGCGGGTCGCTGCCATCGCGAGGGGTGCGGTCTGAGCCCCGCTGCCATGGCCCCGCTCCCAGCGCAGGGGCCAAGGGGCTGGGGACCGTCCCGTTAGCGGCCCCTGAGCCAGCGTCTGCCCCTGCCTGGCCTGAGGGAGGATAGGGAGTGATGGTGGGAGAACTCAGCATTGCTGGTGTGGATGAGAGCTGCTTTCTCAGCACGCACTGAAGTCATCACCTTCTCGCTTCGCTGGGAACTAAATGGGGTTTGGACTTGCCCGGAGATGATCCTTTGAGCTCTGAGCTCCTGAAGAAGATGAGCACATGCTTGTGCTAAGCCTGCGTTTAAGCATTTTTCTGAATCTGCGCTACAGAGCTCAGCACCTTGCAGGGGAAGATCTGGGCCCTGGGGAGCCACATCCCGTTATTTGGGGGTCAGTCCTTGCACTGCTGAAGTCTGTGGGAGATGCGGTATTGGCCCAGAGAGCAGGGAGGTTACCGGTCCCTGCACACCTCCCTGCAAGGGCTACGAAACGGCGTCCGTGCCACAGCACGGGCTGTGAAGTGAAGGAAACTCTCGGGGCTGCATTGGTAGCCTGACACGTAGAAATTGCTGTTTTAAAAAGTGGCTACAAAGGAAAAATACAGCCCTTATTGAAAGGCAAATTAGTAGCAGGCTCTCTCCAGCGAGTGTTCAGGGAAAGCATACAGGGCCCATGTTGTTATTACTCTCCTGAAGCTTGCTACTACACTGCCAGAGCTGGATAAATAATACATCATAATTTTCAAGTCCCAGAGAGGTGACTTGGAAGTAGTTCAAAAGTTCAATGAATTATCAGTTCCCCTCGGGTTCTTTATTTCTCTTGCAAAGGATGCTATCAATCTCGACAACTCACTAGCTACCAAAAATAATAATAAGTAAAAGATCATTATGTTGAAATATGTGTTGTAAAGCAGCATAGCAATTTGGAAGATTAATTCAGTCCAGAAGGGGCAATAGCTGCTGGCTGGAGATGGCTGGACACCAATTACTGCTCTCACTCATTACTTCCATGGACAGGGATTGGGAAAACACCTGCAGTGCATGAATAATTCTCCTTGAGTTAGTATGCTTTCATTCAGTGCTGATTAACTCTATTTATACCTCATCTATGGTGATGAGAGCAATGTGATTCATTCCTTTATTTCTGTAACTCTCTGATAAACTGCATTCATTTGCCACCTCTGACCCCCTCACGTGTACACTGCCTATTAATCCTTCTCAGCCCAGGCTCCTGCTGCCATCCCAGACCCTTCAGTAGCCATCAAACAGCTGCTTCTCATTTTCTTTCCTTCATTTAAAAGCACCTGCTACAAAAATATGGGTCAAAGGAGAAAACAGAGTGGAAATTTTACCATGATGATGGAGGAGAGGGGGTGTATTTTGTGCACATAATATCTGGTTTGGTAGGATGCTTGTCCAATAGTGAAGCCTCAAGGTACTACTGAAGAAACAAAGATCAAATGTGATCTCTTTGGGGTATTCTGTCCTGGGTGACTGACAGCTGTGAGGTAATTCATCCTGGCCATGCCTCGATATGCAAGGCATGACCAGCTTGAAATCAAATGTTGCCATTGGTGTCACTGAGGACTAGTCTTTGTCATGAGATAATTTTTTTTCCACTTTTATTTTTCAGGTTTACTTTATTTTTTATTTCTCTAGCTCCTGCTCTCGGTCAGGGCTACAGAGTTCACAACCTGGGGCTTAATCTTCCAGCAGGCTGATAAAAACACGTTACGGACAAACACTGTCTCTTGAGGCTGGCAGGATGAAGTCTGCAAAGAGTCCTCGAGTGTACAAAATGTTTCTGCTTCTCCTCCAGCACAGCACTACCCAGACCCAGCACTAAAACTTGTCTTAAGATGGATGTAAAGTAAAAATATCTGAGTGCTTGCAAGAGGTAGAGATGATTTTTTGCTCCTTCGCAAGTGGAAATGCATTGCCCAGTGGAAATGCTGGCTGGTTGAATCTCTCAGTCACAACTAGAGCACATATAGGTAATCTACCCCAGTCTGCAAGCAAACTGGGAAGTCTGACTTTGGTTGTCAGAGTCACTCTAGCAATGGCTTAGGTTTTGCTGAACTGGTGGATGGTCTGCATTTTCTTGGAGGCTCCCTTCCAGCTCTCCAAGACCAAGTATTGCAGTGCTTGGGTTTCCAGTACAGCAGGCAAACATCTTAAAACTTTAAAACACTACCCTGAGATAATTTCAGATCATAGAGTTACAGAATCATGGAGCAATTTTGGTTGAAAGGAACTGTCTGAGATAATTTGGTCCAACCTCCCATTCAAAGCAAGGCTAACTTCAAGATTAAAGCAGGTTACTCATGGCCTTTCCCAGTTGAGTTTTGAAAATCTCTAAGGATGGAGATTCCACAACTTCTGTAGTTGACCTGGTCCAGTATTTGACCACTCTTGCTGTGAAATTTTTTTCCTTTACATATAATATTTTTTACACATCCTTCCATGTCATTGCATACCCAGCACTTAGGACCTGTGTCATTTCCCATAATCTAGGCAGAAGGCAACTTGGCTTTTCTGCCCAGCCCTGCCCCTGCTCTCTCTGCAGCACGAGTGTGTGCTTTCCTGATGTGGGACAGGTTAGATTCCCTGGAGGAGCTGAAATACCTCCTCTAATACCTGATCCCCACTGCTGAGCTATGAATCTTTTTCCTCTGACTTTCTGAGGGCACATTCCTCTTTCGCGTTTTCCTTTGATCATTGTTTCAAAATCCTGAGGGGATTCATCTGCCTGCTCTGTTTATCTTGCTACCCTTTCTTCTCATTCAAGGTCTCCAAACACCTTCTCTAGGAATGAGATAAAAGCTTGCACTGAGACCCTGACCCTTTTGTCTAATTCCCCAGTCTGCCTGGATCTCCTCACTGGCCTTGTCAGGCTTAAATGTCATCGTATGGTTCATGTAGATGCTTCAAGATAGCTCACTGTCCTCCCTCTCCCTGCATTTCAAATGACACTTTTTTTTCCAGCGTGTCTGAGGTCTTTCCATTTCTTGGTAGAGAGCTGTGCTCAGCAGCCCACTCTGCTCTGGTGGCACTTCAGAGACAGGGCACCCTGGCCACGCCTTCAGTGAAGAATTTACTGTAAATTGTTGGCCTCCTGCCACTGATGGCTGTCATTCAGGCAGTGTCTCTGGGTACTTTTTGTCATCATCTGTCACCCATCGAATTATAACTGGATGGTGGTGGAGGCTCATTGCACCTGAGGAATGTCAGAGTTTGGGGACAAGAGGGTCAGAGAGGGCAAGGGTGGGTTAAATCCACCCTTCATCACCACCGTGGCAGGGCTTACTGGCTCCAAAATTAGGGAGAGCTTTGTTGTCTCCCTGTAGGGTAAAATGGGAGGTCTACTCTTACTGCTGCCACCCCCAAATCTGAGAGGACCGCTGAGATGCCAGCTGGCCATTTGAGGAGAATGGGTTCAGGCTTCAGTCCCACGGATCAGGATTGTTTTGAAATGACATACTGCCTTTACCTGCTTTGGAGGCTGAACATCACAGCCTTTGGCTTCTCTTGGCTTATTTCAGTGTGACCTCTTCAATTTTGGCTCTCTTTCCAGAGACTTATCTCACTCACAAGCCAACACAAGGCTCCCCAAGAACCAGCCCTCCCATTACAACAGGGAGAATTAGCTCTGACATAAACACTCCTTTCTCCTTGCCATGGACTCCTGGAGCTCCTCTCCCCACAGATTCCCAACGCTTGCCCAGACTGCCTGCTCTCCATGTGGTCCAGGCAAGGTCGGCAGCAGGTGTAGATCACAGGATCATATAATGGTTTGGGTTGGAAGGAACCTTTAAAGGCTGTCTAGTCCAACCTCCCTGCCATGGGCAGGAACATCTTCAACTAGATCAAGTTGCTGAGACCCCCATCCAGCCTGACCTTGAATGTTTCCAGGGATGGGGCATCCATCACCTCTCCTGGCAACCTGTTCCAGTGTTTCACCACCCTGATCATAAAAAATTTCTTTCTTACATCTAGTCTAAATCTACACTCTTTTAGTTTAAAACCATTGCCCCTTGTCTTATCACTACAGAGCCTGATAAAAACTTTGTCCTCAAACACTATTTGATCAAACACCATTTGATTATACCAGTTTGTGGTGGCCCAGACTGGGACCTGCCACTTACTCCTGCCCTGAGCAACCAGCTCAGTGCATCATGCTAGTGTGAAACAGCCCCAAGTCAGCCAAGAGCATATTGCATTTAGAGATGTTTTCTGCCTCCAGAAGATCAGCAGGATGCCAAAAGCTTAAATAAGAAAGAGGAAGGCCCTTAAAATGGGCTTTTATGGCCACGCTGTTGCGCTTTGGCATGGCAGAGGGATGTTTCAGGTGTCGGTGAGGTCGGATAACTGCTGGAAGCACACTGAGTAGCCAAGGGAACACTGATGGGCTCACCAGGAAAAGCTTCCTCAAACAACACTGAGATTTGCACTTGGGAAAAATACTATAATTTGGAAAAATTCCTATAAATCACTTTTCTCAGGCGTGCTGTTGAAGGAAAGTCATCAGTACTGAGAGATGGTTAGATCTAAGAGGCGGCACAACCATCCGCAGATGGACAGACATTGGAGTCAAGCCGTATGGGCATTAATTGCTGGGAGCCCAGAAAATAACCATAAAGGGATAACACAGCTGCTGCTGTAAAAAGCAAACCTCTGTGCTTCTTGCACCGCCCCACAGGCGGTGTCCTCCTCCCCTCCATCCCTCCCCGTGCGCGCTGCCACAGGCACATCCTGGAGCCGCCGTTAATGGAGAAGTGATTTGTCTCATAACTGCAGCTTTACACAGTGTGCTACTGTGGGCGTTACAAATTGCTAAGCATCCTTAAAGTGTTCTTTGAGTTGCAAACTGCAGTATTTCTCCACATAGTGATTATTATTCATCTTTTCCAAGACACCGTGGGCCTGATCCTGCAATCTGCACTCCTATTAAAGTCCGTGCTGTGGGAGTGCTGCTGGTGTACAGGCGGAAGGAGTAAGACCCAATTAACTTAGCCACAAGGAAGAGCAGGATAGCAAAAAAGCTTTTTTTCTTTCTTTTTTTTTTTTGTTTTGTTTTCTGTGCATGTATGTGAATTTTTTTGTTCCATGGGTGCTTCCAGAGACATGTGTCTGTGTGCAGGCTGCTGGCCGGTGCAGTACAGGTGTGCTTGCAAAGCTTCCAGGCTCTCTGGGTACATGTCCTCCCTCACTTTGCCTCTTTCTTTCTTTCCTTTTTTAAAAATGACCAGTAAGTCTTTCTCAATGGAAATGTCATCAAAACTGGTTCACAGCCATCAAAAGTATTCAAAAGTTGGTCCAGCTGATGTTGTCCAATACTATCATGTTTGGTTTAAAACAGGTGCCCCTGTTGTGCTGTAGAGCTGGTAATTCTGGTTCTTCCTCCTGAGATGTGAGCGTGGTGGGAAGGGGCACAGGCATAGACTTAAAATGCTGTGTTTGGAGTAGCAGGAGGTATAAAAATGTGGTGTGGGTGTATGCCTTGAGCCCTGACTCACACCAGCGGCCCTGCAGGGGCTGGTCCCCACTGAGAACATCCCCTCTGGGATGCTGTAGAGAGCAGTTACAGGTCTGTTCTCCACCTAGCATGAGGATCTGTCTGTGGGCAATCTGGAAAGAGCCTGTGACCCTGATTTACCCTCTTCTGAGGAAAACAGCTCAGACATCTTCTGAAAGAGTAGGCAATTGTCCTTCAACAACCATCACCTTGTGCTCTCCCTGCCTGGAAGTGGTGGCACCAAGATGGTGAGCTACTGCTGCCCTTTGAGGAGCATAAAACACACAACAGCTGCCATAGTGGCCCAGCCCCTGGGCTGTCCCACTGGTTCTTCTGTCATGGGAAGGTGGCTGCTGCTGCAGGACACAGCAGTGGAGCTTGGGGGGGCGGGGTGGTGCATGCCACCCATTACCTCCATCCAAGGATGGACACCTTGCAGTTGATGATTGATGAGACAACAGCGAGCCTTGTGGTGTGAGGTGTTCATGGAAACGTGTGTTGCTAAGCAAAGAAGATACAGTGCTTTGTACCAGCTAGAGTGTTTCTAGCTTGTGAGGTTGCATGCCTCAAGAAGAGTTGTAACAGCTGAGTCTAGGAGTCGTAAACACGTGGTCTTGAGGCCAAGGATGAGCTGGAATTATCCCACCAGGAGGAAAGTGTTCGTGTGTCTGTGATGATGGAACATTTAGTGTCCTTAGCAAGGTCTCCTCTAGTCCTGCTGGGCTTTGGACGAGAGCTTCCCCCGTGCTGGGAAACCTCTGCCTCCTTGCCCCAGATGCCAGCAGCACAGGGTGACGCCTGGGCGAAAGCCAACATCTCCCCCTTACTTGCTTCTAAAACCTCTCTGGGGTTTCTCCTGGCCCCACAGAAAGCCATGACAAATCTCCTGTCCCCTTCCAGGGAGGCAGTGCCAGCCAGGAACATCTTAGGGAGTGAAAAACACTCTGTCAAAAACATAAAGAAAAACAAGTGGGAAAAGGTCATGATTAGTTATTTTTCTGCCAATTGCATGTATAATAATGAACCTTGGGAGTGAGGCCATGCTAGTCCTAATTACAGCTCTTTAAATATTTATATAGCTTAATCTGTTCACCTTGCTCTTTGGCATGGTCCAACATATCTGTAAGGCTGACCTTTCCAGTTCAGCCCCATTTGTATACTTTACAGGCCTCTGGGTAGCTATCACTTTGCTTTATCTGAGAGGGGGAAAATGCATCACACCAGAAGAGTAAACCCCAGGTCATAAGAGTACAATGTTAAATAAAACTGAGAGGATATAAGTGCAATCTCCTCTCTCAAAGCCACTGATGCCGATTCTTAACTAGTGCAAAAGCAGGAGGTTTCAGGAAAATTAGTCACTAGTTATGCCCTGAAGAATCAGCTGAGACAACCACACTTATTTTCATGTGTGACCTCCAACAAACTGGAAAGGTATCTCCAGCAGTAACAGAGGAGTACATTAACCCCCTCTTTCACCTCTCAATGCCTCATTACAACAGGTCTATTTAGATGTAATGGGGATGGCTGGGAGGTAGATGAGATGCTCACGGCTTTGATGTGGAATTAGCTGTGCAGCCAATCCATTCTTTAGCCCTCTTCTTCAAGTCCTTCTTCAAATACCTTTATTTCAACAGACCTAGGAATTGCAGGCTGATTTCCAAAGAACTGCTTGTAAATGAGAGGAGTGAAAATCCAGAATGTTAGTTAATATCCTCCAACCTTAGCTGACCCCCACTCCCCATTCTGTACACTAATCTTCTAGGGGGTAAATCCCTGTAGAAACTGTCCCATAATGAGTCTGTGAGGAATTTAGCAAACTATGGGCAGTTTATAAACACCACCGCTGAAATTGCAGTTGATGTGCATAGAAGACTCCGCAGCTCTGAGGATTTCGGTCACTTTGGCAATTTGAAGAACCTCTAGTGTAGCATACTTCATCCTGAGTGCCCTTATAAACCTATTATGCAGGCAAAACAACACTTCTGTACCTCCAGGTGCTTCCATAAAACCTTCATTAAGGAGATGTTACCCCAGAGTAACTAAATGGGTTTGCATAAAAAGTGCCCATGTCCTCATGCTGCTCACTTCTATACCGAATTTGCTGGCTAGTCTAGGCCTGAAATAATAAATAAAATCATGCCAGAGACCATTCTCTGTCCCTGAAGCCAACTGGCACATCTTAGCCACTTCCAGTCCATAACACATGTGATTCTGGGTCTCATCTGGTCCTCATGTGCTGCCCCTGTGGCCCTAATACAATATTAAAATGGGGGTATGGAAAAAGCGTGGCACTGATGGAGGACTGTGTGGGAAGGACAGTGGTGAAGCAGCAGCCTGGTCCCTGTTGCTCATCTGGGAAGAGTCCTCGGTGCATGCTGCCCTCCTTGCTGTGCCAGGACACCGGTCAGCAGAGCACTGGCTGGCACCAGCCAGGGACCAAGACAACGATTAAACAGTGTGGATGGTGGCCTGCACCTGGGGCCTTTCATTTGCTCATGCTGATGGACCCATAAGAAACCTCCATGAATAGGTGCTGGTTGACTTCCCAGTGAGGCTGTTTGATCTCTAGGGTTCGTGAAGGTTCATTTCAAACTCTGGCTGCCTGGACACTTTCCAGTAAATTTTCAGCCCAAGAGCTGCTTTCTTCAAATCTTGTGTGTTTTGTGTTAGGCATTAGTTTCAGATAACCAAATCTGAGGCTGGGCTCTGGGGTGCCTTCCTCTGGATCCCTAACATCCCCAGGCTGGGGGTACTGCGAACTGTGAGGGCAGAAAGATGTATTTAGCAAGTCTGTTCCTGGCTAAGAAGCCTTGAGGTTATGAGTCTTTGGCCCTGATTTACTGAAACTCTGGGAAAAGAAAAACAAAAAGGCAAGAAAAATATGAATTAGAACTCCTGATTTACAGACAGCTCTGGTACCAACATTGCCACATCTGGTAGGTTTCCAGACATTACCCAAATGACACTGCTCCTTATTGGGACTGGCCTCCTTGGTACCCTTGTGTGCCCACCACTGCTCCACCGATGTCTTGACTTGATGCCTGCTCTCCAGTGCCATCTTTTCCCAGTGCTGGAGAAGAATGTGTTCATTTAGCACCACTGCACAGCTCTTCTGCAGACCCTGTGGTAGCCTAGCAAGGCTGCCTTTCCAGGGCTCCACGTTCAGTCCCCATCTGGAGAAGCACAACCAGGACCAGGAGAGCCATGGAGAAGGAGTAATCCAGGAGCTGGCCCAATGCTGTAGGAAGGCAAGAGCGCTGTGGCAGAAGTGTTTGCAGGCAGGCAGTGTTCCTCTGCTTTGTTCAGCTTATGAGGAGCTGGACTATATTTCTGCAGATAACATCCCTGATATCACAGGTGTGCTGCACAGATTACACTGCCAGATAGGACAGCAGTAGAATAGTCCATTTTCCCAGAACCACCCTGTTGCCAATGAGTAGCAAGTCAAAAGTAACCCCTGTGCCCCGTGACAGAGCTGGGTTTCTTTTCGGTAACTAGAATAGTGCTGTGTTTTGATCTCAGGATGGGATTTGTTATGAGAAGAATGTTGATAAAATACCCATGTTTTCAATTGTTGCTGGAAGTTGAAGGACATCATGTTTTGCTAGTTTACAAGTGCAAGGTATGAGTGGGGCGAGGAATATTTAAATTAATAAACTAGACTGGCATTCAGATATGCAAATGGGATATTCTGTATCATATAATATCGTGTTCAGTATATTAATGAGAGTGTCTCTCTTATATGGGTTCGCTCTCTCTCAGGCTCTCGCTCTTCTGGGATTGCTGTTTTGGTTTGGGATTGTCTCTCCTCTGGGATTGTTACCCAAGAACAGGGCGGGCTTGGTCAGCAAGTGGTGAGCAATTGCACTGTGTATCACTTATCTGCATATTTTATTACTATTATTATTATTATCATTATTATTTCAATATTGTTATTTTAAGTTTTCTTTTATTTCAATTATTAAATTGTTCTTATCTCAACCTACGAGTCTCCTTACCCTTGCTCCCCAATTCTCTCCCCTATCCCCTGGCTGGGGGTGAGCGAGCAGCTGTGTTTGGCTCCCAGCCATGTGCTGGCTGAGTGAAACCACCAGACCCTGGCATCATTTTTGACCAGGGTCTGCTGAGGTGGACATTAACAAAGGCTGTCAGTGATGGGCAAAAACTGAGCAGATTTGGGCAATGCACTCAAATGCCTTGAGAAGAGCTTCACTGAACACAGTGCAGAGAAAGCCTCCAGCAGTAGATATGTATAAATACATATAGATTATAGAGTATATATTTAGACAATATATAAAAACTTTCTTTTCCAGGTACTGTCTCTCTACTTGCTTAGCATTCAACCCTGTTTCTCTCTGTACATGCACCATACAACCCAAAATGAAGTCATCTGAGACTTCCAGGTTTGCTGCCTACCGTGTCCACCCTGCAGCGGCCAGCCAGCCTCGCTACCCTCACATCCCGTTCCTGCTCGGCCCCGTACGCCCACAGCAGCTCACACAGCGCAGGGTTCAACACACCGGCAGCACGTTGGTTAAATAATGAAGCCAGCTGAAAACCCATTATGTGTGTAATAGTAATGCAACTCAGGCAGAACAACTCTCTAGAAAAGGTTCTCTGGCTCATTATTTCACTCAGCTGATTAAGAAGGTGAGCTGTCAGCAGGGAGCTCCTCTGACCGAGGTAGCGAGGCTGACCAGGCGTGCAGGTTTTAGGGTGCTGTGAAGTGCTTAGGAAGACCTCTGGGAAACTTAGTTAATCTGCAGTGCACTTGTGCTGATCTATAGGCTCTGTGTGAAGGAAATCAATGCCCATATGGCACAGCAGACCCCTGCCAGGCAAAGCTGCCCTCCTGGGAGAGGGCTGTCTCTCCCCTTCCGCTCCCGCAGCCGTGAGGAGGGCCAGCCTGGCAGACTCTGGCTCCCGGTGTGGTCCTGGAGAGACTGTTCCCTCTTCACACAAGACCTGTTTGGGGTCTGGGGATTTCATACCAAGGTGATGTCCTTCAGCTCCCAGGTGCTGCCCCATCGCTCTAACATCTGCCCCAGGGGGGCACAGGCAGCACCAAGCCTTTGCCATAGGGGTATGTCCCTGGGGAAGCAGCCAGCTGAGCACCACCTCCTCCTGAAGGGAACTGAACACTGGAAAGAAAGGAGGTGAATGGCATGCTTGAAATGTGGGAAAAGAAACATTTTATCATGGTTGCCATGGAAACTGAGAATGGACAATAAGCACTTAGAGGTTTAATCATTTCCCTTAGCACCTGTAGCACACAACCTGTGTGAAGAGGAGCATTATCATGCACAGGGAGGCTGACAGATACTTGAATGGGAAAAAATGTGTGAGAGAATCTGTGCCAGGGCCAACTGAATGCATCCGAGCAGAGGGTGTTTAGAGACAGCAGGGAGATGGCACTTTCTGAGGTGGTCCCAAAGAATGGGAACAGAGCACCCTGGAAGGAAGGATTGTATGGGCAATGCAGAGGCAAGCTGCTGGGGAGATTTGGTTTGGCATAAAGGACCCCATGCAACCTGCAAAACGTACCATCCTGGGGCTCTTGTTACTGCCAGCCCCACTTTGGTACCTTTCTGTGGTCGTAAACGTCCTTAGTCCAACCAAGCATCTCTGTCACAGCTGTTATATTGGTGTGTTTCTTCACTGCAGTCCTTGGGTTTCTATTCAACACATCATGTATTACTTTCCTAACTCAAACTGATTTTGGTGCATTTGACTGGAAAAGGTCATGTAGATCCAGCTCAACCCTTAAATGACAGATCATGCCCACACACCATCAATACATCAAACAGGAAGACATTTCCTTGGTTACTATGCATTTATAAGCAAAAAATCACTCTCTGTCCTCAGCACACCAAACACCCATTATGTTGTGGTCATGACTATTTTGGTCATTTAACAGAGATGCTTTCCCCATCTGCCTAAAATATTAAATTTCTGCCTCCTGCTTCCACTCACATTCCTGTTCCAGTATTTCCTTCAGGATGTCTCTCTTCTTCTTATGGATGTGCAAAAAACCTGCAGGCACTTATCACATGAGGCACATCATGATGAGAAACACCCACCCTTCTCATGAAGTACCACCTCTCTCCTATCCATCTTCCTGAAGTACATGCCAGCGATCATCTGCAACCACTCCACACAAAGCTAAATAATCCTCCCTTCATGCTGAAACCACCAACAAAGAGCTTCCTTGGCCAGGGAAACAGAGCATACACTGAATCCAGATGCCCAGAACAAGAAGGGGAACCATAATGTTCATATCCTCTCTAAAAGCAAATAGTCCCTCTCCATTCCAGCACCCAGACCCAATTTTTGCAAGAATGCTATCACAGACCTTTCCACTTCACATTACCATCAGTGAATATTTTATAGTGATCAGTCAGCCACTGCAAACCCATGGAAAATATCTTTTCCTGCTGGCAACGACTAGTCGTGTGTGTCTATCATTTACAACCCTTTAAAGCCAGCACAAACTCTTACACATTTCCAGGCTTCTGACATGGCAGAGCAGAAAACTTCTCATTTCAAATCCCTGTGACATTTGCTGTAGCCGATCTCCAACCCCATCTGGTGAGCTGATCAGCAGTAAGACACCAGAGGCAATGGGAGCATGGTTGCCCACTTGGATGGGAACACTGATGGCTGTGTTCTTCTCTTGTAGCTCTGGGCTCTGTTCACATCTCTAATTGGGTTTTGTCATCCAAAAGATTTGCCACCGGCTGTGGCCATCTAGTTCTGCACCACTACCTGTGTCCCATCAGTCATTGCTGCCTATGTGAGCCCTGAAACAAAAGTTTCATCAAGTAAAACTGCTTCACATATGCACTCCACAAAAATTGATCTCATCTTCCTACAGAATCATTTTCTACAGCTGTATCACCTCAGCATCAAACATCTTAGGAAACCCCAGATGCAAATTCTTCAGCTTGCCCAACTACAAATGCATGTGCGTGATCCCATCCATATTAATGAATCTCGTAATCACAGCACTTAGCAGCATGTCCTCCATCTGCTGCCCAATAGTAATTTGAAAATGGTGCCAGGAACATTAATGGATGGCAGGAAAGGACGTGAATCAGGGGGGTTTGGCAGTTTAATACACTTACCCCTCCAGACCAGTATTGCTGTAGTTTAGAAAGGCATCCCACAATGTGCTGCCAGTAAATCTGTAGAGCACAGAACAGAGCAAGGGACCGTTGGACCTCAGGACAACACCCAAGTACTGAGCAAACAGTGTATGCACAAGGATTGTCAAGAGAAGCATCTTAGACTATCATAACGAGGTGGGTGGATGTGAGAGTTTGATGTAGTGTAAACAATGTACCTGTATATATATATATCTATATATCTATGCACATAGAGAAAAATACTGTCCCTGTATAAACATGGCCAAAACTCTAAAGAAATCAGTATCTGTTCTAGTTGGTCCAAAGACATCCTTTAAAGACTTCCCTCAAAATTTAGACAAAGATGCGAATACTAGAGAGGGAAAAAACTGAAACCTATCTTCCCAATTGATAGTTGTGATTAAATCCAGAATAGTTGTTTTTCACCTTATATTGTGACAGGTTTACCATTTGAACCTACGCTTTCTTTGGGGAGAAACAGTTCAGTTAGCTTTCTGTGAGAGTAAGGCCTCTCTCTCTGGCTACTTTAATACACATACTGGCATACAGCAAACACGAATTGAAGCAAAGGTCTGCAGAGAATTAGTGTTCCAGATAAACACTTGATTTTTACCTGACACAGCACCAGGATGAATGGGCTGTTGTTAGGTTGATTTTTTTTTTTTTTTACCAAGCAGGTCTCCAAGTAGCACTTGCATAGATAAGGGAATCAGATCTCCAAATTCAGGGTGAAAGCTGATCACTACATCATGATGGAAATTATCCTCTTGCTTTCAAGGTATCAGGTAGTGGCTGTTACTACAGGCTATTGTGTAAGTTTGGAGACATATAAAATACCCTATTTTCTTCATCCCTCATACAGAGATTGTTGCCATGCCATTAATATGCCCTTCTTATCTTTTCTCATTTTTCTTCATTTTCATATGTAACTTTACACTTTGCTTTGCTTGACGCTTTGCTGTGTAACCTATAACCCGAGAAGAACACAAATGACAGGGGTCATATTTGTTTGGTAGTAGGTCTGGCAGCTGATCGTCTTCCAGGTTGTCTGTACAAGATGTGTAGCTGGTTGGCATATAGCGATTTTAACCTTGTAAATCTGAGGTCTCCTCCTTTATCATGTTGCTTCACGAGAGAGATAAGTGTGTCCTGTGAACACATTTCTGTTAATCTGAATCTTTTTATGTATTTGCTTTGACTGTGTTCCTTCCTTTTTTGTGTTTGCTTTCCACAGTTATCCTAGGGAACACATTTTCTGGTAGGAATATTCACCAAGTGTGAATTTAGCATGAAAACACATTTCAAACTCATAATAACAACCACTTACATCACAAAATAATTCCAGAAAGTTACACTCACCCACTTAGGAACAGAAACATATCACATCATCAGAATATCAACATCTCCCAAGGAGCTGGCCACAAATGAGACACAAAGCACAGATTATTCCAATAAATTATTTAGCAAATATGTCTGAACAATGGGTCCATATGTAAATATTGTGATCTCTTCTCAGATAATCTATGAAGAGAAATTATTTAGCTATGTGTCAGATGAATTATTCAGCCAAATACTTGGAAAATAAGTGAGATGCAAAACATTTGCTCTTAAATAAGTCCTCCTTCTAATCAATTAATCTTGTTAGTAAGTTGGCTTCTGATACAGGAAAAACAGAAAGAGAATGAAGCAGAACAGTTTCTTCCTGAAGAGCATTGATTATATGTCAGCAACATCCTTGTTTTAAGTCTGGAGAGTAGCTAGTAACTTTCTTAAATCTTTCTTCAAGTTTTTCAAGTTATGCCTAGGATCCAGATGCTGCATCTCAAACCTTCTGGAAAGATGTTGAAGGTCACAGTTAACATGTTTCTCAAAGAGACTCAAGAAATAAGCAAAAGAAGGTTCCTCACGCAGCTCCGTTTGTTTCCTCCGTTGGATCACAAACTGTATTTCCCTTGTCTTGCGTCTCTCCTGAGCTGTATCACAGCACCCCACTAAGGAAAAGATTAATACGTCTACTGACTCTCTCTTTCAAAACCACATTGAAATGCTTCTCCAAGAAAAGCAGCCTGCATCCCCCTCGAGCAACAAAATCTGCCATCTGGTAGGTTTGTTCTTTATAGTCGTTTAGAAGATATTAAATCTTCTTTTGTATGCAGAGAATTAGGTGGTGGAGAGGCTTAGCATTGTATTTAAGAAAAAAAAAAAAAAAGGAGAAAAAACAGTTCACAAAGTCATTGTGTCCAGAGAAGAATATTAGAGAGACATTAAGTAGAAAGACAAAAGGCAAGCGAGCATCAGTTCCTTTGAAAGATGTAAATCATTCTGAGTCCTCGGGTGGTTGGTTAAGTTCATTGTTAGTTGGGTAATCACTGTCCTTCATTAGAACCTTCTTCTAAACAGATTTTGAAACAAAATCATCCAAAATGAGCAGACAGGAAGACCTAATGGTGTCAAGAGGGAATCATGGAAAAAATATCTTCAGAGCCTTTAAAGAAACCCAAAACTTTCCATTTATATAGCTAAATTGCTTATCTTCGGAAAATTAGGGCTTTTTCAATCAAGCCGTTACCTTTGGTCATGGTGAACATGTTGAAGGCAGCTGATTCCTAAGGAAGAAAAATCCTCAAGCCAAAGTTTTTAGTTTACCTCAGGACTTTTAATGACCCTCTACCCTGGAGACTAATAGAGCAGGCTAATGCTTCCAAATCTGTTGTTTCAACAGATGCCAGGAGTGTTTGCCCGGGTGGAGTGCCCCTTCTGTGAAGTGGAGGCTGTTTGCAGACTCTCCCAGCTGGAGGGATCAGGTGAATCCAGAGAGTGAAGAGCTAGCAAATCTATGGGCATGCGAGAAATTCAGAAGACTTGTGCAAGGTCTGATAATATAAAGCAAATGACACAGTGATTGGTGGCATGCTATTGCTTGATTGCAAAGACATAGATCAGCAGCTTCCAAAACAGGCTTCACAACCCTAGAAGATTTAATCAGGCCCATAAACCTAAGTTAGATTCAGGTTAATTTTATTTTAATGCTGATAATTGTGGTTGTTTTAAGCTTTCTGTCTGTAAGTGGGGATTCAAGAAAAAGAAAAGTTGAGAACATTGAGCTAGACAGTGTCACCATGAAATGCAGAAAAGCCCTGAAATTGAAACCCACTGTAGCACCTGCACCAGTAGAGTGTCCAGTGCCACACAGAGCAGCCCTGAGCTAAGTTGTCTAGAAAGGTGGGGAAAAGTGGTAGCAATCAGGAGTGCCATTTTGTGCCATCCTGCAGCCTCACACTGCAAACTCATTTAGACTTGCAGGACACAGCTGGCCCAGCTGCCTACCTGGGACTACACAGTCACCTCAGGGCTTGTAAAAGTCAGGTATGCTCTAAAATGGGAATTCAGCTGTTCTTGAATCATGGCAAAGATACTAGACGCCCTCAGAAAAATGCTATACATCCATTTGAAGTGCTGACCCAGCACAGGGCAGCACCTACACCGCAAAGTAGAACCATGTAAGCCAGCTAGAAGAACAAGATGCAAGCTGGAGGAGCTCCACAGCTCATATCATGACCTGTAGGGAAAAATAACCCTGTAAGTAGCAGCAGCAGCAGCAGATCTCCAAACCCCTCCACTATCCCTCTGGATTCACCGACAGTCAGATTCCTACCAGACTCATGTGTCAGCAGGTCATAAAAAGTTTCAAGTCGCCTTTTCTTTTTCTGGCGTTCTGAAAGAAGTTGTACTAACAATGAGCCACTGCTTGACAGTTCTGAATCCCAAGCTGTTGGGATACAGTGTGACTTCCAACATATTGCTTCCAGCCCCCACCACCCACGGGGAATGGCCTGGCAGGGGGAGCAGCACAGCCTGTTAGGAGGAGTCTCGAACAAAGAGATCCCTTATTCCCTGCACTCAGCTAAAGGGCAGCACCAGCATCAGTCAATGCAAGAAAGCCAGTCCAGCTTCTTGCAGGTCAAGAGATTTGCAGAATGGTGATAACTTTATACATTTTTTGCATTGCATGGCCCAAATTAAAGGCTGTGGAATGAAAGATACCACACGCAGAAAGGATGGAGGTTTTTTTGCCTTGAACTGCAGTTTCAGACCCATGCAGGAAAGCTCACCCTAGAGGGCTGAAGAAGGAAGAAAAAAATTAAACACCACCAACTGCTGTCATTGGACCTGGCTTTGCTCCAAGGCCCGTCAGAGCTGAGATTGATTAGGATATATGGTATCCTGGAAACAGTCGGTACCTTCAGCTGGTTATAAAGCCATTTTAATTGTCTCACTACCACCATGGCAACCGTACTCCCCAGCACAGCCTCCAGGAGGGGAGATAGGCTGTTGGAGGACAGTTCTGTGCCTATAGACCATACCTGACAATGATGCAGTGATTCAGATGGATAAAACCTTGCTCCAATACCAGAAGGGACTAAATTTGGAGAAGGAAATGAAGCCAGTACTGTAATATGTAGTAGTTCATTATCATAGCCAACATTAAGCGTAATAATTTAAATGAACCTTTGGTATTATACAGGGAGGCCCCTGTTCTGGCAATTCCTGCCGGTCTTATCCCACAAACAGCCCCTGCAGTGTTGCACACCCACGTGTGGGGTATGCAGGGCCACATTCCCTGCACAGCATCAAGGGATGAAGGTCTGTGGTCTCAAAAGCGTGTCAGGGAGTGAAGCCTGAAGGGATGGGGAAATAGTATAAGTAGGAGCTCTGCAGCCAAGGAAAGAGAGGTGTTTTAATAAAAAGTTATTCTCCTCTTTCAGATAAGTTTTTGATACTTAATATCAGAAAGCTCTGTGTGATTCTTATTTTCCCAGCCCAAAGCCCTGGCATCTGATGCCTCTGTGATCCTCATGCTTGATGTGTGTTAATACACCTTACCTTCTCCAGTTCAAGCAGCACCATGGCATGACCAGATTTTCTGACCCAAAAGCCTTTGTACCAGGTGGGAATTGATCCCTTTTGTTGCTGATTGATTTGAGTGAGAGCTGAGCCTGCTGTTGGCCAGCTCATCCATGCCTGAGTAGACTGAGGAGCTGTGCTGCCCAGGTTTTCCGTCAGGATCTGTAGCCACGGGACTTTACGTATTATGAGATGCTTCACAAAAACACCTTTCAAATATCTGCAAATGAATTGAAAACTCTTCTCTCCCCTGTCTCTGCAAGGACATTACTCAGTCAAATGCAACCAGAAAATTGAAGGACTGAGAATTTTCAATCAGGACTGGGGTGATTAATTGTCTCAGAGCACTCACAAGGTGACCAGCACAGCAAACAACAAGGTATGACATCTCACGATTCACAATGAGGTGTGTCCAGGAGGGACAGCAGAGATCCACAGAGAAGAGAGAGATGTCAGAAGAAAGGTCAAATTTACAACGTTAAATTCACAACGTTAATAACATCTTAGCATCACACATGTTTATCTGATTCCTTCTCTTCCGCTGAGCCATTACGGCTGTCCCCTGCTTCTGACATTACCCTGCAACAGAGGCAAAATAAATTGGTTTCTTTTATCCTGTAGCAAAGAAATTTATGGTAAGACACATCGTTGTATATATGCTGTGCAGATGGGCAGTTGCCACTGCTCAGCTGATGCACTGATTTGTTAAGGCATGTGAAAAAAGCAGTGTATGCACCAGGAAGGAGCAAGATGATAGCTGCATCCCCTACACACAGCTCTGCGGGCAGATACAGAGATGGACACACACGGGTACAAGTGCCGCTGTAGACATCCACCCTGTGGAAATTGCACATCTAACCTGGGTGCCTTTGGCCATCATAACAAGTCAGATATGGCAGAGGCTCAAGGCAAGGGCTTCTCTGATGCAGCAGTGCTGGTACTGGAGGCTTGCACATAGTCCCCTCCCCAGAAACCGGAGGCATCATGTGCAGCTGGTGTCACCCAGGGCCTCAGCACCAGCATGTCCCACCGAACCTCCTAACCACAGGCTTTCATCTTGATTTACTGTGCAGGATGAGAGCTCTTCTCACACCAGATCTGAAAACACAACCCCCTTCTTTCAGAGCCAAGAATTATTTCCAAGATATTTAAATAAGTAAAGTCACCTATCCAATACTTGGGGTCTCCTGGCATAATTAATCATTAAATTAAATTCAGTTTTTGCACTGTTCAAATCAATTCTGCAGGAATAACACTGTCTGACTGGCACTTACCCTGTTCATCATCTAGAGAGCCTTTGCTGTCCAGCCTGTTTCAGAAACTGAAGTGGGCTTCAGAAACCACCAGTATGGGGCTGGAGGCCCACACAGAAGGTATCCCATCCACGTCCTCTGCTTTTCCAACAGGTGTTTAATCAACTTGCCTATGGAGAGAAGCGAAAGCCCCAGTTGAGGCCTCAAAGGTTGCAAACACAACTCCAAAGCCCTCCTGGAGAGCACCAGGCAGGTGCTGGTTGCTCCATCTGAATGTTTTCACTAGCTGCCGTGGACTCAGCTTGAGCTGACAAAGGCATGGACCATATTACAAGTGTTCATAGGAGAAGAGAATGTTCACATTTCTTCAGCAGATGCATGGTAATCATCCAGCAGAGCTATTGCTAGAAGAGGACCATCAAACAGCATCTGAGTATTTCTTGTGATTCAAAGAGACCTCAACCATCCACTCTGATTGTTTGCATCATTCCTTATTATCCCTGCTGCTCTGTCTGGGTAGTGTCCCAGCCAGCTGCTCTTAAATCAGTCTCAGCTAGCAGTTACCCATTGCCCAGTGGCACCCAAAGAAGGGAAGAGAGTGCCAGCCCTCAAAGGCCTCGACATGCTGGTGGGGAGGAAGGACAGAGAGGCTCTGAGCTGTATCTGTTACCTGAAAGCCCCTCAGGAAAAGGCACAACTTTCCACTTCCCCACCACAATCTCTGTGAGGAGCAGGAGCAAAGCCCCCCACCACACTCTGCAGGGCACTGTGGTGGCTGAAGGCAGACAGTGTGTCCCACAGTACCCTGTGTGCCATCGAGGCACATCTGCCACCCAGGACAACACGGAGCCTGTGGTGGACACAGAATCTTGTTCTTTTCTTCCTTGTGGCTGCAAAACCAAAATAAATAGTTGTTTCTGCAAAACTCAAAATAGCTTTAAAACATCTATTTTCTGACAGCAGTCACCCCCTGTCCCTGCTCTTCACCTTGCCTTTTGCAGCTCCTGGTGAAGCAACTCCAGAAAAAGTACTTGCAGGAACCTGCTCATGGGGGGTGGAGAGTAGAAGTTGAAGCAGAGGGAAACATCCCTCAGTGGCACCGCACTGTCCTCACCAACTTCCCTGCAAGATTCTGGTGCCAAGAGACATGGAGGACAGCGGCAGCAGCAGCAGTTTCTCCATTTCACCCTGTGGAGCAGCTTGCCCAGCCCCATGGCTGCATCCCACCACCTCCCAGCCAACACCTGCACTGCACAAGTGCCTGAGGGGGTACCCAGGCTCCCTAACATAACCCGGGGGTTCTAGTCACAGGGACACCTTCTGCCTAAAGATTTCCTGCAGTTCCCAGTGTTATTGGGAATTCGGTTTTAACACCCGCTCTATAATTCTCCCCTTACAGCTGTTCTGTCCTCAGACAAGAATAACTCACTGTTATGTATCTGGGAACAAAACTGCCAGAAACAACCGGCCAGCCCACTGCCACGGCAGAGTTCACTCTCACACTGTGTCTTTATGTGCTGAAGCTCTAAAGGGAAGGGAGGGACTTTTTGCAAAGACAGGTAGTGATAGAACAAGGTAATGGCTTTAAACTGGAAGAGGGTGGGTTTAGATGAGATATTAGGAAGAGATTCTTCACTGTGAAGGTGGTCAGACATTAGAACAGGATGCCCAGAGAAGTTGTGGATGCCCCCTCCCTGGAAGTGTTCAAGGCCAGACTGGATGAGGCTTTGAGCAGCCTGGTCTAGTGGAAGGTGTCCATGCTCATGGCAGGGGGGTTGGAACTAGATGATCTTTAATGTCCCTTCCGACCCAAACCATTCTATGATTCAGTGATTTTATAAATTGCATATATAGATTTAAACTGATAGCTACATTTTACACACTTGCAAAAGGAGCGTGTAAAAAGCACGCAGTATGTACAAGCTCACAGTTCAGGAGCAGCTCCCAAAGGTGAGCCAACACAAGTTCTTGGGTGGCTGTTGAGTTGGGGTCCATGCCCATAACCCTGGCAGTGGAAAATATTCCAGTAGCTACACTCTCTTTACGGAGAGTGTACATGGATCTATAGATATCCTTTGGGAAGGAGCTGCATTTGCTCCCAAATGGGCTCACTGGGTATGGGCACAGATCCCTCCTGTCCACCCTTCTGAGTGCGTGAAGAGTGGAACGCAGCTGTGCCAGCACTGTCCCACTGCCCTAATTCAGTCACCTTTCAGCATTGACCACACAAACAGGCAGGTGTCTTCCTTAAATCAGCAGCAGCTGACATTTTTCTCTCCACCAACCAAGCATGAATCACTCTAAAATGGAGGCTGAGCTCCTTGTTTCCCAACAACTCAATGTTAGCCTGAATTGAGGAGATCGAAGAGGAGGTTACACATCACCTCCTTGTCCCTGCCTGCTTCTGGCCAGGCAGGGGCTCCAGCGCCTGCAGCCATCCATCCGCCTGATGCTCCATATGCCCTGTGCTGTCTGTGTGTGCTGGCACTGGTTTTGTAGGACCTCGCATGAACCAAGTGCTGGAAGGGCCTCCACTGGTTGACACCCATCTCGCCTTCAGTGCTCACACTGCTCTGCCGGGCTCTCACGTGCTTGTGCTGCAAGCACTGCTGTTGGGAAAGACATCAAAGGAAAGGCCTGTTCAGCACCCATGGTGCATGTCCCTCCTTGGAGCCCCACTGCTCCTGGGGCTGGGTGAGGAGGGGACCCCACAGCCTCTCTCCAGAGGATGTGAGGTGGGTTCCTGACAGCCCCTTGGCGGGGTCTGCTCACCAGCCCCAGCTCCGAGGAGTTCCCCCTGAATGAGGCGGAGATGGGATGCTGCCCACAGGACAGCGTGTCCCTGCCGCGGGCAGGGGATGGAGCTGAGAAACTCTCCCCGGGCTGGAGCACCCACCCCCCCAAAAAAGAACAAAAAAAAGTTTTTGAATTCAGCGTTTTTGCACCAGGATCAGCTGCGGGGCGGGGTGGGCACCCTGTGCCAGCCCCTCAGCCGTGGGCAGGACAAGTGGGGAACTGCTCCGGGGGAATCTCTTCCCGCCACCCTCTGTCCCGCGCACGGGGCGCTCCGGGGGCCGGGGCTGGCGGCGGTTCCGCGCGTGTCCGCAGAAAGTGCCGGGACCGCGAGGGTTGGCGGCCCGGGGCGCGGCGGGGGAGCGGTCCGTGCCGTGCCGGGGGGGCCGTGGCTGCGCGCCGCCCCGCCGGCGCTGCCGGGGGAGTGGTTTCCCCGCGCCGGCATCGGCGGGGCCGGTCTGCGGGCGGGGAGGTGCCGCGGCGGTGGCGGTGCTAGCGCCCGGCCAGGGAGGATGCGGACGCGCTGACGGAGCTGCCGGCTCCCCTCTGCCGCCGTGCATGGGCGGCAGGCGGCTGCCGCCTCGCCTCGCCTGCCCCGCCGGTGAGCCGGGCTGGGGATCGGGGGGTCTCCGCCGGGCTCGGGGGAGGTGAGGCTGGCCGAGGGTGGCGGAGGGTGGCGGGAAGCGGCTGCAGCCCGGGGAAGAGCCACCACCTGTAAGTCCTGTGCTTGCAGCCCCGCGGCGGCGGCCCGGGCCTGGGGACGCTGCTCCCCCCGCCCCGGGGTAGCGCGGCCGCGGCGGAGCCGTCAGCCGGCGGCGGGTCGGTGCCGGGCGGAGCGGGTCGGGTCGGGGGACAGCAGGCGCGGGAGGCGACCGAGCACCGAGCGGGAGAAGGTGCTTCTGCTGCCCGCCTGGCTGCGGGAGCGACGCGGGAAGGGAAAGCAGAAGGTGCGCTCTGCCCTGGCTTGTTCTTCCAGATGCTTTTCTCCTTTTTGAGTAGAGGATGTTAAGGAGAATTCACTGAAGAATGGGTTCCTCTTTAAAAAACAAACAAACAAACCAGCAACTTGTTCGGCAGCCGAAAGGGCTGTGTGAAGGAATCCTGATGAATGAGCTTAGCACTGGGAGAGTTGTTGGTTTGTGGTCTGCGATCGCCTCAGCTGTTCCTTTATTCTTCTTTTTTTTTTTTTTTTTTTTGTCTCCAAGTCAACTTTTGAGGCGAGGAAGCGGGTAACAAAGCACCAGTTTAAGACAATGATGCTTTTGCTCGCAGCCCAGCTGAACTGGGTACAAGAAAACTGAAATCCTGCTTTTCCCATCAGGTAGCAAATACCACAAGTACAACTACTTGTAGAGAAAGAAAGAACCTACTTTGCTCTGTAAATGAGGGCAATGTTTCACTCTGAGCAAGGGGTGTGAATATTTTCCAGCTGCCAAATGAACATACCGCAAAAATTTTCTTTTCATCTGGGACAGAGCTGTGTTTGTAGATCTCTGAATATGGCTACAGTTGTGATGGGGAGTTCGGGTTAGGTGGGATGTAGCATTAACCCCTCAAGCCACAATAAGCGATATACAGAAAAAAATTTATTTCCATCAGACTTTCCCTGGCTGAGACCTTTACTGCAGTTGTACAGTCAGTGGTAGAGCTAAGGAAGCCCTCCTGGCTATAGATTCAAACCTTACTGAAGGACCCAGAAGTTGGTGTTCGTGTCTGTCCCGTAGCCTGGCTCTCTGCACAATGCCTCCTTATGAGTAGCCTGAAAAAGAAGGTGAAGCAGGGAAATCTGCCTACACACAACCAGGCTCAAGCCAGTGTTTTCCATCTCTTAGGTTTAATGAGCAATAAATTTTGAGCCCAGAAAAGAATCCACCTCACAGCTCTGGATTTTGATAATTAATATTCCATTTAAAAAACATGTTTTCAGAGTGAACATTATGATTACAGAGAGAAAACAAGCAAACGGGGAATGACTTGACCTGAGTTTCTTGCTTTCCCGATCTAGCCTGACAATTTGTCAATCAAGTGGAATTTCCTCTACCATCTCTGGTACGTTATTTTAGCAGAAGAAATGAATGTGCAAATGTAGTCACTACTTTGCCTCCCTCCTCACAACGATCTCTTTGTATTAAGCAACAGGCTTTTGCATAGATCAGGTATCAACCCTGCAGTGTCACAGGCTGAAATTGCTCCTTTTCTCTTATTCTGGAAATTATGACCCTGCATTTGAGCCTATTTAACCACATCTGTCTATTTCGAAGGGGTCAGTCTGAGAATCCTTGGTGTAGGGTGGATCCTATGTCATGTAAGGCAGGAGGAGCCCTGCCATGACTTCAGGGAGGCCAGCATCTGCCTCAGCAGCAGCCCTTCTGTTTGCTCCTCAGACATGTATACCTTGTCCGGAAGGATCTGTGAATGGATCAATATTTCCTGTATTTTCTTTCTTAAAAGGAAGACTTTATTGCAAACCCCAGGAAAATTGCCAACCAATGGCAATAGCTGGAATGAAAAAGACTGATGGATACCAACAGGTCCTTAAAACCTTTTCTCAGCCCCCTGTTTCAGCCTTTGTCCCTCTTTGATCACAAGTCCTTAGGGGCTGGGATCACCTCTCCTTCATGGTTTGGAGAGAGTGTGACCAGTACTGTCCTCTGCAGAGGAGATACCAGCACTGGAAGAAGCTGTGGTCCAGCAGGACAATCCCCTGCTCTTATCAGGGTGTACTGACTGATCCCAAAGTGTCTTGCCTCATAGTGCCCATGTCTCCAGAGGACTAGGAGCAAAGAGTCCAAGTCCAGCTCCTCTGTTGAGACCACTGCAACTTCTGTAAGATGTAGCCTGAATTTTCAGCTGAGTTTTGTCTCTGACATGCACATGCATAAGCTGCCTGTGTGCAAATATTTAGGAGACCTCTAGATCCGGAAGGTGCTTGTTAATTGGTTGGTAGGAAGACTCACAGCCCTATTAATGCATATCTGCCTTCAGTGTTAATGACTCATTAAAAAGAAAAGCATACTGCATTTTAATTTTTTAAATAATTTCTTTATTTTTAGCTGTGTGTTGTTCTCATCCTCCATCGTGCCCGTCCCTACTGCAATAGCACACAGTGTTCTCATATCCTCCATCTCAGTCTGGGGCAACTTCCCACACTTGGAAATTCAATTAAGGTGATGGATTTTTAATTCCTAGAGAAAACCAGCTGCATCTCTGGTGTTAGGTTGTGATGTCATGACACCTGTGATTGTGCTGTTAATTACCAATAGAGAACACTAAAAGTCTCTTAATTCTTTGTTCTCTTAGGAGTGTCTGGTGGGTTTTTGTTCACTTGTTTTTTTTTAAGTCTAACACTTTTGCTGTGTTGGCTTTACTAAATTCTCTAGTAAATGCTCAATATTGCATCATATTACAGCACTGACAACACCATACTCTAATTTCCCCAAAGTTACAAGGAAATAGTTACAAGGAAATAACTAGTTTATCTTTTAAGTAAATATAATTCTACCTGATTGTACCTAACCTCTTATCCTATTCTGTTATGTAGAAATCAGCCCAGTGACAGACTATCCAGAGCATTCTTTCACAGTGCCAGAAGGACATCAGACATTTCACAATCTATTTCCCATTCCATTTCCATCAAAGAATCACCTACTCTCTGTTGATGCTCTGAGATACTTTTATCCTCACTCGTCTTCTGCTAGTGGGACTGTGGCTTGAATTCAGGACCGCCCAGAAATACCTAGGGAATAGTAGAAAGAAGCGCAGGAAGGCAATTTTCATCTGTCACTGATTCCCATGGGTGCTAAGGTGAGAGACAATCATGGCATGAAATGTGAGGGATGAGAGAATCATCATTTTCCAGAGAAGATCCCAGAAACAAAACCATTTATTTCTGAGACCCTTTAGTTATGATTGCTCTGAATTGGAAGGAATTATATACTTATTTGTGAGGTGTTGGCTTTGTAAGGGTTGAAAAATTGAAGCCAATTCAAGGTTCACTGTGTGAGCAGAGCTCAGAGACACTCTGCAATGCACAGGCATTTCTGATCCCTGAAGCAAGTTCTCAGATGAGAGAGTGTTTGCGCAGCGAGTACCAGAGGAGATACCTCTGAAAACATTTAACAGCTTGTTGAAGCTTATCTCTAATTTTGATGGGGCTGTTTTCTTAATGAGGTCCTTTCACATCAATTAGCTGCTGAATCCAATGTTAAAAAAAAAAAAGAAATACAAACTTTCTCTTGGCACGCGGTTCCATGAGGACTCTGTGGAGATTTCTATGATACTGAGGTCTACCAGCATTCAGAGGAGCTGGCTTAGTCATTCTTTCCATCTGCTGTGCTTCTTCTTCCCTCTGCTGCTCTGCACAGGCTTCCTGGCTGGCTGCTCCTCATCCCTATCTCCGAGCATCCTGGCTGGCTGCCCTGCTCTCCTCCCGTGCCGTGCCTATCCCTTGTGGCATCTTCTGTGAGGAAGCTCAGGTAGTTTAGTGCTGAGATCAAAGAGCTGAAATAAATTAGCTTCTCCAAAGCAGCCAGGAAAAAGAAGAAGAAAAAGGAAAATCCCACCAAGGAAGCACCCATGGCAAGCAGGACTGCAGACATAATTTGTGAAAAACTTTGACTTAAATCACCCCCAAATCATGAGATTGCTTTAAAAATTGTGATAGTTAAACACAAGCACATTTTAGTTCTTTTTCTTTCTTCTTTGACCATTTATGAATCAATTTTCTAGTTCCTTTTTGAAAACAGGGCCAGTAGGATCTTGGACAACTACCACAAACTTGAAGTTGAGTTTTGTGTGTAGTCACAGTGCTCCAGGAGCCAGGGATGCAAGAACAGCAGCTCCCCAGTGCCTCACTGTGCAACACCAGGAGTCAAGGAAGCTGAGTTGGAGTGACCTACCAGTGCCATGCCCTTTGCAAGCCTGTATTTTCTAGTGTTGGTAGTCCACAGATGAGTGTTTGAGAAATTCCTCAGGGTGGTGTTTACCCCAGTAGCTTCTTTGGAGCAGGAACAGTAAAAACTGCAGCTTGTTGCAAAGTTAGCGGTGAGAGGCAGCATGGTCTGGAAATAGCAGCCTCCTACCCCTTTTCACTCTCCCAAACTACGTGCTGTGTCTCATGCTGAAATGCCTGCACCTCCACATCAAGAGTCATTTCATCTCGCTGCTTCCTGAGAGAGATCGACATCTTCTGCAGAGCACACGCCACTGAGGAGAGGAAGGCAGCTTTGGCCTGCGGAGAGCAGAACTCAAGTACTGCGTGGGTGGCCAAAGACAAGAGCTTCTGAAACAAGGGAACAGAACAGATCTCTAATCTCCAGACTCTGACACATATCGCACTTTTCTCAGTTGCTTAGGAAAGAGATTTGCATCCAAAAAGAAGTGGGTGGTTTAAATAGGAGCTCGTACACACACGCATTTATCTTCTGTGGTCCATGCGGTAATTTACATTTCGCTAGTCCCATGGAACCCACAACACTTCATAAAATACATCCATTACAAATGTGCAATCAGGGGAAACAAAGAAGCTGTCCAAGTTCCTATCCACAGTGTCCAAAAGCTGAGCTCAGTAGGCAGTCATGGAAGCTGGAGGCTGCAGAGTGTCACTGAGGTAAGCACATATTTTGGTTTGTGCCAAGATGCTGAAGCTAGTGTCCCACCTTCAGCAGAGGTACCAGGCATGGTCATACTGCCCAGGCCACCCAGGTAGACTGAAGCACTGCAAAGCCTAAGCCTTAACTTCATCCTCCTAGGTCACTAGTGTAAGACCAAGGCATATAAGAGTTGGATCCACAGAAGCACCTGGCTGTAGAAATCACCGACTGACACGTTTCCTTGCAGAGACCTTGTACCTTTCTTGTACCTTCTGGTACCATGGCAGCAGCCCCTTCATGGCTTTGTCCACCACAACAGCCATAGCTCTGTCCTATATCACTCACACATCCACTGTGGCTGAACTGATAGCCCCATCTGCTGCAGTGAAGTGGCCCAAATAAGACACTCTTTCTTCTTCTGGGTGGAAAGACCTTCTTAGACCTGTCTGTTTATTGGGAATTGCTGGGCGGAGTTCACTGTGGCTCGTCAAAATTTTCCACTTTGCAAAAATCAAGCAGTAGCCCTTTGCTTCTCCTGCTTTACACCATTCTTATGCATGTCCTGTCCCAATTTTCCTTGTAATCAATAGCAGGGGTTTCTTTTTGTAGCAGACACAAAGGCTAGACTCCTTGAATGAAGAAAAGTTTGCATTTATCCAGAGGCTTCAGTGGGGTGAAGCAGGGGGGGCCGGACGCCCAAGGCTGAACTCCGTGTTTGTTTGAGGCGCTATCTGAAATCAGTGGGAACTGCGTGTGTGCTGCGATTGCAGGGGCCGGCTCCCAGAGCTCCGTGTTTGCAGTCCCCCCGCGTGCCTGGCTGGGCTGTGGGGGGGTATCTCTCCAGCACAATTTAAGTACAGGGCTGGTGAAGCCCCTGGGATTGTCTCATTGAAATGAGAAGGGGAGGGCTTCCGTTTCTGCCGTGCCAGAAAAATGATAGATTTGCCCAGGGAGCAGTGGTTCAAGGCCAATTTCTGCCGCCTATCTGCACCCATTTGTTCGAAGGTGCACCTTCAATGTGGTATTGTTGGGCTGTTATCATCATATTTCCATGAGTGCTCAGTGGGGGAATGATTAACTCAGGAAGCTGGGGAGGGGAGGAGGGAGGAGGCTGTCCCGCAGCCCCTGCTAATCCAGCAGCAGCCCTGGCACCCCAGTGTCAGGTCTCCCTCTGCCATCTGGTTGTCTCCATCACTGGGGCAGCTTACAGAGAGGAGGGGTGATGCTTACAGAGTAGGATGTATCTTGAAATAAAAGTGACCTGATGTTGGAGGTGCTGCTGCCTCCCAGGGAAGTGTTTGGGGCTTGATGCCTCTGAAATGTGGGGCTCCTTTATCAAGCAGCTGATCTGCAGGCTGCTAGGATTGCAACCTGCGGCTGGTTCCTATTTCTGTTTCGCTGATGAAGTGCACTTGCCTTAAAAACATCTACTTTGCAATTCACAGTGGATTTATCCCAAGGCTTCCACTGCTGTGCATGGTGTAGCCCTCTCCCCACACAGCATGGCCAGGCAGAACCCAGGAGAGACAGCCAGGCTGGGCTTCCCACACACCCAGCTGGCCAGAATTGTTGTACATCCTGTTTCTGCTCCCTGGCACTGGTCGTCCTCCTGTGGGAGGTGAGACCGCTCCACCAGGACAGACTGTATCCTTGTGATGTAGAAACTCCAAACACACAATGTGTCCCAGATGCTTTTCAAAGTGGGAGAGAAGCCTGGAGAGCACCTTTTGGTGCCTGGGCTTTCAAGCAGCACAGGTGGAAATCCATCCCTTTGTGTGGGGTGGGGAGCTGGGGGGCCCTTGATCTGGGCAAAGGGGCCACCACTGAGGCATTGCTTGGTCTCACTGGTAGAACCAGCTCTCCTCTCATCCCCTTGGTTGTATCTCCTCACACTTTCTTTGATGGTGCAGGTCCTAAAGAGGCAAGGGCATGACCAGGTCATTGGAGTAGTCCCTAAATCAACTGTTCTTTACTGGGAAGTGTAGCAGTGCTCTCCAAGCCCAGAAGAGGGGTGGCCAGGCAGTGTCACCAGTCTCTGAGACTTGAGGCTTCTTGGTCACTGTTAGCAGCACATGTGCACACCGTCATATGGCTCTGCTTGACAATGCCTCATGGGCTATGTGAAAATGGTTATTATTTCTGTTGTGGTCTGGCACAAACACTCCTAGATCCCAGCCCAGCTCCAACATGCAACATGTAAGACATCACAGTGTGCTTTCCTCAGAGAGGTCCTACGCTGTCCCAGGATGAGGGCATATGACAAATGAGGAGAGGAGGAGGATATGGTGACAACGTGGTGCCCAGCTGATGCACAGCTGACCCATTTCAGATGATTCAAGGCATTTTGGGTTTCTCTCGGAGAAGTAAAGCAAGAGGGGCTTCACAGCCATGTTGGTACTCCTGGAGACAGAAGCAGCTGGTTATCAAGGTGGCAAAGGAGGGCAAGTTAATTTGGAGGGTGGAAGAAGGGTAGGAAAGAGTGCATGAAGCAAACGGGCTGCAGGCTAGACTAATCAGCAAAGCAGGAAAGGTGGGTAAAAGTAAGAAGGGGCAAGAAGAGATAAGCAGAGCAAGGCTTTACTCGAGTCATTTCCAGACTGTTTCCACTGCAGTAAAGGTTTGTCGTGTGATTTCAGTAGCCATGCCTTGTTTTTAAAAGATTAAGCAGTATTCTAGAGGGAAGGGTCTTAGTTTATGTTTCCTCTAGTGTCAGCCAAAGAAGTTAATCACATCTATTAGGTAGATAAAAGTGAGTATTTTCTCTTCAGAGAATAAATGCATTGTGGTAGTTTTATACACTGGAAACACTGAACTCTTCAGTGGTCTTGACTGGGAAGCAGTTTTTCTGTTTTTAAGTATGGGTGTGTGGGGCTAGGAGAAGGGACTTCTTCCTCAAGTGATTTATTATAGCATTCAAGTAGCTGAGCCCCAAGGGCTGATGTCTTCTCTCAAACACTGCACGTGCTGTAGTACAGAGTTCCCTAAAACTTTGGCGAGGAGATTGGTCTTGGGTTGGTTCCATCCAGAAGTCCTTCTGCTGAGACTGGAAAAGCAATGGATGTGGGTTTAATTAATTTAATTAATTAATGTGTGGATCCTTATATACTGCTACCAGGCATCTGAAGATACCTCTAAATAGCAAGTGGCCTGGCTTGGATTCCAACCAGTGGCCGTGTGGTGCTCGGTTCGTTATCTCTTACACCATTTTGTCTCTCATTGAGAGGTAAACTCAGTGTAATAAGTGTTCTTATTACATCCAGTATTTTCTAAAGGAGAGACTGAAGGTAGATGAGTTTGTGTTGAATTTCCATGGCTTTAATAGCAGCAGTTTTGTAATGAGTAGTGGGATAAAAATCTTCTTCCCAGCGTATTGGATAACACAGTATCGGATGCTCTCTGGTTTCCATACAGGAGACAAGCACTGAGTGTAGTCATGAATTTTTAAGGGACAAAACATTAGCCTCTCTGAAGTTGGTTTGATCATTGGTTAGGAAGGAAAATTGCCAGACAAGAATTAAACCTTCTGAATTGAATCCTGGGGATGGAGATGTGATTTCCTGCTTCTCTAATTTGCAGTAAGCATGGTCTGTGGCATGAGAAGAAACTCCAGAATGTGATGCACAATTTTTCCTCTGTCACTGTTTTTGAATAAAATCAGTGTGCAGTTAATCCAGTGTTATAAATCTTGGTAGGAAGGCCTCCAGAGCAGGTAGATTTGTTTAATCACTTGGGCTGGAATCCAAACCACTGGAGTATATAAAATATATACACTGGTGCCATTCACTTCACTGAAAACACCTTTTTCTCATCCAAGGAAATAGCTGTGGCTGGCATGAATATATATATTTGGCAAGCTGTAGGGCTAAACAGATTTCTCAGAAAATCATCTTTGGCCAAGATACTGACTATAGTTCAGCACTGGAACTTCTCAAGATCTTCAGCTGAGACTTTCTGACAGACAAGTCATAAGAAATTGTTGATTCACAATTTGAAATGGTGGGATCCTTACCTCTGCTCACCAGGCTCCCTGTCCTGATACCAGTCAAAGTATTGCCTTCAGTTTGGAGTAGACCTTTGCAAAAATCACTTCTCCTGTGACATCTCTAATAAATGTGCAGCAATGTAATCCTAACTTATCCTTCTTTCAGCCTATTTTGTCTTCTTTCTGTTTTGACCAGTAGCTTCTTGAGAAGGAATCTCTTTCTTTGATCTTTTGAACCTTTGTCTCACTAAGCATACTGATCCTGCCAAATAAGGGCATAGGTTTTTATTTTCTAATTTTCCAACTATCATCAATATTTCTGTATGGGAGAATTTCACAGTGTCCCAGTTTCAGCTGGTTTTATGTAGGTTACTCTAAGGAATAAGGTTTATAATCACAAAAAGAGTCAGATTGCAAGGTATTGCAAGGTATGGCTGAAAGTAGTGGGTGGTTTTGGAACATTAATTGCCTCAGTAATTCACTAGGTATGCTGTGAGCTACACTGTGAGCGAGATCGATTCCCATCTGGTGTAGAAAATTATACAGACCATTGCAGTAGAGTTTCTGCAGCAAGTTTTCAGTAGTACTCTTTCCCACCAGTCGCTGCCAGCATTGTTGCTTTGGTTACATGCTCTGACTCTGTTGTTTTGTCTCTCTCAGGCACTTTTAGGGTTTGACAGAATTTGCACGACACTTCATTCACAACGTGAACGCCTGCAGCAAGGACAGTTTTTGGAGGTGACATCCGTTGATGTGATTGAAGGTAATGCACTCTCCTCTGTCATTGCCCTCTACTTGTGTTTATCCTCCACAGAGCCTCATGCTCTGGCTGGGCATCCCCTTTGCTGTCCATCCTGGTTGGTGAGGTGGGAGCAGAATCAGGCCTCAGTTCGATGCGTGTCTGAGCATCCTTCAGGCTGATCACAGAGTCACCTAGACTGGAAGAGACCTTTAAGGTCATCAGGTCCAATCATTAACCCAACACTGACAAGTCCTCGACTAAACTATGTCCCTAAGCATTATGCCTCCATGACTCTTAAATACTTCCAGGGATTCTTGCTTCAGGTAACAGCTATTCCCAACTGTGGCTCATCGTGTCCCATGAACTGTGGTTTTGTCCCTCTGCTTAAGGAGATCTTTGCTTGTGTCACACAACCTGCCTGTTTTCCATAGCCACGTAAGTGCTCCGCATCTTGTAATCATGAAGTTCATCCTCATTCAAACACTGTTTTACCAGCAGGAATTTCACAGGTCAGTTTTTGCCCTCTGTTCCAAAACGAAAATAAAAATGCATGCATTGTTTCTGAGCACTTGCTCGTGGAAGGTGGTTTAGCACTTGTCAACCTATATATTGCTCTGTATGTTACTGACCTTGTTAGCGCCATCACAAGCAGCAGAAAGTGGGCTGTGCATTTGCTCTGTGCCCCTGGAAAAAGATCAGCATAGCATGGTCCTGCAACTGTAGCAGTTGCATTTAAGATAATCTTCTCTAAATGTAGTATTCGTACAGAAAAGCAAGAAGATATTTTACTTTTTTTTCCCCCCATAATTGGTATATTTAAGCTTAATTAAACCTAGGGGAAGTAAATGCATCTCTTAATTCACTGCTACAAGAATTTTAAGGTTCAGAGTAGATGACTCATCTACCAGAACAGAATTTATTCTTTGTTTGTAAATGCTATTTATTGCCTTGTTTTGCATCACTATGGCTACTGTATGTCATTGGTGATATCAGCACCTACTGTACATAAAATGAATGCAAGACTGAATTTAAAAGAGATGTAGTTCTTATAATAATTTACTTGTATCAACCACTTTTCTTTTGTATGTAAGTACTTCTCACATGAAAGCAGCAGCAAAAGTGGCTCAACATCTTTCCATCAAAACTGGCTGAAAATTAAAAAATTCTACTACACATAAATCATATTGTAGGTAAAAAAAAAAACCCTTTTCAAATTCTGTGGCTTTATAAACAATTCAGTGATGTCCTACGGGTGATTTTGGAGTTTTAGGTGAACTGATTTGCAGTGGCATTCTCAACTATTTTACTTCTAGTTATTTTTAGTGTTAAATACCTAGTTAAGCTTGTTAGAAGCATCACTGCTTTCACAGCCCGTGTAGATTCTTCTGCTTTCCTTTACTGTTTCTAAGTGGAGACTAAGAACAATTAATCTATTCCAGTTAAAGCCTAATTCTTTTGCCAACTCTATGGCCCATGTTCTTTTCTGAAACACATCAAGTACAATCACTTCTGCCATCCTATTCAATCAAAACCTTAAGTTGCACAGATTTTGTGAAATGGCCCGGGCTTCAGCAGCTTGGGAGCTGATTCACTGAGGCATCTGCTGTAACACTGGCAGGACTGTCACCATTTCCCTACCCAGAATCATTTGTCTTTATAATTCAGAAATAATCTGTGGGGTATGATGTGGTCTTAGGGAAGCATGGAGCCTGTTATTGCTGAATAATTGGATTTAATGAAGTCTTAACAACTTCTTTGAGCTCATATGACACATTTGACAGTGCCTGTGTAGATGTATATCTCCAGTGCCCCATGGAATAAGGATGGAGAAGTGTTTTAAATACTTGGTACATATTGAGAGGCTGCTAAAATAAACCAGCCCACTGTCAGTGACTGCAGAGGTCTGCTGCTGGTTAGTGGGGACCAACCCCCAGGACACACCGCAGTGAGACATGTCTTCTCTGTGGTAGACAGGCCCAAGACTTCATAAACCCCAGCCCCCTGCAAAGCCTCCAACATTATTTCCACCCAGACACACACTTTCTCATTTCCCTTTCCTTACAATCTAGGACAGCTGAGGAAGGAGGACTGAACCCCCAAAAAGATCTAAAGAGAAAGGTGTTAATATTGGACATGGTTTGAGCGTTGGGCCCTGTGCTCCTCCAGGCTCACAGCTGGGTATGGCTAACAGGCGGTGTGAAAGCCCCCCAAACCAAGTCTTCCCAAAGAGCTGGGGTGGGAGAGCGAGGTCCTGCTATGGCCCAGTGTGGTCATCTGCAGAGGGGCAGCAGGAGGGGTGCAGAAAGGTCCCTCTGGAACCAAGGCATAGACCAGGATGAGGAAGGAAGGCATGAGCACCAGGGGTGATCAGAGGGAGGAGGCAAGGAAGGGAGTGCTGTTTTCCTTTTGGGCAGGGAAGGGTCCAAGGGCACAGCTCTGTCCTTTTAAGTGCTGTCTTGTGGTGTAGATACAGCTGGCACAGCCCATGGCCACTGCTCCAGGAAGGGGTCTCTCATTTCCAGATCACCAGTCCCTCAATGTTGTCGCCCACAGGTGACCAGTGGTGTGGCCCACTAGATGCTGCAAGAATAAAAGCACATGTCCAGAAAATAAATGTATTTTACTGATGGGGGGTTTTGTGGTGTCCTGATGTGGTATCCCTGGAGTCCACAGGTCCAAGCAAGGGCAGGGAGCTCAAAACTCTCTTCCTAGCAGGCAGAATCTGTCCCTGTTGTACAGTGCGGAGGCTCTGGGAGGATCCAGATTGTGTGAGCTGGAAGATGCCCAGATCAGGAGTTTGATTCAGTCTCTTGCTGAGTTTGGGAGCCTGGTTCTGCTCTGCTGTTGTGTGTGCATGTGTACCAGGAAGCATGCTGTTTAATTCAGCGTTCGTTGGGTCCGAGGCTGGTGCTTCAGGGCTTTCCTTAAGCTGAAGGATGACTCTGGGGTCGGGTCCTGGGCCATGGCTGAGCTCAAGTGTCTCCTGGGTCTGCCGTGCTCTTTTTTAAATATGATGCAGTGGGAGTGAAAGTCTCTGTGATATCACGCTGCTCTGTGCTACAGCTAATTAAAGTAATTGTGAAGGGTTTTGTAGTAATTGCAGATAATATAAAATTTAGTTTTGTGGGGTAATTGGTAATGTAAGCCTGAAACAAGTTATCCTTTAGATGTTTTAGTTTGCATTTCTCAGTAGGAGCAGCCTTTACAAAGAAGGCTTTTGTGTGTGAAGCAGGACCAGAATTAATGGCAGCATTTAGTCATGCCTGAGGGGTGCTTGCTGTGGCAGGTGGCAGGGCGGTGTAATTGATGATGCCCACGTTCTGCGTGCTGCAGGCTCCAGCAGCCAGTAGCTGCTGTACCTGACAGATGCCAGCTAGGGAGAGTGACATGCCCAGGGCCAAACCCAACCAGGGCTGATGTGTTCCCATCCAAGATGAACGTGGCTCCTTCAGTCTGTAGGCCAGAGTGGTTCAGGCTCTGTTTGTTCCTACCTGCTTAATGCTCGTTATGAAGTTTTTGGTCATCCTCATTTTTTTCCATAGAATGTTGTATCTATAAACCTCAAATGTGAGGAAAATACTAATGCTGTAGAGACATGTGGCTACCTAGCCATGGGCTGGGCTGAGCTCAAGCAGCAGGGGCTGCAGCCGGCTCTTGACCCTCTGCTCTGGGCTGCCAACGTGCCTGATGGAACAAGGAGAGTGTGAGGGCCAACACTGTAGTGCCTCAGGTGTCAAACAGCACAGAGGAATGCTTAATGGGCACATAAGCAGCTTTAGTTCCTAAGTCCTTGATTTAAATGAGATTCAGCTGCCAAACCTTCCCTGATGCCTTTGAAAATCCTACTCAACACCTCTCTGAATGGTGAGGCAAGTGGAGACTACTAAAAATCTAACCCTTAGACACCAATACAGCTCGTGTGTCTGAAATGAACAGTTTAAAAAGAAGTGCTGTCTCATAATTACGTGGAAGAGACGTCTGGGAAGAACAAATATTGAAGATGTTATGAAGAATCAGTATGAGAACTTAATTCAATGCTGATATTTCCATGAGTAACTTTTTTTGGTCAACAGACACAGTTTCTGAGCTTGTATATTATTAATGAACTGGTTGCTGATAACATAAGAGGGCTCATATTTTCCTGCTGATGGCTCTGGGACTCTAATGGGGGCTCCTCTCTGCTCTCCTCGGGGGGCAGCTGGGGCTGATGCCCTGCTCTGCATCACGGCATGCAGTGGTAGTAGGAGGCTTGGAGGGCCAAGGAAACAATTCTTGGGGAGCTGTTTAGAAAGGACAATCTATAACACAATTATTTTAATAATTGTGAGAAGCCAAAATCTTTTGTTAAATTAGCTGTGGGGCCAAGAGTTGAGTTTTATGATTCTGATTTAATATTCACAGCATGACAGAGGTGATGAACACACGGGAACCGGTGATGGAAGAATTCACGCTCAGCCAGACTCCTGAGGAAGAAGGAGGCCCTTCAAGCCAGGTAACTCTAGAAAAGCTAGAGAGGATTCTGAGTTGCTTTGGAAAAGCAATGTAATGCAACCAGTAACTGTCATGCCTGTAGATGTTGAATTGCAGAGCCCAACTGTCAGAAGAACAAGCCCTGAAATGCATGTTGGATCCTTTTATTTTTTATTTTTAGGTGTTTTAGGGTTTATTTTTAAAAGGTGGAAGGTTTTTAGGTTCTAGTGGGAGGGTTTTGTCAGGTGCTAGGCTGCTGGGGCATGGTGGCAGCAATGTCTTGCCCATGTGGGGATGCAGGCAAAGCGGGGGTTTGTCACCAGGAGTTCAGATCTGAGCAACCATCACATGATGAAGGCGTCCAGCCAATACTTTTTGCTTTTATACAGCCACCCTTGTAATGAGCTAAGTTTCCTTGGGCTCAGGGGAGCTCCCTTTTTAGAAAAGAGACCATTTGAAACAATGATGTAATTCCCATAAATGGCTGTGGCTTTGTAGCAGCAGCACTGGTCAGGGCCATTTGCTGGCAAGTGCAAGAGCATTTTCTGTCCCCCAGGGGGTCTCAGACACCCACTGGGGTACCCATCTGCAGCGCTGGTTCCAGCAGGAGGGATCACAATGTCTCGACCTCCTTGTGACACCCCAGCGCCCCACTTTGTGCTCTGTGGTTGTACTTGTGACTCTTGGTGGCACTGCTGGTGACAAACCACCTAAATGTGTCCCAGCGGACCTGAGTTGCTTCTCAACACAAGATGTATTATTGCGAGCAGACTCAGAAAGCTACTCTAGGAGAAGCCTGTTGCAGGTTAAGGTCAAGTATTTGGAAGCCAGGCAAGTCAGAACTGAAGTTTTGCAAGTTCCTTTCAGATCACCTGTGCATGTAATGAAGGGCTGTATGCAATTAATGAGCGTACCATTGCCTTCCCCGTGCCTCGCTGGCCGCACAGGATGGAAGCTGCTCACTCAGAGAGCACATTTGCAATATTCTCTTTCCTCTTTTTCACTGGCACATGTTTTCATCATTGTGTTAGTGTACACTGTCCAAACTGCATGCCAACTCCAACTCCATGTATGTCTTTATGGCTTTTCTATGATGTCCCTGATCATGTGCTCCAGAGGTTTTCCCCCAGCTCCTTTACCCTACTCCTCCAGGAGAAGGTGATCCCATCCATGTTTTAGTGATGGCCAACTGAGGCAAAAAAGCAAAAAGAAACAAGAGGTAGCACAAAGTCAGTGACTCAGTGGGAAAACTAGGTTTCTTCCAGCAACTTCCAAGTGCTCTGGCCAGGAGACCGGTCCTTCTCTTCCTGCAGTCTCCTGCCCACTTGTCACACGCTCCAGCTTCCGCAGAAAAATACAGTGAGGCCCGACAGGCAGCTCTGCTTCCTGCCAGTCCTGACTCATTCCTGGAGGGACCTGGTAAATACTGGGCTCTGGTGGAAAAACACATTATGTGATTGGTGTGAGAAAAGACCATATGAGAATAACACAAGACAAAATAGCCAAGCTGAGGCTGCACAGGTGCCTTTCCTAAATTTTGTTGCAGCCATAATAATCATCTCGGCAGGTTTTTAGATTAGTGTGTGTCATTTCCTAGGGCTTCAGAAAGCAGATGAAAAGGTGGAAATTTTGTTGCATTGGATCCCCCTACCAGGTGTTGCCACCAGTCTTGGTGACGGGGTGGTTCTCGTGCAGCCTTCTGCCACCCGAGCAGGCTGAGCAGCAGCCAGGGGAAGAGGTCACTGCCACCTGCATGTGCAGCCCGGGGAGGAAATAAGGCAGTTTTCCCACAATTTTATGGCTATTTTCTGCCAGCAGAGCCATGAGGCTTAGTGCTCTGGGCTCCACCGTAGCTCTGAAGAAGAGTGCACTGCTGCTCGGGGGTGTCTGGACCTGTCCTGGCCAGGGAATTTTCACCTTGTCTCATATTTGGAGATAACAGGATCGTATTAGCAACTTCTTAAAAATCTCTCTGAATCAAGACAGCTGCCATGGAAATTTGTTCCATGCATGTAATGGGAAGTTGGAAGACACTTTTCTGGTAGGCAGGATGAGCAGCACTGCTTCATCAGGACAAGTTATTCCCATGTGAGTGCAGCTCAGGGAGGCATCAGGAAGGTTTTACCTTCACTTGGTCCAGCTGCACTGAAGGGGCTTTCTCACATGGAAAATTCCTTCTTAATTGTGTCTCACTTTGCAACACTAACAATAATATATAATATTTTTTACCTTCCTGTAGGTTTGCAAAGAGTAATGAATCCCCACAACACTACTGTGGGGAGTGAGGGCATGAGGGTAATTATTGTCCTTCTCCATCTCCAGAAGTCACATACAGGCATCACAGCAATGGTAAAAATGTGCTTGCTGCTTTCCAGACACGTAGGAAGAGAATTGCCCTTCCCAAGGGCTTGCCTTCCCATGCCATCTCTGATGCCACTTGGGACAATAAAACCAAAAGGTCTTAGGGAGAGCAGTTAATGGGATGAAGGAAGGTTGCAAAAGCTGTGAAGCAAATACCTACAGTGGGTTATGACACTACAGCCCCTAGGTCCATGGCAATGTCCTGTTGGGTGTGCCCAGTTTTATGGTGGTTAGGGAGTATCATAGAATCATTAAGGTTGGAAAAGACCTCCAAGATCATAAAATTCAACCATTAATCCAACACCACCATGCCCACTAAACCGTGTCCTGAAGTGCCATGTCTATGTGTTTTTTGAACACCTCCAAGGATGGTAACTCCACCACTTCCCTAGGCAGCCTGTTCCAATGCTTTACAACTCTTTCAGTAAATAAATTTTTCCTGATATCCAGTCTGAACCTCCCCTGGCACAACTTAAGGCCATTTCCTCTCATCCTATCACTTCTTGCTTGAGAGAAGAGACCAACACCCACCTCACTACAACCTCCTTTCAGGTAGTTATAGAGGGTGATAAGGTCTCCCCTCAGCCTCCTTTTCTCCAGACTAAGCAATCCCAGTTCCCTCAGCTGCTCTTTGTAAAGCTTGTTCTCCAGACCCTTTACCAGCTTCATTGGCTTTCTTTGGACCATGGACAGTTCAGCACCTCCATGTCCTTGTAGTGAGGGGCCCAACACTGAACACAGTACTAAGATCTGTGTATTTCTGCCTGTGCTCTTAGCAGAAGCAGTGCAGAGACTGGCTCACGTAACCAGCAGTGCTCAGTCTGACCAGACACCCTGATTCAGTAGTGAACGTGCTGCAAATGTGTCGGGAGGTTCTCACCAGCATGCAGCAAACTTGTGGCAGCACCTGAAGTTAAACTGGGATGATTGTTGCTCTCAACCCCTAGTTCAGTCCCCTAGTCTGCACCTTGGTTTTATTGTTACAAATAAAAGAAAAGAAAATGAAACTCAGCTAGCACAGAAAAAATTACAGCCTGTTAGTGCAGGTATATGGATGTTTGAGAAGCCAGGAGATAAAGTATCAGCAAAACAGCAGTTTGTCTTATGTTAACATCCAGGAGGAGCTGGAATTATTTTTCCTCAAAAAAATCCCCAGAAAAAAACCTCAATCCAAAACAAAGTACCCTTTCTTGAAAACAAGAAAGCATTTTTATGTGTTACAGTATCCTTCACTAAAAAGATGTAGTTCAGCTTCAAGCTCTAATTGCTGCATAGTGTTTCACCTGCAGCTTCGATGTGACAAATGAAAATAAAAGCTGGCACTATCCTCTGTGTAAAGATGATCTCTGGGGTGACCTGTTTTGCATGAATGCATCATAAAATATAGTGTTTCACATTACAGAAAATAGCTCTGCAGAATGGTGGTTTCTTAATAAACTGTCACTGTAAGAAAACATTAATTTCATATCAGAGTAAAAGGACAGCAGCTAGAAGGGCTGCAGCAGTCATTTAGCTTAGCATTGCGTTCCAGCAATGACCTTTCTGTCCTAAAACCCACCAGAACTGAAGCACAAGTGTGTGTTTTGTAATGAATTTTGTTGCCTCAGTCTTCGTTTTTACTGCACACATCAGATCACACAAGTCACAGCGCTCATCTCATCTACCTGATACACTGGCGAGGAGAGCTGGGTTTCTGGTGCTGGTCTTCGCCCAGCGAGGGATAACATGTGCAGGGGAGAGTGTGCCCAGACCTGTTAGTCCTTCTGTGTCCACACTTGGCCAGTGAGGAGCTGGAAACAGCTGCTTTCGAAATCCTCCCTGTGCAGGACTGCTCACCACACACCAGTTTGAAGGGTTTTTTTGGTGGACGTGGGAGTGCATGTCAAATGTAAAAAGGATGCTGAGATGAGTGTGTGCTCTGCTTGCTCTGAATATGCATCCCTGAGCAAGGCTTTGATTAACATATCCCCAAATGTCTCACCAGGCCTTCCCAGACTCACGTGAGAAGTATCCCAAGCTGTCCAAAAGACTGCCATCGATCGTGGTGGAGCCGACTGAGTCTGGGGAGGTGGAGAGCGGGGAGCTGCGCTGGCCTCCTGATGACCTGAAATCAGCGGAGGACAAGGGTCTTCATGGTGACCAAAGAGTCTGTGTCCAGCAGCAGCAGCAGCAGCAGCAGCAGCAGCAGCAGCAGCAGCAAATGGATCTGGAAGGTCTGAATGAGTATTTTTCATCCTTTTTCTCTGTAAGAAGATAGCAGTTTCAGGCCATGCCATGCACTGAAGTTAATAGTGTCCCAAAGAGCAGTAGGTGCTTGAAGGTGCCTCAAAACACATGCACTGGAAAATGAGCCCTGTGGACTGAAAATTTCCTTGTAGCTTTTGAGCATGGTGTTTTCATCCACATCAGGCTCAGTGCTGGCCGCTTGCATGGCCAACAGACTGTTTACTGCATGTTAGTAGTTCCCTTTAGGAAACAGTGATGGTGTTCAATAGCATGTATCTACCTCCCTGCCTCCTAGCCTAGAAGCAAAGTGTTTAACAGTTGCACATTTTCAAAGCATCATGGTGTCCCAGGAGTGTATGAATGTAGCAGGAGCTCACAAATATGTAGATATGACTAGTAATGTGACTGTGGGGTAAATGTGGCTAGAGATAAGAGCTTGTTGGAGTGTAGTTTGTGCAGTGAATGCTCCAGTGTGGAACTGGTCTATTTATTTCTGTTTCTTTTCCTTCTCAGTGCTCTCCTTTTCCCTTAAAGGGTGACATGGTTTCCATTTCGGTGCACCATTTGCCACCCAGGTGCTCAGAGACAGCAGCCAGGATGGGGTGCAAGATGCACCTTCCCTTACCTTCAAAGGGATGATGACAAATGGTCATCACCTGTCAAATCACTTGCTATTCCAGTTGACATTTCTGGGTGATGGCAACCACAGGATTTGATCATTCAAAGAAGAAACATGAGCCAAATCTATGGCCTGACCTCCAGGTTGCACATTATGGCCTCTCTGTTGGTTTTGTGTGGTGCTGTTAGGACTTGTTATGTCTTCAGAACTGAGAGTTTGAGTAGATTTCACTAAGAGAGCAGATAGCTCTCCCACTATGGTGACTGTCCTACTTTTTACGAGAGGGATCATCACCTCACCTGACTACCTGTCCTGAGATCTGACATCCCCTGTAAAGTCAGGCTGTGATGCACTCAGTACCCTACTCCAGGTTTAACTACTGTCTTGCAAGTTGAGTGGATTGCTTACATTAAGTTTGAGCACCATGAAGGATCATGTGCCTGGTGGAACAGGGAATCAGATTAAGGCTGTTGTACCTGTATGGGGAAATAAACACTGATGAACTATTTATTTGCAGATACTTTAGCACACCTGGCTCAAGAAGTGGAAGACAGTACAGATACTCTGGAAAGCAGAACTGAAGAGGATGAGTAGGAACTCCATGGCCTCAGAAGTGAAACTTCATTGTGAATGTTGTTGGAAAGCTAACACACTCTGAAGACATGTCAAAGTAATCTGTATTTAAATCTGCAAGGGTTTTATTTAGTTAGTACCTGGTAAGAAGCGTCTGGGCTTTAGAACTGTTCTTTTCAACATTTTGATTTTCAGGCTGGGATTCATATTATTTGTTTAATTTTTCCTTGGGAAACAACGGGACATGTTAGGAAATATGAGATTATCAAGGAAAAATGCTCCTAATTTCAATTAGCACATTTAATTGGATTTACCTTTTTCAAACAAGGCTGCTTTCAGGTATCAACAGCAGGACAAAGGGGTTACATTTCTACAGGAGGGATGTCTTAAATCTAAAACCTTTCTTGTTTTTAGCCATTTAAAACTAGCACTGTGATATTATGGACAATAGATGTAATATAATGTCACCATTTGATTTTGTAACTTTTGTATAGAGACACAAGTGTAAGATTTGCCTCCAGGCTGCTGCCCTGGGGTGGCCCAGAGCAGTTCTCTCCCTTTGGCTAACCTGTGCAAATTCGGATCAACCAGCCTTCTCTTAGCCGCCTTTCAGTAAGGCTGATGCCTTTTGGAAGCGCTCTCTTGCTGTACATTGATGAAGCGCGTTAGCTACTCGCTGCTGTTTGTGGAGTGAGGCTCTCTGTTGTAGGCTTGGTCGTACTGTTCGTTCACTCTTCAGGCCCAGGTCCAGCCGTGGCACCTACTCCTCTCCCTTGAAGCCACTGAGATGGCTCCTGCTTCCGCCAGGGCTGGACTTGTCCCACCTTGTTAATAGAAATTGTTGTGACAGTTCTTCTTTTGGGATGTTTTGTGTGTAACGTTGGTGCAGAGGCCCAGCTGTTCCTCCCTCAGCCTGAGCCAGGAGGAGGTTGGGGATGGGTGACAGGAGCTCCATAGCACTGCCAAAACCTGCCCTCTATTTCGCCTGACACCAGGTCCTCCCCCAGCCACCTGCAGTAGCAGAGGGTGGAGAAGGACCGAGGTGGTGGGACACACTGCCACCTCCCTCCTGTCTGAGCGGCGCTGCCTGTAGGAGCACTGGCACCGCGGCTGCCATCACGTGCGGCATGGCCCCTTGGCTTTGGTTGCACAGCCACCTTGGCTTTGGTTGCATGGCCACCTCCTGGAGACCAGAGCTCATGGTAGGACAATCTGTTTCTGGACACCTCAGGCCTGCAGTGGATTTTCCTTGGGGATTTGGGGGCTGTTTTGACAGGGGTGAACCCGTTTCTGCATAGGGACCTCCCAGAGACTTCCTCCCACCGTCCCAGGAGAAGCACTGATCTCAGCCCAAAACGCTACCTGTGGGACAGTGTTGGTGGAGACAGATAATGCTTGTATTCAGAAGGGTTTGACCGTGTCAGTGATGAGTGTCCTGTAAGCTACGAAGCTGGCTTTCTCCATCTCTGCAGGGCTGGATGGGGTCTGTACTTCCAATTAATGTTGCAGCCGGAAGAAGCCGCACTCTGTAGGTGGAACGAAATAACAGGATTTCTTCCAGCATTAACTCCTAAGTTGACTACCAAGTGCTTTCTTTTCTCCAGTAATAATTTTCTCTAACAGCAACTTTTAATTGTGTGATGGTGGATAAAATTTACTGGCCAGATGTATTAATAAGATAAGTTTATACATTCTTAGCAACCAAATTTAATATATTTACTTACAAAGAATTCTGTGCAATGAATGTTTAATACAAAGGAAAGAGACTATTTTGCTTCAAAGCAACATTAATTTATGTACAAAACTATAGCTCATTATTTGGGGTGTTTGGAACCTAGACCCCTTTTTATAAGCAGTGTAGTATAGTGCAGTGTGATACTTAAGTTAAACTTTGCTCTCTCGACCTATATAACAATCTATTTTGCCTTCTTGATGTAGACTCTCTTACTTATGCTGTCACAGAATTATTTTGTTGGATGAGTGGGATTCTGGTCAGAGCGCTAAATTTCACCAGAGCAACTGAAGGTTTCAGAGCACCTCCTAAATCTGGCTGCTGACCCCGTCACCCCCTTCGCTGGTGACAGTTTTCTGCTAAAGCCAGTGAAGCGAGAACAAGCTCACGCTGTGTGTTTGGGTAACACACGAGCAGTGAGAGGAGGTCCCCGACACGGACCCGTCTGCAGCTGGTTGTGGTGGGAGGAAAGCTGGGCTGGCAAGGCAGCCAGGAGGATGCAGGGTGCTCTTTAAATGCTGCTTTTGCATCGACCGTCAAGAAGTTTTTCAAAGCTCTGGAGGAAAAAAAAATGCCGGTGACGACATATTTTTAGCTGTGTGATTTCCTTTCAATCTGCGTCTGCCCAGCTCCGTGAGGAATGACGTTAGACAGATCACTTAATTTGCTTTTCACTTTATAAAAGGAAAAACAGTTGTTTGAAACATTTCCCCCAATTTTATGTGCTCTCTATCTGCTTTCAGACGCTCCCTCCCTTCCTGCTCTGGATGGCCCTTATCCTATTTCCACCTGAGGTCAATGGCACTTCCCTAAATAAGTTTTCCAAAGAAACAACAAAATTCCATATACACCCTGAAAAACCTGCCACGCAGCAGTACTTTTTTCATCCTATTATGTAGAGCTACAGCCCATATAGAAATGCCAGATTTCCTCCTTCCAGCCTAATCACTCTTCTGTTTCCTTTTCCTTCTTTCATGTTGCTCCCTTGAAATATTTTACCTGAAGCAAATGGATGCTTCAAACTAAAGCTCTCTCTTAAAGCTGTGTGGCCTCAATTTAACAACCACGCAGAGCCAAACTCCTCCTCCCAGTTTTATTTTTCTGAACATGGACCGGAGGCCCTAAAATAGGAGAGCAAGATAGAGAGAAAATTGTTTTATACAAACAAGCCCTATTTATTCAACTTGCAGGTCTATGAATATCCACTTAACTTGTCTGTGTGCAAGTGTTGTCTCTCTTATAAACTCAATAGTTGTTTTGTATTTTTTTCTGGATTAAAAGCTTTGTAGAAACTAAAAAGGAAAAAAAAAGACATTCAGTCATATTTTTCTAGTCTAGCTTGTAGAATATTTCATGTAGTGCAGAAAGGAAGTTTTATGGAGTAAGATATTGTTGGATTTTGCTCTATTTCAGTTCTTTCTAATTTTGTAAAATGCCACCTGTACATAATACTCAACTAATGTATGTCCTGTAGATGTATTGCACCATTTAGCCTATTAAATGCCTATACTGGACCGATTGGAAGAAGTGGTGTACCCACAGTGTCTTGGTTTAAAAATGCAAAGGGTTGTTTGCAGTGGTCTGCAGCTCCTGTCCTACCACTAATACAGCTAATGCAAGGGAACAAAGCCCGCTCTAACGCATGCCTTTGCCCCATGGCATGCAAGTTCTTGCACTGGCCCTCCATCCCACATGCTCCTACACAGATAAATTCAGATTTACATCAGAGGCAGTTGCCATCTCCTTTGAACCCTTCCTAGACCAGGCAGCTCAATGCTCACTGCTTCTGTCTTGGGATTTTCTTGCAGCCCCTCTTGGCGTGGCCCCTTCGCCCTGGGTGGTGCCCTGCCTTGTGTGCTGTGCTAGCAGCGAGCCAGTTGGCTTTTCTTCATTCACCTGCTAATGCAATGCACATTTCTAACATTTTCTGGAAAGGCTATTGTGGAACCCAGCAGGAACTCCCATTACAAGAAACCTATCCCCTGTGCAAGGAGAGCGAGGTCATGTGGCAGAGAAGATGAGAGGCAGAGATAGTCTGCCACTGAACATTTTTTCCCAAACTGTCAAGTTACCAAAAAGCAAAGGACCACTTTCCCAGTTCAAAAGCAGCTGAATATCACCATGAATATATCAGCATGGCAAAAAGCATTGCCTGGGGTAAAAGCCAGTTTCTCCCCAGCCAGGCTGCTGGTCTGTGCCTGGGGCAGTGGTGGCATGGGTCGGGACATTTTCTGTATCCAGGGCTGGAGACAATGAGCCCAGCTTTGGCACTGCAGCACTTGCAAACCTGATCCTTAATGTCATTTGGTACTGGAGTTTCCATGCACCACGCATGGAAAATCTCATGTCCAGGTGTGTATTACCCTGGGGTGGTAGAGGGACTGACACTGCCTCCTGCTCACCTCCCGAGGAGCCGTCCCTTCCTTCTGGGGTTTTCCTGTGTGGTGCTCAGCCACGTAAGGGTGCAAGAGGTGCTGCCTGATGGCTCCAAGGGGTGCAGCTGCAACTGGTGCCGATTTTGTGTTGCTGTGAGATCTGTGGCTGAGTCCTGGCTGGTCTCTTCCCCTGAGTTTGAAGGCAGAGGGAGTTAATCTGTAATTAATTATATAGGATGATCATGGGAACACTGTTGTCTTGCTCGTAACATTTGTATTTTAAACTTAAATCCACTGGATCCTCTCTATGTTATCCCACTGACATGAGACATTTTAATTTATCTTTAATCAGACATCTGCTTAGTATTCTTTCTTTTAGATGCATTCTGCTTGACACTCCTGTCTAAAGGAGCCAGTAACATTTTCTGTGGAATTAGCCATTATTTAAACCACTAGTAAGAGATGGAAACTGGCTTTTGTGACAATGTGGTGTCTAAATCAAATCAATCCTAATTTGTTTTTTTAACATTTTTTTCCCCAAATCCAATATTTGTGTTAGTTCTTTCACAGAGAAAGGTGATCCCTGTCAGCTACAGAGAGCCACGACCACATAACAAACAGCACATCCCTCATATACACGTTATAAAAGCTGTTACTCACATGTACTGCTTCCACCACAAATGAGAACAGAGCATCCTTCTTCCCTTTGTCTTTGAAAATGTATTGTGCCTTTCATTTCAGAGACAGTAACTCACCAGAGTTTAAATTCACTGAGTTCTGGAAAGCTAGGATTTTTAACAAAGTTTCTGGTTTTTTAATATTAAAAAAAATCATCGTAAAAAAAAAAAGTAAACTTGAAACATTAAAAAGCTGCAATTTTCCTCTAAGAATGGTGATAAAACATTTTCCTCCATTTTCTCCAACACTACTGCCATGAAGAGGCCAAAAACTTCACATCCAACCTTAACAGACTTCCCTTCTGGAGACCCTCCTGGAGCCCAGCTAGGAGAGCAGGCAGGAGCAGAGGAGCAGGGGGCTCTGGGAGGTGGGGACACAGACCAGGAGCTCAGCTCTCCTTATGCTCAGCTTTCAGACCCCAGACTTGACACTACAAAGAACAAGGATCTTTTCATCCTGCCTATCAATTCGTGCCCACCCACTAAAGGAAATCTGTTTAAAGTGCCAGTGATTGCAGTGGGGTCCATTAAATGGATGTTTGCAATCAAGCCAGCATTCAGCTTCATCATGGCTCCTGGAGTGTGACAAATTCTCTTTATGAATTAGTCATTTAATTTATGAAATAGGTTGGATATTGTCACATACCCACGTGTCCTCCATACCCCTGACAACTCTACCCCCACGCATTACTATTCAGTAGGCGATGAAGCCATGAAAACCCCTGGGACTGGGATCCTGCTGGGATGTACAGCCAGACCCAGAAGCTCGGGAAAGCTCCAGATACCACAGTGCTGGAAACCTAAGAATAATTTATTGTTGCTGTTAACTATTCACTGATGATGTTTTGAGCAGGAAGAAATAGCAGAGACAACTATGTATTGCATCAACCCAGCCTTCCCTTGGCAGCCCCGTACATCCTCCTGGATTAGGATCCTATTCAGGCTGGTGTGGTCTTGCAAGTACTGCAAAACAAAACACAGGGGCAGAACAAAATAAACTGAACATGGGATGAAAACCAGCAATGTGGGTGCTATTTCACTGGTACTGGTCTTTAGCTCCTAGCATGGGTGTGCAGGGGGAAGCAACTAGCTTTTTTTTCTGCAATTTTACAACCAAGGCAGAACAAAGCACACGTGACACAAAAATGATCTCCATGTAGCTGTGGAGTGCACTGGCTCTGGAAGCAGCATGGTTTGTCTTTTAATTCTTAATGGCCATGTCCAGTCACTAGACCTCCTGAACCTCAGCAAGACACAGATGCGGCTGGGGCGGCTCATCCTCCCCTTCCTCAGGAGCCCAAGGACTGGGACCTGCTGCAGAAGAGGTTTCTCTAAATCTCAAGTGTTCCTGCCCATCGTGATTTTAGTGAATTTACCTCAGTGATACAGCCCAGAGATGCTGGGACGGCATCCCTTGGTGGGCAGGAGCTAACCCCTCTCCTGCAAAGGGTCTCTGCTGAGTGGGAAAAACAGCTCCTGGTGCTTTTTCCACCATGAAGCCCTCAAGGTACCACAGGGATGAACAGTTACTCCCACTGTGCTGAAAGCAATTTTGCTCCAGTAGGAACAAGAAAAATATTGAGATGTGGTTTGGGACGCTAGACACCAGGAGGACTTGGCGCTTAAAGCACAACCAGAAAACACGAGCAAAGGCAAAGCAGCCACTTGTCTTCTGCTGGTCCCAGCACCTTCATTCTAGCTCAAGTTCTCTCTTTGGACCAAACCCAGTGCCCTTGGTTAACTTTAATGACCCTTTGGCATAAGGACACATCTCAGATTGAAGCTGTGCCTCTCCAGTGTGATCATAACTGAGGAGACACATCTGAATTCCCTGGTTCATGTGGAGGCTAAGGTGCTGCTTCCTATTTATAGCCAGGCTGGGTTAAATAAAGTGCCTTATTCATCCCTGAGGTTTTAAACAAATTCCAGAGAGGACAAAGGGCCTTGTGTCTTTTTCCCCACCCTTTTTATTTTTTTTTTGCCTAGTTTGTACATGCAGAACTAAGTCTTGTTCCAAGAGTGGATCAAAATAAGACTAGAAAATTATTTGCTGTCTCAGTATGAAGCACTGTCCTGCTAGAAATAATCTGTATGATTCTCATATGCGGCTTGAGAAAAAGAAGCTATTAAATTAATGCAAAGTTTTGATGTGTGGGTACACATGCTGCTTCTGGGTCCACTGACAGAAATCCTCCAAATTTGCTGGCATTACTTTGCATCCACTGCAGCTGAGGGATGAGTTTGGGTACTGAGGGGAAGAAAAAAGGAATAAAATAAGGGTATTTTAAACCACTGCTTTATAGAAATTCTTAGTAATATATTGCAATGAGCAGAGCAAGAGATGGTACTTATCACACTAAGCCACTGTCCCAGGCAAGGCCAGCTCTCCGAGTCAGTACAGATTTTATTGCATTCTTCAAAGTTTTTCTGGTTTTCAATCAGTCAGAGGTGTGTGCCCTCCTCACCACGCAGAGCCGCAGCGTGTTTGGGTAGCAGTGCTGCTGGAGGTGCTTCACTGAACAGCGCAGCAAACTGCATTGCTTAGGGGCTGGCATTTCATTCCAGCAAATAGAAAGCAACTGATTTAACTCACAAATAACCCAGACGTGTAATTACCTTGTTTTCGCAACAGGTGATTTTGTCACAACCTAGCATCTGGCTCCGGTCGTGATAACCACTCATGTAACCCAGCCAAAGCTTTCCTTACAAGAGATTGGATTTTAAACCATTTAGGGCAGCGATGCCTTTTGGTTGCTGTGTGTTGGAAATACCTGCCCAGTGCCTGCAGCAGCGGCTCTGGTCTGCAGGCAGGAGGGTACCCAGCAGCAGATGCCTGCAGTGCCTGGACCCAGGCAGAGGTGCCTGGTCCATACAAGCCCATGGCTCAGGCTGTGCCTGCCCTGCTTTGGGGCAGCTTTTGGCATATTGCCCCACTCCCTGCTGCTGCCAGCCCTGCTCCCCACTCCAGCCCGCCCGGGGAGGGGGCTCCCAGCAGAGCCCAGCTCGGTGGGTGAGCTGGCTCTGGCAAGGACAAAACCAGCAGGTTATTGCTGCGTTCCCCACTGCAGGTGCCTGTGGCCAAACTGGGAGTGGGCTGAGACCAAAGAAGGCAGGTGAAATAGTCCAAGAGCTGCCCCACACATTTCCTGAAAATAGAGTAAAAGCAACAGCTCTGAGTCTCTGCAGTTACCTTTCCTGGTTGCTCTTGAGTTGCTAGGAAAACCACAGACAAATTAACTAATTTGAGGTGGGTTTTTTGTTGTTGTTGGGTTTTGGGTTTTTTTAATCCAGAAAAGCTCTCCTGCGTTGATATGAACACGTGAACTGTTTCTGCCATGCAGAACTCTGCCAAGACCTGTGCTGGTTATTCAAGATTTACAATAAAAATTGTTGTGCAAATGACCTAGATACATAGAGTACAGCACTTCAGTGGGGATTTGGATAAATCCCACACACATCCCTAACCAGAAAACATATACAGGCTTGGGAAAACACCATGATGTGATGTTATAGAGTCTTAATAGATAGGTGTGCATAAGTTACAGAAGAGATGGGTATTAATGTTGGAAACCGTCTTTTTTAGCAGTTTGTAATATCTGCTGGCCAAAGGAGAGAACTAAGAGCACCCTGAGACATAAATCAACCTGATCCACCAACTTGGTGCCTGAACTGAAGTAATTTGACCTCTTCTGTCTCAGTCTTAGAAAACTGAATAAATGACTGGTTCCCAAAATGAGAACCAGATCCTGATACATTTTAGCAAAATCTTCCTGCTCATGGAACTATTCTTGCTTAGAAGGAAAATTCCACACTTTTTGGTGCCTTAAACACAAGAGGATGTGAGCTCTTAGCAGAAGCATGACTGCAGATGGCAGGATAAGGCCCATGTTTTACACCAGAGGAGAATATAACTCTCACTATAATGTGATCACACCTGGAGTGTTCATAAACAACAGTTTCTGTATCAACATGTGCAATAGGTGATGCATCGCAGTAGGTAGGTTTGTAAGTACTGCACCACTGCAGAGTAGTTAATTTATGCAAGTTAAGCACACACAAACTGAATGAGAAATACTGGCACACAGCATATGACTCCAAACATCAAATATTCAACATTCCTAGAGTGACCATCAGCTCTGCTCGAGAGAAAGATTTTGGAAGAAACTGGAAGAGCTCATTTCCACTCCAAATTCACTGTGATTAGCACTGCACTCAAGATACTTGTGCTGATATTTCAGGCTTTACAAGGCACCACTATTTATTCAGTTTTACAATGTCACCTTCCTTTTCAGTGAATTTTAATAAACTTTAAGATCATGACTAGAATTCACAAGTTTAATTTTATCAGGACTGTGCACAACAGCACTAACTCAGGAAACTTGCACATGCCAGTCTTTCTACAGGCTACCAGGGACAGAAGAATCTATACACTGATTTATCCCATAGTTAAGCTAGATCTTCTCTTTGTGGATTTATTTTTTTTACCTAGAATGATACTATAGCTGTTTGGGTAACGTTTTGCTACCAACTCAAAGCAAAATGCTTTGGACACAATATATATGAAAGAACAAGAATCTCCAATGTCTAATGTGAAAACAGCTAACACAGATGCCCAGCTTTTATCACAGAGACATAAACCAACCCCAGCTGTGTCCATGCTGCTAGGCTAGATCTGGTGAAGTTGTGCTCACAAACCTCCAACCCAATGTTCCTCTGAGGTCAGGAATTTACAGAGGCGATCTCTTTGACTTTGTGGATCTGCTTCTAGATCGGTAATGGACTGCATTTGGGTATTTAACTGTTATTGGAGCTTACTTTTGAAGTGGTTCTGTCCCTGTTCATCTGCTGTGCATTTCTTGGCAGCTCTGCTGGACCTCTACTGAGAACTTTCCTCATGTGTCTTCTCGGAGAGATCAGGTAGCTCAAACAAAGGAAGGATTAAAAAACAGAGGATGGGATTCCTTAAGGTGATAATGTGTTTCCCTCTCTTTTTTTGAAGAAAATGGCAAAAGGGCATGTTAGCCTGAGCTGGTCTCTTCTGCACCGGAGGCTGGTGACTTTGGCCCACAGCCTGCAGTAGAAGTCAGTTAATATGCCCCATCTTTGCTAAGCAGCTTATTTTCTGTCTTTGAATTCCTACATGACAAGCACACAAAAAGCATATTAAAGATTAATGCCAAAGTCCCTGAAGACTGGAGCTTCCTGAAAGGCATCACACAGTAGGTCTTCGTTAGTGCATGAGAGCAGATGGACACACCACCGGGGGGCTGACAGCACATGCAACGCCTCTGCGCACTTTCTTCTCCAGCCTAATGCCTCTGAACTTCGCAAGCAGCCTCAAAACATCCATAAATGATTCAGAAGATGATGGATTAACCAGGAGGGAGAAGTGTTGCTTGCTGGGTTGTAGGAGTCCCTAGACCTCTGTTCCAGTTCTTGCTTCACCACAAACTTAGGCATAGCCACTTCATCTACCTGAGCTGAAGTCACACAAGGAGATTTATGTGTTCAGTCCCTAAATTTCTAACCCCTCCATCTTTACTCACCTAGGAGTATCTGCCATCTCTCAGTAAAGAGCTCTGCATTTTTACATCTGACATCCAGTCACGTACACCTGTGGGATTCACAAACTTTTCACTGGTGTGGTCTGGTCTAGGAGACAGTGTCCCCACAGGAAAGTTGCTGAGAAGTTGTTAAGTGTTCCCCACTAAAAGCATGGCATCAAGATGATACACTGGTTAAAAGCAGTGACACTCTTCTCATTTTTTTTTCCCTTTTCACTCCAAACTTTAAAGCAGCAATTTATATGCCTAGCATTTCAGAAATGTTTAAAATTAAAAAAGACTACCAAATAATACTTCTAATGCCCACACAATGTGACACTGAACACTGCTGCTTAGCAAATTGGACAAGAATCATTGTACATGATACAAGAGCGTGAGTATAACAAGTGTTGTTACTTGCAGCTCCTGGAGACAGTAATGGTTAGCATAAAACCTACTGGTGAGGCTGGCATGATTTAGGGATTACATCTTCAAACTAATGGGTAGAAACGTGCATGTAGTTACCAGAAGATGTTACTCTTCAGTTCTTGACTCCTCTCCTTTTTGACATTCACTTTTGTGTTGCATTTCTGGTGCTGATGCTGAGCTTTATACACAGAACACAAAATAGCTCAAATATTCTGCATTCCTATCAGCAGTCGCCCAGTGCTGCAACACACCCATCTCTCCTCCCCAGGACGCAGCTGCCTCTGTTGGACACGAGCAGCCAAGGGAGAGCTGAGGAGCCAAAACTGCGGTTATAGCAATGGTTGGCCAGACCTTCCTGCCTGCCCCAAGCAGGTGCTGGTGCTCAGCCCTCCCCAGGTGCCACCAAACCAACACCTACAGACTGAATTGTTGCCCTTTCACAACCCACATGTACTTAACACCTTTCTCCTCTGCCTTCTCTTCATCCCTGTCTGCTGAACTGACTGACACAACAGCAGTCACCTGCCACCAGAGTCATTGGCAGATGATTGTGACACCCTTGGGACCTATCTGGGGCTGGCTTGAGCCATTGCTCCAGATTACAGAGTGGAGGGACAGACAGCAAACTTTTTGTCAGAGCTACCAGTGGGACCTGCCTCAGCTCCGTGTCCGGTGCTTTAATGCTGAGATTTGCCTCATGTGGCATTCGGCCCCAGCACTGCCCAGCACCCTGCATGGTGCCACGAGCAGTCCATCTGCATCTCTACTCTGTGACAATTCACTGGAGCTGCAAACTTGGGCAATGCCTGGTTGTTTTCTGAACTTTCGTCTATTTTTGTGGCAACTCTGTTATCTTGCTAAGTAATAATCCAGCCACACAATTTAGCCCACAGCCTGTGGCATCATGCAAATGATTTTTTATTATCAAACATTCAAAAGGGAACTTTTTTGCAGAAGAACGTGTTTCAAAACGTCTAATGATCTCCACTTCAACACAATGTTTCCAAGTGGAGGGAAAAAAATACCTAGCCCAGCTTCCAGAAACATACTACTCACCATAGAAACTATAAACTAAACCAACCCTACTAGTGACTGCAGCTCAATGGAGAGTTTCAGTTAATAGGTTATTTGAGTAAGAGGGATATTTGCAAAACATCATTGCTAATCCTGCCGTTCACTGTATGTGGAAGGGCTCCAGCTGATTTCTCTGAAACTCCACCCATGCAGAGTAGGCAGCAGAATGAGGGACACAATGAGCTCTGGCCTTTTTTAACCAAAATAACCTGCAGCAGCTGTGTTTCAATGTAAACTAATCAGGAGTAAACATGGAGTTGTTCCTCCACAGTAGCTGAACTTTTTTTTGCTCTCTGTCCCAGCAGAGCAGTTCAGGATTTGCTTTCAGAAAGAGAAAAAAAAAAAAAAGCTGCATTCACTACCACTGGGGTAGCCAAGGCTGGGTGTGAGTCGTGGGGTAACCAGCCTCTTGTGCTGCCCCAAACCAGCTTACTTTCCCCTGGTCAGTACTAGGAAAACCCCTCTGTCTTTCTTGGCACAGCTAGAAAACTCTAGGAGTGCTCCAGGTAGGGTTTTTTAGCCTGCATCCTCTCTGCAAGCTGACTCTACTTCTACTCACACCAGCTCACCTGTCTGGAAGTGCCACCAAACTCCTGCCAGAGGGTCTTGTCTGCACAGATGAGTGAAATCATAATACTGGGTTTGAGCTCAGCTTAATTCCACAACAAAAAGCTCGTCCTTTGAACTAGATTTCTCTTTCTGAAGTCTTAGCCATTCCATTTAGCACAGGTTGATTTATACCTACCTGTCCTGTTTCCCATGAGAAGTCACAAGCTGAGTTTTAAAGGCAAACCTCTAAGTAAATTTATAGCCTACATCAGGTTTTTCATCTTTGAAGAAGCAAATCCATAAATGGCCCATACAAGTGCTTCAAATATCATTCTCTTTTTGATTCATTGTGCTTGAAAGACTTTCTGAGCCAGAAAATGCAGACCTCTCTGGGATATTCATTTTGAAAGTTGAACAAAGGACCGAGGCATCATTTAGGAAGTCTGTTCAACACTCCAGATGAGCAACCCAAATATGCAACTGCATATATTATCTTCCTTCTGACAGAGTGACAGCAGACTCTCCATCACACAAAGCACACGAATACTTCAAAAGAGGCCAGTGCTTAGGAATGTGAATGTTCAAGGTGTCAAGCGCCTGTTTCAAGAAGTTGAAACAACTTTTGCAAAATGCATTACAAATAGAAGACACATGCATCTGCACAGATATTTGCAAAGGCTGGGTGGTCAAGGCACAAGGACCTCTGGGCTGTAGGATAGTCAACTCCAGATGTTCAAAAGTTCTATGACTGACTTAAAATGACAAGATTTAAATGAGTGGATCTGGGCTCCCTAGTTGCCTTTTGCAGCAGGGGAAGAGAAGACGTACTGTGTTTTCAATCATTTCTCTGCAGCACAAAGGGCTGAGAACATCCTTTAAAAAATCCCCAAATTGAGATTCTCTGATAATTTCATGACTCCAGGTGCTGGATTTCCAGAGAGAGAATGAGGGAATGTGATCTAGTGAGCAATAAACCTTAAGTCAGCGATACTGCCTTGGAAGCCCTTGTTCCCCCACCATTTCAAGCCTACTCTGTGATGTTGGGCTGGTTACTGTGTCCTTCTGCACTAAATCCAAACAGGGACACCAGCCCCAGGGCTGGACTCCGGTGCATCCTGCCTCACCAAAGGAGACACGAAGGCTCCCGAGGAGGGACATGGGAAGATGTAGTGCCTGGAAAGGAGGACTCTACAGCCAGCCTGATATGCATGGGGAAGCCCAAGTTGCACTGCAGGAAATCCTGAGGAAGAAGGTGGTTCAAGTTCCACCCTTCCCACCAGCTTACACACTGGTCTCAAGGGGTGCTTGCCTCTGCTCAGTGCTTGCAGCCAAGAGCCTTCTTGGGACCACCCCAGCCTTCACCTCCTCCCAGCACGACCGAGGAGCAGCCCCTGCCAGCACAGAAAGGTGCCTCCTCTCCCCCAGGTCAGCTGGAGAGAGCACAGCTCAGGGGCTGCTGTCTGAGGAGATTTGGAGACAAGGGAAAGTGAGCCTCCAGGATTTCGACTCTTGCCCTCGTGAATCTTCACTCCAAAATATTTTTTAATTCACGCTTATCTTCAAGCTCTAAGCAGCAGCCTACAGGGTCTTTCTCTTCCCTTCTCAGACAGCTGTTTGATGTTGCCCACAAAGTGCTGTAGGTTTTTTCCTATTTAAGGTGTTGAAAATAAATTGCAGCCTCACAACTCCCTCGTGCTTTATGGAGCCAACACATCCAAGGCAGAAAACATGGTCAAATCCCCCAGGCAGAGGTGAAAACTCCTGAGACTTCCTCACTTCCCACTGCGTGCACCGGACAGCTGAGCCCCCAGGTCTGAAAGTGATGGCTTCATCCTGATGCTGCCTCCTGGAGAAAACACTGAGCCACTCAGGTAGGACAGGGAGCACACCAGGGACCTTTTTAAACTCAGAAAAATTGCAGAATAAGTTAGGCTGAAAGGGATCTATAGACTTTATTTGAGAACTGCTCAAAGCATGGCTACCTTTGGGGGTAAAGCATCCTGCTCATGGCTGTGGCCCATTGAATCCTGAACACCTTCAAGGATGGAACTGCCACATCCTCTCTGGACTCCTGTTTTCCTGCTTGGCCACCCTCTTGGAGAAGTTGTTTGGTTTTTTTTTCATTTATGTCCTATCCCACACTACAATGTACAACTGTCACCTTCTGCCCTTTCACTGTACACACCTGAGAAGAGTTTGCCTCTTCTCCATAACCACCCACTGGTGGCTAGCCGAGACAGAAAAGAGATCTCCCTTTAGCCTTCTGAGGATTGGAAAGGTGGGCTTAATAAAAAGATGAAACATTGACTCAGACCTGGTGCTCAGGGTGTCTTGGCTTAGCGACTCACTCCAACACCAGCCTTCCTGACACCCATTGGCAGGTAATCAGAGGAACGGGGCTCCAAAGTGTCCAGATCTCATGGGAACAACTCCTCTGTGCTCCAAGAGGAGGTCAGTTTCTCACTGTTACCATCTGAACACTTTGAAGCGGATTTTTTCCATGTGGTGATCACCTGCCACGAAGGTCATGCTTGAAAATTGTGTTGGGTTTGCATGGCAAAGTTTTAGTGTGTGCGTATGGGTGGTCATAGGGGTGGTTTCTGTGAGAAGCTGACAGAAGCTTCCCCTATGCCCGACAGAGCCAATGCCACATATTTAAAAAGGGGGAGAAAAGAAATCTGTGCAATGGAAATAGACAGAGAGATGAGTGAGAAGATATGAGAGAAACAGCTCTGCAGACACTAAGGTCAGGGAAGAAGGAGGAGGAGGACATGCTCCAGGTGCAGGAGCAGAAATTCCTGTGCAGCCTGTGGTGAAGACCATGGTGAGACAGGCTGTCCCCCTGCAGCCCATGGAGGTCCATGGTGGAGCAGATGACCACCCCACATTGGAGCAGGTGAATGTCTGAAGGAGGGTGTGACCCTCTGCTGGTGCAGGCTCCTGTCAGGACCTATAGCCCCTGGAGAGAGGAGCCCACACCAGAGCAGGTTTGCTGACAGGACTTGTGACCCCATGGGGGACCTGTGCTGGAGCAGTCCCTTCCTGAAGGACTGCACCCCATGGAAGGGACCCACTCTGGAGCAGTTAATGAAGAACAGCATCCTATGGGAAAGACTCATGTTTGAGAAGTTTGTGGAGGACTGTCTGCTGTGGGAGGGCCTCACGCTGGAGCAGGGGAAGAGTGTGAGGAGTCCTCCCCCTTAGGAGAAAGGTGGGTCAAAGACAATGTGTGATGAACTGACCAAAACCCCCATTCCTCACCCCCCTGCTCCTGCTTCACTGGGCAGGAGGACGTAGAGAAACTGGGGGTAAAGTTAAGTCTGGGAAGAAGGGAGGGGTGAGGGGACGGTGGTTTTAAAATTTGATTTTATTTCTCATTGTCCTACTCTGATTTGATTGGTAAAAAATTAAATTAATTGTCCTCAAATTGAGTCTGTGTTGCCCATGACAGTAATTGCTGAGATAACCCTCCCTGTCCTTATCTTGACGAGACTTTAATTATATTTTCTCTCCCCTGTCCGGCTGAGGAGGGGAGTGACAGAGGGGATTTGGTGGGTACTTGGCATCTAGCCATGGGCAACCCGTCACAAAAATACAGAAGTTTCTTTCACACCTAAATAGCAATTTTAAAAAAATACACTGGATGTGATAGGTGAGGAGCAGACGGTCTGCAAGGTCTCTGTGCTTAACCTCTCCAGCCATAAACTGGACATTACAAAACTCCCTTTGTCTTACTTTTATCTGTCTTCTCCAGGGACCTTTTCAAGGTCTTTGGGCAAGGGCTGTCTCTCCTGAATCCATACAGTGTTTAGCAAAAGAAAACTCTGGTCCTGTTTGGGTCCTGTGTGACATAAGCCATAGAAAGTCATAAGTTGGGACTTTTTCTCTATGGTTGTTACTGTAGCAGTGCTACCAGTGACTCACAAATCAATATGCTCCACTTCCACCGGGCAAAGAAGGTGTTTCCACAACACAGATGTGGAGGAAGCCATGGTGACAGTGTGTGTAGGAGTGGGGCTCTGCAGGCGCCTCAGCTGCTCCTTGTCACACCAAACACATTGTGCACTGGCATTGCTAAAAAGCAGTGGAGGACAATAGCTATTGCTGTTTTCTCCTGTTGGGACAAGTACTCCTTGTTTAAAAATCCACACCTCTATGCACACCTACACAATACTCCAAATCACTGCAATATGTGGACTTGGATGATATGAATAATATAAATATTCCTTTGTACTCGTTAATAGATTTAAGCTCTCCCCTCCACACACCCACCCCTGTATGCCTCTATATATCTGATAATATGGGATTATAAAACAGTGCTGTTATTCCTGTGGGGTTTGATTATTTAACATTGTACTGAGCAAAGTTATCAGAGTAATCCTGATGGACCAAAATAACTCTTTGTTTCTGATGTGGTGTTTGCAAAATCGGAGCCAAAAATAGCTATTGGCTGGTTGACTTGAAATATTGCTGACCTTTCAGCACACCCAGCAGAATCTGCCAGCACAGAAATCCCTTTGTTCTGGGTGTGCAGAGCAAACCACCTTCCACTCATCTCTTCCATTTGACTCCTCGGGTCCAGTCCCATTTGCTTTCAGTCCCCCTGGGTCACGTGCTGAAGGGGAGAGAAATGTCAGCCCCTGTCAGCCCCACCTGGGAAGACTGTCTGGTCTTACAGGAGAAGAGAGGTCTGTAAGAGCATGCCAGCACCTGCCCCATGTCTGTGACTGTCTTAGGTGACCCAGAGCCAGTCACAACTGTAAATGTCTTTTGAACTGTTTCCTCCCCTGCTCACAGAGGCAGATCTGGACCTGGATGACAGACGGGAGCCAGGAAACCATCCTTGGTTCTGCTCAGGCAGGGTGTCCAGCTTTCTGACCTCTGTGCCCCCTTTTCCTCCCTGGTTTGCAGTTCTGCATCCTGCTTAGGGTTTTGCTGTCCCAGGCACCAATAAACTCTTGACTCCCCCGAAGAGGCAAAGTGTGTTACGTGTTTGTCAAAGCTCAGGCCCATGAAGCCCTGATCCCTGCAACTAATTTCTTCCTATATATTCCTTCAAGTCTTCTCTTTCCCCTGTGGTTTAAGAGCCTCCCTTCATCCTCTGTCTCACACTGAACCTACAGTCCCCTATCAAAGGGTAAGGACTTAAGAAATTCCAGCACAGGTCTCATGTCTTCTCCTTGGCCATGCAGATGACTGGGAGAGTGGTGCCTCCTGCTCACCTCTACTCCTTCTCACAGTGTCAGTGTCTCCTATCCACCGTTACTCCTTCTCATCCTTCTCCTACCTCCTTAGCTGAGAGGAGAAACCCAGGGCACACAGGAATGAAGGCATCTCATAAATCAGGGACCCATCTGAATGTACAGAGGCATCAGGAGCAAGTTCAGACACTAGCCAGAAAAGAGGTGATAAAATTCTTGTCCAGGAGTCTATTCCTGCCTTGACCCATGGGACCACCAGTGGGCAAGTCCAAGAGGCAGGGAAGATCCTGCTGGGCTGGCACTCAGAAGAGAAGCCTTGTGAGAAGCAGCTCCAGCTTTTCCTCAACCACCCTTCCTTGACTTGCCACAAGGCACAACGCTTGGTTTGCAGGATACAAAGTGATATAGTTCAGGACACCAAGCAAATATCTTGTTGCTGGCCATGTTTGAAGAAAACATCTGCTCATGCTGGATCTCGAGGGAAGCTCCAGCCGACATCATAGATTGGACCCCGAGCTCTGGTGATGGGCAGAAGTGGCTGTGAGGATCTGAGTGTGCAACACTGTTTTGACAGTTTCAAGGCAAGCTTCTCTGCAGTGCACAGAGGTCATGGAAAGGAGAGACTCTTGAGGAATTCAGCTGTGAAATTCCTGCAAGCCTTTCCTGTGCAAACTGTGATTATTTTGAAGGTTCACACATTTAATTCCATTTAGGGAAATTTTTACAGAGAAAAGTGGCCTTGATATAACACACCCATCAAATTTCAAATCACTCTCACAATCTTTTCATAAAATGGGCAGAACTACACTCTTTTTAATGCTTTATTTTCAGAAATTGCTACTTAGATTAACATTTTTACATATACAGTAAATATCAAATTACCTGGCTCAGTCAGAATACTTATTTCAGCCCAAAAAGGAAAAGGCTGCAAACTAAACAAAAGTGAAAAAGGGTCTGTGGTGGTTTGGGTGGATTCACCCTTTTTGCTTGCAGCTTGCAGCCAAACACAGTCTGCTCTCTCACTCTTCCCCTCCCTCGCCCAGGGAGTAGGGGAGAGAATTGGAAAGAAAAGGGCAAGGAGACTCACGAATTGAGATAAAAGCTATTTACTAATTAAAATAAAATTATAATGATAACAACAGTGATGACAGAATTATAAAAATGAGTGATGCACAGAGCAGTTGCTCACTGCTGACTGACCGATGCCCAGCCTGTGCCAGCTAACCATGCCGGAGCCAAGACAGTCCCGAAAACCGAAACACCGGAAGAGCGAGCCCGAGCGACCCCCGAGAGAATCCCCCCGTCTTCTGGTCAGCCCTGGTTAAATACTGACATGACATGATATGATCTGGAATATTTCATTGGCGCATCCAAATGCCAGTTCTGGGGTTTGCTATTCACTGCGCTTCTCCCTCCCAGTCCTAATGCAGCTGTGAACCAGCCAAACACGGTGGCCTCGAGCTGCAGCGGCAACTAATGACACCAGTACTGTTATCAATGTTCTTCTCGTAATAAGTCTGAACTGAAACACTGAAACTAAAATACAGCTCTTCTAATTACTAAAAAGAAAATTAACTCTATCCTAGAAAAACCAGGACAGGGTCTTATAATTGGAAGCATCAGACAAGCGTTAGCAGGACAGCCCGTAGCAGAATGCTGATGGGCCTTTCCAAAGACGATGCTGTCGGCAGAGGTATTCCCACATCTGCTGTGGGAGTACAAGAGAAACAGCAAAAAGGAGGAACTGAGAAATATTAGTAAGTTCTACTGATTTGGATAATACTTACTTCTCCTGCAAGAAGTGCACACGTACTGGTCAGACACTGTGAAAAATACCTTATTGAGAACCTGCTGGGAAGGGACTAGTCCTACTTTTAAATTGGTCTCTAACGGTGTTAGGATCAGACTGGTTGTTTAAGAGATGTTCCTTGCCAGCAACAACCCCACTAGCCTACCTCAAATTTGCTTTTATGTAAAAGAGATAACACTTGGGGGAAGAGAGGGTGGAAGCAGAAAGGGATCGGCATCTAACCTTTGAAACTCAGCCAGTTTTAAACATGGTTTCATTCACACTGGTGCCGCGGATCACCATAGCAAAGTCATCACTCCCTGCCTGACACCCCTGCTGACACCAGTAGGTATTTTCCTTGCAGAATATGAGCAGGAATGTGCAGCAGATGATAGATACTTCATTACAGACTGGATCATCCATTAACCCTTTCAGTGGTTAGGACAAATTCTTGCTTTACTGCTTTGATTGCAAATTGTCTTCAGGAATTATCCACAGCAGAGTCCAGTTCACATGGCATCGATCTCAGATTTGACCTGCTTGTCTTCTGTTGCTTCACATCCTTATTTTGTCATTCTTCAAAGACAAGTGTATTTTCTCTGTAACAAGACCATCTCGTAGAGGGTTAGCCTACAAAGGGCAGATTATTGGAGAATCAAGAGCAAAGCCCTTTGGGATACTTGTGTAAATTGCAGCTGAAGCAGATGGTATTTAAACAGAAAGTCTGGGCACAATTACAGGGGGAAGAGGGAAGCCACAGAGGACATGGAAGATCCTCCACAGACTGACAAGATCTCGTAGCCTTGGCAACACCTTCTCCTGATTACCCACATCAAACACAGAGAATAGGGCATGAAGGAGGTTGCTAATCAAGCACTACCTTTGATGATCTTCTTGTTTTAGCCATTCTGCTCTGAAGGGCTCTTGCATTTCTCCCAGCCCATGGAGAGGCGGTGTGGATTTGCCTGGAGGAGCAGCAAGCAGCTTAACTGCCAGAAACTGTATGAGGAGAGGCTGAAGTTGCTTGGTTTGTTCAGCCTGGAGAAGAGGAGACTGAAAGGAGATCTCATGGCAGTCTGATCGAGAGCTTATGGGTCAGGATTAAAGGGAAAGCAGGGAAAGGGGATATTACAGTGGAGGTCTGCTACAGGCCTCCAGAGCAGGGAGACCGAACAGATGAGGTCTTCTATAGGCAGATAGGAGCAGCCTCATGTTCACAAGCCCTGGTTCTCATGGGGGACTTCAACCACCCCGACATCTGTTGGAGGGACAGCACAGCAGGGCACAAACAATCCAGGTGTTTCCTGGAATGCGTGGATGATAACTTTCTCCTCCAAGTGATCAAGGAACCAATGAGAAGGGGTGCCATGCTGGACCTTGTTCTCACCAACAAGGAGGGGTTGGTGGGGAATGTGAAGCTCTCAGGCAGTCTTGGCTGCAGCGACCATAAAATGGTGGAATTCAAGATCCTTAGGGTAGTGAAGAAGGCACACAGCAAGCTCACCACCCTGGACTTCAGGAGAGCAGACTTTGACCTCTCCAGGGACCTGCTTGGTCAGGTACTGTGGGATAAATTCCTGGAGGGGCTCAGGACAGCTGGATTATACTCAAGGATCTCCTCCTCCAAGCCCAGGAGCAGTGCATCCCAACAAAGAGGAAGGCAGGCAAAACCAGCAGGAGGCCTGCATGGATGGATAGGAAGATCCTGAACAAACTTAGGATCAAGAAGGAAGCCTATAGAGGGTGGAAGGAACAACAGGTAACCTGAGAAGAATACAGAGAAATTGCCTGAGAAGCCAGGGATCAGGTTAGGAAAAGCAAGGCCCTGACAGAATTAAATTTGGCCAGAGATGTCAAGGGCAACAAAAAAAACTTCTACAGGTGTGTCGGGGAGAAAAAGAAAATTAGGGAAAATGTGGGCCCTCTCCAGAAGGCAACGGGAGACCTGGTCACCTGGGACACTGAGAAGGCTGAGGTGCTCAATGACTTCCAATACTTGAAGGGGCCTACAAGAAAGCTGGGGAGGGATGCCCCGTCCCTGGAAGTGTTCAAAGTTGGATAAGACTTTGAGCAACCTGGTCTAGTGGAAGGTGTCCCTGCCATGGTAGGGGAGTTAGAACTAGGTGATCTTTAAGGTCCTTTCCAACCCAAACCTTTCTATGATTCTGTAACTTCCTCATAAGTGGAAGAGGAGGGGCGGGCGCTGATCTTTTCTCCCTGGTGACCGATGATAGGACCAGAGGAAATGGCAGGAAGATGTGCCAGGGGAGGTTCAGATTGGACTTTAGGAAAAGCTTCTTCACCCAGAGGGTGGTGGAGCACTGGAACAGGCTCCCCAGGGAAGTGGTCATGGCGCCAAGCCTGACAATATTCAAGAAGCATTTGGGCAACACCCTCAGACACATGGTTTGAATCTTGGGATTGTCCTATGCTAGGACAAGAGTTGGACTCGATGATCCTTGTGGGTCCCTTCCAACACGCAACATTCTATAATTCTATGATGCTATGAAGAAATAACTCAGGGCCTCCAAGTTGCTGCATGAAATCATGCCAGTGGCAGGACAGAAATATAAAGGACACACAAAACAAAGTGTTCCGATGTAACTGTGGTCAGGCAGAGCTTTCTCTCTGCACCACTTGTTTGCTCACTCCCTGACCCATGGTGACATGCCTTAGCGGCACAGCGGTACCTGGCCACCAGCTGAGCTGGAACCAGCAGTGCTCACAGGTGGTCATGCAGTGCACCTGCAGCTGGAAAGAGAGGCTGCTGATGGACCCGCTGCTCAGGCATCCATGGGCTGGAAATAACAAACTGGGGGAATTTTGCCTTCAGCAGCTGCCTAGGGAGGGACAGAAGTAGGCTGCTGAAGGTCTCAGGCCTTATTATCTCCAAGCACATTCAAACACAGGGATTTCCAAAGAGAGATGGCCCCAAAAACACACACACAGCAAAGCAGAGTCAAATTCCCTTTAGTGTCTTTGGTAAAACTGATGGTTGGTTTAATGAAGCAAGCTCTTGGGAAGTGGGTAAAGAGGAGCCCAGGGAGGGCAGGTCTCTGGGCATGCAGGCAGGTCCCCTCCAAGAACTGCAACAATTTGCACATGTAGTCGATAAAGAAAAGAAGGGGTGTGTAGAAGATCAGTACCTGTAGAAGAAGATCCATCTCATCTCCATCTGGAACACCATGTCCAGTTCTGGGGCCCTCAACACAAGAAGGACATGGACCTACTGGAGTGAGTCCAGAGGAGGCCACCGGGATGATCCAAGGGCTGGAGCATCTCTCCTGTGAGGACAGGCTGAGAGAGTTGGGGCTGTTCAGCCTGGAAAAGAGAAGGCTTAGGTGAGATCTTATAGCGGCCTTCCAGTACCTGAAGGGGCTACAAGAAAGCTGGGGAGGGACTTTTTACAAAGGCAGGTAGTGACAGAACAAGGGGAAATGGCTTTAAACTGGAAGAGGGGAGGTTTAGATTAGATATTAGGAAGAAATTCTTCACTGTGAGGGTGGTGAGACACTGGCACAGGTTTCCCGGAGAAGCTGTGGCTGCTCCTCCCTGGAAGTATTCAAGGCTAGGTTGGATGAGGCTTTGAGCAACCTGGTCTAGTGGAAGGTGTCCCTGCTCATGGCAGGGGGGTTGGAACTGGATGATCTTTAAGGTCCCTTCCAAACCATACCATTCTATGATCTTCAAGTAGATGTTTAAAATGAAGGGAAACAAAGAGGCTCACTACGTAAGATGTAAAGAAAACTATGTGCAAAACTTGTGACATCGGGAGTCTTAAGAGATTTCCAAGAAAACTGAAAAGAACACAGAAATATTTTCTGCCTACCCTATCTGGCATAATCACCTTGGGTGTTACATGGGAAAACATTCATTTAGATGACAGAGAGATGCCATTTTTAATTTGGTATCTCTAAATTTCAGAATAAAACTTTCTGCATCATCTGCCAATTTACCTAAAGTATGCAGCTTTGGTATTTTACCTACAAAAGTGTTTCTAAAGCTTTGTCTGCTAAAGAAAGCAGTGGATAAACAACCTGAACTCTTATGTAAGCAATTCTCATTACCCTGGGATTGTAGAAGAAGTAAATAAACAAGGAAAATCTGCTGCAAGGGTAAGTGTTCAGGGTGAAAAATGGGTAAATAAGGAGATGAAAAATCTGAAAGAAAAAAAATATGTTATCCTTTCCAAAATCCTCCTCAGCTTACACAAATCTGTAGAAGGGGATGTGGATTCAGGTTGCTTTTGCAGGCTGCAGTCCCTGCAGCACCAAGCAGCCAGCGCTCTTCGACTCTGCTCTGGTACATACAGTCCAGAACCTTCTGGCCAGCACAGAGAGATGGAAGATCCACTTAATTTTCCCCAGGTTTCTGTAGCACCTATGCCTTCCCTCCTGGGACTCCTCTTCTCTCCCCTGCTTCTGAGCTGTCTCTGTTGTCTCTTACTAAACAATGAGAATCTGCAATCATCTCCTCTTCCTTTCTGCCCTCCTGCCATCCCTCATTTTGCTGTCATTTGAAGCTTTAGAGGAGGAAGCACTCAAATGACACTATGGCTGGCAGTGCCACACAAAATTTATTCAGTGTAGGCAGGAAAAGTGCATAAAGTACACGGCAAAGATGCATAGGGTAAAAATCATTCTTAGGACGTTAAACATTATTAAAGCAAAACAGGTATTTCTTGCAGCTCCTTTACCATTGGGATCTTACAGTGACAGTAAGTGCTTTATTAAAAGAAGCATTATAAAACTTTGCTATGATCACATTAAATGCTAAACTCAGAATTTAATGCAAGATAAATCTCTTGCATTAAATTTCCCCATATATTTGTCTTTCCTTCTTCAGTGACATCTGCCCTGACCTGCTCCTCTTCCCCCATAAGCAGCACTTTATCAGCAGCCCAGATGAGCACATTCTGCATTCCACAACAAGTCCCAAACCAGGAATCTTGGTTGGCATCTGATCTTCACTGGCACTTTGGTCTCATCTTTTAGGACTTTCCTGCTGCTCAGTTTTCCGTGTGCCTTACAGTGGTTGGGGGATGTTCTGAGCACACCTGCAAACCGCTCCCCCCTCTGATACTTTAATGCTGGAGCCACACACAGCTTCAAACAAAAAGCCTGTAAACCTCTTCTAAGAGCAAATATGGCTGTAAACAACTCCTTTTCCCGCCTGTTATGGACTATTGAAGCAGCTGTTCTCTTTCATCACTCGGCCTATGGAGCAGAAGAATAATTTCAACATGAAAAGAACATTAATAGTATTTTCTCGGCTCCTCACTACAGTGCTCTCCCATGTTAATGAACTGCCGTGTTAAATTTGAACAAGTGTCAGTGCTCCCAGTGTCTGGAGCTTGGAAGATGCAGAGATCCCTCCACAGACAGCAAGGAAGGTGATGGGCAGAACGGCATGGGAGCAGGGGCAGAGGAGAAAAGGCTGGAAACACCTCTGGCACCTCAAGGCCTGGCTGTGCACAGCTTAAAATCCAGAGGGGAACCAGGGAGTCCTGCGAGCAGACCCTCGGAGTCCCTGTGTCCAGCTTGACTTGGGAGGTCAGCTTCCTCCCTCACAGCAGTGGCTGTCTACATGGAAATGTGATAGGACGTGAGCAACATTAAAAAGGGTGCTCCATTAACAAGAGGAGTTGCACACAGGCCTGTCCCGAGGCAGCGAGGCAGGAGGCTTCTGCGAGGCTGAGCTGCAGCTCTGTTTCTGCAGATGGAGGATCCAAGAGGCCCTGTGCATCCTGCTCTGTCTTCACTTTCCCAGCAGCAACCTGGCAAAGAGCATCCCTTCATTCCCAGGGCACCTACACTGCCATACCCTGCACAACACCCATGTCCCTGTCCCCAGAGCAGGGTGACACCCTGGATGCACCAGGAGCAGGGCTGAGGCTGCACCGTTTTCTGGATATCTTATCAGACTTTTTATTTTTAAAACAGGAGAATAATATTTCTCTTTGCCTGTGTCAGGAGAGTTCTGGGTGGGTTTGCAGCAGTGCTTCTGGGAGAGCATCCAACGTCCTCCGCCGTGTTTGGAAAGGGTGGCTCCCACCCCACCACCGGCTCTGCTGTTGATGACATTGGCAGCTGCGGCAGATTTGGCCCATGGACCTTGCTCTCTTGGTTGGTTTTCATCCCATCTCTCATGTTTTTTTCCACTTGGCCTCCTCCCTCCAGGACAAAGATAAATGTCTCTCTGGCTGTTCCTTGCGGTCTCCTGACAGCTGGTGACACGCATGAGTCCCTGGGTGCTGCAGAGCCACCAGACCCACCACAGCCCCTGTTTTCCAGCATGACATCCAGCTGTGGGACACGGCCTGACACTCCGCAGGAAACTCACGTCTGCTCCCATCCCTTGCTAGCCTGGAGTCACCAGTTTTTAGCAGCTTTCTGCACTACAGTGCTGTGAAGGCAAAAACCAGCCTTTCCCCAGCCCAGGATTGGTCCAGGATCCAACATCTCTCCAGTTATAAGAGTGTGAAAATACTGATTAACTGGAGGTTTACAGCAGCAAGAGCAGCCCCATCCAGGCAGCAGCCAGACAGAGAGAGAGCATCCCTAGGGCCCTGGGAGGAGGCAGAGAGCAAACACCGGTAAAGTGACCTGCAGCCTGCCCAGGGCAAGGAGCAGCAGCGAAGGATGGAGATGTGCTCCCTGAAGGCACACAGCAGTGAGGAAAAACAGGAAAAATGGGTTAGCTCCTACACCAATGGCTCTGCAAGCCCCTGAGCGAGAGCATGGACATCCTGCCTCCTCGAGGGACTGATGCTGTGCCCAAGCAAGTGTGCACAGGGTATCGAGCAAGCCCTGAGCACGTCTGCACCAGTGGTAGAAGTGCCCTTGCAGACTGGCTGCTCACAGGGCTCCCGGGCACCTGGAGCAGACCAGTCCCCACTGGTGCCTGTGCCTCTCATGTCAGCCCAGCCTTGAGTCAGATGAATCTTCAAGAGACCTCCTGGCCCTTTTCCCCATCCTGAGCTCTCCAAATAAATGAAAATTCAAGAGCCAGGTTTTGTTAGCAGAAGAGAACAAAGAACCCTTTGGCGTAGAGAAGAATCAAAATGAGTCAGAATAAAAGTAAATGGTGTTTGCAATTCAGACTGCTGCTGCAAGGATGGTTTTCCTCCCCAGGTTTCCCTGGCCCAGCAGCTGTGCCTCCCTGCATGGAGACCAGCCCTTTCTGGGGACTAGCTCGCTCTCTCTCCTTCACCCCCAAAGCTAAGCTGCCCTCCCTGGGTGCCATCCCTGCCTGTACCAAGTGAACAGAAAGCTTTCTGCTCTGTGTCATCCCTCATAGGCTTTATAGGAATATAACACAGGAACAGACAACTCCCTGTGAAAAGACCATATATCATCTGTCATATCCTTGCTGCACCTCAGCACAGATTTAGCCAGACACCTGCTGATGGCTGAGTCCCCCCACCAGTGTAACTTGTGTCAGCTGCTGCTTTAAAACCACCTACTTCTCAGACATTTGCATTTCTCATTACATCAAACGCAGCTCCCTTCTTTCCATGGTTTGGCACTCAAACCTGCACAGATATATAGTCCAGAGAGGTGAAATCAGAACTGCTGTTCCCTGCTCTTAGGCAGCCACTTCTTGGCATCTTCCAGATGATGCACTGTTGGTGTGACCACAACTGCTCAGAGCAGCTCAGCACCTCCAGGCTCATTCCCATCTGATGTGCAATGTCAGCAACACTGAAAGTCCTGAATCTGTCCTTCAGGATTGTGGAGGTGGCTTAAAAAACTTGAGGTATGGTACACTTGGTGCGGTTCAAAAATATATTTAAGTTCTTTTTAATTTGATGTTTCAGATTCTGTGTGGTTAGAAGCAGTGCTTTGTATTTTATACAGCAGACAGCTGGAAAATTCTTTATCATTTAAACAGAAGTGAAACTTCTGCATCTAAGAACTGGGATTTTAAGAAAAAAATCAATATGAAAATTGCAAGACTTGGCAACACTCTCATTAGTAACAGCCCTTTTCTGAGAACACAAAGTGGTTGAGTAGCCAAAGGCCAAGTTATGAGATCTAACAAAAGCATCGCCCTACTCACAAAAACTCATATTTTTTGTGTGAAGGACACTCTTGTAAGGAAGATACTTACTTGAGTTGCTCAGCAGCTCAGGATTTGACTCCCAGCTCCACTGCAGATTTTCTCCTTGAGCTCAGGAAACTGATGTCAAACCCTCTCTGCTTCTGTTTCCCCATTTAAAAACTAATGAAACTAGTGCTCTCTCAAAATGGCTAATACTTTAAAACTATGCCTTATTTTATTCAAGTTTCCAAAGAGCTTAGAAAATGTCACATAGACAGAACTATAAATTACGAAGCATTATTTTTATATGAACTTTGTCTTGAACCAAACTCTCCTCTTTGACTCATTGTCCTTAATTGACACTGGCATGTTCCTTCCTTCATGCTTTTAATTGTTTCAATATTTCATAACTACAAGACTTATAAAAACTAATTAAAATTTAAATTAAATGATAGCTTGCAGGAAGATTGCAATTACCATGACTTCATCTTTCACTGTTACATCTCGTGGTACCGACAGGTCTGTGCAACAGGTGTGCCAATTAATAGCAGGCGATAGAGATGTCTGCAGCCACTTACCTCTCTGTGCTCCAGGTTATTCAGTAAATGTTGTCTTGTGCAATTACTACAGAATAACCTATCCTGAGTCTCCAACTCCAGCAGGCTGAGAGATGAGAGAATGAGACTTTCAGTCAACAAAAAAAAAGAAAGAGAAACATGCTCAAAACAAAGGCTAAACCTTTAAGAAACCTTATAAATTATTCTCCATATGGTAAACAGATGATTGCTGAGATAGTTAAATGAAGCAGCACATTTAAAACTTTATTTCATCACCATGCCTTCGCCTCAAACTAGCTGAGAATGGATCAGTATTTCCATTATATCTATGTACTCTTAGTCATCAAGTTCAACATTTCTTTAGGCTGAAATTACCAAGTATCAAAAAGAATGTCAGTAATTAACATGATTATACCAAATCTGAAATCAGAGTTGCAGGAATCATGTTTTTTCTTGCTTACCTAGAAATGGAAAATAAAACACTTCTAACAGGGACATGAAAAAAATATCACCAGGGCATTTCTAATGCCTTTGAAATAAGTGCAGTTTATCAACAGTCATCATAAAACCCATCAGTCTTTTTGAACAAAGGTTGTGGAAACTCAAGTTGTTTAGCATCAGGAAATCCCAGAGCTTGTGATCCTCACTGTCTGACAAGCCAGAGGCACTGCCACTGTGCTGGCAGCATGTGATAGCATTCAGCAGGGAGACAGCTGCAGCAAAGTGGTGTTTGTGCGCAGAGCTGGAGGGAGATGGTGCACAGGGGTTTCTGGAGCCACTCACAGACTGGGTAAGGCTGGCAGGGACCATAAGAGGCCATCTGTCCACTCTCTGTGCAGGGTAGGGTCACCAAAAGCAGGGTGCTCAATGCCATGTCCAGTCAGGCTTTGAGTATCTCCAAGGATGGAGACACCACAATCTCCTTGAGCAACCTCCTCTGGTGTTCAGTCACAGTCCAGGCTGAGCTTAGGAGAGAGTGGGAAGAAGCAGATGCCTTGTGTGTGAGATGTCTTTTGATAGAAATGTGTGAATACAGAGTTAAAATTTCCTGCTTGTGGGGTGTGGAGAAATGGAGGTTCAGACAGCCACATGGGTGCTAAAGGAAACACCCTACCCTGGAGATGCAGCAGTGAAACTACAGGAGGTGAAGGTAATAGCTTCTGGTAATCCCATGAAAGACTGTAGAGAAAAAAGGAAGAAGAATATGCAACAGAGTAAAAACTGGTTGAGTCATATTATTTTAGGGAATGATGGTCTGTTGGAACTGTGTTTGACTCCCACTGCAAACTCATCTGGTCATGGACAGTATTGCTGCAGTGAAATCATATCACTACAGGAGGCTCTACTGCCCCAGCAGCAGCCTGCAAAGTAAGTGCCACTGGTGATATCTCTGACTATCATGGCTCAGAAACCAATGAGGACTGCCAAGAGTCAGGCTGGGCTAAACCTTGCACAGGAAATAATAACACAGAGGTTTTTCAGGTACATAAATAAAAGGAAAATAAGGACAGAGCTGTTCTGTTATATGGTGAGAGTGTGGTAGATTAAATATAAGTGAGGTATCTCCCCAAAAACTAAGCAAGTTCTTTGCTTGAGATTCTGAAAATAACAGAGAACGTGGGCTAGGCAAGGGGAATAAAGACAACAAAATGGAAATCATGCCTAAAGTAAAAGCATAAATCTAAGATGGTTTTGTGCTAGAATCAGCAAATGTAGTGGGAGGAATGGACAGAGAATAGGAACAAATAATCTCCACTGGAGCCTTCTGGCATGTGAACTCATTGTCCTAGTAACAAGGCTCTTCAGGGAAGTCAGGAGAGTCACACCTGACTAGGCAAGAGCAAATGTAGCACATACATGCCAGGATGGTGGGAAAAAAGCTATGAAAGGCTTTAGAACACATTCTGAAGAACAGAACAATTAAATACATGGACAGAATGGGGTAAAAATGGAATTAAATTATTTTACTCAACATTGGGACAGACTAACCTGACCTCTTCCATCTGTGTAAGATTTTCCAGCTATGCATTTCATCACGATGGAGAGCAGGAAAATGTTCTTACAGAATCACACAGAAAAATACAGAAAATATTTAGGGCAGACAGAAGCCATCAGAAGAAAAGAAAGGCCATTTTTCTTGAAAGGCAGTTCCTTCAAAATGTTGGCAATCTGCCACAGAAGCAATCCCCACTTCTAAGATTGCCTGAAGACAGACTTGTCTATTCATATTTCCCATACTATTGTAGTGCAACAGCATTATTGTAGTATCCTGGATCCCACTGCCCAGGTTTGCAGGAGAATCTGAAAAGAGGAAGATCCCCCTTTACAGGAATTTATCTGAGCACCTCACAAATGAGAGGGCAAGAAGGGATAATGCATGGATATGCTCGGTCATGGCTTTTTGAGAAGGCTACAGAGGTCATCATCAGTGATGTACCCTTGAGAGAAAAAGGGCACCAGCTTTCCTCACTTGAGGGCTATGAAGGACCTTGCAGGGGAAGATAGGAAGGTCAGATGCAGTGGCACAGAGAAGGAGGAGGTATGGGAAGGATGCCAAGAGAGTGGCATATTCAAAGCAATGGTAAGGATGATGATGTCTGCAGCAGCAATGCCAATGGATCAGGGCAAGGCCACAGACCATTTGTCCAGATCAGGCAGAATGGGTCTTATAAAGAGCAAAACACAAACCAACATGTTTCTGGGCAGGAGCTTTGGTCCTAGCATGGCTAAGTGCACCCTTTTGTAGAGATGTAACATGAGAAGAAATCCAGAAATCCAAGTTTAGTTAAGACCTGGATGCTGGGGCCAAGGGAGATCAACAGCAATCGCTATGTCCTCTCAGCCGTGGCCTCTGCAGAGGCAGGACATTAGAGACATTGCTAAAGCCACTTAGCCTAGTACTTAGTTAAGCATTGGATGACAAACAAATCCAACCAAGGTAGGTGCAGATTTCAGATAGGCAGTAATTTCAAGTGGCAAGAAACTGAAGAGACCTCTCAAGAACCAATGGCTGGACTGTGGTTTACTCTGGTGTGGTAACAGCAAGATTTGGCCAAGGAGGATTACTTATTATCATATTTTATCTGTCTCTGTGCAGAACATTTTTGCTGTGAATTGTGAAAGCTTTGGTGCAATAAGCTTTCCCTGATTTCTTTATTTGGTACTGGGGAAGAGGCTGAAGAAGAAAATACCAATAAGCTCATAAAATGCAGTAGCCTGTCTACAATGAACAGTTTGCTCAGACATCATAAAACCTGGGGTACCTTCCCCTGCTGCACAGGGTCATCAGAGTAGTGCCAGGGCACTCTGGAGCCATTCACTCTTGTGCCACCACTGCACAGAAGAGCTCCATGTAAGAGCACTGAAGAGTTCTACAGGACCTTCCACCTATGATGAGGTGTTAAAGTGTAAAGAGCCAACATTAGGACAAATAGTGGTTGAGAAATAAGGCTGAAAACTTCCAAGGGATCACCTATTACAGAAATACTAAATGAAAGTGAAGGATGATGGACCACAGGGGCTGACAACAGAGCTCACCTGGGGACCAACCTTTGGGCTGGGTCAAGAGGTGGCTCTGTGCAAAACACCATTCACACACACAGACTTGCAGCTCTGCACCTCAGCACTTGTAGGTCTCAAAAAGAGAAGCTGCTGTATTTATGCAATCCCATCTGAGCAACATGAGGCCTTCAAAGAAGCTGACAGTGAGCCAGGATAAAAGCCACAAGATGTTTCCTTCCCTCTCCCCCTCTCACCTCTGCAGTGAATTGCTGCTTGCTTCCCATTTTGCAAAACAAAGAAGGAGTTTCCATCCATCAGGAGGATGGGGCTCGTTGGTTTGCCTTTTTTTAAGAGCATAGACAGACCTTGATGCAAACTGGCAGATTTCAGGGAAGCTTGGGATGTAGCTTCTCAGTTCACATCCATCTTATATTTTTAACCAGAAAATGTTTCTAGTTAAGATGTCCTCTTTACAGAAAGCAAGGAAGGAAAAGGAAGAAAAGTAACCCATAATTAGCCTCTACCTGAGTCTATAGAAGGGTAGAGAGCATGGGGACATGGAGAAATATTCCTCAGAGACATCAGCTCAGAAACTGGGACCTACCACAGTGCAGCCTATACTACCATGCTCCACTGGTGCAAACTGGGACTTTGCAAAGTCTTCTGTGTCAAGGTGTCAAGTTGGGCCCTGAAGTCCTGCCACCAATGCAGTCATGCTTGCAGCTCAGGCAGGGTGGTGAGTGCTTCTTGCGGGAGCATGGGCTGTACATACAGCTGCAACCTTTAGTGAAGACAGGCAGGCAGCTCCAGCCACAATTCCAGCAGGTCTCCTAGAACAAACCCTCCATATCTCTGGGTGTGTGTGTCTGCACCTGGAGAATCAGCATTTGTGCCATGGTGCTATCTATGTATGCTGCAATTTGTCCAGTTCCTGCAGTCAAACGAGCCTACTTTTGTCAGGCTGCTGAAAATATGGCCCTTAATTACCACCTTCAGCAGGGAGTGGGATTGTCCAGCCAGTGAGATTAGCAGCTCCGTTGCTCTCGGGGGTGACACGTTGGCCAGCTGAACTCCAGTTGGCAGTCCTGCTCTGAGTCACGTTTTGTGCCCTCTCCAAAACTAATAGTGCTGGTTTTAAAATTTATAGAAGAGTTTATCCCTTGTACCTTTGTAATCAGTTCTTTCTCGGCTCTTCGCATAAAACATGAGAAAAAATAATGATTTAAGAATGTCTTGTGGTACAGTCACCGAAAACCCTCAGTGAAACCCTGATGAAAATGATGCATTTAGTCCTACAGAGGCAGGACAGAAAGGGACAGTATGCCTGAGACCTGTCCCTCCATCACAGGCACTCCCCTGGGAAGCAGAACCAGGCTGAGGAGGTATTGCCCATTAGAGGAACCTGGTCAGGGCAAAGACAGGGGGAGAGAGGGGAGAATATCAACACTTTTCAAACTGTGAATGTGTTTATGCCTTGCCAGGGCAGAACACCTTCCCTTCCCCACTTCTTAATACATTTTGCTTTTTCATTGCTTTCCCTTCTTCCTTGTTGCTTCTTCTTGGCTGCTGAGTGACATTAAGGTTGTTTTTTTCTTAACTAGGACTCTCCTATTTGTGTCCCTGCACAAGAATGGCTTCACACATGTCCTAGAAAAATCAGCATTTTTATTTTCACAGTTCTTTTTTTTTTCCCATTCTCCAAGTTCTCCAAATCAAAGTTTTGAAAGGTTAGACAGTGGAAAAAGGAAGATTTGGAAAGAATATCTGAACATTGTACTCTCCTGGCAAGCAGATGAAGGAAAAGTTGAGGGGAGGTGCTGATGAGAGCAGGGAGTGGAAAAGAAAAACCTGACTGAAAGGGGAAAAAAAGATTTTTTTATTTTGAAAATTGACACATGGAGACAAAATCAATATTTTCACATGTCCTCAAATTTCTTACGAAATTGCTGTTTTGCCAGAAATGAAACTTTCCCATTACTTCCCTCCCTCCTGTCATAGTAAAATATATTTCCATTGGAAAATATACACGTGTCAAGTCCAGGATGAAGAGCAAAGTAACGCTGGAGCGCTGGGCTGCTGCCTGCTGTGTGCCCACAGGACAGCTGGCCGTCACAGCGAGTGTGCCGCTCGCCAGCACCAGTGGGCTTGTGGCTTCCCCAGCTGGGTCAGAGGTGCTGGGGCCCAGGAGAACCCACCACATTGGGGAACAGCCTGCAATAACCAGACAGCTATGCTTAAGGGGTAAAACAATACTCAATGGCTGTACTGAACTGTACTCAGTGATCATCGCTCACCATGAGACTGGAGATATTGACAGTCCAAAAGACATCTTTGCAGGGTCCTGCAGTGTCTTCACCACTAACTTTAATAATGAGGTAGAAGACATGCTTATTATATCCACAAATAACTTCACCATGAGACAGGCTGCTCCATGCTGGATCACAAGTGAATGTAAAATAACCTCAAAAAATCAGGGAAGTATTCTGGAAAAAGATAGGATGAAATTCATTGAGGACAAATTCAAAGTCCCAGCTGTAGGAAGGAACTGGCATTCATGTTCACAGGAGATAAGAAACTACTTTGGTATCAGCTGGGTAGGAAAGGATCTGAAAGTTTTAGTGGGTCACAACTTGACCGCGAATCAACATTGCTGTTGCAAAAAAGTCAAATACCATACTGTGACATACAAACAGGATTGCTCCTGATAAGACACATGAAGTAATTCCAGCCTGTCCAACACTGGGAAGATTTTAGCTTGAGTTAATGTATTCACTTTGGAGGCAATTTAAGGAGGTCATGAGCTTGAAGGAGGGAGTTCAGAGGAGACAACAACAGGGTGAGCAAGGACCCAAATACACAACTTGTGTGGGAAGCTCAGAAGAAGTGGGTCTGTTCTGCCTGGAGAAGAGAGGATTAATTCAAAGGACATAAAGAAAAGAATAAATATTTTTTGCCCATTTCGACTGTGGGTAGGACAAAAATAATGTGCATAAGTTACAGTGATGGAGATTCAGAAAAAATCCAGCAGAGCTTTGGGTCAATTGGAGTAGTGAAACACTGGAGCTGCTGAGCCGAGGAGCATGGATCTCCATCTCTGGACATTTAAGAAGAGATTGGACAAGTACCTTGAGAAATGGCACAGGTATTTCACCCAAGATAACACCCTATCAGTACCCTCCCACCCAGTTTCCTGTGATTTTTATGATGGGTGTCATAACAGGTCAGCAAGTGATGATTTTTAAAAATAACTCTTGAAAGGCTTGGAGCTTTCCGAAGATGCCCAAAGTTTTTCTCTTTCTGCAAGTTTTTCCCACTGCCTCGTATTTCCACTGGCTTCAGTGAAATGAGAGCTTGCTGGCTGCAGCTCTTGGACCACATCAATGATTGCTCACAGTCAAACATTTAATTTACCTCCCAGCCACACTTGGAGGCTTTGGAGTGAACAGCTATTTTTAAAGTCACCATCATGCCACACTGGAACATTTGCTCGGCAGTAGAGAGTGTGCTCGAAGAAAAAAATGACTGCCTTTTTATCCAAAGACTATTATAGCTAATGTTTAAAGTTCACTAAAAAACATGTTTCCGTATATTTGTAAGGAAGGTATATTTAAGGCAAATCTCCCTCAAACTCTACTCAATAAGCAAAGAGCACACAGCAATACTCCACTCTTGACATTTTAAAAAACCCTCCAATGTTCTTTTCTTCCTTTAACAATGGGGCCAATTTTCCCTTTCCTGGCTGCCAGCCTGCCCTCACTTTTTCTTTTAGCACCTCTTGAAATTACCTTGACCTCACCTTTAAGAACTCTCTTCTCCAGGACACTGAGCTCAGACAGGGTGGGAGGTGTCGCTGATGGAGGAATGAAAGATCAGACATTAGCTTTAAGGGTGAGAATATTACCAGCACTCACCGTTTTCTCTAATGAGGACCCAGCAACCCCCTGGGGCCACCATTAATATTGATCACAGGCCTTGCCTCTGGCCTGTTGCTTCCCAGGGCTGTGAATCTCTGATGCTTTCCTGTCATTGTTCTCCACGAAGGACTGACTGAAAATGAGCCTTCCTCTGATTAAAATAGAAAAGTCATGTACCAAGAGGACTCCAAAGCTATGAGTGTGTCTGTGCTGGAGAGGCTGCATTCCCAATTCATAGGCACAGAACCAGCACCAATGTCCAGCTTGTCTGTCTTACTTCAGGTTTGCTACAGGTTTGTCACTGCCAAGGGACACCTGGGGGATGGACTGGGTTATGGGCTTTAAGACCAGGAGCAGTCAGCCATGCTCTACCCATAACTGCTTCAGTAAAGCATTGCAACAAGCTCGTCTGCTCATCAGTAAGCCCTGATGAATCTAAAAACCAATTTGGATTCTGAAGAAAATGACATAGCCCTCAGATTGGTGAAAGACTTCTTCACCATCACTATGAATGAAACCCTCTATTTATCTTTTTGACACTAAACTCTCCCAATCAAACCCCATCAGCACAGTTCAGTCCTGCTCCAGCAAAGACTTCCCTGTGGGGCAACCGTCTCCACTGCCTCCATAGCTCCTGGCTTGACTTTTGAGCCATGTCTCTACTTGAAAGGCAAAGATTCCTGTACAGTGTTAACTTTAAGTGCAATTCCCATTCTTAAATACCTCAACTCATCCAGAGAGTGTTACACTAAAACAGAAAAGGGCATTCAACCTAGATAAAATGGATCACGCATAAAACCAGATAGCTGCTATGGAAAAAGCTAGTCCTGAGTTACCCAAAACAGACAAGCTCTGAGCATGCTAGTGAGCTGGGAAAAAGGCACACTGGTGAGGTGTTGGCCAGAAAGGAGATCCAGCCCATATTCACTAGATGAAGAAACTTTGTAGGCCTGGAGAAGAAAGGCTCTGCACGCTGTCAGAAAGCAGTCAGTGCACTTCTGAGGACACTCTTCGGAAGATAATTATCAACTCTCACCTTGCCAAGGCTCAGACAAACAGGTTATCCAATTTTTTTAACACCCTGACCCTTCTGAAAAATAACCTAGGGATATTGTCTACAGACAAGTCCTACAGCTGGTTCATGGCGGGGTGCTTCCTCACCAGCAAACACAGTAAAACATTGACTGAACATGCTAACGAAGCCCTACCTGCACCTTTTGCCATAGGTGACGCACTCTCCATGGTGAGCCCTACATGTTGCCCCAGGGCCTGGCAGCCTCTCTTTCCCATTCCCTGCAGCAGGAGCCCTGGCTCCAAGCCCCAGTCCTACCCTTGCATTGTAGTCTTACCCAAATTTTCCACATGCCACAACTGATTCTCACTGGTTGGTGGGATGAGCAGCCCCAGGGGAAGGTATTCATTCTCACACAGCTTCTCCTGTGTCCCAAGGTGCTGGGCCAGGCTCCCTTTTCTCCAGTGCACATCCCAACCACTTTGGCTGCAAGATTGTTCACATCAACATCCCAGGCTGTTTGTGATGCTGTAGTCCTCCCAAGGTGTTGTAGATCCTTGTGTCCTTGTCATTGCTTTCTCACCCAGCACTACCAGATTTTTTTCTCTTCTAAATTACCTCATACAATCACAAGCCCTGCTATTTTGTTTTGTGGCTGTAGGCTACTTGCTCTGTAAAAGGAAGCAGGAGGAAGGTCCATCCTGAGTGTGATGTAGGGGCAAAGAGCTCATAGTAACTGCAAAGAGACATGAGCGTGCTGGCTTATCACCTCCCAACTGATTCGAATGAGCAAGGAGAGCTGGAAAGGCAGCAAAGCTCAGTGCTTCAGGTCCTGCAACAATGGTGTGCCAGCAGTGGGACCAGGGAGTAACGATCTCCTTTCTAGGGAGAATCACCTGCACGTGTGGCTGCCATCATTTCTGGGTGACCCTTTTTGAGACAAGTCAGCTCCAGAAGGTCCGTAATTTTGCTCCCAGGAGATCAGGGCCAGCACAGTCATGGACAGTGTGATCTGAGCTGTGCCATGAAACTACAGAAGATGGGAAGAGGTGAGGAGAGACCTAGAAATCCAGACAAGATTTTCACAGCTGCACAGTCACTTTACCATGCCCTCAGCTCTCATGAGGTGCTCAGGATGCAAACACAAGCACAGCACAACCTGTACAGAGTCAGTAGCCTCACAAACATGGAGACGGCAGAAGAGAAATCTGGCAGATCCACATACAATGTGTCTCGTGAGGTAATGTTATGCTCTGGGTGACATCAGAGACATGTTATGGGCAAGATTTGAGCAATGAGACTTCTGTGGCTTGATGAATCATCTCTCTTTCCAGTAGACAGAGGTAACACCCCACTCCAGAGAGCTCAGATTAGGGCTGTGCAAATATCTGAGGCTTTTTGGCTTTAATTCCAAATCAAAATATTTTAAGAAATCAGAAACCTGGAAAAAAAAATTGCTTTTCTTTTGGGCTAAGTAGACTAGTTTGAGCCACCCATCCCTTTCCTTCTCTCCAGTGATACTGCAGAAATATTTGTGTATGGATGTATTTTTTGGGGGACACTTGAAGAAAAAGAGAAAAAAGAGAAAAAGGAAGAGGGCTGTCTTCTCCCCTGCTGCAAATACCTGTGAGAGCCTTCCCTCTCTGAGCTCTTCATGGCAAGTGGCTGATGTCTTGGGGCTCTTGGCTCTATCAAGATTTTACCACTGTGCAGGTCAGGGCCAGGAAGACTAGAGTCAAAGCTAAGCTCAGGAGCACATAGAAGGTAATGGTAACCTTGTAGGGAGCCCAGAGAAATGGAGAAACCAGACTGAGCCCCTGCTGAAAAGGAGGCTCCTGTCTCACTAATCCAAAGAGTGATGAGGTTTGTACTGACCTGACCCAGGAGTCATAGCAGGATTATTAAGGAGTACTGGTGTGAAGAGGTCAGAATTGGGCCACCTGAGGAAGAGAGCTTGTCAGTACTGGGCAGGAAACCAAAATTCTGCTTTGTAGCAAATGTTCTGTATAAAAACCTCAGTAACAGACCTGATTTCAATTTAAAACTTGAGTCAAATATGTAAGAAATAATTTTAGGGCATTCATTTTGATATGAAAACCAAATTTGAGAGCAAAGCTTTTCTGAACCATTCTCCATCCTCAGAAATTCGATTCCAGTAATATCAGTTAGATTATCAAAATACTATCATTAAAAAAACCCAAAACAACAACAACAAAAAAACCCCACCACATTTTTCTGGTGGAAAATAGCCTATTGGCATTTCTCCAGCTTGGTTCAGTGCTAGCATTTATTTGCTGTTCTGTATGATGAATGTACAGCACAACTGGGAACCCACAACAAATGCGTGCATATGACCTAGTCAACAAGAAAATATTACTATGGAGAGGGAAAACTAGGTACAAATTTTATTTGTATTATCATGCATTGTTGTTATTTTTATGGAGAAATAGGACACTGGCAATTTGATTTTTTTTTTTTTTTACATTTTTTAAAAAAATGCCAATCTTTCAGAAAGCACCCTTTCACTGGCATTTACTAAAATTTGTTTTAAGCTATTCTTTTAAAACATAACTGAGTTTTCACTTCCTCTGAAGGTCTGCAAATATCTTCAGTGTGGGAGAAACCAAGCAGGTGACCAACTGCACCGAGGAAGCAGTGAAGCAAACTGCACCCACTGCAGCTACATGCAAAAAACACACTGAAAAACAGAAAACCCCTCTTTATCTGAAAGAACTCCTCAGTCATGCTGAAGGCTGAAACAAGAAAAATAAACATCAACCTCTTTCATAAAGATCTTTGATGTCTCTCAAAGAGGAAAAAGCTCTGTAAAAGCTATTTACATTGTTTTCAGAGAAGTGTGATTTCTACCTTGTCAGCAGGTCCTTCTGCTCCCAGGCAAGGCTTGCTTCAATTGGAGCTTCCCAGCCCTGCCACTTAAGAGTTGGAAAGGGACAGTTTCTTCCCTGCTCACCATTCAAGTAATGACAATGGATGCCTAAGATTAGAGGAACAAAATGAGGTTTTCTTTTCCAAAACCCATTATATTCTGGTGCAGAAGAATGATGTGAGGAGCACAAACATCTTCATGCCTTCCTCTGAAGCAGCATTTATGGTTCCTTTGCATTGGTCCCATTTATGGACCCCTTGGGGCCTTTTTTAATTGCACATCCATCACCTTCTCCTGTTCCAGGCATCGCTGCTCCCCTTGGACATCTTGAATGGTCTGTGCACCTCCCCCCTGAGCACAAAAACTCCTCTTGGCCCCAACTTGCCTCACCTGGGACCCACACCCTGCCCGCACCTGGCTCATCGCTCGCTGTCTCTGGGACTGTCGGTGGACCCCAGAACCAGCCCCGCTCCGACTGTGCCTTTGTCCCCAGGGGACTGTGCTGTTGGGGACATCCCACTTGTGGCCATCTCGGCTCCCGGCTCTGCTCCTCACAGGCAGCCCGGCTCTGGCTGCTCCCTGACACGGGGAACACATTATACATGCCTTCCTATCAGGAGACTGCCATGCACAGCACCAGCACTGTCTGAATTACAGACAATTCTGAATTGCAGAGGAAAGAAAAATATTTAGCAAAATTATGTAACCCAAGTTCAAAAATAGCCTATTGCCATCTGGTTGTGCTATTTTGAAGACCAAAAAAACCCTCAAGTCTTTTTAAAGTTAGCTACACTGTTTGCAAACTCAGCCAATTTTTTTTTTTTTACAAAATCTCAAATTTCACATGCTTGGTTCACCTCTGGAGTTTTTTGAAACAGCTTTGCCTGCACACAAAGCTGTACCTGGTCATACAGCTCCATTCCACGTCTACCATGCATATTTTAAAAGTCTTGTCACATTCCTGTAAAAGCAAGTGCACGATGTCAGGAGAGTGCAGAAAGAAATATAAAATAAAAAAATATATTAAAAAATTATATAAAATACAATACAATCTAAAATTAAAAATTAAGATAAAATAAAATAAAATAAAATAAAATAAATAAAATAAAATAAAATAAAATAAAATAAAATAAAATAAAATAAAATAAAATAAAATAAAATAAAATAAAATAAAATAAAATAAAATAAAATAAAATAAAATAAAATATAAACAGCACAAATACTATGGATTAATCTCCAACCAGCTGTTCTGTGTCTACTTGGCACCAGAGGACAGGTATTTTAACAGCCCAAGCTGTAATGAAAACATCATCCCCTAGCTGTCACGTTTGCTAAAGCAACTGGGAACTGCAGAGAGCCTGAAACAGTGCCCAGACATGACCTTCACCGTTACACAGAGGATAATTTCATGCCATCTGCACCCAGCTGAAATGTCAGCACGGCAGGGACGACCACCCTGAAAGCCCTCCTCTGGGCCAGCAGCTCACCCCCGCAGGGATGGAGCCGAGCACCCGGCAGTGTGAGGATGTGCCAGCAGGTGAGGTTATCTAGCCTAACCTACCTCAGCCACACTTCACCACTTCTTAGGTCTGGTATTCCAATAGCCATACTGACCACTAACCTACTGACGGCTCCAACAAATCCCAAGAAGTCACCTTCCTGTAACTGCAACTCAAAAGTTGTGCCGCAGTCAGAGTGACTGGAATGGAAACATTGAGCATTGAATATTTGTTATGTAGCATTCTCCAGTATAGAGAAAAAAATAAAACAATGCTTTCAAAGGGATTCTGACCCCCCCAGCAGGGATGAGGGGCTGCACCTACCTGTTCTGCTCTCGGATTTGCCGCCACAGCACTGAGCTAATGACTTCCACAGCCAACATACCAGGGAAAGACTGTTTCCCTTCAGCAATTTTATGTGCATTGCCTTTCAGCCTCATTACATCAGGTTAATTATTTCTGACTTGCTTCCTCTGTACAGGTTGGGATTACGTGCCTGTTGCCTGTCCTGACACTTTGCAGTCCCGACCCCTTTTCACACTTGCCTATTGAGGCAAGGACATTGGGTAGTCTTCCAGCATAGACCTTCATCACCTCTGGAGACATCATCTGCCTCCATTGATGCTCACAGATGCCCAAACCTGGAGGGAAACCTGGCCTGAAACAAAGCCTGGGACCACCTCCTCCAGGAGCCTGACTGAGGTGCTCCTGCAGGAAGCACAATCATGGAGCTGCACACCAAATTGTAGGTAAACGTTGAAAGTAAGTTATTTAATATGATGATCATAGTCTACTCCCTTGGAGTGAACTACTAGCTAATAGTCAGGACTTCATAGGGCTGTTTCTCCACTGGAAAAATTGAGAATCCTATTGTGTCCCAGGTACAATTCTGTTTATTTATGGAGACTGAGTACAAAGCCTAGTTTTGCCAAATGTGAAAGAACAAAAAAAGACAAACACCAACAAAAAGAGCAGTTTTCTTGCTCCTATTTGCCAAAGGTGCCATTTCCTATAGCAGCTTAAAGCTATCTAACTGGAGGCTGCTGCCATCCTGCCTCCTCTATCCTTGGTCCCTAGCTGTGAGGTGTTGTCCCCCTTGTCTAGGATATGTAGGATATGATCAGACTGCCAAGGGCGTAGTGAAGGAGGTGGAAAGGATGTCACAATGGATGTCAGGATGCCACAGGAGTACCAACTTCAGCTGTCCAAAGCTGCACTCCATTAGCACGTCTGGGTTTCCAATGAGCTGATAGACAACAAAAGTATTTCCTCTGCTTTCTTTCTGAACCACGTGAGGCTATGACTAATTAATCCCTCTGACCTTGTGATAATCACAAAGAAAAGCCCTGCCACTCACTGCTCCCTGGACGAGGCTCCTGCTGGCCTGGGCTTGACTTGCAAGGCCATGTGCGCTGGTCATGTTGGTCATTGAGTGACAGCACCTGGCCATGCCAGGCTCTCCGAGGGGAAAGAGGTGCTCAGCACATCTGTCACCCCTACCAGCCTGTGGATAAAGGTCAAAGACCCACTTGATTTCAGCTGTTACAAATCCTGGATGTGTTTTCAGCCTCGTTTCCCACATCTCCTTGGCAGCCTGACACCCTGCTCCCGGCACCTGCCTCACTGCTGCTCGGCTGTCCACATCAACACGCTGGTTTATTTTCTCCTTGGGCTGTCACAGTTAATTGGGAAACCAAATAAAGTATAAGCACTTCAAATTAATCTTCTGAACAGCCATTAGTTAGCCTCTGTCAACACTGAATTTCATCTGAGTGTTATTTGGTCCCTCGCTAGCCTAGGCTTTGCCAGCTCTGTCCTCGCCCTCCCTTGGAGGTCACTCATCAAGGTGATGAACACAAGCCCATGTGACAGCTGCCCCCACCCTGCCATCATCCCCAGCACCTTGTTCTGGTGGTGTGCTGTGCCTTGACACACTCTCATCCCAGTCATCCCAGGGCAGGGCTGCTCTCCTGCCTCCTTAACCGCTGGGACAGAGGCTCTTTAGTTGGAATCGGTCAGAAAGAGCTAACGCAACTCTCTGGTACATGGAGTGGACAGTGAATGGGAGTGGTGAGATTGTGTTTCCTCTGTGTTCAGTGCCGGCACAGATGCAGTTTGGATGCTGCCTTCAGCCCTTGTGTGCCTGGGTTTCCTGATCTATCCTACCTGCCCATGGGGAAGGGCAGAGCGGGGAATGCAGGAAAGATAGGAGACTGAGCTTCGTGTATGGCCTGGGATCATCCCACCTAGTATTAGGCACCACACTACAGTCTCAAAGGTAGAAGCAGGGTTGCCTGGTGTAGGTAAGAGAGAGAGGGTCCCCTTCTGCTCAGCCCTAAGGAGTGCAAGCCAGGCATCACTCTGGCTGGGGCACACTACCCAGTGCCTGACCCAAAGCACTGGGAGCAGTTGAGAGAAGATGGCATCACACTGCACATACACGTTCACTGGGAGCGAGCTGCTTGGTGGAGGGGGTGACAGATGAGTGTGTGGTCACATCCATCCACCCACCATCGTGCTGCCTGTGGTGTACTGTGAGCTGGATTGTCATTAACCTCTGCACTGTTGATTGCCATTCATATATCCTAATTACAAGATGACGGTGCCTTACAGAGGAGGAAGAAATGCACGTAGTGGTTACAGAGCACAGAGCTGACATGCACTGGATCTCGCCTGAAACCAGAATGAAAATGTGATTCCTCTCTGAAACAAAATAAACCCTTTAAAGACAGAAGGGACTGTAAGCCCTGAGAGGAGCCAGCTCAGGGCAGTGAATACGTTGCTTTTGACAGGGATTTTTCACGCCCACAGTGGGACAGCAGCTTGAATGCAGGTTTGCCTTGGGACAGGTCTGGGAGATGTGGGACGTTTAGCAGGTTGCCCTGTTGCTTGTGGACAGGTTGCAGAAGAAGTCAGGCTTTAAGCAGGCTTCACATAGTGGGGCCATGGGATTCCAAGGAGTATTTGAGGACAAAGGGGAAGAGCAGTAGATGCTGAAATCTCATTTTCTAGCAGTAGAAGCACTACAAATAGGACATGTGCTCAATTCAGAGATGCACCAGAGGCTTTCATTTCACTTTGCAGCACCTGATGAGGGTCTCTCATGGGAGCTTGATGGATTCACACCACTTTGTTAAGAGTTAACTGGAAGCATTGGTATTTCTTGATCATCAGTCAAACTATGGGTGCAGTGACCCTGTGATGGAAGAGCAGCAAGACAAGGAGATTGGAAAGCTAATCCATAGGTGTGCACCAGAGATTTCTCATACAAGAAGGTCTCCTATGACATCCTTCAGGATGTCTAGAGACTGAAAACAAGGAAGAGGTGAGCCCACCTCACAAGAAAATCAGCTTTGAATTATCCAAGACTGTCCTCGCAGCTCTGGCTGAGCAAGGACCATTTGTGCAGTGTGAGTGAGATGCCAGAGCTGCTGCTCACCTGTGACTAATAAAGGTTGGAAAGAGGTAACAGCCTTTCCAGGAAGCTGTGGTCTTGAAGGTAAAGAAACTTGTGGAAAAAAGAGCTTTTGGAGGTCTTCTCTGCCATCTTGGAAATGACATTGCCTATATGTCAATGGGAACATGATTTAACTTCTTGTGCATGGTAGGAAGAAAGAAAGCCTGGCTGCTGTTAGTGGTTAGGAGCTGTATTGGGTCTGGCTGAGATGGAGTTAATTTTCCCCACAGCAGCCCTCAGAGGGCTGTGCTTTGTATTAGTAGCTAGAAGGGTGCTGATAACACAACAGGGTTATGCTAGCACAGCATCAAGGCTGTGTCTCCAACATTTTCCCTCACCCCCAGTAGGCTGGAGGTGGGCAAGATCTTAGGAGGGGACACAGCCAGGACAGCTGACCCAAACTGACCAAAGGGATATTCCATACCATATGACATCTGCTCAGAAATAAAAGCAAGGAGAACAGAGTGGGGGTAGGGGGCATTTTTGTACTGCTGTGCATACTGAAGCCCTGCTTCCTGGGAAGTGGCCAGACAGTGCCTGCTGATGGGAAGTAAAGAATAAATATTTTGTTCTGCCTTTGCTTCCTTGTGTATGCCTTTGTTTGGGCTTCTTTTAAACTGCCTTTATCTTGACCCACGAGTTCTTTTATTTTTCCATCTTATTTTCTCCCCTCCCTATCCTCCTGAGGAGGGGAGTGGTAGAGCAGCTAGGTGGGCACCTGGTGTCCAGCCCAGGTTAACCTGCCACAGGAGCCTGCAGTGAAATTTCCCAACTGATCAGCAGGTTCTAAGGAAAGAGTTTCTAGACAGGAAAGAGAAGCAAAATAGACTCTTAAAAAAAAACTATTATTCCAGTTTCCTGCCACCGGCTCTGGCCTGTCGTGTGCAGGCTGCTGCCCTGCAGGCTGCTCGGTGGCCCTGGCACAGGCATCGCCCCACATCAGATAGGATCTAATTGCACAGGGCTCATACTATTGTCCCAACTGAGACCTCACCCATGGGCTGGCCAAGAGCCCAGACTGGGAGCCTCTTTCATTTCCTTCATGTGGACTTTACCCACAGTGGAGTGAGCAGGCCAGTTCCCCAGGCCTGAGCGCAGCTCATTTCACCCCAGCACAGCCTCCCCCCAGTGTCAGCAGGTGACCAGGGGGCAGATGCTCTCTGCCTGCCACCTCCTGGGCAAGCCCTTGGGAAGCCTGCTTTGGAAAAATCTTCCACACCCACAAACTGCATGAGAAATGGTTAACAGCTACAGAAATGATGACTTCAAGGAGATCCAGAGCCTTCACTGTGGGCTGGTGGCATTGCTGAGGAGTTGGTCCCAAGCTGCCAAAGACAGTATCCCATTTGCTGCCAAACACTCACAAGTCCCTGTTTGGGTGCCTGCCCAGAAGAACAGGGTCAAGTTGGAGACAGCCTTGATACTGCTTTTGCCAGAGAGCCATAGCAAGGCTGGTGGGTAGAGCATGTTGCAGAGCGCCTTGGTTGCCTCTGCGAGAGTACATGTTCAGGAAATATGGGAAGGGAAACAAATTGGACTCCTGCCCTGTTCTGATTCTTTGTGTATGAGAGGCTGGAAGTGTTTTGCTTTCTGCTTTTTCTAACTTAAAAAAAAAAAAAATCTCAAACATGAAGTTATGTTTTGGCAGAGGTCTCCTCGGAAGATCTAGAGAAGTGGAGTGGGAGGTTTTGCAGCTTCTAGTGAAAGGGGGGAGAGGAGGAGGTGTTGAACTGAAAGATTTTCTCTTCCAACTGTTGGTTAGGAGTGGAGTTAGATAAATGTTAGCTAAATACAGACTGCTTAAAACATTTTGTAGGAAAAGCAATTCTACTCAAAATTTGTCAGCTTTTACTTGCACTGTCATAATACTATTAGTTCTCCAGTGAAGAAAAAACAAACAGGGTAGACAAGACATGAATTGCTAATGTAAAAACAAGAAACAAAATTTTTGTACCATCCTCACACAACAAAGAAGTTGACTGAGTGCCCATTTCTCCTTAGCTTTGCACATTCTATGGTACTTCTTCCACTTAGCGTAAGTGAAAGGAGCACAAGGGACTTAGACTCTACTTAGTTGTGGTGCAAGACGCCTCGCCCTTCTCATACACCCAGTGCACAGGACCACAGGGATTTCTGGCCTTGACAGTGACAGGGATCTAGGAGATACAAGCATACAGGCAGGCAAAACTGGTTTCTTGGGTCTAGAAATGGAAATGAGGACTGGAGCCTCTAGATGGAGGACAGGGCTGACAACTCAGACTGTCAGAATATATTTCTCTGGTGGAGGAAAGAGCATGTCAATGGCTACTTATGAGCTGTGGACCAGTTAGTGGACATCTACTCACCAAACTGTCTTGGCCAGAAGTCAGGACCTCGAAGAGCAATCCTCTTGACATGGATTATGCTGTTTAAAATTATCCAGCACTACCTCTAAAAAAGAAGCGTGCAGTAAAAAAAGAGAGAGATGAGTGCTATCATGCCTCAAAGACTTTGATATATCAAGGTTATAATACCTTTCACAGACAAGGTGCCTGTGCAAGTTGGGGTAGATAAGGATGAAATAAGTAACATCAATCGGCCACAGGGAACTGTTTCATACTTCAGAAATAAAGACAGGAACTTTGCCAACAAATCACTGACAACTTCTAACTTTTCTCCCCAAGAAAAGTTAAAAGTGAAACATGTATTATCAGGTAAATTTTCTTGTAATTATAAAAAGCTTGTGTGAGCATACAAGGCAGCTCTGGACAATACTGCCAGGAACACAAATGCTTCTCCCCCACACCCCCTTCAAGTAATTTTATAAAAAGTAAACAAATAAAACTTTTAAGACATACAAGAGAACTTGAACTTCAGCCCTCAAACAACTTACCCACATGGGATCCAGTTCTTGATAATATATACCAGGCACACATATTGACACGGGAATATTGCAAAGTTTTGTCATTTCCTGAGGATAGGAGGTAAAAGGTAAAAATTACACGAAAATACCATAGGAGAAGTCCTCATGAAAATAAACAGGCTGCCTGAATGTCCCCACTACCGATAGATAGGAGAGAAAGACTGATGAAAAATAAGTTCCAGACTGATCCTGCAAAAGGTCAGCTAGAGAGGAGCTAAATGTTATTGACAGGTTTGCCCAGGAGCATGAGGTGGCAAGCACAAAAGGGTGTGTTAGATCCCTTCCAGACCTCAGAGACCTACAACTGAACCAGTTACAGCCAGAGGGGCTCAATCAAAACGACATGGAAATATTCTCTCTAGCTCTGAAGGACAAAGAAAACATTGAGTAGACCTTTCTATTCATTATGTTGAATAAGTATTACTTGAAACAAAATTAATCTTTATCAGCATAAAGGTAGAATTTGATATTAATCACAAGCAAATATCACCTTAGAGGATTTTAAAGTGATTGCCAACAAAGTAAAGACTCACAGAGCAACACATCAGGATAAAACTCCTGTCATTTTCTTCCAGCAGCTCTGTAAAAAAAAGCTTTGAAACAAAGCTACATCTCCTCAGCTGAGCCTGGGAAAGGAATCTACCCCTAAGGATGGGAAAAAAAGATGTTCAAAATTTCCTCAGCAGATTTAAGCTACTGTAACAATCGGGATGGAAATATGCTGTTGCCTGTTCCAAGGCAATTCTTTTTGCATAACAGCACTATGCAGAGCCCACAACACTGTCAAGAACAGGCTTCCAATGCAACTTGGGTTTTGTTCTATTCTTGCATTGACCATATTTTCCACATCATTTAAACAAATGGAAGAATAGCAGCTATCATGTGTCCACATTACATTGGCTTCCAGAAAGTCTTTGACAGGGCAGAGACTTTCCATGACAAACATTCTCCAACACCAGAGCAATCACACTGGGTCACACTGAAAGTCCATCTAGCCCTACATCCTGGCTCCAACAGCAGCCAACGAGAGGTGTTCAGGGAAAGAACACAGGTATGGAGCATGCATACAGTGATTTTTTTTTTTTCCTTCCTCTAGGTGTACTTCCCCCATTCCCCACCCCAAACATCTGTGATCTAAGGTCTTACTGAGCCAGGAAAGCATCATTGTATTTAATCACCTTCAGTGGATTTTCATTTTCCTTGACCACATACTCACTTTGTGAATCCTCGTAAAATTCTGTCATCTACAACATCCCCTGGCAATGCAATTCACAGCTGAACTCAGTGGTGTGGAAAAAATAACCTTCTTTACATTTTGAGCCAACCTCCTGCTAATTACACTTGATGATCTTCAGTTCTTGTACTGACAGAGAAAGGGTATGATCATCCCACATTCAACTCTTCCATTGCCTCTTATGATTTCACGGACCTCCCTTACTCCCCTCTCATTTCTGTCTTTCAGGCTGAAGATTTGTGATCTGCTAGAAATCTTTAGTTACCTAAATCCAGAGGAATCACCCAGACACCAAATGTGATCTCCATTCATGAGTTAAGAAATGCTCAGTGCCACCACTGAGTAACAAAATCAAATGTTTCTCCTTCCCTGAGCTGGAACTAATACTCACTTCTCTGAAGGAACTGGCCTTTTTCATGGCAACTACAGTTCCTGGTTTGGACAACATGGTCAGCAATCTGGGCTTATTTATCTAGCAACATTTGTCTCCTGTGTGCTAAACAGGACACAATAGCATACAGACAGCCTAGTTTGAACCAGCTAGGAGCAAACAAATCTTAAAATGACAGGTGAAAAAGTCAGTGTGTCCTTATACCATCTCCTAGAAACAGGATCCTTGAGAATTTCTGATGCATTTACTTACTCAGGCAGGAGTTTTCCTAAATCTGGTGGCTTCATCCACAGCGAATAGCACTTTTTTTTTTTTTCCTTCAGGATCAGTTGTAGAATTCCAGCATCCTCAGCACCAAGCTACAGCTCTTTAGCAATGGTGCACTAAGCATAGGTCAGACTCTTAGGAGAGAGGTAAGTCCAGCCAACAGCAGTTAATTAGCTTTTATCATGAATGTCTGCAGCAGATGTTCAGAATAAAATGGCCAGACATAATGAAAACTGCTGAGATCTTACAGTGCACAAGTCCACCCACAGCTGTACAAACAGCACAGGAGAGAAGAATTGTCTTGGGTATATCCTACATAAGCTGGGCAACGGGGTCTCTAAACAAACTCTTTTATAGGCAAACCCCAAATGAAAACCAGCCTAGTGTGATCCCTGCAATATGAAAAACAACTGCAGCAGTGATTTGACAAGGGAACAGTTCAAGAAAATCAAAATCCATTACAGGGCTATCAGGCACGGAGAATCTCTGCCTCCTGCAGCTGGCAGGTGAGATGTGCGTCACGATGACCAGAGGTTGGACTGGAGCTTACCAGGATGATCAGAACAAGTATCATGATCCCTGCAGTATGAGCAAGGCCCTTACACACTGCCTGATCTTTCTAGCTTGCTATAACCTCCTTATTATAGCTTTTGGGCTTTAAGGTGCCCCAGGCCTGTGTTCCATCTCATGACACTCAGCATTAGTGACACTGTAATAAAAAGGGTCTCAGCTGTTCATGCAGCTGACCAAAAAGCTTAATTTTTTTTTTAAAAAAATGCATGAAATATAATCTTAAAAAGCCACCTTTTTGCCTTTGAATTCATACACTGATACTACTTTTACCTATCTCTCATGGTATAGCATTACCTTCAGGAAAGCAAAGGGAGCCAAGTTGTAAAACATGTTCTATTTCAGGCTTATGTAACAAGCTAGCATTGCTAGACAACTTCATGTAATAGTTTACAGACTTGCAAGCTTTTTAATAGCAATCCAAAATTATTGTCTCCTAATATCGCCTGACCTTGGAGGAGCCTTGCTGGTTTCCATGAGCCAGGAAATCTGTTCATTGGGCTCATTCACAGAACATTTTGAGCATCTCTGACAAAACATTGGCTTGAGTAAGAGAGGAATAAGTTACTCTGAAATAATTTCAGAAGTAAGTGTACAGACAGGAGTAGGCAAAATTCCAGGGTAACTTTATTTTCTTGGGGATGCACAGGCACCAAAATGTCCACAACGTGACATTTCAGCATCCTGATGCCCCCGACACAACACAAAACAGAAGGTCTCGTTTCTCTGCAAATGGTCCCAGAGCTGATTGAGGAACACTCAGTACCACTGATCTGCTGCAGTGGCCTGAACAGCACATAAATCAAACTGGCTCCAGCACAAAAAATAAGTTGTTGAGTTGTTGTTTTGTTTTTTCCCTGAAGGACAAGACCTTCCTTTAAAATAAGCACCTAGAGCAGTTGATGTGAGGCTTCTTCCTAGGAACAGAGCAGAGACTCTATAGCAAAAGCTGCTTGAAGGCAGACTTCAAAGCCCAGTTGTGGAAGTTTGGGGCCTCCTTACACGGCCTGACATGAAGGACCCAGCAGACCCACAAGAGAGGCAGCAAAGGCATTCTTCACCGTAGCTGTCTCTCCACTCAAGCGCATCTACAGCAACCTGCCAATCAGGGGATGCAGCTCAGGCCTCACCAGCTCTGAAGTTCTCAGAAAACCAGCTAATTAAACAATAAAAGCATGCTTCCAGTGGTTTTGACCAACAACTCCAGGTTACCACAGGGAAGATGTTTCCCATGCCAGAGAGGGAGCACTGCATCAGCACAACAATGTGCAGACCACATCCCAGCTCAGGATAGAAACATTTTCTCACCCCAAGGCTCTCTCCTCTAGCTACCCTCTCACACAGGAGTTTTTAGCAGCTTTGTGCACTCACACACACCCACACTCAGCTTTAGTTCTCTTTCTCTCCAGCTTCCCCTGCCCTTCCAGAGAGTTAGAAGAGCATCACTCACCAGAGAACAGGCAGCATCCACCTCACCTCACCCTAACACTATCCCAAATTCAGGGCCTCCAAGATGTCTCTTGGTTAGTTTGTTTTAGCAGTATTGTACACAACTGTGGAGAAGACATCAGCCCCAGCACTGGCCATAGTTAAGGAGTTTTGTTTGCTCACATGCTTCACCTGGAAACCATCAGCTGATCAGCAGTATTTACTTATCACTAACATCAGTTTTTAAAAAAATGACCCTAAGGAGCTCTGAGTGACACAAAGAATGTTGTGAAGGGATTTAACCTGTTCTGTATAATTTCTCACCTTCTAAAAATAATCTGGCTTCAATGGCTCCTCTTCAGCGGGGCCCTTTTGCTGCTTGCTGTGGGTTACACTGTGGTGTTTTACAGATGCCTCATGCAAAGAGAAAAATTATTTCTTGCTGGGATGAAATGAGGTGTGAAGTCCCTCAGCACGGCTGTTTCACAGGTTACCTGCACAGAAGTCCCTGCCAGCACATTCCATCTGCAGCCCATCTCCATTCCCAAGGTGTGACACCTCCCTCACCCCCTTCCTCAGCCACAGCGGGGCTTTGAGTACAGCGAGGTTTCCCATGGCCTCTTCCCTACCCTGTGCAAGTGAAAAAAAATCACCACAGAGTCGAGTTTCCTTTTGTTCTCCTCCCTCTTCATCACTTTGAGTCACCAGGCAGAGGGTGTGTGGTGCCTCCGAGTGCTGCGGTGACACACCGTGGCCTGGCACCAAAGCCGGGAGCACGGAGTGCTCATGAGTGGTGGCAGAAGGCACCACGACGTACATGAGTCACGATTTTTTTCCTTGCATTACTATGTGATCTTCACAAAAGAAACATAAAACCTGCTCTTCATCTCTTCCTTTTCAAGCCCACGTTTTTCTGAAGGAGATCCAACCCACACCATCGCCCAGTCCCCAGGCAGCATCCAGAGGCTGCCCCTCACTTCTGCTCGCTGCTGCCCACGCTGATGCTGCCGGACTCTTGCTGCCACTCTCCGTGTGCAACCGCTCCTCAGTGGGGCAACGGCTGGGGACCAGAGACAGGAGCACCCCACAGACATCTCTGCTGAGGAGTCAAGCACTGGAGGATTTGAAACCCATGCAAAGCTGCAAAGGGAGCCTGACCCCCCTGCATTTACAAAGCTCGTCTGGGTACCCCGAAGCAACTTTCACAAAACCCTGCTTGCCTCAGACTTTCTTTAGAGACTAGATAAAGCAAGAAAAAAGTTTGTCCAGCAGCTGCTTTTGCCTTTTGATGGCCTGTTTCTCCAGCACAGAGAGAAAATATAAAGGGAGCTCTATGGGGAAGAGATTTACACTGAAGAATATTTCTGAATCACTGATCAGTGAAGGAAATAAAGGGCCTTAGAGCTTCTTGCTCAGTTAAAGAAAAAAAAAAAGAAAAAGGATCATTGATTTTATTGGGAATCCCTTAGGCAAAGTAGTAACCTAAAGTACAATATATTTTTATTGTGCCACTGGGAACTAGATGCAAACATTTATAAATCTTCCTTTGAGGAGGTTATCATTCAGTCATTTTAAATAGCTTTGTGTGATACAAAACCAGACACCTCTCGCATTTAAAAGATCCTTTTTTAGCAGTTGTGTTAATTTATCAAGCAAGGATGGAACTTGCAGAGGCTGTGGTGACCACAAAGGGCTGGTGTGCGGTCTGTTCAGTACTGCTGAGCTGCACTGAATTAGAATCAGTGGCACTAGAGCAGTACAACTCACTTTTCAGGTCACACTGATTAAAGGTGTCTTTTGAAATAATTTTCTCCTGTACATTGACGGAAACATTCTCTGTCTCTTCCAGTACAGAAATTAGGGGCAGAAAGAGAAGCTTGCTTCAAAGTGAAGCCCAGGTTCAAAACAAGGAAAAGAAAGTGGTTCTTCGGAGAGCTGGTGGCCATGTGGAACTCCTTGCAGAGAGCTGGTGGCCATGTGGAACTCTGCATGATGCTAAAAGTTTGTGAGGATTCAAGAGGAAGCTGGAGAAGTTCCTGGAAAAGGAACCTGCTGAATGTTGCCACATGCACTCTGCAAACCATGTTTAGCCCAGGAAGTCCCTGAGCCAAAAATGGTTGGAGGCTGGAGTATGTATCTCTGATGTATCTGTTTTCTTCTTACTTTTCTCTGTGCACCCGTTTATGCTGGCTTTCAGAGACAGGGTTCTGAGCTAGATGGACCTATGGCCAGATCTGGTATTGCTAGATTTGTGTTCTTTTAAAACAAGCCACACTGTTCCAAATCATCTTTACACCGGTATGACAGTGTCTGTTCATTGGGACCAAAATAAACTACGTGGGACCAGTGTAAAGGAAGGGCTGAAGGATGCAGGAATCTAAAACAAGAAGTGAGAAGAGAAGCCAGCTCCCAGGAGCAGCCATGCCACAGAAAGCAAAGTTTTCTCTGGATTATCCCCTGGCCCTTCCCTTTCCTTCCTGGGCCATGATGAGGACAGGTGCATCTCATCAGCTCCTGGACCAGGATGGTCACAGTCCCCTCACCAGCTCCAGAAGAATACTCATCTGCAGGGACATAAAAATACAGATATGAAAGGAGCAATTCCTTTTTGGGCTGGGGCCCCACTGTTCCCCCTCCTCACAGGCACCTTTGTTTGTTTGCACAGCACACTTTGCCTGTGTTTCTCTTGGAGTACCAGCCCTAGGTGGAGGAGCAGAGGGGGCACAGATTCGTGTGGAGTCCAGCCGTTCAGCTCATCTTCAGCTATAAACATGGGCAAAACAAATTCTCAGGCTGCTTTTTTTTACCTCTGTATTTTGAAAATGGTAACAAGAAGTAGTTTTCACTTCTTCTGTCCCCTGTGTTGCCCCTTCTTCCTAAACACTGAGCTCTCCCCTCCTGGGCACTCCAAGGTAGCAGTGCACGTACCCTATTTGGAGGCACAAAAGGGATCACTGCTTTGAGGTGGTCTGTTCTCCCCAGGGAGGCTCAGCAGGAGCAGCAGAGCCCCTGGCCAATTCCTGTGGGCTTGGAAGGGCTCAGGAGCAGGAATTACTGGGGCTACTGGCCATGCTCCCAGCACAATGCTCCCAGCACAATGCTCCAAGGATGGGCACCTTGGAACCAATTTGCTCAGTTCTCAGACTTTCTCAGTTCTAAAGACCCTTCAGAAAACCCAAAGAATAACAGCAATTGAATGCAAACCAGTGCCTGGACATGAACAAATACTGCTGGACTGAAGAGCGTAGTGGAGGAAGCCAACAAATGTGTACTCTGGTGTCAGAGTAGTGCAGGTCTGTCCCTGCGCCACGGTGAGTCTCACCAAGGCCACCAAGAATGATTGAAGCATGAAACCCAGTCGGCAATAGGCAGTCAGTCACACGAAAGCAACTTCCTGGGGGCTGTTGACATTATTATTCTAGATCATGAAGCAAATCCTATGTGTTAGTTTCTTAGTAGATGAAGTTACCATGCCAACTCATATGCTACCTTTTTTTTTTGTTATTATTATTGCAAGAGTAGGCGGTGCTCCCTTGAGATTTCATAAAAGGGGAGGAAAAATGTCAAAGTGCCAAGAATATAATGGAATTTCTAGTCTCAACCCTCTTCCCCACAGATCTGTTTTTTAGCATACATCCCTCTCCTTCTCATGGCAGTAACAAGCCTAAGCCAAGAGACTCTCTGAATGGTAATTTAGTGGCCAGCCCACGGTATTGTGGTGCTACACTCCAGTAATCCGCAGCTCTCTGCCTCCGCTTTGCACAGTTTTCAGGGAACTAATGCAAGCAGCTGGTGCCAAGTGATTGCACAGCCTTCCCCCAACCTTTCCTTGACTTCTCTGCACTTCTTTGTTCACTGTTTCTCTCCTGTCTTCCCATCTGTCTTCTTTTCCTCTGTTGGAAAAATTTTTCTTTCTGCCAGTTACTTTCATTTTTTTTCCTCTGTTGTCTTGTTTTCCTTCACAAAACGTATTATGTTTTTGTCTCTTCCCCAACTTGGTGTTGCCCCTTCTGTTCTCCACCATCTCTAAGGCCTCCTTGCAGAGCATGGACCCCGCAGGTGAGGAGATGTTGATGCCGCCAGTGTGATGCTGGGAGGAAGGGAATTAACTGTCCTTACCAGTAACATTGTCAGGCAGGCACCAATTCAGCATGAACAGAGGAAAGCCTTTGCCTGCCAGAGCTGCTGTGCCCAACCTTGCCAGTGGCAGAGCCGAAAGCCTGCCTAAATTTGGTGCACTTTGCTTTCTGTTTTGGGACTAAAAGCCACCCAGCTCCAAGACGTGTGGGTGCTGGGGCTTCTCCTGGGGGAAATCCAGTGATGCAGGATGCATGAAAAGAGAGGGGTTGCAGGAAAGACGCTGGGGGGCAGGATGTGACCACCAGCCTCCTACACCTCTTGGGGAACCTGTGTAGGGTTGGTTTGTTGAGGAACAACAAGACTTTTGGGAGTCTATGGAAAAGAAGGTGCATTCAGTTAAACACAGCCTCTCCTGGCACTGCCTCCTGGCACAGCCAGCATCCCTGGCGCAGCGCTCAGCTGGATCAGCGCGGGAGCCTCTCGTGCCCATACACTGGTGGCTGGTTGTGCCAACATTGATGTTTGTTTGGAAGAGACGCAGTGGTGACTGGTGCAGATGCCTGGCAAAGGCTGTGTAGCCACAGTGGGGAGGTGCAGAGGACAGAGGTCCCTGAGCTGCTCACCAAAGCGGGGCGAAGGGATATGGGCGCTCGCTGTTCCTGCAGTAGACTTGGGCAGGAGGACACCAGCCAGCACTTTCAGATCTTACCATAGAACAGTATAGTTTGGAAGGGACCTTGAAGATCATCTAATTCCAATCCCCCTGTCATGAGTAGGGACACCTTCCACTAGACCAGGTTGCTCTAAGCCTCATCCAACCTGGCCTTGAACACTTCCAGGAAGGGAGCATCCACAACTTCTCTGGGCAACCTATTCTGGTGTCTCACCACTCTCACAAAGAATTTCTTTCTAAGTAAAGAATTTCTTCCTAAATGATCTTGATCCAGATCTTATATCCCTTGCTGTATAAAGACACTTAAATCCAGGGTTTACCTTCACTGCCTAAGAGCCAGCTCCTCCTAAGAAGGAAAAGCACAGATACTTGCACTTGTTTCACACTATTTTCTTTAAGACCTCCATGTGAACCAAAAAAATTTGGTACAGACCTTTGTATCAAATAAAGGTTCTGTCACAACTTGCCTTGCATCACTTTACTCTGCTTATCTGCTCACAGCCCTGGTCCATTAAGTTCAAGGATGTGATATGGGTCATGACTCAGCAGTTGGCTGCAGCCAGCACCAAACAGGATACATTAATTTGTCCTGGTCAACATCCAAGGCCAAGTCGTGCTTTTTATCTTAGTTTACAGTCTTGGCTGTTGACCATTGTATTCAAACACAGTCAAGTGCAGTGAAGACAGGCCACCCAGAGGTGCTCCTTGGTTTTTCACAAAAAATACAGCAGGTAAATATTAATAATTAGTGTGGTTCTAATATTATGCAGTGCATATTGGTGCTTGGCTTTTTGTGATCAGGTTTCACACATCTATTTGATTTTTCCTGTTACCACTGGTTCTCATAACACATGAAAACCTGACTTAGTGATGCATAACGGGACTTCCCACAAGTGCCCAGTGGCTGCAGGCTCTGCTCCCACCTGGTGAGTGTGAGATAAATCCACACCAACTTCACATCACCTGCTTCCCCCAGATGTAAGAAATATTTTAGAAGTATCAAGCTCAAGCAGAAGCAATCCTTAGACTTTAGAGAGGTTCCTCACCAGAATGAGGACTATCCCCACATATCAGTGCTGCTGAAGGGATGGAGAGATTGGAGGCTCCAATTCGAGAAATTACACCAGTGCAATGACTGGTTTGCACATAATGACCTGAATCATGGCCTGTGGGGGGGTTATTTTCCTCTCGGTGCAGTGCCGTAGCACAGTGGGTTGCACAATGTGGTGCAGTGTGTAGTAAATCTGAAACCGAACTGCACTTGCACTGACTGACTGGGAGCCCACAATCACAGCTCGAGCAGAGGGGGAATTGCATTGCAGAATAGGGTGTTGAAAAAAACCAACAAAAGCCCAGAGAAGTTTAATAGGGCAAATTGAAAAGGCTTGTTGGTTATATTCTTTCAAACTGATAAAAGTCAATAATACATTAGAAAGAAGTGTTTAATAGGTCAAAGAAGAGGAGATGACTGACATTCCTCTGCGATGTGGTACAAAGATAATCACCATGAGGCCAAATATTTTTCAGTGTCAGTTTAGCATAAGAAGACAGAAAATTAATATGCAATAGACAAAATGTGTGATAGCCACAGAAGCAATACAAATTTGGCTTTGTTGTTTATCCTTCGATTTTTTAGCAGATTGGGGGAGACATTTGTGTTTGGATTTAAAATATGATTTATCAGTCCCATTACTATTTTGCAGTCACAGAGAGGGAGGATTTATATACCTTTCCCCCTCAGTGTCATCTCCTTCATCCTCATTCTCTCCTTCCAAGAAAAGATGTCTCAAAGGAAAGATTAGAAAACAAAGAATGCATAAAACTGGAGGAATGCCCTTGGAGTTCTGTTAATTTGAACACATCTATGCTGGCTCTTCTGAGGAATTGCTAGAAATGGCACAAAATCCAAATTCCTGCATAAGAGAAGAATGAAGCCTGACTCAGACCAGAGCTGCATGTTCCCAGCACCTGCAGGCTCCTGCAGAGACCTAAATGCTGCAGAAGGATAAACCAAGGAATTCAGAGTGGGAATGTCATCTCTGTCTGTGCAGGTAAACATGGGGCATTTTGAGAGAGCAGCAACATGTGACAAGTTGATCCTCATCACCTGGCAGCTCTTCACAGGCTGGGGCTGGGTTCTTTAAATAGCTTCAGCTGGAGAAAATCAGTAGTATTTTGGGACTGGGCTTGGGGAAGTTGCCAGCACAGTTTGGGACAGTAGTTGGGGGTGCTCAGCTAGGCTGTGGAGACCCAAAACCTCTTGTAGGGCTGAGCTCCCATCTGCCAGGTACTGCTCCAGGAGAAAGGTGCCAGCATCCCTTTTGGAGCCTGTTCCACATTGCACCAGTGACAGAGCAGTCCCTGGAGCGAGGCTGGGCAGCCACCTCTGGCTGGGCAAATTTCTGTGTATCTGTGAGGGTCTGGCTTGACAAGGTGTGCTTGCATGACAGGGAACACCAAGCATCACCTGCCACCTCCTGCCGTCCACTTCTACCAACAGATAGCTGAAAGCAAAATGGGGAGAGGGGCAGGAACGATCAAGCAAGGCTTCATGTGAAATTTTTTTAAAAAAACAAACAAACCAAAAATACCCCTGATAATTTTCAAATTTGTTTGAGTCATGAATGTATTTCTCTCCTCACATATTGCTTGGTGTGGCTGCTCGTCTGCAAAACCGGGCAAGAAGAATGCCCCATAGTGTGACACCAGCCTGCCGTCAGTGCTGTGGCTCCCTATGGGACTGCCCAACTCCAGGGCATCCATCTGCATGGCCATGGCAGAGCTCTGTGGTGCTTCTCGGTGCATGGGACGCAGGTTGGAAGCAGCCAGGGGCAGAGGAAGGAACTGCTGCTTCCCTACGTGGAGAAGGGAAAAAGTCTCCCTCTGGGAAGAGATGGTGCTGACAGCCACCAGGAGCCAGTGCCTCGCGTGGGGCTCCATAGAAACAGGCAGAAAGCTCAGCTCACTCCCATCTGCTGTCTTTGAAATTGCTGTTTTTTTCTCATATTTCTTTCCTTCAGTGGCCCTGGGAAGCCTATCCAGCACCAGCAGCATCAAGAAGTGGTGAGAGTCCCGTGCTCCCAGGTGCAGACCCTGACCTTGGGGCTGACGTGAGTGCTATGCCCACGGTGATGTGCTCAGCACAGGCACGGCTGCAAACCAAGGGGCTAGCTGCAGGACATGGCTCACAGATGGAGGGAGCAATGCTCCCCAGAGAGCCCAGCTCCGCGGTGGCACAGCTGAAGCAGGCAGCATAGCCACAGCACCGAGAGCTCCATCCACCTGCCAGCTTATGCCAGGCTTTCCAGCGCATCTTCAGCTCTACAGAGAAGAGTTTGGCTCTGTCCTAGCAGGGATATGAACCCGAGTTTTCTGCATATCAAGGCTCTGCTGTGGCTTGTAGGGCATATTGTGTCCTCAAAACTGTGTCAACAGCATTAGGTCAAACCAAACCACGTCTGATGGCGAAAAAGAAGAAAGGTTGGTAAGGTCTACCCAGCTAGGAGGTAGTGCAGACTGATGCGGGTTCCTCAGCCTCAGCCGCACCACAGTGTGCTTGGTGCTACACAAACTACACAGGCATCACTTGGAGTTTTCTGTGGGCTCAGGGAGGGAGTTGCTGCTGGGCTGCTGTGACACTTGGCCCCATCTTGGCAGCGAGGGGGACAGAGTGGTCCAAGCTAGGCTGCTGGGCTTTGCTCTTGGCAGTCATGCGAGGACCAGGACAGTGGTAGGGTCTGGGCTGGCAGGACACAGGGAGCCTGGGGAACATGGCCCTCTGAGATCTCTACCTGATCATCTCCTGCCTCTGCAAGTGCTGGATTTCATCCCCTTCCAGTAGGGCAGAGAGAAAAGCTGGGTCTTAAGTCTGTTACCATGATTTATTTCCAGTCCTACAAGATTTGCTGGGCATAGACTGACTGACTTTCGGAGCCGGAAGCAGATTTCTCATCAGCATGATGCAGAGAGTAAAATAAAAATAATTTTGGGCTTTAATCCTCCTGACTCTGCCAGCGCTAGAGCATTGCAGAAGTGAGGAAGCCGAGAGAAACACTACAGGAGGGTGAAACGTGCATTGCAAGAGTCCATATGAAGGAAGATGTGATGGCCTGTGGTCCTTTGGTGTCCCCTACATTCATGCAAGCACAGGCAGACAGGTTAAAATTACAGCATCGACTGGGGTGGTAAGTAAATACTCAGTAAATCTGAAACCTTTGTTTTGCAAGTTGGAAGAAAGTCAGTTTTGTCTCCCCAGGTCCAATGCTGGAGCAGATTTTTGATAGAGGCAATTAAGCAGATCTTTAACTTCTGCTCCACTTGGTTGCTTTATTTTTTTTACCCAGGGCCTGATTTTGCGCTACAGCCCCGAAATACTTGCGGTGTGTGTCAGCAGGGGACATTGCTGCTGCTGCACCACGCCAGCTCCCCGTGCCGGGGCAGCCCTGACTCGCTGGAGGAAGGCAGGGCTGAGGATGTGGGAACAGGGGGTGGCCGAGTGGTTTGCAGAGTGTTTGTCAATGGAGTGATGCTGGAGGAATCGGGCTGCTGCTGCCCAGTGGGGGGAGATGTGTGGGAGCCTGTGGGTGAAGGGTGGCTGTGGACCGTGGCCACGGAGAGTGGCCAGGGGGGCAATGCAAGTGGCCACACCTCCCCCAAACAGCCAGCCTCTGTTTTGCAGCAGGGTGGCTCATGGCCCCAAAAGTGGGTCCTCATGGGGGTGTCTGCACAGGAGTGGGCTTCGCTTGTGCCCCTGCATTCGGGGCTTGGTGGGGCCATGGCAGCCAGCTGGCACTGCCAGCCTCTCCAGCAGGCACACGTGCTGCCATACGTTTCTTTTGCACCCATTTCTGCAAAGGAGGGGCAAAATCTGCCAGCACGTGCCAGGAAGTCATCGTGTCTCTGCCACTGCTTTAAATCAAATTAAACTCTACAAAAAAGAAAACTGTGTTTCCACAGAAGCACCTGTTATGCTACTGCAACTAGGGCTCCATTACAGCCCCCCACACTAAAAGGTTTCAAAACATGGCTATATAAATCCCCTCAGACTGAAAAAGAAAAAAATTGCCTGTGAACTGGTCCATTTCGAAAGGGCTGTGGACAAACAGGACTGACAGAGGGCTCTAGGGGCTGAGTGCTTTGAGGATACTCAAATTATACACCCAAACCACTCGACTCACATGGGATGTGAGCAAGAGCCATTCCCACCCACCTCCTCGCCAGCTGTCCAAGATCCCACTGCTCCCAGGGGGTTCTGGCACCATTTTCTACTGGTCTCCAGTTTTCCATAGGGATTATACATGTAATAAAATAAAGGACAAACTCCTAGGACTGGTTTACAATAGTGTCATTAAATGGACTCCAGTCAGCCAGAAGAGGTGCCTGGTGTTTTTAAGCAGCAGCAAGGGTTTGCAAATACTCTAATAAATGGTTAGCAGTGACTGCCTTCAGTGACTTAATAACCAGCTACAGCTTAACCAGTTTGCTCTGAACAAAGCAGCACCATGATTTCCATACTGGCCAGATGCAGACGTACCAGAAAAGTCTGAACACCCCACCATCGCCCACAGAAATGGTGTCCAACTCATCACAAATGATGGGAAAGACTGTGAGGGTCAGATTGATGGATTGCACGTGAAATAGTTTGGGGTAAATCAACCGAAGAGAGTGACCGGGCTCTGATGCTGGCCCTGAGCACAGCTCGGTTGTAAAATCTCCAGCTGCCTCACAGGGACAAGGCCCCTCTGCTATCGCGACCACCCACCCTTGCAGTGGCAGCTCGTTAAGCGAATTACCTCCACACTGATGAGTGCCTGCATGCTTTCAATGGTACAATAGATTAGAGCAGTTTCAGCAGATTTATGGATTTAGGGTTTATGGAGTCATTGATATGTGAATTAAGCACTGACTGACTGAGACTAACTCTTCAAAAGGAGTCATTATAATCTCTATAGAAATAGAATGATTCCTGTGACAACATCTTCAGTGAACCTTCAAAAACACTTATTTAAAAAAAAAACAGCACAGCAATATATATTTAACTAAAGCACTATTTCTCAGTTTTTCCCAACCACCAAAGGTAAGGAAAATTAATCTTTCCAGAGGTCAGACATTCTAGGTTCATTTGGGGAGATGCTCAGTAAAAGCTGCTTCCCCATTCCCTGGGTTAATGCAAAGGTGTGATACATGCACCCTCTGGCACTGGGAGAAAGCCATGGACTTTATACAGATAAGAACCAGCCAGCACCTTTCCCCACTCCATCAAACCACGCCAGGTATTAAGCTGGAGAAAGTTTGGCCGGGAAGAGCATTGTCCAAAAAGCAGATCTGTGCCCAGTGTGCAGTTAACCAACCTCACACGCTCAGGAGAGTTATTGTGTTTAATCTGTGCAGGGTGCTCAGTGCATTTTCCACAAATCAAGCACACCTATAGCAAGCTTCATTACTTCTTTTATATACATTTTACAACATCATTATCATATTAATACTTCCTACATATTGAAGTTGGTGATTTATATGTTGGTTACATCATTTTAAGTACTTCTACACATGCTCAAGGGTCTTCACCTGGGCAAGGGTCTTCTTAACCTACGGGTGTGACTTTTAGTATTATAATGAAGGCAGTTTGCTTTAGGAAACCCTAAAAGTAAGTTTTGCTGCCAAGTTGGCCAGTGGGATAGTTACCTGTCCAGGTTGTGTCATGCTGTATGCTGTACACAATCATTCCCTTATATTCTCTCTGGTCAAGGTCCAGAGAATATGGACTTCAAGCAACTTCAAACAATACAGTGTTCTATTTGTTATTAACTGATTAAAGATAACATAAACAATAGTAACATAAGCTAATTTCTTATGCTAGGATGCCTCATACCAAGAGGAAGAGGCCAAGGAGGTTTCTTACAAGGCTCCACTGGTTCTTCTCAAGGTCCTTGTGCTTGAGAATGTCCTGCAGCAATGTGGCAGACAAATATTAACCTGGCTTTGGTAAAGTTTTTGAGCACTGTAGACTGGAAATTGTGGTGCAGTAAAGCAAACCTCTGCAATGGAGAAGGACGAGCTCCTGCTGACCATGACCTCTTCCTCTGCAGCAGGGGTAGCACTAAGATCCCAGCTCAGTCCTTGGCCTCAATGACACATTTGCAGCAGCAGACATCTGGCTGTGGTGACATGCCCAGCTGGCAGGTGCCTTTGCTCCAGAAGTGGTTTGCTCTTAGACACCTCATTTTAATAGCAGTATGGTTGAAGTTTGCTTGAATTGCTCAGCAGGGCTTTAACCCCGCTCACACACTGCTGGCCAGGGGCAGCAATTAGCCCTTGGCCACGTTCAGATGAACCTCTCTCTGCTAAGTGCAACCATCTCCAGTAAATGGGGCTGTTTTTTCCCCCCAGCACTGATGCACTTCACACTCCATCCCACTGAAGCCCATGGAGTCACACCATGGTGAAAAGCTGTGGCATCAGACTGGTGTTTTGGCAAGGCTTAGAACAAAGGCACAATCATGTAGATTTGGTCACTGTCATGCACAAAGTGCTTCTGCTCTTTGAGGTCTGTTTTGGCAGCTCTGGTGAAGAATAGGATGAGGGCACCCTGCTCTGTAGGACAGCAGCTTCTTACTGAAGTCACTGAGCTGTAACATTTCAAGCTCGAGGATGCTCCAAGGGCTGAGGTGATGGTCCCCACTCTATCCTTGCTGAGGTCTGCTGCAAACTAATGGGCCACAGAGAGCACAACCTGGACCAGCTAGTTTTTTGTGTGAAGAGCAATTACCATTCCTCCACTCATCAGCTCACCACTGATGAAAAACAAGCAGAAGAAAGCCCCACAGTGTGTCCCTGATGCACCAGCTGAGCATCCTGGGGAGCAGAGCTGCTGCTGGGCTGGGGGAGCGCATGGGCACTGCACCCCAGCTACACCACGCAGCTCTGGGGCTGGCAGGGGCCGGGCTGTGCTGTGCTGGTGAAAGGTGCTGGGGAGGGTCTTGCAGGGAGGGGTGAGCACAGGATTTGTAGCTCAAAAGGCCAGTACCAGGTGAATGGGGAAGGCTGTTCCCAGCCATGCCATCCCTGTTGGCCTCACGTGAGCTCTGGCACACATCAGCATGGCTCCTGGCAGAGCACACAGGGCTGGTGGCTTGCTGAAAGTGTGAAACATTTTGTTATACCAAAAAAGAAGAAAACCAGTCTGATAGATCCTGCTCACACAGGCCTATTTCAGACCTTTTCTGGGAGGAGGGGAAGGAAAACTTTGATGCTTATCCTTCAAAAGCACCCAGGATGGGCTTTTGCAGCAGTGGCAGCTCTCATGAAAAATCCTCCTGGCTCACCTTTCCGCAGTGAAATAAGGACTCATGGTTTTGTTCCCCAGTGTAATTTTACTAATCCCAGTGGTTTCCTCCGTGGCTTCACAGAAACAGTTTAGGACACCATCACACACCCATCCCTGGGTCTGGAACACCCTCCTCTCCCAGGCAACACTCTCATAATTTGCAGAAATGCATCTTCCAAATGCTTCCACTCAAGCCCGGGGGTCAGCATCCCCTCTGCAAAAGCCAATCTCCAAATCACAGTCTGCTTCTCTCCTGCTAATGGACTTTTCAGTGTAAGGCTCAGCCCTCCCCCACTTGCACCCTACACCCTAAAATCAGGAAGAAAAATATTGCAGGTGAAGCAATATATCTAATTTCTCCGCAAACCACCCCTCTGGAGGCAATGGCTGCACAGGCACATGCAGCCTCCGAGCATGCCTTTGCCTCATCCATCACCGATGATGTTATTAAAAATATCAGGCCAGCTACTCTGCTGCAATAAATCACTGCAGCTCCAGGGTCTCCTCCACTCACATGGGCTGAGATTTTGGCCCCATCACGGGGTAAGTGAAACCTGCAGAAAGGGAGCGGGTCACAGCACACTCCACTGAGGCCATGCCCTCCCACTGAGTAAATGGAGTAAATGGCCTCCCACTGAGGCTGGGAGAAGGATCTGGTATGGCTTTCTGCAAGTGCATTGGAGCAATATTCCTCCACAGCCTCAGCAATGTGTTTTTCTCCTGGCACTTGGAGCTGATGAAAACCTCGGGGCTGTGGAGCAGTTTGCAGGACCCCCTCATGCCACTCTCCTTGCCCCTCACGCCCATCAAGGAGCACTGCACCTCTGAAGCCTTTCATCATGCTCCATGGGTGTTAGATATGAGAAAAGAAATAGGCAGGAAGACCATAAATCTGTGTAATAACTGCAGAGAAGGTAAGAGGGAGAAAATAAGCTTCCAAGCAAATATTCAGAAGGGCCAGGAGGCAAAGGAGCAGTGTGAAAACCTCACAGAGGTTAGTGGGTGCAGGGCATTAGGGAGCTGTTGACCAGCAACACCCCTGCCGATTTGGGCTGTTCACGTCCTTCACATCATGGCCAAGAAAATCAGCCTTGGCCATGAAATATTCTCACAGCAAGAGATCAGCCAACACACCTCATCTACATGACCATCCTAAGGAGGGTAAACCAAATACCTGCATTTCACAGAAGGGGAAACTGAGGCAGAGAACACAGCAACATGCTCCAGAGGTTGTCCTGCTTCAGCTGTGCCCGTTACACCCAGTTTAAGCCAAAGCAAGGACAAGATAAGCAAATACAAGGGCTGGGAACATCTGTGAGCTGCACAAGTACCTGCTGGGAAGAGACCCCAGAGGGAGGATGTTGGGGAGCAGGGAGCCTCATGCCATCTCTTTGGCCATGGCCAGAGGGGTATCTCCTCATGCACAAGGCAGACAGGACAGGAACCCTGCGCCTAAACCACTGCTCACAGATGCTTGTCCAAATCCATTTTGAAGATCTCAGGTGGTGCAGCTTCAACAGGCAGAAAACCACTGTCCTCTCCCCACTGCAGATGGAGGACATGTTATTCCCTTCCTTTTTTCATCAGCCCCCTCCATGGCTGAAACCTGTTGTGTGTCCTCTCTTCACTGAAACAACCCCAATGCATTCAATTCCTCCCCACAGCCCTTATTTTCTAGATCTCTGAAAAGCTGATCTGACCTCCCGCATGACTGTGATATTTTCTGCATCCCCTCCACCCCACTTTTCTCCAGCCCTTTTTTTGTAGTCATTTTTATGCACCTACAACTTAACAAAAGTCTTTGCAAAAGCTACATGAAGAAGTGTGCTTGTGCATTGTGCTCTTGCAATAGTGAAGTTCTTCTTCATGTAGCAAAGACTACATGAGTAAGAGCCAAAGAAGATCAAGTGTAAAAAGAATTACATTAATCCTGCTTTCATGGGGAACACCAACACATGGGAGGCTCCTGCAGCTTCAGTCAGTTCCTGCTTTCAGCTGAGTAGGTTGCATTGAGATGATTAGACTTCTTGAACTGACCAGACCCTTCTCTTCTAATAAACGCCAATGGAAAAACTTTGTTTTGGGGAGCATCAGTTGCACTGTCATTGATGTTTCACCCCAGTGACACCCTTGAGTTCTGATATGAGCTGTGCTGAAAGAAGAGGTAAAGCAGCTGGAAACTGGTGGACTTGAGGATAAATTTGCTGCAAGAAGGAAAATAATCCCTTTCCTTGCAAGTTGAACATTATGGATGGGGAATGGGACTGGGTCACCATGAAAAACCCCCGAGGACCTTTTTGCCACCATGTGGGGAAAGCCATCCATGTTTCAAAGCCTGTGAGGTGGAAGCCTCTGTTTTGCCCCAGTCCTGGCCTGGCTCTCACCTGCTGCTAACATTTCTAGAAATATCCAGGTATTTAGGGACACAGAGCTTGTACATTTTTCCCTAATCCTTACCTCCTGTCTGGATCTCTCCCAGCACCTCTGCATCCCCATCAGTCTGGCATCTGGACAGCAGCAACTCCTCACCACTAGCATTTATCAGTAATTGGGCTAACCCTAAAAAGATAAAGTGAAAACACTTTGACACTGCTGTATGATGAAGTAGAGTCAGAAGAAGGAGCCAAGGTCACACACCCAAGCAGCTAAGACCAAGCCTAGTTTTCCATTAAAACCAGGCTGCAAATTTTTCATTGAATGTAGCTTGCAAAAATTGGCTACTGGATTGCAGCAGCCATTTGCCACGAGATCCCTGACCACAGCTCTGAGGCACCGGTGGTTTCACCTGGATTTGATGGGTTCTCTTACTTGTGAATTCTCAACCCACTTTTGCCTCCTTTTCTGTTTTCTTCTCACCGGTTGAGTTGTCCTGGTGGGAAGATCCACACTTAGCCTGGTCCACCAGCCTGTTGCTAACTCAAGCTGAGAGCATCAACATTCAAACCCCCCGATGGTAATTAATCTCTTCTCACAACTGTGCCTGGAGATCCAAAAGGCAATTAAGCTGGTGCTGCTGGGTGGAAGGTAATTTCATGATGCTTCCTCCAGATGGCCAGATCTTTTCAGGAACACGTGTTCCCGTTGACAACAGAGCTGCACAACCGTACAGAGCACCGCATGAACAACCGCACAGCACAGCCAGGACGCTGTGTGGCTGTCACCGTGTCAGTGGGTGGATTAGGAAAGGCTGAGCAGAAGACCATCTGAAACATTGCTGGGGAAAAACAGTTGGAGACCACCTACTGCAAGGATTGGCTTTTCTCTCCAGTTTACTCCACTTCAAATTAAGAGCATGGTTGTGAGTTTAGCATCAGAGGGCCTTCCTGGTGGCTGGGTGGGATGGAGGAGGCTGTCAGGGCTGGCTTGGGTGCCCCAGGGCTCTCTGGGGACAGGGTGGTGTCCATGTGGTGCCCACAGCAGTAAGAACCATGAGCTTTTTAGTGCAAAGTTCTCTGAACACTCACCAGCTCCATCATGGTACTGCTGAGGACACATACACCTGATACTGCAGGGCTGTTAATGGTGGTGTGTGAGGGACCAGAACTTCCTGAAGACTTTTCCCTCCAGAGGCTATGGAGGGTAGGAAGCGATAGATGCATTATAGCATCACCCAGCTTCACCATTTTATTGAAATTCACCACAAGCAGTGTTTTGTTTTGTTTTTTTTTTCTTTGAAGCCACCTCCTGGAGTAAGGAGGACCCTAGGTTTCCTTTTTAAAGAAAAGTAACCCTCACAGCTAGCTTGAGCATTAGAATCTTCTAGCAAAATTGAAGGGAAATAGTAAACAACTGCACAACATAGTAAATTTTAAAATTCCCAAGACCTTCCGGACTCCTGGAATCGGCATCACTCCCTGTTGGCATTTCCAGGAACAGGTGAGCTCCTTGAGAGCTGGTGCTGGGACAGAACACTGGAAAGAACTGTGAGGAGAGAGGTGACCTAAACTGTGGGAGGCAGAGCTCCCCCAGGGTTGTGTTTATTAGCATCCCAGCAGGCCCTGGTGCTAGCTGTGTTTTGGGGTAGGAAGGTCCAAATCAGGCCCCATCCATGTTGGACCTGTTGCCTGCTCTGGCTGCACCACGGCTGTGGGAAGTTTGTCTGTACCAACCAACACCCCATAAATGCCTGGCAAAGGCAATTACTAACCAGGACAGAAAGAGGTTTGGTTGGACTTTACATCCAAAGGGGCTTTCCACACCTCGGTGTGTGCGTGAGCAAATAGCTCCCTCCCTTTGTCCCTGTTGTCACGTTGCCAGAGTGGCACAAACACTACCCATTGTGGTTTTCCTCAGCTCAGTGGGGAAGGCTTGGCTTAAACAGGGTTTTGAGGAACCTGAGGATGAAAAGCTCAGCTCTGGGCTACCTGGCTGGGGGAGACTTCAGGCAGGACTCCCCCTGCACCACAGGGTAGCCCCAAAGGATGCTTTGCCCTGTCCCTTCTTGCCATCAGGGCATCTTCCCACCAGTTTGCGCTGCCGCTCTTCCCCGTTGAGTTGATTACAATTATTCCCACCCCACACACTTTTCATCACCTGGACACACAGCCTCTCCCAGCCTCAGGGGAAGTTATGAACCCTTCTGTTCTCCTCCGCACAGCACAAAGTCCAAATGCCACAGGACTTTATTTTATTGCATTATTTCCTCATGAAACCCTCTGATCTCCCCTATCACACTGACAGGAAACGTGCTGGCAGGCTCCTAAAGCAAAGAAGCGCACGTTGCCCAAGGCACAGTGGCACCTCCTGATTTACCCTTCTTGCTTTAAACCAGGGTCTTGGCCACCTGGGATGGCCTGGTGTGCCCAGGTGGACAGCTTGGCTCACCTTCATCCGGGCACCACAGGGTCCCCAGGCTTAAATCACTTACACCATTCAGTGACAAGCCAAGGGACTGTATTTAATGTAATTTAAACCTTCTATATCCCTTTTTTGCTCCTTTGCTTTGAGTTGCCTCTGAGGTGCCCAAATGCTCCGGGAACGGAAGAATCCAGGCACAGTGTCGCCATGGAAATAAGTGCCCCAGGGGCAAAGTCAGGAGCGATGAGGTGAATATATAAATGTATAACCACGGGACATAGGGCTCCCTGTTCCTCACCTACACCTGGCAATCATTACTGGGACCAAGCCACCTATGACCTCCAGAAACAAGGCAGAAGGAGGTGAAATGCAGCTGTTCCCAGTCAGCAGCTCTGGGGCTGCTTCTGAACCCCCACACCCAGATGCTGTGGAGCTTCATCCCACTGGGGCAGGATCAGGTGCCAAAATCCTTCTCCCCTGGCTGTCCTGGGCCAGCTCAGCCCAGCAGCTCACCCCATTGTCAAGCCCCTGGTCTGACCTCTGTCTGCAAGGGTAAATAATTAACCTTGGACACTTGGAGCTCGTTCAGCATTTCTCCCCCGCCTCTCCTCTTCTTTTTAAATGCCCAGACATAATGAAAGTGAAACAGTGACTGAGTTTCTCCAGGGAAGCAAGCAGGCAGGTAGAGACAGCTCTTTTCCCTCACTTCCAGAAGCCCTTTTCCAGAGGGCAAAAGCGGACAGAGAGAAGCACCATGCCCAGAGGGAGCCCCTCAGCTAGCGCAGGCATGAGGGATGGTGCTGCTGTCAGCTGAGGTGGGTGAGCTCACCTGGACCTCTGCCCTGCGGAGCTGCCCACCCACCACCCCATCTCCCTGGGATTTCCTCAGCACAGAGCTGCTCTCGGTTTCTGCCGATCACACCTGTGTTATCCCAGCTCACTGCGGAGAGGATCAGCTTGGTCGGTACCAAGGTGTGTATCTCTTCTCTTTCCTTTCCCATAGGCTCACATCCTAGGGGCATCCTTTCCTGGCCTCCTCCACTGCACAGCTCACCCCTTTGATCATTGCTGCTGCTGTGCTGTGGCTACAGAGCTCCCATGGGGGGTTTCAGCTAGGGACTCTGCCCCCTTCCTACTGAAATCCCTGGAAAACAGGGTGCCCTCCTCTCCCCCTCCACCCTCTATATAGGCTGTGATGGGGTAAGCTCCTGAGCAAGGCAATGAATGATTAAATATTCCCCTGAGAGACTGTGACACAGGGTCTGAGCTCCACTGTGTGAGCTGCTCAGCAAACCCATGGGAAGATGCAGTCCCTGCAGCCTGTGAAATAGCCATGCACAAGGGGGTGAAGCTCTGGCCGGACTCAGATCGAGGAAGGATGAGATCTATTTCCAGATTCCCAACATGTCTGTTCATTGCAATCATACTTCAATCTCTGTCTCCTCTCAGCTGGACAGACCTGAGACAGGCAGTTCCTGGGTGACCTCAAGCAATAGCTGTTTCTAATGATTTAAACTGATTGCTGAGCTGCCTTGAGCCTGCTGTGGGGAAACGTGGCGTTTCCCATCCTCAGAGCTCTGCAATGTGCAGTTCCCGTCAGTGGACCATGTTAGCTGGTGACCTGGTAAGAGCCCTTTGCAAGGCAGGGAAGGCAAAACCTCTCCCTCTTCTTCCTTCCCAAGCACCTGGGCCAGCCCTTAGGGTGGGCAGAGGGGAGTGAGCCTGTCTGCATCTGGCAGGAGCTGAGCCAGAGCAGGGGATGTGACTACAGTCCAGTACCACTGACGGGAGCAGGTCTGTTGAAATCTGAAATCTCCTGCAGCATCCCCTGCAGCTCACACAGGGGCTGGAGTGCCCAGGTCATCCCAGAGGGTTCTAAGTTTGATCCCTGCCATCACCTCTTGCCCACCCGCCTGCCTTTTTCCATTTACAAGAAGGGCCAGAAGGATGATCTGAGCTACTACAGGCCTGTCAGTCTGACCTCAGTGCCAGGGAAGGTGATGGAGCAGATTGTCCTGAGTGCCATTGAGTGTTATGTGCAGGAGAGCCCAGGGGGAAACAGGCCCAGTCAACACGGGTTTGTGAAAGGCAGGTCCTGCCTGACTGACCTGATCTCCTTCTATGACAAGGTGACATGCTTAGTGGATGAGGGAAAGGCTGTAGATATGGCATACTTAGACATTAGTAAAACCTTTGACACTGCTTCCCACAGCATTCTCCTGGAGAAACTGTCCACTCATGGCTTGGATGGATGTACTCTTTGCTGGATAAAGAACTGGCTGGATGGCTAGGCCCAGGGTGTTGTGGAGAACGGAGTTAAATCCAGTTGGTGGCTGTTCACTAGCAGTGTTCCCCAAGGATCAGTGCTGATGCCAGTTCTGTTTAATATCTTTATCAGTGATAAGTTCTTCAACATGAGGGTGGTAGATCATTGGAACAGGTTGCCCAGAGAGGTAATGGAAGCCCCATCCCTAGAGATATTCAAAGTTAGGCTTGATGGGGCTCTGAGCAACCTGCTGTAGTAAAGATGTACCTGCTTACTGCAGGGGGGTTGCACTAGATGACCTTTGAAGGTCCCTTCCAACACAATACTCTGAAATAGATTGAGTGTGTCCTCACTAAGTTTGCACATTACACCAAGTTAGGCAGCTGTGTTGATGTGCTTGAGGGTAGAAAAGCTCTGCAGAGGGATCTGGACAGGCTGGATCAATGGGCTGAGGCCAATGGCATGAAGTTCAGTAACACCAAGTGCTGGGTCCTGCACTTGGGTCACAACAACCCCATGCAACACTTGGGGAAGAGTGGCTGGAGAGCTGCCCAGCAGAAAAGGACCTGGGGGTGTTGGTTGACAGCCAGCTGAACATGAGCCAACAGTGTGCCCAGGTGGCCAAGAAGGCCAAGGACATCCTGGCTTGTATCAGAAATAGTGTGGCCAGCAGGACCAGGGCAGCGATCTTCCCGCTGTACTCAGCACTGGTGAGGCCGCACCTTGAATGCTGTGTCCAGTTTTGGGCCCCTCATTACAAGAAGGACCTTGAGGGACTGGAGCGTGTCCAGAGAAGGGCAACAAAGCTGGTGAAGAGTCTGGAGAATAAGTCTTATGTGGAGCAGCTGAGGGAACTGGGGTTGTTGGAAAAAAGGTGTCTGAGGGCAGACCTTATCCCTCTGCACAACTACCTGAAAGGAGGGTATGGAGAGGCAGAAGTCGGTCTCTTCTCCTAACAAGTGACAGGACAAGAAGAAATGGCCTCAAGTTGAGCCAGGGAAGATTTAGATTGAATAGGAGGAAAAACTTCTTCACCAAAAGGGCAGTCAAACATTGGAACCATTGTACAGCCTCCCCCACTGTAACCATGACAATTCGGAGTGCAGAGATTGCTGTGGGTTTGGTGGAAGGGGCTAAAGCAGAGCTCAGTTGCCCACCATTGGGGATTGCTCAGCCCTGGGCCACCTTCCAGCAGTGGCAGGTCATAGCTTGAGCAGGGCAGAAGCAGCAGCACAACCCAAAGTTGCCATATCCACATCAGAAAGTGGCAACATCTCAGTGAGACTCAGGAAGGGTTACCATTCCTACATGGCTAGAAATCTACCTAGAAGAAAGGTAAGTCAAAACACACCTTGTTACCAACCCAAATGGTACATTTACACAGATTTCAGCATCGCTGACATTTAGTGATTCCTTGGTGCTGGACAAATAGCTGCCACTTGCCTGACTTACGGAGTTAAGTAGAGCTTCCCAGAGGTAAAAGCAGGCCAGATCCTGGTGTCTCTGGGTAGAGAGGTCATTTCAGTAACTACAGGATAGAACAACTTGCTCCATCCTTGGATTAAGCACAGGAAAGGGATGGGCCAGATTTTCAGTCCAGAACTGACTTTGAAGACACAGTAAAACCCTGTTATGAACATCTCATCTAATTGTGCTGTTTTATGCATTTCAGTGATTGCTGTCAACCTATTTGGAAAACGCCTTGTTGAAAGACAAGATGAATGGAAATACAGAGTTAAACCCAAGGAGCATGACCTCAGAACCAGCATCTGCAATTATCAGTGCAGGGGAGGAAAAGATGGAGGTGGCTTCTGAACTGAGCAGGCCAACTTTGCATAGCAGGGACAGTGGGTTCTTTGAAAGAGGTATTAAAACAATGTTAAGCATCCGGATATCAAAACGAAGTCTGAACAAAGAGAAAGGAAGGGAAGGTACCGGCTCTTGGAAAGGAAAGCGACTTTCTTTGCGATTCTCCAAGAGCAATGAGGAGAACAAAACCACCGCCTGTAATGGTATGGGGGAGATTGGTGAGAAGATAGAAGCAGAGCTTGTTCAAGGAAAACCTCTTTCAGGTAAGAAGCAAAACTACCAGTGCAATTTGCTTGGCAACATATATGTAACGTTCAAGTAACTTACACTTTCCAAGTCTTGGACCCAACAGAGGTGCTAAAGAATGAGGCATCCTGTTATGGGGCAGAGACAGCTGTCAACCCCTGCACAAACTCACTGGGGTGTTATGTGGCCCAGCCTGGGCAGGCTGCCTGTCACTGAATGTGCTGGTCTGTGGCCTCCACTGTGTTAGTTTATCCATATCAACAACCTGCTCATCAACCCATTGGCCCACATATCAGTGGGTGTATATACATTATCCATATCAATCACCAATCTGCTGAGCAGCTTGGGAACTGCTGATCAGACAATATCTAGAAGTGCAATGTGGGCTATTCCCATACTATTGCCTGAATTGCACTTCTGGACAGCTTCTACTTTTCAGCTCTCAGACTGATGGTCCCCAGACTGTACTCTCTAGTTGCTGCAAAGCCTTGATGGGGGGGAAAAAGATGGTTTGGATGTGATCTGGTTAAGCACCTCCGCCTTGGTTCCTAATCTTAGAGACTACCTTGCAAGAGACCTCCACAGATACTTCACTCTCTTAAACTGACTTTCCATCTATTCTTCTCACAACAGTGGTGCTGAAAGTATTTGGTTTGTTTTCCTCTAGCTGGTTACTTTAATGCATTTTTTCAGCATCATATTGATAGCCAAATTATAATAACTACCTTCAGCTTTCACCTTTCCCCAAGAGTGAGCAGACTTTGGTGACTTAGATCTCAGTTTGAGCACCGTTCTCCTACACCTTCTCAAGGCAGAGGTACTACAATGCATGCACCAGGAGACAGACTGAGGAGGGTCAACATGGCTTGACCTTTCCTCAGCCTAAATTTCTAGAAAGAAATTCTTGGTCTACTGCATAGGATGTAATGGGGATCAGGTAGAAGGGCTGACATAGTCTCACTGCTATAATGTGCTCTACTGTGCCATGAAGTTATTTACTGCTTTCCACTGGTACATTGAGAGGTTGGTAAGCTGGATCTAAGCCCACCTCATAAACTTTGTTTGTCTCTTCTCAAGGGTTCATAGCTGAGGAGCGACAGGAAATGTTACCTTAAGCCCTTTTCATCTCCTACAATAAACAAGCTGAGGAATTGTATGGATAAAGCCCACCCTGTGCCAAATAACTCATGATTAGCCTAGACTAGAGCAGCTCTGTCAGAAACACCTCCCATCCTGAGATAAATATGGCAAGTGATGAAGAATCCACCATGCACACCATTAAGCTGCATAATGGTTAATTGCCTTTCAATTGTCTTCCTTCAACTACCAGCTGGCTGATCTTGTATTGCTAAATTAAAGATCCATTTAGCACCCAATATCACCTCCCTGAATAATTATCCTAGACGATGATTAAATGGCATTTTCTCACTTTGACAAACAGAACAGAATGTATTCCTTTAGTCTCTCACTGCAAGCAGTTGTGCAAACACAGGTTTTATATTATTTTATTTAGAAGAGACTAAGTTAATTGGCACAATCTCCCTTCCCTCTGAGTGCAGAGGCGACTGTAGCTCCATATAGGCACTCAAAGCTCTAAGCGTTGTATGCTGCACCAAAAGTTGGGTTATTTGGTGTATTTCTGTCTTCATACAGATACTCACGCTGCACATATATTTTTGGTGCATCTGGTATAAAATCTATGTGCACATGAACCCAAGGGCATAAATTACGGGCTATGAACCAGTCCTTTGTACCCTCTTTAAGTCCTCTTCAATTTTTCTGTATCATTTCACATGTGTATGCCCCTGAAAAGCAGTGGCCACACATGCCTCAATAACACCCCTTCCCTTCTCCTTTTTAATATTTGCCTTGTGCCCAGTATCACAGTGGGATCTTCTGTTCAGAGCATCTGTTATAACACTGGACATGGTGAGGGCTTCCTGGGGCCTCTCAAAAGCTAAACAGTGTTCTTGGATCGCCTCAGCACGTGGCAAATACTTCTTGTGTTACTAGTAGTGGTTGTATTACTGGCAGTGGTTCTTGTACCAGCAAGGCTTTGAAAAAGAAATGGGAAACACAGTAGACCTCAGCCACTTTGGGGGTAACAGTATCTGCTGACTTGCCCCCAGCCTCAGCCAACACCAGCCAGTACTGGGAGTGGGTGCAAAAAGCATAGGAGATGGGGAAAATCCATATGAGACCTGAGCACCATAAGAAAGCACTCACACGTTTGAATCCTTCTCCAGTGCACGAATCTCCCCAAACCATCCATAGAATCTTAGAATAGCCTGGTTGGAAAAGACCTCTGAGATCAAGTCCAGCCATACCTGTCCACTACTAAACCATATCTCTGAGCACCCCATCTACCCATCTTTTAAACTCCTCCAGGGATGGGGACTCAACCACCTCCCTGGGCAGCTCATTCCAGTGCCGCAGAACCCTTTCAGTGAAGAAATTTTTCCTGACATCCCATCTGTACCTCCCCTGGCACAACTTAAGGCCATTGCCTCATGTTCTATCACTTGTTACCTGGGAGAAAAGACACACACCCACCTCACTACAACCTCATTTCAGGTAGTTGTGCAGAGGGATAAGGTCTCCTCTCAGCCTCCTCTTCTCCAGGCTAAACAACCCCAGCTCCCTCAGCGGCTCCTCATCCACTTGTTCCCCAACCCCTTCACCAGCTTCATTGCCCTTCTCTGGAAATGCTCCAGTGCCTCAATGTCCTTCTTGGAGTGAGGGGCCCAAAACTGGACACAGCATTCAAGGTGCAGCCTCACCAACGCTGAGTACAGTTGGAAGATCACTGCCCTGGTCTTGCTGGCCACACTGTTTTGTTACAGGCCAGGATGCCATTGGCCTTCTTGGCCACCTGGGCACACTGCTGGCTCATGGTCAGCCGGCTCTCAACCAACACCCCCAGGTCCTTTTCTGTCAGGCAGCTCTCCAGCCACTCCTCCCCAAGTGTTGCATGGGGTTGTTGTGACCCAAGTGCAGGACCCAACACTTGGCCTTGTTGAACCTCATACAGCTGGTTGCAGCCCATTGATCCAGCCTGTCCAGATCCCTCTCTAGAACCCTCAAGCACACCAACACTTCCACCCAGCTTAGTGTCATCTGTGAATTTACTGAGGGTGCACTCCATCTCTTCATCTAGATCATTGATAAAGATGTTAAATAGGACTGGCCCCAACACTGAGCTGTGGAGAACACCACTTCTGACTGGCCTCCAGCTGGATTTAACTCCATTTACCACCAACTCTTTGGGCCCAGCCATCCAGCCAGTTTTAACCCAGCAGAGAGTGTGCCTGTCCAGGCCATTGTCAGCCAGTTTCTCAAGCAGAATGCTGTGGGAAACGGTGTCAAAGGCTTTACTGAAGTCCAAGTACACCACATCCACAGCCCTTCCCTCATCCACTAAGCAGGTAACCATGTTCTAGAAGGAGATCAGGTCAGTCAGGCAGGACCTGCCTTTCACAAACCCATGTTGACTGGGCCTGATCCCCAGGTTGGCCTGTGTGTGCTGTGTGATAGCACTCAAGATGATCTGCTCCATCACCTTCCCCGGCACCAAGGTCAGACTGAGAGGCCTGTAGTTCCCTGGATCCTCCCTCCGGCCCTTCTTGTAAATGGGCGTCACATTTGCCACCCTCCAGTCAAGTGGAACCTCCCCAGTCAGCCAGGACTGCTGGTAGATGATAGAAGGGGGTCTGGTGAGCACCTCTGCCAGCTCCCTCAATATCCTTGGGTGGACCCCATCTGGCCCCATAGACTTGTGGATGTCTAATTGGCTGAGCAGGTCTCTAACTGTTACCTTCTGGATTGTGGGATCTTCATTCTGCTCCCCATCCCTGGCTTCTGGCTCAGGGGACTGGGTACCTGAGAGCAGCTGACCTGACTATCAAAGGCTGAGGCAAAGAAGGCATTAAGTACCTTGACCTTGTCCTCATCTCTCGTCACTGTTGTTCCCCCTGCATCCAGTAAAGGATGGAGATTCTCCTTGGCTTTGCTCTTGTTATTAATATAGTTATAGAATTTTTTTTTTGTTATCTTTCACAGAGTTGGCCAAATTAAGTTCTAGTTGGGCTTTAGCCCCTCTGATTTTTTCTCTGAAAGACCTCACTTTATCCTTCTAGTCCTCCTGAGATGCCTGCCCCCTCTTCCAAAGCTCACAGACTTTCCTCTTTTTTCTGAGATCCACCCAAAGGTCTCTGCTCAGCCAAGCTGGTTTTCTTCCCTGCCAGCTCATTTTTTGGCACATGGGGATGGCCTGCTCTTGCGCCTCCAGGATTTCCTTCTCTAAGAGCATCCAGCCTTCTTGGGCTCCTTTACCCTTCAGGACTGCCGCCCAAGGGACTTCACTGACCAGCCTTCTAAGCAGTCCAAGTCTGCCCTCTGGAAGTCCAAGGTGGCAGTGCTACTGACCACCCTCCTTGATTCACTAGTGATCAAAAATTCAATCATTTTGTGATCACTGTGTCCCAGGCGTCCTCCAACCATCACATCTCCCACAAGGCCTTCTCCATTCACAAACAACAGGTCCAGCAGGGCACCTTCCCTAGCTGGTTCAGTCACGAGCTGTGTCAGGAAATTGTCTTCCACACACTCCAGGAACCTCCTAGACTGTTTCCTTTCTGCTGTATTATACTTCCACCAGACATAGGTAAGTTGAAGTCCCCCACAAGAATGAGGGCCAGCGATCGCAAGACTTCTTCCAGCTGCCTGTAGAATATCTCATCTGTCTCTTCATCCTGGCTGGGTGGTCTGTAGCACACTCCCACCACAACATCTGTCTTGTTGGACATTACACTGATTTTTACCCATAGACACTCAACCCTATCACCACCATCACTGAGCTCAAGGCAATCAAAACACTCTCTAATGCAGAGGGCCACCCCACCACTTCTCCTTCCTTGCCTGTTCCTCCTGAAGAGCTTATAGCTATCCATTGCAGCACTCCAGTCATGAGTCATCCCACCATGTTTCTGTGATTAAGGGACAGCAGTGCTCACTGTTTGGAAAATGAATATCACTGGTGAGAGGCAGTGCTTGGCCTCTACTATAGGTTTATACACAGGCAGTGAACAGCCAGGTCACCCAACCCTGAACCATCAGACAGGTGAACTTCACATACTTGGCATACTTTGGTGTTTCTCCATTTCCTCCTTCTGGGACCCCATGACTGCCATCCCAGATGCTTCTCACTCCCCAGCCAAAGACTTACTGCAGATTGCAATAACTGCAGAACTGAAAAGTTGTGGCTTCTGGTCCTCCACAAGTCCCTCTTTTTGGTTCAGAGGAGGCTGAGGACCACAAGCATTCACAGAATATCTCCTAAATGTCTGGAACATGGAAGAGGAATTTTTCAGAGGCCATTTGCTGTGGTAGGTGCAGTCATGGATGGGCCAGTATCTGGCTTGCTACCTCAGTCCCTATATCTCAAGAAGTCTTTATAATGCAAATCACCAGCAACAACCTCTGTAGTTTGCATTAGCGCTTTGCTCAGCCTTCAGAAATGCAGGAGACAGTTTAGCTGTGACATTAGTTGAGGATGTGTCTCAGGACAACTTGACAATGCACAAGATCAGGACAAGAGAGGAGCCCAGGGATTGCCAAAGCTTACATCTAAACTGGCAATGTTCCCAAAACTGTATCAGGAACATCCCCAAGGCAGTCTCCTGCTGCCCCAGGGCCTTGGTACCTCTGGAGGGTGTGCTGGTGGGTAGGCTGGAGGCATTTAGTGAGATGTCTGACCCGGGAGTTCAGAAGGTCCAAAGGGGTCTGCCCTGCTGTGCTCCCTCCCACCCCTCCAGCCAGACCCCTGGGCACTCTCCCTGTGTTCTTGGGCAACATACTGAAACGCCCTTTCAGACAGAGATGCTGGAGCTGGGCCCCACTGCCACAGCCAATTCAGCAGCAGAGCAGTGCTGGGCAGACTGGTATGCTGGGAAACAAGGGTATCCTGCTGGTAAGGGTATATCCCGAATTGTCACCGCTGCCAGTCCCATTTCAGCTCCACACTAACAGCCAGAGGCAGTTCCATGCAGCCTAAGACCCCAGTGTCCCTCTGTGCAGCCTCGTTAGCCATTGCTTGAGGTTTTCCTGCAGGGCTGTAGTCAGTTTTTTGGATGTTTCTCTAAACTGGTTTAGAGATGTGGCTCAGTTTGCAGGGATTGCCTTTCCACTACTTTCCTCTTCTGTGTCAGACTGGAGAGATTGGGTTGGAGGATCAGTCTCAGGGGCACTGCTGGGACCTGGCTACTACCTGGGAGTGGTGGTGGACAAGAAGCTTGACATGAGCCAGCCGTGTGTGACTGCAGCCCAGAAGGCCAACTGTATCCTGAGCTGCATCAAAAGAGGTGTGGCCAGTAGGGTGAGGGAGGTGTCCCCCTCTACTCTGCACTTGTGAGGCTTCTTCTGGAGTATTGCATCCAGGCCTGGATCCCTCAATGCAAGAAAGATAGAGAGCTGTTGGAGCAGGTCCAGAGGAGAGCCACGAATCCCTGGAGGCATTCAAGGCCAGGTTAGATGGGGCCCTGGGCAGCCTGATCTACTGGTTGGCAACCCTGTCCACAACAGGGAGGTTGGAACTGGATGATCTTTAAGATCCCTTCCAACCCAAGCCATTCTGTGAGTCTATGATACTCAGAGCAGCCCTGCAAGCCTCCCTCGGGGGCATCTTGTCCTGTTACCAACCTGTCAGTCACCTCACACATGCTTTGTCCCAACTCTTTTCCCCCTTCTTTCTGCAGTAATGGAAATCAATGAACTTATTCAGAAAAGGCAACTTCTGGAAGCATTTGCATGCATCAAGTACTTGGAAGATGAGACTATCGCTGAACGGGATGCTGAGAAATACAAAGATAACCCCCAGGAGTTCGTACGGAAATCCAAGGATGTGGATTTGCTTTACAACTCTATGACAAATGCAATCCAGTCCATCGTGCTGGGAACACTGGAGCATCCCACTATAGAGGATACCATGCTGACCTCCCTGGTGACTTTAATTGCCCGTGAAGAAGCAGCTCATCGTAACACAGGCAATGCTGCTGGTCCTGGGTCAGACTTGCTCGGCACGCCCAGGAACTGGAGGGAAGAGTGGAGGGAAGCTATCAATGAGAGTGCCAGAAAACGACTCCTGAGCATACCTATGGCATCGAAGGAAGAGGAAAGTTCTTGGCTTGATCTCCACTTATGTTTCCTCCAGAAACAGCTGAGTGAAGACTTACTGAAAATCAAGTTATCAGTAAAAAAATGCTATCCAGAGGAGTACCAGGTGTGTGACATGTATGTAGAGGCTTTCCACAAGGCCATTGCTTCACACTTGCAAGAGATCTCCCAGAGACCGCTGGAATTCAATGAGCTCTACACCTTGCTTGACTGGGTGGCTAACACCTATCGAAGGTAAGCTGCTGCGCTCTCCAGGCTACCTCAACCTCCTCTGGAGAGCAGCAGGGCCACAGGGTGCTTCAAAAGCCCCCAGCTATTTTCAGTTTCCTAAGTGAGCAAGAGAGTCGCAGTCACTTCAACAAGAGAGCGGGATAGCTAACCTATTAATAGATGGGGACAAAGGTTTGTGGGTAAAGCACTTGCTGCTTTTCACAGATCTAAATTACCTCATTTTCCCCTCCCTCTCTCATTTGCTGTTCTCACATGCCAGGAAGCTCTTCCTTGAATCTTTGATAACCCTGCTCACTTTCTGCAAATATTTAGTAAGGTCCAGCAGCTCCTCAGTGACTTTTCCAGGCAGAGGGAGGGACTTATGGGGGAGTCTTGCCTTCTTCCTCTTTAATTAAAACTGTGATGCATATGGAGACAGGCCATATTACCCTCCATTCTCAGGGGTCAGAGTCAGCTTGAGGAGGTGACAAGACATCACTGTGTGGAATTACCCACATTAAAACAAAGGCTCTGGCTCAGACATGTCTGCTAGTTGACTGGAAGAGCTGTGGTTTTTAGAACATCTTAAAGCTCCCTGTAATTCAGAGGTGACTAAAATATTCTAGGAGCTGCAAAGACCTATCAAACACCATCCTCAGGACACCCTGTGTTTGGGCTGCTACAGGCAGGAATTCTTCACAACAGCAGTGATGTGGTTGAATCTGTGCTGCTGGACATTGCCTCCTTTTACAGACAAAGGAGACATCTAAGATAGACACCTGTGGAAGGTCCAGGTATTGTGTGTCCTCAGTTGTTCACTGGGCTAGACCACAGCCCATCATCCCAGTCCCAAAAAGCTCCCAGACTAAAACTCAACAGAAATACACAGTGGGGTGGGAAGGAGGAGAGAGGCAACATCCACAGGAGATGAGTCTGCTAATAAAAAGCACATAAAAACAGCCATGTCAAAGCAAAATTGCGTCTGCCCCAGTAGCTGGTCTCCAGGAATGGCCTGAACCAGATGCCCAAGAATGGGACAAGCACAAAGCAACTGACACTCCTCAAACTAACAAAAGAGGGAGTGAAGGCAGGAGTACCAACACTGAGTCGGCAGAACTGGACACGGAGGGGGCAGTGGTGGAGCAGAGCAGGCAGCAGTGACACTTGCCTGGAGCACTCCTAGCCTGGGGTAGCTCTTGGCTCAGGGACACTTGCACTGCAGATGGTCTTTGTTTCAATCAGCCCTCAACAGATTTACTCTGTGAACTTGTCCAGTTGTTCCCAAAACCCTGTTACAGTGTGGTGGCCATGATGACATGTGTGTAACTCCCTCAGCATCATGGCACTGGCTGACCAGTGTTATGGCAGGACTGCTATTGGAATCACCCTCCCACCCATTGCCCTTCTCCCTCATGTGCCCCTGTGGATCTCATCTGGAGGGAAATTCCTGCATGTCTCCATGGCCTGGGAACTATGCTGCACCCCAACATTGCAGAAGGGAAGGGAAGAAATGAGCTTCAGCAGGCAGGTTGTGCACCAAAGAAAAGTGCCCCCATCATATTTCTCTAACTTGCTGTTAAAGAGCATACTGGGAGCTTGCAGCTGTTTGGGCACTGCTTGCAACCACCTTGCTGGGTTGGGCTATTTCCACCTGATTTTCCCATGCTAAAAGAACTTCATCCCCTCTTGAGATGCATCACAAAAAAGAAGAAATTGTCTGACCCAGATTCATTATCTATGCTACAATTCAAACAAATGGCAAAAAAGAAAGAGAGAGGAATCAGCTCCTCGAGTATACATTTGAGCCAGTCCTTTCAGTCATGGCAGAGTTTGTATTTAAATCTGTGGTGTCCTTTTAAATGAGCAGCAGCCTCCTGCAGTAGCTGGCCTGTGCAATGCTCCACATCTGCAAATGTACCTCTCTGGGAAATCAGAACCATGACTTCGGGAAAACTGACTCCAGGACACTATCAGCAGGCTGAGCATTTTCTTGCTGAGCAGTCACTGCACCAGCCTGACCCTGTACAGTACAATCCTCACTAGATCCAAACTGAACCCTGTGCTCCGCACTGGATTGGTGCTGGGAACCCTTTCTGGCGGTTGAACAGGCTGTGTGTAGGACTTCACAGCTGTGTTCCTTGCTAACCAGGTGACTGCTTGCAGCTTATTCAAGTGCATGAAGATTTTTTTCTTTCTCCTTTCCACCTTCATCACCCTGAAAGATGCAGTGCCTTCACGGCCCGTGGCAGATTGCAGGGTTAGCACATGCAATTGTACAGGCTAATAACTGGTTTCTCAGCCCAGAGGGAGAAACACAAGCACTCCCTCCCTTTCTCTGCCTCTCCACTAATCAGCTGGCCTGATTACATGGCAATCCAGAGGAAAGCAAGTGGTGAAGTCGTCTGTCAGCTGAGCACACTTCAGAGTCAGACTCTGTAGCTGCACATCCACCCACTGCTTCCATCTGTGGAGGAACCACGGTGTGGCCATGGCCCATGTCCCAGGCATGGGAGTGCTTCCAGAGGCTGCCCTGTGGACCTTCCCAGAGGACCTGCTGTGACACCTCCCCATGCTGGGAATAATGCACAGGGGAAAATGACGGGCTGAAATAAGCTGTGATGTGACACTGGAGAGGAGCCAGGGAGATCAGCTAACTCCAAAGCAGCATGCTGCTACAGGAATTACCCTGAAAGGCATTTCGCAAGCTCGTAGTCAAATGAATCAGCTTCAGGTTGTTTATTTAAAAAAGTAAATTCTCATAGCACTTTTCATGTCCAAACAACTCAGAAGTCTCATGATTTCTAAGGTGGGCTGGAACCTTAGATCATTTTGATTTTGAATAATTAGGATTTTGAATAGCGAGGAAAGATTTTCTTGTTAAAGCTTGAAAACAAGCATCACAATTTAAGCTTTAAGTATATTTCTCAAGGCTTAATAATTATGCAGCTCATGCCACATGAATATTCTATCAGTTTATTCACACTCTGTGGCAACATAATTTGTTCGTTTGAATCTTTCCAGTGAACTCTTTCTGGGTCGCCCTGATCTCAAACCAGAAGTTAAAACAGAAAACCTGTCCCTGCTGTTAACTCCAGCACATTGGGATAAACTGAAGAATGACTACATCGCTTCTGCAAAGGTGAGAGTTTTGACCTTGTCCCCATGTGCCCCCCAGGGAAGGTACGGGAGCTCCAGCCTCCTGGGCAGAGGTCTCAGACTGCTCCATTGTGCTTTCCAGCCCCACCAAGTGCTGAGTCCTGCCAGCACCACACAGAATGGCCTTTAATCAAAATCATAAAAATCCTGAACACCAGCTCTGGGACTGAAGCAGGCCATGGGCCTGAGCCTGGGTGATCACAGAGCCAAAAGGACTGTGTCAGACCCATGCAGTACGGCAGAGGCGTACCGACAGGTCGTAGCTGGGCTTCAGCAAATTGCTGGGCTCAGACACTTTCTTGCAAACCATTTCTGAGACAAAGCACTGCTCAAGGTGAGCTCAAGGTATGCAGCTGAATGAAATGGGGATTGCTCCCTCATGCTGGTGAAGGATCATTTTGTTTCACTGGTCACAAGATTGATTTATCATCCAGGACTGAACAGTGCTGCCACTTACTCAAGTGGCTGTACCGCCATCAAGGACCAGTTTAATCTTTAATCCCGACCATGTGCATTACATGTGCTGGAGGACTTTGCAATCCAGCAATCAGCTGACACGATACTTCCCTTTCAGGAGAATGATTCTCCCTTGATTTGGGAGTACCTTGCCCCCACACAGCACAGCTCCTGATTTTTCCTAAGATCCTCTGTAGACCAGCAGGGTCTAGAGCAAGACCTTTGACCATTCTTACCCTTCCGTGCTGCACATGTGAGCCTTACACACGTGCCAACAGAGCAAAATGCCACGAGCTGCTTTACTCATGCTTGCTTCACTATCCTGAGCTGCATGTTTCCTTCCCACATCTAACATTTAGGGGAAAATCAAAAACTATTTTGGAAACATCCTGAGACTGGAGGTCACGGAGAAGTGGGAGAAGGAAGTTCATCCAGAAATGAAGGAAAACCTCTACCACTCCTCACTCTCCTTTGATATTCAAACGGTATTTAATTCGCTGGGGGAAAGTATGGGGGGCTCTGGGGCTCCAGGGAAAATGGACTGTTACCTTCTGGGGTGGGGGTACCACCACCTGTGATAATTTATGTTAGTCATGCACTGGCAGAATACATTAGAGCAGAAAATGCCGTTTATTACAACTTTTAGCTCTCCCGCTTGCCTTCTAGCTGCAAATTAAACATGCTGTCAATTGTGTCAGCAACATAATAGGCAACTGATTTTAAAGTCCTTAAATCTCTTTGATTAAAAAGAAGAAAGAGAAAGGGGAAAAAAGGCAGAAAGAACAGGTTTGTTAGAAAAACCCCTTGGCTGAAAGAACGACTTTGTCCCAGGGCTGCAGCAGCTGTGGAAAGGCCGTAGGCAGTGACAGCCACTCCAATTTAAACGGTACAAAAAACAAAAGCTCCTACTAGTTTTAGGGACTACAGGGTAACAAATCCAGGAGGGGTTTGGATTCGTTCTCCTCACTCAAAGGGTTGAGTCATTTCAATTAAATAATACCAAAAAAGCGAGAGGAAGAGAGAAAGAAAGAAAATCAAAGAGTTTTGCCTGCTGCCGTGACTGATTTTCCACAGAGGAATGTTACAGGTTGTGTGATCACCGGGAAGGCAGGTCTGGGTCGGATTAGCAGATGGGTAGAACGCCTCAGGAAGCGCCAGAGAGGAACTGCAGCCTGGCTCAGTCAGAGAGGCAGCAGGGTGTGGGAAGGGGAATAAGGGAGGAGACCAAGGGCAAGCAAGATTTCGGGGTGATGCTTGACTCTGCGTATGGCCCTGGTGTCACTCCTAAGGAGGGGGCTTGTGTGGGCCAGCGGGGACGGTGCTTATAGCCACCCTCAACATGGGGACAGCTCAGCTCCCCTTGGGCATTGGGATGGGGGTTGATCCCTTCCACAAATCCCCCAAAAGAGGGGGACAGCAGCAGGGCAGCTCAGGGCTCCAGCAAACACCATGTTTAACTCCCTCTCAGATAGCAGAAGGACACCAGGCCACTAGGAATGAATGATTATGCCACAAATTGGCCCATTCTGGATTATCATTTTTAAAACTGCCAGAGAATAACAAAAACCTCCTGCCAACAATTCAGCTGTTTTCCCCTTTTCTAGGAGAGTAATTTTTATTAACCAAAACTGCATGAGATCCTTGTGAGGGATGTTTCACCCATGCTTGTCCAATTCACTGGAGTTTTTTCATGTCCTTTTCTAGATCATTGGGGAGCACATGAAGATATCTGGAGCAATCAGCAGAAGCCTGGAAATGAAAATGCTTGAGCTGTGCCTGGCAGAGCTGCATGAATTCCTACCAAGGTCATCACCACTCCGAGCAGCACATTCCTTCCAAATGAGTCCCACATTGGTAAAAAAGCAGGGGAAAAGTCCATGCACTGGGCCAGAGGCTGGCACCGAGCAGGCACAGGCCAACTTCTGGGAAAATCAGAGATCAATGAGCCCAATAATGAGTAAGATGCAAAACAACCTGGAGGAAGTCATAAACAGACCCAGATGGGATTCTTGCAAGTCCCAAAATCTGAAGTCAGAGCTCCAAGAAAAAGCTGCTGGCTGGAAAGGGATGGGACCACTGCAGTCCTATCCATCCAGGACCTTGTGGCATTGGATTCTGGTCACTTGCAGCTGCAGCCATGGGGACGCAGCAGTTATGGACCCCTAGACCCAGAACCTGCTTGCCCAAAACATCATCTAGGTGTCCTGGGATGAGTCCTGCCAAAAGAGTTTTCTACTGCATCCCGTGGCTATGGGCATAGAGATGGCTGATGGGACCCTCTCTGTTACACCCTGGCAAAATGTATATTGGGCTGCCTTGGAGTCTTTTCAAAATTTACCCAGTGTCCCAAAGACTCAGGACCCTGTTTTTCTGCTTGGTAGTCCCCAAGTTATGGCCTCAGATCTTACCCCCTGAGACATGCTTTGGGGACGCTCCAGGGAAGGTCTTTGGCTGGCAGAGGGTCCCAGCACAGATACACACTGCCCAGCCCCTCCGGCGGGGCTGTGTTTCTGGGGGATTCAGGACCGCTTGCTGGAGCAGCGATCTGCGGAGGAGAAAGGCTGTTCGGCATGAATCAACTCCCAGCAAGGCTAAAAATAATTTCACATTAACCTTTGAAGTTTCCCACCTCCAGCAGGCGCTGAGTGGGGAGTTTGCTAATAGATGTTTTGCAGAAGCGAGGGTGGGGAGCCCAAGCGCTGCTTTCTCATATCATGAACCCGGGCATGGCAGGTGTCCAAAGTGCGCTAAAGGCAACGCTTTCCCCTCTAAACCCTCATCTCTGATAGCCCAGTGATCTACACTTGTCTCCCATACCCTGAGAGAGCAGGGTAGTTCAAACCAGCCATTTGGCACTGAAGTCTGCCTGGGTTTTTGAGGAGAAACACAGTGCTGACATTCCGTTGTTTGGGGGTTTTTTTTTCCTTTTTTCCCACTTTATATCCCCCTTTTTCCATTTTTCTCTTTTTAAATTTGTTTTCTTTTTTTTTTTCCTTATTTTTTTATTTTTATTTTTTTTTTTAAATGGTGTAAAATTCAAGCTGGGGCAGCAAGGGCTCCCAGATAAAAGGGTGACTGAAACTTAAACCTTTTCTTAAACAAACACGAGATGCAATTGGCTGAGGCCAGCCCAAGCAGGTTCCCTTACCCCGACAAAGAATGGGATCACCAGGCAAAGCCTACCTGAGCACACAGCCTCCTGCCAGCAGTGCAGACCTGGCTGTAAAACAGCTGTCAAAACCATAAAAGCTGTGCTACACAGAAGACAACCACCTAACACACCACACTGAGGTTATGGGCTTGAAATGCAGGTGTGCTACCCCATTCCTATTCACCTTCTGTTGTAAAATCAGCCCTGAGGTAAATCCTTTCCTCATGCACTTAAGAGGACACATATTATATTGCCCCAAAAGCCAGAGAAACGAAGGTCCAGAATGATGAGCCCAAGTACCATGGTCACAATCCCTCAGCATGAGGAAAAGTCAGAGATTTGGCTTGCTGAGATCCCTGGCATCTCTCCAGAATCACTGTGTAACTACTCAGATGAGTGCACCCTAAACCCATAATTATCTGCCATCTATTCCCCTCCAGTGCACACACATGTTACGACAGCTGCAAAAAACATGTCCACATGCAGAGGGGACAGGTTGGGCCAGCCATGGGTGTCTCCTGACATCACCATGTACACAGAATCATAGAATCATAGATTGGTTTGGGTTGGAAGGGGCCTTAAAGATCATCTAGTTTCAACCCCCCTGCCATGAGCAGGGACACCTTCCACTAGACCAGGTTGCTCAAAGCCTCATCCAACTTGGCCTTGAACACTTCCAGGGAGGGGGCATCCGCAGCTTCTCTCGGCAACCTGTTCCAGTGTCTGACCACCCTCACAGTGAAGAATTTCCCCCTAATACCTAATCTAAACCAACCCTCTTCCAGTTTAAAGCAATTTCCCCTTGTTCTATCACTACTTGCCCTTGTAAAAAGTCCCTCCCCAGCTTTCTTGTAGCCCCTTCAGATCCTGGAAGGCCACTATACAATCTCCCCGGAGCCTTCTCTTTTCCAGGCTGAACAGCCCTAACTCTCAGCCTGTGCTCATAGGAGAGGTGCTCCAGCCCTTGGATTATCCTCGTGGCCCTTGTAGGGTCCATGTCCTTCTTGTGTTGGGGGCTCCATAATTGGACGCAGTACTCCAGGTGGGGTCTCACAAGAGCAGAGTAGAGGGGCAGAATCCCCTCCCTCGAACTGCTGGCCACACTTCTCTTAATGCAGCCCAGGATGTGATTGGCACAGCTCAGGATATGGTTGGCAGAAGAGGAGCCATCCTCAGTCCCCCCACTGTTAGCTTTATCTGATTGTCTTCTCCTGCAGGTTCGGGGAGGAGTTCATGGTGTGGAGCACTGCCCAGGACAGCCCCATCTTTGCACCCTGTTTCACTGCCTACATCAACAGCTTCCACGACCTGGTGTAAGTCTGGTTCCCCCAAGCTGAGCCACTGCATTGCTGGGGTCTGGGAGGGTGGCAGCATCTGGGAAGAAAAAGACCAAGGTCTCCTGGGGGTGCCCCCTGTGGGGTGCTCAGCCTCCAGCCCTTCTTCATCTCATGGTGATAGGGATGTTCCACAAGAGATGTAGATAAAAGTCAATTCACTGGGGCAAAAGGGGGAAGAGACAGAGGTGGGGATAAATCCTGCTCAGGGATGGATCTAGTGCTTGTGTGAAAGCTTTAAACTCATTTTCAGTCTGTCTGTTTCAACCTCAGAGGAAGGGGGTTTAATTTTTTTATTTTTTTTTCCTGGAAGTTAGCAGAAAAAAAACATCAACATAGTCTGACAGCTGCTTTTGACACTGGGCTGGAGGATACTCTGTGAAAGTGCTCAACCTGCAAATAAACCCCTTCCATGGCTGCTGGCAGGGGGAACTTCTAGGGCTTTGCATGTGTTAAGAGCTGGTTATTTAAAGCCATGTGTTGAAAAGGTCTCTGATAAGGAGGTATGCCCACCAGCTCTGGCTATTAAGAAGTACTTTCAGGGGAGGGGCACTCTCCCCATAAGTATGATGGTGCCAGTTACTGTGTGTCCCAGGGTCTGGTCCATCAATATGGTGTTTCCCACCTGTGTTTCCCACCCCACATCTGCCCACACAGCCGCTGCAGCATTGCAGTGCCAGTGCCACGGGAAACCAGAGCTCTTCTTATGGCACCTGCCCCAGGAGAATGGTCTGCAGACATGCAGAGACACAGCCCAACAAGGCCCGGGGGCTCTTCAACACCTGGAGTCATCTCTGCCATGCAGATGTGATGCTTCAGAGGCCAACCCAGCCAGCCAACACAGCTAACACCTGGGGTCTGGCCACTGGGGATCAGAGAATGGCTTGGGTTGGAAGGGATTTTAAAGATCATCCAGTTCCAACCTCCCTGTTGTGGACAGGGTTGCCAACCACTAGATCAGGCTGCCCAGGGCCCCATCCAACCTGGCCTTGAATGCCTCCAGGGATGGAGCATCCACAATTTCTCTTGGTAACCTGTTCCAGTGCCTCACCACCCTCTGGGTGAAAAATGTCCTCCTAATATCTCACCTAAATCCCCTCTCTCCTAGTTTAAAACCATGTCCCCTTGTCCTATCCCTATCTATCCATGTAAAAAGTCGCTCTCTCTCCTCTTTGTAAGCTGCCTTCAAGTACTGGAAGGCTGCAATGAGATCCCCCCCGAGCCCACTCTTCTTCAAGCTAAACAAGCCCAGCTCCCTCAACCTTTCTTCATAAGAGAGATGCTCCAGCCCTCTGATCATTTTCGTGGCTCGGGTTGTTACCTGCAGCCCACGCTGCTGCATCACCACCTGCCAGGGATGCTGTAGGTCAAACATTACTCAGGGATGCAGAGGATTTCTCACTGCGGTGTCTCACGGGCTCCAGCCGCAGTGAGCACTACCGTCGGGAAGTCTCTAGGTGGCATGGTCTCTCCAGCAATGCTAACCTCGCCGAGGAGAAGGCTTTCCCTCCCTCCTCCAGCCCCTGCAAAAAATTACTCTCCCGTTCCCTGAGGAGGACTGGAGAGGTGGTGAAGGGAGAAGCCAGCCCCGGGCAGGGAGCCTGGCAGGCACTGGGGTGGTGGATTGGCTCCGCTGGGTTTGTTCCTGCATTGAGTTAAATATGTCAGCCTGGGGTGATGAGTTGCTGGGCAGAGGCAGGTGCCCTGACAGCAGGATTTTGTGGGTGCTGGACACAGACTTCAGGTGCACATCAGGAATTATGGAGCTGGTCTCCAGCCTGGGGCAAGAGGGTTGCTCTTATGTGTTTTGTAGTCCTGCCTGGGCAGCCTTAGACATACAAACTAGCTACCAAGGAGCAGTGGGAGCACACTGCACTCTGTGGTCACAGCAGCGGACATGGCATTTCTGGGGATGCTTGGGGACCACTGGCATTTTGGTGGTGCTGCCTCAGTCCCCCCTCAGAACATGTTACAGCAGGGCAGGGATGGACAGCTAGAAGAAACTCAGGAGCTTGCAATGCCCCCAAAGCCCACACATACTGCTGGGGATTTTATTAACCTCTCAGAAGCTGTGATTTTTTCCCCATTAGTGTGAAACCTTGCAGCAGTACACACTGTCCCTAGGAAATTCCACAGGTTTCCACCTCTGTAGTTCGTGGTTCCAGCCATGGCAGATAGATGCTGCGTGGAGTGAGTCAGCTGGGCTCTGAGGGACGCAGGGTCAGCAGCTTTCCCTTCTCTGGCTTTATTATTTCCTTCTCTCTTACCCCATAAGCCTCTCAGTGCTCTCTCAGGTACCTGGAGATGATTTAGCAGAAGTGTTGCTCAAGTGAAAAAGTAACCAGCCTACGCAACTGCTCTGCATGGTTGAACCATCTCACCTGATGAGGAAATAGGTGTTTTTTTCAGCACAGTTACTCAGTTGTGATTAATTTTCGGTATATAGGGTTGTGCAAAAAGAGTCATTACTTTCACGCATTAAGTGTTTCCAAGAGGAAGTACTAGATATATAAATTTATTGTAAAACAATGCCCAAGATGCCATTCTGGCTAAAATGCTTAGGGCAGTGTAATAGTTTATATTTTAACATTGACTCACTGGTGCCCTCTCTCTCTCTCTCTCTCTCTAGGTCAGGGTTAGAAACAGTGTTTAAAGTCAACACTGAGGAACTGCAGAAGATTTTGGCAGCTCTGACAAGGAACTTCACTAATATTTTTTTAAATAAATTACGAATAAAAGCACAGGTAAGAAGATCTCAGCCACATTATTTCCTAAATGAGGGGTATGTACAGGACCACTGCAGCAGCTGAGGGTCACTGCCCTTCCCTTGTCTCACCAACTGGATGTCATTTTGCAGTGTGTGACATTACGGTCCCTCCAGAATGCATCATGCCTAACATTAGTAGAGATCCTCCTTAACCCCAAGTGACACTTCCAGCATCCTGGGAGTTTTTCACTATGATACACTTGTCAAGCTGTTTCCTTTAGTACAATGGCAACTAAAATAAAAGTGTATTTAGTGGCTTCCAGCATCTCAGGCAAAGCAGCAAGGAGAGCCTTACCCATAGTGAAGCACTGGGGAAGTCAGCTGGACACCACCAATGGGACATTTTTCCTTCTATCAAAACAATTTTACTTTTTAGGACTTTGATTTACTTATTCATAGATCTACCATCACAGTCTGTTATCAATCTCTTCAGAGACGACAGAACTCATTCTGATAGAGGTGATTTTCCCAGGCTGTTTCCATGATGAAGAAACACTGCTTCTTTCAGCATGAGGATGCTAAAGATCTGGTATCAGCTGATAGAGCTCTGATACCAGCTTAACTTGTGTTAAGAGGCCTAAAAGACAAAGTGCTGCAATGCAGTTTATGCTTCCCAAGTGCTGTAGACAGGACTTTCTGCTTTCAGCCAGCTGGGGATCCACTAGCCCTAGCTGGTATAACACAAGAAATGGGGAAATTAAGCCTTTGGCCCCACTCATTTTCACTTATCCTGGTTCACTTTCTAAATCACCAAGCATAATTTTCAGAAACCAAGACAGTCACGCAACTGCTCCAAGCTGAGCCAAGCCTGCCTGGCCAAGGGGACTTTCCAGTGACTGCAGAGCTTGTCTTGGAGCCTAAGGGACAGGCGAGGAAGGAGTGAAGCCAAGGCATTGAGCAAGAAAGCCAAAATGCCGTGAGAACTGAGAGTGGTTGAGACAAAGCATTTCTAAACAGCCCTCCAGCGGGCTGGGAGCACAGCAGGGCGGCACAAGTGGGTGAAATAATTGGGAAGGAGATTGCCAGGAATCTAAAGACAGAGATTCTGAGAGCTAAGAGGAGAAAAGTACAAAGGGGATGTGCCAGAGAAGGGACATTTAAAATCTTGGCCCCTGGGGAGTCTCTTCCAGGTGCTACCAGAAGCCTTTTGCAGATATTGCTGTGTTTCTGTGTAGAGGCACATCAGCTCTAGGGACCCAGCAAGGGAAATAGTCTGCTGGGGACACTTTGTCAGTGTGCCCAGGGCAGAGGGGACACAGTGCCATCACTCCCATGTCATCACTGACCATGAGGCATCAAGTTGGGGATGCTCACAGCCACTATTGCCCCACCACCACATCAGAGCAATGAGCAGAAAGAAAATCCCAGTGAGACTTTCTGCTGACGCATGGGTCTGCAGGGAGTACAGACAGCCCCCTGCAAGTGCTGTGCACAAGAGGAGATTGATTTCCTTGAGAAGGCTGAAGGAGTAATGGGGCCCATTTCCAACAGATTCACTACCAAGTGACTTGTCATGTCCATAGCTGGTGCAAACCCCTGTAACACCAGCATACATGGTTGCATGCCACGGCCTGTTCTAGCCATGCCTGAGTTACCTCTAACACTTGCACCTGTTTCTTCATCCATACAGTAGAGGTACAAATTTATTTACCTATAAATTTATTTACCCAAAGCAATATAGCTGGTGGATTAGAAGGTGGCACAGCACAAGGAAATGAGGTGTTCCAAGTAAACTTTTAAAGTCAAGGCATCTCCTACTCAGGGAATGATGCTTCTCCTGTCTGTGTCTACCCAGAAAGGGGAGACAGTGGTCTGAATTCCCTGGGATGGAGAGAGAAACCCAACCTGCCCTGTGCTCCTGGTGCCTGACTCCTGGTGTGCCTTCACACAGAGTGGGTGCACTGTCGGTGCTCTGTGCTTTTCGGTTCAAGTCCCCTGAGCAGGCGTGTAGCTGGGATCCTTCAGCCAGTCTGAGTATTAATGGTGCCATCAGTGAGTTTGTCTTTTTTCAGCCACTCCTTAAGAAAACCCTGAGCAAGGACTGGATTTTGGCGACGGAACGGCCAGACTCGCTGGCGTCAGCAGTCTCACAGTTCTCTGAGCACCTGCAGCACATGAGGGAGCCCACGAGGCAGGTAGGCGGCTGGTCCCACACTCGGACACAGTGATGCTGGGGGGGTCCCACTGTCATTTGTAGGTTGTGATCTGACCTGCAGACTCCTCTCCAGTGGTGGGGGCTGTTTATAACCAGGGGGACTGCTGATGCAGGGGAGTTCAGCCATTAACACACTTCCACATGAGAATAAGCGACAACTTTCCCTTCTGTAGCTTAAATATGAGAACCGATTTCTTTAAAGAGGAACAAAAAGCTTTGGTGAACATTAGCACTGAACATTATAATTCCATGAGTTGCAGCCTTATATGCTCCTTTCACATCTATGCAGTTGTGAAATAAATGGGTAGGTGACAACAGCTTTATATTTAAAATCTGCAAGCACCACCAAAACCTACTTTTAAAACAATCCTAAATATGTCCCTTTGCTACTGAGGACTTAAACTGCCAAGACAAAATCATGGGCTATTTCAGAGTGAAGAGCATTTCCATGGCATTCTGCGGGGCTCTGCCATCAGTCTGTACCAGAGCAAGGTGCTGCAAGCCACTGGCTCCCTTCAGCAGGGCTGGCCTGGGCAGCGTGGGCTGACAGTGTGCTGCCTTTGTGTATCTTCTCTATTCCCTCAGCTGCTGCTAAAGATCTGAGGTCTTCCCCTGTCCTCTCTCATTGCCATGGCCTTGCATGGAAACCACAGAAAATCCATGAGGTTTCTTTTTTTTTTTAACCAGGAGCTTCTACACGATGTTCATAAGTATGTGGTGAGGGAGTACATCACACAGGTCATCAAGACCAGACGGAAAATGAATGGAGAGACACGGCAGCAAGTGAGCGAAAAGATGAACCGGGAAGCCAGAATCCTTAATAACATGCTCATTGATCAGGTATGTGAGTGCCCTCCTGGCATCCATCTCCTGGCTGCCCCACTCCGGGAGGTGCCATATCCCCACTTGGCTTCCTGGGGACCAAGGCAGCACGTTGTTGAGGAGTGCAAGCCCCAAGAAATGTAAAAGTGCTTAAAAGAGAGCAAGCAGGGAGGTTACTGCAGGTTCATGGTTTGGACTTTGAGCCTGGCAGCTCCTCTGCAGCAGTGGTGGGCTGGTGGCTCTCTGATTGCAGTGCCTGGTGTTTTAACACACTCCCAGGCCCATGGGTGCTTTGTGTAGGGTGGTTCATGTGCTGTAGGATCATACTCATCCCATTGCAACGTCTTCCTGAGCCTGTTCCCTTGGGCCATGGGATGCACCTTGTCTCCAAACGATCCCTGCCCTGGTTACAGCTCATGGAGATGAGTCTGTCGAGAAGCTCCATCCAGGCATACAGTCAGCGTACAGGAGGGCAATGGAGAGAAAAGCGTGGCTGCTTGTGTGGTTTGTGACTAGACAACATCAGACTGGGATTTGCAGGGAAGCCAAAGCTGAATTCATTGTATTTTGCAGAAAGACAGGCCCAGGGCACTAAGTCCCACTGAGGCTGATCCCTCTCCCAAATGAGGTATGCAAAAGTATTAGGCAGCAGGAGGGGAAGTCTCTGGCATCCACTGCGATGCTGGACCACAGCCACAGCACCCTGATCAGTGCCTGGCTTGCTGGGGTGCTTGTGAGCATCAGGGAGTGCAGAGTCAGGCCCCAGCAGAGCTCCGGGGGTGCCTTACCATTGCCACCCAGTGCTGCCTTGGTCAGCACCCTGCTCCCCCAGCAGCACGCTGACCACCCCAGCAGCCTGTCCCACTGTCCTGGCAGCAGTGCTGTCTTACATCAGGGAAAGCAACCCCTGCCATGTTCTGCACTGCAGGTAAAAAGGCATTTTGCAGGTGCTGCACTCCCCCGTGACGTCTCAGTATGCCTCCTCATTCACAGGGCTCTGACTCCAACTGGCTCCTTCCCGCCATACACCACATTGCCAATATCATTGGGGAGAAGAAAAAAGACAGGATCAAGGACTACGTCAAGGAGCTGTGTCAGGATTATCCAGATATCAGGTATGTGAAATGGCCAGTGCCAGAACTGCTGGGCTCCTTCCCAAACAGCACCAGCTCACCCCATGCCTAGGCCAAGCTCTTCAGCTTCTCTTCCCTGCTGGTAGCCACATGCTGGAGGTCAAGGTGCCATCAGTGGCGGGGGAATGCCACCTTATTTTTCTTTCTTGATGGCTGTATCCTGTCTCATTTTTCTCTCATCTGCTGGATCTTACAATGCACACATTACCTCAAAAGCAAATAGGATAAGATAGGATAGGATAGGATAGGATAGGATAGGATAGGATAGGATAGGATAGGATAGGATAGGATAGGATAGGATAGGATAGGATAGGATGGAATGGAATGGAATGGAATGGAATGGAATGGAATGGAATGGAATGGAATGGAATGGAATGGAATGTTTTAGTTGGAAAAGGCCTACAGCAATCATCTAGTCCAACTGCCTGACCACTTCAGGTCTGACCAAAAGTTAAAGCATGTTATTAAGAGCATTATCCAAATGTCTCTTGAACACTGGCAGGCTTGGGACGTCAGCCACCTCTCTAGGAAGCCTGTTCCAGTGTTTGACCAGCCTCTCAGTAAAGAAATGCTTCCTACTATCAAGTCTTAAGCTCTCCTGATGCAGCTTTGAACCATTTCCATGTGTCCTGTCACTGGATGCTGTTTTACTTCTCCAAAAGAACCTTGTTCCACTGTAAAGCTCCAGGCTGCCTTTCAGTGCATCACCAGTATCAGCCCAAATTGACAACTGGCAGGCTCCAGCTTTGGAGCAAATAGTTTGTCTCCTGTTCTCAGACTCAGACCTCAAAGCACAGCAGATATTGACACAGTTCAGCTGCAGTTTCTGAAAGGGCCTCAACCCAACCATTAAATTTTGGACTAAATTACAAATTCTTTCTTTTGTACTTTCTAATTGCTGTTCCAAAGCAGCATCTGAAAAATTTAAGGCTACTGGAAAAGAAACAAACAAAGTGACTAGCTCTGTGCATGGCTAAGCAGCTGCGTATCAGAAAGTTACCTCCTCTTCTACAGCTCTTCTACCAGCCATTGAGAAGGAGTATCAGTGGCACAGCTTGCAAAAAATGCCATTTCATCAGAGTTCTTTCAGAAAAAGACCAAAGGTTTTTGCATTGGGTTACACAGCTCCTGCTGGATAACATTTGTACAATCAAAATAAATAATAAATTTTTAAAAATGCTCAGAACACTGAGTGGACCCTCAAATATCCAGAAAAAAATTACATTAAATATATTTTCCTCTCCCCAAAACTGAGGTTCAAAATTTTTCATAAGTGTATTTAACTTGAGTGGGTGAAATATGCTTTGGGCTTATCTGTGTGGGGAAATTCAAGACATGGACTTGAAAAAGAATAATTGTTCCTGAGTAATTTCCTAGGTGAACACACCTATCCTACTAAAAAACTAAACCAAACCAAAACAAAAAAGCCTTAATCTCAGTGGCCAGACAAAGCTGATGAAGGAACAAGTACCTGTTTGGGGAAGGATGAGGGAGGTAAATGGTGGCTAGTCAGGCTTAACTATTTGAAAACAATTTTCCAGGCAGAAAAACCATTTACAAAGATGTGACTTTGTGGTACTTTTCATCATTAGCCTTAGACCCAAGACAGGTTTTAAGGCTTGTCCTCTTGGTTGATCATTTTCCTGGCTTTCCATTATTGAGTAATACTATTTTTAACAATTGAGTTTGGAAAACAAGGTGGAACTTGCTGGACCTGCATTGCTTCCTGTTCAGGTCTCTGATAATTCTTCCCCTGAGTTCTCGGAGATGTTGCTGTGTTTGTATATACCAAGATTACTGGAACAGGGTATGTTTCCAAGTTGGCTTTCCTAGCTCTAATCTAATTAATGCCTGTCAGCTTCCTAAATATTAACACTTCCTTTACTCAACTCAAAATAATCATTAAATAAAAGGTCTGCAGCCTCTCAGTAAAACTTGCAAAAGACGTCACATGTGTGTGGAGACGGAGGAGGAAATTCCCCGAAGCACCAGCAGCAGGAGGGTGTCCCACCAGCGCTGGGTGGTAGAAGCTGGTCCTCTGTGGCTCGGTACCTCCAGAGGCTGCACACCTCCATCCTGGTGGCTCCTCCAGCGCAGTGAGGGGATGTGCCCTGGCACCTTGCCATGGCCTCTCTCCGTCTCTGTCATGCTTGTAGGTTGCATGCCTCTGGGCTGGTTTTGCTTGCCAGGACTGAGCAAGGGCTTGTTTGGTTTCTGCAGGAAGGAGCACGTCCTGGCGGTCCTTGCTCTCCGGGGGCTGGGGCGCGCCAGCAGGGCGGCGATTCTTCGGCAAGGCTACCGTGCGTTGGAGAGCCCGGATGGTGGGGAGGGTACCACGCTCTTCGCTGAAATCGATGCCCCAGTGATCATCAGCTGCTTCTAAAAGAGAACCAAAACAGCAGTCAGCACCCACCCTCCCTCTTCCTACGCTGCCTCTATGGCATGATCCAAAACCTGCTTCCCCACCTCGCTCCTCTGCAAACACAACTTTCTGACTGCCGTGGGAAAAGGAGTAGTTTTCTGAACTTCCAACCCCAAGTTCAGAAACCAAAGGCAACAGATGCACCAGGACACTGACCTCCTGCAAGAGCTCCTGGGCTGCAACTCCAGCCCAGTCACTGCGTCCACCCTGTGCTCCATACAGATTTTATTGCTAGGAGGCTGCCCTGTTGTTAGGTCCAAGATGCAGTCTCTTTTCAGAGAACAGGAAAAAACCAAAAGGAGTTAACTTAGAGCTATATTAAGGTTTGGACTGTCTGTTGCATAATTACACAGCACCAGAGCAAGAGCCTCCTTCCTAATTAGTGTCCCTGAGTGACCGAGGGGCTGAGCTTGGGCAGGGATGTGGTAGCACCCAAGTCTTATTTCCTCCCCTCTGAACCAGCTGGCTGAGCTGGCATGACATAAGGTCAGTGGTGTTGTGACCTGATGCCACAAACCACTACCTGCCTGAGGAGGAAAACCTGGGAGGGCAACCAAACCCTACAGCTGGGCCACAGAGCGCATGGACCACTCTGCACTCTAGGATGGACCCCATGGCCCTTCTGGTGTTTCAGCAGATTTTCCTCACTCATGGGTTGCCTTGCAAAACTTCTGTTGGAACAAAGACCTGTTCATGCCATCACAGCCTCTCTGCATGGGAAGACAGGTCTGGATCGGACATGCCATGTAGAGAGAGGCTCTGAGTCTTCCTTGCCCTGGGGAAAAGGACCACCACAGCCCTAGTCCATTTTCTTATATGTTCAAATGTATTTTAACAAATCTAGTACAATCTGACTGCAGAATGAAACTTAGTGTGAGGTAGATAGGCATAGTGCTACAGATCAGATCCTCATCTGGTGCAAACCAGCATCACCCCATTGATGGGCATGTAACACTGACAGCTTAACTCCATGAGGGATCCAAAGCATTATATCCAGCATCTTCAGAGGAGACTAAAAGAGAGATCCAGCAGCCTACAGCTGTACAAATCTGATTTGATTTAATCCAATTTGTCCTTCAGGTTGCCCTCTGCAGGAATTAATCCAAGACTCTGTACAGAGACACGTTTATGGTTTATCAACTAGTGTGATAAATGTGGACATGGCATAGCCTTGAACACTAATTTGTCTGCTGCAGAGCTTAGAGCATCAGTAGTGAGCTTCTTTCATTTCCTTTACTCCAGTTTGCAACAGTATAAATTTCCACCCGGGTGAACAGCAGGCACTGTAGGCCAAGGGAGCTGCTCTGATGGATAAGAAATACAGAGTGCACCTTTAATCCACAATCATCACATGAAAATATTTCTAAGGTAGACTTGCTACCTCCACAGTCAAGATGAGGTGTTTTTCTAAAGATGGCTTTGAAATATCAGGTATAAATTCAGAGCTTGAGGCAGGAAATCCTGGGAGGAATATTGTGCCCTGCATCATTCTTCAATACAGCTCATGACAATTCCTGCAAATCCTCAGCTTGGTGATTCTCTGTATTTGCTATGGAGGAGGAGATGTAAAATATCTTGTGCATCTCCTGTTAGGTGTGCAGAGCTCAGGAATACTTCAGAGCTCCCAGGCAGGGAGCCCTGGATTACACCTCCCCTGGGTGTATGAGCTACATCCTCCATCCCAGCAGAGGGGAAGGGCATCAGTGCTGAGAGATTTACCTTTAACATCAAAAGCATTGTCTGAGTAGGGGAGACAAAAAGGGAATTTAAACTTTTGCAACCTCAGTCTGAGATGTCTAAGGCTGGATTTTCAGAGCAGCGCAGGATTGGAGGCACTAAAGCCTCAGTGGGAGTTTTTGTGCATCGGCAGTTTCTGTCTGCCCCGTATGCATCTGATCCAAGCACCTCATGCAAGGCATCTGCAGCACAGAAATTTTCCCTAGTGCATTAAATGTATACTGGGTTTTCAGTCTTATTATTTAACTGGTGGTCCCTCCACCGCCTTTCCTCAGGCTCCAGCTGCCTGGTCCCGGGATTAGATAAGGCGCCTGGCTTCCTTTTTCTAATAAAAGTTACTCTGAAGTCATGGAGGAAAGCTGGGCACAATGACCTGTCATTTGTCACAGCCTCTCCTAGGACAATTGGATCCTGCAGCCTGGCATCCTGCGAGCCTTCAGCGGGAGCACAGCCTGCTTCCTCCAGCAGCGGCTGGTCTGCTGCTGCTTGCTCTTGGGCAAACCAGTTTAAGGTTAACCCCATGAGGGTGAGACTACGGTGCAGCCCCTGTCCTGCTCCAACAGCCAAGCAGGCAGAGAGGGAGCTTCAGGGTGGGTGGGGAGTGGGGGTTCCTCCCCTGGGCAGGAGGGTGCTTGGTCTGGGCTGTGAGAGCAGGTCTTGGAGATAACTGAGCAAGGGGAGAACAGGAGCTGTGCTCTCCGAAATGAGCTGTTGCTGTCCAGCCATCTTCTGTGAAACACCCACTGATCATTAGGACCATGTTTCACATTCCAATAAAAGAGAAGAAAGGCCTCCCAGGGCTTTTATTGTGGAATATGTTGCTCTTGTAGGAAAGTGCCTAGGAGCTCACTTATTACACTGTTAGAATCATAGAATCATTTTGGTTGGAAAAGATCTTTGAGATCATCAAGTCCAACAGCCCAACAACTCCTGTTTGTTGTTACCTATGGTTTCCACAATCAGCCCTATTCCTAAACCCACACACAGTTGCATTCCCCACCGGGAGACACAACTCGCTTTTACCCTTGAGGGCCCAAGCTACCAAGAGCAGTTACATCCCCTGGTGAGTAACGCTTTCTCAAAAGTATCCAGCTAAACAGAAGAGCCAAACTCTCTCCAGATTTAGCTTTCTCAGGGGTGAACACTGCATTTTTTGCTTTTGTTTTTGCGGGGGGGGGGGGGGATCTGGCACAGCTCAGAGCACTGTGTGGGTGGTTACAGATATTTTTTTTGTTTCAGAGGTCTCTGCTGTTTCACAACACCATTTGTTTCTGGTTTGGGGTGAAAAGCAGTGTTTCCAGTACTGCCTGTCCAAGGGAACAGTGCCTGCAGCCAGGGTGGCCCATGGGGTTTGCCATCTGAGAGTGGCCTTCAGCTGCCATCGTTTCAGCAATCTCACTCGGTGACATTGTCCTTTCCTGGAAGGAAAATGTGGAAAACAGCCTCACTCCAAGCAAGAAAGGAACAATACCAAAGCATTGCAATGAAAGCACAGAAGGCTGTCCCTGAGCTGAGGATCCTAATCAAAATATTCCAGAAAAAGCCTTTTAGTGCAGCAGCGCTATAATGTTCAGCTCCTGCCACGCAGTATCTTTCATCAAAGAGCTCTCAATTGGGTTAAAATATTAAGGATGTTCAGTGAGAAGTGGATTGCAGTATTACATCCACTTTACAAGCCAAGCAACATGGCCTGACACCACCCAGCAAACACGGCTGGTAAGAAAAGAGGTGCCAGGACATTATTACCTCAGAGGTGTCTGAAAAATAAAGCTGTATTATTTTTAGGCTTAACTACTTTAGTAATTATATATGACAGTTCTCCAAAGTACTGGTGCTTAGCAAACATTAATCTTCTGTATTTTGCATATATCTCCACGAAATCGTATTGTGGTTGGATTTACTGCCCCAAAGCCAGTCATTTCAGTTCTCTGGGCACTAGGCAGATACAAAAGTGCTCCATTCAGCATCACTGTGCCCTTCCATCCCTAAAGGACATTTTTAGGTAATATTGCCACTGATGACATAACAGTAGCACTGGGATTGGCCCACCTCTCCCATAAAACCCACCCAAGAAATCAGTCAGATTGATGGTGCATTTATTGGACATGGCATGCTTAAACTATTTATTATTACAATAATGAGAGGTTTTGGAAAAGGTAAAGACTGATGTAAATTAATGTATTGCAAAAGTGGATTAAGATTAACATTTAAAGAACAACAAGAATTTCCTCTAGTCCCACAGCCACGTAACTAACTATTTGCCTGAACTTTGCCTCCCTGTGCTCAGCCCTGTCACACAGAGCACTGCAAATAGCTTTTTCCAGTGTAGTATTTACCATTTATATTTGTAAATTCATATAAAGTCATTCAAATACTCTATCTCAGAAAAGGAGTAACATGTAAAGCAGATAAACCGCCAGAAAAAGGCTGTCTTAGTATTTTAGCCATCTTGACACGACCTAAGTGAGATTCTCAGAATGCCCGTGTCAGGCTGTCTCTGCTGGCTGCACAGAGGTTACACCTCTTGTTAAACGAGGTACAAAAAGCAAAGGGCAGATGAAAGATGAGCACCTAAATACCAAGATGTCTGACTAGGCACAGTTTACATTTGGCCATGCATGAAATTGTACCTGGCAGCAGGAGTAGGTCCATAGCCTGAATTTTGTAACAAGCATGGGGCTAGAGAGCTGCCATGGGCTTCGTTACGGGATGCAGGATTATGCCTTGGTTCCCAGGAATGAGGGGAGACTGGCGTCAGTTGAGACAGAACTCCTCGTTTTGTGAACAGTGTTACACAAGGGCAGAAAAAGCAAACCAAGCCAGAAGGCAGAAAAGGTCATTTATACAACTTGCCAAACCATCCCCCAGCTGCACTCAGGAGCTAGTGAACAGCAGCTGGGAGGAAGATGCTGATAATCAGAAGAAAGCCCAGAAACCAAGAATGATCTTGCAAGCGGCATCCACAGAGAAAGAGAGGTATGCTTAACATTTGTCAGTGCAGAGCAGTGGCCTTCAACTTTTTTCTGTCTATGGACTGAAAAAATACTTCCAGGGAAGGCACAGAGCACAAACACAATAATCATCTTCCAGTTAGTTAAAAAATTGCTGCAAAAGGGAAGGGATAAGGTCCTCTCCATTTTCTGTGGGGAGAAACAAGCTTCTGCTACACCAAGGAGATGCGAGTTAGATGCAGCAAAAGCACTGCTAGTGCTGCCAGAGCTGAAGCACTGAGGACAGCGTGATGCCCACACCATCGCTGGCATTTAGCAGCAGGCCAGGCAGGTACCTGCAAGACATGTGCTGGCATGGCTGGTCCTGCCCTGCGATGGGGCCAGAGGTGCTGAGTCCCTTTCAGCAGTGCTGTGTGACCACAGAGACACAGGAGCAGGAGTGCATTGGTGGCTGAGCCATCAGGCTGGTAACGTGGTGACACTGATGCCGTGGCTCTCTAGGGCTGTAGTGATGTGAGGGGGACACTGGGGTTGTAACCAGCCCCAGATGTTGACCTACAACAAGGAGCTACATCCTCAATGGCCCACAGTGCCAGCAGCAAGAACAAGACCAGAGAGTTTCTCCTGCTTTCACATGCACCTATCCAACAGCACTTTCTGCTGTCACTCATCATGGGTAATCCCAGAACTGAAATTCAAAATCAAATTAATCATAAAATTCTGGCATCTCAAGGAAGGCACAAAATGCTCGGGATCATTTCCTGAGTGAGGGAGCTCACAACTTTACAATACTTTTTCCAAAACTTTAGGAAAAAGTATTTCCTGGAGGAACTGTACTATGAACAGAAGCTCATTGAGTAGATAAGCAGAAATCATTGAATTAATCATCAGGGATTCATTAGGAGGAGCAAGGCCAAAAAAGCTGTTAGCTTTTGTCTCCAAAAGCACATTGCTTGTACATGTGGACCATCACCTTCTCCTCGCAGCCCTGATTAGAGTGCAAGGATGCAATACACATGCTTTCATCTGGAGAGCCCTTTAAACAAATAAGTCTTGAGTCCTCCAAAGCACTAGCCCAAGTCCACAGTACCTCTTTCCCTCAGTGATCTCAAGGCTGAATCCACCTGGCAGATGTTCTCACTAAGCAGCCATTAGTCACTCTCCAGACTAAAGACCGTTCCCTGAGATAACACAGGTACTGTCTTCAAGGAGGCGTGTGGCGAGAAATAACAGCCCAAAGGGCCAGGCTTGATTTGCCTGTGATAAGTTCTCCCAACAAGCTCTGGGAAGAGCCATTATTTGGAAGCACAATTTCTTGTGGCTGCTGAAGGATGCATGAGGCACCAGGTTGGCTCAGGAGACCTTCTTCTGGATCTGATTAACTGGGTTCTGGTGGAGTAGGGCACAGGGTGAAGAAAAGACAGTGGGATGCAGGGAAGGGAGGCACCAAGGAATGGTTTATGCTGCTCACCCCATACATCTTCCTTGACTTAGCCTGCATCCAGCCTTCCATCTGCATCTGCCCAGTAGGAGATGACGGCCCCAGGAAAGGAGACACCCACACAGCTCTGGTCCTACATCCTCTCCTATCTCAGGAGTGCCTCTAACCCTAAGAGTGGATGTGCAGCCTTGTGGCATCTCATGTGATATGTCTCTCTGCAACTGTTTTATAGAATCAGATAATAATAGAATCATTTTGGTTGGGAAAGACCTTTAAGATCATTCACTCCAACCATAAACCTAATTCTGCCAAGTCCACCACTAAATCACAACCCTAAGCACCACATCTACACATCTTTTAAATACCTCCAGGGATGATGCCCCAACTGCCTCCCAGGGCAGCCTGTTCCACTGCTTGACAACCCCCTGGCGAAGAAATTCCTCACAATTATCTGAAGAAACAAGTATTTTTTTTCCTTTTTTGTCAACCATATGGCTTTTGCTCATTTCTTCAGTATGCACAAAGCCAAATCCAGCCCCAGAACAGGAAAAAATAGATCCATAGGACTGTACCAAGTTGCGGTCTAAATTTCAACCTCATTATTGGTTGAAAGGACAAACACCATCCTGTGCTTGCAGCGTTGGCCAGGATCTCGGAGTAGCTGTGTCACCCTCCCAGGCCGGTTGTGCCCTTGGCACAATGGCACTCAGCATTGTAGCAAAGGCTACGTACGGCAAGAGAGCCCTTCCCAGGACCCCCACGGTGGAATCCCACATGTGATATTTCAGTGCTGCCCACGGGGTGGGGGACTGAACCTGAACATACTATCCCCTCTGTTTTTGGCCCCAACCCTCAGGTCTGGGATTTCTCATTTCCATTAAAATGATTTTTGCAAGGGATTAAATACCGGAACAGCTCAAGGTTCCCTCTTCTGAGTGGATTAATAAATAAAAAAGGGTTTGTTTGGCTTGCAACAGGGCAGGAATGCTTGAATGGATGCCTAGTTTTCCTCTATTAAACATCCAGAGCAGGAGGAAATCTTGAGTTAACAAAACTGCCTACAGACAGGCAGCAAAACTCACAGCAATATTGTTCAATTTCCCAGAGCTATTCACAAGCCATTGCAAACAACAAGGGCTGTTTCTCCACAATCAGTTAACCTCAGGCCTTGGTGTGTGGATTTAGATGCCATTGTTTTAGTCACGACATGAAAAATGAATTGCAAAGCAGCTCTTACATTCTGGAAGAATGTTTGCATGAGGTGTACTGAACAGAATTCTCAAAGGAACATTATTTTCTGCAGTTAAAACAAAATAAACTTTAATCCTGTGTGTAACAGCCCTTTCAATCTCTTATAAGTGAAGATGATTTTTCCTAATGCAGGTGGATAGAAGCCTGAAGGAGTTAAATGTGCACACACAGGGTTTACCTTAAATACTGCATCCAAAATGCTGCCTTGATATAGGTATTGCAATATTGGTTTTCATATCCATCACTCATCTTTACTTACTTCAGAGCTTTTCCTTTGTTCAGTGAAGGGGATGTTAGGAATACTATGACAACCTCATCCGATGTTGGAGTGGTTTAGGAATGATCCGTGTCTGGCCACTGTGCTGTTGGCACAACTCCCAGGAAAGCAAATATGTACTAAGAACCTTACCCAGCCCTGAGGTACAGGCTCTGCCAGGGCAGGGGGAGGCAAAGAAGAAAGTTATCATCCTGAAAAGCCAGCAAGATTCCTCAGATGTTTGTTGAGGAAAAGGGAGTATTTTACTGCAAGATCAGTGAGAGTTTCAGTCCTCAGGAGATCTGTAAATCTCTTTTAGGAATATGCCGCTATTTACGTAGAGATGAAGAGCCTCTCTGTACTGCCAGTAAATTCGATAGCAAAAACATTGTTCAACAGTGCAGGATAAGCAATGACTTCCTTACTGAGTCAGAGGGTTTGAAACACAGGCTATTGACTCCCCACAGCCACTTGGATTTCCCCTGGAAACTTCTCTCTGTCCCCCTCACCAAGCCTGAATTTGCCTGGATACACCAAGATAACCCAGCAGGAGAGAGCCTGGGGACAGCAATGGGTGAACCTTGAGGACCCAAAAGGAAGTTCAAAGCAGAAGAACTTGGTGTCTTGCTTTCAAGACCTCAAAAAGAAGTACTGCTTTTGCAGTTTCCCATGTGTTTTTCCCCCCAGTACTTTCCACCACGCAGTGACAGGGAGGTTGACAGGAAGGTTATGGGCAGCCTGGGCAAAAAGAGACGCCCCGAGGCAGCGAGTCCTGGGGCAGGGAAGGTGCCTGGGCTGAGGGAAAACAACTTCAGTGAAAAGATGTCTTGATTTGTCCCACCAGCTCTAAACACGATGCTGCTACCATCACGAGGGCCAGATGGGATTCAGTCCCATCCAGTGACCTTTGGGATCAGTGTTTCATCCCCTGTTCTAAAATTAAGCCTCACACCCCTGCACACAAGCTGCATGCCATTGGCATGTGGGGACCCAGGAGCTGAGTGCCAGTGGGGACAGGCATGGCCCAGCCCTGGCTTTTAAGCATGGATGGCACATTTCTCCAGTACTCATGGTATTCAAGCAGCTTCACCAACTCGGCTGAAGCAGCCCTAGCTGCTGCAGGGGGTTTGGCAGTGCCAGGGTTCAGGCAAGGTTTGTTTTGCAGCAGCTGCTGAGGATCACTTGACTTACAGGCAGCCCAGTGCAAGCATTAATTCTCGAGGTTGGTTTTGTATTCGAGCCGTGACGCTGCAGAGCAGGCAGGTCAGGACCAGGAGATGGGCAGCCCAGCCCTGTGCTGTGCAGCACAGCTGTGCTATCACATCTGGCAGCACCGAGCCACATTGCGGAGAGCAGGGACATCCGATGCTGCCCAGGTTGTGACTTCCTGCACCATTTCTTGAGGCTTAAGTGGTGAGGTAGTTCCTCTTTGCCTTCCCTCAGCCCCTGGCTCCACTGACCTCTGAGGGCATCTGGGTCAAAAGTGACCTCATCTTAGTGACTCCCTTTAATGCAGGAGCACTGTGAGAGAAACAGCGTGCATCTTGCAAGCACACACACACACACACACTTGTCTAGCTTTACAGAGAGCTGGTCCTTCTGTGTTCATGCTGTCCCCCGCCAAGGGCATTAGGAAGCTGTAAACAGAGCAGCAGTGTTATATAAAGAAGCAGGAGTAAGCTGGGAAAAATAAAGAACTGTGGAGTAGCAAGTGCTGGAGTACATTAAAAACAGGGTGGTAAAAACAATGGTGTTTTTCTGTCAGAGGATCTCTTGAGGCTTCTCTGAAGTAGCAGTGTTTCCCAAAACATCCATGGTACAGGCAGAGGTGACCCACCCAATTGCCCCAGCCTGCAGCTCTTGCAGATTCCCTCTGAGCACTTAGTTCAGCCCTGTCCCAGACCCAAGCCTGGTGCTGTGACCCCACAACATGCCCCCTGTTTCCTGACAGGAGCAGGATGGCAGGAAGCACAAATTCCCACTCTTCTGGAGTGAGCTGTGCTGCAATGACTGGACTTCCACACTGAGAAAAAGCACTTCCAGTTTCCCTCAGACAAGGAGGAAAAAGCTACACCCTTCCCTTAGTGCTCACCATTCCTCCCCAAGTCACAGCGCAGCAGATGTTGAGGGCGCCCATCAGCCTGCAAGCAGCTCCAAACACGGGGATGACACTGCTACCTCCACTTCACACAGGGACAGGGCGATTTGTCCCAGGCCGTGAAGCCACTTGGCCAAAGAGCCAGGAATAGCCAACTGTGAACATCCAGCTGCCAGGGCTGTCAGGATGAGGGGACCCCACTTCCAGCATGTCTCCTGCCCGCTGTGAATGTGTCAGGGACAGCTGGGCTCAGCCAGAAACCTCCAATATGGGCCTTTCCTCCAGTCTCCATGTCAGGGGGAGGGTGGCAGAGCAACCTCAAAAATGCACACCTCCCTCACACAAATATCAGGGGAAGGGTGCCAGAGCAGCCTCAGCAATGGATGCCTCCTCCAGCAGAAATGTCATGGTGAAGGTGTCATCAACCTCAGCTATGGACCACTCCTCAAGCATAAATATCAGGGTGGGGATGCAGATTATGCTTGCATACAAGCCCTTCCGTCAATGAAGATTTAGGACATTCCTGTCAGTTTTGAATTCTTGATCCATTGCTTAGACATGTAGGATTTTTGATGCCAGTAGAAACCAAACCTGGGAAAACTCGGTGCTGCTGTTGTTAGTTTAGTTCAGACGTGGCTGGAGATAACAAAATTATCATCACATGAGGTTTGTGCCATCGGTAGCAAAGTTCTCAAAAGGAGTTCACACTTTTGAAGCTACCAAATCATAGCTTTGCTGTGGGTCAAAATTCAAACACGAACCTCCAGAGAATAGACCTGGGTAAAAACACGTGTATTCACCATTTGGGGAGCAAGAGAACTATGAGAGAAGGATGAAAATATGCTGCTGTGGTGGCTGTTGCTGCTGAACCTGGTTAGTGAAGGCTGTCTTGTCTGGCTTCTATGTCTAGATTCAGCAAAGCCTGAGCAGATCATTCTTCTCAGCACAAGGGCAGGCTTTTGCCTGGGGCAACAGAGCCTGCGTTGGAAATGATAAAGGGTTTTGCAGGAGGGGAACAGCAGAAGTGTGTCCCTTGGTCTGTTTCTGTGAACACTTTGAAAGACAAGGGATGTTGTACTTATAACCATATATCTTAACAGGCGTCTACAGACAAAAAATTCATTGCAAATGCATAATTCTCAAAAGTTGCAGGGCACAAATGAAAACAAAGTTGGGCCAGAGATGTACTTGAAATAAGATTAAAAATGAGAGGTTACATCCTGTCATCTCACACATGAGCCCCATCCAAGAACCAGATGTTTCTCCAAACACTGTGGTGAACTTGCTAACTACTCTACTCCCTCAGAGCTCACACACTAATTTCTGCTTGCTGTGCCTCCCTTTTCCCCCAGCTCCCCTGTTTAGAGCATGACCCAGACTGGCTAGAAACAACAGTCTCATCAGCCTGAAAGGTTTCAGACTTGTGTTCCAGCAGGACTCTCCTCACCAGGAGGTACCCATTGAAGCTGGGCCCTAGGACATCTAGAACTCCAGTTAGCTGCAACCTAGGAGGTTCTTGGTTCATTGACAAATAGAAAAACTGCAAGAGGAAGTAAAACTTCACCCTAGTGACTTTCGGTGTCTGGGAGGAGAAGTCCTGGGTCCTCCATCTCTGCTCACCACTACTTATTTATGTCTTTTACATGTAGCAGCCATCACCTGTCATGGGAGCTGTTTCCACAGTGCTCAGTACTGTGTGACACAGGCTGCACGATGAACTCAGGTCCCCTCACCTCCCATTTCCCATGCTCTGTTCCTGCCACTCACAACTACCAAGATCCTATGCTGTAAGGCCAATATTTGGGTATATCATCACAGCTCTTCTGATCCTGGTCGCTGATGGAGAAAAAGAGCTCTTGTTTCTGTTACTTGCAGAGAGGATACTGGAGAGGAAGACACCTCAATTAATCAGAAGTAACATATTTTTGTGACCACATCATCCAAGCGATCCTTTTATGACCTGAGTGGTCTGAGTTAAAATGTACAACAGTCTTGAGAGCTGGATCCACCTCCTCTAGACCTCCCACCAGTTACCAGCTGCCTTGCCTCAGCTGCTGAGCAGTAACAGTGCCTTTTGAGCAAGCAAGTTCCTCCACAGCTTACTGACCTACTATGTCCTTCCACTCAGGGAGAGGATCTGGGGCTCCTCATAACTTAGCTGCCATTGCTCTGGCCTGCAGATCTGAGCCAGTCTTCAGAATTCAAACTTTCAGCCCCTTCACTGACCCCAAACTTTATAAACTCCTGGAGAGAGTTAAATAAATGTGGCTGGAGTGACCTCTCAGTCTTTTACCCCACAGTTTAATGAGGACCCCAAATTTTCCTCCGTTACCCCTGTTTGCACATGCCCTGACTTCCATAAAATATCCCCCAGTGAGCAGAAATAAAAGAGGTATTTCTGTGCACAGAATCAGTGAAGCAACTAGCTATGGGCAGCTGAGGGCACAGCAGATGTAGTCCCCATGTGTCTCCCCCAGCACTGCAGGCAGGAGAGCCAGCACAGTGGCATTCTTCCCCATCCCCCTCCTCGAGCTGCTGCAGACCCCATCCCACATAGAAAAGCTGCCAGGCATTATCTGGCTCTAGTTTTTCAGTTCAGTTCCATGCTGAGACCATTTTCTGGCTCTCTTAAGTTCTATTTCAGGCTGCTCTATCTGGGTGAACCTCCTTGCATGCTCAACCAGCTGCAGGAGATGGTCCCTGAATCCCACAGCAGAAGGTGACAGGGTGGTGCATGCTCACCCAGAGGGCTGCTGCCAGCCACCTGCACCCAGACCTGCTGCTTTCCTGCCACTGAAACAGGCACAGCTGGAATTACTTTGGACAAATGAATTAAGCTCATGGAAAATCCCACAGGAAAACTAATAGTTCCTCTGTCTGGTAATAAAGGTAATTAAAACAAAAATCTCAAATACTGTCCAATGATTAAGCATACTAAATTAATGGATTCCAGGAAGAAAACTGTTACCCTCATAACAATCTGCTTCTTAGCACACCTTTAGCTGGCAACAAAGGACAACAGCTCTCCAGCATGCTGAAAGAGGAAAATAATCTCCTTATCAAACACCTCTTGTTTATATCTTCAGTTTTACAGGTAAGACAGTTCTTTAATTGTCTAGTGCAAAGGATTCATGACAATTTCTTTTAGTAGAGACACATCCCTTCTGTAGGCTCCTGCCTAGCTAAATTTGGCTAGAACTGCTAGTGAGAAAGTCTTTGAAGCTCAAGGTAGAAGAGGTGAATGACCCCATGGAAGTTCACTGTTCAAATTTAAGGAAATATCTGCAAAATTGAATTACAAATCTCTGAACTGCATATTGTTTTTAAGTGTAGGTGGCAGCTGAGAAATATATAATGTATATTATGGAAGTTAAGTGCAAAACCCCAGATTTCTTAAAATTGGAGACTTAAGATAGCTTCTTAGATAGCATAAACTATCAACACAGAATATCAGCGTAGCCCTGTGCAATACACTCTGAGTAGTTACAGAGCACAGAAAAAATCCCGTGCAGCACTAGAAGATGTGCAGCCTGATATAACCTGGTTAGCCACTACCCAATGTTCTGTCAGTAAATACGAGATGCCTGTCTTGGCAATCATGCTACGTAGAGAAGCAATGTCATGCTACCGTACCAGCAGGAATCCAAAGTGTAGTGGTAGGTTTCTTTCAAGTAAATAGGGGCTCTGCACTAAACTCTAGGTTTTTCATTTAATTACAAGATGCTTGATGCTTCTTATTCCCCTGTCTGCCAGCAGAATTGCCCTGACCCCAGTGAATCAACTTACAGTAGCTAGAGACAAAGCTCAGGAACAGATCCCACTATGTGAATTTACTTTGGATCCCACATAAGTAATTCTGTGGGACATTTATCCAAGAAAACAATCAAGGATGCCTGTGGATTTGCAGCTACATTTGCTAACACCACCTGAGCAACAGAATCCCTTGGGTTTTCCCACATGGCTTGCTGCAGGAGGGTCCTACAGTTAGAGCCTCCTGTATGAAGCTGGGGATGAGGCCCTGGTCTCATAGAGCAGTAGCGCTGCTGCTGAGCCAAACACTAAGACCTCTAAGCCGTGGAGGGACTTTTTATAAGGGCAGGTAGTGACAGAACAAGAGGAAATGGCTCTAAACTGGAAGAGTGTAGGTTTAGATTAGGTATTAGGAAGAAATTCTTCACTGTGGGGGTGGTCAGACACTGGCACAGGTTGCCCAGAGAAGCTGTGGATGCCCCTCCCTGGAAGTGTTCAAGGCCAGGCTGGTTGAGCAACCTGGTCTAGTGGAAGGTGTTCCTGCTTATGGCAGGGGGGTTGGAACTGGATGATCTTTAAGGTCCCTTCCAACCCAAACCATTCTATGATTCTATGATTTAAAGAGAGGTTTCAGCGGGTCTGAGACATGTGTCGCTGAGCCACTTCCCGCTGCAGATTCACAGCACACCTGGGGACAGACACCCACGCATCCTGCAAAGATCACATAACCGAAGATGTGAGAAGTGAACCAGCCCCAAGGTCCTCCCTGCCTCCAGAACAGCATCCTCTGCTTTCAGCCAGCCACAAACACTGTCTGCCCAGCCATGCCCAGAGCTACGTGTGTGTGTGACCCCCCACATCCTCCACAGGGTCTTCCAGGAACCATGTCCCTTTGTCTCCTGCTCAAAATGGCCATTGGATGCAGCATGAAGCTCACCTCCACCTGCGTCCTGCTGCCCCAAAACTGACTGTAGCTAAGATATCAAACCTTGTCTCTCACCTTTCACATTGCCATTGGAGGAGACAACAAAGCACAGAGAAAGTTACTGCACTTCAGGGCCAAGTATCACACCATTTCATCTTTCCAATGATTTTCAGACTGATGTGGCACCTGACATTTCTGTCCCATGACAATGGTTGTTTCTGGCCACCGGCTGTCAAGCAGCAAGGGGACCCAACCCTGGGGCAATCCCAGAGGGAGACCCTCTGCCCAGCTCAGCCACAGGCTAGCCTGAGATGAATCAGTGTTTTCCAGAGACCAGAGATCATGGGTTCGCCCATCAGAGTGGCCCCTCCGCTTCTGCTTCCTGTTTTGGCAGATATTGTTGAGGGGAGGTTTTTTTCCCTGCTACCATGGTCAGGGGAGAGTCCCAGAGAGGAAAGCAGCAGTCCCGGTGGGCAGGATGCCTGCCGCAGGGCACAGAGTGGGAGAAGTGTCTGCTCTCCAGCACCATGCCTGCTCAGCTGGGCACCTCCTTCCAGCACAAACCTGACCCCAAACAGTGTCTGCTGCTGGGGGATGCCCCATGCTGGGCCTGTATAGCCCCCTCAAAAGTTGTGCAGCCACACAGACACAGAGTGTGGGCATCAGCAGCACCACAAAAGCTCACAGTTCACACTCAGCTTTAAGTCTCTGGACCGTTGGGTGGGGTTTCTTTGGTTGGTTGGTTGGCTTTAGGGTTTGGGGTTTTTTTGCATTTTGTATTAGATCACAGCTGCCAGATATAAAACAGAAATAGGCCCAGGGACAGTAACCAGGCACCGGGACCTGCTGGCTGACCCCTCCTGCCCCACAAGAGCTTCCCCGGAAAGAAGAGATGGGGTCAGGCTCTATGGGACCACAGTATTTTGATTTTCTGTCTGCAGGGCAATTGCTTCAGCCCAGATCTCACCCACGTGGATGCAGAAGATGCTCCACATTAAGGCTATCTAGGCAGGGGACAGCACAGCCCTGGCAGCTTTCATGGACCCTCTGCAATAGCCCCCACAGCCATCACTGTCATCCAGCCGTCCCCTGGCTGCCCTCCAGCCACCCCCTGCTGTGGCAGCACACACGTTTACCCCCAGATTAGGAGTCTCACCATACCTCCATGGCCAGGGATGTGGGTGCCCAGGAAATCAGGAAGACAAGTGTCTCCCACTCCCTAAGCAGATACCCAAACCATCGTACTGAAGGCGTTCAATGATATTAGTGTCTCCTGGGAGTGCTGCAAGCCCCAGTCCGGGCAGGGCACTTCACCCTGGGCACGGGGCAGGACCCCGATACATCAGATTGTGCTTTCAGGGACATGCCTCACCCATGAGATGCCCTGCTCAGCAAGCCCAGCTTGCGGAGGCATCTGCTCCATCCCTAACACCAGGTTTCCAGCTTGTGGAGGCATCTGCTCCATCCCTAACACCAGGTTTCCAGCTTGTGGAGGCATCTGCTCCATCCCTAACACCGGGTTTCCAAGGCTGCAACGGGGACAGACCCATCACCTACACAAACCCCGGGGCAGCGAGACCAGGGTGCCCCCCACCGGGACCAGCCACCCCCGCTCCGCAGGGAGTTCTTCCCCGCCGGCCGGGGATTTCTCGCTTCCCTTTGCCAGGATCCCGTTTTTCGGAGGGGAGGTGCAACCGGACTTTCCCAGCCCCTGCGCTCCCTTTCCCGCTGGGTCTCCGCCTCCCGCTCCCTCCCCTTATAGCCGGGCTGCCCCGGGACCCGCCGCCGCCGCCGCCAGCCCGCCGGGAGCCGCGCACAGTAAGTCCTTCGCCTGACCCCGATGCGGGGCTCGAGGCTTCCCCCTCCCCTGGGGCCGCTGTCCCTCCCGCTTCTCCAGCTCCTCTGCCCCCTTGCCGGCTAGCGAGGGAGGTCTCCTGGGTCTCCGAGAGGGGAAAAATAGGTGGAAAGTGCTAAAGGATGGATTCCCGGGAAAGGAGACCCATTCCAACCCCACCTCGTAATTACCGGGATAGAGAATAAATGGAACTGCTGTTCAAGCAGCTCCAAACACATCCCAGAGCTGGGGACCACAAGAATATGTGTCTGGCCATGGCACTGTGACAGCTGGGTCTGGCTGCTGTTGCCCATTTCCCAGATTTCAGGGCCTGAGCACAGGCTGTGAGTGGTGACTCCTGTTACTGCTCCCCCCAAACCTCTTCCCTAAACTCCAGATGTAGGTCTTGGGCACCAAAGTATCCTAAACCCAAATCAGGCACTGGGATCCTGATTCAACATGGCACTTCCCACTCCCTCCTCTTTCTCTCTGTTCGGAAGGAAGTGGTTTTCTCCCAAATTACAGGAAAATAATTGGATTGTGACTGACTCAGCCCAACTGCACTGGAAAAACACCATTTCAGTACCTGGATCTTGTATGGTCCCAGGCAGCTTCTGTACCCTGCCGGGGTCACCGTGCCAAGCTGGCACATTTCTGCATTGCCATACTCGCTGTTTTGGGACTATTTTCTTTCCCCAGCCAGGGAAGTCACACTGCCCCTAGGACCTGCCTTTTCCCAGAGCACTGAAGAGCCTGTCAAAATTCCCTCCTACCCTTGGGCAGCTGCCCCACATCCACCGCACCAGCTCTTTCGGCACAAATTGAAGGGTTCAAACTCAGGGTTAGGGTCCTTGGCATGTTTAACCTAGGATTTCTTCTTGAGGCTGCTGCAAAGTAAGGAGAAGACTTTCTGTGACTGGAGCATGTGGCTGATCTAGAAGCCACAGTCACTCGCCATTCCACCCAAGTTCAGGGCAGAAAACCTGAAGAAACAGTCATTCTCCAAAGCGTTCAACCACCTGTCCCTCCAGGGGAGTTTGAGGCTTGCTAATTCCAATGGAGCTGATCAAATGGGAGCAGAGTGCTTTGGAAAACTCAGGTGTGGGTTTGCTTCAGGCACCCTCTTTACAGAAAGAGACTTGTGAAGCCAGAGAGTCTGAAAGTGCTGGTGGAGGCGAGCACTCCGGGAGCTGTATGTCTGGCTCCCAGGGAATTTGTGTATCTTCTCGGTCACTGTGGGCTCTAGCAGGGAACTTTGCAAGCTTCAAGACTGAATGCAGGATTTGGCTTTGGGAATAGTAATAGGAAAACAAAATCCTAGACAGTAGCAGCTGGTTTCTGTTTCAGAGGCAGCAGTTTAAAATGATACTACCCAGATTTGAAGCAAGAAGAAAAGGAGTATATGACACTTCTCTGCTTTTTCCCAATAACAATGTATATGTGTCATTTTCCCTTCTTTTTTGCTGTTTGAAAAATTCTTGCTAAGAACAGGAGATGCTGGTTTAGAGGACTACTGTCCACTACACTTCAGTAAATGACAGAGGCATGGCGTAGCAATATCTATGCAGTTCTCAAGACAGATGATAGCATGGTTTGATGCTGGTTTAAAGCATCTCACATCAGGTGAGGTGCCCTGGGATATTTTGCCTGGTCTGCCATTGCAGTTCCTCTAGGTCCCTTGGATCCCCCGTCACCCCCAGCCCCGTGGGGATGCCCAGCACTGCTGAGGTACATGGATCAGGTCTTCTGGGAGTGCTCTGCTCCTATCTTGACTTATTTACTGGAGATGTAGGTTTTGTTTCCCCTCAGCTTTAGACCCCACTAGGAGCAGAGCATGGCCACCATCAGGATGGTTCTGGACCATATGGGGTGGTGTGTGTCCCGTAGGGATCTGTGAACAGAGGCGTGGATTTCAGTAGCATAGTAAGATTTCAAGGAGGGGGGGGGGTTGGTAGCCCAGGTCCTCTACACACTGTGATTTCCTGGGCAGAACCAAGTGGGAGTCCCCAGCTTTATGGTGTCTCCATTCAGAACCCAATCCAGCTAACAAAACTTGATAGGAAAAAACCCTCCTCCTAGGAGGGCTTCCCAACTAGCGAACACTGGGGCTGGCATCTCCATAGACTCTTTGCTTTGATTTACTAGCAGCTTATTTAGGACTCAGTGCATAGTCCAAGGTACACTAAGCTCAGACTGGCTACATTGGTTTACTGCTTCAAAAAATGGTTTGATTTGGTGTGATGTTCTTGTGTGGGCAGGGGTGACCACACTTCCACAGGGAATGGGCAGGGAGAAGAAAAAGCTGCTGCAAATGCAGAGAACAAAGTTGCTAAATAACTTTGGATTTCTGAGAGGCTGTGGGAGAGTGGGGGATTTCCACTAAAACAAGATACAAATCCTTGTGACCTAGGATGTCAGCAGGCTGGAGAGAACTGAAAATCCAAACAAGTTCTTATTAATACTGGCAGCAGCTCAGGAAAAAGCAGTCAAGAAAAAGATCAGCAAAAAATTCAGAATAGGGGTAATCAGTAAATCTCTTGTCCTGAGTGCTCTCTGGCCTACCATGAGCTCATTCCTAAGCGTGCGGCATCGCAGCTGTTTCCTTTGAGGAGGGAAATGAGGAAAAGGGAAGTCATCATGCCCAGAGTCCAAGTTGTGTCCTTCTGTGTTGTGGCTCTGCTTCAGGTATTTCCCTCTGCCTTTCTGCCCCCCCATCACAGCTCTCTGCTGTGATCAGCACCATGCAGAGAGCTCGCTGGGTCCCTGTTCAGTCACACCGGCCGTCAGTGGCACCGCTGTCCTAATGGTACAGGGCTTCAGCACAGGGGAGCAGAGGATGGTATGAAAGCTGTGCTGCTCTTCTCATTGGAAACCATAATCTGAATATACTGTGTCAAAAATAATTGGAGCTGAAGACTCCCCGACCACAAACTGTAGTGCTTCATAATAATAATGAGATTATGATGATGGTAACAGTAGATTAACAGTAAATTAGTAATGAGTTGGGATCTATGTCAAGTCTTGACCTTAAATCATTACGTTTCCGAAGACCTCAATTGGAGTTCTGTGCTCGGGAAATGATTCAGCTTTTTCCAAAGTGTTAACTGCTAAAATATTTAGGAGCTTGCTGCAGTTTTAATGAGCTTTGATTTGTGAGCAGACTATAGGTGTACAGGACCAGCCTGTGCCACCCAAGCCAGAGCCCAGCTCCTGGTGTGTCCTGTCCACTGCAGCAGGCAGCAGCAGCTGCTGGGGAGCACAAGGAGCAGCCTGAACAGCATCTCCTGCCCATGCAGGTGCCACCTCCTTTTAATTCAGTGTTTCTTGTAGAAAGTGTTTTCTTTTTCTATAAAAAAGCTTCTTACAGGAAGTTTCTTATAGGTGTTTCTTACAGTAAGCACTTGGCCATTTAGTGATAAAGAAGAGAGATGGAGGAGGAGGTTTTGGCACTACTTGCCATAAGTGACTGAGGTTGCATTTGAAGGCAGAACTGGAAGCTGGGGTTTACTGGTATTTCCTGCTGTGGATACAAACATATGCAAACCAGCAGCAGCAAACTGATAAACACTGGGTGAGCATTCAAGCTGCCCAAATGTGCGTGAGCATGGGAGCTATTGCACTTACTCAGATGCTTTTGCCTGATCAGGTAGCTATTGCCTCACTCAGATGCTTAACTCTGTCGATGTTAATTAGTTAATATTCATCTTTTTATTAGTTCAAGATGAAAAAGCACACCCTGACATGGCGACAGTTCTCACGCTGCTCATGTGCAGCCCCTGGTCAAAAACATGGGAGCTGATTTTATCTTTCTTCTAATTCAGCTGTGGGACTTTTTGGCAGGTCAGGGCATAGGGACACACCACAGCTGATGGCCTGGTGCACTCTGCAGAGGGACCACAGGGGTTGGCCCAGGCTGCAGCCCCCAGCAGCACGTGCCCAGCCACCTGCTCCCGGACATCACCAGCTCTCATGTTAGCAGGACAAAGTTCTGCCAGCCGTTAAAAACTAAGCTTTTAACCAGCTTAATCATTCCCTTAGGGACTCTGATTGACCAATGTGATTGCTAGCCTTCTATGATGGCATCACTGGCTGGGTGGATGAGGGGAGAGCAGTGGATGTTGTTGACCTTGACTTCATCAAGGCTTTTGATGCTGTCTCCCATAGCATCTTCATAGGTAAGCTTAGGAAGTGTGGGTTAGATGAGGGGACAGTGAGGTGGGTGAAGAACTGACTCCATGGCAGAGCTCAGAGGGGTTTAACCAGCGGTGCAGAGTCCAGTTGGAGGTTTGTGGTTAGTGGTGTTCCCCAGGGGTCAGCACTTGGTCCAGTTCTATTCAATATATTCATCAGTGATTGGATGAAGGGTCTGAGTGCACCCTCAGCCAGTTTGCTGATGACACAAACTGGGAGGAATGACTGGTACACTGGGAGGCCATGCTGCCATTCAGTGAGATCTGGACAGGCTGGAGAGTTGGGCCCAGAGGAACCTGATGAAGTTCAGTGAGGGCAAGTGTAGGGTCCTGCACCTGGGGAGGAATAACCCCAGGCACCAGTACAGATTGGGGGTTGACCTGCTGGAAAGCAGCCCTGCAGAGAAGGACCTGGGAGTGCTGGTGGATGACCAGTTGACCATGAGCCAACAATGTGCCCTTGTGGCCAAGAAGGCCAATGGTCTCCTGGGGTGCACTCAGAAGAGTGTGACCAATGGGTTGAGGGAGGTTCTCCTCCCACTCTACTCTGCCCTGGTGAAGCCACATCTGGAGTATTGTGTCCACTTCTGGGCTCCCCAGTCCAAGAGAGATGGGGAACTTCTGGAGAGAGTCCAGAGGAAGCCACAAAGATGGTTAAGGGGCTGGAGCATCTTTCTTATGAGGACAGACTGAGAGAGCTGGGTCTGTTCAGCCTGGAGAAGACTGAGAGGGGATCTTATCAGTGTGTATAAATATCTAAAGGGTGGGTACCAGGAGGATGGGACCAGATTCTTTTCAGTGGTGGCCAGTGACAGGACAAGGGGCAGCAGGCACAAACTGGAACACAGGAGGTTCCACTTAAACATGAGGGAAAACTTCTTTACTGTGAGGGTGCCAGAGCCCTGAGACAGGCTGCCCAGAGAGGGTGTGGAGTCTCCATCTCTGGAGATGTTCAAAACCCACCTGGATGCCATCCTGTGCAACTTGCCCTGAGTGAACCTGCTCTGGCAGAGGAGTTGGACTAAATGATCTCCAGGGGCCCCTTCCAACCCCCACCATTCTGTGATTCTGTGATTCTGTGACTCTTTCATGTGTAGGGTCATTTCAATGGTTTTCAAAGATACAAGATATCCATCTTAGTATTGAAGAAGAAGCAAAACTATTTTGAACTCCGCCTTTCTGGTCTTCATTCATCAAAACCAAAAACGAAACTCACCTTTGGCTATAGGAAAAGGACGGGTTATTTTCTTTGTTCAGAAACAAACAAACAAAAAAGGAGCAATAAATGCTTTGTTTGGAATAATAGGAGGGAAAGAAAAGACTCAGCCGAGTCTGTGCTTGAACAAACAGGAAGGAAGGGATTTGGCAGAATTTATCTAAACACAGCGTCGTATTAGGAAATTATATATTAGGAAAATAGCCCTACAGAAATTAGGAAAATCTCAAACACTTTCAGAGAGTCCCTGTTACCATGTTATTTTTTTGTAATGGAAATGTAAGGAAAAGGAGCTCTTTTCCACCATTTTTAGGATTCTAGTGTGGCACCCTGGCTTGAGTAGCCAGAGTAAATCATAGAATCATAGAATGGTTTGGATTGGAAGCGACTTTAAAGCTCATCTAGTTCTAACCCCCCTGCCATGAGCAGGGACACCTTCCACTAGACCAGGTTACTCAAAGCCTCATCCAACCTGGCCTTAAACACTTCTAGGGAGGGGGCATCCACAGCTTCCTTGGGCAACTTGTGCCAGTGTCTCATCACCCTCACAGGAAGAAATTTCTTCCTAATGTCTCGTCTAAACTTACCCTCTTCCAGTTTAGAGCCATTTCCCCTTGTTCTATCACTACCTGCTCCTGTAAAAAGTCTCTCCCCAGCTTTCTTGTAGCCCCTTCAGGTCCTGGAAGGCTGCTATAAGATCTCCCCTAAGTCTTCTCTTCTCCAGGCTGAACAGCCCAAACTCTCTCAGTCTGTCCTCATAGGAGAGGTGCTCCAGCCCTCATATCATCCTTGTGGCCCTTCTCTGGACTCACTCCAGTAGGTCCATGTCCTTCTTGTGTTGGGGGCTCCAGAACTGGACACAGTACTCCAGGTGGGGTCTCACGAGAGCAGAGTAGAGGGGCAGAATCCCCTCCCTGGACCTGCTGGGCACACTTCTCTTGATGCAGCCCAGGATGTGCAGGGGTTCCCTCTCTCCCTCCCCAGTAAGTGTGCAGGGGAAGCAGTAAGAGAACCCGAACTGGGCAGCTCGCGTTCTTGAGCCCCCTTTGCTCACCCATGCCACCAGCCCCGCAGCCCTGGGGCACAAGGGCTCTGCTGAGCAGTGACCCGATGCTTCTGGCACCCACCGCCGCCCCCCTCAGCTGTAGCAGCACTTTAGGTTTAGCTTCACACTTTGCCCCAGGTCATAGACCACCAGTTTAGCTGAGAGCCAGCCAGATCTCTCTCACACACACACACACCCCCCTTTCTCTCCTTCCTGAATGAGTTTTCATCTTCATTGTGTTTTAAAAGCAGTAGCATTACTAATCCTGAACATGACCTGGCAGCCAAAGCACAGAGAAGGAAAGCTTTCAGCTATGCCAGGCTCTGGCTACTCTCTGTACCACCTGGCTGCTACCACTAATTTGATTCTTTAAAGCTCTCCAAGCTGCAAGGAGTCAGCAGAAGGAATCACAATTAAAACAAAAAGCCACAGTCTTCCAACCAGTTTGCCCAGAAATAAGTATCATGGTTTGTATCAGCATGATACACATCAACAGTATAAACTCAACAAGGGTATTTGAAGATCACCACATTGTGGCCATATAACTGAAGCCAAATTCTTGCTTTATTTAAAGCCCAATTCCTCTGTCCTTACGCAGTACAAGTAAGCCAAAACTTGCCTGAGAGCTCTTGGTACAGAAATGCACTTGTCTCCCAGAAAGCCACTTAAAAAAAGTGTTGTTAGAACAACTATTGGAAACTATGAGTCACTTTATTTATTTACAATAACTATATAATTATAATCATTATACAAATGAATATAATTATGCAAATAAATCTATAGCCATATATTAAATTATACATGTGCATAAATAATTCTAAATATAAATTCTAAAATGATGTAGTTACAGTAACATATTTATATTGTTAATTATTTGTAGCGCAGGAGTGTTGGTGGTAGAGCAGGACTCTGGCAGGATAATGTCTGTTTAAGCAAGGCTAAACCAGCCAGATCTCGTACCATGTTCCTATTTCCCCTTCTGCCATGTGAGGACTACTCTGGACACACAGTGGCCCTGGTCACTGGCACCAGTTTAGCAGCTCTGGGAAAAGCCCAGTCTGGTTAGTCCTTGCTATCAGAACCTTGCCCCCCTCCACCACCCCATTTCACCAGCATTTCTTTCTGCACAAGCCACAGCCCACACTACAGCCCCACATCTCAACATAGCCAGGAGGGACAGTATTTGCTGCCAGGTATTTGTAAACACCCAACAAGTGACATAACATTGCAGTAAGCTGTACTGAGGCTGTCCTGTCTCGGCATCCTGTAGTCACCCTGGGACCATTTTGAAAATGAGATTATGTAAACTGAGAGTGAGCTTGAAGAGTCTGAACGTGTCCCTGAGCTTGTGCCTGCCACTGTAGGGATGTGGGCAGCACACAGAGCATTGAAGCCATGCTTCTGTGGGGTTTTTGGGCCTAGAGTGATAAACTTTGTGATGGTCTTATCAGAAGATAGTGCTGTGCTTCCCACATTTCCATCCTTTCAACCTTGTTTTTCACATCCCCGATGTCTCTGAACTCTCAGCCGCCTTCTCTGGGACCTTTCTTCAATAAAGACAGGAATTTTATTGCTGACTTAAACAGGGACATATTTAAACCAGCGGGACTTTTGCTCAGTGAAGACTGATGCATGCCTGGCTTGGTAGACTCATCTCACTTTCATGCTGTACTTGCAAACTCAGTGTGCAATAAGCTGCATGGGTGCTTCCACAAACAGATCTTCAGCCAGATGAGCAGAGATCAGCAAAAACAGACCCTGAGGAAGGTGGGAATTGATCCCAATGCCATATATATTATGGGAGTATTGTGGTTGCTTTGAATAAGCACAGGACACTTGTCCCACCCAGCCACATCATTCGTGTGCAGCATCCATGCTCACGTCCGTACTCCCACAGCATCCCGTGGGAAAGCCCTGCTCTCCTGTATCCAGACAAGCTTGAGGTCTCAAATCAGGCCATCTGAATCACCCTTAAAATCACTCATCGATTCTCTCAAAGTTATTTGTTAGACCAGAGAGCTGCTTCCATTCTTTCAGTTACCCAAGGTGACATTGCTCAGGAGCTCTCACGCAGAGCTTTGCTCATACCAGATGTGTAATGCTCCCTACACCCCAGCTGCCCCAGAAACAACTCATTCCAGGTTTTTTTTTTTAATGGGAATACACTTTGACACATTTTACCATGTCAGTTTTTACGCAAACTGTTATAATCTAACCAGGTCTTTCTGAAATTCACAGGCTAGAGGGAAAATGATGAAAATGTTACCTTTTTTCCAAAGTGGTCCTATTGGAATACGCAATGGATCAGAGGGTTGCATTGGTGTAAACAGGCAGCTTGAAAACGCTTCGACATCAATAGCTGAGCAAGTCTCTGCCTGTCCTGAACCTTCTGGAGACGAGATCTGGTCCAGACACCTGGAGAAGATGAGTGAAAGGCCAGAGGCATCCTGCAGACCCTCACGTGCATCTTCCATCACGAGCAATGGGAGCTGCACCTCTGCTGGAGACAGCCCTGAAAAGGGGAAGAAAGGCATAAAGGGAATCCTCACGAGTGCATTTAAGAAGATGAAAAAGATCAAGCCACCAAGTGGTAAGTGCTCCTCCACCCTCCTTGCACTACCTCATAGGCCATAGTTATCCCTAGAGGGGCTGCACGAGGTGGAGAATTGTCCCCTTGAGAAACAAGGGTACCGGCTGGTTTAACTGACTTGCCCAAGGAGCCTGGGGAAACATGGGCTGTGGGGGACATGACCTCAGGTCCTGGTCTTTTCGTACCAAGGGCACAATCCCTGAGTTACTGCCAGTTTGCAAGTTTTCTGTCCAAATCATAACGTATTTCTACCTCTCATGGGGGCAGAGATGTGTGGGTGGGCAAGAAACCACGGCATACCTCTGTGCTCTGTCTCTCCATGAAAACAGCACACTGTGAAATCTCCTCTTCCCCCAGGGACAGCAGCAAGCAGCATGTGTAGGTCTTTCCCAGGGCTGATATCTCTCCTCCAGGTGCGGGCCCTGTCCTTGCAGGGTGCTTAGAGAGGTAGAAAAATACCTGCTCAGAGAATCGCAGAACTGGAAGTGCTCCTTGGCACTTCCAAGGCTCACCTGCCACCTCAGGTGACACATCTCATTACCTGGGTCATAAATTTAGCAAGTTGTACCTTAAAATAAGTTCCTTTTTCAGTCCTACTTCCTTTATTGGTGGACTCTTCTGAAGTCTCACTGTTTAAGTACAAATTATCTCATTTTCAGACAAGCCTTTACCTGACTAATTGGCTTCTCTTTCTCCACGTGTCAAATGTTTTCTCTAAGTGGTGGGTTTCATTCTCAGCCTTGAATTTGCTCCACTAAATGAGCCAAGTCTACTGAGAACAGGCTTTTTCATGACTTTGTTCTTAGTGCTGCATTGCCCCATTCCCAATGTATTTTTTGAAATAAAGCAGCCAAAATTGCAGAAAATATTCCAGATGTGATACCAGGAATGCCTGGTACAATATGTCACCATTTTCCTACCTCAGGTGGACATTCTTCACTGGATACATTGTGGGGTTATATCTGACTTTTTCGCCATCATCTCACAGTAATGATTTACTAATTCTCCAGGCGCCTCTGTTCCTCGTCCATCTCAAGCTGATTCACATCCAGCTTGCAGCAGAAAATCCTATTTGTTGCTAAGTAACTTTTGTTCTATTGAATTTGTGTCTTATACTTTGTGCTATTAAATTTCAGTCTCTTCAAGTTATTCCATTGTTCCTGGATAATACACCAAGCCCTCAGTTTCAATAATGTCTCTGAACTTTGTGTAATTAGCAGATGCCAATAGAGCACTCCCAGCTTTTGTGCCACAATCTCTAAGGAGAATATGAAGTAAAATGAGTTTCATGAATAATGTAAGCCTTCTCCACCCAAGGTGTTCCATACAAACCTTACACACCTAAAAAAATTTATTTTGGGATGTAACTTTTCCAGTTTAACTAATAATTTCCCGGATTGCACTGTAGGGAGTAACTGGCTGTAGTTCAGATAGGATAATTCAATTGTATTTATCTTGCCCTCTAAAAGTGTCCTCCAAAAAAATTTCACAGATCAGATTGTGACAACCTATTTCTGGAAAACCCATGTGGTATTTCCTCTAGCACATCTTATTTAGCTACATCTTTCCGTTTACATTTTTTTCTAAAACCATGCTTCTTACTTGAGGTCATATTAATGGAAAGGGGGATAATAACTAAATTAATAAATAAATAAACCCCCACAAATCTAAATTTTGGAAAAATGGTGGGTAGCACATGAATATCTGGCCATATGAAACACACTGGTGCTGGGTATTCAAATTTCCATTGCCCCAGTTAGAGACAGGCTAGAACTATCCTGATCTTTAAATAAACAGAAAGATTTTCTCTTTGGTGAAGGAACCTAAGATCTAGCATTACAGAAATTCAAATATTTTCTTAAGTATTCCAGAGCTATCATTTTATTAAATATATATATATAAAAAATAGAAATTTAAGTCTTCACCATTGGGTAAAGAAAGGTTGTTCTTTTTTCACCAGTCAAACAAGTTCGGGATCTCCTTGAAGAGCAAAAGCTTTGCGACGCCACTCAGCATCTGATTGTCCTGGAGAAGATCGTGTCTAGCAAAAGTGAGGAGGGACTGAACACCAGCCAGCAAGACGTTGAGTCCATCTATGAAGTTCTGAAGCACAAAGTCTTCAGCATCTTGAAAGACTCCTTACTGCTAGCGAAAACAAACCCAGAACTGCTGCAGCAGGCAGTAGAGGCGCTGAAAGAGCAGGAGAAAGAAGATCAGAACTACAAGTTGGAGAATCCACCTGACCAAACCATACAATTTAGACCTAGAAAATGGAAAGAGCTTTGGATGGCTACAGTCAAGGAGTCAGTAGAGACTCGAATGAAAAACACGAGTCTAACTCCTAGAACTGAGAACCTCTCTACAGTTGGCCAGAACCTCCTGCACATGGGGAAGACGATGAAAGAAGATTTGATGGTAGTTGTAAAGTACATTAAACAGCTTTATCCTCCTGACTTTAATGTGTTCGGCACATATGCAGAACTCTACCACAGTTATTTTGCCTCCCAGGCAAAGGAAAATGCTATGTCTCCTTTGGAAGACAAGGATATTTACCTCCTCCTCTCATGGGTGCACAACATTTATCCAAAGTAAGTGAGGCTTTTACACATGTGTATCCCTGGTGATTAGCACAGGTTCACTGGCTGCAAACCTTGATGTAGGGATCAGTGTGACTGCGATGCAGTCTGGTACCTGGCTAGGTTCTAGTGTCACTGGTGTCATGTTGGTGTACACCAGCTAGCCAGGACAGTCAAAAGAGACATGCTCAAGGCTGCTTGTCTGTAAACCAAGGGCTCACCTCACCATTCAGGTGTCCAGGCAACAGACATGCACACAAATGTCCAGGGCTTCACTTGTGGGGTGAATTGGGCAGGTTCATTGCCCTGACATTTGCAGACCTGAACTCATTCTTGGAAAAAACTCAAAATTTCAGCCCTCTGGACCAGAGGGCAGCCAATAAATAGAACAATCTGAGATACAATTAATCCTGGGCACAGAGGATGTTGCTTAGGCATCATCCACAGTCTGTGCCCTCCTCTGGGTTAGGAGACCAAAGGGTGAGCCCTTGTGACAGGACATCATCAGCCAAGGGTTGTCCTTCAGCCTCACAAGCCCTGTATGTTCTAGAACTGAAAATATTCTTTGTTGTGGCTTATAGTACTGGATGGAGATTCAAGAACTTTAGTTTCTTACATGAAAAACAGTAAATACACCAGCAGGGTTTCCTCAATTGTTATAAAGCCATTCAACCTTCACCTCCACTATTTCATTCTCGTTTCACTGACGGAGTATAATGAGTCAGTGTTGATCCTGGAAGTTTTCCAGAGCCAGTGCTGTGCTATAGGTCAGGATATTCAGGCCTGAACCAGCATGTGTTTGGGAACCAGTAGCTGTGAAGAGCAGGGCTCAGACAGAGCAGCGCAGCCTGGCACTGGGAACGGTGTTGGGCAGGCCAGCGGATGTTTTGTGGGGTGTTCCCAGAGGCCAGGTCCAGGTGTCTGCTCAGGGACCACCTCTCTCCGTGGCCAGCAGTGAAGGGAGCAGTGAGGAGGAGGAGGGTTGCACAACAGCCTGGCCCCAGCTTCCAGCATCATATTAGAAACAGCCCATGTGCAGGATGTGCATGATTCCCTGGAAGTGTTCAAGGCCAGGCTGGATGAGGCTTTGAGCAACCTGGTCTAGTGGAAGGTGTCCCTGCTCATGGCAGGGGGGTTGGAACTGGATGAGCTTTAAGGTCCCTTCCAACCTATACAATTCCATAGTTGTATGGTTCTATGCATGGAGGCATACCCCCATGGAGCTGGGTTATGTGCAAACATGGGAATCAGGTGATGCTCAGGGTTATTCCCTGTAGCTCCAGAGGGAGAGGCTGCTTCCAAATGAGTGCCCTACAAGTGCAGGCCTGAGCTCCCCACAGCTGGCAGGTCCGTTCCCTCGAAGCTGCTCAGGAGCACCCAGCAAGCAGTGAGGACATGACAGCAGGGTATGAAACCACCTGCTCTGTCCCCATCTGGCCACAAAATTCTAACTTTTTACCTGATCACCTCTCTATATTGATGGAGAGAGGCTGTGTCCTGGGACTAGTCCCTCCTACTATTCTGGGTCCCCACACCCAGTGCAGTGGCCAGTCCTCAGGAGGCTGGCAGAACATGACTCCATTCCTCGGGGTTGCTCAGGGTCCCACCCCTGGCAGAGATTCAGCTCCTCCAAGTCCTGCCTGGATGAAGGACAATGTACATTTCCATCTGTTCTTTCACTGATATCCTCGAAAACTGTTAGTGATTTGCGTCAACAGCTGTCTTGAATTACACTGCCTTTGGAAAATGGGATTGTTTGGCTTTTTCATTCCAGAGATATGAGAAAAGATCGTGTTTTAGCAGAGGAGTTGGAAAAAGTTAAGCTTGGAAGCCTTTTGCCATCAAGTCTGAGCAAAGAGCTTGAAAAGAAATACCTTGACAGTGAAGAGGTGAGAATCTGTTTGGTCCCTCCTCTTCCCTTCACTGCTCCCATATGACTCCTCAGAGGAGCTCTGACTTGTCCTGCATGCACACTTCTCACCTGTGAGTCACACACCCTTCCAGAGAGAAGGAAAAGCAAGAATGTTTTTGTTTGGCTTTGGGGGACAGGTTGGCTTTCTGCTAGACAGGACTTGCAGAGCAAACTTCTGGTTAGCTCAGCCTTCTACCCTGGGAGCCATCAGAAAATAACTGCTCTGTTCTTGCAAACCTTGTGGTAGGAAGGTGGTAAAAAAATCCAACAACAATTCCTTATGGGTGACTTTCCAGTGGTCTGTGAAATTCCCAGAGGGATTTATGCTCCCTCTCGCAGATGATGGTATTCAGAATTCAGTGCCAGACTTTGGGTGAGCACAGAGCTTGCAGGTCTGGTCTTGAAAAATCTATATCTTTGACAGAGGATCAGCTGGCATCACAGAAAATAAGAGTTGCTCTGTTTTCTGGATCATTCTTGCCTTAATGGAAACAAGAAGAAATTTCACAGTACTCCCATAGCTTACTGCTTCTGGCATTTTAGGCTGGAATTCCCGGAAAATGAGAAGATGAGTTCCAGGTTTAGCTGTAGCCCGTGATGGTTTGCAGATGGGAGAGGTGGGTGTGAGGGCTGCAAAGCACACGAACGAGGCACTTGGTGATCAGAGATACAGGCCAGCCACCACACAGACCATTTCAAAAGCCTGGCTGCAGAGTGTGCACACAAGAGGGGTCAGGGCAGAGAAAACCTGAGGACATTTTGTTTCACTCTCCAGCTATCATAAGACGTCAGAAGTGCTCATGAAAAAGGATTGCAAAACCAGGCCCAGAGGGTAGCACTGAGTGTGACACACAGGCATTGTGTGGCGGGGGGAGTCTGGGCTCTGGCGTGCGTAGCCGCCTGCCACCTTCCCACCCACCGCTCCCCTGCCCTCCAGATCACCTCGGATGTGGTGGTGTGGCAGGCAGGGTAGATCTTGATCTTCCTTGATCTTGATCTGGAACCTGCTTTAGCAGAGGGGTTGGACTAAATGATCTCCTGAGGTCCCTTCCAACCCCTGTGATTCTGTGATTCATTCCTACCCTGAAATATTCAACTGCCAGGAAGTGGTGGGTAAGGCATCTCCTAATAAAGAGCTTTTATTTATCAGAGAGGGATGAGGAAAAAGTCTGTTCAGCCAGACAAATGGTGGGTGGGCAAGTAAAATGTACATAAGACAGGAGCTGCTACATCCACTTTGTAGTAAAAGCCGTTTTTCTCCATTACCTAAAGGCTACTATCAAAAATTCGCTGAGCAAATGTTTAGAGAAAGAAATCCAAAGGTGGAAAGAAGACAAAGAACCAGAGAAACTAAATGGACATTTTCAGAGTGAACTACTAGCAATATTTGTTATCCAGGTAATACAGATAATATATTAAAAATAAACAATTGCATCCTGCCTGTTTTTAGGATTTGAGACTAACTATAGTCAATTTAGGAAAGCAAAAGTCCAAGTTGCTTGGGAAGGGTGTAGTAGAGGAGAGTGGTACAGGGGAGCCCAGCCCCGTGGTCTGGGGTGGTCCTGCTCTAGCACAGGATGGAGAAAAACTCCTCTATAAGCACAACAAGCAGGCAAGCTACTTTCCTTTCTCCCTGTGCAGTCTCTTCTGCACCCCCAGCCAAAGTCAAGCCCAACTGGGTATTGTGGCAGCAGAAAGAAGAGGCTGATTTAGCCAAGCAAGGAGGCACGAGGAAGCAGCCTGGTGCTGTTGCCCTGCTTGCTCCTGGTGAGACTGTCATGGGCAGAGCTGCTCTGAGTGCTCACGTCCTTTCCCCACGCTCTATGCTCTCCCTCCTCTGGCTGCAGAGGATTACTAGAGTTTATTTTTTAAAAATAAACCTTCATACATTGAGATGGTTGTGCTTAAATTGTTTTTTCAAATGCAATCATATGGTATTCAACCAAAAAAGCAAAGAACCCAAGTGTCACTTTCTCCACTTTCTCAGCTATTTTATAGACTTTCTTTAATGCTTCTTTCTTTTTAACCTCTCTTCCCACTTGAAAATTGAGCTCAAAATTGGCTTGAGCACACCAAGTAGGCATAGCTGCTCTGCAGGGTCCCAGGCTCGGTCCCAGGGGGATGCAGGAGATCTGGGTGCAGCTACCGCAGTTAGGGATCTGTAGCCTTTACAGCCAGCAAACCTGGCCTTTCTGGAGCAGATGGCACTGCAAATTGATCTTGTTTGTTTGTCAGAGTATTTATAGTGGCCAGAAGCGAGCCAAGGAGATCAGCGCGGCCGTGGGCGAGGAGCTGTCGCGTCGGCTGTGGAAGGAGCTGCCTGCCTTCCTGAGAAGGTGCGGTAAGGCAGGGTGGGCAGCGGGGCTGCCAGCGCCAACCGGGGCGTGCACTCACCCGCCTCTCCTCTGCCCATCTCTCCTCCAGCTACAAGGATGCTTTTGAAGATTTTAAGGAGAGAAGCAAGAAGCACAGATACTACAAGCCTATACTGATTGCAAATATTAACAACTGCTGGAATTTTAGGTAAGGGTCCAAAAGAGAAGGTTTTGTTCCTTCCGCTGCAGGCAACAGACAATAGTGTGATAGAGGGGAGGTACTCCAGAGTCAGTAGAGGAAGGTCCATTTGCCTGCAGAGGAAGTGTTGGAGACCTGTGTATCCCTTTTGAGAACAGATTATTCTGACCTTGCTGATATTTCCTTGCAGAGACTACACAGAGAAAAACATGGCAGAAAAGGATGGCAATAAAGCCGGTATCCTCAGCACTCTCAGTGACATTGAAAACGGTGGCTTTGACGTGCTGCTTCAACAGCTGTTTGCACAGCTGAAGGTACCATCCCCTGCCCCATGGCTAAGCCCGTGCTGGTGCCCAGCATGTTCCCCTGCCATGGGTTGCCCAAACCTCTGGTTCAAATGCAGCAAAGTTCAGAAGGGCTGTGGGGCACTTTACCTCTCAGCATCAGTCAGCAAACTCTGAATCACCTCTCCTTGAGGTGACCAAGGTCCTCAAGCCTGCAGGCAAAACAGGCACAGCTACAGAAGCATGACTGTGCAGACAAACATAAAACATACTGATCACATCTGAGATAACTGCTGCAGGAGGTCGAGTCTCAACCTGCAAGTGTTTACACTCCAAACTGTAGGAAGCAATCACAAATGACAGGAACTGCAATTGCGCAGCTTTTGGCTTCTGCATAAAGGCAGCCTGAAAGGCACTTTTGATTTTCTCTCTTTCTTTTTTTTTTTTTTTTAAATATATCACACAGGCTTTTTAAATTAGGCAAGCATGAAGGAGAGGACAGCATAGGAGTCAGGAATGCTCAGCCACAATCTCTCCTGCTTTCTCTGTTGGGCCTTTTGGAACACATCTGACAGAGCAGGGGTGCTTTTTCCATTTTCATATTTATTTACTGTGGCCAAGAAAAATTGTGATTGAAAACATCTCATAATGATTCATTTTTTTCCCTGATGGTCCCATACTTCTCTAATCAGACAAGATGGTTTGGACAAAACATTAAAAATATGTAAATAAAAAAGCATCTCCAATATAAACCTTTCAAACCCTCAGTGTTCTTCATCATGAGGAGCCAAGAATGGGGCACAAACCCAAGACAGCCCCTTCTTCCCCTGCCTCTGTAGGTCATTGTCACACCTCCATGCTGCACTGTCACTACGTAGGGTACTGTACATATAGAAATGCTAAATATACTTGTACATATAATTTGTTTTGAGGGAACTAAGCAGATTTTCCTCTTTTCAGCCAATTTATAAGAAGTTTACAGAAAATAAGTGGGACTCCAGCAATGAAATTATGAACGAGATCATTAAAACCACTGGCAAACATATTTCAGACTTCCGGACCCTAAAGGACCCTTTCTACCAGGTAAGTCAAAGAGAAATATCGGAGGGATTCTGGGATGCTGAGACTGTGTTTTCAGCTCTGATCCTCTGCGACTGAAGTTGTCTTGGCCGGCATTAAGCTGGTGAGCTGGCCTGGCACTGGACAGCCCTCTCAGGCAGGATTTTCATCAGCGTGTGTTTTACCTAGATTAGCCATATAAATCTTACTTTTCTCCAGCAGAATCAGACTCCAGTAGCTCTGCTGCAGTGTTGGCAGAGAAAACCACCCTTGCTGTAGAGAAAGTGCTCTAGAGTTCAACCAAAATATGGCTTTATTTATGTATGGGCTTGGTTTATCAACCTTGAAGCACGGGTGCAATCAATCACATGGTTCTGTCTCATGGCTTCTTTGGTTGCCCTGAGGACCGAAGGAGATGGATGCAACTGGGACAAATCCCAGATAACTGAGCCACAACCACAGTTTCAGTGGTGCTGGACTATGTATGAAACACCACCATATAAAAAAAATCTTTGATTTCCTGCCTTTGTCTTTTTAGTAGCTGAATCAAAATTATGATGTTTTGTGTATTAGAGGGAGGAACAGGAGGAGCAGTGTGAATTCCTGTTTCTCTGGAATACTGCTACTTCTTCTCTAACACATTAAATTTTTTCTATGTCTTCAACTCTTCCCAGAAGGAAACAACATTTGGAAATTCCCACACTTCATTAGTCTGAGTACAAAGAAATTCTCAGCATCTAGGATGTCACATAACCAGTCATGGGGAGGTTGGCACCCAGCACTGTTCCTCACATGTCATCAGCAGCAGGCATTTGGTGGGGCATGTTTTGCAACACCCAAAACATCTTTGTCCTCCATTGACATACACAGTTTGTTTTGTCCCCAAGCAAAAGATAGACAGATGACCCCTCCATTCCTTCCCAACAGGCTATCGTTGAGAAGATCCATGCCCGTTTGGTTAAAGAGTACATCGTGAGGCTGCTGAAGAGGAAAGTCAGCCTGAAAACTCCAACGCAACAGCAAAACCTGGCCGAAAAGGTCTCCAAGAACGCTGCCGACCTAGAAACCTTCTGCACCAGCAATGTACGTGAGTGCTTGCCGTGTCTGCAAACAGCACGGGGCACAGGCACACTGAAAAACAGGAAAATAAAATTTCTAATGACCTCAGGCAGAAAGAGGTAGCCAAGTGCCTGCCACCAGCCTGCCCTCCTCCAGATGGAGACCGATTGTTTCATCCTCCTTTGTCCCATAGGCAGTGGTTTCCTTTTGAAGATTTACATTGATAGGGTCAAAAGATTTAGCTCAACACTGCACTGCTCTGCTTTCAGTACAGCTTGGGTGGAGTCTGGGTTTTGACTCTTCCCCCTCACCCTTGTTTTCCCTCACTCTGATGCTTCTCAGTCAGGCAGGAGCTGGGTCTCTGGTAAACAAGGTTTCCTCCACCAGAGACCTTGTTTTTTCTGCATGGCTGAAACACCCCTCTCTGTCCTCTGAGATCACCTCCCTCCTTTCAACACCTCTAAATTTTCCTGCAAAGAAGCTAAGCCAAGCCCTATCCTCCACCACCCCATGTATGTCTGACTGGAGAAGGAGAAGCCTGAGCATCACTCAGCATGTGCAGGAGGTCAGGCAGTCAGCCTTGGGCTATTCAATGCCCAGAAAACAGGTCCAGTTGGGGCTTTTACCTGAGTGGGCAGGGAGAGGATTTTGGCAATGCCTGGAGGTGCTAAAGGCAGGGTTGCATTCAGAGCTGGGAGAGCCTAGCACGTGGCAGTGCGTTACCTTGCTCATCGTTCTTTGTATGGGCAGTAGAAACACCAGGCAGCAAAGAAACTCAAGGAAAGGAAAATGTGATAGGAAGGAAGAGCAGAGAGAGTCTGTTGAGGTGGATGAGGAAACCTGTCTTATGGAAAACCCTACACAAATGGTGTAAAAGGATTAAAAACCACCACAAAGCTAATCCAGTTTCTCCAAGGCTAGCCCAGGCTAGAACATCACTGAAAACAATGAGGCACCTAAAATCACTGCTGTGCCCTTCCCCATCACCAGGAAACAGCCCTAGGAGCTGGCTCGGGGGCACCCCTGGTGAACCACAGCTCCTGGGATGGGCGGAGGTTGGCACCTCCACTATGTGCTGCTGACTGCTTTCTCTTCTGGCAGGGGTCTCAAGCCACATGGCTGAATTCGGCACTCCCCAAACTGGCGGAAATAATTCGACTTCAGGATTTAGGTGCTATTAAAATTGAAGTTGCAACACTCGCCACGACATACCCAGATATCCGGTAAGAGATGCTGAAACAGGTTTGCAAATACACATATGGACTTTTAATTGAGCCAGGAAACAGTCAAATATGAGTGTGGGTGAGGTTCATATAGCCTGAGTCTACAAAAATGGGTGGAGGCTGTGGCAATCCCAGTGCCACTGGACAACAAAATGAACTATTTTTAAAGGCCTATTTATATATTCCACATTCTGGTCCAATTTTCTCCTTTTCCTTGGAGGTTCCCTACCAAGCTCTTGAGACAGTGCTGGGTCCCATGTAGGATCACCAGATGCCAAGTTGGCATCCTCCAGAGATCTCAGTGCTGCCACAGGGTGGAGGCTGCACCCTGGCAGAAGGGACCCTTACCTGAGATCTGCAGGAGGAGATAACACCTGCTCATTTCTCTTCCACAGCAAAAGGCACCTGGAAGCCTTCCTGTACATCAAAGCAAATTTGTCACGCAGCGAACTCAAAAGCATCCTGGGCTACTTGGCAGACAGCACAGCATCCACGCCGCTCAGGGCCCCGCTCTTCTCCAACATAAACGTGTCCTAGGCCAAGGCACCCCTTGGCACCCGCCTTGTGCCTGTCTGTGGGCTAAGCCAGGGATGGAGACCATCCCCTGGAGCAATGCACAGTGCACACTGCCACCTTTTCCTACGGAAAGTACTTTGTCCTAATCTGGTGCTCAGCATCTCTCTTGGAATCACTGTCCTCCACACACCGCTGGGAAAAGGGAACATCCATGGGAGGAGCAGTGCTTGCAAGGATCAGGGCTGCTTCTCCCAGCAGCCACAGACTCCCTCCAGGGTCTCCTTAGTGCCACCACGTTCTCTGCCTGGACACTGCCCCAGTTCTCTGACCTCCATCTACCTCACAGGGTGTCACGAAGGCCACATGGCTGACTCCCCAGCTAGCCCAGACTGAGCAGGCATCTCCTGCGGAGCTTTTTGTCTTCAAAGTAAATGGAGGGAAACAAAAAAGGAAGCCAAAATTTGGAGATGTTGGAAAAGTCCCGTGGGAACATGCTTGCACCCCATCTGCCTTCCTCTGAGCTGGGCAGGGGTGGCTGCGTGAGGCTGAGGGGTGAGGCCCGAGGTTTCGGGTCAGGAGGAGCTGTTGCTCAGCCATGGTGGGACTCCTGCTGTCCTGCTGCGCTGCAGCATCCCGGATCTGGGGCGTGGAGAGGTCCCAGCTGCAGGCCCTGCCCCATGCAGTTGTCCAGGGGCACCAGGGCTTCTGAATCAGCCCCAGGGAGCCGGGGCTGGCCCCACAGCAGCAGCTTGGCAGAGGCAGCTTGGGCTTCCTTCACCTCCGTGAGGTGGGAGCGCCGGCAGCCCCTCTACAGCAGCCCTGTCCCGTGCCTCTGCGCTGGGGTAGCACCCAGCTAACCGGCCTGGGAACGAGCTGCCTGCTGGAACAGGTCGTGTGGGCTCAACCCTGGCATCTAATAAAGCACTTGGGATGTTGCTTAAGCCTCGCCTCTTGAAGCAATGACTTTCCCAGACCCCGTTAACATCGTTGGCTTTCAGTGGGTGGTGGAACTGGTCTCAAATGCCATTAAAATGTATTGAGCCCCTTGTGTGCATCACCCCTTCCTCGCTCGCTCTTTCCCCTCTTGCTGTGAGGTAGATATGATGTCAAAACACAAATGGGTCTGTTATGAAACTATGCTTTGTTTTACAGCCCAGTTTTTTGGGAAGTGAATCACTTGCCAAAACAACAATGTGTTTAGTTGATGACCTTTCCCTTCTGTTTTTCTCTATTTCAACTTCTGTATCAGGCTGTAGAAAGTTGGTCCGGAAGGAAGATGCATAATGACTGTGCAAACCATGTAATGTATTTATATGCATATGCAGTATACCATTGGTGTATTTTTGCATCCAATTTTATTTTTTCTCAGTTAGAGATATTCATTTGCAATGTTTATATTTAAACAGTATTCAAATATGCTAGGGAAGTGACTCATTTATTCTGTCTCTGGCTGTTGTTTACTGAGTTGCCACATGTAGTCCTTCAAAGGACCAATTCTTCCACTCCTGCCCGTGTGCTTCAGTGAATGCCACTCGTCAGTCCCAGGTAGGGAGGGTCTCACTGTTGTATGGACAAGCTGAAAAAGCAGAGGCAGCCTCTGTTCATGCTGTGTATGGATCCCATTGCCTGGCTTTCCCTGCTCTCTGGAGCCAGGACTGTTGCGTGCACTGAGTTTACAGTACCTGGGATAACAAGATCCAAAACATCAGCCCCTAAGCACCACCACAGTCTCAATGTTGAACAATGAAAAGATCAATATTTGACACACATCTCATCCTTACTGCTCTGGCATCCCCCTTCCCCTGTCTCTGCAGTTTCCTCCTGTTCATACCAGCCTTTAGCAGACACAGCCCACCAGAATTTGGCCCCAGCTGGCCCCACTGTCCCCATTTTAACCCCGTAGCAGCTGCTGTTCAACCCATGGCTTTGCTGCTTGCCACGGGGAGACAGATGCAGGAGGAGCCCTCTGCCAGCAGGTTCCATGACAAAACTGTACAGAGAGAAAAGCGGTGCTTTGGTTTCAGTCTGCTGCTTGGCCGTGGGTGGAGCAAACCTCCCTCTCCTTCCATACGCACACACGCCCCCACAACACTTCACACATACACATCATTTAAAACTTATTACACATTATTTAAGCACTTATCCCAACTACAATTTAAAACCAAATGCTGAAATGACTTCTGACAGTGTTGAGCACTCATGACAGCTGTCACCTATTGTGCAACATTTTCTTTCCCAATTAGTGAAAGGTCATGTTATTGCTAAAAATAATTGCATTTTGATTTAGAGATCTGTTAAGGGCCTACAGAAATACATCATACAAGTGATTACGCTGTTTGTTTTTTCTAAAGAAACATTCCAGCTAAGTAAGTGCTCAAAGGAAAATAGTGAATCTATTTATAGATCATAATTAGTATGGGTAGGAGAAAATGGTTTTCATACACATTTCATGAGCCATATGGAACTGTATTGTGCAATTCTCTTCATCTGCTATAAAACCCTAGCTTTCAGCTCTAATGAGCCCAGGAAACTACTTTATTTATCTTCCTGTATGACTCAACATTTACCATGGCATTTATTTAAATGTGGCATATTACACATAGTCAGGTATGTTCAGGAGGTTGCACTAATGTCTTTTGATAACAGCATTAGATTCATACTGGTTAAACAGCACTCTCTAAGCTAACTAACTAAAATTTCCTGTGGTCACTGTGGCTGGATTTTCTTTATCAGCTGATGCTGATGCCTGCCCCCCCCTTGGAGGCAGAGCAGATAGCCAAGATGAAAAAAAATCAATTAGCTTTATAAAACAGTTAAGAAAGATGGTTCCTGGGCACAGCAGCTGTGGTATTGCCAGCTCACCAAGTCTGTTCTCATCAGTGCCACCAGGACCTCAGCCTGCATCAGCCAAGCACGCTGGACACAGCTGAGCCCACACATACATGCACACCCACTCCTTGCTCCCCACTCATCCATCCCACCAGGCACTCCCATCATTTGGCGTTATACTGGCAATTTGCAGTGCAAAAGACAAAGGGATGCAAAGCACAGCATACCAAAGGGTGGATGGAGGCACTGCTCACCTCCTCTGCTCCTGCAGGAGCCATCTGTGGCACGTCAAGTCCCCTATGACACCTGGGGAACCTTTGCCCTTGCTGTGGGGGAAGACAAAACCAGCCAGAGAGCTCCTGGGGTACTCCCAGGTGTGAACATGATGGAAAAAAAAATAAATCAAAAACCTTCTTCTAGAACCTGATAAGACATTTTGGGATCTCCAGACCTGGAAATAAAGAGTTAACTAACCAGAATGGCTTCAATACCTCCCCTTTGAGGCCTGATCTTCTCACCAGGATCCCCTGAGATGTGACAGCACTTGACTAAAGGCCATTGGATTTACTGATGTGCTGATTTTAAGAGACACACTAAACCAAAGTGCTCTGGTTTAGAGCCTTTCCAAATGCAGCCCATGTCTCCGAGTGGACAGTCCTGGCTTCACTGACACACACAGTGACATGCACAGGTGACACAGTTCCTCACTTACTACTCAACGTAAAGCACAGAGTATGTGCAATTACATATCGATGTGGCAGCAATTTGCTGACCTCCATTTACAAATCTTGTATTTAGTTTAGCTGGTATGAACTTTAATAGGAGAAAACCTGGCAACCCCCATCCAGTCAGGAGAGATCCTGAAGCCTGGCAATGCACGGAGCATCCCGAAGGAAAGGCAGTCCTGTGATGCGCAGGGATGGCAGAGACTCCTTCCCCAGGGGAATTAGGGCACACTAGGCTGTGGGTCCTGCATCTTCCAGCACATCTTCCAGCGCAGCTCCACGTGCTGCCCCATCACTTGCCTCTGCTTTGCACAGGTTGGGTTAAAAGCTGGTGCTGGGGACCAAACACACAGGAGTCGTCATCACTGAGCGTTGGGGAGGAAGGATACTTCGGGAGCAGGCTAGAGGCTGGTAAGCCTGGGTGTGACACTAGCAAAATCCTGCTTGCATAAAGCTTTGCCATGCTGTAGATGGAAACCCATGGGAGTAATTGCTACCTTCCTGCATAACTTAAAAGAGGATGTGGCCACACCACCCACACTGATAACCTTGAGGTACATAATAGGTCTTCTGTAGCCACGGTAATAGAGGTGGCAGCTAACTCTGGGGGATTTCAAGAATTACCCATCAGTGCAGCAACCACAGATTTCCCCCTTAGCAAAGTGCAACTCCACACTGCTGGGGAGGGCAGTGAATGTCACCTCCTGGGGGGAAACCAGAGGAAATGTGATGGAGCAGACAGATACATCGGGCTGTTCAGGTGCATGTTACTGAAGAAAGGTTAACTGCATTTTTTAAAGCAATACGAAGTTTCTAAGGCTACTGTGAAGTGAATGTTCCTACTGCTGGACACCATTTCTCCTTGCTACCCAGGGCTTTCTCCTCTAGAAATCAGGTTAAAAAAAATCCCTTTCAACTGACCAACTTGGAGCCTTCCCTACAAAACTATTTTTCATCTCTTCTCTGGGTCTTGCTCCTTGGAGGTTTTCAGTTGCTTCTTCCACCTCTCCACAAGTCTTAGACATTCACCCCAGCTCCGGCTCCCCTCCCAACTATCCCTTCCAAGTAGTGCCCTTGGACCATGTTCTCCTAATCCTTCCAACCCTCATTCAGCAGATGGGACACACCAGGGCATGTCATGTACCAGCACCCCAAAAGGCCATCATTTCAGGAGGAGGTATTCACTGCTATTTATCTAAGCAGTTTTCATCCAAATAGAACAGAGCACTTGAGCTGTAATAACTCTCATAATGAACTAATAAAAGAGGAAAACTTATCATTTAGCAAAAAAGCTGAGCTCTCAAAAGTACTCATTAATGTTGGAACAGCTGTGATGGGGAGAGATTAACTCTGAAAGGGAGGAGATTATAACAAACTCTCGGGTAGAACAATATTGGTCCTGGAGTCTCCCAGAGCTTTTGAGCCCTATCCCAACGGCTGGAGCCCCATCCCAAAGGCTGGAGGCCAACCTCCAAGTCCCACTGGCAAGAGCAGTGCAGGCTGAGAGCTAAACCCAGTGTACAGATTAGATAAAATGTCAGGATCAATTTAACAGCGCTATGTCCTAGTGAACGAAGGATTGTTTCTGCTCACTGGCACCATTGCAGTCCCCTCTACCCTACACCATGGCCACAATTAGTGGTGACAGCCACCTGAGCTGTGAGGCAGGGACTGTCAACTTCATGCTTCTGCAGAACAGACCCCTTGTCTTTGGCAAGGTCCCAACCCCAACTTCACATGGTGTGACACAGCTCCTTCACAATCTGCATGGGGCTATGCAGATCCAAAAAGGTTGGTTGAAGCTACCCACTTCCTCTGTCTAACATGTGGGGAGTCACAGAGGTATTTTCAATGCCTCAAAGAGGCATTCAACCCAGCAGGTTCCTGGCAGCCACCCACTTGTGACAAGCTCGTGCAAACACTCCTGGATTACACTGGCCTTCAGGTCCCCTGGTCAGGAAGCAAGTGTGAAGGGAACATCATCTACAGAGGCTGCACTACATTCAGAAGCGTCACTGCTGTCCTGCCTGGGCATTGGTGGTTTGCAGAAAGCAGCTCTGAGCAGCCTTGTGTGCCGCCCCTAGGATGCTTGGGAAGGGGCATCCCATTCCATCTCTGAGGGATCACAGGCCTTGGGGTAACTCAGGAGAGGCAGGTAGGACTCACAGATTGGTCCTGTGATCTCACGGTGCAAAGAGACCCATAAGAGTTACTGAGAAAGTGGGGCAAACCAAACCAGGGTAACTCTTGCACATGCTGGGTGGGCTGGACCTGCTCCTGGAGGAACCCTGGCAGCTTTCAAAGATCTCACAGCTAAAACTGTTAATCCTGGAGGTGGCAAAACACAGCACAAGCAGTAATCCAGATAACCTTTGCTATATATCAGTAAGAGAAACATAGGAGGTGCCCTAGAGAAACAAGGCTGCAGAAGTAGAAACTGAGAAGGTGGGAGAGAAGCCTTCAAGAACCTGTCATGCCTCTGGCTGTGCTCAACAGTCTTTTGTTGGTCTTTGTTTTACTGTCCAGCTCAGCATCCCCTCTGATCTATTAAAATATCACAAAGTCTAAAGTATTACTGTGGAATGCATGAACTGCCCAAGCTCCTGTTTTTGTTTGATTTGATTTCTCTATGAAGCCTCTCTCAGGGAGCTCAGATTGCATTTGCTTGGGGACATTTTGTCAGGTCAGCACGTACAGCATGAAATCAATAGCAGCTTTTGAAGAAAAATTCATCTGTCATCCAGAACAACCTCTTAAGCCAACTTTTCTTGGGTAGAAACTACAGTTAAGAAAATAAAAGGTTCCACCTTCCTTCCACCTACCTCAAAACCTTATCCTCTGTGTTTCCTATGGGCAAGGGGTAAAAGCCCACCTCTTCCTGTAACACTATTTCAAAACCTATTTCTGTACAAAACAACACTATTTCTATCCAGATAGGATGTTCTTCCCAGTGTAAGTTTCTACTATGTTATAGCAGATTGAGAGAATTCTGCCTCTCTGCTCTCATAAGACCCCACCTGCTTCCAGTTTTGGGGCCCCCAAAATAAGGATGTGGACCTACTGGAGTGAGTCTAAAGGAGGCCACGAGGATGATCCAAGGGCTGAAGCACCTCTCCTATGAGGACAGGCTGAGAGAGTTGGGGCTGTTCAGCCTGGAAAAGAGAAGGCTCCAGGAAGATCTTATAGTGGCCTTCCAGTACCTGAAGGGGCTACAAGGAAGGCTGGGGAGGGACTTTTCATAAGGGCAGTTAATGACAGAACAAGGGGAAATGGCTCTAAACTGGAAGAGTGTAGGTTTAGATTAGGTATTAGGAAGAAATTCTTCACTGTGAGGGTGGTCAGACACTGGAACAGGTTGCCCAGAGAAGCTGTGGATGCTCCTCCCTGGAAGTGTTCAAGGCCAGGCTGGATGAGGCTTTGAGTAACCTGGTCTAGTGGAAGGTGTCCCTGCTGATGGCAGGGGGGTTGGGACTGGATGATCTTTAAGGTTCCTTCTAACCCAAACCATTCTATGATTCTATGCTATGAACATCTCAATACCACAGGCTTCAGTTTAATATTCAAAATGACACTAATTGCCCATTTTCATACATTTCAATAGCTTGACTTGAAAAACAAATTTCTGCTTTTGGTAGTACAGGAGCAATGCTTCCATGTTAATGTGCAAATTATCATTAAGAGAATGAACACTCAGCAAATTTCTGCAACCTATTTACCTCTCTCTATAGGCAGAAAAGATTCTTCATAGGGGTGCTTTCAAGACAGAAATGGAGGCAATAAAATCTAAAGGGCTTTGAGAGCTAATAGCTGGAGTAGTAATGGATACTTAGAACATTTCTTAGTGTAAGACTCCTGCATCACACATGCACACCGTGCCCCACATAGATGCTACTACTATCACAGCTATTTTTCTTACAGACTCTCTGTATCCTTTTGCCCAGTTTAAGCCCTTCAAGAAACACTGTCTTCTGGAAATTCAGTATTTTTCTCCACAGAAAGTGGTCAAATCAGGGTGCTTTGTTTGGCAAACTCAAATCACGAAGTCTGGAACCCAAGAGCTGGTTGCGGCAATGTGTGAAACCCCCTTCTTCTTCCCATGCTCTACCACAGTGTGTCCTTAGATGAGTCCCAGAGTGGGTTTTGGTCATTATTCCTTCTTGTACCTTTCTGTTCAAGGAAAACATCAGAAAATTCAGGTCATACAGTTCACATTGTTGTAGGAGCTTCAACATGTTATGAAATACAAATGAAGTGCAGAGGACTTCTCTGCCTTCTCCAGGTTTGTGAGCTGTCAAGAACCTCAGGGTTTCCATCATGCAATTCCCATCTAATGTACAAAATAATTCAATAACCAGAAAGCATATTTACCATCTTACCTCTACTTCCAGTATTCAGGACTTACAAATTGGGAGTCCTAAAATTCTGAATTCTCTGAATTCTGAACCTTTTGGTAGACAAAGACAAATATATGCAGCATATGCCCAAAAGACCAAGGGTGGGCATCAACCCCCAAAAACCGATTGGACTGGTCTTGGGAGCCAATAATGGGCTACAGGGTTGTTCTGTTTAGCTGTTTCACCTGTGTGTCATCAGGGCAGCCTGTGAGATCTGGTGCAGGAGGTGTTCCTCTCTAGGAAGGGCTGAGAAGTCACTCAGGGTTCAAGGGCAGTGACACCTCTCCCAGCAGCAAAGAGCTGCTTGTTGGAGAGCTGCTGCAGGAGGAAAATCCCTGCCTACATATGTGGGGGTGGGAAATGATTATTGCTGTAATTGAGTGGTTGTCTATCTCCTGGATAAGGAGGGAACAGGAAGAGCTCCCAGGAGGAAGGTGATACCTGCCTGGATATCCTGGGACAATGCCAGAGGAGGACAGTTGTGCTGTGTGAGGGGAGGGTGATCTGACACCAGCACCAGGAAGGGGGACCCAGAGCTGGTCCCTGAGCAAAGCCGTGTAACTGCTGCTCATTCCTGCAGGTGAGTCTCTCTCGGAGGCTCCCAATGAGCACGTGCCGGAGCACAGGAGCGGGAGGAGGCAGGGGGCCTTACTGGTGTAGTGTCAGTGCAAGCAGTGATGCTTACATGTCTTTCCTGTCTTCATTTGCAATGGTGTTCCCAGGTGGAAGAACAAATTATGAACACCTGTCTGTGCTTGTGCTCTTACTTTAACCTGGTTTGGGTGGCTGCAGGTGAGGTGACTGGGTAGTGATAGGTTATCCTGACAGACCATGGCAGTCTTCTGGAGAAACTGTCCACTCATGGCTTGGATGGATGTACTCTTTGCTGGATAAAGAACTGGCTGGACGGCCAGGCCCAGAGAGTTGTGGAGAATGGAGTTAAATCCAGTTGGTGGCCAGTCACTAGCCATGTTCCCCAAGGATCAGTGCTGGCACCAGTTCTGTTTAACATCTTTATCAATGATCTGAACTAGGGTACTGAGTGCACCCTCAGTCAGTTTGCAGATGACACCAAGTTGGGTGGCTGTGTTGATCTGCTTGAGGGTAGAAAAGCTCTGCAGAGGGATCTGGACAGGCTGGATCAATGGGCTGAGGCCAATGGCATGAAGTTCAATAAGGCCAAGTGCTGGGTCCTGCACTTGGATCACAACAACCCTATGCAACACTTGGGGAAGAGTGGCTGGAGAGCTGCCTGGCAGAAAAGGACCTGGGGGTGTTGGTTGACAGCCGGCTGAACACGAGCCAGCAGTGTGCCCAGGTGGCCAAGAAGGCCAATGGCATCCTGGCCTGTAACAAAACAGTGTGGCCAGCAGGACCAGAGAAGTCATCCTTCCCCTGTACTCAGCATTGGTGAGGCCACACCTTGAATGCTGTGTCCAGTTTTGGGCCCCTCACTCCAAGATGGACATTGAAGCACTGGAGCGTACGCAGAGAAGGACAATGAAGCTAGTGGAGGGTCTGGAGAAAAAGTCTGATGAGGAGAGGCTGAGGGAACTGGGGTTGTTTACTCTGGAGAAAAGGTGGCTCGGGGGAGACCTTATTGCTCTCTACAACTGCCTGAAAGGAGGTTGTAGAGAGGTGAAAGTCGGTCTCTTCTGCAAAGTAACAGGACAAGAGGAAGTGGCCTCAATTTGCACCAGAGGAGGTTTAGATTGGCTATGACACCAAAAGGGTAGTCAAACACCGGAACAGGCTGCCCAGGGAGGTGGGGAGTCACCTTCCTTGGTGACACTTAAAAGTTGGGTAGATGAGGTGCTTAGGGACATGGTTTAGAGGTGGAATTGGTAGTGTTAGGTTTATGGTTGGACTTGGTGATATTGAAGGTCTTTTCCAAACACTATGATTCTATGATTCCTCCTCCAAAGACACAGCCCCACCACCAGGGGCTGAAGCACCATAACACAGGGTTCCAGCTCCCCCCAAATACTTTAGCCACAGGCATGGCATGTGAGGGCAGCAAAGGCATTTCCTGGGGGTCTGGTGGCTCTCTGGTACACAGCACAAGCCGAGGCCAAGTGCCTGGACACAGGCAGAGCCACAGGAGGGACGTCACAGCTGTGACTGAAAGCCAGAGAGACACAGCCTTCAAGGTTAGAAGATGAGCAGCTTTGGACATGTGGCTCTATATTTGGCAGTGACGCAGTTAGCTTAAAGAAAATACTCATTTTCCATTGATCTGTAGGCAGGGCAACCGTCGCCAAAGGTAACACGAGCATCGTCAGCGACAGATGATACATTATCGAGGTTCAGACTATCTGACTCTCCTGTGTTTCCATGTGGTCAAGAGTTCTTAATGCAGTTTCACTTCTCTTGGGGAAAAACAAGCAGAGAATGGATTATTTCCCTCTTACTGTATAGTACCAAGCATGTCAAGAAATGGTGTAGTATTTCCACAACCTGAGGCAGAGGTTTTCTTTCCCAGCCAGGATTTCTTTGTCAATCTGCAAAGCTTTGGTGCTGTCAACCAGAGACTGTGCTGCACACAGAAGTCAATCTGAAGACAAAATGCTTTCAAGGGTGAAGTTTCAGGCAGCAGCATGTGCAGAGCCAAAATTTAGCTAAATAGCAGGAGGAACCTGGAGGAGGGAATATCCTACCCTGCCCTTCGCTTCCCCTCAGCTGCAGGAACCACAGCCCTCCAGATATACCAGTTCCACAAACAGCATTTTGTCCTAAACTCAACCTGCCTTCAGCCACAGCATCCAGAGAAGAGAGGTCCTTCTTCAGCTGCTTGGGCAGAGCTCTCTCCTAGCCCCGATGTTAGCTGCCATCTGCCCAGATCAAGGCATTTTCTTTATGACAGAGGAGTGTGTTGCACAGCATGTCTGCTCCCCTGTCGTTGTCTGTCCTTCATCCAGATGAATTCAAGTAATGTCATTAATGAAGGTCATCAAGCATCACTTATCATCTCTTGTAGCCAGACCAAATGTCTAAATGCTTCACATTATGCAGATCAGTTGAGGGGGGACCAGGAAGGAGAAGGAGACGACTGCAGAACAAGACAGTGTCCACACACATTGCGCAAGGCTGGAGCCATGGGACAGAAGTGCCCCTGACTTACACCAAGCCAGAAATCTACTGAGTTGTGTTGGCTGGGGCCCCCACGGCACCGATCCCAGTGGGTACTGGTCCTGCTCCAGCAGCTATGCTGGCCACCAGGCATGGGCAGCAACAGCTGTTGGAGTGGTGATCAGCCAACTCCATCCCCACGTAGCCCTGATGGATGCTGTTATCTCACTTACCTCTGGCAACAACCCACCTAACCCGGGAGGGAAAGGAAATCTGGGGATGAGCTGTGTTTGTGCAGCATAGGGAGCTGGCCGTGGGGAGCTCACAGTGCATCTTGCCAAGGTCTGGGGAGAAGACCGTGGGCTCACTGCAAGAAGAAGTGCATGCCAAGCTGTCTCCTGAAGCCAAGTGTCAGAGATGCATGGTGTCGGTTTCAGAAGGGACCTGGTAGCTCTGGAAAGCAGATTGTTCTTTCTCACTTACCACATGGAGAAGACAGGTAGCTCACCAGCAGTATGTAACCTTTTGAAGTCCCTGATGTGGCTGCTCAGCTGTGAAGAGGAGGAAACCTCTGCAATCCTACCCTGGGCAGTAGTTGCACCTTTGGCTAAAAAATGTTTGTCCTAAGAGCTACCTGGACAGATCACTGTGGGCAAACAGAGCACAGAGGCGTGCAGGGAGCCCACAGCAGCTGAGCGCCCACCAGACCAGCAGCTGGGCAAGTGCTGTCCTCAGCCTCCCTCCTGCCTCTACCATGGGACCGTGGGTGTTGTGTTTACCCTACACAGAAGCAAGACAGATGGCAATTTCATCAGCCCAGGAACGCGCATACCCTACGAGTCCTTGCTCTCATGTTTCATCTGCTCTCCCCCTTTTCCCCCTGTCCAACATGCGCTTTAGCCTGTATCTCTCTGGGGAAGAGGCTATGGTGTGTGAGGCTGGCTTGGTGCCTAGCCAAACCAGATTTTAAAGTATAAGTAGAGCTGTCAAGCCTCTCCAGCAAAGCAGCATGCACAGATTTCACCGTGCCCTGGTCCAGCTGACACCACCACTACGTGCGTCCCCCAGGTCAGCCCACGTCAAGCAAAAAATTAGGACATGAGGTGTTATTTTTATTGGCTTTCGTCCACGCAGCTGAATTATGTTTGCTTCGCTTTGGGTTTGTTTGCTTTAATTTATCCCTCATTGCAGGAAAGCATTGGCAAGAGAAATTTGAGCAATCTCAGGTCTCATTAAGTTAACAATGGCTGGGAATAATCAAACCCAAACAGCCTGGGTAGTTCAGTCAAAAACCTGTACATTGAGTTAATATAATAGAGTCCATATTGCTACACCTATACTTAGTTTTAACCACACAAGTGATTTAGAGTTACATGCTTCTGCATAGATTTAGGCATGTAGATAAACTGGACAGGACTGGGCTTAAAAGCCTTTACTACAACATGCTCTGTGCTTTGTATCTCCAGTCCAATTGGCCTGCTGGCATTGAAACGTGCTTCAGTTCGCAGTGGAAATGGAATCAAGCCAAGCCAAAAAGTTCCTAAGAAATGGACTACACTTTTCTCAGGGCAGAGGCGTAGCAATAACCCTGCAGAAATCACGTTATGCTTCGACTGACCCAAACTGCACTGCTCTTTCACTGGGGGAAGAGGTATTTGGCCTTGTTCCTCCTTGGAACATACATCTATTTAGATGGCTCCTCGTGCCCAAGATCACAGCCCAGTGTTGAGTATTTACTTTCCTTGTGTGCCAGGGAAAAGATCTGTGCTGTGTTTTACAGACCAGGAAATGAATCACAGATGTGACCTGCCCTTGGACACATGTCATGAGCTTGCAGCAGGACACACTTGAGTCCAGGCCCAAAGGTCTTTGTGCACCCTTCAGCCACCAGACCAGCTTAGATTTTCAATCGGGCTGAGGCAGTGAGTTCAGAAATGGAGAAGAGTCTCCCTCCAGCCTCCCTTCTGACATCTATTATGCAATACTGATGGCACTGTGATGCAAAAAGCACTACCAAGAAGATGCAATCTGTGTCGGGATGGCTGGATGTGGCAGAGAGCATTGCTGCAAACATGCCTGGCTCTCACATTCCTTCCCTGGCCACTGCTAACGGCTGGTTTTTGTTTGCAGTGGTGGTTTGATTTTTCCTTTAACTGTTCCAAATCTTATGTGGCAAGGACAGTGGTGTGGAGGAGGAATGGTGACCCATGAATAACACAGATATATAAAAAAAAATGAAACTTAATCACACACTACACGGATGGCTTCAGTTGTACTGGACCATACTTGTTCCAGGACTTCCATCAGACAATGCTGTGACCATACATTGCCACCATCTCTGTTCCTCTCCTGCCCTCCCAGTACCTCCATCATCATCCATGACCAGATGCATGACTGGGTCTGTGCACAAAATGGAAAGTCAACCTGAGAGATCAGTCCCTTCTCCAGCATGGTCAACCACACCCCACTACCCTTGCAGAAGGGCAGATATAAATATAGACATAATATTTTCCTTCTGCACTTGCTGCCCTACACCCAACTGCTGCATTCCTGAGGCCTCCCAAAGAACCAGTCTTCACCCTTAAAAACAGTCATATCCAGGGAATAACAGAAATGATGGGCACTGAAACCAGAGAGTGTGTAAAAGTCCTGCAGTATCTCGTTACTGCAATGAGTCCATAGCTCTGCCACAACCGCTTACTTCCCCTGCACTTTCCCTGTGTCACTGTCACTGACTGCTCAGTGGATAACTGAGTTTCCCTTTGTTGCCTCAACCCATTTCATTTTTTTCACTTCTTTATTTGAAAGCTCTGACCTCAAGCAAAGTCAGTGAACTAATATCACAGGATTTCACCACAAGTTTTCTGTCTTCCTTGACCCTGTCTGTTCACACTGGGCCACACTGTTCACACACATCCCCATGCTGCTGGACACAGATGAACCTGCAATGCTATCAGCATGGGTTCTCTGGCCACAATGGCCTGGAAACACACTCCAGCCATCTGCACCAAGAAAGGACAAGGGTGTGGAAGGCCATTAGGTCTTGAAACACTGTCTTTTTCCTCAAAAGGTTAGTTTCAGCCAGTTAATATGTTTTGGGGAAGAATTTTCTTCCTGGAATGCTTTGGTGTATTCCAGCAAGGGGTTGGTGTGGCTGAAGACTGGATATCACAACCTTACAGGTTTTACTTCATTTGTAAATTATCTTTTGCAGACTGGAACATGCAAGTTTTTAACTACCCCACGGAAAGGAAGGGACAGAGAAATGTCACTGTGTCCTTGGCCATGGAGAATGCATCAGCTGGGCAACATGTGGAGGGAATAACCTAAACTGCACCCCATGTCCCAGGGCAGCTGCCCACCTCCACACCTGCCCAGGACCCTGGGAACCACCTGAAGAAACTCTAAGGCAATTTTCTTTCTGGAGGCTCCTAGAAATCTGACAATTTAAATCATTTTCTTGGATCCAAAGTTGTCTGCATCTTGCACTGGAGGGCCTACCTTGAACCCATGGGCTTTGCAGCACTATAAGGCAGCGGCAATCCGAGGTCAGCCCCATGTGGGGAACATCAGGAGAGGGTGACTGTCACGTGAACAGCATCCCCAAACATGTGCACTCCCTCCCACTTACAACTGGGTCATTTTCCCATCGCAACTAGAATGACTGCTTTTACCATTAAGTAACCCCAGAAAAGCATCTGAGTGTTTTCCTTGGTTGTCATCTATGTGTCTCTTCCACAGACACCCTTCCTGGCTGCCACAACGTGTGCCTCATATATTGATTTCCCAATTTTTAAAAAAAGCAGCTCCCAACAGGGTCTACAGCTGGGGCCCCATCTCTGTGCTTCCAGCTTTAGCTCCAAATCCTGTTTGCTTGTAACTATGTGAATAACTTACAGGTTTACCAGAAGGAAAGAGGAAGGCCATTGTCATGGGTGTAGCAGACTCTCCCCATGGGCTCTTCTCTAAATGTCCCACAGTTGGGATATTACTGGTGTGAGGCAGCAGCCTCACCACTATGTCCCCATCTGCCTCTCTGTGAAACAAAACTCAAAACCTTGGGGACAAAAAGGAGGGACCCCTGCATCCTGAGATACAAAGCTTAAATGTAATGTGGTGATGGAGAAAGTGTGGGTGTATGATATGCTTGGAGAGACACATGTAAAAGCCTTAGGAAACCTGGAAGATCTGTCTCTTTTTGCAACAGATTCAAGTGGGAAGGATGCAAAACTGTTGGGTGAGCCTTTGGAGAAGCCCAAAGCAGCTATGCTCCCTTTGCACCGTGGCCATATGCCCAGGAAGGACTCCTCACTGGGGCAGGGATGGACAGGCTGCCTCTGGCACAGGGTCTGCATGACAGCAGGCATGGACCTTGTGGCAAGGGCAGCCCTTGAGGGTTTCCAAATAACCTGAGAGATAGCCACAGAGCCTGGGCCCCTCCCATCGAGTGGCACCTGCACCTAGTGGGCACCTTTCTCACTTTTCTCACAGTGATGCACCAGGGAAGAGCCAGCCTGGCTTGGCAAGGAGAAATGGCACCTTGCAAAACTACTGGTGTTCTTGCAGGGGGTGAGCATGGGAGCACAGAGGAGATGCAGTTGCTGTAGCCTACTACAAAAGACATTTGACAAGCTGTTGCTAAAGGCTCTAAGAGAAACTGTGAAGCAATAGCATGAGCGAAAAGGTCTCACGGGGATGAGTTGCAGAAGATAGATGGGAAATAAGGAGCAATTTTCATATTGGAAGGGTGTGCTGGGGCCTCTGCAGGAAGCTGGGCAGGGGTGGACAGGCAGGTGACAGCTTTTGCAGATGATTTCAAATTATTCATGGCAGTAAAGGTGACCTTATGATGCTGAGCAAGCAGGTGTTCAAGTGGTAGAGGAGATCCATGCAAAGGGATGCAAAATGCTTGTTTTACATACAAAACAGGGGAGCCAAAATAGACCCTGGGCAGATAGCTCTGGAAACATTGCCTAACGCAAGGAAGAGAGAAAAAATCTCAAGTTAAATGTGTGGCATTAATAAGAGGGGGGAAAGTGAACAGATCAGGAACAAGAAATTATGGCATAACAAAAACTCACGGCAGCCCCAGCTCTAGGACTGTCTGTGCACAGTTTGAGTCCCTCCATCTTAAAGAGGTGCTAGCAGAGGAGTAGAAGGTCTACAGCAGAGGCATCGGGTTAGGAGAGACATGACAAATCTTCTGAGTGAGCAGGACAGGACTCTCCAGGCTGCAAATGGGGCAACTGAGGATGGGGGGTTGCAGAATAATGGAGGACGAAAGAGGGTGGCAAGAGGACAACTGTCTCTTCCTACACAAGAAGTATCAGAGGAAGGCAGTAGGTGCATGACCCAACACCAGAAAACTGAAGCTATTTTCACACAAGGTGTAATTAGGCTGCAGCAGCTGCTGCTGCAGTGTGCTGTGGTTGCTAAAAGCTCAGCTGGATGCAGAAAGCAGCTGGTCAGGGAGGGAGAGGGGGCAAGAAGAACAAAACAACATTGAAGGCTTTTAAATACAGACATTGCTCTGGCTCAGGAAATGTGTAAGCCACAAATTGTTGGTGTCTGGGAGAGTATATGGGGGTGGATCCTGCTTCTCCCATCCTTTCTGCTTTCCCTGGGCATCTGTTTTGGCCACTGTCGCAGAGAGAATGCTGGGCTGGAGAGATGTTTGGCTTGACCTATGCAGCTAACCTGCACCCCCTCCCAGACTCCCCAGTTGTTTGAGGCTTGTGGATTGTGCCATTTGGCTCCATACTATCTGAATTTTGTGTTTATTTTAATAATCTTGGTGTTGTGTCCAGAGGTTCAGAAGAAGCAGTGAGTGCCCCTACGAAAGGTCACCCTCAGACTCTGCCAAACCTCAGTCGCACTCATTTTCAATCCCAAAAGCAGCCTGGAAAGTCAGATTCTGGTTTCATGGAAGCCTGAAGCTCTGCCTCACGGCCTTGTGTGCAGCTAGGACATGTTATTATGCTCCAGTTATGTCAAAAGAACAAACATCCCGAGCATGCATCACTTCTTGGTTCGATGCCGTGAGAAAGCAGGGCATTGTGGGAAATTCCACCCTTGCCACAGGCTCTCAGGAAGCCTCACTACCCAGGAAGCAATATAAAAATGCAGGTCCTTGATGCCAACAAGCTTTAGATTGGCAAGGACCATCAGTGGCACAAGGAAATTCCCATCCTTCCACTCCGGTCTTATCTGGTCCCATCATGGCATGGTGTGTGGTGAAGAAAACAGACTCCTGACTTTGAGAAGATGCAGACCCCTCTAGTCTACTCTTAATTATGTTTTCCCTCTCTTTGTTTGTCCTTCACTTAGTACAATAGGTCAATGTTTAAAAATTACAGAAGGATAAGAGTGTTCTTCACCCCAGCTCTCTGCTCCATCAACCTCTCTGTTACACCATGCTTGGGAACAAACTCTTGAGACAAAGTCTACAGAGCCTTCGCCTCCTATGTCTTTTCAGGTGGATGAGAAGTGATGATCCATTACACATAAGCACTCAGACATGGCCATGCTTGGCCTGGCCACAGGGCTCACAGGATGATAGCACTGCTAGAAGGGGGCTCTGGGGCCCTCCAGTCCCCCTTCCCATTCAAAGCAGGACCATTGCCAATACTAGGTCAGGTCAGCCCAAGGTCTTGCCTAGAAAAGTCTTGAAAAACCTCTAAGTGGGGCATCTGCTACCTCTCTGTGCTGCAGCACCCTCTAGGGAAGTTTTTCCCTGATGTTGAACCTGAACTTTCTAAACCACAACCTGTGTCCATTTCCCTTTGGTGTATCACCTGCTGCTACTGAGAAGAGTTTGACTCTGTCACCGTTGTAACCATCTTCACGTAGGCTGCCATCAAACAGTCCTTTATCTTCCCCTTTGCCAGGTCAAGCAAGTCCAGCTTCTGCAACCTCTGTTCATCAGCCACATGGTCTAGACCCCTCCACTGGACCCTCTCACTGAATAACACATCCATTACTGGGGCAATTCTCTCTTGCATGCATGTGCAGATGTGGAGGACTTCAGTGAAGATCCTTCTGGCCAACAACTGTGGCTTTCCAAAACTAGTGGCTGTTATAGGACAGGCTGCTGCCCCTGTCTCCAAGACCCTGACACTGGCTCCCAGCACAGCCCTAGGGGAGATGCTGGAGGTGAAGGACAGCCTATGCTCTTGGTGTCTTTATGGATTTGGCACCTCAGTCGTGCAGTGGTGCTGCCCTGCCTATGCTGGCAGAGCCCGGCAGCCCCAGGAGAACCTGGCCAGCAGAGGAGCTTCTCCCCAGCCCTCACGTATGGCCAAGGGAGATGTACCCAGCTGCATCCCATCTGAGGCAAAAGGAGAATTTCATCAATGCTAACACTATAGGAGTCCAGCATTGTGCAAAACATTTGAGGCTAATATAAACATTTATGAAAATGGAAATCAGATGGTGTCCAAATAAACCTAGAGTGCTTTTCTAGGGCAGTGCTCTGTCATTTCTCCACAGATGGAGGAACTGCCCCTCTGGGAAGAGTACAGATTTTCCAGATTACTCAAGCCACGCTCTGCCTTTGTCGGTAGTTACAGCCTTGCTTTGACACAGTCCTTAAAGCACGCAGAAATATGTTTGCATCATTGACCGTTTCCAAAGGCCAGGGGAGACACGTGATTTCCCAGAATCAGTGCTTTTCCCGCATCCTTCCAGCCATGCCAGCCCTTAAATACAACCCCAGCATTCTGATGGGATTAGGAGAGGGAAAGCCCTAAACACACATCTTAACCCCAGGGGCTTTGGCAGCTCAGCCTCTGCTGAAGACCAGGACACACAGGAGCCAGACACCAGCCGGGGTTTGGCTGCATAGCTTTGCAGTAAGACAGGACAGACAAACCCCTTACACTTCCCTACAGCACAACAAAGCGTGGCAGGGCACGGAGCAGCAGTGCCCCAGCTTTCAAACGGAAACTGAGGCACAGTGTTGCTGGCTGACAGCTCTTCCCAGGGCCACGTGCCAAGGTCTCCCCAGGCATCCTGCAGCCTTTTCAGCCCAAAGCTCAGCTGCAGGAGTGATTTATCTGGAGTTCGCCCACTCAGGGTAGTTCCCGTCCCCTCAACAGCCCTGTGCTGCCCCAGAGGCTGGCAGCAACAGAGGCACCCATGGGTGTAAGGGAGCCTGGCTGCCCTCAGCCTCTGGGCTATTCTCCTTCTCAGGCCTCTTATACCCCCCAGTCTACTCTTTTGGAGAGACCTTCTCTTCCTTCCAGGGCCCCCCACTCTGCTGCCCCCCTCCCCATTCCAGAGAGGCTCAGCCCAGCCATACCTATGGGCTGCCCGGCTTCAATCCCAGGGCAGCCTCTTGTGAGCCTGAGCCTCCACAGATGCCTTAGGAAGGGCTCCTCACCCTTGCACTGAGTATGCAGGGCTCAGCACTGCTTTTCTGATCCTCTTCTTCATGGTGTGGGAGAAGGGGCCTGAGCCTGGGCAGAGGAAGGCAGGCACCAGGGATGGGGAGATCAGAGATGCTAATCTTCAGGACAGAAGGAGCTGGAAAAATTAAGTGGATGGGGACAGGTTGCAGCAGACATGGATATAACAGGAGAGACCCTGGGGCATGTCAGTCTAAGGGGAAAGTGGAATTTAGAGGAGCAGGCAGCTCCTCAGGAAATAATATTTAAGGCATGAAGAAATCTTCCAGTGCAGAAGGAGGATGTGCAGCGTGATAGAAATTCAGCTGAATCATAAATTCCTTAATCCCTTGAAGTTTAAGAAGGAATTACAGAAAGAAAACAAGTTATTCAAATTCCAGGACATTAATGTAAATGTGGCACAAGCATCTGGGGAGCAACTGGAAAGCTGGAACACAGATGTCAGTACCGAGGGATGAGAATCACCAGAACACAACTCTAAGTGCTTGGAGGTGCAGCTGCTCCAGCATCAGCCGTAGCTTAAGCAGCCTCTGTCACCCCCCATCACCACTGCCCCCTCCCCAGCCCTAGACAGCACCAGGGGGAACAGGCAGTGGGGGCTGCTTACACAAACGATGCTGCCAAAAAATAAATGAAATAAGATAATGCTAACAAACTGTGTGTCCAACTGCAGCCTAAATAAACTGGAGGTTTCCAGAGGCGGATTTCATTCACCCAACTTGTCCCAGCACACTGTGGAGAATTGGTCAAAGCCATCTCGCAGCCATCCACCGCAATGGCCCTGAGGGAGGTGGCTCCCTGGACAGGGGCAAGCAGTGCTGATTTTAGAAGAGGGTGAGGAATAAGCCCTGGGGTTATTTCCCGGAAAAATATTGGTAGAATTAAGGAGTTTTAAGCATGAGAATAATACCAAGACAAAACACCAAGATAGTTTTAATCAAATTTGTTCTGCATAAATCTATTTGCTTTGCCTCCATGGCAGGAGTTTCTCCTCACTGAGAGCAGAGCAGCTGCAGATGTTGGGCCTCTTGACTTTAGTCAGGTTTTTAACACGGTCTCAAGCACTATTCATGTAAATAAGGTAGGGACCATGATCCCTGCCAGTGCCAAGCACTGCCCCTGACAGTGGCAGCAGGGATGAGGAGGAGTGTCACTGCTGGCCATGGCTTCGTGCAGGTCTGAGGAGCACTGCACATCCCTCCCAGCATACAGACCCCAGGCTGGGGGTCTGCTCTTACAAAGCTTCTGGGAGGTAGACACAAACCTGGATGGAGATTCATGATCAGAGCAGAACTGCATGGGAGGGTCCGTGTGAGTCCACAGGAGTCTGGTCTGAGCCAGGTTCATTGATTATTTGGATGTTGAAATGCAGAGGATGCACACGAGAGATTCAGGGACTGGAAGCATAGTGACCAGGGACAGGATCTGATCTTCGAGTTATCTAGGTGAAAAAAAAAATCAATAGGATGCAATTCAAGCAGAACAGGAACAGCATACAGCAATGACACAGAAATAAACAACTGCACAAATACAGGGAGGAAATTGCCTGTTCAGTAATAACTCTGCAAAAACCCAAACACTGGAGTAATGACTGGTCATGAATGCATTGTGTCAACACATTGCTGTGAAAAAGGAAACTTCTAGCTGGGACTTGCAAAAAGGAGTGACACCTGGACAACAGACAAAGAAACTCCCCTGCTCCAGCTGTCATCATCAGAGCTCAGCTACTGTACAGTGTCCGCTCTTGGCACTCCAGAGTCCAAAAGGCATGGCAAGGCAAGGCAAAGCTGTCTTCAGGGAAATTCAGCTCCACATTGTCTTTGATACCAAGCCCTGACCGTGTGATGGCACCTCTTCCCCAATCACTTTCAGAAAACCACTCACTCAAAGCTAACTTGTATGTTGTGAAGGCACAAGGTTTGCCAGCAGCTCCTCACTCCTCCAGGGCCCAGACTTTTGGGGAAATGGTGCCAGAACTCTGCCCCTCAAGGCCTCATCTGCCCCACAGGACATGGGTGCTTGGCTCTTGCAGTCACTGTCACCTCTCATCCCTCCCCACAGCAAGTGTCTGATATGCAGAGACATTTCCCACTGTGCCCACACAGTAATCCCGGCCCGTGTGGCTGTCAGGCAGTCCTGGGGAAAACATCTCATTGGGACTATTTTTAATTATGATCTTGTAGTCTGAGCTCCGCCTGCCTGGGCTTGTTCTGTTTTAGAAGGGGCCAAGAAGGAGCTGCTGACAAGTCTGGTTATCAATGACCATCCAGGACATAAAACAGAGCAGGAAACTCCCTGTTACATCTCCACCGGCCAGGCACAGCCTCTATAAAGAAACCACCATAGGTTTGGGCTTCAACTTAGGGCACGCAGTATCTCACAGCCATTTGCAGCACAGACTCTTGCTATGTGACCCCTACCCAGGACTAAAGCACCAGCAGCAAGTGCCGTGCTGGGCACAGGGCTGAGCCAGGGCCAAGGGACAGCCAGGACAGCTGCAAACCCCGCTGCGGCAGAAAAGCTTGGCTGCAGGGCTCTCCCCAGGGCAGGGAAGGAGCGGGGTCCGGCTGGGGAGCCTCTGGGACCAGGTGGGATTTGGCCACAAGGCAGGACCAGGATGGGGACAGACCTGCCACAGCACTTTTGCCATGGCTCAGGCCCCAGGAGGGAAAGATGAGCTAGCTGGTGTGGACTTTGCAGGAGACATCAGTGCAAGCAGGATGGGAAAAGGAAGCACATCCGCGATGGCCCTTCTGCTGCTGCTCCCGGTGCTCAGCCCCACTCTGCGCGGCCCTGGCAGGAGAGCGGTGAGGGGCTCTGCAGCCTCGGAGGGCTGGGGGACCAGGGATCCCACCCCAGGGTTTGCACTGGGTGCTTGGGCAGGACACAAGTGTGTCTCCATCTTGCAGTGCTCCAAACAGGAGACAGATTTGTCTCTGCAAGTGAGTCCATCCACAGTGTCTGGTGTTTTTAAACTGAAATATGGTGGGACTGGGCTCAAGAGCATCAGATGCCAGTTAGCAATGGGGTGAGAGCCGGCCTGGCACTGGGGACGTGTTTGGAAGGAGAAACCCTCCAGGTCTCACAGCGCCGGCCGTGCTTGGTGACCCCCGCCCGCGGGTGACTGCCCGGGGCAGCGCAGAGGGGCGGGGCGGCTCGGCCCCCGCTTGTCCCCGCAGCGGCCGTGGGTCACCGCGACCCGGGCATCCCCCTGCCGTGACGAGCCCCGCGCCGGCCCCAGGCGCGGGCCCTGCCCCGCCGAGTGTCCCCGCCGGGTGTCTCCGCAGGCGGAGGCCGTTCCCGCAGGCCGCACCCCCATCTAGTGGCGGGTCCCGGCCTCACATGGCTGCCTCCGCAGCCCGGAAAGGGCACCCAAGGGGTGACCGCAGCTTGGCCCCAGGCTGGGGCAAGGAGACCGCCTCGCTTTTGGGCGGCTGTGTCCGGGGTCTGCCCGAGAGCAGCCCCTCTGCCAAGGGCTCTGCTGGCGCTGGGCTCGGGGTAGAACCGGACCTTGTTAACGGGTGAATTGCAGGGGCGGGGGCTGCAGCACCCCCAGCCCGGGCAGGGGGAGGCCTCTGGCTTTGTAGTTCCCTTCTTGTGGCTGCTCTGAAGAAGAACCGGCAGAGCCCGTCACCCCTGTGTCCTGGCAGCCAGCCCAGGCCACATCCCAGGCACCTGGACAACCTGCCGAAGAGGGTTCATCATGAAAGGGCCATGAAACAGGGTCACAGCCAGGCCCCTGAGGGCACCTGCACAGGGGTGTTGGCTGAGGCGGCCCCACCATGGGCTCTGCATCACCCGTGCACATGCAGGGGGTACACACCGTCCCCTGACCACCGTCAGGGCATGTCCACCCCCCCAGCAGCAATTGCCCGAGTCGTCTCCCAAGACAGGCAGGTGACAGGACAGGGCAGAAGGGTCACGATCACTGCAGTTGGGGACCCTGTCCCCCCACTCCTGCACAGGACCGAGCTGCAGACATGTGCTGTGATTGTGGCTGTGTCCAGCTCGTTGCAGTGTGTGCCTTGGCCTCCTGCCCAGGCACCATCATCATCCCCACAGCAGCACCCAGGGCAGGCAGCAGCCCCCAGCCTCCTCGGCTCCACTGACAAACCATCTCCAAAACAGCCCCTGCCTGCCCAGAGCAGGAGCCGCAGTGGGGAGACCTGCGGGTGCAACGAGCAGCTCAGACCTGGGGGGACAAGGGTGCCCTGGGGGGACATGGGTGCCCTGGGGTGGTGCAGCCCAGAGCTGCACGCACAGACGGGTGCTGCCACCCACTCCAGGCCACTCCTGATAATGTTGTCACCCATGCAGCAAGGGTAAGGCCACTGACGTGTGGCAGGATTGCAAAACGCAGGCTTGAGCGATGCCAAAGCTTCCTTCACGCTGATCTTTAAACGGGTGCTTGACGCCAGGAAGAGCACAGCCCTCAGCCTGGGCACAGGAGTGCGCCTCTCTCCACAGAACTTTAACGAACAGCTCATATTTAGAAAATCCAGTGGCTACCTCAGCTCCTTTCTGGGCTGCAGCACCTCAGTGTGGACTCATCCTTGCCCTGGCTAGATCCAGATCTCCCTCCCAAGTTTGGATCATGATAGATGAGATGCCAGCAGGCACTCACAGATCCTGGCCAGTGGCAAGTGAAATGGGACATGGACCATGCAGCAGCAGCAGCAGGAACTACAGCTAGTGTCCAGGAATGGAGATTCAGATCTTTCTTAGCACTGGGCAGTCTGGAGGAGAATGAAATGACCTCATTTGGCGTAGCACAAGCCCGTTTTGTTAGGCACAAAAGATCAGTGTGGAGAAGTTTGGAGGGTATAATCCAGTGGAGGAGAAAAAAAAGTCTCATACTCATCTGTGAACCAAGATTTGCTTTACATTTCTTCCAAAACCTGCAAGGATATATGACGTAACAAACTTCCCCAGATATTCTGCTCTTACAAAAGCCCGTGCAAACACTTTATCCCAGCCCTGAAACACTGGGGCTTTCCCAGCAGCTGTTTTAAACCCAGCCCATTTATTTTAACTGCTGGCAGACTGGCACCCCTTTCAGAACAGTCCATCTGGGCAATACGCAATGGCCCCGCACAGGCTGTGTGAGCCGGGACAGGCAGGCACAGGCAGCTGTGGGCAGCAGCAACCACAGTGCCAGCAAGGGAACGGCTCTGTCTGGCATGGGCAAGGGAGCAGCTTGTGGGGGGCAGCTGAGAACAGGCTGAAAACCACAAGCTTTGGGATGGAGCAGGAGACACGAGTGTCGGAAAAGACCGCGGGAGACAAGTCTCATGCTATCATGGTCAACAAGTCTCGTTTATTAGATATAATAGCATCACATTTATACAGTCGTTAATGAGCTCATACATATTGCAAAACTTAGCTCCTTATTGGCTTATGATTACATATTGTGAAGCGTGACCCTTTATTGGTTAGTGATTAGAAACTACCTATGCCTAGTTTTTCATGACCTACTTATTTTATGCTTACAACTACAAGAACCCTTGAACAAAGGCGTATTTGCTTCTACAAACAAAGGCATACTATCCTTGCTGACTGTTAGCTACAATGTTTCTTCTGCATCCTGCATCCGAACGCAGATATTCTAATCTTTCTCATGCTTCAGCTAGCTAACTTCCTCATGACTGCTTCGTAGTCAGTTTAGAGACAGGGTGTCTTTGTCTCTGTGTCTTTGTCTCTGTCACGTATACTCTTTTACAGTTTACCCAGTGGTATTTTCTCATGTCCCTTATCCCGCACTATCATTCCTGGTATACACTCTCCACATTTTCCCCCGTTTTCTTTTTTAAAACAAGGAGATTGGCCTGTGTGTTATAGTTCCTGTTAGAAATCAAGGTAGGACTAATATTATTAATAAAATCATGCTATTAATGCTAATTAAATACATTACCAAGGTTTTTAACTACAGTCCCAATCCAAGTGAGAGCTAAGCATTAATAGGGAACAGGGTACTTTCACTTTGTGGTTACCAGTCAAAGCTACTCCTGATATAAAATTGTCAAAGTTTCTTCTGACTTTCTTCTTAAAACACTCAAAGATAACAAAAATCACTCAAACTCCACAAACCCGTGTTCGACATTCCACAAACCCGTGTTCGACATTCCAATGTCCATTTGCTTTTTTCTTTTAAAAACCCCACAATCCTTCTGTTTTTATTAGTTTGAGCGAAAAAGCCACCTAGGGCAAGTTGCTCTACATGTTTGGCCATACAAGAAAACGATATATGCACTACAATGCAAAGCAAGATTATAATACCAAGCCATCTAAGGCCTTCTTTTCACTTCTGACTAATTATATTAGAAATTTCTTACTTTGTTTTTCTATTCTGGTGTTTTAAAAGTCAGGAATTAATTGCCAAGGCTAAAATTGCCTACAATTTCTCCTTTTTGTTTTTTGTACCATAAAGGCGTTGCCCACCATCTTCTGCAGGGCCCTTGCAGACACGATAGCAAACAAGGCACTAATAAAAAGATTGCCAAATTACAAATAGCATCTTAAATCCTGACTTTAATAGTCAAAGAATTCAGTGGTGTAAAAACTATTCACTTAACTAATCATCATTATTTATCTTAAAACAAATGCTAATCAACAAAAATCTTAATGCCATAATAACTATAGACTTAAGACTCTTTTCCCCTTTTTTTTTTTTTTTTTTTTTTTTTTTTTTTTTTTGTACTAATTTATGAGATGTATGAATGCTATGCAGTGTTAGCCATGCCGAAATCTTCTGTTCTTCTTTTACATTGGTGAATGCCAACACTACAATTCACTGCCACTGCTACTTGTTTTTCAAGCAGTAACTCTGTCCAGGTGTTAAACATCACAGTACTGTATAGTTTCATCTGGATGTAGTGTCCTTATACCTAAAAACTATTACAATTATTAGTAAAACTATTACAATTATTACAATTATCTCTGTTTCAATATATACATTAATATAAAATACTACCCAAAAACACTTTCATATTTGAAACAATTCAACCACTTCAACAAAAAATGCATTTGCAAAATTAAAGAAAAATCCAAATTAATGTTGATTGCAAGTTAGAACAGTTCAAGGATTCCCAATTTGTTAGTATTCATTTTAACCGGTGCTATTCAAATACAGTATAAACCATTCAGTGTTTCTACAACAAAAAGAAAACATTCAAATATCAAAGCTATGACAAACACACAAAAACAAGGAAAGAAAATTTCTTCTGTACTCATCTCTGTTGTAGCAAGGTACAACATGTCAGGAAATTGCACTCTGGATAAAATCATAGAAGACAACCGAAATAGAATCTACTCTGAATTTCCTTGTTGTTGTGGTTTTACATCAGAACATTCAAGTTATAACAACCTAATGTCTCTTTAGGAATTCATAATGAAATTGTAAAAATGCTACTAAAAATTCCTATTTCAGGTGCAATCTTCTGCTTTCAAAATCAAATTTCATACTTACAGTATCTTTATAAGCATGCCATACACCCTTGTAAAAAAAAGCTCACATTGGAAATGATGACAGGGCCTTAATTAAAAAGGTGATAACTGGTGACACTATTTTTCATCAGGAAAGAAAACTAAAAGTTAAAAGCCTCATAAGAATCCATAGCTTATGCTGAAAACTTGATCCATGCTCATTCTGTTAATTTGAAAATACTCTTTGGAAACTATGTAAACTCCTGCAGAAAAACTTAGTGATACACCTTTATCTGTTAAAATAAGGATAAGTTATATTCACATCTACCCTATGCTATGTTCTATTACTAATATACACTTCATTACTTGCTTATGTTACTATCTAATACCTATCTTTACATCTTTATATTCTTCTACCTACAGTGTTCAAGGCTTTCTCCTCTTTTTTTTTTTTTTTTTTTTCCTTTTGCCTTTTTTTTTTTTTTTTTTTTTTTTTTTTTTTTTTTTTCAAACAGAAGTTAACAACAAGTACACTCGGAATGCTGCCTGAAGAAAATCCCACGGTGTTCCAGAATCTATAACGATAAAAACATAGCTTCTATCCAAAGTTAATAGTTGTGTGGGACTCTCTGATACAATAGTAATAACTTCATATTCATCTCTGATCCTGTAAACTTTTCAAATTCTCGTATCTGTCCAGTTCCTATTTCAATTTAGTTCATGTATTCTAATTATGCATTCATGTTACACAGACGGAAGGTACCTCCACTTTATCCACACACTTATTCCATAAAACAATACAAATCAAAGCATTGTATAACTTAAACCGTCTGAAATGCAAGTTGGGCACTTTAAGAAACTACGGGGGGAGTAAAGCCCTCCTCACCGCAGTCAGTGCTGGGTGAGGAGTGCAGCCGTGGCCTTCTTCAGCTTGGAATGTTGTTATCAGCGTCGTCATGGAAACCACTATTCGCCGTTTCTGGGTTGCTGCTAAAAATAGCTCAAAAAAGTTAATCATTAAGAAATTAACAAATGCTTGTATATAGGAAAACTAGTCCATAATTCCTCATTGCTTTTTCTATCCTCTTTTACGCTTCCTCGAGGGGGGGGGACTGGGGAGCTTCCCCGGGGGGAAAGGGGGGTGGGGGGGGGGGGGGGGGCGGGTGGTGCCAGGTGGGGAAAGTGCCTCCCCGGGGGGAGGGGAGTAGGTGGTGCCAGGCGGGGAAAGTGCCTCCTCCCCGGGTCCGTCAGCTCACAACTCAGCACTGCCTCCCAGCATCGTCATCCAAGGGCGGGGGGAGGGGGGGGACCATCTTGTCCAGCTGTTGCGCACTTCTTTTTCGGGCGGAGGGGGATCTTGCCCACACTACGCAGTTCATCTTCCAAAACTTCTCCGCGCATTCCTATCAAAACACTTCTTAGAAGTTTGAAAAAATTCATTCGCAAAACCAGAAGCACAAAGTCCGGCTAAATGCTTCAGATTGAAAGCTGTCTCCCGCGGTCTTTTCCGACACACGAGGGCTAGGTGTAGAGGTGGCAGCTGGAGCCTGGCAAGGAGGTAACTGCCCCAGAGCCCCTGAGAAGGAAAGAGAAGGGCAAACTCATGCAGAACTATTTATTTTGGCTGTTATTTTGCGGTCACAGAAGTGGAAACAACCCCTAAAGCCAATGTGATGGAGGTAGTGGGGAGGCATCCAGGGGCGAGGGCAGGAACCCGTCTTCTGGTGCCAATATGACCTTGGGTCAGATTAAGCCAACTAAAACTTTATCCTAAAGCCTTTAATTGCTACAGGAACCCTGACTGCTGGGGAGAGAGAAGAAATCAGTCCCTTTGGTCCCAGCTCTGCAGCGCTGTTTCTCGACCTCTCTGTGCACTCACAAACTCAATCTGCTTTTATAAAGCACAGGACACATCCTGACAATTCTGTGCATCACTCTCTTTTGCAGTCTTCTCCCCAAAGTGCTGGTTATTTGGCTGTCAGAAATATCTACATGCTCTATGCATCTCAATTTACACCAGGATTCCCAACATTTTGTTTTCCTGCAAGTTTCACACCCCAGTAAGGGTCTGTGAGAGGAGCAGCGTGCCATTCACAGCCCACGCAAATAATATGCCATGCTGGCATATACCCCTGGAATACCCTATCATAATAATACAAATAATAAATATAAAAGAGCCACTGTCCTTTCCGTGTGTCAGTGCCACTAGATGGCACCAGCTGTGTACCCTTCCCAGCCCTGGCTGTCCCCAGGGCAGCTGGGGACACTGGGGGGACCCAGCCCAGCCCTTGGTGAAGAGCAAGAGACCTCAGCGCATGCCGGTGCCTCCTCCTGCTCTTCCCGCACGGACCACGGGGTGCTGGGGTAAAGGCAGACATTTTACCCTCAAAATCAAGGCAGGTGGCTTCAGCAATGTGCTGGGGTGAGGGAATTACCTGAGGTGGCTTTCGCCGTGCTGCCGATCCCACGCACCCGTGGGTCAGGCATCACTCTCTAGCCGGGTGGAGAGGAAAGCCTCAAAGGTGTGTGCGGGTTATTCCGGTTAATATTGGGATCAATGTATGTATGAGTTTCTCAGCATCGACAGGCTCCTCTAGGGAGGGAAGAGGAAAGGGAATAAAACATATTTTCCTATGTAATTTTGCAGTCAGCAAGTGGTTTGCCCTCCCTGAGGTCTCATGGGTTTAGGGATTGATTCTCCTCATGCCCATTTGCTATCCAACAGAAGTCAGCATATCCCAAATCTTCTTTATTACCTGTTTTTTCACCATCAAGCCCTCCCTTCACTGTCACATATCCTTGGCAAAGCCACCAAGTAAACTGGGGAAGTGCAGGTGGCACCTCAGCAAATGTCAGGTCTTTCCTCAAACCTTGTAGCATAATTAAGGAGCATCTGTTTTCCACTGTCTTCAGCAATGAGCACTGAAGGTGACCCTCTGAGACAGGAGCTCAAATGACAGAGGTGGCTGGCAAGGCTCTGCTGCACACAGCACATCAAAGTGACCAGACAAACCCTGGCCTTGAGCAATGTGGGGGACACAGGTGACAAATCATTGCTCACTACATGACCTGTCAGCCCAGTGCAGAGCCAGAGAGGTGATGGATGGAGAGCAGCTCCCAAAATCGAACCACCAGGACTGGCATGTCACTCCCTGTTGCCCACGTCCCCAGGGCTGGCACGGCCAGGTGATGGGTGAGCACAGCAGTGGGATGACCCTGGCACCAAGGGGATCCCTGTGAAACATTGGGTACAGAGTGAGTGAGAGAGGGTCTTTGTGCAGGGAGCCTCTGGCTGCTGAGCTCCGAGCCTGTCCTGCTCACAGGGGTGGAGCCGCTGTGGGGGCTGCTGGACTCAAGGGCAAACGGAAGATGTTCATTGCAACTCCATGGTGGCCCTGGCAGGTGGACAGCAAGGGCAGTGCTGCCCCTGCCCACATCCTGATGCCATGAGATAACCCTGTGGAAGTATCCCGAGTGTGACCCTGCTTCCCATCCCTCTGCAGACTGCAGCACAAATCCCACCCAAGCTCTTTAACCCTAGGGTGAAGGCTAGAAAGGAGGAGGCTGGGTCACTTGAGAACATCAGGGCACATGGCAAAATGAGCTAAAATGCCCCCCAAACCCTTATCCCCCTTCACTGACTGCCTCAGATAACCCCAAGTAGTGACCTAGCATCCCCTCTGCTGCCACCTCCCCTCCTGGGGGGTCACTCAGAGTCTCCCCACACACCATCTGCTCTCCCCAAGCAACTTGCTGGTGGCTGAGAACATCCCTCCCATACCATCTGCCTCCACACCAGGAAGCCTCTCCCCATCCCCACCCTAGTCAAGATCCCCAGGCCCTCTGGCTCCAGAAAACCTCACACGTGCCACCAGCCCTAAACCTCATGGACAAATTCAAGTCTTTATTTGCCCTATCCACAAGTGGATGCTGCACACAGGCTGGAGAAACTTGCCACTAAGAAATCTCATTGAAAGTGTTGCTTCTCCATGGACACACACAGAGCAGAAGGTGCTGCCCATCCCCTGCCCGCCCAGCAAGGACAGGCAGAGCAGCAGCCGAGATGGTGCAGGACTTGTCCTCAGCCATCTCACCCGTGGCCAGCCCGGTGTCCCCCACGGCTCCCAGCCACTGCTTGGGAGCAGAACACACCCTTGTCTGACTGGGAATGTCAGGTGGCAGAGATGTAGACAGGCATCGACATGCACGTGGCAGGAGCTATCCACACGCTGTGGGATTGTTTTTAGCCTGGCTGCATCAGAATGTCAGAGGGGTTTTTATTTATTTTCTCTGGAATGCTGATTGCTTGAAATCCCCATCGGCAGAGGCTGACTCTGACTCTGCTGTCACAGGCGGGTCTGTCGTCCTTTCCACCCTTGAAAAAAATGTGCAATTAGGTGGGAGGGGAAGGTGACTGGCTCAGTGTGGGGCCAGCTGTCACCCTTCGGGGGGCCAGCAGCCACCCAGCCCCACAGCTTGACCTCTGAGGCTGCAGCTCCACGGGTTCCTCCAGCCTTCCCACATCATGGGAAAGGTCTTGCTGAAGCTGCAGTGGACAGCCATGAAATGCAAGGGATGCAGGAGCTGGGCCTTTGAAGCAGACATGAGGTCAGGAAGGACAGGTAGGCCACAGCACAGTCTCACTGCCCTTTAATGATGTGAGGGATGGAGTATAACGATGCTGAGGTCTCACAGTGCCCCAAAAGCGCACAGAGGACTCCCTGGACATGGAGCAACCTGTTCCTTCCTGCTGCTCTGCCACTCACTCTGATGTTGAGATATTAAAGGATAAAGTTAAACTCATTAGATATATGGAAGTTGTTATACTAAAATAGAAATTAAACTGACCAGGTATATTGTTGTTAGAAATATCCATTATATAGTCCCATCCTTACTGGGGCTACAGATAGAAAACTGATAGTTAAAGTTTTATGATTTAAACAATGTACTTTTGATAGGTAGAATGTAGCCATCAAAAAGCAGAAGTGGAACTGCTAACCTGCTAACTCAGTGAGCCAACCCTGAACTGCTTCCACTTGCCAAAAGACTGCGACCTTAAAGGAAAGTTAATTCCGGCAGGGGAAGATTGAGACCCTCTACCTAAATCATACCACCGACCCCCAAAAAACAGGCAGAGTAACAAGACTGAGCATGTGTACTAATTTATATGCAAGGCAAAGAAACTCTGACCAATCATTTAATAAAATAAATGAAACTATCACAATGTATTAGGAGGCTGAATACATTAATGCTTCGTGTATAAATAATCATGGATTTAAAGATTTGTGTGCTGCCCGGGGGCTGGTACCCATACACGTGCATGTCTGCAATAAAAGGTAAACTCTGTGTGGATTGTCTCTTTGCACACTGGGTGACGGACCCAGTTTTTGGGACAACTCCACGCTCAGCATTGAGCCAGAAGCAAAGCTCTTGACAATCATAAACCTGCACTGGCTCCTGTCAAGCTCACAAGATCCCATCTGCAGGAAGGGTCCTGCGTGGATGAGCTGCCTGTGAGCTGGGACAGCCACATCCTGGGGCCAGACCTGTCCCCAGCTTCAGACACCAACAGGTCATGCACAGATTTGCCGCTTTCCTTGTTGGGAAGCAGATTTGAGGGGGAATGGCCACTCAGAAAAGCACTGGCACATCCGAGGCAGCAGAGCCTTTTCTCCTTGTTTACAGGGCCAGAGAGGAGCGGTAATGACCTATATTAACACAATAGCAAAGGAGGGCCTTGAATCAAATCCAACTGGGAGGTTGCGACCAGTCCATAGATAACTGGGAAGAAAAGTCAGTGTTTTCCTGGCCGAACTGCTTATTTACATCTGAAAGCAGCAAAGACCTTGCCCGGAGGCTGGGACAAACAACTCCTTTCACTGCCTGCTTCCCTTGAGGCTTTCCCCTCCGTCTCCAAGAGGAAATTTACAGTAACTGAGGTATAAAAATCAATACAAGACTCTGCTCCAGAGCCAGCTGTAAAACTCATACAGGAAGAGCTCCCTATCCCACAGCCAGCACCCTGGCAGGCCGACCCCAAAGTGGGTCACAGCCTTCGTGTGTGGGGAGAGAGGGAAGAGGCAGCGCTGGCTGCACCCTTCCTGGTGCAGGCCAGGCTTCGGGGGTGGATCCATGTGCCCAAACCCACAGGCACTGCTGACACTATGGGCTAGGCAGGATTCCCTAACAGAGGGTCCTGCGTCCCCAGGCGAGGTTGTGATGCCATGTCATCTGCTAGGACACCATGTGATGCAGCAGTCCCTGGTTTTGTGTGAGACTATGAAACAAGAGATGGAAATAGAGAAATTTGGCAAGGGAGAACCTTCCTCCTCCTCCACACACCACCATGCCACATCCTGGGAATAACTGCCAGGACTCAGGGAAGCAGCAATCTCTAGGAAAGTTTGAAGGAATGTCTTTTTGCCATATCCTATTCATCTTCCGCCTGGACTTTGCATAGAAGATCAGGATTTGGGTCACACGGTTTTCCTGCAAAAGTGCAGGAATTGTGTCTTCCATAGCTGCCAGGCTTGGCTGTGCATCCGGCTGCACAAGTCCCCGAAGCTTTCAAGGAGCTGTGATTGCAGATGCTGCCATGTGGGAGTGAGTCCTCATGTTTCTCACAGCAGGCCTGAGGGAAAAGAAGAAAAAGCTGGGTAATTAAATAGCACTTGTCAGAACACGTGCAGGAGCCAAATGAACTCAAACAAAAGCAAAAACATCCCACCTGTGCACAGACTCTTGCATGAAGCGGTATTGACATTTACCTGCTGAAAATCTCCAGTTCCTGGGCTACTCTGGCTAACACAACCCATGGGCCCACAGCCGTGGGCAGCATCCCGGGTGCTCCCTGCCCACTCTAGCCAAACCTGCACACTCCTCTTTTGGGAGGTCAGTTCATACTAACATGAAACAACCAAAGATAACTCTTTTCCAAAGTCCTCCCACTTCTGTATACAAAAGGGACAAACATGCACAACTATTGCACTCCTGGCTGTGAGAAAACAAACGATTCCTGATGTATCTGCAGGTCACACCTCAGCACGTGGGGCTGGGATAAAGGAGGAAGGTGACCTCCCTTTGAGCACATCCCAACACTGATTTCATCATTAGTGCTACCCCTGATCTCAGGTCAAGCTACCAGCCTGTGCTGCACATGTGCACTGCAGACACAGCCAGGTCTTCTAGGATTTGGCAGCCTATTTACCCAGGGGATTTCAGCAAATAGGAGATTAAGTGACTTACAGCATTTTAAAAACATGTTCCTGAATATCTTTTCTAAAGTGATGGCAGTGCCATGAGTAATTTTTTTAAAGGAGGGTATAAAAGTGAGTGGCTAATAGTCAGTTCATTATATCAGAATCAGAATTATATCAGTTTTCATTAGGAAGGGAAAGCTTGTGTGCTTATTAATTGCTTCTCTAATTGCTTTCTCTCCCTGCTAACAGGGTATCCTGCTGCCTGCTTGTGCTTGGAGGCCCCAGGTCAGAGCCCTGCGTAACTCATCCCTGAGCTGCTAACATGGGGAACTATAAATAAATGGTGACACCGGAGAGCAGAGGAGGAGATGGAAGGGACTGTGCTTCTCAACCTGAGACACTCAGTCTAGTCACCTTATCCAACAGAAGGTGACTGATGACAATCTGTAAATATTAACTGAGGGAGACTGTTTTTGATAGCTGAGGGCTCTGCCCTGACAAAGATAAAACAAAATTCTCTGGCTCTGAGCTGGACAAATTTGAACTAAAAAGAAGTTGCAGATTATTTTAAGTGAAGCAAACAGCTGCATGTTCTCTGCTAAGAAGTATTTTTAAACCAGGAGGACCTGTTTAGTTTCAAGATCTGCTGCAGCTTACCCCCAAAAATCCCCAATTTGTGACTGTGAAGGAATCACTTGGGAAACTGAATGGAGATTGCAGGTGCTCCAGATGAGCCCTGACAATTCACACCAAGGGGATTTAAGACATTACAGTGACAGTCATCCCTCTGACTTTCATCCCTCCTCCCTTCTGCCAGCAGCTGCTGCTGCCAGCACGGAGAGGGCACAGTCACCTCTGGTGCCCACAGCATGGCAGGGTCACCTGGAGAGGACCGAGCTTGGTTTAATTACTACAGCTCTCATGTAGAGGGGCAGCAGTGGGGCTGACATAACCCTCCCCTCTGCACCAGGAAAGGAGGGGGACTTTGGAGGAGAAAATCCCTCACCATGCCCTGCCAGGAGGCAGCAGTGCTGGCTTGGGAGAACCTGCCCACACATCCATGGTAAAAGCTGGAATGGAGGGAATGCTGCAGAGAGGCAGCTACAGGGACACACAGATGGGAGAGAAGGATGCAGAGGAAGAGCCCTGTCTCTTCCTTTGTTCCTGCTGTAACCTGAATCAGGTATCTAAGCATTCGGCGCCCTGCACTGCCTACAACAACATGCTTCATCATGTGGAACTTTGCAGGTGGAGAGAGGAAGTATAACCGGCACATACAGCAGTGAGGAACTCGGGAAGGTGATGCTACAGCCACATGCCTGTGCAGGTACAGGTGTTACACACAAGCACGCTCACACACACACACCTTGCCTACCTTTGCTAACAGCAGAGGCAGCCACAGAGTCCATATTTGCTAGGTTTTACTTCTATATCTGCAAAAAGCAAGTTTGCTTCTGTTTCTGATTCCCTGCAGTTATCGTGAAATGCCTTCAAGAGAGCAGCTCTATCTTCTCGGCTCAGCGAGTCTTTGATGTCCAGCACCGCACTCAGATGTTCCTTCCTTTCCAAAAGGATAAGAGGGCAGGTTAATGAAAGGGTCAAGGAAAAAAGCTTGCTTCCTATCACTCAGTTTTGCTGGACCAGACCAAAGATTGGAAGCTGCTGAGCTGCTTTTTGACATCCTCTGACCACCTAACAAGGAAGAGGCCATATCACAACAGTTTTGTGGAATATGGCTGAACTCATGAGTCCTGAGCCCATTGCACACAGCATCCCTGTGAAACTGTGGAAATCTTCTCCTCAGGTTTCTCCTAGAAAAAGATCTGCATCTCCCATAAGAGGTTTGGAGTAACCCTGCATTTGACCATTTGGAAGCATTTTTGATATCTTTTCTCCTCTCAAATTGAGCTACTTCTTGTTCATCTGGAACACTGTAGGATTTTTGTTCTGTAGTTCAGCTGTTTATTGAGTGGGGCCACAACTTACTAGTCTGATTAACAAACAGGGCAAGTACACCCAAGCCAAACAGTTTTAGACACACAGGAATCTGCTGAAATCAAGAACAGTCCATCTACTCGCACCAGGATTACTTCCTCTGAAATCTGTATCAAAATAATATTTTTCTGAGTACTTCCTATGCACACTTTCTATACTACATATATACACATATATAAATTTATAGTAACATATATATATATATCACTATTTTCATATGTGTGTGTGTGTATATAGCAAGATAATAATAATTGCTATGCTGTATCAGATAAGCAGCTTTTTAGCTCAACAGCATCTTCAAAAGTACCAAATGCTTAGGAAAATAATATAGAAACCAGATGAAGCATAACATGATCTCTTTTTATCTTTTTTTTTGTTCCTTTCTGGCAGTCTGCAGTTTAGGGACCTCCTTCACTGGCATTATATCATGACTGTCATGTTGCAGAGGCACTGAAATAAATATCTACCACAAATTGCCCGCTCCCCATTTGAAGCTATTCATACTTCTGGCCTTCACAGCATCCTGTGACAGAGAGCTCTACACTGTAATCATGTTAACTTGGAAAATTACAGTCACTAGCACAAGATAACAGAACAAAAGATGGATGTAATAAACCACAGACTTTGGAACAAATGCAGTTAGCTTAGATCTCACCTTCCTAATAAAAGTTGGGTTTCATTTCTGTTAACAGCTTCCTGTGAGAAATGGAAGCATATATTCTTGCTGAATACACCTAGGATTTTGTGGAAATAATTATACTTAGAAAAGGATTGGTGAAGTGTTAAAGCCAAAAGCCAAGTGCTTGGAAGTTATGAAATGCCTGAGTTAAGGATGTTCTTGAAACCTACGTTTGGCATACGTGTGCCTGTGCTGCAATATGCACCAATATAGCCTGTAAATTGTCCATTCAGGCAGTATTTTTCCACAGCGTTCCTGTTTTGTTGACAGCCATTTCATCCATCCTTCATCTTTATGGAAGGACATCTCAACTCCACTGGTTAATGTCTGGCAAAGTTATAAACCATGTTAATCAGCATCTGCAAATAGGCAGCACTGAGTACATTCAAAGGTAAACATTGTGCCTGGCCCAGCACACTGCAAAGAGAAAGTATTGCAGGACTACTATTGCTGTAGGTCTTCTGGTGGCAAGTAATCATGTAAAAAACTACAGAAGTCAAACCAATAAAAGACCTTACCTTAGATCAGGAAATTCTTTAAGAATGGGCAGGAGGGCTATTTTCATCCCCTCAGCATCAGAAGTTTGAATAAGTTCTAAAATTGCTTTTATAGGATCCTTGAGGGGACCAGCTGCAGGACCCTGGGGAGAGAAGCAAAAGTGTGTTCAGGGCAAGGGAAGTAGCACACAATGTTAAGAGCTGGACTCATCTCAGACTGGGGATGTCACTGCATGGAGCTTTGCAGGACTGTCTGTGCATGTATAGAAGCCTGTTTTCCCTCCAGGGTAGGAGAAAAGAAACTAAGATGCAACCACATTCTGCTTCCAGGGCAGCTGGGCAACTACCTTCAGCAGAGCAGAATCCCCTCCTGCATCCCTTTGGGAAAACAGACAATAGTACCTCATTTTTCCCAACCTCACCTGTCCTTTCAAGGCTGTTTCACCCTTTGGGAAGTTATTTCCTTCCAGAGGTAAGCACAGCCCTGCACCTATGTGAACACAAGCTCTGTTGGCCAGCATATGATGGCCTTTCTGCTGCCCTGGAGTATGCCCAGGGACAGCAAAGCGATGCTGGGGAGAGGGTGAGTGGACACAGATCCTCCAAGAGAAAAACAGAAAAAATGGGAAGGAGGGCTGGACACTGTAAAGGATATGGTATGGTGGGTAGATGCCATGTATGGTCAGCTCCCCTGAACCAGAGCATGTAGAAGAAAGCCTCATCAAGAGACACGCGGCATTCTTAGCAAGGCCAGAAGAAGCAGAATGCAGATTAACTGCTGAGAGAGAGCTTCAGCTCCTGCTCGCATTTTTCATTGGTGCAGTAATGCGGTTAAATTGCTTCCCTGAATTATTGATGCCATCACGTCAACAGAGACTCTGTGACAAAGCAAACCTGGAGAACAGGCTGCCAAACTGGGGCAGGAGAAGCCCAGGTTCCCCTGATCTCCACGGGGCAACAAAAACAGCAGGCTACATTCACAGTGTGGCTCACCTCTGCATTGAAATTAAAGTAAATTTAAAATAATAGTAATATTTGAAACCAGCCTTCTCTCTCTTCCTCTGCACTGCGGACACACAGCGTGTTAGCTCTGCACAGCACACAAGCTGCACTCAGCTCCCAGGGCGCCGATACTGCACAGCTTCATACTTGGCGAGCTCACTAGTACAAAATGCTAATTAATTTGAAGGTGTCAGATTTAGTTAAGTGCTATATAAACAGGCGAGGTCAGAGGTAAACAGCCTGCAAATCTAAAAGGAGAAAAAAGAAGTGTCTTGTCAGCAGTGCCTAAGTGCCTTTGACACATACTGCTCTTAGGAGAGAAGCAAGGTATTTCCTAATGTGTTTTGAGGATGGAGGGGAAGGAAGAGCCTGAAGAGAGGGCAGAGCAGGGCAGGGAGCAGGTGCAGCCTGTGCAGCAACTGCACGATAAATTCAATCTGCAGCAGAGCACATATTTTGCATGCATAACCGTGTGCCTCATTTGGCAGAGGAGCAGGCTGTCCCCTGCAAATTGCTCATGCATTTCCTCCCTAAGAATTTCAGTGCTCCCACATCAATAAGAAAGCAAACAGACTTGGAACACAAAGGAAACAGTGCTAACTAGATGCAGACTTTTTTCATCCAAGCCAAATGTAGGGGTTTAGTAGATAATTAGATTTCCTGTATCTCCTTTACACTATAAAACCCGTTTCCTTGCACATTGCATCCAAAGCTGATGCTAAGCACAGCATTACTGGTAAACTTCAGAGTTTAGAGAATCCTCCTGCTATTCCCAATGGCTCAATTGCTCAAAGCATTGACTTGTCTGTGATCAATCACTCCAGGAGAGGTGGGTCTTCAGCTAAAAATACTGGAAGCTTCCAGCTTTCCACCATAAAATTAATGCATTAATTGTAATAGGTCTGAGAGGTTTTTAGAGGAATCTGCAGACGATCATTTTGATTTCATATTATTCTTCAGACAAAGTCAGAATCGCTGACAAATTACTTGCAGGGGGGCTCGTCTGGGAGAAAATAGATTTCCAGTCCCTAGCACTTAAATTCACAAGTCATGCGAATGACTCAGAAATTGTGAAATTATTAAAGCCAATAAAGCCAAGGGGTTTTTTATCTGCTGTGTCACAACTGAGTCTGTAACCAGACCGACTTTGCACTGTTACTGTGATGCTTAATCCAGCCTCTTAGGAAGTGCTGCGCCCAGATGCTCTCAGCCTGTACTTGCAAGAGCTGTGAAAGGGGACACTGCAGGGCAGTGATGCTTCAGCTGGAGTGGCCGCAGGAGGGGCTGCTGCTGGCATTGCAGCCCTTGCCCTTGAGTAACCAAGGGACCCATGTGACAGCCTGGTGGCATCCACAGATGCCATGTGCAGTACTGCCAGCTACACCAGATTACAAATTAAGCAAAAAGGCTTTTTTAAGTTTCTGGATTTGCTTCTGCAACTCAGATGTAGCATCTTTCCATAAGTTTTCTTCAAAGGTATGGCTCTGCTTTTGCAAGGCATCTCTACTTCCTAATGGTGTGAGTTGTTTACCCCTGCAGGAAGACCTGCTCCTTCCTGCAACCATCACCAACCACAACAGTATCTGCATATTTCCACCCATGAGGAAACGCTGCAGCACAGGGAAATGGCTCACGCAGCCATCAGCCCAGCTCTGAGGGACTGGGAAGGGCCTGTGGGGAGGAAGGAGGCAGGACAGAGGGGTAACAACACATAACCCATGTCCAGGGAGGAGCAGCATATGGGGAAATCCACGGAGAAGGTGAAGATGTGAAGCAGCTGATTTGATTCATCACCTCAAGGGCTCAAAGGAAAGCAGTGGGGAGAACACAGCTCTTCCTCTTCTGCACCCCCATGCCATGTACCAAAGGCTTGCCTGGGGGAGCTGACAGCTTTGGAGCTGTCTCACCAGCTCAGATGAGTGTGCCTTCTTCTCATTTCAGTGGCAGGAGTGTGAAACTTGCCTCCTCTAGTCACAGATTTCAAAACTATAAACTAACAGCTCCTGGCGGATCAGAAGGGCCCTCAGCACATTTGATTGTCATTTCTGTGAAACTGGATACCACTGTGGTAAGACCTCTTAAACTTCTCTGTTGCTTTCAGAGTCTTTTCCTCTGCTGGTACTGTTCTTGGTGATGGAAAGCAAAACTGTAACCATATCAAAGACTTACTAAGCACTCTTTAAAGATGGTTTGCAGCATCCTATGATCTTCTTCTATCTTGCTGACAATCCTCCTCCGCACAGAAGACAGTTTCCTGGAAGTGGTGAGGAGGGCGTGCACATATTCTGTAATAATGATGGCGATGACAGCCTTGACAAGGGCCTGTTCCAGAGCAAAGAAGCCCAAATTAATTTCCTGTATTCAGCAAGGACCTGACCATATCTATAGGACTCTGACCAGTGTAGACTGGGGATATAGGGTCCATGGAGATGTGTGTCCCATTTCTCTGCTTAAGTATCCCTTTAAAATGCCTGGTCTAACACATGGAGTACCTCCAAGCTGCATGAGGATGGCATAAACATTGATGATAAGTGTGGAGACATCCAAATAAAAACAATGGGACCAGTCAGCTGAGCTACAGGTCACGCACACTCCAGAGCAGCAGCGACGCTTGGCATAGCCCCAAGCTAACAAACCTGGGGACAGCGTGGACTACAGACAAAGCCAGATCCAGCCTGCCTGGAGCATCTCCACTAGACCCATCCTAGGGCCATATCCTCAGGCACACAGTTGTGGCTGGGCACAGAGAATTCACCTCGGCATCTCTGAGACACCCACTACCTGCTGAGAAATCCCAGTGCCAAGACCATGCAGTGCCTGAAGGGGGAAGGAGAGCAAGTGTTTCTAAGGGAAGATGGGCTGCTGCACAGAAAACACATTTTCATTAGCAATTGAAATCAGAGCAGTTTTAGGCTGCAGTCCAAAGGTACAGGAAATCCCAGCCCTGTCCAAAAGAGACAAAGCAAGAGACAGACAGCTCTGGCACAGCACTCCACCACTGAGCTGCTCCTTGCCCCAGCACTAATGTGACATAATGTCCAGTGACAGGCTCTGAACAACAGCAGAATAGCTCCTAATTTTTTTCTGTTCCATTACCTTTTTCCACATTTCAAAATGTTAATTAAAATCAGCACTGACAGAGAGCCTGCAGACCTGGGAGGGGAACAGAAAAGGAGTCCAGTGCTCAGGGGGATGTGTGGCACAGGTAGCAGCAGCAAATCCAACCTGTGTGCAAAAGAGGGTACCCCAGGCATCAATCTCACTGCTGAAAAGACAGACTCAAGGGTGGTGGAAGACCCTAGACAAATTGTTTAGGCTACTGTAAAGGTGAAAAAATTTAGGTGCTCTGTGAGGTGGTTCTTTGCCAACACCAGCATGTTTAACTGCCTGAGAGACTACATCCTTTGGACATCTAGACCTTTCACCTCTCCCCGTGTCCACTCTTCATCAAAAGGGATAAATTTTCCTTACAACGAAGGCTGAAGCACATTAGAAGCTGAGATTTACAATATAACAGTATTGGGGCAATGGTAGGATCAGAGATGGCTCAAAGCTCCCACTCTGTAGTTGGGAGATACATTCAGTTTCCACATTTCTTCCCTTGTTGGTTTCTCTGCTGAGATTGCAGAAAGGTCCTGGCTGTCACAGTGAGGAAGTTATCCAACTCTGTTGGATAGAGGAATTGGACTAAGACCATTAGATCTTTAAAAGTCCTTTTAACAACAGACAAAATTGTGGCTTGGATTAGTGTTGAAATACTGTGCAATCCAGTGGTTCAAGGGCTAGTTTTAGTGATTTCCTAAATAATATCTTGTTCTTACTTTCTAGCTTATTTCTTACCTCATACATGTCTGTTTGTTTCTTCCCAAATGCCAAAAAGCTTTGCTTTAAGGATTCAAGGATGTGGTCAAAACCACTGTCACACTTTTTGAAGTGCTCCTTCAGTGTTCCCTGGGGAAAAGGGACAGAGTCAAAGGGTAGAGAAACACATGTAGAGACACCACACAGACAACAGACATGGATCATTGTGCTTTTGCTCTGTCTGCTCTCGGAAACAGACTCCTCCATGAGCTGCAGCATCCTGTGCCTTCATTTCAAACAAAAGCAAGCCATGAAAGAAAGAAACAATTCAAACTCAGGAAGGATGTACTCAGTTCTTAAGCACAAACCTGAAAGACCTAAAACTACAAAAAATGGGTGGCAATAGCTGTAATCTGGAGACTATGTAAAACATAACCCCCCTGATGGGGAGAGCAGGAAGAGGCAGCTGTTCTGCACCCTTCTTTTCCAGCATCCTGCCCCCAGCATGGACAGCCACTGCCTCTGATTTAATGGGAAAGTGTAAGGATCATTTAGCAGGCAGGCAGGGGATAGACTCTGTCTTTCACGATTCAAAGGCTGTGTCAAGACAAACAGAGAAGGACTGAAAACCTGAGTCCTAGGTCTCCTGTTCCTCTCCAGGGTTGTCCACACTCTGTCAAAACCACCCACAGCTCCCCTCATGACACATGGGCCCATGGGACAGGCTGGCAATGAGCTCTGGAGAGCAAAACTGCACAGTGTGCCCAGGGTTTCTGTTGTTATTTTCCTCTTGCTGCCTTCAGCATGCTCGAGGGAGCTTGTCCAATGAGTGTAGAGATGCTCAGGGAAGCTTCCCAAGGAAACACACAATGCCATGCACTATTAGGAGCCTGCAATTGTGTGTTATCTAGACATGGAGCCCAAGATATGAAGGTGGGTATCCGGGCTAACAGTCTAACACTAGAAAGTGTGAAGGGAGGGGAACTTATCCCAAGGGAGGGATCAATTTCTAGTCAGCCTTCTCTACATCCTGACTACCCACCACAGCCTTGGGCTCTGTGAGTTATTACTGCCTCAGGAAGATGCCCAGCTGCTGGGAATGAGTAGGTACCAGGTAAAGTTCAACCTTTGGGGTCTCAGTCCCAGGGGAAGCATGGGGTACCCATTTGTAGCACAACAGCAAATGCTACAAACAGTGGAATTTGGATCCCAAAAACTGGAAAAGAGGAAGCTGTCAATATAGAGCTTCAGATAAGACAGAGGAGGGCACTGGGCCTGAAGACCAAACTATGGTTTCTCCCTTTTGAAATCAGGATATGAGAGTGAAGTGTGTGCTGCCCTACAGCCTGGAAATAGTCAGTGTTAATGCAGGTCTCCCATACCTTGACTTTAGAAGTGACTGTCTGTAGAAAATGCCCCGTAATCTCATCTTCCATCCTGTCTAGAAATCCATTTACCTTAGCATCCTGACCAGTGCTGGCACTGCAAATGTATGTTAGCTTATGCCAGACAGTCCTATCAAAAAGAAAAAAAGAGGAATATGGAAAGTATTGATCAGATCAAATCAGGCTTTTCTTTCAGTTCAAAATTCTTCCTACAGTAACTGACACAACTGCCTAGATAATCGAACTGAACACATGCTCAGGCCCAGGGCTGGCTCAGTGACCCACACACACGACCCATCTTTTGGACAGCTCGCTTTAAGATACTGCCACAAGGACACAAAAGCTCAACACACACAACTGTCACTTGCACCCATCACTAGTGAGATTAGATAAGCAAGTTCTAGTATTTTCAAAAATGAGTAGGCATGAAGTGGCCTTGACAAATGGAGGCTGGGTGAGCATCCTGTGTACCTCCAACGCCCTACAAATACAAGACAAGCAATTATCTTCCATCAGAACAGTCTTCAAGTCAGCAAATCCTGGTTAAAAAGATCACCAGCTTGTAACTGGACATTTTACTTTCTGGAAGAGCTCAATCTATAACTTCATTCTCAGTATCATTGTAAAGAATTACATAAAAGAGTCTCCTAAGTATTCAGTCTAGGATCCAGCATCAGCAACATGCAAATAAACAACGAATAAAGCATCTACCTAGGCTCAACACAAGGCTCCAATGTCAAGTAAGCGCTGTGCATATTCTGGATTTGGGTGTTTGCTGACTCCAGAGATCTCCAGATAATTTTACGCAGGAAGAAGAGAAGCAACTTTTTTCTCCATCGCTGCAAGCACTTCTGAAATTAGCTCGTAGGTGCAAACTGCCTCCCCCACCCTTCTGTGCTTTATTGCTTCCCTCCTTCATAGCAACCCAGGGAAAGCTTGGCCTGTTCAACTGGGTTTCATTCAGCAAAGCACTTAAGCTTGTGCTTACCCTGAAGAGTAAGCGATGCACACACATCTCAGTGCAAAATTTATGAGGTTTTCCTAATGAAGGAGAATCAGGCCAAGGACAGGAACCACATGGTAACACATGGTAGGGTTGGCCAGGGTAATGTCCCCACAGGCAGTGGGGCATTGCTGCCTGCCTCCTGCTCAGGGTCATGGGCACCATGAAGAACGAGATGATGGACCACAGGTTATGACCCCTGCACCTGTAGGTCCTGGGAGCAGGCGAGAAGCAGCAGTACCACTCTGCCAACACAGCAGTCCTGGCCCCCTCTCTCTTGTAGGGGCAGCTAGGACAGCTCTGCAAGGGTCTTGCTAACCATAGCTGGCTCCATCCATGCTTAAGGGTTGGTGTGCATGGGACTGGATGACCAGATCCAGCTGGAGGCAAGGCTGACCCCATAGCACAGTCAGAATAACAGGCACCAGAAAATTCATTTCACTTCCCATGCCACTAGGTCTGGTTTCTAACCTGAGAATGCAGCAGTTCTCCAGGATTCGTAAGGCGCTGCAGATCCCTGGGGAGCCATCGAGCTGGAGAAAGCTTCTTACTTCATTTTCATAGCTAAATTAAAACAGGAAGATGTATTTTTAAGCTGGCATGCTCCACAATGCATCTGACAGTGTTAGCCTAGCAGTAAATGGTAGAAATACTCTGTGATTATTTGTCTTCTCAGCATGCACAGTTTCACTCCTCAAGGTGGGATCTACAGCAGGACAGAGATAGTCTCTGTCCTGCCCAGCTGGCGAGGAAGGAGAGCACAGGAACAGCACAGGGAGAGCCCTCGAGACGCCTAGGTGCCACTGCTAGGGATCAAGAGGCGGGAGATTCATTTTATCATTGCTGTTGCTGCAACACTTGCTTGGGCTTTGCCAATAAAGGTGCAGAATAAAGCCTCAGTCTGTGAATAACCCACAAAGACTGTCTATTGCTTCAGGGCAGCTTCAGTCTCACAAATGGCTCCTGGATAACTCCATTTTATAGGAATTTCCTTCCTCTCATAATGTGAAGTGCCAAGGATCTTAAATCAAACCTCCTTCCGAAAACCTGCAACCAGCAGTACTGGTATTTTCTGCTGTGAGGAATACACAAGCAGGGAGATGCCCGAGAACAAAAAGCAGATAAAGGGAGCTAGAAGTGGTGAAAGGGCAGAAGATGAGAAGAAATTTGTCCTCCTCTGAGAAGCAGGACAGAGCAGAGCTCCTCACCTTCCCTCCCAGGGAGCCAGCAGAAAGCACTGTGCCCAGGAAGCAGAGCCAGGGTAGGAAGGGCCAAGCCTGGGCACTGGCCATGTGGCTGCCCCTCTTTCTGTTGTTTGGGGTTTTTTTTTAATGTCTGAACCTCTCCAGAATAAGCATCCCCCAAGGCTTTAACCTGTCCAGGCAAGCCCAGGTGCACTTTGTTCCCTCAGCTTTAGTCTGACAGCAAATGCTGAGCACATAAACAGCAGCAAGGCGCTGTCTTCTCCAGTAACAGCTTGATGGGAAATAGCCATCAAAGAAAAGAGGAGTAATGTCAGATCCAAGTGAACACAATATTGCCAGGGGTTTCATCAGGTTTTCTTTCTTTTGAGCACTGAGGGTGTTGCCAAGGAGGAAAACAGCATCCTTCCTACCTCTCCAGGAACCTCAGGCACTCCTCCAGGCACACAGCTTCCACCTCCACACTCAGGCTCTCACTGACATGCCAGGCAGCCTCTGTCTTCTCTGTTAGTATCTGTGGATTTGAAGATGTGAGAGGAGAGCAGCCCAAAGCCATTTGTTCCCTATGCAGGGAACAGTAATACATCCCATCCCTCACCCTGCTGCAAATCTCTCTGCCTTCTAGGCAACAACTTCTATTTCAGTTTTGAGAGCCCTTGTGGAAATAAAAGTATTTTTTAGGAGCCTGATTTTAACACCTGATCCTACACCTTTGCTGCTGCTGCTTTCAGTGCAGTCAACAGGCTGGAGTCAAGTCCTGTGCTCAGGGGAAAGCCTGTCCCTATGGATGTTCTCTGCTGGCAATCTTCAGTCTGGCAGCTCAGCTCATACAAAGAGCCGCCGTCTGCAGAACCTGGGCTTCTGTGTGACTCACCCTGCGGATAAACTTGGGTGCAGTCGCTAAAAAATAGGTTAGGCAGCTCCAACTGTGTGCCCTGAGCCCGTGCCAGGGTCCTGAGCAGGGATGTCTGAAGAAGACAGTTGTCATCTTCCCAGCCACCACTGCTCATGCTTGACACAACAATATGTGTTAGACCCTTCGGTGCCTGTCTCGTCCCACTGACCCCAGTTGGGTGGCCCAAGTGCCTGCAAAAGGTGGGCTGTGCCAGATAGAGAGCTAAAAATCCACCCCATATCGGGCAGGCTTGAGCAGGTGGCAACTTCATGCTGCACATTAGTTGCTCTGCGTAAACAAAAGCTTGCAAGGGGAGGAGAGCCAGATGGATAAAGTGAGACAGATGGACTCATACGCTGCGCTCTCCCAGTGCTCTGGGAAGCATCAACCAGAGACAAAGGGTGACTCAGGTCGTGAATGGGTTTTTCCACTGCTCACAACAGATGTAAAAGTTCACCCAAAGGGACAGGATAAAAACCTGCCACCTCAAAGTGTCAGGAAACTATGGCTGATGAGTTTCCATGACACTTTGTTCATTTTCTAAGTGATCTTCAAGTGTCAGCCTGAGAAAATTGAGGAAGCAGTAATTTCATAAGGCTTGCCTATTTACCCAGGCTTTTCCATCACATACTGCAGAGTTTTCAAACCTGACAGTTACATACACAACACAGCAAAACCAGTCATGCAGAAACATGGCCAGATGTTGCAGATATGAGGACCGCAGCATTCAAACCAGGCTTTGGCCTGGTCCTTGTTAGAAACCTTTGCTCTGTCAACCAGAAACAGGAAAAAAAAAATAGCCAGCTCAGTAGCTAAAAGCCATCCTAGCACAGGTACATCACTGAGTACATCACTGCAAGCACAGGGCAAGGTGAGGGAGCAGTCCCTTCTGTGAGCTCTGCACTCAGTGCCCGGGTCTGAGTTGGGCCAGGGAAGCCATTCTTTGCCACCTAAAGCTGTATCCTCACAAGGAAGGTCATGTTGATCTGCAATGCCTACTGCCAGCCTCTGACAGGGTGCCTCAGGTCAAAGGACCATGGGGCTACTTCCCCCTCTCCTGACCTGACCACTGGGGGTGGTAGAAGTGGAGAAGGGAGCAGGAGAAGAAAGTGTAATGCAGTCAGGGTGGCCCACGACCTGCCTCTGATCTCTAGCATCACTTGAGTCCACATCTGAACTCCAGGATTTATTTTAAGCCTTCTGCAGGTCTTGATCCAAACACCCTCTGGTCATGGTATGTGCTGCTCATAAATCAGCAGTGTGCTTCTGTAACGCCCCTCGAGCACTCGGCTCCTCTGGGCTCTGCAGCAGTCCCTTGCGCTGCCTAACCCCTTGGGGCACCAGCTGCAGCTGTACCCAGCACATACGTAGGGGGCAAGCTGCCTGCGTTTGCACTGCCAGATGTGGGAGGATCTGCCACGGCTCAGCAGCTCTCATTGCTTCTATAGGAGCATTCTACAGAACTCACATAGTGCAAACCAGTTAACATACACCATGATTATATGAAAATCCAGGTGCATGCATGAAAATGCAACTTCAGCTTGAATCAGCTAATCTCAGGTTCATCCTTTTTTAGTTTGCTTAGTTTTCTTTACATATGCACAAGAGAAAAATAGGTTTGGGAACAAACAGATGTAGGTTAAATATGGCAGCTAACTTGTGAGTTTGTGACACACAGAGCTTCGCCCAAGATGTGCAAACCTGTGACCTGCCAAATACCTACATACCTGTGTGCAAAACCACAACTGCCTAGAAGGATGAAAGCTTTTCAGTTCCACTCTACACCGGTTTACCTGAATCACTGCAGCATCTGCACAAGGGGGTTTCTCAATATCAAAGGCTTCTTTCAGGGCTTTCCCTACTTCCTTCTGAATATTAAAGGAAAGAAAATAAAAGAAAAAAGAACAGTTGAGATACAATGGCATTCAGAATGAGTTAGGTTTCTCAGATTCTTATTATGCATTTGGACTAGATTAATTTCTGCCTTTATTTTTTGGCCATCTCATTTAACCCAAAGGCTGGCTATTTTCCAGCTGACCTAATAACATTGTTCTGTTTTGTTCTACATTGTTTGTTTGAGTTTAAATGATTTTCAGCTTCCTTTCATCCCAGTGTCAGCTCGGGTTATCTACAGTCTTCCCTAGTTAGCTTAGCTCCAATGAAGGCGCCCACACAGCAAAACAACGCTCAGACACAACGTTGTGCTGCCAGCTACTGTAGTTGAGATTTTCCACTCTTCCTAGTTCCAACCAGCACCCACATAAACCAGCCAGTGCTAATTAAAAGCATTCCCTCACTTGAGCCAGGGACTTGTGAGGGCAAAGAGGAGTCGGGTTAGTGTTTAGAGCTACTGTCATGCAGAGATGAGCCCCATGAGGCTGCACAATGGGAAATTTCCCAAGACTTGGCTGGCTTATGTTAGTCTGAATGGGCTGTAAAAACAAAACTAACACTGCAGAGAAAGGGCTCAGCACTTAAAACATGATCTGACCTTTACAGAAGCTTTAAACTCAAAAGCCTGGCTCGCTTATTTATTCTTTCATTTCTGCATCTTCCTCCAAGGAAATAGAAAGAATGTAAAGTCTGATCTTCCATTTTTGTCTTTGTTCTTTTCTGCATGATGAATTAGGAAATTTGTGGCTGTCACTGTGGAATTTCATCAGAAGTATATTCAAAACAACTGCTCTGCCATACTCATTGAAAAATGTTAATCAAAGACAAATAAGCAGTTGTAAACAACCGGAGAAAAATTCCTTTCCTCCCGAGTGCCATCACCTGACTGTGAGCAATTGTGTGAACACGATGTGCTGAGATAACACATCCCAGCCGAGCTGCACAAACACTTCTAGCCTGCCCCAGTTGCACAGTAAAATGTGTCAGCTTAAGCCAACACAAAGGTCTTGCTCCCCAGTGGGACAAAGCAGGCATTTAGTTAGTAACTGCAAGGCAATAACTTGTTGAGCCAGAGTACTTAGTTGCTTTGGATCAGATGATGTGTCTGAACTACCACGAGCTTGCCTGTTTGTAGCTCTTGTGGTGACACCAGCACCTGAGGCACCAAACCTCCAACATGGAGAGGACCAGAATTTCTGCTGTAAAAAACAGGTCCAGTTTCCTCCTTGTTCCTCCCTGTCCTACCAAGACATGGCACCCCATGCTGTAAAGCTTCAGATCCATGGATGGCCAGCTCACTGGTGCCAACTGCCCAGCCAACTGCTTCCTCTCAGAAAATACAAGGGGCTGAGACATAAATCAGGTCTCTACCATTTATCCAGCTGCTGTTTTAAAAGATGCAAGAATTTAACATCCTTGAGACCTCTGTCTCATCATCAAGTGCAGTCCAAATTGGCTAAGATGCTCCACACAGGTGGGAGCACACTGCTGACACATCATCAGGCAGGTAGGCAGAACAACTGCCCAGCCTTATTCAGTCGGGCAGCAGCAGGTCCTTGGCCCAAATTCCCTAAAGCACGTGCACTTCTCAGTCCTCCTTTTGTCTACCTGAAAAAATAGAGGGGCGGAGGGAGGAAGTGAGGGAGGGAAGAAAGCATAGTCCCAAGTGATCCTCTGCAGGTCACTCTAAATCCTCCTTGAGCTTTTGTCCAGGTGTGCATGTCCAGTCCTGACACTTCTGGTTTCAGACAAAGAGACAGTTTTCAGTTGAGGTTGCATAAGCAGGGGATAGAAAGTTCATTTTCCAACTCTCAGTATCAGAACGAACCCTGGCATCATGCTGGAAGTTTTGCCTTGCACTCACGTCAAATTCCCCAGTACAGCAAGGGCAGGGGTGACACATCGACAACCCAGTCGATGGCACCATCATTTCCAGTTCACCAACCTTGCAACCTCAAAAGGCGCAAAGCCCCCTCGCCTAGACACGTCCAGGCTGAGGGAATGCCACCTGCATGCAGAGCTGGCCAAGTTCCCCACAGTGGTGTTTGGAAGTGGTTTTGAACCCCATGTGGCATCTGAGCTCTCAGCACCTTCAGATGTGGCCACAGTTCTCATTGCTCATTTCTGTTTACAGTGCTTTTAGTTTGCGCAAATATCAAGCTGGCACTCAGAGTGACAAGCCAGGTACTCATAGGCAAATCAGCCCATGGCTTATTCTGGTCAGTCTCTTTTCATTTAGAAAAATTTAGTCATCCACTGAAGTGGCAAAACTGCACCATGTGATTTACAGTCACAATTATATATTACAAACACTCAGAGATAACTGACAGGATATTTTCTCCATAGCAGCTTCCTGTATATTTGGAATAATAAAGGGCTGGAGTATCCTGGAAAAAGAAATAGAGGGATAAAGCAGGATTATAAGCTATGCCACTGAGCTGAGTGAAGAGACATCCATATTTTTTCCATATGGAGTCAGCTCATGTCCACTTAAGCTCAATAGCTTGAACCTGGAGCTGGTCCTAAGCTGGCCAGGTTTGCGGCGAACTGGGACACTGCTCTACCAAACTCTCCCGCAATTACAGCTCTGTTCTCTAGGTACAATGCAGCACCACATAGAGCTATGATGCTTCCAGATCCAAGGTGGCATGAAAAAATGCAGCCAACTCAAGGCAGCATGGCACAAGAGCTCAGAACCACTGCCAGATCCAGGTGAGCCTGCTCAGCACACGGTGTACCAGGGAAGCAGAAAGCCCATGGTTAAACAAAAGCTTCCTCCAACTATTACATTAGAGGGAACTGAAAAAAAAGAAGAGTTCAATTCTCTGTCACTGTTAGTCAGCATCTGTGAGGGTTTGTCAATGACTCAGTGACATGCTCTAAGATAACCTCACCAGCACTGCCCTGAGTAAAGTCATTTCCTTTACTGAAATGAAATATGTGCTAAAAACGGACCTTAAGAACATGTGGTCATCCCTGGGGTAATGATTAGAAACAGCCCATAAAGATGCTTAATGTTAAACACTTATATCAGTAGGTTTTAAGCATATTGTCACCAGCTTCCAACTCTACTCCCATGGTTGGGACTATGTTCATGTTATCCTTTAGGGAATAGGTCTTGAGGAAAATCTCTGCAATTTAGAGTACTTTCCCTGAGATGATTCAGCAGTTTGCCATGGAATTTCCCCTCCTCTGCTCCCCAGGGGCTGGTGGAAAGGGAAAGCAGGAGAGATGAGCGTGGTAATTCCTGCTGCTGCATTTCAGCTTTAGCTGAATCTAAAATGCCCTGCTGAGTTTTCCAAATAGCATGGTTTCTTCTGGAGCTCCCTGTTGCTACAGTGCATCTTCCCTGCTTTGTTTGTACTCCACATGCCAAGATAGCATTCTTCAAAGAGGGAGCTTCACTGAAAAAAGGAAAGAGATCCTGCAGCCCTGGAACTGAGGTCACCTGTGGGATCACAAGGCAGGATGCCCTCCTCCCACCTTACAGAGGACTGTGCCAGCTGTGCACCAGCTGCACAATTTCTTGTGCTGGGTGTGGCAATAAGCTTTTCTATAACCTCAGCAGTGTCAGTCCACCAGGCTGGAGAGAGCTGTGAGGGGTGCACATACAGACAAATCCGGCAGCCTCAATATCTGCACAGCTGAGGCAAAGGGGCTGTAAGTAAAAACAACTGTTGCACACTATGGGCTCACTAACAGCTGGGAAGAAGATGAACAGCATCTTGAAATGGCCCTCAAATAAGGAAGTGGATTTCACCCATATCCTCCCTTTCCTCCAGATACATTGGCTTCTGAGCAGAGTAGATGGCAGCACTATGAAGGTGCAGCAACAGGATGAAGAGAGGCTTGCAAACGCCCCAGCATCTCTTTGCTAAGGAGCAAGGACAGGGCAGCATCCCTTTGGCAGAAGACAGCCATGGATCGTCACACCTGGGCTCTGCAATGCAGCACAGCCAAGATGGAGACCTTGGGGCTCACGCACACCTGCGCAGAGCTGGCTCAGCTAGCAAGGGAGCAGCTAATTCAACAAGGGCACCCCTTCCTTTAAATCCATGGGAATAAACCAGGCAGACTAGGGTAAAACTCATGAATTCTTACCCGGGCAGCTGCAAGTAACTTTTCCTCAGTCTTCAGAATAATCCACACGAGGCACTGTACGCCAAGGGGAAAGCTGTGCTGGGGGCTCTGCCTGGGTCTCAGACTCGTCTCGCTGCCGCTGTGCACAGAAACAAGAGCTCAGGCAGAGGCCTTTCCCGTGGGTCCACAGCCCGTCACCCACCTGGCACCCCCTGCTTGGCACCATGGCCTCACCCTAAGCAAGTGGGGTGCCCTGCAAGCACCCAGCAGTGTTTGCAGTGTCAGTGCCACAACATGGCAGATGATATTTATCATGCCCTTTTGACAATTATTCTTTCATGCTGTTTCTTTTCCTTCTTCTTGTATTTGCTGCCCAAATTACACTTTATCCTTTCCATTTCCCTCTCCCCTTCCCTCAGTCCCGCTGCTGAATTCCTTCTTGGGCTTGGGCAGAGTCACCCAAACACACTTCTGTGGGTGCACAATTTTATGAGGGTCATATATTCTCTCTGAATAGAATAAAAAGCAGCTATATACCAGGACAGCTGCATCTACACAGGAGCTTTTGTTAAGGTTGTAAATGTATTCAGAGAGGAAAACGCAAACAGTTAAGTCTGGCATCTCTGCTCTTCTCATTTCCACTTCCTTCACTACCTTCTGACCCTAATACAGTCAGAGGCTGCTCTTGCATTTTTTTTTTCTTGAAGGAATTCAGCATTTTTTCCTGTCTTTGAGCTTTTCATTGTCTATTTACACTACATAATTATTCACCTCTAATTTCACGTGACTTTTCAATATTTCATCAATCCATTACTCTTACCTAAACCCAAAGTTTTACCATTTTAAACCCATGAAAGTAGCAGTAGAAGAGATACATCCTGGCCACATGTCTCTCATGTGCCTGAGGGTAGCAGGTACCAGCGTGTACTCACTACCCTGCCTCCCTCCTTTGGGAGCTGGTAAGGGGAAGAGCCCACCTGATGAACTGTTTATGAGCTAATCAAGGGTTTGAAAGTGTAATTAATACAAGGAACAAAGAAGTTCTAGGCTTGGAGCAATGAAATAACCCAAAATTGCTGAAAACTATTAGGACATAAGTAGATTGGAGCTGTCAAGTAGCAAAGGAGCCATGGACACAAAGAATCAAACACCTCATCTGCCACTGTCACAGAAAAAGAAATCACAAGAAAGCTTCAGGCTTTGATGACAACCACAGGCTTCGAATTCACATTGGGCCAAAAGGTCCCAGATGTGTTGTTCTTCAGATCATGAGGAAAGCCACATCCGTTTTCCCAAACTTGGGCAGGAATTTAATGATCTGCTATATGTTTTTCCTGTGATCTGAACACTAATTCAGGAAATATGGAAACAATTGGTCAAACTACAAGCCAGATAAAGCAGCAAGAGAACCAAGGAGACAACAACAGAAGTCCACAGAGCATAATACCAACATAAAGGCAAGAGAAAATTATTCTGGAGTAATCAGAGTATTATGAACCTTGCCAAAAAAGGCTTAATGCAAGAAAAGATATTGTTCAGGAAAGCAAGACACTGTGCATGTCCAACAGGAGTCCAGTGGAGAGATACCTGCCCACCTCAGCTAAGCACTTGGGCCTGATTAAAAGGATTTAGAAAGAGGCAGTACTGCAATGAAAAAAGGCTCTGATTCTGAGAAGATAAAACAGGCAGTGGGCAAGTCTAAACTCATCAAGAGCCCTGAGCATCACTGCATTAACAGGAAGCAGGGATTGTGCTCAGAACTGAAGAATGGAGACACAGAAAAATGTACAGAAAAAGCAGTCCTTCAAACATACCGTTTGTACATTTTAAGGCCCCATTCATAAACTAAAAGACACTGGCTGAAGCTGAAATTGCTACTGTCAGTAAGGGTGGAAAGGTGAGATGACAGAGAGGCATGACAGCAGCGGGCATAGGTGATGAGCAGTCCTGCTTCCTTGAAGAAACCACTTCTGTGCTCCAGGCTGGGGAGAAACATCGTTTCCAGCTGACTCAGGTGCTGTTTTAGTGCAGTCTCATCCGTGTTACCAGAGGAATCAAAGTAGGGAATCTGGGCCATCATGTACTCTATTAGTTTTTCCTCCAGATCTTTCCTCCAGTATTTTGGACTCCAGGTGGAAACAGACTCCATCTGTTGGCTGCTGCCAAGCCACTCTGCTTTCTTCTGCTTCTCCCACTTCAGTGATTCCCCCACCGACTGCAATGGCTCCAGGAACATCCTACCACTTCCACTGAGCGCTTCTCCCACCACAGTCCACATTCGTTCAGCCAGCAGCATATACAGTGATTCAGACTTTCCCATACCATTATTTCCAGAACGTTCCAGATCATAAATATGACCACAAGCTTCAAAAAATTTTCCTTGCTCAATGAATCCACAGATGGTTTCCTCTGCAACAGAGAGATTAACAAGACAACTTGATGTTTGTTCTCTCCTCTATAGGACCCATCACTTCAATATCTGAGTACTGAAGTATGTAGCTGATATGTATCACAAAATTCCTCAGGATCTACTCAAGGTCACCTCACTTAAGGCCTAGCACTAGCACCTCTCAGTTTCCTCAGGGCAAGTACTCTCTTTCCTCTTTCTTTCTTTTGTTCTTTCTCCTCCAGGCTAACTAAGCCTGCAGACCAGTCTTTCCTGCTTTCTGTCATCATCCCAGTAGACCTCCTCATGTGGGCAATGCAGGTTCATTAATGACAATTTTTCCTTAAGGAATGTACCTTTTGTCCAGAAGAAAAGCAGTGGAGAAAGGCCATCTTCTGAAAGAGTCAACAGCTGAAAGTCAAGCCTTGAAGGAATCCTCTGTCTTCTCTATAGAAACCCTGGTGGGACCAAAGTGCTGAAAACTCTCTTGTAAGGTCCCTCCCTCCTGTTCAGAGTCAGGCATGGCTATGTTCAGAGCAGTCTCTTAGGCTGAGGCTGCTCAGTGCAGCCCAGGACCCTCTCTTTGCCAGGGCTTTTTAACTAGGCCAAACAACTACATGTGCTACTTCACACAAAGGTGAAAGTCAGAAGGTGGGCTATCTATCTGCAGTGTCTCAGCAATGGGGATTCACGCAACTCCCCATGACTTCCACATCTGCAAGAAGCTGTGGTGACCAAGCCACTGCCCTAATCACCAGACACCCCATCAAGGTAGTTACAAAATTTTTAAAGTTCAGAAGCTGGAAGGAGAAGTTTTCCACCCCTGCTTGCTTCTAAAGTATCTTATCCATCACACCCAGCCCATCAGTAAGAGTTAAATGTAATCTCACAACAGCTGCACAGAGCTGCATTTTTTTCCCTTTGCATTTTACAGATGACAAAATTGGGCAACAAAGAGTTAACAAGATTTGCCCAAAGGGATCAGGAGCAGAGATCAGAGGAAAAATAAAACTTGATGAGAAACTAGGGAAAGTTAAGCAAGCCCAGAAGCAGTGGGACTCTGAAATCAATTCAGGATACAGCTTTGGGTGTAGAGTAAGGAATGAAAGAGTATGAGCTTCCATTATCTTTCACCTCTCACCTAACTTTCCTCTACAAAAACACCTCATCTGTGTAGTAAGACTTAAATCAAACAAGACTGGAGGAAGGAATGCAGCACAAAATGGAGAAGGGTTGATGCAAGGATCTTCAGCAAAGCAATGGGCAAGCTGCTCAGGAGGGGTCTAGCAGCTGCACTCATCCTGCCCCGAAACATACAACACCTAGGAAATGCTTATTTGGTACAATTAGCCCATGTACCACGTACTCCTCCCTCCCCATCTGTGGAAGAACAGCACCCTCACAACCAACAGGGTGTCAGTCACACATACATCATCTTTCTCACAAGACACATTAGGAGTCTTTGCAGGGATAAAAATAAGAACAGCAAAGAGAAATACTTGTGAGGCAACAGGAAAGTAAAATACAGAAGTTTCCACAGGAGCCAGTGTACAGTTCAGAAAGGACAAGAACTCAGGTGAAGGATGGGGAGCAGGAAAGTGTAAAGCACCTAATCTAGAAGCTAATGAAAACAAGAGTGTGCAGGGCTGAAAGAGGCAGAGGAGGTCCAGGATGGGACACAGAGAGAACTTCAAGGTTACCTGCAGAAGTATCTCCCTCTGCTTCCTTCCTACTGGTTGCCATCTTCAGCAAATTCCCTGCCACATCCTCACCACCAGCCTTCTCCTCCACTGCCTCTTTCCCACTAGCCACGGCCTTTAGCAATTTGCCTGCCATGGTTTTCAGTTTCCCTTTCCTCTTTGCTTCCTGCTTCTTTCTCTCCTCCTGCGCAGCCTTGGGCAGAATCCTCATGTTTTCTCCAGCCATCTTCTCCCACTTGCTCCCTCTTCCTGCGACGGCTCCCCAGGAATACTTCATCTTCCTCATGATCCCAGCAGATCCTGATGGTTTCTGTGCAACTGGGAACACTGTCAGAAAAAAATGTTAGAAATACTTCCATGCAAGGTGATCTTAGCAGCTAACTCCCAGAGAGGACATCTCTCCCCAGATTTCCTTTTCTTCCCACAGGCTTCAGCTGCCTTTGAAGAAGTCTAACCTGGTTCCGGCCCGTGCTGAGTGAGGACTTCTTTATAGGCTGCCAGCCCTCTTATGCAATCTTTCTCTCTTCTCTCTCTTCTAGGAAAATAATGTCAAAAACCTCATACACAATCTAACCACAAGCACTGGGGGAAAGCCAGCGGGATTTTCAGCATTTTCTAAATGACTAAAACATCCCTATTGCCAGTTATTTCGATGACAATGCTCTCAGTTTAATGGAGTTGATTATTAATAGTTTCTATGAAGCACACATCACTTTCCACGCACCCCGGCTGCACCTGAGTTCTTCTTTGGCAAGGAAATCACACCTGGCTTTGGAGCCAAATTTTTCCCCACCTCCTAGAAAGCCTTGTGTTCGTTAGCCAACAGGGAAGTAAAGCCCCGGAGAATGGGTGTTGGTTTTCATCTTTAGCAGCATCATTCAGAGGAGATAAAAGTGACCTCAGCCTTCTGGATTCTGCAATTTTCCAGCACTATATACACCATTATATATTATTTTATATTTATACACACATATATCTAAATGGCATAACATTAGAGCAATCCACCAAAAGCGTGTGCGTGTGTATCTACACACATGTAGGTCTGTTCACCAGCCAGTGTCCGCGGTGAACAGAAAGGAGATGTATGCCTGCTCAGTGCAAGGATCACATTACTCAGCCCAGGGCTGTGAAAGGTTCTGACCATAAACCTCAGGACAAATTCCTACACAGAAAATATAATTTAACCCCAGGAGCTCATGTTAAAATAGATTTTTTAAAAGTCCCTGCACTGCTCCGAGAAAGACACCACACTCAAAGATGAGCTGAGCTGCTGTCTGTATCATGCTCTCTTTGCTAGATAGTCACAAACTGATTTTATTTCTCCATTCCATTATTATAAAAATGAAATCTAGAACCTGAGGATTTTAATCAGCTGAGGACCAACTCTGGTATTAGCCATTACAAGCCGTACTGATTTAAAGCCATACACTATTCAAGAATGATTTGGGGGATATGAATTTAAGGGGGCAATCTTTCCACACATCATGTAGATTAATCTGAATACGTGCATTCATCTTTCTGGGGTTAATGTCTGCAGTTTCTTCCAAGATTTTCTACATTTTCATGACAGTAAATTTCCACTAGTTTCCTACTTGGAAACCAAGTAAATGTTATGTTTTTCTGGCTCTTTTACTCAGTGCTTAATTCCACCAGCATGTTATCACAGAGTCATTTGATTCATTAGTAATGACAGGGAGAAGGAAATAAATACATTTCATTTGGAAGGACAAACAGAAATGCCAGCAGTGGTCATACATTTGAGCTGTTGCCAGTAGGAAATACTGAGGTTGCAAAACATAGTGTTTTCCCAGGTTGTGAAAAAAACTGAAAATGGAGGGGTTTTATGTAAATTCCATTTTGAGCTTAATTTTTAACTAGTTAAAATATTTCCTTTGGAATATTATAGCTGTACCATATATACCAGTCTCACACAAGACTGAGTGAGAGAGCTAGTCCTGAAGAGATGCATTCCGGGCATGCTGAAACCCTCCATCAATATTTTCCCATGAAAATTCCAACACAGTATGTTTATGTTTCACTTCGTCAGCATTTTCCAACAAGACCAGCTCTAACAAAAATAATTACCCCAGACTTTGCTGTGGAAGGAAATTGGATGTCAAAGTGCCAGTCCTGGAGGCAAGATTCTCTGCAGTATACAGATTTTGGACACACTACAATTGCAGATCGTGCCCTAAACTAAGGCAATATGATGTATGGGAATTGCTGTATTTTCCCAGAAAGCTTCTTTCAAGGGAACACAATATGAGCCTGTGGAAAGCAGGGAGTGACTGAGCAGAGATAGATAGCTTTCCTGAGGCTAGGACCATCTCTTGCTCCATGGCCCACTGGATCCACTCAATCAAAGCCACGTTAAATGCTCCCCAAGACGAGAGTGCCCTTGGAGCACACCCCATCAGAGTACAACAGCCCCAACAACTCACTCAGATGGCTCATCTGTTCCACCTTTACCTAGCTAACAAACCAGGGGTGATGTGTCTCTGTAGGCAAAGCAGGCAGTTCCCTGGGGGAGCAGGCAGCTGTGAGCACCCTACAAAGGGACAGCAAGTTGGAGATGGCCTTTCTGGCACAGCATGAGGTGATGCCCAATCCTTCCTGCCACAGCGGGAGTAGCAACCCTCCTTTACCCACTCGGGATACCACTGCCCACAATGACTTTCCAAAGGCAAGGGTTGAAGAAGGGTGTCATTGAGCTGGAATGCACTGTAGGAAGAGAGGACATGCCACAAAGGAGCTGACAAAAGGCCACCAGCAGCCTCCTCTTCTGGGTCTATGTGCCTTAACAGCACATGTAGGGTGCACAGGTTTCTCCCATCTGTCTCTAATGTTATTTTACTGTTCAGGCCAAAGTTCTGCATCTAAAACATGAGGATTATTTGAATCTACCTCTAGGAACATCCTCTACCATAGTGCTTCCATGAATGGTTTTATGCCTAGACAAGCAAAGTACCCAGGGAACCCACACCTTTGCAGCAGAAGAGCTGAAAAGTGTCAAGATCAAACTAGAACCAGGGTCTTTCACCAAGCTTTAACATAATGCAAAGGGATTGTTTGCTGTCCAAAACCATCATTTTGACCAGGGGAATCAGGGCACTGCTACATTTCACCTGTCCCTTCCATGGGCTCCTGAGCTGCCCACCCAAGGAGAGTCCTTCCAAGAAGAAAGAAGGGCAGTAGGAAACCACAAGGACACAGCACCATAACAAGTACAGTTCTGCTTCTGAACAAACTCCTTTGTTAGGTGTACCAAATGACCTTCTTCTTCCTCAAAATCCACTTCTTGGAAGCCTGCCCTCCCAACTCCATCTTCCTGGTGTTTCAATGCCTCTATTTATCCATGTTGTGATGTCCAATATGGGAGTCCTTCTCCTTTCTGCCCTGACCCTTGCTACGCTCACTGCAAAAGAGGAGCAATTTGAGCAATTTGCCTTCTGGAAACATCCCCAGCATTTGGGAGTTTCCCCCATTGCCTGGAGCTCCTGGAAAAGCCCACAGCCTCCCCACATCACTCAGACTCTGTCTCTCTATCTCAGAAAAACTGTGACTTCTTTGTTTTTGGATCTTTCACTAAACAAGCAAATATCTTGGATAAATTTTTATATTGCTTCTCTGTTGACTTAACTCTTTATCTTGCTGCTTCCCATTTCTTTTGCCTATATAGATAAAATCTCTTCATAATAAGTGAACTGTGAGCCTGACTTGAACAATAGCTGTTTGGTCTGGATGCTAATCAGATGAAGTCAGACCATTAGCACTTCGAATGAAATGACTTTGCGAGAGTCCAATGACATTAATGTTCCAATTCCAGCAATGCAATGATGCCTCTGCTTGCTTTGCAGGGAGTCCACATGAACACACTCGGGCGTATACAATGGAAACTTTGTGCTCAGTAGCATCTGTTATATGAAATACACTTGAATCCTAACAGGCAAGCTGGATCTGCACTATCTGAAGTGAGAGATCTGGGTTTTCTCACCTCCTGTTTCCAGAGCATGCTGGCATTCTCCACCACTCTGAACCAAAGGCACGAAAGATGGCAGAAAAGAATATTAATTGTGATGATAAAAAATGCAGAGCATGGCACAGAAGCATGGACGTTCCCTAGGTTATAAATCCATGCAAAAGCACTTTGTGAAGCTGTGCTGTAGCCTGACAATGTGTTCTTCCACTCACATGCAGCATCTTTGATTCACCAGCAATCAAAGAACAGCCAGTCTGTATTATAAGCAGGATAAGCTTTTTGGAGACAGAGAAAACAAACAAACAAAACAAACAAAAAAACTTCCCCCCCAGTTTGACATTGGAGCTGGCATTGCCATGATGATCCTATGCAAGAGGCAACTTCGTTATTACTGCAAAATTAGCTGTTTATCATTCTGTGGGAAGCATATATTTATTGTTATTTCCTAAGGATAACCCCATTTCCTGAAGAAGTGAGAAAAAGCAGTCTAGGTTTCGTGCACTTTGTGTTCATCTGATCCCCTGCCCTAATGTACTTGAGTAGGCTTTAAGTCAGATTTAACCAATTTTAACTAAACTGACAGAGGGTGGCTGGTGCAAAATAGTACATCCTTACACACTTCATTAAAATACATGGCTGAGGAGAGAGGAGAGACCTTTACTGCTCCTGCTGAGGAACAAAACATGGCATGAACTGAGCCTTTATCAGACATCAGAGACTCCACCTGGCAGCTCAATCTGAAGGTACACAGACATGGCCTCCTTGCCTCTATTGCTCACCAAATCCTCTGTTTACTCTCCAGCTAACCCATGTGTGTGCAAGAGTAAATAAAGCAGCACAAATATTTAATACAAGCAACCTTTCCCACAGCAACAGCTGAAATGAAGCTGCCTCCCTACTGTGCCTCCTTGCCCCATGCTGCCTCCCCGACATCTGTGTTACCCCAAACAGGTCAAAAAGTTCTGAGTTTGGAGCTAATGTGGAGCTGCTGCCCAACAGCCACAGTCAGAGCAAAAGGGAAAGAAGGAACCTTCTGCCTTTCTCTTACTGAGTGTGTTCGCTTGAGCAGCTCTTCTTTGTTCAGCCACTGATTTTCACAACATTTTGCAGAAGTTAATCTGAGACTTCTCTCCTGCTCCAGATTTGTCTGAAACCAGTTTATGAAGAGGGGACAGAGAGATGGATTGACAGACAAATTGACACAGACAGACAAACAGGCTGCATGGTCTCAGCAGTTTCAGAAATCACACTAAAGTCTTAAGAGCAAGTTCCCCAAAGAACTGAATGCTCCCCCTTCTCTTGCCCTGAATACTGAAACAAAACACATTTGGACTTGATGTACAATTTGCTCTGCCTCTGTTTTCCCTCTGATTATGAAGACCCTATTCCAAACTGACCTCAATTTTCACTTAATTAGTAACCTACTTTGTGGTTCCTTTGGAACATTTTTAGCTAATTCCTGGGGATTTTGCCTAGTTCTGGGTCAGGGTTTTTTTTTCAGAATGAAACAAGCATTGTTTTAAGGAAGTTGTTTGCCCTTTTGACAACAACAGTAGTAATAAATAAATAAATTACACAACCCCAAAAATTTTAAAGATGAACTGTAGAAAGCCAAGCAATGGGGATCTTCAAAGTGACCCTAAAAACCCCTGCATTAAAAATATCCTATCTGTGTAGTAAGAGAAGAATAAAGCAACACTTCCTAAAGTAGCAGCTTAGTCTTCAGTAAAGAAACTGAGACCAAGCTGAGAATTCCCGCTCCCTAATTTTGCCCTGCAGGTCTCCAGCAAGGACTGAGGATACTGTAGCAATTCCAATTTCCTTCCATTTTCCTTCAGCATCCATGGAAGAGGAAGAAAAATTTATCCACCAAGTAGAGTACATAGTACATAATACAGACTGTGTAAAAAGTAGAGGTTCTCCAGACCCCAAAAATGAGGTAATAAAATATTTCAAAGCAAACGTTAATTTTCATATACTAAATCAACTCCGAGGCCCTGTTTGGAGCTAGGTTATATTTAGTTGTGGGGAGATGCAATTTCTGTGCCCCCACCCCACACAGAGGCCAGCGGCTGGTTTGGCATTACCGGTGAGGAGGGACAGGGGCTGCAGCCCTCGGCATGGCACTGGCACCTGGAGGGGAGAGGAGGGGGCCCACAGACCCGGGCTGGAGAAGGGATGGAGTTGGAGGGCTCCACACCCTTGCCCTGTGCACCCCAGTTTGATCAAAGCCCCTCACTGCTTGCCACAGCATAGACTGGGCATGATGTAAAATTTCTGTAAAGGTTTGAGGGCTATTTTCCAATTTCTCCATGGACAACATGTTATAAGGTAAGGCAGGTGACATGGAAAACATCCGGGATGCAAAGTGAGGCAGGCTGGCCAAATCTGTGTTTGCTCAGGGCCACCGCCGCCCTGCATGGGCAGCAGGTGAAGAAGAAACACTGTCTGACCATGTTCTCCCACCATATATACCTCTATATAAACATATAGACAATATATATGCCATACCAAACCGCAAAGTATACTGTGCCAAGGAGGGGTTTGAAGGATAGGCCCCTGTGCCTTAAAGAGAATCAGGAGAACACGAAGGAAAAATATCCCAGAAGTAGTTTTTCACCCCTTATCTCCCATTACTCAGGGCCCACCCTCATTACTTCAGCACTGGGAAAGTCCAAGTGCTGAACAGCAACAGAGGGAAGTGCTTCTGCCACAGAGGCCACCGCAGTGCTACGGGCTGTCATCTGGTCACATCCCTAGAAGAGCAGCCATCCAGCAGCTTGGTTTCTAATCCTAAGAGCTATCTGAAGAGTCATCCAAGGAAGACTCCAGGGGAAGGTCTGCTAGAGGAAAACTACAATTTAAATGCTGCTTGCTATCCTTGGGATGGAAAGAGCTTTTTAAAAAATAAATTATGGATATTGTTCGCTAGTGTGTTAAAGAATGTGGTACCTCAGCCACCACCATGTTTCTTTTCAAGACGATTTATGATTTTATCTAGAGCAAGGGTTTTTTTGAAAGCTTGTATTCTGAATATTCCATCTCCACTTGAACAGACAAGTCTAAAATAATTTTATTTTACTTTTTTCATTCGGCTCAGATTGACAGGATTCCTCTGTGCATTTTTTCATAGATTCTTTCCAGCAGGAAAAACTTTACCTATAACTTTGCAGGAAACTTCCCACACACATCTGTACTCACAGCCCTGTGCAGAGCAACATATGCAGAGATTTGGGACTGAAAATCCACATTACATCATTTGCATGCTTTTCCTGCTGCCACAAGAGGCCAGTGATTGTGTAATTTCCAGTCTCCCACGTTTCACCCCCACCCTACTGACATGGCTCTGCAGGCACATCTGCCAGACACCATCTGGAGGCTAAAAATCATAACTAGAGATTGGCTTCCAGGACATCCTGAGACCTCTCAGATAGGAGCTGGCCATATTTAAATATTAACTCAAGATCAGAACAACCATTTCTCCACTCGATATTCACAGCAGGTATCTCTGGCTACAAACTAAGGCAGCAACGCCCCACGCACCTGCACTACCAAAGGGGTTGTTATATGGAGCAGCCCACATTAACACAACTTGGGGCCCTTATCCTCATTGCTGAACACTCTTACATGGCAGACAGGTTATCTAGGAGAGGAGGTAAGAGCAAAGAGATCAGCTTTCATATAGACAAATAAATCACATTTTCAGAAGCGCTCAGCACCTAGCATCTCCCATTGTCACTTCTGGACAGTCCAAGTGAGAACTCCATTCCCACCCCACAGTGTACGGGGAGCTGGTTTAGCCACTAGCCCTGGCAAAGCTCAGGATATTCAAGAAGATTCCATGTCACACTGTTAAAAGGTCAGTTTTAAAAGCTGTTTGCAAGCTCTAAACACTGGAGCTAGCTAGCTACAATGAAGAGTTTGCTTCAGCAAGAGGAATCCAAAAGGGTCCTAGCAGAGAGCTAATCATCCTCTGGAACTGTTTCAGAAAAATACCCTGGGAAGGAACTCCGCGTGAGCACTAAGAGAAGCATTAAATTTTTATGAGCATGAGTTCAGGCTGAATAAAGCAGGCCTCCCAAATACATGGTGATAAAACATTTACACTGTATCACTGTTTTCTTCCAAAACCAGAAAAGCATTTCAAGGAGATGTGGCCCTAGAAAATTCAGCACTGCTACATGATGTGGAAGCTCCCTGACAGTCTTCAACATTTTCTGACCTGTTGTTCTCTCACAGGAATGAAAGAAATACCGACAATGCAAGGGGTGGGCAAAACTTTGGGGGGAGGCATGCAATACAGGGAGGGTAAAGGAAAGGGAGGAGTATTGGTAATGCACTCATCTGCTGCCAGTATCAGGATGTATCTCATCTTTCTGTTGCTTCCTACCTCTCAGCAAAGTGGAGGGAGCGCTATATAAAGATTCAGAGACATGAACTCGTCTCCCAAGAGCTGCACAACACCAACTGCCAGCACATTGGCAGCGTTCCTCTGCCGCCTTCATCACAACCACTCTGCCAGTGTTCATCTCTCACAGCAAGTTTTTCCCCACAAACAAGAAAGATGTGGTCCTCAAAGAACCAAAAATAGATAATTTGTAAGGATGCTTCTAAATTTTTAAGCATATTAAAAAAGGAACCACTATTTCCCATCCTGAATAAGCACGTTATCTGTACTGTTATGATCTTAGATCTCCAGCACATGTTATTTACCGGCTGTCAAGAGTCAAGACTTTTAAAACTCAATTAAAAGAGCATTAAGGCCACATTCCAACAAAGGATTTAAGTAAGAGACTATTTCCTTTAGTTTCAAAGAGAATATTCAGCCTCTTAGCTGTACACATCTGTTTAGTGATCAGGAAATAGTGGTGTGGAGTTTGCATGCTCCATGGCTACATGACAACAAATGCCTTGGATTCAATAATGTCTGAAAAGCACACAAACTGCAAAACAGTTTAACACAGCTGATCTTGACACAGCACAGGACCATGAGATTTTAAGGCAGCTGCCTTGGAGTGTGTTTGTTTTAATGAATGGGGGTTTAATGGTAATTTCTGTGCAAGGTTTTAATGGGGAGCTTCCAAGCCCGATAATGGTTACATGTTCACCAAGGTCTCTTTGGCTGCTACCACACTCTTCACAGTTAAATATACCTTAGGTGGGCAGTATGGGTAAAATAGCAGCAAAATATAAGTTTCATGCTCAAAATCTGGTTTACATCAGGAAAACAAAGATTGCACTAATTTTGTTGATGAGGATAAGAAGATGAACTGGGCACTCCCTAGTCCTGATTCCTACTAACTTTACCCTAGGTAACCACCTGGGTCTACACAAAGGGAAAGCCAAAGAGCTGTAAAATATCTTCTGAATCACTTTGTAGAAGTGGGACGCTAGTCCTTCATGTCTGCAATTGCTTTCCCCCACCCTTTGCATGTGTAATTACAACTGCATGTGTAATTACAATGTCCATTAATATTTTCTTTCCTCTTGCTTCCCAGTCTCAGGGGGCCATCACACACAGATAAATCAGGAACTCCAAGCTGGACTGTAGTTTCACATAAAACATATAACACAACAGATCTGCTGTGGAACAACTAGTTCCAAGAAGAAGCAGATGTACCTTGTGATATTAATTTATTCTAACATTTTTTTTAAGGGAAGAGATGGGGAGAGATATTGATATGTATGGCAGGTACTGGCTGATATTTAAAACCTTTGGCATTACCATATGCGCCTGCAAATAACTGCCTGTGCTATTAGTTGCTGTCACTGATGACAGCATGTAAATTACTATCTAATATGCATATACAATTCAATAATTAGATGCCATATGTAAGAGCAGTTATTTATAAGTATGGAATCAGAGAAAAAATTTAAGCCCCATCCTCACAATGTATCATCTCATGAATCAGATCCTTTTGAACACAGGTACAGACCTTCATTTCTGAGTGCCCCATCTTAGGCTAAAAAAAATTTTTAAAATCACAATTAATATTTTATAGTATTGATTTTTCCCCTGTGATGCACTGAATCAGTAATGCCTGCATCTATCCTGCTGGCAGGAAGCTATCTATAGCTGCCTTCCACAAAATGCTTGTCAACTTTTGGAGCTCATTATGAGCAAAACAAACCAGGAAAAAACCCCATCCTGCTGAAGGCCCGTCCACTGCCTTCAATGGAGGCGTGATCTATTCTTACAAACAGATGACCTAGATTCTCTGCCTGAATGAGAGCATTTCCCAGCATCAAGGCTGTTCAGAGAGTCAGAAATTCATGTATTGTTTATCATCAGAGAGGGGAGGGAAAAGAAAGAGGATATAATCTTGAAGGAAAGCGATGGTATCCATTAGTCATAATAAAGTTTTATCCATATCCACACAAAGCACTCCCTGACACGCTTCTGCTCCCATTTCAGAGCCTGGAAGGGACTGCAGGCCTCATTTCAGCACATGTGGCAGGCCAGGCAGCCACGGCTCCATGGAGAGGCTGAGATGTGCCAAAGCCTTGGAGGACACAACCTCACAGCGGGGTGGCCAGCTTGCCACTCCAGAGCCACCTGCAGCTTTCCGGCAGCTCGGAGGCAGCCCTTGCCCCTGGGCTGCCGGCAGCAAGGCTGTGCTGGATCAAGGGCTGCTGGTTCACGTCATGCCAAGAGGAAATGAGCCAGCGAGGGCTGCTGAGCCCTACACTGCCAGGTCGTGATCCAGCTGCAGACACAGCACACATCCATCACCCCTGGGAAGCTAGGGATGCCTGGAGGAGGCAATGCCATGTCCTACTGGTGAACCACACAGGACACTTCTCCCATTTGTCAGTTCTCCAAGAGAAGGGAAGTGCGTCCTGTGGCACTCAATAATGTAATGATGGTGATACATGGCTCGGAGGGACAGAAAGACTGGTCAGCCCTGGAGTAAGGACCTCCAAGTCCTTTTCTTCCTGCCTCTGCTACTGATCCTTTTTGTCTACAACCATATTCCCCATCTCCCCAAGAACCTAGCAGGCCCCTCCATAAGCCAGGCCCAGTAACCTTTCATATTAATCAACAATACTCACCAGACCAGTGATCGGCAATCCTGAGGGTGTCCAATGCTGTGAGGGATGCCAGCTCGATGCTAGCCCTTGATGGCTACTGCCACTGCTGTCGCTGCTGTCACTGCTGTCACTGATGCTGAGATGCCCACAGGGAGCAGCTCCAGGTCCAGGCCAGTACCTGAGCCGCATCCCCTCGGGCGGGATGAGAAGGAGCTGGCAGGCAGGGGCTAGTGCAAGACATTCTCATGTTCCCCAAGGTCCAGCTCCCACCCCAGGGCTACGCTGCACTGCTTACTGCAGGGACAATGACAGGAGCACAGACCCAGTCTGGACAGGAGCTGGGCAGACAAGGGAGGTTTCCTTCAATACCCAAATGTTTTGATCTGCCTCACAGATGGAGATAGAAAGCTAAATTAACATACCTAAATTCAGGTCCTCTGATCACAGAGACCTTCTGCCCTTTCTCCAGACATGAACATCCCAGACTGAGTCTACAGAAGAGGACTTCTGCTCACACGGACCCTCACTGACTGCACCACACAGGCACAACCCACACATCCAGCCCATGCAGAATGCAAGTGACTGCTGTGGGCCGTGCTGCCAGCGAGCACCCCCCTTCCCCTCTTCTCTCAAATCTCCAGAGGAGCCGTCGAGAGGAGAATATAAGATCTAATTAACCACCTCTCAATTCAGATCTGGTTCAGCAAATGCAAATACAGCATCAGGCAATTGGGTTTTCCTCACCAACTTATTTTTTGCATGTGGGCAACATGCAAACTAGGTCAGTATTATTCCTACTGAAACACTTGCTATGGGTGTTATTTTTAGAAAACCATGTGATTGTCTGACTTTTATTGATGGGAGCACAGAAAGATCCACTGTATATTTTCCTGTCTTGTTTGAGGTAGTCTGTTTTTTCAGTTCTTTGGGTATGTTACTGAGATCTCAGGCCTATTTTTAAAAGGCAAAGTCAGATTCAATCAAGAGACTTTGCAGGTTGCATGCTTTGGTAGTCAATGAAATAAAGCACATGCAGCAGTGAGCAAACCAAACCAGACAGCTGCCCAGAGAGGCTATCAAAAGGCAAGACAGTGATGCAGGTAACAAGGGACAAGGCTGTGGAGCGGAAAAGATGCCAGGGGATTAAGGGAGGTGGGGAATCAGGCAAAGTTTGAAGGATGATAGAAAAAACTGCACTTGGATCTTTACAACTCCTGAAAGGGTAAAGACAAGATCTCAGCAGCTAGACAAAAGTCATCAGGAAAGCCAAGTTCAGCAACAGAAAACTTGTCCAGAGATTCAAGTCTATTTTCTAAGACCTCTTCTTACCTCCTTGGCACAAACAAAACAACTCGAGGCAACAAAATCCTGTGCCAGCTTTTCATTCAGCAGGTCACAAGCCTGACGGATATCCATTGGACAACCAAGCCGCGTGGATCCCCTCGAGGAGGAGAGGGCCCCTATGGCCAGGACCTAGCAGGGACCCTCTGTGTCCAGGTCTCTCCCTGCCTGGTTTTCATCTGGCCCGTCTGGGGAATCCAGTGTCTTTGCCCAGTGTGTGAGTTAACAGGCAATTCAAGTTCTGGGGATGGGAGTCCTTTTACTAACCTTGCATGACCAGTGTGAAGAAGTCTACATCTCTGCTGATAATCCAGACTGCTTTTATAACTAGAGAAAAGGCACAGGCAGCGCCCTTCCTCTCAAGCAAATGCACACATCTAAAATAGGCCAGTGAAGCAGCATACCAGCACTGTCTAATTCTCTCCATCACCAAGAGAAGAAATGCAGAATGAGTAGCTCAGGCATCAATGACTGTATGTCAGAGCAGATGAACCACAGCCTAAATTTCCAGAAATTAATCACCAGAAAAAGTGCCAGAAACTAGTCTCCAGGCCCACAGGTCTTCTGGCTTTCCACTCACATGAAAAAAATCAGATGTGTATCATCTGTGAGGGCACAGGGTCAGCTCTATGGCTGATGAGTCATGCATCTTTATGGGCTGCATATCTTGTAACAGCACCAGCAAAACTTGCTTGCTGGGGCAAGTCATCTCAGCGGGAGAGGAGTCCCGCATGGGAAGCCTGCTTGCCTGCCTACCCAGGACACCACCACTAGCCCAGGGCTTCTGCACAGCTGGGAGACATGCCTGGCTCTTGGCTTCAAAACTGTGCAAGCAACATTGGATTTTGCTGCTGAGGGGATGAAAGGATGGGGGCAGGCTGCTCCTGCCATGGGGGAAAGGGAAGGGCTTGAGCTGGCTGGGGCAGCTGGTGCTTGCTGACACCTTTCCTGCCTCTGCCCAGGAACTGCTTCCCCAGGAACTGGGGCCCTTTTGGGGTCCCAATTGCCTCTTTGGCAATCCACCAACATGCTGCATACACCCCAAGTCAGAAAAGCTGTTTTCATCTGTCCTTTGTAATTGATCTCAAGCCCTGCAGCTCCCATCCCAGACAGCCTGCCTCCCTGAGCTAACTACCGGTACCATCTAGGTGACTCCCCAGAAAAGAAACAAGAACTTCAAAAGAGACTACAAAGACAACTGGACCAGCTCAACTCCCAAACTACAAATAACATTTCCTTAATATTCCTGCAAAGACACGCTGCCACAGAGCATTAGGTATGTGCTGTAGATAAAGCTGCACAGATTATGTTCTCCACACAGGGGAGGCAACTGTAGATTTTCCTGCAAACAGAAAGAGCACGAAGGAATGGGGAAAGGCTAGGCCCTCTTAAATGTGGGACAGCATGGGAACTCAGCTCTGTGTTTCAGGGGTAGTGAGTGAGAATCACAAGCAAGGATGCTCAGGGGTGTTTTACGAACATGGGACATAACCTCCAAACTTCCTGGAATGGCCTGGGTGATACAGGCTGGCTGGAGGGTTAGCCATGCATCTCTGTCGTCATCTAATGTTGCTAAGACATGAGTCTAACATTGCCCCCAGAAAAACCAGTGGTTTAGGATAAACATCATGAAGACAGCTTCTTATACCCCAAACTTTCTATTTTTTTTTTCCATTCCTCACATAAGACTGGCACATGGGTCACTTCTGCTACCTATCACCTGCAACACATCACGTGTGATGTTGCACTGAATTTTCTGTATCTATACTTTTTGGGGATCAATTAATACAAAAATAAAACATACTTTATCAGTCACTGACATGTGTTCTCTATCTTACTGTTAAAATCAGCAAACTGATACTGCCTTGAAAAAGAACCGAAGGCAACAATTACTCACTGCACTCAGTAGCAGCAAAAACTGCTTTCCATCCATTTCAGTTACCCTTCCGAAATTACGCAGTTAGTTGTTGGTGCCAGATTCCCATTTATCTCCAGAGCCTTTTGTAACAACAAAAGACAATAGCTTCTTCTTCATTTATCAGGCTTCTCGTAAGAGGAAGAACTCATGTTACAAAGGGAGGGCCACATAATGGTGCCTTTCTAGCTCAAGGTACACGGGACTTTCACAAGTCCCTTAGAAATTTCAGTGTACACAACACCTAGGAGAGTTATGAGTGGCACAAGGAAAACAGTCTGGTCTTGGTAAGAGAAGAAGTACAGGACAATAGGCACAGGCAGGCAAACAAAAAGCGGAAGTGTAATGGGAGCCAGGTTATCATCTGTTCTGTAACACAAGGGCTGGTGCAGGTCTGCTCTGTTGCCCACCAGCACCATGCACTGTGTCACTGAAGCTCATGGAGCCACACCAGAAGCTGAAGCCGTTGCAGAGGTGAGATATGCAACTCCCATTTTTGCTAATCAGAAAGCACGAGTTCTCACCTCCTCTAACCAAAGAGATGTTCTCATCACTGCTATGTTTCCTCATAGGCAACATGAACGTGTCACTCCAGAGCAAAGCTGCTGTGAGAGCAGATTCAGGGCCACATCAGACTGGCACACACAAGACAGTCCTGAATTCTCTCATTCTTTAAACATCCCTTCTTTGTGGTTCTTTTTACAAGCATGAAATGAAGACTTTGTGTCTTTTTCAGGGAGGATAATGTTTTATTTAAGATGGCTAGGACCATGAATTTTACATGACAGAAGCTCCATCCCACCACTCCCCGTTAGTCAGCAGGGCTCTGATCCTTCAGCCAGGAGATGTGGCACCTCCCACCCAGAGCCCTGGCATGGGGGCTGAGTCATGTTTTTCACAAGCTTATTCCTTCTCCCTACTGATCACCACTGAAAGACAGCCTGCCCTGAAGCATGGCCTTCGAGACCTTCCCAGGACACAGACCTGCTGCATCAGCTCCCCCTCCCAATGCTTCCCACAGAAATCCCCCCCACGCAGGCTGTCTGGAGATACACAGATGTGAGCAGAGCGTGGGCAGGTCTAGTGGAGCATCTTATCTGCTGCAAGGCCTCTGGAGGTCACAGATAAGCAAACACAGGCAAGGGCAATGCTAAGGGCATAGATATATAGGCAAAACAAGGCAGGCAGCAGATCAGATGTACCTTCCCACGATTTTGGGTCTAGTGCAGGACTCTGTTGATGCCTGTGGAGCTATGCCTGGTAATAAATGTTCAGAAAGGCCAGTTTTTACAGTAAACCAACCATATTCAACTCTCAATTAGCCATGGAAGATTAGCTGGGTTGGGGATTAACTGGACATTTCCTGCCCGTAGCAACCATGCCACCGCACACGTAACACAGGGCACACAAGCCGCTCGGACCCCAGCAGGTTAAAGCCCTGCTCAGCACAGAAACCAGCAGGTTTGTTACAAGCCTTTCAAAGGTGAAAGACCTGAATATGTTCTTATCCCCTAACCAACACAGCCTGTATTAGCCAGTATCTGGTTTTATCTGGGTTACCCCATCCCATATTGTCTTCATGGGTTGAAAGCTGACAATATCTAAGCAAATCAGCCAGGCTAAAACCAGAACACACTGCGCAGCCTGCAAAAGCTGTTCCAAGCGCTCGGCAGCTGGTGTGCTGACACCCTTGCCTATGTGCTGAGTAATGATGTCTCACTGTTTCTTTGTGCTCCCTCACCCATCTCTTTCCATCTGTTGTTCCTTGTCTTCCCCTTGGATTGTACACTGCTCGGGGCTTCTGTCAGCACCTAGGAGATAATCTGTGACAGGGTAAATCAGTCTGATCAACTCACGTGAGTAATTAGCGAATTGGAGTCAATGTTGTTCAGGAATGTGTATGTGAATGGATTAAGCATGGTGTGTCTGGGTGGAAAACGTGACTCAGAAGTGTTACTAACATTGTTCTTTCTCATGTCCATACACATAAGAAATGGAAGAAATGGAGGAGTGGGTAGAAAAAGACAGAAAGGCAAAGAGAGAGCAGGCTGGCGGGCAAGCATCTCTCAAATACAAATGCACTAGATGACTGGCACGCAGATCAGATGCTGGGAAGAACTGAGCATTTGCAACTCCTACACACATTCTCATTTCTTCTTTTATTGTTATTAACTTTGCACGTGGCTCCATTTTGGTTTTGCTTCATCTTTCACATACACAGACCAAGACTTGGATCTTATCTTCATGTATCCCAGTGACTTACTGGCATATCATGCACACGCACAGCTACGACCACAGGTCAAGGCATCTCTTTCAATGCCTTCTGTACATGATGATAGTGCAACTCTGCTGGTCACCAGGACAACACTCACAGCCTTTCCCACTGATAAGAAGCTGGTTGGCTGGGTTCATGCTCTGAGGGAGAGCAAGACCAAGGCAGTAAATGTAATACACAGCAGTGAACTGCAAATGGCATTTGGGTTTCCCCTTAGGGAGCTGGAATGAGAACAAACATGAGAGCAACAAAGAAAGAGAGAGTCTGAAGAGTAGAGGCTTGCTGCTTAACTTTTAAAGCTCCACAGTTAATGGGAAATGGAAAAGATTCAAGTAAGACACAGGATTGGAGCCCATATGTGGGGCTTATCTCAGGCCTCCCATGCAAAGGGAGCAGTTTTGAGCCCACAGAGTCACTGATTCCCAAAAGTGACCAAAGCTACTGTCATGCCAACAGGCTCAAAGGTTGTACCTGCTAGACACCAAAACAAGGGACAACTAAAAGAAATAAACATTACATTCCAGGCATTCTCTGTTGCTAGAATTGCCTCTCATTAACAACAGCCAGGATCACTAAAGGACTGTACTACCTCATGGCAACACTCAAGGTGTCTCCTGGCTGGACCCGAACCCCCTGCAGGAGGAGGAAGCCACCTCTTCCCACAAAACAGCCCCACCAAACAGCACCAAGGTGCATCCAGAATCAGGGCATGCCATTCAATAAAACTATTTTGCAAACAGGCATTTGGTAGATACAGAGGTCAAGTTGCAAATCCAATCTTTTGAATACTGCCAAAGTTCAGGGAAACACAGAACTGGTATCTTTCAAGTTCAGTCTTATGCTTTCAAGGCCCACAGTCGAAACATTTTGCCAGTGCACAAATAGATATGAAAGACAGTCTGAAAAGAAAACCAGTTGTAACTGGAAGTCAAGTCCATTTTATCATGCTATCTACAGCTTATGGGGGTGGTGGTGGGGGATGTTACAGAAGAATTTATCAAAATGGTAAAGCCTTGTCAAAACAAGAAGGAATTGTGCATAACCAGGTGAAGTCCAAGAACTCTGATGAGACCACCCCTCGTAAAACCAATAAGAAAAGCTGTCCTGTCTCTTTGAGTGATACTCATGGACACAGCAGGGCTTCTACCAGAACAAGGTTTGCATCAGCTATGTTGAAAATAAGGTCTGGAAATGGAGGTCACACTGGTCAAGGTCTAATCTAAATGGGAAGTGGGGAACAATACAAATACTGTCATGTTTTCTGACATGGGATCAGACAGCCACACCAGCCAGTGCTAAAGAGGTAGGGGATGGTTAAAAGTGTCCTCCCCACCTCTGCTCCCTGCTCCTTCCTTGACACAGAGGAAGAACTTCAGTCTCTTGTCTCACAGCTGTGATTCAACAGTGAATTTTCTTGCTAGAAAGGTGCCCCAGCACTCAGACAGTCTCTCTATCCCCTAACCTGCATGTTAGGGAGGGGGGAACTGCAAAGCCAGCTGCACAAATATCTCTGTGTGGCTGGGGCTGCGACACACACAATGGCCCAATGCATTCAAAGCCTTTTTGAGCACAACAAAGTAATGCCAAGAAACAGAAAAATGTCATCAAGGCCATGTAGGTGGTGTCTTCCATTTGCTCTGCATATCAGTTAAACAGGCAGGCATGATGCAGGGAGACAAAGAGGCCTTTCTCAGCCAGCAGTGTGGCACATGCTCCTGGGTCACCTCAGGCGGCTGCCTGTCTGCCCGGTCCCCTTTCCCCTGTTTTGATTGTAGCTGCATCCTTTCTGTATCAAGATGCTGACACTTAATGCATGCTCACCTTTGCCCTCAGCTACAAGCTGTTTCTGCTTAGCTAATGCTTTTCTTGGCAGGCTCAGCCAGGCAAGCCAGAGTTCAATTTGCACCCTGATCAGCTGAAGCACAGATGACTGGCTCTGGGAAATGCTGCAGAGACGTGGCCAAAGTGAACTGAAGTCACTTACATGGAGCTGCAAATTGCTCTGTGCTGGTACTCGGCCAGTTTGATTCTGGCCCATGACCGGGCGTCCAGCCACAGCCAAAGGACAAATCAAAATAAACAAACCAGGGGTTTCTTCTAGGGACATATTATGAAGAGATTTTCAAAGCAGGATTTAAGCACAGAATCCTGTCTGTCCTTAATGCTTTAGCACAGACTGTGCACAACGAAAGACCCTCTAAAAAGCTTTAAACACCGTTAGCATAAGTGGGAAATGGGAAGATACAAGGCACAGGACAAGAGTTAAGACATACAGTGCTTTCCACAGCTCTGGCACAGCTCTCCCATGCAAGAGATGCACGCCAAGCTTTCAAAAGCAAAGGGCTGAAGCTTAGCTGGTCCTGAGTAAAGGCTTAAGAATGTGACTTCATTTTATCTGGTATTTTTATTTGTGGAGAAGCAGCCATTAGTCAGCGCTCTATGAAAGAGACTGCTATGGGAAACCCATGACTAATAACTCTCCTTTGATTCACTTGTTCTCATTAGCAGGTTTTTTTTGAAGAATGTTTTGGACAGCCTCTTGTGCAATAGCCCTACGTGGGGTCCACATTTGTAGGGACACAGATCTCCCCGACACTGATCACATTTTCCAAAGATCTCCCAGCAGAATTACACAGGTTGGAACCACTATGGCAAACACAGTACTGATCTGGAGCACAAGAAGCAAACAGATAAAAATCAGGATAATCTTCCACAACCCAAAGTAAAATACAGAGTTGCCTCTTTAAGAGTCAGAGAAGCTGTTACTGAAGGGTTTACTTCATAGCAAGGGATAAGGAGGTTTGTGCTGACTCTTAAGCAACTTAGCTAGCAGGCTGTGACTTGGCAGCTCACCACTACCTTGCTGGCTTCCCTGCTGCTCCAGGAACTGCGTAAGCTGTGAGCGATCTGCCTGCACACCACGGCATATGCCTCCCCGCACGGCAGAATCAGCGCGCTGCCCGACAAGGTGCATCCTCCTGCCCACCAAAACGTTTCGCGGGGTGCAGAATGCAGTAGCTCAGGACTGTCTGCAGAGGAAGCAGTGGGACTCCCTCACATCTATGAGGGGAGACATTTCAGGCTTCATCTGTATGACTCAGCTGTTCACTGCAAGTCTCTGTGGGAGCAGCAGTGGCACTGAGATTCACAATTCGTTATCTATAAAATGGAATGAAGTTTTATCAAACCTGTACTAGTAAACATCCTCCAGAGCACACAGACTGGCACAGAGACTCACCCTTGCAGCAGATGATAGACTAAACTATCAACGCTCCTTGTCGCAGCACTCCTCTCACTGCACCAGCAAAAAAAGCAAGCAGGGAAAATAAGGACCTCCTGTAGCCACAGTAGGTGCTACTAATCAAAAGAACTGGATGTCTACAAAATAAAAATCACCATTTATAAGCATGCATCTGTGAAGACAGAGGTATTTTATTTATATATATCATGGATAAATACACAAAACCACTACCAGGAAAGATGTCTCAGAAGTAAAGTCCCTGAGTTAAACTGAAACATTATCCACTGGTATAAAATGGTGCATCTTCATGGACTTGCATGAGCTCACAAGCATCTACATATGACCTTTGAGATCCCACCTGCACCCACACACCCTCCCTAACTCCATCTAGAAGAGAGAATTCATCCATCACCCAGTCATCCATTAATCTGTCAACTGTGCAAACAATCAGAAAGGAGCTGTGCATTTATTACACATTTCTGAATAAGTCATGCCCAGTATCTAGGACAAACAATACATTAAACCCTACAGAACCCTTTGAAAGCTTTTTGCCTGCTGGAGACAACAATGAAAAAGTAACATGATAGAAAGGGAAGAGTAAATCATTCATGAGAATGATTAAAAACAAACCGTGGGTGAGGTGCAGCAAAACAACACTTAAAAGAGCCAGCGTATTCTTCTTGAGTATCTTGTCTTTTAGAGGGTGGAGCGGTTGTGAGCTTTTTTAAGAAGTCCTACTTTGTGTTCTTTAGTGCAGAGAAGACATACCAGATTAAAAATCCATGGAGAACTGCACAACCACAAGTTACAGCTCATTCAGATGGCCCATGACTTCATCAGGCTGATGAAGGAAAAATGCCACCATGCTTAAAGCTACTTGTGCAAATAAGGCTGAACTTCACAAAAAGGCACATTAGGACACTAGGGAAATAAGGATAAACCAGATTCCCAAGGCCTGAGTTGCGCTTTACACTGGTGATCTCGCTTACATCCACACAATCATTTTGGAATCCTAAAATTAAGTTCTGAAAGTGCCAAAAAGTTCACAGCTACCAACTAAACTATCCAGTTGTTGGTACCATGGTTTCCCAGATGACTATGGGAGCCACAAATCACATTATTAGCGTTTATTTTAAATCCTTTCAACTCTATGAAAATGTCTGTTTCAGGAAAGCTTGTTTCCTAAATCTACCTCAAGTAAAAAGCTCAAAAAAGTCAATGCAGACAAGATTTGTTTCTTAAAAGAGTCTTAAAATAACATCCTTGAGCTTCAAGGCAAAATTCAGCCTCCATTATGTATTTGAGCATTCATTGACCCAACTGTGTGTCTTAGGACCTTTCAAATACTGATTTTAAAAACAGCTTAAGGCAGTAATATCCTTGAAAGAAAGTTCTGCCTTCAGTGTGTCTCCTGGGTTGTTCTCAAAAAGGAAAATCTACATTAGGTCAATAAAATCATGCTAGACTTTACAGTCAACACCATGTTTGACCTGGATTCACATTCAAGGTTATTTTTAGCCTCATTTCTTAAACACACAAGATTTATGCGAACGTGGTATGTGTATCTGTGTGTGTGTGTGCACCTGCCTGTCTCTGCAGCCCTATCCACTTGCTCCTGAACCCAGCCGATAATTCCAAATACACTGGCATTCCGGTACACGAGGCATAGGTACAAGAGTACAGAGAGACATTATTGGTGCTCCAAGTCAGCTTTTATTAACCATCACAGAATCACCATAGGCCAAAATCAGAATTAACTCATTACCCCACTCTTGGAAACCCTGTGTGTTATCAGCTATTTTAATATTGCTACTAGTCTATGTAACATCCTAAGCATACATAACACTTGGCATATGCAAACCATAGAACAAAGTTTCTGTCTCTATTTTCTTAAGTAACACTCTTTTTTTTTCTTTTTTTTTTGGTTTGGCAAATAATTTACTTTATTAATATAAATATTAGAGCTGCAAACCACTGTAGCATTCAAAGACTTTGGCACTGCATCGCAGTCATGTATTATTTGCTTCATTACAAAAGGTAATCTCTTTATATTTGTTAAGAAGCGCACACCAGCTATACTCAAGCTCAAGGCAAAACATACCAAACAAGCTGCAAATTCGGAATGACAACCTGCAAATTCAACATGATCCACTACAAAACCTGTAGTGCCCTGCAAAATACCTTCAACGTTGCGAGAGAGGCAACTCTGTAAGGGATATAAAATCACTTTGTAGACAGAACTTTTCCTGCTATATGTCTAGCTGTCTGTTTCCAAACGCGCAGCTCTGCTCTCCCAGCCAAGCAGCACCTTTGAAGGTTTATTTCTGGGGAATATGAAGATTTTCCTTTGCTTCCAAAACAGACTTTTTCTTTGCTTTCAGCACAAGTACCAGGGATACCTTCTCTACTAGATCTGCCAGCAGAAGCACAAACCACTAGCTGAGCCTCAGGACAGCTTCCAAACCCCAACTCTCCCCGCAATGCTCTCGTATTATTTTAAAGCAAAGAGACTCCTCCATGCAGAACAGAATAGCAAAACATGCTGTAGCCAGCAGTGCAGACCCCTAGAAACGAGCTCAGCAGCCACGTGTTTCTGCCCATGGGAGAAGGGCTTTGCGAGTTCTTCAGATCTCCAAGGTCTTCCCAGACTGGGAGGAGGTTCTGGAGAGAGGCTCTCAAAAGCAGGGGCTACCCCACCTTCCTCTTAGAAAAAGCAGATAGCCAATAGGTAACTCTAAGCACTCATTACTCTTTTTTACTACTTAGAGTTAACATCTGCTGGGAAATTAATAATGACAATCATAGCACTGGTTGCCAGACCATCAGAGGCCAAAGAAAAAATATGAGAGAGGCTGCATATGTGGAGGTGTTGACAGCTGTAGAGGACCCAAGCAATTTCTTTAATGAAATGGAAATGAAAGCGTAAATTGCTAAAACTATACTGGAAGAGAGATTTAACTTAATGCACAAACAGACAGATTTTGATGTCTGAAGCCTGGCTAGGACGAGGAGCAGGGAAATGTAAATGCAGCGGTTGCTAATGGGCATAATGAACAGGCAGGCAGCTTCAAGAGCATGTTCTCAGCTGGAAGCTATACTCCCCAGGGACTCCTTATCTTCCACATCCACGTCTTTCAGCAGCCATATAAATGTAGCAGGCAGATCTGCCAACCACAAGCATGCAACTGCTCGATAATGCTAGCGGTTGCCAGTTAGGCCCACAGCCAAAGCGGCTACCTGGGCAAACTGGGGAAACCTGGTTTCTCCAATTCCTATCACCCACATTTCCACCCTACTGCTGAGACAGACAGAGAAAAGACAGCTCTCCAAGCTGGGGGCATCCCTCTTTCACAGACCTCCAAACTGTGCTGTGCTGAATTCACCTCCTGATTGAATTCCCACCCCATCTGCACTCTTCATTCATATCTGTGAGTTTTCCTTGGTTTACTTGCCTCTTTAAACACAGACAGCCTGCTTTTATTTGCTCAACAGGATGTTTTATTTTGTCCTTTCATCCAAACAACTACTGCCTGTAAAATTCTCAGTAGACTCCTCCCACAGACAAAGAACCAGACAAGTGCAATACCAAAAGTAAAGGTACACTACTGAAAAATCGCCAACACAGAAAAAAACATGCAAAGCAAATCAACATGTGCCTGTTAAAAAATAAATATCATGATGAAAATCCATGGTATCCAAGCAAGCACAGTGAGATCACTCAAATGGCCAGTGAGTACATAAGATAGCTCAAACATCCACTTTTCTAATGCATTGCTGAAGACAGGCACTGCTTAAAATGCAGCAATGCACATGACAGCTGTTAGCCCTTCTCTCAGCCCACATGGACAGGTATTACTCAGCTGTTCAAGAAGCTTGCTAGTCCTTCCAGATGTACCAGTTGGTCTAAGAAAATATATGTTATTATTATTATTTCAGAAAGGGTATTCCAGCAAACACACATCCAAACAGGGCCAGGATACTCTCTGTCCACTTTAGCCTTATTAATGGAAGCCAAAGTGGAAACAGTCCCATTAGATCTGATGATGCTCTGGGAAGCCACCCCCTGCTCTGTTTAATGCCACACGGTGCATGTGCCTGGTGTTGGATAGAGTGTTGGTACTGGCAGGCAGAGACCCGTCTCAGCAGAGGACTCAGTGTGTGGGTCTCAAATTGAGCAGCACTAACTGCAGAGTCAGGCCCAGCATCCCCACAGCACTGTCCCCCTACCCAGCCAGCCTCTACTCAGTCCCTGCATTGCATCCTGATAGGAAACCCTGAAAAGCATCTTTTCCCTTAGCATTTACAGCTATCAAACACCAGTTTCTATTCTGCAGAGAAAGTGGGGTGCTTCTCCTTGCTGAGGTGCCTCCCTTACATAGGCAGACACACGTTGGAAGAGACAGAGGGAGGGCAGGAGGGAGCCTCACCGTGTCTATTGCGACAACAGCAACAGATTTGCTGTCAGCTGAACACTGAACCCTTTCAGGGCACTAAAACCCAAACATTAGCTGGGAGATTTTAGCATTTCTGCATAGTAATAGAAGCAACAAAAATAACTACCATCAATAATGGCTACATGTGTATCTAACATCGGACACTTGCTCTCTTTCTTTTTTTTTTCCTCTGTTTACTAATTCCTGAGCTACTAATAATAGCTAAGAAGAACGATAATGTTACAGAGCATGGAAAGGAAGGCATTGCACAAAGTGAGTCTACCCAAGATGAAGAGTGAGCTGCTGGACAGCAATGAATGCAGAGCTTCTGAACAGTAAAACCAGAAATAACCTCTGCCCTTGCTACTGATCAGCGTCTAGTGTCAATCCCAACGGATTTTGGACTCATGCTTCCCCAAAGGCTGCATATTCAAACATAGCATGTAAATAATTAAACTTTCTCTACACGTTTCCAAGATAGGAAGAAGAAAAGCTATTACTATTCAGGGTTCAGTGTAACTATACACAACCTTGGCCCTCCTTCCATCTTCTGAAATTACTGAAATTACAGCCAAAGCCATGAGGACGGCACGACGAGGAATCACTTGCTCAGCTGCTAAGGGTTCCTGCCCGCACTGGACAAAATAACAGCTCTGAACCAGCCACAGGGAGATAACACATACAGCTTACAGCAGAGAAAAAACATTCTTCAAGGCCAAGGTTAACAAGTGGGTATTGAAACAGGGCTATGTTTATAGCCAGCCACATCACTGATAGATGACAAACGTGCTGAAGAATAAACCACGGACAGGATACAAAGTTGTCTACCAGAAAATATAAACACACATGATGACAACACTCGTTTTTGAAGATTTACATTTTAAATACAGAGTTATATTAAGATTTTCAATAGAATTTTGATTTTGCTGTATTATCACAGACATTGATCTTTGTTATTTTTAATAAAAACTGACTAAGGTAACGTAGAACAAACTTGAATTGTTCAAGGCTGAACTGAACAATAATAAAGCATTCCAGTGATAAGGAAATGCGCCCTGAAGTTCACTGCAGAAAACATCCCATTCTCACACATGAAACCATTTCCAAAACCTGACTTACTAATGCCATTAAAAATGTCTAACTACAAAAGCATCTACAAAACCCGCTTAGTTTCCACCACTGAAATGCAAAGCACGCAAGTGGTCGGTATTTTGAAGGCCACACGAGCAATGTGAACTATGAACTTCAGGATTTGTGAAACCGTGACATTTTAAAGTGGGAGGAGAAAAAATATTTTTCTGTCTTGTCCAAGCCACGAAATACAAAACCAAAGAAACTATAAATATCAAGATTCGGGAAAATATATTTGGGATCCAACATTTAATATTAATGAACTGTTCTGGTGATAAAAAATATCAACAATTAGGCACCAAGAAGACAACGATCCACAATTTTAGTCTGTTTTGCATAACCCAGGAGAATATCATATGACTTCTGGATGGGACCTGCTTTTTGTAGAAGGAACACTATCTTAAAAGGCAACTTTAACTTAACGATGCAAATTTATATACTATATAATAAAAAAAAAATCCTTCTTTATGCTACTAGTCATAAGTGTTCAGAGTTACTCATTATGTCAAACAGCAGCAAATCCAGGGTCTCGTTTCCCTTTTGCTGCTCAATGAAGTGCTGTTGGCAGCAGCATGCCTTAACACTCATAATTTATGAACCCCATAGGTGTTGTAGCATGGAACTAAAGCCACAGGCAGGAGGCATTTAGCAAGTTACACGTGCTGCATATTTTCACAGGAAAGGAGTTCCTGCTGTGCTTTTCTTGCTTCCCACATTTTTATGATTTTTCTTCCCCTAATGGTAAGTGCCAAGCCTCACATATTTCAGAGATGCTTCCTTATTTTGCCCTAACCCTCTACCGCATGTTTTAAAAAGCCTTGCTGTGTATTTATCGAGGAGACATTTAACATACCCTGAAGAGTTTTTAACTTTTTCAAATGCAGGTAGTGAAGTTCAAGACAGACTCACATGATGTTTTACAGGATGGTGTCCTGGCTACAAAGACTTGCTATTCCATAGGCTGAAAACAGACGTGTAACTAGGGCAGCAGCCATCACGTAGGAGGGTCTTGTTAGAAAGCACCGAGCTGTGCACATTTCTCTGTGCTTCCTCCAGCTGAGGAAACAAGATTTTTATTATTGTGTGCCGCTGGAAGTGTTTGTAATGATAGCCTAGCTTTTGTTATTTCTAAGAAAACCTCATTTATCAGTTCCCTTCATATGTTAATGCAGTCCTATTGCATATCACACCCAAAATACTCAGGATGCACCTGAGGGTTCAACAGGAGGGGTGTTTTCTTTAATGGCTGGACTCGATGATCTTAAAGGTCCTTTCCAACCTAAATGATTCTATCACCATATCAACATGTTTAATTAAAGTCAGCCAGGAAACCTACATTTCAAAACTAACTTCAGGCAGGAAGAGATTTAGAGTATATGACATTATTTAATGTCACTACTAGTTTCATCTTCATTCCCTCTCTTTTCCTCTATACACCCACAGAGCCATCAATAAGCTTTCCAACATTATTCAGTGAGACACAGTGACAGGAACTGAGTATTGTTCTGCTGGGGAGTATTTAGAAGAGTAAGACAGTTGGCTTATCACTCAATTGATAAAGTCAAAAAAAGTTCTTTGCCATTCGTTTATCCACATTCTAAAATGTCCAAAATAGTAAATCCTGGGGTACTGGAAAAGTTAAGATGGAAGAAGATGGGAAAGAATAGAGCACAGGGAAGAAAGAACCAAAGTTTTACTGCTTTTCCAAGTGAACATAAATCCAAACATCTATTTCATCCAGGGTCTCAATTCAGCCAGAGGACTGGCAACATTTTACATTAGGAACAGAGAGTATGTGCACATGGGGATTGTGTCATCCTGTGTAAGGCAGCCCAAGCGGCCAGAGCTACCCAAAGCTGCGTCTTTACGACACTGAAGCCAAATGATGGGTTCTTTCCTGCACCCCAAAAGCAGGCTGTACAGGAAACACACAACTTATTCACCAACTTAATTGCTTTAAATTATTTGTAATATAGTTGCAGTGGTGTCAAGCATTGGGTCATTGCCGGTCTATTACGCGTCGCAACCCAGCCAGACGTTCCTTGCCACAGCCCTGCAAGCTTTGCTGCCCTCAGATGCGCGGCCCCGCAGGCCTCTCCCCAGCCCCGGAGACCGGCAGCTCAGCGGGGAGAAGGGCACCGCGGGGCTTCCCCCGAGCCCGCTCCGCGCTGCCTGCGTGCGGAAAGCGCGGGCGGGGAGCGGGGCTCGGGTCCTTCCCGGAGCGCCCAGTGCTACTGGCGCCGGCTCCAACGCCAAGGGCGCTTGTAGGCCGCGGGGGCTGGGTGGGGGCGGAAGGGCTGTCAGCCCTGAAGCCAGGCCGAGGGGCCCCTCCGTGCCGGAGGCCCGCGGGGGAAGAGTTCTCTCGGCACACGCCGCAGGAAGGAGGGGAAGCCACGGAAAACTCGAAGCCCCGACCCCCACCACCCCCGCCTCCCGGCCCTGCTGCACTGACTCAGCGCCCGCGCCCCACCCCCCCGCTCCGCGTTCTCTCGCGAGACTCGGCCGATGTAGACGCGATGTCCTTTGGGGCACTGGCGGGGGGAGGGCAGAGAGGGAGGGAGGGGTGTCCTGATTGATAGCGGTGGCCGCCAGTGGGTGGGGGGGGCGGCCAGCCCCCGGCCAATAGCTTCGTCCCAAGGCAAGCGGCGAGCCAATGGAGGGGCTGGGGAGGCGGGGCGCGCCGCTGGCTGATTGATCCCAGCTTTGGCGTTGTTCAGTCAGAGCGAGAACATTCTAGAGGTGAGCACGGGGCAGCCGTTGCAGGGTCCCGTCAACCGCCCCCTTCTGCCTGAGCTGCGCGCTGGCCGTCGGCTCTCCCTCCCCCCTTCCCTTTTCTCCCCCTTCCTCCCCCCTCTCCTCGCAGGTGTCGCCGCTACCGATGCCCCTGATTGTGTCTCGTCCGCAGATTGTCCGGCACTGCTGTCCCTGCTGATACCGCCCGCCTCAGGACGCCGGGACCCGGAGGCTGCGGCGTCCGCCTCCGCCTCCCTCTCCATCTGGATATAAGTGCCCCCACGGCCCTGTTCTCCTCGCATACTCGGCTTCGTCGCAGCCCGGGGCGAGCAGCGTTGGGTTTATGTCTTTATTGGACGAAAACGGTGAGTTATTAGTGCCGGGCTAGGGCGGGTGGGGGCTGTCGGGATTGAGGGGAGAGTTTAGGTCCTGGGAAGATGAGGGGAGCGGGCGGGCGCCTTAGGCTGGGCTGGGGCGTTGAATTGTCGTTAAAACGGTGGATAGTGGGAGAGGTTTTGTGTAACGAAGTGTCCGGGACCTTGATAGGAGGGAGAAGGGAAACGAGAGAAAAACAACAAAACCCGCCACAACAACAAAAGCTTCCATCGCCCTCGTTTGCTGATTTTTTTTGTCTGTCTCGGTTCCCCCCTCCCCTTTAATTCCCCACCACCGCCATGCGACGAGACAAGATGGCGGCGGCTGGGGCTGCGCCTCCCCGTGCTGTGGGTGGGCGGGGAGGGGGCGCGCGGCGGGGGGGCTGTGGCGCAGTTACAAACCCGCGGGGGGGGGGGGGGGGGGGGGGGCGGGGGAGCTGCTCTTCAGGGGTCACCCCGGGGGGGGGGGCGGGGGGCGGTGGCTGCGGAGCGTGTCGTGTCCCCCCCCTGCTACAGAGCGCATGCGCGGCCGGAGGTGACTTCCCCATCTCTCCAGGGCTGACTCAGTGCTTGATTGCTGCATTTATTACTCATCGCAGGGCTGAGCGGGGCGGGGAAACGGTGCTTTGAAGCAGGGAGGCTGTCTGCCTTCCCGCTTTTTCCTCTGTGCATAGCACATGGAGGGGGGGCGGGGTGGTGCTTGGGATGAGGCGTCCTAGGGACCAGGAGAGGGAGCTTTAGTCTACAGCAGACAAAAGCTGTAATCTGGAAGGAGGGGAAACCGCATGTTCTTTCTGAGAGCTCATGCTCAGTCACCGAGGTACCTGCTTCCTCGATGCTTCTGCAACCAGGCGGTCAGGTCACATGGAGGCTTTTTTTTTAGATATCTTGGGGAAAGGAAACCTCGTGCTTGAAATGACGTGTGCGCAGTGTGCTTTTTGATGAGGAAGGACAAAACTGCGCCTGGGCTAATGCAGAACACAAGTCACATCCGAATCTATTTGCTTCTTGTGTAAAGAAGTTGTAAGCCTGACCAGAAGGACTTGGACCATGTGGCACCACAGATGTGCTCTTATGTATAAATACTAAGAAGGCTTTTTTAGTGTGTCAACGCTTCTGTCATTATTTATAACAACACGATGACATGTCAGAATAGCCATGCTGTAGTCAGGGTTGCTTGTGTAGTCAACCAGTTGTGGCTTTTAAGTACTCGTAGATCTGATTATAGAGACACATGTTAATTGAAATATGTAAATACTGCTACTGCTTAAGGCTGCTTTAGTAATAGGATTAATCCTCCTTCCCCTTCCTTCCCCTTCTCCTAAGACAAAAATCAACTGGAAAAGCTGCTGCACTGCTCTATACCTCTGCATTGCTAGGCCTTCTACAGAGAAGCAGCTTAGGTCAGACTTTATTTGGCTTATTGTTAAGTTAAAACTCAACAGAGGCTGTTATGAGAATCCATAAGTGAGAGAGAGAATTACCTAATTTTTAACTCTTTTATACTCCAATATAGAAAACTAGTAAGCTATGTAAAAATTTTGTTGGGCTACAGATTGCTGCTGCTTCATCTTACTGGTATTTCTCAACATTCTGGCAGACTTCAGTTTATGTGATAGGTTCATGCTCTGATGTAGAATTTGAAACTGTTTTCTAGATCTTTCTCCTGCTTCCTGCAGCCTGAAACATGTCACGTGAGCCTCCTGGTGCAAGAGCTGTTGGTCTCCATAGTACATCCAGCAATATTCCTTTCTCTTCCTTACTGAGTCAGCACTCCTTCAGGAGTTGATTGTACAGAAAATAGTTTTAAGCTGTCAGTGCTTTTTAGGTAGTAAGAAGAATATAGTAGGAAGGTCTGGGTTGTAGTTGAGAAAAAGCTATGTAGCAATGCAATTCAAGGCTGTTGTTTCCATTTTCACAAGTTGATAAAAGCCACAGTATAAAGAATGTGTGGTGGTTTGTTTTGGGGGGTTTTTTTGCCTTCTTTTCACCTTAAATGTGGTCCCTTACATAGCTCTGTAGCAGAATCTAACTGGTGTACATTAAGGTAAAATCTTAATTTCTTTTCTGTTTCTTAACGCTTGCAGAGCTGTTGCGCAGCCACTGGTACCTGTATTGGGGAAACATAGCATACAAGCAAGAACCTTACAGCCTCGGTGGCGAAAATTTTTTCATGTCAGAGACCGAGAACTCTTGCAGTCGTTTATGTCATCCCGTCTTCTCCAGACAGAAGATACCAAAAAACTGCAATCAAAGATCTCTTCATCTTATTGATAAAGCTACTATTAAGGCAAAATGTCTCTCAACGTCAACCGCAGCGTTTCAGATCAGTTCTATCGCTACAAAATGCCCCGTCTGATTGCCAAGGTAACTTACTAACCATTAGTGATAAGTAGGTAGTGTTTGACACCACTTCCTCTCTTGATGGAGGAGGAAGAGAGGTGTGAGGTAATGAAAATGTTGAGCTAGTCACCCTGCAAGGAGGATGTGTGCTCCTTTCTGTCCAGACTTAAGTGCTCATTAGTTCTCCTAAGAAGATACACTTCAGAGCAGAATTTTGGTGTCCTGAAATGGGGAATACACGCTGTGTTTGGCTGTTGCAGTAACTTAATCTTAATTTTTTTTTTCTTCAGGTGGAGGGCAAAGGAAATGGAATAAAGACAGTTATAGTCAACATGGTTGACGTTGCAAAGGCGCTTAATCGGCCTCCAACGTGTAAGTAGTCTGGAGTGACACAGCACTTTATGCTTTTGTGTTTGAAGTGGTAGCGTTAAGTAGCTAATAAAGCATTAATACCGTCTTTCAAGGTCTGTAAGAAAGAAGTGTGATTATCCTACGATGAAATAACGAACAGAAACAATTACGTGTTTACTTGCTGTTAAAAATCACAGTGAAGATAGGAGGGCAGTGGTGGTTATTATACTTTTCTTTACAGATCCTACCAAATTTTTTGGTTGTGAGCTGGGAGCACAGACCCAGTTTGATGTTAAGAATGACCGTTACATTGTCAATGGATCTCATGAGGCGAATAAGCTGCAAGACATGTTGGATGGATTCATTAAAAAATTTGTTCTCTGTCCTGAGTGTGAGAATCCTGAAACTGATCTGGTGAGTGCTCTCCGTTTGCATTAATGCTAGCACTATCGAAACACTTCATTAGATGTTTGTGGAAGTGGTGTGAAGTTAATAGCTGACTTGAGTGTCTGTGAAGAGAAAATCTAGTGTGTACACGCTTCCCCCTTTGGGAACCTTTTATACTTGTAACAGCTCAAAACGTCTGAGCTAAATTGCTGCTTCTGAACTTGCCTCTGTTGAGGGTGATACAAAATATTTAAAGCTCTGGCTTAATCCTGCAGGTCTAAATATCAAGTTAGGCTTTAATGCTTAATGGTTCTGTAAGTGGTATGTTAACTGGAGGTTGTTCTTTTTTTACAGCATGTCAATCCTAAGAAACAAACTATAGGTAACTCTTGCAAAGCCTGTGGCTATCGAGGCATGCTTGACACAAACCATAAACTCTGCACGTTCATTCTCAAAAACCCACCTGGTAAGTGTGTTTCCTGATGTGGTGGGGGTAAAGGGAACTTTTTCAGTGTGAGTGCTGTTAATGAAGTAGAAAAACAAATGGCTCCTATCTAGTTAAAAGTGTAAAAAGGCTCCAGCATATTCCTAGAGTATGTTTGGGGGTCAGGATGAAGTAGCTGTGTTCATAGTTCCAATATGAGTAGTCTCTTCCTTTGGGATGCTGTGTCCTTCCCAGCTAGAAATATTTGTGCGGAGTTGGATCTGTCTATGCAGGACAGACTTAGGAGGGGGAGAGCTAGTCAGCAGATGCTTGTTGGAGTTTTGCCTCTTAAGTCATTGTGAAGTGGAAGGGTAGGGAGTAAAAGCAGTATAGTAAATGCTAAGTGCAGGGTACTCATTCTGTGCAAGCAACACTCTGTAGTAAGCATCTAGTTGCCTGCTGCAATTTAAGCTTGCTAGAATAGAAAAGTCTAACCTATTCCAGGGGTCTCTGCTTTGTGAGGTCACCTGTTATATAGACTTGGACAACCTTATGTCTTGATGAGAACCTGGGGTTTCCCCAGCAGATGTACATCTGCTCTGAATGTATCTGGGGATGGGTACTATGCCTATAATTTGCTGCTAATAAAAGCATCTAAACCCCCCACTTGGGGATTTGTCAGAGGTGCAGTAGTGCAGGGACTTCAGCTTTCTCTAGTTCATAGAATAAAACATTAAATTCACTTGCAGAAAGTGGTGACACTGGTACAGGAAAGAAAGAAAAGGAGAAGAAGAACAGAAAAGGCAAAGACAAAGAGAATGGTTCTGTGTCCAGCAATGAGACACTTCCACCCCCACCACCAGAGGAGATTACTCCTCCACAGGTTGTGGTAAGTAGGAGTGAAAGTGTGGAGATGGGGATGTGAGGTGTCTTGCTCTGATTTAAAACTTGTAAATCACTTATAGTCCTTGCAAGTCACCATTGCAACAACAGTTTTGACTGTATCCAGAACTGAACTGCTGGACTAGAAGTATCCCTGTGTCTCCTCAGCTTTATCAGCTGCAGTAACATGTGTGTTCCTTGCTAAATGAAAGCTGCCTAACCTTTACAGTCCATGTCCCTGGAAAAGAGTATCTCATGAGTGTACTAGATAGATAGAGTGATAAAACTGCACTTGAACCCTACAGACAGCTACAAACTCAAGTTTAGCTTCCATTACTTCTTTGCTACATCTGCCCTTTCTCCATCATCTTTGACTTCCAAATCATAGTGTAACCTTTTTTTTAGGAAAAAATCAAAAGTACCTGATTAAGGAAAAAAACCCAACAAACTCAGATCTGTGTGTGGAAACAGCACTCAGCTATTGCTAAGCTTGTAGTAACATTGTATGAACCTGTTAGTTTGGTTTTGTTTTTTAGGAGGAGGAGGATGATGATGACTGGGGTGAAGACACAACAGAAGAAGCCCAGAGACGTAGAATGGATGAAATCAGTGACCATGCGAAGAACCTCACACTTAGTGAAGACCTGGAAAGAACAGTGGAGGAGAGAGTCAACATACTGTTTGACTTTGTGAAGGTGAATATTTTCTGTTTGCTGTAGTGGTATAAATGTTGGCAAGGAGACTGAGCACCAGCTGCTTAAGCTTCTACTGCAGCACTGATTCCATCAGTGGTGGGGAAGGAAGTGGTGCAGTAGGGCATTGACACAGACCTCAGTAGCTTTTAAATGTTTCTGTTTGTTCCTGTCATCGTAGAAAAAGAAGGAAGAAGGTGTCATTGATACTTCTGACAAAGACATTGTAGCAGAAGCAGAGAGACTGGATGTAAAGGCTATGGGCCCTCTAGTTCTCACTGAAGTCCTTTTTGATGAGAAGATTCGTGAACAGATAAGGAAATACAGACGTCACTTCCTTCGTGTAAGCAATCTCTTCTTTTGCATCGAGTCTAACAGTTGTTTGGTTGGCTTTTTATAGCAGCTACTTGACTGGGTTCTGGATTGCTTGGTACTGTGGGGAAGAAGGCTTTTTGTGGTTTGGTTTCAAAGCACTACTTAACTGGGGAGAACTGCTGGGAGGGGTAGTATGAGCTGTTGTAAATTTTGTGCTCTCATTGAGCTGAGAGCAGAAGCAGCAGCTCTTCCTGGAGAGGTAAAAAAGCTAATTTAGTGCTTTTATCACCTTTCTAGTTCTGCCACAACAACAAGAAAGCTCAGAGGTACCTTCTCCATGGCTTTGAGTGTGTGGTAGCCATGCATCAGTCTCAGCTTATTTCTAAAATACCACATATTTTGAAGGAAATGTATGATGCAGATCTCCTGGAAGAAGAAGTCATCCTTGGCTGGGCAGAAAAGGTAAGAGGTAGTGTTGCGACGGAGTGAAGACCCGGATAGCTCAATATGTGATCATCAGCAGGCTTCTGTTTATTGATTACATATGTGCTCCTTATGTACAGTGGTTAATCAAGCCCATGCACATTCCCAAAGACCCACACTGATTGGCTCATTAATTTTCCTGGGAACTTTGTTATAACAGGTGGTATTGCTCTGTTCACGTCCCAAGGACATCAACACGATACTCCCCACTTTGCGGTTACCAGCTTAAAGCTACTCCCTTCTTTTTCCCAGCTTAGTTAAAGTTGTTTGTCTGAAGTTCTTTGAAGTCCCAAGGACAATAAAGTATGTTGGAGACTTCTGTTAATTTACTCTGACTTATGTCAAGGGCCTAAGCTGGCTTACTGCAGCCTCTGATTGTACAATATCTCTTAGTGATTTACAACAAGGTAGTACTTGAAGGCAGCATACTGTGTCTGGTTTCTCAGTTCTGGTGTAATAGCTTGTGCGGATGTCTTTAAACAGCTATTCCAAGATAAGTTTCTGTCTGGGAGAAACCTCCCTTTCAAAATGGGCTGTTGAAGGCAGTGGGGTGAGGGTAGAGTTCTGAGTTAGGCTCCTGTGGTATTTAGGTATGCTCTGATGTAAACTCCTTCAGTATTAAAGTGAAGTCTGTACTTGTGTCTTTCAGGCCTCAAAGAAATACGTTTCAAAGGAGCTTGCCAAAGAAATCCGTGTCAAAGCAGAACCATTTATTAAGTGGCTAAAAGAAGCTGAAGAAGAATCTTCCGGTAATGAAGAAGAGGATGAAGATGAAAACATAGAGGTAGGAAAGTCTCGCTTACTGTGAGCTCCAGGGTTGTGCTGTTCCTGCACGCTTAAGTCTGGTACTTGGACTTGGCGCACTAGAAAGCAGCGTGTTTGGTGTATTACTGTGTGTGTTGGGAGCTGGAGGAACATCTTGTTTCTACTGCTTTGTCAGGATCTTTGCTACTGTGTATAAGGCAGTATTTGTGGTGACAGTACAAGTGCATCTTGATAGCCAAAGACCATGACTGTGCAGTGGTACAGTCTCTTGCACAGTAGTAGTTCACATAGTGACAGGAGGTACTGTGCATAAAGCCTCGTGTTTTGGAAGAGTTAAAAGGTGTGTGTGTATGTTAGAAAAGCTGAAGAAATGGTTGTTCTCACAGTTTAGGCCTCAGTAGAATCTGTTAGCTACACTCCAGCTGCCTGTGGCTGGGAATTTTTTTCTTGTGTGCTTCTTTGTTCTCATCCTAGTAGTTAGTCTTGTTCCTGGATATGAGATCCTCCTTCCTACAGACACACATACACACAGATGCCGAGGTGTAGTTGTAGTTTCAGGGTGCCTGAGTTCAGGTTTCCTATACAGTATTATCCGAACGTGGAGCAGTGTGTTGAGCAGCTCATGGCAATAGACGGGAGGGCTGTGGGGGTTACAACTTCTAGTAAAATTCTTGTAGTGCTTAATGATGGCAGTTAGTGTTGTAGTAAAAGTGTTTTGTCTCCACAGGTGGTGTACTCTACAACTGCCAGTGTACCTAAAGTTGAAACTGTGAAGCCTGCAAACAGTAAAGATGATGATATCGATATTGATGCCATTTGAAGTGATGCAACATAGCTTCCAGCATAATAATGCAAATTTCTCTGCATTTTCTGCCAGGAGTGTGACTTGTATGTGCACAAGCTGAAATGGCTTAACATCCTGCTACTCTTTGTACTCTAAAATGTTTCTTTTTACTGTGACTGATGCTGTGTAACTAAGCCTAATACTAAGGAGTCGGCATGTCGGTGAACTGATGTAGTTTGCAACTGGCATGTTCTGTTTTGTTTTTCTAACTTGTGTTGGACACATACTTGGAGCACACTTACACAGTTGTGGAAATAAAGGATTTGGTTTTGGTCGATCTTCATTTGTGACTCTGAACTCCCATATTTCTTCTCCCAAGTAAGTATTTACACAGCTTAATGAAACATGCAAAGTTTGAAGAAAAATGACAAAAATCTCTTAAACGAGACAAAAAAAATAGCCTTAGCTTAGAGGCTGTTGCAAGGCTGGAGGTTGGAAACCTGTCCCAGAAGCAGGGTTGGGTAAGCTGCAGTGTGGAGATGCCAGCTTCTTAAAACAGAAGGCAGCTGTCTGGGTTCTGACCCTTGCAGGCTTTTTTTAAAAAAAAAACCCCAAAACTTCTGTAGGTGTCTACTGTGTGAGTCTGGTTTTTTTCTGAGGTTTTCAACAACTCTGTTAAATGCAGGTTTTGGTGCTTTGGCTGGAGATGAGGAAACAGTGCACTGGTGCTGATCAGCTGGCTGGGGGTACTAGCACCACTGTGTGGTGTCAGCCTAGCAGGGGAAATGGGCACCCTGCTCCAGTGTGCTTTGGGGTGTGGTGGGAGGGGAAGAGAGGCACTCGTAGCTCTGGGAGTGAGGTGTGTTGATCCTAAATGCCAGTGTGGATGTACCTGCCTCCTTTAGAAACAGTACAAAGAGAAACCTTTGGAACAGAGTCCATCTAAATCAGACAACTGATGTGACATGGCAAGCAACGGGTACATGGGTCCGTGTGGGAGGTTTGGGGAGGGTTTCTGTTGCCCTTCAGCCTTTTGCTCTGGAAAACCAAGAGCGGCAATAGAGTGACAGTTGTTTTCTTTCACTGTTGTGAGGTGCTGTATTACAGGCTTTGAGAGATCCAGGCTCCAGTGCACAGTGAGCTTTTCCTAATCAGATTGTTTAGCAGAACTTAGTTGGGTGAAGGGGAAGATTTTGTTTGCTGGTTACAATAGTGATGAGCTGCAGGCTCTCCTCCAAAATGGTGGGGTGGAGGTCTGTGAACTTACTGTTGGGTTGTAGGTGGCCCTGGCATCAAATTGTCACTTGGCTCTAGCAGAGATAGCAAACAGCATTCAAAAGATAGAGCCAGGCCATGAAGCATTTGAAGCATTCTTTTATTTTAGATGGGTGTTTATTGCAGCAGTACAAAACCATTTTTAATTTCAGTGCAGGTTTACTCCTGGCTTCTTTAAAAGAAAATTTGTTCTATTTAAGCTAGGTTTGTATTTAAAAAATAATTGCCAATTGTATGCTTGCAGGGAGGCTGGAAGATGAATTATTAATCCCCATGTGAGGGAGATCCCTCCTCCTGGTGCAGGCACACACCTCCCTCCTCTAACAGTTGTGAGCACAGTGCTGCAGGCATTTGCCTCTCAGGCTGGAAGCAGAGTTGGAAAGGTTGAGATCTTCTGAAAAAAATCTCAACTGAATACAGGACAGCTGTTCCAGAGCTGGTGGATTTTGCCTGGTGCTGCTGTAGGAAATGGTATGGGTGGGTTGTAGTTTGTGGGGGAAGCAATTAAGAGACTAGAATCTGTGGAACTTTTTCAAAGCAAAAGGCTACAACTAGAGGGGTGGTGACAGAGAGGGAAGGGTTAAAAACACTGTCTGGTTGGAGGCAAGGTGTCAGCCCTGGGTGAGTGCTCTGAAAGGGGAATAAGGGAATAATTCACCAGTATCTCCCAGTCATGTTGGTGACAGGGGTGTCAGTTCTCTTCCTCAAGCCGTGCCTCCCTGGGTGTTGCAGTGGGAGGTGTGTGCTTGTACATGGCGCAGATTCCTTGAGGAGGGGTCTGAGTCAGGTTTGCTGGTCTGAGCAGAATTCCTGCTTGTGGAGGGAACTCCTTGAGCTTCCTCAGGGTATGACAGCTGCAGTGTTGAGAAACACTGTGGCCCCTTAACTAACTGCAGGAGAGAGCTCTGCAGTGTGGGCAGTGCCCTCTCATTCTCTGAGCCAGATTATTAGTGGAGGTCAGCACGGTTCACCACAATAATCAGTAGACCCATGCTGATGGGCTGCAGATGTGGCTTTGCAGATCTGGGTTGATACCATGTCTAGGATGTGACCGGAAGGTTTCTCTCTGAAGTCTGTGTTGCACAGTGTTGGCTACTACCAGCTGTGACACGGTGAAGTTTCATTTGGGGTGTAGTTAGTGTCATTTTAGAGCAGACTTGATCATAACTGCAGGCTGCCACCAAAGGGGATAATCTCTTTTCCATCCCAAGACCTAGCGACTCGCAAGACAGACCTGTTCCTTCCAGTAGGGTAACCAGGAAGGAAATCCACCAAAAACAATTTTCTGTAGGATCAGTGAACTGATGATGTCATAGCAAAGCTATATGATGGTAGATTTAGAGTAAACATGTTGGGAGTGTGCAGGGAGTGAAAGTGTTGTTATCTGTAGTAGCCCATAGGTGCATCAGAGTAGGTAAAGTGATACCATAATGTTCAGACATGAGGGAGGCTTCAAGAAGCACTGAGGCCACCACTGTGGAATTCCAGGCAGAATTACAGCTCTCGCCCTGCTTTCACTGAGCGTTTCTCTGTCAGCCTCACCTCTGTGCTTGGGAAGACCATGGAACAGATCTTCCTGGAAGCTATGCTGAAGCACATAGAGTACAGGGAGGTGAGTCAAGACAGCCATCAGGGCTCCACCAAGGGCAAGTCCTGCCTGACCAACCTAGTGGCCTTATGAAGGAGAGACTGCATCAGTGAACAAGGGAAGAGCTATAGGTGTCATGTGTCTGGACTTCGGTAAGACCTTTGACATGGTCCCCTACCCCATCCTCTCTAAATTGGAGAAATGTGATTTGAAGGGTGGACTGTTTGGTGGATGAGTAAGTGTTTGGATGGTCACATCTAGAGGGTAGTGGTCAGCAGTTCAGTATCCAGATGGAGACTGGTGATGAGTGGTGTCCCTCAAGGGGCCGTATTGAGACCAGTAATATTTAATGTCTTCACCAAGGACATAGTGGGATCAAGTGTACCCTCAGCAAGTTTGCTGATGACACTAAGCTGAGGGGTGCAGTTGACATGCCTGAGGGATGTGAAGCCATCCAGAGGGACCTGGGCAAGCTTGAGAAGTGTGCCTGTGTGAATCTCATGAGTTTCAACAAGGCCAAGTGTAAGGTCCTGACCTGGGTCTCAGGGTCTCAGCAACCCCCGGTATCAACGCAGGCTGGAGGATGAAGGCATTGAGCGCAGTCGTGCAGAGAAGGACTTGGGGTTACCAGTAGATGAAAAGTTGGACATGAACTGACGATGTGTGCTCGCAGCCCAGAAGGCCAACTGTATCCTGGGCTGTATCCAAAGAAGCACTGCCAGGAGGCTGAGGGAAGTGATTCTGCCCCTCTGCTCCGGTGAGACCCCACCTGCAGTACTGCATCCAGCTCTGGAGTCCTCAGCACAGGAAAGACATGGACCTGCTGGAGTGAGTCCAGGGGAGGACCACAAAGATGATCTGAGGGCTGGGGCACCTCTCCTACAATGAAAGGCTGGGAGAGTTGAGGCTGTTCAGCCTGGAGAAGAGAAGGCTCCAGGAAGACCTTATTGTGGCCTTTCAATACTTGAAGGGGCCTATAAGAAAGATGAGGACAAACTTTTTAGCAGGGCCTGTAGTGACAGGACAGGGTAGTGGCAATAAACTAAAAGGGAGATTTAGACTGGATAAAAGGACGAAGTTTTTTATGATGAAGGTGGTGAAACAGTGGCGAGTTTGCCCAGAGAGATGGCAGGTACTCCATCCCTGGAAACAGGTCAGGCTGTAGGAGCTCTGAGCAACTTGATCTAGTGGAAGATGTCCCTGCTCACTGTGAGGGGGCTGGACTAGCTGATCTTTAAAGGTCCCTTCCAACCCAAACTATTCTATGATTTACATACTTCTGTTTCCATCTCATATCGTTAATTGCAGATTCCACCAGCTAGCAAAAATGAGTGTTCATTTTGTGAGCGTTTCTTTAGGGAAGGAAGAAGTCTGACTTAGATGTTTCCTGAGACTTTGAATTTATTGCTGCTGCTATCTCATTAAAAGTAACAAGTACATCTTCAAAAGGCAACTTGGTGTTTAGATACAATCTGCTCCAAGCTTCAAAGAGACTCCTGGAACCTAAAAAGAAACAGTAAGTGTTGGGTGATTTCCCTCACTTCATACAGTGGAGTCTGTTTAAAACCTCAGTGTGAACGCTGTGATTTGGCAGGTGGAAGGTCTAGCGGCAGGTCCATTAGTCTTGGCTTTACAAACCTTCATCTCTCTCCAGGATCCTGCGATTAAGAGCTTTATGGCAGCTCAGCAGCCTTCATCAGTGTCTTCTCTTCGTCCAGCACCACAGGGAGCTTCTCAGCTGACAGCTTTGCTTAGGGCAGTATCGTGAGCAGATGAAAGGAGCTCAGCAGCTTCAACTGGGGTTTTAAAATCCTGGTTGTTGTTGTGTGTAGAAGAAGTAAAATTGCCAGGTTTTACTTTTATCAATGAGAGCCTAAAAGTTGTCATTAGAGGCCAGGGCCTCGCTCAGGTGGGTGCCGTAGACATGCTTTGTATAAAAGGATGCTCTTTGCTCCTGAGAGGGTACAGCTTGGGCTTGTAGCGAGGCAGCAGCTGAAGATCAGGGGAAAGCGATTTGAAGGGATTGCAGTAGGCACAGTGACGTGCCAAACGCTTTTTATTTCCCCTCGCTGTCGTAGCTGCTGCACCAGCCAGCGCAGCCGCGACGCGACGCTCCAGTGAGGTCAGCTTTCTAAACAGGGTGCAGTTAGCTCCACGAGGTTGCTTGCATGAGGAATTACCACAAGGCTATCATTCCTCCTCACTAAGATCTCCCTCGTTCTTTGGGTTGTTACGCTCAGTGAAACATCCCAATCTCCACCCGAGTCAAACAGCTCGGTTCATTTGTTGCTGGCCACATGTACCATCAAGCTAAAGAGCTGATTTATAACTCTAATAAATAATGCTTAGGATGTGGGTGTATTCCAGCTGTGCAAGCTCTGACCCTTGATGTTTGAAAAGAAGAGGTATCACTGAAAAGTAGTTAAAGTGGCTATCTGTAATGAAGCTGTCCTTTCATTTAAGGGCTGCTACAGGGTAGTAATAAAGATCACAGCAGTTCTGGGCTCCCAGTGCAACCAGTGAACAGAAATGGCAAGGAGAAATGCAACAAAAGTGGCTGACCCACCAATTAGTCTTCCAAACTGTGGCAGATATGTTCTTCTCAAACTAATTACTCTGAAAGAGCCTCAGAGGACTGTTGATGAGGACTGACTCCTTGGCATTCAGTAACACCACTGAACCATGAAGATGTGGAACAGAAAACCCAGATGTAAAGACAGTAAAAAGCAGCTTGAAAACGATGCTCTTCGAAGCCTTATCTTTGAAATACTGCTTGCACACTTAACTTTCAGCTTCAGTCTTACAAAGTTTTTGTAGCCATTGGGATTATTTACATGCTTGACAGGCTGCCGGCGTTGTCGATGTTTTTCACATGGAAGACAATAATCTTGCTGCCACAGAAGTGTCAGAGTCTGTCTCTGGACCTGGAGTTGGTGAGGAGCTGTTCTGGGACTGCTGACCAGTTTTCCCAGGATGTCATTTCCTTACTTAGTGTGGACCAGCACCATGGTATCTCCACAGACAGAGTTACCTTGGCTTGGAAGAACAGCTTCCTTAGAGTTATTCCAGTTGATATCCATCAAGGATATGGCCCCAGCACTCAGGTGATGCTGCCTTTAATTTGGTAACATTCTACAACACCTTAATATTTTTCAGAGGAAAAATAAATTAAAAAAAAAATCTTTGATGTCTTGGGTTAGGAACTCCAAAAGACAGGAGTTCACTTGATAATTGTCAGTAAAACAGAGGGAACCATTCCTTCTGTTGGGATGGGTGTCAGGGAAATCCAATAAATGTTAAACCATCTTTTCCGCACATCAGTTTTTCTACTTGCACATGCTTCAAAATTGGTACCTACTAAACAGCTCAGGCTCTTTAGTAATTGAGTCTCAGCAAAAAGTTGTGTCCTGGGTTTCTGTGAATGGGATGCCATTAGCTTCCAGCGATAGCCACACAAACCCGTCACGATGGGGCAGGTCCAGGCTGCAGCCAGGAAGCTAAATCAGGAAGGCAAGGTTGGGCTCAGCAAGGCCCACGGGTGGGCACAGACATGCCTGTGGGCATACACAAGCTTTACAAGGTCCCAGGCCCAAGTGCTGAGGTGGGAACACCCGAGACTGAGCTGCTCCTGGCTCTTTCTCGTGCTGCTCCTTCCACATCACTCAGCTCCAAGGTGACTCGGCTGCTGTGTATCGGAGCTGACCTTGAACATGGGCAGCCACGCACCTGCGAGGGGAGGAGGAGGTTGCAGAGCCTGCTCCTGCTCCCAGGACCCTGAACTCTTCTGAGGCTGGAGCTGGAAAGTGCTGGTTTTTCCACTGCTAATCTTATCTCATTACCGTGGTGTTAGATGCATTTTTTGCACAGTATTTTCTTTCTCAAGAGAGGAAGCGATGATGCAAAAAGGAGAGCTCTGAGCTGAGCCTAGAGTCACAGGCACCTCAGCCATACATTGCAGATAAGGGAAGCATCAGCACTAGGAACTCCTCAACAGGAGGTTTCTGTGGGTGTTGTATTATTCTCTCAGTTTTTGCTTGATACTGATTTTTCTATCTCTGTGATATTAATAAAACCCAGCTAACAGCACTGACATCAATGGAGTTTGGCTTTGTATCTGTGCAATTAAGGTAGACATCTGGCATCTTTAAAAGAAACATGAGGGGAGTATATCTCCCCAGGAGAATCCCATCCCTGTGTTGTCAGGGAATTGTTAATAATTTTTTAATTAATTAGTTATCAACCAATCTTATGGACAAAGTTACAAGTATACAAATTGTGAACAGAGTAGTTCACATAGGAAAAGGTTAAATAAAGAAGGAAAAGACTAAATAAAGAGACTAAGGATTCTTCACGTGGTCTCTGATGCTGGGAAACCTGGATTTAAAGGCTCCCATCTCCTGCCTCTGTTGTTCCTTCAGCCTGTGCTCATATCCCGTATCGAGAGCCAGAGGAGCTGGTGGTCCCAGTTGGACGTGCTGTGGGGCTCTTGGTGGTTGTGGTCGGTGGGCAAGCACACTTCAGGGGGAAATGGGAAGCAGGAGCACAGCTCGAGTGAGAGGTAAATGCTGCTCTGCTTGGGGAAAGTTGTAGGATTGCAAATAATCTCTTTTAGATTCTTATTTATCACCCGATTTTTAATTCAGGAGTTTGCATTCTCGGGGTCTTCTCCACAAACGGGATGGCTAGATTTTAGTTTCCATTTATTCTGCTGAAAAGACTCCAATGTAAGATCCAGAACACAGAAGGAGCAAGTTTAAGGCAAGTCATTGACTATTGGTGGACTTTTCACAAAATCAGAAGAACCAGTTCAAATTAGATGGATTATGTCAGCCAGGTCCCATGGGGTTAGATCAACGTGGTGACCACATCCACTCAAGCTGCTGTCAGGAGCCCACGCCACCTTCAGGAGAGCAAAGTACCCACTTAGGTGGAGGGGTACAGAAAAAGGGAAGGAAAACCTTTCTGTAAGGACAGCAGGCTGGGTGCTTACCAGTGGAGGTCACTGAAGAACACATAACCTTCACCTTGCAGCCAAATGGAGGAGCCAAAGTTTTCAGCAAGTAGCACAACTTTCTGAAGGCAAGAGTCCAGAGGTGGAAAAAACACCATACAAAGTACTTACATGTGGGCAGAACTACTTGACTGTGTGCTCCTCATGCTGATTAAAAATAAAGGGGATGGATAGTGCCAAGTCCACCTAGCCAGCTCCTGGTCAATCCTGACGCCCAACTAGAGGAGCAACATATTTGACTTTGGCAAAACAAAGGCCATAAGAAGCAAGAGGTGCTCATGAAGCCCCTGGAGCTTCACAGCCATCCCCTCCCCACTAACCAGTCTTGGTGAACCTCCTCACTTGTATGGACCTGGAGATACTTTCAGGTTTGGATGGCCAGGTTTGGGTGTCCATGTGAAATATCTGCTCAGAACCAATCCCTTGGGGAGGGCAGAAGCGTGTGGGCTGGGAAGGAGACACGAGAGAGGCTGTGCTTAGCATCAGGGACATGGCTGGCTGCATCCTGGTCCAGGTCAGCAAGTGGGAAACCGGGAGGTGAAGGTGGCTGTGGTATGTGGGTGGTGGAGAAGTGGGAGGATATCAGTGAGGCCTTCCTGTTTGGTAACACCAAAAGGCCTGTCCCAAGCAAGAGGGTGATTTTATCTGAATCATCGAGGGAGAACTGAGTGTTCCTGGTGGGAGGAGAAGTGGAAGAGCAGGTACCTGTCTGTCGTGAGAGCCTCTTTCTGGGGGTGTTTGGTGGTGTGCACCAGGGAGCTGTGGTGTTTCATGAGCACAAGGCACTAACTGCTGCAGTTTTGGTGGGTTTGGGTTTTTTTAGCATAGTTTTTTATGGCATTGTCACCACCTTTGTTCCTGTTTTTCCCAGTGGTGGGGGGTGGGACTGGAAGGAAGAAAGAAGCAGCTGTATCGCTAATACCAGAAAACCTGTTCTGCAGGAAAACCCGCAGATGCCTGCGGGATGGGGAAGGAGTGGCTGCACTCATGACTCAACCTGCCCTGCACATAGCAGACTGGGAGGGTGATGGGGGATAACAGGCACCTTCCTCTGTCCTCCCCTTTCCCATGCACCCATTCTCAGCTCTGGATCAGGGAGGCCAGCTGCTGTTCGGCGCCTAACTTGGGAACCTGCGAGGAGCTGCTGGAGGGAATGTCTCCTCCTGGACTACTGTTCCTTCCCTGCTCCACGGGACTTGTGCTTTGGTGGCAAACAGCCCCTGCCTTGGTCCGGAGCTGGTCAGTGGTGGGGATTTTGGAGACAGCTGTAGCTGTCCGAGGGCTGACACTGCGGAGAGCTCCGTGCCCTGTGGAGGTATCTGGGTGTCAGAGAAGCCACCAGTGCTGGGGATTTTCCATGACCCACTTACCCTCTCTAACGTCTGTTTCTTGACGGCAGCAGAGACCCGTTTCTCGTGCGCGGCCGCAGGCTGCGGGACAGGAGAACCCGGCCGGGGAGGCGGCTGGCGCTGACCCGCTCCCCGCAGCGCACCGACAGCCGAGCGCAGCCTCCCCCGCGCGTCCTGGGGCACGGCGCAGGCGGGCAGTGGGAAGGGAACAGGGGCAGATTTTGACCCGCACCCCGTCTGGGTGCCCCCGGATCGCCTCGCTGCCACCCCCACCCCCGCCGTGGGCTTTGCGTGTCCCCTGGGTGGGAGGGCCCACGCCGTCAGCGCCGGGCCGGGGTGCGACGGTGCCGCGGCGAGTGCTTCGCCCAGGCTGGGGGAGCTGGGGCCGGGCACAGGAAACGGCAGGGCCCTCTGCACAGCGGCTGCGGGGAACGGGGGCGATGCGGTTTTCCCGGCGGGGACTGCGGCCGCAGTCCCCGCCGGGACCGGGACCGGGACCGGGACCGGGACCGGGACCGGGACCGGGACCGGGACCGGGACCGGGACCGGGACCGGGACCACGAGCACGAGCACGAGCACGAGCACGAGCACGCCCGCCCGCCTCGTGCGCTGACCCTGCGGCGCCGCCAGGGGGCGCCAGTGAGACGGCGGCACCGCCCGCCCCCGCCCCGGCCAGAAACGACAGCGCAGCGGTGACAGAGCAGGGGCCACCGAAAGTGTGGAAATAAAAAACATTTTTTTTTTTAAAGGAAAATAAAAACAAGGAAAAAAGAAAATAAAAACAAGGGAAAAAGGAAAAATAAGAAAGAAAGGAAAGAATGAGAGGAAATAAAGAAAGGAAGAAAGAAGAAAGGAAGAAAGAAAGAAGAAGAAAGAAAGAAAGAAGAAGAAAGAAAGAAAGAAGAAAGAAAGAAGAAAAGAAAGAAGAAAGAAAGAAAAAGAAACACACAAAAATTCCCCCCTCCTGTTTTCACACTCCTGAGTATTTTATGTCTACGGATCTGCCAGGATTGGTCTCCTCTCTCCCAGCACCCACTGAGCTCATGCCTCCTTCCACAGGTCTTTGGGGAATAAGTGCAAAATCTTCTGTGTTGGATAGAAAGTGTGTTCCTGGCCCCAGCCCCACACCACCCCTCTCGGCAGCCCCTGTGGAAAGCAGGGCCACACCTGCCACAGAGCCTCAAGAGAATCAGGGAGCCTTGGGACGGGGAGGTGGCACAACAGCTGCTTTGTCACCCTCGGCCCCAGAATGGCCGGGGCGTTGCAGCAGAGGAGATGCCTCTCTGGAAGGAAGCACCGGGGAGCCATGTGATGGGGCAGGTGCTGGATGGAGGTGAGAGTGGTGGAAATAGTTCTCTCCCAAAACTACTGTGAAGAAAGTGTTCTAGAGAGAGGGAGAAAGCTACAGCTGCCTCTCCATCACACACAAATCAGGTGGTATTTTCTCCCAGAAGGTGTATAGTACGTCAGTGTTACACCCAGGGAGGACTTGCTGGCTGACACCCCCCAGCCTGTGTTATGCAGGCTGGTTTTAAACCCCTGGAGCGTGTAACCTCAGTTCCCATGCTCTGAGGGCAAAATTATGCCCTTTTCACTGAAGGATGCATTCAGACCCTACGTAGCCTGCTTACCCTTGGCAGCACTTTTGCCTGCAGGAACAACCAGCACATCTCCACACCCGGTGGACTGAAGCATGCTCTGTGCAGCTCCTGACTGTTTCCAGGTAACACATCTTGTGAATGAGCCATTTCACCAGCTGCACTTGCCCAAATGCCATGTGTGAGGGGATCCTGGACACACAGCCGGGTGCTGCTTTGCCTGCATGGGTGCCTGCCCTGTCCTGCTGATCATCTTGGGGGTTCAGTCTTCCTCCTTCAGTGTGGGATGTGGTGGTGGGGTGGTGGTGGCAGAGGGGAGAAGATCCCTTCTCACACATCAGTGACTCACTGTGAAGTATCCTGCTGTCCCACAGTCCCCGCTCCAGCTGCATTCCTGGCACCCGGGATGCTGTAATTAAACACCTCCGAAGAGCTGTTTTAGCATGAGGGGTACCCACAGCTGGAAGGAGCTGCAGAGAAAATACAACCAGTGCCCTGGCAACACCATCCAGCTCCTGCCCAGCAGTCCAAGGGCATGAATTTGTGCATCTATTTTTTTCCCCACTCTCCCATGATCTTACTTCTCTGTGATCATATCACATGTGGCAAAACTTAAATGAAAAGCACAATGGCAAGAGCATCAGCCATGCAGGAGGACAAGAGTTCCCTACATGATCCCACCTGAAGCTCCTGGACAGCAGGGTTGAGCATCTGGGCTGACCAAGCTGCCACCCAAAAAGCAGCTGCAAATCAGCAGTGAGTGCAAATCCACACAGCTGGCAGCTCTGTGCATGGCCTTAGCACCTCTGGTTGATTCACCCAACCTTTCCCACCAGCATCCTGGAGCTGAGTGACCCCACTTGCCCAGGGGCTATGGATATGTCTGAGAGACATGGGTGGGCATCTCCTTCTGGCCTAGGAACCAGAAGGATGCTCCTTGAGATGGTGGTTTCACAGTGCAAGTAGCTGCTGAGCATCAGTTGAGCTCCAACCCGTGTCAGTACACACAGTAAACAGGGAAAAGATCATCATGGAGAAAAGGGAAAATTTCTGGGTTCTGTTCTTTCTTGAAAATTAAAAAAAAATAAAAACATCATTTTTCATGATAAATGAAGACAGCAGGGTTTGGGGATTTTTTGAATGATTTTTTTTTTCTTTCATTTCTTACTAACTTCTTCAAACACAAGCCTCACCTGCATCTTCTGGGAAAGCTTTTAGGTGGCTGCCAGACAAGTGAATTTATGGCCTTGCAGGTGTCAGGGCAGCAGAAACCTGATTTTCTGACTCAGATTTGGGCAATTTTGATGTATTTGAGCTCCACTTGCTGATACCTGTGAGATCAGAAGCCTGGGGAAAGGCTGCTTGGCCCCAAGTCTCTCTGGGAGGTGGGACCAGTTGGATACCAAAGTCCAAAAGCTGGGTGAGTCATCATCCTCAGCCTGGGTGCTGGATGCCATTTGTGGGGACAGCATGAAGACAGTGACACACGTCACCCGCAGCAGGACAGAGTGGCTTCAGGAAGGTCTGTGCAGCCCCCACTTCCCTCCCCTGCATCCCGTGGCTCTCTGTCGTGCTCCCATCCCAGGAGCGAACATCCAGGTCCTGCAAAACTCGAGTGGGTCCCCGTGTTTCTAAAGTGGATTTTTCCCTCACAGGCAGAGTGTGGTGAGAGCTGGGTCTCCACGTCCCTATTTTCTTGTTCAGCTCTGAAGTATTAAACCCAGCTCAGGGCGCTGAACCACCTCTCGTTCCGGCTTTCCCAGGCGAGTATTTTCTCCATGCTGTGCTGCTGGAGACAGCAGGTTTCCCCCTCCCCACTCCCCCCCACCTCCCCAGGCTTTGATCCCAGCAGCTGTGGAAACTAAGCTTTGAAAGTACAGTGATTTCACAGACGTGTTGATTAGGAAATGAAATTCCAAGAAGCAAATAACAACCTGGCTGCACTGCCTGGCTCTGTGAGGCTGGAGCTCCCCACCAGGAAATGTATTCTCATATTTTTTTGACACATCCAGGGTGTTGTATTATTAATAAAAAATGCAGACAGAACTTCTTAAGAGAAAATGACTTCCAAATAAACTGGTTTTTTGTTTTGGTTTTTTTTTTAGTTTTTCCTGTGAATCTTGAAGACAGCTCAGTCCTTTCTCTCTTTTGCAGACCAAAAATGAAGCATCCATTTACCCTGGAGCAGGAAAAGTCTACTGGACACACAGATAGACCCCAGGGATTTGTCTCCCCTAGCAGGCTGTTAATCAAGATTTCCAATTTCATAGGAAAATTTATTTAATGGAGGATGAAGAGAGGCCTGGGCACCACTGTGGTTAATTCTACAGAAAAATAAGCCCAGCTTTGCAGTCCTATGAGGACCGGATTGTGGCCAGTCCATCCAGCTGGGATGGGGAGAGCACTAGCTGATGTGGCTGCCTCCACAGCAGCTGTGATGCCATACAGTGATTCCAAGTTTTTCTTATTCAAACATCCCAAAATCCAGTTCTGAAAACCAATCTTTTTCCCCTTTCCACCTCTCTTAATAGCATTGTGCTTTTTTGACTGCTCCTGACACTATTCTGAGTGTATCAGCCCAGGGTGAGAGGGTGTTTTGGGGCTGATTCATCTCATTTTTCATGCTGGGAAGCAGAGATTGCCCTCAGCAGGGGATAAGTTTGGGCAGCCTTGTACTCTAAGCCTGGGAGAAGTAGGATGTTGAATCCACTCTCCCTGGCTAGTCACCACCACAGCAGCTGGGATCTGCCAGTCCTCACCGGGGCCATGCTCCAGGCCACAGCAGGGAGAAGAAAACGTGGAGGTAGGTTCCCATTTCTGGAAACTGTCATTTCCTTGGAGGCTTGATGTCTGGGCATCAACCTGAAGACATCTGTGGGGTGGCTCAGGCTCCTCTTGCTTCCCCCGTGAGTGTGTTTCTCCCTCACGAATCAGACCTCAGAGAGCCTGACCACCAAGTGTGGCCTCAGCAGAGCTCTTTGCAGCCCAGCCAGCTCAGAGCCATCGCACCTAGCAGAGCCCTGGGCTGCTTTGCAGGCACCCACTTGTGCAAGGAAGCAAACCCAGAAATGTTCGGATGGTGGATGCAGCCCAGGAGGGCTCAGCAGCTTAGTAGAGAGGCTGGGGATAGGGCAGGACCCATCAGCCTCCAGTGCTGGGCACCAAGGGCGATGCCAGGGGCTGAGCTGGTCTGGTTTCAAAGGAGGTTCAAGGAGCTCCTTGAGGCTGGCAGAACTGCTGGAGGGAGTGGGGGGGGAATTGAAACGGGCTGTGCCTGTGTGGAGCAGCCACATATGGGGCTGGGTGATGGTTCAGACCCATTGAAGGTCACAGCTGCACCAGCAGGTGGGATGTTGGGGGGATCCAGTTCCAAATTTACTGGAAGGTTTTTAAAGAAAGCTTGAAAGGAAGATAAGGAGATCTTTAAAAGAACCTTTCTGCAAGATAGAAATACCAGCATAGGAGGAAGGAAGAAGATCATTTTCTGGGAAACACAGCAAGTATCCAGCAAAGAAGCAACCAGTCTCTGGTTGGCACCACGGGTTTGATGTGAAAAGGCTGTGAAGGGTCTTCCAGGAAAAGGCACATCATTTTTTCCTGGCTGCAATGAGGAAAGAAGAGCCAGGGAAGCGATGCAAAGAAAACACGTCAAAGCAACAAGCCAGGAAAAGCAGCTTTGCAGAAGTGCTTTGAATGCATGTGCTGTGACAGGAGATGTATCAGAGCCAGAGAGGTTAAAGCATATAAGATGGGAGACTATGTTCACCTAGACATTATCTTCTCCAGTTTGCATATTCATAAATAGCCAAGCAGATAAGGTCAGGTTTCCAGACACTGAACAGAGGTAGACGCTGATAGCCTTCATCCTTGTAGATCTTCTTCCCCTCCAGCACACAACGGGTAAAACTATTTCTCTCTTAATGGGTTTTCTCCCTTCCCTTGGTGCTGCTTAAAAATCACTCCAAAAAATAAAACCAGGGATCAGCCCTTACATCTGTAGCTCTTTCTACACAAGACATGCCACTGGGAAGGGAGTTTTCCTGGTGAACTGCAGGAAACCTGTTTGGTGCTCCCCAGTGCCTGTGCTGTGGCAGTCCCCTCCACGCTGCTGCTCCCCAAAATGCCAGAGGCTGATTCCCCCTGCAGCGTGGGGGGTGCAGGCAGAAGCGGGGCAGGGGGTGGGAGAAGGCCAAGCAGCCCCAAACCCAATTGCCATCCCCTGCGACATGAGGCTGCTCTGGTCCCTCCAGCTGGCTGCTCTCACCCATCCCATCCCCACCCTCTCCCCGTTCCCACAAAGAGCATCTTGCAGGTGACATCTTTGACACCTCCAGCTCTCTCTCTGCAGTTGCAGCTTTTCATCTCTGTCAGCTAATAGCAGAGCACTGGGGGAAGGGACTGTTTGCCAAAGCAGCTCACTTAAGGCACCTTCTTACTAATATCTTTACATGTCCCCCTAGCAAGAGAAAGGTTTTGATATGCGGTCAGAGTGGTGACCAGAGCATTCACCTCTCTCCACACTGTGGGTGATGCTTTTGCCTCTGTGCTGGTGGCAGGAGCCAGCTCTGCGTTGGGACAGGGGACAGAGCCACCTCTTCTTGGAGTGATACCACAAAAAGCCCAGGCTGGTGGCAGCCAGCAGCACGTGCTTCTGCCAAAACTCCAGGTACAGGAGGACACAGGATAAGCAGCTGCTGTGCAGTGTGACGGTGCTGGAACAAAGGCAGCGGCGGAGTTAATCTGCAGAAAGAGCCACCTTCCTTCACTCTGCTGCCTGCAGGGCGTTGCTGCAAGTAAAAACTGAATCACCACAGCCTGGGGTAATTAGAGGGTATGAAGCTCAGGCTCAGTTCAGCTGCAGGGGATCTCTACACTGTTTGTAGCTCCAACGAGCACTGGTGCTGTCCTAATTAATGATGTATCCCATTAATGGCTGATCCTACACAGGGAATGCAGGAGTCAGTTGTGATTCAGACAGCAGCAGCAAGGTGATGGGTTTGCCCATCAGAGGGGAGAAGGTGTCCCAGCAGCCTGGTCTTCTTCCAGAGGAGGGGAGGGCCCCAAGGGAGGGTGAGAAGCTGAGCTGCCAGGTGATGCTGTCATCCTCCCCAGGTCCTGTCTGCTCCCCACTGCTCTCTCCAGGAGCTAAATTGCATCATATCACAGCTCTGGTTTCAAACGGAACTGGTGTCCAGGGCTTGGCTGTGGGATGGGGCAGTGGCAGGAGATTGTGCCCATGGGGGCTTGTGAGGCCCTGCAGAGCAGTGATGAATGCTCTGTCCTGGGGCTACCCATGGGGGCTGGCCCATGAGCATCCATACCAGGGCCCAAACCCTCTCCTTGCCTTTTGCTGACCAGCCTAAGAGGCAGCCCAGTCGCTGTGAAGGATGAACTGGTGGCCCTGCCCATCTCTCAGTGCATGGGAAAACATTACTTCTGCACCTTTTTCTGAAATACATGAGAGTGCTAAATACACAGCTCTGCTTCTCCAGAGCCCTGGGCTGTGTGACAGTGTTTGCTCCAGTGTGTGGCTGCTTGCAGGTGCTGCTGGAAGGAGCTGGGGACCAGCCTGCACAGGGGAGAAGTAGGTTCACCAGGTTTGCTTTCCAGCTGGGGGAATCCCTCTCTGCTTCTAATCTTTCTCCTGGATTACCTTTCCATAAATCCTCCTGCTTTTTATATTTGGGACTCCTGAAACCCCTGTCAACAGTGAATGCTCTCACCTTTGCATGCCTGGAGCTCGCTGGGGACTGGGACCCACCAGAGCAGTTGTTACAGAGAGTTTTCCAGGGGCTGTCCCCTTCCCTACCCCTCTTGCCACTACTCATTCCCTGGCCAGAGAGGAGACACGGGCATGCACATGTTTCCGTATGTGTCTCATTTTTAGTGCATTTATTTTTAGCTTGTTTTTGTGGCCCGTAGAGGATTCCACAGGAAATCCTGCAGCCATGGGATCATGCAAAGCTCAGGTTCCCGATTGTGTTACACATGTTAACAGAGATGTCAGCTATACGGGTTTTTTTTTAAAAAAGCAGCTATAAATACTTCCTCCAGCTGCACCAATATCCCCTCATCTCCTTCCCTCCATAGCACCTGTTGACACTCATGTACCCAGTTAAGATCATCTGCTTGGTGGGGAAGGGAAGCCCCAGAGCCACCCCTCCCTGCCCTGCTGCAGCAGCACCTGGCTGGCCCGTGCCAGGAGCCACTTGGGCTCTCAAATTTTGCACAACCCCGAAGGGCCGGCTCCACTGCTGGGTTTGCTTGGCCCAAAAAGCAGCTCCCTGGAGGAAGAGACCCAGGAACCAGCCCAACGTGATGTGGTGGCACCTTTCCACCTGAACCCCAGGGCAAGGGTGGCCCCAGCCTCCTGCACAGGCAGTGCCATCACTGTGAGGAGGTTCTCGGTTCTCAGCCCTGCTTCCTTCCCAAGCTCAGGCTGGCCTCGGGGCTAGCGTGTGCATGCGGGTTTTGTTTTGCAGCCGTGGGGTGAGCTGCCAAGTGCATCATTTCCCTCCAGCTGTGGAAGCATCTGTCTCTTTTGCAAGACCCCTCTGGGCTTGCTGGAATGAGTGATGCCTGCAGGGTTGGCCTGTGCTTATAAAATAGAGATATGTGTATGCAGCTTGGGTTCATGGCATCCAAGCATGGGGCAGATGTTTGGGTTCTTTTGGCTAGAAGAAGAGGGACTTCTCACCCATGAGAGATGGCTCTTGGTTTTCTCACTGGCTCTGAGCATCACAGAGTTAAGATGCTGCACAGGGTGACCCAGCTTGAGCTAGGGCACCCCTGGAGAAAGCATCTGTGAGGAACCTGTCCCATCTGTGATGTGATTCATGCAGCCTATGAGCTCAATCCCCAAAACCTCTTCCATGTAGAGAAAAACTCAGCAAGGTGAGAGGGAACTGTGCCAGGGGACAATCCCTGCTTCCCTGCAAAGATGCCAGCCCCATGCTGGCATCCATGGTGGACACCACTCAGCAAAGTCCAGCTCCGAGCTGTGCCCCTGGTTTTCCCAGCTCCATGTGTTGTTATTCCTGGATGTTGGTCAGTCGAACCTTGGCCATGCTGATTGCCTCCACAACACATGCTCATGTCACATCCCTTTTTGCCAGTGTGCAGGACTGACTGTGAGTGAAGCGAAGCCCTTCTCCCCAGGTAGACCCTGCTGAGATCCTGATGTGGGTCCTGCATGAGGGGTTTCAGATGCATGTTGTCAGCCAGGGGTTGGGTGTGCAGTCCCACTGTTGCTATAACCCAGTAGACCCAGCAGCTTGTGTAGGTGGGATGGCAGAAATCCTAGGAAAGGCTCATGATATCAGAATGGAGAAGAGCACAGAGGGAAAAGTGGGATTACGCAGGTTCAGGTGATGGAGGCGAATCACAGAATGTCAGGGATTGGAAGGGACCTCAAAAGATCATCTAGTCCAATCCCCCTGCTGGAGCAGGAACACCTACAGTAGGATACACAGGAACACGTCCAGGCTGGTTTTGAATGTCTCCAGAGGAGACTCCACAACCTCTCTGGGCAGCCTGTCCCAGTGTCCTGTCACTCTCATAGTGAAAAATTTACCCTTATGTTTACATGGAACCTCCTATGCTCCATCTTGCATCCATTACCCCTTGTCCTATCATTGGACATCACTGTGAAGAGGCTGGCCCCATCCTCCTGACACTCACCCTTCATGTATTTATAAACATTAATCAGGTCCCGCCTCAGCCTCCTCTTCTCCAAGCTAAAGAGGCCCAGCTCCCTCAGCCTTTCCTCATAAGGGAGATGCTCCACTCCCTGAACCATCTTGGTGGCTCTGTGCTGGACTCTCTCAAGCAGCTCCCTGTCCTTCTTGAACTGTGGGGCCCAGAACTGGACACAATATTCCAGATGTGGCCTCACCAGGGCAGAGTAGAGGGAGGCAAAGCCCTGGGTCAGAAGCAGAGGACACTGGGCTTTGATGTAAATTCAGTCTGTTTATGGAGATTTCAGATTCAAACTCAAAACACTGCAGTGAAGCCCATCCTGGAGGAGCTGTCCTCACACACCACAGGATGCATGAGGGCTGCTCTGGTCCTCCAACTGCCCAGGGCCTCCTGGATCTGGAGAAGGTCCTGTCAGAAGGATTGACTGTAAGGAGGGAGGAAAAAGGAACAGGAGTATTTGCTTTCCTCTGCCCTGCTCCTCCCAGGCTGTCACTTTTGTCAGGGCTCCTGACAGCCCTTTCAGCTGAAGTGCACTCCAAAAATGTATGCTGGGGTTACATAAGACTCTGGTACCTTTGGTGACTCACACACCTTGTCCTAACACGCCTTTCCCCACAGACATTGTGTAACCTCACTGGGAAAGCACATGGTGGCCGGCCCCTGGGATGGGGAGCTGCAGCAGGGATGGGGAGCCATGGCCCTGGGGGGCTCTACTGCCAGGGAGAGGCAAACCCACTGAAGGACCATCCCATCCCTCTTGCATAGGGAGAGGAAGGAGTCCCGCCATGAGGTTGGTCCTGCAACTGGAGAGGCTGATGGGGAAATGAATAATGTGAGATTCATTGAACTAGAAAATTCGTGGTTGGCATCCAAGCCTGTGGTTTTCCCTATTGTGTGCTTGTAGTGAAAGGTCTGCTAGTGTTTGTAATGAAAGAGCTCACTGGTTGGGAGGGCAGGAGAGGGGGCATCTTCTTCTCTTGGCCAGGAAGCCTTCTTTCTGCACTGAAGGAGCCTGAGTTTTCTCTCATTTAAGCAGGATGGACTTGCTGCTGGCAGTGGAGATTCTGGCTGTCTCTCTGGCACAAAAGGAGGATCAGGCCTTTGAGGAGCTCCTGGAGCTATCAGAAGACGTGTGGGCAGGGTGAGAGGCAGCCTGCTTTGTGGCAGCGAGGGGTGTGGGCACCCACGGGCAGCAGCACCGAGAGTGGGGCCATGTTCTCAGCTGTGGGGTGGGGACGGAGCAGCTCGAGGATGCCAGGGTGGATAAGCTCACAGGGGCAAATGGCACATGGCTCCATCTCGGTGCAAAGGCTGTGAAGGGGAGCATGTGTGCCTCTGTACTGGGTAGGCAGTCTGCCCCAGGCTCCTCGCAGCCAGGTCCAGTCTTCCATGTTTCACCATCTCCTGGAACAGCATCCCTGGCAGCACAGAGCATGGCAGGGGCTGGCGGAGCAGAGGGGACCTCATGCCAGCCTCACCTTCCCTCCTTATTCACAGTGCAGCCACTGGACAGACACAAGTGGCACCTTGACATTTTGTGTTGCTGTGGTTTGGTTTGGTTTTGCACCCTGCCCATATTCTGTGTTTCAATGTGTGTGCCACGAGTAGAGCCCAAACACCTCATCCACCCGAGGCAGCAGAGCTGCTGTAGCTGGGGGTATGTTGGACAAAGACTGAGCGTTGGCAAATCAGCAGTAAATGTCTACTCCACTGAACTCACACTGACAACGAGGTCTGGACCTCGTCCTGCCTTTGTACTTGTGTCTTTCAAAGAAATCAAATCAGAGGCACTGAACAGCACGCTGCAGGTTCAGGTGCTGCCTTGTGACTTCGGGGCCAGCTCATCAGTTGGGACAAGTCAGGGTAGCTGCACTGAAGTCAGTCCAGATGAGAAGATATTTTCCTGGCATTTTGCCAGTCCTTGATTTCTGTCCAGGACTCCACACCTACCCCAGCCTATCTTCTGGTGCAAAAGTGCTGGGTTTGAATCATGCAAAGGATTTGCAGCCTGGTTCATTAGCTGAACTGAAAAATAAAGTTAATGAAACTTCTTGTTCAGCCAAGGATCTGGTTCTCAATGTTTAGGAGCTCTGCACTGGAGTGATAACATATTGGGGCTGACTCTCAGCTTCATGACTCCACTTTTAGACTAGTGTAAAATCACAGTAACGCAGGCATCAGACTCATTATTTATGATACAGTTAGAAATTATACAATTTTGCCCCCTCAGTCCATAGCTAGAAATCACCACTTCCCACATGTGACATATGCAATGCTCTATTTTTAAAAAATAACTTCCATCTTTCTAAGGAGTAAAGGCAGAGCAAAAAGATTAATTAATGTGACCTATTACTAAGTTATGAAATGCTTACAAGCCCACAAAACCATGCAAGCATTCAGCTTCCTCAGGAAAGAGGGCAACTGAAACAAAGTTCAGAGCCAGAACCTTGCCTGGTGGAAAGCAGAAGACACACACAGGCTTCAGCAGAAGTGTCTGCTCCCAACTGCAGATCTGGTTTCCAGAAATGGCTCACCACGAAGCCCAGCACTGCTAACGTTGAAGGATGCTCATGAGAAGCAAGCCAGCTATTTTCCCAGATTAATCAGGCAGAAGGATCCACAAGTTGTGTTCTAATGGTTCCAACCACATGGCCACTACGAATTAAGTCTGGAGGAGCACGGCCTGCCTTTGCCAGCCAGCCAGCCTGCCTGGTGGGCTGCTTGGGCACGGGATGTCTCTGCTGAAGGGCAGCGCTGCCCTGTCAACACAGCCCCGTATTTCTTACTGTCAAACCTGTTTCAGTCGCTTACATTTTGCCATGCTCTACCCACCCAGGCTGGCCTTGGACATGCTGGCTGGCTGCCGCACCAGGAGGTCTTGGCCAAGGTGGTTTGGCAACAGTGACACTGGGGGATGACATGTTGAGTCCTTGACCTTTTGAGAAAGCTCTGGGATGAAGAGGTAAAGTGAAAAGATATGGGTATCCTGGGGACAGAGGGGGATAGTCTGAGCTGGGGTCGGGATGGGCAAGGAAGGGCAAGTTGGGGTAAGGAGCTGGGGGAGAGGAAGAGATGGACCTCAGAGGACGTGGGATAGAAGGAGGAAAGAAGAGTCCCTTCTCTGCATTAGATGAACAAAATATTCCCATTTGCATTTCTCCTGTCATCAGCTGAAACTTCCTGGTCCTACCTCTGATGTCAGCTGACACATTGTGGATGGCAGCGTTCCATTGTGACAAATGCTCTGTTAACTCCCGTCACACTTCTGCATAGCGGCCTCTGGCTCTGCTGCTGGCCCCGTCGCCAAGGCATGGTGAGCCTGCTGGGGACCTGCAGTTTGCTTTGCTGTGACCCAGGAGTGTCCACGCAGAGATGAGCCCATGTGCAAGTGACCTTTAGAAAGCTAAAGGTACACTCTGGAGTTAGGAGACGCCAAACAAAGGCTGCCTCTGCATGTTTCTCATTTCAGTGTTTCCCCAAGGCTCCCCACCCAGGCTCACCTCCATGCAGAAAATGGACAGTCCCACCTGCAGAACAACGGATAAGCAAAAGTCCTGCTCAGAGAGATACCCAAAGCAGCCCTGTGCGAGCCCTAAAGCAGTTTAAGTGCTGAGCTTAGGGGAAACCAGCCCACTGCATTGCAATAATTCCATGTGCAACCTGCTGTAGGGAATCTGCTCTGGCAGGGGGGTTGGACTAGATGATCTCCTGAGGTCCCTTCCAACCTCTACCATTCTGTGACTCTGTGACTCTGTGATTCTGTGATTTGTATTGCTCCTGGCAGAGGTACCCACTGTGACCCACCTAACCACCCAGCACAGCCGTGCGCCCTCAGCACATCCTGGTGAACAGCTCAGAGATTTTCCTTTCTCCATGCTGGCCGCTGTGTCGGCTCCGTGCTGCCTTTGCAGCTGATGGCTCAAGCTTCCCTTGGACTTCAGCATCCAGGAATTTTCAGTCCCTGTTAAACTCGGTTTCACACACTGCAGTCCCCTGGGGAGACACCTTTCCTCCCAGCTCTGCAGCCTCACCACCTCCGGCAGCAAAGCAAAGGGGATTCCTCTCCCACGCACAGCTCCGTGCCCCCGGAGCAGGTCCTGTATGCAGGGGGCTCTGAAAAAGCAGCGTGCAGCCCATTCATTAAAGCCTGGATCCTAACGTGCAAGTACAGAGAGGCCACATGCCATCTGATTTGCTTTGTAGCTTGAATAGCATTTCTTTAATGTAGGTGGGTTGTTTTTTTGGTTGGGTTTGATTTCTTTTTTTTTTGCATGCGTGAGAGAAACATAAATAGGACTTAATCTTTTATGCATTTCCTTGTGCTTTCCACACCCAGAGCTTCTCTCCATCATTTCACATCACTTCTTGTTTTGAAAGATGCACTTACTAGAAAAAGACAGAAGGGTGTTTTCATTGCAGTACATCATATTCACATATATTAAATATTAAAAGCAGTATAGCTGAACCCAAAACCAATGCAGTACTTTAGAAAATAGTATTAGTCTTTTCCCTAGATGTTAGAGAATGTGATAAATCCTACTCTTTTATAGACTACAGCTTCCATGGATTCCCAAGGGGAGTGTGTATCACACTTGCAGGTACCAGGAGGGTCTGGGTGGTTTCCTCTTACACGTGTTCACACACAGAAGGATGTAAATATACATAGGTCTGTGTATAGATGCTCACACAGCATTTGTCAGCGCCGCCAAGGTGCATTGGCTGTGTCTGCCCCACACCTCTGCTAAGGACTGAGTGCATTTCCCAAGCCCCCTCCTAGTCCATGCTGGATCTTCCTGGAGAAGCCCTGAGGGAGATCCTGAAGTCCAAGGGCACAATGCCACGGAGGGTTTACAGGACATGGCAGCGGATGGCAAACACAGAGCAAACATAGCCCTGTGGAAAAAACATCTCACAGGCAGCCCTATTAAAGGAGCCCTTTAATGTCCTCCAAATACCCCTGCTCAACTCACTGCAGATGGACTTTGGTCCCAGGTGAGCCCAGACTTGGTCTCAGGTGGCTGCAGGTGATGCCTTAGACCTTCAGCAATGTGCCCTGGGGACAAGTGCCCTAGCAGGTCATCTGCCTTATACAGGGAGGCAGAATGATTTTCCACCTCTTAAAGGGCGTCCTAGAGGCTCATCTCCACAATAACCCACCGCAATATTCACCGAAGCCAGGTTGTATTAGGAAACAAGAACTCAAGCCACCAAGGATCACACTCAGTGTGGGACCTAACGTGGCCTCTCAGTTCGCTCCTCCTTATGAGATGAGTGGATTTACCCAAAAGGAAAATTCTCCTGGGGTTGGTGCCTGTGTGTTTTTCCAGCCGCTAGCTCTTCCCCTGTCCCTCAGATCCGTGTGCTTTTCTAGTCTGTCAGATCTTCCTTCATGTCCCACACGGGTGTTCCTCTTCTCCCTCCAGAAACCTCCTGCAGCCCACCCCGCCCCAGCCCCTCCAACACCATCCTCCTCGTCCCCTCCTGGGGCAAGGCAGCAGGAAACAGCACCGCTCCCACCTCCCTGCTTACCGGGCTCAAAACCATTTCATCTGCTGATGTAGACACACAAAAGTGCTTTCAGCAAGAGATGTTTGAAAAATAGGAGCAAGCATTTACGGAACCTTTAAAAATCTGCAAAGCCCTATCCATTCTGCTGGCTTCCAGGAGAAATCTTTCCTTTGTTCAACAAGTCTTAGAAAAGTTTTGTATTAAAAATTATCGGTGGCTCTTTTTCATGGGTGTTTTGTTTCTCTTTTCCTTTTTTCCATCTTGCTGCTGGAAAAAAGGGTAAGTATAAAAGGCTTCTAAAGCATTCAAAGTCATAGCCCCATATTTCTCTCCAATATTATTTGGCTTTTCAAAATCAGCTTTAAAAATCTATTAATTATCATGGAAGTTTTAAAACAAATATAAAAGGCTGAGTCCCAAAGTGCAGGTGGCTCAAGCTTCAGTAGCCACAAAGGAAGTAAAATCAGAACCAACAGAAAATATGAAAAACCTTTTACGGGCAGAAAATTTTAATGGGAGAAACGTTAAAGGTGTTAATAGTGCCAATGCCATATTCAGCATCCCCTATAAATGGGGAAGGGAATGTTACTGTTGGCAAGCTGAGGCAATGACGGGAAATATTTACTAGCTCAACGGGATCCTATGTTTGCAAGGGTAAATCCTGCCAGCAAGACTTACTGCTCTGTTGCCAGACTAAGAGAGGCCAGGAGAAGGGAGGTGGCTAAGTGGACGCTCAGGGAGGGCAGGGGAGGGGTGCAGAGCCCCCGAAAGCAGCACTCCCCAGGTAAGAGGCTCCCTGGGGCTCCCCGCCTGCCCTGCTCCCAGCAGCTCACAGCCACGGCCACTCCTACCATGTTTTCATTAATGGTGAAAGGAGACTGGTCCAACAAGTCCCGGGAGAAGTACAAGGCTAAAAAAGGGAAGGGCAAAAGGGAAAAAAAGCAATGAATGGTAATTAATGTCATCTAGTTGTAGTGAGATGTTTGTCTGTGAATCACGTGATGCTGTGTAACGTGTGAAAAGAAAACTGATGCAAGCTATTCAAAGGGAACCTCCATGATACACAGAGAAAACTCTTCTGCTGGAGGCCACAGGCTGAATTTTCTTCACGGAGAATACCTGCAGCAGGCACAGACTTCACTGCCAAAGGGACTACTCATTTATTAGGTTTATACGGTGCCAGGCACTTAAAGCAAGTCATACAGAGCTATGGGATTCATGCAGACCACAGACCTCATCCCAAAACATTGTCATCAGTGAAAAAAAGGCTAAGTTGTGACTGGCACTCTTGGCCAGGAAGAAGCAGAGCCACTGCCCCGACTATTCTGGGACAAAGATGTCCCGTTCCTCCAAAGCCTGAGCTGGCAGCACATCTTCCCCACCGGGGAGTGCCAGCCAGGCTCGCTGCAGGGGCAGTGGGGGGAACCTGGCCCTCACCAGCAACCTCAGATACCTGTTCAGGTAAGTACAGAGGCAGAGGAATACAGGACTTGAGTTTATTATTGGTGTGTGTTTCAAATTATGATAGTCCTAATCCCTGCTTTGTATTTTGATAACAGTAAAACATTTCTTCTAGAAGAAGAAGAAGATGCATCTATGTCTTGAAAACTGTCCTGGGCTTAGATGATAAAACATCCTCTCCCTCTCCAAAAGTGTGGTTATGTTCCTGTGTGATGTGAATTCTAATCAGGGTTGGTCTAAGAGCATCAGTGTGATACTTTTCCAGTCCAGTTTGAAGCTGTTGACCTTCTAGCAGATATTTTCAGATCAGCAGCTCATCTTTTCCTACAAAACAAGCCCAAATATGTTATGTATTTGTCACCTCCTTCATGTTCTGAAACAAACAAACAAACGAACAAAAAGTGATGATGTTACTACACATCTACAGTAAGAGTAGGAAGTATGGGGCTGTTTTTTCATCTCCTGGGTGGCTGCCATTGAGGAGAATGGAAGGTCAAAGGTGGTTTAGCCCTAGAAGAGCAAAGGAGCTGTGAAGCACCATGCTGGGGACCATACTCAAAACCCGACTGTGCCGTGCATCCCTCTGGCTGGTGTTGTAGAAATCCTTTTTTAAACTCATCCATGCATTTAAAAACGACCCTTTGTAGCCATAGTACTAGGTTGTGATACAGAAACTCAAGATAAACATGCAAATGAAATATTTCTTCCCATGCTTATGCAAAAAAGTTGTTTGCAATTGTAGAGTTAATTCCTTGTTCCAAACCCCCTTGTTTCAGTAGAACATACAATGCAGCCGGCTTTGTCAGGGTGATTATCAAGGACGACTTCAACGCGTAAGCTCAGCACTACAGCTGTGCGTGTCTCCAGTAACTATCTGGGCAGCAGGAAAGCTCCAGAGGAAAGCAGATGTTGGAAAAGGTTTTGGAAAAGGTAGAGAGAAAGATTAAGTATTTATAGGCCTGTCTCCTGACATCAGGAGTCCCAGCAGTATAATGGAATGACTCACATGGATCTAGATTAACAAAGAACTAAGGAAGGGAAATATAATTAATGCCAATCAACAGGATTTTATGGGAAAAGACCCTTTCAAACTGACTTGTTATCTTTCACCGAGGAGATTGCAAGATTGAGTGATAAATGTAATGAAGCTGACGTAAAACACCTGGACTTCTTTAAGGCCTTCAACTTGTTGCAGCAGGACACGTTGCTTAAGAAACTGGAACAGTGCAAACCCAACATGACACATACCAGATGGTTGTCCAACTAATCATCCCCTAAACACCACCGTGGTGTTCCTAGAAGGGTGCTCAGAGCACCGTGGGCAGCAGACACTGCTCCCTGGATCCCACCCTGGGACATTTGGCTCAGTGTCCCCCTCCAACCATTTATCAAGCCCTCACTCCTTGCACCCCCTTCCCTTTGCTCACTGGCAGATCCCAGTAATCAGCTGTTTTTTCTGGGTTTTTGAGTTATTTTCCCTCTAGCCCTTTCCCACTCCGGGACAGCTGGTGCACTGTGTCAACCTTCAAGGTGGCAACTACTTATCAATTATTTTTTAACAGCAGAATAGTGCAACATGGTCCTGTAACCCTGCACAACCGGTTCTCCATCTGCACCAACCGATATTTTATCAAGGTCTATAAAAAAGGGAAAGGATTACTGATGAACTTTGCAGATGACACCAAGACAGAGAGAAGAGGTGGAAATTAAAGGATGTCTCACTGTTGTGGAGCAAACCAGTTTGCACAATTGTGTTCAGGTGAACAATGCACATTTGAGTATGACCCAAGTTAAAAAGCGTACCTGTAGGAATAATAAAGCAGAGTTTCAAGAGAGGAGACATGCATGTGGAGGGGAAGGGTCAGAGATACTGAAAAGGGCACCTGAGTCACAACTGAACCTGAGTTTCTGGAGTCGAGAGTTACAGTACCTGAAGGGGTTCTTTGGTGGTGGCATCAGCACAGTAAGTTATATCACACCTGTATTTGGGGTTTGTGTTATTGCAGCTGGGATATCATGTTCACGTCTGGTATTTGCAGCACAAATGGATTGATAACATGGAGACAAATGAGAGAAAACATGCACACTAGTGCTCACAAATTGGAATAGGATGCTTTTGGTCACAGACCCCAGGATTTCAATCTCTCCAGCCTCTTAAAAAAGAGATGGCTGCACGGTGAGCTGAGTCCTGGTTGGGACTACAGTTTTGATCATCCACCAAATACGGGAGAGATCTAGTAGCTGGAAGTTGTCATTAGGCATATCCAGAGCAGAGGCAAAGGTTTCTAATGGTGAGAGGGAACAGTCACATGGACAGTTTTCCTGGACAAGGATTCCTTGCCTCTGGCAATGTTTAAATGAAGATTAACCTTGTTCTTCCTGAAAGATATGATCTAAATCAAACACAAGTCACTTCAGGGAAATAAACACAGGGACTTCAGGGCTTGGTTCCATCAATAGTTTGGAGATGGCATGAGCAAGAACCTGGACTTTCATCTGAGGTGCTTTCAGAGACCACTGGGGCACAGCCAGAGCTTGGACCTGAATGCACACAGAATAGGGTGGACTTATAAATGGTTTGAGTGTACACTGAGCAAACTGTCTTGGAGGGGAGAATAAAGGATTCTTCTCAAGAGAAGAGCAGGGGAGGGTATAACCAACAGAGATGTCAGCTGACAGGCCCCACTGATGACTGAAGATGCAAATAGTTATTACAGGTGGGAGCTGCAGGTTGAATACTAGGTGCTCCAGAGTTGGAGATGGAGAAGAAAGCTCTGCCTAACAACTCCTTGGCAAGTCTCTCCAAGCAAAACCCAGTCCTTGGGGCTCATCATGGGCCATGGGGATTTCAGCCGAGCTGCTGACAATTTTAGCTGTTCCTTTTTGAACAAGCGTGGGCTGTAGCATTTTTAAACAACCTGTGCCCAAAAACCCTGGAATTTATCTCACCGCTACAAAACAATTACTTCTTACCTCAGGCTCCAGCACACCAATTAATTTGCACTTGAAAACATTACATGTGCTAGAATCAGCTATTCTGTTCCCATCATTGTGAGTGGAGTCTTTGATTCAGTATCAACCACACAGGAAATGGTGTAGGAGGAACAGTAGCATGCCTGACTCAGATGGCAAAGCATCCAAAAGGATTTATGTTTAAGACACAGCTCTGTTGGGGTCATGCACTAATAGGAAGGGAAGAAACTTATTATAAAACACCTATTTTAGCTTCAAACACACAGAGTCAAGTTCAGAGCTAGCATCACTGCCAACTGGCTACTTGTCCTTTGCATTTCCTTTGTAACCCACAAGGCGTCGGGTTTATGGAAAGCTATCAACTCTCTCACTTTTCTCAACACTGACCTTGTGCCAACCCATAAAAGCAAAGCTCTCGCCCATCTCTCTGGAGCACTGTGATTTTCTGTCCCAGAGCCTATGATCTGTACAGGCCTTTGCATCAAAACGTGGAGGAGATAGTGCAGTTCAGGCACTTGATAGCGATCCCATCCCCAATGTCCACATCTCGTGCACCGTGCCCTGTGGGTCTGCAGGCAAAGCACGGCGTGGTTGGCTTTACAGGTGAGGAATTCAATTACATGTGTGCTCCAGGAACCACCACTGTTTGCTCCTGTTTTCTCAGTCACAGCCCAGTGCCTGAAGCTCTCCAGCACCTGAGGAACGCAGAGCAATTGCACTGCCATGGCCACTCTGCTCCCCCAGGGACTTGCTCTTCTCCTGTGTGGAAAGGTGAGTTTGGAAGTCAAATGGGCATGGACCAAAGGAATAAGTCACCACACACAAAATCTTATCCTACCTATCAGATCTCATTCTCTGCTGGTCATTAAACTGGGAAGGAAGATCTTTTCTCTTTCCATTGTTTTTTCTGCTGTCAAAAACACATTTCACCCTGGCCTTGCAGTGGGTTGCACTTGGGCCTCACTATAGCTGAGCATGGACTATTGATTCAGGTTGCAGACAGTAATCAAACCTCTTCTACCCATAGCTTTGTCACCGCCATTTTCAAAACCACACACTCCTTCCTACTATAAAACACTGCTAACATTATGTATTCTTGGGAAGTTAAAATTTAAAAAAACAATACAAATAATGATTTCAAACACAAGTAATCATTTTAGTTTTAAAGGCAACACTGATGATGAAACAGCTCTGGAAATCTTCCACTGCATGGGATTATTTTAGAATTTCTACAAGGAAAAAAAAAAAAGGCATTGGAAAAAGAATAAAAAACTGCTTATATCCCTGTGGTTGTTAACACATTTTAAAATGTGTTTTGTAAAGGCTTAAAGAAACACCAAAAAGTTGCAACAGGGATAACAATTACCCATCTGAACTTATATTTCTGTATAAACTGAAATTATTTAATATTTGGGCATATTCCCATCTGGTATGTACTGTCACAGCTGCAGTGCACAGCGAGGCAGCTATAACAATTACATTAGCTGATTCTCTGCTTGTCTCTACCAACTGATGTCTCTCAGTCCCCAGCCTTTAAAGTGAGGTGAGGGGAATAGAAATTCCTCAGCCAGTTCTGCATTTGCAATCTGTCCTCCAGAATTAAGACCCCGTGCATTCAAATACATTAAAATCAATCCTTATGTTTTATCCAGCAATTGTAATCAGTTCCATCAGCATTTTTTGCTCTGATCGCGAATGCTGTTAAAGTCAGGGTTTACTCTGTCTGTGGAGTGTGGTGTTAAGAGATTCTTTGTGTGACTTTAATGTCCAAAAGAAAAAAAAAAATCTTAATTCTTCACCACAGTGATGTTGTTTTGTATCATTGTTTTCTTTTGTTTTCTGTGTGTGGTGATAGCCAAAAGAGTGACATAAAAAAGGCACCTTAACTAGCAGATCTGCTTCCTGTGTGTCTTTGAGTCATATTCTCCAACTCCACTGGCAAAAACAAGTTTTTACAACTGTTAGTACTGTAGCCAGCACAGCTCAAAGCGCAAGCTGCAGCCTATTCTGGATAACATACAAATACTGTCATCTAAGTCCCACTTACGAAATCACTGTCACTATCTCTAGCGATAGCACAAGAACCAGAAAGCACAAGTTGATTATCAGACTGCTTTCTGAGTTTTCAGAACCTTTAGACATGAAAGGAAACCACCTTCTGATTTGTGAATGTAGCTTAAGTAGGACCTGATAATATGCAGAATATTTACAGAAAACAAAGAAATAGGAAACCCATGCAATCAGTTTTACTATGGCCCAATTTCTACGAAGAAAATTAATACACTTTGAAATAAACTAATGTGTTTAAATGGGAGAAACGGAATATAGCAACAATGAAATATAAAAGAAAGTAGCTGCTATGCAGTTTGCCATCCCCTGTGCAAGTTTTGCTACAAGAAAAAAACAGCACTAACTGATGTTGCTGTTTTTTGGCAATAAAACAGAAAAAACAGCTGCCATTATTTTTGTGGTCTCAAGCATTTCTTTAAAAGTTCTTATTTCAAAATCACCTTGCCCATCAGAAACATGACAAACACTCCTTTCTCCACATCTCCTCTTCCTGCTGCATCCCTGCCCCATCCCTGCCCCAGCCCCTTTTCATTTGGACTGTAAGTATTAAATATGGGCTTATTGAGGGTGGCAGCAGAGCTCCTGTTGCATCAACAGGCCTAGGATTTTCACCTAACTGCCCACCACTGTATAGTTCAGATTTTATCTGAGTGACTACTGCTTCTGCAGAGTGACACGCAAGCATGGATAACACAACCCTTAGCTAATAGCTCTCCATGCCTGTGCACAGAACTTCCACAGATCTCAGTTTTGCCAAGGCTCAGGACAGGTAAACCCATAGGTGCAAACAGCACTACCGAGCTCAGCGTGCTGCTCACACTCTGCACGTCGCTGCCTGGCTCCAACGCCCCCAGCTCAGCCTTCGCATGCTAGCTGGAGTGCCCACGAGTGCAGGGTGAGAGCATCGGTCTTGTTAACAACCCAAGTAAACCTCTCTCTATTTTATACCCTTTTTCTGACTCTGTCATAAGTCAATTACCATTTTCTACAAACACATTGTAAAGAACATGCTCTACTGGCAACTGAAAAGAAAAAGATGAAGCAGCAGCCCTGTGGCAAAAGCAGAGAGTCAGGAGATCTGGATACTTTTCCTGGCTTTGCTTCAGATTTCGCGACTGACCTTGGCAAACCAGCTACAGGCAATTCCCATTCCCTTCTCCGTGCAAAGGGTCCTGCCTGCTACCCAGAGAGAGTGGCTGTGCTATGAGTATGCACTGTCTGAGCATATACATATATGGACAGGATGCACACGGATGCATACGGACACACAGAAATATGGATCATTTGCCCAAGAGGCGAGTATTCAAAATTTCTGCCATTGACACAGAGCAAGGCGTTAGCTTGAGAATGAGGAAGGAAGACAAGGTGTCATACAAGTCTATTGGGTTTCTCCTTCTGCAGGTCAGGTAGTGGGGAGCATTTTGTAGTCCTGATGAAGCAACAGACAAGCAACTTATGTATTGGGTAGCGTTCAAAGGCTATCTTTCCTTGCTCATGTCTTTAAAAGCAAGGAAAATATTACCTACATTCTAGGATGGATTTCAAGGCTAAGCTGGTAAATATTTATAAGAAATATAAAGTTTGTCAGATAAATTATGCTTTAGAAAGACAAAATGTTATCGCTAGGCTGCCAGATCCCCAGAGATGCCAAGTTTCTACAAATCCCACCAGATCTAGAGTTTTCTTTCCACAGAGGTTACTTTCTCTGCAAAAAAAACCCAGAAACAATTTGTTTCTAAACCACCTATATACTGAATATACATAAGTTACTTCTCTTTCTCATTTTTAATTCGTAGTTAGATCTACTCATTACTATACCGAGATCTTCCTTGTACACTTAAAAATGGTTGTGCAGAGTAACTACTGGCTACACAAAGCATGTTTTGATAGCCCAGGCTCCCACCCTCCTCTGAAGCAAGCACCTGGCTGGTGTGAAAACACAGGGCCGTGGCCTGCGCCAGGTGAGATCTGCTCACGCCCGCCTCGGAGCCTCCCCACGCCTCAGCACACTTCTTTATCACACACCATCATTTGGGCTGGGGAAGTCCACAAAAAGGGAGGACATGCTTTGGCAGAAGCAGGCCTGAGGACCAAACCCCAGACACCGCTGCACAGCAGAGGCGTTTCTGAACCACACACTGGCTGTGAGTGGGCAGCAGGGTCTGTCCCGGGGTCCCTTCTCCGGCTGCGGACTGGCTTCCCAAGGAGGAGATGCTGTCATTTTTCCAGCCACGCTCCGCGGCCTTGTCCCCTCCGCCCTGTGGCCCCCAACACCTGAGCTCCCCGCCCCGCCTCACACCGCTTCTCCTCTCACGCCCGGCCCGGTCGCAGCGGGGGTCCCGCAGGGCACGTTTAGGGGAACCCCCCTCCAGGCCGCACCGCACTGCACCACCCCAGGGAAGAAGGGCGGCTGGACCCCGGGGCGCGCAGGGATCGCGGTGGCCGAGCGCCGGAGGACAGTGGGGCGGGGGGGGGGGGGGCGGTGAACCACACAAGGAAAGGCCCGGCTCGGCCCGACCCCGCCCGGCCGCGCCGCGGAGGCCGGCGCCGGCTGCTTGTTGCTAAGGGCCGCGGCGGGGCGGGCCCTTCCGGTTCATGTCGGAGCTGGGCTCGCGGAGGAAGCTGGGCGGCCATCTTGGCTCGTCCGGGAGCGGCAGAGGGGCGGGGGGAAGGCAGGCGAGTGTCGGGCGGGCACCCAGCTTCCCCAGCCCGGCCGCGGCCCGCGGGGTGCCGGCCTTCTCGGAGCCTGGGGCGGGCGGGTACAGGCGGGCCGGAATGCGAGCGGCGGCGGCCCGGTGAGGCGGGGCCGCAGCGTGGGAAGGAGAAAGGAGCCCCCTCGGCAGCGGGCCTGCGCTAGCCGCCGTGCCCCGGCTGCGGCGGAGAGTGGCCAGCGAGAGGAGCCGGCCTGCGCGGCGCCCCGCTGCCGCCGCCTCCCCGCCCGCCCTGCATTTCCCCCCGCCCTGCATTTCCCCCCGCCTCGGAGCCGCTCCCTCGCCGCCTCCCTTCCCCCGGCTCCATCCCTGCGCGCTTGATGAGGCGCCCCCCTCCCCGCTGCTGACCCCCGCGGACCCCGGCCTGGCTGTAGGATGAGCCCGGAGGACTCGGAGGGGGCGAGGCTGCTCCGCTCCCTGAGGGGGATCTAGCTCGGGCGTGAGGCGCCGCCGGAGGGTGGGGGGCACCGACGCGACGCCGCCCCCCGCCAGGCACCTCGTCCTTCATGGTGGCTCCCTGCGACCACCATCTCCGAGCAGACGCGCAGCCCGGCCCGGGGGCCCGTGTGTGTGTCTGTGCGCGCCGCCGTCGCGGGCAGCGCGGCCGCCCGAGTGAAGTAAAATGTCCACTCGGACTCCATTGCCCACGGTGAACGAGCGCGACACCGAGAACGTGAGTACCGCCGGCCGCGGGGGGACCGGCCCGCGCAGCCCCGGTGTCCCCGGCTCTGGGGGCGTCGGTCCGGGGCGCGGCCCGGGGGCTGCGGGTCTCAGACAGACGGGGTGGGGGGGCATCGCCCTGCCTGGGGCTGTCATTAACCTCTTGCCGCTCCTACTGTTCCCGGATTACCGATTTATTTTACATTAATTAATTTTTAACTCCCCCACAGCGCGGTTCGCCTATTTGCGAGCATCCCTCCCTCAAGCCTGGTGTCTCCTCTCTAATGCTTTATTCGAGTCTCTCTCGGTGGCGAGGATCGGGTTTGTTGTGTTGGTAACGGCGACGAGAAAGGATCCGCGGTGGGGTGGGGGTCCCGGTGGGTTCCTGTCTGATAATGTAAACTCTGGTAAACCGATGGGAATCGTTCAGCTTTGGTAGGGGTGGGCTAGGTGACCTAGATAATAGGCCTCTTACCAGCTTAATTTGCAGGGTTCTCGATGATAATGACGCTGTTAGACTAGTCACCTGTTCAGATGACATTAAAAGGGTTTTTTATTGGAATTATTTTCCAGACAAGGGAGCCTGTTCCTCCTTCTCTCTCCCCACCCCCTTCCCCCCCTTTTTTATTTTCTTTTTTCCTTAACAAAACCAGCGTTTAGGAATTGACAGTTTATTTACAAGGTTGAGTCAAACACTGTATTAACAATTGCACTGGTCTGTATGCTAAAGGAATAAAGAAAAAAAAAAAAAAAGTAGTCCTACCACATGAGCGCATAGCCACAAATGAAGCTTAGGAGGAGACTCCCTTTCTGCAGATAGGAACTGTATTTCTTTTAAGTTAAAACTTACTTGATCCCGGTGTATCCTGTCTAACCATTTTTCTGCATAGGCTCTGACATGTTCCCAAATGATAAACAGAAGGGAGTTGTCACTCACTGTAGTCTAAAATGAGTCGGTCAGCAAACTTTGTATTCAGCTTTCTGTAAAGGCTATCTGATATTCTTTAGAAGACAGATGCTAAGCTGGGCATGGGAGGCTTTTTTATGAGGCCTGCTTATGTTTTGGACTGGCATAAAAAGTGGAAACTTTGGTTAAAGAACAGGAAAAACTGTTGGATTTTTCGAGACCATAAATAGTCCAAGAAAAGTGATGGTAGCCCTATTGTTTAAAACAAGACCAGACAAAGCGTTAGAAAACATGCTGCATGGAACAATTACTGCATTACTAGGGATTTAGATTTTATTGACATAATAGGCACTTCTAACTTCTGTGATCTTTATTTGTTTTAGCACTAGAGGCAACCTGCAGGCTAAGGGCTGTATTGAGCAAAAAGCCAACTAAGCATATTTGGTTGTAAAATCTCAATGAGCTTCCTGCCTTGTGGAAGAAAATAATTAAAATATTATGCAGCCCTTCCTATGACATGGGGAGAGTTGAAGCTGTAGCATACTCTACAAAATAGTATGCAGAGTTTATTTGGATAATTGTTTTATTCTATAAGCAAACCTGACTGAGGTTTTCGAGCTCCATGTATATGTGTGGACGCCAGGCAGTAAATAATTTTAGAAAGTGCTCGGATCAGGTTCTTTAATATAGTTAATTAAAACTCTACTATGGATAACTTAATGGTGAAAAGACTTGGTATGTGCTCGAGGAAATACATTATTCACAAGCTCTGTGTTCTAGCACTTGAAGTTAGATTTTTTTTTTTTACATGTCTTCCACTTAAGACACCTTGTTCTCACTTCAAAATATTGGTCTGACACTTCTCTTTAGTAATCTTCATAATTTAACATATGGTGATTGTCTTGCTTGCAGATGAATTGCCTTAGATTTAGATTAAGGCATATCATTCGACTGCTGTAATCTGGGCAGGTGACCACAGAAATACCTGTAGGCAGTGATATTGACAGGGATCTGAGTAATCACCAAATCCATTGAGCCAACCCCCTCTGTATGGTACTGTATCCCTCAAGGAGCTGCCTCTGATGTTCTGGCCATCAGCTATCTAGAAATTCACCAAAACACGTTATTTTCAGCCTTGCTTAAAACTAAATTGAAATCTGACATATAATCTGTCTGAATTACCCCCACAGCTGTGAATGCCAGGTCTGTTGGGTTTTTTTTAATACCAAATGTGATTATTTTGATGCTTCAACTAACTGTTCTTCCACCCCAAATCCGGGTACATTGTGTTGGCAGGTAAATTGAGCCCTTGATTCTCTTTCATATAAGATAAGTCTAATTAGTTAATATTCATAGGACTATTTGAAGCTCGGGTGGGAAGAGGCTTAAGAGGTGCCAAGGTGTTCAGACAGCCTCTGGGCCATGGTGGTGGACCCCGGTAACACCTTCTCTCTGCTTGGAAGGTTACCACTGCTGACAAAGGCTTGGCTGGTGTTGGCTCTGGTTGAAGTGTGCTGATCATAGCTTATCCATGCCTATACTTGCAGTTTTGAAAATGAAGTTAGCCTCCAGAATGACGGTGAGCATAAATTACCGTTGTCTATGCTTGCACTTAACCACTTTCAGCAGCTGGCAAATAGACAAGGTCTAATTATCAGTAGGTTTTCCCCCCTCCCCCGCTTTTTTTTTTAAGGCAGTGTATACCACTTTCTGAGACACTTCATGCAGGTACTGTTGATGTGGGAATACTGAGTACTGTCACAGTGACTTTCCTCCAAAGCCACTCACAGCTATCAAGCTTTTCATGCCTTTGAGATTAAAGAATTTGGCTCCAAGTCACCTGGTTTTGAGAGGAAAGGCATCCTAGATGATCTGTGATTACAGGAACTTCACACTTGGATGGTTGGAAGCTGGCTGCTGGCCTGCAGTGAGCTGGCTTCTCACCCCGAAGGTAGAGCAGCTCCTCACTGGCCACGTCTTGTGCAGTAATGGCTGCCAGCTGCTCAGGGGCAGGAGTGAATGAGAGGATCAGATCTTTTCTGTTGTCTACAGAATTATATCCTGCATGTGGCAGAAAAAGCAACAGAGACCTCCTTCATCCAAAACTGGGAGGCAAGGTAGATGCAGACAAAGGACCTGTAGGTGACAGAAGAATCAGTAAACTTGTTTTACTAGTGAGGAGGAGGGGAGAGAAGATGGAAGAGGAAAGAGTGTGGAAACACAACGGGAAAGGAAGGTAGACAGAAGAGGAGGCACAGAGAAATGTGCATATGGAAGGATAAAGGACAACCAGTGTCAAAGGAATAGGAACAGAAGAAACAAAGATTGTGGAGAGTGGGACAAATATCCATTAAAAAAAAATCACAAAGAGTGGCAAGATGATGGAGACCTGTGGACAGGAACAAGGAGATAGAGGTGATGTGGAAGTTAGTACATATTTCTTTTTAAGAGCATTAAATAGAAAAGAAAAATCTTAGACTAAACAGTTCAATGTGAAGCTCTGTGTCTATTGCACAGCTGTGTTTCTGGGAGGGGAAAAAATATAACTGCTTTAAATGTGTTGCTACTACAGGCTGATCTGAATTAAAAATTTAAGTAATTTGAGGAAAAGTGAGACTGAAATATACTCTTATCTCCATGACTGTGCCTAATGTGAAAAATCTGCTATTGAAAAATGCCAGTGTGGTAGCAACTGTGCTTGTACAAGCCTATACAAAAGGATTCTGTGCAGCAAAAGTATCTCATTTATTTTTTTTATTTAAAAAAGCTTAGTAAAGGTAGGCTGAGGTTCAAAAATTTACTTTTAAGGTACTGTGAAGGTTAGTGCGGTACCTCTTGATTTATTACCAATTAGCTATGAAATGCATTAGAGCATTTGCAGACAATATGGAAGCTTGCATTATTTAATATATTATTTATCAGTCTTCTCCTATTACAAATAGATCTGTAATCAGAATGCTTTCTTCTGTAGCATGAAATCCTGTTTGGTTTTTGTTTTGTTTTTTTAAAGAAGGGAATGAAGAGGGAAGCGTGCCTATGGCCAGTAGTTCTGGGAGATTTTCTTCTACAGGAACCATCTATGCTCTTCCATATTTTTTTACTAGTTGTCATAAATGTTCTGGTTTGAATTAAATTAAGTGAAGGTGGCAAAATAACTAGAAATCAAATATGTTTTAGGAATTAATCTGGGATGTATTTTTTTAATTCCAAGTTTTCACAGAGCAGGAAAATGCTTTTTGAGCATTTATTTCTCCCAGGGATGCCTGATAGGTCCAGTACTGTGTTTGTACTCAAAAAATACCTGATTAGGTTGCGTGGCATTGCAAATCAGCCACTGACTGTTAGTATTTTACATTTTGAAGTGAGAGGTCTCATTCTTCAGCACTGCTACACAGCCTGTGCTGTGTTGTTTAATCATTTGGTTTCACTGTCAGCTCAGACTGGTAGGAGGCTGCTGGGGGCATCAGCCTTGGCTGCCTCGTCCCAGCTGTGGTTTATGCCGGCACTAATCACTGCCGGACTGTACGATGAGTCTTGTCAGCTCTCTGACCTGACTGAAATGAATCCTTAAGAAAAGCAGGTTTATCCCCATTCTGTATGGCTGAAGATACTGACACAGAGGAGAGGATGGGAATGTCCAGTTCAAGTGGGGAAGGCTAGAAATGCTTCTAACTGTTTTGGTTTTGATTTGATTTAAGCCAGTCATAGCACAGCACCCTAGGGCTAAAATAATTTGAGTTGTGCCACAACTACAAACAGAGATATATAACTGCAGTGGTGCACCTTTCACAAGTTGTGGTGTTCTGCTCCTGGAAACAAACTTCTTTTCCTTTTTTGCATTATTTCCGTAACTTGGAAAAAACTAAGCTACAGGACCTCACTCCAGAGGTTGTTAAAAAGTTAGACTTAGTTCATCTATTTTATTAGCACTGCTGAATGTGCCTTAATTTGTGGCCTTAGAAGTAGCAATCTGAAAAACAGAATACAACTACATAAACAAGAGGAAATATGGAGTTTAGTACATTAAACTTCATAGACTTCTTCCTAGGTTTTCTTACTGACTCACCTAATACCCTTGCTTGCTCGATTCTCCATTTTAATTCTAGATGAAAGACACATTTGTGTCGATGTAAGCAGACAATTCCTGTTGACTGCACGTCTCAGGTGACTCAAGTCAAAGGAATTCTGAGAGTGGAGGCATCTGTCTCTCCCGATCTCCATTTCATATGATATTCAAGTAGCATGTGTCTGCAACTTCTTCTTCTTCTCAGTCAAGTAATGCTGCCTCATGGATGTCAGCCAGATCAAAAGTGGAGGTCACTTATTTTTTTTTAGGTTTATGGCATATCAAGGTTGACTCTGCTTAGTGTGGAGATTATCTGCCACTGGAAATCTTTAGAATGTATGATGAATAAATGCTTACGTCTCTTAAACATAAACCTGAAAGGTACTGAGTACACCTGTGGTAACACTGCAGTCAGTCTCCTGGATGGAACCCTTGGGTTAAGAAGAATTCTTGGCCCGTAAAGCAGCAACTTGTTGAGCTCTGTGTGCGTACATATACGTATAAACAAAAATTAACTTTCAAATAAAATTTGTTCCTGCAGGGTTAAAGCCTAAACAAAGTTTTGTATCTGCAAGCTCAATGTGGTCTTTGAAAACCAACTGTGAGGTTTCTGGTTTTTGTTTTGGTTTTTTTTTTTGTTTAGCATGTAATTACTGTCAGTGATGATTCTGGAAACAACTTAGTTGGCAGTATTGTTGATGAAGAATAGAATATGGTGAGCTCTTCAGCTATTATTCCCCAGGCTGATGTCGATAAATATCCATTTTAATCAGCAGTAAAGAAACTTTGGCTTGAAAGATATGATGAATGTCAGATCTTGATAATGTGAAGCCACAAAAGAGCTTTTAAAAAGCTTTTCTAACCAGCACCAGACTTATCTTTTTGATTATATAAGCAGGATTTCTTCACTGTTGTGCTGTTCAGTGCTAATCACAGAATTACAGATTCCCTGTCTTTCATATGCTGCACAGAGCATGAACCAACAATGTCAGATACATCGGCAGCGGCTGTGGCGGTCATACATGGAACGGCCTCCTGAGCCAGAGCCTGCCTGTCTGCGAAGGGGAGCAGCCTTCCTTCGCTGGAGGCTGCTAGTGCTTTCCTGTCTGTGCTCTCCCACTCTGATCTCCAGGGCAGTGGTGCAGTTGTCACTTAGCTCTTCCCACTGCTGCTCTGCGGTCAGAATTGTGAGCGTGCAGGTGTTGAGCACAGGCCTCTGGATAGCTGTGCTCCTCTGCCAGGTGAAGCTGTCTCCTGTATGTCAGTCCATACCCACCGCCTCCATCAGGCTGCCCAGGGTGGGGTGTTGCATTGCTGTGCTTGATTTGGGCTTTAGCTGCCTTGTCCTCATTGTTACTCCTGTTTTTTCCTTTATTTCCCACTCCCCACTGAGATTGGGGAGAATTAGGAATGTGCATCAGGACATAGCCAGTGTGTGCTAAAGACTATATTTACTTTTCAGATTCTCCCTTTAAACTGGTTGTTTGACAAATAAGACCTAATTAGCCACTCATTTTCCTGAAGTGTCATACCAGTTAAATAAATTAGTACTATGGTAGACTGAGCATTGCACAGTGACTTCTCCACCTTTTGACAATGGAAGCATCCCAATTAGTATTTTGTCTCCTTTACAGCTATAATATATTTCTAGAAGATCTGTTTGTCTCCCTTGCTGAGTGTTGACCCTCTCAGTTGTTCCACTCGATCACAGCATCCATACTGGTAGGGCTGTACCACTTCAGTGAATAAATCTGCCTTCGTGGGTTGATAGCTTTAGTGCCACGTTGTATAGATAGCATTGTCCCTTGTAGGGCAGCATTTAAAGTTTCATGAGATGGAAGCCATGACTATTCACCCTTAAGATTGATTATGTAGCAAGCTAGTCTAAAACTACCTTTTAATTATATGCACTGGACCCAAAGAATTGGCTATGCAAACACTGGCACAGACGTAGTGGGTCTGACAAAATTCACCTTGCTCCATGTCCTGATTTATGCCCTGGTCAGTGGTAGGAGTGAAGTAAAATCAGGACGGGTACAGGACATCTTCACCTGATGTCTTCATATTTTATAATACAGGAATATTTTATAATGTATGTTGGCTTAGGGATTCCCAGAGCAGTAACTGGTACGTAGACAACTGTGGTTGAGTGTTTGCTGTGACACCTCTTGGTGGTTGCCAGAAACGTAAGTCTGTGTTTTGACTTTCCAGCAGAATTCCTTGGTCAGCAGTTGCAGGGTGCCCTGCTGTGCTGTTTCACGGGTAGATCTGCAGAGTAAGACACCACCTCTGTGAATATCCTTAGGGCTAACCTTTCCTCTCATACCGAGTGGTACTCAGCAGTCTGTATGTTCTTAAAGATGTTAGTGATAAATGTGAAATAAAATACAACACATTGTTAGGGAGGGCTGCAGCGAAGTTAGTCTTCACATGTTTTAGAAGACTATGATGTTTCCTGATGAGTTTTTCTATAAATAAGAGTGCTGGTGGGGAGTGTGCAGCCAGAAATTACCATGCATTTACGTGTTGTGTGCGTGAGTTAAGGTAATGAAGCAATTCAATGTCTCAAATATTCATCATGTCCTGGAATGTTTAGATTATTAACATTGTAAGGGATGGGCTTTAAGTACAATTTTTTTATTGTTATAACTAAAAATACCGAATCAAACAAGTCTATCATGATTGTTACTGGTCTGACAGCTTTCCAAGAAATTCTATAATATCACTTCATAGTATTTCATGCAAAGATGAGGTAACAGCTAAAGTAATAAACATTCCTAGAGACTTCTGTAAGATTACATTTTCTTAGTTCATTTGTTCAATAAGAAGGTAGTTTTCACTGTTGTAGAAAATAAATGCTTTAAAAAAAAACTTGAGACTGTTTGTCCTCCCTGTTTTAGAAAGAAAGCTTTCTACTTACTATAAATAAACATGGATTTTGCAGGTCTTGGGCATTCTGATTTCTTAGTGTTTTTCAGCTCTTCGAATGGTTATCGGGTTCTGTCTCTTCCCTGTTTTTCTCAGCTGTTGGCAGTATAAGAACTTTGCTACTAGTCGTCCTCCACCCTGTGTGTTTCTAATGCTCTGAATATTAAGATATCTCTAACTGTACACATACTGGATAAAGCTAACATCAACCAAAAAGATTTCAGTTATTGACACCTTCATACTTCATTTGCTTTTTACTTTCTTTTCTTTTCTTTTTCTTTCTCTTCATGCTAATCATTGTCTGGCTATGAAAGGATGTCGGCTCATCATTGGGGGAAGGCTTTTGCGAAAAGGTGGGTTTTGCGTGGTGTTCCAAATATAGCTGGTCCTAGGCGTAGTCCCTCCCTCGCAGTAAGGTCTCTCACAAACAGAGATGTTTTACACCATTTCCTTCTGGGTTGAGTAATACCAGGGTGGGGCTGGGGGGAGGAGGAAAATGCCTTTTTTTTTTTTTTAGGAGGAAGGTTTTCTTGTTGGCTTGAAAATGGATAGTTTTTTAGAAGACTGTCCTCCTATGTGCAAAAAAACCCCCAAAACAAACAAAAAAACCAACCCAAAAAACCCCAAACCAACAACTCTTTAAAGTATTTAAAAGATTTTTAAATGGAACCTGATGCATGCCAAGATATGGAAGAAAGTGCTTTCTTGTCATGAGGAGATTTCAGGAGACGTTTCTTTTAAAAGATGGTGACTCTGACTAGCCTGAAGCCACACAAAGTATCCAGTCTCCTTGTTTCAGCTTCCCATCTGCAGTGTAATGGTCTTTCTTTGCATGAAGACTGGTATTTTGGGAATCCCTTGGCCATGGTGAGTGTCATGGAGTGTTACCCTCACACAGAACACACCAAGAGATACGGCTCACCTATCACAACATATGGAAACTTACTGCAAATAAATACATGCTTGTTTTAAATCTGACGTTTTTAAGATAAACCTCCTTTGTCATTGAAGCCATATAAATGTGGACCTGGGAAAGAAGCCTGAAATTCAACATAATCTTTGGGGGTCAGGGGTGGGGGAAGCGAAGTCTGTGGAGTTGAGGATCTGCTTGGGAAAAGACAAATGACCTGCATCTCCATTTGGAGAGCAGAGGATGCTATTGCTGTTTCTCTGGTCTGAGATTGGAGCTGTTAATCTGTGGTGATGGTTTTGTTGCATCAAAGTAGCTACTGAGGTAACTACCCTGGGAAGTAGCTGAGTACAGCCAAATGCTATATAAGCCAGTGCCTGACATGAACTTTCACTTTTTGCATACACCATTTAGCTTCCCATCTACCTGTCATGGCTTCTTGAAAATTATTTGGGTGGGAGAAATGCTTCTACTCAATTTTGAGTTTATGCCTTTTAGTACTTATGCTACAAAGCCCTCTTCTTCCTTCATTTCCATAATCAAAATAAAATCCATGTTGAAACTGGGAAGCTTTCTGAAAGCTTATTTTCTGTTCAATATAGTAATCTTGCATTTTACAGAGGAAGGACTTGCTGATAGATTTACATATATGAAGTGAAATAAAGTCCAAATTAAATATGCTTGCAAACAGACAGATATCTACAGAGCAAAACACAGCTATGTGCAAGCCAGTGGAGAGAACTGCTTAGGAACATGCAGCTTGGTATTCAAAAACCACAGCTGAAAAGGTCATATTCTTGAAAAGAAATAATCTAGGTTAGGGTGGAAATGCGAACCTCGATCGTGTTAAATTTATCACCACTAGTCCAAATAAGTTCACAGCTGTTAATTCATCCCTTTAAGTGCAAAGCTAGAAAGCATGAAAAAAAAATATATAGGACACAAGAAGTCATTCCTGAACAGAGGACAGTGAAACTCTCAAGATGTATTAACTGGAGTGGTTTACTACATGGAATAGAATTTGCTACTGTAACAGAATCTTTATTTCACCTGATGTGGTTTATATAAAGTAGGATATGAGTAAGATCAGTTCTGAGTAACAGGTTCTCTGGTTTGGGAATATGTGGTACCTGGTGCCCATGTCTCAGCTGCCTCGAAGGTAGCTCAGGTCTAACAGATTCCTTAGTTCAGGCACAAGACAGCACAGATGCAGGTGCTCTGTTTTCAGAGCCAGCTGTGTGGTTCAAAAGCAACCGACTTGTTGAGTCTGTTGCTGAGGAGCCCAAGCTGGAGGCAGGCTGGCTCTTGCTGAAGCCAGCTTGGGTACCTGTGCTGTGTGCCCAGGTGTGAAAGGGCTGTAGTCCAAATAGACCTGATATACTACTTTCTCCAAGGTATCTTATCAACTCAGTGTAGTGCAATGTAAGTAGTGCAGCTGTATTCCTGGGATGCTGTGCTTGGAACTAGAAGTGAACCTTCATATATCTTCTCATATCCAAGAAATATGCTTTTGGGCCCTTACAGAATATCCCAGTCCCTGATCACTATGGGTGGCAGTGTAGGTGGATGTCAGTATCTGGCATCAGCAGTTGCTGCTTTTTTCTAGCTGGTCTGAATAACTTGACACTTGGAAGGCACCAAAGGAGCTGACAGAAGTTCTCTGCATTGTGTGCTGCAAGATTTGTTAGAAGTCAAAGCTTAGGGAAGTACAGAGGATTGGCATTGTTGTGCCAGTACATACAGGGGTAAATAAGATGGCTTGAATGACCAGCACCAGCCTGGCATTAAGAGCCTGCAAAATAGTGAAATTGCTGATACAGGATTTCACTGGCTGTAGTAATTCCTTCAGCTGGGTGACAGGTCTTGTTCTTCCTCTCCTTGAGAATTACTGATTTATAAACACCCAGTTGTTACAGGTCTCAAGATACTGTTATCAAGCACTGATTTTTTACTGGGTCTTATTATGTGTGTACTTCTTGTTCCTGTGCCATTTATTAGTGGTTTGCAAGAACTGTATACTACTACTCCTGAAAACTAGGATAAAGATTGCTGGAATATTAAGTAGGGCAAGTTGGGAAAATCATCAGGAACACGTAATAACCTGCATGTAAGAAAGCTCTGCATTTCCCTTCAGCCAAATGTGAGATCATACATGTAAGGAACTAGGAGTGAAAGTAATTATGTGTGGTAAGGGAATGGGAAGCAATAATTCTTAAGAAGAGTTAGGGTCAGAGTTGAGTGGTCAGATAGAGATGGTCTTTGGCCAAGAAGGACTAGTTCTGTCCATGTAAAATCAGTGGGAATGTTGAACAGAAGATGCAATCTCTGTGTTAAGTCCTATTATGTCCAGTTCTAGCATTAGCCTCACAAAAAGATGTTGGAAAAATAGGAGAGGATTCTGAAAACTAGAGAAATGTATTCTTATCTTTAATCATTCTTACAGTAGCCTGTTTAGGGAGTTCAATATATGTAACTTATTAAAGTGAAGGGGTAATGCGATCATAGTAATTAAGTACCTTATGGAAAGTGCAAATCTAGTGACAACACAATAGTCAGGTAGTCTAAAACCAAATTGATACTAAAACGTTATAAGCACCACAGTGTGTGTGTGGTGGTTTGGGGTTTTTTTAAATAGTAACAATTGAAACAGCCGTAGATTTCTATCAGTAGTATTTCTTAAATGAAATGAATGTGTTTTTAAAAAGAATGTGATCACAGCTCTTGCACTCAAATTAACAAACCAAGGAACTTAAAATGCCAGAGTATATGGTCACAAGGTTACATCAGGTTATTAAATAGAGTGTGAAACTTGCCAAGTGTCATGCAAGCATGGATTTGTTCATTTGTGCCTGTTCTGTAGTTGTTAGCTTTTGAGTTATGATCTCACATCCTTAGCTACAGTGATTTTCAGAGCGAATGTTGCTGTACGCCAGGTTTGTGGTTGTCCCTGCTGGGTTTCAGCAAGAGGAAGAGGAGTAGGAGAACAAGATCTGGGATGGCTGTGAATTCAGCTTGTCATCTTCTGTGTAGCCAGATGTTTACTCCACATTTGCAGACTACTGAGCATTTCTAATACTTTAATTAGTGAAGCTGTCTTATAGATCTCAACCATGAGTTGAAAACTGAGGGACATGAGGGGACCTGCTATTTCATAAACAGGCTATCAGGAAATGAAAAAATACTTCACTGTTATCTTAACCATGCGCTCTAATGAATAACGACTGTTATAGGTATGATATATATCCATTAATTTTTACAGTTAATAGCTGTGCAGGGAAACTGAGTGAAAGGAGCTTACCAGATTGCAGACAGTATCTCAGATCCCTGTAACTGGTGCTCAGCCTATTAATATCTGAGGTTTCTATACATTAGGTAAGATTTCTTCCCTTGTTCTCCAGGCTGTCCTGGGTATTTTCAGTCATAAGGTTTTGTAGGAACTGGAGTCCAGTACAAGTGAAAAAAACCCTTATTATTAGTTTATTATTATACAACTATTATTAGTAGTATACAGCTATTATTAGTTGTATTAAGTTGTCCAGTAAAGGTAGTCGCCTTTCTCAAGGCTTTCCTGCTCTAGTTAGGCACAGTAATGCAGATGGGAAATAATGTCAAACACCTCCATGTTCCATGACTGATTTGGTAGTCCACATGGGTTACTTAAAAATGCTCAGCTGTGGCTGCAGTTCAGGTGATGTTCCGCTTGGTCTTTGCCAGGTGATGAAATGGATATTATGTTATGAACTGGAATCCTTTTGATTGTCTCCATCAGAGCAAAGTTCAGCATGAACCTGGAGTTCGAGTTGGATCCTTTGAAGATTTCTTCTAAGGAGTTGCTAATGTTTGTGAATGTTGCATGCTTCTTATGGTTGATGTGTTTTGTCTTCATTTCTCAGCCTTGTCTGTGTATGTTTTATTGCAGCACACGTCCCATGGAGATGGACGGCAGGAAGTTTCCTCTCGAACTGGGCGCTCTGGAGCTCGCTGCAGGAACTCTATAGCTTCCTGCGCAGATGAGCAGCCGCATATTGGAAATTACAGACTCCTTAAAACGATTGGAAAGGGGAATTTTGCAAAAGTAAAACTGGCAAGGCACATCCTAACTGGCAGAGAGGTAAAGTGGTATGGGTGTAAACAGTAGTGAATTGCAGTAGGTGTGAAAGCTCTCTTAGAATAGCATCATCTAAGTCTGTGAACATTTAGCACATTTTACTAGAGAAGTTGCCACTGGTGTAGAAGAAAATAGAAATGGAAACCTGTATTTTTTTACCAATGATTGCAAAACAGTTTCTCTTGAAAAATGATCTCTTAAATTTTTAATTTTGACAAGTCCCTGTCCAACTGAATTGTGTTCAAGTTTGCTACTAGAATTCTATGCTAAATCCTCCATTCCAAAAAAAGGGCTCAATGTATAGCACTTAAATAAGCTTGCTGGAAAAAACTGCCTCTTGGTGTCTTTATACTACACAGTTCAGGGCTGTATTGGAGGGGAAGTCAGGAATGAGAACTATTGTACCTTCTTGATTATGGTCTGAGTAGCCCAAACAGAGTATTTCCTTGCCAAAGCAGTGTGTATCCCAGGAGTTCTGCTAGTGTCTGCAGTGCTTTACTGCCTAGAGAAGACACTTCAGTTTGTTCAGAGCTGGTTTTTGTGTCTGTTGCTCAGTGTTGTGCAGTGTAGACAAGCTTTTATCTCTTCTTAGCGTCTGACTTGGCTCCATAATTAGTTTCTACATGCTGTTGCAATGTAATTAATAACTTGAACTTAAGGATGGCTCTGATTTGGTGAGCTGTAGTCCTGTTTTCTTGTTACAAGAAGGTGTTTCTTTATGCTGAATTATTAATAGCAATTTTACGTACAGAAAGAGGAAGAAACACCTTGTTGACCTTTTCTTGCCAAACCTGTCTGATGTCGTAAATGTTTGTAGATACGGGCAAGGACTTGTAAAGCTATGTGACTGACTGCAGCACTTTAAGGGTGTTTCCTTTTTCTGAGCATTGGAACAGGCTGCCCAGGAAGGCAGTGGAGTCACCATCCCTGGAGGTATTTAAAAGGCGTGTAGATGTGGCACTTAGGGACATGGTTTAGCAGTGGACATGGCAGTGCTAGATTAACAGTTGGACTCCGTGATCTTAAAGGTCCTTTCCAACTTAAATGATTCCATGAAGTTCAGTAGCCCTAGGAAGAACAGGAGGGACGTCACTTTTAAAAGTTGTTGGGAGGGATTTTCATAAAATTTCTTAAGCTGACAGTTCGGTGGCCAGATTGTTTTCTGGTGTTAAAGTTAGTGCTCGTTTGTATACAGAGTTTTTGGTTACTTACTTTCCACTTAAGTTCCCTCCTGTTTATGCTAATACTTAACACAGGGGATGCAAGTACTTGGTTAGTATGTCTTTGCTGTTATTATAGGAGTTGGAGATTAGTATCATGTGTCACATACTGCTTTGCAAAAACTGAAGTATGTTTTCTTTTACTTGCACATAACTGTGTGTTGACCTCTGGGTCATTATTTTTGTTTGACATTTCAACAAATAAAGTGATGGTGTAAAATCTTGGGCCAAATTTGGAAAGATTTAAGTGCTAAGTTTCTTCAACTCTCATGGAATAGATGTTACTCAATCCAGAGCATAAATACTTTCCAGGGTGTGGCCATTGGTCCTGGTTACCTGGAATGAGTGGCGTTCCTTTGAAGGGAACAATTGATCTAGTTTTATAGAAATATCTCGCAGTTATTTTTTTTTTTATTTGTAAGAGAGATGAATTTCTCTTCTTTCTAGGTGAACTGTACAGTATTGATAATAATTACATATTTTAGATCTGTGTGACTAGAATTGTTCACATTATTCTGGGTAACAGTTTCGCCAGTGCCTTTAATTTACCCTTGCCCTTACAGAGGTATTTGGCTGATCAGTCGATAGACTGTGCTAACCTTTTTCAAGGCTGTCACATTGATGTTTTTTGGTTGTGATCAGCAGCAGCACCTTGTACTTTGTTGAATCTTGCTTTCTTTGCTAACTCGTCTCCAAGGTTGTTTATATCAGTTTTCACTTGTATTTGATGGTGCCTCTTAACTCCTTCAACAGATTTAATCATTATAGGTTGACTTCCTGGGCCAAGGCCACTGATACAGATATTAAACAAGACTGGTCCCAAGTCTTGTCCTTGAAAAACTCTTCACTCATTTATTTCCAACTTGATATCTCTTTAACTGTTTTTTAAATTAAAAAAAAGCTCTGTGCACATTTCAGCTTATCTAGTTCAATAATTTCCATGCATCCTTCTAGATGAGGCTTTACAATAGTCCAAATAGTCATGTATTGTGTATTTCCATTGAGCACAATTAACTGTAGGAAAACATATTGCATTTAACCCTTCTGTCTGTTTCCCTGTTTTTTCCCTGCAAGTTTCAGGCTCAATACTTTTGTGGTAAATGGCTCTACTAGGAAAAAAAAAGTCTGATAATTTTTAAACCAGTGCTGCCATTTTGTTCATGATGGATGGAACTCTCTCCTCTACTTCCTTTAAACCTACCACTCCTTAAGAAATCTGGGATAATGTTCTCAGTCTGGCCTCAGCCAGACGGCACTCATCTTCTTGAATTTGTGATTTCCTGCTTTACACATTCATTCCTGCTAGCTGTCATGTCTTTGTTCCTGTTCTTTTTTCCATCTTATGTACCAAAACCTAAAATAAAATGCTTGGTTTTGGGAGTCATGCTTAAATGAATTTTCATCTCTGCTGTATCCTTGCTGTATTTGAACTGTACTTATCTTGTCCTTGTTATCTGCGTGGCTACTGTTAATGTTCTTTTAAGTGTCGAGTTCAGTTTCACTTTATGGCAATTCCTTCTTTATATCTCTGTGCTGACTAACTTCAACAGCAGATCAGGACTTTTCTGTCACTTCTTGGGAGGAGGGTATTTTTGTTCAAGCATTCTTCTAGGGTATCTGCTCATCTCCTTACATCTGGAGTCCTTCCCTATCAATTTTCATGCTGCTTGAGATACAGCTTTTGCGTTTCCAACTGGAGTAGGTTCTAGGACTCTCTTTCATTTCCATCTGTAGTCTGTTTGCAGGGTGCATGATGAGTGCCCAGCCTCAAATTACAGAAAGGGCAAAATGTTTAGCCCTTCTGGGGGCTGAGCAGGACATCAGCCTAACTTGATGGGGTTGAATTGCCCTTCTGAGGAGTGCATGGCCTTCTGCTCACTGCAGAGGTATGGAGGGAGGGTTAGCTTCGCTGCACTAGAGCTGGTGGTTTGAAACACACTCCTTCGAGATCCTCTCTCTAGGAGAGTATTATTTGTAGTCTGTCTGCCCTTTCAAAACCAAGAATCTTCAATGTAAATTTGCTTTTGTTAATTCTTTTACTTTAAGGCATGTATTTTCTGTTGTAATTTATCAAAAGTTATTTCCTCCAACAAGTTTTTTATACCTGCCAAAATTAATCTAAAATATTGAAAAATAGCTTTTGCTGTTACCAAGGTGGTTGGAATCACAGCCAAAAAATATTTTTCTGTTCATTAAAGGCATGTGTTCAGTTAACAGCCAGGAAACTGAAGTTTCCTAGTGAGACAGGATTCTTTCAGGATCCAAGTCTGACTCCAAGGAATCTATTGTCATCTTCTTTCTGTTCTTCCCTTGGAAAAAGTTAAATTTAAGAGGGAGAAAGCATTCTGAATGTTAGCGGTTTGGCCAGTTTGCTCAGAGTCTCAACTTCTTTCTGATTGCTTTAACTCCCTCATCCAAGCAGTGTAGGAGGAACGTTTTAAATCTTGTTATTGTGAATGGTGAAAGCAAAGTTAATTTTAATTTTACTAATGATCTCACACAGACTATCATGGCTGATGCAGCGGTGTAATAGTGTAAGTGGACTTGATTCTTCCAACACTGACCATAGCACACAATGCTTGAAACCATTCCTAATTAACTTTGTGTAAAGACAAAGCTTCTGCTTTGAAAGGCAATTTAATGCTTTCTTAACTATGTTTAATAAAATGGAGGATTTTCTTTCTCAGGCTCGTCAGAACTATTCTTGAGGGCAGGCTGCCTTTGCCTGTGATTTGGAGACCTTATCAAGGCACCTGAAGTTACTCTCTGTTCTGATGATGGGGTTCAAGCTCTCAAAGTCACTGTTAACGTGGTGTACTCTTGCTGTTCATGTGGATTGGAATTCTCAAAATTCATCTGCCTTTAAGGCTGTAATTAGTGCACTGAGCAGGCCTGTGAGTTTGCCTTTCAGAAAATTGAGGTGTGTACCTTCCCTGTATCTCCAGGGCTGAATTTGTTTGCCAGTGTCAGAGACCTCTCTAATCATCTGGCACCAGTGCACAGTGAGAGAGGTGAGCTGTGTTTTGCAGAAACCCAGTTACCTTAAGACTTTGTGGGTTGAAAAATAAGTTTGTCTTTCAAAGATTGGCTGTAATGATTACAGCTCAGAACACAAATGCAACTGTTTTCTGAGTGGAATGCACTTACCAAGCAAAGAGCCACCTTCTATGGCACAAGTAGTCTTAGGACACCAGGCGACTTTCAGATAACATTATCTGCTGTTCTGTATCACTCTACATCAAGCATGGATTTATAAGAGATTACAGGAAGTGAATAACTTTGTTACTTACGTGACAACAGTTCAACAGGCATAAAGGTAGAGATAAAAATCTGTCTTGGTTTCGTACACAGCTGCTAATATAAAAATACCTATTGCTTAATGTGTTTATCTCATTTGTATTTTTGAAGTGATTTCTCAAGGTTTTGTAATGGAATTTTGCCTCGGGAAGTAGTGATCTTTAATTTCAGTAGCATACCTTAGAAGAAAATATTTCCCTAAGCAAAAGTATTCTTAGATGGCTTCTTGGTGACATCTCATCATATCTTGCATCTAGAATGGCTCAAAATAAATCTTGAATCTCAGTTTCAGAAAACACTATATCCATCATATAAGTCTCTGATGCACCCAGGCATTGAACACTGTGGTCCCTTCTTGCTCTCTCCATCATGAGGATCCATCCATGTGTTTTTGCACTTGGATGTCAGGATATACATTTGCTTTGATGTGAGATATTCTTTATTCCATATGCTGCCAACCACAGATTAGTAAGATGACAAAGCTAGTGCAGAGCGATGCAGGGCAACGGGAGCTGTGGCATGGGAAGGAGCAGCATCTACTGTTTGAGACAAAAATTCAAGGGGAATTGAAAGCCCTTGCTTTGTACCTGTGAGGTATTATAATCAGCTGAGTTGCAGCATCCTGCCTCTTTGAGAGGCACCATCTCCTTGGCTTCTGTAGAGTTTCTTCTGGTACATTTAGTCTGTAATTTTGAAAGGAAAAGTACCAATTGGCATGTAATTCTAGAAAGATTCCCATTTCCTCTTCCAGCTTGTTCTGTATTCAAATTGCTTTGCACTGAAGCTCATCTCTGTTGCCTATTCATTGCCTCAAATCTTTGGGTTCTGACTAGCTATCATGGTACTGACTTTCTCTTTTGATTATTTTGTGAAATTTTTATTTTGTTCTTCGATATTTCTGTGCAGTATTTACTGAAGAGATGAGAGCCAGTAAAGGAATGAACTTGCCCAAATTGTATTACAACCAATGGGTTTTTCTTGATGCACAAGTGACACTTATTTTCATATCCATCAGGGAGCAAATTCATAGACATATTCAGTGAATTTCCAAAGGTGAACATAGTTCTTGCAAAATCTGTGTGAAATTACTTTCAATTTGCTCCGAAATCTCTGCTTTTGGAAGCATCTTCACAGACTGCCAATGCCCAGTCAGTAATATGTAATTTGTTGTGTAATTATACTGTGTAAATAATATCTGTAGGCACACTGCTCTCTATTGGGGCACTGTCTGGTGTTGGAGTTTCCACTATAATAAATATGATGGTCTTAATATCAAGCAAAAGACTAAATGAGCTTCTCAACATGCTTGAAATAGTAGGGTTTTTTCCACTTTCCTGTTTAATTTGTTGCAGTAGAAGTAAATTACACTTTAGCTGCTAATTCAAAATATTTTTAGTTTAAATACAAGTACATAATTTGCTGAAGAAACTTGAGTGGTTTTTGTGTAATTTTCATATTTTCCATTTCTGTTACTGGATTTGACTGTCTTGTAATAACACTGCATTGTTCATGTGGAGAATACTGATTATGAACTCTTCCTTTAGGTTGCCATAAAAATAATTGACAAAACACAGCTGAACCCAACTAGTCTACAAAAGGTAGGTTTTATGGTTAATATTTCAACTCTATTGTAACTTGTTTTGTTTCACCACCTCCTTCCATTAACCCTGAGTGCCTGTGCTGGGGAATCTGAAGCATTGCATACCTTGCACACATCTGACTACTGTATTTAATAACTAGTTTTGTAATGGTTATTTTTGACAGCCCTGCAGTTGTTCAAGATGAGCTTGTACAGAGCTGTAAACTGAGAAAACAGTGATGTTAGCCACTTCCTTTGTCTCCCAAGCATAGCTAACTCTAGAGAGGCCGTTTGTGGTTTGGTGTTGTGCCCCTGTGTCTCCTTCATGCTGGTCACTTTGTTAAACTTAGGAATACAAAGCTTATGTTCTGTCCTCTTAAACTGGCCTTGAAATTGCTGCCTCTGGACTGAGGGCCAAGCAGGATCTATGCCTTTCACATAGTTAGCAGCAGCAAAGGTGCTGCAATTTTATGGAACAAATTATAGCATGGCTATTCTGGTTTCTTCCCTCCAGCCTCAAATGTTTAATGTGCTGTTACAGTTGTATCGCCTTATCTATCTTAGTAAGTAGTGATAAATCCTACTCTTTTGATCAAGCAAGCCAGTCTGCTATGGAGTGCCTGCAGGAAGTACATTTAAATGTCACTTTTACCTAGGACTTTTCTAACTCTGTCCTTTTAAGTTCTGCAGTCAAAGGCTTTTTATTTACTTTTGAGTACTTTGATAAAAAAGCTCCTTGCAATATTTCTGTTTGAATGAAAGAGTACTCAGAACTTACCTGCAAACAAAATAGAATAGCATAACCAAGGTAAACTGGAGAATATACACATTTGGATTTTATACAAATACTAAAAAGATAGCGTGAGTAGATGTTTTTATCAAAATTAATGGCACAAAAGTAAATTGGAAAAGCACACAAGTTCTTACATTGTACAGTTTGGTGAGAGGCAAGGAATGACCTATAGAAAAAAGGCTCAATTTTCTGAGCAGATAGCAGCTTCCTAGTGACTCTGTAAACTGGGTAAAGGAGATAATATGGTTCCAGTTTTCTCAGAATTTTTTCAGCTTAATCCTGAGGTTATTGGTAATTCCTGGGTAAGCAGGGAGGGAGGAAATGAAATGTAATGCAAATTAGGTAATATGATGGATTAGATAAAGTTGATTTGTGTGGCAGATCTGTTTAACTTTGAATACCTGAAAAAAATTGTTAAATGCTTAAAGCACTTGGGAAAGAAACAAAAGCTGTGAGATATGAGCGGAGGGACCAAGGCATGGGAAAAATGGTCAGAGAAAAGTAGAGGGGCTGTGTTTTCAGACAAAAATGTAAAATCGTAATCCTTCAAATGGTGTTATCTTGAGACTGGGCTGTAGTGCTAACTTGAGCTCATATTCAGGTACAAAGCAAACCATTTACAAGTCACAGGTGCTGAGCTGGCAGGGCTACAAGCTGGAAGTGTGCTTGTTGGCCCTTCCATTCCTGGATTTCAGCCTGCTTAATGTCCAGTCATGTCTCTGTGGTAATTTCATTTTTACTTACAGTTTATAAGATTAGATTATAAAGCGTGATTTGTAAATTGGTCTTGTCTGCAATTGGGTTTCTTAAATAGGAGTCTGGAAGAATAGTACAAAATAAGTAGCAGGGTAGAAATCAGACCAGATCTGGGGAGTGGGAGTACTAATGTGCTCTCCTCTCTAAGCTCCTTTGTTACATGAGCACAGAAAAAATTTGTCAACATATGTCAGTGTTCTCAATTCAAAAATTGAAAGTATTTTTCTTAAAATTAAATGCCTTCTTATCATAGTAAGCAGAGTGAATGTACAGTGCATTTCGTTGATGAATGCTTTTTTTTGCAAACTCTTGCCCCTTTTCCCCCAGCACTGTCAGTAGTGCCACAGCCTCTGTGCATTTGAAGCCAACTGCACACACGACCTGTAGATGCAGGGGAAGCTAAGATGGAAGTGCTTCTGATCTTGCACTTCTGGAGAGAGCGATAAAATATTTGAGGTATGGTGGGGAGGGAAGGGCTGTGCCGAGAGGAGGGTGTGGTGTAGAGTGTCTCAGCTGCGGTGTATCTGCATACCCCAGTCATCCTTAGGTGGGGAAACAAATGGTGATTAAAGCTGCCAGTTCTGATTTCTTTGTATTACGTCTGCCACACCGATACTTCAGCTGCCAGGAAGAAGTTAACCTTGTTAAGGACTTGCTTTGCTTTCTGGAGCAGCAATTCTCGGTATGCCCTCGCAGTGAGCTCCGGCGGCTGCAGTCCTGACGGCTCAGTGTTCAGCTGCACAGCTCTTCAGAAGAGTCAGGTTTCTTGTCTGCTGCTGAGGAAGTCTCTGGTAGCCACATGCAGCTACTCTTAACTGTTGTTTTAGGACATAATTACTACTCTGCTGCTCTTGCTTCGTGAAGAGGAAACTGTAATGGGTACTTCCCTGCTTTGAAAGAAAAGGGAATTCTTAGAGCTTTTTTTCCCATGCTGGTGGTGTTAGTCATGATCCCTGTTCTCCACAAATACACTTGTGTACCCGGTTCCAGTGAATATCAGTCTCACTGGAAACAAGTGCTGGTGCTATGGTAGTTCACTTCCTCCTGCATTTAAAAAAAAAATTGTTTGTTTTTTTTCCTTTTGAATTACCGATGCCATTATATGCAATGTTTTTTTTTGCCAAGCCTATGTAATAGGACTAAATCACTTCTCATTTTCCTTTTTTAGGTCTTGGCTCCTCAGCCAAATATTTTTGTTCCTTATGTGCAGATGTTTTGCCACTTGTTCAGGCCTTTTTTTTTGTTAAAGCTTTTAAGGGTTCTTAAACGTCAATTTTAACATGGACCACGTCCTTTCTGACTATGGACCAATTGGTATTTTAAAAAACTACAAAAAAGGATGATAATTTAATAGGCTTTTCTGTTTATAACAAGTATTTTTTCTGTTTTCAAGTTGTGGTTTGTTTGAGGCAAACTTGTGTAAAGGCTTCCTGCTTGAGTTTCCTAATGATATGTAGGGCATATTTCAGTGAGCAGTTTTCAGGAGGAGCCTAATACATAGGTAAAAGCTTGAGCTGGGTTGGGACAATATCTCATGAGTAGGAGGACAGGATATGTTGGTGCTCTGCATCTGACTTGCTTTTTAGCAAACTTTTTTTTTGGTGTTTTGAAATGATTTGTCACTGAAACTCTTGCAATAGCTGATGCAGGAACATTTCTGATCTGTCTTTCGGTATGTTCAAAGAGAATTGGCTTAAAAGATGGGTCCTTCTTTCCTCCCACTCCCTTGTTGTTTTGAATGTGTCAGCATAATAAAGTTCAAGTAAAATTGATTCAAGATTGTTACTCAGTATGCGTCTGTGCTTCCATTGCTGGCTTGTTGGGTTTTTTTTACTTAGTTTGTCGGCTCGCAGCATTGATTAGATGTAATTCATTCCCCATATCTAACATGGCATACAGTCAAAAGACCAGACCACAACAAAGCTGAAAGCCATTTGTTTGGCAGACTAAGGATGTTTGTCTTTGCTTAGAAACATTTGCAGAGCTCCTGTTGATGGAAAGTGAGGTGTTCAGCAAGTTATTTTCTGTATTGAGAACCTTCACGTTGTGTTTTCTGATGTTGCACCTTTTTCTGTGTTCCCATGGCAGAGAACCTCAGATGAGTGGGCTTTTATCATACCCGGCTTTGCAGCGCATTTTACTGTGTGATGATTACTACTTCAGTTGCTAGAAGTTGATGCACATGATGTTTTAGGGGAATGAAATCTGGGAAACCTTTTTTCAGCATACCGTGTGAAAGCTGTGGGATATTTTACATTGTATTCTTCTATCAGAAATAGAATATAATACATAATGCAGTGTCAAGCATTTGCAGATATCCCCGTGGAAGTTGCCATCAGTGTCAAAATGTCACACATAACGTTTAAACTGACTAGAGGAGCACAGTCTGAAGGGCCTTTATCTAACTAACATTATAATAAAGAATTTGCTGGTGGTTGTATCCTATTCTCCAGTATTTTTATTTTCAATTTCCCCTGAGACAAAAATTATCAAAGCCTGACTTTGTTACATTAGACCATCAAAGTGTACAGGGGAGCAAGTAGCTCCAGACAAGTCAGCATACTTTATTAAAAAAGAAAGAAAAAAAAGGCTAGTGAATATATTCATTTACATTATTATATGGTGATTTTTAGCCTAATTTTCAGTGTCTTATTTTATATTATCCTTGGTTTATTTTTCTTGTTTGGTGGCACCAATTATGGCTGTCCATATTCTCATACTTAATCCTGTGAATGTATTCTTTTTTTTAGGTGGGTGAGGCAATGATAAATAGACTAATGGCTGAGTAAGAGCCAAAGTCTTCATCTGTGCAGCAGTGGAGTTGCTCTTGGTCAGTCTGACCCAATAGGTTTATCTGAGTATTGGAGGTGGAAGATAACAATCAGTTGAGAGTGAATTAAGCAAACTGTCTTCAAAACTTTAAAAGCTGACCAGAGGCCTTCAGTTATATAAGTTGTGACTGAAGTATTGATGGAGTATTCAAAATATATTATACACCACAGCTTTGGTTGTTTTCTGTTTGTTTCCTATGTTTCACTGGGTTTGTTTTTTTTTTATTGAGTAAGTACACCTACAGATTTTTGAGTTGTTAGTAATATGTGTAGACATATTAAATGTCTTCACTTTATCAGAAATCTGACCTGAGGCAAATGTTGCAGCAGCATTTTTTGCTTCCTTACTGTTAATAACAATGCTGTTATCTCTTATTTACAAAACTCTCTTTTTTTCCCATGTCTGCATTCCTGTGAAGCTATGGACTTCTCTTTACATTAAGTTCAGTATGACCTGTTACATTACTGGTATTCCTGTAGAAGCTGGTGCTAGGTTTAGAATAAAACTGCTTTTCGAAGCGTGCAGTTAGAAAGTAATTGAGGCTTAAGAGTGTCAGCCCTCTGGAGTCTTGCGCTGGCATGGGGGGAGCTGCAGAGGGAGAACAGCTGTGCACTTCACTGCAGTGTACCATGGTGCCTAAAAAGATAATTCTTTGGGTTTTCCAAATACAGTAATATTTGCACTTAAAGGTTTCTGTACTAGTTTTTTATCCTGGGTGTTTTCTGGGAGAAGAAGTGGGACTACTTTTACTTCATCTGCTATTAACCAATAGCTTCATTAAAAGCAATGTATTACATATTGCAGTAACAGCACCCATGGCATTTTCAGTATTAACACTTTGGGGTTTATGTGTGTCTTATAATTGTCTTTTGCAGAAGAGAGTTTTCAGAGGTGAAAATAACTAACAGCAGATCAGAAATAGACTTCACTTTCATTTGTGGTTTGTTAAATGTTGTTCCCATATTATTGTCCAGGAGGACAGAGTTTACTCTGTGTGACAAGCAGAGTTGAACTCTGTAGAAACAACTACTCAAGCAAGACCCTCTTCACGTGGGTGTTGGTGTTTGGGGGGGATTACAGTCAATATTGCAGCACCATTGATCTAACATCATGCTGCAGCTTGAAATGGGCAGTTGTACTCCCTCACCACTCATCCTAAAAAAATAGATGTGCTGGGGTAGGCAAGGGAGCTGCAACAGAAAGCTTAGGGAGGGAGTGTTTTCAGTTGGGGAAGTTGTGTGTTTTGTGAGATTTTTCTGTTCAATTAATTCCTGGACCTTGTGCATCAGTCTGGGTTACCACCAGTTCTTCCATAAAGGGGAGCAGTGTGGTCCTGTTGCATGGGAAGGATCCCTTTGAGACTGTACCCCTGAAGTAATGGTGTTTCTTCTGTCTGCTGGGGATTGTTGGGCCAAGAAAACACCGTTTGTATTCTGCTCTGTTTATTTTGGTACATATGTTCAGCATGTTGTACTGGCTGAGCAGGCTTAGAAGCTGGATGTCTGGCAGTGAGAGTCACTGGAGCTGTGGTGACAGACCCAGGACTGGATGCTACTGTGCCTCAGTCACCTTGCAGGAAAACTGCTGAAAGGCTGAGGAGGAGCCTTGCTTCCCCATCTCTCCTTAAAACTTCCTCCTTGCTGGTGTGGTTGGATAACACACTTTTTGTGTGATATGAGCAGCTGATTTTTCACCTGTGATTTCCTGTTTTAGCACAGTAATTCCCTGACTTTAATGAAGTACTGAAGAGTGATGAGTTCATACCAGTAATGTAGTGCAGTGGTCTTCAAAAGGTGCTCTGGTGGGGGTTCCTGGAAACAGCATTTTCTGTGAAGGCGTGAGGTGCAGTGGCCAGCAAGAAGCTGCGTGGACTCAATGGTCTTTCTGGCCCCAAAAGTCTGTGAACCACAGAGCTGAGATCACTTCTCTCCTGAGCTATCTGTAGCACTTTGTGGGTGTTTTCAGGGTTTTGAGGGTTGATTTGTTTGGGGAGGGGTGTTAAAAGAAGCAGACACTTAACTCTCCCCTCCAATAAGTGCTTATTTCATTAACTTAATTGAAATTCTAATATTAGTAGTTTACCCTTTGTGTTTATGTAAGTATATCAAAATGATGAGGCTTTAGGAAGAATGATTGTTACCTATTTCATTAACTTATTTAATATTTTATATTTATTTCAGCTCTTTAGAGAAGTAAGAATAATGAAGATCTTAAATCATCCAAATATAGGTACCTTGTTTCTTTCACATAATTTCTGACTCTGGAGAAATATTACCTTTTTTAATGTTAAAATTTTGCAGTATGAGTTTAAAAGATGTTCTGCACCAGGTTGTCAATTTACTGTAAAGTAGCAGTAATAAATACTTTTTCAGAGCTGTGTGTTGAAAAAAAAAAAAGATTTTGTTTTCTGCACAAAACTGTTATTTGCATAGCTAACTGGTAATTTTGCTCCTTTTGAGTATAATACCGATTTTGACTGAATTCAAGCTCTCATTAAAAATAAGTATATACCAAAACCAAGAAGTGGTCAAGAAATTGTTGTACATTTAAATGAAGTATTACTGTTACAATACTGTCAACAAACTGACTGATAACCCATTTGTAACCAGTTCAGTGCATAAAAATGGCTATTGCTGATGCTCAAATCTGTGAAAGTTCTGTTTAATTTAGTTGCTTTTCCCATGTAACAGAAGCACATTATTGTTTCTTGAGAATATGTTGTTCTTTATGAGTTGACCAAATGTGTTACAGTATTCTCCATTTAGGAAAATTAGACAGAAAAATCTTTAGAGTAAGTCTGATATTGTCAAGCAGCAAGCAAATAGTTGTGTAGTTTTTTTTCTATTTGACAGAATTCTGTGTGAGCTTAACATAATACTTCTGCAAATAGTTAACTGATGAATAAATGGCTTTCTTTTCTAGTGAAGCTATTTGAAGTCATTGAAACTGAAAAAACTCTCTATTTAATAATGGAATATGCAAGCGGAGGTAAGTACCTCTCTGCTGTGGTGACACAAATAAACAAATTGCCATGTGGGAGAAGCACTTGTTTTCTTTGAAGTTTTGTTTTCTTTTTCTGCAAATATTATGATGGCAGTGTAAAATCTTAATCAAAATCTTTAATATTCTTTGGGACTTCTTTGGGCGACATAATTAATTATAACTTGTAAAACTAGCTTCTGAACTTACTGGAGCTTAGTAACATTTGGTTTGTTTTCACAACTCAAATGTAGTGGGGATCTTTATTCAGCCATCGATTTTTCCTGTCCATAACAAATGATAGCCTTCTCAGTATATTGTGTTCAGCTCCCTCTCTCTGGTGTCCTATTTTGTGTAAGATTTTGGTAAAAAAATGTTCAGGTGAAACATTTCTGTATTTCTTTAACTGTTGCTTTCAAAAGCACAAGTACTGCAACTTCTGTATTTTAGATGTTGGTGACATTGGACATATCTCAGTCACAGGCGTTCTGTTGTCAAGAGTTGTTAGGCTTAGCCTTGTGTCATTTTAGGAGGAACTTAAATATTTATTCCTGATTTCAAGAGTGTGGGAAAAAAACATGCATCATTCAATGTCAGATATATTCACTAGAGCTACAATCAAGGTATTCGGGCTTAAGTTACTCCTTGCTGGCTAAAACCTAATAGCACTCAGTTTGTCAGTGTGACCCTCTAGCATCAGCAACTGGGAGTCTCACATAGTTGAGACTTTTCTTTCATTTTGGGAGGGAGATACAGAGACTTCAGAGAAAATCAGCATTGAATTCCAATGCTGACATTAGATTACGTGAAGTTTAATGAATTACTACAAATTAGGTAATGATTCTCTACCTGCCTGTGTTTCCTAGCAGCTCCCTGAATGTTCAGCCAGGCTTTGTCTAAACAGAAACAAAGTTGGTAAAAGAACATTAAAATATTTGCTGATACAGGTGTTTGTGGAGGCCTATCTGTGCTGTTTGGTACTAGACTTAAAAGTGAAGTCCTGTTGCCATCTAGTGATTAGCTTCCAGGAGGTAGAAGGGCCAGCAGTCCTCTAAAGCAGTGAGGATCTTTATTGGAGTAATCAAGAGCTACATGCTGTATTGGTCTAAAAGGCCGTGAGCAGCACCCTTGCCTGTGCCATGTTTTGCACGACAGGAGTGGTTGGTAATCTCAGAGGCAGGCGTCCGTTTCCCATATCTCCTCTCTGTCAGGATACTGGTCACGCATGATTTGTATGAACTCTGTGGCTGCAGGATGAAAGAAACTATTGCTACAACTGCAACACTTTGCATAAATTGGGGATAATTCTTTCCCTACTGTCATTTTCCCTGAATTATGAAGAACTGTTCAGGTTTGTTCTTTCAAGGTTTTTGAAGAAACAGCTGTGAAATACAGCTATTTTGTAGAAAATCCTCTGATTGTTCAGTTGTTGCTTTTCCTACTGTATGTCCTTGAGTTTTTTATTCAAATTTGGTGGAGTTGCCTCTTTTCAAAAATAAATGTGAGGTTACTCAGCTCTTCCCTTGTGGGGTGACTATCCACAAAACAGTTTTTTCTTGCTCAGTAGATAATATTTAGATATTTGATCCACTTGTAAAGTTTTAATTAATTTTGTCTCTTAGTGAATAATTTTTAAAACTGCGTACTAGTCTGTGTTTGTAGAGGTTCTTATGTGTGTGACTGTTGTTTTGTAGTAAAAGAAGTCTCCCATGCTCTCACAAACATTTCAGTGTTGCATGGTCCAGTTGGCTGCACCTGAAGGTCAAACACTGCAGTCTGTATTGATGTGCTATAAAATGACTGGATTGATAAAAGGGAAAGGAAAAAAAAAAATCTTTAGTACTGTTTTAGTAATCTCCTTTAGTCATCCCCAGCCATACAACATTGGGCTTGTTCAGGAACAGTTCTTCTCAGTGTATGTTACAGGTCTGGTGGTTGTGTGGTGGATTATGTCAGTTCTCATTATTGTGGCCTCCCTTTTGAGTACCTCTTCCAAGCCTAGTTTAAAGCTAAGATTTCTGATTTTGGTTAGAACACATTTATACACGTGCACAAAGAAAAATCCTAGTGCTGCTATGACAATATTTACAAATAATCATCAGATGTTTTCATATAATAAGTTTTGTTTGTGGGACAAAAGACATACTTGTGAGAAAGTCTGTGAAGGGGTACATGTCATCTTTATTTACAAAACAGAAGTGTGCTGCTCAGTTTGTATCATAAATAATTGGAAGGAAATTGTTTGGGGTTTTTTTTCTATATCCAGTCAGTCATTAAGAATTAATTATTTTCTTATCTAAGAGATGACTGTGTAGTAAATTGCATAGCAGCTGTGCCTTGTTCTCTTGAGTTAACCTGTAATTATAAACTTGAAGTAAAATCATTCCAGTGAAGCTGCTCTGGGCAACTGCTGGAGAGGAATTTCTAGGTTCTGAAATCGGCATTAATGTATCCCATTATTGAATTGTAGGGGAAGTGTTTGACTATCTGGTTGCACATGGAAGAATGAAGGAAAAGGAGGCTAGAGCTAAATTTAGACAGGTATGTATAATATTTCTATACATCAGCTTCTTCCACACCCCCCCGTTGTTAATGCTGAAATGAGTAAAACGTCTGTCCTTTGTGTTTGACTTCTAACAGTGTTCAGCATGTTGTGGACTTGTAGCCCTGAGTCAGAAAAAACTTGGGTTACAGTAGAACCTTGAAGGGGTTGGTAGTCCATTCAGTGGTGCTAGTTTCCTTAGTGCTGTGTGCCAGGGTGTCCAGGAGTGCCAGAACACAGTGACTGCTTGATTTGGAAGTGTATTCTGTTCCAAAATACATTTCCTCTAAGTTGATTTCATATATCATTAGTTCAGCTGGTCTGTAACTTTTTGGAAGTTATTCAAATGTAACAGGCTACAAACAGGCCTGTTTGAAAATGCAGCCAGTGCATGTAGCAGGCATCCGTCCACATCTGTCTGCTTACGTGAAAAGATGCAGTTTAACAGTTGTTCTAAAAAGTCACGGAAAAGTAATTTCTAGGCTCACGAGTTTAGCTTTATTTATGATGGATAAACTAGTCCTGCAAAGATGTTGGCATTTCATTGATCTATAAAAAGTATTTCCATTGTACAGTAAAAGCAGTATTGAACATAACCAGATATTTTTGCATGACTGCTTACAATCCAAATCTCTGCTCTTGTGGCGTCTAGAGTTTCATTTGCAGATCTGACTGGTCTCATATACTTTGGTTTTTGCTCTTGTGCAGAAATTTGTAACTGCCTGCATTATTTCTATCCCTTTCGTCACTTGGATAACCCAGATAATGCTGTGAAAAGCAATAAATATCAAAATTATGCTGCTGTTTAATGGCACTTGAATGAGTAGGGAGAAGAGTGTTTTGTTGAACAATATGTAGGGGTTTTAAACTGGTGAATTGTGACAGTGATGTGACAGTTTCACTGTTGGAAGGGGAGGCTGTGATCGCTTCACTTCTTCAGTGTAGCCATACAAAAGAACAAGAAATGTGATATAATATGAGGCTTCCAGGAAATTAATGGCTTTCACAAAATGCCCTGTAAAAAAAATCTTCTCTAGTTTGGATAATGTGACTGAAAGGACCAATTTGGGAACTAGGAAACTGTGTCACAACTGTCTTGCTCCATCTGTCTCCAATAGCAAGAGTTGTGTGAAAGCAGTGTAAACAATAAGCTCAAAAGTAGCAGTGAAAGTAGAGAAAAAGAGAAACTATTTAACCCAGTATAAGCAGGCAACAAAAGCATTCTGTGAAATCCTTGTTCCTTTGTTTTTCTCTCATCTCTTTCAATCTTGTATTTACCATCTTTAATCTTTTGGGGTTGAGGGGGGAACAAACATGACACCAAAAAACCGAACAAAACAACCTAAAAAAAGCAGCTACAGACTTTGTATCCTCAGAAGTGATTTGTGATTACTAGAGTTATACAGCTTCATAGTAACGAAAAATTTTCTTCCTCTTAACAAAATGCTACCTGTCTTTTTAAAGCTGCTTCCCTCCCTTTCATATTCCAGCAGGTAGAGAACTTTATGATTGAGGGTTTTGGGTATGTGTTTCTTGTGCTGTGTTGGAGCAAATGTGATGGGTTGTGGAGCAGTCATTCCCACTTCAGCTATCTCTTCTAAATCCCAGACTGTTGCCTTGCTCTTTGTAATGTCACTTGAAGAGCTTCAGTGTAACTTGAGAGGACTTGCTGTTCTCTCTCAGATGTGAATCTTGAAAACTTCTACTGGTGTGGTTCTCTGCTCTTTGTCCCCAGTTTCATTTTTCACAACTTGTGTGGAAAAAGATATTGCAGTAATTCTAATTCCATTGAAATTGCATGTTTGTTCAACAATCACCTATTTTTTTTTCTAACAATTTGACTCCCTTTTAAGTGAAAACTTGTAGAAACAGGTCAAACATGTTTTACAGGTACACTTAGTGCTTAATTTTATGGGATAATGTGTGTGGTACAGGATATGTGTAACTTCATTTTTCAAAAACAAATCTGAAGTGAAAGAATTTAAAAGTTACCTGCTGAGCTAGATATTTAACCCATCAAGAGTTGATTTTATGTACTTAAGATTCTGAGCTTGATTTTTTTTTTTCGTTTTTTTGTACTTTGGTAGACTAAACGCAGTTTGTAAAGATGGCCTTGCTTGAATCCACTGAAATATCAGAAGTATGTTTTCAGTTTCTTCTTCTAAGTCTTGTCTGCTGGTGCAGGCAGCTGTGCTCTGTCCTTCCTCAACAGCTGACTTCCTGGCTCCCCAGCGTAGCCAATTTTTGAGGACCTTAATCTCAAAGATAGGAGGTTCTTGAGAGCTTCAAAAGCATAAGCAGCCTGGAAAAAAAGAGAGAACTCTAGTAATAACCTGAGGAGAGAAACTATAGCACGAGCATAGCGCACTTTGCTAGAGAGAAGAGCATGTGTACAGGACAGAAGTCAGGAAACTTTGATCAGAGCTTGACATTTATTGGACACTAGGACTCTGACTGTGGGACAGTGTCAAAGGAAACTAGATCTTGCTGAGTTTACGGGTCATAAAACTATTGATTTCACCTTACTGTAGTCCCGGAATAGCTTCATACAGCTTTTAGCCATTGTTGGAGGGAGAATGCTCCCTGTAAGCCTTTTATCTGATTCAGTGCAGCTGTTCTTATGTTAGGGACTTATGACATAATAGGGATTTTTTTTTTTAACTCATGAACTGGTTTAACAGACAGTGGCTCTCTTTAAACTGAAGAAACAGTTGTGCCATGGTATTCAGCTTAGTTCTCACAATAGGTTGTTTTATATCTTGTATTCAGATCATGTTTCTTCTTTCGTTAGATGTGTTTTCTGCATCCAACACTTGTGTTTCCTCTCTAGTAGGCAGAGAGCAGACTTTGGTAATTCTCCTCTCTTTGCTTGTAAAAAAATATTTTAAAATTTTGTTATGCATACTTAAGGTTTTTTAGCGGGAATAAAAGAGTGTAAAAGACAGTGATCACATTATTCCAGTCACACTTGACAAGGAACACAGGAGGGGGTACAAACACTAAAAATACAGCCATGCTCTGCAGTTCTCCATTTCAAGCTCCTTTTGTGCAGCCATGTGTGAGAAATTCAAATCCAGAACATTTTGCATTCTTAATATCACCTCATTTTTCTTCCTCTGTTACAGGCTTCCAAGCAGTTCTGATTCAATCTTACAATCTTTTTTCCATAGAAAAATTTGCCCATCTGGATAGCAATTAATGCAAAAAATGGGAAGCCAAGATGCAGGGCAGGGGATCTCCAAAAATTCATGTGTATGACTTCCCTCTTCCTCTACTGCAGCCAATTAGATCTAGCCTCCTTTGGTCTTCCCACTGTTTCTCTGCAGAAGCAGTTTAGAATTTTTAATGCTGGTAGATGTTAGGACAGATCTTGGAAGATAAAAAAATCCACAAAATACGCCTTACCTGTATGTTCCCGTTAAGCAACAAAATACTCTTGGCATTGTGGAAGGGGTCTTAAAGGGTCATTTATCTATCCTTTTGGCATTTAATCCTCATGAAGAATGGTGTGTCTGTCTGGAGATAACTTGTTCTAACTTGTTCTTTAAAACCTATGATTATACAGATTTTTGAAATCCCTCCCAAGAAATGTATTTCAATGCTCCAATTGTTACCTCTAGCAAAAAGGTCTGTTATTTCTTCCCTTCTTCTCCCCACCTACCAAGCATCAGCAGATTTCTCACACTCAGGTTGGGGATGAGGGGGCTGTCAATGGAAACAGTGATGGAAAGTGCAAGACAAGGGACTCAGTCCAGTGCAGCCATGCTTTGTGCTGTTTTTCATTCAGTTTTGACTGCTGTTCTTGAATTACTAATGTCATACACATTGCGTTATTTCCCTTCCATTTGTATTGGACTTGCTTCTGCAGTCTCTGTGCTATCCTGTTGCAGTGCAGAGTAGTTCTGTGTTGGGTTTGCATGGCAAGGTTTTGGTAGTGGTGAGGGGCGTAGGGGTGACTTCTGTGAGAAGCTGCCAGAAGCTTCACCCGTGTCAGACACAGCCAGTGCCAGCAGCTCCAAGACAGACCAGCCTCTGGCCAAGACCGAGCCCATCAGTGACGCCTCTGTGATAACATAATTAAGAAAAACGGGGAAGAGAAAAAAAAAAAGCTGCACACTTTGCAGTTGGGGAGAGAGGAGTGAGAAGATGTGAGAGAAACAACCCTGCAGACACCAAGGTCAGTGAAGAAGGAGGGGGAGGAGGTGCTCCAGGTGCCAGAGGAGAGATTCCCCTGCAGCCTGTGGTGAAGACTATGGTGAGGCAGGCTGTCCCCCTGCAGCCCATGGAGATCCATGGTGGAGCAGATGACCACCTGTAGCCCGTGGAGGACCCCACGCCGGAGCAGGTGGATGCCTGAAGGAGGCTGTGACCCCGCGGGAAGCCTGCGCTGGAGCAGGTTCCTGTCAGGACCTGTAGCCCGTGGAGAGAGGAGCCCACGCCGGAGCAGGTTTGCTGGCAGGACTTGTGACCCCGTGGGGGACCCAGGCTGGAGCAGTCTGTTCCTGAAGGACTACACACCATGGAATGGACCCAGACTGGAGCAGCTCGTGAGGAGCTGTCAGTCATGGGAAGGACTCACGTTGGAGAAGTTGGTGGAGGACTGTCTCCCGTGAGAGGGACCCCACGCTGGTGTGGGGGAAGGAGTCCTCCCCCTGAGGAGGAAGGAGCAGCAGAAACAACGTGTGATGAACTGACCCCAACCCCATTCCCTGTCCTCCTGTGCCACTGGGCGGGGAGGAAGTGGAAATCAGGAGAAAAATTAAGCCTGGGAAGCAGGGAGGGGTGGGGGGAGGTGTTTTAAGGTTTTGTTTTATTTCTCATTACTCTCTTGTCTGATTGGTAATAAATTAAAATTCATTTTTTCCCCCAAGTCGAGTCTGTTTTGCCCGTGCCAGTAATTGGTGAGTGATCTCTCTCCATCCTTATCTCCACCCACGAGCTTTTCGTTATATTTTTCTCCCCCTGTCCATTTGAGGAGGAGGAGTGATAGAGTGGGCTTGGGTGGGCATCTGGCATCCGGCCAGGGTCAACCCACCACAAGTTCAAAAGCATCCCCAAAGGAAACTACTGATTGATCATCTGCTAGACCTTCCGCTCTTAGAGTAAAAGCAGTTCAGGAGCGAGTGGTATAGTGCTGTGTCTCTGCAGTCTCAAATAAAGCTTGAGGCATTTGTTATGCTGTCAGCCTTGGAAGCACCTGCAAAGCGAGCTTGTGACTAGCACTGAAGTAATGGTGGCAGAGAGGAGAGGAAGGAAAACCAAAAGGATGGTACAAGTGGTGGTGTGGGAGAATTTTCGCAATGTCGTAACTGTAAGAAGCTGAACTTGGAGTCAGAAGGAGGGAGCCAATACGTAAAGGAACAAGCGAAGACAGAATGAAAGTGCAGGGAATGGAAATATCTGAACTTTTCATAGGCTGCTTGGTTTCTAAGGTGGCATTTTGCACCTGCATGATTCAGTAATACAGGGGCACAAAGATAGTAACGCTGGTGTGTAGCTTTGAATGCAAAAATGACTGGTAGGTCAGTTCTTAGACCTACCAAGGAGCTTACTTTCAGCTACTCTAAAGACTGAGGAGGAGAACCGTCGCTTCTTACCGTTACAGGAGGATGCTTATGCTAAGCTGGGCAGTCTGATCATGAGTTATTTCTTGTAACCTTAATGTTACCTCATCCTTCTGTGTTGGAAATCTTAATCTTGAACAAAGAATGGAAATATATTGATTTAAGTGTAGTTATTACATTAAGTTATTTTTCTGTGCAGTTCCACTTATTTTAAGAAGTCATAACATGTACCTCAATTCTGACCATACATGCATGGCAATAAAATGTATTTGACTGCGTTTGTGATCGTGGAACAATTAGACTTTATCCAGCTTTTCCATACATGTGGTGTTCTGCAGCAACGCTTAGTACTCTAAAGCAATGTACTAGGACACTGCGCTGTGTAATGTGTAAGTAGCTTATATAGTTTGCTATATACAGCAGGAAAAAACTTCATGATATTTGGAAATGATTATGGAATAAATTATTCCATTACACTTGAGACACAAAAGAGTTTTTTTCCATTGAGCTTGCTACCCTTCTACAGTATACAAAATAAAATAAGCTATATGCATTAAGACAGCAGACCTCTGTCAGATGCACAGTTGCTTCTCACTGTGTAAATTTTGGGAAACAAGCTGTTTCCCAGTAGTTTCTCCAGTAGCTAAGCCTATTTCTTACCCTTTTGTCTCCATGCTGCGGCATGAAAAATCACCTTTGAAGAGGGACTGGAAAACTTCAGTCTAGAGGGAAAGCTTTTGTAGCTGTATACGGTATTGGAATGGAAATACTTCAGTAACCTTTCTGAAAGTCATTGCTTCTACTGGTCTATAATTAGCCACACAGGAAAAACAAAATCCTCTTTCAAGTGTAGTAGAAACCAAATAGATCAAATAACAAACACCAAAGGTATTTAGCAGCTTTCCCACAAATATGCTGATCACTGTAGTAATTGGTTATGTAGCTCTGAGTAGTTAAGTACTAGTCAACTTTAGTAATAAATGTTGAACTTTTTGATTAAAACTCCTGTTTCTTTGAGATGTCACTTACATAATTGGGCTTGTTTTCTATCCAGATAGTATCTGCAGTGCAGTATTGCCATCAAAAGCATATTGTTCATAGAGATCTCAAGGTGAGTAGGAAAAAGTGAGAAGTGTGTGTGTCAGTTTCTGTACCTGTGGGTGTGATCTTTATTGTGCTGATGAAATGTAGTGTATATTAACCTTTGTGATTTTTTTTTTTTTTTTTGCATGTGTTACAGCAAGTTTTAAGGAATGTTTACAGTGTAGTGTAGAACCACTTAAAATAAAAAAGATGGTTTGTAAGGCTTTTAATTATAGAAATTTAATGGCTGCTGAAAGATAGCCTCTCACCCTTGGATCAGATTCAAATCTGATGTAGGTCAGTGTTAGCTGAGAAGTCCTTAAAAAAAAAAAAGGTTTGGTCTTGACAAGTTTTGGTCTTTAACAGAATGAATTACTAGTTGTGATGATGAAACTGAAGTATTACTTCTTTGTAGCTTGACATGAAATTGTATGTCCCTTCTTTAAACTGTGCTTTTTGTATTAATAGTGTTGCCACATAATTTATTCAACCTATCATGGCTTTGTAACTTAAAAAAAAAAAAAAATAAAAGCAAACCCCAAACACCACCAAACAAAAAACACTTGAAAAGAGTTTAAAGGTTATGTGTATTACCAAACTTCTGCAGGAATGCCCCATAAAGTATGGGAAGTGAGACAGTATCTCGTTTTCACCTTAATTAAAAATTACAAAGTTACAGTAGCTAAGAATGCGTTTCTGTGAAGAAAAGAGGTAGATGGAAATAACAGTTTTCATGTAGCATAACAGCTCCCATAGTTCAAAGCCATTGTACAGAGATTTTTAAAATAGGGGCTGTGTGAATGATGGACTAAAGCATACCTAAAGACCTTGCAAGGAAGGGAATATTAACAGATATTTCAACTTTTTACCTTTTAAGAATGAGTAAAAACAGACAATAGCATTTTAGATCAAGTATTTTAATTTATCTTACCAACCGTTCTTTCTCTTCCAGGCTGAAAATCTATTGCTAGATTCAGATATGAACATAAAAATAGCTGACTTTGGTTTTAGCAATGAGTTTACAGTTGGAAATAAACTGGACACCTTTTGTGGCAGCCCACCATATGCTGCTCCAGAGCTTTTTCAAGGGAAAAAATATGATGGACCTGAAGTAGATGTTTGGAGTTTAGGTGTTATTCTTTATACCCTTGTGAGTGGATCTCTTCCTTTCGACGGACAGAACTTAAAGGTGTGTTTTTGTAGAACATGTTGGGCATGTTTACCTAATTTTTTAACTGGTTTGCTGCTTGCAACTTACTTGTCTGTTCTTCCTCTGTTATCAAGGAACTCAGAGAAAGAGTGCTAAGGGGAAAATACAGGATTCCTTTCTACATGTCCACAGACTGTGAAAACCTCCTCAAACGTTTCCTGGTGCTAAACCCAACAAAAAGAGGCACTCTAGAGGTAATGACACAATTAAAATGAATTAGAAAGCTAGACATTATATTTTGGAAACCATAATTTTTGAAGGTGTAATTTATTACTGTCATACCATTCCTGAATAGTTTATTCCGAGTGGGTTTGGGAGGGAGGGGTTGTTGAGTAGAGCATATGACTTTTTTTTTTTTAAGATTTTGTTTTCTGGGATTACAAGACACTTGACTTCACAGTTACTTTCAAAATGAATGAGAGACTACACTGCATGTGTCATATAATTTCTGATGGTTACCTTGTGGATTCCTGCATTAATGGATGATCCACCAGGATGTTTTCCACGTTTCAAATGTGAACTAGAAGCACTGACTGCTAGGTTATGGTGCAGTTGCCTTTTCCCTGCATTTTGTACCATCATCGAGGAGAAAGGCTAAAACAATACTGGCTTCTAGAGACTTCCATAGTTGAGCCTGGACCTACTAGACTTGTCAGAGTTGTTGCACTGCTTCTGGTCTGTGTTACGGGCTTTTAGTTTTTAGCTATGTGCTAGAATACAGCTGGTTGGGAAGCAGCTTGGCTTGATGTGTGTAGTTGATTGTCCTCACTGGAGCAAAACAAAACTGAGTAGGTGCTGGGGCCTGTTCTAGTAAAGAAAAATGAGAAAAGGCCTTAGTGTTTGGTAGATGGCGGGCAAGGGAGGAGTCATGTCTGTTTTCTTTGCTTCTCAGTGTATTGCACTAACAAAACTCTCTGTTATAGCAAATTATGAAGGACAGGTGGATCAATGCAGGGCATGAGGAGGATGAACTTAAACCTTTTGTTGAACCAGAACTTGACATCTCGGACCAGAAAAGAATAGGTAATTGAGTGTTTTTCAGAATATAATACTGTTTGCATGATGTGGGTGGTTTTTTTTTTTTTCCCTCTACCACTCTGTGTTTGTTTGTCATTTGGAAAAAGTAACTAACCTTCTAAAACTGATATTTCGTCAGGCTTATGTTCTCACACTTAATTGTTTTGTTTAATTTTTTAAATGGTTAATTATTTAAATTCTTCCATTCTTTCTGTTGAACTTAAACTCTCACACAGCCTAAACATCAGAGTGTTTCTCTTACTTACAGAGCGTGTGTTTGTTTTTAGATATCATGGTAGGAATGGGATATTCTCAAGAAGAAATTCAAGAATCCCTTAGTAAAATGAAGTATGATGAAATCACAGCTACATACTTACTGCTAGGAAGGAAATCATCGGAGGTAAGTACCATTCTTACAAATGCAAAGAAACAAAGGAATCAGAAAGTGTTCTTAGCAAAGTTAGAAGCAAAAATTAAGTCAGTAACTATAGGCATTGCATTCCTGCACAAAAGTCCATTACACTTAAAATCACATTATTCTAATCATCAGTGTCCACTGTCCAAATGATGCTGTGTTTGTTCTCACCCTGATCTGAGTCGTTAAACTCTTGCCTTTAGGCTCCACATAACTTCCCTGCTTGCTCAGCAGTTACTCCTCTGAAGGACCTTGTATGCCAATTACTGTCTTGTCTAGTCTAGGAGCTCAAGTGTGAATGCACCAGCTATAAATATTTTAAGAGAACCAAGGAGCAAGACCAATCAAACTAAAAATGTTCTTGCCTTGTAGACTACCTTTCCATGTGATGCTGAGAGGGCTCGGCATCAGTAAGCTGCTCTTGGTTCCTCTGCTGGAGGAGTTGGTGTGGTGGCTTCTGCTAAATGTATCCTCTCTTCCTGTTAAAATCTTAGAGAACTCTGAGGAGAGAGTACTGAAAGTAGAGATAGTTTTTTCTTTATGTGATTGTCCTTTGAGAACCTGCAGATTCTGCTGAGTTTCATCTAAGACAGTTGCACAAGAATCTAAGAGAAGTTGGGACCTCTAAGGAACTTCCTTGCTGTCACAAAATGTCCTATGTACCAGTCATCTTCCTTCTGCCTCCCTGTTACTGCTCCCATAATATGGTGGATGTTTAATTTGTTTTGTCTGAACTCCTTGTTTTAATATTCTCATTTGTATTGTAGTTGGATGCAAGTGATTCAAGCTCCAGCAGCAATCTTTCACTTGCCAAAGTTAGGCCAAGTAGTGATCTTAATAATAGCACTGGACAATCTCCTCATCACAAAGTTCAGAGAAGCATATCTTCTAGCCAGAAACAGCGGCGGTACAGTGATCACGGTGAGCAATTCTTATTTTCAGTGTTGCAGAATATAGTGACTTCCAGTTCCATTTGGTTTCTGAATTTGTCTCCATCCCCCAAAGGTAAGGAGGATGCCTACAGTGTAGCTCACAGCATTTGTGGCTAAACAATTTAACTATTTTTTTTTAATTGGTTTTGCTATAAAGCCTCCAAAAACAGCTTCTAGAGCAATGCTGAATACACCAATGTAATTCTCTTACTCTGCCTTGTGTTGTCCCTTGCATTCCTGATTGTGCTGGGAAAGTCCCGTTACACAAATTGAAGAGAATGTTGCAACCCCCTTTTTCATGAAGAGCACAGCACTCCTCCCGCACGCTCTTTTATGTCTGTTCAGCTTTTGTTTTCTTTTGACACTAGTAGGTCAGCTTGTGTCTAAAACTTGAAGAAATGTCAGTTTGCCAATATTTCCTGTTTCCTGAGGGTGATGTTACTTGATTGTCCTGCAGGAATTAAATTTCTAAAGATCAGTGACTCAGACAAACTTAGAGCTCTTCTACTTAATGGAGTGTGCAGGGTAGTAGCTTAGGGTTTTCTAAGTATCTTAGACATCTTCCTGCCCAGACACTTAAATCATAAAATGAGTCTCTGTTTAGGTCTACTTTTAAATACCTCAAGTGCATTCAGAGGTTGCTTTCATTGGGCAGTCTACTGGGATGATGGTTACTGTGTTTTGTGATGCTTTTTAATATATATATATTTTATATGCATTTTTGAATATAGACTTTTTGATTAACTGTTATTAAAACACTAACTACAGATTTGATGTATCCTCTTCTGAGTAGATGTAATTGAGATGGCAGAAAACACAATCCTGACATCCCCACAGGCTTTTCCCAGTGTCCAGGAACATATTAGAGCAAGAGGGAACTTGGGACTGTTGAAGGGGCTGCCTCCTCATTCTCAGGTGTTCCTGGCACACTCAAGGAGGCTGATGGCAAACTGCCGCTGCTTCTGGGCTGTTCCAGGAGCACAGTCCACCAGCCATTAGTGCTGGTGCTGGTCCAGGGTTGTGTTGCCAGGTAGCTGTCCCAGGAGCTCAATTTTATCAGCAATTGTCTTGAACAGCATGTGCCAGCTTTGTGCCAATGAAGAATCCTCTGATTTGAATGAGTCAGTTACTTGTTAAGTGTCTTTAAGATGATTCTAAAGGTTTTTTCCTACTAAGCCAAACCAGTGCCAATAGTCAGACACCAGAAGACTCCATTAAGTTTGTAATTGTTTCGTGGAAATCAAGTAATATCTTTGTGTAATGAATTAAAATTATTATGGCTCTCCTGTACTTAGCAAAGTAAACAGAAGAGAGTTCTGTATCTTTGAATTGTCATATAAGGGGAAGCCTTACTAGAGCTGACTTGAATATCAAATCTGTCAGATTTTAGTACAAAATGGGGAGGCTTGCTTGAGGTTGTCATGTCTGTGTGCTGTCACTGCCTTCCTCCCATCCCCCTCACCCTTAAAAAGGAAAAAAAAAAATAAATTGGAAAGTGTTTTGGTTTTCACAACATTTTACTGTCTTCTGAAACGTGTATTTCAATAATTTAAATAATTACCTTTTTTGCAACTCTGATTCCCAGTGGTAATTATTTTTATTCTCATGTGTGAATATATTTGCATTGTAGGGAAGAATAGGTACTGGACTTCTGAGAAGAAAACTCCTTTTTCTGTTTCTTTTGTTTGTTTTTTAAGCTGGACCATCCATCCCCTCAGTAGTGGCATATCCCAAAAGAAGCCAAACTAGTACTACAGACAGTGACCTCAAAGAGGAAGGAATTCAGTCAAGAAAATCCAGCAGTAGTGCTGTTGCAGGAAGAGGAATTGCACCAGCCAGTCCAATGCTTGGAAATGCCAGCAATCCCAATAAGGCTGATATTCCTGAACGTAAGAAAAGTTCGGCTGTTCCTAGTGTAAGTAGAAACACTTGTTTATCAAAACCTTGAAATGTTTTTGAGGGGTGAAAAAGGGGTGTTAAACCTGTGATTTATCAGTGGTAGTGGTTTTACTTTTCATTCATCAAGAGTCAATATAGGTACCTCATATTTTGCTTTTTTTTTTTTTCTCCCCCCCCGCCTCCCCTGCATCAGTCAGCTACTCAAGTTACCTGTTAAGATTCCTGAAGTCGTTAGTAGGTATTGGTAATTAGCACTAGCAGTTGTTAGTGAACAGACATACTTTGGGTATTAAAAAAAAAAGAAGAAACTGAACTTAAAGGCTATCTCCTGAAATATCATATGAATTATTTCTGATAATCACCACCTACTCTTCTGTGGCCTCTTGTGCAGAAGAATGAAATCCCTGTTTCTATTATCCTATTTTATAGTTTCATATGTGTAAGGTACCACCTAATCTTTGTTCTCAAACAGGCTGTTCCGAGTCATAGTTACGTATATTAAGATTATTAAAAAATGTGGCTCTAAAAGCTGTTCAGAGCTATATTTCAACCTGTGTTTAAAAGCAGTGTGCCTGGCTTTTGTCCTCGTGGGCTTCCCGCACCCACCCCTCAGCTCCAACAAGAAAACCCTCAAGGTGCATGACTAGTGAATTTACAGGGTCGAGCAGTAGGCAGTGAGCCAAAAGAGAGTCAGTCCTGTGTCTGATTTGACTTTAACTTTTATACACTGTGGTACCTCCCTCTGTGGCAAAGTTGGATATCTGTTTTCATATAAGAGCTCTTGAATCTTGTAAGATTTAATTTCTAAAACTTTGCAATTTTGTGTTGAAAAACTTAATTCTCTTCAGAAGAAATAACTTCCCAGTCCTTTATTTAACTTGCAGTGGAGTGATTTTTTTTTTTAAACTTATCCCACAAAGCTCTGTCATATTTGGTCATATACTCAGCACCATTACTTACAAAAAATGAGAACAGAACTTCCTGAGCTCACAGCTTTTTGACAGTCTGAAGCAAAAGAAGCAAAATTAGATTTGTTTTACTTTATTGGCTCTGTATTGTCAGTTGGCTCAGTGGCTGATAGTGACTTGGCTGCAGGATTTCAGCTGAAGAGATTCCTTGGGAAGATACGTCTTCTACTGCAGCAGCTGTTTTTCATAAATGTGAACAAGAGCTCATGGTTTTGGGGGACTCTTCTCTGATTTTTGTGGCTCCTTGCCCTTTCCCTTCTTGGTTTTTGATCAATCCAGAAACTGTTCAGATTTTTTTTTTTTGTTCTCACATGACTACTGAGTCTAAAAATGGTAGGACAATCAAATCAGTTTTGTCCTTCATTGGACTTTACTCAGTATTGTGTAGTGCCTTCTTCAAGAGTTTTGTATCAGTTACATGTTTTACACTTAGTGTCTTTAGTATTTTGATCTGCAGTTCTACACCACTCCCAAGTCCTGGGGATTTATTCCAGTAGTCTTATTTCAAATTTCGTGCTACTGGAGCTGAAATAAAATTTGAGCACATAACCAAAGGATACTTCTCTCTTCTGATTCAGTGTGCAGCTGATCCAACTGATTTTTTACAAGCAGTGGTGCAAGGTGGTGAACATGGAATCAGACTTGTGATGTCTCTCAATTAATTTGTGTTTAAAATTGTCTGTGTTTATAGCTCTTCATGTCAGCCTGTGCAAACTCTTATTTTCTGCCCCCTGCTAGAGGTTAGTTTTGCTTTCTGGCTGTTGAGGATGGAGAGAAGCACTGACTTTATACACAATTCCTGGAAATTATTAGGGAAGTTTATTTCTTACAGTATCACCATGCATCTAGAAGGAAAAAAATGTTGGAGTTACCATGTTGTCCTGAAGTTTAAAAAAGTTTGAGGTGGAGAGTTTGTGTTCTCACTGAGCACTTTAAGTCCTAAAATCAGTAATATGATGAGAAAATCACTGAAGAGACAGAAAAATACTGTTTAAAAACAATTATTACTTTCACAGGTATAGTGAAAGTAGTAGAACTGGTCCTCGCTGGAGACACTTAGCCAGTGTGTGCTGCTCTTATTTAATAACAAAGCTTACAGGCATGCACTTAAGGATAAGAGTTGTGCTTGTAGAGCAGATAGCCAAGTCTGGGGTTGGAGTGAGGGGGTTCCAAGCTGTACTGCTAAAGTTGACAGACTGTTTAGAGTCTTGCAAACTAAATTGTTCTGCAAGCTGAACAAGTGCACATAAAAAATCTTTAGATTCATTGGACAAATACCAGATTATTGACAAAAACCTGCTATAGGGGTTGCATAATTAGCAGCAACTAATAACTCCTTGTTTTAATAACTCCTTGTTTATTACTCACAGCTTTGGATTTTTCCTCAAGGCTTGTAATAAGGCTGCCCCAGAGTCCTTAGTATAGATTTAATAAAACTGGAAGAGAATAATAGATGGCATGTTTGGAAAATCATTTAGGACAAAAAACCACATTAGTGCTCTTAAGTAAATAGATTTGTTCATTATTTGAAGTCAGAAGCTGATTCTTTGAAAGTTTTTCATCAGTCCTTGCCTTGGTGTCCCTTAATGTGAAAATAGCCTGTCTAAGCAGCGGGCACAAGATTCCCTGGGAAATAAAGGAGGATTCTGTACCACAAATTCATCCTTTGTGCTGTGATTGGACCTTGTGCATATGCTCAGAAGTCTCAGCATGTACTTTGCAATGTCAACACCTCCTGCAGAGAAGGCAGACAATGGCACAAGGATAAACTTACACAGCTAACCCTACGCTAGAGGTTGTCATTCTATCAGGGAGTGTGGTGCTGTTGACACCTGTTCCGGGCTTCCTGTGCTGTGCACCTGTGCAATATAGTCATGTCCAGAGATTAATAGTCTGTATATAGGCTGAACAAAAAAGTCATAGCTGAAGAACTTCCTTGATGAATTGTGAAAGGAGATCATACACTGAGAAGTGTAAAGGCCCCACTACCAAACCTGTATTCTTGATAAAACTGAAATTTGAAAGCTTGAAACGCTTAAATCTCCTCTTGCGACCTCTCCTCTGAAATCTGACATAAACAGAAAAAATGTGTGCTGATCCTTCTGTCTTTGCATTACACAAAAAAGCTAGGAAAGTGCATCTTTAGAGTCCTCTGATATCAGACATGAATAACAAAACTTGTCCACTCCCAAGCCTGAAAATGCATTGTCTGTGATTAAAGTTTGGTCCAGCACAGAGATTGCTGTCTTGACTTTCTAGATGTGCAACATCACAATACATTTTAATCTTATGTGATATCTTCTCAAGGGAAACAAATATTTAATGTTCTAAGGGAGCAGGTGGAAAGAAGGAAGACACCTGTTATTGTGCCTCTATCCCACCAGAAAAACACTGTTGGATATTCTAGGTGCTTCATTTTCTAATATGTTCAGGAACACAGAACAAAATTGTATTAAAATACTAATATTTAATAGTTCAATGTACCATTGATTTGCAGGGGCTCCACAAAGTGTCTTGCACAGCATGGCTTCATGAACATATAAGCAAAACTTCACCTTAGGTGCACAGCTTTCATTGCTAGCAGATTAGTAAAGAGAGGGGAGTATGCACAATGGCAGATGTCAGAGGAAAGTAGAAGAATTGGTATTTTAAAAAAACCCAACAAACCAGATTTGAAGAAGAGGGGTATGTGAGGAATAAAGTGCAAGGAAAGGGACTGGGGGGACTTCTGCTGATGCTTGGCATGAGCCTATTCCTAAGGAATATCCAGTGAGGAATACCTGGGACAAGTACATACATCTGATGAATTAATAGTTCTGCTAATCTAAAATACTCTTTATACTTTTTAGTTGATTTTTTATTTTGATTTGTGCATTTCACCTAAAGATGTGTAACAGGTCAGCAGTCTTTTAGAGAAGATAGCTTCATGGTTAAATGTGCAGCTCAGGGATTCCACTGCTTGAGACTCCCTGCACAGCCAATACTTTGCCTTAAGGCACTGAAGGAGCTTTTGCTGGTTATTGAGAATACTCCACTTTAACAGTTTTATTTCAGGTTCGGAAGCAAAAAAGGTTTGGCTACTCTCCTTTTGTGCTTGAACTATTTTTTCCTTTCTTATTTTTTTACCCTCTTCCCATGATTCTCTACTGTAACCATTTATGTGAAACCGTTTCTTAATGCTTTTTTAAAAATCCGCTGAATTTCCCTTGTCTATCATAGCAGTAATTCTTCAAAGAGCTCCAAAAGGTTAGTTGAGCATGAAGTCCCCTGCCTGATTCTTAGTGGCCATCCTTACTCAACATGTGCTTATCCATGGAGGTGCTGACCAGTCATTCCCTTAAGCAAGCCTCCTCCAAGACTTTCCCCAGCAGTGATGTTTAAAGTTAATAGCCTATTTTGCTTCCTGCTTTGCCCTGTGATCCTTTTCTTTAAAGAAAAATTTTTAAAGGTGTTTTTTTCCACTTTCCAACCATATGCAGTTTCCTGTGTTATGTTCTTGGGGTGGGGAGAAAAAATATAAGGCTTGTCAGCTTTTGCTTCCTCTACAACCTGGGGGTGCATGTTTATCTGGACCACCATGCTTTTCCTACAGTAATTGCATCTAACTTTTTATAATTCTGTTATCTGTGAATTACCTAGCTTCTCAGTCGTTCCTGGAAAATTGACCGCCAACTTGGGCATATCTCCACCCTCTTTCTCTGTAAAGACAGAGGCAAAGTAATTCTGTTTCTTTTCTCCCCTCTAAAGTAAGGTCTGTAGTTTAAGTTCCCCTGGTTCTCTTGTCCTCAATGTATTATGCTTGTATTTAAATGTGTATTTTTTAAAAAATGTCTTATTAAAATTCTCTCCAATTTGTCTCTTTAATTTGACTTATTCTTCCCTGTTTTTAAAACTTGTCTAGTGTTTTATAGTATTTTAATATTTAAAAGTCCATGTTTACCTTCCCACTGAATTTTACCACATTTGTTTCTTAAGTCTTTGCTTTTCCTATCTTGTTTAAGGATATGATATTAACTTAAAGGAAAATTCTACAGTCTACAAGTGGTAAAGTATTTCAGAAATAGGCTATAAAGACATAGGCTATCCAGATGTAGATGGATGCTATACATGCTGAGAATTTGTATTCAGAACATTGGTAATTAAAAACTTTAAGCGATATCAATTTTGAGCTGTCAACATGAAATACAAGAACAACTTGTTACAATTACTTTTTCTGATTGCATTATTCCTTAAAAATACTGGAAGGTGTGTTAAGTAAGTTTTTTAACTGTGTAGAACTAGCATGAAGTAAAACAGACTTCAATTATATGTAGAATTAACCCAGAAAAGCCTTTTCTGGGGAATAACAAACCTGTGTTTTTTAATTGTAGAATAATACCGCCCCTGGAGCAATGACACGGCGCAACACATATGTTTGTAGTGAAAGAACCACTGCTGATAGGCATTCAGTGATACAAAATGGCAAGGAGAACAGGTATATGAAATGTCTTCCTGTGGTGTATGTCCCTTGTCTTCACGTTTCTAAAAAAATGTGATGCCTAATTTAAAAATCAATATTCTAGTGTAATTCTTAATGAAAGGTGAGTACAAATATTTGGTTTTGGCATACCTGTATGTTGGGTTGGTTTGTTTTTTTCCTGTGCTTAATTCATACAGTCTTGGAATGCAAAAAGGAAGATCCTAATTTCTGGTTAGATACATGTCATTTGTAAAGCCTTCATCTTAAATCAGTTGGTAACTCCTGTGGCCAAACAACATATGCTTGCAGAAGAGGCTTGTTTAGTGTCAGACTAGAAAGTCCACCTCTCTTGGGCCATTCTCTTTTTACATTTCACTCTAAACTACACTTTAGGGTTATTTGGAATACTGTTTTTTCTACAAAGTCTCAGGGAGAAAGTCATTTTTTTCTGAGCAAAGATAAAACAGTGATAGGCCATTGTCTCAAGCAATGTTCCATTACTGCTATCCTTGTAGTCTAATTGCTTCCTAGGATTTACAGAACTCATCTTGAGAAGAGAAGCACTAATATCTCCATATTCCAGATGGAAACAGGCAGAGAAAAAATATTTCCTTTTCCTTTACTGAATGAAAGCCTGACTAGAGCATGCAGTGGAATTGGAGTTGACCACCAGTTCATGTATTAGCACCATAGCCACATCTAGTGCCATCCTTTCCTGTGTACCAAAGACTGAGGAGAGCTGTAGAAAACAAATTTAGTAGTGAACATAGACATTAGGTATAGAATAATACTTGTGCAAAATAGCACCACATTTCTTAGCTGGCTGAGGTGTTTTAAGTTCCAACCAACTGTTCTTCACAGAATTTTACCAGTCTCAAAAGCTAATAACAGTTAAGTAGTTGACCATTGCCAGGAGAGTGCCCAGATACTTAAAAAAACTAATAAAACTAACTTAATAAAAATACTTAAGGTTGGAGGAATGTGTACCTCTCCTACTCTTCCCAATTTTCTCCACCTCTTCCTGAGTTTATGATGCATTGTGAAGAGTGGGAAGAAAATAATTTTCTTATAGCTTATGTTAAAGTTGTTGAAAGTTCTGCCATTTTTTGCATAAAATTTTTCCCCTTCCTTTCAGCACTTTCTAAGGAAGAGGGGCAAAGTTAGCATGTTTAGTGGAAAGTCTGTCTGTCCCTTGTTTGACCCCTGCAGCCTAGGGATAAAGAACATAATTTTGACTCTGTCTCTTCCTCCTCCTTTTCTGCGAGCTGAAAGTGATTAAGGAAAAAGTCAAGTATAAGTTTGAAGAGTGCCAACGTGGGCCTGCAGTCAGTTGTCTTGTACAGCACAGCTCTTTGGTACTGTCTCTTAGTGTGTCTGTCTCAGATTTGTTGATTAGTCCTTGTTAATGTTACCAAGTTTGTTCAGATTAAAGCTCACCATCCTTTCTTTGATTTGATAGGTAAATAGCTTTTTTTTTCTTTCCAAACTCTCTTTGAAAAATGAATCTCTCTCTCCATAATAGTTTTGATTAGATTTGATTGCCTGATTTCTTGGTTTAATAACTTTTTTTTTCATCTTTAATATCTTTGCAATATCTTGTCTACAATTTCTTTATTACATTTTTTAAAATTATTAGATATTGTTTACTAGGAATGCTTGCAATTCAGATGTCCCCTTAATTTAGGAGTAACTTCATATTGTACACATAGTGACAGCTTCATATTGGAGCTATCTTTTGAAGCTGTTACTTATTTTTTTTCTCAGTTTTGAGTTTCTCAGCAAACTGCTATCTTTCTGGTATTTCCCATGTGGGCATTAAGCTCAAAGTTAACATGAAGTAGTACTTGGTAACTATATTAATTCTATTTTAGATCCATAACTGATTATCCTTATGTAATTTACCTTTTATTGTCAATGTGGTATCCAAACATCGTTTGCTTGTCCTGCAAACCTTAGCCCTGTTTGGGTCATTTGAAATATATGAGTATTCATATTTTCACTGTCAGGAAAAAAAAAAATCTGATCGCTTTTATTGCGTATTTTTGATGACTACTTTGATTACTCTTTATAGAGAGTTAAAACAAGAAAAGGTTTGGCACAGAAGCCAGAATTTATGTCTGAATATGTTTTGTTGCTGTAGCTGTTCAAAGGCTTGATTGATCACATGAAATGCAGGGACCTTTAATGGAGGCTAAATACACGTGGCTATTGATGGGACTGGCTCTTCAGAATGAATTCTGCCTGTGTTTAAGTGTTTGTAGTATCTCTAGTATTATTGTACTATCAACTTGTCAGAAAGTAGATTTAGAAACTTGTAATGGTTTTTCTTCTGTGAAGCAGGATCTCAAGTAGAATTTGAGCTTTGTATAAATCCAAGGTTTTGTTAAAAATACTTTCTGTGCTTTTGAAATGTCTGTTGATAGTAAATGTTAAAGGCAGGAGTAATTACTATAAATGATGTATTACAGATTGAATTTTTAAGTTTTCCATAGCCAGTCAGATACTGGTTGTGACCCAGTGAAAATTTGGGAGTCTTGCCTTAGAAGGCAAGATGCACACATTTAAAGTCTCTATTCTTTCTGGAGAGAAAGTGTTAAAATGTGTCCTGTTCTGTTTTTGTCTTGCACATTGAATTCTGAGAAATCAGTGTTTCTGAAGGTGTGGTAACTCTGAACAATCGATAGTCAGCTAGTCAACTTGATGTTGGAGAAATTAGTCTTGAAGACCTCATGCCAGACTGCAAAGGGTTTTTAAGTCTTGTTTCCCTACTTTAACACATTATGTGGCTGACACAGGCATTCTGTTGGCTTTCCTCCAAAGTCTGGGCATTAATTAATGCACTTAGGGACTCATGAAACACTCTTCATAATGATAGGCAATTGCTTTAAATCATTTGTAACACAATTGATTTACAACAGCCTCAGATTTTTAATAAGCCTTGGCACTACTTGGTGAATGTTAGTTTGCTTTATCTGTGTTCCCAGGCTAGTAATCCAAGGAAGCTGATTTCTAGCAAAGCTTCAGAGGAAGAAATATGAATGCTTTAATATGTGTTCTGGTACCTTATTGATACCTTTAGCTGTCATATTTTGGAGGCAGATCACTAAATAAAACTTGGGTCTAATGTATTGTAAAACTAGATTATTTCTCCTTTATCTTTTTGCAACAAATTGAGAGGAAAGGAGCTAGAAGTGCTTGAGCAGCTAGTGACCAATTATTTGGGGATTACTTGACTTCAGGGTACTGCTTTTGAGATAAATGTTCATTTTCTTACAGTTTCTTCATACCGTAATGTAAAAGCTGGGCTGTGTTGCAGGCTTTGTTGTAGTAGTGGTTGTAGTTGGGATCCTGCTGGATTCAGCAGTGTGAAGAGATGTGTGCATGGCTCGGATGAAGTTTTCTAGATTCTGAAAAGTTAAAAACAAAACAAAAAGTAGATTTTGCTAGCCATTTTAGCCAGCAGTTCTGAAGCCTGAGTTATCAGGTGTTCTCTACTACTGCTTTGAGAGCTAAGCGTGAGAAGTGGGTTAGCTGATACTTGTGGCTGGACTAGCATTCTCCTTTCCACTCTGACATGCCAGAATGAGGTAACAGGACTTGAATTTCAGTTTGTGTAACCATGAAGTAACTTGAAAGTGAACATGCAGTGTCATGAAATTGTCACTGACGATTACTGATTTCTTAAGTTCGAGTTTTATTTCTGAATTACAATTGCCTTAACTTTTAAAGCAAACTTAAGATGAATGAAATATGGCATGGTAGCCTCAAAGGCCCAGTATATCTTGTGGCCCTTCAGTTTTCTCCCTTCATTATCATTACTAGATACTGTAAAAAGGCTGCAAAGAGTATTTTGGCCCAAAGAAAGAAAAAGGTGTCATGCTCCTGTTTTAACACATTATACAGCTGGCAGTTTACTGGCCGTTCTCCTAAGACAGCACTGTAGACCTTACTTCAAAGCCTGAATGGTAATTTGGAGTTCGTGGCCAAGCAATATGAGATGCTCTTCAACAGTCATACCTCTTCCTTCAGAAGACACTGAGCGTTATTCATTGCCTCCTACATGTACAGGTTAAGCCTTTTTTGTTTGGGCCTCTCTGGACTTGTTAAAAATTACTGTATTTTAGTTTTCAATTGTGCCTGTGAAGTCCCTCAGTTATCAGATGTAGATCAAGATTTGGCAGCTTGCCCAACTTACACTGATTTCTTTTAACATGGATACATTCTGAAAACGAAGTATTTCACTGCAGTAGTGGAGCTAGCATCAGTCTTTTGGAAAGTGCAGTTGGTGGTGTTTTTAATGCTTTTTTATATTAAGACAAATACAAGTTACATCAGTGGTTTATACTAGTACTTCGGCACAGAGCAACGAGATATTCAGGTTCTGTATGTCAGGGAGGGTATCACTGCAAACTAATGCTAATGGTAAGAGAATGATCACTTCATAGATGTCAAGTGCTATAGTAAGGCTGCTTTTTAAGGGGAGTGTAGGCTAGTTACTGCCGTTTACATAGAAGAGGGCTGTTAGAGTTCGTGTTCTTTGATAAATCAGTTAATAGAAGGAAAAGTTTGCTTTTTTTTCTATGCAGTAGTTTGTTGTTGGTCCATCATGCTCTTCTTTCTGCCTCTGCCTGAACCCAAACCCCCTCACAGCCTGACAGAAATGTTCGCTTACGCAGCTAGCCCTGCTTCAGTTTGCACTCCATCCTTCTCCAGTGTTCGGCTGCGACATCAGAAGTCGATGTCCATGTCAGCCTCTGTGCACACGAAGATGATGTTGCCTCCAATAGACAATGGCGCAGATAACTTCAGGCCTATGTAAGAACCTGAAATCGTTGTGAAACTAACTTATACCCACTGCTTCTTAACTTTGTGCTGTGGAATTTTAGTCTTAGATTGTTCTAGTTTATATTGCCCACAAGATGTGTGTTTCCTCATTATTTTTTTTAGTCTTGTTTACATTTGTCTTGTGGTGTGTCAGGCTGTCTGTGACATAATCCTGCAGTAATGAACCATAATTTTTTTCCTAGTGTTAGGAGTATTGGACATTTCCTATTGTCAAAGTTTGTGGGAGACTTTAACTGTGTATCCTGAAGGACTTCACTACTTGGAGTGGTTCACTTGTAGAGAACTTGTAGGATACTTTCAAATTAGCAAGATTTTCAAAGATATATATATAGAATGTGGAGGAAGAGACACTAAAGTTACCTATTGCTTCTCTTTCCTGGGAGGAAACTTGACTCATCTATTCTTTTACCGGACTTCTCAGTGAAACATTATACGCCTAGTTTAACTGGTCTTTTCCAGGATACTCCTGTTGCATTTTTCTGCCTCTGTAGGTTTCTGTTTCGGCAGCCTTTTAATCCTAACTTCTTACAAGTTTTGATTCCATACAGTGCTGTAATAATGTTGATATTTCCAACCTTGGCCTATAAAAAAGTGTCTGCTTTTGCTTTACTGTAGAACGTAGTGTTTTGTGTTTCCTGCAGAACCCTAGTGCTTCTGTAAAGAAGTTCTAGCATTGTTTTTTGTTTTCTGCTCTAGCACTATTCCCGATCAAAGAACTCCTGTTGCTTCAACTCACAGCATTAGCAGTGCAACCACACCTGATCGTATTCGTTTCCCCAGAGGAACAGCTAGTCGGAGCACTTTCCACGGCCAGCTCAGAGAGCGACGTACTGCTACCTACAACGGACCGCCAGCCTCTCCTAGTCTGTCCCACGAAGCAACACCCCTCTCACAGACCCGAACCAGGGGTTCCACTAATCTATTTAGTAAACTAACATCAAAACTAACAAGAAGGTAAGCCTCTTAAAATGGTAATGCAACATTTCTTTTTTTTTATTGGGTAGTAGACATGCCTAGTAGCTCGTTGCTTGGGTTTTTTTGTTCGCATTCTCAGATTAATGGCTTAACAATTTCTATAACTTAAAATGCACTGGCACATGATTTTTTTAGTTCTTTTTGGTTACAGAAGCCATTTGTTTTTAGCAGTTGAATCAAATGGGATAAAAAGTGAGATGGTTTGACTGTGCTTTTTCTTCTATGCTCTTCATCCCCATGTCTGAGGTACAGACGCTGCAGAACTGAAACATTTCAGCTCAGTTCAAAAGCTGCTCACACTGACTGCATGGTCTGTCAGTGGACAACATAAACTAGGTTCCCAGTCTTGATATTTAGTGTAGTGTTAGAACCTCAGGTTATGTTTCCCAATCACTTAGACTTAATATTTCCAGAATGATCTTGCTGGCAACACGCAAATAGAAATATCACAGGTGAAAGAGTAGAGGCAGGAGACAAAAGCTTCTTTTGGCAGTAGTGCTAGCATAGGTCATCTTAAAATAATGGCAGTACTGTAGTTTCAGTCTAGGCAGGAGTGTGGTCAAACCTTGGAAACCTTACTCCTGTTCTGACCTTTAGTTCCTATGCCAATTCTGGTTTTGGTGTGAATGTATGTTGATCCAACCAAAGCCTAGCTTAAGCAGGTATTGTTCCTGCACTAACAGTTTTTATTCTAATTGGACTTCTAGTTTCAAATCCATGCGTGTTCTTAAAGTTCCTACAAACCCTAAAGTTGAAAACCACCTGTTTTCCTTCTATATTTAAAACCTGTCAGTTCACATACCGCATACTTCAGACCACTGCTATCAACAGCTTGTGTTTGCTGAAGTAAGGGTTTGTTTACCTTTGCCTTAAGATAATCTCCATGCTTTTGTACCCTCTTCATCATGTGAAAATTTTTTGGAATAGATTGTTCTGATCTTGGCCTGCTTGCTTTTGGTTTAGGTTTATATCACATCAGCACCAAGCTATTTCCTTCCTGTCTGTTCTGTGACTGTACGTGCCTCCCTCTCAGCATCTTCTTCATAGTCTCCTATTCCTACAAAATAATGCTAAGCCAAACTCAATTTTTTTTCACAACTGCCTGACTTCAATTTAGAGAGTAAATTTCTTTAAAAATGTAGAAGTTGTTTCTGTGAAAAACAAAAACATGACAGCCTAGCCTTTGGTGAATGTTGTACCCCTCAACACTCTTCCAGCTAACACTCCCCTGGGTTGGTTTTTTTTTCCTCTTTTTTTCTGTTGAGAGAGAGAGAAAAGATTAATTTGGGGTTGTTTTTTTTTTTTTAAGAATTAAGTCATTTGCTTTTTGTCAAGTGAAGTCTTAATCAAAGACATCCTTTTGGCTCGTCTTTCTTTCTGTACTTTTGCTTGTAATATCCTTACTTAATTTTCCATCTGATGTTCCAAATGTGAATGCTCAAACTGTGAACATGCAACTTTTCACTTGTGCTGCTGGAACATACTGTTTAGCATTGTGTGTCACTCAGTTGTTTAGGCAGCATTCAAACTTCTGTCATTACCTCCGAGTTTCAGCTTTTGCAGTGCAGTGTGGTTTTCTTGAAGTTTTTCCCCACTGTTTTTGATAATAGTTTAAATTCCATCTGGACTTGATTAAATAACGTGCAGTTGTAACACAATAGCGCTGTTGCAGATGGTTAAGCTTGCTCTTGGAGGACCTCTTATGGTTGGGGCTCTGTTGTACTAGGTGTTGCACAAACTGGTAAGGAGGGGGATTGTCCCATCAAAGGACACACTTATGTCTCTTCTCTCTAAATAAAGTTTAAAAAACCTTGAAACCTGTTAATTCATTCTAGCATTCTCTATAGGGGATCAGAATCCTTTTGATTCTTAATTATGTTCTGGTGTAGGCAATTGTTACAGCTTCTGCCACTGAATTAACTAAATATTTAAGGCAGTTTTTGGCACAACATGGCTGACCTAATGGTATGAAGGAAAGAAGAAACCTAACTCTGAAGATACTCAAGATCTAATTATAGCAGAGTTACTGATTTTTGTTTTCTATTTGAAATACATGAAGAAAATCCAAACGTATTTTTATATGACCTTGTAGATTATGAGTTTTCAAATGTTTTGACACCAGTACATATTTTAATTCATAATAACTACTGGTGGCATATTTCCCAGAAAAATTGTTTGGAAGTAGCAGTGCTAAGAGTTTGAGTCTTCAGACCCTAAATCATCTGCCTAATCTCAGAATGTATTGAAGTGTAATTTCATTGTGCATTTTAAATGAGGTCTTTTTTGCATGTTTCACTCTAAATGGCTTTTTCAATTTATTTTGTACAAAACTTTTTGTTAATTATTATTTTGGCTTAATTTCTTTTAGAAACATGTCATTCAGGTTTATCAAAAGGTAGGATTTATTTATATTTAAAAAAAAAGTGGCTCCTGCAATTAACAACAGATTTGGCTTTCTAGCCTTGGTTTTCTGAAAACTAAACTTTCTGCTGAGAACTAAATACTTTCTTTCTTGAAAGGAAAGCATAGAATAAATCCATTAACTCATGATGATACTTAAGAATCTGTGGCACCTGTATAACAAAGATGCTAAGCATGCCTTGTGAATTCTTCTTTCTCTGATAGAGTTGGTAGTACCAAAGTAATTCTGTTCTCTGTACTAATACATTTAGCATGCTTATGTTTGAAGAATGAGGTGTTTGATAACAATGATGAAAGTTTAAACAAAACATAAGTTTACAAGCAAATAAAGGTAAGTGATGCTAAATTTACGTTCTCTTTGTTTTATGATATTTTATTTTTAAAAAATCAGTTTGAAGTGGTGTCTGCAGTTGACAGAAAGCAAACTGAACACGGTTGTGAATCTTAACAGTTTTGTACGGGAGACTGAATGAGGATACGATGGCTGTGTATTTTTTTTTAAACTAGGATGCATTTGCTGAAGTGAATTGCAGCAGAAGTGCAAATAGAGCACCTCACTTATAAACAAAAAGTATAAAGTATATGCAAATTTATTAACAAAAGGGAAATGCTCAAAAGCCTGATTCACATTCCAAGCCCAAAGGATTAAATTTAGTTTTACAATTTGGCAATGAATCGAGCCGCTTTGTATCTTGTTGGTACGTTACAGCTCACGAAAGTTGTTTATACAATTTTGATCCACAGGTAAATTTTCCAGTAGAATTTTGTAATGCTCTGTTTAGTTGTATCATATTTTGGAGCTTCTTAAAGGGTGGTACTTTAAATTTCCAATCAAAAATAGGGAGATGGAGCCAAAAACCAGACATCTGCTTCAGAATGCAAGGCTCTGTGCGTGACTGTAACTTGAAGTTTATGAGATCATCTAAAGGAAATACTTCGATTAGGGAGACCCGTGATACGTAAATTGCTGCTTAAATTTGGGTTTATTATGTACAGTCTCGAGTCTAAAGGTACTCCCATGATTAAATGAGTAAATTCCACACCACAGTAATAATAATAATCAGGGCTCTTCCAAACATGACTATGTTTAGAACTGCTGTTGGTTGGGTTGGCTGGCATTGTCACAGCTAACTTGAGAAAAGGAACACGCACCAGCTGTTAGTTAAGGAAAGAAACCATCCAACACAGTATGCAGATGAAACTGAGCAGCAGCAATAGTTTTAACCCACTTTGCATCATGAGCTGTGAGGTGCATACCACTTTGTAAGAGGGACCTTTCATCTCCTGTAGTCAAATTCCTTGTAAAATAAAGGATTGTGACTTGTGCAACCTCCAGAACTGGGTGCACACAAGTTTGTTACTCTCCTGCTCTGAAGAAAGATGAAAAATGCTAACATAAGTACAGCGTTAAACTAGAAGGTTACTTTTCAAATTTGAGAATTTAAAAAGGCAATTTTAAAAATAATTTTTTTAAATAATTTTTAAAAATTTTCCTTTTACTCAAGGCCAGGAATTTTAGATTATTGTGGAAATAGCTGCTGCAGCTTCTATATCTTTTGAATAAAAGATTTGCAGAGTCTTACACCACCTACACACAACTAGAGTGTGCTTTTTAAATGCTGTTTTAAGTGTGTGTGGTGTCCCTCCATACCTGATCTGTAAGTAGGTACAAAATTAAATTGAAAATTTTGAGGTTTGGGGCAATTTCTTCTCGCTATATGTGTTATGAATCTTACCTAAACTCACTGTCTTTCATCCTGAAAGAACTACTGCAACCTAATAGCACATACATATAGTACTGCAACATCATTCTAGGGAGCTGAACAAAAGTAGATAATCAGTCACTCCTTTTTAAACTACTGAGTTCTAGTATTGTACTCAGTACACAGACGTATAAAATATCTGTCTTGTACCATGCCCTGTCCTTGCCAGTCTGCATGTTGTGGAAGATTTTTTCTGATAGCAAAAATCACTTTTGATGTTCTGAATTTTATTGCAGCATCTTTCTCCATTTCTGTAAATTGGTCTTATTTTAGTGTCTTGCACTTTTTGCTGTTTTTCCATATCTTTTTAGACAGTTTTCTTTGTGTTTGTTTGGAATTTTAATGCAGAGTATACAGAGATGTAAAGAACAAAACACAGGATAACTCGGGACAGATGTATGGAAACTTTCTTACTTTTGAAAGCCATTTACAAACCATGTAGCAAAAACTATAAAGGAGATAGTGTATAGGCATTGCATGACAAATGAGAACATAACTTTTCTATGTATTTATTCCATTCTCAAGACCAAGGAGTGCCTTGGTCCATAAAATTAATTTATGTTAAAATACAAGCAAAGCAAAAAATTTAGAACATAAACCAGCAATTTGTGGTTCCTGCAGAAGTGAAGTTCGTGTTAGCAGTGAGGAGGCCTCAGGGCTGCATCTGACTTGCAGACCCACCAAAACAATACTGGCAGTAGAGTAAGTGACTGTTCCCAAAGCACCAGCGCTGGGCTGTAGGACTGGACCATAACCATGTCCTTCGTGAAGGAAGGAGCATCTAGAGAGACTGGCACAGCTCCCCAAAGCTTGACATGATGGCTCATATTTGAGGGCACATGTCACCGACTGCAGTTCCTGCTGCTAAATGGGTGGAACACTGATGCATGGAAAAACTGAACAAAGTAAGGATTTCTGAGAGGCTCCCATGAAAAGAGTGTTTATTATTTCAACGTGGTAGGTATTTTGTAAATAATGACCTTTCTTAGATTTAGACTACAGTGGTTTAGAAACTAAACAATTCGGCTCAATTTCAACCTAAAAAGGGTCAGAGAGCATCAGTAGGGATTTTTCCTCACAGACTTTTCTGGACAGATTCCAGTAACAGTACGAGTGTTCATTGTTGGGAAGCTTGGTTATGCTCCTGTTTTCTACAACCTTTGGCAAGTTTAAATCTTAACAAAGATGTTGTCTTCCACTTCGTAGGAGCACAGAAGGCTCTTAGAAGTCAAGTACTCTCAATTTTTCAGCTGAGCAGTATCTTCAAATTTGTTGCTTGCTTTGCCCAGTAAAACAAGCCTTTCTTAGATTTCCAGGTACTTTACAACAGAATGCCATTAAGGGGACTTACGTGATGGTTCACTGCCTTCCCACCCACCCCCATCTCAGTCGTACAGAGTTGTAAAGGATCAGTTCCTGGACTGTATATGCAGACCTTACAAATCTTTTTCCACCTTCTCCTATATCCACCATAGTAAAGTAGCACGGGATCTTATCTGCCTACTAAAATGATCATCAGTGTTACTGACATTTTAAACCCTTAATACGGGTTTCGGAAATCTGACATCAAGTACTGGTTGCTGTCAGGTACTTTGGAGTCAGTTGCCCTCCTGTGTCACTGAGGGGAACAGTTTTCTCCTGCTTTCTTTCTTAAAAAAGTTGAATTTGAACAATTGTATATGAAATTGTGTTATAATGAAAATGACTGCCATTAAAAACATGCTTTGAATTGCTACAGTTAGTTGAGGACTTGTCAGTTGTTTTTTTTCTTACTGTCTTCCTTGTCCCTTTTGCTTGGGACAGCTTATCATTAGTCATTGAAAATGTTTCCTGGCAGAAACTCGTCATGCCTTGTGCAGTACCTCAGAGAGCAGGGTTCTGATCCGGTGCTGTTGTGAGAAACAGCTCATAGCTGAGTGACTGTAAAGGTCCGGACAACAGACAGATGTTTGAGACATTTAACCCCATAATGTGTCACCATAGTGATAAGAGGAAGTGGAACAAGTTGTGGTCAGAGGGCCTTGTGAAGGCATGGCAGCACTTTTCTGAGCCAACTTCCTTATCTTATGAAAATAATGCAAAACTGCGGGTTAGCAGGACAGGCACTGATGGAGGAACGAAGACTTGGCTTAAAATGGTGCCTACACCTAGAAGAGGTCAAACAGCGGTCATTCCAGATACCAAAACCACTTAAACACCCTACTAGCCCCATGACCCATTTCCAGAACACTCTAAGGCAAGAGCTGCGCACAACACCTAATTAGCATGAGAAGTGAGAAATGCAGCTAAAGGAAGGAGTTGAGCTGCCTGTAAACACTGCAAAGATCGGTGTGTAGGTGCACCCCAGAGCAGAGAATGGACACCCCCGTTGGCAGGACCGACGCTGGACCCAGGGCTGGTGAAATCTCTCTTTCTCTCCACTCCCTTTTTTTTTCCCTTTAAGCTGCTGCTAAACTCTATAAACTTACCACGACTATGTTACGGGGATTAAGGAAATTACTGGTGAGCTCTGTTAATAAATCTCATTGATTATTTACAAATCCCTGGTGTTCTTTTCCACCTTAATTTTAACCAAGGGAGATCAGCAAATCTGAGTCACTCGCTTCTCCCTTCTGTGGGTCAAACGGGATGTGGCAGTGGCTTACTACTTTCTTAAGTGGATTTCTGTTGCAATAGCAGTGTGAGTTTTGAGCAAGGAGCAGGCTCCATGGCCTATACAGTAAGTGCTGCTGCTGTGCTCCTTGTGGTGCTAGCACAGTGTCTGTTCCCTTGGGATGGGCACTGCACAGAGTCATCTTACAATCCTGTTCCCTCACTTCAATCCTCAAAAGAAAGGAGGAAATGAGGAAATAAAGCCTTGTAGCACCCTGCACAGCCTGATATAAATACTGCTGTGCATCAAAAAATAAGCTTACTATCCTACATTCCTGTCCCTAGATACCTGTCAGACAAACTGCTTTAAAAATTTACATTATTCAATGAAGCCATGTACCAGCTTAGTGTAGATTCGATAAGAGTCTTACAAAGATAGCGTCCCTGCAGGCAGAATTAACACCAAGATGTAAAACCATGGTACTGCAGTAACGGGAAGGTAGAGGAAGGTGATTTTCCCCCTTAATTCTACTCGATACTGGGCTTTTAAAAAATGGTATTGATCAGCAACATAGCTTTAATCAATGCAAGAAGTCAGAAAGCTTGTTTACTCAGATGTGGAAGATGCAGCAGTGTGGAAATTAAAAGGATGGACTTAACCACAGCTTGAGAAATCCCGGATTAACTTCTAAATCTTTGCTAAAACATACATGCATCTTGTTCTTTTGCTTTAAGATATTTGGTATTGTTTAAACACCTAATACTTCAGATTTGATATGCATTCAAACACACAGGGTGACAAGACATGACTGTAAATAGGGTATTTTTTCAAATATTATATGTATTGTATTACCAGATAAAGCTTTAAAATATAATTAGCCTAAAAATAATAGGCAGTTATTTCTCTTTTAGGATGCACTTAAAAAAAACAATACAATCACTTCAATACAGTTTGTTTAACATTTTCTGCTTTTAGAAGTTCAACTTTATTCATTTAGTTTACAGTATTAACTGATTTTTACAATGTATGTTTATATAGCTTATGGTCTCTTTAAGAAACGTAGTTTATAGACTTCCATTTGATTTGTCAATATGTTATATTTTGAATTTGGTCTAATCTATGAAGTTCTTTACATCTTTGTTGCTTTGTATTTTAACACAGCTTTGGTATGATTGTAGTATCTTTTAGCAGCTGCTCAGATATTGTATATTCTAGTGTAAGATTTGTCTTCTCTTTCCCACTTCCTTTTGCTTCTGCATTCTTTTCATTGAGGCTCCCAACTGAATATGAGAGGAACGGGAGATGTGAGGGCTCAAGGTGAGGGTAAAATTTTTGCTTAAAATGTTATTTAGGTGAGTTTGAACCTTTCTCCCCTTGATTATGTGGCATAGTGGCTTCAGGTGACAGCTTTTGTTTTGTCTAAGGCTTTGAAACTAAACAAAAAAGCATTTCTGTCTGCAAAACAGCTATTAAAGCCCTGACTGGGTTCTAAACTTTCATCTTTCCTGTTACTTTTCCCCTTGTGTGGTTTTTTTTGCATTTTAGTCATTATAATTTGCTGTTGTCTTGTAAATTTGTAGGTAAGTGGCCTCTAATGAGGCTGCAAATGTGTGGGATAACCACTGAAGGGTTATAAGATATTTCTCATCTCCAAAATCACAGATAGTTAAGCAGTATTTTTCATGTTATACTCGTCTTCCAAAATCTGCATATCAAAAAATACTAGAAATTATCAAATGTGTGCTGGTTCTGCCAACTGTTTTCAAGCAGAAAAAGTTTTCAAAAATAAAATGAGCACTGAATAAAAGTTGGTGTTCCCCCTACCCCCATACAGCCTTATTAAAACCTTAAAACAAAATACTCTTTCATTTGCTTGCTGAATTTTATAACATCTGGCAGATCATGTAGCTGGATTTGACAGCGTAATCCTCTGACTCTCGCAGTTACTGGAATTCTTTCTAATAGAATGCAGAATTATGAAATAGGTTATCTTTGAGAGAGATATGTATTTAATTTTGACCTTGCTATCACTTTTTACTTAACTTTTTCATAATTGCCTGCTTAATGCTGGTTAGAAGGAAAGCATTGTGTACCCAGAAATTCATTGCCAACTATTTTAAAGAGTGGCTTGACTTAATAGTGTAAATTGCACTTTGAAGTTCGGCATGAGACCCAACCTGTACGGTGTGGGGTCAGTTAGGTTGGGTATTTTTCAGAAAATACTTACACGTGACAGTCAATATATTTAAGTGTCTTGTTCTGAGGACAAGTAAATTTGAAGAGGCAACTGACAGCATGCAAATATTCATAAAGCAAATATGTCATTTTTTTTTTCCCCCAGAGGTCCAAATGTAGTTCCATAATCTTTAGCTGTGTGACCATTGATTTAATTGACGTAGAAGAATCATTGCAAACTAGAAATTTCTGGAACTCTTCTTTTCTTTGTCCTATATGACCTTATTTATCCTTACTAAAGGAAAAGCTTTTTTATTTAGGAGAAAAAAAAAAAAAGGTGCAGCCACAATATTTTGTGCTGTATCTCAAAACTGTGACAGTAACAGTAACCCTCTTACTTGCTGTCTTTACTAACACTGTTGATGAGATGTCTTACAGTTACCGCCAATTCTTTCCTGCATTTCAGCCTCAAAGGCACTTAGTTCCATAGCTTGTAGCAGTGAAAGATTTCATCTCTTTGCCTGTATCAGTCACTGGTATTAAAGAAATTACTGACCAACTTAGAGACAAAGTACCTGTTAAAGTACCTGTTAAAGTTACCTGTTAAAGGTAACCCCAGTAGGCTACAATGTGGTGGGTCTCTAGTGACCATCTCAAACAGTTACCAGTGCAGGAAGTCCAGAGCAAACCAGACCAGCCCAGAACTGGGTGGCACACGTTGGCCCTGGGGCAGTAGGTGTGTGGTCCCCAGCTCTGCTCTCCTTCCTCCAGCTTGCATCTACTGGGCGTGCCATGGGCCCTCCAAGTGCTTGGTCTCCAACCTGCTGTACTGGAGGAGGTGCAGGGGAACCCTCAGAATTGTTCTGCATGTGTTCATCCCTGTTGTGTATGAGTTGGGTGCCTTCCATGGGCTGGCACTCCCACAACCTGGGCTGAGCACCCTTTTGTCACAAGTCAAAGCTATTTGAATGTTCCAGAAACTTCTAGCACAGAGCTGGTGTTTCAGCTGCGCACCTGGCCCAGGAACAAGGGTTTGAGCAGAACCTACCTTAAAATTGAGTTGTAGGTGATGCATGTAGTTCTGCTTCCGCAATATCATTTCCCTCATGCTCTTCACTCCAGTGACTTCCAGTTGTGTCACCTGTTGTACCATACCTTCGTTTCAGCCCCGGCAGCTACTGCTTTCTCTTGACTGTGTGTTTGTACAGCAGCTAGGAAAGCAGGGCATTTCTGGCAGCCGGAGCCTCTAGATCCTGCTCTAATACCAGTAGTGTGCATTCAGTGTTAGCTTGCTTCACTAACATGAAACATGGAGAAGGTTGCTGGCCCTGCTGACTAACAAATTGCTGTCTTTCAGCCGCAATGTAGCTGTGGATCAGAAGGACGAGAACAAGGAAGCCAAACCTCGGTCGCTGCGTTTTACCTGGAGCATGAAAACCACCAGCTCCATGGATCCCAATGACATGATGAGGGAAATACGAAAGGTCCTGGATGCCAATAATTGTGACTATGAACAAAGAGAGCGTTTCTTACTTTTCTGTGTCCATGGAGATGGGCACGCGGAAAACCTTGTCCAGTGGGAGATGGAGGTGTGTAAACTGCCAAGACTGTCCCTGAACGGAGTTCGCTTTAAGCGGATATCGGGAACATCCATAGCTTTTAAAAACATTGCTTCCAAAATTGCCAATGAGTTAAAGCTGTAACCAGAAAAATAGTTAAGTTGTAAATTAGTTAGCAATTTCAAGTGTTTTTGAGAATTCCGATGGAAATGTATAGAATAACATTTAGGCAATAACTTCTGCATCCTTCTGAATAGTGATATTAAAAAAAAAAAAGCTGCTGAGCTGGGAGGGAGTTGGACTTTTTTATAAGTGCACTACAGCATTAAAGTTGCCTACTATGTAAAATATTACCCCTTCTGCTTTATTTCCATTGCTCCTAAGTCTTTGACAACAAATTGAAACACAGAATATATTCATTAAAATATGCCTCCTGTTTGTGTGGATGTGTGAATGTACAGTATGTGTGTATAATATATAAAGTATTATATGTAAACAAGTCATTTACAACATCGAGCTGTACCAGTACCTCTTTCTGGGCTAATTTTGGTGCTAAAAATTGAAATGGCCAAGGAGGAAACACTTGAGTTAATATTTAAAATAACTGAAGCGATAACCAGTAAATGCAGGTTTACAGTTCACTGCTGTGTTAAGGAAAAAAAAACAAGTGTGTGAAGGGTTTGGATTTACGGTTGTGAACATTATTAGTCCTGTTTTCTAAGTAGATCTCATGAGACTATTAAAAATTCACTTTTACTGAGTAAGTCTTGCATTATATTTTGCCCACCTATTTATTATTTAAGTCTGAATCAAATTTGAAAAATGTAGTTGATTTGTGCATTAAAATCTGGGTAAATGCTCCCGTTCTTTTGCTTCTGCTAAACTACTAAAATTGTATCTTTATCCGTTTGGCTTATGAGTATTGATTGCAGCTAAGAACGCTTTTCTGTTGTTCCACCATTCCTCTGCAGAATGAGGCAGCCTCAAGGGGTGTGCTAAATGCTTACTGGTGACTTTTTCTTTCAGACCAAGTTCTCCACATTAGACTAGGTCAGAGTGATACAAAGCACAAAAGGCCTCTAAGGTCACGACAGGATTTTGATGTAAGTCACCATGTCTCAGTGCTGTCCTGAGGTATTGCTGCCCGTGTGGCAATGCTGCCCTTTGTCTTCTGGGCGCGCACAATATTGAAACCCGAAAGTGGGAATCACATTGGCTACTGATCTCTGTTGTAACGTCCAACTTGCTAAACTACAGCCATAAGCAGCAGCAGTTAAAACTTCTCCTTGCAGCTCTCTTCCAGCGTGCTTCCACTTGGCTCTGGTTGTGTTGCTTTTGGTGGCTTTGTGCCAGTTGTGTCTGTAGCTTCTGCTGCGGAGGGAGTCCACTGATGCTCTTTTAACGTGCAGTGTGGACACCAGCCCTTGATGAACTCTCTGATGGCCAGCTAAGCTTTATGTAGGACACAAAGCTACTCTGGGATGGTCCCCACTTTTTAACCATCACTGTGGTGAGCCGGATTTGATTTTGCAAACTAGAATGAAGAGATTTCTTCATACGTTGTTTCCTACTGATACTCAGTTTATTTCATCAAGGACTTCTGTAGATAATATCCTGCATTATCTACTTGACTTTTTGTATTAATATTTCATGGTTATATTTCAGTGAAGCACTTAAGCATGTAGTTAACATGTGCTTTAAACTGGAGCCTAACTTTGCATTTTAAATTTGCAGTGAGCTAATAGTTATTCATAGTACACAGTTCAGATTTGACCTGAGGTGAAAATACAAAATCCTTAATATTTTGCAAGTTAGTTCTTGTGATCTGTAGTCTGAGAAGGCAGCAGACTCCCCCTCTCTTTCCCTAAGCATCGATATTGATTATGCTAGTTTAAAGGGTAATCATAGTTGTTAAATGTAGTAAATATTCCTGAATTTGCATTTTATTCTCTGTATATTCTGTATCACGCCTTGGCTTGAGAACTCCAGGTGCTACCGGAGTTCAGTTGGCTTTCAGTGCTCTGCCCGTGCCTGTGCTGCTCAGTATGATTTTTTTCCATGAAAACTCCATTTTTGTAATAGCAATAAGACATTTCAGGGCAGTTGTTGTACTTTCTCAGGTGAATGGTCACCTGTCCTTTCACTTCCTACATTTTAAGCACTCCTCCAAATGTATTTTTTCACCCAGCAGTGCACTTTGTTGTCTGAACTGAAAAAGTGTTCTGATCAATGGTGTAAATCTGTATTCGATGGAAGTTCCAAAAGGTTTCATATTAAATGTTTTCTGAAATACTCTCTTCCTACTTCACCTGTTAAGTATGTAATTGTTTCTAGAAAGTGCAGCAGTATCGTACTTTGTACTTGAGTATTTTTCTTCAAGTGTTCTCAAAAGGTTCTTCCAGAGCAAATCTGTTTTTGAGGTATTAAAAATGAATCGTTGTAATAGGAAACAGATTTTTAACAGCTTCCTTCCCAAATGCCTTGTAAAATTGCCAAGTTGCAGTAATATACCCTTGTTTCTGTAGCATACTGCATGCTTACTGTTCAAGCCTCTAGGATTTGCCTGGAAAGGAAAACTGCATTCTTCAGATCTCCAAACCAAAGACTAACTTCTTCCCAAACACAGGACTTTTACTTGTTCATGTTCCTTGGGGATCTGTGTAGGTTTATCAGCACCTCTGATACGACTCTGCAGAACTACAGCTGATTTTTCTCTCCTTAAGAGACAAGTTTTAAAAATAATTGGGGATCTGTGTGTGGTGAGGCAGTAGCAGCAGGCCAAGGCATTTAGAGATGCATGTCTAGCAACTGAGAAGTGGTTTTATGTACTGGCATGACTGGTGTTCTGGAATGTGTGTTCCCAATGGTGTAATGGGCTTGTGACTAAAGGTTTGCATTGCAAAAATCCAGTTCTGAAGAGGTCTCTTGGTTACTGGGTGTGGGAGAGAAAAATGTCATCAGAGTTTGGGTGAGGAGGGGTTGACTGCTTAAAATGAAAGTTTTTTAGAGATATTTACATTAAAAAAAATCTGAACACTGAGCAGGAATAAACAAGTTCAGATAAACTTTTTCTTATGCAAACCTTTCCTGTACTTAGGCTTTCTAAAACACTTCAGTCTATTTTACCTCTTTAGAAGGTCTCAGGTCCTAGACCATGTTGAGCAGTAGAGAGGCAGGTCAGAGGAACAGCTAATCTGCTGGTCTAAGTGTTTTGCACACTACTTCTATCCAGGCTACAGTGTCATGTCCAGTCTTTGTGGGTTCAAAGATTTTTAGTACAGATTTGGGCAAGGCTCATCTTTTTCTCGTGTACTACAGTGAATTTTCAAGATCAAATGTAGTGAGATACTGAATCCCAGATTTTTTTAATTGCAGCATTTTTAATCAAGATAAATTAGATTATTTTAAGAAATAATCTGAAATTCTTATCAACATGCTTATGTTAAAAGAGATTAAGTCAGAAGTTCAGGAGTCCTTCTAGACATATGGAAAGATTGTAGCAGATCTGGAATTTAAGTAGAGGTCTTTCCAATTCAGTTAAAATGTCGGGTACCCATGGGCCTATTGGGATAATACACAGCAGCTTTTAATCAGTCTGTCCCACAGCTGCTGTGTCATACACCGTGTTGTGGATTGCAATTGGATTAGGACTGCAGCGAACCCGGAGAACCATTTTCTCTGCTGAGCCCTGGTCTGGAGCAGCAGCACATGCACAGCAGCTTTCAGTTAAAGCCTGCTTGGTTGTGCTGGTTTCGGTTCCTGAAGGGCGCAGGTACCTCGCTGGGCATGGGCAGAGGGTGCCCATGAGCTGGTGGCGTTCTCTGTGTTTCAAGGGTGGGGTGGTTGAGTGTTTCTTCCTTTGCAGTTTGCCATCAGCTATCCAAGACCACGTCTCTCCTTTGTAACCTGAAGAGTTAAATATTTAGAGATTGTTGGCAATATTACTATATTACTCATGTGAAATTTTGTTTTCTAATTCACATTGCAGATATTTAGGAAATCCCAAATGCAGTTTGGGAAAGCTGGTCTCACTGTAGATTCATGTTTCATTTTAAACATATAGATTTGCAGTTTCCCTGATTTCCAACTGTCAATATAATTTTATTTTTTTTAAGTTTTCACAGAAAAGCCCTGGAGCTTTCCTGTAAAGATAGGTTCATGTTATTACATAGCACTGGTGCTGCCAGTTAAACCCCTGCTCTGACATACTGGTGAAGTGTGGTTGTTGAAAATTCCACCTTTGACCAGAATTTTTCTCTCCAGTAGCAGTGAATTGTTTCATTGATTTCACCACTGACCATTACCCCATCACTTCAGAGAACAAACTTACCAAAAAGGAAGATGTATGAGTTTTGGATAAAAGCTGAACCTAGTGCAATTGATAAGATTTTTTTAAAGTCACTCTTCATACCAACAGCCCATCAGTGTCTTGTGTTACAGCAGCAGTAAATGCTGAGAGAGGAGAAGTCCAGGAAACAACACAGGTGTGGTAGCTCTTCATGTGTGTGCTCCTTACTTGTGACAAACTAAGAGCAGGAAAAAGCCAACCCTTAAACACTCAGATAACACGATGGTGTTCATGTTCCTGTTTCTACTTATCCTCTTAATGTGCCACCACCTCCTGCCTCCAAGCAAAGGGGCTGGATAAAATGAGCAAAGCCGTGGAGGAGCAGCCTCTTCATCCAGCGCTTCTGAAGTTGAAATAGTATTGTATTTCAAGCAAAAGAGTTTGAAAGACCCTTAACTATTCATTTTTAGCTTTCTAAGCATCTTCAACTTTCAGTACAAACAGGAGGCTCTCATTCCAGCATTAAGCAAAACCAGAAGCTCTGTCAATCCTAAGACTCTGAATCCTGTAAGTATCTGTGCACAGAAGCTGTGTTCAGGGCATTAATTGCCAGCTGTGAGTTCATCCTCACCTACAAGTGCAGTTAACACCTTGTGGAAGTTGTGACTTAGCAGGCAAGATGGTTATTGCAGGAAAAAAAAAAATGCTTTTGCTTGTTTTGCTTATGTATGTTGAGCACTTGGAACTGTGTGTTCTGAGACTGGGATGGAGAATTCATAGAGTGGGCATGGTTATGGTTGCTGTGGGAACCACAGCATTGAATTTCAAGGCATAGAAATATTGGAGTTCTCAGTCACCACATTAATACCCTTATGTTACTGTTTAATAATATCCTTATGAAATTCAGGGCATAAAAACAATATTCATACAGCTCATGTTTCTTCATAGTTGCTGGTCAAAACTGAATGTATTAGGTGAATAAAAATCAGATACTCAAATACCTCGCCATGAAAATAACTTTGTTAAAGCATATGAGGATGCCAAATCAGAAAGTGAAATGCTACTGGTGTCACAATAGCAGGGTTTGCAATCATTTGCCAACCTCAAGGTAAAGTCCTTTTTGCTTGGAGGTGTCTTACCAAGACCTCAGCTCAGCTTGAGCACTGTGGTCAGATACAAACAGCAAAGTCTTTCCAAGCATAGAATTATTTCCTCTCCTGGCTTACCCAGCCAAAAGGCATCAATGTGAAGTGCTTTCACACATGTTTCCGCACAGATGGAAAAAACCCCAGCCTGATAGGAGCTTGGAGATGCTTGCAAACGCATGTTTTAGTTGTCCTGTGTCTGTGGAGCCTCGAGAAGCAGGAGCAGGGGCTGGTGGCATGGGGCATCAGCTGGAAAGCTGGTGGGTTGGGTGGATGGATGGATGGATGGATGGATGGATGGATGGATGGATGGATGGATGGATGGTCACTCCTGCAAGGAAAGGCGAGCTGCAGAGGGACGTTGCAATGTCTGCAGTGGCCACAGGATGTCTCTCAAATGCAGAAACATGGCTCTGGTGGGTGTTCATCTGGAATATTTTTAGAAAAGAGCTGCAAGGATCACTTGCTCCATGCAGAGCAGCGATTTTGTGTCGGTTATCGGGTGGTGTTACCTACTCACACAATGTTGACTTACTTTAAAAGTACTAGGGAGAAAAATGCAGCACAAAATATTGACAGAAGTTGCATATTTTTCAGGTTGAAAAATACTCTAATGCTACATTTAATTTTCCGTTACTTTTTCTTGCTTTTGGAGCTAAGGTGTAGTTAAATGGTCTTTAGCCTTGCCATGGAGAACCTGTAGGGCTTTAAAATCCTTCTCTAGTTCTTTGTCAAGCCTTGTTCCATCTCCTTTCCTAGGAAATGGCCATGTTGGGCAGCAGGCTTTTCTGTTGAGAAAGGTAAAAGGAATATTGAATATTTAAATTAATTTCCAGCTTTTTAAAGATTAAGAATCTTTGTTTTCCTGTTTGGAAATTTAATTACTGAAACTATGTTGCTGTTCATCCTTTAGTAATCAATCCAATCAAGGCTGTAAATTGCAGCCAGCCTCTTCTAAAATAATCTGGGATCACTTGCCATTTATGTTTCACTGTATTAAGTAATTCTAAAGCATTATGCCTGGCATTTTCCATGCCTGCACTCTGTTTTAATCTTCAAACAAATCTTGTCGCTTGTGCTTCGAATAGGCAAGAAGTGAAACTTATTTGCTCAGGATTTTTTTCAAATTACATATTTTGCTGCAGCTTTTGCTTTTGCTGTAATCCAGGTTTTGCTGTTGGGGGATTCATAGTGACTGGTACCAGTGTTTGTCACTGGGATGTTTAGATGCAGTGAGTGGAAATGCAGAAGCTGTTTATTTTGGTCGATCTCAGGCTCCTCCGTGTTCATTCTGTGAAGGAGCCCAGCGACACCCCCTTGCTCCCGCAGTCCCAGTGCCCATCGGCTGCTGCCGAGCCCTTTTCTGCGCCTCACAAGGTGATGCACTAAGGCGTTGGTTGCAGCGGGAGTCGTGGTGAGCCATGTGCATGGGGCTTGTCCCTTTGTGCGTGGCCATGCGGTGGGATAAGCCCCAGCAGAACTTTGCTCTCAGGGTGTTCTGCTCCTCATCATCAGTCTGGGGGCAACCACCAGAGCAAATTTGTTGGGTCACATCAGTTTTATCTAACTGGTCCCTTTATGAACATCTTTATCCCTGGCATCTAAAACTTGTTGCTTTCTCCTTATCTTCAAAGATGAGCCTTGGCCGAACTCTCCTGGCTGAACAGTTCTTCTAGCTAAAGTCTCAGTTCAAGGGACAGTCCCTTTTTGAGGTCTCCTGTGGTGTCAGGGCTCCATGAACCTCTCCAGACCAGGACTGTAAGTGTTCTTCTAGCTGGGGAAAGTGGACAAGTGCTCCAGGGCCCCCTGAAGCATCTCAGTGTGGGTCTGTGGTACAGAGTATGGCAAATGCAAAGGGATCTCCTCGGTGTTAAGTTGCTGACATGATTCTTCAGGCCTGAAGGACAGTTTAGCTCAAGTAAGTGCAAGGCTGTAGTGAAAGGTTGAAATTAGAGCAGTCTCTAGGATGAGGAGGAAGGAGAGTCATCTCTTCTGGATGACTTCAGTCCCTAGGTGCTTCTTGTTACAGCATCAAACACCTCACTAGAATGCTTGCTTAATGAGGTGTGTTCTATAGTGCATGCAGGGATGGGCAACGTGCACGACAACAAAACGCTGCAGCGAGGAGCTGTGTGGGCTCCGTGTGCTAATGAACAGGGTCAGGACTGTCCTCTTGCTGCAGCTCTTCAGGAGCAGCCAGCTCTCACTGCGAGGCCTCCATAAGCAGGAGGGAAGGCTTGTCCTGGTCGTGTTGCTGTAGGGAACTGTGTCCATTTTTCTACCTGATAGCCCTTTCATTCTCAGGAGAGGCATTAAAAGGAGTATTGCAAGGTGTAAAGAGAGGGATGGTGGGAGCTCACCGGTGGCAGAAGAGCAGCTTGGTGAGCACCACCTCAAGTAGCCCCTGATTTGGATGGGTTTGTGTCTGGGGCATAGTTGTACCACTCACCATAGCTCCTCACACTGTAGTTGTTGGTGCCAACAATTCTTGGGGTGAAGCTGCAGCTTGCAGGGGCTGCATGGAAAGACAAGTTCCTCCTCTGACCTCTGTTTTCAGGAGACTTGCAGGGACATTTATCTCCAGTCCATCCACCGACCCTGGTTGAAGCTAGCTGGCAGGTTCAGCAGCTGCGGGGAGGACAGATCAAGCGGACATGAGCACAGGCACTCACACACCCTGCATGGCTGCATAAAGCTTGTTTCTCTGGGAAACCAGCCTGAAAACGGTGACAGTTCACAGCAGGGACCAGATCTGCTGATCAAGAGGCAGCTCTCCTTAAAAGGTCACTTTTCAGGTCAGAGCTGTGCTCAGGGTGAATCCTGGTGGAATGGGGATGGATTCTGCCGTGCACAAAAGGGAGCCGGGCTCTAGTTTGTGCACCTAATGACTTGGCTAAGTGAAAATACCAGACTGTTCTCCAGTTTTCTCTCTGTTGTTGACATTATTAGCTTGGTTTGCCAGGGTGAGTGGTGCATGATGTAAGACAGATTTATTTTTTCTCTGACTATTTTACATCTGGATAGTTCTGCTGAAGAAGCAGGGAAAGGTGGAATCACCTTTTCAAAGTAGTAAAAGCAAAGGCAGTAATAAAAACATTCATCAAGGATAAAAATAAAAAGGAGGGATGAGAGCCAAGCTTTATGGGGAGGCATGCTATTTATTTAACGAGCATCCAGCATCTCTCATTAACTTGCTGTTACCTCTACCTTACCCTCCCTTCTGTCCTGCAACAACATGTGAGAATAAGGAACATTTCATCCGTGCCTTGTCACTCAGACGATGCCTTTTTCCAGGGTTCTGCACAGCTTGTAAGCAATCACGTTCAGATTTCACTGCAAAGCTGAGTTTCAGTGATTTTGCAGATGAGTTCAGGAAAGGCAGGGGATGAGAACAAGTCCTAAATTTGGACTAAACCAAAGATAGACATGCTGCTAAATAGGAAACTAAAAACTGGGAAGTGTAGCTCTGGATCAGCATGGTGTTGCGTTGAAATTTGTGGTGATGCTGATGACACCTGCTAAACTCACTGCTGTAATTTATCTTTCCTTGCAGCACGTGCAAGTGTCCTGGCTGGGGATGTGTGGGACATGCTGGCAGTCACCTCGTCTGCAGTTTGGCTGCTTGCAGAGAAATGGGGTTTTGTGCTGCTAAATTCACTGGTCATGGAGTAACCCTGTGGGTAGGGCACTGCAGAGGTTGAAGATCAAATTTTGACCTCTGAAAGGGTCTGATTCTCCCCCAAGGGCTGTGTGGGACACTGCTGGGGCTCTCCTTTTTCCTTCCAGCAGTGTTCAACCTTTGCAGCTTATTAGAGCAAGGAGTGTGTGTCTGGAGACAGAAAACGGTGATTTCTTGCCCTTGCTTAGCAAGTCTAAGCTACACTGGTGTGCTCCAACCAGAGCTTTGCAGAGATCCACTTGTACACAGCAAAACCTGCAGAAGCCCCATGGCCTGAGAGGTGGGAGACCCTGAGCCAGTTTGAAAGCACCTTCCCACAGAATAGAGGAAGAGAAGTAAGGACGGTGTGGGGGGAATGGAGGTGCTGGTCCATCTCTGTTATGAGTTTGGTATTACTTTCCCAACAGCTCAAGCCTTTTTACCAACACTTGCTCAAATTTGGGTGTATTTTTGGTATGACATCCAAATCTTTACTGAACTTTTTGCTGGGGTTGGGATGCTCTCAGCCCAGCCTGAGCACCCTGCCAGAGGGTCAGATCCAGGAGCTTCCACTTCTCTGTGTCCACAGCAATGTCTTGGAAACAATACTGTCAGCCAATCTTTTCAAATGAAATTAGTGCTGGAGACAGCTCTGTAGATGACAGCAAATTGAGCATGCAACATCAAGGCCCATTGCTGTAACTTACCCTTTCATTACCATGTGGACAAGGATATGGCTGGAGACATCTGGGAATGTGGGTCATGCTGACAAGGACCTCTGACACAATATTGGCCATATCCCAACAGCCATGTGCCTCCTTTAGCACCGTCAGTGCTAGGGGAGGATTTCCTGGACGCCTTGCATGCTGCTGCGCTATACCATGAATATAAGTGTGTATAAGTGCAGTGCAGAAGAGGAGGCACCCCAAGTCCTGACGGTGACTACCTAAGCTGGAGGACACAACATTCATGCTCGTAGGGAGAGGCTGAAGGGCGATCTAAGCCTCAGCCTCTCCTCTGAGCCTGACACCCACCCCAACTGCAGAGCACCCTCCAGCCTGGCCTCTAGGGTGAGGGAGAAGGCACAGGCAACTTCTGCAGCAAAGACCTCCTTTGTGCAGCTCAGCAGGACCTCCACCAGCTCTCTGGCACTGTAATGAAGGGCTTGTGCCTATTTAGAAATCAGTGTATACACAAAGAGGATGCGGTCACCAGCAAATCTGAGCTCCCAGACCAGTTCTTCAGTTCCTAGTGCAGCAAGCTGTCTGCACTGCCGCGGTGGTGTACAATTTGCTGTTGAGGGTTGCTAAAGGGTGTGTAGCCTCGTTCCCTGTGTTTACAGGGCAGACAGCAAAGGAAATGAGGTGTTAAACCCAGCAGGAGCTCAAACACAGCCCTGCTCAGCCTTGATGCCATCAGAGACAAAAAGGCCTGCCAGCAATCCCACTCACCAGCTGCTGTGTGGAAAATCCTGAAGTGGGCTGAGATTCAGGGAAAAGGTACTAAAATCTGTCTTTTCAGGTGACAGGGTCCCTAACTAGGCCATCTTCTGAAGCAGGAGACTGAGCAGAACTGTAGCTGAGTCCAGAAGAGGAAAGACTGGAGTGATCTGATCTCTGCTTCTGTTCTGTTTCCAAGTAGGTAGAATAGGTCAATGGATTTGAAATGGAATAGCAGGAGTTCCCTCCCTCGGCACCCTCCTCCCAGGCATGGCTGGAGGATTGGGTCAGTTTTTAGGACAGTCACTTGTTGTTCCTCCTCCCTGTCTGATGCTGATAGCGGGGGTCTCCTCATGCTGCACCCCACTGGGACAATCCCTGTACAACCAGTGTGTGCTAACCAGTGATAGCCACCGAGGGTCCGGCCTGGCAGGTGTTGAGGATGCCCACAAGAAATAAGATCACCCACTGGCACATCCTTCTCAAGTTACAGTTTTCCACAAGAGAGCACCCCAGTCTGCTGCCATTGTGGCTGTCGGGGCAGGGGCTGCCCCAGGACAGAGGTGAGCTGGAGCCTGAAGGACAAACCTTCTGCCTCATCGTAGCAAAAAGCCTCTTCCTACCTCGGCTGGTTTCATTTCCCTTTTCTGGCCTGAATCCAGGCTGGGTTTGGGCCAGGACACTTCCTAGCCCTGGTTTCTTGTCTAGTTGCTAGGTCAACTTCTCCTTTGGCTGGCCTCCTTCTGCTCCTCAGAAAGACCTTCTGCGTGGGCCAGGCTAGTCCCTGTGCGAAAGAGGAAGGGAAGGTCCTGGCCTGACACACGGGGAGTGGTGCAGCTTGTGCAAGTGTCTGTCACAAGGCAGGAAGTGTAGGAGTCAGACTTTCCCAAGACTCAAGTTAGATCTCTTTCTGGCCGCCGTGATGTGTGTGGGTGGGCTGACGTGTAGGACAACAAAAGCTCTCTGTTGGTAGATGTAAGCAGAGTAGTTTGAGAAGGTCCCAAATTTTCTTCTCAGCAAAGTAAAGTGATAATTTTTTCACAGTGTTGTGAGAACATTGCTGAAATTTTCTCTCCTGGAGAAGAGAAGGGAAAGGGCTTCACAACATCCAAGGATGCTGTCAGGAGGACCTTCAAGCTTGTATTACAGTCACACAGCTCAGAAAGGACTGGGAGAAGTCACAATTCATCAACCCCATGGTCATTTGCCTGGCACACAAGCTGCTACTGTCTTTTTTGGGGGGTCATAAATATTCGCAGTCCACTCAGGCAGGTGGTCAGCCGTTATGTCTCTGGGGAGCCAAAAGCTCTGTCAGATCCCCGCTGTAAGGTGCTGGCGTCTGTTTGAAGTGGTGCTGAAAAGGGCTGTTTGTCTCATCGACAGCTCTGCTATGGCCCAAATGTGCCTGCCTGTGTCAGCAGGACCGGAGATGTCCTGTGCACATCCCAGGGGGAGGGAGCTGGGGGACGTATCCTGAAGTCTCCCTGGATGGGTAACTGTGACCGACCCACCACCACCACTGAAGGAAGCAGCGAGATGTTTTGTGACTCCATTATCCAGCAGCAACCCAGAAAAACCTCGAGTGTTGGCTCTTGCTTAGGCTGTCATATGCTTGAATTCAAGGAAAGTTTTCTCCCTTGGCAAGGAAGGATCAAAGCCACTCTCTGGTTCGGTGCTAGCCAAGAGCATCGCCGCTTTCCCTTCTGCCCCAACACTTGCAGTTCCCAGGCTGGCTGCTGGTGGGATGTGCCTCCTGCTGTGGCAATGGCCATGGTCCTGCTCCCTTGGGCAGCTCCTCCCCACGTATGACAGGCTACAGACAACGTCCCCAGAGAATCTGAGGAAGGAGCACTTGGTACCAGGCCGGACAGGTCCCTTAGATGCCTGTTTGAAGCCTGGGAACAGGCAGGGCTGAAGTAACTCATTCCCGGAGCAGGAACGCATCGGAAGTCTGGAGGAAAAATGGTTATGGAAACAATGACAGCAGTGACAATCAGAATAGGTGGGATTGAGCTCAACACAAAGACAGTGTGTCGGCCGAAGCAGGCGTCTGTTTCCGTGGAAGAAGTCATCTGCTGCTGTGACGAGCCCGTGCCTCTCCTTGCCTTTGGGGAGCTGGGAGGAGGAGAAGACAGAAGGGACAAAGGTGGCTCAGCACACTGGTGGCCAGACCTGGCTGTGCCTGAGCTGAAGGCAAAGCTCAGTGCCCTGGTGTGCACGTAGGAAAAAGTACGGGAGCTCTTTTCCCTGTTTACTGCCCTGGGGCAATGGCAGCTGCAGCTTCTGTGAACCTCTGGGCTAAGCTGAACCTCAGCGGGGTGATCGCGTCAGCAGAAACCTGAATGCTTTGCAGGAAGCACCATGTCAGGTTTGGCCCAATTCAGCTTGGTGGACTCTGAGGTGTGAGGAGGGACCATCTGTGGTTTAAAATAAGACAGCCCCAAACTGCAGCAACTTGTGGTGGCCCTGAGTTTGTGGCCTGCAGGTGGATGGTCTGGTAATACAGCTCCAAAGGTGAGTGGAGACCCATCTGCAGCCTGCTGCTGTGGAGTCAGCCTGGGTTTGGAGAGTGATGCAGCTGGAGGTAACCAAGTCCTGGACAGTGCCCTGCCTGCTGGCACCGTTCAGCCACAGCTGGTGATGGTGGCAGCCTTCATTGCTTGCCAAGCTGTGTTCCTGAGCCTGGCCCAAACCCAGCTGGATGCTTGGGTTCCCAGTGGTGGGTGCACTTGTGTGCTGACATGCCCTGTCCACTCCCTGTGGTGGAGGTTGTCCTGCAGGGCCTCATGGGGCCAGGGCCGTGTCCTCTACCCTTGGGCTGCCTTCTTGTCACCTGTGGAGTGACACTCAGGCTCAGAAAGCATCACTCAGACCTCCAGATCTTGCAGGTCCCCATGTGTGGGGGCTGCCCCATGCAAACACCACCCGTGCAGTGGGGTGGGGTCTCTGTTCCTGGGACCCATCAGTTCTGCTGCGAGCATCCCTGACACTTAACCCTGCTGTGTTTCAGAGCTGCACCCTTCACAAAAAAAGGAGCTTCCCCAAAGAGACTCGAGGTCCTAACAAGACTTGCCAAGGATTTCTGCTGGGCTGCAGCTTCCAGCCCAGCTGGAGATTAAACAATGTCCTTTAATAGGAACAGCCGGGCAGCGGTTTCTGGCGCAGGGGGAGGAGAGCATTCCCCATTCAGAGCTCACACACAGGCAGCGTGGGGGACCGGGATGCCCTGATTTGGAAGTCTCTTGCTCGACCTGAATGCTCCAAAGGCGGCTGCATCCTGTGCTTGGGCCAGGGGAGATTTGTTATTTAAAGGATTCCTTGCCCGCTCAGCGTAGAGGGGAAGTTGAAAGACGCCAGCTTGTGCTCCCGGCCTCTGCTGAATGTGACTTTGACCTGCAGCAGATACAGGAGTCACCACCAGCTTGTTAGAGCCTCCTGGGCGTGTGGGGCCCACTGGTGCTGCCATTTATGGGGCTCCAGCCATCACCCTGATTAGATAGAGCTCGCCCAGGGCAGGGGCAGCTCTCCCTCTCGTGCCTCCCAGCGTTGCCTTGCTGCTCAGAGGCCACCCTGAGGTCCTGCCAGGGGGATCCTGTGGGAAGGGGGCTGCTGGAACACTCGCCAGCCTAAACAGGAGCTACATTTAAAAATACGCAGAAAAAACAGCCAAGCTGGCAGGCATCACTCCTGTTTCCATGAGAACAAGGAAATGCAGCCTGCCAGGGCACCATTGCTCCAGCCTTGGCTTTCCAACCCCGCTTTCGTCCTGCAAGGAGATTTCTCCCCAGCTCTTCCCTGCTTTTACCCCCTTTCCTTATTGAGGCTCCTTCCAGTGGACCCTTGCTGTGGTCCCTGCTCTCTGCAACTACTCCTGCTGTCCTCATAAGCCCTCTGAACCTTCCTAGGGGAGACAAAGCCCCATCATGCCACCACCAGCACACCAGGGTGCTGGACATGAGGAGTCCCACACCCCAAAATGGCCAAAACTTGACAGACAAAGCCCAGCACCTGAAAGAAGGAGCTGGGGTTCTGCAGAGCAGGAGTTGGACACATCTGTTGCAGGGTTTTATTGCTGCCAGTGCTTGGGCTGGAGCAAGGGTCTGCCCTGAGCTGGACTGGAGGGTGATGTCCCCTTTGGTGCCCTCCCCACGCTGGTGGGAGATGGCCTGTGGGAGGGGACCAGGGTCTTCAGTTGTGAGTGGACCACCTCTGCTAACAGCTGTTCACCTCTGCTAACATGCTTTTTATGGTCTTTTCCATTCCCAAGATAAATTCTGCAAGAATTTTCTATTTCTGCAGGAGAGGCAGCAGGGAGAGGAAAGGTTGAGCTCTCTTGAGACCTTTGTACTTTTTTGTTGTTGTTGTTGTTTTTATCTTGAGGAAGGAACAGACTAAAAGGGGCATAAATAAAATGCAACTACTTGGGACAAAAATAGTCAAAATCCTTGCCCAGGGCAGGGAATGAGTTTGTTCTTGAGGGAGATGCTCAGCTAAGGGATGATTCTGCATTTCAAAACAGACCTTTTTTTGTGGGGTTTTTTTTTTCCCATCTGGAGTAGAAGAGCAACCAGGTTAACCCTCATCTCGAAGCAGGTGAGCAGGAAGGCAGAGGACTGTATCCAAGAGCCACCTTGGCCACCCTGCCCCCAGCCTCAGCAAAGCTGCTTCCTCCCTACTGTGAACTAGGGCTAACGATACTCTCTGAGGGCTGTTAGAAGCCTGCATGATGCTTTGCTAAACCCAACATCCTACAAATGCAAAGTACTGTTGGCACAAAGCCTGGCATAAGCTGAGGAGTGATCTTGTTTTCTTCCCCAAGCCTAAGTTTGGGGTTTCAGTACTGATGCCCCCAGAGCCCAGCCCTGGAGGTCTCCTCCTCCTGGGTGAGCAGCACGTTCCCACCTGCGGGGGGGTGGCAGGAGACTTTTCTACCTTGGAAAGGAAAAAGAAAAGAAAATACTGACGAACTTTCAGGCACTTCTAAGATACACTTTATCTGCATGCTTCGTGCACAGTGTAAGTGCCTGAATTTTTTTTTTTTTGGTCTTATTTTCCAAAGATCCCACAGTCTCAGTGTGGTTTGATAACAGTCCCTCACCACAGGTTGCCTCTTCTGAGAGGCTCATTTCCAGGTCCCAAAATATCTCCCGCAACAGCTTGTTTGGAAACTGCAGCGACTCAGCCACAGCCACTGTCCCCCGAGTGAGCACAGGGCTGGAGGCTGCAGGCCACAATTGCCTCCTCTGGCACTCCAGGGGTTTTCTCAGTGGGGTGGAAGGACAAGAAAGAACATGTTGAGAAACAGCAAATGGATAATTATGTGCCAAGTTCAAAGATTAGTGGTTGGCTTATTAGGTTTTTCCCTAAGCTCAGTATTAAGTAATGCTAAATGACCCCCGCAAAAGTCAGAAGGGAGGATTCATAAAGGCTTAGGGGTGGGTGTTTGTGTTTGAAAGTGTCATGGGACTAAGAGTGCCGGCAAACAACAGTTTCCCTCCTCATTGGTATCCACTGGCAGATGTTCCTTAGTATCTTAAAAATTGTTTTACCTTACTTCCTAGTTTTATGTCTTTTTAATAAGTGTTCCCATGCCCATTCAGCCTTGAATATCTCTTGGGTTTTTAAATGTATTTCACTGTTTCTCTCCATCTTCTTGATGTGTTTATTCCAAATCCCTTTTAAGTAATCCTATACGTGGTTTTGGTGGTCCCTGCTCAGTGCTGGCTTTAACTGGAAGTGAATACACTAAGCTGAGAGGCTTGTCAGCTGGGAAACAAACCCTCTATGTGGTGGTGGCTCACCAGAGAAGCTGTTCTTGGTGGAGGCTTCACTTTTGAGCTAAATTTTACGAAAAATCTCAACATGGCCAGGTCGATGACAAACAAAGTGGAAATGATGGCCAGAGAAGACAGTGTACAGGTGCAAGAGGAAAGTAATGGCTGAAAGGGAACGTAGGCTAAATACAAAGACATGTCACTGCTGGCTTTGACACTGATTGTACAAAAGTGTTTGGAAAAGATACACAGGCCATCTGCTGCCTTACGCCTCTCCATGGGCTTCAGCTGAGCCGCTGCTTGGTGTCATTTCTCACAGATACTGCTCCACGCTGGTCCTTTATTCCTTGTGAGGAAAAGCACAGGACAACTTTTGTCTGTTTTTGGAACTGTGTTTTATACTATGTGCAATGGTCTTCCTAGCCAGGCATTCAGGGCTGTCCTGCCCAAGCACCAGGACCACCAGAATCAACTCAAAGGCGTTTCAAGGGGAGCAGGAGGGGGCTGTGCAGAGGGGTGCTCAGCCCCTGGAGACATCCTGCTCCCCGCAGGAGAGGAGATGGACATGGCATCTTACTGGCAATGGATCATGGCAGCAGGCAGCGATGCCCGGACTCAGGTGAGCCCCCGGGGCTGCACCCCCAAACAGGCACTCCCCTCACCTGTGTGAGGACACTCATGACCACCAGCACGAAACACTGCCAAGTGTCTGTGGCCACTGGTGGGAGAAGAGGCCGGATGCTGTGGGGTGGCAGCTGAGGCCAGACTGACCATTCCTTGCTGGGGCCTGGGCCTATTTTTGTCCAAAATTTAGCTTACTGCCAGGAAGCAAGGCACGTGAACCAGGGCAGAGCCCGTGCTGCCGCGGGGACCCTTCCCCTCTGACATACTTGGAAACCAGCCTCGGTGCCAGGGGTGCTGCCCCACGGCAGCAAGAGGCAGGTCCGGTGGAGATGGACCTTCTTTGTCCCCTGCTGTCGTTGTCCTCATCACTTTGCTCCATCTCAGCAGTGGCATGGGCTGTTGCCTGCAGTCCAAAACAGGCAGCTCCCCCCATGCTAAGCTGCAAGGTCTCCATCCTGCTGACAAGCCTCTTTGCAAACCACAGGGTTCATTGCAAATAATAACCACCAAAAAAAAAAAAGCCCCAAAAAAGGCCAAACCACCAAGTCACAGACAACACGTAGCTTATGGCTCTGGGTTGGTCACGTCCCCCCCTTGCTGGCTGTGAGGTCAGCTCAGCCTTTCGCCTAGATGAGCCCTCAGCCCTGCCCCACTTCACAGCACCCCATGGAATGAGTAAGTCAAAGCAAGGGCTTCGGTGAGATAACCTGGGGCAGTTCAGCTATTGCACAAGGGCGGATGATGCTCAGATGCAAGGTGGGATTGGCGTGCACCTCGCACAGCCCTGCAGAGAACTGCCTGCTGCAACCCCTGCTGCCCCTCAGCCTGACTCTCCTCCGTGCTAATGCAGTCAGGAGGAGCCTTGCAGTGAGAGATGGTCTGTATGGTCACTGGTGGCAAGGGATGGCAGCCAGGACAGAGCCCTTGGGACACCTCTGCGGTGGGGAGGTGTAGCCTTCCCCAGCACTTACCTCCTGCTGCTGGGATGGGACTTTGCAAGAGTTTTGTGGAGGGGAAGGATGGACCTTCTAGGAGGTTGTGAGAGACAGTATGGGCTGGGGATCAGCCTCCAGAGATCCACGGGTAGGATGAGGAGGTGCCCAGAGCCTCCAGGGGTGGCTGGGTTCACTGTGGCAGTTGCATGTGTCCGCGTGTGCCTGGACTTGCATTCCCACACCTCTGCTCTCCTCCAGTTTCCAGGACAGATGTAAGAAATCCTCCAGCCTCTCCCAAGGCTCTGAGCAGTGGGAAATAGCTGAGCTGTTGATTCCTCATGGTCCTTTCCACCCTCTAGGTTGGTGCAAGGTTTGGGGCACTGCTGGCGCCCCACCAACCACCCGTCCATGGCAGCAGAGTGCTCCCCATGCCACCCACCAGACAGAGGAGAGGAAGCGGTGCTGGCAGCAGCACATCCCCTTGGCCTGGCCAGGGGGACATCCCAGAGGCAGAGGGAAGGAAGTAAGGTACTTATTCCAGCTCCGGGGCAAAGAGCATGCTCAGGATGCTGAACGATGTTTTGCCTTAAAACAACATCTTATAAAAAAAAGCCGGCTGTCACTCTCCCATGGCGAGGAGCTGGGCGCTCCAGGGCCATGAGAGCTCCTGTCCATCACAGTCCTCTTCTCATGCACATTCCCACGAGTCTCTCCAGAGCTGTCTCTCCCCAGACAAGTCCCAACGCGGAGGCTGTTACAGCAGTGATCTGATACGATGGTATCCCGATGCCCTTTGCTGAAGACAGCCCACTTGTGGAGCAGCATGGTCCCAAATCTCTCCTGGTGTCCATTCCCACCAGAGCTCTCTCTTCTCATACCCATCTGGATGTCTTCAGTCACTTGCTCCTGCCCTGACCATCCAGCTCTGCCCCACCAGCACAGGACAGCTCTGCTGGCTTCCCAGTAATCACAGGCGAGCTCTGCCCAGCAGCCCAGGAACGTCGTGAGCCTGAGCGGTGATTAGTGATGATTCAGGGGATCTCACCACAGCCACGGAGGGAGACTGGCCAGTTTCTGTGGGCAGACCGCAAGGATGCAGCCCAGCCCACACTTACTGAAACACCAGCTTTCCTGCCCAAGATGACTTCACCACCCAGTGCCCTAAAACCACCTCGTTTGCATCTCACTGCTGTGGTGGCCTCCAGCTTGTCCCTGGCCAGCTGGGACAGCAGAGGAGAAATCCCCTCTGTGCCGAAGCCTCCATCAGCTCCCAAGGGCAGGGCTGGTGCCAGCGCTGACCCTGACAGCGATTTTCCCTCTGGTTTTGCTGCGCTTTGAAGATGCAGCAGCATTTGAACTGCAAGCAGCCACTATTTACACCCCAACAAAGCCATCCTCAGCGTACGTGCTAACTGCTCTGCTGGACCAGGCTGAAGAACACGGGGTTGCAGTTCAGCTAATTCACTTATTTTCCAGCTCTCTCATTCCCAAGTAATTCAGGAAAGCTTTGCTGTGCTTGAGTACTGCCATCTAACACCATCACAGTAAGTCACTGCAAAAATACAAGCTGACACTTCCAAGGTCTCCTTAGCACAGGTTATTCTCAGTTTTACTCTCTGGTCATCAGTAATGGATGTGGAAAGGGCAATCAGACTGCAGCCATCGGCTGAACCTCACACCCACCTGCACTAAACACAGGGAGAAGCTGAATTCTTTACACAGATCTGGAGCTTGCACATGTAGCTGTCAAATTAATCTTCAATTCTGGTTTTATTCTGAAATTTCATGATAGAAAGCTCAGCCTTGTCCATTCTGTATTTTTAGCTGAAGCTTTTGACATTCAATAAAAAATCTCAACATTCACATTTTTCTGTGTTACCCTTTCTATCCATTTTCCTGGGTGTTAAGTATGAGACATTTTACCCTTTGAAAGTTTATATTCATATATATACACACACACACACACATATATATTAAAATATACATATATATGTATATATAAAAATATACATACATATATATATACACACACACACACATGGTTTCTCATCATTTCTCATAGTCTTACTCACTGTCTGGAGGAGGAAAACAAAAATCTTTGGTAGGTTTGGATGTGTCTCTGTTTATTTTTACCCTGTCTGGTAATGCAGATTTCCCCCATTAATTGCCAATCCCAGTCCAAGCCCACGCTGCCAATTTAATTACTAGACCCACACTGTGGATGTAGTAGCTGTGGCTTCTCACCTGCGCCTGCTGGACCTGGCTCGATGAAGCATTCAGACAAAAAAAATATGGTTTTTTTTAAAGGGGGGTGGGGGGGAACCTTTTCCAAACAGCTCCGCAGCCCGAGGGCTTTCCCGTGGGGTGGCTCTCAGCTGGGGAGGCAGCGGTGCCATGGGGCCGGGAACCCAGGGCAACCAGTCCAGGCCTGGAAAGGGAGCTGGCCAGGAGCTTGTGTAATTTCTATGTAAGAAAATAAACCCCAACATGTCAGAGACAGGGGAAGAGGGTCAAGTGGTGCAAGAGAAGATGTCATTCTGATTAGCCTCTCATCTCAGCGTCTTAGGCTATGGGTGTCCTCCTCCAGTGCTGGCCTTGGCTCCGCCTTCACTGGGGACAAACAAAACCCAGCAAAGCCCCAGGATGGTGGAGACGTGCCCTGTCCCACTGGTGGAGGGCTGGAGCAGTCACACTGGCTGTTTCCAGCTCTATAGCTGCGATTTCTGTAGGAGAGGTGGAATGACAGACTAGCCAGAGGAATAAGGAGCAGTCAAAGGAGCCTGCTGGACTGCTGCTTCCCCGGGGGAAAACGAAAAGCAAACAGGAGATGAAAAGGCTGTGCTGCCGTCTCCCTTCCCAGAAGAGTGCCCTGCCCACCACGCTACCACATTTCATGGGTGTGTGGGTGGGTGGAGGGGAAAAAAAAAAAATCACTCAAACTCTCCTGCTTGAGCTATTACACGTTGCGTAAAAACATGGTAACACTCATCTGAGGACAGGCTGGATGGAGCCTAAACCTCCTCCCTCCGAGATGGGTGCTGGAGACATCAGACAATAGCACCCTCCTTTTCCTTCTTGGCCTAGTGATGGATTAATTGCACTGAGCAAAATGCAAAGCCAGGGGAAAGTGTTGCCCTGGCCCCAGCTGCAGCTGGGGTTGAGCTGAGCCAAGCTGAGCTGATCCAAGCCAAGCTGAGCTGATCCAAACCAAGCTGAGCTGTGCTGAGCTGATCCAAGCCGAGCTGAGCTGATCCCAGCCAAGCCGAGCCGAGCCGAACTCATCCCAGTGAAGCTGAGCTGAGCCAAGCCAAGCTGAGCTGAGCTGAGCTGATCCCAGCTGATCTGAGCAAGGATTCCTGGCTGAGGGCAGGACTTGAGCAGCAGCCTCCTGCACCCCGGGCAGGGCTCTCAGTGGGCAACCACTTTGCTCCAGATTTTGTTTTCATGAGAGAGGAGTCACCTCATCCCAAGAAGCAGGAGTCTCCCTTGAGCACCTGGACCTCCTTGTGAAGCAGCCACCCCATCTCCTTGCTTGGTTTGGGCACAAGAGAGCGTGTGAGGAGCTTGGCCACTTTGCTCAGGCCTGGGAGCTCCCCACGGCGTGGCAGGGTGCCGAGGGTCACTGCCGTAACACTGAGCTTACCACCACCCTCGGTGTGCCTTAGGCCGCAAGTGGGTGAAAGACCATTAATAATTTTCCAGTAGATAGCATGGAAATAGAGCAAGGAGCATTTATGGGCAGCTTACTGCCAATAAGTGTAATGTGAGAGGTAAATGGTTTCTCAAGCAGCTTAATTCCTTGAATAAGGACCCTGGGGTCCCAGCAGGCAATGCCTACCAAGAGGGAAGGGGATGGGGCTGACCGACTGCTGCGGGGCAGGCACGGCCTGGCATGGGCACGGCACGCTGGCCGGGGCGAGGCAGCTGCTTTTCTTTCTTCGGAAGAAAAAGACAATGAGACAAAGAAATTCTCCTTGAAAACGTTATAAAAATGGTGCATGTTTTGCGTGGCGAGCCGGCAGCTGAAGGACAACGCGCCAGCCTGTGGGAGCAGGGTGTGTGACAGCAGCAAGAGGACAACACCACAAGGACCACGTTACAGAGCTCAGCTGCAATCCCTGGCAGCAGGACGGCAGTGACAATTGCTGTTCCTGGATCTGTAAGGAAGAAAGGTTCAGCTGAAACTTGACGGGAAAGCCCAGAGATGCAACACGTGTCTGCACACCCCGAAGGGCTTCCCAGCTCCTTTCCTTCCCGAGCCTGCACCCAGGCATTGTCAGCACTTTTCTGGCCAGCGAGGAGCCAGTGCACCGCTGCAGGCTTGGTGAGGACTGATGTCATTGCTGCTGGGTGTGATGCAGAGCATGAGCTCACCCACCCAGAGGGCCCTGCCGGCTGCACCGGCTCCCGCGTCCTTCCCCCAAGCCAGGTGACACAGGCAGCTCCGCCAGCACAGCTAATTGCAGTTCCCCTGTACGAAGCACAGCAGCCACTGCTGACCTCCCTCTCCTCCCCTGGGCTGAAGGCCAAGGCACCCTGACCCACGGCAGTTTGCCATTGCCCAGCTCCATTTCAGGTGCCCGAAGCACAAGCGAGCGGCTGCCCCGCAGTACCCACGCGACCCACGGTAGGCACCCAGGGTGCAACGATGAGTAATGCTGAGAATCAAACCAAAGCTTTTAAGGCCGGGGGTGGGAGGTTTGATTTCTCTCTTGATCGCAGGTTTTTGGCGAGTCCCAGCTGGGGTAGGTCGCTGTGTCCAGCCTTTCGCCGTGACACGTTCATTCTCTGGAATATTTTCAGTTGCTTTGTACAAGCTGAAACAAAAGCTTGGTCATGTTATTCCCAGTGGCAGCAACAGGAGGGAACACAGCAAAGGTGGTGGGTGAGAAAGAAAACCAATTAAAAAGAAATATTTTCTAGTTGGACACAAGCATTAAGGACTAGCTTGCTGCTTTGACTGTACAGGTCCTGCCTCAGACTGCAGGAACCCAGGGGCTAAAATGAGAGGGAGAGATGTAGCAGCTCTGGTGGGCTAAGGACATGGGAGAAACAAATTGCACAGGGAGAGAGATGTTTTTATTAGTCCAGCTGACATAGCTAAAAAAAAAGGACAAGTTTTTAGGCACCTCCTTCCGTTAGACAATCACTGTGAGCACATTAACAACGCTGTGTTGAGGAGAGGCACCACTAAATGAACACTCTCTGACTGCAAGATGCAGCACCAGCTATTTGCCAAGCATCCATGAACAGTGACTTGAAGCACAGCAAGGGGGAACTAAAGAATATACAGAATCAACTGGTTGTTTCTTGCACCATTTTCCCTTCCCTGCTCGCACAAGCCTTGTACAGAAAATTCCCTGTGCTGATTAACTCAAAATATAGGAACATCACCCAGCACAGAACAAAACTCTTACATGTGATCTCCTCTTCCCCCACCCAGCTAGATTTGAATCACAGAGAGCTATACTGAAAAAAAAACAAAAATCATCTGAGATATTCACTCAGTCTTTACCCCCATCAAAATGTAATTAGCTGACCTCAAATGTAGTAATCACTTCAGCTAAGTGACAGCCTGCAATCACAGCCTTGGAAATATCACAGCCTCTACAAAAGAAAGCTTATCTACGTGAGCCTACATAAAGCTGCCCGCTGTGAAGTTAAGTATCAGTCTTTCATGACACTCCCTCAATAAAAGCCAGGTTTTAGCAGTGGGTAGAGCTGTTGAGCAGGTGCCATCTGCTTCCCAGGTTGCATGAGCTGTAAAAGCTGTTGTTACTAAGGGTCTGATGCTCCTAGCTATCAACACTCCTGGAAAATGTTCTTGTAGGTTAATAATGTGGCACTTCTGCACAGGAAGCACACATGCACACTGACTACAGCCAGTCTGGAGAACAGACCTACTTGCTACAACACTGTAAGCTCACAGCCAGAGCTTGCAAGACAGATTCAGTTTGGAAAAAAACCTCAACTATTTAGCATGTTGATTGACTATACAGTTTGGTTTTAGGTTCATGGGACAACTGGTATATGGGCCAACAAGAGTCAACTGAAGAAAGCTACAGCTCCCTGGTATTTTCCTGTGACTAGCAGCTTACAGCCCTCATCTCTTCTCTGGCTGAGCTGAAATCACTTAAGAGATAAGCACAGGTCTAAGTTTATCTCACTCCTTGCCCCCAAAAGAGCAATTAGTTGCTTACACCAACTCTCTGCACATCTCTAGAGATTAAAAAAAATTATCTTCTCCCCCACAAACTAGCTTACTATCAGTATTATTATAGGATGAAGGTCTGACCTCAGAGCATTGCCCTGCAGCCCCAAGAGGACCTGAGAACAGTACCCCTTTGTACCTATAGTACCCATATCTCTCCCTTCCCTTACAGGATGAGCCTGGTTTGCTGTAGTCAGACAATGACAGTTTATAGTTGCCATGAGCAGATGCACAAGTTAAAGCCTTGGAGGTCAGGTATGTTTGTATGTTTAACACTAGCTCTCAAGTTTACAGCAACTACAATCAGTTAAAGGTTCTCTTTTGACACTGCTTTAACCACACTTCAACTCAAGGAGACTGCAGCAGCACAGCCAGGAACATGTGCTAGAACACAAAACCAGCTCCTCTAGCCTGAGAAAACTAAGTCACTTCACTCTCAAAGACATTCAGTTAACATCTCTAAGACACTTCAGGCCAAAACAATAGTTTATTTTGTTTTCAGCAACATCTCAACCATCAAAAAAATAAACTCTAACACAGATGGATGGAAGACTTCTCTACAGTGTAACTAAGTAGGCTCTGACCCCAGGGGTTTGAATTGAAGTGACATTTTATTATTCATCCAATAAGTTAGGAAGCATGGAAGTAAAGTGCTTTATTTCTGAGCTGGTATGAGGTCATCAATGGACTGGCCTTTTTCAAGGCGTTTTTCCATTTCAATGAGCAGCTTCACACCATCCACCACCATCTGCACCAGCTCCACCTCAGAGAAGCCAAGACGATCAGCATTGGAGACATCAAACACCCCTCCAACAGCAGCAGTGTCCACACCACCTGGAGCAAGAGATTTAGTTAGTACACTGACCACTGCTAGCACAGGTAAGCCCACCTTTCTTCCCTCACTAACCTGAGGTGGGAATACAGCAAGACAACTTTCTGCAAGTTGCCACTGCCACTTCCTCCCACATGCAGGGAGATAAAGCTGGATCTGACTGCCAACATGAGCACTGAGCATGCCATTGGGCCAGCTCTTTATTCTTGTAACCCAAGAGCAATCTAACCTGTGGTCAGAAGTACCCACAGTAGCTACTTCCTAGCCAGAAGTTAAATCAGGATTCCCATCCCTTCTTACAACAGAAAGAGCTGCCATTAGGTCAGCCTTATCTGGTGCTCAGAATACCAGATCAGACAAACCTCAACAGCCAGATACAGTAAGGCACAAGCAGAACACTGGCAAACCCTCCCCTCAAGCTGTGATTTTAAGGCTTGGTTATCTCCATGTGCTTACAAGGGGACCTTTTGGATGGTCTGACAGGAACCACCAGTGCAAAGCAAGACATGGCTCTGGCTGCAGTCAGGCTTTTGCTGGTATCTGAGGGCAGCCTGACTAGGACATCATTATCACCAGCTCTCACCTGTGCCTCGTTTCTGCAGCCTAAGCCTCTTGAGGATTTCTCCAAACTTCTCATGCTTCCCAAGGTGTGGTAGCTTGATGTGCACACCAGCACGGAGCCCTGTCCCAAGGTTGGATGGGCAGGTCAGGATGTAGCCCAAGTGCGGATTCCACATGAACTCATAGTTTTTGGACTTGAAGAGAGTTTCTATCTATAAATGGAGAGAATGGATGTTTAGAGATTGTTCTCTGCCTGAAGGATGTAGGTCATCCATTAGTGCTCATTTACAGCTTCAGTTACATAGCAACAGCCACAACAGTTTGAACAGCTATTTAAGTCAGTCACATAAGCCCCCTCCACTTGGAAAAAAGCAACACTAACAAGGGGCTTTTAAGGCCTTAATCTTGCTCCTAGCAGTGAAACAGGCTAAATTTAAGCTACACTACAAAAAACTGAAGTCACTATCTGTTGGGAAGCTTGATTTAGTTCATTTCAAGATGGCACATCTGTTAGGATTAGCAAAAGGGCTGGTAAGCCTCAAGTTCATAGCAAGACTAGGAGCTGAGAAAAGTATTCAGGCTACAAACTTCAGTCCAGCTTTGCCTGCCCACATTCAAGCTTTCTTCTCCCACCCAGAGTTTCTCAGTGCTCGATTTATAGAAACATGTAGAAATCCTTTAAGTACAGTTTAGACACTTGGATAAGGGTGCCACATCAGAGGACATATTCTAGATTTCATAGCCACAATGCTTTGCTAATATGTGTTTCAGAGCCCCCACAGCTCTGGACCTCATCAAGGTAATCCCAGAGACCCAAGCTATGAAGCACCACCATGCATGACTCGGGAGGGGGCTTGAAAGGATTTGTGTTCTCAGCTCTAACCAGAGTGGTGACCATTTGAACTTCTAGCTCAGGCAATATTGATTTACCTTTGTTAGCCCGGTACAGAAGCGGGTAAATACTTCCTTCATGTTGCCACCTTTCTGCATGGAAATAACTCTAAGGTGATCCTCCTCATTGATCCAAACAAGGAAGGTCTTGTTGTTATTGTGCCTAGGAGACAAGGCAAACAACTTGTTGTCTGACCCAGCTGACATTGTCAGGGTAATTGTAATAGCACCAAATGACCCACCATTGTAGCTTTTATTTTGAGAGTCTCACTTAGTTGCTTCTTCAAAGAAATGAGTCTTACTTCTTTTGTCTGTGCAGGACGCAACAGAGTTAAGCTAGTAGTTTTTACTCTGCTCTTTTCAAGAGGTAGCTTGAATTGGCTTATATCTAAACAGGTCAGAGTGAGTAACAGCATGACATTAGCCATACCCTAAAATCCAGCCATCTCCCTAGCTCACTTGTGCCCCAAGTTTACAAACTTAAGAGATTTCATGTGTTCAGCAGAGTTTGCAGAAGGGCGATCAGTACAGACTCTGAGGCAGCTCTGTACAGTGACATTCATGATGACATCATGTTAACAATATGTAACAAAGTCTTATCAGAATTTTGTCAGATTCTATTAAATTGTACTTTGTACATTATCAGAGAACTAAGTTGACTTTTCAGCACTAATATTAGATCAGGGCCCTTCACAGATGCTGTAAAAACCTCAGGGCCCCTCTTGTCCTAGCTTGCAACTGTCAGCAAGTACTATAATCAATATTTGTCACGCTGATAATTTCTCAGCTTGATTAGGATCAAAAATTAACTAATACCTGAGGAAAGTTATTTATGCAGACAACACTGAGACTTTACACTTCAAGCTTGTAGATTAGTCATACTCAGATGACAGCGCTATCTAGTGCTGGCAATCTGCAGGTAGATGATGCAATCTTAAAGGTGACCTACAGAAACAAAGCATGCTTCCTCTGGGTTGTACTGAAGTAATAAGATTGGAGTATTCCAGCTGATAAAAACCTAGCCCTTGGCTTACAAGGGAGCAAGTTAATTATGCTGCAGAAGCTCCCAGGATGCAGAGTTTTATGTAGGTGGCCTACATCTGACATGCAGAATCCTTCCATTCCACACCTCTGCATCAGTCAACTCATGTCACCAAGTCTCTGAGGGCAGGGGGCAAAAATCTTATCACTAGTACAGGTGAAGTCATACTAGTCCGGCATCAGTGAGTTTCTGCAAGCACAAGCAATGAGACTACAAGGGAGTGACGATGCATCCACTATCAAGTCTGAGCTAAGCCAGTGCTATGGCTTGTTACCCCAAGTTACCCTAAGCTCCCACGACAGGAGCTGAATGTAGTGGCACATCTACTCCATTAGAAGTGATCTGCTTTCATAAGCTGCTTCGATTACTGTCTGGTGCTTCACCAACCTGTGCTGGCTAGGTAGGCTCCGAGTACAGGCTAGCCAAGCAGGCTTGTTCCTACCAGCCCACTGTGGTGCATGGTGACACTTGTCCAAATTCTGCTGGTTTAGATGCAACTTCTCCAGGGGATACCTCGCAAGCTTCTCATTAGATTCCATAATACAAGTCCAGAAGCTGCCACATTTTGGTCAACAGTACAAGCTACAACCAAAACGGCAAGATATTTTCGCAGGGACTTTGTACAACCCCTCTCCTTCCAGTCATACTCACCAGATACCCCTGGCATCAGGCCAATCTCGTGCCATCCCAGATGCCAACAGAAGAGGAGAAACTGGTTTGTCAAACAAGAAGTGATCATCAATCAGCTGCTGCTGCTCTGCATCAGTCATGTTCCTCAGAGCATAGTACTTCCCCTTGAGATCACCTTCCAGACTACCCAGAGCTGAAAGAGAGAACCACTTTTAGGAAGGGACCAAGGATGCTAGACATTCCCAGCACTTTAGAGACCACACACAAAGTATGGCAATGTCTGATCTGCTGGGTTTGGTTCCTCCCTTGCTTTCATCTCCAATGGCATTGCCTTTGCAGCATTACAGAACTTAAGGAAGTATCAGATGATTTGTCTGCACCTTCCAGGCTTATACAAGTAGCCTTTGTTCCCTCACACGCAGTACAGAGTCATTACTGCTGTTTAACTGTAGAAGTGGAGTGCTTTCTTGCAAGGTGAATCAAGGTCATGAATACAACAAATAGTACCATTCCAGTCAAGGACTGTTACCCTGCCCTTGAGAGCTTCTGGAACACTCTCAGTCTCCAGAATTGCACCTCCAGTGGATCCTTTCCTCTCACTTTATAATAGAGCTGGGAGGCAAAAGAAGAAACCTGCAGCTGAGTTCCACTGAAAACTAGGGCTTACTCCAGTCAACTGCACATTTGGAACAAGGCTGCACCTCTAAGCAAGCTGAAGATTAATGAAAGTCAATTAAGAGCAGCCACAAAATACTGCAGCCATGACTCAAGCCCTGAAGTTGCTACATACCTGTTATATTTCAGTTTTGAGCCACGATGAACCAACCTCTTTCCACACACATACAAAGAAGTTTTCAAGATCAGCAAAGGTCAACTTAATGGAGTCCAACTTCCCTCTGACATGTGCTTTTGCTCTCAGCTACAAACTGCAATGCTGATGCAGCTGTAATGTAATGAGCCTTTTTCAGGGAAGGTTCCATGTTCAGACTAAGTCTTGAGGGATGCTGCTTTTGCCAACTGCCTCCATTTTCAAACTCCAAAGAACACCTCTTGCGCAAAGGACATAAATAGTTTCCCCAAGGCACCCAGTTCCCACTTTACCTTCAACAGAGAGCTTTTCAATAGCCCGCCTCTCTCCTCGACTGCAGTGCGGGGGAAGGCAGAACCCACGGATGCTTCTACCAGTTCTGACACGGGAACTTAAGACGTAATTGGGATCCAGGTCATCACCTCCCTACAAGATTAGGAAAGCAATGAGTACAACCCTGTTGCCAAGATACCTACCCTAAATACACGTATCTTCCATGAGCTTAAATGTGCACTTTGAACTTGAGATATTGACTACTTGGCCTGTAAGCCAGTGTCTTCCTTCAGGACTATGTTCTTCAGCATTAACTCAAGTATTGTGTAACACAACCCTCATTTTGAGGCTACAGCTACTAAGTAGTGCTAGAAGATCGGTATACCACCAGACCATCAGCTTCACATCCATTTCAGACTGAGGTCTGGGCCTCTGTTACCCTTTCAGATCTGCAATCTAGACATGTCAACATGAGGCAAATCCTTGTTTATGTAAGTGTTTACTCTTGCAAATGAAAATTATTCACTACTGTCACCCAAAGTCTCTTATTTTCAAGATGACCTATGGCTAGCCCATCAACATGGCATCAAGAATTCATAGAGTCTACAGTAACATCCAAAACCTGTAGAACAGACAGAAATCCTTACTCCTAGCCATAACAAGGTCTATTCTATAGTATGAAACCACAGTTAAGATCCAAGATCAGACAGTAGGAAGTGTTAAGTTTTATGACAGTCCTTGACTCCCAGGACAGTGTTTAGCTTGATTACTACAGCACATAGTTCATGGAAATACATGTTGAAGGTGTTTTGCATGACCTATGTTGCAGCAACACATGAAGCAAGCTCCTGCTGCATGCCATCTGCCTGGTTCTACCCAGCCACTGACATCCTACAGCAGCAAGCTCTTAAGTCTGATTGCACTGGACACACAGCCTGTGAGTCTGTGCTGGGTGAAAGCAAGGAGGCAGAGCCTGAGCCATCAGTTCAGGCAGCTGCCAACAACTTTACCCAGTCCACAGTAGGCACCAGTAATTTATCAAAAGTTTATACCTGCAGGTTACCAGCATTCAGGTCAGTCTTGTGGTGATCAGTTGGTTTGTAGCCACCATGCCTGTCTTCAATAACTGGATCAAAGAGTTCCTTAAACACATCATACGATTCTTCATCACCAGCTACGCATCCTACCGTCATTATGAAGGGATGGCCTGGAGTGGGAATAAAGTCAAAAGAGCTAAGTTTGGGTGATGTTTGGCTGTACTCCAGCATAGCACTAACCAGGCAAGTTCTTTAGTGGTAGGTCTAGTCACTTAGAAATGCATTCTTACATGAAAACATTTGGGGAGACCCTACATTTCACACTTTATCCAGTTAGCCAAATGCAGTGCTATGGAAATCCATAGCTGTTGCTATTAAACCACGCTCATTTTTCAAGCTTGGTTTAGGACAAATTTGCACAGCACATCCAATTTCACTAACTAATTTAGACCACCAGCTAGAACTTTACGTCTAAACAATCATGCTTTGCTGTAAGCGAGCATGCTTCGCTTTTTACTCATTCTGCTACAGAGCTGCATTTCTGTAGTCTCCTCATAAATACCACCTCCACAAGATTAGTTTTAAGTCACCATATTCAAAAGCACCAGTTACTTCAGCTGGTTCACACAGAATACTCTCAACGCATTTTACCAGGATTATCAACCCCAGTCTGAATGACATCATCCAGGGTGAAGCCACTGGGCGTGACTCTGTCTCTCAGTTTCTTGTATAAATCCAGGGTTAGAACTTTGGCCATGTGGTTGTTGTGGGCGCTCAGGTCCGGGTACTCCTCATCAGGAGGCAGTCTCTGATTATTTAGTTGGGCCATTTTGATATTGCTAGAGTAAAAATAAATACTGTAATGTTAACACGTAAACACATCTGCTCCCCCTTTTTTCATAGAAGTGCTAGAGAACATCACATAACCAGTCTGGAATAGGCCAGAAGAGCCAGGTAAGATGACTTTTTTTTTTTAACCCCAGTTGTATTATAATTAGAATGTATTTGGTTCGGTGTTTTTTTTTAGATTGAAAGTATTTAGCAGAGCAGTTACATAATTGGAGTCTCTGGGAATTGGTATGTCAGATCACAGCAAGGAACATGGCTTGATAGAACAAGGCTTCTTAACACAGCCATGAGTTTAGAGCCATCTCTCAATGCTTTAGAGGTCTGTCTCTCGGTAGCTCAAGAGCTTTCGGTGCCATCGCCAAGAAGCACTTCCAGTGAGGAGGGAGAACAGATCATTATGCAGATCTAACAGTCCCCGACCATTACCTGGGTTGTCAACCCCAGTCTGGATGACATCATCCAGTGTAAATCCACTGGAAGTCTGCTTATCCCTCAACTTCTTGTACAGGTCCAGGGTCAGCACCTTGGCCATGTGATTGTTGTGATTGCTCAGGTCAGGGAACTCATCCTCAGCAGAGTACTTCATCTTCAGGAGGTTGTGGCTGTTTGAGAAGGGCATGTCTGACCCTACCGAAGTCACTATGAGAGAAAGAGGGGAAGCCCATCACTGGGGGCTTGGCAGCCTCCAAACCCTCGGGGCAAAGCCAGGCACCTAGGCAAGGTCACCTTGGCTGCTGTTCCAGCCGTGCCTTTTACACCTTTCCTGCTGCATCACCTTCCACAAGAGCCAGGAAGGACGAAAGAACCAAAGTTTTTCACCTCCACCGACCCTGCCCCATCCCGAAACAGGCCAGGCACAAGGGCAGGGGCTCTCCCCGCTGCCCGGGGGCACCGTCTGGGTGAAGGGACGCGCCCAAGGTCGCACGGAGCGGCTGGGGCAGCGCCGGCGGCTCTGGGGGCTGGGGGAGCGGCCGGGCCGCCGCGGGGCGGGGGGCTGGGCACCGTCGGGACCCCGGGCCGGGCAGCAGGTGAGCGGGGCGGTACCGCGATGCCCCTCAGCGGGCAGACGCACCTCCCCCCGCCGCGCCCCGGCCCGAGGAGGGATCCCGTCCGGCAACGGCCGCGCCCGCGGAGCCCCGGCTGCTCCCCGAGCTCGGAGCGGGAAGCATCCAACGAGCCATTATACAACAGACGGTTCCCTCGGGGGGACCTGGCTGGGGCGAGCATATGTAACTACCCTGCTAAATACCGGGTTAATCTGGTTTTAGAGCGGGGCGCGCTCCAGCCGGGGGCAAGCCCGGCAAACACCTGCGCTGCGCCCCGCTGGAGCTCCGCGCCGCGTCCCCCGCCCCGGCTGCACGCCGAGCACCCCTGCCCCGCGCTGCCCCCGCCGCCCCGCTCCCCCTCCTCGGCCGGACCGGCTCCACCCCACACAGTGGGCGTTAAAAAAAAAAAAGTAATTAAAATTTAAAAATCGTATTTCAAAGCTGGAGGACGGCTCGGCTGCCCCGGGACTTACCGAGGGCTCCGCAGTTAACGCAATGACCTCGGCAGCAGCTCCGCACCCCGCTACTGCCCGACCCGAAGTGGAGCCGCAACACTGCCACCGCGCCTCTTTTATATAGAGGGCGACCCGCCGTCCCATTGGCCGCTATTTATAGCCCATTCATTCCATTGGCCCAGGAGCGGGAGGGCGGAGCGAGCGCGCTGCCTTTGGCCCGGCTCGGGCATGCCGCCATTTCGGTTGGCCTGGGGGAGGCAGGGCGGCGTTGGGCGCGGGGCGCGGCGGGGCCGGTGGACTAGCGCGGGGGCAGCTCCCCGCAGCGGGAGGGCAACGGCGGCCTCGGGGAGCTCCGTTAGGCACGTGCACGCGCGTGGAAATCCATGTCCCCCTTCCACAGGCCAAGGGTTGTCCGCAGGTGGCGGTGCCATTGCGCACCAACACCAGCACGGGACCGTTGCGGTTCAGGCTTCACACCTCAGTTGAGGATTCAATAACGGGTGTAATAACCCACTGTCCTAAAAATCAGGGCTTTGCAGCGGCAGGACCCGCGTGCCCCGAGTCACCTGCGTGATTAACTGCCCCCGAGTTGGCTGGGCAGAATCATAGAATGGCTTGGGCTGGAAGGGAGCTTCGAGATCGTCTAGTTCCAACCCCCCTGCTGCTGACAGGGTTGCCAACCACTAGATCAGGCTGTGCAAGGTCACATCCAACCTGGCCTGGAATGCCCCCAGGGATGCGGCATCCACAACTTCTCTGGGCAACCTGTTCCAGTAGCCACTGGTATAGCTGTGGATCTGGCACTGAGTCCCTCACAGCTGAGCGCAGCAGCCATGTTACACAGGGGAAGGACCTGCCCCTCACACTGCGCCTCGCCTCCAGCACTGCGAAGCCGTGGGCTTGTCTTAGTTTAATTTGAAATAAGTAGGGTGGTTGTGTAAAGCACAGTGAGCTCCTGCTCTTGTCATGTGCCAACAAAAAAAAAAAGTCTTAAGCTTTATTGGAGAGTGGCTGATTTCCAGCTGAAGGCAGAAGCAGGAAGGCTGGGATTTGACCCATCTAAAGCTCACCTGAAATTCATGAAAATAGTGACTTCCACTGGCCTCTTTGTAGGAATGAGCAGGGTTTGTCCCAAAGCTGAGATGCAGCTGAGAATCCCACTGTTTTCCAAAATAAGTCTATTAACAACATGAATTACTATCTTGATCTTTCACCTTTACATAATAGTTTCTTTATCTTTCTCTGACGTGTATTTCTCACAACAGAACCCACGTTTATCCTCCTGTCCAAACAGAGTGTACTTACCCGTGTGAATGCAGACCTGAGTCGCAGAGTTCCTTTCTTTGACACGAGTTGTGAATGTCAGGAGACATCAGCAGAAACTTTCCCCACCACAGTTCTTTCAGCACCACAACCAGTACCCTCACCCAGACAACGAGAAGTGTATGCGCTTTACAGAACTGCTTAGGGTTTAAAATATATATATATATACATAGAGAGGAAATCATTACAAAATAAAAAGTATAGGCTGCTTCAAATAAAAATGCATTGTGTTTGGCTGCCATCCAGATTTCTGTGTTATTCCAGGTCTGGTAGACTGAGATGCTGAGTATACAGATCTCCAGTAGAAGCCAAGGGCTCAGCATCCGTACAAGTCTGGTCTCTTATCTCCCGGAACAAAGAACAAATCCTCTCTCTGGGTCTCCTCTGACTTTTTAACCTCACAAAATCTTCCCCTAAGTTTTACTAGTTGCACACAATGCTCATGTGTCAGAATAGTGTAAATTGCAAATAATGCCATTGCTAAGCAAGTATTAAATGAATTTAAGTGTAAAATGATACCCAGAGTCTTCAAAATAAATTAATATTGCTGGATGACCTCACTTGCAAACATAGTTCTGATTGTGGATTTTTTTAAATGTAAAACACTCAGTTTTTATTTTTAATTTAGAACAACAGAAATAAAACTAAAAACATTTTCTTACCTTACACTGTATTTTTGTGGTATTTTTCTTCACAAAAAAAAGCTTATCAGGTTAGGTCCTGAAGGCTTCTTTTGTCTTATCCCATAATCTATTGCCACACAAACAGTGAAGCAATCAACTGTATTATAATTGTTCTGTAGATTCATGGAGTCAAGGTCACCTCAAGAACCAAAATATAAGGATCCATTTCTATTCATTGGAAATGCTCTTTCCCTCCCATTCTTGCAGAACAGGGAATACCAGTTATTACTATAAGCTGGTAGGGTTCTCAATGTGCCACTCACTATATAGCACTTCTGCCACAGACAGAAACCTCTTCTGCAAAAAACTTTTGTCTGAAAAGAAGACACGGAAAGAGTCGTGGATGCAAAACAACCAAAATACATCTGATTTACATGTTTAATAACAGAGCACCATCTAACCCCTTCTCCTCACCACTATTTGACAGTTTCTAGTACGCACTGAGTCAGAAATCGCTATTACCTCATTGGGTTTTATTCAGGCAGCATCTTAAGATTTGCTGAAAGCTGTGTGTAAATTGGATCCTACCTTTGTTACAGCATCCCGTCCCAGCTTCCCTAGTGACTTAATTATAGATGCTGCACTGTGTGTCAACAGCCTCTGATCAACTGTTTTATCTACCTCATCTGCTGAGAGAAGACTTTCTTTGGATAAGCCTGTATGGCCTGTTAGACTGAGATAAAGGCACCAATACTTACTTTCCATGCTGGGATGATATCTCAGTGCATACTGACTTATACGCTACGTTGCTGTTCTGCAGCTCAGGATAAAAAGGTGGGATGATTACTCCAGAGATCTCTGCACTGAGCTTTAACAATGAAGAATTAAGCAAAGTTAATCATGGGCCATGCAGCTAACTTCCTAAGAGGCTTAATTATAAATGTTGTGCAGTGTACAACTGCAAGAGGAGATGGGTGTTAGCTAGTGAATGTGTCTTCTGAAATTACTTGCGTGAACGTAAGATGAACCCGAAGAATTAGAGGATAAACATCTTCTTGAAAATCTAGAAGAATACTCCAAATTAGGAAACAGCAGGAGGAAGTGGTTTGCTACATGCAACTGAATTGTTTCCAATTCCTAATTGACAACTAAACGGCACTTGAAAATGAAACATAACACTCCGGTACCAGCAGATTAAAGGACCCGGTTATAGCTGCATCTGCTTAACTTCCCAAATGAAACTTCTCTTCCCATTTACATTTATCACCTAAAATATATTTGCCTAGTTATTATCCTTGCTGTATTTTTTCACAATGCTTAGGCAGTCTGTTGAAAATTATTGATTGTTTCCAATGAGCTGAGTGCCTGTGGAAACTAGGAGTTACTGACTGTCTTGATCTTGCCTAGAGTCAGTCCCACAGTGATCTGAACAGCAGTTCATCATAGGAAAGAAAGGACATAAGAACAGAAACAATGACAAATATAACCAATGACACTGAATATGACAGCAAAAAACCCCAAGGTAGGTGCATATATAAAGGCACACTATAGCCATGATTGCCAGTCAGAAAAACAGCTGAGTAGGAGTTTGCAGTTTAAGAAACCTCCGAAACTGCATACATTATGTTTAGATTAGATGGAGGAGAGTTTCATAACTAAATAACAAAGACTAGTGCAATTATGATATGGGCAGGTCAACAGCATAACAAAAAACATGTTCCCACTGAAGTTACTGGGCAAAAGTTCCCTTGTTCTTGATGGAATCACATTCATTTTAAACATCACAAATTGTCATCTAAACGGCTCTCCGTTATTGCGTTCTTGGTTGTGGAAGGATGACTTTTCCTCCACCATTGTGCATTACAGGTTACTGATGAACACATCACCATATGGAGCGTTATCTGATTTAGCTGGGAATGTTACCTGCACATCCAGGGTGATTCACATGCTCTCTCCTGTGCCCGTACCCCTCCCATGCCAGGTGGCCTGGGCTTGTTGCAAGCAGAAGATGAGATGATACTCTCCTCCTTTGCTCCTCCTTGCCTCCTGACTACATCCCCCGTGCCACCAGGGCACATAGGGCTCCCCACATCACTTCAATCCTAAACACAAGACAGAAGTAGGAGTCAGTACCATGCTATTTGGGGTTTAGATAATGATTCCATTGTTTCTGGGCCCACATTCTGGTTTCTCCTACAGCCTTACAAAACCTTATGAAGAGGTTGGTTGGCCTGGAGCTGCCTTTCCCCCGAGTAGGCTCCTCTGGGAAAGGCACGAGGAGCTTTCTGGAAGCTGCCTGGCTGGGCACTGGAGGTGAGGCCGGGCACACCGACAGCAAAGGCAGAGCCATTCCCAGGGAAGGGGCTTCCCCCGGGCTGGTGGCGGCCCTCAGGACCCCCCAAACACACCCTTGATGGGCGACAAGCACGAGTTGCCATCGGGTGCCCTGTACCCTCATGGCCCTTCACAGCACCTGCCGCCCACTGGGACCCCTCAACTTTCACCAAGAGGTGCCGCGAAGGGCGGCTCTCCCGCCGCACCCTCACGGCCCCACAGCCGGCTGGGACCGCCGCCCCCCGCCGAGGCAGGACAGCCCTGGCTGGCTCGGTTCGGGGTGCCCGGAGGGCTGCTGGGGGCAGCTGGTGACCGTTCCCCCTCCTCAGACACCCAGCAAGGAGCGCTGAGAGGACGGGAGGCCGGGTCGGGCTGCGCGGCGGCAGGCTGTGGGCACGGGCGCCTTGATCGGGCTGCGGGGGTGGCTGAAGTGCCGGGCGGCGGGACCTACCGCTGCCCGCACCGGGCACCGGCGGTGGTGACTCCCGGGATGCAGGCAGCGCTGGCGGGGGCGGAGGCGGGAGCGTCAGCAGCCTGCGACCGGGGCGGAAGGAGGCGCTGGGCGGGCACCGCGTGTGAGGAGAGCCGGGCCGGGCCTGCTGGCGGGGCTCAGCCCCGGGAGGTAACGGCTCTGGGGAGGGGGAGCGCTGGTCGCTGCGGGGAGACGCGAGGTTCCGAGGAGCGGCGGGTCCCTGGGACGAGGCTGGGCGAGGGCGGTCCCGCTTCCTGCGGAGCCGCCGCCCAGGCCCGCCACGGGTTAATGCTGTTCTCTGGCGGGCTCATCCCTCCCCTGGCCCCACCGGCGGCCTCTCCCCTTCCCTGCCTGCTCGGGGCTCATAACCCCCCTCAGCAAATACCGAATTAAATCGGTCAGCTCTGGACATGGCCGTTAAGTTCTCGCGTCCGCTGCCACGGGGTCGCGCGTTACCGCCCTGACGGCCCGGCCGCGGGGCTGCAGCTGAGGGGCGCGGGGAGAAACGGCCCTCGGGGCGGGCGAGGGGGGGCCCTGTGACCGGCCGCAGCCTTTCTAGAACGGGTGGCCGGGCGGCGGATTCTTCAGCCTTCGTGTTAGCGTGGGGGCTTGCACTGCCCGGGAGGTGGGACAGTTATGCCTGCCTCCTCCTCCTCCGAGGTTCCTTTGCTGCCCTGTCAAGCAGACAGGCTTCTCAGCGAGGGAAGAGGCAGCCTGCAAGGTCTCTGTGTGGAAGCTGGTCAGGGGAGCTGAGTCTGGGTTTTGGTTGAAGGGAACACACAATTATTTTAGCGGTTTAATTTGCGAGGCTGCAAGTGATGGCCTGGGTCACTGAGTTGGGGTCACTGCAGTCATGGCAAGCCCATAGCAAAGTCCTAACCCCTTGCCACAAGCCTCAGCCTCACGCCTCAGCCTCACCTTCCACTCGCGCTCCACAGTACTGTGTGGGTAAAGTAATGCTGTCCCAAGACATCTGAGTGCTACTCAGAGTAAAGGAGAGAAATGTGACAACAGTGTGTGAGGCCCTGCATTGGTAGGAAATGGAAAATGATTGAAAATAAGTGTAGATCACTGTGCAGAACTACTCACAGACCCCAAATTTACCCGAAGTGTATGAATAGACAGTGCCAGGTGAGAGCTGAGCATGAGAAATCTGTCACTTGGGCTGTCAGCATTGTGACAATTAGTTGTGGTAAGTGTAGTGGCTCAAAGGAAGGCAAAGAAACTGGAAGCCAGTTTTCATAACCAAAGGGAGAATAATTCTCTCCATGTCCCTGCAGACATACTGCAGGAAGGTTGTTTTTGCACATGGGCATAACTGCAGTCTAAATACTGTGAAAGAAGTGGAGTGCGGTTGAGCTCCTTTCAAATGGTTCTGTTCTAACCAAGAGCTGAAAACTACATTGCACTAATAGTGTCTTGAATGAGAACTACAAGTGTCATTTATGAAGGACTAAGACATGAATATAATCAGAAGGTGCAAACAATAAAACACAGTTAAGCATTTGTACTATCTCACATGTATACATTTCTGACTTCATGGGATGCCCTTCTTACTATTTCACCATATGTCCAGACATATCTATTCTGTTTTGGCACCTGAATACCTAACACAATACATATGTCATAAGCTTTGGAGGTTTTGGCCACAAGCACATCTGTTTATCAGTCGCAGTGACTGCAGTAGAAAAATTATAAATCTAGCTGCTTAACAGCAAATTGAACTACAACAGGTTTTGGTCAACAAAAACAGACTAGAATCTGAGTGAAAAGTTTTGAATGAAAAGGATGAAGTCAGACCAAGCTGTAACACATTTAATATGAAAGCACTAGCATCAAGTCATTATTCTGGTAACGCTGCTTTTAATTCTCTCATGGAAGAGGTACCAGAAATCTGACTTCCAAAGCCTTCTGTCATAGGCTTTAATTTCTAACTTTGGGATCTCCATTAGTTCATTAAACAATTCCTTCCATGAACTGATCAACCTGCAGCTTAGATCATTAGCTGCCTTATCTGAAAGGCAATGCCAGGTTTAATTGTAAGCTGCCTTCTCATTTCTAGATTGTCTTCTCAAAGACAACAAAATTTAAGTGTAATTCTCTGAACAGCTCTGAGACAGTGGGCTAAAGTGATACAACTGTTTGCATTAGCTTGCAAATGGTTGTTCACATTTGGTTGTAGCACAGATAACTTCCCAGACAATTGGTTTGCACCCCCAATGGCAAATTAAAGGCCACAATATTATTTTTTCCTTGTAGTTAGTCAAATTTGTGCATAAATTGATGCAGATACTACCTTTCTCCTATCTGTAAACTTTCATTTGGAAAACTTTCAAGTAAGCTTTTGTTAGTGGTCCTAATAACTCATGATTGTTATCTAGGCAAGTAACGGTTGTCTTATGTTGTAAATCACCAAGGGATAAGCCAGCAGATGGAAAAAAAAGTTACTACTTAACTGAGAGCTTGTGAACTGGAATTGAACAGAGTGCTGAAATTCACACTACTGTGCAAGTTTCTCAGTAGTATTGTAGAGCAGGCTGAGTAAATTATAATGTATTTCCTAAATTTTCTTTAAAATGTACCATAAAATGGGAAAAATACTAGTTATATTCAAATCTGTGGGATCTTTCCATTGATTTTAATTGGATCAAGAGTGCAGCAGGGGGGAGATCCCTGAACTTCACGGAGTTCTCTTGCTAACATCTTATTTGCACAGTGTGGTTTTGTTCTGTATTGGAGAAGATAAAATTACTTGGTTTTATATCTGTAGTTTCAGTTCCATTGTGACCCTGCAAAACTCTCCTGACATATTTATTCTCTTCTAGGTGACAACCATCAGCCAGCTCTAGGACTGCCACAATGAGTTTTGTTGAATATGGAGATACGATAAAGGACGGTGACACAGCCATTGTGTTCTTGGGCCACGAATCCATGTTTCCTGTCAAAGTCCAGCACGGCACCGTAACTCAGACTAAGTACGGGGTCATCAGGCATTCCACGGGCCTCATAGGCAAGAAGTATGGCTCCAAAGTGACCTGCAGTAAAGGGGGATGGGTGTTTATTCTTCATCCAACTCCAGAGCTGTGGACCATGAATCTTCCACACAGGACACAGATTCTGTATTCCACTGACATCTCTATAATCACCATGATGTTAGAACTGAAGCCAGGCTCCATAGTATGTGAATCAGGTAATAATGAATATATTGGAATCCTTTATTAAAGAACTAACAGCAAAACTTTAATGAAAAAACAGGCTTATCTTTACATTTTGCAAAAAGTCTATTTTTTTTGTCCACTGTGATATAATTTTCCCAGCCTACGCATTGAGTAATTCTGTTTCATGTACACATGTTATCAGCTGCTATTTCTTCAACAAGTAATGTTACCTCAGTATGCTGGCCTCACCTATGGGTATACCTTTGAGTATGTGTTTGATTAATTCATCTTTTTAGAATAAATACACAAACATTTTTATTTTCCTTTTCTAAAACTGTTGTTAATACTTAAAAAACATTTTTAAATACGTGATTTGAATCAAAAGTCAGGCTTTGAATTTGCTATTTCAGAGAACATGGTTGAGATAACCCAGTGAAAGAGACTCTGATGACAGGACATTGAACTAATAAGGGTAATAAATTGGTAATATTTCTATAATGTGATACCATGTAAGTACATATATTTCATCTTCCTCTTCCAAAGCGTGATCCACTTGTAGCACTGCAACTGCGTGCAAAATCATTGTAGCTGTATAATACAATGGATGATGTGTTCATCACAGGGCTGTGTTTTGTTTCTAAACTTGGTTTAATTTACTATAGCTTCCATGATTTTACTTGATTTGCAAGCAAAGAGTGAAATTTTATATTAATAGATAGATACTTTCCTCGTTAAATACACTTTATAATAGTGCCATCATGACTTTATTACTGCACGCATTATGAGGCTTGCTTGATTTGAGTGCATCTCTGTAGTTTGGAAAAATAAGAACTGGGCAGCTTTTCACCTCTTCCCCTCCCTGCTCTCTTTAGACAGGGTGGGAAAAATAAACACAGCAAATTATTCTGAGTGGGGGAGATTTGAATTGCTCCATGTCCTGCCTCCCTGGGACTAGGTGGATGCTGAAGTATAGAGCTGCACATGAAATATTTTCAGTAATGTCAAAGGCACCTAGAGAGGGTGCAAATGTTAAAAGCTCATTTATCTAAACAGCTAAGAAATGGAAACACTTGCTGAAGTAACCTATCCAGATTCCCAAAAATGTTATGAGTCAAAAGTCATAGCTGTAAACAATCCTTCTTGCTAATGGGAAACTGTCCCCAGGTTTATTTTAATGCCTCTGCTGTCAAAGTATTATCAGCTTTCCAGGAAAAGTGAACAGTTTTGCTACTAAGTTTTGCTCTAATTGCTTGAAAGATGCACTGTTCACAAAGAAAGAAAGAAAGAGTGTTGCATCAGTTTAATCTGGTTAACCTTGAAGCAAGAGATCTTACTGAAAATTTGCTTGCAATTCACCAGAAGTGGTGATTTGAATTAAAAAATTTACAGGTATTGGCAACTGGAGCCTCCAGTGTGATGATGTAACCTACTTGGTGCCATCCTAAATTAGACAGTATTCGATGATCCAGGATCACTAGTTCTGGACTAACCTTGTGTGGCCTAGACAGAACCAGCTTAATGGCGATTAATAGAAACAAGGCAGGAAATCTGGTCTAGTAATGACATTTGCTTCCTGCTGGAGCTGGTTTTAGATGTATTTTGAGCATTAATTAGCATGGAGGTTTGTCTATTTCATTAGTTGAAATGGAACTGATATACATAGTTCCTGTACAGACTGGAAAAGCAGGCACCATAGTCAGGCCAGGCTCTTTTCCTCATCTTACTAATTAGACCGTGGAAAAGTGCCCTGCATTTACCCAGTGTAAGCAAGCAGAACTGTGGCTCAGTCTCCACAACTGTATGAAGAAAGGATCGATAAAGTAAGATGAAATGCCTTCTGTGTCACGTTGTAATGCTGTGAATAGGAGTGTAATTATCTTTTCTGTGTGATTAGAAAAATTCAGTAGTATAATAGAAAAATTCAGTAGAATAACCAGAAGGCTTAATTTTATATCACGTGAATTATGCAGTTTAAATTGATTAGTCTTGATTTGTCATAAGTGATATAAGCATATTAACACAGTTTTTACTATTTTTAATATTCTTTAATAAATACATAAAGAGCAAGCGTACATGCATGATTAAAATGATCCAAGTATACTCTATTGAGGCTATAAGGGAACTCAGCATCTGCCTGATGTTTTGTGATGGAAGTGTAGGAATACGATCCTTTTTCTGTCTTCTGCTAATTTCTAATTTGTGAAGGTATGTTGAGATTTAAAAACTATTAACACTGTTGCTGGAGCTAAGATCTGTTAAAAACATTGAGCCCTGGTCTGAGGAATTCTCCACTCTGATGCAGTCTTTAACAGCCCAGTCTTTCCAGAATTAAGGAATACCTGAGATAGCTGCTAAAATATCTGCTGTGGGTGGCCTTGTAGCATGAAACTTTTGATTCTTGTCAGGTAACTCTCATCCCATTTGTGTTCATTGCATGTGCAACCACTGCCTAGATAAAAGAGTAAGCTGAATCTTTTTTGTGTGTTGCCACACTCTCCAAAACTAATCTTGATGTCAGCTTCTCAGGCAAGGCTATTTTCAGTCCAGTGATTACAGCTGCCTGTAGTATAACAACTCAATTTGGCAAAAGATTTTGAGGTTCTTACACTTCTTTTTATGCTGCATTGGAACCAACATGAAACCTTTCAGATATTTTTCCAAACAAAAGTATGTGGAACTCTATTTTTTTTTTTCCTTTCCAGTCGCCATGTATCTCAGCTTGCTTACTGCCCTCTGTCCCCGGCGAGACCTGGACAAGTGTCTGTCCTAGCCCTCTAAATTGCTCAGGGAATGCAGTACAGCACTGTGAAACCTCATTTAATCTCATAAATCTCAGAACTATTTTGGCTTCGATGGAGCATTGTATTTAGACAAAATGTAATTTAGTCAAAAGTACTGTAACCACCATCCCAGTGATCCTGCAGCATTCAACAAAATCAGACTCACATGAGCAAAAACGTTAATTGGATTTTTCGTTTCTCTTCAGCTAAATCCCAAATTAAAAATTGCTAAACCCTATTCATTGCCACACAGCAATGGGTTCCTGAGGTCACAGGCTCGGTTTCTGAAGACTGAGAACAGTATTGTGGGCTCTCATGGTTTGTGTGGAGGTGTAATGAGAGCTGCTGGCCAGCCTTACACTAGAGCTTCTTAAAAACAATTATGAATTTCCAAACTCACAGCCTGGGTATAGATTTTGTTAAGAGTACACTCATTAAAAATCAATGAGGACTTAATGATTAATGGATGCTCAATAAATGATTAATAGTTTATTGTGGAGTCTCAGTAAGTCAGCTGTGTGCTTATGACTCCTCTGAAGTGCTTCTAGACTTTTTGACAAATACTGCTCATGTCTTTACAATTTCTGTAAATCTATCTTTAGTGTAAAGTACAGACCAAAGTTTCTAAGTGTTAACTTGATTTTGGAATGTACTTGTACTAATCAAGTCTGTGTTTTATGATGTCTCCCTATCTACCTCTTAGCAGCTGTTCAGGTTAGAGTGAGAGAAGAATTTCAAAACCTGATCCTTATATCACTTTTTGAAGTGTAAGAAAGGCCTCATCAGTGCAATCACTGGAGAGCACAGTATTCTCTTGACATACAAAAGACCTGAACCAAACTGTGGCCACATGAGACATCACTCTAATGTGTTCAGACTTGTGGCTGACCTGCAGCTGATGAGGAATGCTGTTCATACCCTAAAGCGTTTGTTTCCAGACTTTCTAGACTCACTTTCATCTTATCATTTCACTTGACCACCACGTGCATTTCTCATGTTGCTCTGAACTTCACAATTTTATGTCCATTCACAGAAGATCCCTCCCTAGAGAACTCTGACTCTTGAATCTCTACGGAAAAATTCTTTTAAGTCTCCACATTCCCATTCCTTTTGTAGGCAGTGCCAGCCTTGAAAACTTCCCTACTGTCCTTCCCCCAACTCCTCAGTGTGGTCAGTGAGCAGTGGCCCTCTCTGCCTTCCAGCCTGCTGCCCAAAATGCCTATTTCAGTGTGGTGTCCACAACAGATAGGCAGGAGAAAGCGCTAATCTTCTGCAAAGGGAACTTCTTGATTTGCTGTTCCTCTTTGAGCTACCAGCTCATCTCCTTGAAACGCTTTCCCTCCCTCTCCTCCCCCCTCTCTCTGTCCCTGCTCTTCCTGTCTCTCACCTCTGCCACCATGATTTGTGCCCTTGACTATCTTCACAGTAAGATCTTTGGGTTAGTTTCCATCAAATGCTTAATATCTCTTCATATATTTGCTAAAAAATTATTAATGATTCTCCTGTTACATAAAAGTATTCTGTACAGTGAGCAGTCTTTCTCTGTTTGGTGTTTCTTGTTTCTTGTCAGATATTAGCTGTGGAGTTGTTAGCTCTGTCCAAAGATTAATTTTCCCTTGGTTTTGAGGCCCCTTCCGTTCTCATGTCTGACTCATGACCTCTCGTCTTACTTGCTAGATCTAAGTGGCGTAGCTAGGAGACAAATACAGCAACACTGTCGCTGTTTTGTTGTATTTACTTATTTTAGAATATCTTAGGTAGCCACGTTTTGCAGCTGAAACTTCAGTTCCATTAAAATGTTACTAGATTTTGTATTGACTCAGTATTAAGTGAATAATCTGCATAGTTTTCACTTTTCCTCTTTTCAAGAAATGAACCTATGTATGCAGTTAAGAGCTTCTTCAGCTTTATTCCAAAATGCATTTGCTTATGCACTGCTGTAAACATCTATACAGCCTAAATCCCAGTTTGTAGTTCCTATTTAAAAAGAAGCACCCGTGATGAGAAATTTTTAGGGAAGCCAAGCCAAGCCATAGCCTGCAATGAGGAAATAGAGTGGAATACAGAATCACGTCGCTTATGTTTATACCATGAGTGGGATTCCAGGAGGTTAGACAAATATCCTTTGCAATTAGAAAAGAAGACTAAACTAAAACAGTGTGAAAATAGACTCTCTTATTCAGTTATCAGTCAAGTGCTATGCTAGGTGGTATGGTAACACTCATGCTTCTCTTGATGGTGTTCTGATGTGTATCTATACTGTATTGAAATAGCAGGTGTTATTTTTGAACAGCTCAGATGTTGTCCACTGCAGCTTTGAAGAAGTGAGAAACTATCTTAACGTGGACATTGTCTCAAGATGGCTGAGGTGTGTGGAAGCTTCTGTGTGGAAAACTTGAATAAGTAGAGAATGAGAAGAACAGATCTGTTTGAGGTCAGGGGAATGATCAGGGAGCTCATCTGATCAATACTTTCTTGTCTGGAAATCAGAATGAAGTATCAGGAGGCACTGAGCTAGAGAGTTTCATCTAGGTGTCCACTTGTTAGGATTGAAATCCTTCTAAACCTGCAGTGTTTTCCTTTTCTTGGGAGTGGGCAGAAACACTCCCCTGAACTTAAACGTATCCAAGAAGAACAGAATGTGCTCTAAGCCCCAAAAGAAGGGAAGGATACTGCATTGGTCTGCAGGGTCATTAGCCACCTGACTCATGTGGTTTTAGCACAGGATCTTAATTCATGCCTTTGGACTGAGATGGACAGCTTTGCTAGTCTAACTGGTGCCTCTTCCTCAGGTTATGAGCTTTGAGTATGGCACATTGGGGAATCTGTGTTGTCTCATTCAACGCCTGCAGTGCAGATGTCTCCTTTTTGACCTGGGTGTTTAAGATCACAGAATAGTCAATGTAAAAGAGCAGCACATTTTCTGAAGGCATTAGCAGTGACCTAAGTGCTCACCTAAGTGAGCTCTCAAACAGCAGCTGTGGTGTTAAGAATGTCTTCAGCACAGTTTGAATTATCGTTGTTATACCTCTCTTCTGTAGAGTCCGTTCATGATTAATACACTCTAGTTAAATGGGCATTGTCCTGTGCTAGAGAGCAGACAGTTTCTAAGGCTGCTTATAGTGCAAACTGACAGAAAGGCAAGCATTCTGCTGTAGAAATTATAAACTGTATGTGTTCTAGAAACTGTCTTGTCTTTTGCTTTCTAGGCCAAATCAGGAACATAGGCATTTCACTGCACCCATACGAGAATGAAAATCTATCCACTCCATCCAGTTCTTAACTTGTCTTTTCTGATGCAAAATACTAATTTTGAGCATTCATTTTTTTTGCTTGTTTGTATACAGGTAATTCAGCTATGATATTTCTGTCTATTGGTAGATTCTAGTTGTGTTTCAGTGGTGCTCCTTCGTTTTACTGCTTCCCTGACTGCTTGTGTGTCATGCTAAGGATGCCTTTCATTTCCCAGGGAAACCTGAACCTGACTAGAACTTATTCCACAATGTTGCCTAGGACACTTTGAGTCACATTTTGGTGAATTCTGCTTTTTTCAGTAGTGATTTTGAAGTAAGGACAGACAGAAATTGAAAAGGAATAGAGAAGGTGGCAAGAGGACTCAAATGTTAACTGTTGCAAATTTGCAGGGGAGAAGATAAATATAAACATTCATTTCCCTTCTACAGCATCAGAGAAACATAGAGTAGAATTTCTGCCTTCTGTAGACAGTGCTGATTGGACTTTAGGGGCTGTGGTGAGTATGAACTCATGCTGAACTGCCAGACCCTCATGTTCTTAATGAATCACATCAAATGTGCTGAACTATCAGGCACATGAGAGCTGAGGGTCTTCATCATTTCACAGGACTGGGTTCTGAATCTCTTCAAGGAGAGATTTTACAATGGTGAGTGATTCATAACCATCTTGTTCTGTGTTTCCTGTAGTTTTGAGAGTGTTGTCATGGAGAAGGCAGGCAGCATCTTCAGAAATACTCTCATTAATGATGTTGGTGTGATAGAAGTTGATGTTAAAATGGGATACATATGTATTATTCTCATGTTTGTGGTAGCCAGTCAACAATAAATAATTCCTGGAACCTTGTTTAACAAAAGCTCAATCCGTAATATGCCTGCCAGTGGTAACTTCCAACATCTTGGTTTTAGTTCAGGGCTTGGCTTGGAGTGTTTGTTAATAAAAAGAGAGTACCAGATAATAAGCCAAAAATCTTAAATGAGTTTTCCTAGGAAGGAGATAAACAGTATCATCTGTGGTGTTTTTAAGAGCAAATTTAAAAGGAAAGTGATTAAAAATGTAAAAGAATATGAACAGGGAAACTGGATACATGCACAGGCTGCCTCTCTGCTGCTGACAGCCCAGCTGTGCTGACAGGCCTTATGTTCACCCCTTTAGATTAGCAGAGAAGGATGCAGCAAGTGTGGAGCATTACCCGTTTGAGAGGCAAAATAATTAGATTCCGTCAGTTTGCAAAAGTTCTCAGTTGTGCAATCTCGCCTTCTGGCATGAAATGTAATGGCAAAATATCAGTCATTTTAGCATCCTGTGAACAATAGTTCCCTGCTCTTGCCATTAAAAATAAATGCTATTTCTTTTCTGTGCACATCTGTCACTGAGTTTTCACAACCACGTGGCTACTGTGCTATTAGTCCTTTTGACCAGGGAAAATTTTATGTTGACATTTAGAACCTACAGGTGCCATGACCAGGTAGTTTTTCATGTGGGCACCTCTAAGTGTCTTTTGCCCTTTGTTCACTTTATTTTCATACTGGCATGAAAGCATGGATTTTCACTTCAATGTGTGTGTCACAGTTTCTCTCTTCCCTTGGACCTCTCTGAGGCCAGTGCTGAAATCTGTAGGTCCTTCCTCCCCGTCTAATCTGCCCCATTAAAGCTGGGGGGAGGGTGCCAGTCTGCCCGCTGGGGTCAGAGCCCTCTCAGAGGGAAGCAGAGGAGCACTTGGTTGATCCAGTGGCTACCATGGGCCCTCAGCTCTGTTTACAGTCTGAATGGCTCCCCTGTCAGAGCTGTCGGATTAAATGTGCTGCCAAGACAATGCTTCTCCCCTTATGTGACTAGAGGGCAAGAACCTTGGATCCGTCAGTGACCTCTGACTTCCTGTACTGTTATGGAAAGTATTGCTCCAATTAAGCAGCTGTACCAGCCCTTGTGTCCTCTAATTAATTTCCTTTCTACTAGTTTCTGAGCTTTTTCCACCACTGCCGTACTTCAGCTTCTGTCCTTTATAAGTTTTTTTAAGATTTATGTTAGTTGAAAGAACTTGCTTCAGGCTGAAATTTAGAAGATAGTTCAAAATAGATTTTCTTTCTACAGGAGAAATGTGTTCCAAGTACAGAATTATAAATCAACAAACACAGATAATTTGAAGTTGCTGTGGGGTTTTGAGTTTGGGGGGGTTATTCTGTTAAATGCCACTTGAGTGAGTAATTGGCAATGTGAATTGGTATATGGGTGTTTTCTTCAGTGAAAACGTTGGTTATTAGTCATTCATCTATTTCATACACCAATGGATCATTTTAAATAAGTTTCCTAAATTATCAAACTAAAACAGGGAAAAAGGTCTGTGTCTCAATAGTTAGTTCCTGGTTGTGCATGGTAATTGTACTAATAGACAATTTCAGGTATGTGGTGAATCTCATTAGACTTAGTTAAGATTGTGTAGGCCTGCGTGTATGTAAGTCAGCTGTGAAATCAGGGCGTTTGGTCAGTGTGACTGCAAAGAGCCCCGAGGCCTTAGTTTGGGATAATTTCAGTGGGAGTTGAGAATGGTCAGTGTCTCTTAAAGAGGCCTCAGCAAACAAACACTCCATACCCTGAAGGCCATTTGTTTGCATGGATATCAATAGAATTTTCAAGCATGGACCCTTGCCAACATCTCTTCTTTGTTTTGATGAAGTATAAGGTTTTGAAAATATTGTTAAAATTTGCCACCTTCTCTTTTTACCCTAGAAGAGTCTGGCACTTTGAGAAAAACTCTCTGATTAATTTCCCTGAATTTTTCCTGTCACATTTACTTCCTTGTGTTCTCTCGTGGCGCTTGTTATGATAGCTGACCCTTGGCATTATTTTTCCACTCCAGGGAGGTAGGCCAGGTCCTGACTTTGCCAGATTTTTAATTAGGGCTTTGTGGACCCTGAAGACCGTTTCCTAGGTCATTTAGTCCCTCTCTCCTTGTGAAGGAAGGGCTGTTCTCTTTCAGTAGTTAACCAATGGTTTCTCTTCATTTGGGTTTTGATTAAGTGTTCCAAGCAGGAGGACTAATGGAGACGACCTTTGTTCTATTGTTTAGCACTGTCAAAAGGCATTTAATGAGCTGTTTGTCTTTTCTAGGTACAGGCAGCGGATCCCTCTCCCATGCTCTCATCAGGACAGTGGCTCCCACAGGGCACCTGTACACAGTGGAGTTCCACCAACAGAGGGCTGAGAAGGCCCGGGAGGAGTTTCGGGAGCATGGTGTGGAGCATCTGGTCACTGTCACCAACCAGGATGTCTGCAAAAATGGGTTTGGTGTGTCAAACATTGCAGATGCTGTGTTCCTCGATATTCCATCTCCATGGGAAGCCATAGGGCATGCAAAGTCAGCGTTAAAAGCTGAAGGTAACTGCACTTACCTCTCTCCTAAGGAAGCACCATGCATGCACACATCTCTGCCATTGAGCCATACACTAGATCTGCTCCCTTCCATTGTGTGGTCACTGTTCTCAAATGTCAAAGTCTCTAGGCATTGCTATAGGCAGACAACCCTTCAAAAGAGGTCTTCAATTTACAGTTGAAGATTTGAAAGGAGAACAACAACTTTTTCCTACAGGCCTGTGCTAGCTGCTACAATTAGCATGGGTAGTTTATAAAAACCCCTTTGAACCTTTGTCAAGTGCATTTTGCTAGATCTGAGGTGTGTGGGAAGCAGCAGTAACAATACATGCTGAAAGCAAATTTCTGTGGCAATTCAGTGGAAGGGTGTTTGTGTAAAAGGTGTTCAGACGCACTTCACATCAATCATTGCAGATTTGGACCTATTAAACAGAACACCCCATCAGTAATGTTAAAATGTGGTTATACTTAAATATCCTTGCCAATTTCTGCCGTAAATCTCTGCTGTTGGAGCTAATAAGTTTGCCATTAGTGCAGTAGGAATGGAACACAAAGGCTGTTTTAGCTTATGCCAGTTATTCCAGGATGGTGACAGCAAGTGAGAACTGTTGTTGAAGTATTGGATGGATTTCATCAGTTTATTATAAATCTTTTCTCTGTTGAAAAATAAGCTTCAGTGAATAAATCATTCTTTTATCCTGGAATAAGTTTTCCCCTAATTAATGTTGTACTAGTGTGGATCTGAACTGACTTGTGCCAGTTCACTTCCATCTACAAAAGTGACTTTTCTGATCAAGAGAGTATGGAGTGCTGAACAGTGACCATGCTGGGACATGATTTTAGTAAAACTTGATTATGTGCCAAGGCTTTTCTTTGTTAAAATATGTAATCCCAGGCATGACTTCGAGTGAATTGCTAGGTCTTTGTGAAATCACAGGATTTAAGCTTGTTCTTAAAGGTCACTGAATATGCATTACCTTGCTGAGTCAGGACTGACCCAGCTGTTAGGCTACCTCAGCTTCTACCGAAAATTTTCTAGAAAGCTTTCCAATACCAATGTAACGCATGCTTTCTTTAAAAAAGTACATAAATAGAGACTTGTTAGCACTCTGTGCCTGCAAGGGTTACAGCTCCATTTGTAGCTGCTTTCCAGTGTGTCCTGAGAAAAAAATAATTTTCACTGCACTGTACAATGCCCTTCCCATGCTCAAATTATCTAATCTAGTGAGCACAACACTCAGCTGACTTCCCAGCTTAGAAGGCGCTGCATTGCGCAGTCCAATTTGAATTATTTAAGTGGTGCATGTTTAGAATACTAAGCAAACCTGCTTGAACAGTTCCAAGTCTTAAATCCTTGTCTTACTCCAGCATTTGAAATCCTAGAAAAGGTATTACAGTCCCAAAGTGGCCATACCATCTGGCTGTACTTTTCTGTGCTGTGCTACAAGGTTACATCTGCTTAGGCAGTATAAATAATACTTTAAAATCCCACATTTTTGTGTTTGTGAAGTGGCATCATGCACTTTATGTAGCAGTCAAAAGGCCAAGTTGCTGATCCTTGATGCAGTTTTTGCTGCAAACAGCCACTGGTGTCTGAGATCTAGTGTTGGTCTAAGGCTCATCTTTGGGGTTTTGTAGTACCTGGCTGAGCCAGGGGCATTTTTTTATTTTGCATATAAACAAAAGTTGGTTTTCTTTTTCAGATAAAATAGAATTGGTTGCAGTAGTAATAGGTGCAAACTTACACACATTTCTCTTTTGTTCCAAATCACGTGGGTAGTTTTGTTGTGGGCTTTTTTTTTACTGCTGTAAAATCTAAAATATGATAGAAGGGTATCTGTAACTGCTTCCCTTTCCCTCCTGCAGGCAGACTATTTTATAGTGCTCCTTTGTTTTGTTTTCAAATAGTTAAAGCTCTTCTGCAGTAAGAACAGCCTGTGCACATACTGCTGTTGTTCACCTCTGTTCCAAGGGTTGGTATAGTGATAAAGCATCACTGGAGAAAATGAGTTGTTCCACTCTTTTCCCTCCACACCCACTCTCGCACATCTGGACAGGGTCACATTTGAACCATTCACACTGTGTGTTTTATTGTGATGTGCCGTGCAAACACTGCAGCTGGACTGCCAGATAGTGGGAATTTATTCCCTAAAGTCTTCAGGTACTTTGAATGAAATCAGAGCTAAGCAAATACAATATATAGCATCAGCTCACCTCCTCCTTAAAACCACAATATTCATTCTAGAGTTCAGGTGAGACAGTATGTAAGAGAGAGCTCTTAACCTTGACAAAACCTTATCAAATCAGTGTTTTCTCTCCTACTTAAGCTCGAGATCCTGAATAGTTGCAGCTCCTAGTAGGCTGAGTGTTAATGATCCTCTTTACAGAGTACATTTATCACTCACATCATGCCTTGCAGTACGTGGTAAATACACTTCTTACAGTAGCTTGGCCTCCCATTTAAAGCACTGCCAGCCTCTGAAGAGCTAAAAGAATAAAATGGCACAGCAGGTTTGTGACTAGAAGGTTTTTGTTCTCTGTTGCTGTGCCATGCTGACATTCAGGCCTGCATCTCAGCTGCTTCCTTATGTGCTGATTTCACCAGTCACACTTTCGTCAGAAATGCTGCTTGTAATACCTCTCGGGCACTGCTGCACTGCAGAACTCGCTTTCATTTCCAGACCTGCACTGTTTTTCTTTTGCAGCATCTGCTGATTAATGCTTTTCTATAATCATAGCTGCTCTTCCTCATATCTGACCTTGGTGGTTTTTGCAAAGTTGCTGTTAACCCCTTCAGGCTACATTAAAAAAAAAAATGAAGAAAATGTTGAAATTGTGAGGTAACAAAAATATCCTCAACATTCTACAGTTCTTAAATTCCCTGAAACTTTTAATTCACAGTCATCTCACTGCTGAATACTGTAGTGCTTTGAATATAATTCTGCACCCACCAACTTTCATAAATCATAGAATCCTAGAATAGTTTGGTTGGAAAAGACCATTGCAATCATCTAGTCCAGCCATAAACCCAGCATTGCCAAGTTCACCACTAAACCCTGTCCCCAAGTACCACATCTACATGTCCTTTAAATACCTCCAGGGATGGTGACTCCACCACTGTCCTGGGCAGCTTGTTCCAATATTTGACAACCCTTTCAGGGAAGAATTTTTTCCTAATATCTAACGTAAGCCTCCCCTGCTGCAACTTAAGGCCATTCCCTCTTGTCCTGTCACTTGTTATTTGGGAGAACAGACCAACACCCACCTCACTGCACCCTCCTTTCAGGTAGTTGTAGAGAGCAGTATTTCTTTTTTGTCTATTTCTTCCAAGACTGTGGAAGATGAGGCAGAAACCTATTTGTACATTAATTTTCATACAGATTTTAAATTTTCAGGTAGGGAGATGGAAAAATACAGCCATGTATTAGGTTGGATTGGCCTCCTGCTTATAAATCCGTTCTTGGTGGTGTTTAAATTAACAGCCTGAGTCACAAACTTATTAAAACCACTCCTCTTTTATTTTCCTTCTTTCTTTTAAAGATTTTACTCTTAAATTTGGACTTGCTACTCTTGAGCATCATAAAGGCCCTAAATCATGTTTGTCCAATTGTGATCCTTGAAATATCACCTGAATCAGGTAACATGGTGTTGTCAAGTCTCTCCCCAGATCTCTGCAGGGAAAGTTCCCTCTGAACATCTCCTCTGCATTTCCTGCCATCACAGAAGCCCTTCAGAAGTACTCTGCTCTTTGTAGTAGTAGTTAGTTTTCATTTCCAAAGCCCTATATTGGTTTCATTTATACACAGTGGACTTAAAACAGGTCTTGTTTGCATTTTTTTCCCCACAGCATAGCCATTGATTGTTGTCCTAACCTGCCAGGTTTGGTTATTACAGATGCTGTATAAAAGAATAAATAATATCTCATCCTCCCAGTAGCCTGTGGTGGAGGTAAGGCATTGCCTGGCTTAGTTCATTTCAATTTTAATTTGGGCTTGCCTGCCTCCTCCCCTGAGCTTTCAGAGAATACCACGTCCATGGAGAAAGTCTCACTGGCTACTTTTCTTGAGCTTCAGAGGTTATTCATGGTCCCATTTTTAAACCAACCAGGTGTGGCTTTGAGGAGCAGCTGAAATCCCTGGCCACAAGTCTCACCCATGTGGTATCTGGGTAGGGAGTACCCCAGGCTGAATCACACTGGGAAGAGGGCAGTGACATGAAGGCTGATGTTGTTTGGGCTCAGGCTACCTCAGGAACGCACAGGGAATGCGTTAGGGCAGGAAGTGGAGCCTGACAGTCTAGCATGCTGTCTAGACTGTCCTCCTCCACCCATGCAGGTGGTACTCAAGTCAGTATCAACGCTTCTCATGTCCCCAGGAGATTGTTTTGGAATAAATGGATGAAGCAATAGGTGCTGACTAACATGTTGGCTCCAGCCTTTGCTAGTGTGGTACCTGCTTTGATTCAAAGGAGAATTAACTCAATGTGAGGTTAAAGATCCACAAACTGGCTTTAAATTGAAGGATATCCTCTCAACATTGAAGGGCCATCTGGTCTACTGCAAAGCTGCCCCACTAGGATCTGGGGCCGGGTGCTAACCTGCAAAGCAGCTTCATCTGCTTCCCAAGCACTGGCTGTTCTCTGAGGGCACTGACCTAGCTCTGGTCTGTCAGGGTTTGGTAGGTCAGGTGGACACAATGGGCCTGGCCTGAAGCAGAAACGATTCTCTCTCATGTCAAGAGTCAAGCAGAAGGATTCCTGCCTCATAATCCTGTGGGATGCTGGCCAAAGCTGTTAGCCTTTATACAGTTTGTAGGAAGTAGTTCAGGATAAAGGGATCCTTAAAGGAAGTTGTTAGGTTTTCTCCCCCAGTTTGATGCCAACTGATTTTTTCACTTTGTTGTTGCATGCTTTTGCCAGCTCATAACAGTGAGCAGGAATCCTTTTGAAGGATGCACCTACAAACGTAGAGGTTAAGGTCACATTTGCAGAAAATCGCATCGAGCTCCTATTAATGAGCTGGCAAGTGATTTGAAGAAAATTTTCTTTTCTGAATCATAAAACATCATTTAATTTCTTCCAGCAGCCAAATCGTCTAATTCCACTTGTCAGGGAAGCTACATCAAATCGCCCACGAGCACACTCACTCAAAGGACGTTCTGTCCCCCTTTACAGAGGCAATATTTTTAGTGTCCTACTAGCAGAGTAAATGCCACAGTGATGCTGCTCAGTGACTCTCCTGCCTCGCCCCTACATAATGATAATGCCTGTGTGATTTTTTTTCCTTCCATGAGATCTTTGTAAGGTACTCTTCCAGTTATGACAATGCACTGAAGTCCCAAAGCCCAGAGCTGTGTTCCTTTGCCAGAGATAAAAATGCTGTTTTGTATTCTTTACATCATGGAATAATTTCTAAGATTACAGGCCCTTTTCCCTGGAACGTAATGGTGCTGCACTATGCATGTTCTTTTCGCATCTTCTGAATAATACTGAGATGATGAAAAAACCTGTCAGAGCACTTGTGACACATTCTATAACCTGCAGAAGTGAGAGCACGTAACTTTGACATGTTTTCTGTATCATAAGCATGCACTGGAGTTCTTGTCAGTTGGGTAGCACTGCCAGATTTTCCATACTTGAAACTTAATGCAGTTATTAGCTAAATGGAACTGGGACAGGTGTTAGGCCTTGCTCAGACAAACCAGAAACAACATAGTTGGAGTTGCCCATGAACGTATCAGGAACTGCTCGTGAAGGAGGAGCAACTTTCAAGGCACAGACCTCTTTGTAAAGATGCAAGGGCATGTTCCTTGATTATTAATTAGATACTGTCTGTTCAGGATTTTAAAATGTACAATGCTATGTGGATGCAAATCTTCTCTTTTATTTCCCCCTTCCCTTAAGCTCTCTTCTCTATTAGAGAGAGACAATTGCAGTCTCAATTGTACTTCAACTTTCATATCCTCTCGACCCTATTGCTGGTTACAATGACTGCCAGGACTGTGTGGGCTTGTTCCAGCCTACGGGTTCGGGAGATTTAACCTCTCCATTAAATGTTTCAAACTAACTCACTCCCTGTAAAATGGAAGGTAGAAAAAAAAATTAGTCTTTCATACGGTCTCATTATTCTCTTCTCCTCAACTGTAGCACTTGTCAGATGCATTATACATGAATAAACACATTTTTAGACAGCTCTTCAGATCAAAAAGCTCACACAGCTTCCCAATGTGAACAGGATTAATCTCAGATAATTACTATATCAATTTATGATGACACACAGATCTCATTAAACAAATTTAGGAACGGTGGCTTTCCTAAAAGGAGAGCTCTGAAAGAACACAAACTCGGTTTGTACTAAAAAATTTCCGTTCATTTGTTTTCACTGCTCTCTAGTCTAGTCCACCCCTTTGTGATCCACAGACAAAGCAGTGTGCCCCAGCAAGTGGAGAGGGAGGGAGTACGGAGAGGGAGGGAGTACATGTCTTTTCTTCATTCATTAAGGAATCCTTGGCATGGCAAGAGAAAGCAATGCATATTCAAGTTGTTTAAGCCCTAAATGCCTCTCGATGTCTAAAGGACAAGAGGACTCAGAGAATCTGAGAATTGTGAATGCTGAAATCTAGATTTATATCTGTTTGGTGATTATGACTGAAAGAGTGTTGCCTAGCTGGTAATCAGTGGGGGTACAGAGGGCAGCCCACAGCGTGGAGAATTCAGAAGCATCTGGTCTGTTGAGGATGATGCCATCTCTGCTCCTAGAACAGAAGAGCATGTCCTTCCAAGTGCTGGTTTGCTGCTGCTCAGAGTCCACTTTTTTTTTGATGGTCTAAACACCAAGGCAATTGAAGCTTCCCACATCCTTGTATTTTAGATGAACTTTTGCAATCTGGAACTGCAATTTCATTTTTTGCCTTCCAACCTTGTGCTAATTGCAGCTTTCCAGTCTTCTCTTAATATCTGCTTAAACAAACAAGTCCAGCCTGTAAGTCACATCTTGCCTGCCCGATGATGTATACAGGAAAAAGCAGAGGAGACCTCTCTCCCACTTGTTAGAATCCATAAAGACAGATGCTTGGTGGTTTTGCTTCTAAGCTATTTGTAGGCGTATTTATTTGAGAGGCATATATAGTAATAACCAGAACAATAGGTATGAAGGGGAAAAAGTGAAATTGGCAGGATTGCTAAAATGCTCTCAGTTGTATGGAATACCAGCTGTTTCACTGTTTTCTCACTCTTCATACCTGAGAAGCCCTCAGCAGTGCAGTAAGAAAAGTAACGTTATTTTTTGCACTTCCCCTTTGGATATTAGCTATTGCAAGCAAGAGCTTTCTTCCCTACCAAGCAGCTTGAAAGCCCATTTTCTGTAAGCCTACTTCCCCAAGCAGTCTGCTTTGCAAGGAGGCAGTCTGATAAATCATCACCAAGTTTGGTGTTGACATGCTGTGCTCAGCTGACCATCCCGAGGCAAAATGAAGGGTGCTCTGCCTTTAATTGAAGGCTTGACAAGAACCGTAGGTGGCTCTGCAGCTTGTATGGCAACAGCTGTGTGCAGCCTTCTGAGTTTTTCACTGTAAATCTAGAGCATGTGAATTCGAAAGCCTAAACATATCTTGAAACCCTTGTAGTCAGAAGAAATAAGAACAGACTTACTGTAAATGTATTTCCCTTCTTTATTGCAATTTAAAACACCAAAAACAAAAGCCTGAATGAAATAGTAGTAAGTCTCTAGTCTCCCTGCAAGTTCTTGCTTTGCAGACAAAGAGTTATTGTGAACTGACATTTAGCGAAGTTAGACATTTGTTCAGTTCCCTACACAATAAGACTATAACATCTTTCTTTATAACATATGTGCATCATAGTAGCTTTCTAATTATGTAACAGAAATTTCTTCCTCAGCTTTTCTCTTTTACATCTACAAACATGGTAGAAGTGTGTGCTGCCTTGGCCAGAAAAGATTAGCTGTCTCATTCAGAATCACTTTGGTAGCCCTGGCCATGCTGATGAACACATAAATCTAATTTCGTGGGAGCTAGCAGACTGGGTGTGCAATTAAATTGGCATCAACAGAGTTGGTTAATAATGGCACATACCAGCATTAATTTTGCAGGTGATTATTAGATTTGGTTTTTAATTGTCACTCCAGAGAATTACTTGTCCAGGGTACTTTGTTCTGAAGATGCATGGTAAGAACCCCTGGCTGTGGAGACTTTATTTCAGGACTAAAATTAAATCATACTTAGTTCATGGTGGATTAATGGTCATGGAAAGTGTTCTCCAGTCAGTACCCAGCACACCACTGCTGCGCAGTAACTGGAGAGCTACAGGGACGCTTTCAGACCTGATGCTTGCTTTTTTTAGAAATGTGACTTTAGAAACAAAAAAGGAAAAAAAAGGGGAGTTTGAGATAAAGCAGGCTTCACATAGTCCCAGCATAGCCTCTATTTTTAGCAGGGTGCTTTGCTCTCACTTGCCCGGGTTCTTTAATACTTAGACAACTCGTGTTGGGAGGCTTGACTGGATGAGCCTGGGAGAGAACTGGGAAGGAATGCAAATCAAGTCAGCAAGCATTTCCATCTACTCATACCAAGTAAAACAATAGCTGAAGCTGCATTGCCCAGTGTTCCTTCCCCCAGCACAAAAGCTTTTCAGGAAGGGCAGTTGTCTTGTGGGACACTGTGTCCTGGGTGAAAGCACATGCCCTGGCTTTATGGCAGTGTCCTTATAATTCTTTGATCTCATTTGGCTGTGGCTTTTCAGAGTAAATCTGAAGCATTCTGTTCTCAGCTGTTAAGGTGACATTGTAGCAGGCAGAAAGTTGTATGGGGCCTATTAATACTCTGTATTTAGAATCAAAAAGCTGATCTGTGCACAGACAAGGAGACAAGTGTTAGTTTATCACTTAAAAGTCCTACCCTAGAGTTTTGAAGCATTTGCTGTAAAACTGCCCGATGTGATATCCAGTAAACTTTAATGCTCAGGAGACATGCTACTCAGCTTGACTAAAAGGGTGAAGCCTTAACAGCGCTCCATCTATGGCCTGGAGAGATTACTTTATTCTGTACACGCATACCAGCGTTCTCAAATCAACACAGCCGCTTTTGTCAGAGCGTGTGTGCACGCACGCTCGTGTTCTAATGAGGGCAACTGTACAGTGTGTGGAGAATGACTTCTGGCTTTGTGTAGGTGCCAGCTTCAGTTCGGTGCCTCAGCCCAGAATAGTGGATAGTGATTCCAAAAGAGTCGCTGCTCTAAAGGGATCAACTTTAACAGTTTTATGATGAGCAAATGTGGTGGGCAACGCTGGATTTGGAAGATCAATGGATTTGCTGTTGCAATTTTTAAAGGGTCTGAAGCATCTTATAAAGTCGTCCACGTTTGGTTTTGTGCTGACACTTTAAACCTGCAGAATTGGCTCACAGGGGTTTTCTCAAAGAACATTTCACTTTGTCTGTATAATAGTAATTCTATGTGCATCTGGGAGAATTTGAAAAAAGATAAAAAGTGCTTCATTTTGGTTTTTGCCCTCTTCCCCAACCTGTCTCATTTTGCAGGTGGCCGCATCTGCTCTTTCTCCCCCTGCATTGAACAAGTCCAAAGAACCTGCCTAGCGATGGAAGAGTATGGTTTTACAGAGATCAACACCTTGGAAATTCTGCTCCGAGTGTACAATGTAAGGACAATTAGCCTGCAAATCCCTGACCTTGGAAAAGCAGCTGAGGATAATTCTAGCACCGGCTTTGACAGCAGCAACCCATCAGACCAAGGTAGTCCGTGCGCTCATCCGCAGCAAGGAACTGTGCAGTTCAAAAGCGGCGTGCCACTCAGGGAGATGGTTGGCCACACTGGGTACCTGACCTTTGCCACCAAGAGCCTCTTTTAGTACATGTTGAGTTTGTGCAGTTTGAAGTGTTTTGTGTGTTTGTGTATGTTTTCTGTTTTCATGGTTCTTTTTTGTAGGGCATCCAAATTTTTACTTGTCAGGGAATTCCATATATAGTCAGATCTGGTTGGAATATGCTTTGTTTAAATAGCACACAAGCATTAACCAGAGCAGCATCAAGGGAATGTTGAAACTTTGGAATGGTGTTCCACTTACCGTCAGAAAGAAGATAAATTAATAGTGAATGGCTGTTCACTGGAATGTGCAGAATAAAGATCCCTCCCAATAAGAAAGCTAAACAGACAGCACACTAATTGCAAACAAGTTGGATTTTTTCCTACTCTTCTCTGAATTACTTTCCCAGGTTTATGTTTTTATTTTTTTCTAGCACCACTAGACAGAGTTTTCGTAACTTCTCTAGTGTCTCTGTTGCTCTTAGGCATGTGAGAGTGCCCACTTGCTTCATTTTAGATAGGAAAAGCTCAGTCAGAAGAAGGAAGTCCACAAAATGTGGAAAAAGGGCCTGGCCACTTGGGAGGAATATGGAGACATTGTCAAGAGTATGTAGGGATGCAACAAGGAAGGCCAAGGCTTGCTTGGAATTAAATCTAAAGGGCAGGTGTCAAGAGGATGGGACCAGACCGTTTTCAGTGGTGCCCAGCGACAGGACAAGGGGCAGAGGGCACAAACTGGAACACAGGAGGTTCCACTTAAACATGAGGGAAAACTTCTTTACTGTGAGGGTGCCAGAGCCCTGGGACAGGCTGCCCAGAGAGGGTGTGGAGTCTCCATCGCTGGAGATGTTCAAAACCCGCCTGGATGCCATCCTGTGCAACTTGCTCTGGGTGAACCTGCTCTGGCAGGGGGGTTGGACTAGGTGATCTCCAGAGGTCCCTTCCAACCCCCACCATTCTGTGATTCTGTGCAAGTTGCGAGGTCATAGGTTGGCTGTGATGCGCCAACACGACTGATCACAGAATTAGTGTTTCCTTGGAATCGTGTTTTGCTGCACAGAGAATTATTGGCAGTGCTCAGGAACACAACCTCTTACTCCATTCCAGGCTGGCATCTGCAAATCATTTAGATTACACAGAGGTCAAAGAAGTGTGCTAATTGTTGGATTTGGTTTAAAATAGTTTATTGGGCTCATACGTTTGTAGTAGGAATTTGGACCTGGATTCCTACTGTAGTCTTCTAATTGATTATCCACTCCCATAGTTGATGAATCCACTGTGAAAATTCACTGAACAGCTGGTTAATGTTATCAGAACACCTCTTTGTAAGTGGTGCATCTGAGGTGCTGTTTGTTTGGTGTTTTATGTGCGTTACGGCGTATTCTCCTCCTGCAGTTGAATGACAGAAAGATTGCTTTTGGCAGGATTTCTGTCTCCGAATTGCAACAACAATGCAAACTTAGTAAAAGCCTCAACCAGCTTTAATAATTAATTACATTTTTCAGACCGTTTACTCTTTGGTCTTCCATACAAAGCTGGTGGGTGTGATGAACTATTCCAGTACTGGATTAAATTTTGTACTTACAGATTAAAATAATTATGTAAATTTATGAAGTTCTGTCTTTTTTTTTTTTTTTTAAGTGAATACACATATATTTTAATTCCAGCCACTAGCACTGTCTCTGGAAGCTTTTAGCTGTGCCTTGCATTTGGTACCTGAATAGACTGAGTGCTGTGTAAGAAAAATAACCATTCATAAACTGCTGCCTGAACATTTGGACCTGATATCCCTCCCCCATTCTGGACAGAAATAAACAAAGCTAAGCTTTTAACGTGTTATAGCAGAACGCTAATCCATAACGGTTTAAAGAAAGCTCAACCGATCATGACAGCAAAGATAAACTGCTGAGCAGATTAAAGGCAGAAAGCAATTCTGTTGAACTAAATCAGTTACGTAAGCTGGCCTGCGGCTGGAGCGTTTCTCCAGAAATTATGTGAAAGTTCTCTTTCTGCCGCTGTCACTGTGCTCCAGCAAGGCTGGCGGTAAACTGCTACCACTGGGTGCACGGTTTGGTGTTACAGTGGCACGCTTGTGTGTGCTTAACCCATCCCCTAGAACTACAGCTGAGGTACTGACAGAAACCAGAAGAAAGGATGTGGAAATAAAACATCAATTCTTACAAGGTTGTTCGTAACTTCCTTCAAGCTGATTCTCACTCTCTAACAAGTGGGATCCCCAGGCTTCACCAGGGATAATTCCAGCCCTAGAGTTGATTCTTTTTCCCTGACAGACCTTATTTTAAAATAGTGTAACATTTAAACAGGATTAAAGAGGAACAAAGTCACATTTCTGTCCTACAAATAGATGTGCAATGGAAATAGCGATGTGTCTTCACGGAGTTTGAAACAAGGCTGATGCCTTTTTGCCTACAAAGCCCGATTCAAAACCCCTTGAAATAAACCATTGACTTTGCATGGTCCCATATTGATTGGATCCCTGCTGAGGAAGGGCAAGCATTGCGTAAGAGGAGAAGGATTTCATTTCTGTCTTTGCAATATTAAAAAGGCTTCTGTGTTTTTGTTGCCAATCACAGCCGTGGCCAGCAGCACCACACCGCTTCCTGCTGTTGCTTTGTTGTCAGGGTCACAGGGAGGATCCCACACTGTCCAGCGAGGACGGTACTGTGCTGCCAGAACCGTGCAGTGTTTAATTCTGCTTATGATCACCTGTGTTATACATTCTGGCTACATTTCCTGCCAAAAGTGGTAAATCAGAAACATGGGTCTTGCCTGCCACACTGGAGGAATTTGCCTGGGGTATGCTTTCAGAGACTAATTTCTCCTTTTAATATGTTTTAGTCTTCAGTCTGGAATGAAACATCACTTCTTCCTGCCCTGACACAGTTTGGTCATACATTGGCAGGCTGCACATTTTTGTTGCTGCCATGCCTTTGGATCCCTCAGTTGTTGTGAGCCAGCACCAGTACACAGGTCTGCCCGACAGCCAGGTTCAGCTTGTCCCGTTGTGCTCCATGCCCTACAAGCTAGCGTGGAGCAGTCTTAGACACCTTGCAGCCTACAAGGCCAACGGTCATGACTAAGATGAGGCTTGTGAAACACTTGAAAGCTCTGCTGCTGCTCACTGTTTACCTGTGCTTTAATTAAAGCATTACAGATCTCTATCTCATTGTGGTTGCTTCCTGCTTGCCTGTTAGTACAACACCGTTTTCCTCCGAAGAAGATGTGACCATAAATCCTGCTTGAGAACCTTGAAGGGGTAAAGTAGCAAACATGCTAGGAACTCGCTCTTCTGCTTAATTTCCTTCTCTGTCTTCTTCTTAGGTACTTTAGGATACGTGATGGTGTGGAGATGGTTCTTCCTGGGAAGTGTTCCAGAGATGAGGGTTCTGGTTCACGCTCACTCCCTTGGGAGTACATCTGTGCTCCATTAGTCCTGGTCAACCAGATGACTGCGGAAGTCATGGTGACCTAGAAAGGAGGAGAGGTCCAGAGATCCAGTGAGCCTAGATCTACTTGTAAATACTAGTGTGCATCCCAGCAGGGTCTGCATCATTAGGTGGGCGAGTGCGCTGGGCAACCCATCTGTTCATGCCTTTCCAGATCCCTTCTAGACAGAGACTGGAGAAAACTGTGCCCTCCTGGGCTGCAGTTCAGTGTGTTCTGTGCCCCCAGCTCACCTCTGATGCTAGTGGGAGCAGTGCAGGCTCAGAAAGGAGAGCTGAGAAATGCTGGGCTCCATCTTGGCTTCTGCTTGCGCAAATACAAGAGAAGCACAACAGGAGCAAAGTGGGAGAGTCAGCATTGCATAACCATGATGTGACACCAAAGGTAGGTGCAGCTGACTAGTCAAAAGGGGGAAGGGGGTTACTCTAGTACCAGATAGTTCTGTCTGTGTCACCATGAGGGAAAGCGTTTACGTGCTGCTGGCCTCTCAAGTGCTCCTGAGGAACTGGGTTGTTCAGATGCCAGAAGAGGAGAGCCAGATTGTGTTATTTCCTTTCTCCCTACGTGACAGCTTCTGAACTCAAATGAATCTGCATCAGTATCAACACAGAGAACAAATAAACCTTGAATTAAATAGTCAAATAAAAATAATCCTCCTCACTGGTATCCAGCCTTTTACCTGCATATCTTGCCCAGGAGCTCTGTGTCCTTTTGTAGGCTGTTAGGACGCGCTGTTCTCCTCTGCCGCAGGGCAATAGCTTTGAACTCTGATGTTAGCTGGCTGATATACTGATAGAAATAAAAGCAGAAGCCAGCTGGGAACACTGGCCTGTGGGGCATCTCACTGCACCTGCGTGTTTCTACCTGGCTGCTAAGGTGGATTGCCCACAGCTGTGCTTCCCTTGCCGAGGAGCAGTCCCTTCCTGTCATCTCCCCGCTCTTGCCCTCAAACCCCAAGCTATCAGACGTACTGCTAGCCTGCACCAGCTCTTCCTGGTGCTCTGGGGCGACTCAGATTGCATAGCCAGGTTTTTGGCAGAGGCAGGCATTTTCCCCTTCTCTTTACAGGTGTGGAGAGGGGCTATTTTTTGCCACCCTGTCAGGACAGCAGCCGCAGAGGCACGGCTGCCTCAAGGTGCTGTGGTGAGAAGCCGCCAGAGTGCTCCTGACCCCAGGCACCCTGCGGAGAGCGGTGTGCTCCATGGCAACAGCACAGCATCCTACAAGCCGCTGAAGACCTCAGCCTTAAGTTATTTTGATGGGGGCTGAGTGGGTTGATGCTAAATATCGTATTCCTTTATGGAGCTTAAGAGGGCAATTTGCATGAATGGTTCCGGTGGAGCTGTGGAGAAGCTCTCCCCAGGGGTCCAGGTAGCTGCAGGAAATGTCAGAGACCAGGACCCAGTGAATTCTGAGCTACTCCTCCCAGAGGTGCTGGCTGAGCAGTCAAAGCTACATAGAGGAAGGAGCTTTTTCCATCTTTTTCTGATGGCGTCAATACTGATTCAGCACAAAGCCCATGTGCACGACTAGTAATCTGGGAGAAACTGTTGCTTTAGCAACCTCCCTTTGTATTAGGCACTGTGCAGGAGGGGAAGTCTGCAGTGGGATTTTCCTCTCTCTTCTGTTGCTTTGGGGGGGCTGTAGTCCCCCCTCTTTCCTTGAGTCAAAAGTACATTAGCAATAGTTACCCCTAACACAGGTGTCTGGGACTCAGCATCGCTGGTCCCTGGGCATGTGGAATGACAGTGCATGATGCCAAAATATTCTGAGCCAGATGTTATTCCATTTAGGTGAGGAAGATTATGAGATTATAGGCTCTGTGGTACTTTTTACATTGGTTCCTCATGCCCTTAGAAATTGTCCATAAAGCACTATTTAAGAATAATTTTAAAAATCAAGAGCCACCTATTTTTAGGAATTAGCTGGATATGAGAACCAAATCTGCTTCGAGGAAGAAGTGGAAGAAACAGCAGAAAGGTAGAGAATGATTTCTGGGAGAAGGCTCCTCCTTTCCTGGCCTTTCACAACCAGGAGACAATTCCCCAGAAGGTTCCAGCTGTTCCCCTTAAAAGCTGTGGATCAGACATGCTCCTTAGTCAGGATGTCAGTTCAATCAGGCTGTCTTAACAAGGCATGTAGGCTGCGATCTACAACTGATGGAGTGGAAAGGAGGGAGGGAGAGAAAAAGAGATTTTAAAGCACCTGCATTCAGTTCAACTTGTTGGATTACACATATGTCATGCTTTAGAGTAGTCTAAATTATCTTAGCAAAATACATAATATCTGTAATACAGAGTCACCTGCTTCAGTACACTACTGGCCGAGAGCATGGGACAAGGAAGAGATCTGATTACCTGTGTTGAGAAATTGGGTTTAACTAAGACACCAGTTGCAGTTCCTGCACTGTTCTTTTACTGTGTTTTTCTGTCTCCTGTCAGATAAGGTAGAAACATTTAAGAAAAGAGATAATACTTGAGTGGAATATACACCCCACAAGCACAGAAAGCCTCACAGATAGGAGGTTGATTTCCAATTTTTACCACCCAGTGCTCCCAGGAGGATCCTTTATTGTCAACATTTCCTCGTTGATCTTAGCAGCACTTCAAAGAGAGGAAAAATGCCCTTTTTCAGCCAATAGAGCAGATACTCAGATAGTTACGGCTGATTACCAGCCTGTGGACACATCACATGTCAGAGCAAGGGCAACAGCATTGGACTCCTTAATGTTTCTTAGATAGACTATAAATGGAGCTGGATTTATCTTCCACATGATAAATCTCCATGTGAGACATGATTTCTGCTTCATAAGGAAACTGTTCCTCATCTCTCACGCAGTTTGATTTTAATCCTGCAAACATTTACTCAGGGAGAGGAAGGGATTTGTAAAATGGCTGCAGCAGGAGATGGAAGTACCCACTGCTGTTGTGAGAGCACGGTGGTCTCCACGTTAGGGAGCTGCTGGCTGCTTGTAGAAAGAGCAGATTTCTCAAAGAAGGTAAAAGGATTTAATGCCTCAGCTCTTACTGACTTTTCTTACTCATTTATTTCAGTGGGATTTCAGCACAACTCCCTTGATGACCTGGGCCCTGGTGGCACAGGCTTTGGGAATCGTACAGCACCATGCTCGTTTTAGAGGCTGAGGCGTAAGGGGATTGTGCAAGTCAGTGGCAGGATGGAAAACAGGACTTGATGTCCCAGATCTTCCCTCTGCTAGAAGGGTTACAGCTCCTTCCTAAATAACAGTGCTCTCCTAATGCTAAGCAAGAATCTCCTCCAGAGCAAAGCTGTTGTGCTCTCACGTGGCAGCATCTCATTGCCCACAAGTTTTTACACTACCTGGATGCAAATGTGGTTAGATAACGTTCACCGCATCACGACTCATTACCAAATCAGAGCATGCAGCCATATCAATGCTTAATGATTTTCTGAAACTTTAATTCATTTTACTCTGTAGCCATTTTCATTAATTAGCTAGATTAATTTTATACAGATTAAAAATGTAAGTTGATCTCTTTGAAGCAGAAAAGTGGCATTTTCAAATCTATATTCTCTCCCAAGCCTATAAATACATCTGCCTCATAGAAATCAGCTGTTTATGGCTGATCTTATAGTGGAGAGGATGACTCAAAGAGGCTTATGTGCTGCATTGTTTTTATCAGAGCTGAAAAAACCCTTCCAAATTCCCTGTGAATTAGAAAGATCAGTGACTATAGATAGAGCCTGTACTTTTCCCCTGCCAGATGAAATGTGGCACTGGTTTTGGGTAGTCCAGATCCAGCAGTCACCCTAGCAGCAGATGGTATTCTTTTACAGAATATTTATATTGCAACACTCCAGTGGTTCTTAACAGCACATTTGCCCACTTGTCAGGTGGGAGGTTTTCATTATGACTTTGTTTCCTAAACATTTGAAAGCCTTTGAAAAGCCCAGGGCTTGCTCAGCTGTGTCCATAAACATTCAAATTATTCTTGACTTGTTTTCTACCCTGTATTAATCCTCAGAGTATGTGTGTTGCTGTTCAGCAAGTGCAGCAGTCCTGTGAGACCGACGACAGAAGCAGCCTCCTACCTGCAGCACAGCCTGGGGAGCTAAGCCTCCTGGCTCCCATGCCTCAGTTTGTGATGAACCAAAGATCACGAGTTTAAAATTCCTTGTTTAAACTCCATTCCACCCCAAAAGCAAGGACAGCAACCACCACAGCACCAGGTAGGGCACTGCCACATAGCACCTTTGGTTGCAGTAACTGATGCACCCCTCAGCCCATTACCTGCACTGGGGACCGGGCTCCAGGCTGCAGCAGGGACCAGCCCTGGTCCCCTGCCAGGCAGCTTGGGTGACCTTGGGAGGTGGCACAGTTCAACAGCAGCGGTTTGTTTTACAGGTATTAAGATTTTACCAGGAGTTTTAAGAGACAGCTCTCTGCCTCAGGAACAGGGGACACAGCAAACGCTGGTGACAGTGCTCGCCCCTGTAAGGCACCGCGCAGCTGTGGGGAGTAGCTGTCTCACTGCTCCTGCTCATGGCTGCCCGTGGCATGTCAACTTTTCTGACTACTACTGAGCCCAACTCTTCCACTTGGTTTGGGGAAAAAAAATGCAATAAACATACACTACAATTTGAATGAAATTTTTCAACAGCCCAGGCTAAAATCAGTCTTTATGTGCTTGGAATTTATTTAAAATAATTGCTATTTATGCTTTTTTTTTTTTTTTGGCTTTTTACCAATCCAATCAGTGTAATTTGACTGTGCTGAAACAAATCTACGAGACTCCAGAAATGCTCTTGTAGATCGTGTAGATTAAACATGAACTAATTAGTAGATTTCTAGATTTCTAAATCCAAAGCTTTGGAAAAAGCTGACAATGCCCATCAGTCTTCCCACACAAAGAGAGGGACAAAACCCAGATGCAAAATGGCTTCAGATGGAAATATGTACGAGATATCTTTACAGAAGGGAAAAAAACAACCAAACAAAACCAACAAAGACATTGGGATATTAAGCAACAGCAAATAATTTTTTTTTTTTCCTTCTAAACATTTCAGGAATAAAGACCTTTTTCTGACTTTAGTTTGCTCTTTTGTGGAAATTAAACATGGTTCTGCAAGAATTAGTGGCCATAAACCACTGTGGCGTAAAAAGGAAGACGTAGCAGAAATTACGAAGGTGCACATTGAATTCACCCACGAGTTCGTCTGAGCACATCCAAAAGCCATGACGTCAGTAAAAAGGAAAAACTCTTGACTATCACCCTGGGAATGAAACCAAAAAATCACTTTGCCAATATGCGAAGGATTCTTCATTCTGAAAGTCTTCTAAAAGTTTCCCTGGAAGACAATAGCTCGATCAGAAACGTTCCAGCAGATGATGAAGAACAATAACAGCTGCTCCGAAGCTCACAGCAAACAATGGAAAGTTCCCAGATGATTTGCTCAGTCTTGAACGGGGTCCAAAATTCACAGAATTTCAGAGAAGAGGTAAAAGCAGCTGTCTGCCCGTGAGATCGGTGTTCACGCGAGGAGGGACCTGGAATGGCCCCATAATTCAAGCCCTGTCCAACAACTGCCGCTGGCAGTCATGCTCCTAAAAAATGTGCTGGAAGGAAGTGGGTTCGGTGGTAGGCCTGGAGGAGGATGCTGCCGTCCCAGGCTCGGCGTCCAGTGGGATAACATGGACACGCTTGGAGAGGTCTCTCTGGAATTAGACTTGTCATGTATATGGTGACATTGTTCAATCCCAGGTGTTTTTATGGTCCTGTTTGGTTAGTCACACACAACCAGGGTGCCCTCCTGATCCCACCAGTACCGGTTTTACGGGAGGTCTCTTGGTTGAATTTGCTGGCGTGGAGTTTATCAAGCTGCCACTCAGGGCTGATTGGGCCGGACAGGCTCTGCTCTTTGATCTGATCTGATTAATGTCCCAGACCATTTCACCTTCAGCAGTTACTCAGGGGATACCCGTACCTGAGCCTGCTCTAATGATTTCCCCCTGTCATCGCCACCTAAGGCCTTTCTTGCTGGCAAGAGCAGGAGGCTGCTGTGTCTCTGCCCAGAGTCCCCCTTCCCATTCCCAGTGCAATTAGAGTTAATGAGGAAATGTAAACCGATGGCATCAGAAATTTGGCTCGTTATCTTTGAAATACAGATTAAAGAGGCAAGACAGCTTCAAAAACATTTGGAGAATGTGCAGGAGCTGGAGCCCGAGTTTCGTGGTGCAGGGACGGTGCTGCCCCAGCAGCCGGGGATTTATGGCCGCAGAACTGCAGCCGGAGCCGGCCGCTGGCACCCGGGGATCACCGGGCTGAGCTCCGCAGCTGCCCAGGCTGTGGGTGTTGGCACAGCCTTGCAAGGAGTTTTGATTCAATTCAACAACTGGAGCTGGGGAACCATGCTGCCACGGGGGTGACAGTGTCAGCAGTGGGTTTTGCCAACGGAAGGACAAATTCCTCTTTCACCTCTTCAGGACCAGGAGCAAAACTGCACAGCGAAGCTTCATGCCTTCCCTGCGGTTCAGAGCAGAGCGGCTTTGCACTGCAGTATAGTAGCTGGGGAAAGTAGGCAGGAATTAACTGAATCCTGATAACAGCTGTTTTGCTTTCATGTCTCTTCCCCGACCACCTCCCAAAAAAAGAAGTATTTGAGAAACAGCAGAGACTCTTTCCCCATGATGCAGCTTAAAGTTGGTTTCAAAAAAAAAGATCACACTTCCCTAAAAATGGAGCTTTAACAGCAGAATTATTTCCTTAACAGGAAAATCAAGCCACAGATAAAATAAAAATTAACCCTATTCCTGAGCCTTTCACTAGGTGCATGTTTATTTTGTCATTTCTCACCAAACTATTATTTGAAAGGAGCTTGTGTTGCATCATACAGTTTTGGCCAGGTACAATAAATACTCCTCAAAATAATCCTAATAAACCTTGTGCAAACATGCACATTATAAGCACGTTCCCTTCTGAAATTCCTGTCCCTGCCCCATGGAGCTGAAACCAGGCTTTTTCCATGACATCGTTGCAGCCTGTGTGCAGGCTGAGCAGAGGCTCTGGATCCTAGTCCTTGTAGTTAAAATCCCTTTGGAATTTGTGTCAATTTATCCAAAGAGCCACTTGGAAATACAGCACAGGGCTTAAAACCCTCTCCCCTGTGCTATTTTCGAGCACAAGCTCTGAAGCATTTATTCAAATCGCACCCACAACCTTTCATTTTGCTTGCCTGTTAACGTGCCAGTTTAAATCTCTTCCCCTTTCCCAGGCAGCTCTCGGGCTGCGCGGTGGCGCTGGGGCTGATGCCCGAGAGCAAGATCAGTGCAAGGTGCTCTCACGGCAGCAGCTGCACCACGGGGACACCTTTCCCATCTCATGGCTTTGCACCCCTTGGTAGGCACAGGGTAGGTGAGTTCACATCCTGAAAGGCCTGTTGGCACTTTGGCACATGTGAAGGCAATGCAGTCAGCAGCCTTTGCTTTATCTCCTTAATCACCTTTATAGCCTTACCTGCCTGCGTCATGTGCTGTGAATTCAGACTTTAGTTATGGGTGGGTTTGGGGTTTTTTTTTTGCTTTAAAGGTTTTGTTTGGGGGAAACAAAGTGGTTGCACCATCACCACAAACAATTGCACGCCACCATCAATATGCACTTACAAAACAGAGGCTGGGCATCAACAGAAAATTACCCTCCAAAGTGGATGTCCCCCTGAGGCAAAGCTGCCCTGAGCTGCAAGAGCAGGAGGAGCACAGACACGCTGTGCCCTTATGTCCCTGTCACCTCTTGGGATGCTGCAAGGGACTGATGCCATTCCACTGGAGGAATCATGTTCTCTCACCGCCTGTCTTGCCAGGAGCAAGGGAGGAAGGAGGAGGCAACTTCAGAAACTCAGGCCCCAGAACTGAGAAGGCTTTTTCCCTGTTCCTTGCTGAAATTGGTCTTTCCACTTCCCTGCCAGTCCTGCTCCCAGTCAGACCTGTCACTGAGGGAATGCTAAACCCCAGGAACACCAGCGCTGATTTGGGGAGGGCATGGGCAAGGAGGCTGCTCCCCCTCTGGGGAATCAATCCCTCCGGCTGCAGGGGCAGTTTCTTGCAAATTCAAAACAAAGAAAGCAAGGAAAACGTGATTACTTGTACAGGAAAGCTTCAGCTGATGGAACAGGGCCAGTGTCCCTGCTTGCTGCTGCCAAACCAGTCCCTGTGTTTGACCTTGGATGGGTCACCCAGGTCCAGCACGGCACGATCACAGGCAAGGACCCTGGAGGCAGTCAGCACGGGGCCAGATACTGCTGCTGGCTCTGCCCTAGCATTCTGCTATCTCTTTATTGTTCATATTAAGCCTTCTAACATGCTTGTTTATAATATTAGTTTCTACTCTACAAGGGCTGTATGGACATGATGATCGATTATATGCAGAAAGCAAAGTGAAGGGGGCTTTATAAAGTCAGCATATTAGCCATTTATCCAGTAAATTAATATCTTTTAGAATGCTTATGTATATTGAAACAAAGATCTGTCATAAATGTCATAGTTCAGGCCTATGATTTACATCCAAGCTTTCTGAAAGCCAGGGAACAATCCAACATAATTCAGCCCTAACTCTGCACAAAATAAGCACTCTATACTCTTCATCCAATATGAAAACAAAGTGTTTGGAGGTCTCTGGGGCAGAGATACAATAGCAAAGCTCAGCTGTAACGCACACTAGCTGGAAGCCAGATGTGCTTGTGGTAGCACAGATTAAAGAGGGAGGGGTGTGATGCAGCCTAGTGCATCCCCTGCTCCCATCTCCTGCATCCCACCGGCCTGGGTTGCATGGTGGCAATGCTTCCATTTAGTAAAGAAAATGTTCTGCCATTTTTCTCCAGATCTTCACAAGACAGAGCCTGTTCTCAGTGTAAATATCAAGAATCTCAAAAACTCTTCCTTGCTGCACATTGAGCTAAATGAAAATGTCTCTTCCTTAGAGCTGGCACTGTTTAAGAAGTGTTAATGAGCTTCTCTTATTCATAAAAATGCTTTGTTTTTAAAAACTTGCCATTTCATATTTAAATAACAGCTTTAAATGTGTCTTTTGCATCTCTCCAAATTTGCAACTTTTTTTCCTCCCACCTTCCTACAAAGTCCATGTTATGGAGCGTACACACAACATGGCCTTGCAGCCAACTCTCCCTGAGGGAAGCCCAACAACTCACCAAATGTCACCTAGGAGGGAGTATCAGCAGGGGAACTTAATTGAAACGAGAAGAAAGGAAAACTCCCAGAGACTAAAGTCAAGCCAGCTTGCACTACCAGTGGAAAGTCCTGTGGCACCCCTGAAAATCATACCCCAAGGACTTGACTCACACTGCACCTTTGCTGGGCTTTCTCTCTAGCTTTTTCTTTTAAGGTCCAGCCCAGCATCACGTAACATGGACAATCTGCATGATGTCTCTCTGAACTCTGCCTACTGCAAAAAGTTGAAGAAATGGCATTCTCTGTTAATTTATTTCCAAGCAAGAACTATTCTTTTAATTACAGGTTTTAATGTGATATAATGTCACTCCTGTGCTCTCAGGCACCCTGCTGTGTGCTTTTGCAGAGCAACAGAAGTATCCTAGCAGCGATAAGATCTTTAAAAACCCATTGTCCTTGTTAAACAAAGAGAACTTTGATTCTATAGTAACACTGCATTTGGTGAAAACTTTATTTGCAGACAGTCCTTGCCCTTCAGCCTAATAGAAAACTCTACCATTGACCTTCAAAGGCTTTTAAATTCATATCTAGCAAAGAAATTGCAAGGCGAGCACCTGACTTCCAACCTGTTTGTCAGACCTGCCATTGCCGGCCCCTCCTCAGTGCGTAACCTTCAGCCGTGGACTCTGAGCTTGCAGTCAGTGCTTTTACCACCCCAGCTCTCTGAAATGCCTTTCAGCCCCATTGCAAATGGTAACACCGGTGATAGAGAGATTAAAGGCTGATGGAGGATGCCATAGGAACTGCTGTATCTCTCCAGTTCTCTGCCAATACTTTCCAGCAGCCTACTTCCTCTTATATCAGGATATATTTTTTTAAAATAGATCTGCCTTATGCAAATATTTCTTATCAGTAGGTAAATGCACCTGCACCACCAGGCATATGTGATTAAGGAGCATGGACTTGAGTTGACACAGTGGTAGCACATGGTACCATGTAGAACAGCAGGTGGACTCTTTCTGCCCAAAAAGTTATTGGTACTGACTACAAGGAATGAACCATTAAGCACAAATGACCCATTTAACAAAATGTTTTGCAGAGCACCATTGACTGGACCCTCCAATCTAGCCTAAAGGTGTCAGTTCAGGATCAGGCTGGGTGGAAGGTAGGAGTTTAATCTCTCAAACTTTTGAGATGGGCAATATAATATAAATATCTATAATGTGAAACTGTATGTCCATGACCCAAGGTGTTATTGTGGCATGCAGGAGTTGCTGGAGTTCACCAGCAATGCTTGGTTTCTTTTAGGACAGTAATTTGAGGAGCAGTTTCCAAGGCTGCCATGTATTGAGTCTTTTCCTCATTTAAACCAAGCCCAGGATTTAGGGATCAGATCTAAACCCATGAACGTCACTGGAAACCCTCCCTTTGATTTCAACTGCCTTGGAATCAGCCCCGTGTTTCTGCGGGTGCTGCGGGAACAGGGATAGACAGTGCTCTGCAGCAGTGCTTTTAAAAACGTAGTTGGGATCATCCCTCCCTCTGGCAACCTTTAGTTTAGCAGCTTAATCATCAGGCAGGAACAAGAGTAGCTGAAAGATCTTCCACCTTCCTGCAATGAGTTAGTTTTCTCCCCTGCTATATTAGCCGTCATACATCTATATATATATATTGTCATTTGTTTCTTACCCTCCTCCAGATCAGAGAGCTGCTTAATCACTGCCTGTCAGCTCCTGCCTTGCCATATTTCAACCTGTTCCTTTAAAATGCTGTTATTCTCTCCCTGGGCAGCCAGTAGTAGACCAGAGAAGCAATCAATAAATGTCCTTAACTGGAGCTCAGGCTGCAAGCGGAAGCATTGTCTAAAACAACAGGGGGAGGACAAATCCTTGTTTCCTTCCCCCGACTGCACGTATGCGCTGATTCACTTGTCAGCTTGCCACCAGCAGACACATTCTCCCTCCCAAAGCAAAGGGGTTGTGAAAGAAGAGAGGGGAGACCCACACATGGGAGCAGCCGGTGCCCTCTGGGCAAGCTGTCTCCTCTCCAGGCTGGGCTCACACCTCCAGGACATCCTCCCTGGGGAAGGTTTGGGTGCCTGCATCACCCAGAAGGGTCTGGTGCTGGCTGGCACATCACAGCCCTGCAGCATCCCCCCAGCCCAGGGAGAGCCCCCGTGTGACAGTGGCATGCCAGCCTCCCTGCTAAGGGCTGAGCTTTGCATTTGTCCTGCTCGGCACTGAGCTCACCTCCATCACTGCTGGTGTATCTCCCCCACCAGAACCCCAGAAGATGTGGCACAGAGTGAAGGGGTCTTCCAAGGCAAAGCAGGTCTGGCAGATGGAGAAGCTGGGCAGGGAACATCCTTCCGCAACACAGCGGGCAAGAGGCACAGGTGTCTAAGCAGGGACAAGGGGACATTTTCAGGGGCAAGACAGTAACTGCTTTTGCCACGCCATAAGCCAGGACATCAGAGTGAACCAAAACCAGGGGCCAAAGCCACAGCTGGTAGCCCCGTGTACACATGTTGGTTGGAGCTGCTGCCCCTTCAGAAGCTGATCTCCTCTCCATCACGACAGCCCATGCCAGGTGCCTCATGCCTCTCGACATACTGCCTTCTGCGTGGGTCATCAGCAGGAGCCAAGGATTTCCTCCTGGCCTCGAGCAGCTGTACCTCCACATCCTGAAGCCTCCAGTCCCATAACTCTTGTCAGAGTTGCAAATGCTGCTCAGACGTAAGCAATGTTCTCCTTTCCTGCTCTCCCAATCCTCCTCTATCAGGATTATTTGGATGCAAATAAGTGTTGCTACACTCCCACCAGCCATCTTTTTGGTAACTAGAGAGATTATTCTTCTCACTAGCACTTTACACTTGGACAACACCACAAGACTGTAACAAAACAAAAGCAAAAATCTGTCCTGAATGTTGGCTGCTGCAGTTAACCTCAAAAGCGTTGTCCAGACTGGGAAGTTGCCTCCTGTTGTAAATTGAGGCACTAAAAGCCTCTTTACATGGCAACCTAAATAAGGGTTGTTAATTCTGCTGGTATCACAAACAGTAACTGATGTGAAAAAGGGTTGGTGGGTGGAAAAACTGTAAAAAACAGTTTTATTTTGTTCTGCCAGTGATGGAGCTTGTGTAGGTGACTGTCCCTGGTTGCTCTCATTCATCTCTGAAGCTCCCACCAGTCAGCGTGCGGGTCATCACGCTCCCATCCAGCCTGAGCTCCTGAGCAGATATTTCCATGCCATTTAATGCCACCGTGATGAACATCATAAGGCACAAACTTGGCATGAGGTGAGCAATGGAGACATGAGCTACCCTTTCTGGGGATGGTGAGGTGCCACACATCTCCCTGGGGCTGATGGAGCTGCGTGCTCAGGGATGTGCTGAAGGTGGCATGGGAAAGCAGTGGCACAGCCACTTTGACCCTGGGTGCACAGACTTTACTGCAAGACCAGCCTTGTTTCCATGCTTGGCGATGAGAGAAGGGAAGCTCCATGCTCTGTGCAACAATCTCCAGGTTCATTATAAAGACAAACAATTCATCTCTGCTCTGTTTGCTACCAGGACTCCACAGCCCTCACCAGCCTGGGGACAGCATTGTAGCTGCAACACAGCAAGAGAAACTGAAGTTTCTTCTACTTACTTTCTCTTACTTTCTACTTTCTCTTACTACCAGTTATTCATTAAACAAATGGAAAATATCTCTGCTTGACTGATGTGACCACTTTTTTGATTCCCAAACACCTCACTCTGCGTGCTCGGAGGTATGAGCATCCCAGCAGCACCCACGTGCCCTGGGACCAGGCACTGCCACAGTGTGTAGCCCTGTCTGGCTGTTAAGCAAAACTGGCAGAGAAGGTGCTGCCCAACCTCAGCAAAGGGGCGAGAAACACTGTGCCAATAGCGAGTGTTTGTAGGCTGGAGTCCTGTATTTAAGTGGCTCCAAATGCTTGATATGGACATCTAGTTAGGGACAGCAAAAAGGTACCATCAGCCATGTGGAACGAGCCTGCGTGACAGCTGTTCTACCCCAGAGGCATTTCAATAGCCACTACATTAATTGCATCCCTGTTTGCACATTTTAGCCCAGCAAAACTAAAACCAGCATCTATCTTATCCACATGCATTTTAAGTCCACTTAACAAACACAGCCATGTGAGGTGGTTTTCTTTCCTGTCACCTCTGCCTGGGATCCTGTGCATGTCTACAAGTGTTTCCATTTGTTCCCCTTATCATAACATTTTCTTGATACAGTAGAATCCTGGCAATATTCATTAGATTTAATGCCAGTCCATAGGACGGATCTTCTTCACTTTTAGCCCTTATCTTCCTCTGTAAGCCCTCAAAAAAAAAAAAAAAAAAAAAAGTGTTCAATAGTTAAGCATTTCTGAATTGACCTACAGAGAAAAACTAGTCAAATGAAAGTTGTGCAGTGATAGTGAAGATGTGAATGTGTTGCTTACAAACACATCTTCTGGGAAAGATTCAAAATAGAAAACATCTATTATTAAACACGCAGGATACCTCCTTGTGGATAAATCCGTCACTCCAAGATAGGAGCTGGGAAGAGTTCCAGAATTCAGGAATTGGAAAATATATCTGATTTTTACCCCAGCCATAATTGCACTTTATTGTAATAGCCTGTATTGGTGGGCTTTGCTTGTTTCAGTAGCCTGGTTTGGTCTGTGTTGAGCTCTGTAGGTGCAGATGCCACTTAGTAATTATTATTTTATTTTTAATTCATTACTTGTATTCTGATCATCACTGTTGGCCCAAACCTAACATGACAATTCTGCTACAAACCACAGAGACAGTTTGATGAGAAGCACCTTCCAAAGGGACTTGATTGTCTCAAGTCAGCAGAGGGATTCCCAGGGGTGCTAAAGCAGATCTGAAGTAGATATGTAGTATAACAACTGCAAGTAATGGAAGGAAGGAATATTGTGGGAAAAGAGTAAAGGAAACAGACAGTTACACAGATTGCTCAAAATATCCTTTAATTCCTGCCAGATATTAGTCAGTCTTGTCTCCAACCATAACACATCTTCTACTAAAGCAGTCCGAGGTTCTCTGTCCTCCTTCTCCAAATGTGATCTGACATCTTCTGCCTTGACCCTGGAAGCTGGAAGCAGGCACCCAGGCTGTCGCATTTGCAGCTGCCAAGGCAGAGAGAAAAAATTCAGGCAATCCTGGCTGATCTGCTCACATCTCACAGTCACCAGCTGTCAGCAGTGAGACACTGGCTGTCCATGTTGTCCTATGCACACCCTGAAACCAGAGAGCTGCACACACAGGTGGAGCTGGCCCACTCTTTAAAAGAATTTTTCCTTCTGCCTCCACCTTCTCTTGCAACAAATCTCCAGCTCCCTGGATGGCTCGTGCTACAGAAATACTCCACTGCAACAGCTCCTAGATACAACCAAAGTTTGAGGGATGCTACCATGGTGCTGGCTGGAAGAAAGTATGTCTTGTCAACTCTGTTCTCAGATGACAATGTGTCACATGAATCATCACCATCCCAGCCAGAGACCACTATTAGTGTCAAGGAGAATAATAAAGAAGATAAGGTGCACAGAAGAACACATGGAGCCCACTCTAATTACTCCCATCACTAAGAAGTCAATGAATCGAAGCATGGAAGTGAATGTGTGCAAAAAGGTGTAAAGCTGAAGAAAGCACTCTTTATTCCCTGATGGAGAGGGAGAAGGCTTGTATCAGCAGAACAAATCTTCCAAAGCAGTAGGAAAAGTTGAGCTTGAAGCTGTGCTGGCCACACTGTGCCCTTGGGTGACTTTGGATAAAGTCAATCTCCCTTCTGCAAAATAGGTATGGTGCCTCCTTTCCTGGACTCTTGCCCATCTGGATTTGGTGTTTTTTCAAAGTTCTCCTGCTAGGTGACCATGCTCCATCCAACCCAGAGAAGCTTCCACCTCTGGGCAGGAATCCCCCAAACCTAAATAACAATCTGCACAAACTGTGCTGCCCTGCATTAAACATAGAGGCAATGAGCCAAGAGGGTCTGAGTGGGCTGAAGACTACTAAATGTACACTTTGGGATCAGGACAACCCTGTGAGGAGACTGAAAATATCCTCTTTAGTGCCCTTTCTCCAAAACAATTATAATTACTGTTAAGAATACTCCTCTTTCTATTCTTCCCTCTTTTCTCTACTTTAAAGAGCCTGTGACATTACAGCAAACTGGCTGAGAATGAGGACATCCAGACAGTTTTTAATCCAACCATGCAATTAGTGTCTTTCCCTTTTAACTCCAGCAGCCAGGGATACTCACCATTATGCTCTGTTAATGCCCTCTGCTCTGGAGCAGAAGTATCAGCTCAGACCTTGATTCAGGCCCTCTGTCTCTGGGAAGGAAGGACTGTTTCACAACCTGATTCAGAGCCTCCTGATGCTCAGGAGAAGGGCTCATTCCAGTCCTGATTCATGCTGTTGTGATCTGATTCAAACTCTCCCGGCTCAGCGGGGAAGTAAGACCATGACCCAGATGTCCAGATTAAGAGCAGGGTGACCTAGGACCCTTGTGGACCACAGCTGGGATGAACTTCTCCAAAAACACCTCTGCTCCTCTGCTGCCTACTAGGGAACATGCTACTGCCTGGGTGCTTAGGATGAGCTGTTTTGAGATGCACCTTGGACCAGATCAATACAAAGAAGCTGTATGTTGAGAGAACAGTTGGGCACCAGGATATTCAGGCTGAACTTGGCCCCTGGGTAAATAGATGCTAATCCACCTCTGGTGATCACTGCACTTTCAACCTGCTGCAAGAACCTGCCCAGCACAGCCCCTGCTTCTGACACAGCATCCGGTCCTGTTCTGCAGACGCTGCTGGACTGATGCCCTTTGCATCCTGCCTTGAAGAATTCAATGAGCTTTTTCAGCATCAGCAGCTCAGGCTGCTGGGTTTTGTACCTCGTGCTTACACTTATGGGACCTGACAGTGGCTCTTTAATTCTTAATCCTTCTGAGAAGCAGACTGCGCTTTCCTTCCAACTCGGATCAGTCTGGACCTCATTAGCTCTTCTCACTTGGGTGTGCCTAGAGGAGGTGGCAGATGCACAGACACAGGCAGAACTGCAGCCCTTCACTATGGTGTTACTGCAATCAAAGCCCGAGGATTTTACACTAAATTGGAACTGAACTCCTTGGTAAAGCCCCAGTGGCTTCCTTGGCATTTCTGATTTCCCTTGGTATATTTTCCTCTTTTGCCTTCCTGATTTCTATTTATGTTCAGAATGGAGGTTAGGGTGGGCCACAGAATGCAAACTGCTGATGCTGTCTGTCTAGGGACCCTTACTCTGAGCACTGGTGGCTCCACATCTTCAGGAGCAGGTCTATGGGTGTGCATACATGGGGGAGGCTGGAAGCTTTAGAAAATCTTCACTGACATCCATTGATGAACAATGAGAAGAGCAGTCAAAAGCTGCTAGAGAATCCAGAGCAGGACTGATAATGTTATCTTGGGAACAGTACAGTCCTCTACTGGTGCTTTTGGTAGGCACCATCCCTGAACATCTGAACAGGTCAGCTTTCAGGTGGCCTCAAGATATCAAACGCATCCCATTGGATCCCAATGCCCTCCCTAGGAAAAGAGACACATTGCCCATTGTTATGTGCTTAGATAAGGTTGGATCACTCTTCCCTTGGTATCTCAGATCTGCAAACCATGCTTAATTTCCTCAATTTTTGAGTGGAGGATTAAGCTGATGTAATTTTAGAATCTGAATGGAGAGGAGAGGAGAGGAGAGGAGAGGAAAGAGAGAAAGAGAAAGAAGAGAAGAGAAAGAAGAGAAGAGAAGAGAAGAGAAGAGAAGAGAAGAGAAGAGAAGAGAAGAGAAGAGAAGAGAAGAGAAGAGAAGAGAAGAGAAGAGAAGAGAAGAGAAGAGAAGAGAAGAGAAGAGAAGAGAAGAAGAAGAAGAAGAAAAGAAATAAAAGATTTGTAATTTATAGCTACTTTGCAGAAAAAATTATCTGGGGGCTAAACTGTAGGCTGTGAACTTTGGCAATTGATTTGAGACTATTGTGACTATTTGGGACTATTTGGACCAGGCTGGTACCAGTAAGCACCATGGCTGCAGTTTGGGCTTGTGGAAGCTGTTAGCTAGACAGCTTCTCTAAAAGGACCAATACCACTCAAAATCAAACATACATAAAAATGCCACTAAAGATAGCAGCACTCAAACCCTCCCCACAGGCCTGGGAGTCAGCAACCAAAGGAGAGTGGGATGTCTCCAGCATCAGCTGCCTCTGGCTGTTGGCAGAGGGCAAGAGCTCTGCATCCTGGAGCCTTCACACCACTGAGGGTCCAACTTCCCACAAAGAGAATGGTGGCTTCAGAAGCCCAGTTGATAGCAGACCCCAAGATGCAGAGAAACCAGTAAGCACTTTTAATGTGGAGTTTTATACCAAGAAATGCAGAGTTTCCTTCAGCTCTTTAAGTTTGCTTCTGCGGAGTAGTTTCTAGTTCAGAAAGGGAAAAAATGCCTGGCATGCCTGAGCGCTGCCTGAGCACTCATCATGGAAAGAGGCAGAGCTTTTCCCGGGCACCACAGCCCTGTGATTGTTTACCTTACTAAAAAAAGGGATCCTAACTTGTTTTAACCCTAAGGTCTCTGGCATTTTCTGCAGCACACACCAGAGCAGCCGCAGGGAGCTGAGGCTGAGGGCTCAGCGTGGTGATTGCCAGCCAAGTGGGAGCAACGTGCTCGCTGTTACACAATGCAGATGGCAGCGTCCCCAGCTCAAGAAAAGTAAAATCCCAGCTCTATGTGCAACAGAAAACAGGCAGGGACATTTGTTAAAGGGGAGCAGGATTTGAGGTGGCCTTTCCAAAGTGGCAGGCGTGGACCAGAGCCAGGCACCAGCATCACTCCTTAAAAATCTACCTTTGTTAAGATTTGAGAAACGCTGCATTGTTTTTTCTGGTTTTGTCTTGGCCCTGTTATGCTACGCAAGGCAGGGTCAGAGACGAGGGGGAAAGATGTGGTAAGGAGCTTTAAGGCAAGCATACTTTCCCACCATACCTCAGGGAAACTATTTCCCTCATGTTGCTTATACTGTGGGATTTCAAAACACATCAGCCTTGGAGACTGAGCACCAGCCTCCACACAGTTAATGCAAAACAAACTGCAGCATGGTTAAGTAATTCTTTTTTACATGATGCAGCTGCAATTTATCCTTCATTGTCATTAAAACCAAGGAAGCTGGAAGTAAATTGTTTTAGTCAAACCAGGACAGAGCTAAGTGACCAACAATCCCACTGCTATGATGGCCCTGAATGTATTTTTTTCCAGAGACTGATGCAGGCTGAAATATTTGCATTTGCTCACTCGCCTTCACAGGATCAACACTGTTCCACTCCCCCAGTTTTCACTGCGAGAGGTGTATTAGCAGATAAGTAATCTACGCAGCTCCATCACCCACTGGAGAGCAGCGTGCACACCGCAGTGAATCACCAGGGCAGCTGGAGAGCAGAGGTCCATATCTGGAGGCTGCAGCGACAGCGGAGGTAACAGCTTGGCTTTGCAATGTTTGCTCTCCCTCCAGTTAACGTTCAGCACCCTTGGGTGACCTTGCTAATATTTCAAGCCGTTTATCTGAGCAACACGCAAACGTGAGCCTGCATGTGCCAAAGAGAGCCTCACGCTGCTTGAGTGAGAGCTGTGTATTCCGTGTTTCCCTCTTTCTAGTACAATATTTCCTGGGCCCTTTGTCAATAGGGGCAGAACTGGTAGATGGGGCAGAACCGAGATAAGTACAGTCAACCTGAACACGGTTAAACAAATGACTGATCATGTGGTTTATCCCGAACCAGTAACCTGGGCCTCAGCTGATTTACATGAGTGTAGCTCCACCAGTTTCTCTGCCCTCTGCCTGTTTGTGTGAGCCTTCTTTTTGGCCACTCAAGACCGTTTTGTTGAAAGGATGCAGCACAACACCTCTCCATCAGCCCTGCAGCTGCACCCTGCCCTCTTCACAACCTCAACTTGAGCACAAGCCTACTGATGCCAAGGGGCTTTGGACACTGCAGAGGCCTGCTGGCATCAAAGTCGCTCCCAAGATCTATATTTTAACCAAGAAATCAAAAGGAAGTACATTAATCAGAGAAATTATGTTTTTATATTATCTGCTTCACACCTCTGGAAGGTGTGAAGGTGCAAGAAAAATGCTCTTTGTGAAATAAATAGTGATGTCACCATAGACTTTAGCTGGTAGAGGTTCAGACTCTTGTTCCTGAATCAGAGAAGTTACAGCTTAGTTATTAAAGTCATAATCATCTTCCTTTAATTCTGGTTTTTTTTGGTCCAACGTATGCACAAATTTCCACTCCCTGCTCTTGCCTGATCTTTACCAAACGACCCTTCTTAGACCCAGCTATTTGGTACCATGCTGTCAGGCATCTCCTACCTTCACCAGCTGCATGAAAGCTGATTTACTTGCCCTTCAAAAAAACCCCATCTTCCCCTAGACATTTCTTCTAATTACCCAAACCTTTGTTTCCTTTGCAATCTCTGGGGTAAGTGCTATTTATATCCACAGCTGCTGAAGTATCTTCTTCCCAATAGCAGGTGAAGAAGATTCCTATCACAGCATATGCTCTAAAAATCCTAATCTGTTTTCTAAAGTAATTTGATGATACCTGTCTTTTGCTTTGTGGAAAATGCCTCTCTGTATTCTGGTGGCATGCACAAAATGACAGGAATGTCCCTGGGAGGCAGGAAAAGCAATGAAAATGAAAGGAAAGCACCAGGACAATAGAGCTAAGCTGACTGTAGAGATAAAATGGTGGTCCCACTCCCCTACAATGAAGGACTGGGGCTTCTCCAGCTTTCTGGAGGAACCAGCCAGCTATCCCTTTTCATTGTGGGATTAGTTTTGATTGTCCATCTCCTTGAACCTCCTCACTCTACTGGCACAAGAGTGGAAACAGCCAGGGGAAAAGATGGTGGAAGAAACATCCCTTCCAGCAACAGCTATCCCCCACACCACTAGAAGTGGGTTTGGAGATCTCTCTCCTGGAGTAGTTAATCTGATGGAGTTACAAATCTGCCCCAAACTCAGAGGAGACATGTGGAATGGTCATACTGGAGGTCAGTTGTTTCTGGCCTTGTAGCCTGGGCTGCAAACCTCATCCTATGCTGCAAAGCTCAGGCCATGCTGCAAACCTCTCATAGATCCTTTCCACAGCTACATCCAGGCAAACATTCCCCGGGTCAGCAACACCTGCACTGCAAAGCCCAGAGTCAGATTTTCAGCTCCTTCCTTGCAATATCATGAGAACCAACCTTAGTTGCACCTGGGGATTTTGAGCTCTTCCATTTGTTTGTCCTGCCACACAGCAGAATTCACACCCGAACTCAAATAAGCTTGGTTTCTTTCTGTGTCCGTCAGGCTTCAAAGCAAATGTGGTTAAAATGGAAGCTTGTGTTAAAACTGACCCTCATATTAGCAATTTCTCTGCAATTACTGAGAAACTTTTCAATTTAACCTGGCTCAATAGAGCCTTCAGGCTCAGCTGTGTGACCAGTGATTAAAATTAAAAGGTCAATCCTAGACAAATGAAGAACAAGGCTATTGAACCAGCTGAGAAAGGAGTGCAAGCCCAACTCTCTGGAGCTTAAGGGATGGTTTTTGCCACATGAAAATTTGCAGACCAAAGGGCAGAGGCTCTGGTAAGAGCATTGAATATACCCATGCAGCTATATGCCAGGCAACACAAGTGTTCTGGACCTAGTCCCATAGGTACCTCAGCAAGAGGCATCCAAGAGAGCCATTGCAGGATTCAACCTTCAAAATCCATGCGAATTCCATGAGCGTACTAAAGAGTGAGCCGATGGGCAGTGATCAGTCCTCAGCCTTTCAACGTTCTGCAATTGCTCCTTGTGCCAAAGGAGGAATGAACCAACTGCAGCTCTGTCTGAGAGAGGTCAATAAGCTGCACACCAGCAAACTGCTGATCTGATGATGGTCTCTGCTGGCTTCAGCATTAGCAGGCTCATTCCAGGCACCAAGGTGCTACAGCAATTAGTTTTAATTCAAGCGTCGGCACCTTGTGCTCAAGTTCAATGTACTGGCATCTCATGTGAGACCGACAAGATGTATCACTGCCCTGAGAGCTTTCTGAGTAGCACTCCACTGCCAAATATTTTAAAGGGATGTTGATGTTAAAGAGATGCTCTGAGTTATTTTCACCCTTGCAATAACTTGGTGGACCAACTGTAGCATACATGGGAGCAACCCCTGAAATAATCATTAAAAGAGCAGAACATGTAATGATGTGTCATGTGATAGCAAAAAGCAGGCACTGCTGTGATCCCTGAGTGATGTGCCATAAAGAGGGGCAATAATTCCATATAAAAGCAGTTACCAAGTTATTCACAGAGGGCAAAGGGGAGGAAGTGAAAACAAAGCCATGAAAAGTGGAGAAGGATGTTCCTATCAGAAATTAAGAAAAAGTCTTCAGAGTGAGCTGAGCCATCAGGAGCAGACCAACCCCAGGAAGGGAGCTGAAGCAGCACAGCGAGAGCATTGAATAGACCATGATATGACCAGGTGTATCTGAACTCTGGGGGCTAAAATGCCAGTTTTGTCTAAACACCTCTTCCAGGACACATTTATTGTGGTTTTTACCTACTGTGCCAGGCCAGCACACCCATCCCCGTGCATTGCTGACTGACACCAGTTAGGCAGCTGCTGTAGAACACTGTGCCCTGGGAATGGTGTACACAGGTAAGCCCTTATGTGCACCATGGTGATGAGCAAAATATCTAGTGATACTTTATGCATTAGTGGAAGCTAATAACTTCTACTCTTAAAAGGCACTCTGATTTTGGAACTCTCTGCCTTGGAAAAACAAGCCTAGCACACATGAAAGTGTCCTGAGAAACTACCTGGTAAAAAAAACAGTCCCTGTTGGAGCTCTTGCATTGGGCTGCCGAGATCCACCAGCCACATTCTCCAGCAAGCACCACATGGGCCAGCAGGAAGGATGGCCCTTCCTCTGCAGCAGGGACACAGCAGCAAAGGTCCCTCCGTGCTGTGGGCTGACAAGGGCGAGGGTGAGCAAATGCCCTTCACATTCTCCAGGATCTCTTGCCTCCCTTGGTGACACGTCAAGGCCATTATTCACGAACACTTTGTAAACAGAGGTGTGTTTGGCGCAGCGTGTTCCCAACTGGGCTGGTCAGAGCTGCCCTGGCAGGGCAGAGAGAGCGGAGGGAGCATCCGCCTTTCGTGTGCTGGTGGCACGGCGCCAGCAGCAGCCACGCCAAGGGGTTAGAGGCTCTTTGCTGCCCCTGGGAAAAGGTCCACATTCCCCAGGTGGGACTGTAAGGGGTCCCTGTCTGCCCCTGCAGCCCCCATGCACACCCACATTTATCCGTGCATGCAGGAGGTGCTCTGAGCTCCCTTGGGGCAGCCCTGGCCCCCCACCAGCCCCCACCATCCCCTTCCTCTTCAAAGCATCCCTCCAATTTTCACCAAAACAGCCTGACCTCATTTGTAGTAGCCTCCTCAAAGGTGGCACACACAGAGACCTCCGGCCGTGCCAAACAGCCCCTGACTGTGCCCAGCCAAGGAGGGTCACCTCCCCCCACAACAGCCCAGCACCGGGTACAAGAAATCCCGTCTGCCCCGTCCCTTCCCAGGACGGATTTGCATATTGGGTCAGGCGAGTGTTTCCAGCCGCTTGATTTCCAGGGGATAATGTTATTCATGGAGCTATTTGCAGCCCCTAAGTCCTTGGCTGCTATTTGTTTGCTTCTTTCTCGCTCCCTCTTCCCTGCTTTTTACTCCCCCTTGGCTGTTAGTCTGTTTTTTTTAAAAAAAAAAGAGTTTCCCTTGGCTGTACTTTCGGTAGGACATTTCAAAGTCAGACTGAGATGGGTACGAAATGAGGATAGATGCCAGGTTCCTTCTCGCTACATCCAACACTACTAGAATAGCACCACAAGCTGTAAATCAGGTCAGCTTTGCACAGGAGCTTCCCGAGCCTTTGCTGGGAGCGATGCTGCACAGCCTGCGGGTGACTGTGGCTTTAAACGGATCTGGTGCAGCTTGTCCTGGGGGACTGGTGTGATGCAGTGAGACCTCTCCCAGGGCTGCCCCCTCCCCTATATAGACACAATTTGAGACCCAGACCTGATCCTCTGAGGGAGCACAGTCATGGGGAGGCACAGGAACCCTGTGGCACCCCAAGGCTGGGGCTTGATAGCCAAAGGAGATGAGATAGCAAGTGTGAATATGGGGCAGGGTCTCAGGCTGCAGAGGACAGAATCTGTGTATGGACAAGGTGGGCAGTGGCAGTGACAGTGGCAGCAGCTCTTGGTTGAGCAGCAAGAGGCTGAGCAGCAATGCCGAGGACTGAAACTGCCTGGGAGAGCTTCCCAGCAAGTCCAGTGTGGCTTCCAGCACAATGCTGCAGAGGTTCAAAACCACCTTTTTGGGTACAAGCGGTGAACCAGGAGGATTGCTGGTGCTGAGATGATGCATCCTACCCCTGCGGGCAGGGCAGGCAACGGGCTGCATGTGCCCTCTTTCCAGTTCAGCCATTGCCACCTTGGTATGCCATTCACAAGGTGAAGCCAGTTCCTTGCTCCCTGCAGTGGAAGATTAACTCTCTGATTTTGGAAACCTGGAAACAAGCAAGTGAGGATACGGCAGGGGGTATTTTGAGAGAGATTCCTGTGGAAGAGAATTAATAGCTTCATTCAGCTTTTTTGACTTTGCAGAGCACTTGCTGGTGCAACACGGAGAAGAGCTACACACAGAACAAAAATACATGCTCCTTCCCCAGAACGCTCACCTGGCTTCCTCCAACCCACAGCTCCGGGCCACCCTCATTTAGAGGTGGTATCTGTGTGTTTAGTAGCCCTGGGCATGTTTGCCTTCAATGAGTTTGTCTAATTGCTTCTTGAACCTGTGTAACCTTGGGGCAACGTGTCCCACCCTTCACATGTGTGTTTGGGGAACACACAGGCTCTCTCCTCTCCACTCACTCAGATTTTGGAGCTCTGCCCTGTCCCATGCAGCACCCTCAGCACTGGCTCTTTGCCCAGGGCAGGACTGTCTCTTGGGCTGGCCACAGGTACACTGGGAGGAGAGAATGAAGGAGGAACAGGTCCAAGTCCTCAGCCGTTAATGGAAATGCAGGAGCATGAGGAATGTAATTAGCGTCTTGGCATGGTGCTTGGGAAAGACAGAGAGGCATGTCAGAGAAAGGAGGAGAAAGGGATCAGAGGATAAGCCGGAGAGCAGAGATCATGAAAACAGAAAGCAAAACACAGGGCCAACATTGTGAGGCCCCTAAAGGCTTGGGCAGCTCCACTGTGCCTCTCCCGGTGGCTTCAGGCACCTGCAGAGCCTCAAGGGATCCAGGAGACAAAGCCTATGGTGTGAAAGGCTTCTTCAAGGACCTGCAATCCCTTCCAAACCCTTTTTACCCCAATGCCACTTCTGCAGTTTCCATGGCGATGTCATCAACAGGAGAGTGAGTGGAGGTCCACGTGTCCTGGGTGGGAACAGAGGGACCGGCAAGAGCAGCTTCACTCTCCTGTACTTACTACAAGTTTAAGCAAGTAAATAGATACAGATTAGCTAGGAAAATCTTCTCACTGCCTTGACGCTTGCAGGAAGCACAGTGGGGGTTCACACGTGGTGTCCCCTTGAGATCTTTGCGTGCTGGAAGCAGGCAAGAGGAGACGGAGAGCGAGGGGGATGGAGCACTCCTTACCACCTCCAGCTGTGCTCCCCAGTGGCAACACGGTCCAAAACAATGAGAAAATAACCACTTTCTACCCTAAATGGCAACAGCAGACCTTCAGCAAAGCCTTGAGTTTGCTTAGATTGCCAGATTGAGCTGCAGCTGGGCTTGCCAAGGCCACCTGTTCCTGCTCCCTCTGTCTTCCCCGCAGCATGGCCATCGCACCCCAGGATGGGGCGGTGGGGTCACAGCCTGCAGACAGGGAGGAGGGAAGGCTTGGACCTCACCACCAAGTGTTTATTTGCAAGATGCTGTTGTGTTTGGATAGAGCTCCGGGCAGGATGTGTCTGCAGTAAACACAGGAAAAGGGCTGACGCTGGAGTCGAGTGGAAGGGCTGGCAATGGTTTCAAGTTTTAATTAAAATGGCCCCTCTTGGGGTAGCATGTGACTCCTGAAATGATGGCTGATAAAGGCAGGCAGGTTGCTGAGGGCTCCCTCCTCAGGGTGCTGTGGAGACACCTTCCTAGTTTGTCTCCATTCTGGAACCGGTGATAACAGAGGAGATACATCTGTGAAAACATGCATGGATTTAAACACTGAAACAATGCTTGATAATTTTCTTTAACCTCAAAAACAAGCATGCATTTTAGCCAGAAACAAAACTTAAGTTGCACAATGTCAGTTGTAGACAAGTCCTCATTGCAAGTGCTCCTCCTCCACTGGGGAGTAAGAGACATATTAAAGGAACTCGTGGTTGCCGTGCCTGGCCCTGTAATTTCGTAATTCCCATACTCAAAATGTCTGATGGGCAGTAAATGGATTTTCCATAGAGCACTGCCCTCTGCTGTGGGCTTGCCATTCCCACACACTCTGCTCCTCACAAACCCTCCAGGTAGGAATAATCTGCAAAATAATGATGGTCTCACAAAATTCTGGGCCATTCACTGCCTATCTGTCTCCTCGATGTCCTGCGGGTCTCCCACAGAGCAGAGGCTTCCTCAAAATGTGAGAATGAAGAAATACCAACAGGAAAAAAAAAGGAGGAACAAGGGGTAAAGGAATTCAGTCAACATATCTCTTTACCTCAACAAAATCCTTGACTGATACCTGAGATCTGGGGGCATCTGGGTCTGCAGCAGCTGCAGCCCAGGCCTTTGACACCGGGGCTTGCCTTGTTGTGGAGGCACGTGGTGTGACTAATGCAGCAGGTGGGGATGGATGGGACCAGTTGAGAACAGTTGCTGATGCCACTGGGGCAAGCCCATACATACATGAAAGGCTTGAGTCATTTTTACTCCTCAGCAGCGATGGGTTTGAAGCATGTCACACAAATGTCCCTTTACTGTGGGGGTGGTGAGGCTCTGGAACAGGTTGCCTAGAGAAGCTGTGGATGTCCCCTCCCTGGAAGTGCTCAAGGCCGGGTTGGATGAGGCTTTGAGCAACCTGGTCTCGTGGAAGGTGTTCCTGCTCATGGCAGGGGGGTTGGAACTAGATGATCTTTAAGGTTCCTTCCAACCCAAACCATTCTGTGATTCTATGGAGGAAATATACATCTCTAAAGCATTGCTCATTTTCATGCTAATAAGGTGCCTTGGGTTGAACCCTCAGCCATGATGCTCAAGGAGTTGCAGTCCTACACAGCAGTGGAAGAGGCACCCCAGGAAAGCTGCTCACAGGGAGCAGCTCTGTAGAAGCTGCGTCCAACAAAATGCTGCTATCATCACTCTTGCAAAATTTTCCCAACCAGTCATGACATTAAAATGCACCTCAATGACATATTTGCAGCAACCAAACCGTCCCATGAGGCTCTCTCACTTGCTGGCGCCGAGCAAGTTAATTTGGCACAACAACATGATTTTCACAATATGATTCTTTCCTCAGCGTTGCTAATGTTTAAAGTCTTCTCGACAGTTTAGCCACACTCAGGGCATGTCTGGTAACTCAAAAGTCTGATTTCTGGTAACTTGATCTGTCATTGAGTGAGGGGTCTGCCTGCAGCTGTGCTGCCAGACAGCCTCATTTTTATGGTGGATAATGTATTTCAAAAGTGCCCTGATATCCCATGGAGGTGATGCTGTTCCTCTCGTTTCTGGTAGATGAATGTGGTAGTTAAAGACCCAGCCTTTCACCTGCTGAAGTCCATCATAGCTTTGCCCTTATCTTCAGGAGAAGCTGCTAGTGACTTCCAGTTAAAGAAGGAAGAGAAAAGGTAGAAGAATGAAATAAAATGCTGTTAGAATCCAAGCTGCAGGAGGAAGAGCTGAAATCTTCATAAACAGAGGACACAGAGAGGACAGGAAGTTTTGGAAACCACATACATTCTAGAGTAAATAAGCTTAGCATGCATTTACTCTGAATAAACTATGAAATATCTTGGCAAATGTCTAACCTACAGTAGATTGTAAAGTATTATATGGTAGATTATAAAATGACTAGTCAGAGAGTGCCTTGATTGGCAGATAAGAAGAGGAGGCTGCTGTAGTGCGATTCACAAAACAAAGCCCCAGGGCACTGCTACCTACAAAACAGCAATTCCACCCACACCTCAAAGACAGGGCTGCAAGCGAAGGGAAGGGAGAGGAGGGTTTCTCACATGGCTGTAATTGGGACCTTGGGGAAGCAGAGATGGAGATGGCTCTGGGAGGGGAGCTTTAAGCCAGGAAGAAGGCTTTTTTGGTTGACATTCATACTGGGATAACCTATTGGCATTGGTGAACCGCCAAAGACTATGAGAAACATTGCAGCATTCCCTGTTGGTTTGGGAGACACAAGGTTTGATTCTGCAACCTGGTTTCTTATTCCCCACATCACAAACTCCCAGCAAAAGGTTGAAAATTTATCTTTATAGTGGCATCTGTGGCTGAGCTAGGAACTGAAATAGCAGGTACTGAGGAACATCTCTGCTGGCCTGGAAAAGTCACCAAGGCCATGCAGTGTAAGGTATATTTCTGCATTCTCCATCTGCTTTGCAAAGTCTCTTTGAGAAAGCAGAGAGAAAAGTTTTGTGACTTTTTTTTACACCTCTTCTGCCATTTATTTTCTTGATGTGACTCACTGTTGCCATTAAATTGAATGTATCCAGGTTATAGGAGAGTGAATTTATGTAGGGATTGAAATAGGCTAACATTATGCCATTGAAAAATTACTTAGATTGTTACTGAATGAAAGCTCAGTGCTGACCTGCACAAGTATTTTTGCCCAGGAACAAAAACAGGTCTAAAAGACAGAAATGAGAAGACAGCTGGCATGATGAAATGAAGAAAGAGAGAATGTCAGCTGCCTCTCTGGGGACCAGGTGTCTTTGAAATGAACCCTGCCATACAAAATAGAAGTTCTGTTGCTGGGCTCTAGCAAAATATTAGCAAAGGCCGGGTCCTGTATGCCTCAAGGCTGGGGTATATCAATGTAAGGTAAAAGTGATAAAAGGGGTTGGAATGTGAATGCTCCAGCTCGGAATTAATGCCCATGTCCCACCAGTCTCTGCTCCTCAGCACACACAAGAGAAAGGGAAAGGGTTTGCCATGGCCCTGAGACTGGCACCACCAATGCTGAGGGCCATCCCTGGTGTCTTCCTCGTGCTAACCCCCTGCAAAGGACCAGAGACAAGAAACTACCCAGTGCATCAGGCAGATGGGCAGAGGGATCCAGTATGGGTCTTCTCTTCACACTGCCATGATGATCCATCTCAGGTTTAAGCAGGGTTTCCCACTGACAAGCCACACTGTTAGCTGATGTAGGTGCACTTCACAGGAGCTGAGGAGCTTATTAAAATGTCCCAAAATAAGAGAAAGAATTTTCCTTTATCATATTGGTATGACTTAAATCTCAAAGCCAGATGGGTTTTGGACTGAAGGAGGATCCTAAACCACCTCTGACCATAATTATTTCAACATGTCTGTTCAGACAGGACATAGGCAGTCTTTGTCCTGCCATAATTATTTTTGCTAAGGTGTGTGTTTTTATTGATATATCCAGGAAACTAACTGTTATAGGATGTTTCATACTGCTAGACATCTGGGTCCATACTGTATCTGCTATATAGGACAGATTAATAATAGATCTGTACTTATTTCTGTACAGATAAGAAAAAAATATTAATCCCAGTAGCTGGTAAATCCCATTTCAACCACTGCATACAGTAATGTGACTACCTCCCCTAGTGCTTAAATTGTACTGGTATAACTGGCATATATGTTTTAGACAGAGAGAGTTATTCCATTTCTGTACAGGAGTAGCTATCCTGATACAGATGGATTTATACCAGCACATCTGTGCCCACTCAGAAGGAGTTTTGCCACATTACCTGTGTGGACAGGTCAGCGTAAGGGCATCTTCCAGTCAGCAGAAGCTATCAAAGAGAATGCAGTCTATTATAACACATGCTCTTCTGCAAGACATGGTGAGCACCCTTCCTCCAGCAGCACAGCAGGGTGACCAAGAGGCAGAGCCAGTGCTGAAAAAAGAGTAAAGCAGGTGACCTCTAATATCAGGAGAGCTTCTTCAAAGAAATTGTGTCTGTCCTCCAGCAGGGAAAGTAGAGTTGTTTACTCCTTTTTTGGTCCAACGGTAGTGGGTGTAATTAAAGGCAGCCAAAAGCATGGCTTGATTTGTTTGACTCATTAACAATCTGAATTGCTGCCTCGTGTTTTGTTCAGCCACACCAGAAGCCAGCCCGTTTTGCAGCGTGGCACCAGGCTGGGGTATAGCAGGTGAATAGCCCCCTTTCTAAGAAGCCCCTCTTTTCCCTCTGAGCCGCCAGTTTCTTTCGGCATTTGACACTTCTGGAGAGTTTTTCCCTCCATAGGTTTTCCATATTGCTATTTTCAGGTTATTTCAGAAGTGTAGTGCAACCTTTTGCCTGTTCAACTTCTCTCTGACTGTGAAAAAGCCTCCCTGCACCACTAACCACCAAAGTGGTATTAAATTATCCACCAGAACTCCTTCTGTAGCAGAGGGAGTTGAATGCACCGTCTTTACGGAGGATAAAAATAGCCAGCGTCAGAGGCGAGGGCAGCAGGCAGGGCTGAGGGAAGGCTAACGAAGGCAGCGGCACTTTTACTGTGATTGCAGTTGGTATTTTCACCTGCAGGCAGCAGGGACTGGTAAAAAAGGATCTAGTTTCTGTAATTGATCGAAATGTAAATGTCAGTGTCTGAATTCATGTTGATGACCTTCATCTGTTAGGCAGGGAATGAGACACTGGGTACTAAAAATTTCCCCGCAGCAGCCTGAAAACTCCCAGTCGCCAGCCGAAAACCCTGCCTGCTTCTTCAGCTGCCTCTGGAAAAAACCTGCTTTCCTTTGCAGCGCCAGCGCTGCGCTCAGCTCGCACGCCCGAGCGTTTCAGCAGGCACGACAAGCTCCGTGGGCTCTGAGAGGAGGGAAAACAGCTCCTTGCAATTTTTGCAGCTGTTAAATAAGTGAGGCACCCTCCAACCCTGCTCCACCAAACCCCCAGCCCCTGCCCACCCCCTTCCAGCTGCTCCGCTCCTCATCCAGGCTCTGACATCCTCACTCCACCAAGCCCACTGGCATCATGCTGCAGTGTGGCAGCTCTCCCTCCAGACCTTGCTGAGACCTGACAAACTCACTGTTGCTTGTAGCCCAGAGGCAGGATTGACATGCAGTGGTGGGAGTCATTTGCCAATGGCATGTCCTGAAGTGGGATTTGTCTCCTTTGGCCCACGCACTAGTGAGCCCATGGTCGCCAGCGTGTTGCATGCTGCTCTCTCTGTTCCCTGCGGTGGGCTGGCCCAGGAGAGCACGGCCATCTGGCAGCTCCTACGTGTGAATGATGCCGCTAAAGAAACGAGGATTTCACATTCGGATCCCATTTTTTGCAGAAGTGCCAATCAAGTGTGTGCTACTTGGACTGGGAAAATTATTTAAGATGTTTGCTAGGATTAATAGAGCTTCATCTCAGTTCAGTGGAAAAAAAGTCCATAGGAGCACACTTTCCTTCAAGTCCAGGTAATTTCAGGCCCAGAATTCAGCTTTTCTGGGAGCATTTCAGAAGACAGCAGAAGAACACAGGGCAGGAATTTTACTTAAGTACAGATCAAAGTGCAGCTTTGGGTAGTGAGTTTATATCCTTTATCTAGAGACAGGGATGTGCTCTGGTAGCAGACCAGAATCAGATCTCCTTTTCATTGGTATGAGCAACTGGTGGCACAAATTTCAGGGAACTGAACCTACATCCTATGGTACAACAAGAGCTGCAAAAAATAGGTAGTAAATCCTTCACTCTTCCCTAGCACCTTCTAGATGAAATCTGTCAGAAATCACACACCCCACGGACACACACTTGTTCAGCAGGGACACATCATTTATTTATTTATGATCACTTTCTTGCAATATTAAGCTTTTATAAATCAATAACTGGATAGCTGTATCTCAGAAATGCTGATGCTCTGCTATCTCAGCACCGTATGTACAGCCAATGGCAATCCTTCCCAAAAAGCAGACAGTGAACCTAGTCCACCCATGACCCATGTGCTTTCTAGGAGCACCTGAGCTCTGCTAGCTCAAGCAGTCACTGAGAGCATGTCTCATACTTTCATATGCAAAAACATGTGGATACCATTGGAAATTAGACATAGCACTAAATTCCCAAGAACTTGCTTGGGAAGTGCAGAGCCAAGCCACCCCGGCAAAGTGTCAGCACTACAGGCCAAGTCCTGAGGCTGTGACTCATGTGAAAAGAGTTCAGTGGTCCTGCGTGGGTGCCAGGGAACAAGATCTGACACATGCAGACATCTGCACTCTCAGATGGGACCTCAGTGAAGATCTCCCAAGTCCCCCATCCTTCCAACAGCTCAAACATTTCCAGGGCAAGTGCTGCATACAGATGACCACGATGTGGGAGGAGCAACTGGCCACACTTAGGCTGAATTTGATGCACAGAAACTGCCTTCTTGTTTGTATGACTAACCACAAGTTACGTACTCAGCCCTAGCAAAGTTTTTTCAACTGATGGAGACACTAAGGCATGGAGGAGAAGCAGTCCAAAATGATCCCTCTTTGCTAAAAGTTACACATGCAACTTATAAAGCAAATTGCCATGGTAAATAGCTATAAGTAAGGCTGAATCATCTCCCCATCCTCTGCACATTTTCACTTTGACATTTGTTGTCCTTCTTCTGTTTAATGAGTGAGTGAAATATATTTGAAACTTGTATCAGTGCACCTTAGCAGTTGAAAAACTATTTTAAAGAAAAAATACATTTAAAATCCCAGTGTAAAGAGAGCACATAGAATGATTCACTTCTGCTATTGTGCATTTTATTCTGGTCTGCAGCAAATCAGAAATAATAAATCTGAAGATCCAAAGTGATTAATATCTCATTTTCTCTCTGCTTTTCATTGGCATCAGCTCCACTAAGCATTGATACTCTAAGCTTTACTTGGATAAACTAAGCTTTGATACTTCAGCTTTACATATTTTGCATGAGATATACATTGAGATATGAATTTAGATATATGTCACTATCTTGAGATACATATCTCAATTCTGAGATATATTATTTAGGAGAAAACTGAAGTTAAATGACATCTGTAAAAAAGATGAGCACTTCATATAGATGTGTTTTGGGTAGATAGCAATGTGATGACTGGTCTCTGTGTTACTAACACTCCATTAGACCTTTTTCCAGCCCATTACTAACATCAGGAAAAAATGTGTCTTTCTAAATAATGTTCAGGCGGGTGCAGCGTCACCGAGATCTTCACAAGCCAAATATCAAATGCGAAGGGCTCCAGCCACTGGGTAAGGCAAACCAAACCACTTGACTTTGTATCCTCTCTGTGACTGTCCCATTGGTATGTAGGCAACACTGGGACAACATTTTCTTTTCTAAATGGGAATAAATTATTGCATATTCAGGGCCAAAGTTACTGCTAGTGCAAACTACAACTCTTCACTGGCTTAAAGAGCTAGTGCCTGAGTATGGCAGGACCAAATCAGACCTAAAGCCAAATTACAAATTAGATAAAGCCTTAAAGGGAACAATCAAGTATGCCCAAAAATTTTGTTAAAACCAATTTTAATAGAGTGTAGTAACACAACATAAATCACCTGGAAAACCCAAACAGTCGACATAGAGCTTTCTGAAAATAGACAGTAAAAGCAAATCAGTGAACCCTGCTTGTTTATCAGCACCAGGAGCTGAGCCTGGGAGTCCAGCATGGAAAGCACAGAGCAGCCAACACAGGCATAACTGAAACCACAGTAGGACCTTTAGTCTGGGTGATCTGGGGCAGTTCGGAGCAACAACTCGTTTTGCAGAGAGGAGCTGTGCCATGATGCATAGAGCTGTAGGCTCAGTTATTTATGAATCCTTGGGAGATCAGTGGGGTTCCTTGTCAAAAGCTGCAGAATATGCTGGAAACATGAAAAAGGAGTTGTGCTAGTTCCACAAGAACGAGCTCTGCTTGCTACCCAGTGGCAGCAGAACCTGTGAAAAGCCACTCATATGCTTCCCCAGACTCCATGAGGTGATGGTCAGAAATGTCATGGAGCATTGCACTGATGTTGAGGTAGGGGATTAATGCCACTTACTGAATGACCTGTTCGGGGGTGTCATGCAAATGCCTGGGCTTAGCTCATCTCTGTGCAGCCCTGGTGTGCCTGGACCGCAAGAGCTCATGAGGCACCGAACCAGAGAGAGCACTGAGGTGGCAGGGATGCCTGTGGGAGAGAAACATGTTCCCTGTGACAACTGTCTGCCAGGACAGCTGGACAGCCAGCTATATCAACCCAAGGGAAACAAAGGTTAACAAAAGCCGGGGTTAAGGAGGGATGGACGACACATGGTCTCAATCAGTTATTGCTACTCTTCAAGTGCCATTTTAAACAACAGGTGATACAAATTGTTAATTTATTATTAATAAACAGAGTGCATAGCTGGTAACGGCTGAGATGTAGCTGTTACCTTTCTGTACAAGAAGCAGAAGATGAGCCCAGCCAGTTAGAGCCTGAAGGTAGTCCTACGAGGAAGATCTTTGGGGTGTTCCCTAGCTAGCTCCAGACACAGCCAGCATCTGGTTGAGTGAAATGCCAGAGGGACATCAAACTCCTCCTGACACGTCCTTATCTTGCCTCAAGCTCCTCTGGCTGCCATCTCTTGCGCTCCCAGTGACACCTCAGGCCCTCTCCTTGCACAGAAGCACCTGCTGCCTAATGAGGTTCAAGATTTGCTAATAGCAGTACTTGAAGCAACACATTTTTCATGAGCAATTTTGTTCCTTCTACTCAGACTCCCCTTTTATTTACAAGGGGATATTTACAAGGGGAAGAAGAAAGAACATTTGCTCCCCACCTCAGGGAAAGGCTGCAGTCAGGTCTTACCTTGCTGAATAGGAAAGTCTAATATTTATTCCCTTAACTGAGGTACTCCGCTCTTTGCAGAGATGCTCTACACTTAGTTATTTTCTTGGTGCCTGAGGCATTACACTTTTACAATTATATCAGGGCTCCAACATATTTATCCCTGGGCTTGTAGAGTTATTATTCTTCATAACTCACAGGTATAAAATTTGTCCTCGTGACCTCCTGACATTTCAAGCCAACACAAAATCAATAAAGCACACTGAATCACCAACCAACTTAAAAAATTAACCCAGCTGCAAGCATCGCTGTATACAGCACTACTACTAAACAGTCAGAAGTGTCATTGGTCCCCAACCTGGTCCATTGCCCCAATCTTCAGGGTATTTCAGACTGATTCCTTTCCATTGTGTCACTTAAGCAGCAAAGGGGAATCTTTTATAAGCTGAGAAAGGGCTGCAGTAGCAGCTGACATGATTTATGTTTAATAAAGGTCCTTTAGCACCAGGAAAGAGGGGCCCTGCCAACTCTCAGGCATCTCGCGAGCCGCTGCTATTGTCCCTGGGGCAGGAGCACTTTTTCGGTTCCCTCTCCATCTCTGTAAACAAAGGGACATCTGTACGCTTGGCTGGCTCCGGACGGGGCTTTTTGTGCGCGATTAGTACCCTGCGCACATCATTCATGGCTCTTGAATAAAGATGATCTCTCACAGGATAGGATGGGGGAAAAAAATGCCTCTATTCATCAGGGCTTGAATTAGCATAAGGACAAGAAACCGTTCCTTGGAAGTCACAGGAAGAGCTAGATAAATAAATAAGCAAACTACAGGTTCCCTGCAATTACTCAGCGCTCAGGAGTTGGGCCTGGGAACTGTTAAAACTGTAAATTAAGGGAAGTTGTCCCCACACGCAGTCACTAACGTGTGTGTCATCCCTCACTCTCCAGTCTCGGCTCCGCGTGGCCCAGCTGTACATCTGCAGCTGGAAAAACGCCTTGTCACAGAGGTTATGGCACAAAAGGAGGAGAAATGAAGCATGCAACGTGGCCAAAGTGAACTGATTTCCACCACCTGATCCTTCCACCTCTCTCGGCCAGGCAGGACGATGCCTGGGTCGGTAGCTCTTGGAGTGGCAATAATATTTGCCTTTTTTTCCCCAGTCCCATGTGCAGACTGGCAGGCCAGGCAATGAGCTATGCAAACAATGACATACTGAATTTTTTCACATGCTGGGTTTCCTGGCCAATGAAAGGCAATTCATCAGCTTATCACCATGTACGCTGCTGCAATTAAGAGCCCTGGAAGCAGTGGCAAATGAAGCTCTCCTACCCCAACCCCCTCCACCTCCCATCCCTCCCCCGTGCCCATAGGAACAGGCTGTCTCTCACCACCCACCACACCAGCACAATTGCGACCCTTATACTCAGCGCTGAGCTCCACCAAATTTGCTCTGACCTAGCATCCAGGGGCATGGCAACGTTCACCAGGGTGTTCTCCAGACCCAGCCTTCACATCAGATTAATTTTCAGCTGAAGTCCTGCTGTGTCAACTGTAATGGCCCTTAGAAACGTGAGTTTCTCTCCTGGAAGGCTAAAGGCAGCAGACAAGAAATGAGACAGGGTTTAAAATTAAATTAAATTCCAAAACCATATTTAATGCAGTATTGCCACCTTCTTTGGTTTTGTCAGTGCTCACAGTAGTTGCTGTTTTTCCACAGGTCTCACTTCTGAAAATTATTCCTTCCCTCTTTGTTCCTTTTTAACCACACCCTTTTTGCTGAAAAAGCCTCAAAATGAGGCCCTGGCTGTAGCTAGAGGCTCCAAATAGAGGAGGCAAACAAATGAAAAAATAGATACTATTTTATGACTTCTGATTTTCACGTCAGTCTCGTTACTTCTAACCCTCGGCAGCCAGCAGCTCAATGAACAAGCAAAGCTCTTCACTGCCACTTTTGTGTTCTGTGAAAGCTTCAGGAGTCTCCAAGGAAGCTGCAGCAGAAAAATGCATAAAAACGTAAAACAGGGTTAATTGCTGAGCCTCCATCTGACTCCTCCAGTGATTACTTTGGGGTGGAGATTAACACAGGCCAGCTCTAGCCACCGGTAGCAATGTGGGCATTATTCCCCTCATTCTTAAAAGGATGAGAGGGCAAGTGTCTTGCCCCATGGTGTGGTTTGTCACTGGAAAACTGGGGAGTAGAACGTTACTATTTTATGTAAATCGTACTCCCACACAGAAGAACACAACACAATGAAGACTTGTGACAGAGGGTGGCCAAGGAATATTGCCGGAGTAAAGACATCTCTTGTGTGTTAGTCTTTGTCTTCAAATGACAGAAAACGAGCCAATTGAAAGTTATTTCCATGAAAACCACTTGCATGTTCCTCCCACTCTTGCCTTCTTCCAGCTCCCTGCCCTGCACCTCCAGTGTGTCTTGTTAATTGCTGACTGGAAAAAAATAATACCCCTAGTTTAACAGAGGGGGCTAAACTCAACATTTCCAACGGGTATCTCGGATACATGTGATAACTACACCTCTGCACCATTAACAGCCCTGTTGGAGTTGCAGCAAATCAATGAATGAGGCTGAAACACAATAAAAATGCGTGAATGTGGCTGTAGGAAAGCTCGTGTGCGTCAAGGGGGAAGCAGTAAAAGTCCCCTGAATGAAGGGACTTCTGAAAAGAGTAGCCAGTGAGAAAAGAGGATCAAAAGTGCCTGTTATGAATGTCATTAATACAAGAGAACTCCTGCCATCCTTAAAGGTACTCTGCTGCTTTGCTTCATTATGGAAATGCTTCCCTCAGGCCCCATCTGTCTGGTTTTCTGCTGCAGATGAAGTTGACCCAAAGGGAATTCATTAGCACATATCTCCTATGGCAAAGCAAGCCTTGCCGCAAACCAGACAGCACAGCCTGACGTATGCTGCCTGAAGAGGCTCTGACAAACGCGTGGCAGACAGGGCTCCACCGTCAAAAAGCTTCTCGTGGCAGTTGCTGCTTCCTTCTCATGCAGCTGGATATCTTGGCAGCAGGCAGGGGGTTTGGGAGAGTGATGTGACTCATGTAAGATTTTTGCTGGGAACATGCTCCAACAGGACAGACATCACAGTATGTGCTTGGATCAGGTGCTGTCCTGGGTGCAGGCGGGACATGAGAGCTGTATACAAAGGAGATGCCTCTACCAGAGAAATCAGACAAAATTCTGCAGGTTTCAATAACAGAATATATATATTTATGTCTCATCTTCCATCGACTTTGTATAAGCATTCACAGATTAACCATCCAGTACAGCTGGGAGTACTAAGGCAGGCTTCACTAGTCAGTGTTCAAAGAAAAAACTGGGGCATAAAAAGTGAAGTACTTTGTTAAAAGCCAACAAGAAGTCATAGACAGACCATAACAGACAGGCCTGTTTTCCAGTATTCAGGACAAACAAAACCCAAACATAGAGTGGAGTTAGGCTTTGCTGGCTTGAAGGAGAAAGACAAAATATGTAGACACAGACTTGGTGACAAAAGAAAATTCCTATGTGAGACCCCCCCACCTACAAGTAAAGCAAGGGCCCACCTGACCATCAGATTGCAAATACATGGCGCCTTTTAAATACATAAGTGAATTAGACAAAATGAATAATCTCATGTCTTTTATGTGTCATAAATCAGGGAGATGAGAGGTGGGTAGGAGCTGTGTGCCAAGCTTTGTCTTTAATGTGGAAGATTAGCACAGCACCAGGATTATCTGGCAAACCCCATCCCAGGTACAGCTGAGTTGGGTCAAGCAAGCAGCTGAAGTTAGTTTCTTGCCAAAAGACTCAGTCACATAAAAACTGTCTGTAAAGTTACACACCCATATGACTCAGGCTCCTAGCATCTTCAATTTTATTCCACAATAAAAAGAAATACAAATGTGAACCTCTACAACAGACAGGCCCTCGCAGCCATGGCCAACAGTATTTATGAGGGTCTATCACCCTGGAGGTTATAGTGCCAGTCCAGCAGCTGATGTATTTGCACTAGTCCTTGGTTCTCCGGGACCTATCAAAAGGTGATGCTCAATGTTTCTGGGCAGCTTTGCCCTGCTAAGTCCCAAGGTTCCTCTGCTGGAGGGTGAAGGTCTGGCAGAGGAAACATGGCATGCGCCTGCAAGTTGCCAGGAGTATTCCCAGCAGAGGATGAGCTCAGCACCTTCTCCGGCAGGATGTCAACATCAGCTTGGGAGAGGTTTGGGGAAGGCGATTCCCTCCACTCCAAGGCATGCCTTTTCTAAGCTCTGAAGCACCACAGCCTGCAAGAGGGTTGCCCAAGGATGGAGGCCTGTTGTCTCCCCTCCAATGTGGAAATGGTTAGCAATGGGCAATGGTTAATTTTTTCACATATCCATGGAGCTGACTCCATGGTGTTCTAGGGTTTTTCCATCTGAGGCTGAGGGATGCAGTCCCATGGGGCCCATATGGGAGCAGGGGGAGTAGGAAGGAGCATGGCAGCATGAAGGAGAGGGGACCACAGCCCACAGCACCAGTGGGACAGGCACCCCAGTACTATGGGATTTCAAGGGTTCTTTCCTGCAGCCTGGATTATAAATCTTGAGGTTTAAGATCTGTTGCAGTGGGAAAGCTGCAGCGCTGTCTCCTGCCGGCTTCATGTGGACTCTCTCCAGGTCCTTGAATTTCTGACCTGCTTCTTACTTAAAAGCCTTAATTTGAGTATGGGGCTGTGAACTCAGTCTGGTTTGCAGCTTAAGCCATGTGAAGAGCAATTGCAGAAACTCGTATTTTCTAGTGAATTGGCATTTGCATGTCTCCAGGTGGAAAGAGATGTCTCCAGGAGGCCACAGGTCTCCTGCAGTGCCCTTACCTGTGGCACATCCAGTGTAAAAACACAGGCAGACACACACACCCAAATCATACTTTTTGGAGTACAAATGGTTTTCAAAGACCTCAGCAAAAAAGAGTGGCTTCAAGCCTCAATGCAGGCTTCAAAGCAATGAATCCCAGTCTTTGCTGTAGTATGGCAACTTGACGCAGTGTTTACAAACATTTGCAGGCATAGCATGGTAAAACAAATGCCGCCAGTCCTCCAGCAAAATGCATGATTTATTTTCTTTTTCACACACAAATATTTGTGCTGTTCTGTCTTTGAGAGCTGCTGAGCAGAGCAGTGAAGCAGCAGCCTCTCCAACCGGCTCGCTCAGGAGCTCTGGCTGTGTGCGGTGCCTCCAGTGCTGGGCGAGGGCAGAGATCATGCGAGTGGTCAAACTGGGAGCCAGCCTGGCTCCCACAGTGGCAAATCATCCTGGAAAATTTGGTTTGTACAGGCTCTCATCTTTTTAAATGGAAGAAATGTTATATTTATACTACATAAAACCCAACAGGGCTTTTTTTTTTTTGCTAAGTAATACTAAGATAAGAGTTTACAGTTCATCCCTTTGCTGTGGTGGACAGAACTAGTGACAGATCATAGAATCATAGAATGATTTTGGTTGGAAGGGACCTTAGAGATCATCTAGTTCCAACCCCCCTGCCATCAGCAGGGACACCTTCCACTAGAGCACATTGCTCCAAGCCTCATCCAACCTACCTTGAACACTTCCAGGGAGGAGCATCCACAGCTTCTCTGGGCAACCTGTTCCAGTGTCTGACCACCCTCACAGGAAAGAATTTCTTCCTAATATCTCATCTAAACCTACCCTCTTCCAGTTTAAAACCATTACCCTTGTTCTATCACTACTTGCCCTTGTCAAAAGTCCCTCCCCAGCTTTCTTGTAGCCCCTTTAGGTACTGTAAGGCTGCTATAAGGTCTCCTCAGAGCCTTCTCTTCTCCAGGCTGAACAGCCCCAACTCTCTCAGCCTATCCTCTAGGAAAGGTGCACCAGATCATCCTCGTGGTCTCCTCTGGACTCACTCCAGTAGGTCAATGTCCCTCGTGTGTTGAGAGCCCCAGAACTGGATGCAGTACTGCAGGTTAGGTCTCATGAGAGTGGAGTAGAGGGGCAGAATCACTTCCCTCAACCTCCTGGGCACACTTCATGATATATGAGGGAAATTTAACAAAAAACTTATGAGCATCTGCTCTGAGAATACAACAATCCCCTGAAATGGTCCTATCCCCTCCTTCTCCCACTTCCACTGCTGCCCTCGCTGTTGCCGAGAGGGCTGCCTGGGCAGCGGGGCCACAGCAAGGATGCCCAGTCCCTCTGCCCCATGGCATGCCAGCTCGCAGCGTGGGGTGAGAACACCATCAAGGGAGCGTTTTGCTTCTCCTCCCACCCTCCCTGCACCAAAGCAGCTTGCAGAAGATTGCTGGGGGGAAGAGCACGTGGAGCCCATCAAACCACTGAGTGAAAAAAGTGCAGATCAATGCAAACGTGCCTTCCTTCCAGTCCATGGCATTAGGGAGGTGTTTTTGCTGCAAGCAGATGGGGTAGGGATATAAATACACTTACAGCTCAGGGGAATCTGCTGCATCACTTCTGCTGCTGCAAGCTTCTCTGCAGGCTCCTAAATCAGGAGATGATTTCTCCTGGGCCCCAGGGAAGGTGGCTGCCCTTGCCAGGGTAGGATTTATATGTGGATGTGGCTGCAGAAAGGGAAGTTCTGTTTTGGGGAGGCCTGGCATCCTTACCCCAAAAAGGCAGCAGGGGAGACAGGGCAGTGGGATGCCAGCACTAAGCAGAAGCACAGCAGGGCTGATGCAGGTGAAGGCAGCATCTGCAGAGAGATCCCGGACACAAAGAGGGCTCAGCTCCCTCAGCCTGGGGCAGCTCCCAGAGCTTCTTAGGTTTCATGCAGGTGATGAAGAATTGGCCTCTATTTCTCCCTTAAGGCATGTTTCCACTTATCACCACTTCTGTATCCATGCTCCATCTGTTTGGACAGACAGCACAATCCCTGCCTGAGCAGTAACTGCTCATATTTACTGACCAGGGCAGGCTCAGCTGAGGAGGGGATGAGACCCTGCAGATCCCTGCTGCCCACCACGCACTTGGGTTCAACCTTCTGTTCCCCAGGCAGACCCAGGCAGCTCATCCCTCCATCTGGGGACTATTGGCAGGATTAGTTTAGTGTACATGACATGGTTACCTGAGATAGCCCAGGGCTGGATTCAGCGGCTCAGGAGCTCCCTCTGTTTCTGATGTTAGCACAGACTTTTAAGGCAGAAGCACTAAGCACTACACCTAACACGTTTGCTGAGGGCCAGATGCCTACAGCGAACAGGGATGCAGCTGGGGAACGCTGGATAAGATGAGCAGTTGTGAGGAAGGAGCTGGAGTCTGACTGTTAGCAGACATGACAGTGCACATGTAGCTTTGATTTATTTCCCCTTGCAAAAAGTGCACATGGTGGGGTTTGCACCCCCAGGGGCCTCAGCAGCTGCAGGTACAGCACCCTGGCATGCTGGAGCTGAATGCACCAGGCATTTGACCTGGTGTCCCCCTCTAGGGACCTTCCTGAGGCTGCCCTCATCCTGCCACCCTCCCCGTGTGCTGTGGGCAATGAGATGTGGAGCCCATCCAAGGGCAGGCAGGAAGAAAGGGGACACGACAGGGACAGTGGCAAGAGAAAGGGGGTGCCCGGGGGCTGTGGCAGCCCTGTGCCCCAACACCATCCCTGGTCAGGGTTGCCATAAAGGTTGAGTCATGTTTGTCAGACACAGCTGATTTTATTTCTTTTCCTGCCTGAGCTGTGCCTAACTGCCGGCCCATATGTTGGCTCGCTGGCAGCTCTGGGCGCCCGGGGTGCGGTGTGCCTGCGGTCAGATGGCGAGTGGCTTCACCCATGCGGGGAGCTGGCTCCGAGCTGCATCCTCAGGTGTTGGCTCTGCTTTCCTGTCTCCCATGTCACCAGCTTTCACCACAAGCCAGCCTGACTATGGCATCATTTCCTAGCAAGTGTCACTGAGGGACCCTACTACAGCTCACAGACCTGGTAATATTCAGATATTGGCCTTTTTGGGATGCTTAAAATGAACAGCAAAGCCTTCCCCATTTTACAGAGTACTGCTGCCCTGCGTCCCAGCCCTGCTCTCAGGCTTAACTGGGAGTGTGACTTGTTTCTGTGATCGCTTCATTTCTATTTCCATGCCGTGCTCCCAACCACCCCGCCTGAAGATGCAAATATCTGTAAAAAAGCCAGCCCTGTGCAAGCATCATTTCCACAGTGTCGTATAACCCTGAGTGATATTGAAATTGCCAAAGCCAGGACTGCTTTGTGGTCATTATCCAGCTGAGACTTTGAGGGGGCTGAGAGGGATGCTGTGCTAAGAGCCTGTCCCGCTCTCTTCTCAGGAAGAAAGGAAAGAGAACAACCAGCCCTGATTAAAAGCTTTTTTTTTTTTTCTTTTTCTAAAGCAGTCTCCTCATGCAAAGATTTGGTTCAAGGAGCATTAAAATCACTGCTGTCAGTTCAGAAAGAAGGGGCTGAAGGAAATCTGGGCCATTGGCATTGTGCGAGGGTTGCTATGGCAATCCCCGCAGAAAGGCGGCTTAATAGGCTTTCTTCCCAGGAAACTCAGAACTGCAGCTCGCGGGCTGCAAAGCGGCGCCTGCAAAAATATGCTCATGAATAGCATCTCTGTGGAAAATTTTGTTGGCTGTTTACATCCTCCCTTCGGAAGCCGGGCTGCAAGGAAGGTGTTTGAAGATCACCTAGCGGTGGCTGGTGACATAAGGAGGGTATAGGTGACATAAGGAGGGTATAGGTGACATAAGGAGGGTATAGGTGACGTTGCCTAGAGACCGGCGGGCAGCAGCAGCAATGCAAAGGGAATGGCAGATTCCTCCGCATAAGACAGGCGTTGTGAGCCACTTAAAAACATGTACTGCAATGATCAGTCTTTGCACACCGAAAGAAGCTTTAATAAACAGAGCTGTTTGTCCTGAATTCTGTGACTCCACACAATGTTATTCCTGAATGTAGCAAAACCCAAGACGATGCTGCCTCTCAGCTCTTCCCTGTAATATTATATATATATCCCTGTAATATTATATATTACCAAATTAAAAAAAAGAATGGCATTAGTTAAAATATTCATGAACATTAGCAGGACACACTGGTTTTTTCAGGGGAAGCTTCAGAGAATACCAGTGATTCAGGGCTTACCTGAAAAAAACCCTTTAAATACTGTGGATTAGGGAAACATATTCTATCTTAATAGAAAGAAAGAAAGATGAGGGATTAAAACATGAGACTGCAAGAGAGGATATCTCTGGGTTCTGGCAGACCTTCATTTCATGACGTCTGCCGAGTCACATAAATCCCTCTGTGCTTCTGTTCCTCCGTACCACCTGTAAGCTGGCAGTATTACAAGCAATTATTTACTTTCCTGGGTACTACAAGATTTAATTATTTTGGCATTCTTGATTGCATGTTAGTAATATAATGCATAATTTATCATAAAGAAATGACTGTCAAATATGTATATGTGCATCTTATTGGGAAAAATAAAAGCTGCTCAGCAGCCTGGCATATGACAAGGAAGATTTTCCTTTTTCTCCAGCAGTAGATGCTTTATGATTTGGGGCAAAGAGATCTAAGTAGCTCTCTGCTAAAGCCAGGAAATTCCACATTATTGCAGTGTGTGGCAGAGAGCTAACCCACAAGTCTTAAAAGGTCATGAGTTAGGTTTAACCTGCTGTACTTTTTGCTGTAGCTCTATTTTCTATTTTGTCTGCAATCCTACTGCTGCTCTCTCTCAATACAAGGATAATTAATGCATTAGTTGAATAAAACCTGAGCTTATTATAAAAGATGGCTGTGTGGCTGGGAGGAAAAAATTAAACCAGAATTACATTATATTTAAAAATGAGAAGAAACAAAAAAAAAAATTACTTGGGATGTGTCAAGATAGGTCAATATCAATAGATAAGGGTCTGAATGCTTCGCTCCCCACTGAGTTCATGGCCATTTGGCAGAATGATGCCATTTCCCCATGTTATGTAAAGAGATTACTGCCCTCACAACATTAAGAGGAGAGTCTGAGCTCCTAATTTTTACTTTCAAAGTCAGGTTCACATTATAAAACTGAAATTAGAAAAGTGTGAAGACCTTGGCATTTGTGACAATTTTTTGAGGGAAGTTTTAAAGACTAATTACAAAGAAGGGAAAAATTTGGTGTGCATGCCTTTTACTTCTCTCCACTAACTGAGACAAGTCAGATATAGGAAATCCCAAACAAGCTATAGCAGTCCTTCCTCTGTCACTAGTGGACTGTGGTGCCAAAAATGTAACACATTAATTTTTTAATGGTTGGGAAAAATGATGTGTAGAGGAGCAAAACGAGTCCCCCAAGGTCCCACAGCACATCACAAGCAAACGTGAAGATTTCTTGAACTTCAACATCGAACTTCTTCCTTAACTTGATTATTTAACTTAGCTAGATTATGTAATACTAAAAACTCAGAGGTTGGTCTTCTCTTTAATGTACAAGATAATGAAAAGACGGCATGGAGGCAGAGCTACAGCTGCTTCATTGTACCCAGGTGTGCAGTGGGAAAACTCCTACTGGCTGGTTAATTCTGTTCTTGGTAGTGAGTGACTATAGGACAGTGCCCTCCATTTATCTTTCAAGCCCTTTTGGGTAGTTAATACACAAAAGGCTTCGGTTGCTTGGTTTTCAGGAGCCAGGCAGCGTTTTACCAAAGTTTTGTGCTTTGGAGCCACAGCTGGAGGAGAGACTGTAGACCTTTAGGGACCTCAAGTAAGTCTCTAAATTAAAAGCTAGATTGAATCCAATTTCAAAACTGCAATTTACATGTGATTGTAACTCATCTGCATAAAATGCAGTTGTTTCACTGCTATTTTTGGCAAGCTTAAGCTTCAACAAGTCCTTTTCTTCGCACTTTCAAAATTACTCATTTGCATTTCGCATTTTCTCACCTTTGTTTCCCTGAAGCCCTGAATGTCAGAGGATCAAAGAATTATCTGGGTTACCCGGGTGCACGGGTGCCTGAGGACTACACTGGGACCTTGCTTCCCCGAGCCTCTAAGAGGTCTGGTATTTGGAGTTGAAACACAACTGTGTTATCTGAATAACCAGGGCTTCCCTTCATTCAGAAAACCTATTCTTACAGCAGATACAAGGACTTAATCCACTCAGTTTTGCTCCCTGAAGATTCCACCAAAGTTTATCCAGCGCTGGTTTGTCTGAAGGCATTCACAAATTGCCACAAAACCTCCTTTGGAGCAGCAGCTAAAGCAGTGGGGTTATTACAATGGATGAGCTCATGCTTTCCCGTGTAACAAGCACAGCTTTGTTCAGGGCTCTGGGGATGGGAGCCATGAGCGGCAGGGAATACACCGACTGTCAGGGTCAGATGACGCAGGAGTAAGAACTTAAATTGTTTTCAGTGGTTAGGTTGATTAGAAAGGTTAAAAAAAATTAGTTTTTATAAATGTGCTGGTCAGGAGGGGAGAGTTTAGTGCAAAAATCATTCAGCCCTGCTCTCTTCTGCGGTGAGTAGTATCTGCCCTTGCACTGCAGAGCCCGCTCGCTCTCCCATTGATGCCAGTTACGAAATCCTGGCTTCAAGAAGCAGAACAGTGATTTGTCTGCAGTGCTGTTCTGCGGTGCTAACCACGAGTCCTTTAATTTCACCCTTCAGTTACCATAACTACAATTTTTCCTATAGAAGCGGAAATGTAGAACCAACACACTAATAAACTACTGCTTGTAAATCAGAGTAGAAGACACACTACTGCAAAAAAATAAAAATCAAGGAACTAACTGGGAAAGCATTTTAAATATTATGATTTTATCTAGATGTGTAATCCTAAAAAAAAAAAGCTCTCAAGTGAAATTCTTCCCAAGTGAAACCTCATACAGAACAATAGCGGAGACTGCAAATATCGTTAAATGGCTGAAAAGGTTAAGAAGAGATTTATGTGAAAAACCTGGAGACCATTAATCCAGGTTCCTATTTTGAGATCAGTTTGATAGCAGGAGATTAAGACAAACACAGAAACAAATTCAGAACAGATGCCAAAATATGTCTGTTTACTACAGAGAGCAAATAGTGGAATTATTCTCCTGTGGCAAAAATATTAAGCCACATAATAAATATTTAGATAAAGAATCGTTAAGAAAACATGGAGTTGCTGTACTTCTCTTCCTAGGACTCCTGCGTTTAAAAACAATGCAATAAATATAGCTGGATGATTAATTTTGCAGAAATAAAGAAAGGGTGTTAACCTGAAATGAATCACAGCTCATGAAGTTTATGTCATATTGTTGAATCGAAGGAATTTCCTCCAGCCCAGGAATATTTTGAGTGACACCTCTGCTGAACAGCATGCTCAGAGTGCCACCTGATGGCTAAGCCTTGCTTTCTTCTCACCCAGCTGCCTTCAAAATGTAACAGGGCCATCCATGAGCTCATCACTGTTTTCCTGAGCAATGAGGAAAACCTTCTGCTTAAATTACAAATGCTCATTTGCTCAGGATGGGGAATCTTTGGTGTGAGATTCCTGCCAGCTATTGTCAGTTTGATGAAGTAGACTGGGCTACACTGGATCTTCATTTCAGTGGGTGCATTTAGGGGACATTCAGGGGAGCTCAGTGGGTCAGGGAGTGACCCAAGATGGGGGGACACAATGCCGTCTAGGGAGGACAGGCCAGGGAGATCATCCACAGCTCCAGGTCATTCTCACACGGGATGAAGTCAGCTCCAAGCTTCAGAGACCAGTGGCCTATGGATTTCAAAATACACCTCTGCATTTTGGGGATTAAATAAAGTCACCCTCAGTTAATACACCGTTCTGCCTTATAAAGCTCCTCCAGATCCGTAAATGAGGATGATTCCTTTTGGGAGCATATGCTGGGTGAGTCAGATAACATCCACCAGGCTGCAGCCCGGATCCGATTCCTCTTTATTGCCACTGCAGAGAAAACATGATATTTTTGATTGATCTCTGCCAAGACAGCAAAAGCAGCCTCTTTCTTCAGCACTCCATGTAGGAGCTAGACATGACCACATCCTTGAGTGCCTCATCCACCTTGGTGGGAACAGAGCCATGCTCCCACCTCCCTTGCACGCATCTGAAGGTTCTGACAGAGAGGAAGGAGAGCGTTTGCTGTTCCCCACTGAGGACAGCAGCCATGAACTTGCATTCTTGGGAGGGGGTGTCCAGGTACCCTTCCAGATAGAGGCACAGTTCCAATTGACTTCTATAATAAAAAGATCTCATTCTGTGTGATAGCCAGTTTTCATGTAGAGGGGCTCCACTTTGCCACCTGCATCGGCCAGTACCTGTTAAGACATAACGCAGCCTGAGGTTTGGCTTTCTAGCTGGAACAAGCGATTGCAGAACAGCTGCAGAGGCTGTTTGAGCTGCCAGAACATAAAATAAGAATATTTGAAATACTTCTTTGTGCTCTTATATATCTCTGCTTCTCAAGGAAACTGCAGGCAATGCTTACATACAACAAGTCCTGGTTTTATCTTTCCCAGAAGCAACCAAGAAAGAAGCTTATCATTATTTTTTAAATAACTGTATTTAGTCTTTAAAATACTGTCTTTCATTCCTCTGTTAGGGCGTGAAGCTGATAAGAATTCAGAATAAGTATTCATTATGGTACCATTTGTAAGAAACCAACATCAAGGACAATCTCACTTTATTTAAGGATCCTTGGGGGTAAAACACAAATCCCTCTAGAATCTCATACTCTCTAATGAAACACAGAAGCAGCAGCATTCTTACAAGCCAGGTATATCAGAGGAAGGTAGATATCAAAGCTGATATATAAGAAAACAGTATTTCACTATGGCAGTGGTGAGACACTGGAGCAAAGTCCCAGAAACAGGTGGACTCTCCATCCCTGGAGATATTGAAAACTCAACTGGAAAATGCCTTGAGCAACTTACCGAACTTCAAAGTCAGGGCTGTTTTGAGCAGGAGGTTGGACTAGATGACCTCCAAGGGTCCCTTCCAATCTAGATTATGCCATGACTCCATGATGCAAACAAGGTTTTGTGTCCTTTCATGTACAGGAAAACCATCCCACCCTTCCACTCTCACCAGCAGTCAATGAATTCAACATTGCCTCTCCCTCGACAGGAAGGTTGCACCAGCCAGGAGCTAACAAATCACTGATTCACCCAGCAGTCATGTCAGGTCAAGTCCTGCAGCATCACCCCTTAAGAAGCTCCTATAGCTGAGGCTGACCAGCATGAGTGTGTGTTGTCCCACACTACCTTTAAGCAAACACAATATTTCAAATCCAGCTGACAAAACAAAGTTTGGGGACCTTATAGCACACCCTTTCCTTTTGAAAATAGCCATTAAGTGTAGGCATATTTCTTACTCATCACACTAGCTTTCCCACAAAACCTTCCTTTGACCTGTACATCAGAGCTGATCCCCTTTTCATCATCCAAAAGCAAAGCTCCTTCATTAACGGCAGCTGCCAGTTCACCCAGCTGGGCCAAGCTGGAGCTCTTGTGGAGCCTGTATGGACTTTTCCTCTGCCCAAACGGCATTCTGTTACTGTTGCTGTTCTAAAGCCCATCTGAGATGGACAAAATATGAGTTTCCAGAAGACCTCTTGCCTCCATTCCCTTACAGAAAACACTCCTCAGGTTTTTTTCAGGTCAATGTTATGGTTATTATCAAAGCTGTTTCTGCTTTGTGTTTGCATCCTATGGATGCACGGTCCTGTGAATACAATCATGTTTGCACGGTGGATCTCTGCTGTGTTTTGACTGGGTTTGATTGGAAAATTCCTGAACTAATGTAATTTTTTTCACAATTTTCACTTTAAATTTATCTACTTTTACAGCTACTCAGCATTGACTGCTGTCACCGTAGAGCCCTTCATGGTCTGAAAACCTTGGAGATGGCCTGTGCAGGAGCACTGGGACATGCCTGAGAGGACACTCAGTGTCACCTTATAGGCAATGGTTAACCTCACAGATTTCAAAAAGCTGACACAGGACAGAGTGAGCAACCTCTCCACAGATCACAGCCCATGGCTGGGCAGGTGCCAGTGGCAGGGCAGGCTGGACCTCTCTCCCACTCTGCTGCTGCCAGGGGTCCCCCCTCACTGAGGTCCACGAGGACCAAGAGAGATCACGACTGACAGCACCCACTGCCTACTCTCCTGACCCTGCTTAAGTTAGTCTCACGCTGCCAGACATGATTCACAGATTGAAAACCAGAGGGACCGTTGCAACAGTCTGGTGTAACTCCTGAACAACGTAAACCAGAGTCTCTGCCACGAACACCTGCAGCAGAGGGAATTATATTCCCCTTGTTATGTGAACACGTATCTGCTGGGACTCAAGCTCGTGACATGCTGCATCACGTAGAGCTACCAGCAAGGAAAATAAATGGGCTGTGTGTCATGCTCAGAGATTAATTAAATGGCTATTGAGTAGCCCAGCTTCCTCAGCTACCAAAAATCTTCAGGAGGTACTGGGACACACTGACCCCCAGCAATGTGTCATAGTATCACGGGTCACCATCCTCCCTCACTGAGGTCACCAAAACATTTGGCAATGCACTGATGCTTCCTCTGAGAAGAGTGTGATGAGCGGAGCCACCAGCTGACACCTTGTTCTTCTTCAGAAATCTTGAGGTTTTAATAGGGCCCTGGAGGCAAAGGAAGGGAGGAGATGAGCCCATCGTGATGTTTCTGGAGGTATGTTCACTCAGACACAGACTCGTCCAGAGCTTGTGTTTGCTGACGTTCTCTCCTCATCAAAGCACCTTTGGAAACAAACCTGCCAGCTGAAACACTGTGTCCTCCATGCAAGCCAAAGCAAGTACCAGCTGTGTGAGGACTGACTTAATAACTGATAGCAACTCTCTCCATTAGCTCACGTAAACAGCCGCAAGGCACCTCTGAAAGTCACAGCCCTGGCTTCAGTGGAAGCAAGATAGAAATGGGGAGAGATGTGTGCAGGAGCTGGTGGTGGCAGAGGTAGCCTGCCAGGGAAAGCACTGGCTGCAGGGAGATTAATGTACCCGCAGAACAGGTTCATAAATGATTTCAGCAATCCCCCTGCTAATCCTCCATTCTGAAAAATCTGTGGATGAGCCGATAACCTGTACAAAGTGTACAAGGGCATGGTCAGAGTTGTGCTCTCTCTTGAGGACATCCTAAGGGGTGTCCCCCTGGCCGTCGTGCCACCAGCACAGGGTTGAGCTCACCCAGTGCCTGGCTGCAGGGGCATGTGTACCTCCTGGAGCAGCTCTTCTTGCACAGCCCCAGGCCGGCCAAAGGGGCCGTGGGAGGAGGTGGAAATATTGTAAGGGACAAAGGAAGGTGGCTTAGGGGACCAGTGTTACAGTGGGGTGGTAGCTTGCTTGGGTGTGAGTCTCATGGACCTAAATATCTTGATTAAATGCTACTGAAAAGCATCTATCATGTCTGCCACTGATTTCGCTGCTTAATTCAAGACTTCTGAGCAGTTCCAGGGAATTGTCTCAAAACCAGAGAGGACATTAGACTGGTTGCATGCAGTACTAAGGAATTGCTGCAGGCCTTTATCTTAGGGGCTTAGGGGATGATAGAAAGCTCTTAGGGTGGAAAATACAGTGGATAAAAAGTGGAATTAACCTGAAGGACTTAAGTGTGAACGGCCTCATGTGAGGCACGGTGCAGAAATGCCAGCAGACAGATTCAGGGAATGTATTGGTGTCATTCAGGGCATGGGGGCAAACTTGTACTTTGCACAGAGCTGGTGTTTCTGAGTTCCCTTTTCATTGCAGAGAACAACAGAAAAGGCTGGGGCTGCCTCTCTGGGTAACGCAGCCTCAGGAGAGCTGGGGCTCTGTTGTCCCAGGTCACTGGGAAGCCCCAGTTGCCCGGAGCATCCTCCACCTTGTCCGGGCTGAAGGGTTACGGGGCAACACCATGTCAGCTTGCACCCATCACTTCTCTTGTTTGTACCATGGTTTTCTCCTCAAAAAAGAGACATGATGGCAGTGCCCTCTCTGCAAAAAATTCTTTGAGATCCATGAATGCAGAAGTGCCAGTGAATACTAGCAGCTGCTTACTGCTACGGCTGCCACCACTGCTGTCCTCGGGAAGGGAAGCAGGGCCACAAGACTTAACCTGCTGATTTTGTAGCAGTTGAAATTGCAAAGAATAATTAAATACATATAAAGAAGTAGTCAGGCACCAATTTTCTTTATTTAATTCCTCAAAATAAGCAAACACAAATATAAATGCTTTCAGATTTCAGCAGTGGGGAAAAATCCAGGAAGAATCTATTTTCCCTTCCCAGTCTCACCTGGTTGCACACCAGAGGGAGAAGGATGCAGGTGAGCCACTCTATCCTGACATTCACCAGGTCTTAATCTGTTTCATCTCCATCTCAACCGCACAAGCGATGCTCTGCTCTCTCTCCATTCATCCAGTCTCACTTACCTGGCACTCAAAAGTGCAAATGCACAGTGTGATTAGAACTGGAGACACAGCTTGCACAAGGAATAGGCCCATCTCTCAGAGAAGAAGAACCCAGAGCCGAAAGAACATGACATTGCAGAGGGCATTCATGGAAACAAGTCTAGTAGATAACTAGCAGTTATCTGCTAGACCATGACTGTCTACTTCCAGGCTGCTTTGAGCATCTAACACCAGAGCTCTAAAAACCTCTGTGGCTATGAAGGGAATTTGGATTTCCCTCTTTAGCCCTGAGCCACAACCACGCTGATGCCACAGCAGGAGCGTGAATGTTCCCCTTTCTCCTCACAAGTGGAGCGACCATGCTGAAGAACCTTCTACCATCTCATGTTGTTTTGCAGACAGAGGGCTGTCACGCCTGGCTGTCACTTGTCCTGCCTTGTCCACAAGGCTGATCAGCATTGGCAGAGAGGTGGAAAATTACTGCCTGTCCTCTCTGCTTTTATTCAGGGAAGTTCAAGAAAACAATGCTTACAAGCAAAATTAGTGGAATTAACTACAAGAGATCGATAGCTGCTGGATTTTTAAATTGCCTGAGACTACTCAGCACAAGGATAACAGCTGCTTTTGCTTCAGAGAAATGTCTAGAAAGAAATCAGCACTCAGCTATTCAGCCAGGTGCTATTTATCAAATGAAAAGTAATTTGCTTCACAAGGAAATGCTCCTAAATTTGGATTCATCTCATCAAGAGGTGCATCACTGTGTGCTGCAAAGAAGGTCAGAAGAAAAATCCAGCCCTCATGCATTAAATACTGCTCTAGGGCACCGGTGGGGTAAAAAACTAGTGAATGCAACATCAACAAAGGGAAATGAACATTGCACAGTGCTGTGTGCAGGCACATGTGTGACAGCAGTACATCCTCTGTGGTAAGCCCTGTACAATCCTATTTTTATCACTCTGACCCAAATACAGCAAACACAACACCTTGGAGCTGTCTCCACACAGCAGGGCTGGTTCTTGAACCAACATCCCTGTTAAAGCATCCGCACCCTTCACACCTACCAGCTTATATTCAACATCTCCAGAAAAGTGGGCAGTTTTCCAGCCTCCTGTGCAGGAGAGACACGACTGACTTTTCCCAGTGCCCTGGGCAGCAGTAGCTGTGTGCAGCCAGGTCGGTGTCACAGAGGGCTGAACAGGAGGCAAAGCTCGGGTCTCTGCAGGGCAGTGGGGACACAGTGGAGAGCAGGGACACCTCCTTGTGAATGGGAACTAACACACCTTGGCTGGCCAGTGTGACATAGCCTGAACTCACAGAGACAGACTGGAGATTGTAGTAGGCAAGGCAGCCAGGAAGGAATTAATACATAGATACTACTCTTTCTGAGGAAACATGAGACCTTTAGAGAAATAGTGAGAAAGGTATTTATTAAGGAAGAGCCTTGGTGTATCCAGACTGGCAGAAAGTGCCCACATGCCTTAAGAGAGACCCTGAGGAAATCCTGCACACACCGTGCCGGGGAGGGCTGCCATGTAAACAGAAACCTACCCGGGGGAGGACGTGCTTTTGAAGCTAAAGGGCAAAGCTGGCACAAGGACAAATGTTTATAAACTGGTTGTCAGCAGTCTCAGGCGGGACGCTGCTAGGCTGCAGCTAGCTGGGAGGTTTGAGAACGGGTGGTAGGAGCAAAACCAATCCATTTCGGGAGGAGGCATGATGAGTTTCCGGAGGGGATTTGCAGGAAGGGATGTTTGCCATAGCCAGGGTCAGCACAGTAACCCACAAAGCACCAGCCAGCCAGCATGGTGCTGCTGTGTGTCCGCTCTGGTCCCTGCAAGGGCACAAGCCAGTGCCTACCCTGTGGCTAACGTGTGCCTGGGCAGGAGCCCGCGCTGTGCTCTGGATTATTTTATATGAAGGGGCTGTGCCGGTGCCTGGCAGCTGTGGGGCTGTTTGCCAACGATAGAGCAGCTGAGGAGCTGGACGGGTGCCCTGGGTGTGGCCCACCGCCTATCGCTGGCTCCAAGGGCCCAAAATTGCCTTAATTGCTTGCCCTGCTGTAAAAACAAGGTGGAAAGCAGCTCTTGGAAGTGCTGCCATTCTCCCTATGCTAAACCAGCAGGAGCAGAACAAAACCCTTGGGTCAGCATGTTAGACTTCACTCAAGAAGTGATGGGATCAGATTTTTCACCAAGACTTCCTATGGTCCATTGCTGTTCTGGACATGATTATATTTTTTTTTGTTGTTGTTTAAAGGTAAAACTTCTGTTGTTTATTGTTGGTATGGGGTGTTCTCAACCAGTAAGAGCTAGCTTAGCTTGAGTCTTCAAGTCATATCGACCCCTGAGATAAAAGCTCGTAGTCCCAGGCAGTGTTTGTTCTTCTAAGCAAGTTGTAATGCAGTTAGCATCTTGCCTTTCATGCTGCCTCCTTTGCATGGGTTTGCACATAGAAATTACTTTGCTGGCTGAAGTCACAGAGTTTGCATTTGTGCACTCAGTCTGAGAAGTGCAGACACATTCCTCTACTTGCATTTCATGGTTTCATTTTTGCAAAATCACAATCTTTTGTTCACTGGGCAGTCAATGAGAGCAGCTGCAGTGTCCTGTCTGAGCAGTTTATCAGGCACCTCACAGCCTCACATCTTAAGGAATTTAACACCAGTGGCTGAAGACGTATCAGCACCCTATAAACTCTGCCAGTGTTGTCTTGGCACTGTGAGCAGACAGGCTATCCTCTCCCTCCACACAAGCCAGACTAATTGAAATGAGGAGGGACTGAAGATTTTGCAAGATTGCACCTCTGATAGTTTTTGAGAACCATGTGTGGCGAGATGAAAGTCAGAGCTGGGTTCTCTAGTTAAATGACAGAGCTGAATCCTGCTGTCTACAAATCCACAGGCAATAATCCCTCTGACTTCCTGCACTGCCAAAATGCCATTAAACTACATTTATTTTATTTGTTCTACTAGCTGTTTTGTAAAAAGGTGAAGCCAACAAAGAAGTTAAAGCCCTGCTGCTTTCAGTTAGAAAAGTGACAAGTCAGGTTAGCAATGAAAGCTGAGGAACTGCGTTTCCTATTCTGCACCCCATGACAATACAGCAGCCACCAAGTACTGCAGCTTATTTTGGGAAGTGTGTCATGCACTCCAGCTATATATAGAAAACAGCAGATTAGGTGATGCCCTGTTTCTTTCAAGACCCTCGTGAGATTTAGGGGACCAGGTAAGAGTCTGGCACCCAAGCACAGGAGCATGTCGGACAAAATTCGTAAGCAGAGAAGAAATGGCATTGCTCATACTCTGCAAGGCAGCAGCCATGCACAGCAGAGAGAGAGGATCTGGAGAGGCATACAGAAATAGAAAGCTGGTACCATCCCTCCCCCTTCCTGCCCAAATCCTTCCCTACTGCCACCAAACTGCAATAACACTGCAACTAAGGAAGCACGTGGCTCTGTGCTTCAAAGCAGAACCACCCTGGTGAGATTAAAAAGTCACAGCAAGTATCAAATCAGAAAGAAAATCAAGGAGCGGCACAAGACAATGCTAGGTGTTGCCAAAGATGTTTTTTCCACCCACAAGGAGGAGGAGAGATGAGACAACCTGCAGCAGAGAGTGATCTGCTACCTTAAAGGTAAGAACGAAGACAATAGGCAATCCCAACACACCCAGCAGCTCATACAATGACTGGAAGTATCCAAGTGCCTGTTGCAAAGAAATGAAATGTTTAACCTTCTGACATGAGGAAAGGGGTAGCTTTTCATCCATACAAGTCACACAAACAGTTGGGGTTCCCTTGTGCTCATGCACTAGGTGGTTTCTGCAGGTGGGCTCATGTCCCTGCACCCACACTGGAGGTGAGGACCTGCTAAGGAAGGAGCTTTTCCCTAAAGGTTGGCTTCATCTGAGGGAGAGGCTGAGGTTAAGCTAAGGCTGGCAGTCACAAGTAGGGGTTGTGCTGCAGTTATTTGTACAGGAGGGTGTGTATCTCACAGAAAGGCCTTGGAGAGAGCAAAGCTAACATCTCAGTATTTACATACAATTCATATTAAAAACAGCCAGTGATTTGCACATTCCTTGCAGAGCCTCCATCCAGACGCACCCCGGGCTGGAGCTGAGATGGGCTGCTGAAGTCAGGCTGGAAACTGCAGCTCAGCTCATGGATTCAGACTGAGACAGGTACTCAAGTCATGCACAGCCATCGACCCTGCTCCCCAGTGTCACCAGTCTAATTCTTCATTGTGCTGGGTATGGAACAAATACATAGACAGATTTAATCACTAACCCAGGAACTGGCAACTCAAGGGCCAGATATCAAAACAAGATTTTCCCAGGCCTGCACTAATGATTGCCAGCCACATCTATCTTCTTTGAAATGTTGTTCCTTTCCAAGCTAGAATACAGAGCAGAAATATGGAGTACACAGGGAAAGCTTCACCTTAAAACACAGCCTGGCAATTGCTACTGGAAGTGGTGCAATGCAGTGCTCTTTATTGCATGAGACAATTAGCATGCCATAAAGCAGAAGGCACTCCTGTTTTCAGCAGCTGAACATGTAAAGCTAAGGAAGGGTGTGGGAATCAGGAGAAGGCCCAGCAACGTGAAAAGAATAAAGATTTTCATAAGTTTCTAGTATGGAGGTCTTCTTAAGTGCCCTGTTAGAGCTCTCTGGGCAGTACTTTGTCTTTAGAAAATGTTTGGGAGCTATCTCTGAATGAGGCCTCTTCTGGAGGTTTCTCATCAAGTAGCTGAAATATGCCTCCTCCTCTGGTTAAAGACCTTCCTTCCAGTTGCCAACCTTAATAATTCAGGGAAGATAAGTTTCCATCTGAGTTCTTTCTGCCTGTTGAATTTTCAGATCACAGGATCAGAAGGGGAATAAGAAAGGATCTGGGGGTTGCAGGCTTTTCAAGCATCCACCTAAGTTAATGGCATATCAGGATGTCTGGCTGGGCAGGAGCCACCCGGCACCTTCATTTACGTGATGGGGCAGCAGGCACAGCTCCAGGCTGCAACAGGAGCAATTATCTTCTCGAGGGGCTGGTTGGAGGTTGGCACAGACTTGGCCAGTGGACCACGGTCAGTGGCAATCAGCCATGGCTGGCATGCAGAGCCACAGCGCAGGCAGGAGGCTCTGCCCGGCACAGCAAGTACCTGCTCTCGCCCTAGCTGCAGGCAGGCCAGGGGCAGGAGCCCATGGCATCAGTCCTGCACTTGATGTGTGAGATCAGACAGGCCCAGGCTCATGCAGTATCATACACCGAACATGAGTCAACTGTGTGATGCTCTTGCAAGGAAGGTGTTCTTGGCTGTATTTATAGGACTGTAATAGCCAAAATATGAGAGGCAATTATGCCATGCTACTAATGGCTAATGACTCCCCAGCTGTAGTCCTGTGCCCATTTTTGGGAATAGTACTTCAAGAAACAGGGCCATGGTGAGCATCTACATTAGAGCCACGTAAGCAACAGAGATTAAAATAACATGTGATGTTATTTTGCAATGGAAGACTGAAGCTGTTTGGGTGCTTTATCTATAAAAGTAAATGCTAAAAGGGGAGCTGGGGAAACAGCTATTGTCTGTGAATAATAAAGGATTAGTTATGTATTACTGATGATTGCTTAATTGCTCTCTGGATTCGTGGAGATAGAGTAAGAAGAAAAAAAAAATCAGTATTACTTAATCTTTAGATGGAGAGTAAAGCATTAGGAAAAACCTGCTAACTATAGGAGTAACAACCTAGAACAGTCTACCTGCAGAGGACGTGGACTCTCTGAGAAGGTTACACAAATATTGGACACTCATGATCTGTTGATATTAGTTCTCTCTTAATGCAAAGGTTTTTGTGAGATGATCTCCTTAGGTCCCTCCCAAGCTGATTCTGTGACTTAGTGCCTGCCAGACATCTGCTTTCTGTGCTTCCTCTTAAAAAAATGTTTTCATTTGGTGGCTGTGGACTCCTGAATAGTCTGCTCCCACACAGTCTATGAAAGCATGTTAGAGGTGCCCATCTAAATTTTCACATCCAATGTACTGAGTATAGTGCAGCCTCTCACACCGACTGGTCTCCAAAGCCAAGGAACAATAACAACCTGAGCTCTCAGGGTGCCCTGAAATCAAACTCATCAATGTCAGTGAAATCTGCTGATGGAATTAGTGATGGCATAGTCAGAGTAGGATTAATATTTTTTGCAGGAAATAGTATAAATGTAAACCGAGATATTGAATAGGGAGCTTCAAAAGACATATCAAATAACTTTTCATGCATTGTTAAATAAAGGTAATCACAACATGTGTGCCTTGGGCAGATGAATTAAAGTGCATCTCCTAAGTTAAAGCACACTTCCTAAGTTTTGAGGGCACTAAGAGGGCTTTACTTAGCCACATTACTATCATAGCATGGCTTCTTGTTTGTAAGAATTTAACAGAGCTTTATGGCTACTCTAAAGTGGATGGTGCATTAATTTCCAAAGAGTAAGCTAAATAGGAATATGTGACATGTCCTAGCACATTCACAGAAGACTTAAGAATGAAGATACTCAAGGACTCAAACGTATATTTGGGGTAATCAAGTCAAGGCAACATCTCATATAGTTTCCTTCAGAAATTGTCTCTTCTTATTATTTCCAGCCTGGCTAATTAATATCCATGTGTATTTCTGCCCACACCATCCATTAGCTTAAGTAACTGCTTTTTCATCTTTGATACTTACCCTACTATTTAGAGAGAGAACAATCTTAAGTTTTTTTCTCAGCTTTCATTTTGCTGAGCTACAAAACCCAGCTCTTTTAATGCCTTCCACTAAAGCAGGTCCTTCATTCTCCTGGTCTGCTTTGCACCTCCCATAGTAATTAAGCTTCCCTGAGTGGGAGTGACCAGAAGTGCATATGATATTTCAAAGAGGGTTTCCCTACCCTACTGCCCTGTGCAATGACAGTAATGCTTCCCTTTCTATACTGGAGATATCATCTGGTGCATTGTAGGAATATCTTCATCTTCTTTGTGGCTAAACCATAGAGGTAGCTGTGTAGAGATACTCCAGAAAGCTCTCCTTGAGGTAGTGCCAAAACTGAAAGCAGTACTGCAGTGACCACTCAATTTTCCATGTGAGGTTTTTTGCAGTATCTGTGAGTTAAGAAAATTGACCCTGTATTAAATATAAATATTGCATCTGCTAGCCTTCAGCCATATAGCATCATCCTATACAGCATCACCCCACAGTAAGCAAGTTGGAATGCAGTTGTATCATGAACTGGTGGATATGCTGGTGTGTGGCTGTCGTTGTGCCATATGATCAGAAATTGTATAGTTACTGAAAGTCCAGACCTTTTCTGTGCTCTGGTCCTTAAGATATTCAGCAGCTGACTTTGCTGAACAGCTCTCTGAATTTATAGGAATGCAGCCTTATGAGCTGAAATTAAAACCAAATTTCCCATGGTTTATCCTTGTGCTGCCCCAATCCCTGATTATGTTCTATTATCAGCTCTTCAGTGATGTCATAACTGCTTAGCAAAACCTGCCTAAAACATTGTCATCTTTGGCTATTATCATCCTTGATTATTTGCACTCAGTGATCAGGGCCCTGACCCCAACCCGCTGGCTGAGTTCCTGGCTTAACCTCAGACTTGCCTCATCACCAGACTTGTCTGGTGATCTGGACTCCTGGTACAGCCTGGATATTGTCACTGGACCTGCCCTGCCCTGCTGTCACGCTGGCTCCCGGTGGCTCATCCCATTCTGCATTTTGTCCCTCAACTCCTTCCATCAGTTGAGGGTATCAGCAGTAGTATTTTTTAATCACCGTGTTGGCTATTCTTCTGCCCTCTCATGTTTTTTTATCTGTTGTTACAACTTCCTAATGGTCTCTTTTTCTGTACCAGGAATGAAGCATATAAAAGCCCTCCCAGCTGTCTTGCATCTTAGTTTAAACAGTTTCTTCACAATTACCAGAGCCTTGGTCCCAGAGACAAATGACACAAGAGCTCATGTGGCATGTGTGTATTTTGTGGGAGGTCTCCAGGTCTGACCAAGTGAGTAAAATTGATCTTTCCTAGAGACACCAACTATCAAATGCATCCTGAACGTAAGCTCTAGGGTTTCCACCAGGACAAAGAAAGAATTCAGCCACTGGTGAAGTGGTGGAAATTATGTTGACAAAAGATGTAGTAACTTGGGAAGAAACTTGTGCTTGTGAAGAACAAGACAGACCAGAAACAGATATGAAGAAATTTGCCACAGAACTGAATTAAAGGTTAATAACAAAAGACAGACACAAAATACATAAGAAACACAATAGTTCTGTAGCAATAAAAGAGACAGTAAATTGGTTTCTGCTCTGAAAACAGGGATGCTGAGAAATGTTCCAAAACACTGAGCTGGAATGAGGCCATTCTGACGCTTTCCACAGCAGCTGCTGGCTCTACTGCATTTCCATAAATTTTTTTTTTTTGAGATTATTTTCCCTCATTGCTGTAAACATTTAACCCTTGCAGGAAGCCACCTTACAACATGTATTCTGCAGACTTCCAAGGATTCCTGGCATACTTTTAGAAGCTCCTGAAAGGCAACTGCACTCAGTAGATTTTAATTTGCCATATGTGTTTCTTTGATTTTATAGTTTGAAGAAGGTTAGAAACCACAGTACATACACAATATGAATGTTTGCTTGTGTATATACATTTGGTGAGATGTTTTGTAGGTTATTAGATATTTGTTAAGAATTTAGTGCTCCTAATAATTCAAATTTGAAAGCACATATATACATTATATCAATGTAAATTGCCCATCTACACTAAGGCCACTCTTCATAAGCAGTCTGCTGTTTTAACTGATGATTTCAAAGATCTTTGTTGTGAATTGAGGTGGACTGTCCCTGGGGAAGCTTTTAATCTAGTTTGGATACTATTGCATTTGCCTAAACTAACTCATACTTCCAGCCAAGTAAAATGATCAGTGATAGTTTCTGATCTAAAAACCACCCACATGTGGTTCCTTCAAACAGTAACACACCTACCATCCATGCAAAAAAAACCTAGCAGAGATTGAAAATGTTTCCACTCCCTTTCTGCACATCACTCAAAATTACTGCTTGCTAGAATGGCAAAGCAGGTTGGGCATGAAGATACTGCCATGAAGAAAGTACTAAAAATGTATAGTTCAGTTTTTTGCAATTGCACGGCTACAGATGTGATATTCACTTTTTTAGACTTCTTTTGAAACAATGCATCAAACAATATACCTGTACTGACTCCTATGTCAGGTTGGAAGGTTTGGAACTGGAAAAGCTCCTGAAAAAAATGAAAAATACTATTGAGGATTTGCCTTGGATTCACAGTAGAGATTTTCAAAGGAACTCAGCGTGTTTGGGTGTATTTGCTCATTAGCCAAGCAAAACAGGAGCTGAGAGGCAATTCAGCTGTGGCCTATAAATATATTCTAGACTACACGCTAGCAGAGCTTCTCACAAATATGTTTATGCTGGAAATTAGAAGGTTACTCAATCCTCACGGAAATGATGCTTGGGAACAACCTTTCACTGGAGGAATGAGGCAAAGCCATTTTAAGTTGTGGCTTCATTAGCTGCAAGGATGATCCCACGATTGTCTGTGACAAGAAATGACAGGGTGCGTGGGTCTATGGATGGGCTCCTTTTCAAAACATGGTCACAGTGGGAGCTTTGGGATGCTGAGTATTCTGGAAAACCTGGCTTTTACTAGATGTGTGAAAGTGAGCAGAGGCCATTCATTAATATCCATAGTCGGCGGAGCGCTTCAAACCTCCTTTTCATGTGGTATTAACATGAGGCACCAGGAAGGTATGAAGTAGGCATTTGATCATAGGCTACAGATTGATTTGAATAAAACAATGTTATGAAGAATTTTCTTTAAAAAAACCCCTAAGAAATTCAGCATAAACCATTACATGAATGATATCTTAGCTTGCTACCAGTTATTATACTATCCGTTCCAGTTATGAGTTTATTACAGGATACAGCCTTCACGTTGCGCGCTGTCTGCTGCAAGCTATGCTGTTACTCCAAGTACACACTAAGAGTTGCCATGACCAGAGATTGTTCTGAGAGAATGACAGTAATTACGGCATCCCCAGAGATGGGTGGCACCATCCTGCCCAAGGGCGCACCAAGGCTGACCCCCATCAGCTAGAGATTAGATCATGCCTGGGAAGAGCACTTAGGGTAGAGAACAATGTTGAACTGCAGGGTGTAGACTAGGTACAACTGCAACAAGGCAAAAGGGGAGCTTTGCTTTGCTTGCTTTTCTTACGCCCTAAAACTAAAAGAAGTCAGTCAAACAGCCTGACAGCTTGTTTGCCTCCAGCCTTCCTTGTCTCTCTGCTTCTTTGGGTTTTTGATTTGACTTCTAGACCTCTCAGCGGTCACAATCACAGATTTGGTTTTGGGTATCTGTTCCAGAGTCAATACGACTGAGGAGCTAAGTAAGACAGGACCTTATTAAGGACATTGCGCTGCATCCTTGTGTTTCTTCCCTCATGAGATGCTTTTGATTAGCTGCCTGAAATACAGGTTTCACAAGGAACTCCTGTGGCGCAGAAGTTTGTCTGGCAAAACTAATTGAGGAGAAATGGCCCAATTAAGAAACTCATTGTACTTTTCCATTTCTAATGGCAAACTCTGCTACAACTTATGTCCTGCAGGAAGAGTTTGCAGACTTAGAAAGGGTCCTCATTATTTTTTAACTGACAAGCAGTGCAACTCATGCATTCATCTGTGTTTGGCAGTCCCCAGAACCACATGCTGCAGAGAGAAAGGATAAGTGTTGTGCAAAGCCTTCAACAAAAGCATAGCTCATCCTCAGCTGCTTCAGTTACCAACCAGCTTTCAGCTGACATGGACATGCCTACTAATATAACTGAAAGCATTATGTACATTATTGTTTCCCACAGCAAAACAGAATGATAGCCAGACTAGTCAACACCTAGTACATGCCCTACTGTGGCTCAGCAAAAGCTTTAAATATAATTTCTGTTTGATCTAAAACAGAAAGCCTGACTATTTCAGGGAATATTCCCCCAATAATCCACTTTCTTAATGAAAACCCACAAGCGACAGGGCAACAAGCACAGAGCTCACCCAAAACATCATGTGAACATTTAGTTGTGTGTCTGCTAGCAATTTCCTCTAGCAGGAACGTTTTCCCAGATCCTGCCATGTAAATGTCTCCTCCTGGCAGCCAGCTTAAACCCACTTGTCCATGAGTTCCATACTGAAGTCCTGCTACTCTTTCAAGTTCTCAGCTGAGAATTCTCCAAAGGAGAGGATACGCCTATATGGAAATAAAACACAGTTTTTCCAGTTAAACCATTTCAGGCACAAAAATCTGCCAGTCCCAAACACACATACACACAAAGTCTCAGCAAGGCAAATTCTCTCCTTTGACAAGTAAACACCTGACCAAGACAAACAGGCCAGCAGCTAGCTGAGCAACACCTAGGGCCATTGCCCAGATGACTTACTGGCCTTTGAAGAATATATTTCCTTCAAATAAGCTGTATTGTTAAAAAGGAGAAAAAGAAGGGACAGTGAACTTGTTTACCTATACAAACATTCAACCTTTATAAACCTCATTCTTATCTAATGTTTTCTGGGCAAGGCTTTTCCAGACTGCATGTAGTACTTCGACATGACCACTTGTGCTTTTTATTGCATGAACACAAAAGAGCAATTGAAAGCAACTGGTTTATTTTCCATACACGATTAATTTGTATTGCCTTCATTATATCCCAGTACTAAAGCAGCAAATTCCTACTTGTCTGCAGGAGTTAGTAGTGTCACCTTCTCTCCTTCTTTCTCCTCCAGAAATTTAACTATGCAGAAGGTTGTTTAATGACTTACTGCTACAAAAAACCTTAAAAACTTGCTCTCTAACCCATGGCCACATGAGCCACCCATTCATTTTGCAGTAGCTCTGGCCCACATGCCTCTCTACAAGCCACTTTGACTCACTAAATCCACAGAAAATTCCCTCCTCCATTTTTTTTGAGTTTGTTTTCTCCAGCTTGATTGGATTAAATCAGCTCATACGAGTTGGCCAAGTAGCAGAAACCACACAAAACCAGCAGCTTTCTGGGCAGAAATAGAATTTCCGATTTCCATCATCAGTGAGCTGGTAACTTGGCTCACTGCATCGTGAGAAAACATACTGAGCCACCAGAACAATAATGTGAACATGCCTCATCTACACAGTTTAAAACCAGATTATCTTAACTCCTACTAAAGGTTCTTTAATCCATGTTGACTTTGCACATGAAGAAGCTTCATCCCACCAGTTCTGCAAGCTCGTGTTAAGGCAGCATCCTTCAACAGAAAAGCAGCAAGACCTCCAACAGCCACAAGCATTTTTGCAGAGATCATCCAGCTGAAGCCCAGGAGTATGCAAAGCTCTCACTGAGCACAGAGAAAACCAAAAGGCAGCAGATTGAGCAAGCAGAGGTAGGAGTGGTTTCCACGCAAAGAACTTTATTGTCATAAATACAGCAGTGAAAAAGCAAACTTTTAGAGGAGGGGGGGAAAAAAAAGAGCGCTTTATGTCTATATGTTTAATAAAACCACTTTTTATAAGACAAAATTAATTTACATTCTCATAACTCACATTCAAAAATAAACAGAGAAAGGCAGCAGGGCATAACATTCAAATGAATACCTAGTAAAAGGTAATAATATATTTTTATTAATAATAAAGAATATAACACTGCAATATTTAATCTTGAATTTGTATATACAAATGCTGTATCCTACACAGCAATAAATCAAGACATATACACCATAAGGAGCACATGCACTAATTTCTGTTAAATTGAAAAAGTAGGAACCATACTTAACAAAAAGTCTTCTCCAAACTGGCAACAGAGAAAAACCACTTTGAGTGGTAAACAACAAAAATAAACATAGAAATAAATAAAGAAAATTAATTTTAAAAGTAATTAAATTAACAAGTAAGAATCACAATGTTTGATTACCTCTCCCCCAAATATCCAATCATTTCTTTTGCTCTAAGGTAGATTACCCAGCACACAGAAAAACTGTATGTCAGTATAGTACTAAAATGCAGGCTTTTGCAATTTGGTCCATTTACATTTTCCTCATTGTTTCAACCTGCCCTATCAGAAAGGAAAAGTTGTGTCCCCCTCAATCTTTGGATATAAAAAACAGATAAATTACATTCTTCAGCACAAAAGCAAGATTTTGAGAAATCTGTGCGTTATTTTTTGGTTAAGCATATTTAGTTTATTTTCACTCATGCAAAACTGTGAAAAATTAATCCCATTCCAGATGAGGATTTTACCATAAAATGTAAATAGTCAATTTATTATATTACAGAACAATGGAAAAAAGCTTAAATCACACAATATCTTGCTATTGAGCTCTACTCAGTTAGTCAAAATTACACTAGTCTTATACATCTGCCTCCTTAGACATGGGTGTAACGACTCATTCGGAAAAGCTAAAGGACACACAAATTTAAAATGGAGCAGATCTGAAAACTATACTTACTAATTTTTACATAAGAGGTTCAAACATTTACAAAGCTACACATAACCTCCAAAGAACATGAACAGTAAGTTGTTAACATTCAACAAGCAATCACTGCAGACCTGACAGTACTACTAAAGAAAAATTAACAATGTATTTATTATCAAATTCTTATATTTCCTTAAAATCTAAGTGCAAATCAGAAGTTGCATTTTAAACGTTAGAAAGCTTGAAATGAGTAAAATAATTCAGGTATATAACTATTAATAATCTGTGTTAGCCACACAAAATATAAATATAGACTAGAATTTTAACTAGGGGAAATATTTTTTGAGGTAAGGAGAGAAAAATTCAGTGGGATTGTACCTCTGGAGGAGCAGATAGAATCCTCCAACAAACATTCTGTCATTGCCAAATTGTGCCTTAGGCACTGTACTCAGTTGAAAAAATAGACTGTTTTCAGCAAGTAAAATTGCAAAGCAATCACCTGTACAATCACAAAACAAAATATATTCGCACTCTGAAGTTCCACAGCCTTTCATCAACACCTCAAAGCATGTTAAGGAGCAAACGTATTCTCTCCTTCTTGTAACAACAGGCACAGAAGACCTGCCCAAAGTCCTCCATCTCTACATCAATGCATCTGTTTTTAAACAGAATACCTACTTCCCAAACTTGATACTCGTTCTCAGGACTCTGTAGAACAACTGTTGCCTATTGTATCCTGTTGATTTGACATATATTGTACTAGAATTATATATATGTGAGAAATCCAGTTTGCAAAGATTACAAAAGCATTGAGCTGCCAGTAAACAGTTCCTATACCTACATATACCTACGATGGTGCAAGTTAGTGGTGTCATAAAGGCACTTGTCTCTCACAGACAGTATTGTCTTCTCTAATCAGTCAAAAATAGATCTAAAAATATTTATTTTAATATCTGAAATGGTTTTTACTCCTTAAAGTGGTGCAAATCATCATCTATAGAACAATAAATCATTAAGTCAACACAAAAGAGCTAAGTGCAAAGTATCCATAATTAAATATCTTTGTAATTAATTCATTTTGATGCCATGCTCTCAAAAAAAATGCCAAAAAACATGCTATAGTAGAAATGTGATTGGCACTAGCAGCCACAAATAAAAAGGTAGGTACATACAATAGTACAAGCAAGCTTATTTATGAAGTCACTAAAACAATTAAGTGATGAGTTGCAAGGAGAGACATTTGCCACAAGTCTTTTCCAAGACTTGCTTGAAGCCACAGCTGACCAGTATGAAAAATGTAATACACATTTGCATTAGGAACATCTTTATAGCTAGATATCTAATTTTACAAAAATAATTCCAAAATGCTCGTTCACTTCCAAGTGAATTCTGTTTCTGTTTTGACTGAATGTGAAAAGACAAGTCAAAACCAGATCTAACAGCAGCGTTTACAAAGACACCTCAGCAGGCACTAAATAAAGTTCAGTGTCGTTTTCAGGTGTTTATGGATGGCAGTGTGAAATCCTCAAAATCCTATTTATCTGGTCAGCATACGTGTACAGATTTTCCTCTCCAAGTCTTGGTATCTCAAAGCAATAATTTGAAAGAGTTTCCACCAACAAAATACCTGTATTTGCAAATCAGAGGGCTCAGGTATTACAAAAAATAGACATAATTGGCTTTGTCTACATAAATACTAATTTGCAGTTGGCATTATGGCTCCATTAACTGAGAAATCTAAACACCCAGAAAGGTATGAGAGATGGAATAAATCAAGTACAGTCCAAAAGCCAGCAGATTTCTTTGCCTTTAATACTTTCTGTTGTAACAGCAAATTAAGAGTATATCCAGACTGCTATGAAGTTGCTGGATGAAGCCTCATGCTTGAGTACTAATTTTCATGTCCAGTCTGCTTTGAATAGTTTTACCAGTGCTGTGCCATAAGGAAGTTTCTGCATCTTTGAAAAATCTGTGTTTGCTGAACATTGCACAAGGTTATTAAAACAAAAACAGGAGGTGAAAAAAAAAAAAGAAGCAATTTGATCAAGTATTAAGCTATTCCTTCAGAGAATCACATTTCTTTGCTTATAGCAATGACCAGAATTGCTGACGGTATCCTGACAGTTGCCATGGCAAGTGGGTGACTGCGTGGGATAGCAGACATATAGCCAAGTCAACTGCTTATGCAATCTCTGTGATCTAAGCACAGAACACACCACTTTTCTTATGTGCTGCCAATGATCTGCATAAAGTGCCAAAGGAAGAAATGTTCTTCTATGTTAGGCCATGGCTGTTTCAGTATTCCCATTCATCTGTTTTCATGTCCAGGTAGTAGAGAATATTCTGCGCAAGCTTTACCGCTTGCTTTCTGGCAGCCTTGCATCGCTCGTCACCCTGTGGATCAACAGCATCGAGTGCTAAAAGTTGTTTCGTAAGGAGTTCTTCCAGTCTCATGTAATTTTTATCCGTTCTGTTCCCATCGAATGAAATCACCTCCTGCTGAATTTGAGACAAGTTTCCAAGAACAGTCCAAACTGCTTTATGAGACTGATGTTCGGCAGCAGTTTGCTCAGCATACATTTGCCTTTTTTCAAGCGCTTCCTTCAAATCAATATACGTTATTAGGGTTTGAACTTCTATTACTGCTCTTCTCCTGGCTTCTCTAATACAGGGGTTTTTTCCTGGACTCACCTCATCCAAGTGGGCAATTAATCCCTGCAATTCTGCTTTGGATCCCAAATACAAATCAGAAGCATTCTCTGTTTTCAAAAGTAAAGAATTAACTTCCTTCATTTTCTTGCGGATCTCTTCTATTTTTAGAATGGACTGATTCTGTGCCAAATCATAAGCATGAGTAGAATTTGCTTCCTCGTCCAAGTCCAGGTATTTCTGCAATTTATTGATCTCTTCCACTACTTCCTTTCTGTAATTTCTTATTTCTGTGTGACCACAGACATCTAAAGCATCCAAATCAGCAATGAGGCCCGTAAGCACACAGGAGAGATGCCTGCAGGTATCATTACTACTCACTCCCATTAGAAGCGCAATAAGAGTTCCTCTTGCTTTGTTCACATCACACATTACAGAGTTAATTTTGGAGACAGAAGGATGTGCATCATTAGAGAGCGGCAGGGACAGCTGTTGCTTTACGCAGCTTTCTATAATCTCCTGAACAGCACATACTTTTGTCAGAGTGCGGTATCTTGCTTTCCGTAAAGAAACTTTCCCTCCAGTTTTCACCTGGGTAAGCCTCAGTACAATGTCCTGAATACCTTCTTCAAACTCGTCACTTATACAGTTACCTCCTTTGTAAAAAGGTGTAATCTCGCGTTCCACGAGCGACTGTGCCTCCTTGAATATAGCCTCTATTTCCAGTCTGCGCGGATGGTTTGCATTTTGTTCCAGTTCCTTAAGCAGCCTCTCTGTCTCCTGAGCAGCTCGCTTTCTGGCTTGCTGAATATCCCCCTTTCCTTCGGTGTCTACAGAATCTATTTCAAAAAGCTGTTTAGTAAGACTCCTTTCTAATTTCTTGTAATCTCGATCAGTAGACAGACCACTGAAGACAACCACTTGCTGTTCAATCTCTTTGACTTCTTTCTGTATCTCATGCAACCGTTTTATGGATGGGTGTTGGTTACCCATATCCATTCTCTTATTCCATCCAGTTTCAGATGAACTACAAGGAAAGTGAGAACAAGCCTTGTGATTAATCAAGTAACATGCAAGCACATATCACAACTTTCAGGACATCCTGAAGCACTTCTGCATTACAGCTATTTTAAATATTGCCAGCAATAGGAATAAACCACTTGGCTGGTATTTCATAGCCATTCCTGCACTGTTCCACACCTCCTTCTCCCGCTCAGGCTGCGGGGGTGATGTTTTAGTGACCACCCGCTCTTCCCGTTTACCCACAACCTTCAGCCCTCCCTTCCCCGCCTGCTCCGCAGCTGAAGGCAACGCGGAACAAACCGGTCACCCTCAGCGCAGGGGAATAACAGCGGCAGAACCCGGCTGCCCTTGCGGTGCCACAACCCCGGGGCAGGGCTGCCGGCCCCCGCGCAGGCCCCACAGCCGACGCTCCTCACTTCGCACCCGCCAGCCCCGGCGGCCTCCTCCACAAACACCGCCCCGGCCGTGGGGCCTGACCAAGCGGGGAGAGGATACTACGGGTCCCCCCGGGGAGCGCGGAGGCACCTGAGGCTCGTTCCGCCCGCCCCCCAGCAAACCCCACTCGGCGCCCGCGCCCCCGCCCGTCCCGCTCCCTCCCGGCCCCCTGCCCCGGCCGCCTCACCCGCCAGCCGCCCCGGCCCAGGGACCCGCTGCCCGGCCCGGCGCTGCGCTGCGCCACGGGCCGACCGGCAGCGAACGCCGGGAGCCCCGCCCCACGGCCGGTCGGCTGTGGTGGGGGAGGCGGGACCGGCGCGGCCGAGGGACGCGGTCCCTTCTCCCAGCACCGCCCCCGCGCTCCGGGCGGCTCTGCCTTTGCGACAGCGCCGGAAAGCGCCGGCCGCCGGTGCAGGCGGGCGATGGCGGCGGCCCGGGCGCTGCGGGCGGGTGGCTGCTGCCGCCGCCTCCTCTCCTTCTCCTTTTCCTCCTCCGCCAGCGGCGGCCCCACGGCTGAGCGCGGGGAGCGGCAGGAAGGCGCGGTAAATCCGGGCGGGAGGGAGGGAGCAGCGGACAGCTCCTGCGGGGGAGGCCTCGGGGTGTGCCGGCCCTGCGGAGCCCTGAGCGGGGAGCGGGGGAAGCCGCCCGGGCTGACCCCGCCGAAACTCTCCGCCTCGCCGGGCGGGTGCGTGCCGGTCAAAGCGCATTTCCCGCGGCCGCTCGTTGTTTGTGTTTCTCAGCGCCTCGGTCAGTACCCGGCGGGGCTGGGCGGGCGGGGAGCTGAGCACAAGGCTTTTACAAACGAAGCGGTGAGGGACGGGCTGCTGGAGCCGGCCCTGGCTACACCCGGGCTGCTGGAGCCGCTTCTCCCTAAGCCGGGCCCGAGGAGTTTTTGCCAGGATTCGCGAAGAAAGCAGCGCTTAGGAAGACTTATATACGTGCTAGTTCTTGCTGTCAAATATTTTAACAAAGTGGAATATCAGTCATACAAAAATGAAAACAAGTTGATTTTTTTTTTAAAAAAGTCGTTATTGATGTTTGCCGGCGAAGAGTCAAAGGTATTGTCTCTGTGGTGCATTTCTAAAGAAAAGTAAATTTTAAATTTATCACATTATTTTTTGGTCAGGGTAAATGAACACGCGTGATTCCTGAACCTGTTGTGCTTACCCGCTTTAAGGTTGTGTGGAGTTGTGGCTTTTGTTTCAAATCGGGATGTTCTTCAGAAACTGCTGAAGTGCTCACACTGAATTCTGCCTGTGTTTTCAAGGGCCTGGGTTTCAGCCCCCCCGCACACTCCCGTAACGACTGGATCGGACCCCCCGACAAGCACTCCAACCTGCGGCCAGTCATCTTCTACGTGCCCCCCGAGGAGTCACCCCTGGAGCGGCGGCTGCGGGAGGCACGGCAGGAGGCCCAGGCCTGTGACCAGCGCTTCTGGGCACGGCACAACCGCGCCTTCAGCCAGGTGAGCCCCTCACAACATCCTGTGCTGCCCATCTCCCACCCACCCACCCGAAATTGGGGGGGCTTGACGTCCATGAGGTAGGGTTCAGTTCTGCCTGCCGTTATTGGCTGGTAATAGATCCCGTTTCTTTTAATACACACAGTGTCTTTGTGGAAATTACCTTTTTTGTCATTAAATTCTTTAAAATGACATACAAAACTAAAGAGCTTGCGTCTTTTATTGCTGTTTAGTGGCACAGAATGATCTTTGCCTTTTTTTCTATCTTGCACTGAAAATATAAAGTAGCCACTCTACATGCAAGACCTGTCTGTGACTAGAAGGGCTGTTGAAAGTGACTCTGCAGCTCTTCTTGCTGTCTCATAAGTGGGAGAAATTAGCTGTAATCACCAAGGGTAAATGAGGGATATGCCCTGTTTGACTGGCAGTGTATCCCAACAAGGCTAAAAGTGGGACTTTTCAGTCATGATCTGTCTTCTTTTCTGATTGCAGCATTGGTTATGAGACAGTGAATTTTGTTGGAAGAACAGTAATGGTTTAGTAATTCACCATAATTTGTGATGAATATTTGATCATCATATCTTCCCAAAACTTGCAAAGATCTTAGAGAAAAACTGAAGCTTGTTTTTTAATTCCACAGAACTGCTTTTTTAGCTTGTAAAACTTATTTATAAATAATTACTCTGTTTCCATCTAAGTAATTTCAGTTTTTTAAGTCTGCCCATTTTTCTCAGTGCTCACATTCTCAGTTACACAATCCAGCGCATATTCCTATAGTTTGTCTTACAAACTGAAGGTTTGGATCTTGTCAAACAACACTGAAGCTCAGCTGTAACTTTACTCCACATATAAGTTTTGTATGTTTCAGTAGAACACTTGCCTGAATTAATTGATGCATGCAGGTAGCAGGATTTAAGTGACAAAGTTACCAGTTTAACTAACTCACTGGATTCAGGAAAATGTTTTGTTGACTTTTCCAAATATAATGATTATTGTTTGTTATTTCAGAGGGTATTAAGTACTACACTGCTATGTAATTAAAACCAATTATTAACTTCAGGGACTGAGTACATCAGATTCTAATGTCAAAAAACATGTTTTAGGAAAAAGAAGAATTTATTTATTCAAGACTGAAAGCCAAGGGTGTGGAAGTGAGAGATGAAACAGGTTAGTGAGATCTTTGTTTATAGTTTAGGATGCATTCAGAATTCTGTTTAACTTAGAATTTTGTTAGTTTATGCTCTTTGTGTTCTGTCACAAGTAAATCTTGAGAGTAGGTTTAGAAGTGTTTTCAGGAGCATGATAAAAAAAAGAGGGGATGAGCTCTTCAGAGATGGAACGTGGGGGCCAGATCAGCTCCTGCACTGTTCTTCCCCTAATTCCTTCCTCGAAGCTAGAGGGAATGTGCTAAAATCCTAGCCAAGTAATGTAATAATTCTGTAGTCTAAGGAGGAAGAGGCTTTTTCCTTTCACACCTCCTAACCCAGTGAGCTAGCTGAGCTGAACATACAGAGCATTTGCCTCAAGTGCATGTTATGGTTGGGTGGATAAATTCACACTCCCTGCCTTCAGGTCCATAGTGTATACAATGAATACAGTATTTTTCCCTGAGGGAGAATAAGACGGCTTCTGAGGAGACAGCAGCTGCTGTCTGCCTGTCTTTGCCTGAGCACAGTTGCTGTAAAATAGTTGCTTCTCTGATTCATTATGTGAAACTGAAAACAAGATGCCTTCATAAATAATAACAGTGAATTGGCCATTGTAGTATGAGGTTGAATGTTTTGTTCATGGAATAATGATCTGTTTGAGTTTAGTAAAGCATTTGCTCTGACGTTCTGTATATTGCAGACCATTATTTTTCTCTTCTGTTTGTATCTTGGTGATCAGTGTGTGGTTGAGAAATAAGTTTAATTAAATTCCGTGTTGTTTAGAAAACGCTTCTTTTATATTGCCATTTTGTTTTGGTTTTATACCCTAGAAATAAAAGAAAAAATAGTAAGCATGTGCATCTCTTAGAAAAAAAACATATTGTCTGCATGTGTTGATTAACTCTGTTCTATAATACAGCTGCACGTGTATATTAAAATAAGTGTAATAACAATATACACTAACAATTGGAGCAAAACTTACTTTTTTGTGTAAGTGAATCTAGGATCAGTTCTGCTGATACTGGTATGAAGAAACAAATTAACTATAGGTGCTGAGTAGGCAGCCTTCAAATAATCTTCGAGTACATTTATCCCATAGTATGTTAATCCATTTTAATATATTAGGCTTGTACATAATGATAAATAGAACTGACCAATAGTTTACATTTCTGTGATCAGTCTCAGGAGCTTTAAAATGCATCTTGGAAGAGTAACAAGTTGAGTATCACAATTCCATCTCCCTCATCATATCCGTGTCCCCTGGGACATTCAAATTTGACCTTTATTTTAGAAGCATTGAAAGTGCCAGGAATTATCTATGTAGTAATTACCTGGTAGAGTTGAGAATATTTGCTGGTTCTCAGGATTCTACATCTGTGCTGTAGCCATAGGTTTTCCTTTTGTGTTCTGTGTAGAGAATCCATCTCCTCTTACATTCTGCTCGTGAGTGACATATTCAAAGTCATCTTTTGTACTCGGTTCTTCACAAAATAATTGCCTGCTGTATTGTTAATAAATCTTACATCTCAGAACATATACTCTTTGGTATAAGTTACTTGAAATTTATCAACAGCAACAAATGTACATCTGAAAATATCATGTCAGTCATGGATAGTGTTCTTTCTATATTTATTGACATGCTTTAGGGGGAGGAATTTAAGTTGCTAAGTGCTCTTACTGGTGCTGTTTAGACTTCAGCCCCATGAGACTTCAGTAATTTTACTCAAAGGATAGATATTCCTAGATCTGTGGACTTTTTGTAGGGGTCCACTACTTCCCTAAATAATCTAAGACCTGATAAGCATAATTGATTTCATTAAGTAATAAGGACTTAAGAGTTATGGCAGCTTCAGGATGATCAGTGTTTTTTAATCTGCTATGCTCCCTAGATAAGTTTTAAAAAGTTGGAAGATAAAAGCATATTAACTTGTTCAGGGTTACACAAGAAGCTTGTAGGAGCAAGGGGTCAGACCTAGTTCTCCTGCATCTGAACCCAGTGTTTTAATCAAAAAAATTATCTTGACATTGTTATGCCAAAACTTATTTTCAGGTCAGAAAGCAACACTGAATGCAGAGGAAATGGCTGACTTTTACAAGGACTTTCTAAGTAAAAATTTTAGAAAGCATATGCAGTATAACAGGTATGTAGAAGGTATTTTTGTTGGCTATTATACATTACAGTCTAAGTGTACATTACAACCTAAGTGTAAGATCATATGTAAAATATGAACTTTTTTTTGCATAATTGGTAAAGCAGCATCTAAAACTATAATTTTAGATTTTTTTTCTAAATGCTATTATTGGCACTTGGCAGAAATTTGCATTATCATTTGAGTTCTGCTTATTGTTGATTTAGTAGAGAGACGAATCTCATCTCTTGGATTCAGAGAGACAAGATCAGGCATTCAATTTTTTTCTCTTATGGCATGAGTCTTGTCATGCTGCTAACAAACATATTTCTATATAACATTTAGTTGACTGTTAAATAAGGACTAGTAAATGTGATTAATCTGAAAGGAAAATTGTTTCATGAGAATAATACTCAGTATTCTTGGCTTTATTATTTTGTAAGTATATAGAAGAAATGAAAGTGATTAGCCTCGAGTGTGAGGTTTTTTTGTGTGCCAGAGCATTAGTAAAATGATCACCAGAACTCATCCTGTATAGAACCTCAGCCACAACTGGGTGAGCCCACATACCCCATGCCTCTTCACATCTGCTGCATTCTTTCAGTGTTACTGTTTGTACAACAACATGGTAAACTGGATTTGTGATCCAAAACAACTGAAAAATGGCTTGTGAACGCACATTACCCTGCAGGTAGCTGTGCACACCTGGTATAGGGCTAGAGGTGAGGAAGGGATGGGAAGCTGGACGAGGATAGCACTTAGTGCAGTCACAGTGGCACTGCCCACTGAATATGAAACCACAACTTCAGTTTCTTCTCTCTATTGGACTGAAAGGTTATTGAACTTAAAGGTGGCAGGTGTTAGTGGGTTCCTAACGGTGTAATGCTAGTGCTATACATTGCTATAAATTGTGGTTTAGGATTCTTTGTACATATTGTGCATATACCATAACATACTGTACTGTAAGAACAATTTTACTGTAACAAATATTTAAAACAAATATGCACATCTTGTCTTGCCCATGGAGGGGCTGAGGGGGGAGCCTTATTGAAAACCTAAGAAACAGCATGAAAAGATGGAAAGTAAAAAAAATTGTTTTTAATAAGAGGATTGTTGTTCAAATTGCCTATAACTGATGAATGAGAAAGCAAATAGTGTATCTTGGAACTGGTCACCAGCAACCTTGGGATAGTATCCTGTCTTCACAGTAAGAGAGTTCAGGCTTTGTGCTTAAACATGACCTTCCTTGTTGCTGCCTTGTAGAATCAGGTAGTGTCAGCTGCATCATTGTGGTTTAAACTGGAACTGCATGGCCCTGAAAGCAGTGGAGCTTTTTACAGGCACTCTGATTTTGAGGGGTCATTTTTATAAAAATCTGTTCATGCATTCAGCTGTATGCTCTTTGGCAGTGTTGCCAGCTGGTCTGAAAACCGTGTCTGCTGAAGTGTTGCAACTTCTAAAATTTCTTTAAAATTGAAGCAATGACTGTGCATAGATGCCATGAATATTTAGTTCAGGGTACTTAGACTGGAAATAACAGTCTAGTTTAAGAAAAAAAAAATTGAGAAGGATATAGGAAATGAGACGTGAAAGGGGAAAAGAAACTGTTGCAATGTTAGCATGATAGTTTGATTTAACATGACATTTGAGGGGGTAGCTCAGTGCTGCTTGTCAGCATGATTTTGCCTTACTGAGAGGTTAGTATCTCAGGTTTATGTTAGATCTGTACGTGCAAGGTTTCCCACAGACATCTCAAGACCTAAATGCCAGTGTTTAATATTCCCTGCTAGTTCTACAATAAATATGTTCTATTGCTTCTTGTGCAGAATTTTACAAAATTGGGGAGGGCTTTTTGTTGAAAACAGAAGAGAAATTATGATAATACTTTAGTTTTTAGCAGGGGCAAGAATTTGAAACAAGTTCTCGGAGGTTGAAAAGGGCTGATACAGACTGTCCTATCTATAACTTGAATTAGCTCCAGAAGCCATGCATGCTTCATAAAAACTATTTAAATATATAAAGACTAATTTTGGAATATTAAAGGCATCAACTTTAAAAGGTACTGCATTAGAAACATAAGGTTTCCTGTATTGGGTTATACAATTGGTCTTTGAAGTGCGATATTATTTTATTTTTTCCCACCCTGACAGGGGACCAACTATGCCCTTTCCAACACACACATCTCCATACATGCACAAATAAATCTTACCCATAGCACAGCACTGTCAGGAAATTCTTCTAGATATCTTGATGATCAGCTTTACTTCTGAAACATCAGATAAGGTTACAATTATTTTCTCTTACCTGATATCAAAACCAGTTGGTCTCAGTGGTTGTAGCCCTGTAGTCCCCATGTCATCTGTGTATGGGTGTGGATATTCCCACAGACCTTTTCATGGGTTATTTAACTCTCATTAGGCAGGAAAAGTGTTGTCACAAAGAACAGAAAATGCAGGTCATCACTGAATTGCCATTTGTCAGTGCCAAAGGTTATTTTTATATAATTGTGTGCCCTTTTCCTGTTCTTACGCTGTGTGCTGATGATGATCCTGGCTTTGGAATCCTAGAGATTGGTATAAACGTAACTTTACTATCACATTCCTCATGGGACAAGTAGCACTGGAGAGAGCTCTGAGGAGGCTTCGTTGGAAAAAGAAAAATGTTGGAAATTAATCACAGCTCCATGAAGAATGCAACAGTAGCTATAGACTTGTTTATAGTGATGTTCAGAATCTGAATGACTAACGTAATAATTGCTTGAATCTGTTTGTTAAACTATGTAAATAAAAGTTGGTCTTAATTTATAATTGCTATGTAAATTTCCTTTACCTTTTATTCCAAGAATATTTAAAATATTTCCCAAATAAAACACAACTGAGAAAACTATGAAAGCTGTTCCTCGATTACATTAAATAGAAGGGATCACAACTGTCATGTTTTTACCACACAGTCATACCTCCTAAATAACATGTGATTCAGTATGCTGTACCTGAACTCGGGTCAGGGAATGTGGTCTCCACCAACCATATTAGTATATAAAGACAAAAATACCTCATTCTGCAGCAGTTGTCTGTCTGGGGTAGTTGCTATCCGTACGTGATACAACACGGCTGAAGGAACGAGTATCATTTGTGAGTGTATATATCCACAATCAATTTAGAATAATCCTCTTTTCAGTGTGATTATTTCCTATTTTTAATAAAGAGTTAAGATATGATTTAATATAAATTACTAATGCAATAAAATCTTCTTGGGTAACTTTGTTTTAATTTAAAAAAGCACCGTCTTGGGCAAGAGTTCCTCTAACCTCTGATTGGTAAAAATTGTAGTTGCTGAGCCGTAAAACAGATGCATTGTCAGCCACTTAATCTTGGTAGAAAAGGAAACTGGTGCTCAGTTGGATGGAGGAGAACATTAGTACTTATAGGTACTGTTTTCTACTGGTTCATTTCTTTCAAAAAATAGGTTTTTTAAAAACTAGCTGTTCTTACTAGTTTCTCTAAGGCACTTGAAAGAACTTCCCTGAGGAGGATATTTCTGGCTTTAAGGTATGTAACATCATAGAATCACAGAATGGTTTGGGATGGAAGGGACCCTAAAGATCATCTAGCTCCAACCCCCCTGCCATCAGCAGGGACACCTTCCACTAGACCAGGTTGCTCAAAGCCTCATCCAGCCTGGCCTTGAACACTTCCAGGGAGGGGGCATCCACAGCTTCTCTGGGCAACCTGTGCCAGTGTCTCATCGCCCTCACAGTGAAGAGTTTCTTCCTAATATCCAATCTAAACCCACGCTCTTTCAGCTTAAAGCCATTACCCTTTGTTCTGTCATTAACTGCCCTTATAAAAAGTCCCTCTCCAGCTTTCTTGTAGCCCCTGCAGGTACTGGAAGGCCGCTATAAGATCTCCCCAGAGCCTTCTCTTCTCCAGGCTGAACAGCCCCAACTCTCTCAGCCTGTGCTCATAGCAGAGGTGCTCCAGCCCTCGGATCATCCTCGTGGCCTCCTCTGGACTCGTTCTAACAGGTCCATGTCTTTCTTGTGTTGGGGGCTCCAGAACTGGGCACAGCACTCCAGGTGGGGCCTTATGAGAATGGAGTAGAGGGGGAGAATCATCTCCCTCGACCTTGGCTTTCTGGGCTGCAAGCGCACATTGCCAGCTCATGTTGAGCTTCTTGTCCACCACCACTCCCAAGTCCTTCTCTTCAGAGCTGGCCTCAAGCCACTCATTGCCCAGCCTGTACTTGTGCTTGGGATTGCCCCAACCCAGGTGCAGGACCTTCATTTGGCCTTTTTGAACTTCATGAAGTTCAAAAAGGTGGGCACAGGCCCATCTCTCAAGCCTGTCAAGGTCCCTCTGGATGGCATCCCGTCCCTCCACGTGTCAACCACACCACACAGCTTGGTGTCATCGGTAAACTTGCTGTGAGGGTGCACTCAATCCGACAAAGATGTTGAAGAGCACTGGCCCCAGTACCGACCCTTGATGGACACCACTCATCACCGGTTTCCACTTGGACTTTGAGCTGTTGACTGCAATTCTTAGAGTGCGACCATCCAGCCAGTTCCTTATCCACCGAGTGGTCCATCCATCAAGCCCACATGTTTCCAATTTAGCGATAAGGATGTCATGCAGGATGTCAGTTGGAGGAGCCTTAAAATGTTATGTGGTTATCTGCAATCTAAAAGAAGTTCCTCAGGATATTCGCCCTGTCCATTTATAGTTTTGTTGGGTTTTTTTTTTTTAAATACAATACCTACTGAGAGGATTCTGTTAAAAAGAATGTATGTTGTCAAACAAAGTGTGTTTTCCTAAAGCTATGCTGTAGGGAAGGTTCTGCTTTTGGAAATGTCAGCTCAGTGGCCATTGACCTGTTTTTCATATCTAAACATGACATGATTTATTCACGGGCTTTTTCAGCTGGAGCAGAAAGAGCTTTGTCAGTGTCAACTGTAATAATTCCTTTGCAAGGTGAAATAAATATTAATGATATAGTAGCAGATCACATGGTTTCATACAATGATGATATCTTAATTGGGGTTAAAACAGTCACTGAATTGTGGTTTTAACTGGTATGTTATTAGTAGATGAAAACTCATTAATAGTGTTTGCTGAGGTGATAACCAACACTTCTAGGAAAATATTACTTGAGAATGTTATTTACTCCATCAGTACTGTAAAAGGTATATATTTATTAAAAAGTTACAAAATGCCATGTTTCTTTAGGAAAATAAATTTTTCAAATAGACTGCTGTAAGTATGTAATGTAATTCTGCAGAGCTTTGCAGTAAATCATATCTTACAGTATATAAGCTTTGACCACAATGCGAATGCATACTTTAATAAATAGTTGCAATAGAAAAGAATGATTGGGTAATACAAGAAAATATCCCTGAAAGGCAGAGACCAGAACCCCAGTGGACTGGTGGCTGATGGCCATATGTTCTGACAGCCTATGCATAAGATCCCTAAGGTAGTTTCATATTTGCCTTAAGTGGGTAGAGGTCAATCAAAAGAAACATTTTCATCTTCTGAGCTGCCCACTTTTATTAACACAGACATTTTAGTGTCTGCCTGCCGAACCAGATCAGGAAATTGATTCACTACTAGAACTAATCCGAGGAAAAAAGTGTCAGATGTCAGCTGAATTAATATGCCTCATCATGCAGATGTAAGTGTTCTGCTGGTGGCACGGGGGAGATGTGGGAATTCAGATGGAAGGTTTGCACTGCACTTCAGTCAGTTCACAGTTAAAATTGTTTTATGAACATGTAATTTTTGTGTTGGTCACCTAAAAATAATATAATCAGCATATAATGGATCATGCTAGGATTCTGCTCTGAGCTGCTTGTAGGTAAAGTTTATGGCATTGCCTTCATTAAGATTCTGTGTGGAGTGCTGGGTCCCTTCATCTAAAGCCTATTGAAGAAGTGATGCATTTATCTATTAAGGGTTGGGCTCTGATTCAGAATATCTAATAAAACCACTGTGAAAAGATGTTATTAAAAATAATCCATCTGAAATTTTGAGTCTCATTACCAAAACCAGATACATTTACTGAGATAATTACATTTTCTGAACAGCCAAAAGCCATATCATTTTTGCCAGTGTTGCATTACTTTTGATATTTTTTTTTTCTTGACTCAGAGGAGTTGTACTAATGCAGCTGCTTTCAGATATTATTGATCATAAATCCTTTATACATCAAAGGAAGAATAAGGAGCTGCCACAGACTACTAAAAATAATTTTTTATATATACAAAGGCCTGCTACAGTAACTGAAGCTAGTGAAATAGATCAAAGAGTGACTTTTCTGGGCACATTTTCTGAGTCCATGAAAAATACAGGGGAGTGTTCTTACCATTTAGGTATTTAGCTAATCCTGTCAGAAGGAACAGCGGTATTTCTTATTCAGTATTGTTGGCATGTGCCTTTTCAATCTGTCTTCTCAGTAAGTGCATAATAAAGCAACAGTATTTTGGTAATATTCAAGTACTTTTAGATAGTGTGTTTTGACTTGAGGGATTTATGTTCTGGTAATGTGTGGTTTTTTGCTATTCACTGAATTTCTCTACCAGAGCATTAATTTCCATAGAATACAAGAAGAGTAGGAGGAAGTGTCAAATGGGGATTGAGAAGCAGAACAACTAAAGGTTGGTTTGAAGTGATTGTAGCACCCTTATATGTGGTTAATAAGGAACTGAACATCTTAAAAAAATTATCAAAACACATTTCTTAATTGTATAGGAGTTTTAAAAGTAATGGTAGCAACTACTGAGAAGATAGCTTCTGTTTACTGAACATTCTCAGAGATAAAATTAAAATTTAGTTCAAAACTTAGATTTATTATTTAGAAGCTGACCCTTCCTGGCCCCATTTTAAGGGGGCTGTTCTGCTTGCAATTTTTAACTTCCACTGTCACTGAGCAAGATTGGTATCCTGCAGATTTAGCCAAACGAGAACTTCATTTACATCCTGCGCAGAGCCCACAGGCCAGTCTTTTGCATAAAGACTGGGAGATTGAATTGTTTTCAGGAAAGGACAATATATGCCTAGAACTGTAATATGCATGAATAACACTCTCATATTAAAAATTATACCTGCTGATTGCTGTACACTGATTCACAGAATAATAACCACATAATTGAATATTCAGGTTCATTTCTCAAAAAAAGAAAGTAACAGAAACACAATTTACTTTATTTCTTATGAGTTTATTTCTTAAAAAGAGTTTTTAAGTACATGGAGTGTAATAATCTTGAAATACATACTCATTAATATTCATTATTCTATAAATAACTTCTTTTTGCTTTGAATTTGCATTCATTAATGGATTAAGATTTACCCAAGAATTGTGAGATTTAGTTGATTGATATATTCAAATAGCAGATGCTGTGGAAGTGCAAAAGGAATGCTTTTGGCTAGAAATAGTAAAGGCAAAACATTACATGATCACTTTTTAAGTGTGATCTTACTCAGGAGAAATATTATTTTATAGTGCTACCCACAGTCAGAATCACTTTAGGAGCCACATAAATGCTCTGAAGATACGGTCCCTGTTTCGTACAGCTGCTTGTGTTCTACCAGTTCAAACCAGATACCCATTTAATAGAGTTTCTTGCATTTCTCAGGGAAAGGCACAGTGATTGTAATTTCTGGTGTATGCAGGTTCTCATCATTAGAGGTGGCCCCAGGTGTGTTGTGAACGGGGCCTGAGATGGCGGGAGGCAGGAAGAATGACTGTATGCATCTCTGGAGACTGCCAGGAAGCAATTAGCACTCAGCCTGAGCTGGAGTAGCCCTGAAGCTGCGTTAACAGACCATGCCTGGCATGAGTTTCCAGCAGCCCCCATGCCAGTCAAGAATTGCTGGCATTCAGCAGTATTCTGTTCACACCGCTGCCTCCAAAGAACCCACTGATATGACTCAGCTGCAGAACTGGCTGTGATAACTTCCATTAGCTGAGCCAAAACACATTAACAAGCAAAATGCAAGTTTCAGAATCATAAGAAATTCAGGTCACTATTCATATCTCATTGTTAAAGCACTTCCTGTTGACAAATTTTAGCTCTGTCTTTGTAATAAATCCCTGCTGCAGAAACTTTTCCATGTGGTGATCTGTGTGTAGCATACATTGGCTGTCTCTAAAGGGTTCCAGAAAAGTTACAGGTTTTTATTTCTAAAATGATTTGAATAATTAGAAGACTAGATTATTTTGGGGAGGTAGTTTTGCAAAACAGATTTTATAGTCAAAGCTTTATTAGAAGGCAAAATCAATGAATTGCAAATTTCAAAATATTAATTGACTGTCACTTTCCAAGTGATTCTATTATTCCGGAATGTCATACAGAAAATAGATGGTATGGCACAACATAAATATTCTGTAACAAACCAAGTCAAGACAGTTCTGACCTCAGTAGCTGTAGAAACCATAAATACTTCAGTATAAAACTCTTTATTTGTCAAAAATTTTATGAGACTGAAAGACAAAATGGAAATTGAATTCCATTCCAGTGAATATATAAGAAAATGTCTTCTGGATTTACCAATCTTCTTCTCACATTTACCAAAATAGTATTTCACTCTGAATGTCATGTCTGGAAAACCTCCCATTTCCTCAGGCCTCATGACAAATTCCACCATGAAAAACAGAACAAAATACTAAGCTGACATATAAGTAAATAGCCACAGGTGCTAATTTGTGTCAAAAGAGAATTCGAGCTCACTTCAAAGAAAAAAATCAGCTCGACCATAGGATATTATAGAGCAATTTTAATTGACAAGAGATGCTCAAAATGAATTCATTTGCTGTGCTCCTCTGCTCCTTCTTCCCTCGTGCTGCTTTTGCTGTTCAGAAAAGAGGGGTCTGTTCTGTGTGACCCCTGGAGGCTTGCTGGCATGCTTAACAGTTACCAGGGTGTCACAGCCATAACTCTGATTGCCACGGGACTGAGTAAAATAGGCTGATACTCAGAGAATGTAGCTGAAGAGTTGTCACTGGACAGAGCATGTTTCCATCTTAGGAATATTTTTCTCTGGCTTTTGAATCATCAAGTTCACACTTTCTCCAAAAGCAGCAAAGAGGCTTAGTACTTCCTGTCTTGAGTCTGTAATTTACAGGTGTTATTTAACAGCCACTTAGCACTCAATGTTCCATTTCATGTGTAATTAACAATGGCATTTCATCTTTTAGTTCTATTAGATGTTTACATATAAATTAGAAAAGCCATCTCACTTATTTACAGTATGAACTATGGGTTTTGGGCACTACCCCACCAAGTTCACAGCCCAAAATTCAAAGAGGAAGGAGGTAAGTGAAATGAATGAGAACGCTGGTAACGCAGCATGCCAGCCTCCTTTGCTTGCAAAATGAGTGGGATGGGAAATGACAAATGTGTGAACCTTCCTTTAAAGATATTTAGAGTGCTTTCTGCATTGGTGCACGATAAACCTGGCAGTAACATTTTACAGTTACGTAGTTAATTATAAGGATATGGGGCATGTAAAATTGCTGCCCATTTACTGGGTAGATTTCTGGTCAGTTCTACACTTATGAAGGAAGATACTATTATTCATCAGCCTATTCCATATGAGTCATGACAGTTTTCAAACATATGGTGATGGTGTACTTTGTGGCCCTTCAGCATATAACAACTGTAACACTGTGTAGGCAGTACACTTCACTTTCATGGCTCATTTTTATATATCAGTTGTTCCCAGCTTTCTCCTAGTGTTTATTGAGGCATGTTTCAGTTCCTGTTTACAGTTACGTTATTTTCAGTAGGTAGGGTTTGATAAACTGTGTAAAACTCCTCTATATATGTCTTTGAAACAATTTAAATATATTTCAGCTTTCATTAAAAAAAATTATTATTTTAAATATTAGGGAATAATTTTATGTTAGAATTCACAGATTCAAAATCTAAAGTACTGCATATGGCATGTTTAGCAATTCCCCAGAACTTCCCCAGGAGACTGTTCTTAACTGACGTGATGGAGTTAACTGCTCTGTGTAATCAAAACAGTTCAAACAGTCCAGGTGTTTTAGGTGACACCAGCATTTTTAGAGAAACATGGTGGCATGGATTTTTTCCTTGGAATAAATTACTACAGGCTTTACTTTCTGTGAATTGTACTATGCCCAGCTGGCTACCAAAGTCAAAGGCCAAAGAGTCCTGCTTTAAATTCCCAGCTCTTAATTATTTGTCCTCTGAAGCAAAGTTGTAGCCTCAGAATATCTATCATGATCTACATACTGATAAGCAACTGCCACCGCAGGCATTTTCTGCATAAATTGCAACTTACCTAAATCGAGTCAAGCCTTTTTGGCACAAGGAAAACCTTCAGACCGTGATGTATCTGCCAAACTTGACAAATTAATAGCATCCCCTCACTATTTATTTTTTATATGCTGGTCTCTGAAACACCTATACACAGATGTATGAGGAATTCATTTCTTCAGAAACTGACCCCCACAAGGCTCGTTTCTAAGGCCTCCTTTCACATCCCCTAGTACAGGCGGTACACTAAACGTGGGTGGGCTAAGGTCATGGATGGGCCCTGTGGAGGTCCTGGGCAGAACTATCACATGGAAGCCAGGTTCTTGTGGTTGTCTAAAGCACACAAGGAGCAGGGAATAGTATAGGATTGTGAAAGCACAAAGATGACTTAAAACCATTCTCTCAAGCCTTTCTCAATTGGGTTATCAGACTGTTCTAGACCTTTTGGAGACTGTCTGCAGATTGAGTTCTTCAAGAATATTTGCTCTTGGGTAACTGACAGACAAGCCTGTAGAGATAAAACACAGCATGCATCCTGTAGGAGTGAATAATGCAATCATCCCACTAGTGTTTTAAGTCTGATAGCAGTGATGTACATTATCTTGTTTTCTTCTGTATCATTGTGAAGATGCAGAAGTAAAGAGTATGTCCATGGCATGTCTTTGAACTTAATACCTTTCAATGGATTTCTCTGTGAACTGGCAAGAAAATGTTTCATTAAAACAGATAAAAAAAGATAGAATTACAACAGAAAAGACAGAAATTACAACATCTGAAACTGAAGCAAAAAAATCACAGTATATACTTGCTGTGGGAAGAGGGAGGCAGCAAAGAGAGAGAATTCATATCCAGACCCCTGGGAGTAAGATCATCTGTCCTTATCCTGCATCTGCTCTATTTCCCAGGAGACAAGATGAGGAACAAAATGCCTAGCCCAGGCAGTTCTGTTTCCTATTGATTTCTAGAGTGACTCTGCCCTTCTCAGAATGTCATCCATCTAGCCACAGGCATATTCACAGAAGCCATTTTCTGTAAAGATGTAATTGGTCATTGGCACAGAAACTACAGAAGCAGTTGTCACACAGCCGAAACATTTCCATTTCCCTTTCCCTTGAGGCAAACTGTATTACCATTAATTCCCCAGTCCAGTGCAGCTGAGTTCTGCCCTGGTTTGAATACCCTCTTCACCAAGGCACACTCCAACAATGAAAAGCGGATGTAAAATCACCTCCCATTAAAAAAAATGAGAAATTCCAATCAACCTTGGATGCCAAGTGAATTTGGTGTAATTCCATATAGAGTATTAGTTGAGGAGAGAAAAGCATTTAACAGAGGAACAGAAAAGGGGATGATAAGGGTTTGGCAATTACTGCAGCATGTGCAGAAAAGGAATGCAAGTGAAAGGGAGGTTACTGATTGATAAAGCAGATTTAGGAACAATCATTTTTGATCGTGCCCGTGGTACAAACAATTGCAGCATGTTAGGCTCAAGAAAGATGAAGCAAATAGGAGCAGTGAAGGGTGAGTTGAATAATCAGGAAGATGGAGAAACTGTCTTAAAGAGATTAAGAGTTCAGTTTGTTTAGCCAAGCAGATTTATGGTCAGGAGGGGAGAAAGGAGCACAGAATCTCCTAGACAGGTGAGTGGAGGAAGGACCAACTAAGGGTTCTGGGAAGAATCTTCTCTTCAATAATTTAATCAAATATATAAAAGTGAAGTGTTACATCTGAGGACCTCCCTAGAAATGCAAATGTAGATAAATGGGGCTAATCATTAGGAAAGGAAAAGAGCTGGAAAGAATGACACCATATGTATATACCATATATATCTATATGTATATATTACCCTTCAGCCTGAACAACTGGAGGAGTGAGGTTCTTGGGGCAAGAAGGACAAGAGGCCTGCATGGTTTTCAACAGAGTTTCATAATTACATTTAGCAAAAGCCCAGATGAGATGGTTATCTGATGCCTTTTGAGACTTAGTTCTCTTTCATCAGGAGGTGCAAATTTCTACTTGGAAAAGGTCACATACCGGCATATATTTTCATTAGCATTTCTTGTGATTAGCATATGTATGAGCTTTAATAAAAGGCAGCATCTGAAAAATCTGATGTATGTAGGAACCTTAGTGAGAATAAAGGAAATACACCTTCTGTATCTCCATGAGGAAGCACCAGTTTTCCTAGTGCCAAGACAAGTTTATTCCTGAGTCTGTGCCTCTGCCTAATGTTGGTTGGAAAAAGGACTGCCTTTCTTACACTTTCAAAGATTCACTTCTCAAAAAAAGAAAAATCTCATACTGTTTAATGAAATTATCCCAGATTTACACAGATGTGTGACTGAAATTAAAATCACAGCCCTCATGAGTTTGGTGGTTTTTTTAAGGGATAAATCACTTTTCATAATGAAACACTGGAGAATTTCAAGAGAAAAAGGTACATAAAAGTCGCCTTCACCATGGGAAAAAACCTACAATGACTACCAAGATTATTAAGGTAAGAGTCTCACCTAATCAAATTGTAAGTAATCTGTCAGCAAAGCCTGATGAGTTAGCAAATATCCATAAAGGAATGCTGACACACCATATAGGTAACATTCAGCTGGTTTCAAAGAAAGGGAAGGGGATAATGTGAGCAGTAATAAATCAGGCACTTAGAAATCAGTAGAGGTGATCTTTTTGTCTTCTGCTTTTATCTAAGTGTTCCTGGGTTTGAATAAAGACTATCAAAGATTTTGTGTTTGTAAGAATGTCTGTTGTGTTTGTGGAATAAACTTTTTTCCTATCAATACTAGGCCTTATCCCAGTAGAAGGTACAGAAATGGAGAACAGTCATAGTCAGGAAGTAAAGATACGGGAGAGTGAACAGGAGTATGGTATCACACACTGAATGTTCTTGCCTAGCAGTGGCCAAGGTTGTGATATTCCACCAACAGAGTGGTGTTTTATTTCTTCTGAAGGATTTAATACACTTCTGCAATGGTTCAGTGACCGAGGTAAGTGAGTATAGAAATAAATGTAACTTCCTGTGACTCATATGCAGTGATTAATAATTCTCATAACCTTGAATGAGCAACCGAATCCTCAAGAGCGAATAAACTCACTGAAAAGTGAGAGTGTAGAGGAAGGAAAGGAGGACTGAAAACAGAATGCTATCTTTCTTTGAGTATAAGCACTAAAAGTCATGCAGAGTGAATATGGAGAAGAATCTTTCCAAGCCATAAAGGTGCTGGTAGTCAATTAGCAGCTGACTACAGAAGATGGAAGCAAGTAAGGAAGGAAGTTGCTTCATCTTTCAATGAAATGAGAGGTATGGCAGAAGCAAAGAAGGAACAGAAATTGCTGGTTTAGCAGAGTAAGTATGTATTGGTGTGAACATTCCTTCATAGAGGTGGGAACCTACTCCTTGAATGCTAGGAGTAAAGATACAAGTCTAATTATCATCATAAGCTCTCCCCAGCAAACCCATAATCTGTTGGGAATTTTGATGTTTGGATTAAATAGGATCTTGGAAAATACCAACAGTGTATATAAATTCATATAGCATAGAGTATTATAGTTTGTCAAAGGGCGTGATTCTTAGCTCCTTGATCACTTACTACTTTGAAGATCACAGTGGAAATTAGGATATATAAATATAGCTGTATGCTGAAATTGTCTAATATTTTTCTTAATGTTCACATTGACATGCACATTTTCTAACAGTTTCTAGCTTTCATGTGGTTACTTTAACTGTATCACCTGAGATTTTTAAGTCTTTTTTCATAACAGAAATGTTTTAAAGCTAATTGAATGGGCTTCTTAAACCTTTCAGTATCTTTTGGGCTTTAACAATAGCACAGCTCTGTAATAGCTGTGAGATGAAAAGAATTCTGGTCAGCAAAATGTTAATGTCCACCACAAACATCCTGCTCTGTTTAAAAAAAGTAACAGAAATAAACTAATGAAATGGCCTGTGAAGAGTTGAATTAACACTGCATGCTTTATTTCCATGCTATTTCTCTGTGGATAGAAAACAGCAGGAAAAAGCACACTGGCTTTCATTTGGTACAGCTTTCTAGAAATCCCTGTGACTCTGAAAAAGGAGAATTCACTTGCATGTAAATAAAGCTCATTGCCTCGGGATGCAGGATCAGGATCAGTGTTTGTTTTACTTAGTACTTTAATGCCATGCCCAGCAGTGGGTTCCCGATGGTATGTTCAGGCATCTTGACTATGACAATGAGTCATGTCAAACAAAATACACTCCTTTTATCCAAAGTGCCTGAACTCCCTGATAAAAAGGTAGCTCTGCATGCAGTAACTGCATGTGCACACAAAGGAGTTAGGCTAAAATTGTCTGGAACTGCATACTTGACACTTTTGACTCCTGAGCACTGATTTTCTGTTTCCTCTTTTCCATAAAGGACATTCTTGTAGGAAATACAAACTAAAAGCATATGCAACTGTAAAGTGATTGTGATGAAAAGCCAGACAGGTTGCTGAATCTGGTCTTTCAGTATTTATTATTGCTAGGATGCTTTTAAACAGCACTTTAGCAGCAGTTGAAAGTATTCCAAGGTAGTGCTTTATTGTAGCTCATATTTATAAAATGAAGTCATAGATTTTATAGACTGTAGGATTAGAGTTAAAAAACTTTTGTCTCTTTTGGAGGAAAGATCCTCTAAGCCAGGAGGATAGGGGCTTTTTTAATAACAGTGGTAAAATAAAACAACCCACGCTTCTTAAATGAAAGTGAATTTCTTTATAGGGGCTTTCTCTATTTGTGGATGTCAGTTAAACCAAATCTTAGTTTGCTCACACTGTTGCACCTCAAAAACCTGAGCTTTCTGCTGCATTAGTTGAACTTTGTTTTTTTCTTTCCCACTGTGAATTACAAACCACCCTCTTCTGGGAGAGGAGGGAAATGAGTATACTGAGAATAAAGAATCCAGCATTGTAAATAAAGTGTTTTGGGGTTTTATTTTAATATCCACTCAGATGCCTGCAGAAAACCACAGTGACCTTGGTGGCAGACAAAGAATATTCTAGAGACAGCATGTCTAGATCACTTCATCCTAAAAGCAGGGCATATAGCATAACTAGTTCCCTAAGAGAACATGGAAATGTGGGCAGTAAATGGTTTTTACTGCCAGATGAACTTGGATAATTCTTATGTAGATGCGACAGGAAAAACAAGATCCAAATAGAGAGGAACTCTTGAAGATATTTCAGGTCAGGCAGAAGCTTGAGGAAGAAACACGGTCACCAAGTCTCTTGTCTTCTGCGTCATAAACACAGGGAGCAATACTGCACTTCAGTTCCACAGAGCTAATCAACCTTCCAGCAGGAGGGAGCTTATAGTGTGTGCTGCTTACGTGGGGAACTGCCAGCATGTGTATACTTGATTAGCCCGCTTATTATGGATCAGGGTCATAGCTGGAGTAGTTGCTTTGTTCAGAGATGCTCAGATCTCTTGGGTAAGCAGCTAATTGCAGGAAATCTTTTAAAGCAAATGTGTGATAGGAAGAAAGCAATGAATATTGTTTATTCAAAAGACAGGAGTGGTTTCTTTGAATCAGTTCTCTTGCATAATTATGTAATTAGGGCATGTTCTATTTTTAATTAAATCTCTTGCATATTCATTGAAGTACTCAACCTGTGGACCAAATGGCATGACTCTTACTTTTAAAATGTAGTTTTTATAAAGGAATGCCCTTTAATCTTTTTCTCCCTTTCATATTACTGTGCAAACACATATTTCACATTATTATACACAGCCTGTATTTCATGTCAAAACTAAAATATTATGGTAAACCATTAATAAAAAATTGCCACAGAAATGTTTTAAATTGAGATGAAGAACACAAGAAGCTGCTGCTCTGAAATACCAGTATCACAATTGTTTTTTGTTGGACAGCTTGACCTGTGTAAGATATCAATCAGTGAGTGGTATTCAGAAAATACACTTCAGTTCCCTCAGCTTCCAAATCCAACAGTGACTGTCTGTATTTGCAACCTGCAGACAATCCACGTTCCCCTAACTTTGTTTTGTTTCTTGTAGGCTTCTGTGACTCTTCCTGTTCTTCTGCCTCTTTGACAACAGCATTAGCTTTGATTACTCTTCTGACTTCCTGCTTCTTCTTAAGACTCTTGCTTTCTCACCTGACTTTTGTTCGCGTATCTGCTGTTCAGTAGACTTGCTCAGTGTTCTATGTGAGGGCAAACAGATGTAAGCCATGCTTTCCTTGTGTATTTTAGATATTAGCATTTAGGTGAGGCTGCACATTTTGATTTACCACTACACCTCCATATGTTTCCATTAGCTTATGATCCGTGCCTTATATGTACTGCAGGGGTTCCATAGACAATTGGACTAGATGATTGTTGTAGGTCCCTTCCAACTGAACTGTTCCATTCTATGTGGAGATCAGATGATAATGCACCATAATATTCTACACAGATGTGAATAATTCTTTCATAAAGTTAGGCTGTCACTGTTCCCTGATGATTTCCAATGTACATTTTACTGCTTTGCTATATTTAACTCTTTATTTTCATCTCAGACCTCAATTCCTTCCATCTTTCATTTCTGGGCTTAACTTCTACCTAGTGGAACATAAAGCAACATGAATACTGTGACTGATCTTTCTTCTCTAGCAAGAGCAGGAATTAAATTGTAAGCTGCAAAGTGTCACCAAGTTCTCATGGGTCTTACTTTTAATGTGTAAACCTGTAGAGAAGTAGGGAGCGTCTGCTTAGCTTGCTGTGGAACAAAGACAAGGGCGTTGAAATAATATATTAACAGCACATAATTAGCCCTAAGGGGGGACCCAGCCTTCACCACAATTTGTACTTCAGCCTCAGTTTCCCCCACGTAGCTCACACCACGCACCAGCTGCACACAGAGCTTTTCATGTGCATTTGTTCCACCGGCGTTCAACTGAGATGGGAGTTCTACTGTCAGCCTGCTTTACACAAATGAAACCCTAACTTCCTTCCAGGACACTCAGAACAACCAACACCCAAAGCATCTGTGGCAGTACCCCCCGCCCCGGAGCAAAACCACCTCAGCGACCCCGGAGGGTGCCTTGAGGAAGCGCCGGGTTTGGCCCTTCGCTGACACACACTGCAGCAGGCAAGGCCTCAGAGGTCTAGCATGGCCGCCGGCAGCCTCGGAGATGTCAGCGTGGGGCCTGGCTCTTGAACCCCCGCAGGCCGTGCCTCGCCCTGCCTCAGCGTCCCTCCGCTCCCTCACAGGCCGCCCCGGGGCAGCCCCCCGCGGCCGGTGCCGCGCTGAGGGGACGGGACGGGACGGGACGGGACGGGACGGGACGGGAGGCGGGGGGGGGAAGGCGTTGCGCTCGCAACCTCCTCGCGACCAGCCGCGCTCTCCCCTCTGAGGGGGACAGGTGACGTCATGGATGGGGGGGCGGTGGGAAGGAAGGGCGCGCGGGGGCCTGTGGGAGAAGAAGGGGTGCCGCCATGTTGGGCGGGGCGCCGGGTGGGTGGGGAGCGCGGGGCGGGCGCAGGGGCGGTGGCAGCAGCAGCCGGGGCGGTGGTGGCGGCTGCCTGCTGCTGTCAGCTGCTGTCAGCGCCCGCTCCTCGGGGGCCGGGCCGCACCGTGCCGTGCGCCGACCACCGCAGCCGCCGGGCTGCGCCGGGTCTGTCAGGGGGAGGCGCTGAGGGCGCCGTGGTGCCAACCCGCTTCCTTCCTTCCTTTCCCCCCCCTCCCTCCTTCTCTTCTCTTCGGTCCTCTCTCTCCCCCACCCCCCAAAAAACCCTTTTCCTTCCTCCCTTCCGCCCGCCCATCGCTGACATCCTCCGGTCGCCTCCGCCCCCCCCCCCCCCGCCCCGGGCTGCGCGGCCCCCGCCGCCTCTGCGAGCGCTGCGCACATCGCCCGAGCTGCAGCACCGAGCGGTGAGCGAGGGCAGCTGCGGGGGTGGGAGGCGAGGGGGGGCGGGGGTGGTGTGTGTTTAATTATTTTTCCTTTTTATCTGCCGTTACGCAAACAACAAAAGGCTTTGCGGGCCGGCTGGTCCCTCCGCAGCGCCGCTGACAGCCGGCCCCTTCCCTGCGCGGAGGGTGGGGCGGGTTTTATTTTGGAGGGGGACCCGGCGGTGTTCCGTGTAAAGCTCTGTCAGTTGCCCTCACGGCTCGGCTGCTGAAGGAGGAACACACCGGCGGGGATGGGGGTCGGCTCCAGCTCGGCTTTGTCCCCTTTTCCTCTCCCGGCTCCCTCCGGCGCTGCGGCTTGGGGCGGGCGCCGCCCAGGGCGGGAGCCTGGGCAGAGCCGGGGGGTGAGGGGGGCTGCCGGCCTCGCCCCGGCGTCGTGGTCAGCTCCTCTCCGTGGGGCCTGCGACGCTTTGTTTTAACTTGGCGGAATTAGCTTAGGTGGTTTATTCTGTTGCCAATTCGGAAACGGGGAAAGAAGAGGCGGGGACGGCTCTTTTCTGGGTTTTGTAAAGAGTGACCGGATTTATCTATTGTAGGTCACCTGCCGCGCTCTACTCGGAGGGGTTTCATAGGCTTAGGTCTTGACCAGATTTCTACACTTCTGAAATAAGGAAAAAAGCATTGGTTAGGAACACGTTATTCTGGCAAAATGACATGAATACATAACTGACTTAACTGTATCTTCAGGGCAGAGATTAATTAGAAAGACACTTTAAAAATCTCACTCGTTCTGGCTTTGTGTTTCTAGTATTTTTAGGTAACAAGATGCTTGCTTTGTAGATCTGTGTAGGGGTTGTCTGTAATCACAAACAGGAACTTCTTAACTCTGTACTGAATTCTGTGTGCTAAGCATATTGGAGCGTATTTTAAGGACAGAAGCAGCATCACCTACTGTAATGCTATTGCCTGGCTTTTTGAAGCCTGATAAATCAGTGGTGATGCTCTTTTTAATTTTTTTTTTTCCTGTTAATCATTTCTATTAGTGTATGTGACTTAATGTAGCAGCAGTACTCAAGTACTGCTCGTGGAATCAGAATACAGAATCAGAAAATAAAAACAGCTACAAAAAAGTAAAAGTTTGTTTTTATAGTTTGCTTTGAACAGCAAAATGGTAAGCAAAGATCATTCATTATGTATATCATGTATATGATGAAAATACTTTCAGTTATACATAAAATACCTAAAATTAAGTTTATTAAAATGCAATTTTAGTGTTCTTGCAATTGGCAGAAGTTTTAGTAACAATTACTCTGGGAAGTAATTGTCTCTTTCACTTCTACTTTTGTGTTTGTGCTTTACTTAAATAGGAAACTTATGCTCAAAGGGTGTGCGTTGGAGCCTAGGAAGGAACCTTCGAGATTTAGACAGCATAGCATTTTAATTAAAAAAAAAAAAAAGAAAACCCCCAACAAACCTTTTTGAAAGCACAATTGATTTAAAATTCTTTTGGAAAATGGCTTTATTTTAATTGATTATGAATTCCAAAGCTTCAGCGAAACATGATAGAGGATATTATAACCCTAGGATTATAGATACAATTGAAAGTAACACATTCAGCATTTACTGGCAGCCGAGAGAAAGCTGATCCATCTGGTGATTCTGAGCAGAAGACCTTGTATTTTGTAAGTCACTTGCACAGTTATTTTTGTGAACACATGGTTTAAGAGAGCCTTTTTGTGAAATTACAACAGATCTGGAAAACTCTAGCAGTTCCATTTAGATCTGCATTTTATATAATGCAGAACCATGTAGGTAAATGCAGGGAATTTAAATTGTCAGTTCCTGAAGCTCACACAACAATGCAGTATCACTTCTGCATCATGTTGCAGTTAAAAGTTTGGCAACCTTTATGTTTATGAAAGATGATGGTGAACTGAACAATTCCAATAATTAGAAATTCTAACAGCAATTTGAGCTTAGATTTCCTTCAATTTCTAATAAAAGAAAACATGCTATGATGCAGTTTATAAAGAGAGTAGAGTTACTCCCCAAACATCTCGTGAAATACCCTCATTTACTGTTTGTCAAATTATTATGATATGCTAACAGTGCCTTATTAACTGAAATGGATTTTTAGAGAGGTCTGTGTATGACAAAAGAAGAATTGCATCCCAAATTGTGAATTAAGTTTGCAGGAGTCCAGTATGTGATCTTCTGAATGTTTTTGACATGCAAGAATCAAAATAACACTGGAGAGACACTTAAGGCATATAAGAGCAATTGCTGCTTCCTCTGTTTATGAAGAATTTACCATGATAGTCTCACTAATCCCTCTCTTGTGTGCTACTCTTATGCTGTATATCCATGTATGTGTGTTCATCTGTGTATCTGTTTGTGTATACATACATACATACCTGCACGTCTCTCTTATTTAATTGGGAGGTTGGGGAAATATTGTAGCTGCATATTCAGTTCTGGGTCCATTTAATGCAACTTCTTTTTCTCTTGAGATGTGTGGGCTTGTGCACTTACTCTTTCATCTCTTCCTCTGTTTGGCTTCTCTGGCAGACGTGCAGTTGGATTTATTCTGGGATTAACAGCATCTTTTCTGATGCATAGCTCATGATTATTTTAAAACTTAATTCAGTGTACAAATACTTGTTAAAATAATGTTTTTATAAGAGGAGTGGAAAATAAGGAATTTGAGTAAATTTATAAGCAAAATATACTTCTGTATTTAATATTGAAGAGCATAATAGCAAACAGTGATGGGGCCAAGCATGCCAGGTCTATTTAAACAAATATCTCCTGTAGTCTGCCTGCCTCCAGGGTGTTGTTTAATATGACACAACTATTGTAAAAATGGATCAATTCCATCATCATTGAAATAAAGTGGCTAGTCACAGGCTTTTCTCTTAATTCAGCCTGCAATAATACTTTGTGTTTACGAAGTATTTTTTAATTGTTATATAAGAACATGGTATTTACCTTGACCAAAGTTTAAGAAAATGTTTCTTTTCAATGTTAACTCTCCTTTTCCTTAAAACAAAAGCATGACACTTACAAAGTCTAATAGATACTTCATGGTAACCAAGTACTAGTCAAAGATAGATTGTTCATTCTAAAAAGAAACTTTTTGATTTGAAAATAGAACTGATTATAATAGTCATTTCCTGAGCACAGTCGGCTTCAGGTATTTTTGAGGTATTAAGGCTTGCCCAGTGATTTCTTTAGTGAAACGTTTTCGCTTCTGAAAGCAGACTGTAGAAATAAGTGTACTTCCTTTGAAAAATTACTTAATCAATAAATGCTTGACCAGAAAAAGGTGCACTTATGCTGGTTTAGATTTGCTGAGATGCTTTCATTGCCTTTACTTTAAGGGGTTTAAAATGGGCACTTTGTTAGAGGGTTGGAGCCAGCATTAGAGATGCTTTCAGTGATGGAGGAATTATTTCCATAGGGTTTTGTATGAGGTGCTTTGCAGGCATTGGGCATAAGATGACACTGTAGTTATGTTTTTTGTGCTAGACAATTAATATATTTAATAATGACAGGCCATAGCGAATAATCAAGCCTGAGGACTGAGGTTGTATACTTCCAGTACCCATGATATACTTGGGAATGTGAACAAAGAGGTTGTTCTCAGGGATGAACACGGAAGCTCACTTAACACTGGATAATGCTATTTTTTAATAATGTATGAAGAAAATCAATCTCTGATATTTGACAGTTGTTTCAGATTTAGTCAGCTAAGAAAACAGATACAAGTAATAGTATCTGTGTGTTGATTTAATCACTGTTTGTTTCTTTAAATCCAGCTTATCTCCCATGGACTCTGCTATTTAACTCTTTTTAATGCAATCAGGAACAATCTTTACTCTGGAAGCTGTATTTTGGCATGCACATATAATTAAATTTAATTTGTTTTGTCAGATAAGGAAGCATGGGATTATGTCATCTTCTATACCAAATATGCTTTCCCTCTGTTGTCTACTTAAATGTACAATTTTTTTTTATATGGTTTCTCAATATAAGTCTTGCTTACAGGTAAAAGCAGTAAAATATTTTTTTGCAGGTAGACTTAAAAGTGAGCAGTTTCCTATTTTGGTTCTTTTGTAAATATCTGCCATAAAATCTGTTGATCGTATTAAGATTGTGTTTCTGGGATTATGTCAGAATTATAGCTGATTCAATTAAATTTTAAAGGGAATAGAGCAAAGTATGTAACTAGTCTAGTCAGTAGTACTGCCTTCTTTACTTATCAGTAGGGTTGGGGTGGTAGCTAGTTATACCCTACTTACTCTGTGACAATAACCCTATATTTATTTGTATGTACCTCAGAAAATGATGTAAAAAGATAATGTTGCACTAATTAACATTCAGAAGGTCAAGAAATGTTGACATAAAGCTGAACCTTTTGATACTATTTAGTATGGGTTTTTCTTATATTGTGTGTTTTATATATATTTCAGGAAACAGTTGTGTTTAAAAATCTGTCTTTTTAAAGGACAATACTTATATTTTTCATAATTATCAGATAACCCTATATCTTACTTCTTAGTACTTTGCATTACATACAAACACTGATGTTGTATTCATAAACTGTTTCTTAAATTCTGTGCTGGTGCTACTATCCCTTTTGGCAGCATATTACTACTAGTATTTTATAGTGTTCTAATATTGTGCTTTCTCTGGAGATAGCACAAATAGTTAAAAGTTAGTGAAAAATTAAGATTACTTGCGCTGTGCTATTATCTGTGTGTGTGCACCGTTCCACAGTGTAGAGGATGGTGTAGGTTTAAACTTTTTAGTTTTGCAGTAGCTGCGTTCCTGCAACGTATCTTGAGTTTGCTCCTTGTAGCTGACAGTCAAATGATTTGCAAAGCATGTCATAGATTTAGGGACTAGCAGGGGAGGAGGGGGGTTCTGTCTTGGGGATAGTTCTGCTTCCTTCCCTCTGAATAGAATATTGTGTTTAAGATTGAGTGTTTTTATGGATGTTCCTTCCATCAAACAATGTGGGGGTTAAATAGTGTAGGAAAGTCACAGTTGTGACTTTCTCTTCCAGCTTGGGCAGCTTCCATTTCAGAGAGACTGCTGTTACTCCTTCATCCCTCTTGGTCAACACAAATGTATTTTTTTTATACCCTCACCTTTAACATTTCATTAGTTGTTATCTCTAACTATGGCCTTAGTGAGTGAATGCCCATGGTCTTGTGTGGAAGATACAAGAATGCAGTATTGTTTATATTTACCATTTCCCTGGATGTAGCCCAGTTGCTTTCAGTCTAATGAATATTGCTGTATTGAAATATGGAGGTAGTGGAGTACAGGAGTTGTGGTGATGTTTGGTAGTATGCCAGCACACATGGTAGTGACCTAGGGAGGTCTTACTAGAAGTATGAATGAATAAATCCTCAGGAAGATAAGCTAGTTCTGAGGAGCGGTCTGTCTTGTGAGGTTTGGTGTGTGAACCTGATCACTTATGGCTACCGTAAGGCAGAATTGCATTTAACAGGAGGATGGGATAAAACTGCTCCAAAGGGTTCTGGTCTGGGACCATTCTGAAACACAGAATGCTGGTGCTTCGTGGGCATTCCTGAGGGCCCAAGAAAATAAAAGATTTTGTTATGGTACTGATAGATGTCTTAGCCAGATGTCCTAATTTTTCAAAGATTTGTTATCCATCCTGTATCTTTTGAAAAGGCAAGACACACCTCAGGGTGACTTTGTCTCAGTGTCCCAGTAATTTGCCGTTAATTAATTGTGTCTCCTTTCCATTGTTTGGAAAAGAGGTAAAGGCAGATTAATGACTCGGTTGCTCTGCTTTTAAGTCTTTTCTTACTCAGGATCAATTTCTCTTGCAGTGCTTGTAAGTTAAGATTACATGCTATGTGTTGATTTTAGAGCACACTTAAAACATTACTGTTAGAATACTCGTTTAACTTTAGAAAAATATTTCTAAGTTTGGAGTTTGTGCTGAGTGTAGGTACAGAGCAAAGATGCACAACTTATTTTTGGAAGCAAACAGCCAGGGGGGTTTGAATTACAGTACCTGCTTGTAGTTTGTGTGGCCATTGAATCTTGATCCCCACCCCACTGTTATGTTAATAAATGACCTGGAAATATGCTGGCTGATTTTATTTTATTTTAATTTCCCCTGCTGCCCTTCTCCTCTAGCCTGGCTGCACATGGTGCAATACTTGAAAGTTCATTATGTGTTGCTTTTAGTGTCACTTGAGTTTTGGAAGTGACTGTTCTGCTGTCATCAGTACCAGGCTGCTTTCAAAACAGATGTATCCAAAAAAGATGGTTAAAAAAATAATATTAAAAATGTTACTTTTTACTACTTTTGTGTCTATTTTCCAGTTAATGCATGCTCTTGTTCTGTGTTGGTCCATCAGAAGAGTCATGTAGTGTAGCAGGATGGTAGGAACTGTCATGCGTTGTTACCACAGCCAGTATTTCAGGAGTTCCAAAGGAGCATCCAATGCCCCAGCACTAAGATAAATCATGAATGTGAAAGGTCACTGAGAGGGGACTAAAACTATGGTTCAGTCCTCAGGTGTGAGTGGACACAATGTTAAGGTGACAATCAGCTGCTGGGTTGGGGTCTGCTGTACTGCTCTGTACCTCTGGGCCTTGTAGAGTTCAGGACCATCTGGGTAACCGCTGCAGATTATGGAGTACTTAACAAGGAAATTATTCCCAACCTTGCAGCAAAACCAGCTCTCTGCTGTTGTAGGTAAGAAACAGTGAATGGTACAAGGTTGTTTTTCTAGACCATTGCATCATTTGCTATAGTATAAAGATGTATAAGGTATATACCTTATATAAGACATAAAAAAGTGTTGGTCTGATAACTAGTGATTGCCATTGAAAGTATAAATTTTGATTGTAATATTTAATGGGGTAGAATTAGTTCCTCTCAATACTAAGGATAATGCCTGAGCTACTTAATTGTGCAACTCTTTCTGTAGTAATTCTGGAAGAATTAGATTAGCGGTTTTGGATTTGATTTTTTTTTTTTTTTTAATGGAAGGGTAAGCAGGGAGAGGCTATTTTCCATAAAGCTTGAAGTGAGACTGCACAGTTTGTGCATCCTAATGTGAACTATTAGATAGCTTCAAAAACAGATTTAAGGACTTGTTAAACCTAAAGGCTAGTGTGTGCTGAAACAATAGTAGTGGATGTTCCTTTTATGTCTGCAGAAGAACTTGCTGGTTTTCTCATTTTGGTTCGAATAAGCCTACTCCTCAATGTCCTCAAGTGTGCAAGAGCAACATAATCTGTACTCACAGTAAATTGTCAGCAAAGCTTCCCATATAGATCCAATAATATGAGTCAAGATGTAGCCTTCTCTGCCCTTCTGCGTGCATTTTTTAATGGTTATAGGTATGCCATAAAAAGTAGATTTGGTGAAGACTATAGGTCTGACGTTAGTATGTGGAAGCTGATGGGGTTTTTAGTGTATTATGGAAGTCTTAATTTGATGGGAACATGCCTGTGCTTTTGCCTAAGTGCTATTGCTATTCAGAGTTAAGATAAATAAGTAACATAAGTGGATGCTTACTTTGATTAGTCAATAAAGTTCTTGTCCAAAAATAACAATGCAAAATGAAAGAACTAGACTCAAGCTCAAAAGAAATTGTGTACACTATTAATAGCTTAAAATTGCAAGACACGTAACTTTGAAAATACTTTGATGTTGCTGTACCTCTCTATTTCAATCCCAAAGAGATACTCTCACCATGTAGAATCAGTCTGTTAAAAATGTCTTATCAAAACCCAAGATTCACTGAAGACATGGTTGCACAAGTTGTCAAGTCTGTGAAGAGCCAAGTGCCATTTCTACACAGAAATAAATGTAGATTCTTCGAATATCGAGGGTAAAAACTGGCATTCTATAATGCTGATGGATTTCTAACTCAAACTGTCTTCACAGCATTTCTTTAAAAATACAGTCAAAATTTCCTTTTGCTCCCCGTAAAGTGGGTAATTTATGAAGTGTGTCTTTGTAACTGCAAAATACTAAACCACAATACAATTTTTTTTAATAATTAGCCTTGATTTTTTTAACAAGTATCTTCTGATTCTTGCGACAAGCATTTTTAATAATGAAGGGTAAATAGAATGACTTTTTAAATGGTTCAGCTTCTGCCTTCTGATGCGTTTAAGTATGTTTATTCTGTCTTTATGTAACTACTCTTAATACAGCCATGATAATTTTGTTAAAATGATACAGTGAGGTGGGCTTTGTGGTCATAAGCACAAGGCAAATCCTGTGTTGCCCAGACTGGCATGTAGTGTCAGTGTTTTAGTGAACAGCCAAAATGGTTGGCTTTCTTGAGGTCTGTTGGTGGCTGCTTGGAAGTGTTTATTAGTGCTCACAAGAAACTAAGGAAGTGCCAGCTTTGAGGAAGATCAACAGACACTGTTTGCTGTTGACACAGCAGTAGTACAAAAGAAGAGACAGCTCCCTTGCTGCAAGGGGTAGGAGACTTTGTGACTTGTGGTCTGTCTGTCTTCAGAAGTTGCATGGACGTAACTAAAATTAACAGGTTGACATTAAAGCTCTTTGCCCAAGACTACTGAACCGTGGAAGATGTTTGTGTTCAGTTTGATTATTCTGGAAAAAAATGAGGTTTTGATCTTGCCATAGGTATGAGGATATTAAATAAGTCTGTTGTTTCATGTTTAGAGTAAAGAAGTTATGTACCACTGTCCTGGTATGTCACAGTATGTGAGCAGGAAGAGCAAGGTGGGATCTGGCCACAGTCTGCAGCATTATGGAATTCCAGATGATGTTGAATCTAAAAGAGACTTTGGAAATAGTTAGATTGGCAGGTCATCTGCATTGTCTGCAGTAAAAAGGATACAGATTGACTGTGTCATGATAGTTGAAATGCTATCTAGTACCTAGTGTTTATTCAGTGGAGTACTGTCAAGATATTGACACCGTAATAACCTTTTCTTCAAAAGGAAGAATAATCTGAACAATTTTATGCCACTGAATACTTTTGTACTGTGTTAAGGATTTTTTACTGAATTAACTGTTTCAGCAGGGACTCATAATTTTAATGAAAGTAGTTGCTACAAAAGAAGGAAGGCTGAAGGTTGAAGTTACTCTGAAGATGTTTTTTCGCTGTTATCCTTGAAATGTGCAAAAATATGTATTTCAAAATAGTGTTAAGATTGTTACTTGTAAGAATGCAGGTCTGATTGCTAAGAAACAGTATATGCTTTATTAGTGTTGATGTAGTGTGCTGTAGAAATCAAAATAAAAGGACTCCACAGCACTGGAAATTTTCATAGCTTGTGCTTTCTCAAAGAGAGCTGTCAGCATCATCTGCTACAGGTTTTATAGGAGCTATTTTTGCTGTCATCTCTTTTATTAGTAAATATAATTTGTTAGCCTGCTTTTCTCCTTAATAATTTTTAATCTTCCAAAGAATCCAGAGATTTCCCCTGAAAGGTATATGGATTTTGTTTTTTTTATAGCAGGCTGCGACATGAAACGATTCCAAGATTCATCAAGGTAGATGTACAGTGGCTGTATTCTTCAGCTAAACAAGTGCATAGTCCTTTTCAGCATGGTTTAATGCAGTGGATGGGCTTATTGGTAGCCATAGGGTTTCCTAGAGTCTGCCGCAGTGTTTTTCAGAGGTGGATGCTGCTGTCGTGCAGGGGTAGAACATGTGGCCATGCAGCCTCTGCACTATGATGCAGTGTGGAGAGTAGGCTGCACCTGGCAGCCTTAATAGAAAAGCAACAGCCGTGTTAGTCTGTTGGAAATCTCTGCCAGTATTCAAGTTTTTTGGTGTTTTACATTTTTTATTCAAGCTGTCTTATCCTTATTGTGCATTTATCCAGAAATTTGTGGGTTTACCTTTATGCTAAACCTTTACAAAGTATGAGTGTTTGTCCAGTTTGCTTGCCAACGCAGATGTGGTGTTAAGATTGTAGGTCAAATTGCAAACATGATTCTGAGCTTTTCTTAGGATATATGCCTCTGACATTAAATGATGACAGATGTCCTTTTTATAGTATTTACCTTGCATACCTTCATTTTAAACCAACTGTTAGGGCAGACTTCTCCATTCAGGGTTAGCTCTGAGTTGAAGGCTGGCAGAAAGAGGACAGTAAAGTGTGTTTTTAAGTTCAGGTGCTTACTAGCTGGAAGTTGATAGAAAAAGTGAGTCTGAGGGTTTCATTCTTTTTTCAAGCACATTGTGTGTTCTAAAGGACTTGTCATAGCTTAAAGTTGGCTGCTAGTCATGTGCAATTCCATCTTCTTACCTGCTTCTGGTCAGTGATTTACAGGCTCCAGTATGTGCCGCTGATTGTTCCGAGTTATTTTTAAGGTAGCTTGTGTGCATGTGCGCTAAATCGTGAAGACAGTTGCTGAGATGGTGCGTTTGGCAACCTGAGGCAGTACAGAAGCGCGGCAGCGTTCTGTTTATAGAACTGGGTCAGCCAGTGTACCTTAAGTCTGACCTCCAAGAGGACACCGTTTGCAGGTGCAGTTCAAGATCTGCTGTTCTGTAGAGGCTCGTATGTAGATTCAAATATAGTATGCTGAAAAGAGTGATAGATAACATAGGCAGTTCAGCTACAGTCCTGAATAAGTCAAGAGGAAAGAGCTGCTCTGTTTCTTTTTGTGTGGTTAGAGATGAATGTATTGAAATAAAATTCCTGAGTCTAAAGGATCCTTTTAATTAAAAGGAAGGCAAGTCAAACAAAAAGTGAAAGGTTCTAAGTTTCCTTATCTTAAGGAATATGACTTGTGATGGTAGAAATAGCCTCACAGAGAAAAAAGAAATTAGCATGTTAGATTTAAAAAAATATGTAAGTAGCTATTCTTTCAGACTTGGAAGTTACTGACTTTAAACCGTAACAGCAATATATTCAAACTAGAGTGTTTCTTATCTGAGTCCTTTTGCAAATACCTTTCTAAGTATTTGAGAGACATCTGTGGGTGACTCATCCTCACCTTTTCTGACTTGCGTGTGTCGCTGAGCTGCTTTGTTAGGAAGGGGTACAGTTAATGTAGTGTTTGACGTACTGTTCGTGTCCCTCAGCACACTTTTTAATCTCTTGCTTTTGTTGGTCATTTTCTTTCTGTGCTTGGAAGGCTTGCTATCTTCTGAGGATTGTTTTAGAAGGCAGTTTTCCACATTATGAAGATAAGCAGTTAAAGCAGCTTGTAGTATTTCAGGATGGTCTGTTCTATGATGTAATGAGACATGTTCTTGGTCTGAGCAGGGAATTAATATATGTAACTAATACAAAATGAATCAAGTGTGTGCCAGATGTAGGACACTGAGCCTTGCCATTTAATTAAGGAGAAAATAAGAGGGAAATTAGGGTTAAAAGCCGTGAATAGGCTGATTATTGTTACAAAACAGTGAACTGGTAGGTACATGTTGGAGATACAACAAGCTCAAATAAGTGTACACCATATCTTTGTGGAATTTGCAGTGCTTGTAGGTGACACGGCCTGTAGATATGGCTTGAGCCAATCTTGTAACTTTTACTGTTAGGAAGATTATTTACTTTTTCTCGCATGCAGCCACATTATTCCATAATTTTCATCTGTCCTGCCTATCTGTATATTCAGAGGAAGAAGTTTAGGGAGAATTTGACCTGTCGCAGCAGTACAGACAAAACAGTAATGATCAGACACTTGATACATTAAAAAATTATCTTCCAAGCTTTTGTTACTTGAAACCTGACTACTAAATAATGAAAATATCAATACTTAGAAAGGGAATTCTTAGGGATACATAACAAAGAAATAGAAATAAAAAATTAGGACTTTTATTTATTTGTTTGTCTTTAGGACCCATGCTAATCTTTAGTCAAGGAAAAAAAAACCCCAAACTTGTGGGTTTCTTAGAGAAATGTTCTTCCTTGATAAGTTTTCCTGTGCAAAGAAGGATTCATATAATTGTGTGTTTTGGTTCAATAATTCTTTGAGGTGATCTGCTGGGAGATGGCACTGTTCTTCTAAAGTAGCTCAGTAGGAAAAGCTATTTATGTTTAAGAGATCCTTAGATACGACTTGAAGAGCTTAAGTAGCTAGCTGTGGTGTGTGTATGTCCATAGGAAAATTTAGGCACAAATTGTGATGTCAACATTACTAGTGCAGTTGACTTGAAAATGTTATGAATAACAAAATACTTAAACTGATTAAAGACACAGCCACCAAAGTCATTTGTATATGATGAGATTATCCCAGCAGTTACATGACTGAAAGACAGTAGGCTTAGCTGTTTTCTGTGTGCTTTCTTTGGTTCAGAGTCTTCCTATTCTCAATCCATTTATTTAATTTGAGTTGATGTTACAAAATTCTGCAAAAAACTCTTTAGTAGTTGTCATTGTAGGGCTTTTCTGTAGATCTGTCCAAGTTCATTAATCTTTGTGTGTTTGAAGAAAATGGCTTGGTTTTGTTTTTATTTTTTTAAGTGTTGGAAAGTGTTAAGTGGCTCTTGTACTTTAGCATAGTCTGTGTTGTAGTAAATAAACCAGGAAGGTAGCACTCAAGATCTACACAGGCACATATTTAATATGGTACGTAAATTACTTAAGCCGGCTCGCTAGTCTGTAACTCTGTCTGCTTGCATATTTTTTCCCACATCCAAAAGTCTATTTTCCAATTAAACATTTGTGCATGTTAATTTTTGGTTTTGTTTTCAGTTGTACACTGAATTAAAAGTTAGTATTTGAATCTAGAATTCCTGCCCTAAACAGGTAAAATTTGCAGTGCAATGGACTGTAGACAGGATAAAACTTGATGGGAGCTTAAGAAGCCTTTCACTATGCCTTTTTTTTTTTTTCTGTAGGGAAAAAACAGAGGCAGAAAGAATTAATGTTTTTGAAAAGTGACAATAGAAAGGCAGGGTAGGTTTTGTCTCTTCCTCTGTATGCATACATGTCTGCTTCCTGCATACAAAGTTAACTTTCTTGCTTCCTGTATGGGCTTTGCTGCCTCAGTGTATGTAAAAGTAATTGTATGATTATGTATTCAGATGTGGACTTGTTTGATGACTGGGTCATGCTCTTTTGTAAAATACATTTTTAAAAAATCATGGAAATAGCACCACACCTCCACTCTACTCTTAAAATATATTGGATGTTTATTTATTAATCTTACTCCTACAAAGAATCAGGTCTGATAACACGTTAAATCACGTTATCCTCCTGTTTTCTAAATTATTCTCCCAAGCACAATCTATAAAACTCTGAACAACATTTTCCAAATTTTCTATAGTGTTTTATATAGACATCATTTAAATAGACTCCCTACAAAACCTATGCAAAAAGATTTATTCCTTTCCTATCAGTGGGAGAGACTAGGATTGTAACAATTTTCACTAAATGAGTCTTGAGAATCCTTCTCCCAGGCTGTGTGGACCTTCACATCAGTCTATGTCTTGATGTAGCTGTTGACTTGACACCAGCTCCAGTTTCTTGTAGCTCTGAGACAGTGACAGCTTATATTGGTTTAGAATGAGGTGGTTTAAAAATCTGGCACACTGGAGTGAGACAAGAAGCATGTATTTGTAAAGCAGGTCTGCTGTTGTGATGGGCTTTAAGTATCTTTTTGCCCCACTGGGTTTAAACCTGCTTTTCCTTTTTTCAAAAGCTTCTGTGCTGGCTTAGCCTTCATTTAATTGCAACTTCAGGGCATTCAGCCAGAGCTGGGTGCCTGATGCTGTCTGTGATGTGACAGCCTTTTTTCTTATAACAAATCAGTGTCCATTTCATACCTTAAATGTAGTTGTGCACACAAATTTGTCTTTTGACTGGATTTCATATGTTGGATAGGTGCTTCCCAGGCTGCTTTATTCTTTTCACATGAAGGTATGACCATTGCAAGGTCTAATGTAGTTTTTAGTATTACTTTATCAGATTTGTGTATTCCTTTTGTAACAATGAATGGTTGTTAATTTATCAGTATTCATCACCTAGAATTCATTAAATTTCTGTGATGGTTAAAATGTGCAATTTTTTAAAAACGTCTATACATGCATTATATCCATACATACATGCACACACCTGTCTTCTATTTTTAGTGTAGAATGACTACAAAATACTGAAGCATGCAGAAGGAATTGCTACTACTCGTCACATAAGACAGACAAATGATCACATAGTTATTTTGGAATGTTGTAGAAAAAGTGCAGGTATTTAAAAATCATTTCTCAGAGCTTCTGAATACAAAATGGAAGTCCCTGTTCATTAGATGTCCTCTGCTGTTTCTATTTCCTTATGATCAAAGATTCAGTTCTTTGTATTCAGGATGCAAATTGTTAATTGAAGGCATGAAAGCATGCCAATGATGATTAAAGCTGAGCTGTAGGCTGAAGTTAGCATAATCCATAACAATTTCTATATGACTGTACATGTTAGAAGCATTTATTTACAAATTTGGCTTGCATTAAATTGCAGTGTCAATATCATTCTGCTCATCAGGGTTTGGTGAGCTGATTTCTTATGCTGTGCTAGATCAGATGTTTTATACATATGTGTATGCTCTGTATTACATGTATTTGTGAATGTGAAGTTCTTGTATTAAACTGTGGTAAAACCAAATTCACTGCTTCCCCAAATAGATTCGGACAATAGATTATTACAAAATAAACCAGTGTAGGGTACAGCTCATTTAGTGACAAATGGGAATGCCTCTTACGTATCGGGTCGCAGGAGGTCATGATTTGAGTGTATGTAAACAGAAAGAGCAACCTCCCCCCCCTTTTTTTAACATAATATAAAAGCACATCCTTTTGCTGTTGTCATGAAGTGGTGCATAAATGCATGTTCCTTGTGGTACTCTTATCAAAGATTTAAGTGGTTGTCATCTTTTTGCTTTCTTCTAAAACTAGACTTGTTTCTGTACAAAGTTTTAATACAGTTTAGCTAATTCATTTTAAATGTTAAGTTAGCAAAGCTTCCCCAAGGGTCTTCATATAGATGTGATAATTTATTGCTTTTGAAAAAATCTTTCCTACTTTATTCTAATTTATACTTCCTGTTACACTTGAAGGTGGAAATATCTTAAGTATAAAGGAGAAATTCCTTAATTTTTTAATTTTCATTATAGAATATTTTTCTTCTGACATTTAAAAAGGATGAAGTGATTTCTGTGTCTTCTATTTGTATTTTTACATTCTTGTTGTGACTTCAGTAACTGCATATATAAAGTTACCTGAGTTTCTAAACTTTTTGGGATCTTCATTTGCATTTGGTAGAAGTGTTTACAAGTAGTGCAAAAATATAATTATATTCTGAATATACATTTCAAATTCATATGTTTTGATTACTTCTTAAAGGAAAGCTTTACTCAGTTACAGAGAATTGTTTATTTTATTTTTGCCTTTGGGTTAATTGGTGTACTTGTCTATTTCAGAATGTATGAAAACATGTCCACAATGGTGTATTTAAAGGAAGAGAAGTTGGAGAAGCTTACTCAAGATGAAATCATTGCTAAAACTAAGCAAGTGATTAATGGACTAGAGGCACTGAAGAATGAACACAATTCAATTTTACAGAGCTTACTTGAAACACTGAAATGTTTGAAGAAAGATGATGAAACTAATCTGGTTGAAGAAAAATCAAACATGATTCGAAAGTCACTGGAAATGCTGGAGCTCGGCCTTAGTGAAGCACAGGTAAAATTGCAGTAGAAATAGAGCATTTCAGACTTCAAGGACTTAAATTTGCCTTACTGAATATTAGTAACATGCTGGGACATTTATGTTGTTATTGTATGTTAAAGAAAGACTGCTGTAATTAATAGAGATAGATTCTGTCTGTCTTGCTGTGTTGTAGAACTAATTATGTGTTCAGTATTAAAGCACTGAAGCTCATAACTGAGCTTCTCTTTACTTCAGTGAGACAGTAGCCATTTTCCGTTTAGACTTTTCCACAGCATTAGGCAGGTGATGTTTGAGCAGGTCAGGAACTGAGCATTGCCATTTTAACTCTGATTGCATAGGGAGGTCTCACACCCACATAAATAAATGAATTTTATTCTTCCAGCCTTTGAGCTCTGCCATAACATCATGTTATGTTCCCTTGATTCTGAGATTGTTTATAGTAGCTGACAATGCTCCTGGGGCTTTTGAACATTTTACTAAACCAAAATTTAATCTAGAAACATTTTAAAGGTTAAGAACTGGGTATAGAATTTGAACAGCTTTCACGAATGCATGAAAGGACTCTGAGCTAATTTCTCTGAACTGTCTTAGTTGATGGAGGTGTCATCTGCAGAAGATGAGTGAGAAGATGCATGTTTAGTCAGGATGTCAGGACTGTGTTTACATAGTAAACATAGTGGTGAATTGAGGCCTGGGAGAATGAACCAATGTGGGTTACTAGACACGGGAATGTAGAACCCCTGGACATTACGGCGCTGACCGTCAGGCGTTAGTGTATTGTACAAGCTTTGATCCCTTGTGTTGGGAGAAAATACTAGGAGATGTATGGAATAAGATTGCAATAGTTGAGTTACCTTTAATGGGTGTTTTTAGAAGGCCTGTGAGTGAATGAGTAACTTCTCTTTCCTAACTTTGACATGGTATTGAGACTCCGAAAAGCTAGTTCTGATTCGTGGCTCTCTTGGATTCAGCAGCCTCAGTTGCAGATGGTACTGCCTTGTTTGCCCCATGTGGTGTTTTATGAACAGGACCTGAGTAGTCTGCATTTACTGTCTTTGTTAGGAAAGCAATTACACTTCAAACTAATACTCTCAGACCTGATAAGCCTACTCTTCCTGCACCCTTTTGGTTGCAACAGTGCAGTATTTTTTGATTTGCGGGATTTAAATTAAGATACGGAAATATTGGATAGATGTTTTTGTCATGTGGATGTAGGTCTGATGACACAAATGTTATTTCTATGAAAGTGAAACTGACTTTGCTGAAGCAGTAATAACTTTTTCTTTCATTTAATTCTAGAGAGTAAGATTACAAAGGATTTTAGTTTGCCATTGTTGCTTGTAGAGTGTTGTTAGAATATCTTTGATTATATGGACCTTTCCCAAATATACTTTCTGATGTTATAAATGACACTGTTTGAATAGGCCAAGTAATTTAAATTATTGACAGTTTGGAATATGTAAATAGGTAGGTGCTGAAGTCTGGAATTAGGAAATTAGAACTGGAGTTTTATCTTACCTTTCTCAGAAAAAGTAGTTTCTAAAGACTTGATGCATTTGATGATATAAGAATTCTTTTCTGTCTGAAAGCTCTTAAATTAGAGCTCTCTGTTAGTTCTTAGGTTACTTTTGTGATCCTTCAAGTTAAAAGTATTACCGCTTCATTTCATGTTAGCGGAACAAAGACTTCCATTTCAGTGATCTAAATCCTAGTTAAAATTTTTCATATATTTTAAGATTATATGTAATCTTCATGGAATTCTAAAGCAATTTGACTTTTGACAGCATCATGGAAAACAATCATTAGTAAAGAGTTCCTCTAGGTTAATTCTAGCTGAAGTGGTAAAAAATTTTGGAGGAAAAGTGAGAAGCAGGTATATAAAGAAGAGAAATCTGAATGTATACCAGATTTCACAGCTGACATAGGTTTTAAATAATAAAAGGCTTTTAAGTTAAATACAGGACTGCATTCTAGGGGAAGTATGTAATGGGACACCTTTTGCTTTTTAGGTAATGATGGCCTTGTCCAATCACTTAAATGCAGTGGAATCGGAGAAGCAGAAATTGCGTGCTCAGGTTCGCCGGCTATGCCAGGAAAATCAGTGGCTACGGGATGAACTAGCCAATACACAACAGAAACTACAGAAAAGTGAGCAATCTGTGGCTCAACTGGAGGAAGAAAAGAAACATCTAGAATTCATGAATCAATTAAAAAAATATGACGATGATATTTCACCATCAGTAAGTAGCCATGTAGTAAAAAGCACCTTGCATTTACATATGTGTTGTGATCTGCCCAGTTACTAAGAAATGACAGATAGGAGCTTTTTATTTGTCTCTGACATAAACTTGCAATTAAAATGCTTACCTTGTTCCAGTGTCACAGTTTGCAGAAAGATTCTAAGAGTTCAATTCATTCTTGTTTTAAGAGAGTAAATGTTTTACTATCTGTAGATAATAAAATACATATGAGGGTCAAAATCCATAAATATTTATTTAGTATCATATTAGCTTAAAAAAATACAAAACACTGAACTTCAAGCCAAAAATTTCCTTTTGTAAGTTCAACGTTTAAAATAAGTGGGGACTGTAAACTATTTGAGATTCAAAGTACATAGGGGACTTGGCTTATTTTGATTGCAAGAAAAATATTTAATTTTCATCTAGTGAAATCAGTGTGTAGCTTTTATACCTGTTGAGAATTTATACTAGAATAGGTTGTTATTGAATACCCTTTCATGACCTTCTGCAAGACACTGTGATCATCTGCACGTTTTCAGTTGTGTTTAGCTGGCCCATTGTCTTACATATTCTTAGATTTAGCAAGAAAATGGATACCACTTTAATTTACAGAAATAACTTTTTACTTACAAAGACTTATGAATTATTTTCTCTTCTTATTATCCTTTTATTTTGTTTTCCTAAGTTAAATGGTACTGTAGAGAAAGATCTGATTGTGCATTTAGACCTTTTCAGCTGTGTCTTGGAAAGAAGTTTTTCATAACCAATTATTTCAGCAACATAACGGTTGAAAATGTGTGTGTTTTAGTCATGCTTAACCAGCTGCTTGACTAATCCTTTTTAACAGATTGTGAGCTGTGGGAGTTGTTTTGGTCAGTTGCACGTGGAACTTTTCTGTGCTGTTCCATGAGTTGGTATTTGTAGCTGAATACTGCCACTGAAGCCTGTTTAGAAGAGGGTCAGGAGGGGGGACTATTAAGATTTTGATGTGCTAACTGTTGAACTGTAATCTGCAGGTGGCCTAAATAACACTATTATTTCAAGTTTAATTGGCAAATAGGGACAAAGTAAGCAAAGCATCTTTATAGTTTCACTAGCCATATGGACAGCCTCTTTTTGTTAGCCTTTGAAAATGCTCAATTGTATCTACTCGGTATGAGGCTGGAATCAGCACACTTCCCGACTAGTCCCATCTAGTCCCATCAATCTGCTGCTTTTGCAGAGCACCCACTTTACCACCACTGAAGTTGAATGCCAGCAGCAGCAGTTGCCTTTTTCTCATTGGTGGAAAAAGGTGTTGGATAGCCAGAAAAACAGGAATGTGTTCTGCTCCTGGGTTTTCTCCTTACTGAGATTAACATTTCTGAGAACTTAAACTATTTCTATTTTGTAGACTCTATGTTTAAGAAACAGGATTGATGGATGATCTGTTTCTTTATTTTACGTGATTCTGGTATTTGGAATGATCTTGGGATGTTTACGATCAATATACACTGATGGATTGTGCAGAAATTAATATGGTTCATGATGGACACTGTGGGAGATGAACTTCCTTCCAAGTGGTTTTGGTTTTTTATTTTTTTTCCTCCTTGAACCTTACAGATCATAATTGCAAAATCTATTATTTCTGTGAAAATTGAGTACTAAGAAATTAAGGTGACAGAGTTAAAAGTTGCTGGTGAAACTTTATTCTTCGGGAGATGAATCTCCTTACTCCTCTCCCTTGTTCATCTATAACTACGCTCATGACTAAAAAAATACAGAATAATTGTGTATTCAGTAGCACTCCCTTTTCACTGGGTACTTTCAGTAGGCATAATGTCTCTGTAAGAATAGCAAGTGTGCTCTTGTGTGCTTAAATTGAGACTGAGATCTAGGAGACCTGATTTCTATTCCTGGCCCTTCTGAAGGTGTCCTTGTATTGTTTTGGGACAGAGTATGTAAATACATTTGACTGTAAGACCTTCATTAAACTTCTGTGAGAAATGGTATTCTTGGCAATTCTTAAGTTCTGGATGTGGGGTTTCTCATTAATATTGCTGATTAAGTGGACTGTCCTTTATGCCTTGGGTTTAAGTGTAACAATCTGTTTGGGTTTGGGGTTGTTCTATAGGAGGATAAAGATACGGATTCCACCAAAGAGCCTTTGGATGACTTATTTCCCAATGATGAAGATGACCAAGGCCAAGGCAGTAAGTGCACTCCAGGTTACAATGTTTGTGTATTTATGCAATGCAGAATATAAAGATACTTTTTACAAAAATGAATCCATGTTTGGGGCCCTCTGGGACACAGTGGATTGGTGAATGCTTCTGCTAGAATAAGGAAACCAGTCATTGATATACATTCTGTACATTGATATGTACAGAACCGGGGCCTAGCTTTTTAAAGAGAGTTTACCAGCTGTTGTAAAGTTCTTGGGACTGACTTCAGTTTGAAATTGGTCCCTCAGTCTTTCCTGTGGGCCTTAGAATGGAAAAAGTTTGTTCCAAGTGACTGAGGTAGATTCAGAAACTCCGAAGCTTTTTGATGATGTGCCCAGATGGTGAACTCTATTAATGGCCTTTTTAATGATCTGATTGAACATTTAGGGGAAGGTATCAGTCTGAAGTCTTTTCTCATATAGTCTTCTGTGCTTTGCTAAGGTTGTCTTCCTTAGTTATACTACTCATTGTACAAGTATTGTCTTCAGGTCAGAAGGACTGATGAATATGCAGTGATGTTTGAGGTGGAGGTTGGTGGAGTGATTGAAAGAAGCCATTATTAGATAAGTCTTGGTTAGTGAAATGTGCTTTTCGTATGAGTGTAAAGCTGATATTATCTACCATATTGATTTTGAAGTGTATATGCAGTGTGCTAGTAGTGTAGTGGTTCTTAGTAGACAATTGACTTCAGAAGAAAATGTCTGAAGGGTCCCACCTGTGTAATTGGCAGTTTTGAATTTCCTTTATGGCCACATACACAAAATACACTCCATGCTTGATGCATGGTAATGCTGTTTGTAGCCAGCAATGGAAGGAAGATTTGAAGAGTTTAGAATAGGTTAGTGTTGACCATGAACTCCATCCTGCGCTCATCCTTCCTTCCCTACAATTTTGTAGTAGGAAAGTTGAATGGCAAAGCTGGCTATATACCTGCCTAGTCCATCTACCTTATTTTGCTTTTCAAAAGACAAAGTTGACATTTCAGTAATTTCCTGACCTCAGTGAAAAATACTGAAATGGTTCAGTGCTTTGGTAGGCAGTGATTGTGGTTGTAGGCTTGGAATTGTACGATTCCACTGACATAAAAAGGCTCCCACTTTCTGTGAGAGTTTCTTTGCTCAGTGGAAAGGAGAGAAGAAAGTCAGGCTCACAGCTAGAGCCCTTATCCTGTGTGTTGTGTAGAATTTAATGAAAATGAGTAAGAGCTATTTTTCTCAACTGTCATAGAAATCTCCCAGGGGAAGAGAAAAAGGCTAGTAAATTTTGGGAGGAACGAGAGGGTGGGAGTTGCAACAACCAAAGGTTAGGAGCTACTGGAAAATAAGTGGCTAAGCCTGAGGGTTAGTAAGTAAAACTTAAGGGTTGACACTATCTTTGACTCAGTGCCTTTTCTCTTGCAACTGTTGCTTGTGGCATCCAAGGTGTTTTAATCCCTTATGTGCCAACCTTAAGTATTCCTTGGTATAGCAAACAAAAGGAAACAAAAAATATGTGTGTTTAGAGGAGGAGACTAAAGGAAAAAGGACAAATCATTTGAGCTTTTCTGCAGGTATTTGGCTTTTCTATGTTAATGTTCCTTTCTATAGGAAAATGTAGATATTTGTAAGTGCAAAATGATGGTGTCTTGGGAATTGCTAATGATTTGCTGAGCTGAAATAATTTTCTACTTTCTTCATTGGTTTGTTACATTTGGCCCTTTGAGCTAGTAGGAGTCTAAAATAATATTGATGTAGTACTGGACAGAGTATGAAGAATAAAATGGTCATATTTTCACTGTCACTGTTCAAGACAGCATGACTGTTGTGAAGTATGTTCTCATACTAATGTTTTGTATTGAAGAAGTAAAATTCAATGAGTCTCATTTTGTGACACTGAGCAGTAATGTTAGATGTTTTAGTGACAGTCATTTGTAAACAACTTGAAATCTTGCGGATTTCTTTCAGTTCAACAGCAGCATAGCAGTGCAGCAGCTGCTGCCCAGCAAGGTGGCTATGAGATTCCAGCAAGATTAAGGACCCTTCATAATCTTGTTATTCAGTACGCTTCCCAAGGTAGATATGAGGTTGCTGTACCTCTCTGTAAACAAGCTCTTGAAGATCTGGAGAAGACTTCGGGTCATGATCATCCTGATGTTGCCACTATGTTGAACATACTTGCTTTGGTGTACAGGTTTGTATACAGACATAGATAAATATCAGTTAAATAAATAATTAATATTTGGCTACAACCTGTTAATGTTCAGACTAACATTTTTTGACTGTTGTGTTATTTTCCATTCCCTGTTTTTTATTAAAACCCACAAGAGAGTCCTGCAATATTAATGTCTCTTTATACTTAAAAGTCAAACAAGTTACTGCATTTTTGCCTGTGCCTTTGTTTTGTGAGTGAAGCTGGTTTTGATACTTTTTAAATTTTTTGTGTCTAATGAGGGGGCGTGTCTTGATTACCCACTTACAGATAACCTAGAGGTATAAATTGGACAGTGGTATAGAAGTGGTACATGCTAGTCCTCAACCAGCAAATTACAATTACATGCCTCAAGGTTTTACTCCTGATTTCTGAATATATTCTCAATTATTATTTTTTGTACTGGCATCTTTAGGCTGGTACTGAAGTCAGCTTAATTTTTATTATTTTCTTTTCTGAATCCTCAGTATTAATTATGACTCTTTAAAATTTAGAGACCAGAACAAATACAAAGATGCAGCAAATCTCCTGAATGATGCCTTGGCTATCCGTGAAAAGACTTTGGGCAAAGATCATCCAGCGGTTTGTATACATGCAATATCATATTCTTAGCTGTGTTTTTCACTGAATTTTTTTCAACTCATTCTAATATTAAACTCAACAGGAAAGTTTTTAAGACCTGGCTTATCTCTAAACAGTACAGGTAGGAGGCTACAATGTAACATTCTTTGTTTTCTCTTAAATATTCAACGTACCTTTTGAGCGTTATATTCAATGCTGTTTCACCACAAATGACTTGCACGTTCTTGATTTTGGATTGCATGGATTTTCTATGGGAAATTAATTTGGGAAGAAAGATTTCTATTTGCTTACTCAATCACTTCATTAAACTCAGATTGAAGGTGTACTTCTGATTTTTTTTTTTTATTGCTGCTTTTAAACGAAACATAAATCAAACTTTTGTACTTAGTGTTTAAAATTAATGTGGTATCTCACTTCATGTAGCCTGTGTGAAGCAGAGCAGATCTGAGTATAAATGTGAGAGGTATAAATGAGTATAGATGTGAGAGGTAACTTGGTAAGAGAAGAATGTATTAAGGAAATGTGTGCACTAAATGACGCTTCCACAAATGAAGGAAAAGTATTCTGTGATTTTGTTTTTTTTGCCTTTCCTCATTTGTGTATGTGTGAGTTCAGCAATAATTAGTTCTTCATTTGCAAATTTCAAGATTTCTACCCTGTGCATGGAAAATTTGAAAACATCAATGCATTGCAGATGTGTTCATTTGTCAGATGTTTGTATTGGCAAATTCCCGTGTAATTGATATTTCTCTACTGTTGGCAGGTGGCAGCAACTCTAAACAATCTTGCAGTACTTTATGGTAAACGGGGAAAGTACAAAGAAGCTGAACCATTGTGTAAGCGAGCTCTGGAAATCAGAGAAAAGGTATACTCGAAGGAATACAGCCCCCTTGAATGGATTTTTTTGGGGAGGGGGCGAAGTGAAATACTTGTACTTTTTTTTTTGTGTGTGTTTTGGTTGGGTAGATCTGCCAGATAAACTACAGAGTTATCAGTGTTGTAGTAGTAGTGCCTGAAGTTCAAACCAGTAGTAAATTCCAGTAGTCCTATGGAGCTGTTGGAGCACTCTGGGTATGTTCTGTATTTTGTAATTAACCTTCTTTACCTTTTTCTTTCCTCGTTGTTAGTTAAGTAATCTTCGATTTGTCAAAAGCATTAGAGTTAAAAATGAAACTTCATTAACATTTTAAAGTTGATTAATTTGTGATTATGTGTGGATATTTATTAGTCCATGAGACTGCCTGCATCTTCAGTCTTCTTTGTATAATACTCTGTGAATAATGTTATTATACTACTTATATTATTCCTGTTGTAAATTGTTCTGCAGCATTCTCAGTTTGTAATAGAATTAATTTTCATATCTTTCAAATGCAAATTTTGCTTTTGTCATCCTTGTGTTGAATTGTTGAGGAATAAAAATTAACAGGGTATTTCTAAATTATGCATTTCTAAACCCTGATATAATGATTGAAAAATGTTTTAATACAAGGTATTTAATTTTCAGGTTCTGGGGAAAGATCACCCTGATGTTGCCAAACAATTAAATAACTTGGCTTTACTGTGCCAGAACCAAGGTAAATATGAGGAGGTTGAATACTACTATCAGAGGGCACTGGAGATTTACCAAACTAAGCTGGGACCAGATGATCCAAATGTTGCAAAGACCAAGAATAACCTGGTAAGCCTTTTACAAAGTAAATCTAAGAAAGTAAAATTTTCTATTGAATTGAAATGTGCCTTTATTCAGCATGTATTGTATTTATTATTTATCAAGCTAAATAAAACAATATGCTTATTGATCTTTTGGGGGGTATTTTGTTTTCAGGCATCCTGCTATCTAAAACAGGGCAAATTTAAGCAAGCGGAAACTTTATACAAAGAGATTCTTACTCGCGCTCATGAACGGGAATTCGGCTCTGTAGACGGTAAGAAACTTAGTCCCTAGGTTTGAATGTACATTTCATTTTGTAGTTACTATTAGATGAAATCTGTAGGAAGTTAATTGTACTGATTAAAGTTGTTGTCTGCTTGAGGTAGAATTAAAAAGCGAGATTCTAAATGCATTGAGGTACATTCATCATAAGAGAGCATTTAGGTACAGCAGTAACATTTGATTCAAAAGGGGAGGTTTTCTTACATCAGAGAGACTTGGTAGGTTTATGTTTTATGGATTGTATTTCTGACATAATTTATCTTATGCTGCCCCCCCGCCCCCCAAAAAAAAATATTTTTATAGAGGCAGAAAAATGTGTGTCACTTTCCAGTCGCAGAAAGAAGTGCATGATTTTTAATGGCATAATAAATACATTGTTAATATGAGTCCTCCATTATTACATTTAAAGAATGGGTAAAATACCCTTAAATTGTGAATTACACTGTACATTGAAGTCAAATGCATTTTATTAACTATAAATCACAGTGAAGAATTTTCATTGCATTCCTGACAGTAGCATATACACCACTTAGTAGATGTCAAAACAGTTGTTATGATAAAAGAAAAAAATGCCTGTTTTCTAGCACAGAACTAGGCACATCAGAAATCTATGACAGCATATTCTGACTTCAGAGCTTCTCAGAAGTAACCGTTTCTAGGTTCAGATAAGAAAAGAAGGTAGAATTGTAAAACTGTAAAATAAGTACATGTTTTATTTATCTGCTGCTTGTAGTATAGACAGTAAACTTTTTTGTGGTGGTAGTAGTATAATTCTCTGGTTCACAACTTCATTTCAGAAGGGTGAAAATCAAACAATAACTACTTAGTAGTTTTGTATTTCTATAAAATATTTTCTTCTGTTTCATCAGATGAAAATAAGCCTATTTGGATGCATGCAGAAGAGAGGGAAGAATGCAAAGTAAGGCCATTGTCATAAATCTTTCTTGGAGCTTTCACTGTTTAAGTTACAAATCAGTTATTTTTCTTCAATGTTACTTTTGTTTTAGGGAAAGCAAAAAGATGGCACGACTTTTGGAGAATATGGTAGCTGGTACAAAGCTTGCAAAGTTGACAGGTGAGTAGTTTCTGTACGGGTTAAACTATGGCAATACCCAGTATCCAGAAATGTCAGATTAAAGCATGTTTAAAAGTGAAACCAAATCAACTGCTTGCTTAGGACTATAAAAACTACAGTATTAAAAACTCAGTCCCCAAGAGCAGGTTTCAGGAACACAGTAGCAGTTTTCAAGTCCTGGGGCTGCTTTTAATCTAGGCTGGTTAGATCTAGTAAGTGATATAAAAATTCACCACTTGTGTTCTTGGCAGCCTTTCACGTGGAATCATAAGTCACCTTTCTTTCCTTTTATACCGTTGGTTGGCGTACATGCTCTCCCTGCTCCAGCAAGACCTCTAGAGAGGGCCAGAAGCAGAAAGGAGACTGTGCAAGTAACTGAGCCTTGAGTTTTCTATCTGGCAAAAGAAGCTAAGTTAAACTGCCCCAACTCAGTAGTATTTGAGTTTCTAAAGCTTGAAGAATAGTGTTTTGTGTGAATGAAAATGTGTCCTTTAAAATGGAGGAGAAACAAGGACTTCAGCTTGGATTATACTTGGTGAACAAAAGTACACTTTTTTTGTTTGCTTTAATTTTGCTCCTTAACTGCCTCTTTTTTTTTTTTTTTTTAGCATGCAGGAGTTACAATGTAAGAAGAAACCCGCACCTAGTGCAGACAGTGTTCCATGAGGGTTCTGCACTTTGTCAGTGTTTGAATTCTTGTGCTTAACAAGCAGCAGAACCTTTGTTCTGTTGAAATTTGCTCTATTTTCTCCTGAATTCTGGGTGCAGTACATTTTGTTGACTAGTTTTTCATGTACTAGTTTATTCTAATGCATGAGGAAATATTTTCTCTGCTGTTAAAGGAGCAAAACTTAATGCAACAATACTGTAACTGAGCTAACTCTCATTGTGTCATTGAAAAAAAAAGTCTCATTGGAGAGTGAGATTTGTTAATGTGCAATTTTTTTCCCTCTTTAATGTTCAAGCATAGTTTGAATGCTGAGAAACTGCAAATAGATACTAAGTAAAAGCTGATGAAAGGAACTGTTGATTTGTTTTGTGACTAATGCGTGCTACAGTAATGGTCACTGTATGCATGAGCAGGCATGTTTTCTGGAAGTTTCACAATTACTCAGTTGGACACACTCAGATTGAGGGAAGTTTTCACCTGGAGATGCATCTGAGAAACGCAAGGATATAGAACTCCAGTTTTCTCTTGAGTAGATCTAGAGTCTAGTTACTAATTTCCAGTTTCAGGGCTGTTGTCTGATCGTAGTATGAGCCATTAATGCACTTTGAAATGAGTTAACAGGTTTTTCCATATATGTGAAGTACAGTATAATATATTTCAAGAGAGATTTATTAAATAGTAATTACCAAAATTATGATAAATACTGTATTAATTTTTTGTTAGTTTGTGAATTGAGTTTTGCATGTGTGTATATTTACTTTTTTTTTTTTCTGTAAACAGTCCAACAGTAACAACTACCTTAAAGAACCTTGGAGCACTTTACAGACGACAGGGCAAATTTGAAGCTGCTGAAACATTAGAAGAGGCAGCAATGAGATCTCGTAAACAGGCAAGTATGAAAACTGTCCTTAATGATATTTCTGCATGGTGGTCACGTAGATTTTCGATTTCAGCATCTTTTGTACATGCAGAATATATACTTCTAGCTATTCAGTGTCTGGTGCCTGGTATCACCCTCTAATTTCAGTCTGAACTGGTGATAAACTGATACCATCTTAACACTTGCAATCTGGTTAATTGCTAGGGCGGTGGCACCATGTACCAGAGGCATGATCCAAATTGAGGATGAAATTATGTGGAAAATGGAACAGCAGAAAACAGTGTCGGTCAGCAGTTCTCAACTGGCTTCGTGTTATGGGTGATAGGCTGTAGTTAAGGGAAAATGGAGAGTTTCTGTTGGTAATCTCCTTTGCCAGTAATACTGTTCTCCTTTTAATAAGGAGCTATCAAACTTCCAAATATTCTGTTTCTGCATGCAACTGACTGACTGGTGCAGAAGACATTTATAAATTTATAAATTTATAAATGACTGACCTTTAGAAGACTATTATAAATTTATCAGTTGCTGTTTCTGTTACTTTTGAAACCAGTGGGATGGATATTACAGTTTAATGGGACATTATTGTTCTTTTAATGTGGAGAAGTTCTGTGCTGTCTCTGTGCTCTCAAATCTGCTGTTCAAGTAAGCCTTTTACAGTCTTAGAAGGTGGGAGAGTGTTTGGTTTTTTGGGGATTTTATTGGCTTTTTTTTCCTTCCTTTTTGGATTATTTGATACGTTGTCTTTGATAAAAGTACATAAGACTGGACAAGCAAACATGGCTTGTGGGTTTTAAAATGGAAAGCAAAATAAGAAAATATAAGTGAATAAAAGAAAACTTGGAAAGTTCAATTTTCGTTTTGTTTTTATGCAATAGTAAATAAGATTATTATTTTTTATTCAGAAGTGGTTTGTTTTGTTTGTTTTTTCTTTTTTTTTCCTTAAGTGTCCATGTAAAATTCTAAAGTCAAGTTCTAAATTCAAGTAAACTGACTTAGATGATGGACCATATCTTTATTAATAATGTACTGGTTTACTGATTTGAAATTGTATTTTAAAGAATGATATTGCAGTGTTTGATGTATATAGAAGCAGATTTGTGGAAAAGGGGGAGAACAAAAAAGTTCCTGGCAAACCTTGTGTTCTTCTAGTGAATTCAGCATCAGTTCCCTGTGCTGTAAGTTTGCATAAGTTCTTTCTTCCACAAAAAATGATGGAAAACTTGCTAGTGTTTGTCAAATAAATGGAATGAAACTGATAAAAAGAAAGTATGAATCTGGGAGAAAAGTTCTTCAGCAAAAAAAGATGGGGGAGTAATTGATAGAGGATGATTTTCAGATACTTTTACTGAAGGCTCATTTTTGGTGTGTCTCTTATTCAAATATGATTTGAAAATAAGAATCATAGAATCACAGAATGGTTTGGGCTGGAATGGACCTTAAAGATCATCTAGCTCCAACCCCCCTGCCATCAGCAGGGACACCTTCCACTAGACCAGGTTGCTCCAAGCCTCGTCCAGCCTGGCCTTGAACACTTCCAGGGAGGAGCAGCCACAGCTTCCTTGGGCAACCTGTGCCAGTGTTTAAAGAAACAAATATGCACTGCACCTCTGCATCTTACATATTTGCTTTGGTTCTTAGTTTTACTGTTGCCATTACACATCATAAGTTTTTTAGTGTGAACAGATATATTATGCCAATTTATCCTGGTTGTAATAGTAATAAGAAGACCGGAAGAAAACTTATTTTGTAGTTTTGTTTGTTTCCTTTTTTCATATTAAAAAAAACCGCAACAAAACAGAGCACCAACTTTTCAAGTTCAGATTTTTACTGGGAAGCTTGGAATTGATTATTTGGGGATTAAGGATGGAAGGATTTTGCTATTGGGAAGCCTCTTTTTGAGAGTCCCTGTTTAATCAGCCCACTTCTAGCTTGCCAGTACCACTGCAAAAGCTGTTCATTGCCTCCATATTCCATAGAGCCTGCTGGAGGCTTGCTGCTGCTACTTTATCTTTATTAAGCATGCTTCAGATTTTTGTTGGTGCATCATATACCACTGTACCATCATACCATAATATGACACTTTACACACAGCGTTAGATTTGGACATGTAAAAAACAATGCTCTCTTACACGTAGCATTCGACACTACCTTTCTGTTGTAGGTCATTAAAGTAAAGGAGGACAGACAGGGTTAATGCATTTCCCCTTTTAAGCTAAAAGCAAGGAGATACTTTTGTTCCCAAGTGTGGAAAAGTATCAGTCCTCCACAGCTTTGTTCTCCTTCACATGTTTTGTTTGCTTTAGCTGCTGGGATGTATATATGCTAGATTTTTGAAGACCAGTGAAATTCTTCATCCTTCATTTTTCATGACAGAACCAAACAAACTGGGAAAATGCAGTTCCCTGACCCTTCATTATAATTTTTTTCTTTATCATGAGAGGTAAATGAGAGATGATAGGTTTGGAACAGAGCCTAGAGTCTGTATGTGATATATCACCTTCTTAGTGGTGACTTTAAATAGTTTTATGTTTTTTGTGTACTGTGCTGCTAAAGGGATTGGTGCAAAAGCTGTTTTGACTTTACACTTTGTAAAGTCTGACTCTAGCCACTTTTCTGCACCTTACAGCCACGTGGAAGTGGGAATATATGATCATTATATGATGATTTCATGCTTTCTTGTGTGTAGGATTACGTTAGGGAGGGCTGTTCTGCTCTCAGTAAGTGGAAAGCAGCTATATGGGAGCCAAGAACCTGATTTCTCCTTGCTTCTAAACCAACTTTCATTCTTATTCATACACTCTATTTTTAAATAGAACTTTTGCATGATTTTCACTTTTTGTATTGTGGATTTGTCCCACAGATCCTCTGCTGCTTTTGGTACTAATACTGCACAGTGAAAGATGCAGAATGTTTTATTGCGTGCAATGCATTTATCCGAGTTCTCTTCCTGTCAGCAAATACTATCTGTGATGTGGAGTAGGTTTATTATAAAGAAAACAAAATTGCCCTTTGTTACTTTTTAATTTCTGTGGTAAAGATTTTGCCTTTATTTGTAGTGCAGGGTTTTCACAGAAGGTATTTGAGCAATTTTAAGATTTTCTATTTGATGTATTTCTGAAGGATAAATTATAATACTGTGCAAAGTCTCATATGTGACTATTTTTAAATGACACAACCTGTGTCTTAGGTATTAGATATTCAGGCACCTGCAACAGTCTTTCCAAAGGTGGGTGGATACTTCACCATTGGATAGGTGGAAAACGGAGTATTGCTTTGACTGTTTGTGATCTATAAATTGCTTAAATATTAAGCTGGTGGCCAGGTGGCTTCAGGTAAGTGACATGAACACTGTGAGGCTTTGGTAAGGGAAGGAGGAAAAGAATGGCAAGTCACTGGATCCTCAAACTTCTGAACTATCCACTTCAGGCTATGTCAATTCTTGCAAAGCTTAAAGGGCAGCTCATCTTAACTGCCCTTTGAAAGCAGAGCCGGGGTGATGGAGTTACGGGTTGGTTTGGCTTTTCTCTTGAAATGGTTTTTGTGTTTCACTTGTAGATTAATACAGCTTGTAATAAAATGTTTTCTCATTTTATCTGATTCTCAGGGTCTTGACAATGTTCATAAACAGAGAGTTGCCGAAGTGCTGAATGACCCTGAGAGCATAGAAAAAAGGCGAAGCCGAGAAAGCCTCAACGTTGATGTGGTAAAGTACGAGAGTGGTCCCGATGGAGGCGAGGAAGTGAGTATGAGCGTAGAATGGAATGGGGTAAGTACAGTACACAGTTTAAGAAAATAGCTTGGATAAATTATCACCGTAACAAATACGATCATCCATTCACCAGCCTATTGTGTTTTCAGTAGTTTCTTGGTTGATCTACTTTGTATTTTGTAATTTTTGAAGAGTCAATTAAGAAATGAAAAATAACATTTTGTTTATCATAACATAATGTAAAAAAATATTAATATTTTAAAATTTTAAAACATCCTTTCTGTTGTTGTCCTGAATGGTTAATTTCTTCAAGAATCCCAAGCAGTTGTATTTAACTCTACGTTGTTTAATGCTGATTGAGTGTCCTGGTTATGGTCTGGTGTACAATTGCTTGTCAGTGGTTTCTTTTTACTGGTAGAAATATTCTAGCAATTAACTTACTTTTGCTTTTGTCCTTTTGATGCCATATTTGACCTTATTTTAAATGTTTCTTTAAAAATACTGGAATCACAAAGAGTATTTGCTCTGGAGATGTATTAAGTGTTAGCAGTTTTAGAGTAAATTAAAGTGATCAATCTAGCACTAAAATAATTCCAATCTCCTTGCCCAACTTCTTAGAGGAAAGAATGTAACTTTTCAAGCTGCTGTACAATCCATTTTAAGAGGCACTGCCATCACATAACAATGTGACAGCAACTTCACATTTCTTAAGTGAAATATTAATATCACTTTCCTGTATAAGAATTTGACTGGAGTCAGGGCTTGTTCCTCTTTGTTTCCCATGTATTGGCTCCATTGTATAATGCTGATTGTCGTAAAGTAAAAACATTATATATAATATGGTTACATATGCATTTTTCTGACCATTGTTTTCCTCTGATTTGAAAGACAGTGCAAGCTTTCAGTTATTGATCTGGCTTATGTAGTTGTTTGCTTCAGTCACCAGCTTTCCCATGCTTTATCCCATTGCCAGCAATGGGATATATATTGCACTGTTAACTAACTCCCAGCTGCAGTTCTGCTGAAAATACTCTCTTAGATTATAGGAGTGGTGTTGCCTGCTTTTGCTGTATGGGAGGGGAAGTAGCCTACTTTGCAATATCAAATGTTCTGAAGTTTCATTTCTCTTACAATAGCAATCTGTTTTTTTCCTTCTCTTTTTTTTAGCCACATGAGGCAAAGTTTAGCATTCCAAAGAAATCTTGATAAAACATGTACCGCTTTAGTCTTAAATAATAATGTTCTTTCCATCTTTGCTTTTGTCTCTTTATTATTGTTTTCTTGGCATTGGTGTTCTCAGTGCCAAGACAGTCAATCAGCATCTATTGTGAATAATACTGCATCATTAATAAAGCCAAATTAAGGTTGGATAACTCTTTTTTTAATTCTCATTTTGCCTGTTCAGCGTTAGAACTGTGTACTGTACTCTTCCCTTAATTTTCACTGTACTTTGCATGACTATATGTTCTAAATGGTTTAAACTATTTTTCTGTTATTGACATTAATTAATCAAGCATGCAGATTTTGGATTGAAAGAGCCTTCTGTGGAAAAGCAATAGACAGTATTTCTAGGTCAATATTTGAATCAAACTCAGTGATAAAATTTGTTGATCTGAAAGATTAAGTTTTGACCTCTTAGGGCAAACAAACTTCATTTTTTATCTGCTGAAGTGGCATTGCTTTATTCTCATCTCCATTATTTCTTTTTTGCCCTCTTAAGAGAAGAGGTATTACACGTTTTACAGAAAGTGGGCAACTCTCTCTCCCTCTACCCTGCTATTGTTTCTATCTCAGTGCTGTTCTTCCCTCTACTTTATATTGTGTAGTATTTTTTACCCTCGTCTGTTCCCTCCAGACAAAATATTCTGATTCATAAACTATAGTAGAAATTGTTAATTCTGTGTGCAGAGCCTGAAGAGAGGCTTGCCTTTTCCATTTAAATTCCTCTGAAGCAGTCAGGTTGACTCATACTCTTGGCTGTCAAAGAGAATAGGTAGAGTGTGTAAAGCAACAAACTTCAATGAGAAATTTTTGTTGGAAGATTTATTGTAATGAAGTGACTTCCATATGTAGTGTAATCCACATAAAGCATTATGTGTTTTGATGTAATATCTTACACTCTTATAAAAATAACTGAAATGTCTGTTGAAGTAAATCTGCTGTTTAATTATTATAATGGGCATGTTTCATGAGGTTGTATAGGACATGTTGACGTGTTTCTTATAAAGTCCGTCCCTTAAAGATAACAGAAGATACTTGAAAATGAAAAGAAGTACTTAATCTTAAAAATTCAAGGTAGAAATCCCAAGATTTCTATCCCTTGTTCTATTTGTATATAAAAAATTACAGTGGGTATCTGTAACTGGCATGTTTGTAAATTGATCTTGCAGTCAGTTGCAGGACTGGTGGTATGATAGTGCTTAATTTAAGATAATGTTCTTAGTATGGGGAAGTACTTTTCTTATTCTAACCCATATGCTTAAAAAAGACAAACTTTGGGGCACATAAGTCCACTTCCAGGTGTGAAATGAAAGCCATAAATTTCACTACCATAGACTAGCTGGTAAGAGTTGCTTTTGTTCAGTAAGAAGTGTCAGTCAGTCAGAGGGGCATTGTAGCAAACAACTACAAAGTATGGGAGATGGTGATGGTGGAGAGGCGTAAGCAAAAGTGTTAAGGTGGTTCTCATTCTGAGTGACATAAAAATGGCAATTAAACTTTGCCATAGAAATTGATATCTCTCGTGATTTTTTTGTTTGTTCATTTATGCTGGACTTAGGATTTTTTTCTTATCCAAAGCTCATGTTTTAAAGGTGATTTGTCAATCATGCAGTCAGTGTTGAACTTGGGAGTTTGATGTTTTTATTTCAGATTTGAAGTACTCAAAAGCTTATTCCTAATGTGCTAGTTAGCATAACGTAATGCTCTATATGCTCTATACCTACCAAATTTGTCTTGCCTTTATTCTTTGGGTCATTATCACTGCTATTGCATTGCTGGTTTAAGACCGTTGGAATAATCAGCCTTTTCACTGATGTAATACTTCTGGTTGGATTTTAGACCACAGTTTATTCAATCCTGCAAAGCTGAACTCTGTTCTTAAAAGTGAACAATATATGCAATTTAGTTTGAAACATAAATACTGTTAGGTTTTGATCTTCTAATCACTTGGTAGCAAAGCATTTTGCCCTTTCCAGGAATAATTTTAATTCCTGTTCATTCCAGTCCTATAGGTAAAGGCTCTCAAAACAGTTATCTTAAGACTATCAGTAATGGTCTCTGTACTTACACCAAGAATGGAAATGATGTGAACTGAACCACAGCTTATTTTTGAAGGTAGATTCTTTCAGCCGCCTCACTGCTTTAGGGAAAGTAGGGAAGTTCCCCTTGCATACATATATACACACAGATATGTTCTAAAAAACACTCATGAAACTGAATTGACACAAGTTGATTGAATTCTAATTCCTTAAAGGAACAAACGGAATTTTGTCTGGAGGTTGAGGGAAGACCTCTTTCTTCTTGCAGTTTTGTTTCAAGGAAAATTCCTGACAGAAGTTAAAGCTGAAATGAATGCACCTTGCTCTGTTCCTTTATTCTTTTTTTTTTTCTTTATTTTTTGTTAATGTCATCTGAAAAAAAAAAAAGTTCTTGAGCTATCCCTTCTTAAAGGTGTTTGGTATTTTATACAAATGCTAACTTGAAGGAATGCACAGCCTCATCCATGCTCATTTGTAATTTGCATATCGGTGATACAGGCGAAACTTAAAGATGTACATTCTGGTAACTGCAGGGGCCTACACTTTGTACTGAAGGGCAGTCCAAATATTTACTCTGGAAAAAATTGTTTTGAATGTGACCTAGAAATACTGTAAACGTACTGTTCAAAATTGAAAACTGTTGAATTTTTCCCAACAGTTTCATTCAGTTTTTCTCTCTCCATTTCTGACAGGCCTAGATGCCTTTTGTGATTCTTATACTGTCTCCTGCATGACGGGCGTGCACCATCTTCAAGCTTTAACTTCTCTCTTCAGTACTGACTGCTGTGTTTTAGCAAACCCCTTAAGATTCTTGTCAGAGCTACACTTCCCTGTAAACTGGCCATTCCTTCAGTGCTGGTGTCTTTTTTTGGTTTTTCTATTTCTGTACATGTGTAGCTTTGCCAGATATGTATCTAGTCATACAAAATGTTATTACAACCATTTGCTGTGTAATACATTAGTAAAAAAAAAAACCAAACAACTAATGAAGAACTTTATAAGTAGCTGTTCACTCTGGAAAAAAGGTAGTTAAAAGTATCACACAAGGTATTATTGAAATGGCATGATGGTGATCTTTACAGGAGAAAAACAAAACCCGTAACAGTAAGGCATGTTCTCCAAGTGCTTTAAAACATATTTAGAGACCTATTACATGGTTAACATCAATATGGAACTCTGGATGTCTTGACCTATGATTATTCTAAAGTAGCGTTGCTGTTTAGTCTTTGTGTGAGATTTTGGCAATTATGCTTTTCTCTACTAATCTTGGTGTTCAGTGATTTGTGTATTTGTCTTTCTAACTTCTAATAAACTCACTCCAACTCAGGTGTCTGTCTTTGTCTGCTTAGTAGTACTTTGCTTTCTTCTTTTACAATTCTTTTTTCATAATCACAGAGGATTTCTATGAAGTAGGAAGTGATCACTTCTAATCTTACTAAACTGTTGGGTTTTCTTGGGTTTGCTTTGTTTTGTTTTTTTTTTAAATTAAAAATGGAATTGTGGTAAGTTGGAAGTTTCTTTGGATCATCACAGCAGTGTAAAACATTAATGCAATGTATGAACAATTCATCATGTTTTACATTGCCTTTGGTGAAAGTTAAAATGAAGCATAGGAATTTAACCTTACATGTTTCTGATCGGAAATATTTTTGTTTAAGGATTTTAGGATTAATTAAACATCTTTGCAAGTAATGTAGATGTTTAGAAAAAATAAAACAGGTTTTTTTTTTTTCTTAGACTGTAATGGAATGCTTTTGCTTGGAGCTTTTGCTCTGTTAACCACGGTGCACGCATATGAAGTGGTAATGTGGTGATGGTGAATTGTTTGACTACTGTGATGGGATTTCAGTAATTCTTATGAATCATGGCTTGAGCACGACTTCACATTTTAGAAATCTTTGCTACAGTTTGGAATGAAGCCTTTTGCTTTGGTAAAGTTATAGCTATATGATACTCTGTGTTTAGGTAATTGTACCAAGTATATATTAATAGCAATTCTTTAAAAAAAATCATAAATGACGTGTTTTTGAGCCAGGTTTGGGGGAGGGTGACAAGCTCTTGCACTTTCACATTTGTTCAATTTCTTTCAGGATGGCACTGGATCTTTAAAACGCAGTGGTTCCTTTAGCAAACTTCGTGCTTCCATTAGACGCAGCAGTGAGAAGCTGGTTAGAAAGCTGAAGGGAGGAAGTTCACGAGACAGTGAACCAAAGAATCCAGGGTAATTATCTGTCCTTAGCTGTGCTGGTGTGCCCTCGTTCTAGTAGTCTAGTGCAGTACCTAGGGCAGTGTTTTCTCCTCTGCTTAGATAACTGCATATCCTACAGATTTGTATCTTAAAAGAAAAATAAAACAGGAAATAATTTCTTAAATTATTTCTTAAACTTATAACGAAAGTTCAGTAACATCTAATTAATTATATTTGCTTTTAAGAGTTAATTTTAACAGTGTTTTTCTCCCTTTTGACTGCTTTTGCCGCTTGAGAATGAAAAAGCATCATCTAATGATTGATAAATGTTAGTTACCTGCAAAATAATCCTTTTTTGCTCAGTGGTGAAGAATAATAAATGTTACTGTTTTTTACAATAAAAGCTTAAATTACACCCACAACCAACATTTTTGATATAGCTTAATATCTTGATACGTTCTTGATATAGCTTTATATATTGTTGTGGATGTAGATGGAGTTACTGACTTGAGCCCTTCTCAGTTTCTATTTTTGGAAACCCCAAATTTCAGAGAGCAGAGGAAAATGTTCTAAAACGTGAACCTAGTTGTGCATCTCATTAACATTTTGGCCTCTGTGAACTCAGTGGTAAAAATTCAAATTTTAATGAATCCGACTTCTCACTCTTTCCTATTTAGCATATGATTATGGATTTGGACACATGTAATATTTATAATAAATTCTTAAAAACATGCATCATTTATTAGCTACTGCAGAGATGCTGAAATGTTAAAATATACTACTATTTTTTGTAATAGCACTCATGGTTGATCTCCCTCACCCCCAACATAATTGCCGTCAGCTTTGCAGGGTTTTTTCCCCTTGCTATGGAAAACCAGAACTCATTTAGTTGGCAGGAAACTGTATGACAATGTGAATTTGAACTTATGCCTTAAAACATTAAAACTGGAGAACTTGGATTAACTTCTGATGGAGAAACTGGATCTATGAGTAATATAGAGGATGATGATGGTGATACCTGAGACAGTGATCTGGAGGCAGAGTCTCAGTATGTTTTTGTAAGCGCTCCAATGAAGTTTTGCCTTATTGTTTTTATGCAACTATAAAGCATTGTGTACAGCTGCAGTACACACAGAATTATCTTCCTTGCATATCTGCTTCAAATTCAACCTGAGCTGATCTTTTGAATTGTTAATTAAAATTTCACTCTTAGCTGCCAGAGACTTGATGCTGAAGACACAGAATCAAATTGAAGGTCAAAAATCCCTTTGCATTTATTGATACATCATTAAGAACTGAGATGATAGATTGAGATTAAACGGTGAAAAACTTGTAATTAGAAGAAGGAAATATGTATATCTAAAATGTTACAGGGAAAACAAGCAAATGCAAGCCAAAATAGAATAAACTGGATTTCCTCCTTTGTCTTCAGTGTAAGCAGTTTTATACATTGGTTTTTCTGTTTCTGTTCAGTTCTGTCTAGAACTGTTCATAGTTCAGGTATACTCTTGTAGGAATAGATGCATATATTCATAGCTAATTCTGCATTTTCTCCTCATTTCTGTGAGACACAGAAAGGTTTTAAGTTTCTTAAAAGCCTAGAGTTACATTCCTTCTTTTCTGTAGTAAATAGAGTGAACTTTTTCTGCAGGTAAAGTAACTCCATGATTAGATGTAGAAAACTGTGCTTATGTATAACTGAAGACACTTGTCTTTGCTGTGTCCTGTAAGAATTCCTTTGCGTTTTTATTGCCTTCACTTCAGCAGTGTTGCTTGACCAAGGTAGAAGTAATTACCCACATGTGGGGTCTGTATCACGAGAGAAGAGTGCCTCAAAGAAAGACATTAATGTGAAACAAATTTGAAAACAAAGCAGTACCTTTCTTGCTTTCCTTTTTTGACAAAACAGTCTTGTTTTTAGATGTCACTGTAGATCTCAAAGAATAATTTATTCTTAAAACCTGCAATAAGTGTGTTGCATTGACAGGCTTTTATGTAGATATGCACGTTGAGTGTGTAAGACAAGAAATACTACTATTTCTGTTCTGTAAGATACAGATATTTTAAAATCATAATTTATATTAGCATTTGTTATTAAAACCAGCTAAGATTCCTGGTATTAAACACCAGCTTTGTAGATCATGAATCATAGCTGTACATATTGATATTCCAAGAAGTAATTTTGATTTAATTTTCTGAAGAAACTTTAGTAAATAGAGGTGGGTTTTTTTCCTGCTTGTGGGATTAATTAAAAAGGATATTCAGTTTTTATTATGCAAACCTTTGTTTTTTAGTTTGTTTGATAGCTGAAGATTACAATACTGACATAGCATACATAGAAATAATTTTTGTTATGAAGTCAGCCACTCTAGATACAAGACTCAAGTGTCTCCCTCCTTACCAGTACACCTCTGCATTCCCTGTCTGTGAAGAATTTATTTTGAAACTGATTTAGACCTGTTGTGCTTTTACTGTGCTTCTCTAAGTAGAAATTGACAGTGCTGGTACAATCCTGAGTGAGAGATACTCAAATAGAAATGCTGTGGTATCACAGCATGAAAGAAAGACTTAGTTTTCATGTTGTTGCTTGATGCAGAAGGTTGAAGAGAATAAGTGGAAAACTCATCAGGGAAGCTGTTTCTTTAAAATCATGTGAAAGCCTTTGTGACAAAGAACAAATCTCTTTAAGAACTGTTCCATGAAACATTTAGTACCTGAAGCATGATATCTGTTCTTTCTTTCTTGATCATCTTTCAGAATTCAGTTCTGTAATAGTTTAACTTTGCTTAATTAGTGTTAGGTTTGATTTTTTCACTGTAAAAATTTTGATCATACAGCACAACAGTTAAGATTTTTAATTTAAAAGGGAAAAAACCAAAAACCTTTCATTATTGCTGTTATTTATACACCTGATAAACAACTGCATGCTATTTGTGCAGTCGTGTTTCTAACATGGAGGGAATTAAGAGTACATTTACCAGACTAAAGTTCTTAAGTATGTTGATTTAAAATGAACAAACAAATAAAAACAAACAAAAAACCAACCCACAAACAGATTAGTATCTCATGTGATTGATTTTTTTTTTTTTTTTTAATTGGCACTTAAGCAAGAACCTAAAAATACTTGTGTACATTTTTACTGCTGGATTTTCTATTTCCCTGGAATGTTTTCCATAAACCTTTATGCTCTTTTGGAGAGTCTAATGTAACACTGTGTTTGTGTTTTACAGATTAACTTCCTTTGACTTACATATATAACCTCTGTCGTACGTGTTTCCTTTAATAAACTGAGAGGTGTATACCATGCATGAGTCTGCTTTGTTGTTGCTAACACTCATGTCAAATATTTTAAATTTTGTGCATTCTAGCATTTGAAATGTCCAGATTTAAGGCTGGGAAAAACCAGTAAGCCTGTGTTATGTGGCAGCTGTTGCCTGTGTTTGTTAGTGTTTTGGTTCATTAGTCTGCCAAGCTTTTGCTTTATGGAAGCATTTAAAATACGTGCTTGACTCTGACTGTTAGTAGTCTTGCTTCAGCAGACAGGGAACCTGGTTAATATCTAATGTGATCTGTGTGGATAAACCTTTCCATGCTACTGGAAGGCACTGGAACCTTTGCATCAGTGGTTGTGGCTAAAGCTGTCGGTAGCGCGGCAGTATGAGGGCCTCGTCTCGTGAATAGTTCATCAAATACACACTCAGAGCTCTCAGTTAGTGGTTTGGAAATAGTTAAAAGGAGCTAGTGAAAAATCCAAACAAATGTAATAATACATTCTGAGTAACGTACAGACGCTTGGGATAAAGGACACCAGACATTCCTGCTGCAGCCACTGTGATGAGGGGAAGCTTAAGGCTAATCTTGAATTTCATTACACGCACTTTAAAATAATTTTTATTAAATTTTGTATATGTTAGAGAAATGTAGGTAAATTATTAATCCTCATCTCAAACAGCAGTAGATATTACAGAAAATACAGTGATACTTTGACTGTCAGTAGCTCTTGTGTAGGTGATGAATGGTTTTTTTCACATCTGTTGCTTTCAATACAGTATTTTAGCCTGTTACCACCACTGCTCAGAGCATTGTAAAGCCAAAAGCATAACCAAAGTTAATAGCAGCAACCATCTTGTTTCCCTTAACTTTGAAATGTTTAAAATAAAATATTTTAAAATGCTTTTTGAAATTGATTCTGAAGACTTATCTAGATGAGGCAGAAAGTACTAATGTTTGTTGTAGGTTTTCCAAGTTAAATGCTGCCTACGTGACAAATTCAACTCATGTTCCACATTTTTTTTTCTTAAACTGTCTGAATGTTTTGATGCTTTTGTAAGAAGCTGCGTAAAATTGAAACTGAGAATGTTAATTAAAAATCAATGCTAAGTCAGTGTATTAATTTGATGTGCTTTGAAAATTGAGATTTTATTTTGAGTTGAAATTAAATCTGTTGCCTGAAATGTTTAAGCTCTGAGGAGCTTGTAATTTATTTTTGTTTTATATGTAATTTAGAACTGCATATAAATATATCCTAAGTGATATAGTTACCTTAAAGGGTATCCCTCAGACCAGTTTTGGGGCATTGTTCAAACTCCCTTAACTGTGCATTGCTCGTTGTTATACTTGTGTTTTTAGAGCTGTTAGTTTTCAGCTATTCTGATTGGTTTATCCTTGCATGTTCACTGTCCTGGTTGCAGCATGAAGCGTGCCAGTTCTCTGAATGTTCTTAACATGGGTGGCAAGGCTACTGAAGATCATTTTCAAGTAAGAAGCCCTACAATATTCTTACAAAAATAGGTATCATTAGTAGGGTTTGGGATAAAGACACTATGATAAATAATAAAACAACAAACTCCCAGTGATTGGTAAGATCCTACTTCAGATGTTTAAAGATGTTTAAAGCCTATGCTTAAGGCATCACTCTGTAACTTCTGTGAATGATGCCTAATTTTAAGCAAATGCCTAAGTCCAACCAGTATTGGCTTTTATGATACCAAGCAGTCTGTGGCTTTGGACTTTCTAACTATTATAGTGGATGTGAAACTTCTGGAATCTTAAATTCTTGTAAACGCTACTTAAAAATACAAGAACTTTTAAAGGCCAGTTAAGTCTTTTTTTTACTTCAGCTCCCCGTATTGCAAAGGGCCCAATCATCCTAATTGCTGTATGTTTTTGGATTCCCCTACATGTGACTTCAGTTGTTTCTGAGGTTGTACAGGAGCAGTCTCTAAAAGTTTGTCTGATCTATGTTATGCTTCTGCTAATATAAAACCTTGTTTTGCTTAACTGTATATGGTGTGCCCAATGGCTAATTCCCGTATCCTGTTTTCACCTAATAAGTCACTGTGTCAATTAAGCTAGCAATGTTCTGCATTCTAAACACTTGTGCATTTTACTAACACAGTAACTGCAACTAATTTTAAGAGGATAAAATTGCTTCTGTACTAACAAAATTGTACATGAGGATCTTTATCACTGTTTGTCCTAAAGTAGCAAGAAAGCCCAAACTATGGCTCTCATTTTACTGTTGAGTGGCGTAAAGGTGTCTTAACTATATTATCTCTAATGAATGTACTGCAGAGCTTTCTGTGGTGTGAAATGTATGGAAAACTGCTCAGGGGGAACTTCAGCCCCAAAAAATTCCGGGGTAAAGCATAATTCTTTGCAGCAAGAGCGCCAGGGTTTCATAATGCTGTGCCATAGATGCCCCTAAACTGGATCCTTAGTAAAGACTTCCAGAAGAGTGATTTACTGTTTGTGTACAGTGTGATATTAAAATTAGTTCTCATTTCTTGTGAACTTTTGTAGTTCACCCACTAGAGACACTCATGGCAATTCCCATGGATGGGCTCTTGCATCTCTGTTAGGACTTGCGTCAGGATTGTGAAGGGTGCAGATACATAATCAATAGATCTTTACAGTTGGGGAAAAAGATGTTTATTAGAATACAGAAAAGTGTCCCCCTACCCAACACGACAAGGCCAGTTCTTCACAGGCCCTTGTATTTGTTTGTTCCTGTTTGTTAAAACTAGTAATTTTGTTTATTTGCTTCAACTGTCTGGACATCTGCTTAATTTGTTTGTTTTGTTTTTTTCCCCTTCACACAGGAACGAAATAATTGTCTGACAGACTCGAGAGCTCTGAGTGTCAGTCATACTGATTTGGCGCATTGAGGTTCTTGGACAGAAGCTAGCTAATATTCCTTTGTGAATAAAGAAGCACTGAGACCTTCAAAGCTTGGTTCCTCATCATTATGTATAGGAACACCCAGTTTGTAGGTTTTGTTGGTTTTTCCCCAGTGGACTGCTGTTTTTACTTTTCTAAATAGGGACGATTTTAAACACAGCATTAGTGGGTATTTTCTTCTAAAGGAAAACTGTAGAGATGTATATTGCTCATTGCACTGTTCCCATTCATGCTACTTAAGTTCATTTCCTTACTAGATCTGAACCTTACAGCAGCCAAAAAGAAGTAAAAATACAAACATATTTACAACATACCAAAATGCAAAGATGTTTGAAATAGCAGGCAAAATTAAATGTGTAGCAGTAAACATATACAGTGCTGGAATGAGAAAAGAATAAATTTATGTGCGTTACTGTATAAATTCAGATTGAGCACACTGTATTGGTGGGGCTTTCCTTCGCACCACTGATGAGTGTTTTGTTACAAACCTTAGCTGGCAGAACAGCACTTAGACACAGCTTACTTAACCACTAGGCTGAGCTGTTAAATCTTACAGAAGAGGCAGTTGGGGTTACAGTCTGTATAGATCGCAGGGATAGCAATGCCTGTGACCATAACTTTGATACTTGTGGATGTCAGTCTTAGGGCACAATAATCAATGGAGATAGGACAGTTCATGTTGATCAGGAGGAATGGAAAATGTTTTGACCTTTACCTTGTCTGGCTAAAAAAATACTGAAGTTTTGGACTGCAGTGGTCCCCGAGCAGCTGCTGTTGCTCTTAGGGAAACACCAAGCCTCAGGTTGACTTTCTTGCTTGTCCACTGGAATTCACAGTCCCAGTCTCCGTACGCTGAAAGTGCTTCAGCATCTTATGTTGATCCCAAATCCTGCCTCTCTCTGTAATAGCTGATGACAGCAGAAGCAGGCAACTACATGCTAGGCTGTTACACCCTGGAGTAGCTGCTGTGCAAAGGACCACTTGAATCCTGAGGGCCCCAGCAGAAGCACTAGATGGCCATAAGTGGCAAGCAACTCGTTTGACCGCACATCCATATTAAATCTACTTAAGGTTAATATATATGCTGTCTGTATACAGGACTGCTGCTCAAACTAAGTGTGTATGTTTTAAGTATTTTATAGACACTAGTATTTCCTTTTGCTTTTCTGTAAAGCTTGTAATTTTGTTCATCATTTGTAAAAATTATTATTCATGTGAAGTTGGATGAGAAAGTAAAAAAAAAAACCCAACCAGTGTGTGTACAAATGTATTTGTGGTTATAGTGGTGAGTTGGAAAATGCTGAAAAAAGTTAACTTTGGGAAAAGCTGAAATAGTCATTCAAGGTTGGCACCAGCTGAAGGAGGTGAAACAGAGGAACATAAGCGAGTTTTAGTATTTGAACAGGCTGTGAACAGTCATTAGAATTAGTACTTCATAGAAGTATCTGACCAGTTTTACATGTGGTTTTAAGTTGGTATACAACTTTTTGCATCAGTTATTGTAATGTAATGCACTTAACTGTGTTTACCAGGAGGTACCTTATTAGCATCTCTTTAAAGAAAGCTGTGTATGGTGTACCTGCTATAAGGACGGTGTAGGAACGGTGAGGTACAGTGCTGCTAATGTGTAGAAGTTTTAGCACAGAGTAGTGCAATTCATTAATGAACTCGAGCAAGAAGAGATTGTTGCTCATTTATCTTAACAATATATACTCATATAACGTAGACTTTTGGGTTTTAATCTTTTTATTAAGAGCTTTTTATATTAAAAAATACATAATATATATACCCTTCCCCCCCCCGCCTAAAGCAAAAGCTGTTGTGTGCAGCCATTGGTGAATGCAGTTCTGTGCACAGAGCCAGGCTGCGCCAGCCCTGCACAAGGGACTGTACGTCAGGCTGCCAGGCCGCTGGGCGCCCGTGTCCCAGCCGCCGCTTTGTGTAACCGCTGGCGATGGGGTCCTCTGTCCCTCGGGCCATACCCCTGGGAATCTCACTGCAAACACCCCTTGCAGTCACCTTGCTTCGCACCAGCATGATGCTGCGGCTGTGGGAGCGGCTCTGCGGGCCTTGTCACACATGGGTTTGTGGAATTCAGTGTTTGGAGACCCTTATAAAAGTCTGACTTCCAAAAAAAACCCACAAAATTTTTTGGACACTGAAGTGACTTTGGGAATAAGGAGTTACTTAACAGAAATTGAAGAATGTGTTTTCTACATTCATCTTCCAATTTTGAAGGAAAATTATTTTTGCAGCCTCTCAAAAACAAACAAAAAACACTGCGCACCCCACCCCCCAAAAAAAAAACCCCAAACATCTTGTGTAAATAGCAAAAAAATATTTAACCATTCCAGATTACAATGTACATTACGTTTTTTAAAGTGCAAGACCATGGTAATGTTGATAGTGAGGGAACTTCCTCATTCAGTATCTTACTGTTGGTGGCATTACTAGGACTGTGCTTTTAAATGTTTTAAACCTTTATATAGTAATTTAAAGTGTGTTGGAAGATTGACTGTTTAATTGAGTAGTTGAGCTACTGCTTATTAAACAATTCTTACATTTAAAAGGTTAATTTTTTTCAGAGAAGAAACAAATTTTGAGATTTCTCTAATCTGTAAGTCCCCAAGAATGATAGCAGAGTCCTTGCGTTATGAGCCAGTGAGCTGTTTGACATTTGAGAAGAACTTGTGAAGTATAAAAACAAAGTTAAGGTCGAAGATTTCTTGTGTTTGAATCACGAATGAACTGCTGTCAGGACATGGTTTGTGTACATTTAAATTTCAGGTGGGCTTCTCAGTTTGATTTTATGTAAGATTATCTTTCTGCCTTTCCTGTGTTCCAGTTGTAGCTACCAGTCTGCATAAAGTATAAAACCACAATACCCAGCTGTGTAATTCTTGGATGTACTCGGTACCAAACTAAATCAATAGCTCTGATGAAAAAGAAAACTAGAAAAGACCTTCAAAATGGACAGGCATCTTGTCAGGAAAACCGCGGCCCTGGTAGCGCTGTTGTGTTTTAATCTAGCGTGATTGTCCCTGCCTGGAATCGTAAGGGTGAACCTCACTGACAACGTGACGAGGGCTCTGGGTCAGGCCAGTTCCTCGCCTCTCCTCGGCAGAGCAGCTGGTTCTGGGGTGCAGTCGGTGAGGGCGTGCGGAGGATGAGTCGTACATTGAATTGCTACTGATGGAAAGGGGTCTGCTGCCCTGCTGTCCAGTTGTGTGCTAGTCTCTAGGGATACTGGCAGTATTTGGTCTTGAGTTTAGATCTTATTAAACACTATTGTAAATCCTAACTGTTCCATTATTTGCTCCTCTTTTAGAGGAGTAACTGAACTGTTGCTGTGGTGTTGGTGCTTGCAGTACTGCAGTGATAGAACATAGCACTTAAACAACAGAAAAACAATTGGACACGTTATCTAGAGCTTGTACCTTTTCTCAAAACAGCCAATCCCCCCGCCCATCCCCCCAGGCCCTCCTGAATGGTAGTAAATTAAAATGGTTTTAAGCTTGAGAAGTATTTGTGCTTAAATTGTACAATTTGAATCCCGTAATTTTGAAAATGGTGTGGTTCTATTGTAAATACCTAGCAAAAGGAGTGTGCAGTGCTTCATTCAAAGTGTGTTTACAGTACTTGATGAGTTCAAGTTATGTTAGTTTTTGTTGTACAGGTCGTGTATTTTGTCTGAAAGCTGCTAAGAGAATTGCATTTTTGGCAATGTTAGCCTGTGCTGAGAGAATAAATGTTAAAAGATGCAATGCTGTGACGTTTACAGTTTCATTGTAGCGACCTTACATTGTCACAGACTGACAGAACTGTTGGGTAAACACTGGCTGCTTTTTAAAAATTAATAGAGTTGAGGGAAATTTTGAACCTCTACATTGGATTGTTTTTGCCCCCAGACCATTCACAGTATCCTCAGTACGCTGAATAGTCAAGGTCAATAGTTGGTTTTGTTAGTTGTTTTAAAAGCAGCCTGAAACAACAGAGCAAGAAGCAGAACACAGTGCCACCATCTGACAGAGGGCAAAAGGCCTGACCTGATGCTTATGCTCACAGTGAACTTACAAAACTGTTCTTTAGTTATGGCTGCTTTTCAATAAGAAATATTTAGAGAACCACAGTTGGACATTCATTTAATGCTCCAGCTGCTGTAAGGGTTGTGCTGGCACACACAAGTGAGAGAGAGACTGACAATGGTACACAGCATGGAACAAGCATAGCGAAGTAGCTTTTAAAACCAGATCCCTCCTTAGGCTCCCTATATTTATACTCGAGTTCCAATTTAAATATGGAAAGTTACCAAGGCTTTAGTTTTAAATTATGCAGTAGAAGCACAGTACAGGAGTGGATTTAGGGTACAGCATAATTAAGCCAGATGAGTTCTTGGCAATCAGAAATGGTATTTTTGGTTTTCAAGGACCTGGCTTAAAAAACAAAACCAAAACCCAACAGCAAAACCATTTGTAAGGTAAATGCACCCTTCTTCAGGAGAACTTCCCCCCAACCCTGATACGTGGATTTCATATCTGATTTAGAAAAAAAAACATTAAACCTTCCAAGGTTGGCTGTAAGATGCTGCATTTTGACCTCTGTGTGCAGTTACTGCTTGTCAGAGCTATGGACAGATCCCATTTACCTCACAGAGTTTTGTTGGTAAAAAAACCCCCAAAACAACCAACTTCCACAAATGTGATTTGTAACAAATAGTAGTAATTCCCTGTGACTCGCTGTAATGGGACTTGTGTGTTTTACTACATCTGTTTTGTTAATAGGTCAGTTGTGTAAATTCATCTTTACAAAGCACCAGTTGATTTGATTCTGCTTTTCTGAAGTGGTGTTGCCAGAGCCCTGTATGATCTTCCTGCTGAAAAAGGCCTCCTTAAATACATCACAGATCAATTTGAAACTGTCTAAAAGTTTCTCAAGTGTCATTTAAGGTTTCTTTTCAAAGTACAGAAGAATATTTGACTGTAGTCTTACAGGGTAAAGATGATACACTTACTTACTTAATACATTCTAGAATGTAAATCTTCTTTGTAAAAATAACTTCAATTTTTTTCCTGTATAGAAACAAATCTCAGTTGTGAAACCCAAAGATTAATAAAGCTGTATAAAGGGAAGGGTCTTAAATTGCATTTATTACAACTTCAGCATGTTTCAGCACTTCTGACACAAGGCTTCAAAGAGGGCAGATGCTTTGTGCAGGCTCATGAGGGTTTGCACCCCAAAGCTGTACTAGATTTCTGACTCTGGATGCAAGTGACTGAAGAAAGGGGGAGAGAGTGCAGCTGAACATTGAGCTGCTGTGAGCGACTGACTGTAGGCTTGGGGTCAGTTGTGTTTTAGAAGTTCAGGGTTTGTGTGTGATGATGAGCTCAGGAACATGCTGTAATGCTCTGACTCAGATTTAAGTCTCCATCTTGAGAGTTAAATAGGAACCAACATGGGCAATGACAGGAAGACTTGCTCAGGTAAGGTGTTAAATCTGTTGGTAGGTGTTTTTCATCAAGTAAGCTGGGACTTTGGTTACAGGCCCACCTGCGTCTCTTCAACACTGAGGTCTCATTCCTGCAAGCAGCTGTGTTCTAAAAAGAGCTATCAAAATAGTGCAAAACTGAGGCTTAAGATGTGTATCAGACTGTTTTGAACATGGTTCACAGTGAGGAAAGCTCCTGGGAGTGGAGCCTGGGCTTTGATGAGGCTCTTTTAAAAATGAATGTCCAGGTACAGTGCCTATCCCAGATAGACAGGCCAGGAATGGAAGAGAATGATTTGAGCACTACCTGTGCTGCATTAGTTTATCTTCATTAAAGTTGTGAGGAAGGAGGGATGGAACATAAGGATTTGAAGACTACAGCCCTCTGTCCTTCAACTGAGTACACAAAGACTTTTAAACGTCATTGTTGGGTTTTATTAAAAACACCAGAGCACGGTCATTTTCACATACAGAGAATCAAAACATTTTAGAAAAGAGATTTAGAGACAATTTGTTACACTATTTGCACAAAGTCCCTTTGATGACTGAAGGATCTCAGAAGGCACTGAGTGCAACTCAGCTTGCTTTCCTTGGAGTTCCCTTCCATCAGCTCCAAGGTGTGACTGTGCCTGTTCTCCTCAAGCCCTTCCCTGAGGCAGTCACACAGTCCCTGTCTTCCTGGGTCTCTTTTCTTTGTCCTTTGAGAAGTCTTCTGCCAGAGTTCTAGCTGGCCCAATGTACAGCCAGACAAAACTTTTCCTGCTATACTAGAGCCTTAGAAAGCACTGCTGGGGAAGGCAGAGAGGTGGCTGCTGCACTGACAGTGCACCTGAAGAACACTGAAGGAATGTGGCCAGACTTGCCTTTTACCAAGTGACAGTCATTCCTTTGAACTTGCATTTGTGGAAGAGATTCCATACAGAGAACAAAAGTTCTCATTTGCCAAAAAGACAGAACTGAGCAATAACTACACAGAAAACCCCAAGATTGGTAGATTTCTGGTTTGGGCAGCCTGGGGGAGCAGGAAGAAGGAGGGAGAAATCTGAAAGCTTAACAAGTATTTGATACAAGCGAGCATCACACACTGATGGGAGCAGGCACCCACAGAACACAGGCCAAATAAGGCGTGGGGGCTTTGGAGAAGGTGCACGAGTAACCTTACCCAGCTTCCTTTCACCCTGAATGCAGGAAAAAAAAATTACTATAAAAAGCAGATGTCAGAGCAGCTGTCTGAGGCCAACAGAGAAAGACATGGTACATGGTGCAAAGATAGAAAGAAAAACATGTAAACCTTTAACAAACAAACAAAACCTAAGAGTAACAGCTCCATGGATGGATGAAAACAGCTGAAGATGCTCTTCAGAAGCACAGTTGAGCTAAGAGTCCAGCAGTAAGGACAGAAGCTACTCGAGGGAGCAATCCAGAATGCTATCCAGATCCAACAAACCAGGGAGCAGTGCAGAGTATCAGGGAGAACCCTGCTCTGAAACTACCTGGTTACACAGCCTCAGAGATGGGCAAACAGAACAAGGGGATGGGGGTGTGGGGTTGGGTAGTTCTTAAATGGAAGAGGCTAAAGGAACTGGAAAGCAGGAAAAGAGTGGAAAAATCAAAAAAATTTGTAGCAGTTTTATGAAGTTAGATATGCCCATATAGTACAAAAGCAGTAGAGTTTTAATTCTTATAGTAAAGTGTTAAAATCAAGTATCTTTCTGGGGTTTTTGTCTAAATCTTAATATAACAAGTGGTTTTAAAACAGGATAGCTGCTTTGTGTTATTTCCGAGGCCCTACAGATAGGAGAATGGCTCTACATAATGGCAGCATGAGGCCCAGAAACACCAGCAGGCAACATTACCTCACTGAAATTGAGTCCCTTTGGGTCCAGAAACAGAGCAGGCACACAACTGCAGTAGAGCTGGTTCTAGATTAGCATGCTATTAAAACAGAATTAGAGAGCAGGTCTCCCCTAACATGGGGGTTGCCACATCACACTTCACTGTGCAGCCTCCACCAGCTCACAGCTTTACTCTCCTTCAGAATACTTACCTCAGGAGGAAAACCTGATTAACATATATCCAAATGTAAAAAGATCATTTTTCACAATGTGGACAAGGCTGATGTAGTCATGCCACCGTTTATATATTGCGGCATCCATTTCTCTCATCTAGAAAGAATTTCATTTTACTAGGAGTTCTTCCCAAAACAAAGTCATTCTGATACATTTTTGGAGCAGGATGCTTTACTACTGGTGAAGTGATTTATTTTATTCCTTTTACGCCTTCCAATTTTACTGTATAGTAGCAGGAGGATGGAGGGAGATGAGGAGCAAAAACTACTCTTAGAGTCCTCAAGCTTCCAGTGTGGTGTGACACAGCTCCAGGTGATTGCTCAGGCTGTGGTATCCGGCTGACCATCAATCTCATTAGCAGCTGATTTGCCCAGGTTATTCCAAGTGCTGGAGAGACTCTCTTATCCACTGCACTACAAAGAAAGCATCACAGATTCTGCATGTATTAATTTCATATGAAATATCCTCATTTCTGTTGTAATAAAATTACATGGGAAGAAATGATCCACTGTTTCTATATTGTTTGCTGTATTTAAGACTAACAGTCTTCAAAGACAGAGACTATGGGGTATACTCACAAAAAACCTCTATGCTAGGTTCTTTCTATAGCAAAGCATCAACTGGAAGACAAGTGCTTCTGTACAGAATAATTTGGTCATGCTTCCAACTACAGCCATGGTTGAACTTTAAGTATTTGAAGTGTGTAACTGTTGGCCCTGGATTCCATTCAAAGATATATTTGGAAATGCTGGGTAGATACAACACTGCATATATAACACTTTCAACCTGAAAGTTAAACCAATTTTTTTCCTAGAGAAAGTGCAATCTCTCCAGTAAAAGAATTACAAGATAACCAGGGGAAAAAAAATAAAAATAAAAACAAAATAGACCCTTATCCTTGTTCTGTGTCAGTTTCTGAATCTGGAGGACACAACTAACTTCTTGCAAAAACACATTTATGTAGCACCTAGCTTACCTAGTAAATCAAGATTCTAATTAGGATTCAAACAATAAATATGTAGGTTTGAATCCTGTTAATATCTTGGTGTCAAAAGATACTATTTCTGTTTTTTCTTAAGCAACTAACAAAACCAATTGAGGTTTGGTTACTAGATTTTTTTTAAGCAGACAGAAAATGCACTCAATTACATCAGAGACAAGAAGGGATGGAAAATACTCTGGTGTAAGCAAGCACACCAGCCATTACCTCCAGGGAATTTTCCCTGCCTACCTTGCTGATCAGGGATTACCACTGAAGTGTCTAGGACAGTTTCTTCCACTTTCCAGCCCATCAGTTACTGCTGATCTCCAGCAAACACAGCACTGCTGGGTAATGCACTACTGCTCTTAACGTGCTCTGCTAAGTTTACATGGGGGTTATAAAAACCAGAGGGGTTAAATGTTGCCGTGTATGACCTTGTTCCATTTCTGTTGCAGGTGACTTACCTACAACTGCACTGAGCAGCTTCTGACTCACTCACTGCATCAGTCACCTAAAACAGGAAAACATTCGGAGTTGACCTGTAGTTACCCATTTGTTTTTAGCCAGCAGAAAGGCAGGAAGCCAAGAAAATCCAAGTTATTGGATCACATATTAAGCCAAGTTAGTAAACCCTTATTCTTTCAAGGCAAACTAAAAGGGAACTGTGAAGTATAGCCTTAGTTTCCAGTGCTACAACTATTTAACTAGCTACAGCTTATATGAATTTAACTAGTACTAGATGCTTAATTTGCTAAAAAACAAAACAAAAAAACCCAACCCAACACACAAATAACCTCTCCCCCAGAACTGTTGTGATGCTGTTGCTGTGGATAGAAGGCACTGAAGCCCAAACCCCTCAGTGATTTCCCTGCCTTGGAAGGCCTGCTTAATGGAGCAGTTTGCCTTACAACCTAGAAAAATCCACACCTCTTGACTCCCACTGTTGTCTTTTCATGTCATCACTCTTCCCCACAAGTTCTTCACAAAGTACAGCAAATTAGGTTATAGGTACTTCTCTAAATAGAATGCACAGAATGGATTACTTTATAGCCATCATCAATGCCATTATATTCAGAGTTTATTTCTATAGCTACAGACTTGATGTAATGAGTCACCTTCCATTAGCATACTGTCTTAAAGGACCCTTTGTTAGCAAATGGTCAGACTGTTGTCATTCAGTGACCTCATCTGTTGTGAGCCACAACAAGGTAAAGCTCCGGTCATTGGAGGGCAGATCTAAGCAGCTCTCTTAAATCACTCTTTCCCCTCTCACACTAAATGCTTCCAGTGCAGAGACTGGACACATGTAGACACATCTTACCCGTACATTGAATCTTCTTCTGCCTGCTAGATGGGCACTCAAAACCCCCAGGAAGAAGGCAGACAGCCTTTCCCAAATGCCTGTACTCAAGAGTGTCCCAGAACTAGCCAAAGAACTTGTCTCCATCAATTGGCTTCATAGCATAAACGCTGAAACACACAAACCTTTGCTTAACTAAGAGCAAAATCCAAAACATGCTTCCCAAGGAGAACAATTTGACTCTACTAATGCTGAAATTGAGAAAACAGAGGAGATGGCAGTTTTCCTTAAAAGCTGGCTGACCTGATGAAAGATTATATAAGCAAAAGTTGGTTAAAACAATAGAAATAACTTGAGGCTGAAATTTAAATGCTACTGAATCTTAATGGAAATCTTACTGAAAACAAAAACACTGTGCATGCCTGAAAGCTGTCTGAATGACTGCTGTGTATGAATTCCAATGCACTCCCTTCCCGTTGTGGCAGTAAATGTAAGGCTTTACACACTGCCCATTCTGTAGTTCCTCCTCCTCAGGAACAGGAACAAATGAAATCACAGTTCCCTCGGCTTTCCTTCCTCTTTCTTCCTGATATAAAATTCTTCTTGTTTGTGACTTCTGGAGTTCAACTGTTCTCCCTCCCTCTTTTCTTCCGCTGTGAGAAGGAAACATCAGGGCCGAGTACTCAGTCATACGACGGAAGGGGCCTCCGGAAAGGACGTTTCCCAGCAGTGCCCTGCCTGCAGTGTACTTACCCCTTCCTGATCCGCCTTCCAAGTGCGAGTGCTTTGTCTCCAGCATTCATATGCTTCTTCCATTTGTGGTTAGGCTGAGAGCAGTGGCATGCTGCTTCTCCAGGACAGAAGTAGTGTCTGCTCTCGCTTTCTCAAAAGAATATTCTTTTTGACCAGTATCATTGTGGCGTTTTTCTGGTCCAGCTCACGTCAGCTCGCAGGCATTGTAACGCTTTAGTGATCTCAGCAGTTACACAAAAATGCTGAGCTTCACAGAAATGCAGCAAAGTCGCTGGTGTTTCACTGTCTCCTGTGTCTGTGGAATATAACTGTGCATGCAGAGCTCCCAGAGCAATCCTGCTGGCCATGGCACCTGAGGCCAGTGCTACCAACTCCGTCGTTTTCGTTGCATGCTGCGTACATTTGCTATACCTATCTATTTTATTAGCATGGAACTGGACAACCTTTGAGGACACTAACAGTCTATGAAAGCTTAAATGATATGCTTAAACTATGAGAAGTTAAAATGTACTAGTTTGAAGTACACTCATTTAAGGAAACTTCAGTTTCCATCCATCATTAATACTCAGTTGACAGTGTTAAATACAACACCAAGAAATCTGCATACGTGGATTTTCCCCAGCCATTTATTAAATGGTCTCCATAAAATGAGAACTAATTTTTATGTCATACCTGATTAATGCACATTATTGGAGTCCTGAATCTAGTGCTCAAACTGTGAAGCTGTGCTCCAAACGTCTGCAAATACCGAGCCTTCATCACAGAATCTGAAGCTCCAAACTCGCATCGAAACAAAGCAGCGATAGAGTCTATGACCACCAGCCGCACCATGCCTCTCGTGAGCAGGAGGGAAATCCTCTTAGTAATGCAGTTCTGGAAGGTGTCCTACCAGAAAATACAAACAGCCAGCATTAAAACAGTTCCAATAACTCTGTTTGCAAAATCAAGATCGTAACTACAGGTATCATCGCTGAAACAGAAGCTGATGGAGTTTCTAAAAGTAAAGTGAGTTTATGGATTTTCAAGTCTCACTAATAACTGTTTTTCACAAATATCTTGTGGTTTTACCTTAAGAAAAAAAATAATAAAGAGACCAAACTGCAACGTTCAGTTATCTGAAGCTCTGACCTAAATCAGTTTAGACAGATATTTCAAAATCTGAAGAATGCAGTACCACAACACTACAACCCCAAACCATTCCTGTTTTGCAGGAGCGGTTCTCACTGAAGCACTGATGACTCAAGACTAACATTAAAGATTCAAAAGAGCAGTTAGAGGTGATGCTGCTGTTCCACCAATGACTTACTAACAGTAAAACACATAGTTGCCACATCAAATCCATACTGATCAAGAGTCTTACAAACATGAGTAGCTGCAACTTACACCCTCCCTATTTGACTATTTTGAAGTCACCAAACACTTCACTTGCAAGAAGTTTAACTAACAAATATTTTCTAGGGGGCAAATTCCATCACGTAAGAATAAAGAGATGAAAGGTCCTTGTAGCCCAGGATCTTGTTTTTAACAGTGTGGTCTACAGCAGCTGAGTAGAAAGAATGAGCTCACAGCAACAATCTCAGCTTCTGGCCATCAGAAATGGCAATGCTGGCAAAAAAGCCATAATGTGAGAGCCAGTTCTTCTGACGGGTGCCACTCTTTACATCTAAATAGAGCTAAGAGCTTACATGCATTCAAAATTATATGTACTATCCTCTAGCATTCCACAGCTTCTAAAACAAAATGGTAATTTCTCAAGTCTGAATTACAGTGAGATCTATTTTACTAAATGAGCTGCTTTCTACAAAATAATTTATATTATAATATCAAAGGCTTTTTTTTAAAAAAAAAAAAAAAAAAAACAACTTAGGAGAAAATATTACTCTGAAGAACATATGATTGCTTTCCATTCTGGAAAACTTTTTTTTTTGTTTGTTTCACTTACTGGTGTACCTACAGGAAACTATGCAGCACTTCAAACCCTTCCCTGTTTGTATGTGGTCCTCCTGTTCCTACAAAACTCGTTATTTTCAACTGAATACACAAACAACTGGATTCTCCACAATGAAACAAGTAAAAAAAAAAAAAAGATGATGTGAAACAAAATACAGAATGTCATTGTGCTTTGAGTTTCTACTTCAGTTGCTATAATCTGCCTACCTCTATACAGCAATGCATTCTATGTATATGGATATACACACACAGAAAGTGAACCTATACATGGAAACACATGAACTGTAATAATCTGTTGTGCAGTTGCTGGACTTAGCAGTGAGTGTAGTGTTTTAGGGGTATTTTATAGAGATGTACCTACTACTATAGGGTGATTGTCTCCTTTTTGCAATCACATACTCTGTGGCTTCCAGAAACTACAATCAAACTTTAATATTTCCAATAAAAGGGGCACTGGAAAGATAACTTAGCTGCTGCCTGGAGCACACGGTGAATAAGCAGCAAGCACACTAATGTACCAGAACTTCTTAAGTTTATAAACTATGACTGAAAAACTCCAACAACTGGAACGATTTAAGTGCTACTTTCAAGCCTTGGAGAACACAGAATTTCTGACATTCTATCAGTAAAGAGTGTACTCACAGCTACTGAAGAAAGAGCACAAAGATGTGGGTTTACAAGGCAAGAATACAGTGCTGGAGTTTGTATCCTTTCCCGTCTGCCTCTACTCTGACATCTCGCAGGCAGAGGGACAGGACAGCTGCGCTGCTGTGGTTGTGCTGTGCCACTCACGATTCCAGGCATCAATTTTTGTGTCCTTTCCCCCCACCTGCTTGATCTGCAGTTTAACAACTCTGGTGTTATACTGCAAGTTACTCAGGATACACCACCTTCTGAATATATATTTATATCCTGTCTCCAAACTCAGTTAAGATCTCCCTAGGAGCTGCAGTAAAACTAGTAGCAGTAAGTCTACTACATTTCAATAAACATAATGACTTACAGAAATCCACTACATTATTAATTCTAAAAACCAGCAATATTAATCTTCCCTAATAAAACACTGTAGTAGACAGTTCTTTGTCAGCAAATTGCAGAGATTAATAAATATTCATTACAGATCTTAGTTCACTTTTAGCTTTTTGAGTAGTCCCCTGTATCAAAAAAACCCTGTGGTAACTGGATTACAGTGTAATAATTATGCATTCTTAATTGAGCTACTACTTACTAAGTCTGCTGCGTGCTCAACAAAAATACTGTTTCCAAATTTGATCTTCTGTATGATTTCAGCCGGAACATCTGCACGCAGCTTGTGCTGTTGATCTATGAGTTGTTGCAAACGTTTGCTTGGGAACACATCTTCTGTACAAATGTAGACAGCTCCTATAGTCAAGGAAACCACCTCTGTTATTACAACAGGGCTCTTACACACAGTGTTCTTAATTGCATAAATGTCGGAAATCGACGGAAGAAATGCCAATCCGATGATTTACAGCAAGTCTCCACTTTATTAGTCTTTTAGCACACATTTATAACACAGCTAATGAAATTCTTACCTAATGCAAAAGCTTAGCTTCTAATTGGTTAGTGATTAAAAAACTACTCACACCCCAGTTTCTCACAAACACACTTTGTTATAGGTACAGTTTCAAGGTTTCACTCCGCTCCCACATCGTTCCCACCGATAAAAGCGTTCCTTTCTTATTATTCATTTCTACTACATCCTGACTCCATTTTAAGAACACAGATACCCAGATATCCTGTTTTTCTTATATTCTAACTTAGCTAGATTTTCTCATAACCCTTGTTTTATAGACAATTTCAGGAATATTGCCTACACATAAACATAAAATAACACATTCTGCACTCAAAAGCTAGACACATGTACCTGGAAATTCAGGTAGCTTTTTTTTGCAGCCGTACTGAATCAATGATGACCAACAAAAGCCTCTCCTATGCCCTTCCTGGAGGTGCCAGGTGCTTTTCTTGGTGCCTGCTGACACAACTGGATTTTCTGTTCTCTCCACTAGGTGACACTCACTCAGCACAGCTGGGGAACACCTGCCTGCCTCACTTGGGGGATTACAGAATGATGGTTTATCTAACCCATAAATAGGGTGTGCGATAGTTTAACTTGTCTGGCAGCCAAACAAGACAGCCACTTGCAGCCCCCCACTCCTTCTGCCCCACCTAGGGAATCTAGGAGAGAACTGGAGGGGTAAAGGTGAGATTTGCTGGTTGGAATAAGAAGAATTTAATAATTAGAGTAAAATAAAATTAACCATATACATTGAAGATATTGGGGAAATAAAACAGAAATACATGCAATATTTTCTTTATAAAAAATTGCTACTGTTATTGCAGAACTAGCCAGAATTATCAGCTAACACTTAGAGGGTTCCATCTAAGGATTAAGTCTACTCACTAAAGTGGCTGAAGCTGCTAACAGAGCTTGGCAACACGAGACATCCTGAACATTTCCACCCAATGGTCCATCCCTACGCTAGCTCTAGAGGGAGCGGGAAGTCCCATTTTCAGATGCAACTTCTAAATCCACTGTATATTCCACTGAAAACATATGAAACTATATCCAACAGCAGAAACTGAAAGATCTCAGGACTATATGAAATAAAAATTAATGGCTACTTTATAAATAAAAGTATTTTGCTGATGGACAACTGTAGAGCACAGGGTACTGAATTCTGAGAATCTTCTATATAAGACAAACATGAGTCTAAGCCTAATTTTCTTTAGGGCTAAACTTGGATCTTCAGCTTAACTCTCCCCAACCTCATTAGGTAAATTCTTACCTAAATCACCCTACTTCACATGTGAAACATGTAAAAAAAATTTCCCCCCCCCCAAATACACAATCTTATTTTTAAATGCCCAGAAAGCAATCAGGCAAAGCAAGAAAACTTACCCATGCCCACTGATTTAAAAAATGGTCTTTGACAGACAAGAATTAAAGACCTTCCTCAATTATTAACAAGTGGAAAAATACTTCATCATCATCCCTGCCTTCCAAAGGAGGAAATGAAATGTTTCCACAATTTCTATTCCCATTCTACCTAATGACAAGTTCAAATTACACTTTGGCTCCTTTTTACTTTCCTTGGCCCTGGCAGCCAATAGCATTTATCATGAGAATATTCAGTCTGCACTCTTTATTTCCCCAATTTCATTCTGTATGTACTTCTGTCAGAGGGAACTGAGGCTTGTTAGCAGTTTACAACGTCTGACAGCGAATAAGGACTACAATGAAGCATTAGCCATCAGAGCAGTCATAATCTGACCATGATTCCTAAACTACAACATAGAAAACACTAAGAAGTTGAACCATGAATATTTTCTGCACTTTTCCCACTTTTTTCCTAGCACTTGAGGGGATGGAATTCTGAATTTTAAACTGCAGGTATAAATGCTGTCTTCAGGAATTACAACAACTGAAGTCACATGCAACACCTGTAGAAACAAACAAGCACACATCCACATTTCCATCAGCAAAGAAGGAAAATTAAAAAAAGAGATAATGAGTCCAGTTCCTTGAAGCCATTAAGCTTACAGTGACATCAGCAGCTCGTTGAATACTGCCTGAACTCCTATGAAGCTCAGGTGAGCAAAACACAGTAAGCTTAATTATATCACTTAGCTGCTTAAGGCTTTTTAAATAGCTAATTATTAAACAGTTAATTAGGTGAACCTTAACTTTCTTTACTATTTCTCTAGGTTAATTTCTCCTAATTGGACTAATTTTCATATCACTCTTCAACTTGAGAGCCACAGCTGAGTATCAAACAGGCAGGTGAGTATCCTTACTAAGGGCAGTCATCCATTCCTAATCAGATTTTCAGTTTCACTGTTTCTAAAAAGCCAGTAAGTCAAGAAAAAGATCTAATCACAAATTAAGACATTATGTATCTAGCACCAAGGCTCACTCAGGTAAACCAACTGCATCTTGCAACACTCACATCACAAAACTGGAAATCATTATGGTGCAGATTCTAACCCAAGTAAACAAAGAAATAAAGAAACCAGACCATGATATGCAGCTTCCTTAAGCCTGTGTGGTTTCTGAATTTCATGCTAACAAAAGCTAGGCCAACTTCTGTTAGCACATTAACATAACAGCTCCCAGAGTAAAACATTCTGGACTTCTCAACAACTACCATTATTATTCAGAGCTGATTGCCTTTTGCCTAATTCTGAAAGACAGATTTCTTGATCAGGAATATTGGCTTACAGAGAAACCATCTGCTTCCTAAAAAACAGACTTAAGATTCACTCCTTCTTAAGAACAGTTCTACTTCACAGACCAACTATCTCCTGCCTCAGTTTAGTTTTGTGAATACCAGCATTTGGTTACCTGCCAGTCTTGCACTGTGCTGCAATGCTTCTTTGACAGCAGTTAAATCTACTACAGCAGATACTGTACTCAAGTACATCAATGGTCCATTTGTGATTCCTCAAAAATATAGTGAGGCAATTTTTTTTCCTTTTCTCCCCTTTAAGTGCCGCTCATGTCACAAAACAATAATGTAATTTTCATCTTGAACTTTAAAGAGAGCTAACCCACATAAAATATATCAGATAAGCTTTGCCTGGACTTAAAATTTGAGATTCACAGTAAAATGAGAGGTAGTTTCTCTTACTGGACCTTCACCAAGCCTCCTCAGCTTTTGTTTGTGCTTTTCAGTTTGAGCCACGATTAAACATTTTACTAACAAAAACACACACCTGTGCATTAAAAATAGTGCAAAGTTACAAGGGCAGAGTTACCTGGGCAAAGTTACAAGTGCTAGAAGAGATTTACAAATAACTAAACTTACCATTAAAGACCAATGTCTAATTATGAGGCAAAAGCACTTAACAGTCACATATCTTTGAAGATAAATGAATTGTCATAACGAAAATAAAGAGGAGACCAGTGCAACACAAACAGAAAAGCCAATGGCATCAGGCTATTTACAGTTTATCAGGCAGCTGCCAACACTGACAGCAAGTCAAGAGTCAGAGTGGTTATCAGGCTTGAGGAAGAAGCTGAGAGACACTCTTAAGAAGTCAGTCATCCCCAGTGATCTTCTATGCACCTTTCCTCACAGGCCCACAAAAACCAGAAACCAGATACTTCATCAAATCCTTGTGCTTTACTGTTACTTAGGCTGACAAAATGCTGTGCTGGTTGTTAACCCAAAAACACCCAAACCAAACAAACAAAAGAAAAAACACTGGAAACCCCCACGCTCTAAGAAGGATGAATTTTGAGTCCTATGAACATAATCTGTCATGCAGCAAATCATCTTGTTACCAAGAATCAGTAGCAAGCATTTTTTTTTCTAATTCGGAATTCTAATATGGATATGAATTTATCACTTTATATTCATGTATTACTTATGATATGGGCATATAAAATAAATTCAGCCAACATGCTATTTACTATAACTGACATTTAGAATGGCAGAGAGATAACCTGGAGGCAAAGGATGTCCCATTTTCTTTGTTTGCTGCCAACCTCCTAGCACTGAGAACTGTAAACAAGATTAGCACTAAGTCAAATGAAGTAAATACACAATAAATCTATACTGTCTAAAGAAATGTATTTCAACATCATCACCAAAGAGGAAGGAAGTTTCTAGCACTTAATAAAACCCCAAGCCACCCACCATAATTTAAATTATCAGCAAAGTTTTAGCTCTGAGATTAATCTTCCATTGGTAGTGCTAGACTTCTGTCCTACTTGCCAAGCATTGTTGTTCTCCTCAAGTTTCCTAAAGACTAAAACTTCATACTTAATGTAAGCTTTTCATTCCTGTATTTCTAATAAGAGATCCAACACAACCCCTACTTACAGACTGCAGAGTTTCATTTTCTAAGTGCTATGCAAACAATATCTGCTGCTATGACTGACTGGAGTGTAATGTATGGCAAGATGCCACACCGAGAACTCCAAGAATTCGGGTTCCACCACTCCCTTAGCCCTCCAGCTCCTGCAGCAGGATATTTCCACCTTCTAGACCTTCAAGATCCTCAAAAGTCCTGTTCTCTCAGCTCACCCAAAATGCTCTGGTTCTCTCACAGGAGCATGGATATGATGGCCATTCTATCCTATCTCCCATGAAACACTTAGGAGTGGGTAGATGGGGGACAGAGACACAACAAAGCACTTGTAATGGCACCAAGTGCTTAGCCCCTAAGAAACAAGAACCATCTTCAAACACAAATAATGAAAGGACTTGCCATTTTGTAGCCCTCGACTGAAAACTGTGCCCTGGTACAAGAGACAAGAGTGCTATTAGGATGTTGGGCACCTTCTTCTGTGCTCTCATTCTGGTTTGTTCCTTTCTTTCAACATAAATAGGGAGAAATGCTTGGGCATGAATAAAAACATATTTGCATTCCAGCTATTTGTAGCAGTTAGCAGCAACACATGAAGGAATCTAACAAAATATGTTTGCTTCTGCTCCAATTAATGACGTAGCTTAAAGCAAAGTAATGTAAGCAACAAGCTAATTATAATTACTGCCCTTTAAGCAAGATCTTAATTTGGACATTCCGTGCCTTTTCCACATGGGTGGATACAGTACAAGAAATAATTAAGTTTTGCCACAACAAACCACTGAGCTGCCAAATTAAAGCCAGTGCTGCATGGAAGGAAGAGAAAGATCACAGCCAAAACACACCTAAGGCAGACTACCAGGATGCTGAATTCTCAGGAGTGACATAAACTTCCTCCCTTTCTAAGACAGCACATTATCCTCAAAAGAAAATATCAGAAGTTAGATTAATGTGACAGAGTTAAAAAAAAAAAAACCCAAAGCATACTCAAACCAAAGAATACACCTACATATTTTGGCAAAATGAGGAAAACTGCAGGTACAAAGCAATGTTAACTTTCTTCAATTAGATTTCCATCAATTTTACTCTGTAAATCTCTTTAATTATTGTTATCAAACTAAACATTATTTTAAATTTTAAACTCCCAACTAGAGAATATACACCATACACCCAAGATGTTTGTGGAAAATTATCTGACAAGCTGTTTTGCTGTGGTTGTTACCTGAGGAGTCAGCAAGTACTTATGAAAGCAATACTTTTCATATATTGTTTACATGTGTGTCTAGTTTAACCCACAGTGGCAGGCAGGTAAACAACAGCCAATATGTATTATGTTGTGATGCAGGGCATGTATACAGCATGCTTTTCTCTCTCTAAAGATGCATTACTAACTAACTAGCTTACTACTAACACTACTGCAGAAGGGTGAGGCATGCACTGAATACACCTATCTACTTCAACGCACTGATGATGTTCTTAAAGCCAGTATAGTCCTTCAAACAGCAAAATAATCAACATTTACATTTCAGTACTTACCAGACTCTAATCCACCATATTTGTAAGGATACTGCACACAAAGGCACAGCTGTAAACTAATCTGAGTCTTCCCAGCAGAACTTTCGCCAGCAAGTCCTGTGATTCCCACTAAAGGAATGCCACCCTTTAACAAGTTATCTAGTACTGAACATCCTAGGCTGAGCTTGTGGTGTTGGGAGGTGAGACAGTCTTGATCTTGGTAGAGCTGAAGTGCTGCAAGGTTTGGGATTTTTTTTTTTTTAAGATTCAAAAGAAAAAAAAAAGAAAAAAGAAAAAAGGAGTTTCATTTAGTATCTTTCTAACACACAATGATACAACATAGAGGCTGTAAACCAGCTTTCTGGCTACATGGGATGCTTGGGAGATGGTTCTAATTCAGCCTGGTCTTTCCCACCTCCCTTTCCCCACAGGGTCTACTAACCAAATGCCTGTTCAAAAATTTATGGTCTACACTGAGCCCTCTCCTCCTCTCAAACTTTTTCCTTTTTCTCTACCTCTAAGGAGTCTCTATGGAAAACTACACTTTGGGAAAATATTGCCAGCAAGGTTCAAGCACAGCAGTTATGGAAATGGAAAACTATAGCAGACTGTGAAATAGCACAGCTGGCAGCTGGCCAAGGCCTGAGGATATATGCAAATCACAAGGAAATGAATTCCAAGTACAGAGCTGGCATGGAGCGTTTGCACAGGAGGAGCTATTAGGTCCTGCTTGGTTTGGAACAAAGTGTTTATATCAGATCAGTTTATATAGTTTTTAATACATCATATACGTTTTTCAACTAGTCTTAGTTGAAGGGAGAGGGAATCTTTTTTTCCCCTCTAATCAAGTTTTCCAGACTGGAGAATCATTTTGTCCTATTTCAAGCAGGCTTTATCCCAGAGAACGACACCCATCCACTTTCTTCTACCTTGAAGGTCTCAGAGGAGCTGTCCTTAGGATAGTTCAATAATTCACTATAGCATAACCAAAACATTTGCCTTTTCATTTTCAGAATCACATTACTGTGTCAACAAGGAGCCAAAACCTTTCTTCTCCCAGTGACAGTATTTTAAGAGTTAAACAGGGTTTTTTGTATTGACTATATTACCTGTAAGCATACTATTTCTCCTCAGCCCGTGAGAGACTGTTTTCAGTAAGCACTGTATATCTGCACTGGATAGCTTCATCAGTCTTTGCAAGTCTGCTCCAGAAAGATTTAAAATCTCTTTTACTGATTTTATGTCAGCTGCAAGTAGAAGATTTTTTATAAATACTTTTAGCTGGATTACAGTCACATGCACAAAAGAAGTTTTCCCACTTTCTACTACTCATTTACTTGAAGTTTACCTACACTGCATTCTTATAAACTGAGCAGGCAATGTTTACTCTGAATGTATCAACATACACTATAAAATTGTTTGGAAAATTATTACTGGAGCATGGGGAAAAGCCATCAGTGCTAATTATTAAAAAAGTTGCTTATAAAATACTTAATTACAGTTCTAAAATGTTACTGTACATCTATAGGCTTACACCCACAAACACATGATTACGTAAAGGAAGACACTAAGATGACAGATCCATTAGCAAGACAGTGGCAAATTAAGTTACCTTTCTTAAGGGCTGCAATTACTTTAGGGTTCAGGTCAAACTGGTCCCAGTCCATTTCCTGATACAGCACTGGAGTGAATTATCTGTTATTAAAGTGGCTTTTATCAGATACACATGCAACAAAAAAAATAAGCACCATTCAATGTGAAGAGTCTGTAGGAATATTCTTTTTTATTTTTAACAGGATATTTATCATCTTAAAAAAATAAGAATGACTCAGCATATTGGCAGAAGTCTTCTCAGGTGGCTGTTTACACATATGCTATTAAAGCATCCAACTAATAATACTGCAGTTATTTAATTGCTTATGATTCTGCATAGTGGTTTTGCTCTGGCTCGAAGCTCACACATACATTGGATTGTTATTTCTATCCTGCCACTCTTTACAGGAGCTTTCCATTTTCAAATAGAAAAAAAGATCTCATGCACATGTAATTGGGAGTGATCCCGGAATATTTATATTCCAGACAACCAAATATATTTTTATTAGCTCAAGGCAAATTTAGTATTAAAACATTAAAATGACTTTGTTTCTTTCAACAGTATTAAGTGCTCTTTTTAACATTTTTATCTAAATCGCCATAAGATTTAGAGCTTATTTAGACAGGCCTAGAGCTGTCGAGAGGAATACTGTGAGGTTTGTTACTCTTGTTCAGATCATCTTAATGAAGGATAGCAGCAGACACGCGAGAACTGCAGAACACGCGACTTAATGAACCATCACTCTTCTTAACCAGCGGGAGGACCGGTTGCCACGGATCGCGGTAACAGAGCAAACGCGGGAGGAGAAACAGGGATTTTTAAGCAACACTGGGACAAGAGCCGAACCGAAACTTACTGCGCTCACTCACGGCTGCAACGACCTCCGGCCGGAGGGGCTCTCGGCCGTCCCGCACCCGCCTCCCGCACGGACCCGCTCCATCGCGGCCGCTGCCCGAGGCGCTGGGAAGAGCGGGAATACCCAGCAGAAGTCACCGGAGAGCCAGGCTCGGCCCGCGGAGGAGGCGCCGATAGAGCTCGCCCGGGTGCAGCGCAGCCTCGCCCGGCCCAGAACGCTGAGCGGCAACACCCCGCCGCGGCCCGCTCGTCACGGGGGAGAGCGGACGGGGACGGCTGGGGGACGGCTGGGGGACGGCTGGGGGACGGCTGGGGGACGGCTGGGGGACGGCGGAGAAGCAGCCGGTGCCCTCACGGCCCCGCGCCGCCGCAGCCCCGTTACGAACCCCCGGCCTGAGCCGCCACAAAAGGCTGCAGCCAATCGGCGAGCAGCTTCCCTGCGACGTCACTAGTCGCAGACCAATCAAGTCTCCGCAAAGCGACCGCTCCGGTAGGATAGCCAATGGCAGGGCGCTTTATCGTTCCGGTAACGATCTGTTCCGCGGCGCTAGACGGGGAGCGGCGGAGGAGGAGATGGGCGTTCACCACTGCCGGCGGTGGCACGAGCGGCTTGGCGGAGCCCTCAGGGCGGGAGCTGCCCCACCAGCCGCGGAGCCTCGGCAGAGCCGCTCCTCGAGGCCCCAGCCAGCTAAGCCCACCTCCTGCGCGGCTCTGCTCGCTGATTGGCTGTCACGTTTCCTCGACCGCAGAGTACGGGGGCGTGACCGAGGCACGCGCGCCCTTCGTTTCCGGGTTGCAAGGCTGGCGATTCCTGCTGCGCATGCGCCTCGAGCTCCCAAAGAAGTGGGGAAGGCACAACATGCCCGCCTTAAACCCCAAGCGGGACGGGATTGGCTGGGAAGTCCGGAGCTAGTGTTCTATTGGGTGTCTGGAGGGGATGGGCGGGATCTGGCGGCTCTCTACTTTCCATTGGCCCCTCGCCGCGCCCGTTCCGAAAGGCCCAGGCGGCCATTGGGTAGCGGCGCTGCCAGTCCCGGCGCAGCGAGTAGCGGTGGCGGAGTTTGAGGGGGAAGATGTCGGGCTGCGAGGCCCTCGACGCCAAGAAGCTGGTGCGCTCGCCCAGCGGGCTGCGCATGGTGCCCGAGCACCGCTCCGCCCGCAGCCCCTTCGGCTTGGACGAGCCTCCCTGGGTGCCTGACAAGGAGGTATCGGTGTGGGGAGGGGAAAGGAGGGGAGGGGGCGCCTCCGCTCGTCCCTTCCCCGGGGGGCGCTGCCCCGCGCGGGGACAGCCTCGCTCGCGCGCTCCCTCAGCAGCCGGTTCCCCGCGGGGTCTCGCCGCCTCAGCGGCCGCTGGCGCGCAGGGACCCGGGACACGCCTCGCCCGGCGGATCCGAGGGTCGGAGCGCGCTCCTTCCCCTTACTGGCGCCTCCGTGTTTCCCGGCGCCTCCCTCCTTACCCTCCCTCCGCCGGCGCTGCCTGCCGGGGCACGGCGGTGGTCGGAGCGACGGGAGGGCCCGCTGGCCGCGGGACCCGCGCAAGGGGCTGCCTTGGCCGGCCAGGCTTACGGCGCCCCCGGGGAGCTCGCCCGGCTCTCCGGCCGCCCGGTGCCGCGCAGCGCCAGGCGGGCTGGGCTCTCCTCGCCTCGCAGACTGACCGGGCAGCGGATCAGGCTCGCCCGGGTGCGGTTTTTTAGCTGTAAACCACATTTTTGTGTTTCGCTTCGATTAATGGGCTGCAGAGGATAGGACCGTCCCTTGTTCTTCAGGGATGGGTGGCCGTGTCACCAAAATTAGCGAGGAGCTTAACGAGTTAAAAGTGTAGCGAGCAGTGCAGCATTAATGTTTAGTGAAGTGTGCTCTTTAAATGCTTAAAAAGTTAATTCTGAATACCATGTTGATTTTAAAATAAGTATATACACAGTGTTAAGGCAATAAAACTAGGTTAGAGCAGCTCCTCTGGCTACCAGTGTGAGTGTTCTTAGTGTTAAATGTATATTGAATAATTTAGACCATTTCAGTCAACTTTGCCTTTAAATAGTTTTCAAGTAAACTGTGATGCTGATGTTACATTAATTTTCATGTAATACGCATTATTTATTACCAGTCCCTACAGCTAGATGCTAATAAACCTTAAAATCAGTTGTTTATTTATTGCCAGCATTCTGTGGTGTGGATACATGCCAATGCATTCAATGTGACCTGAATTAAGATTTATTTTTGATGAGACGATATGAATTTGAGCAGGGAGTCATTAAGCAAAGCCATTCTTGGCCAGATACTGACATGGTTGGTCTGTTTTGTATGGGAACACTGTGTCCTCCTTGGTTAGGAATGAGGGAAAAAAATTGCCCCTATCTGGTGTCTCTTGAGGCAGAAAGTTCTGTGTAAAAGTAATAATACTGGAGACTCGCTGTGCTGGCAGAGCTGCTGCAGCTCGGGCAGCTGAGGCTGACCTTTACTGCCCTAAGGTGCCTGGCTAGCAAGTGAATTGCTGATTATATCCAAAATAACAGCCCTTTTTTGGAAAGGGACTTTTTCAACTTATTTTAAACAAGTGGTCTGCTAAAATACCTTGTGGAAGTTTCCTCAAGTTACTCTCTTCAGTACTTAGAGAATGAAAACAAACCCAAAACGTTCCCCATTGTCAGTAACAACTGGGTATCTGTCTTCGGTGAAGTGTAGAGAGGACAAGGTTTTCAGTGACCAGCCCTGAGTGTCCTTTGAAGGTGTCTGTGCTCAGCTCTGAGGGCTCCCAGCCAGCTGGCACCAGACCTGGTGCGGTGCCCTGGGTGTGTTGCAGATGGGTGTGTGCTTATCAGCGAGCTTGTAGCAAAGTCTGAGCAGTTATTGTGCAAGTGGTTTCCTTTTGCCTCGCGTGGAGTCTGCTTTTGCTGCTTTGGTGACTTGCTGTGCCCTGTGTGCACTGACCTGTGCCACCTGATTCCTCACATCATCATCAGTGAATATAATTTCTATAACAGTTAAATTGAAGTTAGTTTTCTCCTTGACCTTCTGAAATGTATATTTCGGTAGTCCTTGATTATAGCAGACTAGTTTCATTTAAAAATACAAATAAACAAACAAGGTGCTTCTAACTCAATCTAATACCAGTACCATCTTAATTCAACTACAGGTCATTTGAGAATTGTGGTAGGATTTATTTAAACAAGTTAGATATATTTTAAAATTAAATCTTTTATATGTATTCTAGATACATCAATCTGATGTGTCTTGTTGGTTTGAATTCTGTATTACAGTTGTACTGCAGGTATTCATTCTCCTTAAAATTGAGCTTTCCCCCTGTAGCCTGATGGTCAGTAGGCAGGTGGTGTTGATTTGTGGCTGAGTGGTGTCTGTGCATCAGATTCAGTGATACTTGCTATTGAGTGGAAGTGTGTTACCGACAAATGTTTAAAATGCATTTATTAATTCATATTCTTAATCTTGCATTATTGTTATTTTGGAAAAAAAAAAATTAGTAATTTCTTTAGGTGCATTGAAATTCTGACATCCCCTTGGTTAATGGTTGCCAAGTGTTTTGCAAACTTTCCTTAAATAAAGCAGGTATGTGGTATACAGGGAAGCTTATAAACCCCATGTTTTTATTAATAAAATGAAATTTAAAGAGACAGTGTTATGTAGTTAATGAGTTCAGCAGGAACACTTGCTCTTGTTGCCATGTCAGATGTATTGGGGCGGGGGGGGAGTGTTCTTTGTCCGAGGGCAAGTGTTGATCTGGCTTTCCAAATACGCTGGCTTCTGCTGTGCAGCCAGTAGCACTCACAAACTCAGTAGCTTTATTTTTCTTATGTAGGAAAAGTCTAATGGCTTATTTTTTTAAAAAGTAAAGCCGCTTAAAAATTATGGCAGTTAGTAGTTTTGCAAAACTTATATAACTGAAAAATATTTCAATTTTTAAATTTTATGCCACAGGATTATAGAGTCTTAACATACTAGTTGTTCTGAGGAGTTTGAAGAGTTAGACTGAGGTAGGACTACAAAAGACTTTCTTTTTGGTAGTCTTAGCTATAATATAACTAATGAGTTGAGGTGGATAGTATGAAAATTTGTGCAGAGCATCATTAAGATGGAGACAGAGCTTGAAGTGTTGGTCACTGCATGTGCCTTGTCTAACCCAGAATGCCTTTGTTAATCACCAGCAGAGCTCAACTGATGATGTTCCCATTAAGGAATTCTTGGACTAAAAACTGAGTAAAAGTTGTATCTTTGCATGCAGCAGAGGCCAAACCTCGTGACATCCAGCTGTGTCCCAGATGTTTACGTGGCTGAGGAACACTGCGTGCCTCGGAGCTGGGGAGCGCGAGAGGAGCGCAGGGGTGCGGTGGAAGTGATTCTGGGGTCCTGGAGCACTGCGGGAGGGAGCTGAGCGTTAATAGCGGGGTCCTCTGTTGGCTCAGGCTCTCGGAGTCGGCACTAGCGCTGTGACAGAGCTGCTCTCAGGCTGCTGGAAACTCGAGTAGCAAGCTGGTGGCAGTGAATTGTCCCTGTACAGCTGTAGCATCAGAACACATCGTAAGCCCGTCTGCCCTGTGTTTGCGTTGGGCTGTTTTCCGCTCTGGCACCAGCTGTCTGGGTCAGGTGTGTTACAAGGAGTGATTCGATGAGCCTGTGAACTTTCACATTGCTCAGAAGTTATACTTGTGGGCAAGCTCGAGGAGGTGTTCCCTTGCATCCCTTCTTGAAGAGCTTTGTTAGTGTGTATGCAAATAAAGCGTGTGAAGTGGAACTACAGCTTCCTGTCCATCTGCAGTGTTTCTCACCCCTGGCTGGATCCAAAGTCTTATGCAAATTTGTTACCACCCTTCAGCAAAGGGTGAGAAGTTCCACTCCATTTGCAATGAAACAGCTCTTAAAATTAGTGTCAACATCCTGCAGCTGTCGAATGTTCTTCCATTTTCCTCTTGCTGTATGAAGCAATACGACACCAGTATTAGTGGCATGTTCGTTGCATGTGAAGTGAAAATACTTGACATGCATTTTTATTTAATTTCTTCCTTCATACATTTTTGTTTCCTCTTGACAAAAAAAAAAAAATCAAATCTGCAGTAGTTTAAAAAAAAAATTTATCTTGAAGACATGAGAAGTAATTCAAACATCATGCTTTCTTCTCTGTAAATGTGATAAAAAGCCCTTCAAGCAATAAAGCATAATTCAGTGCTCGTGCACTTTCTAATTATGTCAGCAGATGGATGAATAGGAAGGATTCACCTTTCAGCGTGTTCTTCAACAGCGATGTCCACCCAGGCAATGTAGTAGTTGATGTTATGCAAATAGTTCACTTGATTTTTGGTTACTTAAAGCAGAAGTGCCTTGAAGGAGCCTACTTGTGTTGGAACATTTTTGTAGGAATAACCCCATTTTGCAATGCCTGTGACCATATGCAGTTTTGCTTATGGTGTATTTCTGACTGCTCTGTGTCTCGGGCAGCGTTATCATGATAGGCTTGTCATTCAGAAATATTTTTCTGTGGAGTTTGTGTGAAATAAGAGGATGGATAACTTTGTTCCTTACTGAAATGCAGCTTGTATGTTTGAAGTCTATTTGGGACAGTATTGAGAAGAGTGGGGTTTTTCCCTAGTTTGTGGCTTGGGCTTTCTGATTTCTGACCCCTCCCCCCATCCATGTTTTCATTAAGAAAATCAGTTAGACTCCTGGTAAATTCAAAGTATACTAAAATTCTTGCCAAGTACAACTCCCAGACAAGCTATTAAAGCTACACATGCCAAAAATCAAAACACTGAATCAAGATCAGTGTAGAGTAAAATGTGGTATTGGCTGTGGAGTGCTACTTGTTACAGAGCTGAAGCCCGGGGAATGCTGAGGTTGCTTCGTGCTGAAGGTTGTTAGTGAGTGAGTGTTAGAATGAGGTTTCCAACAGCCAGGGTGAAAAGAAGCAGTTGGATGCCTTAATTCAGGATGCTGTTTGAAACAATCCAGGGACACTTCTAGTTCTCTTTTGTGTGGGGTTTAGAAACAGAGCTTATTGTAACAAATATTGCAAGTAGCTGTTTATGTTCCATTGCAGTGACTGCAGTTACTCTCTAATTTGCTAAACTTTTGTTTAGATGTTGGAACACTTCGTTAACAATCTTGTACTTCAAAAGAAAATGAAAAGTTTATAGAGAATTTTTAATTTAGCTGCTGTAATATTTTTATTGTCTATAGCTGTTGGGTGATTTGGTATCTGCTGAAGCAAAAGTCCCCAGAATAGTCGACAAAAGCTGTTGTAACCTGAATTAATTTGTAGAAGATAAAGGGTTAAGTATTGAAATGTGTTAATTAAAGGCAAAAGGTGATTACTGTGTGCTTAGCAAATAGCACCAGCTCACCTTGGGGCATATTTTTAGATGAATTCTGCTATAGTCTGAGATATTCTGGTTTGAAGAGTTTAGGTTTCTAGAGTTATTAAAGTTGCTGCAGGATCTAACCTGTGTCCTCCTGATTCAGATGTCAGGCATAATTTTGCATTAATGCTTGCAAATATATCTAGCAATAATTTCATTACAAGCCTTGGAGTGTAGTTTTTGATATGGTGGATAAAAATATGTAAAATCTTGGTGAAAATCCAGTTATCTGACAGCTGAGTATCAGTCCCTGGGTAGGTGACTTTCTGTATAGAAAATTTTAATTGTCTAATAATCACTTATCACTTCTGGCAGTTTAGAAAATTAAAACTGTCACCCCTTAAACTCTACTTGTGAGAGAGAAACTTCTTCAATTTTTCCCTGGCTTTTCTTTTGGGAGGAGTGTGGGTGTAAGCTTGTTGTGGGAAAGAGATATTTTCGGAAGTGATATTTTGTAGCTGGAATAAAAATTAAGTCTTAGTGACTTGGCAGAAAAATAGATATCTCTTAGCAGGTTTCAAAAATGTGTAAGTATTGAGAGCATTAAAATATGTAAACAATGTTTTGGAGAGTCAACAGAGCATCACAGGATAATACAGTGAGGATGACAATTTGCATAAAAACAGTTGACTCTGAAATATATGACTGGGTAGCCAAATGTAATTAAGCATGATAAGCACTTCTGAAATGTAGTTTTGACTGCTGGTAAGGTGCAGTATTTCTTAGGGCTAATGAATTTGGCAGCTTTTGTTGTGTTACAAATGGAGATGACATTATTGTGCTACATCAATATTAAAATAAATGGAAACCATCCAGGATGAAAAGATAAAGGATGGAAATTTATTGGAGGTGTTTCTTTTTAGTGCATAATACAAAGGTTAGTCTTTGTACATGGTAGTAGGATTAAAGATTTAGAAATCTTGTAGATAAATCTTAATTTGTACTGTTTTCTAGTGCCCAAGATGTATGCAGTGTGATACAAAATTTGACTTCATAACTAGAAAGGTAAGAGAAATCAATGAAATGTAAAGCATTAATTGTTGCAAAATACTAAGATGGACTTTTTGATTTAAAATGTAGAAGATTTCAGTAGAATAGTATGCAAAGTCTGATGTAACTTAGTTTTTCTTTCTGTTCTACCTTTTCTGAGTAGAGGTCCTTTTTGTTTTAATTCTGTTTCTTTGAAATTCTTCCTGTTGCTCAATGTGTAATACAGAGTTAGGGTTTTCCCACTGTTAAAATGCAGAGAACCAAAACTCAAATTCTCCTTCTGTTCTGAAAGTAAAACAGGATTTATCTCGGGTTAGGAAAAGGGAATTTCTGATTAAAGGAGAAAGTATAAACTTGTCTTGATTGCTGTGAACCATAAGTGGGCTGGTTGTGTGAGGAGAAAACACGAACATTAGAGTTCCGTTGTGTTTATGACGTAGAAGTAAGCGGGTCCCTGTGCAACGCATGCTGGTGTGTGGAGTACCGCTGTGGAGAACGTTCTGCTGCTCCTGGGGTCTCTGCATGGAGAAGGGAAGCAGCCTCCCAGAAGGGCCAGCAGTGATTTTTAGCAGGGAGTAGCATTCCTTGGTGTCACCACAGTGACACTTTCTGAGCATGCTCTTGTGAAAGTGAAGAAAGATGTGGAAGTGTGGCTTGCAGTGCACTGACATAGTCAGTGTTCTTTAAATTATTGTTTGGAGTGAGAGGGAAGGAGAAATTGCAACCCAGCCATAGTAATGTGTTACACCAGAGAGATGCAAATTTTCAGGAGGCCTGGAGAGCATTCGGATGTCAGTTAGTGATCCCAGTACTCCTAAATCACAGAATGTGAGTGTATTTTCTCCTAGTTCTTGTTTTACCTTGTAGCTGGACGGGTTAAGAGTATGGCTGTTGGTTGGTTACAGCATTTTGCTTGAGAAGCACTAATTCATTAGGCTGCTGTGTTTCAGTTGCGTTAGCTTTGGGAAGTAAATGGAGGCAGCCCTGGGAAATAGGTGCCCCAGAGAATTTTGCGTAATACTTGGAAGGAAAGCGTAACGCTGACCTAAACTGCAGCGTATCAGTTCCTTGTATCACACTGTTCCTGCTTGCACTGGGCCACAAGTCAGTTCCTGCTTGCCTGGGAATACTTGTTCTGACATGAGAACTTGCATCAGGGAGACCTGCTGGGACTGTCACACCCCAGAAGTGATTTGGAGCACAAGGCACTTGTTGCAGATACAGTAGCTGTGAAACACATCGCAATACTAGTTCTGATTTTGCAACGTCATTGCATTTGTACTGTGCTGCCTGATAGAGAAATAGCTTTAGGTTTTAAGTTTCCATGGGAAAAACTTGAGAATAAGTTTTAAGGGAGAAGAATAGGATCTACAATTGAAGTTTCCCAAGATCTTTGCTTGGAAGTGGGAAGGGATCTAGCAACTGCTCTTCCCTTGCATTTTTGATAGCAAGGTGAAGGATTCACTGGACAATGGAGAAGCCCTTTCAGTGTCTGGTCTGCTTTAGAAGCATGTTTACCGGGTGCCATCAAAGACGTAGGTGCTCTTGTTCGTACTACACTCAGTCCTTTGTGGTCAGTCTTCAGAGGTTTCTGGATACCATTAGCAGTTAAGCTTCCTTTGCTTCCCTGTCAGCCTGTGTGTTTTACAGCTGAGGAGCTGCTCTGTTTCTTGGGGCGGGAGGATATTTAAGGTAGTAACATTATCAAAGTATTCCCTCATGGTTTTCTGTGTAAATAAATAAACAAACTGTTCTCTCATGCTTAGCATCACTGCCGAAGGTGTGGGAAGTGCTTCTGTGACAAGTGCTGCAGTAAGAAAGTGCCTCTGCCTCGCATGTGCTTCGTGGACCCTGTGCGCCAGTGCGCTGAATGCGCCCTCGTCTCTCAGAAAGAAACAGAGTTTTATGACAAACAGCTTAAAGTGCTCATGAATGGTAAGGACCAAATGTGTAAATATGCTGCTTTGATCTCATTTATATTTATTCAAAAGCAGTGTTGAACAAATGTGATAAACAGCAGGAGTATTGCCTCTTGTCAAACGTGCTGCAGTTTTGTTTCCTTTGAATACTTTTTTGTTGCCATGCTTCTCATTTGCTAGTTAATAATTCTGTTACCTCCTTATTTACAGAGAAGTTTACACTTTTTGGTCAATGTTTACAGAGTGATTTAATTAAATGCAAAGGAATTTTTAATGCCTCTAAGATATGTGTGCAGTTGGCATTTTTTTTTTTTTTTTAAATAATACATCTTTTAGTCAGATTCCTGTTACATTAAATAAGGATTAAAAAAACTTAACAATAGAGAATATTTTAATATTTTATAACAAGAGACTGCTTGTTTCAAGCTTTGTGGGCTTTGATCTTGTCTGTGGCCTACAGCTATGGTTGATGGCAGATCATCGTGAGTGGTCAATTTTGCATGGCATTAAAACTACATGCAATCCAGGAATTTGCATTTCAATTACACTAAGAAAGCTGAGTCTTCAGTTTTTAAAATATTCTGTGATTCTTCAGTGCCTCTTAGTGGGTGCTCAGCTCTCGGCATTATGCCAATGTGTATAACTGGAAAGCTAAACCACATGTCTGATTAGTGTGAAGCTTCTTGGGGAGATGCTAGTTTCAGAAAGGAGTGTGCTCAGCCCTGTAACACACAAACCATTCTTCACTCTGCTCTGCAGATGAACCCCCACTGAAAGGGTTCTCGGGCATTGGAAGGGGTTGCCCAGGGCAGTGGTGGAGCCTCTATCCCTGGAGGGATTGAAGAGTTGTGTAGACACAGTGCTGAGGGACATGGGTGAGCCAAAGACTTGTCAGTGTTGGGTTAATGATTGGACTCGATGGCCTTAAAGGTCTTTTCCAATCTGGGCAGTTCTGGGATTCTGTGTCGGTGAGATTTTAAATAATGTATGTTAAACTGAAGGTGGTTTTTTTTTTAAAAAGCTTGTCCTGCTCACATTTGTGTTATCCAATTCCAGTCTGAAGTTGTTTCTGACTTACTGCAGAGCCCCAGGTCTGGGTCAGTGAGATGGTGGCCGGGACGCCCTTTGCAGCTTTGCTGCTGTTCCCTCTCTGTCTCGGTTCAGCAGCAGCCAGGGGCCCCGTGCTGCGGGGTCAGCGGACAGCACAAAATTGTGAAACAGGTGGAGAGGTGAAGCTGTCCGAGGCTGCGTGCTGAGATGATGGAGATGGGTTGCAGACGGTTTGGCAGGGCTGGATGTTGTTGTTTTTTTCATTTCCCAAACCAACAGTATTGGAATTACGTAATAGAGGGAGCATGAGGCATGGAGGAAATAGAGTGGCTAGGCGTGTAGTCTGCTTTACTTTATGAATCACTTCGCTGATGTAGCTGAGATTGCTTTCCCGATGTCAAAGGAGCTGTTTTGAGCAGGAAGAAACAAAACAAGAAGGCTGAAGTTCATTGACCTCAAATTAAGACTGAGCTAGCCTTTAGTAATGGCGGTGTCTTTACCATTTATTAAGCATAGAGCTGAAGGTCACATCCTGCTATCAGATTCTTCTGACAGATTTTTTTTTTTTTTGGAATACTGAAACAATAGTTTGTATTTTTGGTGACAAGAAAGTGTCTTTAATTGCCTGTTTTTGCCATCTCTAAATCTGTTCTAATTTTTAAAAGAATAATCTTGGGTATCATCTGTACTTATACAACACGTGGGAGAAATTACATAGCAGTTATGAAAGGTCCTGTAATTTAGAACATGGTAATTAAAGATCAGCTTTTTATACTTGAGTGTTCTGCTGATGTTAATCAGTTTAACGTTTCAATTAGTCTCTTAATTCATCCAATTAAGTGTATTAGGTGCAGTCAGTAAATATCAGTTACCCTTTTCCATACTTGAATATTCCTTTGGAAACTCCACATTAGAATACTAAACCATTTCTTTCCAGGTGCCACATTCTTTGTAACTCTGGGAACATCTGATAAATCTGAACTCATGGTTTGTCGACTTTCCAACAATCAGAGGTGAGAAAGATTGATAGAAATTGTACTTGTAAACTATATTATTTTGCACTTATAGCTATAGTATTATCTAATAACCTAAACAAAATGTAAGAGTAACATGCAGTGAGGATACTGGAGAGAGTAATCAGACTGAAAGGATAAGTACAACTTCACTGGAGTAATCAGTTTGTTTGAAGTGACTAGAACGTGGATCAGAATGTCTTGGAACAGTGGAGCTCCACTCACTGACAGTGCCTCTCTGTGCCACTGGAGTACAGTGTTTGCCAGCGGATAGGGAGATCACAGGAACAGGGGGCAGGGAAAATCTGTAGCCACTGAAAAAAGCTTGTTTCGGAATGGTTCTGACACTGCACCGTGTTGTTTAATGTTACTCCAAAGCGTTACTTTGGTCATCCCTGTAACTTGGCTCGCTAGAACACTTGAGAGTCTTGTGCTCTCTTCTTCCCCTAAAACTTTGGAAGAAAGCTTTTAATATTTGTGAAAGGGTCTCCTGGCAAACTGAACTATAAGTTTTGGGGGTTTTTGTTTGCTGCTGTTGGTGGTTTTTTTGTTGTACGTTGGTTTTGTTTTTTTTTAAGTGAATAACTTCAGTGAAAAGTAATTTTTCCTGCTTGATATCTCTCCCTCCCCACCCTGAAGAGTGTGTAAACAGCCAGTCACTGAGAGATTATGTTGAGTTTTTTTCCCTTTGATTTGGACTTGCTATTGTAGAAAAAAAAATAATTAAAAAGTTTCTCTTCTGTTATGTAGATATCTGGTTTTGGATGGAGACAGCCACTATGAAATTGAAATTATACAGATTTCAACTGTTCAGATACTTACAGAGGGATTTACTCCTGGAGGTAATTTTTTTCATTGAATACAAATTAACTATTAAGAGAAAGATACATGAAGTTGTAATTATTGTTCAGTGTTATTGGTAACTACGTTAGTTCCACCTGCTGTCAGAACAGAGTGCAGCGTGTGGAGCCCTGTCCATGTGGATACTGGGATCTTGAGGAAAACCTAAAAATTGAGAAACTACCTTATGGCTCTAACATGGAAGAGCTACGTGATAAACCTGAGTAAAGGCGGTCATCATCTGTTCTGATCCTTTCTCCTCACTAAATACAAACAGTGATTGATCCAGGAGCTCATAGGAGGGAACTGTTAAGTCTTTGGTAGCTTCCATCTCGGAATCCAGCTGGGATTTCTCTTCTACTGGTGCAAACAGTTGTGAGGAGAGTGAGAGAGGAACTGGGGGAGGGGAAATAAATAATTAAACTGTGCTTTCTTAATTTAATTCAAGATGAAGAGGTGGCCAAATGAAACTGATAACATCCGAATCAGAGGGCAGCTACTTACTGCCTCATCTCTTACCAGATTTTAGAATATTTCAGGATGAACTCGAATATGATTTCACTGAAATGAGAACAAACAAGGTCAGGAAATTTAATAATTGTTCTTTAGCAACACCTCTGTCACTGCTGGAATTGTCTGATCGGACAGCCTGTCCGTGCAGTATTCAGTCAGTACAGCATGTTAACTTTAATAAACCTACCTTGGTATTCCAGTCAACCAGATGTGTTGCTGAGTTACTTAGTGCTCCTGTAATTCCTTGTTCACTACTTTTCTGACTGCTTTATCTTTTTGCCTGCCTGCCTTCCTTCTTGATGGTAGAAAAAGATATTCACACTTACACCAGCCTTCTGGAGAGCCAGCATATTCCTGAAGGTATCACCAGTACCTTTGAGCATGATGCACCTAAGCATGTTGTTGTGACCCCCCTCCCATCTTTCTTCCTCTGCAGTGCTGTTTTTTGCCTGATCGATAGCTGTTCAACTTAAGTTACATTCAGATGTATCTTGTATCTGTTCCTTCCCATCTGTCTGCTTAATAACCTGAAAATGAATGTTTTGTAACTTCTTTGGAGAACTAAAACATTTGAGGCCTTCTTTAGACCACATGTGCTATGTCCATGCTAGAAGAGAGAAGGGAAGATGAGAAATAGTGTCTTCAGTGGTACACAGTATTACACATCCCCTACTTCAGCAGAGGTGTGCTGAGTTGTGTATACCAGAAATGAACAGTATCTCCTTTGTTCTGTACTGTCCAGCAAGGCTTTGCACCAAATAAACAGTTAATTAATGGCTTTAACCTTTAAAATAAATACAACCTCTTGTTGTGCAAGGTGTGCTCTGCCTGACTCTGCAGTGTCCTGGAATGCTGGACCTGGGCAAACTGGTCAAGGCTGTAGGTGTTTTATTTCCACTGGTTTATCTTTAAGTAGTCCCTCACTCTGTTAAGTCTGACCAGGCGGGTACAGGGGGTGAGTGGTGAAGTTGGATTTCAGTTTATCCTACAGGAGGAGCAAATGGCTGTTTTGACTAACGCTGCTCGTGGGCTTTTGATCAGGTTGCTTAGACGGAGTTTGCCTTTCTTTGGCTTCTTGGATATCCCAGTAACGGCCTCCAGGAGCCCGCTCACCCAGGCGCTTTGTAAAGAGAGCTTTGCAGAAGTGTTATGTGTATGGTGCTGTTCCTGAGACTTTCTGCTCTACTACTTGAGGAAATAATGCCAATAGGGTGTGGTATTCCAGACAAAGCTTTTGCTTCATTTCTGTATTTTTGCTTTAGTTTATCTTAATCTCTGTGCAGCTGGAGTAAAAGAGGTGACACAAACCTCTTGCTGTCACACTGTGGCCAGAGCAATGGCTTTTGTAGCTGGTTTCCTTCAGGAAGTAAAGTGTTGCCAGTCGTTGTCTAGGCTTGCATAAGCATCTTTCCCAGCCGTTGCTGGGTTTGGGGGGACTGTGACTGCTGTGCTAGACTTTGTGTCAAGCAGGGATCCCTCTTTGATACCAGTCTAATTCGGTTATTCTGTAATTCAGAATTCTCTGAATTCAGTTTGCAAACTGCAGGCCGCAGTGTGAAACTGTGGCATCTCCTTCAGAGAAGACATGGCAATATTAAAACGTGAGGATATTCTTTGCGTGTGTAGCTGGCAACTTTCCCTGACGGCTTAAACAAGTTCTGCCTCAGTGATTGCCAGAGAGAATTAAACAGTGTAGAGTCTGCACGTTCCCTTGCCTGGCATCAAGGCCCCTGGTCGCTGCCTGCCCTGGTGCAGCAGCTCTTAGTACACCTGCAGTTGCCTGTGCTTTGAATTCAGTGACGAGTTTTCTTCCAACAAGCGTATCAGCCAGAGGAAGTTGTGTTACTTGGTTGGTAAAACCTGTTGCTGTTCAAGATTTTGTTTCTTTTCCCAGGAGGTAACAGTCGTGCCATTGGTATGATTCTGCAGTATAAGGTACCAGGATCAGAGGAGCTGAAGCAGATGAAATTCACGGCCAGTGAAGACTTCAGCTGTAACAAGAAGCTGTCAGCGAGCTGGCTGGCAGCTATGCATAAGGTGAGTAAAGGAAGCCAAACTTAGAGAAAGCTGAAGAAAATCTTACTGTGAGTGGGTGCTCAGTAGCACTGAAGAGACTGTGCAGCCTTAGGAGTATTTTTTTTTCTTTTTTATTAGTTTTTATTTAAGGATTTCTAGGGTCTTTTTACTTAAGAAAAGAGAAACTATGGATGGTTGTTGTGAACATGACTTTAGCTTTATGCTCCGATACCTGAAGATGATAGACAGTACAAAGGGTTTCCCAAGATCTTATGTATGTCATTAGGTGAAAAGAAGGAAGGAATTGGACTTTTAAGTTCCTTAGGCTTTTGTTACTCACTGAAGATTCTGCATTCTGAAATACTCTTTTGAACCTGAACTCAGCTAATTGTTTTTACTGCTTTATGGAGGCTTAAAGAAGGTTTGATTTTTGAAAATAAGAACGGGGTGGGGGCAGGCCCCTGTGGAAGGCTGCTTCATCTTTTGTTGTTAGGCACTGTGTGGCTCATGAAACTTAAGTTTATTACTTCAGAAGTCAAAGTTATAGGAGACAAAAACTAAAACCACCTGAACTAGCTCTGGAAGTTTATTAATCTGATTGATAATTAAAAGTGTAATTTATAAGCTCTCTGCAAATGCAGGTGTGTGCCTGGTTGCTTCTTTCCCACCGTTGTTAAGCTCCCCAGCCCCCCTAACCCCACGGTTTAGCTCGTGTTCAGCACAGCGCACTCCAACTCGGTGTTGCCGTGAGTAGGATGTGGCACTTCCTGAGGCCTCTTCTCATTCATGCAACTCCTGCAGGTGTGGCGAGAACCTGTGTTATGGATGAGCCTGAAGCTCTCCCCTCACTGGTTTGTCTCCTTTCACAGGAGTTTTGAGCAGCTCAGCTTTGAGTAACCGATGGGTGCAGTGAGGCCCCAGGTAACAGCATGTACAAGGACTTGCTGCTAGAGAATGCACAGTTGTTCCTGTCACAGGGGCTGGGTTGATGTGAGAGTTGGAGACAAATGGAACACCTGTCCAAAACTGTGCAAGGGGGAAGCAGAAGAGGCAGGAGGAATATAGAACAGGGTACCTTTGTTTGGTGCCTGTGTTTAGACAGACAACCAAAATCTCAGAAATACTGCTTCTAATTTTTTGAAAGATCAGAAGTGGTCATTTCTGCCCAAGAAGAAGAAAGAAACGCAAGCTGATGTAAAATCTTCAGTGACCTCAGGTTCTGCACATCAGGTAACCTTGAACAGTTTCAAAAAATGACTGAATGTTATTAAATGCCTTAGGTAAGGAAAACAGAGGAAGAACTTAAGGCCTGGGGTTTAAAGGAAACTTTTGGAGGGGCAGGAAGGAGAGGAGGTGGCTGCACGTGCAACTTCAGTTAACACAGTGGCATTCTGTCTTCATGTTAGGCAACAAAGCTTCTTTATGAGTCCCGGGACCAGTAAGAACAGCAAACTGTTGGCCACTCAAGGGAAGACACCAGCCTCCATGGACCTGCCTCTCACTTTTTGCTAATTTGACAGCTGGTAACATTTGCTATTCCTGACCCTTTCTCATTCCAGTGTGGTTCATTACGTACGAACTGGCAAATGCGATGTGAGTATTTTTTTGAACCATGAGTATTCACTAGTGTGCAATATGTATACAATTAATGCTTTAAACAGCCTCACCTTACAAGACTTTGTATATTTTGTTAAGCCTTTCTCGGCACTTAATATGAAAGTGACCTGCACTACAGCTAATGTACAGCACAACTTTTATAGTAACAATTCTATATACTGTTTGCTACAGAAAGCAAACACATGTGTATGTCTCTTCTGGAGAGAATAGCTTTTGGGTATAGATCTCAGGTTTTTCCCTCTATCCAAATGTTTAAAATCAATGTACAATAAAATCTGCCTTAGATATGATTTTATAGAAGTCACTTCATTTTTTTTAAACATTTCATTTAAAGCATTAAATATTTTACCAAATATCACCAAACTGGACTTACATGGACATAATCTTGAAACTTTCCTTCTGTATTAAATAAGCTTCCAGAATAATTTTTAGTTTTGTATTTTCTTTTTGGTAACTAGCTTTTGTTAATCTAACTGTAATGCTATCTGAAATTGTATACAATTTAATGTACAAATATTAATAAATTAATTCACTTATTTAAAAAAAAAGAAGAGGTGATTGTTAATTTCACAGTATATAACTACTTTGTCGCTTGTCTCTGAAGCTTTTTATAAACAGCACCCTAATTTTAGTTCTAAGGTTTAACTGTTGGGATAAATCCTCTGGCTACAGGTGCTGAGCCAAGTGTTTGTCTGCCTGCGCTGGTAAAAATTGAGTAGGAGCACACAAGGCTTGTGTGTAAAGGACCCTTGAGAGCTCTTCTAGACAAGTACTAATTTGTCACAGTTGGAATACCAGAGTACTGGTGTAAGAAGGTTCCCAAATTGTTTGCCAAGTCATTTTCTGTGCAGCTGGTAAAACAATGAGGAAACTTGAGTTAACAGTCTATGTAAAAAGAGTAATTCCAGCTTGCTGTGTTCTATGACCAAGGGCAGGTCCACTGCTGCTACCTGTATAAAAATACTGGAGAATGCAGCCATGCCTTAGCAGTACTTTATTGTGCACATTTACACGTTCTCTGAATTAGTGTATCATAGGCTCTTGAAATCATCACATTCATGTAGCAAAGTCTTCAACAATAATACCCTTTCACTTTTCACCACAATATATACAGTTAATGCTAACCTGTGGTAAAAGCAAGTTACAGCACTGCAGAAATGGATATATAAATTATACCACAGAACTTGTACATGAAGAATTAATCAAATTGCATAATGTTAAATGGGAGAAAATTACAAGAAATATGGCTAAAACTTATAATGGGAAATTCAAAATATACTTTTTGGTATATAAAATCATGTACACTTAAAATTCCAGTGAAGTGGTTTTTTGTTTTTCTTTTTTTTTTTTCCCTTGAAACTACAATGTAGTGGAATAAGTTATTGCATAACTTGCCTTGGCAACAGATGTAGGCTGCCAAGAACCACAGAAACTGTCCTCAAATAAGCTATGGCCCTTCTTAAATCCTTCTCTAAACCTTGTTTCTTTCTTCTCCTGGATTTATCCTCTATACAACTCCTTCTACTTCTATCCAGCCCTTCCTATTTTCTTCTAGACTGACTCAGGCAGACTCCAGGTTACACGGTGTAACCCTTACCCACTCTGACCCTTTTCAACTATTGCACTTTCACCCATGCAGACGTACAAATCCCTTAAGCTGCTGCAAATTTGGTACTGACTGTTTAGTCCAGGATGGACAAGCCGCGGTGGGGAGTGGGGGAACCTTTACATTAGTAGAGGTAACAACACTGGTGCTGTAGGCTGAACAAGGAGAAAATAAAACACCAAGTGAAACACGGTGTAGGGGTTTTGAGAGGTGTACAGATACTGTTTGGTTTGTTAGTGCTCTAGGCTTGATTCTAAACGCAAATAACACTAGATGCTAGGCTAGGTAAAGCTTTCGTTGGGCTTGTCCAGACTAGGAGTTCAGTGTATAGCATGTTACCACTTAAAACCCCAGCCTTCATAAAGCTTTGGTGACTACTTAATTATGCATGTCATAGGTGATGATCTTGTGTCCTAGAACCCAAGGAGTTGATCAGTAATGAGAACTCAACGTTCACTGGTATTGAACAAAATACCCCAAATCCTGACGTGGGACAGTTACTGTGGGGTTGGAGCAAACTGGGCAGCGTATCTGCACTCTGCAAGTGACACCTCTGAACATTGAACACGAGAAAGCTCCTACCACAGAACTTTAACTGAAAACACCGCTTTAGACAACAGTTGGTGCAACACTGTAGGTAGTGGAGGTATCGCTCTCCTCAGCAGTGGTGGGTCACGTAAAAACGATCCTCATTTACAAACTGCAGATCTTGAAAATCGTGGATGCTGTCCATTTAACAAGAGAAAGCACCATTGAAACTAAATATCATAGTTTTGTTTCTCTGTGTGAAATGATAAAAAATGATGGCTCCAGTGTATGTTTTAAGTTTCCAGTTACCAGCACGGTATTACGCTGTCGTAGAACTGAATTCAAGCAAGGGTTCGCTGTCTGGGTTTTATTCGTGGATATAACTGTAAAAACAGAATAAAAGTATTAGGCATTGCCTGGTTGATACCAAGTTAAATATAAATCAATTCAATTATAACCAAGGGGTACTTATTAAAAACAATTTGGTGACAAAGTGTTTTGGGGAGGTGAAGTTTTTGTAAGTTACAGGATGTTAGGTAACTTCTGAAAAGTTAAACCAGAAGCAGCAGGAGGCCAAGGGCTGACTTATTCCTGCCAACAGCAGCAAAACTGCTGCTCTGGAAATGACTTGGTTTGTTTGGCTCAAGATCCCAGACTAGACCAAAGGATGCTTTCATGTCAGTACAAGAATTCCCTGCTGAGCCTTAGAGGGAGCTTATTTCCTGCTCTTACGCATTTTGTCCTCTGTATCTCTCTACTTACTAGAAGCCTGACATTCCCGGTCTCTCATGATAGCAGTGTTCTATTTGAGCAGCATAAACGACTTGCCTACAGATGTCACCTTCAAGATTCTTTCCTGCTTCAAATTTGTCCATATCTATATGTTGCATATCTTGTGCCAGGTATTAAAAACCTTCCTAAAGAATTTCTTGGGTCAAAGCTTCTAGATGCCTAATGGAGCCACCACTTTTTATGTAGGGGCCCTATGTTTTAGCCAAGGGGAAAAAAAATCTTATTAAAGCATAAACGATATTAAATACGCTAACTTGCCAAGTAAAAACCAGCACTAATCTCCCACCCCTAGCCTCTCCTTTTTGTTTACAATGACAGAGGGGCCAGAGAGACTAAAGATAATCTGCTTTGTACCATTTCAGAGCAGTGTATCCAGATGATGCACAGAGAGATTCTGACTAAAGATCCACCTTGTGTTCCTACTCCAAGAGGAAGTAAAAAAAAAAATAGAGAGGAGAAGGTATCTTAAGCAGAACTTACCCCAAGAAGATTTTTAGGCACATAGCCTTCTTTGTCATTGAGGCGGGCCCACCACCACTCTGTTTCATTGTCATCCTTGCGTCTTAGAATAGTAATGGCATCACCCTCATGGAATGACAACTCGTCATTATTCTGGGCTTCATAATCCCACAAAGCATACACCACGCCTTTATTCATCACTCCCAGCTTCTCTTGCACTCCTGTTGACAATAAATTAACACACTAGGTGGTAAGATACCGTATTTTTCCCCTCTGAGATCTTTAGTGTGGACACTGTGGCCCAAGTATTAGTCTCTTATTAATAAAATTTCATGAACAGTTTCCAGCACTTCCATGATGAAATGCTTTCAGAAGTTTACTGCATGACAACATGAAATTTTACAGAACATTTCAAACTATTTAGAGCATGCAAAATGTATCTTAATAACTAAATACATTCTGTGAGTTAATTATTCAAGAAGTATGTATGTTTCTTCATGTGATCTGCTAGAAATTTGTGCATCTGGAAGTTGGAGTATCTCTGTCAAAATACCTGACAACTCACTGTTACTGTCAAAGCCTCCCCATGGAAGCATTTCTTTGAAATTAAGCCAAATTAAACTTTAAAAATCTCTTAACATGAGAGGGAGCCTGTGAAGTAACTCAGAGAACAGAAGGACTATGAGCAATGTCATAATGAAAAAGCTGCTTTATTTAGCATTTTGAAAGAACAGGTAGGTGATGGGCAGTATTGTCAAGTCTGGGGCCCAAGCAGATTTTTCATGCAGATCAGAGAGACAAAAAGGGATGAATTTTAGAAAAGCTAAAAACATTTGTAAAGTAGTGTCAGAGCTTACCGTACAGGAACTGGGAACACTGAATATAACCTTCTTCCATCTCTTCACACTTGTCTGCAGCAGTTTCTATATCACTTATAGTTGAAGCAAAAATAGCTGCCCCAGATTCAACCAGTAGTTTACAGAGATGAACACTATTGCAAGAAGCAGCACAATGCAAGGGCGTCCTGAAATAAAGCAAAAATGTACACATGAAAAAATAAGCTTCCCTGAATCCTAACTATTTTGTCTTGCAATATAGAGCTTAGCCTGTCTGTTATTAAAGGAAATTGTTCTTTGTGGTTATAGTATATGTATGCATCGTCCAAACTCTGTCAAACAACTGCAGTGGATTCCAGGATTTACCTGACTTCAGTAAAGCCAAATACTATAAAACAGATGTTAGCAAAAATGTTGATTTTCATAGCTTACAAAGCTGCTGGTGTAAAAGGTAAAATATATAAAAATCTGAAAGGTAAAACAAAGGTGAGGGCGAAACAGATCAGCACTGCAAGGTTTCACATCCCCTCCAAACAGTCAGAAGAGCTGTATCTACCTGTAGGACTAGATTCTTCAAGAACACCAAAAATCTGTGGTGGATTATATGAAGATGAACCTTAAACAAATTAACTTTTGTCATTTGTTATTTACAGTTTAATTATTTCAGTATCTGAACGAGAAATGCAGCTATGTATATTGGGTAAAACCAAAATGTAAAGTACTTTATGATTTAAGTGTGCTTGCACATGCAGTGAACAGTGTAACCTTGCATTTGAGTGTCACCACTTAAGAGATTAGAAAGTGCTTATTTGCTCAGGGTAAAGGGGAAGGAAATTGTTTCCAAAACAGGTCTCGACTAAATTTTGAATGTGTTTCTCCAAGATGCTAAGTTAAAAATCTTTGACACTTACCACCCATCACTATCTGCTGCATTTACATTTACACCAAAATCAAGCAGGAACTTCACAATGTGGTGATGACCAGCACACACTGCGTTATGCAGAGGTGTAATTCCTTCATCGTTTGGTTTACTGGGATCATCAACCTATTGAAAACACAAAATAGTTCAGCACTTTTTTTTCCCCTAAATATTTAAAGAGGTTGCCGTTGTTTAGAAGCTCACCTCATATATGATTCGTTGTACAAGATCAAATTCTCCCTCCAAAGAAGCGTCTAGGAGGAGGGCCAGCGGATTGAACTTCACTCTCAAACCATGTCCTGTTCTTTCCGAGTTAGGTTTCTTCAAGTTGGTACGTTTTGTCTGAGTAGGGAGGAAGGGTGGAAGGCATTTCAGGTTGTGTAAGTATTACCAGTGATTCAGTTTCTTTTTAACTAGATTAAGAATCCCATCCTCCTTAAATGGTAATTAGAACTATGCAAATGTTCCCATTATGAAGTCTCTAAATAAAAGGCTTGATAAGTTTCTATGTCTTTTTGAGTTAAAAAATGAAAAAGCATGCCAATATAATTTAGAAGCTTCTAATTAGAGGTAGTGAGTACACGGAACAAAGTAGTTAAGTCAGTGATTTTTGAGCACCACTGTCTTAACTGCACCTAATAGAAACTGAATGTGTTTCTGGTGGATTTTTGCTTAGACCAGAAGGCATGACAGACCAGAAGGCATGACACAATTAAGCCTAGTATCAGTCTCTACTCAGAGGAATCTTTGCCTTGAATTAGCAAGAGTATCTGCTGCAGGCAGTACTGACAAGTTGTGAGTTCTGCTGTGGGAAAGACAAGTACAGAACATGAAGCTATTTTATGTGACATTCTAGCTGGTGTCACCAGAAGAGGCATTCTCAAGATCTGAAACATTTAAATGTGTTTTGAGAGTATTCTGAATGATTGACTTGTCACTTTCCAGAAAAAACCTCAACCTATTATTAATTGCAACTTTTCTAGAACGCTTTTAGTCTCCAGCACTGTAAGATCTGTTCATTTATGCTCCTGTTTGGTATGGCCAGTTCAGTTTGGAAAATAAACTCTCACAATAGGAACAGTGCCTGTTGCTAGCATATTCCATTCTCCCACAAGTATCCTGGCCCACTTGTGCTTGTGAAAACGCACACCAGGCCCTGTGCACGCTGCAGTCAGATGCTCTGAGGAATGCAAGGTCCCCAGGTGAATCAAAAAGTGGAGATATTCTTTGAAACCAATGTTAAAGTGAGTCCTATCAACAACTAAGAATAAAATTCTGTTTTCTCCCTGTTTTCAATTCTCCATATGCTGTAGATTTGGTAATGACAAGTATTTAAAAGATTTTAGTGCAGCTGGAGGAGGGACTTTGAAAGCAATTCAGATTATGTGACAAGTCCATTAGAAAAACATTTCTGCTAAAACTAGTCAGCTGTGTTGCTGATAGCGTTGGCTCTGGTCTCACATCTCTCTGCTGAGAGGGGAAAAGGAGCAGACTTCTCCCAGAACAGTTATTTCAGCATGCTTACAAATTAAAAAGCCTCCCACTGACATGGCTTTCCCTTAGTTTCATACAAATAGTTAACTTTGTAGGCCCAGGGAAATCAAAAAGAAATTTTTAATGGAATCTCAGACTCCAGAATTAGTTCTACAACAACAGTATATCTCCCAAAAAATTCTACAGTCTAAAGTACATGCACAACCTCCTGTTGCCTGGATGTATATTCTCCTTATTAAACAGCTACCGTACTAGAGAAACTGATCCATCAGAATTCCCCTTGGAGCCCCCCTGGTTCTCTTTTCTTTCAGTATAGTGAGAGCCGAAGTGCAAACACACCATTTAGCAGGAGCTTACCATCTTCCTGGTACACTTAAACACAGCTAGTTCTATAGTTCACAAAATTGTCTTTTTGCTTTGTTACTTACTGCAGGAAGCGGAGGAGGAAGAGCAGGTGGCAAAGGAGCTTCATCTTCTACTGGAGAACTGACCTCAGGCGTGGGGCTGGGTGACTGTTCAGTAGAAGGAACTATAGCAGGATTGTTGTTGTTATCTTCAGTTGTCTCAGATGTTTGATTTGTGGTTTCAGTGCTTATAAGTTCCTCAGTAGCAGGAGAAGGTAATTCATTATCATTGGCATCTGACGAGGGGGGAGGCTCATCAGGAAGAGGAACTGTAGGTTGCACGGAAATAGGTTCTTCGATATTGCCATTGGTACTAGTGTTACCGTTGTCAACGTCAGCCAAGATGCCTATGAAGTCCTGCGGGTTGCTTGGCTGGTAGAAGGGAGCACTCTCTATTCCCCCAGCAAGGGTATTAAAGCGCTGATACAGTAGCTTTTGTATATTGGGTCCACTGGGGCCTTCTGGTTCAGTGATAGAACTACGCTTCTTTAACGGCCTCGGAGCATTGGCCAGTTTTCTTCTCAGAGCTTCAAGGTCAGCATCACTTTGGTAGCGCAGGGGTGAATGCACAATAGGTGTGAGCTTAGTAGGACTGAGAGGACGAGGAATGTTTTCCACATTGCTGTTTTCACTGGATGGTGGAGCATTTTCCAGCTCTTGATCTTTGTCAGAGACCTCAGTCTGAGGCTGAGATTGTGGCTGTGAGGAAGTCTGGGCAGGTAAAGAACCATGAAGGAATGGCAAAGGCGAGGGAGAAGTTGAACCAGACTGTAGTACGGGTTTTCCATAAACTGAAGAAAAGAAAGATGGAAAACAGTGAAGAACTGTTCTCACATTGCATAATAAAATATCTGCAAATAAACTGCATACAGGTCTGTTGCTACTTGTTTGACATTAATACAGAAAGAAAAAAAAAAAAATCGAATCAATTATATTGGACCCTATCAAAACAGAAATAAATACTCACCTGTGGTGATGGTGATGCTACTTACAAAATTATAAGCTACAAGTAACACCTGGAATGTTTTTCCTCTTTCAGGAAGAAACAGTAAGAGGAGAAAAACTCTCCTCTCTAGACACTGTTTTTTACAAATTGTTTCTGAAAGTATTGGTGGAGTATCCACACTGTATTGTTCTAATTGCATCTTGCTTTAAACAAAAGGTAATTGAACGTATACTTATTTATCATCCCAAAAATATATGGGGTCATTTTTCTGCCATGCTGAATACTTAAAAATATCTTTCCTCTTCTCACAGATTTAGACGTTAAACTAAGCCCAAAAAGTAGATCTTAACAGTCTATTTTAAAGGGAAAAAAAAAAGCAAAATATATTCTACCTGCTTTTACCGACTTATTTAAGGTATTGTATACAGCTTGTTGATAATTCTTTGGTGGTGTCGCTTGCTGAAGATACATTGAGTAGATGGAACTGGAGTTCACTGTCTGTGGCCCTTTTCTGGGAGATTGAGGTCTTGATCCTTTATCAGCTAGAAAAGGTCTGATGGCCACAGTTAAGGGGAGTTCTGGCCTGCCATCTCCTGGAAACAAGGGGGAACCGGAAGGCTGGTAGGTAGGGCTGGGCGGTACGGAAATTCTCTGCTGAATCTGCTGTGAAGAACTGGGCTGATGCACGTTGCTGGGCGGTGGGAGTGGAACAGGTCTTTGCCGATTGGTTACACTGGTGCCAGGTCTGGGCAGACTGCCATCCTTCCTTCTTTCTAGAGAATTTGTAGAACCTGTTCCTAATGGAACTGGACTTGGATAGGTCCCATAGTTTTGAGGCAACTGCTTGCTTACACCAGGAACTGTGGGTGGCACCTTCCCCAGGTCAAGACCCTATGCAAGAACAATAAATAATATATATCATTTAATTAAATAAAATACTTGTGAGCAAGAATTGACTTGTGACAGTAAAGGAGTCAATATAAACAATTTGTGTTCCTTAATCACCAGATATGATTTTACCTGAATGTATCACAAGTCCTCATCATACATCAGACAGAGGCCACTGTTTAAAGGCATCTTTAGCTATAATACATTAATATGAATCCAAAACTATCTGCATACTTTCAAAGCCTGAATAACTTGTTCTCAGTATCTAGTTGATAATGTATTTGATAATACATAGTGTGATAACAGAGTTTGCCAAAGCTATTTAGAGACAAGGTCCTTATTCTTTAAAGACACAGTCTTAAAGAATTCATGAAGTACTAGAACAGTGCAGACAGACAACACCAGTGGACTCCCTCAGGGATGGATTTACTGACTTCTTTTGTGAGATTTTTGTGGGAAAAAGTGCACTAAAAAAGTGATCATCTACACCAAGGAAAAACAGTAATGAAGTTTTTAACTAGAAAAATAGGAATGTGGGGGAGTAGATTAAGAGAAACAAAGGGAGGGAAAAGGGGAGACCAGATATGTAAAAGAACAGAAAGGAATATGAACTACTGAAGTTGAAAAAAAAAATGTATATAAATTGTAATGTGATAAAAATAGAAAGGAATGGGAGGAATACAAAGGTAATTTTCTCTATGAATTTTTAAATAATCATCAGCAAGGAAACCGAATGTGTATGTAACTGAAGTGAGTTCAGCTATGGAAGCCAAAGGTTCATAATTCCAGCAAAACAGATCTATAAATATATCACAGTTGAAACCCACCAGCTTATCAGTACTTCCTAATACTGAAGTTGGCAACGGCTGGCTGGATATAGTTCCTTGTTTTAAAGCAGTATCCATGCTCGATTCTTTCCAGTCTGTGTTGGAGATCTGCGGGGGTTTCACTACAGGGGTTGAGCTCTGTTTAAGTATTGGCCAATTTCCATCATTAGCTTGAAAACAGACAAAAATACTGTATTTAACATCATCCACACCATCATTGTCAATAAGCACAACATGTGAAACAGAATAGCTTAGATTACAACCTGATTAACTTGATTCCAGAAATGAGATAAACCACTATTAATGTCTGATTCAGAAATCAATACTGAAAGCACAATCACTGCATACAATATGCTGTTCATTACACTTTGACATTCCAACTGTATTGAAAAGTTCTATAGAAAAAAAGATGGTTAAAATTTTGGTTTGAGCATTGCATATTCTACTGCTAAATGGCAAACAAGTTTCAGAACAAAAATCCTTGCAGAAACACTTCATCAACATATTTCTTTTGGTAGTATCCAGAAATACTGTCAAATTGTGCTAAAAGTTAAGTCTACGTAAACTCTGAGTGGACTTACTCCAAATTTAAACTACTGTTAGTAGATTTATTCACTGGTAACAGGACGTAAAAACTCATTTCAGCAATGGAGTGGGACAAAAGCATACGTTCCTTTGCTGGAAGTAGCAGTTAACTTACCTTTTGCTTTTCCTCAACACACCCGATGGAATTGCCCCAGTTTTAATTTATATAAATTTATAAAGTCGGCCGACAACTTCAACTCATAGTGTCAAGATAAAGTAATGGGCTTTTATCTTCATCATATGCAAAAAATCATGCACAGCCACACATAAACTCAGGCAACAAATCCTTAATGAAGTCCTTTATGCATTGATATGTTACCTTATTAACTGTGTGAGACTATTTAGTGTCTGTTCTCTAAGTAAGCAAGAAAGTTTAAAAAGCCTGGTAATTAGATCTGTTTTATAGTAACTATATAGATCCCTGGTTAGATCATAGAGGTTGGATTTGCCTTTAAAAGATTAAACTTCAGGTTTCTTTTACTCTAAGGAGACCAGAGTAAATTTCTCCTTCCCTATTGCCTGTAACGATCTTAGTGGAGCACTTGGGATCAGTAAGACAACATCAAATGAAAGTCAAGTATTTAATGGCAAAGTTTCCCATTTCACTTCAGTTTTAAGCCCCTAGAAAACAGAATCAGCAAGGCAATTTCTGGAATTCTTTCCCATTCTCTGTCTAGTACAGTGGACAGTCTAAGAATAAGCTGCATAGGAACATTCTAATTACAGTGAATTTAACATCACCACTCTATTTTCTATCCATAAGCCTTATTCTCTTTATTGAGTATCCCTTTTCTTCTCCCTCATGGAAATGACAACCTGAAGATTTCTTGACAATTACCATCCAATGTTTTCACTATATGAGTGCAAATTCACTCTATTAGCTCCTAAACCTATTTATAGGCTTGTTAAAATAATTTTACTTCTAAGTGAGCAAAAAATAAAAAATTACACCCCTGCATTTAAGCTACCATACTAATTATTTTTTAATCATATGTGCAGACCATTCCTTAATATTACACACATTATATCGTATTAACCTTTCAAATTCAGATCAACTGTGTTTGAATTCTGAGAGATAATTACTTTGGAGCAAGAGTATTTTTGTGGTTGGTCATTTCAATGGAGTTAACACTTGGATATTACATAGAGCATAAGAGAGCATAAGACATAGTCCAGAAATCAGTTTTCACACTTGCAAACTGCCAGGAAGTAAAGCAATGAGGCTTTTAGTACTGACAACATCCAAGGCTTGGATTTGTTGGGATTGTTGTTTGGTGTTGGTTTTAATCATCTGGTTATCAAGAACAAAACCAAAACCACATGACTGTCTAAACACTTTGATGCTAAATAATGGAAAATTTTCCAAGCATGCATTGAATTAACATTTTCTGTACAAAATACATAGGATGTTTTATAATTCCAGTATGGTTATAGTTCAGTAAAACTTTTGCTTTAAAGATCAGTAAAAGGTGTTATAACTGATTCACACTAAACATGGAAGCATCTTTGCCATGAGTTTAGCTATTAAGAAAGCACAGGAACGACAGCAAAAATCTCAAAGAATTTAATTATCTTACCTGCAAATACAAGCCCACATCCTTCTATTAGAAAAATAGTTATAGAAAAACTTTTTGTAATCCTTTGAATTCCAAATATTAGCACGTTGGTCCCCAGATTCTGAGATAACAGACTGGAAGTAAATTCAGACTTTCTCTCCTCTCTCTAACAACTCTTTCATTCTACCTGTATAAACATGGGAATGTAACTGTTCCCACCTTCATGTCCCTCACATTACAATGAAGGCAGACTTGCCAACTACCATGCATTTTTTAGGAGTGCACTTCTCACGTACTGCTACAACCCAGGCTGCATCTCACGCACTGAACTAAGCTGCTGTTGCAATCTGCAAGCGCATATGGCGCCAGAGCCTGCGCAGTAGGTGCAGGAGGCAGCCAAACAGCATCTGCCTTCTGCTATCTTTGGTTAGACTGAACAGGTCCCAGACACTCTTGCCCATCTGATGGTGACGCCCTTCTGACAAGCCCTCACTAGCTCCTGCTCTCAGCCACCCCATAGCCATTTCAGCCAACTGGCTTCATTTTCTCCTCCAAATGCACCCTTGTCTGCCACTTGTAAGACTACGTAACACCCAGTGTATTTCAACTGCCACCAGTCCATCTTGCATTTACAGAAATAAGACAATGACATGCAGACACAAAAGGTTTTAAGCATTTTCTCTGACTTTACTTAAAAATTTTTGTAGGTCTGGGTTCAGGTTACTTACTATAGCAACTGAAGTGCAAACCAAGTATAGCATTTTTGTCCACTCTTGCTATTGACTTGGACAGAGTGAGCTGTTATCCCAACTCTGGGGCCAGTACAACTTGGAAGCTCAAAGTTTCCCACAAAGTCACTCAAGCTAAACCTGTATGTAATACAACTATCTAATCTGAGATATGCTAAAACATGCTTTGGTGATTACCATGAATTTTCTATCAACAATTAGAAAATTTCAAGGTTTTCCAGTGAAGAAAACTCATCCCTAGTACACTACTCCAGTATTCTAGGGATGAATTTGCTGCAAATCTGTTTCCTTCAAAGATGGAAAGCAAGTTCTCAACAATTTTAAATTTCAACAGCATCTTCTGCATGCCAGACCACAACACAAGTTCTAAAGATGCTGTTTAATATGCATCTGTATGCAAGAGCTCAGATGACCATATTAAAAACTGAGTTCTTGGCTAGCCAGAAATCTTCTACAGACTCACAGTGCTGGGTGTCAAAGAGAGTAGGTGCCAGGCGGATGACACTGTGAACAGCAGACTGAAGAGAAGTGGGAGGTGACAGAATAGGATCCACTATTGTGTCTAAATCAGAAACCTTCCAGGTGTCTGGAGATTTTTTCACACACTCACAGTCTGTCTCTACTGGACACACCAAGGCAGATCCAGTTACACAGAAAAAGAAAGAAAAAAAGTGGTGGAAAAATTATAGCAATGACAATGGAGAAATTAGAATAGGAACAGTCAGATAATGAGAAATAAAAGCGTGAGTTTCTTTTCTTCCTAGGAGCATATAAGCTTCTCCTTACATAAATCTATCTTACAGGGCTCTATTCAAGTACATTCAGAGTAGCAAACACAAAGTCAGTCCTAAGGTAGAATAATTACTTCTGTAAAATCAAAGTTATCTTTCAGAGATCTTGTAACTTCCTGCGGTAGGTCTGTTATGTACAACTTCTGAGGTTGATATTTACAAAATAGTGAATTATTTTTGGTTGGTGAACTTAAAAATTATGACCATATGTGGAAGAGGAATCCACATGTCTGAAAACAAAACTGTTGCAGATATGTCACTTCACCCCACAGTTAAGTCATTCCATATTCTTAAGACTTTTCCATAAAACGACAGTGATGAGGTTTGTACGGCTTTCGAATTAAACTAAAGGTATTGTTAAATCACTAATATAAATGGAAAATAATAAGGGTTTTTTAAGTTCTGTTTGGATAGTTTCACCTCCTGAACTTGGGTTTTTAAGGGACATTTCTGTCACTCTTTCCTATAGAGAGGTTCAGGCTGTCTTCTCTCTATCTCTTCCTCCCCATTTCGAAGCACACTGCAAGCTTTGCTGGGGTTTTCAGTTTTAAGTACTGGAATGTATGTGAGTATTGCAGAAGCTTTGCTTTAGTGGTCATTGCTTATCTCATTTTTAGATCTCTGCTAGAAGACCAGGTAAACCAAGTCCTGTCATCAGACCCATGGGATTGTGCATTTTTATTTGTATTATGTGTGTTTCCCTAGCTAACTGGTTTTTCACAATCCTGATTTTGCTAAGCTGTGTGCAGAGAGGTGAGCTTTGCCAGAATGAGAAGTTAAGGCACAAAGGTCATGACCTGCTTCCTTCAGTCTCCAATGTAAATTAAAAAAAAAAAATCTATTTTATAAAGTAGATTGAATTATTAATTATGGGAGACCATGGGAGCCAATTTTGGACATCAGGTTCTGGGGAGTACTTTGGAGGGCCAGTTCCTTCACTTATGAAGGCAGAAACAAGTAAACAGCATCAATGCTAAGGTTATTCCATTTCAGAAATGTTTCAAGCACCACAAATTCTCATACCTCACTGGGAACAAAAACATCCCATAGTTTTATTCTATTTTCCTATTAAGTCTCATTCATTAAGTCTCACGTGCTCCTTTCACCAGTACACCAGCTAGTAAAATTTCAAAGAAAACACTCTGTCTCCTAAGAAAAATTAACAGAAAGAGGGAAAACCTCCACATATCAAATGACTCGTGTCCAATTCACAGAACAGTATCAAGAAATCTAAAACTTGCCTCTTCCACTACAGAGGTTGTGCCAACTCTGAATTACTCCTTTTCTTTATTACTTCTTTCCAAACCATATGTATTAATAAACACCACACTTAAGTGCTTACCAGATTTTGATCTTCCATGTGTTGAGCTAGAAGCAATGGTGAGAGACTGTGGTTTAACCGGATCTACTGGTACAGTGTAAGTGCCAGCACTTGGAACTTGGATGTAGGGTCCCACTGCTGCCACCCTTCCTGAAGCACTCAAGGATGACTGCGGTGATGAAGTTCCATTAATACGATTCAACTAAAAAGATCAGACAAATTGAAATGTGAACTTCCATTTAATCCAGGCATTTGTGCATGAACAGGAGGTCTAAATCTAATTATCTAGAACCATGCACTGTAGCTAAGATACCTTAATAATTAAGTTACCTTATTCCACACTTCTACCAAAAAAAAAAGAAAAGTAGAAAGTACAAATTTTATTCCCTAAAATCAACAGCTCAAAAATTAAATTTCTCAGCCACAGCACATACAGCACAGCCTTTTCCCATGTAAGGTTTCTTTCACTGTGCCTTGCTTAGGCAAAAGGACTAAAACGAATTCTTAAATGATCAAGTATGTATGGTTTTTTGTTTTTTGTTTTGTTTTTTTTTTAAAAAAAAAGCCTAGAAATACATATGGGAACCCAGAACTGATCTCTCTAGTCCTTGGATAAATGGTCTCCCATGCAACTGATTTCTTTTCAAAGTTCCAGACAACTACCCAGACTAACTTCATCAGACCAGTTATACTTTTATCAATTTTCCATATTGGAAGATCAGGATTTTATAAAAACCAGACTTTTTATGCTTTCATGCTTTGAAACACAGCCCATAATCACACTTTCCTTCCTAGAAATATAAACTACTATAATTTTTAATATAGTATGGTCTGTGCATAAAGAAAAATAAAAGGAAACACATTCTAAGTTTTCTGCTATCTACGGAAAACCTTAAAATAGTTTAAAAAAGCCTGCTGCTTTTAAAATAGGTTCTTTAGATCTAATTGCAGTACTCAGCTGGGAAAATGTGAGATTCTATGTAGTATTTATAGGCCTTGATAAACTAAAGTGTGGCCCTTTTAACAGTTTATCTTACAGGAATGTTTTCTTTTTGACGTGCCTCAACTTTTTTCTTGTATAGTCGTTCACGCAGCTCGTTGATTCGCTTGTCCATCATAGCTACCTCCATATTGCGTTTGTTTAAGAGTTCCTTCTGCTGCTGAAGCTTGGAGTTCTGCTCCTGGTTAAGCCTGTTACGAATCTTCAAAAAAGAAAAAAAAAAGAAAAAGAAAGAAAGAAAGAAAAGCACTTGTTAGGACAGTTACCGTTGTCTGTTCTCAAGATTTTTTTAATACAGTGTTAAAAAAATCCCAAAGCAACTTGACTCAGCAGCTTGTTCTGATGCCTCTGTTACGCTGCCACACAGCCTGTCAAATTTGCATCTGCAACCATGAGCAACTCTTAAAAGAAAACAGTGAAAGAATGTCTAGTAAACTAGTAGATACTTAGGAAATACATGTAAGACTGCATCAAATTTATAGCAAATGGATGGAAGAATTAGGCACGAAGACATTTCATATCTGAATTCCACTGTGACAAACTGTCATAGAAAATGTTTGTTAAAAGTTATGCTTAACCAGCAAGACAGAATATAATGAAGATAAAGTGATATAAAACCTGTCACAGAAATTATGCTAGTGATTCTGTTTTCAGTTCCACATGGAACTTCTTGATGTCTGGATGGGAAGTTAACTGACCTGCTAGTGCAGGGACTGGGCACAGATTTTCCTCTCTATGCAGGGATTAAACTGAAACCTTCAGAGCAGGTTTCCAGTAGATTAGGGGATGGATTACCTTTATGGTTTAAATAAACCATGACAGTCTATAATTATTTTTCTTGCTTCCCCTTGGCATTTTTTTCATCTCTTCAGTAGCCCTTTCATCCCCTGACAGTATTGTCTCAGTGTTCCAATTTTCACGGTAATATTACATGTAAAAAAAACCTGAGACAAATTTAAGTCTTGATAAATGTGTATGGGATCCTTGTAAAGCACAAGAAAAATCTTAATCTATTGAGCATCCTTGCACTTAGAAATACTCAAAAGGTAGATATGCCTTGCATGCTTCTGTTCACTGTCGAGCCATGTCTCCGAGTTAAGATGACATCTAAGTGAGCTTGCCACACTCAGGTCTTTGCAAAACAGAGAAGTACTGAAATGATTTTTTTTTTTTAAAGAGATTAAAGCAAATCCTAGATTATGTCAACATTCAGTATTTCAGTATTAGGGGCTGAGAAATGCCCTTCAGAACATCTGCACTCTTTGTATCATTATGTGTATGAGCAACAACTAAAGCAGTTTCTGAAGCTAATGAAACTCTGTCTCAGGGAGAGTTACAGGCTAACTACGAACACACACTAACAGCATTCCAACAGACCAGTTTTATGAGATGTCACAGAACCAAATGGCCGCCCGTAAGAGCAGTAATACAACTTTTTCAAATCTACAATTATCATCCTAATAGCACCTCTCCATTACTTACCTGTAGCTCTTGATACAACTTTTTTAATTCTACTGCTGCAGGTCCCGTCATTTGCCCATTGTAAGACTGAAACCCATTTAGTTTTCCTTTCCTTAAATCCTCCAGTTGCTGAGTAAGCTGATCCACTTTTAACACTGCAGCCTGTAGCTCCTGCTGCTTTTCCTGGAACATGGCACTTATATGCTCAATTTCAGTTGCTAAAATTAACAAAATAAAAATAAAAACCCCCAATTAAGTAAAGCAGAGGGTGTTAGTTTTTGATTCTACATGTATTGATCAATACAACACACTAGCTTTAAATCTAGTATATGCAATATGCATGCACATATAAAATAATTATGTGTTGAGAAATTGCTAACAGTCATATTTCCTAATAGTTAGAGAATAGACTCATTCTGACTTCATGCTTGACTACATAGAACAAAGTTATACCATATCCAAATTTCATAGAAACACAGCACCCTCTGTAAGACAAAAAACATTCTATCTGCAATCCTGCTTCAATGCTATACTGACTAGCAATATAATTTACTATTCACTGCATGACCAGCAAATAATATAGCAACATAGCATTATTTGCTAGTCATGCAGTGATTAGTAAATTAAATTAAATAAATTGCTTAAAAATTCCACATACACAGATTGCCATTCATGATCTTGCTGTAGTCCACTTGTCCTCTCATGGCACGGATTTTTTTCAGCTTTGTCTCCTGGGTTTCAACACGTTCTTTAAGTTTTTGAAGCTTTTCACTCTCAGAAACAGACTGCTGCTGACGACGCTCTTGCTGCTTTAGATAACGCAAACGTTGCTCCTGACAAAATGATGTTTTAGAGAAGAGGTACCTGTTACCCATTTATTTTTTTAAAAAAGTTAACTTAGAAAAACCCTTCACTATGATCAGTGGGGATTTTTATTTAGAGAAATCAGAAAAAGTTGTATCTAGTTAAAATATGTATCAGCCATCCTAGAAAATCTCTTAACTTTAATTGAACACATCTGTTTTACAGCAAAGATTCAAGACTTTTTAGACCAAATATCAGATTTACATACATGTGCAAATACAACCCTAGCCTGAACACTCATTCAAACACATCTGTGAGCTTCCTCTGGCATTTGTTTTCTGACGCTGTTAACACTTTTCCTACTGTTGCAAAATGAACTTCCAACACTGTATGTCCAGAAAACAAAGTATGCCCAACAGGCCATTTTAAACATGATAACTTACTGTAAGATAACGTTCCAGTTCTCAATAACAGTCCTTGTGTTGGGCACACAAGGAAAATGTTTCTTTTTCTACATTATTTCCATCAAGTAAGAACAACAGAACGATAGGTTGATTCCTAGGTACTCCAAGTATCCAATACATACTGTATATTGTAACACAACAATGTCAAAGCCATGAAACCCACTCCCCACTCTGAAAACACACTAAGACTCTTACATCTCAGAAACTTTGGAAACGTAGTACACAAATATATATGGAGTGGGCATAATCTCATCTCAGACCACTATTACTATGCTGGAGTAAATGAGCTACCAATGATGAGCACAGTCATGCCTTATCTAGAATGATTTAGTGTGTTTTTCTGTATCCACAAAACTTATGCTTGCACATGTTGAAGGAAATTTGTATTTATTATGATTTGTATACAGTTATTACCTTAGCAACCAACATTTGCTGTTGATTTTCAATCTGCTGCTGTTGTCGAGCTGCCATATCTTGAAGTTCAGAAAGAGTAAGCTCAACACGTGGATTCCCAACCTGCAGGACACAAGAAGTTACATTAATGTGTTGAAGTATATTGAGAGTTCTGATGATAGAAGCTAAAGCCCCACTCCTCAGAGGAAGGCTAAAGCCTCCTTCCCAGTCCTCAGAGGAAGAATAATGATGAACACCTATGAAAGAGTAAGGAACCTGAAAACAGAAAGAAAGGACACAGACCATGTACATACCAGAGACAGAAAAATAAAAAGCGGGAAAGCAAATGAAAGAGGAAAACATTAAGAGGGAAATCAAACAAGAGAAAAAAGCCCTTATACTACGTTTAACACTGTTCTGTTAAGATGTTCTGTAGAACTGGTACACAGAACTGGTATGGCACATGTGATAACACATGTAGAAGTAGGTATTTTAAGCAGTAACTGGAATCTGAAGCTTCTTCCCTTTCCTATCATTTTCAGTGTAACTGCCTTGGTAGCTTTAACTGGTGGTTAGCATTATGTACCTAGTGCAGGACAAGACCACATGAGAACCCTTAGGTAAAGACTGTCATTAAGCTGACATCCAAAGACGGTGAAATTTCCTGGCAGATTGGAGCATTTAAGGTACAAATCTGTGAAAAATAGTCTGTACAAAGTGGTGAAACAGTGGCACAGGTTGCCAGGAGATGGGTAGAAGCCCCAGCCCTGGAAACATTGAAGGTCAGGTTAGACGGGGCTCTGAGCAACCTGATCTAGTTGAAGATGTCCCTGCTCACTGCAGGGTGATTGGACTAGATGACAATTAAAGGCCACTTCCAACCCAAACCATTGAATGATGCTAGGATTCTAACCTTAGAATTGCACCGTTCAACCTCAACTTTAGAATTTGTACAGAAAGAAAATACCAGCCTTTGAAAAATTATGCTAGAAAGCTAGGAAGTTCAGAATAGCCCAACATCTATTTCAAAGTATTTTCACGTAATTAAGTCAATTTACTGGATCAATGTAAAACCTGAACTGCTGCACTGTAATAGTTCAACAAATGACATAGGATTTTCACTAAACTACATGACTACACTATCAGTAAGCCAAATTCAAATTACATCATTTCCTCTCCCCAATATAGTCAACACTGCTGAAAAAGAAGAGAGAATCAAATGTTTTGGATATCTTGATAAATAAAACTCTGTTTCAAATGAATATTTACAACACAGAATGAGGTCTAAATGTTTTACAGACATAAAAAAAAAAAAAGGAAAAAAAAGAAAACCGCCAAACGCAATCAAGCATCAGACTGTGGATCTGATCAAACCCGACCCCAGAGGAAAGCTGATTTAGCTGCTTTTCTGAGCCCACACTACTGTCTTCCACTGCCGTCCTGTACTGATCTCGTCCAGCATGTCCCCTGGAATACTTGTACTTCACTCTAAGAAAAGTAAAATTCTCCTCTAGCATCTTGTTGATACCAAAGTATCTCAGGCACTTTGAATGGCTTGTTTCATATTGCTACACATTTCTACTTAATTATCAGTTCTCCAACCAGTGCATAACAGAATTGTTTCTTTAAGCTTCAGTCAGGAAAGGAAAGTAATATCTGTTTTAAAATAATTGATTTCCCCCCCCGCTACTTGAACTCCAATTAATATTTCACGTTTCTGCATACAGTTATTCAGGTAAGATACACACCTCAAGGTCAGTCACTAATATGAGCCAATGAGTCAGATTTGGAACACTAATTTTTAAAGCTGCTGCATCTTAGATGCATGGTATAGACATATTGGACTAAAGTTTTTCAAGAAAGTTATTGTCTCTCTTTGAACATTTCCTACTGAATAAACTATAGAGCAAAATTATAATTCTTACTGGATACTACAACTGAAACTTCTCTTGCTAATCAACAATAACGAAAACTATTTGTAATAGAGAAGTAATAAAAAAAAAAAAATCGATGTATTTATTTACAGTTATAGCTATATAAAATAAAAGTAAAAATCCACCCAAAACACCGAATTTCTATCTCAATGCTTTGTTAGTGAACAGAATAATTTTTAAAAAATTAAACTTAGTAGTGTGGACTTTTTTTATTAGTGTGACTTACGACAGACAAGAGCCCTTCACAATATTCTTTAAGGCCACATAGCTTGTATGCACTTGTGGCCACCAGCTAATAAACAAAAGAGAGACATTTTATTATTAATTACAGACTGAAAGGCACTGATTGGGTAAGAAGGAAGCTTTTCCAAGTGCCATCCACAAACCAAAATGTGCTCACTTGAGACAAGCAAATAACATAGAAGAACCAGATGCTGCTCCCAGAAGAAGCTCAGGCTCTGCTGACTTCCTTTGACGTGATCTTCCCCCAGAAAAATCTAAACCTCTAAATCTGCTTCTGCAGGACTCTGTAGGCAATTCATAAAAGGGGCTGAGAATGGCTTGAAGGCTTCCCTCTGGACCACAGATTTTAAAAGTTAAAAAAGTGGGGGGTGAGTTGATTACAGTATTTGCTAAATACACATTTGCTCCATTTCAAAAATATACAACTTGCATCAGACTACGCAAAATCTTCCCAATGCTTCCCTCCTTTCTGCTTTGATCACCAGTTTAAGTTGACAACAGTGATAGCTCATTCTACTTCCAGTAGTAATTTTCAGTATAACACTGTCCAAGAAATAGAGAGATGTTTTATTCTGCTGAGAAATCTTGTTAGAAATATATCCAGATTCAGAGTGGTATCTGTAGAGGGGTTCTGCATATCTCAAAGTAAAAAAAGCCATTTCACTGAGTGAAAATTACAGATTTTCTAAATGAAAATGTAACTTGGAAATCACAATGACAATAAGAAACTGGTTTGTAAAAGCACCAGAAACAAAAATAACCAAAACCTCAGATTTTTTACTGCTTTAAATAAGCAAATTTTAAAGTATATCTTATAATGCCTGAAGAAAGTACCACATTATTTGGTATTATGTAAAATATAAAAGATTAATTATAACATGAATGCAAATATTAGCTTCTCCTTGAAGAAGCTATTAACTACTGTAAAATGTTCCATTTTAAAAGTGTAATGTCTAAAAACTTTTTATGCATGGCAAAACACAAGAACATGGGAAACAGTGATAATTAACCATTTAAATAGAAACACCCTATGAGAAATCTTTTCATGTTTACCTCATTGAACACAGTAAGTGTCCCTTTCACTTAAAATAACCACACTATACTTAGGAAAGGAAAGAAGAGGAAGCTGAGGAAACAAAGTTTTAAACCTGTAACTTCACTCGCAGTTTGTTCTTTTTCATCCACATCACAAAAGCAGTAACCAGACCAAGCAGAATTCCTCTTCCACACCAAATCAATTATTTTCAGATGGACTGATGCTGATCCCAGGTCTCCAAAACAGGAAAGTATCAGTTTTGAAACAGCAAGAAAAACACTGAATCTTTCTCTTGACGAGATTTAGTTGAATCAATTAGTTTAGAGCATTTCATATTAGTTGACTCTGCTTGTAATAATCTGTATGCAAACACCACCACTGAGAAAGTCAGTCTTGCTCCTTCTTCAGAACCTCAGGTTATGCAAGGCAAAGAGAGCGTTGCATTTTCTCAGTTCTCTAATGAGGTTGTTGGTTTCTTAGATTCTTAAGTTTGCGCTGTTCAGACTAGTTATTAACAATTTCATCCATGAAGTCACTCACCTCTCATAACAAACATCAGCCTATCACATTTAAGGTCCAGACCTCCTCCTTTCTCTTGCAGCAAGAGGAACCTACCTCCTGCAGAACTGCCTTCTGAAGGAGGTACTAAAAAGCCACTACAAATATCTACTCCTCCAGATTCCACAGATTCATTTGCTACACGGTGATACATCAAAGCAGACAGTTTTGCTGAATTGTAAATTTCTTTTCATTGATTCACAGAAGCATTTCCACAGAGATGAACTCCTAAATGAAATGTTACAGAGCAAACACGGCGTTATTAGGCACTAAGGAAGTATGTCTCATACAGACAAGAATACTTTACACCTATATTCCCCTACTTTTTTAATATTGACAAGAATCTTGAAAGAATTGTATTTATTTTGTTTAGCATGCACTTTAAAAGGTCTTGATGAGAGACAGAATTTGTAATGAACTGGAGTTTCAGTTTCTGCCATTACCCTCCTACTACAAGCTAATATTTTCCCATTTGATGATTAATATTTTTGAGACAGGTGAGATGAATGGTACAGTAGTAATTAAATAGTTTGGGAACCAGTTTACAAGCAGTCTCAAAACAAGTCATACCTTAGGCATTTAATTAAGAAAAGGAATCTCCTTTAATATTTATTTTTACACATTAGTCTTGTCACTCTGAAAATTCATTTTCTTGTTCCTCCTTCCTTTCTTTCTACCCTCACACTATGCTGTTCTGCCTACCACCACAAACTCCTCGGTCTACATGTTTCTGAGCTATTATGAAATGGCTTAGTCATTGGCAACCCACAATAGTAAATGAAAAATTGCACCTGAACTCCAAATATTTCTTTGACAAGCAGAGTGTACTGTAGTCAAGACATGTAAGCAATAAGGGCAGATTCCAGTGGGGTTTTGCCTTTCCTCCTATCAGAAAACTATCTTTTAAGAGGAATCTAATTATGTCAATATAAAATAAAAAAAACCCATGAGACTGACCTTTTGAAATAGATTATTTTTTGAAAGACTATAATTAGGATGTGGTTTGATTTTATGCATTTCTTTGCCTCCACATCTTAGCCATGAAGATACTTAATTTTTATCATTTTCTTAGTTTGCACTAATAAGAACAGAAAGTTACTTTAAAAAGAATAACGAAATATATACCAAATCCACATCTGAGACTGTAACGATTTCAGAAATAAGAGCTTTAAAGAAAAACAACAAATATTCAAAAGCTTTACAGGCCACCATGACTGGCAATTTCAGTTTAGGGTCAGCAATGCCTAGCCACTCAAATAGCTGGCACGAAGCATAATGTAACCTATTAATTGAAAAAGAAAACCAGAGCAGTGCAAGAATTTACCAATCATTTCCTGCACGCTATCTCTTCACATCTTTTTCTAGGTTTGCAAAAGCCACCATGTCATTAACTTCCCTTATCTATGTGTTCACACCCATCTCCCACACAATTCTTCTTCAGTTCCCTTCCCAATGCCCTGCACTAGAAAGTATAGGTTCAAGTACCTCAAGCCTCCTCGAACTGGCCAAGCGCCACCTTCCTCCCTGTGTATCCTTGTACAGTGAATCGTGTACAATGAAATTCTCCCTCTCACATGTTTTCTAGACTTTTTCCTATCATTCACTTCCACCACCTCTATCCTTACTCCCTCATTTACTAATTCTCTTTTAGTACTTTGGTCCATCCTTTTCTCTTATCACAGTCAGAATGATTCTGAGGTTAAACCACCAACTGCCAAGGTCCAACATAACCTAGATAAAACATAATCACCCAATGTGCAGGGAGGTGAGAGTCTGCATCTCAGCTTTTGCCTTGGAGCCCAGAATGGCTGGTTCTGACTTTGGCCATCCGAAGGGCTAGCCTCAAAGTTTTTCTGCTTATATCCCACTACTTCCAACCACCCATTAGTTTATTGACAAGCCAATACAAAGCAGCCACTAGAGACAATAGAGCATATATCCCACCCACAACCCAGATACACTGTTTATTCTTTACACAGGCTGCCACTCCAAAAATTGCAGCACAGAAAAGGAACAGTTTTGGCCAAATGGCCTTTTCAGCTTTTTTTTTTTTTTTAAATTAATAATAATAAAATCTTTCTCTGAAGTCCTTTATACCCCTCTCCCAAAAATGTTTGTGAGGGTAAAGGTAATCATATTCTCAGCCACAAAAAATGTGAAAGAAAACACTTTTTATCAAGGTTGGGATCACACCAGCATATCAAAGACTAGAGACAGTGGGGTGTGGGGGGCAGGGGAAGGGAAACACATTGCAAAAACAAAAGCCCAACTCCAGCAAAAAACACAGACTGAGGACAAGATCAGCACTGAATTAGAGGCAGAAACTGCAACAGAGGTAAGGAAAAAAAAAAAAAGAATAAAATCAAAGAAGCAACTCCTTTGGGCTCTTGATTTAAAGAATTTATTTCCTCATGTGGGATTCACTAATGAGGCATAAAACTTTTGTCATGGAAAAAAGAAAACATCATTTTCATCAGCCTAACAGGAGAGGACAGCAAAGGCCAGAAAGGTAATGCAAGTTCCTCCTGAGAAGGCTTAAAATGCCTACAAAGAAATGAAAAGTAAATACTCTGTTTTTACTGCACATATTGAAAGACTCAGTTTTCCATAATCTGTAGCAGTTTTCTGTTGCTGATCCTTCTCAGGGCAAATGAGGGAATACAAAACCTATATCCAGACTATGAAATTTACCTTTGTAGAGCTGTCAAACCTCAGCGATCTATATAGCTACATGACAAACACAGCACTGACATGTCTGGGACTAGTGTGGACAAAGGAAGTGAAGTATATTACATAAATTAGCATTTTCTCAGAACAAAGCAGACTGACAACCATTAAATGAATGGGAGTGAGTTGGAGCACTCCCCAGCCAGTGAATTCCAGACTGGGATCAGGGCTCTGACAATTCTCAGCCTCCCCAAACCAGGAAGCTCTCACCTCAGTGGACCCATCCCTGCATTTTCCTCTGTGCCATATTTACAGTAAAGGAAGAGCTACAGCTCTGGCTGCACAACTACCAAATTGCCAGAGCAGGAAAGAAAGGAACAGCTTGCTTTGCCTGCTGAACCTAGCAAAAGATTTCCTAATTCTCCTGTGTTGACTTGCACATAAGCAGCAGAAGCCCATCAGTCATATGTAAGTTCTCTGCCTTAACCTTCATTCAAAGTAACGTCGTTTAGGGGATGCTTTAACTAGCCCAGTTGGCAACAAAGCTTTAGAGGTTGCTGATAAGAATAGCCAGGACACACTTTGGGTACCTGTCCTCAGCACAACAGTAATGATGGGGAAAACAGATGGAAGTTATGGGAGTTTATTATACCAGTTCTTTATCAAATAGGTCTTATATGAAGTGTATGAGGCCTCCTTGTCCTACCTGAAGACTATGAGAGGAGAAAACAGGATGGAGCATCTGCTGAAAATTATTGATTCTGACTTCCTTACCTTTCTGAAACATCCTGACCCTATATACCACCAAATTTAAGAATTTTAATAATTTTGATGACATTTTCCATAAAACCTTAACATAGTGCCATGCACAACAAAGACACCTGGAAAATCTTACATGAAAACTCATATATAACACTATAAAAAGACAAAAGAAAATATCTGGTCTTATTTAAACTAAAATAGAATTTTTGCTGATCTTGACATGAATGACATTATTTCCAGTTTAATGGCTTTATCCACAGCTCTGCCTTGCATTTTTTTAATTGGGTCAGAATTATGCCGATAGCAGAAATCCATTTTAAAAAATCCAATGACAATAGCACGTGCCTTTTTTAGCTTAATGGAAATGAACAAGCTAATTAAACCCAGAAAAGGCAACCAGAATATTGAGAATTAAAGGAAAATATATCTCGTGTGTGCTATTTCCTGATCAAACAATCTTGAAATTGTTAATACTACAAATGGAATCTGATAACTTTATTTAGAAATTTATAATAAAAATGTTATTTTATTTGTGCAAATAAATACACTAACAGTTTCTTAGAATAAACACACGTCAACTGTAGCACAATTTGCTGAAAAATCTCACATTATTTGATAAAATCTTAACATCTTTCATAACCTACACTATCTTTTTAGCAATTCCTTCAACCAGCTGATGCTAGTAAGTCACTCTATATAATAAAATGTTTAAAGTCTGTTCAGCGCAAGCCACAGATTCCAGATTTCCCATATTGCTTTCCTAGAAATCTCACAGGTGAGGCTGTCCTTTATTTTGCACACAACAGCTAAGAAAAGGCAGAACTTAACAAAAGTCAAAACAATGTTAAAATAGATTTCCAAAATTAGAAATGAATTTAAGCACATATTGTACATCTGCTACCTATGAAAAACTGCTTATAAATTACTTCTATAATATAAGAAAGGAGCATCTGGAACTAGTTTATTTAAAATACTACTTTCTTCTTTGTCCTTGCAGACACTTTTAACAGCCACAGAAATCTTAAGCATGTTTATATGAACTAAATGTCAGCTAAAATACCCATTAGCTGATTTGAATCAAAATATCAGCCTCATGCTCCTAACAAAAGTAAATTATCTTAAGAGAAATTATGCATTCTCGTAGAAATAACAGACCAGTTGTGCACACAACTTCAGACCTGTTTACAATACCAATTCCTTTACTCAGAATGATTTTGAATAATAGACATGTTACAATACACAGTGAAAACACACTGTCCCGAGTTCCTTTAAAAATAGTCTTGGAACTATATTTTTCTGGGTCTCTTAGAAAAGCAACATCTTATTCTGACAGGAGAGCTAAGTTTGGTTCAGATGCACTTATCATTAGTCTGAATAACATGTTTAGCATCAAATGTGCATTTGTCTTTCCCTTAAGTAATTGTTTCAGTATGAAGTTTTTTTCTTCTGTGATGTAATATTGTAAATAGGAGAACAGTATAATAAAACATTTACAAAACACAAAAGTATTCAATATAAGTATCCTGTAATTAAAAGATATGTTGTGAAACTTCGCTTATGGCTTGCACTCCCCCTAAAACCTAAGCTGGTAAAAGCAAAAGTTAACCATGACATTTTGAAGTAATGAGCTTTCCATAATGTCTTAAAACTTAAAAATTATAGCAAATGCATCTAACTCAATCTGATTAACTAAGAATTTCAATTCAGAGATAAGGCATTACAAAACTCAAACTGGTCTGCATTCTGGTCATGTGACAATGAAACTCACTATCATTTAAACTAAAGTGCAAATACAGAATCTAAGTAACATGTCCACTAAAGTGTCTAACTAACAAATTTTGAAAAGTAATTAATTACCTGATCATTATTTTCCCATGTAATTGTAAGAGAGCACATCTTTATTTTGTAGCACTGTCCATCAGCTGTAAACATTTGCATTGCTTCAACATGCTTCAACGCCATGTTTCTGTTATTTTCTGTCTATGTTAATTGTTTAACTGCTGTGAACAGGTCAAATCAGCAACTGAAAAAAGCTGCTTATAAATAATTTCTACAATATAGGAAATTAGTACCTGGAACTACTCTACACACCTTGTGAGTCCCTGCATGGCTTTTTGTCTCAGTGTGATCAATAGGAAGTAGGGTATTTTTAAATATTTTATTCAATATGAAATAAAGGTTTCCCAAAATTCTTTATCAATATGAAAAGCTGTCTCTCTACATTCATCAACAATCAGCTAACGGAAAAGGCTAGTGGATTTTGCCAGCAGCAAAAGACCTAATCACGGCAAGATCAAGCCAGCTGTCAACTACAATCAGCTTGATTCATTGCACTTTTCATATTCAATGGAAAATGTTGAGCAATACACAGTTCCTTCAGAGTTATCAGCTTAAACTGAAATACAAGAATACAGACAATTTAGCTTTAAAAACACGTTACTTATTTGTTCCATTTGTATTTTGGTAGTATTACCACCTCAGTGCAAAAACTAAATGCCAAAAATATCAGGAAAACCATTACTTTTTGTATTTATATTTACTGTTTAAAGTCACAGAAAACCCTACCACCTGAAATTAAACAACGTTTCTTTATTAACAGAGACTGCCTATGATAAAAGGCAAACAGTATAGTCAGAATAGACACCAGTCTTATGCAAATAACCTTCCTAGTGTTTGCTATATTCTTTTCCCTACATACTTCAGCTTTTTCTTAAATCTTGCATGCAACAAGATGAGTACATGAGCCAGCAATAAAGCTAAAGCATGTGTGTAATAGCATAAATCAGAAGCTGCAAGTCAGAGAAGACTGCAGCAAGCCAAAACCTAGACTTTTAAATATTAAACACTGAAGAAAATACCAAACCTCAATAACAATTTCTTATGTAGCTAAAAATTATTATATTGTGGAAGATAAAAAAAAAACCAACATAAAAAGCTGTAATTTACCTTGTCAAACTCACAAATAACATGCAAGTTCACCCTTTCTTCGTTCTTCCAATAAAGTAATTCAAGCATGATTCAGTGCACTCACACAAAAGATACAGCCCAATGGCTCTCCATAAGGACACTGAAGAACTGTATGTTCAAGCACAATACACTGAATATTCCAGCTGCATAAAGAACAGGCTTATTTTTAGCAAGCAAAAAAAGGTATGAGCTGTAAAGTAAGATCATCCAGTAGGAATAAGAGAAGAAAAACAAGTTCAACTCCCTTGCTCCTAAATTAGCCAGAGGGACTTTCATTTTCTCTGCTTTGATCTGAGGAAGACTGCAGGGAGAACCAACCTAACAACAATTGGATCTGGAGGCAGCTGTGGAGACAATAGAGAAATGGAAAGGTTCACTTGCCTGGGAAAACATAGGGTATGCTCCATGTCCAAAGGCTAGATGGACAGGAAACTAAATGAACAATTCTGTGAACATGGAAAGGTGTGTCAGAGAAAGGAGGCCACAGCAGCACTGCACAAGAAAATCCACAGAGACTGTGAAAAAGACGAGAGGAAACACTAATCTGCAGGTGACACAGCTACACAAAAGAGAGAACTCTAAAAGTGGCCCAAAAAGGACTAGTTGGCCTTGTAAGTTCCGTAAGAGTCTCCTGCTCAGAACTGAAAGCTGCTGAGATAGAGAGGCAGTCTGAACTCTTAAGCTTTCACAACTAAGCTCTTAAGAGTTCTGCACTGATCCAGTGAACTTCATAATCTATTTCCTGTAAGGAAGAAATAAGGGAAAGACAAGTCCTGTCTTCCTTACAACTTAATATTAGAATATTTGGCTTTACTAAAAACAATACTAATGTGAGTGCAAAAGGATACAACGGTGACAAAAAGTATTGAAGTTTACAGCGCTGGTGTAAAGACTGTGAAAACACAGCAATAATTCATAAAAAATAACAAATCAACTCTTTAAGTAACATTTACTTTATGAGGTAATGTGTATGATTATGTGTCAGCTGAAGCATTCATTTATTCTAAACTATTCTACCTTTATATAAGGGCCAAGCAACTCAGCATCTCTATGTGCAGTGACAACTGGAGGCAATTCTCCACACGCTTCATTTACTTAGAAATCTAGAGGAAAGAGTGAATTGCATTGCTCCATGCTCACAATACAAATATATGAAAACAAGCACCCTAGTTAGAGCTTAAACAAAGAAACAGATAGGACTTAACCTCCCCCTTCCATGGACTTCTGCAACTAAGTATTGCTGTAAAACTGCAAAGCCATGCCTGAGGAAAAGCAAAGTCAGACCTGTAAAAGCGGGAACTAAAGGTGTAGACTGAGCAAATGGTGCAGTTTAGGCCTTTCCTCCTCTGCAAAATGGGAAGCCACCTGTTGGCTGCTATGGACTAGAAAACCACCTCTTTGCTCCCTGTAACTTGTTGAGCAGAACTATATTTGATGCCCAGAAGAGCAGCAAAACTGCAAGTGAGTGTTTCTGAGTGTCTGTATACTACCAGTCTGTGTCCTGTGAGTATCTCATACCCATAGCCATGTAGACTGACAGAGATTAAAAATTATGTAAATACTTGGAGAAGACATAGAAGAAAACAGTCCCTTCATAAAGTTCCAAGTGGGTTCCAAGAGCATTTCCTGTTCCAAATGAGTCAAACAATCTTTAGATGCCTCAAAACAAATAAAGTCAGATATTAAGAGCTAATATTAGTCGTAAACTAATGCTATCATAATTAAAATTATAACAGAAAAATGATCACAGAATAAGTGTGATGAAATATACCTAATTATTCTCATAAAATGTAAGCATCTAGTAGCTTTGTCTGTTATGGATTGAAATATATTTGAGATTGCACAGGACACGTCAAAACACTGTTCATGACATTCCAAATGCAAGAATGATGTGATCCTGCCTAAAAAGTTTACAAGAGGCCTCAGAGTGAGATATGAAGTCAGAACCATTTGAATTCCCTACAGTTTCATAGAAGTTCCTTCTATGAGACCACACAGTTATTAGTCTCGTAGAAATGTTACCTTTCATAACTAACCTTTACTGGGTCGTGAAGAGATTGGGATTTCTAGCTCAGCCAAGAATTCAAAAGCTACCTGTATGCATTAAAATTAGCTTTAGACTGAAATTTTTTTTTAATTCCCAATTTAATTTTTTTTCCCTTCAAACCTTTAGTTGGATTTTATATTTTCTGAAGAGGAAGATACCGCCAGCTATCTGCAAAATGTTTCAGACAGACTTAATGAAGAACCATATCAGTCTGAGGAGAATCCAAACTCTATTAAGCTGACCCAGGGCTTGAACTAGAAGCCTGGTGCAGACTGGTGCAGAAGGCTGCTGTAGGTACAACAAAGCTCCACTCTCTAACAGGTGAAAATAATTTTAGGAATGTATGTCAGACAAGGGAACAGTGGCAGACAGAATAAATTTTGTCTCCTCAACAAAAGCAAGACAGAGAGTTGCAGTAGAAAATTAGGAAAACTTGGATTTGATTTAATTATCAGGTTTTTCACATGGTCAAAACATTCCAGAAAACCTACAAGAAAATTTCTTTACACATTTTTTTTTCTCTGCAAACTGTTAGAATTCCTTGTGCCTAAATTTCTTTTTATCATTTTTCAATGGGATTATTTGCTTAGACTTTGCTATGAGACCCCTGAAAGAATCCAGATTTCCAAGACTGATTAGTTATTTGTTAAACAAATTTGATTAAAACCTGTCTTATGTGAATGGCAGCCCCTTCCAAGTATATTGTTGAATGCTACAAACAGAAACTACTTAGTAGATACAAGCTTATATTAAATTGAATAGGCAATTAGGATTTGAAAACCAACTTGTATTCCAGATTAAGCTCTTTATCAGTCAACATTTCAAATGAGAAACGTCAAGCAAGTAGATATTACGTATTTCTTGTCTCCTGTGGTTACTACTTTTGTTAAAAATTTAACTTGGTTGCCTTTTCCCTTACAATTAGATTTTGTCATCTTTGCCTGACAGGATAAGGAAACCTTTTAAGTATTTCACCTGTACAAGTATACTTGTAAAACCCCCTCATTCAGCCATCTTTGAAACTTCTTTATCAGATGCTTTTTAGAACATGTAAAAATTGTTATATAAGATAACAAATATGACAAAATGTATATTAGATGTTTAATGTCTTTTTAACTGGTCGCACTTGTATGGATCAAATGGTTAAAACTAACTAACAACATCCAGTTCTACTTAAGGATTTTGGCATCACATGTAAACCTATCTAAACTGTAAGCCTAGAATCTGACAAGCCATACCACAGGAACTCAAAAGCAGTGTAGCTTTACTACCGTCATAATGGAACGGGACACAGAGACTGACTGCATTAGATCTACTCTCTGTCAGCAGCCATACGCTCTCCTAAGTTAAATCAGCACCAACTAAAACTGCTTTGCCCGTACATACATACGTCAGAGTTTTAACCTACCTGTTAATGGAACTTCCCTGAGCAATTCTCCCAGCATGAAAGCTGAGGAAAAGCAGTGGATGTTGTCTACCTCGATTGCAGCAAGGCTTTTGATACCATATCCCACAACATCCTTGTAGCAAAGCTCAGAAGGTATGGGATAGATGAGTGGACAGTGAGGTGGATGGAGAACTGGCCAACTGGCAGAGCTCAGAGGGTTGTGATCAGTGGTGCAGAATTTAGTTGGAGGCCTGTACCTAGCGGTGTTCCCAGGGATTGGTACCAGGTCCAGTCTTGTTTAACACCATCATCAATGACCTGGATGTAGGGATAGAGTCCACCCTCAGCAAGTTTGCTGATGGGTGGAGTGGCTGACACAGCAGAAGGCTGTGCTGCCATTCAACAAGATCTGGACACACTGGAGAGTTGGGCAGAAAGGAACCTGATGAGGTTCAACAAGAGCAAGTGCAGAGTCCTTCACCTGGGGAGGAATAACTGCATGCACCAGGACAGGTTAGGGGCTGACCTGCTGGAGAGGAGCTCTGTGGTAAAGGACCTGGGTGTGCTGGTGGACAGCAGGCTGGCCATGAGCCAGCAGTGTGCCCTGTGGCCAGGAAGACCAACAGTATCCTGGGGTGCATTAAAAAGAGTGTGGCCAGCAGGTCGAGGGAGGTTCTCCTCCTCCTCTACTCTGCCCTGGTGAGGCCACATCTGAAGTACTGCGTCCAGTTCTGGGCTCCTCAGTCCAAGAGGGACAGGGATCTTTTGGAGAGAGTCCAGTGGAGGCCACAAAGATGATGAGGGGCCTGGAGCATCTGCCTTAGGAGGAGAGGCTGAGAGAGCTGGGACTCTTCAGCCTGGAGAAGAGAAGACTGAGAGGGGGTTTTATCAATGTCTATAAATACCTGAAGTGCAGGGGCCAAATGGACGGGGCCGGGCTCTTTTTGGTGGTGGCTGGTGACAGGACAAGGGGCAATGGGCAAAAACTGGAACACCGGGAAGTTCCAGTCAAACTTAACGAAAAATTTCTTTACTGTGAGGGTGCCAGAGCCCTGGGACAGGCTGCCCAGAGAGGGTGTGGAATCTCCATCACTGGAGATGTTCAAAACCCGCCTGGACGCTTTCCTGTGTAACCTTTTATAGGGAACCTGGTTTGGCAGGCGAGTTGGACTAGAGGATCACTTGAGGTCCCTTCCAACCCCCACCATTCTGTGATTCTGTGAAATTATGAGTGTCCTGATGTCCAAACATTTGGACTACTTATAAAATTTTTGCTAAAAGCCTGACTTAAGCCACTTTAATAGAAGTTGTGAAGCTCAGTTCTGCTATGTAATTATCACAAAATTTTAATTCTCAACTTTATCTGTTGGTTACAGCTTCAAGACTAAGAAAATTTACAGAAGCATGATTCTCTAGTTTGGGATGATGGTGAAGTTCTCCTCCTCTACATGAGTTTCTTCTATGCTGAAGCTAACACAAATTTCATAGCAAGAGATAAAATCAGGTTCCACTTTGTATTTCTTGGCAAAGGCTTCAGTCAATATCTATCAAGAAGAAAGCTTATTGATATCAGCCTCTCTAAAGTGGGGGAGCAATTTTAGTATTAGAAAGAGCAAAAATAAGTTAAAAGAGAATGGTATAGGCAACCACAAACTGACATTTTATTCTCCCTGAGTAAATTACCAAGTAGAAAAATAATTTAAACGAAGCAACTACAGCAAATGAGTATTCTCTTCATATGCAGACTGTTTTCAATACACTAATCGACTTCTATTCAGTCCAATACACTTCCATCATGCTCCTGTACACCACCCATTTTTCCTCCTTACCTGCACCTGCTTTCTTGTTTTCTCTTTCCAATAAATTTCCCTGTTATCTGATTACCTTTTCATCTGGACAACTGTCATAATCTGGTCAGTCCTCTTTACTGGACTTCCTCTAAGTACATCTCTGATCCACTTCCATTGATCACTGGTAGCTGCACCACGAGGAGTGGCTCCCAGGTCCCTCTCCTGTCTACCACTGACCTCCAGTGGTTACAACTATGTTTGCTTTGTCCCACTGTTTTCAGACCACTCTTGTTTCTATGGAATGGAGCTTGGTCATGCTAGGACATCTGGAAGCAAACAAGACTGAGCATTTTATGATCACTGTTTCATGGCCACTGATCACAGAATCAAAGAATAATTTCGGAAGAAAGGAGCCTCCAGAATTCACCAAGTTCAATAACCCCTGCTCAGAACTTTATTCAGCTAGATAGAAATTCCACAGACTCTAGGCAATCTGTTCCAATGCCTGTTAGTTTCATTGAGAAAACATTTTTCACAATATTTAACTAGAATTTCCCTTGTTACAACTTGTGTTCAAATTAAACTGGCTCAGTTATATGTGGAAAAGAAAGGAAGAGGAGGAAGAGGCAGCTATTCTCAGAGAATAGAATCCCTCTTGAGACACTGTCCAATCTCCCTGACAACGGGAAATGTTTAGTTATGTCTTATCTCCACATATCTGCACTTTTGTGTCGTGGTGGAAAGAGATCAGGCCCTGATTACAGTGTCATCCCGCTTCCAAGAAGTAACGTTGTAAACAAAAGCAAACCCCAAAAGGTCACCTCAGGAGTAAGAGAACTAGTCAGTTTACATCATCCTACGTAGTTTTTCCTTTAGACTTTGCTATACAGAATGCAAAGCTCTCAGATGAGCACTTACAAGTATTCTTTTGACAACAATGCGTGTTTCACTGTTTGAAGAGATCTAGCCTATTCTAACATGAAATCTTTATTTGGAAGATCATCTAAACTAATTAAATTTAATCATTTATATAATGTGATTTTAAGCTAACCATTATTTCAATAATTGCTGATCAAGCACATACAGTTTCAAAGAACAAAAAAAAGCCTACTCCATATGACAAAATCACAATAGAATCATCCAAACTGAATGACAGACAGATTGCCCATCACTTTTTCCAAGACTATTGATTCAAACATTAAAGCCAACATTGATCTTAAAGTTTTCTATGCAAGTCATACTTTAAGCTCTATCCACATATTAAGTAAAAATAAACTATTTCATCATTAAAGCAGTACACATAATAAAAATTTACCTGAATGAAGAATATTTGGTAAGATTTGAGCTGTCTTCAATGTTCCATTGGTTTGTATTGATTTTAGGGCTGGTCTAACATTCAGCATGCCAGTAACAATGAATAAGCCTAATGCATTACGTAAGTGTAAGCTGATTAAATCCTTGATCCTGAAGCCACCTCTTTTTCCCCCCTCCCCCTCTGATTTAAAACTTGGTACAACTGGAAGTCTTAGTTTTATACACTTTTGAAACCAAATTTGTACTATTTTTGGCACAAACCCCACCACAATTTACATTAATGTAACCACTTCAGGTTTTAGTCTTTCTTGTGTTTTAATAATTTCCTAAACATGGTAAAAGTCGATTTTAAAGTGATCAGTTCCCTAATAATTTTTAATTTTGTGGCCAAACTTTTGGGGTTTTAAAAAAATATATACTGAATGGCACACAGGTTGCAGTGTTATTCAAGTTACCAGGTCTGAGCTTTACCCACAAAAATTAACAGCAAACTAAACTAAATACAAAGCCATGCCATCATAAACTTCAGCGCTGCCAAGAAGTGAGACTATAAGGCACACTGCACCTACCAGTTCTAATTTCCAAAGATGGAAATCAATGAAGTATACGTGCTACAATGTACATGGAGGAATAGACTGTGGAGGTCATGAAAGAGTTATGTTCCCCTAGCACATTATAGCACTATGATCTCACTACATTGTCAATACGACAATGGAAGCAGGATAAACGGATCCGTGCGGCAGAGGATATCAGCTAGTGTTCTCTACAGAAAAGGAACATAGAAAGCAATACATGATTAACTGTTCTGAATAGGCAAAAAAATTCCTACCACTAGGCCCACATGCCACACACAAAACAAGCTGCAAAGAGCTGCAAACTGACTGAACAACTTTGCTGCTGTATATTTAAGTGCGTGTGTGCGTGCGCATGTGAATTTTAGATGCCAATTATCAGGCAATATACAAGCACAAAATTGTTTAGTCTGCACACTTATTTTTATCATCATAGTTCTTTTTTTCTTTAAAACATCTCAGCTTGAAAAACCTGATTTGTTTGCTTTTAAATTTTTTTAAAGCATTATTTTAGTCTGAGAAAGAGCCCTATGCATATTTAGAAACTGACAGTGCTCCGTAGAGACAATAAAACTATGAACTGGTGAGCTCAAATCTTTTTATTGAAATTTAGAGACGTTTTAAAATAGTCAGCTATAGCTATGCTGCCTCAGTAAAGGCAGCAGAATGGCTCTGAGTGAATGAGAGCAGAATATGCACGTAGAGTCTTCATTAGTACTGAGGATGAGAAGAGAGAGAAGTGACTAGGTTACTAAGCCATGGTGATTTTGAAAGAGAGGTACTATGTTTTACTTGTAAAAGAGAGAATGTTAAAGCCAGGATTCACTGAATGTCACCAAACAGGTTGCTTATGCTATGTAATAGTATTTTAAATCAGAAACCTAGTAGTATTTTAGTAGGAAAAAAAAAGAAATAGGCATAGAAACAAAACAAGTGCATAAAAAACAGGATAAAAAGGTGGCTCTCAGGGGTACGCAACCAGCATCGGAAAACATCCCAATTCACAGATACATTCTCATGTTTTGTGACATATGGGGCTATGTGATGAATCAGTACCAGCGAGATAAATCAAACAAGAAAAGGTGTCTGGACAGGCCATACCAGTTTGGAAGAATAATGTAGCTGTTTTTTTCTTCACACAGGAGAAATAAGACAGAGGAAGATAGATTAGAAAATGCAGTAATTAATAAAGAGTCCAGGGGCTTCTCACATCACATAATTTCTTTACAGACAGAAAATTTAGAGTAGTTATTGAAAAAGCCATATTCTCCCATACACTTTATAACAAAACCAAACAAAATAGAACAAAACCTATACATTTTTCACCAGCTCCCACCATAATAGAACTTGAAAACCAAGAATTTTTAAAACTTCCAGTATCCGAGTGGAATTGATCCAAAAGCTTCAAGATTTATTACATACCCCATTCTCTGTACGTTTCTCCACAGGTATATTTATGCCATTTCTTTGATTTTGGGCCTGACGTCCACCTAAAAGTAAAGTATCACTCTTAGTGCAAAGTTCAGTTTTCAACACAAATGGTTTTCACTCTTGAATCTATTCTTTTCAAGAATTTTTATATAAAGCTTTTACCTGTGAATTTTCATTCTGTTCTGATGCTTTTTTTATTACGTTATTCTTTGTAAGCAGTGGAGTCAGCAGAAATAAAGCATTTACTTCACAGACTTCCTCTGTTAGAAGTACAGACATGCAGCTCTACTTTTCTGACTTGTGTTTAGGCAATGATGTAATGAAAGGGGATGTACTTAGCATGACTACTGAAGTTTCAAATTTCTCTGTCCACAAGAAGTTGAATCCAGTTGAATACATTATAAATGAATATAGCAGACAAAGCTCTTCTACTGCCTTACACAGAACTTCAATCTACAAATTGATCCACAGGTCAACGATTAAAAAGCCTTGCATGCATGGCTCAGAAGCAGTATTTTTCATGCACATGAAACTCTTGTGGCTTCAGGTGTACCTTAAATTTCTTAGCATACTTTAAATTTGTATTGCCCAAAGGATGACTAGGTATTTTACAAAGTGCCTAATTAATACAAGAAACATTCATATACGTTATTTGGCCTGCTATTTCTGGCATTCAAAGCAACCAGGAACCACTTAGATATACAAAAATAAATACCAGCTCAAAGCAATAAGGACTCAGCCAAGACTTGAAATCCAGTTGTCAGAAGTAGTCAAATTAGTTGAATGAGTAAGGATAATCTGAGCATGCAAATACACATCTCATTTGGAGATAGGTACCCTTCCTATCCTTCAGACAGTCTGACAGCCATTAAGTATATAATGCATAGCCTCAAAAGTCTTCTCATAAATTAAGTACAGTCTATACTAGGTAGATCAGAAAACTGAAATCTTTCTATTTTTTATTCCAGTCTTTTAAGAAAGCCCCACTTAATACGACACTGTCCTGTAGAACCAAGCAGACCAGCGATTTTTCAACATGCAAATTATCACCACTATTAAATATATCTACATGAAGTTCTGAGAAAGTAAAGCCACTGAGATCTCTTCCAATACTGTGTGTAAAACAGATTTTAGTTTCTAAAAGAGGCAAAGTCTTTTCTCTGGGGAACTGAAAGAGAACAGGAGGTCAAAAAGAACTCTCTCATTCTCTCAAAATGTAGGGACTTTCTCTCAACAAGAAAAAATCCAGCACTTTTGGATCAGTATTAAGCAGAATAGAAACTGATCTTACTACAAAAATATTACTCAACAGATTGGTAGAAATTATTCTAGAGAAGGGAAGATGAATAAAATAAACACTGAGGAGAGTTTAAAATGGCTTTGGTATAAGGAAATTGTATTGCATGTATCTACTGAAGTTCACTGAAAGAACTGATAATCAAACTCGCTTCAGAAATCTTTTAAATAGATTTGGGCAACACCACCACAGGATAAGTGTACTTACTCTGTTCATTACTTTCAGCTGGTGACTCCTCATGCCGAAGAAAAAACTTCACCTCTTCCCTGCGGGGACCCCATTTCTGTAGGTGGTCATACATCATGTGATCAAAGGGTATGGGACGTTCTAGAAGTACAAGACCAAAAAACTTATCAATACTATTTTAAATTAAACAAAGTTTTATAGGACTCTCATTAAGAATCAGCAATTCAATCTATCCAATGTATTTTGTCTTATACAAAGTCAAAGAAACAGGCATCAACAGGCAATAGTTCACTGTACTAAAAGCTAGCTTGTTACCGTAACATAGGTCACTGCTTAACAGCAGTATAAAACCAGTCTGTAAAACCATACAAAAATATTCGTGTTTAGAAACCCCAATTTAGGAACTGAAGCTTCATCACAACCTTTTTCACAATGCTGATCTTTGCACCTTTGCTCCCCACCGTCACCAGATGGATATTTCGTTCTGTTATTAAAATGATTCATTCAAACTGAACCCCTGGGTTTCCACTCAGACTAAAAGCCTTATCACTATATTGACATTTCACCTCCCAAGAACTTGAGCAGGTGCTCCCACTCCAATGCACTGTGACAGACATTACCTTCCATTACATGTGGAATTACTGGCAAATCTTTGAACAAATAAAGGCTAAGTTCTATGCAGCAGTCAGTCTTTGTTTTCCCCCAAAGAAATGTAAAACATTCTCATAGTGTAGTTATTTCTGCCAAATTGATTAAATACATTAGTACTAAGAGGCTGCACACTATATATTTAGTATTTCAAAACAAAAATATGTTTCAAGAGCAGAGTTTTCACTGTTTCCATAATTATACTTGCATTTATTTTTAAATTATTTCATTAAAGTAAGAAAATCTCCCTTTTAAGATCCAACACTAAGCATAGTATTAGAAGGTATCTTCTAAACAGTTAGCTTTCCTACACGTAGCACCATGTCAAGTCAATATTACTACAGAAAATAAAGCTTGGATGGAAACCAAAAAGCAGAGTTTACATTCCTCATTGTTAAAAGCAAAATGGTCTCTGCCCTCAAAATGCAAACCACAGTATCTCCTACCAGGCACAGCACCACTAACAATTGGTTATTCATTTCATACTTAACCCATTTGACCTGAGAAGACAAAATGACTGAAAGATATACCAGATATCTTGAGGGAAGCCTGGGAAAACCACATCACAAATATAACTTTCTGTAATGACATTTACCTAAATTTATATGCAATATGAACTATACAAATGAATACATATATTGATACTCTTGTGATACTTAATTGTAGTATTTAAAGAACAATACATTTTCAACACTTGAGTCACAATGTGCTTAATACAATAAAGTGTCTTGTCAAAATCTGTCACATCAAATAGGTGTAGTGATTAACACAGTTTAGTCACAGTTAGATCTAGCTGCTTTCAACTGGGAAGGGTCATTTAAACCACAAGCTAATTATATTCATCAGCTGACTTGTTACCTAGCTTCCTAAAAAAACCCCACCCACAACAAAAATAAAAAAAATCAGAACACCTCAATTTTTTTAAAAAAAAAAGCTTTTCTTTTATTTTTCTTGTTTCTCACTCAAGTAGACTTCAAGAAACATTGTCAACATTGCACACAAGAATAAGGTCAGTGGCTTATTACAATTCAGTTCTTGAAAAGGAATTTTAAAAACATGATTTTCAGGTTTTACAACTCCTGAAGCAAGGTAAGATTTCAAGTGCTTTGAAGCATATCCACTAAAATTGTAGCATGAGTCTTCTAAAGATCACAGAGTGTAAAAATATTTAGATGGTTTAGTTCAGAGACTTTAGGACACACAAGATAAGAATCTTTAGGAATTTTTCCCAAAGTGAAAAATTGCTAGGTAAACCCAGAAAGAACTGATGCTTGATAACAAAGTACCAAGAAACTGGATGTCTAAACAGGGTCGGGCTAATTCTGGAATGGTGAGGAGTGGCTGCAGCATGAGCCTCCTTAGCTGGTCTCCCATTAAAAGTAAGGCCCTGACCCTAGGAGCTGTTGAAAATAAAAGGTTTCATTTACATAATGTACCTTGAAGACTCAAGGCTAATACTTTTCAGATATGACCATGGAGAGAAACAGGAAAGACATTTTCTACTGCTTTTGCAGTTCTTCCACAAAAACTATTGGGGATATGTTGCCCTAAGTTAGACAGAAAACAGGTTAAAATAATAACGCAACATCATCATCACTGAAACAGAGAAAAGAAAAATGAAGCAGCACTTCAGAAAAGAAAGAGTAAGAACAAATGGACATTAACACTTGACACAAGACATTTGAAGTCCCCATTCCTTCCTCCGGTTTATATCCTTTAAATGCAGAAAAATTGCAGGAATAAAGCATGATCTTACATTTGCTGCAAGTTAGGATAACACAAAGGGATATTTTCTGGAAACACCCGTTCTTTAAGAATCAAAACCAAACCCAAAACAAACAAAAACCTTGCATTTAAACTTTTCCCAGCTGTTATAGCTTCAAACATAGTCAACAGTTGTTTTCACAATACTATTTCAAACTTTAATTTTAAATTTTCAAAGTTTAAATAGAAGAGAGTGGAAAAAAGGTGAAATTGCAGAATGGGTGTAGAGTAACAACAAGCAGGTTGAATCCCTATACTTTAACAACACATTAAAAAATTCACAGAATCACAGAATGGCTAGCATTGGAAGGGACCTTAAAGATCACTTAATTCCCCCTCTAGATCATCTAGTTCCAAATTACCTAGAGAGTGTTCATTTTCATTAATAACTAAGTAGAAAATCATTATATATGCATATACCCATAATTGTTTGCAAAAACTGCCTTAGATTCTAAGTTGGATGAAAATTCTGAAAGACTTTTGAGAACTGAGCTTGATGCTTTTCCTTTTAAGCAAAAGTTCTGAAGATGAGCTAGTTTTAAGTATTCTGAAATTACTGAAACACCCTGAAAGACCAAAACACATACTGCAGCAGTTTTAGAAAGAGAACTGCAAAAATCTTTCTGTTGGAACTACATATCCACTAATTAAAATAAAATAAATTACAGACTTCATAATCTGTTTTTATCCTGACTACAAGTATCCTGCAGTTTGTAATAAATATATTTATGCTTGCTATACATGAAACCAGAACACAACGGATGATCTCCACAGAGGGGGAGATCACTGCAAGATCGGGAATGAGCCTCTTCCCCCTCAGGTTTGCAGAAGTACACTTGTAGTAAACAACTGTTTCTTTCACAGTCACTTGCCTCTATATTAACCATTAAACTCAGGAAGACCAATTAATACCAATTGCTGAAGGGCATTCCAGATGTAAATTAAATGAATAATTGAGCACTGGGTGGATTTAAGGGTTGAAATCCATTCTCTCTTGGAACATACTACAAGTTCCTGGCATCACACCTGTCTTTCAACCTCCTTATCAACTGCTATTTGTAATAGCTGGGGAATGAGGAAGAATATTCTGTGTTTTTTTCCTCCTGTTATAGCATGAGAAATCTGTGCAAAAAGAGGAAGCCTCAAACTGACAAAGCACAAGGTGCTACAAAATTTACTGATATATTAGGCATGAATGCTATTGACTTTTCCAACTATTACTCCCCTCAAAAAACTGTAAAAGAGAGGGAACCAAGAATGAAATACAAAAATCAAATGTATATAAACCAAATGCTTATTCCATGCAGCTCTGAGAAGAATCAGTTTCTAATACAAAAATACTGAAACTATTTTACAACTCTTGGGAAGCTCCCCAATCGTTGCTTTGCCACACAAAAGCAAACAGAGAGAAGCAAACATAATAAATAAACAAATATGTTTTCCAACAGCTAAGCTATTTCAATCCTCCTCTCAACTCTAGAAATCTTACATAATTTTTGGAGCCAAACTTGCATGGATTTTCATAACATTTCTCTAGAATCACAGAATGGTTTGGGTTGGAAGGGACCTTAAAAATCACCTAGTTCCAAGCCCCCTGCCATGAGCAGGGGGACACCTTCCACTAGACCAGGTTGCTCAAAGCCTCATCCAGCCTGGCCTTGAACACCTCCAGGGAGGAGCATCCACAACTTCTCTGGGCAACCTGTGCCAGTGCCTCAACACTCTCACAAAGAATTTCTTCCTAATACCTAATCTACACCCACCCTCTTTCAGCTTAAAGCCATTTCCCCTTGTTCTGTCATTAACTGCCCTTATGAAAAGTCCCTCCCCAGCTTCCTTGTAGCCCCTTCAGGTACTGGAAGGCCGCTATAAGATCTCCCCAGAGCCTTCTCTTTTCCAGGCTGAACAGCCCCAACTCTCTCAGCCTGTCCTCACAGGAGAGGTGCTCCAGCCCTTGGATCATCCTCGTGGCCTCCTCTGGACTCGTTCTAACTGGTCAATGTCTTTCTTGTGTTGGGGGCTCCAGAACTTACAGGTGGGGCCTTATGAGAGCAGAGTACAGGGGTAAGACAAATGGTCTATCTTTGTCACCCTCTAAAAATAAAATTAAGTATTTCTCATCTATTTGTACATACACATTCCAGAGAAGAAGATTCTTATAAGAGACAGTATTTTGTTAGATCAATACAGTTGAGAAATTGACAAGTTTTGGGGCACACAAATGTTGTATCTGGTAATAAAACCACAATTATAAGCCTCATTGCTTTGAATTTGAGTAGACACATATTACTCAGTTGGGCTACCTAAAAGAGGCTGTGGCTACCTGTAGAATGGAGGAGCTAAGCACATTTACAGGAGAACTGGTACGTTCTCTCCATAAGAGAGAACTGTCATTTGTCGCCTGTGCAACACAGAGACTACCAAGAAAACAGACCACTTACGGCGTGTGACAAAACCTAATGTGTTTATTCAATGCATGATTTTCTGTATTAACTTTTGTTTTGAATTTTACTTTCCAATGTAAATGTCTTCTGAAAGAATATTCGTAGACCCCTCTTGAGGATAAAGGCTGAGGGGTCAGAAACAGTGTAATAGAAGAGAAAAAAATACCCTCCACTGGCATAACATGCTGTAGCCTCATTGCAAATTGCTTCACACTTCCCACTCAGAACCATGGTTTAAGTTGTTTGTTGTTAACTGTTGCATTTAACTGTTTAGACTCTTGTTTTCTACATTAGATCTCTGCTGCAAACAGAATTATTTTAAAAAACTTCAAGAGAAATAGTTCAATGTAGTTCTCAGGAGAAGCTGAAGGAAAAAAATATTATATTTATGCCCTGTTAAAAAAATTCAGGTTGTTTTACTGAGAAATTTACGTACCCCAGACTTTGGGGCAAGAAGTTGAGGGCCCCAACAAACAGATTTTGCAATAGTATCCTACATTTAAGAACAATAAATAAAATGCTTGTGCTGAAATTTCTGTCAGAGAGACTTAAAACCAGTGTGCAAGGACATATTTTTTGCTGACAGTACAGACCTGTTTGAGAAATCCAGAAACATGAGTGTTTCATTTTTCCTTTCATTTCCCCTAGTCCTTTCTGTTCCATCCTTTCAATGGAATAGATCTAGACAGTTATCACCTGGGGTATTTAGCAAGTGAAGCTAGGTTTGTGAAAGCAATTCATACCAGTTTTAAAAGAAACGTGGAGCCACAAACACATTTTGAAAAGTTTGACAGACTCATTCAAAAGGTAGAAGCCTTGGCCAGGATTCTGCTCCTAAATTTAGATGTCTGTTCATAGATGTCTACTTTGGAAAGCTGGGTGAGCTCCAATGTGCAAAATCAAATAGATAATAACTAGTTGAAATCAATGATCTCTGTGTTCTACTCATGGTAATATCTCTATCTCCATTGACCATAATGGGACCAAAGACCCATGATTCACAGGGTAGATACCCAAAATTTAGTCTCTGCATCACAACTTCCTTTATTTTCCACTTTATAGAAACTTTCAGCTTTAGATATCTAACACTTTGAGAAATAATGTATTACATTCACAGATAAAATATTTTCTGAATCTTAGAAGTTATTATAGAAAATTCGTGCTTGCACTTGCCAGGGTTGCAAGGCCTAAGTGTCCCAGAAAGATGCTGTAGATCACTGCCTACAGCTTCCAGTCACCCTCTGAAACCAGTTGACAACATTCTCTGTATTTAAGTACACCCTCAAAGTACTGAAAAAGCAGAGGAACAAATAATACCGTCTATGTTACCCTTTCACAGACAAGTGATTGGAAAATATTAGGGGTATTTGAGTGCTGTTAAACAGTCTGCAGATCCATTTTAGAAATTTACGCGATGAACTTAGCATCATAGACTCTCCGTAATCTAAACTTAAAATCTGAAGAAGTTTTAACCCTCCTCTAAGTTTTATCCTTAAAGACAGTTTTCTAACTATAAACTGAATTTGTATTCCTAGAATTGCAGACATACTTAACCTCTGCCCTGCTCACTCTTGCCTAAACTCTGTGAGTTCCTATCCAGTTAGGAAATGACTTCTTGAGGTGCTTTTTCTCTTTACAAAGTCTTAGAACAGTTTAGAAAAGAGAAGGAATAGTTTCCCCAGAAGAAAAATATTCTAGATTGCTAATACTTAAAAGCTTCAAAGGCATCTGAATAATGCCTGTTTGGTCTGTTTGACAAAAAGCCCCTAACCAAAAAAAAAACCCTCCTCTATGAAAAATTTAAGAATTCAATATCAGGTTATGACCACATCAGTCTTTATACAAAACAGATGACATAAACAGTTTAAATAGGAGTGACCTTAGTAACTGAGGGATAAGAACCTGCCTAACTGTGATCCTCACCCATTCACCGATTCTGCTCACAGCCATACATTGACACACTGTGACCTGGAGCTTGCACTACATGCAATTGCCAGAATCCATCTAGAAACAGAATCGATCACAGGGCTGTTTTGACACACTCCTGAAAATAACTGCCTACTCCATTTTTCTGTGAAATAACAACTGCAATACAAAGAGGATACAAGCACTATTACTTGCCCCAAGGGAGGCTGTCAGGTCTTTGAGGGTAAATGTTTCTGAAGAAGCTGGAGATTCTGTGTCCAGCTCTGGCACAATTCTACTGGCAGAACATCTGCTATTCATAAAACCGAAGGAAAAAAATCTACACCTATTCATAAATTCCAGGTTGTGTTCACATGCCTAATGGAGAGGAAACCGGAATGGAAAAATGCAGGTGGTGATCTGCACACACTTACTGTAAGAGAATATCACTAACATTCTGTATTGTCATTTAAATATCCTCCACCCTATATATGCTGTATGTCTATTTGAAATAAATGGCTTCTAGAAATGAAAATATCTTCCCCACTACTTTTTTTTCTTTTAAGATGGGGATACTGAATACTTTTGTTTATATATTTTGAAAATCTGAAATACAAAACACTAACATATCTTACACAAACATTTTATCAAACACTTCATCCTGAGGAAGAAAACAAAAGAGAAAAAAAAAGTAAAGAAATGCATTAATCGCTACAAATATTGAATACCCTGCTTTGCATCAAAGTGTGCTATAAAAAAAATAAAGTACAATTTGAAATCATTACTACTGAAGAGTCAGTCCTACCTTTTTTGTAAGTGGTACATATATTTCTACTGAACATTTAACTTACCATTTCCACGCCAGACTTCAGCCAGATGGCAGCTTCCTTCTCCAGGCTCTTTGCAGAACTCTACTACATCGCGACAAGTTGTTTCTGGTGTAATTGGAACTTCTGTCAAAATCTGTTCATTGTTGCTCAGAAACACAGTTAATATCATCTGAAACAGAAAAAAATAAAAGTAGTAAAATATGAAAAAAATACAAGAATAAGATTATGGGTAAGATTTATAGTCCCCTTGTAAATATAAATGTACAGTTATGGTTGGTTACCATGATTCATCAAAGTAGTTTTCTATTTCTTGTAACTTTGCCAAAGCTTTAGTTCTTTAGCCCTTGACAGTCCATTGAATTAACAATTTTTTTTAAAAGCTTCAATTTAAATGGTTTAGTTCTGTCTGAAAATAAAGCTGGGAGAGAAGAACAAGTTCTGCCTATGTTGGATGCTTCATAGCATTTAAATGTTGCAAATAAAAACATACTTTGGCAGAGTAACCTGAAGTTTCATAGGTGGGCAGCCCTTTGCATAACGGATGTCATTTTTGCAATTTCTCTGAAGATACAGTTGTATTTTGTTGAATTGTAAGCTTTTGGTTAAATGGTAAACCTCAGAGTTTTTTGGGAAAAAAAAAAGGAGGAGGAAAGTAGCATTTTTCAAAGGATTGCATTTGCTCAGTATACTTGCTAGAGCTAAAAACTTCTGAAAAGTCAGTTCTTTCTGTACTACGTTAGCCCCACCCCTCGAGCTTGCTGTGTTGATCAGACTGTGCAGAGAACCCTCCCGCAGCGGTGCTAAGTGTGCTCTCTTCACTCAAAGTTACGACATCAAAAGGCTACTTTTCCTCTGGTAACTGACCCCAGCTATGCCAGTTGGAAAGTAGCCACAAAACAGAAAATGGTTTTTCTTCCCCTCCCTGTCCTTAACAACATTCCACATGACTTGTTATCAGGCAAAACAGAAAGAAGAAAGAGGGGGATGAAATCTGTAAAGGAAAAAACCTAGCACTAAGAGCTACTACTAATCTGGGTCGATGTAAACTTCTGTTCAAATTCCTTGCTCCACCTTAAATAAATGTGTGCACAAATACATATATCCAGAGATACTCCCATCCCTCTTCATATTAGCAGGTGTGACTTGCTGAAAAGTTAAACACTCAAAAACTGTGTGCACTTTAACTTAACCCACCTCATTCCCGTGGTGCACATGTATTATGATATGATGATTAATAATATGTTCATTTGCTACATTCCCCCTATTCAGGGCCTCCACCTTACGCAATATTCTCAATGGATTTTTTTCTGTAGGCACTCATGTAATTTACTGCAAAAGCTGGAAGCATACAGTTAACAACTGAGAGTCTTGTAAGAAGGAAAAGATAAAAAACATTCTACCAAGAAACAAAGTCCTAATATAGTGATGCTAAAGTGATTCAGTGAGACTGGCCAAGGACCAATAAAGGTTGTTGTATTCAAAGACAAGTATTCCTGTGTTACACCAAGTCATCTGAAAGATACCGGACTCTAAGCTCCTGCTTAAAATTAAACAGCTACTTTTAACCATTCTCTCTCTCTCTCTCTCCACCTTAATTTGCCATCTGTAGTCACAATACTGTTCTGTAACTCATGGGGATGGAACAGAGATGTGATGTTTAAAAGACAGAGATACCATAATAACAGATGTCCCTAACAAATGTAACAAAATTAGTAATTTTGTTTGCAAAGAAAGTTCTTTCAGAGCTTTCCAGTACATAAAATACAGCATCACATATTGAGACACAAAGATTAAACCTAATTATTTAAAAGTTCTTCATTAAATGAGCACTCTCCACTTAAGCACAGTTGTGCTTCAGTTTGCATATGCAATCCTTAAAAACATTCTAACGCTTTTAGCTGTGGGACATATCCAAGTACCAAGCTGGAGGTTTGCATTAGTAACAGCTAGATACTGAGTGAGAGGAGAGCAGTCTATCTACTTTAGAAACAGGCACAGTACAAATACCAGGAAAGACCAAGCTTCAAGCTCTCCTCAACAACCCTCCAGGCTATTTTAGTTCATGTTCCTACTCTCCTTCAGCCTGCCACATCTGTACATTGTATCCTGCAGTTTTCAAATAACTACACTTCAACACAAGAAGCAGTCATCCAGGGCTGTAAATATACTGCAATTCACCTCGAGTTTCTCCAACAGCAGCATTAAAGGAAGCTACCATAAAAGCCATACTACAAGCTAGGAGGCAGCTATATGATGGAGCCACAGATAACAATGGATGTGCCTGTAACCACCTACTGTAAACAGCTCACAATGTCATTTTTCCCTTGTAGGAGATTCAGACACAGTCTCAATATTGAGTGGCTGTGGAATCTTTTACAGAAGAAAAATCTGATGTGGAATCTAGTAGTGGAATTTGACCTCATAATTAAGAAGAGAGTCATATATTAACATAAAACAATAGGCTTAGAAGAAACCTTAAGAGGTCATCTAATGCAGTCTCTTGGCCTCAGGCAGGATCAACTATACTATATTATACTGCAGAGATGCTTGCTTAACCTGTTCTGAAAAGCCTTTCATAATGGAAATTCCATTACTTCCTGAACCATCCACTCCACGATTCCTGTTCCAAGGAAGTGTCTTAAAGTCTAGTCAAAGCTTAAAGTCTAGTCACAGTCTCCTTTGCAAGACCAGGCCAAAATTTGCTGTACCTCAAGCACACTATTTTCTTCTCTCAGCTCTGACTGTACCAATACTGTTTGTCCAAAGTTGGGTGTCACTCACAACATTATCTGCTAGACAGTCGAGGGAAAGGTATCTCACTAATGAAGAGACAAGATGCTATAGTCAACTATTGCTGTACCCAAGCAAACTTGGTTAAGTAAGGATTTATTTTTAACAGGTTGTCTGAGTAACACCAAAGGAACTGTTTGTTTCACTGTGCTGTGAAACAGATGTCCTGAAATACACACAGGAAGACTCAAAATATTGAACATTATTAATATATTGCAGTATTAATTAGATTTTCAAGTCAGTGTCATAGCTGTCTCTATTTGTGGTGGGGATGGAATAACAATCAGAGGTATTTCATAATGGTAAAATACAAAGAAGCATTGATGCAGCCTGGAAATTTGCTGCTGAAGAATACAAGTGAAGTATGCACATGAAATATACAGTACACCCACTGAAGTAAATTAGCTTTATGAAAAAACAGTCAAAGATTAGGACACAAGAGAAATGATAAATCCTTTGATTTCTCAATTAAAATGGATTCTTAAATAGGAACAACTGTATAAAACTCATCTTGTAAAATGAGATCATAATCACTGTAGCATTTCTTTGATAATCTCTCAATTCAAACATTCAACACTTTTAATACTTGGACACAACGTCACAAAACAGGATTGACCCAACACTCACAAGCAAGTCAACTCAGGGCTTCTAAATCAGGTATTTTTTCCACAATGAATACCAAGCTCCAAATCTTACACTTCCCTCCTTCTCCTCAAACCACACACGGATGTTACCTGTCTGTTACTCTACTGCTCCTGCTACCAAACCAATGGCTTTACTTCAATGTTCATCATTTCTCATCTCTTTTTACTCTCCTTTTAAGACTCCTCCCAAACTCCAGTATATCCCTCACAGTTCAGGTGTTTTTCATGCCAGATAAGCTATATCAAACACCATAGCCTTCACAACTACTCTGTCATGTCACTCATTTCTCAGCTAACAGTTGAGTCCTTTCTAGAGGACCAGTTTTATCTTTCTAGATCTGAACTGTTGTTAAGGAGACTGAAATGTCAACAAGCTTCAATCATCTCTTGTGAATGCCTAGCTATCAAGTTCCATATGGCTGTAACAACAGTCCATAGCCACCTTTCTCCAACATCTCCCTAAATTTCATATTCACCATAACACAAAGGTACCCATCACTATGAGCTGTAACACAGGCATCTTTCAGAGCAATCATATTCTCAGTCTTGTGTGCCAGATCTATCTCTACTTTTCATGTACAATATACCAGACACAGATAAGTTTTTATTCCAATCAACTGGTCCAGCTCTCAGAGTTTGGAAGCTGGAGTATCAGTTCCCCAGCTTTTCACTGGTGTGCCTGTTTTACTCATGATGCCTAACACAGCAAAAGTCATTCTTCATGCCTATGGCTTTCACTGTGCTGCCTTTCTGTATCAGTTCTGATAAGCACAATTTATTGGTCTTCACTTCCCCATTGTGATATGTAATCTTCTTCCCTATCACTTTTCACTCCATACCAAGAAATTGATGTTGAATTCGTCCTTTACACCAGTTTCTACTCTCCATGTGCTAAACAGGTATATTTATGCTTTCTCCTATGTTGTTCATCACGCCTTATTAAGTACCTGCAAAGCAACCTCGTTATTTTCATTGAAGATCCTTCTTTGTTGTTCTGGCTACAAAATACATTAGATACAAGTAAACTGTCAATATGCTGAAAAGCGCTGCCAGTCAAGCTGATAAATATTCTTTTGTCTCCTCAGACTTCTCTAACTGTCCAGTTCATCTCTTACTTCATCCCAAATCAAGACTCCAAGAACTGTGCGACAGAGACACAGTCATACTTTGTCTACCGCAGCAACGATCCTGCAAGGCCACAACTAAATGCCTTACATGCTACCATACAGAAACAATCTTTCTAATTAGTCTGATGACCTTTGTTCTAGATGAGCTTCTTCAGGCTGTCCTAGAAACCATTCCAACTTCCCTACTTTTCTGCAACTTCAGTTGCACTCCCCTAGTGCAATGCAATTACTTACCATAGCAATAAAACTAGACCATCACCATGAAAACAGAAGATGGCAGCCGATGTAGCACATTGTTTTTTAGTTAAGAAATAGCCTAGAAAGCCAAAACTCCAACTGCTGAATGAAGTCTTTTCCTCACCATTTTTCTACAATCTTACTGAAAAAATAAAACTTTTTTGATCTTCAGCTAATATCCTAGATTAAAAAGTACAGGTATACATCCTCTTCAACAGCAGTTTTCGTGGAGACAAGAAATACATCTTACTCAACTATTATCTTATGCTACCAAGACCTGAAATACTGTTGGCTGAGAAGAAATAAACTGTACACCTACATCTCTATTGCCCATGTGCAAGTTAATTTACTAACTCGGACAGCTGATACAAAAAATGCCAATGTTTCAGGCTAACACAGTTCATGTAAGTACATATCTCCTGATACCCTACGCATAGAAAATGGAATTATTTTATCAGAAAGCAATCAGACAGGTATTATTTCAGGACATGCTGAAACATTAGAATTTACACAAGTCCAAGAATATTTTCTTACAATAACAGTCATATATTCAACTGGAAAAAGAGAAACAGTGAGTTCTGGGGATGAAGATAGGAAATTACTCAGCTGGCTTTTTACTTTACATATAACTGTTTTTAACTAAACCTCATGTTTCCACTCAAGATCAGGGCTTCTAGCAAAAATGCATCAGATGATCACTACTTTTCCTGCATATAGCCTATTTTATATCCACAAAAACAAAGTAATTTAGAAAACTCACATCTATGAAAGATTAGAAGTAAGATCACTCAAGCAGCAAACAAAAGATTAAGAAAAAAACCCACATCCCAAGAAAATGAAAAACATTATGTTTTCCCTTTGTGCTATCCATTGCTCTCACTACCCAAATCTAGATATAGGAATGCCTACCTGATATTAAAGTACAGTGGATAACAGACCTTTTTGTGCTAATAACTTCTGCCAATGTAAGAATTATCACGCATATGATTGTGAGTTAAGAATATACCGGATATTTAATACAGCTAAATTCACACACGACTGCTTAGTCTTATTAGAGTTTCCATTCCCCTTTTTTAAACCAACCTAGAAATCTCATTGTATAAAGGTTAAGAAAAAACAAAACCCAGAAAAACTCTTCTTCCAGCAGAAGTGATCTGACATTTCAAATACATGAAATGTTTATTATTATGAGGCTGATACACAATGAACTTAAAGTAAAAAATACATTTTTTATAGAAATGCCAACTTCATTCCTTCTGTTTCATGGGAATTATCTTCTCACTATGCATTTTCTCCTAATAGAGAGTTCCAAAACATCTATTTGTGATCTTGTGCTTTGCCATTTCAGAGCATTTAGTGGTGCCTACAACTGCAAGATGAGAACAATCAGCAAAGAAAAGATACTTCTTCAAAGTAAATCTCTCTTGCACGGTAGAAACCTCAACATATCCCAGTAAGTTTTAATAACCTTCATCCCTGGTTTTGCTGACTTTAGCGTCCCAGGAGCTTTCTATATTCAAGGTGCTACAACAACAGAGTTTTAACCAAAATGTCCCAAACCATATCTTACCGAAATGTCAAAGCCCCATCAATCATATATGAACTCTGATTAAGAGTAAGGTTTTCGGTTACTAGAAAAACTATAGAATGAGATGCAAGTAAAATGTGAAGAAATGAAAAATCATCCCTTTGGTGATGAGACATCCTAATATGCATGTAGAATGGTCAAAGAAAAAAAGTTACAGATTATCGATTTTCTCATGCATGTTTGCTTGCCTGGAATTCACGCCATTCCATTAATCTTGCATCAGCTACAGCTGTAGAAATTCTGGCTGCATACTTCAAGAACTAAGGCAGAATTTTAACTTCATTTGCAATAAGAACACTGTCGTTTTTTAAGATTATAGACTTAATTAGGTGAAGCTTTAAGCAATTACATTCTAAAAGAAAACAGACTATGAAATTATAACCACAAAACTGTTTTAATTAAAGCCATCTAAAGATACATTCTTGACTTGCCATGAGTATTTCTTTACACTGTAGTGATTTCAGAACAAATCCCAAATAAATCTCTGATGTTGATTATTATATGTAAACACCAGAAAAACAGTAATAAGATTAAACCATTTAACTTCCCTATATTAAAAAGAACCATTTAAAGTCCATCTAGTAAACAAGTTATTCACCAATATGTTTTTTTCCAATAATGATTTACCCTCATAATGTAACTGTTCTTTTTAAAAATAGGTCTGCTGAAGAATTTCTTGCAATATGTTTATGAGTTGTTTCAAATAAGAACATCAAGACATACAGCAAATTTATCAATGATTATTGTGGTTTGCATCAGGAGATTTCTGTCCTTTAACATCTTTTCACCTTCTCTTTACACAGGGTGAGAAATAATGGTGTTCACTTTCCACATTTCTGAACATGTTTCCTCACATCCTCCTCACATCCAAGCTGTACAAACTTCCAGTTCAGGCCAAAATTTAAAGCCCAGTGATACTTTTTGACTGTGTTAGTAAAATTCACAAACGTAGTGCAACCAGACTTCAGAATACAAAAATGAGTGAAAGCTTTCTGCCAAAATGCTTTGTGAAACCAATAGCACGTTTCCTACTACGCTTTAAAATTTGAAGCCAACGGCCTCTGTATGGCCTGCAAAAGAATTCACAAAACTGGGAGCGAGTCTCAGACACTATAACTATATAGCATTCAGCTATGGGCTACTAACAAACATTAAAACCAAAAATTTCACTATCAATAAACTTAAGCATTTATCAGGTTACTCAAAAATGCAAACAAGCTAATATTTTTCTTGGATAACTTTTGCAATTTTGATCAAATCTGAAAATTTAATGTTGCTTAAGTGTACTTTAACTACACTTATCTCACAAAAGCACTTTTTGCATAAGCTTCTACACTGGTTGTGTTAAGTTGCCTTTTGCAATCACTGAAAGTAAAAAAAAAAAATTATCCACCTGTTGACGTTTACCTTTATCAGGCCCTGCGCAAGAAAACCTGGCTACAGAAAATATAAGCAGGAGAAAAAAAATAGTCTTGTCAGATAATGGTTGTACCAACAGACTTAGTGATGAGGTATAAAATCAATTCTATTGCTAGAGCACAGAAATAACTTTTTTTTTTTTTTTTAAAAAAAGAAGTAACTCCTCTTATAGAAATGTGGAAGCATAACATTACAAGAATCCTTAAACAAGATTTACCTACAATTTTATAAGGCTTATATGTATGCAATGGCTTAAATAACTGACAAAACCCAGAGACACTTCCTCTCAGGACTTTCACGATGTTTTGCTAATTAACGGCGGTAGCAAAAAGGACACAGACAGCAACCTGAAAACAAAAACAAACTTCTCTTACTTTAAAGTGGAAAAAGAAAGGTATAAGCAGGCTACAAAGATAAACACAGTAATGCACCTAATCATTGCTACAGAAGGGAAAGCAGCAGAGTGATGAAGAAAGATACATCACCAATTGCCCAAATACTTTACCATCATCCAGACCCGGGTATCAGCTGGGGAGCCCTGATCACAGCAAAGGATCCGGGGAACCTTCCCTGGCAATTGGGAAGTCCTACACAGTGTGTCCACTCGTAGGTGAGGTCTCCATCTTCGCTGTGAGAGGGTCCTGCTTTATACACTTCAACAGACAAATTGCACAGAGAGAAGGCACGGTAACATCTGGCGGGCTGGCTTCACTTTGCTCAGGCACATCCCGGATCTGGCCAGTATCCGAGATGTCTCTGGGAAGCTACTGTTTGGGTCACTTTCTTCCCTTGGTTTCTCCCCAAAGCCTGGCCAGGGCCCAATGAGGAACAAAGGAAGCTCTTATCTATCCAGCTTTGACAGCCTACTTCTGAACAAAGGCCAGACACCTGGTCTCAAAGCCTCATCAATGTATCATTTTCCCTTGAAACTCCAACGAGGGCCTGGCCAAGGCCCTGGGAGGAGCCAAGGGAGTTTCTTGATCTTCCCAGCTGTGAACACGTACTTCTGAACAAGCCTGGACACCTGGTTTCACAGCCCTGACAACATACCCTTGAACAGAGCAGGATTAATATATTCTCACAATATTTCATCTATACTCCATATTTTCCTAACAAGCATTCGTATGTCACTAATGAGCCAGTTCTATAACATTGGGTTGTGGGATTCATCCAGAGCTCGGCTTTGGTTCGAGGCCTCAGCACTTCACACAACTGTTGCCTTTGCCCTCTTCAGTAAACGAGCTTCCACATGTGACAGCGGGTGTTCAGCAGGATTCAGACTATTTAAAAACCTTACACCTACTTGGTATTTATTTGCTGAAGAGATACTTATGATACTTTCTTGCTCTTTGTCACTGGAAGATAAAAAACTACAGCATCAATTGTAAATCTGGAATTTGAAGCCTCTCACCCTTTCAATGTCAGGCTTCTTGTGGGGCAGAGAAACAAGCCAACATTTTTGCTAGAGGAAGGAAACGGCAACTATCATCACATATTTAAATACATTCAACTAAGCAAGATAGATCCACAGATTATTACATGAAAAGTATTGTAGTAGTTAACTGAAAGACTTCCAGAGTTCTAGGAAAACAATACCTAATGAAAACAATAGCAACTGAAGTTCACTTGGGTAAACAACACAAGCAACCCACAGACTCCAGTGGGTGTTCCACAGGCTGACAGGAGCAAGATATGAACACAGCTGAAAAACCAACTGACCTAACAAACATTAAGTTTTTAGCACCTGCCTAAGACAGAAGAGTGACACGATCATTTAGAAATTAGAACCCTATATCAGCTTTTAGGCTATATTTTGTTATATTAGAAGTCACAGTCAAGCCATGGTACTAAACCACTGACAGCTGTACAGACATTATCATCATAGAAGCTGTGTGTTGTCACAACATTGGAATGCCTTCTTTTAAATTCAGGTGGTTCTGTTAAAAGCAAGCAGGAGCTGAGATTTGGATAAATTAATTTAAAATATGGAGAATAAACATGTGGCTACAGAAGGGAAAATGTGTACAGCTGAAAAGGGACAAGTTAAAAGAATGAAAGAGGCTGCATTACAAATAAAACTATTAATTTAAAAGAAAACCTGTCCAAGTGCAATATTTAACTTCATTAGCTAAAGCAACACAGCTTGAAGATAGAGAAACCTATAAAACATGCCTCTTGTGATGTTTTCTAGTGGAAAATTTAATTTGGCACTTGCTACAGAATGAGTTCAACATCTCTGCATCGTATTATCTGTTGGCTTGATTCCTAAATTGCTACATCTGGAGAAACAGCGAGAGATCTTGTTGTTGCTCTTTGATGCAAATAATTCTACCAAAGGACTGTCAAGACACTAGTTACCATGTAAGAGATGTTAGAACACAGGGATAATTCTAGGTACACCGACAAGTTCTTGCTGAGCACATTTCTCCATTAGGCAACATACATTACAAATGGAAAGACTTTTATTCTTTCCAGAACAAGGCTTTGAAATTTTGGTTTGTTCCACTGTTTAAAAGACTGTGGGCCATTTGCTGTCTTTCATGACATACACACCTATTATTAAAAGGTGGAAGTTGAAGATTCTTCTTGAAAGACTCTCTGCTCAAATCAGTTGATGCTGGATTTCCTAAACCCCTTACAAGGCTCATGACAACTTACACAAAAGTAAGTATTCTCACTTTGCAAGTTAGTATTCTCTGATTAGTCATTGGAGTATCGCAAATGAGTCTTTGCCATCTATCAATGACTGATACAGAAGTCTGATCTTCAAATCAAGCAGCTCTGAAGAAGTCACAGAGTTTTTCTGAGGCTTGGCTTCATTAAGCATACTCTTTTTTATCTTTTAGAATACTTATTTTCTGTGGCTCTTAGAATGACACACCTCATCTAGTACTGCCTGCTTAATTTCAATGAGATTCATCTAAAGCACCTTGAAAAAAAATAAAAAACAGCAGGCATATCATTTTTGTGCTGATTATTAAATAAAAAAGTAAAATAAATTCCTAATCTATTTGAGAAACTAGCAAATGTCCCTGCCAGAATTAAATATTTTAATAGCTGTTTGGGCTTAATATAAGAATTCCTTAAACAATGGATTCTTGCAAAACTCTTTTTAGAAAACTGCTGGAGACACTACATTTGCAAATGCATGGAACACTAGTAATACACAGGAAAAGCCAGAAGTTCAGGGGACAGCAAGACTCCAGATCAAGACCACAGCTTCACCAGTGCAGCCATCTCTCCCGAAATCCATTTGTCCATAAACTCTGACAGCTCTATATTGTGATAAAACATAAACACGATGGCCACGTTTCTACTATTTTTCACATCTCCAGCCCAGGGTTTTCCAGACCAGATGGTTCAGAGGGTTAAGGGAGGGACCCCCAGTACCAAGTCAGGTGTGGCCCCACAGCCCCAGGGAAAAGGAGGAAGGAATCACTGTGGCACTACATCCGCATCTCATCATACAAGATCACAAACACGACTTAGTGCTTCAGAGGTCCTAACCTTTCATATCTGTCACACTAACCAGCGTGTCACACCTTAAATGCCTGACAAGCTTGAAGCAACAGTCCAAAAATATTAGCTGTCCATTTCACTTCACCAGCTGATGAGATATGAGTAATATGTTAAAATATACTATTAAAATACTTTACCTTCCAAATCATTATGGAAGACGTGTTGCTTAAGAACAATACAAATGTAGTACTGTAAAATTTGCAGTAGACTCAGGTGAACTGGTAATATATTAAAAACAAAACTAAATTAATCCAAGATGACTCAGCTTCAGACATCATTCTATTACATAAGAATCTCAGCTTTCTAGTCAGGAAAAAAAAAAAAAAGTCATACTCGCCAAAAGGAAAGGTTTAAACAAACAAACAAAAAAATCACACACAAACCCAAACCATAAAACCATACATCACACAGACAAAACCCCCTAAAACACCAAACTCTACAAAACAGAACACCCTCTCAAAAACTCAAGAACCAGATGACAGGAAAACAATAAAAATTTTAGTATTTTACTTTTATTGGGTGGGAGATATGGGGAGAAGCCCTGTTCAAGGTTTTTGCATGTTGGGATTAGCAATACCGTAATTTACTTTGAAGGGAAGCTCATTCTGACAACACAAGACAAAGCTGAAGAGCAGGGTTAACCATGACATTTTGGGTTAACTTTCCTGAAAGACAACTTAGTCTTCAAAATCTACATGCAACAGAAGTGTCCCACAGAATTTGTATCACAGAACTGAGTGTTCTAAAATTATTAAAAATATTTTGGCCAAGGCTAAGGAAAGGGAGGTGCTGATGTTTCCACAGTCTTGTGTTCGACCTTGTCAACAGCTACAGCAAAGGCATCCAAAATCCACTGAATTCCAGAAAAGCCTGATCTACCTACTGCATTGAAATAATCTCATCAAAAAAGTATAGGATACAAAGACAGACATTTCTGCCTTTGCATTTACAACTTTTCAACAAAACAAAATAAAACAAACAAGCAACAAGGCAAAACCACAAAACAAAACCAACCAAATAACACAGTATTTTTACTAAAGACATCATGCCTTTTGTCAATTAATAAAGGTGATTTGCAGCACTGAGCATCACTTTTTCATTTTATAAACAAGGAAATCTACAGACACACACTCATATGTAATGTTGCAACTGGAATCAACACTACTCTTTCCTTTTATTTTCAATAGAGTGAAAAAAGAAGGGACTGCCCAGCTTTCTTCCACTGAGCTGAAAGTATCAACAAAACACTAATTGTTTAGTGATTTCAGAGAATACCAATCATTCAAACTTAGATGTAATATTATCTGGCTTGGCAAAAATATAAAAAGTGAAAAGTGAATACACCCCTCGGGAATCAACAGTCTGAAGAGTTTTCCTTCCATCAGAGTGGAAATTTGACTTAAGAGAAAATAACTCTTTCCAGTGCATTTCTTTAGTTTTTAAATAGCAGGTTTAAAAATGAAAACATGTTCTGTTTTATTCTCAGATCTCCACTTTGGCTGAATCTAAACCAATAAATAATAATAATAATAAAATTAAGCAACTTATGCAAGGTAAAATTAAAAATACCAGACATTTCATATACTGAAGAAACCCATACAAGGCAATAATCTCTGACCTCCAAGTAAAAATTCCACATATGCACACGCTAACCCAGTATAAGGATACACGGTTCGGTTTTACAAAAAGAAATCTCAAAGTGCTTAATTTTACAACAAATAAACAAAAAGCAAAGTAATCCCACCTTCTTTTTTATAATTCTGTCCTTTGTCCAGTTTTTAGAGTTAAATCCAGTCTTTTCTGGTAGCCAAGATTTCTCTTTTGATGTTTTTATAATACTGTGAAGAACCATCCTTAAAATATTCTTCATGTGTACCGTTGTAAATAGTAGTGAATATAAAAATATTATGTAAAGCTAAAACCTAAGAAGAGTTCCTGTGCAACAACTACAGTGAAAAACTACTTAAATGGGGTATTTTTGGTCTACTGGCACATGAATTCAAGCAGTAATGACGAGCAGTGATAAGATGTTCTAAAGAAACAAGACAGGCCACAGTTGTGACAGGAACAAGATAGGCTAGATCAAGTTTCACCTAATTAGGCAAGGTTGCAGTAGGGGAGTTCTGCTGTCCTCTCATTGTGCAATAGTAATCTTTGTTTGCTATTATAACAATGACAAACAGTAAGTATTCATCTTAAATAAATTTACATATAAGGCTCTGACTATCTCAAAAAGAGACAGAAGTGATTTTCCTGCTGAAGCAGGGAATGGTATGAGAAGTCCCAAGAGCAAATGATCCTAACAACTATCAAAAGACAGTTCCATGACACATTTTCTTAAATCAGGAAAATGTTTTTTTAAAAAGACCAACCAGATTAATAACAAACAACAACAAATCCACCGTGTATTTATGCCTAAAAATACTATAGTTCAAGCACTACTCCATTCTTGGCAGTCTTGTCTTCTTGCTGGATGTAATTCAAGCAGCAGAGAATATAAAACAGTAAACTATGTTTCTGATTGCCTCTTCATGTCAAGGGACAGTGAGTGTTTATCATCATTCCTGTCAACACTATACAGGATCCAGAGCGGGGAACAGACAGAGAGATGGCACCAACAGCGCATTCAGCACTTACTCTACACTAGCAGGAGCAAAGCATATTCTCCAGCCTGATGCATTCCCTTAACAGAGAAAACAGAGGGAAAGAAAGAGCAAGTGACCTAAGGGGGTTAAAAATAATAATAAATAAAAAAAGGTAAAAAATACATCCCATAGAATGAAAGATCAGTAGAACTGGTACAATCCACCTCTCTCAAAACAGAGTTATGAGCTGCATTTTCTGTGTAGCACCTCACACGGTAACTGCAGGAATGGAAAAAGTAAGAGGTTCTCCACTTTATTTGTCATCCACACGATTGTTACATTACTCTTCCCTACAAGCAGCGGCAGAGAAGAAAGAGTTGGGAAGATACCATATTTAGCCTGCTTCAACATTCAGAACTAGTACTGTCCGTCCTTCATGCATATTGTCACTAACAAAAACATTCTGATCCCATGCAGTATTCCCTCCTTCTCAGTAAACATCTATCACGTTGAGAGGTTTATTGAGAATATAATTGGTAGAATTATTTCAGACTTATAAAATGCTGCAACTTAAAAAAAAATATATATAGCCTGTTAGCAACTGAGAACATTTTAAATAAATGAAACCGGAGGATATTTCTTAAAAGGGAAGGGTTGTTTTGCTTTTGAAAAGATGGAAAAGTCTAATCTGGTTGTTATCCAAAACCAAATTGTATCTTTATCTGCCAGAAAAACAAACTGTACCACATGAATAAATATTTGACAGGAAAAGCTGGGCCTGTATTAACACATATTGTGCCACTTTTCCAACTATGGCTACTGGCTAAATTCCTCTAAACAAAACCCCCAAACTCATAAAAGCCTTACTTGCAGTAGAAAGGCACAGCGTACACATGGAGACCAGACGTATATGGGAGGGTCCAACTCTAAAGCCTGCCATCCCTATTGGATCATTGGGTTCTTTCCAAAGAAGAATATGAACTAAAATAAACTTATCTGTCACTGAACTCTCCCTTTAGCCTGTTATCCTCCCTTCTGTAATAACTGAAAACACCCATGTGTACTTTGTTAAATCAGATAAATAATAATAAACACAAGCACAGCGTAGCCCCTTACTTTCTCTCATATAGTCGTCTGTAGATGTGTTGCCTCCATACTGAGTTATCTGATCCAGTGCAGTCATGTGGCCGACTGACTTATAACTCTTAACTCTATGTAGAGAGATAATCATATCACAGCCCCTGGTTGCTTAATATATTATCAGCCTCAAAATCCTAAAATAAAGAAACAAGGGGATTTTCCACCCCAAAAAACATAAGGAGATTCTGAATCTCTAAATGAAGGTCAGGTACCTGCAGTATTTAACAGATGGAAGTTATGAGCCTATATTAAATATAAAAAACAGGTAAGATCCAAAAGGATGGGCGACCCTGTGTGACAAAGCCCATATTCAGCAAAACTATGTATCTACAGATTATGTAAATCGCTCAGAAGGAAAGTAAATGCAGTCTGTGATCCTACTAAAGCATTTTAACATGAAGACACTCATGACTTCTAAAAACCACATGGAATGATGTAGAAGAAGAATATAAAGTAAAGCTCAAAGCATAATTCCCTAAAATGTATAAAACTTTACATTAAATATCTACACAAAATTGAAAATTCCATAACATAAAGCTATAGATTAAAATTGGTGGATGTGAGCAACTAAGAACATATGGGGAAGTAATGGACAAATAAGAAAAGCAGGAGTTCATAAGGAATAAAATACACTGCATGCAAGGTTATAACTAACTTTAAATCAAGGCTTATTTGTTTTAATAACTTCTGTTCCACTTTACCATCCTATCTTACCCTCTCACTGTTTCCAATTCTTTCCTCCTGCTATATAAGCCATATTATAAATGCCTAATATGCAAATGTACAATTTATTTTGAACATGCTGAACTACAAATGTGTAGGATTGCACTGTAACAACTGTAAGCTCAATAACCTATGCAGAGTATGATTTGTGGTGAGCGTGTCTCCTTTTTCCAATCAAAGTGAAAAAGATTTTGATCTAAACATGTCAAATACATACATACATTCAAATATATATGTTCAAAACAAATTGTGCTTGGCATGCTCTTTTATGGGGGGAGTATGGGGGTGGAGTGTATGGAAGAGATTTTACTAACTACCCTCCAAATGATGTTAGAAACGCAGGAGCATGCCTCAGTCTCCAGCATATCAGACTTGATACCAGTATGACTACAGACACTAATATATAAAAACATACATGGCTATATGACAACATTCCCATTTTTGCATTCTTTTATGTATCTGAAGACATCTTTTCTCACAAGAAAACTGCAGTACTTAACAGAACAAAGAGGATGACTGGATGACTTTGGTCCCCACTTCAGGCGGGGAAAGAAAGACAAAGGTTTATAAAGAAATTCGGATACAATCAGAACATTCTCATCCCTGAGCACTGGAAGAAAAGAGATTGTTGAGGCCTCACTGCTTGAAAAATTTCTGTATCATTTGTGAGATAATAGGAAAAAGCTGACCAAAGGCTTTTTCCTGCTTCTAAAAAGATATAGGCAAGTACAGGCACACTCCAGATCAAGCTTACTCGTAATTTTGTGTCAAGGCTTCTCAGTTCTTCAGAACTCAAGAGAGCAAACTGAGCAGTATTTGGTGACTTCAAGGAGACCTTTTTCCTCAATAAAATGACTGGGGGAAGGGAGCAGCAGTAAATGGGGGTAATCCATTGAAGAATCAAATCGAAGACTTGTTAGGTAGAATGTTATAAAACACCCAGAAACACAAAAATACCATATTAGAAACACTGTATAGCAAATCTTCTGATTTCATGTAACTTTTATGTCCCTTAAAGTGTTTTTCAGACTATGATTTTGTACCATAAATACAAAAAATACACTAGAGAAAGGATATCAAAGTAGTCTAATGGTTGGTAAATGTGAATCAAATTCAAAAATTCTTTATGTTTAGCTAAAATTAGCAAAAGCACACAAACTGATACATAAATTAAATTATTCCAATGTAAACACTTGAGTTGGACTCCAGAAATGTACTGGAGTTAACAGACTAGTTAAGAATTCAGAGTTTAAACTGATTTACACCTAGTTCACCACTTTATCTCCTTTCAGTGTTACAAAAACAAACACTACTGCTCTCCACTATTAGAAAAAAAAAAAAGTCAAAATAAAGTGCTGCAGTCAGGAATTTGGAAGGGGGGCAAGGGGAGGCATTGCAAGCAACAGACTTGAAATGGATTTGTTTCAATGTAAAGCCTGGATTTTTACAGCATATTCCCATGTCAAACAAGTTCTTGCTGAAATGGTGATAAACTACAATAAAATGGTAAATACACTGCAGTGTTAGTACACCAAGAAGCTAGTCAGAAAAATGACTGAAAAGATTTCCCAGTGGCACAGGCTAGAACAGACATCACTCCACATGCTATGGTTTTAAAATAATTGCATTGATCCTGACATGATTTAGAAGTGTAAAGGAGGTCAACCATTACAGATCTTTTTTTTTCTACTACCAAAGTACACAATTCAGACTTGCAGCTAAAATTTTCTGAAATTTAGGTAACTTGGGACAATATAGCAGCACGCAAGGAAATTAAGCATCAGGCACGCCGAGACATTCAGAGCTGCACGCAGAGATGAAGCTGCATAGAGATGAGTTTCATAGTTTATTTTTATAAGACACTGTTTCAAGAACTCAATCATCTCCCAAAGCATACATACAGTCCAACCATTTGGAGCCTGGGTAGCAATTAACCCATTTGTTAGCCTGCAGAATCATCCAAAATTTCACTTCCAAGAACTTGCTGCTTTTAAATACACAGCAGGAAAATCTAACCTCTTCTCTGTCAATGTATCTGAACAGCAACTGGAACACTAAGGACCTTGTCTGACTATTTCCAAGCATCTGTTTGACTAAGCCAAGTACCTAACACAGCCATGTACTACAAAAACTATCTTACAGGATTTGTAAGACATGTCTGTTGGTTTATAGATGCTAGTACATTCTCAGATGCCCAAAATATAAATGAGCTAAGCTGTCAGTGGGTGGCCTGATCAGTTTCAGGCAAGTAATCACTAGCTGAACTGTTTAAACTTGTTCGAGATACTAGTTTCTGATGCTGCCTACATTACTACCCAGTATATGTTCTGGCCATCACATCCTTCTCTCTACAAAGTGCTAACAGACATCAGTTATACCACAACAATGTACAAATATCTTCTCCTTACATATCGTTTCAAAGGAAGTGACTGAGATATTACAAACATTTATTAAAGAGATATTATGACTGTTTTGAATTTAAATAATTTGAAAAACCCTATCTTTGTCCAGATGGGACAGATTCAGGTCAAGTTTTGCATAATATGCTGGTTAAGATTTTACAAGATAGCCACACTTTCTGAAGACTGTTTTTTTAAAAAGTAGTTGGGGGTAGAAAAAAAGAGGTTGAACTACATTGAAAGTATCACTTTCAGAACAGGATTAAGAATGCCAACAGGTGCAGCACTGTCTTGAATCATAAATTAGACAAATTACATTAGGAAACAGGATTAGAAAATTATTTTCTCATGTAAACATGCATTCAAAGTATGACTCCTCCTGTTATTCTAAACTAAGACTTAACCCAGCTTGTTTGAGAAATTAAAAAAAGTATTTATATGCAGGTAAACCTGTACTTAACGGCTCTGGTAAACTTTGCTAGTCTCAAATCAACCTACTTCTTTCCTTTTAAATATCAAAGAGTAATGCAGGCAATACTTTTCTCAAAATATTAATAATGCAGCCCTGTCTACTGCTTTTGTCGTCTAATACTATAACTCTCACCAATTCTCAGCTATTCACCTTTGTAAGTCTGGACAGATAGATTCTGGTTTTTAGGAGAGTGAGGCTTACTGGTCTGAAAGTGTCAAACACTGGCTCCCAGGAGAGCAGAACACAGAATCAATTCAGACACTAGTCAGTGCACTGTGCTTATGTGCATGGGGTCAATCGATGGGATACAGGATTGGAAAAATTCTCCTGGATCAGCCTGGCAGAGACCATGGGCACTGTGCTGTTTTCATGTTTTGATTTCAGAGAGCAGGGAAGTTACCCTCCTCTGCCACCTGGGACATGGATTACATACCAAAGTCACCTAGATATATCTCATTGTATTCATGCAACACCATGGAGTTATTTCAGGCTGAAAAATTCCAACAACCTAAACTGATAAAGCTGATGACATCCTTCCTGCAATCTACGCCTTTCTGCCCTTTCTTGTGTTGGTTCCAGCGCTTATCTGACCCTGCACCAAGCTGGTTTCAGTGTGCTCAGCTGGCAGAAAAGTATCCTGAAAAATATTTTTTTTTTTAAAAAAGGCAAACAACTTCCTGCTGAGTTCACATACTAAAACAGCTCAGCACAGAGTCAGAAAAATACTCGAGCCAATACAAGAGAGGTTATAGCAGGGAGGCGGGACTACAGCAGCCCCTGCAGTTACCTTGATTTCACCGACACAAAACCAAAGCCTCAGTTTCTCCTGTTCTCAATTTATAAGCAACAGTTTAGTCATGTAAAGCTGAAATGCTTTTGTCAAACTTAAAGTAGGTGTAAGGATATGCAGGTGAAATAGAGCATGTGCGACATACAGAAGTTTAGGTTAGACTGCTTCCTGCTTAAGTTGGAATTCCTTAAACAAAATATCAGTTTTATAGCTACAGTCTCCTCACACATAAGTAGAATTCTGCAGCTAAGCAAAGTAATTAATTGGAAACTAACAAAATCTTAACTGTACTTCCACTACTGAAGAACCAGGCTAAATTACAGTATGAATCTTAGAGAGTGAGAAAATAATGGGGAGAAACCAGAAGGAATGCAATACTGCAAAGTGCGTGGAAAACTGATGGCTGACTAGCGACTGCCACCTAAGTTTTCTTGATTTTCCTTTTTTTGGTCCAAACTTCATATTTGCTTCTCAAGATTTCTTCAAAGACCACACATTTTACCAAAAAAACCCCAATATCCCTTATTTGCTCTTGTTTCAGGGAAGTATACAGTTTTACCAGATACCCAATAAGGATGTGAAAACTGGTGAAACCATAACTTATCTCTGAAGTAGCAACGTTACTGCAGCACAAAGCTCTCTAGTTTAACTTCACTGTTCTATTCACCTGCTAAAATGCTAGAGAACAAAATTCAAAATATGTCACCTGGGCTCCAGCTCCACAATAAACTACAATGAATAAATAAAAATACTGAAAGGGAGAGATGCCACTTCTCTGTCCCCTTCTCCACTATCACTCTCAGCCAAGCGATCTGCTCCCTTCTGTACGAACATGAACACCACCACAGTCACAATGTGAGCTGATTTAATGCACTAGCCTGGCAAAATATACATATATATACACATGTGCACATAGATATCTCCCTTGAGCGTTCTTTAGATGCAACTGTTTTTACATTTTCAGTGACTCAGAGCAGTTTACCGAGACAAGCAGTGCAGACCATTCAAAGCCAACGGTGGGAATGAGCAGCCAGGAAGAGGAAACGGCCTCTTCCACCGGCCACAGGAAATGGTTAACCCAGCTCATCCCTATTGTGAAACCTCAGCCCTGAAAGGAATTCAGTTGCTCCAACATCCTACTGCAACACAATGATAAACCTGCACTCTCCCATGCAAGCAACACTACACTACTTGATTCTAAACAAGATTTAAGAAAACAGAGTGACTTAAAATCTAGGTAAAGTGACTGAAAATTGATGTTCAAAGTAATTCTTGTCCTCAACTGAGCAATTTATATTGTTGATTGTCTTTTGAGATATTGTAGAATTTACACTTTGTCCTCCTGGTAGTATTGTTGCTTTTGACACACAGATCTACTTCTGAAGGATGGTGCCTATTATTGCACAATATAATTCTGTTATTGTCTGCCATAAAAAAAATTGTTTTCAGAAGCTCAAAACACTGAGTACAACCCATGAATATATTGCATAATACACTAGAGATTATTACATGCTTCAAGTTTAATTGATTCTAATGACAGATTTCCAAACTCCCAGGAAAATTTACTAACCTGAAGTGTTAATATTATATACTATTTTTTTTACTTAGAAATCTTATAATTTCAGAATCAGTGAGACACAGGATTCAAGACTGATAGAAAAGCTGTTCATAAAAGAACTGAAGAATGATTTTAAAGATATTTGAAATCACCTAATAATATAATTTTCCAAGAAAAACAGAAATAAAATTCATTCTGCTGGGGTCTGACACAAGCCCAAGAATAAATCTCCTATATCCCAGGCTAGCATATTCAGTTAAGAGATGAAGCATTTTGAGCAATCTTGTGCTAATGATCAATGTATGGTAATACTAAGCTTTTAATTTAGACAAACATGTGAGACTTCTAAATTCCAACAGTGAGTCATGATGGAGAGGGAGCAAGACACCTTCCCCCCCCCCATCAGTTAGGCAATAATTTGTTTCCTTCTTCAAACCTCCATTCTCAACAATCATTTTTTTATTTCTGAAGCTGCCTCCAGCTTTTAAGGACAAAAAAAAAAAAAGTAGATCTAAACCCTTGAACATTTAAAAAGATTAGAAATGCAAGCTTTTATTTTAATACCAAGCATTAGACTGCAAATTCTTCAAAAAAGGCACTGTCTTTATTCTATATATGGATGGATAACCCTTAGCACAATGTTTTTTATAGTATAGTAAGAAAGCCTATCTTACACATCCAACTTGAATTTGTTACATTAACATAACTCGATCTGGTGAACTGGCATTTTGTTGTCAAATAACTAGCTACTCTCTCTAATGTCTGCAGTGGGCAACAATCTCATCTATGTTAACCTATGAGGAGAAAATAACAGAGAGTATCCTTTACCTCAAAATTTTCTCATATGTTTCATTAGAACCCATATGTATGTATTAAATGTATTTAAATATTCTATTAACAGAGTAGCCTATGAATATAACTTTCTGTTGAGATGGTGAAGCTGATTAACTTATATTTATCACAGAATAGGCCACATTTTATCATCCTAAAAAAAACAGTTATGTGATCCAAAAAACCATGAAATAGCCTTTAAGCTTTGTTGCAATAAATAACTCCATTAATAATGGCTGATAAACTTGCAAATTACTCTCTATAGTCAGTTCAGATTTATTCAGCAAACAAGGATGATATCAGTATTGCTGATAACTATACAGCTCTGAATTAATTGCAATATATTTTATCACAACATCACTGAGAATTCCCAACATTAATTTAAGTGTCTTAAAGCAACACATCTTCCTTTAGACTTTTACAGTGCAGTGTTATATTGGTAGTGACATTCCTAAAGGAAGAGAACAGTGTACACTGATTTGAAAATATTTTGGTTTTAAATTAGGAATAAGCAATGCCCACTCTGGACTTTTTGGAAAAGGTTTTAGACTGAATACATGACTAGTGTGTACTCATATGGAGGGGGGGAAAAAAACCCAAACCAAATACAAAACAACACCACAACAAAAACTCCTTTTTCTTAATTCACCTGGAAGATAGCTGAATTCAAAACTAACTACTGCAGATACCCATCTTTGGTTTGTGTTTTATCAGTCACGTTATCTGTCTTCATAGGTCAGGAACATATGTAGCAATCCAGAAGATATCAATGCACAGTGTAATACTCGAGATTCACTTGTATATTGTCTAGTCTAATGCAAAATATGCATCAGTCATGATCATCTTTGGAGAAGAGATGCAGTGTCACACAAAATTAATTAAACAACAACAAAAAAAGAAATCACTGAACATTCCAAACTTGTCATTCTCACTTCTATTAAAAACGAACACAACCACCTGATCCTATACATAAAACCAGACATGTCCAGTAAGTCTTTGACCCTAAGGAAGGACATACACTGTCCCACAAAGTTCCTCCTGGATGCGTTCAAAAATGTGAATGCTGGCTGTGACCTCACTGATACTCACTTCTCCCAATTCAGTTAAAGGCAAAACCAGAAAAGCTCGTAGCAATAGGTGCCAGGGGAATGTCCAGTACTAACTATTCCTCCTGAGACTGAGTTCATCACAATTTCTTACACAGCATCCCCCATCGCCTCTCCTATCACCCTACTGATGGTGCACAGAATCTAAATAGTTCTGCATCTTCGGCATGACGTGTTACCTCACATATACTGTAACAGAATGGTACTCAAAATTTAGGTAAGAAATAGGAAGTGTTATATACTTCTCAACTGTAGTGGTTCCTTCTTCCACTGTATCTCTTCTTAAGTAGGAAAACAGTGCTCCTCATAAGTGGATTTTTCTTATCTGCACCCTACTGTCCAAGGAATATGGCTAATACCTGTTGGCAGAGGCAATTCTGGAACTACTATCCAAGAAGAAAAAGCATTAATTGCATTCTCTAAGGAAAAATTTCCAACACACTTCCAAAAACAAAAGCTAACGTCCCACCAAATAAACCCTGCTGAGGCAGAAGAAAAAAAAAAAAAAAAAAAGAAAAATAAAAGATCATTAGACTCCTCCAAACAGGTTATAGATTATGTAGCCAAAAAAGGAGCTACTTCCACAATATTTTTTGCAAACAAAATACAATTGTGGTTGTTTTAGCCCAAAAGATTTCCTGTTTGAAAGGATAACCCGTAGTTCTGGGTTTGCACATTTTATTTTTAGAATGCAATAAATAGTAACCTCTTTTTCAGTGAACAAGGCATACTTATAGCAACTATTTTAGTAAATTCCTTAGTAGAGGTTATATTCAGTGTAGCATCATAAGCTCATCATACACATAGTCTTTATGTCCTGAAGGCAATGAAAGAGTTTATGATGGATGTGCCTTGTCAAAGCAAAAAACAACAGGTAAGAAAAGTCCAGTCCACATCATTATTACTTCTTGAAGCCCAACTGTGTTCAGGACCAAACATATAGTTTGGTTTTTTTTAAATAAAGTATAATAAGCAAAATGAACTTATATAGGAAGAATGTTAAAGAACAGAGAAGGATGTATCCTGGTCATAGAAGAAACTGTAACTGATTAAAACTTCTCAGAAGTAACCATGCTCTTCATGTGGGGGGAAAAAAGTCACCACTGACAAAACACAGGAAAAAGGGTAAAATAGAACATTCAATTTTCTATGCTTCAGATATGACTTAATTTTTTTAAATGGTTGTACAAAATGTAAAAAACTACCAATCCAAAAACACCTCAATCAATTACCTCAAATCTGGCAAATGCAAGTCAGAAGAAACTACAAAAGTCTGACAACACACATTTTGATTTGTTGATGCAAAATCGTCCTGATACCCAATTGTTACAAGTTCAAGTCTAGTAGTATTGAAGTCTCTCCTCTTGCTATTATATACTTCTGTTAATTATTAAAAAAAAAACCAAACCACAAAACAAAAAGCAACAACAACATAGGACCAGGGAGGAAAAAAGCTGCTATGAATATGCATTCAAGGAATTCCATCACATAAGTTAGATCACTAGCTTTTCCCTTTTCAGAATACAAAGTCTCCAGTAAAAAACCCCAAAACATTCAGTCCAGTTCTGCAGCCATATGTTCACATTATTTTGATATTATATGTTGATTATTCCAGTAAATGGGATTTGTTTTTTTCATCCTTGCAGTCCAGAAATAAAAGAGCTGAGGTGAAAAACTGGACGAGTAAAGGTGCTGTCACAGTGTCCATTTAAATATACATATTCCAGACTACCTTATGACAGACTGCCCATAACAGCACTTAAAAACTCTTCAGAAAAGTATAGCATTTACTTTCTTAGGATTCAGACTCAGTAAGCTCTAATCTGCAACATTACTACCACTGCAGCAAGGTAATTTGTTCCTAATAAATTTCAGCTGCCAGTATTAAAAATGCTTTGAAGTATGTTTCAAAAACATAGTAAAAAGTCTGAGTCTTAAAACACCTTCCAATAAGCACAAACAACTGCTACATTTAAATAATCATGAAGGCAATAAAGAGACACTGTCAGAAACACTCAAATAGGTAAAAAACCCCCTAGCTCTTAATAAGAAGTCAATCACTGCACTACGGAAGTTATGACATTAGCCCGCAACCCACACACAGGTTAAAAACGGGAAGCAAATACATTTGTTCTGACTTAGCCTGTCATCGGCATGCTAGGTTTTCAGTAAGTATTTTATGAATGTAAAGCATAACCCAAGTTGCAATGGAAGCTGAAAAAGCTGACAGTCACCTTGGTTTTGTTTTTACAAGCTAACATCCATATGTTTATAGAACAAGCCTGTAGCTCAACAAACTTTGTTGCTGGTTTCTAGTGTGCCTAGTGCACTGAAATTCTTATACAGTAGCAATACAGTATTTCGGTACTTAGCAGTTGGAAGTTAAGCAGTTAAAAAGGGCATCATGTTAAAAAGCTCGTCGTAATACCTGGGGTTTTTTTAAACACTACCTGTACTCTTCAATCTGAAATTTTACATCTAATTTGAGCTATTTATTTCCTCCTCTCAGTCATGAAACAAAGCTAAAGCAATTAAATTTTGTAAAAGATGTCTTTAATATTCTCACCAAAAAGCATTCTGCTGCAGTGCTTCAGTTGCAAACACTGCAGAGGAACTGTAAATAAAAAGCTCATTTCTATTGGATTTAGAAAAAACACAGGCAATACTCCCGTATATGGAGTATCTCATAAACCCACATTTGAGATCAAACAGTTTGAAAGAAATCAACAAAAAGAATGCAATTGTTTATTACTCATTCTCAGCGGATCCTGTCATTAAGCGAACAGTCATCAAGAACAACTCTCTTCTGACCACTGCATCAGCCCTCAGCCAAAGGGGGAGGGAGAGAGGGGAAGGAAACGAGAGAGAATCTGTCACAGCACACAACCAAGGCTGTTTGCGGGGAAAGGAAAGGTTTTGTCTTCGATAAATAAGCGGCGGTTTCACAAAAGAGGTGGCAGAAACCGAAGCGGGAGATCGCCTTTCCCTCAGAGGTGAGGAGGCTGAAATGAAGCTGCCGCCTGCACCCGCCTGGCAACCGGCCCAAGGGCCGGAGCCGCCTGCCCCGGGACTGGTTAACCCTTCCCCTCACCCGGCCGGCGAAAAATCGGCGTTTGGAAGGAAAAAACCAAACCAAACAAACATACCCCCCACCCCGCACACCCACTCACACAAACAGAAAACCCACCCACGCGTCACACCGGGCCCCGGCGGCCAGCTGCCCGTTCTCCCTCCGGCCGATACCCAGAGGGCGAAACCCGCGCTCCCCGCTGCCCACCGCCGAAACCTCCGCGGGCGCAAGAGGGCGCCGGGGGTCGGGGAAGGAGCTCTGTCAGGCGGAGCCCGGGGGGACGCGGCCCTCGACCTGTCACAGCCGGTGCAACGCCGCGAGCTGCTCGCCCGGCGGAGGGGGGCGGCAGCCCCTCGCTGCAGGTCGGAGTGGGAGTAGGTTGAGTGGCCCCCCAGAAGCCAGGGACGGCGGTGACCGGCGGCCCCACCCCCGGTGGGCAGCCCGACGGCGTCTCCGCAGCACCGTCGCCCTCTGTCCCGGCTGGCCGGGACGACGGCGGCGCCGCGCACTCCATCCTCCGCCGCCGCCAGCCCCGCAGGAAGAGGCGAGGCGTCCCACCGCCCGGCAGAGCGGCGCCAGGCCGGGAAGGCGACGACTCGAACTCAGCCCCTTCCCACTCACCGGCATCATCTCCGCAGCCGTCCCCCAGCCAGCCCCGCCGAAGCTGCCGCCGGGCCGGGCCGGGCCGGGCCTGTCCTGCCGCCGCCGCCGCCGCCTCTCACAGTGGAGGACGCCGCGCTCGCGCTGGCGGCTGTGACAGGTGCCTCCCGCGCGCCTCGCTCCCCACAGCGGGCGGAAGGAAGAGGCGAAGGCGGCGGCGGCGGCGGCCGGGCTCCCAGCCCCCCCTCCCCCTACTCCTCCTCCTCAGCGCGGCGGCGGCCTCCCCGCCTTCCCCGCCTCCTTCCCTCGCTGCTTCCTGCCCCGCTCCGCGCCGCCCAGCCAGGGGTTAACAGCCGCCACGGCCTCATTGGCCGAGGCGGGAAGAGCCCGGGGCGGGGCGCCGCGCCGCGCCGTGCAGCGTGCGCACGGCCCGCGTGGGGAGGGGGCGAGAGCGCGCGCCCCGCTGCTACATGTGCCTGCGCGCGCTGTGCGGGCCCGGGGCTGGGGCCTTCGTAGCTCTTGCCGCCCTCCCGGGGCGATGTCCCTCGCCCCCTCGCTCCGTGTCTGCCCTGCGTCCCGTCTCGGCAGTTCTTCCCGCGGCCCCGCTCCGGGCCCGGTCTCCTCCTCCTGGCGTTGCCCTGCCCCCGGGCCGGGCCCCCGCCGGGCGCTTCCTCCTCTGGGCGGGCTGCCCGGCGCCGGCTGCCCGCGGGCCGCGGCGGTGGAGGAAGGAGCAGCGACCGTGGGCGCTTTCTACCCCCGGAATGCGGGGAATGCGGTGGCGGCGGGACGGCTCCGCCCGGCCGTGCCTGGTCCCACCGTTGCGCGGGCGAGCGAACGGGGGTGCAGCTACTCTAGGTGCGCGCCGAGGCGCGGAGGAGCGAGGCGCGATGCAGCCGGCGTGCGGGGGCGCGGCGGGGGGGAGCTGGGAGATAGCGGGGTGCTGACCCCACGGCGTCAGCCGGTGCCTGCGAGCCCAGGCGGGCGGGTGCGCTGGGGAGGTCGCTTTCCAGCGGTTTGTCTCGCTCTGCCGGAACAGGAGCAGCACAGCTGTTCTTGGTGGCTGCAGTAACGTCACCTCTAGCGTCACCCGCGTTTTACCGTCCTTTTCACCCGTGAATCACTTGTGACATCTGTCTGATGTACGAAATTCCCCATCACAGCCGGAGCGAAGGTGTTTCTGCCCAAGACCCTGACGTCAGCCTCCCGTGAGGTTGGGTCTCGTGTTTGAAACGAAGGTTTTGTGTTTGAAAAGACGGTTTCATTTTTTCGTTTTTAGGTGTCTCGCTCTGTAGAGCTCCAACAGCAAGATGAAAGTTAACAGCTTGGAAGAAGCCAAGCTCAACTATAAGTCAAAACATCGCCATATGTTAGTACGGCAACACACGCAATGTAGACAAATTTCATATTGCTGTGAGTCTTGCATCCTAATTTACAACATACATGGACCTACCCCGTGCTTCAACTGTTGCTGCAAATGGCTGGTTTCCAGTCTCTGTTACTTTATTTGTAGAACACCGTGACAGATCTCAGCTAGGAGTGATAAAAAATTATAACTTGGGAAGTTTTTGAGAGGAGCTTAGACATTGTTTGTGTGTGTGTGTCTTTGAGGGTAAGTGATAGTGGCATATTAATTTCAAATACGAGCTTGTATGTTGAATGTAACCTATTAATATAAGATTCTATACCAGATAATTGTGTAAATTACCTCAAACTAAGATACATGCCCAAGATTTCATTGCATATCCTTGTCAGTGTATTTGCAGGCTCTGGTGTCAGTTTTGTGATAGGTCTTTTAATAAATTGGTCCTACAGGAAAAACTTACTAGCATCACAAGATAATACTTTCTCAGTTTAAAATTATTTTGCAAGTACTAGTCGGGACTAGTGCTACTCGCTGACAATAACACTATTTCCACACTCGTTTTCTTGTAAACTGCATTTCTACCTCACACACACACAGAGCTTTGGAAATAGGTAATACTTCTGACCCAACTGAGAACTCCAAGATCTACTTGGAATAACAGTATTAACCCCGCAACTAGGCTGAGCCAGAATGAAACACACTATAACATGCTCATAGTTATGTATCTTAAGAGAAAAAAAAAAAGGGGGGAGGGTGGGAGTTCATCAAATTCATACCACAGTTTAGTGAACAAGAGAATAGCGGTGCATAGAAAGGTACTGGTCTCTTTACTATTTGTGGTAAAATTCTAATTTTAACAACAAGGGAATTGTGCACCTTTTGTCATGCTTGTTCTTTAAAAATTGCTGTCTTTCTCATCAATTAGGTTAGATTTTTTGCCAGTGATTCTTAAATGATGGTCTATAGCTCCTTTGCAGGTATAATTTATAGCAGACTTCTGTTTTCAGTGATTGATAATAAAAACTAAAATACTATAAAGATTACCCCGCTATTATTTTTCCATTGCAACAGCAGGAATGCTTACAAAATGAAAAGTAGGAGAAGATGGTGTAGACAATTGCTACTGGGAAGGCAGGCACTCCTCCGTGCAATGCCTCTAGTGGAATAATGGCCTCTAGTATAAAAGTTTGTCCACCTTGCGTTGCTTTTGCCAGATGCAGGTTCAGCCAATGCAGCAACCAGACAGACTGGATACTGTAGACCAAGGAAATGTCTTCAAAAGGTAGAGTATGTACTTTATATGCAAGTCTGTTCCTACTCCTATTTCTCCTTCCCTTGAAAAAAACACTTGCCTCATCCCTTCCAATCTCCATTTTCCCATAGAAATATGGAAAGAAAAAAAATAAAATTAAACCAATCTTTACAAAGCATAGACTTAAAACTCTACCTGCAGTGTGGTAAATTAATTAACATCTCCTCCCCCACAGAATCTTTTTGGGAACCACTCTTTTACCACACAAGGCACAGAGCAGCCATTATAAAATGTTCTCATTCCAACTTATAACATCTACAAATGTTTTGTTTACTGTGAGCAGGAAAACGGTCACTTGTAACAATGCAGAATTTTTTTCCTCATTGCTCATGCATTTCCATACCAAATGACTGGTCCTACTCCACAGCAATTATGTTGCTTGGCCAAAGTGGCCACTGCTATCTACAAGTTAGTTGCCTGCCTTAGATAAGTGAGGTTGTGTGAAAGCCGTTGTCATTTGGGGAATGCCTAAGAAGATAAGGTAGGAGAATCTCATTCTGGAAGCAGATAAAGCCAGAGATAGAGAACCCAAATTGTTTGCTTCCAAATACATTGCCTTTGTGAGAGATACTCTGATTTTGTTGGCCTTTTTCTAAAGGAAAGGGTTTGTGCTTATTTGTTGGTTTAAGTATTGAAATATGTTATGCAAATACCTTTTACGCTCCTCTTGGTTCTTAAAAAACTCAGAGCAATACTATTTAACTTTACAAATTGAAGCCATTATAGTTTAACAGACATTTATTCAACTTAGAACATTAAAAAAATAAGAATTACTATTAGGTATGGTATGGTTACTTTTTGAGATTTGTGCTGAGCTCATGTTTAGCTAGAAACTGAAATTTGATTGAAATGTATAAACTAGCATTTTATAATGATAAATACTTGAAACTTATGGGTATGTAGAGAAAAATTATCAAAATATGGTTTGTATTTAACCTAGATTTATTGAAAAAAGGGATATTAACTGCAGTTAATAAATTAGCAAGCCTCTTATTTGATCATGCCCAAGGTTATTCTTACAACAAGCAGAGATTCCCAAAGATACAGGTGGGAAACTCATGAAATTTTCAGGAGCCCTCCTGATGAAGTTACAATTCCTACTTTATTTTTTAAGTATCTTCTCGTGAGATTTTAAAATGTAGATGTTTTTTAAACTTCTTAAAACTACCAGGTCTGAATGTCTCCTACTTTTTTTTATGCATAGACAAAAGGAGGAAAATGAGCTTTCCTGCCCTTTCAGATCCATTTTTTTTTTTCAGTTTTGCATTAACTTCTTAAGATGCTTTTCTGGAGCATAGGAAAATGTTTTCAGGCTTTGGAAGTGTCACAGGAAAATAAGTGTTTATTTTTAATTAATTTAGCACTTTTTTTTTTTTTCATGTGATATTATTTTAAATAACAGGTATTCCTATTTATAGCCAGAAAAAGTCTCAGAGATCAAACATTTAGGGTGGGATCCATCTTATCCAACTTTAGTCATCTAGAACTTAGGTGCATAGTCTCAAATAAGTCATCTGGGCTCCTACTATAGATAAATTGGGATGGGGATGGAAGGGAGAGAGGCAGTTCTGCAGGCAATTCATTCCATGCTCAGATACGCATCCCACTATCTAAATCTTTTGGTCTTTGAAGGTGCCTATCTCTCTATTGATTAAAGATGGAGCCTGGATGACTAGCTGAGATTAGAGAGCAGACTTTTGGATGGCTACAGTTAGGGTTTCCTCACAACTGCCAGAATGAAATCTCTAAGAGTATGGGTAGGAGTGTTGGGGTTTTTTGTGTGTATTACAAAACATTAATGTATCCTTTCTAAATGAATCAGTGGATTACTTTATTACAGAATACAGCTTGCCTTTCAAAGCTACATTTTGCATTTGCTGTAATGCAGGAGGAACTGGCCATAAGTAGGTAAGCAATTTTAGAAGTTGAGTCACGGAAGCACTTCTGACTTGCCAGGCTGTTAACCATGCAGGTGCAGTGCTATGAAACACATGATACAAACAAAAAGACTAAGTATTTTATGGAGAGTTTCACAGCAGGTAGCCTAAAATCTTTAGTGAAATACTGTGTAAAGTAAGTGTGTATATTTAAAGGAAAGGTATTTTAATTTGTTAGTGTGGCCTTAAGTAACTTCTCATTCCAGAATCAAGCTGATTTCCTAAGGCCGAAACAATAAGGAATTCATACTGAACAATAGTCATATGCTGCCATGTTTGAATTCATATACAGCCAGTGCATTCTGAACCCCACCAAACCTGTTCAGAGATAAACTATAAATAATAATCTAAAGGAAACACTTTGATGTCTGTTTTGTATACAGTATTTGAGACACGTGAACAGGAGAAAGATACTTTTTCATCACTACCTTGTAATATTCTAAAGTAATGTATGCCAGACTAGATGACTAATGTTGTAAAGTTTCCATAGAACAATCCACTCAGTGCATCATTCTGAAAATGAGTATAATAATTAAAGCAGGAGTGAAGCCATATGATCTGTCATATGCACACAGCATAGCGTAGCTGTGTGTGCTCCCTGGGGATTTGAGCGTCTGATACATCATGTGTTTCAGCCCTGCATTTGGTGGATTAGAGATATAATTTCTTTAAACAATAACATAAATTGTATGCTTAATCCAGTACGCATGATGCAAAAGAGTTTACTTAGTGGTGAATGCTGTGGCCTCATTGTGAATGTGTTGCTATATGCTGTCTTAAAATTCTAATAGTTACTGTAAATTTTTATGTTGTAGCTACAGAAGGCACAGCTCTGTAAAACAGATTACATGCCCTTGTTTTTACAGACAGAAAATCTTGTTCTGCTCCCCTGTAATTTATAATGATGAAACAATTAACTAACTATAAAGGTGTGGAGAAAAAGAAAACTTAAATATCCTGGGAGACGTTCTCTCTGCTCGTACCTTTAGGCTTATAACCATTTGGGCTCTCAAGATGTTTCTTTACAAAAACTTTCTTCTTAAATTTTCAATATGCCCATGATGAATGGAAGTATCTGTTGACTTTGCTAGATGATGGGTTATTAGTTGAAACATTAATTAGTGAGGGGATAGAGCAGTAAGTCAATCCTTCACTCTTTACTCTTTTTTTTTTTATATGCCACTTTGTTTTGGGTGTATCACTTTGCTGAACTTCGAGAGGAAAAAGGATGGGTTGTGTTTTAAGATTGAGTCCAGCCATTTCATTTGTTTCTGTAAGTCTAAAATTGTTCTCGGGTATCTCAGCCATGACTCAGTGAGTCAAGTACTCAAGTGGTTTTGACAATTTCTGTGTGAATGACTTTAAGTATTTCCTTTCAGTTAAAGGCCTAATGCAGAATTCTGTGATACGTGGTTAATTTTAGCCCATGTGGCAAAAATGGTGGGCAAGTAATCTTCAACTTTTCTATTAACCACTGCTTCCTTGTTTAAGATGGGCAACTACTTTATTTACTCTAACTGAAAACAATCTGCTTTCTTATGTTTGCTGCTGGATCAGATGGAGGTTTGTTTTCAGGTTAAATTTGTATTCCCGTATTCAAACCCAGTAATTCATGGTTTGAAATGGGTACCATCTTCTGCTAGAATATGTCTTTTTCTTGGTTAGCTTAGATGGTAGATACTATACTTAGGTAAGTAGACCTAATAAGAAAAGTCATGCAGAGGGTATAAAGTAATGGAGCTTAAGCTCCCTGCTGTTCTACCTGGTAATGGGTGAACTTGAAGGATTGCAGCTTGGAAGGGGAGATTAACAAAGTCCTCTGCATGATTCTGATACTGGAAGGTGTTTTTCAGCAATTACTGAGACAAGGTGATGTGCAAAGGTGCCTTGGAGAGCAAAACATGTCTGAGCAGAACACTCGCATATAGTAGGAGAAAGAAATTATAAACCAAATTAAATGTGTATTTTTTAAGAATAGTGATCTGTTTATATTTAGCATTTAAACAACTACATCATTAAGACTACGCTACTGGAAATAACATGCTTTACCTTTTTGTGTGTGTGTACTCATCACAGGTTTTACAGGTAAGAATACACAAAGTAAGTTTCCTCCAAAAATACAATACAGAGTATTGAATCTGTTTAAATAAAACACCATTACAGTTGTGAAATAGGGTATGGTTATGATTTAAGATACACCTCTATGAAAAACATCTCTATATATCTCACATATATATATTAAAAACCACAACCTTAACTGATCACTGGTAATCAAAAACTGGGCTTTTTTGATTACCAAAAATTGTCAGAGCATGCCTATGTTCTATTGTGAATCTGAGTTTTTCTGTCACAGACATTTTTTTAATAGTACATTTTTATAGAGGAGCAGCTGCACTCAGATATAATCTGACCAGCAGATATAATCTAAGACATTTGCAATGATTTTTTTTTTCCAGGTTATAAACAAAAATACTGTCTTTGTGCCTTACTAATGCTTAAGGTTCATCCTTTCTGCTTGTATAAATACTGCTTTTGCAGGTAAAGTAATGATGTTCTAGTCCTGGGAACATTAATGAGACAAGCTGATTTTGCCTCTCAGTGCCTCGGTTTTTAATCTTCCAGAAACATATTTCTGAATAATTATTTTTAATGTTGTGATCCTATGATAAGGTTCACTGTAATTCTTAGCTGCATAAACAAAAGAATGTCAACAGTAAAGGGAGATTAATTGTATAGGGCATTGATGGAACCCTACTGAAAATTATTCTGTGAAAAGCCCTAGAAACAGTGACAGTAGAAAATGTATCACCATTATGTGTTTATAATCTATTTTAGGTTGATTTATTCAAAGAAGATATAATACACAGCTTAACTTCCAAAGATCTGAAAGACTGGAAAGGAGTATGTTCATCATGGAGAAGTTCACACAATACTAACCCACTTGCTTGGGGATGGTTAGATGCTATTTTAAAGGTTTGTTTGTTGCTTATGTCTCAAATTCAAACCCAGTATTCCTAGTCTATAAAAGGACAAGCTACAGCAGAAGGTAAAGTAACTTCAGTCTTTCCTCTTTTTCTTCCAATTGCTGTGTGAAAGTTCTACACAATTTTTTTTCTTGCCTGCTGTTTCTGTCCTTCTAGACAGGCCTGAGTACATGTTTAAATCAGTAGCCTTAATTTAAAAGAGGTGTGATATTTAGCATTAATAAGAATACATAATTTGAAAGCAAAGTAAAAATATTTTTGGCAAGATTCCTTTTCTAGTTGCTTTACTCCAAAAGAATTAACTAAATCAAAGTATGCTGAAAAGTGTTTATGTCTTGGTGTTTACTGAAACAAGAGTCAGATCCTTTGTCAAAATTGGTATGACTCCAATTCTTAGGTTACTGAAAGAAATGCATAATTTAAATTTTTGCTAATTATTTTCAAGAAATGAGGTCCTAACTGGGACCAAAAGAATTTTCTTTTCAAGCTGTATGTGATAGGTGGAGTACAACGTAAGGAGTATAAAGAGAAAAGTGTCATGTCAGGTGTAAGGGAGTTTAAACAAGGTTATTTTTCTGTACAAGTACACTAAATTAAAATGTATACCTGAAGCATCAAGACTTAAAGAGTCAATAACAGTGCTGCAAAAAAGTACAGCTTGAGACTGCTCTATATATATCCTCAAGATAAATAGTGGATTTAACTATGAAAGTGGAAATGCTTTTGGTTAGACCCCCAAAACCAGTATCCTTCCCTGTATTCCTGGTCCTGTATCAAATGCCTGTTCACAGTCTAATCCATTTTATTAATCCCTCTTTTTTTCCTCCTATAATAACTCTGGTTGTATTCCATTTAGTTGTTGCCATTTTGCTTGTTTATACAGCATTCCATATGAAATATCTCACAACAGTTTCTACTTCATACCTAAAGAATTCCCCCCTAATTGCAGCGATTCTTAATATTATCAAAAGCATGCTAAACACAACAGGTTAAAACAAGAAATGAAGACTACAACTCATACTGCAGGAAAAATCTGTGTAGGCAGTAGTCATCACAGATGGGATTCATTCAGTATAGTCAGTTCTACCACCCACAGAATCCCTATTATCATTTCCTAGCGCACACACTTCATTAGCTCTGAAGAAATCTCTGCTGTCTGTTCCAGCAGATAGCTGAAGTTACTGTGATGATATGGATATAAAACAATGAAAGGTCTTGTCAATTAAAAAAAAGTTACTTTAGGTTTTTGAGGGTCATAATAATTAAAAGTGTATTTTCATTTGATGGCAACCAATAATATAATTTGATTTGAAGAACCACTACCAAATTTATCCTTTATTACTAGAAGTATTCTTCCTGCAAGTATTGAGCATTAGGATATGGTGGTACAATTGTTTTCCCTGATCCATACTTGTTTGTTTGTCCTAATTAATTAAGTGATACTATAAGCTTGAGAAAGCGATGTGCTGTCACGGAGGAAGCAAGGTTCTGCCTTTTTGCTGAAGCACAAGCTGACATTCCTGATTTGTATACAGGGTGGAGTTCTGCATTCTTTTTATTCCTGTGAGTGTTGACAGTGATGACAGTTCTTAGGGGAGAGACAGTACTTTGATCATGTGAGTAGCTGGGTATGAGGAGGAAACTTGCATTAAATTATTGTAAGGCACACCACGACTTGGGAAAGCTGCGTGAGTGAATGGGAAGATAAAAATTCTGCTTCTTGTGCCTCTTTTCTGCCAAAAAAATTAATGCTGTTGTGCTATAGTGCAAGTTATAAAGCAGCTTTGCTGTAAACAAGATCAGGACATGGATCCAAATTAAACCAGAAAAAAACCCTGAGGCTTTGTTTTGTTATTTTAGAGGGGAAAAAACCTTAAAATTATGAAAAATTGCCTGATCCCATTCATACAAATAGTTTCATCGGCACAACTACACTCCACAAGCTGGTGTAGCTGCCAGAGGACTCATACTGTCAAACCACAACCAAAGAAATTATGGTATCCTGAGCAGAATTTAATTAAAACTTCCAAATAATCCATTCTTGTGGTGGTCAGTTCATTTTGAGTTAGGGGAGAGTAACAGTTTCCAAGTAGTTTGCCTGCAGGAGTAGACTAGACTACAGGAATTTCTTGTTTCAGAGTTCTTCGTAAATTACAGAATCAGAGTCATGTGGCTTTATATTCCTGAAGTAAAGAGAGTATTAGCTGCTAAATGTTAGTTGCTAAAGGTCATGGAATTAATAGTATGAAAAGCTTGCTGTTCAATCACTATTTTGTCACTTCTTGTTCCTCCATTTACTGAATTGTTAAACAACACATTTAATGCCTCGGGGAATCTCCATCTTACTACTCTTTCCTTCCTGGTAGCTTTACAGATTTCCGTAAATGAAACAATAGATTTCACATGTTGATTTCCTCAGCTAGTTTCATTTCAGCCATCTGGTGGTGATGTCACATATACTCACCTGTGTCAAACAAGCACCTGATAGTTTTCCTTCCTTGGGGACTGAAAGCACAATACACATATACATACCAGCTCTCTATCAGGCTGTATTTGTACTACCAACAATGGTTTGCTATCATGATTCAGATAAATAGGAGACTAGTTCAGCTGTTTTAGTTACTTTAGATCATTTCCTGCAACTTTACTCATCCTCTCAATTAACATGAATACACATTTGGGTTTTTTTCCAAGTTAGCCATTAAAGAGGTTAAGTAGGTTGGGTCCTGTGACTAATGTTTCCTTGGCTCTGACTGTGTTTTGCTGCTCCCCTAGAGTATTCCACAATACTTCATTAGCATGCAGGGGATACTCAAGATTCCCAATTGTAGGACAACACCTGAAAGTGTTCTAGAAATCTCAAGAGCTCCACAATGAGAAAGCCTGGCCATAAGAGCCAGTGTGGAAGAGCAAATATAAAGGTACTGTAAAAGACCACATCTTGCATTAGCATGGCATTATTAACACAGCTCCCTACCGCTTTTTTTTTTTGAAAATAAAAAAAAATAAAATAAAATTACCAGCATCGCATCAAAACTTGGTCAAGATGCTACTGCAGTAATTGGACGAGTCTTTTCAACCCCTATAGGAGTTTGCCATTCCACTATCATGGCAAAGGTAATAAATAGATAGTTTTTATCATTGCTGATGCCTTATCACAGGCAACAAGTGAAACATGCAGTTGCTGAACTATTTTACTATTCAAAGTTTGAATGTAATCCTCTCGTTTTAGAAATGTCAGCAATATATAGAAGCAGCAGCTAAATGGAAACAGCATGATCCGTCAATGATCAGTAAGCATTTCCCCCACCAGTGTTTAACTGTGAATCATGATGAGTATTACCTCCATGGATTAAAGTCCTGATCTTAAGTAGTTATTTGCATAGCAAATGGCTTTGTTCAGGAGCTGAGGTTTGTCTATATGGACACTTACCTGGAACGGAACCTTTTTATTATAAGTTAGCTTTAAAAATCACCTTAGCTAAATTAGAACAAAAAAAGACATATTCTAAAGTAAGAGTATTCACTTCAAGGGTACTCCTTTGCAGTGCTTCTACACCTACGGCTACATTCCAGATGCTAGTGCTGCAAAGAAAACCGATTACTCCTTCCACACCTCACTGTAAATAAGAAATGGCACTTATAATGCCTTAGCCAAACTTTCCTCTATTGTCTCTTTTACTACCTGGTATGCTTCAGCAGAGGAGCAGAAAGAATATAGATACTACTAGAGGTGTCACACATTATGGGTGTGCTTTCTGCTTTTGAGTCAAGCCACAGACTGAAAGTTACTTTCCTCCTTCCATATCTACTCAAGTAAAAAAAAAACCCCAAAACTATTTACACATAAACACCATGTTTACTTCACTTACCTTCTGCAGAGATTTGTGTGCTAAGAATCACAAACAGGAAGGAATATTCTGCAACCTCCACAGAAATTTCTGACAGAGATGCACTAATAGAAGAACTATTTCACTAGAAATTGTACTTGTCATAACCCAGATATTGCTGCTCATCTGTATTTCTTTCACTACTAGAAAATCAAGCAAGTCAGATATCAAGAAGCTTATAAAAGTTGAAGTAGTTTACCTAAAAGTGCAGTTAACTGCTCCAAGGGCAGGTTAGCAGAAGCTCCTCTTGCTTTTCAATTAATGTCTAGAAGATCAGACAGCATGCTGATGTAGCTCAGTCCCAGGGCGCTAGGTTCTAGCTATGGTGAAGCAAATCCTGCAGTGATTAATGCTTTTTCCTTAGCTTGTTTTCCTCAGCTCTGTAATTGAAAATTGCTAAAGCAGGTCATTTGAAGTATGTGTAGTATCTTAGGAACTATAACTTAGTGATCATAAATTTGCATTACAAATGAACATATGGCTCCTCACCTGGTTTCAATCTGAACCACTTATTAACTATACCACAATTCTGACCCACCCTGTAATCACCACTGGCCTAATATCTGTTCATTTGAAGTTCCATTTTCTTCCAGTTTTTTATTCTCTGTTCCCTTCTTCTGGATGCTTTTAGTTTTATGTAAAAAAAAACAAATAGTGAGTTCTTTCTACTTCTCATTCACTCTTCTGTGGTGAAGAAACACTGAAAAACCCATACAGAAGTGATAAAATAACCACATAAAACATATCAAGGGAAGGTGCACCAACAAGGAGAACTGGAAGGTGAAAGAAATGTCAAGAATGCATGAAAAATAGATGTCACCTTTTCTTTTCAAATTGAGTAATGCTATACCTGCCTCTTTTTAAAAAAGGCTTTCAGAGAAATGCGACCAGTAATTTTGCTCCACTCACAGTAAGGACAGCTATTAAGCTTAAGCAGAAGCATACATTCTGAAGAAAATGAAGGTAACACAGTGTTTGAAATATTTACCATCAGCAGGTAAGGTTATCAAGATCCTGAGTATTCAAATACAAAATGTTTAAGTTATGGCCAGATACTGCAGTCAGAGAGATTGAAAAGCAAAACTTTAATCAAGCTGAAAGATTTAAGATGTTTCAGTGAAGTAGTTAAAAAGATGTACGTAAGCATTAAGTCATTAAAGGACTTAAGCCTCTTAATCTTCTCAAAAGCAGATTAGGCTAAATTTAAACAAAACATGGCATGAAGTCCAATTTTGGTGTCATATGCTATGTATCCTTGGTAAAAAAATTCAGTACGTACAGTTCTGAAAACTGATTTTTGTAAGATAGTATAGGTTCCTAGAGTCTTCAAAATATACTAGTTCTGAAGTTATTTTAACAGCTATCTGCAAAAACCACTAATGACCCATGCTAGTAATACATAAATTACTTCTAAATAAGGAAAAGGAAGTCAAGTTAAATGTTTGTTTATTCTCACATTAACTGCTGCCACAGTGTGTGATTTCATTATTCCCTTTAAATTCGGAGATTTTCATAAGCTCAAATGGCAGATGAGGGCCCGTGTAACATCAATTTTCTCATACAATACAGGCATGTTATTACTTACTCCTTTGCAAAATTTGTGACTAAAGGGAGAGCTTTTCAGAATAATTATTTAGCTCTACTCAAAATGAAGGACAAAAAAAGATAGTTGCCAATAACATACTTTTAAAAACCTCTGTAAACATTTTGCATGGTGTTTTAATAACAATATAGCTTTTGCTTTTAAACCTTGCAGAACTAAGAACTCTTTAAAAAAATGCAAGGTTTTAAAAAGAATTGTTTGTACTCTATAATTATTGCACCACAAGTTGACAAAAAGCTGAGAATTAAGTCCTCAGACCTGGCATACTATTAAATGACATTTTAAATGTGAATGGAGTATTTAAAAAAGTTCTGTCCAAAAAAGATATCATTAGGGGGGAAAAAAAGCTTAATGCTATGTGTAAGAAATGTTGGCTAATTCTGTTAAGAAGTTCGGTTATAGAAATTTGGTATTTTTCAAATAGTATTGAAAAAGTTTAACATGGAACTTAGAAGAACTATAGAAAACAAAAAATGCTTATTCTAAAAATCAGGTTAACAATACACTCCAGCATACTTTGTCCAACATGTTTAATTCCTTGTTGCTTAATGGATTTTTTCTTTCTCTGATTACAGCAGGTACAGTTTTAGAATTAACTTCCCTATGGTTGTAACTTGCTTCATTTACAGTAAAGATGATGAACCACCGAATTCATACTCCAAGAAGAGAAGAGGTCTTTAATGATGCCCAGCACCAGAGGACTCTGAAACAAAGACATGATTTAGACTGTTCAAACAGGAGAGCAAATCAACTCAGGAATGTAGTTGAGAACCTAGAACAGACAACTCTACATCTGAGCATAAGAACTGGAAGATTCAACTGCCCTGTCAAACAAAACAAACGCTCAAACTACATACACAAACTAAAAATCCTCTTTTGCAAGTTTTAAAGCACTATTCTAGGCAAACATCCATTCTTACTCAGTTTTGATATGGTTCTTTCTAAATTAAAAGTTTATTTCTGCTATTATCCTTAAGTCTACTGGGCGGTATTTTCACTAATTACATATCTTAAAATGTAAATATTTGCATATACAAATTCACCTGGGAGCAAACAGGCTATGTCTCATGGTGCAGAAAGTTAACTGTGATATAGCAGCTCATGAAAAATTAAATTCCAATGTGATGCTACAATAAACTGTCCATAAGTATCAAAACCCTACTTTATAGAACATATAAAAATACAAATTCAAAACAGAAGTTTAATCTTCTTAGTATCTTGACAGCTAAAATAGCAGCTACTCTTGAGATTGTGCTGATATAAATAATTCAGTGGAATAGATGTTACTATTATTTAAAATAATTCCTCCCCTCTGTTCAAGGCATACAACTTCCATTCTACTCCTAAAACCTAAGGATAATTTAAGAGAGAAGTAGCATCTGTGCAGATTCACAGGTGTTTCTAGGTTATAAAACCACCAATACAATCAAAATTATGTATTTTGAAGTAGTCTTTAAACATTTTCTAAATCCATAACTTAAACCTCAAGCTTATGTAAAATGTTGACCTAATTTTTACTGCACTCCTTTAAAAAAATACAACAGCATATTAGATATTTAATACTTACTATCTGCCACTGCTTTTTTGCCTAGGGAAAAAAAAAAAAAACAAAACACCAAGCTGAACAATGACAGTTTAAAAAAATATTCGCTATTTATTTTTTGCAGATAAACTTCAATTAGCTTATACTACTTATGATTTGCTAATTTAGCTTGAACAAGATTTAGAAAGTGTACAATGTACTTTCCATAGTACATGTCAGCAAATGTTATATTGATTTTTGAAAAGTTGTTTGTTTTTAATTAACCAAGACTCCATGCATTTAGAAATTCTAGCCATTAAGACTCCTCTGTAATTCAGAAGAAATGTATACAGAATGGTACTTTTACATAATATATGGATATATATATATGCATAACATACAGGTGTAAACCGAAGTGATAAGAATACAGTTTTCTTTAAAATCTTCTTTTACAAGTAAGATAGTTTCTTTTACATTCCCATTGTAATTTTTCTCCTAAAATACTGATTCACAGTGATCAGTCAAAACTAGATGGAAAAAATTATTCATAAGGAAGGCAGGCGTAAGAAGTTGTGCAATCTCCACCCTTGGAAATATTAATTTGAATTATGAATAAGGCCATGAGCAACCTGATCTAACTTTGATCTAACTACTTTAAGCAGTGGTTTGGACCAGGTGATCTTAAGAGGCCCCTTCTAATCTAAGTTATTCTACAACACAGTCTTCTATAAATAGATGTATTATTTGCAAAACTGTTCCCTACACTGCAGAAAGGGCTGCGGTTATTAAAAGCTATTTTCACTTTAAAAAATAATGTGTAGCATACAATTGCCGCATATCAAGGTTTTTGCCTTCAAAACCCGACACCACAACATCTATTATCTGAATCATAAATGAAAATAAAATCAGCATGGCAGGAACACAAGCATGAAACAGTCTGTCAATTTTGAATTCTCCTTGAAATTAAATACGTTAAAGCAAATGTTAAACTTCTCTTTTCTCTCTGGCTGTTAAACTACTTATATTTCCACTTTTAATTGTAGTGGAAAAGGTTGGGACAAGCTACAAGTTATTTGAACAAAGCTAGAGAAACGTTGAGGTAACATCACTCAGCTGTTCCCACACTGAGCTTCTTTTCCTACCAAGTCTCTCCACAGTTTATAACATTTCATTGTTATAGTAAAGGGTTTGACTTGGAATTTTTTCAGCATAGTCTAAATTGAAGAACAGGACCTTTAAGACACCATTGCCTGTTGTATCCTTCTGCTTTGAGGGTCCTCGCCCACTCAGCCTTATTCTTTTTACACTAAATGTTCTGTTTCTTCCTCTGAGAAAGGTTTCTTTCCTGAGAAAGTGATCCAATATCAGCAAGTAACACACATTCTAATGTCCACTGATGTACCTCACATTCCGAGGTGCTTCAGACCAAAATAAACTAAGTGCTTTAACTTTCACAAGTTCACATGGGAAAGCCTTTTAAAAACTGTCATTTTTTGCAGATCCTGAGCAAAAACTCAAAACCATAAGGATTCCTAAAAAATTTCTAATCCAAGTAAGTTCTAGTTCAGAACAGTCTTATCCCCTTCAGGACAAGTCTACAGAAGAAGCCTCTGGCTATGCACCGCAAGTTAGATGTGTCTTTTTAAAACCAACTCCTGCATTACCTGATCTTCAGTCATGCTGGCACAGTTATGCTGGTATTTGAGTATTTTTGTTAGTGTAATCTTCTACACTGAGCATGTTAAAACTTCTACATTTTTACAGCAAAGACCTGGCCTTAAGTAAGACAGCTGATTTCTTATCTGCTGGATATTTTCAATGACTGATTTCTAACTGTTAAGGATATTCTAATCTATAAACCTTACTTATAAAGTAACAGCTAATGAAGACTATAATGTATAACTTACCACCATATGAAATTTTGTAATAGGCATAAGCTGTTATTGCTACACCAACCCATATTTCTTGATATACGGTAGTGAAGTAGAACTTCATGGCTCTCAATGACTTTGGAATCATGGTCTGCACCATCTGAAAATGATAAGAAGTTTTGCAACAGTATTCTTACCTGCTCTATTTTTAATATATATACAGGTATCTATATTTATACATACTCCTGATATATATCAGCAGCAGTGTACAGGTTAAAAAAATTCCCCAAACTTGCAAAAGTGCTTATTCCAAAGCAAAGCAATGAAAATTCAGAGTTAAGGTTACAATTTATGGGCTCAGACAAGAAAAAATAATAAATTACAGCTCATGAAAGGGTTCAGAGATGACTCAGTAGAGCATTTACAGAGTAATGTAGCTAGGGTCCTCTGTCCCTATCAGTGACAGCTTTTTAAAATGTTTCCACGTTCTCTCAGGAGGAGAGACAAGCTAGAGGTTCCTTCCTTGCTCTACCAAGTTGGTTTCCAACCCCCACAGCTAAGATGTCTCTCCCAACATGGTAATATCTACTCAAAATGGGAAAATAAATTATGTTAAGCTACTGAATTAATGATTTATCACAAATATTTTACTTCCAAAATATGTCCCAAGAGCAAGAAGCCTATTGATGTTTTTTTCTTTTCTATATAGCTTTGTTAGACAAATAGAAAACTGTAAGATGTTTTAAAATAAAGCTTACCCTAACTCCCATACAACATGTTAGCACACATTCACACCACACTGCACTGAAATACTCTATGTTCTACTGTCTTACAGACAGCACTTCACCCCAGTAAAGTCACTATACACTTACTACGATCCAATAAAGTCACCTATATACACATATGGACAGTATATGGTAAACCAGAGTCCTAAGAAAGAAAAGTATATTTAGACATCTATGAGGTAATGCTTGCTTACTTATTTGCCATTATTAAATGTAAAGCATCTTTTTGCAAGCATCAGAGAGAAAAGGATGCAAGGGTATCCAATGTCAAAACAAAAGAAAAAATCTAGGTGCTTCTTAAAGAATGAAAACATCTCCATGGTAATTAAAGTATAATTATAAACAAACCCACATTTACATTTACTTGTTTATGGACAGACACTTCAATCAAATTTATTATTGTGAGCAGATGTCCTGAAACAGTGTTGTGCTTTCACCAATACTATTAAGAACACTGCACCTCACCCAAAGTTTCCCGTATTTGTAGTTTCTGATGAACAGTATCAGAATAGCAATAATTCTGCTACAGCAGAATATCAAGACATACTAACAAACAAGGAGACTGAAAAGAAAGGAAGGAAAGGATCTTCCCAGCACTACAAAACACAGAGACAAGCAACGGTATCTCCGGTTCACACCCTGCCAAAACCCGGCAGAGACCGTTCCTCAAGGCCCTGCTGGCCGCGACGTCGTTCAGGCCTTTTTTCTGAAATCTATGCGGAACAACGGTGAATGTGCTTTCCCGCTGACCTCCCCGCCATGACCCCACCGCAGCCCGGGAAACCTGCCGCCCGCCCGCCCAGGGCCTGACCTACACAGCTCCTTCCGCACGGCGGGGGGAGGCGGGTAACGGCACAGCTCGAGCGCCGCTGGCCGGGCCCTCCACCTCCTTTCCCAAGCTGAACCACAACGGCCTCCCCGCGCCAGCCCTGAGCGGTGCCCGCCAACAACCGTCAGGCCTCGCCGGGGCCGGAACCCACCGTCAGAGCGCGAGCTGCGAGCGAAGGTCACCGAGCGGGGACGGGCTCCGCTACCGGCGCGGGGGATGCTGGGAAAGGACGCGCCGAAGAGCGCGGACCAAGAGACGGCGCCACCGCGCAGCGCCACCTACGGCTGCGGAGGACGGGTGTGCGCTCTGCACCCCGCCTGCGAGCGGGCAGCCTTCGCCATGTACCGGTGCGCCTCCTCCAGGTCCCGCTGCCGCCCTTCGTGCCCTGGAGCGCGCGGGACAGGCAGTGTGGAGCGACACATAAGTCCCGTCACGTCTCTGAGTCCCCTCAGCCGCTCCAGGGCCTCGCCCGGCCCTCACAGAGTTCTTGTCACTGACAGAGTCCACGCTCTGCCCGGTTCCCGCCTCACCACAGCGCCCGGCCCGATCCGCACCTCGCTCCTACTTCCTGGGAAGGGAACAGGACGAGCGCCCTGTGCGAGGAACAATGCCGGGAAGGGCCTGCCGCGGGTCATTACGTAGCGCGTCGCTTAGAGAACACCTTGTCCTGGAGGAGCGGGAGGCACCCGCTGGGTCAGACGCAGGAGGGCTGAGGCATCTCGGTGCCTGTGGGCCACTCCCTCCAGGCGACGGGAAGGACAGGACACCTGGGGTTCTAGATCACCTCTCGGCCATTGTTCTGTGGGTGTAAGGGGAATCTGACTGCCCCGCGCCTCTCGTGACCGAGAAGGGAGGGAGGGAGCGGGTGGTGACCACGCTACCAAGCTCAGGCCTCGGGCGCTTTACCTGCAGCGCGAGCGCCCACCGCCCCTCAGCGGTGGCTGCAGAACGAGGCGCCCGGCCCTGGGGTCACGTGCCAGGGGCGGGGCCCGGCCCAGGGTGGGAAGAGGGGCGGGGGAAGGCGCGCGCGCCTGAGGTGGGAGCTGCTGCGCGAGGCGCGGGTGGTGAGGCGTGTACCGCCGTGATCATGCTGCGGGAGCTCACCGCGGAGCAGATCAACGACTGGTTCACCATCGGCAAAGATGTCACCGGCGTCGAGTTCTTGGGAGGGGACGCGCAGGTTGGCGCCCTGCGCAGTTCCCCCTCCCGCCCCCCGGGCCCCCTCGGCGCACAGGAGCCGTTAATGGCTGCGGGGTGAGTGCGGGGCACTGGGCCTCTGCTCATGGCGGCAGGGAGATGCTCGTGCCGCCCGGGGTGAAGGGCCGTCTGTGAGCACACAGGTGGCCTCCCTTCTGTGGGGTGAGTGTGTGTGCCCACGGCCCCGGGCGCACAGGGCACTTCCCCAGGGTCTGGCCTGTCCCCTCCAGCTCCCCTGCTCGGGTGGGCTCGGGGTGCTGCAGTTGTTGGATTCCAGCCTAATGGCCTCAGTAATGCTTGTGGCTGTGCTCCAGGTGTGGATAGGTTTGTTTAGTGGGTTTAATACTTCAGTTATTTTCTGATTCACTACTCTACCTCTGTTGTCTTGATCATTACTAGACCTGGTTATGCATAAAATTTGTTTTCTCTAAAGTGCGTTAGCGCTGTTGTGCAGTTGCAGCAAGTGCTCTTGAAAAACTGTGGAATGGTTAGAAAACACCTGGTTCATTCTGATGCAGGTGTGTAGTTTAGGAATTTTGTCAGTGGGAAGTGATAAATAAAATGAGATTCGGGAGTAAGCTTAATTGTTCACTAGGGTATATCATTCTCACAGTGTGTTTTTATGCATTTAACTATTAAATCAATAAGCAACACTGCTGATTTGGGTTGGTGCTTGTTTTCCCCTCATAGTCCTTTAACAGTATTACTGACTTTTATCGTGTTGTTTTCAGTGGCTGATCCTTGAGTGTCAAATAGTTATTTTACAGTACATAAATTTTTTCACTAGTAGTTGCAAACATTATTTGTAACTAAGTACTTTTCTTTTGGGTAGATTTATCTTTTGTTTATACCAAAGTTCATAAGCAAACATTTCTACAACTGATCCTATAACTTTGTTGGTAAGTTTAATTTATAATGCAACAAATTTGTGAAAATTTGACTTATTTCTTATCTGTTCTTCTTCCTTCTTCTAATGTTCCTCTCCAGCCAGCAATTTTCCAGTAGATAAGGTACTGATGTCACGTACAGCATAATAACTGTTCTCAGTTATTTCAAATTGAATCTCTTTTTTTCTTCCATATAGGAACTTCTGTTTTCTCTGAGCAGCAGTTAACAGTCTGTTTCTCTAAACTCTCTGCTGTGTATTTTCTAAGTAAACTGTGTATGTTCATTGCTCTTGTGATCTCCTGAAGCATTTAAATTATCAAGGTAAAGCTAGTTCAAGGTATGGTGGCATGTTGAACCTTGGATGTGCTTTATTCTCAGATGACAGAGTTTACAGCCAAGGAGGAGAACTCTATGCATATTTGCATAGCAGCCAGGTACATTTGGTTTTCAGTAGTGTCTGTATATTACGGGGGAAAAAAACCCCAAACTTTCCCCTGGATGCTGCCTTAGCTCGAGGGTATTGGGCAGTGCAGAGTAATCTTGGTATCTAGATCAGGTTTGGTTAGGATATCCATGGTCGCTAAAGAAGTGTTTTGTACGTGCTTTCATATGCTAAAGTATTTTTCAAAACTAGCTCAAGGTACAACCTAGAGTGTCTTTCTTTTCCTGTATGATGTTACAGCAGCATGGGTTGCTGTGTTTCTGGACTTTTCTTCAGGGTATACGTTGGCTTCTGAGAATGAACCTTTTGCCTCACATCTTAACAGCAGATAGTCTGATAGCAGAGACTGTTGAGGCTATTGGTTTCTGTCTTTGCTTCAAGGAAAGGACAGAAACCTCTCTTGCATTTCATAGGTGTAGCTTTCATCAAGTTAGCCTTTTTTTTTTTTAATATAGCCAGCTTATTGGGCTAAAAACACCAAATACTGTTTGTTCTGCCTAATGCCTGTCCAGGTGGGAGATACTGCTGCCCTTTGAAATTATTACCACTCACCTTTCTGTTACCAAAGTGGTTTGTGTTAGCTGCCTGCCTGGGTTAGTGTGAGGAACAATATAGTTTTAAATTACCTCCTGCAAAGCATATAGGCCATAAATAAAAAAAGTGGTTAAAGAAACAGTTGAGTTCTCAGACCATAATCTTCAGCAGGGAAATGATGATTGGCCTACAGAAATGTTGCTGCCATCTCATATAGTTGCAATCTAAGAGTAAGCTAAATTCCAGAAAATAGTTCATCTTAGCTGGTAGGCTGAAGGACAGATTCTCTTTGTAGCATGTTGCAGTAAACCTAGCAGATTTCTCTAAAACATGTTTCTTTTGTAGTTTGTCTTCTTGCTCTTACAACTTTGCTTTTTCTGTTCTTTTCTAGGCTTTTTAACTAGAGAGAGTACATAATACTTTTATCAGATGAAAGTGCTTGTGTTCTGGTAAACTTTGCCTCTCATTTCTGTTTTTGAAAAAATGGACAGTGAGGTCTTAGCAAGTGGCATTTTTTCAGGTTTAGGATAATTTTTTCCCTCCTGTACCCTTTGCAGTTCCCAGTTTGGTTTCTTCCACTCCTTTGCCCCCAATTATAGACACTAGAACTTGGATGCAAGATATTAGTATCAGTCTTGTCAGTCAAACATGCATATAACAGTCAGTAAGCCTTTTTGTGTGTTTCCTTAGCATTGCGCTGGGGTTTAACATTGAATTGGCTATGATGCCTAGATAATTTTTTTTAACGAGTATTCAGTGACTGCCTTTTACCATATGTTGTAGTTGATGATCCTTGTTTCTGGATTTAGAAGATTGCATTTGCTTATATTGAACTGGAAGTGAAATTTACTAAAAATGGGTAAGTTGTATCTGTAGTCATCTTATGGGGGTCTAGGGAGTTTTTTCCTACCTGTTTTTGGTCATCATAAAGGTAAGTGAACCTTGCATGTTTATTGGCCTACCATTTTCCTTAAATTAAAATTTGGAAGCTAAGTTTTTAGGGATTTTTTTCACCTATTTTCCAATAGAAAGCTGTGAAAGTACTGTTTTAAGAAACTAATTTTTGCGAATTACCTTTGCAGGAATCTTGCACACTTGACCAAATAAAAACTATTTTCTCAAACCAGCATTGCGGTTGTTAATTCTTAATTAACATTAATTAATTAACATAACAATGAATATTAATTCTGCTAATGCATTTTATATGCTGAGTACCTGTTACTCTCTTTCCTAGAGAAAAAGTACTGGAAGTTTAACTCTTTAGGGAGCTTTATCACCGAGGAAAAAACCTTTCTTTCAAACCATCCTGCCCTCTTGCAGGGATCCCTGTTTGGATTGTTTAGAACAGCATGAAAAGAATCTGATGGTCCTTATTCTGCATCAGTAGGGCAGACTGAAGTTGAGATCAACTCTTTTTGTTATTTATCCACAAATTGACAGCTGCACAAAAGGAGGGCAAAGGGTTTATACCAGCTCTGAGTGCAGATCTAATGAGTTTGCACGTGCTTGTGAAGTTTTGTGTGTTTAGTTTATGGCAAGTGGAGGGACCAGTTACTTTTGGCATTGAGCTGCGATTTAAAAAAAATTATTATTATTTTAAACCTGTAGGAACTGATTTACTCTAGTCCTCTAGTGTTTTATCAGTTACATGTATGGAAGAGTTCTGGTTATTGCACCTTCTGTGTATATTATGTTCCACTCAACTTCTTTATGTTCTCCAGATTGTAATATTTTCAATGGGGTTTTTTAATAGTATTCTTATCTTTTATGAAGATATTGTGCTATTTGTTTCACTGAATTTAATGCATTAATAGTAAATTCTTTCTTGGGTGGAGTACACAACTGTGGAGCATAAGGAAGTATCTTTCAGTTTTATGTTACCAACTTGAGGATATCTGAATATCTTCTTCAGTATATTTGGAGAAAATTCAGAGGCAGCAGTTTTCCTTTGTGTTTGCAAAATAGTGCATTTTGTGAATTGGGCCATGCGAGTCTTGCTCATTTTTATGATGTGGCAGACAGATTAAAAGGAAATCTGGAGATGAAGAGGTTACGTGTAAGACATGTAAAAATTTGTTAAAAGTGGTGAGAGCCCCGTGGGAAATACAGCAATCTGAGCTCTGGCATATGTTTTCAATGATTTTCTGCTCTGATTGTCTGCTGTGACCGTAACTGCTACGTATCGAATCAGTCTTCTAAAACTTCATTATGAACCCACAGCAATAGATGATGGCAACAGAAAAACACAAGATTTTGTTTCACTTAAATTTAAAAAGATTGCCTGTTGACTCTTCTGCTGTTCTACAAAAGTACTGTCTGGTTTGATCAAAATGTTTAATGCAGAGTCTGGGTTTCAGGATAACTTCCAGTAAGTCAAATAAAGAAGTACAACTATTTGAAATAAAATAATTCATTAACTTCTTAAAGAATATAGAGCTAGTTGTTAAATGCCATTAAATAGCCAGTGTTTTCATTTAGTTGTCTATCCTCACAGTATTTCAGCATGTGCAGAGTAGAGTTTTGAAAAAAATACAGAAACAGTACATGCAGTGTGTTGTAACTTCTGACATGGTTTTCATTTTAGAACTTATTCATGAAGTTAAGAAATAACTGTTCAGCTCCAAAAGGTATTTATCAATTTATTTGGTATAACTGATATTATATTAAACAATTTATCTTACACAGTATAAAGTTCCCATAGAGCCTAAAAGCTGTGTGACAAATACAGAAGTTTTTGCCTAACACTTTGTGGATCGATGCTTTTCCAAAATATGGAAAGCAGTCTTTTCTTATTTAAATGCATCTAGCTGTACATAGCTAAAAAATAAACTGCTTCAGAGTTTTTTCAGAAGCATCTACATTTTTGGTTAAAAGGTGCCTTCAAATACAACATCTTTAAGGTGTGCTATAAAGATAAAAGGAGAGTTCATATTTAAAGTTTGTGTGCTACATACTAGCTATAATCAAACATTTTAATTTCTGAACTTGGAAAAAAGAGGGAGCATGTCACATTTCTTATTCCTATGTTTATGGATGGCAATCACAAGAAAGGAATGCAGACAGCTAGAAGGCTTTTTGAAAGAAATGCAGAGCAACTTAACTGGATGGGTAGTAATAGGGTAGATTCCAGATTCTATGAGAGAAGGTGGGAAACATGCTTTGTGTGTTTCTGTCAACATAGCTTGAAACCGTGGGGATTTCATCTTTGTCCGATTTGTTAGAACTGTCTCCGTGCAGGCTGAAATCTTCAGAGCAATTTGTATTCCATGCATCTGCCAGTTGGTCTTGTTGGTTTTCTTTCTCGATGGTGGTAAGAAAATCTTTTAAAACTTGCTTGAATATGTAGACTATTTGCCAAGGTAAAACATCATTTTCTGCCAAAACTTCACGAAACCTAGAAACAAACAGAAATAGAAATCTAATCATCAGTGTTGAAAACTCTTCTGTTTCCTCTCTGGTCTTTTCAGGGGAGGGGAAGGGGGAGGAAATGACTGTGTTGTGGTGTCATTTGTTCCTTGCTGCCACATTTCCCCACACACCTCCCACAAAAGATTGTAAGAGGAAAAGAGCTCTAACAATGCACTGGATGTGGTCCAGCTATTATGAGGATTGAAAGCTATTGTTATTTGGTGTGCCTTTTTTCTATTCCCCCCCCCCCCCCCCCCCCCCTTTTTTGGGGGCGGGGCCCAACTTGATTTAAACTGACTTTACCTTTAGGTATATTCTGGGCTTTGAAAGGCATGTAGGCTTGTTCTGTTGTTTCTACATGTCCCTAGAAAATGTTTTTTAAAAGGCAGGCATAGGAGAATTTTTCTTTCTAAAATCTGGGGGGGTTGTTTGTTTTTCATAAAATGGGATTTTTTTTTGTTTTTCTGACACTTATTTTCTAGTTTTATAAGCTTTCAAGTATTTTGGACAGTGAGGCTGGGTTTCTGAGTAGCAGTGCATTGCATTAGTGCTTTAATTTGATTTTTGGTTATTGGGTTACTATCTAATAAGTACTGGGGATAAATAAGAATAAAAAGTGAAAGTACTGAGAGATCACATGTTTAAGCATGTGAGACTTCCCTTGTTTTTTATTAGACCGGGAAAATCCAGTACAAACAGCATAAAGGTGTAATTTTTAAAACACCATTAAGAATGTGTTCCAGTTGCTAGTCATTGCTATTCTGCTAGAAAGATCAGAGCCAAATTAAGCTGGGATGCGATAGAAGAAACATCTTACTTATGGTAGAATACTCAAAAGTTAGAGAAATAAGAAACAATTACCTGCTGAGAACAGTTCCTGTTTGACAAGGCTGGATTTGAGAACACAGAACTTCGAGCTGTCTTTGCTCAGTAGCTGGAATTGTTGCTTGAGGGTTTTGGTAGTTCTTCAGCCAGTTGTAATCCATGCCAGTCTTCTGGACTCTTTGTTCGTTCTCAATCTCTTGCACTAATCTTTCACGTTCTTTCAGGTGCCATTTCAATTCTCTCAATAGGGTTTTTGTAACTACTTCTGATCCAGGGTATCTTGTGGGTTTGTAGGGGTCATTTTTTGACCATTTCATCCAGCCAAAAAGGGGCATTTTTAAGCTGTGAGGGGAGAGGGGAAAAAAAATTTGCTTATTTCTGTTCGACCGATAGTATTTATACCTGTAGATTTCCTTCTTAGCAGCTGAATGTTTAAAGGAAACTTTATTATAATTGTTCTAAAATATTTTGCCGTGCAATATAAGTAGTGATAACGAGTCACCAAGCCATAATTAAATCTGACAAGCTTTACATTTTATAATATTTTCCATCTGTTTTCCGAGTTGATGTAACTGTGAAGTTTACAGCATTTAAAAATGCCTATCTGTCATCTTGGAAATATTTAATTTTTTATCCTGTTAGTGTATATGGTTTAAAAAAACAACCAAACAAAAAAACCCTAAACCAAGGAAACAAGATCCACCCCCCCAAACAAAACTACAACCAAAAAACCTCCAACAAAAGACAAACCTCCAAAACCCCAAAACTGGAAGTAAGCCATATTTAAAAAAAAAAAAAAAAAAAATCAAATAAAGTTAAATACTAGGACTCAAGAGTGATCTGTTTTTAAAATGTCTGCTTCAATCTTTATTTAAAATAAATTCTAGTTTGCATAATCTGGAAACAGGAATCTGTTGGAAGAGGCTTTTAAATTGCAGTTTGTTACAAATCATGCAGACACAAGCATACTGATTGGAATAAAATAACATAAATTACCTTTGCAGTAGTCTGTGAACAGTGTTGTTTCAGGTGAGTTTGCTTGAAGATCTCTTATTCGAGCATGTCCTGATTCCAGGCTGTTATTACTGCTGGAAGAAAACAAGGTTTTTTTCTTTTTTTCTTTTTTTTCTTTTTCATTTACTCAAACTGTATTTAGAAAAATGACTTCCTGTACTGAATATGACAGTTTAAGTTTTTCTGCTTTTAAGGTTCTTTTTCATCCTCTGTACCAGAGAGTAGTAGTAATCCATTTAACCTAACGTGGTCTCTCAAATACTTTTTACAAAGTCCATTAAGATCTCCTACCTTTGAATCGAGTTCTGCCGATGGCAGCAGTTTAAAAAAAGATGGTAACAATCTCAAATGCTTGTTGCTAAATCCATCCAAAGGTATTGTTGGTAGTGAGATGAATAATGATAGTCTGAAGCAACTACAGATGTGCTTCTAGCTAAAGTTAAGGCTGTCGTATGATGTGATGCTTGGCTGTGCATAGCTGTAGGTCACATTTTAGAGCTGTATTTTTATGCCTGTAGAGTGCTAAAAATAACTATGTTGCTTTTATCATCAACTAGACTTTGAGACCATTGAGATGCTAGAAGACTTTTCTCCCGTTAGAGGGGGATCAGACTGTTCTACTGTCATTTTTGAACAGCTAAGAATAGTCTTTCTCTAGTAAAGTTCGTCTAAAGCCTTTGTTAAGTGAGTGTTGACAGAAAAGAGCTATTTGACAGTTGCTCAGGATTTTGTTGCTATATTAAATACTTCTTCCAGATGAATTTTGTCAGTCTCATGGTACTACACTTTTACATTACCGTGCATAGCTGTTAGCATTTTTAATTAACATTTCAAATGTGTTTAAAGAAGCCAGTCTGTAACACCTATGGTGTGCCATGAAAGACACATTAATCTAATTAAAGGAACAGAATGATAAGGAGATACTAATTAAGGTCAAACTGATGTAAAAAGCCCAGAATTGTAAGTCTTACCATAGGCTTTGCTTTTCTCTCAATTGGCTGTCAGTTGCCTGCTCCCCCTTTCTTGATAAGTATTTTGAGCATATCCATTTTTAAAATTAATTTTCAGGGGTGACATTGTGCACACTTAAGGTTGCTGAAGCATCCATTTTCCATTCCAGTTATGTAGTCTCTTCCTATTAATCTAAACAGCAGGCATGATATACAAAATGCCTTCTCTTCTGCTCTTTCTTGTTCTAATGACTGTCTTTGCTCCTGTAAGTATTTTTCATTCCTGCTTTTTTGCCTCTACTGGTGTGTTGAACTGTTGGGAGAACAAGGGCTCTGTAAATTTGTTCTAGATGTCATAAAACATAAAGGATGACGTGTATGTCTGTTATTAAAGCTGATATTACTTATACATTGGAAAAATTCAAATGTCAGTATTAATCCTCTTCAACTGGAAGGTTTTCACATTGTATTGTATATGGTACTATGAAAAAGGAAGGGAGCTAGGTTTATGATGACAGAACTGTCCTGACAGATTTTCAGATGAAATTAAAATGCTGCTTGCCACCTCTTTTACAGCAGAGTTAACGTGTCACCACTTTTTTCCACTGTATCAAATCGGAAAGTAAACTGCTGTACAGTATAAAATCATTGTAATGTCTTTGCAAATTAAGGAGATGCATACTGGAAGGTGTGCAAGTTAATTAAATGAAAAACCTACAACAGTTTGGTTTTTTTGTTGTTGGTTTTTTTTTTTTTAATTGAATCTTTGGTTGCATCATCAAATTTTGTGAGGCAGGATACTGAGAATGATATTTATCTTTCCTTTGGTAGGAGAACATTAAAGCTGAAAATTTGTATGTTTTCTACTTCTCTATGCATTTTAGATCCGTACTCAGGAAGGGATGACTGCTCACGTGGGGCTGGCATTGCGAGCTGGAACTTCAGAGTAGAGCAGGATTTTACGCAGTTGCCAGCCAAGGGTTAATCCTGGCAGCTTTGTGGAGAGTTACAGTTCCATCCAGCTATCCCTCAGTGTACTCATGGTTCTGCAGTGCTGTGCTGGGATGGAAGTTTGGGCTTGACTTTGGCTAAGAGTGGGTCTGTTCCCTGAAGGCATTACTGAGTTTGTCTTCATTAGTAACTACAGTTATTGTTATGATTTAACCCAGGGAGGGTGAAAGGCTATGTTTTGATTCCTCTCAATAATTTTGAGACAGTTCCTAAAATTACAATAATAAAATTACTACTTAGGTTTCTTGATTTACTGCTTTTTTGTTGTTGTTGTTCTTGAACCTCTCTCATCATTGGGAAAAATGTTGTTCAAGTACAAACAACATAAAGGTTGGTCTCGTTAACATTTATCTAGCAATCTTACACTTTCCTTCAGTCCGTAAATTTAGATAATGTTATTAAAAGTGGTCTATGGTCTTAAGCTTCTGAACCTCTCTTGTCTTTGGCACTTCCCATCATTACTCCTTTAAATTTTCTAAAAGTTTAAATCCTAGCACTTTTGCTTTCTTCCTATAGCTTTCCACAACAATATTTTCATGGTTTTAATTTCCCTTTTCTAAATTTTTCTTTGTTAATATTAGTCACTAAAATGCAATGTAATACTCAAGTAGGACCATAACGTTAGTTATATAGCAATGAGTAATTTTTGTCTTTTTTAATAAGTCATAATTTACTTTGCCCATGCAGCAGCAGAGCAGTTATTTCCTAATTGCTTTTTTTCCTGTTAATTAACCTTGTTTTTCTGTGTGTGTAATAAAAAAAAGTAAATTGAAGATTCTTTGAACTTTTTTAAACTTTTCTTCAACCTTGCTTTGTTTTCCTAATTTTTGAGGCAAGGAATATAATGAATTCCCAAAGCATCTGTTGTTTCTGTAACTTAATAATTTTCTTTAAACTGCAGTGAATTAAATGTCCTCTTATGTAGGTAAATCAGAAGGGGTGTCTTTTCATATAAGCATTTCTTATGTTTTCTCTTAAGATAACCATTCCTTTTTCTGTAGTATATTTTCAACTTGTTTTCTGATGCTATTCTCAAATTGAACTGAGGGAGCAGCAAGAGCTGCTGGAGCCAAAGTGCAGATTTCATTTCATAAATCAATTCAGACAGTTTCAGTGATCTTTCCTTTCTTGGTAGGGCAGGTCCAGGTTCATCAGCAAAGAGCCTTGTTCCAAAACAATAGCCTTACAAGGGTACATGCTAATTGAAATTGATTGGGTAAGTAAGGAAATAAGCGTGGCAGCCAGTGGATAAACCAGAATCTCTTTCCTTGCATCCCTTTGTCAGACACACAGGTTATTTCTTTCTATTTTAAGATTAATATGTACAGAACAGACTTTTTTAAACCTTGGTGATAACTTATTTTTATCCTGTGGACTTCTTGGTACCAAAAAAATGTATTCCAAAGTGTCATTGTCTTCCTCTTTCTCCTGTACTCGTTATTCTCCATCCAATTTCAAGTAAATGGGAGGTTCACATAAAACCATTCTTACTTTTTGAACTAATTGTCGGTTTGCAGTTTACAAAGATGGTTCTCACTTAGGCAGTTGGCTAGGAGACTGTGTAACCTGGTTTATGGAGTTGTTGGAGCAGAGGAGAAGATATTTTTCCTCTTTCTTAAGAGAGTACAAAATGCTTCTTCTAGCAATTCCATGAGCAATAAGTGATTGATTGTGTTGCACTGTGTGTATGATTTCCACTGCACATTTCTCCAGCTATGCAAGTTAATTACTCATGTACTTTTCGGAAGCCTTTTTCTGAAATAACAGTAAAAACAGGCCTGTGAAGAAGCTCTGATTGCATGGCCATGCAGCTAGGTGTATTGACTTCAGACCACATGAAGAATAAATGCTTCACCTTAAGAGTGGTTGAATAGAGCTGGGCAGTCTCAAATAGAGGTTTGCATGGCAGAGCTCGTGGGGAAGGAGGTTGTTAAAATCAGCATGGATGAGTGAAGACAACAACATGTGAAACGATGGAACAACCTAAATACATCTCTGCAGTAGTGACTCTGCTTTGTTGGGGTGAGGATTTATGGGTTATGGTGGATATGTTTGGTTTCCCCATGGCTTCTAGCTGTGCTGGTTTAATGACATTTGGCTCACAAATATAAAAGTGAGGAATCACTGAGGTAGCTTGACTTGCATCCCCATGGTTTTGCGAGTACACAAAGTAAGCATAATTTATGTGAAATTATTCTAGAATAGATTAAGATGGAAAAGTGTGTGTAGGGTTCCCTACTGGCTTCAGTAAACATGGACACAGCCTCTTAGATTTAGAAGGTGATCTGCATAATGACTGACTATGTGGATCACCGGTCAGAATAACAAACAAGCCCTGGTGCATGTGGCAGAGCAGTTCTTACTGGGGCCAAGTGCTCTGTTTATTTTCTTCTTTCACCCTTAAAATAAATACGAGGTACCGTTCCATTTGCTGCTTGATCCATTCTGGTTAGTAGGAAGCATATTTAGGGAGCCTGTTAATAGTTCTTACTTGACTGAGGGGAAAGGAGCATCAGTCTAGTGTGGTATTAGTACATGTGATCTTTAAACAACTCCTTCTAAGACACCGCTGCATCCATGGTGACAGTTAAGGTCTCTGTATGTATTGCACTGAGATAAGCCTTGGTTTGGGAATGGTTTTGTTCAGCCACGTGTGTGGCCTGATGTGAAAGTGTGGAAGTCCAGTTTGTGGCTCTGATCTTTGACCTGAAAATGTCTGTTACTCAAAATGTTTCATCTGTTACAGGAATTCTTTTGCTTCTTTCTGTTTGTCCTCACAATTGTGAGGGGGAACTTAACCAGTAAGTTATTCTGGAATTTGATAAGTGGTGTGAGGCTGCAAAGATAAAGCATTTACTTAAGTGGAGATATTTCTTGCTTTTAAAGTTCTCCAGGGTTAAACCATCTGAACCTCTCCTTGTCAGTACTCTTACAGCTTTGTATGTTACCAACTAGGAGCCCTCAGCTCTGTCTTGGAGGCATTGCATGACTGGAGTAAGAATGTTTACAGACACTTGTGATGTAAGTAGGACAGACAACATGGATTTATGTAGCTGAAGATTACCACAGGGAAACAGAATGAGTTATCATGGGATGTGTGTTCTGAGGGTGCTGAATATACCTGGCTTTTAGCTTTGCTGATACAATGGCAAAACATAACTCCAAAAGGGTACTTGAAGAATAAATGAATTGATTTTGTGGGTGTTTACAGGTAACTTCCTCTAGTGTAAGCAGAAGCATAAGAGAAAGATGGCTTTGTACAGGAAAGTCATCATAACTAATCTTAATAACAGCTCCTTTATAGGATGGGACTATTTATGGCAAGGTAATATTTCTTAGCTGAAAAGAGGTGGCAGAAGGTATTTTATCCGATCTGATGCTTTCTGAAAGCTTTTTTGAAGCTTTGAAAAATCTTGAAAGCTTTTTTTAAAAAAAATTAAGTGAAATTATCTCTTTAGCACAGGAAACTTAGATATTTGCATGATGTGGTTAAATAAGTTTTGAGTATGACGTTTCAACTCTACTGTAATAAATAATTTGCTGTAATGCAGAAGGCATATTCTTGAAACAAACGTTAAATTCTTGCAAAATCTGAAATTCTCACAAGGAAGAAAAGTTTTCTAGGGAGCAGCTGTTTTTCAAGTGTAGTGTTTTCTGGTGAACAAATATTGTTCTGTGACTGTATTCTGGGAAATAGTGAGACTGTTCTAGTTTGTCTTGGGAGAAAAAAGCTACAAGTCCAATTCGGCGCCGAGTACTGCAAGAAGACTTAACATATGTGTCTTAACATCACATTTGCAAAGGAACTTCCTAAACTGACCACCAGGCCCTGTAATAAAAAAGTCGTCTGGTTAAACCTGGAGCTACTACAGTGCCCGTCTGCAGGAACAAAAAATTCAGTACTTATTTGTGGTGGTTGGAATATACTGTTGGACAACACGCTTCTTTGACAGAAAGCCGCTTTGGGGACTTGTTGGTGCTGCACAACAGTTAGCTCTCCTATCTTTTTGAGCCACAGGGCTCTGCTTTTGAACTGCCTCACTGGAGTGATTCTAGTTAAAAATGAAACAAACTATTCAAAACCACTTCCAGGTAACCAAGTGTTGCCCTGATGTGAGGAACAGGGTGTGAGAAATGGTGTGAACTGGTGGAGGAGAAGCTTCTTATTCTTCACTTTGGAAGATCTTATGGCATCTGTACCATCTGAGATGCTACTGACTATTGCAATGGAAAGAGTCAAGAAGTGTAGCTCTCACTGTGAATGAGACTCATAATGACACACCAATAAGTTATCATAATTCTTATTTGACCAAAAGTGTTGATAGCAGGTCATAACCACTGCTAGCTAGCTAACATTTCAGCATATTGGCAGTGGTGTATGTTGCATGTTTCTTTGTTAGCATCTGTGGATAAGACAGTCACAGACTATGGCTTGCTGCCTCAGATGTTGTGTGAAGGGCTGATACTTCATTGTTTGTAGGTTGAGCCTGGTAGGCAACTAAGGACCACATAGCCTCTCAGTTACTCCCTCCTCATCCCCAGTGAAATGAAAGAGGACGAATGGAAGAGTAAAAGCCAGATAAAAACTGTTTAATAAGTGAAGAAGTGGAAGAAGAGAGGATGAAAACAAAACAAGTGATGGAAAGGCAGTGAAGCACTGTGTCCCACAGGTAGACCAATGCCCAGCCAGTTCCAATAGATGGCAAACCTAACTGAAACCGACCTCTGTTCCTTTTTATTGTTGAGTGTGATGTTATCTGGCATGGAATATCTCTTTGGTAAATTTAGATTATCTGCCTGGTTGTGTCATCTCCCAGCCTCTTGTGGCCCTGCAGTCTGTTTGCTGGGGAGGGGCAGTGTGACAAACAAGAGAAGACCTTGGTGCTGTGCAAACATTGCTTAGTAGTAACTAAAGCATTAGTTTGTTAGAGGTGTTGTTTTGCTCACAAATCTAAAACATAGCATTATAGAGCTGCTTGCTATGAAGAAAATTAACCATCCATCCCAGCCAGGCCAAGTACAGTTACATGGGAACGTTACCAATGCTACCAGTCATCTGAGAAAAGCAAGATTTCATCTTTGTAGCTATCTGTAGCTAGCAGGTTGGATGATTTGCTTCCATTTATAAATGCAGCACCATTCTTTGGATTTAATAATCAATTTTGCAGTGCATTTTTTTTTTTTATTATTTATTTGACAGAATGACTTGCTGTAGCTGTTTTGGGCTGCAGACAGATGGTGGAGTCTGCCTCTTCTGATCGCTTCAGACAGTGCTTGACTACTACTTTTGTTTTTTAACAACTGAACAAAACTTGCCATGAGTCTGTATGAGAGGCCTCTTGGTAGGACTCCTTGTTTGGTCCTTTGCTGTGACAGCTAACAACAGTAATAATTCTTCTAACAGTGTTAATTGACAGAAAGTTGTATAAGCTATCATTGTACTTCTCTGTTGCTGTGATGAATTAAATCAGGACATTTTTGAAGCTCGTTTCTTCTAGCTGGACTGTCAGTCGCATTAATGTCTCTGGTGCTGGTGACACTTCAATAATAGGCAGAGGAGTTACAGGTGTCAGTTTGAAATTCAGGGGATCTTGCATTTGATACTAGTCTGTGTGGGCATTTTTTAATTCAGCACAATCTCTTACTTGCACTGTATTTTATTCAGAGATTTGTTTAATCTATGTTTTATCAAGTTGATAACCAAATGATTTTGTTTTAGTTTTCTTGTTATGGGATTATTTTTTTAACTTCTATTTGGCCAAGTTCCTTGGCTTTGTGGTTAGAAGGGAGGGATGAATTTTGAAACTTTAAGGAGCATAGATGCTTTGTGAATGTTGCTAAAGGACCAGAAACAATGCTTGATAAAGGAACTGTTGTTTTGGTTTAAGTTAATAAACATGAACACCAGTCTAACTCCTAATACTAATTATAACAGCATTAACTTACAAAGTTATCTGTTTCATGTGTGGTAGACAGATGCTGTGTGGCTTGTCATCATCTGCCACAGGTAACAGCTGCCTTTGTCCAGACATCTCTATTTGAACTATGGCTGCAGAAAGAGGAGCTCCTCAACAGCTCATCTCCAGGAAGATTCCCATTCTTTGAAGCCCAGCAGTTCATCCCAGTCTTCCCCACTGGCATAAAATCCCAGAGCAACAGACAGTAAATTTGAGGATTTGGGCTGTTTCATCCCAGTATTTGTGGTTGTTATTTTTCTGGGATTTTAACTGTGGATAGGTGGAAGCTGGAAAGTCTGAACAGAGCCATTAGTATGACACAGAGTTTTTCAGGATTTTGCAAAGTAGTTTTAGTATGTGCCCTCTCTCTCCCTCTCCCCAGCTAGTTAAGGTTTTAAAACAGGAGCTCTGAATAACTGCTGTGAGGAGGAGCAGTGCAAGCCATTAAGATGCATGTATCTGAAGACTTTATCACTAAATCTAGCTAATGAGCTTTTCAGAGCAGCTCTCTTGAGTGGAAAAAAGCGTGTACCTCATGGATTCTTAGAATAATCTGAAAATCACTTTGTAAAATCTGTATTTTAGTATTTAATAGATTTCTCTTATTCTGAATTCTATGAATAATCTTTTTGTGACTGAAACATTATGATTTTTGAATGACAGGACATTATTTCTGAAAAGTTAGTGTATTTTTGCAAGTAAGACCACTCTGCTAAGCGTATGGAATGCCAACTGCCAGTTGAAAGAAATTTTTAGTACGTCCTTCAGTACACCCAGTGGAAGGTTATTTACTGTCACGGCAAATGTTCAGTTATGTAAAGTGTCACATTATTTTAGTTTCAGAAAGGAGGCTTTGAAGCAGTCTACTGTATATATCGTACTAAAATTGTACAGCAAAATATTGCTGTGTATGCTGTAAGGCTAAGTGTTTCTTCAAGTGATTCCACCCTGAAGATCTCTTAAGTAGGTGGACGGCTTGTGTGTGTGATAGAAGCCGTGACTTAGGGCAGTCCTTCTCCTGTGAGCTGTGAAATGAGTGACACTAGTTTATGTTCAACTCCTGGTCCTATGTGAACAGGGATTTTTGTGTCAAATGAGGCAGAACATAAAATAGCAAAAAGTACATCTAAAAAATAAGAATTTTTTAAAATGCAGCCCTAGACCACTTTGATTTTTTCAAGTGTTTGTCTCTTGAAGTTACGTGGCTCTGAATAGAGGTTTCTACCCCAAATTAAATAGTTAATAGAAAATTATCCAAAATTGGATAAGCAATCACGTTAATCCTTGGAATTTCTTTACATACCTGAATATTTTCTTCATACAGTCAGGTTTGCTGTGTAAGCAGTGTTATTTTTTCAGGTAATAACTCTATGTATCTGTTCATTTAAAAAGGGGTTTTTTTTTTAAGCATTGCGTCTAGAGACATTGACTATGCTCAGTGTATCATTGGCATTGTAGTATATGTCACTGAAAAGAGCCATCATAGTTAATGTTTGAGATTGTGCAATTGATTCTATTTCTGATAACTAAGTGAATGCAAAAGTGGTTTGGTTAATTTTTCAAATGCTCAAATACAAAAATATACAGCGTGTACTCTTTTACGATGGCCTTGTTGACTTACTAGAGGTCATTCTATAGCTTGGAGAAAAGGAAGACCTTTCTCTTGCTGAATTTATTTAAAGAAAGGCACCCTCAGTGTATTTGAGAGCATTTACATTTGGATGTGTCAACAATTTCTGGTGTTAAACTGTGTTTCCCTTCTAGTAATTCCCCTGAAGTGACAGCTGTATTTAATTTCATGTTTATGACACTGAATTTTCCTTTAAACCCAAGAAATATTTTAAAAGATTTTATCCCAGTCAAATGCTCAAAATTAGTTTAAGTAGTCGTCTGTGCCAAGATCAGTCACACTTCAGAAAAATGTTACAGTAGTTCAACCACATGGTAAGGAATAAGGAAAGTATCCCAGTATCTCATGAGGAACTGTTAATTCTCTTCCAAGAAGAGGCGTGCTGGGTACTACCTTTTCGCCTGGATGGAAAGTGGCCACTGCTGGCTGCTGCTCTGCAGGCTCAAAGTTCACATGGCTGCTACTTCTGAGAGTGTTTTCCAAAGTAAGGTGGTCTGGAGGTGTGTACGCCTTCATGGGTAGCTGTTGTGTTTTACAGGTGCCAGGACTTACCAAGAGTTACTTCTTGTCGAGTGACATTACTGATTGATTGTGTTCTCAGTGCTTAAAAATCTTGTCTGCCGTTGTCCACTTAGGGTGGGCATAATGTCATATGTTTCCTATCTGGCTACGTTTGAGGCTGGATTTGAATAAGATCAAACTACTCTCTTTAAATGAGGGAGAATGAAAAAAAATGCTTTTTACTGCCTCTTAATTTGGTAAAAATCCAAATGTGTTTTATATATGCAGCTGAAAAGTTGTTGTTTGCCAATGTTGTAATGTATTTGGGGGTCAGAAGACCTGGGACTGTCAAAAAGTAGGCAAGTGCCATGGCTAGAAGCGGGAATGCCTGAGGAGTATTTGCTGTAACAGGGCAGGTGCACTGCAATGTGAGTTTTCACTGTGTCAGAGGGAATAGAAATGGGGCAGAGATAACTGGGGTATCGCACAGACATGTGCTTCATAAGTAGAATCCAGAAAAGTCCCCTCATTACTGTTGTACTTTCCTAGCCTGCAATGGGTTTGAATTTTCTGAATGTTGTCATTCCTCTGGTGTCAGCAAATGTTTGTTGAAATTCATTACAAAAATGTTCCATCCCACTGTTTGTCCAGGTATAGATGGGATGATGCCTCCTAGTGATGGCTTATTGGTGATTACTTGAAAGGATTGTATCGTGCTGATGACTTTGGAGAGTGCCAGAGGGCTTCTTTTTTTTTTTCATTTTACTTAAAAATAGCATTATTCTGTAAGCTTTAAATTTATTTCAAGGTGTGAAGTTCATCATTAAACCATTAAGAAATGATGTGACGAAAGTTGTTCATTTCATATGTCCATATGCATTTTCCCAATTGCATATGATTTTCCCCAAGATTGTAGCCTGATTCAATGCTCACTCAATGAGTGAGCAATGTTCATTCTTAATCACTGACTATTAAATATTCTTTATTCATTGTGTAGCCTGAGGTTTGTTTACTGCATGCTGTTTTCTGAAGACAGCCTAATTTCCAGAAGAAAATGTCCAGATAATCCAAACAAAAAAATGAATATATTCTCACAAATCACCGAGGCCATGCTGTCCTTGTTTTCCTGGAGATGTACAGGCGAAGATCAGAAGCACATACATACTTCTCTGAGCCCATTTTGGAATGCTTAGCACTCCATCTCCAGGAGCTTTTAGTTAAATATATTTGGTATTATATAAAACTTCAGCTGCTACTTAAATACAGGTTCTTCTGCAAGGTTTTCACAGCAGATGAGGAGCACAGCCTTATCTTTCTCACACGTAGCCCTTACCCCTCAGTGGAAGTTTTTTTGTTGAAGTGATTTGCTTGCTGTTGCTCAGGGCTCTGACAGTCAGGTAATACCTGCTCCTCCGTGGCAGCATTTACTGTCTTTATCAGACAGCTTTTTCTTCTTGCGGAGGACTGAAGAACAAGTTGTATTTACTGCATAACCAGGTTTTGTTGTCAGATGATGTGTGTCCAGTGCACTCAGTGAGGCTGCAGTCTTAACAGAAATGAAAAATAACTGGTTATGTCACTAAAATCTGTACAGTATATGCATACAGTGCTGCCAAATTACTGTGAGGGTGTCGAAGCACTGGGACAGGCTGCCCAGAGAGGGTGTGGAGTCTCCATCTCTGGAGATGTTCAAAACCCGCCTGAACGCTTTCCTGTGCAGCTTGCTCTGGGTGAACCTGCTCTGGCAGGGGGGTTGGACTGGATGATCTCCTGAGGTCCCTTCCAACCCCCACCCTTCTGTGATTCTGTGAATTGAGATTGTGTGGCCAAGCTTAATTACAATATTTTCAACTACTGAATGCTTTACTTCGATACCTTCATTGTATTTTTTGTTTTACTTGTGTTTAATGTACACTCAGTGGAATAACCTACTTAAGAAGCGGTCTGACATGACGTGTATGAACTTTTCAGAAGGTAGGCAGCTGTTGCTCACGTAGCGACTGTGCAGGTGCACACAATCCTGTTGAACACTGTCTTGAGATCCTTCAGATCCAGGGAAAAATTGCTCTATACCTAAAATATTGTTAAAATAGGATAAGACACCATTTCTTGGTTTGTTGACAGCAGTAATTGATAAATAGTGGGTGTTAACCAGTAAGAGGAAATAATGAGTGATCCGAGTGAGTAGTCTGTAGCAGAGCCAAGATGGCACAGAGTTTGCCTTGTCAGAGGAGGTTGGGTGGTCTGTGACATCAACATGCTGTGAATTACTCTAATGACACCTGTGTGACAAGTGTTAAAAATCTCTTGTTTTCAGCGTAATTGTTTTTGGGGTCAGTGTTGCTTATTGTCATTGTCTTGTTGTTAAGAAATAGACACTTCTGCAGCAGTATCATTTTTTAAAATGTCTCAAATATAAAACTACAGAGTAACAGAATTGCTATGTATTAGCAATTTTTTTTATAGCAAAAGCTTGCACTGAGCCCAGAGTTTAAATTAAAGTGATAAATGTAAGTTTGACTTCTAGTTTGTATTGTGTTGGGGTTTTTTTAAAAGGCATTTTTGATGTGTCCAAAACTCTTCTACATTTAATTTATAATTTAATAATCATACAATCATTGCATATATGTTGCTTTATTCTCCAGTGAAATCTGTATGGTTTTCTTCACACTGTTTTTGTAGAAGATAGGTTTTTTTAATCCCGTTTCATTCTGTTTATGTCATGAATAGACTTTGTCTTGTGTATTGTAAATTTCCATAAAATTCACTGATTGATTGTGTTTATTATTACCTGGCCACCATCAGCACTTGGCTCAAACACAGAAGTTTTTCCCTTCCCTTAAAGCAGTGAGATTATTGCCTACTCCCCCTGTCTTTAGAGAATCATGCAAAAATTGCATTTATTTTCTTAATTGTATTGTGTCAGTTATTGGTGATGCAGAGCTATTTAGTCTTTGTTCAGAAGAAATCATACACTTTCATTAGGAGAGAAATCACTAGATGCTAAAAACTTCAAGGATGGTGTTTTGGGAGCTCATTTTTTTAAAATCTAAATAAAAAGATGTAATGTGGCACTTTCCTCAGGCTAGTATCTAACTGAAGAGACAAAATTTATTTCTGAAGTTTTTTTCATTGAAGTAGTTCCTGCGTGACATGGAGACTCTGAACTTAGTGGATGGTGCTGTTATTCCCAGTGATTTCTGACTGCTAGGTTAGGAAGCATTTATTGATTTGTGATTTATTTCTTCTTCAGGCTGCCTGTCACAGAGAGTAGTGGGACTGAACTGGCTGAAAAATACAGACAAGCGGAGGCCCAAGAGCTAGATGTAGTTGGAAATGATCAGCTTGACTATAAACGAGGTAACAAAATATGTATATATTGGTTCATATATATTTATGTATATATACAGGTTCCTGTTATGTATATGTATGTGTATATATATCGGTTCCTGTTATAAACTCAGATGTGCCTGTCCTCTTCTTCTCTGTGGTCTTTCCTCCTCTCTCCTCCCCCAAACAAAGCTATGAAATCTTACTCTGTGTTTCTTGTTAGTTTAATACTGTACGTGCATTTTTGTTTTGTATAAAGCATGATATTAAAAAGTAAACACCTTATTTTCTGCAAACCACAATGTATAACGCTGTTTCACAGACACATGTACATCTCTCTGGTTCATTGTATTGGTAAATGTAGATATATGATTGAAATATATCTGCAAAGAAAAGATACCACTCACTGGATTAATGTCTTTCTGTATTTTCCCATTTTCTATTCATGTTATTTCTCTGTATACTTGATTGTTGCTTTGAGCTGCTTTCAGAGAGAAATTTGATTGCACTTCTTTCCTAGAAGCTCTGGTAGAAGCAGTATGAGGCTGACTCACTTGTCAGGCCAGCTCAGCTTCAAACTCTTACTGTGCCTCTTAATTTTCAAATTTGTTAATATGGCTCATTTCCCAAGAAAAGGACATTCATGTGTTTTGTCTGTTCTGCATGTCATTCTCTGAATACTTTTTGTATCCCTTTACTGATAATAGCAAAATTTGAAAAATTGAGACATTTTCTAGAAACTGCTGTCCTTCAGTACTTCTGAAAATTGTATGGCCCCTGGAACTTGGGTAGTAAGTGATGAAGCCATTTGTTTGGTCTGTCATCAGCTGAGGGGCAGAAGGTTCAGCTGGTTTGTCCAGTGTGTGCAGCGCATCTGACCATCTATCCTAACCACAAAACACTGTCTCTTGTTCACTTGCCACTACATAAAATTTGGAGAGGAAGAGGAGGTATTGAAAGGTGAAAATGGGGGAATAAAGGGATTGGAAGAAGCTTCAGATGATCTAGTTCAGGAATGTGGTATTCTGTAGTTTTTCATGTGCTTTACTAGTGAAGGAAGGACAGTAACAAGTTGACTAAGCTAAGTTCCTTAGATGTTTCTCTAAAAGTATAGTGATATTTATTAATTCAAGTAAATAACATAAATCATTTAATGTCCTTCAGCTATTAAATCAGACTAGCAACTTAATTTAACAGCACTGGTGGCCTGCTTAATTTTGAATGGAACTGATGCTAGCAACATTCCTCCTGTGAAAGAAACAGAGTTCTAATTTAGGCTTTTTAGGAAATATTTCTGCATGGTCATCTTGGTACTTTATTTTATAAATACTTATTTTCTCTTGGTCTGCCCTAAGATGTTTGTCCTTGAACCGTATACCTTCTAATATTTATTCTTGCCTTCCAGTTGTAACTTAAACAGCATCTAGTTAGCAAACAACCTTAAAAAATTACTAAAATATTAGCACATACATACTCTTATTATTAATCTGTTAGATGTTTTCCTCTGTCCCTTTTTCCCTCCCTCTTCCTACTCTTTGTGTCGTGGTCTGGAGTCTGAGTTGTTTCAGGAGCTGTTCCATGTGGTGTTGATGCCTTCCTCCTCTGGTCAGCGCTCTGCTTCCAGCTGTATGCGATCCAGTGGGGGACTCTCAGCAGACTGGGTAGTGATGGGACTGGAAGATTCCTACAGCATTCTGAGACCAAGCTGCCAAATCCCACCTAGATGTAGCACAAAAACTTCAGAAAATCCTGGTTCTTACTGCTGTCAGCTTTGACTTACAGACAGATTCGGGAATGTTATATTAGGATGATATAATAAAGAAGCTCAGTGAGTGAGCATGAGATTTGTAATGTTAATTTTATGGATTATAAATGTGATGTTTGCTTGTGCCTTGGTGTTTTATGAAGTTCTGTGGAGTTTAAATTTTGTGCTTTCCAGTTTCTTTAAAAAAGCATATGCTTTTATACTGAGAACAGAAATGCCTAGTCTGCTTCTCTGTCAGGAAAACAGATCATCGGGGAACTGCACTTAGAGTTCTGGCTTCTACAGAACATGGCAGAAATGATCCTACCGTGAAAAGGAAGTAGAAATGATTAAATAAAAGCAGAAGAAAATACTTTGTCACAACTGCTAGCCAAAACAAGTAGAGCATTAGCAGTTTTTCCCTGGCCCATCAGGGTACTGACTGTTTCAGAGTCAGACTGACACACACTTGTGATTCAGTGAGGTCACAGGATGTTGTGCAGAGGCAAACCTTCCTGAGCTGCATGTATGGGATGCTTACCTACTTTAAGCATCCTATGGAAAACAGATTTTATTTATTTTTTCCCTCCAAATCTGGGTGTTCTAAACTGTACTGTATGCACTAAGAGCTTTACTCTTAAGAAAGCTTCTAAAATCCTTAATAATTTTTTTAAGGATTAAAAATAATTATTTTCATGTAGCTTTGTGGATGGCAGCTTTTTTTCCTCTTTTATCTTCATTATTTTCACACCATTAAATGAATCTCTTCTTGGTATATTCTAGGCCCCAGATGAAGTAACTGCTTACAGAGAAACAGCAATTTAAACGTTTCTGATTAGGTTTCTGACATTAAATACTTGTAAGTTACAGAGTTCCTTAGATGTTTTGTATTCAGAACAGATGCATGCCACAGATCTTCACTCCAAAACCTTTTGTATGCAAAATATGTGCATGTTGAAGAGAAGTGCAGTGGAGAACAGAAGTCTCATGAGCAAGGACTAATTACTTGTGGTATTTTCTTAGGAGTTTTAATGTTACCAGGGGCCATCCTTCAGCAGTCAGCACTTCAAGACACAGAAAACTGTTAGCCTGTTTTCCCCGGTCAGGAAGGATAATCACTTTGCCCACGCTCTGGATTAAGCTTTTCGGGTTTCAATCAGCAGCAGCTTCATGTACTTTGTGTGATGACTGGAGTAACATGAGTTACTGTGAGGTCCTTGTGCCATGTGGCTCATTGTAAAAGCCTGGTTGTTCCCTGTGGCTTTCCTTTCCCATGAGCTTGCTTGCTAATTGTAATCACTTTGTGTGTTTGTAGCTCAGCAGAACAATGATCAGTGATGTAGTAAGCATCTCATTTGACTCACCTGACCAGTACTTTCAAGTACATTTTTTTTTTTTTAATGCATCTCATTTTAATTTGCTTAGAGGTAGATATCAAGATCCAGCTGTACAATCCCTTCTCCCAGAGCTGGTGAATACAAAAATCTAATCCTTGTGTTAAAGGATCTCTTCAAATTCAGTTCAGGAAGGTATTGGAAAACTGATCTTTCCATGGGCAGTAGACCGTTCTAGTCACGGCAATAAACATATCTCTACAGAACTTTAATAATAATTGAAAAGGAAGTGAGCAGGCAGATTCATCTTTGACATAACTGAGTTTTCAATTTCTTTTTGCACTGAGTCTGAACAAAGAAATTAATATAATTATTCTGGATTGGCATTAATGCTTCTTATAGACAGAAATATTTTGCTTGTCACAGCACAGTGTGGTGGGCAGTTTCATGCTTCCTCAATGTAGTATTTTCAGGTTGGAAGTGTCCTGCATTCTCTCAGTGTCCGAATCCAAGGTGCATGTATGAGCATAATGTCTCAGAAAGGTGTGCACCGGTTGGATTTGTTGTCCCAGTTTTAATAATGTTTTCCAGAACGTCTAAGCAATTGAAAAAGTGAAACTTTGTGCCTTTCTTGCTGGTAAGTCTGTTGTCCTCTTGCTCCTTGAATCTGTAGATGCTTCTGTATTTGCAGAAGTGATCTATTTTTCTAAAGACCAGTTCCCATTTTGGGGTTCATTACATAAATAGATGTAAAAAAAACCCAAACACAAACAACAACAGTTGAAGATAACAACACTATGTGGTACAGAGTCTGCAGTTGAATGGTTATTTAAATGAGTAGAACAACCCTGGAACTCACATAGGGGTGTGTATTGGAGTATTTCTGTTCTGCCGTGAGTCTTCATTATTCAGAACACCTTACACTTCAAAAACAAACTAACAAAAGTTTAAGGTCTTCTAAGATAGTTACCCAAATTCCCAGTCCCAGTTTTGTTTTTTCACTAATGATCATACTGGATTTCAGAAAAAGTTAGTATCCTCGGTTTGTTAGGGTGGGCCTTTTCAAGGCTGCTTGGGGAGCATCAGTGTTCATCTGAAGTTGCCAGTTTACTCTGAGGCCCAAGACTGTTCTGTCTGCTCTAGATAGAAGCCTCCCCAGGCAAACTCAGTAGTGTTTCTTTCAGTTTAAGTACAGAGCACATGTCTTAAAGAAAAAAAACAAACAAACAAAAAAACCCGTAAGTTTTTCATACTTGAGGCATCCACTAAATGGTTATGTGTCTGCCGGTTCTCAAACCCCCCACATGTTGATGGTGGCTAACATTGGATGGCCATTCACTTTTGGTATAATTTTTTTCAAAATTCTGTGCTTAGGAGAAGGTAAGATATTTGTCATAGAATTCTCATATAAAAAGCAATATATAAAAAAGTAACATTTTATCAATGAAAAAAATGATATATACACAACTGATTAAATTTATCTGATTATTCAGCAGGTATGTGAATGCTGGTGGTTGTTTATTTGTTTCAGGTTCATTCCTTTGTATTTTTAAAATAAATTCTTAACTGAATTTTAGGTTAATGATTTCTTACTAATACATTGGGCTTTCACTGAGTTAGAGAAGCTTGGAATATGAATCTGACCATTTAAATTATTTTGTCCCTCTCTTCTTTTTCATAAGCATTAGTATAGAATTGCTGCTGTCTTCTGTTGTATAATTTTAAGACATTTTTCAATATTGTGGTTGTTACATGGAAAACCTGATAGAGGTGGGAAGGTTATGCTGCTTTAGCAGGAGTATGCTGACACGAGGTTCTTTTCCTCAGCAGCTTGAGATTTCTTCCAGCATTGGTCAAATCATGTAGAGCTACTGATGTCTCAATAGTGACATATTTGTGCCAGGGGGAAGCCAGTCAGCCTTTGTACTGTGTTCCTGTGACAGAATGCTATATATTAATTTTCCTGGGGAATATATTTAGAAACTTGGCCAAAAGTATTTTAAAGAGGACAGTTAATATTTTCAAGGGATGCTGCTATTAAATTCTGTTTCCTGTGTGCTTCGTAGCGCTAACTAAATCACTGTGCAGTCATTAATGGTAACTGTTGCATTATCCAAATTGAGGTTACGAATCTTTCTTGTTGGGGAATGTGGCTTGAGGAGAACTCTGGTTTTAATGCTTTATGAAACTGTCTTAATGAACTGTCCAGCTTTTGGGAGTTTCTTTCAATGTGAGAATAAGTCATTTTGTATCCCTTGACACTTGAAGACTATCTAGGGGGTGGAGCACATTCAGGTATTGTACAGAGACAAAAGAAGTTGTTCTGCCTGCTTCTGCTTCACTGCTGTGTGAGATTGTTAGTAACCTTTCCAAAGAAAGGAAGCTATAACTGTGCAGTCAGGTATTTAAGCTATAGCCTTTATTTTACAGTAAATACTGCCTTTGTAAAAAAAAATAAAATACTAGATTTCTTTCCCACTAGTGTATGTATTTTGAAGAGAAATAACATGACATTAAAAAGAAGGGAAGTATAAGTTTTTATTATCTGTGTGCAAATAAGTAAATTTCACCATAGTACCTGATGAAACCCATTTGAAATAGAAAGCATTTCCAATTTTTATTTCAGTATAGAAGGGGAGTTTTAGCCAAATTGTTTAATTGTAACTTGCAAAATTGTTGCTTACCAAAATCTTGTCCTGGTTTTCCCCTTCTACACCTGCATCCACACCTGTTCAGTCGCTCTTTTGTTTTTCACAAACTGACAGCAGGCTTAGTAGAAACTCATGGCACTCAAATATTTTTTTCCTATATTACCCACTGATAATGATGACTAACTCCTGCCAAGAGACTGCAGAATGTAGTATTATGATACCTACCAAACTTGTTTTAGTTGCCAAGTGGTAGAAATATAGTAGTCTTCCTGTCAAATTACAAGTTATTTTGTACTGTGGATCCGGTAGGCTTCAAGGGAGACAACATTTGGGTACATAAGGCATATTTTTCCAGTATTGTCAAAGTTCTTGGGAACAGGGGTAGATTTTGTCAGTTGTAATGCAAACTGTGCAAAAATACTGGGTTTGTAATGAAGAGAAAACCATCTAGAATTGCAAAATTGTATACATCCTTGACACTGATGGTGGCTTATATGCAGAAGCAATGTATTTCAGAGCTGCTGCCAGTAAAACAACAGTTGCATAAAGGGAGAAAATGTCTTCAATCTACTAATATTAAAAAGGTATTAATGCTTATGAGTATGTGATTCAAATTTGATAGCATTTAGGTTTCAGCATACTGTGATCATGTTCTCCTGCTGGTCTTTCCCTTTCTCTATTGAAATAACTTATTCTTGGTTATCTTTATGAATAGATACTTCACTGTCTTGGCATGAATCAAGTGACTGTACTTCTATACCAATAACTAACTACAAATGTGTGGATATGCCTATAGCCAAACATAGAGAAGAGGTAATTCCATTATACTTTAATTATGCAATAAAGCTGGAAATCATTTTTTGTTTTGTTGGGTTTTTTGTTTGCTTGGGGGTTTTGTTTTTGTTTATTTGTTTCAGAATGAAACTTCTGTTCCTGTTTTAAGCATTGTACAAAACCATTGTATAAAAATTCTTAGAGGAAAAAACATTGCTGTTATACTTTATAGGTATTTATGTAAAATTTGTAAGCAAGTACATGCCTATGTTCTTTTCTGTGATCTAATGTGTTTTAGGAGTCTATCTACAGATGCGTAGAAGATGATAGAATATAAAGCACAATATTTTACAGATATTTGATATGCGGCCTATTGATATTTCAAATCTGTTTGAAATCTGTTTAGAGTTGTTATTATGTAGACTTACGAGTTTTCTTGAAAAATTGTTTCAGATAATATCTGTGATAGAAAGCAATTCAGTTGTGATTGTACAAGGAGCAACAGGCAGTGGTAAGAGCACACAGATTCCACAATACATTTTGGATTATTGCATTCAGAACTCTCTCTACTGCAACATTGCTGTTACCCAGCCTCGGAAAATTGGTGCCAGCAGCATTGCCAGGTGGATTAGCACGGAACGATCGTGGACACTAGGTGGAGTTGTAGGATACCAGGTACAAGAAAATTTCAAATTGTATTTAAAAATACATTAAGAAGTACTGTATTTTCTTTCTTGATTACTTTTAAGCATATGTAGCATACTGAAGAAATGTTAGAGAATCTGCTTTTAAAGTGGAATTTAAAGTCTTCTGTTAAACATTCATAAATAAATGTTTAAACTTTTAAAGTTGAACCACTATAAATGCTAGTGAGACTCCAAAAAAATATTTGTTTTCATTCTGATAATTGGACATATCAGTATTATTGATCACTGAAATTCTTGCAGGAGAACTATACTCTGTCATTATTCCTTTAAAGTCATTAATTAATATACTTGATTTGTTTGACTTTACTACATTTACCGGTCAGCTATGTCAAAAGTTTTGTGCATGTATGGCCTGATTGTTTTGTGAATGTCCTGTTGTTTCTTCTTAACATGTGAAAAACTTGAACTAGTTTTTCTCCTTTAAATCTACCTCCTACTTTTGTTTTGTCCAACTCGGCTTCAAACTCAGTTCTGTCCCCATGTTTCATCTTTCCACAGATACTGATGCTTTAAGCAGCTCTGTTAGTAACCACAATAAACTACTGTGATCATTGTTTCATGGGTAGTTTGACAATAGCTGTGTCTGGACTAGCTTCTCTGGGTCCTAAGGCTGGTGGTGGCTTCACACTGGTGCAGGCGGTGGGAGGATGTTCATAGAGTTGTCTGCTTCTGGAGTCCTTTGCTTTGAAGAATACATGTTGGTTTCTTCTTCCTGTCTTCTTAAGTCTTTTTCTGATTGTTTCTTCCTGTCTTTCTTCTGCTTAGGGTTATATGTATACATGTTTGCTAACGTGCATTTACAGCTTTCTTCTTCATTCATCTGCAGCTCCAGCTTACTTCCAAATGTCCTACATACAGTGTCATTTATGTGCATTAGATGCTTTTTCTTTGTTACTCATAAAACCAGTTCTGTCCAGTTCCAGATCTGAGGGGTTTTGATTTTTAACTGACTGTTACAGAGTTTTTATAGCATGAGGTCTACATTGCCAAGCTTCTGCTTCATCTGTCACCCCACATCTGCTTTCTTCTGTGACACATCGTGTGTCTCCACTTCCCAAGGTCTCTGCTAATGTACCAGACCTCTATATCTCTACATTAAATTGCTCTCACAACTAGACCAAGTAAAGCAAGGGCGAAGGCAGATCAAGAAAAGATCAAAGAGAGCAGGCCTGTCATGTCTCAGTCCTGAGGCCTTGCAAACTCAGTGGCTTATGGCCTCTTACTGGTAATAGCAATACCATCCTACAGGGCTACACAGATACAGATACATCAACTTCATTTTCCTGTCAAAAGGATCTTTACTGTCATCCCTACTGAATGCTGTTCTTTGTCTGAGTATCAAATCTTAGTGTTTTCTTTTGATGTATCTACAAAAAATACTGTAGTAGGATTTTTTTTTTTTAAACACAACTCTGAAGTTTAATTCTTCACTAGGTAAATTGGAAGAGAAAGTAACAATAGTCTTTATGCTCAGTCACTAAGTTTCAGTTCTGAGAGGTGAACACTACAGATAATTCTGCAAAAATCTTATGTCAGGTTTTAACTAAGCCAATATTAATAACCTCTAGTTATCATTTTATAGAATTACTGTGGGTTATGTATGTTGGTTTTTTTCAAAGTAGTTTCTACATAAAGTCTTTTATATGATTTGATACCTTGAATTAATTAGTAATAAAATTGCTAAATTGATTCATTAGGCAAGTGAGTCGTAAAGACATAAAATAGAGTTGTGCTTCCAAACTGTCTTCAAGACAGTATATGTGGATGTGCCATGCTTGTGTGTGAACTGAGCAGAAATGGAAGTAGAACAGTGAGAGTAAACTGGTCAGCTCTAGGCTGCTGTAAATGCTAAAAGTGGAAAGATGGTTGTGGGTCTGCCTGCCTGGCTGGGTAGCACCTGAGATAGCTAAAGGTACAGAAGTATTCTAGAAATCAAAACTTGACTAACATAGGGTTGTAGAACTTGTCTCTCAGGAATAAGTTGCCTGGTCTTGATGATATCTTGTACCTCTTTCCTTTTCTCCTGTCTAGTAAGCAAAATATATTTTGGCAAAATCGTATTCTTGCTCTCTATATTAGTGGAAAGATCCATGTATGTACCTTTAAAAGCCTTTGAAGAATTCTCAGGCTAGAGCCCCCAACAAGGGTTTTTGCTTCTTTATATTGTAGACTTCAGAGTTTGGGTTGTTTTGGGTTTTTTTTAATTTCTCCTAAATAAAATGTTTGTGGTTAACTGGTTGTGGGCTTTAAAAACATATTTGTACAGAGGCTTTTACAAGTTTGAGTGAATAATTTTGATGCATTTATGGTATATTTCATTTTGGAGTTTTTAGATGCAAGTTCCTGTAAATACGTTAAATATCTGTTCCCATCTGTATTATTTTTCTCACCGTGTTAGGTAGGTTTAGAGAAGATTACCTCAAAGGCGACAAGATTGCTGTACATGACAACCGGAGTTCTTCTTCAGAAAGTAATTTGTGCCAAAAACCTCACTGAATTCACGCACATTTTCATTGATGAAGTAAGTTGGTGGAAGTTCAGTTTAAATTTCATATTAAGAAAACCTTCTCTTTTGTCTCTCTTCCCATGGTAGAGAAAGAAAAATGCAGACATCTATTTGTAAAGATATTTTGTAGAAGTGGTGTGAGCTCATGCTTCTTGAAATAGGCTTGTCTTAGCGATCCTTTGAACAACAAAGTTTAGAACTGAGGGTGTGGGGAGGATTTTGAGGATTGCTTAACTTTTGGTACGAGTGCCTTGAAATGTTTTCTGGAATCCACTGTGTGCATTTCAAGCACACGTCTGACTAGGCCTATTAGGAGGTGGCAGCTAGTTTTTACTCTCCTGGCTATTACTGTCCTTAGAAAGTCTTTGCTTTTCAGCGATGTCCTGAAAAATAAAATAGCCCTCTGAAAGTTTTCTTTCTTCTGGCCGGGTTTACAGTCCACTCTTGTGGGTTCATTATTATTGCTGTCACTTCACTAAATACTAAAGAAAGTATACTTGTAAGGTTTTTTGTAATTTGTATGTTTTTACATTTTTATGCTTATTTTCTGTGATAGGCAGTGTATGACTGTTAAACATAGTAAAATGTGAAATTTTGTTTTCACAAACCATGAACGTAAATCACATGTAAGATGCAGGACTTAAATCCTGAGATGTGGTGACACAGAAGAGGACTTAAAGTTCTTTTTCTTTTTTTTTTTTAAATTTTATGCTGGTTTTCATTTTTATTCTGTTACAGTATTGTAGTTGAGGATGACTTTGATTCTTGGATATTTGAGGAGCAGGGAGACAGTATTTGGTGTACCATTAGACTATTACAGTAATAATGAATGAAGGCTGTCATGACTGCACTTGAAATGGGACATGGCAAACCTGGAAAATATTGAGTAAATAGTTACACTTCTGTATGAAGAAATTTTAGGACTTCATTCAAACATAGAAAAGAACAAAGAAACCTCAAGTCCTAAAGAAGTGTACCAGTTGTCTTCATGGAAAAGATTTGCAACCACTCTAATACATAAGTGGAGTCTTGCAGATCTTAATGTTTTTAAGCTAAACATAAGGAAATACAGGTTAGATGTAAGATGCAAAAGAAGATGCATATGTAGAGAAGTGTTAGATTGTTCCTTTAGTTTTAAAAATTATTAATTAGATACAAAAATCAGTGAAATTTTCTGGCCCCTTATGCAGGAGAACAGACTTATGCAGAGATTTTTTCAAGCCTTGTTTGTTCGAACTGATGGTAACAGCTTATACCACTTCCTTCAGCAGCTCCTAGCTTTCAAGACTATGTGTTTTTGCTTCCTCAGCCTAAATGCTAGTCCTTCCTGTTCCCCTTATGCCACTTTTTTCCTCACGTCTACCTCACAGATTATGATCTTGATGCAGATAATAACCATTTTAACAACTCTGTGTTCTCCACTGCATCCTTAATTGCAGGTCACTAGCTAAATCGTTTTCATAATGGGGCAGTACCGAATAGAAGTATGTCTTTATGTTATGTTAGAATATGCTAATTACCTTACAGGGGATGGATGTTGAACTTTGAAGGTAGAACTCTGGAAAAAGCTGCTGCACTTAATATATTTAAACTGTAATTCAAGAAGGGGATATGATCATCGTTGGTAATGTTAAGAAGTATTATTGAACTGCAAGGAGCAGTCAGAAAAGTCAGGTGCTAGGTTATATAAAGAACTTGGTAGAAAATAGTGTTTTAGAAAGCAGTTGTGTATTTTTATCATAGCTAGAAGCTACTGGGAACGAGTGACGTCTATTCAATTTGCTTAGCTTGTAGATAAGCCAGCATAGTCCTTGCCTGGATTATTTGTCTTTGTACCAGTACAATTGCCTTACACGATTTCAGTATCACTTCAGCTGTTGTCAGCTCTAGTAGAACTAGTGGCTAGAGCTCATGACTGGTTTTCTAGTAATTATTCTACAATTTTCATTACTTAATAGTGGCATATAACTTTCACAAAAGGTGCTCTAGTTATCTGAACAGCTGTGTTGGGATTTTAACATGCATAGTCTTAAAAGATGTGTGTTCTATGAAAATGTATTGTTGTTCCAAGTTACAAAAACAAAACATGAAATTGAGTAGTGAAGGAAGAGATTGCCAAAAAGAGCATGAATTAATGAAAATTAAAATGTGGATAATATCCTCCAGGTACATGAGCGTACAATAGAAATGGATTTCTTGCTTTTGGTCATCCGTAAACTGTTGCGTACAAACTCACAGTCTGTAAAGGTAGGTACAAAGTATATTCTACTTTTTCTTGCACGAATAAATTTATACATGTTTTTGATCTACAAAGATCAAAAGGTCTTTGTTGTAAAGAACTTGCCATAAATGTGTCATTATACTTTTCTAAAGTATTATTTAGATTGCCTCTCTTCATAAGCAAGCAAGCTAAAGGGCATTCTTTTCCTGGCTGCTGTAATGTGTTCTGAGAGACTTTTTTTTCCTCATGCTAAAATGCATTAGTTTCTAAAGTGTGCCTAAGGCTAAAAAATGCAGGATGGAGATTTGACTAGAATTATGTATTGGTTATTGAGGGCAGTGCTTACCCTTGGTTAAATATGGTAGCGTTAACTCTTGGAAGTACTGAGCTTTTTTAAAATGGGACAGCATATTTGGAAAAATAGCAAAAAAAACAGAAAGGCTGTATTGTAATTTCTAGACAAAATTGTTAGTAAAACATGGCTCAGATTTTTCTCTGCATGTTAGGAAATTGTGCTTCATACTAAAGCAGAGTTTGCAGAGATTTAGTGTGACATATTTAGTCTTTGTCTTCTCAAAGTAATGAACTCTTGAATTGTCAGGCCAAAGAGTGCAATTTCCAGTAATGACTAATAAAGAGTTACTTAGGTAGGAAAGTAAGAACACCATGAAGATAGTCTTATTTCCAGGTTCTAGCAAATTGCCATTCAGGGACATCTGAAGTGAGAAGTTGTTACTGTGCATATTTTGGTATAATTTAGTGGGGCTTCAGGTATATCCGTGCTGCATGAGTGGTTTTAGACTACTTGATCTTGAAGAAATGTCTGCTTTGATTACTCTCTATTCCAGTGTGTTCCTCCGCCATGTTGGCGATACATGAGCTGATCAAACTCTTCATTTAGTAATTTGATGGTTCAGACACTCTATTAGGAACCCGTGGCGCTTCTGCTTGGCTAGCGCGTGGCTAGCAGACAAACAATCATTTGTTCTCCCACTCCCAGGGGATAGGGGAGAGAATTGGGGGGCAAGGGTAAGGGGACTTGTAGGTTGAGATAAGAAGAATTTAATAATTGAAATAAAAGAAAACTTAAAATAATACTGATATTAAAATATTAATAATAGTAATAAAATATGCAAATGAGTGATACCCAGTGCAGTTTCTCACCACCCACTGACCAAGCCTGGCCCATTCCCAGATAACGATCCCAGAGGAGCGACAATCCTGAAACCGAAATCGCAATCCCAGAAGAGCGAGAGCCTGAGCGAGAGCCAGGGAGAGCTAAAAGAGGAAGAAACCCTCACTAATATACTGGACATGATGTGATATGATATGGAATATCCCACTGGCACATCCAAATGCCTGTTTAGCTTATCAATTTAAATATTCCTCACCCTGCCCCAGATCTTGTTCTTGTAGACTAACAGAACACAAAGTCCTTCACTTCCAGCGACAAAAATGCAAACACTGCTGTGTGATCACTGTTTTTCTCTTAACAAATCCCAGGCTGAAAGCAAAACACAGCACTATTCCAGCTACTAAAAAGAAACCCAGCTCTGCCTCAGCTAGGAACCAGGACAAAACTTGTGGTTTTCCTTCTAGTTGGGAAGGAGTCCATGCAGATTAGAGTGCAAATTACAAAGCTTGTCTAGAAGAAGAGGTAATTTAATATTCCTTGCCTGTAACTGTGGTTAGGATAATTTAGATTGGACTTTGTTTCAGTAGCCTTCAGGCAAGGTTACATCTAGCCTATTTTCCTAGCATAGAAGAGCCACTATCTATTGAGCCATGAGATAGTTCATACTGTAGTGGGACTAGTTTCATATAGTATTTGCAGAATTATGTCTTTTTACATTTCTCCTCCTTTCAGGATCATATTAAAGGACTTAATGGTTTAGCCTGCCCTCTCCATGTATTGCTTGTGCATTTCCAAGTGCTTTGGAGCTGAGCATGGTAGTACGATGCCCCCTTCATTAGTTTGCCTGCCTGTCACTTCATAAGGGGAATGCTCTTGTATTTCATTGCATTTTTGTTTTGGGTGTTGATGTCTTTATTTCATTCTATTTTTTAATTCATGCAAGGTGTCAGGGAAGCAAAAGAGGGCTGACTGTGTCCCAGTTTGCAAGTACTGCTTGGAGTGGCTCAGGAGACTGAAGATATAGAAGCTGAACACAGTTCATTATAACTCCTTGGCTCTTCATCCTTTTTCAGGTTGAAGCTATCTAGTTTATTACAGCTGGCTGTGCTGAGCAGTGGGAACACATTCCACATAGAGGGGTCAGAGGGTAAATAGCCATAGGCAAATTCTGAATTTCATAGTAGTTGAAAGAAAGGGTGTCATCAGAATTGTTGCAGATACCAGCATAGCATGGCATGGCATTTTACAGTAAAATAATGTTTTACATGTGCTGTGCAATTTTTCAACAGATAATATTGATGTCTGCTTCCATCAACTGTAAAGAATTTGCTGATTACTTTGCATTTCCAGTTCGTAACAGTCTGCATCCAGCCTATGTATTTAAAGTGGAAGGCAAACCTTATGCCATCGAAGAATATTATCTTGATGATTTGAAGCACACTGTTCCTTTCAAGGTATTGTGAATGTAACTATTTCTTTGGACATAGTAAGAAAGAAATTGGAATAGTCAACTGAAAGCTGTGTAATAAAACTACAAATAACCAATTTTACACTGCAGACCTAGATAAGAATTAATAAATGAAAATAAAACAGGAGTCTCCTTACCAGCAGCCTAGTTTTTCTTTCGTGTAGCAGAAATGGAATGTAAAGGGCTGGAAATTTTAAGTAGTATGTGGCATTTTGTTTGGTAACTTGCATTCAATGTGAACAATGTAAAAGTCTGTGCAGAAAGTAACATATGAGGATTTATAGATCTGAATACAGCTGACAAACTCAGGGAATATTTCCTGGGCTGGTTCATGTTGCTTTTGTTTATCAAAGGCAGAAGGAGCTAGAAAATAGTGTCATCAGAAAAGAAGCATTTATGATTAGAAGTTTGATGTTATCAGGTTGGCTTTTCTGTCAACTGGTGCTCACGTGCTTCCTATTTCCACTCCCCCCTTTTTTTTTTTAATAGTCCCAGAGCTGTTATGTAGTAGTTTAGAACATATTTCTGTTGTAGCCATGTAGGCCACTGTGACAAAAATGTAATTTTGAGCAATGAAAATATGTTAGAATAATAGGTATTCACCAAACCCATGATGGCCACTTAGCAGCCTGTATGGCTGCACTGGAGAATTGCTGCAGTGATGCCTTAGGAGGGTAGTAATGGCTGAAGATTAATTTATTGTGTCAATGTTTAGCTTATAAACTGCACAGGGTATTTGTTTATAGAGCTCCTGATACGCTGTTGTGTAGCATGTATCTGCATAGACAACAGATAATGAAGGCATGAATGTAAGTTTGAATTAATCTGCTATCTGTGGTTTTATAATAGGAGTTTGTTTTACAGTTGTAAAACAGCTGTGTAGGAATTTACATGAGTGTCTGAATTCTTTCAGTATTATGGTCCAAGGCAAAATAAATAGGTTAAAGGAAAATAGAACAAATACACTCAGGCTTTAATAGTGACAACCACTCTAAAATAACTGGGGCATGAGAGTAATTATTGGTCAGTTTTGCTAATTCAGAAGACTGTTACAATATTAATACAATTGAGAGAACAGAGGATGCAGTTAAAAAGTAGCAGTTTGTGAACATTCTATTATTATTTAGCTTTCATCCCTCAATTCTTTAGAAACTAAATTGGAGAAATAAAATAAACAGGTAGTTTATGGGAAACCCAGAAGAAAATATTATCTTATGCTGTACACAGCCCAGGGCATTGGTTATGCCTCAAAACAGGCAAGCCAAAATAAAAAGCTGTCAACTGTTGAAGTTTTAATGCAGTCAAAAAATAAACTAAATGCTTATAGCAGTCGGCCCATCAGTTTTACACATTAGTATGGCAGCTCAGATAGATAGTGTGAAGAAGGTTACGTAATACATGATTCCTGTAAAGATTTTTGATGCTAGATGACAACAAAAATGTAACCAGGAAATTAGGTAAGTTTACTTCAGTCAAGTTGCATTTGTCATAGCTGCACTTTGAACTGAGTGTCAGGTGCCACACCTTTCATCTCAAGGATCGCAAACAAAAGGAACTGCTTTCAGTGCTTATGCTTTTCTGTATCTTTTATTTTCTCTGTGTATGAGCATTTAGCTTTGATTTCTTTTTTCAAGTTTTTGTCTGTTTCTTTGTTGTGTTGTCCTGGCTATAGCCATTCTGTTGTTCACCAGGAGGAGAGGAGTATGATTGTCCAAGAAGTTATTTGTAGCTTAGGGCAACAGTAGAAGCACATAAGTGCTCTTGATGTTGTTGTTCTTTTTTTTTTTTTTAATATGTATGAAAAAATAAGAAGAAATTGAATTAGAAAGCTCTTGTTTTCTTATGGTGCTGTGTGTGGAGATTGAATAGGAGTTTTATTTTTAAAATACTTAAAAACATGGAAAGTCTAAGTTGAAGATTTATGTAACATCCTAGTAAAAATTAAAGCAGAGCCTGAATGCGAAGGCAGTTAACTCATTAACACTGCCAGATGGAAGCCAGGGCACATCTTTCCTTGTGCTAAAATCAAAATCAGATAACTGCCTGAGGTACAGGCTTCAGGCTTTAGTTCTTAGTATTTTATTTTTGCCTATAAAAGTTCACATTAAAGAATACAGAAGTTAAAAGCAAAAAGTGTCTTTGTTTTTTAGATTAACAGAATTTTTTCTTTCCATTTTAAAATTAATAACTATAAAATCAGATTACATAGATCATAACTCATTCCTTAAAGCATCTTGATTGAAATCAGTTTGGTCCTTTCTGTCTTGTTTGCTCTGAGGTATGAACCTTTCTCCCTTCTCAAAAAATCTTAAAATCATTGGATGTTACTGTATAAACGTAGAATTCTTTTATGAATACTGCAGAGCTCTTGGCTTTAGTATGTCACTCATTTCTCTAGGTGATAATGTTTTAAAACTATACTTGAAAATAAAAATTTTATTTGAGCAGTTCTGACTTGGATAATTTGGGAATTCACTGATATCAGTTGTGATTTGGAAGATAAATAGAAATGCCAGTCCTTATTTTTTTCTTCTGCATGCCTGTTTGCAGTAAACACCTTACTATGGCTAGGTAGACATCTAGCTGAATCAGCGATAAAGCTTTCCACTTCAATTGCTTCATTTGTAGGAAAGAATAAAAATAAGAGGGAAGGGAGAAATACTCTTCAGTGTAGCACTGGTGTACCCTTGCCCAGATACTGGGTCATTTATAGGTGCTACTGTTTAATTTTTGAGTATAGACTTATAAAAAGTAGTTTCTTTTTCTTTGCAATAATGGCCTTTGTAAGCACATTGTTCTGAATATTTAACTGGATCATTATTTTGTCATGTCATCACCCTCTAAGTCCCAAGGAATCAGTGAAAGACAGATTCTGATGAAAAATGTATGAAGGCTGTATCTATAGGCAGATTTAAAGCTAGTTGTGTAAATGCTTACCTATCACCGTAGTATAGTATTGGAGATATCAAATGCAGATGGATTGTATAGTTAATTCTGTAGGCAGATTTTCAAAATGTAAGTAACTAGAGTGTCTAGATAGTACTCTTTGTCAGTAAATCTGTGAAATCCCATGTTGTTACTTCCTACCTACAGCAAAAAAATAGCGTTCCATTTTTGGCTTGCAAATATAAAAACTCTTCCATATCCCTGGAACTCAAGTCAGAGTCCAGATGAAAGGTAGAGAACTGCTGTCAAAAGCTATTCCAATTATGTTGTATTATTTCAGTCAGCTCTGATGGGGCTTTTGGATTTGCTGCTTGTCATATCATTACCTTTTATCAGGAGTGATGTGGCAGCCTTGTCACGTTAAAGAATACTAAAGGTATAATCCATAACAAAATTGAAAAGCCAGATTTCACAGTTACTTAAGCAGGGATAATCTAAAACAGAAAATCTTCTATTCGAGCAGCCCAGAAAAGATAAATGCCTTAGATGATCACATGTATTGTGGGGAAAAAAGTACTAGTTCTCAAAACTGCTAGAATGTTGTCTGTGGTTTCTCATTAACTAATCAAACTTCATTGGAAAAGCATTTCTATAGTGGGTTTAAAACGCTTTTAAGAAGCTCTGGGAATGAGTTGTACACCTGAAAAGTCTACCTGGCTAGTTGATACAAGGAGGTTGGAGAAGTGGAAAGAGTATTGTCAAGTTCTTACAGGTGGCTTTTTTTTTGATCCTCAATCCTTTACCAGAAGAAAGTAGAATAATTTTCTCAGTGTTTTCAGAAAGGAGTCTTTTCTGCAGACACCAAGGCAACCTGGGGTTGACATGATGTAATGTTAAAGCTTGGCTCTTCTGGTAAGGGTTGGAGAGGTGAGGCCTGAGGCTGCAGTTACAGGCAAGATTTTGGATTGGGTTAAGACTGTCTTGGCAGTGAACCTTGAACTTGAATATGCAATCCCAGTGCTGGAGCTGGGAAAGACGCAAATGAAAGGATGCTACTGCTTCCTCTGCCTTTCCTCCCAAGAACACCTTGGGAAACTGACAGGTTAGAGCCAAAACTGTTGTGGTTTTTTTTTGTTTGGTTTCTGGTTTGAGTTTTATTTTTTTTAAGTTTTTCAGATTAAAAAAACTCTTATTCTCACATTCTTACTTACTTTTGGCTGCATTGTTAGGTGGCAGTAATACCTCTTTCTGGTTTCCATTTTGCTTTCTTAAATAAATTAAGTCTTTACTATTCTCCTTTTACAAGAAAGCCTCTTCATTTTTTTAGTCATTGAAGTAGTCATAATTAGCTTCTGTTCAAGTTTTGTCTGATCCTCTTAAAACCTGGTAAGAATTGCAGATGTATTGTCAGTACACATCAGTTTCCCCAGCATCACAAACTGGGTACCTGTTGGCTTCAAGAGTTCTTTCACTTCAAAGGCTGTCAGGTATGCTGGCTGGAATCTTTGACAAGACTTGAGTCACTCCAGAGTGAGGGGCAGTTGTGTACAGTGTCACTAACACATTGCACCCTTAGAATGACCATAGTTCTTTGACAGAGTATGACCTAAAACACAAGATCTATTCAATGCAAAGACAATTTAAATGAGAAGGAGGTATTTGATTTATTTGGCAATCACGTAGAGACTTGCGTTATAGCACCTGTGAGAAGGATTGTCCCTGCCTGCTACAAATTCCTGTTCCTAGGGTTGTGGTTAGTTTTACGTGCTTAACACTTCTGCATAAGGATTATGTCCTGCAAATGTTAGGGAATGGAGTGTGGGCTAGTGCTTAGCTTAAGTAGGTAAATATCAGAAGTATTTCTTTAGCATTAGAGTGGTAGGATGCTTGAAAGAAAACGTCTGTTTAGAAGGTAATGACTGCTCCAGATTAAGTTACTACTTTGTACAGCTTCTGTGCTGGATCAGTGTTAATTGGAAAGCACTTGAGAAATTAACACAGTACATGGTCTCCAGTCTTTTAGCCTGTTACACTGTGTTAACCTCAGTACTTTCTTCTCCACACAGCTTCCTACTCAAACAATTGAGGAGCCTGTCATAGAAAGGGAAATGTATGAAGTAGCAGTGTCTTTGATTCAGTCATTTGATGAGCTGGAGATGAAGAGCAATGGGTAAGATACAGTTCAAGATACAGAATCAGTGGTTCTTTGGGGAAATGAGATGCTAATTAAGGAACAGCAGCAGCCCATGTATTAGAATTATTAGTGGTAACTTAATTTTCTGTGCATCTCTGCTTTTATTTTATATATTTGTGTGATTTCTACTCAGGGTAGTCACGCTAAGACTACTTGTAGGTCTTACTGAATGTGTTCTTGAAATACATTTCATGCCCTGGAGTGTAAGTGACCATTCAAGTCAGCCATGAAATACGGGAACTAGTCTTTGCTGCGGACCAGAGCTGAATATTATTTATATGAAGAATAAATCCAGAACTACTATTTTGTATTGTAAACTAAAACACACAATAAGCCATGAAAATAGAGTGCAAACGAGGCATAAATTTTCACTAACTTGTGCCTTACTGTCTTTTGAAATAAGTAAATATTAATTTATGTTACTCTCTAGTGTTTTGTGAATGCTCAATCTCTGAAAATGTGTATTTAGTTTAGGAATGGTTTCTGTTCCCATATATTCTAATCGCTTATAAATGTTTGCTGAAGAAATAATTTTATTTTGTAAGCTTAATTTTCTTTTCAAACTTATTATTATGTAAACTTTGAAATTTTAAGAAAGCATTGCTTAAGCTCAGCTGAGCAGTTACTGGGTGAACCACTGAAGTACAAGTGTCGATGGAGGTCCATAAATACAAAAAATTTGTCACTAAGGTTTTTTACAATATATAGTTACTTCTGAGATCTTTTTTCGTTATTATTTCTTTTGATCTTTTCAATTAAGCTGTTTTACTGTAGTTCAGAATAGCCAAGTTAAACTACCTTTTACTAATAAGCTACCTTTTTATAAGCAAGCATGAAGGCATTAGCATTTCAGCTTTCAAATACCAAAAGGGATATTATGAACATACATTGTTATGTGCCTTCCATTAAACACTATGCTTTCTGATCATCGTATAGTTTGAGAATAGAGACTTTCAAGATGTCTGGAAAAAAATTACATTGGAAAAAGAGTTCTATATTATGTTAAGGTGATTTTAGCTTCTTGACTCAGATAAATCGAAGGTGTCTCCATCTGAGTTTATGTTGTGACCTTTAGTTCTTGATAGTGGTTAGCTCTTTTAAATGCTAGGCGTTTGTTAAAGATATCTAGTGATATTTTTAGAATACAAGAGTATTATATATACTTGAAAAATGACTGAATAAGTTCACATTCTGCAGTAATATACTACGTTTTCATTTAAGATCTTTGGTGACCTGATTGCGATTCATTTATTTGCTGAATAAGAATGTTTCTATTTTGACATGATTTTGGAGACAAAACTAAACCCAATGATCTACTTCCAATGTTTGTATACCATGTTTTTCAGAAAGCATAGTTGTGAATAGTGTCTTTAATTCCATTTCTTCAGGAAGTTTAAATAATACAGGTTACAAAAAGTGTGCAGTTCTGCCTGTTATATAAATAAAGTAAACTGAAGTTGTAAAATTAATGAAACTTGCATGTTCTTGCTAGGGGAAAAAAAATACTGAGTGTTACATCAGAACGTGGAAGTGTGCTAGTATTTTTACCAGGTGAGTATACATTTTAACAACTTCCTTTTTCCTTATTTGTCATCTAAAAAGCTTTCTTCTGGCACTTCTTCCAGGGATTTATTAAACACATATTTAACTTCATTTAATTGGTCTGTTTGGATATTTTTCTTGCAAACTTGTTCAAATATGGCAATAGTTGGAAGAGCTGTGAGTCAAAAATTAAGATTTTGTATGTTTTAAAGATGAAGGTATAATAAAATTAATTCTACAGATAATCCACGGAAATTCAGTTGTCTGCATATAGTGTAGTCTTTTAATTCTTGTTGTAAAAGAATCTTGTTTTTTTTCTTTCCGTGTACATTTGTTAGTAGTAGGAATGCTCAAAAGCACGCACGATGACGTAGCAATTAACGATCAGAGAACGGGTTGCGTATAGTTTGTCGTCTTTAAACAGTAAACCTAAGTTATCTTGCGCTGCCTCTAAAATCTGGCTAAGAGGTTCAGGTAAGAATGACAGCCAAAACAAAAGCATACAACAGTTTTTGTGTGACTAGGCTGCAGACTCTCAAGTTTCCTGAACATCACAAACCTGTTACCTGGTTGTTTCAAGTATTCTTTTACTTCACAGGTGTGAGAGTTTGCTAGTTGAAAACTTTGAAAAGACTTGGTTATATTCTAGTGGAGAGTCAATCACCTCAGAGTCAGGAACCACTGTTTCCTTGGGCACACTGAGGTCTATCCCTAGCAGGACTTTCTAACTCTGTAAAATCATTATGAATGCCATTTCCCTGCTGTGTTGAGTTTAGCAGTAGACATGCTAGCCCTAGGAAACACCACACACCAGCATAAAAATGTACTGCGTTTGCAGAGTAGCTTTCAGTGGAGGGTGCTCCCTGCCAGCTAAAAGGCATTAGAGCTGCTTTTCTTGGCGTTACTCTCTCTATAAAATCAGTGGGTAGAAGGAATTACTTCATTGTGTCGATGTAGAAGTACCCATTTCCATTTGCCATATAACAAAGTAGGGAGACCATCTTTGTTGCCTCTCGTACTGGTGTTTGTCTGGTGTGCTTTCAGACTTCCCCCGGCCTTTTTGAGTCTTAATTTTAGGCTGAAATTACTCTTTAGCACTTTCGGTTCTCAACTCTTTTTTGTCTTTCACTTTGAGGTGTTTTTTACTGTGCTGCTGTCCCTGATGGCTTATAACTGTAACTGATAAAATGAAACTTCTTGTTCAAATACATTTGGTAAATTCACAAAAACCTTTGTAGATAGTGCTTTCTGAACGAGCTGGTACTAAGGTTTGATTTTTATTGTTGTTGTTGTTCAGTGTTTGACCTTGTCCTGTTTTATAACTGGATACTCAAGAGTGATCTTGAACACAGGATTATCAAATACCTCTTGAAGTTTTCTTCACAAGTAGTCTTTATACAGAACCGGAGAAAAAGGGAGGAGAGCCCTCAGTTTACAAGGGTGCAGCTGAGACAGATTTGGGTAAAAATAACCTCCACATTTAGGACACTGATTTGAGGTGCCTAGATTTTTTGAGTGCTTACAATTACATAGCAATTTGTACATTCCAAATAACATTCCCATTGGCATTTCAAGCTGAGGAGGCAGCAGCAGCCAGAAAGAGCAGTGCCCTGCTGAGGAGCACGGTTAAATGATTTTTGCCGACTGTCTTTGTGGAACTCGGTGATGGGGCAGAATCCTCTTCCGTGGAGCAGCTGCAGCTGTCTGAAGTGGGATGACATGTTTTCCCTTCCTGTTGTAATTGCCTCTCTTGTTCAGTGCTTATTTTTTTCTTTTTTTGGTTACTGAGTCTGATTCTTTACAGATAAATAACCTTCAGTACTCAGTCCTTGGATTCCAGAGCTAGTCTGACCCTAGATACTCGGTGATACAAAGTGCATATTAAACCATACAGTGGGTTTTTTAACATACATGCATAGATGTTCCCCGTGGGCTTCGTTAAGGTTGCACATCCAGTCTTAATTCTGTCTTTCATTTTGAGTGCTTGACATGGCAACTTTCTTGAGCATATACATTGATGTATAGTTCTGTAGATTTTTTTTAAAGAACAAATTGGAAAAAGAGGTCAGACTGTGTGGACTGAATCATCACTAAGCTATACCTTCAAATATATAACATGCTTCTACTAGACTAGCTGAAGGGCTAAATGAAAGCAACAGTAGGTTGTCATCCTCTTCAGGAGTTTGCAGAAGATGAGGTGGCCTGATTTCTCTGTGCTTCACATGCACTTGCTGATGGCAGGAATTGCATAGCTTAAAGCCTTAGGGTTTTCTTTCAGAGGGATCTGCTGTTACTGTCCTAAGCTTTTATCTGTTCTACTCCTGTCAGTCTGTTTGTTTTGTATTTCCTTTTGCACTTCTCCATGCCCCACTCTTCTTACTGTTCTAGTATGTTTGCCAAACAGATTTTGTTACTAATTTCTTTTTCATTACAAGATCTTTCTGTCTTAGTGGCAGCCTCTTGTTCTGTAGGCATCATGATCAACTCTTGTCACTTCCACAGCTGAGCAGCAGATACTGCCTGCTGTGTCTAGTCAGTAATTACTAGACTGATTAATAATTAATATTGATTATGCAAAGTCTACTTCTACCAGTCATGGATCAAGCTTCTTTTAATTGTTTTTAAGCATAAATTAGATTCATGTCTTACTCAGATACGTAACTAGGCAGTATGGAAGTAGGAAGCATTAGACAGTGAGATAGTCAAGCAGTACCTAGTGGGATCGAGTAGGTCTGGCAGGCCGTGTCCAAACAGACCATATCACGGTGTTCTTATGTTTTCTCTCTATCTTTAAATGAACACATGCATTTTTTTTCTATATTATAATAATCCTAAAAAGTTCTACTGCTTTTCTATTTCCCAGGTTGCATGTTTTTCCTCTAGAGTGCTGAAGGTGTTTAGCTTAAAGCTTTGTTAATTGCTTCATTATTGAGCTAGTCATTGTTGTTTGGCCTGTTACTTGCATTCTCAAGTACTCTTAATTCATTTGAGCTATAAGTTAGGCTTCTTGACTGTCTTTTCTAGGTTCCGATGACATTGCTTTCCCCTGTAGTAGCCTCACACAAAGCATGTCTCTTAAATTTTAAAGTTTCCCTCTGATTGCCCCACCACCACCTTTTTTTTTCCTGCTACAACTCACCTATTCTTCCTGCAACCCTGACTTCTTTTGTCTACCTTACCTATAGCTACTTCCCCTCATTTCCCAGTTTCAGTCTGATTCCAGTAGTTGACTAATCTCCATATTCTCCTGCAATTTCTTTTCCCAGTCAACCTTATGTTATCACCATGTTGGTTTCTTGATGAATCCGTTTCTCCTTTTCTTGCCCCAGTTTCTTGCTTCCTGGCCTTTTTTCCTTGCTTACCTTAATTCTACCACAATGTCCAGCCCATCACATACCCTTCTTTCCTCTTGTTTAAATTACTCTTCTTTCTTATCTTCCCTGAAAATATCTCTCCCCTTCCAATTGCATTTGTCTTCCTTCTTTCTCACTTCTGAAGTCAAGTAACAGTCATCTGAAGAGTGCAAGAACTTTCACATCGATGTTCTCAAACTGCATTTAGCCTTATTGAAAATTGCAGCAATCCTGTACTGCAGTTACAGAATAATTTCATTTTTAATATCCAAGCAGGGAAGCCCAGTGTTTGATTTTTGAAAATGGGGCTTTTGGAATTGAATTTTCAATAAGAAGTGCAGTAGGCTTCTCAGAAAGCTTGATGCCTGTGGAGGTATTCAGGAAGACAGCAGAAATCCACTTAATTATAAGGTTTGCCCTGGCAGACGTGAAATCCGTACCCTAGAGAATGGCACTGGAACTGCCAAGGGTAAGATGATTAAGGCAAAAATAGCTAATTTATTTTTCTTGGCCTTGCTCTTGGAAACAGCTTGTTTTGGCTGAAATACCTAAATTTACCCTAAACCAGACATTCAGCGTGTGGTAAGCATTGTTAGTTGTAAGGAACAAGGGTTAATAATGGAACACTAGCAGATGGCCTTTATATTAGATATTGTCACTGTACTTCAGTAAGTGTAGAATTATGCAAAATGACTCCTGAAAAAGTAATCATCCACAGTGTTTTGGTGAGTAATTATTACACTTACTGTTTAACTCATCTCCTGTTTTATTATATGGTGAAAAGGAGGTAATAATGAAAGTCAGTTGAAAATTTAAGTAGACATGAGAATTTATTTTAGACTTGTTAGTGGTTACTAAAAAGAAAACAAACTCTTGCTTACTTTTTCTCTAGGTTTGAATGAAATAAGCTACATGCAGTCATGTCTCTCAAATAAGTTTAACAAAAGGTAAGTTAGGCCACATTTGTTTCAGTTCAATAAAGTTGAACATGAATTCTTCAGCTGTATGATTTGTGATACATAATATGATATAGCACAGAGGTGCAACTAATTCTTATATTCTTGCATCAGTAAATATTTCACTAAACCCTTTTCTTTAGGTGGCAAGTGTACCCACTTCACTCACGTGTGATATTAGAGGAACAAAGTAATGTATTTTTGCCTACAGTTCCTGGCTACAGAAAAGTAGGTATTGTTGAATCATTTACTTTTTTATTAAGTGCATGAAACCTTTTGCTAGGGTAATAGTAGCAAATAATAAAGTATACAAATTAATATTAGCTGTGCCAAATAAAACAATTGTGTGAGAGCAAAGCAGTTTGGTTTATTCAAGAGGTGAACTGATTGCCTTTCTTACCAAGCTGTTGCTTTAACTGTTGTTTAGACCTCAAGAGAAGTGCAGTAACAGGAAGTATGCTTACATTATTGTGTGACACTGATTTTATTCTTCATAATAGTTTGTGCCTGTCAGTTCTTGCACCTTCATGATAGTAGTATGCTGCTGGTGGTGCTGCATGGCAAAGTAGTTCCCCAGTATGGGGATGTCTTGCCAGCTTTGTACCCCACATTTTGACCAGTGTCCTGGTTTTCTTTATCACTGCTGTTAGTATGATGGTTTTTTATGACAAAGACATAAGGAAATATTTCCATTCTTCCTCTGTATTGTCATATGCTATACTACTTTATTATGCTTTTCTGATCTTAGGACAAGAAAATACAAATTTTCTTGTGTTGTATTGCCTTTTTTAATATGCAATTAGAAATACTATGTAGCTGTTACATTTATATTTCTTCATAGGAAGTTGAATCGTTCATGTATAAACATTAATGTGAGTAACTTTTTCTTTATGCATTCGTTGCTCATTTTTTACTTCAAAACTCAGGTTATTCTGTCTACAAACATAGCTGAGAGCTCTGTAACAGTTCCTGATGTTAAGTATGGTAAGTCATCCAAATCTTGTAATTGTGTAAACACTGTATTTGTAATGATTTCCTTACTTGTGCTAACCTAAATCTCCACAATGTGTCACCGTTTTACAAAGCATTGCAGTTGAAGTTTAATTTTGACAGTTGTTGAATTGTTTCTTTCACAACAGAGAACAGTTTTAAATCTGAATTTATGAACAGACAGTAGAGCTAATGAGTGGGGTGTTGGTTTTAATCTTTACTGGAGGAGGGAAAAATAATTTTAAATGCAGTAACAACCAGAATCAGACTTCATGTCACAAGTACTTTTAGCTTTTTATTCACATTATTCTGACTGTATTTTGAAATAATTGCAACAGATTTATCAAATACCTGTACAGAATGTCTAAATGCAGAAATGATTGCCTTTTAATGCTTATCTGCACTGTTTATTGTATTTATGTTAACATATATTTACAGTTCTGTTAGTATTCAGTGTGTCCTGGATCTGTTTTTTTATAAACTTAATGTTGTTCTTACTGGTTTTCAAATAATTGAAACTTTCCTTTTCTGATAACACAGAATCAACCAGTATTTTTTTTCACTGCCGTGAGGATAAATTGTTTTATAATAATACTAGATTTTTTTTCTTCATTGCAGTGATAGATTTCTGCCTAACTAGAACTTTGGTTTGTGATGAGGAAACTAATTACCAAAGTTTGAGACTTTGCTGGGCATCTAAAATAAACTGTAATCAAAGGAAAGGTAAGATTACAGTAGGTAATGGAAAAGAATTTTAGAAGCTAACCTTCATGAAGAATTCTACGTTGCTTTTCATTTTACTAACTGTAAAAAGCATGGATTATTTTTGCCATGAATAGTTCATACAAAAACATAATTCCTTACCACGTCAGGGTATTAAAATGTGATTAAAAAACTATGCCTGAATGCTTTATTTTATTCATGTATTTTTCCAGAGGAATGTTTTGTATTGAAAAATATTAAAATTCATGGACCATAAAACTTAGGAGGATTCTTTAATAGTCTTTTTTTTAACATGGAACATTTTTAAAAAGAGGAGGTAGGTACTGCTTAGGTATTTATTAACTACTTGTGAGTTTCAGCAGTAAAAGAAACTTTCATGTCTATTTATCTCTTACATAAGTTGAAATATCTGCAGCAGTGTCTCTAATGTTAGACCAGTGTTTGTCGCACAAGGTTAAGTAAGATTTCATCTCAGCTCTTCTAGTAGGACAGTACTCTCAAATCTCTTTTTTTTTTTTTTAAATTCAAGTCAAAAAGAGTACTAAATAATAACGGTGACATCTTTAGATATAAAAATATCCTCATTTTTAAGTATTATGAAGACTTCACAGTTACAGCTTGTGGTGGATTGACCTTGGCTGGACACCAGGTGTCCACCAACCAGCTTTATCACTCCCCCCTCCTCAACTGGACAAGGGGAAAAGAATGATGACAAAAGGTGGTAAGTAAAGGGAGATCACTCACCAATTACCATTCACTGGCAAAACAGCTTCAACTCAAGGAAATTAATTTAATTTATTACCAATCAGATCAGAGTCCGGTAATGAGAAATAACACCAAATCTTAAAACACCTTCCCACCCCTCCCTTCTTCCCAGGCTCAACTTCAATCCTGATTTCTCTGCCTCCTCCCTGCCAGCATCCCAGGGGAATGCGGAATGGGAGGGTGTGGTCAGTTCACCACATGTTGTCTCTGCTGCTTCTTCTTTCTCACACTTCTGCTCTAGCATGGGATCCCTCCTATTGGAGACAGTCCTCCATGAATTCCTCTAACATGGGTCCTTCCCACAGGCTGCAGTTCTTCACAAACTGCTCCAACGTGGTTTCATTCCATGGGGTGCAGTTCTTCAGGAACAGGCTGTTAGAGTGCGGGTCCCCCACAGGCTCACAAGTCCTGCCAGCAAACCTTGCTCCAGTGTAGGCTCCTCTCCACAGATCCTGCCAGGAGCCTGCTCCAGCACAGACTTCCCATGGAGTCACAGACTCCTTTGGGCACATCCACCCACTCTGGTGTGGGGTCCTACACAGGCTGCAGGTGGACATCTGCTTCACCATGGACCTCCATGGCCTGCAGGGGTACAGCCTGCCTCACCATGGTCTTCACCATGGGCTGCAAGGGAATCTCTGTTCTGGTGCCTGGAGAACCTCCTCTTTCTTCACAGACCTTGGTATTTGCAGAGTTGTTTCTTTCACATCTTCTCACTCTCTTCCAGCTGCTATTGCACTACACTTTTTCCCCTTCTTAAATATGTTATCACAGAAGTACTGCCACCATCACTGATGGGCTCAGCCTTGGCCAGCAGTGGGTCCATCTTGGAGCTGCTGGGCATTGGCTCTGTCAGACACAGGGGAAGCTTCTGGCAACTTCTCAAAGAAGCCACCTCACTATAAAACCTTGCCATGCAAACCCAGTATACAGGTTTATTTCCATTTGGTTCTGGGTCACTGTAGGTTATGACAGCCAGCCAATACACTACCAGTAGAAGCAGCATTTTGTATAGCAGCCTTGGACTTGTTATGCATATGACTTAAAAACATGGCCTGATTCTCCAGTGGAGCATCCCGCTGAGTGGAGTGCCTTTGAGTTTGTTAAAGTGAATGGTGTTTGGGTTTGTGAAGACAGACTTTCTGAATCATTGTGTTTTCTATAAATAGTAGATCGTAAAGATGTTTTGCTGTTCATTCTGGTCTCTTAAAAGTTGTTTATATAGAAGATCTTTTTTAGCTACAGAGTCAAATAGGAAATCCAAGTACACTAATTGTGTAAAGAAATACAGACACAAAGCATATTTACTCTGCATTTAGAATCTTAATTTTGGGGGTATGATAAAACTTACATTGATGTATTTATCTATATTAAATTTAGATTTGGCAGGACTCTTCTTAGTTTTGAGGGGATGTATTTTAGCACAGGATTTGTGGTGTCTTTTCAACTGAGAAAGATGGATGCTGGTTTGAGGGCAGTTAGGTGAAAGAGGTATTTGGGTGAAATGTTTAAGTAACTTTCTGTTGGTTACTGCTGCTATGAAAGCAAAATTATTTCATTTGATCCTTATGTAGGAAAGGACAGAGAGAATGTCTCCACTGAGCCTGTCTGCTGCAAGAGAGCAAAATCCTGGTCAGAGTGCAGCAGCAGGTGACAGCTGCTGTTCAGCTGTCCAGATGGCTTGTGGATGGATGGGTTTGAACAGCCTGAAACTTGGCAGTTTATAAATTGGTGATTTGTTCTTTTACATGAAGGTCGTGCTGGACGTGTTTCCAAAGGGTACTGTTACAGGCTTGTAAACAAGGACTTCTGGACAGACTTTATTCCAGAGAAGTCAGTACCTGAGATACTGGTAAGACTTTTGGGGAACATGACGAATTTTTTTAATGTATGTGGTCATAGAAAGTTCTGCTTTACTTTTCCTGAATACAGTGTACAGTTTAAATAGTTACTAATAACTGTAACACTGAATGGAATTAACTTTGATAAATGATTGACAAATACCATTCCACATAGTTTTCATCACAGAAGAGATGCATTTTAGCAGTAAAATGGATGTGGATGAGAAATAAGCAATCTGTTCAAAAGAAAAATATCCTGAGGTCCACAAAATTAATTTCAGATTTTACTACATTGTAAGCTTTAACTTATTTTTCATATAAAACACTTTGTCTCACTTCCTTTGGGGGGCAATAACACTAACATTGTCTTCCCTTCAGCGTTGTCCATTGGGAACTACAGTCTTGAAAATAAAAAAGCTTGATATGGGGGAACCAAAAGCCTTACTCGCAACAGCTCTTTCTCCACCCAGTGTGTGTGACATTGAACGTAGCATACTTGAGCTGAAAGAGGTGGGCATTCTTTTACTGTTGTTATAAATCAAGGTAATAAAAATTTACTGTAAAAATACATTTCTTGGTATTTAAGGTAGTAGTAGCCTTAATTGGAACCTGAAATAGGAACTGTCTACAGAATCTTTTCTCACATATGACCATTTGATTACCGTCCTCTTCAACATAGTTTCTGCAGTTACTTCATTAAGACAGGATTATAATTTCATCAGGGGTAATGATAGTGTTTCTGAACTAGCATTGGTGATGGGAAAGAATAGGAAAAAGTAAGAGTACTTGAACTCTGTAAGTGAAATTGTTTATTAATAAATAGCACAATTACACACACCCCTTATGATGTATAGAGCTCAGCCTGAAGATCCCCTTCTGGCCTGTACGTGGAAGTTGATGATTTTGCTTTTCAATTATAAAGTTGATAGGGGGTAGTTGATGTGGTAAAATATCAATTATAAAGTTGGTTCATTGCATTAAACTTCTTTTCGAAAGTGCATTAGGAATTAAATTTGTGTCATTTGTAGTTTGCTTTTATGCCCAGTGTATGTAGTAAAAGCTTCGGTTTCAAAAGACTAGGCTTTTAAAATTGATTTAAGAACTTAAACTAATTACAGTTTTGATACTAATTAATGTTGCTTTGAGATAATTGCTTGCTTCTTGTCTTGTTTTCTTACAAACTGGTCTTACGTTTATTTTTGTCAGCTTCTACAAGTGAATAAATTTTAATTTCTCTAGCTGGGAGCATTTACAACTTGTGGGCAAACAGAAGAAAATCCGTATGATGGTGAGCTGACTTTCTTAGGAAAGATATTGGAACAGTTGCCAGTGGACCTGCATCTTGGAAAATTGATAGTACTTGGGCATATCTTCAGGTGCTTAGAAGAATGCCTTATTATAGGTAACTGAAACAAGAACATGTGAGAACATTTCTGTAAAAACAAGTGATTTACAAGTTTTCATTTTGATTTTTTTTTTTTGGTAGCTGCAGCACTCTCTTTGCGGAATTTTTTGGCAATACCTTTCAAACAGTGTGTTCATGGACACAGGTATTACCCTTGATGTTTTACAACTTCCTGACTACATTTGGGGGCAGAAGACTTAAGTTGATACTTAACACAGTCTTTTACATCATCAGTCTGATTTTCTGTCAAAGCGCCAAGCAGTGCAAAAAACTTTTCCAGGACAGCTGAGATACTGAAATCTATTTCTATGTGAACTAATTAGTATCACAGAGCTAACTCATCCTTTTCTGAGTACAAGGCCTGATTCTTCAGCTTTATCTTTCTAATGTGAACATGTAGCAGCATCTATTAAAATGGGGTTTTTTAAATAATTAAAAAATAAATCCTTGCTATCCTGTTCGCACAATATACTTTCATCAAGGAGATGTGAAGAACAACAAATAATTACTATAAATGTATTGACGTTGTTTATTGAAATACTGGAAGGTGTTAATAGTGTATTCTCAGCTGTATAATACGGTCAATATTTGAAAAAAGTATTGTTGATAATTCTTTTTGCTTGTATTTCCAGGAACAAACTGTTTTTTTCTGAGAATAGTAAGAGCGACTGTATTGCAATTGTGAATGCATTTAAGGTAAGTCTTGTTTCCAACATACATTCCAATAAAGTCTGATAGACAAAGACAGAGCTTCTCACCTTTGTAGGATCAGTGCAGCATTTGTGCTTTGAAGTTGCTAAAAGTATTTAAAACTTTCACATTACTCCTAGCTACTTAGTGATACCTTTTGAGGGCTGTGTCCTACTGTACAACTCTGCTAGTTCTGGTGAGTTAATTTTTACCACTGTGAAGGAGCTGCACAAGTATGCACCAAAGTAAGGTGGCAAGACATGGGTAAAAATGGGCTTCAAGGCTCAGTGTCTGGGTATATCCCCTACTTTGTAGTCTCCTATAGTTTTTGAGCTATTTGTTCTACTAAGCAGATGGAAAACAGCACAAAGAGTGAAGAGGATGAGAGCATGCTGCTTATCTGAGTCTTCTGCTTGCTAGTAGTAGAAGCAGATTTTGAACAAGATGGGAACTAGAGTCTCAGATTCTCTTGACCCCCTGTGATCCTTTCAATAAAGGAGCTGTTTTACATGGGGAGGCAGATTTTTGCCATTCCAGGAGGGTTTACCTGTGTCATTCCAGCTACTATAAAATTCATGTCTCATTGCCTCCAGCAGAACAAGTGATGACTAACTGGTAAGCAGAAGTTGTTTCTGGAATTAATAACTTAAGGTGCTGAACAAGTTTTTAATGTAGCATATCTGCTCTGTGTGTTCTACTGAGGATCTCACTGCAGCTGTTACAAATATTGTTAGGAGATTGAAGTCTTCTGAACTGTAATACCTACTGTGCCTTCTCATGCTTCTCTTGAAGGTCTGCTTCGTTCATTTTCTTGTGTCTTAATACTTTGTGTACATCTTTGTTGCTTCAAGACTTCTTTCCAAATTGTCTCTGAGCCTTGTTGGAGAGACTGATAAAAGCTCTGTCATGGGCAGCAAGAAATTTCTATTTACTGCAAAACTATGTCTTCCAAATTCCAGATGCTGAGAACATAACAGCCTTCAGTGGTTCAGGAAAGTTTGATCATACTGAGTTCTGTTACCTAATAAACCAAATTTTTTTAGGAAAATACCAAGTTTTCTGGGCAAAATGTTTTTCATCAGCTGTGGAGGTGTTTGAATACTGTTGAATTGAAATATGATACACTTAAAAAAAATCATTCTCATAAAGCATTTATTAATTTATCCAGACAGTTAAACTCGTTTCCTGTAATTTGCACAGTTATCAGTAACCTGGATAGAATTTAAGTCAGAAAGAGTATATTCTAGGTTTTCCAGAGTGCTCCTTATTTTTTCTGCAAAAAAGTCTTGTCTTTCATGTCGTGTGGACAGTGTCCCATTTCAGCTCCATAAGAACAGATTTACACAGGCACATTCTTTTGTTGATGAAAACACTGACTGATACAGAATCGCACTGAACTGTTGTGGTGTGAACTTGTGTAACTTCTTAGCTAGCAGAATGAAGCAAGTGTTAGCAGGTTGCTTCTTTTCCATTGCCTGTGCTGGTTTACTTCAGGTCAGCTTATTTATCCATGTAGTGTTTGTAAATGATTATTAGTATCAGCCTAAAGCAGGACTGAGGTGTTTTGTTTCAGGCCATGAATGTTAATAACCTGATAACTATCTATCTATTCCAAAATGACTGTAGCTTTCCTGCTACTGTGTTCCTATGTAGGCAGTCCACTGATCACAGGAAATTCTGTTTTATCATAAATCCACTTTAGTCAGGGCTTAAGAATTTACAGCTTATTTATGGCATTGATCTCTCTATTGTAATAAACAAAAATAAAATGCCAGAGATAGTGATATTGGTAGCTCCCTCTTAACCAAGGGCAGTTTGGACTGGTAAATTCTAGTACAGAGTGAGTTTAGTGTCCTTTCTCAAGATTTCATAGCTTTGGCTTTGTAACATTTTTGTTCTGTCCAAATGTGATTTTTGTGTTCTTTGGCTGTTGGGTAGCGCAGTACCATGGACAGAGGCTGCTGCCTGCAGGGACAGGCAGTGCTGGTACAGGTAGGAAAGGCTTCTGCTTGAGGAACTTACTATTAAAAATCCAGTGTTTCACATTATGCATGGTCTGACACATTCTGTAACCTTCTGGAGACTCCACAGTCTTCAACTGTAGATTTAATTTATTCAGTTTTGTGTGTGTTGGCCTTTTTTAGCTTTGATAAAAGCTGAGTTGTTTTTCTGTGCTCTGGTGTCAGAATTTTATGAAGCATGCTTGGGCATGTAAGCCACATGTACCCACTGATCCTGCGGCTCAAGCATTTTCCAAGTTCCTCTTATCTTGTTGTATAGTGTATTTCCCTTGTGTCCTGTTAATCTGGAGATAATACATCTATAAACCAGTATTTTTATCCTAGAAAATAAACAAAAACATTCAAACAGAGCTTCCTGTGCAGTATCTCTATGTGTGAGTTTTGTGAAAGCTTTGTTTTAAATGGCTGAGTATAAGAAAAGAACAGAGAAATAACTTGTTTTCAAACTTCCAGGTTCTGATTGCATTTCTTCCAGGGTAGGCTGAAGTTCTGTGAATGATTGATATGTCTCTTCTAAGCCCTTGCTTATGCAAAGGTTTCAGTGAATTAGAAAAGGTCAAAAGCTTTGGTAGTAGAAAGAGGAGAATCCAGCGAAGTAAAGGATAATCAGCGTGGTCTAAGTGATCTGATTTTAAAAAGAGAGAGGTTTTAAAAGAAAAAAAAATGTCAAATAAGTGGAGCTATTTTTTCTGACATACTAAAACACTTGGATATAGAAATAATGGATGTCAAAAGCATTATTTAAAATTAGTACATCAAACAGCCTCAACCAAGGTAAAGGAATGCTGTCTGGCTATTCAGCTATGCTGATAATGTCCACCAGTAAGCTGGAAAATTTACTGAGAGGTGACTTGCTGTCAAACTAGAAGAAATTAATTCTTGAGGCATCTGTCATAGATTTGCTGCCTAATAATGAAATTATTTTTATTAATATCCAGGGTATGTTAATTTCTCTTCCAGCCCTGTTTTCTGCGAGGCATCTACGTCAGAATTGAATCTGAATCATTCAGTTAACTTACTTTTGTCCCAAAGCAAGGAGAAAAGATAGACTCTGAAAGTAGACTGCTTTATTACAGCATCAAATGAAAGCATCCAGGGTGTTCTGTTTATTTATGAATGTTTGCATATGCTTTTATACTCAGTCCATCTCCTCTCAGAAACTAGATGGATAGCCTGTTGACAAAGCCTTGGAACATAATATGCTCGATCTGCTTTCAGAATGCACCAAGATCCAGAATCTCTAAGCTACATCCAGAAATTCAGTGACTTAAATGCTGTGCTTCCAGTTTAGTTGCAGGAGCTAATGGCAAGTTTGAGGCAGTACATGTAACTACAGTTCATCCAATAGTGCTTAAATTCCTTTTCAGTCTGTAGATGTGGCATTGCATGCCATAACCTCTAAGCTGACTTGGAGGCAGAATAGTTGTCTTCCTACAGCAATTCTTGTTCTTTAGTGTGTTGTGGTACAACATTTGTAACCCTGCCATACTTTCAGCCCTCCAGTAATGCATTCTTAGAATTAAATTTTGCAGCCACACCATTTTATGTGCTCACATATGAGCAAAGGAAGACCAAGAGTTCTTGCCTACCTTCAACAAAACAGAGTATTCATGAGTGAGAAGTATATATCTGCTTAGGAACCAACCAGACAACCATCATATTAGACTAGAATCGTTAAATAATTAAGACTGAAGGGACCTCAGGAGGTCTGTAGTCCAGTTGCCTGCTCAGAGCAGGTTCAACCTTGAGGTCGGTCAAGGTTATTCAGGGTTTTATAGACAAAAACCTAATCTTAGTTGGCCCTGCTGTGTGGGATGTTGGAAAAATTGATCTAAAGAAGACTCCTCTAATCTAAACTACTGTGATTCAAATGTCCTTACACTCTTTTGTGCTTAATATTTGTAGTCTGTGTTAGCCCAAGGGCATCTCTTAAAAAATTATCTTCAGTACAGGTATGGGAAAAAAAAATCTCACAATAATATTTGTAATAATTTTTACTAAAGCACTACAGTTGTGCCTGAATACTACACTTTCTTTGTTAGGCATGGCAGGCCTGCAGACTGAAAGGGGAACTGAGACATCCCAAGGTTAGTTAAACTTTATTTCTTCTTTTCTGTTCCAGGTTGATTACTTCATTGTTGGAGTATTTTATATACTTAGTGAGGAATTTTTGCTAGCAATCCCTTTTTAATAGTTACGATTTTTCCTAAGTAAATAGAAGCATAGGCTTTGAGAGAACATGAGTCTTTGATTCCACTCTGAGTATTTGAAGGCAATCCCTTATGTAGTGCCTTTCACAGATGGATCAACAGTGGCCAGAGAGTTTGAAATCCAAGGTGAAAAGGAAAATTGAGCTGTAGTTGAAAGAAGTATCTTTTAATATGCGTAATTGTCTTATTTTTTTAAAGAAACATACAATTTTCACACACATAAAAAAAACCTGAAAGATGGAATGCCTTTATGTGTATCAGTCACAAAAAATACTACTATGCACACAGTAACTGCCTCCAGTCTTTCTTTTGTGTGTATAAGATAAAGCTTTTTTATTTCTCTTCTTTTTTCAGAGCATAATATGCTTTATGAACACCAATGCATGACATACACTGAGTTATAATGAGTAGCCAAGATGGCCAGTTATGCATTCAGATAGATAAGTTTTGTTTTGGGTTTTTTTTTGTTTGTTAGTTTGTTTTTTTTTTGAAGTGTCCATCTTAAAGTAGATTCTCTAGTAGCAACACAGAGGAGTTGGACTTGTGGGTTTATATGAAAAATTTAGGTGACCCACAGGTGCACTGGTGATAACCAAAGTATAGTTCAGTAGTCACACATAATTGTCTTATATTTTCCCATATTTCATAATACTCGATTGATATTGATGCAAAGAAAGCTGTGAAATGAGATCAAATTCTTCCATTGCTGTAGATAACTATTTCTGTCTACACAGAAGAATGTTAGAGAAAGCTCACTAGCAGTAGAAGAAACAAGTTTTAACAAATTTTGCATTAGCTTTTTTCACTTTCATTTCCAGAAGGAGCTTGAGTGGGGTCAATCAAATTCTATTCATATCAAGAATATCAGAAAGGTAGGATGAAAGAGGTAATAATTTTTATAAGCTGGAAGACTTAACTTTCCTTATTTTCTGCAATAAGATCTTGGATAAGCCTACTGTATTGTTATGTATACAATTGTGTGTATATATTGTATTATATATTGTTATGTATATTGTTACGTATCTGTCAATATATATAGATGTATATTTTTAGGCTTTGTTTCTCTCTGAGAGGAGAGATGATACAATTTAAAGTTGTCAGAGAATAACTGGACTCCAATTACAATTTAAGACAGATCAGACTGGAACTTTGTCAACTATGATCATAGTGAGCAAACATTCGGGCAGTATTTCCCCCTCTGCTCCTCTCTTCTCTCAAGTGGTTGTAGAGACCCCATTTAGAAACAGTTTCAAAGGAAAGAAGTAAGAAAGATTATTGTGATGGTAACAAAGCCAGGTGTGCATTCTTGTGAAAAATATATTTCAGATAATCATTTATATGTTAATAAGGCCAAGTATGTATGCCTTGGAAGGATGAACTCTTTAAGTAGTTTAAGTGCCACAGCTGAAACTTTGGAGATATGGCTCTTGGTGAAGCCTGTCGGAGTGGCACATCCAGTGTTATCTTATCTCAGAAGTGGTGTGAAATTATTAACTGTTAAACATATTGCTAACATTTTTTTAAGACAACTCCAGTATTATTTGCTAAGTGTATAGGTCCCGCAGATGCACTGGCTGTGATGTGACCGCTGTCTGTTGTTAAGTAATTGATGTCTTATATTTAGGATAATTTTAAGCAAATACAATTATATAATGAGGAGTGAACTTGAAAATTTGTGGGGCTTTGCGGCTCACATTACTGCAGCAAGTAATGAAAACTCTGCATCACACAGGGCTTCAAGCTTAATGTGATATGTTGAGAGGAAAAATAAGGAAAACTCCTGAGTAACGGTGATGGGCCGAGCATGGCCTTGTGCATTGTTCCAGCAGGTCATACCTTTGGCATGAGCAATGTAGGACCTGTGTTCAAAAAGTACAGAGGGGACAGGAAAAAAAAGGCTTTTTCATAGTAAGCAATCATTTGGATAAGAAATGCCAATAGTTTTTGAGCTTGTATATCTGATGTAAATGAAAAAAAGGATTTGGGTGGGGGAAGATGAGAACAAAGCAAATTGTGGAAAACTGGAGAGCTGAAGGATTACTCTCATATGGGAGCCTCCTGGGTAGTTGGTGTCCTCTTAGCCCAGTTTCAGATAATTCAGAAAGAGGCTGTGCATGGTATAATAGTTCAGGAGTTCAGAATGGGCACCTACACTAACACTTATTACGATGATTTGGGGTTTTTTGTTTGCCACACTTTCAGGTACTAATTTTGTAATTCCTTGTGTGGGAGTGGATTGGCAGAACTGAGGCAGCCACTCAGAGTGGTTTCTGATTGTGGTATTTGTCCTATGAGGAAAGTAACAGGACTTCTAGTATCCTAAAACTACTAGCAGCAGAAAGGAAAATGTAGATATGAAGCAGCTGAGTGGACTGTACCTTTCTGCATTTCCTCCAAATCAGTTGAGACAATGAAGACATCCTCTGTATGATTGGAGGACCACCAGTGGCTGCTTATGGAATCTTCTTAGAAATGCTTAGGATTGAAAGCTTAACAGAGCATATTCTGCTGTAGGGCATAAGTTTGGTCTCACTTAGTCATCACAGTTGTCTCTTGAACTGAGAGTGCAGCGTGTTTGGTCATTGCTGCAGTTAGGTGCAGAAGTCCAGGTTGTTGTTAGCATGTTTTTTACCTTTTAAGATACAAATCCCAAATTATCTAAGTGGAGAATCAGTATATCATCTTGTAAAATGTTATTTCAGTTCTTTTTCTATATCATATATGCTTTATATATGCTTTGCAACTACAAAATTCTTTGCTTTATAAAGAGACATCAAGAAAACTGAGTCACAGTACTGAAATTATTTTCCAAAGTAGAGATGCTAAGCATTATATCAGCTGAAATACATACTCGTGTCACCTAAAAGCAAAGGGGGTTTGCCCAGGTGTTTAGACTTTTACTAAAATATTTCATTTTAATTGGTAGATGGTTTTGATCTGTTTAATATGTAACTTAGAGTTCAAATTTCAGGTGGAAGAGTTATTTCACTACTTAAAAGAGCGAGTCAGTGCATTTAATATGTTTGTTAATGCTCAACCATCTGCTATGGATGAGGAATATGTATACAAACAGCGCTTCATTTTGCAGGTAATGCTTTATGGACTCTTCAGAGGAGAGATGTTATTTACAAAATTTGTAGCTGAATTTTTATATGCTAGTACTGATGAACTAGTATTACACCTGTGTTTCAAAATTCTCTGTAGATTTTGAGATTGCAGGTGAAAAAAATTTCTTTTTGACAACTTGGACAACTATTGTTACTTTTAATGGTTCAGAATTCACACTAAGTTGTTCCTTTGGCTGTCCCTTTACTTCTGACAATTCATAAAATAAAACCAAGTCGTACTGAGGTGAATTAAACTGCATATCTAGATTAATCTTTGTTCAAGTAATGAAAATACTCAAAAGGATGATGGCTTATGTTGAAAGGCTGAGAACTAACAGTTTTGAAAAATATTTTTTCATTTAAGTGCTGTATTTGGAGCACCGCTAGCTTTGTCATTTACTGCGCAGGGGAGGGGGGAATTAGATGTCTTTCAATGATTGTTACTTTGTCAAATTTCCAATTAAATTTCTTGTCTTATTTGGTTGGATTAGTAGTGATTTTATTTTCACAGAGCTATTTATAGTTTCAGTGGTGATTGGTTTAACTGTGTAAGCAGTGAACTTTTCAGAGCTGAATTGCTAAATACTGCAAGGTGTAACATGAAAATGGAACAAGTTTCGTGTAGCTAGTTTGTGGGAATTCATTTTAAATTTAGGCTCTTCTTGATATCAGGGCTAACTATTATACTTTTCATAGAGCAAGTCTGCATACAAAAAACACTGAAATGTTGTAAATCGTTCCAGACGTTGAACTCTTTTTCACTAAAGTATGTTTTTAAGGGTTTGTACGAGTTAACGTTTAGTCTGAAATGACAGCAATTCCTGCAAAGAGACAGGGAAATTCTTCACATGAAGATTATGTTGCCTTTTTTCTTTTCAAGAAACTGAATATAATCTGCTGTGCTTTACAAAATATTTTCTTCATTTCAGGTTGTAATAGCTGGTGCTTTCTATCCAAACTACTTTACTTTTGGAAAATGCAATGAAGAAATTGCTGTGAGAACCCTTACTGGCAAAGATCCAAAAACGACTGTAATGGTATGTAAGAAGGTGAAGGACTTAATAAAGAATCGAGTAATAAAAATATGTAGTCTCTGGGCAATATCCTCAAGTTTTGTTCTGTCTTGGGCAAGGTCAGAAATAATTATCTACCCTGATCCTCGCTTGGTAAGTTGTCTTTTCTCCCACCTCCCTTTCTTCCATTGTAATAAACATTGTGTGGGTGGGCAGCTTTAGAATTCCTACTGAGAACTGCCTCTATACATTTTATTGCTAGTCTTGCACAGGCAAATAACTTTCATAAAACTAGTGAAGGATTTGGAAAATAGAACAGGACTATCAAGGATATCTTTAGTGAGTATTTATGAAATGGGTTGTTGCAACTTTAATGTTACTTTTCTGTAGTCTGCCACTTAATAGTCCATGACATACATGCTTGTTGCTTTAAGGTTACTCAGGTATTGCCCTCTGCTTTCTTTTTATCTTCTTCTTTTAGGAATATTTTTTATCTGATTGAATAAGTGCAAGTTTGAAATGGCTGTGTTGATTTTGCAAAATGGTACACAATCTAAACTAGGAAAATGTTTGGTGTATCTGAACTATGTATAACACTGTAAAATAACCATGGCCTATGCTTAAAGAAAACAAACCTACAAACCAGTGAGCCTCAAAGAATAAACCTGTATTGACACAAGAGAAAATAGTTAGATGAAAAAGTAGGAGAGAAACTCATAAAAGCTTACTGACAAGGAATTTTTTGTGCTTTACTGCTTACCCAAAAAGAGAGGCAAGTTCTATGCTGAAGGGGATGCTAGCATGGCAGTATGTGTGCACAAACACATTTATGTTTTTGAAGTTTGTAACATATTGTTTCAGGATATTGAAGAAAAAAAAAAAGCCCTGTGTAACATACTAGACAATCTGGTGGAATACAGATAAGATTAGTCTTGCAACAGCAACATTAAGATGAAACTGTTAGATCTAAGGAGCTATTTACTTTTATTGTATGTAACTCTTGGTCTTCTCATATATTAACTGCTTGTTATCTTGGAGAAGGAAGAAGCAGCTACTCTGTCTTCATCAGTATAAATGATCTTCTAGGCACAAGTGCTGCACATCCTTCAAGCTCTCTTATCTGAGAGACTGTTCTTTTAGGTGTGTGGTGCTCCCGATGGTGTGTGCCAAAGATATAAAAGGGAGTTTTATATCCTTACTCTGTGGTCTCTAAATCATCTTGCCTTCAGGCAGTTTCTGCAGTCTGACCTCGACCATGTTTTTGACTAGCAGCTGATCTTAGTTCTATAACTTCAAGGCATGGGAAGTTTTTCAAAAAATAATCTATTCTTTCCTGTCTAATATTGTAACAACAAAATAGAAGAATAGGCAATTATATAGCCCCTGAAAAATAGTTCAAATTACAGAAGTTTGAACTTGCTAGTTGAGAGTTCTGTGATTCTGTATTAAAGCAAGATGAGATGATGTCCTATGAGACATAATAGAATCATATAATGTTGTGAGTTGGAAGGGACCCACAAGGATTGAGTCCAACTCTTGTCCTAGCATAGGACAATCCCAAGATTCAGACCATGTTTCTGAGGGCCTTGTCCAGATGCTTTTTGAATGTTGTCAGGCTTGGTGCCATGACCACCCCCCTGGGGAGCCTGTTCCAGTGCTGCTCCACCCTCTGGGTGAAGAACCTTTTCCTAATGTCCAGCCTAAACTTGCCCAGGCACATCATCCTGCCATTTCCTCTGGTCCTGACATTGGTCGCCAGAGAGAAGAGATCAGCACCTGCCCCTCATTTTTCCCTTGTGAGGAAGTTACAGACCACGATGAGATCTCCTCTCAGTCTCCTCCAGGCTGAACAAAACAAGAGACTTCAGCCTCTCCTCGTACAGCTTCCGCTCTAAACCCTTCACCAATTTGATAGCCTCCTCTGGACGTTCTCCAGTAGCTTTATACCCTTTTTATCCTGTGGCTCCCAAAGCTGCACCCAGTACTCAAGGTGAGGCTGCACCAGTGCAGAGCAGAACAGGACAGTCACCTCCCTTGACCGGCTGGCAATGCAGTGCTTGATGCACCCCAGGACACAGTTGTCCCTCTTGGTATCCAGGGCACACTAGTGGCTCATGTTCAACTTGCCATTGACCAGAACCCCCAGGTCCCTCTCTGCAGGGCTGCTCTCCAGCCTCTCGTTCCTCAGTCTGTGTGTGTGTCCAGGGTTGCCGTGTCCCAGGAGCAAAATCTGGCACTTGCCCTTATGATTGAGTAAGAAAAAGGTAGAGAAATTACTGTCTGGCTACAGTGGCATATGAATAGCTGTGAAACTACAGCCTTAAACTGATTTAAGTTTGTGCTGCTGGAATCTTGCTTTGCTTTTGACTCCACATACCCTTTTCTTACGTTGAATCTAATCTGCCTCCTGAGTGAGCCAAGTGTTCAAGTAGGAGAAAGCTATTCTGTTGCTTTGTAGAGTTAGTTTTCATGCTAGTTCAGCTCACAGAATTTGTGAAATACATTACTATCTCTCTTGTTGCCTTGGTCATGCATGGTAAAGTCATAATCCATTTTACTTAACTCTATGCATTCTATAGAATCCACTATACTTAACATTATGCAATACATTCTATGTAACTAGAATGTGATTCTTAACAGAATGCCTTTGGAAAGATGTTGCAACTCCAGTAACTTCAGCAATTTGTAGTGGTTTCAGGATTAAAACTCGAGCAGAATAAGAAAATTGTTTAATAATTCAATGTGGAAGAAACCTCATGAAGTCTAGTCTGTTGAGGTCAAAGCAGGGTTAACAGTGAGTTCAAACCATGTTGCTTAGGTCTTCATCCACTTGGGTTTAGAAAAAGCTCTGAGAATGGAGGTATGGCAGCTTCCTACAGGATCCTGCCTAGCAGTTCCCTGAATAAAGCAGTCTGTGCTGTCTTAGACTTCAGGATGTGTATTCTGCTACTTGTCTTCCTGATTCTTCATGGGTCCTTGAGCTCCCCTCTTCCCTGGTTGTTCTGGCCCAAGCTGCTGTTGATTATCACTTCCATAACAAGTTCTCCCCTGTTCACTAATAGCAGATCCAGGAGAGCCCTATTTGGCTCATGACCTGTTTTAAGAAGTTAATTTCAACACTTTAGAAATCTAGGAGCTTGTGTCCTGCCCTTCTAGCAGGTTACCAGGGACCTTATTTTCTCCAGATCATAGACCCTGCATCTTAGAGGGAGACCTGCATGTTGCCTAAAGGTTATCTGCTTCATCCTGAGTGATGCTCTGTTACAAATTCCCACCTCGGTGTTACCCTTACTTTACCCTTACTTACCCTTACCTCTTTGCTTATCCTGACCCCCAAGAGCTAGGTTGTCCAGTTGTCTGCTCCATACATTTGAGCTGCTACTCCACACAGGGCAGACCAAGAGGTTGCTCTTTGACTGTCATGTCTAAGAACTATGTATCCATCTGTAAGTGCTCTCCAGTTGTGCAGGCTGTCTAACCATATCTCAGTAACTCAATACGTGGTAGTTCTGCCAGGACATGCAGGGTTGTAGCTCCTGTTTCCCAGGCTACATGCGCTGCCTAGGTTGTCGTTCCCAGTGGTGCACAAGGAAGCATAGCAATCCATGGCTTTTCTGTTACTGGCAAAAGAGAGATACTAGGCAACTTGTAGGAAAAAATAGCAAAAAAAACATAATTACAAATGAAGCTGCTTCATTTATAGTCATAGAAACAAAACATTTATCTCTGGTTTGAGGCAGTATTAGCAACAAAACTCTGTTTTTATTGTCTTTTTTAATTCTTGAATTTAATGCAGTATGTAGCATTTTTGGAATTTGGGGTTTAGTTAGTATATCACTATTGCAGCTCGAGTGAAGGGAGAAACTTAACTATGTAGGAGATACTTAATAATGCATTAAAATAATCAAGCATATCCAAATTTAACTTATTTTTCATAACAGCTGAAGAATATTCCTCCCTATGGATATCTATACCATAAAGAGTTGCAGTCTCTGTTTAGACAGTGTGGGCAGGTAAAATCTATTGCCTATGATGGATCAAAGTAAGTATAAAATACTTTTAAGTATCCTGCCTTTCTCATGTTCTCAGTTTCAAGTCTAGTGATTGGTTTCTTTCTTTGCTGATGGTGCACTGACAAAATTAGTTTATTTCTTCTCATCTCTTTGGAATCAGTAATTTATTTTTAATGTATTGGTTAGAGTAAAAAAGGTGTTTTTGAGGTTTGATATGCAGTGGTTGGAATAACATTAGATGAAATAGCTGAGTTAGACTGCCTCCTGTTTTGTCTTGGACCTTAACTACAGCAAATCTGTCTGTATTTATTTCTAACTTGTATACTCAATTTAGCTCATTTATACAGTCAGTTGGTGTCCCAATCCGATGTCGGGGAAAGGTTTTGATGTGATCCCAAGAGCGAGATTAAGACACAAACGAGGTCAAATGCCACACTCCCAAAACACCATTTATTACCAAAAGAAAAAGTAATAAAGAGGGTAGCGATAGGACAGAATGGAAAGAGAGATGGAAATGAAGCAAGGAGTTGGTATAGGGCAAGCAGCAAGAAATAGTCACCACCACGTGTCCAGCGGTGAGGCGATGGTGACGGGGGGGGTGAGGAGGTCTCAGTTGCTTGTTCCAGCGGTGGTGCCGCGTGGCGAGGTGCTGCGCGGCGAGGCGAGGTGCAGCATGGCAGGCAGATGGTCGTCCTCTCTGTCTCTCTTCTGCTCCCTTTCTTCTTGCTGCCCTTGCCCATGCATGTCCTCCTTAAGTACCCCTTCGAGGGCTGTGGTTTCCATAGCAATGGCACGTCTCTTTGTGCCCCCCAGCACTGGGGCAGGGACATGTCCGGGCAGAAGACCTCCCGCAGGCAGGGCATTTCACAAGTGAGCAGGGCATCTTCACAAGTCGGGATTTCCAAAACCCAGTGGTCTTGTGAAAACAATCTTTGAGATAAGTCAGTGGTGCAGTTCCTCACATCACCCGGTGGCTCAAAGATTGTCCTACGGGCAGGGCGCCTTCACAAGTTGGGGTTTCCAGAACCCAGTGGTCTTGTGACCGTCCTTGCAAGCACTCTCTGAGACAAGTCTATAGTGCAGTTCCTCACAGATGGCTTTGCATAAAATGCATTTGATTGGCTGCTGTTTTGGCTAATCTCGTTGATTTTAGACTACAGATGAGCTGGCCAAAGTTGAATTCACGTAGCTCTTTTTATGCTTTTCCAATCTTTAATTCTTTGTTCACTTATATTTTCACATCTTTTCTATTTGTATTAAATATGCTCAATAAACTTGGTATGCTGAAAAGTTTTCTTATCACCATCATGATAATTAAACTTTTAGGCTGTGTAAGAGCAGTAGGCAAAGCCTGTGAGGAGCCTACATTTTACTGTTTGCTGGCCTGCTAAGATAAAGATAGGGAGAAAAAATAATAGCCTTTGTGGATTTTTGGTTGGGTTTTGATTCCTCATCAGGTATTTATTGAAATTTTATTTGGTGGGTGTGTGTGTGTTTGTTTGAACAGGGCTTTTGTGGAGTTCTCTCGTAACCCAGCTGAGAGCTTTAAGATTCTTCCTGCAGTGTACCTGTCGATCAAGATGTCACAGCTGAAAATTCCTTTTCAGCTGAACATTCATTATCCAGATGATATCGAAAGGCAACTGCAAGGTGTGACAGCTGAAAGTATGAAATCTCTAAGGTAATTGTATTGCATATGGAAAATGGGTTTCTTTGCAGTGAATTGAAATTTGCTGGATTCAGTGGGAATTTCCTTGGAAGTATCACCAAGTAAGACATGTTAGGTTCGAAAAACAGATGTGTAAACTTTATATAGGCAGAATGTTTTTGCAGGGCTAGAAGGAGTGGAATCTGGGGACATGAAAGGGAGGGAGGAGGACCATAACAACAGAAACCAGGGGAGAAATGTAACAACGTAAGGTGGGAAGGCATAATAGAAAATGAGGAATGCCATGTAATGAGTCTTCTTGGTCTGCACCTGCTTTTGCTAGAAAAATCTGGCATGTGAGTTTTGCTCTTACTATGTGCTCCCTGTGATTCTCAGCTTGCCAAAATGGTAACCTGCCTAGCTTCTGATTGGCCTGCATTCATTTTAATATTTTAAAATACGAAATCTAAAATAGCAATGCAGAAATAAACTGGAAAGGTTAAAGTGCAGCTGGATACTTCTTAACTTTCCTAGCTTTTGTCAGGTAAAAGGAATATTATATATATGGATACGCTAAACTTATGTTGTAATGTACTCAATTTATTTAAAAAAAATAAGCTTAGAGGACAGGCCATAGCAAAAATCCTTAATTCTTTGGATTTCTAATAAATTGATGGCATAGTTGCCTCTTGGTATGTATCTTCCTGTGTTTCAGCATAATGGAATTCAAACAGTTTCTCTGTAGTATTTTGGTTCTGCATGGTCATTTTATGTTCTAATTGAATTAATATATTTCTAAATACAAGTCATTAAGTACATAAGTGTATCCTAGGGACACCTTGAGAAGCAAATGAAAGCAAAAAAACTGAACTCTTGATTATGTGTGGTGTATTTAGCATCTTTACTCTATAAACTTTTTAGAGTAAATGTGGACTGTCAGAAGCAGACAGTGGAGCCTGAAGTCTTATTTGATACTTCAAAACAGTTAAAGATGATTCCAAATAGTCTTCTGTCCATCAGGATAACAGAGGTAGGAATGTTCTACATCTGAAGTAGGTCATATCTAATAATTGGTACCTGGATAACTTTGGAGGGATGAGTGTCTGACAAGCTTAAACGAAATGAATGGGTACTAATAATGCTTTAGCACAGAGGTATCCATAAGAGGTATGGAGAATATTCCTGGTCTAATTTTCAGTAGTTCTTTGTTAAACATTTCTCACATGTCAACATTGAAATTTGTTTGCACTTGACAAAATTTGTGGGGTTCTCTGTCAGTGAATGTTAGCTGGAAGTAGGCATCAACATAAAGTGGGTTAATGGGAGAGGTTAAATATTTGTGTATACTATAGAAATGAGAATCAGTAGGTATTTGGGCCATTTACCTGGTTATTATTAACTGTCAGTTTTCTTCAGAAACTGTAGAAAAATGAGATGAATTAACAGTAGTGCATGCTCATTTGGAAAAACACTGCATGCATAAAGGTGTGTTGGGAAAAATTATATATATATATATATATATATATATATATATATATATAAAAATATTTCTGAATTCTTAAGTTGAGACTGAATTTTTAACTCTTGTGTTAACTATCATCTTCTCAAAAAAACTGAGTAATAGCAAGCAATATATATGCTGCTGACATAAAAATAATAATTAAAAAAATCCAGACCACTTTGCTAGTGGAAATTACAGGCTGAAGTATTAAAACAGCTCAATAGTAGTGACATGTTTTGCAAGTGCATAAAATAATATATTCTTAATTTTATTCAGCTAAGTCCCTTGGACATAAACATTTTAAAATAACATCTAATTGTGAGATAAATGCTTCACTACATTATTATTGCAGAATGAGAACAAGTGTAGAACAAGTGTGTGTCAGGAGTAGGAGTGCTTTCATGTATTTTGCTCAGATGTGTTTTGTATTTGATGTAGAAGAATAAAATCTGAAATCTGATACTGTCTATTTTTTTTTAAATTTCAGGTAGTAGAAGTTGGGCATTTTTGGGGTTACAGGATAGATGAAAAAAATAACACTGTACTCCAGACTCTAACCGCTGAGACTAACTACCAGAACTTGGTGGATTTGACAGTGTCTCCACATCCAGAGCTGCTTTGTCTGGCACCATTCGCTCCTCTGGAAAACACAGGATACTGTAGAGCTCGTATCCTGAATGTTTATGGAGATTTTGCTGAGGTACAGTAATATGTTATGTCATATTGAATTGGTAGGATGTAATTGGGTTAACAATCATGGAGCTATGCTTCCCACCCCGCCCCCAAAGCACTGTGTTCATGATAATTATAAATACTCCAGTAAAGAAATCTGTAGAACTGGAACTAAAATGAAACCTTAATAGAATGTTGCCAGGACAGATGAATTAGTATTTTTCCAGAACACAGGGATATTTTAGTATTAAATTGAGAGACTGTTGTTGATACAGTAAAATGTTGTGCAAAGCAAAACAAAGACTAAAACCTCCAGTAACTTTGAAAACATGGTAAGGCGTGCCTAGATTGGAGTCCAGTGCTGCATTACTGGCAGCAATCCCATCACTTCCTCTTCATAAATACATTGAGATCCATTTGAAAAGTAAGATTCTTGCCCCCACTGTACTGGCAGTTTTGAGTCATTCATGGTCCAGTTCATTGAAGCTTGTTTTTCTGCCAGTGTTTCTTCCCCTGGTTTACATGGGTTTTCTTCTTTTCCTCTTCTTTCCTTCCCCCCACCCAGTTTCTTGTCTAGCTTTGTCTTCTGCGACTTTGTTTTGCTAATTGAAGCATTCTGCACTCTTTATCATCTCACATAGTACATTGACTCTGTTCACCTGGCCTCCCTTTCACTCCTCTGTTTTATTTTGACCTCAGTTTTCTGAAGCAGGATATTATGCATGCTCCAATACTTACAGTTCTGCCTCTGCTTATGCAGTGATGCTAGTGTTCCTCTTCCAGCACAGTGTTTCTCCTCTGCTTTCAAAGTTATGCACATGCCACATTTGCTTTTTGTAGCTTTTTTGCATGGGCCGCCTGTTGTCATCTTATACTCAGTTTTGTCCCCTTGGTAATTTCCAACTAATTCGAATTTATAAATAATAATGGAGCATTTATAGCAGAAATTGTTAAAAATTCCAAAGGATATGATCTTTTACTTTATACCATTTGGTTTTCCCCGTTCTTGTTGAATTCTTAGGTCCATTCAGTGGAAAATTAGTGCCACAGTTCAAGATCAGTATTCCTTTTTCAGGCCAATGCTTTTCTGTTCAGCAGTTAAGGACAGATTGTTTTATTTTTGTAAGGTTGGCCTTTGCACAGCTCATTCCTCCTTTGAATTTCTTGGGTTTTTTTCAACATAGCTGAGCGTCACCACTATAGAGTTAATATTGAACATTATCATCTGTTCAAAGTCATGGAAAACTAGTGAATAACAGTGCCAATTGCATCACTTTCTCTTTTACATTTATAAACAGTCACCAGATCCATATTAGCATTTGCTTATCTAAAAGCAGTTATTACGTACTATCACTCACTATTAAGAAGTAAGGTTATACAGATTTAATTCTGAAGAGAGAATTAAAGTCTTTCAGAGAAATTTGCCTTTCCTGTATTTAGCAGATCATTTGTATTACCAGTGGATGTTTAAGCCAAGTGATCAAATAATAGACATGATAAAATTTAACCTATTATTTTTGATAAAATAATTTTCATTTGCATGTTTTCCAGACTCTGAATTTGCTTCCAATTCACTTGATAAAATTGTGTTGTACTGTAATTATTAAACTTAAGTTTTCACTTTTCTTGCCACTTAAGTAGCACTTTTAATGCTCAAAGTAGCAGTTGTGGAATCATTGCAGATGTTCTTGACTCTTTTTCCAGGTTTTTTTTGTGGATTATGGCAACAGATCAAAAGTGCCTTTAAAGAAATTAAAAGATATTCCAAGCTGTCTTCGAGACCTTCCTTTCCAGGTAGGGGTGAAGCTGTTTACTGGTGCTTAATAGATATTTTCATGTCTGGTCTGGCAAACAGTAGCATATTTCAAATCATAATGCTTTTCAGAATAGTAATGAAGTAATGTGTATTTTGCTGATGAGAGTACCTACAAATCACCTTCACTAATAGGTGGATAATTTTTTTCCACAGATGTCCACGTACAGAGCAGTAATTCTTGTGTGTTAACTGAATTTCATTGTGGTTTTTTGTACAGAAATGTTACCTAGCCTTTTGGTTTCAGGGGCACTTGCTAGAGCCAAAAAAAAAACCAAACAAACCCTGAACTTGCTGCTTGACTGGATGTAAAAAACATTGGTTGTATTTGGGGTTTTTTAACTGAATGTTTGACCTAGTCCTTTTTCTGTGGGAGCAACATTGTGGGATCTGTCTCTTAACTCATCACAGGAACCGCAGAAGGAGAGAGGAAATTGTTCTAACAGCTGCCTTTTGCTGCTTGTTGCTCTTGATTATCAGTATCTTTTCTCCCTCTCAGTTGTGAGAAGTAAAACCTTCCTAGAAGGAGAATGTTCTGAATTCTCTATTGCCTGCTTATATTCAAAGCCCAGGAGTAACAGGCTGAGCAGAAGATTAGCTTTGCTTTAGTCTAAAGAACTTCTGAGCAAATGACAGAGCTTTATACAGCCTAGAAAACAGCCCAGAGAGGAGAAATTTTCAATGACTAGTTTGGTCTGTTGTTCTCTGCTTAAACCTATCTCCTCCTGCTACAGGAAGGTGCCAGCATAGTATCTCTTGTCTGCATGGCACAAGTTTGCAGTGGCAGGTATCTTGTGTGCAGTTACTGTGCAGAGTATTTTTGCCCCATCAAAGCTCCTGCTCTGCTACACTGTTAGTGACAGGACAAATACATAGGAGATACCACATTTAAATTTTGCAAAGCTTGAAGTCTCTGTTTTTGCTGCTTTACTATTTTTTTTAACTCCTGGCTGTATTGGATCTCTTCAGGAAGAACTCTTGATAACTGAATAGTGATCAGTAACACAAGTCTGAGGGACTAGTTTAGCTAGGTTTTTTTGAAAAATAATCATCTTGAACTACATTTACAAATAAAATTAGACTACAAATGAAGTTGAGCTTTTCAGTCCTCATTCAGATATTTTTAAGCTAATCAAAACAGATTTATCATACTAGCTATTCTCTGAAGCAATTAATAAAGAAAATGAGAAATGAACCAGCAGAAGTATGGTTTTATTTTATTTATCTGTTCTTAGTATTAGATCTTGACACAGTTAATTATGTTTGGCTTTATTTTAGGATTGATTTTAAAAATAAGTATAATTTTGGCAAGAAGCATCCTTTTTTGTTTTCTTCAGATATATTAAAGGGAAATGTATTTCTGCTTCAGGTCTAATCTTTTCTTGACCAGTTTTAATGACCGGCTTGGGGAAAAAAAAAAAAAAAGGTATTTCTGTTGCAAATCATTTTAAGACACAATTACAGATAGTGAGAATTATCTTTTATTTATGCTCTGTTTGCTCTGATTCATTAGCAACTATGTACAATACTGAAGTGAAATGAGATACCATGTGTAGCTGCATTGGCAATAATGGAACAGGAATTATGCTGGTAGCTTTCTAGCAGTCCTAGGAATAAACATAAGCCACTGCAATAATTATGAAGTCATCTATAGTTATTTCAAACAGTTTGTTGAGAAGATGAAAGATTTTTGTACTGATTCTCAGGCAAGTGTTGTTTTCAATGGTTTTTTTGTAGGCTTTGGAATTCAAGATATGCAAGATGCGTCCATCTGCAAAATCCCTTGTATGTGGGGAGTGGTGGAGTTACAGTGCTAACCAGAGATTTGCCTCGTTAGTAGGTGGCCATGCTCTTCTAGTGAAGGTGTATTCACTTGTGCATAATGTTCTGCATGTGGATGTCTTCCGTTACTCGAGATGCAATGAGCTTATGAATATTCGAGATGTGCTTATTGAAGAATGTTATGCTGAACCAGCAGAAGAATCATATGAATCACGAGTACGTATTGAGTAAGCTGCTTCTACTTTTGTTGTACTAATTTATTTCAGTGCAAGCTGTCTGAAGTCCTGAGAAGGTGGGCTGAAGTCTTGACAAATGCCATGGGATTAGGCAAGATTAATGTTTGAGTGGGACAACGTATTTTTGTGTGTGTACATAATTCATACTGAGCTGTTGGCCAAAAGCACTGCTGCTTTGCAACGCCTCTTGAAAGAGATGTTTCCCAGGAAATGATGGCATCAATTGAATGCTCTGCTGGCTTTTTTGAAACTTTTGTAAAAATGTAACTGTTTCATAGTTTTAACTGTCTTTCATTTTTATGTTTTATATAATGTGAAAAGTGATAAGATCATTGGTTTTTGTATTCATATGTGAGTGTGCATGTTCTTTGTGTAGGATCTTTTTTTGTCACATTTTTGAAAAACATAGATGTTTCATGGTTTTAACGCTCTTCCATTACTATGTAGCAAAGCCATGATTTGCTTAAGGAATTGGTTTTGGACCAAGTAAAAAAAGAAGAAAAAACACCTGTATCTTCAAGAGAGAAAGAAAAGCATCTCATTGAAAGATTGTTAGACTTGTTTTCTGACAACAAATCTGATGCACCAACCCACAAGGTAACTTCAGTAGTGGTTTTGGTATGTCTTTACATGATGCTACTTCTCACATTGTTAGAATGGAGATGAAAACTGACAGTACCTTTAAAAACCAAACTATACTTGATACCTTTCATAGTGCATTCGACTTTCTGTTGGTAGGAAGCTTTAATGTGACCGCCGTTGCAGAAGTCTATTGCAGCTTTTAACAGAGTTTTGAAGTATAGCAAAAGACCTAAGTTCTAACACATTCTAAGGCAACACTTGGAACCACTGCAGAACAAAGATAAAAATTGAAAAACTGAACACAAGTTTCCACATCTGGTAGTCTTCATTATATAAACTACAGCAAAAAGCAAAATTACAACCCTATCAATTGGTAAAATTATATTGAAAAATTGATAAACGTGGTTTTTACTATACACAGCGTTTCATGCTTCCTCAGCTAGCAGTATGTAAGCAGCTAGGATAGGTGATGGAGAGAACACTCCAGTAACTGATAATAATGAAAGAGTGGGTGTTTCTTCCACTGCCAACTCCAAACTCAGAATTTATTCTTACTTGCGTATTGTGAGATATCTAGTCACTACTAAGCTGGAATATAAAACATGAAAATGTGTGTCCTGTTCTGCATTCTGATTACAAGTTATGCCTCATCTACATTATTATTTGTTTTTCATTTCAGACCTGACTAAATTTCAAGCACCTAATTGTGCTCAGTTTACCCACAGAAGTAATCCTGTTTAACTACTCACTTTCATAAAGTGAGATATTTTCAAGATTCAAGACCTGCTCATGTAAACAAAAATTACCTGATTCTATTACATGTTCTGTGAAGTCTGAACTTGTGTTTTTTTTAAGCCAGAGGACAGTTGTGAATCCCCAGCACCTGTGAAAATACCTGCCTCAGCAGATGAAGTTTGCTTTAGATGGGTGAAATGAAAATGCTGTTTATCAGTTTATCAGTTCATTGATAAACTGATCAGTTGCTCAATGCATGTGAAAATGTATTTTGGTTTTCATGGATAAAGGATTTTTATTTGGAGAGATCCAGGTGCTGACTAACTAAGAATGTAATTTGTTCTCTCTGTTTGAAGGTAACAGTTTCTGGCCCATTCAGTCCTTATGAGGTGAAATGCTACAGCATGACTAGAGTATCACAGTTCAGGTATGAGAAGACTTGCTGTGAAGTATTGGCATGTTCTCAGCTGTTGTTTTCAATAAATAGGCAAAAAGGATCCTGGTTAACTCTTAGATTTTTACAGAAATTTTATTAATTGAAAAGACTGAGGTAGTCAGGCCTTACTTGTATTAATATGCACACTATTGCTATGTAAAATTTTAAGAATAGTTTTGTTAAAGGTGCTTTAATGTCTTACAGAGTATCTCTAATCCTCATATACATCTGCTAAATGGTATTTAGGGAGTCTTCAGCCTGTAACTGCTATCCACTGAGGCTGCACTGTGAATTTAAAATAATTATTTTTTTTAAATGTTTGTATGGGTTTTGGTTTTTTAATATGGATAATATTTCTTATTTCCTCCCCAGAAATGCTTTTGTACAAAGGGAAAGCATAAACTCTGTTGTTGTCCATGATGCTCCAGAATATCCCTTTCAGCAATTGTTGGTTGCTGCCACTTTATCAACAAATCCAATTGGTAATGCTTAATAAAAATGTTTCTCTAGACTTTTGTTTTTATATGGACACCTTTATGAGTAAATATATCACTGTAATTCTATGTTGCATCTTTTTCAGGTTTCCTTTTCATTAGGTACTCCTTACATTTTTTTGTTTGTTTGGTTTTGTGTTTGTTTTGGTGACAGGATCTGCTGTGATTCTAGAGGAAACCACTTTGATGCCTCCTATTCCTGGCCTGCTTGCTCTCCTCAGTATGCTGTTTGCTCCTGCTATAGAGCTCAGGTATTCATGCATCTTAAAGTGGTGGGGTTTTTGGTTTGTTCTTGGGGTTTTTTTGTTTTGTTTTTTTTAGGACCCTCACAATATTTGTGACAGGCTTCCCCTTTTGTTGTTTTGGGGTTTTTTTTTCTCTGCTTTCAATATTTAGTATATTCTGTTCCTGTTAATGTAAATTTTGTATTTTATCAGCTTTAGTGTAGTATGTACGTAAGATAACTTGTTTCACGTACTTATGAATTGGTGCTGCAGGCTCTACCCTCACAATAAGGCAGTACAGTTCCTAACAATCATGCTGGAAGCCTTAGGAAAATGAGCTGTGGAACTGAGCAAGTTTTAAATCTGTGTGAGGAGAGGAACTTGTGTGATTTTTGTAGTTCTGGCAGTTGCATTACTGTTATGTTTCGTTTAAACTCTTGTTATCTGTAGGCTGTCATTTCAACGTAGCTTTCCTTAATTAAAGTTTAATTTTGCATATGTATGATTTTCTCCCTTTTTTTTTTTTAGTGTATATATTCTTAACCAGAACCTTAGTTTTCTTTCATCACTATATTTAAAAAAACAGTATGAGTAGGTGTGAATGACTCTCAATTGTATTAGCACACCTGTATTTTGCTTGGCATGGCTTAGACATTTAAGTTTGTTTTCATATGAGTTTAGTTTCTTCATCTCTGTGTGAGACTTTTCTTTCTCTTTCATGTAGGGTTGATGACAGTGGGAAGTATTTTACTGGTGTTCTGTGTGGTTTGGGTCCAACTTGTGGGGCTCCACTGCTTCCAGAAAATGACATGGAGCTGACATTTGATGTGCGTTTTGGAGTGGAAGACATATTAGAGGTAAAACATGCCTCAGAATTTTTGCTATAGTGGGAATTAAGTAGAATTCAGTGCATCAGAGATTGTTAACTCTTAGAGTTAACACTTTTAAGCTATGGGTGTTCTCTTTTTTTAGTGTACTACCTGTTTATAACCTTGAGTTCTTACCAGAAATAAACAGTTACCCCCTCCATACACTGAACAAAATAAAATATTATAGAACAATACATTTTTCAAAACAAAAGTATTGATTTTACACTAATCAGATGTCAGTAATTGTTAATTATGTTCTTAGGATTATTGTAGATTTTACTGATCAGCCAGCATTACTACTTTGCAATCTTCAGTTTGATTTTACACCTGTGTAAGTTATCTGTATCAAGCTACTTCTTCCAGTGCAGATGTCTTGGGTTTTAGATGAGGCAGAGCTTTTTAGTAGCTAGAATAGCACTATGTTTTGCTTTCAGCCTGGGATTTCTTATGAGAAATACACTGATCACACACCAGTGTTTGCATTTTTGTCACGGGAAGTGAAGGACTTTGTGTTCTGTCAGTCTACAAGCACAAGATCTAAGGGGGTGAGGAATATTTAAATTGATAAGCTAAATTGGCATTTGAATGTGCCAATGGTATATTCCATATCATATCACATCATGTCCAGTATATTAGCGAGGATCTCTTCCTCTTTTGACTCTCTCAGACTTTCACTTGGGCTCTCGCTTTTCCGGGATTGCGGTTTCGATTCGGGTTTGTCACTCCTCTGGGATCGTTATCTGGGAAGGGAATGTTAATAATATTCCAGTAGAAGTTTGGTGGTGTGGGTGCTGCAACCACCTTCATGGCAGTGGAATGTAATACAGAACAAGTGCTGGTTTAGAGTGCTTTATATTCTGTCACTGGTATTTTTACAGATAAACAACCTAAGGACAGCAATTAATAAGGTACTCTGTGAATGTGCAGTGTGCTCTGGACAAGAGAGAATGATACAGCTGCAGGAAGATGTTCGTCAGAAACTTCTATGGTAATAATTTTGTAGAAATAAGATCTTATGTTTCACAGTCTCAGTGTTGCAAGTACTCTGATTAAATAATAAAAAATTGTTAAGGAGTTTATTTCCGATTTTGATGACATCAGAAAAAAAAAAAGATTGTTTGAATCATAGCTCAGGTTGGGCTTTGGGGAATTAATATATGTTCTCATTTAATGATGCATTTCATTTACTTTATTTATAAAGCAGTATACTCAACAACTTCAGGCTTCTTGTGGAAGCACTGGTTCTTCAGGGAAGCCTGATCACTTAGAGTCATAAAACCTAGACTGTAAAACCCATTCTACAGGATATAGATTCTGATGTATCTTTGCTTTGTGCACCCAGGAAAAAGCTAATACAGTCTTCTCCCTCAGCAGACCTGTGTAGGGTAGGTGTTGGCCAGGTTAATCACTGGAAGTCCCAGGTTAATTTATGAAGTAAGGCCACCACTTTTCTTTTTTTCTCCCAGCGCTCTTCCCTGCTTCTTGTAGCTGAAGCAGTGGTTCTGAAAAGACTGTTGTGAGTCAGTGCAGCCAGTCTTTAGAATTTTTTAGCTTGTGTGTGGGAAGTGTTTGAGGGGGCCAGTGCAATGAAGCATCCCTGTAACAGCTCTTTCTAATGCTTGCTACTGCTGGGCATCCTGTGACAAATCTTCCCTTGTTTGTGAATTGTGGACTTGTCTTATCCTTTCCTGGCTCTGTACTGAAGTGATTACACAGAGAGCTCTGTTTTAGCCATGAAATTAGATTTAGTTTGTGTTCTCTAGTATTGGCCTCACCTCTAGAAAATGTCACTTTTTTCAGAAATAGAGCTTTTCTAAAGTAACTATTCCAAAGTGTGACAGTTCCTCATGCTGACAAAGGTCAAAAGCTTTTAAGCTTAGCTGCCCTTACCAAAGGTTATAAAAATTATTATCAGAGCAGCTGTTTATGCTGAGTTTTCAAGTGTTCCTTGGTTTTGAATGTATCTACTCAGTTGATTGTGTGGTTTTTTTCCCCCCAGCTGTGAAAAAACTATCCCAGTGCCTTCAATTCAAATCCAGTGCATGTACTTCTTATTTCCAAAACTTGACAGAATATTGGGTGTGGTGCATTTTATAATAAACTAGTAAGTGCGAGGGGAGTCAGCCTTACCTTTAGAGGAACTGGAAATTAAATTAAGAGCGTAAACAATTGCCAGAACATGTGGAGATACCTATTATATCTTAGCTGAGCAGCAGACATGCTGGATATGACAAGGGAGTAAGGTGATTATTTTGGGTGCTACACTGGATGGCAGCAGGTCAGCTGCTCTCCTCTGAGACACAGCAGCTTCAAGCCAGCTGCTGCAGTGGGTTGTGTGTGCCTCCAGAAAGGGGTGGTACAGCTTCATAAAGGCTGTACCTCAGAGATGCCCACTGCTTGTGCTTTTAACTTCCAGAGCACCAGTGCAGACTGACAGCAAGCTCTTTGTGCTTCACATCTGCAAAACTCTTGGTTAAATACCAGCTGTCAAGCATACTGCTGATGCAATATTTTATTTCCTGTTTGTGTCCAAGTATCTCAGGCCAGTTGGTGTCTGTATTGCCTTTGGACACTGCTGCATAGCACCATGTTTAGACTTCAAAGCTAAATGAAGATGGCTTCTGTGATTCATGTGGTAGTAAGTGTAGGGAGGAGTCAAGAAAAGTGGATAGGCGGAAAGAAGCAAAACCACAAAACTTCTCTGGAAGTGACCGTGACAGTAACAGGAGCTCATAGTTGGACATCAGCACTTAAATGCTGAATTGAAGGGACAAAAATGTCTCTGCTATTTCTTTAGACATGTGAATAGTTGCTGTTTCAGCAATGGTAGTTTTTTGGGTTGATTGTTCAGACATCCCCAGCCAGCTGGGAGGGGAAGGGGCCTGCTCAGCTTCCTGGAGCAGATCCTCAGCATTCCCCAGCTCAGTCAGTGCTACATTGCCTGGCTCAGTCATTCTTACCAGCCTTCTGGGCTTTTTTTTTTATTTAGGATTTTATATCTTTCTGTGGTAGCATTTTCTCTCTTATAATCCTTGTGACTTTTCTGACTCTGTTCCAACAGTCCAAATGTTTCTGCCTTTCTTACCTCTATGCAGACTTGCAGCTCACCCTTGGCAGTCTGAGCCAAGGGTACACAGCCATCCTGTGTCAGGGGGGCCTTGCGATGTAGGTAGCTCAGATGAGGGTGGGGGAGCCTGCAGCAGGCGTCACAGGGAGAGACAGGGTTACGACTTCAAGAAAACAAATCCTGTTTTTATTTTCTCTAATTATTCTGTGGTTTTATTCTGGATTTTTTTTCTGAAGTCTCTGAAGGTAGGCTTTTTTGTTGTTGTTTTCAACCTTTTTGGAGGAAGAGACAATCTGGTTATTATCATGATGTCTTTGTGTAAAATCTCTCTTAATTTTGAATATTTTTTTTTCTGATTGTACTTTGGTTTATGTCTTAGAAAAAAACCTACCCTTTTAATATGGAAAAAATTAGCATTAACAGTCTTTTATAACATTTTTCCATTTTTTGAAAGCTAATTGTATTTACAACATGTCACCACAACTTAAGACTAAAATGAGTGTTTGAAAAACATATCTAGACAGAATTAATTAAAGTCTACTACTGTTGTACTTTGCACAGCTTGAGGAAATAACTGGAGCAGACAGACAATCTATAGTAATTGAGTTGCCATGCAAAACAAAATACCCTAAAAATAGCTGTATTACACATTCTAGTGAATAAGCATGCAGAAAAACTACAGAATAAGTGACAGTTGCAACTTCCAGTGCCTTTTAATTTTTTTTTTTTTTAATGATTATTTTCTTCAAAAGGAAATGTATTCTGATACACTTAATGTCCCTGTGCAAATCTGTATTTTCACTTAAATTACAGGGGCAAACTGCAGAGAAGTCTGTGAAATCAGACTGAATTAACAAGGAAATTCAAGATTTCCTTCAGCACAGACACTTCATAAATGCTTAGTTGTATCCATTATATATTTATAATATACCAAAATACAAGTGTATTTCTTAAGGCTATTTTTATGTAATTTCAGCTTAATCTGCAGATCAAAACCTCGAGATATAATTGTTCCTACATGGTATAAGAATCCATATGCCTGGAATGAGGTAGGGGTATAAAGATTTTTTTTTTTTACTTATTTTTTTTTCTTTTTGTTCCTTAAAAAGAGTAGTTAGAGTACCCCAGTACACAAATTAGGAGTGGTCAAAAGGAGAATTTCCTTTGGAAGGATGTGGTTTTTGAGCCTGGGAAAGGAGGGTGGGAGGGAAGTATCGAATTCAAAGGTACTGAAAGCACTGAAGAGTCAAATTTAAGGTGTAAAAACTGTTGCGTATACATCAGCCTCTATTAATACCCTGTGTTTGTAGAGCCTGTTTAGTTTGGGTGTTTTGTTTTGCTTTTTAATTCTATATGTACAAATACTTAGCCTTTTCAAACAGAACACTTCGTGATTTTTAAGTTGACAGAGACCGTGAAGGGAACTTTACATTTGTTGGAAGTTAAAATTTTGTATTCTTCTATCTATTAAGCAGCCATGGCCTAAAAGAAAGATTGATACATTTTTCTTGTTTAGCATTTATCTGAATGCAGAGCATTTTAGTTTTGGTTTGGGTTGCTTTAGAACGAATGTGCTGGGATCAGATAGAGGGCAGTTTTATTTTCATAAAGCTGAAAAGTCTAGCTTCTTACTGTTAGAAATCTTACCTTTCTTTCTGTAAGGGCCTCTGCAGGCCACTAGATTTCCTGATGAACAAGTGCATATTCTTAATTAAAGGGCAGTGAGAAATTACTGAGTGCAGCAGTAAGATTTCTACACACACCCTCCCTGTGTCTCCCTCGCTCTGAGGCGTATGAATGAGGGCTTTAGCTCTCTCTTCTTGAAAAAATTGACAACAGTGAATGAGCACCAAGGGCATGTATTTCTAGTGGCCATTCACTGAGGGGTTAGAGTGTGTCGTGATAAACCGACTTAAGCCAAAGTGTTTCTATTTTCATATTTCCAATTCAGTTATCCTTGGTATTATGAAGATAATCTCCTATTCAGTTATATTGCTGTTTAGTTTTTTCTGACAAGTTAATGTTATAGGCCTTGGATCATGATTTTCCCCACTGCATCTGAAGAATCTCAGGACATCTTTCTTACATCATCATGTTAAAAAAAAAAAAAAAAATTAAAAAAAATCACTACATCTACCTGTAATGCTTTGGAGTTGGTTGTGGAATAGTATTCTGACTCAGGCAAACCATGAGATACAGCATTTTATGTTGAAATGTGGGACATGGAACTGAAATGCCTGTATGATTTGAGCAGCCTGACCTAGTAGAAGGTGTCCCTGCTCATGGCAGGAGGGTTGGAACTGGATGATCTTTAAGGTCCCTTCCAACCCAAACCGTTCTGTGATGATTTGAAGCTGTGACAACACTTCAAAACTCATCCTTCACTATTGTTATATAGGAAAAGAGCATTACGAATGCATTCTGACTTACATCTTACCTTTTGATTAGGTGGATTCTCAGTGTATCATTGGCCAGTCAGAAGAGCGTCATGAAGGAGAATTTGGTTTATATCGGCTACATGAGCTTGTTGTGTTGAATATTTAAGTATTTCTAGAAGCCTTTCAGAGGAAGAGGTATTACAACTAGTCTAAAAACTACTTTTGTCTTCTCTATAACCCTTGGTTGTTTGTTTTGCAAGACTGTTCTGTAAGATTAGTGTAAGTGTACTAAAATACTGTTTGGAATATGTTAATGTTTGTTTAAAAAGCTGAAGTTTGCTTGACCTCTTAGAGCAGACAAGTTTATTCATAAAACAAACTGACTTAAAGTAGGATGTAGTTTTCATTTACTAATACTTCTGAGTAGGTTTATCACAAGGTACACGAAAGAGAAAGCAAATCTAGATTTAGTTGTACATTTTCTGTCTGAAAGCTCATAAGCCACGAGGCATGACATTGTCTTTAACCACAAGTTGCATTTTTGTTTTCTTTCTCATTATTTTTTCAAAAAGCCACACAACAAAGGTGTTTGGGGTTTTTCTTAACCAGAAACTCGAGGTCAAAGGAAACTGATGATCTAGATATGTTCTGATCCAAAATATACTGGATACAATTTTTTTCATTAATTTTTCATACAGCAAAATATAACATACGATTTCTTTTCCTGTATGGCATAAGAATGCTTTTGAATTACTGATTTATGGCACCTTTGTTTCATCCTTTTGTCTTACGTTTACCCTTAAGATCTTTAGTCCTAAAAATGAGGTCAGTGGTTTTGGAATAAAACACAGAAGTTAAATAAAATTTCTTTGTCTCTTCTGTTGTGCAGTCATGCTTAATAAAAGCTAAATTTAGTTATTCATGGTACGTGATTGCATTCATGAAATACACGAATACAAAAACAGTATATGGAAAAGTACTAATCTTTTCACTATTCACTCAGTGATTTGAAGATCATGTCATATCCAGGCATCCTCTGAAAAACAGACTCACTCAGTAGTAACCATTAAAAAAAAAAGTGGCAGATTGGGGAAAATAAGAGGATACTTAAATGAAGAAATTATTTTAAGCTGTACTGAAACAGAGGCATTTCAGAAAGTATAATAGGCAATTTCAGTGCCTTATTATAGGCAGTACTTCCTTAGACCCCTTTCACTAGTGCTTCTGAATTATAAAACATCATACTTTAGTGAGAGAGGTTTAATAGAAAAGGTGCATCTCGAGTGGCTTGGACAACAGTACTTCTCAGCTGAGTGTTGTATGCAAATGAAATGTTGCAGTTAAATCCCTTTGGGGGCAAACAAAACAGGCAAAATGTCAAAAGCTTTGCCTATTAGTGATGGGAATTTCTGTAGGAAAAGATAACTTGGTAATACCAAAAGGCATGATATAAATAGTGTAACTCACCATGATTCCTCATAAGCAACAATGAAACTGAGAGTTAAATTGAATATAATATATTTTCCATATGCTTTTTTCTTTTTTCTAATTGTGGTAAATGTGTTCTGGTCTGTTCACGTGCCTGTGCTGCCATCTGGTGAGGAGTTACTGATGTGCTTTTTGTTCCCTTTTGAAGGACTACTGCCTGTTGTAAAGCTGTCAGTAAAGATGTACACTCTAATGGCTCGTGTCCTGATAAAACTGAAAGCTTTCTCCTCTCATCCTTATGATGAGAGATGTAGATAATGCTAACTCCCCCACAGTAACCCATAACCTGCTACTGGTTAATTGAGAACTCAGAACCATGTATTAACTCTGTAAGAGCTCCAGATTTTCTTATGGGTATGTAATAAGCCTGCAGACGTGATACGCAATGGATTAACCTTGAAAGACAGAACATCTGACAAATTAGCTGTGTTGGGAGATGTTGAATGATCTTAGGCCTGCTTAATAATACATGGACAGGTATTTCTAGTTTGTCAGCTTCAAAACAGTAACTAAAAGTCATTAATAGACAGAGTTCCTCTTTGCAGTACTTAAAAGTATGATTTGGTATGAATTGATGGATAGATTAAGAAGTAATTGCTGTGATGGCAGAAACTCCTTCTCACTAGCGAGTGTCATTGTATTCCTTCTCATACAGAACGCTGTTAGATCCAGAACACGAGGTACCACTTTTAGCTATTAAATACCACTTCCAAAACTCCCTGCTTCAAACTTGTAACATTGGGAACTCATGGCCATTAAGTCATCAAAGGCCATCATTTGAGTTCTGCTGGCAAGAAAATCACTTCTTTAGATCAGAGAATCACAGAAGGGTGGGGGTTGGAAGGGACCTCAGAAGATCGTCTAATCCAACCCCCCTGACAAAGCAGGTTCACCCAGAGCAAGTTCCACAGGAAAGCATCCAGACGGGTTTTGAACATCTCCAGAGATGGAGACTCCACACCCTCTCTGGGCAGCCTGTCCCAGTGCTCTGGCACCCTCACAGTAAAGAAGTTTTTCCTTAAGTTTGTCTGGAACTTCTGGTGTTCCAGTTTTTGCCCATTGCCCCTTGTCCTGTCACCAGCCACCACCAAAAAGAGCCCGGCCCCATCCATTTGGCCCCTGCACTTCAGGTATTTATAGACATTGATAAAACCCCCTCTCAGTCTTCTCCAGGCTGAAGAGTCCCAGCTCTCTCAGCCTCTCCTCCTAAGGCAGATGCTCCAGGCCCCTCATCATCTTTGTGGCCTCCTCTGGACTCTTTCTAGAAGATCCCTGTCCCTCTTGAACTGATGAGCTCAGAACTGGACACAGTACTCCAGATGTGGCCTCACCAGGGCGGAGTAGAGAGGGAGGAGAACCTCCCTGGACCTGCTGGCCATGCTCTTTTTAATGCACCCCAGGATACTGTTGGCTTTCCTGGCCATAGGGCACACTGCTGGCTCATGGCCAGCCTGCTGTCCACCAGCACACCCAGGTCCTTTTCCACAGAGCTCCTCTCCAGCAGGTCAGCCCCTAACCTGTCCTGGTACATGCAGTTATTCCTCCCCAGGTGAAGGACTCTGCACTGGCTCTTGTTGAACCTCATCAGGTTCCTTTCTGCCCAACTCTCCAGTATGTCCACATCTGGTTGAATGGCAGCACAGCCTTCTGCTGTGTCAGCCACTCCATCCATCAGCAAACTTGCTGAGGGTGGATGCTATCCCTACATCTAGGTCACAGATGACGATGTTAAACAAGACTGGACCCAGTACCAACGCCTGGGAACACCGCTAGTTACAGGCCTCCAACTAAATTCTGCACCACTGATCACAACCTTCTGAGCTCTGCCAGTTGGCCAGTTCTCCATCCACCTCACTGTCCTCTCATCTATCCCATACGTTCTGAGCTTTGCTACAAGGATGTTGTGGGACACAGTATCAAAAGCCTTGCTGAGATCAAGGTAGGAAACATCTACTGCTCTCCCCTCATCTACCCAGCTGGTGATGACATCATAGAAGGCTACCACATTTGTCAAGCATGATTTCCCATTAGTGAAATCATGTTGACTACTTCTGATAACCTTTTCTTCCAACTGCTTAGAGATGGTATCAAGAATGAGCTGTTCCATCACCTTCCCAGGGATGGAAGTGAGGCTGACTGGCCTGTAGTTGCCTGAAACCTCCATCTTGCCCTTTTTGAAGACGGGAGTGACATTGGCTACACTCCAGTCTTCAGGCACCTCTCCTGTTCTCCAAAGCCTTTCAAAGATGGTGGAGAGAGGTTTAGCAATCAATTCTGCCAGCTCCTTCAGCACTCGTGGGTGCATCCCACCAGGGCCCATGGATTTGTGTATATTGATTTTGTTTAGGCAATCTCTGACCAGCTCTTCCTCAACCAAGGGAGAGTCTTCCTCCCTCCAGACTCTCTCTCTTCCCTCTGGCATCTGAGATTCCCAAAAGGCACTTTTAGCCATAAAGACTGAAGCAAAGGTGTTCAGTGTCTCTGCCTTCTCAGAGTCTCCTGTTACCAGGGCACCCGCCTCGTTCGACAGCAGGCCCACGTTTTCCCTGGTCTGCCTTTTGTTATTGATGTACCTAAAAAAGCCTTTTTTGTTGTGTTTAACCTCCTTTGTCAGATTCGGGTCCAAGGGGTTCCTCGGCTTTGCCAGTTGCATCCCTGCAGGCCCTGACCACATTCCTGTGATTTCCTGCAGCAGAACCACAATTCAGGAAGTTTTGCAGTGGATGTGTGGATGCACCAAGTTAAATAACTTTTATCAGCAAAAGGTAATGGGCACAGACTGAAACATGGGAGGTTTCGTCTGAACATCGGGGAACTTCTGCACTGTGAGGGTGACCAAGCACTGGCACAGGTTGCCTACGGAGATTCTGGAGTCTCCATCCCTGGACATAACTCAAAAGCCATCCCTGATATGGTCCTGGGCAGCCAGGGAGTTGGATCAGGAGACCTCCAGAGCCCCTTCCAACCTCAACCATTCTGTGATGCTGTGATAAAGAGGCTTTTCCCAAAGCTTGTGTGGATAAGGCTGAAGCAACGTGGTACCCGTTATCTGAGAACTGATTGCCTAAAATGAGGGAAATTGGATTTTAAAACCAAGAAGTGCTAATACCCCTGGTAGTTAACTGCCAGTCTAGGACTGGGATAGCTTAGACAACCAAAAGATCTCAAGATGTGCTCCTGAATGTATTCTACATAAATTTGTGTGGGCAGGTCCATAATGAACAAGGGAAGGCTGGTCCCACATCTGTGATACGTGTTTAAGAGTGAATGTCACTATGTTCTCCAAGGTGGGGTAGACAGTCAACCTATAGTATCACAATGACCTTTTCTAGTCTTAAAATTCTGATGTATTTAACCAGTATTTGTGGCGGTGATGGACTCTTCATAAGGTCTCAGTGATCTTGGGCCTGCTTTGAAGAGTGCCTAGTGTAGCTGTCGGTGACACAGAAGAGGGCAGACAGCAGCAGAAGCGAGCCAGAAGACACGTTGTCTCTTCTCCTCTGCACACTGCTGGTAGGAGGCTGCTTTTGCTTTCACCCAGGTCACTGATGCTTGCATATTGAGGTGGGGGGGGACTCACCTATACCTGGGAGGGGATTGGGGAGGCAGAAGGGTTTCATTGTGCAGTGGGTAGATGAAGGCAGGAGATGATTTTTTTGAATACAGAAGAGTATAGAAGAGGGGAAACATGTTGAACAATGAAGAAAGCAGCACAGATGTGTAACTTCCTCCTGAGCTGGTGGCTGACACAGGGGAAGGGCAGGGGAGGGTGAGGACTGGTCAGAGACTGACCACATCGCTCAGCTGTGAGGTTTTGCTGAGGGGTTTCTGTATCTTCTTTAAGGGCCGCCCATAAAGCAGTTGGTCGAGGCTGGCAGGGGAGCTGGGCAACAGAAATGGCTCTTCTGGGGACCTCAGGATAGAGAGGCTGTTGCTTGTCTGATGGTGCCTGCACTGCCCAGACTTCTTCTGAGCTCTAGCTTCTGTTTTTACATCTTTTCAGTTGACCTTGGAACTGCCAAAAGGTTGGGGAAATGTTCTCTCTGGTGCCTACCTTGGTTCTTCATAGGCCCTGAGAGCACCTGCTCTGTGGTAGAAGAGCAGTAGAATCATGTTGTGGTGATGAGGACTATTACACAGTGAAACAGAAAAGGATGTGATTATTAAAAACCAGTCACAAGCATTTAGTGGACACCTCAGTCACCCAGGTTTGGCACAGGGAGTGGAGGACAGGAGTTGGCCTGGCCTTTACTGTACCTGTAGCTGTGAAATGGAGCCATTTCAAATGACTTTGGCTTTCCCTGTGGAAACTCAGCACTGAGCACAAAGCAATGTGAGGAGTTTCACATTTCTGTCCCCAAAAGGGTGTGTGAGTGGGGATGGGCATGGTTTGATTGAACCCTCCAGATCTCCTGCTGAGACCATGGATGCTTGTGAAATGGCATTCTGCAGTGAGTGTGAGTGAGGGTAGAAATGCAGGTGAGGATGGGTGCCAATTTAAAGTGATTGCTTTCCAAAGCAAACAGGACTTGTCCTTCTGTGACTGAAGGTGATTTTACGAGGCACAGGTGAGTGCGTGCCATTAGCTGAGCAATGGTGAGCATTTCTAGCAGTGTTGTGCTGCTGTGGGCATCTGAGCTACCTACTTGTGAAGCTTGCCCATAGATTCTACAGGAGCTTTTGTTTACAGAGCAGACCGAGAGCGTTGACAGCGAACAGGAAAAGGAAGGCAGGAGATGGAATTTGAATAATGAAGGGATGGGCACTGGATCCGAGGGTGATTTTATCGAGCACAATGAGTGCAGTCACAACAGGCTCTGCCTTGCTTAACCCGTGGTCAGATGTCTCAGGTTTATTTACACTGAGCACCTCACTTTGGCACAACTCTGACGTGCCCAGAATGAGAACTTAGTGAGACAAAGGACTGTTCAAACAGTCCCACAGATGATGGTCCAAGTGAAAGGAACTGCCTTGGAGAAACTACAGAAACGCTGCAGCTTGCAAACTGAAGGTGAGACTTTCCTCCAGAACTGAGATTTGTGGAGAATTTGTATAATCTTGGGAAAGAAAAACACTGTTGTGTGCAATCAAAAGTGAAATGTCAGTATGTGACAGCCAGGAACTGTCATGATATCAAGGCCAACAAGTAGTTTTTCTTCTGTCATTCTGGAAGCTCTGGTGAACTTATGTTGGTTCACAGCAGTTGAGGTGATTGTCTGGCTACATCATCAATCAAAAATAATGAAGCTCTAAAAAAATCTCTATACATTTTTGGCTCAGTTTTCAAGGATCACCTCCTCTGAGGTGGTCCATTCTAATGAGCAGGAAAACAAGTGAATGTTAGGAGGAGGCCCACATGGATGAAAGGAACTCCAGACAAAGTCAGGCATGAAAAGTAAGTGTGCAAGATCTGGAAGAAGTGACAGGTGACGCAGGAGGACTATAGACACTGTCAGAGAGTGCAGGGATGTTGTTATGAAAGCCAAGCCCCATCTGGGATTGAATGTAGATGGATGTGAAAGGCAACAGGAAAGATTTCTACGGGGAAATCAGTGGCAAAAGGGTGACTAGGGAAAACATGGGCCCACTGCTGGATGGCAGGGCATCTGCTGACAAAGGATGTGGAAAAAGCTGACAGTGCCATCTTTGCCTCAGTCTTTACTGGTAATACTTGCCCTGAGACCCATGGGAAGGTGCAGGCCAAAGGATGACTTACTCTCAGTGGAGAAGGATCAGGTTAGGGAACATTTAAATAAGCCAGACACTGAAAAGTCCCTGGGACCTGATAGGCTGTACCCCCAAGTGCTGAGGGAGCTGGCTAATGCCATTTGAGGGCACTCCATAATCTTTGAAAGGTCATGGCAATTCGGGGGAGGTTCCTGAGGAGTGGAAGAAAGCAAATGTCACTTCTACCTTCAGGAAAGGCAAGGAGGATGAGATGGGGAACTAGAGGCTGGTCAGCCTCACCCTAGTCCCTGGAAAAGTGGTAGAGCAAACAAATCTGTGGTGACTTCTACTAATTGCCTTTTTGACCTTCATATGTCTGAAAATGGCTTCTGGGTTTATCATGCTTGATCAACCTGAGAGTCTCCTATGACTAGATAACTGGCTCAGTGGAGAGGGGAGAGCAGTGGATGTTGTTTGTCTTGACTTTACTATGGCTTTTGACACTGTCTGCCATAAGGTCCTCACAGACACTGATAATGTATGGGCTAGGTAAATGGACAGTGAGGTGGGCTGAAAACTGGCTGAACTGCCAAGGTCAGAGGGTTGTATTGACCCCCAGGGTCAATAATGGCATCAATACCATTTAACATCTTCATTAATGAGCTGGATGGTGGGACAGAGTGCACCCTCAGCGTATTGGTAGACAAGAGAAAGCTGAAGACCATTGTCCCACCATTCACAGGGACCTGGACAGGCTGAGCAAGTGACTCAACAGAAATATTTTGGAGTTCAACACAGGGAATTAAATTCCAAACCAAATGAGTAGTTCCTTAAAGAAGCTGTAAATGGTCAGAAGAAAACTTTAAAAAAAAAAATCATACTATCTAATCTCCTTCACGTGTAACACTGACCCAGTTTAACACTTCAATCTCTCAGCCCTTGCTGGAGCTTTAAGCAGGTCAGCTAAGTCTGATAGGTCCTAGCTGAATCCTACTTCCTATTATACGTCCTAACACACTCCATAGTTTGAAGAAAATCCCGAGGAGTTGTCTTATCAAACTTCTGTAATTGAGACATCAGATCTTTGGACTGGAAAAAAACAAGCAACATTCTACTTGAAATACCCAACTAAATTATTCATTTGTCATTTTAATATTTTTTTGCAGGGACAGTCACATGTCAATTAATACACCTCAGAGGTAGGATTCATCATCTTACCGAATTAAGCTATCTAAAAGGCATCTAGTCTCAACTTATCGGTTTAATAATTAGTAGTTAATAAGCTAATAACTTAATAGTAACCAGAATTTTATGAGAGGCCTAGTATATGCGTAGCATTCACCATAGTTGACCATGAGCTTAAAAAAAAAAAATAGGTTTTGTTTGGGTTTGGGTTTTTTCTATGTTCTGCTGTGTTTGATCTGCTGACAGAGAATACCTGGGTCAGAGTACATGGTGTGCCATCAGTTCCAAGCACAAATACAGGCTGGGCGATGAGTGGATTGAGGCCAGCTCTGAAGATAAGGACTTGGGAGTGGTGGTGGATGAGAAGCTCAACATGAGCTGGCAATGTGCGCTTGCAGCCCAGAAAGCCAAGGTCGAGGGAGGTGATTCTCCCCCTCTACTCCACTCTCATAAGGCCCCACCTGGAGTGGGGGCCTTATGTTCTGGAGTGTCCAGTTCTGGAGCCCCCAACACAAGAAAGACATGGACCTGTTAGAATGAGTCCAGAGGAGGCCATGAGGATGATCCGAGGGCTGGAGCACCTCTCCTATGAGGACAGGCTGAGAGAGTTGGGGCTGTTCAGCCTGGAGAAGAGAAGGCTCCGGGGTGATCTTATAGCGGCCTTCCAGTACCTGAAGAGGCCTACAAGGAAGCTGGGGAGGGACTTTTCATAAGGGCAATTAATGACAGGACAAGGGGAAATGGCTTTAAGCTGAAAGAGGTGGATTTAGATTAGATATGAGAAAGAAATTCTTCACTGTGAGGGTGGTCAGACACTGTAACAGTTTGCCCGAGGAAGCTGTGGATGCCCCCTCCCTGGAAATGTTCAAGGCCAGGTTGGATGAGGCTTTGAGCAACCTGGTCTAGTGGAAGGTGTCCCTGTTGATGGCAGGGGGGTTGGAACTGGATGATCTTTAAGGTCCCTTCCAGCCCAAACCATTCTATGATTCCTCTCAGCCTGCAGCCCCATGAGTCACCAGTTACAGTGACAAGGGACATGAGGATGGGAGGCAGTTGCTGTTAGTTGCATACAAACGCTGCAGCGGTTACCAGATGGCAGAAATCTGCACACTGGGCTGCACAAGTTTAACTCCCCTTTCTTTGAAGGGTGGATGGGACCAAAACGTTTCTGTCAGAGTGGACAGTCCACTGAGAGGACAATGGCATTGAGGTATTTCCAGGTTAAGAGACTGTAGCGGTGACTCCACAGGAATGGAGCATCAGCCATACGTGTCAGTTGTCAGGTAAACAGTCAGTAATGCTAAAAGCACCAGTGCACATGCCAAGAAAAAACCTGCTATGACATGAAATCCTACTAGCAGAACTAGTAGGTGGACTACTCTACAAGAGGGGCTGCTCACCTCTGGAGTATTTTTTTAGGCTTCAGGTTGTCAATCCTTGCTTGTCTTTTTTAGTTCTGCTAGAAAGCTGAAGGGTTAGGCTCTGAGCATCACTGATCACCATTTTGGGAACAAGGAAATCGCCTCAAAGCTGGCTGTATTGGCTAAGGCACCATGTAGGTCTGTTGGTATTTGACCAAGAAACTTAGCCTGTCTCAGTCTTGTCAGCATAGCTCTAGAAAAACCACTGATAACGCAAAACATGCCCATCCAGACACGGCAAGTCTAGAGCAGCACTCAAGTGACTTGTTAAGGAGAAGTTTCTGCAGTTACCTCTCCTTCACGTGGCAACAGATCCTGCATCTGGTTCTCCAGAGTACAGTCTGGCACTGGGCTGTAGGCACCAGCAAGGGCGCAGGCTGAATATGGCTTTAGGGAAAGTGAGATAAGAACTGAAATACAAGTGGAAGAAGGCAGACAGGATACATGAGCACTGAAGTACATCATGAATCTCAGGCCTCACAGAAACTTCAGATAAGATAAACTACTGATATTTTTAAGGACTTAAGGAAATGAAACAAAATTAAGAATAAAAACCACCCAAGCATACAAGTAGGAAAAGGGAACAAATGCCAGAGTTAATAAAATATGTGCATGCAATCAGCCCCGCTGAGCTCAGGAGTATCATTTTTCTGTAAGTGTCTGCTGACACTAACAGTCTCTGCAGCCCAAAAGTTCCTTTTTATTCCAATTCTGTAAATTGCTCACCCACAAAAAAATAAAATATGCAACGCATCCCCTATTCATCCCCAGCACTAAATAAAAGAGAATACAGACCACGTCCAGTACCTCAGGATACTTGTCAATTTTGGCCAAATCTTCTACTGTCATGCTACATGAATGAAGCAGTGATGCATATTCTGGGATTGCATGGATAATCCTTCTTGTGTTTAGAGAGACTATAAAAACCAAAATTACATCATTTTTTTTTCTATTGTATACTATAGCCATTTTACTACTACTTCTTATAGCAGCTAATGTGGCCCTAAGTCATAATCTACCTCTGTTTCAGAACAGTTTGCAGTAGCTTTTCATTTACTTCAGACAAAAACTACTTCAGACGGTATTAAAACTTGCTATTGAAATTATTCTGGACTGGAAAAACTTTGATCAAAAGGTAGCCAGCTAAAGTTGACTGTATATCAATACTTAGCATGAGGTAAATACAAGAATTATGTAATACTGTGCTAGAAGATTAAAATAAATACAACTAGATTTATAGTTGTCAAACAATCACCCGAGACTATCATTTTAGCAGAAAAATACAGAGGAAAAAAGTTAAGGACTGTCTCAGTTCAAATAAATTGAAAAACAGTAACTTGAAATCTGGCAGCAATAAAATTAAGACAAAAGCTTACATTTTAATACAAAAATAATAACCATACCATCAAAAAATTTTGAGGTGAACTTGCTATCTTGCATATACACATAGAGGAAGTATGCGAGAAATCCTTTCTGTTCTGGTTCTAGTCTGTGATATTGTGGCAGTTTCACTCTTTTTGGTTTACAGCTAAACACAGCCTGCTCTCTCACTCTCCCCACCCTCCCTCGAGGAAGCAGGGGAGAGAATTGGAATGAAAAGGACAAGGAGACTCATGGGTTGAGATAAAAACTTATTTACTAATTAAAATAAAATTATAATGATAACAACAGTGATAACAGAATATACAAATGAGTGATGCACAGAGCAATTGCTCACCACCCGCTGACTGTGCCAGCCAGCGATCCCGGAGCTGAGACCGTCCTGAAACCCTGGAAGAGTGAGCCCGAGCGACCCCCAAGAGAATCCCCCCGTCTTCTAGTCAGCCCTGGTTAAATACTGACATGACATGATATGATCTGGAATATTTCATTGGCACATCCAAATGCCAGTTCTGGGTTTGCTATTCACTGCACTTCTCCCTCCCAGTCCTAATGCAGCTGTGAACCAGCCAAACCTGATGGCCTTGAGCTCCAGCAGCAACTAATGACACCAGTACTGTTATCAATGTTCTTCTCATAACAAATCCCACACTGAAACTAAACCACAGCTATTGTAGCTACTAAGAAGAAAATTAACTCTATCCTAGCAAAACCAGGACAGACATGAAGGTTTACTACATAGTATTACAAAACATCCATCTCTCATCTTCCAGAAGCACTTGTGTATTCTCTGGCAGACTCTGCTTCCTTGTCTCTATCCCTCATCCAGTAGCACTGGCATCCTGTGGCAGGGAAGGGGGGGGAACGGTTCTCTACTAATGTATTAGCTTCACTAACTATTCTAATTTTAGGACTTGTTAATAGCAGCAATCACTTTGGTTGTTTTCCAGTTGTATTTTCTACCTCCTTATCTTCTACTTCATTAAAAAAAAAAAAGTAATCCAAGAAATACCTATTCCTTAAAGAACATGTAAAATAGATTTAAAGTGTGCCTGTTCAGTTCCCACTTAACTGGTGATCAGGCAGGAGGAGTCTGTTTGCACATGATCACCAGCTACACCAATTAAAACTAGCTCAAGAGACAGCTAACACTTTAAACTAGAGAAAGCAAAGGAACTCCCTACAGCTATTTCTGTGATCTCTTGGAATATATGCCATGGAAGACTGTCTGTATCAAGAATTCTAATCAAATCTTATCTGCTTTACTGTCTTTTAAATGTGAGCTTTCTGTCCTTATTAAAAAGATAGACCAAAAAAGCCCCAGAGATATGTATGCATCCTATGTGTTCTTCATTTACTGATAAGGCAGTCTAGATTGCAATATTGCTGACAGCTGTATTGTGCCTTTTTTAAACACAGATATGCAGGGAAAAAGTTACCCCTGGGTATTTTATTCTCTGTTTCGGAAAAAAACTGAGAGAAGTGAAAGTTTTAAAAACCCTCCATGGAGTGCATGAAGACCAAATACAGGAGAGAAGAAGAAAACCATTGCAGTGGTGTGTTCATGGAACACCTGAGGCTCATCACTCTGACCAGCAAGGAGAGAGGAGACAAGTTTCATAAGCATTGTATGAAAAGGACGTGAGCTCATCTAACCATGAGAGAAGAGGTTTTGATTGCAGTTTTTGGAGGAGAAAGCAGTCTCTGCACTTTTTGAAGGGTAAGAGGAAACAGATACCTGCAGTTGGAGCATACTGTTTACCTCCCTCCTTCCTCTGAACCCAGTGACATCCCCACTGCTCTCTGTCCCCATGGGACATACTGGGAGGGAGAGATTGACTTGGGAGGAGGGAAGGCCATAACCTTCAGGAAGGCATGTGGTGCATGCAGCTCACTCCTGCCCTGCTCACCTCAACCTGCCTGCTGGCTCACCACCCTGACAGTGAGCCCCACAGTGAGCATCAGTACCCCCTTGCTGAGTACCAGCACCCAAGCTCTGCTCTGTGCCTCACTGGCTCAAGAAAGAGCCAAGAGCTCATCCTCATGCCAAGAAAGAGCAGCCAGGACCTCTGCAGACAGAAAGACCCCAGTTACTACACCCCTTGAAAATGTGCTCATTATTTTCCCAAATCAGTATAACTCCTGTCACAGTCTATGCTAATGCTTGGATCCTGCTTTAAACTGTGATTCTATCATTTATATTAATTCACATGGTCGTTTTTCTGACATTTCTATGTAGATTGGCATCTCAGTTTAATCTGTTTTAAGAAGTGTAACAGATGTACACAATCCTCACTCAGCACGGCATGCTGTTTCTGTTTGAAAGATACAGAGGGGAATGGAGCCCTAAGAATAAGCTGTTTCATTGAAATCTTAAATAATTCAGCAGTTTCGAGGACCAACGCAGGTATCTCCAAAGCTACAGTTCTAACTTTTTCCGGACAGGCGCCCTTTCCCCATCAGCATTTATGTGAAGGTTAACTACTTCTTATTCAAGAAAATAAAATTAGGAGGAAAAAAAAAAAAAAAAAAAGGCTTGAAAATCTCCCTATTGATTGCACACAACAGTGTTTTTCTTTCCCAAGATTACACAAATTCTCCACAAATCTCAGTTTTGGAGGGAAGTCTCACCTTCAGTTTGCAAGCTGCAGCGTTTCTGTAGTTTCTCCAAGGCAGTTCCTTTCACTTGGACCATCATCTGTGGGACTGTTTGAACAGTCCTTTGTCTCACTGAGTTCTCATTCTGGGCACGTCAGAGTTGTGCCAAAGTGAGGTGCTCAGTGTAAATAAACCTGAGACATCTGACCACGGGTTAAGCAAGGCAGAGCCTGTTGTGACTGCACTCATTGTGCTCGATAAAATCACCCTCGGATCAAGTGCCCATCCCTTCATTATTCAAATTCCATCTCCTGCCTTCCTTTTCCTGTTCGCTGTCAACGCTCTCGGTCTGCTCTGTAAACAAAAGCTCCTGTAGAATCCATGGGCAAGCTTCACAAGTAGGTAGCTCAGATGCCCACAGCAGCACAACAGTGCTAGAAATGCTCACCATTGCTCAGCTAATGGCACGCACTCACCTGTGCCTCGTAAAATCACCTTCAGTCACAGAAGGACAAGTCCTGTTTGCTTTGGAAAGCAATCACTTTAAATTGGCATCCATCCTCACCTACATTTCTACCCTCACTCACACTCACTGCAGAATGCCATTTCACAAGCATCCATGGTCTCAGCAGGAGATCTGGAGGGTTCAATCAAACCACGCCCATCCCCACTCACACACTCTTTTGGGGATGGAAACATGAAACTCCTCACCTTGCTTTGTGCTCAGTGCTGAGTTTCCACAGGGAAAGCCAAAGTCATTTGAAATGGCTCCATTTCACAGCTACAGGTACAGTAAAGGCCAGGCCAACTCCTGTCCTCCAGTCCCTGTGCCAAACCTGAGTGACTGAGGTGTCCACTAAATGCTTGTGACTGGTTTTTAATAATCACATCCTTTTCTGTTTCATTGTGTAATAGTCCTCATCATCACAACATGATTCTACTGCTCTTCTACCACAGAGCAGGTGCTCTCAAGGCCTATGAAGAACCAAGGTAGGCACCAGAGAACATTTCCCCAACCTTTTGGCAGCCTCTGTGCACTTGGGAGTAACAGCTGGCAGAGTCAGGAGAAACACAATCCAAGGTCAACTGCACTTTGAAAAGATGTAAAAACAGAAGCTAGAGCTCAGAAGAAGTCTGGGCAGTGCAGGCACCATCAGACAAGCAACAGCCTCTCTATCCTGAGATCCCCAGCAGAGCCATTTCTGTTGCCCAGGTCCCCTGCCAGCCTCGACCAATGTGCTTTATAGGTGGCCCTTAAAGAAGATACAGAAACCCCTCAGCAAAACCTCGCAGCTGAGCGATGTGGTCAGTCTCTGACCAGTCCTCACCTTCCCCTGCCCTTCCCCTGTGTCAGCCACCAGCTCAGGAGGAAGTTACACATCTGTGCTGCTTTCTTCATTGTTCAACATGTTTCCCCTCTTCTATACTCTTCTGTATTCAAAAAAATCATCTCCTGCCTTCATCTACCCACTGCACAATGAAACCCTTCTGCCTCCCCAATCCCCTCCCAGGTATAGGAGAGTCCCCCCCACCGCTATATGCAAGCATCAGTGACCTGGGTGAAAGCAAAAGCAGCCTCCTACCAGCAGTGTGCAGAGGAGAAGAGAAAACGTGTCTTCTTCTGGCTCGCTTCTGTTGCTGTCTGCCCTCTTCTGTGTCACCAACAACTACACGAGGCACTCTTCAAAGCAGGCCCAAGATCACTGAGACCTTATGAAGAGTCCATCACCACCACAAATACTGGTTAAATACATCAGCCTTTTGCTGATAAAAGTTATTTAACTTGGTGCATCCACACATCCACTGCAAAACTTCCTGAATTGTGGTTCTGCTGCAGGAAATCACAGGAATGTGGTCAGGGCCTGCAGGGATGCAACTGGCAAAGCCGAGGAACCCCTTGGACCCGAATCTGACAAAGGAGGTTAAACACAACAAAAAAGGCTTTTTTAGGTACATCAATAACAAAAGGCAGACCAGGGAAAATGTGGGCCCGCTGTCGAATGAGGCGGGTGCCCTGGTAACAGGAGACTCTGAGAAGGCAGAGACACTGAACACCTTTGCTTCAGTCTTTATGGCTAAAAGTGCCTTTTGGGAATCTCAGATGCGAGCAGGATCTGGATGTAGGGATAGAGTCCACCCTCAGCAAGTTTGCTGATGGATGGAGTGGCTGACACAGCAGAAGGCTGTGCTGCCATTCAACAAGATCTGGACACACTGGAGAGTTGGGCAGAAAGGAACCTGATGAGGTTCAGCAAGAGTAAGTGTAGAGTCCTTCACCTGGGGAGGAATAACTGCATGTACCAGTACAGGTTAGGGGCTGACCTGCTGGAGAGGAGCTCTGAGGAAAAGGATCTGTATGTACTGGTGGACAGCAGGCTGGCCATGAGCCAGCAGTGTGCCCTGTGGCCAGGAAGGCCAACAGTGTCCTGGGGTGCATTAAAACCAAAACCCCGGAAGACTAAGCCCGGGCGATCCCCGAGAGAATCTCCCCGTCTTCTGGTCAGCCCTGGTTAATGTACTGACATGACATGATATGATCTGGAATATTTCACTGGCACATCCCAATGCCAGTTCTGGGTTTGCTATTCACTGCACTTCTACCTCCCAGTCCTAATGCAGCTGTGAACCAGCCAAACACAGTGGCCTTGAGCTGCAGCGGCAACTAATGACATCAGTACTGTTACCAATGTTCTTCTCATAACAAGTTCTGCTGAAATGAAAACACAGCTCTTATAACTACTAAAAAGAAAATTATCCTACCAAAACCAGGATAGAAACACATTCCACTTCATTAATTTATTTCTAACACAGATCTCAAAGCACTTTTAGTTGTATTTTTTCCGTTTCCAGTGCTACTTGGAGTACAGGAGTGATTCATTGTGCAAACAGATGGGTGGAGGACAGAAGACCATGTGGTACCAATTCCAGAGAAACATATCTAAAGAACAGACAGGAATAGCACTTAAATAAGAGATGTAGGCAATAGAAAAAGAACCATAATGGGGAAACTCAGAGAGTTGCAACACATGGATTTCCCCAAAATGATGCTACAAGCAACAGAATCTGACCTAAGAGTGTCGAGAACTCAAGCATAGAACTTTCATTTCTCAGCATTTCTAATAGCTCAATAAAAGGCCCAGGCTGTGCATCACCTTAGAATGTAAGCCTGGACACAACGAAAGTAACTCTGCAAATTCAGTTGGCAAGGATACAGCTACTGTCTCCCACAGCATCCGCATAGGTAAGCTTAGGAAGTGTGGGTTAGATGAGGGGACAGTGAGGTGGGTGAAGAACTGGCTCCGTGGCAGAGCTCAGAGGGGTTTAACCAGCGGTGCAGAGTCCAGTTGGAGGCCTGTGGTTAGTGGTGTTCCCCAGGAGTCAGTACTTGGTCCAGTTCTATTCAATATATTCATCAGTGATTGGATGAAGGGTCTGAGTGCACCCTCAGCCAGTTTGCTGATGACACAAACTGGGAGGAATGACTGGTACACTGGGAGGCCATGCTGCCATTCAGTGAGATCTGGACAGGCTGGAGAGTTGGGTGCAGAGGAACCTGATGAAGTTCAGTGAGGGCAAGTGTAGGGTCCTGCACCTGGGGAGGAATAACCCCAGGCACCAGTACAGGTTGGGGGTTGACCTCCTGGAAAGCAGCCCTGCAGAGAAGGACCTGGGAGTGCTGGTGGATGACCAGTTGACCATGAGCCAACAATGTGCCCTTGTGGCCAAGGAGGCTAATGGTCTCCTGGGGTGCACTCAGACGAGTGTGACCAGTGGGTTGAGGGAGGTTCTCCCCTTCTACTCTGCCCTGGTGGGGCCGCATCCAGAGTATTGTGTCCACTTCTGGGCCCCTGTGAGGAACGGCACTATTGTCTTGCCTCAAAGATTGTTTGCAAGATCGTTGGCAAGATTGTTTTCACAAGACCACTGGGTTTTGGAAACCCCGACTTGTGAAGATGCCCTGCCCACTTGTGAAATGCCCTGCCCACGGGAGGTCTTCTGCCCGGACATGTCCCTGCCCCAGTGCTGGGGGGCACAAAGAGACGTGCCATTGCTGTGGAAACCACAGCCCTCGAAGAGGTACTTAAGGAAGACCTGCATGGGCAACAGCAAGCAGGGGAGAAAGAGAGAGAAGAAGAGGGACAGAGAGGACGACCACCTGACTGCCTGACTGCACCACGCCGTGCTACACCACTGCAGGAACAAGATACTGAGACCTCCTCACCCGCCCCTTCACCGTCGCCTCGCCGCTGGGCCCGTGGTGGTGACTATTCTTGCTGCCCTATCCCGACTCCTTGCTTCATTTCCATCTCTCTTTCCATTCTGTCCTATCGCCACCCTCTTTATTTCTTTTTCTTTTGGTAATAAATGGTGTTTTGGGAGTGCGGCATTTGACCTCGTTTGTGTCTTAATCTCGCTCTTGGGATCACATCGAAACCTTTCCCCGACATCGGATTGGGATACTTGAATGATCCCGACATCGGATCGGGACAGCCCCCGGGTTCAAGAGAGATGGGGAACTTCTGGAGAGAGTTCAGAGGAGGCCACAAAGATGGTTAAGGGGCTGGACCATCTGCTGTATGAGGGCAGACTGAGAGAGCTGGGTCTGTTCAGCCTGGAGAAGAGAAGACTGAGAGGGAACTTTATCAATGTTTATGAATATCTAAAGGGTGGGTGTCAAGAGTATGGGACCAGACTCTTTTCAGTGGTGGCCAGCGACAGGACAAGGGGCAACGGACACAAACTGGAACATAGGAGGTTCCACTTAAACATGAGGGAAAACTTCTTTACTGTGAGGGTGCCAGAGCCCTGGGACAGGCTGACCAGAGAGGGTGTGGAGTCTGCATCTCTGGAGATGTTCAAAACCCGTCTGGATGTGATCCTGTGCAACTTCCTCTGGGTGAACCTGCTTTGTCAGGGGGGTTGGACTAGATGATCTCCTGAGGTCCCTTCCAACCCCCACCCTTCTGTGATTCTCTGATCTAAAGAAGTGACTTTCTTGCCAGCAGAACTCAAATGATGGCCTTTGATGACTTCATGGACACGAGTTCCCAATGTTACAAGTTTGAAGCAGGGAGTTTTGGAAGTCGTATTTAATAGCTAAAAGTGGTACCTCGTGTTCTGGATCTAACAGCGTTCTGTATGAGAAGGAATACAATGACACTCGCTATTGAGGAGTTTCTGCCATCACAGCAATTACTTCTCAATCTATCCATCAATTCATATCAAATCATACTTGTAAGTACTGCAAAGAGGAACCCTGTCTCTTTGAACATGCTTGACTAAACAGCACCCATTTACTTTATACAGGCCCATGAGAAGCCATCAGATATTAATGACTTTTAGTTACTGTTTTGAAGCTGACAAATTAGAAGTACCTGTCCATGTATTACCATCCTGATTCCTGGGGTGGTTGCTGGTGTGCTGCTGCTACATTTTTCCTTAATCAATACACTGCCTTTGTGTTATAAGGTGGAAAGCTGAGTTGTCAATACTAAGATGACAGAACTCGTCTTGATGTTGCATTTTGTAAAGGACATGTAAAGCTCATCAAGTACGGAGCAACAGTTTATGCCAAGGTCAGATGTAGTGCTACCCCCCTGAGAAATGCAGTCCATTTAACTTCCAAAAAAGCAAAATTAGGGTTGGTTGGTTGGTTTGGTTTTTTTTTTCCTTTACAAGCTTGCAGAAGAACTCAGAAGTTGACAAGATGTAGGTTTCAGTTGCAGTTTGTCACAGGTCACTCTAGTTTGTAAAAACCGAAGAAGGTGGTGGGTCAGTGCTACTACCAGCTTCAGGTACAGTAGTTTCATATATGGTGTTCTTTGGCCAATTTAAAAGATTGTGTTTAAAGAAAATAGCCTTTGCTTTTAATCATCTGACACAACTCCAAAAACCTGTCATCTCTGATGCGATTCCTTTGTGAAGGTGTCTGTCATTGCCAAGGCAACTTGCCTGTTAGTTTTGCTTTTGTAGAGAGGAGAGTCCAGACCAGCGGGATTCTCTTCACGTGTTGCCTTTTTCATTACAAAAGCCTCGGTTTACAAAGTCATGGCCTGCCTTTTGTAAAGTTACCATTTTCCCCTGCTGGCACCTTTTATCATTGTGAACTATGTACATCACTGCTAAAGGAGAATGGTAATTTTATGCTGCCTTCTACTTGATACATACGCTGAAGAACTAGCACGGCTGCCTTTACTGTAAGTTATGCAGTGCAATCTGTTTGGCAGCTGTTAGTGGATATAAAATTGTTTAACTATTTTATTCCCTTCCCCTAACTTGCCCTCATAGCTCCTGCACTAAATTACAGAGCTGGCCTGTTTTTGCCATGTGCTAATAAAACATACTATTTGACTGATAAAATACGTCCTTCTCTGTATTTGGTTGGCTCTATGGACCAGCAGTTGCTTTAGCTTCGTATCACGGCACTCCGAATCGAGCAAAGCTAGGTAGGGCTGCAACCCAGGCTAGACTGCAGTGGGCAAGACAACAAAACAGGTCTTAGCAGAGGTCTCAGCGAAGCAAATATTTTAGGGTATCAAGTCAGCATTACATGGCTCTTTCCCCTGTTCAAGTATGGACTGATACATTCACCCAGCTTGCTGGGAACCACAAGATCAAAAAGTTATGTGACAATCAGCGAGCTAATGGCCTAGGTCTGACTGTCTGGGTTTGTAGTACCAGCTTCTTGTGCTTTCTGCAAAGCTTCTATCATTCTTATTTAAACAGTGGGGTTTTTCTTTTATAAAGGCACAACAGAAGCAGTAGTTACTTTGTGGAAGTGGAGCTCAGCTTCCCAGCAATGGTTGGAGACTCCCGAGACAGAACTTTGCAGGTAGAAAGCATCATAGATTATCTTAACTGTACAGGAAAGCAAATAATTACATGCATCAAGTCTTGAGGGGTTTTTGTATAAAATATGCTACTGTTAAGAAACAGACATACAAAACAAGAAAACAAAAATCCTCACTAAAACTCAGTCTCAGATGGGAAGAAAATTTTGTTTAAATATAGTATTAAAAATACATATTGCCCTGAATAGTTCTGATTTTTATCTCCTCTCATATTATTGGAATTGGAACAACTACTTACCTAATCAGAGGGCTGAGATAACAGTATGACCTTTAACTCTGGGGCATTAATCCAGCTATGTATACCTCAGTGTCTTCACCTATATAATAGGGATAATACTGACAATTCTCACAGGACATTATAAAAATACACACTTTATAGATGTTTTTCAAGTGAGAACTAATGTGTGAGAATATTCAAGTATTTTCACTGTAAGGCAGTATGATAAAGATTACTTGTGTGCTAGATATGTTCATTAAAGACATTGAAAAATATTTTTTTAATTTAAAATGGTGTAAATCAGAAAACAACCCCTCAAGCTGCATGCAACAAATCAATGTACTGTGTATTACTTACCAGAAAATGGTAACCCAAATGCCTGAAAATCCTATGCTTAGAATTTATGTTTAGGGAGACGATTGTCATGAAATTATTTTTTCATTAATTTTTTTTTCCTTCCTAACCTTGCAGCTAAAGGTCATGTTGACAGATTGTATGGCTGGTATCCAGCTGTTGGAGACCTGGAGCAAACTGGCTGATGGCAGAAACTCCTTTCAACTAGTGAGTGTCATTCTATTCCTTCTCATATATGGAATACTATTAGGTACAGAACACGAGGTACCACTTTTGGCTATTAAATACCACTTCCAAAACTCCCTACTTCAAACTTGTAACAAATTGGGAACTCATGGCCATTAAGTCATCAAAGGCCATCATTTGAGTTCTACTGGCAAGAAAATAATTTATTTAGATGTAGCCTTGCCAACTGAATTTGCAGAGTTACTTTGGTTGTGTCCAGGCTTACATTCTAAGATGATGCACAGCCTGGGCCTTTTGTTGAGCTATTAGAAATGCCGAGAAATGAAAGTTCTATGCTTGAGTTCTCGACACTCTTAGGTCAGATTCTGTTGCCTGTAGTTCCCCATCATTTTGGGGAAATCCATGTGTTGCAACTCTCTGAGTTTCCCCATTATGGTTCTTTTTCTATTGCCTACATCTCTTATCTAAGTGCTCTTCCTGTCTGTTCTTTAGATATGTTTCTCTGGAATTGGTACCACTTGGTCTTCTGTCCTCCACCCATCTATTTGTGCAGTGAGTCACTCCTGTGCATCATTTTGCAATCACTTCTCTAATCTAGCAATGCCATGCAGAATTCTATGTTCCAGCATATGAAGTGATTATCAGGTGTATGTAGTTAGTAGCATACAGTTATGATGTTTGGAATAAAATGTATTTTTATATAGAAAAGGCAACTGTAAATAAGCAATGCTAAATGTTTAAAAAATGAGGAAAAAAAATCACCTTTTTTTGCTAGAAATGTTTTCAAAAGTTTATTATTCTGTAAAACAAAGTTTTGAAATGCTGACCACTCCAGTAATACTACTCAAACTGAACTTCAGTTCTGTTAAAATGAAGACATGTTGTCTTCTTCCCTTCTAAGTCAGAGCTTTAAATTTTTTGAATTGGGTCTCTTTGATCAGAGATTGCTTAGAGATGTGAAAGAAAATATTCCATGACATATACAACTTACTTTTGACAATTTTATGGTTTCTCTTGGTTTAGATCTGATCATCAACTGGACAGGCAAAAGCATGTTCATCAGAAAGTTGTAAGTTCTTTCTGGAAGGTGTCACACAGAACCTAAAATGATCTTTTAGTAGAGTTTAAAACTAATGACTCATTTCATGTGATTTTCATGGTTTTTTTTTTTACTCTGAGTAGCAATGGAAAGGGAAAAATACAATTAAGAATGCTTTGAGATCTGTGTTAGAAACAAATTAATGAAGTGGAATGTGTTTCTTTGATTCATAGTAAGAATTAGCCACACATTTTTAATTCTTTTGAAAAAAATATTTCCTGCAGCAGAAGCAAAATGTTTGTTTATTTAGAAAGTTTTGTAGTGGATGTGTGGATGCACACAGTTAAACAACAGCAGATGGAGTTACTACATAGTTTGTTTCTGCGTTCAGACATTGTTGGGTTTTGTTCAATAGCCTACAGTTCATATAAAACTTGGCAGAAAACTGCTAGCTGGACAGTTTATTTTCTGCACTGAGAGAAGCGAGTGAATATTGAAAAATTACAAGATCTTGCGTCTTGATAAACGCCTCTATCAAGGTGAGGGGAAACAGCTTTATTCTACTGTACTGTAATAGAGAAGAGGAAAAAAAAAGTATTCCAGAAATACCTTCCTTTTCCCTTCTTCTTCCCCTTCAGTCAGGCTCCTCCCAGGATTCGGGAATGAGCCCACAGTTCTGTGGGCATCTCGCTCAGCGTAGGAGTTTATTTATGACCATCCCACCCTCAGCCTTTTGCTTCCATCTCTATTCTTGGCACTTTTGATTTTCCAGTAGAACAATTAGTGGGCCTTTGGACTAAGCTGGATCAGAAAACTAGCTCAGGTTGAAAACACTCTGCACTTCAACCTGTTTTCCCCAGGATTATTTTTTAACCCCCACTGATTTTGGTTGCTATTCAAGTGTGGCCATGTGAACAGCTGCATGAAGTGGGATGTGAATGAGGAGACTGGGATAAAGTGGGAAGTCCAAAACCTGTTTATCAAGCACTGCTCCCAAGGGAACCATGACTTAAGGGACAAAATGTGAATAATTAGGGAGGGAGAGCTGAGGAGAAAGTTCAGCTGTAAAATGAAAAAAAAAGAGGGAGAGAGGGAAAACCAGCAGTGACTAAGTCTACCAGGGATTTGATTTGTTTCACCTAAACCAAATCAGATAAATGATGAGCTTTTTTCATGAGACAGGTGCTGCTGACCCCTTTTATAAGACTCTTTTCCTGAATTATTAGGAATTCTGGGGATTCCTATCCAGTGAAAAAGGCAATTATCTTACACTAGCACTACTCTTGCTTCCTGTCACTTGATCACAAGTTAAATGTCAGATATCCTGATAATGCTTTTCATTATGGTCTTGAGAGTTCTATGAGAAACATGACTTGGAGTGTATTGGTGGAATGTACTTATTTAAATACATAAAACATTTGGGAAGTACATGTTTCATGTGAACCAGCTTCTAAAGAGCTCTGTATATTGAAATTAATTGCAAATATAGTGTCATAAAGCCATTTATTTGCAATTGTGTTAATCTTTACTGATTTATCACTTCCAAAAATTCCGTTTCATTATGATTGTAGTGATACCCAGGGGGAACTGAGCTGCCATTTTATACTTACAGAGAGATTTTATGCTGTGCATTGCATTAAGAGTTGTTTTGGGGGGTTTTTTCGTCTTAGTAAAACAATCATCCCAAGTTGCTTTCTGTTTCTTAGGAGCAGCAACAGTAATGGGAGCCCAGGTGACATTTTCCTTGTTCCTCCTGGGGAAAGAGAAAGATCTGGGATGGGGCAAACGTTCTGCAGATTAACACTGAGCTGTGTGGCAGGTGTTATTGGCAGGACTTCTACAGCTAGAAAGCCATCTTTGGGGAACAAGGACTACCAGAGATCGGTTCCACATGACAGAGAAGCAGCAACTTCTTTGTCAGTGGGCTTGCGAAATTATTGAGGGAGACTTGATTGGAAGCATACACCGGACAAGGCAACAGAAGAGGTTCTCTCCCATCTAAGGAAGCCAGACAACCAAGGGTTTTCCTCAAGTGCTTGTATACTATTGCGTATGCAGCTTGGGAAACCAACAGGAGAAACTATGTCTGTGTGGAGTTGAAGAGTTGTGATGATATGGGAATTAGATACTTGATGGGAGAGTTCATGTGAAGAAGGATTGCAAAGCACAGATACAAGTTCTCTTTCACAAAGACAAGGAAGGTGAGGGCTGGAGCTGGTTATGTGCTCTCTGTAAAGGGGTGCACAGAGTGCTGTGGACTAAGGTTTACAGGCTTTTTGAGAGCTTTCTTGTCAGAATGAGGGCTGCAATGGCAACATTATGGTCGGGGCCTACTCTAAGCCACCTCATCAAGGACAGGAGCTAAGTGCTGGAAACACTGTCCTGGATCTGCTACTCACAAACAAGAGGGAGCTGGTCAGAGAATGACAGTCAAAGGCAGCCTTGGCTGTGGTGGCTGAGACAGCAGCGCTTAGGATCCTCAAGGAAAAAAGCTTCAACTGTTATTACTGGGAAAGCAGGGACTGCCATGATGGAGATGTTTCTGAGACAGCAGGTGATCTCCAATAAACAAGCATTGATTTACGCTGAAGCTACAAAGTAATCCATCTGTTACTAACTAAAAATTAAGCATTAATCAAACATTAGTCAAGCCATATTAGGTATATGATACCCTGAGTCTGATGCTGAGTTGCTGGCTACAGTTGCTGCTATCTTTAGTTCTTGGTCTTCTTGCAACTATGGAAAGTAAACAAATATTACAAAATAATTCCTACTTTAAATCAAGCAGTTCTGTGGTATATCTGGATGCACAGCAAACAGGATGTTTCACAAAGAGGCCTTCATATTACAGGAATCAGGAAGAGACGGAGTGGACTAAAGGCTCTGACTTTAGGGGAGCAGACTTTGGCTTCTACAGTGATCTAGTAGGTAAAGGATCTTGGGAGGCCATCCTGAACTGCAAAGGAGCCCAGGAGAGCTGGCTGGTCTTTGGGGACAAAATAAAAGCAGAATAATGGTCCAACCTGAAATGCAAGGTGGGACCTCAAAAGCCAGAAGAATGGGCTGACAGGAACCTCACAAAATTCATCAAAGCCAAATGCACAATCCTGCACCTGAGACAAAATAACTGCACAAACCAGTACAGGCTGGAGACTGAAAAATAAAGTAGCAGCTGTGCAAAAATGACTTGGGGGTCCTATGGACAAGTCAAACATGAGTCAGTAAAGGGCCCTTGCAGTGATAAAGTGAACAGAAAGCTAATAGTATGCTGGGCTGCATTAGCAAGACAATTACAGCTGTCAGATCAAGGCGAATGATTATTCCCCTCTACTTGGCACTTGTGAGGCCGTATCTGGAATTCTGTGCCAAGTTTTGGGCCACCTAGTCTAAGGGAGAGATTGGCAACTTGGAGGGAGTGCATAAAATTTATTTCTGTTGGAACAGGAAGTCATAGAAATTGGAAATGGAAGAAATTGCTTGGACCATCCCATAATATGTATTTTTACCTTGAAATAGAGTTAAATTTTATTTAAAAGCTGCAGCACAGGGTACAAACTAAGTTCATATGACCTGGAGCCAAAAAGCCCTGCTATGGACATGCAGGAAGCATGTTCTTCCTGTGGCTTACTGAGTAACTCAGGCACTTAAGCTCCATGTTCTGCCTCAAGGGACTTGCACACCAGCTCATTCGCAGCTCATGCAGGCTGTCCTTCTCAGCAGTTACTGTCCTCAGTAACTGGCTCATTGCTTTTTAGCCAGCTACTTTGATAATTTTGCTTTATAGTTGGCCAGTAATAACAAATCTTATGACAACAGACCTCAAGACTTAACAAATTTCCTTAAAACCAACTTTTATGGCACACCTGATCCTCAAAAGAAACTACCGTATACCTTCCAAGCATGACTCTTGTCAGATTTAAAACCTACATCTGAGCAAGACACCAATACAAGGCTTAATACAGAAAATTTTGGTTTATGCTAATCAGCCCCCCTTCCCACAATTAACCTCTTCAAGTTCTAGAGTCTACAAGGTACACATCTTTAGCTTTTTACATAAAATACCTATAACATCACCTTTTTGATCACACCTCCCCACTTCCTTTACAGGCAAAACTGCCCTCTAACCCAGATGTATCAACTATCTTTACCTATACACTAAATCCTAAACTTGTATTTAGTTTTGAAGCTTAATGCTTCTGTTTTAAAGCATTTGAGTTGAAGGGCTTGTATGTCTGAAAGCTTAGGAAGACTGTTACAGGAAGACTGAGGAAAATTTGAGAAATGCCTAGCACATCATTGGTAACAAACAGCTGAAATATAAACTGGAGCTCAGTTAAGCCTACAATCTAGAATAGGATGGAGATAAGTTTTGTTATATCTGGTAATTCACCAGTCTTTCTGTTATGATATTTATTACAAATAACAGCTCTTTTCTCACTGGTTCAGTTTTGTAGGTACTAAGGACTGGAGGAACTGCTGGTATTGTAAGACCAGAAGACATCACCATTTTCCATAGCCATATAAATTTCAGCATTATTCCATCTATTTTAATGCAATTCTGCTAGAGCATTACCATGGCTGGGGCTATGGGCAATAATACTGCTGCCATTTCTCATGGAGCACTGAAGTGACGTAGATGTGTATACTGGGCACTGTTTCCTAAACCTGTTTCCTCTATGTTCTTCTCTGCCTCAGCAGAGACTCTAAAGTATCCCTGTTGCATGGAAAAAGTCCATTTCAGGATCATGGTAGTCAGCTCCTGGTGATAACCTGCTTTTTGTAGATACAGCTATTGACAGCAGAGATGATCATCAGGATAAAATACACAAATATTCAGAGCTTCTGAGGTTGAAGTAGTAAGCTTCCTCCTCTTCTTTATTCTCATTTCTTTTTCAGAGGTCCCAGCTATGTGCGTACAGATGGTATTGTCATATGCACAGCTAGGCATCTCTGTTGACCATTAGCTTGTTTTTCTTTCAGTGCTTTTGGCAAGACTGTTGAGAAACAGAAGCTATCTTTTGCAATTGCATGTTAGATTTGGCTATATCAAGAAATCATTTTGTGGTCACAGGTTTCCAGGAAATACCAGTCCTTGAGGCTAAATGTCCTCAAAGGGACAGAAGAGCTCAAATAAAGGCGTTTTGGGGCTTTACATGAGTGGATGGATGCTTGATTTAACCAAGGGATCAGTCTTGAGGTTGTGGTTTTGCAGGCTACTGTTACTTACCCCACAGCTCTCACCTTTGCCCAAGGAGACCTTTCCAGCACAACCCTTATGTTCTGTATTACAGCTGTTAGTGGGCAGTATTGTACCACTTGGCCCAGGGCTTGATGCACAGCCTGGACATGGAAGCTCTTCCATCTCTCATGAGAAAACTTGGATGAAAACCAAGGGTCCAGATTTCTGACCATTCCTGCACTTCCGAAAGTGCAGGAACGAGTCGCCTCAGAGGAAGTTCCCACTTTCTTCCCTAACAGTTTTCTAGAAAGATTCTTACGGTCTTAAGTTGCACCAGGGGAGGCTTAGGTTGGGTATTAGGAAAAAATTATTCACTGAAAGGGTTGTCAAGCATTGGAACAGGCTGCCCAGGGCAGTGGTGGAGTCACCATCCCTGGAGGTATTTGAAGGATGTGTAGATGTGGTACTTGGGGACATGGTTTAGTGGTCAACTTGGCAATGCTGGGTTTACGGTTGGACTACATGATCGTAATGGTCTTTCCAACCAAACTATTCTAGGATTATATGAAAAAAGGGGATGACGCAGGTCTCCCCACCGGGGGTGACCCCGAGCCCTGTTTAACCCCTCCTCCTCTCCGGGCCTAAAAGTCTCAGCTGCTCAGGGCTTGAAGCTGCTCAGGGCTTGAAGCTGCTCAGTGCTTCTCCTTCAAGCTCGCAGGACACTGACGCTTCTCCCCCGGGGTTGGCGCTGCCCCGCGGCCGCAGCGGCACAAAGTACAAGGGGTGGTGCCGCAGGCGGTGCCGGGGCTCGCCCCGGAGCGGCCCCGCTCTCTCACTTGCCCTCGGGCCGAGTGGCCCCGCCGCCCGCAACGCTCGAGCTCCAGCAGCTGCCGCCTCCTCCCGGCCCGCTCCATAGGGCGGGCACGGCGGCTCTCCCCGCCTCTGGGGGCAGCGACGCGGCCCGGGCAGGCCCCACCCCGCTCCCTGCCGGGCCGGCGGGGCGGGAAGGGGCGGCCTCGCCGCCGCTGTATAACTCCCCTGGGGACGGGCGGACGGGAGGTAGCGGTTCCTCAGGAGCGGGATGGCGGCGGCGGGGATACGCTCTCTGGGCAAAGCCCTGACCGGCACCCGCCCTCAGGAGCGCCCCAGCTGCCCCCCGGGCGGCTCGAAGGCCGAGGCGCGGGTGCTGGTTATCAACACGGGCGGCACCATCGGCATGGTGCAGGACGTCAAGGGTGAGGGGGCGGCGGGGGGAGCGGGGCGGCGGGCTCCCCCTCAGGGTGCGCTGCGAAACCGGCCGGGCGTGGGGTGCTGGCAGGGCGCTGGGCTGGGGGATGCGCTGCTTAGCGGGCGGAGGCTGCCGCTTCCTTGAGGAACAGCCGCGCTCTGTGGCAGCTCTCCCCGGCGCGGTTTAGGGTTCGGCATTCCTGGGTTTCTCGTAAGGGGTATAAACAACACCAGAGCGGTGTGCACCTTCCTCTGTTCCTACCAGCTGGTTATTTTGGTAGCTGAGCTGATAGGCATCCTCCTGACAAGTGGCCCTCGCAGCTACTTAGAGCAGGTTTTGGCAGAGGCCAACGTGTTTCCTGAAGTATGAGTCCTTCTTTGCGCACTCAAAATGAAACCAGCTTCATCATACCAGTCATGCCGTCTTTACTCTTTTTTTTAGCCCTAAAAGAGCCACTGCCCCAGGCTACCTGGAGAGCATGTGCCTCACATTCCCACTGGAAGAGCGTGGGCTGTGTGGTGGCTGTGTCAAGGCTTTTCAAGTGGTGACCTGGCAGATGCAGCTCATGCAAGTGTGGCAGTGTGTGTGCTGTCAGGTGTCATGATGAGCAAGGTCAGATGGGCAGGCTTCTGCTGCTCTCCTACCAGCTCTTGACTTCCTTCAGGAAATCATTGAAGAGTTCTGCTTTACCTTACCAAAGGAGGCTGAGACTTGTGTTAATGAAAAGGCTAGACATGCCAAGCCCCCTCCCACCAGCTGAAAACTGTTTAAATCCAAAACTGAACTCTTGAGTTTTTTCAGGATATTGCCTGCATTTTACCCGAATGCCCCTAAATGTCAGGAGGTAGGTGCCTAAACTCGCCTAACACCTTCCCCTCACCCCGATCCCCAATCCAGAAGCTGGTTGGAGTGGCACCTAAGCACTGTTAGACCCTCACTCAGTAGGCACAGATTGCAGGGGATGCCAGAAGCATCAGCCAACTAATATGTGTGGGGAAAAGAGATTTCAGCCAGGTCTGACTTGCTGCAGGGCTGTGCGTTTACCAGCATTGGTATAAAGGGGAAGAGTGTCATATATGGGGTGGAGGGGAGAGGGAAGCAGTCCAATTTCAATGAACACCTATTCAGTTTTCTTCCTCTTTCACTTGGGAGGCAGTGGAGCATCTGAGGGCTTCCAGAGCCTGTGTCTGTCTCGGTTTAGAAGCGTGGGTACTTGTGTTCCCTACTACAGAATTTCAAGCCCCTGCCTGAAATACCATCACAGCTACTCATTTGTACGGTCAGAACACTTAGGGCTTCACCTCAGAGCTTCCTAGACTAGGGTTACATATCCCTCCTTCTCAGAAGATGGTGGCTGGCTGATCCTCAGTGTAGGGGAGATGCTTTATGGGGTTGTTATGCTTTGTTTTTTATGGCTGTCATCTTTGTGTTTAATCTATCAAAGTTGCATGAAAAAAAAAAATGTAGTCTGTATTTTAAAGGACATGTGATGACTTTCCTCTCTCTGTCTGCATTGTTTATACTAAAATAATTTCCTACTTCTGTTGTCTCAGCTTCCTAAATACCTTTTTTGAGCAAATAAATTAAAATGTCTAATTCCTTTATAAATGAACTCCATAACCTCTTCTCATCTTATATGCCTTTTTTTTTTTATCCCTTTTGCTTAACAAGTGTCAATCATGTACAAACAGTCAAACAGTTATGGTCCAATGATGCTGCCTTGCTACATCCTGGTGAGGGTGTCAACCTGCTTTTCATACGCAGATCTAGCAGCAGAGCAGCCAGAGCACCTCTTTCAGGATGTTTGGCAGTCTTTAGTGTTCAGACTGAAGCTGGTGAAAGGGCATGGGAAAGACAGCATGTTTCAAAGAAAAAAACAATAGATACTCATTTCTTTTGTTGATCAGTGGCTAGAAAGTGCCTGTTTACAATCATACCTAAACTACAAGTATTTTATTTCAAGCAAGGTGAACAGAAGTAGCCTCCATGAGCTGCACAAAACCTTTCATAACAGCAGCTGCTCAAAGTGAGGGGATCAAGCTACATTTCTACCTAATTTCTGTCTAGGCTTACAAGCTTTTCTATGGCCTTTCCTGTTGCTGGGTATGCTAGTTTAACTTTTAAAATCAGATTATTTTTAGGCCTAATGTGTTCTGCGAGGAATATGTTCCTGTGCAGAACTGCTCCCATGTACAAGACTAATACAGTGGCATTCCCTGGGCTCACTGTGCATGTATGGAGCGATTATTTCTCATTACAAGATCTGATTGTAAACCTCCTGCAGAGGTTCTGCAGTTGACCTGTGCATGTATTGCAACTCCAGCATGTCTTGGACCCCTTGGACTTTCTGCAGGCCTACAGGTTACCTGTGCAGCAGTCATTTTCAGAGGAGGGATAGTCTGTTTCTGTGAGTTGAGTGACAAATAGACTCACTTGCAGACTCTCTCAAGTTTCATGTTTTCACTCTCAAATAAGCAATATCAGTGCATTTTAAAATTTTTTTCCTTCTACTTCCTCCTACTTATTTTCTCCTATAACAGCCCCTTTTGGCTTATTGGTAGCTCATTTCAGAAAGTGAATCTTTCTGCACTCCTTAGTGAGGCTACTGTGATACTAATCTTTGCATCAAGTTTGTGCTCGTATTCCTCCTGGCTGATGCCTTCAGGAAGATCTTTTCTTTGGGCTTGTGGGATGGATCTCTTTCCTAGCTTTTACCTGAAATATTAAGGAAAAAAACACTCAACAAAAACAAATAGAACTAAGATAAATCCTCTTAGAAACATTAGTTATCTTGGAATAGAGTCTGCCTGGGTAACTTAGTTAATTATCTGCCGTTTCTAGACATGCTAGACTGCCAGAGGAGTTGCTGCTGTAGTGCAAACCTTTTTCTATTTGAAACCTATACACCTCACTTCCAAAAAGTTGAAGTACTACAGCTGCAGAAGTGAGTATTCTGAAGAACACTTTCTGCTTCTCTGCCATTGCAAAATTGTTACTTTTGGAATCTGGCACTGTAGATGTGTGTGCCATTTGTATTGATATTCCTATAGGTAAAAACCGATTTCGCGAAGTCTTTTGTATTCCTCAGCATGGAGAGTTTGTTAGGACTGGGGATGATGACTTCAGCATGCTGATGTACAGTATGCTCCTTCTCTCCAGTGCCTGTGGTTTCTTGGATGCAGAGCCTCACTGACACAGCTGCATCAGACTTTTCCAGCTCCCTGTTTCCTGCTGCAGGACAGGTTATAGGATATCAATTGGCAAGTGGCTATAACTGTGTTATCTGTAGCAGTAGAGTGGAAAGCAGACTCCTCTACTGTAGTTGAGGCCGAATTTGTTGTTCTCAGCCACGGTTACTTGTTTGCTGTTCTGCCTTTGTATGCTTTGTGATGCTGGGGTTGGCCCAGCTAAAGAAGGAAAGGACAGAAGTTGATGAGAGCCATTTGGACAAGTTGCACAGCCGGCCTCTTCTCTGCAGGGGTGAAGTTGCTTCAGATACTTAGTTAACAAGCTTGGCTCACAAAAGATGTTTTCCATGCATAATAAAGTAGAAGTGTTCTTAGAACAGTTGCACTTGTGTTCCCCCATGTTTGTTTCTTGAAACTGTAAAGCAGAAAACACTGCTAAATGTGGATGCGTTTCAGGGACTGTACAGATTGTAAGTGGGTCATCTTGGATACACCTGCAGGATGTCTTAGGAAAAAAAAGAGGTTTCAGTTCAGTACAAGCAATTACAGAAAAATCCTCATAGATTTGTGATTAAGAGATGAGGAACTGCCATTTATAGAGAAGGGATTTAAGAATATTAACATACCTCAGCTCTCTAGTTCTGAGAGCAAATACAAAAAATAAACAGACTAATCTGTTGTCAATATTCGGAGCAAGATGAGCATTGGACAAACAGAAGAATAATCAGAAAACACTTGAAACTGGGCTGCATTTCAGGGCCAAAATGACTCTATGCCCAAGAACAGCAGAAGTGGCCATTTGTGACTAAGCTAGGAACATCCCTAATAGGAAAAACGGGGATTATAGCTGAATGAATGAAACATCCAAAGCTCGGAAGTGTGTTAAATAATATAGTTTGTAAAACAAAGTATTCTGGCAGGAATCCAAACACATCCACTCAAATGCTGTTGCCGTTCTGTGAGAAAGTTGCCTGTGAAAGGGCCTGTTACTCCATTTAAGACAAGCCAGGAGGGAGATTAGAGAGTTCTTCAGGATTTTTCCATCAGTTTGGAAAGTAAATGGAAAAAAATAGAAATACTATTGAAAATACTCTCTGTGTTTTGTAGTATTTTAAATAAATTTTGCTGTTTGAAGGTGAAATGAAAAAAATACAGATGCTAACCTGGATGAGAATTGTGTTTAAACAGAAGAACTGGGAAGTAGGAGAGAATTACCTGGCCTCAAATTAGGAATAAGTAGAACTAGCAGAGTAGAATAATGAGGTTTGAGGATTTGTTCACCATCTGAACCCGTTGTATAAAACACATTCACGGAGATTAAACTGAACTGGACGGTAACACTGATAGAATCTTGAAGTCCAGAAGGAAGTTCCTCTGATGGAAGTTCCTTTAATAAAAAAGGTCTCAAAAAATCAGACTTAAGAAAAACAGGGTGGCTTCTGACTCTGGACGTCAGGACTGTTGCTGTCCTTCCTGAAACAGGGTACTGGGAGATGAGTTGCAAATTAGATTCACAAATGAAATCAGTTCTATGACGCTGAGCATTGTAACATCAAAAATGTAAGTGCCTTTTTGGCTAACAGAGAATGGCATGCAGATTCCCTTCGAAATACCTGGTTGCAACCAGGACACCTGCAGATCCTGCAAGCACTAACTGTACTTGTGCTAGTTTAAGCCCCAACCACTTTAGTGCCCCTGCCACAAGGAGAAAGATAACATCACAGGCATGGAGAGGGTGAACAGAACTTAAGATGCTTTCAGTTTTTTCTGTTCAGCAGTTTATGCACATTCTCTGCCTCTTGTCAATTGAGATATTCAGTCCTAAACTGGCTGGTGGAAAGTCCCTATTCAAGGGTGGAAAGTACCTCTTCAAGAGGGAGTGATTAGAAAACTTAATTAAGATTCTTCTGGAAAGCTGAAGTTTCTTTATCTTTATATATAGAGAGATTTTTGTCTGTATCTGTCAGTGCTCAATACCTACTATGGAGTTTGTTTTAGCTTTCCCTTTCATTTATTTTTTTCTCTATGGAAATTCTATTGCCATTAACAGTGAGACATAGCATGCAGCTTTCCAGCATAGACACATTAGTACCTCACTGTTTGTGCCATAAGCTGTAAGCTGCTGCAAACTAAGAAGCTTAGGTAAAAATATCACAACTTCATAGTACAAATAGTGCTCAGTGTTTTCTAAGTCTTCTGCTGCTAGATAGAGAATAGCTATGGCAAATGTAAAAGAGAATGGTGGCTTTTTGCCACAGTTGCAAAAATTGGCTTCCTGCCCCTGGTATTTGCACAGAAGCAAAAACTGAAAATAGGTAAAACATAAATATTTGATATGGAGGAGATTTGTAACATTGTTTCTCTTAAATAAAGGATTTATTTGTTTCAAGTCAAGAAAAGGATAACTGCATGGAGATTTACTGGTTATATTCTGTTTTCATGTTCTTAAACCGGCAATAGACTGTTTATTGGAAGGATGGACAAGCAGCTGTTTAACTTGACTTCTTCCATCCTAATTATACACTTGCTTCTTTCCATCCCTGCTCCTTTATTTACTTCCTTTATTCCTTATTTTTAAGGACTTGCTCCTGAGGCCAATAAATTAGTAAGCAGCTTGAAAACGATGCCGATGCTGCACGATGAGGCGTATGCCCAGGAAACGAAACTGAACAACTTCCATGAATTTCCAGATAACACGTTGGTACTCCCGTAAGTACAGTTTCCTTGGGGAGAGGGAGGGTTAGGAAGTATCTTGTTAATTTTCATATAATTACATCTCCAAACATGTAACGTGAAGAATCCATTATGAGATTAGCAAAAATGCTTATATGACTTAAGAGGAAAAAGCCTACCACGTCTGGCACAATAGAAAGTGTCTGTTTTGATATATTTGCCATGAAGTGTCTTACAACTGCTTGAGAAATAACTTTTAAGTTATGATTCTGCGTAGCTTAGTCCTGCCTTTTTTTTTTCTTGTTTTGAATATTAATTTACTACTGTGCAAAGATACAAATATTCTATAAAAACTAAGAAAACTGTATATACAGCTCTGTGTGAATTATCTTCAGCATATGTCTGAAAAAGTAGCATCTAATTAAGGCATCTGTGAATAGGCCTTATGCTTTAATTCTGCAGGCTGTCTGTTTATAAAAACCCTAAAACCTGATTGTCTTTCCCAAATTTATGCAGCATTATGATAATAAGTGATGCGTTTATAATTAATCTGCATTGCTTCTTAACTGTTGGGCAATGATTAATAAGCTTATAGGTTTTATTTAGAGGGCAGTATGCTAATTTGAGATATTCCCTAGCTGTGATGAATGACTGTACCCCTGTAAACATGTTAACTTTGCACAAAGGGTGATTTTACGCAGTCATTCAAAAATAAATGGGACTAAAGCTGTTTTGCTATAAGAGGAAAAATTACTATCCTTTAATCTTTAAGGAGAAAATGAGGACATAAAACCAAATGTAAAATTTATTAATTTCTTTCTATTTTGTATTGAGGTCTCTGTGTAAAGCTTTTAAAAGTAACCACTTAAAAGGCAGATGGCAGGAAAAGGGGTGAAGGGAAGAGAAATGGATTCCCAGTGGAGTAGTATTGATGTGAACATACAGTTTGTGTTAAATACCATGGTTATACTAAGAAAAATGGAGCTCTGTTACAATACTGTGCTTATAACTGAATAACTTTTAAGTACTTTAAGGGATTTTAAATACAACAAAACTGCACTAATATACCCATTTGGGTCCTAAATATACTTCTTGTGGCACATCTTTTCCATGAAGAATAGGAAAGCTTAAAACAATGATTCACATCAAAAACTGAGGTTTAAAAAACAATCTTGTTTTTCTGGCACGGCTGAGTGCCATTTCTGGAGGTTAGTCATGGCAATTTGCCATTTTCTCTTTTGTGCTAGCCGAGTGATATTTTAACTAGGCAGTTGGGAAATATTGAGTTTCTAAAGGGAGAAAATAGGAGTATTTTGTGAACTTTGTATATCTGTGCAATAACCTTGATGTAAAAGGAACGATATGATCTCTTTTTAGAGAGAGGCATCAAAAGTCATAGACTAGGCTGGACCCTGGTTTTGATATGTCATATTTTATTTAAACAGCACATCCTCAGAGGAGCTTCATTTTCAGATTTTCAACTGACTTCCCAAGTTACTCTTAGCAAGTGTAAATGTGATATCCAACAAAACAATTTTTCATACTAAGTCTAACTTCTTAGGCACATGTGATAGTTCCACCAGGAACCGGGACAGCAGAGTATGTCAGTCAGTTGGTTATGAATGAAAACTACACATTGTTTAAATGCTCTCTCTGCTGTACGCAACTGTCTTGCAGGTCTCAGAAGGGGAGCAGGTCTGCAGATTTTATTAGATCATTAATTGATAATTGACTCTTGGTTTTGCATATTTTATATTTCTATAAATATATGCAATAGTGAGTGGGAACAAAACACTATTGTGAATGCCAAGGAAAAGTAGTAAACTCTTCTATGCTCTGAGCACTTTCTTTCAGGAACTTTTATGCATCCATGCAGTATCCTGGTCTTTTCTATAGCCATTGACTGCCTTCCAGTGTAAATGTTGAAGTATCTATCACAGTTAACAGCTGGCAGGGAACTTTCCATCATACTCAGGCAGTGGGAAAGCATTGAGAATACTCTGAAGGTAATGCTGTTAAACATGCTCAGGGTGACTTTGCCTGGAAGAGTGAGTAGGAAGGCCAGGGCTGGTCCACTAGTAGTTCTTCTTCGTTAGCTGTTTGTTGGCCACTGCATTGCTAAATAGGAACATATTCCAACTAACATAAGAATGGGTGAAAATGGTGGATATTCCATCCTTTTCCAAACTTCAGAAAGGTAGCAGAAAATATTAGTAGTAGGGTTATTTTATTACCCGACATCTTAACTGCCAACATATAAGTTGACTTTATTCTGAGAGGTTAGAAAGTTAGTGTGGAGAAATGAGCATGTTTTGTGAGGTAAAACACATGCTCTGTATGCAGTCCATTTGGCTGGCAAATCACAGGTCTTTGAAGAGTCACATTTCTTGAGACAGGCAGGTGGAGAAAGGGAGATCTGTGGTCCTTGGAGGCAGGGAGAGCAGAGAGATGCTTAGAGCTAGGACAGTCCCACTGTGATTCCATAGCCTTCATCGCTTTTGATAAGTCCCCTCCAGATTTGGGATTGTGTACTGCTTTAAGAAGCTTGAGTGTCTAGACACTTTTTAATCTTTGGTCTCCATCTGCTGGTCTACACACTGCATGATATTTGAAAGTGTTACATTCCTTAGCCCAAAGGTACTTTATCCTATTGCTTGACTGTTTTTGTTCTGGTTTGGGTTTTTTTTCCCTTGGATAGTTGCTTTGTCTTGTCTTTATTGTACTTAGAGCAGTCTTTTCCCAGCTGTCAAGGTTGCACTTGTTCAGTGGCCAGTAATTGATCACCACTGAGTTGTTTATAGTCCTGAGGCCTCTGTTTTCAATGCATGCCAGTATTTTAAGATCTTTGCTATTACCACATGCTTAAACTCAACATCATAACAAGAAAGAGCTGGTACCATATAGCAAACTTTCATAACAAGGTGACAACAGGCCTAATAAACTGGGACTGGGGTTTTACAAAGTTAGTGTATTACTAGCAAAGACAACAGCTTACCTGAAGATCTTAATTTTTTCTGAAATTTGAGGTCAGAGAAACTGAGAAGAGTTGACCTTCTAAAGGCCACAAAAATGAATCCCAGTCATAAGACTCTTAAGAGAAGATACCTGTTGTGTCAGGAAAGTTGTATCTATTTATAGGGTATCTATTTATATTTATTGAAAGATTAAAAAGTTGTGGCAACTCTTCTGTTGACCTCCTATAAACCTTGAGAGCTTTATAGATTCCTCCCTATAGCTTATGAAGCATTTTTAAACCTTAAGGCTTCTGTTAGAACTCAGTTCCAAACTTAAACAAAGTCTGGGTTCTTCTTTTCTGTCTTTAGTGTTGCCAGCCCCTTTCCGCCTCCCAGATTATATTTATTATTAAATTACATTCATGGATTTATGCTTTAAACCACATCAAGTCATGAACTTCTAAACTTGAAACTTAATGTTCCAAATTTAAGACCATTTTTTGCCATTGACTTGGAGGATGGGGAGGAAAAGGGTGAAAACTACTGATTTGGAGAAAATAATCAGAAGTAATGAGCTGATATTAGCTCTAAGCATTTTTTTCCCAATTCTCTTTCTTCATAGTGTCTCTAAGCAAAACAAAAGAATTTTTTACACAATCCTGGAGCTCTCGCCACTGCTTGATTCTTCCAACATGACGCCAGAGGACTGGGCCAAAATTGCAAAGAAACTTGAGGTACTGTGGTGTGGGTTAGGAATTCATTTATTACTTAAACAAAACCAGCAGTGTATCTAGTATAATTAGCAAGATAAAACAATTCAGTAGTGCTATACATGTATGTATTTGTTTATTTTAAATGTAAATGTTATGTACCTTGCTTAGTTTCTCGCAAAGTAACGAGTACTGTGCTTGCAAGGCTTGCCAATTTTTTTGCCTTTTGAAAATGTTGCAAACGCATTAAAGTTCTGTAGTTCGTCCAATGCTAAGCCATGTCATAATTCTGTGCAAGAAAATAAATAGGAAAATTGCAGCTATGATTGAATAAGGTATGCAGTATGTAGGCTGATATGTTCTAAAATGTTGACTTAAGTTCATTGTCTAAAATGTTGAGTAAAATCCTTAGGTGTAAGTGACAATTGAAGGTTGTTTAGTTACACATTGTTTGAGTGTTCAAATAGCTTAATAGTTGGCTGTTGACGTACAAAATAATTTCATGTCTTTATGCCTTTCTTACTCTGGACACAGATGGACTTGAGCTTTGGCTTTGCAGCCAGTAGAAAAGATGCTGTCATAGTTAAGTTTCCCACACTGGGAAATGTTTAAAGCTCTAGATATTTCTGCATATATAAATAAATTCATTGCTTCCTTCTCTAGATTGAAATATCAGCATTTCTCTGCTTCTGTCCCCCTGTCTGAACTTAGCTGTGTGCTTTTAAGAAAGTAGAAATGCAAAACATTTAAAATACTTCACACCAGGAATTCATACATAGCTGTTAGAGATAAATAACCGTGGGCCTGCCAAGATATTGCTCTTCCACTCCTGTTCGTTCTGTGATAGTGGGCTTTGTAGTGTAAATTTCTTCCTTCGACCAAGCTGTAGCAATGCATACGAACAGCATAATGATGTTGGGAATGCTGCTGAAGATTCAGGTAAAGGGCTTTCACCTTTAGATCCTCTAATCCTGAAACCAGCAAACTAGGGATGATGTTCCTCCTGTGGAATGCATCTTACCAGGGCAGAGAAGACACTGACCTGGTGCATAGATGGACAGCCTCTAGGATGGAGCAGGGACCCAGCTGGGAAAAGCCTATGGCCAAGAGTAGAGTAACACAGAGAAAGCTATTCCATGCTCAGCAGGAGAACTTACCTTTCTTCCCTGATGGCACATTAGTTTTATTACAACTCTTGAGCTCAAAAATTGCTTCTTTCTCATACCCAGAATGCTACTTCTCTGTATGTACAATTATCCAGTACGTGTCATCCAAGTGAAAAGTGCTGAGAAGGGTAAAAAAACCACCCCACCTTTAACTGTCTGGCTTATGTATGGACATTGCCACTCTGTGTTTATCTTGGACATGTCCTTGGCACAGCTATAATGTGCTGATGACTTTCCAGACTGCAACATTCTAAGATATGTTCTTATTCTGTGGCATATCTCCTTAATTGCCAGTCTAATCTTTTAGGTAGTGAAGCTTAAATCAAGCTATGTTCTTTCACATCTAATAAGATTCATAAGGCTGAAAATATTTGTGAGTGTACTGATGGAGTTAAAGACGAGAAGTGGCTGTTTCTGTGATCTTAGGCCTTCTTGAAACTTACTTATCTTGTTTCTGCATTGGTGAATAACTACAGTGTGCTTTTTGCATCACGCTATGGTTTGGCCTGCAGAAGGATCTTGCAACACTGCCTGTTGTTCTGCTGGCTAACGTAGAGATAAGCAGAAATCCCCTGAAACTTCCAGTAGGTAGAAACATGTAGGTACGAGTATTAGTGAAGACATAGCAAAATGACAAGTAGCAATCTGCAGTTGAGTTTGGAGGTGACCTTATTATCAGGAGACGCCAAGCATGTGTGCCTACTGTAGCATAAGAAGCGTAGTTAAGTTTAAGTTGTTTAATTCTATGGCAAACCCCCTTTTTTCCCCACACTGGCACTTTGTATATCTGCTTAGACTTCTGTGTAATCCTTCCCATGTTACCAAATTACATCAAAGACATTTGTATCTCTCACTGCAGGGTTTACTATGTGCATCTCTCTTAAAATAGAGGAATCAATTCCTTTTTCATCCCAAAGCCAGCGGATGACTTTATTCCAACAAGATGAACTGTGCAATTCACATCTTTGCATTTAAAAAAAAAAATCCTGTGTGGAATTGCATGTAGATTAAAGTTACTATAAAATTCCTTTTTGTGTCTGTGCGTGTCTGATAGTCTAAGGGACTTCTCAAAACCCAACAAGTGTATGTACATTAACAAGAAGCCTCTTCACCTCTTTCTGCAGCAGAAATCACACACATAGTGCTACAGAGAGGATGACTTTGCAACAGAAGAGGGCACTCTTACACTGGCAGTTTGCCTGTCTGCCACCCGGATTAAATGGACTGCGTTTTCTATATGTTACGATAGCCTTGGTTTGCCTAATCTGTTCCTGTAAATGATGTAATCCCTAAAGTGAAAGCGGCAACAAGAAATCGGGCTGTACGACTCATTTGCATATGTTAACATTCCTGTTTAAAGCCATTGCTAAGCTTTTCTTAATTAGCAGTCTTCTGGTTTAAAAATGCTGCATTAATATGTATACATAGAAGAATCGCTTTGACTGTTCCATAATTAGAATTACTGGCTCTAGTGCTTAGCGTCCTATTAACCCTTAATTGTATTTAAACTGCAGACATGATAACTTTAGAAGGAATTATGCGTGTAGTACCCTTTAAAGTATTTTGCTGTTGCATATACCAGTGAAAGCAATGCAATATATACGTCACTTGCTGATGCCAGTGCATTGCTCTAACAATGTGAAAACTGTCTCTCCATCTGCAGGAGCACTATGAAAAGTACGATGGTTTTGTGATCCTTCATGGCACTGATACCATGGCCTATACAGCTTCAGCCTTATCCTTCATGTGTGAGAACCTGGGTAAAACTGTTGTTCTGACAGGATCTCAGGTAATGGACTTAATTTGTAGTTAAAGTCAGAAGCCTCATTTTTGGGTTTTATATGCAAAGCTAGATAGTATCCTGATTATTGCTGTATAGTTTAGCAGCACAGGACAGGCCTCTGGCCGGAGTGAGTGGTCACAGTGCTGATAGAAATTAGTGAGAATTGACGGGCTCAGCAGCTGAGGATCTGCCCCATAATTTTATCATTAATGACTTTACAACTCTGTACCAAATCATACCAGTAGTTCATTATGGCTGGGGCCAGCTGCTTCAGAGAAAGATATAAGAGCCTGTCATTGGCCATTGTGTATTAATCGGTTTATAAGAGAAGCATCTTTCCAGCCTCAGGTGGCTGCTGGTTGTTAGCTGTCTTTTTTTTCTTTTAAAGCCCTGAAGCTTATTACTTTTTACTTCATCAGTTGTTATTCTGTCTTATGTTATCCTGTCTTATGTTACTCGTTGTTGCATTCTTCTTTTTTTTTAATAATCTCTAAGCATTAGATGCATTTTTGATCATTTTTGTTGCACAAAGCATCTAACATGGTCTGTTTCTTTTCCTCTAAAGACTACTTTTATTAATTTTCATTCTCTTAGCTGGAGAATCAGCCCTTTGCATATTGTCTGAGGGGGAGGGGTTGTCTCACTAGAATAGCTTGCTTAAGCATAAAATACAGTCTGATCACAAAAGAGAAATGAAACATTGCACAGTAAAATTCCCCTCCCCATCTAATAACTTCCCTTTCACATGTGGTCTATTTGAAGTCAAAATACAGAAGTCGAGGAAGGAGTAGGCTGCCACTTACTGTCTTGACACAGGGCAGCCTGGTTGTGGTACGTCATATTCACGGTTTTACTTTCTTTTTGGCTTTATTGCTTGGAGAGCTGCCTGACATGGTCTAGCAATGGAGCAGGTGATTTTTTTTTTTTTCATTGGTGAAATGAGCTCTAACTCTGTTAATAAAGAGGCAATCTAAAAAGGCATGGAAGTCATCACTCAGCAGACCAAATTTCTGTTTTTAATCTTGTCCTTTTCTGTCAGTAATAACCTGCTAGCTCAGTTTTTCTATACTATGAGGAAAGATGGTGCAAGAGAGCTGTTGTGAAGCTCACAGTGGCAATTCTGTATGATCTGGGGCTTTTGCTTTTCCTCTGTACGTACAGTCACTTCTCAGTCACTTTAACTATGCCTGCTTTCTATTTTTTATATTTTTCCTAAATCAGTCTTTTAGTCTACTTAATCACACTAGAATAATCTCTATATTACCTTTTTAGCGCTTACATGATAGAAGTCTGTTAAGCACAGAGGGAAACCCTGCCATCTGCTGCAGTCTAAAATAGTTTGGATGAAGGAAAATTTATTTGTCATAAATCACTGTTATATAAATAATTCATATATTTGTATTGCATAAGTTGGACTCTCTTTTTCTGCTGTGTAGGCTGTACATAAGGGACAGGGAGTAATTTCAGTCTCTGCTCTTCAGGTGCCCATATATGAATTACAGAATGACGGCCGAGCCAACCTTCTGGGGGCACTGCTGTTCGCTGGGCAGTTCGTGATTCCTGAGGTCTGTTTGCCTGTGAAGACCATCTCAGAAGCTGCTTTTCTCCCTCTAGCCAGGACATATACTTACATACTCAAAATATCTGGTAGGCAGTAAGGAATTGTGCTTAAACAGGAAGGTAAAATGGATTCTGCTGAGGTAACAGGCACTTGCGTGGCAAAGCACACACCATTTACTCAGGATTCACATCCCATTTTGCCCACATACAATCTACAAAGGCTATCAAGTCTGAAATGCAGCTTGCAGCAGACTTGAAATGAGAGGTTCCCTTGCAAATATGTGGGATCTAAACCACCTGTAAGTCAGTTTTTTAACTGAAAGTTGCTCTGAAGTTCTAAATTTGCTCTAGAACTAGTAGGAGTGTCTTCTAGCTCTAGTTCCTAAAGACTGAAGTGTTGAAGATGATACAATGTGAGATATATCACGTTCTGTGTACCTAATGGACGTGGAAGTACCTCCATGGTCTCAGCACCCTGCCTTTAAAGATGTTGGTGCTGTACAGCCCAAAAAAGAGAGAAAACTGGTCAGGTTGCACCTCGTTTCATTTCTGTCACGCTCATAAAGCCAGTTCTTTTAAGACAACAACAATAGCTGACTGACCAAGATCTTCATAACTAACAACTTTGAGTATCTATTTTCCTTCAAATGCCATTTGACAAACTTTAACTCTTTTGAAATTTATCCTCATTTTCACTAGGCCTTTTGTTAAGGTTTTGAACTCTGAGTTTAGATACAACTGAGGAACTTTTAAGTCCACGCTGTTTCTTTCCTCTGTCTCTGAAGTGGAGTCAGGCAAATTTGCTGTCTCCTAGACTATGCCTCATGAGAGGATTACAAAAGTAGTTAGCTCTTAACTTGTTTTGTTCTTAAATTCTTAAAGCAATGCGTGACAGATGTGCAAGCTCTTCTTGAAAGGGTAAGAGCTGTAAACATCTACTAGCCTCTGAGTTGCTTTAAAGGTTTAGAAAACACTTTATAAAGGACAGACTACAGTATTTATCTACTGAATCTTTTAATTACTGGCTTATTCATAGACCTGTTTCTTTACTTGTCTTGCAGGTGTGCCTGTATTTTTATAATAAACTGTACAGGGGAAATAGGGTGACTAAGGTGGATGCTGGGAGTTTCAATGCCTTTTCCTCACCTAACCTGCCTCCACTTGCAAATGCTGAGGTTGATATTACAAGTAAGCAACATCATCTCTTAAGCCTTGTAATTTATGCCACATGCAATAGAACTCTAGCTGAAAAGAATCCATGCCTATGTAGTTGAAATGCTGTTTTTAAACTCAAATATTTTGAAAGCCTTGTAGCTTGACTCCACTTTAGGTGCTCTGAAACTGTTTAAATATTAGTAAGACTGAAAATTTGTGACTCCACTACATTTATCTGTTGAATATAGATGCGAGCTAGATTGACTTAGACTAAAGATGCAGAGTAACCAGAGGGCATGTTGCCCCTGTGTCATGAAAATGCTTGCTCTGAAGATAAAAACGAGGGAGTGAGGACTGAAAGAACAAAGAGTTTAATCTCATTAATGACCATGCTGGGCACTGAAATCAGGCAGAAGAGTCATTGCAGAGTACTTGCAGCTTCAACAGATTCTCCATTTGATGCATGTCATTGTGTAAGATGTTTTACTGGATATGTAGGACCTGTCTAAACTGCAAGCACACTGCAAACAGCAGACCTAGAATATGCGCTGTGTGAAGTTTTTTTTCCCCAAACTTACCCAGGCTCCCTGTAATTTCTGTGTGTCTTCTTTTTTTAAAGAGGGGGAAAAACTACGTGAAGATTTCACTTTGTTCACTTGCAAAGCCATTAACACATTGATGTCTGTTCTTGGATAAATGGCACCCTTTCTTTGGAGAGGGGAGAAGAGAGACATATTTGGAATCCAGCCAAATGAGGAGTTGCCAAAAAACAGTTTTAAAAATCTAGCATGTCATGCGAGCTGCTTTTGAATAGGCTGGGTGTATGAAAAAGGAGTAGGATTTGGTGACATGCTCCATGATTACAAAAAAAATAGGAACAGGAGGGGGTTCCCAAATTCTTTTGATAGGTACTGTTAGTGGCAGTAGAACATCTAGCCCTGTGCCATGCAGCATGCCATTCTGAATGATTTCTACTAGAGAGAGACATTCTGCAATTTGGAAAAATAAACTTATCCCTTCCACCTAATGAGTGGGATTTACTTAACAAAGTTTCAGGATGAAAGTACCGTGTTTGTAGCAGCCAGTGAAATACTGTAGTGATCTGTTAAGACATCCCTCAGTTAGAGAGTCTGCCACTGTTGTATTGCTATGCTGTGTCAAATACGGTGTCAACAGAAGTAGTCAGTTGGTTGTTGCAGTAAATTGGGGAAAATCTTTCTTGGTTTTTTATGAACTGCATCAAATAGGGTATAAATAAATTCCGTTTACTGGCTGATCAATAATGAAATCAAGCTGCAAATTGCATGCTATTTCTCTCTTGGATTTGAATGAACTGTTTTGTATTCCTTGTCTATAGTAGAAAAAATGAGAAAGTTATTAAGTACTTCCCTTGACCCATATTGGGTCCCATTATCTTTGCAGTTGAATGCCCCATTGAGATCAGTGGGGATTTCTGATTTAAAAACTGATGGTGTGATAGGCTCTATTTTTATTTGTTTCAGTTGATTACCCAGTTAGGGTAGTATCATTTATCCAAGATGACAGTGTCAGTATTGAAGAATTGTTTCATTTTGAAAAAACATAGTTTATAGTATGGGCAATCTACTAGTGTGGCTTTGTTTTGTCCAAAGTAATTGTTTGAAACATTGCTGTCTCCCTTGAGTTTGCTTGTACAGTCCTCATATGAAGCTTTCATGGAGACAAGGAACCACCTGGGCTTTTAAAAACAAACCAAACAAATCTAACATATTTTAACTTTTTTTTTTTTTTCAAACAACTTTATATAGTATGCCTTAATCCTCCTGTAGACAGGGCTGACTACAGAGAGGACTGACTCTTGCTGCTTCAGCAGTATGGAGAGCAGCCTGAGGATGCCATGTGCAGAAGAAGGAGTAGGCCATGTGCAGAAACTCTTCCTCACACTTCCCAGTTTTAACAAAGCTGGGAATGAAAATTCCAGAGAAGCAGAGGGGGAGAGGTGATAGTATGGAGGGAGTGGGGAGTGTGATGGGATCATGGGTTGGTACACAGGAATGAGGAGAGGAAATGCTGTTTGAGGCTAGGCATGCTATATAAAAGCAATGATCTACTTCAGAGCTTCAGAGCCAGAGAGGAAAAGCAGCTTAGTCCTCTTCCCTTCCCTATCCTAGCTGCAGCTGTCTTCATTTTTGACATCCATTTTTTACCCTGTTCCTTCTTCTGGTAAGGCTCCCAGTGGATTTCTGATCCCATCAACTGGCTGTGTTCTTGACCAGATCCTTGGCTGTGTTAGCAACACCTAGGAGTCCCTTTATCCAGTTTTAGATGAGCAAGTGTGTCAGCTTCTTCAAGACTTTAAATTTACCACAAGAAACTCCTGTAAGAAGTGAAAAATTTTAGCCCACTCCCGAGATGAGTAAGAAACACAGTGTTCATGGGAAATACTTTTGCAGCAGAATCAGAAATCTCTGTATGAAATAGATAATGTAGAAATAACAAAGAATATTTCTAAAGTCTTAAAGTTTATCAAATAAAAGATGTTCCCTTATTTCTCCCATATATTGAAAACAGGAGAGACAAGGAGGATTATTTCACTTGAAATGTGTAAAGAGTCTCAGTGTATTTCATAACTGATTACTCTCCTCTGTTCTCTATTGTCCTAATGAAGCAAATATGAAATTTGCTTTGTTACCATGGCTGGACTTTCTTCATCACACATGCATGTAACTTCTGGGAGTGGTGCACATGTACAGGGCCGTGTGATAAGAAACGTGTAGAGGACAAACAGAGCCTACGTAACTGTGCATGTGGTACAGCAGAAGGTTAGAAGGCCCTTTTGGACTCGTCTACCCACCAGTCTCATTGGAGAGAAGCTTTTTGTCACTGGCCAAGTTTGTGTCGTGGTTGGCAGTTTTGGTTATTTGTAGTAAAAATCCCAAATAATTTATGTATTAAGGCAAATGCCAGCTCTCTTCAATGAAGTGCTTTTGATCGTGTCCTCCCCCCTTGTAAGTGGGCATGTTGATTCTTGCAACGACACCATTCAATTTAAATATTCATTTCAAAAGGTCAATTGTTTATAAAAACTGCCAAAAAAAAGAGGGTCTATGTCTGCCTCCTTCAGAAATGTGCACCCATAGGTTGGCCTGTGCTCCCCACCCCTTGGCTGCTGCCGGGAATTGTAATGAATGCTGGGGCAGCTTATATAATGGTAGGGCTCGCCCGTAGCCCCGCAGAGAAGGATGAGAAGAAGGCACTGCTGTTTGTCTGGAGCTCTGCAATCACCAAAAGCTGTATTTCTTGTTTGATTTCATAACTCAGAGTTCAGTCACCACTCCTAAGGGAGGTGTCGCTCTTAGTTGCTGCTCTCCTATTATAAGTTGAAACCTGCATTGTGGCATAGGCGCTGTTTAAAAAAAAGCATTTTTTGCTGCTTTCTGGACTGTGTAGAGCTGCTTCTCTTTTTTTATTTTATTTTTAAGTCAGGTTGATGTTTTTTCCACACTAACCCTATCACCATAGTTCTCTGTGTGTGTGTGTGTGTGTGTGTGTGTGAATAAAGCTGAATAAGATAAGGATGTATTTTTTTGAGCTGTAATTTTAAAAGCTGTAGTGTTTGGTAGGGAGGGGGAGGTTGGAAAGAGCAGAGTATTGTTTATGTGATGGTTTTGTTTGGAAGAATAAGCAAAAGGCCTTAGTATTTTGAATGCAGTCTCCTTGAATAAAGCAATCTTTTCTATCCCAAACAATTTTGGATACAGTATATAAATAGCCATAACCTCTTTATTTTATGTACATTGCTTTAAAAACTTTTTCTGCTGTGCAAGACCAGTAGCTAGTCTACATTTTTTCCTCAGCTTTGTATCCATATTTACATAATGCAGTACACTATATCAGTTAAACTCTTTACAAGCACAGGCCATCCAAGTCAGAACAGGTTACTGTTTTCTGTGTTGTGCCAAAACTGAATATCCCTAATTAGTCACTCTTATCCATAGGATAAAAAACTGTTCCAAACACCGATATATACAGCTTTCTGTACTTCACCTGCTTGTATATGAGTTCTTACTTAAAAACTGTTAGTGATTCCTTAGATTGGATTATTTATTTATTTACAATTTTAAAAAAAGAAGATTCTGGTGTGGTATGACTATAGGCTGCAAGACAGTTGGTTTATTCAGTACAGTGAAGATGCTTGAACTCAGCTGTGCGACAGAAATATTATTCCTTTTTGTGGATGTAATCTTTGAGATGCAGGATGCAAATAGTGTGTTCTGATTTTTTTCCCCCCCGCTACATGGCACTCTGCTTCACTTACAACAGTTCTGAATAAATCTGAGATGAAGTCGGGCTTTTATGTCTTTGGCTCTTGCATCATACTTGCCTTTTGTTCTGCCTTTTACTCATTTGTCTAATGGAAAACTGACATCTGTGGAGTCTGCAGTACCGAGCACGTTATGTAAGCTGACAAGGTTCATGACCAAGGGAATGTTAACTCAGGGACAATCTTCAGTTCTCTTTTTTAATATAGTTTGAAATTACATCACTGTACTACGTCTGCATACATTACATTTATCTTGAAGACGATATGTTATTTGGTAGAGAGTACTCCAAGAGTACAGGTATAGGCCTGGTATAGGTCTGACTTCTGAACCTATCCTCTGATCTCTCTCCTTGGTCTTCTCCTTTTGGCACTATCTTAGTGATCCGTGCCAAGGCAGGTTTCCTCAGTTCATTCTTCAAGTTCGTTACAGGCATTAGGGATGCTAATAGTTGCCAAACTTGGTAGTATGCATTTGTGAAGCTTTGGCAGGGACTCCTAGGTTATGGAGGATAGAGGAAAGAAAGCTCTGATACAATTTTATTGCTGCTCTTTCTAATAGAGGAGGCTGCTTTTAAAGAATTAATCTGTGTGTTAGAAGGTTGAAAGGACTGGATTTATTGCTAAACACTGCTGCTTCTTAAAGCACAGTGTTCATGAGTGAACGTGGTTAGCCAGGCCTATGAACCTCAGGCAGAACAAATGCACAGCTTTATGCACTCACCCATGTACCTCCTGCAGGTCTCTACCTTGCTCTGGAAAGCTCATGGAGGCCTTGCAGAGCTACTTGGCTAACAACTAAACCCAGCCTGGTGGTTTCAGCTTAGCGCAAAGAGAGAAGCTGTAGGAGCAGTTTGTATGTCTGTTTTCCCATTCCCAGAGCATTAAGGATCCACATGCTGAAGCATGGCTGGTTGGACAAACATGATACAAGCCAACTGCTTGTGACTTGTTTAGTGACTTAGGGTATTTTTTAGAAAGAACATGCAGAGGCTCTAGTTGCTGACAGGGCGCATCAGGAGCAAGCGCAAGTTTGGAAGGACTGCTGTTTTCTGTCCTGACTTAATGGACTGTGTAGTTTTCAGTATCTCTGGTAATGGGGCAATAGAGTAGGCTTCAATGGAGGCTTTTAAATGTACTCCAAATTTTCTTGCAAATGGCTGTCTACTGATTTGCAAGAGATTTCAACAGTAATTGGTGTGAGTAACTCTCTGCACGGCTGAGAACAACTCAGTATTATGCACGCAGATCTTTCATCTGTCTTGCTGCTTGACAGTTTCTCCAAAATCTAAAAAGCTTAAATCATGATGAGGAAACAGGTAGCTTTATGGCATCATCTGCTTTCATTGAAGCATGCCACTCTGAGCTGTTGGCTGCTGTTTGTTAAACCTCTTCCACTGCCTTGTAGGAGCCATCAGTGCTACTAGTGCTGCACTCCTACACTGAAGTAGTAAAATTTTGAAATCAATAATGCATGACTTGGCTTCTAGTAATGCAACACAAACAAACAATTAGTTAAACAGCTGGCTTCTGGCTCTAAATGTATAATCGGAGTTAATTGAATCCGTGCTATTTTATTTAATCGTTAGTAACTACCTAATAAACCCTGGAGGTGATTAGCGGCAACAGTAACTGCATTTGTCATCTCTTATGTCTGGGAAGATGAAGGTCTGTTTTCTAAACATGAATCCAGGCTGGTGTCAGGCCAACTACATAACAATGAAGTTCGGGTCAGTGCCTGACGAGGAAATATCTCACCTATGCTAGACCTGCGTGCCGCTCAGTTGGTTGAGACTTTCTGAGCACTCTGAACGGGGAGAGTTGTCACTAACAGGACGTCTTCAACATTGTGAACCCATGAGGTCTAGTACTCAGATGCTTTTCACAGCTATCAGACTTCTCTTTTGAAGAGGTTGTAGTAGAGGTATACAGCTTTGTGTCTGATCGATCATCCTGTTCACTAGTGGGCATTGAACTAAACCACCCATTTTGGAACTCTTTGCTATAAAATACTATTAAATTGAAGTATACATGTTACATAACTCCTTGAAGAGCACTAACTTAGAAATATTGATGAGTAATACTCATATTTCTCAGAATCTAGACTATTTTGTAATTAAAGCTAAAATATAACAGTTCAGCCTGATCTGGATGTGACCTTGAGGACATATTTTGTGACACCTAATAAATGAGGTGTGTTAGATCAGCTGCTATGGCTGCTGTCTTAAATGGGCCTTTACTTCCTCTTTTCAAAAATACACTGTCTTTCTTGAATCCCCTACATAAGAAACAGTTTTAAAGACAATGTTGTAAGTAAAGTAAAAATGTACTTAATATTATGTCTTAGCATTAAATTAAAAAGGCTATTTGTCTTTAACAGTAAACTGGGAAACGGTGTGGAGACCCAATACCAAAAAGAGATTCAGAGTTCACACCAATATGAACAGGAATGTTGGGCTTCTGCGAATCTTCCCAGGAATCACTGCTGCTGCTGTAAGTATCCACTTCATTCTGGAAGTGGGTGAAGTGATGCTCAAATACTTAGTTAGCTGAAGTAGGGAAGCTGCGTTGTTTTAGCAGTGGTTGGGGTTTTGGAGAGAAGGGAAAGAGTCTGTCTTCTTCTGATAAACATTTTTTAGACTATATCAGAGCATTCAAACACTATTTTCATATGCCATAAACTATTGATAAACGCTTTTCAAATATCTTTTGTCTCAACGGCTGCGATAGTTTACCTTTAGCTGGCGGCCAAACAAGACACAGCCACTCGCAGCTATCCTAGCAAAAACCGGGGCAACCACCTGGGCTCTGAAACTTCAATTTCCTATCAGGCTCATAAATAGGTCAAGTGTGCTTTTCTAGACAAATGCATATGACTTGAAAATACTTCCTTGCTGCATATTGAGGCATATTAATAGATATCTTGTCAAAGAATACACAATATGGTGGGTGGAGGGGAGTGTGACTATTTCTGCAATTCATGCTTCTGTTTTAAGGTTCATTTTTTCTCACACTGATGGCTAACATGACCATTAGCATTCATACAGAACTGAAAATGAGAAGTGGGATTTTTTGCCTTTAGAAATTATTTTGCAGAGCTGTGGTTTTAGGTCGATTTGTCTTTAAATTTTTGTCTAATACTAATCCCAGTAAACTGACAGGTCTTTTGTGGCTGTTGCCATCTTAAATTGAATCCAGTAGTTTAAGCAGCACTCCTCAATTATATTACCATTCTTCTTAGGTGAATATGAACAGATGGAAAGGCAGAGGGGTGGTATATTTGTAATAAAACTCCAACTGCATAGTTAGCCTCATGGGGGCTAACAGTGTATTGCATTTAGCATACGTAATCAGCAAGGAAGTGTCTAGGTTGTTTAAAATACATTTTTCTAGGAAGGGGACTTTGCTAGGCATCCTCTTACAGTGAGCCACAATAACTACCTCATTAACAACTGGCCCAGAATGAATTAGTGCCTCCTTTTTTTTCTTCCTTGAGTTAAATCATTTGAGATTTGGGTTAAAAAAACTTCAGGCTTCAACAAAATGTTTCTTCCTGAAAAGTGAGACACTTTCTCTCAGTTAGGCAGACATTTGTTAACAAAACTCTTTGCTAAAGTAACAAAACTGGGCAGGGGTGGGGGTTCTAATCTCAATTAATAATTCTGCATTTATTTTGTAAGTGTAAATCTACCCTTTTGTTCCACCATGGTGCAACAATATAGCCTGTTAATGGCACTTGAACAATAGCATCCTTTTCACACTAATGTCATGACTGTAGAAAGTAGTTAATTTTAAAATCTATCCCTCTAGAAACTTTAAAGGAAGCTGAAGAATGAAATTCTCAATTATTTCAAGCTTATTCTACAGTCCCAGTTATTGCAAATGGGGAGCACAGAAAGACATGAGAACACTGTAAGGCATGAGAGCCTGTAAGACTATAACAGGAACAGGACATTTAAAAAAACTCTGTGCCATAAATGAAAATTTAATGTAACTTAAACATATCTTTTGTCTCTCTCCCCTGTCTTGTTTTTAAACAGGTAAATGCATTTCTTCAGCCTCCAATTGAGGGCATTGTACTCGAAACTTATGGAAGCGGCAATGCCCCAAACAACAGAGAAGACTTGCTGGAAGAACTGAAGAAAGCAACTGAACGAAAAGTAGTGATTCTAAACTGTACACAGTGCTTACGAGGGTCTGTCAAAACAGTCTATGCCACAGGACAGGTAAGGATGGTGCAATAATTTCAGACTCTCCTGCTGCATAAAGGAAACATCCCACTGATACAATTTGATTGTATGCTTCTAGTAGTCCCAGTGTATTAAACCCGATTTGTTAAACTCTAAAGATATTGCTCATAAAATAACTATATCTGAAAAATCTTAAGCTGGAAGCATTTAAATGCAACAAGATCCTCCTACTCCTAATCTGAATGGTCGAAACAGGCAGCTCAAATCCCAGATTAGTGACTGCTTGCTCTTGTCATGTGCAGCACTCCAGGACACCTTGTATTAGGTTGGTAGGATCTCTCCCAAAGGGATTCCACAGAGCTAGAAGCTAGCTTGGGGGTCAGATGATAAAATAAAGTAGTATTTGATAGCGAGAGACTGGAGAACAATATGTAAGGAGTCATCTGTCTTGCAGAATGGAAATCAGTTTAACCCATGAAGGCTAGCTTAAAGCTGACTTTCTGTAGACACTTTTAATATTTAGGGAATTTTATAGTGAGTTTCTGAATTGTGTATTAAGACATGGCATCACTGGGACTAATAAGAGCTCAAAGCCATTAAAAGTATGTGTTGCATGTGTGAAGGAAGCTGGTTTAACTGGCCTATGTAAAAATGCTAGCCATTAAATAGCCAAGAAGCACTGCCAGACGATGACTCATCCCCCCATTTTAGATACCTAGTTTTGTTCAGAGCAACCACCCATCTGGCAGAACCAGCCTCTTCAGTGACTGTAAGACAAACCTTCAGTCTAGTGCTGAAACTTAACTCTTTTAACATGGTTTTTGACACAGCTTTAGATTATATTTGCTTCAAAAACACACAGTCTGATTTGAGAGGAAAGAAAGATTGTAGGAGTTTCTTTCTACCTCTTCAGTATCCAGACTCAGTATTTTCTGGGGCACTGATGTGCAGTCATTTGGGTGTTGGTAAAATTTTGCATAACTTAATGGAGAGGTTTTGAGAAGAATTAACTTTTACAAAGATCCTGTGCTCTGTAGCAAATACAATAGGAATACATGGATTATATAAAACAGTTCAGACAGAAGGAAGAAAGCACTTAAGTCAATAGAAGACACCAAACATTTGAAAATCAACATGAAAATGAAGCCTTGCTTTTATGTGATCTTCTGGTTGAGATAAACTGCTAAAATGTATGGAAGGAAGAAAAAAAACTTTCTATGCTCTGGTTAAAAGATTCTCCAGGTACACACCTCTAAAATGGCTTCTTGCACTCTGGTCCAGACTGTTGGTATGCTGAATTGAAAGCTTCTGCTCAGGTCTTGCTGAACCACTGTAAGGCTGTGTGGAAACGCGTCCACTTCTGACTCCTGCTTTTTGTATCGAGCATGTATTATGTTGCTTCAGCATCTGTTGATGGAGGCTGCCCTGTTTTCTTGGTGTCTTTTGAGGAGAACACTGACAGAGCCAAGTCCTATGAAATTACTTCATGCTTCTTTCATTGCCTTCTCCGTTTCATGTGGAACTGCTCAATGGAGGAAATATGGGTGAATGCTGGAGAGTTACTGTAATGTTAACTTCACTTTGAGTTTTCTTTAAATAAAATCTTTCACAGGCCCTTTCATAAGGCTAGGCCATTTTTCACTCATTCAAGCTAGCCAGATGGGTCAGCTGAGTCCCTGGTTTCCCTTGAAGTGTTTGTTTTAATTAACTGAGTGTCTGCCCTCTGATCCATCTGCACAGTGGAAACTTACAGTTGAGGGGACTTTGGGTATAGGAAGGAAGCTGGGAAATCCCTTCCTCCTCCCCTTTCTCAAACCTGCTGAAAAAAGCCCTAACTGTTCTTTGGCTAGCTCTGCGGTATAGAAAGTATTTCTCGCCTTCTCTGTGTATGTATTCCCGTGGGACTTCTAAAACTGTTAGTCTGTGGCTCTCTTGGAGGTGGTAAAGAGCTGATAAAGGCTCTGTATTTTGCTAAAAATATTAGTTAAGCCAATACATTTTCAAAGCTGAAGTTTATATACAAGGTATTTAAAATTAAGATGCAGTGTAAAGAGCCTACTGCAAGATTCTTAACTGTGAGCCATCACATTATGGCAAAGATGATGATCTGTGGTTTAGAGAAGCCTGAGTGTTTGGCCAGGTACAATTTAGTGACAAGAAATATGAAATCTCTTTGTCTTTGCTGTCTTGCTCACTGTACACTTATGGGGCTTGCTGACCGTAGCAAAGATCTTTTTGCTTTTTGCTTTGGTTCAGACAGTTTATTTTGTTTATCCACCAGAAAGATAAGTTAAAACATGATTTTTTTCAGATATTCTTGTCAGAACTGTGCAAATTACATATTTTATTTTTATATTGTAAGTCATTTACTGCTAGCATAGCCTGAAAAGATCTGAAAACACTCCTGCTGTGAGCACACTGTACTGCTGGAATTCATCCAAAGCAGTGCTCCATAAAAGAATGGTAAATATGTCTGTGTGAGAACAGCCTACTTGGCAATGTTTAAAATGCCACTGGGTTAAAACAGAGTAACTGCAGCTTTTCAATAAAGGGAATCTGACAACTCTGCAGATAGCTGATACGGACCTGTAACCTTTTCCTTTTAGCACAGTAAGTGACCGTGGCAAGCGTTTGGGTGAATTCTTCTACGTTATTGCATGAAAAGGAATTTAAAGCATTCTTTATTCAGCTGGCTCTAGTATTTGCTTGGTATTTGATAACTAAAATTACAAAAATTACAGCGGCAGTAGGAGGAGCGCGAGAGTGGAGACACGGCTGCATACGGCATTCTGTGTAGCTGCTCATCATTCATATACATCTTTTCTTCACACAGATATTTCTGAATGATATGCTAATTGGAATGGTTATTCCTTTTTATTCAGACTCTCGCTGATGTTGGAGTAATTCCTGGAGGTGATATGACACCAGAGGCAGCCCTAACTAAACTGTCATACACACTCAGCAAGAATAAGCTTAGCTGGGAGGAGAAGAGGCAGGTAAATATTTCAGTGTGACCTTGAAAGGCTTTAACTTTCTCATCTACTGTGATAACTTCTGCTTAGCTGAATGCCTTGAGCTTCTGCCCTGCATTTAAAAGCAATTGGTTTCAGAGCCATAATGTGAATATCAGGTGTTTTTTTTCCTTATGGAAAATAGTGCCAGGCAAATGAATGTATGTAGATTGAGAGAGAAAAGAATTATCTGCATAAATCAGATGAAGACTGTTACCAAGACATAAAAATGCCATCTTTACACAGTAGTAGCCTACCTTGGACATTTCTGTGCTAAAAACGTGTATGTAAAAATTCATATGGGAGACAGAATCCCAACCCTACTGAAGTCAGCAAAGATTCTGTCATTGATCTTAGTGTGCTAAAGACTTCATCCAAGACTCATTCACACAAAAGAAATATTGCCTGAAAATAAATATTGCCTACAGCCTCTTCCTTTACAGCTTTATTCATGACAGTGTTTGTTCCTCTTAGGGGAGATACACTCTATAAATACATAAAAATTAGAGGATTATTCTAAGAACCAATTGTAACTGATTTTAAAATCATAACCCCTTTATCAATCTTCTTACTGGTTCACTGGTGCTTAATCAAGGCTTTTCTCCTCAAATTATATAGTTTATATCGTGCTCCTTTTATACAGGGAACGTATAGCCCTGAATTAGATAGATGTGCAGCAGTCTGCAGGAGTGCATGTCTTTCTATGCTTGTTTGCAGTGAAATCATAATCCTGACACTTTGGGAGATGACATCACGATGAGTCACTCCCTAGACTGCAGCACTGCATGCACATGTGTATCTTCTGATGCTGTTTTGTTTTTATTAAAACTGAAACAAGTTTGATTGTTATTTCATGCTCGGTATCTTCCAACCAGTAGCAGCTCTTGAGACAAACATATTTGGATAGCTGTGATCGTAAGTGGGGTGGCTGGAAGTACCCCTTGCCATGCTTAGGAACAGCTTCAGACTCTGCGCTTTCGGCTGTTTGCTAAAGGCCTGGCTCTGAAAAATGAGAGGAGCAAGAGCTATGTGTCTCTTCAGTGAGGATGGCAAGAACATGCTCTGTCCAAGAACATGCTTGACAAGCGACATAACGCTGTGTGAAGAGTAGTGGTATTGCATGTGTGTGTGCATACACACTTTAGAAACCCAGGCTCTTCACTGGTGCCCCTTTAATACACTCACTGACCCTGGAACATACATATACTTGCCTGGTTTTTTAATGCTGACTTTAACCTTCTTGCACAGAGGATTTTTTTTTTTTAATCTGGAACAGGAGAAACTTTCCCAGCTGGCTTCTTGCTTAGGTGTGTGAGTTAAAACTTCATTAGAGATCCAGTTTGCTGAGGTGAGATAGCTGGCTTAGGTGAGGACTTGGTGATAGGACGTTTTAGATATCACTGGCACAAGGTATTACTGTGTCTTCATGTGTAGCCTTTTGGAATGTGCTGCACAGTTTTTGTGTGGTGGGATCTCCTTTATATGGTTTGAAAAACAAACTAACTTTTGCAATTTCTTTGAGTTAAGCAGGATCAGTTTCCTCATTTGACTCATTGTACAGACTCACCAACAGTTGTGTTGGCACAACTAAGGGAGCAGCATGCTGCATTGCCTGGGCAGGAATGAGTGGTAGAGACCAGGAGAAGAAAGCCTGGAAATATGTTGTCTGTGGCAATATCTTCAGCTAAACATATCACTAAACAATAGACTCCCAAGAGACGGAAGCTCTCCTGAATCTGTCGTAGTTATTTTAGGATTCTCTTTCAACACAAAGAAGCAAGGAATGTGCCCCCAGACACATGCAAATGGCTGCAGAGCTGGTAGGACTGAGTAAGACATGTAGGGCTTTGCACTGGGTGCCTTTAGCACAGGTGCCAATTGCTAAGGTTACCTCTGCAAAGCAATGATCTCAACCTGTCAAACTCCAAAAGCAGTTGGTATCCTCCGAGTTGCATGTGCATGGGGCTCTTCCAGCAGACAGCTACAGTGTTGTCAGCGCTTGGAGTTTTTTTTTAATAAAGGGCATGCCTAGACATAAGTAAACCTGGGGCATTCCTCCTTCCAACATCACATCTGTTTCTTGCAAACTTTCACAATCCTGCTTTTTAAAATTCTAATTGAAATAAGTACGTGCTCTATGGCTGCATCAGCAACCCTTCGTGAAAGAGTGCCAGTATGTAAAATTGTCAGAATTGAGGAAACCAGTTGCTTTTTCTTAATTACTGGCTTCTCTTTCTTCTCCAGACTTCCCTGAACCTGTCTTTTGCAGTATTTTGTTTTCTTTATTGCCATGTTCAAGCACTTTCTACACATGAATTGGCTGACCTTTTTTTGGTTTGTTGGTTTGTTTTTCCTGGTTGTATTGGATGTACCCATCCTGCAAACTGTTACGTGCCTGCTTTAATATTGAAAGACTAGGAGTACTGTAGACCTTCTACATTCAAAGTTGGCTCTATGGCCAAATTTTAACAAAATGGGGCTAATGGAGCTGTTTGAAAATCCATTGAAATACATGACTGTCCACAGGCAGCGCTGGGCTTTGTTTTGAGGCCGAGGTACACAGTCTGTGTAGGAGTACTGAGGTGTGGGAAAGCTGGCAAAAGGCAGCATTCAGAATGTTCTGGTCTTCAGCCTCACTATGCTAATTACTCACTATCTTTGTGTTTTTAAGTAGGCTGCAGCTTACCCCACTAGGGAACTTTTGTCTGCATACTCTAAAATTGGGGTTTTTTTTTTAATGTGCTTATTTTGGTTTCTTTTCTTTGGAAGAAAGTTTTATTTGCCTGTCCCTTTTTTCCCCCCCTTTGTCTTTTTAAACTTGCAATCTTCATGAGACAGCAACTATTTCTTTCATCTTTTGTCTGCATTCAATTAGTATCCATATTTTTTCCAAACAATTTTCTAACTTGATCGTAAGGTTTTTTAATAGACTACTACCATATTTTTTTCTCTGCTAACAAAGGATTTGATTGCTTGCTTTTCAGATGCTGAGTGAGAATCTAAGAGGAGAAATGACTGTTGTACCCACAGGAGCCAAGATCTCTCTGAGAGATAGCAAGTTTATTCAAGTGATTGCCAAATCTCTAAGTATCAGCACCAAGGAGGTATATACTTAAATATTTAAAATTGAAGTAATGTAAAGCTGCAAACTCAGTTAAGTGAACCTAGCTTAAAGATGAACAGCAGAGCTGAAAGAAAAATTGAACATTGGAGCTTTTATATTATTTTTTCAGTACTGAGTGTCCCAGTTTACCAGTTGGGTTAGGGAGAAAGGACACAATGACAAGCATAACATTAAAATGTTTTTAATTAAAAACATATTAACTTTTTTTTTCCCCTCTTTGTAGCCCCATCTTGAGTTTATTTTCTTGGCTGGCTGGTTGCAATAAGCCTCAGACGGTTGCTGTAGTTCAGACTATCAGTGATATGAAAAAGTGCTTTGTATCTTTGTGGTCAAATGTATTGACAGTTTGGAGCAATCCAAATAATAACGGGTAAAACAGCTTAATTGTACATGCAGTCATAGAAGGCTGATACTAAGGAAGCACTACACAAGTGTAATTTGTGGTGTTTATTAGACCCTTCCAATTGGAAAATCAGAAAGTGTAGTATTGGTTGTAAGATACAAATCTTTGCTTTTCTCTTAGCGTGGTGTCAGGGTAGATTGGATTTTTAGTAGCTAATGAATACAGAATGTATGATTCTTCTTTAGTAAATTTGATAAATGGGAGGATATTTAGGGGGTTTATGGGGCCCAGCAGTGGAGGTTTGGAAGTACAGGTTACACCAGTATCTGAGGAATCACATGAATAAAGTTGATCCAGTCTTGAGGAGACTGGACTATGTGGTCTTTTCCAACTCCTACCAGTGCTGTTTCTCTTACTGTACTGATGTGTAACTGTGGCAGTACAGAGATGGTAATCAGTGTGTACAGCTTAAATGGTATATATAGATATCAGGTAATTGTAGTGTTGCCAGGGAAGAATATAAATCGTTATGGACTTGAGACTGACAAACTGTAAAATGAGACTTCTTTTCTTCCAAGAACTAAGCACTACCATTTTTAAATAACCAAACAACTGATTTGGAAACTTTACATGAAAGCAAGGGCAGTGTTTTTATGACTTGGACATCAATCACATTAGTGGTGAGACTGATATTAAATGTTTAATTTTATTTGTTTCTCAGGAGTTAGAAGCTGTAAGAGATGCATTAATTCCACCTTTGGCTTGTGCTGCAGCTAAACTGGGTGACATAGATGCACTAAGAGCCATAGCAGAAATGGTAATGTATAATTAACAGTTTGTACAAAACATGAATTTTTAAATAGAGCTGTAAATGATAGGAGGAAGTTATGCTCACTGGGAAGCAACTACCTAAGTCTTAGAAACAAAGTGCTTTGACTAATACAATTGGTTTCTAGGCTTCTCAGTCTTTGCCTTTCAAAACTGGTACGTTCTTTCCCCTGTCTGGTTCTCAGCTGTTTACATTTTCTTTTGAACTGTGAAAATACAGGTAGATTAAAATGCAAGTTCTTATCTGCTAACTTGGAACACTTTAAAATGTGCTGCTTTCTTTGCTTAACTTTCTTTATGCATATTCATAGTATCCAGCTTTTGGATGTAAATCTCTCATAATTTAAAAAAAAAAAACCTTGAAAATTATATTTAAGCAAAACACAGTGAAGTGCTAATTCAGGATTTTTGGCTCTCTCCATCACTCTAGCTTGGATTATACCAGGAAAAAGAAACAGGCATTTCCCTGTATCATCTTCTACACCTCTTTTTTAATTTATTTTATTTTATTTTCCTCTTTGCCCTGGTTTACCCAACTTTTGAGACTTTGGTAATGGGCCTCAAGAAAGGATAAATATGTTTTGAAAATAACAATAAACTAAGTCGAGTAAAATTACCTAACTGTAGGCATGAAGCTGCTGTATGGTGTACTGCAATAAAGAGCATATCTGAAGGGGCTGTAATGAAAGCACGTGTAGAGGAGAGAACATGCAGAAGGTGGAATAAATATCTTTTTTGGTGCTAAAACAATGCTACAAGATAAACTTTAAGTAAGTTTGACAGGCTTAACATTTTGGTGGCAGAAATAAAATGTAGTGTATGCATCTACTGTTGTACCATCAACTTGATGTGTAGCCATTATCTTTTTAGCGTGTGATTTGTCCTTTTGTAGGGTGGAAACTTGAGCTGTGGAGACTATGATGGCCGAACTCCGCTTCATATTGCAGCCTCTGAAGGGCATTTACCATTAGTTGAGTACTTGTTAACATCTGGTGCAACTGTTTATGCTAGAGACAGATACGGATCTACCCCACTGATGAATGCGATCAAGTTCAGGTAACAAAATAATTTATACACCACTCTGTGTAAAACTTATAAACCTTCCCTCATTTTGGATTTAAAGCCCATCCCTGTGTTTTGGTCTTCTTTTGTCTCAGCAGTTATGTGTAAATGACAGTAGTTAAAATAACATAAACCAGCTTAATTTCAAAGGATGTGACTAGCCTCAATTAAAAGATTTTTTTTTTTTAATAATATGAAATGAAAGCAAACGGTATGCATGCAAAATTTTAGCATAAGGTAACATATTGCTGCCTTCCTGGCAAGACTTTGTCCATAATTTCAGGACTCCACTCTTTGTTATGAGACTTCCTTATAAAACAGAACCAAACTGATCACTCCTTTTGACTGTCAGCAGTGAGAGTGCAGGACCCAGGGCTGTCAGTTTTCTTTCTGCCCTCCCCTTTCTCATCAAGACCAGACTGGTTCAATTGGCACAAAATATACCGGTAGGTTGACATGTTTTAATCTTTCCCTTCCACCAGTGCTTTCCTGAGCCTCCTGCTGGGTGACTGGTTTTTTGATTTTATTTTTTTTCCCTTCCACCCACTCATAATTATATGGGATGGCTGCATGGCTCTGCCTGCTTTGTGGATTTCCTCTTCCTGTTGTTGTGGATGTCAGCAGTTCTTGAATGGTAGTCATGGACGTGTGATTTACTGGTCTTTTCCATGTTGTATCGTCCTAAGGAATGGCCATAGCACAGAGTAAAAAAGTAATAAGATATCAAAATTTAATCTTGAAACACTTAGTTTATGTAGCCTGGGGATTCATAGAGCCATTGGTCTTCAAACATGTTAGAAGCTGCATGCCCTAATCTCTTCTGGTTTCTTTGATCCACTTTCAGCTCCTTATCTCATATTCAGTCTGTATGATGGCAGGAGAGAAGCTTTTTTCTGTAAGGAAGCTTGGAGTGATAGAATTTTCACGGTCTTCATGGATGTCTGTCCCCAAATACTCCTACAACTTTCTAATGTTGACAAGTTCACCTGGTCTATCAGGCTGGAGTTAGCTCCCTGGGAGGTCTGACAGTCTTGGTTTTGCATTGGCTACAGGAATAACTTGAAAGCTTTTTGTGTCTCAGAGACCAGATGTAGAAAACTCAACAGGCTTTGTTAACTTGAGGCTTGAAGTCCTGTGTGGCCACACTGTGCTATTGCCATACCTGCTGCATGGTCCCCTATGGCTCTGTAGTTGTTGCTTTATCTCATGAATATATGAGCCCTTCAGTGGCAAACCCTTAAAGTCTTAAGGCAAAAACAAACCCAACAGCAAATCAAACAAATAACCTTGGAGTTGAGTAGAGGTGGCTCTGGTCCAATGTGAGAAAATGCTAAAGCATTAGATACCATTAGATGTTCCTGCAAATCAGGCACCTACTTTTTTTACCGCACCCATCTACCGCCTGAGGAATTTCACATGAGCTTGTTGTTTGGATTCCTTAGCATTGCCACTCCTATATTAGACTCCTACTACGACTCTTAAGCTCTTTAAAACTGCACACCCATTTTGATATAGGGAATTGTGAAAGGAAACTGCACCATGACCATTTTCAGTTTCTCTTTTTGTTTCTACTGTTGGAATGAGAGCAAGAGTTGACTTAGAACTAATCTCATAAATGTGTATTTATGATCCACTCTGTACTCACACTGCATTTCACACTGATAAGCATATAAAGGAGGATGGTAAAGATCAGACAGGTATATGTGCATAATTAGATACCCACTAAAAAGATTTCTGCTACAGAAATATTTAAATTCTATTTATTAAACAGTTGTGTGCTGAAAATGAAGAGATTATCCTGATGCAGTGGGCAAAGTGGCAGAGAGGGAAGGAGGAAAACTGATCTCAATGAGCAGTCAATGCTTTAAACTGTTTAATGTTGTAACTTTCTCAGTTGTACTGAATATTGCATCAGTTTAATCCCATTTTCTCAGAATTAATATTTGTTTAATTGGCATTTAACTACAGTGCAGTATCCACTCATCTTAAAAATCGCCTTCTGCCAGATTTTTATGTCACATTTCTCAGTGGCTTGCCTTTTAACCTAGCTTGCAAACCTATATAATGATGACTGATTTCTCTTTTCCACATAATAATTTGTAAAGATGATCAGGAGTTATGTCTCTTCTTAAAAGCTTCTTAACATAGCACTGTCAGCTGGTACACCAGCAACTTGATCTATATCAGTGATAGCCTCTTAAATTTTTTTTACTTTAAATGACTCTTTCTTTGTTTCTTTAGATGGTAAAATGTGGAGTCCCTTTTAAAATAAGAAATAAACTACTGCATTTCCACTTTTTCATTTGTAACTCTGCAATTTGTGTGTAGTCTCATTCACTTTATGCATGAAGCTAAACAGACCACTGTTAATTTAGGCCAGTTGCTTGACATATCAAAATTAGTAGCATTCCTTTAATTTCTTAGAGTACCCTCAAGGGATAATTCATTTTCAAAACAATAGAATAATATTTTTTTAATAACAGAAACTCTCTAAGCAGGAAAATGTCTTGAATAAAAATTGTGTATATTTTATGTAGTAAAAGCACTTCCATTTACTTGTAGAGCAGTGGTAAAAGGTTGAAAATGGGGAGTTGCTCATACAGTGCTGTGAGAACATCAGATTAGAGGCAGTAAAATTACCTCCCACGTAAATATGAATTTAAATACTTGCTATTTTGCAAGGTTACATTTACATTACTTCAGGAAATCTAAGGCAGGGTGAAAATCTAACCACCACTGACTCCAGAAGTGCACTGAAGCCTGTGCTTACAGTGTTTGAGCGTAAGATTCCCACTAATACAATGCAGAAAACTGAACAAGTGAAACTAAGCTGATCCTGCCATAACCATTCCAGTTGCTAGGGGAGCAAGCATTATGAAAAATGAAGCCAGTCAAGTTTGGATATACATTACACCTGCATTTCTTTAAAGAGAGTTGGTGGAAGGTGTGCACCCTAAGGCCCCAATCCTGCAAACTCTTACATGCGTGTTAATTTAACATGTGTGATTCATCCCTTTTGAAGTTGATTCACTTTTAATAAGTGTCTGCCAAGTCAAGGCCTAAGATGATACATACTGCACGGCACCTTGATTGCTGTGAATCCAGAGCCCTCGTGAACTAGTTCAGATGCCTTTATCTGGAACTCAGTCTTTGCTCATACCAGTGAATGTTGGAGGCATTGCTATTGATCCGTTAAACTATTCGTATACATTGGGGCTTTTATCTCCAGTGTTATCAATAATGGAATCTAGAAGGGGGGGTGACACTAGAAACACTTTTTGTCTGTTGTTTTTTTCCTTAAGCAAGCAGATGAATGACAGTGGCAGTATCAAAAAGCTAACTTAAGTACCATATGCAAAATAGCGTTGTTTCTGTAGGTTATGCCTGACCAAAAAACGTTTGGCAACAGAGCAACAACAAAAGGGGGACTCGGGGACAGTTCACAAGTGACAATAGCTCCTCATGGCTTTGCTTATCAGATGGGGTTACACTGGACAAACAGCTGTGCACCCCAGGCTAACATGGTGACATTGGCTCTCCCTGTACACCTTGAACTTCCACTGTCCAGCATTTGCTCTGCTCTTGCTTTTGTGCTGTCACCTTAGAAAATAAATTGCATTTGAACTGTTCCCAAGAAGTTCATAGCTCATGACATCAGCTGAACTTCAGATCAGCTAAACTGTGAGGCTCTTGTAAAGCCTCAGGAGAGCAGCACTTAAAGAAACAACTTCTGAAGACAAATATCTCTCAGGTGCCTAAGACATAACAGTATCAGAAAACTCACAGCCAGCCTCTTGAAATATGAATAATGCTTTTGTGGTATGTGCAAGACAGCAGAAGTGGTACTCTGGATAGGGTTTAAGTTTCTGCAAAATGTTGGTACTGTTTGCGTGCAAGTAGGAACAAGCTGTAGTGCAACTTACCTCCCGCACAGTTGTCATGTGGAGTGGTGGGAATGAGAGAGGTTGTCCGTTTGCTTTCTTGGATGGATACGCTCTTCACAGTCACAGTACTAACTGTGTAACACAGTTGTACTGTTGTCACTACAACTTCTAAGTTGTATGTTACTATTTGTCGTAATTCTTCCTCTCCCTTACCCTTCCCTTAACAAGCAGTGGTATACAGCATGTCCTCTACTTCACACCATACCACGAGATGTGATTTTGAATGATTCCCAGTCATCGGGACATTGTACTTCTAGTTAGAAACATTTTATTGTAAGCATTTATTGTAAACACTGTTAGCTTCAATACTTAGAGATTGATTTTATTTCAAACCAATTTTTTTCTTCATTTAAATTTGCTGTATTAAACATATGGGGTAAATGCCCCCAAATCTGTCTATCAAAGATTTAGAGTCCCGCTCAGAGTTGTAATGGCTGTGTGGCATAGGTGGGACACAAAGTGCTTTCTGGGGGGACATTCGCTACCAGTGAGGAGTAAACAGTTAGAGGAAAAGAAAGCCTGGCTCTTCATTTAAATCCATGGATATGGATTTCATAGTGGGAAGCACACTGAGGGAAGACATATGCTTTGCTGCCTTTTATCTTTTAGTGCTGTCCCATAGCATAGCTTTTATTTTAAAAAGCACTAGTTTCATGCTGTGATTTTGAGTGTAAGGTGGGAAATGAGGAATGCTCCAGGGCAGTTGTTGCAGAGTAAGCAGACACTCCCCATGTTCAGTTCTGTACCCAGTGTGAGCTTTAGTGAACAGACATGTTCTACTTTAATCTATTTTAGGTCAAATTTCTTTTCAGCTAATTATTGTTCTGCTTAAGGCTGAACTAAAAATTTCATACATGTAGAATCCACTCTTCACCACAGATGGAAAAACATGAAGCTGTGACATTATTTGTTGGCTCAAGGAGATGCTTGTGGATGACGAGCCATGTTTTAAGGGACCCACCTGAGCAAATATTTTAGATAACTGAACAAACTTGCAGCATGTGCTGTTCCAGCAATGCTTTGCCATGAAACAAAGATTTTCTTCTTTTTTCGGCTGTCAATTGAAACAAAGTACAACATAAAAAACTCTGTCTGGTAGGTTAAATAACCTATGTTTGGAAAAGCAAAATTATTCCTATAGCATCTGTACAGTTCTTTGTTTAGTTAATAAATTAAGATCTTATATGAAACATATAAGCCTACATAGGTTTAATATAGATAACTGTAAAGTAACTTCTCATTCAAGATGGAGTGTCCTAAAAAAGGAGAGGGATTAGATAAACAGTTTAGTCCAGTTCTAAAATGGAAAGGCCCATAGCTACTTCCAAGAAAATGCAGAAATTAAGCAGAACAGAACATATATATTAACTTTTTTTTTTTTCATTAATACAGATGAGTTTTTAGGTAATGGGTTGGGGAAGGCTCATCTATTTCCTATGACAATTATATGCCTAACTTTATTTTGAAGTGTTATGGTATAGCAACTTACTTAAAAGAAGAACTATGAAACTATTCATGATCTACTGGTGTCATCATGCTCTTTCTGGAGAAAACAACTGTGTTTGGATTTGTGAACTAGATCACTTGTTTGGCAGATCACATGGTTACCTCCTTGTGGAACCTAGTTCTAAACTTTTCACCAGGTCACTTGTGAAAAACTTATTTTGCACATTTTTCATCTGTACTGTTATTTTCTACCCACAACAGTACCTTTACAGACTGCCCTTTTCCATAGGCTTTCTCAAGTGTCCGAGTAAGGCATAGGAGTTGGCTGGTAGCGCTAATATCTATTTGTCCCTTTATCTCAAAGGAAAGGACAAGGAAGACCTCCTAATGACTCCAGGTGGAAATAATTAATAAAGGCATAGGGAGGAGGGCATTAGGAAAAGATGTGCTGTGGTGAGAGGTTTGTAAGAACACTTACCATAAATCTGAAGCCCCAAAAACCTGATTAGCTTCTACATTAACCAAAAGATTCATTGCTTATCTGCAAGACATATGTTTTATTTAAGACTGATATATATGGGCATTGTGTTCTATAAAATACAGGAATGATTCTACGTCATAAATGTCCTCACTGTTTGCGTGTATTTCAATTCACTAATATGTCAAGTGTTAAATTAAGCTAGCACTAAGATAAAGAAAATAAAAAGTCTTTAAAGAAAAAGAAAGTCTCTTTCATTTTCAGAGCTGAACTTGACACTTCCATGAGGTTACCGTGTAATGATTCTTTGATGGGGAGGGCATATCTGTTGCTACATCTGTCACAGTGGAGAAGTTTCACTGGTTCTGTGATGGTGGTGAATATCGTATAAGAACTTCCACTGATTGTTTGTGTATATGAGTAATGCTGAATTAAGGGGAAAAAAACCCAACAACCTACTGGTCAAGACACTTTCTCAGTTTTTTTCTATTCCCTTCATAAAGGCACATGGAAGTGATTAATTTGTTACGAGAAACGGGAGCGCACCTTTCGGGCCATGACTTGGAGAACATTGGAACAATACTGTGCAGGTAAATGTGATAGAAGGTGAGGTGGCCCTAAAATTGGGATAAAGGGGGATATTTTTTGAGAAGGAACTCTCAGAATGGAGAACATCATGTAAACAACTTCCAAGAAGCAGCTGGGTCCCTGGCACATGACGGGGCTGTTTCTGTGCTAGACTAATAATAAGGAAACAAGTGAAGTGATGAAATTAAAAATCAACTCCATGCCAGAGTACCAAAAACTCAAGAGAGCTCCGAAGTAGGGAGTATTGTGGGGATAAGTGAACTGGAAGCAAATATGCCCCATTTTTCCCAAGCACTTTTAGTGAGGAAGGGTGAAGAGGAAGCTGTGCAAGGTGTGATTTAATAGCATCTCTATTTGAGTGTAAAGCTGCACATAGTGCGTAATTTTTATTTTCTTAAAATCCACTTTTTGCTTATATAGGGGAATGGTTTCTACTCTAACTAGCATATAACACTGTTCTTAAAAATAACTAAATCAAATAGACAAATAGGTTTAACCCCAGAACTTCTGAACAACTGCTCACTGTCGCTATATTTAAATTTAAGAGGATATAATCCTCTGTTAAAGCTGTTATTTAATGGTTGCTTTTAATATATAAGGTGGTTTAATGATATGAATACATATTATGAAAATAAATAGATGCTTGATTTTATTTTTTCCATTACTGGTCCTGAATTACAGGTTACTCTGAAAACTGTAAGAAGGTTTCATGTATTTCTTAAAATTACTCACAGTTTTTACTTAATTTCTTCTTCTCTTCTTCTCAAAAACAATCAAAAAATCTCTGAGTACCAGCCTTTATATCAAGACTTGGCAGGAAACCATAAGACTTGTAGGAACCAGCCAATGCTGTATATTGTCTACAAAACTATAAGGTCAAGGTAAAGCTTATATGTGTTCTGTATAGAGACTGGACTCTGTCCTTTGAGTAATTCTGGAATAAAAAAATACTAGCTGGAGTGTTTCCCTGGTTGTAAGGCTCACAGAGAATATTGGGTAATAAGACTTTTACCTTGAAGTTAAAATACGCACTTCCCAGAGCACTGCAAGTGATAGGACAGAACTAAACCCTTGGTGTGCATAGTTTCCATCTGCCAGGGCAGCGAGAGGAGTGGCGTAGGGAATGGTGTTCCTCTGCAGATAAACTGTCCCCTTACTTAACGCTGGTGCCACGGGCGGAAATGTGCCGAACCAGTTTAGCTAGCTGACCTAAAAAAAAGAAAAAAAAAAAAAGAAGAAAACACAGGTCCTTTAACAGTTTTTAACACAGTTTTTAATGCAGTTTTTAAGGGGATCCTACTGCCTGCGTCTGTATTGCATGATCTCCTGTTGTTCAAAGCTGGTATTTTGATAATAAACATTTAAGATATTTTGAACTTGTATTGATGGTAATAAGTTTAGTATAAAACCAGTGTAAATCTTCCAGAGGGTGGGAGCGCACCTGTGTGCAGAGGCTGAATGAGGACTCAGCACAGAGTGGTGTCCACAGGGTGAAAGGTGAAGAGGCTCTCCCACCTTGGTGCAGGTCAGGAGCCGCAGCCAACAGCCTGGAGTAGCGGCCAGAGGCATGCCCACATCCCTGCACAGCCTGTACCAAGAGCACAGACAGCCTAAGGCAGTGGTCAGGCTTTGAGACAACGCTCAAGAGTCTGTGAGTCTTCCATACACTGCTGGCTCTTCCAAACACTACTCCTGCAGAGCTGAAGGGCTTTCTTTCATCTTGCTCTTTTAGAGGGGCCAGCATAGTCTTTTCCACCGAAGTGGACTTTTTGCACAGAGCATTATTCAGATGCTAAAAGCTACTAAACCAGAGGTACTGGTGCCTGTCCTCCTGCCAAAATGTCTCAGATACTGTTTCTGGAGTATTCTCAGATGACTGGACTGATACACTCATCTTTCCAGCATGCTTGGGCTCACTTCTATGTCCTACCTCTTACCTCCTCCTTTTAAGCCCTCTCTTTGCAGGCACTGGCACCTTCACGGCAGTCAATGTGTTCACATGGTCAAGCTGTTAACAGAGCAAGCTGTTTATAACATCTTCCCTCTGTCTGATTTGAATTATTTTCCTACATCTCTTCTATCTCATAATTTGCCTTAAGCTGCAATTTGTACCAGTCTGAATTTGTCACCAGGGCAGTATGTCAACTTCTTGGGGCTTATGAGGACAAAGCTGCTTGCTTTCTGATGAGCTCTGGATTCTTGCACTTAGCTAACTTAACTTTTTTCTCCCATCCAGTTCTCTCAGAATTAGAAGCTATAATCATGTTTCCCCCCCTTGGGACTTACCTATCCTCAAACAAACTGGCTTTCACAAAAGACCATGAACAGTGATTTTTGTATTCTAATACTGTCTCCTCAGATTCCTTCTGTTTAGACTCATTATTTTAGAATAGAATATAATAGTTCAGTTGAAAGATTTTGGAGATAAAATAAAAATAAATGTGCTCCTTTGGCATTGGTGATGTTTGAGAGGGAAAGGAGTACCAACCAGAACTGAGACTTGGACATCAGCTGCAGGAACTCTTGTGTAGGAAGTGGAGATGTGCATAGGTGCAGCCAAGATGATCTAGTTGATAAATCTTTCATTGTTTCACTTGCTGGTTTCTTTTTTAAGTGAGAGGTGTTATTCTGGTTTTTAGAATCATTTTGTTGATGTTGGTATCTGGTTCCTGGCTTTGTTTTGAAATAAAAAAGAAGTCCCAATGTTAGTAATCTGTTAAGAATGTCAGAATCTCTTCTCATATTGCAGCAGTATTGTCATCTGTCTACAAAACCAAACTGTGACTAGATAAATTGGGACACTCAGACTTATTCTGAAGGCTTGTCAAGTTCTGGAGTTGGTTAACAGTTGCTTTGTGTTTGTTCTTTAAAAGCAAAAAGCCCATATAGAATTGAGATACTCTGTTCAAGTCTGTACTTCACAAAATTAAGTAGGGGCATAAAGCCAAACCAGATTTCTCTTTCATATTCTTAGATTTCATAAAATGATATGATATACAAGGATATAGCCTTTCAAAATCAGCAACTTTCAAAATAAGATGCCTCTTCAATTTAACATAAACTTTGGGGGCAAGGCTGGGGGAGGAACAATAAATATTCCTCTGCAGTAATTAGGACCAAATTTCTAATGCCTGCTGTCTTTCAAAGAAGTCTGTTTGTCTCAGCTGAGAGAGACGTGGAGACACTAGCTAGAAGCAGCACTCCGAAATGTGTTCAGCACAGAACAAACCATGCCTTGTGCTGGACTTTTAACTTGCTTTTTGAGGATTTTCATTTGAAAAAAAAAAAGGAATTAAAAAAACTTTTCTGTCATAGTGATGATATGCCTAAAAAAGAAAGTCTTTTCTGATCACTTTATATAGATGCTGGAAAAAGAGAATCACTGAAAAAGCAGAGCTCTGTGTCCCTGGGAAAGATGAAATCCTAGAGGATGCAGGAGGGAACCATAAAGTGTCATTTCACTGTGCTCATTACTTCCCAGATCTAGAACTGCACGGGCCCTTGCCCTTCTAAACCCTCTGAGACCTGAGCAGCTTCACTCTTGGTACCTTGACAGTAACAGAGCACCCCTTAAAGAGCTGCTCCCATAAGTGAGCTTGCTCGATGTTAGTGTTGACAGCAGGCACAAAATCAGTGAGTGTAACTGCATTATCACTGCTCTTGATATCTTAGCTCTGTCATCATCATGGCTCCATTAGCTGTGCTGAAACTGTGAAAAGGGTACATGGTCATTTTTTCTAACTGCACGAGTACTGATAGGCAGCACACCTGGGATTATCTGCTGCAAGTGGTATCAGTCAGAGTTTAGTAGAATGTGATTAAGTAGTTATTTGTCAACAAAGCAGGTTTTAAACATCCTGATAAGTGTATATTGAAGTTATTTTTATTCCATGATTGATATAAAAATGATGGAGTTGCTGCTTAGAGGATGCTCTTGTAGTTGGAATTGCTGGCATAAATATCTTCGAGAAAAATAAAGAGCAAAGGTCCCTATAGCGTATGTTGAGAAGTCCTATGTATATATTTGACTGTATGAAGTACGCTTACAGTGTGTAAATGAAATACAGATGGGTTTGGCTTGACTACAGAGATCTGGAATTGGAGAAAATGTTTTGTGGTGTTCTTGATTATAATCAATTTAGTGAATAGTAGGTATCTTCTATTTAGAGTGCTATCTGATTTTTCTCACAAGCTATGTCACTTTTTGCTCTCTGGGTCACAGTCCCTATAGAAAACATTTCTCACTTGATCAGTAAATGGCTGCAGCAAAATTGAAAATACTTCTTTGTATTTGGATTGCTCTAATGTCACAGAAAGAGACCACTCCACAATGCTGACCTCTGGAAATGTGGGTTAAATTGCTCTTTCTGAACGGGCGCTATTAGGAAGTTAATTTTCAAGTAGGTGCAGTAGTCCTTGTTCGTAGCTTTCAGTGATGCTAGCTGAATTGCCCTGGATATGTAGGTTGGTAATGGTTCTAAATGTGCTGGTTTTTGCCCAAAGTGGTTTCCACTTTGCATGTGGCTGAACGAGGAGATTCTGTCTGGCAAATACAGTGCTTTCTGTCTGGTGCTGGAGATGCTTGTAACTCTTACTTGCTAGGTAGGCTTTTTGTTTGTTTCTTCCTTAATTCTGGGACCTTCCAGTGTCACAGGCAAGAGACTGTCTTTGTAAGTAATGACAACTCTTTGTGTTCCAGAAGTGGCTGCTAAGCAATTTCTTCTCTGCTTTACTAATGCTTACACGCTGTCTTTGTTAATGCTTGTTTTTTCCTGCGGTTTCCTTAAGGCCTTTGCACTGAGCTTCCTGTTAGACCTCCTTTGCTCTCCTCGATTTTCATATTGCTTCTGAGGGGCCTTTTTTATGATGACAGTTTTCATTAACAATTTATTGATCCTTTTCTTCATGATGTCAGACTGAAGCGTTGTTAATCCTAGCACCCCACTGCCACTTCCCTGTTCCACAAAGGCCCCGTCTGTAGGTCTCTGCCCTACCTTGGGGTTGGTAAGGTTGCATGGAGGAATACAGAGTCGATTTGCTTTTCCTTTTCCTGCCCAACCTCTGGGACTGCTGCAAGCAAAAGCCTCTATCTGACTTTCTCCTCGGACTGCTGCAATTAGAGGCTTCCACTCCCCTGCAAACATTTTTTTTTCAGGTACTTAAAGAGATTTAATCAACAACAGAAGTGATTTCAGCCTAGCAGAGAAGTGAATGTTGCAGCCTTGCTTTCAGGGTTTCTTCCATAAGCTTACCTGACTGTCTGCCCCTTGCATCTTCCAGCCTTCTGCACTCTCCACCAGGTCTGCCTGGCTTGGTTGTCGTACCCAGGAACCCGTCACCATCCTCCATCCCTGCTGCCAGCAGTATGCTGTTCCCTCACAGCAAGCGCTGTTTAAGGCAGCAAACTCTGAACTTAATGAGTTTCGGGAGGGTTTCCCCTCGCTTAATGAGATTCAGCCTCAGTTGATGACTATCGGCATGGTTCTGCCGGAACAATCTGTGAGTGCAGGGCAGGCTCAGGTCTGGAGCCTGACAGATTTTGGTGTTGTGAGAAAACTGAAGGTAGTCCTCTCAGCCTTGCTGTCACTTCAGCCTGTCTACAGGCTTGGTACCAATGGTCATGCTTTTGCATATCTACAGGCTGTTAGCCCTTCTTTTACCAAAATAAAGTTAAAAATGAACCTTAAGTATTATGGATGGGACTACCAGCAGATGTGTGAAGAAACAATCTGGTGTACATTCCTCTGAAAACTTCAACTCGCTTATTTGTATATGATTGTTTTTTATCCTTTCTATTGCTTGTTATACATGGCAGGTAGAGGTCATCTCTAAAAAGCTTTTTCTTTGCTTGCTGCCCATTTAAATCTTACAAATTATCTTTAAAAACTCAAAAAAATGTAGCTGTGTTACTGTCCAAATGCTATCACGTAAGTATGCTGTCATAACTTCTGATGGCAAACATAGCTATGCACACTTAGGAAGGGGGTTTCTCAGTGGTTCTCAGTAAGGCTCACTGATTGCTAGCACATCTGCCTATGCTCGCTCTTACTCAGCTGCATCTTGATTTAGCCATTGCCCTCCCCCCAACTCATTTCATGAGATAAATATTGTGTTGTGAAATATGAAACTGCATGACTTTTTTTCCCCTTTGGTCATAGTCACACCCACTATGTGAAACTAGCCTGTTGTAAGTACTTATAGCACAGCCCTATTAATTTAAGGAACTGATTCATCAAGCTGTGTTGCTTGCTCAGCTATTCAAAGCTGTTGTAATCGTGTTCCTTTACTCACCTCCCTACCCTGGCAGCCATGTTGAGCCTGTTCTGGTTCGGCATTTGCCTGCTGAGCTAATTGACAGGACCCAGGAGCACACTGAAATGGACTGAAAGAATTAGAACAAATATTAATTATTCTTTTTTCCAGCCTTGCAGCTATAGGCGATGTGGATGGGCTGTATGCCTGGTACCTAGCTGGTGCAGACCTGAAGCAAACTGGTTATGATGGCAGGAGTCCCCTACAAGTAGTAAGTGTGCATGTGACTGTAATCTGTATGGCGTGCTAGCTGTGTGAGTAATAACGCACGCTGTTGGATCATATTAGTTTGGGAAAAGTAAATGCTGCTTTGGGGACTATAAACTGGATTAGAGTTTGTTACAAACTCGAGCCCGGTGCTGTTCCATAGTAATAAATTGTTGGAGCCAGAATTTTCTCATCTATGTCAGAGAAATTAAAATTTAAATTGGATTTTAATGATTTTGTGGTAACATATTCTTACTTCCCACAAGTAAGTATTTGCATGTCCTGGTGCACAGGATGGCAGAATTTATTCATGTTTCTACTTACAGGCAGAGACTACAGGGCGTAAGGAGGTTCTTGACTTCTTTAGACAAAATCTGTAAAGCAGGTAAGATCTTGTTTTCAGGTGCTAGATTTCTGAACTGTCCAGATCAGCATATACATGTATGAAGGGGGATTTTGTATTTAAGCCCTAGTTCACCCTAGGGCATCTGGGTTCAGTTGCCCTCCCTGCCTTAGTTTCTGATAAAACTCTGAGTACTTTAATCCTTCTTTGTAGAGTGGGGCTAATACTTACTCCTGTTTCTGCCTGAGCCTGGAAGTGTTTTTTTATGGTGCATTCAACAGTGTGGTTCTGAACTTGGTTGGGAAACTAAACGCTACCAAAATAAGGCCACTGAGGGTAGCAATGTCTTGTTCTGTTGGGCCCTTCCAATAAATTGCTCCTCTGCTTTGCCTGCATTAGGAGAAATACCTTCTAGCAGGCACTTTGCCAGGCCTGGTTTTCAGGAGGAGCTGCAAGGCCATCACAGTCATTCGGCTGCACGGCCTCCCACTCAAGAGGTGCTACTGTGGTAGCTGCAGCATTTCCACCTGTGCTCTCCCTCTACCTTTAATGGAGCACCTAGCACCAGCCCATCTTCTAATGTAATATAGTCAACCACCATGGGAAATGCGGGGCAGATTGTTAACAGCGAGGAATTAGCTGTATTACACACACAGACTGCAGAAGGCTCCCTTTGAGCAGAGAGCTCTGCCGAGGGCTTGCTCCCACTGCGGGCACAGGACGGGCAATGGCCTCTCTCTTACTCAGACCTTAGATGTAGCTGCCTGGTTGTCTCTGACGTGGACTCCCAGCATGAATCTCTTCTGTGCTGCTAACGTACAAGGTGTGTTTCTCTGGCAGTGAGGTGGGTGTGAGCCTTGTGTTCAAAGCATCACATCTGACAAGTTTCTCTAGAGGAAACTTGTCTGGGCGTTTGACCTTCTCCAGTGCTGTGCTGTAACTGGAGACATTTAAAACACTTGCCTTTCATTTCTCAGAACTCCTTTCTGATGCAATACGTTGTTGATTTATGTATCTCTTCTCCAATATACTGGCACATCTAATAACAATTTAAATATTGGGAAGAGATTGTCTCCTTTATTTAATAAAATTAACACAAAATTGAGTAAAAGGTTTGCTGCATCCGTGGCTACCTTGCCACTTGTGTGTCCCATTTGATCAGTGCGAGTAAATTCATGTGTATCTAAGTGGGAAACTGCAACTGGAACCAATAGTATTTTTTCATCACTGTGTACTGGTCTAAGTGAACACAGGACAGAATCAGGCATTTTTTGCTTTCTTGTAAAGTTTTGGGGTTTTCTTTGTTTTTAGCTGATGTAGAAGGATTAGATATAATCACAGTCTCAAGCATTTAAATTTACGTTTTCCAGTGTCCAGGATGAAGATGCTAAAAATACCTTCAGAATATGGGTTATGTTGCAAAAGTATTTCCATGTTCAGTGAAATATGTCTGCAAAAGTCACTTTTCTTGAATATGTTAAATGCCCAACTCCTACATGGATCATCTATTAATTCCTTTGGACTGAGCCATCAGTCGTGTAGGCAGTCTGAAGGAAGTCTTCTGTACCATGTGAGAACTTGCTTGGCAGGTTACAAGGTAATCTCTTCTCAGGAAGGTTTTGGATACTGCCTAGTTCTAAACATCCATTTTCTCTTTCTCCAGAGGCTGTAGAAGATGGTCACTCCTCTTCAGAAGTACCAGCTTTGAACATTAATGGTGTTAAGCAGTTACGGGAGGAAAAGAGGAAAGGAACAACGGTAGCTGCGCTTGGAGCATGCAGGAAAGCTAGAGCTTAGACATATTCTTTACTTAGGCTCACATTAAGCTCCTACTGATCTTCTAAAAATGATTTGCTGCTTTATCTTTTAATCACTTTTTAAAAAAATATTTTTTTATAAACAAGTGAGGCTGGAATGTATTGCCTTTACTGTTCAAGTTCTGTTTTTAAAGAGGCCTTTTGGATCTTATGCTAAATCAATGAGGACAGTATTGCAGGCTTAGCAAATGGAAATACTGTGGTGAATTCATACCAAGAAAAAACAGTGGATTGTGCATTTCTGGGTTTCAACTAATAAAATCTCTGTGGAACAATGTTGGTTTCACTTTGTCTGTTTTTTGCAATGGCTTGTATCACTTCAGTTGCAATTACAGCAATTGTGAGTGTCAGTGCAAACAATTGAATCAGTCATGGGCATCTGCCTGCAGTTGTGTACTAATCTTCACCAATGTGTCACTATAAACCTCACTTAAAATGAGTAGGAGGCAGATGCCATAAAGCGTGTTTGTGGGACTGTCTAAGTGAATTGATGGTTTTGTTTCTAATAGCATCTTCCCCACATCCTGACCGGAACATAATCAAGATTGCTACATGCTGGACACATAATTCTTTGGACTGTAAATGTGATCTCATTATTAACAGACCCCAAGTTTAAAGTCCTAACACCTTCAGACTAAAGAATAAAACCAATATATATCTTTACAGCTGTGTCCGCCCTAGAATATGTAAACATAGAGAATACTTCAGGCAAATGCATATATTGAAGATGGCAACTTTTAATTTCACCTACAGCTTCTGCAGTAATCTATGTGGATTTTCTATCTGCTTCATCTGAAGGCAATCTTTGAAGTGCAGATAGTTCTTCTGTTTTTTTTTCTTTTACCTCTTTATACTCTTCAACCTTCCCACAGCTATTCTTATCATGGAGAAAAGCTGCATGGACTACGTGCTGAGCCTGCTAGTATTAAAAGATTCCCAAGGTATATTGCACCCCCTAAAACAAGGTAACTGTGCATGTAGTCTGAGGAAACGCTGTATATGCTCCAGTTAAAAACAAAACAAAAGCATAAAAATGCCTGGAATTTTAATGTGAAGAGTAGTGCACCTCTTCACTACAATCACCAAAAGTACAACTATGCTGTCACATTATTAAATAACTGATTATTAAACACCAATAAACTTGCTTTGAAATGAATAAAATTAATATGGAATTAAGTCAATGAGATCCAACATAAAAAATCAGGCTTCAAATTAATCACCTTTTTGGTGCCTTATCTGTAAATACACAATGGTGATGTATGTAAAAAAGTAATGTTTGTGAAAATTTTTACTATCAGGAGAAAAACCATGCCCAGACTCTTCTGCCTACAGTATTTAGACCTGCTATCTTAACTCTTGGCTAATCAGTAGCCTAAAAGTTCATGCACTGAACTGGGAAATCCCTTGATAAACTTCTCTGCAAGTGACTTCCTTGGGATTGGAATATTTTCTTTTTCTTTTTTTTTTTTTTTTTTAATGATTCTCAGATGCAATAATTTGTCCATAGCAGCATCCATTCTTTATTTCTGTATCAGAATAACTGACTGCAACATATACAGAAGCATCAATATTTTCCTTATACTTTTCAATAAGGGCTCATCTGATCTACAGAAAACTGAAACAATGATGTTCTTACACTTCTAAAATGCAACATCCATCTAAAGTACAAAACACTGTCTTTTTCTTTTGAACAAAGAATGGTATTCTGATGTGAATTACTGCAATAATAGGTCTCAACAGTAAAACTAAAGGAGAGAGAATAAAACAGACAACTGTTTTGTTCCTGCATATAAGCCAGGTAAAGACACCAAGGACAACATTTAGAATTGTGATCGAGTAAGACTTCTAGTTAGAAGCTCCTTAAGCCAAAGTGAAATGGTTTGGGCCATGTTTACATTGAGAATAAAGCAGTATTAGCTTCTTTATGAGAAACCTTTACAGAAATAGATACCCTATTAAAATGTTATCTTGCATAAGATAGTGTTCCTGCAACTTGCTAGAAAATCTGCAATTTACCCTATAAATAGACCAATATCTAAAAAAAATCTTTAAATGACAAACACATGAATGCAAATTTAACATTCATTTGAGAAAGAACTGGATCTCTTTTATATATGTCAAAATTTCATCCAAGAGCTGTAGCAGTCTATAAGCACTCACAGAAACTCTGTATAGGGTGCTGTTAATAAAAAAAATGGCAAGAATCACCCAGTCAAGGCCAGAAACTTCAGCTCTTGATTCAGTGTCGGGGATGAGCTTCAATAACACTTCTGAGATCCTGTATTTGTCTTGTTCATCTGTTACACCCTTTGCTCTTCTGCAGTGGATTTAATAATCATAATTATACTCTTTGTGATAAGTCTCAGTCTTATGATAAATCGGTTTGTGTGTAGTAACCCTTAAGCTTTTCATCATGATTGATCAAAAGCAAAATTTGTTACTAGTAAGGAATGAAAATTCTGCCTATTTGTTTTAGTTCCTGTAAGCAGCTGAGTCTTTCATTGGTTAAAAGTATGTGAGAAATTCCAGGGGCAGCTTAATTTTTTAAAATATCCTAATTTTCTCCTTCAAATCATCCCTGCAAAGATCAAATACACTCTTCTTTTCATCCAGCCATCTTCTGCTTGGTAAAGGTTTGCAGGTTAAACAGCTGTACAGGGCCATTACTGATGCAAACACACTCATTCTGTTGCTGGGACTAACTGCAGGTCCACTTCATAACTTCTGTAACAGCTTTAACTCCAGTCACCCATGATGTCCATCTACTCTTTCATATCTACATTAAATTCTAGTTTGCTAGGTCTAGCACATGCTGTGAGGATCAGCTGCAGATCTGTGCTTGGTATCTGATACACAGTACATGTTGGAAAAATGTGGTAGAAGCTGGATAGTTAGTTTTGCATTTTTTAGGTGCAGAAAAGCTTGTGATATTTTTTAGTATCAGATTTTAGTGCTTTTTGGGACATAAAGATGACATTTCAGTTTCTGTTAGAAGATGGCAGTGGCTCCCATTCTTTTCCAGCCTCAGTCTAAAAAGGTGAGTGTTGGGGCTGTACCTTCCCTTGCCCTACAAAAGCACCAAGAGGTGAAATGCCATCCCAGGAACGTGCACAAGCTCCTGAGCCAGCCTGCTAGTGTGTGGGTGTCAGAGAGGCTGCAGCGGGTCTGCGACCCTCCTGCTGTACGCAATTTCAGCAGTGACTACAGAACAGCATAAAGGCACAATCAATAATGTGAGACTCGTGGTTACTGTGCAAATGTTGGAGTTGTTTCCAGTGCTGGATCTTTTAAGTTGCAGTGATGTTCCGGGAATGAATGCTGGTGCTGGAACCTCTGCTGCCTCTCCACGGAGGAGACGCTTTGAATGCCTCCTGTAAAAGTCAATCATTACATCAATTCTACAGCTTTCTTCACTTGAAAGACAACACCCAGCTTCCACTTGGTTTCTTTTTCCTAACGATCCAACTAACACTGCCAAGGGATAGGACTACTTGGCCTATGTCAGCACTTCCCTAACTCTGTAGAAAGCAAAGATTTGCACAACTAACATATCCAAGTTCCTGTCTGATTTGAGTTACAACCTTCCTTTCCTGAATGCAACCACTTTCTTTTTTACTGATGTCTAAAAACATTAAGTTTCTGTTTGAAGATTCTCTTATAAAACTTGTGATCAGCATGTGCTTGCTCTCTTATTGCATCTCATCTGGGTAAACTGTTAACATCTGTCAAGGCTGGCTGACCCACTGACAGATTGACTGTGTCTGATCAGTACTCGCTGAATTAAATCAGCTGTTCAGCAAGGCTTCAGTATCTGCTCATTCTTCTTAAATTGCTAAATAACTCCAGTTCTGCACATCTTAACTTAGAATTACTATACTATAGTATGTCTCAGTTGTCTCATCCAAGGATTTTGGTGTTCAGGGATAATGAAATCTCTCATCTGGAACTAAACTCCTTGAATCAGAGTTTCTTTATTTGCAGTCTTCTGAATGGTTGGACCTACTGGGATTCTTCCAAAAAGATTGTGATCTAGTTGGAAGATTCCTCCATTTTTAAGGTGGGTTCAAGTAGTGAAACAATTAAGGAGGGAAATGTATCCCTTGTACATAGAGGACAAAGTGCACCCAGTTCCACTTACAGACAAAACATTAATGGACCCATAGCGCGATCAAATTTTGCCACAGGAGTAATCCCCTTCTCCGGGTATGATCCCTGCATAGGACCTACCACAGCAGTTTAAGAAACAAAATGCTTTTAGTTTCCAGCATCACAATTTGTTAGATCACTGAGATAAACCTGAAGTAATTGTTTGATAATGAAACGAAGAAATTGTAAGAACTGGTCAAATGTGCGAGGTATCTGTCATCACAAGCACTGCTGCTACATTTGTGTCTCTTCCAAGTGGGCTCTATCAGCAGTGTAATCATCTTCTAGACCAGTAAGACTAGTCTTTCTGTGAACAGTTTTATGACACTGTGATGCTTGATTGATGGTTTTAAGAACACTTTCATTTTAGTGACTCTTAGAAAAGCTACTAATGTAGAAAGCTTATAAGATATGTAAAACACTCTACTGTGAACCATACAAATGAGTCTGTGGGACTCAAATGTTGCCATCTTAGATAGTCCATGAGTCAGAATAAAATCTGGTACTACCAGATTTATTATTTGTGCAAAGTGTCTACCTGAAGATTACTTTAGAAACTTCATTAGACATACATTTGTTTACCTGTGATCAGGTGAATGGGAAGAGGCAGAAGCCTGCATCTCAGAAGCATAGCTGAGACAAGTATCCTGAATCACAGCAACAAAATGAAATGTCTAGCGTAAACCGCACAAAACAGCACTACTTAATGACACTCTGTTTGGACGGTGAAGTTGATACAAATCTTATGCCCAAAAGATTTGGTTCTTGATGTCCAAATCTATGTTGATGTCTGACCAAAACTGCTGCTGGTGTAATAGGAGGATGTTACAAATGGGGACCATGACTCCTCACAGGCTTGGCTGGCAGGGAAGAGGCAGAGCCCCTTTCCCCCTCACCCAGCCCTGCCAAAGCTCGCCTGTTCAGGCATGCTCAGCTGGTGCCTATCTTGTTCGTTCCCACTGGTGTTCTGAGCTCCACACCGGCACCTCCCTCCCATTCTGGGATGCTGCACATCAGAGGGAGATGTCAGCCAAATCCATGGGAAGATGCCAACCAACAACATCCTGCAGCTTCACTCCGCAGCCTCCTCCATACACAGGCGCTGCCAGGCTTTGGCAACGCATGACCTGATGTGTGGCACGTTGCACGACCAGACAGGAAAAGCCTGAGAGACTGTTCTCTGTCTTCCAGCAGCAATAATATCACAATAAATAACCCCTCTCTCAAGCCATGGTATTCCTTCACATCTTCTCAACTTCAAAATGGGACCAGAAGAACGGTGGCCAGGGGAGATGTTACCTGGCCAGAACTGCCTGCTTAGTAGCGTAGGCGGCACTTCTGAGCACAGAGGAGCCCCGTTAATTACATGTTTATGTGCACAGTAAATGTGTTTCTTCTGTAGTGCCACTGTTGTAGATCCCATTAGGCTCTTGTGCTTGGCGTTCAACACTCACAGACCCTGGTTTTAAAAGCTTCCAAGTGAAATTAGATGAGACTCCACAAAGTGAAAGGTGATAAGAAAGGGACAAGAGAATGACAATAGTATTTGTTTACATCAGCTGGTTATTTCTACACCTTGATTTTCAATTGTTTAACATTAAATGATTAATTACTAGCATAGAAGGGGAATGACAGTCCTGGCAATTCAGTAGCAATGGTCACGTATAGCAAAGAAAATAATTCAGGAAAAAGAGAAAGGAACCTTAATGGCAATCTTTTGCTGAGAGATAAGGAGTTATCACAATTAGAACAGAGAGTTGTAAATTAATCCTGTCATATGCAAGAAGCTGCTGTGCTGGGGAGATTCTCTGATGGTGATGCCTGTGCATGAATAATTACACTTGCATCTTCCAGGATGTGTGACTTCTTCCTGGATATGTTTTGCTGTGGATCTTTGTGACCAGGGCCCAGTAAAAATGGGATTTCAAAGCATCAAATTATTTCTGTGGCACATCTGAATTTCTGATTCCCACTGAAGGGTCAGTTTTGGGTGACACGATTCCCAGCACCCTTGAGGCATGACTCCTGTAGAGCTCCAGGACAAAGATGACTGCCTGTTATCTCTGCTGACTGACAGTGTGATGTGAAATAAGTCAGTTTATTTACTTGGACCACTTTGAGCTCTCTGCCCACAATTATGTCACCATTCACCACTGTTGTTTGGAAAGTTCTACATTCAAGGACATAAAACCAGAAACATGAGATATTGCTAAAAATGATCATGCTACTTCAGTGCAAAGTCACACTCTAATTCTGTATCTTCAATGGATTGAACCACCAAATACTTAGGAAATCTCAACAGCTGGTCAAATCATTAGTAGTGACTTCCTTTCTGATGGCTTTATGGGACAGGACACGCAATTCTGCTAACCCTGAAAAAGCAGCTGGTTGGTAAATGTGGAAAATAAAGTTGGTACAAGGTTTGTGATGGCTATTGCCATTAAATATTATTTGTAAAAATACTGGAGATTGTTTATCCAGAGTTGATTGCAAAAGAGGACCCAGCAGATTCCATTTCTCATACACACATCTCTGTCATCTCAACAGCACTGCTGTGGCTCCTAAGCTTCCAGTGGAAAGTCATGGCAAAGTATAACCTACATCAGGACTGCAGAAATACCCCTTTGTTGTTTGAAATATGCTTTTCCTAATGTTTTTTAGGGCTCCTAGTGCTGGAGTTGAAGCTTCTCCTTAAAATCAAGCACTCAATGCAGAGGCTGATGGATTTCCCAGGACACATCCACTTGACATCTCATGCACCAGGACTGTTTTTCACCCCCCTTTTTTTTTACAGCTGCTGATGCACAAGTAATTGAACCCACTGATCCAGCATTAGGTGTGCAAAGCCCTGAGGTCTCCTTATTGTAGACTGGTTATTAAAAGAACTGACATGTTTAACAATTAAATTGCAAATCTGAAGTAGAAAACAGAAAAATTATACTGTTGAACAAAGCTTGACTTGAAAAAATCTCCCAAAAATGAAAAAAGTATATTAATTTGTATAATTTAATTTGCACAGTTAACTGCTGGAATGAACAAGATGTTAAATCAGAACAAGATGAATGGTGAAGGGTGGTTTTACACACTAAATTGGTATGTAACATCTGTAGTGCTCAGGGATGATGAACTGATAAAGCACAAGATACAAACCCCTCTCCTGCTAAATTTATAATTTTGGATTTATTCAAAATTTCATGCATACAATGGTGAGATTTTCCAGTAAAATGTGAATTCTTAGCTTCACATGAAGTTGTTATCCATAGTCTAATTTCTAGCATGTTTTTATTAATTTACCTGCTGAATGGCAACCCCCTAATCTTGCTAAAAGTTCTTGCCTGGAAAAACATCCCACCCCATCTTATTTCTCTATAAATCATTCGATGTTGTTTAGGCAATAAGCTCAAAAGGCTTCCTATTTATGAGGAAGCATTAGGCCATCTCAAGGTTTTTATTACTGCAAAACTAGTTACTATCAAGCTGTTATTATGCTCGCATGTGACACGTAGTGGGCTGCTATATTGACAAATGAGTTTGAACCAACTAAAGTAAACAAGAAGTTGCCCCATCAGTGTTTGCTATGAACATATGGAATGCTGATTTGCCAGGGTGGGAGAAAATCCACTTACACCAGCCCCCAAAATGTGACAAGTACTTTACAGGACATGACAGGCTCCAGGTCTTTGCTTAAGAAACTTCCAACCTAATTTCAGGTGAGCAATAATGAGCAAGAATAACAAATCAGTAGGGAAATGATGAGGAAGGTAAATCGATAAGCCAAGAAATGGTAAGCTCCACGTGCAGGCTTAGTTTGCGTGCTGGATTTATTTTAAGTTTAGAATTGTCAGATAAAACATGCTGCAGTACAAGAAACAATACTTTGGGCTGTCTCATGCCCTTCCAAAACACTACATGTGGAATAAGGTATTGGCAGGAAAGTATTGTGACTTTTTGCCAAAGAAGTGTGGGGATATTGATGGGTGATAATGACAGCACCTCCCAGTCGTTTTTCACAACAACATTTTTTCGAAGTAGAATCTTCCTTGAAATATAATCTTCCTGTCATTACCAGAGCACTCATGATCCTCCATATTCTGCCACGCAAACAGCACACCCTTTTATGTTCTCCCAGAAGCTTACCCTTCATCTTCGCTTCCTCCCAGGCCAGCTCTTTGTCTCTTACAATCCCCCTGACATTATGTCTCCTTTTATGCTGCCCTCTTTGTTTGACACCATCAGCTGATTGGTATTTGCTTCCCCCTTCCAAGAAAACTCTGCCTGCTGTACAAGCTGCTCAAGCCACCATGTCTCACATTACAATCTCCTGCTCCTCCAGGTTTCAGGAGCGTCAGTGCAATCAGAAAGCTCTCAACATCCAGTGCGAGGAGTCCAGGCTGGTGGTCCTTTTAATTGGGTTTGTGCCCCTGGACTGCAAACACATGGGAGACTTACCTGCTGCTTGCTGAACAGGGCCATTTATTGTCCTGTGATCCCTTAAAAACCAAGCTCAGAACTACTGTAGTCACATACATGGAGCTGAAAAGAGTAGGATATAAACAATACCTAGTTTAACCATCAATAGAAACGAAGGACTAATTACAAACATAATTAAATTTTTCCCTCAATACCATTTCAGAACCACTTCTATACTTTAATTCTTCAGTCACCTTTCATACCTTCACAGAGGAAGAACAATTAATACATGGCTTATCTCTTGAGTAGCGCTATCTGTCCACTTCTGCTGTTAGGCACCTCTACTCTACTACCTTTTAAAGCCTTCAGCCTGTTCTGTGAGACTCTACCTAGCTAAGGATGTAGAAAGATTTTAGCTTTCTCACTTTTATAATTGGGGGCATATGACTGAGAAACAGAACTTATTAAATATTTACATAAATAAATTAAAGGTACATTTGCCCACTGCTCTCTAACATGTAGATTACTAAAAAAAGAGAACATTTTTCATACTAGTGATCTAAGGGAACTTATATGTTGACTAGGTATATCTCTAAGCCAATAAAGTTCACTCTAGCCACTCCTTACATACCCCTTACAAAGAAATACAAGACACCTGTATTTTATATATATAAAAATATAATTTTATTATATTCTTCCCTGAAAAAAACCCCAAAATTCAAACATTCAATCAGTAAAACCACCAATACTTATTAAAAATGAAATCCAAAGCTGAAGATGATTCATCCTGCCTAAACCCTGTACAGGTTCTTGTACCTCAGTTCCCCCTGGCTGCCCCAGGCAGTTCCCCACTTGGGGCTCAGAGTCCTTCTTTAGAGGCCGTCAGCCTTGCGTGTCTGAGCCTGGACCAGAAAGAACACTGATGGGATCCCCTGGGTTTATGTATCTCACCAGTGCAGTAGTGAGTTCTGACTGGTTTGACTGGAAAGGCCTCTTGCACCCAGTTAGTATGGACAGTCGGGTTATTATTTAGCTGAGTGGTACCGTGGAGCTGTGGGTGTGGGTGTGGGTTTGTGTTTGTGAGGGGCAGGCGAGAGTTGGCAGCAGTTAGTGAGGGATTATATATAAAATGCAGCCCGTGACCATGCTGTGCATGCTGTGTACATCCCTGGCAGGAGTGGGAGGCTTACAGCACTGTCATACAACAAACGACTCTTCTTACAGGGAGGAAAGAGCAGCATTGCTTCCACAGATTTCCACTGATGCCAAGCACAGAAGGCCTCCCTTTGAATTAACTCACAAATAACAGACCCTCCTCTATCCAAGGCAAGCAAATATTCTTTTGGGAGAATGAGAAGGTCCAGAAGACCCCTACAGATTGGGCTATGTAGAAGAAGGCACAAAATTAACTTCTGAGCTTAAGTTTGAGAGGGCAGAGCAGAGGAGCAAGAGCTGGTTCTACCAAAGTGGACTGAAATGCCTCCAGCCTAGATCTGGGGAGCTTCCTCAGCATGAGGTTTGCATAGGCTCCTAGAGCAACCTGTCTGCTCCTGCTTCTGGTGTGAGCACCACGTTCACACGAGCCATGCTGGATCAGCTGCTGCACAGCCACAATGGCTTCTCCCTCCCCTGCTGCTCTGTGACGCCTGTACGGGCATTTCCTCCAGGACCGGCTTGAGTCTCCTATATATTTTTAAAGGGCCAAAGATCATAGGATCTGGAGTGCCAAAATTCATACACAGCACTTAGTTCTTAAAGCATTCAAAGCACTATATAAACATAAGTGAAGCCTCATAAGATGAGGCAGGTAAGCATTATCTCTCCCTCTCAAGGTGTGGTGATGTGACTTGGCTGAGGCCGTAGGCTAAGTCACTGGCAGAGCAGGGTTTACCATCCACGTCTTTTTGAAGCGGTGTCTCCTGGGCTGGCTGGTGAGAGCAGCATGCGGTCAGGCAACACAGGCAGCCCAGCACCACCACTGACCACCATCCCCGCTGCCACCATGGGGAAGCCTGCTGTTTGGTCACCATAAACCCTGTCCTGAGGTGGCATGGTATGAAAGCCTTTCAGCTCACCCCAACAACACAACTTGAAAACCTTGGTGAATTTTTCATTGCTATTCTGTCAGTGAAGAGAGTAAAATTGAGAGGAATAAATTGAAGAAGCCCAACGGGGTGTGACAATGAGCAAGTGGCCTGATTTCTGGAAGTTTGGGGTGTCCTCCCCACTGGCTGCCTAACACCTCTGAAAATCAGTCCCTTCTTCACACTTCTCATTCCTGGTTTCTTAGACCTGCCTTTCTGAAACCAAGTAGTGTGATCTTCTCCAGGTCGGGAAAACGCAGGAGCAGAAAGCAAGCTCTGAAAAGGTGCAGTGCTCCCAAATGCTGACTCCTTGGATGCCCCTCCTGAGGACACAGCAGCAGGGCTGTGGGGAGAGTGGGGTAGGCAGGGCAACTCCAGAGCCTGCACACAGCGGGTGGTTTCTGACACCATTTTTGAGGGAAAAAACCCCACGCTCAAGAGAGTGAAGCCGGCAGTGAACACTTGGAGGCTGGGGAGGGGTACACTGCTGCCCTTCGGAAGGGCAGGCCAGCATACGGCAGCACCACCAGCCCGCACAGGAGTGTCGGGGGGCTTTTGCAGATTGCCTTCCGCAGGCAGTCCCTGCCTCTCGGAGAGTATCGGCGGGTGGGGAAGGAGGGGAGTCCGGGCTCCGAACACCGGGGAGGGCAGGCAGGAGACCGGGCCGCTCCACCGCAGGCCTGCCCCGGGGCAGCCGGGCAGGAAGCGGCCTTCCTCGCCAGGCGCGACGCCACGACAAGCGCGGAGCCCGGGCCAAGGCAGGCGTTCACAGCGCAGAGCCCGGGCCAAGCCGGGCGTTCACACTGCGGCGACGAAATCCCCCAGAGAACGTGACGGGCCGGTTTAGGGCTTTTTTGTTTTGTTTTGTTGTTTTGTTTTCTGACGGCTGGCAGCCAGGCGAGGGGAGCCGGGAGGGTGCCGAGGGCAGGCGGCCCGTCAGCGGCAGCTCCTGTCAGGAGGGCGCAGGGTGGAGTCTCTTACTCACCTCCCGGAGCCACCTCCAGCTTCGGTGAAACCTGTCGAGCAGTTTCCCCCCGGTGACAGGGCGGAGGGCGGGCGGGAGGAAACGCGCCGCCTTGGAACAGGTTTGTCCTTCTCTACCTGCTGACGTTTGGCCGCCCCAGATGATGGTTGGAAACAAAACCGCCCCGTCAGTGCGAAGGCAGCCTGGAAAAACTGGTCGTGTCAGGGGCGAGGGCTGCATTCCTGGCCGCCGCGGCAGGGGACGGCTCATGCACCGCGAGGTGCCCGCGCGGGTATAAAAGGGCCCCGCACGGCGAGGCGCGGCAGAGGGGCGGCCGCGGCGGGGGATTGGCCGCGGGGTGCGCGTTCCGGGCTGACTCCGAGCTGGGTTCCCCTGAGGAGAATGGCTTTTTTTTCTTGTTGTTCTTTTTAGACCGTTTTTTATTTCTTTCCTTTTTTTGTCCTTTTTTTTTTTTTTTTCTTTTAACGAAAGCTTGTTGCCTTCAGGCTTTCAAAGCCCAAGCGCAAGGCCGGGGGGATGTTCGCGGGCCGGTGGCCATCAGTAAGTGGCGGCGCTGAGTGAGGAGCGTGCGGGAAAGGAGGGCGGGCGGGGGACGGCGGGCCGGGCTGTGCGCTCTCCCCGCGGCGCTGGAGCCGCCCGCCAGTCTCGTGTGTTTTGTCTCGTCCCCAGGTCCGCCGTGGCGAGTGGAAGAGGCAAGCCCGGGCAAGGAGCGAGCGGCAAGCGCGTCCTCCGCCCCGCTCCCCCCGCGGACCGCGGCTCCTCAGCCTCCTTGGTGCAGTGGTTCTTAACAGTTCAACAGTTCTCTATCATAATTGTGAAATGTTTAGGACCACTTGACCAGCGAGGCCCGGGCATCGGGCCGGCAGCGGCGGACGAGCGAGCCCTCTGGCGCCGCCGGAGACCTGCAGAGACGGGCCCGGCCCCAGCCCCAACCGGAGCCACCCGCCGGAGCGCGGGGAGCAGCCGGGCCGGGCCGGCGGCGGGGAGAGTGGCGGCCGTGCAGCGCCGGGGGCCCGGAGCACCTGGGACGGGCGGCGGGGAGAGGGAGGGCCCGGTGGGGCAGGGGGAGCGGTCCGGGCCGTAAAAGTCGCCGCTTGCTGCGGTTCCCGCTCGGGACGGCAGGAGCGAAGTCAGTGCAAGTACCTAAAAAAAAAAAGTTATTGCATGTGCTGTAGGAACCGAGGAGTTTAATGTCCGAAAAGGAACAGGTAGGATAAATCCCGCAGCTGCTGTCAGCTAGGTCTGTTAGAGGCAGGCTGTTACGCTTACTGCGCAACTATTTATTCTCTCCTTGATTCCCCCCATACATTCAGATGCACAGATTAAAAAAAAAAAAGAAACCAGATTGCCTTTGACTCTCCAGGCTGCGTTCTTCAGAGACTTCTCACCTTTCCACTGGTAATATATGCAACATGTATTCAGCGATAGAACTTTTTTTTTCTTTGAGTGCCCTTTTACTTAGGGCAATGTAGCCTTTATGCTGTGCTGTTCTATACTGTGAGTTCTGTGTATACACTTCTTGCAGGCAGTTAAAGGATTCTCCAGACCTTCTGTCCTAACTTCATCAGAACTACTTTAGTGGGTGTCTGCTTTTAAGACTGTTGCACTGATGGCCTGGTTTGAAGGTCTGTGGACTTAATCAAGTTGGATGGACCTTAGCTAAAACACTTGATCTTTCAAAATACAGCTGAAGAATTTTGAGTTTTTAAAAAGAGGAGGGAAAAAAAGCTGGAAATGGCAATTCTGCCAACGATTTATTTTTTTTCTTGTGAAAGGGTGGCTTTGTAAATGAGAAGCTCTTTCTACCTTGTGCTTACTCTCACCCTCACCCCAAGTTTCGAATGGAACTAGAAATGTGCTAGGTTTCCTTTTTTTTAACTTGCCTCTAAATAAAACAGGCAACAGACTAATTCATAAAATGGAATTTTAATGCTTTAAATTTGACCAGGGAAACTTAGTGAGCCTGCCTATGTGTATGTTTTAAACCTTGAAAAACAACAAAGGTGTATATATGTATTCTCACCATCACTTCTATGGTATTGTGTTTGCTTTAAAAATATGCTGTCTGGCATGAATATGAGGTGCAGGAGTGTATTTGCAGATGATTCTGGCCTTGCTGAAGTCAAGAAGAGTTCTGATGTTGTTTGCAGTCGAGCTGTGATCTTCAGAAGAGCTTTCAGGAGAAGCTGGAAATAATTTGAAGAGTAGGCAAGCCTGATATGCAAAAATGCTTCTCAGGGACAGCCTAAGGAAGACATGATTTTTACCTACTGCTGTAACTCAGAACAAGTTAGGCAAGGTTAATTACAGCATAATTGAGTTTAATTTAGCTGGGAATGGGGGTATGGTGGCTGCTAGCAGTGTTTCTCAAACTGCAAGGCTGGCCTCCTTAGGCAAGCTTACACAAGCCCAAGGCAAATGGAAAAACACACTTCGTCTGGGACTTGGCAAAGGTAGAACCCCCACATCTATTAATGATGATTCCTCATTTGCCAAGGCAAAAATTGAAATGCTCTTCCCAAGGAAAAGATTAACGACCTGTCCCACTTAAGGGTCTGATGATTCAATACCATTCTGTCTGGGTTCTAATATATGGCACTCATTATCACAGTCTCTGAGCACCTCCCAAATATTTAAAAAGAAATAACACTAGTGTTCTGCACACACAGTTCTCATTAATTTCAGTGGGTGTTGTGAATGTTTAAACACAGCACAGCAGAGCCCCAAAGAGTTGAAAATAGACTTGCAAAACACACTGTGGGTTAGATCCACAGCTGGCTTGAATCGGCACAACCTTGTTAACTTGAGTGGAGTTACACTGATTTACACCAGCTGAGATTTGACCCAGTGTTTGTGTCTCCTGCCCCACCTCTAGTTGGTAAGTCTGGTCCCCTCAGCTGGTTATGAGTTGTCCACTGCCTTCAGTGGGAATATGAACTGTACAAAGAAGGGTTTCCTGTTTCCAGGGAATCCTCTTTGCACTTCTTAGTACAGCTGAAGATGATGTGTTGTGGATTTAAGTGCACTGTGCCCTGAAAAAATTTGAAAGAAACCTATCTGGTAGAGGTGAGAAACGAGTTTTATTGTTTTAAGGATGGTGTGAGTTGTTCTGGAAGAGCAAACCTGTAGAGGAGGTTCTGCTTGCACAAAGAAAAGACGATGTTCTTGTACTGGGTTGTCTGTGTCAAGACAAACATCTACTGATTACTTATAGAAATGGATGTTTCATTATAATCTGTGGCTGAAATCTGTGAGCATCACAATGTTACTGGAATATTCTTTTAAAAAACGTGTTTTATTCTGTGACTTTTCAAAGGTATGGAATCAGGTTGACTTCTAACCATTGTTTTTCCTCTCTCAGACTGGGTGAACTCCTGATGACAGGCTTGTAGTTTTCGTAAGCTGGCAGTAAGCCATATGCATGAACAAACAAACAAACAAAAATCCCCAGCAAATACGCAGTGAAAACCTCTGGGCAAACAGCCCTTCCTTGTGATATTGTCTAAGCTAAGCAAAAGCCTGAGGGGACAAAGGGAGGAGACTCTTCTGCCAAACTTAGCAAAATGTTGCCTTGCAGTTGCAGAGCATGTCTTCAGCTCTTACTATTAGCATCTCAGACAATATTTCAGTTTCTTATCACTGGAATCTTTGCCTTTGGATGATAACTTTTTTTTTCCTCCTTCTTAAAATAAGTAGCAAAGGTATTATGGCCAGACTGGAAGCATATGTGGATTACACCTTCTAGTTCTAGACTAACCCCTGGACTAAGGAGGTGTTTCTCATTGTCTGCCCAAGAACAGGAAGTAGAAGCACATTCCTCCCTCCCCACCCTTTTCTGTAGGCTGCTTAATGCTTTGGCAGCATCTCGGAGTTTCAGTATACACAGCAATACGTAGGATGGGATGCTGATTGGTCAGAGATTCAGGTGGCAACACCTAGTAAAGTATGCATTCAAATCAAATTCATGTTTGAATTGAGAAAGGTGTGTTTTGAGTTGCTCTTTCAGTGTCATCTACTAAATAACGCCCCTATGCGTAGGAGCAGACTAGATATTGGTGCTTCTCAGCCATTGAGTAATGCTGTACTCAGGGCACCTAGACATCATACTTAGGTTCTTGAACAAGAGGTAGTTGTATCTCTAGAAGTCCTTAAAAATAACAGTAAAAAGTTGTTTTATGAAAAGCTAATACGCCAAATCCAGTATTTCTAGAGATCAGTAGTCAACATTCACACAGGGTTTATACTTGGCTTCTGGGATGGTACTTGCAATGTTGTTCACACTATTATTTCCATGTTGAGAGACCAGACATCCACCACTTCGAGCATCAGAAATTCTTAGGTCTGATCTGACCATTTGCTTTATTGACCTAAGTGGGGGAGGTGGCTCACCCAGTGCTGGTAGCTTCCATTCCCATAGACATGAATTAATGACTATACTTCCAGCCTGTGTTAATTGGCATGCTGTCTTCCATTTCTGTGTAGCTATAACAGTTTACCTCAGCTGAGGTGTAGGCCTTGAAGTTATTTCTCCCTGAAAGTGATTTTGTACTCAAAACTGATGATTGGAAATGCAGATAATTTTTGAAAAATGTATTTTCCAAGTACAGTTAGTTGTCCTTATCAGTAGTAATGGCATCCCTATGAGATAAATGGGATGACAGAGTTTGTTGTTGATTACAGTGAAAGCATGATTTTTTTGCTAGCTGATTTGTTTCTGGTTCCCTTTGACAAAAAATTATCTGACAACCTGAGATTGTAGGATTTCCATGACTTTCATTTTAAAGGTGTTTGTAGTATCCAGCAATTTATACTAGTAGCTGATGAGTGCTGGTGATTGTCTCACTAACTAGTTTTTGTTCTATCTCTGTGTGATACAGAGACCAGTGATTTACATCTCCCTTCTTACATGGCTTCATGTCATGTTTTTGAGGTTCTTCAACAGACCCAGCTCTCGGATAATGGTTGGTACTTGTATCTGGGAATATCAGTAAAGGGAATGCCTTTTGAAAGCACTAATTCCTACAAGCATGCCTGTCAAGTTTGTTGTATCTACTATTTGAGCTTGTTTCTTTCCTTCCTTTTTTTGGTGACAAATTTGGGTCCCAGGGGGTGGGAGCAGTATTTGAAGCTGGAGCAGTGTTCTGCAAGTTTACCTTCTATTGGATACTTGTTATGATCCACTGGAAAAAAAACCTAAATAAAATATTTAGTTGTTTGAACTAACTTTATAGTTAGTACAGACAAATGGCCATTCTCAGGTGTGATTCATCTCATCGTCTTAAACTGGATGCCTGAAGTAAGTGAGACTCCTTCTACCATAAAAGTTCCAGTTTCTCTTAGTTTGCTAAAAAGTGCGGCAGAATCACTAAATCAGCCACAAGACTTCTACATTGTGGACTATGGCGACTTGAACCCCTGTGTGAGTCTCCCAACAGTCATAGTCCAGCAGAATCATAGAATCATTTAAGTTACACAGAATCACCGAACATTAGGGATTGGAAGGGACCTCGAAAGATCATCTAGTCCAATCCCCCTGCCAGAGCAGGAACACCTAGATGAGTTCACACAGGAAGGCATCCAGGCGGGTCTTGAATGTCTCCAGAGGAGACTCTACAGCCTCCCTGGGCAGCCTGTCCCAGTGCTCTGTCACCCTCACAGTAAAGAAGTTCCTTCTCAAGTTTAAGCGGAACCTCCTGTGTTCCAGCTTACACCCATTGCCCCTTGTCCTATCGTTGGAAATCACTGAGAAGAGCCTGGCCCCATCATCCTGACACACTCTTCAAATATTTATAAACATTAATCAGGTTCCCCCCTCAGCCTCCTCTTCTCCAAGCTAAAGAGGCCCAGCTCCCTCAGCCTTTCCTCATAAGGGAGATGCTCACTCCCTTAATCATCTTGGTGGCTCTTTGCTGGACTCTCTCAAGCAGCTCCCTGTCCTTCTTGAACTGTGGGGCCCAGAACTGGACACAATATTCCAGATGTGGCCTCACCAGGGCAGAGTAGAGGGGAAGAAGAACCTCTCTTGACCTACTAACCACACCCTTTCTAATACACCCCAGGATGCCATTGGCCTTCCTGGTCACAAGGGCACAGTGCTGGCTCATGGTCATCCTGCTGTCCACCAGGACTCCCAGATCCCTTTCCCCTACACTGGTCTCTAGGAGATCATTTCCCAACCTATACTGGAACCTGGGGTTGTTTCTGCCCAGGTGCAACACCCTACACTTGCCCTTATTATATTTCATCAAGTTTTTCCCTGCCCAACTCTCCAGCCTGTCCAGGTCTCTCTGGATGGCAGCACAGCCTGCTGGTGTGTCAGCCACTCCTCCCAGCTTTGTGTCATCAGCAAACTTGCTGACAGTGCACTCAATTCCCTCATCCAGGTCATTTATGAATATATTGAATAGTACTGGACCCAGTACTGACCCCTGAGGGACTCCACTAGACACAGGTCTCCAACTAGACTCTGCCCCATTGACCACTACTCTCTGGCTTCTTCCCACCAGCCAGTTAATAATCCATCTCACTACCTGCTCATCTAATCCACACTTCCTCAATTTATCAGCGAGGATGCTGTGGGAGACCGTGTCAAATGCTTTGCTGAAATCAAGATAGACCACATCCACTGCTCTACCATCATCCAGCCACCTCGTTGTGTTTTCAAGTTGGAAAAGACCATCAAGTCGAACCGTAAAGTTCGCCACTTACTCACCAAACCATAAATTCACCATTAAACCATGTCCCTAAGCACCACATCTACACTGTTTTTGAAGCCCTCCAGGGATGGTGACTCAACGACTTCCCTGGGCAGCCTGTTTCAATGCTTGACAACCATTTTGGTGAAGAAATTTTTCCTGATATCCAATCTAAACCTCCCCTGGTATAACTTGAGGCCCTTTCCTCTTGTCCTATCACTTGTTGCTTGGGAGAACAGACCAACACCTATCTCACTACAACCTCCTTCAGGTACTTATAGAGAGCGATAAGGTCTCCCCTCAGCCTCCTTTTCTCCAGACTAAACAACACCAGTTCTGTCAGCCTCTCCTCATAAGTCTTGTGCTCTAGACCCTTCACCAGATTTGTTGCTCTTCTTTGGATGGCTTCTTTGGACATGCTTCAGCACCTCAATGTCTTTCTTGTAGTAAGGTGCCCAGAATTGAACACAGTACTTCAGGTATGGCTTCACTGGTGCTAAGTACAGGGGGATGGTCACTGCCCTAGTCCTGCTGGCCACACTATTTCTGATACAAACCAGGATGCTATTGGCCTTCTGAGGCCCCAATACTGAGACATGGGGAACTCCACTTTTGACCGTCCACCAACTGGATTTAACTCCATTCACCACAACTCTTTGGACCTAGCCATCCAGGCAGTTTTCCACCCAACAAAGAGTACACCCATCCAAGCCATGAGTGGCCAGTTTCTGTAGGAGAATGCTGTGGGAAATGGTGTCAAAGGCTTTACTAAAATCTAGGTAGACAACATCCACAGCCTTTCCCTCATCCAGTAAGCAAGTCACTTTGTCATAGAAGGATGTCAGGTTAGTCAAGAAGGACCTGCCTTTCATAAACCTGTAATGACTGGGCCTGATCACATGGCTGTCCTGTACGTGCTGTGCGATGGCATTCAAGATGATCTGCTCCATAACCTTCCCTGGCACCAAGGTTAGGCTGGCAGGCCTGTAGTTCCCCAGATACTCTTTCTGGCCCTTATTGTAGATGGGCATCAACATTTTCTAACTTCCAGTCCACTGGGACCTCCCTCTTTAGCCAGGACTGCTGGTAAATGATGGAGAGTGGCTTGGTGAGCACTTCCACCAGCTCTCAGTACCCTTGGGTGAGTCCCATCTGGCCCCATAGACTTGTGTACATCTAAGTGGTGTAGCAGGTCACTAGCTATTTCCCCTTGGAAAATACAAACCCTCTAGCTCTACGTAGTGCTCAGCTCAGTTAGTTAGATCCATGTGGTTCCTTCACTGCTAAGTTTATGTGAATAACCTTTTTTCTTGCTTCCTGGAGTGCAGCAGGAAGCAATTTTTAGAACAGCGGGCACTAAAATTAGAAATAATTCAATGACACTTTTATAGTAGCCGCATGCAGGAGTACTTGTTCCGTAGTAGTTTAACCTTCACAGTATCGTAAAACAGCTGCAGAACTGTTTTTGGTGTCAAGATGAAATAAATTTATAATAATGTTTAGTTACCACATTTCATGAGTCTTACACAGAGCTATTTTTGCTGGTAGCATTTTTCCTCACTCTATAAGAAATCAGAACTGGGAGAACTGGCCTCAAACCAAAAGCCCCAACTGTTTTTTGGCTGTAGGTTTTTGTTTGGTTATTTTTTCTGAGGAACATTGTGCATAGTTGATCTGGTTTAATACCCAAAGTGTAGTACCCTTTTTTCATTGTAGATATTTTTAATATGTTCTAGCAAATGTAATCTTTTCTGGGTCTTGCAGCATAGCCGGCCTTATGAACCTGTTTGGTATGGATGGTTCCTTAATTGTTCTAGTATTTTCATCCCAAATTCCTTATTCGTTGATTTTCATAGAATCATAGAATGGTTTGTGTTGGAAGCGACCTTAAAGATCATCTAGTTCCAACCCCCCTGCCATGAGCAGGGACACCTTCCACTAGACCAGGTTGCTCAAAGTCTCATCCAGCCTGGCCTTGAGCACTTCCAGGGAGGGGCATCCACAACTTCCTTAGGCAACCTGCTCCAGTATCTGACCACTCTTGCAGTGAAGAATTTCTTCCTATTATCCAACCTAAACCTACCCTCTTTCAGCTCAAAGCCATTTCCCCTTGTTCTGTCACTACCTGCCCTTATAAAAAGTCCCTCCCCAGCTTTCCTGTAGGCCCCCTTCATGTACTGGAAGGCCACTATAAGATCTCCCCAGAGCCTTCTCTTTTCCAGGCTGAACAGCCCCAACTCTCTCAGCCTGTCCTCATAGGAGAGCTGCTCCAGTCCTTGGATCATCCTTGTGGCCTCCTCTGGACTTGTTCTAACTGGTCCATGTCTTTGTTGTGTTGGGGGCTCCGGAACTGGACACAGTACTCCAGGTGGGGCCTTACAAGAGCGGAGTAGAGGGGGAGAATCACCTCCCTCGACCTGCTGGCCAAGCTTCTCTTGATGCAGCCCAGGATACGGTTGGCTTTCTGGGCTGCAAGTGCACATTGCCAGCTCATGTTGAGCTTCTCATCCACCACCACTCCCAAGTCCTTCTCTTCAGAGCTGGCCTCAAGCCACTCATCACCCAGCCTGTATTTGTGCTTGAGGTTGCCCCGACCCAGGTGCAGGACCTTGCATTTGGCCTTGTTGAGCTTCATGAGGCTAGCACAGGCCCACCTCTCAAGCCTGTCCCTTGTTAGTTTGCTTTGCCCCAAAGCTCCAGCTTCAGGACTCATGTGATATAAAGATAACTGGGAATCTTTATTTAAGACAGTTCCTCACTGTCATTGTGGCAGAAGCATTTGAAATAGTAATCTGACGACACAGAAATGCTCAGAAACTGGTAAACAAATGGTATCAAAGCCATATTTACTCTCGTGATTTTTGTTGTACAGTGGGGATGATTCATTATGTCCTCTTTTTTCATCCCCTTCATTTTCTTAATGCTTGGAGTTGGCAATATTGCATTGTAATAAGACTCTAAAGATGTTCTCTATTAATGTTATGACATCCAAACAGAAAGCCAAATCTTTTCTCTTTCACATGGGCTTAAAACCAGGAAAACACCAGTTATTTGTGTACACTGTTAGAACAGAATAAACAAACAGAAGATACTAAAACTGCTACAATGATCTGTGCATTTGTTCTTTCAGATAAAACCAATGATTCCCAATCCCAAATGCTTTCTGGCCAACCTATGTTTTGCTGATGTTATTACCAGGACAGAAGGCTTGTGAAGCTGCATTGATGTGTGGAAAAATTACTTTTGGTAGGCTGTTGAGAAGGGCAGTTTAAATTCTGGCAGCAGCAGATCTGCAAAGAGGTTCCCTTGATGCCTCTGTTGCCCAGGTGTGAGAATTCATAAGCACCTGGGTCCACACAAGGGAGGATCTGGAGTATGAAGTGGCTCTTTGCACCATTGCCTTTCTCTTTGCTGTGTCTTGAGCTTCCTCCTGAATTTTTTCTCTCAGAATAAACAGCTTCCTGTGGAGTATGCTGACTTTGGGGGATCGTGTTTCACGGCACCTTAATCTCCCCCATGGATAGACTGAGATCTAAAAAGTGATTTAGGATTAGAAGGAGAAAGTCCGACAGGATTTTTATTCCAGCATGTTCCTTTCACTCTCATTGCAGCCTGTATATAAACTTGCCTCATCAGGCCGTGCTCACATTCACACAGCTTGATGGGAACTCAGCAGAGTTGTGCAGGTTTCTTCAGGGACTTCTGTTGGCTTCCTACCTCAGCAGTGCATTGCCAAATACTAAAGGTCAAAGTGGTGGCATCCCAGGCTCCCTCTAAGCAGATTCAGATGTAACATTGTAAAAGGCAGTTTTGTGCTCATGTCAAATTAAAGAATAGTGGTTTAATTTTTTTGATAGACTCCAAGTTTGGAAGGCTAGAAGAGGATATTCACATGACAGTAATTTTAGATGGCATATGTGAGAGGTTTATCTTTCCAAGACATCTCCAAAGGGAGGACAGAGGACTGCAGTGAGGCTTTCGAACAGAATCACCTTTGCTATGGAGGGAGCATAGAAGATGGGCTTAGAGATCGAATGCATGTCAGAGGCAGTGTGAAAGTCTTCCATTGGGATAAGCTAGTTCCTTCTCTTGCATAACACTGCTAATAGGATGTCCCTGGAATATTTATGGTTTGGAGTGGAACACATCTTTTACAAAGACATGTGGTCCAATTGAAAAAAATAAGGCAATTTCCAGACTCTCTAAAATAAACAGGAGATTCATCACATATAATGATGTTGTTCACGTCTTCCCTGCCTATTTTTCTTTCCCTAGTAAATACAAACATATTTTTCCTGGCTCTTCTTATGCATTCCATTTTGTAATAAGGGTTTAAAGAAAAAGCAGAGTGACCACACTACTTTAAAAACAGGCACTGGATTTTCATGTTTGTGCAGACTGTGTTTTAAACATCTAATGTTCCAAAAGAGGACAGCATCTTGCAAAGTCATGCCTTTCCAGCCCCAAAGCCTAAACTTGGCTCCAAATTCTGTATTTAGACTTAATTGTAAGTGGTCTAGAAAGTCAACATGTAAGATACCGCATCTTTCACCCTGTTGGCATCCAGGAACATGGGCATTGCCAGTCCAGTACTCATCACATCTGGGCTGGCATCAGTCTGAACCCATACAGCTGTGACTTCAGATGCTCTTTGGTGATACTATAGTGATCAGTGACAGTATTTCTATCACAAAAGTTTCAGCCTGTGGGTATGGCTTCATGAAGCTATGAGTTGTTATTACTTGTTATTTATTGATCAATAAAAACAAATGTAGAATATGTTTGCATAAAACTGTATTTTTTTGACAGAAAGATGACTCACCTTGCTTCAGGTGGCTTCTTACTGAGAGCAGTTATCAACTGTCTTCCATGTACCATGAATTCCAGAGAGAGCATAGATTAAGATTATAGTTAGCTTTTTATATAATATATCTTGAGAAATGTTCTGAATATAACAGTAATAATAAAAAAGTTGTTGCCTATTTTTCTTTAGGAGCTGACTTTTCAGCACAGCATTGTACAAGAGATAACCTTTACTGCTGGTAGCAACTACTCTGCCCTGGGACAGAAGATCTTTGAGAGACATGAGGAGCCACCTCTGGGACCTGTGTGCCTGGAGCTGTTTTGCCACATTTAGCTCTACTGGCATTAATATAACTGAGCCAGCCATTATTAAAAAATAATACTATGAGCTGACATAATTGTAACTGCAAACCATCCACTCCTGTGCCCCTCCTGAGTTAAAAACAAAAAGCAAAGGGCCCTTTGTTTGGTGGCACCATGTGCCATGTCACCCTGTGTGTACAAGCTGTAGAGAGTACAGACCTGTTGCAGTGTTGGTGGCTTAGCTCTTTCATTTGAGTGCTTTTAATCACAACTTTTGAGCCACTGGTGTTGACAAAATGGAAACTATAATCTTTGCAAAGAGAAGTTCAAGCAGTATAGCTGAAGACTTTTCTACTGCTGTCACTGACACCATAGCTGTGAATTTTACTTCTGAGTGGTTGGGAGTCTGAGGTATGTGCAACCTTATATAAACTGACTGTGTACTGGAAACTGAGCAAGATCTTTTCAGGAACTGAAGTTAATAGGCCTTTGTGGGGCTAGAAGAGCTGCCGTGTTGTCAGAGGAGCTGGAAGCTCCTGCTGCTCATGAAGTAGAGAAATGGTGGATTGGCAGTGGGTGGATGGGGTGTCTCGCTGCAGGGTCAGCATGGCGAGGGGCTGGCCTAGGAAAGCAGTCAGCCAGTGTGTTCATTGTGCAGTGCTAAGGTCACACTTCTGGGTGAGTTTGATAAAAGAGGAGAGTTGAAATGAAGGCAAGAAGGGAATGGCTGCCTGGCTGGGGGAAGGAGAAGTATTAGGATGAACGTGTTAGTAAAAGGGTAGAAAAGACAGTGTCTTGGCTACTAATTTACTTTGGAATCTTTTTCAATTGAGTTTTGACTCCTTATCTCTCTCCCCATGGGGCATCTACCTCTGTGTAGGAATGCTACTTTTCTGTCCTTTTCTCAGCCTTCCCTTACTCTCTCTGTTTCCTTCTCTTTCCCCTCTCGTCTCCTTTCATCTTCATGCATCTTCTTCCTGGCTGCATTTCCAAAATCCTGTTTCACTCTGACCTCTTCCTCCAGTCCCACCTGCCAGAAGGATCATCAGGGGAAAAGTAACCTTTGTTGCTCAAAGCTGTTGCTAGTTTTTCTAGGTAAGTCCCTGTTAAGGTTTAGTTAGCAGAATTAGTGAACCAGGGATGTTGCCTCTCCCAGTTATTGTTTTAGTTTTCTGGAGAAGATGTTTCTGAATTCTTTCCTCCCTCGTTGGAAACAAACTTTTCCTTTGTTTGAAAGATCAATTTGCATCTGGTATGTGATGGACTGTTTTGGCTTGATGTGTTCAGCAGAGCTGGCTGAAGGCTTCTCAGCTACACAGAAAAAGCAACCAAGGATTGTTACATTACCCTATAAATAAGGGTGTCTTCTGCAATTAGAAAGAAAAATACTGGGGGATAGATTCTGGGTTGGTGTCCCTGCTGTTGTGGGGGAGATGTGCCTGTATGAAAGAGCCTAAGAGATCTTCTCTTTCTCCACAGCAGAGTCTGTAGCTTCTGGCCTGGCTTTCTAGAGCTCTGACAAAGGCAGTAGAGGCACTGGAGCTCGTGGTCATTTTGCCATGTCCTGTTGACTGCTGCTATAGACAACTGCTTACTTTGCCAGTAGCTGGAGCTGGTCCTGCTCTTCATTGCCTCCATGTTTGTTGCCTGCTTTTTCAGGATGGCCCAGAGATACAAATGAAAGGACATTTGTAAGTCCATAGGAGCCTCATGTACCAGTAAAGTATTTGTAGCTTGAAAATGTCAGGGTCTGAGTGGGTACAGAGGGAGTGCTTTTCCAGTTTAGTGAACCATTTGTAGTTTTAAGTGTCATTATTATGCAAGAACCTGTCATCACTCTTTGTGTCATAGGCTCTCCAGCAATGTTTTCCATGTGCAAGACTGATGCTCTCACACCCCCTTTCCGCCTTGTTTCACAGAAAACTGCATGCGTTCTCCTTTGCCTTCTTGGGCTGTCATCACCCTGACAGTGGTTCAGCTCTTCGTCCTTTCTATCCTAGGACAGAGAATAAACAATATACAGCCAAACTTCAGTGCAAAAGTTGAATAACTTGAAAAATAAATTTTTTTTGAAGACCAGTCAATGAATTGGTTGGTTTATCCAATTAATTTAAAAACTTCCTTTATAGAGGAAGGGACACCCACCCTTATGCAGGATGGGACAAACTTTGGGGACAAACTTCTTAGCAGGGCCTTTAGTGACAGGACAAGGGGTAATGGTTTTAAACTAAAATAGAATAGATTTAGACTAGATACAAGGAGGAAATTTTTTACAGTGAGGGTGGTGAAATACTGGCACAGGTTGCTCAGAGAAGTGGTAGATGCCCCATTCAAGGTCAGGTTGGACAGGGCTCTGGGCAACCTGATCTAGTTGAAGATGACCCTGCTCACTGCAGAGGCTGTTGGACTAGATGATTCTGTGATGGGGAGTGGAATAAAAAGGAAATTAAAAAGGTAAGAAAGAAAGGAGAACCGTCAGCGGTCCACTGAGGCGTTTGTTTATGCCGATGTGTGTTTTACTGGGACATGTTCTGTCGCGCAAAGGGCCCGGCTAAATGCCAGCAGTGGCCATGCAGGTGTTCCCTGGTCCTTCCTCCTCCAGTCCCGTTCGTCGGGTCCGCCCCCCGCGGAGCCGCCAGCCCCGCAGCCGCGGTGCGGAGCGGAGCGGAGCGCGGGGCCTCGCGCGGGTCCTGGAAGAGCAGCGCCATCTGCCGGCAGCGAGAGGCGCAGGCGGAGAGCTGGGGCGGGGCGAAGCGCAGGGGCTGCGGGGCTCGTACATACCGTTGGCTTGTGTTTGCTTCGGGTTTGGATTCAGGCTCCTCTGGTGCAGTTCTCAGCATTATCAGTATTTTTATTTTTTCAGTCAAAAAGTTCCTGCCTGTTGCTGCGAGTGAAATCTGCTCGGTGGAGCCACTTGGCTGTTGAAAAGTCATCACCTGCTCTGTTCTGTGTCTCCTACTGACAAAGCAGCCTCATTTTAGCTGAGATACACAGTTTTCTTTTTCCAATCAAATGTATTTTAAAAAATAATTTAGAAAATGGAGTCTTTCTGCTTGATGAAAGGATTAATAAGGCCCTCGGCTTTGGCCAGGGCAGTAAGAAAACTGCACTCAAGATCCAATGTGGTGAGAGAAATAAAACAGAAATTTCTCCAGTAAGACAAGGCATTGGTTGAGCTGAGAGGAGATACAAGAAGTGGCCACAGCGAGCTCTCTGGAGCATGTTGTCTGACTTAATACCTTACAATATAATCTTCATTCTGTAGGGAGGGACAAGGGAGAGGAGAAGGCTGTATTTCCAGGGCCATGCTCAGTATGTTCTCAAGTCACAAAAGCTGTAAATGCTTCTGCTGCGTGTGGCCAGTGAAGCTGATTCTGCAGGGACTTCTTGGATATTTTCACGTTTGTTGTGATGCTTTTTTTTTTTATGAAAATATCGTTGTGCAGAAATTGATGTTTGCTTTTTAAAAGAGCTTTTTTGTAAAGCAGAGCATCCCTTTGAACGCCTCCATGTGCACTGTACTGGACAGACAGGGGAACTATTTGATGAAGGCTAGAAGCCAGGGCTGGTCTCTTCCCTGCCTCTTTGCCCCCCCCCACGCACGAAGACCCCCCCTAGGTTACATTTGCTGCCAGGAGCTCTTGCAGCCCCACGGGAGGGTTTTCCCGCCATCCAGAGTCACTCCGCTAAAGCGAGGAGGAGGAAGAAGAGGAGCACACTTGGTTACTCCCAGTTCGCATCCCTGCAATGGGGTGAAAGTTTGCCCGTGGACCTCGGCAGCGATGGGCAGCGTGGGGCTGCTACCTTTTTTAAGGCACGTGATTTTTATTGTTTTTCACGCAGTTTGTGTGGGCTCGGTAAGGAAAGCTCGTCACGGGAGAGAGCAGAACAGTCCCCAAAGACCCCCGCCCCTGTGGGAGAGTCCGTTACCACCCATCCCCTACGACCCGTGTCATGCCTTTGCCAAAGCCATAAGGAGACCAAAACACAGCCCCCCAGCTGCTGCCAGAAGAGCCTTTATTTTAACATCTGCCCCAGAAGTTTACGGAGGGAGGGTCGCCCGGGTCCCTTCTCCCGAGTCCGGTTTATCCGCAGCGAGAGCGGCCGCGGGGCAGAGGGGGAGGCGGTACCGGGGAGCGGGCTGGGGCGGAGCCGCTGTCCAGGGTGCTGAACCGCCGCCGCGCTCCGCCGCCCTGCTCGGCCGCTTCAACACCGGAGGGGCGGCGGGGTCCCCGACCGCCCGCAGCACGAGAAGGGGACCAGGCTTTGTGCCCCCTGGCACTGCACAGCCTTGCGAGGGACTCCCCGGAGGCGTGTGTCCGCACCGAGGGAAAAGGTGGTTCTAACCAGGCAAGCAGAGCTCAGAAAAAGTATTTCTCACTCCCACCACCCACTTTAAAAACCATCCAACCAAACATTAAAAAGGAGTCAGGGTTTTTGTTGTTGTTATTGTTTGTTTGTTTGTTTGTTTCGCTCTTCGTACAGGCTGCTGCTGCTCAAATGCACCTGGACGGACGTCACTGAAATAGTATTAGAACCACAGATCTATAGTGCAAGGAGGACACCAAACGTGTCTGGGTAGGCTGTTTCACAGAGGAGATGGTAGCTAGGGCTGAGCATAAGAAGGCGCCTAGGCAAGCCAGTGAGGGTTAAACTGGCGTGATTAGGCTGACAAGAAATTAAACGGGAGACCATGGAATGCATACTGTCCCATTTTATGACTTGCAAATTAGAATGGAAATTAAAAAGCTTGAACAGAGATCACCACGCCTCCCAGTCACAGACAACTGAGCAAAAGATTGTCTGCAACTGTCTTGCATTAAGTAGTGTCAGGCCTTCCTTCTCCTGACCTTCGAGGGTTGTTTACAGGAGGGCTTTTGATCTCCCCTCGGAGAGCAGGGTTACAAAGTGGCAAGGGACTGAGCTAGAACACGCCTGCGGTCAGTTCTGAGCTGCCAAGCCCAGGCAGTGACTGGAAAACTCTTGCATCAAGCTGGTTTTACCCAGCCTTCTCCTACAAGGCAAGTCATGACCTGGGGATTGCTGAAGTCCCTGCTTTGTTCCAGACTTCTGAGATCCACTTTGTAGCCTGAATTGTCCCAAGTGCAGGCAGGGCATGGTTTTAGTATGGCAAGGAGCCCTGTGACTGTGATAGGAACTCAAAAAGGGTACTGCTGACTGGACTGCTCCGGTCCCCAGGACCACACAGGGGGCAAGGAAGCACCAGCAAAGTGAGCAGAGGGCAGAGCACCAGTGTTGTGGAGAAGAGACACCCAAGCGCAGAGCTGGAAGGAGAGCTGCCTGGAGGCAGGACAGAGTTGGCCAGCCTGGCTTACATTGAGAACAGAAAGGAAATCTGCCTCAGGGAGCGAATTTGGCCACTCTTCTCCACGTGTCCTATCTGGTCCTTCTGGTGCTGACGCATCTCACCCGCAGAGCCACCACAGAGCCAGCATCTTCCCTCTTGAAGCCCTCAGGCTGCAGCTGGTGACCAGGAGACGTTCGAGGGCTTCTCTGTACGTCCCCCTGGACCTCAGGGGTGTCCCAGGTGGCCATTCTGGCCCTGCAGCTTCACCCAGGCACCCTCAGGTCTCCGAGGTGGCCACATCCACATCTGCATGTGAACACACGCGGGGGGAGCCTGTGTTTGCTTTTCACGCTGCTTTCATCGAGACGATCGTTATTTTCTCAACAGTCTGCAAGGGCTGAAGTTTCCCTCGACGGTCTCAACTGCCCGCCCCGCAAAGCAATTAAACCCAGCGTCGGCAACCGGGCCTGATCAAAATAAAGGAGAGGCCACACAGCAAACAAACAAACAAACCCACCCACCCACCCACTCCAAACAAACAAGGGCCTCCGCGGCTCCCCGGGGCACCCCCCCGCCCAGCCTGGGAACGCCCCGAAACCTGCAGCGCCCTGCGGGGAAATCAGCTCCGCTTTACCCCGCCCCAGGGAGCCGGTCTGGACCCCCCCGGAGTCCCCCCGGCTTCCTACCGCTGCTGCGCGCTGCCCTGCGGCTCCCGGGCGGGACCGGGCCGGGGGAAGCCGCCTCCCGGAGCGGCGGGGAGGGGTGGGGGATCTCTGCGGGGTCCTTTCCCAGCCTCCCCAGGAGGTTTGGGTTTGGGTTCCCCTCGGGGCCGCCTTTGAAATGGGACGTGCCCGCCCCTCCGGCCGCGCTCCTGGCCCGCTCTGCCATCTCTTTCTCTATAGAACCACAAATTTATCGCGTTTTCCTAATTATGTTTTCTTTAGCTATTCATGAGCTATTTGGTGTTCCAGTGGCCAGGGCTATTCCTGCTCTGCTTTCCTTTCTCTCCCCTCTTCCCTCGCTTTGATGTCCTTTTGCATATTATACAAACAAGATCAAAAGCTACTTTGCCCACCTCTGCCCACCTCACACAATATTTGTTATGAGAGAAAGTGTGTTTCGGGTCAAAACGCTGCCTTGTTAGAGAGAGCTACTACCTAGATGAAACGTGGGGGATGGGGACGAGGAGGGGGGACACAACACCAAGTACATGAACTTTAAAGTGAGCCCTATTACCACGTTATTTAAAGGTCTGATCGTGTCAGGTATAATACTGAAGAAAAATGTTATGTTGGACAAAATGCTTATATTTTCCTGTGGTATTAATGAGAAGCTTGCCCTGGGCTATTTCCCCATCTCAGAGGGCAGCAGATGCGGAAAGTCCTTGGGGAGCAGATCTTTGAAATTTCATCAGCATTCATGGGTGACCTAGCCTTTTCAAACACAATGATAGACATGATAAATCATCTTTACAATGAATTCTAATTATCCTTTATATGGCCGGGTTGCCTCTCGAAAAGCAGATATCTAACACTTTTCCATGTTGCTTCCAGATTTCGATGACGGTGTCAAAAGTCTTGTGCTGTCCTTCTTCCCCACTGCAGATCTCATTGTGTGACATGAGCCCTAAACCCATGAGTGTGCAGGAGTCAAACTACTCTATTAAGTTACACGCTTGGCTGTATTGAACTAAATTTAATTCCTTTCCTCTCTTACCCAATGAAATTATGTGGCGCGGTGTAAGATAGGATTAGAAGTATATCATTATAGCAATTAATACTATAATGCCTCCATGATTAGTGTGCTACATTGAATTTCATGGATTTTTGCTCACTGTTGCCTAGATTTCCCTTGGGTCCTCTAGCCCAAACCATTGTATTCTTAGTAAATTAAATGTGAAATCACAGCAATATACTTAATAAATCCACTATCACCTATACGGTGTATTAATAAAGGAATCCAGTGCAACCTGTACAGCATCACCTTGCAGCCTGGGATGTGCACACTGGGAAGGCCTTTTCCCTCGAGGAGGTGGCAGCTGCCTGCTGTGTCCCTCCTCTCCTGTCCAACCTTCTCTCCTCTGGAAGAGCAGGTCCAGGGGAGCAGGCCTGTGGGAGCCCAGCACTGCTCACCCCAGCACAGGGCACAGGGGGGTGGATTTAGGCTTTGTCTCAGAGGGGATGCCTTGCTCCGTGATTACTTGTGGAAGGGAATGCATTGCAATGCAGTAACCCCTCACCCTGCCTGGGGATTTGGATGAAATCCCCTTCCCCTTGATTCTTCCCCTCTCCCAGGGAGGTTCAAGCCTTCCACCACCTCCCTTCGGGCACGGGGGGGTCTTTAAAGAGGAGCCTGTTTGAAGTGGCCCTGATGGAAATGGGGTTATTTCAGAGGTACAGTAATGGCTGTCTGGTTATCTGCAGCCGGGGCTCTGTGGCAGGGAGATAAGATATTTATTAAGAGACCCATTTTAATGCTTGGGGATCGCTTTCAGAGGGCCCAAGAAAAATGGACTTTATCTACTCTATTATTATGTACAGTCACCCCGTTGATGTTTTACTTTAGTTTAGACACCATGAATAAAAGCGAATAACTTTCCCTTCAGCTTCTTTATCATCAATACACCTGGGGGCAGTGGGGTGGGGAGATATTTCCTTTAATAAGGGTAACTGAAGAGAGATATTCCAGGGTTAGGGGTGAGGCTGGGGTTGCACAGAGACCCTTGGTGCCTGATATTCAGGGCTCATGTTAGATCTGGACTTTCCTAGGGTCCTTGCTAAGATCCTGGGAAGAGGAGCAAACTGCAGTGAGGAAGGGAGACCTGGTGGGCTGGAGGTGGCCTAGGGACAGGAAGGACCTGGGCTGTCCTTGGGGCCAAGGCCAGCATGTTGTGAGTGCTTAAACATGGGTTAGGCTGAAGATGTGGGGGATGGGAACAGATGGCTCAGGCCTTTTCCAAAGTGAGCAATGAGCTTCCTTGGCCTGTCCATGTTTGGCTCTGCCCTTGGATGTTTCCAAGCCTCTTTCCCCAGTGCATGGGAAATTACATTTGATGTTTTGGGTTCTGGTGATGGGCACTGTTCTACCTCCTGCTGAGCACCTGGGCTAAGGGCCTGTGTGGGACACTTGGACACCTGATGTCCATATCACCATTTTTCTTGAATTGTTTTTCCTTCTGCCCTCTCCTTCACCCCCCTATTCCCACCCCCTTGGTACTGTGGCACCTTCCAGTCATGGGGATCTTCAGGGGCAGGAGAATGTCCCATCTGTGCAGTGGTGGGTGGAGGAGGACTTTGAATGAGGAGTGGTAGGGGTGAAGCAAGAAGAGATGGGGCTGGTGGAAGGTGAAGGGATGAGTCAGTGTGAGGTGGGACAGGGCTGGGTCCCTGCAAGCTCTGTTCCCAGCTGGATTCAGGAACCAGCTGACATGTTGGATCATCTCTGGTCTGAGACAGGCCTACACCAGGAAAGGATGAAATAAGGAAGACAAACAAATCTTTGTACCTTTGCTGTAAGCATCTCACCATTCCCTTCCTCCTCTCCTCCACCCCAGCACTCCTCCTGTGCCTGCCTATGACACTTGTATTCCACCTCCATTGTACAGAGTCACCCATTAATCCATCTCCCTCACCTAACACTTGGACTCCTCATCAGCTGCTGCAAGCCCAGCACAGACAACTGAGTTAATTCAGAGTAAAGAAAAGCTATGGTGGCCTTTTATGGCCATAGAGACTTCTCTCTTCATAGAGATCCTTCTCCCCTTCCCTTCCCTTCCCTTCCCTTCCCTTCCCTTCCCTTCCCTTCCCTTCCCTTCCCTTCCCTTCCCTTCCCTTCCCTTCCCTTCCCTTCCCTTCCCTTCCCTTCCCTTCCCTTCCTTCCCTTCCCTTCCCTTCCCTTCCCTTCCCTTCCCTTCCCTTCCCTTCCCTTCCCTTCCCTTCCCTTCCCTTCCCTTCCCTTCCCTTCCCTTCCCTTCCCTTCCCTTCCCTTCCCTTTCCCCCTCTCCCTCTCCCTCTCCCTCTCCCTCTCCCTCTCCCTCTCCCTCTCCCTCTCCCTCTCCCTCTCCCTCTCCCTCTCCCTCTCCCTCTCCCTCTCCCTCTCCCTCTCCCTCTCCCTCTCCCTCTCCCTCTCCCCCCTTCCCATCTCCATCTCTCCTCCCCCCCACCCTTCCTCCTCTCCTCCCTCCCTCCCCGTCCTCCGCAGCGCCCACGGCCACGCAGCTGCCCCGCGACGTGCCGGCCCCTGGCTGCGGGGCGGGACCTCAGCCCTGCCCGGGGCGCAGTTGCGGGTGGGAAGAGTGGGACCGGCCGCGGCTGCTTCTCCCCTCCCCGCCCAGCATTGCCCATTGTCCGGCGGGCTTGGAGCCCGCGGGCGGGGCGCGCTGCCCCGCGGAGTCCGGTTAAACAGATTATTCAGCTCCCTTTCACTGCCGGTGTTATGAAGAGGGATAAAGCGAGAGAATTATCTGTTTAGCGGGAAAGTCCCGGGGATTAACGCTCTGCCCAGAGTCCCTCCCCCACTTTGCCGGGGTGCCCGATCCATCCCGCTCCCGCCCGCCCCGACGGGACGGACCGCGCCCCGGCGGAGATACCCGAGCTCTGCCTCGCCCCCCGGGTTGGGACACGCGTGGGGACACGCGTACGTGGGGCGGCAGTGCCGCGGCGAAGTGGGGGGCTGGAGAGGCAGCCTGCAGGGAGGGCAGCCCTCTCCCCGGGGCAAACATCAGGGACCTGATGCTCGGCCCGCTCGATAAGGATGAGCTCGCTCCCTCCTGCCGTCCTCACCTGCTGCAAATAAAATGAAGCAGGGGGAAAAAAGAAGGGGGAGCTTTTCAGAGGAGTGAAAGGCCGGATCCCTTCCGGAAAGTGCTTCAATTCTGCTCCCTCAGGCTTTCCTTTATTTTCCTTTCCTTTTCTTTTTTTCCTTCCCTTTTTTTTTTTTTTTTGTGCGTGTCTTTTTTTCCCCTCCTAAACTGACTTCACTGGCAGCTTTTCCCTCCTTGTGCTCACCCCGGAGGAGGAGGAGAAGGAGGAGGGAAAAAAAAAACCCAACAACCCACCAACCCAGCCACTAAACCCACCCAGCAGTGGATGGGGGGAGGCAGGAGGCTCGCAGTGCGGGCTCCTGGCCAGCGGGCGGTGGGAGCCCCCTCGCTCGGCGAGCTGATGGCCGGCGGCGGGGGAGCTGGGCGCTGCCGGCCCCGCGCACCCAGCGCAGCGGCGGCCCCGGCCGCGGTGCCGGCGGGTCGCTGAGCAGGACCCGCACCCGCGCTCGCTCGTCAGGCGAGGTGCGCTGGAGTGGAGGGGGGGTAAAACAGGCAGGGGGGGAGAGCGGCGGAGAGAGGCAGAGAGAGGCAGGGAAGCTGGTGGGTCTGCCCGGCTGCTGGCTACCTCACCCCGGCAGATGAAGGAGTAACTCACCCGCGTCCGGCTTTTTTCTTTTTTTTCTTTTTTAAGGGCTGGGAGGTGTTTGATATTTTATCCTTTTTTTTTTTTTTTTTTTTTTTTTTTTTTGTGTGTGTGTGTGTGCGTGTGCGCGCGGGTGTGTGTGTATACAAATACATCGCCTCCGCTCAGGGAGCCGGATATTTTCAACCCCAAACTATGGCTTTTCAAAAATCGCCCGATGCCTCCAACGCCACGAGGAAAAACCCCAGCCTGCTGGAGATAGGAGCCTTGTGCTTGGACTCGGAGATCATCTTCGGCTTCACCAGCCACCTCCTGCGGAGGAAAGCCAAGGTAAGGGGACCTTGCCCTGGCTCCGGGGGTCTGGGGGCCGGGAGGGGGCTCGGGGGCAGCTGCCTGTCCTGCGCCGGACCGGCTGACGGGAAAGGGATGACAAACTTGCCGGTGCGAAGTTGGCGGCGGCCGTGCCGGGCGGGTTTCAGCACCACGAACAGTCCTGGCGGCTCCGCGGAGCAGCGCGGAGCGACGCGGAGAGGCGCGGGGGGGACCGCGCTTCCCAGCCCGAGACCGGGCTCCCCTCCCCGAGCACCGCGGCGCCTTATGCACCCCGGCTTCAAATGGGGAGGGGGCACCGAGTCCCAGTATTTCCAGGAGGGTTTTTAACTGAGTAAGGAGAGCAGGTGGCTCAGCCCAGCAGCGCGGCTCAGCCCTCAGCCCCAGCGCGGCCCGGGGAGCGCAGCAACACACGCTCACCGCCCCCCGCCCCGTCCAAACTGAGACCTGGAGCCGCGGGAGGGGTTTGCAGCCGTTCTTCGGGCACATGAAATTTCAGAGCAAGTTGCCGGAGACCTGTCGAGCCGCGAGCAGGCGAGGGAAGGGAGCCGGGGTGCACCGACTGTCTGTGCCAGCCCCGCTTCCCCGCCTGCCTCCGGGCGACGGGGACGAGACGGGCACACGGCAGTCCCTGGGCAGCATCCCGCTCTCTCCCCGTCTCTCCTCTCCACCTCCCCACCCAAACTTTTCTCGGGCTCCAGCGGGCGGTTCGGGCGGTCCGGGGCAGCGGCTGCAGTGCCCCCGGGGGCTCTGCCCGAGGCACGGGGCGGCTCGGGGCTGTCCCGGGCCACACACGGCCCCAGCCCTCGCCCGTGGCAGGCACCGATCTGCGGGGGTGCGGCGGCGCGGAGAGGGTTGGGTGCTCCAGACACGTGCTCAGGAGAGCCGGGAAAGTTTAAGCGTCCAGGGAAGGTGCCTCTTGGAGGGGGTGCACTTCACCACCCGCCCCCCGCCAATGTGTGTCTTTCCCCACTCTTTGTGCTGGGCGCTGCTCACATCACCGCAGACCGCACCCCACGGTTCAGAGCCACCAGCACCCGCCCACGCGGTGGCGGAGAAGGAGACGAGGAGCCACGCTTGGCATCAGCGGGGGCAGCCACCGCCGCGTCTCCCTTCGCGGCCCCGCCGCTCCCGCGCAGGGTGCCGGGTCCAGCTCCCGCTCTGGCTCCGTCCCGGGTGGGACCGGCGGAACTCCCGTGTGCAGCCTCGCGGTGGAGCCGGCAGGTGGCGCTCTGGTCACAGGGACGGCGCGGCGGCGGCGGCCGAGCTGAGCCCCGAGGGGCCGCTCCGCTGGGCCCGGGCACGTCCCGGCTCGGCCCCGGGCCACCGCCGCGGGGCCAAGGGGACCGGGCAGCCGGGGGGAAGCAATGACAGAGAGTGGCGCGTATTCCTCTCTCTGGGGAAAACAAATCCCTAAAAAAACCCACCATGCTAAATATACGATCTGGAGCGGCAGCCAAGTAGACAATTAGCTGCGAACGTTAATTTCTCCATCTGTCAGGTCAATTTTCACATGTAGGAGCATCCCATCGCTCCCACCGAGCGGCTGGGGAGCCGGCCCCGGGGGGGCTGTGCCCCGCGGCACCGCGCATCTGCCTGCGGAGGCGGGACTGGTGTATCCCCCCGCGCAGGAGGGCACCGGCGGCGGGGGGGCAGCGGGTCCCTGCCAGTGCCCCATCCCAGTTTGCAGCTGGCCCGCACCCACGGTACCCGCGCGGCTCCGCATCGGGACCGCCACCCCCACTCCGGCCCTTTTTTCGCACTCCCGAGGAACTTGGGTGTTTGAGTGTGAAGGAGGCAACCGCGGGAGTGCCCACGCCTTAGTCACGCTGGTTTGGGACCATGGTGCAGGGTCGCTATGAAAAGGCATCTCCCCCCGCCCCCCAAAACCCCAAACCTAAACCCCATCCCGCCCTGGCCGAGGCTCCCCCGCCCCGCTTACCCCACCCCACCCGCCCCCGCCCAGCTCCTCCTCCCCTGCCCTCCGAGCACTTTTCCAGCTTTTTCCGACGTGCTCCGGTGCTCCGGGTCCTTCCCCGTGCCGCCGTGGGGAGCTCACTCCGCCTTCTTCTCCCAACCCAAACTTCACTCCCTTCTCAACATGGGAGGCAACATCACCTAGCGCGGCAGCCCGGACGGCGGGGAACCGGCGAGATCACTGTTGGCACCCCCCGACCCCCGCCCCGCCATGGGCGCCGCGGGCCGGCCCCGCCGCCGGGCACCGCTCCGCCCGCAGTAGCGGAGCGGGGCGCGGGTCAGGGGCGCATTCCCCGCTATCATGATCGCGGCCGCCGGCAGGAAGGCTCTGGGAGCTGAGCCCCGGGCGCCGGGGGTAAGTTGCTGCCACACTTAGTCCTCTCCGCGTTTGGGCTTTTTTTTCTTTTTCTTTTTTTTTCTTTTAAATTTTTTTTTTCCCTGCGAGGGGGGTGGGATCCGCGTTCCTCCGTGATCCGCGGCGCTGAGCTCTGCTCTCTCCGCAGGTAGCGGAGGGGAGCGCGGCGCGGGAGCTCTCCCCGCGGAAGAGGCCGCCGGTCGCCGCCGAGGAGGAGCGCTGCGCCAGCCGCCCGCCGCCCGAGGGAGCGGGGGCCGCCGCGGGGACCGAGCCGCGGCCGCTGGAGCGGGCGGCGGCCGGGGGCTGGTGCCGGAGCTGCCAGGCCCAGCTGGACGAGCTGAGGAGGCAGGCGGCACGGCTGGCCGCCGGCGGCTGCCCGCCCAACGCCCCGCCGGTAAGTGCGCCCACACCACCCGCATCGCGCCGAGCACCGCGGGGCTGGCGCAGGAGGTGGGGGGAAGGCGGGAGCCTGGCCCCCAGCCCGGGCGGGGTCAGGTGTGCATCCCCGCGGGTTTGGGAGCAGAGCGTGACAGCAAAGCCGGCGATTTACATCCCAGGAGGGTTCTTCAGAAGTTCAAGGATTTCCCGTCCCGGGCTTTATCAAAAAGCTAGACGCTCACCCTCTCACAGCCACCGGCTGCCAGAAGCGGTTAAAAAAGAGATAACCGCGAGTTTGGCAAGAGGAGCGGGAGAACAGACGAGAGGCTGTGCAGCTGCTGTCCGGGACGCGCAGCCGCTAGAGCCCAGAGCCGCTCCGAGAGCCCCGGTGCCAGAGGAGCTCCCCGTTGCCAGAGGAGCTCCGCGTCCCGCTCTGCCGGGGCTGCTCCCGCTGTCCGGTGCCTCCTGGCCCGCTGACACCGTTTCGGGGCTGTCGGTTTATTGCTGCCGCTGGGCTTTGCAGCGCCTTCATCCTTCCTACAAGAAGCTGCCGGTAGCTGCGGTTCAGCTCCTCCTCCGAGGGGCACATCCAGTGCAGCTGGAAAGCACACACTAGTGTTTGTGGCGCTGGAGGAAAGTTTGAGCGGGGTGGCTTTGCTGGACTTTCACTGTCTGGGGGCTGGAGCGTTCCTCCCTGGCTGGTGGGCTCGGTCCTGTCCTTAGTGTCACCCGGGCTAGCTGGGGCTGTGCCATTTTCCTCCAGTTTGTGCCTTACGGTGGCCTCTGATATCTGGTAGTGAATAGAGAAAGTGCAGGAGCTGGCTAGAGCTTTCCTTTAACACTTGTGCAGCTTTATTTGTATGTATTGTGGTTGCCTGCACTGTTTTTAGTCACAGAACTTCCCGTGTTGGTTTTCTGTATAGCAGAGCTCTTCATTGCTCTTCTCCCTTTTCCTTTAGTCAGGGCACGTGAAACAAAACTTTTAAAAGGTGGTACAGGTGACAAAATACAGAGTCATGCCTCGACACCTGAAGAGATCACGAGGATTAGCTGACGGGGCAAAATGTAACAGAAGACCCTGAGATTCTGTTTCAGGGCACACAAAATGTGTGTTGAGTTTTTGATAACATTTGGAAGTAACGTATTGTTTTCTAAACAATGCTTATCTGGATGTTTGCAAGAATGGGGGGGAGGGTCTGCAGAGGAAGCCAAACCCTACTGACCTTCATTTTCATTCAAAGAGTTCCTGTATGATCTACAGAATTCCCATTGAATCTAAATATAGTTTTGTTTGGAAGTGCATTGTGGAGCAGTGTCCGAATGCACAGCGAGGTTTGTGTTTTCAGGCCAGATCCAAAGCCCTTTGAAATCAACAGGAGTCTCTCTATTGACTTGCTGGGTTTGGAGAGAGAGCTCTTATTTCTGTGGTGTAAAAGGTCACGTATCTTATCTCATTGAATTCAGGACTGCTGGACCTTTTGTTTTCTGGATTGCCATGAACGGTGGAAATAAGTTTAATTTCCCTTTGTGAAGTGCATGTGATAGGCTGCTGCAGCGAGGAGCACATAAACCCCTGTTCCCAGTGCTGGGGTGGGCCTCTGCCATAAAGAATAGTGTCCTATCTGGGAACGCATCTCTGTCATGGGAAAAAAACCTGCCATGCAGGAGAGTCGGGGGGCCTTGGCCAGGTGTACAGGTGAGGAGACCTGTGAGCAAAGGCCTGTTTGTGTGGTCTCCTTCCTGCAAGTCTCGGGGGACTTCCTTGATAAGCACTCGATGATGGGTAAATTAATCCCCCTTTTCTGCAGGGTTTCAAAGCATGCCGAGGAACGTAATAAAGTAGTCATCATCCCAGTGTCAGAACCTCGACAGACCTGATCACAGAGTAACAGATACCCGGAGTTTACTTACTGAGGAGCATACAGAAGTGTTAGACGTTTAATTAAAAAAAACCCCAGCAAACCAAACCGAACAAAACCTAAAACATCTTCTAATGCTTGTGAGCTCTCTAGCCTAATTGCAAGCTCAAACCCTTACAAATCCTGATGTTGTGAGCAGCTCCTCAGGAAGGAAGATGCAATAAACAGTCCTACTTACTGCCTTCTGAGTGTGAAGTAGGTTAGTGGGAGATAACAGTCAGGGGCTTGGCTACTCAGCTGCTGCGAATTGGCCTTGCAGTGAGAATCTGATGCAATATGCTGGCAGGTTGAGCACTGTGTAATGTTTGTGCCAGAAAGGCAGCTTGCTTTATTTTTTTTTTCCCTTCCTTTCTTGTTTAATTATATAACAAGACATCTGAAAAAGCAGCTCTTCTCCGTAAGAGTTTCATGCCCATACAATAAAAGTCCAAAGAGTTTCTTATAAGCTCTTCTAACATGCTGTCAGAGTAAGCAACTACAGGGTGAGTAAACACCAGAAGTCTACTGCTTGGAGCATGCTGCTCTCAAAGGATTTACCTCCTTTGCCATAATAATTAAGAGATCTTTCAGCACAGATTCAGAAAGATTTCCACACCTGGATGAAAAACCTTTGGAAAGGTGGGTGGGTGCCTCCGAGATGAAAGAAGGGCTAGTTTCCTGCTGTTGATATCTTTCCTGATGAAAGAGAGGAGGTGTATTCTCATGCGTGGGGCAGCTGACAAGGGATTGGATTCACGTTAGAATAAAAAGCCAGCCTACTGTTTGCAGTCTGCAGGGATAACAAATCTAATTGCTTGAGAGGGCTGTGATTCATACAGTTTATGTGTTGCTGTCCTTTCAATTAGATGTATTTAAAATATATAAATAATTTAAGGTTTCGGTGCTCAGATGAGATGCATTGATTACAGAATACTGTTAGATGTTTATGTCTCTTTAAAGTCCTCCAAACCTTTGTGGACAGCTGATAAAAAGATACACCTCTTTACTTATGTTAAACTTTTTAACAGTTCTCCCAAGTACAGGATTTACCGCATCCTATCCTATCCTTCTTTTTCCTGCTGCTGCCTTTACAGTTTGCTGCCACAGTGAGGCCTGTGTGTGAATCAAAATGTGATTTTCATCAAGAAAAGGTGGAAAGAGCAAAATTTAATCTGAAATTAATCCAGATTAGCATTTTGGTATGGCAGTATCAGCATCAGTTTCTGGGTCATGTACTGAACTACCGTAGAAGGAAAAAAAAAAAAAGGTGCCTTGGTTTATTCCTAATTAAAAGTTTTGTATGTGCCTTGCAGGCTGTGTCCCTGGGGAGCTGGTAATGGGATACACGATCTCCTGCCTCCAGGGTTCTGGCTGGAGTGGGGAGCAGGTTGTTGTGCCTGGAAGTTGTTTCTGTTGGCAGCTGTGGGGCAATCCACGGGAAATGAGTTGGTGGTCTCTGTCTCACTCCCAGCTGGCAAATAGCCTTGTCACAAAACCACTGCAACAATTACCGCTAATTGGCATCACTGTTGGCAGTTTCACAGGAGAGGCTGAAGACTGAATGGGGATGTAGATTAAATTAGTAATAATAATACTTAGCACCTAAAATCTTCACAGAGCTTCACAAATGCTAATTAATTAATTTGCGTGATGCCTCTGTTGGGTAAACCCAAATGCTGTCATTTCTAAAGAGGTATATGTCAGAGAGAGGTGAGAAAGAAGGGGACAGGCAGGGACTATCCAACGTGAGAGATGTTCTCCTGCAGCTGCATCACTGGAAGGAAACTGCGCTCCCTCTTGTGCAGGCAGTAGCCTTAAGGATATGTGGCTACTGTAAAATGGTTTTAGCTAATCCCTTATGAGCAGAGGAAGAAAGCTGTCTTGGTATGAGGAACACAAACACTAATCCAACTACGTCCACAGAAGGGTTTTATACTGGTATAAATATTTTGGTTATGGAGAAGTAATAATTGTACCCAGTTATACTGGAATAAAATAATTTTTTTAATCAGAATTAAGAGGGGGCCAAGATCAGCAAAAGTTCACTCTGGAAGTGGTTAGCTTGAGGATTTGGTTTCTCCCAGCCCAGGGATTCAGACACCTCACTTCACCTGTCCCCATCCATACTCACCCTGACCCTTCCCCAGTCTGAGCAGTTTATGTTGTACCTACTACCCGTGTGGACAGGTGTTGGAGGCAGCACTGAAGGGGCAGAAACACACATACTGTATGGCACCTTGAGTTCAGCCCAGTTCTTCCTGTCCTAGTTTTTGAGAGTTTATTTTCTTTCCTATTTTTTCCCCCTATTGTATTATCTGCACTGCATGTTACATGAGGCACACCATGAAATGGCATCCCAGGAATTTGAGGGACAGAGGAGCGAGTGTGGGCTCTTCATTGCTGGTGGGATGGACAATACTTTTTCTCTGATACCTAAAAAAACCATGAGTATTGTCTGTATTCCCAGCTGACTGGGTAAGCTGTGGTTGGGTACGAAGAGGCATGCTGCCAGCCCTGCTCTGCAGAGTCTTGGTGACCAGGACAGGTCATGCCTTTGGTTGCTAACGAACTATGAATAATTTGAGGGAGCTGAGCAAGTCCTAGCCTGCTGTGTCCTTGGCAGGGCTCCGTGTTACAACAGCTAGAATTGGAGGAAGCCTGACTGCTCCAGAAAAACGGGGAGGATAGCAGTGGCTCTAGACACTGTTTACTCGGATGTGTCTCAGCTGTGCAGATGCCACGCAGTACTGCTGGATTGAACTCCCAGCACGCCTGCTTCTGATCAAAGCCATGGTCTTTTGGTACACCTGTATGTGCTGCTGATTGCACCACCTGAAGGGGAGATGAAGAACAAAGTTTTGGGAAGGGCGTGCTCTTTCCTGTGGGTTTCTCCTGTATGCTAAATAACCCCCACATGTTTCCACGAGCAGCAGAGCTAAGGAAGAATGGTTTGGTAGGAGGGATGCTTTGCTCCCCTCCTTTGCTCTCCCCATCCCTCTGCCGGTACCTGTCTCCTCACTGTTGGATTGGCTCTGTGTCCTTAGTGATTGCCTGAAGGCTCATGCTTCCCTGAAAGAACAAGGGTTTGGAGCACCTGGGGACTTCTCTCAGCATTTGAGGTGCATGTGGAATAGGTCTAAGCTTTCAGAAGCAACCCCTGACTTTCTGTGGAGTTTTTCTTCCCGTGCCCATTGCTTTTTATTGTTGTGTCAGTCCTTTCTACTGAGTGGCATGATCACCTGGAATTTGAGAGTCCTGGTGATGGTTTATAACCCCTGTGCTGAGTTTTGCCTAACTTTGGGGTCCCCTGGTACTGAGGGACTGTTTTTTCTTTTCATGAGAGGCCTTTCTGCAGCTGTGTTGACGTGGGTAGGGAGAATTGAGTGGGAGAACTGTCTTTTACAGATTCTTCTCTAGAGGAATCAATTTTTCAGGGCTCTTTATGAACTCTAAGTGCACCTTAAAATGTTCTATATTTAACATTTCAAAAATGCATAAGTGGAAAAGTAGTGTCAGAGTGAGCAAATATGAAACTATGGGGCATTTTTTTTTGAGATGCACTTTTAATATTTAATTTTGTGAGAGACTCATGCAGAGACTTGGTTGTGGAGTGCTTCAGGCTATGAGCTTAGATGTGGATTTCAGGTACGTGTGCAGTCTAATAACGGGGTTAGTGACAACACTGTGTCAAATGTGTTGACATGAGCAGTTCCCTTGTTTCATTCAGTGCGGTAGTCCCTATGCTACATGATAGGCTGCAGAAACTAATTGTAATGAGTTTGCTTTAGATATTTAGGATTTTCAAGCATGCCCTTTTAAAATACAGGTGAGCAGGATTATCTTGCAGTTCAGGTGCTGGAGGCAAGAGACCCTCTTGCTGGGGGATCTGAGGTGGGAGAGCGGGAATTGTGCAATTAGCTGAAGGTACTGCAGCCTCCTGGGTAGCTGAGGGTAATTAGTATTGCTACGGCTTTTTCTGTAGCTAATTCCTTCAGCACCCTGCCCTATTAGGGAAAAGGGAGGAAACACATAAACCATTTCAAAATCCCAAGGGGTGGAAAAGAGCATCTGCTCCTAACATCTGAGGTTACTTTGAACCTGTTGAAATATGTAGTAGCTGCTTTATTGTGTTTGCCAAGAGTTTCCACCTACAGTGATCCCAACATCTGACTTGTTAACAGCCAGGTTGTAGGAGGCAGTAGTCATCCTCCTCTCCTCTGGCCCACAGCAGCTGATGGTGGCTGCTGCTCTGGACCTGGCACCACAGGGTATTGGAGCTGGGATGGCTGAAACCACCAAGAGATTTTTCTTTCCCAAGACCAGGATTGCTCAGCATATACACAGTTGCTGCATGGGTCTCCTGCCGCCCGGGTACCCCGCGATAACTGCGCTCTGTGGGTCTGAATCCTTCTTCCCACAGCGAGGATGCTGATGTAGAGAAGAGCCAGTTAGTCCCTGTGTTTTCAGCTGGCTGATGACCATTTTGTTGTGAAAATTGAGCAGAGATTTTGCTTCACCCTGGCTGGAGGAGAATCTGTCTGGAAATGTGTGTGCGTGTCTTATGAAAATTTTTTCATAATGATGCTGTTGACTTTCTCAAAATTGGATTACCTTCAGGAACTAGAGCTATTAGGATATGGCTCACATTGAGTGTGGCAGGCAGCTGTCCGTTTGGGAGTATTGTATCCTTTTTTTTTTTTTTTTAAATTTACTGGAAATCTATGGAATTTAATTTGTCTGGATTTGTCTCACTGTCCTCGTGACTTCAGACCTGCAGCACTGGAATAACTATTTTATGTTTATGTGTCCAGTATATCCCCAAACGGAAGGCATCTTCAGGAAGGCAGGAGTCTTGTCTCTATCGCTGGCTGTGCTCGTGATCAGGAACAGGCTGATTTCTTTGACAAGTGTCTACTGGTTCTGTATAGCCTTTCAGATGAGTGGCTTATAGGAGAAAACTTGGGCCTTGCTTTCAGGAGAATCAGGCCTCCTGCTGCCTTTGTTAACAGGAGGGTTTGTGTCCCATTGCAGGGATGCAAGACCTGAATTTAATCCCTAGATCTGTTACTGACTCTGTGAATTTGGGCAAGCTGCTTAGCATCCATGTGCTGAATTTCTCCTTTGCTCAGCAGAGAGAAAATGCTTCCATCTTTTGTCCATTTACAGTAAAAACTTTATTTTTTGTGGTGGGGACTGTCTTGCTTGTATGACATTGAGCACTGTCGACTGCTGTTCTTAGTAGAGCTGAGATGTGCGTAATAAGGAAGAGTATAAAATAACTCAGGGACACAGAAAGCAGTGGACTCTCTGACTTGCAACTGACCTTTCAGGTTGGGTCAGGGAGAGGCTTCTGGGGCTAGGGTCTCTGCAACAGCAGAAACAAACAGCAAACAAAGCCAGAGACTTCAAATAAACCATGAAAATAGTAGCAGATAGTTCTGAAAATCTGCCAGTTCACCAGGAGGGGAGTGGTGAGGCTGTGCAAGGGGACTGAAGGTGCTGCGGCGTATGTCCAGGCGAAGTGGAGCTGGATTGAGTAACAGGTATTGGATCAGCTCAGGGAGCATGGATTAGAGCTGTGCTGGTGCTATCTGAAAGGGGTTTATCTGTATACTGTGCTGTGCCTCCCTGTGATGGAACTAGAAAGCTGCCTTGTGGAAATGGTGGTGTGGCCTTGTAAACTGGGAACTCCTCAGTGGCTTCAGTCCCTCATACTGCTGTTGAAGTTTGTGCCAAAGTGTGTTGCTTACTAGTTTTTCATAAAAAATGTTTTATTTTTAAATGTAAACAAAGAAAATTTTGTAGAGGAACACAAGAGCAAAGGTTTAAATGATTATTCCAAGCAAGTGGAGTGATGGGAATGTCACTGACCTGTTTTTTAGCTGAGACAGAGCTAGGTTTCTTTTCAGTAGCTAGAATAGTGCTGTGTTTTGGTTTCATTGCGGGATTTGTTATGAGATAAATGTTGATAACATAACAGTGTTTTCATTTTTGTTGCTGGAAGTTAAAGGATTTTGTATTTTGTTAGTCTGCAAGTGCAAGATTGTTGGGGAGGGGCAAAGAATGTTTAAATTGATAAGCTAAATTGGCATTTGGATGTGCCAATGGGATATTCTGTGTCATATAATGTCATGTTCAGTAATGCCTCCCGGTTCTCTCCCCTATCCCCTGGGTGGGGGAAGAGTGAGTGAATAGCTGTGTTTGGCTGCTAGCCAAGTGGAACCATCACAGTCACTTTGCAGGAGCAATGTACTGTTCTCTAGGATAAGTTAAAGTGAATACAAAGTTTTGGTGTATTGTTCTTTGGACTGACTTGCTTGCTCTGAAGCTGCATGAGCTTTTTAAGGTGTAGCTGACATGTTAATTTTCATGTTGGAGAAAGAATGTTTAACTGGTGTAAATATATCCATGTATTTTAGGCAGCATAGTGCCATTGTTGCATATTTGTTTTATCACTAAGAGTCTGACAGTTGTATGTTTAACCCTAACATACAGTGAATCAGCGAAATCTCAGCACTTGCTCACCGAAAAAGGCTTAGGTGCGCACAATTATCCTTCTTTCTGAGTCAGTCTTTGATCAGTGTTCCTGGAGTTTGGTAGGCTGCTCTGAGTTTCAGCTGGGGCCGGGCCGGTATTACCATAAGTCAATACCTGTGCAGAATTGATTGGAATGCTGGATGGCTGTGGGAAAATGATCAATTTTCATTTAGCTCTCAGCAAATCTTCCCCTAACGTTGCTGAGGGATTTTACACTGCTCGGTGAATGGGATGGGAAGCCTTCTGTACAAAACTGAAATGTGATACTTCTGGCTAGGCTGGGCATTGACTGCGAAAGTGATGCATTAGTCCTCGTTCTCACAGCATTCAAAAGATTATGTTTAAATGTGTTTCCTGTTTTACAACAACATACAATTTATTACAGCGTGGTTTGTGTCGCTGTCGGTGTGTATATATTGATCAGTGCTGATTATACTGTAAATGGGCAGTGTTTGGCTTTGTGTTTGAAGTCATTTGGGAAGTTAGACGTACTCAGTTTGTATTGTACTCTTTTTTTATTGCCTTGTGTTGTTCTTGCTGTATTATGTGTTGTAGCATATATTTACTCTTTTTGGCATTGTTGCTGTTTTCCTGGACTTCAGAGTTTGGCAGTCAGCTTTGCCTATAGCTTTATCATTTTTTTTTTGTTGTTGTTTTTTTCCTGGGGTTACCTGCTGCTTTTGCATCTGATGTGGCTCCCGAGCAGTTCAGAGGTGGTGGCTGTGCCCAGGGTACCTCACGCAGCCCTCAGCAGAGTGGTGCTGCTGAGTATTTTGGAAGAGGTGAACCTGCTGGAGTGGTTGAAGTCAAACGGCACCATGCTGGATTGGTGGTACATATCTGAGTCCCATGGCAAAACAGGGCACCAAGAGCTGTTGTCATCCCTGGACTGTGCAGTGTGTTGCCAGTGACTCTCTGGGATGTGTCAGTTTCAATGGCTGTTGGAAATACCATGCAAATGGCTTGTGTGATAAAGAAATCTGACCATCCTTGTTTCAATTGCTTTGCTACTTCTGGGTCATCTGTAGAGGCTCTCTGTACTGCTTGGTGTGGAGTGGTAAAAGCATTCAGCTCTTTCCTTGGTGGCTGTTGAATCCTCTTTGAATGCCTCTGTGCAAAACATGCCAGTGTTAGGACAGACCCTCTCTTTAACACCAAATTGTCTAGCATGGAGTGTAAAGCCAACTGCTTTTATCTACTGCCCAGCTGCAGCCAGGCTCTACCAACCAATGGCACAGTTCCCAGGAGGGTCAAGAGGCCAAGGGCCAAGCCTTAAAATGTGCTCTGTGCTTTGTCTGTGGAGTGCTTGGTAGATGTTGTGGAGATGGCTCCAGAAGCCAAGACCACTGCCAGGCCTTGGGAAACCAGTCCCCAGCCCAGACTGGGAGCATCCCACATGGCCCGTTTCATGCAAGTCAGTGATTTTCAGCTGCAATAAATAGTGAGCAAAAGTTGGACAGATCTGGTTTCTGTTGAGCAGGTGAAGCTTGACTAAAGATGCCAGAGCACCTGACATGCAAATGATCAAAGGAAGGGTACGGAGGTAGTTGAGTGACCTAATCTCTGGCGACTAGAACAAGGAGGATTTTGCTTCCTATGTGGCGAGTATGCTTAGGAGAAGTGTAAAGAGCATGCCAACCTCTGCCAGTGCTGGACTGTGTGTTGTGTTGGCAGAGCAAGAGAGTTGTGTTGGAGTTTTGGCCTGGATTTAGCAAAATTGGTTGCTGAACATTAGGAAAAGGGAAGTTTGACTGACTTGGATATTACTTGAAAAATGTTAATTATGTTGTGATAGCACATCAGTTTTGTGTTGAACATGTGTATATGTGTTTGTTTGCATAGGGAACTGGCTACTCCACTGGTGAGAATGAGTGCTCCTGTAAAAGAGAGGAAATGGAGTTCAGTCTTTGGTGAAAATGTCACATGATCCCCACGTGCATGCCCTAGTTCTGGGTGCGTCGTGAGGAAGAGCAGTGTTCCCATACCGCTGCCTGGCCCTGGGCCATCTGGTCCCAAGGAAACAGCCATTAGTGGTGAGAAACAAATTTGCTCTTCAAAATTTGTCCTTTGAAGGATGGAGGCAAGGCACAAGTGTCTTTGTCACTGTCATTTCTGGGAAATGCTGGTGCTCCTTTTCTGGTAGGTGGACAGAAGATAGAAGGGCTGGTTGGTCTCAGATACCTCTTTTAGAAAAAGTTCCTTAGCCTTAATATGAACTACAGGTGCTGCAGAGCTTTTGTAAACTATCTTGAAAACTATGCTGTGGGTGAAACACAGGCCAAGATTTGGCCTGTAACTATTTTGCCTGTAGCTTGTAATTAAATATAAAGTTAAATTTGGAATCTCCAGTTAAAATGTTCAGGTGTTAGCGTAGCTTGTGTAACTGTGAATGCAGAAGTGAGCTATTTTACTATGTTTCTCTGAAGATTTTGTTGCAAAGAAAGGCAAGTACATTTGACATTCCCCCAACAAGCTCTCACAAGGGTAATTTTGTGTGGATGATTGAGTGGCATGGAAACACTATAAGATATTGTCCTTTTGTGGGTTTTGTAAAGAGGAGATATAGTTTTTTTATAGAAATAATTTATAATATGCAGAGTCCTGGCAGTCTGCTGAAAGAGCTTCTTTCAGCAATTACCTGTGAGAATAAAGTAAAAAGCATTTATTATTGATATTCACATTCCACATATTAAGAAATATTTCTTCTGATATTGTTAATTTTTTATTTGTAGGCTCCAAAGGAGTGTAGAGGAAGACAAATGTGGTTGAGGAAGAAAAATATATGAGTTAATGTATTAAGTTTACATATTTTTCATTTGATGGATTTATGGTTTTTAATTACACCTTCATGTCTTGCATTGGGATCCCTGGGGGCCCGTTCTGAATTTCATGCTTATAGTCTTATAAATATGAGATGCTTTAACCTGCCACCTTGTGCAGTCTTACTGCTGCTTGACTGACCTCTGGTAAAGTTACTTTTTATCTGAGTTTAAAATATGAGACCTCCACAAAGAGCTAAATGATTAGAAAAATATTTGTGTGATTGAGAGAGTTTCTCAGCCTGCCATGTTGTGCCTGTGAAACACAGGTTGTGAATGGGTTTCTCTGATGGTTGCATGGAAGGGTGGACTTGGTGCTCGGCGTTTGCCAGTTTGATCATGAGTAGCAGCGCTCTACCCTCAGCTTATGGCTGTACTGGCTCCCTGTGTGATGTTTGGCAGTGGGAAGCAGTTGTGTCTTTGGTAACAACCCTTTGGGGAGCCATGGCTGGGTTTAGGGAAGAGTATTTTCAGCAGTATGTTATCCCAAATCTGGCTGTACATCTCTCTGCTTCTGTCTTCAGTTACATACGGCACTGGATTTCCATTTCATAACAGTTTGTGTCTTGGTTCTTTTATTGACAATGGAATAAAAAACCTGTGTTAACAGGTGGAAAATGGAACCTGTTGGCACTGTGTAGTTTCAGTTGATTTACACCAGTGAAACAGAAGAGGAAGCCAGACTGCAGAGCTACGTCAATGTCTGTATTCCAAATCCGTCTCTCCGTGTCGGTATCATTACTGTCATTACCTCTATCTACTTTTTTCCAGCACAATTCTCTTCATTTTTCTGTTCAGAAACCTGTAGTGGGGGAGCGGGGAGGAGTAGTGTCAGGATCTGTTTGGTATAGCTGACACGTCGCTTGTCCAAGAGGCAAACAACTCAAAACTTCCAAATAAATTTGCCTTGGGACTGTCTCTGAGTGTGAATATTCAGCCACAGCTTCAGCTTCTTTTCGCAGATTTGTGCTCTATATCCTTTTATTATTCAGGTCATAGCTGCTCCTAAGCACACACAGCTCAAGAACAAAATAGCTCTGATTTGTGCTGTTAGAGTTTAGTTGGGTTTCAGCTTCTTATTGACAAGCCTTTTGATGACATCAAAGATATGTTATATGCAGGGGTGGCGTTTCTGACCCACCCCAAGTTCTTCCCTGAGCTTTTTATTGCTGTGGGAGGGCTTGACTTTTGTAGGATTGGGTGCAATGAAAAGCGTGGAGTAGATAGCTAAGGAACTGCAATGCAGAATAAACACTTGACCCTGGGAAGTGAACACAAGTGAGAACACAAAGGCATTGTTCTCTGAGGTGGTGCACTGGAAGATCTCTTCTTTTCTGTGTTTTCTTTTTGTAGTTTCCATTTTAATGCCTCTTGCTAGTCCAGATTCAGTCTGATTCCCCCCTTTCCCCCCTTTCCCCCCTTTCCCCCCTTTCCCCCCTTTCCCCCCTTTCCCCCCTTTCCCCCCTTTCCCCCCTTTCCCCCCTTTCCCCCCTTTCCCCCCTTTCCCCCCTTTCCTCCCTTTCCCCCTTTTCCCCCCTTTCCTTCTTGCCTCTGGAGCAACAACCCCATTTGCCAGTGTTAGAAAGTAGTCCAGGGTATCCCCTCCTTACTAAAGGCTGTACTTGTGTTTTCTTTGGAAGTGGTGAAAAGTCTGGTACAGAGGTTGTCTCACTGAGCACAGTGGTACAGAAGCAGTTCACCTGCATCTAAAAGAATGAGCTGAAAAATGTCTATAATTATTCAACAAGAAAGAAATGTAGATCTGAAAAATGTGCTTCTTTCTGTACCTCAACAGGATTCCTTAAGTCTGTGCAAGAGCAAAGAGTTAAGGTAATCCTGATCTCACAGAGGAGTTAGTTAACCCAGGAGTCTTGTAGCTCAGCTGAGTACAATACAGGAGTGACATGTTATCTTCAAAGACTGTTTACTTAATGGTTGGGGAATCGCTGTGTTGGTAGGTAGAGGTAGGAAACGTCCTCAGGCAGGCAGGAGCTGATAGCATTAAACAGAGCAGTAGTGTTTCTCCTCAAGCATCCTTACACTGATTGTGTGTGCTTCTCCCAGCCTTCGGGCTGCCTCTACTTCTGTGTACACCACCGGCACGGAGGTCTTTAAGAGATTGCCAAGGTAATTTTGGATCTAAGCTCTGAACACAAGCGGTATCCTTGTAGCTTTTGGGTTATTCCATGTCCTGCCGACTTTGGCCCTGTATAGGGTAATTATATGGATTGTCTGTAGCCTTTGGCATGTTTTTTTAATTGTTTGCCTATAATTTTCTTCAAAATTGTTAATTTTCAGCAGAGATGTGCTTACAGGGTAGCTTCTGAAAGCATGCCCTGAGTTACCCTGTCTGTCTATGGAATGGTGGGGAGGGAAGGGAGAAGGGAGCAGGGTGTGCTGCTTCTCAGTACCTGGGTGTGGGTGGTGTGTCCTGTGGTGCACTGTGGTGGGTACAGGACCTGTGTTGCTGTGCAGCACTGGCTCTGCTGGGGAGCACATTCTGTCACGGGAATAAATCCTGATAAATGCTCCCATCCAACACTGAAATGGTGTTAACATCCTGAAGAATCAACTTCTACGAATCCTGGGGCAGTATCACTTGTATTTTTCATATATATGTATATATACACACACATACACATCTATAAGTTCTCTTTAAAATATTGTTTAGAGGTATTTTAAAATCTGAGAATTGAGCAGCGTTACCTACCCGTGAATATTTCAGATATTGCTTGTAATCACATGGAAGACTGTGTCATTTGTTTGGGGTTTTGGAGGATTCTTGAGCAGGACTTGGACCTTTTCTGCAGAGTTCCTTTTGACAGCCATGAAGTTACTTATCTCTAGTAAAAAAGACAATCTGATTTGTAGATTGCTCTGTAAAAGCTGCTGTAAAATTAGTTTGGACCCCACTGGTTTATATGTCCCACATGTGGGTGTTTAGCTCTTCCATTTTTCTCACGAAAACGCTCCTGTAAAAGTGGTCTTTAAAGCCAATTTGTGCCTCATTGGCATTTTTTTTTTTTAAGACAAAGCAGAGATGCAGTGTTCCAAGCAGATAAATTTTTGTTCCCAGCTGTTTTGAATGCTCATTTGATGTTAAGTCTTTGTTCAATTCAGTCCTATGTCATTAATGACTATGGAGTAAGTAGGTATGCAGAGCTGGAGGAAATCCTGTTTTATACGTTTTATTCTAGGACAGCCTCAGAAAGACTAACAATAATGCTGCTTGGTGAGGTAATGGGTAAACACAGTAAGAAATAAAAATGTACTTACTCCTTACTGAAGCAGAAAAATAGCACATGAAGCATAATGTTGTCCTTGATAAATGCAGATAATCTGACCTGCTCCAGTCCATAGATTAAGGCATTAGCTGGGGCATCCGAAACAGCTTCTCATAAAAAAACCTGTCCCTCTGGTTGTAAAGGAGTTGTCAGCAAATGCTAACGAGAATTAAGCAGAAGTGGGAGCCCAGTCATAACCCAGCAAAGTCACTTGAAAGGCTTTCCTTGACCTCAGCGGTCAGTTAATTCCTGTCTGTAGGTGGAGGGTGGTGTTGCACAGCATAGCGTTATCACGAGGCCGATGTGGGCACCAGCTCCAGTCAGGGGAGTGGGTGGTGCACAGCAAAGCTCTGGTGAAGCCTTGGGTTTGTACCTATCCTCTTTGCGATCCTTTCAAGACACTGTGGGAAAGAGAAAATGGGCGATCCCCCAGCGTTTCCTTCCTTTTGCTGAATGAGTGAAGTTTAGTAGAATAGGAGTATTTGTTTTCAAGAAGAACCAGTGTTCTCATAGGAGGTCAAATTTCTTCATCAAGTTCTTGAGGAAGTCTGGGTTGCATTTAAAGCTTTTGATCTTGGATAGTAGATGACCGAAAGGTAGAAAAACAGGATGAAATTTTGGTAGTTTTGGGAAACTTGACCTTTTTTCTCTTTCTTTTTCTTTTTTTTTTTTTTTCAAAGAAAATGTGAAGTTATGTAATTTTTCCATCAGCCAACTTCCATAGCAGCATGTGTGAGTACAGTGAAACATCCTAACTCCAGCCTACTTGCACTGTCTGTGCTACAGGCCTCCCTAGGGACCTAGGGCAAGTCAGATAGCATTACATTTTTAGATATACTTACCCCATTAAGCATGTGCACTTTGCTCAGCATGCAATTACAGACTAATGAGTTGCATGCATATATACCAGAGCCCTCCTATTGGTATTCTTTATATATGCACTGTTTCTTATGTGCATTGCTGTGGTGCATATACTTCAACTATATTGTTAATCTCTCTGTACCTTCATATTTTTGACTGTGAAACAGCAGTGATCCCTTTTCTTTGAGTAAATAGGCAGTCATACTTGTCACATATTTTAAGACCTCTTAGAAGATATACTTATTTAAGTGCTTGTGATTTATCCTGTTTTGCTTTATTTGATTCTTTAAATGTCAACCACTCTGAACAGTTCCTAGGATTTTCCCCTTTTATTTGGGAAGTGTCAGCTGATGAGAAGGCAGCTGGTGTGCTGAAAGTATTGCTCCTGTATGAATTTGGTGTGCAGTGTGTTTAGCTGTGGAGAAAGCCCAGTAACAGTTGCCCTTGGCTTTTGCTTTTTTCTTTTTCCCCTAAAAGTTACCATCGTGCCTTGTTGGTTTAATAGTGAAAAAACGCTGCAGCAGGTTTATCTGTGCAGTGCCTTTCAGGTAGCGAGAGATACCTGAGGAATGAAAGAGATCCCATGTGTGTAACTGGCTGGCACTTGGTTGACCTAAGCTGACGGGTCTATACATAGTCCTGACTCGTGCCTGCCAAAAGAACATCTGATGCAGACAGCTGCTGGGTGTGTGACCCTTTCAGTGCATGGGGCCTGCATGGGCATGTGCCTTCCTACCTCTTCGGTGGGTGCGGCAACCTCCAACGCTTTCAGCTCTCCCGTGCTTTTGGAGAGGACTGCCGTACCAAGAGACCTTGTCCTAGGTGGAGGGAGCTGTTGGACCTGTGAAGGCAGGGGGGAGCTGGGATATCTGTGCTTATCTTCTGCAGAGGAGCAGATGGTCATGGCTCCTTTATGCAAACAGTGCTTCTTGGTGGAGTATTTAGGGTAAGGGGGTGAATATGTATTGGGCATCACAAGCTTGTAGTTGCCTGATGGAAAGTGCAGAGGGGAGGTTGCTTGAAGCATCTCCCTCTCCCAGTCCCCAGTAACTGTTATTGGTTCCCAGATGTAGGAGGGAAACTATCCATTAACAGCTGCTTTCCAGAAACACTTGAGATCGGAGCCTAATGAGTATGTATCACCTCTAGTGTATCTTGCTTGTTTCAGGTTATGTTGTGATGGCAGTCCTGATCATTATCTCATATTAATTTTCTAGAGCATGATGTATGTGGATACACCTACTGCGCTCAGAGATCTCACTGCAAGATTAGAGACCTGTTTAGGAAATTAGTAATGAGAGAAAAACGCGTAATTAAAAATGATATCAGTTTGGAAGCTCATCCATCTTCAACCAGCTTGCTGGAAGAGAAAGGAGTCTTACACAATGCTTAGTGGTGGGAAAATGCATTTGGCTTTCTACATTTTAAACAGGAAGGAACTCTTTAAATGACAGACTTAACAATAGTAATTAGGGCGTTTGGGAATGTTGGATCGCATATTGTAACTGCATGATGTCGAGGTAACTCAGACTGTGTAAAGTTAAAGCAGATCTCATTATATTTGTTTCCTTTTAATGATGCCTTGAGACTTTTTTTTTTAACTTATTTTGACCCTGTATAAAGTAGTTTGGTCCTTATACTGAAAATAGCATTCATATTTTCAGGTAGTCAGATTTACATATGCTGAATATTGGCTGTAACATTATGAGGTTGCACACTTAACAGGTTATTTGTTTCCCGAGAGATGCAATTTTATGTGAAATGTCTTAAATTCAGAGACTGCAACAGAATTTTAGCTCTTCATCCCCAATGACCATTATAAAATTGCCATATGCCTAAAAATGTGCTCAGCACAACTGTGATTGTTCAGACCGTGAATTTTCTCTCATTTTATGATGGGATCCTTAGTTTGGAATAAAATTATTCTTCAGAAATAGGACAAACACCATTTGGTTGTATAATGTTCATTATAAAATGTGGTAACTTTTAAGCATTTCAAACAGTACACATGCTTTGTTTGAGTTTTTATGACATTTTTTATGCACAGTTAACAGTACCTTGTTGTCACTTTTGTCATAGTATGTCCATAAATTCAATTATCTTACTCTTTGGTCCAACTTACAAACACATAGAAAACCAAAGCAGATGTCAGAGCAATAACCAGGTGTACATTGTAGTACTTTGCAAAGTTTTAGTAGCTGCAGGGATGTTTCCTAGTTAGTGGATGTGTCTGTTAAGTGCTTCTGTCTGTTGTATCTTATTCAGGAGCATACCTTGCATACGGTATTTTCAGTCTGAGCCTGGCTATTTTATCTAGCAACAGCCTCAGAGCGACCTTGCAGAGGGGTGTGCTTTTTCAGTTACAATCTCCATAGTGTAGTTAGCAAAACTGCTGGATCCCTTGTGTAGAGTACTGTGTAATTTGTGATTTTTGTTAAACTCATTAAATGCTTTAGAGTTGTGAGTTTCACACAGAGGAGCCTAGACCCAGCTGGGTCTATGAATGTGACCTCTGTGTAAATATTTACACTTTTTGCCTCTCTAAGCCCTCTGGGGTGAAGCCAAGCATGGGCTGTGAAAAGTGGTCGGAGGGCTGGAGCCTCTCTTCAGTGAAGAAAGGCTGAGAGAGTTGGGGTCGTTAGCCTGGACAAGAGAAGGCTCCAGGGAGACCTTGTTGGGGCCTTTCAATACTTAAAGGGAGCTTATAAGAAAGACAGAGAGAGATTTTTACCAAGGCCTGAAGTGATAGGACAAGGGGTAGTGGTTTTAAACTAAAAGAAGGGAGATTTAGATTAAATAGAAGGCAGAAATTTTTTATGATGACAGTGGTGAGACACTGGAACAGATTGCCCAGAGAAGCTGTGGGTGTCCCATCATTCTTAGTGTTCAAGGCCAGATTGGATAGGACTTTGGGCAACTTGATCTAGTAGAAGATGTCCCTGCCCATGGCAGGGGGATTGAACTAGATGATCTTTAAAGATCCCTTCCCAACCAAACTATTTGATGATCTAGGGTGGCTGCTGATGGTAGTTGTTGGATGTCCACCTGTGAGAGATGATGGCTGTTGTTATCTGGGAGGAGGGACAACAAGTGAGAAGGGTATGGCCAATATGACTCACCAAAGACCAGCAGTTCTCAGTGGTGCTTGGAGCAGGGAGCTGTTAGGTCGGTGGTCAAGGGATCCCTTGTGTCTGGGAGCTGGAGGTCAGCAGCTGTGATGAAGAGGGTGGGCAGTTCCCTGGCATTCCCAATTACACCCACCAATGAAGAACTGGCCTCTCTGGGGAGGTGCAAAGGGAGATACAGACTGTCTTGGCAGCCACTTTGTGGTCTGCACTGTTGTGTGTGGAATGGGGAGATGTGAATGTGGTCTGAAGATGTCTCCAGTTGCTCTGTGCTTGCTGCCCAGAAGGAGCTGCATGGCAGGGAAGGGAGACCTGCAGATTTGTACCCTGACCAGGCCACGGAGCCAGGACTGGGTCTTTTATGAGCAATATTATGTATTGATGCAACAAAGAGAGAGAAGATCTTTTCCCAGGAATTAAATAATTGCTTCCTTGATGAAAGGACCCAACATCTGGCTTTTGTGTTAAATGCATTTTGTCATGTAGCTGTAACTGTTTGCTTTGTTCCTGGCAGTAACTTTAACTTATTAACGTATGAAGCTGTTTCCAGGTCAGTGGAAAACTGCATATAAATCTTCATTGTCTTTAACTCTTTATAAGATATAATTAGCTTCCAGTAATCATATTGCAATGCTGCTGTTGTGATTATGTTGGTAGTTACTGTGCAGTGCAATTCTGGTTTTATAGATGGGAGCTAATGTCAGCTTGATTAAAATAAAGGTTAAACATTGGCTTATGTTGTTGACCAGTTAATTTTCTCACCTTTCTGCTGCCCAGTTTCGTTGCCTCCTGCAGTTCTGAGATGTGACTGCTTGCTGCTGAGTGGCTTCTGATTAAAAAGCTGTGATATTTAATACGTGGCGCTTCAGGTTGAAGCGGAGTCACTTTTGGTAATGGTGTCTGTGGTGGGAGGGAAGAGGTGGATTGTGGCAGGGTCTTCAAGGACAGTGACTTGGCGGAGCACTAGTGCCTAGAAATGTTTTGATCCTATTGTAATGAGTAGCGGCTAGTTCCTGTTGTTGTTTCTGTTTTGATTGAGTGCCCAGCTGGTGTATGGTGGAGATAGGATGTTGGGGCAGGGAAAGGAAGTAACTGTCAAAAGTGCATCTCCCTTAGGAAAGCAAGAATGTGGAGGCATGGTAGAATTGGCATTTAAATAGCACTTACTTTTCCTTGGTTTTCATAGTGCACTGACCGTATGCAATTTTCCACATGCTGGGTAATGGAAAGTTGGCCCCAGAGGAAGTCACTTTGTAAGTCAAGTTTGAGATTATAAAATCAATCACTGTTGGGTCACTAATTGGTGTGGAAGATAGGAATTTCCTATACAGTATGATAAGTTCATTGGTTTTCTGGCAGCATGTGTGCAGTGAGCTGTTTAGCCAATGATACTCTTTCCTGGTTCTGTTGTTAACTCAGGAAAAGCATCAGGTCATTTATAGCTACACCCAAATCGCTGGTTTGTTTCTGAGTAGTAAGGGGAGGGCGGGGAGAGTTTGATGTCATTTAGAATCTGCATGTGTTTTATGAAGTTTGTTTTCATCTCTTTGTGGCATAATAGTGAAGCTTGGCAGCCACACGGGAATCATGAAGATTGATTGCTCTTGGTGTTAAGCATCTCACATCTCTGAGTTTATGTCAACACAAGCCTTTTTCCAGCAGCAGCATCTGGCTCATTGGCAAGATCTGTGGACAGTTGTTCTGATTGCTCTGGAGATGCCTCTGGCTGTCATGTGGCTGCTGCCTTGGCCGTGCTGCTTTGTTATTCTAGCTGGTCCCATTTTAATTTATTTATTTTTTTGGCTTTGGCCTTTGATTCTGATGAATTGCTCTTGAGACTGTGGTCTTGAATAAATCTTGCCCAGCTTCCTCATGCAGGGACTTCCATGAGATGCTGATGTTAATTTATTTCAGTGACTATTTGCTGATTGGAGCTGGAGCAATAACATCCCAGTCTGTGCCTTCTGTGCAGGTTTTCCCTGTGAATCACATCAGTCTTGTGAAGTAAAACACACATCTTTGAGTATATCCTGCATAATGGGTTTCTCTGAGACTAGAGCTGCAAGCGTAAATCAAATATTACCAGTACACAATCAGTGTACACAAACCAGTACACAAGGATGGTGCCGAGTGTCCTGGAATCAACCACTTGGATTTCTCTAATTGACCACTGGAAGTGGAGTTTCTGGCCCAGCCAATATAAACTGGCACAGGAGCAAAGAATAGTGTATGTCAGTTGTGGATTTACAGCACCTCAAGTGCTCTCCCTGTCTGTTTGATTGTATGTTTTTTATTCATATGCCTTGTACTTTAAAACCATGATTCTTTCGAAGAACCGTGGCTTTGGAAGGTACATGGGCTCAAATGAAAGTGAGTGTTTCTTAAAATACTAAAGCATATATTTCATTAAATAAGCCTATTGAGGTCAGAAGGTCAGTACTTCTGGTTGAAATTAGCAGGGCTGTGATGTGCAGGAGGCTGGACAAGATGATTATCTTCACTGGCCTTTGCCTCCAGTGATCTGTAGAACTGCTTCAGCACTGTCCACAATGAGAGCTGTTTGATGAGCTGTCAGATTTTATAAGGATGTTAGCAAGGCATGATTAAACACAGTTTTCTGGTTTAAATTTGTATTTACACGTGTAATAATAATAATAATAACAATAATGCAACTTTTTTTTTTAGTGATTTACTGCAAATTTGACACATTGTCTACTGTCACAGAACTTCATTTTAAAATGAAAGGGGAATTTGTACACTAAGATGTAATTTAACTCATCACTCAACAACTGCAAACATGCACTTCATGGGCATTTTATGAAATGGAGAGGCAGGTTGGTGAAAGAGTTCATTGCTGATTGGAAGTTAGGAATGGGGATATTTCAACTTAGAGGAAGCAATACTGATTTTGCCTTCAGTATGCAAGTTGCTTTGGATTTCTTTAGGACCCAGGTTTCACTCTGGGGCTGTAATTTCTCTTCTTAAAAGAACCTTTTCCTTCTCTGTACTTGGCCTTTTCCAGCAAGTGATGAAGCAGCTTCTTTTCCTAGGTCCCAGAACACAAATTAAAATAAAAACATCCTTTTATGTAGCGCCTTCAATTGAATGGAAACATAAATATATCCTGTGATGTCAGGTATTGTCTACATTTGTGGAATTTCTATAGAAGCAACGTTAGATACTGTAAATGTTTAAGAGCCCTGTAAGTGTGACTGGTAGGACGAGCTAGAGCCTTTCATCTCTTAGTTGCTGGTTTTAATAGGATCTGGCTTGAAACTTGAACGTTGTTGCCAGGTATTTGATTGCTTCTGTGTCTCAGGAGATAAGGCTTTTTTTTTTGTGTGTATGAGGAGCCTGAAAGTTTACAGAAGTATTTTAGCCAGCCATCTGTGGGCATGTCTATGTGTATGTGTGTTATAGACAGATACAAACTCACTTTGCCCATGTGTTTAATAAGTTTATATCGTCATAGCAGAGTTTACAAACCTTATTAAAATAGCTTTCAAGATGCTCTGAGCATGGGTGTAGTAGGTTTTTGTCTGCCTGTGGGCATAGCCACATTGATTTATGTTTGTAGAAGAGAGACCTTAGGCAAAGGGAGTTGCTCCTTTTTGATTACACCAGCCCTTTGGATGGGGAGAGGTTGCACAGCTTGCAGGTTTCACAGGACCACTGCAGGGCTTCTCACCAGAAGGGTTGCAGGTGGGTGTTAAACACAGGACTGTTGTCCTGCTCACACAAGTGCAATTTGCTGAGCTGACAAAGGCAGTTCTTACTTCTTAGGTTGCGTAGAAAATGTACAATGCTTTTTGGTGTGGAGTCAGGTATTTTAAGGGTTCAAGGCTGGATACATGCTTTATTGTTCACAATGCAGTATAATCATTGAAAGGCTTGTTAAAAGACTGTATGACCAAAGGATAGCAGCCAACTTGCAAAAAGTGGTATTCTTTTGGGAAGCCAAAGTACTCTTATGCAAAGCAATTGATTGATCTGACATAGGACTATTAGGAATTACTTGTTTTGTAGATAAGGGTTATCTAATACTGTTCAGGTAGTGGCTGTTGAAGACCAGCATCAACAACAAAAGCAACAAGAGTATCTTACTACTAATAATAATCTCATTCTTGCTATATTTCTACATAGTGTCTCACTGTGTCACTGCTGCTGGTTCATGGGCTATGATGTTGTGGTGCTAGGTGTGGAACTTCTCATCTAAAGAAACTGTTTAAATAGGAGAAGTCTGTAAGTAAATTATAGCCACAGAACACACTGGGCTATTTTAAGTTTTCAGGACCTCTTTAAGTAACTCGTCCTTATCGACCTTTGTTCACTGTGTATATTTAGGTTTTGATATCTCGGTCTATCTGTCATTTGTATGGGTACCTGGAAGAAACCATACCTTTTTTGGTGATTATTTGTTGCTTCTGAAAACCTGATAGAAATGTTGCAGGGTCAGAGAAGCAACAGGTTTACTGAGAAAATTGTTTTGGAAGGTGCTGCGAAATCTGCAGAGCCTCTAGGAACATCTGGACAGATAAGCCTGCAGATAGCTATGGATTAATCTTTCTCCTGCCATCCTGTTACAAACCTTTCTGGTGTACAATCAGCAACCCTGAGATGTCTGCCATTTGTAATCTGGAATGGCTGGTTTGCATTCCTTCACAGCTCCTTTTAATGGGCTTTGCAATGAGGTTTTTTTAACATTTGCAAGGAGATAGTCTAATTACTATAATGCAACTAGTACTCTCTGGTGGGTGGTTTTTTTTCATCTCAATTCTAATTTCTGAGGTTTTAATCAATCTTGATTATTAGGTTTATTTCCAGAATGTTATGGACAGATAGGAGTGGTTGGACTTATACTGTCTAATTTAGGCATCTCATTTGGATTCCCAAAACTATCCCCTGAACCTATAGAGAGTGGAATGTAAGAATTCTGTACTTTGTATCTGTAAGGGTAGATTATAAGTGGAATATATATGTAATACAGCTGATGATAAAGAATGCTTTGGGTATTGGGTGATGGGCTGTGAATATTTGGCAAAAGAAGAACTAATCAAGGTGATGCAGATGGTCACAACTAGGACAAGAGGCATGGAATTAATACAGGAATGATGCAAATTGGAAAACTTGCTACGATCAAGTCAGCATAGATTATTGAGTAGTCATCTAAGGAGAACAGCGTTTTGAAGTCTGTATTCCCTGTCTGTCTGTGGCAATTGAATCTAAGCAACAAGTCTGTCTGTAGATGCATTACCATCTTTCCAAAACCAGGATCATAAGAACATAGGGCTGGAAAAGCATCTTCAGATCTTTAAAAGGTAGTCCAGCTTCCTCCACTGAAATGGAATCACCTATCTCTTGATCACCTTGCATGGATGTTTCTCACCTGTTCTTCAGAGTCTGTCACAAAGGAACAAGATTTCTCAACATCATGCTGTAGAACTTGCCAGTCTTCACTCACCTATGACAGTTTTTCTTAAGGCATCTTTGCTCAAAAGTAGGATTTTGTATTTTCCTTTCCCAGGTGGATACAGATAGTAATTGGTCACCACTCTCTTTGTAACTACTTTTTGAGTACTGGAGGTCTCTGCTCAGTTTTCTCTCTTCTAAATTGAATAAACCACGCTCCTTTGAACTTCCTACAACATTCTTGTTTTCTAAACTGCTTTTTGTCCTATGGACACTCCTCAAATGGTCTGTCTCCATCTGCTGTTTATGTGGCTGAGAACATAGGGAGATCATTTGATATTTTGGGCAATGTCCCCCACCTGCAGATGTTCTGTAGGATCTACATATTTATCTTGTCTTTCTAATGCAAGATGGGGCCAGCAAAGATGGGGCCAGCAGAATGAGGTCAATTACTTCTATGCACCAACACCTTAACTGAAACCAAGGGACAACAATGGACCTTACTTCCATCCAAGTCTGGACATACTGGAGGTGCCAGGACCACTCTTTCCAACAGGTAGCTGATGGCAAATTTGTGAGTTTAGTTGCTGAAGTTCCTCTCTGATGAGTGGTATTTAAAAAAGCCATCCAAGAATCCATTTGAAAGAGCTGCTTGGAGAGGGAGGTGGTGTCTCGCACATGTGCCCCCTAGTAAGCAAAGGAACTGGAGCAGACTCTTCAGGCAGTGTGTTGTGGTGGAAGAGTTAGAAATACACTTCATCGTTCCTTTTCTGTTCATCCCTGCTTAGAAGGTTTTTTTTTTCCCCTTTTTTCTTGATTTAGTCCAAGCAAGGAGAAAAATTTAAAAACTCTAACCCACTGTGGTACTGTTCAGATTCAGATGTAAATCCATGATTTTTCAGCCAAGAAATCAGTTTTTGGTGAAGCACTTAAACTGAGGCAGTGGCACTTTAATTAAGATGAAGAGTAAGTGTAATCTGCTTTGTTTCTGGAGACAGACTGCCTGGTGTGCTAACTGTGCACTATATGCAGCAATTTGTAGCCTGCAAGAGGAGTGCACAATGGGCAGCCTTTCGGTTGTGAAACCTAAATAGTTTCTCTACAGTCCTCGAGTATTCATTTACCAAACAAATAATTGATAAAATGAGCAAGTGAAAGAGACACTGAGAGGGTGTGATCCAATGCCAAGCGCTGGTTTTCATAGTTGATTTTAAATCTACATTATGCTAATGATGTTCATTTGGAAAATGCGTTCACTCCCTAACTTCTGCTGCTGAGTGTTCTTTTAATTGGATTCAGATGGTTGGACTGAAACAGTTGTAGGTTTTATATACAGATGTCCTGAGTGTTCCAAGCACTCTTTTTCCTATCCAGTTTTTCTAAGCCAGAGTTGCTTTCACTGCGGCTGGTGTCCAGACGTTCTTGAACTCCCTCATTAAAGGTCTATCTGATACAAATGGGCAGGGCTCTGCCAGGACAAATGCAGTTATATTACTTAAACATGCTGAAGATCTCATCTAGGGCATTACTCCTTTCCTGGTCCTCTGGGCTGGGTTGCTGGTCTCTGGCCAGAGTTTATCAGTGGAGGAGTCCATCTCAGAAGGCTTACCATTGCAATTTGTCATTCTGAAAACATGGGCTGTTGCCTAAATAACTGTAATAGTGGAAAACATCCTTTTGTTTCCAATACAAGGGTATTAAGAGTTGAAGTTTCTGAGGCATTTTGACAAGGCAGCATGTTTTCTGTGTAGTGTTGCTGCTCTCTGATTTTCATCCCTATGCTGAAATTTAGAGCTACTATATTATCCAAGCAGTTTGACTGAACTCAAATGGTACGTGGATTAGGTACAATTCAATGTGATGAAAGTATCAGAGAGCATCAGTTTCCAGGGTGGTCATTTGAACTCTTTTCATAAGCACTCAGTTTGCTTTTCAGAGGAAAGAGAAGTTGCAATTTTTTATGCAGTCTAATAGTCAGATTTTCTGTAATCTGATTTACCATTCTCATAGGCTAACCGAAAATGTACTCTCTGGTTTCAAGGAAGAAACAATTAAGGACAGAAAAATAATTATCTTTGAAATAAAAATGTCTAATTGCTATAAAAACTTTTTGTCTGAATTTCTGAAATGCAACTTCGTCTAAGTGGGTTTTCAGACACCAAAGTATTGTGTGGTGATGAGTATGCAACTGCTTCCCCAAATGCTTGCTGCTATTCAAAATGATAATACTTTGATGGAGGTTTTTTTTTTTTTTAAAAAAAAAAAAAAAAAAGAGAAAGAAACAAAGACACAATTGGTGTTGGAAGATGGTGTTTTCATATGAACAAAATCAGTACTGATTTTGCATTGTGAAGTTACAGCAAGCCACAGACCCAAGAGGGAAAATTAAAGGATTACTTAAAACCAACAATAAACATGCAAATTTAAAGTAATCATTTTAAAATGAAGTCATACACTATTAAAAATAAGCACAAAATTACATACTACTTTGGATGTGTAGTGTATAGAATACACCAAATGTTAAAACAGAATGAAATTAAGAAAAACAGTTTCCAAAGGCAAGTAAAATATCTGTTTAATTAGATCATAAAGAAAGGAGATTAAAAGTAATATTTTGTGATACAGTAATTACTGTTTTTCACAAGTAGTCAGGTTCCTGTGTGTTGATCTAAATTTAACTGTGATAGCAGATCTCTTTGGGGTCTTTTGTTTTGTTTGTGTCTTTTAATTATTTTAAATCGCAACCCCTACCTTTATTTTGTTTTCTTTACACTAAACACACTGTGTGGCTGTTTGCTCCAATACTCTGCAGGCTCATGAACACAAATCTGGGAGATCAGCTCATACCCTCTGGTTCTGCAAGGTTAAAAGCCAAATCCTTGCAGGGGACTCTACAGCAAGATAACAGGAAAGGCGGCTGAAACCATTGGGAGGTGGGTTGAGGTGCTGATGGGAGTCTGAGATGTAAATAAACCAGATTGCTCTCATTTCCTCTTTCCACTGTATTATGCATTCCAATAGCACTATTCATCTTTATGACAGACACCTATTGCTTTAACTTTACTGCGGGCCACTGAAGTACATTAAAGTGGGCAGGAAATAGAAATAAACAGAGTTCAGAGGAGGCTGCAGAATAACTAAACATGCTGCAGTCGTTTCTAGCGTGGGGTCACGCGTTTTTTCGCAGATTTATCGTATTGCTTGACTTTTGTTAGAAAGGTGGGCGCTGTTTAAAAGAGATGCAGTATACTTATAAAATAGGTAAGAAAATGTGCTCGGATATTTTTCTTCAAACTCTTTGGGTTGCCAAAGATGAAAAGAAATTGGGTTGGGTCTCAGCAGGGTCGAGTCAGTGGGATATATCTTTGTGCAGTACCGGAGGTTGTGGTTAGGAACAAAATAATGGGATTGGAGGTTTGAAGAAATCCTGCTAGCGGCCAGCATGGGAGGAGGACCACTCTGTTGGCTTAAATTAATCTTCTGCCTAGAGGTGGTGAGATGTTGAGGTAGAGGGGCTGTCTGGAATCTGGCCTTAAAAATGCATCAATTTGTTTTTTTAATGCATGTTCATTTTGGTCACTTTGGAAATGTGGATTGCTCTCCTGCTTATTCAGAGGGCTGTTTTCAGGGATAACAAAGTTACACTGCAAGTTCCAGATCCTCTTAACTCTCAGGAGATGAGACTTCTGGTGAATTCTGGTTTTGTGAAAGCTTTGTGTGTTTATTTTTCCTTGATTGTTTATATTCTGATAAGATTAGGTCAGTAAATGAATGAATTCACAACATGAGTTACTTGAAGAGTTACAGCTCATATTTTCATTCCCTTTAAAGAGACAGCTACTTGGAAACCTTTTCTTTTAAAAAAAGTAAAAATTAACCATTAGAGCTGTTTTTTTTCCTTGATTACATTGAGCAGTCTCTGGTGTTGCTGAGTATAGTCTCTTTTTTTTCTCTGTTTTTTGACAATGACTGCTGCATAGTTGAAAGCAAGCATCAGCCTTCAAAGTATTTGTCAATATAGAAGATATTAGTGGATATTTCACAATGTCATGTAAGATAAAAACTAATTTGTAAGCAGCGTGGCAGAAATCTGGAAAGACAATTAAGACAAAAAATCATTAACATTGATTCTTTTGCACTGGGAAAGTACATTCCTTTCTCCCAAAGCATCCTTTAAAAATGTTGTTTACCTAGGTCAGTATTTCAGTATATATTTCAGTGTGACATTCAGTGATTCTTCTTCTGTCTTTTTAATTATCTTTATATCACGAATTTAATTTAATTCAGAATACTGCTCCAGATACACTTGCGTTGCAGAAACTGGTGCCAGGCAGAATTGCAGGTAATTACTGAGGACGGTTGTTGGCAATTTGACTTTTCATCATTTGTTCGTCGTCGTTTGTTCGCACTCTGTGGATAGTTCCTTGCTGAAAGGATTAGGTTACAGATGGGTGGGTATTACTTCAGGGACTTCTTAAGTGAGAATCCAGATGCTTTTCTGCGTCCTTTCCTCTTGCTTAGTTTGGGAGTTACAAGTCAGTAGCTGCAGGTAAGATTTAAAGCTTGTATCTTTGTTTCTCTTTTGCAATGGTAAAGCTCTCTATTACTCCTTGTTGACTAAACAAATGATCTAAGTGCAAACGTTAAATACTTGGGAAATTACAGATTGAGCTAAAATTTCAAAAGAATCTAATTTTTTAAGAGCAATATCACTGACAAGCTGCTTCAACTTTTCAAAAGGGTTCAGCTCCAGCAAGGTCATTTGGGGTTGCATGCTTTTGAAAACTAGGCTATGATTTTGGTGCCTAAGCTGTAGAGGGGCTTCTCAGAGCTGTTGGCCTTTGGTCACATCCCAGTTGCTTTGAGTTTGTCTGTAGCTTCAAGGGCAATGGGCTCAAGATGTAGTATTTAAAATTGTGAGGTGTGGGTTTTGTTTGTGTGCCCCACGTGCAGCGCATCGGTGTTCTCTGCATAGCTGAAACCCTGCCTGGTCCTTGCTGGGTTTCACCGGGAGGCAATGCAGCAGTTGAGGTATTCATCAGAGAGGGAAGTGTGAATTTAAATCACAGAATCATAGAAATGACAGTGTTTATTTCTGTTACATAGTACTGGATGTGGGGTTTTTTTTGATTTTCAAATCTGAGCTCGTTTTCCTTGCTCCTGGTTTCAGAGAGAAAGCCTGAAGGCAAACTCCAGGCTAAATGCAGCTTGTGTTGTACTAAACGGGTGTTTTGCCCTGTGTTCTAGTGGGAGCACAATCTTGGTTTCCCAAGTTTACCATCCTGCCCATCCTTCCATCCTGAGCTTGGGAGGACTTGAAGACCATGTCTGTGTGCGCTTCCTTGTGTGGGCAGTTTGCACATGTGTGTTTAATCTCAGCAGCAGTTTGCAGTCTTGCTTGTGTCTGTAAGAACCACTTGCTGGTGAACAGTGGTACATTCAGGTTATTTGAGAAAAATCTTCCTCATATAAGTACATGTAATTATCTTGTCCCTTGACCTTGCTGGGGGCTGCTGGGCCCCCCAGTGCAGTTAGTTGTCTGTAGTGAGTCCATTTATTTTACTCTTCTAACAGCCTGCAGTGTTTAAATATGTCAGATTCATATGCAAAAGTTAACAAGCTGAAATTGGAGTTTTAGCTTCTGTAGTGGGAGGGGAAGCTGTGAATATTACAGCATCACAGTATTTTGCTTATCCTGCTTGTTCAGAAGGAAAGAACAGCATTTGGAAAATAGGTGTGACAAAGACAGCATCGTTTATTTATGCTGTGCAGGAATAAAGGACTCATCTTCTTTGTAGCACAGCAGACTAAATTGGTTTTGGAGCACTGTCTGGAATAGAGACTTGTGTGTTGTATATTTAATTTTTGTGCCAATCCCCCCAGCAACTTGCACACCCCCTTTGTCTGGCTTGCCTCTCTGCTGTAGTAAGGGTGGCTTTAACTGCTTCCCCCCTCCCACGTGTGCCTCTAACACATTTGGTCACTCAAGTTTTATTTCTTCCCTCGGTAAAACATGAGAGTGTAACTTCCACCCTGGCCTTGTTAGGGTGCGAAACGGGGGCTCCCCAGGACCAGGCATTGTCACCAGGTAGTAAAACCTCTTTAATGGGGCTGGCTTAACTTTTAAGTTATGGTTAATGTTTTTAACAGTAACTTGTGTTTCCTCTGCCCTTCACGCCCAGCCATTAGCCAGGTGTTTTTGTCGCACAGAGTGGAAAAATAAAAGTAATCTAACCGTACAGCTGCACCCTTGGAGAGGTGCTGGAGGAGGGTGGCCACAGATGCCAACTGGGGATCACAGAGCCTGGATGAGTGGGTTAAGAGGCTCCTTGTAAATGCTTCACAAAATACAAGTGCTGGAAATGAAATGGCTTTTTACATTTTTCTGTAACTATAAATAAATTAGAAGGTTTAAATTTGGCATACTGTGTGCTTACAGGGTTTGCTCTGTGTAATTTTCTAAGTAAAACAAAATTTTTTATTACTTTTTTTTTTGTTCCCCCCTTTAATATGGCATTCCGTGTAACTGCAAGACAGGCCTGACTCTGATCAGCTTTACACTGTAAACTGTGTTTATGGAGCTAGAATTGGGGTCATTAATTTTCTTTACATCAAAAGAAGTAATTTCTTTTAAATGAGAAGCCTGTTTCACCTAGTAATTCGCTTTAATTGCTTATTTGAAACTTTTGACATTTGATAGCAATTTTAAACATTGCCAGATGAGGCTGAGGCAGTCGGGACCTGCAGGTGCTTCCTTGTGTGCCCAACTTGGATCAAAGGAGCGAGCCCAGGGACGTGCCTGGCCGCGGACGGGGCACTCGGCGCTGGAAGGTGCTGCTCTCTGGGGCTGTTTGAAGAGATGCTGTGTGTCAACCTCGGCAAGAATTTGCTCAGAGGGCTCTGCCTTGGAAGGGTTTCTGCAGAGTGCTGTGCTGTTTGTTTTTCTTGGGAGACAGACTGAGTGGCCTTTGTTTTGCCAGAGGCTTCACAGTGCTTGCAGCACTGAGTTTTTATATTTTTTAAGACTAACCAATAGCACTTTCTGCTGAGGGGTTAGAAAAAAGTTTCTAAAATATTAATTACTTTTTTTTTTCCTCTCACTAATATCTGTTAATTTAATATTGACGTCTTCTGGGAGGTTTGGAGGGAAAGAATTTTCTTGCTCATGAGGGTAAGCAAATGGTGCAACTTCAAAGGCATTTTTACCAGGATTCTAAACCTCAATAAAGAGAAAAGAGACAAAAATGAAACAGTGTCTTTCACTTGATTTTGTAAACTGGTTCACTAATATGAATGCAATTTATTGTTCAGTCAGCAGCAGGAATAGCTTTCCTTAGCCTGACAAGTAACTTTCCCCCTCCTCCCCGAGTAACTAAATTAACAATAATTTAGATTATTGTGGAAAAAGCAACTTTTGTTAATGGCTGTTTGCTGCGGAGTGATGTGATGCTAGATAGACTCTCAACGGTTTCTGTCAACACCATACTGTGTCTTGTGAGATAGATTAAAAACTGTTGCAGGAGTAGTCCAGCAGCTGAAAATGAGATAAATTCTGTGCTGCTGCTGCAGAAGTGAGGCAGCATTATAGGACTTTCTGAATTCAAAGCAAAGGGAAATAGTGCAGTTAAAAGAGAATAATGAGCAAAGCCAAAGTATCAGTGCCAAGACTTCTTAAAAGAATTTTATTGATGTGTGTTGTAATTAAAACCAGAATTAGTTAGTTTTCTAATAGGACATTCATTTCCTAGAGAGAAATTACAGCTTGGCATGGAGTAATACATTTTAAAAAATGAGTACTGATCTGGGGATAGCTCAGCATATGTTGGATGGCTGACTTACTAACTTTGTGTGCCCTCATTATTAACAAGCAAATTAAATATTTTTGCTTAAAATAATTATGCAAATAAACCTTTGGCTGTGCTGTGATTTCATTAAAACCTTAATTGTTTAAAGAGCTCAACAAGAGTGTGTGAAGTTTGGTCAGTTTTACTGCACAGTATTAGTCTTGATAGCAGATTTACAACAGGGCTGGAGTTAATCTCCTGACTAATCTTTCCAGTAGCAGGTTTGGGATGGGAAGGCATTTGTGTGTTTCAGGAGATAGGTAACTCTACCTCCGAATGGGAAACACAGAGCTGGGTTTTAAAATGTCTGGGCAGCCTTAAAATGAACTAGCAAGGGGGAAGGGAGAAAAAAATTGCTCTGTGGAAACAAAATAGGTGTTGCTTTTAAATCGCCTTCTTAGTGCACATTGTCACACCTTCACACATGGCTGTAGGCTCAAATCTATTTCTCATCAAAGCAACTGTAGCGTAAGGGAATATTGCGACCATCTGGGTTGCAAAGATCAGAAATAACGGTTCTCGCTAGCAGAGGAGCCAGCTCTGGGCAGCACCATGTAAACTGTTTTTTGCGCCACTTAATGAATCATTTCTGAGGGTGAGGAGAACAAAACATTTACCAGGTCACGCACTAATTTTTAAAAATACTTTAAAGTCCAATTTTCCTGGATTTAAGGTGGTGTATACCTTTGAAACACGTTATGGTATTTGTAGGTTCAGCATCTCAACTAGCATTCTTCATGAGCGTGGGAAATACAGGCATGTTAGATGTCTCTAAAAGAGATTAATTAGAAGAATGAGTAGTTATCAAGCACTCCACAGCTCCTCTGTTTAATTCTTCTGATAATTTTCATGATGAGTCTAATACGAATGAATTCACTTACGGTTTATTAATCTGCTGTGACCTGCGAGTCTTTTAGTGTATTTGGGGAAAAAAAGGATGAGAGTTACTAGAATAGATTTAAAGTACTTCCATGAGTGGAGAGCAAATCACAGAGAACTTGTGTCTCTTTCTTTCTTTTTCTGTTTCTGCATTGCTTTAATTCAGTATGTTTTTTCTGCCTTTCCCCACTTCTTTAGGACCCACGATTATCAGCTTTAATTTTTGACAAGCTTCAAGTGCCTGACTACTTACAGAAAAACAGGAATGAAGGAGAGAGCAGATGTGAAACTTGTGCCACTCACTTGAATCAGCTGAAGCAGGAAGCCATTCAGATGATGCACACCCTCAATCAAACCAGCTACCCAGAGATGCCCGACCTTCAGCCCGGCGCTGGGGCTGTGACCAGCATGGTACCTAGGATGGTCACCGTCTCTTCCCAGAGAGACCTGCCACTCATTGCTGGGCAGGTGAGCAGGCAGACTGGAAAATCACCGAATCTCTTCTCTGGGGCAGAGAGGAAGAAGGGACTTGGATGGTCTCAAGGCGTGGGCAGTTTTCCAAACTCCAGCGTTCAAGTCACGGTGGCTCCCAGCGGTCTCAGCGGCGCTCTGAGCTCGGTCACCATCCAAGCTCAGCAGTACCTTGAGGGCATGTGGAGTATCTCCAGGGTGAACAGTTTCCTGCCTCAGGCTTGTCTAGTAAGTAGTGATAATTCAGAGTTTTGTTTATGTGCACGTGGATATACAGAGAGAGAAAGATGAAATTTAAGAATGTATACATATTTATCTTAGAGATCAGCTGATGGTATTCTAAACCATGTTTCAAGAACTGAAGAGCTGAAGAAGCTTTGAAAGATGTTCTTTCAGGTGTCACAAGGAATTTGCTTTCTTAGATGGTAAGATCCTTTCCTCAGACGTTTTTGCACCTATTTTAGCTTCTCATATGCAGGTGATGTTATTTACCTGTCACACACCTTGTGACCCCTTTAGGAAAATATAAAAAGTCAAGTTTGTCGCATATGAAACTCTGGGAACTTAATGGGATTATATCAAAGATGAACTTGACCTTTAAGTCTAGCACTGAACTTCAAAGGCTGTGTTCAGTGCAGCACATGCTGTTGATAGACTGTGATGGAGAGCATTAATCTTCAGGGTAGATGTGCTGCTAAACAGTTTGCTGTAAAGGAGGGTGTTCGGAAGGTTGCTTCAGAGCCACATGCCTGTAAATGTCATTGCACTTGGATTTTAAACATTGATGTTGATTTTAAACATTTCCTGTATTCTGTGTATATTTTGAGAACTCCTGTGGGAAATGAAAAAGCTTTATAGAGGTGGGTGTTACCTTTAAAAACAAGTTCAGTACAGACTTGTGACTATCTACGGAACTGTGCTAAAAGGAAGGATATAGTGACTGGTTTTGACTAGGATTTATCCCTAAACTATTTTCACATAGTAGTGAACAGGAGAGTGTGAGTAAAGATGAAATGTGTACAAATAGAAGTCATGGTTTTCACTTAAAGACGGTGTAACAGATCTTGCAAGACCAACCAAGGTATGTTGGTGCTAGATAGCTTTAAATTTAGCATAATGCTGTATGTGCTGTTATGTATAAACACTACCTAGTATCGCTTGGTAACTTCAGCTGGTTGAGCTCCAAGATCATCAGAGATAAATATTTAAGACTGCGGCTATGTAACATTACTTTTACAGGGTGGCTGTTGTGTTTCCTTCCAGAAAAGGTTTGGAGATATGATTCCCAACCCCCATACTTCTCCCTTATATGGAAATTTGTGAATGCACATACATCCCACCTTAGAGAGGTCCCCATTTAAATCCAATGAATCTTCACTGATGTGAGATCACTCTCTGATGATTTCACGTTGAGAAAAGGGAAAAAAACCTGACCCATTTAGCACTTCATGGTTTATGAGGAACTGCTAATGACAAACCCTAATGCTCCATGCATTAGGAATCACTTTGGACAATGTAAGGCACAGGATGTTACCTTTTAATTATCTTTACATTCTGTGTATATCACAGGAACGTAGGGGAAAAATGAGAAAACTACTGGGTTAAAACGCTTGCACTCTCTGAAAGCAGAAGTATTTCCATTTCTCTGCTCATTCCTTGTCTGCCCTTATTCTTGTCTTAAATAATTCACCAACAGCCAGCTTCAGATTTCTTCCTGCTTAACCATGCTGACTGATAGATGTGGTTTTCCCTAACCACTGCATTATTCTAAGATAAAACAGAGTTGCCTTATTTAACCCCCATGAAGGAAAAATGTGTATAATGCAACAGGGCTTAAGTGTGATCTAGAAATGTGTAAAGGAACTCAGTAGCCTGGAAAACAGTGACCTTTAATCAAGGGACAAACACTGTTAGACACTGAGAGTTGGAGGCTGCTTGGATGTGATCCAGTCATCTGCAAAGACAGTTTAGATTTAGAAGCAGTTTTTGGAGACAAGCTAGGCTTCAGTTGTTTTATCTCTTTTTTTCTTTTTTTTTTCTTTTTAAAAATTTAAATAGTTTTATTCATTTAAGCCCAAATGTAGTTACTGAGGACTCTGTTGTGCATCGCTTCCCAGATTGTGTTTTCTGTGTCTGTCTGAATTATCCTACTGCTTTTTGTGTTACTAAGAGCCTTGTGTCTGATGAAGCTATTTGGGTGGGTAAGGCAGAAAGTGCTTCCCTTATGCTTTTCCCCAGAGGAGTCACAGGTGTCAAAGGAAATAGGACTGGAGGGATTTCAGGAATTGGCTAGTATAGCCCTTGCCTAGGGCAGCATCCACTGCAGGACATTCTTGTTCAGGGCTCATCCCGCCTCATCTTAGACTTTTGCAAAGCCTGGGATTCCCTGACTTCTTTTGATTGCCAAGTCTGAACTTCCTTTCCTGTTAGAAAAGTTGTTGATTTAGTTATTTCTTTTTTGATTTTGGCTATTCTTTCCTGAAGTTGGAGGCAGGCTTTAGGTTTTAAGGTTAACCCAGGAGAGAGCAGTGTATATACATGCTTTTAGAGATGTCCGTCTTTACTAAACTTTCCTGTCTTCTTGTGGGGCAAAGCTGGCCTGGCTAGAGTAATTCTGGAGCAAGAGGAATAATGGCAGTAGAAAGGATAGCATTGAATTTATTATGTGTAATGGCACTCTGTCTCGGAGTTTGCAGCCCCCATCTAGGCAAGCTACCACACAAATGCATAAGAAAAAGATAGTCCCTTCCCCAGGAGTTTACACTCTCAGCTGTAATGTGAGTTATTTTGACCACTCTGTAAATACCCCAGTTTTACTTGAAATCTCTAATTTTGCTTTGATTTCTTACCAAAGGGTGGTTCTGGGAACAAGTCTTGGACTTACTGGTAGGAAACTGTTACCCAAGCGCTTTCCTGCTCAGTCATTTCACTTGGTGCTGTGATTAATTTTTTAAAGATGGGAAGACAGACACAGATAAAGGCTGGGGTTTGTCCCAACTGTTTTTAGCTGCCAAAAAGACAGGTGTTTAAGCTAATTACCAAGGCTTCCTTTGTAGTTGTGGGAGAGCAACAGACACCTTCAAGAGGTGCTTTGTCCTTCTCATCTCTTGGATGTCTGTCTTGGCTCGCCTTGTCCACTGAAGGTGCCTTTGACTTTCTGCTGGTGCTGGCAGAGTCCAGGTGGGTGACGAGCAAACCCTTGCTTGGGCAGCTAGTGCAGGGTGCTGTATGCCCAGTGCCTTGGAGGGGTGAAAGAACACCCCAGAATACAGCTGCCAAACCTCAGCACACCTCATACCTACAAACTTTTTTCCAGGTTCCATATTTTTTATTTATGGTTGATTTTAATGGTGGTAGTGGAATTATCTGCAGAGAAAAAAAAATGACTTGGTTTTTGCTCTTCTCGTCTCCCTCCCCAGACTTGCATGTATTGCCTTGTAATGTCACTTACGGTTGCGAAAACACTTCTGGGCTGAATGTTGGGGGTCAGAAGTGCAGGACGTCGTAAATTTTTAATACATGTTTGGAGTTCAAGTGTGAAAATCCATTATATAGATTATAAATTTTTTGAACAGGAATGTGTCTTTGAAGCTAGTGTGGGTGCTGCTCAAACCGAAATAATAACGGTGGGCTTCAGGAGCTGTGAAGAGGAACAGTAATTAAGGATCGGAGGAAGGTCCAGGGAGGGGAAGACTGGGATTACAACCCAGGTGCAGAAGGTGACAGTGTAATCAGCTGCTTTACCCAAGTGGCCTGTTGTGAAAAATTACAAAAAATAATCACCAGTAGCAGTGATAAGTAGTCTGACCAGACAGCGAGCACTGTGGAGGGGAGGGAGCTGGTGTAACTCTGGGTAAGACAGCTGATTTGTAGTGGACGACTGACAACTTTAATTAATAAATAGTTTTATATTGATGTTTTTAATTCTAGACCTGACAAGTGAATATAAGGTTACTACTCAAATGAAAAAACATGTTAGCAGTGCTCAGCACTGCCAATCTGTTTAACACAGAAGCAGAGGAGCAAGGAGTTTAGACTTCCTAGATTTGTGGGAGTCTGACTGGGAGGCAGAAAGTTAACACCACTGAAAATACCTTCTACCTATTAGAAGTATCTGCATGTATTGTGGAGAAAAGAGGTCTTACTGTATTCTTTCAGTTGGCTGTGTTATTAGTATGCAGTGTTACATATCGCATAAAAGTGGTAAAGTAGCCATGCCATGTGCTATAAAGACATCACAGTGAAATAGAGCTTGTTTGCAAATTGCTTTTTCTTTCATCTTAGGCAAAATGAAATCCTTGCCACACTGTATTTCTAATTCGAATGTATACAAATGATACTGGCTATAAGGCAAAGTATTGTGGCTCCTTGAATCTTTACCAGTTTCTAAGTTTCTTTAAAAATATATTAAAAAATGCACCATTAGGACATTGGAAAAGTTGGAGCACTGGAAAATTGAAAGAGACTTAAATAAAACTTTTAAAAGCACGTGTATATAAAATTGTGAATTTATCAATAGACCAATATACGTCCTTGTGAGTAATCACAAATTTAAGGTTAGGTATGAGTGTGTGGCCTGATTCAGTGAGGTTCAGAGAGAGAGGCTTCACCCATAGCACGTGTAAATGGATGTGTATACTCTAAAGTTAAAGGAGTTATATACATTTGTTTTATGTGAAAAGTCTCTTAAAGTTATTTTAGTCACAATTCAAGCTTTCCTGTAGTTCTTAGGAATAAGTCTCCTGCTTACCCTAATGTAAACCAGATGGATTCATCTGAGAGTAGTTCAGCCTCTGTTGACTTTCCTTAAATCCTCTTTGTTTGTTTATAGCATGGATGACTTACATTTTGCTTAGAAGATGCAGTAAAAAGCTGACTGTGGAAAACAGAAGAATGACAAGATTTACTTTCCAGCATTTACTTTTTTACTTTGATAAATGTCATGCCAAATGGATTTTTAAATTAATTTTTAAAATCCTTTTTGATAGCTTTCACAGTGACCTTTTATTAATACAATGCATGAAATATATTTTGTAACGAAACAATTAAAATATAGTGCTTTGACAGTAAATCTTGTCTGTGAGGCATCTGCATGACTTTGAGCTTTGGGGTATTTCTCAGACTCTACATATAACATCTTGATTGTGGAAAAGTCAATAGCAAACCCCAGACAGGCAGTGGGGTTGGGGTTGCATAGAGCCTTTTCTATTTTCCCTTTAGCTTTAGTGGTGTTGGTGCTGCTGCTTTTGTAGAGGAAGTACATAAAGGAAAGGCAATGGCAAAAAAAAAAAAAAATCTTCAAAGCTGGTGTTGGTCACTCTCCGTAACAAGTCCGAACAGCCAAAGGAAACCTTTTGATCTAAGTTACTAAATGCTTTTCTTGTACTAAGCTAATTTATAGCCCTCATGGAAAAGACTTTTCCAGAGACTGTTGGATCTCAGTTGGGCAGTATGGCCTTGCGTTGCACTTTGCTGCCTTAGGACATGCAGAGGGAAGGGGTGTGGTACGGGAGGACGATGCTGCTATGGGCGCCTGGCATTGTGATACGGGAGGACGATGCTGCTGTGGGCGCCTGGCATTCGGAGTCGGTGAGAACCCACCCCAGCAGCCAGGCAGCAGACCAGCTTGGACTGTGCGTTGGAAAATCAGCCTTAAACACACAGATAAAAACGTAGCCCTCTATTTTGTGTAGTTGCCTTATTTTCTAGATTGTTCCCAGTGTAGGATGCTGAAGGTGAAAATGAGATTACTTTTTAAAGTATCTCCAGGTACTGGAGTGACTTGGGAAAAACGTTAGGAGTTGACAGAAAGGGTATTGGCTGCAAGATGGAAACGGGCATTTTCTTAGGTGAGGGTGTGGACTGCATCCCTTTCTGTGGTATATTTAACACTTTTGCCATACTGTTGGTTTTACAGTGTGGGATGGGGTAACTATTCTCAGGACTCAGACCCTCTTGAGGCTCAAGTTACCACCTGAAAACAGTTCTTTTGATCCTTCACCGCTCTAGGCTAAGCAGTTGTTATTACAGCTCTCACAGGGAAACAAGTCCCTACTCGCCTTTGTTGACAATTGAAGTCAACAAGCAATAATAAAGAATGTTGGCCCAGACTTCACCTGTATTCAGCAGGAGTAGATTTAAGACAACCAGACTTTAGAGATTATGTGCAAATGATAATCCACAGAATTTACCTTTGGCCCGCAGGTCATTCTCACATCCAGCAAATGTATCATAAGCTACACTAAGATAAAAAATTTCCTCCTTTTTTTACCCAAATATTTAAATTTTCTACTCTCGCCTTTGAACCATCTTTGGGATGGCCTTTTCTGCTCACTCAATTAACTTTCAGCTTCTTTTGCTTCCCACTGGTCCATTTGTACTGTGCATGTTCTCCACTAGGACCTCGCCAGTGTTAATCGATGCATCCCATGCCACCCCAGCATTAGAAATCACCTTACAAGAAAGGCTCATTCTTTTTGGCTGGAGCTCAGAAGTGTCATCCAACATTTGAGAATGACTCTATATAGCTGCTGTAGAATGGCATTTGTGAGGCTACCGTTCTCTGCACTGGCTGCATTGGTTTTTCAGGGTGGGCTGCAGCTGAATGATGCCCTTTGGTTTCAGAGGTTAATGCAGCAAAGAAACCAGATACATTCCAGACTTAGCTCAGACCTTAGTTGTGTGCAGGCTGGTGGAGAGAAAGTCTTTTGCAGTGATCTCTGTATACCACATGGAAGGAACTGATTTGCACGGCTGGATGCAAGTGTGGATTGCCCAGTCGTCCTGCTCCTGTAAAACAGGATTGAACATGGTACGTTTTTTGGAAAGCACTTTGAATTTAACATTTGCTCCACAGACTGTGTACTGAAATGATGGCATGTTGAGGTCGTGGGACTCCAGGTAGTCAAGCTCTGCACAGTATGAGCATTGCCAAAAGCATCTCCCGTTGTTTTGTGGTGTGAGTGGCTGAGCATGTGTCAAGGATTGATGTTCTTTGTTACTTGCAACTAGAATCACTGAAATGCCTTGGGTGGTAGCTTCTGAAAGGAGATTTTAAAAGCATCAATAGAAATGTATCTATTTTTCTGTTTCAGCACTTAGGCAAAAATTTATGATGTATACATAGAGTTCATAGACGTTTCAAGCATTTAATATGTGCATGTGTTAAATGGAATGGATTGCCACTTTACTGAACATAGCATCAAATCAGCATTATTAATTGAAAAAGATTTTTCAAATTATTGCTAATGATGTGACACAGTTTTGTTAGAGATGGTGCATAAAATAGTGCTACTTGAAATGACATTAATGTATGCATTTAAATTCCTTTTTTCCCACTTACGTGTATTATTGATTTTATTTCATTGTTGAGGAGATAATGGATTTATAATTAGCATACAGTCACCGTAATCAATGATGAGAGTATTAGACTTATAAATAGAACTTTAAAACTATGATGAGGTAATTTCCCAGTGTAACGAAGGATCAATGAGAGGTTTGCTTTGAATCTGAAAGTCGTGCTTGTAAGATTCAAGCGTGAAACACTTCTAGGCAAGTGAGTCCATATAAATTATTATACAAACTGATGTTGTGATTAGGCATTTTCCAGAACTGACCTATTATTATTACTTTTGGTGCCCAAGTGCTTATGAATTAATTCCTCTGGTTTTGCATATCTGCCAGTATCTCAAAACTGGATGAGTTAGTTCTTTTCCGATACCTTAATTGAAGGCAGCATTTGAAAGGTGGCATAGGCAGGAGTCCATTGCTGTGTTTTTGTTAGGCAAAAATAATGGACTTACCATTCAGAACCTGCACCTTCTGCTTCCCAAAAGTCACGGTCATAAAGTTAGGCAAGGCCAGTGGGTATTGTAGAGGGATAGATGGCAGTACTTTCTGCAGTCTGCTCATACTCCCCATCATGCCCAGTTGTGGAACATTCAGGGGCATATCCCTGTCTGTTCCCTTTAGCGTCTGTGGACCTGCTGTCCAGGAATTTATCTAATCCCTCTCTGACCCTGCTGACACTCTGCTTCCACAGCCTCCTGTGTCAGCAGGTTCTGAAAGTTCACTACCCCAGTGCAAAGAAGTGCTTTCTTTCAGGTTAGCCACCACCTCCATGACTTTATAAACCTCAGTCAGGTCCCCCTCATCCCTCCTCTCTGAGTCCCAGCCTCTTTCATCTCTACTTCTAAGGAAGCTGCTCCATCCTTTAGACCATTTTCTGGCTTGGCTCTGTCATTTCCCTTACTCCTCTACTGCTGTCTTGAGATGCAGGACGAGGACTACACCTGGCACTCAGTTATGTGGATCCCTTCCTTCTTGTTATCAGTGGTCTGCCTTGTGATGTCCAAAATTACTGGGGTTTTTTTTTGGCTGCTGCTACATCTTGATGTGATGATTTCAGAGGAACTATCAATGACCTTTAGGTCTTCTGAGTTGTAACTGCTAGTTTTGAGTTCAGCATAATTTAGGTATGATTTAGATTATTTTTCCCTAAATACATGGTTTTATCTGTGTAAAATCTCACCTTACACTTCTTTGCCCACTCACATTTGGGAAATTTTTCTAGAGTTCCTCATCACTGGCATGGCATTTGGCCACTTGAAAGAGCTTTAGGACATCTGCAGACTTGGAGATTTCACTCCAGTCATTGTGAGTCATGACTGTCAGTGCATCTGGATTACATGGTTTCCATGTGGGGAGTAAACAGCAGGTCAGCAGGGAACAGCTGCAAGGAAAAAGAGCAGCATCTGCACAGGTCTGTCCATAATTTGGAAGCTTGGTGTCCTTCAACAATGATCACATAGTCAGAGCTGTCCTAGTGTTTGTGAACTTAATGCTGCTTCATGAGCTTGCCTGTAATTGAACCTTGTTCACTAGTTTTCCAGTCATATAACAAGCTTGTACCTCTTTGAGCAAGGCACTGCTCAATGGGTGCCTTGCATGTGGTCGTTGTCAGACAAATTGGTCTCAAGAGATGTTCTCTTTAAAGTAGTTACATCTAATATATAAGCAGTTCAAGTATGATTGAAATAGAAATTGGATATGACAGTCTCCGTCCACCTTTCCCTTTATTTGCTGACGTTTTATGTCAATCATTGTAACAATATAATGATTATAACAAAATTGTAAGACCTGTAATTCTTGGGAATGTGATTATTCCATTTTGCTGAATAGAGAGTAATCAAGGCACGGTGAGGTTTTGGTTGAGTTGCCCAAAGTCATTGAGAAATTTTGTTGTGGAGTCAGGAAGGCAACACAAGTTCTCCTGATTCAAAGCTCTGTACATGTCTTGTGTTTCACTGCTGTTAGAGATGCATATGGCCTGTGGAAGTCAATCCTAATGGAAAAGCATTTGTCTTCTTGTAGAAAACCCAATCCTAGGCTGACAGAAATTTGCATTATTATGAGCTTGTTAATGAATTCCTTTGCTTGCTCATATCAGCCTCTGACAAAAAGCAGGGATTCAACTGTCTATTTGTCCACTTAAATAAACAATTCATTCTAATTTTGACCACAATGGTAAATTAAAACACTCTGAGCAGTACACAGCTATATTTTTTTGGCTTTGGAGGCTGTAACTATTGTAATACATGTCAACAGGGAGGGCTCGGGGCAACATTTCTGATGTTTGCCTGGAGGCATTAGAAGAAATAGTTCCTCTAGTCTGTCTGTTTTAAACTCACTGCATGTGAAAAATCACAATTTTAGAATGTTTATGTGCAGCAGGATCTGCGTCCTCCTTGACAGCCTTTTTTCATGTCCTCCTGACTTTCCAAGTGGTGGGTTTACACGTGCAGACAGGAGGGTGAAGTTTGTGTGAGTGGTGGTCAGATAGCTGTGAAGAAGGGGAAAAAAAGCATTGCTTGCTGCCTCTTTTGGTACCAGTGTCCTGAGAGGCTGAAATGTGAAGTAACTGGTCCATCATTGCATGATGGCATCTTTGTGCTACCAGAGCCCTGGCTGCAGAGCCCTTCCAGCCTGGGAACATGGGCAGGCTGAAGGAAGTAATGAGCGTTTCATAGATGAAGGAGGACTACCCAAGACCTGCCCAAAGCCTTAATAAATTTCTCAGGGGCCAAGAAGCATGGTTTAGGAGAGATCTTGGGCCAGGGTGAAATCGGGAGCCCCTGGTCAGAGAGAAACAAGGAGCCTTTTCTCCATCCTTGTTCCACTGAGGGCATCAGTATTGGATGCAGCTGTGTGCATGTGGTCAGCAGTTGAAGAATGAGTCCTTTCTGTCCATGAAGCACAGACTGCTGGTAATTTTTGGTGGTGAAGATCCAAGCCCTTAAGCTGGTTTAGTAATTCAGATATTAATCCAAAAAGCAAGAGCCTTGAGGTTGTCTTTGGATCTCCTATGTTACTTTCCAGCCTGTGACAGCAGATGAACCCTCCTTTTTCTGTTTAATTCTACTTGTCTGTAATTTTTCTTCTGCCTCATCTTCAGAGATCAATGATAAGCCAGGCATTAGCAGCTGTTGTAGCTGAAAACTTATTTTGGGGGAAGGGACTTTATGTGCTGCATTTGGTTCACATTGAACTCAAGATGCATATAAAAGTCTGAAACTACAAGTTTAGGCATTCTTGTTAGCACATTGCAGCTGCAGGTTATAAAATGACTGCTGTAGTGTATTGTAGTTATAAAAAGCCTTAGTTATTTTATAATAAGCCCTGGCAGAAACATTGTCAAAAGGCAATAAAAAGTTTATCCTGAACGTGTTTCACTTCAACCTGGCATATACTACACAGTTAACTTTACATGTTGCTTGGCAGTCTGAGGAGGAGACATTTCACATAGAAGACGTATGCAGGACTTATTAACGCTTATGGGAAGGGAAGGTTTATAGTATGAGCATTATCCAGATAGAGATTTACGTCACATTTGCTCCAGTTAGTGGTAGTAGGTCATAAGAGTCTCAGCATGAATAGTTTTTGGGGAAAATTACGGTTTTACCATATACAAACAGTAGATTAATATATTGCAAAATCATTAGAACAAGTAGTTTTTACAATTTATTTGCCTGTGACGTTCCAGTCTGAAAGGGGAATAGAGTAAGTTAAATACTCAAAATTCTATATGCCTGCCTGCTAGTCAGAAGGGGGTAAAAACAACTTTAAAATAAAATAATTTTTAAAAAGTCCCAGTACAGACTCAGGCTTCATCTTGCTAGAGCTTCATGTGCAATTCACTGTTGAAGCCCTGCTGGATGCTTTCATTATGGGACCAATTTTTTGAAATAAAATAAATTGTATTGTGTTCTGACTCAGATTACACGTATGTGTATGAGACTCATTGATGCTTTTGTAATTTTCTCCATTCCCTCTCCTGTGAATCTGTTCTTGGTACTTACATTTAGACATCATATCTGATTACTTTCTGTTGCAGCTCTTCTGCTTTTCTTTTACCATTGCGGTGCAATCCCAGGATTGATCTATTTTTCTCTAGATTTTTATACTCCGATGTTTTTCTTGCCTGTCACCAGGCCTGTATTTTGCACGAGTTAGAGACACAGTGGCAGCACCTAGGTTGGTGTTTCTGGGTCCCTAGACAAAGGTCAATGTCCAGAGAATGGAAATATTCAGGAAACTGAAAACATTATGGCTTAGTTTTTGGCTTTGCACTTCAAACCTGTAAAGAGCTTGTTAGGGTTGTAATTGTCCTTTAGATGATCATGGCCTGACAGTGTACCTGGAAATTTAATCTATGGCCAATGGTGTAATTTTGGACTAGTCTGACTTGTTTAAACCTGGGCAGATGTTTCCTGCCATCTGGTCACAGCAGGGAACCTGTGTTCTGGGAATCAGGGATGGGGCAGGGGATGCCCCTGCTCTGCCCAGCGCACCTCCACAGCCTGAGGATGTCAGGTCACCTGCGTCTCTTCCTGCCCTCTCCCCCAGCCTTTGTCCATCTTAACTGGGAACAACTCATGCTGTCATTGCTTGTTGTGGCCCTGCCAACCTCAGCTGCGTGTGTGGATGCTGCCAGCCACAGTGCAGCATGTCCAGCTCTGCTCCCCTCAGGACAGACGCTGGGTCCTGGTTCTGAAACTCTTCTGTCCGTGACCCAGGGACAGATATGAAGCAGTGAGACATTGGACGTTCCCACATGTGCAAAACGCCTGGTGTGACATTTTCAAGTGTTGTCCTTGCTGTGCTCTTACTGGAACCCATTTTCATGTGGCTTCAGAGCGAGTAGAGGGAAGGGGTCCTATAGAGCAGTTCTGGAAATCCTTCCTTTGAGGATTAGCTGGTTTCCAGAGGGTTAATGGCTTTTGTCTGGCAAACCTTTTATTAGAAAATTAAAACAAACATTAATCTCTGGATGTGGAGGCCTATGACACTTTAAATCTCGCGTGCAGTCAGTAACACTTTATAGTGACAAGGTTGTGATTTCTGTGTTTGATCATGAATGATTTATGAAAATTTAGTAAACAGTGAAGCACAGTTCCCTGTCAGCTGCAGACTGGAGTCTTCTCCTTGTGCAGGCTTCTGTGCTTAAAAAAGTCATGCAAAGTTGTTTCCATTCCTCTAGAGAATTAAATTTGTCACACACGATCCCCAGAAGACCATGGGTTGGGGTGAGTAAGATTGATGAAGCAATTCTTGCGATTAGTTTAAAAACTAAGCCCCCTTACCTTATTCGTACCCCTTCAGCAGCTGTGAGTGAGACGCAAACTGGAACCATGGTGTGACAAACCAAGGTGCCTGGGAGGGTCCTATGACTTGTCTTTAGTTTTCCTGCCTCAGGGCAAGTGGCTGGGACCTGACAAATTTCCTCATAGCTGAGCCCTCCTCATCAGCTGAGAGCTGTAGCTGTCTCAGGGAGAGCTGAATGTGGTTGTACTGGAAAATGCCGTCACTTAGGATGGTGCAAGCAGTCCTTGAGATTGAGGAAGAACTTCTTTTGTGCTTTTTCAGCTTCTCACAATGCAGCAAAACTGATGTTACCTCTGTGTTTAAGAATACTAATTGGGCAATTGAAGACTTAATTATAAAGAGATGAGTTGTCTTTTGCACTGGTCTTCTGATGATTTTATCTTGCGTGTCTTATTTCCTTTTCCCCACCCTTTACAAGAATCAATGTCTTCTCCTTGGCTTCCTCTCATCCTCCTTTCACACACACAGAGAACTGAGAATAAAACTTGCAAATTTACCCAGAAATTACTGTTAGGGTTTTCAGAAGTGTCTAATGTGGGAATGGTAATTTACAGACATTCAAGTTAGATATGTTGGTTTGGAAAGTATATTAACCATCTGGTATCTGAAATATCAGGGTTGATTTTGATATTTTAAGTTAGATGCCTGATATGTCCACAATCATTAGACTCTTAGAAACGCAGGCTTCTAAGTTCTCATAGAAATAAAAGTGGTGAAAAAGGAATGGATGTTATACATTGCTCTTATTTTTGTTAAGTGTGAATAGCTTTTAGAAGAACTGATCTGTTAACAGATTCCAGTCAGTTCTTACAAATCTGTTACACTTTGCTGTAAAATTCACTGAAGTTTCATGCTAACTCTGTGGATTTCATATTTAGCTTTAGGTTTTTGCCATCATATAGATTATGCTTTAGTTAAAGAATGACTGGTTGGAAACACATTGCTGCTTCTGCCTTCTTTTTTCAATATTTTGCTTAAACATGTGAATTTCTTTGTTTTTGGTTGTCTAATATAGCCCCTATTGAAAGTGAATGGAAAAATATACCTTGGGAAGTCATGTTGACCCTGTAATTTTTTCATCTGAGACAACTGCACATGTGACAGAGGGTTATGATTGTCTTCCTGGCAGAACATATGGGAGTATTCAAATACTAATGGTAGGCTGCCAGTGGCTGCTGGTGGGGTTTCCTTCTCTTGCTGGCCATCATGCCATTAGCTGCTGTGCGTGGCAGCCCCCTTGACATGCCAATTTGTGAGCCCTGCCTACTGGCCTCAGAGTTTCTGGTGTAGATTTCTTAGTTTGTAAATTGCTAGTAAACTCTGCTTATTATTAGTGCTTTGCATCAGTTCATGTAACTCAGAAGTTCAGATGTCACATTTGGATCTTTCCCAGTCTCCCTTGTTTTCCCCATGCCATATATTTTCCATGGCTGGTATAGGTCAAGACCACACATTTGTTGCTTCAATTTGTTAATGCTCAAGTACCTGCTCATGTTGCTGGCATACCATTTTTTTTTTTTTGTGCCGGTCTTGGCCTCCAGCAGTGCTTGGTCTCTGCCTTTTTGCCTGCTTCACTAAGTCTCATGAGACTTCTGTATTATAAAGTGAAGGGTTTTTCAGAGAGTTATTCAAAGGTTCCAGTTAGACTTTTAGTGTGAGTAGCTTCGCTAGGATTAAGTTAATCTATGTGAATGTTCTTCTGTGTCTCAGTCTCAGATCTCTTAGGTGAGCTCTATAAGAGTACTTTTTTGTGTAGCAGGTAAAGCATTAGTCAGCTGCTCCATAATACTGATAATAGTATTAATCTTTAAAGAACACACCTTCAAAAGAGCTGGGTGCACTTTCTTCTTGCTAACTTTGCTGGGAACTGGGAATTCAGCACTCAACCTATGGGAATGAGTCCAGATGAAACTCCAGATGGCCTTTCATGCAGCAGTTGAGCACTGCTCGTTCGGCAGAGTTTTCTTATACTTGATACCTAATAACGTGGTTGCCTCAGTTCTCATGAGAAAAACTCTGTTTGGGTTGTTAGTGTATGAGAAAATTGAGGGTGTGTATGTAACTGGGAAGGCTCTATTACCATGTCTGTGTATCTGTAGTTGTGAAACATTATCTGTGGCAGCACAAAATTTAAAATTTGGTGGCATCCCAGGAAGTACTTAATTGCGTTTGTGCTTCATTACAAGGCTGTCTCCTTTTCTGGAATTTATTTTAGCTAATTAGTTGGAAATGTCAAAGTAGTATTTCAAATGACAGAAACATCATATATTATCATACATGAAGCAATTAACTCTTTTGACAAATATTTATTGTGGTGTCGTCTTTAATTAAATCTTCAGTACTCCCAGACATAGAGCAGGTTCTTCTGAAAAGGAGGCCTTCTCAGCACTGTCAATGAGCATTTGACTGATGAGACTTAATTGAACTTGGTACAGAAGGGGTTGGTGGCCTAAGCATGAAGATATCCATGTGACATAATTTCACAATACAGATGTCTGATATTTTGGCAAAATCCCAAAACAATCATTCCCCCTCCTCCAATCTCTGTCTCAGATACTGCACATACCTTATGCTGGGGAAGATGCATCTCCAGTCACTCCTGTTCTTCCACTGGAACTGTTTACAGGAGACAAAAATACCGTGTACTTGTGCTGCTAAGACAGATAACATTGAAAAGCAGGGCTGTATATGTGTTTTAAAATAAATCAATTTTTTTTATTCAGTTCTTGGGGTTATTCATGTGGAAACACGTTACAAATGTGACTTTTTGGTTAGTTCCTCTTAAACAGATAGGTCTTGCAGATGATGTGCCACTGAGAAATAATTCCTGACAGTTATAACTGAACCAGATAAACAGTGCTGCCAGCTCCCAAATAACACTGTAAAACAAAAGGGTTCTGCTTACCGTTTTCCATTTCTTCATGCCTGTCAAACTATTTAACTGTGCATTACCCATCACAAAAGGTCTCTGTGTTATTCTGCTTGTCTGCTGCGGTCATGGTTTTTTCCTTCTCTGTTGCTGGACCTACTGCTGTACTCTTGTCCAGCTGTGTCACTCCTCAGCCAGTGGTATCGTCACCTCTGCCCTTGCAAAGACTCTCTTTGGAAGTACTGCATGAGATTTCTCCCTGCCATGGCCATTCAGCAAGTGTATTAACCTGTACATATGTTTGTTGTTATTATTTTTTTCAGGCAGAAACAACAGCAGAGAGTGGCCGGGATGGTCCCAATGTTCAGATCAGCTCAGGACAGAACAGCTCCGACCCCACGGGAGCAGGCAGCTCGGCGGCCTCCCAGAGCCTGGTTGCTCCAGCTGGGGTCTCGGCAGGTACCTCAGCTGCGGCTTCATTCTTCATAAGGTAGTTTTTCACCTTTCTGGTTTCTGTAACTGCTTATGAGTCTTCAAACGTTTGTGAAATGCTGTTGAGTCTCCTTGCCATGCGTAGAAGGTGTAGCATGTCGTGCTGGTTGCTGAGAGGTGGAGTTGGTCACCTCGTTGTTACTGTGGCTTCCCTGCCACTGGGGAGCAGATATGTCATGGTGATGCCCCATTTCTCTCTCTGGAGACCTGAGCAGGAACCTCTATTGACCAAAACTCAAGAAAATGTGTCTCTATCTTGTCCATAATGGACATTTCCACCTGTAGCAAGTCTGTTACTCTGTAGGTTTCCTTGGAGCAGAAGCAGAAGTAACAAGGTTTTTTTCACTCAAATCTACATAAAAAAGGTTAGACTTTTATTCAGTAGCATGGCCTATATGTGCAAATAAAAGTTTTTCCATAGTTGGTAACAACAGTTAAAACAGTTTAAGATATTCTTTTTTTAGCAGTAGCCTATTTTTTTTTTTTTTTCCATTCTTGGGTCTTATAATGAAAATTATATGTTAGTTTTGTTTATGAAATGTTGGTTGTAATTAGCAATGTTGATTAAATGCAATACGCTGTCAAGCAGATGGTATTTAAAACAACAAAATTTAAGGCTTTGTATTTGCATTCCAAACTCCTTTTTAAATTCAGAACTGAACATGTTTTGAGACAATATTGAAAAACGTATGTCTGTGAATGGCATTAAAGTCAGATTTATGCACTGAGTGAGGATTCTTCTTACCATGTAATCATGATGGTAATTTTATTGTTTCCTTTTCCTTGATCTTTAAAATGTTTTGCACCATTGCAAAAATGATGTTTACTGTATATTACAATCTGACCTCAGAAGGAGCTCAACTTACCAAGTTCTCTTTTTCAGAAGAACATAGTACAGTGAGTCTTAAGCATTATATGCCTACATATCACAGTCTCTGTACACAAGAGGTTGGGATATGACTGCCCCAAGAGCAGTGTGTGTAAGTTAGTGTTTTGTCTCTCTGCCAAGTGCTGCAAGTTTAAAGTTGACACAGAGAGATGGTGCTACATTTGTAGATGCATCCTACAAAGGATGATTTGTTTCACTTTAGGAACGTTAAGGACATTTTAAGGTGTCTGAGATCAGTGGGAGTAGAGAGGAAAGGTAAGGGGAAGAGCTCAGACATCTCTTTTCTTGTTTAGTTACCTAAGTAAGGACAGATGAGTCCTCTCCAAAGTGCCTAGACTGGACAGCAGCATGGCTTTCATTACTGTATTTCATATTGTGGGTATGATCAATATGATTTAGCTTAATCTACTTTGGGTTTATTTCAGTGTGAATCTGTATGTCGTAAGCAAATGTAAGGACTGTAACTTTTTCTGGGGAATCCAGAAAATAAAATAGCCTCCTGAGAATTGAAAGAAAGAAATTAGTGCCTAATAATCTGAAATAAGACCCAAAATCTTTTCTCCCAGTGATGCTTCTGTCACTGGTCAGCAAAACTCAGTTCTGGTTTTACTGTAAAGCAACAGATCCGTACTAATGATCGTCGTTGGCTTGATTCAAAGATTGTTGAAGTCAGCAGTAAGACTGCAAATGACATCATTGTACGTTGGATCAGGCCCTAATTGCTTCTCATGAATCTGTCTTTGCCTTGAGTGAAGCAGAGTTTTATAGCTTTAGCAGCTATTCACTAGCTAAAACATTTTAAAACCCATTAGTACATTGCTTATTCCCTATCCATGTTTCCTCTGTTCAAAATTGATTCTCTTCAATTTTTTTAACCAAAGAACAGGGCTGGTTGAAATTTTTTTGCACAAAGCACTCACTTCTGTTTCTTGTTTTGTAGTTGTTGTTGGAGAGAGAGACTTAAGTGAGAAATAAATGTTTCCTTTATCAGTTATCTGAATTATTTTTGTAGCATTTTCATGATCTTTCATTGCACTGCTGATTAATGTATTTCAGCATTCATTCCTCAGTATTCCAGAGTCTGTCTAAAAATCTCAGGTTCCCTAAAAGCAAGTGTTCAAGAAACAATTTCAGTTACTACTCTGATTAAAAATACAAATTGAAACACAGAAAATCTCACACAGGCTGGGGGAGAAAGATCCATTATTTATCCCTGGCAGACATAATATATTGAGCAGGTCCTCAGGTGGGTACCATTACATAGTCCTGGTCAGGCTGTTCCACCACCACTGGCATTAACCTCAGGAGAGGCTCCCTCTCCCACTGCTCCTTCTTCTCTTCTGACTCCTCCTGTCATGGGGACCTTATGGATCAAAATTTCCATGCTGAGTCTTCCTCCTGCCCTTGAGCCATGCAGTCCTGAGCAAGAGGGGAGAGGAACAGGAGGAAATCTTCAAGGATGAGCGAGAGACACATGCTGGCAGAACCTGGGGTGGAAGTGGCTTATGCAGGGACCACAAGTATTGGGTTATCAACAATTTTGGTGGTTTTTATTCAGTACTGATGGGATATCACACTGCTTTGCTCCAGCCTTTCCGGCCCAATCTCCTCTTACCCTTTGTACCATCCAGCCTCAAGCGTGTTGAGGAAGAAGGTCATCCCTGCCTTGAATCCTTTGCAGCAGCATCTACTTCTCTGTCCTTTGTCTCTCTGTTCAACTAATCCTGGCTCAGCAAGCGCCTGGAGTTGGAAGAGGAGTCATGGCAGTAGTGTTATGCTGTAGTCCCTATGCAATGTATTTGCTGTTTCTTTCCTTACTGTGTTTTTCTCCTCAGCCACTTAAATTCTGAACTTCATATCAGGGCCAGTGTGTTATTTGTGTTATGTGGAGCTTGTCACATTTTGTTCCTCGTTCTCTACTGGAATAAATGCAGTTAATATATTGATAAACACACACACAGACATATATTTATTTTTCTCAAATCATTGCCCTCTCTTTGACCAAATCTACTGAGTACCTCTATCTTTTGAGAAGAGCCCTTTTATAAAAGGGGCTGTGGTTGGGACTCTAGCTTGGGAAAAGGGCTGTTTTGTCACAGAAATAATGTAGCTAGGCAAGAATATGCATGTATGTTAGCATTCAGTGTATCTGGATGCAGGGTTAGTTACTTTGAAAGACAAAGCCTTCATAGGGTGCTTGTGGAAGCTGCATCTGTGATTTCCTTAGCAGCAACAGCACTAGATGCTTTTTTTTTTTTTTTTTTTGACATGAATAAAAGGTTCCAGTCTTGTTCTACATGAAACAGTGTAAACTGTGTTTGTACAGGTCTTAGCACAATTAGATTTTGGGCTGTGGCATGCTTTCCTGGCAGCAAATAAATGTCTTTTTCACATTAATACTAGCGTCTCTATTTGGTGAAATAACACCCTTTGACTCTTGCTTGTGGGCTGTCTTGTGCCTGGGAAGGGAGGAAGTCTGTGCAGGTTTTTTTGGTTGGTTGGTTTTTTTTGTTTGTTTTTTTTTGGAAGGTCACAGAATCAAAAGAGCATACAGAGTTAATATCCTCACCTGGAAAATAATAACTAAGAGCTGCAGCAGAACGTTTACCTGGTGATAAGAGGCACCCATGGTTAAAATTAATATCTTTAAGTAGTGTTTGCCATGAATCCACTGATTTTGTGAAGCATACGTGCAGCCCAAATCTACATATTCATCAAAAGCTCTTTCTCATTTGAATTTCATTTAATTTTTTCAAGCTTAATTATGTTCTGCTTTAAAAAAAAAAAAGAAGTATTTTATTCATTACCTGGAAATGCAGAGTGTCTAGCGTGGAAGTGCTAAGTATTCAAAATCAAAGCCAAATATTAGAGCCAACAGACAGAAATGTATTAAGAAATTAAATCAGTTTTAAGCTTTTTTCCTCACTCTGATCTGTCATAGAAGGAGAAAAGCTTTGATTAACATCTGACTGTGTCACACAGGCGAATTGCCAGACGTTACTTAATGGTCATGTTACCGAAGGACCAGAGGATTTAGCAGAAAATTCAGCTTCTCAGTAGGTCACTGATGGAATAAGAAAGCCAGAGCAAAAAGCACAGCTCATGGGCATGGCAGTGAAGAGGCTCCCAGTTTACCCTGACAGTGCAGGAGGAGTTTAATCTTGCATTCTTCAGATTTAAGAAGAATGGAGCTGGGCTTTATCCCTTGGTGTGGCACGAGCCATGCCTTGCTTAGTGCTCCACACTTACACTTGTTTCCAGGTTTGTTTGGTTGGTTTTTTTTAATAAGAAACCTGAAAAAACTTTTTATTCCTAAGTGACAGTGTGTGAGATAGTTGTAGGACCCTTTTGTAGGCTGTGCTTGCAACTAAGTAAATATCAGTATAAAGCTGTACAAGCTGTTGGGTTTTTGTCACCCAGACGCCTGGGGAAGAGAGGAAATGATATTTCCAAGAACAAGAAGAAGGGCAGCGAGGAGGAGGAGGAGAATGGGCGTGCACTTGGGAAGAGGTTAATGGGCTATCTGACAAAAAAGAAAATTCCATTCTTCGCAGGAGAATCAAGGCCTCCAAGAAATCGAAGCCATCACCATTAACATGCCATTTCTGCCTGTTGGTGGCTGGTGACAGTGATGGCAGCACTGCCTATGCTGCTGGGTGGGGGTACAGTGTTTAGGTGTCTGGCATCAGTGCACAGGGGAGCTGGAAGGAAGGTTAGAGCAGTGATGGGGCAGCTAGGAGGAAGCAAAGCTGTTTAAAAAAAAATAAAAAATGCAAGTGACCCTTAGCAATGTTGAGCAGCAGACAAATTGTATTAAGTCCTCCTTCTTAAATTTTAGTCTTGTTTGGTGTTGGGTTATTTTCAGATCTTTTCAAGCTGATTTGGTCATGGGGTTGCACTTGCTGCTGTGGGATTGCTGCCTTTGGAGCAGGGAAATAACAGCTACTTTCCCTTACATCCGTCTGCTTTTGTTTGATGAATTAGTCTTCCAAACTTAGCACTCACTATGCACTCACTAGTTTCCAGGTTTCTAAATTATTTGCAGCATTGATGGGCTTTGCTAGATTAAAACAATTTAAGTTAATAAATCTGTAGAATCATAGTGGTGAATCACACCCATTATCTTTCCACTCTCATCATATTCCTGCATGTTTGGGAAAGCTGTGTCAATTTAGACATGATATAAAACATTACACATGATATGCTTTTTACAACCAGCTTTTCTTAACAAGATACAACATACAGTCTCTGAGTAATGTAATTGAAGAGTTAAAATAAGCATAGTTGTCGTCTTTTTCTAGATTCAGGATATTCCATCATATTTTAATGCCTGTGAGTTGTGGATTAAAGAATCTAATTATTCACTAATGAGCAGTAATGGTACATATAAACTAAGGGTCACTATCCTATTACAGGCACCCGATGGTTCACTGATAAGCATTTGGTCATTAGATTGACCATAAAATATAGTCAATAATTGAGGTTACTCGTAGAGCAGACACCTTATCAGCTTTAGGCATGGTGGGACAGCTTGTCAGTACTCTGTGTACTGATTGTGCTGTGACTGAGCATATGATTAGGGTATTGAAGCAGTCTGTATCTAATGAAACGGCAGGAAAGGCATAGCAATATTAGCACAACCACTAAATGACTAATGTGTTTTTGTTCCAAGCCTCAGACACTTCAATTAGTTCCAATAAACTCTGATCCAGTGTAGCGGCAGGCAGAGAATTCAGATATTTTGTGTGCGAGCTTTCATTACACTAGTTGAAATTTGTAACATTTCAGGGACAAATGAAATCTGTGTGGCTTTGAATGAAAAATGATGGAAATTAATAAAGGCTGTCATTACCATTTTTATTTCATTTTTTTCAGTTTTATTTTTGCATTTTTTAGATTTAGAGCACTTTCTGCCTAGTGCCTGACTTAAAAGATGAAGCTGACAGCAGCAGATTATATGTCTACATACTCGGCTTTGAGGTCCATTCATGCAGTTAATGTAGGCTTGTGCATATAGATCTAAACTTAGAATGTGTTCCTTAGCATTTTGTACCATTTAGAACATTAGTCAAATAGTCTTGTTCTTGAAGGCTTTTGTAGAGATATTGATTTTACAGCACTTCAAACTGTTGCTGGGAAAATAACCTCAGAACCTATCCTTTTATGATTTTTTTTTCCATGAGGATGCCTTAACTTTTATAAATTATTTAATATGGTGAAGGATGCAAAATGCCTTTTGTCTTTCTGAACTGCTGCTCAGGCTTCTGTGATGCGACCTTGGAAAGTAACCATAGAAACATGTTAAAAGCATCAAGTGAAAATCAGTAGTTCGGTTTGACAGTGATGCAAATTCTGTGAAAGAAGATTATGATGTATTAGGAAGACTTGAGGCATATATTACTGCTAACCTGTTAAACCTGATTATTCCATGACTATCGGTACTTTCAGAATTTAATGCAGAGGAAAAAAGCATAAAAAAATCAAACATTTTTTTTTTAAGTTGCCATGTTTAAGATGTTCCTAGTTAAATCACTTCAGCCTGTCATTCTATGTCCCGTTAAAAGCAAGAATTATATTTCTGCTAAGCTCATAATGTAGTTCACCAGTTCTCTGTATTTAATAGCTGTAAACTTTTGCCCTGTACCCTGCTGGGATGCACTAGTGTCTTGGCTTTGTGCAGAGCTGGCACAATTTAAATCTCTTTGACAGATAAAGTGGATAACTGGGTTATGAATAAGTAGTAGTTCACCAGAAGGTGAAGAAAATGTGTGACTCATTGGATCCTGAGTTAGATCTTTTCGTGCTGACCTGTGGTAGTTAAGCTAGACCGTGAGGATGCAACAGAAGTGCTTGCTGTAGTTACAGGTAACTGTAGTAAAATCTTGGTGAATGATGGGTCAAGGGAAGAAGCGAACTTGCGTGTTAAAGCTTCCTCATCAAGTGTAACCCATATCTAAGAAATTCTGTGTTGAGGTGATGTGGGAAAATTACATTTTAATTAATTATTTGGGAAAATAAAATAATTGGAGTACCAGCTCTTCCCAATTAAGACTGCCTTGCTGGCAGATACATCCCAAACCTGTGTGTGGTTTGTCCCTACTTCGCAGTGTCCTAGCAGTATCACGGGAGCTGTGGGGCTCTTCAGGGATGTGATGGTTCCCTGGGATTAACGCAGCTCAACAGCAGCTTGGTGCACTCACGCTTCTTCGTTAAATGTCCTGCAGTGCCCCAGTTTCTCTTGCTACCATTTAATCACGGTTGGAAGCTGATCAGGAAGGGTAGCTGAGCAATCTGTGGCTTGGAGGAGAGCTACAGATGTGCAAGTGAAGTGGAGCATTCAGCTATTCCAGGGAGAGACAGGCATATAATTAGCCTTTTCCTATTAATAAATCTCTCCTCTGAATCTAGTGAGATCGAGCATCCTGGTCCCTACAGTGTCCTCCCCACTGCATGGTGCTGGAGAGGGAGATGCCCTCCCAGCCCCCTTTTCTTCTCTGCATGGAGCTGGGAGAGCAAGGAAGCCATCGTGCAGATGTACAAATGGAGATGGAGCGGGTGTCACTGAAGGGCTTGCCTTGTCTTGCTGGTGCCATGCCACGGCTGCTGGAATGTGGTTGCTAGCTGTCCCTGGAGAGTAAACATGACCTGCATGGAGCTCGGTGCTACGCGGGGATGGGAGGCAGGGCAGGGTGTGCAGCATTGTGCAGTATCTTGTATCATCTTAGGGCAGCTTAAGCTTTCCTAGTTGCTGTGGCAGCACAATACTGCCTATAATTAAGGACAAACAAAACAGTGTATGCTTTAGGTATATCCTATTTCACGTTAGCCTGTAAGGAGGATAAATTAGAAGATAAGCCTGAATTTAGTAGGCTTTGTTCTTCGAAACAGAAGTGACTCAGGATGTTTGAGAACAGAATATCATTACTGGTATCATTGTTAATACTGCATCATACATTTACACGGTGTTTTATCAGCATCTAGTAAGCCAGACTCCCTGTGAAGAGCTCATCCATGATGACTGTGAGACTGACGGAGCAAACAGAGATGAGATACAGAGCTGTAGTTCAGCAAAGGGAGAAGGTAAAGAAATTGGAGTAGCTGAGAGGAGAGGGAAGGCAGAGTTTTGGACATTGGCACTGCTGGGTTAGAACACTGCTGAAAGCATAAAAAAAAGTCCCAAAGGCCGATAGATCTGTGATCAGGATGTGTCTAATTAATTAGAGGGAGGAGGCACTGAATGATCAGACAAGGTGGAAAGCCCATAGTGAGGATTTGAAAGAGCCTCAAAGGGAATTGGCTGAAAAAAAGAGGGTGGTAGTGACCAGATGAAGCAGTATTGGGCATCTAGGTGTCACTGCCTTGGAAGATGAAGCTCCTCTGGATTCGAGGATAAGGGATCATGGTGAGAACCAAGGAGAGGTTGTGCAAGGCATCAGTCTCAGGGAGATGTTTGGAAGGAGAAGCCTCACCTGGGTAGCACAGGCCACAGAAGTTGTGTGGGAGCAGGTTGGGCTATGCTGGAGGTGGCACAAGGAAGGGAGCTTGGTGCCCATTATTCATAGGTGATATGTAAAGGAAGAGACAGTGAAAGAAGGGAAAAAATGGATCTAGTGATATGAGGACCTCATGATGAGGCCAGGATTTGGGAGAGGATGTTCTAGTCTTTACTCCAGCTTCATAGCAAAAGAGAATTGGAGGCACAACAAAACACTCGCAGTGTTTTCTGCTGACTACATGCCTTAAAGATGTGAGGCCACCCCTGGGGAGTACCTTGGTGGATGATTCTGGAGCACCAGAGGCAGCCTCCCCCAGGAGACATGGCAGCTTTTTGAGCTGCTCTAGCTGGTTCAGCACAGACTGATGCTGCAGCAGTTGGGTCTTGGATTAGCTCTGTATTCTGAGATATTCATGATGCCCAGGAGGAAGAGCAAAGCAGAGTAATTTAAACAGATGTGCTCACAGATATGTCAGAGGGGAGAATCTGTGCCTTCAGAACCACCCAACTTTGTATTTATTTATGGGGGTAAATGGTGGTCAGTGGAAGGGATTTTAAACTAGGGAAAAGTCTGAATTCTTTATGGGAAATCTTGACTGGAGTCATGCAGGAATTCCTTCTTCCTTTGTCCTCTCTGTCATCTGCTTTTCTGAACTTACTATTTTCTCTCTTAATTTAAGGATTTTTCATATGATCCTTTCTGTATTTTCTCATTCATCCATAGCTGAATGCACCTGATTATTTTCCTGAATATATGGAATCTCAATGTTGTCTGTCTACCAGAGTCTCTTTTTCCCTTCAGCTTCTTCCCTTCTTTTCTGCCCTTCCTAGCTTGTCAAGAGGCGTGCTTCTCCTGCCACTTCCCTACCCCAGTCCTCCCAGTCTGCCTGCTTTTTTGGTTCCCGGAGTTCTGAACACCAGTGCTTGCTCTGACCTCATTATTTGGGGCTCCTCAGCTTGGTGGCAGTGGCAGCTGTGCTGGTGGTTTTGCTGCAGTGGGAATAGAGCATTCCGTAGGTAAAATGATAATGGTGACTTTCCTGTGGGGATGTAATTTGACAATTGGCACCTGTTTTGCAGCTTTATTAGTGACTTCCAAACTCTTCCAATAACGTAACTATTTTAGTGCTTTACTGAGATAGACAAACTTAGCAGGCAAAATAGTAAAATCAGACTGATACTTAATGGAATATTTAGTTTTCATGGCTGACTTGCAGTCACTCTAACAGTTTGCTGTGTGCAGGATGTGGTTTGCAGGGCAGATGGCCTTTCAAGTGACAGTCTCTATTCTGAGCTAGGCTACTTTGCTTCCTTGTGCTCATGGCAAAATAAGACATCCCACATTATCATTTATAACAAAAATGAAATATCAAGCCAAAATAGTACACCAGCACTATAGCTGCAGTGCTGGATCAACTGCAGGATTACTCTGAAGGTACTTATAAATTTTCTGTGAGATAGAAGTGAATTTTGTCTTTCTAAAGCTTCCCTCATCCTTCCTGCTGGAGGATGAAAGGTGTTTCTTTTGGCAGGACATTTCATACAGCTTAGCCATTACCTCACTCAGCATCAGTTAGTGCTGCTTTGCTGGTCATCACAGAGTGACACTCTTAGGGTTGCTTTCTGCTTTGTTGGGCTTTTTGTGTCTTAAGTGGTGGAGCTCACTTATGAAGAAGACGCACTGCTCTGTGGAGTTTTTACTGGGAGGAAATGACTCAGTGGAAGTTAATCAGCATAAAATGAATCTAATCTAAACGTTATGAGTGAAGCTAGTTAGAGTCCAAGACAAGCTTCAGAATATTCTTTGATAATGTGTCTTGAACAGGTCTTCAGGAGTTACTTATTTCTGCTGATATTTGAAGTTGTCATCTTTGGGTCAGAAATAGTCAAATCTCTTGTCTGCAGTGATGGAAGAACATGCATCTCACAGTTTTCTGATAAGTGCTATTTTAAATGATGCTGCAATTTTATTCCATTATACCTCTGAGAAGTACCATTTCAGAACTGATGTCAGTTAAATAAATCACAGGAACACTGGCCTTTAAGAAGCCCATGTGTGCCTCCTCTGTTTAAAAATACTTATTGTGTGGGCATGCGACTTCTGTACTTGGGTGATTTCTACTGCATCATTTAATGCTGTCAGTGACCATTTAACTCACTAACAGTAGGAATAAGTAAATGCTCCCCTGAGAAGTTATTTGCTTGGCAGTATAGGTGTCAAGCCTTTGACTAAGCATCTGAAATAAAACCCATCTGAAGTGGGAATGGATCCTCTGTGAATTTTCTGGATGTGCACTCTGATGTGGAACTGAGGGAGCTGGAGGTGCTGAGAAAGGTATGTCTGTGGGGATGGTGTATTGGGGCGAAGGAAGGTAACCTGAAAACATAACCCACCCCAGAGCTTTTATGGTAAAGGAGCCTTTACAGTCACAGATGCTGCCTTTATTCAAACTGCTATATGTGATCAGGAATGTGAAAATACAGAATTTCTCTGTCGTTCAATCTCTCTTGTCTGATATTTGCCTGAATCTAGTGCTTCCAGTGAACCCTTATTAGCCACATCCTGTATTTTCTCATCCTTTCCACTTGCAAATGTGCCTCTTTCATCCCTGGAGCAGCCTGAATGAGCAGAATGCTTTTGCTTTTCATACCAGATTGTTTTTGATGAATAGCATGGAGTGTAATATCCTTTGTAACAAAAATAATTTATTGCCCAGTAAGTCATTTTGATACTGCCTTCTTTCTGTACACAGACAGCTGATATTTAAGGGGAAAATTTTAAGTGATCTATTTAAGTAATTACTTTAATAATGAAGGGCTAGTTAGCACTGTTGTTTCTGTTTCATTACTTTGTATTTTTAAAAATGTCTTTATTACTTTTTCTTGATAGAATATAAATGAGACTAGAATTTTATTTTCCTCAACCTGACTGTTTCATGAGTTTGTGTCTCACTAGCAAATAAGTCTAACTTTTTTGCCTAAGGAGTGTGCCTAGATTGATGTGATTCTGCCTGCTTTAGCTCAGTTAGTTCATGAAACAGAGCAAGGAAATATTGCTGGCATTCAGGTAGCTGTATTTTCAGTACATAGCTATCTACACAGTGTGCAGCCCGGGAACTGACATATTTCTATATTAGGTGTTGACAGTCTTGCTTACATAAAGATTAACCTGCACAGGTTTTCAGCAGTTTGTCATATGGTACAATTCTAAACAGCAAGTGTGGAAGTACAGCAATATGTTCATCTGCTCTTGCTTTGTTTAACATCATTAGTGAACAGAGCTGGAAATGGTATGTGGCAGGCTGCGGTGACTAGCTGTTATTCTGGTATATATATTAAAAAGTCAGTTCCTGAACCCTGGTCCTGGCTGCTGAAGCAATGTTCTTTGGCTGGAAAAGTCTCTTAAATCAGCAAGCTTTGGAGGAGAATATGGAGCTGACATCACTTGTGACAATTTTGTAGCAGTGACCTCAGAAACCACTGGTTTGGGAGAGCAGAAAAAACAGTTGGGTGGGGTGTAACAATCAGTGCTCATGAACATCTGCTCTTTGGTGTATCTTAAACCTGGGGAAAAAATACAGAGAAGAGCTGTCAAAATTCCTCCTTGGATTCCTGCATGCAAATAGCTTGAATGCTTGAAAATGGGCTTGTTTGGTTGCTTCTGTTTAATGATGTGCACCTGAGAGGAGGATCAGCTCTTGGATCTGTACAGCATGAGGAAGCTCTTCTGATGTCAGGGGTAGCCCTCGGGTTTGCTTTAACTTGTCATATTCCACAGTTTATCCCAAATGGCTTTACATGGTCTTTCTGCGTGGTGCCTGAATTTGAGTGAGTCTTGGCTATTGCTCACCAATGCATTCAGCCTGAATTCTGCATTTTATGAAGATCAGAATAGAGTTGAGGGAGAGCAACAGAGATAGTCAGAAATCAAGGAAACTTGACCTGTAAGGTAAGATTAGAAGGATTGGGACTTTTTTGTTTCTAAAAGAGAAGACTGAGGTGTGGTAGTGGTCTTCATACAGATAACAGCTGCTGAAGCAGAAGGAAATAAGGTCCTCTGCATGTCTGCTGGGGAGGTGAGGGGAAAAAAAGGAACATAAATTCCAAAAAGGCAGACTTATGAGAGACACGAGGTGTGAATTTTCTAACAGTAAGAATAGTTAAAAATGGGGAGGCTGTGCACTTGCTTTCACTGGAGGCTTCTGATGACAAGTTGGACAAAAATATATTTGGAATGTATTAGGTAAAGTTCATCATGGAACATTGGGAAAATGTAAATAACCTCTTAAAATCCCTTCTGGACCTGTCTTTGATCAACTGTGAGCAGTTGATCCTAATACGTCAACATAGCGGATTTTTATTTCTGCCTTGCTAATTTTAATAAGAGATAATAAAAGGAAATTAAGAGGTTGCTGAAAGTGAGTGGCTGAAATTCAAGCTTGAATTGCAAGATTATGCTATGTGCAAGAGGCAAGACATGAACTTAATCTCACTTTGGAGATATTTTCTCTCATAATGTTGGCTTGGTAATATCCCCACAATATTATATGTGGTTTGACATTTTGGAATGTTTCAGAATAATGGTTTTCTATTGAAAATTTATTACCATCACCCATTATAAAAATGCCATTGTTTGAGCTGTGCATTGTGATCCAGATGAACTAATTATTTATTGAGGGAGTTGAACCACTGAAATAAGGAACATTAATTGTTTGTTCTTCCTGGTAGTACTTCTCAACAGCATTGCTGGGACAACTAAGCAAACAAAGGTTTGGTGCTGTACTTGTGCAATGGTACTGACGTGAGAAAAGCCATTATGTCCTCCTGAAGCTATATATGCATCACGGGAACCTAGTAAGCTTGTTCTAGGGGGAAGAACAAACCATAACATCAAAATTTAATGTATGCTTTTTAAGTGACTCCTTGGACAGAATTTAGTGTACGAGTACAGGTGCTGCCTGTCCTTTCCAAACCTTCATGATAGATTTTAGACATTCACAGTTTTCTGTTTAAAAATGGCTCTTTCTGAACCAGATTTTTTTTTCTTTTTCCCCAAACTGAGTACTGTTAGTGGAAATGGATACCTTGTTTATTTTTAAGTTTGCTTGGGGCTTTGGGTAGCAACTGAACCTGTTTCATTGTGCTACCTTTCTAATTTTAGGACCACAAATCAAACAGTAATAGCAATAATAAAAGTAATAATGCCAACCCAGTTTATGTTGTGAGTTGCAGAAGGCTCAGGACAGAGTACTGGAGGGTGTATTGTAGGACATCCGACCATTTGTTGTCTGTATTGACAAGTAATTAAGGAAACAATAACTGGAACTGCAGATACAATGACAGACTGTGACTTTCCCACTGCTTCCTTTGGAGCTGGTTTGCAGTGGGAAAGGCTTGGGATATTGGTTATGTGGCAGAGGAGTGATGTCTTGTTGGGCTGGGAACTGGGAAAGTTTGGAAGAGTAAACTTATTCCCAGTGTAAACCTGCATCCAGAATTTCCCAGGCTTTGCAGAGAGTTCAGAATCGGGGTGAAAATTGCTCCTGTGATGACAGTCAAGGTCAACCCAAAACTTTTGAGTAAGTGTACTCTTGAGTAAATGCCAAAGTTCAGGGTATTTAAGGCTTGGACTGTACATTTCTTTGGCCTTGACCCTCTCAGTGAAGCCCTTAAGCATTCTCATAGTATGAATAATGACAGTAATCTCTGGAAGATAAGGCTGGCTAATAACACTAAAACTGTTAATGTGTAATGAGTCATGCTGAAATTAATGTGCGGAAGTTTTCTTTTATTATTTTTGTCAGTGGAGCTTAATAATGGGAAGCAGGACTCCCAGTTCCATTTCTGACTTGTGGTGGTTTGTCTGTAAACCCACTGTGTCAATTAAACCCTCTGTATCTCAGTTGACCCATTTCTAGTATGTGTCCCAGAGTATATTTCACATCACTCTACCTTCTGAAGCTTAATAAATTCCACAAAGTGTTAAGCAAAAATTTTGTAATTGTGCATATTTATAAAGTTTTCAAATCTAGTTTTCTTTTTCATGGAGAAATTATGCCCTGAAGGAACACTGTTCTTTAGGGATTTAAATTGTGCTGTTTACTTTCACAGCTATAATGTGCAGAATGAGTGCAGTGAGTGTAAGCTAGAATCAGCTTGCAGTACATCAGAATATCTGAAATGTCATGTTAACCAAATAGGCAGAATTTAAAATAAAAAAAATGGTATTGTTCTTTTAATGGGCAAGCTTTGTAGCTACTGTTGTTCCACAGTCTTATTCCTTAGGTATAAGCAGATGATCCTAATACTGAGCATTATGTCATTGATCTGGACATGCCTTTCCTCACTATTCTCATCCATGCATGGCAGAAAACATAGTAATCTGTAAATTGTGTGTGGGGAAAGAGCAGGTTAGAGACTGTCCCTTGTCATTTGATATTTGAGTGCCCCTGCATGAGCCATATATTAGTTTTATTTTCTACTGTGACACCTAGCTATGAGAAAAGAACTCTCCAGAGCATCTTAAAAGACATCTTCTATTAAAGATGGAAAGAGTTAAGCAAAATGCAGACAGTAGATCTCATAGCCAGAGGTAAAAATACTGTACGTGGGTGTCTCATGCTTTAATTGGAAGAGAAGCGTAAAAGTGTGGAGCTTAGCTTCCCTTGCAAGAAAGTTTTGTAGAAAAGTGCTTGGTGGAGGTTGAATGGAGAAAGTTAAGGTAGGTGGAAAGTGTATGTATGTGTCAAAGCTGTGACAGAAGGCTTGGAAAATTCCCAGAAAACCAAATTACTGTAACGCTAAAGTTTTGCATAGTATTCCTTACAGGTCCTAATTTTCCCTGTGAGGGAACAGAAGTTGATATTGGAGAAGGTCAGACAGCCCAGTGTGGTGCTGAAGATGGATGTCAGGGCCTCCTGTGCAAGACTAAATTTGAGAAAAAGAAATAAGTCAGGAAAGAGGCATGGAACCTAGCTAGGCTCCTAAAGAAACCGATCTGGTATGAGCCCAACTTCTGTTTTTTCATGCTAGACAAAAAGGGCCCAGTTTGCGAGAGCTTAGCTTTCCCTGTCTTCATGGGACAAAATCCCCCTGAGAAAAGGGTTGCTGGAGAAAAAAGGGCTGTAAAATTAGATGTAAATTCAGTAATGGATTGTTGTATAAGGACTGCAGAAAATCCAGCACTCTGGAGTGTCTCAAAAGACGCTCCTTGTAAGTACATACTCTCATGAATTTTACTGAAGTGAGGAGTTTTGTGAAGTTGAATTTTGTTTCATTTAGTTGGGCCCATGTCCAAAACATCTTGGCCTATATTTTGGCCTAATGAGTAGTTGGCTGGGATGCCAACAAGTATATTGCTGGTACTGCAAGAAATCCATAAGGATTCATGAGTCCTTATGTGGTACTCTTTACCTGGACCAGTCTAGGAGCCCAAGCAAAGCATATGAAGGCTGCTACCTAGCTGGCTTTTGTAGTAGTTAAAGAACTGGCTGTGCTTTTTGTAGGAGCTAAGGATGATAATTATTTAAATTCATATTCAGAGTCTACAGTTTGATAGTGATGTTTTGTTTTGCCTAAATGGCCCTATTCTTTCCATTAGTTCCGTAACTTTTCCCTTTTAGGAAAAATCAACCAACCAAACAACAAACCCAACAAGCTGTTTGATATTGCTGGTACAAGATGTCTGTGATGTTCCAGCTCCAGAAACAACCTCATTTTAATGTCAAGCAAAATAATTCTTGCATTCAAGCATAGAGATTGTAATTAGGCTTTGTGCACTGGTACCTGAGAAGAGTTCCTTTCTAAATGTGAACCACATACATAATTATTACTGCAGTTGGCCTGTTGCCCATCAAAGCACTGATTATTTTCTACAACAGCTACTCCAGTTCCTCTGCTTTTTCAGTTTCCTGTTATCTCGCATGGACATCAGCAGTCCCTTTGCCAAATTTCTTAGTAAAACTGTGGCACTCCAGACTCATAGGAAGAGAATTTGTCAGCACTATAGCAGTTAATTGCTTTAGCTAACATATGGCACTGCCCTTTGAACAGTGGAGATGCAGAAAGAGTGTGGATATTGTTCAAAGTGAATAATTTTTAAAGTTGTTCTGTGTTGGTGGGGAAGTTAAGACAACTAGTAATGGATTGGTTGTCTTCTATCTGCTTTTTGAAATGGTCCAAAACTGTGTTACTGAGTTATTGTCAGAGATGCTATACTTTAAAAAGGTTGACTTTTCTGTTTATTTGTTTATATATTTTGCTTAGCTTGGCCTTTTTGGGTGCATTTACTCATTGAGTTGTTAGTGCTTAGATGCTTGAATACACAATTCCTCAGTAAATTCATCCTGTGTATCTCATTCTCTTTCACATATGTTTCCCAGAGGAGCTCCTTTAGCCAGATCTATTGAAGAAATAGTTAATTCATCAGGATTTAATGTATATCTTGATTGCACTTTGAAGACATTCTCTTGAGGAGTTGTTATAATTTCAACAAGGGATCATAGCATGTAAACAAGGAAATAAATGTTATCTTTCTTATTAATCAACAAGATGATTAAATAAAAACTACAATTGTTAATTGGTACTTGGAGATAGAGGGTAATAACTGTCTTGAGTTTGACAATGAGAGTACCAAGAGCTAGTGACTCTTTTCTGCACAATAAAACTGCATATAATTTAGAAGATGTTATGGTTTTAATGTTCAGCTGCAACTATAGTGAAGTTGTGCAACTGTTTGCTTGGTGTCCTATTTCAGGCATATGTTTTCATCCTGAGTGAAGTGTTAGCAAGGGGATTTGAAATTTAGGCAATTAAACAATCTCTCACTGCCACCAAAAGCCTGTGGTTCTATATAAACCCATGCTTGCAGTGTTTTGCTTCGCTGGGGGATACAGTTCCTGCTGGTTTCAGAATGCAGCAAGAGTTAAAAGCTGCTGCTTTCCTCAGAGGCAGAAGTCCAACTTGCCTTTCACAAGACAGCAACTGCTGTCTCTCTCTTTATTTGGAACTACTGCCTCATTTTTTCATCACCCGAGTCTTTGTCATTTTCTAAATACTGCTGTGTTTGTGGAGGGAGAAGGAAGCACGTAGAGGGTGTACATCTCTAGAAGTTGATGAAGTAAAAAGGTCCTGGACTTTAACACACAAGTTTGGGAATAGGGAGCATAAGACTTGGAAATTTAGAGATCTGTGTTGAGAGTCCTGCCCCTTGTACTGACTAGGTGTCTAATCTTGACGCAAGTGAATAATTTTGCTCCTCAGACACAACCAGTCCTGTGTACTGTAACACATTTGAAGCCAGTGATGCTACTGGAAGAAACTGTGCAGTCCTCCTGCACTCAGTGTTCATTTTTGCTTCTAACCTACCATAAATATAAGCAAAGGAAGACTTTCCTTTTCTGATCAGCTTCCTAAGCTGACTCAGCCTGAGGCTGCCCAGTGACTAGATGAGTTAGAGGTCTAGATTTACCCTGAAGTAGGTATGACAGCAAAGCACTGCCTTAGTTTCTCCATATGTCTATTGCTTATAATACTTCACAGATGCTAGTGCCAGTTTGATCTCACTGAAAAGTACTTGGAGATCCTGGACTGAAAGGCATGATGAAAATATAAAGTAGCCATTGTATCAAGAGTCTTTCGGTTGTCACATATTCATAAACTAATTTGTCCAAAGTGCCTTTATATTGCAGGCATGAACGAGAATAGTGCTTTGTCCCTGGAAGACTTGTTGGCATCAGCAGCATGGTCTCAGGTTGCCCACAGATGCTGGCAGTGTAACACTTTGCATTTTTGGTGGCTTAACAGTAATTCAAAGTAGTGTTAAAAGATAGCATGTTGGATGCTTTTATGATACATATCTGAGGGTGGGCTATCTACTGACAGTCTCAGGGCTGGATGACACACATCTTATTCATGTGGCAAAGCTCTCCTCGGCTTTGACAGAGTTGAGATTTCACCCTCACTTCTATCCCTAGTTGCCCAGCATGTGCTCACTAACACTTTTATTTGTTCTACAGCTCTGAAGGCTGGTTTTTGCCATGTCAGTTTTGATGTAGAGTCGAGTTTCTGGTTTTGTTTCTTGCTAGACTGTTTGGCATTGCTGATGGAGAATAGAAAAAATGATTATTTTCCTATTCTTACAAGGAAGAATGTTGCAATTTTAATTGTATGTTTTAATTTTCCCTTCTTCATCTTTTATGCTTTGAAATTCTGCATTTCAGAAGCAGGATCATTATCATTCAGAACATTAAAGCATATCTTTTTAATAGCTTTCCCTTTTAATGTGAAAGAATGGAATTGAGGAGGAAAACCCAATCTGTCTTTAAGGAAATTCTCTTGTTATCTAAGGATTTTCAGTGCAGCCAACAAGAGATGATCTTGAGCTCGGCTGACTTGGAGTGTTATTCTCGGCCTTGAGTAACTTGTAGAGTACAAAGAACCACTTTCATAATGTTATCACTAGCAAAGTCCATCTGGTCCTGCCAGTGACAAGGGGATTATTTCAGCTTTTTATTGCATCAGTGAGATTTTAGCATTTTAGGATTCAGCTGTCAAGCTGTCAGGGGAAAGAGGGGAAAGTTAGATTATAATTGAAACTCTGTTGGGGGAGAAATTGACTGAATATTTTGCCAGTAATTTTTCTACCCATATTTCCTTCTATTAGTCTCCTGATAGTTTGTCCTTATGAAATCAGATTAGAATGCAATGTCTTGATTTGTTAAGCAGGCAGTGATGACAATGAGCATCTGTTTGTCTGGTCCAGAGTCCCATTAACACCTTATAACATTGTCCTTTCTTGCTATTACTTTTATACAGAGCAGCACAGAAGCTTAACCTGTCTTCGAAGAGAAAGAAATACCATCCGCCCCTGCCACACACACACGACTTCTCTATTTATGCTACTAACTTTAGTGGCATCCTGCAGCTCTGTCCTCCCCCAGCACCACCATGCCTTCTGAGAGCTGTGTCCAAAATCAAGGACAACCCTGGCATTGGAAAGGTAACTTTGGATTTTGATTTTTAAAAATCATTTTCTAGATGAATTTTAACAGGGCTGGAAGCTTTCAGCCTAGAACAGAGTTGGATTGGCTCAAGGGAAGGGTGTTGGGACAGAGAGATAGCCACAATGTGCCTGAGAGCTGTTATCATGTGTAGACTTTGGAAAGAGTTGGCAGCCTCAGAGCAGATTCAGTGCTAGAGTGTTGGCTTCCTTGAAGCCAGCTGACATCAGTGACAACAACATTGGCAAAGATTGTTTTGTCTTTCCCTCTATTAAAGCAAAAGGCAAATTTTCCTTTGGTGCCATTGGTCCAAAACCAATACACATATTTGGCAGAAGCAGTCTCTGCATTGCCAGCAAGGCTCAGCCACTGGTGCTGGTCCTGTCTGTCTGCTTGAGGTTAAGGAGCTACATTGAAGAGGGCTTTGTTTCCCTCTGCTTCACGTGTCATTGTAAATCAGGAGTATGGGAATGAAGTAGCAGGAGAGAAATACATGTTTCTCCATCTTAGGAAATGCAGCACCTTTCAAATTGTAAAATTTGTGTTAATTTTATTTAAAATTAATTAAAATACAACCCAATTATTTAGAGCTTTATTCATATTTATAACTGTTTAATCACCCTCACAGCAGAGTCTGAATACTTATTTACATAGGTTACAAGAGATTAGCGTTTGAAGATAGAATTGAAGTATGTAATGGGCACAGGAGAACTAAAATACGCACCTTGAGTAACCGTACAAAGCATCATTAGCATAAAGAGATTGTCAGCCTAAATTCCTACAGCTGACACTGTTGCTCACAGAGAATACTCTGTTTCTTAAGTCAGTGAGTTTGTGCTAAATGGAAAACAAAGGAGTACTTGGGGCTGTTTTAAGCAGGTGGAAACTCGGAGATGAAAATGTGATTTCTCCTTCTATTTTTCCAGTGTGTTAGAAAATACGATGTAGTGTTAAATGGTGGAGTACAGCAAACCTGACTGAGTAAAGAGTAACTTAGAGATTCCCAGATGGAGGAGGGTTTGCTAAGGAACACTGTTTCTATGTGTGTGTTTTAGCAGAACTCATTTGTTGTGCCTGCCTCTTCTCTGTGAGGCTTAGCACATGGCACCAGGAGTAACAGGGAGCGTTGCATTTCTGAGGCTCTTTGTCTTAGGAAGACAAAGCATGTTTGGATCTCCTTGTGCCTGCAGCTCAATAAAACTGTCTTTGCATTTGTGCCTGCAGCTATGTGTAGCCAAGAGACTTCAGCCTTTTTCCTACACTTTGAGGGTGGCCAGTGGAGCTACCAGAATGACTTGTGGAAAGCTGTTTTTTCTGGTGTCTTCAAACAGATCAACAAAGTCCAGTAAAGATCAAGTGCATGATCCCAGATGGCAAGAGATTATACGCCTTGGGTTATGTGGTCTAACTACTTTCTTCATTAGTGAGCACAAGCAGAGGACTTTTAAAGGGAAGAGCTCTACCAGAATGCCAAGGGGCATGGCAGGACCTTGAGCAGCTACACTGCTTGCCCAGCTGTATGAACTTCTCCTCCAACATGGGCTATATAAGTGTCCCATGCTGGTAATGTGGGTGATATTTCTGTCCTCCTTGGTACCCTACACCAAGAATTTCCAGGCTTTAGGGGTCAACAAGCTCCTGTTGACCCTCAAATGTCTCTGTTTCTCTCAGGTGAAAACGGTTATTGAAGGTACTGTTTGTTTGGGCCCAGGGTTCCAGCTGTGTCCTTCTCACCATGTACTTGTTGACCACAATTTTGAAAAATCCTGTGCTGTGCCAGAGAGGATAAGAGCTCTCTGATATTTGAGTCAGCTCTTGAGTTCATGAGTTAAGATCTAGACCATCCAGATGGTGATGAAGTGTGCTAGTTACTAGTTTTAATGCTCCTCAAAAAATAAAGTGACTAGGCATCTCTCTGATCCACGGTGTAAAATAAGCAATACCTATTAAATATCTCTTTTAACCCATTCCTCTTTTTCAGCTTTGTAAATTACAGTGTTTGCCATAGAAGAAAAACCTCCAGCAATATAGCTTTTTCAAAAAATAATGAGTCAGCACAAATGAAATCTCATGTATCCTAATTCTTAGCACCCATAGTCAAAGGAAAAGTGCCAGTCCTATATAGGTGTTCTTTTAGTACCAAACACTGATAGTTTCACCTTTTCTGAGCAATGCCAAGAAGCTTTTGGTAGTGTTTAGCCCACTATGCAGTAACATTCTCCATTATAATTTCCTCTTCACCAGCTTCTGCTGATAAAGATTTAGTCAGCTACTACCTTATTATGAGGATGATGGAAATAAATTATCTTTCTTCATTGCTTTAAGTATCATGGCAATTGAGAGAAGAATCAGCAGACACTGGCAGATGTGCCATGGTCCTCTGTTAACTTCAGTCCCTCTTCTTCTAACAGCTTTTTACTTTACACTCCTCCTGGATATCTTTTTCTGAGGCTTTTTCTTGCAGCCTGTCCAATAAGTACAAGATACGCATATAGACCAGAATCAGTGATGGATTCTGGAGTCACTTTTTCCTACCACAGTGTCTGTGGCTGGTGCTTTCCTTGGTTGGTGTGATCGTTCCCAGGTCAGCAGTGCTCCTTGCTCTATTATTACTGTGTGGTTACAGTGGGTTAAGCAGCTGGTGGGGCAGCCTTTTCCTCCCTCACCTCCCAGCTTGCTGCTGTTTTGTCTTTCATGGTTAGTTATGATGTGGAGCACTGGTTCCTTGCTGGTTTCTGCTGTACAGGTAAGAGTGTAGCAGTGCTGATGGGCTGCCTAATTCCCACCTAACTTCACTTTACTAAGCTGAGAATGACCCATTGAGGACCAGTCCTTATTCTCCTCAGAGGTGTGATTTCTCTGAGCAAAGATAGCTTGACAAGTTTTAATTCCCTTCTTGTCGAGTGGTTTCTTTCAAAGCAGGAGAGGATTCCATAGAGAAATGTGCCTTTTCTTACTGTGAAGGCACTGAAGAGATAAAATCTAAGAAGAATGTAAGTTATATGAGAATGAAAAATAGAGTAACAAACTGGAAACCCATAAAGTGTCCAAGATACTTCAATGGGAGCAATGTGGCTCCCTTTATGAAAAATTGAAGTGGTGAATGATATGTCAACTGTGCAAAAATACTGTTTATATTAAGAGGAAACTAGCAAGTAAGGCCTGAATCTTACAACTAATTATTATCTGTAATGTCTAGGTAGTCACATTTCTTTTGTAAATCCATTGAAAGCTTAAGGCAAGGTACATGTTGAAACATTTACAATGACCAATATGGTTGGCTTTCTGTATTTCCCCTGCTATGGTAATTCTTAACATTTTTTTACTCCCTCTGATGCTCAAGGGTCTTTTTTAGCTGGTATTCTACACCTTATAAGAGACACAGAAACAGAGTGGAAAATGTGATGTCACTTTGGGGCCAAAAGGGGAAAAAAGGACTCCAGAAGAAATGTAGAAGTATAGTGTCATAAGTCTGGCTTTCAGACCAGGGAACCAGGCAAATTGACTGAAACAATAATAAAGATAGAAATTATCAGGCAGGGATTAATGTGATATAGTAGGGATCAGTTGATGGAGCGTTTGAAGGTGGAACACATATGTTAGTGTTCTGTGAAAGAGTCAGTGAGTATTTGAATAGGGTTGGTCTGGTTGGCAGAATGTATTTGGATATTGAAAAAGCTTTTGACAAGTGCCCTGACCTAGGTTTCTTAAAAAACCCCTAATCTGTCATGTCTTCTCTAGTGGTTTACTAACTGGTAGGAAACAAGAGGGCAGATTTCACACTGGAGCAAAGTTAGCAGTTGTGTCATATGGAGGTCCATGCTCTTTGGTGTCTTCCTGAATGGTTTGGATGAGGTAGTGAAGCTGTGTATTCAGATTAGCCAAAGCTAAAACTGACTGTGAACACTTGAAAAAAAAAATCTTATGACACTGAAGTTACTGAGTAGATAAAGAGGCAGATGAACTTTAGTATTGATTAACACAAGGTAATGTACATAAGAAGAGGAGCTCATGAACAAATGATAAGCTGTAAGGAAATCAAGCATGACTGTAACCCATTTTGCCAGCCATCATGGCAGCTACAGCATCAGGTTTGTTATCATGAGTCTGAGCTTCTGAAGAAATTGACTGTTCAGGAGGCAAGAAGATTAAGCATCTTTAGTTTTAGGGGGTCTCTAACAGTACATGATACAAGTACATGTTCCTCTTCAGGCTCATAATGCCTTGTCTTGAGCTTTTGAGCTCGATGGACAACTGGGAAAGGGAAGAGGCTTGAATTCTTGCCCTTTGTAAGCTGTATGACTGTAGGAAAGGCAGTAACTGGGCATTGTCAGAACTGCTGGAGGAGGCAGGAATGCGAAGAGATCGTGATGACCAGTTCTTGCACTTGAACTCAGTTATTGATTATTTGAGCCCAAGATCTAAATTTGTTCTTAGTCTCACATCATCATCTCCATACCTGTCATACAGTTGGGCTGTGTTGAAGTTGCTATATGGCTTTTTATGGTTGAATACATTTGGTGTTAGAGACTTAACTACAGCAGAGACCCTGTATGTACCTTTTGCAATATCTATTTATAATTTCTCATTGTTTTAAGTACTCTCTTGGAAGGTGGGAAATAAAAGTCTTATTAATTTCTTTTACATTTCACAAATACTAGTTTTTCCCCTTATAAGAATTTTAGCAGGAGTGTGTGGACTTGTCCTGTGATACAAATCTTTTAATTAAAGATTTGGCTTAATTTTATTTACTAAGAGTGCAAAATGTTAAACACTCTTACAGGTGGTTGCAAGGTTTGTCAATGTTCAGGAATACCAAGCAGGGAAAATTTAAAAAAAAACCCCAAAAAACCCAACAAAAAAACCCCACAAAAAAACCCCTGTGGGTCTATCTAGGACTGTTTTTTTTCATATAATCAACAATAATCAAACTCTCATGCACAAAGGAAAATCCCACTGCCAGTGCAAACTGGATACTGAAAGGAATTTTGCTCACTACTGATAAATGCTATGTAGCAAATTTCACACCTTTCTCTTGAATAGGCCAAAAACATCAGAGTCCAAATCATTTAACTGAATCGTACTTAAAAGCAATGATCCAGTACAGTATGATTCTTGTAAATGAATCATTTTTGTGGTCTCTCTGGGTGTTATTAAATTTAATGTCAGAATAGTAGGAAAGACGTCTGAAAGCCATTTAATATTGTCACTGAAAAGAAGTTAGATTATGCTCAATTTCTGACATTAATGTGCTACTTAAGATAATTTATCATATTGTGGTATTAAAAAAGAGATCCTTTTTACAGCGGCTGTCGTGTAGCATTCTAATTTGCTATTTTTCTTTAGCATGGTAGGAAGCCTTTTTCATGCAAAATGTTTTTTCTGGGGTTCTATTCAGCTCATTCTTTATAATACTGCATCACTTACAACAGCAACTTTAAGTGCTTGTCTCTTCCAAAGATCCTGTCAATTTTTTATGTTAGAATGACAGAATCCTCCTATGTGAGACAATTGAAGTGGAGCATTTAAAGAGAACTTGATTTGTCAGACATGTTTCTTGGACAGGTGTATATATACCAGTTTCCATTTATGTGTTTTAGACATTTACTTTCATTTATGCTTCACCAAGCCATAGCCATAAGGTACTGCTAATATGATTTACTGATCATGCAGGGTTTTCTTAAGTGTGCTGTATGTCCCATTCACTGGTTCTTACGATGGTTTGATGACGGATAACAAATAGGTACTTAATTTTGCCATCTTTATTGCTGCTTGTTTCCTAATAACTAGAGTGTTATTTCTGATATAAATCATGTATCATACTAAGTAGTCTTCTATCCATGTATGTAGTCCCATATCATCCAAGGTACATACATCCCTGCTGAAATGCCTTGAACCGCTTAAACCAAAATGTGGAAAAAATAGATAAAAATACACAATTTATTCTACTTTGTTTTCACCTTTAAAAATGAAATAGTTTTATTCATGTCTCCTGGGAGTAGAGAATCAATTCTCCTTTAATAGAGTACAATACAGAAGTGGTTTTTAATTTTTTTTTTTTTTTTTGGTTCTCCCAGGGGAGCTAGATGCTCTGTGCTAGCATGGCAATTTTGCATATAAATTTGCCATCCATTGGTAGTGGCAGTATATGAAAAGCTTGTAAGAAGTACCCACAGTAAACCAATTTAGCAAGGGTTATATATCTGTCAGCTACAATTAAATCCATGAAAAATGGCTCTCAACTAGGACTTTTGTAATTTGATTTACACTATACTTGACAAATAAGTGATTTCATTGGAAAATGGTCTTTATACAACTGAATGTGAATTCTTTGTAATTTCTTGCTGAGAAATCTTAATTCAGAATGGTGGATGTCTAAACATAGTAATTTAATTAACCTGCTGTTATATGCCATTTTGTGAACATTGGACAAAATTAACTTCCTGGCTGCACGATGCCTGTCAAGAATGTGTGTTTCCAGGGAATATTTAGTGTCCATTCAAATTGGATATAATGACATTTATTGCTAAAGACCAAATTGCTTGTTCATTTAGGGATTATGATACTGCTGTAACACAGAATATGACCATCATTTTTAGAATAGATTCCAGTGCCAGCACTTTCCCGAAATACAGACAAAGTCAGAATTTTTTTTAATAAAAAAGTCTTGAGCACATGTATTTTAAAATTTTACATGATTTTTAATTCATTCCTTCTATTTTTTCCTTCTCATTCTGTCTAATTTGAAACTTGACAGCTATATAAGCATCAAATGCTAACAAAGCATCACTATAAACACACAAACACTGCGCATCCGTTGATTTCAAAGGAGGTGCTGTATGTTAGTGCTAACATACTTGGTTGGGTCAGGGTCTTAACTTCCTCAGCATTCAAAATGCCATGGAGTCTAGTCATTACTTCATGAATTAATGGAGTCTTCTTTGTCTACGTGTCTGCCCCAAACTGAACTGCATAAAGTATTTGCACCCTTCACTCTACTGAAAGATGAATTACCAACTTTCTGAGATACATAAAGTTTGGGGTTTTTTTAGTAATTGTTTAAAACATGTAGTAGAGGTGATAGTCTTAGGAACAGAATCCAAATATAATATGTTTTTTTAAGTGTGAGATTGTCCTTCCCCTTCATCTGGTCTCAGAGTTGATAGCCCTTCCATCTGTTTTGATTATAGGTTAATTAATGTGAACTGAACTGTCTCAGCCTCCTGGCTGTTTCTGTCTAAAACTGCATAGAATTGTGTCATTCCCTCTGTTATCACTGGCTCTTTTCTCTACAAATTCAGCCTTGGACATGATTTCTTCTGGGACGATGCATGCCTCACTGGTCTTGGAGGAGTTTTGTGTTCATTGATGCATGGCTTTTGCCATAGCTCCGTTCAATTCAGCATATCCAAAATATATGGGCCGTATTAGACAAAACTGCCAGCTTTCCTCTGGCCATGAGTCTTGCATTCATGTCAGAGAGTTGTTTTGAAATTTGAGTTTCACAGCTTTTTGGTTTGTCTCTTTTTCCAAACTTGCTTTCTGACACTGACATATGCTTGATGTTTTGCACTATCTTGACTAGTCCTGCAGCCAGCCCATTATTTTGGTTGCTGTGACTCCCTTGTCCTCAACTAAAGCTGGTTCAGTACACAGAGGGAGGTCTGGAAATCATGAGTCTGCGCAAAGGGGGCATGTGGGAATGGTTCTCCTGGATAAGGTCACAGCACAGGAACAGCAACTACCACATGGCAATGGGGAAGAAGGTCTCTCCTTGTGACCCTTAGGTGTGAAACGGGGTAGAAAGTAGCAATGGAGGAGGAGGACTGTAAAAGGAGGAAGGGCAGGTACCAGCCAGGATGTACATCTCTCAGTTTCTGAGATGTTTCATTGTTTAGGTCAGAATTGCTAAATATGAATCTGTATTTGACTTTCATAAGAGTTCAAGATGTCAAGGTGTAGAGTTTTGGCTCAGGGCTATAACAGGTTACGGATGTTTGGGTGGACTCTTTGGTTCTTTGGTTCGCTAGTGGTCTTATCAGATGTTTCTGAAATTCCATGGGGTTTAGCCCAATCGTCCTCCACATAGCTGTTGTCCTCCATACAGGGGACTTCTCCCCCCACCCCCCGTCATTTTATTCAGAAATCTGCCCTTTGCTAGTGTGTCTCCCTTAAAATTCTTTATGCATGCATAGAACTGTGATGTGACCTTTGTTTTTATGCTGTGGCATCCATCCACTGGGCTTGCTGGAAGCAAATGAATTCTACCTTGCAGAAGTTTGCTTTTGTAGCCCTTCTTTTCCCTGACTTCCACTGCTGGCTGACAGACATATAAACTTTAAAAAAGGAAAAATTCCTTGATTGCTGTGACTCTCTCCCCCATCCTTGACAGTGAAGGTTAAAGTTACAGCCATTGTGCTGGGTGGATGGGCCTCTGACCTTAGCCACCCATTGTAGGGCTTTTCCAAACTATGTGTGCATTTATTTACTTTTGAATTTTTTTATCTTTTAAGGGCATATTCAGGATGTATTTGGCATCTTCTTTTCCCAAACACTTTTGATTTTAATAGGATTCCCTTCAGCAATTTTGCTGACCTCCTGGTTCCTGCAGAAACATGAATTTGGAAAGTTCAGCAGCTGAGTGTTAACCCCCAGTGTACAAAACCCACCAGATCAGAGTCAGTTAATTAATGAGCTACTCAGTGGTTTGCATGATTTAGGCTGGCTTCAGGCACTGAGAAAAATGTTAACAATGTGCAAGTATTGTGGAGTTTGTGTTTCTTTTATTTGCAGAACTTGAACTCAAATACAAAACTATCCTCTTTTTCTATCAACATCCTCATCAAAATGGAGCTTGTACCTAATATTCAATGTCTATATGAATGTTTATGTAGAAATCCTTGTATCCTTGATAATGATAAACTTCCACTTGTAATTCTTTTACTCTGCACCTTTCTGTGACATTGAAGAAGAAATACACAAAAAGGATGGAAAAAAGGGGTTACTAAAGATCCCCAGTTTTAGCAGAAAGGGTTACCTCATCACAGGAAGGATGTGCCATCTTAACTTTCCTTAAGGAGTCTAAAAGTAGTCAGGGCAGAGATGCCCTGAGCCTGCGATGACTTTTGTGAAATTGCCATATTTGTATTGTCTTTCCTTTTTTGTGTTCTTTCTCTCTCTCTCCCCCCCCCAACATTTTCCCCCCTCCCTTGACATTCCATTTAGCTCTCTCCTTTTTTTCCTAGTCCTTTTCTTATTCTTTCAGACTTGTCTTATTCTTACATTTCTTCATTAATTCTCCTGTAAATTCCTTGTGTTTTCTTTGCTTTGTGCCAGTGTTAGCAGTAGTGGGTACTGCTGCAGTTGTAACTGGCTGCCAGAAAGCTGGCCCTATTGTTGCATAACTGCCCACAGAGGGTATGATCCTGAGTGGGCCTGAAATTAATGTTATTGCACTTAATTCTAGTCATTCGTTTTCATAAGCAAATAAAAGCTTTAGAGTGTAGTGCAGGTATTGCTGCTCTGCTCCCCAGTTATAGGCCAAAGTTAATTTAAAATTTGCAGGTTCCCATGTTCTCCTGAATCCTCTCTTCACTGTAAGCCCTTGTATCTGGATGATTTCCTGCAGTGCATGTTGCTGTCTCTACAGGTGAGCATGCCTTTGGTATGAGGACTAGATAAAGAGACCCAGGAGAAGATGCAGTTAAGTTGATCCTTAAGGCAGGAACCATGCTGGCTCTATAGTACACTGCTTTTTCTGCAATACTCATCCCAGAAGAGTACCGGGATGAACTTCAGAGCTGAGAATATAAACCTGTCACTTAAGATTGGTCCTGAAACACAGGAGGGCTAGAAGCCTAAGAAGAATAAATAGTGTAACACTGAATCTTTCTTTCATGGAAGCGTGTGCATGCACCTGGGATGTGCCTGCACTTAGCTTTTGCTGTTGTGAGGTGATGCGTTTGAGTAATCTTTGTGCGTGTTTGGTACTTTCATCAGCATTTCTGTGTCATTTCCGAGTGAAGTCAGAGTCTGGCTCGCATCATCAATGTGTTACACATTATAACCCTAATTTCTGGTAGGCATTGCTTATAGATATATTCAGTGGACAGAGGAACTGAATTTGAAATAAGTGTTTTTCTACTCAGCAAATCAGCTTTTGTGCACGGAACACTAAAAAGAGGAACTCCCCCAGCTGTTTTTCTCTTCCACTTCCCATTTGTCTTGAAAGCTCACTCCCACTGTGAAAATGAAGATGACCCTTGAGGCCAGTTAAGTTTGGGATCTGATTCATTATGGGAAGCTATTTTAGTATCTTTCTGCTTCAGAGAGGTGGTCTCAAAAAGCTGATTTGACACACAAGGTATTTCTGGGGTGAAACCATCTTTGTGTTAGAGAGAACAATGCTCTTGATGGAGATAACTTGCTGTTTAGGTCAGGAGTAAACCAATTTTCCTCTTATCCAAGCTCTGGCTTCTATAATCAAATAATAGGTGGAAGAGAGAACAGAAAGGACTGTTTAGGAAAGTGCTTTGAAAACAGCATATATATTTTAACATTCGTTTTAATCCAGTGACCCTAAAGTGGGCATCTGTATTTATATATATTTAGGTGGGTTGGGTTTTTTTTTCTTCCCCCCTCCCCCTGAGGGAGATTATTTTTCTGAGCACCTTGGTAGTATGTCAAGGTTGAGCTACCAGGCTAATACACAGAGCTGGCTTCATGGAGCTTTTATGGGGAAACAGCCTTGAGTGTGTCACCTCTGCTGCACTTTGCTTTTGAAGCAGCTGTTTCATTTATTCTAAGGTTCGCTTATTTTCTATGACTGTATTATTGTATTCATATCACTATGAAAGGGGAAATAAAAGAAAATGTTGAAATCAGGGGACTGCTAGAGTCAATAGGTGTAAGAATTTGCTGCTACCATTGGTGGAGTCTCCTGCAGTGTTTACTGGAAGGGTCAGTTGTTTCTTAACCTCTTTGTTTGGAAAAAATGTTGGGTAAAAGCACCCACGGGTGCAAGTGTGTATGCTGTCACCTTGTCATCTTGTCTGGTATGAGGGGCAGTCCCAGAGGGTGGCTCAGCCTGCTCTGGTCTCTGTTTGTTGCCTTAATTTCCCAATGTTGTGCTTTCCTGAAGTAGTTTTTCACCTTTGGTTCTTCTTTTGCTATTATTTCTCTGGCTACAGGAGTGATGGGGAAGTGCTGACTGCAAAGCCCGGGTTTTTTTTTGTAAAGACACAAAGAATGTGTTAGTGTAATAAGAGCACACCATTTTAATGAAATAATGTTCTCAGAACATAGTAAATAGGAGTCAAATTGTTTTTGCAGATTTAAGGTTAAATTTAGCAACAAAAAGTTCCTGAAAGGGAGGATCATTCTTTATCAAAGGTGGATGCTCTCCAACCCAGCTTCTCCATGCAACATCCAGCTCTGGAGTAGAGGTGGGCCTGACTCAGATCTGCAAGTGACTGTGTTTGGAGGGTCCATATGGTGGTTTGCAGCAGAGGGGTTGCTATCTGTCACTCCCCTTCCAAATCAGGTCCAAGTGCTGTAAGAGGAGTGGGTGCTTTGTGAGTAAGTAGTTCCACTGCGGCAGATGAAGCTCCTGATGGGTGCTCTGGAGAGTACAGGTGTAAATTGTTCCAGCTCTGCTGGCTGTGGTGTATTGCAGCTATGGAGACTCTTCAGCCAGTGAAATTGGAGAGTTAACACTGGTGCTGTGACAGTTATCTGGTAGTTGGATAAGGAGATAATGCTGTTGTTCAGCTTGTTAATGAAACATTTCATGTTGGCTATGGAAAGTCACTCTAGCTGAGCATTGCTTTTCTCTTAAGTTTGATCTGCTGGGCAGCACAGAATTGAAGATCAGTGAAGTGATTCACTGCACCTGTACTAGTCATTTTCTTCAGTGCAAGGTGTATAAAACACACCGGTTCTGACCTGGGAGTATTTCATAAGGATAAATGGTCATAAGTGGGTGTGAGGCAATATTTCACAGTTTTTCAAAGTAAGAGTATGATTTCCAGAAAGCTTAAAAGAAGCAGGTGTGCAGCCTTTGCTGAACTTTAGTGAGACACATTTACTTGGCTTCCATAAGCTGCTTTGGAAATCACAGCCAACATGTCCGAGCTCTCTAAAAATGCTGTCTTAAAATGCCATGTGTAGGAAATCAACTTTTGCAAAGCTGCAATAGAAATGTATGTTGTGAGTGGTTTCTTTTCAAGCTTTTCGACCTTTTAATGCTTTTTTTTTTTTTCCCCTTCCCTTCTTTCCCATTAAATCTCTAACTAACTGCCAAAGAGTCTAGCAATGACAGCATCTGCCTGGGAAGGCTGTAAGAGAAGCACCTTTTTATTAGAAGAGTGTGAACCAGGAACTGAAAGTTTCTAGATTTACTTCAGTTTAAATACACTAGGTGTTTGAGGCTCCCGTTATTCAGACTGATTTTCAGAGTGGATCGGTTTGTGCTTTTGGTCACATTAAGTACTTGAAAGGTCAGAGACTAGAGTTTCCTTTTCTTTAGGCATGATATTACACCTACAGTGGATTTTACCTGCAGATCAGAGATTTATAAATTGAAGTGGTGAAACTGGAACAGAGTCAACTAAAGGGACAAAGTGCACCTTTAAAAGCTAGTTCAGTGAAGACCCCAGGGTGGAAACCAGGCTGGAAAATCTGCCTCTGGTTTTGTCCCACGGTTGTTCTGACACACCTAAATATTACAAATGAACATGTCATGGGAGGGGGAGTGGGTTGGGAGGAATGTTTTGCATGTGTTTATCTGTAGCTGGGAACTCAAGTTGTCACTTTCTTCTAAATTGTTGCAGGTGAAAGTGATGGTAAGGATTTGTCCCTCTCAAGGAGCACATGAAACATCCGAATCCATGTCCTTCCTAAAGGTAGACCCGCGAAAAAAGCAAATCACATTTTATGATCCTGCGACAAGTGGGCCTTCCAATGCAGGTCACAGAAGAGGCGTTGTTGCTGTCCCAAAGATGTTTGCCTTTGATGCAGTTTTCCCCCAGGATGCTTCACAGGTACTGGAATCACTTACATAGACCTCCTGAGTCTTCTCATGGCCACTGCATTTGATTGCATTAAGAGTTCTCTCTGTTTCTGGGGAATTTTATTTGAATGAGTTCCTTTAATGCCTGGAAAAAACATGGTAATTAATAGGCAAGTGGGTAAATTCTTACATTTTCAGTTTAGTCGAGATGTAAAATTAAGGAGCAATAGCTGGGGAGATGGATTTGCTAACTGAATTATCTTCCTGCGTTTTCTCTTGTTAGAGAAAGACACAGAGCCAATTTGAAATTCAGTTTTTCCATCTAGTTAGGTTTTAACCCATTTGATGTTGCTGAAATAAAGTCCTTCCCCACTGCTTTCAATGGGAAATAAACATGTGCCTAATGTTAAACTAAATGGTGTTGTTAGGAGAAGAGATTTAGCTAACCCTGTGGGATTGCTATACTGAAACAGTTAGGGCGCTTTTATATTTTCCTTGCCTTTTCCAGTTTGTTTATACTGTGGTTTTGACTATTTTATATTGATGGTGGTGCTGATGGTGCATGCCTTTCTCTTGCCCTACAAAAGGGTGTATTCCTACACTAGTAGCCCTAGACATGAAATCTGATACACAGATAGGATGGCTGGTATTTGAGAGGGTTGAGAGCTGCAGTATATTTGGTGAGATTGGATACCTGAAATTTCCTTCTGGGAAAAATCTTGAGTTCAGAAAAATAAATCCTAGAAAAACTTTAAAAAGAGGAAAAAAAAATAAGCAGAGTATGAAAGAAAAACACACCCACAAAACATCCAAAGTGAATATGGTACATGAATATTGAGAAAACATGACAAGATCTAGTTCAGAATCCCACCCTCAGATCTTCTCCTAGGATTTAGTTTAATTGTTTGGGTCCCAATCTAGTGATACGAAAATATCTGTTAGATCCAAGTTCTAGCCAAGCACTAAAGATGGAGAATAACCTCCTCCACAGATCAGTGCCCAAAGGAGACTGGTTTTAAGATTCTGCATAAGCTTAAACAGCAACTCTGTGCAGAAATAAGCAACAGTGATCTCAACATTAGTCCAGAACTGGAAATGGCTTTTTCTTACTTCTGTTGACAGCTGTGCTGCAAGGTGGTCAGTCATAGCCTCCTTCTCTGTTGGTTTTGGAACCAGTCATTCAGGTTGTTGACTCCTGGTTTGGGCTAGGCTCTTTCAGGTCCTTGTGGTAGGCTTGTTGGGTGTCCTGTTTGTGGTATTTCTGGGTGATGTTGGCCAGTGCAGCCCCTTCTGTGCAGGCATCGTTGCTCGAGGCGAGCTTGCTGCCATGCACCTGCAAGCAGAGCCTTATCATTTCACTGTAGTTACAAATTTACACCAACCCTCTCCCCTGCCCCCAGTTGCCATACTTAATAGATCATCTTACTGTATATTTGAAGCCTTCAATGATGTGGATAAACTGGTTTTAGTACACTCAAATATTTTAGCAAGTTCTCTTTATTGACGATGATGTTTCCCAGGAAGAGGAAAATATGATACTATGAAATCTTATTCAGTGATCTTAATGCATTTTCTCCAGTTATAAATGTCTTTTTAATTCCTGTGAGCACTCTTGAGTAGCTTAATTTCAGTGGAGTTGCTACTATTGCTGAATAGCCTTGGCTAAGCTATTATACCAGCAGGAAGCCTGGTTGGATAGCATTCAGTTTGCTACATTAGTCATAGAATCAATATTCCAAGAGGATTGGTTTAATAGAATTGAGAACTATTTTAGGCTGTAGTAGCATATTTTATTATTTTTAAGATAGCATAGTTACTAAAATAATAGGACTGATGCCATAAAAATGGGGAGAATATTGCGCCTCAAAAATACTGAGTCATTCATTTCATTACAGAAGAATAGTAAAAAACATAGCAGTATATGCTCTTTTACTTATTTGTCTCCAATCTTTCTTTCAGGCAGAGGTATGCTCTGGAACAGTAGCAGAAGTAATCCAGTCTGTTGTGAATGGTGCAGATGGTTGCATATTTTGCTTTGGTCATGTCAAGCTTGGTGAGCTCCCAAATTCGTTACAGTTAATTACTATGTCAGTCTGGTAATTACATGCTGTCAGCTCCTGGAACAATAAGCCTGGAGTATATGAATAGATTAGAATTTCTTTTTAATTAGCTTTGCAAACTTATCATGGTTTATTTCTACACTGGGATTGTAAGTTTTAATTTGAAAAGGTAAAATGTAACATCAGATTAGCTTATTCAAGAGCAAGTTTATATAAGTGCATTGTGATGAAAATTTGCTGTGGGTCTGAGTTACAAAATTGCAAAACTAGTTGAATAAATAGTAATGGTTTAATAATTAAATTGCATTTTTGCATCTGTTCTTTCCCATTATCTGTGCAGCACATGGCATTGCATGTAATATACAGTGGTGATATGAAGAGTCACTGTTTTGTACAAGAAATGTAAATTAAGTTCATGTTTGTCTTTTCATTCTAGGAAAGTCTTTTACCATGATTGGGAAGGATAACTCCACACAAAGCCTTGGTATCATCCCCTGTGCAATTTCTTGGCTCTTCAAATTAATCAATGAACGTAAAGAAAAAACTGGGACTCGTTTCTCTATTAGAGTATCTGCTGTGGAGATCAGTGGAAAAGATGAAAACCTTAAGGATTTGTTAGCTGAAGTAGCCACTGGCAGCCTTCAGGATGGCCAGTCTCCCGGGGTTTATCTGAGAGAAGATCCAATATGTGGAACCCAGGTATAATGGATATCACAACATAGATTTTTCTGAGCCTGACTTTCTTCTGCTTTTTATTTCCTTTTATCTGACAACAATTACAACAACTTTCAAGACAGTAAAAAAAATTATTGCTTTTAATTTATAAGCCTTTCTGCCATGGTGTACATATTTGTTTATTTTAGTGCCCTAGGGATTTAGCCAGTTCAGCAAAAAATAATAATAAAAAATGCTCCTGTGCTAATTAGTCATTTTCTTGTTTATATTCAAGCTTCAAAACCAAAGTGAGCTAAGGGCTCCGACAGCAGAGAAAGCTGCCTTTTTCCTTGATGCTGCAATTGCTGCCAGAAGTACCAGCAAACCTGAATGCGAGGAAGAAGATAGGAGGAATTCACATATGCTCTTTACTCTTCACATATACCAGTATCGCATGGAGAAGAGTGGCAAAGGAGGAAGTATGATTCTTCTTACCATATTGTTTATTTTAAAATTATGTGGGTTTGGGTTAGTTTAAACAATAATCTGCAATAAAGTTAAAATGAAAAAAATTAAGTGAACCCTCAAGCCAGTCAAATCACCTTTAACTTTGGTAGCTGTGGTTAATATCTGGTTTCCTTACTATTAATATCTAATGTGGTCATTATCCCATTCTGTATTCATTATTTTCCTCATTTTGAATACCAAGTTTGGCTTGAGTCCATGCAAGAATGTGATGTACAACTGTTTTTCCCCTTTTTGTTTTAGTGTCTGGAGGACGCAGCCGTTTGCATCTCATTGATCTCGGGAGCTGTGAAAAAGTGCTGAGCAAGAGCCGAGATGGAGGAGGCTCTCTGTGCCTGTCTCTCTCTGCCCTGGGCAACGTAATTTTGGCCTTAATTAATGGTGCTAAGCATGTGCCATATAGGTAAGTGAATTATTGTCTGCATTATCTTAAATTTGTGACTGGTGTTACCGTAGCAATGAATTGTATCAACAATTTACCTAAGATGAAGTTAAGACCCCTCTTTTAAGGTTGCTTCTCTATTACAGATATATGTATCTGTTTGTCTACCCATGTATACATATGTATACATAGACACAACTTTTTAAATGTCACATAGTAACATGAAATTCTTAATTACATGGCAAAAAATTCTATATTCTTAAGTTGGGTGAAATGTTGGGGAGGGTTTGATTGTTGAAAAAAGCAGGGCAAAATGGCTAAAATGTTTTGGTTTTTTTTCCTTCTATCTTGTCTTTGTTTCCTGGGCTTAGAATTTAGACTAATCTCAGACAGCTGGACATTGGTGAACAATTTCATAGGATTTTCTTTCCTTTTTCAAATTTAAAAATTGTATTGAAATTTCAGAAAATACTGGAGAGTTTATCAAGTATGGGCATCAAAGGTTGTTATTTCCATATGCCTTTTAAAATTATGCATATTTTCAGTTAAAAAGCAGAAGACCGCCATGTTGCACATTTGTTTAGCAGAAACGAACATTTAGGTGTGTTCCTTTGCGGAGTGTACCTGACAATAATGTCAGGTCAAACACACCTGTGGGGAGCCCAGCTTATAGACAACAGCCACATTGTAAACACCGTTACCAGAACTTGGCCTTCAGTCTTTAAATTTAATTGCTGCTTGTCTTCATGCATTATAACTTTGTGTTGTTGTTATCAATCATGTCATTTCACATATTTCTCGAGTGCTGCATCTCAAACAGGTGTTCTTTCTTTCTGTATTAGGCAGAAGGTAATTTCCTTAGGCTAGTTGCTAGGTTTGTGGATGGAGTAGAGGATGGATGGGTTAGAATACAGAAGGGCAGATCCTCAACTTTGTCAGCTGCCATGGTTTAGTGAGCAGACATAGCAGTGGTTTCCACATGTTGGGCCAGCTCAGGGAGGTGAGAGAAAGCATCCTCCAGTGAGCCCTGGGGAGAGATGTCTTTGAGACCAGTGGAGGACAGAATGTCACCTGTCTTGTCAGCTTTGCTCTTCATGGCAGAGGAATCTCATCACCAGGAAAGCCTTCAGAGAGAAATTCTGCTTTCCATTTGCTATGTCAGAGCAGAGCACAGCAGGCAGGAGAGAAACTAGATTAGTTGAGGTGGCATTGATAGTATATTTCTAATATCTAACATTGTTATATTTGTTTAGAGATTTCTTACCATTTCTGTTTACTTATTTTTTTCTTATTATCAAAATCATTTGCATAGAGCTCACAGAGCTTAGCTATCCAAGTATTAAGTCTGCTCAGATAAAAATAGAACACTCATGAGCTAAACCTGATACAACTAAACTAGTTATCAATTATTTGTTTTACAATTGTCTAAGTAACAAATAAAATGACTTATCATACTACAAATACATAGGCAGATAAATAATTAAAATATCGGTATCTTTGTGTGTGTACATTTAGACATATTTTAAGTGTGGCCAAATAATAGGAACATATTTCTTACCTACATGCAGCATACATGCATGTGTCCTATGAGAGTGAAAGCACAATTTGTGCTGTAAAAGTCTGCAAAAAAGGATTGTGATTTCTTTAAACCATCCTAACGTTCTCATTTGTTACACAGGGACAACAAGTTGACAATGTTGTTGAGGGAATCACTTGGGAACATCAACTGCAGAACTACTATGATTGCGCATATTTCTGACTCCCCAGCCAATTATGCAGAAACTCTCACCACCATTCAGCTCGCATCGCGAATCCACCGAATGAGAAAGAAAAAATCCAAGGTTGGTTCACAAACAGGCAGAAATTAATTTGTTTGAAAATTAGTTTTCCTAACCTCTTGGTGGGGGAACATGGGATTTATTGGCAATAAGAAGTAATACAAAGTGCATAAAAGCTCAAGAGAGAAACTGGCAAATTACTTGGCACTGAGCCATCATCCCGCCCTCAGTCCTTAATCCTGAAATTCCCTTCTTTTTGTTCTAAACACGTATTCTTTCTTTACTTATATGTGGAACTATCGTAAAAGCTCCTATTTGTATTAATTAAAAAACAATAAGGAAGGAACAGAAAACTGTTGAGGAGAAAGACAATGCATAATATTTAATGGAAATTATCTGAAGAGGTGTGATTGCTATATTACTTCTAATACAGTAAAATCTATGTAGCATGACCTTGTTATTTTGATTCACACTCTTAACATTTTTTCCACTAGATGTAGTTATGCTAGTATACACAAAACACAGAGTATATACCTTTTAATCAATTACATATACATATATATACTTATAAATCCATTAATATTAATAACTTTTCCCTTATTGATAATTTGCAGTATGCATCCAGTTCGTCTGGAGGAGAGAGTTCATGTGAAGAAGGACATGTCCGAAGACCACCCCATTTGCGACCGTTTCACCCACGAACTGTTGCCCTTGACCCTGACCTTCCTGTCCTGAGTATATCTAGTGACCCTGATTATTCCTCCAGCAGTGAACAGTCTTGTGATACTGTTATCTATGTTGGTCCCAATGGTGCAGCTTTGTCTGACAGGGAATTGACAGATAATGAAGGTCCTCCAGAGTTTGTTCCCATAATCCCATCCCTAAACAAGAAGAGAAGTAAAGACAATTCTGCTATTGGTAGGAGTTCTGACAAGGACCATTTTAAATGCAACACTTTTGCTGAACTTCAAGAAAGATTAGAGTGCATTGATGGAAGTGAGGAACCCGTCAAATTTGCTTGTGGAGAAATCTCTGTTGCGTCCAATTGTAGTCCAGTCTCTGGAGGTACAGAAAATGCACAGTCTAAGCTGATAAAGGAAAAAATATCTTCTCCTTCAGGAGGATTTAAGAAAACAGCTCCACAAGAAACTGCATCTCCCAAAAAAGGACATAACCTTCATTTCCAGGCTGTTGCACCGAGGGGTGGCAATGGCAATTGTCATGAAAAGAGCACACCTCACTTGAAAACAGAGCTTTCCAAGCTGCATAGTAGAGCTGACAACAAAATAATAGACTCAGTTCTAGAGGGAGAGAGAGAGACAATCACTGATTCCCTGCAGTCCTCAAGGTGTAGCCCTTCAAGGAATCCGGAGCAAAATAAGGCCACAGCTGAATGCGTTATTAAGGAGAAGTCCCCGTACATGAAGAGACCCTTGCCAAGCCCAGCACCTCCACCTCCACAGCAGAAAGAGCACGTACCAAGCTCCAAAGCTGAGAATTTGGAGCTGGACAATAGCAATGCAGTTCGGACTCCTCCTGTGGGAATGAGCAAGCAGATGGGAAACAAACCTGAGCAAAACCCTGTTGGAAGCACGTTCCTGGTTGGTAGCAATGCCCAGAATCAGTCAGGTGCGATAGAGGTACACAGCTTCAGGTCAGCATTCAGGGGGAAATGTTTTGATCGGGATATACTAACCACCACAGTGACTTTGCAGCAGCCTGTTGAGCTGAATGGAGAGGATGAACTTGTTTTTACAGTGGTGGAAGAACTATCCATTAGTGGGATTATGGATAATGGAAGACCTTCCAGTATCATTAGCTTTAACAGTGACTGCTCTCTTCAGGCCCTTGCATCAGGTTCAAGGCCAGTCAGTATTATCAGCAGTATCAATGACGAGTTTGATGCTTATACCTCACAGGAGACTTCTACTGGTGTAAATATTGATATTGTTGTGCCCTTTGCTAAGGATCCCTTTACCAGCAGCAGACGTTCCTCCATCAGTTCGTGGCTTAGTGAAGTCAGCATCTGTACAATCGAAAGTGATGGAGCCCAGTCTAGTGACAGTTTTGTCGCACAGTCATCTTACAGCTGTAGTAAATCCGAGGAACCCTTCAACTTGGATTCATCCCATTTATCCACCCCCCTGAAAAGCACTCTGAATGACAGTGGATTTTGCTTCTCTGAACTGGAGAGTGAGAGCTTGAGTTCCAGCAAGCTGTCCTCAGGCATCAGCAAAAGCCCTCAAACCTCTGAAACTACCAAAGCATCTCAGATAAAAAGTGCTTTTTGTGTGACTGATCAGCCCGTAAAAATAAAATTTAGTAATTCTCGCGATACGCCTGTGATAGAAACAATACATTCTAGTCTTCCTAGGAAAACAAAAACTACCTCGTCTCCAATCCACAATAATACTGTCCTCAGCTATAGAGAGCTTCAGAATCCACACGGTATATTTGAAGATCCTTGGCTGTTGCGCACCGATTATCAGTTGGAAGCAAAACCTGCAGACTCGCTGCTGTCTCCAAAATCTCACACATTTGGTACCGAGAAGCAGCCAGGAAAAGCTGCCCAGTATTTTGGGGCAGCACCGAGGCCAACTAAGTCACAGACAATGCTTGCCTGTTCGCAGAGGGTTGTGGATGGTTGTGAAATGGCCTGTAAATCCTCCAGCGGAGCTGCAAAGAAGTCAGAAGCTGTGATGAAGATGCCACAGCTGAAGAGAGGAGCTACTACGCTGGGAGTGATGCCAGTGTCACATGCTAACAGTACTTTGTCAGAGGCTGTGACCCGAGGGAATTCGGATGCTCCTTTGGCTACTGGCAGTTTGAAATCATCACTGGGAAAGAAGAATGTGCCACAGAAGTCGACCATGTTGCCTAGGCCAGGTGGGCCAACACCTCCAACACCTCCTGTACGCAAATCGAGCCTGGAGCAGAAACCTGTTGGTCTGGGTAATGGTGGGGGAAAAGCCTCCGTCCTGGACTTTGCCAGAGCTGCCACGCCAAAGGCTGAAGACGAAGCAGATTTACGGCTGAAAGCCGGGTCTTACTTCAGTGAAAGTGCCAGCAGCAAAATGAACCTGAAGGGCGACCACTCTTTGCCCAAGATGACATCCAGCTTAAAGGCAAAGACGTCGAAGAGTGAAGCTGTGCACCGTTACGGGAGCCACATGTCCCTGGAGAGGTGCGACAGCCTGACGTCGGTCGGATCCAAAGCAAGCCTGGCGAGGGAGAACGGAAGCGCCAGCAACAGCCGGGCAGGGAGGTCCGTCCCCAGGCTGGGGGTCCCTCCTGTTGCCTCTGGTATGGGTTTACCACCACCCTTCACCACCCCTGCGCCTGGTAAAAACAGCCAGGCAAAACCCACAGCTAACCAGAAGGTACAAGCCAATGGGAATAAAAACCGGGGCCTCTCTGCCAGTGGATCAAAGTCTCTCAGTTCCTCTGTGAAGTCCCTGGCACAGCCCACGGGGAAGGGTTCTGGCATGGCCCCCAGTGGGAAGGCAGCTCCCCGCTCCGTGCAGCCCGTTGGCAGCAAACCCGGCCGAGGGACCATCATGGGGACCAAGCAAGCCATGAGGGCGGCCAACAGTCGTGTGAACGAGCTGGTGTCGGGTGGCTCTGCCAAGGTGGGCCACTTCCGAGGCTCCACTGACTCTGACAGCGGCAATGACAGTGGGATTAACCTCAGTGATGAGAAGTCGCAAATCCCAGTGCTGCCTTCTCCATACAGCAAGATAACAGCACCTCGGCGGCCTCAGCGGTACAGCAGCGGCCATGGCAGTGACAACAGCAGCGTCCTAAGCGGGGAGCTGCCGCCGGCCATGGGGAGGACGGCTCTGTTTTATCACAGTGGGGGCAGCAGTGGTTATGAGAGCATGATTCGGGACAGCGAGGCCACCGGCAGCGCCTCCTCGGCGCACGACTCCATGAGTGAAAGTGGGATGTCATCTCCAGGACGGATGAGAAGCCTCAAGTCCCCCAAGAAACGGTCAACGGGTAAGAAATGAAGGGGAAGGTGACCAAGTGTCCACTGGTGCTACACTGCATCCCTGAGCAGGGGGTGTTTTCATGACAGAGAGGGAGAAGAGGTTTGGGGGAAGCTCGGAGCGGGGAGGTGGACTGCCTGCATGAGCTTGCGTGTGCACTCATATTGCTGTGACAGCAGCTACTTGTCATTTATTTCACTTCAAAGCTGCAGGTGTGACACAGGTGCTGCGGTGGAGAGGGCAGGAGAGGCGCCGGGTGCCCTGGGGCGCTGGCAGCCTCCCTGCGAGGGAGGAGGCAGCAGACGGCCGCCAGCAGATGTGGGGACGTTCCTTCCTCCCTCAGCAGGGTCAGCAATGGGTGCGGCACCAGAGTGGCACAAAATGGGAGGGTGTTATGGGTGGGTTGGAAAGAATGAGGGTGCTGGGTAGGCACTGATTACATTTTGTGAGGATCAGGTGAGCACCAGGGAAGACCCAGTGAGGAGAGGAGGAACTTTGCTGCCAGGCATCTGTGAGGGAATTTCAGTGAGATGGGCTGGGACTGTAGTTTGGAAACAAGGGAATAAGCCTGGAGGGGAAAGGAGCATTTGTGAATTAACGAGGATTGCTGGATGTGCGTCAGATTACCCACAGGTAAGGTGTAGGGGCAGAACAGAAGAGTGTGTATTTAGGATGCAGTGACTCTTACGTTAATGCTATGAGCTAATTGCAAAAGTATTGCATTGCACTGTAATATTGTTTTTATAAAGAAATCTTAGTATGTACATGTGCATACTATAAGCAATAGGAAAACGACTCGGGGCGGCGGGGGTAGCTCAGAAGAGGCAGCTCTGGCTCACGTAGTGTGCCAAGGCATCCATGTCCAACCACGCCATGCAAAGGTGGGCATACGAGAGCCAGGTCCTCTTTCCTGCTCTGCGGTGCCTTTCCTTCTTTCTTTCACGAGTGGTGCTCGTGCAAGTGCTGCTGGTTATAGCCAGCTTCATAATCAGGCTCTTATGACTGCTGTTACAGTATTCATTTTTACAGATCCAGGTTGAAGTCCTGTAGTATCATAAAGAGTCGGTGCCAATTGGTGCCGTGTAGCTAATGACCAGCAGCCTCATTCAGCAACCTAAGCATACCGACTGTTGGAAATACTGTGGTAACTAATATCAGCAATGTGCTGAATCCGAGCGTTTGGTTGGAAAGTGGTAATTACAATCCTTGTAGACATCCATGATGCTGGATTCTGGCAGTAAAACCAAATGAGTTAAACTGATGTAGATCTCATGGTGCTTTCTGGTCAAAGCAACTGAGTCGCTTCAGCAGGTGATAAATCATTTTGGAAACTCAGTGCAACATTTTCTGCAGTTTTCTTTCCATAGCGTATCAACCTCTTAAACCTTTCCTACAAATCAATATTAACAGCTGTATAAGTTGCACACATATTGAGAAGGCATTACCCACTGATGGATTTGTATTTGTTTTTGCCTCAGGAAGTGATTATAAGGTCTTTAAAAATGACAAACTATTTATTTTTCAAATTGAAATTGCTCTATATCAGTATATTATGTATTACTTTTTTGGAGTGCTGTAGACTTTGAGGCAATAATGTGTTCTGTACATGAAATGAGGTTTCCTTGGAAGTTGATAAATTTATTTCTTACAAGAAATGTTTGGTGCAGATCCATTATTGGCCTAAAATATATTGTAATCTTTGCAAAGTGTTAGAGATTCTTAGAGTAGCTTACATTGCTCCAAAGTGTGTCGGAGTCATGCAGTCTCTGGATTTAAGGACAGATCCTACTCCCATATATGTCACTGGAAAGCTGGTCCCTTTATCCTTTAACTTCATCCTTGGGGAAATGATGTTGACCCTGGCTGGTACAGTGGAAGGATAGGAAGTTTGTGTGCTTAGTATACGTGTTTGGCTGCATCTGTTTGGTGTCCTCTTCAGAGGGATCCTGCTCTCACCAAAGTGGTTACAGGATCGGAGTTAGAGTGGGTGATTTCAGCAGGCAGGACTATAGTGGTGATTCAGGCTAACTGAATTGGGGATACCAGAATGATGAACAGGTGTTGTAGAAGTAGAATCAAGTGTTCTCCTTTCCAAAACATTCCTGTTGTGATTGTTCTTGTTACTTAGAAATTAGCAAGGATGTAATTAAGAATCAGGGATGTTTTTCTTAAGAATATGTAAAACAGATAACTCTTAAGGTATCTATGGAGGTGTGTTGCTCTTGGGGATACCTGCTGGGATTTTGTCTCCATTTCATGTTGGTTTGTGACAGGGTTGACCTGAAAGCCTTAACTTGCACTTCACCCTCCTGTAGAGGTCTAAGCTCCGAAGTTGCTTTGGCAGCACTGTCCTCTCAGCAACAGTCTTGTCTGTTTGATGTGCTCCCTTTCGTAAGAAGACTAGAAGAAATAAGACTCCTTACCTCTGAGTTGGTTTTCAATAAGAGGAGGAAATTAGGCACTGAATTTATTATCACCAGTCACCCAGAAGATGTTTATTTTTGCTGCTACCATGTGACATTTCAGCTTGTTTGTGGTGGCTTTCAGCCCTCCTATTTACCTAGGGATTGGACTGCAGCCTTGTTAACATTGCCCGACCAGCTCTATGCATGTACTCATTCTTGACACATGTAGTGTAAAGGTCAGGCTTTTGGGGAATGAAGAATCACAAAAAAACTCTGGACACTGAAGTGCCAACTCTTACATACACAAGCACTAGCATTTTTGAAGGACATAAATCAGTCTCTTCTTCATGAAACTTGAGCCCTAGCAGATGCATCAGGGTGGTAATATGCTGTTTGTTTGTAAATCTGCGAACCCTCCTGATGACGAATTGGTGAGGTTTGTCATGCTCTGAGCTTCTGAGTGCTGGTGCAAATGGGTGGTGGTAGGCCTCAACGTTAGAGGTGGCAGCTTGATTGATTGCTGCCTTCTGAATGCCTCCTAATCCCACAAAGTCATTGAAAACTGCTGGTATTTAGCACTTTAAAACATTGGTAGTAGTTCTGGAGGGAACTGTTTGCTCTTTGCAAAGAGGTAATAAAATGAGAGGGATCTTAGATAGCCTTGCTTGGTTTTAACTGGAGGAGCAGGAGATTTCCAGACGCATCTGCCACTATCAGTATTGGTTTGAAATTACTTACTATCTCATTGCCATTGCAAGGTAATGAATACCATTGTAGCCCACCAAAGAAAAATTAATCCATGCAAAATATTTGTGCAAGGAGGGCATAAAGTACTGATGCTCAGACATCTGCTTTGGGAGAGGAACTGCTGTTACTCCCATCCGTGAACCAAGTGGAACATACTTTGTCAAGGTTGTAACTCATTAGAAGCCTGAGGGTATTCTATTACAAGAAAAGCATTTCTTCCTGCGTATCCTGAGAACCTAGATCTTTCTTTAATTCATTCACTGCAGTACATTCTGTAGTCTGATAGTCTCTTAGAGTCTGAGGAACGCTTGTCTTTTGTATTTTAGGTCTCCAGCGTCGTAGACTGATTCCAGCTCCGATGCCAGATGCTGCCTCCCTAGGAAGAAAACCCAGTGTCACTGGCCAGTGGGTTGATCTACCACCTTTGCCAGGCACTTTAAAAGAGCCATTTGAAATTAAAGTTTATGAGATAGATGATGTGGAACGATTACAGCGACACAGACAAGAGGAAACTGAGGTCAGTACATATTTTACAAGAACTGTAGACAACTTAAATTACAGTACACAGGCAGAATACTTGCTTGAATGCTGGAATGGTGTTCAGGAAATTGATTGCAATTAAAGCACTATAATTATTAATTTTACAATTCATATGTTGGGGTACTCTTAACACAGAAAATGAAAATGATTGCTGTCTAAAATTAATTGTGTCTAACATGACTGATGGTGTAAATGGAAGTTACCAATGAATACATTATGAGAAGACTTTATCATCTTAGCCTGGCTGATGAAACCTTACAGCCTCCCTCAACTATAGGGTCATTAACTCTTTATGTAAATGACAGGATTCTATTAAATCAGGGATGCACTGAGTTTAATTTACTTGTAATTGGAAAACACTTCAGCTAATTCTATTTTGGAGACCAGAATTCTATATTCTTCTGATGCCTTTTTCCCATTTCTTTCATAATAGCCTTTCCAGGATGTTGAGAAGGTAGGAATGCTTTTAAGAAAATAAGAATTCATATGTTTTAGCATTAAGTATAACTCTCACATTATTATTAGGCTGTATTTATCATTTTCACTGCTGGAAAAAAAAAATCATCTACAAACAGTAGTAGTTTTAGAATGTATTAGAGATATTTGCTAATTCAGAGAAGTGCAATAAATACTTGAATGATGTAGCATGCTGTTCCTCTAAGATTAGAAACCATTAATGTAAACTTCAAAAAAACCCCAACCAAACCAGACAAACAAAAAACCCAACCAAAAGCCAAAAAACCCACCAACCCCACAACCACACAAAACAATCCACTTGCCAGAAGTAATGAGCTGAGAGCAATTTTTGTCAAACTGTTGGAGGTCAGCTCATAACAAGCAATTTCATGGAATAGTCTTTCTGTGTCTTAAAAGGGGCTGATGTATTTCCATACCAAGCTGAAGATACTGGAAAGGCGCCAGCAGCGAATCAGAGAAGTAAAGGCAAAACATGAATTTTTGAAGGAAGAGTTGGAAGAGACAAAGTGCAGGTTGATGATGGATCCAAATAAGTGGAAAGAAGACTGTAAGTACTTTGCAAAAAAAGCAGTATGATCAGCATGTAACAAATTCTCAGCATGTGAGCAGTCCCACTGAAAAAGTTAAGCTCTTCCTGAGATATTTTGCTGAACTGAGCCCTAAAATACTCTGTGAATCCATTCGTATTTCTGTGACACAGGATTTGTTCAGTGCTGAGTAGTACTCGAAGCCAACAAAAACCCCCCTCCAGACTAACTAGAAGAGAATATCAAAACAGTGCAGAGACTCACTGTGATGCTTGTTAATATTAAATATTTATATAACCTTTTATTATCCTTCTTTTGTAAGAAGGAAAAAAAATGTTTCCATATCCATGTTGTAGCTGGGAAACTGAGGCATGAGATTTGTTCACAGACTGAGTGCTGTGTTTAACTGAAGCCTCAAGGCAGAGTTTTGCATCAGCTAAACAAAGTGAAAAGAATTTCTTCGTTCAAGAGAAACAAAGTTGTACTCTATGTGTTAGAATAATGTTTTGCTGTGAGCTGTTTCTCTTACTCACTAATTTTTTGTCTGACAGTTGAAGTGGATCCTGATCTTGATAAGGAGTCACAGGAGTACCTGGAGGCACTGGAACAAGTGACAGAGGAACTGGAGCAGTGTGTTAATCTGTGTAAGTCACGTATCATGATAGTGACGTGTTTCGATATTGGAATAACAGATGCACAAGATGGAGTAAGGGAAGTGGAGGTTTGAAGAAAGGTTTTTCAAGGGACTGAAGGATGTGAAGCTGGATCGTCTGACATGAAGATGTAAAGAGATTGAGTAGCTGGGAAGTGAAGGAGGAAAGGGTGAAGACTAAAAAGCAACAATGAATGTTGTAAGAGAAAGAAACAGCTGAGGGACTGGAATGTTCATAAATCATTTGGTGCCTCAATGTGACCTGAACTGTACGAAGATAAAAGTAGGATCAAGTATTGCTTCTACCAGAGGGAAGCAAAGAAATTTAGTACAAACCAAGATGCTAATTAACAAACAAACATACAATGGAAGTGCCTTTAAAGTTAATTTGATTTTCATTTTTGTATTTGGTGCTAGAATTAAAGCCAGCAAACCTAAGCAGACCACAAAATGTATTCCTATGAAATATTTTATACTGTATAGTGTATTTATGACTATATGTAAAAAACAAACAACATTGTAGCAAAAGCAATAAGTAAATTATGTTTTCATACCTGAACTTGCCTTCTTGTTTCATAGAAAAGCTGTTTTATGTAGCAAAATTAAAATTGTATTATAATTGTTTTCTTGGTTAAGGTTCAAGATATTTTTATGAACATTTATCTATTGAAAAGTTGTATTATGGCATTTTGAGATGATTGTTTTACCTTCAGGTTTTGTATTATTACTTTTTCAGATCAAAATAAATGTTTGTTTTCCATTTTATATATACATATATAGATATATATTAACTGCTTACCTACTTGCTTGGTTACTAACCTCACTTATCACAGACCTGGTCTTTTTGGAGTCATAAACTTAATGTGAGGAAGTCTACAAAGGGCACTGTGGTTTGTTTTGGTTTTTCTTTTTTCCTCTCTGGCTGCAGGAATTGAGAATTATGTTTATTACCAAAACCATAAAACAAACAAAAAAAAGGAACAAAAAGTTTTTGTAAATGTTAAGTTAGGTCCATATTTTTATATAGTTTTGACTATAAATATAGCATTTGCATTTTGAACTTTTAAGACAAATAGTATATCTTTTTACAGTTTTTCTAAGGAAGGCAAACCCTCAGGATCAAGTTTATACATGCTGCATGAGATTTGTGCTTTTTTGAAGGAGGCCACTTAAGTGTGGAAACTATTGATAAATTGTTGCCAAACAAATACTTTTGAAAAGGTTTAATAGTGTATGTAATACCACATTTCATAATGAATCATATTTTCTAATCATCTTCCTTTTTATGGTTTTTTCAGATCCTTTGTACAAATATGTATTATAACAGCTTGCTTTGGTTTTTATCTGTGAATAAAAGATACATCTATTGTTATGATTGCTTCTTGTTATGTATGTGATTTTAACGTTCTGAAGAGAGAGGATGGCCTGTGGTACACTATATTACGTGTCCTATTATATTATCTTCTTTGCCCAAGAGAGATACCTGAGAACAGAGTTTTGACATTAGTTGTCATAAACCAATTGGGAAAGAGAGACAAAACACCAAAGGGTAAAACAAACAGCAATGATAATATTTGTATTCTCTTAGCACTTCATAGTTTACAGAACAAAGACCTGCGGCTCACATATGTGTTTTCCCCGATGAGACAAAGCAATTAAAAATGGATCTAAAAACACAAGAAAACTTCAGGAACTGGAATCAAGCCCTGGGCCCTGTAGGTCCATCATGGCAAATGACTGCATTCATTTCTCTCTGACACTGCTGCGTTTGCTTTCTGGTTAGACAGTTGCTGTGCCTAGTGCTCGTCTCCCACTGATGCTGGCTGCAGTAACTCCAGGCAGAGTTAACGTGAAGCTAGTGCTTCTAACGAAACCATCTCGAGTATTTGCCAGCTGTTTGGCCAAATGGCCTGTAACGTGTTAATTTTTCTCCTCCCTCTATATCTCTTCTTACATAGCCCTAACAGCATGGTGTCCAAGCACCAAGTTCTCTTACCTTCACAAGAGGTCTGTGAGAGGGTGGAAATGCTTTCCTCCTCCTTCTGCAGCTGGGGAAATGGGAGAGTGAGAGCAAGAGTTTGATGCTTAAATATCTTTTGACTTTGTGGAGGTTACAACGGATGCCCTGCTCTTATCTACCTTTCTTGTGATTTATCCCCAGAAAAGCGTGCACTGCATTTGCTTATTGACATTTGGCACTGTGTTGGGTTGTATGCAGGGGAATGCAGCATATAGAATTTCTGGAGGATCCCCTTGCTGATATCCTTGAAGGCCAGATATATGTATTAAGTTGTAAATTCCTGCTATATTTACTTTCTGTGTGTATGCAGAAACTCAGTTTCTTCCAAAAATGGAATCAAAACCATGGAGAGATTCAATATATTGTGGTTCCTTTTCAGAGCAAGGATCAGATAAATAAATACAACCAAAATAAAAAAGGCAACAGCATACGGAGAGATGAGTATTTCTTAGCAAAGGGGAAAACCTCCAAATGGAGGGCCGAAGGAGAATGTATTTACAGTTAGCTCTCCACTGAGGTGTTAGGTTTTGCACTGGTACCATTACACTGTCCTCTGGAGATGCACATCTTAATGCTGCGGCAAGCTGGCTGGACCTGTGGCAGCCTCTGAGCCCTGGGCACAGCAGGGCTGGGCTCACAGTCTCTTCAGGATAGCCTGTAACCTCCTCTTGAATGCACATTAGAGTTTCTGTGCCCGCCACTTCATCCTCTCCTCAGAGGATGAAGTCTTTGTTGCTGCTCCCCCACTCTGGCAATATTATAATCCTCTGAAATAAAAACCAAGCTGCTAATCACCTATTGCAATTTTTATAAACCTGACAGTTTGTTTAACTATTCTGCTGTATTGTCTTTGCTGATCAATCCTGCATCCTTCGATACTTTCTCCTTAATTTCTAAGTATGGTTATGTTTTCCACAAAGTACCCAAAGGGACATATCAGGGCTGCTTAGTTCCATGTCAGCATGGCAATAGCATGCATATTAAATGCATTTAGCCTCTGGCTTGGTGACACAAAACAAGCCTGAGATGGAAGAATAAGGTGAGGCACTGATAGATGAAATAGCAGACTTTTCCCTATGCAAATTCTGTTCTTCACTGGTAGTTGTGAATAGTAAATTATCTTTCATCTCTCAAGACCTGAGAGCTTGTAATAATCCTTTCTTTTTGGTTACTCTTGCAGTTCTGCCCAGTTAAAATTTATACAAATACATGCTTGTTTTATGATTTAAGCCTATTTTGCAAAAGGCCTAATTATATAAGGTTACAAATGATAATTGCAAAATGAAGCTGCATGCTTTATTTAATTAATCTTCTATTGAGATTTAATGACTTAAGAGAACTATTAAACTGCACACTTGAAGTGATCTTGGGTTTGTTACAGTATCAAATAAAACCTTAGAAACCCACTGGTGTTGGAGAACTGCTTGAGTTACTTTTATCAGGGCTAATTCACACTAAAATTCTTACTCACTTAGTTGCAGATCTTCCTAAATCCCTCACCTCCTCCTTGCTGGGGCAGCTCTTTCTAGGTCCCTTGATGGCCCAGTCCACCAAGAAGCTCATATCACACTTATTTCCCAGCGACAGGGAAAAACATATTGACAGCTGCTGTTTTTTTAAACCAATGCCATGGTGACTCTAAAGATTAAAGTGTAGGAAGTGGGACATGATTTTCATTTTTCTCAAACCCCACCTCTTCACTAACCAGGAAGCCAGAGGTGAGCTTGCCTGCATGGGAGGGACAGGAAGAGGTCCCCACTGTCTCTGTCAAAAGATCAGGCACCTTTCGGGAAGAGATGAAGTTATGGACTGGACCAGAAATCAAATGAGAAAGCAGGACTCTCATCTGCTGACCAGGGACTCAGGAAAGCAAGGAGAACCTTGCATTCTGGACACAGCCTCCAAGCTTACTTGTGCATTTCCCCATCCAATGGTCATGGTCCAATATATAAAACTACTGGGAGGTGGGAGTTCAACTCACTTGTTAGAATTTGCAAGTTGGATGGATGAGTTGGAGCAGTCAGTAGCCACTCCTGTAAGCTGTGCTGTTGCTAACCATGTAGGAAGCAGTGTACATCTTATGGGGACATTGCTACATTGTGAGACGTCTTTGGAAAGGCAGTTATTGCAAACATAGATTCCCTATACATACATCAGGTGATGTGTAGGTAAAACTTCATTTAATGTATGTGTAAAACCTTTTCCTTACAGTGCTGCTGGTCTAACCAGTTCCAGCTAAGGTATTTCTGGGACACTCTAACTGCAGTATGGAAACATCAGTACTAAAAGAGAATGCGATAGAAATAGATTATTTGTTATTTTCTCAGCATGCAGAAAGTGTTTCATTTATTTCTATTTCAAGGTTCCCATGTATTCTGTTTCTTGTTATAAACCCACGTTTTCCAGTCACTTGCATTTTATTTTTAAAGTTATGTGTGGAACATAACTCCACAGGCAGCTGTTCTATATTGTGGCTATAGGCAGGGTTTAAGGCAAAAATGTTAGCTATAGCTCTGTATCAGATGTCCAAGCTGGCAGAAGTGGACACAAATAAAAAATGGAGCCATCTTTTGGGCCTCAGTTCATTAGAGCACTTAGGCACCTGTTTAAGCAAGCAAGTAAATCTGGTTTGTATCCAGCAAAACACTCCAATTTTGGCTTATATCCCATTGACTCGGATTTTTTTGCTCCAGGGCTTCAGATGGTGTAAATTGCTTCAGCAGTGGTTCAGTGGAGCTACCCTGACTTTCACCAGGTGAGGATCCTGCTGAAAATATTTTACTTATCAGTGGTATTTGGGAGAAAGGATAGAATAATTATCTTGATGTACCATGGTACCATGAGTGCTAATTAGAAAACAGAAACTGCCTCCCAGGCTGCTTCCATATGTAGCATCTCATGGCTTCATGTAGAATTTGACTTGCAGAAATTTGTTTGTGGAATACATAGAATAAGACATAACTCTGACAGTGTAGATGTTCAGAAAGATTTATTACCAGACCTGCAGGGGAACTGCCTGATGATGGGGTGTGTTTGGCACAGCAGTAACCTTACGACCGCTTATGCAGGAGCCCATTACTTCACTCATTGTTTCCCTTCCCAAGACTCTACCCACAAGCTGGTGTGGGGGCAGCAGAAGCATGGTCGCAAAAGGAGGGGAATCTTTCAGAGCAACCCACACAGGGACTCTGGGTGATGCACACTTCCTCAGTGGCCTGATTTTACCTTTTTTAAATGTCTTTTGCTTCTGACTGTTGCATTCAGCTTGAGACAGGTTATTACTGGGCATATTCCTGTCACTCCCGGATGAGAAGAAAGGGCAGCTGTCACTTGGCTACATCTCATTGGGGGATGGACAGTGAAGAGATGCTCATACAGCAAAGAAAAGTAACATTTCAGCCTTCTATCCATTGCATCAACACTTATTCAGTTGCATAATTCACTTGTACTTTTATATTAATATATTTTATAGAGATTAGGACCTAATTCAGATCTTGGTGGTAAGGAAGTCTCTCTAAGATAGCTTTTGTTTGTTTAATTTGTATTTCAAGTGGATGGCTCAGGTCCTGGTCCAAGCCGTTACAGCTTCATTCTGCAAAGATTTTGCTTTTTTTATTACTTTGATGTAAACACTGGCAGTCTCTGTGGCGCAATCGGTTAGCGCGTTCGGCTGTTAACCGAAAGGTTGGTGGTTCGAGCCCACCCAGGGACGGGTTCCCCTGCCCATGGCAGGGTGAACTGGAACTGCATTACCTTTAAGGTCCCTTCCAACCCAAACCTGTCTGTATTGAGCTCTGAGGAAAAGGACCCGGGTGTGCTGGTGAACAGCAGGCTGGCCATGAGCCAGCAGTGTGCCCTGTGGCCAGGAAAGCCAATAGTATCCTGGAGTGCACTAAAAAGAGCATGCCCAGCAGGTCCAGGGAGGTTCTCCTTCCCCTCTACTCTGCCCTGGTGAGGCCACATCTGGAGTACTGCACCCAGTTCTGGGCTTTTCAGTTCAAGAGGGACAGGGATCTTCTGGAGAGAGTCCAGCGGAGGCCACAGAGATGATGAGGGCCCTGGAGCATCTGCCTTAGGAGGAGAGGCTGAGAGAGCTGGGACTCTTCAGCCTGGAGAAGAGAAGACTGAGAGGGGGTTTTATCAATGTCTATAAATACCTGAAGTGCAGGGGCCAAATGGATGGGGCCGGGCTCTTTTTGGTGGTGGCTGGTGACAGGACAAGGGGCAATGGGCAAAAAATGGAACACCGGAAGTTCCAGACAAACCTAAGGAAAAATTTCTTTACTGTGAAGGTGCCAGAGCCCTGGGACAGGCTGCCCAGAGAGGTTGTGGAGTCTCCTTCTCTGGAGATGTTCAAAACCCACCTGGATGCTTTCCTGTGCAACCTGGTGTAGGGGACCTGCTCTGGCAGGGGGGTTGGACTAGATGATCTCCTGAGGTCCCTTCCAACCCCCACCATTCTGTGATTCTGTGGTTTCTAGTGGGAGCTTCCTATCAGGTCTGCAAAGGAAGGCAGCAGCACACACTGTGCTGCCTGGTCTCCCCAGGACAGCTGAGCAAGCTTGTCCTGACTTTTTAAAGCACAACTCTGTCTTTTACCCAGACTAAATGGATCTTTGCTGTCAACTTCGGCAGGGGAAGAAGCAGGTCATTAGTTAACTTCTGGGATTGCTGATGTTATAGCAATATTATGTGGCCAGAAGAAGCAGAACCTTCAGTCCCAGGGTATTGAAAAAGCAGGTTTGTGCCTCCTTTTTATCTGGCTCTCCTACCCGAGGTCAGCAGATTGCCTTAGATTCTGCCCTTCAGAGTGTCAGAGACCTGATCAGGGCTGCAGAGCTCTTGACACAGCCCATGTGACTGTATTTAAAGCACATTTAATTGATCTGACCTTGTGTGGGAAATACCTTTAGAGTCCTAATGTACTGCTCTCTGGGAGGCAGGCACAGTGCTCCAGGGCACAGGCAGTAGAAAAATAAGTAGACATTTTAGAGTTTGGCCTTTGACTGGAAAAACTGACTTTTAAATATTGGCTCACCGAGACCTTTCCCTGCGTCTGTAACAATGACACTCCATTTGTCACTACCTGGCACAGATATACTTACAAATGCCCCTTGTTTTGAAGGGTGCCACTCATTTTGTTGTACATTACCATTTAAATGAGTTACATTTGTACCAAAAGGCTTCAGTCTCATGGGGCTAAGTGCTGTACAAAGACAATTTTTTTTTTAGCCTAAATAGGGTATGAGGGGGAAGGACAAAGTGGACTGCTGTATTTCCGTCCAAATTAAGCATGTAACAGTTCATAAAATATGTCTCTCTCAATGTCCTTTGCTGAGTACAGAGCAAAACCTTCAGATGTGGCAGCTCAAACACTGCAGCCAGGCTTCGATGGGATGCCATTTTCAAACTGCTCAGTTTTCACAGTGAGGACACATTATTTAATTTTATAACAGGAAATGAGGGAAAGCAAAGCTTTCCCTTCAGCTTTTGGGGAAAGAAACAGAAGGAGGAAAATGTCCTAATGTACACAAATACATCCATAAAGAAAGAAAATGCCAATGCCTAGACTGTGCATGTCTTTACAAAAGCTCTGCATTCTAGGCAGGCACAAAGGGGCTGCAAAGGCCAAGGGTAGCCGTGTGCTGCACCTTTCATCCTCCCCCTGTTTATATCCTTGGTCACATCTCTGTTCAGCCTTCTTTCAGCTGAATAATTTCCAAAACCTCTATGTATAGCTTTGATGTAGCAATTTTATAAAACACTTTTGCAAACATGAGGTTTCCCTGTTTTCTCCTTTTCCCAGTTCTTAGTGTTCTGTAAAGCATTGTTTATTCTTCTTGCTGTTGCCTCTTTGGATGCCTTGCTTGGTCTCTGATTTGCTCTTTGATATCTAAAGTTATCTCTACCTTTTCTTCCAGCTCTTCGTTACCTCATTTCAGTTGTAAATTCAGTTTCCCATTAGGTGTTGTGCGATGTGAGCTGGCCCTGCCAGCAGAGGATACAGCATAAAAAGAGAAGGGTTGGTAAAAGGAAAGCTGCCTGGTAGAAAAACCAGGGAATGGACACTTCTAGGACTCAAACACTCAGCTGTATTGGGGTCAGTGAGGTTATGCTTAGAATTTCTTCTGCCTCAACTTCAGAGCTATGCTTGTATTTAAACTTCATTTGAGAATGGCTGTTTTGTGTCATACTTCCAGCACACCATTTGGTATAGACAGTAAACCATCATCATTACTAAATACAAGTTCAAAAGATTGAATTACACACTGCTGGAATTTTTTAAGATTATTTTTTACACAACTACTGAATAATGCCTATGCACCACATATCTGTGCTCCAAAGAGCTCCAGCAAGACAGATTCTCATTTGTGTAGAATTTCTCTATAAGATATCCAGTTGGCTGCTGAGGGAAGTGTTGAATGTGGAAACAAAATATTTTTCTTGGTTTACATATTCAGAGCTTATTATGTTGCCTATTAAGGTCTGGTACAGTCTTGGGGTGCCCTGCAGCCTTTCAAAAGTTCTGTGACTGGAAAAATTCCCTTCACCAGTCTGGATGTTCAAGTTACTTGATGGGGTTGTCCTTGATAGGCAGCTGACCCAACAATGCCAAGCTCTAAAATAGCATGAAAGCATTAAACTTCCAAGGCACATCTCATTTACTTTTTATTTAAAATCAGAAACTAGGGAAACTATTCTAATTAACTCTGCCAGGAAGGTCTTCCAGATGTATTGACAGCACACTGACTGGTTTGCTATAGGGACTAGAGATCCCTTTTCCAGTGTCTAAATTGTAAATGCAGATTTGAAGGCTTTATAAAATTTACTCCTCCATGGTGCTTGTGGTGTGGGTGTGATACTTGAGTCATTGATGTTATAAGATCAGTTAATACAACAGATAGGTCTGTATATATTGGGAATATGGCCAAGAATTTCAGCTTTGTATGCACCAGGCATGCGCCTGTACAGTCCTTGACATCCAAGGCCTAACCACATTAGCAGTGTTAATAATCAGGTTGGAAACAAGCACAGTAGTCTGGCAGCACCATATGCAAACTAACTGGGAACCTTTGGAAAAGCTAACGCCCTGCTTTCCCTTCTCTAGCAAAAGCCTCTCTCTGCCCCTTGTATATACACAGCTAGTTAATAATTTTCCAGCTGACAGTAACTGAGAAGATGCAAAGCTGCTCCTTGCACTTGAGGACCCATGCAAGTTGTTGCATGTATTTCAAGTGGTTTCCACTGTGTTTCTATTTACACAGAGCTCATGATACTTTGCAAGGGGTGATTTAACTGTGATTTCCAACAGCAACAAGCTGCACAGGCAGTAGTTCTGCTCTTTGTATTTAAGTTTAAAATATGGTGATACTTCAGCAGAGCTAGCGTGGCTTTGTGTTTACAAATGTGTTGCATCAGCCTTGCCTTTGTTGTGCTATCATCTTATCGGAGTGAATGACTGATGTGGTTTGCCAGCCTGCATTGCACTGGCATGTACTCTTTTAAGGGACCTGTTGGTGCTTTTTGTTTGTGGAGTGCAGATGTATGTAGGCTGAGGAGAGGGTCAGTGCATGACTGAGCAACTCCACTGGTTGGCAGAAGTAGCTGTGGCAACCAGTCTGATTCAAGTTTTCCTGCTAGTTCCCAGTCTTTGAAATGTCCCAGGTCTAGTTTTAGCAATGTCAGTGCCAGCGTGGCAGTGCCCCGTGGGTCACCTGGAACCTCTACAGTTTTTGTTCTTATTGCAATGTAGTTGCTGTGTCTTGTACCTTAAGTTTTAAACCACTTAATGTCAAGATGGGAGTTTTGTTAGCATTTACATGCAGCAGATTATGATCACTCCCATTGCCCAGAGGGATGTGAGACCAATGAAGAAATAACAGATTTCACTGTGCATTTGGAACAAGGAGCAACAAGGCTGTAATCTTTTTTCACAGCTCTTCTGCACACAGAGAGGGGAGTGGTGACCATGTGGAAGGACTCAGCTTTGTACTGTAGCCAGCTTAAGTGATGACTTGACAGCCCTGGCAGTGTGCTAGTGACTCACTCCACCTATCAATCCAACAAGAGCTGGAAATTTGCTCTGTATAAAGACAAATTGCTCTTTTTATTTGCTTTCTGTTGATTTTTGCCTTTTCTAAGATGTATGATGAACCAAGGACAGTGGGAAGACGTTTCATAAGTTAGCATGCAGGTTTTTTCCCCTATTTTGTCCAAACTCGAACTTGTCTGGAGGCCTTTGAATAGAAGCAGTTTGCTTTTTATATTGGGTGTTTCAGACATGTTCTGACTGCATCGTAAAACAACAGGAAAAGTGCAGAACAACTGTAACAGAAGAGAACCTGTGTCTGTTAGTAACTACCTCTGAGTTTATTGTTCTCCTTAGACCGGTACCATTTCCACACACACCAGAAACAACATAAATTAATGCTAGAGAACTTTGCCCCACGATTTGCACTTCAGGCTGTGCATGGTATCTGCTGGGCGAAGCAGTGAAGCATGATTTCTTGTGGACTTAGGGACACCTCCCCTCCATATCCTCCTACTAAAGTTGAGCTCCTGACACGATCCTAGCAACAACCCCAGCAGACAAAAGGCAGCCTGTACTGCAGCTAGTGCAGAGCAATTCGCGTGCTGGCTGCCTGGCCAATTGCTGCCACGGGGGCTGCATGATGCCTGACTTGCGTCCGCCCTTCCCTTGGTGGAGGAGTTAATTTCCTCCTCTGTCTTGCTGCCAGTTTTCATGAAAGCCTGTGGGAATGTAATTATCACTGAGATTTCTGCCCTTGGTCAGATTTGTTTGATGTTGGCCAACCCTCCTCCCAGTTACTGGGGATGAGGGGGAGAGTGGTGAGACATACAGAGCTATTGAATAAAAATGTCTCAGCAGTTAGAGGAGTTCCTGTGCGCAGTATGAATGTAAATAATTTGCTTTCAAAGCTGAGCATAGTATTAAACCAGAAACATACGCAATGAAGCTACACACTCCTGAGTGATTCAGTGACTTCTAGTCCTAAACCTGAGGTCGTCTCCCGTAATGAGATACCTCTGAAATAGGGTTTTGCTTCTCTCAGTAAATAACACCTATCTCTGCTTCTGGGAATGAATTGTAAGTAGTTGAGAAGAGAGGATATCGGTGCAGCTGGGTCGATCTGTGTTCAGTGGGGCTACAAAAGCTGAAAATAATTCTGTCCTGGAATTTGCTTATGAGGATTTCTTACAGCTCCAGATTCTGGTTACAGATTACATTGGTGCAGCTTTACCCAAGAGTATGCTCAGGTAAATTTAGTTTGAACTTACATCAGTACTGATGAAAAGAGGACTTGGTCCTTAGGCCTTCATTCAGGAAAGCACCTGTGTTTAGAAAGGATGCTTACACACTGGCTTAACTCGCTGCCATGCTTCAGAAAGCACTTTTCTAATTTACGGGCTTCATGTGCATTGCTGAACAGTAGCAAATTAACCGGAGGTGAAAACAATTCCAGCACATTTCTTCAGCTGCTGGCAATACATGTAACTCCATTGTCTTTAATAACGACTGCTAATTTTACACCTGTTAAGGACTTGATAAAGAGCAGTGTTGGCAGTGCTGTGCCTTCTGGGGTAGATAATGAGGTGGTTTGTGTCTCTGAGTCCTGGCTTTCTCACTTGCTTGTGCTGGCTTGAGCATTGTGAGGGTGAGATGTGGATTTTATTTGCTGCTGAGCCTTCTATGTTATTATTCTCTTTCTCCAGTGCTACTAGTAGGCATATGGGTGACTCTTTTGGGAACATGCAAGCACTGTATTTTGACTTGCACCCCTGTGTAAATGGCTTGAATGGCTTTCTTGACCTGTGTGATCAATCCTAATATGAGGAGAACATTTTAAAAATAGTTTTGGCTTGCACAAACCTTTGTCTATAGGAGTGAGGGCAACCATATCTCAGCTTTGGAGGAGTTCTAGTAAGAATTTTTTTAAGTCACTAATTGCAGAGGCCATCTGTTGGGGGGAGGAGGGTTGAAAAATGGTAGGCATTGTCTTAAGTGTGTGTAATCCAATTTTTTTTTGTGAATGCAGCCTTTAATCACCAGTCTTGCAAAGTGAGGCATCTGTTTCTGAATTTAAGTAGCTGAGACTAATCAAACTAATTCAAGTCATTCTGCAATAGGCATAATTGATCAACCTAATATCTTTGGGAAAAAAAAATTTGTCTATTTATGTTAGTCTTTATGGTAAGGAAGATGATGAGTCTTTTAATCATTTTGCATGGTAATCTTGCAAGTTGATGTAGAAATTTGTTTCCAAAATACACCTGTTCTTTTTTTTTTGCTACTTCAAAGCCTGCACTGTGCTTAAAGGGAGAAGAAAGTGCTGATGTGTTTATTTCCCACCAGAGTTATCTTATTCTCATAGCAATGCAAGAAGCTATGTTAGTTTGAAATACAAGTTAGCCTGAAGTGTATGTGAATTCTTTCAATGTAAATTGTCGGAACTGAAGCATTTAGTCCGAGAAGAGGTTTTTCAGTCAAGCTTTTTCTCATGTTTGTATGGCATGCCAAAATACTTTGTTTTCAGAGCTCAGCACCCTACTATGAAGAGGTATCATTAGTCTATGCATTTAGGTGCACAGTGCCTAGCACTTGGTATATTTTGTAAACATTGAAGCAAGCTATTAGTAGAAGGGTGCTACTAAGGGTAAACTGAGGAAGAGCAAAGGCACACAAGTCAGTGAGGCTAGCAGGTAGTAGTCTTGGCTCCTTGTTTCTCACTCTGGCTGTTGGAAAATATGTCATGTCCCAGAGCTACCAGTCTAATATTGCCTAGACCTGCCCAAACATCTTGAATCAAATGCAGAAATGTTATTTACAGGACAAAAATTTGCTTCTGAGAAAAGGATACTCATCCTGTCACTGTAAAACTAGCAAATCTGAATTATGCTAAATTTGCCTCAGGTAGGAATTCACTGATATTTTTACAAATGGATATGGTCACATTCCTGGGGAAAGCTGATGTGGACTAACTGACTCATTTTATTATACACACAGACACACATTCAGGCAGAAAACTGTTAGTAACAAAATTGCATTGCTTTGCTTTGTGAACTTGTTAAAATAAGGTGTTTTATTTGCTTGTGTTGAAAGCTAGAACAAATCTCCCTTACAGCTTCAGATAAACCCTGACATTTCATGCAGGCCTCAACCCTAGACAGATTATTAACCCTTGAATGAATTTACCCTTGACTTCAATCTAACATGTAGTGAAAGTTATTCATATACCTAAGTCTTTATAGAATCATAGGATCACTTGGTTGGAAAAGGCCTTTGAGATTGAGTCCAACAGTACCTATCCACTACTAAACCATATCCAGGGCTGGTGACTCAACCACATCCTTAGGCAGCCCGTTCCATTGCCTGAGAACCCTTTCAGTGAAGAAATTTTTTCTAACACCCAATCTGTACCTCTGGCACAACTTGAGGCCATTTCCTATTGTTCTACCACTAGTTGCCTGGGAGAAAAGACACACACCTGCCTTGCTACTGCTTCCTTTCAGGTAGTTGTGGACAGTGATAAGGTCTCCCCTCAGCCTCCTCTTCTCTAGGCTAAATAACCCCAGTTCCCTCAGCTGCTCCTCCTAAGGCTTGTTCTCCAGCCCCTTCACCAGCTTTGTTGCCATGTTCTCTAGACGTGCTCCAGTGCCTCAATGTCCTTCTTGTAATGAGGGGCCCAAAACTGGACACAGCATTCAAGGTGTGGCCTCACCAATGCTGAGTACAGGGGAAGGATGACTTCTCTGGTCCTGCTGGCCACACTATTTCTGATACAAGCCAGGATGCCACTGGCCTTCTTGGCAACCTGGGCACACTGCTGGCTCATGTTCAGCTGTTGACCAGTACCTCCAGGTCCTTTTCTGCCAGCAGCTTTCCAGCCACTCCTCCCCAAGCCTGTAGCGTTGCACTGGGTTTTTGTAACCCAAGTGCAGGACCCAGCACTTGGCCTTGTTGAATGTCATACAGTTGGTTGCAGCCCATTGATGCAGTAAAGGATTGAGATTCTCCAGCCTTCTAAACAGTTCAGAGTCTGCCTTCTGGAAGTTCATGGTGGCAGTTCTGTTGACCACCCTCCTTGCTTCTCCAAGAATGAGAAATTCTATCATTTTGTGACTGCTGTGTCCCAGGCGTCCTCCAACCATCACATCTCCTGCAGGGCCTTCTCTGTCCACAAAAACCAGGTCCAGCAGGGCACCTTCCCTAGTTGGTTCACTCATGAGCTGTGTCAGGAAATTGTCTTCCACACACTCCAGGAACCTCCTAGACTGTTTCCTTTCTGCTGTATTATACTTCCAGCAGACATAGGTAAGTTGAAGTCCCCCACAAGAACAAGGGCCAGCAATCGCGAGACTTCTCCCAGCTGCCTGTAGAATGTCTCATCTGTCTCTTCATCCTGGCTGGGCAGTCTGTAGCAGACTGCCACCATGACATCTGCCTTATTAGACATTCTGCTGACTTTTACCCATATACGCTCAACCCTATCATCACCATCATTGAACTCAATGCAACCAAAACTCTAATGCAGAGGGCCACCTCACTGCCTCTCCTTCCTTGCCTGTCTTGCCTGAAGAGTTTATAGCCAGTCATGGCAGCACTCCAGTTATGCAAATTGTCCCACCACGTTTCCGTGACGGCAATTGTATCTTATTTTTCTTTCTGCACAATGGCTTCTCATTCCTCCTGTTTGTTGCCCATGCTGCGTGCATTGGTGTAGATGCACTTCAGTTGGGCTACTGATCCCGCTGCTCTTTGGAGGGTGATAGTCTTAGTTCTTAAGTGCTACTCACTGTAGTTTCTAACCCATAAATAACCTTTGCATCTTTGCTGACACTTGGAGTAATATCCCCCATCTTCCTCTGAGTTGGCAGACTGAAGAGCCTCACTAGCACACCATCCCTCAGACAGTGGAATGCCATCCCCAGGCCTATTTCTAGCAATCCTGGTTTCATCCCCCTCCCCCACTGGATCTAGTTTAAAGCTCTTCTGATGGCCCTGACTAACTTTGTGGAGAGCATCCTTTTACCCATTGGAGACAGGTATACCCCCTCATTTGCCAGCAGGCCTGGTGTTGTGTAGGCCAACCCATGGTCAAAAACCACAAAATTTAGCTCCTCACACCAGGCTCCCCTCATTGTTCCCTGTGACAGGAATGACAGAAGAGAACACTACCTGTGCGCATGATCCCTTCAGCATTCATCCCAGGGCCCTGAAGTCCCTCTTATAGCTCTTGGACTTCTTGTTAGGGTCTCAGTATTGCCTACTTGGAAAATCAGTAATGGATAATAATCCATGGGCTTTACCAGAGTTGGAAGTTTTCTTTCCACATCTTTAACCCTGGTCCCAGGTAGGCAGCAGACTTCCCTGTGAAAAGGGTCTGGTCTGCATATTGGGCCTTCTGTTCCCTTCAGAAGGGAGTCCCCTATGACAATGAACCATCTTTTCTTCTTTATGGAAGCCGTTGTGATGTGGGGCTTTGGTGTCTTAACCTTAGGAATGTTTCCAGGCTCTGGGAACCATCATCCACATTAAGGTTGGGTTCCACTTGCAGAGCTTTGTATCTATTGTGCAAGGGAAGCTGGGAGGCTGGGGTTGTCACAGGGGGACACACGTTCTGTGCTGGGCAGGAACCTGTTGCCATTCCCCCTCATCTCCTAAATTTCTCTGTTCAGCTGTGTGGAGAGAGGACAGGGAGTCCTCTGATGCAGGAGGCATGCCTGCCTGTGCTCCTGGGTTTGAGACCAGGAGCACAGGGTGTTGTTCCAGTAGTCTGTCTCCCTCTCACACTCCCTGACAGTCCTCAAACTACTCACCTCTTCCGGAAGTTCCATTTCTAAGTGGAGGAATTCCTCTACCTGGGCACATCTGCCATGGGTGAAGTCCCCACTGATGTCTGGTACCAGTGCAAGTGGGGGGCAGGCCCTGCAGCCAGACGGCTGGGTGGAAGCATGCACCCACCGGGGCTCAGTCGCAGCTGGTGCAGAGCATGGAGAGGCTTTAACTTTTTGGTGAGTAGACACCATGTGTTCCTGGTACTTCTGGCTGAGCAGCACTGCCTTGCATGCGCGCCTTCCCTGCATGCCCTTGCCTGCTCGCCCTGCCTGTGGAACTGCCGCCCCACGCCCTTCTGCTTCCCCGCACCTCATTTGCCTGTCCTGGTGCTCCAGAGGGGCTGTTTCCATCATCCATGGTTGCCCCTGGCAATGTCCCCGGCACATCAGCCCCTCTCACAAGATAGCCGCCCCTGAGGGGACTCTCCCGCCATGTCCGTGGGTTTCCCTGGCTCTGGGAACCCGCCCTTCCCTCCTCACATGCGCTCAGCCGTGGAACTGGCCGTTGCTGCTGCTGTGCTCCTCGCCGACTGAGTGCAAATGCTGGTTTCACAGTGTTTTATCTTAATTATCATTTGCCTGCTGTTTTAGGGAATGAATTAATGTGCCAAAGGCAAAAAGCCTTCTACATTCCTATTCAGCAAGTGCTTATGGGGCCAGACCTTTTTTTTTAAAGTTATAAGGAATGGCCCTCTTTCTACTGTTTCTGTGACCGTAGCATAATAAGAGGGGAAACTGTAGTACTGAACATAGTAATGAAATAATTCCTATTGTTTCATCAGGCTGTAGTGGCAAATAACCAAGGGAAATGGCAAGAGTTAGGCAGTGAGAGTTAACTTACAAAAATCTGGCATTACACAGTCAGAAACACATGGCAACTTCCAACTCACTTTATTTCACTTAGTTAATGTTTTGCAGAGTGTTTGCATGTGTACTGCTGATCAGTACTAAGATCTAGTCCACCTAAGCCTTTTACCAGCTAAAGAAACCAATATCCTCCAAATAACATTTAAACATAGGTAGTCTTCTTGACTTGATATGCCATGAACATTTGTTCCAAATGTTCTCAACCTTTCCCCTCCTATCTTTTACAAAGACACACCATAAGGTTTGTAGGATGTATTTGGGATATTTCTTAACTCCCAGAAGACATTGTAGCATAAATAATTTAACTAAATGGCGTTACTCAAACACTCCCTTTGTACTTGTTCTTCCCTATCACGTAACCAGGATAGGACCTTGCTATCACTGTAGTGGTGGAATGGGATGTCTTGGGATCACAGGTGTTGCCATAGCCCAAGATAAATTTCATCACTTAGAAAAATTAAATACTTGGGACAGTCTTGCAGATAGAAATGTGGCTTGTGTTTGCTGTTATCTTGTTGATGGTGTTGTTAGAAGTCTGTTATAATGTAATACTGGGAGGAATTGTTAACTATCAATCAAGTGTCTGATCTCTAAGCAAGTAGTGATCCCATTTTGTTTAATGTCTTTATCAATGATCTGGATGAGGGGATCAAGTGCACCCTTGGTAACTTTGCAGATGACACCAAGTTGGGTGGGAGTGTTGATTTGATTGAGGGTAGGAAAGCTCTCCAGAGTGATTTGGACATCCAAGGCCAACTGTATGAGGTTCAGCAAGGCTCAGTGCTGGGTCCTGCACTTGGGTCACAAAAACCCAATGCAATGCTACAGGCATGGGGAAGAGTGGCTGAGAAGCTGCCAGCAGAAAAGGACCTGGGGGTGTTGGTTGACAGCTGGCTGAACATGAGCCAGCAGTGTGCCTAGGTGGCCAAGAAGGCCAATGACATCCTGGCTTGTATCAGTAACAGTGTGGCCAGCAGGACTGGGGAAGTGGTCATTCCTCTGTACTTGGCACTGATGAGGCTGCACCTGAAGGAAGTACTGTGTTCAATTTTGGGCCCCTCATTACAAGAAAGACATTGAGGTGCTGAAGCATGTCTAAAGAAGAGCAAAGAAGCTGGTGAAAGGTCTGGAGCACAAAACTTATGAGGAGAGGCTGCAGGAACTGGGGTTTAGTCTGGATAAAAGGAGGCTGAAGAGAGACCTTATTGCTCTCTACAACTACCTGAAAGGAGATTGTAGTGAGGTGGGTATCAGTCTCTTCTCCATAGTAACAAGCAATAGGACAAGAGGAGATGGCTTCAAGTTGTGCCAGGGGAGGTTTAGATTGGATATTAGGAAAAATTTCTTCACTGAAAGGGTTGTCAAGGATTGGAACGAGCTGCCTAGGGAGGTGGTTGAGTCATCATCCCCGGAGGTATTTAAAAGATGGGTAGATGTGGTGCTTAGGGACATGGTTTATTGCTGGACTTGGCAGTGTTAGGTTTATGGTTGGACTTGATGGTCAGCCAAAACCATTCTATGATCTAGTGAAATTTGTTAAATGAAATGTCTGTAGCATTCTGTTACCAGAGGTGAAATAATAGGAGACTGCGTGGTTACTGGGTTGTTTAGTAAATTTAAGCTGGAGGTCTCCTTATGAGCCGAGAGGTTCAGACGGGCTTTTCTGAAAAATACAGAGCCTGGGCAACTGGTTAGTTGTTGGCTTTCTTTAGCTTTCTGCCACTGCATATGTAAAGGAAGCTGTTGTGAAGACGGAGGAAACAGAAGGAGCATTTGGGGAGACTAAGTGAGAAAGGCAGAGTTGTATTTGTAGTGAAGTAATTGCCTGCTGCTGTTTGTCCCTCTGGTGCTTTGGTGGCAGGACTTGGTGTGTGTCTTCTGTAACTAGATAGCACTGTACCAAAGATGTTCCTGATAAGTAGTGGGCTTGCAGTGATAGCAACTAATGGGAGCGCTGCCTGTCTTCTTATTTGATTGCAGTCTCTACCATCATTGATTTTTACTAGAGTGTGGTTATGAACAGGACTTTTAAATACATGGGAAGACCCTTCCTACCCTCAAACAATCTGATACTACCATCTTTCCCACAGAGGAGGAGAGATCATTGTATTCTCCTCAACTCAGCAGTCTGCAAGAGCATGATGTAAGAAACTTTTTTCACTCTGATTAAATTTATAATGTGTGTTTTGAAAGTCAGCTCTAACTAAATTTACCATTTCCTATCTATCTTCTGGTGTGCAGTCACTTGCTGACAAGTAACAGCTTTTGTGACACAGGAAGTATGAGAATGTCTAGCAAGAGCATGTAATATAGTCCTCATCCTATTCTAATATTTGTTTAATAATCTCTTAAGGCCCAATTTGGATCTCTGACCTAGAGCTGCCAAGATTTGGAATAATCTTGGTGTTTGAGAGTAGAAGCAGCTTTGGACTTAAAATTCTTGTCCTGTTGGGATTTTTGCAGTTTCTCTTCAAGTGCCTTAAGGTTGCTGTGTGTGTCTAGAGGAGGTAAGCTTGAATTTAAAATAAAGTTAAGTTTTTATTTTGGTAAAAAACAAAGCATTTGGTAAAAAACCTACACTTGCATGCTTGATTCAGTCTTATTCATCTGCAAATGCCTGAAGTGATGTAACTTAACTTATACAGCAAGGATATTTATTGTGTTTACTCTGTATCCTGTATTGTGGAGGAATGTGATTTACTGAAGTCTTCTTCCCTGCTCCCCACTCCAAGTTCAGGTGTTCTACCTGAATCTGGCATGACACATTCAAAAGTAGCATTTCACAACCCGCTCTACTAAATTCCTTTTTGAGGAAGCTCTAACCTGGATGAAGATATAATCTTCATAAATCTAGTACTATCTATAGGCGTTAAGGTTCATGAGGTTTTTATTGCATATACTTTTGCTTACATGTCATAAATTTAAATCCTGGAATTTAGTTAGTGTTGCAAAACTTGCATACCTGCATGGTTGTTTATAACATGCTGCATGCATAATGTGTGCAGTTTTCCACACACAGAATCATAGAATGGTTTGGACTGGATCTTAGTGTTTCCTTTACTAGTTAAAGCTGTCTTGTGCACTACAAGTCTATAAAGGTTAGAGTAGTGCATGTATGCTTAAAGCTAAGATTGTTTCTTTTGCCCTCTACCCAGGTTAATCCATTTTGGCTAAATGTGTTAGCCCAGCCATTTGGGATCCTTCCCACACACAGTGTCAACAGATTATGCAAACATCTGTTTGTAGGGATGCTGACAGATGAGTATCTGGTGAAGGGCTAAATGGAAATGAAGATGTCCTTAAGACAGTTTTAGGCACTCTTTATGTCGGAACAGTTCTAGTGCTGAAAAGCTTTGAGAGTAGTTAGACCAACTGGGAAAGAATTGGGATTTGGGGGCACCCAATTATGTTTCTTTTTTTGAAAACAGGCACTTCTTAAAATTTCCCTTTATGGGAGAAATTTAGATTCTTGGGCTGTATCCTTAGTGGAGGTAAAGCAGCATGGCTTTACTGAAGTCTGGCTGACACTGCCTCTACAGGATCTGTCTTTAAGCTTTCAGTCTGTTTATCACTTTGTAGAGTAAAACAGGTGTGCTTTCCTCTAAAAGACATTGTATTCTCTGTGGAGCTTCAATGATGAGCAAAGAGAAATCTTTCAATTTAAATAACTATAATTTATATTGATGATAATAACCTGAATTCTATAACCACTTCCATTTCTCAGAAGAATCTTAATACATCCTTGAGTTTTGGGACATCGTTTCATCTGGATGTAGTAGATGGATGTAGATGTCATGGGGTCTTTAATTTTCACTCCTCAGATTCATTCTTCTTCTTTCTGATTAATTTCTCTGTGGGGTGTCTGCCTTTTACATCATGGCAAATGGAGTGCCGGGGGGAGGGAGATATAATGTTTTATTAGCAGCCTCTGTTTAATGTAGCTGTGCTAGTCCTGTGAACTAAATATGCTATCAAATGTAATTCCCCTGAGATGAACAGACTTACTGATACTGGGAGAACTGTAGAAGAACATGTACAGGCTATAGAGGAAAGCTTGAAAAACCAAGTCTTTTCTGTACCTTTTTTTCTAAGCCTGACCCAGGGGTCTTTTCTGTTAACCTTAAATTTTGCTTTCTTGTAGAGGAGGAAAGATATTTCGATGTCTAGTAAGTGTTTGACAGCTGATTGAATGAAAAGGTTGAAGCTAATGCGTGATAAGAATAGTACTGCAGTGGCCCTGGCAGCATATCAAAGAAAGGCTGAAATCAACATAGAATATTAGGAGCCCATATGCACAAGGTGTGCTTGCTTATTGAGCAAGTTTTTGAACAAGCCTATTGAAGCACAGAACCAAAGGAATTATGAAGTCAAAGCCAACATCACTCCATTATGTCTCTCCTTTCACACCTTTAATTCTGTAAGACTGAGATTGATATTGCTGCTTTTCTAAATTGCAGATCACTGTTTCCCCCAGTTAGCGTGAGATGGGGTAGGAGCACTGGTATGAAAGCACACAGGAATGTATACTTATCTTACAGCTTTTCTCCTTTACTCCTAGTTGAGTCCCATGAACATTTACAAGATTTTCCTCAAAGTCTTCTGCTTTATTACTTGTGGGTCGAGATGCCTCAGGTGCCATGAAACAGAAGCTGCACCATCACAAAGGATTGTAGGTAGTCTATGTGGCACTGATAGGCATAAGCAGTAAGTTGGGATGTGAAGTTTCAGTGCACTAGCATGAACTTGCCCGCATTCTTGGGGCTCCATGACTGCCTTGATGTGAAGTAATTTTTTACTTTGAAAGCACAGGTGGAATAAGTTGCCTTGTGTGAGGTGTATCTGCACTGGGGGTGGTGTGTAACCTCCTTGGATTAACCTGTGCTATAGCTCCCATTGTCTATGTCTAAGCAGTAGGCAGTTCAGAGAGGATTTTTTTTTCCCCTTTCATGTGGAAAACAACATTACTGCACAAGCTGTACTTGCTGTGCTGTGTGTGGCTGGGTTACTTTGACACTTTCTGTCCTTATCTAAAGAGTCCCAGACCTTGCTCCTGTCTTAATTAGTTTCACCCACTTGTACTAGGGATGAACCTGGAGATATTTGGAAGCATGCCAGCCACAAAACAAAAGGCGTATGGGAAAGAAGTGACTTCAGATCTCCCAAGTATCAATCTGGTGCTTAGCTATTAAACAGCCTTCCTTTTAATCACTATAAAGAACTCTTTGAATCTGCCACAGACTATTATAGGGATCCGGGGGCAAGACACTTAGCTTCTCAATCTCTGTTTACTTCTGCAATATATGGTACAGTAAATACATCTAACTAGAATTTAATGAAGCTAATGGTGATTAGGAAGCCTCCTTGAGAAACCTGGATGCCATATACCATAGAATGATGTAACAATGGTATCTTTACTGATCAAAAAGTGATTACTTTTAGAGGAGTCCAGTTGTACATGAAAACTTCGTTCATTGCCCAGAGATGGTGCTGCTTCATAAATTAACAATTCAAATGCTATATTGACAAGAAAATTTTTTATTAACCAGATGTATAATCAAGGACTTTGCACATCCTTAGCCATGTGTAAGTGCTTTTGAAAGAAAGGTGGTGTTCTAAAAATTAGAATTAAGGACCTTTTTAGTATCTCTCTTCTAGTTAGAAGAAGGGGTAAAGGTAATGCACACAACCACAATTTCAACTGAAGTTCTGAAGTTCTGCATGTGGTATTGGACCTTAAGTGTTGACCTCTCTATGCATACCTATTTGTCATGACAAATGCTCCACTAAAAAAAACCCCATCCTGCTCCACACATTAATTTCTTTAACATCATAGCTTCCATTCATCTGTGCCAAGCTAGTGGACTATTTATTTTCCTGGTGTGGCTGTATAAGGGTGTCCTGGTTTTTAGCTGAAACAGAGCTGGGTTTCTTCAACAGTCTCTGTCTTGCTGCTCCTTGTGATAGCGAAACTGTCACAAAGGGAAACAAGTTACCAGGTTTAAGCAGTGATAGGCTGTGAACTGCTCTGTGCTGGTCACCACTGCTGCCAGCACACTCTGAGGCAGCTGGAAACGACGCTGGCAACCCATTATAGGCCACAGCCTCAGCCAGTTAGTGTGTGGTATCACTGCTCAAATATATTTAAAGAAGAAATATCTTAACTAAGAAGCTGCTTGTGCTTTGTAGGCCTCCTGTGCTGCCTGTCATCTCACTGGGGTAATTTTGACAGATTAAGTGTAATTTACTGAAAATAAGGCAAGTCGAGAATGGGGAATTGTGCCGATTTGGGCTGGGATAGAGTTAGTTTTATTCTTAGTAGCTAGTATGGGGCTATATTTTAGATTTGTGGTGAAAACAATATTGATAATGCAGAGATGTTTTCATTATTGCTGAGCAGGGCTTACACAGAGTCAAGGCCTTTTCTGCTCCTTGCACCACCCCACTAGGAAGTAGGCTGGGGGTGCACAAGAAGCATATATCTAAGCATATCAGGGGTAAGAGGATCATTAGGAGCAGTCAACATGGTTTTACCACGGGGAAGTCATGATTAACCAACCTGATAGCCTTTTATGAGGACGTAACCAGGTGAATAGATGATGGTAGAGCAGTGGATGTGGTTTATCCTGATTTCAGCAAAGCATTTGACACCGTCTCCCACAGCATCCTGAGAGGAGGAAGTATGGTCTGGATGATCGGGTAGTGCGGTGGATTGTGAATTGGTTGAAAGGAAGAAGTCGGAGAGTTGTGGTTAGTGGGACAGAGTCTAGTTGGAGGCCTGTGTCCAGTTGAGTCCCTCAGGGGTCAGTACTGGGACCAGTACTATTCAATATATTCATCAATGACCTGGATGAGGGAACAGAGTGCACTGTCAGCAAGTTTGCTGATGATACAAAGCTGGGAGGAGTGGCTGACACACCAGAAGGCTGTGCTGCCATCCAGAGAGACCTGGACAGGCTGGAGAGTTGGGCGGGGAGATATTTAATGAAATACAGTGAAGGCAAGTGTAGGGTGTTGCATCTGGGAAAGAACAACTCCATGTACCAGTATAGGTTGGGGACAGACTTGTTGGAGAGCAGTGTAGGGGAAATGGACCTGGGTGTCCTGGTGGGCAGAAGAATGACCATGAGCCAGCACTGTGCCCTTGTGGCCAGGAAGGCCAATGGCATCCTGGGTGCATTAGAAGGGATGGGGTTAGTAGGTCAAGAGAGGTTCTCCTCCACCTCTACTCTGCCCTGGTGAGGCTGCATCTAGAATATTGCATCCAGTTCTGGGCCTCACAGTTCAAGAAGGACAGGGAACTGCTTGAGAGAGTCCAGTGCAGAGCCACCAAGATGATTAAGGGAGTGGAGCATCTCCCTTATGAGGAAAGGCTGAGGGAGCTGGGTCTCTCTAATCTGGAGAAGAAGAGACTGAGGGGTGACCTCATTAATGTTTATAGGGTGAATATCAGGAGAATGGAGCCAGGCTCTTCTCAGTGATGTCCAATGGTAAGACAAGGGGCAATGGGTGCAAGCTGGGGCATAGGAGGTTCCATATAAACATAAGGAAAAACTTTTTCACTGTAAGAGTGACAGGACACTGGAACAGGCTGCCCAGAGAGGTTGTGGAGTCTTCTTTTCTGGAGACATTCAAAATCCACCTGGATGCAATCCTGTGTGACCTACTGTGGGCGTTCCTGCTCTGGCAGGGGGGTTGGACCAGATGATCTTTTGAGGTGTCTTTGAATCCCTAGGATTCTGTGTGTGGTTCTATGTGTGTGTGATTTGTCTTCCCAAGTAACTGTTAATGCGTGATGGAGCTCTGGTTCCCTGGAGGTGGCTGAACACCTGCCTGCCAATGGGAAGTACTGAACGAATTCCTTGCTTTGCTTGTGTGCACAGCTTTTGCTTTACTTATTAAAAAAAATCCCTCAAAAAACCAATCCCCCCACCACATTATGTTTGGGTATATCTGTGTCCTTTTTCTTAATGCCCAAATGAATAATCAGAAATGTGGTTTATTTCGTAACAAATTAAGTAAAATTCCCTAACTTGAGAGTGTTTTTTCTGATGACAGGCAGAAAGGTTAAAGCTGGTAAACTTGATTTAAAAGCCTGCTCCCAGATCACAAGCCTCTGAAAATGAGTGTTGGGTGCTTAGAGGAGCTTTATGAGCATGCTTTTGTTAAATAGCTGCTCTGATCTTGCTTATTCAGTCTTTAAATTAATGTGTAAAGGATGCCCATAAGCAACCAGCAGCTGAATTGACTGTGATTAGATGGATTATTACTATTACTCAGCCCAACATGTTGCTATATGTTTTGTATGCTCAAGCAAATTTTGCTGTGCAGGCAAGTGGAATGATATGCACATGGGCTAACAAAAAATCCCTCAAAATATCCCAGGATTAGACACATACAGACTCATGGAGTTGAAATAGAAATGAATTGCCTTTGTTTCTAAATTAGAGGCTTTCTGGTATTTACATATACAAATAGCTTCTTTCTCAAAAATCTGTTTCAAATAGGCATTGACTCAGTTACTCCTTTTCTCCCCATGCTATGAAATAGGAACTGATTTATCAGAGCATCAGACTGATTAAGAAGAGATTATCTGCTGTACAGGCTCATTTAAAGGGATCTGGGGATTCCACTGGGTGGCTGTGTTCAGTTGAATTCATTTCACGCAGTAAAAATCCATCCTCTTGACTTTAAAATTCTTTAACTCTTTCTCTTGGGGTGAAACAACTAGGAAGTTCTTAAAGTTTTGAAGGCATGCAAATTGCAGAAGTTTGTAAGGATCCTTAGTGATAAAATAACCCTGGAGGGTCTACATCATATGATGAAGAAAAGGCTTTGGAATGTGGACCACGAGCCAGGTCCTGTAACCCAATACTCCTGCCTGTGGTTGACTGACCTGGGCTCTGAGCTCACACTCTCCTGAGGAAGGATTGAATGCTGTTGCTGATGGACTGGGCTGAAGCATGCTGAGCCCTGTCTGCCTGCTTTAAACAGTTACCTAAAGGCTGGCAGTTGGGTTAACGTTGCAAGCCTCTCTTTTGTACTTTCTGGAGAGCTCTGGAGCTCAAGTTGAGGTATCAGTTGAACACTTTAAGAATGGCAGGTAGACCTGGCTTTGAAAAAGGGTCTAAACCTGTGGATTTGTCAGCTGAGATACAACAATTGTATTACCATCCAGGGAATCAAAAAAGTAAGACCAGGAATATACTGGGAATGAGAGGGTAACCAGGAGGCCCTGTGGTCATCTCTGCTCCCTTGGAGCCCTCGCAGACTTCATCTCCAGTTCCTTTCCAGACCTTGGGTTAGGATGACAGCTCTAGATTTTATTCTGCTTTACAGAATGTGTTTTAATATCTAACAGAATTTTTTAGATAACCATTTATTGTTCATTGTCTATGAGGAAATAGATAATTCATGCCCTTACTGCAAGACTGGAAATGACCATTAGGAAAAATCCCTATTTCATCATTTCCAGGTGTTCTTTGGGGAAACTCTATATGGCAGGAAATTCTAGCCGTGAGTCAAATAGTTACAACACAAAAAGTATTATTTCAATCTAGGGACCTTCTTCTGAAATAAACTATAAAAATACAGGAGAATATTTCCTCTTCAAGCTGTTGTTCAGGAAAACACTTAATCATTTTAAGGCTCACTGACTGCAATGTGACTTACACATATGTTTAAGTGCTTTATTGACTAGATGTATACTCCCAGTGAGAGGCAAGTGTTCATTGACTATGTGCTCTGCTCCACAGGTCTATATCTGGCCCAGATTTGTATTTACTACTACAATATAGTAACTTTTCATATTTTTTGATGGGTGTTGGGTTGGAGCCTGGTGTATTGCTACTCTGCTGGGTTTAGGCAACAGGAAGAAACTGTTGTAGCCAATACAGCAGCAATTTCCCATATCTCCCTAGGTCTGGGAGAATGTATTTGCTGATGGCAGTTCCTTAGATAGGTGATAAGTGGGGATCAAGAAGGCTTAAGTTATGCGAAAGCATGATAGCAATAGACTGAAATGCTATGGTATTTCTTGTACAATGATATATTGAGGCTGGATCACATTGTTATTAAAGTAGCATCTGCTGAACTGGTAGGGGAGGGAACCAGTGTAATGGTGATACCATCCTCTTGCAGTGATTCCTGAACAACAGCTGACAGGAAGTAACACAGTCTTCTGTATTTTTATAGTACTGAAAACCCCCTCCAGAGTTGTTTGTTTTCACATTATGCTGTACTTGGTCATATCTACCTCCTCTCCCAGCCTCCCCACACACTTGTGTGCCTCCTGCACAAGCTCTTTCCTGCATATTTCAAATGCACGTTCCAGTGCATGCTGTATAAATGTGAAACTAAAGTCTAGGCAAAAGCTTCAGGCTTGTTGGCCCTGAAGAGAGTGTGGCAAGTTGAAAGTGGGACTTTCTTGCTTGAATTTCTGTCCTTCAACACCCTAGTGTGGTTTGTCATGTTGATAAAGATACTGAACTGAAATAAAGACAACAAATGGCACTTATGCAGCCTGAAGAATATCTGCTCAGTGGGTAAAATCTAGCTAAGTGGGTCTAATGTCTAAGTTAATCTTCAATCATCTGTTTAAAGCTTGCAGATCAATGTATTTTAATCATATTGCATGCTATCAGTCAAATGTAAAAACAAACTTCCTTTTTAAAAGATTAATTTACTTCATTTGCAAAAAACATACACTTAATGTACAGGAATTTTGATTTTTCTGAGAGCTCTTTGAATGTTCATTGAAGTAAGATTTCCATTTATATTATATTAGAGTTGACAGAGGGGGGAAAAATGAATAGCCATCTGCTAATCAGTTTATTTCTCATAATGAAAACAAATTGCAATTCCCCTAATCTGAAGGGCATGGAGCACTAACTCTGCAGGAAGCCAGTTACTTGCTGTCCAGGGAGCCTGCTTTTATCTTGCAGAAAATAACTGTTTGTGGAAGACCTTGATTGTGAAATAGTGCTGCTAAACTCACTGTGACTCTGTTCTGCCTGAAGTCAAAAGTAGCCCTTGGTAGATACTGCAATGCACAAGGCTTATAAAAACAGGTGTCAGTTCATATGGTCAGATGCATGAGGCTCCGTACTTGTGTCCCAGGCCTGGTCCTATTTAAAAGCCATGCAGTTAGTGAACCTGATCCAGTGGACCCTGCTGAGAAGTACTGCACAGCACCCTTGAGGGATATGAGAATGTGGACATGGAGTTTCTGGAGCTGTGGGCAGGCTCCAAAGGCCTCAGTTTCTGGGTCTAAGATGAGAAATATTTCAGGCTAGTTTCCTCTTCCACTGCAACTTGTCTAATGTTGCAGAAAGTATGTGTTATGAACTAGGAGTTGTGCCTGTTGTGTCAGGCGATGTCTGAGGAGTGTGAGAGTAAGCTCTTGCAAATCCTTCTTTATTGAAAGAGCAATGTGAGCTGGAGGTTGTTTTTCTCTGAACCTTTTGGCTTGTAGCATGTTAGTAGCAAAACTGAGAATATTCTTGCTTCAAAATTAAGATTGTAATCTGTGTTGGAGTAGGAAGTTGATCTGAACAGATGGAATGTGTCAGTGACACATTTAATCCTGTACACAATTAATCTCTGCACAAGCACAAACCAAAAACCTATATTCTCTTAGCTATTTGCCTAACCTCATGGTAGAACCTCATATACCTAAAAATCTGTCTGTCTGAAGATGCTAGTGAGGGAGACTAAAATATGGGTATTGAAAATAATTCTTACTAATATCTAACTCAGTTAATGAGGCTGGTATTGAAAGATCTCAGTGTTACTGTTAGGCAAATAAAAAATGTCAGCTTTAAGTTGCTTGTGGGCTGTGTTAGACTTGCCAGCATCCTGGTGCAAGAAAGTTTCCAATCTGAAAGCACTTGTATGAGGGAAAGAAAAAATATAAATTATTTGCCAGCATGTTGGTAGAGGGAATAATTTTCCTTGCCAGCATCCTGGAGCAAGGAGATTTTTTTTTCTATCTGTGCTAACTTTTGCAAAAACTATTTCAGCACGTAAAATGTGCATGCTGAACAGTGACAGTCATGACTGTTTTTATTGCTGCTGCTCTCCTCAGGCAGAATCAAGTGTGGGAGCTGGCAAAGTATCTTTTCAGATGAATCAGACCATGAGCTGTGGCTTAGATCCTGGAGAGCAGCTGTAAAACTTAGTCTATACGGAACCGGTGCTTGTGAGATCTGTGCTGGTCCAGGGTTGGCTTCCAAGCTTCACACAGACTCAAGCAGATGGAAGGGAGTGGGGGCCCAGAAGCCCACAGAGAGCTTGGAGAGGGGAGGACTGTGGCAGCTGGGAGGGAGGTAAGATGAGACGACTCTCTCCATAAAGTTTTGGGTGCAGAAGTTATGTGCTGCTGTTGAATTGTATGCTGTGCTGCTTGCTGCTCTTGAATCTTTCTGCAGTGGGTATAAATCAGCAATCTCAGTTTTCTGTCAGTTTAGCATGATGATGGCAGCAATTGTCCCAACAAATAAATGCCTAGGTGATGAATACTGAGGGGTGAAAAATAAAACTCTTACAAGTAGACTGGTGCCCTGGTGGTTTTTTTGTTTGTTTATTTGCTTGTTTGTTTGTTTGTTCCCCCCTTCCACTGCTCTGGCAAAAGCAGGTCTGTGGAGCAGGGACAGTAACTCATGCCAGAGATGGTAGCTTAGTGCATCCAGCCTGTGTGAACTTAGCAGTGCCAGTTGGACTGGGTCTGCAGTGAGGCTGCAGATGAGACTCGTCTTTTGACACAAATGGAGAAAATAGCTGTCAAATTGGAACAGAAATATGAAAGCTCACTTCTGTGTTGAAAGCATTTGGAGAGCTGCAGCTTTGTGAAAAGCCTCCTTCCCTGTTTTCCCCAGTTTTTGGGCTGCAGTGATGTTTCCTACATGGGAATCTGCTGTGAGGAAGCAAAAACCCCATATTTCTCACTATGAGCCCAGAGGTTAAGGCACTTGTTAAGGAAAAATTGTAGTTAAGTGGAAAGCTGTGGGCTTGGGAGAAAAATTTTACAAGCAAGGGCTTTTGTGCATTGAGCATCAGATAAAGTACTGAGTCCATGGAAGGATGTGAGATTCATTAGAGACTTTGCTAGAAAGATGGTAGTGTATTTTCATGTGTGACTTCTCCATGTTGAAATGGAGATTACATGGACTGATCAATGATATGACATGACCTTAAAATCACAGAGCATATATGTGTATATGTAGCTTTTCAGACATTTGCTTCCTTTTGAAGTAACCTCAGGTTCTCCAAATCTTCCATGAAAAAAAAATAAAAAAATTATTCAGTCAAGGTAAGCATCAGCTGCGTTATCTTTGGAAGAGTGTAGATAAGTATTTGAAAGTTAATGTAGGTCATCCTCTCAAACCCTTGCATGGGTTTGTTCAGCCTCTCATTATCAGTGGATTTTTATATGTACCCTGTTCTGTAAGTACTATATAAGCAGAAAAATGAGTTTTGTGTCAGTTTATACAAGAACAAAACTGGCTAGGACATCCTGAACTAAAATAATATGATGTACCATGGCTTTGTGCTTTGGCCTCTCTGGATTGGAGTGTTTTCCATTCTTTCTCCTTTAATATGTAATTTTAAGACTTTTCTCATGGCTGCCCTCGATGTAACATGAATGCAGCCGTTCTCATGATCCCTGTCAGCTCCCCTGTATTTTAGAAAAGAGCTGGTGAAGGAAGTATTGGAGAAAAGAGATTCTCCGTTAAGCATTTCTTTGGCACGAAGCTAAATTGTCTCCAAATAGCCCTAGATTTTAAAGAGAAACTTTAAAAAACCTGAAACACATGGCTTTCTTCCTTTCCTCTCAGTGAATGTACCAAGTGCTAGGTTTATGTGCAGCCCAAGTTTGCCTGTAGTTTTTATTTGAACTGCTCAGCTGATGCCTGTGCTGATATCGTGTTTTGCTATAGTCTATAACATACTGGTGCTCATGTATCTGTATTTCACCATGAAGCCCATGGATGAGGACACACAGGGATGCAGGAAACCTTTCCATAGAGGAACAGGCCAGCAAATACTGGCTAAGAAGTGACTCATGTAGATTATATGCATAGACATTAATTCAAAGCTTTGCATGCAATTCTGGCTGTATCACATATTCCATATATGTATGCTTAGTGATTTTCTATTTAAGGTTTATTTTGGCCTAATTTTGTCAACACTTTTTAGAATAATCTGGTAGGTGAAGATTTGGAGGTCTTCAAATTGCAGCTCCAAGGGATTTCATTGTCACACCAATTAAGATCTGGTAATATCTTTAGCTAGGAAAAAGGAACCTTGTAAGGAAAGGAGAGCATCAGTTTAATGTTCATATAGTAATTACCTATTTTGGGGTGACATTTAATAGACTGAAATTCATTGCTGTTCATTTTATCCTTTTGTGTGAGGATTGCTGGAAAAGAATGTGTACTTAACATTTTGGGGTTTGAGAAAGGAGGAGAAAATTATACCCCTTGGCCATGCTCTTTCGATCTTGTATTTTTATAAAGGTGAAAAATGTCATACATGTCAGATGCTAGCTACAAAGTACATCTAGACTACTTTTGTTTTGAACTTGCAAAGCAATTGGTCAAGCGGACTGCAGAAACATTTATTTTGTGGAAAGTAATTTTTTTCCCCACGTATCAGTTCTTTCTTTGATCGTTTTTCTTTATTTAGACTATGCAGTTACTTTCCAGCAGCCAGTAACTCAGCTGTATGTTTGTTGATAGAGCAGAGGTATTCAATGTACATTAAATCTCCTTATACCTCAATTTGAATTCAATCTGTAGACAAATTAAAGGATTTATGACTTCTGTTTTATTTTACTATTTCATCTGAAAGCAATACCAACACAGCTGTGATTTTAAAATGGGAATAATTAAGATGTGTTTAGGAGTATGAGCTTTAGTTTTAACCAGTGAAAACTGAGACCAGTGGGATTTACCTGATTCATTTTAGCATTTGAGAGTGGACAAGGAGTGGATGTTAACAACAAAAAACCTAGGGTTTCTGGTGTCTTGGGAGGATATGGTGTGTATGAGACACAGATGAAATGTGTCTCAAGGCTTCATGGGGAACTAGCAGTAGGGAGGGGAATTACATGCAGCCTTACTCCCATACCATGAGTCTGTCTATTGTAAAATGGAAGTGTAGACATACAGGAGAGAAGTGAACCCATTGTGCCTTCAAGTTACACTAACGTATGGAAAACTTGAGATGACTTTTCTCTGTTTTATTTATTTATTTATTTATTTATTTCTACCTCTGTAAATATTCTCAAGGGGTGGGTAGGTCTCTCTGTTTTTAAAAAGCAAGGAAATTATGCCTAAGGAAATAGAAATTGCGAAAGGTGAGAAAGAACTTGGATGCTGATAACAATGGAGAGCCTGAGAGGCATGGTTAACAGCAAGTCCCCTTCTTTCCAGACACCTTGCAGAATAGCAGGAACCTCTTCAGGGAGGTTTTCTAGTGTTTCTGAGAGAAACAAAGGAGTGTTTCCTTGGATGAAAAAGTCCCTTTCTTGGATGGCTCTGTGGGAAGTGAAGTTTCACTGTTACTCATCCAGTATACTGCCAATAAAGATGCCTAAATAATTTTTAAAATGTCTCTTAAAAGTTAGCCTCTGAAAATGCATCATAGCTCAGGATTTACATGGAGGAAAGAAGGGAAGAATAAGATTATTGGACCATATTATTATCTGATCAAAACAGATAGGAGGTTTTTTCCTGGAATCACTAGTTCTGCTGCTAGTTCTGGGTTTGGCCCATTAATCACTGCTTATGCTTGAGTCTCTCATATGTAATAAGGACCACACAATTGCTGATGAAAATGGATTGGATTAGCACACTTGGAAGAATTAAAGCAGATAATTTTAGTTGTATTTTTTTTTAAACTGGTGTTGTGTACTTTCCTACATAATGTATTTTCTAAACTAATCGTAACAGCAATATCTGCTGCTGAAATGAAGCACCAGAATCTCCCTCTAGCATAAATCTACTAGTCAGAGAAATTCCTTTAGTTTATACCAGCTTGAGGATTTGTCTCAAAGTTTTTACTGTTCTCATACACAGATTTTATGTGAACAGAACAAAGGCTAATAAAAATGCTGCAGGTTGCAGCAGAATCTGCAAGTAAGTATTATAAAGAGCTGTATTAAGTAGACTGACTTGCTCTTGAAGACCATCAAATCTACTGGGAATCCAATTAAATAAATTTAAACTGTCATAAATTTGGATCATATTCAGTGACTTCATCTAGCTGAGAACTTTTTTACATTTAAAGATTTTCCAAATTGTCTAAAAATAGAGTTTTCATTTTTAAAATTAACCAAAATAACAAAGAAAAGCTTTTCAGGTTTACATCCAAATTAAGTAGAAGAGTTCACTTTGAAATGGAACCATAAGTCATTTTTTTTAACCTGTTATTCCTCTAATATTATGACATAGTTCATTTTGAGTCAATTGGAGCTTTTGTCCTGATTTTTTTTTCATTATGAAAATGAGAATTAGTTGTTCACTACTTCAGGAAGAATTTTCTTCAGACTCGGAAGACACCCATATCAACTAAAGAGTAAGAGTATAATATGAAGCATTTCAACTGAAAAGGACATTAATTTTTTGTCAAACAGAAATGTCACAAATTCTCATCTCTAAACAAGCTAATATACCACAAGGGGATGATCAGACTCTTTTCCACTCCTTCAGATGAGGAATTTTGTTCAGTGTCTTGCAGTGAGTGTTTGTTCAGTGTCTTGCACTACCAGAGATCGAAAGTCATAAAGGTAGAACATAGTGTTTATCTATTTCTACCCTGCTGCTCTAATTAAAGAGTCAGAAGGCACTGGAGAGTCCCAGTTCCCTTTGGTTCTCAGTAAGCCTCTACAATTTATTCTAGAAGGGGTGGAGAGAAAGGAGGATAAAATAGCCATGTCCTTCTGACTGCTCATCTTTTAAAGTCTTTGATCACTATCTATTTAATTTTTATGTACTTTGTAAGAGGAAGGAGCAGTGCTCAGCTAAATTAAATAAATGCATTTAAATAGCCATGCATCTGATTTAGACAGAAGGACAGGAAGGAGTGCTGATGATGATGTGAGTTGCAGCAAGTACTGAGTAGCAGTCTTAGCTCATAATTTCCTTCCTGCTTTTGCTTTAATGTTTGTCTTTTAACATTATTCAAATGTATGTATGCTTTTAAATTTCTTTATTCTTGTTTTTATGTTTAAAAAAAATATTGAAGAAATATAAACTCAGCAGGTGCTTAAGTCAGTGAGTATAACTGCAACTGCCCTCTGGGCTCTGTAGGGAAGTAGTTAAGTCTCAGGAGCCAAAGGGAGTGTTTGTGGACAAGAATAAGGTATATAATTTGTACCCATGCATCTGGTGTACGATGTCGTGATCTTAGGGTGTCATTACAGGCTGATGTGCTACAGGAATCCTGGGACTGTTCTAATGTGACCAGTAGGACCAGGCAAGTTTTCTTACCTCTGTACTTGGTACTGGTGAGGCTGCACCTCAAGTACTGTGTTCAGTTTTGGGCCCCTCACTACAATAAGGACATTGAGATGCTGGAGTGTGTCCAGAGAAGGTCACTGAAGCTGGTGAAGGATCTGGACCACAAGACTTATGAGGAGCGGCTGAGAGAACTGGGGTTGTTTAGCTTGGCGGAGGCTCAGGGGAGACCTTACCACTCTCCACAACTACCTCAAAGGATGGTGTAGAGAGGTGGGGGTTGGTCTGTTCACTCATGTAACAAATTATAGGACAAGAGGAAATGGCCTGAAGTTGTGCCAAGGGAAGCGTAAATTGGTTAAGAGGAAGAATTTCTTTACTGAAAGGGTTCTCAGGCATTGGAACAGATTGCCCAGGATAGTATTGGAGTCCCCATCCCTGGAGGTATTTAAGAGTCATGTAGACATAGTGCTTAGGGACATGGTTTAGTTAAGGACTTGTCAGTGTTAGGTTAATGATTGAACTCAATGATGTTAAAGGTCTCTTCCAATCTAGGCAATTCTGTGATTCTATAATGTGCTACAGCATCAAGACTACCCTCCTTTCATTGCACTGAGTTCTCAGTAATTTGTGGCTTATGATGGAGGCTGTGCCAATGTATTTCTGCATATACATGTACATATTTATGTACACATAATCAAGACTAACTGTATGCGGTAGGTAATTGATTTACCTCATTCCTGTTGTTAATTTGCAGAACTCATTGCCACAAGCACTGAGGCTAAGGGCTTAGAGATTCCTTAAAAAGTTATACTGTCGTGGCTAAAACTCAATTGTGTATGGGTTGAGGTTAGGAAAAAAGCAAGACTTTGCTCACTTGAGTATTTTGTTATCCTATTTTGTACTTGCTGTATGCTCCTGGGTGAAATACCCAAAATGAAGGGTAGAGTAGGAGTTAATACTTGAAGGTTTGACTGCTAATAACATCTTCAGAGCATCAGGTGAAAGCATTTTATTTGCTACTGCAGAAATGGTAACATGGGCCATGTTTTCAGTGGAGTCAGCTCTCTCGCTTTTACAAGGAAGCACTGGTGCTTTCAGCTTTTTAGATTTCATCTTGAATCTTAATATTTGATGCTAATCTTGAAGCCTTGTTTTATTTCAAGCTAGTACCCGAGATTCTTAGTTTAGTTTTATGCTAATAAGTTTGAAAAAGTAGTTCAACCACTCAAAAAACATCTCCAAACTGATGTGAACAATGATGGCATTTCTAACTGCTTCCTGATTGTGGGAAATGTGACTCGTAGGGTCTGTTTTTTTGAAGGTGGATGACACTATACTTATTGTACCAGCTGCAGAAGACCTGGCTCGCAGCCTTTGGTTAATTTGTGAAGATTGTCTTATTTTCATTTTGAAAAAAACCCAAAGATTTAAAATAATTAGCTAATTCTTCATGTGATCTCTGTCTGCTTCTATTATTTATATCAAAGTTGCTTTTGAATAGTGTGAGCACAAAATTATACCATAAAATTAAGCTCTTTACACTTATTACCACTGTAAAACATCCAAAACCATTATTTGAAGAAAAAAAAAAAAAGTAGAGGAAAAAAAGTGTATCTAATCTGAGCTAAAAGGAAACTAATGGTGGACTGAAGGCCTGAAAACAGGCTCATGTAATGAAGACTATTACAGTAGGAAATGATCATCAATGATGTTATATTATGCACAACAAATATTTACAGCCAGGCTGGTGGCTAGCAACAGCCTCCTTAAGACATTAGGAAATTTATCTTTTATACTGCTCTAGAGGAACCATTTTAGACAAAATTGCTCAGGGGCAGTGAATGCAGCACCATGGAAGCAAATGGAGTGCAATCAGCCCGTGGCTAGGTAACTGAGGTAGGCATTGTATTGTCTCACCCATTATTTTAATTTATGTGGAATTTATAAAATATGCTGGGAGTCTCAAATAGCAGTGCTGAAAAACGCGAGCTTCACATGTGGTGTGGGGGAATGTATGTTGTTATAAGTGGTGTATTACGGAAGGGTAAATGGAAGTTCTCTCATAAGCAGTTTTTCTAAACCTTGTTAAATGCTGATGTTCCATTCTTTTAATTAAAACAAGCTGGCATTTATGGCTGTGTGTAATCAAGAAATGGAAGATTTTACAACATCTTTTTATCCCCTGACATGTGGTGAGGGAAAATATCAGTCTGCCTTTATCCACACGCATCATCTGTCAGAGGGCAAAGTTTGTCCACTCTTCCCATGCATACAGCTTTTCATTGCTTGTGTAGTTTCTGTGGGCATCCACATTGCCCGTCTGTATCTGCTTCTGAAGTGAACCTAATCCTATGTTGTTAGGTGATAAGTACTAATCTACTGGCCTGTGTATAATAAAACAACTGTGCATGCATTGTAATGGCATATTTAGCTGAGCAGTCTTGCTTGTTTTGTTGTGCTTCTGCTGTTGCCAGTAGATTTGGGATGCTATTACAATATACATTAGCCAATGTGTGATTCATGCCTGTTCCCAGGCCCCCATCTCTTCTGCCAGCTTTTCTGTTGGGTTAGGATGACAAGATGTGGTGCTTTATGCATGATTAGTTAGTCTAAATAGTTCACATTCCTATTTAACTTCTATTCTAAACTCGTCTATCCTCTATTTGTTCCTACACCTTAGCTGTACACCTTAATCCTCCCCTGCTATATTTTATGTGCATATTCATGATCTTTGATCAACTGTAGCTTCTCTAAAATCCTAGAGACTCAGCACTATTTGTACTCAAGGATTTGAAAGTTCAAAAATGGAATTGTGCTTCTGGACCTTTGGGCCAGTAAAAGTTTTAAATGTCACAGAGGTGGCACATTCAGTCTCTAGGGATAGAGCTGGCCCACTACTGAGTATAGGTACTCAGGACTGGTTATGCATGAACTGTTAATAGGTCTGCTTTTTGACTAAAACAAGAATGAAATGTAAGTGAAAGGAAAAAGGAGACTTTTCAGAAATATAGAAGGTAAAAAGTGATCTTGGTAACTTGTAGATTAGATTTTAACTTATACTTTTGGCTGCTCAGTCCAGAAGATTTTTGTTCCTATGGATTAAGGATAAAGCTGGTGAAGCAGAGATTTAAGGCAGAAAGTTTAATTTTTTTTGCAGAGTTTCATGCTGATGCATGATGCATTAGTAAAAGTGCATTGACACTTGTTTTTCACATAAGTAAGTGAAAGAATATCTATTAATCTTTATTCGACTCTAAATTGAGGTTTTATTTTAATCATTTTTAGGAATGTGTCAAAAGGTAGATACTCTAGACTTCCCGTATCATCCCATTTTTATCTTTACCAGATTGACTGAAGAGCTATTTAATTTCCTTTTTGGGCTGCAACTGGCAAATGTAGATGCCTGTTTGACATTTCACTAGTTGCTGCTGCTGCACAAGAGCTTCCCATGCTGCTTGTAGTCAGAGACTGTTAAAAATACATGTTTCTGCATGAAACTGCGTTTTAATGGGGAACTAGAAAAGTATCAATAACCCGCCTAAGGGTGCTATTCCCAGAATTCCTCTCAAAACAAAACCAACCTATGGATCCTATAGAGATACATCAGCTAAACTTATAGTAATTCTTTTCAGAGGTGTGGATGAGGAAGTTCCAATGACTTGTCTTGTTTAAGGTTTCCTTTCTGAACCCCTAATGGCAAGTAAGGAAAAACTAACTCCATGGCCTAATAGTTCCTCTTTGTATTTCTTGGCGAGTTCCAAAATGGAGCTGCTACTTGGAAAATGCCAAATTGTGTATCTAAGGAAGTATCCTCAATAGGTAACACACTGGGTAAAGGTGAAATTATGATTATTTTATCCTAATATCCTAGTAAGAGGAAGATCAGAGAGTTTGAAATATTTTATAGCACCCTAGGCAATCAGCTTGGCCAGAAATTTTCTTTGTTGTTTGTCACAAGACAACCCTTTATAAGCAGTGTACAAACTTGCCAGTCGGGTGTGTTGACCGGCATTTCTGGTGTATACGGGAAAAAGAATTTCCCTTTAGGGGGAAATTGAAGTATTGATCTTGCCTGGTTGCTATTCCTTCCCCATATTTAGGCTAATAGGGAATTCTAGGTGCATTATAAGGTTAAATGTATCTGTTTGCACCCCTGTAACTATATGCTATTAAACCAGTTGACTATATTTTTATTTGCTGAAGCATCTTCCTGCTTTACATTAACCTTGATTGGTTCAAGTTGTCTCTGAAATGTACTTAATGTCCTGCTAGAAAAAGTTTGAAATCAGTTGGGTTTTTTGTTTGTTTGTTTGTTTTTTACTTCTTTACTGTTCCCATTTGGGAATTCTGTATTGCTTGTGTATCAGGCTCCATTTGATTTGTATATATAGGAGGAGATTGATACTGCACAAGCAGTTTGTTTGAATTTTGCATGCTCACTTTTTCCTTGCAAATATTAGTTTAATTTTTGTCTCTGTATAAGCCTATGTGTGCGGATGGCTTTCTCTTTGAGGGACTACTGTTTGGTCCTATGCAAAATGTCAATAAGAGCTGATGTGCATTGTAAATCCTTAGGTCAATGTCCTAATGAGTTTAGTAAACTGTGGCTTTTATCATTAGAAGGCAAACAGCATAAACTTTATCAAGATCTTTCAGCCTCTACCTCTTCCAGACACGTCACTAGCTGTAAACAAGTTATAACTGGAGTCTCCATATGACAGGAACTCCACCCGTTGTATCTCTTGGTGGAGTGTCCATGTCCAAATGCAAATCTGTTCAGAGCATACTCAGGTTCAAGGCTTTTAGGAGACCGTAAAGTTTTGGGGTGAGATGACTTTTAAATGTGAGTCTCTAGCAGTTAGTCTTACTATGAATTCAGATAAGGTGGACTCAAATAGGCTTAACACATTGTTTTCCCCTCTGCACAACTGCTCAGGAGCACTTTTGAATAGCTTTAGGTGTAAGCGACTCTTCTTGCTGGGTCTTAAAGGCCTTCTGCTTAGATCTGTGGACTGCCATACTGGCAAAATCATCTCTGTTTTGTCAAGGCTTTTTAAATTGGAGGTTACTGATTTCAGTGCACATATTGCTATTGGGCCTTTAAATTACACAATGGTATTTTGCATTCTTTGAGCTTGAATTCTTGCCCATTTATTCTTGCACAAAACCAAGAGAATGTAGTATTAAAATATACTCAGTTCCTCAGCTGGCATAAATCAGTGTAGTTCCACTGGCTGCCCTAATTTAAATCCAAATTTGATCAAATAATTTCAAATCAGGTTGCAAAATGTATTAAGTCCATATAAAAAAAATCCTTGGGTACTTAAAACCCAAGTCTAATTTTCCAGTAGAAGGGCATCAGCTGCTACCTTGTGCATTCACAACCTCATATTAGCTGCTTATGGCTCAGTAACTGATATTGGCTGTGAAGCAGACACTTGGCTGCTCCTTTGGCCAGCAGAGAAGAAATGTTGGCTTCTGGCTCTCTTGAAAGAGCAGATTTATAAAATGAGGAAATAATAAAACATGATGATTAGGTTAGGGTCACAAAATATTGTAAATAGCAACATATTGGTCTTTTTGCTGTTTTTAATGCTCTTTGTATGTTGACTAGCCAGCTTCCTGGATGTCTGTGTTGCCTTAACTATTTGTCTGTCTAAAGGTGATGTATAAGGGGGGAAAAAAAAAACTATTGGTGACCTAAGGCCAGAAACAGTTGTTTTTTTTTTTTTTTTCTTGAAAATGGTTCCTTTCAGACCTTTATTGTATTTTTGCGATGAAGTCTCCTCCTTCCAGTTCTCACCCACAAAAGTCTTGGTAGCATATAGGATAGTACAGAAGAATTGCAATGACCAGTGCTTGTATTAACATGTTTAAATTGGGATTTTTAACTTTTATATTTTTGTACATATTCTAGGCCATTTGAGAATTCCAGGTGTCTCAGAAAAGCAAATATGAAATAAGAGGGTATTTTATTGGAAACTACCATTACAGGAAATGTGAGCAATTACCAGAAGTGATTCACAGCCATGACTTGATATTTACATGTGAGCTTTTTGCTTCACAGGGATAAACATTAAGCATTTTTTAAAGGCCTGAGCAGTCAGAAGATATGGGCTTCAGCAGGAGTTCCATTACCAATGACTTTGAATATGAGATTGTATGTGTGAGCACTGAGGAGTCTAGATCCAGAGATCAAAAATTTGTCTTTAGATGAACAAGTGTTACGACAACACTAGGGTCTTTCTCTCCACCTTGTAATGTATGGTTAGTATGTTTGGTGTGTTAGTGAATGCCAAACTAGAGTGTGCCATCTCAGCTCAGAGATAAGGAGCAGTTTCCTCAATAATCTCTAAGTTTTAAAGAAGACTCATTTGCTGTCTTGACTACTGCCTCCAATCATCTTCCTAACAGACACAGTTGTTTTGCTCTAGGGTAGTTGAAGAGATGCCTTGAGTATGATTCTGCACCATACTATTTCTCATATAGTAACCAACTATTAACATACATTTCCATTGGAGATACCTGACAATGTAAGACAATGTAAGAGGTTTGCCTGTTATTTTTCTAGAGCTCAAAGAGATTATTTTTTGGAAGAAGAGCAGGGAAGTCAGGACAGATGTTCTTACGAAGTAGCAAGCAAAATGTGTGTGGTTTTCCTTCATTAAGAGCAGAAGCTGCTACAGAATCTGGTGAATATTACACAGAGTTTGATACCAAGGCTCCTGGATCAAAGCACATAAAAAGCTATCGCATAAAGCCAAAAGCACTTGTTAAGATCTAGCCATGATCTCAAAATGAAATAATACACACTTCTAATTTGTCTGGGTACTTTTGACTGCTAAGCAGTGTTTATTGCTGGCTTTAGTTGCATAGTGTCTGACTGTACAATGTGACAGTAAGACAGTGGAAGCTGTAGCAAACAAAACCTTAGGCAGCACAGCTGGGATAGACCCAAGACCCACAAGGGCTTGTACCCTTAAGGGCGTTGGGCACCATCCTGCCAGGACTGTGAGTGCCTCTTGCAGTTGCCAGCAACAAGGCAAGCACCAACTCTTGTGAACAGCAATGCATGGAAAATGCTGATATCCAGAATTAGAAGCTGCCTAGGCCTGAGTTTTAGCCCTTTTGTTCACAAGCATGGCTGTCAAACGCAGGCAACCCAGAAGGAGCTGGGTGTGGGTGTCCCCAGCTGAGAGGCAAACAAGAATAAGTGTAGGACTGGAAGTCTGGCCCGTTGCACTGTAGCTGTTGGGTACATGGGTTTCAAAGGAAGATTGAATTGGCACACATAGGGCTTTAATGCTGAGTCTTATATGAATTTCCTTGTACTATGTGAAGGACTTGATTTCAAGCAAAGGCTTGGAAGTATTTTGTATTACTATTCTGTCTGCCCCCAAGGTCATTATAATGGATTCCACATTCATTCTTGTAGACTTTTCGTGAGCTTTTACAAACTGATCTTTTGTCATTTTTGGAAAAAATAAAACAACCAATTGTTTATTTTCCTTTTGTTGCTGAATGGAAACACCAGGATAATTATGGAACGGTACAGACTCTTGTGACACATCTAGAAATATCTGGTACGTTTGACCAGGAAGTCTAAGCTGCTTTTGAGCTTGGTGCTCAGTACCTCATCTATCCAGCTGAGGTGGGGAGAAAGGGGTAAAAATCTTTTTGTGGACACAGGCTGAAGGAATATGCTGTGTGAAACCTCATTAGTCTGTTACTGGGACACAATAGCTTTACAAGCCATAGGATACTCTTTTGCTGATTCCCACCTAGGAATGTCTACCTGTATGCAATTCCACCAGGTCTGTGGCCTAACAGATGGTCCTAACTAATGAAAAGTCCTTTTAATTAGTCCATCTAAAGACATTTATTCACACTGGTGGGTGCTCCCAATAAAGTTTCAGTGACTTGGATCTGTGTTGCTGGCTTCCAGCAGTCACCATCTGTTTGGTGGCAGAAACTGGCTGTGTGTATTTCCCACTCCAGTGGGCTGGAAACAGGTTTAAAGCATGGGGAAGGAGGGGGGAAAGGTCTCCTGGTTACGGCCTACAGCAGTTTGAAAGATGTGGTATCCCTGCTTCCAGACCTAGGATTACAACAGCTTATCCTGCTATCTCTAGCAGCAGTTTCAGAAAGCAGCTTTAGATATCATGCTCATTTCCTCTGGCAGCAGTTTTTTAATATTTGAGAATAGCTTCGGTGTATTTGCTAAGGCTCTTTCTTAGGCTGTTGGCCTATTTCTTAATTGAATATTGAAAATCCCTCTATTTTTAATGACTGTTACAAAATAATCTAAAATAATTAGAATTAGAAATGTCATGTCAGTAATGCTTATTCTGGGAGTACAGGACTTTGCATGCTAAAGAAACATCACTGGCTGCATATTAAAGAGAACCACTTAATGGCAACATTCAATTAAAAATTAGGAGGGGTGATAGGGAGCTGGAGCAGTACAATAGAAGATTTACAAGGCTTTATCACCCATGGCTAGTTTTATTTTTCCTCTGCATACTGACAAACTAATTCAGTTAAAGGGATAATTAAAGGAAGGGGAAACTACAAAATTTCCTGGAGAAATAACACAGGCTACTAATGGGACAGGAGCTGTGAGAATTCAACATCTTTCATGATAATTCTGACTATTAGTGTGGTTTACATATTCAGACTACTTACAGCCCCTCCCTGGGCTCCTCCCACGTCCTCCCTGCTCCCAAACTCTACCCAAACTCTAACTTTATTTTCCTTCAAGCTTTAATTTTCAAGTCTGTTTTTAATGAAAGCTATTTGCAGGGAAAAAAAACAGTGGAACTATTAGATCTTTTGGTTATTAATAAAGACTTCCTGATAAGGTTTGATCTAATAAAGTCAGAAGTCTGAACTCTTGAGAGACCTTACAAGTTATTGTGCCTGTCACCTTCCTTGCTCCTCCTCCTCCAAGTCAATAAAGGTACGTACGATTGATTTTCTGGTTTCTGTATTTTCATGTCCTTAAGCTTTTGTTGAAATGCTTTTTCTAAGTAAAAACTAAGGCACTGATGCCAATAACATTTCTCTAGGACGTATACTTAAAAAATAATCCCCCAAAATCATGAAACATCCTAAAATAACAAGGTTTGGCAACATTGTCATAATAGTAAAAGGCAAAGATCTGGCAGAAGCAATGGAGCCCATTTTGGATTAGTACATTTATTTTGGACCCCCCCACCCCATATTAATGTGATCAGATTTTCATTGTTAAACTAACTGCAATTCTCAAATAGTCTGAAGGGCAGGCTTTACTCCTGTTGCCAATATGACTGGAGGTCATATTCACTTCAGTTGTCAATAATACTTGTGGAAGTCCTTCAAACTACATTTACCTGTTGTTTTGTGGATAGTTGCCATTTTGTTGACATTGGGAGATTGAATTTCGGCAGATAAATATGCCTGACCTCTGCTTGGCAACACCCAGAGTTTCCTTCCCCAAAGGCAGCCTCATGCCAGGATATGTGCAAACCACATTACAAATGATGTCTCCCACTCCCAAAGTCCTACAGTTTGGCTAACCCTTAATGACATTGTGCCTGCAGTTTTTGTTGCCATACTGCCTAGTCGTGGACAGGGATCCTGCTGTTTTAGATGCTATACAAACACAGAGGAGAATGTCCTTGCCCCAACAAGTCTGTTAAGTACAAGATGGCAACAGACAGTGGTGAACAAAATGATGATGCAGCTCTAGGCAGACCCAACTGTAGCTGCAGGCTATTGTCCAGCACCACACACAGGCGTGGTCACAAAAATTAAAGGAAGCACATGTTAGCTGTGAAGAGCTTCATAAGGGAAAAGATAAAGATATGTATTTGAGAGCTTAGTAATGAGTGCTAGATTGGCTCATGGGCTGGTTGCAGGTCGAAGTTAGGTGAGAAATGACATGCAAGAGCTTAAAAATAATGGTGTTTAGATAAATTAATAGAAAATATATATATATTAAGAACTTTTAAACCAAAAAAGAGACTTCTGGTTCAGGAGAAAGTAAAATAAAATTGGAGAATTTTCATTAAAGTTTTACTCAGTTCTAATGCTCTTCCCATGATATCCACTGCTAGCCATCACCTGAGATAGGTTTACTTGTCTTGGTATACTTTGATCTGTTTCAGAGTAATCCTGATTTTATACATGTCTCTATATAAAAATATAAAAATCTGTTGTTTAGGATACCACAGTGGACCAAGGGCTGGTGTCTGATATGTTCCAGTCTCCATTTGCTCACTCCCAGAAGACTGGGACAGACAGTTGAAGGTGACAAGACCTTAAATGGCTAAAATCAAGATTCATCAGAAGGTATGTGTCTTGGGCTAACTCCTTGAAGCAACCTCTGGCAATCGTGGAAAGTCCACCAAAGCCAGTCCTGCAGTTTCTACACAGTGAAGATCTTCCAGAGGATATAATGGGGCATGATTAGAAAAGAGAGTGCAATCATAATTTGGACACAACCAAGGGTGCCTTGGGAGGACTGTATTTAAGGTGAAGGTGTTAGGCCTGACAACTGTCTTTAGGCAAGCTTTAGCTAGCAAGAATTACTAGAGACCTCTTTTAGGGGAGAGGAGCTGTAGGGTAAAAGTCCAGGTTAATGCAGATAAATATTTTTTAGCACAGTTTTCTGTTGAAACAATAACTGTTATGAGGCCATTTTCATCTAAATGAAGTATTTAATCTGGAAGGTTTTTCCCAGCTCGAGATTAAATTTTGGGAGAAAGGAAGTAAAGTGGTGCTGGGTTCCTATTATAGCCCTTAGCACAATATGAAAAACATTAATCTAGGTGATGTTTTAAAAATTTCTCCTGTTAATTAGGTAGACCAAAATTTTTCCCGTATGAGTACCTTTGCAAGACTTATTGTCTAGTCTGAGATAGACATCTCTGTCTCTGGTTTTAATGAAAATATCAAACAATCTCAGTTTTATCTTATTATGAAACAGCAAAAAAAAGGCAATTAAAGCTTGGATCTTTCATGGCATGGGAAAACTGATTCTCATCCAGTTCTACTTCAGGCAGACTAGACAGCACAATTAATGTTTTGAGATTTATTAAAAAAAAAAAAAAGGGAAAGAGCTGGTAGCTGGATAGTAAACTGAAGTGAAGGGTGAATTTTGTAAAGACCAAGAGCTTAAAAGACTCGTAACTTAGGGGAAAGAAACTAACAGAGAGACAGACATTCATAAGAAGAGGAAAAATGAGGTGAAAATGGGCATGGGGGAGATAAGAGTTTACTGAGGATGCAATGAGCTGAAAATCAGGAAGCCAAGAAAGATTTGTGAGAGAAGGAATTGGAGGTGAGCTGCAGGTGAGGACTAATTTCTCCCCCTGAGAAGGGAGGTGTGATGGTAGGAGAAGATACTTATTGTAGGTACTAAAGTCATACATCAGAAGACACTAGCTTTGTTTTGAAGACCTGGCAGTCCAAAGGCTTGATCCAAAGGTCTCAATAGCGGGAGTTTTCAGACAGGCATTGTCGCAAGCTTTTAGAGTTTTATTTAAAATAGATGTTTTTAAGTTTTTTTTTTGAAAGGCAATGAAATAATCAACCTGCCATCAGTTACTTTTCATGGTATTGAAGTGGTTAATATTCTTGCTGTGGCTGCTACATTGTTGCTGCATTTATTGGACCTTATGTCCTCTCTGGGGTGTCTAATTTATATGAGCATCTTCAGCTTTTCTAAATAATCTGTGTTGCCTCAAATGCATAGACTGTGAGTTCAAGTGAAGTTGGGATTTTCTTTCCTAGGCAGACTTATGCTCAATATTAAGTGAAAATAAGGTATGGTTTGAGCTGGTCTCTCAGACTTGAAGCTCCCTTTGCAAAATTCCCCACTGAGAAGGGAGTTTGTGTCTAAGACACTTAAAAGGCAAATCCTGTGTTGTTAAAGCAGAGTATCATTTTAACACTGATAGCAACTGGCAGCCAGGGAGGAGTCTGTTTATCCAAAGGTGTAGCAACAACCATGAGCTTCACTCACGGTCCCTCTGATATGTTTGAATAAGTTTGTAATGTAAGATTTTCTCTCGGAGCAAATTGTTTTCATTACCTCTGGCCATGGAGGCAGTTTTTACAAAAATATGCCTGGAAAACCTGACCAAGTTAATGTGCATCTCACATATGCTCATATTTTCTCTGTTGCTATCACTAGTTGAGCTCTGAAGATTATAGTGGCTTGGGGAGGTTTTAGTTGAAAATGCCTACAAGTGAGGAAGATGTGAAGATAAAAGGAGCATACAGTCTTCTCAGCAGATCTTTAGCAGAGGTGTAGCAGTGCATATTTTTCAAGTTCATGGAATATCAGGAAAGGATTCAACTCTGTTCATTTAACTACTTCAAATAGTAGAAGATGTAGTCTCTGATGCTCTTATTGTAAACATAAATGCCTAAAACTTGAGCAGCCATATGAGCAATTTCTCTTAGTAATGAAGGTTTCTGGATTTTTTTCTGAGATTCACTGAAGTCCTGTGATGTCCAAGTACCCAAGCCTACTTTTCAAAAAGCTGGTTCTGGATCAGATAATAGAAACTGATCTTGGTCAAAGAACAAATTCTAACGTTTGAAAGCTTATTTTACTTTACAGTAGAACAAAATGTATCTTTTCTTGTGTGAACTGAAGCTGGATTGAAGCTTCAGTTTCCAGGAAAAGCCTCCCTTTCACTCTGTGTATTTTGTTTTTTAGAGTTTTTGTGGTTTGAAGTTTTCCAAATCATTAAGTTCCTCTATGAAGGAGCATAAATCAGCAATACAGAACAAAAAAAAAAAAAAAAAGAGGAGAGAGAATGAGAAAATGAGTTACTGAGAGTGATGGAAAAAAAAAAAATTGTGATCCAAATTGAAAACCAATGCAAGGAGATATTTTCCTCTTTCTTTAGCAGTCTTCATCTGGGCTACCTTTCCCTTTCATGCATGTCATCTGAGTCTTATTTATAAAGCATGCACAAGAGAAGTTAATTTTAGCTTTTGTGAGTTGTGGCTGTGCCTTTTATTTTCCTGCAGATGTTCTGCACAGCAAGATGGGCTTGTCAGGTCTGTTGCGTTCTGCCCTCAGAACATTACTAACATGCAGCTGTGCAGAAGCATCTGGAGAGCTTGACTTGAAAGCATTTTGAATATATGCATGTGAATTTCTTTCTCTAGCTGTGTAGACATGATGTGTTGTGTGTTCCAGGGCCACTGCTTCTCTGGTGTGAGCAGCAGAGGACTTTGATGTCTTCTTGTGTCTTACTTTTTTGTTCCTCTGATGTATTTTTTTTTTTAATACCTCTAGCCTCTTCCAGTAAGGCTGGAGCACACATGAGCTTTTATTTCTGGGATGGAGGGGTAGGGGGAGAAATGCGAAGCTGCTTGTTCTCAGCTCAGGCAATGGGTACCTGCTGACCAGCACGTACAGCCTCACACATTTGATGGTGTACTGAAGTGATACACTGGAAGTTAAATGCGTCCAGCTTATTATAGAAATGTTGTGCACCTTCTTTGCTTTTTACTCTGCTACCTTCTTTAAATATCCCCTTCTACACCTCAGGTCTCCCCCAGCTTCCCCCGATCTGACCTTTTCTCAGTTTTAGTATTATTTCAGCTAGGTTTTTTGCTGTTCCAATCAGTTCAGTACTGTGACTCATATGGTACCTTTCACAGAAACTGCAGTGGATCTGTATGGTCTAACCCTGTTAGGTGGAGTTGATTTGGATGCTGCATCCAGAATTTTGGGGGCCAATATAATGTTTTTGGCTGTTTGCTTGGAGTGCTCAGTGGAAACCATTCTTCATGAGTTTCTCTACACTGATCAACATCTTTGCTTCGAGGGTCTTCTTGGCTTAGGTTAGACACAGCTATGTTTCTTCAGGATCTGGAAGAAGGTATGCCAGCAACATCATCTTTTTTTTATACTCTGGTGAAAGCAAGTTGACTGATAAACTTCACTGGATATATTCTAAACAGATAATGAATATTGCCTTTTTCTGATCAGATTTGATCCAGATGCTACTGAGCTGGAGGGAAAGTTTCCTGCTGATCAGGGAGAACTGAACCTCTTGTGCTGGAGTGTTTTTTTTTTTTTGGTGCCTTTTTAATTTTTTTTTTTTTTAGTTGCCTACTGAATTCTAGTTTAATTCTATACTATTGTATAACTACTCATTTCCAGTTTTTTTGAGGTGGTTGTGGCTAATGGGAATCCTGAGGTTAGATTCCTGGCCATATTTCAGTGTGGTATAACATCTTTTACTTTTTCTGTCTTCTCTTTTCTCATCTGTTTCCAGGTCTCTAATAATCTTCTAATTATACCGCTTATAGTTGTGCTGGCTTGTGTGCTGGTAGGGAAATCTGATAACTGAAAATTGGAAACCTTAAAGGTTTCCAGTTTAAGCACCTTCGAAGGTTTTTGGTTTTCATTGCTGTTGTATAGGTGCAAAATCAGAAGTGACTAAAGTCACTGGCTTCCTGTTTAATTGGATCCTGAGCCCTACCGTGGCTAATAACCTAATTAGGTAGGCAGGGAAGGAGCTGTCTTTTGCAAGGTTTACTGGTATACCTATGCAGCAGAGCAGATGACAATATGCTTACTCTGCTTGTGGTGTTTTTTGGCCAGATGTGAACAAGTATAGCTGTCTTAAGTAAGATGTTGTGCTAGTAAGATTTTTCTCTCAACTAATGCCAGTTTATTTTGGCTAGACAGAGACTGGAGACTAAGGGAGCAGAAGATGTGCAGGCTTACGTAGGCTGCACTCAGTGGCAGGGACCATTGATGTACTGGTGGAGAAGTGAAGTTAGCTTTGTCAAGGGATGATATGTAAAATGCAGAAGCCCATGACTAGCTTCAGGGAGGGCTGTAGGTGGAGATCCATCTTGAGCACCTCTGTCCCTTTGCTTATTAACCATCAGTTTCCTCTATTTTCCATACATATGTTTTTAGCAGTAATTGCTCTTTCCACTGGGTTTCAAGATCTGGGGACTGTATCAAGGGCTGTAAGAGAGCCTTATTATTTATTATTGCTCCCCTCTATGGATATAATCTCTGGCTCCATCTACGTCACAAGTCTTCAGCCATTGCTGTCCACTGGACAAGAGCACTGAGGAAGTTATATGAATGAGACAACTTCCTACTTTGCTCCTCCTGTTGCTTTCCTTTTATTTTTTTGTGTGCACTGAACAATGTTAAAGGATTTACAGCAAATGTCATCCTTGCAATACACAGGAAGATAATATTGGTCCAGAATTTTGAGTGGTTCAAATGTGAGAAATGCAGCCTCAAAAGCCAGTTTAGTCTTGCCTTGAATGATCATTCTAAGCAATTGGAAAGAAAATATTTAATTCCCAAAATTCAGACCTGTCCTTGACAGTTTGATATTTGCTGCCCACTAAGATCACCATTCATTTACTGTGTTGGTACTCGCAGAGTTGCATTCATGAAGTAATTGTTCTAACAAGCCAGAAGCGTAAACCTTGCTCATTTCCTTATGACCGGTGGCTTAGTTTTATCTAAGAGCTGTACTGAATTGGTGGCTACTTATATTTTTGTCTAATGAGGCAAAGCATAGGCAAGATAGATACTTATTTCCTTTGTTTACCAGGAAATTTAAGAACACTGTGTGCGTGTTTTGCTGTTTCTGTGAAGAAAAAAAAATTTCTTGCAATTGCAATCCTCTTTTTATTCTAATAAAATAAAGTGCTGTCAGTTTACTTTATGAAATACATTCTAAACTGCAAGAAAAATTTTAGAATAAATAAGCAGTTATTTACCTTTTTTTTTTTTTTTAAGGTAAGGCTGATGCTCCATCACTGGTTTGGCTGATCCTCAGAATGGTGACAACCAGTTTGTTGTGGAAACTTATTTAATCTCTGTCTCTTGTGTGTTCACTTTGAATATTTGTGTCTTAGTTTCCAACTTGTTTTATTTTTTTGTGGGCAGCCTGGTGAATGCTAAGTTACATAAGCAGGTAGTTGGGTAGGGGCCTTTCCTTTCTTCACTGTTTGCAATACAGTTGGTGAAGATGCTCTTTAGATTGAAGTCTGATCAGTATCTGGGTAAAGATGCTGAACTGGATTCTAGACTTTGGGTTTGGGCTCAACTGTCTTTTGTGAAGTGTTCTCAACTGCAAGAGGAGTGTCTTCTAAGTCCTTGTGACAGCTGTCACTAGAGAAAGTGTTGAGAATTCGGTAGTTCCTGAAGCTGCTCTAGGTAGTATAGAAACTGAGGGCTTAATTTTTTTTCCTTGGGTTTCCAGTTTGGATCTACAATCAAACTCCAAAGGGTGTGTGTTTTGAATCCAGACATCCAGCCCCCTTGTCTGATATCTTGGAGAGGAGGGTTGACGTTAGTGTGAAGTTGTAGTTCATGACTAATGTAAAGCTTTTTCTTTGACAGTTAGTTATTGGTTATGGTGAAAGTTTATGTACAAACACAGGCCCTGGAGAGACAGTTCTGTGTTAGCTAGGTTATTGTTTTGCAAATGTTTAGAGTAAGATGAGCTTTATCTGTTTAAAGCTATTTGATTGTTTGGAACCCAATCTACACAAATAATTTCCTTGAGCTCCTATTGCAAGACAAAACACTGTAACCCACTCTGGACTCCCATGCTTTTTTAGACAAAGACACTTTAAAAAGTCCTAGAACAGTGTCTTGCTGTTTTATTAATGGAACGGGGATTAAATCCTGCTTGACCTATGAAAATCTGAAGACAGTCATACATGTGTTAGTAACATCCAGATTGGATTAGTGTAATTCTTTGTTTGTAGTTCTGCCAGCATCATCATTCAGAAATTACCGCTTCAAAACACAGTAACGAGAATGATCTCTAGTGCTGCAAAAATAAGCAAGCTAAACAATCCAGACATCTTTCTTCAAAGGCTCCAAGCTCTAACAAAATTGGCTGGAACATCTGTTTTCTGTCCTAAACTCTTTAATGATTAGGTTCCTAATTGTTTGGCTGGGTGTCTGTGTAAGTACAGACCCAGACATTTGTGAGTTAATGATGGAATTCTGGTACTAAAAAGCAGTACTGACTAGATAAAATACAATCAATTTATATGAAGTGTTTTTAAATAATGTTTTCTTTGCTGTGAATTTTCTGTGAGAGTTTTTGTTAATTGGTTTCTTCATGATTGGAACTAGTATAGCTTCTCAGCTAATAGTATGTTGCAGATTTTAGGATTACTATTTTAAAGAGTTGCAGTCCTACTTTGGGATACCTTCTTAGAGGTGTTTGATGTTTACAGACTCAGTCACAGAAGGCATGATTTGGTGTTCCTTACTGAGACAGAACACATATGAAGCCTAAAGAGCACATCTATTTCTGTTCTGTGCATTGCTTTGTAGTTCGGGAAAGAAAAAAAGCAAATTCTTAACTTTAACCACATGTTTTGCTAGAACATAAGAAAATGTTCAAATGCATCCCTATGTGCTTTCTGGAATTAGGTTGTATCAGAGCTTTTATGCTTTTCCAAGCTGAATGGGATTTCTGCATATTGTTTTGTGCAGCCTCCTACCTAATGCTACCTGAGGAATGTTTCCTGGGCTTTCTCACAGCCATTGCATCTCTGCAGGTGAAAACTAAGTCTAGAGGGTTCCTTCTAAAAATGTGGAAAAATCACCCACCAAGGAGAATATAATAGCATATGTTTCTGTTTTCTGTATTGAACCAGTGGAACCCACCCACACAAACTGTCTTTCTCTCCATGGCTGTCTTATTAAACCACTGATGCCAGAGGGTAGATCAAGAGTGATCTTATGGAAAACCTCACTTAGTTTCAGTGGTACCCTCTCAGTTTTTGGTATCAATATAATTCTGCATCTGTGTCATACAATAAAATGGGTCAACAGAAGTTTTTTACCTTCCCAGATTTAAAGTCACGGGTGTTTGTTGTGAGCAATGCTAACATGCCCTGTTTACTCTTGGACAAGAAGCAACGAAGATGCACGACATGGGGAGTTTCCAATAGGTTATTTATTCCTTCTCATTTGGGGTTTATCAAGCCACCAGTACGAGGGCAGTTACTTTTATAAGTACACTCCTACTTTCCTATTTCCAAAACACTATCATAAGAGTGAAACTGGAGGGGTGTAAGGCTTCCCATGTGCTGCTACTTTTAATGTTACTTCTGTAAGGTTCTTTTTTGAAGACAGAACTACTAAATACTCCTCCTTTGTAGATCAGTCTTCTACTGACTAGTTTAGTCACATTCATAAATTTGTACTTAAGTATTTTCTGTAACTCTTCTGTGTGGGTCAGGTCAGCAATTTCTGTCAAACTTATTTTTTTCTGATATTTTAATAATGCATAAGTGGATTAAAGAGAAAGACAAATAATAGTTTATTGCAAATTTGAGTAGAGAAAAAAAAGGAAATTTCATAATCAGAATGTGCTTTACCAAAGCCTTTCTTCCAGAATGATCATGCTTTTAATTCAACATGCTAGATTGCTGCATAGAAAAGCTAAGAATTTCTGTAAGATGCTTATCCTTAATTTCTACTTACAGAAGAAGCTTTTGAAATTGCTTGAAATGTTTTGCCTTTATGTGTGTTTGTAAGTTTTAAGTGAAATATTCTGTGATTGGAAAGTATGAATTCATCAAAATAGGAACTTGTTCACAGAATAGACCAACTTCAGAAAAATTTTCTTGGTTTAGCTTTTGTGAGGGCTGGAGAGAGTATGAGCCACTGCAAAATGTCCTGGCATCTGGGAGAGTCATGTTTAGGAATACAGTAATTTCAGGGAAGGAACTAGAGCCCTATCACCCTCATAAATTATGACAGAGTAACAAGCACCTTGGCAAATTTACAGTCATCCCCACATGTATGAATGTAGTGTGCAGCAGGTCTGAGACAATTTGAGTTTGATTAACCCAAAGGTTGAAACCGTAGATATTTCTAATAAGCTGATAGCTGACTGTTTATGTGGTTTGGGGAAGACTGGGGACATAGACATAAGCAGGTTACTGAACATACACCAGGCCAAAATAACTCCTCGTTACACATACCCCAGGACTGAAGTAAACATGAACAATTTAATTAAAACTATTTCTACTGGACCAAATTCTGCTTTCCACAAAAGGTTCCTCCAAAGCACTATTTCCAGAAGAAACTCTGCATTTGACATATGGTCTCGTATCCAGTGCAGGTGCCTGGGTTGCATCATTAGGTTGCTGATGTTCACACAACAGTGAAAAGCTAAATACACATTCTGTTGTCAATATGGGACACACTGAGTGGATGAGATACAAGAAATCAAGAATTAGGACAATCTTATAAGATCTGTGAGATGGAAACTTGCAGACGCACAAAACTGAGGTAGGTTTCCCAGGGTGGTACAACATCATTTTGTCTCCCAGACAGTGAAGTACTGTGAATAAGCTACCATAAAGGGCAGAAAAGAGAGGTTAGAAAAAACATGAGTGGCTGTGTATGGAGGTGGCTTCCTCGCACATTTTAAGATCTTTATTTTGTGGCTGGTTTTCTTTAAACATGTCATACAGCCTTTACTTAAAATTCTATTCCCACAAATGATGTTAAAATGTTTCAACAATTCACCTGGGAAATGTACAGTCCAATTTCTTTCCTTTTAAGAGTTGAGAGGTCCTTATCTAATGTTTCTAACAGTTCATCTGTTAGGTTCTCACTACCTCAGACTGTGCCTTTATTTCCAGAGAAATTGCAACAGATTTAATGAAGGGAACATTTTGAAACCAATTTTCAGTATTCTTTTCCTAAAGGGATTAAACTGCTAATGCAAATGTTCACAATAAGGCAATACTCACACATATGATGAAATTTGAGATACAGACATTCTCTGGCATTCACACACTTGGAAGGAGTTGATTGAAATTAGTGCACCCTTCATGTGCCTTTTCTCTTGATTTGTCACACTATTAAGAGCATCAAATAGAATTCCATTGGATTTTAACTGATTTAAGCCCGGCAGCAGACAGATTACAATGAACCTCAATGTGGGGGATATGTTAGGGGCCATGCTGTAGACTTGCATCAGGGTACAGATTTGAATGAAAGTATGATTTTCATGGTATTGTGTTCTAGAAACACATGTTAAATGAAGCATTTCTGCATGTAAGGGAGGAAAGAGGATGGAAATTTTCTCTTTGATTGTGGGGTACAGAGACCATAGATTTTCTTCTCATTAGATGTTTGAATTTATCAAAGTAAAGGAAAAGAAAAAACATATTCCTGGCTCGAGTCAGGCTACACATCTTTTTGGTGGGGAAAAAGCATTTTATTTTCAGAACTACTGACTGAAATATTTAATCTAGCACTGGGTTTTGTTTTGTGCTTTTGATATTTAAAGGGAAGTTCTCTCCCACGCAGACCACATGGGTGTCTGACAGGAACTGGTAAGGAGGCTTGTTAGTCTTCAGTAGCCTATCATTTCTGAATTAATTTTAAGGGTGTGATATCTAACCAACCAACCAGGAAAGGTCTAGGGTTTTGTGATTTAGAATACAAAACTGACTCTGATGGGAAACGTTAATACAGAAGGATGGCAAAGAATTTCCCAGGAGATGTGTTCTGTCCCATAAACCAGAGATGGTATGGAAAGAAGTTGATGATAAAAAGGCTGGTTGTTGTTATAGACCCTGAGGGTGATTCACAAAAATTATTCGTGAAATGTTTGTACCGATAAGAAAAGCACCTAAAAGAAGCCTTGGAGATTAATCATGAGGGATTTGAATCACTCCAATATTGATTGGAAGAATAATAACCATGCAAAATCCAAGGAAGGCAGGCTTTTAGAGCTCCTGTAGTGTAGCACTGCTTTCATAATGCAATTTGTTGAATGGTCAATATAGCCAGAGGATATTTGGGACCTAATCCTTGGAAATGAATCAAGTGCTTTATGATTTAATAAGGCTGGAAAATGGGTACTACTTGTATTTGAGTAAAACCTTCTAGTGCTATTTTAAATACTTGTTAAGAGAGAGCACTAGATGAAGCAACACGAAAATGACTTTGAGAGACTGTTAAATGCCCTGCGGTATTTTGATTAGAATTCATCAGTTTACAGCAGTGGGACGGCAGTCGGAGGGATTGTAGTTGATGTTCATCCCAATTGCACTGAATAAGTGTGTAGGCAAAGAGGCAGCAGATACCACTGTGGGAAAATGGCTCAAGGCAGGGTGTAAGCAACAAGTGCAACATTCAACATACAGCTGACTGTATAAACAAATCTGTTTTAAAGATAATTGAGAGAAAATATGAATACTGAACATGGAAAGCCATGTGGTACATTCTAACCTTAGGTCAAGGGTTATCCAAATATACTGGTAAGTGGTGTGTAGGTATGCAGAGAACTGGTTCCCTGGAGAGCTGTGGACAGAGCTGAAGATGGAGAATGAAGAAACAGCTGACACTTGTTTTATTTGAAAAAGCAAAATAAAACTTGCGTATTTGGGGCTTTTTGTCTTTAGAGAGAAAGAAGAAATGTGGCTCTGTCAAGGAGATGGGTAAATTTGCTAAAATGTGAACCCACAAGCCAAGACAAGTAAACAGACCAAGTAGCAGAGGGTATGCTCATCAAAAATTAGATACTGTTCAGAGCTGGGGAGGGGGAAATCTCTTGGAAAAGGCAATAGATGAAGCCTTTAGCTGAGTCAGTTTAGTGTGTTTGTATTTTCTAAAATTAGAGGAGCAACAAAAAACATTGAATTTAAATGTCATACAGAAACTGACTTTTGTCTCAAGTGAGGAGCAGGGCATATTACACCACTTTTTGAGGAAATAATTTAATATTTTTCCCTTAGAAAGTTCCTGAGCTTTCGTCCATGTTGGCTAAAGAGTTTTGTGTGCCTCTGTAGGGATAAAGCTTTGTCCAGTCTCTCTGCTTCTTTATTGCATGATTCAGGAAAGAATAGTGTGCCATGCTGCTTATTCTTATATATGCAGACCCATGGCCCAGGCAGCCTGATTCTGGTCTAGCAGTATTTGTAATCGTTTGTGTTCACGTATGGCAACCACCAGAGATCACCTCGTTTAACATATATTATGTAATAAGTGAAAGAAATGCTATGCGCTGCGGTGAGAAAGAAGGACCACCCTGTAATGAAGAGTCATAGGTAGTCTGAAATTAAGTTTAAGTGTATCTTTTGTTTAGACTTTAATAAACCAGAATTTTATTCATGGATGTTATGGCTTAATTTATGAAAACTAATATGATTGTAACATCTTTGAAGAAATAGTTTTCTTTCTAATGCCTGTCAGGCTTGCCTCACTCCTTGAGCATGATTAAAATAAACAGGATGTCTAGTCAGGTGAAATCATGCTTATGTCAGCTGTCAGTAGAGTAAAACAAAACAACTCCAGAACCGTTGTTTGATGTGCTTGGTACCAAAGAGTATTTCGGCAGCAGTGAGAAATAACTGATTGGTTACACCAGTAATAGTCTTCCAGGTGGCACCTGTTACCTACACACACTTCTGTACTGAGCAGACATTGGTGCAGAGGAAAAAAAAACCCAACACTTGGAAATTGCAAACTTAATGCTTTTGTTTCAGATGGGAAGATAATGCTTCCAGCACCCACCCTGCTGCTTCTGAAATTCCTAAAAGGTTTTCCATTTCAGTGTCCCTTGGAACCTCTTTCATTTGCTTGCGCTAACCCTTTATGTTTTATGTACACATTAGAGAAGCGATATCTTTTATTTGTTGAACATAAAAGGCTGGTTATACAAAGTATATTTTTTCCATCAGATCTCATGACTGCTGCCTGATTTTTATCTCAGGCTAGCGGAAAAATGTGGTTTCTTGGGTAATGGAGCAAACTAGGGAGTATGTATTGAAGGGAAGTCATGCTATACTGACCAGCAATAGTATTTGGTGGGCTGGCTATAGAAATCTCCCTGAGGGCATCAACCTAGTTTATGACTGTAGTTAAAATAATAGGGAAACTGGATACTCACATCAATTTGTGGAGGCCCAGAATATGGGTAAAGATGTGATCGCTTTTGTACCAAGTACAATTTCTCTACGTTTTTATGTTATCTTAAGATTGGATCATGTTCTACTGTGGAAAGATGCAATGATTTTTGAGAGAGGATGATGAAGTAGTAATCAGCATGATACCTAGTCTTGACTGTATTTTGGGGGTTGATTACACTATGTATTTGGTTTATTTTTATTAACTATGACAGGAATTTGGTGTGTGGTTTGTTGTTTGGTTTTTGGTTTTTTTTGTTTTTTTTTTATTTCTCATTGCATAACATTTGCTGTTTAAATGATGGCTAACATAGATAACTAATTCTTACTTCTTTTAGGAAGGTATCTAACTAGCTTGCTTTAAGCACTCTTTCCTATGCAACTGTGTTCACCAGGGATGAAAACTGCATTTGATATTCCTTGGGGAGATATTTAGTTGCAAAAAACCAAGATCAGTTGATCAAAAAGATACTGCAACAACCTCAGGAAACTGAAGCACATGGAGACTCATGCACGTGTTAATAATGAAAAATCATGAGTTGTTAAAGAAAAGTTCTGGTTCTGCAAGTAGTAGTACTTTGACAGCATCCTATACTTATAACAAGCCCTGTCAGCTTCAGCTGTGAGTGCAACAGTCTGGCAATGTGTTTATAGAGCCAAGATGCGTAAGAGCAGAGAATAATAGATATGTCAGGCTGTTAAGAACTTTGAGAAGTAGCTGAGTCCAATGTCCTGCAGTATGGATCTCCTTTGCAGTTGTTAAAAACTTCCAGGCACATGTAGGGACAGTATAGGAAATTATATGACCTCTCTTGGCAGCCTTATTCTAGTGTGTCACCAGCTTTAGTGGTAGAAAGCTTTCTTCTTAGACCTCAGACTGTCTTTTAGATGCAGTTAAGGTGATTCTTCTTGTTTACCCTAGTAAACACATGAAGATAACAGTATAATTTGTTCCTGGAATGCTTGGGAAAAGGTTTGAGCTTGGTTAAAGGGCACAGATAAATTATGCCAGAGTGAAAAACAGTGAAAGTAACTTAATGACGGGAATTATTTTTCATTCCATAGTTGAAAATAAATGTTTTGTCATAGTATTCTTAATGCTAGCAGTCCATTTCCCTAATGGAGCAAAGTAAAGTGGTCAGCTTGCACACAATTTTGTAATTACATATGGGAATATTAATGTTGACAAACAAGAACTTATTGCTCCACCAGCATTTTGAAGTATTATCTACTCTTCACAATGAAGCATTTATAAAACAGACTATATTTCCAGAGCATTTCATTTTTGCATGACTAATTGCATGTTATGAGTTACAATGGCAATTTGTTTCTCTGTAAAGATGCTGCCCACATCTCTCATCCCATATATTGATTTGTCTGGAGAGAGTTAATGAAGGAGACCATTTGAGACACAGTTTTTATTCCAAAGATCATCTGCAAGCTTGGTGATAAGAATATAAATAATTGCAAGACAGTTAAAAAAAGGGGGGGACAGGGCTGAGGGAGGTGAGGCAAACAAACCCTATTTTGTCAAAAGACAATCTGATAAACACATTTCCAACTCTAGCTCCTTCCAGGGCAGGTCTGTGCAGACAAATGTGTTTGCCAATAAAACCATGTTGATTCTTTTTGGGGGTCTTATGAGTAGTGATTTCTAAAACACTGGTTCCCAGTACCTGTGAACAATGTTCCATGAGAAGGACCATCTGTAGTTGCCTTATTCCGTATACTGTCTCCCTAAATACCTTCCAGGGAGACAATACATACGTAGATTTTTGGCTCTGTCCCAGTGTTGCCTCTATAAGATCTTTTGGTCATCATAGTATAAACTAATTATGCCCAAACTTTCCTAACTGTCAGATATTCATTTAAATGGGATTCATGGGTAACAAGAGCTACATAATTTTCTTACCATTAAATGACCGGAAAACATTAAACTGAACTCATGATGGATAGCTTATAATAAAAAATTTATTTCTGGAATTTTCAGAGAAAGAATCTAGCCTATGAAAATTAATCAGCTCTTCAGAGTTTAGAGTCTGTTTTTCTTAATAGTAATTGGCCACTTGAACCCTCACAAATATCTTGATAATACAATCTCACAGAAGAGCAAAAGATGTTTTATAACTGCACACACTCCTTTCTCAATGATTCCTCTATCTCTTCTCAATTTTCTTCCTCTTTTGTTAGGTTCTGACCTTTGCATTTCATGTATTTTCTCTGTTATAAGTATGAAACCCTTTTTTATTTTATTTGCAGCAGTAATGTGTGATTGACTGGGCATGCTGCTTTATTATTGCAGAGATGACTAGCCCTCTCACAAAGATATACAAGCCAAGAAGCAATTTTTTTTATGCTAATAAAGGCAACCTAAAAATCTGATTAAAAGTTTCATTCCTGTAACAGTGTCCTATGGGTTAGTGTTAGTTTTATTGTCTGTTTAATCACAATTGAAAAAGGATTTGCACATCTAATTTCTCAAGAACTCCAGCTGACAAGTCCAAATCTGATATATTTTTTTCAGCTGGGCACAGCAAGGATGGTTTCTAAGAGATCTACTGAAGGAGCACATACTGTGTTAAGATGTGATGTAGCAGAAAGTGTGGAATATCCCTTTAAAACTGTGTTTTAAGAAAAAGGTGACAAAACTGGAGATGAGAAGAGTCCAGGGGAATCATACAAAGAGTAAGAAAACATAGTTGGTGAAGGAAGGCAGAATAATTTTTCTTTAATTTCTTTAAGGATGAGACTGAGGTGAACTGTAACATGCCATGCTGCACTTTCTTAGACTCTCTAGTTGGGACAAGGAATCTAGGTGGGTGAAGTGAAATAATGGTAGAAATAGTAAGTGTCAAATAAATATTACATATAAGATGCCTCCCACCCCCAAAGAAGAAATAGTTGGCCTCTTCACTGATGTGACTTAGCATAATCCATCAAAATAAATGTTTTTTGACTTTGGATTGAGATTTGTTTCTGAGTTTGCACTGAGAAATGCATTTTACCTCTTTAGTGCTTTGTCCTGAAACTTCAGTTTGAACTCCTACCTGTAGGTCACAGCTGGGATAAAGCCATTATCCTGGTCATTGCACCTGTATAGTGAAACACATGTCCTACAAGTGATCCCAAAGGCCTAAGAAAGAAAACAGTGATGTATCAGGTCAGTAAGAAAAGGAACCTAAATTTGGGTTTCCTCATTTTTGCCTTTTGGAGATTGTGGTGATATTCAGACCAAAGATTAATTTGGCACACAAATGCATGTATTGTATGTCAGGGTATTAAGGGTGTTGCTGTCTTGGTTGTGTGTTCAGTGTGAAGAGAATGCCAAAGTGTGGAGTGTCTGCTCTTGGTAGCACTGGTGTAGGCTTCAGTCATGAGTTAGCTTAATCTCTTTCAAGAACAGACTGTAAATATTTTCATTTCTGACTTTACCTTGACAATGCATGGTGTTAATTTATTTCTTTAGCTTGCTTTTTTTTTTTTATAAACTATAAAACAATGTGAAAATCACAAGCTGTGAGTTGAATGTGAACTCTTGATCTTAGTCATTAATTGAAGTGTTAAATGTGAAAGAGAAAAGTGGTGATGCCTGAAAAATGAGTGTGCTGGAAGAGACTGGAAAAAGCAGCCATTTAAAGAGCTTTTCCTGAGCGTCAGGGAATACGGTGATTCTCATAGGAGCCAGTAGTAAGAAAGAACCAAAGATATGCCTGGAGCCATACTATGGTTATCCAGCCTTGTAAGGATTTGCATTTATTTTGCAAGCAGATGATGGGTCTTTTCTATTGAGTTCTAACAGAAATCTCCATAGAGATTCAGTGTTAAATATTTTAGGATGATTGTAAAAATTTAGAGCTTTGTTTTCAGAGCTACCATGTGCTGTTCTGTTGAAGATAAATTGTGTTACTACTTGAACTCTGAGTTATGTGTCTTGCTCTTGAAATAAGGATTTTTTTTACCATTCTGGTTTTAACTATTGAAAACACCCATCTAACCCTCATAGGCTTGAGCAAGTATTGGATTCTTTTCTGAGTAACAAGTTATGTAAAAACTGTTACTTATGTGAGAGAAATTAATTCTGGGAAAACAAAGCACACTGTTTTGTGAAATGGAGAGGGAGGAAGGGAGAATTGTGTGCTCTTCAGTGCCCTTCAGTACATCAAATTCCAATGTTTTCAACACTGTTTATAATTCCATATTGGCATATGTTTAGATGGAAAGTAACATATAGGAATTGCTGTACTGAATTAGATTAATTTCCCATTTAATCCAATATCCTGTTTTCAATATTGGACAGTACCAGATGGATTGAAAATACATGAGAAATCTCACAATGCACTTTGCCTAGCTTTTGTCAGTTAATAGGTTAAGCCTTGGAACATGAAGCTTTGTATTTATTATGAGTCTTAAAAAAAAAAAAAAATCAGTTAATGTGAATGTTTTCTCCAGACTCTTGTCTCAAAGAGGGAAGCAGACTGCACTAATAGATTTATTCCCTCCAGACCAGGAGCCTTTTTTTTTTTTTTTCTGAGACAGAGTGGCTCCCAGCTCCCCTGTGGGAAGGCAGAACCCTTCCCCTTTCTTGGTGCACTACCACAGCAGCGTGAAGAGCTACTGCTGATTGTGTCAATTCTATAGTCTGTATTTAGATGAACTTCCATAATGGATGACAAATAAAAATCCAAGGCAGATGGAGAGGATTTGTTATTTGTAATATCTGTGCATTGTCTGAAACCTTGAATTCTTTGCAACTTATTTGATGAATGGCAGTGCTGGAGTTTCTGATAAAAAGCAAAACAAAACTTGTAAAATATGTATGTGTCACATTTAACTATGTATTGAACAGAGGAAGACATCTGAGTGATGCTTAGTGCCCAAAATCAGCACAGATATTGATAACTGAATAACCGTGAATGGGTGGCCTCAGAGGTTTTTTTTGTTCCATCTACATTAGACAAATTCTGAGCTCTGCTTCTTAGCTTCTCCAGTTAAATCGGATGTGTTATCTACCCACCACATCCATCCTTGATGTAAAAAGTTTACTTCCACACTTGCTTTATAGCAGAAATGTACATGTTGGCCTCAGTACTGTGATCTTCTCAAGGGCAATACAACTACAGCGAGCTTTTAAGGGACACTTGAAAATTGTTCAGTGGAGACAAAAGGCAAACTCAAAGTTCCATAGAAAAAGCTTTTCTTATTACACAGAAAATGTGGGAAAAAAGGTAACTTTAATTTACCTTTTGTTTTTTCAAGGTCTCTTAGTGCTTCACTTAAATTCACATATAACATAATACACCAAAGTTTTATGGTAGCAATATTTATAATTCAAATCATGAACATCTCTAGAGCAGACATAGTGTCTAATTAAGGCCAAGCAATGTCATTTTTGGGGCCAGACTGACCAGAAATTCTAACAGGGTGCGATTGTGCCAGAGCAGGAGCAGAACAGCAGGACTTTGCTGCTCCCCCAGTTTGTAGGACAATTCTCTGTTCAGTTCTTAGGTAATTTTAGTCCTTCTGTGGTTGGTCCTGTAGAGTATCCTTTGCCCTGCATAGTGTACCAGGAGAGCTGTGTGCCTACAGAATGGATGGAGCAGAAACTGTAGTGGGAACAACTGAGAGATGCCAAAGTGGCTGTATTACAGGAAGCTGTTGAGACAAGTAAACTGAATTGGTCTGTCTTCCCTGCCTTTTGCCATCTTCATAGCCTGGAATCTAATCTCTGCTGTCCAGCCTTCTTGTTAGCTACACCATAGTGTCTTTGTTCAACCTGCTAGGTGAAAGCTCAGGTAATTTTCCAATTGAGATCACATTTTGTCCTGCCAATTAGTGTGACGACTTTTGTGACTCAAGCAAAAGAAGTTTCTGCTAGTGCATTTAGGGCAAATGCCTTACAGCTGGAGTGTCATTACAATTGTTTTCTAAAGGAAAGAGCTAAAAACCAGACTATAACATATGATTGTGATGTTCTGGTTTAAGGAACCATTCTCTGGTGATCACTGATATGCTAGACTCTGTCTTGTTCTGATGGAGGCCAAAGCCCTTTTTTTTTAGCAATACTTGTTGTACTGTGGCTATTCCAGGCATGGAAGTGAAGGCAGGATATTGTTTTAGCTGGTTGGTACATAGCCCTGTAAGAAAAAATAAATTAACAACAGCTGAAGGCAAAAAATTCACAGGATCTCTTTAATCTTGCTTTGTGATAAAACTCAGTCTGAAAGGGAGAGTTCTTGTGGCTTTGCTTAATAAGTTTTGTGAAGTGATATTTATGTCTGGTCATGTAGTACGTACTATATTCTTTGGAAGGTCTGCCAAGGAAGACTTACAGCAGTATATTGGCAGCATGATACAAGCATATGGAGCAATACCTCTGAAGCACCCTCCAGAATGATAGCCTATTTCTCAGGTGTTAGCCGAGCAGTTTTAATAGTTGCTTTCATATTTTGTTATTCTGAAATTGTAGTATTCCTCAGCTGCTGATTTGACTTCTCTGCTGTGTCACCCATTGCTAATGGAACCTACTCGTACTGGGATGACTGAGTCATGACTAACACATACAGGTGTCACAAACCTTAAAATAAATCTAATCTTGCAGAACACTGAAGACTATTCCAGATGTCATCTTGAAATACATGATCTGGAGAGCAGAGGCTCTAAGCCAGATTAGATAGTGATGTCCAGACAAATTTAAGTGATCTGAAACTAAAACTTCTGAAAAGATGTTCCTAACTATGTTCTTATATTCTGTAACCAGAGATTGAACAATGAATGTTGTAGGGAACCTTTAGCAGGAGGGTTGGACTAGATGATCTCCTGAGGTCCCTTCCAACCCTTATGATTCTGTGACTCTGTGATTCTGTGAATCCAACAAAATTATTCAAAATTCAGGGCTGACTGAGCTACCTTTTTTCCTGTCTGCAAGGAGTTAGGTGTTAACTCATTGAACTCTTTTCTGTTCATGAACAAGTGTCACAGGAGCCATAATTATTCAAGTATGATTTGACAGTATGTTTGTGTAAAACTGTTGCATCTTTTTTTTTTCTGGAGTGTACTGCATTATTCCTTCTTTGGGTAGCAGAAAATGGATTCTTTTGATTAGGCAGATCAAATGTCTGCTGAGACCATATGAACATAATGCTGACTGCTGGCAGGATTTACCTTGGGAGCTAAGAGGATGAAACACACCTACTACTACTAATTGGCATAGCCTATCCACTTTGGGCTATATGAAATGTTATTTACCACATGGCTCTGTAGTCTTTGCCCTTCAGACTGGGGCTGTTCCCAGCCTTGTGTAGAGAAGGCTCTTGGGACAAATGTGTGCATTTATAATTCTTGTTCTATGACTGTTCTGTAATAACCTGTGCACTGGAGAACAGTCTTGTGCATAAAGGTTGTAGAGGTAGAACACTTTAAGAAAGTGGACAGATAAGGGCTATGAGAATGATCAAAGCAAAATTTACTGAAACAAACTAAAATCTCACTAAAAAAGTCTGGAGTTTAAAATGCAGTGTGGAATACACATAGGAAGAAATCTCTTCCAGTGCTGTTTTTTTTGTTTTGTTTTGTTTTTATCTTCAGTCTGCTGCTTCGGCATCATAACGTCTGGCGACGAGGGTTGATTTCATATCAATCACCACGGCTTTCTTGCAGCATGGATAGTATGTGTCATTGTAGCTATAAGAAATTATTTCTACCAGGACAGAAATAATGGTTTACAGTACATCAACTTAGTTTCAGGATCGTACAAGACATAATTTACGTGAGCTCTTATGACAGATAGAAAATGAACCGTAGGTGCAGCTGTACTCATGGAAGCTGAGACCAGACTGGAATATTTTTTTTAGTGATAAAAGATTCTGTTTCCATGATTTCTAGGGCTTATTTGCAGCGTTATTTACTTCAAGAAGCATTTTATAACTGGCCCATTTGATTAAATAAAAAAGTGACTCAGATGCTACTGTAAAGATTTAATCTTTGACTAACTCCAAGGGCAGAGTACACAGAGAGTTCGAAAGGTGTCAGGCTGCCCCAGCATGTCAGTTACCTTGCACCGAGATGCAACGGAATTAGGTACATGTGCAGGTGTGAACTGATTTTTTAAATTTCTGTCTGTTTCAATAAAAGCTATGGATCTGGTTGAGAAGTTTCCAGCGAGATTGTAACAGGCTAGTGCTAGTTTTGACTAAAAGTTATTACAAACTAATCTAGTCATAAAAGGAGATGGCAGTGAGTGACAAGGGTATTTTTATGAAAAATTTCTTCAAAAGGCTCTGTATATTCCAGGGTTATGTATGTTCAAAAACACTGGATCACTGAGTAAAGACAGAATTGGTAGTTGCAGACCATGACCTCAACAAAAGCCTGCTGAAGTCAGTTTTTAGTCAAATTCAGCTGGTTTTGACTATGAGATCTTGAATCACAGGAAACTACACTTTTGATGCTTCATTCTGAAAACAGTGTAGAGAAACTGTGTTTAAAGAGTGCACAAGCAAAGATTCTGGGATAGTCACTTAGGAGAGAAGATTTAAAGACCCACTATACTGATGTCTGACTGGGGGATTTGAGCTGCAAGGATGATTCGAGGAAGCATATACAAATGTATGGAGACTTGAGTGTTTTCAGGAAAAAGAACCCTTCACTGCAACACAGGGAAATTTTCTGTAACTTAGGATAATGGAAGAAAAAGAAAACTAGAGCAAGTAGCAAGAAAAAGTCTTCACAGTGAGAGAAGTCAGAAACTGTCCCACAGTGTTTCAGGGGAAACACCAGTATCCTTATCCTAGGGGTTATTTAAAACCCAAAAACTGTTGAAATTGACAGTGGAAAAGGTTGCTGCTCTGGCACAAAAAGAGGAGCTGAATATATAGCTTTTATTTATCCTTCTTGTAAAAAAAATCTGTATTTCTGCATCCTGAGCTGATAGCACAAATTCAGAGGACCTAGGAAAACACTATAAGTGAATAAGTTTGATTGACACCTTGAGATTTGCTTAGTGTGAAAACAAATGATATCACATTTTAAGAGGAGATGTTTTAGAAAGGAACTCTTCCCTTAGAAAAGCTCTTTAGATAAATATATGGATGTACTTAATTTTTGAAGAAGGTTTCCAAGATTGACAACTTTGACACATGCAGTGGCTTTGACTGCAGGTTATTTTTTCTGTTGTTGGAGTACCTCAGCACTGGATATAAGGTCACAGCAAAATCAGATTCAGTCTTAGCACTGTCACTTATCATAAACCTCAGCAACAGATGAGATTCAAATGCGATTTCAGTGAACCTAGACGTATGGTTTCCAGTAAACTTATTATTTGAAGTCTATTAGCAGTTCAGTGAGAGCGGAAGTATAGCACAAAATGTGATATTTGAAAATCTTATTAAAGAACCAGTTTTGTAATTCATGGTGAGAAATGCATTTGTTCAAAAAGCAAGGAACTATTTTTAGCACCCGCACAAGATTCAAAAGGAAAAGAGATTGATACAGCGTGTGCAATTAAACAATCAAATCTAGTGCTTAATTAAATTGTTCAGTTATAAGATGCCACGCTTCATAAAATCTCAGAAATAATTATTGATCGTCAAATACTCTGCCACTTCTGGGTTTGTCATCAGCTGAAACTGGTGAATTATTCATGGGTTTCAATTTATACAGTAAATGCTCTTTCTGGTGATCAGTATCTGTGTCAAATGTCTAAATGTAAGTTGTTTTATTTCTTCTTGTCTCAGTACAAGCCCTGGCTTGCTCACACTGCATGCCTGTCACTCCAGAACAGGACAAGTTCTGCAGTCTTTTTCCAGACAAAATACACAATAGCTTCTCTGGAAGGTGGTACCTGAGAAAAGATGGGCTAAGGGTATAGAAATTATGGGATAAGGTGTTTTTTTTTATTTTAATAAGATAAACAGGAGAAAGGAAAAAAATGTTCATAATCAAATTCCCTTGGAAAAGAAAAGCGAACAACTGCTTTAATTTACCACAGTATTTGCACATTTTGCATTATAGTTGTGCAAACAGGAGAGATTTAATCCTGCCTGTAAACATATCTTCATAAATGCATTATAAAGCCTTCCAGAAAGAATAAAATCAGCTGAAAATATACAGCCCTTGGTAGGCATATCAGATTCATTGCTTCTGCTCCATTCAGTGAATGTTTATAATCAGGATACATTTGCACTTCTTGGTAAAAGCATTTTAACAAACTTTACATTTAAAGACCTTTGTTCTTCCTTGTGTCAATTGGGAGTTTTATGTCTGAGCCAATCCATGTGAGTATATTTGTGTCTATAAATACATGAAGAATGAACCACCAGTCAGAGAATGAACAAACAAGGAGCTGGTTATTGGGTCAAAAACTAACTTTATCAACTATTTTCAAATTTAGTTGGAGGAGTTTTCTCTCAGTGCTTGGAATCAGTGTTAAGGTGGGACCTGTTCACATGCAAGGATTGCAACAATAGTTTCAGTGGTGGTGTAAAGCAGTTAATTTTAGCTATATGATATTACTCCTTGGATTAAAAATGGCAAAGCAACTATGCTGAGATAGAGAAGGAGCTTCCCAGTCCCCTCTCCTTGCCATTGTTTTCCCTAGTGCTTCAATACCTCTGTGAATGATGTAACTCCTATAAAACTAAACTTCAGGGTTAATATTGTTAGGCAAGCCCTTTTATTTCTGGGAAGACAGATGAGGGTTTTGGCACATCCATGCAGCCTGCAGATACTTTACATGGATGTTGAATTTGCGAAATTCCATCCACCTAGGGACTGTAATTATCTCTGTTAGAAGCTCTCTTTTTTCTCCCTGTGAGGTTTGAATGGGTTCAGACATAGGTGGGATACATGAACCATTCCAAAACTGTTATTTTGAAGTGAAAGAGAGCTTTCAGGAAAACATGAAAGATGCTGCGATCTTCCCTGACTCCTCTGGGTCTATGTGGACTATTACAGAACTGAAACAAGGAGATGAAACGTATCCATGAGGCTTATATCTACAACTCCAAAACAAATAATTTGAATCTGGGCTAAGTGATATAGGTTGTTGCTTTATTTCTGTCAGGGAGATTTATTAAGAGATACCTTTCTCCTTTGGCTGTACAGTCAGATTTCATAGTAGCTTCCTACTGGCTTCTTCAGATAGTTGCCTGCTTGTTGTGTACTCAGCTGATGTATCTGTTGTCAGTCAAAAGGTTGGATAGAAGATCTGTGAGGGATCAGGTTGAAAACACCAGTATTGAGAAACACCTTAGTTTTATCTAAATCTGTGAATGGCAATATTGCCCTTTGTACAATGGAGCTACTCTGATATTGTAGTCACAAACCTTCTGCAGCTGCTTTGGGATACAGATGGCTTCCTTCACTGTAATATCTGACAAAATTTCACTTGTCTGGTCTACTGTTTATGTACTGGATGCCTTTTTGGATACACCATATCTATGAAGACTAAGAGGATGGGAAGCTCACAACACTGTTGCATGAGGAAGGCAGAGGAGAAGGTAACAAAGCCAGTACTTGCTGCTACACTATTAATGTGGAGCATAAAATACAGCTTTGGGAGATCACATACCTGTCATTATATCCTGGAATTTCTGCAGTATGCTGGCAAAGCAAGGTTTCTATGGGTATATCCTTCCTGCTGCTCTAACCCTCAGCTGTTATGAAGTTATTGCACAGTTTTGTATTTGGAATAGTGACTGATAGAGCTTAACTCTTCTCAAAATAGAAAAATGTATATTAAAAGAGAGAAAGCATGCAGTTGCCTTTTTGCTTTGTTTGAAAACCCTTGATTTCTTTCTACAAGTGGGAAGTATGTTCATCACAAGTGAGAATGTGTCTAGGCCAAATGACAGCATTTGACTTCAAAGTATCATTCAAAACAGACAGCCACTTATATATCTCTCTGTAAACAAATAGGCAGAAAACCAAGATTTTTTTAAAGAAAATCATTAAAAAGGAGAAATGGCTTAGACATTTCAGTAATCCAGGGTTCTTTGTCTGCTCTTCCTGTGGAGAACTTTATAGCTTGTTTACTATGCTGAAGTCTGTCTCTCGCTTCACCAACTGCTTCCCAAGATGTTGACTTTGTCTAACCATATCCTCTTCATTCTTCACTGTTTTATTTCTTTTCCTGCCAGGATGCCAGAGTTTTATTTGCATGTTTGCAATATGCCTCCTTTGTAATTTTTTACAGCACAGTTTCCTATTTCTGCCTTCTAGGTTAAGTGGTCATTGCCAAAGATGGAAGGCTGTGCAAAAATTTTGCCTTCCCTCCATAAACAAGGAGACCATAATTACACCCAGATACTGATTCAGTGGAGTGACAGTGCAGATATTCATAGAATCATAGAAAGGTTTGGGTTGGAAGGGACCTTAAAGATCATCCAGTTCCAACCCCACTGCCATGAGCAGGGACACCTTCCACTAGACTACAGGTTGCTCAAAGCCTGGCCTTGAACAATTCCAGGGAGGAGGCATCCACAGCTTCTCTGGGCAACCTGTTCCCGAGTCTGACCACCCTCACAGAGAAGAATTTCTTCCTAATGTCTAATCTAAATCTACCCTCTTCCAGATTAGAACCATTTCCCTTTGTTCTATCACTGCCTGCCCTTATAAAAAGTCTCTCCCCAGCTTTCTTGTAGCCCCTTCAGGTACTGGAAGGCCGCTATAAGATCTCCCCAGAGCCTTCTCTTTTCCAGGCTGAACAGCCCCAACTCTCTCAGTCTGTCCTCATAGGAGAGGTGCTTCAGCCCTCAGATCACCCTCATGGCCTCCTCTGGACTCGTTCCAACTGGTCAATGTCTTTCTTGTGTTGGGGGCTCCAGAACTGGACACAGAACTCCAGGTGGAGCCTTATGAGAGCGGAGTAGAGGGGGAGAATCACCTCCCTCGACCTGCTGGCCACACTTCTCTTGGTGCAGCCCAGGATATGGGCTGCAAGCGCACATTGCAGGCTCAAGTTCAGCTTCTTGTCCACCACCATTACTAAGTCCTTCTCTTCAGAGCAGGTCTCAATCCGCTTATTGCCCAGCCTGTATTTATGTTTGGGGTTGCCCCGACCCGGGTGCAGGACCTTGCATTTGGCCTTGTTGAACTTCATGAGGTTGGCACAGGCCCACCTCTCAAGCCTGTCAAGGTCCCTCTGGATGGCATCCCGTTCCTCCAGTGTGTCAGCCGCACCACACAACTTGGTATCATCAGCAGACTTGCTGAGGGTGCACTCAATCCCACTGTCCATGTCTCTGACAAAGATGTTGAACAGCACTGGCCCCAGTACTGACCCTTGAGGGACACCACTTGTCATTGGTTTCCACTCGGACATTGAGCTGTTGACCACAACTCTTTGAGTGTGACCATCCACCCAGTTCCTTATCCACCGAGTGGTCCATCCATCAAACCCACGTTTCCAATTTGGAGATAAGAATGCCATATGGGACAGTGTCAAACACCTTGCACAAGTCCAGGTAGATGACGTCATTTGCTTTAGCCGTATCCACCAAGGTTGTGACCCCATCATAAAAGGCCACCAGATTGGTCAGGCATGATTTGCCCTTAGTGGAGCCATGCTGGTTGTCACCAATCACCTTCTCATTCTCAATGTGCCTTAGCATAGTTTCTAGGAGTATCTGCTCCATGATCTTGCCTGGCACTGAGGTGGGACTGACCAGCCTGCAGTTCCCCAGGTCTTCCTTGTTACCCTTTTTAAAAATGGGGGTTATGTTCCCCTTTTTCCAGTCTACAGGAACTTCACCAGACTGCCAGGACTTCTGAAATATGATGGATAGTGGTTTTTCAACTTCATCTGCCAGTTTCCTCAGGACCCACGGATGCATCACATCAGGTTCCATGGACTTGTGCACCTTCAGGTTCCTTAGGTGCACCCGAACCTGATCTCCTAGTGAGTGTTTTTTTGTTCTCCCAGACCCATCCTTGGATTTCTAGGACTTGGGCAGTGTGGCATGAGTCCTTGACAGTGAAGACTGAGGCAAAAAAGTCATTGAGCACCTCAGCCTTCTCAGTGTCCCAGGTGACCAGGTCTCCTGTTGCCTTCCGGAGAGGGCCCACTTGTTTCCTAGTTTTCCTTTTCTCCCCAACATACCTGTAGAAGCTTTTTTTGTTGCCCTTGACATCTCTGGCCAAATTTAATTCTTTCAGGGCTTTGGCTTTCCTAACCTGATCCCTGGCCACTTGCGCAATTTCTCTGTATTCCTCTCAGGTAATCCATCCTTCCTTCCACCCTCTATAGGCTTCTTTTTAATCTTAAATTTGTTCAGGATCTTTCTGTCCATCCATGCAGGCCTCCTGCTGGTTTTGCCTGCCTTCTTTTTGTTGGGATGCAAGTGGCCCCTTCTTTGTTGTAGTGTTTTATATGTAGTATCAAATATTTGAGGCCTAATAAGTGACTTAAAGTTGGTGGTTCAACAGCAATGAAGAGTATCGTGACCAGTGGAGTCATGAGATAGACATATAAATATGTACCTGAAAGACACAAAAGAACATATGTTACGGTTATAAACTGGCAGCAAACCTCTTGCAAGGTCAGCGATGGCTTTTGCTGTCTCCCAGTCATTGTTTTGCTGTTCTTTGTGGTGAAGTTGGCCTGGCTGCTCTAGAGAAAGAAGGCTATTTTTATCTTGAATGTATGGCTGGTGAATGGGTCCATGCAAAACCAGACTTGAACAGATCTGTGTTGTTTCTAAACCCATCTGCCCTGTGATAATGGAGCTGTGTTGGTTTTCAAAGAGACCCCCAGATTATTTTATGAACTGCAATCTTTTTTCCTTATGAGGCTCAGGAAAGTTAAAAAAAATCTCCCTTATTTTAATTATTTTATGCCAAGGTGAACTTCTTTAAACTCTTGTGAATATTAAACTCTAAATTGATTTAATTTTAGAAATTATTGTTTGCACAATGGTTATAATTAATTTCACTAATCTGTTGAATGTTTTCAGACTGAGGTCCCAGTGTTGTTGGCTCATCTTTGCTTACAAACCTGGTGTGTAGCAGTGACTGGTGTACTAGTTGCTGCTTTCTGGAAATGCAGGCATAGTTTGATGTGATGAGTGTTGTATTATTGTTTATTGTTTAAGGAATTAAGACTGCTGATGACAATAGAAACTACAGATAATGCATTTAAAAGATATAAAATACCTATGGTTGAATGTAACTGTCTCTTGTGAATACCGTCATGAGTGCTTTATTTCAGGGGATCAAGATTTAAAAAGTGTGCAACCTCACTAACAGCAGAACAAGTTGGAGTTCAAGGGAGTATTTGAAGTAAAATCAATACAACTGTAAACTGCAGACCTGTAGGCTGAGATGGGTAAGGGGTTTTGTTTCTAAAGCGCATTTTTCAGAGCAAATGTCATCTATAAAATTAAAAAATGGACTTATTGCTACAGGAACTTCAGATTTCATAGTGCTTTTTAATGCAAAATCCCCCAATAACCCAGCAAAATTGCTAACATGACAAAAAAGTTCAGGGGTATGAAATTATCCAAACCAAAATGAAGCAAAAATCTCTGAATTCAGTTACAGGCAATCACAATGTGATGCCTCTCCCACTGAGGTAGCATGGCCAAGCCACGTGGCAGCTGCTGGCCCACATCTGGCTTCTGTTCTCCAGCCTGACAATGCACGTGCTCCTTTACAGCTGCTTCCGTGAGAGCTTCCCTCTGGCATTAATCCAGAATGAAGTGCAAATGTGCATCTTCAGTTTTTCAGTAAGATGCCTCAAGTCTTCTGGCCCTGGAGTACAAAAATTACTATTGTGACTTTAGCCCAGTGATAGCTTCAGTTTGCTGTTATTTCCTCTGTATGTCTGAGTTTGGGAGTCAACTGCTGTTGCTTCCTCCCCACACCTCAGCCTCCTTAACTACCCAGGGATGAACATTATGAGCACAGGAATAATAAAGTTATATTTGCGGCATTCCTTTCCAAGACTAGTGTGCAAGGGAATGGTGGGGCACAGGCTGCCCATAACCTGACCCTGTGCATGGAAGCAGAGCTGGCTGAACCCTCCAGCAGCCCATGCTGTTTTATTAAGGACAGATTCTGTTTCCTCTTCTGGGAAAATGAAGGTTCAGAAGTACTGCCTGTAGCACTCTTTTCTCAGTTGACCTCTTAGCATGGCACAAGTGTGTGCCAAGGCAGGGATGTAAGCTGTGCTCAGTCCTTAGCAATAGTCTTAAAGAACAGTGGTGCCAACCTTACCTCTTTTGAATTCTTCCTTCTTCTGAATTCTTTTACTGATTTAAACACTGCTCAGTCTCAGTGGTAGTGTGTTTTTCCCATCTGAAAAAACAAATCAAAGCAAACCCGAAAATTTTCAGCAGGAATACTGTAAGATTGAAAACAGAAAGCTTTTAAATTTTCCCAGGTAAGCTTGGAAAAAAAATCAATTTTTGTTGGGTTTAATAGTATTAAGATAGTTTTCTGTAGTTGGTCCAGTCAGAATGTGTCATGTCAGTTCAGTGTGTGTCTGCATCTGCTCAGGTTCCATGGTCTCATGTAAGAGTTTGGTTTTTTGCATCTCATTTTGCTGTTTTTTCCTGGGGCCCTTTTGTTAGCTGGATTATATCTCCTGTGATGTAGCATGAAGAACTTCTGCCAGTGACTTTGTAGGAATTCCATGATTGCTGTACGTGGTTGGAGGTGGAGATGGGCTGGGCACTGTCTTGTCAGGAGGATTAAAACCTGAGGCTCTGACATTGCAGTTCCCAGAGGGCACTTAGGTGGTATGTCTCACCATCAAGACAGACTTCAGAAAAATAAATATGTAGAAACATTTAATTTTGGTAGTGAGGGGGGTGTGGTATTTTCATTCTGTAAACTGTTTTCTATTTTGTCTTGTTTTGTGGAGTCCACAAATTTTTTTTTTTTAACTTTTTTTTAATCTCCTACCTACTAGTAATTCTATTTAGCACATAAAAATCTGAGATCACTATTTCAGGTCACAAGCTTGATTTTAATTAGTATTCCATTTATGAAAATATATTTCCTAATCTTTGTATCTTTCAATTTAGATACATTGCAAGGAACGGGGGAGGGAATTCTCAAAGCACTGATTAGCAGGTAATGTAAAATCATAATTCTGGCATGACTTGCTTAAACTTGGGAGTCAGGGGTCTATTTGGATTTTCCCTACGCATTTTTCCTATTTATATCCTGGTGGTAAAACTTGGCATGTATAGTTGCAGCTGGGGAGCAATGATGTACCAAATATTGTTTGGATTTTTTTGTAATCCTTTACAGTGATATGATTGAACAGCATGACTACTGCTTTTATAAGCTTTCTGGCAGTTCTATAGCAAAACATTTGTGGATAAGTAAGGTTTATTATTATTATTATTATTATTATTATTATTATTATTATTATTATTTTTAATCAGGGTATAGGATAGTGGTGTTACAGCCTTGGTAAAGCCTCTGGTGCTGCTCTGGACCACATTGCTGTATTTGGGCTGCACATATTCACCTCTCTTAGGCTTCCTGAGGTGAAGCAGGCTCCAGGCAGCTGCATCTCACCTTTATGGGTGCCATCTGGAGGTGCAGGTGCTCTGTTTAGCACTTTCTCATACAGCTGAGACAGTGTCTTCCAACAGCTTGGATTAGTCTTTCTCTAGACTCTCCAGTAAAGTAAGCACATTTTCCAGAGCATTATTTGAGTTGCAGTTTATTTATCTAGGACACTAGATATTGAAATGGGTCACCTGAAATCCTTAGAAAGGTTTTGATACTGGTCCTGGAAAGCATAAGAAATAGCCTGTCTATATTTTTGATACTCAAATTGGCTCTTACTGTGTTTACTTCCAGAAGCATGTGAACAATGTACTGGAGATAGTTGAGCTGGCTGCCCTGCAGGGCAGGACCTGTCTGAGATGGTAAATCTACACTGTGGTGTGCTGTGATGTGTGGACTTACCAGCTCAGGTTGGTTACTGGCTTTCTGGGGTCTTCATCCATTATGCAATATAGATGCACTTGCAGAGGTCAGAGAAATAAGCTGAGTTCATTATCCTGCCTCAAATATTTTTTGTTACTCTTCAATGTTTTGGGATTTCTCTTAGTCTCTGGAACAGTCTGGTTTTGACAAGATTACTTCAAGTTTCAGAGTCTGGCTCTGAACTATGTATCTAAAACTTCTAGCATGCTCCCCTGTTAGGCATTCCTTTTTCCTTCCTTGGGTTATATGATGAGGCTGATAAGCCATTGGAGATTCCCAGAAGAACTGTATGGTTGCCTCTCTGTGGAGTGCAGTATAACAGCCTGGTTTGCACCGGATGGTAACTGCCTTTTTCCCTGTAAGCTTTCGAACTCAACTCACCATCACCAACAGCTAACAGCCTTCCTTTGTTAGCCTTGCCTCAGATGCATGAGTCTTGCTAGTCATCTCCTGGGGTTTTTATCTCAATATGGAAACACAAAATATATTTGAAATGGAAAAAGAAGTTTCCAAAGCAGTTGGTAGTCTAACACAAGGAGGGGGGGAGAGAAAGAAAGACAGTCTCTGTGAACAGCCGTAAGGCTTAGACATACAGACAGACCTAGACAGATTTACCACATTGGCACTAATACTTTCAGTCTTTTTACAAAAAGAAAATATTGCCAAGATGCTAATGTATACACATGGTAGCAATATGTTCATGAGGAATTGTAGTTAAGTTAATTACTGGAGCTGGGTTGTATGGACTGTGTGTTACACAGATGGACTGTATGATACACAGACACTTTTTAAGTATGCAGATTCCTACTGAAGTGGCACAGCTTAATGACTCACTTGGATTAAAGCTGCTACAACCTATTGTCCCAATAATCCAGGATTTAAGCATGCTGTAATTGTATGTATCATGCATGAAAGAGCAATTTGTAGCTGTGGAAAGTTTAACACTGCTCCTAGCTCCTTGGTTTTCTGTTTTTTTTGTGACCAAGAGCCAAAATTTGAGTCTCAGCTGTGTTTGTCACATACAAAGGCCGATTCCTTTCCTTACTCTTACTATTGCAAACTGGAAGTAACTGCTGAAGTACATGAAAGAGGAGCCAGCTTGGGTCTCTCCAGCAATAGGATGCTGCTTGTCAACGGGGTCTGCTTAGTGTCTTGCACTGCAGGTTGCCGCACATGAGCCTTGCTTGTTTTCATTCTCTGTCATAGAATGATTTGGGATAATAGGCAGACCCCATCTGTTCCCATTTTAGGATGCTTTGCTTTCTTTTTCAAAATCTGCCCATAAATAAACATACAGAGAAAAATACTGAGGTGTGAAGCACACACCATGGGGTTAGCACAGAAGGTCCTGCTTCATGTCTACCAGCACTGACATGCTCAGCTGTTGCAGCATATATCATACCTGACATCCAACATCACCTATGCAACTCCTTCAGGTCTAAATTTGAGTGTTACTGGAAAAGCCTGGGTGAATGGAAATTTAACCTTCTCCAGGAACTGCTCCCTTCCTCTCAGATTAAGTCAGGGCATTTCCATAACTTCACTATTTTACGGTGCCAAGGTTCATACCGAGAGTCTGTGCAGGTTGTGTGCAGATTACGGAGGTGATGTGTGGGGTGAGAGCGTGTGTTAGTTATCTTTGGGCACACACACGGCTGAGAAAGTAGAATTGCTTTCACAGCATTTGAGGGAAGACACCACTTCACCCTCATTTTTGGCTGTGATAGGGTGGGGAAGGGACTTTCTGGGTTAAGGGGACAGTCCCTCATAATGCAGTTGTCATTGAAAATGGTTTTATCAAGGCAGGGGACAAGACACAACTCAAGAGGACAGATTTCCAGCTGCCTGCATGCTTGTAGCATTTCCTTTACTCCACTGTGTGAATTCTGCCCTATGGCATTTTAGGGTTTTCCTTATCCTGAGGTGCAGCTGATTATTGCAGAGAAGCTGCCTGGCACTGTTTCTGCCAGACTTCTCATATCAGATTAGCGTTCCCTGTAAGCACCGTGGAATGGGAGGCTGTGAACCCAGCCCAGTGTGGGTGATTGTACCTTGGTATTACCTAATTCTTATAGTATTAAGGTAATTAGGAAACATGAGACTTCACAAAAATAGTCAGCTCATTGTACTGAGAGTATCAAAGGCGTTTCCTCTCCCATGTCAATTTGAACAGTGCTCTTGGCTACTACATTAATCAGCTTAGCTAAATTTGTTTTGCATGTCTGATCTTAATGAATGACTGGTTGTTTTTCTTTTAGGTTTAAATTCACTGTATCTGCATAAAATAGGGAAGTTAGCAGTCAGATTCCAGAAGCTGAAAGGCAGAGGGGGGCCAAGGAGACAAAATCCACACTAACAAGTGTGGGACTGTAGGAGAGCACCCCAGCATGTGTCACTCTGGGCTAGTGCAGCAGCCATATGTCTGTCACATCCAGGTGTGAAGACCTTTGGGATCTGAACAAATGTGGATTATGGCCCCATTAAACCTTTGAAATTATTCCTTTCTGGTTATGGCAAACATTGAAGATGTAGTTGTTGTATGTTATGGTGCCTACACGAGCGTCACATTCATTATTCATTCCTCTCCCCTTTTCATCTGTTCCAGGGTGGGTCTCATAATATGTGGAGCTTCTGTCATCATCACTTATGGGCATTTTCCAAATGCGGTAAAATGAAAAAATGATGGAAAAGTGAAGTCTCTGGTTAGAAACACACTTTTGCTGGATTGAGACAGTTCACACAAGACGAAATTGGTGGCAGGCTTTTTTCAGATTCTTTTCTAGTTGATCCAATTTATAATCTGTCCCTGCAAACATGCCATTTCTAATGGGTTCCATATGACTCTAAGCCTTCCTGCTATTTCCTACTTTAAAGATTGCTCTGTTCAGCAAGAAGTCTGCCCCTCTGCAGCTTGTCTAAGAGTGTTTGTTGTTTTTTCTTTTAAAAAAACCAAACAAAAACTGGAAGAGGGCCTAGGACTGGATGCCACTTTTACAGTCATTCTTCACAGCTAACCTCGACCTCCATTCTAATGCTGCTGATGGCAAACCAGTCTGTTTAAAACACATATGCCAATGTAACAAGGAAGGTTGAGGTGTTTTGGCAGCCTGAAGTGGCCACAGTAATAGAGACTATGAGGAGCAAAAGGTGTCCACTTACTGGTGCTACTATAGTGCTTATCATTTTCCTCATCCATAATTAAATTATTATTTTTTTACAATGAGTCTCTAAACTGCTGTCAAGCTGAATTATTTCATCCTGGTTCCAGAGAATGGTTCTGCAAATACTCCTCTTGGCCAGTTTTTATGGTCTATGAGTATAGAGGGGTTTTGAAAGCACATTACTACTTTACTACCCACACATTTCCCCATCTACTCCCTATTTTGCTGCCGCCGCCTCCTCCCTACATTAATCCTCCATTAACATCATAAGGCACTGATGAAGGTCACTCCTGTACCAGCAAGCTTTTGCAGCTATGGACAGTTACATCTTAGCACTGAATATGCCAGTTTTGGTTTTCCTCAATAAGAGATTACCAGGAAAAATATCACTGCCAGCTGAGCTCCTGAATCCCTAGAATTTTCCCACTTAAATGAGGGAATCTTGTAAAACCAAAGATTAAGGCCCTTTCTCTTTTGTGCCATTTTCAGTGTCTAACCAAAGAGGGTTCCCTACTTAATAATCTGTTCAATTCCAAATTAATGCAATTAGTGTATGAGGTAGCTTGATAAAATGGAAGTAGGGAGCTGAACTGCCTCTGGCAATGTCTTCCCATCTTATGTGACCTCTGTTCCTTAGTTTTCTCATCTGATACCATTTAGAAGAAACACCTCTACTTAAGGCACCTACATAGGCTTATGATGGGAAAAATCAGTATGTTGACATATGAATTACTATTTTTAATTTGTATTAGACTAGCTGCTACAGCTTGTAAAGTGCCACACTAGGCACACTAGTCCCTGCCAACATAAAGTTTATGATCCAGACAGACAAATGTGAGAGAAGGCAAATGTCACCTTTATTTTGTGTCTGTGGAAACTGAAGCTCTGAGAGAGTCTCTTCAAGGTCATAGGAAGCCTCAGTGAGAGATGCATGGATTGAATCCCCAGCTCCTGAGTCCTGGAACCATACCTTATTAATTACACAAACATTTATTCTAAGACACTAAAATTAAATTCCCCATAGAAATAAGTTTGAATAGAAGTTGGCTTTTTTAAGTGGGTTACAAACTCAGAGCAAGACATGTATTAAGGAGCCATTAAAAAAAAATCAAGTTAGTCTCCTGAGAAAGATAGTTTTTTAATTAAAATAGAGCAATCTTGATTGGACTCAGTGGACCCAATTCTTTACTGTATTTGCAGTTTGTATATTCTGAAATAGCCGAGTTGTACAAGCTTATTACTGTCTAGAGCTGAGTGAGCTTGCTCTCTGTGAAAATTCAGTGTATAGCATCTGGGACTTTAATGAGAAATAGAAGAAATGCAGTTTTGCCCTTTTAAAGAGAGAATCCTGTCCCTTACAAATCCAAGAATATTAGCATGAGATGTGGTTTAATTTGGCTAATACTTGAGAAAGGGGAATCTAAGCTTCCCTGAGCTACCTGTAAAAGTACTATACTGCAGGCATGTAGAATACAAGCCTGTCACTTTCCTCTGACTGGTTCATATTCAGAGGGGACAGTAAAGGAACTTAATTGTATATTTTCCCACATTAAAATCAGTTAGGTTGTCCAGACCACAGAACTATCCAAGTGTTGTGAATTGGGTGTGAGAGGAACAATCCTTGTAAAAGGTCCCTGGAGATTCATATTTATAAATTCCATCTAATAGCTATTTAATATCAACAAGAATGTGTCAGTATCAACAAGTGATATATTAATACTGGAATATAAGGTGTTAAATCTTGCATAGCTATCACTTGCTAATGAGGACTGACCTTTGCAGCAGTATATACAGTCAGTTTATTAAAGCAGGGACAGAGCAATCTCTAGGCCTTTGGTCAATCTATGTTGCTCGGGGCTGAGGAATTTCCATTTAAAATATCTCTTCAGGTGATAAAGACTGATTCAATAGAGATCAGCTAATAAAGAAAGTGCTGGAAGCTACTATTAAATTCTAGCTTCTGTCAGCTTAACAGCAAAAACTTTTAATGAGGAAACCATTAAAGTTGACCTAATGAATCAGAAATGCTTTTCCTTGCTGGCTAATTATAGAGTGCCTAGAATATCTTTCGACATATGTAATTTAGAAAATATGGATCTATTGAGTCCCCCTGCTCTCGAAGGAAACCTGTTGCATAGCAGAAAACTGGAGAATGCTCTCCTGGGCGGATGCAGGGTTTGACATGGACTCAGTGAGGAATCTCCATGGTCAGGGAGGCTGGGTGTAGAGGATATGCAAATGGATGGAATTAGTGTTGTGTGTAAAGAGCTATGGTTGTGGAGGAGCACAGTAGGACACATAATGGATAAGAACGGTTGCTGCAAGCATCTGGTCTGGAAAAGAGCATTATGATAATGCCCCAGTCAGTAAAGTAGAAAATATATCAAGAAACCCTGTTTACAATTACAATTTGAGGTGGAACATCAAAGAATGTCACTGAAGATGATGTTACTGTTTGTCTCAATTTTTTTCTTCTATTAGAAGTATCTTTTCCTTTTTTGTGACCTAGGGAAATTTCATCGATATTACAGTAACATCCAGAAATTCAAGCTTTGATCAGATTGGGCACTTAAGAATCCAGCTAAGAAACAGTTTCCACCAGTCACTTCTCGTTCTCCTCTCCACAAAATCTCAATTTCTAAACAGGATAGATAAAAGAATGAAACTATTCCTGTTTGGCAGACATGAAGTGCAAAGAAAAGAAATCATTTATCAAAAGTTGCATCTGAGCTATGACTAGAGCTCAGGTTTTGGAAGTCTTAATTTGAAAATTGAACTTCAGCTCCAATCTCCGTATGGGGGATTATTTATGGTTATTGTAATGTATTTCCATTTTCATATGAAACTTCCTCTGTTACTAGGTCCAGTCTGGGTTTTTCCCTTCAGTTCCTAGTCTACAGAACTCTGACATATATAAAACCTATTTCCAGGATATTCAAAGTCTTTAAGAACTGTGATAGAAAAATATCAGGTGTTTGGGGTTTTTTATGTGATGTGCTAAAATGTCATTCACAGTAAAAGTCACAACCTAGTTTATGGAAGTTGTCAGAAGAGAAAACCCAGATGTGCAACGTACTGTAGAGACTTCTGTGTCTGTGACTTGTACAACTCTTAGTTCCTTTCCTCTGTGATTAAGAAACAAAACCTTAAGTTAAAAAGTAGAAGCTGTCTACATTGTGGATACAAACCAAGTGAGATGAGGTGGAAAGGGTATTACAGTTTTAAACTGTAGCGAAATACAAACAACCGTTTGGAACAAAATCCTCCTGTTTTCAATGCAGTGCTATAATCAGATTATAAAATCTTTATTTAAGATCTTTTATTTAAGAAAATAAAATATAACTTACTTGATTTCTGGTAGATTACTGTGGGTTTAAAGCTTGACAGGGGCTCCTAGGAGGTAGGAATTATACTCTATTGAAGTAACAGATTTGCACAATTTTTTTACTAGAATAAAAGAGAGATATCTGAAGATCCCTTTCAAATTCCTTCAAAGTTAGTATCAAGTCAGCTAAACTGTGCAATGCTGTTGTATGTTCTAGTAAGCTCCGGAGGGAGTGATGGCGCTGGGGTTAAAGCTTAAGATGGGTGAGATCTTTAGAGCAACCACGTCTTCTGTAGGAGTGAGTGGTATTGTACCATGCACTGGTTCAAGTACTCTGTTGGTACTTGGAGCTGGGGATGGGAGGTGCTGTGGCATGTCCCCCACAGAGGTTCATCATATCCCATAGGTGTTCAAAAGAGGTTGTCTTGCAGAGAAAGTGATGGCTGGAAGTGGAGAGCTGAGAATCAGGTTCACTGCAAAGCCTGGGCTTGTGGTATGGCAGGTTGCTGCCATGGGCAGTGCTGTAAGTGGAAGCAACTTTTGTGTAGGTCTAATGTCAAACTGTTATACTGTGAGCTGATTTGGTCATTCTATACTGACCATATTTATGTCAGCTGGGGGCTGTTGTACGTCTGATCTTGCAGCCTTATTGATTTAGCTGTTGATATAGGTGCCAGTGTCCAGTCCTATGCCCCATCATGACAGAGCTGTTGACTGTGCTAGCTTCCTTGTGGGCCAGGAGGTTTCCAGACCATATTTGTCTGTCTTTAGCCATGTCTTGGTCTTCTTTGCAAGGCTGGCATTTGTAAACTAGATACTCCTTCATGTACCCAGTGTGCAAGGACTTGAAGTTACTGCTGTTGATGCTAAACTGAAGCTAGGGAGCTAATAAGCCTCATTAAGACCAGACCTTTTTAGAAGAGATGCTTAATGCCTGCAGCAGTACAGCTATTCTCCTGCTCCAGCAGATGTTTATATTGTAGGTTCCCCAGCTGATGTTACTTGCTGATACCTGTGGCTACCAGACTAGGACAGGCTGCTTTTCTGTGCTGGGCGTGCCTGAAATATGGCCCTAGCTGTGGGAGGGATGGGAAGCGGAGCCGACTGTGTCTGTCTCGCATCCCACGTGTAAGACTTGACAGGCCAGGCTCCGTGCCAGCCTTCTGGAGATCCCCTTGGCAAGTACAGTCAAAGGGAGCTCTGATGAAGGGCAAAGAGGCTCCATCTTTATATTAAGGTAGGAGCAAGTGCCAAGTGACTAAGGTGTCAATCCTGCATCTTTTACTCAAGAGACTTGCTATTACAGTGGTAAAGATCCAGCTGGACTTAATTTCTTAATATTTCCTTCATGCTTGAAAATGCCACATATCCAATACAAATGAATTTCTTTTATCCTCCTCTCTTAAGAATTTGAATGATTCAAACTTGGGATGTTCTTCCTTTGTTCTCTGCATTTTGAGCCTTGAGGATTATGTGTGTCCTGACCTTCTTTGTCAGGAACTTTCTTTCCTAATTGTACAATTCTCTATTATTAGCTCTAAACACCACAAGGATTCACAATAGCATCCCAATTTTCTTCATGTGGGGTTCAACTCTCAGGCAAAACTGCAATGTGCTGTTTTAGAAGCAACTTCTGTCTAGTCTTTCTGTGTGTTATTTGAATTTCAAGTGAATACATAATTGCACATCGAACTATTAAGAAGATTTATGGTTCTGTGTATTTCCTGTGTATTTAACATCCCAGAATTTTGCACTGGGCCTTCTGGTACTGTTTATTTACTTAGGGTTGGTTTTAGGCTATAGGCATTAATAATTTTATGACTGAGTGTTCCTAACAGATGGCTTTATGGGTTGTAACAGCCTCCAAAGAGCAGTGCCAGGGAGCAAAATGAAACCATATATAATACAAACAGTTGTGTGCAGGCTTGCTGAGGGTCACAGAAATACCTCATTTATTGAATATCTTTCTGTAAAGGAGGGTTAGAAACACCAGCTAAGAATGGAGCCAAAGAGACTCCCTCTGGATAATGTTAGTGGTATATTATTGTGACTTGGCGACGTGTGTAATTGGTACCAGTCAAAGGGGCCCTCCTCCATCTCCCTCCTCCCTCTTTGAGTGTCTCACTAGAAAAGGCCTATAGATTCATGGCTTGTTATAACTTAGCGTGTGTGTTTCTGGACAGTGTATGTTCTGTTACTCCTGAAAATAAAGTAGCTTATTGACTTTCGGGGACTGTGCAAAGAGGAGTGCAGCGCGTGCAATAGAAAGTGGTCTGACCTATTTGTTGTGGCAGTCAATGGGGAGAGTGATACTAGGCTGTTCTGTGCCCTGTAAATCTGCAGGAAGTACATTGTGGTACCTGGTAGGCAGTTTTCTCTTGTATCTTTTCTGTGTTAATGCTCTTCTAGATCTGGGGGAAGAATCCAAGTCTGAAGGCCAGTGAAAGCTGTGAGACACACATTCACCAACCGCTTCTGATAATTATTTAAAAGAAACCTTATGCATATGTTTATGTATATTGGCATGAAAGCAGTGCATTATAGGCTTGTAATCTAGAAACCCTGTTGGGTGTATGCCCAATTCTTCTGGTGGAACTTAAAGGTCTTGTGACTCATTGGCAGCCTCTGATACTCCAAATCAGGAACTTATCATTGATCCCATAGAAGTAGTGCCAAGGCTAACCTTATCTTGACAAGACTGGATTACATTCAGCTGCATCTGAATAACTTACAGAAATTACAGATAGCTCCTGCATAAATGGAGATGTAACAGCTTGTAGCATAATCAGAGGATCTCAGACTGTTGCCCACTCTTTTAATGACTGCAGAGACCACAGGAGGCAGGAAAAAAGAAACCACTGGGTCTTCTAGATAACTTGACTGGCTTAATAATCTCAGTAGGAATTTATTATCTGTTTGTGCTTTTCAAAATACCACAGGCAAAAAGAGAGGAAAAGAGGAAAAAGGAATAAAGTGCTATGTGATTTCTTGAGGTTTACTTTGCTGAGCTGGCCTATAAGCAATGTAAGGAGGATGACTTGTAGCAAAGATGGTGTGCAGCATGATTAGGAAAAAAAAAAAAAAAAGGTCTGCTAAGCTAATCTTTTAGGAAAAAGGATTTTTGTACTGAAACTGGTGGTGATCTTTACAGTTTTCAAACTGTACCAACTTTGAAAAAATGCATGGTTCTTGTTTAATCATTTGGGACACCTTGGGCCAAAGGAGCATCAATTCACTGAGTAGGTCTTATAGACCAGAGCACCTGTGTAAATTCAGTGTAAAGGAGCAGAACATTAACTTCCTCTTCTTTCATATGTACAATGCGATGAGAGGGATAGAGAAGTCTGACGATGTAGTTCAAAATACTATACATTTGAAACAGCTTGTTCTGTATATAAAAAAAAAAAAATAAAGTGAAAATTATTTCTTTTTTTAATTTAAGTGGAGTAACATAAATCTGAGGGCTGAGATTAAGCCGCAATAGTAGATGTCAGTATGTATAGGAAGGTACAAGTAAGAAAGTCCTTAATGATCTCCCATCAATGCAGGAGCTAAATTTAGCTTTTCATATTTGACTGTAAGAAAGTCACACTGTCATTAGGCTGTGGTGGTTCCTCCTTTATCTGATATCTTGACCTCTTCTGAACCATTAAAAAAGATATCTTTTTTCTGCAGTAGCCTGGTTTTAAAAAATCAGTCATTATGAATCAGATTAAAAAAAAAATTCCTGGATGATGCATCTTCAGTGTTGTCTCTGAAGCTTCAAGTAATGATTTTGTTAGAAGACTGGTAACTGATTTCTATGCAGATATCAACAGAAGCCAAATCATAACCCTGCAGTAGAATCAGAAGGACTGGTATGCTTTACATTATGTGCTTTTACTCTTCCTCAGGACCAGAAGAATTATTAGCACTTTTGTTTTGTCTGCAATGAAGCCACGCTGTGCCCAAATGTGCTACTAGGGAAACAAACCATCAGAATACTTCTCGAGATCATGAATGCAGCAACTGTAAGGAGACCCTGGTGGTGACAGGTAGGTGCATGCAAACTTGCAATGTGTAGAGTCATTCTGTGGTGGTGAAGTCCTGGAGGTGTGAGTATTGACCTCTTAAATGAGCAAGGGAAGCTGGCTATTGGCAATGCTATGGAGTGGTTTATTCTAAAAAACATTCTCTGATTGTCCTGGTAAACATGACATGATCTTTGTGCAAAGGGGGGTACTGGACAATCTGCTGCCAGATTGTTTGCTACATGAAGCAGACAAACCTCTGTCCTTTAATGTCAAATGAGCTGATGGGAGGACAACAGGCTCAGGTTTGCATTTTGCTGTTGCTGGAAGCACTTACTAAGTCTTTCTACCTGGTGCCCCCTAGTACTTTGGGGTGTCTAAAAGGTGGACAGCTATTTCATGAGGGCTTCCAGCTTGCCATGAAAGCAAGCCATGGAAATTTTTAAGCTTTTAGTTGCCTGCCTTAAAAGTTTTCAGCGCCCTTCAGGGAAAATATCCAGCATTTATAAATTGGCTACTTGCTAATTTATAGATGCTAATTTATAGTTGAATGCTGCTTGCTTTTGAATCCTCTCTGTCTTTTCTCTTGATAGCAAGTGATAAGAGACTTGGCAAATAAAGAACATTAGAAATCCTGATGTGTCAGCTCTCGTAGATGTTTCTATCAAATAATGCTGTGATCATTTGGGTTAAAAGCTAATAGGACTGCTTTCTCTGGGGGTCATTTCCATGTAGCATTTTAGTTTCTGCAGATTCTGATGGACTCTTCTGAGGTATCTGGATGTGTATGTTATTGAGCCTCCTTTCCTCCCTGCTCCCCCCATCTCTAATCCACATCTAGAAAAAGCCTTTTCCAACAGTTGTTAGTGGTAGGTAACTTGCTGTGGGTGTTGGATTATAAGGTCCTGTTTGCCTCCTCCCTAGATTGGATACCCAGAAACCACTTTTATCTTTCTTTTTTCAACCTGCTGATGTGTGGTCCTTTTGAATTACCTTATGTCTGAATTAAAAAAATACGAGGGAGAAGGAGGGGATGCTTACAAAAAGGAAACATTTTGCTGAGGTTTGCAGGGTAAATGTAAACATGAGTAGTAGTGCTATGGGTACGCCTTTCTAATACAAACAGCTCAACTTGCAGTATGACAGTTAGTATGAATATAAAATATTCATACCCTGTTCAAGTATGCAGTGATGAGCTCAAAGAACATCACTCTTTCATGAGCTTGTCAGTGTATTATTCATACTCTGTACAGTTGATACCTTTAGATGATATTTTTAATACGCACATTGTATACTTAGAAATATGTCTTATTTACACTTAATTTTTGTGAGAGTTGCACCAAAAATGGTGCTGATCCTCACCTTATAAGCTGTGCATGAGAATTAAAAAGTTCATCTCTCTCTTTGGGATACTTGTATCTTGATTTAGATTAGGGTTTTAAAAAGTTTATTCCTGCTATTGTGTTGTTGAGTTACTTTAGACACTCAACTATTAGTGAGATGGCAATGTTGTGATGTGATGGGCATTACTGATTTTTTTTATTGATTTTGTTACCATTTTCATAAAATTACCTGGGATTTTTCATGTGCAAAGCAGACCATAATCGGAGCTAGGGTAAATCTGCACAGTTCCAGTGACTCAGTATTGCTCTAACAACTTCCATTTGGCCACTTGGGGCAAGTAAACCAATTTTTATCCAGTTTAACTGTGGAAATAAGGTGTCTAAAATCACCTTGTGAATATTCCCCGATTCTCCTGTATATATTTGAACCTGTTGTGTAACTTCAACAAAGTACAACAGGACAATAGGAAGCTGCAAAATACTGAATTCTTAAGAAAATCAAGTATAATTTTTAACTTCCGATATCATTAGATAATAGAATCACGGAATTTCCTCAGCTGGAAAAGACCTAGAAGATCATCAAGTCCAAATGTTACCCTAACACTGACAAGTCCCCTAAACCATGACTAAACCATGTCCCTCAGTACTATGTCTATGTGACTCTTAAATACCTGCAGGGATGGGGACTTCACCACAGCCCTGTGCACCCCCTTCCAATGCCTGAGAACCCTTTCAGTGAAGAAATTCTTCCTAATATCAAATCTAAACTTCCCTTGGTGCAACTTGAGGTCATTTCTTCTTGTCCTGTCCTTTGTTACCTGGGAGAAGACACTGATCCCCACCTCTCTACACCCTCCTTTCAGGTAGTTGTAGAAAGCAACAACGTCTCCACTCAGCCTCCTTTTCTCCAGGTTTAGCCTGCAACCAACTAAGAGATGGTAAATAATTTGCTCTGTCTGGTCACTAACTGCTGATGTCCAGCTGACCACCTAGGAGACACACAGTGCTTAGTCTCCTGGCCCGGTAGAGTATATGGAGTCTGGGGCAGACGGCAGCTCAAGCCATCTCTTGCCTAAGGGAGAAGTTAAATAAAATAAGCTTCTGGTGGTAAAATGGAAGTGATGGGGTCTCAGACTGTTACCTTAGTGAAATAAAATAATAATAATAAAAAAATCAATCAACCATAAGGAACAAATGAATTGAGAACAAAGTATCATTCATTTCAGAGTTCATGGAACTGTTATTGCCACTCTTTTTGCCTTTTCCACATCCTGGCTTTATCTTGCAATGACTTCTTACATCATGGTCAGGAATGAGTGTAATACTAAAATGCCAGATCCAAGTGAAATCAAATGCAGACCCCACACCGATTTCTAAAATGGCATGATTCCATCATTTGTCTTTCAATATGTTTGCATAAGGCTTCACTCAATGGGCCTCTGATTTTTGACTCGGGCTTGTGCATACATGATTAATGCATGTTATTTTTCACTACTGTCACATTGAAAAGAATTTCAAAGAGGAGGATTTAAAGTTAGTTGCCTCTGTCTACATAGACATAATTACAAAAAACAGCTTCACTTTCAGAGGTGATCAGTACCCTCATGTTCTAGTGGTGTCAGAACTATAAAAACAGAACACTTCTTAGGGACTGAAATATGTATTTTTTGCTGAGCCAATTCCTTCAAGATGGGAGTCAAAATTTTTTTTTTTTTGTCAAATACTTTCTATTTTCATGCCCAGCTGAGTTTGCATAATAACCAGAGAGAAATAAATGTCTGACTTCTACTGTTTTCCAAGATGCATTTTAATGCAAATTTATTCATTAATAATCTCTATTCATTGTTAAATCCTCTTTGCAGTTTGGATACAACAATAAGCAATATTTATTAATGATCTTTCACATATGAACTGAAATAGGATGTTACCATGATAAAGAAGCTGCAATTTAAACTACTTCCTTGCAGTACTACACATCAAACTTCTGTGTAAGGCAAGTTCATTTAAAAATAATAATTAGTCCAAAAGAGAAACTGATTCCTCTGTTTTGGCTGTTAGGTGAAAACACAATGTGAAAAACTGGATGCCAAAGCACTCTTATACCCGCAAAAAACCCTCAAACCCTGATATATCAAATGCCTCTGAAATTACATTAGCAGTCATCAGCTAGTGACTTCACAACTTCATGCCAGGATTCCTTAACATTAAAGTACGAAGTCTAGTCTTCAAGGCATCTGGGTAATGAGAAAGGAGAAAAGACACTATAGACATTTTTGGAACCAAAGTTTATAACTTCTGACTCACAGAAGATACTAAGTGGAGGTAGAGGATTGTTCCATGAACGGAAATTGAGGAGCCATCTAAACAAAAATGAATAAGGAAAGGCAGAAGACATCTATGCAATGAGAGTGCTAGAGAGAAAAGATTTAAAATTAAATGTATACTTGGCATCATTATTTCAGAAAGCATGACAGTATTGACCATGGACTCAAAGGCAAGTGAACAAGAAAGTAGAAATGATATTTGCATTGAAGGCAGTTAGAGTTCAAAAGTCTGAGGACCCAGATAATCTCCACCTCAGCCTGTGTGAAAGATTGCTTTATAAATTAGAAATTTTGTCAGCAGGAATTTCTATTGAAGCCATCTAAAAGTGAGACAATAAATCCCAAATCTCATACATATACTGAAGAAATGCTGGCAGATTATACTACACTGCAAGCTGAAGGCAAAAATATTTGAATACCTGAAGGTAAATAGGAAATTACATAAAATGTATCATTGGCTTATCAAAGATAGATTTTTACCAGACTAACATAATGTTGTTTATTGGCTAAACAGAAAATTTCTAAATAAAGACAACACGGTATTGTTCACTGTAACATTCAGTACAACGTGACATGGGGACCACTATTTAGACTGGAGAAGATGACATTAGGTACAAAAACAGGGGCAAAGGAGATAAATTCAGTCTAAAATAGCTGGAAGGAAGGGTCACTAGATTGTTCAAGGGACATGAAGTGTTTGTAACTGTTTTATAAGGAGCATTGCTTAGCCTGCCAGCAGGAATCTGGATCTTTGCTATCTATGGTAACACCAGGACATGGCACCTGGAAGCGAGAAGAATATTCTAGGGTGGAAAGTAGGTTCCTAGCAATCAAAATAATGTGGTTCTGGATCATTCTGCTGAACAGAGTGGCAATGGGAAGAAAAGCCTCTTATCCTTTTAAAATTGAGGAGAATGAGATTATTTCCACATTACAATCTATTTTTCCTCAGTGAAGTTGTACTCTCCTACTTGCAGCTAGGAAGAGGAGGAGGGTCTGTCCCAGGGCTCTTGCTCTGTTAGGCATTTCTTCTTAAATGTGGGAGAACTTGTTGGATCCTGGTAAGAACCTCAGATCTGTATGAGCCCTGGGTGGACAAGTTTGATGGTTGTTACCTTCTGTCGGCAAGTAGCAGTAATGTAAAATGACTTGCTTCTGCACAACTTTAATTGGAATAATTTCTTAAGTCTAGATTGGCTCTTAGGTCAAACAGAAATGGGAAAATCTTGCAAGTGAATAACAAGCATGAGTGTTTTTCATGATCTAAGTGACCATCTTGGTCCTAGACAGGCAGTTTGAAGTTTCTTTTTCTTTCATGGCATGCAATATTTTAAAAATAATAAAGCAACAGCAGTTTAATTATTGTTTCTCACTGAATGAAGCTACATTTGCAGATATTAAGTTTTGTGGTTCCCCTCCCCGCCCCCCAGCCCTTTCTTTTTAAAATAAACACAGAAATGTTAAATGGTGTTATGTTTAGCTTAGTACTTTTACACTTTAATCAGCACAGTGTTAAATACCATGGTGAATGATACTTTGTAAGCTTATTCTCATGTTGGTACTTTTATTGACTGGTTTTATGAGATTTTTTCTTTTTTTTCTTTTTTGTCTTATGTTTTAAGAACTGTCTATTCCAGTGAGATTTTCAGTTAGTGCTTTTCTTTGTGATTCAGAAAGAAATTCATCAAAAGATGGTCAAACCACTTCAAATCAAATATATGATGTAGTTGACAGCAACTGAAACACCCTTATTGCACCTGCTTATGTCACTAAAAATGTTCAAACTACTGGAAAATACCTGTGATTAACCAGCAGGGTATCTCATGTAGGACGGAACTCCCACAGGTACAGATGTGCTAACTCAATATACTATGTTTATAATCTCTTTCTTTCAGCTAAAAATGCATGTATGGAGTGGCAGATGATGTCATGAGATAAGAGGTGTAGCACAGTAGAGCACCCTTGGATTCTCAGCTATGTCATTTAAAAATTTTCCATCAGTAGCTTTGAAGTATTTTGGGGATAGAAGCTGACTTGAGGTGCAACCATTTCCAGAGACCAATGGTTTACCCAGACAGATCTGTAGCCTTATGCCACTTAGCAGAATTTTTGATAATATTCCCTTTTTGATAGCAAAGCATCTTTATTAATTCCTGCAGAGTCCACTGATTATTTTGACTGAAGTCCAGTAATTTCTATCAGTCTATTCAGCTGGAAGAAGTTTGCCAGACACAGTGCTGTTGGAATGGTCATGCACTGCAGGTGCTATCATGTTGGATAGCAAAAATCAAGGCAGCTATCCAAAATATTGGAAGGAAAAAAAAAAAAAAAAAAAAAGCATTTCCCAGAATAATGTGGGGTTCATATTATGTTTGAAGTCTTGGAAATTTTCTAGGCAAAATGATTAGATTTCAGACAGCATGTGTCGACTGCCATTTGAGTAGGCTTGAATGATGGTAGAAGCTTCAGTGTTAGCTTCATTTCACCTTGAAGACCTCTCACGCTCCTCAGCATTCAGCACTTTCCCGTGGGTTTATGTGAGCTTCTTACTGTAATATCCAATATCTTGCTGCATTTCAAGAAATAATTCTGGACTAAAGCAAAGTTGAGAAGTTGGTATGCAGTACGGATCTCTGTCTACGTCTGGTAGGATGCATGACAGATGTGACATATATTCTACACCTGAGCCTGTTTACCAGTAATTAAAATAAGAGAGTATACATGTTATTGATGCTATACTTTATATGATTTACTCTGTTTAATTTACTTAAAAACCAGGAAATATTATTTTTCCTTAGAGTCTCTGATATATCTCTGTAAATGAGATCCTTGACATACGCTGAAATTTGTGGCATTCCCTCAATCAGACATGATCATCAGAATTATGATAAATCTGGGAAGCGTTATTATAATTTTGATTTCTGACTTACATTACCTGTGGAAGCAGGCAACAGAATGGAAAAATGAACAGGCAATCCTAAATGAGATCAAAATCTGATTTCAAGTGATTTCCTTTCTTTTATTTTCATGTACTAATTTCCCCATCTCCTCCTAGTTCTTTTGTCCTTGTGTGTCAGTGTGATAGCACTGGTGTCCCTGTGGTACTGCCCTTCTATTTCTGGTTATTGCTCCTGTGTTGCACTGCTTGACCCTCTGAAGAAGGTCATTCCTACTTGCCCCACAAGGGCTGAGTTAGGAACAAGGAAACCAGGTTTTGTCATTTGCTGCCAGATTTGCTTTTATGATTCCAAGTTTTTCTGCATTGGATTATTAACCGCAAATACCAGCCTTTCGAGAGCTTCTTGTAATCCGTTTCACAGGGATTTTGTGCCTTGTGTCAAACCTGCTTCCCTTTCCCCTTCCTTGGGGAATTGCACAAGTGATGTGCACGTGGCATAGGCTTCCCAGCGTTGCTCCAGTTGTGTGGGGCTGCTGATAAGAGGTTGCTCCTCCTTGCTATACAGCAGTGGTGCAGCCCTGCGTCCATCTGGGAGCATGCATGCCATGGGAGGCCAGCACAGTCTTCTTCCAGTAAACCCACATATGGATGCTATATACCACTAAATCTTCTCACAACAGGGTCACCAGGAGAGCAGTTGGACTGAAGTAGCTTCAGAAGGTAGTAGCTCCACAGAAGCTCACTGGATGTATCTTTTTGTTGTTGTTTCCTGACTCTTGCACACCTCCTTACTTTGTGCTTTGTCACTAAACCAAGTTCTGGGATCACATGTTTTAGTCCAATGGGATAAAATAATGAAAGCTAGCCTTGAAGGGAGGGAGGCACAGAAAAGAACTTATCCACTTTTCCCTTCTGTTAGTGATAAGGATTTAAGGGAAAGAAAAAGAAAAAGAAAAAGAAAAAGAAAAAGAAAAAGAAAAAGAAAAAGAAAAAGAAAAAAAGAAAAAGAAAAAGAAGTATTTATTTTTGCATCAGAAATACAAGTTCTACCTCTGTTAAACCAGTGAGAGGACAAAATCCCAGGATACATGGGAGTAAATGCTGAATCCATGAAGGGGAATTCTGACTAAAAATCTTGGGGCTTAATCATTAATCTCCAAAGTAGGAAAGCATTTGCTGAAGAGCAGGAACACTTCCTTCCTCAGCCTGCTCTTCACTAGACGAAGGCTCCTCAATAATTAGGGCACAGTCTTTGCAAAGCCACATTTAACTCTGTGTCACTGGCTCTTGTGGCACTCTGGGCAAAATGTGTGAGAATAGTAAGAATTCATTGCCTGGTAATGACCTAAGGGTGGTAGTTTCTCTACCATGTCCCAGGAGTCATGTCCTGATGTAACATGCTTCAGCCTTGGCAAGACAGCTCTCATTGCACATCCAGCAGATCTTTCAGGGAACATCAAACTTCATGCATTGACAAAATCTGAGTGTTCTGCAAGTTTTGTTTTTTTTTAAATTAAAACCTTTAGCATTTTTTTTTCCCAGTCAAAAGGGTGTATAGGCACAATTTAAGTAGGCTCTTAGTATCATCTTTAGAAGGAACTTTACCTCCATTAAGTCTTTAGTGTTCCCAGCTAATTAAATTATTAAGTAGCTTTAGTCATCCTTGAAATATACTTTGGGTTTCAGGAATAAATTCCTCTTTCTTTAGGGGAAGATTTGTGCATCAGAGGCATTGAAAAGAGCCCATGATTTGCATCTGATTGCTCTGAAATGACTTTCTTAATTGGAGACAACCTATGTGCAGAAGCTGAGGCTTGTCCCTGCACCTTGGCTCAGCCCAAAAATAATGTAACAAACAAAAGGTGCAGGAGCACTGCTTAATCTCCTGAGAGCCCTGGAGAGGTACTAGCCTGCATTGCATCCCCCATCTTGTTGATGCACGGTAAAGCTGTCCCACTGGTGGAAAAAGTTTTGATGGGACTGGAGTGAAGTCTGAGAAGCAGTGGCACAAAATTCTGTGTTCGTTTCTGTGCTCTGAGACTGTTGCACAGTGAAATGCTTTGTATTTGGAGGTAAAGAGCACATTACCTAAAGCCAGAACACATAATGCTTTCTCTGTATTGTGCTATTAAAACAATTCTTAATGCTGTTCCTTAAGAAGCAAATCTCACTTGTACACGTGAAATCCAGATCACTCGGTGAGATACGGCAGCCTAAGTCCCACAGAAATGGGCAGACAGGTCTTTCTGAAGTGCTCCCTCAAAGTGAAATAAATAAGGACAATACAGCATTGAAAACCTCCTACAGTTTCAGAAAATAGATACCCTTATTCTATTTGTTAAAATACTACAGATAAGCATTACAAAGTATAGCAAAGCCAGCCTAATTATATTACCTTCCAATTCCAGTCTGATCTATTTCACTAATATTGATTTCACTTTGTATCCCATTTGAGCTTACAATGGCAACTGAATTAAGCCAATGTACTTAATTTTGATGTCTATCTGTGCAGAGAAAGAAGAATATATGCCTGGTGGAGATCATTACAGGGGACAAATCCTCTTGCAGATTTTTCTTGTGCTATGGTGCAGCATTAGTAAATTAATGTATGTGTCTATGCAATTTAGAAAAAGAAAAATCAGAGATGATTCATGCTAAAAAAAAAATTCTCAAAACAGAATATTGAAGAGCTCATTAATTTTACAGCAACATCCATATATTGATTTCACACTCTAGGTAGAATTTTGATAAAGATGGCATTTTGAAATTGGTCAGAAATTACACTCTCTGTTTCTTAGGATTATCTATCACTATTATTATTTTTTTAAACAACACTACATACATGGGTATAATTCATAAGCATCTACTGTAATTTAACAATCTTGTCTCCTGGCAGCAGTGTTCACTATGTCTGTAGTAGAACAGAATAATGAGAAGTTGATCTGGTAGATAGACAGAAAAATATATGTTTAGTAGGTAGAGAGAACTTTAAAAAGGAGATGATTTTGCTGAAACAGAAAAAAAAAAAAGCTTCTACTTAGCACATGAACTTGCAAGATTAAATATTATGGAACTGAGAATCTTTTAGGGTTACAGATAGGCTAAAAAAACTTTGAAGAGTAATTCACTGGGAAGAGCAGCTTGGCAGCTAAAATTTGGGCCAAATTTAAACAGCTTGCTTCAGGTACAAGAAAAAAGTAGGAGAATAAAAATACCTAGTTTCAATACTTTTAAAAGGAAAAAAAAATGTTTCTGTTTTGAAGGTGTGCTTACAGAGATTTTTTTTTCAGGGCTAATAAGTCAAATTAGGGGCTATATAAAATTTTTGGAAATAAACCAGGAGGAAAAAAAAGTGTCTTGAAGTCCCCTTGTCCCCTTGAAGCATTGGGTTTTTTTACCTTTAAGTTCTTGTGCTGAACAAAAATCCATTATTCACATAGTGGCAGCCAGACTTTCAGCTGATTGGATATTTATGGGCAACAAGAACATCCAATGTTTTAAACCTCGGGCTCCAGGACACCTTTTGTAACTTCTAACTATGGAGCCATTAAAGGCAGTTACTCCTGGGAGTGGAGTACGTGATTTCCGACTGCAAAGCTTTGAATCTAGAACTGAGGTAGTGTCCTGGTTCTTAGCTGAGGCAGAGCTGGGATTCTTTTTAGTAGCTAGAATAGTGCTGTGTTTTGCTTTCAGCATAGGATTTGTTAAGAGAGAAACACTGATAACACACCAGTGTTTGCATTTTTGATGCTGGAAGTGAAGGACTTCGTGTTTTGTTAGTCTACGGGGACAAGATTTGGGGGGGTGAGGAATATTTAAATTAATAAGCTAAACTGGCATTTGGATATGCCAATGGGATATTCTGTATCATATCACATCGTGTCCAGTATATTAGTGAGGATCTCTTCCTCTTTTGACTTTCTTTCACATGAGCTCTCGCTCTTCCAGGATTGCGGTTTTGGTTCGGGATTGTCGCTCCTCCGGGATTGTTATCTGGGAATGGGCCGGGCTTGGTTGGTGGCTGGTGAGAAATTGCACTGTCTATCACTCATTTGCATATTTTACTACAATTTTAATATTAGTATTATTTTAAGTTTTATTTTATTTAGATTATTAAATTGTTCTGATCTCAGCCTACGAGTCTCCTTACCCTTGCCCCCCAGTTCTCTTCCCTATCCGCTGGTGGGTGGGCAGTGAGAGAACAGCTGTGTTTGGCTGCTAGCTGAGTGCTAGCCCAGTGAAACCACTAGATTCTGTATGACAAAGCAGGGGCTGCAGCTCAGTCACACAATTCTGGCTTTCATAGGAACATTAGATGCTGGTCTGGAGCCCTAGACATGACTTTGCTACAAGTAAACTGTGAAGGATGATAATGAAGTCAGGATGCTGACAGGCACAAACTGCACCCCTTGCAGCTAGATCAGTGCTATATGGGCATTATTTGTCATCCTAAAATACACAGGGATTGCACCCTTGACTTATGCAGGCTCAAGTCTATTAGTGCAGTGCTGAACTGAAAGTCAAAGAATCCACTGCAGTGTTTAGAATTTACATGAAAATTAGCTAGTCATGGGGCAACTAGAGAATAGGTATGCACAGGTTTTTCACAGGCTTTTTTTGTTGTTGTTTGAAGGGAATGAATGGTAACACCCCAAGGCTTCATATTTCATACTCGGCTTTTTATAAAGTAATAAAATTTGTGCATTGTAATACAGGTGGGTGACTAATTGATATGAATGTGTGAGGGGCGGGCAGCCAATCTAGAGACCACCCAGAGCTGTTTGAATTTGCCTCTGCTGTTGACAGACATAGCTATGACTAATTAGGGTTACTGTCAAATGTTCAGCTTTTGCAGCATAGGTGGGGCCGTGAACATCTGTATAGATACAGTATAGATGTTGCAACCTCAGTTCTGTAGCTTTAATCCTAGCCTTTTTTCCTTTTTAAAAAAATTTAAGATGGATAGGAACAGTTTATATATCATTGTCCTCATTATTGAATTTGTCCTTCAATCTTGATAGATTTTATTCTTACATTATATATTAGAGGCTGTGGATACAAAACTTTTTTGATAGGAACCTTATCCTTTTGTGTAATTTGATATCTGACTTTCAGAAAATGACCCTACTGCAACAAAGATGATGATTGCTTTTTACTAATTAAAATGTACCCTGACATGGAGTATTAGGCTAGCTATTTATGTTAGCATTCTAAAAGTATCTGTCAGTCAATGCAAATTGTATGACTGGAAAAGGCAGGAGTTGAATAAACTGGTATGTGAATTCAGGCAATTAATTTTCAATTCTTCCAAGAGAAAATAGGAAGGGAGTCTTTGATCTTTGTTGTTTTCCAAAAGGGAGACCCCAAGCAGTGTGCACTCATTTATTTTATGGTATCCTTAGCCCCTGAAAATATTAACTTGTGCAAATTAAACAATTCATCTAGATTTCCTGAAAAATCTCTAGATTAAAGTGTTTTCTTCCCCTGCTCATCAGGTTCCTTAATTTCACACTACTTGTCCTTCACTGGAAGCCCTCCTCCTCATGCAACAAATGCCCTGGGTCCTTTACTGATTGTGAGCAGCAGGCTCCCATGTGTGCTGCTGGTCCTTCTGCACGGCTGTTGCTTGGGATGTTGAGCAGTACCTCAAGTGATGAATATGTAAGATGAGACACACAGCCTCGCAGTCTGGAGCTGTCAGCTTTCTCCCTGACAGGTTTCCTATGTGGTGGTCTCAAGCTAATTTAGGCCAGTCAAGGATTACCATTTCTGTTCACCCCGACAAGTGATTTGAGGCTGTTGTTTAGGAATTTCTGAGCACGGTGATTATATTTGGAGAGGAGCAAGTGCCTCTGCGTTCTTGCCCTTTCTTATCATTACCATGACAGATAGAGACAGACACACACAATATGTTGTCCTAGAAGTCATGCTGTTCCAAAGTCTCCCATGTCACTTTGAAACTCAAATCCTTCACGTGACATCTGGTATGTAATAAACACTTCAAAATCATTGAGAGATGGAAGTCACAAAACCACATTTATTATAATTTTTACAGGTTTACTGAAGAGGGCAAAGCTTGGTATCCGGGTTTTAACGTAAACCAGTGCTCCTGGTTTCATGTTCTTTCAATGCCTTCCCACAGTAGTTAGGACAGAACTTTTAGCTGGAAGCACTGGGACAACTCCTTTCCCTTTTTTTATGTTTTTAAGTGCCTCATTAGAGCAACAAGATGCAAACACAGAAGAAGGCCCAGCTTTGGCTTCTGGCTTACTGTTACCCACCAGCCCGTTTTCTTTTTGAAGAGACAATGCACTGAGTCTGCGTGTTAGGCAAGCTTCCATGAATCACAGCCTCCTCTTCTTCCTGTTGCTGGATCTCAGACTATTCTTTCTTTCTGCACAGACACAGCACCCTGTAGGCTTGCTGCCAGAACCAGCTTTGCTTCTTTTTACATACATTTGTCTGTTAAAGAAGACAAAAGCTTTTGCAATAAGTTTCTACTATGTTATTTTAGACTATGGCTTCTAGGCATAGGTGAATTTCAAATGAATGTTTTCCAGTGTTTCTTTTAATGATATATTTAATGAAAAAAAGAGGATCTCTATGATAGTCACTGTGAGTAAACACAGACAACGCAATGGGTTTAATGTAATATAAAGCTAGACCAGAATGTGTGATTAGCTGGTAACAGAGTGAAAGGATTTTAAATGATGGTGCATTTATCCAAGATGGCAATGTTATTTTGTGGTACAGGATTGCAATACACGTTTTAAAACTGGCAACTTGTTTTCTCAGGACCTCTTTCACTGGAAGTGCTTCTTTCATGGACCTGTGAGAGACTCAGCCCATTCACAAAGAGAATTTGCTGCAGGTTTCAGTGCTGGGTGCTAAGCTGTGGTTAAAGGCAAAGACCTGGGAAAATACACATAGATTTATGTTCACTGTCCTATAAATGCAAAGATAAACATAAACAAGGCTCAGTTAATGGCCTGCCAAACAGTGCCATCAACATGAGAGAATTTGTGCAGTAAGAGAAAAATCTGAAGCACTTCACTGGCTGAATGCCAGAAACACATAACTAAGTGGTGTTTTTCCGATATGCACACATGCCACTGAGCTCCCAAAGCAGGTGAGTAGACTTGCATACTTGTTAGCATTACAGGATTTTAATCTTTTTTTAACACAAACAAACAAAAAAACCACAAGAACCAAACAAAAAATCTAGGTAGTCTAGGCAGTAGGATCTACTGTCTTTGTTAAAGAAATCTAACCACTAGGTTACTGTTCTTTAGAAGCGAGTAGGGGGGAAGGACCTTGCTCCCTGCATTTGCTCACTCTGTATAGCTTGGTTCAAGAGGGAGATTTCCTCACTACGGCAAGTGCTTAAATAGGTTATATGCATATTCTAATTCATTCATTGCACGGTTTTTATTTAAAAAACAAGTTTATGTCTGTTTTACGCTTAAAGTTTTGTTGCTCTGCCAGGCATTCTGGCTTTTTTGCTTCTCTGCACAAGCCTCCTTGTGTCTATAGCCTGCAGAACCCCTTTCAAAAGAGAAGTTAATAATGAAAATATCGCTGGGAGAGTAATTTTGTAGTAAGTTGTAATCTTTTATCAATTCCTTCAATAAGTATAGAGAACAAATGCAAAAGCAGGGAGACAGAATGGGAACTTACCCACTCTACTGGGTTCATATTTTACTGGTGGAAGTTTTTTCTTGGATCACTTAGCTTATGTGTTCTTCCACCAACAAAGTCATAACTTGTTTTTTTGATAAATGGCAGGAATATTTCTGGAATCATTTTGTGTTATCACCATTTCAGGAGGTGATAATTTTTTTAGCCTTGATGATTAATAATAGATGATTTATCATATTTATATGGGTAGCAGAGGAGAACAGACACCCTAATAGACTTTTGTCCTTGTTACAGTGGCTACTGTACAATTATGTAGTGAGACACACCCCACCTGCACCCTCCCCTGAAAACTTGAATTTTGAGTAGAAGAATCAGAAAAGGATATGATAAAAATATAATTAAACTCCTGTTACGTTCAGGGAGCTGAATCAAAGAGGAATGAAATTATTTCCCTAAGGTCTATGGCAGAGATGTGAACTGAAATCAAAGTTCCCAAGCCCTCATCTTCATTTATTACTCATTTTTATTGCAGCAAATGGGCATGTCTCTCTCAAGGACTAAGGGCCTTCTCTGCTTGATGAACTGTGTGTTTGCATGGTAAAAATCTTACCAGGTCCTGTCCGGAGACCCTGTGGTCCAAGTACAGAAAAGTGTCTCCACCACAAGGGTTTCTAGTAAATCCTTTATAATAAGAATGTGTGAACTCTCCTGATCAGAAGGGAAGTTTTTTATTTTATGTATTAGAGCACATGACACAACATGGTCTCCCGTAGTGTGAGAAAAACTGCATTCAAAAATTAATGCTTTATATACGTGAAGGAAGGCATCTGCTTCTCTCTAATGGCAAAAAAAAAATCTCCTGAAAAGAGAGTAAGCCAGAGTTTTCTGGGTATTATCTTTTCTTTTGAACACTGCATATTCCACTGAAATAGAGAGGAACTGGGAAGATATTTAACATTCAGTGATAGTGTTGCATTAGAGCTGCTTGCTTGGGAATCACCTTTCTATTTGCAAAAGGTAATGTGCTTCCATACATAGGTATGTAAATTTGAAAAAGTTGTGAGGTGGCTATTCTATAATTTGTTTTCTTCCACAGGCAATTAGATTATTTTCTTGACTTTTATATAGCACTTTTTGTTCATTATCTTGGCTTTAAAGAGAGCGGACTCCCTAGGATTGGCCATTGGTCAAACAGACCCAACAGAATGTTCAAGGTCAAGAGTATATTACATTAAGAATAGTCCTGGTTGGATAGAAACATGCATTCCTCATTAAGGCAGCCATTGTAGCAAATGAAATTAAAGTCCTATAAATCTGATTGTGTCTGTGCTTGAGTGAGGTAGTGTCTCACTGTTCAATTTCTCGATGTACAATCTGCCATACGCTGCAGGAATTCGGGAACTTTTTTCCATGGCAAAGAGAAAGGAAGAGCCTAGGGCACTAGACGTGACACTGAATGAGAAAACTGTGAATATGTTGAAGGATGACAGAGGAATTTCTTTTGGCGACAAATCTACTTTTCTAGCCCATTTCTTTAAAAGAAATTGAACAGGGAGCGTCTGCCACCTTTTGCTGTCTATCAGCTTGAGTATAACATTAATTTAGGAGAAGTCATCTCAGGAGCAGGTTTGGGTAGGAAAGGAAATGAAAGACTAGATCTTCTGAAAAATAACTCTTTATCTGCCCACAGTATCTGAGTAGTTAAAGAATTTCAGTGATGTCTCATCATCTCTCCCTTTGTTAATGCATTTTCCAGAGAGACAAGAGGGATAGTTTAGGAAGATAAATACAATTGATGATGTAATGAAAAAAATCAGGAAACAATTATAAAACCTTTTTTATGAAATGTTTTATGAGACTGTATTTGCATCTGGGGAATATTAGAGTAAATATTGTGCAGGGAAATTAGTTTTAATTTCATGCTAACGGAAAAATCAATTCGGTTCTAATTAGGTTATGATTTTTAAAATACAATCAGGCAGTCATTTCAGTGTTTTGATTAGATTGTTCTATCATTTGTTTGGGTTTTGATAAATACTACTTCAGAAAATGCCTTTCAACACAAAAGCCTATCTGCAGCACAACAGGTTTGATTTGGGAGAATTATTCTAAAAGCAATAATGTAAAAATGCTTTAAGTGGGTCACTGGCTGGAAGCAATCTCAATGTAGTAAGTAGAGCTAGAGTGCTTTTGCCTGTAGTACAACGTAATGCAGATGTGGAGAGGATGGGTGAGAATTGTTGTTACTACTTTAATTTCTACCTGTTCAATAAGGTTTTATGACTTCTCTGGCAGAAACAAAGAAAAATCCCTTCATTAATTAATATTTGTAGGGAAATGAGCTGAGGGCATTATTGCTTCCTACACTTAAATACTTAAGTGTTTCTTGACATTGCAACGTATGAGCTGGTAAGCCTTTTCACAACTTTTTATATAAAATATAGCCTGAGAGAACCAGAAAGTAAATCACAGCAGTATATTAGACTGTGATCTTCAAGCTGCCTTTGAAAATCTCAGCCAAGATCATTACATAAAGCTATCTTGAAGCATAAAATTGACAAATATATGAATAGTGTGTGAGTGTGTGTGGTCAGTCTATACAGTCTACACTACATAAAATACAGTCTACAACATGAAATATACTTCATAGAACACTACAGCTTGTTTAAACTGCCATTAATGAAAAGAAAAAGGGCTGGGTACCAGTCACCACTACATTCCTGCATAATTCTCTTCTTGTGTCTTTGGTTTTTATTTGAACAAATAGGCATTGTTGTTCTCTGAATGGCACTGTATTTGTTTTGCCAGCTCAGTCCCACAGCTTGGCCTCTGTGGTGATCGATACTGGGAGATGAAATGTTGGTACTTTCTTTTCACTTCTCTGTATTCTCAGTAAACATACTCCATCTTTTTTGTGTGTTTTTCTGTCCTTTTGAGTGACAAGTGCCTTTACTGAACAGTATATTATAATCAAAATGTCTTGTGCAAGAGCTAAGCCTGAAAATACTGGCATTAAAAATTAATATGGTTGTCAATCAGATGTCCACTTTTGCATGTGGTATTGCTTGAGGTAAAGTATGGCATTACTCTTAAAAGATCTATGACTTAGATTGTTTCTTGGGATATGCCCAGACTTTTTTCTAGATTACTTGTAAGGAACATTATATGGAGTTGATAAAAGGGAAAAAAAAGAGAAGAAGGAAAAAAAAAGAAGCAATGTACCCTTGTATCATCAATAAGGAATATAAATCTATTTAAAAAATCACTATGAAGAAAAACAGAAGTGGGCAAGGTGTGAGGTTATGCCATTTCCTCAGCAAATTTCCTGGTGAGAAATCTATGCAAACTTTCATGTAAAAATTAGAAAACTTACACCAATTCAGATTTGATGTTTAGTAGAAAAACATCAGTGATTTGAAAGATTTTTATTTGTACAATAAACTATCTTTCTAAGGGAGGTTTTTTTCCTAGATATTTGAATTTTTTAAAGCTGTTTATGGTGTATTTTTCATGTTATATGATTTATATTATGGCTAGTGATGGGAATAGGTGCTTGAATAATATATTCAGGGTATATCATATGCTCAGAATTTTTAATTGTACTTTCTGCAACTTCTGGATTAATGGGCATAAATTCATAATGGGTTATTAATAAGATTATTAAAATCGTTAAATCCTTTTGAGACTTGAAGTTTGTGGACTTAGGCAAATCAGAATTTGTATCCCCATTTCAGATTGCTTGGAGGCCTTCCAAACAGGGTGGTGAGTTAATTAATAATGGCACACCAAACCAATGCACTAGAAATGTGTACTGGACAATAGGTTGAGAAAATGTTTTTTGGACACGTTCCTAAAGCTATCTAGGCACCTAGTGGGAATTTCAAAAGTCCTGTCTCTGTGGATTTGGTAATGTATTCATAAAAGACAATGTTGTTCAGCAGAACTTTCTGTCTTAGACTCCCTTCTACGGCCAATAGAGAAAAAGAAATGTGTTTTGGAGACCTTTCCAATAAGAAACTAAATCAGTCTGAAAAAGTCTTCCTTGGTTTGAATTAGCATTTTTGAATATCTGGCATTTTTCTGATAACAAAAGGGAAGTCTAACTTCAGTATGAATTAGAAATGACTTTAGCTCTTCAATTTCCTGAAAGGTTGCAATGGATATCACAGAATCACAGAATGTCAGGGATTGGAAGGGACCTCAAAAGATCATCCAGTCCAATCCCTCTGCCAGAGCAGGAACACCTAAATGAGATCACAGAGAAAGGTGTCCAGGTGGGTTTTGAATGTCTCCAGAGAAGGAGACTCCACAACCTCCCTGGGCAGCCTGTCCCAGTGCTCTGTCACCCTTACTGTAAATAAGTTTCTTCTCAAGTTTAAGCGGAACCTCCTGTGTTCCAGCTTACACCCATTGCCCCTTGTCCTATCATTGGTTGTCACTGAGAAGAGTCTGGCTCCATCCTCGTGACACTCACCCTTTATATATTTATAAACATTAATGAGGATATGGTGGAGTACACCTTCAGACAGAGGAAGCCTAAGGTGAAACTGCTTTATAATGCATTACCTCCTGCTAAAATGCTGCATATTTCATGATCAGTGTTGTAGTCACACAGCAAAATACAGGAGAGTGCAATTTGACTCTCTTGCAGAAAAAGCTATTTTTATGCTAACTGTGGCTATGTGGTCCTTGCCTCATCTCAGTTGTGAAGAAAAAGATGAACTGAACAAACATTTTGTTTTCTAGTCCTGTTCTTAAAGTAAAAATAGATATAGATTTAGTCTTTCCACTTCTTAGGCAGAAGTGACAGTTTAGAATGTATTTGTCATTAGCTAAGAAAGCTGTTAATATTTGTGTGATTGGCACATGTTCTGGGGTGATTGGCACAGATGAAACGTCTATCATGCTCAAAGTGAGAGAGACTATGCAAGTCCAAGAGCGATTACGGGTGTTTTAATGTCATAAGGAGGTTTTTCAACTGAGATTCAAATTCCATTTCTTTCTCTGACAATAAGCTCAAGGCTCAAACCTGTTCACAGCTTTCAGACTTGTGTCATATTAGGCCAAATCCTTGAGAAGCAATCCTTTTTTTTCAAGTCTGACTTGATATTTGGGCTTCACAAGCCAGTCCAAGGCAGCATGTTCAGCAGTCAAATGCTCTGCTTTGGCTGACCTGTGCTTGACTCGGGGTTGGTGATAAGTGGCCTACATAGCCCTCAGATACACCAGATGTGAAAATGGCTCTGGTATGAGTTAAGGTTTCCTTCAAATGGTTGTACCAGAGCCCATATCTAAATTTTGCACTGCTGTAGCGCTACGCGATTAAAATCTGGAAGAGTTTTCTGAAGTCTTGATGAAAAAAAACATAGACCTCTGTGGGCTTGTTTATTCTTCTGCTCACAGCTGCACACAACACTGGCTATTTCAGGTAGCTTGAACATTTCTAGGACATTCTAAGACTGAATTTTATGCTCTGAACACAGCGTATCCTGCTCTCCACTTGTGGCACTCAGAGGTGAGGTATTACAAGTCTGTGGGGTTTATACTCTGCTGCCTTGGGATTCCTCTGGTGCAGGGTTTTTTGCTGTCATTTTTGCCACTCAGAGCCTGTAGAAGTTTGGGAATTGGAGGAAAACTGGTCAAGGAAGACTTATTTTGTACTTTGTTAGAGTGGGTTTGCAACTGGTGTTACTGTTTTTAAGGATCAAAACATTATAGAGGGTGTAAAATCATGAAGGAGCCAGGAAATTTCCTAGATAGGTCTCTGCAGGCCATTCTGCACACCTGATTTCCTCAATATTTCTGTCACAAAAACAAAGCAGAAGTGCCATGTGAATCAAGGCACACCTGTATTCCTGCTTCCCCACAGACTTGGAGCTGCAGAAGAAAAGCTCCAGTGTGCTAGCTTGGCAGGACACTAGAAAGGATGCACATAAGGGCAGGGCAGCAGATGAGAGGGAAGGTGGAGGACCTCTTGAGCTTGCTGAGCTTTAATTGCTCCTTCCAAAATAAACATAAATACTAGAATGTTTGTATATGCTCCTTCCCTCCACACACTCAGAATTATTCTGTGTTTAGAGGATGCTACCAGCTTTAGATAAGATAAAGTGTAAACTTTGTGATGCCCCAGCTGATTTACAGTAGCTGAATTCTTGAGCTAAATCTGGCAAATGTTAATATAACTGTAGCTCACCCATTCTTTTCTATTTAATGCCACTAAAACAAATGGACATATTACTAGGAAACCTGACTTTGGACCTGGCCTGAATCCATAGAAGTATAAATTCAGGGATAAATTTTAGCTTCAGTTTCCTGTTATTTTAATTTTGTTGCTTCTTGATGCAAGTAACAGAGGTGTGAATTGTTTTTTTGTGGAGTGGCTTGGAGCATGATCTCGTGTAAATAAGTGCACACTCTGCCTGATAGAATTACCTTGCCTGGAGTTTGCACCTTTCCTCAACCAGTAGCCTGCAGGGCTCTGCTTACAGGGTAAGAATCTATTCAGCACAAGAAAAGGCTGCTTTAAATGGAGTGACAGCACTCACAGCCAGGAGTATGCTGGGAATAAACAAAGATAATTAGTTGAAAACATAATATAGGGTTTACCAGAGTTATCTGTGTCATACTGCCTGCATAGCAAGACCTAGACTTCATTGATTTATACTTCTAAATGTTGTGGTACCTGCATTAATCCCATATTACATCTTGCTATAAATGGAAAGGAAGTTTGAGCTGAGAAATGAACGTTAAAAGGGATTGCATGTTAAAAGTAAATGTTAAAAGTCGATGATATCCATAAGGCTCAGAGCGTGGAACAGAAGATTCACAAGCCTTGCAGGAATTTGCTTTATTATTCTAACCTATAATCCCTGCTGTGAGCAATGCTTCCTTTCAAGCCCACGTATAGGATGTTTCTCTGTGATAAGGCGAAACTTTAACAGGTTAACTGTAAACATTTCCAAAGAACATTAAATAGCAGAGCCTTCATAAATTCTGGTGTAAAGACAGCAATATGCCTCCCAACCTCATTTCTATAGTGTAGGGTTTCCATCTTTTCTTATCCTTCAGTGTCTTTACGTTCTGTAATCTGTTGCACAAATTGATGTTAATATGACATTTTGAAAACTGCATTCAGTGTTTTCAGCCTGAACCAAAGATTTAATGGAAAAAAATCAGTGACCTGTTGAATCCTTAGGTCAAACAAATTGTTACTTTACTGGAATGCTATTGAAGGACGTCAGTTTTCTTTGTGACAGTCTCTATCCCTGGATCCAATGGAAGGTGCAATGAGTCTAATGAATATCAATGGTGTATGACCCATGAAATTACATATGCGTGTATGATCTGTCAAGCAGTTTTGTGTGCTATAGATTTAAAAAAAAAAAAGAAAAAAGAAGCAAAAAGTCAACCTCTGAGTAATTCAGTAAACCAATTACAGTGGGAATTCAAGTCTGTTTGAAGCTGGTGCTTCCTTCTTAGAGGTCTTCTTTCTACCAGCTGTCAGTCTGCATTGTTTTTCTTCACTGTTTCATGAGTGTAGAGATGTACATTGCTTGTAGTAGCACTTGGGAGGCTCTAACTGCTTCAGGCAGAGGGTGGGTGTTCAGTTTCTGTCCTGCACCTCTATCCCTATAAAAAAGAACTTGAAGAGCCTTGCTTTGTTAGTAGGGACTAATTAGACATTTTTCTCCTTTATAATGGTACGTGTATATTTGCTTGCCTTGGGGAGCCATTTTATTCATGTGAGCCAATGGAGGATGGTGTAAGAGAATCCATGTAGGTGCAGAAGTGCTGTGAAGGGTCAGTGGGAGGGGAGAGGACCAAGATGTGACCCCAAGCTATCTTTTCTCAGACACTCCAGTAATAAAAAGTGTTCATTAGAAAAATCTGAGATGGTTTTTTAGTTTCTGTTTGAGAAGGGAAATATTTTTACACAGCAAAAATAAAGATATACACTACATTCACACCAACTTATGCTTTCTGTTTAAAAAAAATCCCCACAAATGTGTCATTTTGCATGGCTAGTGTTTCACAGTAAGATTGCTCTTTAAATAGATTTTATGGGTTGCTTTTATAGCACAGCTCTGACAGCTGCAAGTCCATGTACGAGGTTGTGTACAGATTTAATTTACTATTTTATTTTTTCATGAAATGTGTACTTTTTTTATTCAGCCTGTTTATAGCCATCATAGCTATTGGTGACAAAGTGGAAAATATTCTTCTAGTGTAAAGAGAAAGGAAAAAATGAGAAATGTGCTACTTTACTCAGAAAATTAAGATGTTTGTATTTTTTAGTGTGTAAAAACCTTTTATTAAATATATTGCAAGACTCCTTTAAGGATCATTTGTCAATTTAAAAAAAAAAGAATTTTAGAAACCAAACACTCATTACTAAATTATCTTTTATGAGAACAGAAGGATCTCTGGATAATAGGCATATGTTCTAAAACAAAACAGTTATTTGTTCAGGGTATGGAAGTTATTAATTATTTACACCTATTCCTACCTCAGTTCTACCTCTAGTTAAAATTCATGGCCTAGGCACTCATCAAATATTGATTTTTACCAAAGTTGATGCTTTCCCTTTAACATTATTATAATGAGGGATAAAAATCAAATTGCCTTCACTGAAACTCAATCATTCTCACAAGCCATCTGCATTGATCTTTTTTCTAGGTTTTACCATAAATTATTCTATTCAATTAAGTAAACCCCACACATAATGACATTTTGTGAACTAAATAATTTATTGACTATTTTCAGCTAAACTTATCAGGCTCTGATGCACAGTTATTTTCATAACATTAATAGTAATATATATAACCCCCTGCAACTGAATGTGTGTCAGATTCTTTTTTTCAAAGATGAATCACCTGGGAGGTGGAAATCTTCTCATTTACAAAAGAAACTAGGCCTGTTGTTGTCATATATGGAGTGACTCAGTGCCTTTTCATTAGCAAAGCGAGGGGGCTTCCATGCAATGCTTTCTGGTGATAAAATAATTGCAAAATAATTTTCAGCTGAAAATGGTGCTATTAGCAACAAGGATTGTAATTAAATTGGTAACAATTGGTCCATTTTACAGTTGACTGGTAAGATCTAATGAATATAGTAGCTCCTTGGTGGGGTTCAGAAAATTTTCCTCTCTGCAGTGCAATGGTTGCACTTCTGCATGTGTGACACACATTCTTGTCACCTCCTGACAGCTCCTCTGGAAATCTGCCCATTTCCTAAATGAGTTTTGTTTCACAGTTGAAAAGTCATTCAGCTCCTGCAGACTGAGGTTTTCAAGTGGGAAGGACAGTTTGTAACTGAACTCTACTCCTTCAAGCAAGGAGAAGGATTGCTCCCCCACATGAGAAGTTTGTGTTTTACGTGTGGTTGCTTTTGGCAATAACTGGGTCACAAAGTTTAGATACTGATCGCAAAACAGATTTTTTGAAGAGCATGAATTTTAGGAGAAGCTTATCATAGCTGTGAAGGCATAGTTAGGTTACACTTAATCACCTGTGGAAAGTGTCTGTTGGGTGTATCTAGGGAAGGCCTGCTGTGTGGTGTACTTGGCGAACAGACTGGGTGCAGCTAAATTGTCTTTTGAAAACAGAGCAAAACACTTAGGCGCTGTGGAGTATGTATAAACCCACATCTTCACTGAAAACTCTACTGAATACAGAAGTGCTTGTCAATAAGTAGTGCCACCACTGTGGCCTAGGGAAAGTTTGGAATGTGTGTTGTCACTTTGATTTTAGCATGAGTTGTACACTATGAGTCCTTGTTTCCTTTGCAAATCATGGTGACCATTTTGAGAAGGTTCTAACCAGTATATTCTGGTAAATTGAGAGAAACTTAATATATGGTAATAATATAGCTCGAAAACTAGAAAAACCCTAAAAAAAATTTGCAAAATAGCATGGTATTGTAAATTCATCTTAGAGGGCTTTTATTTTGTTTTACTTTGTTTTATTTTATGTGGGGAAGATCGGTGGTTCCAAAACACAAATCAGACTATAGAGCAGGAGTAAGCACCTGGAAAACTGTCCTGTTTTCAAGTATTCTGGTGCCAGCATAGGAAAGGGTAAGTGTTCTTCATTCTTTCTTTTAGCACTTCCCATTTTCTATGATGGAACAAGGAGTTGAGCATATAATTCCATTTGGCAAGAGAGTTCCCGTTTATTTCTTTCACTGCTTTTCAACCTCTTAAAAACTAAATGTTTTGGTGTCGTCATTTTGAAGGGTTGCTACTGCTGCTCACACTGTGTCTTGCAAAGTCTGAGTAAATAACAGATCTGCAGGTAATAGTAAAATTAAAAGTTTAAATGCAAAAGCTTGTATTGATTTAATTCTGTATTAAATCAGGTCATTCTGTGGTTCAGTACCCATGCATTAAATGTAGCCCAAATGCAAAATACCATTTTGCCTTGCACAGCGATTGGAGTTACTCTCAGAAGAAAATAAAGCTCACTGTTGCTCTGCCTATGTGCACTTATCTGTGCTATTATCTTTATGTTTAGGTACTGCTGAGGAATATAAAGCATCCACATCTGCTGCCCTGACTACTTGCAAATTCAGGCTTTTTGTGTCGTGTTTTGCTGGTGAGCTGCTGTTCATGAAATTGGACCCTGGTTGTTCTGCTGTTTTCAGGCTGCTGGATGAGAATCCTGCTCTTGGTGTCCTATGTTACACTGTATTGTGCTTGTTGAGCAATAATGTCACACCTTACATGAAGAAAAACATGAATACCATGCAGGACAGGTTCTCTCTCCCACTTCCAACCCCATGTTTTCATCTGTGAGAGGTAAGAGCCAAAGGCTTTGTTGGCATCCTGCTCTGTCTTTTGTGCTCTTTGTAGAGTTTTGAGCTAAGGGGAATTAACCTTAGTATGAACTGATACATGAAATGAGCATCTGAGATTCTACTACTGTACAGTCCTTATTTAACTGTGAAGTTAAGAAAACGTCCAGTTGGACAGTTGTGAAGATGAACCTATAGCATTTTGATTAAGCCCTTGTTACTTTAACTTCTTTAGCTCCCTGATGGTGGTTGGCCATATAGGTAACGCAGGGCTTGCTTCCTTGTGCTTTGGCTTTATTAACACCAGTGGGATTTTAGGCTTTTTAGTTTTCATTGCACTTACAACTCTTCCCTCTGAATTAATAGATATTTTGAATAAAGCATTGTGAGGTGGGGTAATGCATGCCGTAGGAAAAAAAAAAAATTGTCCCAGCATATCTGAACAGGTTTCATGTCCATTACTCACGTACCTTGCGAGGCCATTCCACATGTAACTTAATGAGGATTTTTCTTCTTTGAATCAGAAAATGCATATGCACCTGACTCACATGCCTAAGTGCTATATGAAGAGAAAGCAACCCAAGAACACTAAGTATTTCTTTATAGATATAAATTATCCATAAAGCACATGGTATTAGTACTGCCAGTGTCACACTGAAATGCTCTGTCTGGACCAATGTCCTCTTGTGTTGGGAAAAATTTATCAGCAAAGAAAACTGATGTAATTGCTGCCCATATTCTGGCTAATATGAAGTGTGTTAACGCTGAACAAGATGAATTTATGCTGGGACATATTCTGAAATGTTAATTATAAGAAAAAACACTGTTGGATTGGCTCCCACTGCTCCTCATTCATGATAAGGAGATTCCTAGAGGGAAAAGAAGAAAGATATCAACTGTGCTCCCCCTTTGCGATTTTTCTGAGGAATCACTGCAAAGGTAATGTAGTGTTGGATTTTTCTATATACTGATGCACACTTACTTATCTCAACTTAACTGGCAAGATTAACGCGTCACAAGAGGATGTCTTATTCCCTCTCTCTTAGGCTCTGCCTATATTGTCTCACGTGGAAGCATTTCCCAAGTCCTGAGGCACCTGGGCCACATCTTGGCCCACCCTGGGGTAGGACCTGGATAAGCACCAGCCCTTACCTTGTTCCATATAAAGGATGGCAAACACACATACCTGGCAGGAGCCTTTGTGTGCTCTGCGCAGACACAGATCTGAGTGGATAGAGGGGTGAGGAATGAGTGTGACAGAAATCAAAGATTTAAACTTACTCCAGGATAGATGAATCACTATAGGAATTGACTCTCATCTCTTCAGAGACAACTGCCTTTCAGATGTTTAAATTGGAGCAGATGAGCTCTTCCCTTCCAGGTGAATCTTGTTTTTCAGTGAGCAGTGACTGAAGGGAGATTATAAAAAGGATTGCTGTCTGCCAGGTGAGCAGGATAAGTGTAGCTCTGTCCCTTCTGTGTCATGGTATGGGGAGTTGCTCTAGAGGATCCTTCTTTTCACCTAAGTAGGGGTACACTGTTGTGGCCATGGCTAGTCAATTCAAATGCCTATGGCACTGTTCTCTTTCCAGCCTGACTGTGGGAGTGCTTGAAACCAGCCTGGGAAGAGACACTGTCCAGGTGTGAACAGCTGTGATGTGAAAAGCTTCAGTTCTGCTAATTGAACAGATTTGAATTTGCATAGGTGCTGACACACCAAAGCCTGTGTGGCTGGGTAATTTTTATCTTCCCACAGATCATGTACTGATATGACTGATATCTTGCAGGCCACATGCTTTGATTTCATCAACTAGTATTCAGACTCAGCTGACTGTTGTTGCTGTAAAGACTAGAGTTGAGTGGGAGACAAGAAACAGTCCCTGTGAACTTACAGCTACTGGAAACATAGGTGATTATTACAGAAGAACAGCAGCTAATTCTGTAAATAACACTGTGTAGCTGGTTTTTATTTGCTCTGTGTTTAGTATCTTGTTTTAGTTTGAAGTAGTATGGATAAAGGCTAAATCCATAGTCTCATTGGCACTAACTGTAGTAAGTTACTGGTGAACATTCCCTGCAGAAGATAAACTCGGATACAATTCAATCTTGATTTTGAGTGGGAAGAGTCTGATGAAAGTCTATGCCATCAGCTGAGAAGCCCTACCTACTAAATTGCATGTTGGGCTTCAGTAGGCAGAGAAGTGGCTTGTTTGTTGGGTTTTGATTTTAGAAGATCTATCTTCTCCTTGGATTTACTTTTAACATGTACATTAGAATTTATCACTTCCCATAAGTTATTTCTTTTATTTATTTATTTATTTATTTTTAAAAAGGAGTTGCCTAATGCCTCTATTTAAAAAAAAAGTCTGCTCTGTACTTTAACTGTTCTTTAAATGTCCTCAAGCAGACAGCTGGGCTAAAACTACAATGATTTAAGTAGAAGACATATGCCTGGGAGTTAGTGAGAATGGTCTGAAGCAAGGCTAGGCTCATTACTTTTTGGTGTTTATAGCAATTCTATGAGCAGTAAACTTACATTCCCAGCAAATTTGCAGTGGTAACAAGACTTGTTGAGAAAGACAGAGTTTGACCAGTGTGCCCTGGTCCACTCTTCTTAATTTCCAGAAAAGTTGTCTTCTGTTCTTTCATGACTGGGAAGGAATGCACAAGGATTCAAATACCGAGTTTGCCTCTCTCCCATGGGAAGAAGGAAGGGAAATGACCTGCAACTCCAATTAGAAAACCGAAACTGTCTTACATGTGTGGAGGGGACAGTTTTTGTAAAAAAGAGACTTACTCTTTGATTATATTGCTACCCACAAAATTCTTTGCAGAAATGAAAAGAAGAGTGCTTGGTGTATGGAACTCTTATTTCACACATTTTTTGACTTTGAAATCTCTTGGCTTAACTAAATACTAGTAGTAAAAGTGAAGGAGTTCTGACTGATAAAACGGTGACCTGCTTGTTGCTAGTAACTAAAGATTTAGCACTTGAGTTACTCCATTCACTTCAAAGCAGCCGTTTCTCATTTACAGCCTTGAGATCTCAAAAAGTTATGTTTATGGGCACCTACATACTTTCATAGAGCTATAACAGTATTGTGCACACATGCTCCTATATATTGCACTGAGATAGGTTACATGACATGACATACTGTTCCAGAGCTGTCAGAGTCAGATTCTGCTGTCCTTTATCATTTTGTTTACATCTGAGTGTCTGTAGGTGACTGGAGGTGTCTTTCCACTGAAAATCAGACAGCTGAGCTGGGATTAAAGTGTTACACATGGAGAGTAAGATTGCTGTAACCTTCTAGACAGGGGCATACAATTGTCTTCAGTCTTTGAAAGCCACCTTGCTGAAGGCTAACCTGTTGATTACTATGCTTCAGGTGGTTCTGCGTGTACCACTGCTTGGGGCTGGCAGTCACATAGTGAAAGAAAAAAGTTCTGTCAAACCACTGACTGCAGTGAGAACCATGGTTAAGTCACTCCACACTGGTGCTGATAGCATCCTTTATTATTTTCCTTCTCATGCTGTAACATTATGTGCTCTAGATGTCACAGGAAATGCTAAAATCACATCTTTTCATGTAGGACTTTCTTCAGTCCTTCCTATATGAAAAGCCATATGTCTCTGTCTGCGGAAGTGTCACATTTCACCCTGCTGATCCAATTTATTCGGTCTGAACATTTGGTCTGATGCTTTTATACAAATACATTTTCTCTGTCCAGAATCTTATTTGTGTCATGGTTTGTTCCTGTTAAAGATGAATGGAGACTTGTCAACAAATAATCTATCCAATAAATTAGAATCTGATCCAAAACCTCGTTGACGTCAACAGAAAAACTGAGGTCCTACAGTGTCCTTTTCATACTTCTTTAGTGCCTGTAAATATATCCCTCTAGAATGAAAATATTTTCCCCCCAGTATTTTGGCTTTTTAAGTCTGTGAAATGATGAGGAAATAGAATCATAGAATCATACAATGCTTTGGGTTGGAAGGGACCTTTAAAGGTCATCTAGTCAAACTCCCCTGAAATACTGTGGGCAAATGAAATGAGAATTGTGCAGTTTAGATGTAATCTGGCAGATGCATGCTATCCTGGAAAAGCAACTGTGTGCCTATCATTGTGACTACTTATGGGTTTAACTTTAAATATCGTGAAACCAGCCCAGTGGCACTTTGAAAACTCCCTCACTCTTCCTGCATGGTTGTGCCGGCAAGACTCCAGCGCTGCACTTTGTACTATGTGCCTGGAGCCAGGTGCCGTGGCAGAGCTGTGCTCCTCGCCTGCAGGCAGAGAGGTCCACCAGCATCCTACCTGGGAACTCTGGAGCTGGAGAGATGGAGGAGGGTGAATGTGGGGGCGAATGTTTAAAAACAGATGAGCCCTTTTTTCTTTCCCAGAACATAGCTATCTCTTGCCAATCTGTGTTAGCAAAGTTATGTTTATAGTACTTCCTCAAGAGAGAGTTTATCTTATAGAATATTAAATGATAAAGAGGGCAAAAAATGATTGCAAGTGGTACGTTTCAGCAAAGTAAGCAAGCAGGCAAATTCCTGCCTGTAATTTCAGGACTTAGTGTGATCACATCTAAACAAATTAAAAATAGGTGCTCTGCCTTGAAACGTAGAGAGAGGCTCAGACAATGTGTGCTCAGCTGATTTCTAAAGGAGGAAGTGTTTGACCTGGAGCAGAATGTACATGAACCAAGCGACCAAGCAATGGGAGAAGCACCATCTCTCCTCCTCTCAGTGCAAGTGTAAAATTAATGCTCTGGGTGGGGATAGCTGCCACAGAAAGACCTAAGGAAATCTTGCTGCCAGAACTGCACAGATGGTGAGGGGAAAACAAATCTTTTTGGGTAAGGCAGAGAGAGTTTTAGAAATCCACACAAACCTGATGAGGCTGGAGCAGCTTGGGTTGCTGCTCTCTCTTTCCTGTATTTTCACGTGGTGAGAGGGAGAAAGGATGAATGAACATCCCCCTCTCCTCAGATGGTGCATTGCACTTGAAGTCATGTACTTCTTTTTAGAAAGATTCAAGTGTCACGGGGAAATCTTTGTCCTGAAAGCCTGGTATTATTTAATAAGGATGGAAGGAGGTTACTGTAACAATTTGGGGCTGTAGGATTTAAAACCCAGTACAACTCAATTTATTCACTACTCCAAAATCTCCTACATGTTTTTGTCAGCCTCCCTTCTGAATGATCATTGCACATTATTGTCTCACAAGATGAGACTTAATGTAATATCACATTTGGGACAGATCTTCATCTGCTGTAGATAGGGCATGGATCTTTAGATCTATGTGGAGTTAGGGTCACTTATAACAGGTAGAGATGAGGCCTTACACTTATTTTTCTGTATATTTGTTATGAGCAATTAATAGGAAGTAGAGCTATGACTCTGCTAAGCTTTCAGTTTCTCAGTTTTGTTTTTGTTTGTTTGGGGTTTTTTTATTGGATAAATTCTTCCTCACCCTGGCTGAAATGCTGAAACCTTTTCTCACACACTGCCTGCTATATTTTTAGAAGGTGAAATTTTTTTTATTAATAGGTAGGCAGACAGCCTGCTATGAGACAGTTACTTTAAATAAGGAGCATTAGGAAATGAATGTGAGGAAAAGCACAATGAAAGGTCAAAAAAAAAAAAGAAGAAATGATCAAATTACACTTTCCTTCTTGTAGGAAAAGCAATAGATCTATCCCATCATGCAAATAACAGTTAAGCAAATGATAAGACTGGTATTTGCTTTTCTTGCCAGTGTTTTAAATGTCACTGTTCTTTTTTTTTTTTTTTTCCTCCCATATTAACCCAGAAATGCTGATGCACCAGCATGTCTCATTATGACAGTGAAAGATGTTTCTCTTTGCTGAAGTGAATTCAGAAGAAAACAAATCCTGAGGGCAGTGCACGTCGACTGTAGAGAAAAGCATGGTCTGAGGCTGCCTGTGGCAATTTGTGGCTTTCTGGGCAGACAGGCAGAGCTGATGAGAACACCTGAGTTGCTTCTAGGAGGAGGCAGTGACAGCTAAATCTGGTTATTCTCAGGGAAGAAAAGACAAGAAATTAGGGAAGTGAAAATATAAGGAAGCATGCTATTACTATTTAAAACAAATACCCTGTGGCCATAACATGAAGCATGCCACTGCTGACCAGTGTACTAATGCAAAATAATAATGACTAAGACTCAAGGCAGAGGCAACCCAGAGGAGGTGCAACAGTAAATACAAGCTTCAGAAAACTCAGATTTTGTCAGTTAGCAAGGCCAGCTTTTTCCCCTTCCCTGCTTGAAAGAGGGTGGATAAGGAGAAACTGTATTTCCCTGACCCCCTAGAATTCAAGTCTCATTGGCCTCAACTGATAAAACAGGTTTCATTGTAGGTTAAAATGTACATTGCATGTCTACTGTATAATATCATTCACTCAGGTGAATTCATACTCTGGTTCATTAATATCCAGTGAAAATACTGGAAGAGGGAGAAGTACTGGTAAAAAGAGTCAAAAATACTGCAAATACTGTCATATTTCTGACACTTTTCTCGGGTCTGCTCCTTCTCTAATACAAGGCAAGATGAACTGAATAGAAAGATGTCCCTAAAACAACATGAAAATCACCCCTGGAAAATGTCTGAACTAATTAAAAGGTAGGAATGAAATGAGCTTGAGGCCTCAGAGCACATTCTGTTACAGAGAAGATGCAGAGGTGGCTGCAGTAGCAGCAGTGATATTACCGCACACTCCTTGACAAGGAGTTTACCGTGTCCCACACAGCCCCACTAATTGCCCTGGCATGGAGCAGCGCTGCAAAGGCAGCAGTTGAAATTGAGCAGGAACGGAGCCTGAAATCTCACAGTGTGAGGGGAATTTATTGGCACTGCCAAAGCTGAGTACTCAAAGCAAGCTCCTGTCAGGTTGATTGAGGAGCTGAAAGGAAAACAAGTCACAGCCCCCTGCGGTGTCAGGCATTTCGCAAGCCTCCGCTGCACAGGTGTCAGCTCTGGGGTGGCGTTTGCCCGTCACCCGCCTGCGATTTTGCAAGGCACTGAGGGCTCTGCAGTGCTCAAAGGGTCACTCAAGCATACCAAAGGCTGCAAATCCACCTGCACGGAGATGGTGCCTCTTGCTTGAGCTGGCACGAGGGGAGGCAGCTTGGAAATGAAGCACTTCTCAGAGAGATGAGCACTGGGAGTGATCAGCCAACAGGTTGGTGTGTCTGCTTTTGGTAGCCCTGGGATGTTCTTGGTTACCATAATTTATAATGATGCAGCACATAGCTCCACACCTGGGAATGGAGCCCTGTTTTGCCATGTGTATAAATGCAAGGCAAAGGAGGGATTGTTGTCCAAAGATGGTCTCGACCCTCAAAACTTTCTAGTTCCAGCAATATCTATAGGATACTGAGGAGCTGTGAATTATAAAAATGCCATAGGCTGGTTTGGTTTTGCATTTTAGACAATGGATTCAATTTCAATAAGGAGAATCAAGGACAAATATGGAAACTCTTACTAGGGGACATTTATAAAGAGAGTTCATTCTGGTTACAATTGGACAACCGTATTCAGATCAGGATTATACAGCTGGTACTCCAGGGGCTGGATCCAGCTGGAGAACATTTGTGTCTGGTCCCAAAGTACTCTGACAGTGGTTTATAGTATTTATGCACATGAAGTCAACTAGCTTCACAGATGGCTATCAATCCACCACCACATTCAAATGGCTTTAGGTGATGCCTAGCAAGTCCATACATATGTCCTGCTTGAGTGATAGGGAGTTATGTGTACATAGTGACCACAACACTGGAAATCATCCCTCACCTTGTGCTCTAGGTGGTATTGAAGCACCACAAAAAATAAGAGTTCATGTATAGGTGTTAGTGATACAGAACCTTTCATTGCTTATGCTTGAAATGTAAAGGCAGTTGGTGGTTGGTTTTAAAGCACTGGTATTTTAATTGGATCTTATCCTTTAAGAAAAGCATTATTTCTGATAGAGACTTTGATTATTATTTATGATTCATTTTCGAGTTTAGAAGCTGGATTTTTAAATATAAACCTCATAAGGTTCCATACAATTGCTGCTTGGCCATCCCCTTTGTGTGGAAAACTGGTGTCCTTGCTCAGAAGATGAGATCTGGGGAAGGGAGCAAAGTCTGGTGCCTGCGCACTGGATTTGCATAACCAAATGAAGCCAGTACAGTTCATAGTTTGAGCACAGGTGACAAGCTTTCTGCCCTTCAACAGAGATAAATAACAGGTAAACAAAGAAGGTATCCTTATTTTTAAAAGGAAATGATACAGCTGGTATTAGAGAGGCAGTCAACAGAGCATAGCATTGGAATGGTTCCAGCTCACCTCATGAAGTATAAATTAAGGAGCTTTCTATGGTGTGAAGTAGCAAGCCTACACAAAGCCTTCAGGATAAGTTAATTTTCTTCACTATGAGCCAAAAAGGGTTGTAAGCACAAGAGCTGGGAGAGTCTATCTCCAATAAGCTTTCTGGTTCTTGAGATTGTGGAATCTGCAGTTGATAGAAGGAAGTGTATGGGAGTTTCATAAATAATAAATTGCAGTAATCCTGTGAGGCCATCTTAAAAATATGGATAAGAATCATAGAAACGATATGATGGATCACAACCTCAATAGATTCTAGAGCTGATAACAAACAGTGAGCTTGATAATAGTGTATTACAGACAGAAATCTCAGTCAGAGACATCATCAAAATTATAATATACACAAAATTATTGCTTTGGGAAAGAGACAAATGTTGTTACCAAAAAGCCCAGAATACATACTTGTGGGAAAACGTAATTTGTGCAAAAAGGACCACATCAACATCATTTAGCCTGTTCAATTTAGAAAAAACCTAGGCCTCCAAAATTTGTCCCACACAAATTATTATTATATTTCCTTTTAAAAAAAAACTCAATTTGAGTTATAAAAAAACTTGATAGATGCAAGACCTGGAGGCAAACACTAAAAGTATGAAGATCCAGAATAACACCTGGCTTTCCAGGAAAATAAGATGGATTATTTTGAGTACTCCATTGATCTAAAGAAGCATCATCAATAACATAAAGATTATTTGAACGCATGGTACAGACTAAAGGAAAATGAGCTGACATATACTTGCAGGGGTATATATGGTGTCTGAATGCCAAAACCTAATACGAAGCTTGATTGAAATGTACCACATAAGCTGTAAACTGGAAATATCATATGGAGTGTGACAATTTCTTTCCAATTTTGGTAAAAGTGGAATTTGAGGTCTTTAAAACAACAGAAGTATCTCCACTGTCAGAAAGATGCTTTGAGAAAGAGAAGTTAATGATGCTGTTGATAGCTAGAAGTAGCACTTGTTAAGCAACTTCATAGGCTCGTGGTTTAAGCTTCAACTCAGAAAAACGCCTCTTTCATTTAAGGCTTGTAGATATTCCCACTGGAAGTAATGAGGTTGTTCATACTGGATCAGGGACATAGTGCATAGCAGGTTTGAAGCAAAACCACTTGGTCAGTAAGGGATCTGAGAGACTGTCTTGCAGCCCAACATGTGTGGTGGTCAAAACAGCATCTTGTGATACAATAGGAATTTCCAATACAAAGGGAATGGTACAAATATGGTCTTATTATTACATCAGGGTGCAAAAGCTTGGGTTTGGAGAAGGACCCTAGGGTGCCAGGATTGATATAAGTATATATGGCTAATTTCTGTTTCTGTATCAGCTGAGCTTTAGATAGGCTAGCTGGGATCCCTAGAGCATTCCAGCTGCCATGGCTTGGAGCTCCCAATCTGTTAATGGCGATGAAATTGAGAAGCATCCCTGAGCTCTGTCTAGATGACTGGTGGCCTTGGGTTCAGGTGTATCTGCTTTGTCCTGGAACTTGGTATGTAAATGTCCTGGCCTCAAAGCACAGAACAGCAAGAAAAGCAACAGGTTGCAAAGAGCTTAGCTCCCTTCAGTCTTGCCTCTGAGAGGTTTTTGGTTGAATCCCTGCCTCTTTGGGAGACCTGCCAAAATCAAGGTGGTTTTTGCCACTCAGCTGTTTTTCCTGTGGGATTGAAGGCCACTTTAAAGGTGAGATGAAACTGTGTGGTGGAAGGAGGGAGGTTTAACCAATACGTAATTGTGTAGAGTGCCTGGATAGTTTTAAGTTGATGGATTTGATCTTTTTTTAAAAAAAAAGAAATACAGAGAATAAATAAGCAACAAAATACACTTGATTAACTGCAGTTTCCACCAGTGTGCTACCTAGCTGTTTTCAGCAATACCCCCTAGGCAACATGGTAGAAATGGGTCAGTGTATACGTGTTTTTTCTCCTCTGTTAGCATTGCAGCAAATTCTGTGCTCCATCTGCCCCCAATTTGAAGAACTGCTTTCCTGGCTACTCCAGCCTTTCTGCTCTGCCTCTGGTAGCTTGGGATCTATTGTTCAGCAAAGATGGCTTGAGATGAATGTAGACTATCAATGAAGAAAACAAAATTGCTGTGGCTGCAGGCTTGAGAAAAGAGGATGTCAGATGTGAAACAAGCACTGGGGGTAGAGAGGGGAGACAGAAGCAAAGGGGGGTTTCTGCTTGTGTTGGCGTGTGTCAGGCAGCTTGCATGCTTTTGTGATATTAACTTCATTCTCAGTACAGCATGGAAGCCTCTGGCATCGTGACCCTCACAAATATAAACAGATGTCCCTAGGCAGACCCAGCCCACTGCTGCTCCCTACAGCATCAACATCTTTTAAACATGGTTCTTTATCACAAATGGCTTTTTTATCACTTATGTATTTCAATTATCTTAAACTCTCTTTCCCTCTTCCCCTCCATTTCAGAGATAGGGAGAGAATGGATTTAATGCTCCTACAAGTTTAGCTTCATGCTATAGATAACCACCTAAAGGCCAAGTTTTGCAGATTTTGTTTACAGCTTTTGAATAGTTGGAGTGATATGTCAAAACACTGGGCATCCAGCAGCTGCCTTGGAAATGAATGGTAGCTCTTCTGGTGCTTTTGGCTCTAGGAGAGCAAAACACTTATTCAGATAGTCACATATGGATTTAGGAAGTGTAACTGTTGGCCCTAGTTTCTGTAATGGTCCCCAAACCAATACAGGTATGATAGTGTACAGCCATACTAACAGCATTGAGGAAAAACAGTCAATTACAGCATCAGTAGTGAAAAGGGAATTTAAAAGCCCCAAACTATTTAGAAGCTTTAGTCAAAAATGAAACTGGAATTTTAGTGCCTAAATCAAATAAGAAACTTGTAAGAATCAGGCTCTTTTGAAAATGTTACCTAATAATCCCTGTATTAGTAAAACTCTTACCACTTTTCCACCACTGTATGTCAAGAAGAATATTAAAATGCTTGTCATGCTCCTTCAGCACATAGTTTTTTAACATGTAGGTATATTTGACTGATAGTTACTAGCTCTAACTTGGAAAACAGGAGCCAAATCACAGAGAATTTCTTTTGGCAAGTGGTAGAGTCACCTGAAAAGGTTGTTTGAGAGAATCCAAAACTATGATCTAAATTTGGCTTCAATTCACACACACTTTTACCTGTTAGAAAAGATCCTTGTTTTTCTAGAAAAGTCTGTTTTTTTTCTCTTAAAACCATAAATAAAATATACAAATCTCTATCTGTTTTACCCTCTTGTCACGAGGAAGAGGATAATGAGGAACTGAGTTGCTTTATGAGGTCTCTCAAGGACCATGAGATCACACTTCTTCAGGCTCCAGGAATGGTCTTTGGAAGCTGCAATGGTCTGAAAACAAGACATTCTTCTTTCCAAGTATTTGAAGGCAAAAGAGCAGGCATTGACTGAAGGGGAAATGGGAGAGGTGGTAATCCTGTTGAGCAAACCAGTGATACACCCTTCCCTCACAGTTCCTTCCTCCTTGGGTGAGATAAGTAACACTGGAAGTTAGTGGCTAAGGCCAACATAATAGGGTGGTGTCTTTATCTAAGAGAGGTGGGTGTCCCCATTTTGAGATTAATTAATGTTTAATCTGTTCGGAACATTTGTATATTTTGCCTCAGCATGTTCCCAAGCATATTTGTGCACCTTTTGAATCTTAGAAAAATAGTAATTTCCACAGCCATTTGGCTGGCACTCTCCTCTGGAGAGGAGCAGACAGACAGGCACTTGTGGCGTTACTCTGGGTCTTTTTCTGTGAGCAGAGAACTGGAGATATTTTTTTTAAAGTGTCTTCCTGAACAGTAGCATACAGCATTGTAAGTCTTTCATTTCTATATGATATAGTAGCTTTTCTGTTTTGACACTAGAGATTTCATTTGCACAGACTTTAAACAGTTAGGGTGTTTGGTACTGTCCTGGGTTTGTCTGGGATAGAATTAATTTTCACAAGAAGTTGGGAGGGAACACGGCCAAGGGGATATTTGATACCATAAGATGTCATGCTCAGTATATAAACGGGGAGAATTACCTGGGAGAGGGGGCATCATGGCTCAGGAATAGGCTGAGCATCAGGTTCTGAGAGTTGAGCAATTGCACTGTGCATCACTTGCTTTGTATATTCTTTTGTTAGTATTGTTGTTATTCTTTCTTCTCTCCTTGTGTTGTCCTATTAAACTGTTCTTACCTCAACCGACAAGTTTTACCTTTTTCTTCTGATTCTCCTCTCCATCCCACTGGGGTGAGGGAGTGAGTAAGCAGTCATGTGTTGCTTAGTTGCTGGCTGGGCCTAAACCACAACAGGTACCTATTGTTTAATACATGCAGAGATCAATATTCTTGCTGTTGGCAATATCACGGTATTTGTGCTTCCCCTTTACTTTGGTTCTTAAGTATGAGGAGGAAGGGGAACTATTCCAACCTGACAGCATCTTTCTACTACAAAAGGTGAAAGTGCCTGTTTTCCTGGAAAATCTATTACTTTGGATTGTTTTCCAAGTTCACACAATCAGGTCTTTGTCATTATTCTCTTCTACATGTATGACCGAGCGGATAATCTAAAAATCAGTGTGTAGTGCTAGATTTTTCTGTGATGCCTTTTGTTGAGTAATACTTTTAAGTGAATATTATTTCCAATTGTTTTTGATTTGTGGATACCTAACCTTCTTCCAGGGAAGGTTTAGTATTTTTCTGTATATAGATTACTCTAGCACAAGCTTGAACTTGCTTTCTCTGGGCGTCTTTCACAAGACTTCTTAGAAATAGCCCACAGGCTAGTTCCCAAAGGCCCACAGAGGAGAAGTTGAAAATCACTTTATTAACAGTACCTCATTTTGTGTGGAGCACAATCTGAGTGCAGAGAGAAGGGGCTGGTCATTAATATACATTAGTATCCATGAAAGCTAGTACTTTATAGATTCTGTACACTGGAAAAGACTTACTTCAGTTCATATTGCTTCCATAATTAGAATGAATAAAATAGGGGGACCACTCAGGAATATGGAAAGTTGGTTTTAGTCCAGTCAAGGTTAATCAGTGTTCTTATGTATGAAACTGAACGGATTTTTACTCTTTTATTAAACAGCTTTGAAAAATTAACATTTAACTTGCTGCAGGCTGCAAGGAAGTAACATTAACAGTGATAGAAAATATCAGATTTTTAATCTTTCCATTAGTATTTTTCAATAGAAAAGGAGAAATTTGTGCTGGATGGAAGTAATTTTCCTAAAAATTTAGTGTCATTCCTGGTAAACAGAGATACTCACTTAAAAGTTGTTTTATTATACATGCTATTAACTCCTGTAAGAGTCATTAAAAACATTTTCATTAATACAGCTTGCACTGCTTTAGCTTCAAGAGAATTGCTGTTAGAGCTGACTGGAAACCAGGAAAAGTGGATCTCTCATATTGCAAGAATATTCAGACAAAATGTTTTCCTCTTTTGTCCCTGGTTTGGGAAATTCCCTAGGGACTCTAATGAAATCTGTGAGTAATAAGTAGTCCATCAGTGGTAAGTGTGGTGGGGTGAATAATAAATGGTCAGTTTTCCATCATCTGCCAGATCTTTGAAAGACCAGATTCATTCAGTCACCATGATTATGTTGTGATTGTATGTGTCATGAAATCCCACTTAGGACTGTGAAATTTCATGAGAACTAAATCGGCACTGAGTCCAACCTGGTCTTGTTGTGAAATGGCTGTTGCGAAATTGCTCTCTCCCAAGCAGTTTTTGAACTTCAAGCGATAATGCGGTTGATGGTTAATGTCGCATACCTCCATAAGCAGATGGACTGAAAGAATTTTAATAACTCTCTGGATCTAAATGATCATTCCTTCCACATTCTTTGTGGCTTCATAGTGTTTATGATAATTCTTGCTCAGGATCCAATCTATACAGTTTATCCAGCTGTGCCTTTGATGTCTGTACTGTGGTCTCTAGGGAGAGAAGTCGTGAACGAGTGGTTAGTGAGCAACACCCAAGGGGTTATGACATCTTTAACATAAACTCATCAGCGTAAGGTTTTTCCTCTGCAATAGATTAAGCAATTTATTTAGCTATAAAAACCAGAAAACTAGTTAAGTGAATTTTACTGGGGAATCAATAAAGTAATAATTGTGTGGTAATATAACTGGGGCTGAGGTAACCAGCTTTGGTGGTCTTTGTTAATCCATTACCACTATCCTTTTTATCCCAATATTTTTCAAACAGCCACAAGTTATTCTGATGAGAGAATTGAAAATGCATATTGAGAAATCTTTGAGCACATTAGCTTTTGTGTTGTGAAATCTTTCTTTCTTGCCTTTGGAATAGATGCAAAAAAGAACTAATCTAGAATTCATTAACTAAAATTTTATCTCAAACTCATATTTTTGTATTCTGTTAAATTTTCTCCATTTATATTTCATGGAATGGCTTCCTAATCCTATCTGAGACATGCCTGTAAGCTAAAGATAAATATGTAAAACTTACCTTTGAATTGAATGGTGTCTAACTATTGCTGCTTTTAAAAAAATAATAGCAAGCCCCTTGACATTATCCTCTGCAGTGCTTCAGAATTTGCACTTAGGCTGCAATTATTCCAGTTACATTGAAAGTTTTTCCTTCTAGTAATTAGAAATTAATTCAAAAGAAACTTCATTTGTTAGGCTGTTATAAATATTAAGAGATGATAAATTATTAGAACAAAACAAATCTTCATACACCAGTTATTTCACGCTTGCATTTTAGAGTAGATTAGCTAGATTTAACAATGTGCACATTTAAGGGCTTAGATAGTTTTCAAAGGTCTTTTCCTCCAGAAAATTAGGCAAAACCACCCTCTCTTCAGTTGTGTGCTCTGAGTTATTTTTCACAGAAGTGTCCTCTCTTTACAGCATTAAAAAAATGCCAGATCATATTGTATTATCAAAGTATTTGCATTTAGGAATTGTGTTCATGTGTGTGAACAGAACACAAACGTCTGAACTATAGGAACATTAAAAAGAGTGGGACTGAAGGTCTTTTTAAAGACATATTTCCTTCCTTTTTCTGCAATCTTAAATGTCTCTACCAGTCAAGTCTGTAGTCAGCAGGGATGACACAAATTTTATGTTGAATAATAAAAATGACCACAGTAGTAGTAACACAAATTGGAATGAGTCCATGCCCTTTGTGAGAAGTAAGCTAGCTGGCAGTATCCAGGAGCACCAAGTAGATAGTGGTAAACATGAATACTTGGCTAGTCTTTCTGGGTGGTCTCTGTCTCACACCAAAGTAGCTTTGAGCCATAGAAATTTAATAGGATAAAAAAAAAAAGCAGTGGGCACCCTGAAGAAACTGGTCATATGGGAAAAATCAGAGCTGGTTGGAGAAAGTGGATGTATTTTTCCATCAAAAATGTCAATGATAATGAAATAGAACGTTTCCTATGGAGAATTTAAATTTACTGTCAGAAATTTTAAAAAACAACCAACAAACAAAAAACCCTCAACCACAAACACAACCATCCCCAAACCTCTAAATAACTTTTATGAAACTGAAATATATCAGCTAAAAACAAATATCTGTCTTCAGAAAGTTTGTTTTAGTGTTTTGTGGTGGCTGTAGCTTTCAGTTCCTTGGACTTTTCACCTTACTCATACCTGTGGACTGCTTCTGAGTAGCTTTTGGGAGTGGAGGCAGTTGCTTGGCGGGGTCATTTCAGGATCTCGGGAGTCCCTATCAGAGCTTGCTTAGCTCTTGGCTGGAGATAGATGGATCTTTGTGATATAGCAAATCAGTGGAGCACCTGGACTGAATGAAAGGATCGAGAAACACACAGCTCTGAGATGTTATTTTGGTATGCACTGAGATGTTTTTCATTTTCCAGCACTTGAGTAAGTCTTTGCCCCTGGAAGCTTGCATGGCCTATCTCTCTGACAGTTAAGACAGGGACTTTGGGTAATATGACCTTGACTATTTAGCCTTCTGTATGTGAAAGAGAAGCTTGTTTACACAGGGCCAAACAGCAGCACAATAACCTATATACCAGCTAAAGTAGTAGAGGATACAATCTAGCTCTTGTATTTCTTTCTTGCCCAAAAGTGCAAGACACTGCCTAAGGCCAAGTGTCTATTTATTTATTTATTTAAAAGTCTTTTCCTTTGGAGAAATGCAGGGAAGAGGTGGAAACAGTTTTTCACAGCTCAAAGTGAGGAAGCAAACCTGAGATCCATCAAAGTACAGTACTAGTGTTAGCAAGTTGCCTGGAGCCAGCAAGTTAGCTGGAGCCTTTCAACGGAGGGTGCTTCAGGAGAAATGCTGGCCACCTGAAGTGCCAAGAGCCTTTGTGTATGTAAATGCTTCAGGGCTTGTTTCTGCTTGCATTTATTCTTGAAAAGGGGAGCAGCTTGTGCATAGCTTCATCAGTTCTGAAAGCCATGGCTGCATCCAAGGGTCTAACAGACTTGTTGTTCAGGTATCCTGAAAGGACTTAATTTCGCTCAAGCTGGAATCTTTCTGTCCTGCATGTCAGTAGTGCATAGAAGTGCAGCTACAGACAAGTGTTGCTGTGACCCATTTCAGGAGTGCAAGATGCTCCACATCCTTGCTGGAATAAACAAGGCAGAGGAGCCTCCTCAGAGGTGTGGTCCCCTGGGAGCTGGCTGCCTAGCTGTGATTGTATACATCCAGCCAACTCGGACAGCTGGATGTAAAATTCTACACTGGGGGATGTAAGGTAGATTTTTTGCTCTTCTCTGGGGAATTCCAGGTCTATAAAACAATGAATGGATTATACAGTACTCATCCATATATGTAGTTTTTCATCTGTGACAGATGTGGTATTGATGATATCCTCCATTCAATAAGTCCTCCAAGTATAATTTAGTGACAGGTTGTTAATCTTTGCTTGATTTAACTGTTTGAAAGCCCACTCTGTGAAAGACTGGTACTGGAGCATAATGGAGAGGACAACCATGCTCATGGATCAGGCACAAGGCTGGGAGTTAGGAGGCTGTAGGTAGCTCTGCTGGAGACTTTGGGTCTGATTCTTCCCTAACTCCTTTCATATGAGTGTAAATCCACTAATTCTCATTTTCCATCTGTTTTGTTGTATTTTTACGTGGCTGGTTAGCTCAGGAACCTCATATCCTGTCCTCCCACAGGGATACTGCGTGGATTTTGTACTGTTATCCGAGTCTGAAAAATGATGAGCTGAAAGGTAGCTTAAACTCTTTGTGTGTAAGTATGGAAGATTTATCTGAACCTCCCATTTATCTTGCATACTGTGCAGATTGTGCTTTCCCACTGCTTTGAAGGCTCATTGGCCTGAGAAGCCCATCCTAGATTGGACTTCTACAGCAAAGCTGCATACAGATAGGAAAAAAAAAACCCAAAAAACAATGCTGTGAGGGCACTTGGTATGAATGATTATTTCCCTCAGCTGCTTCTCATAAGACTTGTTTTCCAGACCCTTCACCAGCTTTGTTGCCCTTCTTTGGACACGCTCCAGCAACTCAGTGTCCTTCTTGTAGTGAAGTTGAGTTGCTGGAGCGTGTCCAAAGAAGGGCAACGAAGCTGGTAAAGGGTCTGGAGAAAAAGTCTTATGAGAAGCAGCTGAGGGAACTGGGATTGTTTAGTCTAGAGAAAAGGAGGCTGAGGGGAGACCTTATTGCTCTCTACAATCACCTGAAAAGAGGTTGTAGTGAGGTGGCGGTCTCTTTGCTCAATTAGCTAGTGATAGGATGAGAGGAAATGGCCTCAAGTTGTGCCAGGGGAGGTTGATATTGGATATTAGGAAAAAGTTCTTTACTGAAAGAGTGGTCAAATATTGGAACAGGCTGCCTAGAGAAGTGGTGGAGGTGTTCAAAACATGTGTAGACATGGTACTTCAGGACATGGTTTAGTGGGCTTGGTGGTGTTGGGCTGAGAGTTGGACTTGATGATCTTAGAGGTCTTTTCCAACCTTAATGATTCTATGATTCTATTTCAAGCATAGCATTGTGACTAAGGGAAACATGTATCGCTCTGACATGGAGCAAGGATGGTTGTACAATTAGGAGAGAGGCCTGTGACGCTGAGCAAACAAGAGTCCCATCTCTCACTGACTGGTGAACATGTTGTTGATGCTTAGTATGTAATAACCAAATACAATACACAGCAGGAAAATAGAGGGGAATGCTGGATTTACAAATGCTGGTATCTGTTTCAAAGTTACTCCTGACATGGCAACCTAGGAGTAGGTAAAGAGTGGCCCAAGGAGGGAAGAGTTTAAACTGATGAGGAAATGTTACTAATCCATGGGCATTCGTTGGTGTGATTTCACCTATGTCACCAGAAAAGTGCTAATGGAACATCTGCACTATACGAGTCGAGGATTTGGCACAAGGTATCCTCGCAAACTCATTCACAGGGGCACTCTTTCATACAGCAGTTGATAGCAAACTGTCTGAGAAATTTTAGATTATCATGCTTTGCCTTATTTCCATAGAAAATGCCCCATGTCAAAAATGGGATTGCAGTATGAGCCTGTATGATTGAAGCTATAAGAGGCCTGAATGGAAACAGCCTTGCCCAAACCATTCATTTTACTGTTTTTTCTTTTTCATCCTTATGATTTAATATTTAAAAAAATCTCTTAATATAATTTCAGTATTATAAAAGTGTCCAAAACTTAGTTGTGTCTCTATAAATTTTGCACCTATTTTGGGGAAAAGAGCAGGTGAGAAACACTCATTCCTTTATTGGCTGGAGGATGCTCAAATGAAATGGCAGTAGAATCGAGATTGTCAAAACAATAAAAGGAAGTGTTAACACTGGTAATTATATTATTCAAACAATTTGAAATCCTTGGAGGGTGCATTTTTAATGATGCATTGTAAAACAAATTGTGTTTCATAGCTTGAAAGGGTCATAAAACAATAAACTAATTAAGACACCTTTTGTCTGTTTGCTCCTGTCTGGGTATGTGTGTGGTCAGGAGAGTTTTGTGAGTATTAACGGGCTATGCTTACCTCCTATTTAGAGTAATTGTTGCCAGTGTTAGTGTGTTCTAAAGACTGAATATTCAAAATCCAGTTAAAAAGAAAAAAATTTCAATCTGAACCACAGTGTAGTTGTGGTGCTGCCCCAACAGCTTGGTAGACCTCATCCCTTCTTTGTTCTTCTGTCCCCAAAACGATGCTGCAACATCATCTTAAACTGGGCTGCAGCTGGATTTGGGACTTCTGGTGAGGGAGAGCCTCAACCTGTGTAAACTGGCTTAAAGTTTGGATGCATTTTATCTCTGCGCATAGAAAGCAATTGAAAGCAAAAACTGTGGGAGGAATCTATTTTGATGGTTGTCTCTTCCAGTGTCCTACTAAATTATACTCTCTTGGTGTCAGCCGCCACATACTGCTATGATTTGGGACCATATTATACTCGCTATATATTCTTAGATCCACTGCACACGAGGGTGGTTGCCAGGATTTATTCTGATTATTTATTTTATACTGTGACCACAGTATAAAAATATTAGACTGGGCTAAGAGGTGATTACTTGGTGCACAAGAAGCAGTAGAAGTGCATGACTCTAAAGAGGGAGGCTTTTGGACTGGTTCTGAGATGTTTTGCTTTGCCAAAAAGTGCATTTGATTTTGGTGGTTCTCTGAATTTTAATGCCAAATAAGGTTTTGATTCTAAGGGTTGGTTTCTGTTCTCTATCCCATTGCAGGCTTTTCCCTCTCCTTGCTGTGCCTCTGTTTCTTTCAATGGGATTACTCACATGTAAGCGGAGTTTAAAGCCAAGCTCTGTGTTAGACTTGCCCAATGCTGTGAGGAAGAAGGCGGCTGCCTTTCTAGAATTACTGGAACTAGGACAGGCAGATAACATCAGGGAATAAATCCTGACAACCATCCTTGTGTGCAGTGGATCTGTTTAAGAGAATATATAGTGGGTATAATGTGGTCTCAAATTATGGCAGCATGTGGCTGCTGATACCGAGCGAGTATCATTTCAGCCTCCAGACAAATCCCATTTTCTGAAATTAACCTTACAGCTACTCTTTGAGTCAAATAACCTCTATATTTTTCCCACTGGAAAAGTGGGAAAGAGGTAATTTTCCTACTATGTTGCTGTGTTTGTCTGCAGTCTGTCTTGAGTCTTATCAATTAAAGCTTCTTTAAAAAGATGGGGACCTTCACTTTTTATGAGCATCTGTGTACACACTAGGGATAGAACTGTATGGATTAGGGTTATGGGAATCTCTAGGAACATATCTTTGTTCTGGGATCAACTGGTAATAGGGTTTTATGTAGAAGGAGCAGCAAAATTCCTAAGGGATTCATTCTGATTATATCCCCAATTAGGACAAAAGAATTTTAGTTTAGTTTGGTAGGGTTTCTGCATACTTAGCAGTTGTAAACATTTGTTCCTTTATATAAAGGTGTTAATTAACATTGTTAAGATTTACTACAGGCTGTCACATTCCAAGACAAACAAAAGAGAGGTCATTAGCTACTTGTAATTAACAAAGGGAAAAAATATTTTTCAAAAGTTATTTGAGCTTTTAAAGAATCAATTTTAATATTGGAATTGAATAAGAAATGTAGGTTGATTCCTAACCATTCACATTTAACAAGATTAGTTATAATTTAAAGAAATCCATTTTGAGTTTACATTAAATATTGTGTGTTCCTTATATCTGTATTTTGAGCTAAAACACATTGCTGAGTTAGCTAAGAAGGTATTGTATTGCTCTTTATTAAATTTTGCTGAAGAAGAGCCTGATATTGCTGCTCAGAGCTAAGAAATTCTCTCATAAGACCTCAACGTCTTTTTTTTTATCACTATTCAAAATAATGCAGTGCTTTGTTGCCCTTGTAACTTTGACAGATGATTAATTATAAATTTGAGGTACTGTGGTTCAGATAGAAACCTAATTGGGTATTTGTGAACCAAATGTGAAGGTGTTGAATGCAGGTCCATGCTTCGGTGCCACTTTGATATCTCTTTTCAGAGGTTAAATCCTCTGTTTTGAAATATATGAATACACACCGTCTATTTCTCTCCAGTGGGTGTGTATATTTCCAGGCAAAAACTTCATTCCACTTTGCATGAGGTAGTAAAGCTTTATTAGTAACTGTGGGGTAAAAAATATTTAAAAGAATGTATGTATTCTCTTTGAAAAAGCTGTGTGTTAAAAATCCTGGCTTCTTAGGGAAGACCTTTCTTAAATTTTAGAAAATATGGAAATTCACAGGTAGAATGCCTTAAACAAGGCAGCTCTGCTTTGCATCTCTGAATTTCCCTTCTGTGTTGCTGTGGCTAATGCACTGATAGAAGAGAGGGCCTCTGAGACACTTGGGGGTTAAGAACTACCTTGTGACTCTTGCAGCCTGGTACCAGCTCTCTGTTTGCAGGTTGCTTGAGCTAACTTCTGGTCCTCATTTCATTACGCTAGAATGTATGCATGAATCTGGTAGATTGGTTGTATTAATTTGATTTTATTTGTAGAGTTTGCCCACAGACCAAAAAATAAGCATATGTTTAAAGGTTTAAAGGCAGATCCTGACTTGCAAAGCTCTGAAGGTGTTCCTGTAAATCTCTCTGTGTGTTCGGACACCAAGTTGTTCACTTCAACAAACCATGTCTTGGTGATAGTGAAAGATGCTGTGAAAGATGAATGCTAAAAATCCTACCAAGGTGGGATTGAAACCAAAGGGATATTAAATCCATCATCTAAGTGAATCACGGAAATGAAAATAACTCCTTGTAGGAGAAATACAGAACTTCATTTTTCAGATGAAGAATTGTGGGATATTGAAATCCAAGAAGCTACTGGACTTTTAGAGGATGAGATCAAATGATTAAGGTCTTTCCCTGCTTCTATTGTTATCTGCAGGTTTGTGTGAAGTGCATGCCTGACTCAAAGTCTGACAAGTGTGGTTGATCAGAGCACTGGAATGGGTATTTTGTGTAAGATTCTTCTATGTATGACTAAGGACCAAGTATGTAGAAGATATTTAATGACAGTGAGTTAGGTAAAATGTATGCTTCCCTGCAAAGAAATGGATAATCTGATCCAAATATGTTATTCCCCGTTTAAGACATATCTTCCCCCCGCCTTTTTTTGTACATAGCTCAGAGGATCATGAATTACAAGTGAAGCAATGAACACAAATTTCTGTCACAGCCATATTTATTTTTATCATCTTATCTTCATGCCCAAAGTCCATCTTCCCTTTGCTTTTGGTGGTGGGGAAAGTCTCAGGAGTCAGATGCCTTTGTCTTTAAAGGAGTATTGTGGCCTAAGGAATTATATAGCAGACATAATGCTGTTTTCAGTTCATTATTTTCATATTATTCCTGTACTTAGAGGATGGTGGGGTGAATTTTGCTGAGACTTCACAAATATATTGTAAATGGTGTCCCATGATTCACTTGCTGAAGAGGAATAACCAGGACCCAAACTCTACAAAACCTGCACCTCCATTTCCTTCATTAAGTGTTCGTGATTTATTTCTTTCCCCTGAGGGAAAGCAGTAAAATAACTGTTATGTAGGGTTATTTTGGAAACCTGTTTCTAGTTTTCTAGAAGAAATCCCAACTTTCTCCTTTATATTGAAATATTTAAATATTCAAAGGATAGGATAAAGAAACACAACTCTGAAATGTCATTCCTTCAGAAATCTTCCACCATGTCAGTGTTTAGCTTGCATTTTTTAAAGTCCCATTGTAAGGAGAGAATATCAGAGCCAAATCTGAGGCAAGCTACCTTCAGCCATCAATGTCTCTGAGCATGTCAGTCATGCACTGAAGCTGCTGGCACAGCTGGTACTCTCTACACAACAGGGAGTATTTTTAACAGTAAAAATGAGTGTGACAGGTGCACATTTTATTGGAACTTTATTTTATTGTGCATTAGTGGAGAGAAGAAAGCTAGCAGCACTTTTTAACAAGTCTTCAAGTAAGTGGGAAAACAAATGAAGGTCTATAGTACATATTGACATTTGTTAGCCAAGCATAGGTAGTTCATAGCAGCCTATTCTTTTCTCTATTTCAAAAAAAACCTAGATTAATTTTGAGCAGGTTGCACAGCCAGAACCACTCATTCTTTTTTATGAGCTTCATTTGCATTTATACTCTTCCCTGCTGTTGTTGAGTACGCCCCTTTCACTTGTCTTAAGACTACAACTGCACTGGGTGCACTTAAGTAGCTGTTTCCTACTGATATATTGATTATCACACTAATTACATCCGGGGTCTGCATATGGGCTAACAGAACCAGTTTGTTTGAATTTTTTATAGGGGGAAAACTCTACACAACTAATTAATTCTTCAGGGGTCTAACTCTTATCTTTTCTCTCTTTTTTTTTTCTTCCTCTATCAAAATTCTTGATAGGTACAGCTTGTGCTAAAACCACTAAATGTGTGGGGAAAAAATGCATGATGATTTTGTCTAGTAAATTTTCATTTTCTTCTCTTTTGAAAGGTTTTTAAAATTATTTTTTAAAATCTACTATCTGTTTGACAGGATGCTTCTTTTTTTCTGATGTAGTGTCATACAGTGGGCCTTGGTTCTGCAATCAACTCTGTGTGTGCAGCCTGCTGTGCCTATTGAGGTCAGAGAGGTTGGCTGCTTACCTGGAGCACACTGCAGAAATGAGCCATGGATATTAACTCATCAGTTTATAGCTGGAGCAAGAATCTTTTTTTACAGCCTCCTCTGCAGGATTATATGCCTGTGATTCATTCAATTTAATGTGGAATTGAACACCTTAAATAATTTTAAGTATGTAATGCCGCTGAACATTTCAATTGGGCTTTCTTTAAATTGTGAAAAGATCAGATTCCTTTCTGATTGACTTAATCTGAAATTATCTAATCTGAAATTTTAGGCATCTGCATGATGCAACTTCTTTGACAGGTACTTCACAGACTTTTTGCAGTGGATTAAAAGATGTTTTAAAATGGCAATGAAATAGAGTTTTGAGTACAAGCTGTCATGGGAAACTAGATAGTGACTGGTGGTAGATTAGCAGTGTAATGAGACTTTTAGCCTTTTACTTCTAGACTTCTCTTTGAATCCAGGGTGTGGAGAGCTTGCAAGCGATTACCACTGATTGGTGACTCTTGTGATTTCTCTAAATTGATCTGTCGGTCTCAGTTCTTGTGCAAATGTCCATCACCAATGGATTTCAATAAGGTCTGCAATGATAACTGTAGTACAGAAGTCAAAGGACTGCGTATTACTATTATAGCTTTAATGAGGACCATATTTCTCACACCATGATAGGTCCTAGGAGAGGTATTGATCTGGGGAATGTCCATTTTCTTTTTCTGGTGTTTTTAATAAGCCTAAGCCAGGATGCTAGCTTTTCCATTTCTCGAGAATGTTGCTTATATGAACATAGAGTTTGACTTAAAAAATAGTCGGGTATGACTCCACTCCAAAATGTTTTTCACTGGTGACTTGGAACAAGCAAACTTGCTTGACAGAGCATTTGAGAGAACATGGCAAGCCCAGAGACTATTTTTCTGCAGATAAAATTTGTCAGGAAAATCAAAGTTATAAAGACGTTTAAATATCACAAACAGATTTAAAAAATGGACATAAAAATGAAGGCAATTTAGTGAGTGCAAGACAGGAAAAAGCATTCAGTGAGCTTGAGCCAAGCTCAATGAGAGGTTTTGCAGCAGCATTCTGGACGCTGTGATCCATAATTTAAACTTGTTCATTTTAGAAAGAATTATGTTAGTTTAGACTGGAAGGCATTAGAGTATAAATCAGAGAGTCTCCATCTCAGATTAGCTTACACAGCTCCAAAGGTTAAGTAGAAGATATAAAACTGTTATGATATGTTTGTTATGGGCCTTCAAAGAAAGTGGTGAAGCTAGCAGGATGGCAAGGTTATTTCAGCACTGGGGGAAAAGATCCCATGCAGGCTGGTCTCAACTCATGGGAGTTGGGACTGGGCAACATGGGTGGGAGTACCCAGAAGTATTTGGGAAATTATCCTGAGGTCTAGGCATGGAAGTAAAGCAGTTTTAAAGCTCTCTGTTCAGCATATACTTATTGCTGATATAGAGAGCGAAGACAGACGTCTGCAGGAGCCTTGACAAACTATGTAAAGTAAAAACTTGTGAAACTTATTTAAACTGTGATCTGTGGGTTGGTTGTGATGCCAGAAAAGGACAAACATGATGGCTTTTGGCTTTTCTAAGGAAAAATACAGTAAGAGTAGAAGAGACAGACAGGGAAGGCGCTTTTTCCAAGAAGACCACTGACTTGACTCCTTCCCATGAGGAGGAAGAATTCAGAAAAACTGAAATTTAATATCTAGCCTTGCTGTATAATTCCTGTGTAACTTTGAGTGAGGCATTTACTCTTTGATTTTCAAAGACATCTAGTGAAGGGAAGAGTTTGTGTGGATTCCTTTGAAAATCCCACATTTAATCTCTTTGTACCTCACTTCTCATGGGCAGAAAGGGAGAATACATTTGTCCTCTGCTTCTATCTGTCTGGTGGCTGCGAGGTCCTTGGAGTAGGACTCACCTCACTTCATGAGTGAGAATAATATGTTGTATAGGGGTCTAGGAATGAGCTGGACCTGATAACATACATGGCAATTGTTAGGTAACAGTTGTTACTGGTGAGGCCTCCTTTGCTTTTTAATGATGACATCTCAAGATGTGACCACATCCCTGACCATTCAGAACACACACTGCTCCATCTGCACCTGAAGCAAATTGGAGGCATCCAGAATTATGGATGTGATTGTACAAATTTCATTGAGGTATTTGGAATCATATTGAAATCTTGAACTGTCATAATAGAAAATTAATCACTCCATGCAAGCTCCTCTTTTAGGGACAGATTCTGCCATCTCACACTATATGGTTGCCTCTTTTACTCCTCCAAACTATGTTTTTTTTCTTCCCACATAGTTTTAGAATTTCTCAGTTTAGAAGCACTGATAGTTCTTCACAAATATCTCTCCCAGTACTAGTTCCCTTTCACTCTCGGGATTGAAACAAGCTATTTGAAAACATTAATCTCCTTTTGGAGTAAGAAATTACACTCTGAGGAGCAAGCCTATGAGGAAGGAAAGATGCAGGAATAGTCAGCAAATATATGGTCAGAAAAGTCAAAGCTCGGGTTGGGGGGAAAGGGGATGTGTGGCATGATTTATGGTGTTACCAAAGCAGAATTGGAGAGAGGAAAAATCCAAGAAAGACGTCGAAGTAGAGAGAAAAAAAGAGAATACGGCATATATGGAGGGATAGAAGGGAAGGAGGAAGCTATAAAACTTACTTTTAAAGAATAAATAAGGGGAAAATTGTGTATTTAGATAGTGATTCCTGTGGTTCCTTGAAGGTGGTTTGAGACTCTGTTATATTGACCTTGACAGGATTGAGAGGTGGGCCTGTGCTAACCTCATGAAGTTCAATAAGGCCAAATGCAAGGTCCTACACCTGGGTTGGGACAATCCTAAGCACAAATACAGACTGGGTGATGAGTGGCTTGAGGCCAGCTCTGAAGAGAAGGACTTAAGAATGGTGGTGGATGAGAAGCTCAACATGAACCGGCAATGTGCACTTGCACTTACAGAAGGCCAACTGTTTCCTGGGCTGCATCAAAAGAAGTGTGGCCAGCAGGTCGAGGGAGGTGATTCTCCTCCTATACTCTGTTCTCATAAGGCCCCACCTGGAGTACTGTGTCCAGTTCTGGAGCCCCCAACACAAGAGAGACATGGACCAGTTAGAACAAGTCCAGAGGAGGCCACAAGGATGATCAGAGGGCTGGAGCACCTCTCCTATGAGCACAGGCTGAGAGAGTTGGGGCTTTTCAGCCTGGAAAAGAGAAGGCTCCGGGGAGATCTTATAGTGGCCTTCTAGTACCTGAAAGGGGCCTATAAGAAAACTTGGGAGGGACTTTTCATAAGGGTGGTTAACGATAGAACAAGGAGAAATGGCTTTAAGCTGAAAGAGGGTAGGTTTAGATTAGATATTAGGAAGAAATTCTTTCCTAATAGAAAGGTGATGGTGGTGAGATACTGGCCCAGGTTGCCCAGAGAAGCTGTGGATGCCCCCTCCCTGGAAGTGTTCAAGGCCAGGTTGGATGAGGCTTTGGGCAACCTGATCTGGTGGAAGGTGTCCCTGCTCATGGCAGGGGGCTTGGAACTAGATGATCTTTAAGGTCCCTTCCAACCCAAACCATTCTGTGATTCTATGATTTTATATCGAGCATCCAGTACAATCAGAAGATTCTTGTTGTCTGAGGGACCTTGTAATTGGAGATTATACTCCTAAATCTTGAATTACCTTTCTCCAGTTAAAGGAACTGTCATGACCACAGGTAACTGCAAAATGAGAATTCACTTTGTAGTGAATGTCGAAACAGTGATTAAATGTAGTCAAGACTGAAAACCAAAATGAATAAACATTTTCCATGGGAAAACATTCAGGAAGGGAAAAAAGCCTCTCTCTGGTTTAGATAGATAGATAACTTTCAAAGGGATAATACTTAATCTAATTTTCACTATATAAAAAGCTACATATCTTCTTAAGTCTATATACGTAAAAGATATATATTCTTTAAGTATAATAATATATAATATATAATGCATCATTCCATAGGCAAAGTCATGAAAACCTTAAGTGTGTCTTTCCAGTACATTATGTCTTGTCTTTTACCTGGGTTACAATCTTTTTTCTGTCCCTCTTCAAAGAAAACTCTGATATTTTTTTTTTTGCTGGAGTTACATAGTCTGAGTAACACTCAGTTCTCTGACCAGCTCCCTCTGGGATGACGTGATCACTGCAGTTCAGAGTATGGAATAAAAGAGCTTCCCTCATAAAATCAGAGGGACAGAGAAAAAGCAGTGATGATTTATGTTGGCTGAGATTTTGACCCAGAAGCTTTGAACATGTAGTAGCTGTTATTTACTCTATGTCACCATCAATCCTAGGTAGGAAAGACTACTAAGAGCTTTCTATTTGCAGAGCTGGCATTCTTTCACACAGTTCCCACCGCCCCGTCTTGACTCCCTGCCTCAGCTGCTTTAAACAAAAATGCTCTCCTGTGCTGAAATGGATGTCCTGAATGGCAGGGCTTTTTAAATTATCTTGAGTGCATACGGAATCTGGGAAATTTATATTTTATGAGTTAGGTCCTACTGCAGTTTTATGACAAGATGAGTTAAACAGTAAAATATTCTTTGGATCATTTTTGCACATCACTATTTTTGACTGTAATGACTTAACAGGTTTCTGGTATATATTGCTTTTTCTACAGCCTGAGAAACTGGTGTTCCACAGCTGTCTGCTGGGGTGGTCTATAAGACAGGCTACTCTGACAAACTCCAAGCTCAGGGAATCATGTTGGCATCTGATTTTTGAGGGAAGGAAAGGCTAAAGAATAAATGTGTTTGGTTGCCTTTGTGGGGCTGTTACCATGCAAACCGTGCTGGTCTTGCTTGTATTACACATTTGCACCAGGAGAGTGACTGGTGGCTGCTGTAGGAGGTGATGGCTTTTTCTGTAGGAAGGGTATGTACATGCAGCTGCCTGAAAGAGGTCCTGGGTGCAGGTGGTCAGATGTCCAGACATCCCTGACAGTTGTGCTATAGTGAATGGATGGGGCCAAAGTGAGTATTAAAGCTTTCTTGCCTCCTATCCTCTCCTAAGGAATGCCTGCCTGGTGACATCAGGGAATGAGGAGTGATAGGAGGTGAGATCTGGATAGCAAGGCAGCATGAGGCATAGATGGTTTTAGAACGTCCAGCGACCTTCAAAACACCTTGACATTTGCTGAAAGAGAGTGGCTTCTGCTCAACTGAAGAGAGTGGAAACTAGTTATCCTAGTAAAATTCTTCCCTGTTAAAATTGTCACTTTAAGGAAATAAACCCTCTGCATTTTAGGGCAACACTCTTTGCATTTGGTTTTATGGTAACTGAGGATCCTTTCTGGAGAGCAAACTGATTTCTAAAACATTTGTTACAATAAAAAATGAATAATGCTTCAACTAACAAAGACAGAAATCTTATGAAAGGAGCATTCTCAGATTATAGAAAAGAAACAAACACAGGACTTTTATTTCTGCTATATTTTACTTGTCATATCTGCTAATTCTTGAAGGAATTTTATGTTTAAACAGCAACCTTCTTCCTCAAACTACCTCTCCAGTTATTGTAGACAGTTTAGGGAGCATCACCACTGAAATCAAGGGCTGCACTTTGCTGTTTGGTTAAGGGAGAGAGAAGTTCCTTTTCCTTTTGCAAATGACAGTAAAAATGAGTAACACCTCATTTCCTGTACCAACTAATCTTTTTTATTTTTTTTTATTGTGACAAAACACAAGTGACATCTCATCACTGAAGGCTACTGAAAGACAAAGGCATCTGCCTGCTCTTAAAACCTAGGTACAGCTGTTGCTGTAAAACTAGTATTGTAACTTCTTAGGGATTCACTGAACTCTGGAGATTCCTTTCCTGATCAGAGAGAAAGAAGATCCAGGGTGGCATTATTAGCTCTTGAACTATCCTTCACTCTTAAAGTCTTTTTGATTTCATAAGAAGGTTTTGCTGCCTGCAGAGATCATCCAATAAAAGTAGGACTTAGTGGGAAAGAGATCAAGTGTGGTTTGCTACCAAAGGGTTGTTGAAGAATAAGCAATGAATTGAGAGTGGGAATAGGTTTTATGACCTTAAGTGTATCCCTGAGACTTTTTTTTTTTTATGTTGGATGCCTAATTTTGCAGCAGCATCAGATCTCTCAGAGAAAGAAGTGGATGCTGTCATTTATGCCTGCACAGAGAGGCCCAAAGCAGAACGATCTGGCAAACCTCTCTTTCTGCTTACTCACCAGCAGAAACTTTTCTGCAAGCTTTTTCTTTGTTGTTGTTGTTGACACTTTTATCAACCTTTCAAACTTGCACAAATGGAATGAGGAATGTAGACAAACCATGAAACCCATGAAATACTTCATAGGATCATAGAATGTATTGGGTTGGAAGGTCATCTAGTCCAACCCCCCTGCAGTAAGCAAGGACATCTTTACTGGAGCAGGTTGCTCAGAGCCCCATCAAGCCTGACCTAGAATATCTCCAGGGATGGGGCCTTCTCCACCTCTCTGGGCAACCTGTCCAATGATCTACCACTTTTTCCTAATAGCCACCCTAAATCTACCCTTTTAGTTTAAAACCTTTTCCCCTTGTAAAATTGCTACATGCCCTTGTGAACTGTTCCTATAGGCACATTTCAGGTACTGGGAGACTGCTATAAGGATCCCCTGGAGCCTTTTCTTCTCCATACTGAATAACCCCAACTCTCTCAGCCTATCTTCATAGGAGAGGTGCTCCAGCCGTTTGGTCATTTTTGTGGCCTCCTCTGGACATGCTCCAACATGTCCTTCTTGTGTTGAGTGATGATGAAAACCCTGGACTGAGATGCAGGAGACTGAACTGTTTGTTTTGCTTCTTGTATCTAACTTGGTTGCAGCTCAGAAGACCAGAGTTAGGAGCTTACAGCTATGGTTAAATATTACACAGCAGTGCTGTGTAAGCTGGTTTTAGCTGTCTCTGGCCAGTGCCTCTCTGTTCTCCTGTGCCAGCCCTGCATTTGCGTAGCTGTGCAGCGAAATGCAGTGGGGCACTGACTCAGTTAAAAGATAACTTTGCAAAAAATAAGAGGAAAAATGATGAAAGAATAGGCTATTATTTCATCTGGATCAGTTCCTGATGCAGTTCACAGTGTTACTTTGTAGGAAGCTGAGTTGGCACAACTGAGAGAGCAAAGGAGGGGCAGGAACCCCCTGGTGCTGCAACAGGGGAAGATCTGCTTGGTCTAGTCTGTAGGGAGAAGTATGTCTGGAGAGGACCAGCCAGTGCACCTAAATGAGAGGGCTGTTGGAATACTCCTTCTCCCCTGCGGGTGCTAAGCCTGGCACGTGTGCAAGTCTGTGCAGGACATGAAGCACAATTTCTCTCATTTCCTTTCTTGAGGTAGAATACTGTGGGAATATCTAATGTACTGCAAAGGACAGAAAGATGTATGCCTGCTTTGCTGAGATTTCCAGTCCGTTTTTTACAGATTCAGCTTGTTTAGATAGTGTTGATAAGATTCTGTAAAACTCTTGAAGTTTTCAGTGCTTCTGACTTAAGTGAATCTGAATCTTAAGTGAATCTTTTGGTCTGTGTGGGGAAGAAAGAAAATAACTTGGGGTGGGAAGAAGGGCTTTAGCGGGAAGGGAGAGAAGAATAAAACATTTTTGGCATGTTTGAGTTTCTGTACATGATCCTTGTGTGTTTATGTTTCTGGAATTAAATTTGAAGGTCCTTAAACATTGAGAAATATTAAATGTAAATTTGAGGTGTTAATAAGAAACTTAAAAGCAAACGTTTGAAAAGCAGAAGCGTCATCTATATTTTCCTAGTCTGACCTGAATTATTTTATGCTGGGCTTCCTGTTGTGGAGAGAATTATTGCCCCAAATGATGATAGCACTTCCGCCCCTCATTGGGGCATCTTGGGGAGAAATGCATTTAAGCTGTGAGGCTCTAAAATGCTGCGGTAATGGGAACTGTGGAAGTACAATAGACAGACAGAGCTTGGTCCTTGCAGACATCCGTCTCCTGCTGCCTTCTTCAGAGAGGGGAATGTTTGCTCTCATTAAGAGATGCCTGTCTCAGAGGAAGTGCTTCTTTGTGTTTTCAGCAGTCTCGGTGACTCCCATGCTTGGAACGGTTTGAGTTTCTGTATGACAGACCTCAGTAAAAGTTTTTAGGTTTGTTATGCACCAGGGCCCCGGTGACTGACTGTGTGAATGGCATCTTTATAGACTCCTTTATAGCAGGAGTTTCCTGGGTGGATGGCAGTCAGGCTGCAAGTTTCCCAGAGTTCAGACTTCTGTATGGCTTAGATCTGGTCATTAAATCACAGATGTTTCTTTGAAAAAGCTGAGTGTGCACGAAATCACTCCTTTCAACATAGCATGTCTAACGACTTGTGGAAAGCATAGACTGAATGGAACAGCTACTTGATTTAAGTGTGTGTTTGGTCATTTAATATACAAAAGACTTGGCATGTGGCTGTGTTCTTGAAGACAAAGTGAATGATGCATAGTGTTTGCAGATATTTATGTAAATATTTTTTCATTTGCATCTCTACCTTTAATAAATAACTGCTGAATCCACAATGTTCTTCATAATAAATGTGTGTTGTGCTAACTAGTAAGAATAGATCTGAACATCAAAACAATTAAAAGTGCTAAATTTATAAAAATGCCATGTGTGTGTCTTTGTATGTACATCTGTGTGTACATAAAGATAATTACATTGTGAAAACTGGCACACAGTGTGATCTGTCCAATCTTAAATTGGGGATAAGAGTGAGCAATCTGCTCTCAATCAAAATAAAATGTTTTCTGTACAAGCAATGTATATGGAATATTTTTTTAATACATGCAGGAAGATTTTTTTTTTAATATATGCATTTTTTTTTCTATTTTAAGCACTTAAATGCCTAATTTCTAGGCATTTTAGAGTTAGCTCAGGAAGGATGAGAAACTATATTCATGATGGCTGCAGACAGGAACTAAAACAATTTCCCTGTCACCAAAACTGTATAAAATTGCTCTTCAGGTAAAATCTTCACCAAAGCATTGTGTACTTTTTCTTGCTTTCTTCCTCCCTGCGTTATTGCAGTGAAAACTAAACTGCCCTCTTGAGTAGGTTATCATTTCCAGACCTCTACAATGCTTATCTAGCAGAGCAGCCAGACAAATAACACAGCGCTCAGCAGGATGAGGCACTGTATTTTAATATGGTCAAGGCAAAAGGATTTGAACGAAGAGCAAAGTCAAATAATTTAAAACTATAGAAACAGCTTGTGGATCATTGGAAAGCAACACATTTGGAACACAGATGGCTCGTTTTTTTCCCCAAAAATAACAAATGAAGAAAAAACCGTCCCTTTGTTACTTTTATTTTTTATGCAGTATTTATACTGACTACTTATTCAGAGCTCCTTATGGACAAACATAAATGAGGTCTTTTTACTGATGAGCTACCTGGTCTTAATTATTTTTAATAGAATAAGTGATGATGGTTAGGAAACTTTTGGAAAGGAGTTGTGTTTTTATTTCCTCTACCAATTTCTTCTTGTTAACAAAAATATATATTTTTTTAATTTTGAAATATGAAAAACGGTGTGGGACCCTCTGGTATCAACTAATTCTGAGAGCAATAGGCTGCTTTCCTCATTAGGCAGGTGGCCAGTCAGGGGAACTAGGCAAAGATTTGCAACTGCACATGCTTATATGAGAACAATCACTTCTTCAAGACATATGTCAGCTGCTGACTATGTCAGGTCTGTCCCATTCCTGAAGCCTGGCATCAATAGCAAGCCCAAAACCTGGGCAGAGCTCCCAACCTATTGTCTTAGTGCATAAGACCTCCATTCTTCATGACATGAAAACATGTCAGGGAATGGGTTACATTGCAGCCATGGGTCTTCATCTAGGATCATGTCTGGGGATAAGGGCGATGGTATGAGCTCGTGGCTGTGGAATGAGACCTCTTTGGATGTGGGGTACTGTTAGGAGTTATACACTCAATTACGAAGGATTTAATGCAGGATAGTAGTCTTTACCTTCCTATGACTTTCTAGGAGTGAGGTCATGTCACTGCCCTGCAAATGGTGTGTGGCACTGGAGGGGTTGGATTAAGGGTGGATGTGGGCTAGTGTTTGCATGCTGGCCTTTGCATACTTCAAGAGGTCAAGTAAGAATGTCATTAGTCTTCTCATGCTGTGTACAACAGCCTACAATGAACTACTGATATTTTACTCCTTTAAAACACCAAATACTAATCCCTGTTAGATTCAGGGTGCCTGAGATTGGAGAGTCTCTGGGAAACCAGTTATTTTACAAATGAAGAAATAATTAAATCTGCGTAGGATTGTCTGCCCCAAAGTCAAATAAGGGTGTAAGACTTCCACCCCCAGCCCATCCCAAACAGTATCAGCAAAAATATCCATGGTGTCTGCTTCAGTTGCTGGGCTTGTTTTATGGTGCATCATTGCCTCTGATGACCACATGCATACTATGTGGCAAGGGAGCACAGCACCAGGGGAGATGCTGTTAGCAGTCATCACTCCAGCAGAAGCTGGAAAAAAAGATTAAACTTTTTGCTCTCTCTTTCTTTTCTCTAGACCAGAATGACTGCTTTAAAGAGTATTTCAATTAGTACCAAAAAAGGAAAGATAAGGACTTTTAGCAAATGACTTATTTTTGGCTTTCTTATGTTCCAGCATATTTCTTATTACACCGTAATGAAAGATTTTCTTTTTCCAAATGGTATTTTTGGAGTCATACACCTAATCAGTACATGCTCCACAGTCTTCCCATTTTGTACCTAGTGAAAAGGTCAGGCAGCATCTGACAGCAAACAGCATTTACTCAGCAGTGGGTTTTTTCCTACGATGCTGCCTGCAATTCATGTAGCCTTGTTTCCTGAACCCCTCTGGTGTACATACCTATTTCACTGGCAGTTGTGCTACTGCGCATCCGTGACTCAACATGGAATACACAACTCTGTCCTTTTTTTCAGGAAAAAAGCTTACTTTCAGAAGACACGTGGCTGGGCAGCTCAGGGTGAGTTGGAAGAGTAGTTAGGGCTGATGTCCTGCTCATGAAAAGTCCCAGAGTCTCCAACAGACTGGAGAGCCTGTCCTCCAGCGCTGTGTTGCTACTGCGGTGTGTGGGAAGCTCAATGCCCTTTTTCATTTACAAGTTCTCCCACGTAGAATCTGAGAAGGTTTGAAAGGGGAATGGGTCGAATTGCAATTAGAACTACACAAATAGATTCTTTATGATGTTCAGCAACACTATATAAAATGAAGATGAGGAGAACATCAAACAGAAGTGTATTAATAGCACAGCGTTAGATTGTGGGAACGTGTTTCCAGGTAAAGAGGCCAGAAGCAGGATGTGCGGTGCTCTGATTAAGTAGCTATTTGAGATAAAGTGAAGCAACCATGCCTTAGAAAGGTGTGTAAAGTAGTTTTTCTGAGATTGCTCAATCAGATAAAAGATGTATGAAGGGAGAAATAACACCATGGCTTCCAGCTCCTTTTAGAAGAAGCCTTTAATTATGTTTTATGTACATTTAAGGTTATGTGAAGCTATTATGAGTAAGACAAGTATTTCTTTCTTTACTTTTAACTTTTTTTATTAGCAGTTGTCAAGACAATCCCAAGCCAAACTCCTGCATCTGACAACTTTGATCTTTAGAAAAACTCATACTGGCTTTAAGTTTTGTCTTATTCTTCATCAGTCTGATCAATCTAGAACTGCCACGTTTATAGTATTAAAGAGAAAAAAAATATTAAGACTGGGTGAATTTATTCAGATAAAATAAAAGTCTGTGGAAATCTTGAATCGAATCTGAGCACTTTTGCCGGTTGCAAAATGTTTTGATGAACTCATTACAAGAAAAAAAAAAGTCAAGTTTGCCAACAATTTAGCACTTCCTCACTTCAGCTGGAGCTGGAAGCAAAGACGCTGGAATATTGTGAAGAAGGAAATTTTTTTTTTAATGTCCTCCAAGTACGAAGGACATTGTAAAATGAAAAATAAATATATCTCACTTCAAAAGAAATATTTGGATGTCTCAAGTCCTGGTACTGTTTCTGTCTGGATGACTAATTTTGCAGCTTTTTATACCTTCTTAAATTTATTTTTACAATAAACAATGGATAGGACATTTTTTTCTGTAGGATCTGAGAACGTGGAGGTGACCACTGAGGGCAATAATGCTTAAGATCCAAATAGGCAAGGTTAAAGTGCTGATTTTTGCAGTCCCACTTCAATCAGTGAAGTGACTAGTGCTGCTGTAATGATGAGATGAGTAGATGCTCCCAAAGATAGGCGAATATTAAAGGTTGAAAATCCTCAGGGAATCACATGCCCTTCTTGTGAACTTCTGGAAATGTGCTTCATCATCAACTGCATTCTGTGGGTAGATGCCAATTATATGAAAGCCCGTCTCTCTAGATCTGTTAGTGTTATTTCAGTGCTTGGGGGCTGGAGCTTAATACAATATACTCTTTCCTTCTCTGACTAGTAAAGCAGCACAAAATAGAATTATTAGTATAAATACACGTTGCCTACAAAATGTAAATCCAGCAATTAGACTTTTCCCTGGTGGTGTGCTCTAATGAGTGTTACCATATTCTTTGTGTTGCTGTAGGGAAGCAGTGGGTGTAGCGGTGGGGCTTGGCTAATTTACGAGGGAATCCTCAGGATACAAAATTTTTCCTTGATAGGAGAAACAGCTTGTATTCCAAGCAACATTTATCTTGGGCAAGCTTGCCTCCCAAAAGTACAGCACTGGGAGCATCACCATTTACATTTTATATGATCTCTGAGGTCTTCTGACATGTGTGAGCTGGTGAAAACTGAATCGTTTTTCATCCTAAGAAACACCATGTAGGTGTGGGGAAAGCTCTGATAAAGAAGAGGTGGTTGGGGAGGGTTATTGGACCTTTTGAGAAGTTTGCTGTTCCCTTTTTGGGTTGAAAAATACATTTGCCATGTCTCCTTCGTGCACTGAATTGCGTGTGTAACACTGTTGATATTTTATGCCTTCATTCTTGTAATTTATGGCCCTGTGTTGTGAACCCTGGTTTGTATGTTGCATAATTAGTGTATTGTAATTATAGATGGTGAAACTTTCGGTTAAGCTGCAGTGGAAAATGCTTCTAATTTGAAAGGAAAATGCTGGGATTGTCTTACCAAGACAGCATTTTATACCATTGTGTGACCTCTCTAAAAAAAACATGACCTATGGTAATCTAATTATTATTTGTTGTGATGAGCAGATAACAAAGTAAATATTGGAGTGGACTGATTGCTATCTATACTTTAGGAGATGGATCTTGACAGTGTTATGTAACTGAGTCCAGCTGCTCCTACTTTGTTTTTTCCTTCTGTCTGATGAGTTAGTACTTTGTGTTGTTGGAGGAACTCTAGGGCAGCTGATGGTAACCCTGAATAAGATTTGGGAGTGCTGAGTGATAACTGTTCCCTGTCTTCTTGAGTTTTTTTTCACTCTCAAAGCTCTCTCTGTTGGTGAGAGATCCTGGCAAAATAGAAACTAATGGAGAATGTAGGTGCCTTGTGCCCCTAAAAAATCAGGCTTGGTACTGAGGGTCCACACATGTAAACAACCTCAAATAAAAGCATTTAATAATAAAAATTTATAAGGTACTTAAGTAATGATAGAAGATGTAAATGACATCAGGGTGAATATATGTGCTAAATAAGCTTGAATGCCTTGGTCCATTATCAAATTTCTCTGTGGTTTTCATTATATATTCCTGAGGGTGCATCCAAGGAGTTTTCTGCAGGCAGGCAGAAACTCATTTTTCTTTTACTTTAAGTCAACCAGAAGTTGCGTAACCATGTTAGATCAAAACCCCTTCTTTACTGAAGGATACACCCTTTGTGGTGATGTAACGTACCCTGGTGATTAAACCTATCAGTGTGTTGCAAGATAGCCTTGTAAGTACAAAGTATGGTTGTTGAGACAGATCCATTTGTTATGATAAAGTTATAAAATTCAGCTCAGCTTTCAGAATAGAGCACAGCAATGGGGAACCTGAGCTTTAAGCAAGTCTGTGTCAAGGTTTGAAGCAGCTCAAGCAAAAGTTTTAAGTGAAAAACTTTTGAGAGCCTAGGTCAAATGCTTGGCAAACATGCGTCTAGGCTGGAGTGAAGTCAGGAGGTGTCAAGCATAGGAAATCTGAGAAGTTTTTTCCATGGTAATTTTGGATTCCTTCAGACTTCATGCAGTAAGACTAAAGGAGTCTGTGATAAGGTCTAGTCCTGCCCTGATGAAGTCAAAGGTAACTTTAATCTTAATATCAAGGGAGATGATTGGTTTTCAGGGCTTGTATCTGAGACGGAGCAGATAAGAATTTCTTCACGGAATTGTGTTTCTGAAACACAAAAGCCAAGGGTGTACTAAATTAGTACTTTCTTCTAAATTAAAAAGGTTTTTTCCCCCAATATATTTGTTCATTTGAGAATACCTTGGGATGTTTTCAGCATTAAAACTCACCTCACATTTCCTTGCTTAAAGAACATTTTATTGTTAAATATAGCCTAATTATACACAACTGAAAAACAAGTCAAAATAAAAATTAAACATTACAACGTTAACAGAAGAAAATTCTGTAACTGACCCAAACAGATATTTTTTTTTTTTTCTGGACATTTACTTATGAAAATAACTTTACTTTTGATATTTTAACTTAATTTGAACAAAAAAAATGTTAGCTCAGATATTTTTGCAAGTTGGGGGATTGGACTAGATGATCTTTCGAGGTCCCTTCCAATCCCTAACATTCTGTGTGATTCTGTGATTCTGTGATAAAGATATTTTCTGCCCATTTCAGCTTTAGATCTGGCATCTGGCATTTAGTATTTGGACTGCCAGCTGAAAACCTGCTTGATGAGCCAAATTTGATCAGTAACTCCAAACAGTCCTAACTTTAGTGATACTTACAGTGGAGCCTGATTTTGGTAACTATTCTGATTCCAGAAATCTCTTTGAGATTTGAACCACATGGTGCAATTTTATCTATTATAAAGCTATGAGAAATTAAGGTATCTTGTTCCAGAGCATTAATCTAGATTTTCATTTCTGTATCTCTGAGACCAAAGGGTTTGCATCACCTGTTTTAAAATCTCTCAGTATTATCCTGAAGCTTTTTCTTTTTCTTTTCCTTTTTTTTTTTTACTCTAAGCTCCTATAGATATTCAGGTAATAGCAAAGATCCCCTGCGTCTTTCAATGACTAAGTGATCAAGAACTGTAGATGCACAGGAATGTTAAGAGCATTCAAAGACTTAATTTGTGGGAGCTACAGAGGAAGGGAAGAAAGAGAAAAATGAATAGCAAACACTAATGAGGTAGGACAGGCTGTAGTTGAGATGGCACCGGTGCTCTGCTCTTTTGGGCTCTGATTGTGAACAAGTAGGTGTCTGAACATTGCTGGATGGCAGGCAAATGCTGCAGATGATGCATTCCCCAATTAAAAATTACATTCTACAACTGAACTGTAAAGATCAAACATTAGGTGAGTTTGGAACCTTTCTCTGTCTTTCCACCCTCTCTCTTGATTTCTGGAGTCCTGCAAGGAGCAGGAATGTAGCAGGGAAATTAGTCAGTGCTTTGCTTTTAGAGAAAGGTACCCTGGTGGGAACAGAAGCTGTTCAAATATCTTGGGCTGCCTTCCACAGTTGTGTCAGTCTTTTGCCTGCCTTGTGGCAACTACCCACCCTGATGATATTTTTAATCAGTAAAAATAAAGTGGAGTTGATCTGCATTTGCCTTGCAGTGAATACCTACTGGGTTGGGAGACTGGAAGAGACATGAGAGGGATAGTATTTATTATTTATAGCCATTCCTATAATGCTTATCACCACAGTGTCTATAAGTGAGCACCATCGACAAGGCTCTAAATGTGAGATAAAATTTAATAATACATTAATACTAATGTGCACTTGTCTGTGGTGGCAGCAGTTGTGACTGAGATGACTTAAAATGGGAAGAAAACTGCCATAGCTCGGTGAAAGTGGAAATCTGACATGGAGGAGGAGGCAGGGGAGCCGGGGTGAGCCAGTGGGCTCAGCAAGGGGAGAAGCCAGCCCAGAGACCCTGGGGTCTGCCATGGAGTCAGGGCAGCAAAAGACACAGGTGAGGATTCAGCAGCTTTGCAAAATGCCCTTAGATAGAGTATTCAGGGATAAACAGGAATGTACTTGAACTTAATTATTAAAGGCTTCCCATGCTGCTCTGCCGTATGCATATGAACACATGCAGGGGCCTGCATGGCTCCTGCTCTGAGGTAACGACAGAAGATGACCAAGCCTGGAGTTTGCCTTGTTAAAAGACTACAGTTCAAATGTAGTCAGTTCAAAGTTGGCACCCCGGCTAATGAAACATCTCTCTCCCCCCTTGACTTGTTTTATTATGCTATCCTTCTCTCTTGCTCAGCTCTGTTCCCTTTTCTTTCCTCTAACCTGGAAAAAGGCAGTTCATACCCCTCTGTTTTAGCACTGTGGAGAAGAGCTGCAGAAAGCGGCTTTAACCTCCTGCTGATGAGGCAGAGTGGAGAAAGGAGCACAGTCACAAGCAGAGCCAGAAGCAGATGCACCAGAAGCTGTGCTCCTTTCAGCCACATCTGCATCCAGATTAACTGGTTTCTCATTAATTACTTTAGGAAGAGAGAAGCATCTTCCATTGCTACTACCTGCCCGTGCCTTATCATTTGGTTGTGTGATATCCTATTTTTTTTTTTTTTTTTTCAAAGGCAAAACTTCAGTTTGTAGAGGTGGATGGTACCCCTGTGGCAGGGCAGATTGTGTGTTGCTGACCACCATGTTCCAATCATCTCTCTCCTCCATGTGCAGAGTTGATTAGCCCTTTTGCGTAAATAATCCATGTTTAAACCCATTTTCTAGCTGGAGTACTTACTTCATAAGCACCTCCAGCACTTTCAGCTCAAATATTCATGAAAGTTCAATATTCATTTGTTGTAATAACTACATAAGAAATACTTCTACAGAGACTTGGCTTCTGTTTCTTTCATCTGGTACTTTGCTGTGTACCCTTGGACAACATCTACTTTCCAATAATCTCTGCTTTACCTCCTCATTTTCCATGATGACACCAGAACACCTAACACCCTGATTAGTTAAGAAAGGTCCTGAAGTCAATACAATGATGCTTATTTACTGAGGGTGTTTAAGAGGAACGATGGCCTCAGTTGTCCCACCCAGAGGAAACCACTGCTAGACTTGTAAATAAAGATGACATGTCTGAGTAAACTCAGAAAAATCAGGTGCCAGGAACTAAGAATCCCATTAGCTAGGTTGCCTATTTCTCTTCTGTGTCAGTTGATGTTATTCTAGTTCTACTGAGCCTTTCCCCTGGAAAGGTCCATGGTTGGGAGAATCCAGCATCTTCCTAGAGCAGGTGGTAATCTTTAGAGAGGAGTTGTGTGATATGAATCTTGCTAGTCAGGTATTGCATATTTGTTATCTCCCTACTTCTAGACAGATATTATGGGACTCCATTTCACCAAAGGTGCCCAGGATGTGACAAATCAGTAGCAGGAAAATCCTAAAGTGTTGAAAGCAAAATTTATTTTTAAGAATTCACACTCAAGCTACTGCGGGTTTTACAAATAGACTTTGCAGTCCATAAATCCCCAAGCTTTAAGGGAACAGATAAGCTGGTGCAATACATCCATAGTAGCTTTAGAGTGTCAGATAGTATGGTGGTCAGAGCAGACAAGGTTTAGTCAGTGTGATGGTATGTTGCAGCTACAGATCCTTTCTGAAGCTATTAAGGCTGAAGGTTTTTTTTCACTGAATATCTCAGTTTAATGTTAGAGTGGTACATGAAGTCCATAGTTAAAATTGTCAGGATTTATAACTCCTTTAGAGAATGAATATATTTTTTTATAGTGGAGATTATTGAATTATATTCTATTGCTCCAATTTGTGATCTTTTAACCTGAAAAGCCAAATCAAACTAGTGCTGCCCCTAACTATAAGAATGACCCTCTCACTGGCTTCTTGTGAGCATGTGTGTTTTAATTTCTTAGTTAGACTCAGGAAGCAAAAGGACTCTAGCATCTGGCTGTAAGGAACTGGTAATGAATTCCTCTAGAGTAGGTGGCTCTCAGTTGGTACAGAGCCATTGAAGCCAGCTCTTGTGCCAGCCATCACATGTTGGCATAGACTCTACAGGGAAGGGTGATGTGGAAGCAAGAGAGCAACAGCTATAGCATCATGTGCTCACCAGTCTGAGTTTCAAGTAGACTTTTGGTTTTTTGTTTGGTTTTGTTTCTTTCTTTCAAGTCTAGGTAGAATTTTATGAAGTTATAACTTCTCTGTGAATGTAAAGTTCAATGCAAAATTCTGCAGGGTCAGTCCCAGATCTGAGCACAGAGACAGGAATGTATGAACCCTTTCTTGATGCTCAACTTCCTTTTTTCTTCTGATCTGAGCAATGCTTACAGCATGCTAAAGTTTGGCAGAAACCTTTTTTTTTTTTTTCAAAAGTTCTTGGTTCTCTCACCACAGATTATTGGCCAATGACCACACACAGAGCAGAGGATGTGTTGCAGCTGAGGGAGTACAAGAATTCCAAAGCTTCCCCAGGGAAAACAGAAAATAAGAAAAAGAATGAGTAAGAGGTACAGTAACAGAAGCAGGGCAATGTCCACACTGCACTTTGGTAGCTGGTATGGGAGGGAAGTACACAATTTATGATTCCAAGCAACTGACTCACCTTTTAGGTATTTTATAAGATGAGCTCAGTAGGATGATGCAAGCACTGGCAGCACAAGATAATGTTACATTTTTGTTGGCTCCATTGTATTGTCTGATTTTGCTAATTGCAGTAGCTTTGGCCATCAGAGACAAATTACAGGGGCTATTTGCAAATGCTGGAGAGGGAGCCTGGGTATTTTTCGCACACAAATGCTTTAAAAGTGGAATTTCATAAATAAAATTTAGCTCTGTATACATACTGAGAAGGACATAAAGATCAGCTATCTGCATTTTGGATTAAATTCTGAAAGGCATTAAAATTTAGAACCGGGATCGTTAGAGCTGTGTTATGAAGTCTGTGTCTATATGACGCAACAGAGGGTAAAAGTCAGAGATGGGCAGAAAGGCTAAATGGCTTTGGCTTGAGCTCTTGTGTGCTTTAGCAGGGAAGAAAAGTGCTAATACCAGCAGTAGAGTTTTTTGGCAGCTTCTCTTTTCTCATAGCAACCTCTACCCTTTTTTAAAAAAAAAGAAAGAAAGAAAAAAAAATTCTGGCTAGCTTGGTAGCAAAAACAGCATTAAGCACCTCTGTTCCAAACAGGCACGTGTGTGTGTGTGTGTGTGAACACCACTGCTGATCTATCTGCCAAACATGGCAAATGCCAGTAGGGACATGCACAGGGGGTATGCAAAGCACATGGCACATACCCAGTCATAAAAAGCTTGAGCAAACAGTGCTACATGCCATGAAGTGACAAGAGGAGATTCAAGAGCTCTTGGGTTTTCCAAGCGTAAATACCACTGAGAAGCATATGACTGACCTGGGGCAAATCCCTCCTTCTCCCAGGTGTTACAACTGCTTATCCAAGTCCTTTTCTTCTCCAACTGGAGTCAAGCATGGCAGGGAAGGAACTCTGATTCCCTGTTGGTACTTTATGAACTATGAAGAGAGGAATTCTTCTAAGCTAACTGTGCAGAAAAATAGGAAAATATCTTAGAAGATCATTGGAAGATGACGGTAAGAAAAAGTGGGAATGTGTCTGAAATAAGCATGACACAGCAGTTAATTCACCTTTGATGTGAGATATCAAAAGCAAAGGGGCAGCAAAGCTCAGATGGGACAATGAATTGGACTTGTCAGGAGCGAGGCCATTTAGGGTTCCAAGACCAAACTTGGTCATCACTTGGCTGTTACCACAGCACTGGTTCACCTATTAATGCAAGGTAATAGAGCCTCCTAAATGGCTTGCAAGAATAAAGTGTGCTCCTATACCCCCACAAATGGGTATGCTCGTGGCATTGTGTGGTAGTGCAGCGCTGGTCACTGCGGTTCCCTTGTGCTTGGGGAAAGCACTGTCAGGGTGCAGGTCTGCCAGGCTGCCTCTGACCTTCAGACTTGGAGGCTGTTCCACATGCCTCTAGTATGTAGAAGGTATGGATGGCAATTTTCCCTATCCAAAAGATGCAGAAGACTAAGCACAGCACTCTGGCTACAGCTATGGAAGGCAGTATGTGCTCATCCATGGGATGGTGGGAGGCATCACATGTCTGGGATTTTGGAAAGATTTTAGTATTGTTTGCCATGCCAAAACCCGTAATCTAGTTTGAGACAGGACTGTCATTTTGGTAACCTACTCAAGTGATTAGGTTAGGAGTTTAGGAATTAAAGACATGGATTCACATTTCTTCTCTTCCACAGATCACTACTATGTGACTCAGCTTCTCCATGCTCAAATACTTACCTGACCAGGAGTGGTCCTGGGTATATTGGAAGGATAAATAATTTGAAAGATGAGATGTTCAGATTTATACTGGGAAAGTCAGTGGTGGTGTAATATCATAGCTAGATACTCTTTAAGTGCAGTTTTAAGTAGGGTGCACTACAGAATGTGTATTAATAAAATATGAGATGGTAAAAGTCTGTTTTCACCGATCCTGGGTGGTTTTCTTTCCTGGAATCCCTTTGAAATAGCAAGAATGCAGTAATTTTAGCCTCTTCATTAAGTGTATTATTTAATCCCACACACTGTAGTTCCTTAAGCATAGAAACAATCTGCTTTACACTCAGCTGGAACAATGAGATGCCCCAGAGCATATTTAAAACAGAACTCCCAAACACAATTACTTGGCTTAAAAGGGTCTGAGCTACATTTATTATTATGGAAAAGCTCACCAAAATATGCAAACAAATCCTAGTCATTTCTATTCAATTTCCCTTCCTTTCTTAGAACCTGAATGATATGACTAAACACTAGAAAAACTTGAATTTTTTTTTATGATGACTAAAATCTGTCTCTTCCTCACTTATTACAAGTCAGCTCTAAGCCTGGTTTGTTTTTTTTTTTTCCTCTTAACTTTTTTCCCCCTACTTTTCCCCAGTATCCCTTCAGAACTGTTTGTTGATTGGATTTGGCTGATAATTTTCTCAACATTGTTATTTGAAAATATGTAACATTATTTTAGAATCAGAGTGACATTACACACACATATAAATATACAGTATATATTGTGTGTACTCTGCTTATACATACTGTCCACAGACACAAATAAATGCATCTTATGTGCTCACATTTGCAGATATGCTAAAGCTGTTTATGTTGCATATATATTATATATACACTATTTAAAATATTACAATTTTAAAGAAAATTTATTGTAGGGAGCAGCAGTTTCAGTAATGTTTGCTGAGTGGAAAGCAATAGACACTGTTAAAATGTAAAATACTTGCAAATGAAATGCTGTCTCACTGCATTTCTCTTTTCTAAAATCTCTCTGTCTGGACTGAGAATGTATTTTTCATGCCTGGATTTAAAGAGAGACCTCTCAGGAGAGTTAAATAGAAACCAAATAAAACCACAGCATCTTTGTTTGAAAAAGTCTTTGGGAAAGATTATGCAGTGCTTAAATCCTGCTCTGCTTGTAGCAGGTTTTGAGGATGCCAGGTTGATATGTTTAAATATTTTTTTTTCCTAACAACAACCCAACAATGAATTATTATTTTACCTGTAATAAAGTACAAAAATTTAATAGTAAGAAAGATAATTTTGCTATGCTTTTTTATTTTTTTTTTGTCTCAGTGACTGGTGTTAATGAAAAATATATTAAGCTAATACACTTAGAAAGGTTCAAAATCACTTCGTGTGGGGAGAAGGTGCAAGGGTTGGCAGATGAGCTTGCAAAACCCTGAGACCCTTTGGTTAGAGGTAGGAGACAGCTATGATATCCACAAAGACCTGTCAACACGGAAGTGTAGTCATGGTGGAGGGGCAGCAGCAAGAGAAAAGTTATTTCTTACAGTCTTTTGTCATGTCTGTGGATTTTCAGTGTAGAAAGACAATCTCTTATCTTCTGAGCAGTCTAATTTAAAAAATTGTTTTGGAGGCTGTCCTGTAATTTAACACTGTCAGGAAGTTATCCTTAGAGGAAAAGAGGATGAAGACCTGAACATGGAGAGAGCTTTCTGGTAGTGACATGCCTGAAGTCACGCCATAGGAGAGTGGCTCTCACCCCTCATCACACCCGTCACTGCACTCAGCCTCTTCTCCTGCTGTTTAACCTAAATTTCCCTGTTCTTAACATCACTCTGCTGCTAATAATGATACCTCTGAGCTATATACTAAATTATTCTTTCTGTGACTTTCAGTTCCTCCTTTCAAATACATGAGGAGTTTCTAGCAGTGCTTTTAGCATAGATGGGCTGGACTTACAACCAATTACTGTATTTAACTGAATTCCAAATTATGTTAAATCTTAGACAACTCCACAAGTTCTTAGGGCTAGCTGAAGGAAAATGTTTTAAATTAGTTTTATCAATAATTTTAATGCCTTTTCTCATTTTAAGAGTTATATTCTATTGTAATTTGGAAAAAAGAAAGCCTTATTTTTTTTGTTAGGAATTTTTTGATAATATGCTTACAAAGAAAACCTGTACTGGGGGAGAAACAAGACTAGGAAAAAGAGAACGACAATGTCATTTCCCCTATTAAAAACTAAATGAGATATTTTGGGAAAAATTTTGCAAACAGAAATAACATACAAATAACATACCTTTTCACTGAAAAAAAAGAAAAGCCCTGCTCATTGAGAAGTCAGTTTGCGTTAAAAGAACAAGGAAAAGAAAAACATCAGCCAGTTCTATTTTACACAACAATTGTTCACATGTGTGTGAGGAATTTGGTCAATAAGCTCAGCACCAACAGAAAGCACTGTGCTATCCTTGGTCAAGGCAGTCAGGATGATTCTGAGGAAGAAGCTGCTACTGGAATCACTTGCATGATGGATCCTGCCCCTTGCAGGCAGGGCTACCTCAGAAATTCACTTTTCTGCCATTTGATGAAGGACGGGGCTATGCTGAGGCTCAGCAACTCCCAGTATTCACCATGAGTAGCCACAAGTAATCAATTTTTGTCTAAAAAGAGATCAGCAAGCAGGGGGATTATATGTTTTCTTCACTAATCATCAGTATTGTGTTTTTACTGTTACTTTGACAGAACTCTGAAGGGTTCACCAAAACCTAGCTCTGAAATTTATAGTATTGCATTCCTTCAAGTAAGAATTGTCCCATAATTGTTTAATTACTTTGGAAGGGACAGAACTTGGATTTATGGCTGCTTTAGTATTTTGAGAGTTACAGATTCACCTCTCCAACGATGTACAGGGTTTGGAGAGCCCACCACTGTTTGTACCAGCCCAAAGCTGGTCCTTGCCAGACTCCCCCTTTAGACTGAAGCTTTAATAAATAGTGCATTCCCCTGCGCTTTTGTGGATACATCATCTCAGATGTCCATGACTTTTCACAAATAAATTCAACAGCTGAGTCTCTTATCTCCCTCTGGTGTAGCAGATTTCTGTATCAGCTATTCAGTTTGTGCCTTAAAGCCTCCCTTATTCACCTTGATCCTTTCTACTAGCAGTAACTGGTCAACTTGTCCCTGGGAGATTGTGTACAAGCAGTTCTGCTTGACTGTCTAATGCTTTTCTAATCTAGGTTTTCTTTTCCCTTCTAGTCCTTAAGCAGCAGGAGCCATGTTCCTCTTGCTTGCTTGTGTTCTCCTATTCCAGTCCTAAAGATAATAACATCTTGTAGGATTCTTATTACTTTTAAATTGATTGATTTAATTGTGCCTCATTTTATAGGCCAGGTTATGGTCCTTGGGTGGCTCCTTTCAGAGGTGTGAGAGGGTATTTAGCACCAACATGTTGAGGAATTTAGCTGTTTCTTTCCGAGTAAGTGAGGGGAAGTTGTAAGTTTCAGACAGACATTTATTTCACTTCCATGATGATCACTGAATCTGGTTGTGTTAGATGGCAGCCTCATTCCTCACAGCTGTGGTAAGATCTGAAGAGAGGTCTGGTGAGGGGAGGAGAGTTGTGTGCAAGCTACAGAGAGCATATGCCACTGAGTAACATATTACTGCATGCGCTGCTTCCTTCCTTCTGCTTGTGCCAGAGTAAGAGCATAGACAGCTGGGTTTTACTGTCAGTGGATGCTTCACTGAGTCAAGCACTGGTCAGGAGGGAAAGAAGGACTGATAGCTAGGGAGGGAAATAGCTGCTCTGGGGTGTAACCTGTTCCTCGGGTATATGGATGAAAATAAAATGCTACTCTGCAAAACATCATTGACGTACTTGCCCTTCCTCTTTCAGTGATGGAAAGTGTTTTTACACAAGTTAGATGTACCTGTGTGAGCATGTTAATACACAGACATACACAAACAGCTTCTAAGTCAGAGCCAGAGGGTGCACGCCTATTACTGAAGGTATAGTGCTGCGTGTACGTTATTGCTGACGTGCTTCTTTCATGTTTCTTTTGAAATTGCATTATTCTTTTGCACTTGTGATGCTCTGTAGTTGTGAGCGCTGCTAGGTAGAGAACAAAAAAATTGTCCTTTCCTCTCAAAATTTGTCTTATAATGTTTTTAAAAAGTTTCTAGATTTTCTTGCTAGTATTGAATAATATAAAGTAAAATAGAGGAAACAATGTCTCAGACTGACTGTGAGTGGATGCTGGCTCTTTTGCTAATAATTGAAGCTCTGAATATTCTTTCAAATATATCTGAAAGTAAATTTTATTACCTCATCTTATTAGGATGAATCTGTTGGTTTAAAGATTTATGTTTTGCTTCAGTTTTCATCTTCTTTATTCTGTTCTTCCAGTTTTGGAAGTCGCTGAACTGAAATAGCTGATAGTGGGAGATTCTTAGGAAGAAGTGTCCCATCTATTTGCTGCTTTCTCATTTTGACTCGGGCATCTGCTTAAGGCTACTGCTGGAAACAGGGTATGCCTAGACATACCTGTGGTGTGACCCAGTGTAGCCACTCCTATGTTCATATTTCATTTGTCAGTGGTTTGTATTTACAGGAAACAGTCCTATAATAATTTCCTCTTTTCAGTGAAAGACATATATGGCAAAAACTTAGTGGTTTAGGCTTGTGAGTCCTTCAGTTCTCATCTCCTGTGAGCTTTCCTAATGATGGGATGGAGAAAACTCAAGTGGCTTATCCAAAATATACTGAGAGGCTATTCACGTGGCTTGAGTTTGCAAAGTACAGGGAGGCTTTGTTGAATCAGATGTTTCAGGCAGTAAGAGAGCAAGGTTCCATTTCTAGGAAGGAAAAATAGGAAAGGAACATGTGCCCAAACAGTCTATGGAAATACTGATGCAGCTCCTGAGAGCTAGAGACCACTGAGCTGTGTGGTCAAAGTGGATGGGCACTGGAGGGACTGGGCACAGCAGCTCTGTGAATGTTTGTGTAGGAACTGCTGTACCAGATTAATAACTGCAGGGTACTGAACTGAGAGGCAAGAGACTTGATGCTCAGCACGTGCTTCACTACTCTGGTGCTGTTTCTTATTCTTCCTTTACCTTTGGTGAGCATCCCAGGATAGGGAGTGTAATTTGTCTATAGGAAGTCCCTGTCGTTGCTGCTTGTGACAGAAGAAGCAAAATGACTTGTTAATAGTCTGCTGAGTGACCTAGGAGACCAGTAGTGAAATTAGAAAAGAAACCTTGTTGTCTTCAGTCTCAGGGCACATCTCCACAGCCAGCCATGGAGAAGTAAAGTCTGTTGGCCTTTCTCCTTCCCTTCAACTCGTTGAGGGTGAGCCAGCTCTGATTGTGCAGCCCTGCAGCTATCGCTGAGCTCAGATTAATGGGCGAGTCTGGGAAAGCGGGATATTTCAGGATGGGAATTAAAGTGCCTGTATAGCTTTGGAAGCTGATATGGGTTATGTCCTACCAGTCAGAAAGACTTAGGCTGCAACTGCTGGATGTGCCCATGTTAACGTGCCCTCAGCCCAGTGTGATACTCGGGACTTCTCTGAGGCTCTTGAATTCCCAACCTCCACTAAAACCTCTGGGCATTATTGTGATATACATAACAACCAGGCAATTTGTTCACACAGAGAAGGCTAATTGTCTCAGTCACTGTGTTTATGTGCAAATACAGCATTACAGTACACTGGAAAGGCCTTTCATTTCCTAAGATAGGCACTGGAGTGTACAATGTCCTACTGACCACAGGACTGAGTCAAACTTTAACTCTGTTACCTCTTGAGGAATGCAGTGCTTATGTAGGTACTAAAAAAGCAAGAAAATATGTTTCCTAGAGATCTGTGGTGACATGATGTCTCCCCTGTCATCTAATCAGCTCCACTCTGTGTCATTGATTCTTCTGAACTCCTGTTTGGTATTTGCTGTTGTCTTTGACAAAATAATGTAAAAAGTATTCCTCTTCTATGACTGAGTAATAATTCCAAGATTTGTGACTAAGAATGAGAAACCTAAGAAATTCTGAAATGATACACATTTAAATCTTGTTTAATTCTTTCCATCAGCTTCAACAGGTGAAAATTTTCCTTCTCTTTCTCAGAGATAAACTCTGAATAAAATTCCCTTTTACATCACTTGAGCTCTGTCTATTCAAGCACTCTGGTTGGATCCGTAGCGCATTAAAACCACCGTGAATCTTTCACAGACCCCCTTTAGGAGACTGGCAAAAGCCAAACCGTGATTTTCATGTAATCTCTGTTACACCTGAAAGATGAGATTAAGGGATTTAAAATTGTGATAGAGGCATGAATTTGGACAATTCATTTTAATGCTGTGACATCCCTCCAGCCTCATTCCGTGGCACATGCTGGTGCTGGAAGCAGCTCTGGTGTTGTTTTCAGTAGTGTTATAAAGACTGTAAACCTTTGACCTTCTTTTTCCTTTCTGCATGTAGAAAGTCCTAGAAAATTCCCTAATGGCACAAATTATAGAAAGTGCCAGACTTGTCTCTGAAACTCTTGCACATGCTCCCTCTCTCCCTCTGCTTTTTTCCCCTACTGCACTTGTCAGGTTGCAAGGAGAAGATAATCTTAGTTTTACACAGGGGAAATTGGATGCAGTGAAAATATATCACAGCGGTGAAAAAAGAATCGACAAATAAGTCCCCTCAACATGGTGTTCAGATGTAAGGATTTTTGTTCTTTCCCCTCCCAGTCCTTGCTGTTCTTGTTTCTGAATGATGACGAGAGGAATAACACTACCTCTTCTATCTCAGAACAGGAAATCAGCAAGTATAATACATGCATATGCATAAAATTCAGCAACAGGAGCTATTGCCAATTTAAACTATTGTTCTCCTAATTCAGAGAAAAAAAGGCTGTCTTATTGTCTTTATAGTAAAAGCCTCAAACAGATTAGGTCAAGTCTCTGCAGACAAAGTAATTCTGTGGTGCTTAAAATGATAGGAACTAATCTCCATGAAAGCTGAGTCCAGGGGTATAGGTTGTTAAAGATGTCTATGTGCTATAGGCAGAGGAGAAGATAAGAAGTCCAGCTCATAATGAGAAACGATAACTCTACACACTTTGTTTACAGTTTACCCCAAAGACCACAGATTAACACAAATCTCAGGGCATCTTTATTAAGGCACTGCATTGGAGAGGGGGCTGCCAACAGAGGATGGAATTGCTAAGTAGGCTGGGACCATCTGTCCTCTCAGGGAGGTGAAAACGTGCATGATTGAGTGACACCTGCTTGTCAAGTACAGCCTGCTGGGAAATTTTCTCTTGGATCACTGAGCTCAGAGTACATTACCTGCATTAAAATCAGACAAACAATCTCATCAGCATTATGCATTTAAGCAACTCATGGAAATACTAGAATAAAACATATATTCAAGATCTCCAGATCTTGCAAGATTAGGAGCTCATGTTTTGTTTTCCATATTGGCAAGCTTAGTTTCTGGTGAAACATGAGCATTTAAAAAAGACATTTTCTGTTATTTTAAGGGTCACTGGAGATAAACCAACAGGCAATACAAGCTGGCTTTTTGGGTTTTGTTGTTTTTTTTTTTGTTTTTTTTTTTTTACTTTTTTTTTAAAAGCACTGGGTTCTCACTATAAAACAAATCTTTGCAGACTTTGTATGGATAAAAGCATTGTCGCTCTGAAATTGAATAATTTTGATTGCACTCTGCCTTTTGGTTGCACTCTGCCTAATGCAAGGGATTGCTCCTTTTTATTGCCCCAAGATATTTAACCATCTTGGAACATATTTAAGCAATATCTAATAAAACTATGTAAAGAAGGACAGGAAAATACGGGATGACACTTCTGTCTGAACTCATGCTGTTGAGAAGAAAGCTACTCCTTCCCCTCCCTTTCAAAAAGCACCACAGCATGAGTTAAGGTCAGAATGTCAGCTTGCATTTCCAGTACAGATCCCAATTTTCCTCTCTTGTGTGGTTTATCACTAGACCTAAATCTGGACTCCACTGAAAATCATGGGTGGTTTTATCAGTGGCTGTTATGAAGGGGGTGTTTGTGTCAGGATTTGACCTTTAATGTGATTTTTATTTTATTTTTTCAAATTAAGGCTCACCTGCTTTTTATTAAACAGGTTTACCATGAAAATCTCAATATCTGATTCTAATGAGTGTTTTCACTTGTTGAATTCCAGAGTTATAGGCATAAAAAAAAATCTGTTGAAAACAAATAAAAAAATAACAGAAGAGGAGGAAGAGAGAAAAAAAAGTGATTAGCAGTAAATGTGTATTCTGAGTAAATAGCACTACCAGTCCTATTGCAAAATAGCTTGTAGTTCTGTCATTTATTTAATAAAGAAGTAATTCTATGAATCTGGATTATTAAAGCTTATTAAAGACGATGAAAAAAACTTCAGTGGCTATTGAATCAGGTCCTTGCAGTATTAAGAGGGATGGTATGCTTCAGTTTTCTATTTTCCAGTCAATAAAAAACATGTTTCTTCTGGACAGTACGACAAAGACTTGTGTAAATTACGTTCATTGTTTAGCGTGCTGAAACAGCCTGGTAGCGTTGTGATACAAGCATAAGCGTATGTGCCTTTCTCTCTGTCAAAGGGCACAGCAAAAATCCAGGTGAGATGTGTAGGATCCACCATTTTCCTGCATAGTCCATGAGTCTTTCTCCTGTTGGTGTCAGTGGGAGCTGTATCAAGATCAAGTTTAGCTCAGAGAGCTCTGGGACCATGTGTCTTGCTGCTCCTAGGAGGTCCCAAATAAATCAGTTCCTCTGTCCTGCAAAGATCTCTTCTAATTCCCCATGCTGCTGGGTTGTTCAGCCTGGAGGAGAGAAGGCTCCAGGGAGACCTTATTGCAGCCTTTCAATACTCAAAGGGTGCCTATGAGAAAGATGGAGATAGACCTTTTAGCAGGGCCTGTAGCAATAGGACATGAGGCAATGGTTTTAAACTCAAAGATGGTAGATTTAGACTAGATGTAGGGAAGAAATGTTTTGCAATGAGGGTGGTGAAACACTGGCACAGGTTGCCCAGCGAGGTAGTAAAAGCCCCAGCCCTGGAAACATTCAAGATCTGGTTGAATGGGGCTCTGAACAACCTGCTCTAGTTGAAGATATCCCTGCTAACTGCAGAGGGGTTGGACTGCATGACCTTTAAAGGTCCCTTCCCACCCAAACCATTCTATATTTCTATGGTCCTGCTGGCTGTGGGGTGGCAGAGTTCCTGCTCTGGGACCAAAGAGTGTTGCCCCAGCACTACAGAGGCGTGACGCTCGGTCTGGCTGTGCTGTAGTGGTGTCTTCCAGTGCTGTGTGGGTGCTGGAGACTACAGCAGGAAGGGTCCACCCTATCTTTGTGACCATGGATGGTATAACTGATGCTGATCTGGAGCTGTTGGAGGTCAGGGATTGGATCAAACAGATGCTGCTGCCTCTTGGCAGCTGTGATTGGGGAAGGTGACAAAACCTTCTTTCTCCTGGACGCACAGTTCTTCAATCACCAGTAATGATGGTATAGATTTTATTGGATCTTGGCATCACTAGGCTTCTGTCTGTCTCTACAAATTTCCTTCAAACAATACCAGAGAAATCAGCTGAACTACATTAGAGCAAAACAAGCAGAAATTAAGAGAATATATTTGGGACCTTGCTCTTAAACAAATATCTTGCCTCTCTGGTGTGCGGCCTTGCTGGCAAGACATGCTGTATTTCAAAGGGATAAAATGATTACATTAACCTAAACGTTCCTTCAGTGACCTCACTCTGGCTGTTGCCATGCTTACCTGCAAATATAAAAACAAACAGATGGGCTGGTGCTGAGCCAGGGAGTCAGGAAAGGTCTCTTTGGGGGGAGGAATGTTCACACAATAACTCTTTAATGTATTTATTTACTTATTTATAAATTTTATGCTAGGTTGTTTAGACTAGAGTGTTGGAAAACCAGCTGTGAGGCATCTTCTGCTTTTGGGGGCTAATGTGTGACATCTTGAATCCTGTACTGTGGCTTCTTGTTGGTAACCCGAACACAGCTTGTAGATACAGGTCGGCACTGATAATGCTTGTTTTTTGGCTGCTGGGGTGAGATGAGAAACTGTTTGATATAAGAGCGCTATTAAAGGTGATGCTACCTATGTTCTACTCTGTTCTCAAGGGTTTTAATTGTGGGCTTTAGGTAATTTTTCAAAGCAAATTGCACATGTGGTGTTATTGCTCTTCTTTGAGCAGCATTTTGTCATTCCTGAACGTACCTTTATTTTTTCTTTCCAAATGACTGACTTCAGAATATTAACTTAGAATTCATTGATGGAAGAATGACTAATAATTATTAAAAAAAATTAGGGAGATGTGCTTGAGGGTTTTTTTTGTGTGAAAAACACAGTTGAAAACAATTAATTTTATTCTGTATCAATTCTTCTGCCATCTCATCTCCGGAACACCTGGTGCTTGTGTATTAAGTGATGTGATTAATATCTGTCAGATATGGTTTGTTTTCTCACTAATTCTCTAGCAGTGTGGGAATCTGTGAAAGATGCATTTTCAGTAGTGTGTATTCCTGTTTTCAGGTGTATCTGGCGCTGTGTGTTTGCTGGAGATAGCTGCATGTCTTGAGATGAGTGGAATTTGGGGTCAATTTGGTGTTTTCTAAGAGAATCCTTTCCTCCCAGAAAATTTCAGTTTGTCAAATCCAAAATAATCTACAGAGATGGAGGAAAACAGGGAGACTTTTGATGACTTTTCTTTTGCTGCTAGCTTGCCTGCCTAGCGGGTGCCGAGGAGACTGTAAGAGCCAGCTCCTTAGCTCCCATACTTAACTGATAGCAGATCATGTCTGTCCCAAAGAGAGGCTCCTAAAAGATTTGGAAGCCTGAAAGCCCAGACTGCTAGCTACTCATCCTTTAGCCCCTGGAACAGCTGAGCTTCCAGCCTCCTTTCAGACTATCTTGTTTCTAGTTAAGAAATTGTCAAAGCTCTGGGAATTTCACAAGTTCATAGGTCTTACCCACTTTTTAGACAGATTGGCGTGAGTTGCATTTCTTTGGATTCACGCGGCTCCTAGTTTTGAGTTGGCTTCCCTGAGAGACCATCTCAGAGCAGAGATTCCCCATGGTTGCAGGACCTCTGATGCTGGGCTCCCAGCATGTGACTGCCAACCATGCAGAGAGTCTGGGCTCCACTGGGTCTGCGGCTCTCGCATAGCCAGAGAAGTGCTTCCACCGCTGCTGGAGTTGGTGGTATTGGGACAACTGATGGGACTGCCCAACTTGGCTTACGCATTCGAAGCTTGTCTATTTTCTAGAAGGTTTGAAGATTTTGTTTCAAACTGAGATTAAATCCTTTTTTAAATGGAGTCATCTCTGCCCAACTAGTGTAGAATTGAAGCTGATGTGCTCTTTATTTATTGTAGAGCCTGTTACTTGGTGTATGGCCAGTACCCAAAAAACCTAGACCTCCTGTAAAGCTAAAATACAAATTTGAATATTATCTGGAAGATTTTATTTTAAACTATCTGGTTTTACAAATTGGTCATTACTAGCTGTCAGTGTGGTCATTGCGTTCTTCTGTTTTCTGAACTTCAGATCTGATTTCTATCACATGAAGGCTACATTATGCCACTTTCACTCTTCAAAGTGGTCATTCAGTAGGTGTAAATATAGTTTACTCTTACCCCGAGGTCTGTTTGCATCACCAAAAATGTTTGCAGTGGCCTTTGTTTAAATGGGAATCCAAGTTTTGAACTGCAAACAGTATGGTGAAGAAACACAAAGACACCTTGGGCCTATTCTGGGTTCAGTAACAGATGAAGATACTATGACTTCAGTGGCTTTATTCTCAGTCTACAGAAGTGTAACTGAGAGGTCCTTTGTCTCTATTTTCAGTTCCAATACAGCCAATAGAGAAAAAAAAACGATTTACTTGGTCACATTCAACAGCTTCCTTCTATTGTCTCCCACTTGCATTTAGCTTTTGTTCTTGTTTTCATATGTTTCCATTTCTTTGAATAAATGGACTTAAAAAAAAAAAAAAAGAAGCTGTGTTCAAGCAAATGACTCTTATTTGAAACACAGAAAATGAATAGGGCCCTGCAACTAAACAGGCTGTAACATGCTTTCCAAGCCGATTGTCTGAAATGCTGAGGCTCTACTCCGCCCCCTCTGCTCTGCGGTTGTGGGCTTGAAAGCACCTCGGGCAAGAGACTGTTGGAGCAGTGAGAGCTCTGAAATTTTTGTTTGCATAAATTCATAATTAAATACTCTGGTGTGAAAGAGAAGGGGAAAAATGTTTTCCCTGCTGCTTAGCAATTTTAAATTGGTTTGTTCTTTCTGTTGGTGAGGGCAGCAAAATACGGTCAAGCCTAAAAATGCTTCTGTTTATCTGGGAATGCAGTGATGCTTTTGCTCTTGTTTTACATTTACAGAATATACATTCAGAGATGCACTGAGGGAGTGTATAATTTGGAGAATGGGAATCATAGAGCAATTAATAATTCAGGTCTCTTGTATCCTGACATACACAATAGTATGGCATCAGTCTTGAAATTGTACACAGGGAAGTATAGTCCATCAATCATGTTGTTCTTCCAGCCAATTTTGAATAATTGTTTATTTCTATTTTTCTGATTTGCTCTGGAAAACCAACTTTTCAAGCTCTCAGTGGAGTCTTTTCCCTTGAGAAAGCATATCTCAAGTAAAATCTTTTCTCCTGTAGTCTTAGTTGATGTACAACAATACAAAATCTCAGAATATGTTCAGTGTATGAATTAGAATGTCTTTAGTAATTGCTCCTAGATTTTTTCCTAACAGTGCTGGGATGTAACTGTTTCTAGGAATAGCATACTTGAGATCTTATAGTCTTCTACATCCAAAACTTTAGAAGATTTAAATAAAAATATGCTGGTGTTGAGGTTTTTGTTTTCACATTGCAGATTGTCAGGGGAGTTGGTAGCATTTGTAAAGTTGTGTTTATGTGTGGCAGGAGTATTGAGAGCATAAGCAGATCCAGGATTAGGCCTCTGGACTAAGCTACAACCAAGTTTTAAATTCCAGATTACTCCTAAACTGTCACAGTATGGACCTGACCTTGGACATGACAGATCCCAGATTTTATCTGGCCATCTCATTTAGAAGCATCAGCCCTAGGAGTTGTTCCCTCTCTGATATTTTGCTGACAGTATTTGTCCACCTCCATTTATTACTGTCTGCTTGTGTTGGAAATACCTTTCCTAGGACATACCTTTTCATGACAAACAATTAATAACATTAACAAAATAGACTGATGCTTTCAGGAGCACAGGTCAGGTTGGCATCCCCTGTTGCAGGCACCTGCATAAGTGCCCACAGGGACTGGTGGCCCAGGGACCAAAGCAGCAGGATGCAACCCATGAGATTTGGGTTTTACTTGCAAATACAACTAATTAGTTGTAATTTGCAACAAATGTTCCTATTTCTCCATGCCTTTGCTTGCTTTCTTATTGTCTTTCTGTGTTGTCAGCTGCAGGTTATTAAGGGAGAAGAAAAGAAAGGCAAAGAAGTTGTAGCCCTGGTCCTACCTGTTTCCTGGGCACTGCCCAGGGTGGCACATCGTTGGACCATGTGGCAAAGAAAAACCTGAGATCTTTTCCTGCTACTAAACAGTCACTCTCTCACATTCAGATCACATTGCATCTAGTCTGTTCATCTATGAACCATAAGCTTTTTTGGGGAAGGATTTAGCTTAGTATAGTTTTGTGCGGCTCCTAACACAGTACTGATCTCCACCTAGATGGGCTCATTCAAATCCTAAAGGAAATTTTAATTATTGTGATGAGAATTTGAAGCATATTCTTTGTCTGCTTTGAGAAGGGAGGCTCTGTTTCAAACCCGTATCAGTCTGGAATGACAGTCATTGCAGCCTGGACTCTGCGCGGGCAAACCCTTGTGACCTGCCTCTTGCTGTTTCCTTGAAAAGATGCAGACATTCCAGGAATTTGTTTAATGGGGGCCCAATTGCAGTGAGAGACTTCTCGCAGCCACATCTGCAGCATTTTTGTTGGGAATGAGGCTTGATGGAGGTACAGAAGCAACATCCTACAGGTAAACCAGGTGTGACAGATTTATGGTTTCAAATGGATGGTCGGTGTGGGGGCAACAATGCTCTGGTCCAGCTGCTGTGGGTTTATTGTTGCTTACTCCCCTGAGGCATCAGAGAACACCCAAAAATTGGAGGAAGAAATAGAACAGCAAGAAAAAAGGAAAAAAAAAAATCGAAGGATATGAATATAAAGAAATTCCCACCATGAGGATGGAGGCACAGCAAGACGGCTAAAAGCTGTCACATGTCAATCACATAAAGGGTAGGAAGCATATTCAATGCAGTTAATGCTCTGAACAAAGGGGACAGAAAAAACCAACTGGTCTCTGGGTATTAATTATATACTGAGCTACTAATAAGTTGGAGACAGTGTGAGCATCAACTTCTGATATATACCAGACTTGGAAAACAAATACAATGAAGGATAAGACAATTTAGAGTAGTGTAATATTAACCAGGGCAGTCCAGGTAAAGTTAGTAAGGAGTGCTGGCACTGCACCTGTACAAATACTCCTGCCCTTTTCAGGGCACTTGCTGGCAGTGATGCACAATAAACTTGCATTGATCTCTTTTATCTTCAAACCAGTGGTAAGGTCTGAAATACCGAGTGAACTGAAAGACCTCATTAACTTCAGCTATCAACAACAGTCTAATGTGGAAAAAAAAAAAAAAGTTAAAAATCCCAAGCATCATCTCAAACAGTCCCTCTCTCATTATCTCAGCCCTTCCTGGAGAAGATCAATAAACAATTTGCATATTTTTTATCAATATTTAATGTAATGCAGCAGGATGCTTTTGATGGCTCGGGTCCTTCTGTGCACTCTTTTAACATGACAGAGACTAAGAGCCCAGCAGGTGCTCAGGTGCTGGGGTCAGTTCCTAGTTAAAAACATTAGGGATTGGTCTGGCTAAATAATCTACAGCTGCCCATCTAAGGGCAGGAGTGAGAGCTCACAGAGCATGGTGATGAATTTTAACGATCTGGGAAGACAAATGAGCCTGAGCTGCCATGCAATTAGTGGGCTGTGGAAAGATGTGTTGGGTCTAAATGAGGGACATGATCTGCTCTTGACTCTCAGTGTGGTAGGAGCCCTCCCTCTGAAGGCCATAATGAGGAAGGTAGATGAGATCCCAAACAGGTTGACAGAACAATTAAGGGGAAAATGGGAGTAGATTCAAAATGCCGTATTGCCATCGATGGCACAGATACATACAGACCTTCCCACTTAAGAAGCATGCACTGCTGTTCAAAAGTGGGTATGTGCTTAGGGAATTCCTTTCACTCCCACGTACTTAAAAATATTATTTTAAAAAATGTTATACAGGAATCAACCTTTACTTAAATACAAAGATAACTTGGAAGAAAAGGCCTGGCTCTGATCTCACTGAGGTGTAAATCAAGAGTAACTCCTCTGAATTGTCTGTGATGAGAATGAATTCCAGGATGGTGTATCTTGTGAAGATCCATGTTTTGTGCAATAGACAAAAGGCAGTATCCGTCCAGTGATCAGGCTATTGTTCGAGTCCACTTGATTGAGACTTTAAAGCTCTTTGATGAAGATGTGGGCTCAGGAGAGCTGAAGAAGAAGTTCCTGTGGCCTGCCTGAAAAAAGCTCTTGAGCTATTCCTCTGCCTCTGAAAAAATAAAGAGATGTATTTTTAAAATGTGCCATAAGAAAAGAATATAGATATTTAAAATACTAAAGTTTATAGAAAAATCAAATTACTAGCTAGATGCCAAAATAACACAAACAAGTTGAGATTTTACCTATTTAATTAGAAAAAAGGTAGCAGTCAGGTACTACAAAGAATGCAGCAGGCAGGAATAACCTGTTCAATAAATCTACTCTCACTTTTCTGCCCCAAAAATATCAAAAAGAGGAAAGAAATTTCCTTGAACAATGCTCATTATTTGAACATATTCACTTAGGTTCATGATAGAAAACAATTATAGACATAATTTTGGAGCTGCATCAAACAAATCTGGTTTTGTTGGGAGGACAGATTCAGCACTTCTACTTCATTAGGGAGAGATTACTTGTCACATAGATCACACAGGTGTTGTTGCCTTTGTTGGACTGGACAGTGTCACAACCAGTATGGATACTTGCATGTGCAAATTGAAAATAGGTTTCTACAAATAGTGTTGCATGTTATGTTATTGCATTCATAGTCAGTACTGAGCTGATGAATGATGGCATGCAGTCAGCTTGGTTTTCATGAGTTTGTAAAACTCAGTGGCTGTAATGTCCATGGAGGTAAACACAAATAACAAAATTTACAGGACTGGAGGGAATTAATGTTCCAAGTAAAGGAAGAAGATGCAGAAGGTTTGCACTGCATCTTCCCAGGATTGCTGGTAAGCCTTGAAGAACAAGGAGGGTGAATATTTTGTAAGCAGCCACACAGGCCAGTAGGGCCCTGCATGGTTCTTCAGCTAAAACGCAGTCAAGAGATGCTCATGTTAATGTTCAAATAGATTGGGAAAATCTAGAAATGAACTAGGGATTATTCTTCTCCCTGTACTGTCCAGAGAACTGGCTACAGGTTGATGGCATTGATACACAGCCTTTTGCAACTGACTGGTGCAGCAAGAGTAGAGAAATCCAGGGAAATGGTGCCTTCTGGGAAAATCAGTGTTTTCTCTATTTTGTTTTCTTCCATCATTGGCTTTGTTACCCATTGCTCCGTACAGAGGACTGAGCTCTCTGTAAGCTCTGCTTAAACCCTCAAGAGCCATTTAGACTTCAAGTCATGTATTTGTATTGTGAACCACTACTTCGTTATACGCAGAGATTTACAGCAGACAAGGACAAAAGTATTGCTTTATCTTTGCAGTGGTTGGTGAAGAAAAATGGAAATATTTCACATTTCTATGGCACTTTGGTAAAGATATGATTTCAACTCAAGATTAATTTTATAATTGATGAATTATCTAAAGCTTTTTATTTAAGAAGTGACTGATTTTGTTTTTCAGTAAAAAGTTCACCTTAATGAACCTTTTTTTTTTTCCTAGCCATCTTTGTTTAGGCCAACTAGTTAACATAGTACTATTGAAAATAATAGTCTTATGCATGCATGCAGACCTATCTTTCAAAAATTTTCCATTTCTGAACTTTATATTCATGCAGAGAGTTTGAAAATGCTGACAATACTTGGGGTATTTAGGTACCTGCTTTCATTTAGAAGGGGAAAAATTTGTAAAAAAAGAAGCACCACAAACCATAAAATTAACATGTCAGCTTACTTTTGTGTACGCCTCACCTCAGACTGATTAGCACCAATTACATTTTGTGCTGATTGACCAAACAGGTAGTGTTACACAGAAATCCATGATTCCTGTTTAGCTATCCATGCAGTTACTTGCTTTTAGCTCAGTGTGTCAACATGAGAAGGCATTTTTAACTAGAATCAGGAAGAGCTGACCATTGACTAAGAATGCCTGTTTTGGTAGAGCTCTGCCTGGAGGCTGGCTGAGACTGGTTTAATGAACTGATCTGCTTAGGCTTTTTTTTCCAAAAATTTCCCTTCATATTTCTGCTTTTCTCGCTAAATCTCTAAGTATTGAGTCAAATCCCAGGTAATGGAAACCTTGACCATTTATTGCCTGTAAAGTTTGCTGCAGAGCAGAGAACAGCGCTTAGAAGATGAAAGTTATAGAAAAGCTTAGAGTTGTGTACAGCTGAAACTGGTGGCAAGTTCTGTAACTAGTCAAAATGCCACCTGATACTAGAGAACTTTGATAACTGGGATATTCCTTCTACAATTTGATAGAAAGGGACTATTGACCCTTTCTATCAAATTTAGTGAACACTGTACAGTTTTTCCTGGGTCAAAGCAGGGCTGTTCAGTTAACAAGTCCTTTGGAAGTATGATCCAGTTCAGGTGGATTAATTCTAAAATAATGGACCTGTCCTTGTCCTTCAGACTCAGTCTTGAAGACACTGAACAGACTTATATACCATTAGAATGACAACAGTGAAAAACAGATATCTGTTGACCTTAATAGTAAAGTTCTGCTGTTGTTGATGCACTTGGCCTTATTTTGACATTCACTGAGCTGTTCCATATTGTTCCACTGACAGCCAGATTATTTTGTGAACTGTAGGTTTTCTAGTGCTTGGTCAGTGGGTGACTATTTAACACCCTCCACATGCTAGATAGAATATATCCCTTGCTAGTTAGCAGAACTGAAACAAGCTGGGTGATGTCAGCAGAGGTACTTTTCCTTGATCTTGGTGGATTTTGAATGAGGAAATCTCATGCTAATGAGCACTTTTATAATATGCTTTGAGCTCTGCTGATGAAAATTACTATATGGAATGGGATAACAAAGAGGATTGCTAGCACTGAATATAGAGGAAATTAGAAAAAGAAGTCTAGTAAAGTTCTTACAATTTCTGAAATTACTTGAACTATGAATTATTGTACTTTTCCAAGATTACTGTTATTATTGTGGCCTAGGTACATTTCACGTGGCTTTTCTATGAGCTTTTCCTTACCATCTTTTTACTATCTCTAAATGACAGTGAAAAGGACTGTTTTACTAATTATTTGGGGTTTTCCATATACTACATCACACACTGTAGTTTTTCCTTTAACCATCAGGAGAAAAAGTATGACAGTTTTGCTGCTGTTAACAGCCAGATGCTCACCAGAAGAGATCCACTGACTGCATTGAAATGTCTGCTAGGGGAGCAGAGAGTTCATCCTCTGGCCCTTAAAAATAGAGGTGAACCTGTGTTATTCACAGAGAGACAGAGCTGCAGACCAGGACACTGGTTGTAATATATTAGGGTTGTGTTGTGGATCAGGTTCCGCTGTGGATATAGTCATATAGCCTCTAAAGGTCCCTTTTCAAACTAGTTTGTGATTCTAGGGTGAATAAAAGGCAGCAAGATTGGGCCCTGAAGTACTTATGGACAGACATTTCAAATACTCAGAGACTCCGTGTAGTTTACATAGCCTCTGTGCATTTCATTGCTCAACAATTTTAAAATGTAATAAAATTTGAATGAAATAAAACGTGTTCATATTTTCCATGCATGCATTCTTAGGGGGACATGAACATGTGCTAATAGATTCTGACTAAGAGCTTTGAAGTTGTGCTGGCCTATTAATGTTGTTTTGTTTCTTGAAAATGAGCAATATTTAATGTGCAATATTTAACATATGACAAACAAGGCTTGGGAGTTACCAGTGACATTAAAGTCATGTGCTTGAATGTTGTAGCTTTTCCCTGAACCCAGCATAATATTTTGCTTCTTGTTCACTTTCTCCTCTCTCCATCAGTTGTGTATCAGCTTTGGGTTACTAAAGCTCATAGATGGAAGTGTAGTGCAGGGATCCCAGACCAACTCCAAACTGCTGGCACCTTTACATGGCACAATGGACTACTGTGCAGCTATTTCAGGGTGCTGGAAGGAACATGGCTCTGTTGGTGCCCCTCCAATGTACTAAGCTTTGCCTCTTATTGAAGCTGTTTGGGCTGCCCTTAAATCTAGCTTGTTGCAGGTTGCTCTTTAACTTGTGCCAAAGGCAGACAGGCTGAGCAAGAAAAGCTGACTTTAAAACACTAGCTTGTTTCCTGACTTTAAGACCAAGAACATGGTACAGCTTCCTCTGCTGTGAAAGGGAGTTGAGGGGTTTTCTTCGTTGCCTGGAGATGCACTCAGCTGGCCCTAGCTCGAGTACTTTCTTCAGTTTTGTGCTCTGTGCTACAAGCAACAAGGGGATAAACTGGAAGAAGTCCAGAGACCAGCAATTAGCAATCTAGATGGTATGATGAAAAACTGAATGAATAGGGATTGTTTAGTCTACAGAAGAAAAGTCTATTGGGAATATGGTAATAGTCTTCAACGACATAAAACCCCTTCTGCTGGAAGGAGGAAGAAAATCATCTTTTCTCCTTGTCTGATAGTGATAAACAAGAACTGACACTCTCGAAATGAAGTAAGGAAGTGAGTAAGGAAAATTCAAGCTACACATAAGAAACAACTTTTAAACAATAATACTGTGAATATTATAATAAGCTTATGAGGAGGATGTGCATCTAACAAAAAATATTCTGTGGTCCTTTCCATTCCTATAATTCTCCATTTCCACAAGAACTCTGAGTTTGAACACGTATCTGAGAAGGCAGAATGCTCTTTGAGAAAGTGAGGAATGTAAAAGGGATTAAATCTAAACTTCTCTGCAAACTTCCTGTGTCATCTGTGGCAAACCCAAAGAAATTCTAGAGAGTTCTCATTTTAAAAATGAAGATAAAATTTTATTTCCTTTTTCCTTTTGCTTTGTCTAACTGGATGACAAACTACTTGGATAGGATCGTGTTCTCTTTGTACAATTCTGAAAAGGTGGAGATCTGTTCTTGGTCATATTTTGCAGACAATAATGCTGTAGGCATGGTTATGCTGTTAATAATTTCACACAGCTCCATTCTGATTTCTTTTCCAGCGTGTTACTTCCTTTGATTGTACTTCATTCTGGGAAGTTCCTAAGATCTTCAGAATCTTTTCTTCTATTTTTCTCTGCCTAATAATGATTACTTTTCCTGTCATGTATCAAAGGATGCATCAGCTGCATCAGGAATCAATTTGGCATATTTATCTGCACTGTCATTTTTCAGTTCCTTTAGCTTCTCTCTAATTTTGGAGCAGTTTTAAGTGGCATTTGTTTAATATAAATTGAGGCTTTAGATGTAGATAAAAATAAACAACTGTTGATTAGCACCATGGTGGAAACAACTTTGTAGCTCCTAACTGATCCAGGCCTCACTGGAGACCTTGCAAAGACTTCCACTGACCTCATTGTGTTATTCTAGCTTCTCATATTTGCGCTCATCAATCACGTTCCTTCAGTGTAGCCCCAAATCCATTTTGTTCTCTGTAATCTTGACATAAATTGTTGTGCTGCCTTTCTGATCAGGACTCAGCAAAATTCCATACGGGTCTCTCAATCTCTTTCAAATCCCCCTATGTCCCAGTCCACAACCTTTCCCCCATATATTAACTTTGAAAAACCCGTGGAATTAGCTGTGGATCATACTTTGGCACCATACCAATGAGCCACAGCATTTGGCTGTTAGTTCATGTTTGTTATCCTTAGTAGCTATAGCTGGTGCATCTTATGACTGACAGGTTTATTGCAGCTCCTGTGAGGTGGATCAGCTAATTCTGTGTTTGCTTTGATTATACACCTTCATGGATGCATCCATGCACCATTATTTAAAATAAATGCTCCTTTTTGGAGAAAAAAATCAGATGATTGCTGCTGCCAGCACATTTCTTCAGGCTTTAGACCAGCCTGTGTCTTTCCTGCTTGCAGAAATTGGGACAGTCACCATGACTGTTTCAGTGGAAAATTGACAGACAAATAGACTCCTCTTTGACCTCCCTTTCCCTAGGAAGAAAATTTTGGAGCCAGTTTTAGGCATTTCATGCTCCTTGTACTGTCAGTAAAGAGAAAGCCTTTGCAGGCAGCCTGATGTTTAATGCTTCAGAAGTGCAGGCTTCATGTAGTTCATTTGCTGTCATGAAAAGGGCCTCGCCTCCACGGAGGGGACACCATTTGCCACTTTATAGACCTGGCTGTGAGGTAGCCAACTTCTGCCCATTCTTTTGAAAGATGCTGGGCAGAAAAGAGTTCAAGAGTGACAGGAAGCAAGACAGTCTCTTTCTGTAGGCAGTTTTGGTGAGAGGGTTCAGGAAAAGAAGTCGTGTTTTCCAGCCACAGCACCTGAGCCTGCTCATGCATTTTGAATGTAGAGAGTCTCCTGAGAAAAAAAAAATGAAAAAGTGTAATGAGAGTTGAGATGCAGAGCTTCGTGTTGAACACAGCACTGCCAATGTTTGGTATGTTTGGTCCAAGCATGCCAAATGGATTGGGACCTTCCAAGGGTTTATCTACTCACCTCCTTCCTTTATCTCTGAATTGTGATGCTTATTGGGCTAAAATAAAACATCTAGCTGCTTGGATCTAGTTTTCTTTCAGAGTGCCTGAAAATACCTGTGTTTAGATACGCAGGGAAATCTCTAGTCCAGAATTTAAATGCTTATGCACGCAGACACAGTCAGAGGCATTAGTTCCTAATTTATACTGAAATCCAAGGTTTAGGGCACTTCTGGTGTACTCAATCTCACACTATACCCTACTTCTTTGTGCTACAGTGCATAAAAACAGCAGCTTTCTGTAGGATGAGGATAACTGATTTCCACATTAATTTCGTAATTTCATACACATTGTTATGGTTGATGGGTTTTGAAGAAGGCAAGATAGTGGTGCCAGGATCCTTTGGCATGATATTGTTGTACCAGGCATCCAAAACCCCCAAAATATTGAATGCAGATGGAGCCCTATCACAGTATCTTCTGACTCCCTTAGAGCTGGAAACAGGTGACATCCATTAAAAATCTGCACTTGGTTATAATTCCCATTACCCTTTCTCAAACTAGTCCCAGATATGCAGTTTGCCCTCTGTAGGAAGGATAAGAACCTATCCATCCTGTAGACAGAGCTGGAAGAATAACTAGTCATTAAGGGGGCCTGGTTTTGTTTATGTTAGGGTTTCTTTGTTGTTTTTTGGTTTGTTTGGGTTTTTTTGGGTTTTTTTAGTAGTAGATCTACTCCCTGTGCTGATAGCTTTGTAAATTATCACAGATATCTTAAAAACATATATCTGAGAGGTTCTAGAAAACTGATGCTTTGTATCAGTGATTTCAGATTCTGCCTTTGTGGGAGGTAAGAAGAAATATTTTTTTGTCTGTTTCAGCAAAATAAGCTTTCAAATTAAGAACAGCTGAAAAACTGCCTCTGAGATGTGTCTCCCTTCTCAGAGATGAGGAGGTGTCTCCTTGCTCCCATCTTTTTGTCCAGATTGGTGCCAAGCCAACTCCTGAACCCCTGGCTGGAGTCACACAGCATAGTCCTGTGGAGTAATAGAGGAGATGCAGTCATGGAAGAAGACTTGCTGAACTGTCTCACTTATGCAATGACAGCCTTTCTTTAGACCATTTAAATCAGTAATTACAATGTTTCTTGTGATTAGCAAAACTTTAGGGAAATATTTCTACTGCAAGTAAAGAAGGACATGCATCTGTGCCTTTAAAGGATGAGGCAGACTCAAAATATTGCCATGTGTTTTGCAAGTTAAAGACTGCAACTTCTCCCTAGTGTGCTTGTGTTCACCAGATTCATCAAATCTAAAATAAATTATAATTTCCCAGGCTATTGTGTTTAACAAAGCTTTGGAGACATCAGTTGTCTTATTAGCATTTATATTCCATTTTTTGACTAATATTATCTCAGAGAAATTAAGGAAAACTTATTAGTATTTGAAATGGTGGAAAGAATATTTTTTGTCTTAGTGCTTAATGAATTCTGTGATGTAGTTGAAGATTTGTATGTGTAATGAAATCACATATTTCCCCATGTTTTTAATTTTTTTTATTTTATAGAGAGTGTGAGAGAGAATGCAGTCTTGGTACTTAGATTTTTTTTTTCTTTTATTCTAAAGGAGAACTTATTAATGTTTATAAATATCTAAAGGGCGGGTGTCAAGAGGATGGGCCAGACCCTTTTCAGTAGTGGCCAGTGATAGGACAAGGGGCAATGGGAACAAACTAGAATGCAGGAGGTTCAGGAGGTTCCACTTAAACATGAGGGAAAACTTCTTTACTGTGAGGGTGCCAGAGCCCTGGGACAGGCTGCCCAAAGAGGGTATGGAGTTTCCTTCTCTGGAGATGTTCAAAACCTGCCTGGATGCTTTCCTGTGCAACTTGCTCTGGGTGAACCTGCTCTGGCAGGATGGTTGGACTAGATGATCTCCAGAGGTCCCTTCCAACCCCCACCATTCTGTGATTCTGTGATACTGTGAAAGAAATATCAAATGTGCAAGGATTTGGGGGGGATACCTGGATTATCTCTCTTAACTTTTATCTATAGAATAATATCCAGTGACAGATTAACTATTCTAAAGCAAGATTCATACAATATACAAGCAAACACATCTGCCTGAAAAAATAGACTAGCAAAAATTATAGCATTTTTTATCATGTAGTACGTACACATCTTTACTTTTCTTTGGGATGGCTTATCCATTGCAAATGATAATTGAGTATTGTGAATCATCAGAGTCAAATACTATGTAAAAGTGATGTGAACAAATTTAGAACATCACCCATTCTTTCCCTTGATCCCTCAGTCCACAGATTTTATTTATTTCACCCTCCTCCCCCCCTACCCCCCCACTTTTTGGACATTTTTAATTCTACAAGCTGAGTTTTCTCATTTCTGCAGCTCCTGTGGTACAAAGAGGAAGGTGTGGACATGCAAACAGAGCAATTAATGTCTTTATCTTATGTTTAAACCATACTTTTAAGAAGCTATAGAGTAGCAGACTCTTGCCCATTTAACACAGGAATATTCTGAATATTCAGTGGTGTAAACCTGTAGTGCCTGTGAGACTTCACAAAAGAACTCTTATTCCTAGAATTACAGCCTGTAATAAAACCATGTTAAATCCCTAAGTGTGTCCTAACTACACAGAGCATTATCAGACATAGTCCTCAGTGGGAACTTTATGTGCCTGAGAATCTTAGAAAGTAGCTGTTGTACCATAAATCCCTTCATGCACGGATCATTCTGTCTCTCCTTGGTGATGCTCAGGAACAAATAATTACATTAACTAAATATAATGCATATCACATATCATGCAGCAGTAATTGTTTCCAGTGGAGTTGCTATATCCCATAGGTTTTAACATAACACTCTAGATTTCATGGTAAATGAACAAATAAATCTGGTTGCCCCCATAAAATTTCTCCCTGACCCTCTCTCTGATGCATGATTCTGCATGATGCATGTATGAATTGAGGAGATACAAAAGCCAAAAGTGCTGCTCTTGCTTTAGACTGGGCTGCGTTACTGGATATTGCTCTGTTGCATTGGAGATGAATGCAATAAACATCCTTTCCCTGAGTGTAACTTGTATATAGATCACATGGTGTGATCAAAACTCAGCCACTGTAATGTTTACTCTGCATTTCTTTTTTTTTTTTAATGTAAACAAAGCAGACAAAACAGAATATTTGTATTCTGCGTTTAATATTCCCATCTGATTGTGCATTTGCAAATTTGTACTGTTTGCCTGCCTTTCCCAGAAGATATGTTGGGATGAACTGCAGCTATTTATATGCGGTACAGGAATGTAATCACATTATTTCACTTTTCAAGATGCATATGGGGCTCTACAGTATTGAGCTTTTTGCAATCGCAACCCCATTCGTATCCCCCTGTACCTCTGTATCACTCTGTGACAAACTGGACTATTTTGCCTCATGATAAGCTGGATCCTGCCCTGTCAGCTCTGCTCTCTCTCCTTACCATAGCCCAAAACAGTAGCGGTATGTTGCTTTGCTTAGTGTTGTGTTCAGGGGAAGCTCTGCTTTTGAAATCGCCTGATGCTAAATTGGGAAGAAGCTGATGTTTCAAGGCATCCAGACTTTGGACTTTTTCAGGATTTTTTCTGAAACTTAGCAGTAGCATTGACATAGTTTCTCAAACAGCCAAGTGTTTATCCTCAGTCTTACAATAAGATGAAATATTTATTGAGAGGAACGTTAATCCTGGAGCTTTCAGATTTTCCTGCTCACTTGACAGAAAATGGGTGGGCTCAAAGTTAACACTTTCCCCATTTACCTGGCAGTCATTTCTTTATCAGATGTGGTTGAGAAAATCCTTAAGGAAAACAATGAAAACCTCTCTTCTGTGAGAGAAATATATGAAGTAGAATATAATCCTGTACTAGTATATCTTAGCAAAGTCTTTCCAAGTCCTTTTGTGCAGAAAGTCCAAATCTCCATTTAAATGGACCCATTTTGAAAGTACGTTCCGCATGGGCATGCATGGATCAGTTCTCTTTGTAAGAGCAATAGGGAAGGCAAAGTTTTATCATGCAGGATGATTGATACAGAGAAAATTAGTCATTCAAACAGAGACAGATCGTATGGTGAAAGGCATCATAAATCACTGAATATACTCATGCTCTGCAGGAGTTATGTCTGGTATCTTTGCAAGCTAAAATTGAGCTTACTGAATGTCTAGGGCTGGTTCCAGGTTTCAGTCAGTCAAACGTGGCTGTATGGGAAGACTGAGATGTTCTTGCAGCCGAGTGGCTGTTAAGTCAGCCTGTTCTTAGAGCAGTTTGTAACCTGTTTGGCTTGGCATTACCTCACCTAATGTGCAACCAGCGTTAAAACTTCCCCTAAAGCAATACATTTAATTGCATGCTCTACTAGAGAAAGAAAAGAACTCTAATTGGTCACAGATTTATTCTATCAGTATAGACAAATTATTTTTTTTCTGATCTAAGTACAAATTGTTTAGAGAGATTTCTAGACAAATCAAAACCTTTGTTGAAAAAGAATACATCTTGCGTTAGCTATGCAAATCTTAACTTCTTATACAAACAATGGCTTGTAATATGTCTAATCTGTTTTTCTTAGTTAAGTATTTTGCATGCTATATTCTAGTATGATTAAGTTGATTGTTTCCATTATTGCCTTATCTTATTTATTATAATGTATTGTCAGGAGGAGCGCTAAATGTATTTGTAGCACTGTTCATTACCATTTTAGCAAACAATGGCAAGATTCTTTAAATTGTGCTATTTTGTTAATTGAGAGGGTGAAGTTTTATTCTCATGGTTCAATCTTCTAAAGAAAAAGAAAAGCAGTAAACAAACAAACAAACAAGAAAAACCCAAACAAAAACCAGCAAGAAAACTGGGCCCCTTTTCCTTCCTGTTCCATTTAAAGACCTATAGCAGCATGAATGAAACATCACCAAACAATTGCATCCCCCTAGTCTCCAGGGAGCTAATGTATTTTATCAGCATTTACAATGAAAAGAACAAATATCTTAGTATTACTGTGGCTTCAATTCCCCTCCCCCTGCATTATTATTTTTTAACTCATTTTAGAGGGCTGCAGGTTGCAATTCCCAGCTCGGTGCAGGAGAAGCCCTAATAATGGGTCAGAATTCGCATGTACACCCACCCCACAGACACGTATACATATTTTTATTCTTTCATGGTACAGCAAAAGATATTATCTTGGTAATTCTCTATTCACTGTGTTACATCTCTTCCCACTAATCCAATGCAGAACCAGATTACCAACCAAGCCTTTTGAAGCCTTGATGTTATTTTGCTTGATAAATTGGGCACAAGACTAAAATTGAAAAGAAATCCTGTTTTTATTATTGGAGACAAATCTAGCAAGCAGGAAGCATATGTTGTGCTTTGGACCACATGCTGGGGAGAGGGAGCTAGAGGGCTCTCACACCAATCAGTTACTTCAAACAATACCCAGCGTCCACCTGGGACAGAGCCTGTGCCATTAGTCTTGACTGGAGCAGCCCTCTAATGCCACCAGGCAGCCCTAAGGAGCAGAGAAACCCACCTGACAAAATGTCACAAGGAAAAAAGAAAAAGAAAAATCGATATGTTGGATATTGATTTGCATTATTTTCTTTTCCTTAGAATTTGATACAGGAATATGTTGATCAAATAGTGGAGGGAAGAGGCATATTTTAGGAGCTAGCAAAGGGCTTATGTGAGAGCTTTAATGTTAGTCAGCTAATGCAAAGATCACAATAAATGTACAGGCTGGAAAGTGCTGTGTTTTTCAAAGGGCAGTGTTGAGTATTGATCCGTATTAGAAATGATAATGAGGTTATTTTGTGCCTCAGTGAAATACCTTAACTGTTTCAGTGCTTTAAATGCATCAGAGTTGAAGTGATGGAGCCTATGAATTTTTAATACTTCCAACTCCATTTCCCAAATTTTTTCTGTCTTTCCAATAGCTGTTTCAGTTTTATATTCCTGGGCTATAGCAGCTATTTCTCTAGACAGTTTCAGCTTCCCATTTCAATGTAACTGCTTGTGAAATTTGTAGTTACTTAAATCCGCCCCCACAGAAAGGAACTTTCCTTTGCTAACATCTTGCAGATTCTTTCACGTTTAAAATATTTTAAGTAAATTGAAGGAATGAACCTTTCAACTTTTCCAAATAGAGGTGAAGATCAGTGCTTAAAGAGAACAGAGCACATTCTTGGTAATTTGTTCTGGAATTACCTTGGCTTGTTTTGTTTTTATCAATAGAAAACATTTCCTAATTCTGCGTGACCCTTCTGCTGATTTGCATATATGTAATTGTTGCTTGGTTAGTGAAGCGATGGGAATAAATTATTAATGTGAAGGCCAGATTCATTTTCAGTACAACAGTACAACATTTGTAATTGGACTAACTGAGACTAGCAGCAGCAATGTATAGCATGATGTGGAAAGGAAAGCTTTGCTGTTACAACTTTCTGCTGAAAATAATAATAATAAAAAAAGTCTTATGTGATTCCCAGAGTCTCTAGTTCCTCGTGAATATCTTTTGTTTTCCACTCTAACTTATATCCAACAGTTGGCTGGAAAGCAAGATATGGGATAAGTATCAATTAAAACTGACTTCACCTTTGGTACCGTACATCAAAAGATTTTGCAAGGAGAATTTTTTCTTTTTGTACTGATACTGTTTAAGTATCATAAGCCTATTTGCACAACTAAAAATATACTAACATTCCAGAATTGGTAACATTCCAGAATTCAAATTGTCATAATTCCTTTTTCTATGTAGCTGTTCAAATAATAATAATAAAAAATCAACAGAAAACTATAAGCAGTCATTTCTAGGCACTCCAAGCTAAAGCTGTCTTTCTTTCATTCAAAATTAATAACTGTCAAATACAGTGTTATCTGATTCAAAAAAATGTGCTAAAGCCAAGACAAGCATGTATAGGAATATTATTCTGAATCATGGTTAAATTTTAAAACCATATTTTTCTTGATTTAATAAGACTAGAATTATCCCCAGTTTTATAGAAAGGCAGACACAATGCTTCGAAACCATGAGTTTTTCACCATTTTCGGGTGCTGTGCATTAGAACTGTAGTGAAGCAATAATGATTTACACTGACTGTTGACCCAGACTTGTGGGTTTAAGTGGGCCGTATTTTCTCTAGGAATTGTTTCGAAACAACAAGGACATTACAAATGATATCCCAAGGGCAAGATATTAGAAATGGTTGGTGGGAGCTGATGTTTTTATCACTGATGTAAACAGGAATTAGGCACCAGTAAGTGCTTCTGGGAATACGTCTGTTAAAATTCTTTCGTTTCCTTTTGCTGATGAAATCAGAAGGCTGTGACCCGCTTCTGATTTTTTTCTTGGTTATAGACCGATCTATTTAACTGCTTCTAATTTAGATTAGTTTTCAGACTAATTGTGAGTTTAATTCTTCTTGGTGTTCTCTCTCTGCAATTGTGTGTGGGGGGGTTGATGTGCAGAAGCTACCACATTTCTTTGGTGTTATTCTTGACAGGGCCTGTGACATCTGAGGTCATGCCCAGCTTGTGTTGCCCAGCTACTTCGCTCTTTCTACACTAAAATTAGTGTACATGAAAACTTATTTGTGGCAAGCAGCTGTTCTAGCTTTACAGTCTTTTTAGGGCAGAGGGTTGGGAATAGCAGGGGGAGGGAATAAGGGAGGCTGGTGCCTTCAAAGGGGCTTGAGGTATGTGAAAGGAAAGTAAAAAAAATCAATTGCCTAAAGTGCTAGACAAGAGTCACTGTGAAGTATCTGGTTACCAAAGCCCTGCAGAGCACTGCCTTGCCATTGTCAGTGGGATCAGAAAAGAGAAACAAGCAATTCTTTGCAATTTAAAGAATCAATTCCTCATGCAATGAAAAGCAAACAAACAAACCCCTCCAAACTCTAACTTTTCTTATGTTGTTTAATCATTGATCAAAGTTAGTTACGTCCAATTATTGCATCATGTTTTTTGACGTAAAGTTCACACTGTGGTTTTTAACATCTCAGCTATGCTTTCCCAAGCAACCATGACACCCCATTTATCACTATCTAGCCAGAGATATTTTGAAATACAGATAAGCTGTTAGCTATTAAAGCAGCAGCATTCAGGAGCTCCTTTTACTGATTTACAGCCTGTCCCAATATGATTAGCTATTTGCAGAGGTCCAGGAGTGGGAGCTGTTTTTTATGAACCATGATCATGCTTTCCCATTGGTTTCACAGGGGGCTTTGAAAGGATAAAAAAAAGCAGCAGACAAGGTCCCAGGTTATTCTTGTCCCAGGCATATGCTGTGACCCCATAGTCCTGCTCCTTCTTTATTAATAACTGTATGGAACCATAATAGTTTTTGTAATGCTTTGTGGGGTGTCCTGTTATTAACTTCTAGTTATTCTCAGAAAAACGCATTAGTTATAACTCTTTGTTTCCTATTATTTGACTGTGATTTAATCCTTAACATGACATTGCTCTTTATCCTATGGTTATTTGTTCCCTTTGATAATCTCCATTGAGAGACTGCTAAAAGCCCTTTGAAATTGCAAATAATTTGCACCCACCACATTGCCTTTACCCACTATTTTATGAACCTCTGTAACACATTCTAGAAAGTGAAGGGGCATGATTAACTCTTACGAGAGCTCTTCTAGTGTCATCCTATCAGTTGATACTTATCTGTGTGCAGTATTTCTCTGTTCATAATTGCTCACTCCCATCTGTTTCTCCACTAGTTAAGTGACCCCTCCAAATTAGCTGTCATATGCTTACTGTAAAATTACTGGGGAATGTCTCTTTTGTTTTTCAATAGGGAGAGATCTTGGAAAAGACCTTGACTCAGGTGTTCTGTATGCAGCAGAAGTGGTAAGTCCTTCCACACAGCAGATTATGCAAGTGAAAATATCTTCTGATTTGTAGTTCTGTGATTATCCAGGAACTAGCGCTGCCTCTTGGGGTATAGTATGGTGGCGGCCTATATTGTTTGCCTGTGGTTTGAAATAATAGCTTTCTTTTCATTCCTGCTTTTTGCTGTTTTCTCTATATCCCATAGTTTTGTGAACTAGGAACCTCGTACAGCAACCCTGCCTAACCTGTAGACTTGATCTGAAGATGGTTCCCAGTTCGATGGGGAAAGGAGTCATACGGGGGATGATGGATAGCAACTCTTCAAGCCATACTTCACCCTTTCATTCATCTATTACTTGTTGATGGCTCACTCCTATCCTTTCAGGTCTCTGGGTTGGCCTGGGCTCCCCATTCAGCTGAGTGCAGTCATTATTACCCATGTCTCTCCGAGACCTTTTTTCCAGTCTCGTGCTTTTGATATTTTGTGCCTTTTCTGGCAAATTCTCAGTATTTATTTGGAGTACCTTTTCACTCAACATTGCCAACACATACAGCCCTCCCTGCCAGTCCTGCTACAGATGTATACTCCATGGTGCCTGTGCAATTTACCAAGTACCTAACTCCTCAGCTTCTGACCCAAGGTTTGGTCACCCACGGGTGGACTCTGAGTGATGCTCAGTGACTCAGCTGTCACTTGGTTTCCTGCTGCCAGCTTTGAAGTGTTCTCTGGGCTGAAACACCCACTGAAAGATCACTCTTCTGCTGAAGATCTTCAGTTATGTGAAGTCTTCAAAGGGGGGTGTTCTGGCACTGAGTAGCATCTTGAAGTGATGATAGCAGAGAGACTATTGCTTTAAAATGAGGCACCACCACTAATCACAGTGACTTTTGGAAAATAATGCTTTCTGCACACCAAAGAAAAACACAGAAAACATTGTAACTGGTGACAGATCCTAGCCTGGTATAAAATGGGTCTAACAACATTATCTCCAACATAGCTGTAGCAGTTAACACCACAGAAACACTTGGGCTTAAAAGTAACTTTTCTAATAATTCTTCAGAGTCGTACATCCACTGCATTTCCAAAGGTCTTTATGCTATAGATGCATTATTACCCTCTGAAAGGTTGGAAGATTTCAGGCAAGGATCCTACAGAACTTCCTATAGGCATTTGTGCTAATTATCTTAAATTCAAATTGTTTCACAAAATCAAAGGGGAATTAAGATTTTAATTTCCTTCTCCCCTTTTGTTTTTCTTCGTTATTTGACAAAGCCTAGAGACTAATCCCTTCTTAAACATGAATATAAAATAGACCTAACAGATGTTCTGTCTGCTACAAAACTTTATTTAAGAAGGCATGGTCTGCATGTGATATGCACTTGAAGGTCGAATCTTGTGGTATAAATATACAAAGCCTTGGCACTATTTGATTATTTTTATTTGTAATTTTTTAAAGTGAGTTTAGTGAATGATTGGGTATTGGCTTAGAACAGGCATAGTGCTGGCAAGCACTGTGCAAACATCAACATTGCAAATGTACCTCTGTCCTGACCTGCAGCACCTTTTCCATTCCCACTTCCCATCATTCTGGAACAGATCCTGCCAGCCCTGTGCCAAATGGACTTCTGTTTTTCCAAAGTACACAGCAGCTGGAGTGAAGTGGGAAAGGACATTTGGACAACAAAGCCTGGGATGCTTTTTTCCTGCTACTGTCCAGTGGAAGCAGCTGGATTTTGGGGTAAGGCCTATCTTCAGGTGAATTGTATTTTACAACGACTGTCTGTGTTTTACTTGTTACCACCTGGATTTTGCTGCAGTATGAACCTGAATTAGGAGCTGAGGAGTCCTGCCCATGCTGTTACTCTGAAAGGGACCACTTGAGCAGATGGAAAGTGGGAATGGGATATGGATTCCACCTCTACTGTCACATGAAAGGAAATGTGCTTGGGGTTTTTTAATCAAAGCAGTGTTTGCTTTTCGCCTTTCCACATTTCTTTTAGGGCAGCATGTGCTGCATCGTACAACAGGGGGACAACAGGACCCTGAAGCAGCAGCCTGTCCCCTGCCCCTCTGAAAAGCTCAGCTGGATTTAGCCCTGCAGAGCATACTGACCCACCACCCCTTTCCATCCAGACTAGCTTGGCTAAGAGCTGTGACCCCACTGCTGAAGAATGGCCACATTTCAAGGGGACTGAAGCTGATTTGTGTAAATACATGGCAACCATGCAAAGCTGTGGCTTTGTGTGAACAGGAAAAGTATGTTGTTTTGAACAAAATTTATCTGTTTTCTATTCCTTCCCCCTGCCCCCCCTGGCCTTTCTTTATTTTCCTCTTTAATTTCCTTTGCAAAAATGAGATAAAAACTGAAAAAAAAAATTGTTTTTTAAAAAAGATATTTCCATGTGGACACTTCTGAAAACTGGTGAGAGAAGAGAGAAAGAACCTCCTAAACTCTGTTTTACTACTTCCTGCCTGGAAGAAATGTAAAAAGTATTTGAAAAATGTGAAAATGCTATATTTATGTCAACATTTCTCACAGAAAGAGATTCTTATATTTTAACCAGCTGTGCTTTTGTTCTGAACAGTTTGCTGTGTAGCTTTGGGATTTTCAGGTATCGAGAATTTGAAAAGACACTTATGTCAACCTCCTCAGAAATTGTGTTGAGCTTCAACTAGCTCAAGTAACAAGTCTAAGTACACACTGGCCACAGAAATCAGATGCATCCAGATTGAGATTTTAAACACTCCAGCTCCAGGGTCATTCTTAGGTCTTTTGGTTTTGTCTCTAAGTATGGAATTTAAATCCCTTTATCAGGACTTTAAAATCCTGTGTTTCAGGCCATTCAATTTGTGTGTCCTTCTCTTTTTGTGCTGAGTACATCTCAGAGTATTATATAAGTTATTTTGAAGAAAATCTGTCAGCTTCCAAGGGTTTTGAACTTGGCCTTTAACTAAACAGTTCTCAGTTGTTTCTCTTAACTAAGGTTTTCATTAAAGTTTTATATTCTTCTGTTTTTCATGTGCATGTAAGTATGTGTGTCCATTGATGGTATAATAATGCATTTTTTTGTCTTTTCATTTGTACCAGAGTGGTTGTTGAAGATGCTGTACACTCGTCTAAAACAGTTTCAGCCTCTTTGCTGACTTTTTTTCAATTTTTGCCAAATCTTTCTTAGCTGTTTTAACAAAAGCAGGAGAGAGCCTTTCAGACTATGAGGGAATTTGCAATCCGGTCATGTACTGTATGTCTTTGAAAAGAAAAAAATACAAAGACAAAGACAGAATGTGATAGAATTTTATTTAATGCATTGACATGAAGTGTAAATACATACTGCATACAGATACTAAACTTTCCTGGCTCTGATATGAAATAATTACCCTCGGGACCTCTGTGTAAAATAAGTCCTATATAACAATTCAAATATGGATGATATGATTCAGGTGACCTCTTCTTAATACTAAAGGTCATCCACCAAGTGTGAACGTGAATGTTTACTTAGTAACAGATTTATTTTACCTTAGAAAAAGAATGTGTTTTTCCCCAAAGTTAATACAAATAACTATTATTTTTGTGAAGCACAGAAGACACCACAGTATATACACTGTCAGTGATATCATTTTTTTGAGTATGGCTTTTAATTTGGCTGACTGATTCCAGTCACAGACTTGATGTCCTCCATGAAATATGAGTCTCATACAGATCTGTGGCCAACGAATTAGTATAATCAGAGGACTTAGTTTTCACATTTGGATATCTAAAATATAATATACCATTCATGGGTTTCCATTGTACTCCCTGCCCCCACTCTTTCATGGCATGAGAATCCCCTTTACATACGGAGAGTAGTACCAAGACTTGTGCTGTGTGCTCCAGCACCAAGTTTTGCATGTAATCTCTAAAATGTACAACAAGTAATTTGTAAAGTGTTGCTTCTGGCCCACCCTTTTCCTGAAAGCTACCCACAAAATACAGAAAGACCACATTTTTTGTGTCAGGAGGTGTGCTATACACAGCTAAACTAGTTTTTCAGGAACCTGGGATCTTCAACTGTGATTTTCTCTTTGAAACTTCTGACATATGGAGAATCACTTCACCTTTCTGTATCTTGCTATCATCTCCACTGGTAAAAAGAGGATAACAACATTTAATTGTCTCTAGAGAACTTGCATATCAGTGTACACTTATTTTTCCCAAAGAGTTTTGAAAGTATAAAATGTGATATTCTGTGGGTGCTGAAGCGCTATTAGAAAATAATGAAGAACTGAGGCATTTTTTTCATGATTCAGCAGGAGTTAAGCTGTGGCCTTGAAGAAGACATTTATCACTGACTTTGGTGCTAAGCAGACGTGGGTAGAATCAAAGTCCCATGCAATAGCCATCTGCACCAGTTATGGCTAGTAGTGTGTTAAGCTGGAAGTGAAATGGATTTGCTGACCAACCTCTCAGAGGCTTATCCTCTCTCCCAAAATGGTGTGCTAGAAAATACTAACACCCTTAACAGCAGTTCATTAAATGCCCTCTTTTAACATTTGTGATACTTGCTGTTTCTATGGCAAGTGGTGGGGGATCCCCTATCAGCGACTGAGCCAAGCAAGGTTTACTTCTAATCTCTCTGTAGGATTGCAAACTGCATCTCCAAAATGCTGCACTTCCATGAAGGCTGTCCTGTTGCCATCTAATTTTCTTTTCACTGTGACAGCACTGTTTCCCATCTCTTAAGTAATTACCAGTGTAGTAGTAGCAAGCGATAGCACTGTATGTTATGTTTTAACTCAAGAAGGGATCTTAAACCACTGGCTGTAATGTAGTCCTCTGAATACTTACATTACTGAAGACAGACAACTTTTTACTTTTTTTTTTTTTTTTAAATTATATTTTTCCCCCAGCCATATCTACTGGACGTGCTGCATATTATTCTGTTTCTAGACACTAAACTATCTCTGTTTTCTTCGTCTGTTTTCTCCAGCTACACAAATTCTCTTCTAATAGAAATACATAGACTAAAACTGATTGGGAAAGAGAAATTTTCAGAGGATAATCATGCATGCTTCTGTAATTCAAATTAATTTTTAGGGCTCATTCAAATTCAACTCAATCTTTGTATTATCTTGCTGTGACTCTGAGATGACATGAGCCCGTAGCAATGGTATAAACTTGAAGTTTTGATTAAAAAGGAACACAGGAAATGAGCATAATTTGCAGATACCTTACACAGGCTATCTTTGTGATTTGAATGAGCTCTAGAAGAAAAGAATCGGTGGGAATGGAAAATTGTTGAAAGATTGTCAGAGCTAGAAGAAAAAAAAAAAAAGAAGTAAGATACATAAATTTCAAGGAATTTTGAGGCTATTTCAATTCTGTTCCATCAGGGTCAGCAAAAGGATAGGCTAGAAGTAAAATTATAGTACAGAAAGGTCAGAAAAAAGTAATCAATGATAGGGAAAATGTAAGTCTGAAGAGTGGAAATGTCTCTGTGTTTTACAAGGCAGAGAGAAAAATGTGCTAACCTGGCTTGCAATGATAACTGAGACCTTTCTTAGTGCTTTGCAAAGTTATTTGCCTTCCTGGAGGGAAAAACGGACTAAGAAAGCATTTGGCCAACTTTATCTGTCTGTGGGAAACCCATTTACTCCAAACCTTGCAGCTGGCAGGGGAAAAAATAAAAACACCAAAAGCCAGCATGTGCCTCAGTTTCTGTCTGAATTAATAACATGCAAGAGGGAACAGAAAATCAATTATGGGCATGTTAAAAAAAAAAAAAAAAAGGGCAAATGAATCAATTCATTTTCATAGGTGAAGGAAAAAAAGCAGGGCATGTAATTTTGAAGGTTGAAATGTCAGAAACCTAGGAGCCTATGAAAAATAAAAATCAAACAAACACAAATGGTAACGCATAAGGGGCATATTACTGCCTGATGGCACACACGTTACATTCCGACAGGAAGCATGTGCACAGCCTAAAAGGAAAGTATGTGAGTTTCAGATTTCATGGAAAGTGACAGTACCATATGTACTGGTTAATGAGTTTGTAGTTTGCTAACTATGCTTTAAAAAGCTTATACAGCTGCTTCGTGAGATCAACTAGAAAAAGCTCTTCCTAACTGTCTTGGTGGGTAACTGGTTCAAAGAAGAAAGCACTTAAAATCTCCAAAACTGTTATTATTTTTATTACTTACCATAGCATCTAGAAACTTGAGTCTTTGGCTTGTGGTGCTAGGTGTTGTACCTGCACTGAACTGACAGGCTGCTCCAAGGAGCATTTCTGAGAGTTTCTTTTTCAATAAAATACTATTGGGCTGGATATTGACTCTAGCTCCACCGCAGAGGCTGGTAGGCACAAAATAATATACACATTTGGTGCCTTCATTGGAATTTAGAAATTCACACCAGCTGATTATCTCGTTGTGTGAGTTCAGTAGAGCTACTCATGGCTTCAGTGTAGTCATGTTAATGTGAGTCAGAAGGGACAGGGATGTCAGGTTTTGACAGAGTTGTGAAGGTTCAGTACTTTGGAAATCAGCTCTATTTGTCATTAGAATCTGTGGTCTTTGCTTTTCACATTAGTGAGATTGTTGTGGCCCCTCCCTGTAAATATTCATTGCAAAAATCAAGTTGTCTGAAAATGGAAATGTGATCAGAAAAGCTTTCTGCAGAATATGACATCAAATTGCTGAAACAGCTGCATGAAAGAGTAGAGAGAAGTGTGATGTATTTGGATTGCAGGGAATTATCAAACAAGGTTTTGATTATCATAGGCAGGTGCAAGAGATGTGCTTTTCCACAGTTACTCTTCAACTTATATATTGACCACATGGTGCATGAAAGTGGATCAAGTAAACTGCAGCAGCAGCGTAAAAAACACATAATGACTGTACAGAAGGAACGATCTAAGCAGGGAAGAATAGATTAAGGCAGTCTTATTTGCACATAATTTGTTCCTTTGTGAAAATGCTGAAGATCTTAAAAGCCTTGGTAAATGCCTTTAAGGGAATATGACAGAGAAAGGACCAAAAAATCAATAGTCTTGATTCTTTTTCTCCTAGTTTGCATTAGTGTAACCTACTGGCTGAGTCTGTGTAATTTGGATGTCATCTAAATTTGCAGTTCAGACAGACTGCTAAATGTAGCTCAACAAGACAGAGCCTTGTCTGTCTGATTGTGACTAATGTAGAGAAAATGAGGTGTCTGATAGGGAGCTCAAAACTGCCATTCCTCATGTAAACTGGAGATTTCAATTTTTCATTCCTTTTCAGTTAGAAATTACATCAGGAAACAAAGCACACATGGAAAATGCACAGGAAATCTGGCTTTTGCATTGACCATTTTTTGCAAATGCTGCAGCCTTCTTTGATATCATAAAAGATTAACCAATTAGTGAATTAAAGAGAAAAATGATTTTTTTGGGTGTCATTCATCAAGATTATTTCCTTTACCCTGGGGGGAGGAAATACCATAGGCAACAAGATGTAATAATCCTCAACAAGCTCTAATTTATTTCAACTCCTTTCCCAGCAGAAGCTGTGGAACTTCTTTCTGAGTGTATTTGCAGGACTGCTCTTTAAGCCGCTTAGGCCTGGCCAAGTAAATTGTAGGGAAAATTAGTTTCTGCCCCTTTAATGGCTGGGGTGGGAGATGAGAAAGCATGTATGTCTTTAAGGCAGTGATGAAGAAATGGGCTGACACAATGACAGCCTCTTACACATCTCTTTTTGTTGAATACAGGAAGACATAAGATCCTTTTAATTGCTCATTTTCTACCTGCCATAGAGGACAACAGGAAGAACAAAAGAAAAAGAAACAACACTTGTCAAATGATCCTAAGGATCTAATTCTCACAGAAGATTGTCCAAAGGGACTTTGTAGTTCTCTGACATGTTATACTACAGACCCATCTTGTCTGCTGAACGTTAGGAAATGCTAATTCCTCAGACTGCTGTCTCACTATAAATGGAGTCTCTGATCTGAAAACACGTCAGGATATGCTTAACTTAACACTTAACAGGCTTGCTGAAGTCAATAGTTAAGCAAAACCAAAATGGTAGGGCAATCATTTGGTTAAATCTCTGACATGAATTTGGAAAAGTAACTGACTGAATGAATATTAAATTCTGTTTTAATTCTTTTGAAACCTTGGCTCAATAGCTAGAAGAACAGTTTATTCTGTATATAATTAAAATGACCACAAGAAAGGAAAGCTTATTGTAATGGAAAAAGTGGTGTCACGTCTCGGAGCAAACTCAAGTCTTGCATTAACCACAGCATAGCTATGCTTGGAGACTTCTCCAAAGCCAAATGGTGCAAAGACTCTCCTTGGTTTTAATAAGCATTGCAGGAGGAACATAGAAAGCATCTGACTGAATATTGAGTGTGTACCAATGAACTAGGAGCAAGAAGGGGAGTGCACTCTGGTCTGAAATTGGCTGTGGGGAGGAGGAGACTTCCTGGCTTTGGAAACATCTGGTTATTCATTAACATGCTTTACTGTTTTTTCTCTTACAATCCATTACTTGGGCAAGTTTTGGAGATTCCTCCTCCCTCTTTTCCTTCATTTCTTTTTGTTACTTCCCAAGATAATGCAGGGCTTATTTCCACCCTTCTTCACTCCCTTTTTAATTCTGGTAAAAATCCTGTTTGTTGAAGTGGCATTTTTTAAATGTTTGTTTTTAATGTCAGTTCATTGCCTATTGGAAAGCAGTGGCTCTAGAAAGCATCCTATTTTAACAATATTTTGGGATAAATTTTCCAAATTTGCACAGTTACTTGAGTATGGCATTTTTGAAAAATAAACCAAGATGATCCAAAACCATATTCTTGGACACACTTTGGTGTTTTTATTTGAAATTTCAATTTTTTCCCCTGCTTTATGATTCTTTTTATGTAAACCTCTCCCCCCAAGTGGGAAAATTCTCCTCCCTCCATCCATCCCCATGTCCATCCAAAAATTTCAGCTCGTGTCTGACAAGTAAGTTGATGGATGTCACTTCAACCTTAGCCAGAATGTGGTGCTGCCTTCCAGTCAGTCTTCAAGTAACAAAGCACAATGAACTATGGGCTTTTTCCTTAGATTTAAATGACTAAGGGAATAAAAAGATATTTCAGAATGTCTGGCAGCTACACAGAGGGAAAATTCAGTCAAAAGAGATTAGCACAAACACATAGGGCTTGATTGTGACAGAACCCAGAGCAAAAGCAGTATCAGCTATGGTGCTTTAGCAGGAAGGGAGATGCTGAGGCCAGCGTCTCTGACTCGGTTTCACCACTCTTTCCTCCTTCTTCCCTGCAGGCAGGAGTTTCCCCCAACTACTCTGTTCTCCTTCCAGTCCGTGCCATTGGCCACAGCTGAGGACTGGAGCCAAGGCTCTGCTTCTCTCTTATACCAACAGTGTCCTCATGTCCCAGTGGTCCCTAAAGGCCAGCAAGCATGGAAACAGTCTGTGTGGTGACAAGCTGTGGCCTGGAACCTATAAAGAGAGAAAGGGGAAAAGGGCTCTTATTCCTCCCTAGTATTGTTTAGTATTAAAGCCACAAAGAATCTTGCAGCTGACTTGAAACAAAGGGGCTATTAAAATACCAGTCATTTCAAGAGTCTTTTTGCTTTCTGGAAATGCATGCTCATGTTTCCAAAAGTTTATTTCCAATTGGGAGTGCAAAAAAGTTACTTAAAACATGTCAGATTCTTACTGAAACACAGGTAAGGTTGTGATTATAAGGAAATACTCCCAAAATATTGCAACAGTTAAGACAAAATGACTAGATTTTGCAACTTTTGTTCCAAGACTAAATGCCATCCCCTAATACAATTTGCTTAGTGCTGCAACTGAAAATGTTAAATGCACGGACAGGATTTCAGTCACCATCCATCTTCACATGCCTCTCTTTGCCGAGATCCAACCAGTGACACATGTGGCATGTGTGGCACTCTGTCCCATGCTCTGCTTTCATGATCACAATTGCTTCCTCTCCTCATTGTAGGAAACCTAAGACATTCAGACACAAATTACTGTCTCTTGCCGTAGCTACACTGAACATGCAGAGCTGACAGTGTTGCAGCTCTCCTAAGGCCTCCTTTAAAAGTACTTCAAAGGCAAGAGAAAGTCTTACTGAATTCATTGCCTGTTGGACAGGACCTTAGGGTTACCATGCACAAGTTCTTATACAATCTATATAAAACTCCACTAATGTGTATAGGTCTTTTCCTTTGTTTCTTTGTGTACATACCTTGATGTAGCTTTAGAGCAAGGATTTCATTTGAGGTTTAGCTGAATTGGGCTTCTATCAAACAGAAAGTAAGAAAGAGAAAGTGGGAGGCAGAAAAGGTAAAGCAGAGATGAACCTTAGCTGAAATCCTGCTACTGATCCAGTCAGTGGGAGGTTTATTTTGTTTGTGGGACTTCAACTAATAAAAAAGCCACCCATTCCTGTCAGCTTCCTGCAGTTTTTGAAGGCTTCTTCATTTTCCCATACATAATAAAACAGGCTTGTCCTTTAGGGAGAAAAAATGATTAAAAAAATGACCTCACCCATGAAGAAGACTATGGCTGTCTAATTTAGAGGGTAAAGCTCAGAAATCCAGACTAGCTCTGTGACAGTAAGGAACAGTTGGAAAAACCCATCTATCCCCAGGACTGAGCCTTTGAGTGAAGAAAAGGTGAATGAGAGATACCTATGCCCAAAGTTAAATGCCGAGGATTAAATTTCTTTGTGGGAGAGGGCAAACAAGAAAGCAGACTTAGATTCTACCCATTCCATAGTATTGGTATTTTTCTTTACATCTCTTTTCTTGTTGAGTGGGACTAAGGTTTAGCTCATGACCAGCCTGAAGCTAGAAAGCATTAATTCATTTCCACCTTTGGGTGGGATCATTTTCACATAGGGTGGCTGGTGGTTGTCCCTCTCCATTTCAGATAAGAGTTTGTGTAAGAATGATATCCTCTTGGCGAGTCCCAGCCAAAGGCACACTGGCAACAGCTGGACTGGAACTTGTTAGCAAAAAGTCTCCTTTTTCTCATTACTGCAAGACACTGGCGAGTCTCCTCACTGCCTAATGCCTCAGTTTGCCAATGAAAAATTATATGAGTAATGTTCTTACTTCCCATAGCACAGGACTTGCATGCTGGAGAAAGGTGGTATTTTCAGGGCATGCTACTTGTAACTTTATTTCTATTCCTTTTAAAAACTTGCTAGCTGTATTATTTCTTCACTGATTTCAAGATTTTTAATGTTGAATTCTTTTGGGGGTGGGAGGGTCTTTAGCTTTAAAGTGGTGCTTTATACTCTGTCTTCTGCCATCTTATTCAAACCAGATTTCTTCCTTTTTCTCCCTCCTTAGTGCTTTATCTCTGGTTCTGAGTTCTGTTCTCTCATTCTACTCTATCTCAAACTTATTATATCTATTTTTTCTTTACATTTTCTCAGTATTTTGACTTTCCTGCATTTTCCCTACTTTTATTTTATTTTTCATTTTTAGAGTTTTTCCTCTGCCCTCTCTTTTCTTCCTCTTTCAAAGTTTCATTTCATCGATAACTGTACTGAGAGAAGTAAAAAGAGTTTACATCACAGTCAGCCAAGGTTTTCTAAGAACTTATTTCACTGTAGTATTTATGCTCATTATGTATCTGTAAATTATTTGCAGTAGAGGCTGTGGCAATTCTTTGTTTGCTTTATCTTTTTCCAATGAGTTTAAATGGTACTTATTAATTTCTCTGTGCACAGATTAGCTTGTTGTGTCATTGTTCTGCTGTCCCCCTTAATCCACTGACATATTTATAATTTCTGAGTTAAAATTATTTGACAAAAAACAGTTGAGTGTGTATGAAACAATACCATTTAATCTCTCTTTTCTGTCAGGGAGGTGAGAGAAGTAAACAGACTGCTCCTTGATATTGCAGAATAGTCTCTGAATGATGAACATCTTTTCCTCAGCTTTCTATGTGGGCTTCGTTATCTCCACCACAATGTCATTTAAAAGGTTCTGTAATGAATCCTGGAGTGTGACATTGCTGCAAAAGCTTGACTGGCTGGGCTGCTCTGGCTTTCTTCTCTGTGGGATTGCCTCTTTTTAGAATATACAGACTTATGAACTAGCTGCTACTTGGGAATGATGTATCTCTAGGAAAAGAACTTGCCCAATATAACTTTTTCAGCACATTTATTTGCAGTGTTTTTGTTTCAAAGTAGTGAATATTCTGGCTCCTCTGAAGTTTGAAATGAAAAGCTTGATGATTCTTTAAAAATGCATTTTAATTCTGCCTGCTGGCAATGCAGCTCCCAAGAACATTCTGTTTGAGAAAGAAGGCCTGGTCTGTGTCCTTGACAATACATTACAGCATACTCTTATTTTGTTCAAGCCACCCCTTTTTCCCTGTTTTGCTCTTATGGAGTCACCTATAGTCAACTCCTCTCTTGCACACTCAGAGATCAGGGGCTGTTTGAACTTTGCCTAAACGCCCGCTCATCCAACCTCCTCAATGACACCACCACCAGCACCAAATCAAATATTTTCTCCCTTTCTCTGCCTTATTCAAAGCCACTCTATGAAGGTAGTTTCCCCCAAGCATCCCCACTCACAGGAGCAGCAATGCTTGCATCCCTGTGCTGGCCTGTAAGATATTCTTAAAAAAACCTCATGGATGTAGCCCCTCCTCCCAGCCATTCATCGTTCACCATCAGGCATTCACCAAACAAAAAAATGGCTTCATTACCAGAATCTTAATTTAATCTTAGTTTTGACCTGGAATTTTCACCTGCCGAAAACTGATTAGCAAAACAGTGTCTGCATTTTTTTGGAAGCTACTTAAAGATGTAGGCACGCACTCACTCAGTTCTTTCCTTTTGAGTTCTGCTCCTTTGACAAGCTACTTTAGGAAGGTCTGACTGTACATGATAAGGCCATAAATATGATGCACAGATGGTCCAATCGTCTTTGTAATTATTGTATTGTGCCATTAGGTACACAAGGGTTTCATTTGTTTAAGATATATTTTTCTTGTAATTGGAATCTGTCGTGGCAGGTTGGCTTGTCTGTTTGCTGGTGGATAAAATGTTCATGTAACAGGTTTACTGGGATAGGTTGAGCTCAGTGCAAGGGTATGATGATATTTTTTCCCTCAATTTCCAATAAAGAATAAGTCATGTGTAATATATGATACTGTTGGCTGACCTAGTGTTGTCATAAAGATAATATGTCCGTTGAGGGAAGCATTCTGTGTGAGGTTAGTGATTTGTTTTTAAAATGAGTTTCCTATTAACACTAAATAGAGAAATAGTTGTTATTGGTAAATTGTTCATTTAAATCCACAATGAAACATTCCTACTTGCTTGGGGTAGAAAATAGCATGGCTTCTACAAAAAGATGGTAAAAAACCCCCCACTTAATCATTTGGCTAAACAAAAACCCATATCTGTTTTTGTCAATTCCTGAGATTTAATTAAAACATAGAGGTTGATTCCAAACCAAACCAATGCCTAATTATCACAAGTGTTAATTACAAGTCTTGCTTGAACTGAATACCTAATAGAACAGAATGGCAAATGCCTTCCCAACAGCAAACAGATTTACTGACAAATGAAGCAGGATGCAAATTGAGGGCATCTTCTAGCCTTTGAAATCCTGCTTTACCTCTGCTGTGAATAATAAGTGGGAATTGTTTTGGCCTGTATTGGGTTTTGTTTATTACAAAATTCTGCTTTGTTTGAGGCCATGAAAATAGAAAATGAAAATAGGGTAAATACCTTAATCCATGAATCCTTTTTTCTCCAGTGACATTTTAAATATGTGAATACAGCATAAAGCAGGAAGTCAGCCTGCTGGGTGTGTACTTCCAGACAGCTACTGAAATCAAGTTGAAGGTAAAATACAGGTTTCAGATGTGAGTACTCCCAGAAGACAGACATTCATAAAGAGTTTATAACTGGAAGTGGTTTTGGACAGCTGTTAATGCCAAAACAGCGCCTGTTGTCAGAAACCATGTTCTCTTCACACTCAGGGAAACTCACTAAATTGCAGCCACAGTAATGACAAATGTTATAGGTTTTCATTTTTGAACTACAGAGATGAGAGTTTTTGTTTCCATTTTTCCTGTTGGCTATATAGAAAGCTGACCTACCGTTTTGTTTCATTCCAGGGATTTGATGTGAAACATGGCATAAAATTTCAAATCATCCAGGAAACTTTACATTAATTTAGGGACAAAGGAATCAAAACATGGAAATACTCTTATGAGACATTTATTTGCAAAGATGTGAAGGAATAAGAATGCCCAGAGAGGATTTTAGTGGGTAATGGTTTCACACAGTCCCCTGACTTGCAAATATTAATAATCTACCTGATTTTGTGTTCTTGACATATTCTGTGAAAATAACAGAACTGTGGAAAAACAGAAAATCAATCACAAACAAAACAGTTTTGTAAGGTTGGAGGTTATGATACAAAGATCCTTTTAACTTCCCTAATTTGATTAATCTCTGTACCAATTTGTCTTTTCATCCATTTATTTTTGATTCCTGTCCCAGATGATCAAAATATATTGCAAGTTTTAAGTTCTCCAAGTTGAAGTTACAATGATTTAAATTTAAAATTCCTCCCTAAATGTTAACATTATTATTTCTCTTGTATAGAATAAGGAAGAATTCTTGTATTTCCCCTTAGAAAAAATACATTTCCAGGTGAAGCTGATGAATTTAAAGATGATAGCCATAGTACAGTGACATTTTACATTCATAGTACTGTCATTAATTGCTGCACCTCAGAGTGTTTTGCAAACATTAGTAAGTTCAACCTTGAACTTCCCATGGAGCGTGGATTGTTATCACCATTTTACAGACACAGTAAGATGAAGGGCTGAATTACCCTAAATCTACACTGTAAATCAGCAAATAAATGTCTGTAAATGAAATGTGTTCTCTCAAAGTTCTGTTACTCCAGAGTCAGGCATTTAGAGCATCCTGTCCTGTGCTGTAAAATTGGTTCTGTTCTTTGCTGCAGTGGACTTGATGGCATAGGTCAAAATGATTGTTTTACTGGAAGTCAGCTGCCTGACTGTCCACCAAAATCTGGAGGGCTTGTTTTGAAGGAAGGAAGAACAGCACTGCTCATTTCATTTGCTTTTGATGATTACTAGCAACAACATCTGACCATAAGCTTAGAAAAGTACAGTTCTGAGAACTATCCTGTGATTTGGTAAGGTTTGAGACTGTGTTTGCCTCCTTACACTCCTCATTGCTCCTTTGCTACTGTGAGAAGTAAAATATTGATTCCTTTTTGGGTGTTATCTCACCAGGTGCTCTGCATAGCTGATCTATCTAGGAGTTGGTCATTTCAATTTCATAACAACTGTTTCAAAGAATGGCCTGCTTTTTTTTTTTTTTATCTTGTGATATTAAGTTCCAGATATTCTATGCTAAACATGCAATTTCAAGTCTTAATCCGAGAGGCACCATTGGGAATTGCAGAGTGCTCTCCTCAATGGGAGCGGGATTGGTACATCAGCCCCCTGGTGTGTTTGAGCATTACATCAGCTACTTATAGGCAGCATTTTTGTACTGTTTGTATTCAGAGGAGATTAAGTCCCAGTATGATTTTATTCTGGCCTCCTCTAAATTAGATTAGTGCAAATCAATTGAATCTTTCTTTCAAAGAGGTAATTTGTTGCAGATATCTTGCAGGATCTACTACTGAAACGGGATCAGTTGATGCAGCATTCAACGAGGTTGATCAGCTGTGTTGAAATGAAGTGGTTCGGTATTCATTAAAAACTGTATTTCTTCTGTGACTGATGAAATTCCTTTTTGAATAAGACACTATATCTGACAGGAGTAGTCCAAAGCAAAACTTATTATTTACTGGTGTCGAGTATTCGTTTTGGAAAAGAGCTGAGTTGGAAATCATGCAAGCATCTGTTAGATAGTTAGATTAGATAATGTAAATGTTTAGAAAATGCAAATGAAGCTCATGATAATTAGTAATGATGCTTTTCTACTTTTATTAATAAGGTAATGCTTCTGGCAATTACATTTAAATTTCATATGAAGGTTCAAAGCACTGGAACAATTTCCTGTTTAGAATAGCAGAATTCAGTGAACTTGCTTTGTGATCTGTACCATGGGATTCTTACAGATCTGGAAACTGCTTGTCTCTGTTTCTCATCACAGAATCATTGCCTTTTCTTGATAGGCTCTGATGCTAAGAAGAAGAAAAAACATATAATTGTGAATAGTTGTGTTAGAGTTTGTGTGCAAAGGCTGTTGTAATAACATTTTGAAATAAAAGACAGCCTTACTTTTAGTATACACAGACGTATAAAGACACATCTGTCCTTTGCAGGGGGAAAGAACTGAACAACCATCAATTTAAAGCAACCTTGATATGGCATGCTTCTTAATTTAAATGTACATTTGTAAAAGCAAGCCCTTTCTGAAATGTCTAGGACCTGCTTAGAGTTGACATCTAAGTCTGTGTTGTTGGCATAAACCAATCCAAAATCCTGGCAGAGACACAGAAAGGAAAGAACACTGAATGTTAACAAAGGCTTCATTAATATTGATGTGTAATTCGCATGGCAGCGAAAAGCTGCATTATTAGCCACTATTGTTATGGTTCAGGCATTAATATTCAACGAGGATGTGTGGGTATTGAAATTCTCTGACTTCTGGGTACCCCAGTGGTCCAATAATAACAAAAGCTATGCTAGAGTTAGTGGGAGACTGGTTCTATCTATGTGGTAATCAAGCTCTGCTTTGTTTTATGAAGGTTTCTGTGCTCATACTGATGTCTCTTGTGAGTTGGAGGGCACTCACACCTTGTTCTGCCTTCAGGAAGCTCCTGCATCTGCAGATGAAGGTAGCATTCCTCCTCTACTGCTCCATGCTCTAACTCTGTTGGAGAGAACTGTCACAGAAGGTAATTTTATACCTAGTTATCTGAAAACAACCTACCTTCTTTTCTCCTAGGAAATAATTTATGTGCTATCAAATCAAATAGCAGAGCTTGTTTCAACTTCAGTTATAAATAAGTTGATTTTTTGAACATGTGCACTAGTAAAAGACTTCTTTCACACTAAGCTTTTCTTGAATCAAGTATTTGCTCATCTGATTTGGCTATCTAAATGTGTGAACAGGGAATCACTTTACCATTTGTGTATATAAATGACAGTGATGCAGTATTTGTGCACATGTGCAGGCTATGATCTTTTGGGACACATGGAATATAGCTAACTTTATCTCTAAAAGTAGTTGCATTGGCATCAGTGGGACTAAGTGCAATGTGCAAAGACAAGTATATATATGTGAATTCCTTGCAAGCTGAAGACCTCAGTGTGCAACTTAAAGGGCTCAATTTTTTTAACTTGACTGAGGCTGTATTCTGACTGTACCAACAGTGCTTTTCCACTGAATCCTGACTGTCTTTCTAAAACAGAATTTCTTTTAAAAAAACAAACAAACAGCTCTATGCATCTTGAGAAGCCCATTGTGCAGGAACAAACCATACATTTCTTGAGATCTTTATTTATTTATGTGTTTATTTACAAAATACAAATCTAAGACCTTTCCAAAAAATCACCAGATGCATTGGCCTTACAGTATGCTACAAATAGGGAAAGGCAGTCCTATATATTTAGTTTTCCCCAAATATCATTGATGGCTACAGAATTTAAATACATCCTTATTTCAACAATTTATAGAGACAAGGAGTTCTTGTCTCCTCCCTATGGCAGTTGCCAACACAAAAGCAGACAGTATCCTCTCCCCCTCTTCATACCACCATTTTCACAGTTGAATGTCAAGCTTAATGCATTCTAGTGAATCCTGAGGTACAAACCAAACCTCTGCTGAAGCCACAGTCTCAGAGTTGGATTGTGACTACATTGCAGCCTGCCTGTCATCTCCCATGCCTGTTCCATGGTGCTGGTGGATTTAGATTTCCATTTCATCCTTCTCCAAGACCAGTGCTTCAAATTCTGCCAGTTTTTCCCTGCTAGGCCAGTTTGTGTAGAGCAACCCTGGGTGATTCCCTTACTGCAGAATAGTCTAGGGACTTCACAATTTTAGGTCTAGATATCTCCTACAACTTCTACCTACTCCCAGACACAAGTGGATACAAAGCTAAAAACAAGGAACACATGGCATGCAGCTGATTTGAATGAGAAATATCAGTCTTTTGCTGTGATGTATCATCAAGGTAGTGCTTCAGTGAACTTCTGGAGTGCCACATACACACCCTGCATTGAGGCATCCGACCCAAACCAGAGCTCTCTGCTGGCTCCTTCCCTCACTTAGGCAGTGTTCAGAGATTAATCAGAAGCTTGGAATGGGAGAACAGTTGGGATGCATTACCACATGTATTCTGAAAAGTTTTCTTTGGTAATTCCATGCCATTCATAATTCATGTTGAATAATACTTATTTGTACTGTGCCACCAGCTGCTCGTTGTTTTAGAGCAGTGTCATTAGCTCATTACTAGAAAATGACAATGAACACCAAGTACATCTGGGATGTTAGTATAGTAACATAATGCATAAAAAGAGATTGAGATAAAGTGAATATGCAGAAGCACTTGCTACAGGATATCCTAAACAATTAATGGCATCCTGGAAAGTCTTATTTTACCCTTGACTAATAAAACACTTAAGCCTTGTTGCAAGTTCTGAACATTTAAGAAGACAATCTGCATTTCTTCTCACTTTCAAGACCCTGCATAGGCATTCAGTATTTACTTTTCTTATCCTGTACGTTAGTCATTACCAGTACTTCTTCAGTAACAGGCTTATTTTTATTTTTTGTCCCAGCTCATATTGGCTAATGAATCTTCCTATGTTGGCTTTCACTACATGGAAGACTTGCTCTTCTGTCTCTGCAGATAATTGATGAAAAACACCTGAAAATGAAAAATGGGCAGATTCACACTGATTATTAGCATAACCATGTCCTACCTTAGTCTGTTTTGTCCCTAGTTGGTCCTCCACTCTACTTCAGCCTCTAAGTCTAAGCTCTAACAGGGTATTTTCAAAGTCATACCAAGACAGAACTCACCACATCTTCCTGATTTTAGCCTCTCAGTACTGAGTACACTTTTCAGTTTCCCATGTGTATTATTATTTCCCCATCTCCAAGGTTATAAATAAAGCTGCCCTTACTGCTGTATGTCAATACTACCCTTAGCTTTACACAGAACACTTCTATTTTCATGAGAGGAGGTTTTTCTCAAAAAGCCCAATTTTGCAATGTTTTACTATGAACGTTGCAATGTGACACCATATGCTAACATCTGGGTGGTGGCAGTCCCTAGTAGTTTGCTCTGAAATGAATGTTACCCACACTGGTAGTTTGTGCAAAATCTAGCTGATGATAAGTCCATTTATCCTTTTGCATTCCCAGCTGAGAGTCTCAGTGCCCTCTTTTAATCAGAATTTAAAGTGAGTGACATGCAATCAGGGAGGTTTTGTAGAGAACAGTAAGATGCTTGTTGTTTTACTTGTGCACTTAACATGGTTTCATTTTTTCCACCAAATAACAATAGCACTCACAAGTGTAAGGAGCTACCAGGAAACACTTAGACAGGCTGTCTAATGCTGAGCAGGACATTTTGCTGGAGCAAATTTGCAGTATTTCTCTATAGCTGCAGATTGACTACAACTTGATGTAGTCACCTGGTATTCTGGGGCCAATGAGAGCTCATTGCTATCCATATGTTCTTTTGTTCCCAGTAGTTGAAAGATTAAGTGTGTTTTACAGGGTAATGGCTACTTCTGCTGCCATCTCACTTTAGGAGTCTGATTTTTAAGCCCTTTTGGTATTCAGTGCCAAGAAGTGGTTGTGTTCTAATACTCTGTATTTGAACTATGAAAAGAATGTGATCCCTGGGATGGAAAGAAAGGGTTTCAGCACTGTCATGGCAAAGTAACCATGTACCTTCAGAGGTAATCAGCCTTCCAAGCTGCATATCTCAATCCTCTGAAGGCTCATAGATGCAAAATGTATATTACGGAGATCAGAGAGGTAAGGGAAAGTCTGAACAGAGGTTTCAGGAGAGAGATACCAATGACTTGACTGAGGTCTACTCCCATGTTGCATGGGTTCCTCCGTGATGATTGAGAATCCGTGAGCAGTGTGTCAGCTTTCATGGCCTCTGCAGGTTTGTTTCATCCCAGAAGGATTCAGGTTACCCAGAAATCCATATTGTGGCCCTAACGTGGGAGCTGCATGACACTTGGATAGCCTTAGCTTTGCCACCAGTGTGGTCTGCTTGTCCTTGCTGGGAGATGCATAATGTGTATCAGAGATAAAAGCAACAAAAAAACAACAAAGGCACATTTGCAGTAGGCAGCACAGCATGTGTCATTGAGTCTGTCTTGAAAAATGGCAGGTACCTCCTATACTTTTAAAGATACAGTGTGCAGTAAGGAAAAGCACAACAATTTAATGCACCACATGAACCGATACCTGGATTTACAAAAGCAATTGTTGTGTTGTGCTTTCTTCAAAACTTCCTTTAAATGTGTTTCAAGAATACTGTATAATTTTAGTCTGTGCAGCTCATTTTCCCCATCGATCAAACTATAGATGTATAAAACAGCATATTACAAGAAATCATACTTAAACCTATCAATATTTCCCAATGAACCTGTATATTAATTCAAATTAGACCTCCTACTGGTTTAATTCTGTAACCTGAGTAAAACACACTCCCAATGAAGCATGTATTATAGAAGATACATACCCAAGATGCTGTTAAGCTGATCACTATTATTTTTCACTTGACACACTGCATTTATATTTTTGATAAGACTTTGTATCATCTGCCTATTTTCCAGAGCTTTGAGAAATGCATAAATGAGACACTTAATACCACAGGAATCTATATTTTTCATATATAATTTTAAACTTTTAAAATATTTCAATGTTCTAATTAACTTCTTGGGTCTGGTGAGAAGAAAATTAAAATAGTTTGCTTAGGAATAAAACTTCTCCTTTAGATGTCTGGAGATTGAAATTATTTGAAAAATCATGTTTTCTTCCTGCAAAAAGGACAGTAGAATATATAGTTGCCGATTTCTGTGTATAAAGGAAAAAATAGACCTTTTCCTGACTAGCTAAGTGACTTAGGAGCTTAAAATATAATTTACAGTCAAATCAGTCAAATTTCATTAGTGTTCGACAGGTAGTGTATCCCAGATATGGATTTCCAAGGGGTTGAAGAGGGGTCAGTTAGCATTTGCCTAACTTTAGTTCTCCTTCCTATAGGCATGTAAGTACATAGGGATGTCTCACAGCAGCTGTTTTTGAAGGACATGTCTGCTCAGTACAGTCCTGGGGAAACCTTGGCTGGATTGGCATTTTTAAGACTATGAGAGGAATATGATCCAGGTAAGGCCACTCAAAGAAGACAAAATCAGACAAAAACATATGCACATAATGCTGCATAAAACTTTCAATGTGATTTTTTTTCTCCCGGCAATGTCAATCTTTATCCTCTTTTCAATATTTTACCTCCCTTAGCTGTTTACCTCCTTGATCCCTCTGATGTAGGAAACCTGATTTTCATTTTCTCATGTTTAGAGGTTGGAAATATGCTGAGGATTGAACTGAGATCTCATCAGTCGTGAGGCAGTGCCGTACTCTTACGAGATCAGCTAATGAGCTAGCGAATAGAATGGATCTGCCTGAATCTCTGCAAAGATACAGGACAATGCCATCCTGTGTCATTACACTGTGAGTTCTGCTAAATGATATTGAAAAGGTTGTGGAAATGTCAGATACATCTCACAGTTTTTCTAAGCCTAGTGTGGCTTTCTGCCTTCAGATAAAGGAAAGTGGAGATGCAGGAGGATGAAGGACCAGGGAGGACAAAAATGAAAGTGGATTTGAATTGCAGGCAGGAATTGAAAAGCCTATAAAAGCTGTTTAAAAATCCAAAGACAGAGAGGACAGCAAGTGACAAGTTTTTAACAGTAGACAGATTTTATGGCAAGGCAGCAAAGCATTTCTGTGTTTAACTGTGCTTACAATTAATCAACTTTTAATTCTGTTCATTAAGCTTCATTATTATGAAGCAGTGTATTATAGTCACAAAGGAGTGGATTTGATTAAAATTTGAAGTAGAGCAATTCAGAAATAGTACTGCCACCTAACAGAGCTAAGCAAGATTCACACACAGGGGGTTCTGCCACATTAAATCCAATAGAGGTGCTACTTCTTTATCAAATCAGAATTTAGCTCTAGTTCCTGGGACCTTCTTATTTGTCTTACATGTATGTGTGTGTTTAGAAAACTATATAGCACAGTTTCATGCACAGTTATAACATTGATTTTCCCTATTGTGAAGTACCTTTGGTGGCAGTGTGATGGTGTTATGTCCTTGTGATATATAAACAATTTTAGTTACCTCAACATAGACATGTAATGGGACAGTTTTTTGTTTTTTTTTTTTTCTTCCAGTAGGAAATTTCCTGCTTCAAGGAGTAGTTTCTGAAGCATTCTCCTTTATTTAAAGCAAGTAAACGTGATTTTTCTTAATGCCTAATTGAGTTTTCACTAGATTAAAAAACCCCAAACCTGGACTGAGTGTATGTGTTGACTTTCCTCACCCAAAGGTGTGACTAGATAGATTTGAGCACTATTTCCGACCTGTAATAAAAAAATTACTGTAATTTTAAGGCAGGCAAAATATTTTTTTGATTCTTGATCCTGTAATGAATCTGAATCCAAGTCCAGCCAGTATCTCTTTCCATTCCTGTTGGATGTGTTAAACTCATCTGCCAGCTTTGATTGCTTCCACTCTTGATGTCTCTGACTTGTTACAGAGTTGTCCTACAGACTTGGTTCTTCTCATTGACAATGCCCTGATGATGAAAACATGCAGCAACTGCTTCCCCTTGCAACACACACATTTATTTGTCTATTATTGAGAGAAAATTGTACGTGGTAAATCACCAAAGCTGACCATTCTGGGATTTTCTTTTCCAGTGGATGTTCCATGTTATGTAGGATGAGAGACTGGACATTTTTTTAGGACTTGTTTCAAATCCTGTTCACTTCCTGAGGAACTTTATGCCTTTCAAGTGAATGCCACAATTAAGAATGCACTTGGATGTATGAAGCCAAATATAGAGTCTGGCCTCAGGAAATCTATGGCTCTCGTTTCCTCTGGATCCCTTGGGAAAATGTGCCTGTTGTGAAATCTTAATGATGTCCTGCCTTTAGGAATTGCTCCTGCTGCCTTTCTCTCACTTACATAATTACATCTGCTCTGTTGCAATCTGTAATGAACAGTATTCAGGACAGGCTAAAACTTGTTTGTCTTATTGACACAAACAGTCTGATGGAAAGTCATGGGATTATCCGTGTGAATGAACTCAGAAGGGTGTAACCCACTCTTTCACTGCTGTAGCACTTGATTTGGGGGAATATTCACAATGTTTCACAGATTTGTGCGTGCATAACTGCTGAGGAGCACTCTCTGAGTGCACAGATGTATTTCTCCATGTATTTCTTGACTGTGAATTCACTTTGCTGGCCAGAAAATGCTGTTATTTGCTAAAAAAAATATTTTCTAAATCAAAACCTTACTTTGCCTCATGTCTTCAGACAGTGGTAATGGTTTTTCAAATAGTGCTGAAGGGACAGGATCAGTTTTCTGCTCTTTTGAGTTTGGAATAAAGTCAAACGTGCATCTCTGCTGACCCAGGTTGGTGCTGTCATGGCAAGGCAGTGGACATCTAAGGGGGAGAGTGTAATACCTGATATGAGAAATAAGGAACAGTAGGAAGATTTAACAGCATGATCATTAAAGATCAATATTTTTTAAAGACAAATTATAATAATATAATGGAGTTAAATTTACACATTAGCACTGATGACTGGTACAAACTTCATCTTTCTTTGAACAACAGGTAAAAAACCCACAAAAATATTGACATTGAAAATATTTTAAGGTTGAATTGTTCATCAGGATGTATGGGATATTCATTGTTCATTAAACCTCTTTGATTTGTAACATGAAAGTAGAAGCAAGAATGGTAAACTATGACCACTTAGTTTATCCTTTGAGATCAGGGTGGTAAAGTTAGTTAAAGTGTTGTTATGGAACCATTTTCCCCCTGCCTAAACTACAGAAAAAAAAAATAGGAACATGAACACACAAAGAACAAAACATGGAATAAGATCCTCCTATAACTCTTTCCCCTCCTTTCCTCCAGGACAAAAATGAAAACCACTTTAGAGGAAATTCTTATATTTATATAAAATAAGGTGGGTTTTTTTCCTGCTACCATCTAATTTCCAATGAATAAGAATTACTTTCATGCTATGTCAGTCAGACAGGATTTTAGTTGAATTTACCCTGAGCTATATAAGCATTAGAAAGTGAAACCTTTTTTCCATAGATATGAGTCTGTTCATGGCTTGTATATTACAGTTTGCCTTATTACATCTCATGGATTGAAGCCTAAGGCTCTGTAAGTGAGTTGCCCAAAACTGAAGGACCCTTACAAGCTTTGACAACCAACAACCCACATTAACAAATGATGTGGATATTTCATTTGAAGTGGGAAGAATAAAGAGCATTGCTTTAAGTCAGTGAGGAAAATGAAAGACTTAATATAGGTTGAGTACAAAAGATTAATCCAAACCTGATTGCTTTCTGTAAGAATGATTAAAAGGAGGCACTCTAAAAAAGATACACTCTTTAACAAGTTCCTTCTTCAAGTGTTTTCCATTTATTTTCTCCATTTCTTCTTGTTTCTCAGCACACGCTGATCCACTGACTGCTACCTTCATTAGCAGTTAAATTAATGTAGTCTGACCAGGACACTTTTGCTGAGAAACACACTTGGTAGACTGTGAACTGGTTTTGCAAGGTGGTCACTTGGGAAAGTAATGCTTCTGTTTTCACATAAGGTATTTGTCCAGTAGGAGATGTTCATAAACTGTAGCTGTTGTGACATAAGACTTTTGCAGAGGTTTTTGAACACCTCCATTTATTTGGCATGATTTTCACATAAGCTGAGTACCTACCCTGCTACTTCCTTACTTGCATGCTCTGCAGTCAGCATCTCTGAAAAGTGCATGAGATTTTAATATGTCCAGATATAATCCTAGAGGTCTTGTGGTGCAAAACCTGAACTCTGTCCTCAGTGACATTTGAGAGGTATGTTAGCTGTCCTTTCAAAAAGTATATGGTGAACTAATTTCTCATGGAGGAAGCAGTGAGCTGGAATGTAAAATACAGAAATTTTGAGGAATGAGGTGTATCAATCATCAAAATGGGCCAGCACACAAGAAGTAGAAGATGAATTAGGTGTTCTCCTGAGATTATGGAATAATCAGGTTCAGTTCATATACCATGAACTATGAAATGTGGTCACTGGTTGGTATTATCTGACAATTATTTTGATAAAATAGATGCTTTCTATAAGGAAAAAAAGCTACACAATAAAAAACATATACTATTCTTATTTTAAGGGATCCCCTGATTCTGTTTCATATCAAATCTTTAATTACTCCTGCTGGGATGAACTCCACTCTGCTAGCACACAAGAGCTACAAGTCACCAGAGCTAGGGAAGAGTTTCTGAATTTTAAGTGAAGTGGCAGAGCTCTCTATATATTGATACAAGACAAAGTTCTTTGTAGCCCTTTGCGACAAAGCTCCACTATGAGTTGTTTTTTTTCATGAGAAGCAGGAGACATGAGATTCTTCTTGTATAACATAGACAATTGTCAGAAAGTTGTAAGGAGCTGGCAAACTGCCACAAGCACAGCTACGGCCAGCCAACTCAAGACAGGGAGAGTTTTCAGGACAGAAGACCTTTGTCATACAGTAGACCTGCTTGTGCTTAGTTACTGTGGCCCAGGATGTATAATGAATATGTACCAGGATTATGAACTCTTCTGACCATCCATTTTGAGATATCATTTTAACCTCCCCCTTTTTTTTTATTGGCCAGATTTTTGAAAGACATTTAGAAATGTAAAGATAGATTTAAATGCTGAGGATGATAATCAGAAGCAGCCAGGTGCCAAACTCCTGTTGAATATGGTAGGTGCTAAATGCTCTGATGAGGCTCCTTAAGAACCATGACAAATCTGATTTTTTGGATTAGGCTCTGCACCAACTGAAGCCATCAACAGCATGGGTCCAAAACTGTACACTCCTGGTTTAATCATAACCAGGTATACCAGTGGATGGAAACAGGCTAGAAGTAAAAAGTAGTGTTCAAGCTTCAATCACCTAATACCTGTGGCTTTTAATGACTCATAAAAGTTTGTACTAGTTTCTAGTGGAGGGAGAACTCAAATATCCAACATTAAAAAACATTGCCCTCACGCCATTCTCCCTCATACTCCTGAAAATAGCTTCTGACTACCAGCATCTCATGGTCTTAGTCCAGTGTTTTTGCATAGTACAATTTCTCCTCATCTCATTTCCTGCCTTCGGAGGATCTTGTGTATCTTCTTCCTCTAAACTTTTTTGTCTGTATCTTTGATGTCACAGGCTACTGTGGTTTCTAGTAGTGCTAATTCCTATAGCTGAGTATTGGTAGAAGATGGGTTTTGGGATTATTCTGCCTATATTCCTTAGGTATAATTAGTTTGTTTTACTTGTACATATGATGGTTTGGAACCAACTTCTAGAGAAGAAATTCATTGATATGTTCAGGTATGGGCCTGAAGCTAAAATTAAGAGCTTATATCCTGCCTAAATCTGTCTGAATTTTTCACTAGATATAAAATATGGCTATAGGTACACCCTTTTTTTCCCTTTGAAGTATTACAGCAATTAAAATGTTGTGACTTGTTTATTATTCAGGATTATTTTGCCAAGTGAGGAGAAAAAACTTTTAGGCACTAGCTTGTTTTTTGTTCAGATAACATAATAAGTCACCTCAATTATCAACTGCAAAAATGTCTCTTTCTTTAAAAAGACATTTTGATATATATCATTTCCCATTGTGTAGTATTATTTCCCATTCTACACTGTTGCATAAAGGTCAGTCATGAAGTCATTTGATATTTAGTCATTCTAATGTTTTGGTAGTTTAATTTGACAAAATGACTAAGAATTTTAAGTTGTTGAAAAGCACAAGAAAAATATGATTCTTGATCCATTTGCATGTTCAGAACAGGATTTTGCGTTTTGGTGTAGGTTTTTTTTGTTTGTTTTGGATTTTGAATGGCGAAAGGAATTTTGGAGCATTTTGAAAATTCAGAAAATACATGGGTGGGACTTTTTCAAATTATTTTGTGGGCTTATCAGGGTTTAACAAAATCAAGCTTGTGAATAGAACTGATATTTCAAAAATAATAAGAACCCATGAGCTGCTGAAACAATCCAATATTCTGCACTCCTAGTTAATTTTAGATAATGCTAGAGTTCTTTTTCAGGCAAAATCATACTCTTGGGGAGAAAAAAAATACTCTGAAAACTGGGAATACAACCATCTCCTTACATTCCCACTGATGTCCATAGAAGACACATACCTAAATTCTAGATTTTTGTATTAATCTTAAGCATTGTTCCTTTATTGCCTTAGAACTTGTCCCTAACTATAACCATTTTACAACTCTTCCATAGGAAAACATAGGTAAAGAAAAGATGGCACAGATTAGGGTACAAAATTGAAAGAAAGAGAGTGAGAGGACTTATAAGGAAGAGATTTGGACCAACTAACAAAGTTAATGTGTTGCAGGAGAAAAAATGGATAGGAGGGCTACTATTAAATTCCTTCCACTGTTGCATTATCACATTGTACCTCAATCTCTTTATTCGGAAAATGGAGAGAGCGTTGTGGTTTTTTGCATAGCTAAAAATAGTGTCAATTTATTGCACAGACAGCTCATCTTCAATGACATCAAAGGGAAGGTATGATAAATGGAAGTTTTCAGGGATCTAGATATTGCTGGTAGGTCTAATTGCTATCAAACAGTTCACCTGTAATTCGGGAGTAAATAGGAAAAATCTTGCTTTTGAACTTGTGGGTTACAAAAATTCCATTTTATTTTATAGTAGGAAAAAAATACCTGAATTAAAAGACCTAACAAAACACAAGTCTTGTTTGCAGTCAGCCCTACTTATAATAATAGATCTTCAAGAGCTTAATCTTATCAGAGTAAGATAAAGATAACTTCATTGCAGTCTACAAGTAACTTCACAAGGAGAAAATGAAGGTACTAAAGAACTCTAATCGATCTAAGAAAAACCTGGGAAGAATCAATTGCTGGAAACAGAAGCCAGGTGAATTTAGATTAAATATAATTTTTTTAACTATCAGTATGTTTATATGTTGGAGTATACTCCTGGGACAGGCTGGCTTCCCCAAGATTTTCAGTCCGAGGTAAAAGATCTTCTGAGAATCTCTGTTTTAGCTGGATATAAGTTATTTCTTAGACAATGCTAGGAATTTGGTTTAGTAACTTGATAAAACTTCATGGCAGGGATGGTAAAGCCGTGTAATGATCCCTTCCAGCCTCAACCACTATGAGTTTTGAGGAAAAAAAGCACTTTGAGTTGTGCAGATGAAAGCTCCTATGCAGGTTACGACATGGCTAGGTTTTCAACTGTCTTTTGATTGTGTCTTACTGACACTGGTAACAGGAGATGCTGCCGCCACATATTGGTCTCAAACAAGCATTTATATTGGTACAGCAAGTGTTTTTATATTCTGTACAATGAAAACAATGCCTTTGGGTTATTTTTCTTTATTTCTAAGGTTTTTTCTGTCTTGTGTTTCACTTAGAGGATTTTCCCTGATTTTCTCTCACTGTCGTCTGATCTCGTGACACTCTGAGTTGTGCTCCCATCACCCGTGATGCTGCTGATCTGTTCTCTGCCCTACCCACCCACTGCTGGCTCAATGCAGGACTTTCAGAGGCTGCCTTCACTGTTTCCTTCAACTGCTTGTTTTCCAAAGATGTCTTAACAAAACTAGACATTTCATTAAGCACAGGGCAAACCCCAGAACTTTCCCAAAGTCTCAGCTATTCCTGGAGTTACCCCAGGTAAGGAAAAAGAGTGCTAAAATTGGTAAATTGGCCCTAGTTCCTGTGCCATCCTGCATTGTTCCTGCTTATTTGTGATTGCTTCTTTTTACACTATTACCATCTTGTATGCTTTTTGCTAACTGGGGGAATGAATTGCATGTAACCAACAGCAGACTTTTTTTTTCCTCATCAGCTAAACAAGGAGGAATAAGTGAATTTATGAGTTGGTTTGAACTTGTTTCCCAAACATTTATATTTTTTGTGATATTAGTTCAATTAAAATCACCAATAATTGTGAGGGATTACTAGAATGCCATGGTAAAGAGAAAGTGAGAAGGATTTTTTTTTCCTTTACCTTGTTCATCTGTTACTTTAGATAGCTCAGCAGAGTTCATTACCATAATCAAGCTTCCATGCTAGCTTTGTTACCACAGAATTGCTGGAGTGCCATGCCCTGGGATAAGAGCAAGCATCCTTTAGGCTCCACAGTTCTTTTAGCAACTGTCTGATATCATTCTGTGCTGTTCTGAGAGGTTCGTTACACAAAACCACATCACATTTGCTAGGTTAGGTAAGGTAGAAAGCAAACCTTTATTTTTTTCCACATGAGTTGATAAAGGAGAAAGAAGAGATGATGTAATTTACTGAAACTCTGATGTTTAATTATGCTAATAAGAACAGCCGTGCCATCCTGTTGTGCCATGAAATGAGAATGCTGTCTGCTAGGCAGCACTCTTCACACATGCCAGCCCAGATTTTGATCTTGTTTATGCCAATCTGCACCCAGAGTCTCTTTCTTGGCTTTATTGATTCTCACTGAATGAAGCATAAGAGCTGAACTTGAGCCACTTCTACATCTAGAAAGTAAATTTCAACCTCTGTTTTAAAAGTACAGAACTTTTCTTCTTGAAAAGCATTATGGATGTAATTCCTCTTGCCTAACTTCTGTCATTTACCAGCAAGTGTCTAGCAGAAAATGATTGCTAAGGATTTGTTCTCAGACTGAGCTGCAGACACAGCCCTCTGCTAACAATTGTACGGCCCATTCAGTTTCCCTTAGAGTTGTCAATGAATTTTACATCAGCCCATTTTCCCTATGACCAGTGTTAGCTCTCCTGCAATAGAAAGTATTAGCATATTCAAAGCATCCCCTTTTGTTGTTTTGTAAAATGACCCTAAGAAAACCTCCAATCCTAAATATGAAGCAATGGCTGAAAGAGCATACTGAATAACTAAGGATCATTGCAATAGATACTACAAATACTTTAATTCACTGTTTAGAGCTACTTTGCTGCCTTCAAATGCTTGGTTTCTAACAGTACAATAGGCCTGATTCTCTTCTGTTGATGGTTTTGTATTGATAAACTATAACTGAATACAATTAGCAGTTTACTGAATGTGAGTGAGGAGAAAGCACAGGTTCTATATATCTAAAACAAGAGAATTCTTTTCATTTGTAAAGCTAAAATAAGTCTCCTATTTGACATGATTTATAGCAGTGAGGGCAGGTCTGATAACCACCCAGGTTCAGTCTATAGCTCCTAGAATGGATAGATTATTATCTTCTTTTATTAAATTCATGCATGGCTTGCTGTTGAAGCTGTATATTAAAAGGAAAACAAATACTGTATAGCTATATCCTGCTATCAATTCAATGAACAGACTTCCTACCATGCCTGATCAATGGGGAATTTGGTGTGAAATCAATGTCCAGCTCTGGCCCATGGCAGTCAGTTCTCCTGAGAACCGTATATCCATGTTAATGTCACATTCAAATAAGAGCAAATTCCTATTACGCTGAAAATCAGTGAACCCTTTACTGTTGATTTAAAGGTGGGGTGGCTGTGTGGGGGGGTGAGACCCTGACACTTTGAGTAGAGTTTAAAAGGCTATTATTCTCTTTATCCTTAAAGGTATGACAACTCTGGTTTTGCAATTTGACAGAGAGCTAAAAACAGCTGCATCGCAGATCTGTTCCTCTATGAAGTCAGGCAAAAGAAATAGTCTTTCTACCATGTAGGCAATTTTCCAGCATCTGCTTTACTTACTGACTGTAAAAGGTTTTTTTCTCCTTTTTTAGATCCATACATCTAACAACACCTTTGCTAATACCATTTTTATTAGGGGCTGGAGGGACTGACAGTATTTACGTGTCAATATCAGCTTTATTTCTTTTCTGACCACATGCACCCACCCTGAATAGGAACCATGGTACCAGATGCAAACTTTCAGCCCTCTCTTTGTTATTACAGGTTGCATCAGTGATAGGTACATTACATCATTCCTTAGGCTGTTCATTTCCTGCCTGGGAGGAGTGAAGCAGATAGGACTGTAGGGGAATGACTAATAGTCAGCTGGAGTATCTTCTGCACATCTTCTGTTTCAAGTGATAACCTAGGTAGACTTGGACAGATGTCATTCTTGAGACTGTAACAGTACATGTCACAAGAATATTGGAAAGGCTGACACATTGGCAGTGAAAACTTAGCTTTGTAGGCCTTTAGCTATAATATTGAACAGGTATTCTTAGACTCCTAAAATTAGCTAATTAGATATGTATGTGTGGCCTTTCCATTATTCCCTAGCACTCTTGTGTTCAAAGCACTATTGTGTGGGTTGGGTTGATTATGGTCCTGTAGATTTTAAATGCTCTGCATTAGAATATATTTAAACAGCAGTAATCACGGGACTGTGTTCAGTGGCTCGGAAATATAAAAACTTCATGGGGGAAAAAAAAGGGAGAGAGACACAATGTTAAAATGTGTGTTGAAAATAACTAATAATCAGCTTTAATGGGAAAAGCTTGAAACCCTGGTAGTATTATTCAATAGTCCAGGTAACACAAGAGATAGCAGTGAAGTTTTAATTACCATAATTTAAAAACATAGGCAATATTCAATATATTGTGCTTTCTTTTTTTAGCAGTGCAAGCTTAAAGAACCTCCCCAGCAGATTCTCCACCTGTTTTCTTTCCCTCTGTTTCTTGACATGTAAATACAAAGGCTTAGGAAGGTTGTGACCAAAGCTGAATGTGGTTTTAGGTTGCTTTAGTGCATCTCTGCTTACCTCTGAGTGCAAAAGCAATGGGGATAAAAGGGGGGTGGGAGCAGTTCAGACAAAGAGAATAGAGAAAGAGAAAAAGCAGAAACACTGGATAGAAAGCAGGCTTTGAGTGAAGAAACTGCCAAAACAGTAGAAAGGGCAACAGTGAAATGGCCAGAGGAAAATACAATGCAGGTTTCCAATAAACATACTTGTGACCTTGGGTCTGGAAAAGGCATACAATGCGATGTCCAGTGTCTTTGACATCCCTCATCCAAACCACGTGCTGCAATCTCTTGCTAATGAGCCCCATTTTAGGGTGCAATAGGTAGAGCCATTCAAAGCCTCATGCTTGATTAATCAATCGCCTTTGACACTGCTGATCATGAGGTGCTGCTGACCTGATGGCGAGGCCACGTAAAATAATAGGCAGCTGCCCCTCCCCTTCCTCAAGGTCCCTGACACGAGAAATCCCACAGCACTTGCCACTCTTATTTGATGTCCGTGCTCAACAATTAAGGGACACTGAGAGCAAGGGACACAGCAAAGGAAGGGGTCTCTTGAGTCAAGTCTGATATTTCATTATTGCAGATTTCTTCCTTGTGTTATTCCTTTCACAGGTTGATGAAGGACCATCTTATAACTGCTTGTTTTCCCTCTCCTGCTCCAAACAGAAAGTTCTTCCAGAATCAAACTCTGCTGAAGATTAGCAAGTTCAGCCTGAGGATATTTCTGGTTGGTCCCTGGTCATTAGTTCTTGTGACAACATTTTCCTTTAGCTTAATTACCTCACCTTCTTCCTCTGACATTTACATCACTAATATATTTATAGAGAACAAATTATCTCTCCTCTCAGGCTTTCTTTGGCTGAGCTGACCAACAAATACTTTTTTAGTTTAACCTTCTGGTTTAAACTCTCCATTCTCAGTTATATCCATTTAAGTTACTTTTTTTTTTTTTTTTTGCTAAGGTTGAGGAGAGCTGAATGTAGGGCTCACCAATGCTTCTTCACATGATAGCACTGCATCTTCTGGCGATACAGTCCTTTATATGGGGCTTCATATGCCCTAGCACACTTGTGGCTAATATAGTAATCCTCAGTTGCAGCAGCTGCATTTTTAACTTTACATTGTTTCTTTGTTGTTAAGAATAACAAGAATAGTTTGTTTTCCTTTGCAGTTCTACCTCTGACTCAGACTGACTTTGGCAGGTATCACTTCCTCTGTAGTGGGATCAGATCAACACCACATTTGGATTTCTAAGACTATTGTTATGCCTTTTGAGTTGATTTTTAAGTACATAAGAAATAGATATGAGCTGCAGTTCATCCCACCCAAGGCTGTGTCTCTAGCAATGGAGGGTGGAGATGCTGTTTAGGGTGAGCCCTAGAGCCTGCCATCCTCTGCAGTCTGTCCCCTGCTCCCCCTATTCCAGATTTGTTCTATCAGTCATGTTAGAAGGTATGTCCTTTCCTAGACCTTTTGGATCCACTTTTGGACATGTCTGTCATCCATGAATTTTTCTAATCCCTCTCTGACTCTGCTGACACCTCTGTGTCCACAACCTCCGGTGAAGCAGGTTCCATGAATTCACTGCCCTGGTACAAAGACATCCTCTGTCTTTCATCTCTTTTTTACTGATACCCTATATGCTGATTTTGGCATCAGGTCTTATTCATGTCTCTCCCTTCCTAGGTCTCTCTCTGGCTTTTCCTACTCCTTTCATCCCCACTTTCTTCACCAGCAACATGAATGCCTGTCACCATTATTGTTTTGCTACTGCTTCTAATTTCCAGATGCAAAGGAGAGCCATTTCCATGTCTGGGAGATCTCTGAGTATCTGTTTTCCTGTTTAGCAAATGATGTTGACACAACACCAAGCAATAAAAAGCCCAGGATGGTGAGTGCCATGCCTCAGAGGTAGTTTCCCTGTAGGTAAGGTAGTTACCCCTGCAGGTAAGGACGGAGCCCAAACAGAGTACTTGACACTTTTCTATTAATTGGGCAGCCAATTCTACATGATCTGGTCTGTACAATCCTCTTCCTTATTAACAGGTCAACTGAATTTAAATGCACATGAAGAAGGTCTTGCAGGACTGGCCCTCAGGATTCAGTTCAATCTTTGATTACATAAAGCGGCTTTTATTCACTCGGCATTGGAATAACAAGTCTGTAACTAAGATCAAAATTAAGCTACTTGTGTGCGTGCAAATTATGCATTTTAGCAACAAGCTTTGCTAACAATGCAGAGGCAGAACAAAATGATGGAGGGAGCAGAGAGCCCATTCTTCCACCTCTTCAGAATTTCTTTAGAAAATGATTGTACAAGCCCTAGTCTTTGACCTCTGTGCTGAAGTGGCAATCTTTAATTACAATAAATTGGCCTGCATGAAGAAGGGTAAATCAGTCACTTAGTATAACACGTTATCATCTTCCTGATATTTCGCTATTAGAAGCCCATTTTTGCTAGATAGAGGATCACTAATTGTTCTTCTCACATTAAAAAAACCCCAAAAAACCACACCACACAATAAAACGATCTAATGATAATAATTTAAAACTGAGAGCTTAAACCCTTAAATCAACCCACAAATTCTGAAGATTATTTTCAGATTTCAGTCTTTCCTGGAGCCAGTCTATTGTCCTTGTATTTATGCCAGTGATTTAAGTTCTTCTTCAGTAAGTCTTTGTTGCCTAGTACAAACAGATTTAACCTGCAAGCACAAGCCTTATTATTATAGTATATATGATCAGTAGTACCCTTCCCCTCCCTACGTTTTTGAACGTAAATCTTATTTCAAAATGAACTACAAAAACCTATTCTGGGATGACATACTTATTATGTAATGTCTTAGGACAGGATTTTTATTTACTATTACTAGATTTGGATTCCCATCATATTCAATTTTTTTGAAATAAATAAATAAAAAAAAATCTTTCAAGGTCTTCCTCAAAGAATCTGCCTGTTTTCTTGGTATGTATCCCTCTGAGAAGTCTTTTGAGTTGTGCAGTTGTCAGTTTGGTCCTTAGGTTTATTTGAACCATTGCCACCCACTGCTGGAGACAGAAGGAGGTAACTCTAGAGCTGGTTGCTTCCCCCTATTTCACTGCATGATATAGGAGAACTTATATCAAGTCCTCGATTTTTGGCCCTCAATCTTTTCTGGCCCCTTTCCTGGCCTTCCTAGTCTTTGCTTACATTTGAGTTCAAGATGTTTTCAGTTTCTCTGTCTTCTTGCTCATCAATAACCAAACCTGTTAGGAGCAGTGGAAGAGGGAGAGAGCTGGAAGGACAGCTTGGTAGAGGTTGTACAGCTGGAGTTGCTTTAATCCCCAGTGTACCTTACTGGTAGGCTCTGAGTATGGGAACAATAGGATCTGGATAGTAAGACCGTAGGTGGAGCATTCCAGAGTAAAAATAAATAACCCTGCAATGTAGAGGGTGCAGAGAGGAGATCTGAGGAAAAGGCAGAACTGGAGAGTGACTGGGCACAAGATTGGCTGGGAGGTCTGACATGCAAACTGATACGGGGGTGGGAGACACCCTGAAAGAACAGGAGTAAAAGGGGAAACTGCAGGAAAAGGCTTTACTGAGATTCTTAACAAGTCATTCCAGTGGGATCCAAGTTCATTCCTGACTACTTTTCTAGACAGGACAAACATGGATATATAGTTAAGAGCTTTGCTGAATTTGGTATCATGCAATCTGTGGCCAAATAAAACAAATCAGGGCCAAGGAAGAAAGATAGTGGAAATGATGGAAATGTAAAGCTGGAAGGAACCTCAAGACATCTCCGATTTCCTGCCTGAGGCAGCACCAGACACATCCAGACTCCCTCAGGTGGTTGTTGTCATCTCCTCACATAGCCTGGGTAAGCAACTGAAGGGAAAGTTTAATGTGCCTTGAAAAAAACAATGAATTAGGCAATAGGATAAAGACACTGGGCAAAAAAAAAAGAAAAAAAAAAGAGATTCTTCTTCAAGATATTCCATAGAAGGCAAGGAAAAGAAAAATGTGTCCAAAGGGGAAGAAGATTTTAAAACAATGGAAAACCAGGCATCTGTGTTGAATAAAAACTTGAAGAAACTGCACATGAGGAGTTGATTCTCAGTTGCTGCAAGAAGCTATTGAGGAGAAACTAGGGTTTAGGGCAGCCATCACCTTTGCCCGCAGGGAGAGATGGTAGGAGAAGTAGAATGGAAAATATTTGCTGTATACTTTTGCAGCAATGTGGGTTGCTTTTATTTGATTTTTTTTTCATTTTTAGGGTGGGTGTTTTTGTGGGGTTTTGGGGGACTTTTTAAGCATATTTTTTAAACCAAAATAAGTCATTAATACTGAGATCCAACAGGTCAAGGACCTTCTGCTCATACCGTTTCATGGATTTCTTGCCAAATGTCTCAAACTAAAGCCCTTGCTTAATGTAGACAAGTGTTGTTACATCCATTCTCTTGAAGTTATGCTAGTTTACACCAAGGGGGGCTATGCTAAGGCTTACATCTGGGTATTGCAAGCCAACACTAAATCTGAAGACTATTTTGTGAATAGCAGATTGCAGTTTTTGTATTTTCCAAGAGTGTGTTATTGTTTCAGTAGATGGAAACTTGCAAAATAATTCCCTTTTGCAATATTCTAAATTAGTTTAATGAAATTATTTTTTTTTTGCTGGAAACTTCTATTTCTGACATTTCTCTGAGTAGACAAGCAGCTTTATGATGGATTCTCTGCTACTTTTCAAGATGATCACCTAAAGAGACATCTTTTATTGTAGGAAACTACCTAAAGCCATTTTCCTTTGAGGATTCTTTATTGTTTTGTAAGAGTTTAATTCATATTTTTGTCATTTCTTCAGTGGAAGCATAAAGGAATCTTTCTTTACCTGGCTACCTTTGGTCATCATACCCGTAGAAGCATATCTTTTAGGTCCCTACCCCTTAGGAAAATTTGCCCTAAGATGTCTGGTAGGTCCCCAATGTGGGGAAAAGACAGACAAATTCATGCACACATATGCAGATTACATAATTAATAATAATTATATAAGCCTCCATAATTAATAATAATTAAATAAGCCTCCATTCTCATAGAAATCAGATGAAAACAAGTCTCTGATTTCATTCAGTTATTTACCACATTTCTGTTTTAAAAGTCTTTTCTCCAGTGTTCCTTGAACTTCACTGTCATGTACTGCATTAGAGATGAAAAAAAGCTGTCCTTATCAGAACACTACTGCAAATTTTTCTTGTAATGGAAATAAGTATTTCTGGTTGTGGATCAGTAGCTGAACAGACTATAGATAGGTAGTGAAGCCCAGACTGCAGCCTAGCACGTAGGGCAGTGCAAACTGGTACCTGACTTGCACAAAGTGTAACTAAGCCAGTGGTGAAGAGAGGTCCGGGAAGAGAGTGTGTACATCTATGTGTGTTCCACAAAATAAACAAAAGGGTACTGCAGAATGATTCATGAGATAGCTCTTGAATAGGGCATAGCCATGAAGAGTGCAGTCTCTTTTGCTGTGCAATGGAGTGTGCAGCAAGTGGTGCTACCGTGGGGTGTATGTGGAGGAAAGGGAAGGAGAAGAAAATTGCTCCATGTGCCTTCGTATAGCCCAGTAAATCTCAGACTTGAATAGATGCACAATGCCTGTGTAAATAGTGCTCTCTTGAGAGCATTTAGCATAAGGGCCTACTGTGCACAGGCAGCAGAGTACACTGCCTGCACACAGACTTGGTTTTTTGGTTTGTTTTGTTTTTTTTCAAACGTCAGTGGAAGAAAGGTCCTTAGCAGCCACTGGCACTGCTCAGAGCCGTTTTTCTCTATCCTGCCAATGTCCTGTGGTTTCTAAGATAGCCCCAAATATTTCTCCTGGTAATGTTTCCCCTTTCCTTAAAGCCCAAGGTCAAGCAAATACACAAAATCCCACAGATATTTAGAGGATAAATTCATTTTAGTATGCCCTGAAATCATGTGAAGGATGTAACACTATTCAGCAGAACTAGACACTTGTGGAAAGGTTTCTGCTTACTTCTTTCCTTGATGTGAAGATACTTTACTGCCAGGCATTTGTGGATTTTAAATCAAACCATTCATGTTACTTTAATGTAGTTTGATGTGTGTTAATAATGTATACATGCCTAATTCAATGGGTACAGTACCATGTCTAAACTTGGAGAACATTAAATATGTGCATGTTATTAATTTCTGTTTTATGGGAATAAAGAACTAGCTATTTTTTTAAAATATTTATTTATTTTTTTACCAATCCCTAATATTTCATTTCTCTTTTTGTTGATTTTCTAAACTGAATTTTAGGGATTTCAGTATTTCTTTATTCCATTTCATATTGAACTTATTATTTCCCCCTGTTGTAAGGTGCTCTCATTTTTTTTTTTTTTCCCCCTAAATAAAACTAAGGCACTTCTGTAAAGCCACAGCTTTACTGTTGGCAGAATGCCACGGTTATTTAGCCTGTAACTACAACCCAAACAAAGCCTAAGTCTTACAACAGCTTACAACGTACCCTTTGTTTCTTACTAGGTTTGTTTTCTGTGTTTTAATTCCTTAAACAATTCACATTTATGTTGACTGCTCCCATGTTTGAACACCGTATTTAGGGCAGCAAAGATTAATTGAAGCCAAAATGCTGATTTAGTAGCTTTGACCAGACCATCATCTGCTCTAAACCAGCAGAGCTGAAATGGGTTTGGCTTATTGCTGCTGAAGGTCTGTTTTATTGGATCCAGAAGTCGAAGGGAAAAAATAAATGGTTGAAGGGAAACTGTTTTCTTTAGACACTGCTCATCAGATTCTGACAAAAATAGCACCATTGGGATGTGCTGAGTTTCATGGGAAATCTCTTTAAACAACTGCTGTCCTGTAAGGGACAGGATCCTGAGTACTGGGCAGATGACACTGCATAGGGATTTACTTCATCTGTACTTTGCTATCTAAAACTGAGACATCCAGAGCGGGACTGTTGACCAGACAAAAGCATACGGTGTTACCATAGGTGCCTGTGGTATCATGCCCTGCAGGGTGTCACGTGATGTGGGTATGCTGTCCTGGGGAACTCTGATACTCAAGGAAGTCTTAGCATCATGGTGCAACCATGGCACCTGAATCCCACTCTAGGCTGAGCTGGTTATCCTGGACTAACCATGGCCAGTGGAGAGAGACAGACAAGTTTATCCAGGAGGAGAAGTGGATTGAGTCATCTCTTGCATACAAAGAGCATGGATGATCTGCTTAGCAATGCTTCACTTTTAGGCAGCTCAAGTTAGGTGAGATAAAATGTGTACTGTATGTAAGATGGACCTGGTCCATCAAGATGTTTGCTACCAGTTCTCAATCATGAAGTCATAGAGGCTTAATTTTATTCTTACTGGTTATTTATGAGGCTCAGTGGGAAATGAAACAAGACTGGTACATGTTGCAGAAAGTATTTAGCACTTGTTGCATCAGGCTCAAATGGATATAGATTTGATATACTAAACCCAAATTCTTGAAGTGGGAAGGACCAATAAAGAAGATTTGTTAATTAAGATCTATGGATCCAAACATACCATCATGTGTGTTTGTGAACCAACTCAAGAGAAAGAGCTCGGCCATGCTTGGACCTTATTGTGGATTCAGCTTATATAAGGACACATCCAGCAAGATTATTCATGGGCATCTGTGGATTTCTTCTGATGCTCATGCCTTCTGTCTGTCTTGTTCTGTGGTTTTGTATGAAGCATCTTGGATGCAACTATGCAGGTTACTGTTTTTGGTACCAAAGGTTTAGCTTCTTTGACATATAACTCTTCTTTATCATAGGTGCTTCTAACAAATGTAAATTAAACAGCCTTCCTCTTCAAGCAGAATGTGCTGTGCATAAAATGCATTTGCCAAATACTTTCAGCATTGCAACAATCCATTTCATGATTTAAAACCCTTGTAAACATGTCAAAATGGTTGGTTGGTTCTACCATCTTTGTGCCATCTATTGCACTGAATAAATAAAGGGAAATGCAATTTATTCAGTGCTTTGGAAGCTCAACATTTCTCTCACTGATGTGTGACAACTATTATCATATTTATTGTCAGCATTACACTCCTAAGCATGCAGGTGATGCATTGTGAGTATTTCATACTGATAAAGCCATCAATAACTTCCTACTGGACCTTATTTGTTCAGTTGAATCTGCACAGCTGGATGTGATATCAGGAGGTAACTGATGAGACATTCAAACAAAGCAAAATAAAGATAAACCAGAAAATGCCATGTTGCCTGCTAGAATCTTAACTGAAAAACATATAAACAAATAAAGTTTGTTGGGGCTTTTGAGGGGCTAGCTGAAGCCAAAGTTTGCAAGTCCTCCATCTTCTCTGCTACATGGGAATTCAGCAGCCTCTGGAAAGATGACGAGGCCACAGACAGAACCATATGATTCCGAATAGGCTGCAAAAATATCTTGCAGCAGCTAATATGAACCATTTACCACCTAGTAATTTTGACATATTTATATTTTCAAAGACACCACTGAAAAGAAAATTAAATTTAAAAAGGCCTCTTGTACAAGGTACAGTCTAGTGGAGGAAGCAGCTCTGCAAAGTCCCAGGGACTTACTAAGTCATCATTCTCTGAGACACTGAGGGAGAAGCTCTGCTTTTTTAGCCTGTCAGCTTTATGTTGAATGTTTGTACAAGACCTTTGATTTCTTATTTATACATATTTCTCCGGGACAGGGAAGCGAGCAGAAAGAGAAATTCTATTTATATAAATTTTTCTATATCCCAGAGGTCAAGAACAACATCATTTCAAACAAAGTGAGGGAATTTATCTTTGACTCTTAGTTTGCAGGAGAGATGCATATTTTAGATCATGCCTCCAGATGAGGCATACGAATATATGACTGAATGTGTTTTGTAGGTGACACTGCCATAATTTCTCTGTCTGAGCTCATGTATATGTGACACTGGGACACGTTTTGGGTTGCCTCCAGAGTCTCCTGGTTGCCTCAGCTGTCTTCGGGCAGGTTCCACCTGTTTTCTGTCCTGGCAAGGAGATGAGCTAATGAACCATACATAGGGTATTTAGAGCTTAAATAGCCAGTTTAACTTCATCATTCCTCTAGTCACCGTAGCCAATTTGCAATTGGGATTAAGATCAACTGAAGTAAAGCTTCAAAAATTCCTCAGGAATTTCATTGCTCTTTGAAAATAATTTCATTTCACTTTGAGGGTGACGTAACCAAATGGTAAAAAACCCCCAAATTCTCAGTTTCCTACATGAACCCAACCTGAGGTGTGCTTCTGATGCGTCTTGGAAGTTGTCTGATTTTGCTAATTTTAACCAGGCAGGGATACTGGTTCTGTCTTGAAGGGTTTTCTTATTGAAAAAACATTGCAAGCAGCCAGTAGCTCCTTTGGAAATACCGATCTCTAAGACGGTTCCTTTTTTCAAACATTAACTGAAAATCCAAAGGAGGCTTCTGGAGCACTTGTAAAATAGGTAAATGGAAAAATATGCACTTTTATTTTTAAGACAATAGTAGATCTTAGAGAAGTTCTTGGGAAGTGTTTGGGGTTTTTTTAAAATTGTTTTTGGAAATGTTTATATTAGCGTACATTAACTTTTTTTTCTTAGTAGTATCACTTATTCCCCCAAATTTTGACTTGAAATGTTGCTTTACTGAAAAGTTATCAAATGCTGATTGGTTTTTCTTACAAAAACTTTGTAAGAATGTTAGAGTAATTCATGTTTTCATGCCAACTGGATGTTTTAGTAAGTTTCTTTCTTATTTGAAAAATCTTTTTAATAAAAAAAAAGAAAAATGTTTGGATGTAATTTTTTTAAGGCTGCCTAGCTTGTAATGGAAATAGCTCATGGAGACAAAACAATATTCTATCCAAACAGTTATGATCCCATTATGATAATTGAAGTGTCACATATACAAATATATAATAATTAGCAATTAATACAGTGAAAAATTGGCAATTAAAGCAAAATGGACTAGCATTACTGAAAACCATAAAAAGATCTTATCACATGATGACATAATGCCTTTGTTTTTAGACAATAAAATAAACCATGAAGAGCATATTTCTATCATTTGTGTGAAATCAAGTAGGTTAATCATTTATGATTTTTATGCTTCAAAGCTTATGTGTGCTTCATGCTGTAGAGAGATCTAAACCATTACTCTAAAGCCCAATGTACCATGCATGCTCCCTGCTGCTGCAGCGTCAGCCTCATCAAATTGGGCTTTGTCTAAAAGATATTTTAAATATATTATTGGATGAAAGGTGCTGCTTGATTATGCAAAACCAGCATAAGAATGCTAGTTAGCAAAGGTACACAGCTCTTGGCATTTATTTCCTCTGAGAGCTCACATGATCAAACCTGTGAATACGTATACAGAGACATGATGCAAACCGTGTATTGCAGATGAGATGTCACTGAGGTTCTGGGAAGATGAAACATGAAGCTGCACTAAACATTTCCACTCAGATTGCTCATCTGAAGTAATCACTAGCTATTAGATATATCCCTGTCTCTACCTGGGTAGCAAGACCAGGAAAAAATTCACAAAGGTGGAGAAGGAGAATGTAAACTGTATTAATGCACTTAAAAAGCTGGGTGGAGTAAGTGTAAATATTAAACACACACACAACACTCTCTTATATTTAGTTGGAGAATTTCGAAGAGTTTCCTTCACTGAGCTGACAATCAGGAATTGTTTGTAGGTGAGCATTGATCCATGGCTCAGATTGAGCCAAACAATGTCCCCATATGAAGCAGCTCATGTTTCACTGAGCAGGAACCTCTCCTCTCCCTGATCACATCTATGTAAATGTGATCTAAATTATTCCTGACCAATATCTGCCTACACATTTTATTGATTTTCCATGGTGGATATTTCTTGGCATTTGGGAGAAGTATTCCATTCAGTCTTTACCTCTGAACAGAAAGGCTTCCCATTGACTTGGCTAAGATTTGATCAAAACATTAGGTAGAATTTAATTCTCCATCAGCTCCACGTTCATTGTAGCTACCAGCAAAGGAAGAAAAACTTTTGCTTGAGTGGGCGAGAAGGAGGGAGAGAATAAGGAGGCTGGAATCAAGCATAAAACAATTGAAATGCCAAGTTAAACCAGGTAGCTACAGTTCTTTTCAGGGTTACCTCTGGAGCATAATCATAGAATCACAGAATGGTTAGGATTGGAAGGGACATTAAAGATCACCTAATTCTAACCCCCCTGCCATGGCAGGGACACCTTCCACTAGACCAGGTTGCTCAAAGCCTCATCCAACCTGGCCTTGAACACTTCCAGGAAGGGAGCATCCACAACTTCTCTGAGCAACCTCTTCTAGTGTCTGACCACCCTTACAATGAAGAATTTCTTCCTAATATCTAATCTAAACCTACCTTCATCCAGTTTGAAGTCATTACCTCCCCAGAGCCTAGAAGGTCTCCTCAGAGCCTTGTCTTCTCTAGGCTGAACAGTCCCAACTGTCTCAGCCTGTCCTCATAGGAGAGGTGCTCCAGCCAGAATGCAACTGCATACAGTGACACACAAATGCCATAAATAATAATGGATCTTAAAAATGTAATTTTCTATCAGGAGTCTGCACGCTTGCGAAAGCTCATAAATAACTGCTGTTTATTCTCCACAAGGCACTTTTGCAGTAGCTGATAATAGCTGAGTAAATGGTGGATGGGATGAATTCCTCCACTGATTTCAAATAAACCTTATGAGTTGGAGCAATAAAGAATGTTAAACAGTGTGCACAAAATAACATGCTGTTTAGATACCATATATGCTGCTTCAGTAAACACTAAAGCATTTTAATCTTGGTTCCAACATAGTAAACAGCAAGATAATAAGCTAAGGAAGAATACTAGTCTTTAAAACTCTTTCAAATGCTTATGCATACTGTTGGTCTGTGCTTGAGACTTCTGGCAGATGCTTCTGTCACTTTATTTCTGTGTCACTGCAATTAAATTGGCCTGAAGTTCAGATGAACATATTCATTTGTGCTGAAATGTATTAGCGTAACTTAAATCCTGGGTGGGTGAATGCAGTTGCAAGTGTAGCTCACAGGATGCTCAGGTCCTGTCAGGAACAAATGATAAAGAGGACCACGTCAGCGGCTGGTAGAAGTTTTTGTTGTCTCACTTGTGGCACTTGTTTTAAAAGAGCCCCTTGCCCTGCCCGACATATGCTTGCACAGCCTATAGATAAAAACACTCCAAAGCAGCAACAAATCATAGCAATTAGCCTGAAAAAACCCACCCACCTAAAATGACCATCCCTGTTATTCAGGCCACAGAATAGTTAACTGAAGAATCATGCTGGCAATTGAGACAGACCTGGGTTCACCCAGCTATAGAGATTTCAGTGTTAGCACAGCAGTGGATGCCCTCATTCCTGGTACATCTTTTCACAAAAACACTGTTAGGAAAACTCAGGGCATCATCTTCACTAGCACCAAATTTTCACCACTTGAGTGAGGCCAGAGCAGGTGTTGGCTCTTGGGTTCACACAGAATCACGCTGAAAAGAAAGAGAGAGAAAAAAAAAAAAAAGAGTTTCCTGGTTCTGTAGTTTGTTCTCAGATTTCTTGCAGAAAGGATCTCCTAGCAGATTTCTCCTTTTCTCACTCTGCCTCTACTGCAAATGCTGGAGGAAAACCCCTGTCCTCTTCTCTAACATCCACAGTATGAGTGTGATGTGAACAAGCCCCTTCCTCATCTCAGATGAGGCTGAAAGCCTCTGGATATCATGCTGTTGCCTTGCTTTGTGGATTATGTCTGTCTGCTTTGCACTGTACCAGAGGAATGATGCAGGGAAGAGGACCTCCTATTCTTCTGCCTTTAACGGATGAAGGCTGAGATCCAAGCAAGCCAACAGCTTCAGCTTCAGCACAAGGATGGATGTAGCTTTGCCATGACGTAGAAACAGGTATTATTGGGCAGCCTGAAAGGGAGGGTGAGCTTTGTGGTTAGGATACTGCTCTAGCAGGAAGAAGCTTGAGTCTTCTCTCTGTGATAAAATCCAGCATGGCAACAAACATCAGAACTTCCAACCTGTAACCCCTAAATTACAGCCCAGGGCCCACCTTCTTGTGGTCTTTTAGCCCAGGGATCCTACACTGTGCTTGATGGCCCACCTGCAACAAGAATATTTTTCTGTGGTTAAGTGTGGTCTTCTGAGGAGTCTGAATATTTGGTATCCTCGCTCCCAGGTAAGTACCCTAATCCCATGGACAGGGATACCAATGCTCCTGAAAAGCAGCAGAAGTTTGGATGTGCCCTGGGCTCAGCATTTCCTACTGCCTAGCACCAGGCAGCTCCAGGTCACCACCTACCTCTGTTCCTTCTTCTGTTTTCCCCCATCTGCTGTGAATCACACTGAGGAGGCTTCAGGCTCTCCTTGTTGGCTTTATGGTATGCTTCGTGTACTGATCTCCACCCCCTTGAATCACCCTGTTGGGGTCAGCTGCCTCACTTTAGATACTGTGGTATCAAAGTTGAGCATGCTTGAGATACTTCTCTGACTCTCTTCCAACTTCAGCCTATCTTTCTGAAAAGCCATATAAATGTGGAGGAACCAAAAAGCTGAATGAAAGTCCCTTGACCTAATAAGAAAGCAGTTGGGAGTGCTGTGCCTTCTGCAGCTGGTAAGATGTTCCTCACATCCCCATGTATGGATCTATACTCAGCCTGTGTGCTGTAGAGGGCAGTGAGAAAGATTGCTTTGCCCTCTGGGCTCCACTGGTAGTTCTGACTGAGCAGGGAATGTGTCCTGTACACAGAAAGTTAAATGGAAACCATTTGGACCATTAAACACGAGAACCATGGATGGTGTTTGCTACTGAAAGAAAAGTTGCTGCATGCTGTAGTGTTTAATGTCGGAAAAAAAGGGGGGAGGGAGAAGTGTTCAAGTCATTAAGTACTATTGGCTCTAGAGGTTGTAATATGTAAAAATTTTAATGGAGTAGTGACACTATTAGCCTTATAATATAATGTGAATGAGGTTCAAAGAATTGAGAATGTTTTCTGGGTCTTTGCCATTCTCATTAGCAGAAGTTCTTGAAGGTACTTGTGTTAATAAAGTAGAAGAAGTGGTAGATGTGTAAGGCTAATGACCTCTGTCTATCTATTGAAGTGAATGAACCAGAACTCTTGTAGAGACAAAAGTACAGGATAAATACATTAATCTCCAAGCAAAGTGTAATGCTTGAAAGCGTTAGTGTAACTTGAGGTGCAGTGTGAAAGGACAACTTGAAAATATGTGGGATGAGTTCTCCCCTACGAAATCTAGGAGATCTTGTACTTCACTGAGGTTATTACAGGTTCTCAGCTCAGCTGGGCTTAGACAACAGCATGGTTTGGCAGTGGGTTTAAAAATAACTTGAAAAGCAACTATGTGAGCTTTGTGTAGCACACTACTGAGCAAATGCATTGACCTGCTGTGACGTGCATTGAAATCTGTTCCCCTTTGAGTTCATTATGCTGCTGTGATGCAACGTGTTCCTGGGACTGAACTGAGACGGGTGGTAGCCCCTCATTCACTGAAGTGGTGAAGGGTTGCCCCCTATAGGGAAGGAAAAATATAAATCATCCACTTTCTATTTACATCAGGTTTCTTCTGCTGATGTCAGGGTGGAGCCTGTCAGGGGTTGACTGGGAGTCCCTGAAGTAGCCTGTGGTAGGAGCATGCCTCCTAGGATCTGCCAGGGAGTGAGGACAGAGGAAATAGCCAGGGAAAAATGATTGCAGTGCCCTAGATTTCTTTTTTTTTTTTTTATGGTCATCCATAATAAATAAGCAACTTTTTATTTATTTAAGGTGCCTGATAAATTCATAGATTGAAGACGTTTGCAAAAGCAGTTTAAGATCTTCAGTTGGAATAGCATGACTTCACAAAAATCTGGACATTAGCTCCAAGTGTCAAGTATGATAGTGAAGATTAGATTTCAACGTCTGCAATGTTATATCCTACTTTAAAGGAGGTTGTCTCAAAGGAGTTGGTCTTTACAGTTCAACTATTTCTGTTCCTTTTTGCATGGTATTTGGCTAGTAAAGACTTTCAATGGACCACTTTCATGATATCTCTTTGAACAAGAGAGTCTGTGGGAGCAATGCCTTTTAAATCTCCAACAGTAAGATGACCCTAAGTATTTTAACCACATTCATGTGTTGCCAGCAATTTTTATGCTATTGATACAGATGGTATGGATAAGACGCTCTTTATCCTTCCTTTAGAGCTAAAACCTGTGCTGGTATCCACAGTGTTTGAATAGTCTGGTTTTAATAGAAACATGAAAACACCATATGGAGCCAGACAACCATTTCCTTCCTTCAGTGTGTTTGGTGAGTTTGAGTTTACTTTAACATGACATCTTATAAATCATGTATCATGTAGTGACCATATAAGGTTACCTTTTATTGAAAGGATATTGCTGTTGAGAGCTTGCTATGCTTGGGTATTTATTAAGGAAATGAAAGATCTCTAGAACATATGACACACCTTGTGTTGCTAAACATATTAGTTTACCAATAGAAAAGTGTTTCTTTCTCTTACCCCTCTGAGCCTACAAGATAAAATACTGAAATAAAATTTGCCCTTGGATTAAAGTCCGATACTGTGTACATCCTGTTGGAGTCATAGACTATTTGACAGTGTGTTTTGAAATCACTCCCAGGTTCATGTTTTATGCAGGAAGGAAACATACCTGTGGAGATAGCCTCAGGCAGTGGTAATTAAAATATGACTGTGTGCCACATGACCTTAAGGCATATTACTGCTTCAACCCTTCACCTTGCAGTTGTTAAAATACTGGGCTTGGCTTATTAACAAAGCACCATCTCTATGTAAGAAATGTGCTGGGGGAAACGGGTCTATCGTCTTCCCCTTTGTAGGAAGGAAGCAGTAAGCGATAGCTCAGTTAGTTCAGTGACAGTGTAATATCTGTCCATTTTCTGCTGTGGCAGCTGTAGAATGCCTAAAGCAGGTGGTGCAGCATAATGAATCCATCAGTTTTGGAGAGAAAGCACAAATAAAAGGTAGGGGCAGAATAAAAATATCAAAGTATAGGTTCCCAGGCACCCAGTCTCCTAGTCCCCACAATTTTCTCTGAGCTCTCAACAATAACCAAATCAAAAAAATATGTTCCTGGCTTTTCCTGTGTGGGATGGACTGTTAGCTGGAGACATCCACTAACTGTTTCAGTAAGAAAAACCTGATTATCTCCTGGGAGAACCTACTGCCTTACAGAGAGAGGGGCTACTTTTATGTGTGACCCTCTTACCACCCATGAAACCATTTAGATACAGATCTCTCCACCTGTATCTCTTCAGGGTGTGTAATGTAAAGTGATGAGGCTTTCGCAACATGTTGGAATCGACTGTTCCATGACAGGAATACTTGATTTTCTCGAGCTGCTTTTTAGGAAAACAGGATTTCTGGGTGCTTCTCACAGGCACTAAACTGACCACAAAAAGAGAAAAAAAAATGCCAACACAAATAAAAGAAGGCATTTCCTTTTCATATCACTTAGAAACGTTCTTCTCTAGATCACTAGTGTGTGCCAGTAATCCTCACAGTAGCTCCTAATGCTCAGGGGATAAAAAATATGGTCTTACTTCCCACATGGGGAAGTAAAGGCTGGGAGAGCTCCCAGGATACATATCCCAACCATATCAGAGTCACATTGTCAGGCACTGAGCCCAGAATTTTCAAAAAGCCCAAACAGAGGACTTAGAGATATGCAGAACTTGGTAGCTCCCAGTTAGGTGGGCTTCCCAGGTTCCCCATGCAGTTCAATGAATGCTCATGAGGAACAGTCTTGATGAAAACCTTGGTGAAGCAGGAGTTGGTGCTAGTGATGGCTGGTAACTGGAATTTGTCATTACTCAGTCTGCATAGCTTGCACTGTACAGTGCTGGGTGTGGAGGTGCCTTACATGCATTGCACAGATAGAGCATGTGTGCTTATGAATGGGGATGGTCCTTGTTTGGCCCCCCATATATACACACACAGTACATCACACTACATCCATAAAGAATGTAAATAGACTTGACACAGCAGAAGGGTAACCAGAGACAAAAGGGGCAGCAGAATAAATAAATCATCCACTACCACAGCCTCTCTGTAGACAAATCCTTAATGTTTGCAGACTCTGAGGCCAGCAAATAAAGGCCATTCAGAAGTACAAAGCATGGTTAATGACCGTATTACAAATGCTGACTGTGCTTTCTTTACATTCCTGTTTGTTTGCTTTGTTGTCTTTGTTTTCTTGCTATTTCATGGAAGCTCATCCTGTCTCATTTACATTTGATTTCCTACAAATAGCTGTGCTCTGCTTTATGTACTCATGTTTAAAGTCATGTTTGCTTCAAAGGCAGAGGGACTTCAGACATTCTTAGTTTACTTCTGGCAGAGTACTTCAGACATCTGGTTTGCCCTTGTCCTATGTGCAGAGGAGCTAGACATTGACTCAGACCATGGAATGACCTGCTTGAAGCTCATGCCTCTTTCTGAGATTGCTTTCCCCATCTGTCCTTACCTCACTTTGTTTCCTGTTAGTGATCAGTGTTTCTTCGCTTGTGCTGCACCTTACAAGAACTGCACCCGTGCAGTGGCTCTGTTGTTAAACACAAAGGAGCTAGAGGTCCAGTCACTTCTGTGGCACCCTTTGAACATCACTTCTCCACCTGTGATGATTAAAGGTATACTTATTCAAGCATGGATGAAACATGGACTTTCCCTATGATTTCTGAGCTTTTAAAGTGTCCCAATTGAGGTAGCTTTAACAGACTGTGTAAACCTGCACAAGGGACATCATCTTCTTACCAGCTAATGAAATACTATACTTCAGCACTCGGGAAGCTGCAAAGTGATTGTAAGTGCAGGGTCCAATTTAGCCTTGGCTTGGTCGTCACACTTTTCAGTTTAAAATTACTTTCAGAAGTGATTTTAGGCTTCATTTGGACTGAAAACAAATTAATCCATTTCCTGCACAAGCTGAATTAAATGATGTGGGGCTTCTTCAGTCAGCATCATTTTTAAATGCTCATTAGAAACAGTGACCGTTGGAGCCATGATTAAATCTGACCTGACATACAGGTATGTAATCCATAACTCAGGATATCACACTGAAGTAGATGTACACCAGCTGAGGCTCTAGCCTCCTTCTTTTGTAACATTTGCCACAGCTGTCATAGCTGAAACATAGTAGATAACTCTAAAAAACTTTGGAAAGCAAAAATATCAGTTAATGTGCATGTGTGTGTGTCTGTCATATTTACTAAGTGGCTGTGGTTGGCTGCAAGCAAAAAGGGTGAATCCACCCAAACCACCACAGTCTGTCATTCCAGCAGTGTGATTTCCTGGTTTGCTTATGTGAGGTACCAAGATCCTCACAGCACTAGACAGAAGTCTGGGGAAAACAAAGTGTTAAATGCCCCAATTTTTTTCCCTCTTACTTCTCATATTCTAGTACAGCAAAAGGGCAGTGAAGAGAAGATTGAAAAATAAGAGCCAATCCTTAAAACAAAGTTGTGATCAGTAGAGCATAAGCAGCGGTTCAGAGTAAATTTTATAGAATTACAGGCAAAAATTCCATTCAGATATGCATCGCAGATTAAACAGAAACAAAAAAGCACACAATGAGAGCAGAGCTGTATTTTCCAGGGGAAAATATATTACCACAGCTTAAAATGACAAAATATCAGAAAGATTTCCACTTCATGGTATATTATTTTATATTAGAAAACTTTAAAAGTGCTTTGGGCTGAGTTCAGAAGGGAAATACTTGGATTCATTATTTGATACCACCTTATATCCTGTGGTAGTAAAACAGGGCTTGCATTGTCCTCTTGGGACTGCTTTGAACAAATGTAGCTTGTGTGAACCCCATGAACTGCTGGGGGACAGGCTTTTACAAAGGCAGTTCATTCTAACCTTATTTTCTCTGAAGCTCAAACTCATTGAGTGAATTGTTTAGTTTCACTCTGGACAGAAAATAGTTGATAGCTTTTGTTTCCCTCCACCAGGTTTTGCTCATAAAAATGAGCAAAAGGCCTCATTCCCTTATAACACCATAGTGAACCCAAGTGAAAAAGAGTAAAACCTAGGTGCTTATATGAAAATGTATTATGGAATCTGCTTGGTGATGCAAAAAGAAAATTAAAATCCTGGTTGATAATTTGGCTTGCTTTACTGGTATGACATTATAGAGCAATAATTATTCCTTTCTGTGGAACAACACTTTCTTGGGAAGATTTTAATTAGAAAGTTTCTCTTTCTCTCTATTGTGCTCATGGAAGTGAAAGAAAACCCCTCAGGATCCCTTCCATCGACTTATAGGTAAAGTGCTTTCTGCTTTACATAGAATAATGATGTCTGACACTACAGAACAGCACAGTTTTGTGTTGTTTCCTGATTAGCAGAGGAGGCCATACCACATCTTTTCTGCATTGTCTTTGTCTTCATTCTGGTAGCAGGGTATTTGAATATTATAGTGAGAAGCAGTGAATATAGGAATAGGAGGAAAATAATTCAAAGTGCCCTTTAATAATGATCTGGAGTTGTGTTTTTGCTGTTCAAGACATATGAAGATTTACAAAGAGACATTTTGGAGGTATATATAGCTCAGAAGATTGACCTAACCTGTATTTCTGATGCAACTAATTTGTTTCTATAAACAGAAACTACTTCTTCCAGAATATGAATCAAAGAGACTGCCAGTGTGTTGGAGTTACTTAGCTATTAGAGGAGGCTTCTGGTATGTTAGTCTTTGTGGCAATAAAATCTCCTTAGGGAATGAAAGCAAATTTATGGCCTATTACTACAATATGTTTAGTGTTTTCAGACCTAGCTCTGGGTCTAGGGGATTATTTTTCTCCCTTACAGTTTAATTTATTAAACATGGCTAGATTGTGGTATTCATAGAATTCATGGGATTATAGAAAAGTGGATTGGAAGGGGGTCTCTAGAGGTCCTCTAGTCCACTCCCCACTCCAGGACATCATCAAATCGTACATGGATCTTCTCTAAGTGATGCAGATCCCACAGCATCCCTAAGGAGTCTATTCCATTGTTCATCTGTCTGGAACACTGGAAATTTTTTCCTGATGCTTAACCTTAAACTCTCTTCCTAAATTATTCCTAAACCATTTGTTTCTTATCCTATTCACCATGGTCACAGAGAAGAAACTGTTTGCTTTCTCTTTGCAACTATAGTACAGATTCAAAGATCATTGCTGTGTTTTGTATCAGTCTTTCTCTCTAGACTATGCAAGCCCAGCTCTTTCTTCTCGATGACCAGATTCTTGATTGTTGCTGTCCCTTGGACTTTGTTGACTTATGTGTTCCTTAAAGTTAGGTAGCCAACACCTAGGCTGGGTGCAATGTCCTGAGGTCTTACAAGTGTTAAGTAAAGGAAAATATAAGTATTCTTCTTAAGTTTTTGTGTTCATCTTCTGACCAACTGTAATGCATAGATCCTTACCTACAAAGCTGTAGTACCAAGTCAGTTATTCTTAAATTTTAATTTAAGTAGCAGACTGCTGCTGGGTCACTGTGTAATATAACAGTCACTTTGCTTGACTTGCATCCTATTTTTTGGGACTATTTCAAAATTGTCAACATCCCCTGGAATACTAGCCCTTTCTTGCAGCTGATGTAAAGTCTTTCCCAGTAGCAGGCAACGTGTGATTTAATAGCACCACAATCTCTCAATCATCCAGTTCATTAGCAATGAGTGGTATCAGGCCAAGAGACACCTCCATGGAATCCACTTGATGCAGCCTTTGACAGTGAACCATTGATAATTATTCTCTTCAATATGACTTTCTAACCAGTTTGGCACTCACTCTCTAGTAGGTTTCCCCTCGTTCACATTTTCTTCTCTTATTTATCAGAATGTTATAAAAGACAGTGTCAGAAAACCTACTAGGCTCAAGATATATGACATCTACTGCTTCTTCCATGTCCGCAAGGTCTATCTTATGCAGGAAGAAAATTACATTAGTGTGACACAATTTGTTCTTGACAAATCCATGCTGGCCACAACTGTCTCCTCGTTATCTTCTAGATGCTTACAAATACTTTCTTTGTTTCTTCCAGCATTTAAAGTAATACAATTAGAAGAGCTGTCAATTAAACATCTTCTTTCTGCATCTTGTGACACATTCATTACCTGAAATTGCACTGAAATGTGAATTTTGTCAATTTGCCCTTGTCCTAATAATGGTAGAAATAAAGCTGCAGATCTATTTGCTCCTTGTCTGGAAAGAGTGTTCTCTAAGATTAAGTCCATGTTCTGATTCCAACTTCTTTCACTGGACACATTTATATTTTACTATCTGTTTTTGTTTTAATAGGCAAATTTAATCAGGGAAATTGAAACTCTACAGGCTTAATTTTCTCTTTCAGGTCCAGATGCAGCAGCTAGGTTTTGCCCTGTGGGGCAGAGCGGGGAAGTCCCCCTTCACCTGGCTGATGGGACTGAGAGAACTTGCTCTGCTGTCCTCTTCTGGCGGAGGTGGCAACGCTGCACACTCCCACTGGGAAAGTGCTGGTGCCCTGTATGTACTAACCAGCAAAGAGAAAAACCTGCTGCTGGAGAACCTGAGAGGGTGGTTCCAGGAACAGGGCTACTGGGATGCTGGAAGGGGTCAGGAGGAATCAGGAGAGAGAGAAGTAAGGGTATATAAAGCCCCAAATCATTTCACTTTCTTTGCAACCCAGCTAGGAATAAAACATAGGTGATTTCATCTGGCAGAGTCATTCTTTCTTAACCCTGCTTTTCTTTAATCGTCTAACAAGATACATACAAGCTGTAAGGCATGTAAGAGCTCTTTGTTTTATTATTTCCTTGCATTCAATAATATTCTGCTAATATTTATTGCATGATGTAGCAGGCAGAATAGAGTGACCTCCACACTCTGCCCTTAGCTTCCCCTTGGAAGGAGGCAGGCATGGTATGTTCCTTGATGAAGAACTTTTCTCCAGCCCCCAGCCAACTTCAAAAGCCACTTGCTGTGATCTAAGAGGTTAATACCGAAAACAGAGTGCAATCCTTGCCAATAAATCTCCACTAACTGGTCTTAATCAATTACAGAAATCTTCTACCTTTCCTCTGCACAGAGGAAAAAAAAATAAAGAGGGGCAACAGAGAACTTGTATAATATACAACTTTATTGGTTTTCAGGGACTTTTATTGGGTGCTGCCCTGTATACAAACTTCTAAATTGAATACACTGGTATGCCTCCCAGCATCACTTTCAAGGAGATGAGCATCAAGCCAATTACACATAATCTATTTTGATAGGGTGTATTAGGCTTTTTAAACACAAATACTCAGAGAAGAGTAAATGTAAATATATAATCCATGTGGGCTACTCCACAGCCAGGTAAAGTGAATGATGATTTCTCTTCACTGCCTCTCCCTTACACTCCCCAAACCCTCCCCCCAAATAAGATTGTGCAAGGTTTGAGATGTGTGCCTAGACAAAGGAAGAGTGAGAAGCATCCTACACTGCCATGTGTCTGAAGCTTTCTATTATTTAGCAGAAATCATTATCCATTCCTTTGTTAGACCACGCTGCTTGTGAAAGCAAGTTCAAGCAAATTTGCTGCTGTATCCAGTGTGTTTTACAGAAGGGAACTACAGCTGTTTGTGCAGATGCCATTGTACAAGCACTGAATTACTACTATTGAATCTTTAGCCAGCTGTAAAACCAAGAAGAAACTGCACCAATTCAATTATTTATTTTAATTTGTCTAATTGAAATAATTCCTATGGTTTTTTTCTACTCCTTTTAAAGTTTAACTTCCTATTCCTCCCCTTCCCCTATTTTTTTTTTTTTTTCTCCAAGGCTTTGCATATGACATGAAGTAGCTACTTCCACGCTCAGATAGCTGAGGTGTCCCATGAACACTGTGAACAAACAAGAATCTTGGAGATGTATCAACTACTCTGCTGTTGGTTTTGCAAAAATTACCTTCCAGTACAGGAAATCAAATATGTTTCCTTGAAGTTTATGTTGAACTGCAGATTTGTATCTTCTAAAGGAAGCTAATGAGCTTCCTGGTTTTCTCTGGAAAAAATATGCCAGACTGTTTAGGGCATAGATGGATTGCAATTAGAGTTTTGTATGAATATCAGAATGGAAAATCATCAAGAAACCAATACAATAGATAATCGATTTGACATGTTTGCTATTGTGTTTGGTTTTTCCATCCATGTTTAAGTGGGGCACAGTAGCACTTCTCTGACTCACATCTTGTTGGTGTTGGGCATTTGAAGGAATGGAGCAATGTCTGAATCTGTCTTTAATATGCACTGATTTAATCACCTTGCTCTTTGGAAAGGACTTTACAGATAGCCCCTTGCAGCTGGTAAGGGGTTTTCTGTGGCATAAGCGGGGTTTTTTTGGCTCAGAGCTTGGTGCATGAGCAGCAAGAAATAATTCCCTGGAGAAAAATATTGCCTTTTACTTTGAAACCAAGTTACTGTGAGCAGGTGACTATTTGAAAGCATTTGCTGTGTCACATTTTAAATACCTGTGACCTGCACATCACTTGTGAGGAGACAAATGGATCACCATCATCTAGAACTCTCTTTGTTCAGTTAAACAGGACCTAACTCTATCTGACAGCTAAGTTAAAATGCTGGTGTCTCTGCCTTGGAGAATTGTACTCAGGACTACAGGTGGTATTTACAACATTCTTTTTCCCCATAATCTGCTGTCTGAAATATACTTGCATCTGGACCACATGCACTAGTATGCCATAGCTCAAGTGCAAACAAAAAGGTGAGACAGATCCTTTGATGATGTTGTCAACACTGTTGTGCCCAGGTTCCATCTGGGCCTCTTCAGGGAGATGAGAACCTACTGATTGGCAAAGCTGTGAAGATGCAGTAGGGAAAGACCATCCTTAACTTGTCTAGTCTTTTAATTGCTTCCTTAGTCATTTGCCTCTCTGGAACAGGAGAGGACCTTTTTCCCTGAATCCTCTACTCACTCAGGGTAGTGTAGTTCTCAATGGATATGAATCACCAAATATATGAACTCAACCTTCCTGTAGGTATTCCTGTGAGCAGTTAATGAGCTCACCTGCATGCTTACAAGAAGCCAATGTTGCCTGGGCTAAAATGTGTGCCAAAATTAAATTGTTTTTAAATTAGAGTAAATTCTAGCAGGAATTTTTTTTTGCTGTGCTCATAGTTTTCTTTTTCAGATGCAAATCTCTCTCCTCAGATCACGAAAAATAATTATTTCTTTAACCTTCATTTTAAGTAGGTATTTTCTCTCATTTCCTGTATATCTGACATACCTGATCACAGTTCCTTTTTATTACTAATGTAACACTCATAATCTTAGTAATAACCGTGGTCTTCATTTACACAGCACCATTAGCCAAGTCTCCCAACCAGTCAGGGAAGGAATTAGGTCTTTTCATTAGGAGGCTAACAAACTGAAGGTGTGACAGGACACGGTGTAATAACTAGAATATTACCAGCCTGGGAAGTGAATAAGTAAGCAGTGTACAGTGATTAGTCCTGGAGAGCTCATCCAGGAAGATTTTTCTGAAACTTCTCCCCAGGAATAGAGACAAGCCATTGAGAAACTGTCTGACACATAGCGGTGCATGCTTGTGTGTGTGTCTGCAAAGAGTAGCTGAATGGCCAGTGAAAGTTAGATACCTAACTCTCTTTGAACTGTTTTAAGGCTGTCTGCTTGAGGAGATTGAGGGACACAACTACTGCTCTGGCAGGCACCTTCAAGAGCATGTGAAACAGTTACGTTTATTTGTTTGGATTTTTATTAGTGCCCCAGGTAGGTTCAGTGTCCTGACATGATACTGCAGAAGCTTGATTCAATGAGTATGAATGTTTCTCTCTGATTTCATTCCCTGCTCTAGTCAGGATGACCTCTTTCTCTGTGTCTTTGTGACACCCTGTGTACTCTTTGGGCGTTCCGTGATTACATTACAGGAATTACACAACCAAGCCTTTGTTACTGTCATTAAAACAAAAATTCCCATGCTGTTTTCTGCAGTGGTTTAAGGCTGTTTGCAAATTAAAGTCAGTGAAGAATACAACAGGCTGCTTGCTCAACTGTGTTAGCAGTGAGGAACAGAGTCAGGCTTCCTCTGCACCGTCTGTACCTGCTTTGTACAAAGACGTTTGCCCGGGGTGTGTTAGCGGGAGCCAGCGCCCTTCCAGATTTCCCCAGGGCCTGTGTCTCCTCCTTCTCTGCTGTTGGAAACTCCACCAGTGCTGTTTTATGGCCTTTGGGTGCATGTAAACATGGGACAGGGGCTATGAAGACGATTAAGAATGACACTGTAAATGAGTATTTGGAGGAGTCACATGAAGGTCAAAGCTCTGCAGAGGTCAAATCCTTGTGCATTAGCAACTCCTTCCTGCAGTGCTGTGAAGATCATCTTTGAATCTTTCTTACATGCTGCACCAAAGGTGGGGGACAGCTTCCTTCTGCTCTGCAATCTTTTCCACCACCCAGAGGAACAACTGCAGCACTTTTGTCTTTCTTCCTCAAAGTCACCCCTTAGTGCTCCATTCTTCCCTTGCCTTCCTGCACTCTAGAATTTTTGGCTCCCAGTTTTGCTCCCTGTCAGCATATTGCCTGCCTGTGCTTTTTGTATTGCTAGAGCTAAACTTATTATTCAATCAAAACTCAGCAGGAGTTTTGTTGAATTATTGTAAACTCGCTGGGGTAAAAGCTATGCCTTCCTATTCAACAGTGAGATACCATGCATATTGATTGTGGCTGAGAGGAAATAAAAATGAATACATTCATATTGATTACATGTGTTCTTACTCGCTCTGAGACTCACTGCATGGCCCCAGGAGATTTATGGTTTCCCTTTATGACTATTAGCAATAAATCAATTTCTTTTTCCCCCCTTCTCTTTTACTCCTCCTTTTTCTTTAAGTGTTCTGCAGAATGAATTTGAATAAAGAGAGGGATTATAAAATAATTTGTGGGAAAGTTTGATGAACTGCTTTTAATTTCTCACTCACTTTGAAAAATCCCTCCTTGACACATGTGTAAAACCCAAACATTTCTTCCACATGTAGTTCAGATGCTCTGGGCCCACCAGACAGAAATTTTGTGCACCAATGTACTTTTTCTAATAAAGAGGAAATTTATTTTTCAATTATTATTATAATTATGACACATGCTACGACTAGGGACCAGGCATGCAGAGCCATGCTACTCTTCCAACCTGGGAAACCATAAATATTTGCATAATTCTGGATACATATTGGCAATTTTGGAATTTTAAGCAATACAACCTTACTTTTTATTTTCAGTTCTGAGGCTGTGTTCCATATCAGAGATCTGCTGTGGAGAATGGTATTGAGAAGCTTGGCACACTGTACAGACTTAATTTGCAGCCCTTTGGAGAGCAAGACTTTGGTTCATGAGCAGGAATTGAACAATCCAAGTGCATTATGCCTGTATTGCAATATTAAATTGATGGCACAGGGCCCTGAGGCCTAAGCAAGGTTGACATTTCTGTCTGTCAGCCACAAACAGCAGATCTGAACTGAACTGACAAACTGGAGGGAGGCAGAAAAGGGTGAAAATGGGAGACCTCTGGAAGCAGAAAGGAGGTGGACGGAGTGACACCAAAGGTACAATGAAAGGGTTTACTGTTTATGAGAGTAAGCAATGTCTCTTGGGAAAGAAATAGAAATATTGAAGGGTATGAATATTGGTAGAGGTACAGTTAAGTGAAAAATAACATAAGGAAGAGGAATGGACAAGGCAAAGGGAAAGTTCATGCCCAATATAATGCAAAAGATATCCTGCTGTTGCCATCTGCTAGGCTCAGGAGGAGTCTCCCTCAGAAGGATGGTGAAATCCCCTCACTCAACACATTTAAAAATAGACTAAACAAACCCCAGTGATTCAGACTCTCATCCCCTTACTCACACATGACGGTAACTCACTCCAGCAGTCATCCTTCTGAAGCCTGGGAACACTTGCAGAATGAGAGGGGCTGAGCTGAATAACAAGGCAGAAATCTGGTCCTGGGTACTGCAAACAGCCATCCTGCATTGTAGCAGGCATGGATTAGATGAATTATCAACTCTTTTAATCACCAGAGCACTGCCCAGGCACATCACCTTGGTGTATGCCTTCCTGCATAGGTATGAACTCTAGGGAAAGACTTAAAGCAAAGCATATATTAAAGGGGTTTGTGGGATCAGGACCTAGAGGGCTGCATAAAGGCAACAACATGAGCTCTCTGTCTCACTTCCATTCAACCTCAGTAGAGCTCTGATAAATGTGTAAACTAACTTTCCTCCTTCTTACACAGTTCTGAGTGATGACAGTATCTTTATGATCATCAGGAGGAAGTAACCATTTACTGATAAACATCTCCTCTCCAAATGTAAGTAGTAAAAAGACACATTCTTTTGTATACATTTAATTACAGGAGAACAGATTTTGTCCAAATAATTAGGTAATTTAAACCATGCAGTCTTTCCCAAAGAATTATATTTAACCTTCATTTGAATTTAATTTACACATCACAGTGCCCCTTAAGCAGTTCTGTAAGCCAAAACACTGATCAAATATTTTTTAAATGTCAAATGTTTCTTAATTGTGGATAGCACAGAATTTGTTTTTAGATAACTACTTTTGATCTGCTATTTTTTGTCTTTCCCATTGTCATGTTCCTCTTCATCAGAGGCTTCCTTCAACTGTTTAATCCATACAACACCAGAGTTTCTAGACAACTGAAGAATTCAGAGAAGATATATGGGGGAACCCTTCAAAAGTTTCACGGAGTGTTAAACAGGATACAGATTAGTGTCTTGCCACTACGGACCCCAGCAGTTGGAAGGAAAAAAAAAAATTAAAATTCAAGTGTTATTAAAGGATTATAAATTTTTTGCATGAATTAAGAAGAGAACTATAAAGGATATTCTTACAGCACTAATATAAATCTGCATAGCTTTATTGGCTTTAATGCGCCATGCACCTATTTTGATTTACACAGTTCAGAATCTGGCTCTGTATATTTAAATGTATCTTAGACTGCAGAGACATAAATCATTTTTCTCCTGACTTACTTTTTGCTATTGTCTTGGACCTGTAAATTATATATATTAGGTTCACAAGCAGTGCAGTAAAAGTAAACAGCAAGAGATGGAGTCTCACAGTTTGAATGAATTATAACACAGACTACAGTAGGTCTGACCTACATTAAACTAGTTCAGTAGAACAAGCTTTGCATGAAGTGGCTTGTATTTCAAGGTTGTCTCTAAGGCTGATTCTTAGTGAAAAAAAAAAAAAAAAAGAGAATGATTCCAAATGATCATGAGAGCGTTATCGGTCTCTTTGAACAAACAAAAGCTAAAGCAGGCTCCACAGCTCAGCCATAAAAACAATAGAGCAATAGAGCAGGAAGACTTTCCTGTAGCAGCATCTCCCACTGGGTGATAGCAGTTGAAAGTACTTACGATGATTATGATTAATTTCATTAGTGCTCGACTCACTTTAATACTTTTCTCCCTCTATCTCCGAATGCAGATAATTTTTCCCTGCAAGTAAATCCAGGGTGACAGTTTAATAGGCTCAGACATGCTTAGTTCAGAAATCAGACTGTAATATTAATATACTATTGACCAGTTATGGATTAAGCAAACTGCGGGCACAGTTAAGTAAATGACTTCAGAGGGACAAGTTAATGTGTTAAGTGGTTCACAGGCAATGATTAAAAATATTTTTAATTTACTTGGAAATTAATAGGTTTCTTTAATTAATCTAATAAAGTCAGCCTATGGTATATTACAAATTTGTTGCATGTTTTAAAGGAAGATGCTGAGTTGCTGAATCTGGAAATCCTTGTGTTGCTTCTCAAAGAAAGGAAACAGTCATATGTAAACCCAGCCTTGCAGATGGCTGGAGTTTCTAACAGGACATCTCCTTTTCCACAACTATGATTACATTTATCCATTGCATGAAGGGCATTATGAATCTAGAAGTTAAAAAATCAACAGCATCAGCAATCCTATGTATGAATTTAGGATTCATCCAAGTATCTTTGGGGACTAGTACTGTATTTCACAACTAGATCTAGTTAAAAGAGCATTTTTTTCCTCCATCAACTTTACATTTTTCAAATCCAATTGATCAACCATTTAAAAAAAAATAACTGTAACAAAATTTTTGTAACAACAACAGCCTATATGCCAAGACGTGTTGAAGCCTTGCAAAGGGAAAAGAGGCAGTGAAGTGATGAAATCAGCTAAAAACTTTGCATGAGTTTGATTTACCTAGAAGATGCTCAGATAATATGGCTACCTGAAATATATTAAGAGCCCACCACCAGCAACTTTATACTGGAGAGATTGATTTAAAAGATAGGGACTCATTAATAGTCTTACTGTTGTACTGCAAAGGCAGTGAAAGGCTTCATCTGCTGAACATGGTTCATGTGTCAGAATGGGATCATCCTGGCTCCCAGAGCCATATAAACTCAAAAAATGGCTCGGTATGTGCTCATACCTGGACAGTTACCAAGGAGTTATACAGATCTCACTAAATGCTCAGGGATGCTCTGAATTTGCAGTAGATGATGGAGTGGCCAAAGATTGTGGTCTTTGTGTGACCTCTCCATGGCATGTTCACCTCACCCAGCCCACCTGGAGTTCCTCTAGTGGAAAGTTGCACTATTTCCAGAGTAAGGCTTGGTCTATCCAACCTGACTACGTCAACTCCCACTCTGATGATTACTTTATCTTTAGCAAATGAAAACAGAAGCCTTTGTTATCTTTTGACCCCTTTTCCCAGCTTCCTATCTTGTGATCATTCCCACTTTAATGATGTTGTCTGATCTGAGAGGGCTGCCATTGTACAATTCTGAAAATCAGAAACTCTTTGATTTAACCACTTCAAGGTCCAAAGAAACTATGAAACAAGGACCTTCTTAATCTCCCCCCCTTTTTTCCCCCTTGCCCTAATTACCACAAGATAGGATCCTTTCTCTCTGGTTTTCCCAGAAGTTTTCACATACACATAGTCAAGCAAGTGATGCTTCTCTGATGTGTCTTACCTGTTCCTCAGCAAACCACATGAACTAGGGAAAATGGCTATCTTCCCCCAACTTGCTGGGAGAAAGTCATTATCAAAAATGTCAGACCAGCACATTTCTACCTCCCTGGCAGCTGTAAGGAGTGTCTGATGAAGCGATGTACAAGTGTGTACAGTACACATTAGCTGTAGGAGGGAAAGAAGAGGAGGAGGAAAGGATGTTTGACTTAGGACTCCACGTTAAAAGTTCTTGCAGAACCAAGCCCTAGCTATTGTTTACATTCAGCCCTCTTGCCCCAGGAATATTGGAAAGCTTTCAAAGTTTTTCTTCCAAGTTAGTTTGGGAGGGAAAAAAAAAAAAAAAAAAACAACAAACAAAACCCAAAACCTGTCAGGGTTGAGAAAAACTTTTGGATGCATTCCACTTACCATGTATGTGGATGTGTGTATGTTTGCATGGCAGGCAGGGAAGGAGGAGAGGGAAGTCCTTTCAACTTGCAGACGGATTCTCCAGTGGGTGGAGAAGGCATTTGAAATCGATGGAGCCAGGTTGTGTTACAACTGCTGAGGACCTGGCCCAGGCAGATATAATGTTGTGCAAAGCTGTGGTTTGGAGAAACCTAAACGTAGCTGTACAGAAGGAAAAGCTGAAAGAGATGTTTGGAAGCCAGATCTGTTACTTTCATGTGTGAAGGACAGCTGTGCAGCTGCAAGGAGCGATGCCTAGAAACTCATCGGATATGTGCATTTTCTCTCTCTTTTGTGGGTCGGATCACAACAATTAAGTTCTCCAAGTGTTTGTGGTGAGTTTAATCTGAGGCACGTCTGCTTCTTTGCATTTGCATCCGAGAGTGGCAAATAAAATGGCTAATCATTACTGTAGGCAATTTTGTCACCAAGCCTGGAATAAGGCAGCCTGCAAGAGGCCTTGAAAAGCCACTCTTCTGAAGGAGACCACAGGTAGGTAGAGCTTGCTGCAGGCAGGCTTTGCTAATGTGCCTTCCCTTTTGGAAAAAGAAAAAAGAGAGAATCACAGTATCTTGTTTCCTCCACGTCTGAAATAAGCTGAGACAGGGCAGCTTTGCATTCCTATGTTTACAAACATGACTATGGTGAAAAAATGTTATCATTAGAGTTAGCTTCATGGTAGTGATTCTTCAAGTCTCTTACTTCAATGATTGCCTCCTGGATGCATTAGGGTTGCAAGACATCACTTGATTGCAAGAGGCATGAAAGTCCTTAAATCAATGGCACACAAAGGACATGTGAAAGGGAGGCAACTTCTGTTTCAAATTTTCTGGAATGGAGAGAATTCTGGATTAGAGTCCTAACAATGGCTGTGTGTCTTCAAGGTACCAGGAGAAAAAAGTTAATGTGAAAACAGTGTCAAATATCATCTGTCATTCCTTGTCATCTCATTCACCTCTTCAGAAAGCCATGGTGGTATGATGAAGAGGGAGAAAAGGTGACAATTCAGGTTTTGTTCATAGCCTTGCTACCAACCTATACATTGACTTCAGCAAATCTCTTTGTCTAAGATAATATTTCAATAGAATTGCAAGACAGAGCTCTTTCTTTTTAGTATGACATTTATCTAGCATAATTTCTATGTAACTATTCTTAGTTACAACACATTTCTTAGAATAAGTATTCTTTGTTAAAGATATCAGAATGGTTGTTATTATCTTACAAAAGAAGTATGTGGTATGAAAGCTGCAAATTTGGTGTATTTTACTTAGGGTGATGTTTTTGCCTTAGATGTAAACCCCATACTCTTTTTAATAATTTGGTCAAAAAGAAAAGACATTTCTTGTCCAGCACCATCTGACATGGGAAGTGACTCAGCTCCTCACCAGCTCAGGAATCCAGGCTTTACTAATGCTGGAATTTGATTATGCTCACATGGCTAGTTTCTGAGAGGAGCTGGTAAACTTCGTTTTGCTTCAATTATTAGTTTTTAAGGCTATGAAAGGTCAGGATAAACCATCCATAAATGCAGCAGCGATTAAAACCTCACTTAGCTTATTGCACAGTATGTAATTGTTCATCCTATGTCACATAATAAAATTTGATGGAGATAACTGCCTGGCGTTTCCTTTCATTTAAAGGAGCAGGCATGCACTACACATGCTGTTACCTAAATACACATCAGTGCTCCTTCTCTTTAGAAATAGCTGTATATTGAAAGAAGGGATATTTGAATCTGAATGCTGTAGTGGTCTGTCACTCTGCTATTGTTAACTTTGTCTTATAGTTCTCATGAGGACAAAATAGGACAGCAAATGTGATAATAGTCTGTCTAATGGTGATATCATTAAAGAATGGCTGATGGCATTGCCTTTGTGGCTTACAGGTTCTCCAATTTGTGAGCAAAGTTGAGAAATGTCATCCAAGCATTTAGAGCTCCCATTTTCCTAAGAGCTCAGTTTTCAATTACTGCCAAAAAGTAGGAGCCAATTTTCCAAAGAGCTCCATATACTGAGTGTTTCTGACATAACGTTGGCTTGAAAATGTGGCTATGATAATTGTGTTAGAAGTTATGCTGAATGGGTTTAGAGAAGCTGGGTGTGCTCAGAGCACCCAGAGCTGTTAAGAGTCTGCCACTGTGATGCTCCTGTGCCATCCTCTCCAAAGTATGGGTTACTCCTCTATGCCCTGTGTGCGTCCATTAAAAACTGGAACTGTATTTGCTATCCAAATGCCTGCTGGTATCGCCTGCCCTCTCCCAGGTAAACTGGAATCCAGCTTCCCTAAACCTTCTATTGCTATATAGATTATCACAGCCATAATCTGTCTGTTCTCTTTGTGTCTGCAGCAAGACACCCTGCAAATGCAAAATCTAAACACTGCAGAAAGAAATCTGACTCTTTTGTTCCCTGGACTCCTGACTTAAGTCTGCCACTCTGCCAAAGCTAGTTAGCAGTGTGGCAGCTGATAAATAAAGAACAGGCTGCTGTTTGCTCCACACTGTAAGTACCCTGTAGCTGTTAATGTGTCCCTTGCTACCGAGGCCCCTCTTTTTTAACAAGTTCTCTGAAATAGTCAGCTGCTAATGTAGCTGCTACTGAGTGCCCACCTTTTAAAAGTTCATTCCCACTGCTTGCTTTGAAGTCACCACTTCTGCTGCCAAAAATCACAGAGCAGGGTACACCAGGGAAAGGAATTGAAAACGGAAGCCGCCAGCATTTCCAAAGGGGCTCTCAGCCAGCAGACAAACTGCTTGCCTTGCTGGGGGCTGGAGCAGAAAAGCAAATGTCAAAACCTGTATTATGATGTTAGTAAGTGGCTGATGACTTGCAGGCCACAGGAGTTTTGTGGCTAATGTCTAGTTTGGTTTGCTTTAAGCAGTAGCCTCCTCGCAATGTGTCACCTTTTATTTACTCTTCCCATGGAGATGTCTGCCTAGAACTCCCTGTTCTCCCTCCTCAGAAGTGTGTACCATGTCTGATGTTTTGTGTAGTCTGGAAGAAGACCTTTTCTAGATCCTCACTCAAGCTCAATGACCCAGCAGATCTCCATCTAAGCAGTTCAGAACCTGAGATGCCTTAAAAGAGTGTAAATGTTCTTGCAAAGTCTTTTTTACAGGTTAGTTCTGCTTTACTGCAAAGTAGGAGTACTGCCATCTTGGCCAAGAAGAGGGTGTCTCCCTCCTACCAATGCTTGATTTGATTTATAAAAATAGAGGCTTCTCGGTTTCAAAATCCCCTGCCCTGCAGGCCTTATTTCACTAAACATGCTCAAAACACACCTACCACTCTGCTACAGAAAGCTGACTTCACTCAAAACCACCTTTCACACAATATGCTGATGCTAGGAAACTTTGCAGACAGGTAGGAAACAGTTATGGGGCTACCAGAAGAGCAAGCAAAGGAGAGTGCAGCTTTGAGCAAATGAGTAAGGCTGTCATATGGGAAAGACTTCTGCCTTGGCCATTGTCCTTTACATTGGAAAGTCTCCAGAACATTTAGAGAGCAGAAGCTGGAAATTCAGCTCTCTCTCTTCTAACTGGTTGCCTTAGCCCTAGGTGCTGGGCTTGGGTTTCCTCTGTCTTGTCCTCCTGTGCCATGGTTTAACCACAAAGTTGTCAATGGTGAGAAATTTCCATGCTGCTTACTGCACCCCTGAATGTATGACTTGAGTATTTAAACAGGATGAGCAGTTAAGTTATAGAGGCATCCAAACCTCATCTCTGGGCTAGGTGCTTCTGCCTGGGAGAAATGCAATGCCTCACACACCCCTCGACTGGGCTTGCTAATGGTGATGAGCTGTCTTCAGGTAAATCACATTTCTCGGTGCATAACATGTAACACGGTGTAGAGATGTAAGTTATTTTTTTCTGCTCCATTCCTGAGCCAGATACCTGAATTCTGCATTGTATCATGAAGCCTAAGGTCTTTAATTTAGGTTTAACTCAAAGTTGCTATTTCATGTGCACTCTTTGCCATCAACCCCTCTTCATGAGTGCCGAGGTGAACAGCAGCTGCTCACACAGGACTAGGACAGCAGCTACAACAACTGCTATGTAAAGGTAGTTCAGGTGAGCAACCAATGGCAAAGAATAGCAGAGCATCTTTGAACTACAGCTGGTTCCTGAAGAAAAGTCAGACCAGGAGTGGAGATGAAACCTGTGGTAGTGAAAGCACCACAGAAACAGAACCTGCAAGACCTTATTAAGGCTTAGGGGACACAGAGAGATTTGGAGGGACAATGGACATCTAGGGGACAGGATATGTCAAAAAAAGGCAATCAAAAAAATCATTAATTATCAGGAAGGACCCTTGGCACGTTAGATCAATTGTAGGACTTAATTCCCCCCAGCACAAAAACAATGAGGAAAACAGATGAGGGAGCCTAATATTTTGGCAGCACCTATTGTCTTCTGGAGAGGCAGATGCTGCCAAAATGTCAGCCTCTTATCCTCTTTCCTCTTTCCTTTTGTTTTACTGATGGATTGAATTAAACATGGGGCTTAACACAGGGTGCCTGTGCCAGGGCTCTCTGTTCACCATTTTATGCAGCTTGGATTTGCAATCACATCTTTTACCAAACTCCCTATTGCATAACCTGGCAAATGTCTTTTTCTTCTACAGCTGAGCAAAGGACACATATAAGCAATATTTCTGGGGATGAAGTGCAAGCAGATTTGAGGGACATGAGCAATAAAGATGGGCAGAATGTGTGTGGAAGTAAACGATGGGTTTTACTGTAAACCCTACCTGACACAATGTGGTGGTGGGGCCAGGATCTGCGTTCAGTGGGAGCATATGTCAGCCACTTCATTTCTAGATGTGGACTTCAAGAAGGAAGTCTTAAAGGCACTGGAGCAGACTGTTCCCGTGTGTCGCAAGACAAACTGGCGGGGAAGACGACCAGCCTGGCTGAACAGGGAGTTCTTGCTGGTATTCAGGAAAAAAAGGAGAGTTTACCATCTCTGGAAGAAGAGGCAAGCAACTCAAGAAGAGTACAGGGATCTTGTTAGGTTATGCAGAGAAAAAATTAGAAAAAGCCCAGCTAGAACTCAATCTGGCCACTGTTAGAGATAACAAAAAGTATTTTTACAAATGCATTAAGAACAAAAAGAGAGGCAAGGAGAATCTCCATCCTTTATTGGATTCAGACGAGACCCATCCAAGAGTACTGAGGGAGCTGGTGGAGAAACTTGCCAAGCCACTCTCCATCATTTATCAATAATCTTGACTAACAGGGGAGGTCCCAGAAGACTGGAGCCTTGCCAACATGAAGCCCATCTACAAGAAAGGGTGGAAGGAGGATCCAGGGAACTACAGACCTGTCAGCCTGACCTCGGTACCGGGGAAGATCATGGAGCGGTGCATCTTGAGCGTGCTCACGCAGCATGTGCAGGACAAACAGGGAATCAGGCCCAGAAAGCATGGGTTCAAGCAAGGCAGGTCCTGCTTGACCAACCTGATCTCCTTCTATGACCAGGTGACCTGCCTAGTGGATGAGGGTAAGGATGTCAATGTTGTCTACCTTGACTTTAGCACAGCCTTTGACACTGTCTCCCACAGTGTTCTCCTAAAGAAGCTGGCAGCTCAAGGCTTAGACAGGTGTGTTGTGTGAAAAGGATAGTAAAGCCATTTGGCAGGAAATAAACCCCCTTGCGTTCCAGCTTACCCTCAGATATTAGAGGAGCTGGGGGTGGCTGGGCTTAGATCCTGAGTGATGCCCCATTTAGCATTACAAGTCCAACAACAGCAGATTCACTCGTTAGTGCGCTGCACTCCTGTACCCACGATTTGTGGACTCACACGGCTAAACTGGCAGAATTTAGTGGCATCCCGTGGGGGATGGCTGGTGTGGCTGGTTATAGACAGACACAGTTTCATGTGGCACTACAAGTCTGGGTGCATTAGTTCCAGATTCACTTGACAGTGCCCAGCACCTGCCATCCAGTCACGATCTCTGGACTCTCACGGCCTATCAGATGGTGCTCAGTGAGAAATTGTGCTGCAAGTCAGTAGGTGTATAAGGCACTTTAATAAAGCAACAGGAATAATATGGATTCGTTTGGATTGCCGGTGATAATCTACTGTCTGCAGAGGTATACACAAGCATTTAGGTTACAAATTACTGAAAAGCACTAAGTTAGGAAAACAATTCTATAGAGATCTTAAATTTTGAGACAGTTCTTGGGAAAGTATAAATCTTACCCAAAGGCTTCCCTATGGAGGGGAGGAGAGGCTCAGCCCGCTGACTGATCCCAGAGGCCAGAGGTCTGTGATGGCACCTTCCCTGACTTGTCCATGATGGTATCTTCCCTAATATCCCCCTTTCTTTGGGCTACTTTTATATTATTTTTTTACCTTCATGGTGGAGCTTGAGTGATTCTAGTCATACTTTTACTGCAATTGGTAAAAACACTGTTTCCCTTTCAAGGTAGAAGTTACCAAAACCTTGAGTGTATGCTCAGTGTGGGGCAGGGGACGGTCAGTGAGCCGGAGGTGTGGTTTTGGGTAGTCATAGTTCAAGATTCACGCAAGGGAGGTATTTGCCTAAGGGATGCCAGACGGCTGGTCCAGGGTTGCAAACAGATAGTGCATCTCTTCTGCAGTGATTACAGAGAGTCTTCACTCCTCCCCACCCCCCGTATTGATATGCAGCAACCTTGGACGTTCTTTGCATGCTAGTTGTATTTTTCCCCTGGGATCTTCTTCGACATTATACCTTTCCCTAGTGTGTGAACAAGGCTGTTTTCTGATTTTTAAGTTACCTCCAGTAATTATTCCACACAGGTGTATTCTTTGCTGGGTAAAAAACCAGCTGCATGGCCGAGCCCAGAGAGTTGTGGTGAACTGAGCTAAATCCAGTTGGTGGCTGGTCACAAGTGGTGTTTGCCAGGGCTGAGTTTTGGGACCAGCTCTGTTTAATATCTTTATCAGTGATCTGAATGAGAGGATTGAGTGTACCCTCAAGTAAGTTTGCAGACAACACCGAGCTGTGTGAGAGTGTTGATGTGCTTGAGGGTAGGAAGGCTCTACAAAGGGATCTGGACAGGCTGGATCAATGGGCTGAGGCCAATTGTGTGAGGTTTAACAAGGCCAAGTGCCAGGTCCTGCACTTTGGTCACAACAACCCCATGCAACACTTCAAGCCTGGAAAGAGTGGCTGGAAAGCTGCCAGCAAAAAAGGACCTGGGGGTGCTGGTCAACAGCAGCTGAACATGAGCCAGCAGAGTGCCCAGGTGGCCAAGAAGGCCAACAGCATCCTGGCTTGTATCAGAAACAGTGTGGCCAGGAGGAGTAGGGAAGTGATTGTGCCCCTGTACTCAGCACTGGTGAGGCTGCACCTCGAGTACTGTGTTCAGTTTTGGGCCCATCATTAAAAGAAGGACATTGAGTTGCTGGATTGTGTCCAGAGAAGGGCAATGAAGCTGGTGAAGGGTCTGGAGCACAAGACTTATGAGGAGCGGCTGAGGGAACTGGGATTGTTGAGTCTGGAGCAGAGGAGGCTGAGGGGAGACCTTATTGCTCTCTACAACTCCCTGAAAGGAGGGTGCAGTGAGGTGGGTGTTGGTCTCTTCTCCCAAATAACAAATGATAGGACAAGAGGGAATGGCCTTAAGTTGCGCCAGGGGAGGTTTAGGTTGGATATTAGGAAAATTTCTTCACTGAAAGGGTTGTCAAGTATTGGAACAGGCTGCCCAAGGAAATGGTGGAGTCACCATCCCTGGTGGTAAAGGACGTGTAGAAGTGGTGCTTGGGGACATGCTTTAGAGGTGAACTTGGCAACACTAGGTTTATGGTTGGACTAGATGATTGTAATGGTCTTTTCTAACTGAACTGTTCTATGATTCTATGATTGTATGACCCACCCTGGGGCCACACAAGGATCTGGGTCAGGGCTAATATTGGACAGAGGTTCTCCAAACCCCCTGAACTGAGCTCATTCTCCTATGCTTTCTTCCCAGGCTTGAAATGGATGCCAAAAACATAAGGACTACTTTTTCAGACTAATGTTGCTGAAAGCTCGAGTTAGAAATTCCTCAAATCCACGTCTATAAACATTTTATATCATATTGAATTTATGTGATGTACAGCAGCAGAAATCCTTTTTGTTTTTCCTGTGACTGGGGAGTATTCAGCTGTAGTAGGTGAAAGTCTATAGTGCAATACTTAACCTAAAATACTCCTTTCTGTTGAGCTGGCCTAAACTCCCAGAATGACCTTTTATGCAATTCACAAATTTTCTGAAGTCTGTATTTGCCTTGAAAGAAACTGAGGGGGCTGTGGAAATACATCACTGTTATTTTTTAAAAACTAAAAAAATATTTTCTGTTATTCTTCAAAGAATAAGAAATCCCTTGTCTTTTTTGGGTACAAATGTAATCCCACAATCCCACAGACTTAATCTGAGGCATTGCGGTCTCGTTTGAAGCAGTGGACTCTGGAGCAGACGTAATATCTGCATTAGGCTGTGAAATAAATAGGCATTTGAAACTGTGTTAGGATGTGAATTTCCATAGTGCCTTGAGGGATGTAATTTTTGCGTTATGTGAACAGTTTGGATAAGAAGACCACGCAGTGAAGCTGAACAGCTGTATCCTGCCCACACATTGTGAGGCGAGGGAGAGGCTGGAAGCCCGAGGGAATCCTCATGAGACACTGTGTCCCTGAATTTTTTCAACAAAGGAGTTGTGCAAAGATGTGCTGTCTAGAAACGAAGCTGGTGGGACTCTCCCTCGCCTTGCACCCTGCAATGTAGCATAAACATCAACTTCTGTCTACATGCATTTGTTTATTTATTTTGACATTAAATACCGCCTGTTGCTTTGAAGTCTTTGGAGTGATGGGTTCCGTGCCTGTTTTATATTCAGCTCTCGTTTTATTGCTAAGGGTGTGATTCCAGGCCAGGAGGCAGTAACAGGTTCCTGAAGCTGTGCAGTGGCACTGGGTCTCTCCTGTCCCTTCTTAGTTGAGCTGAAGGGCTGGTGGGGAACCAGCTCCCCTAGCCCTGCACCATCAAACAGACTTCTACAGACTTTTCCGCTCGCTGGAGTGTGTAGGAAGTCTCGTGAAAAGGAAGCAAACTTTTAGCACTTGTGGCACCTCTTAGGGCTTGGGATAGATTTGTCACTATGCATCTGGTAGCTGATTTAGTTTAAGACTCTAAGCAGACCACAGCTCATTCCCTGTGAGTTTAATTGTTTAATTGGAGGGTCATTGTTAAACCAGGTGATAGATAAATTTCCTGCCATTCGCAAGGGCTACTTGAAAGAAACCACCACAACAGCAACAACAAAAGACAAGATTCTCTGAATTATTTAGAGTTGCCAAAGGTGTTGAGATAGGAGCTAATTAAAAAAAGCTATCTGCAATGCAATGCTATAAAAGAATAATAAAATTCAAATCTCATTTGTTCCACTTCACGTTCCTTGTATGCATAAACCTCTATAAAAGGCAGCATCTGTGTTCACATTGTATGCTGAAAAGATATCACACAACCACTAATTCAATTGACATTTTTAACTGTTCATTGTACCATATATTCCCATTTACTAGATTTTTTTAAGTCCTTTTAAGTGCATCATGCATAGAACAGGATAAAATAAGATAGAGCCGTTTACTTCCATAATGAGATTGGCAGTGGGAACTGACAGAGCATTGAGCTGTCAATTTGAACACCAGCCATACTTGCAGAATTTAAAATAGTATTTGAAGCTTTTATACCAGGCAGTGATTGTATTTATACTATGCTAGTTATGCGGATTTGTGTCGCAAAGGAAAGCATGATGGAGTGTTATCTCATTTGAACCAATAATTTAGAGATCACTCATCTGTTATGATTTGAAATGAGATATATTATAACATCACAATGCCCATAACCAATTGTTAAATAATAACTTCTTTCAGCTTCAGTGACAAAACTGACACTTTCTTTTAATTTTCTGTGGGAGGTGCTCAAGGGTGATTTTTACATGCCAAAATGCTTATCTAGTGCAAAGGAGAGAGTTCTGGCTTCCTTTTTTACTGTTGTTTTTTTGGTGGAGGTTTTGGGGGTTTTGTTTTTTTTTCTGCTTATAGCTACAAGGCAACCTTTGCTTCTGACTGTTGTTCCACATGGCAAATTCACAATGAAATCAATAGGAATGATTGGGTTTTTTAGATCCATAGTGGGATTGGCTCCAAGCATACAAATGAAGCTGGAGAACAAAGTTACCTGAGCTCTCTTACAGGAGTGAGACACAAGCACATAAGGCTCAGAAGAGGCCTCACTGGCTCCTTTACTCTTTCTGTGCTGCCCCAAGGCGAAAGGAGGAAAAATCGTAGGGGATACCAGCAGTACCTGCAGCTCAGGGCCAGGGCCAGGGCCAGGTTTTGAAGCCCAGGGGTGCCAGCAATTGGAAAAAGAGGAGGCTTTATAGTAAATGTAATGATTTGATGTGGGGGTGGGGAGGGGTATGGGAAATGGTGAAACATCTTTTGTGGCAAAAATAAAAGTGATTCTTTTTGTTTGTATATTTACTTTTTTTTTTTTCACTTATAAACCAGGCAAATTTCCCAGCCTCTGCTTTTTTAAAAGCCTTTTTCTTTTCCTCCAAAACAGAAGCAGGTTTAGAAAACAAACAAACAATCCAGAAAGTAAATTTGAAAGACACTCACGCTCCTCTGTTAAAGCCTGAGGTGAACAGTGTAAGTTTGGTGTGGAAATAAAAATACCTGGTGTGGCTCTGCAGTCCCAGGGGAGGGAAGAGCTCATGTCCTATCTACCCATCTCTGCAGTGGGTAGTGTCTGAGGCAGCTTCCTACACAACCACCTTTAAAAGCACTTAGCTGGCTCGGTGCTCCCTGTGAGGAGCTGCAGGTTGCAGCCAGACCACCCACCAGTGCTATCGCACTTGGTTATCATCTGGCTGCTCGAAATTGCTGTGAGAAGAGCCAGCCCAGCTGCTCTCCGGTCCCCCACAGCCGGCCCGCTGGAGAGATCAACAGGGAGAAGAAATCCTATGGTCTGCATGGGACAATGATAGCAGCTGGCTCAGGGCAACAGCGGGTTCTGCTCGGCAGTAACTGGTCCAAAAGCCAGCCTAGAGCTGGGCAGGAGACAGGAGAGGAGACTCCTGCGTGCTGCCAGAGGAGACTCCTGCATATTGCGAGAGAAGAGCTGAGATTAGACAAGGTGCTGTGCATCCATAGCAAAGCATGGCTGTTGTGTGTGAGGGAAGGTGATCCCTCTGGTCCTCCCCATGCCGGGGTTGGGACAGTCCTGCAGAGCAGATCTTGCTGCTTCAGGGATGCTGTTGGAGCTGACCATAAAACAACGTCATGTCTGCAGACAAACTCTGCTCACTTCTGTCGGAGGATGGCAGATCTGTGCCTGGCTTTCTCCCCTTTCTCTTTGAGAACAACCTTATGCTTTGCTGTCTGCCTGGCAGAACAGATCTCTGTGTCTATTACTGAACCTGAATTATATTAAACCTAATTTAGATGATCCTAATAGACTTTTCTGGCCCTAGAATTTATGAAACATATTAACCTCTGCTAGATGAAATAATACGTTCTGGACTAATATAATAATGATTATTTCTTTAAATATTTTAATACCTAAAACTAGCAGTTTCTGACATTTTTATTCCATTTTATCCTTCCCAGAATAAAAGAGTATATATTCAATCTACACTGAAAACCACCCTTAGGAATTTTTATCTCTCCCCCTTTCTCCTCCACCCTCCTGGGACTCACCAGCTAAGCTGGCCATGATTTTTGACAGCTGTTTGATTTTATTAGCTACCACTACAGGTCTTCAAATAATTTTGTGCTTAAACTAGCTTCTCAGTCAGTTACTTTTCTTCTCATAGTTATTTTTGGGAGAAGGTGAATCCCTTCTTTCCAAAGCTGCAGCTGTTGGCCAAAGCATATTGCATTAAATTTACTTAGCACAAAGCCATTACTACTGTCTTTGGCAAGGCTCTTTACTTCTAAATAAATTGTGTTTGTCTTGTACAGTGAAACCATGAGGAACGAGAAAGCACATTTGCAATTCCCACTACCAGTGAAACCACTGCAAGGTAAACATGCATAAGTATACACAAACACACACACATACACACCCCACTTCTTGCCAAAACAAGGGAAGCTGGTCCTGAATTGAATATAAGATCAGACTCAAAACAGTTTCAGCTTCATAAATTCTGTCCCCTTGCTTACTGGGATTTGCCAGTCTATGGCAAACCCGGACACAGATGATCTAAAGCCACAGGAGAGACTGAGCTCATGTTTTTGTAGTTTGGCAAAAAGCTGGAAATAAGAACAATGTTGTCTGAAAACCTGTTTTTGCTGTGCTTCCAGTTTAGTTTTAGCCATCTTTAGAGAGCTGAATGACAGCCCTGGAATAAATAGTCCACATTGTGGGGTGCTTTCTTGATCTTCCCGCCATTGCATGTAACGCATTTTGGCATCCCAGCTCAAGCTGATCAGAGGACAATCAGCAATTCCAAAGGCTTCAAAACTTGTTTTCTTTCCGCATTATAACAAAGAAAAACAAAAAAGAAGAGAGTTGGAGGAGGGCTGTGAATATGCCTAAATGACCTGAAGGGATCAGGTGATGGAAAGGAAAGTGGGCAGGAAGGATGAGCACCTGGAGTCCGGGTCCATGTCCTGCCCTGCCAAGAGCAGGTGACCCCACATTTGGTCCTAGAGGAGAGATCCTTACCATGGGCATGCTGGTATCTGGCCTACTGACAAGCAGTCAGTCCCCTCTGAACTTGACCACTTACTGAGGGATGCTTTGGTGGCATCATTTCACCAAGTGTAGTTATAGTTCCTATGGTGTGTGTGATGGGTGCCACTATAAAACTTTGATAGCTGTCTACTTTTTTCCCCTTTCTTTCTGTGTACTCCACCCTTCTGTAGTCCTGAGTGATACACTGTCATGCAGACCTCAAAGGTGATTTTTTTCGGAAGCTATTACAATGACACATCACTCACCAGAGGATGACAAGCACTTTCACCTCACTCTTTTTCTTGGAAACATGGTATATATATATTTTTTTTCCCTTCAGTCACTCATAAAGCTTCATGGTGTTGCAGTCACTGAAGCGGGGTGCCAAATCTTCTCATTCCCGATGCTGTTGCTGACACCTAATGCACACAGTTATGCATTGTATGCATATGTAATGAATGCTTTTATGTTCCATAAAAAGTCAAATTACTTCAGTAGAGGTGATTAAAAAAATGTTCTTCCTGCTTTCAAATTCCCCTTGTCCTGGTGGCCCTGTAACTGGACACCACAGGTTCTCATACCCTCAGACAGGAGAGAGCTTTGAACTTATTTATCTTTTGTTTTAGCTGGGATTTTGGCCTGTGAGTTGGAGAGCAAGAGGAAGAAGGAATGACTTCTCAACTAAGAGAAAGACCTGGTGATACTTGGGAAAAGAGGGACCTTCCTGCAGGACAAGTTGAGGCTGAGTGCTGTACATGGATGCAAGCGTTCCATCCAAAAGTAAGCTAAGATCCCTCCAAAGGGTCTTTCCTTTCCATTCCTGCTCCAGACATTTCTTTCTGGTCTCCATAGATGAATCCCCTCCACCCCTTGTAGCATGCTTTTGTTTGTAGTGCTATTCTTCAGTGTCTGAATCTCCTTGTTTGTTTTGGGAGGAGGTCTAGATGATGAACGTGAATTGAGTAGGTGACTAAATACTTACATATGCCTTGTTTACCACTGTGTTTTGTCCAGTTCCTCATCCATATCACACCAGACTGTGCTGGGGGAGGAGAGGGACTGATTTGAGGCAGGGGGTCTCTCTCTCTGTCCTGGACAGCTGCACTTTTTTGGTAAATGAAGCCAAACAAAATAAGACCAAGAAGGTCTGATTGGCATGTTCCTAATTGTAACCTGCAAGTACAGCAGTTGGGTTGACTGATCTCAAATTATTTAGAGTACAGTTACATCTCTCCCCAGCAATCTAGAAGACTGAAGAAAATATCATTAGTTACAACCAGATACAGCAGCAAGCGGATTATCTTTTGACAAACAACAATTTCATGCTTTGTTGAAGCAAAAGAGAAAAAAAAAAGGAGTGAAAGCAGGAGGAGGAAGAATGAAAATGTTGAGTTAAGACTGAGGAAATACTTTAAATTAACAAAATATTGATCCAAAGCACTAGTTACTGGCAGACTCCAGGAGACCAGTATTGCTTATAGGCTAGAAAACTGTGGTTTTGGGAGCTGCATGACAGCTAAGCTTTTCCAGATGTCAGGGAATTCCCATGCTTAGTGTGTACTGAAGGCAGACTGGGCTCAAGTTGAAGGGTATGCAGAAGCAAATGCAGAGCCACAGGAGTTGGACTCTTTTTTTTTTTTTTTTTTTTTTGGCTCTCATCACCTCTTTGTGGCAGATAGACCAGAGATGGGTTTACTGGAGCTGCCCCATGAGCTGGTGTAGTGTGAGCCTCATGTCCCAGGAGGGAGAAGTCTGCAGCACCAGGCTGTTAGCAACCTGTTGCCAAGAGCAAACCAAGCCAAGGCAAGGTCAGACTTTTCCCAATGTGTTGGGTTTGTGTGTGTGGGGAAGATGGGGAGAGGGGGAGTTGTGGGCGTTTTTTTGGTAGTGGGGGAAGGGCCACCTTGTGAGAGTGAAAAGCTCCCCTGGCTCCAAGAGAGGGACCCCCCAGCCCAGGCTGGGCCAATGAGCACTAGAGAAACGCCTCTGTGAATCCATATTTGTGAGGGGAAGGACTGTCCTGAAAACAAGTAGGTGAGGGTGAACCTGGAGGAGAAGCCATTGACCTGAACAAAATATGACCATTGGCCTGAACAAAGGACAGACAGAGAGAGAGCTTCGTTGCCAGAGGAAAGAGGAGGAGGGGGAAAGACAGAGACCCACACTCAGCTCTACCGTATGGAGTAGGAGAAGACAAAGTCCCCTGCAGCCCATGGAGATTCAATGGTGGAACAGAGACCAACATGTAGGCCATGGAGGACTCCACACTGGTGCAGAGAAGCTGAGCTTGAGGGCAAGTGTGACTGGAATTGCGACTCTGAGAGTCACTTGCAGCCAGAGCAGGGGTGGACCCCTAGAGTGGGGGGTGAGTCTGCAGCCTGTGGATGTCCCCATGCCAGAGCTGGGAGCTGAGCCTGAAGAGGTCTGTGACTCCATGGGCAGTTTGCTCTGGAACATCTTGTTCCTGGACTTCCATGCCAGGAAGAGCGGCAGAGGTGAACTGACTGCAACCCCTATTCCCTGCCCCCTGTGCTGCTGGGGGGGAAGGTAGAGACATTGGGAGCAAAGTCATTTGAGCCTGGGAAGAAGGGAGGGATGCAGGAAGGTGTTGTAAGGTGTGGTTGATATGTCTAGTTATATGAATGGCAACAAATTAAATTGATTTTTCTTCCCCAAGTTTGAGTCTGTTTTGCCCATGACCATAACTGGTGAATGAGCTGTCCCTGTCCTTCATTCCTAATCCTGTGCCCCCTTTGTTGTGTCTCCCATCCCATCTCACTGGGTGGGACCACATGGTCCCACTGTGGGTCAAACCACCACACCCAAACAACTGCCTTTTTCTGCCACACCTTGGCCTTAGGCTCGGGGAAGTTTGGGTCTAGCAGCTGACTGAGAGGGAACAGGATGGCTGTTTGCTGAGGAACCTTTTGAAAGCTGAAAGTCAAAACCTGACAGTGAAACTCCTGTTATTCCTGCCTGACTCGTGGGTTGTGAGTGACTCAATGTCCCATCAAGCCCTTTTCAGTCCAGTTTAAAATAGCACAGGCAAGTCAGCTAATAGTTTTGATAACAGCAATTTTCAAAGCCCCAGCCACAATACAATCCGAGGGCCTGATCCAGAGATAATTGAAGTGTTTCCCTGTATTGAATCCAAGCCTAAATGGCAGAGCCAGAAAGGGAAAAATAAACTCCACAGAAGTGAATAAAAACATACTTGAAAATGAATTCTGGAGGCAGCTCAGCCCGGCTGCCTTCGTGCAACCAGCAGCTCTTCTCCCCTGTTGACAATGTGGCTGCAGGCGCCGAGCATGCCGAGGCTGAGCATTATTATGGGAAGAGAGGCTTTCTCAAAGCTGTATCATTTTCTTGTCAGAGGTGAGCATCAGCAGCAGCTTTGTGCTCCAGGCACATTCACGCTGCCCCGTTACTGTGACAGGTTTGAGTGAGATGGAGCCTGTGCTCTGAGAGCAGAAATCTATTTTGCGCCCCTTGTAAAATTGCTGCCCCCTTTGCCTGTCTGCTTGCTTAATGGGTTTTCTCCTCTACCATCAGGATCAGGCACAGCAGAGAGCAAACTTTGGGATTACTGTGTAATGCACATAGATTACCTGTTTGCTTTTCCCACCAGGCTCAGAAAGTTGATTAATTTTAGATGGACTAAGGCTGATTCAAAACCTGCTGAAATCTGTAATAAATCACTAAAATGAAAATATAATTCCACTTACAACAGTGGCAAAATGCCCTTTGACATCTGCGGATGGGCCAAAATTCCACTTCGAGTACATGGATGCTGAACCACAGTTAATAAGGAAACAAATTCATTAGCAGTTAAAAAATACATCAAAGTGGGTGCAAACCCACCGTAGAGATTTTGTGAAAATATGAAGCAGATGTCATTTGTTCCTGCATTTTATTTCTACTCTTTACACAAGATATTTTCTCACTTGCTTGGCACAAGAAAGAATCCCAGTGCACTTTACGACCTGGAGAGTTAAGTTTGCATATCATCAGCCTGGAAGCACCCGATTTTAGCAAGCCATGGAAAATATTCAATGCAGCCGTTACGTTTCTGCAAATGTAACGTGTTCTTTGCTCCTAACATTAAACGAGTTTGCAGTATTAAAGATGCACAGTTTGTAAGCAGACTGGGGTGTGTGTGCATGCGTGTGGGTGGACACCTTTCTCCCATTTGCACTTCCATTTATGCAGCAGATGATGAGTCACATTATATAATTACATAGATAGAAAGTTATTTGATGTTTAATTTTGCCTAGACAAATGTTAGTTGCTTCCTAAGCAGTATTTTCTCCCTATCAGTATCTTCCTAATAGCTGTGGATTTTTAATTACTGATAATTAGTATTTACATAGAGCCTTTAGCAAACAATTCCTGAAGTACTTGTAGTAATTACATATGTAAATTGTTATGAAAGAAAAATGTTTGCAGCTTAACGAAAGCAAAGCTGGGGAAGTAGGCAGTAAGCAGAGGTTAAGTTTTAGTGTTTAAAAATGAGGCAGAGGTAGAACAAAATCCTTTGTTTTTCTACACTGTCGGACAAAACAGAACCAAACAATCAGGAATTTCTTTGTAACATTTATTTTCAATAAGGACATGACTGAGGACAAGTTCTATTTATTCTAATTTATTGATGCTGACAGAAACAGTTGAAAAATATTTATGAGATGCCTTTTCTTACATGGACTTAGTGGTCATACAGAAGGGTTGAAGGAAATGTCTTGCTGAGACATTGGACTCTATGTCATACTGTCAAATCACAGAGTGATTTATAAAACAAGACACAGATGAAACAGAACTGAAGAATTTCTGCAAATCTCTTGGTTAAGATTCCCTGTGCAATGCTGAGCTCCCAAAGTCCTTTCTTAGGTTTTGGGCAGGACTGAGCATCACAAACCCAGTTCAGATGGATAAAGGGAGATAACAGACTTGCAGTACATGTGTGGAAAGAGATACAACCCTCTTTTTGTACCAACTGCATAATTCCTGCCTATCGCATCTAGCTCTTGCTTCAGCCACATCTCTAAGACAGACCCACAGCAGCGTCTGTGGCTCCTAAATCTCTGCACGCCTCTTGGAGCTGAGGTCGTTGCTGTTACTGAGCTCTTCTGTGCTCACACAAGAAGGCTAATTTTTAAATTATTTTTTTTAGTGCTAGAAAGGGAAATTAGAATTCATTACTCATTACAGAGATAAAAGCTTAAGTTTTTTTCCTTGTGCATGTTTTAGGAACCTGCTGAGCTGATCAGCTCTGCCATCTGATGAGAGCTCTGCAGCGACATGAGGCATAGATGAATTAAAGGCTTTGTCTGCTGCTTGTTCTTACTCTCACTCTTTACCATCCTACAAGTCCACCAGGGACACGCAAATATGAGTCCATCCCAGGTCTCCCCAGCCACATTCGCCTTGTCAACAACTGCCTGGGAGCAACCCATGTGATCCTCCCTAGATCATATATTCCATTAGTATAAATTATTAAAATGAAATATTTTACAAGTGGCTACAGACCTTTCTAAATTAATCCTTTTATTCCGTTATGAGGCAATAAACCTTCACATTTCTGAGAGCTCTTGTCAGCCATGCTGCTTCACTGGGGAATAAATATAGTCAAAGGTTGGGATGCTCTTCCTCTATCCCACTACATTCATATTAATCAGGCTCACCAGCATGTGACTCTGCAGATAGTAATCATCAGATGTGTCTTCCTGGAGAAATTCAGTTTAGAACCCCACAGGCAGCACAGATCACATTAGGCTCAGGCCCTGGTCTTATCCAAGGAGGTCTAAGTGCTCTGGCAGTGCAAGCTGGACCCGTAGTGTAACTTCACAGAAAATCATTTGCTGTTGCCTGATTGGTGCCTGTTACATCTGTAGTAGGAGTTGGTTAATCCAAAAGACATGCCAAGCTTTCCAAAGGTGCAAACAGGGACAGACTGATTTCTCTCTGTCAAAATCATGGCAGATAGAGACTGAGGACTGAGCTAATTCTGTGCATCTGACTTTCCAATGTCACGGGATTATTTTCTTCCATTGTACTACACTGAGGGCCAGTATTACTTGCTGCTGTAAAGAACCAGGAAAGCAATGAACCAGCTTTGTTTAATTTTATACCTATAGGTGAAGTGTTTTTCAGACATTTCATGCAAATAGTCTTATTTACTTCTGGTACACCGTGTAGCAGCATTTACAGGCAGGATACTCTTAGAGTTGAAAACAGAAATATATGGGTTTTAAAAAAAAATGAGTGAGGGGGTTCTAGATTGGGGCTTTTAAAATACAAGTTTTCTGTAAAATATGCTGTGAGCATGTGTGTGCATGTGTGTATGCATGCTCAGAACGGACCCTGGTGATAGGGCTCAGATTCATCAGGGTTAGAGGACTTCCCTGTCAAGCCTCCAAATCAGTTATTAAGCACCCTGTACTGATAGCACACTGATCAGTTGTTTCTGGAGGAGGAAGAGCACAAGATGCTTCTGTCATCCCAGGAGATCTCCATGTTCAATCCCCTTGCCCATTCTGTCAGCCTCTCATGACAACGGATCTACAGGTGCCAAGGGAGGAGAGAAAGAGCTTGGATGAGGTGAACTTCTTGCTTCAACCCATGGCTTGGCATCACACCTGGGTAGGGCACCTGGGCCTGTTGACTCCACTTTTGGAAAAGCAGCACTTTCCTCCTAGCAGTTAATTAGCTCCCATAATGCAAATATGTGCTGGAAGCAAAGTCTCAAACCCCCTCTGAGAGTACATGACAGGAAATGTATAAAGGAGCCGTAGGAGCCGTCTCAAAAATCAAACACAAAAATGCCATTCTAAAAGAACAGTTTTTAAGTTGCAAAATCAAAGGCTTGCAAATTTAAGTGGAGAAATATCTTCCAGTTGTCCATGAAGCTTTAACCTCATGCTCATTTTTAGTCTTTTTTAGATGATACAGATATTCAATAGGACTTTTTTATTCAAAAGGAAAAATTGTGGCTGATCAGAAATCTGACATTTCTTAATGTTTGAGTGCCACCTAAATTAGTTTTCTTTAGCACAGTTCTGGGTATGTGACACTGTACATGGTTACTACATCTTTTTTAAGTAATGGGAGAATGTCAATGGTAAAAATATAAATATAATGATCTGATGAACTTTGATGAAGTACTATCTGGATGAGTCTCTTTTTCTCTGTTAAGTGTAAAAGAAACACGGGAAGACTGATGAGCTTAGCAGGGTGGACTCAACCTTTTATTGCTACTTTGTAGGACTGCTCATCTCCCCTTTTCCTGGACTTTTGTCTCCTGTCATCTCAGGACTATGGTAAGACATCTCTGTGGAACTGGAATTCAGGACACAGTTCAAAACAGCCTCCCGCCTCACTTTCCTCCATCAAAATCCGTAACCAATTTGCTTGGGCATATGATTTCTGAGTATTCTGGCAAAAAATCTTCCCAGCATCCTATAGTTCTGTTACTGTGTTCACCTAGATGTCCCACAACTTCGATGAAACGAAAATTTGGGCACCTACCTCCTACTCAGTGGACTGTTAGATGATACAAGCTGATTACTGCAGGCTCACAAGTTGCTGTGAGGCTGTAACTCAAGCAATAACCAAGCCCTATCATGTCACATGGTAGGGATTTGCTGATGAGAGCATGGATATGAATTGGCTGTGCTTCTTGCTGGTGTCTATCTACCTACTTAAACATCTGCCTGCAGGCTGTGCTGTTTATTTATTTCCCTTCTACACACCTTCTGAGCGGTATGTGCTTGGTGAGGAGCAGCAGGAAGAGACCTGGAAGTCTTATTTGCAGACTTGAGATAATAAAGCTATAGGAAAAGAATACAAATAATTTCTTTCCTTTGTCGTTTTTTTCTTTTTTTTTTTCAGCCCATGAAGGGCAGTCAGACCATACACAGGTCAGCTCTGCCACCCAAAGCACTGTCTCCTGTTCTCCCACTCTTTGTCACTACTGCCACTACAGATCATAATGTAGTTTTATCTTTCTGCCCCAGGGATCAGTGGAGAGTCTTGGGCCAAAATGTCCAAAGCTAACTAATGATGAGTGTCTTAATGTGGGGTTTAACAATGTGGAGAAAATATAAAGAGGAACTTGCCCCAGAAAATGCTGAGTAGAAGAGTTGCCCTTAGAAGAAGTGAGGAGCACCATGAGTACTTAGTCAATGTGCATCATGTCATTCCTGATGCATAAGAAATTATTTTATTGATTTAAACAGAATGGATCTATTGGTCATTTTCACCTTTGTCCCAGCAGTTATTTACTGCAGCTTGTCAGCTGCTAGCAAAATAAAAGCATATGTAAACATGTAACGTTCAGTGACTTCTTGTCAGCCTGTCATCCTACAATGTCTCTTCATCTTACTGCATTTTACCTTTCTGCAGCAGAAGGAAAATGTTCCTGGACCTGACACCTTAAACAGATAGTGCATACAAAGATGGAGAACAAATTCTCCATTCCTGTGAAGTTTGCCTTAGACTCTTGCTGTCCTAATTTTTAGAGACTATGATAAGTTTTTAATGTAGCACTTGATGTCAAAAGAGAGTCCATAAAAAGTCACTTCATTAACAAACACTTAATTCTCTTTCCTTTCAGCAGGTTTCTGCTCTTGGGGCTCTCTCCATCATAAATTTTCTCCATCTAGCCTACTCAGCTTCCAAGCTGTGACACTATTTCTTTTTCTCCGATTAAAGTATTGATAATCAAATCAGCATTTAGATAATAAAGCCCTTAATGTTCTGAGCAATTTTAGACAGCTGAGGCAAATTTTGCAGCCATGAGCTGTGATTCCTTTCTGTAGCAAACAATACATCTGGGTTTGAATTAAAATAAGGCCTGTCTTTGGTGTGGGGTGGGAATGTAGGCAGCCAGCTAATTGAAATCTATTCCTATGGAAGGAAAGCAAGGTGTTCTTTCCCAAAAAGGATCTCATTAAAAAAAAAAACCCAAACAATAGAACAGGAGGGATAAACTCTGTATGAGAGAATGTTAATGATACATTCAATCATTTTCCATTAATAGTTAGTATCTTGTCATATTTACAGACAAGTGAAACTCGAATACATGTCCACTATTGAAGAGTAATCAACTGAGTAGTGCAGCTCCTTTATACTGAGGCCTATAAATCTTACTATGTGCCATTATTGGTGTAAATGGAACAGATGTATTGATTATTTGCACCTTTGTTCCGACTGGGATATTTACTGCAGTCAGCTGTCTACTGGCAAAAAAATGCATGTGATAAATTAAGATTATGGTACCATTCTATCTAGCAAGTGATTGCTTCTGTAGAAAACAGAAATAACCATCATACCTATAAACAGATTACTATGGATGAGTCAAAATCACATTTAACTCTTTTTTACTAGTCTGACAATAAAGAACTTCTTGGAAAAGAATTATTCCCCAATAGGATGATTATTTTTCTTATAAGACAGACATGGCCAATTAGTGTTTACTAGGATATTTTTCCTCCTTAAAAAACAGTACCAAAAAAAGTTCTGAAATGGTTGAAAACAGAGTTAGGATACAAGGCTTAAGAGAGGCTTAAATAAGATGTATAAAAGTAAATCTACAGCAATCCATTTTACTAGCTAAAATATCAAATATATATATATATATTATATATGTGGTGTATATATATGTGTGTGTGTCATTATGAATTAAAAATGAATGTTATCTTTCTTTTCACATATATCTATGAGTATCAATTATCAGGATGCTTCTCACTTGATATACTGCATTTACATGACAAATTGGAAGCAGAATGACATGAGGGCTTTCCAACAGCATGTGAAAAACTGAATTTGCAGCTTTAGGTTGGAGCAGAGGATCTCGACTCTTTAGCCAAGGGAGAAATTGAGAAAGTAAAGAGGTGAAGGAGTGATGGAGGGTGGTGGAGAACCTCTAATGATATTTATTGAAGAGTCTTGATGGTTTTGGGGGTGTTGAGAGAGCGAAGAGAGGAGCTGGTGACTATCCCCTCTTGGCTCTTGGAGCAGTGCCTGCACCATACTTAGGGGCAGCCTGGCCCCACAGCTGCTTTGCTACCTTCAGCACTAAGATACCCCCAGCTCACTTGGCCTCTTCCTACAACTAGTCCAGGTACAGGAAACCTGTCAGACTTTCATCTGTAGCATCAGCTTCTGGCATTTCTAACTGCTTACACATTTTCATACAGACCCAACATTGAAAACAAATCGACCATTGTATACATTCTTATTTTCACAACTCTCAATCCTGAACTTATCTGAAACATTCTGAGTGATACCATCAGACATTCCAAGATCAGAAATGAGACTGTTGGCAGAGGAGGTTCCTAATAGTGAAACATAAACTGCTTGTACTTCTGGCCTTGGGAGGATGCATGCATAAGGTGGTCAAGGTTGCAGCAGCTAGTGTTATGTACAAAGAAAGTCTGGCTGTATAGCAGAAAAGTGGAAATAAATAAACCTCACCAAACTAATACAACAAAATCAAAATTGCATTTCTGAATGAAGCCATACACTTACCAAAGGCTTGTACTTGAGAAGGGAGAGACAGACGGGACAAATATTCTCCATCCCACCCCAGTGACCTGGTAATTGTTCACACGTGGCATTTCTGTCTGTGTGCAAATAACCTGAGCAAACCTGACAGATGTGGGATGGCACCAGGTGACCACCACCAGCACCTATAGTGCTGAAATTAGAGAGAGGAAATGGAAAATGACATGGGTACATCTAATCTGAACACTGGATCATAACTCTGAAAGAATCTAAAAGGAAGATGTTAACGAAAAATGGGATTATAATGCACCTTGATTTTATCATAAAAAGCAGCTTGCATTGGGCTAGCCGATGACTTTTTCTAGTAAGATAGTGATATTGTAGCAATGCTATAGATCCTGTCTATCCAGAACCAGGGAAGATATCATTTGCACCATCATGTGAGAATTATAAATAAAATGGACATGCTGAGGATTCACAGAGTAAACCTCAGGTAGGTAAGGACCTGGCTTCCATGGAGATGGCAACAGATAGGGTTAAAGAGGCAATACAAGGTTGAAGAGAGGTCGTTAGCAGAGTTCCTCAAGGATAAGGTCTGGCACTGATTCTGTTCATTATTTTAATTGATGAGCTTGGCAGGACTATTCGGAAATTAACTAATATTAAATGCAGCTTACCGATGACCAGGTGTTGGGAAGCACTGTTAATGGAGAGAAGGAGTGGACTGTCACACAGGAACTGGGCTGACCTGAGAGTTACACTCAAGAGTTTGAAATCCAGTTTGTGCATGAGGGAATACTAATTCTACTACATATTAGGAGCTCATAATTTGGAAATGACTCTGAGGAGAAAAAAAAAAGACTGCAGGATATTACCATAATGTGGCAGCAGAGTGGTCAAATCTAGGACTTACTTTATAAACTTGGATTGTTTAGCCTGGTGATACAAACAATGATGGCGACTGCCATGTAGATGCATTTTTGGACTCAGATTGAGGAGGGAAAATGTCTTTTCAAAGTGAAGGACCTTGGTATAAGTCATACAGGAATACACTTATTTTGGGATCAGAAGACAGCATCTGATCAATTCAGCAACCAGATTCTGAAACAATTTCCTGATTACAGACAGAGGAAAGAGAAAAACTAAGGTCAAGCTTGGCATGGTTTTGAAAGGGAGCACGTGATGCTGTATAGAGGTGGGGGCTGAGTCCCTGAGTAGCTTTTCAGTCTGGTGTGCCTATCTTTCTGTGTTCTGCCAGGTCTGTGTATAAAAATAGTGTATTGCTTTCCAGGACTGATCCTTCAGAAATGCTATATTAATGCCACAAATCAAGAAAATGCTTGCCTTGGAAATTATTTTAAGCAACGAACTGGGTCTGCTTCCAGGTTTTTCCACAGAAAAAATACTGTCTTCAAATATATTTTGGACAGAGCAAGGAAAAAAAAACACCTATTACAACTGAATAGTGCCTCTTCTCCAAACTCCTGCCATCTTCAAATTGCTAGAAGAAACAATGAACACAGGCTTCCTGAACTAAATCTAGTCCCTCTTTTTTAAGAGAAGAGTATATCATAAGCTAAAGCATCTTTGAAACTCTTCTAACTCCCCTGAAGTCCAGGAAGCTGCCTTAAAATAGGGGAATTCTGTTGCAGCACTTAATCTTTCCCCATGGAACGCTATTAAAATGGAGTCTATGGACTCTACAAGCAATTGAAGAGTTTGGAGATGTTTTTTTGCAGTTGCGTGCACATCAGAATTCAAATAAAGGGGATTCTCTTTAACTGTAAACTCTCTGAACATTAGCATCTACTTTGGTTCTTTAGCAGTAACAGCTACAAATATTGCAAATGTCTCGATTTACACATATGTTGATGGGTTAACTTCACTCAGGAGAAGGTAAGGTTTTATACACATGCCAGAATATATTTCCTTGGTGTACTGTCCAGGAATAAAAACAGAAAACCAGGCAAAAGTAATAGAAATGTTATCTATTCCCTACCAGCCAGAAATCCCAATGTGCATGAGCTAACAATGTGAAAAATGTAAACTATTATCAGTCACATTTAGAAATTATTATGATCCTCTTTCCGTCAGCTGTGAGACAGCCAAGTTCTGACAGCTCTGGCTAGTTAGCAGACTGAATCACTCATCGTAATTATACATTACTTACTCAGTAAACAGAAAGATATGTTGTAGGCGAGACTGGTAGCGCAGCCTATTAAGGTTGCCTGGCACTTTCTATTGTTAGATCCTGTTTTCAGATGCTCATAACTTTGCCAACGTTTAATCTTTCCTGCAGAATTTTCCCAGGCCAGGAGCTTCACATACAGACAGCATGGAAAAAAAAAAAGAAAAAAGAAAAAAGTAAAAAAGAGTCTCTGGATGTGAATTTAGATCAGCACTCACACAGGTGCAGCTTTCCCATTTATACTGGAGCCAGAGCTCTGTAGTGGGCAGGGAACAGGAGTGGGGTGGGGTTGTGGTGTTGTAGCAGTGTGTGGCAGTGGCTGTAAGGAGAGGTGGGGAAGGACTGAAGCGTGTTCCATAAAATGTGTACTCCCTAATGCTCTAATTTTTGTGCTATCTAGAAGGACCTTCATTATGATGAGTATTTTAATGGTTAAAAATAGCTTTGAGATCCTAAGGTGTAGGAGAATGCAGGGAAGGTGGGAATAAGTGGGGGCTAAGGGGAAGGGTTGTCTGGTTTTAGCAGTAGGAGGGTGCCATGGCAGAGGCACATGCAATACAGACGTAGTGGAGAAAGAGCTGGGCAGTTCTGCAGCCTCTCCTTCCTGTCAGCACCACAGGGATCTCAGCCTGAATGTGATGACTGAAATTATCAGAAAAGAGTTTGCTACCTTGATTCAGGAAGCTCTTCCTTTGGCTTATCTTGGAAAGACCACAGCTTTCCAGTTTGAACTCTAAGCAAAGCGAACTAGTGAAAACTCACTGGGATCTGCAGGCACTTAAAAGCACACTCTGTATTTAATGCTTTCTGTTTCCTTTTTCTTGGTTCCTTAGCATTACTGTTCTACGATAATAAATGTTTGAATGATACTATAAATATTGATCTGGAAGGAAACTGATAAAAATGAAGCATTGTTATGAGTATGTCACAGGGGTTTCAGACTGGATGTATTGACTCATGTGCTTCATAGATTCAAATTACTGATATTCATTGGTTAGTTTTCAGGGATTTGTATTCATATCTTTGAAGTATAACAAATCAATTTGATACATAAAAGACTTCTAGGGGAAAAATCACAAGGATACATCGGAACAACACATGTAAGCTCATGTAAAATGCTTTGGATTCAGAGTTGCATTTATGATAGACAATAGTACATGTCTTCTTGAGACCATTGTGCCTCTGTGATGAAAAACTGGCTATTTTAACTTTTTCTGACCAAGTGTACAATGACATAGCCCCTGAAAAGGAAAAAAAAAAATTTTGGCCAGAAAACAAATTAAAAAGAGAAGAAAGAGCTTGAAGGAAAAATAAAATAATAAAAAAAATTCCTTGAGCTCTTTGAGAAGCATTTATTGGAATTCACACTGAAAATAAGCAAACTCATTCCATAGAGTTGGTCTCCAGGTGTCCTGATTGATTTTTTATACCTACAAAGCAAACAGGTATTAATTTGCTATTTCTATTGGCACCAGATTGCAGGCACAGTCCAAAGATGAAAAATCGTGGCTGCAAAAGTCAGGACTGTGCCCAGATGAAAAATTGAGCCTTTGTGACATTGCAATAATGAATGTACCTTAATACATCTGTTGCATCTTCTGGTTTAGAAAAGTATAACATATAATAAGTATAATGTCCAATTTGGCCCTGTCCTGTGACTTTCAAAGACCGGGGTCATGTGTTTAAAGGCACACAGTCCTCATTAAGAAAATTAATTTCTCAGACTTTCTGTTGAATGATCTCTATGTCTCTGGGAATACCTGAGTTGCTATCAGTACGTGTCCTTTGGGGTGGTGTGACTGGGACTAGTGTGAATGAACTACTTTATCCTTTTCAGTTTCGAGTATTGTGCAGCCATTATCTTGACTGGGAGAGACTTTGTGACTTCTTTGAAGTCAGGTTTTTATCAGTTTCATTGCTGAATAAAAATACTGTTTCATAATAAGGAAGGGCCTTTGGGACTTAATACTTACAATGCAATTCTGACAAACCACGAGCACAGTGAAAAATATGGATTTTTATTTGAAGTGTATAATGGTTGTGAAATTTGTTTGGTTTTGCCATTTTCCTTTAGCTGTGTGGGAACAATGTCTGGGGCGTCCTGCCTAGGCCAGTCCACAAACCTAGTAAATCTAAGCTGCAGGCTAAGAACAGCCTCTGCTCCAAGTTTCAATAAACAAAACAGATGACAAATAAGAGAAAGGGGTGCAATATTGATACTACCTAATGAGGATGATGTAGGCCAGTGTCATTTGGTGGATTTTGCTGCATTACTGTGTTGTGGTTCCCAGTGTAATGTTATCTGGGTATATCTTTCTCAGGGAATGGTTCTTGTCATATTTCTGTGCAAAAGAACTGTCCAGGTGTCTGTCATTCCTGTGAGTCCTCCTTGATTTATGTTAGGTAATTGTTCACATACTTTAAGAGTAAAACTGGTGTTGCTTACAGAAAAAAAGGCAATGTTTCTCTAAACAGTTGTTGAACCCTCCAGCAGCTATTGCTGTGCTTTACAGAGCAGCCTGGGTAGGTGTCTGTCTGGGCACACACAGGCTATCTCTATTCACTGGGCAGTTATCTCACCTCCAATCCCTCTGTCTCTTTTTATTTCCTGCTATATTTATTATAGGAAGAGCAAAGTCTGCCCCAATGGTTCACTTTCTGGTGGGATTAATAAGCCCTTTTGGGGTGCTCCTTGTCCCAGTTGAGAGACTGACCCCTTGTTAGGAATCCCATCCCATCCTTTGCTCTGCCCCCCTGCCAGCAAAGCACTAAAATTTCTTCTAAAGGTACTACATTATGTATGTTTTCACAAGTGTATTTTTATATTTTATGATTTAAAATTCAATTTCAACTAAGAGTTAAAACACTTTTCTTCTTTGATTTTTGGGGAAAAGTTTGAAGAGCATCTATTCCCATTATTTGTAAGTCTCAGTCCTTCCTTTCAGCATCCCTCTCTTACTCTACTATCTGAAAATAGAATACCAATTTACCAGCTTAGAGGTAAATATAACTTAATATGTTGTCAGCATGAGTGTAGCTCTGCTTTTATCCATGCATCTCTGTAGCAGGTCAGTGCAAATTAGTTTCCTATAGAAGCCTAGAGAGATTCAGGTTTATTGGATCATTCATGCAATTGTTCTTCTCTAGTGATAAAGCTGCCACTAAACACATTAATGACATTCATTGAGGGTAAAGCTAAAGACTATGAGGTGTGGCGTGTGTTGATGGATGTCTCAGAAATCTTCTATGCTCACATTTGAAAACATGTTTTCAATCACAAAAATTTGTATATTTCACATGGCTTGTTTCATAGTAACTAAAATAGCATTTTTTATTTATACTATTTCAAACAACAGAAAAAAAAAAACCACCAGCAAAAAAGGAGAAAAGTTTGTGGATATGGTTTATGAAAGAAGTAATCAGAATAAATTGGCAACACTATGAAAGCCTCATTGCTTGGAATTCTTGAAACTAGATTAGTTAAAACCATAAAAAACTATTCCTGTTGGAAATGATTCTGCCCTAGTGGAGAGATGAACTAGTTGATCTAAGAGGCTGTTTTGATCTCTGCCTTCCATAGATTTATAAAAATAGCATGTCAACTCATTTATATGTTTTCTTTTCCTGATGAGTGTATCTGCTTTCCTTCAGCTACAGGAAGCTTAAATCAGCTGGTTTTCCTAACAGTTTAATTAACTATCGTGGAACTTGGAGACAAACCAATGCTAGCTGATATGAAGAGTAGAAACTGTGGCAAGAAAGAGAGGAAGATTAGCTATTTAAATGACAATAGAGAACGACAAAGAGGGATGCTGACAGGACTATGACTTGATTAAGATGGAGCTTTTCATTAATTTTTGTAGAGCAACTCTAATTGTTACAAAAACTATATTCAGCAGTTTTCAATCATTTTAATTCCATTTCAAGTGAGTTTAATTTAATTTACCCAATGACTAATTTTTGGCCTTGAACAAGTTAATGAGTAGTCCGGTTTTTCCAAAGGGAAAAGTGACTCTAGCCCCTGAGACATGGACTGACATTCATTTGTATGTCTGAAAGTCTCTGCACATATGTCCCATGTATAATTTCATACTTTTCTATATGATTACTTCTAAAAATTCTGTCTGCCTGTTTGTTTAGCTCAGGATTATTGGAAAACATTATACTTCCCATTTTGCATTATATCTTCCTATTGGTGTTATCATTTCCCCAGCCAAGCCTTGCAGAAATAACAGGAGCCACCAAATTCTCTGCAATGCTTAAGTAAATCTGTCAGACAGTGTCACATTCTTAAATTGCTTCATAAACTGCCAGTTTGAACCTTGTTAGTTAAACTCTAACTGCTAAGTTAAATTTGTAGATATTCAGACCTCTATTTGTAAGTGTTCAGAGTTAATCTCAGAGTAATAAAGCTTTGTGGAAAAGTGTCTCTAAGAGATTATGGTAATTTGCTTTAGGGTTGAAGACTCGTGAGACTGGTGTCTAATCTGAACCTTATTTCGACAAAGAGAAAGTAGTGGACAACTTCCACGGATTGCCTTAAGCCTTTGAACTGCTACATAGGAAGAAGTGTGCTTTCTTACTGCACTATCCCTCCAAAATTAAACACATTTCTAGAAAAAGAAGATGATTTACACTTTTCAGAAAGCCAGTGCTTGGGCTGACAAATAATGCATGTTATTTTCCCGACTTCCCTTGCTAACCTGTCCTATCTGGTTATCTGCCTCTGTATAAAAAATAGCTGCAGGAAAAGGAGGAGAAACCCTTTCCCCATCCCAGCAGTGGAAGACTTCTGATTTTTTTTTTTTTTTTTCTTTTCATGTTATGCAGAATGCCTAGGTAGGGTTATTCTAGAAACTGGGCTTTATTTCTCTAATGCTTCCTGTGAATAAGGCAGTGGAACTAAAGGAACAATGTGTTTTGCCATTGTAATTTCAGTGCATATGAATCATCTAATTTTTACTTGCAGTGGAGAAACTGTCTACAGTTTCATATTAGAAGTTAATACGAATGTTGGGTAGAGAACAGACTCCTAGGCAAATATATTATCTCTATATTTAGAAGACAATTCCATAAGAAAATTAAAATATCTGTAACTTTTCAATATAGTGTTTTGCAAATATTATTTCACAGAGTATTGACCTAAAAATTGGTTGCCACAAACGTCTGATAGTAAGAGTTTGAACTGTTTGTTCTGATAGATCATGTTATTTGTATTGTATTGATTCTATATATGGATTGGAGGAGCACATGCAAGGAAAGTGATTTTAATAAGCAAAGACTGAATCTTTAAGGAAGGATAGGAAGTAAAGCAGGGCTTGGGGATGATAGCTCTCTTATTATCTTTCCTTTTTTGTTTTATATAAGAGGAAATGAAAATTATGTGAGGTAAAGACTTATTGACTGACTGGCATTTATGAAAATAATTTCCTTATATTCCCTTATATATATATATATATATATATATAATATTTCCTTATATCCCTTGAACATAGCAAGTAACGATACATACACGTGCAGCTATAATTTTGCTATGTATGGGCTTGTCTTTGTCTGGGCTTTACTGACATTATTATGAAGAGATGTTAATTGTCATGGTTCCTCTCACCAGAGATACACTGAGATGATTATTGCATTTGGTGAGCTGCAGTTTTCTTTCATTGCTGTGGGCACAAATTGCTTGCCTGTCTCCTGACTTCTCTGTGGGGGAGTCGATTCAGCCTCTTGTTTGGCTCATTTCCTCACTTCATTCAGGACAAGAGTGACTTTACAGTATATGTAGTGCTTTTACAGTACCAGACACCCAGTCACAAGGCAATAGGAAATTAGGGTGAATTTTGGCTAGGTCTACTTTGTGAGAGGAGGAGCAAGCTGGGCGTAAGCACAGTCAACTCCAAGAACTGAGCACTTTCAGCCCACATGTGGTTTGGTGGTCAAAGCATCTATGGAAGCTCAGGAGACATTAACAGTGGGCTGGGATCTCTCCCTTTCAAGCCTTCCCAAACCCTACCTGCTCAGGAAGAGGATGTGAGATATTGCCCATACTAAGGACATTTGTGACCCATAGGTGCAGGAGCTGAGGCAGTTCCCTTGCAAAGCTGTGGGGTTTACAGCACTGAAAGAAGTGTCCCTGGCACTTGCATCTGCTGGGTAATATTTCTCATTTTACCACGTTGACTCTCTTTGTGAAGATGCCTGTGTGAACAGAGCTTTAACAATGACGTGTCTACAGAAAGCAACCAAGACAAAGAAAATACCTATGAAAACTCAAGTAAATCCTCAGGCAAACAGTATGGGCTTGTTCCAGGTGCTTCTTTTCTTTCCTTGGAAATTTTGAAACAGTCATTTTGGTCAGGCAAAGAGTGAAGAAAATAAACAGGTAACACACTACAGTTCTTGCCTGGGAAGAGAATGCGCTGCCAGTTTTCAGCTGCTTTTTTCCTCACCCTCTTAAAGCTTCAAATTACACCTCATTTTACAATCTCTGCTGTGATGTGGAAGAGATATCAGACATTGTTGCTCAGAAAAGGCTGGGGTTAAAGTAGCCTCTGCCTGCACCTCTCTGCCTCCAGGATTTTAAGGCATCTTGGTGAAAAGGATGGCGAGTATTATTTAGTCTCATTTTCTCAAGGCCACTTAAACAGTGTTTTGAAGGGGAGGATGGACTCAATAACATCCAGAATCCTATTTTAAGATGTCCATTAGTGCCCTGGAATTTGTGGAGAGAGCAATGCCTGGATTCCCTGACAGTCGGGGCTGTCTGAGGCATGGCTCATCTCCCACTTTGCCTGATTGTGAGCACCCCAAATAATCTGCTGAGCTCAGGGACCACAGCAGGGGGACTGCAATGCAGCAGCAGGAACAGGGTTCCCAAGTGACTGTGGTCAGATTAAAATACTTTTTAGAAATTACAGCAAATGGAGGCTCTCAGCCACCAGCTATTTACATGGTGCTGAACACCTAGGTGAATGTGACACTGACACATGACCAGCTACTTGTTTTTAATATTTTCTGCTGTGCTGAAATTGCTTTCTTCTGGAAAGCTACTTGAATGAATTGGTTTACTTGTATGGAACAGAGCATAATTGCTTACAGCACATAATGTGCACTCAGATAGATAAAACAAGTGATATAACCCAATGGGTGCCTTAATGTGATGTCCAAGTCATGCATTTGGACACTCAAATTGGCACTTAGGTGCATAAAATTGACATTTACATGTCTAAGTGGCAATTTGGAGCATCCAGATTAGGGATTAAGTTTCTCACGTTTGAAAACTGAAACCCTGTCTCTTTATTCTACACATTGTTATCTGCTGGGTACAGAGTTTCAGAGTACTGGGGGATTAAATGAATGAACACATGCAAAGTTGTGCAATTACACCAAATGATGCAATTTTGTTTGTGGTCTTGACTAGCTGGATGAAGAAAGTACCCACTTGCTTGTTTTAATGCAAATATTTTAGGCACCTCAAATATAAGCTAAATATAACTGACTGGGGAATGTTGTGACTAAAGTAGAAGTGGAAAAATGGTGTTTGTGTGGGTGTGCCTTCCCAGGCTGCCTATATTTAGCAAGTTGAAATGCTGCTTCGATGTTCAAGTAAAAACAGTAGTGATACAGCTCTGTTCACAGCACTGAAAAATGTGTTTCTGAGGAAGCAAAGGACATCTTTTCATTATAGGACTGATAGATATAATCAGCATTGTTAAGCCCCTTATTGTACCCAAATAGTAAATTCTCAGTTTTATGGCTGTTTTGTGAAGATCAGGCTCCACATCCCAATATGACTCCTCACCCACCAATGTCATCAGTATCAGGCCAGGGGGTTATTTACACTGCTTGCAGGTAAGCAGAAGAAAGCATGATTAAGATTAGGAATATGTTTGATAAGCACTAGAAACCAAGTGATAGAGTGGCAGGCAGAGGCTCACCCATGGATTAACGCCCTTAAATTAAATGATAAAATATGCCTAGAATAAAAGGATATCTCACTGGGAACTTCTCCAAACTCAAGCCCATATGTTACTGGCTAATCATTTCACACCTTCCTCTGCCAGAGTAATTAGACAAAAGTGAAGCAGTGCTCTGCTTATTTTTCTTGCTACTGTTTCATAATACCAGCTAAGAAATGATGAGTTATTTTAAGATCACCCCAAATATAGGGGCCCATTGGGAGAAGCTCTTTGGTACTCTGGCGATTGGTTTTACTCACCAGTTACAAACAACAGAATCATTTTTGTTAGGGTTGTTTTGTTTGCTCTTTAAAAGGAAAGAAAAAATATACAAATATATACCTGTAACTGAATTTAGATCCTGCTGCAAAAGAAAGAATTGATTTTTTGCTGTGTTACACAGAATCTAATTCAGCAGAAGTTTACTGAATCTATGCTGGTGTAAAATTAGAGCGGAGAATCAAGTCCAAAATGCTTATTGGCAATTGAGTGGAAAATGTCATCTATAGCCTTGGCATAAGCAGTGCTACTAGCCAGTATGTTCTTACCTGCATTAAATACAGGAATGGATCTAACCAGCAGCTATACTTCTATTGCTACCCCGGGCTTCTCACCAAACAGGTGAAGCCTGTAGACTGAAGTGCACAAAACGATCATGGACTAGTCCCTTAGAGAGACTGGATAAGACTTAAATTTTCACTCTCAAGCATACAGATCCTTTTCACTTATCTTTTTTTAAAGATGAAAGAAAACCCTTCCTCCTTTATATCAGAAGCTAAAAGAAAATCTTTGAGAAGTTTGGAAAGGGTGCAAAGGATTTACTGGTTTTATCCAAAACACCTATGATGGAAGCCTAAGATAGTCTCAGATATCTCTTAGCACATCTAAGTCCAAGACAGCCATGAACGGTTCAGGTTGGCTCCTGGACTGCAGCTCATTACACAGTTGATGGTGAGAAGGAGGGGTTGCATTCACCTCACAGTGACCTCTCCTGAACTGAGGTCCAACACTCACCTCCCCACTTCTTGTGTTAGTCCTGAAATGCTGGGGTTAAATAGGCAGCCTCCATCCTTTATCACTGTCTTGAGCGTAGACATCACATAAACCCAGTCTGCCTTAGATGCCCTCGTGTGAGTAACTTTTAGAAACTTATATGCCTTCATTTTCTTCTTTCTCTTGTGTGCATTTAATACCAGCTTCCTTCACCAAACAGCAATATCCAAATGGGTATATGACAGGTAATCGAGACACACAGTGAACCAAAAAGCAAAACACTCCACAGACTTGCTCTGAAGAAGGCCAGACACTTCCCTCTTCAGTTTGGAAAGGGAGGCTGACATATCTTGGACCATAGAACAACTCCTTGAAGACAAAATTAAGTTAAATAAGGGGCAGACTCCATAGATGGCAATGGCATGCTTGGTTTTATTGTGGATAAAGTTGACACTTTGGGCTGAACACGTAAATGCAAAACGCAATTAGCACAGCTGCACCCTCAAGGGAGCATAAGCATAGAAAATAAGGAAAAAAAAATGAACTGCGACTGAGACATAATGGGGAAGCTTTGGAGCAGGAGATTTGGCAGCCAAGAGCTGACATAGTTCTGTTGTGAGGTCGCATGAGGAAGGATTATGGCGTCTGCACATATGAGCCCGTCAAACCATTTGTATTTTAATCACATATGGGATGAAGAAAAAAAAAAGGTGCAAAATTAGCAATGTGTTGCATGCTTAATTTGTATTGTCTGGAAATCTTAAAAGAAAAAAGGGGCAACCCCCCTGGAAAATATTGACCATCTGATTTCTAAAGCTGGAATGTCTGGATTCACAAAAGCTCATAGCTTATGCCTGTGTTTAAACTCTTATTCTAGTTATAGAAATGTTGGTGCATTAGTGCATTGGCTTACATTGCAAGCAAGAGGAATCGAAGCAAGCTGAACATGTGTCAGTTGTTCTGACTCCTGGAAAGAGTGTGCTAGAAAGTTGAAACTGAGTATTTGTTCACTAACATCCAGGAATAATAACAGTAAAGAAAAACTATAATTTATTGGGGAAAAAAAAAAGAACAATTGCAAAACAAAACATTATTTGATTATCTCATTTGCAAACAATAAATGTCAACAGCATCCTAGACCCTCGTCAAAGGCTCCTTAGAGAATGCAAATGTAGCCTTTATCTTCCCCTGCCCTTTATTAAAACAACTGTATAGACTTTGCTGATAAACAAGACAATTAAATGTAAATGATGTCATCTCCTGGCATTCATTCACTTTAATGAGTCTAGCCAATCACCCAGTGTAAATAGTAATAGCTGGAAAACAGTAATATTCAAAATCATATTAGCAGTCAACAAAGAGAAAACGTTGACCTTTGTTTTTAACTAATGGTGCAGCTTCAGCGTTCTGTGCATGGCAATCCAGCCAACTACCCTTGTAATTTTTAAAAGTTCTGATTAAATTTAAACGTCAGTGTTTATTGTACAAGCCCTAATGAGGTGACCATTTGTGGTGGTAGGTGATGGGTTTAGAGGTGAACAAGTACGTTGCTCAGACAGAAGCAACCCAGAAGGCAAATCTGCTTCACACTAAATAAATAGTTCCCCTCATCTCTGTTCCTTTTCCCTGTGATGGACTTGCTCTCTTACAACTGCCTTAAAAGGATCTGTTCAATCTTGGACCATTTTCTGCTGAATGGTTAGTAACAGTGGAATTCAATACCTGTCCTCAGGCTGCCTCTCCCCTCCCAGGCATTGTTATCGCCTCAACACATTTTCCCAGTGCATTTCCAGACTTCTAGGGGATGCACATGTTCTTGTGAAACTCAATAAAGAATACGTAAGAGTTTAACAGAAATCAAACTCAGTGCTTCCATCTTTGCCCTACTCTTACAAAATAAAAATCAAAGACCCTTAACAAATGCGTCACTGAGAGAAATTAAATGTTGCTTTTTGTGATTTTTCTCTGTATGTTTAGTCCATGTTACTCAATTTGTCCTGCCACTGGATGTGTAGATCATCTTCAAAGAGCAAATAACCGCTGGGTCTAGGTGGAGATGTTCCATACAAAAGTGTTCACAGTTTTTAAGAAAACAGTTCCTGTGTCAACACGGAAAAGAAATTTCCCTTTGAAGTACTTGCATGTAGCCTCGCAGAGGATATTGCAACAGGAAGGGAAGAGTCATTTACTGAATGCTTATTTGAAATGGATGGTCATCATCTTCATCAGGGATAAAAATACAGCAGGCAAAGCCAACAAAGTTACACTGATTGACTGAGCTGAGGGCTGGAATCTCTGCTTTCAGTCTGACTGACTTCAGAATTTGAAGTTAAAAGCTCTTGCTTTGTCTTTTTGGCCATTTAATAGTTTTGATTACTTCTGTATGGTGCTGCCAAATTTCATCCATACAGTGGTGGTACTGAAAATGATGTGGAAGCTTGATAGCAATTTATTCTCACACACGTGCACACCAAACATATTAGCTGATAATCCATAATTTTCAAGTGATTTTGCTTAGGACTGCAAATAGGTGAAGAATGGGTAAGTGGTGTTTAGGGTGATGTACATTCAGTTCTCTGCTATGACACAGACTTTCAGTGTGTTCTTAGACACGTTAATTTGCCATTCCTGGACTTTGTCCTAGTTTGTGGTGTGATGATAGTGGCATTCATGACTGGTTAGCACTTATGTAAGGGATTGAGTGGTGCCACTGGTAGGTACCAGGCAGCTCCTATGCTTGTTTCCTTTCTTGCAGGAAAGAAGGGACCTATAAAAGAGAGTAGGGATTGAGAGGAGCTTGTGGTGCTGTGGCTTCTTCAGTTCTAGTGAAGTGTCAAGACTTAGGAGAAATTTAGTCCCTCAGAATTAGTTCCCTGGTTACATGAGTGTCAAGGTGAGGATGGAGATACCAGGCTCTGACAGGTGGACTAACAGTTAGGAAAAACTTTACCTCAGTCAGAGATTTTGATTTCTTTTTATATCTTCTATTTTTATATTTTTTTCCCTTCCTGACATGTGTGCTGTGTAGATACAGAAAAAGCATGTAATTTATTGCATGCATGACAGTTGATTATCCAATTCAAAATCCCTTGCAATTGCTATCAGACTGTGCTCAGCCTGTCTGCAGTAGGTGCTTTACTAAGTTATCTATGTCCAAGAGAGAGAAAGGGGAGCAATTCATATCACCATTGCCCAGGGCTGCTAGAGCTTCACGCCTCTTACCATAGTGGGGCTACCTAATTTAAAGTATATAGCCTACATACATTATATACAAATATGCATATACATGTATAAATATAGATGCACACACGTAAATAAAATACTGAAGTATATACATATATAGTTGGACACATATATATCTAAAAATTTCTGAGATTTGTGTAACACATCGTTTCTACCATTGACACTTGTCATTATCAAAGAAACCCTAACGTTATCACAAACCCTAACCTTATCCCAGGTGTGTTATAACATTGAACCTTGATTCGCAAGCGGATTCACATCCCTGAGGAAGGTGTGCACGAGTCCTCCATTATCATTACTGAGTGTGCAATGAGGATCAGGCCTGAATCTTTCTAAAGGTAAATAGTGGGTAAATGTGAAGCCTGGAACTGTCATTTAAGTCTTTTCTTCTCTAGAATAAGCAACTCTTCCAGAAACAGTACTCCGATTAAAGTTTGCAATAGTTCCTTGCAGTCGTTGATCTGTTTTGCTATTTTACTGTAAGTAAATTTTCTTCTCAGTGGGTGAACTGCACTACAAACCATAGGCAAAGTTCTGAAAAACTGCAAACACTTACGCTTTACTGCAAATGTAACTATAACAATTCAAAGTACTAATTTTCTACCTCATATAATATGTGTAAGTATGCCTTAGCAACACTCACGGGAAACATAATTTAACACTGCCTCTATCTTCCTTACCTCAAGACGGGAAATTTCTGTCACATACTTAACAGAAGGCTGGCTGAGCTTCCCATGTGCTTATCTGCACGGGTTTTTCAGGAACATCTTGAGGGGGTGTTTGTTTTTCTTTAACCCTTCACTAGCTATGTGGCATTTTCACTCAGCTAATGAAAAGATGATATCTTGGCTCTGAATCTCTCCCTGAGTTAAAAAAAAAAAAAGATAGTAATGAGAAAATATGGGCTGGGCACTTCATAGGAGCAGATCTGAAAATGAGGTCTTTATCAATAGGAGACAAATAGCTGTCTGCTGCACAGTTTATCTGTCAGGGACCACTCAGCACACCACGAAGAATCGGCAGCTGGGTGGCAGCTTCCACGTTCTAGCCAGCATTTGCATTACTCATGTTTGTATTGTGCATAATGCCAGGTTCACACATATAGCAACATAAAGATTCTAAGAAGCTTTTGTTTTTAAAATATGAAGTATTTGAAATATGAAGTATGAGAAAAAGGAATTATTTCTATGGTAATTTATAACTGTCTATGCAAAACAGAGATTAAGGACTAGTGCCATTTGGGATTAACAGTGAAATTTATCATTAAAATCACTAGCAGATCTTGAACAAGTTATTTTATGAGTTAATTTGGATTCAAAAGAATGAATAAAACTCAGTGGTCTAATTTTTGTTCCACTCGGACAGTGAAGTCTGCATCATAATACACCAAATTTTCATCTTGCTGATGTGCTATTACACATGGACAACAGTGCTCAGGAAAAGCAAAGTCTGTGGGAACAGATGTTGTCTTTTTTAAACTCAAGTAAGAAGCATTTTAAGATAAGATTCAGAAAAGCAGGCAAGCTGGGAAATCAGCAAGGCAAAGGTCCGCCCAGTCTAAAAAACACCTGTCTCTAACAATGAACTGTAGCAGATACTTAGAAAAGTAAAGAATGAGGCAAGTATGCAGTGGCATGTTCCTGGTCCAGTCACGTAGTTCACAAATATCATCAGATTGGAGGTGGTATCTCTTTGCTCAGTACCTCCTAATTGATTTAAGTCTATGAACTTGTCTTCCTGGTTGTTTTGGGTGGATGGCTGACTCTTCTTTTAAACCACTGTCAGAGAAAGAGGAGGTGATATTTAACTCCTTACATTAAAGCCTGCTGCTATGGGAATTGCCAGTAAGTGGGACACTCACATTTTTTATCTTCTTTGGCTATATGGGTTCTTTGTCTTTTTTAGACATTTTTTTAATTCAAATTAACTTTTTCTGTCCTCATGAGGTGCCCAAAATACCACACTCCAGGTAGCTGTGACAAAGATCAAGACTTTCCCCTTACTAATAAAGCTGGGAAGGAGAGGAGGTAGGGAGCAGTATTGTCCTCCATTCTGCTGACAGTGACTTACTGCAAATTAAGGAGTAAGAGAGGAAGCCAGAGGGAACAAAGTGAGCTTGCAGCACACAGCTGGGAAGTTGGACCTGGTCTCTGCTCCAGTGATGTGCATGTATTTCCCCCAAAAAAGGTCTTTGGAGCAGGCGCCAGGGAGGTTGAGGGTGAATAACTCTCTGCATGGAGTGGGGTCTAGGCTGGAATTTTAATACTTACCTTTTTGGCAGCTAAATCCTACTTAAGTTTTGCTAAGAGCACAGAATCTCATCACAGCCAGAATCTTGGGTTTTATCACTTGCCAGGGAAATCCTACCTCAGCCAGTCATGTCCTGGTGACTCAGGGGTGGCAGGATACAACTGCGGGTGAGCAACTTTTGTGGGTCTGAGTGCTCGTGCCAAACCAGCCAGCCACCAGCTTTCCACAGCAGAGGAGAGAGACTTCATCTTTGTGATCAGAGCTTGCAGTCAGGATGTAAAAATTCCTTACTCTAATCCCTTAGCATGTGAGCTTCTGGACTGGTATTGCAAACTTTGTAAGAGGAAGGGCTTCACAATACATTAGGTAATATATGAAGTTTTGACCCTCATTAATTACTCTTGTAGTCCCCATAATGTTCATCAGTGAGTTCATTCCAGCATTCATTTTTCCTGGATAAATTTGGCTGGCAAAGCGGCATTTTATTTGGGCATGAAAATATCAGTAATACGAACCATTTCTCAGATACAGATTTGGGCAGAAACGCAGTTTCCCCTTCCAAAAACATTTAAGATTAAAAAAAGAGATCCAAACTCCAAGCAAGACAAAGTAGAAATCTTGCAAATGTGCTTAACCTGACATCGTGTCCCCAAACACAGATGTGACTCATTGAAACGTTTCACATGAATGGTTTTGAGTTGTTTCACTTGATTTTCTAACTAATCTTTTTGACAGATTTTTTTTTCTTAAAAATGATCATGCGTTTGAAAATGCAACCATTTGAAGCAAGAATTTTAAAGAAAAAAGAACTATTTGTTTTCCAAATTCCTAATAGAGAACTCAACTCCTTCCCTCCTTATCCCCCACGATTCTCTCTGCTCCAGTAATTAGAAACAGAAATTTCATCGCGAAGCCCCAGTTTAAAAACACTGCCTGTCCTAAATAGTTGCACTGGATGACATTTTTGCTGCGACTAGTGCTACCCTCAAGGAAATGTACTCGCTCAGACATACAGCTCAAGCCAAGAACATTTTTGACACCCACAAGGAATCTGCCAAGTGACTGTGAGCATCATGCATCAGAGTGTCATTCCAGCTGTAGGAAAACCTAAACCACATGAGCGACTTGAACCACAGTTTCCTCCTAAGAAAAAAAGAAATTCACATATGTATCACAGCATTTCATTTTTAACTGAACTGCTTACATGATGGCAAAATCCAGGAGGTTAAAGAGAGGAGCTTATTCACTACTGAGCAATGTTCAGCAAATATTCACCACGGCATCGGATGCTTGATAAAGCTTTAAACCTCCCGTGCTTTAGTGAACCTGAGGAACCTCTCATTTGAATGAGACACAACTCAGGCATTAGTCAGACAGGAGATGAGATGCAGTCCTATAAAATAACTACATTAGTATGAAAAATGAGACATAAAGCAAACTGTCCCCATATGTTGCTATCCATATCTCAGAAAGATTTTTCTTGAAGTCTTACTGTAACGATCATCGAGGGAGTTTACATGCCCTAGCCTGGAACTCATATTAATCTAGAGAGGAGGAAAGGGGGACAAACTCAGACAGAGATATCCAGGAAACAGGGACAGATGGGAGATATTTGAAACAAAAATGTATTGGCAGGGGAGACAGCAGATGCTTTCCACTGAACTACATTTGGTTATTGAGGATGGTGTTCTCCTCAGAAACACAAAGAAAACTGCTTGGGGTCCTGAGCTGCTTACATGCAACACCGTTGTCTATCCTGCTGCATTACTGATTACTTCCAACAGCTTTTTAATGTAGTTTGGGGGATACAGTATATGTATCATCTCTTTATTACAGTCTTTCAATCATCATCATGATACAAAGAAAAACCATTGTTTGGAGCAGATGAGCTCTTTTATTTGCTAATATGTTCTTGGTTGACACTAATTTGCCACAGGAAAATTTAGCATCCTTCTTCAAAATGCTGCTCACTAATGCCATTCCAAAAACCAATGGGTATGCAAGAAACAGCATCAAACAACCCATAATAAAGCAGTTTTACTACAGATGTTCATTATGCACATGATTCTCTGTCACAGCCTGTGTGTTTTGGAAAAATGTTTGACATTAGTTTGGAAAAGCAGTAATTAAAATTAGTTATTTCTCATAAAATTCAGTAAGATCAGAACCACAGACATGTCACAGTGCTCAATTCCCAGGACTGATTCCCCTCTCCCTGTCCTTCAAAGCATGTTTATTAATTTTGTTGTAGACTTGGGTATCATATCCAAAGCTACTATGTATTCCAAAAGACATCATACTGGTGAGTAGCAAATATTTGGACTTTGGAGATCGATGCTGTTCTCATTAATACATCTGAACACGCTCCTGATTGCCATTTTCCCTAAGAGCCCATTGGAGACATGTAATGAATGCACTGCTTGCTGGATTAATTGTCCTTTGAGCTCATGGCCTGCCTTTTGTACCCTAATTGCTTTACTGTGCTATGGAAAGTGTTTGTCATGTGCTGTGGCTCTCCCTGGTGACTGGGTGTACAAGTAGCTTCTGATGACATGAACTGACTTGCACTCAGAGCCTCACCACATGAACAAAATGGAATCCATCATGTGATGAGGATGACTTCATTTTACATTTTTTACAATTGTTACAATTTTTAAATTTATATTTTAATGTACATGTTCAGCTGAGTGACTAGATGCAGGTCTGTTGCATGGAGTGCAAAAGTACCAAGCTCTCTCCTGGAAGACTGCATGGTCTGGCTGAGGAGAGAGGATTGCAGTCTAACTGTTGTCAGCATCTCTGTGCTCAGGTCACTACTTGTAGCACTTATCAACAGAAGATAATAGGATTTTTATGAGACGATTAAAGTTTTTTTCAACATTTGATCCTTTCTCATGCCAAATGACAGAATGTTTCATTGTGTTAAGGAAAAATAAAAATTGTTAGCTCCATTTTTTTCCTATCTTTTTCTTTAATTTTATTTTTTGCCATAACTTCAGATTGAATGTTATTTAAATAAACTGAGGTTTTTTGTTGTTGTGATTTTTTTTCCCCATCCCTCATGTGAATGTGGTACAGTTTTGCAGTGAACTCTTCTCTAGTAGTATGTCTGGCAGTTTAATGTGTGTGGTCCTTTGTTCTCGATTTGCTCATATTGGACGAACAAGCATTCAATATTCAGACAAAGCAAGCAGAGTATTAATCATCTCCTGTGGTGGTATGTGGACCCTGACAGGCTTTTAGGTACCCCGAGTAAAGGAGAAATTTGTCAGAACAAAAGCGTCTGAGCAAACATTGCTGAAATTGGTCAAAATTTAGGTCTTAAATGTCAACATTTTATCTTCTTGGATCCAACTTTGAAGGAGTTTGCAAGAAAAAGCTGGAATTCCCATCTCTTAGTGAGAGTGGAGTGTCAGGAATAAGTTCCCTTCCTTCACAGAGCACAAGGGACTACAGAAGGAAGCAGTGAGGAGATGGTATCAATCAGAGTTGAAGGTAACCACAAAATAGCTGTGGAACGAGTTCCCGACATTGCCTGTGAGTTTTACATGCAGATGTAGCATTCATCAGTTCCCATTGACATCAGTCTGTGTTGCAATACCAAGACATGAAGCATGATTGATTAATCTGTAGCTCTGACTCCATTTCCTGACCTAATAATTCCCTGCTCTCCAATGCAGAATATGAAGGCTCAAACAAAAGAAAAAAAGGGAAAATGAGATGCCCCTTGCTTCAGTCTTCCAAATAGGAAGATAAATGAGCTCCCTATTGAATAAGGCAGAGGTTTGCTGAAAAGCGCTAACTATATTTGGGAGTACTGTGTGAATTTATATCCATGAAAAAAGACAACTCTCTGAGTCACTGATAAGTGGCAAGAGAAACATTAGGTGCAATTAAATATCATGTTAAAAACTGCTTTTGGAGTATCTCAATTGCCTTACAGGGCAGTTTGGCTTCTGAAATGTCAGGTTCTGGAACCTCTGACTGCACCCTCAACACATAAAGGCAATTTAATAAACCTTTTGGACCTGAAATGAATGTTTTGATGACACTATGAATACAGTATATGCTAAAGATCTTCTATTCCATTTTCTATAACCATAAACAGATACGCTTTAATGGTCTGGTGCCTTTACCTTAAAAAATTCCAATTTAGTTCCCTAGAGCTATAATAATAAAAACTGCTGACATTCTGTTTTTATTTTTCAGAGTAAGAAGAACCTGTCTTATAAGGGCTTTTCTGTATTTGTGGGCTGGAGAGATCAAGTTAGGTCTTAGAATCAGGCATCTTTGTTAAGAAGAAAGGCACTTGAGAGGGATGTGACAAGGACTTTTAAACTTGACACAGGTGACAGCAAGTCTTTCAACACATAAAGCTTATTCATTTTTTGTCTTGAAAATAGCTTTGTAAATGTCACAGCTTAACGTTAATTTGGTTCATCTTTGCTTTCTTTCAGCAGTATTTCTATCATTCTGAGTTTGAAGAGAGGACACATCCATTTCTCTCAGAACAAGCTCACCATGCAGACAAGGACTCCCTTTTTGCCAGGTTTGCTGTGCCTGCTTCTGGCATTCCTGGGTTACAGGAGCTCAGGTTCTGGTTTTTGAAAAGCCCTACATAGCAGACAGGAAGAATAAGGCCTTAAAATGTTCTGTTTTCTTTGTTTTTTAAACATAAACACACATAAAATGCAAATGGAGGGTAGTGAATTGTATTATGGCCATGAGGGAAAATACTTTCTGCTGGAGAAACTATATCCCTCTCCTGTGGCATGTCATAAAATGTCTTACATATTTGAACTCAAATCTGAAATGGCAATGCAGAGTTAGATGTGGATGCAGCATTTTGCTGCCTATTACAGTAAGTGTTGACATTGTATTGAAAGCACATTACTTATATTGATCTGACAGAATTCAATCTTCAGATATCTCAGAGCAACCAGCATGGGGTTATTCAGTATCTGAACAAACCATCTTCTAATAGTTTTCACTAGGAATGATCATGGCAATCTTTCATAGGCCTGCATTTTTCTATTTTTGCTGATTCTTTTTTTTTTTTTTTTCAGTATTTCCTCAAGAGTTAGTGTTCAAAATACATTCATAAACCCTTTGCATAAACCCTTTGCAGATTTTGATCTCTTTATAAAAGATATAATCACAGTTTTTGTTTGTTTGTTTTTGGTTTTGCCTGCTAGGAACACTTCTACCCTATTGATGTAGCAAGTTGTTTTTTCCCCCTTGTACAGTTGCACAGGAAAAAGCACTGTGGACAGCCCAGCTCTGTATCCTGTATTATACAGTGTCCAAACACAAGCAGATGCCTAATGAGGAAAGTAAGACTGAAGCAAGTACCTACTGATGCTCCTCCAGAATACCCTCCCAGTGGTCTGTGGCAGAGGGCCTCCCAGAGACAGAGGAGATGTATTTGTAGATAGCACAAACTAGGTTCTTTTCTTCCATGGGTTTGCACTTCCTGCACTTCTTGAACCCAGGCTACCACAAATGCAATTTTAAAATTAATTTTTAGAGAGGAATGCATAGCACAGGCTACAGAAATATCCCCCACTGATCTGAAGGTTGACTAAACTTACACTTTGAGTTATCCCCTTCTGATCAATGTATTGGACAGCGATAACCTGAGGCTTCTCTTGAACATTTGTGACAGCAGCCATTAGGTCTGAGCACTGGCAGCACTCTCAATGTGCCTATGGTCTTCAGAGCTAGAGGCTTATATAGCTAAGGCAAAGGGAAAGAGAGCACAAAGAACTGGGAAACCCCTGAAATACAGGCACTGTACTGAAGTTGGTCATGGGAGCACAGGTCCAACCTTTGAGGTCACTAAATCTTGCTGCTTAATACCGGAGGCAGACAGATCTTGCTGTCCCTGTGTGCTGTGGTGAGAATGTCAAACAGCCAGGGCAAGGTTTGTAAGCACAGGTATTATCTGGCTGGAAAAAAAACAAACCAAACCAAACCAAAAAAACAACAAATGCTCTTTCAGTCACATGAGCCTTATAGTACACATGAAAAGAATGAAACATAGGTTGAGAATAACATATGCTTGGACCATCATGGTTACAATACTTCTACCACTGCAATTCTGACAGATAATTATTTTTCATTGTTAAGAGTCCCTGAGAAATATGCAAATTTTAATTACAAAGCACCAAGAGGTGCTTTGAAGAGGAGCTTCACAGAAAATGACCCTCCCTTTATAAATCTGATTGTTGTGCAAAGTTCTAGGAAAATTTCTTAACCAAACCCCATTATTTTTGTATCCTATTTCAGACCAAGCTGCAGCTTAGTGCTAGAGTGGAAGATAGGTTTAGAAAGTCTGAAAGAAAGCCCATCTCATGCTTTTGGTCTGAGAGCTGAAGGAATTCCTGATCAACACCAACTTGCTAAATCTGCTGAAGATTAGAGCTATGCTGGAAATGAAGCAGCTTTCAAGGTGCTTCTTCCTATTCTGTACAAACTTTTCCCGAGGAATTGAAGCCCTGACCCAGTAAAATCTTTCCAGGCTGGGAATCTGTTCTGTAGTCCCCTACTCATATTGTCCTCTATGTAATGAGTTTTCTCCCCGTGAAGCAAAATGGACTCTCGCAGCTATTGTCAAAGCAAGCGTTTTCCCCTTTTTCATGCTCCCAACCTTCTCAGTAGAAGTTCTAAATCTTTATTCTTCCAAGAAAAGCCACCTTAGTGGAGGAACCACCTCCCCTTGGATTCAGCTTTGCTTCTCTAGCACACAGCTCTGTGGCTGATTGTATCTAAGGGTGACATAGGTGGTCAGGGGAAAAAAAACATTATGGAATTTGGAAATGGGAGAACTGACCTTTCTACACACAAGAAAGTGAAACTGAGCTGGAATTTAGAGAAAAATTTTAAGGAAAACAGAGTATAAGCAGGGGCTGAAGCCCAGGTCTCCCACGCTAGGTTTGGGTCTCATCTAAGAGGGTATCCTACCACCCTGGAATCCAAGGTGTGCGTTAAGATGAATACCACACTGACCATTGAATAAATTTATGTCCTGTGAGAGACTGTTAGGTGTGGATTCTGCAGTACATCTATTGAGCAAACATTATAGATGACTAGTATTTATATGAAGGAGAGACTTTACAGCACTGTTTAAGTAAATATTTGCTTTTAAATATTTGCATAACAATGCTTAGATTTACGAGTGTGAATTCTCAAGATCCCTGTTTTTATGATACCATTTCAACAAGGACAATTACTTCCATTCTGTTAATGAGGAAGAAACATAACGAATGTTAAGAGATCATGGGAATAGAGTAAGATCAAAGGTGCATATTACCAACTGGAACATATTTTCCCTACACTTTTATTACTGAATGTTATTTGCATAAAGAAGTTTTTTTTGGTTTAAGATTTTCTCTTGCCTTACTACTGATTCACAAATGAAGTCATAATCTTCTTACTGTGACATCACAGTTGATTGGTGGGGAAAGCATTATCAAGTCATACTTCAGTGACAGACGTTCAGATGAGGGAATGAGCAGCTCTTAAATAGAAGATCCTATTTTCATATTCATGTGCCATGTATTAAAGTATTAATGCTGAAAGGAAACAATCCCCCATGCAGAATTTTTCCATCATATGACAGCAATTTATGAGGCGTTTGGCATTATAAAGACAGTCATAATGATCTGTCCTTCATGAGACTCTTAGGGCAGCACTACAAGGCTTACAAGATGGGATTTTAAAACAAAAATCAAACCTATTAATATAAGACTTCTGCTGGATTTTCCAGTGTATGATGTCTCCCCTGTCTCTTTGTTAGACTGCAATCATTTGGGCTCAGGGAACACTTTGATACTAAAATACTATATTTTTGGCACTAAATAAATATTAAATGCTTGTGTGCATCTATGGCTTTTTTAGAAAATAACCAATTAAAAGTAATATAGCCTCAGGAACATTTTTCACTATGTTTTATGACTTATCCACCCAGCACCCGCATGAGCAGCTTAGGAGCAACCTGACATCAGAGCACTGATATGGTGCAGTTAATGAATTCTGTTCCCTTACTTAATAGCTACATCTAAGATTGGTTTATATGTGAATGGATCCTTGGTGAATATATTGGAGAGACTAAAACCTTTATTTGTTCAGTTCTAATAAAAGATTAGTTCAAATCAAATTAACAGGGGATTTAAATTTGCATGAGTTTCCAGACCTGGATTAGGATTCATGTCCAAGTTTGACCCTCCTTCTACAACGAGCTGAACTGAAATAATCTTACAAACTACTGTTCACAACTGGATGTGATCTTTGTGGTTGGTATCTTCTATTCATAACACAATAGGATAAAATAATCCAGAGATGGATATTCAGTTGCTTCTATGATTTATTCCATTTCCATTTTTATAATTGAAATAATGAAGCCCTCTTGCTATAAGGAGGAACAGAAATGATCTCCCAGGTGATCACTATTAACCATCCCTTTGCTTCATGTTTTACACCAGGTCTAACAGTTCTTTCCCCAGCTCTTGTTTTTGGAGTGAAATGCACACTCATATTAGACCTAGGACTGGGTATCAGAGAGTGCTTATAAATTCATAGCAATAAAGAAATTCAACAAATTAGTTATTCATTTTCTTTTTGTCACCTGGGAGTTCCTCATAACAATGTAATTCTTTGCTGCCATATGCTACAGCTCCATGAAAACAAATAATTTATTCACAAGTTACAAAGATCACAAAGAACCAGGAACATGCAAGCAATGTAACATCGGCATCATGCACAATCAGCACAAGTGAGGAAACAGAACCTCTGTGGAAACACCTTTATTTGAGATCCCTGCAGAACTTGCACACCTGTCTGCCAGGACAGGTAATAATATAGCTGGAAAAGGGGATTTCTATGAACTGTGGAAGTGCTCCAGGTGTGAAGTTGATAGGTCTGACTTGGGTCCAGTTTAGCAAAGCACTTAAGTTGCATTGACTTTGCTTCAGTGAAACATATCTGTGTTTCTCAGAGTCCCTCTTGCTGAAATACACCTGGGATTGAATACAATGGTAGTTCTGATCTTTCAGGGGATGTTGTCAGTTTTAAACATATATTAAAAAACCAAAACAGCCCCTGAACACTGAGTTTATTTTCCAGTGATATAGATAATGAGTTATTCAATTACAACTCAAATGTGCTTTCCATTTCCATTACTTTCCATTTGCTCTGCCAGATGACCACAGTTTGGTGTTTCTCTGTTTGGGAAATGAAAATAGATTAGTCTGTCTCGCTTCTGTTTACAGCCTGATCCCAATAAATTTCACTTGGAGGTTCTTGTCTGTCAGCCCAATATGTGAAATCTCCAGCTATAGATGCCACAAAGGGACATTAACAAAAATAATTTCCTTTGAGAATTAAAGAAATTACTAGGCTGCTTATTTTAATTCAAATTCTTTTAATTAAAAAAATATTTCAGTCATGTCTGACTTTTTAATTGGTTAAAAAAATCTTGCACTAATTTTTAGAAAGCTTTACTATTCTGTGCTTCAAATCTATTTATTTTCACCCTGTCTCGGATTCACTCTCCACTTACAAAGTCCGGAGCTATTACACTTTGTGAGTCTGACACACGATCAGCACCCTGCTGCTGGGCAGGCTCCCAGTGCCGGCTTGTAAAGGAATGAGCGAACACAGGAGAAGGCCCCAATCTGATCTGGCACCATTCCTGGAGTAGAAATGGAAGATGCTCTGTGACTAATTTTGGTTCATTTTCCCTTCTGTAATGAAAGCACACTTTTTCACTTACTCCATCAGGAGGGATAAGATGATCTGATTTCAGACCTGTATTACTATATTTCAGTGTATCAGTTCATTCCTCTACTACAAGCCAATATTTATGATACAGGCTGTATATATAACTAGAGTGCGTAATCCCTTTTATCCACCGCGCGTGCCAGACTCTGCATTGAAGTAGGTAACAGTTTCATTGTATTGCTAACATTACCATTTCAATAAAGTCCCTTCACAAAATGGTTCCAATTCACCCATGCAAAGCTAGGTATTTCTTGATTTGTCATCTAAGGAAACTATTAAGATTGCCAGCATTTTTTATTTTCTTTTATTTTTCTTTGAATAAAAATCTTCTAGCAGAAATTTGGCTTACCTTTCTGTGTAATAATATGAAAAATTTATTATTTGCTATGAAAATTTTTGAAGTGTTCTTGAAAAGCTATGTATTCAAAGCCTCAAATAATTTGTCTACTTGGAAATTATTAGTCTTACATCATTAAATTAATCAGTTATTTGGTGATCCATTTGAAGTCTCTGAGCTATGTGTCTTAATTAGAGCATGCACCCCATAATGCAGCACTTTTGCCCAAGGGAAAAGACTCTGGTATATCACAAACCATGTTTTCCAACAGGAAAGCAGGACAATGGAGGAAAATATCCAAAACAAGTAGCCAACTCAGGCTGGAGATCCCATCCAAATGACATCTGCTTCTGTCCAACTTTATTACCATCTTCTTCCTACAGGGAAGGGATTATATTGTGGCATATGAAATATAGAGAAAGCAATACTTAAACAAGAAAGCAGGAGGAAAAGGCTGGAGGACCACATTTCCAGAGAGGAACAGTCTTCCCTGAAAATGTTCAATGCTTGAATTAAAGTCTGAGGTTGAGGGGTAAGTTATGGGGGAAAGATTTAGGAATTCCAGCAAAAGCCCATTTTTCAATCAGCTTTAAAACCCTGTTTACAAATCTAACCTTAATGCTAGTTATCGACAGTCTTCTCCCACAGGACATTGATCTAGGAGATGCAATGTTGGAAGCTTGCAGAAACCTTTAATTTACAACTACATTTCTTGACTGAGTTAGTGGGGGCTCTGTCAATGAGGGAGGACTACACATTTGGGAAAGATGCTCCAGAAACTCATGTCTTAAGTTTGATTAGGTGGAGGGAAAGATAGATAACTTTTGCTTTTAAGTTCTGACAGAAAAAAATATGACATTTGCCAGGAGTGGAAACACACAGCTGGGGTAGAATTGCAATATATAGCCAATGTCAAGGCAGGACAGTCAGAGCAGCTGCACTATCTCAGAAGCAGGGCAAGAATGTGGTCCAGACACTCCAGTTACCATCTGACACTCAGCATCCCCCTTGTTCAAGGACTCAGAGGCAGTTTCCTGTATGTCCAAGCAAGGAGTGTAAAAACCATGCCGATAAATCATATCTCAGGCGGGTTTTATTCTACAGGTAGATATAGTGCAGAAACAGGATAGCTCCTGCCTGTAGAGCACAAGACCCTTCTGCTGTCCTTTGTGCAATGCAGATGCAACCACCAATAAGCTCAGGGGAAAATTCCTCCTGCTTTAGGAAAGAGTACTCTTAATTCATTCACTGTCCTGAAGCAAAAGTATTCCCCTGCACCTCACCTCCTTGCTCTGTGCTGGGACCTTGCTTAGGTCTATCAGCAAAGAAACTGGCTTTTTGGCTCCTTCCCGGCTCCCTGTACTGCTGTGCGGAGCCCTTGTGGAGCCCTTATGGAGCCCAAAGGTACTGAGGCAAGATAACCCATTGAGCTGTCATGGCTCAGGCACAGCAATTTCTGTAATTAAGTCACAGTGGACGTCCAGAGACCTCTTCTTCCCCTGGCTGAATGATCAGGGGCATGTTACAGTCAGATTCACTAAGAAACTCTGCACTAGTCCAAGGTAAGGCTTGGATTCAATACTTCAACTTCGGAGTGAGGCATTTTAACCTCTCTGCTTCCATACTCCTAACCTAGCTTTCACTGACATAAAGTGATGGTTGAAGGGGAACTGAGGGCTAGTGCTTCCCTGTGACTCTTCATTTTCCTATGTGAGCATTTTGTGATGCATGTGGTAGAGCATTTTGTAGCATTTTTGTAGCATTTTGTCATGCGTGTTAGTTTTTCAATCATCAAGAGGTGAGAAATAACATGCAACTGTCAGAGCACTACAGTACTCCATAGAGGGGCAGAGTGCAGGATCTGACCCATGTCTCCTTGTTCCTCTGCCAGTGCAGCATCCTCCTGATCAAAGCTGCATTGTCCCAGCAAGTGCCACCAAGCCATGAGATAAGTGTCAGGCAAATCAACGCAACTCCTAGAACCAATCAGGAATCCAGGACACCTTGCACCTTGCCCAGTGGACCCTGGGTCTGGTGTCATGTTTATGCCCTCAAATTCTCTCAGTGTTGCCTTGTTTTTCCATTTCCTCCACCACCCACCATTTCCCTTCTGAGTCTCTCCCTGCCCACACCCCCCCCAAACACATGTCAAACTGTGCTTATTTGGACAGTGCAAATTATTTCAGCAAAAATGTCTTCAACAGTGGAGTTGTATGGGATCCACGAGAGGAAAGGCATGTGGCTGAGGCATTAGGCAGGAAATCTGCTGTTTGGCTTTTGCACTGACCCGCTGTCTGACTCAAAGCCAGCCCTATTTAAACTGTTGTCCCCCAGACAGATCCATGGTGATGACAAGCCAGCTCTCTGCAGGGAGCAGGGTCCCCGGGCATACCCACACTGCAGGGCAGAGCTGTGCAGAAGTCATGGGAGCAGCCAGGCTGAGCTGGTGGCCATACATCGGAGAATGCTTTCCCCTCTCAGCCTGACCCTGGTTCCTCAGGCAGCTCATTTAGAGCCAGCTCAGATATCCACAGGCTCACTGCAGTGTGCAGTGTAAATAGGAGCTTAATCCCATTACAGGCCTAAGCAAACCCACGGAGGCCAACATCTTGCACTGGCTGATATACAAATGCAAGGCAAATCTTCATGGCACCCCCTTCTCCAGTGTGTGAGTCGGTTTGGATGGCTCCTTACTTTAAATTGAAACTGGTGACATTTTACACCAGTTTACACCAGTTGCAACAGGTATGAATGGCAGAGAGCCACGGAGCATGGCAAAGAAGCCAGCCCAGGATCACCTCTGAGTTTGTCAAATCGCTGTGAGGATGTAGCACAATTAAAAAGAAAGCCCTTATCCGTGTCACTGATGAGTAACACTTGCAGTTACTAAAATGGAAAGGACTTTAAACAACTGATTTATTTTCCATTAGGTGGGTTGCTCTATATTCTTTGCAATTCTCTGAGGCTGGGCTGTAGAAATAAACAGTCAGGTTCACTTTTATTCAGTGTTGATTTCTAGTCAGAGTGCTTTGCTAGGCTCTTGGGCTCGAATCAGCAATAACTGGGCTGTAAATGATGAAGGAAAAAACAAGAAAGAGAAGAAAGGGAGAATGGGGAACGTTAAAATTCCCAAACTATTCCTGTTTTTCCTGTGTTTGGCAGAGTTATTCAGAGACAGATTTGGGGCCAAATTGGCTTCTAGTAGCACAATTTGATGATTTTTTTTTTCCTCCACAAGGCAGAAGACAATAATTAAAAAATGCCAAACAGCACTGGTAAACTCCATACGCTCCAACAGAGCTGCTTCTCTTCAGGCGAAGGGATGTGCAACCAATTACACTAAAGAGACTGTGGTAGATTTACTTTTCCATCATACAAAAAAAAAAGTTTGTTGTGTTCTTCCCTTGCAATTTCTTTCTCCTTCAAGAGAAAATATTTGGTCCAGAAGTCCTAACCTTAATGATCTTCTGACTGCCATAAAAATAGTAAACATGCAATTAGAAATGGCATTTACCTGGTCAGATATGCTGAGGCTTGTTTTGCATTTTAAGCGTATCTGATATAAGTTTTGCACCAGGTTGGCAGTTTCTGTGCTCTTGAGTCTTATTTCTGAATACATTTCCTTTTGAGGCAAAACATGGAGGAATGCACCACAACATTTTGTCATGCAGTTATCTGCATTCCTGGACAGTGTCACTGTCTGGTGTGTGACGCATTCATGGTCTCTGTGAATCTTTATGTGTCCATTAGAGGCCTCTTCTCATTCTGTTTTGGAGCCTCTGTCAATGAGGCTCCAGTGAACTTTAGTTTTCAGAGGAAGGCATATGACATAGATGGGAGGATGGCATACTGCAGGGTAAACGTAGCCACATCTCCTGTCTGTCTAATTTTATTACTGAGATATAGACACCAGGAAAATCTAAACCTACTGAGAAACAAATGAAGCTTAAATAGATAAGAAAATCCTTGTTATTCATTACAAGCAGTGATATTTCCTATGCACTACAGCTACAGAGGTATTCTGGATAAACATGGATACAGAAATACATGTTGTGCTCAAATCAAGCAATAACTTGGAGAAGATAAAGTAAAAATCATTTAACCTTTGTTTATTTGACAATCCAGCTCTGCTTAGATGGTCAAATCAGTGGAGTGCCTGTAAAACAAGTAAACTGATGAGGTATCCTAAGGAAGGTAAATTTATGTTATTATGCTATCCTATGCTATATCTCCTTTATGCATCGAGTTACCAAATTAAACAGATGCAACATCTGAGGATGCAGAAGGAAGATAGATGAGAGATGGTTGGTCTCTGTAAGAAAAGGACAGCCTTAAAGATGTGCAAGATGTGCAGAGTAAGTTAAGTTGTTAAGTCTGTGTGTGTAGAGGGAAGAATGGAGGGTGCGTTCATTTTTGATAGTGGCTTTCCTTGTGTTGTGCCAGAGTGTTCACTATTTCACAAAATGATTTCTATGCTTTGATATATGTGATGATTAAACCTTGACAGAAAGCTTAGCTTTGATTTGGTTCTGCTAAAGATTTCTAAAACGTAACTATAACCTGGTCTTTACCCAAAGTTTCTGGATTGTTAAACTGAAGAAATGGCACAATGTAGGGATGGTACAAGACCACCCTTGAGAATATTAATTTTCTGTTTCATTGTGATACGATTGGATCTAATTGATAGCACGGAGAAGTTTGATGGAGTTTGAGATTCAAAAGAAACGTCCACTTTGTGCTTGCTTTGCACATCTCTATTGATTGCCATTGGGTAAAGCCAGGGTAACAGCAGGACTTGTTTGTCTTGATCACTGAATCAAATATAATGCCATTCCACGGGATCGTGAACAACAAAGAAAGTTAAGCAAAATTAAGACAATAACACTGGGCTTCAGTAACAGTCATACAGGAGCCAGAAGAAAATAGTTCAAAGGAGATATTTGTAAGAAAGAAGCAAATGGGGTCAGGGAAAGGTAATTCATGGTAAAGATAACCAGAATCTGCAACAGTCTTTCATTGCAGTAAGCATTGAGGATATAAAGGAAATGTTCAAACAGCATAGGCGCAAAGAGTGATAAGACTTGCACTGCAGAGATTAAGGTATCAGTTTCCAGCCAAAGGGATCTGGGGATTGGATCATTATTGTGCTATTAGCTGTTGGTTGGAGATAAACAAAACAAATGTTTATTCCCAGGAGAAACAGCTCTTTGAGTTTAAGTGACTTTGCTAATTTGAAATTCCCTTGAGTAAGAAAGCAGTTTCTCACTGGAGCTGGAGTCCTCACAAGATAATGTCAGGGTTATAAAAAGAATGAAAGTATTTCTTTTTCACTGTGCAATATATGGTGATTCCTCCCTTATTCTCTACAGGATTATATACTGTATTACTTATCTTGTATTACTCAGTCTAAAAGAAACTAATATAGGATGGTCTTCAATATTTAGGGGAAGCCCATCTGAGTGTGTGAACTTCCAGGCCCTGGACAATATCTGCATGTGTTATCATCATCCTGTCTCTGACACTAGCTAAAATGTTGCCAGAGAAAAAAAATTACTAAACCTGTTGGGAATACAGGGATACCCTTGCACCACTGGTAAGTCTCATGGCTGTGCAGAACTGGGTGGACACCAGAGCTCATTGAGGCCAGACCTCAGCTCTCAGAAGCTAGGGAAATTCCACTGCAGACCTAGACAGTATTTTTTCCTAGATCTTCACCCATGACCTTTCATATGAGTTATCTTTGGAAAGCAACAAGAAAAAACAAACAAACAAACAAACAAAAACCCCAACCCAACAGAAAACAGAGCCCATGTCATCTTTCATTCAGTTCAGGCTGCAGAACTTGTGTTCACAAAAGGAGGACTGAACTTCAAAGTTTTGCACTGGTCTCTGTTACGATGCAGGTCAATAGACAAGGATATGCTGGCAATGAGAAAGGCTGGTCTTTTGCACCGTCTTTTGAACAGAAGATGACAGCAATCTCTCACAACACTCTTTTTATTTCTGGAGTACTGTTCTGCCAGCAGAGAAAAGAGACCTGCTTTCCCATTGTAAGGAGTAAGTAGCCTGCCCAGTGAGACAAATTACAGCAGCATGGCACTGATATGACTGGGCGAGCCAGGAAAAGAACCTGGATTGTGCAATCACTTCCAGGAAACTAAATGTTCATTATAGTAGCAATGAATTTTTTTCCTTCTTTCTTTATAATGGATAATGCCACGATTAGCATTTCAGACTGTACATGGAGTCTCAGCACAGGACATCAAAGGCTTTCCTTGTATGTTCTTCTCTTGCTCTGTCTTATTAGTGTATATAGTGCCTTGAGGATATAACAAGCAGAACTGCAGAATGCCTCATGAGCAGTTTAGATGTGAAGGTTTGCTCCAGCCCCATGACAAATGAGAGAGACCATTGTTTCAAATAGAGCAACTCTCAGGAGTCCCACCGCCCCCAGGACACCCTTAAATAATGTAACCCAACCCAACCAAAATAATGAAAGAGGTAATTTTTTTTTATTTTTCTCCCAAAGTCTCATTCTCTCTTAGAGAATTCCTACCACATTTATTCAGGAAAATGTCACTTTTTAGGTTAGACCCTGAATGCAGCAACCACCTTTCAGTGTCATCAGCAAGCTCAGAGCTTCATGACTGGAAATATCAAAACACTTTGACAAGGCTATCTAGCAGCTTTCCTGCATGTTCAGTCCCTCAGGTAAGGTTGGACTGATATATATACATTATATTCTCACTTTCTTTAAAATTGTTATTCTGGTCAGTTCAGCTGCTCTAATTTTCCTGTTTTTATTTTAAAATACCTTCTTTACTGTCCACAGAAGAAAAATCAATCTGACTGCATTTGTGGCAGTGGCATTTTGCCTTCTACTTGTTATTGTACCTATTTGTCTCCAGCAGCAGTCAGCATGTGGGTGGTTTGGAGAGAGATTTACATGCTGATATTTTATTAAGGTTCCTTTTTATTCTGTAATTTAACTGGGGAGATTGAAACATTGTACATTATTTTGCCTGTGGTAAAATAGACCTATTTTAGCTTCTTTTTTTCCCTTCTTCTGATTGCTCATTAATATTCAGAGTTTATCTTATCTATTCCCCTCTTCATTTGGTTTGTAAATGATTCCTTTGCTTGCTCCTTTATTTTTAAGCCTGTTTTCAACTTTTGTTTAATCTTCTTGGTGGCTTTTTTCTTGTTTGTTATTAAATTTTGAGTTAGACTTTTAAGCTTATCCCTTTTCATGTTCATTCCTTAAAATGCCAGCTGCTCTTTTTCTCTGTATTCTACAGAAACTGTGTGAACACAGAGAAATGGAGCTGCTCCTCCAGCATGCTAGAGATTGTTAATTTTGGTCTAGCTTTCTCAGGTGACAAGAGCAGAGTCTGGGCAGACTTTAGCTTTTCACTCCCTGCAGCAGCTGCCATTAGAGACGTCATTGTAATAATAATGGGACCACAAAAATGATTGGAGGGGTGGATGGATTACCTATCCTGTGAAGAACGGCTGAGAGCGTTGGAGTTGTTCAGCCTGGAGAAGGGTTCAGGGAGACCTTATTGTGGCCTTTCAGTACTTAAAGATGGGGACAAAGTTTTTAGCAGGGCTTTTAGGGTTAGAACAAAAAGCTGATCTAGACTAGATGTAAGGAAGACATTTTTTACAATGAGGGTGGTGAAACACTGGAACAAGTTGCCCAGAGAGGTGGTAGGAGCCCCATCCCTGGAAACATTCAAGGTCAGGTTGGATGGGACTCTGAGCAACCTGCTCTGGTGTGACAGTTTCACTTGGCTAGCCCTTGGCTAGCAGCCAACAAAGCCGTTCACCCATTTCCCCCCCACCCCCAGGGGATAGGGGAGAGGATTAGGGGGGCAAGGATAGGAGACTCGTAGGGTGAAATAAGAACAGTTTAATAATAGAAAGAAAACTTAAAATAATACTAATATTAAAATAGTAATGATAATGATAACAGTAACAAATATGCAAGTGAATGACACCCAATGTTATAGCTCACCCCCGTCCTGGCCAAACCTGGCCTGTTCCCAGGTAACGATCCCAAAGGAGCGACAATCCCAGAAGAATGAGAGCCCGAGCGAAGGCCAGAGAGAGCAAGAGAGGACGAGCCCCTCACTAATATACCGGGCATGGCGTGATATGATATGGAATATCTCATTGGCATATCTAACTGTCAATTAAGTTTATTAATTTAAATATTCTAATTCCCCCTTAAATCTTGTGCTTGTAGACTAACAGAACACAGTCCTTCACTTCCAGTGACAAAAATGTAAACACTGGTGTGTGATCAGTCTCTCTCTCACAGCAAGTCCCAGGCTGGAAGGAAAACACCACACAATTCTAGCTACTAAAAAAAACCATAAACAAAACCAAACCCAGAAAACTGCTCTATTTCAGCTAAAAAACCAGGACATCTGGTAAAGAGGGTTGGACGTGATGCCCTTGAAAGGTCCCTTGCAACCCAATCCATTCTATGCTTGTATGATTCTATGAATAAGCAGTATCAGGCGCTAGTGGATGAAGACTCCATTCAAGTGGTAGGGTGTCACCGAGGTGTACATTGCTCTAGCAGGCTTATGGGAACTATCTCAAAGCAAGTTTTGAAATCAGTCATTTCCTTTCAGCTGTCATTCCCTCCATAACTCCCCGTTGGCATCTCTAGTGCATCCACACCTTGGTATACTTGCTGGAGACCTGCAGTTATGGTTGTTAACATGTGTGCTGAAGTACGTTCTCTGTGTTACCTGGGCTGCAGATACCTGAGCTAAGGCTGGGGGGCTCCTGTACTCTCATCACATTTTGGCTTTGCAGAATTTTTTTCTTGTCTTCCCATCCCTACTGAGCAGCAGCACGGTATACTGCAAAGGAGCAAGGACTATCATTCCCTACAAATGGCTCTGCCTTGATGTAATTCTGCTGACTCCAGAGAAGCCATCCCAATCTTAGAGGGATTCTAAGGAATTCTCAGGAAAGCATTGAGCCTGATTGTCCTTGTCTGAATACTTCATCAGGACCCATTTAGTTTCCTGTCGTATTTATTTAAATTAAAATTCCATTTATTCTATTTTGCTTTCTTACTTGTCTTATAACTTAGGAGGCCTTGGGTCTATTTGCTTTCATGAAGCCCTTTCCTCTCTTCATTTCAAATAGTTTTTAGAACTGGCAAAAGTAAAATTTGCCTTCTTGCTAGCATTGGTTCTCTTCAGTTTCCCCAAGTCTGTCCCTGTGGTCTTTACCCTTTGGCAGAGATGTCTCACTGGGCTCTGTGCTCATTTTTCTCTTGTTTTCATCTTAATTCCTCTCTATTTCATTTTTTATCTTCTGAATTTCCACTATTAACCACTGATGAACCAGTCTAACTCCCTTCCTCAGCTCCCTCTTCAGCATCTTTGGCAAAGCCATACACACCAACAGCAGGCATCACTCAAACATCATCCTGGTCTGGTACAAGGTTAAATTCTAAATTCACCTGTTGTCATGGTTTGAAGCACAGTTTCTCTTTCAGTGCATGATAACATTCTTTATACAAAAAATGGACCATCTTGACAAATTTTGCACCTGTGTTTTTTCCCCACTGCAACATAACAAATATTTAATATGCAGATGCACCTGACCTTGTTCCTTGCTGTCTGTATCATGCAATGTCATGTGTAGCAAAGGACCTTCAAAACTAATATGTAATAATCATGTGATTGATGAGCAGTACATGGTGAAATTGACTTTTAAAGGAAAATGGAAAAATTTAACACAGGGATATTATGTTATTTAGCAATGGAGGACATATGAAAGCTGAGACAGACAGATGCAATTCTTCTGAAATGTCATACAATTTATTGGGAACAATGACAATATTGGAATGTTTCAGTGGCATTTGTCGTTGTCAAAGGCAGATCAGTAGACTAGATGGAGCCAATTGTGACCATTATGACAATGACTAAGCCCTTAGGGACCAAAACAGTCTTTGGGTTCCTTTGTATACTATTACCACAAGCACAGCTTGTGCTGGACACTGGTAAGGTACTGGTATATGTTGTATATACATATGATCTACCTGCTGAAAACTGAAACAATATTATTTTTTTTATTCCTAATTTGCTTTGACTATACGTGTTTTTTTTTTTTTCTTCTTTGCTCTGTGGATTTGGCATGTCCAAGCTCCTGCTTTTCAATTGTGTGAAATATTGTGTACCTCTTGATGCAGGAACTTAAGTAGCATTAAAATTTTTATATGTAGCATTTTTAATTCTGAAAAAGAGCCTTCTTATTAGAATGGGAAGGTTTTTTTGGGGGAAGAAAGAGGTCAGATGATCAGTTCTGTGAAAATGGAAGCTGTGTATCTTCTTCTCCCAGAAGGGGTGCTCAGGACTTCTGAGATACTTCTTTGTTGACTCAAATCTGTAGGCAATCAGCAAAAGAAGATAAGAGAACACAGCAATAGGTCAGATTTACAAGCTGAAGCCTCTATCTTTTATAAAGAAGGTGCTATGTGAGTTAGCTCAAAAGGCAAGAGAAAGGAACTTGCATGAATAGGGCAGCAGAGTCAACACTTCATTTTCAGTGCTGCCTCTGGCAGGCTTGGTTATAGTTCTGGAACCTAAGTTTACATGAAGGTACAACCTTATCTAAGGGTGAGAGAGGTAAAGAGTTGCTTCTACATGCTGCCATTGGTTCTGAGTGATCAGGGCTGCTATAGGCAGCTGTAATTGAAGTGTTTAGTGTTTGCTAAATACAGTTATTACCTGAGGGTTCTTGAAATACTGTTTGCATTTTTTATGGTCACTGGATTCTCCTGATTACCAGATGTAATAGACTTTTTATGCTACAATGCAACTGTTGAACATTTTAATTGGAATGCCATGTCAAATTTTTAAATTAAAAATCAAATACTCAAAGCACCAGTGCTTTTTTGATTACTAAAATTAAAACCTAATTGAATTCTCCCACCAAAAAATATCCTGTGGAAATTTAATTAGAGAAGTGTAAAAGAGCTGATTTTTAAAACATATTAATTTTTAATTAGGAAAAATCTGAAAGGCAAATTAGTAAGTTTTAAATTTTCCAAAATATGAATATGGAGATGCCATGTGTCACAATAAAGGGAAGACCCACAGTCTACCTTCCTAAATAACTATATATCACAGGGTTTGAGTCTTACCTGAATAAAATAAAAAGTGATGGATACCTTTTTCTATTGTGGATCCTCATAAAAACCCTTTATTCATGCATGCCAAAGGACTAAAATGAAAAGTCGAAGTAGCTTCAAATGAACATTTGGAGTAGGGTGCAAAGAGGGAAGTCAGCTGGTTATTTCCAAGTAGGGTATAATGTAGACCCTTCTCTTCAATGTTCACCTGTTTACTGGCAAGACAGCTTTGCCAGGTTGGCTTAGATCCCATTCTCAGGTCCTTAGCTCCTCTGACCTTGCAGAGCATCTGTCTCCAAGGTTCTTCTCCAGAGACTAGCACATCAGACCTAAGTGTTGCATCACTCTGTATTGCCCTGCTTTTGTTTGATTTACCACTGTACACCCAGGAAGATTCACACAGCATTAATTAGAGCGAAGAAATCATTGACAGCCTAGGTGTGCTCAATTTGGCCTTGTCAGGACATTTCCATTTCCCATTGATTTTAGTTGTTCATGGTTGCACGCAAAGTGTCAGTCAGTGAATTAGAACAGGTGATAGAGGCCCTTGGGAAAAGGCGACACCATCATTAGTCAAGGAGACTGGAAATGTTTACTTCTTTCTCAATGTTTTTTTCTTTTGTAAAAACAGGCATCCAGCAAACTAGCTCTCTATCTTGTGGTGTTGCGCAATTTCATGATATAGCAGTTAGGACATAATTTGATTTAAAGGAAAAAAAAAAAAATACTAACTACAGCTCTCTGGAGACTCACTGCTTAATGAAATAAACTTAAAAGTATAAGGAATAGCAAAATGAAGAGGAACGGTGCTTGCAGGGTACATTCAGATCTGGATTCTCTCAGTCTCTCACAGCTGAAGCCAGGGCAGCATGTGACTGTCACTCAGGACTTGCACTCCTTGAGCCTGGAGATCTGGAGGAGACCTACCTGAGCAGACCCTGCAGGGCATGGACTGACTCCAGTAGGCTCCAGATCATCCTCCTGTGTGCATGATTTAGAGAATTCCTTGCTTTTACCTTGGAAAACCTTTACCGGCTTTGAGAACAAAGAAGAAGGAATCTGCTCATGATTAAGATGCTCATGTGGGAAAGGGAAACTGAAACGTGAACCAAAAACCTATTTTTTTTATCTTTTCCTAAGCACTAAAGTACAAAGTAAGCCTATTTTTTGTCTACCTCCTTTCTTTTTCCACAACTTGCAGACTTGACACTTTCCCTATTGCTCAGCTTTAACTGGAAAAATCATATCCTTGCCCATGGCTAGGCTGGTGCTAGTGGCATTTTTGTAGGAAGAAGCTGAGATGAGAGGGTTTAAAATGCTCATCAGTTTCTTGGATGAGTGCTTTAGCCATTAGCCTAGCACACAAAAGCAATTATATGCTCCCTCTCAACACACCTATATGAAGGGAAATGAAGCAGAAGCTGTGCCTCATCTTCCTCCTGAAGACTTTGCTACTCAGGTAACTCTGTGGATTTTCTGACTATTTGGAGCAGATTTTTCCCCTAGAATCTGAGTTTGGTGTCAGAACTCAAATTCTATGTTTCAGGAACTTTCCCATATGTTTCTGTTTCTCTAGATTTTTCTGCTTTTTCTAGGCACTGTTTCAGGCACTTTTCTACTTTTCAGACTATGGCCCGAAGCCATTTAGCAGAACTGGAATTCAGATGCACTGGAATCCCTTAAAATGTTAATTCACTAATTTAGGAAAGATGGTCAAAAATATTATATACTTTCATGGTAACCCTGCAATTGCTATCCTTCCCATGCTGATTTAATAGTCTGTTAGGCACTTGAAAGTGAAGGAATGAAGGTATGATTTGGTTATCATGTAGGCTGATGAACCGCCTCTCTTCTTCAGGTGTCACCTTTGAAGTCACTTGCAATCAAACACTCTTGTTGTTTTTCATATAATTTCTCATTGCATACTTAGGCAATCTGCTGTCTATAAGCAATTATTACAACAACCTGCTTGTTTTCCACTTATGTATAATAACAGTTTACTCATTCCTCAAAGGTCTGTACTAATTTTAATTTTTCATGACAAAATGAGAAGCAGAAAGTCTATTTACAGAAGTAGCTTTTAAACAAATCTGAAAATCAAGGAACACTAAAGGCTGGGAAAAGGATTAGAATAGGATTAGAATACTCATATCAGGATGAAGAAAGGGATGAATATAAAGAGTTCATGAGGTAGGTGCTTGGTTTACCATGATGCAAGCACTTTCACACTGGATAGTGATTTTACATGTTACTGCTTTCTGTTTACTTGATATTGCCTTCACAGCTGAGTCTTGTTAACAGTGCAAAATCAGCCAGATTAGTTTAAATAGCTTTCAGATCTGCAAGGATGCATCTGCTTATGCCCGTTCTCTGTGTTGCATTTTGTTAAACAAAAAAAAAAAAAACCTCCCAAGCCCCAGAAAAAAAAATATTTATATATGGGTTTTTTTTATATATGTGTGTTTATATAAACAAACATAAAAAAGTTAAAAATCAATATAATCCATGTGAATCAAGTTTGTCAATCACTATCATGAGGCGATTACAATTTACTGTTTCCCTCCTTTCCACCCCAAAGAACAAAACACCCAAACCTTCTTCTCTGAAAAGATTATTGAGTTTCTGCCCAGTGTGCCTCATTCCTTCAGGAGACAGGGTGTTGATAAGACTGGCAATTCATCTGATCCCACGTTGCAAATCCTGTATTACCAGTCCTGAAACCATGGAAATGTCAATATTGAGAAAAAACAAAAACCTACACATGGAAGGAGTTTGGAAAAGGAAAAGCATCTGCAAACTATGCACGGGAAAATCCTCCCTTAAGGAAGAAAGTGAAACAGTGGCATGTGAAGCATGCAGGAAGGTATGTGAATTTGGGAGTAGGCTGAACATAAGTGTCCTTGGCCCCAGACATTTAGAGCCCTGTACTGCCTCACTGATGGTCTGTGGTGATGTGCACTGTTCCAGTCTCCCTTCTCTGGGCAGCACCAGCAGTGGACATCTGCTCATGCAAGATTAACTCTCATGTCATACTGGCCCCTCTCCCTGCATGGTGGGAGCTAGCCTGCAGATGACTACTTTAAAATTAAATGGTCACATTAGCCAAGTTTGGTAAAAGTCTGTTCTCAGCAGATACTGGTTAGAGTGATTTGTGATGTCCAAAAGGATTTAGGAGAATAAAGTTTGAACCAAAGCGAGCTAAGCAGAAAGCTATTGATGGGATTTATATTAGCTTAATTTGGTGTTTGTGAGACAAAAGCTTATTTGTAGGACACTAGTAGGAAGAAAGCATTTTGCCATAAAAATTTCTAGCTGAAATAAAGCAAAGCAATTGCAGCTTGTCCACAGGGTTGATGTAATAATCTTTCACTTCTGAACAGCTGAGTTCTGGACCCCAAGTGTAACCCTCTAGCAGATGCTTCTGTCAGCAACCAGAGACCTGTTTCAATCTGTCTAGAGTAGAAATGCTGGGAAAACATAGGTTTTGTGTGGAAAAGAAACAAACTTTTCAGGGAAGAGGTTTTTTTCCTGAGATAGAGGAAACTAGGAATTGTTTTTTTCCTTCTGATTATGGCAAAGGAACACAGAATTTCTTGGGCTGCCTTTCGACTTGTCAATAACATGTATGTTGGAATTTGTGTAGAAAAAAAGAAACAAACAAGGTGCTACATACATATTTACATACTATCAAATCCAGACACTAAATTAGGGTGCTTTCAATATTTACAAAAGATAACTATATGAATCCTTAAGATAAAGAACTCAGATCTCACTAAAATTTGCTGGGAACATTATGACAATTTTTTTTTTTGGCAAAGAGTGTTTATTCATCAAAAAAATTCTCAAAAATCCATCAGCTTAAGTAAGTGTACTTTTTAAGATCCAGAAATGCAGTTTGGCATGAAGAAAGATCACCTAAAACCAGTCCCTGCACCATCCATCACTTGTCTGTAGTGCAGAGATTACTGCATCTACCTGGGATACACAAGACTTCAGCTCAAATCCCTGTTTTAACAGACTTGAAATTCTGTGCCTTATGTTTCTGGGAAATACCAGCTATTTAAGTTACAGATCTGATTTCTCTGCCAAAGGCTATTTTCTTCCCTTGTGATGTAATCTTAAGAATGTATCTCCCACTGAAATGAAAGACAGTCTGGTTTTAGCCTTTTTGGAAATGCTTGATGTCAGGATGACACTGTGTGATCAAGTGAAAGATCAGGCATAGATATAACATGGACTTTGGCTAAACCACACAACTACTTTTATTGAGGATGTTTCCAAAGACACAGAACCTCTACCCTTGTCCTACAGAACTTTTTGTCTCAAAGATACTTTTCAAAAAAATCTGTGAGATTTCCGAATATAAAAAAATTGATTAATTTACCCTTTCATTTTGGAAGTGTTATTCCCCAAATCTGCAAGAGGCCCATTCATCCCCCAAATGAACGACCTCGCCATACTAAACAAACCTCTAAAATTTCCCATCTGCCAAAGCATGGGGTACATGCTTAACTTTGTATTGGAAGAACACTGGGTTCTACTGATGTTAACCAGCTTCTTTCAGCTACATAGAATTAAATCTGTGACTAATTGCTTTGGGTGAACCTCAGCTTGGAGTGTGAGGCTAACCCTCCTGACTGCAGTGGGTTAGCTGATGTTCTAAAAGCTTAGCATATGCAGAAGTGCCTGGCTACACTGGAGCCGCTGAAAAATGGAAGAGGCAAAAGATAAGCAATCCCTGAGCTAAACCTGTAATCTTAAAAATATACACCAAAATGTAAATAATGAACAAAATACGGAACAGTCTCATGCCTACATTGTGTAATAGATACCTCACAATACTAAATCAAGATTTAAGCACTGAAGAACAATGAACTTTGAGGAGTAAGAAACACAGTCAGGAGCCTGTGGTTTGCAACCTGATCCTCTTTCTATTAAGTGCAGTATTTGTTTTGTAAATTAAACTGTTCTTTTTCAAGTCTCAGCTCTTTAAGAGATTGTGTTCTGCTTGTTTAGTATTGGTTCATTGAGTACTTTTATCATTTTAACATTAGAAAAGCGAAGCATTTTATTTTAGATAGATTCTAATGAATTTTATAATTAAAAGGTTTTTACTTTTTTATTGCAGGAATTACTTCATGCTTGATAGCAAGAGGCCCTGACACACATTTAATGTTTATTTATCAAAGTGGCAAATCACTGATAATTTATGCTGGGTCTAGCTCTCCACAATGAGGTTACTGTCGCAGTAACAAATTGTAATTAAACAGGGCTAAGTTGAGGATGGACTGTTGTGGTATCAAAACAGTATTTCATTATACTCCCGTCAATTCCCATGTTGTATAGTTGCTTAATACTGAACGCAGAAGGGTGACTAACCAAAGACAGAAGTTACACCTGGTGGAAATAGGGGTGTGTTGCAATTCCACATATTGTTTGTACAGCAGAACTTTAAATGTTTTCCCTTTAGGAATGATGGAGATGGACTCTACTGGGCTTCACCCTTGGCTCTAGCCCATATTGTCATGTTTGGTAGTTACTCATGCCTGCAGCCAAGTCACCACGAAAGACTGTCTCTTGAAAGGGGAACTACATCACATATGTGGATTGTGGATCTGGGACCAGATCCTATGGCACAAAGCAGGTCAGAGGGAATGGTGAAGGAAGGCAATAAATCTCTGACAAGACCCCAGTCTTACATAGAAAGGCCAGTTTCTAGCTCCTGTTGAATGAAATAATCATAGAATGATTTGGGTTGGAAGGAACCTTGAAGATTATCTAGTTCCAATCCCCCTGCCACGAACAGGGTCACCCCCCACTAGACCAGGTTGCTCAAAGCCTCATCCAGCCTGGCCTTAAACACTTCCAGGGAGGGGGCATCCACAACTTATCTGGGCAACTTCTCTCACAATAAAGAATTTCTTCCTAATATCTAATCTCAATTTCCCCTCTTCCAGTTTAAAGCCATTTCCCCTTGTAATAGCACTACCTGCCCTTGTGAAAAGTCCCTCCCCAGCCTTCCTGTATCCCCTTCAGGTACTGGAAGGCATCTATAAGATCTCACCAGAGCCTTCTCCAGGCTGAACAGCCCCAGCTCTCTCAGCCTGTCCTCATAGGAGAGGCGCTCCAGCCCTCGGATCATCCTTGTGGCCCTCCTGTGGACTTATTCCAGTAGGTCCATAATAGCAAAGCACTGTTACAAATATAGTTATAGAGCTTGAGAAAAAGCACAAAAGTTTCAAAGCTTGTCTTGTGGGTTCAGGCACTTTTTTTTCTAAAGTGACTTGCACAACAGCCCTAGATCTGCTATGCACTTTTGTTAAACTGCTGATGTGCAAGCCAAAGTAACTTCTGAAAATGGGAGTAGAGCTCACATGGATTTTTGCACAGGTTGATATGGAAGTGGATGAGCACAGTCTGCTCAGTCTGCCTCATCCAGTTTCAGTAAAAAAAAATGCATTGCTGCACCAGATTGGTTCTGAGTCTACGCAACTATAGCCTGGGTATATCTGATGCAGTCTGGGATTATGTCTGTCTGGATCCCCAAACACAGGCCCACACAAAACCATTATAAAAATGCAACCCAAAATAGTGAGAATCAGAACTAGAAAACGGCTAAGTGTCTTATGCCAGTCCAATAGCTACTTTTAATGCTGGCATACTATAAACAGAAGAGGAGGAAGGCAGCTAGAGATACGCTTCATGCTGTGCTCATCGTGACGTGATCATGATTAACAGTATACCTCCCAGATACAATATGCCGACTCCACAAAAGCTTACTCAAAGCTCAGACTTATTTCTAGTTCCATAAGAAGCACCATTAAGTGGCTGGGCATGCAAATATATGCAAGAAATGCTCTGTTTTACTTGCTACCCAGTGAGCTTTCAGACTCAGTCCTGACCCCGAGCTGTTTCATGGGGGTAAGGGATCTTGCCATTAACTCCAGTGAACTGGATCAGGCCTTCAGCATGTTGTCTTCATGGAGAGTTTGTGGTGGAATTAAAAGGGCAAATGTCAGTCTTTAACCTTTGGCTGCGTAGGGTTAATGGACGTGACTCCTCCCAGTTGATGGACATGGTGGTCCTTTGAAGGTTCAGTTCTGCATAACCCTGCCCTCCCGTTGCTCTGGCACTCTGTGTGCTTGCAGCAGCTTTCACAAGGAGTTCAGCCCCGGCTTGCTTTCTCCCCCTCCCTCCTGCATGCCAAAAATGTGCCAGTTACAGAACAAAGGAAATATCACAGAGTCGGTTTGGTGGGAGAGCTACAGAGCCCAGCAATTACCTGCTGTTATCACCGTGGCTGTGCTTTCTGTCGTGTTATATTTCACATTTGCATAGCTGTGTGTATTTGCTCTTTCATCACTGTTGTACGCAAGCTGTAATCAGTTCATTTTATGGCTGTCTTCAGCTAAATTCTTTGTTGATTTTAACATGACAGAAGTTGAAAAGATTACATATTATAAATAGATAATTAATATATCAGCACAGCTTGTTGCTCTCTGTCTCTCCATCTCTTTATGAGAATCAGTTTTAACGTTTCCTCTCCCTTTCTCTCCTCCATGTAGACTGCCTGAGAATTAGAATGAAGCCTGACAGCTTGATTAAAATTTCACATGATATTTCTGTTTCAATAGAGGATTCCTCTGTCTTGAATAAATAGGTCATGTGTGAAAAATGAAATCACTGATCATTTCCAAGTAGGGTAATTTTTTCCTAATGATTTTTTGTTGTTGTTTAGTTTTGACCATAGCTTGGGGATATGTTTATATTCTAGGATTTTCATTAAACTAATGTCATTTTGGGGAAGAGATGTACAATTCTCATTTTTTGAATGGTAAACTAGGGCACTAGGTTGCCTCACTTGCAGATGAGGTTGGAATTAAACTCATGCATCCTGAGACCCTCGTCATCTCCTGAACATCCTTCTACTTCCAAATCACAATAACTATAGCTAGCACACTAGAGAATATCAGCTTTGTTTAAGTTTGTGGAAGTCTTAATAGTTGTTCAATGGATTGTTGTTCAAATGTACATGGATTTCTGAAAAATAAATTTAAGACCCCATTAATCTGCTTTTCTTAGCTACCTTCCATAAATCTCTTAAAACTATTTGATGGATCCTGAGATCTTGTGGCCCTGCTATGGAAAACTAATGCAGCACAAACCACTTTCTGGGCTTCACAAAGACCTTTCTGCAGCTTTACACAGATAGAAAGCATGACACATAAATCATAGAATCATAGAATGGTTTGGGTTGGAAGAGACCTTAAAGATTATCCAGTTCCAACCCCCCTGCCATCAACAGGGACACCTTCCACTAGACCAGGTTGCTCAAAGCCTCATCCAACCTGGCCTTGGACACTTCCAGGGAATGGGCATCCACAACTTCCTTGGGCAACCTGTTCCAGTGTTTCACCACCCTCACAGTGAAGAATTTCTTCCTAATATCTAATCTAAACCTATTCTCTTTCAGCTTAAAGCCATTTCCCCTTGTTCTGTCATTAACTGCCCTTATGAAAAGTCCCTCCCCAGCTTTCCTGTAGGCCCCCTTCAGGTACTAGAAGGCCACTATAATATCTCCCAGGAGCCTTCTCTTTTCCAGGCTGAAAAGCCCCAACTCTCTCAGCCTGTCCTCATAGGAGAGGTGCTCCAGTCCTTGGATCATCCTTGTGGCCTCCTCTGGACTCATTCTAACAGGTCCATGTCTTTCTTGTGTTGGGGGCTCCAGAACTGGACACAGTACTCCAGATGGGGCCTTATGAGAGTGGAGTAGAGGGGGAGAATCACCTCCTTTGACCTGCTGGCCACACTTCTTTTGATGCAGCCCAGGATACAGTTGGCCTTCTGGGCTGCAAGCGCACATTGCCGGCTAGTATTGAGCTTCTGGTCCACCACCACTCCCAAGTCCTTCTCTTCAGAGCTGGTCTCAATCCACTCATCACCCAGTCTGTATTTATGTTTGGTGTTGCCCCGACCCAGATGCAGGACCTTGCATTTGGCTTTGTTGAACTTCATGAGGTTGGCACAGGCCCACCTCTCAAGCCTGTCAAGGTCCCTCTGGATGTCGTCCCATCCCTCAAGCATGTCAACTGCACCACACAGCTTGGTATCGTCGGCAAACTTGCTGAGGGTGCACTCAATCCCACTGTCCGTGTCACTGACAAAGATGTTGAACACCACTGGCCCCAATACCGACCCTTGAGGGACACCACTCGTCACCAGTCTCCACTTGGACATTGAGCTGTTGACCACAGCTCTTTGAGAATCCAGGAAGGGATGTAGGGAATAGGGCAGAGATATCTCTACAGCCTCTTTAGAATTCACAAGTCAGGTCACTTTGCAAATGCTGTGCTTGTCAACATGAAATTTTATTTCTTTTACTTATGCTGCTTCAGGAGCGTATATTTGTGTGTGACCGGAATAACTCCAAGGCATTTGAGAGAGCCAAGGGGGAGCAGAAGGACCTTAAGTGCTTGATGCAAGGGATGTCTCTGAGGGTATACGCTGGGGCAGTTTTATCAGGACCTATGAATCCTGTCCACTCCAAGCCACATATTAAAAATCTTTATATGGCCAAAACCTCCAAAAAAAATGTCCATTGGCTGAGAAAGCTGAAGTGGAGTGGTGGCTGGGCAGTGACAGTAAGAGCTATGGGGATGGGAAGCAATAACTGTGTTTCCCTGGGGTCTGATCAGTGCTCTGAGGGCAGTTTGGAAAGGGTCCCAGCACCACCCATGATGCTATCTTCAGCCTTCCCTGCTGGGCTTCCTCCTCCATAGCACAGGGCTCAGGAGAAGCCTGTCAGACACACAAAAGTCTGTGTCTGATTTTGATCCTTAGCCAGCTTTTCCTCCTAGTAAAACTTCAGTGAATTCAGCAGAGCTGTAAGTGCAATAGGAGTGTTGCTGTCAGTGCGTACGGATATTTGCTTGCAGATCGCAGCATGCCAACGCCCAAAGGTAGGCTAAAAATGTATGACAAGGACCTCAGCTGAAGGGCACTATAGGGAATAACAGAAAAAGGATTTAAATATGGGGAGGATTTGGTATCTGATGAAGCGTAGCAGAGAAGCTGAGTGCCATGTGTTTTCCTGCACACATAATGGGATCCCCAAGCTAAAGTTTTCACCATCTTAAGCAGAGTTTTCAGAGGTGAATGTCGTTTAAGTGGTCAGGATTTAGTTTCAACTGACTACTCTTCTCTTTCTGGGACCCAAATTCTGTCCAGAATTACAACCTGTCTAATTCTCTCTCATTTCAATGGTGCAGTAGCTAAATAACAGTGAAGATGCATTCACCCAATACACTGACACCACAGTGTGTTTTGAATATAATGTCAATAGTATTAACACTCAACCTGACTTCAAAATTTTTAAAAATACAGACAGAACATTCACATTTATAACACTTGAAAAAAATGTAAATGTAATTTACCTCTGCTGGTAGGTCCCCTATATACTGTAAAAGCAATCTAAAATTCTCAGTGTAAATTGTAGACTTGGTAGGTTTTAATGATATTTTGTGGCAGTTTTTCAAGGATTCTTCTTTAACAAGTAATCTTTTAGAATCCCAATGCAATGTCTAGCTATATGAAAGCACACTGTATGAATTTATGGTTTAAAAAAAACCCCTAAATGCTGCTGCATAATATCACTCACAAGGTACTTTAGAAACTTTCATATTTTTTTTTAACAAATAAAGCATTTCAAAAAGAATATCCTGAAAGGATCTTGCATTTATTGCTAATCCTATTAGCTTCTGTTAACTATTCTTCAAATCTCTGATACACTGTACTTCTATAAATGAGCAACCTTCTCTCTTTTGTGTTTTGATTCTTTTGCCATTAATGTAAGATAAAACAGCCTACTTAATAGGAAGGGAATTTCTAAATATTCCTGGAAAAACAGACAAAATGGTAACTTATAATTTCCAGTAGTCATATTAAAATATGGGCGTGAAGGGCTTTTGCTGGTTCCCAAGCACTTGTAAAATAGACTGAAAAAAAAAAGTGTTTTAAAAAACACAAAAGCTTTTCTAAATGGATTTGAAAAGTGCAGAGATGTCCTCATTGTATCATTATATCTCTCCTATGAGAACAGGCTGATAGAGTTTGGATTGTTCAGCCTGGAGAAGAGAAGGTTCTGGAGAGATCTTATAGTGGCCTTCCAATACCTGAAGGGGCCTACAGGAAGGCTGGAGAGGGACTTTTTACAAGGGCAAGGAGTAATAGGATGAGGGGTAACGGTTTTAAAATGAAAAGCATACATTTAGATTAGATATTAATAAAAAATTATTTCCTGTCAGGGTGGTCAGAACTGGAACAGGTTGCCCAGAGAAGTTGTGGCTGCTCCTCCCTGGAAGTGTTCAAGGCCAGGTTGGATGAGGCTTTGAGCAACCTGGTCTAGTGGAAGGTGTCCCTGCTGATGGCAGGGGGGTTGTAACTAGATAATCTTTAAGGTCCCTTCCAACCCAAACTAATCTATGATTCTATGATTTATGAGTCACAATGGTGACAAGAGCAAAACTTTGCAGAGTTTTCCTTAAAAGCGTACTTCACATTCTCAGTGCCATTTACCTACTGTGTATCCAAAATGAAGTTGAAGGCTAGTTGAACGTATAGGGCTGATTAAAATTTGGAATTGCTTTTACAGGAGAAAGTGCAGTCTTTCAATATTTCTTGTGTCCCAAATTAAGGAATGAAAATTACAAAATTTTGCATTAAAAATGACATTTCTTAAAATCTTCAGTTTGGAAATATCAAAATGCTTCATTGAGATAGTTTATTTAGAGAAGGTTCAAACACTTAATTTAGACTTCAACGTTTTATTTGGATGACAGAGACTGACACATCTGGAATGGAGAAGCACAATAATCATCAAAATAAAGGATTCTGGTCTAGTTACTTACCACTGGTAGATTCCCATCAATTGTGTTTTATTGGGGCAGGATGGGAGGAGTGGGGACAATCAGTTCTAGCAATCTGGAAATGCATTTTATAAAGATCTTGTGAACATTACAACATATTTGAAGCTTATGATTGGGATGTGATAAAGACAAAAGTAAAACACTGAAAATTGCAAAGAATGTGGAGCCTTCTTTTGAGCTTACTGATATCCTTACAACAGGTGCAATGCTTCTTTTGATATTACTTTGTTTTAGAGGTAAAGTAGTGAACTAAGATTTACATAAATTCATTTTGGTTTTTAGATCTGCAGTTTGTGTGTGACGTGAGTGTTGCAAAAGACGTAATCTTGCAATATATAGTTTTCCCTTTCAGAAAAGGAGAAAAAACTGTTCAGTATCTGTTCAGCCCTGCGCATTTCTATAGGGTCTCACATGATGAGTCATGGTCTCTAGAGCATGGTCTCACATGTCAGCCCATACCTTGGCCCTGGATGAGATTTGCTGTAATATCTCTGGCATTTTGGAGAAACTGTTTGCCTGTCCTATAGTCCTGCTGTGAAACAGCTGCACCTTGGTATTATCAAGGGACAAGTAGGTCATGGTGGCCTTAGAAAGAAGGATCTAGAGCTGAAATATGTCTTCCTGCTGAAAGGACACTTCTAATAGCACCCAGAGATACTGGTAGATGGAGCTGGACAGAATTGCTCAGCATCTGTCAGGAAAAATTCCTGTAGTCCTGCACTACATGAAAATACAGTACAAATAACAGATAATTCCTCATGGCATAGACTAAAGTACTGAAATGAAACTATTTGCCATTGCATAGTCAAATTTCAACCAAAAATTTGCATGCAACCATAATAAGACTAGTAGCTGGTTATGAAAGTAGTAATTGTGCATGAAGTTGAAGTTCATGACACAGGACTGGGTATCACAGTGCAGAGAATTCCAACTGTACCAGCAGCCTAGCACAGCTACTGGCTCGGTGCTCACTGCTGCTGTTTTGGTGAGGAAACAGGCAACCATCGAGCTGACAGCATGGTATGTAAAAGATAATTTAGTCATGTAATTAAGGAGATATTAAATGCATAATCACATTTATTCATTTAATTAAGTTTGGCAAGTTTTTCCTATGACGTTAGATATCAGTTGCTAAAGATACACATTTACATTTAATAAGCATAATTTCTGATTTGCCTTATTTTGTTATTTGCTGAGTGAACACCTAGAGAGCTCTTTTAAATGGATTAAGCAGGAGTATAAGCTTAATGCATTACAAAAGCATAATTGTACTTTTATTGCTCATTACATTTTGAGTTAATTATGTAGCAACCAGGTTTATGTTTTATTATATCAAACCTCAATCCGTGGGCTCTTAGAAGTAGTCTAGGGGAAGGAAAACAGTTTCCAAATGTACCATACGAGTCCTATTTCAGATATATTTACTTATGGAAACCCACAACTCTACATTTAAGAGGAGACAGGCATCCACTGCCTCCATCCAGAGCTGAGCAGCAGAGCTCACCTGACAGCTCCTGCTGACTGCACCATGCTTTGAAGCTACCATTAAGGAACCTCCTTGAGAGATGCAATAATTTTTTATTGTGGGAGATTCTTCTTTCTCAGGGAGATGGCCATGTTTCTTCTTTTTCCACCCAAGTTTTGTCACATTTTCATTCTCTCTCTCCCTCTCTCTCTCTCTCTCTCTTAAAAAACTATCTCCTCTGAACAGCTAAAATAAACAAATTTATTTCCTGTAGGGAATAGTCTGACCTGGGTGAACTCCTCTTATCTACAAAGCTATTGAAAAGTTCAATGTCTGGTCTAAAGAACTTACCAAGAGAGGGACAGACATCCAGAAAGATTTTTTTCCCAATGATCTCAAGCATCCTTTTTAGAATAGGATCTCCTTCTCCCTTTCTATATAGAAGAAACTCCTAGGTGTCTAAGTTGCAGCGGACGGTTTATGTTAAGACAGTCAAAGTTAATGGAGAACAATCTTTGCAGGCTACCAGCAATGAGAGATGAGGGTGCAAAAGACAGGGAGAGAGAAATTCTGATCAGGACTGTCTAAGGGAAAACAGAGTGAGATCCTAGAACCTACCAAAGAGCTCCCTAGTTAATGATTTTTTCCCATTTATTTCATTAAGTTTTAGATCAAGCCATTATATGTTTCATTTACTCTAAATTTCTTAAACCATGTGCCCTGGATATGGAACCTGGACTTTGTAACCACGTATCACTGTCCTGCACTCCTGGTGACACTGGGCTTTCATACACCTAGAAGGTGTATGAGAGAATCAAGCATCTCTAGGAATTTACAGTAGTAAAAGCTGTGGTGAAACTTAAAGAATCTCCTCAGTGTAAACATTTGTGGCTTCCTTTGTATAGCTAGAAAATAAAGTATTCATTTTTAGAAATAAACTTCTTTGCATGTGACTAATTACAGAAATTATTCAGGTGTGTGCAATTTGGTGACATTCCACAGAGATGCATTTTATGGAACAAGTATTTGGAGAGCTTTATTTCCAGTTTAAAATTCTCCAAACATGCAAGATTAGACTAAATTCCATTTTTGTGGCATCTATAAAATCTTTGATTTCTAGATGTGACGTACTGCCCTTTTGAAGCCTTTTCTACTCATTTTAGACATGCATCTTTCTGGTGAAACACATAATAAACTCAGCAGCCTGAATTTCAAAGAACACTTTGCCAGGTGTTGTAAGGAGCTGGCATTACTGAGGGAGAATTTTTAAAAATAAAAGTAAAATTGCAAAATCTCTTCTAACTGTAAAATGGCATGTGAATGCTGAAAAAATCTTAATGATGCAAAGCACACAGAACACCTCACATATAAGCTTTTGTTGGATGAACCTCCATTCCAGAATTTAATGTTATCTGATTAGGTGTGAACAGAGTTGTCAATGAAGCAGAAAACAGGACACAGCTGATAAAACACTGAAGTTAAATAAAGATAAGGCAACTTTGTTGCCAAGCCAAAAAATTCCATTTGAATGATTCCAGTGTAGTAATTTTAATCCTGCTAAACTTAATCTCTTGGAAATGTAACCAGAATGAATTTTCCTGCCGCCAACTAACCTGGGTTTTGTTTTGTAAACTATGTAGGATTTTATTAGGTTCCATGGAAATAATCTCTTTAAAAGTATTCAAACCACATATTTATTAGTGTGCCTGGGATTCAAAGACTTTAACATTTCATAATATTTGTTTAAAATCAACATAAAAAGACAGTTGTTTTGACCTTCATTCTGGCAAGGATTTCCACCAGAGCCAGTGCTCAGCTTTGCCTCAGATTCCAGGATCACACCTAGGTACCACTGCACAAATGCATCTCAAATAACCTTTTTTTTATGGATTAATTTGAAGTAGCCACAGATTTATTAGCAACCTGCACCATGAGAGAGTATGCTTGTACAATCAAACAACCCTTGAACAAGGTCATAGCTGATATAAATTTCTGTAATAGCATGTATTTATGTCAATTTATATCAGTTGAGAACATGACCATCTCTTTCCTTAGGAAGACAAGGTCAAGCTTGTCAGTGGAGAAGATTGCATCAGTAGGCTTTTTGGAATTGGCTCCATCTTGCACTTCAGGTACCACAGGAGTGAAAACTAGGTGGCAGTGGCTTGAGCTTTGACTTCATACCTAAAGAAGTTCACAGAGTCTCCTGCAACTCTACAATGGGCCAGCATGCTTTCACTCTTGCCAGGGGCGACTTCACTCAATAACTTCCCATCTCTTCCGATGCCCAGAACCCTGAAAATTTTCTGGCAGAGGTAGCAAAAATGAATGAGTCTTCCTGCATCATCCTTTGTGGAACCTTCAGGAAAAAGTACAATAGTTATTATTTCTACTAATGCCCTAATCACACCTTTGACTGCAATGGAAACGTGACCTCCATGTACTAAGAGTCACTGCATTGTAACCTTTCCATTTCAGCCGGGCTCAGTCATTGTTCAGCAAATTCTGTTCCTTCTGCCAGGTATCATAGTCTGTGCCTGCCCTCCTGGGTAGCTTTGTTGCCTTCTTCCAGTTTCCTAGGGACAGAACAACAGCAAAAGAGTCTTCCAGGATATGCACAATTTTTTAATGATGTTTTTTCTTTGAGACTTGCAGCTTTATTTAATTACTTGGAATTAAATGGAAAAAACAAAAACAAAAACAAAAACAAAAAAACAAACCCAAACAAAACAGTGGTAAGAGAAGCTATGGTGATTCTGATTGTAATACCAGTACTGTAATAAGCAATATACAAATAGCAGCAAACACACAAATGGAAAAGAGAGGAAGTGTCTCAAGTAGATTATCCAGTTGAACATCCTGTTCATCACACAGACGAACTTTGAGGGTGGCTTGCAGACCACTTCAGTGCTCATGTTTGCTAAAGGCATGGATTTAAATCTGTAGAAAGTCCCTATAGATGCCAGATAGGTAGAATAGATAGGATATTGGCAAGAATCTGGATCACATTATTTGTACACCCTGCTCTCTGCAATTGCAGTAAGGTAATGTTAAAATAATTACATTTTCACCTAAATCTCACTGCTGATTTAAGTGTACTGCAGGGTCTGGGGTTCTGAGTTGTTTTTTAAAGCTCTTCCCCAGACATACTCTTTCAGCTTAGGTCTCAACTAGTACACAATGATAAACAGAGGTCAGTTGGCAAACAGATTAGTATCAACATTATTATCTCTCGACAAAATGGTAACTCCTTTGGCCAGCTGAAGTTTGCATGACATGATTAGGCCATTCTTAAATAAATCATCTGTGGCTGGAAATAAGACTGTCTCTATAACACCAACATTGTGCAGTCACAGCTCAAGACATTTTGGGTGAGAAAAAGAAATAAATTTATTGAAAAGTGATAGGAAAATCATAATTTAAATTCAACACATAAATATTCAGTTTAAATGGAAAGAGAAAGTGATCTATCTGTCTGCTGCTGTTGCTAGATCAGGAATATTATTTGCATTCTTCATTTTGCTGATGCTGTTAAGCTCAGAAAGAGTGTACTGTAATATTGAACTGATAAAAATGCTTGGTATAAAATTGAGAAATTTTCACGGTGACTGGTCAGCTGCTGACAAAAAAATACTTAGAGCAGAATATCAAATGCTCCATGATAGCTTGTGGTAGGTGATGGGAGCTGCTCACTACCTCAGCATGTGTACACAGAATTGGCAAACCCTTGCTTACTTCTATCTCATTTTCCCTGTTCCCCCCTCCTGTTTGTGTCCTGTCCCCCTTCCCCCCCCCCCCCCCCCCCCCCCCCTCCATTTACTAAATGTTTTTTTAGCTGTGCTGATCTCTAGTAAAAAAACATATTTACTAAACTATGTCATTTTCCTTTTCCAATTTTTTCCATATCCTCACTAGGGATGTGGTATGAACTGCTTTCTTCTCTCTAGGTTTTCTATTAATATTGCCACCTCTTACTACCAAGGACCTACTTTGCAGAGAAAGGAACCAAACTGTCAGTCTGTACCTAACTGTAAGAATGTGATATATTCAGATCTGATATAAGATCAAAGAAAAGAGTTGTAACAGTAAAGGATGATATCTCAGTCCCCAATCTCTACAGCCACACCTGAGCACCCAATATTTTTCCTTATTTAGTCAATAGTGTGCTGTCTGGCATGGATGTAGTCTGTACATAACAGTGCTGGGCATGGATAAAGCATGGATCAGAGACATTACAGGCTTTTGGATGATGTAATCCTTTTTTTGGGGGGCTTTACTCTGTGAGCTGTGCTGTGCCCTTTGCCTTAAGCCATGTCGTGGTTTAACTCCAGCCAGCAACTAAGCACCACACAGCTGCTCACTCACTTCCCCTCCTGGGGTGAAGGAGAGAATCAGAAGGGTAAAAGTGAGAAAACCCATTGGTTGAGATAAAGACAGTTTCATAGATAAAGCAGAAAGACACATGCTCAATCAAAGTAAAACAAGGAATTAAGAAGTCACTACTTCCCATCAGCCGGGAAGGTGTTCAGCCATCTCCAGGAAAGCAGGGCTCCATCAGGCATAATGGTTACTTGGGAAGACAAACACCATCACTCCAAACATTCTCAATTCCTTCTTATTCTCCCAGCTTTATATGCTGAGTGTGACATCATATGGTACAGAATATCCCTTTGGTCAGTTTGGGTCAGCTGTCCCAGCTGTGTCCCCTCCCAATGTCTTGTGCATCCCCAGCCTACTTGCTGGCAGGGCAGTACGAGAAGCTGAGAAGTCTTTGACTTAGTGAAAGCACTGCTCAGCAACAACTAAAAGTGTGTTATCATAATTCTTCTCATCCTAAATCCAAAACTCAGTATCATACCAGCTACTAGGAAGAAAATTATCTCAGCTGAAACCAGGACATGCCTGGATTTTGGGAGGAGGTTTTGTAGGTGGAAGGACAGGATATGACCAAGAATAGTGACAAGAAGAAAGCTAGGTTGCAGCTGCCTTTTATAGCAAGGCTGGGGTGAAAGAGTCTGGTGGCAGTGCTTGGTATAGGTTGGGACATTCAGTGAGTCAGTACAAGGTGAAACATGTTCATTATTGATAGCATAGCCTGCATTTTTCTGGGACAACCTGGTAATTTAACAGCAAAGCTTGCATATTGTGTGTGATATTAGGTATAAGCAGAAGGAATTTGGTGGTTAAAAAGCTGGTACTTTTGTGCAGTGGATGGCTCTATTGTCAGCAAACCCAGAATTAGAGAAAACTGAAACAATGATGAAACTAAATTTAATCCCTCTCCTTTTCCTCACCTTACCAACATGAGCATTGAATGCAAAAATAATACAGTATCCTGAAGAGAAAATTAAGAACTGAAAATCACTGTGCAGCAGGGAATAAGAAAAGCATTCTATTTTATTAGATTTTAAATCAAGTTCTCCATACAGTAGGAAAATCTGTAGGGCAAGTAGGTTTGGTTTTTTTTATTAATGGGTTTGGGTAGTTTATCTACCAAAACAATTTTTTTTTTAAAAAAAGAAAATATTTCTGCATCAAAACTTCATGAAGAAAGAAATAGACAGCTGTATGCAAACAAAGATAGTTTCTCCAAGCTCTGTGCCTGGTGACAAAGGTAACAGGAGTTCAGAAGACAAATCTTTGGCTGGGACAGTTCTTTCAAGGAAAGCGCTAGGGCAGCAGGCAGATGGCCAGGGGCTGACTGAGCTGAGGTTTAGCTAATTGAATGGGATGTGGAAAACTGCTGGACATGACATGAGAAATCGCTGTATGAGACAAATAGCAATGTGAGAAGACGACAAAAATTACAGACAGCTCCATGGAGGATGGCTGTATCACACAGGTGGTTAAGGGGAAGCTAAGCAAGAAACAGCTGAACTTCACAAACAAAAAAGGAGTCCTGGAGATTTTTGAGCTAGTCAAATCTTTTAAGTCCAGGATAATCATATCAATAATAGCATATAAGAGGTACTAAATTTGGGTATAGGTGTAGCAAAACTGGGCCCAATGCAGAATAAGTACATATGGGTGGGTTGTTTATTTGGGAAGTGACTGGGGTGGAGAAAGGGGATATGTTTCAGATATTCCAAGCCTTGTCATTAGCTGCTGAAAGAAAACACGCACACACAAAACCAAAACCAACAAAGATTTAATTTGGGATTTAACGTTAATACTATAGTGATGTCACAGCACCTAATCAGACTTTACTCTCTGAAAGCAATTTAAAAGTTTCCGGTGTGCTTCAGGAACTGAATTACAGTTTAGGTAAGCACACTGTAATTTTTTTATATATATATATTTTTTTTTTTTTTTTGAAACAGAGCTCCTGAAAGGAAAAGGAACAGTGAGGAAGAGAACAAAGGGAAGTGTGCACAGGCAAGATTGTAGAAATAAACTCTGTGGGAGGAAATGAGGCTAAGCTAGAGAAATTTTAATTTAGGCATGTGCTTAAATACCTTGTTTAATTGTACAGGACAAAGTCCAGGAAAATATTAAAACATTTCAGTAACACAAGCTCATGCTTTCATTTATCTCCTAACAATCTGTCTTCTTCTGTCTTTAAGTTTCTTCCAGCTCCTCTAAAAGGCCCAACCCAAATGTCACATTTCCCCTCCCAAGTGTTTGAATTTTCTAAACAGATTCTGAAGTTGGAGGCTGCATGTGGCCAAACATGCCTTTTCAAAATGCAGATTACTAGAGTAAGAGTTGTATTAAAGGACAGGAATTAGTGTTGAAATGGTGCCACATAGCTTAGGATGGATTTTCTTTCTAGGAAACTAAAAGAGCTTAATTGCACAGTTAAAGTGTCACAACATCGCATAGCATTTGATGAAAATGAAAAATGTCTGATTTTGTGTGTTCAGGCAGCTCATGAACATAACTAGATGGAATATGTATGAAATTCATATTTTTATTAAAAGAAGCAGTAAGTATAGTCGGATGTTTTAGATTAATGATCAGATTCCATCTGATTATAAGCAGCAGCTGCTTCACTTGGAGCTGTTATCATGTCACATCTCATAACTAAAACTCTGGGTCCATAAGACTTCTAAATTACTAGAATAAGTGATGTAGCCAATTTAGTAAGCATTACTCTTTTTTTCCTCTAAAATAAAATAAAGTGTCCTCTCCATCATGGAGTTTAGTTTACAGGTTTGACAGGATTGCCATCAGCAAAGATGTGAAACTCAAGCCACAGTAACTGGTGTTCACAAAGCATTAAACTGCACTTTTCATGTGAAAGTCAGTATAGAAATTATCTTTGCATTGCATATTGAAAGATTACTAACTGTTTGAGTGCCTTACACTTTCAATTAGGTGGGCTAGTCTTCTTTTCTGATCCATAAGCTCTTGGGCAGAGTGGCCACGTGCTGTTAAGCAATCATGCTCCTTTAAGCAATGCATGAAACAGTCTGTGCTCTTCCTTTATTAAGTGTTTTGGGGAAGAAAAGTGTTACACAAAATTGAGGTATCATTGGGATTAGTATTTTTGGATTTGTGCTCATATTGCTCATAGACTGGGTTGGTTCAAAGCTGGTAATTATATTAGCCAGGTACCACAGCCAAGCAGTTCTGTTACTATTTCACTGCTGCTCAAGAAGTGAAGCACATGAAGCAAAGCTCATCATAAGAGCAAAATTGTGTGTCTGATGTCTTACCACTGACATGCTGACACATCAAAAACTGTCTATCTGTGCTCTATTACTGCATGGAGTCTACAAGGGGAGTATTTGATTTGATCTAACAGGCAATTGTATGAATCACCAGGTAAAACACATACACCCTCCTGGGATACCTCTATGCTTTGCTTTGAATTCTTTCAAGTCATTGTTTATTCAGATAGCTTGATCTAAACCTTTACCTTTTGTGTATTGTCTGGAATCACTTACCTATTTGTAATGCTTCATTAAAACACACGTCTACTTGGATTGATCATTGCCTCTTTGTTTGCCTTTTATCTGTTTATATATCTGAACATACTGGTTTATTTGCACTACGAAAAGCTATGCAGAATTGGTAAGTTATCTATCAATGTCTCATTAAACAAGTGACATATAAATATCTGAGGCAATCCCATTTCATCCCCATGTATAGAGAGACCTTTTGTTTGCAGCATTTCATCAACAGAATCTAATTATTGTGAATTCTTTTCCTGGTCATTCTGTAGTCCTAGAGCTGAATGTAGAAATAATCACATCAATTATTAAGTACAAGGAATCCAGATCTCAGCCTTTCTTACTTGTAAACCATCCTTCTCCAAAACTACCATAGGTAGATGTCTGCCTGAAAGCCCACATACAGTACTGCGGATAAAATATTGGCTCTAGGAGATAGGTGGGAAAAAATAATGTTTTCCAGACATGATTAAACATCCATAACAGGTGACATAACAGTATCTCATTTAGGATGCAGTTCTTTTCTATTGTACAGGTCTGAAGAGCTAATATTTAACAAGTGGGTCTTGCCATTCATTTTACCTTATCCCACTGATTATTGTCTTCATTATTTTATCTGAGATGAGTGATTTTTCCCCCAGTTTCTCTCTCTTTCAAAATGTTGATTGGTCTTCTGGAGCAAATTCATTGTAAACAATTGTGTAGATTCAACTCTTTCTGTGCAAGGGTAGGTGGTGTAGCATTAGCTGCAGTAGTTGCAGCTTGACGTCTTATTCATTTTGATGTTTAACATATTCACCATGCTTCTGTATTTGAAAATGAAGGACACCTTGCCTTGGAAATAGCCTTCAGACTCCTAGATGAAAACTAGGATACATGCAAGCAAAGATAAAGCTGAAAAGATGGCTTCAAAATTTGCAGCTCCATAAGCTTTTAAATTGCAGAGAGGACTGGCACACCCATGTTACAGTAGACCACTTATCATCTGATAGTTGCAGGCTGCTCTTATTCCTTGGACTTCCACATGCCCATCAAGGGGTCTTTCTCAATCAAGCCTTGTCATATTTAGTCAATATTTCTTTTCATCTTGCTGAAGCACCCCTCTGAGAAACAATAGATTTATCTGTGTTTCAGTAGAGTTCATAAAAACATTAGGAATTAATCAAAGTCCTCCCATGACAAAACTCTTGAGGGACTCTGCCCTAGCAGTACAGCTGATGTCAGTGTTTACTTTTTCATCAGAAATATTACTAATTTCCCCCTTAAAATGACATTCATGGACATTTACAGACACTGTGTATCCAAGTGATTTCCACAAAAACAGGATAGAAAAAAATTCATTTACATGGTGGTAATTTCTTCTACAAGAAAAGATGACTTGCACGTCTTTTTTCCTTTCCTTTCCTTTCCTTTCCTTTCCTTTCCTTTCCTTTCCTTTCCTTTCCTTTCCTTTCCTTTCCTTTCCTTTCCTTTCCTTTCCTTTCCTTTCCTTTCCTTTCCTTTCCTTTCCTTTCCTTTCCTTTCCTTTCCTTTCCTTTCCTTTCCTTTCCTTTCCTTTCCTTTCCTTTCCTTTCCTTTCCTTTCCTTTCCTTTCCTTTCCTTTCCTTTCCTTTCCTTTCCTTTCCTTTCCTTTCCTTTCCTTTCCTTTCCTTTCCTTTCCTTTCCTTTCCTTTCCTTTCCTTTCCTTTCCTTTCCTTTCCTTTCCTTTCTTTCCTTTCCTTTCCTTTCCTTTCCTCCCATAAAACTAGCAGGTGGTGAGGAAACCCGCTCTGCACAGAACTCATTTTGTCTTCTGAGAAGGATGAGGTACCAGGCTGCCATCCTGCGTACCTACCCAGCAGATGTTTTAACAGTGGATGACAAGACTTCAGCACCACTGTGCAGAACTGTGTCCAGCTAATGGCCAGTGGACCATCTCACAAAAACAGCAGATAAGTAGCATGAGTTCTCTTGTCCAGTGAAGTACTTGCATGGGTGCATCGTCAGTGTGAAAAACCATCTGGGAATGCAGTTAAGAATTTTGCTGGACTGAGATATCCAACTGATCACCCCAGTTGAAGTGATGGGGTAAGTCAGGTACTTCAAAGGTGATAACCTCCTCACAAAGGTGCAGATTTGTCCAGAGTTCTCAGAAGGCTGTAGCCCCTCCTTGTCACTGCATCTCCCTAATGCTGGATGAACACCCCATGCCTCCCCTTGCTCTGGCATGCGGGGAACCCACTCCTCCCTCACTTCCCAGTCCCTCACTCCACCAGTGGTGGGATTCAGCCCAGCTCATGACAGTCTTGCAGTGTGGCCTGTTCATGTTCAGTGGATAACTCATGTAAGAAACAAGTGGGAGCTGACCCTGAGCATCACATCTTACTTTGCAAAGGACAACTCCAGGTTGTTCCTCACTTCCTGAAATATTCAGCAAGCAACCCTATGGTTCTCATTTTAAAACTAATCTCCTGACCATCCTTCAAATTAACATCTTTATATCTTTTTATTGTTTTACTGCAGGATGGTTTGAAGCAACGCTATTTCCTTTTGCACTCTGGAATCAATTAAGGAAAAAAAAATAAAAAATCCCACCAACAACCACGCAAAGCAAAACAAAACAAAACCCCACTCTGATTAATATTCCAGACCATCCATTTTATGGTTAGAAAAAGCCTCTGTGTACAAATTCATGCTCACAGTGTCCCAGGAAGCATTGTTGTTCAGCTCGCTAGAGGCCTGCCTATAGATCATATTTCTCTCCAAAAGCAAAGTATGATTTTATTTTTCTTAGGCATTGTTAAGGAATATTTATTGTTCTCCTGGAGAAAGGGCGGATATAAAGTGAGGATTCTGGAAAAACCCTGGTGTCATTAAACTAATGCTGCTGTGCATTACAATGAAATGCTGTACTTGTGAAAGTATGTGACATTCAATATCCAGCAAATTCATTGTTATTACTGTACATTGAATGTCAAATGATTTCATAATGGTGGTATATTGAAGGTAAAATATTATCCTGGATTCAAATGACACAGTTCCATTGAAAACTCACACCAGCCATTAGGGCAGTGGATGGCACTTTCAGATCTCCACTGACAGGGTCTTTTAGCTCTCCTGTTAGTCACTTATAAAAACAAAAGGCCCAGGACTGGAAGCGTGATCCAAAGCCGCATGAGGTCAGTGTGGGTTTTTCCTTTGACATCAATGGGCTGAGGATTGAGTCTGTAGGGTGGAGAGGGGAGGAAGGAAGGAAACAATGTTAGAAGAGAAATTAGTGAAGAGAAACTCTCCATCGCACTTCCCTTGGGTATTTTTTCATAACAGATTTCTGGTTGGATTTAGCACTCTGTAAAGAAGAAAAAAAAAAACCCAACCCAACAACCAAACCCACAACAGCAATTTGCTACTGCAGAAAAAGGGCAGAATGATGTTAAAAAAATTGCTTAGCACAGCTATATGTATTTAATCCAATCTTTGTTTCCTTTTATTTGCTTATGCTTATCATGATTGAAACAGTATGAGAGAGGCCTCTGGAAAGTAGAAACTGCTTTGTGGTATGTATGGACAGAGCCCTGTTAGACCAGATACACCTGTGTGAAGAACTTAGTTGATACCTCCACCTCCATGTGGGCAGAATGTGACATGTACAGAATTGGAGCTGTAAAAGGCATTAATTCTAAGAGTGAAACAGTTTAAAATAAAGTTTATTCCTTTTTGCTGAAAAGTGAGGCTGGTGGGTTATGCTAGATGATTTAGAGCTTTTTGCTCAGTGCATTATATCATCAAATGGAGTGGGAAATTATCTAGATTGCAGTGGAATGATTTTCTTTTTTGCTTAAGAATATGAATTGCTTCATATACTTGCTGTTGAAAAAAATGTTCAGCAGGCCAAATAGGCCCAAATAGAATTTTCTCTTCTTTTGCTTTTCTTTCATCAGTCTCTATTTGATTTTGGGGGCTTCTCGTTTTCTCCCCCCCCCCCCCACCCCACCCACTAAAGAAAGTTTTAAACTATTCCTAATTTTTTTGTGTGCTCTTTTAATGTCCTCTGCAGTCTCTTAGTGGGGTTAGTGTCTCTAAGCACTTCTTAGTATCCAATAAGAAATCAAGTCACAAGTGCGAGGGGGCTTAGCTAGCCTTTGCAGTATGAACAATGACTCTTGATTTAGGAGGGAGCTACCAAGTACCAAGTCATTGATTCACCTTATATAATTCTGATATAGTTTCCCTCTATTTGCTATTTCAGGGGAAGTCCAAGCATCTGAGACCAGTAAGTATTAGACACCAGTTTTCCCTGCAATGATGAACACACTGTCTGTGGCCTTGTTTGTCTCAGCTATAAAACCAGACGATCAGAATCTGCTCTCCATGGCATCCTGGTAAGTCAGGAACTGCTTTCTTGTCTTCACATATGCCAGCTTATCCTGATGAGATGGAAAACAGAATTTAGTGTGAAAGTGAAGTAGATTGTGGAAGACATAGTGCTCATTTGTAGGGTGGAAAACTGATGTGTACACTGCCAAGAAGCATCTTGCTAATTGATTTAGTAAGTCCATGCTGGAGGTTAAGGATTATTTTCCTTTACAATATAAGAATAACTTGAGTCTGTCTAATGACCTAAGGCTTGATTGTTGAAAGCAGGAAGCCCACTCAACAATTTCAGAGACTTGTGAACTACTTATACATTTTCCTGGAATGATCTATAACAAGGAAATTCTTTGTACCTCTGCCCCAGGTCGAAGAATGTGCCTACAACTCTACTGACGCTTTCATTTCCATCAGAGGCATATGGTCCATGTTCCATGCAAGAATATTCACAAAATCCTGACCCTACGAAATCAGAGGGTGTTTTGACACTGAAGGTGGAATTTCCAGAGTGAAGAACCCATGCCAACTTGTTTCATCTAAGCAAATAATATATGAATGAATATTAGTACAGCACAATACAGTATTTAACTTTGGTGTCTAATGTTCTCCTACTGCATGCATTGGAATTGCCATGGTTGGTCAGACCAGGGCTTCCCACAAGCTGGAAACTGTCCTCAGCCCCGGTATTTATTCAGTTGCTTCAGAGTAAGTTTACTATTTTCTTTAACAGTCTAAGAAGTATGTTTACAAAAAGGGAGGGTCAGGCAAAGTGTTATACTTAGACATTAGATAAAAATGGCTTCAAACTGCAACAACGATGAATGAAAAATTACCTTCAAGAAAATGCATACTAAAATAAATCTGTTGCCAAGTATTCATGGCAGTCTGCTCAGGCAAGAAACCTTGTGTGTTGTCCTGCAACCTAGGTGCAGACCTTTTGGACTGGCAAGCTATCACATATCCATGGGGTAGCGGGGGTAACATATCCATGGGGATGGGGTAACCCACGGAAACATCAGGTGACAAGACATCAGGTGTGAGTTTAGACAAAATCCTTTCTTTGTTCAGGAAAATACAACAGCTTTCAGGATTCTAACTATTCATAGAAGTGGAGTACAACAGAGAACTCTTCGAATTGCTATTATCCAAGAATTAAGAGGTTTGGCAATCCACATAGCCTGAAATATTGAGTTTACAACAGTATTTCTCAAGACATGTCATAGAGACAAAGCATCACAAGCAGTATTTTTGTCAGACAGTGAGTAAGGTCAGGATGTACTTGGCTTTGAAACCCTCAAGGGAAATCCAGTTTCTGTAGGGAAGTCTTGACTCTTTCACTCTAGTGGAAGAATATGTGCTATAAATCTCTGTTCTGACAAAGTGAGCAAACGCAGGCTTTGGGGTCAGTTCCTACATAACACTGTAAGCTGCTGCTAAACAGAAACCCAGCATGTTGCACTACAGGAAAGTCAGAGCTACTGACTTCTTGCTGAAGTTCCCTTTTTTTACTGAGATGCTCTTTTTGCTACTTTCAAGTCAGCTTATTAAGGCATGTATAAAAAAGACATTTGTCTAATACTATAAAATGAAAAAAACAAAATGTAAAGAAGTGTAGTGACTTACCAAAAGTGACCTTGAGTGCAGTCCAGGTCTTTTGATTCTCACTCAGACGCTCTCACCACTGGATCAGACATCTACTCCTCTTCTTGCTGCAGTGAGGAAATTATCTTCATGTACTGTTCCAAAATGTTTATAAAATATTGTTCTAGTGACCCAGCTTATGGCCTTACCCTAGGAGCACTTCTGTCTGGTCAACTTAAGATTGGGAGGCAGGTGAATGATTGTCAATTCTTAATCAAGATATGTTTTTGAGTACAATAAACATCAGGATTTTGTATTTCATAAGAGGAATTCAGTTCAAAACTCAAGAACTTGCTGTATTGGCTCACTGATTTCCGCTTCATCAAAACTATGTAGCAGACCCCAAATCTAAAATTTTGAATACATATGGAGCCAATTTTCAATGAAAATCTGAGTATACCAAGGTTTTAAATTCCCCCATGTAGCACATGTATGTTAGACTGAAGGAGACTCCATCCCCAGTAGACTTCCCAGAGAGTCTGAGCTGATGTAATACTAGCTCTCTGGCAAGTAAATTCATGTGAGAATGGCCAATCATTTACTATTATACTCCCTGCCAGCCTTCAAAAATATCAGTTACACAAGCTCAAATTCCCTGTCAGCACTGTAGGCTGCTGGTGGATATCTCCAAAGCAATCTCAGGGGGCCTGAGACAGTCTAAATTGCAGCAAGAGGAAACCTGGTTTAAGCCTACGTATACCTTTCACTAATGAGACAGGCTAGCACTGGTTATGACTTGAAACCTAAAGTTGCTGATCACTTGGGTACCTCTGTCATGTTCCAAAAAGCATACTCTAATCACTAGTTATGTTCATTGCATTTGCTGCCAAACAGCAGTGTTGCAGATGGCACACATATGGGAATGATGTAGAAATGCTAACTAGAAATTGGTGACATCAAACTATGCCTTGTTCTTTTTTCCCATCTTTGGTTTTGTAAAATTATCATTCATTTCAGTAATAAAACCCGTTATTATGAATGCTGAATATTTTTCCTTTAATGTTGCATTTTTCTATTTTAGGGTTAATAGTTTTCTTCATAACCCCTCCCACCTACTCACATGCACACTATATTATCCTCTGGAGAAGAGAGAGGGAGGACAAGGTCTGAGCATTAAAAAACAGTTGCTGTAGAATACCCTAAAGGTTTGAAGTGATTCTCAGACTTTCCTTTTGACCTAGGTATTAATGATGCTAGTGGGAAATCAACCATTCTTAACATGCCAGTTTCTCTGATTTGTAAATCTCTTCACTTATCAAAAAGAGTACAAGAAAGGCTAGAGAAGGTCAAGCCAAAGTTCCACCGAGCCCTGTATCTGGTCAGTGTCCATCAGCTCCCCGGACATGTGCAGGGTTGGGGGGAAATGTAAGGGTCACTCTGATCTAGGTCTCCTGCTGGTTTCCTGTTTTGTGTTTTTTGCTTTTTTTCAGACATGTGACTCATACATCTTTTCTCTGTATTTATTTTTTTTGTCTTCTGACATGATTTGGCTTCTTTGTGTTTCTCCTGCTACCTCTACCTTTTTTGGAGAGAGTTGTGAGTGTCTGCTTGATAATATAGGCAATGGTGGTAGGAGACGTTATTTAGGGAGAACATGAAAGCTGTCTGCTGTCTGCATCGCTCACAGTTGTGGACTAGCAGAGGGGAAGGACCAGGTCACTTTTTGTTTGCATTTAATAGTTCCTGATGGATTTTCCCACCAGTGATTGACTGTCAAGTAGCACCTCTTCCCCAGTCTCAAAGAGCTGAACATGTTCAGGCAGGTTTTTCAAGAAACTCATAATCCATCTGAAACATCAAAAATTTGAGTTATTTACATATCTGAAACCTCTAAGTTTCCTTGTCTTCCTCCAGGTGGTGAAAGCAAGCTTAGATGCATCAGATCCATGATACCTTAAAACAACTTTACCACAAAAATTAGGTATCTTCTTGTTTGCAGTCATCCTTGACCTTCTGCCTGGAGTTCAATATAGTGCTGAATCTGGAAGCAACTCTGACTGATGAGCAAAAACTCATGCAGTCCAATGTGGATCCACTAATTTCATGCAAATCCAGCAAGCACATAGCCCCCACCTCACCCCGCACTCACCCAGTGCCCAGACTGTTTTCAAATCCTAAAGCAAATCACTGAAATCTTCTTTGGGTTGTGGTCTAAATGTAGTGGGTGATTCTTTTCTCATTAGACTCAGTTGGGATAACAGGAGACACTAAAACAATTTTCTTCTGGCATCAGCATCAGAGGAGAGACCAAGTCAACCAACTTCACTTGTGTGCTCCAAAGTCCAGCGTAATGAAGGAAAGGCTAAACTGAAATGTGCAGGATGGTAGGGGAATGCAGTAACCTGCCACATCACCCTTGGTGCTATGAAGAACTTAGGATGAATGAGGCTATAAATGAACACAAGTTTTTTCTATAAATGTAGAGTATATTGTCCTGTTTAAAAGCTATTCCTGATCTCTGCTACATTTCTAGATGTCCTTACATTTACACTTTTACTAGATAGTCCTTCTTTATCAATACAGCCCTGTTTAGAAATCTCTATGGCTCACCATCGGGATGGCAAGATATTACAAATGAGATTGCTGCAGTAGACCAAGCTGTATTACCAGGCAGCAACACTGATACAAGATGTCCTGATTAGAAGAGTGCAGCCCATTTGCAAGGATAGAAATGTCATCTCTTCTGTGATGTAGTGTGCTAAAGGGCACTTAGGAATGAAATACTAATTTGAAAAGATGACTCTGCTGTGTGCTCTTATATTAACCCTTGCTGATGAAAATGGTATGAACCTGCTGGTGCCCTCTCTTCCCAGTATGGGACTTGCATGAGGGTTTGTAGTGTTACTGGGTTCTTCCTTTCCAGATAGATCCTCCAAGGGTGAGCTTGAGGGGGACTTAGTATTGATTTTGAGACCTTGCTTGCAGCAACACCCAGCATAATATAAACATGTGTTTTCTATGGCAACGGAGACCATGGAGAAACTTGCTTTCTGTCGTTCTTTCATGCTTGGGAAATGGGGGTCTCGGTGCTTATCTTTTTCACAGGGAGAAATGCAGAGTTAATACTGTGTAATCAGCAGCAGCAAGCTCAACTTTTTGAAATTCAATCTGAAATTCTTGGCTAGGGCAGCATTCCCACTGCCTCTGATGGACTTACAGCTGAGTAAGGAGCACAAAGTCAGACTTCAAGTATTTACATCTCATATGACACTTGATACCACAGTCAAGGAGAAAAAACACACAATATAAAGCCTCGCCATTCTGTTCTTACAGTAAAATAATTGCAGCCATAGGTTCTTTGTGTGATACCGCACAGAGACATTTACTCTGTCCTTCACCTCTTTAACCTTCCTAAATATCAAGCATCTTCATTTTTGAAGAAAAATCCAGCATTTTAACTTCCAGGTGGAAATGCTGTTTGTTTCACAATCCTGAAAAGGTAACTTGCACAAGTTAAATATTTGGAGACCAGCTGCTTTGTCCTTTCAGCATCTTGAATGAAGCTTGGCACTGCAACTATTACAGTGATCTTTCAGAGACAGATACGTTAGGAATGAATTATCAGCTGCCAGCAGATAATAAGAAACATGTAATTAGTTAAACCTGTATGAACCATGTGTAGGAATCAGATCACTCTGGTTACCACTGTTTTAGGATGATCAATGACTCAGCACTGGATGATTCTGTTGCGGACCTTGAAAGCAATTGCACAAAGATAGTCTCCTTTTGCAGCTACAACTGACTGACTTAATGTGTACAAACAGAATTGCTCAGAGTTAATCATGCTGGCTGAAATCAGTGCTGGGAGAATGACTGCCAGATAGTGCCTTGACCTGCAATTCAACTTCAGTAGGTGCCTGCCTTGCTCCCATTGGTAGCCTCAAGGCAAAACTTGGCCTAAACTTTTCTGGGGTGGAGGCAAAACTGAGTTTTTCTGCCTCAAGTGGTGCTTCTGCTATGGGGAGGGTTGAGGTGGAGTTGGGAGGAGAGCTTGCATTTGTGAACAGGACTGGGACATGAGCTGGCTGGGCACCCCTTTCCCTCACAGAGTAGCTTCCACTCCAGCACGCCCCAGGTTCTCCCCTCCCAGCAACAAGAAACAACCAGCTTGTCATAGGCCAAACTGGCTGTCTTGGGGCACAGAGTAATTTGCATGTGCCCTGGAGCTGGCTCTGCCTCGCTGAGCCACTGGTTCTTGGCAGTGGTTGGACTTTGCATGGGGCTAGAAGTCCATTAACAGCCTAGAACAGGAAAGGTGAGACTTCAGCAAGGTTTAAAACACAGGTACACAAAGGAAAAAGTAGGAAAAACTGAAATGACAAACGTTTTGAGTCAATTCTGTCTTGGCTACCACCCAGGGGACCTGCTCCGTGCTTGGTTTGCTGCTGCTGAAAATCCTAGCTACTGCAAATACCCTATAACACCAAAACTCGGCTCTAGCCCTCAAAATGTGAGACATCACTCCCTCTGAACCCAGATGTGGTGTATGGACAGGCATCCCAGGGGCTGATTCTTTCTTTCTGAGCTGTGAAAAATGGAGAACATAAACCTGTGTGATGAGACATATATTTTGGATAGGTGATTCATGTGTAGCCTGCATGGTTGCCTGAAAAGTTTGTCACAGAGTGCCAATGTATGTACAAATGTTGACGTGCCCCACTTCTGTGTGCCGAATATATGGCAGAACACTTTTTAACAAAGGCTGCTGCAATACAGTGTGTGATTTGTAAGTGGACTCTGTGGAAAGCTCCTCAATTGGCTGATTACAACAGGGAGGCATTAAGGGAAAAATTCACTAGAGGTACTTTCACTGGGTCAGGCAGAAAGAAAAAAAAAATCTTGCCATGGATCTGCCGTACTTCACAGCTTCATAACCTCTTCAGTCTGCCTCCAGAACAATAATGACCATGAGGAGTAAATGTAAAGCAGCTTTATGTGCTCCCAACAGAATTGTCCTTAATTGCAGGGGCTGAACAAACTGAATTTTCTAAACTTTGCCTTTCCAAATCTCACAAATAATGATCCCCATCAACCTTGATTTCTTTTTTCAATACATTTTTGTTTATAAAGACCATATTATAAATGCTGAACCAGGGTATTGGTGATTTCAAGACTAGTTTGCTCTGATCCTGACCTCTGTAGCACGTTGAGGTTTCATTAAGATTTAATCTGAAAAATGCCCTATGACCTTGAGCCTGTGGGATTTTTGTCTCAAAAAAATGGTAAGTAAATAAATAAAAAGGTGAGATAACCTCCCTTTCATGTGGTCTTGAAACACCAAATTAAAGGTATGTGGCCAAGTGAAGAGGGCCACCAAAGAACATTTACAATTAAAAGTTTTGAATGGATGAGAGGAGAATAAAGAGGATATTAAAATAAAGAACAGGGAGAATAGGTTTAAATAATCAAGGTGAGAGAAAAGCTCCTGCCTAGGAGACACTCATAAAGAAAAACCCAAATGAGAGATGAAATCTTAGGTCAGTGACTCCAGCAGAGACCATAAGAGTTCATATGCCCTGGTTGTCAGTTTCTGTAACTTGATGGCAAAGTTCTGGCATAACTGTAAAATCCAGTAAGTGTTACCCCCTACTTTCTATTAGGTAAGAAGTTAGTGTGCTTGTTGAAAGCAACAGCCCTCACAGAGTACTTAGTGTCACACCAGAAATTACCCTGTCTGTTCACTTACCCTGGGAATTTTTTTTATGGAACTCCCAAAGCGGATGCTTTGCCTTCCCCTCCTGTGAAAGAGGCATTTCATCCATCAAAAATAAGTGATCATCAATATCCTGAATCCAAGCTAAAGCACAGGTCTCTAGCTTCTTCCATTAATCAAACTGCAGGCTGTATTTGGAAGGTTTAGCTGAATTCATTGAATGAACGGATATTTCTGATAGTAAATCATTTTGGTTCCTGCAAGCATTTCACACATAGTTTTATTTTAAGGCTGTTTGGCCAGCTCTAGTCAATGCTGAATAAACAAGTGTCTGTCTCTGTAAACAATATCTGGGATATCCCTCTTCTGCAATAATACAATACATGTACTGCAGGTGGAATTTTCCATGTTCCGTGAAAATTATTATTAAATGTGATTTTCCACCAGAAAGTAGAAAACACAGTACAAAACAAGGATCTTTTCTACTATTTCTGAGCATCTGGGAATTTACTAAATGATTTCAAACATGAGTGTTGGAATCCTATCATTTGTCCTTCCCTAGTTCTGGACAGCACGTTTTCTTAGACTAAGCAATATTGACAAGTAGATCTCAAACACATGGAGGTGAGAACTCTAGGATCTCTGCAGCTCAGATTGACCTTTGCATTGGGGTAGTAAAATAAATCTGAATGAGAACCTACCTGAAGTTTGGGAAAGTGTGTACTGTATATAATACATCAAAATACTGTGCTGAGAGTCCTGAACTCTCCATTGGAGGTTAGAGTCACATAACTTCTTTCCTATCCTTTGAAAAAAACATTAGCACAGGCACATACAGAAGAGCTTCCATGTGGCTTCTTGTTCCCTTGCAGTGATTAGACCCATGTCCAGTTCCTGCAATGGTCACCTGAGAGATTTTGCCTTCCTGCTTAGCTCCATCTCCTCTCATTCCTTTGCTGCAGAGATGACCCTGGTTGTGCCACCATCACTGTGAAACTATTTGGACAGATGAATTGAGAACATGAATGATGCCAGCATTTTGGCCTCTAAATGAAGAAGTAGTGTAAATCTCTTTGCTTCTTCTGATAAAAGCATGCTTGTTGTTATTACAATTAAAATTCATTGTTTCCACTGGGGTTTTAGCTGAGTTAGTGGGAAAGGAGATGGAAGTCTTATAACAGGGGATCTGCAAATTAATCTGTGACACATTTATTTATGTCACTCAAGCCATACCAGATGATACCAGCTATAAACCTGATCTCTAGTTTGAATGGTTATATTTCTTAATCTGCAGGGGAAAACAGTGATGAACATTAATTTTTATTTGACATTGAGTGGCTCTAGAGCATTTTCACAGACAGGCTTGGTATCATCCATGTGTCATCTGGAACTACTGAAGATACACTCTGAAACCCCTGCAGCATGAAGCCTTGGTTACTCCTTTTCTGCCATAAACATTAGTGGACCCACTGATGTAGCCAATGGGATATGTTCCAATGCTTCTTAAAAATGAGAGAAAACTGAACTTTCAAGACAGCTTGCTGCTGGGCTAACTTGCTGTAGCCACACAATTTTCACATTATCTGCAGAATGAATTAAATGATCCACATCGAACATCAACAATGGGAGTAACTCAATCTACAATTTAAAGAGCTGGTTGAAGCCCACACTTCCTCTAGCTTCAGGCACTGATGACTGATAGCAAGACTTGTAAACAAACCAGAAGAGATAGCATAGTCCTGTTCATCTTCAGTCCCCTGCTGTCACAGCTCCTCCTTTTTTCCTGACCAAGATAATCTTTATTCTATCCCAGGTACCTCACCTCTCTTATAACCAGAGAAAAACATCCTCATGTATTTCAAATTATGTAAACTGCTTTAGGCTACTATGGATAAATTACAGATGAGCCAGAGTCCAAGCACTGGATTTGGCTCTACATGTAAATTGCAAATGCCAGTAGAATTGTATATTTTTTTTATTTCTAGCTTCTTCTACAAGAAACACAACACATTCTTATGTCTATTTTGATTCAGGATGGTGTATAAACATTGGCTGAAGTGAGTTGCCGTTACAGGGACTTTTTTTTTGCATCGGGGTCAGCAAGAAGTGGCTGCTCTCTCAATCTCTTCATGGTTAGGGTGGGTGGAAAACCAATGCTTCCTCCTTGTATTTTGAATCAGACTGATGTTAAAAAAATAAAATAAAAATCACTCATGAGCTCTGAAGGACCAAAGCAAGATTGGTAAGGGCAGCTTCACTTGTTTGATTCAGACAGGTCATCCGTGTCCATGCTGTGACTGTCATCCATCAATGGAAAGCATGAAGCAGATAATCTGCAGCATTTGGTTCTCCATTCTGTGGCAGATGCAAAAATGACTGGCTGCCAGGACCCTTGCACTGGACTTGACCAAAGTTCATCAAACCCAACAAGTTTTGTTAATCCATGTTGTATTGAGAAAAAAGTGTTTCCCAACAAAACTTGGATTTTAGCTGAAAAAATCTGGATCTATTTGTGGTTGTCTGTGCTAATCTCCTGGTTCAGAAGGAGCTTCTGCAATGATTGATTTACTTCTTAACTGAGAGACACATCTCTAAAAAAAAGCTTAGAATAACAATGTGGTTTTCCGCTGCCCGCTTGGGTTACAGACTTTCCAAGGCTATGGACATCTGCTGCTTCAGAGCAGTAAGAGGCCACGTTGTAGTTATCCCACAGGCACTTCTGTAATATGCATGATTGTCATTATCTTAATAACTAATAACAGATTTACAAGGCTTTGAAGTTCTGCTTTCTTTGCTGGCTTGGGAGAACAATAGTGAGCAACGTGGGCCTAGGGGTTTCTTCAATCTCTCTTTAGCAGAGAACTGCAAATCAAAAGCCAAAGTAGTAGATTGTCAGCTGTGAGAGAAGCCAGCCAACATTCACTTGAATGCGGTGATCCTTATCCAGTCTTGTCTTGGTTTTTAACAAAAACTTAAGCCAACTGACCTTTGCATAGTCTGAACTTGATTTTTATTCTTAAAATCTAAGAGGAAAAAAAATATTCTGTAGAATAACAATTTAACTCTTGCATTGACATTTGGTTTGATATTAATACTAAAACCACATAAAATGTGATTTGCTCATAGTGACTGGTTTCCTACAGCTGACAAGTAAGTAGAGGAGAGGAGCCCCTGAATTTGTTCTGTTGTCCTTATCACCTAGAAATCATAACAGAATGGTACTTTAGCTGTTTGAAGTAATCATAAATCCAAAATATGTGTAATTGCTCTACAAGTTAAAAAAACCCACAATGGAGTATCTTTTTATTTCTAGTCAAAGAATGGTGCCTCTGCCACAAATACAAACTAACTGAATCTTCTTTTCACAGCTATATACAAAATTTGATGAAATATTTTTTTTAAAGTTTTTCAGGAGAGCATAGACTTGCTGGTCAAAAGAAGTAACATGCTAAGGGTAGGTTTAGATTAGATATTAGGAAGAAATTCTTTACTATGAGGGTGGTGAGACACTGGCACAAGTTGCCCAAGGAAGTTGTGGATGCCCCCTCCCTGGGAGTGTTCAAGGCCAGGTTGGATGAGGCTTTGAGCAACATGGTCTAGTGGAAGGTGTCCCTGCTGATGGCAGGGGGGTTGGAACTGGATGATCTTTAAGGTCCCTTCCAACCCAAACCATTCTATGATTCTATGATTCTATGATTCTAAACTACTGCCTAGATTAAAATCCCAAATATGACTAAGAACAAATCACTGTGCCAGGGATTGTTTTCACTCTTCTGTTTTCCACAGAAAATCTCCAGCTATCTCAGTTAACAAAGAGGAAAATAATAAAAATTTCAAGTTCTGAATTTCCTGCCTGGGTCTGCTTTTAATAGTGAACAAGCCAGGTTGCACAACACTTAAGGACTGGAAGCAGAGAATGCCACAGGGAGAAATTTACCCTGGCACAAACATGCTGTTGCTTGTATTTGTCAAGGACACCGGAGTTAACCATTGCTCCTCCTGGGAATATCTCAGGATTTGATGTGAATGTAAATATCTGTACAAGTCGTCAAGTCTCTACAGTTATAAATACAGCCTCCAAAACCCTGCCACCAACAGCAAAACACTGCTGCTTCTGTGCTCAGCCTGTGTACTGAGTCAGTGGCAAAAACTGCAGGAAGAATAATGCTCATTTTGTTTTTTGTGCCTGGTACTAGACAACCTGAGAGTTTTGGATGGCTGCAATCTAATGGTCCCATATGAAGGAATAGGTGCTCATGTATGCAGAAAACCTGCCTGATGGCTCTGCTGGGAATATCCTCTGTAACATATTAGCTGATTTTTTTAACCTATTCATCTTAAAAAAGATTGAGTGGTAATTTTTAATTGTTATTTCTGGAAATAGGTGAATCCTGCAAAGCTATGTGCAGCAGCATCAGAAGGGGTGCAGCAGCCTATAGTAGCTTGTTGTTTCTTTTTCCTTTTTTTAAACAGAGGGTGTAACATAGATGGTGCTCTGTGGCTCACTTTTCCATTTATAAAACCTTATCTGTTGCTTTAGTCATGGAAAAGTCATTTGCAGCACTTTGTTTCCTCTCAAATTGAGGTCAAAATGTGCTAATGTCTGGTGGGAAGAGCTGCAGAGTCTAAGGCATGATGGACTGGAAAGAGCCATTAAAATGCAGGTGAGGTAGAAGTAGCCTTGCAGTGTTCCAGGATAGATTCCTGTGCAGAATTGCAATGAATTCCTAAGGTGATCTCATAGGATTTAACCAATGCTAAGTGGCTGAAGACTGGTTAAGTAAAGATTAAACTAAACACAACCATGTAAACAAGAAAGTGTGATTGGCACTCAGACTAATTTCTTAACAGGACTTACTTTTCCTTTGAAGGAAAATACTTGAAAGAGTTTAGTAACATTTTAAAGGTCATTAAACAAAATTATTTAAACAAAGTAAAAAGCTGCTATTTGCCATTCTGTTTGTGATTTTTTGCCTTTGGATATAAGCAGTGTAACTCCAACAATGTTATTACCCTTAGAAGACAGTCCTGCTGAAGAGCAAGCCCATAATGATTGTGTTGGTTCTTAGTAATGCCACCTCTTACTGCACTGTGCCCCCCTTCTCTGTCACAGGGCACGTCAGCACAGAGATCCTGAAAAGCACTGAAATTAAATCCAGAACAAAGTGGTATGAAGAGGATGCAGAGTATGAGGGCAAAAGGAATCTATTTGGGACTTCCCCCAAACCATAATTTTCTCTGGTATTCGCAGTTATTTGCAAATGCTCCTACCCCATAAAACATTCTGGAAGAGGCTGGATTACTCAAGCATTCAGCTTCATTCCACACAAAGTCTTTTACAAAACAGTGGGTGATCTGAGACATAAAAATAATTCAAGACCTCAGTTAATCCATTTTGCAGGACTTGTCAGCTTTGTCTCTGGTCACCATCCGGGATGCACAGTCTAGGGGAGCAGAGCACTAGGCAGATTCAGATCTGTTACATGCAGATGAGTTTCAATCATTTAGCCCATTCCCATGTTGGGGCAAGATTATTCCTTATTTGTACATTGAACAGCCTATTGTCTAATTTTAAACATGCCATCAAAGGGGTTCTTACCACTCTCCCCAGAGACAGTGCCTCAGACAAAACAGAACCTTTCCACAACAATCAGCAGAAAATTTTACTTGTAAAAATGTCAGTCCACTATCAGGGCCAGGCTAAGGAGTACAAAGACCAGATTTGTGGTAAGCACTGAGGGGAGGAAGAGGACGATAACATCAACAGCATCACTGGAGGGGAAGCAGCCTGTGAGAATGGGGCTCCTCTTGGGATCATCTCAAAGTGCTCTGGGAGTTGTAGGGCTGGTGTATCAGTGGTGTCTGAGCTATTTCAGCAGCTGAAAAGAGAATCCAGCACTGATATTTCCCCAATGGCAGTTCAGATTTACAGTGGCAAGGGAAGACAAGAGTGAAGGCAGCTTGGTAGAGGGTCAGGTAGGTGCTGTTGTTGATTTTGGGACATGTTAAGGAGGACAACCTCACCTCCTACTGTGGGCAACTACTGTATATGCATTGAGAGGTCATGAGAAGAGCCTGTTCATTTAGACTGGCGGTTTCAATGATTATCACTAGCAAGATCTTATAGAGAATTTACAGTCACCGCTGGCATAATGAGTTTGGAAGGAAAACACTGGCTGGAACTGTCCAGGCCAGTCTTTCTTGCATTGACATTAACACATTGATTTTTGTTTTCCCAAGAAATTCATAAGGTGCATTGAAACAAAAGTAGGAGCTGAGATCTTGAAAAATTGGCCCTTAATGTGTTTTCCTGATTTTGCCTTCCTCTTTTCAAGGGTGTTACAGCCTCTTGTTTCTCCATTTCATCTGAGCTCTGAAATGAGCACCCACAACTGCAACCAGTTAAACATGGAGTTGTTTCCTGTCCAATATCAGGTTTGGTATCAAGTTTTTGCAGCAGGGCAGTATGGCATGAGATTGCAGGGGTGGGTGAAGAACAAAATGTCGTTGCACTGCTCAAGGAAACCCAGCCTACTTCTAGCTTTTAATTCAAACACATCATCCCTCTTCTAAGACAACTTTTTCCTCATTTGGGAGTGCTTCTTTTCTTATGTTTTATTATTATAAAGAATAAGGTCTGGAGCCCTCCGTCACTGAAGCTTTTTGAAATAAACACATCATTCTGGCATTTGGGATACTCTGAAATACACCATACCAAAAGAATACAGACTCAGAAGGAGAGAGGTTTAGGTACATGATGTACACTTTCACAGCATTATTGTTCCCACTCCCAACTCCTTAGGGTTCTTTCCAGTAGCTACATGAACAGCTTATTGCTAACATCTTTGTTAAGTACAACAGTTTAAACCTGCATCCATGGTGCAAGTACACTCAGTAATTACATTTTTAAGACATGGACAATCAATTAGGAACCACAGTGGCATGGAAATATATTGACAGTTCTAATTCTCTTCTGTTATTGTCACCGCTTATTCTGCTACATTTTGTTCATTTTCTTCATTTTCCCAGCAAATCCAAATTCACATGAGGGATTGCTGGGCAGCTGAATGAGTTGAATGCCAACATCTGGAGTGCTTTCTTGCCCCTCTGAGCTCTAGTATGTGAGTGATAGGCTTCCAACTGACAATACCTGCTTTTAAGGGCTCAGATATTACTTGGTTTTGGCTGGCTGCAGTAGTTTTAGGGGCCAACTGTAAACCAGCATGGGTTCAGCTTGAAAATGAGTCATGGAGCCACCCTGAGTAATGCTTTCCTTTAGTGCATTCAGATTTATGAAAGTGTCAAGTTCTCTGTGATTCTGTAGAAGATGCAGAAATTAAATATCTTTTTTTTTTTAGTTTGAAATAATATAAATAATATGGCATATCCCAAAAGTATAGAATCTACCCATGTTCAGCTTCATTCCTGGGGAACTATGAAAATGTGACCAGCTTCTAAGGAAGATAATAAAGAAAGAGGACAGTTGTACTAAGTTTCTTTATAGGCTGATTAGTATAAGTGTATCTGCTGCTGCGTTTAACCAATTTCCTGCCATTTTTCCTCACTCCTTCTTCTATCTTTCTTTTTACTTTTTGGAAAAGAAGAAGAGAAGAGAAGAAGAGAAGAGAAGAGAAGAGAAGAGAAGAGAAGAGAAGAGAAGAGAAGAGAAGAGAAGAGAAGAGAAGAGAAGAGAAGAGAAGAGAAGAGAAGAGAAGAGAAGAGAAGAGAAGAGAAGAGAAGAGAAGAGAAGAGAAGAGAAGAGAAGAGGAGAAGAGAAGAGGAGAAGAGAAGAGAAAAGAAAAGAAAAGAAAAGAAAAGAAAAGAAAAGAAAAGAAAAGAAAAGAAAAGAAAAGAAAAGAAAAGAAAAGAAAAGAAAAGAAAAGAAAAGAAAAGAAAAGAAAAGAAAAGAAAAGAAAAGAAAAGAAAAGAAAAGAAAAGAAAAGAAAAGAAAAGAAAAGAAAAGAAAAGAAAAGAAAAGAAAAGAAAAGAAAAGAAAAGAAAAGAAAAGAAAAGAAAAGAAAAGAAAAGAAAAGAAAAGAAAAGAAAAGCAGTGTACTTCAAGAAATTAATTCAATATGCATAATAACCTGGCAAGAGATAGGTGAGGTTTTGGCAGTGCAGGACTATGGGTCATCAAAATGGACACAAACAAAAAAATCCCACGCAAATCATTTCAACTTAATGTAACATTAAATAGGAATTATCAGGAGGACAAGTTTGATTAACTGCATAAAGAAAAGCAAGGCAGATAAGAAATCTTTCTTGCATTGCCATTAGAGTGAAAGGTAAAGATGGTAAAGTATGTATGAAGAAAAAAGTGAGACTTGAATGCACTTCAGGTCAGATAATAATAGAATTTGGAAATAAAAGAGAAAGAAGGCTGGAATAATTTCAGTGGAACTCTGGAAAGTGGAATCTGAAAACTGCAAACAAGATTGAAAATATAATAACAGAGACTTCAGAAGAAAGAGAAAGTGAAACTCTAGAGGGAATATTTACTCCATAGTAGTTCAGCAGTCTGCAAACATAATTTCTGTGTGGGAAATTATTAATCAAACACAAATTCTCAAAGCACACTCACATCATCTCTGCACTCGGTGAACTTTTCTCTCACCACACTGTCCTGCTGTGTTGGTACTGAAAATGAGGCTGGGAAGTCCAGAGATACTGCAGGTTTCATACAAATTTGTCATCTCACAGACTGACTCTCCAGGTGGAAAGATGTTGAGCTATGAGATATATCCCTTTCTCTACTTTGACTCTATTTGTGTTTCTACTGTTATCCATACATGTCCCAGCAGGGGAAAAAAAACCAAACCAAAAACAAACCAACAAACTTTGCACTAGCCAAAGCTCTAATGAACACTGTCAGTATGCTTTCGTATGACCAACAAAGTCAGTTGAGTTAAAATCTTGGAATTTAAGATGTAGTCCATCATGAACAATGATGAGACCGACATGAAAAAACAACCCTTCCCTGGTCTTGGAAGTTCTCTGGGCCAAAATAAAGGCATCTTTTCTCATGATATCTTTTTATATGTTGTAAACATGCTCTGTAAATACTGTAATAGAGATGTCTGAGGAGAGATAAAAGGAAATTGAGAAAGAATATGCACTTGATAGAAGTTCAGCAGTTTGCAAACACAGTTTTTATGCAGGGAATTATTGTCTAAAATTAAGTTCAAAACTAATACATATATTGCCTTCTCTTCTGCTTTGCTCCAGCTGTGTATCTGTGTACAAGATATAAACTCCATTCTGTCAAGGAGATGACATATACCCTCAAGTCCTGTCCTCCCAACAGCAGAAATCCAACTATTGACCTAATTACCGGACTCTCCTTGCTGAAGGGGAGGGAATGACCTTTTCTAAGTAGGAGAAGATTGCATATCTCTGCATACCCCTTCCAGCCAGTTATCCGAGGGTTATCTGTCAGCCTTCCTAATTCCTCATCATGGGGGTAATCTTCTCTGACCTGTACATTGCCAGGTAATTCAGGTACAAGGTTGCACAAGAAAGGATCCACCAGTTCTGGCTGAGCAGAAAACTTAGCATTTAGGGCAAAACTCTGCCTTCAGTTGTGGCCCTGAAACTCTAATCGAGGTGAGTGGGAGTGTGTGAATATAGAATATGGTTCTGCCATTTTAGAATGTGCTCAATGCTGAAGCTGGCAGTTTCCTCTCCGCCCAACACCCTTTCTCACATGAGACTCATATGTCACTGTCTGGGTTCTAGCTGATGGTTCCTTCTCATCTCATTGTTTATACTCTCATGACCTTTTGTTGTTCAGGTGTCAAGAGCTCTCATTATCATTTTAGACATGAGGTGATGCTTCTAATCAACCCTCCACCCTTATTCAATTAACATTTCCAATGTTTTTAAATTAAGTGCATTGGTCCACAGGCCGGGGAATTTCTTTCCAATTAGTACCAGTAGTGAAAGGCACATTTCAAAGTTTATTTGCTTGTATCAGTGCTTTCTTTTGATCTGCTGAAAGAATCTCCTGAACATACAATTAAGAAGTTCCTCCTAGGTATCTTTCCCCAAAGGACCAACAATACCTGCCGGGGTCTATTAGCATTTCAATATGTTTCCCACCTCAGGAAATGTCTCTGCTTCCTTGCCTGACTGGTTAATGTAGCTACATATTTTGCATGCAAACCACTTAAAGACACTGCCTGCCTCTCATTATCTTCCATATTGCACAATTAGGGATTAGACTTGCATTCAACCTTCTTCACCTCTTATAGGAGGGTCAAATGTGCACAGACATTTGGGAAGGGTCAAACATTCAATGCTGTCAGAGAGGAACCAGCAACATCCACGTCAGACTACGAGAGTGACAGGGCTCTGTAGGAAATGCTTGTATCAGATTAGAGATGTGCACATTTCTTGATGTCTTCACACACTTATCTCTAAGACGTGCGTGATTATCAGGCCTTGTCTACTTAGCTGCTGGGCATGTGGACTGAAGAGAAGGGTGCTCAGAAGGCATGAATACTTCCTGATCTCAGCCTCAGATTAAATCTCTTGGAAGGAGAGCAGAATAGTTTATGGGAAGGATATTCCATCATGTTATTACCTTTAAAGTACTGAACGCTTAGAGCAAACTAGAACATGTCAGAAGCAAACCATTTTAATGAGACTTAGGAATAGATCAACTCTGCCAGGAGCTATATGGGAGTATAATTGCCTCAACATTTGCCTGTAGCAACACACAGTATGTCTACATCTTGACCTGGTTTAAGCAGATGGAAAGGATTCTTTACCCAACTGTTGGCTCTCACTACTGCAAGTCAGATGCAAGTTCCCATTTGAACCCAAGGAGATGACTATCTGCATCTTACCAAGGCCAACCTGTGCAAACACAGCCCGTAATTGAGAGCGTGATTATAAACAGAGATAGTCCTAGAGAATTGAAATTCAAGGCCCAGTTCCAAATTTATAGCCAAGAGGTGTGTGGAAGTTTTTTTCTGCTTGCGATCCCATTGCAAATACCTCATGTAAAGGTGATGACCAAGTTGTAGGAACTTACTATACATTCTTTCCCCCTCTGTCTTACCTGTCCCTGTGACCCATGATAATGTCACGACTACATTGCCTCTGACTTGCCAGCACATTAGCATGCACTGATGGTTGGACTCAAATGTGTTAAACATTCTCCTCTGGGCCCAATCGCTTCAGTGCTTTCCCATTAAAGTACAGTATTTGGTAAGTACAATCTGTGTCTCATTGTCTCCTCTGATGTTTATCATAATTCAGGTAGCTTTTACTTTGTGGAGATAAGTGTTTCATGAATGACCCTGAGTTTGTTTCTGAGTAGAGGAGAATCGTCTTGTGGTTTGTGGTCTGTGGGGAGAGGATGTCCGTAGACCAATCTGGACTAAGTATACATTACATGTTTTCTAATATTATGAGGAATGACCCTCAGTGACCTAGATTGTCCTCTCTAACTTTATGTAGTTCAAGGAGAGAGGGTTTTTTCCAAAGTGCATTCAAGTGTATTTCAGACTGAGAGAGCAGCTAGAATTCTTTAAGGAAATGAGTTTCAGTTATCTTAATAGTTAAAGGAATTTTAAAAGGCAGGGAGAAAGCACTTACTGACATACACAGCAAAAGAAATACAGGAAGAATACCAGTGGCAATATTAATGGGGCCAAGAGGAATCTAATCTAAGCCTTTTAGGTGGAGAGTGCTGAGTCTTTCTTGCATTTATCAGTGAAAATCAGAAGTAACTCCCCCAAAGTCAGTAGATTTATGCCAGCATAGCCCAAGGAAGCAGACTGCCTGGAACCACTGCTAATTTGAACACAGACCAATATAAGTCTGTGGGAATAAATCTTACATAGTGGGTATTAAAGTGAAGTGTTTTTGTCAGCCTGACCTGTTCCAAATGTCAAAGTCTGAAGGATACTACAAACTGGGGAGATCTGTTGCAAGAGAGGAAAAAAAACAAACCAAAACAAAAAACCCCAAGCAATGTGCCTGAAAGTATTCCTAGTGATATCAGTAGTGCTTTTGGCATTGGCTTCAAGCGTTGCAGGATTCAGTGCATAGGAGACTATAACAGGAATTCCAGAAAGGGAAAGTTAATAACTTGCCAGTTAAAGAAGGTACTGAGCTGAGTCCCAACATGCTTCCCCAAGATCACAAGCACCACTGAACAAATATTGAATGAGAGTACTGAAACATCAGGCAAAGTTTCTTCCCATTTAACACCGAAGGCAAATGTCCTAACTGTAGGATTGGTGGTTTCCCCACGCATCAGCAGTCTTGTGGAACTTTGCAGCGGAGAGGTGAAAGCTGGGGCTGGATGGTGTATGGACGCAGATACCCCCGTTCCTCACATTCTCATTTAGGGTTGCAATGGGGAAGTGCAGAGTTGTTCCCATCTCAGGGATGAAGTCATATCTACGGAACAACTTCGTGACCTTGGGATCTAATCCATCATCCAGCAAAACCAGAGGGAAATGTTCCATGTGACTACAATGGCAGATGAATGAGACTTATGGAGAGATAGTCTTGTGAACATATGCTCTGTACCTGAGCTAAGAAACTGGGTGTTGTGTACCTCTGATTAAATTCAGGATCATCCCTCTTTTCAGTACAAAAACCTAAATTCAATTTATTTGTGCACTCAGCAAGGTTGCTAACTTTGCAACCCCAATAGGCCTGGGAAAAACTAATAAGATTTGATTCATTTATCACTATAGCCTTGGATTTAAATGCCACAGTCACCAACTTTCTCCCAAGGGGCAATAAAAACCTTCAGATACCGATATCAACATGCTGTCTGCATGACTCTGTTTATGAAGAAATCCTGTTGTCACACACTGATCAATAAGAGGCAGATATGCCTTAGATTTCTAATTATTGTGAATCCACTTAGAATTCAATGCAATAGCAGCAATCACACGGAATTCATTAGGGGATTTGCAAGGATGGCTTATGTAGTTCCACAGCAATTCCCTTGTAATTCAGCACTAATTAAGCATTATTTCATGCAGGAAATAATGAGCTGTGGAAACACTGTTAGTGCCAAATAATGGAATAAAGGTGTGTTTACATCTTATAAACACTCCTTGAATGTTCAAAGAGGTTAGAGCAGGTCTTGACTTTTTTACCCCAGGGAAGAGAAAGGATCCTAGAGCAGTCATTTTGCTTAACTCAGATGAGTATACCCTAAATAAATATTGAATTAGAGAGGGACATATTGGAAATTGGAAAATCACTCTGACTTTGCACATTTGAAATGTCAGTGGTTTAATTATTAGACTGTTTCCAAGTCGGTGCCATTCCTGAGAAGGGTTTGCTGGATAGTCAAGGCTCAGAGTAATTGAGTTGGTGTAGCAGACCTCATTGTTATTTATAGCAGGCAATAAGATTTGAAACTTTTCATTTGAAGAGAAGTTTTGACACACGACTTAGAGAAGATGTCATTTTCCTATTTTGTTTAGAACTAGATTTCTAGGTGCTCAACAACAACAGTTTTCCCAGACCCTAGTGCACTGTGGAGATCCCTTCTTTCCTTCTGTATTATATCATATTCCAGTTGGGGCTTGAATCTAGAATGGGACGAAAGGAAGCTACTTCCTGTTTCATAAGGACATTGACATAATCCTTTCATCTCTAACAATGCTTACTGCGCCTGAGAAGGATGGGATCATGTTCGAAGCCATGCAGATGTGCTTCCAAAGAGCAGATGTCAGGAAAGCCCCTGGAATGGCTCTTTAGCCCATTGCTGAGACTGTCCAGGAAAGGCTGGGTATCACAGCATGGCATACTCTGACATGTCTTCTTACCCCACTGATGTGGTGGGGTGGGATTTCAAGGAGAGTTGCAATGTTCACACCCCAGCAATATTGGCTTTAGATCACAAATTAGACCCTCAGAAAACAATTGTATCTGAACAGCTCAATTAGAAATGAGTTCATCAGACATCTAAGTCTTTTGGCTGGCATTATGGCATGCAAATACTTGCTATCAATATTTTCCACTTAATCATGAAAGGTTCAGTCATTAACAGAGGTTCTTGAGAATGGAGGTTTGTTTTATTTTATTTTGAAAGATCAACAAAATGCCCAAAACTTCAACTATTTTAAAAAATAAGGATATTGGTCTGTGTCGGGGGGAGGGGAGGTGAGGTGAGGGGGTGGGGGAGGAGGATGGGAATCAGTTGAACAAAAGACATTAATGTGAAAAAAATAGAAAGCCCACAATATAATTTCCAGAAGAGGTACTTTGCTATCCTGAGTAATTACCTTGGACACAGCTGTTACAATTATATAAAATATCTTCTTGTTGCCCTTATTGTAAAGGAAAAGCTAGTATCTGAAGGGAAAATCTACCGAGACTCTCAATGGCTGTAGTGTGACTCAATGGCCAGATGCTTTCTGAGGCTCAGCTATGTGGAAGGATGTGTTAGGAAGAGACACCAGCATTACCATATTGTATGAAATTTCCCTTAATGGCATTCTGTTGTGTATCTGGAAATGGACCTTCTGAATTTTTTTCATGAAGAAACAGATAAATGGTATTATGAGGGCTATTAACTTGTCTCCTAGTGCTCTCCATGGGACCAGAGAAGGGGCAGAGGGACAGACATATTTGACACATCATACCAGAGCTGGATGAAGGCTTTTCAGTATTAAGCTGGATTTTGGTGCCCAAGGACAAGGGAGAAATAACTATACTGTGCCTATGCTCCCTGAAGTGCTGCTGGCTATAGACAGGTGAGGTGTGGGTGGAGGACAGCTTGCTTCCCTCCTGGTTCCCTGGACACTGCCTGGCGATGGGCAGTGCTTGTGTGGAAGCCACCACAGAAGGGGGGCAGCTTCTCGCAAAGGGAAGCCACAAATCTTGCTTGGTCCTGAGGTGCTAAGAATATAAACAACTAGGAGAACAGGTCTTTGGATGTGGTTTTCTTCCTGCTGCTCTTGTTGTTTATGGCCCTTGATGGCCATGCAGATACTCATCATTCCCAAGCAGCCACCGCAGGATGAGGAAAGCCTATCAGAGCAACACTGAGGCTGAGAAAGCTTCCTCTCACAGTGGAACCTCTGAATTTTCTCCATTGCATGGATTTCAGGAACAGATGATTAAATATTATAGCTCCCGACATCTCCATGACAGGGTGACAAGGTCAGGGAAAGGAGGAGCTTTTTCCTTACAGTGTTTGCTTTGTATCACTGGTTTCGCAAGTCCCGTTTTTACGATGGGAGAAGCAGGCACTGTGTCAGTCCTTCAATCAAGCTGGCATTTTCCTTAACCTGTACTGACTTGTGAGACCTCTTCATTTCCTCCTCTGTCTCTCCTCAGTCTCACAGCTCTGGAATTCAGTATACAAGATACAGGAATGTAAGAAAGCTTGGAAGCCTAAGCTAATCAGGTGTTGTCAGGTGAGAGCTTTGTGACACATCATGAGCAATGATTCTATTTTTCTCATTCTTCTGGAAATGCTGTTTGGTTTGAATTCAAATGCAGGTCAAGTTAAAGAGGCAGGACTTGCTATTGGAACTCTTCCTCTAGCAACTTCCCCTTTGCTGTCAAGGGGAACCCTCTGCTCTACAAATGCTTCTAAGACCAAATGCAAACTCCTGCAAGTCCAAGCTGTTGATGTCTCTGTGCAAAGCTAATTGCTTGTTTGTTGTGTTTTGTTTCTGCTGTAGCTGTGGTTGTTTCATCTAGATTTTTTCCACCCCTTTCTCTTCAAAGTAGTAACTTTCCTCAACAGATCTAGCTTCAAACAAAAGAATATGCTGCAGCTCTAATGAAAATTTAAAAGTCAATGAGACACACACAAAAAAGAGACATGACCCAGGATGAGCTCAGTCCAATGAATAAATTCAAACCATTTAGTGAATGTTTGGAAAGATCAGAAGGGCACCTCTGCCTGCAGCATTTTAACAAGCCTACGTGAATTAGCAAGAGGCCTGAAAAATGAGTGGCAGTGGTGGGGAGTAATTCAGTTGTGATCACTTGAGGGTGATGAATGAGGAAGTGACATAGTCTGTGCAGAGACAAGTCATCTTTTCTAAAACAATTGTATTTAGCCCTCATGGCTGGAGATTTATATTGCAATGATGGCAATGCTGGTAATTATTGAAACAGTCCCGGATTTTGGGGAGAATGTCAGAAACACAGGGTTGAAGAAGGAGCAATGTAAAGACCCAAAGAGATTTTCTCAAAACGCTGAAATATTCCTAGGCACTGGATATTGCTGTATGAGAGGTTGATAAATTTGTCTTTAGCCTGGGAGATTGAGCATGGTTTAAAAGGTCTGGGAAAAAATGTCTTCAAAGCACGTTTTAAGGTAAATGGAGGATGAATTAAGATTAATGAGAGCCTTACAAGTGGGCTGAAACTAGCAGTCCTGATATAAGAACAGTGATAAAAGCCAGCAAGACCAGCCTCAGAATGTGAATTACTTGCTTTATTCAGTACCCCTTGTGGTTATGTCTAAGCCATTTGTGTGTGGATGCATGTATGTACAACTGACCTCCATTTTACTTTAACCATACACAAAATCTCGGTGACCATCAAGACAAAAAGAAGAGAACATCCTCAAATCCCAAGAAACAAGACTTTTCTTCTTTCTCTCCTCCCCCAAATGTAAATCAAAATGCTGATTGTGTCCTGTTAATACTTAAATGTGCTATAAGTTAAATAGACCTAACAAGGCAGTTTCCAAACAGGAAACCTGGTAGGAGTTTAATGACATCTTACAGTACACCCATCCTCCAATATAATCATTAAAATTTGTCTAGTGTAAAAACGAATAACAAAATATTACCCCAGAGCACCTTACTGTATAAATGCAACAATGAAGCTGCTAAATGATTTCTCTGGATTTTTACTTCCAGATCTGAAATCATATTGATTTGGCTTCATCTCCTGAGGGGCGTGGGTTCATAGTTTTATGGAGAGTGCAAGACTAGAAAGATTCACCTTACATGAGAGGTTTCCAGGTCTGCACTGCAAATTGGAGCAGAATTATTAAAAAGAGAGCAGCCAGAAATGACTGAAATTGTCTTGGAAACACAGAGATTTGTGATTTTTAATTAAAAAAAACAAAACCAAAAACATATAGAAAGAAGTGGATTCCACACTGAGTATCCACATTCTTATACACTATTCCTAAAATTGTACAGATCCAGGATATTTGCTGCTTGGAGAAATTTCATGGGAGGAGAGATCTCATCACTGAAAGGACCTTAATGCAAAAGCCATTCATCATGAAGATAAAAGCAAAAAAAACCCTACACAAATGTATGTAAATATATTCAGGTATTTGTGAACACTAAATCCTAAACTCCAAGGGGATGTCAGAATATGAGACATTGACATTGTGGCTTGCCTGAGGTTGGAAATGGGATAACCCCACGGATTGCAGAAGCTGGTGGGGACAGATGACACCAGAAGAGGAAATAAAAAGCCATTTGCTGAAGGTCTTAATGGTGCAGCGTCTCTGTGTTCACTCTCTGACACCTTTTTCAACTATCAGCTACTTAGAGGACCCATGTGCTGCAAACACTTGTATCTCACTGTGAGGAGTGCTTGCATGCAGCGTCTTTAAAAAATTTATGTAATCATTATGCCACTCTCACAGTATCCAGAACTTGGGACTGAGTGAAATCCATAGCCCTTACAAAAGGAGATGCTTGACTTTTGTGTCCTTGGGTGACAACTATTCTACATAATTTCTGGGCAAGTGAACAGGACTTTGAAGGCAAAGAAACTACTTACTTTGGAATACATGAGTCCAGTTAATACCAGATGGCATGCCTGGAACTGGGACATGGTTCAAAATATGAATGACTTCTTTGTATTATAGCATATTCGCCTTTATGCCTCTTTTTTAGTGAAAAATTCACAACTGTAATGTATATTAACTTTGATATTGTGTTACATCAGCAGCATAATGTAAAGGGGCCCCAATGAAGCTCAAACACAACTTGTTGAACAGCAGCTGGACCTAAAGAGATTTTCTGATTAATTAAGGACTATTTAGCATTGAACAATTTGAGGCTGGCTAAACATTGTCATTAAGCTCAGTATTTGAATGTGAAATTGTCAGGAAATAACTATGTGACTTTAGATTTCACTATTTTTAGGTAGAATATTCCTTCAAGAAAAATAGTCTTTGTAGAATTTTTCCTTGCCTTTCAAAGCAGTGGGAAAACAGTTCTCAGAGGGAGAGAGAATGTTTTTCATACACAAATATAAGCAAGTTCTGAATTAAAAGATGGATAACATCCTTGTTATTTTTGACTTTTTGTTTTTAAAATAAGAAGTAACACTGTGCCAAGATTTGTGTGTTTCCTACAGTTACCCATGCGTTTCCATAGTTCATAAACACAATCTTCCTTGCACATGGCACCTTGGTAGAATTTTTTCAGTTGTTATGAGGTGTTTTGGTTATTTTGCAGTATTGTAATGCAATAATTCCTTATTGCATCCACATTATAGTTTCCATACAATTTAGAAGAAAATCACAAATCTCTTATTTCCAACACTATTCTGTCAAATGTGTAATAACATTTGAACAAAGCATGAGGAAAAACCTTAAATTTGCCCAACAGAGAATCAGATAGTACCTGTCCACACCCAAGGATAAGATAGCAGATGCATCTTTGACCAGCTCATTTCTGCTTTTTTCAAGAAATTAGTTTTATCAGGCAGCTATTTACTAGGAAGAATAGATCACTGTTGGAATGGGGCCTTGGAGGCAAGGCAGTGACCCAGTGATCACAAGGCTACTGATCCCTATTTCCTCTGGTTTCCTGCCTGGTTATTTAATTCTCTTATGCAGCATGGACCATCTTCCTGATGTCACTCTGTATTACCTGGGGGATTTAGGAGATGGAGGGACTTAATCCTCAAAAAAAGTGTTTGAAACTAAGGAACCTGAAAGAAGGTCCACCTTGTTTTGTCTTGGAATGAAAGCATTCACATACACACTTGCAGAGGTGGTTTAAGATATGGATCTCTGGAAGAAAGAAAACACCTCCCAGTACAGCTGACTCAGGTAGATAAAACCTGAAAAAAGTTGAGACATCCTTGAACTCTGCAGTTTCTGTTAGGTAGATCAGATGTTGTTGACTCTCCTGCACTCACCAGCTTGTCTGGTGCCCATTCATAACACTAATTTCCCTGTAGCATGTATTAATTACCCATCTCACTTAGAGAAGGAGGAATACACACATAAACAGTGGCTATTAGCTGCCCACCCTCTTGGCCTGCCTGTAGGTCTCTATAGCCCACATCACCCAGCTCCTGGTGGTGGTCCCCTCCTGCTCTGTGGTAAATACCATCAACTCTGAGGGGCCAAGCAGGACAATACAAAGTAGAAGGGATTAGTTCTATTAAGGAAAGCCTTTGATAATTTAACTCCTGTAATTAAATACTAATTAAATGATATTCATCTGCAATTGGATGTCGAGTTATGAAAGCAGGCTAACCAGCCTTGTATCTTCTCTTGGTGCTTTTCTTCTTCATGCTTGGGATGCTACAGCAATGAAGGCAGAGAGAGATTGCCCTGCTGCTGTTAGGTGTGTGGCAAGTACCAACATAAATGCTGCTGGGTTTATCAAGTCCAGTCCTCTACAAACACGTTCTCCTCTACTGCAGAAAGCTTTCTAGAACACATCCTTCATCCACCACCACCTCAAAAATTAAAGTAGCAAGACCCATGTGTCTCCTCTCTGTGTCAGTTAGCATACTTGAACACATGGCTGAGATCCTACCTACAAGGACTGAGAAACCTTGCTGCGCTGCAGCCTCACTATGTGCTCATGTCCCCTTCTTACAAATATGTATCCAGGTTCAGTGACAGGCAGGAGAATAAAGATAAACTCTCCAGCCATGTAGGACAGCATTTTAGCCATCCGGTAATTTGAAAAGAGCCCTCATATGCTCATCTTTTAGAGTAATCCTACTAATATAAATCTCATTTTTAAACCAGCTTGCCTTTAAATATGACTGCTCCTGAGACATGCTTTTGTTCATTTTGAAATAGATTCTTGTCCAATTTATGAAATTAATGTAAAGCCTTTTGTATGTAGAGCCCAACTCAATTAGCTCCCTCGAATGGCTATTTTCCACTTGATCTAAGATACACTCTGAGGTTATAGCCACAGAGATCTCCAGCACCATAATAATAGGCCAATTTTGGCATAATTCCTTTTAGATTTGATTACTTCTTCCTTCGACCATTAGCACATGTTTTTTTCTAAGCTAAATGCCGTTTCATGTTCTCCAGCTTCTTCAAGTCCTTTTGTACTCTTTTTTTTTGTCCTCTTTGGTGTTTCTGACCAAAGCGTGTCAGAAGTGTCAATTGCAAATTTAATGAACACATCCTCCACCTTCTTATTTCACATGACTAATGAAAATATTGAATAAACCCAGAGCCAGTATCAGTCCTTTCGTATCCCAGGTCCTTCCACTGACCAGATTTGACTTCATAAACTATTATACATGTGGTGTTTCATTTAAATCCCTTAGACACTCTTTTTATCTTGTAACAAAATATACACCTATATTGTCTTTTTTTTTTTTTTTTTGCTTAGGTAAAATCATTGTAGGCTTTGACATTAGGTTTTAGTGCGGATCTGCCACTTGAGTATGTGGATTGGAATTAACTCCATCCACAAACATTGAGCAGAGAATCCCTTGGGTGCAAATAAATCCCCAACCAACATAAAACAGGCAGGAGGAGACACTACCTCAACCACCTCTACTACATGTGGGTCCAAGGAGGGAGAGTGGAGAGGAATGTAGAACACTTAGTGGATCTCTCTCCTGTATTTCCTCAGCTGGCACAGAATAAGGATATATGCATCAACCACATAACTCTACCTGGCCAAAACAGTGTCATTTTCTCACTCCTTCAAAATTCTCTTGAAAATATCTTATTTTTCCTATTCCCTCTGATTAATTTGTTTAAGCCTTTTGCACTACCGTGTTAAGAATACAGTAAATAACAAAGTATCTTAATACATAATAATTACCTATTTAGTCAGTTATCTACTTGAACATACAACTACTGTGAGTTTAATATGCTTGGCTTAATAGCCAAGGGCTTCATAATTTTGCAGGTAAAACATGTTTTCTGGAACTTGTTCAGTTATTCTATAAGCTGAACTGACAGATGGAAGTTAGTAGCAGAGGAGACTGAGAGAGCACTGAATCTTTTTTCACACTCTGTTAAGTATACATACCTGTGAAATGTATGTGTTTAAGGACTGACATTGGAGCTTGTGTTTTGGGAGGGACTTGCCTCCCCTGGTTGGTTTACCTCAAGAGGATGATAAATTCAATCTGCCTCAACAACCCACACTCAGATGGGAGGAAACCTACTATGGTGCTGATCTCCTTCCATTGACCAGAAGTCTCATTTTAAGCCAGCTGATGCAGAGAGGGAGGAATACCCCAGTTGTGGCGCAGTTTGTAGTTGTTTCTAGATGAACAATTCCTCGGGTAACTTCTAGGTGACTCATTTCCCAGCTTGCAAATGCCTAATCTTGGCTCTTTCTTAAGGCTGCCTCTTCACTAGGTTTACCAAGGAATGTTTAAGAAACCTCTAACAAAAGACTGGAGGTTTAAATTAAAGTCTAAGGTTTAGACACTTGCCTTACAAGTGTCTATGCCTCAAAAGCAAACAACAGAAAGGTAAGAGGCGTTGCCTTACAGAAGCCCCACAAAGTGACTATAAATAAATTATTTTGCCAGATTGTCTCACAAACCAACATCTGCATAGCAGTGGTTCAAACAGACATCCCAGGTAACCACATGAATTTCAATTTCTCCATGAAAAGATGTTATTCTAATCCTGCTTTATGTTACTTTTTCTTCTCAAGGTCCTCATCACACAAAACTCCCCACCTCAGGAGCTTGGATAGGAAGAGATGAAGCCCCAGATCTCTTATGGTACTCATTTTGCACAATACTATACAGCTCCTACATTTCTGCGATTTGCATTCCCTGTGAAGCAGACAAACGAATAAACATTAAAGATGGAGATGGAGTACACTGAAAGAACAATATTCTTGTTAAAGGAGCTCTGTCTTTCAAAAATCAATGAGATAATACCCTTTTAAAGCTATTTCCAACTGTCATCTCTCCTCATTTGGCTCTCCAGGAGTTGGAAGTTTTGGGGAGATTGATGACAGATTTAACAACAGAAAGGTTCACCTTATTTCGATCTGCTACGGTTAATGTCTTCTAATGCTTTGCCCATGCTGTGAAACCAGACAAGAGGCCATCTCAATGCTTTTATTTTTTCAGGTGAAGCGCTGAATAACTGCAACTTTCTGGATTATTATGAGGGGGGAGTGATTATGCAGCTCACAGAAAGTCAATGGCGTCATGGAAAAGCGTATCATCTCCAGCAGGCTTGCCATCACTTTCTCCTAGCTAGCAGGGAGTAGCTTGGGCTCACTTCGCTAGCCTGGTCATGCGAGTTGAAGCCCTCCTCCTGCTTAGTCCTTCTGGAAGAGCTGGCCAGGATGTGCTCATATCATTACAGATGCACAGAGGCACCTTGCTGGTTTCTTAGGGCTTCAGCTTCACAAACCATTATAGAAATAATAGTCCTTACAGGATCTTTTCTAAATGAGTTGTGAAAATAGATTAGGTATATTCAGTTCAGGCAAAAAGCATTTTTTGATAGGCTTTGGGCAAACAATCTGTTCCTTTGATACATCTTACTACTGAGTTTCAAAGAAATCAAATTGATGAAGCTGTGAAGAAAGCAATTTGTTAAAAATTAAGTCTTTTTCTTTGGAGATTCAAGTTGAAAGAACATCTCTGTGGACTATGCCTAATCAGAACCTTTGAACACTATCAGGCATGCCCCATTAGGGTTGCCAGCCTTCCAAAACAAATTACTTACAGTAATCCCTCTCCTGATGTATGCAGTGAAAGACAATAGTGCAGCTCGACAGCACTGTCACTGCCTGAGATTTATAGTGTGCAGCTGAGCAAACTTCAATTTATACTTTATATCACAAAGTGACCATGAACCTCACTTCAAGACAAACAGTGTTAAAACTATCAGACTTAACATAACTGGCCAGGTTCTCAGCTGGTATGAACTGGAGCAGCTTTAGCAGAGCTGTGCTGATTTACACCTGATGAGAATCCAACATTTCCCTCCTCCTCCCAGTTTGTAAACTTCTAAAACAATCAGAAAGGACAGTGAATGGACTAAGCAGCAGGGAAAAGAGTAAATTGTCCCTCCATTCAGTTGTGTTGCCATTTGTTACATTCATTAAGTTGTTTTGGTGAGATTCCTCAACAGGTGTAAATAGCATAATCCTACTTGAAAGTAACATGGTAACTCCATCCATTCAATCCAATTTTTGCTGTGCATCTCTGTGTGTTTAAGCTCATTCCTTAAACAATTATTTTCTTTACACACTGAGCATGATCTTGTTTAATCCATTCTGTGACCAGCCATTTGGATCGTCACAAAGGCTTCATAATGTCATTAAAACACTCAATTGGATCATAAAATAATTCTGAAGTAAATGAAGCACAGTAACTGAAATTATTCAGTAACTTGCAACTGTGGAAATGTAGTAGGGAGACTGTATTTGATGGTAATTAGAATGCAGTTTGGATAATCACATTTCATAATAAAGTGTACGCTATGTTGTATGCCTTACAGCATGGACAAGGAATGATGCCTGTGGTATGAATTATGATAAGTACAAATCTAGCTAGGTCACGAGGCCCTTCACAAAGCTCCACTGAAGTGAATGGAGGGAGCACTGGAGCACCCATAGGAACCATGAATTCATAGAATGGTTTGGGTTGGAAGGGACCTTAAGGATCATCTAGTTCCAACCCCCCTGCCATCAGCAGGGACACCTTCCACTAGATCAGGTTGCTCAAAGCCTCATCCAACCTGGCCTTGAACACTTCCAGGGAGGGGGCATCCACAGCTTCTCTGGGCAACCTGTTCCAGTGTCTCACCACTCTTACAGTGTAGAATTTCTTCCTAATACCTAATCTAAACCTACCCTCTTTCAGCTTAAAGCCATTTCCCTTTGTTCTATCAGTTCAGCCATACCAAAGGGCTGCTGACACCTTGCAAAATTCGTGCAGCTCTGGTGAGCCCTCAGGATGCTACTCAGCCTGTTGGGCAGCTGAAGGTTAAAACTTTCTTCCCCAGGGATGTTTGGAACAGACCTAAGTTCAAGAGAGTTATTCCAGGTACCTGGATGACCCATATTCTGCCCATTCCTCAAGCATGTTTTCTGCTTGTGGATCAGATGCTTTTATAGAGCTTGCACCCTGAATTTGAACTGAATGCATCTCACCTCTGAGGCAATCTTTATTCAGACAGAAGAAAATCTTCTTCCCCTCTTTGAAGGGGGGTTGGAGTGGACTTGGACCTCATTACTCCTCCATGGCAGTCTCAGAAAGAGAATTCTGAATCCAGTAAACTAGCTTTGCTGTTTCTATACATTTAAAGCAATTACCTTAATATTTTCTGACCTGAGCAACAGTGCTCTCTAATGTTCTTATCTTGCTAGATTCTTCATTCCCTGTTCCCTCCTCTGCCTCTTCTCTCCAAAAGGAAGATCATCTTTGAGGAAAAGGTCTATCTCTTCACTTGAGGCATCAGTGAGTATAAACAGTCTACAAAGCATGTCACATGTGGCCTTACCAGTTTCTCTTCCAAACTTAATTTTGAACTCAATTTTGGTTTATAGAGATGAGTTTAGATGGTAGAAAAGATGCCACTGAAAGCTTTTTAGAGGTTTTTGTAGGAATGCTTTTAGGACAGAGAACAGAGAGAATGTGTCATCTTCCAGAAAAAATATTTCACGTGTGAACAAATTCCTACTGGTCTGTAGAGTTTCTGTCTTACTAGAAGCAGCAAAATTTCTCAAACCAGTAGCACCAGAAAACAACACTCAGTGTTCCTTCCCATTACAATTTGTATCATGCTGTTGTTCATGTTCACTTATGCGCCTCTGTAGCCTTCAATAGTTCACTGTTGAACCCACAATGACCTGATCAGCTCTTGTACGTTGTATGTAGATACTTATATTGCAAACTGCCTACTTGTGTAGGTATTGCCTGACATCATTGCAAATGAGTGTTTCATTTGCCATGAAGAGAGCTGCATTCAGCAACTTTTCTATACATGTGAAAGTTAGCAAACAAAAAAATGCTTCAAGTGACATTTTGCAAAACTCTTGACTTTGGACTAATCTGACAACTGTCAAAACCAAAGAGAGTTTGCCACCAATGCCATACACACGAAAGTTAGCCAAAATCTTACACTTTTTAACATGACAGTCCCTGAAATGTATCTTTTTTGCACAATATCTTTCAAAGTAAGTATTCTTACTTTTCTTTAGAGGAAAAAAAATCTTCCTTTTATCTTCCTCCTTTGAAGGAATAACATTATATTTATAACAAAGTTTGCTGTCATAAGTTAATTGAGGCAATAAATCTTTGTAATCTTTTTGTTGTGCTGGCCTCTAAAGCAGTGCAATTTTTCTCTCCCCTTTAAAAAGATACAGCTAGACTGGATGTTGAAATGGCAATTCTGTTCTCTGCATGTGCACATTTGTATTTTTCCTCTATGATGCTTGCACTGAGGTAAAAAGAAGTGGAAAGATTATAAATATGACAATAGCAGTAGCATACTTTTCCCAATATTTTCCTGTTCCCTTTCAATGAGAGACTTTTTGGAATTCAGAGAGAGAGTTGTAAGGAGGTAGATGCTAATGTGGAGGACAAGATAATTTAGGGTAAAGATTGTATTGGGTCTGGCTGAGATAGAGTTAATTTTCCTCAGAGCAGCCCTCATAGTGCTGTGTTTTGTACGAGTAGCTAGAAAGGTGTTGATAATACACCAGTGTTTTGGTTACTGCTGAGCAGTGCTCACACAGCACGAAGGCTGGCACTCCAATATTTCCCCCCCAGGTCGGTTGTGGGTGGGGAAAGTCTTGGAAGGGGACACAGCCAAGACAGCTGACCCAAACTGACCAAAGGGATATTCCATACAATATGATGTATTATCAGAAACAAAAGCAAGGAGAAAGGAGGGGGAAGGGAGGGCATTTGTAGAATCATAGAATGGTTAGGGTTGGAAGGGACCTTAAAGATCCAGGGTATCCATAATGCATAGAAAATTGTGCTTCCTGGGAAGTGGCCAAACATCACTTGTTGATGGGAAGTAGATAATAAATATTTTACTCCATTGATTCTGCGTTCACAGTTTTGCTTTGCTTCTATTAAACTGCCTTTGTCCCTACCCACAAGTTTGGGGTTCTTGTTCCATCTTATTTTCTCCCTTCCCCATCCTGCTGAGGAGGGGGGTGATAGAATGGCTTAGTGGGCACCTGGCATTCAGGCAAGGTCAACCCACCACAAAGTCCAAATGAAGGCGCAGTGCCCCCTGCTCCTGCTGAGCTAAGGTGGGAGCCAAGCGTGCACAGTGTATTGAAGGAGGAGCTCAGGACTTTGCAGGTTTTAGCACATATGCTGAAGGCAATCATGGTAAGTTCCTATCCTTCTGACCCTTACAGTCACTCTTGACCTCTTGACCTTGTTAACGTCTCCATTCCTTTTGCTGCTACTGTCTAAATTAAAATAGGCCTTGATGTCTCAGTTTCCACTGCTGTTGAAAACCAAGCCAAAGTTTGAAGGGTTGCATGCAAAATATTAAAGATAAGATGCAAATCTTGAGAAAATTATGTTAAGATACAGAACATATTACACAAACTTAGGCTACATTTTCTTCCAAATCTCTTGGACCTTCAGGTGACTATTGATATAAGTCTTCAGATTTGATTGCTGATTGCAGCAGAACAAATAGCAGCAGGAGTCTTTTCAATGCAAATGACCAAAGGCAAAAATCTAATGCCCTCAACAAATAAATACATTGGACAAATTATATTCATTTCTTTAATTCATGAGATAATAAATCTAAATGATTAATGATTCCTCCAAACAACAGAACAATGGGATGGCTATCAATGTTTATCCACACCCCGTAAACATACAAAACTCTTGCACATTTGAAAAGCCAGTAGCGCCTAAACTGATGGTTGCCTATTCAAGACATCTCATTTATTACAGTAGATGTGATGCAGGAAAATAAAAGAATGACCAGGAGAGGCTGCTAGGTAGAGAATAGGAGGATAATGAGGTCAGATAAAATGTCTGGGTCTCATTAATCCCAAAGAGCTAAGAGCACTTTCCGTGGCAGTTCAGCAAAGATGTTGAAGCACGATAAACAACGAATCCACACTGACACTAGTGTTTCCTGGTAACCTGAACCTACAGAAATCTCCATCTTGTCTTTGTAAGTTGCTGAGCAAAGCACAAGGGCACTTTGTGCCAAGGTAGTACACCTGCAGGAAGACGCTCAGTTTACTGCAAAAATATGGGCTGGAATCAGTGGGGTGCTGGTTTCTCCCTGTCCATGTACTGCTCTATACTCCACCAATATGAAACAACACAAAGACTAGAAATATGTGAAGATGCTGCTCTTAAACCAGCAGGGCCAAAACCAGTAGTGAAATCCTAATAATAATATTGATATTAGGATGGAATAACTACAAGCAAAACCAGCTACAGGCAGCTCCTCAGTCCCAATAACTTTTCCTTTCCTTCAATAATTGCCACTTTTGAGAATTTCTTCTCTTGACTGCCCTATCCTCATCTTACAGACATCCTTAGTTCCCTTTCAGAAATTACTTGCCTAATATTTCACCTAAGTCTCCATTCTTGCAAACTTAGTCTCTTTGTCTTTGTCCAGTCTTTTGTAAATATTGATTTCTATGCTTTTCAGAATAATACTTCATATTGTGATAAGATGTTACACACCTTCTGTTTCCATTACCTCACTATAGGCCTCATATTTCTCTGTTCTTGACTGAAAAACCAAGGTCTGATTATTTTCCTGTAGGGATGATGGGTTTTTTTATCTGCTTGTGATTTTTGTCATTGGTCTGTCGTGTTTTGCACATGCAACACCCAGACTAGACTGGTAAGATATTACCAATGCTGAGTAAAAATAGGCATCTACTATTCCTCCTGGGTTTCTACTTTGCTGCTAATTTCCAGTTTTGTGATCCACTAAAATCTTCAATTTCTTTACTGCCATACAATGCTCTAGTCAGACATTTTCCATTTTCTAATTTTCCTTCCTAAATACAGCATCTGTATTAAATTTAATCTTATTGATTTCAGGTCATTTATCTAATTGATTGTGATCATTTTGAAGTCTAATCTTGTCTTCAAAAATTCTCATGAGGTTTCCAGTAAGATGTCATCCACAAATTTTATATGTGTACTCTCCATTCCATGATCCAAGTCATTTATACAAATATTGAATAACAATGGACAGAAGACAGGTTCCTATGGGGCTCGCATGATGTGACCTTCCAGTTTGACAGCAGACTATTGATAACTACTCTTTGCATAAGGTTTTTCAAGCATTTGTGTATCAGATTTATAATGATTTTTCTGGCACCCCTTCTCCCTCCCCAAAAGCCCACTGTGCATTATCTACTTCACTGTGACATTTCTCTCTTTAATCACCTGGTCTATTGAGACTACCCTCTGTTGTCAATGCCTCTTCCTAAGCAGGTAAATATGACTTTACTTTATTAATACTTTTTTGGACCCTGGCTTCAGACTCAATCACTGTTGCTCTTCCTATTCCTTTCTTTTTAACATCAGCAGCTGGGGAAGATCCTGGCTTACTGCTCTGCCTCCACTTGTTAAATGGGGGATCCGCGTGTTCTTTTTTCTTTCCAGTGATAATATCTTCTCTTTCCTTCTCTTCCCAGTGTCAGATATCCATCTCTTGTGAAGCAGTGTAGTTCCTAGGTCTATTTAATAAATTGGTAGAACTCTGTAGTGTTTTTTGCTGGTGGCAAGCCACAGTATGGCAGAACTGAAAAACCACACATCTGTCAAAGTAGATTAAAAAAAAAATGGTGCCATTGATTTTCTTAATCTCTGTGTTATCAGTGACCTCCTGTACATGTTCAGTCAGCCATTGCTCTCATCCAAAGGATTCTGCTTGGAGGATAGATTATAGTTTCCTACAGCAGAAGATTCCTTGGGATCACATAATGGATGCTGTGCAAATCTGCTTTCATCACATGGCCTTGGGAGAAGTTTCCCAACACTTCTCCAAGAAAGCAGGGGTTATTATCCTACATTAAATGGCCACACCAAAGCCTGGAGCTCTCTTCACAAAGACTACTGGATCTGGAATGAGTTTGTGGCTGTCCATTTGCATTTCTTTCACCTTAGGTTTCATTGGAACAATTTTCCAAAAGCATGTTTCACAGATTTTGTAAAATCCCAGGTGCCATCAGCTGGGCATGGCTGCTGTGTGCTCTCCACAGAGCAGAACAGAAATGGGCAAGACCCCACCGTCCAAGAGAGGATTGCTGAGGTGGAAGCTGCAGAGCCATAGGAAACATGAGAACTGCCCTGATGTGCAGCAGCTGGAGATACAGCCTTGAATCCTAAATGAACTCTTTAGTGTTCACTCGAGGTCTGGATTAGATTCAGTTGCAGCAATGGGCAACATATGTGCATGACGCAGGGATTCCTATTGCCGTGGAGCTGCTACTCCATCCCGAGCCACAGGTCATGAGTGAGAAGCCGTGCGGTCCCCGCGTGTCTCCGTTCACTGTGTTCCTGCCTCTCATTACTGATAACAGTGATTTGCAACGTCGGACAGAGGTGCTGTATCCTAAAACAGATTCCTCAACACATTTATGCTCACAAAACACAAACACTTGTAAAATACAAGCACAATTAGTGTGTGCGCTTCTGTTTCTGTGTTCCTTGAGAGAGGCTGGGAACGCTAATTGCTTCTGGTCTGAATCAGCTTCCTGGTTCAGGGCACACTTATAAAGGGATTTCAGCTACACATTCAGTGCCAAATGTAGCAGATGGTAGTAGAAGAGTAAATTACATTAAGGAATACTTGTACAGTTTCTTTACCACTTTTGTAGTTGCAAAACAAACAATTGAGTTGCTCAGGGTAATGGCAGATGCAGTTTTGTGTATGTCTACCATCCTAATAGTTTTATGGAATTATCTCAGAGAATAAAGAAGCAGGTTTAATAACCATGGAAATGATCTGAATAATGCTGGAGTGATCATCATTTCTAGTTTAGAAGTTTATGTTCCTCCATTGCTAAGATTTGTGTTCCCAGTTCCAAGTATTTATATAATGATATTCTTCATTTTTGTGGTTTTTTTTCAGAATTTTTCCTCTGATTTACAAAAACATTTCTGCAAACAACTTCCTAGCCAACTCTAAGCAATAAGTGGCACCTCTGGGTATTAGTGCCACCAGGTTGTCATGATGTATTGAATCATTTCCTATTTAAAATAGTGTTTAAACAGTCTTTTACATAGTTTATTTTCCTGCTCTGCCTTTTCTGTTTAGCAGTTTCCACACCTTCTTTGAAATATTTTTCAGCTGTCTGGTATTATGGGTTTGTAGAATAATCCAGGTTGGAAAGGACTCTAGTCCCAACTCCAGTTTGAAGCAGAGTTAGCTCTGAGATCAGACCAGGTTGCTCAGGGCTTTGTCCAAATGGGTCTTGAAAGCCTTCATGGGCTGAGATGGCCCAGCTGCTGTAGACAATTTGCTGCACTGTTTCACTGTTACAATTTTGATTATAATATCAAGTGGAAACCTGTGGTGTGAATTCAACTTTATACTCAACATGATTCTATACTCTGCTTAGTATACTACAAATGAAAATGCCACAATAACAGCCAATCTACAATTTGACAGTGGTTCAAGAAAAAAAAAAAAATCTACTTGAGTAACAGAGATTGGCTTTTTTTTTTTAGTAATTTGCATTGTGAATAATGAAGTGGATGAGTAAACAGATGCGTATATACATGAATATTCCTCAAGTGGTTCTTTGTTTGTGATAAAGGAAGAGACTCAGAAGAACGCCCACAGATTTGAGATTTATTTTCTGTTCTGCCAGGGCAAGATCTAAATTGGAGTTTACATTTTTAGGGGCCAAATATCTCATTCCATTAGTATATTGATGGTTCTACAGGCAACTCGAGGAAGTAACCTGTCAAAGAAGAGCCTTGAGTATGAAAATGACAGTTATCAACATCATGATAAAAAACAAGAATGGCTTTGTACAATTAAATGCTTAAGATAACCATGTAAACAAAAAGGTAAAAGTGTAAAAACACAGATTATTCATATCAGATTCTGGTGAAATAAGGTTAATTTATCTCCTTTTGTTTTGCTTTGATCTTATTATTAACAGAAAGGTAGACAAACTGGCTGAACATTTCAATTCCATCTTCTACAGTGATGTTGTCAATCAGGTTAAATTTGGGTTTATAATAACCAAGATGTTACATGACAGAAACACCATCTCTTTGTCTGTATTCCCTAGGATTTTAAGTATAAAGGTTAGGTATCTAACTTTTCAGCTGGGAGTATATTATTCAGTTGCAGGCAGAGGGGCTGGTCTTTCCTGCAACCCTAAATCACAGAAGTCTGGTAGAACGATCATGCATATGATCTAGGTGTGCACTGTCCTTGATATAGAAGGATCAGCTCAGGGCTGGTAGTAATTTACACCAAGTATTTTCAGGTTTTCAGTAGATGCTTGCATGAAAACTCCATGTTCAGGATCAATCATCTCTACTGGGTAGTCTTGTCCTGCTTCAAGTCATTGTCTTCAGCAAAAAGGAGATAGGCAAATTTTTAAAAGATAGATTTTAACATATTAAGAAACTTCCCAGGGATTTCAAATGGGATGCCACAGATACCTAGGAAGAACATGGCCATCACATAAAGCTTAGAAGGAAGGTCACTACACTGCTATGTAGAAAACTGTTATAGCAGCCTAAAAATGCTCATTGCCCAGGCTGGTGAATGATTTAGAATAGCAACAGTGATTCTCTTCTAAAGAACTTTAATCTGTCTTCATACTCAGCCTGGAGTCCTGTCTGGAAATTAAATGGCTGGTCATGAGGAGGGATGTCCAACACTGGTCACTTCCTCCCTTCCTCTGGCTCCTGCAGGTCAACTTAGGAGATGATACTTAATATGTCCCTACCTTGCATACAGCTACTCTGAACCAGCTCAAAATGTAACCATTTGTTTTCTAGAAGTGAAGTGCTGAAATATTTGGCTTTGGAACCAAATGCCCTGAGAGTGGTCTGGTTTGGAAAGGTGGAAACAGCTGGCTGGAGAGTGTAAGTTGGGTTCACTTCTTCTGTGGTGACGCTTTGCTGCTGCTGCTGCACTAGTGTTTTATGATCTCATCCCGATGGTCCCCTGGGCCAAGCTTGTTGTAGTTCTACCAGAGAACAAAATGCTTCTACCTGAGAAGAAAATAAAAATAATTTCCTTTTATTTTCTTTTAGGGAGAATGTTAATTTTTTTCCCTCTGAGAGAACATGCCTTTTCCTAGGACTGGTTTACTGTCATAACACTGAAAGGGGTGAAACTAAGGTGACAAGGTGTTGAAAGGGTTGGCCAAAGGTATTAGAGAAGCCTCAGGGGTGCAGTAAATTATGCCAGACTCAGCTGGATTCCAAGGATAATGTTGCCAGCCCAAATTTGGTGCTTTGGCATCCCCTCATTCCCTCTTCCTGGAGGAGGACAGGTGTGGTGAGAGTCTGTCTGGTTTTGTCTTTGCTTGGCAAACCAAACAAGGGACACTGTCCTGGTTTTGCTGGTATAGAGTGAATTTTGTTAGTAGTTAGAATAGCTGTGTTTTAGTTTCTCTGTAATACTTGTTATGAGAAGAACGTTGATAACAGTACTGATGTCATTAGTTGCTGCTGGAGCTCAGGGCCACCGTGTTTGGCTGCTTCACAGGTGCATTAGGACTGGGAGGGAGAAGCGCAGTGAACAGCAAAGCCCAAACCTGGCATTTGGATGTGCCAATGAAATATTCCAGATCATATCCTGTCATGTCAGTACATTAACCAGGGCTGACTGGAAGACAGGGGGATTATCTTGGGGATCGCTTGGACTCGCTCTTCTGGGGTTTCAGTTTCGGGACTGTCTCTGCTCCAGGATCGCCGGCTGACACAGGCTGGGCATCAGTTGGTGGGTGGTGAGCAATTGCTCTGTGCATCACTCATTTGTATATTCTGTTATCACTGTTGTTATCATTATCATTTTATTTTAATTAGTAAATAGTTTTTATCTCAACCAGTGAGTTTCCTTGCCCTTTTCCTTCCAATTCTCTCCCCTACTTCCTAGGCAAGGGAGGTGGAGGCTGAGAGAGCAGACTGTGTTTGGCTGCAAGGTGCAAGCCAAAGGGGTGAATCCACCCAAACCACTACAGCCACCTGAGGAGTTCCTGATGCAACAGAAATTTCCAGTTGACCTTTTCTTGGTTTGTGAAAGCAAAGGACATAAGACAATGGCAGACACTGGCCGACTGAGTCACACTCTTTCCAAGAACAATCCTCTTCCATAAAGAGTTACTTTTATAACTTATTTTTAATTTTTGTCTATGATAAGATACTTCTTCCCTTTAAGTTGCTTTTCTTTAAATGAGTGTTAACTATTTATCTTTCTCACTTATTGCCATGAAAAATGAGCATTCCTAGTTATATTTAATTCTTTATATTCCTTTTCCTTCTTAAGATCCCCACCTGCCCCAAAAGCAGGGCAGAGCTTCCCAATTCCAAGAACTCTTTTTTTTCAGAATTGTGCATTAATGCTCCCAGCAAGTAACAAAGGCAAAGTACTTAACAATTGGTTTTAATATGTTTTGTTTTTTAAAATCTATTTTCAGTTTTCCTGTACAAACCAGTGCTTGTAATAAATAAAACTCATAGCTAATGCTCTGTCTGCAAAGGGGCATTGCCAATTCTGACCTAACAGGAAGTCTGGGAATATTAAGATGTCATTTTCTGGTAAACCAGTTGTTCAGCTGCTCAGGAAAATGTAGAGTGCTTCTTGCTGAACAACTGTTCCCACATGTAAGGCACCTAGTGGAAAATCGTGAATATGCATCAAGACTTCACCATACATGAATAGCTGTTAAAGCTTTCAGTTACTAAATATACAGAGAAAGAAATGCTGGGAAGATCTCACAGGCTGTTAATGAGCTGCAGGAAAGACATGGTTGATTTCAGAACTGAATCAATGCTTAGTCTTGATTGAGTTTCCTTTGGAAAAACAAAACAAAACAAAACCCCAAAACCACAAAAAACCCCAGCACAGCACAATTTCCTTCCTTTGGATGAAAAGGTAACTATGGTGACTGGGCAGAAAGATCAGATGTAATAATTTTACAGCAGAGTAGCATATATATTCTCCAAGATTATTTGTAGTGGGGATGAGGGGGTGTCAAGAGACCTTTCACAGTGAATTACCAAATGCAGTGCAAACCATCAATGGTCAAAGCTGTTGTTGGAGGACAGATGTGGAACAGTGCTGGGGGCTGGCAGCTTCTACCAGAGGTAGAGAGCTCTAGTGCTGCCCAGCCGCAGCTCCAACTCACCCTTTTATTTGGCATTCCTGGTTCTATGACAGTGATGCTGCCAGATTTGGGACAATTTATAGGTTTTGTGTTTACTTGTATTCGCTCAAGGGTGGGGCTTGCTCCCTCTCCATGCTGCGACTTAACACTTTGTCTGGTTCTTCTAATACATATTTTATGACCTGGCTGCTGTGTTTTAATCGGCTGAGCAGCATCTCAAGCACTTGAGCAGGTGGCCTGGTGGCTCTAGAAATACAATTATGATGACTAAAAGCCACATTGCACTTGGCACTGCTCTTCACACTTTTCCCAGAGGTCTGGGATTGGCTTGCCCTGGTGACAGAGCCAACCTTCACAATCTCCCTGCCCACTTTCCACAAGCTTGGCAGCCAGAATTCACCTTTCAGTCTCTTCAGATCTGGTATCCCTATATGGGGACAAAACTGATATGAGATTTTAAATTAAAACCAGTGAAACCTACTCCAATCAAATACAAATTTTGTTCCAGCTTGGACTGACAAGAACCTCATAATAAGAACACAGATATGAACTGGAAACAGACTGAAAACTAAGGTCAGGATGAATAATTCTGTGCTAAATACCATTTTTGGTTGACCCAGTGTGCATTAAACTGTAACTCACTCAAGCTATTGCTGTCATTGGAATGGAAAAATAAAACATACCGTGGCTGGGACTATTGCTTTGGTGATAACCCACAGGTTTCTGTGGGTCACAGTGATGCCTTTACTCCTACTTTCAGTATGTTGCTGTCATTACTTTATTGAGAGCTTGCAGAAATTCAAGTTACTCCATTTGCATATTCAGCAAAGCCCTTATATAGTATTCTTAAAATGAAGCACATTTACATCCCATTGTGATAACATAATTAGCTTCATGGGTATTTCAATGTTTCTGTTCTCTGCATAGATCTGTTTCTCTTTCATATCATGATACATAGATGAGGTCTTCAGTATGAATTGAGCTAGAATTCTATAAGGGGCTGTCTGTAATCTTGATATTTCCTTTGTTTCCAATTGCTTCATTCTCTCCTTTTTTAGAAAAAAAAATCTATAGATCAAGATATTTTTTTGCAAAATAAAATAGAAAATACTTTGAAATTGAAATTAATTTTGCTATGAAAACCTAGAATATTTTAAAATATGTCTAAATGGAAAAGTTTAATTAATCAAATTTTTAAATTATTATTTTCCCAGGATGAAATGGTAAATAGTTCTATAGGAGAACTCCATTTCAATGACAGGACACTTTCTGTGTAATATCCATGACCAGCTCTAGACACCGTCATGTGGGAGGCTGTTTTGATATCTAGTCTGTAAACACAGAGGATCAGACCCAGATCTTGCAAAATATGACATTTTATTGATTTCAAGAAAGCTTTGAGAATTTACACAGCCAAAGGGTCCAAATCTTCCTTCAGTTCCTTTGGGAAACCATCATGGTAGCATGAACAACCTCCACTCCAAACCTATTGCTGTCATAACATTTTATGTCACTGCAGACTGAAATATCCAGTACTCTGCCCAGCTGTGCTTAACCAGAACTCTGCAGGAGGTATTCTGCAAGGCATACGTCCTAAAAGCTGAAGATTTAAACCAAACAGATGTAGGAAGAAGCAAAAAAACCAAAACAAACCCCAAAATTTAAAAAAAAACAACAACCCCCTGAGGAATCCCAGCAGATTAATATCAGTATGGAACAGGCACAAGACATCACTGTTTGTGAGATACATGCACCACGCCGCAGACGGAGTCTGAGCACGTCGTTCGCATCAGAATGCAAACCGCGTTTTCCCCTCCTCCTGGCCTGGTGCATACTGTTGCACAGACATGATTGAGTTATTGACCACACGCTGATATGGCAGGGGCAATTCATTGCAAAGACCTTTTAGCCACCCACCTCATTTACATGCCCTCTTTTAAGAGGCTCAGGTTTGAGCACAGCAACCTGCAAAAGCAGGGCTGCCGGCAGCGTAAATAGCAAGCCCATAGCACAGCGGAGAGAGGTCTGCCTGCCAGGCAGTGAGCGTCCGGAATGTGCCCAGCCATATATTTTAATCAATTCCAGCACAAGTGCTCCATGCTTATAAAAGCTTTCAGGCTTGAAGCATTAAGAAAAATCTTACATAGCCCAAGGCTGTTTCTTTAGCCAAAGATGCCTTTTTGCGTGAAAAGGTGTTCCCTGCTGCCCTGATCAGTGGTTTAACTGGTGAATCAAGCTCTAATGAAATAAGCAGCCTTCTTATATCGCACCAGTCCAAGTAGTAACACCAACTGTAAGCAAAACTGCTCAGCATCTGTGGTTTTGCCACCTGTGAGAACTGAGAGAAAAGCACCCAGTACAGCAATAATTGCTCCACAAAGAAGTGATGATAATACACAGATTTGCTACCCAAAAATCTTCTTCAGCAGACTGCTTCACCTCTAGCTTTCATGTAGGGATTTGCTTAATCTTTTGTTGATAGAACAGCAACAAACAAATCCATTAACATAATAACACCATGATTACACACCTAATCAGTCTTTAGACTTATCATCATCTAGCTAACCTTTCCTACTAGGCAAGTGAGAATTTCTGAACATTAACTTATACTAAGCTTGCTTGTTTTGCACTAATATTTCATTCCTAATTAGCAGCACAGCATTTTCCCCTGCAGAAACCTACTTAATAAAACATTGAATTTTTAATGCTTTTGACTGGAGGAGGTGCAAACCATGCACGCTCCTAACGATTAACACTCCTTTATTTTGCCATTGTTGAAGATTATTATTGGTGTTATGATCACCCTTGTCCTCTTGGATCATGAAGAACACAACAAAAACAATTCTATTGCTCTCTGAGACCTTGATTTTACATATAGCACTACTATTTTAGAGCCAAGATGTATAAACTTAATAAAGATGTTACCCTCAGTGATTCATTTATGATAAAAGACATGCCAACTTCTGTAAATCTGAGATAGCTTTTGGAACAATGACTGAATTATAGAGGTTACATACACAGGCAGAACTGAAGTTAGAAAGTTCCTTATTTGTACTCTGCAAAAATTTGAAGCCTTAGTGAATGTGATTTGTGGGCTGAGCTCATAGTTTGGAAGGTCTGTTTGTGGCTTGGCTGGTGACATGGTGATACAAATTATACATCTTTGACAAGATAAGGCAGAAGCAATTTTAATATAGGAGAGGAGTTACTTCACTACTTGTAAACTTCATTGTTCTTTCCTGAGTTCAAATCTTGGCCAGACTGGTAGCAAAAGAAAATTAAAATAGGACATTCGTACCCCAAAGGCTCCTGCATTTCTTCTGTCTGCAAATCCCTTCACTTGCATGTGCAGACAAAGCTGAATTCACATGCTAGTAGGCACTTATACATGCAATGACCTATTCAGTGCAGTCTCTTGTAGGTTTGTATACATCAGCCAATTTTACCTTCTCAGAAACACTAAGTTATGCTGTCATTGATCAGCAGCCTACACAAGTTGAAGGCTTCAAGTTAGCTGCAGAGGGAACAAGTACAAAACACCTTGACTGAACAAAAAATCTGTTTTTCTACACAGGGAGATATCATGAAAAAAAAAAAAAAAAGAAATATCAAACTAGGGCAAAGTTTAGACAGAAAATAGTTACACTCTTAGGAAGAGCTCTTCTAAAACAAATGGCTCCTTCATGATACATGGATTAGTGAGAATTTCCTAATAAAGAACATGGAACTGGAAGGTACTATTTGAGTCATCTAATTCAGTCTTTTGTCTTTAGAAGCAGCCAAGGCATACCATTTAAAGCAGATGGAACTATAACCCATCCCCATATGTGATAACACATTTAGGACAACTAAGACAAATGCCAAAGAACAGGCAGTGCCAGAGAAGGTTGATTTGCTACTGCTGTATTTTGTATGTCCTAAAGATAGGATGCTATCATTCTATAGCAGTGATCTTGAAAGCTTTCAGAATACTGCTTCTGAGGCCAGGTTAATATTTGGTAGTTATATTAATCTCCTTTATATGGAGTGGCCAAAAAAAGTCTGTACTGGACCTAATGATAGAATAAGATGCTCGGTTATAAAATAGCCTTATAGTGATGGTCCAGAGTATGTCCCGCCGGCACCTTTTTGGCAGGATTTATCCAATATGATGAACCCAGAAGGCCTCTGGCTCTCAAATGATTTGAAGGACTCCAAACAACCTTAAGAACACTCACTTAGTTTCTCAATCTGTGCCTCCTATATGATTCAAACAACTTACAGTCTTGGCACACTGGTCAAGTACCAGGTTTGAAACACACCAAAGCTTAAGGGGTAAGAAGACCTGTAGTTCTGCTTTGAGCTATTTGAGTCATGAGAGATTAATTGCAAAATGTGGTGAGCTGAATTCCTAGTCTCCCAAACATGCTGGATCCAGGACTCCATGCCAGAATTCACTAATTAGTGCTGGGAAGTGTAAGAGGCAGGAAGTGCAAGGAGAGAGTGTTTCATGTTAAGCTGGCTTGTTTCATAGCATGATATAAAGCGTTGACTAAAACTGCAATGATAAAATACCATCCTGAACTTAAAATGTAAAGAGATATTGGTCTTGCTAGAGACCAGACATCTCACTAAATCACAGTGCATCTCTCTCAGCTGAAATACAAGCTTGCATAGAGAGAGCAACCACATGTAGCTGTGGTTTTCCAGGCTGAAGAAGGGGTTTTTGGCACATAAATTTCTTATGTTGATGCCCTAGGATGTTCTGCAAAAGAAAACACTCTTTCTCCTTTGTATACATATGAATGAAGGCAGCATATCCTGGTATTTCATTGCCAGGTGCCTTTAAGAATAATGGCTGGATCTTAATTGGCACATGTGTCAGAGTTCCTGATAAACTAAAGCAAAGCCCTGATGAATCTCACTAATCCACACTTGCAAGTGCTGCTTGATTTTCTCAGCTTCCTTCAGTAATAAAGGAACAGTGAAGAGGAATCATACAGCTGAGTGGCTCTGGGAAGTTAATGTCAGCAAAGGGAGTGAAAGCAGGGGAATCAGGGACTATTGTGACTTGTTTTTCTCCATGTGGAAGCAGGAATCTCCTGGACTTCAGACTTTTTCCACACCCTCTCTCCTGGCCTCCATAGAAACCAATGGAAAAGAGTTTATTGATTCAACTGAGCTTCTACACAGTTTGATACCACCCTGCTTGTTCTCTTCCTCCTTCCTTCCGTGGTCCAAATCCCTCCTCAGTGCTCTGGTTCCTGTGACAACTGAGCATGTCTGTTCAGCTGACAAAAAAAAAAGACAACAATATAGGAGAAAGATGCAGGCTAGAGGCCAAAGAACAGTCTTGATTTTTTTCCCCAGGAAACAGTTTGAATCTTTTCTCTATTAATGGATGTGGAGAGTCTTTTCTCTTCTTAAAATGACTTGGAGGTGAATCTGCATGTATCTGCATATCTGCATATAACATTGCTGAGGGATGTTTGGGTCCTCAGCCTGCTGACCTTCCAAAGGACTATATAAAAAATACCCTCAATACTTGTACAGAAGAGTTAATATTTTTCATTATATTGTCTAATCTAGTAAAATCCCTCTGCAGTGTCTGAAGAGATAATTTTCTATTATCTGCCAGAAACCTTTTAATAAAAGAGAAAAGGAGTGCTGCACAGTTGTTTTATTGGCTGAGGTTCATCCTGCAAACACAGAGAAGTACCACCTAGGGCTCTGACAAACAGGCATCTTTGAAGCACTGTGGTATTGAAGTAGCCCCTGTGGTAGCTCAGTACCCACTTCTGATCATTTTTATTTTACATTATGCTTCAGAAGGAGGTACAACAAGTTTCTCCCCTTCTCTTCATTTATTGTTGGGAATAAGGATGGAATCAGATCACTTGGCTGTGCTGCTGCAATGAAACATTCAAAATGTTATCTGCATTCAGTACTGCCTGCCACCTTCCTTTCTTTCTGGAAAGGAAATAAGTAATTACTGTACAGTGGGTGCCTCCAAATATCACAGCAAACACTTCCAGATGTAAATCAGCAGGGTGTGTAAGTATAAAATTCAACAAGAAGGAAGGAAGGGAAGATGGTATTCTGCCAGTAGAGGCCAAGGTTTTAAGTGGTATAAATACTTGAAAATTCACTCTTTTGAAAATCTAGCATGCATTTCAGAGCAAAGTTTGAAGTATATGTCCTTGCTGAAACTCCCACTAACTTCAGGAGAGCTGAGATTTCCTCCATACTGTTTTGGTGTATCTGACCCTATCAGGGGTCTGTTAAAGCCACTGCAGTCCTGTCCTGTGCAGCCTCCTTGTAATGCCTATTTTTCTAATGGAGATTTCTAGCCTTTGCCTGCTCAATCTATAGACCTATACACTAAGGGGAGACAGTATTCAGAATACATGCAAGTCTGTTACCAGTAAGCTTGCTTTTCTTAATTACTTTTCTTGCACCCTTAGACATAGCCCATGGACCACAGGGTGAAGCAACTAGAATACGTTAATAGAGAGCAGTAGTTTTTGTGTCTGCAGTCCAGTCCTTCCTCTACCATGCCTGCACTTCTCTGGGGATGCCAGATGGCTCCTGATGGAAACTTCCTAGACAGAAAGAATATTTGATGCTCTCTGGTGCTCCACTTGATATAAAAAAAATTCATAGCACTAATGTTCAGCCTGGGTTTTGGCCAGAGCTCTCAGTGCCCCAGGAGACTTCACCACCATAAATGCAGCAAGCTGGCCAGGAGAAGGTTCCTGCTCTCATTTTGTCTTGAAGCTGTTCTTTGTGAAATCAGAAAAGTGACAGAAGGCATCACTTTGCATTCTATCTGTTTGCAAGTCCTGCACTATCTCTAAGCCTTGATTTCAAATTCTCTTCCCTGCTTTTGGAGGAAAAATGCAAGACTGACTTCACAGCTAAGGTTTGCTTGATGAAGCTCCTTTTTGTACATTTTTTTCCTCATTTTCTCTCCCCTTGCCATGATTCTTGTTTGCGAAGCAAGAACAGATTTCCCTGGTGGATTTTTTCAACATTACTGTAATAATTGCCTACACTACTAACTATATCAAAAACGATACTAAGGAGGTCATTTATTAATTTTTTATGCATGTTAACTGTATAAATAATGATTTGTAAAATTTGGCAGAAGTTACACTAAATTGAGCAGTGGTTAAATCTTGACACTGTTTATATTCCTCTTCTAAAATAATTAAACCTCCCTTTTATGTACAAGACCATGTCCACAAAGATGTAATATGTTTAATATTTTTATAGCAAGTAATTTAATTCAGAATTGCACTAAATTAATTGCAAACTGTAAACTTTATTTAAGATTCTTCAAGTGAACATACAGTTATATGGTAGCGAAGAATTAATACTGTATATCTTTGGAAGGGCATTACCTTGAAATTGTCAGTCAATTTCTCATAATATTCAATGGCAAATCATTATTTAAATGTTAGGTCATACTCCAACACACTCGTCCACATGCCAGGAGCTGAGAGACTGTAAATTGCCTTCACGTCAAATAATCTGTGATGGATGGCTGTCTTTGGCTTCCAGAGCCAGCCAAGCTCAGGGACGAGAATGAAAGGGACAAAAGGAGGGAGAAAGGTGTGAAAGAGAATACTGGAAAGGGAGATTTTCAGACAAACATAGAACTGGCCCTGAGATGCATCCAGAAGCAGGACATAATAAAAAACAAGATGTTTTTGTGTTTCTAGTGAAATATTGAAGATATGTATTAATCTGTGAATCTGAGGGGGCTGTAGGGGGATTCAGGGCTGTGGACAAAGTTTGGTTTCCTGACGTTGGTGCACTGAAAAAGGCAACCACAGTCTCTATTCCTTGGAGTGAGCCAGACGTGAGCCCCATGCAGAGCCCAGGCTGGGAAGCTGCATCTCACCAAGCTGCACTAGTTCATTTGTCTCAGTCCTCGCCAATGCGGCTTCTGGAATGTAGAAAAGTACCTGTGTGGAAAGCTGTCCTGGCTATGAACACTCGTTTAGGTTTCCCCCAAAATAAATATGGGGATCTGAAATTGAAGGGGACAGAGAAAAGGAAAGAAGGACAGGTAATAATGTCAGTATGCAGAATTCATATGAGGTCTCTGTGACATCTTAGAAGCAATGTTGGACTCACAGAAATTTGGTTTGCCAACTCAGAGTGCTGAGTGTGACACCACTGGTGACTTTCTGCCTCATGATCTGTACCCCCAGGTTGGCTGTTCCTGGTGTCACATTTTAGATGCCAGATTTAACACCTCTGAACACATACAACTCAGCCTAAACTTTGCTAACCACTCCAGTCTGACATCCTGCCCTCCTAAAATGACACAGATGCAGCATCCCTCCTCATTTTCCTTCTCACATTCTTTCACAGGTTGGTTCAGCTGATAAGTACAAGGCACCATTTTTGCCCTACAAGTGGCTGCATTGGCTGGTGACTTGAAATAATCTTTACTTGTAACTCTCAGTGCCTAAAAGTTTTTTGTCTAGGGTAGTGCTCTCTGAAAGCAGATGTTATTCAGTAGGAAACCTCTGCGCCTTCAAGTTTATTTTTCACCCTTGTCTTTCCTTCGTCTCTCACACACAGATGAGAGGCTCTGCTGCTTTTCCATGGAAGTTTGGACAGGTTCAAAACAGGGAGGGCTTTTCTGCTCATGTATCTTTAAAGGTAGAGAACAATAAAAATGTCAAGTTACTGAAGAAAGCCAAGTCCATTTATTAATATATCTTCTGCAGCAAAGGATGATTGTTCTGGATGACCTGAAGCTGAGGCACAAGAACTTCATGCACTAGGGTGTATCCACTGATTGAAAGCCTATATGAAAATTTAATAAGAACACACCCATATACTTTGAAGACCAATAATGTTTATGATCTCATTTAAAATTCAAGGTGGTATCAAACATTTTAAAATTCATTAGACATTTCATGTCAAATCAGGTGTTATTTGAAAAGCAAATGACTGCCTAGCATACTCCTTTATTTGTAAAGAGAAATAATTTCAACCTTAAAATTATTTGATCACAGGGATCAACATTTTTTTATTCACTTTCAACTCTATAACAAAATGCTTGTGACCATGCAAAGTGATCTGTTGAATAAAATACTTGATACGTAAAATGTATTGAAATTCCCTCTTCCCAAGGTTCTGCTGCTGCAATTGGTTAATGAGAAACTGCAAATGGGGAGCAAACACATCTCCTTCCTCATGTTCTGGCATTGCACACAAGACTCTCCTTCTTTCCCCCAAGGTTAGCGTGGATGGAATAACATTGTAATTCAAAACAGGTGCAAGCAATGGTTTAGCAAATTCCCTCCATTTTCAACTCTCAACAATTGGCCCAGTTTCATATGTGCTTAAACTCTGAAATTGTAATTGTAGCCTTATCAGATACTGACACTGGTTATATTTGTATACCTGAACACTCAAGAACATCTGCTGTGTTGAAATTCATCATTCAAAAGACTTAATTAAAATAATGCTGAATTGGAGACCCAGCATGCATTACCAAAGTGTGTATTTGTTTTGCTAGAATCAATTAAGACTGTATTCATGAAAACAACTCCTGCAACAAAATCTGTATGTTTAATCCTCATGCTAATCTTCTCAGAATTTGTTGTACTGTTTGAAAGACAGTCAATTGAGGACTTTATTTTCTTTAATAAAATTGCATAACATGTTTTCATTAACTCAACAAGAGGTAAATTAGGATTGATGCCTAGTATAAAAACACTGAGAAGAAAATCTGGATTGAAGTATCTTGGTAATAAATAGTAACCTATACTTTAAGTTGACTGAGTGCTTTTTCCAGTTAAGATATTACTGAGTATTAAAAAATGCTCATTAAAAACTAAGTATTAAAAGATGCTTTGCCCTATGAGCACACTTTCTCTCTCTTATCTACTATTCTTTCATTGATTTAAGAGATTAAGAAATCTAAGCACAATCAATAGCCTACTCACACATAATCTGATTTATCTCCATCACCAATGGGGTGTCATTTATAATGTTATAGCCTACAAAAGCTGCTTGTATTACATGCCGTGCTTGAATTAGAATAGCAACTGTACACTACATTTAGGAGTTGATCATTACCTTTTTCTTCCTCTAATGAGAAAATGGGTATATACATTTGTTTTCTTGAAATAATCCAATATTTAGAAGCCTACATTTGGAAGCCAACATTTGGAGCTACCATTGGGAAATGAAAATGTTCCACTTTCTTGCAAAATAAATGTTGAGAGGTAGGTTGTGATGCAACTGAGAGGTTGAGGGGAAGGTGGGAAAGGTAGATGGAAGGGGCAACAGGAGACCAACTGGGATTCGTTATAGGGAAGGGGTTAGATAAAGGAGAGGGTCTAATCTCACTTATCCCCTTTGGAGACAGGATCCTGATCACATTCCACCCATCCTACCCCAAATGTATAACCACCCTCATTCCTCATTTCCAAATGCTGCTGCAAATAACTGCTGATCCACATACAGCCAGTCCTCTGGGACTGACAGTGAGAGCAAAAACTTCAGTAAGCAGCAGGGTTGCTTGTTTTGGGTAGTCTGGATTACTCTCTCTTCCTGAACACACAGGCAAAGCATTTTGCTTAGGGCCTCTGCCTCCTTGGCTATGCTGCAAGTGTTTTGCTGCTGGGTTGTGTTGGTACAGATTAAAGCCTCACTCAGGACAGATAGCAAAGCTAATTTCTAATAATGACCAATGATGCAGAAGGCTCCTTCCTGCCCATAAGGTGTCACTGAATGAGAATCAAAAGGAACAGGCCCTCCAGAATCAAGCATCAAGCAAGATGAAAATCCTACTGTCCTTCGTATGATTTCTATGGATTTGACTTTTGGAAATGTCTTTTCTGCCAGGAACACATTCAGCAGTACTCTAAGTGGTTGGCAGCAAGCACTAAAACTGGGGTCACTGACATTCAGCTCTCTGGGAAGGTACCTGGGGATCATAGAACTTTGTGAGTTGGAAGGGACCCACAAGGATCATCGAGTCCAAATGTGAGGATATGAGGATGAACAGGAGGAAGAAGTGGAAGAGACTTGACTGAAATGGACAATCCCTGGGAGAGAGAAGGAGCAGCAGGGGGAAGTGCAGCTTGCCAGTACGGAAAGCATCTCTCATTTAACAGCTGTTTTTCCTGGTTCTGCCTTGGATGGGGGTCATGTCTGAGGTTTGCATGCACATCAGCGGAGATCTGCTTCACAGACCAGAGAGAAGAATTGCCCTCAGTAGGAAGTGTCTGAGAACCACTGGGAAGATGGAAATAGGAATAACAAAGTTTAATTGCTAACATTGCAGGAAAGGAGAAGTAATGGCTGCCTCTCAGCAGTGGAAATGAATTTAATGAACAACTCACAAAAGGCTGCTCTTGCCTGCAGTTGTCCAGGGAACCAACGGCTGCATGGCTTCCATGGGATGCTTATGCCTGTCAGCAAAGTCATCAAATGAAGAACTTAGAAGAGGGTCATTTACTGGCCTTCACCTTTGAGACTCTAAGGGACCACAAGATTTGGTTCAAGGACTATATCGCTTTGCACTTGCCCTCTATAAATCATCAGTTCAGGGCCAGAGACTTGCAGGCAAAATTTTGCCCCTTGGCAAATAAAATTTGATTTATTTTCATTCCTTTCCTCAATTTTGCACCCAAACTGAAGAATCCTTTGCCTGCTGTAGCTATTAGAAGACTGATAGATTGCAGGCTGCTTTGTAAAGATTTACTATCTGCAAGAAGGCGAGTAGGTGCATCCCTGTGTGCAGAGGATGGCAGTCTCCCAGCAAGGGGAGGGAGAAAGAGAGTGAATTGGCAGAGCAGGGAAAATGAGAGAAGTCAATAAAAAGAGGTCTGAGCTGTGAATTTTTGTCTTTACCTAATGTTTCAGATAATAAGTCAGGAGATTGATGAGCAATCACAAATTATTTGCTTCGTTTTATTTAAGTTGACATGAATCTGTCCCATTCTTAGTATCCTATTGAGGTGGTTTCACTCTTGTGGCTTACAGCCAAACCCAGTCTGCTCTCTCGCTTCCCGCCTGCCCAGGGAATAAGGCAGAGAATTGGAAGGAAAAGGGCAAGGAGACTCACAGGTTGAGATTAAAACGATTTACTAATTGAAATAAAATTATAACAATAATAACAGTAATAACAGAATATACACTTGAGTGATGCACAGAGCAATTGCTCACCACCCACCAACTGATGCCCAGCCTGTGCCAGCCTGCTATCCTAGAGTAGAGACAGTCCCGAAACTGAAACCCCAGAAGAGCGAGTCCAAGTGATCCCCGAGACAATCCCCCTGTCTTTTGGTCATCCCTGGTTAATGTACTGACATGACAGGATATGATCTGGAATATTTCATTGGCACATCCAAATGCCAGTTTTGGGGTTTGCTGTTCACTGCGCTTCTTCCTCCCAGTCCTAATGCAGCTGTGAACAGCCAAACACAGTGGCCTTGAGCTCCAGCAGCAGCTAAAAACATTACTACTTTTATCAACATTTTTCTCATAACAAATCCCATACTGAAACTAAACCACAGCTATTCTAGCTATTAAGAAGAAAATTAACTCTCTCCTAGGAAAACCATGGTGCCCATAGATATCCAAAGGCTCTATTTTCTAACTCTGAGCCAGACACTGCTGCCCTGACTAATACAGAGCAGACTGCTTGATCACTCTGCAGTCATGAAAAATCTCTCAGTACCTCTGAGGAAACAGCCAGCAGAACCACCTCTGTGTAGGTTTTTCCCAGACAATTCTGTCTGGGCAAAATGCATTGAAGAGCGCGCAGGCTTTCCTGGGAGATCTGGCAGGTCTCTGGGCTTGGGTGCGGAAATGCACCTGTTTGGACTAAAGCCACTCCTGACTGTCCTGATATGATCAAAATGCTGACAGACAGTAGATCAAGTGGTAAGTCCTGGGTCCTAGCTAAACAGTGGGGATGAAACACCCTTCAGGATGCAAGTGAATTTGTTAAATGAAGGATTCTAATTAGGAAGAGCTTTCTTGTTTGGTTTGAATAACATTTGCAAACTCCACTTTAACACATGAGAAATTAGTAGGCATTGAAAATACAAAAACATTAAGAATTATTTTTCACTGTTGAAAATATTACAAAAATGGTCATACAACAAAAGCCTCCCTATAACTTCTCAGTAAGTATAGTTGGACCTTGATATTTTCTATAGTCTTAGCAACGTATGATTTGTGTCAGTTCTAACAAAGAAGTATTTTTTTGAGTTCTCCCAGATTCCTTTTGTGAGAGAAACTCAATTCATGTTCCTGATTACAATATTCTTGTAATTCCAGGTACCTGAATATAATTAGAGAGTATTTGACAACCTACATCAGACAAGGAATTTATTAACTATTTCCTGGAGTTACCAACAACCATTAGGAGGGGAAGATCCTACATGTTAAAAACAGGTGGAGAACAAGACAATTGCTGCATCTAAATGATAGACACCAGTCCTGGTCTGAAGCAACACATCCACTTACTGGTATTATCATGCGTGTTAGTTGTTGTTTACAGTCCAGTTATTCAGTATTTCACCTGAAGCTCCTTCACATTGAATTCCACAGACAAAACTGTCCCCATGAAATGGTATCTGTATATGTTGTAGATTTATGTACCTTTCACTTCCTTGCTCTTTTTTTAATCAGAAGGTACAAAGACTTTACAAAAATATACTGAGAATAAAATCAATGGAAAAAGATTTCATTTCAAACTGGCCATTTTATAATATCTGTGGCAAGAAAACGGCTGGATAAATGAGAACATGTTCCAAGCCACTAAAGTGACAAGACTTATTATTCCTGGGGACAAGTGTTTACTCTAGTTGATCTGTTACTTTTAACTTCGGTGTTTGATTTGAGTCCCTGATAACTCATGTTCCCCTAAATTAAGTAGCCTGAAGTTAATAATTTTTCTTTCTGCTAATCTTTCTGTTTATAAGAATACTAGACACTTGGCATTTTCCATCACAACTTGCAATATCAGATTGGAAAAGGATTAAGTCTGTACAGTGATACTATGAAAACACAGTAAAGACAACCTGGAGCAGAAATTAAATAAAAATGTCTTGGGGAATATAAAAATAGATTTCAGCAAGATAAACAATAATAGTATTTTGGAGGATGAGTGGTTTCCTGAGTAAAGCATTAACCTTTCACCTTCAGGATATCAATAAACAGTGGGATCCTATGACAAGGATTGATTTAAACAACTTTACTCCCTTCTAGTCTAAATGGTTGCCTGAAACAAGAGAGCTCCTCAAATGTAGTGCCTTGCAGATACAACATCTCCTTCTGGCAAAAAAAACCTGGGCGCTTCAGAGCAGGGTTGAAGGTGAATCGTGTTATTATTGACTTTAATTAGCAGTTCCACAAGCTGCAGATTTCTTTACCTGCAGCTGAATTGCACTTGGAAAGGTGTGAAAGCCCTATTGCCTTTGTAAACATCAAAGACGTTCATTTCTAATCTGATCTTTTTAACTAAGCTCTCCTGCTGATCAGAAAAAGTGAGGGCAAACACCTCTAAAGAAAAAAAATGAAGCATATCTGGAATATGAGATTTATTATTTATAATTCTAGATTGATATGTATTTATTATTTAGTTTGTTAGTTCTCTGTGACTTATGCCTATCCTCTTGCACCTCGCTCACAGTTGGTGTTATATAAATAAGTCATTATTGTTAATATTTGATAAGGGTAGCTGAAAGATCACTGTGAGCAATGATCAATGAGACTTTCTGATTCCCAATTCTGCTTTGGCTTCCATCACTTATACACCACTGGAATCCCATCTGCTTCTTTGGGATCACTCTTGCCTCGCAGCAGAGTAGCAAGGTGAAGATCAAGACATTTCTGTCTAAATGGTTTGGGGAGCAATTAATAAACACAGGCTTTGTAAACTCCTATGCATGTGGTATGATATGAAAATATAACTGATTAAGGGTTTGAGCCACAGCAAGTGAAAATGGGAGTAGCTGCTTTGTGACTCGTCAGCAGGGCAAATGCTGGTTTATGCCACCTGAAGGTCTTTCTAGAGGTTGTTGATGGATTCAGCTTTATAAAAATCACCTTGCGGGACACCTCTTTTCCAAGATGCTTTGTATAGTCTATTGTGCAACCAGAACAGGTTGGCTGGCCAGTGTAATGAGCACCAGAAGCCTTTATTGTCCAAGCCCTGGGAAGGATGAACAGTTTTAAGGCCAGCCAGGAACTTCTCTGGTGTTTGCAGAGCCCTGGAGAACAGCAGCCAGAGGTCCATCAAGCCAGCAGCCATGCAGTGCTGCCTCCTCACTGACATATGTCCTCATTTGGAAAAACAAGGGGAATGGTAAAAGGGACTTTCAGTTCAAACATTTCTCTCTGGGTGACAGCAGCATCACAATGCTACTCACAGATGAAGGTTAGCCAGATCCAAGACTATTTTGCTCATTCTCCCTGCCACATGCTCCCGTTTACCCTTGACCCGCCAGCAGCCTGTCTAGGTAGCAGATCCTTTTGCCTAGGTAGAAGATGCACATGGCTCAATTTGTCCTTTCTCTTCTGACAGTCAACCTGTACAAAGGGATTCATTATCTGTGACAAAAAGCTGTGTGTCTCCAAACATGACTCTCTGTCAACATTATTTACGTATGAATTGGAGGGAGGCTCTGGGAGTTCCTTTAAGAGAAGAGTAGGAGGCACCTAAGAGTCTGTTTGGATCTCAGCTGAGCAGTCCATAACAAATGAAAGACTGCACTGTGTCATAATCCTTTTGTGCCTTAGTGCCTTTGAGCCTCATCTGCTTTTTATTCTGAACAAAGCCCATACTTTCTCATTTGCCTCCTCTATTTCAGAAGACTTGCTCAGGGCCTTTCCGATTTGTAGGCTGGCCAGAGAAACTGGAGAATTTCCCTGAAGAGAAGGTCCTCTTTGCTTTCTTTCATTGCCCTCCGTATGGTTTCTATTTAATTAGAGATGGGGAAATTATAAAAGCATCTAGCACAATATGGGCAAAGGCCAAAACCACAGCTAAAACCAGAAACTTTTCTGACATGTTCCTCTCAAGATATATTCTGAAAAGCAAATATTCCTGGTCTTTGAGATCCAGGAGGACCTTTCGTGGGCAATTTTTGAAGACCTTTTACCGAGATTAATTTGAACACTGAATGTAAGGTGACCAGCAAAGCAGAAGCAATGGGAAAGAAAGAAGCTCTGATTCCTGCTCTGCTCTCTCTGGCCACTCCACGGCTGAAGATGTTCTGTTTAGGTTTTCATTAAGTCTGTGATTTTGAGGAGTATTAGCTTTGTCATCAAATTAAGAAATCTGAATGTGTAGAGGTTGCAGCTTCCTGCTGAACTCCAGAACCACATGGCCTAGAAAAAACAACTGGTCCCCATTTTGGTGGAGTTACACAGACTCCCTGTCCTGTAAACTACACCTTGTCAACTATGTTCTCTGTCTCATTTAGGAAGGTATTTATCTAACACCAACCCATATTGCTTACGTTAACTCTTCTGGGTGGCTGCAGACGAGAGGAAGATGGAGTGAGTGTCAGTTGTTCAGTTAAGTCCTTTGCTCTCAGAGGAGGAAATATGTTTTGGAGAGCTTAATTCTCTGAGTTGTTCACTCAGTTTGCCCTGAAGCAATTGCCCAGAGCTGGAAAAAAATGGTTTTCCATTTTCTACCCTACTTTCCCCTTTTTGTAGATACATGGTGTCTGAGAATCCTCTGGGGTTTGTTCTCCTATGCACACACAACATGTACCAGTCACCAAATATCACTCTCTCCTAAGCTAAGAAGGATTTAAAATCAGAAGAATCTTTATGTCTATAGAAAATATAATTTTTAGGTTTGGATTTTTTCTTTCCTCTTTTCTCTTCCTTCTTTTCTTTTTATTTTTTATTTTTTCCTACTTTCCCCCACCTCCCCTCCAGTTTCCGATGATCCTTGCACTTGATTCAGTTCCTAGGACTGAAACGTTGATCTTACTGAATTCACTAGGAAGAATTTTCCTCTTCTTTGATGTAAAAGATTTCATACATACTACAAATTAGTCAAAGAAAGAATACAGCATGTATGTTTTAGTGTCTGGCTCTGCTCAGGACATACCCTATCATCATTTCCTTGAATGTAATTTCACTGAAGGCAATAGGAGTTTTGCACAGATCCGAGTCTTTGTTGAATGGGTAAATACCACCTATTTGTTCATAAGCTGTTTGATGTGAGAGAGGAAAAGCTCATTTTAGGGGAAAACAATGACATGACACATCCTGCTTTTGCTAGCCAGGCCATCATATGCATTTTACATGACAAGGAGAGACCCTGTAAACCAGCAGGTCAAGGAAAGATGCCCTCTGTTTCCTCACCGTATAATAACACCATTCAAAGTGAAAGATCCGTGATGGGTGTATTTGCATTTAAAACTCACTTTCAGAGAGAACCATTATGTCGTATGAACCACATTACATTAAACAAGGCATGCAAGCGTTAAGCAGGTGTTTGCAGAATGCCTCAGCAAGTAATGTGCACCACGAGCCTTCATCTTCTTTGTTGAAGCTGACAGCTGTGGCTAAAGGAGTGGTGCATCTTACGATGCCCATAGCTCTGCTCCTTCAAGTTACACAATCAGAAAGCATTAGAATGTGAACCCAAGTTGCAGAAGCAGTAGGATGTGGTGACTGAGAACTCCAAAGAGGGTCCATATGGCAGGATGGCTGTACTTATAAATATTTCAAATGTCAATTCACAAGGCTACAATCATCCCAAGCTGTTTGCGTTATTCTGAATAATTGCTAGCAAACTATAACAAAATATTTGTCATACTAGAATAACACATATAAATTTAACTGCTGTATACACCAAGCTTTTCTCTAGATAATATATTTTATCAGGTTAATAAAAACAAGAGAGGCAGCATGGTTGCAGGGGATTTGTAAATACTTACCTTGGGAAAACCTTTCATGTATACCTTTTCTGCTGAAGAGATTGTAGAACTTCATGTCTTTTCCCCAATGAGGACAGGCTAGTGTGACAGCAAGCCAAGATCAAGGTAATCAGGGTATGCTAAAGCATTATTAATTTTATTTTCCTCCATTAGCATTTGCACATGTGCTTATTTGGTTTTATTGGCTGTCATCTGTAATAACTATGCACAGTCTTGTGGATGCAGTGACAGAATGCAGGGAGTATGGTGCTTTCCACATTGATGTCTTTGAAGCATGTTGGGTGTTTTGTGCAGCTCTAAGTCCTGGGATGAGATGAGCCACACTGAAAGAGGAACAATTCACAAACAGCAATTTCCACAAAGGCACTGGAGGGGGTAAGCAGAATCAACTGGAGCTCCCCAAAAGGGTTTGCTGCTCTGTTGCTGATAATGGGCTTATTTCGTCTTCCCCTGTTATGGTGCGCTCATGGAAAGCTTAAGCAACTTGTGATTGATTTACATAATACAATATCCCTTCCCCTCAGTTTGAAAATGATAACAGAAGAGGATTTTGGGGGTCATATTGCATCCATGGCATTTTGAAACGGACTTTATTAAATACTTACATTTCAGTTGCTTATTATGACCTCTAAACTGCTGACACTTCTATAAAAATTTCAGTACTGTTCCAGGAAGAGAAGACACAGAATTACACATACAGCCAGCAAAATTAAGACCCATTCATGTGATAATCCTTCTTGCACAACTCTGTATATAATCCTAGTAATTACGGACAAAGAGGAAGGTATTTAAATCTTGTCAAACTTCCATGGCTATTTCCCTGTCTTCTGACAACTAAAGGGTCAGAAAGTTATTGACTTACAAAAGTGGAACAATGTCTTATGGCAAGAAGAACTGATGTCCCTCACTGTGCTGAGGATAAAAAGGCCAGCTAAAGGCTAAACTGTCCACAACTCTGAATATGGTTTAATATTTCTGCATGGCATGCAAAGTTTTGCATATTGAGCATAGGACCTGCTCTTAACATCCCATCCTCTCAGTTCCTTCCAGTTGTCCTCACATGTCCCGGAATGGTTTATCTCTAGATTTGTGAGTGGGCCTGAACCCTGGCTTAAAGGAGAAGTAGAGGCACTGTACAACACCATAACCTTTCTCCATCCTAAACTTTAAAACACTGTTGTGTAGCCCAGTGCCTCACATATTGTCCTGGTTTTGTCTGGGATAGAACTAATTCTATTTTTAGTAGCTAGAACATCATTGTGTTTTGGTTTCAGCATGGGATTCAGTATGAGAAGAATGTTGATAATATACTGATGTTTTTAGTTGCTGCTGAGAAATCAAGGACTTTCCAATTTGCCATGTTATGCTAGTCTGCAGGTGAGGAAGGAGCTGGGGGAAACATAGTAATATTAACAGATACAATTTGGCATTTGGATATGCCAATAAGATATTCCATATCATATAACATCATGTTCAGTATATAAATTAGGGTTGGCCAGAATTCTCTCTCTTTTCTGGGATTGTGATTTTGGTTTTGGGATTTTCAGTCCTCTGGGATCACTAGCCAGGAATGGGCTGGGCATTGGTCAGTGAGTGCTGAGCATTTGCTCTGTGTATCACTCATTTGTATATTCTATTCTTACTACTATTATAATTATTATCGTCATTATTATTTTTATTTAATATTATTTAATTTCACTTATTAAATTGTTTTTATCTCAACCTACAAATCTCCTTACCTTTACCCCTCCAATTCTCTCTCCTATTTCCCGGGGCTGAGGAGAGTGAGCAAGCAGTTGTACAACGTTTGGCTGCTGACTGTATTAAACCGTGACACATGTGAGAACTGCAGGACCATGTGGGGTCAAAGACCTACTCTTGAGAGGAAAGGTTCATGCAAAGCACGAAGTAACCAGATAAGCAACTGCAGCCTCATGGCAAGGTAAAACTGCCTTCCTAGGAAAAAAAGCTCTGGTGCCAGGCACAGGAGAGTTCAGAGGAACCTGGTGTAGCATGCTTAGCAAAGGGTAGTGTGGGAGTAATTCCAGCCTGCTAGTTTTTCCAGTTATTCAAGGCTCCTTTGTGCAATGTTTGGAAGGGACCAGTGAAAGATGTAAGAGTTCACGGAATGAACAACATATGTTCGGCTTCACCAAGGGACAGCAGAAAAGCATTTCACATGTCGTGCTCTCTCTTTTTCTCTCTCTCTCTCTTGGGCCATCTTGCACTGCTGATATCACTGACCTCTGCCTATTCCATGGTCACAAATGTGTCTGAGTTGCCTTGCTGCACTGCCAAGATCAGCTCAGTGGAGAGAGTTCTCCTGAAAGTGTTGGTCAGCTTGAGCTTGCAGAAGTGTGTGGTTTGCAGCCCTGTTAGCTTGCACATGGCTGCCTGAGGCACAATGCCTAGTTTAAAATTCCCTCTATAGAAGGAAACATTGCCACCTAGGTCTCTATATCTATTTATATAATTTTTTTTTTTTTTCATCTCAGTGTTTATCTGACCACATCTTGCTTTGTGCAATTCAAAATGCTCAGTCTCATGATAGCGGAGGGCTTTCAGAGTTATGCCATGACTTGAGATGTTCTAGATATCAGTTATAACCCATCTGCTCTGTATAAACTTGTTTGAATGTCTTTGCACTGTAAAAGATGCCAAAATAAAAAATGACCTATTAGAAAGTAGGTGACATTAAGAAGGTGTACAAGGTAGAGGACCAGAAGAACCTAAAGGAGAAGGCTCAGGAAAATGCATGTTCTCTATGCATGGGCACCAGGATAGCCAGACATAAGGCTAATGGTAGTCCATACCACTTTTGATCTCCTCAGTCATCCTATGGAAAGTCTTCTCCACCACCACCAAGAACAATGTGTGGGCCAATCAGCACAAAGCGAAACCTGGACTGCCCTGGGTGGAGAGATGAGCAGTAAGAAGAGTATTTGAGATCTCCAATAAGGAGATTCCAACAACTTGAAAGCCAATAATCCTGGAAGATACAGAAGAGAAGCATACACAAGCAAAACCCCATATACCGTGGGGGTCTGTAAAACCTAAAAAGGCAAGTGGAAATCCACCATTAGCCTTTTGCTGGCCAAGTTAGGCTTAAAAGAAAGGACGGTGGAGATGACCAGTTTGAGACTAATAGTGGCCAAGAAGGTTATTAAAGATGTACGAAACATGAAAAGCAATGGGTCCTAGTTATCTTCTTAATGAATTCTCAGAGGTGATCAAAGCTGATTATCCCACACCGGGTCAAAAGAAGGATTCCACAGAACACTGAGGAAAGCTTTCCCACCTTGATTCCTAGCCCACAGGTCCTGAACAAGTGAGAGATATAGGCAAGCAAATGTCAGTCATGACTGGAAGAGGGTTTTGTGACTATCCCTATGGTAGCTCACTGTCAGATGGGCTAACACCTGCTAACATATCAGGGTACAGCTGGTGACCTAGTATCTCCCAGTTTTTCTCAGTTGGGCAGCTGATCTGCAAGCTGGGACCTGAATGGGATGTTTCATACGGCAGGAACAAAATCGTACCACTGGCACTTTAAGACTTGCACTAAACCTGCTCACTAACTCTTGAGCAACAACCTCAGTACAGCAGGGTCTGCTTTCTGACTCTGTGGTCTGTAAATGTAAGCCAAGAAGTGATGTGGATTTCACATCAAGAACTTTTTCACATTTAACAACTGTGAAGGCTAAAAGCTAGGCACAAAATGCTAAACATGCCTCAGACGAGCCAGAGAATTAGTTAGGCATGTGGATGAATCAGTAGATGGGACTTTGAAACCAAAACTTACTTGTGAGCTAAGCTGGAGGGGGTCGAATGAGCACTTAAACCTGCAAATCCAGAGTGCATTCCCTGCACCAGAGGTCACATATGTGCTAGACCACCCTCATCGCCTTGGATGACAGCAATTGAAAGGCAGCCAAGGAAGAGATCATCCAGTGAATGCAGCACCCTTTTGTACTCAGGAAGAAAGATCACAGGCCTGGAGTTGATAGTACTTGGCAACTTTTTTCCCTCTCTGGAGGTGATGCACCACAGAGGCTTGCTCACCTCAGGGACAGGATGATCCATCAGGTTTCTGGTTCCCCTTTCCATAGCATGGGAAACTGTGACTGGAACCAGAATTAAGGAAAAGGAGAGGTGCTGTGATTGCTGCTAACCCATCTCAGCTCCCACAGCGCTCCAGCAGCAAGGAAATGACAAAGATGCTCTCAAAAAGCAGATATTTATTGTCCTCAAAAGTGGGTAGTCTGAGAAACTGGAGGAAAAGCAAATTTCATCAGTGGGCAAAAACTACAGAAGCAGGGATGCCAAGGAGATCACTTAATAGACTGCTCAGTCAGCAGTAACTGGATCAAGGAACACCAAGGTATACTTGGGGTACAATTTTTTGTGATGCTGAATATATAAGTAACTGCATATATCCTCTGCAGTGTGTTATTGGATTGGAGCCAAGAGAAAAAGTACAGAAAATGAGCACTCAAGAGACTGGCTACCATGGCCCCACAGTGTCCAAAAAGTCCAAAAAGTACAGTATGTCCATCATTGGGGAGGACAGAGGAGGCAGTAATGGATGATGCATCTTGAAACCCACTTTAGAAGTGAGAGCAATGAGCCACTTTTCTTCAAGATGGTTGATGTGACATCCTGTTGTAAGTGAAAATTACCTGTACTTTCTGTGGTGACCTTAGGAAAAGGTAAAAACAAGACTTGACAGCACAAGTTGAAGATATAACATCCATTTAACCATTACATATTTTAATTTCCTAATTAACGCAAATGTTACATGGCACATAGTCCTGCTGACACTTGGTAGCCAGAGAATAACAGTGACTCATCTCCAATGCCCAGTCTGCAACAGCCAAGGTGGAAAGATGACCATCAAGACTGTGACCTATCTTTATAGGAGAAAGAAATTAGTAAACCAAGGAAATGATGTTTTGTTTTGTCTGCTCAGCACCATTAGTGTTTTCTGGCCTTCATGATGCATAGGAACTGGCAGAAGCGTGACAGATGGTGGTACACACAAACTGATTTTTCAGATAACTTTCTTGAAGTTAGGATGGATGAGTATAGAATTGTCTAGAAGCAGGAAAAAGAAGCAAGGAGGCTGAGGTGGGGATTTGCAGTGAATGTAAAGTGACAGCATTTTCTAAGTCTGTAACTGTTTGGCTATGTAAGGCAAACTAAGGGAAAGGTGGATGAGGGCTTTGGGGTTTAAAGCAATGCCCTTTGGATGTACATCTAGCCTGGAACAGCTGGCTAAAACACAGCCATGTAATCCGGGAAACTGCCTAGTTGGATTTTGCCAAACAAGATAGTAGAGATTTAAGACAGTTGCACATGTATGTCTACAGTGCAAAAAACAGATCTTTGGAAGTATAGACATGAATCTGAAACACTAGTAAAAGCAAAAATTGAAAAAAATCTTATTATTCCACTAGGTGTTGTGCTCTATGGAGAGGGGTCATGTAGTTTTGGATATGAGGCTGGGACAAACTGGGGCATACCCTCCTAGTCTGAGCACTGACAATACATAGCATAAGCTGATGTTTTGATCAGATAGAACATAACAAGAAGCAACTGAAAGCTAGTTCATAAAATGCTTCCTCTGGGGTCATCCACACATTGTTGCCATCAGTAAAGGAAAAAAAAAAAGAAGAGTTTTGGAAACCTTGACAGTTAGCGTGGATCAAGTAATGTAAACAGTGTGTGTGAGCACACATCTCTCTGGCTGACATATCCATGTCATGTGGAGAAGTGCTGGCCCAAAATAACAAAAATCTACCAACTATTTTATCTTAGCACTTCTGGGTGGGAGAGCCTGTTAATCAGATGGCAGTTAGTGTGCGTTGGCTCAGATATAGTATTACCTCAAAACAATAGACTTGCACATTTCCACCATCAGCTTGCTTTATTCTCTAACATGAATGAGCTGCCTCTGATCATGGAAAATCACCTTTTACAATGTATTCTGTACTGATTATGGAATGAAAGTTTATTTGTTTATTTTAGATGGAACTGGAAGGAAAAATGACAACATCCATAATGAATTCTACTGCACCATCTGCAAAGCAGGGAAAAAAAAATGAAGTCATCCTTCTGCAAGACAAAACCAAATGCTTTCACTGAGCATTATTTTCAAGGTAGGATGTTATGGTGGCTTGAGTAGGAGAAAATGCAGTAGTACATGTTCTCTTTAGGAGAAGAGCAGACTGGAAATACTGCCAGAGATTTTTAAACAAAAGTAAATGGGAAGGAAAATGGTCAAGTTCTAGGGAAAGAAATATCCACAGGCACTAGTAACACCATCATGGCCTAGTAAAAAAAAACACTTGTTGAAGAGATTCAGGTAGCTTTGTATTTTCCTTTGTAGTTTATTGATGTCCAATAAATCAGCGTTTGCCTTTGTAACCATTGATTCCTTAGGCTTTAGGATCCTGGTGATCCTGCATCACAGACATCGAGATTTTACAAATTATTGTTATTTCATTAAGACTGTTAGTTTAAATTAGCTGGTACCCACTGTGTAACTGATAACCTGCTACAATGAAAATACTGAGCATCTCAGAGCAGCTCTCTGTTCAACTGACCCAGCAAGATACAAACAATGCGTTTGCTAAGAGGAAAGTTAGATTAAAAGATACTACTCTTCCTGTTTGAAACAACACTCCAGATATGTCTGTGAATATTAGTTCATGAGCAGCTGTTTGTTTCTATTCAGTACTATAAACTCAATATGTTTTCCTTAGACATTGTTAGGATTGGATTTTTAGTTTTAAGATATATTATTTATTTATTTTTGTGTGGAAGAAGAAGAAAACGCTGGAGCAGGTCTGTAGACAGAGACACAGACCAATGTCCCAAGCAATCAGCGGAACAAGGGTTAACATTGCAATGCGTATTTGGATAGAAACATGCCTTTGGGATCCTACCCTGTCCCGTTGTGTTTCATGAACACATTAGGAAAATCTGTATCAGTTTTACATAGGAGTGAAGTCCTGTCCTAGTCACATATCAACTTTTCTTTCTTGGCTTTTATCTCCCCCTGTTCTTTCCCAAAAGGTCCTTACTTTCCCATTTGCCCTCAAATTTTCCTTCTGTTTCTGTAGTGCATGGTCATCACCAGCATTAAAGAATACAGATCTCTTTTGTCTCATTTTCTAAGCTTTCTCCCATAGTTTCCAGCCATAAGCTGAAACAAATTATAAGGAAATTTTGCTCAGCCATTACAGCCATGATAACAATGCTCAGTTACTGCTGTACACAGCTGCCTGTGTTTTATCTATCAGATAAAAGAAGAGGCTATGCTCAAGGCAGCTGAGCTCTTCAAATACTTCAGCTTCCAAACTCTAGCAAGTCTTTTATGAGCACGTATTGACTGAATTAAAAATCAATGATCTCTAGCTAAATAAAAGGTATGCTCTTGACACTGGTGGATCCAACCTAATTTTCAAGTCCCTCTTCCCACCTGCAGTGGTACAGCAGTCTGCCAATGAAACAGATGTAATTTTTTTTTTTACTCAGAGGCAAAATTAAAGTGGTTTTTTTCCTTTCCTTTTATTCTGAGCGATGTAAGAACCATTTTTGGCTAAAGCTTTATAAAAAATACCCAACAACAACAAAAAAACCAAAACAAAAATAAACAAACAAACAAAACCCAAAACCAAACAAACAAAAAACCCAACCAAAACAGCCCAAGGGCACTTCTGGCAAGAGAAATTGCATCCTGAATTTGTTTGCTCTGAAAGCTAAAACAATGGTCTTCCAATGGAATTTGTCAGGCAGCCTTAACTATAGGCAGTGATAACCCAAGCACACAGCAAGCACCTGAATTTCATTTTCTTCAGTTATCATCTAATACACAGTTATGACATATTGTTTTGGTGTCATGTGCCTCGGCAAAATAGTTGCTTGAGCTTTCAAGCATAATTTATATGGGAATTAAGGTAGAGAGTTAGATCTGTGTTCAATTCTACTTACAAAAGTAGACCCTTTTCTGGAGTCTCTCCAGTAGGTCCTTGTCCTTCTTACGTTGGGGGCCCCAAACTGGGTGCAGAACTCCAGTTGGGGTATCACAAGCACAGAGTAGAGGGACAGAATCATCTCCTTTGATCTGCCAATATTTTTTACTGGCTTCACTTTTTATCTAAAGATATACATGGATAATTAATCTGAAGGAAAAGTTCTAAGTTAGACAACTATGGCATGCCTGGACATTTAAAAAATATCTTTTAGCAAAACAGGAGTTAGTTACATTGCCCTTTGCTTGAGGATTGAATGCTGTTGGTGACTTCTGAATAGCTTTTGCACATGTTCCCCTACACTTCTTTCTTTTACTTATTTTCTTCATGGTCAAGTTTTAGCTAGAGAAAGCAGTCCTGTCTAAAAAATCAGAGTTGAATTATTTGGAAAAGAAAGCGATATGTAACTGAACCCTATAGGGGGAAATCTTTGTATTTTAGAGGTCTGTTGTAGGTGATGTGCCAAGTTGAAATGGAAAACCACTTGTATCGTTTCCAGTTAGAGCTGAACTTCCCTCTGCCTGGACAGGGAGCATTGTGCAGTTCCCAGGAGAAGCCCACTCTGGAAGTTGAAGATTGCATGTTGGGGTTCACCTCCTAGATCCAGCCTGCATGCATGAATAACAAAAGGTTTTGCAGAGGTTTTATTTTTCTTCTAATGAGAAATAGACACTTATGTGCTGTAAAAACCCAGCTGTTCTGTATTTCTTTCCTGTCTCACTTTTCGTAAAAAATGGGGAAAGCCTTTCCTTACCTCCCAGTACTTGCTTACCTCCCAGGGATGTTCTAAGGGGGACTACACTAAAGATTATAAGGTATAGTATGAATGGAACTATATTAGTACATTAAGAGATAGACAGAAGGATGAATATCATCCCTGAGGAGCAAAACCACCTGCTGTTCCTGTGACAGCTACAGAAACTACTGCAATATATTTATTAGCTTACACAATAGCAAAAGAAAGCTATTAAAGTGGGGAAAGCTTGCCAACAGATAGGCCCAAAGAATCTGTTCAAATGGGGGTTTTCATTTGGAATTGTTCCTAGTTTGACATCTTTGCATTTTTGCTTTTTTAACTTTATGAAACACGATCATTGTCTTTGTTATATGAATTTTAGACTTAATGCTGTCTGGCTTTCAAATGCAGCATCTACTCAGAGAAATGGGGATTTAGATCCATGTGTGGCACAGCAGTAGCAGGAAGCCCAGCTTAGAGTCATCACTGACATATTGGTCTTGTGGCCACTTTGGGTTATATCTGTCAGATGAACTGGGACTGGTGGTAAAGCTGATGGGGAAGCAGGTGGGTCAGCTGCTGGGTACCCCACAGCTACTGGCTAAGCAGGGATGGCCACAAAACCTGTGTCAGCTACCAGGAACCTGCACAGTTAAAGCTGAGGCAGTTCTAGTCATTTGCAGGTAGAAGACTGACCTCTGTGGATAGGATTTGCAGTGGATTCAATATGCCCTGTATATCAACTGGAAGTGTCCTGGGACACAGTATATACACTGACTGGGGGTGACATTTGCAGAGGGAAAGCTTTTGGAGAGCCTAGGATACACAAATGCAGCATCTGACCCATGTGCTACACAAAGCAGCTGAAACAGCCAAGACAGTGAATACCTCCTGAATGAATGAGGTTTATTCATAGGCATTATTTTGTGTCTAGTGGAACAAAAATATTTGAGAGTATCACAAAGTGTTGGTGGCGAATGTATTAATCCATTTATAGAAAGGAAATTAGAACAATTTTTTAACTGACTTGGTAGTTCCTTGGTGGTAACTGCAGTTTCCTGAAATCTGCCCTCACTCTTTTTCTCCCCATCCCTGAGAAGAACAGAGCTGATGTCAGAGTTATTTACAAGTGTTCACAGGTGTATCTTAGCATCCTGGAGAGAGACTGGAAGTAGTGTAGAGCTCAGTGATTCACTGATCCCATCTCTACAGTCTGTCACATCTATTCTGAACTGATATTCTATATAACACGTACAGTATCTGACCGTAAAAAGTGTGTCCTGTATATCACAGCTCTGATGCATTGCTTTAGGTTTTTATTACAGTGTTTCACACAGTGGAAACTAGAGTAGCATTCAATAAATTCCAACTATTAAAGCTCCTAGAAATATTTAGAAATCATTGTTTTAATGAATGGTAGGTAATTGAGAAGAATGACATTTTGTGCTTGCAAACACCACATTATGAAGAGTAGTGATGTTTAATATGTACTGTGCCATGTCTATCAGGACAGTATATAGCCCCATGTAGGAACGTTAAAAGCGTATAAACACAACATCCCAAGTCATCATCATTTCTCAGCCTGCAATAACTAATACCTACCCAGCTATTGACCCCAATCAGCAGGTAAAATTGGTAAGGCACATTTTACACTTGATCCCAAAGGTTGACAGATTTGTACAATGCAAGGAATAGACTTGGGCATCTTTTACATCATCCATCTTACTGCAGAATGTAGTTTAAATTGCACACTAAAAGCAGATTAGAACAAATTTGATGAGCCTCCAAAACACACTTTCTTCCTTTTCCTGATGAAAATAAAGAACCACGATGTCTGCTGTCAGATAACTGTGTCCAGTTCTAGCAAAATGGGAAAATTCTTCTTCTGGCATGGGAGGTGACTGCCCCTCTACTCTGTGCTTGTGAGACCTCACCTGGAGTACTGCTGTTCTTGGGCCCCAACATAAGAAGGACATGGACCTACTGGAGCAAGTCCAGAGAAGGATCACTAGGATGATCCAAGGGCTGGAGCACCTCTCCTATGAGGACAGGCTGAGAGAATTGGGGCTGTTCAGCCTGGAGAACAGAAGGCTGCGGGGAGACCTAAAGGAAAGCTGGGGAGTGACTTTTATCAAGGGCAGGTAGTGATAGAACAAGGGGCAATGGTTATAAAGTGGATGAGAGCAGATTTAGACGAGATATTAGGAAAAATTGTTTCCTGTGAGGGTGCTGAGAAGGGGAAGAGGTTGCCCAGAGAAGTTGTAGATGCCCCTTCCCTGGATGGGGAGTGTTCAAGGCCAGGATGGATGAGACTTTGAGCAGCCTGTCCAGTGGAATATGTCCTTGCTCATGGCAGGGGGGTTGGAACTGGATGATCTTTAAGGTCTCTTCCAACCCAAACCATTCTATGATTCTATCATTCTGCTCCTCTTATTTCATATCCTTGGACTGGAGGTGAAATGGAGATAGATAGACTTTGGTGCTTCTACATTAGCACTTCAGCTCAGATCAGGAGAGTGCTTGTGAAGCAGATAGTCCCATCATTCCTACTTATGTGTACTCTAGTTTATACTACAGAGCTGCATTGGAGCATGCAAAACAAACTCCCTTTAAAGGAAACAAAGAGTAGGAGCTCCAAGAATCTCCCTAATGTATCCCAAATGCTAATAGGTATTTTTGTCTGTCCATTCAGCCTTTTATTATTTAATCACTTTTTCTAACTGTTTAAGATTGGTCTTCCAGTTGGTGTCCGTGAGCTGTTGTGGGCATGTTTGGGAGCTCTGTGCTCTAAAGGAGAATGGGGACAAATGCTCACTGCAGCACTTAGCTGTTCTGGAGAAGTGTCCCAGTTGAGTCCCCAGGATCCTAGCACAGCTATGTTAATGTAAATGCATTTTGCATTGTGCATTTTAAATGTGTCTTTTGCATGAAGGTGACCTAAGCTTTTGGAGTTAGCTCTGCTTATATCTGTCCACACTGATTATGGGGACAAGAAAAACATTAGAATGTATCAAAATGGCTGTAGGTTTACAAAACCTAAAAGCAATCTAGTTAGTCAACAGTGGAAAAGGAAAACAATAATTACTGTGAGCTGGTACTCATCTGTTCTTTTCCTTCTGTGCTCCAGTGTAAAGTGGCTCCAATTTCTAGGGTCTGATTTGCATTTGTGAGCTCACACAATACTAAGACCTTTGGTTTCATGAAGAAGAAAACCAAAAAAGGTAGGTCTGTTTCTAACACAAATGCTTTTGCACCTCATCAGCTACTATTTGGAGGAGCTTAAAGCCTCTCATAGTGTACCTACAGGCACAAATTCCAACTTTACTCTAGACTCTGGTCAAAACCTACTTTGACCTTGATGGAAAACACAGGGAGTTAAAGCTTACCAGTGTGATGCTAGTCACACACATCCCTGCTGATTACAGAAATGATGTACTATACCCAGTCTGGGGCTCCCCAGTACAAGAAAGAAATTGACATGAAGTACTGAGTCCAGAAGAAGTCCATTAAAATGACATGATATAGCACGTGATATGTTAGGAGGGATGATATGAATTGGTTTGTTCAGTCTCAACAAAAGAAGGCTAAGAGGATTTCTTATTTCTGCCTTTAACTCCCTAATAGGAGGTTGAAGAGCACAGCTAAGGGCACAGTTGCAACAGTCACAATTTGTTACAAGGGAAACTATAATTAAGATTTTTTTTTTAAAATTTCTTTTTACACTGAACGTGGCTAACTACTGGAACAGGAGCCCACAGAGCATGTGAAATCTTCATAATTAAAGATGGTCAGAAATTGACAGAGAAAAGCCTGATCTAGCATGACAGTTGAATATACTTTCAAACGTGGACCTACTTGGAGCAGAAGATTGGGTCAGAGGACCACCAGAGGTCCCATCCAAACAAAATTATTTTATGATTTTTTGATGCTACCTTTATTTTCAGTACTAAAACAAAGGAGCAACTGGGTATGAGGGAATTCCTGGGATTTAGGAATCTGGTAGCTTCCAAAACCAGGGGCATACCCTCTGAAGTTAAGATAAAACTAATACTAATACAAAAAATGAGAAAGGCAAATGGATGCCTTTATGAATCCACATGGATGTCTACATGATTAATAGACAGAAGCACTACTGTACCAGTATGTACCAGGAAATGCAGCTTCTGCAGTTGTTTCAAAGTCTCCGAGATAATAGTACAAGTAATTACTGGAAATACAGCACATTGCCCAAAGTCATTAATATGGTTGTTGTGTCTCACCCATGCACTAACCCAGCACAAGGAGAGAGTTTTTGAACAGAATTGCTGGGTCCACTGTTGTTTCCTTAATGACATTGTTTGACATCTATCCCTAATTTGCTAAGTGGACTCAAGTTGTTATTTTGCTGGTCAAAAGTAGACCCAGTAAGAGCAGATAAAAACTTCTGGTCTTTTTTTTTTTTTACTCTGTGCATTACTGTTTCTCTGCAGTGAACACCTTGCCATGCTCATACAGCACTAGTGTCCCCAGGAACTGCAGGGTAGTTGTCATTCACAAATCCCACATGAGGCCTCAGTCATAGCAGAGACATCTGTGACACTCATCACTGAGCAGAGAGGTGGTTGCTTGTGTCTTGTGCCCTCATTTGTACCAAAACCATAGCACGCTCCCCCATCTGTAGAGAAGAGGTCTAGCTGCCTTTCACTAAAAGTCACTTTGTGATTGGTCTTGAGAGGTAATTCCCCCTTATGGGCCTGTACTTTTCTACAGTCAGTGCTGAGGTGACCCAGAGTGTCCTTTTCAAGGGGAAAGTGTCAGTTGTTATATTGAGCATCTCTTTAACATAGGCTGTATGAGATGGCAAGGGCAACTGAATACAGTTTTATCACACACTGTCAACACTAGGATATATCTATGAGACTATCAGCACTTGTAGTTCTTTGAAATTACTCTTAATTTAAAAATACTAGCAAATCCTGGTAGATTGTGAGTTGATCTGTTGCAAGACAGAGTCGGGAAATGATTTCTGGTTTCTTTCCCCTTCATTCTGACTTCAAATCATGGTTGCAGTGCTCTTTAGCACACACTTTAATTCACCAACTGATTCCAAATCCTTAATTAAGCTTATTATTTTTTTCCTAATTTTAAAATATGCAGGATTTAAAAGAATAAGAAATCATTAAGAAATTAATTCAAGTCATTAATGAATTATTAATCCAGGCTAATATAAAAATGTAATAATGATTATAGATATTAGTACATGCTGTGAGATCATTGCAAAAGCATACTGTCAGCTCATTGAAACAAAATGTTTGAGAAATAAAGACATCCTTGCATCATTTTTAGTACTGAAACTATGTCCTAGTAGTAGACTAAAGTGGCATTAAAGAAAATACCTTCCATTTGTAATTCTAGCACTACTGAACAGGTTACTTGCAAACAGTGAGCAGTGTAGGCTCTTTAATGCCCAACTGATTTTGTCCTTGGCATAAGAATTGTTTCTAATTAAGACAGAGTTTCACACACTCTGCAGCTGTGGAAAGAGGAAACATCTTGGTTTGTCTGGCCTGAACTGATGCTACTGTTGAATCACCCCAAAATTACTTTGGTCCTGGCATGAGGAGGTAAAGACACTGCTTACTTCTCAAGCTTAGTGTAGCTTTACAGAAAACACACCAAGGCAGTGTCAGCTCACGATTTTTTTTTTGTTGCTTATTTATTTATTTTTAATCTGCCTCAGTGCAAGAAACAGTCTAAGACACACATGTCCAGTCTTCCACCTGAATTTCTGCCCATATGCCTGTGCATTCTTTGGCATAAGATGCAAATGCTTCACATTCACTGATGTATTTATTTTCTTTGTCTCCCCATGATACACTAAAATACTATACCCATTCGGAGAAAACGGAGGCACACATGGGACATTTGTGGAAAAGAGAGACTGATCAGTTCCTTCCACTCCACTGACACAGCTGAAATACCAGCTTAACCTTCCCCCTGGAAAGATACTTAAATTTTATTCCTGAAGAGTAAAAAATTTCTGTGAGTTTACTTCTTTTAATATTTCTTTTCCCCTCCACCATCTGGCTTATCTCCAACATATTTCACATTTGAGGTGTTGGTTTCCATTCTACAGCTATAGATTAGAGGAAAGAAAACAGCACTTGAATATTTTTAAGCACAGATTGCAGAGAGTTTCAACATACTCATTGTTCAAGGTGATGAATCAAGTCTGATGTTTGCTAGGCTGCATGCACTTATTTGATATGACATCCAGTACCTGGGATGTGGCAACCTGATGCAACACATCACTGCTCACTGGCACACCACCAGAAACACAGAGACACCTTTTTTAAAGGAGTTTTGAAGTTTTCATTTCTTTTCTGTTAGTACTTTGTCATTTATTCCAGGAGACTGAACCACTCAGTGACTGTGTCTATCTGCCTCATTTCCTCTACAAAGTGGTCCTGAATTTAACTGTTGCCATGCTAGACTTCCTATGCAGCCTTACTTCTGTGGTTTTACACTTATGAGACAGAAATAAGTGACCAGTCCTGCCTGTTTAGGCACAAGACAGAAAATAGACTCCATTCTGCACTGGTCACCCCGAAGAAAATAGGCTGAACATAGCAGCTAAAGAGGATCCAGGATTTGAACACACCAGTAAAAGCAACGGAATTGCAGATGTGTAATGGGTTTGCACCCATCATCTGAGACATTTCTCATGTTTTTTCTTTACATAGCATTGAAAGAGATTTGTGCTGTATTTTCCTTTATGATTGGATCATGTTAGATGATGTGCATTGAGACTTGCAGAAGATTTGTGTTAATCATCTCTTAAATTTTGTAATTAGATCACATTGAGCTGGTTACTTGCAGCCTCAGTACAGTAGGATTCTAATTCAGCTGAGTCTTTGTATTGACTTCATTGGAACCAGGATGTGTCATGAACTGTTAATGATGAGTTTGCCTCTCAAAGAAGGACATTAGTCCTCCAGCTATTTAGTTGCATCAAATATATAAAAATACACATAAACTTGCCAGGATCTTTTATTTCTTTTGTTTTTAGGCTTTAATTTCCCTGTAAAAATATTAACAGTAGCCTTTTTTCCTTCATTATCTTTCCTAAAACTACAAAGGTACCCTTGCTGTGAAGGACCGTGCAAAGTTGCAATTGGTTTCTTATAAAATACCTCTGTGAATGGTAACAGATGATCTGCAGGAGGAACCCTGGAGAAATAGTGGCAATTTAAGTGTTGTCATCAAACTTCTTCAGCCCATTAAGCTGTGCAATTTTGCATTTAATCTCCAGTATACTTAACAGAGGAGGGAAGCACCTGGACAAGGAATGGTAAATATAAATCAACAGATAATGATATGCCTCTTTCAGTCACACTTATTACCAAGAACATCAGAGCCTTTATTCTTATGCATTTAGAATAATATCCACCTGAACAGATATGGCTGACAGTAATTATAGGATACAAACTGACGGATTTGAAGTTGAAGATTTTTCCCTATTTATAAATGGTAAAAGTAGAGAGGTAGAAGGATGAAGATGTCATTGCTCGTTGCAGGGGTGTTGGACTAGATGACCTTCGAAGGTCCCTTCCAACTCAAACTATTCTATGATTGTATGTTTTCCTCTTCATTTATTTATCTTTTGTTTGTTTGTTTACTTGTTTGTGTCCCTTCTTCTCTTCTCATTTTCTTTAATTTGGAAAGGTGTCAGTGCTGTTCTTCTGCTACTGTCTGGCCTAATGATGCTGTTTGCATTTTTGTAGAGGTTGCACAGCACATTTTTCCACCTTCCCTTTGATCTGCAGAGATATGATCAATGCAATAGAAGCAAATCAGAACTGATATGCCAAGATACAAAGACTCTCCAAAACTTCTACTTCTTGCAGTCTTCATTAGTGGCCTTGTCTGTGGAGGGCAAAAGTCTCTAAAGGATCATGTATGCTACTAAAGGAGTTAGTGTTCCTTATTATAAACACAGTAGTCTGTTTCTGTTTACAAATGTTCCTAGTCATTACTACTGTTTGTTGTTTTTTTGTTGTTGTTGCTTGGTTTGGGTTTTTTTAAATACAAAATTCTCATTGCTTCTGCCTAAAGAATGAGACATGAGCTAATGATGCTTTGCAAAGAAGTTCAGTCTTGCTGAAAGTGATCCAAATTTAACAATATGTCAGATTCAAAGTTATCTTTGCTGACATTTCCAAGAGATTTTACTGGCAATGTAATTCTGGATGCGGATTCTCTTACAGTTCTTCAAAATACCGTTTAAAATCAAGATACTGAGTTAAAAAGGCAATCCAAAGAGGAGTCTTTCTACTTTTAAATACATCCTTAAACAATGCTAATGGAGTTGCAGCTCTCAAAAGCTGATCTGAATATGGCCCTAAGCATTTTTAACAGCTAAATACCAAGTCAAGGCTTGATCCTCTATGCTCTGTGCATCCAAACCTCCCACACAGCTGCCTCTTTCATGAAAGCATAGTCATAAGAGCAGAGGAACAGCCCAAGTGCTTGGTGTTACATCAGTGGAAGGCAATAGCGAATCCTAAACAAGAATTTAGTTTGGATAGTTACCAAATCCACCATTTCTATAAATCACCTGAATTCTGGACTCTCCTCATTGTGTGCTGCCATAGATCTATGTTGCACTGATATCTTGTGATATAGAAAATTACCAAAGGAATTGGTATGAAGCTGAATTTATTTTGATTTGAATCCAAGTCTACAACAGTTACAGACGTTAACCACAAAATGCCCTCTAGCCCAACTGAATGTACACTTTCAAAGATTACCCCAAGTTCATTCCTATTTACTGGAAACTGATTCATATGGTGCAAGAGGCAATGCTGGATATTATATATGCCACACAGCAGGTTACTAGCAATACTTAAAACTGGAATTGAGAGATAATACTAAAGGCTTCATTGAAATTCAGAATGAGATAAATGAGTAGAAATTACATTTTTCAGAGAATAACGGAGGCTTCAGGGCTCATTCTGAGCTAACTGTAGTCATACACTGATGCAATGACATTGACATTGGAGAAGATATACTGGATATACAGTGTCATAACTGATATCCAGATTGTTTCTTCAGTATTAATTGAATTGTATGATAATGTGAAAGGACATGATTATGACAATTTGAGGCTTTATCACTCTGATTTCTTAAAGGATGGAAAGACAAGAGAGCTAATGATTTTCTGATTCAGGTGAAATTCTGCTGCTCTAATTCCGCTCCACTCCCTAACTACCCTCCCACCCCCATCCCACCCCCTCACCCCCCCAGTCAAAATGGATCCAAGCCAGAAAATTTCTCAACAAAACCCCACAGAAACTATGAAATTTTGCTGGAAAATATTGTTTTGGGGTTTTTTTTAATATTTAACTTATTTTTCCTTCAACCTCTTCCCCCCAACCCCATGTAAATATTCTTAACATACTGATTTTGGTGTTTTCCCAGAGTAGATGGTACTTTGTGCATACCTTTTCCTATGGCATTAGTTGCATATGTTGAAAATGCTGCTGAAACTTGTTTTACCATAGTGTGTACAATGCCAGCAACTGGCATGAGCAGAGTAGGAAGGCACGTGCCGGGTTTGGTAATGTGACCTTGGACCCAGTGTTTGAGTTGGTTTTGTTTTATGGGTTTTTTTGTTTGTCTGTTTGGTTGGTTGGTTGGTTGGTTTTTTATATGGAGGGGTTGGAATGTGTAAACCATCAGGGCCCAGATAGAAAAGGAAGGATCCTGCCCAGCAGGGATAGCAACCTTCTACAATCCATGCCTTGAATGTGTGGTGGCAAATATTCTTTCATCTCTGTCCCTTCCTCACAGTGTTTCTGTCGCTGGAACAAACTGGCATTTCATCTTTGGGTGCAACACGTTGAGAAGCCCTGGACTAGTCCCATCCATGGCAGGCTCAGTTGTGTAACTTCTGTAGGAAAGGGGCAGATCTCTGCTCCCTCATTGCAGCTTGTCTGTCACCATCACTATTATCAGGCCTTTTGGATGCAATCCATCTTGCTGAAATCTAGGTCGCTGTAACAAAGGTGTCTGACCCAAGTTCATTATCCTGAGCTCCCATTTCAGCCAAATAAATCTTGGTCAATACATTTGGGAGAGTTAAGGTGTGATTCATATGATGAAATGCAGGTGCCACCTTTGCGGTGAGCTGAATCACTGGCTGTCCTCTTTGACTGAATTGACTAGCAGGCATCTCAGAAAATCAGCTTTGGTGTAGACAGCTGTGTCATAGGCCCTCACAAACAGGTGAGCTGAATCTTGCCCTATTTGCAACTGCAGTCAGTAGAAAGTGTAGTAGAGTGAGCTTTTCATGGGAGTCCAGAACACAGCATTGCCTTCTATCTTCTTTTCATTTGGGAATCACAGCTTTTTGGCTCAGGAGTTTTCAACTTCACAACTTGTAAGCAAACAGTGTCTAATTCAAAACCAGTTACATTATCTTATGGTAAAAATCAGCAATGAAAAACCCCATTAAATACAAACCTTCCTTCAGGCCATAATTCAGTATAAGCAGTTTTCATTTTTTCTCATTGCTAAACTCCTCTATTCAACTACCCACAGAGAGAAGAGACCATCTAAACATCACCCTATGAGTTCTCTGTAGGACTCCCCTCCTTGTCACTGCGTAGAATCACATACATCCTCCTACAATAAGGAATATTTTGCCCTTATAGAGACACCATGGGGGTCTCTTGCTCAGTGTTTCCCTTGCAGCCAACATGAACAATAGTGCAACTTTATTTTGTTATTAGCACACTAAAAAATTACTTTCATTCAACTATAGTAATTTCCTCAATCTCTGCAAAATCCTGGCACTGGTAGCAGTATTTTCTATTAGGTTTAGGAATAAATTAATTGCCTCTGAATGAAGGATGTCTCTGACTGATCTCCACTAAAGCAAGATTTACCTGGATATTTATTGCAGCTTTGCCTTTTTGTTTCCCCATGGGAAAGTTCACAAATGATGCAGCAATCTTGTTCCAGTAATACCGTGCTTAAACACACTTCACGGATTATTTGGTATTCAGGATGTTCTTCCTGTATGAAGAGAAAAAATAGCCAGTTGGTAAAACCAGGCTGAGATTTTCAAATAGTATGACAGTGAATGTTTAACAAAACAAATCTTGCTTGCATCTCATTCAGACAATAACCACCTAGAAAGTACCTGCACTGAAATAAATGTCTTAATGTGAGAATTGCAGAGCAATAGAAAAGGGTGAGTGGAATCTCATTGCATTCCTGTGAGGAACAGTTATTTGCATTTTATTGGTGAGTAATTTGAATCACATTAGTTCAGTGAGTTACCTCAAGCCATGATGAAATCAGAAATAAGTGCAAGAATCCTAATTTCTTGTTCTTTGCTTCAGTGAGTTGCTTTTCAGATTTCTAGCCCCTCTGGGAAGATGAAATTGAGGCCATACCTACAGTATCTGGCAATCAGTAGGAGCATGGCAAATAAACTCAACCCATGGTTTGTCCACACACTGCTGTGGCCACTGCGGTGGTCCTTGCAGTGGCTGAGCTGTGCCAGTGTGGTGCTGCACACCAGTGAGGGAACTCAGCCTCTCAGTAACGTAACTATGGGTTTGGTACCAGCCTGGGGACCACCTTCCTAGCTTGACACTAATGCTGTCTCTGCCAGGGGCCCGGAAATTTTGGAGACATGTGGTTTGCACTGTGGGCTTCTCTTCAGAAAAGTTTTCAAGAACTGCTACACAGGCTGTGTCCATCTCCATATCAAAGTTAAAAAGTATGTGAAGACTTGCCACTTCTTGTGGTCCTCAGCAGATCACAGCAGATTCAGTCCCCAAACAGGACCCACGATTTCCAGTCTTTGATGATAATATTTACTATAATGTGATTAGGTAAGGGTGTGGTTTTAATAGCTGACTACAGCTGGAGTGAATGGGGATACTTTTGAATGTTAAGCCCTCAACAGTTGGAATATTTGGCTTGAAAGACCAAAGTCTTTCAGCTTCAAGTGAAATAACTCCTGGGGGGTGAGCAACAAAGCAAATGCCCTCTTCCTCTCTGCTCCAGCTTCAGAATCAGTGAGCCCAAACAAATAAAATCTGCTGGCTTTCGCTTCCTGAAACCGTCCAGCTAAGTCTGATGGTTTGTGCATGGCTTTAATCCCAGTACTTTCCAGCTCCCAGTTTCCATTTCATTTATTAGTCACCTTTTTTTTTATTGTAAGTGGCTTTAAGCTGTAATATCACTTGTGGAGAATGAAAATAAAAGCCTTAGTCCCCAGGGAATAGTCCTCATGTACAGCTTTTGTTGGGAATACATGAGGGCATTAGGCTTTTTAACACTAAAATGCTGATGCCTTTGGAAAGAATGGAACCATTGCTCTCCATGAAATACAGAGGGCCTGATCCCAATCTTATTTATAATGAAGGAAATTAGTAGTGACTGACAGGAACTCAGGAATTGCTGTACCATTTCAAGCCAGGAATCCAGCTCTTGCAGTGCTGTCTATGACCCTGGCCAGCAGCAGTTATATTAGAGGATGTGACAAGAAAGGCTTTAGAAACAATTACAGCATGACCTGCCTATAGAGAAGACTCCTTCCTAACCTCCAGTTCAAAGGTTGGTTTGTGCCTTGAAATACCAGCATCTGTGTCCATCTCTAAAGGCTCAGACAGGTTACTTTTAGTCATTGTCATTTTAACTTCATTTTCTTAAGTACAGATTCTTCTATTTCAGTGAAATCAAGGTATTACATCATCATAGTGGCCATAAAGTCCTGTATTAATCTAATGAGCCTGACAGAAACTATGTATGACCTGACTCATGTGATCTGAATGGAAAAGCAAACAAAAGACTTCCAGGAAAGCAAGCATGCCCTTATTCACTCCCTAGGTTAGGCAGGCTTTGTTTTACACGTGCATAGGGACACGCTTGTGTACATAACAAGATTGATCATATAGTGAACATCTGGAATTCATGCAAATCCCTCCTCAATCAAACACTAAAAACCCTGTTTTATAGCATTCTGCCAGCTGTGTTAAAACACATCTGACATCATATCTGCACTCCAGCTGCCCTTGTGCCCACAGGTCTCTCCTTCCCCAGAGAAACACACTGTCTCTGTCTACTGAGGCAATCTGGAGGAAGAAAAAGAGAGAGGAACCTCCTCCTGCACAAAGGAAAACCAAGCTGATCATAAAACTTGTTTCCTTATAAGCAGCTGGGAAAAGTCACGTACAAATAATGGCTGCTTGCTTTTGCAGACATTTGTGTGAACATTTCCATAAGCTTCAAGTCACATGGATTTCAACTGTGTTTAACTATGTCTGTCTTTGAGCTATTCCCAGTATTGAGAGAGCACCTTGGGAGAACCTTCTCCCTTTCATATGATATCATAAGCAGCATGTCAAACCAAGTGACTCTATCTGAGAATAGCTGGGGGACATTTGCTACAGGGAGCAGAGCAGGGATATGACCAGAAGGAATTGACTGGGGCAGGACCACATAATGGAGAAACTACTACAGGCTCATGGCTTAGAAGTATTAGAAGGACAGCTCATCATAGCCCTGGTCTCCCACTTCTGCTGTCCTGCACCCCAGTCCAAGTCCTGCCTTTACATCTCCCTACTCTGCCCCCAGTGAACTGCTCATCCAGTATTGGAGGATGGAGGGAAAACAGTAGGGAACTCGACTGAACATATCCTGGGCAGGAGACCTGAAAAAAGGTTTGAGAACCCCCTTGCTTTAAAGTGGCAACTCTTTTCCTATATGTTTGTGCAATCCACAACACAGTGTAGACCGTCTTTAAAAAAAAACACAACCAAAACCAAAACCAAACAAAAGAACAGTCTATTAGTCAGGAAACATATATATCTTAATGAACCTATTTTTACAGCATGAGGAAATGATGAGGATTTACTAGAAAATAATAGAAATTAGAAGCTGGGAATTATAGAAAACTGGTAAGAGAAGGAAAAGAACATATACATAGCCTGCAGAATTCAGGCTAATATGAACAAAAGAACAAAGGAAATTCTAATGATGGAGCTGCTGCTTTACTAGATAGAGAAAGAATAATCTTATCCAATGAGGAGGAAAGTATTTTCAGTCAATTAGTAAAAAAGGCATTAAATTAAATTAAAGCTGAATACTACATCTGGATTACTTGCAAGCAAAAACCCCTAAAGAGCTGTCTGAGCAGCTTGTTATATTGTTGATTGAGAAGATCCAGAAGGCTGAAGGGAAACTAATGCTGGTCTAATATTTGGAATAGAGTAGGTGATACGACCCTGATATCCTTCCCAAGCAAAATAACAGCTGGCTAGTATTGGTTTCAATTAACTTGGAAAGAAAGGAGGCTAAAATAACAAGGCTGAGTTAGTGGGAAACGAGTCTTGTCAAACTGACTACATGATTATGACTCTATAAACTTGGTTGATAAAGGCCACAATGTTGATATAATGTTCTGTGTCAAGATGTTCAAAGGACCGTAGTTTGGCTGTAGATTCCCCAGCAACACGGCCAGATATGCTGCACCGGAGTTACAACACGACTCCAGTCTCCCTTTCCATAATGTGGCTGCATCTGGGCTTGGTCATGTATTGGGCACTCAGGATTCATAAGCATCTGGCTTGAGATGCATGTTATTTGATAAGTGAAAAGAATGACTAAAATCTACCTGACACACCTAAAATGGATATAAATGATTGTTTCACAGTATGATTATGGATGAGAAATCATTAGAAAGTACATGAATTTCTGGTGAGAGGCTGCTGAGAGCTGTTCATCTTCCTAAACTCTTGAACATTGTTGATGATATGAAAGAAAACTTAAAAACGTTACTGACAGAATTTGCAGATGACACGTAAAATGGGGACATGGCGAATATCAAGGAAGACAAATTACCGATAGGAAGTAATCTGGATAGCATGGTAAGTGGATTACTGCAAAAAATTGTGTTTTGATACAAACAACAAGCAAACCAGACATTCATCAGTGAAAAATGAAGGTTCTGCTTCAACACTAGGAAGTAGTCTTTAAAAATGGCTCCATGATTATGACAAATGACTGACTGACAACAGGAGGGACTATGGCAAAAGGGACAGAAAAGACTCTGTCTGGGTGCATAGTGTAACTAGAGATTACTGAAATACTAGAAATACTCTTATAAACTAGGTGGGTACTAGACAAACTCACATTTGAAGCAAGAGATATGATGTGGTAGTGAATTATTCACTGTAACAACTTGCAACAACTTTTTCTTGACTCCTTGTCACTGAAAAAAATATAATCACATCTTTCTAAAGGACTCGGTCAAACAAGAAGTCTTATGGCCAGTGTTCTGCTCAAGGCCAGACTACAAGATAATTTTTGATTCATAATCTATGAAGTCTGCTTAGGGGTGTTAGATGTTTTTTTCTTCAAATATTAAATAAGACCAACTCCTGCATGTACATCCTTCTATAGAAGTGAACACCATTTCTGAAATTCAACAAAATTGCTTCAACTGTCATATAATATTAAAGGCACTGTTCAGGTCCCATGGGAATTAGAAAGAGTTTCTCCATCTTCTTCACTGGTCTATGGGTCAGCCTTTAAAGGGTGATCCTAAGGACAGTGGTTTCACCAATCATTCTGTAAAATACCAACATGACACTGTGGGCCCCTTCAGATGTTACCCCATGTCACTGAGATACAGCAACTGTATCTTCAGTTTATAACAGTTTACAATGTAAACAAAATCTTCAGCTGAATTGCAAGCCAGTACTTGCTTCAATATTTTCTGTGGTCTTGCATTTATGATTTTTTACTATTTTCTTACACCACTGAAGTGTAAATTTCATGAATAAATTCTATTATCTCTGGAACTTCACTGATTAAAAAAGGAACACTTATACAGTTTCAAAATAGTTAAATTCATTCTTCTCACACATCACAAGAAGAGCTGCATGAACAATCCATACTGAATAATTTACTCAGTAAATTTATAGTTTTAAGGTGACTTTTAAAAATAGCCACCTAGGTTATTTGCCACTGCTAGATGAATCTTTTGTGGGGGCATATTTGCACACATAGCTGATACAAAACCCATTTACTCTGTGTCTTTATGCAAGCATCCAATACTGGCACTGTGGGTCTAATCAGTTAAATAACTGCTGATTGTCTTTGTTCTCTCATTAGTTTCCTACTCACAACCCCTGCCCCATGCCCTGTAAACGTGGGGAGCCTTAATACATTTGACTGTCTGTGTGGTGGACAAAAATTTGGGAATCGTATCCCAAACTGACTCCATCCACTGATCTTTCAGACATTGTATAATTGAGTCTCATTCAAAAGTGAATCAGGTAGAACATCAGGGGTTCGGGGTTGCCCCCACACATCCCACTACACAGTTGTTGAGAAATGTGTTCTTCTGGATAGATAAGAAATTCTAAGTTTCGAGTTTGTTTCATTTAGGCTGATTTTTTCAGTTTAATGATTACACTTGTGCAAAAACTGGCCTTCACCTTAAATCACTCCCTTTCTTTCCTAGCATTTCCTCCTCCAATATTTTTACAGCAAACAATCCTACCTACTTCTCAGCTGTTGTTTTGGTACACTAAATATACTTTTCTGTAAGATGGACTAATCCATACCATTTTAGCAAATCCTCTAATCATCTAGTTCAGATTAAATTTCTCTCTCAACCACCAGTTATAGATTTTATTCCAGATGAAATCTTAATATTTCTTTGTAAAATAACAACACTCCCCAGTCTTTAAGCACCCTGCTTGAGACACAGTGAGTGCATTATATTTATTTCTTCACAGCTGCACTCCATTGAAGACCTGTATTTTAATGCATGTCTAAGATAATAAATGGGGGCAGCTCCATGTTTTAATTGATCTGATGATAGAGTTGGTTTAAGAGATTCTTACCAACTCAGACACTTGTTTCTCTGCTTTTTTTAGTAAGAGTAAGGATTTCTTCCTTTATGCTTACTGCTTCTGTTTCGGAGCAGGAGAAGTATTTAATGCACAACAGCTGCCATTTTTAACCATTCTCCAATATCGCTTTTTCCTATGAAGCCTTGTTTCTATTACATCCTTGATTCATCCAAGTCTTTTTCCCACATACATGAAAGGAGCAATTGAAGAGAAGGACTATCAGGAATACCACTGAGCAATATTTACTGTAATGACATTATCTTTAGGTGGTCTAGGAAAATGCTCACATTTATTGAAACTGGTTTTATTACTTGGCTTGACCAACTAAGAGAGAATAACCTCTTCCCACACAATTTATCACGTTTTATGTTTTCAAGTGTTGATATTTGTGCCTGGAACTATACCCAGTGAATCCTCTATGCACTTAGTGGCTGCCTAAAATTACAAGATACCTAGCACTATCAGAGCAGTGACTCTGGTGAAAATCAGCTTCTTTCCCCACTAGCGAATTGCTAAATTGTACTCATGAAATTTGGGGAAAATACCAGCCTTTATGGGATAGTTTTAAGTGCAAACAGCAGCAGTGCCCTTTCCCTAGGGCTTTGAATGCACTCTTAAACTTTCTTCATCTTGACTTCATTTCCCTTTAGGCATATACTTAACCGTTGGGCCAAGGGTTTCCTTCTAAGCTTTTCAGTTGACTCTCAGAGTTTGCAGCTATTCATTAACTTATGGTTTAAACTTTCCATCTTTAATATATTTTGCAGATGATAGAATAATGCATCTGCACAGCAGTGTATCCTACTTAACAAACATGCCTGAAGATAGAGTGAGCAGAGAGATATTTAAGCAAACTGATATGTGGACAAGTGGGTAAACATTTGACTACATGATTGTCAAGGCTCATTGCTTGTTTTATCAGGAAAGAATCTGTCTCGGCAGCTGACAGGAACTGTCAAAAACATATTTTGCATATGATGGCTTAATAATGATCACAGCTTGGCTGAAGCTCTATCAAAGTTCAGCCCAATCAGACACGTAGCTCGTAAATGAAACATCTCAGGAATGATAGATCACTGAAAGCAGCAAACTAATGCCTTCTCTTTTTTTTGTTTTTTTCTTTTCTAAGTTCATTAGTGAATAGTATTATTCACTGTGATTTTTCCTTTTTTTTTTTTTTTTTCAAATAGCCAGAACCAAAGGGCCTTCTCTGAGTGTATTAAAAAGCTGATCATATTCCAGAAGTGTAGAGAAGAAGATTGTCCACAAAGGCTGACAGTGGAGAATAGTAACTTTCTAATTGTGACTGTGCAGCTCAAAGTTTTGTCTCTGGAGGGGCAGGAGGTACTGTCTGATCTACCTCTCCAGATACAGCCTCACAATCCACCTGTCTCCAGGCTGCCCTGCCTGCTCCTGTGAGAAGCCAACCTCCCATTCACATTGAGGCTTATGGGGCCCAGCGTGCCCTGGCAATATTGCCTGACCAGGGTTGAGTCTGTATTTGCATTTTTGACATGTGAATGGCCACAAAGGTTGACCATGTAAGGGTTCAGACCCTGCATTTTACTGTGCTGGCTTTTCCAGTGATGCAGGCAAGCCTTGCAATGTCCATCTCAATGGGATAATGAAAATTCATTCTTGGTTCAACAAACCAGATGTAGGACTGGGCTCAAGTCACAACAGTTGCATTAAGCACAAAATAGTGCAAAAGTAATTAGCTGGGAGCATACCCATTTGTTGCCACAGATCCAGGTCATTATCAACCAAGGATTAAGATGGTTGAAGAAGAGAAGAAGAGATGGCACAAGTGTCTTTACTATCTCCTGGTTTAATTTAGGATAATCTCAGCTTTCTGTTTCTATTATTGTTTAACTAAGTGCAGTGAATTCATGTCAGTACTCCTTGCTCTCCTTTGAAGCAGCTAAGGTTGCAGGACACCTCACTTGGCATCAATCCCAAGCTGCACTGCCATGGGCTGCCACTCCACGGGCTCAGGGAACAGTTCTTCCACTTCAGGCTGCAGCAGCACCAAGCCAGAGCAGATGTAAAAATATTGCCTTGATATACTCAGCTGCCCCCTTCCAGTAGGGGAAGCATCATTGGAGTCCCCGTCACAGTGGCGATGGCAACACTCCCTGCTGAGGTGGCAACTTCATGCATGCAGCAGTCAGATCTCAGGCTCGTATTCTCAGGGAGTGCAATGAACACCCTGATGTAGTTTCCCCAGTGTAATAGCCTGGATGTGTAAATTTATGGAGGGGGTAAATTAATGTGTTAAGGTGTAAAAGTCTCTTTTGGAGACCTGAGTGCTTGAAAATCCAGATTTTGTTTCCACCTTGAAACAGAAACTTGCTGTTGGTCTAGGGCAGAAATCAGATGTGTTTCCCTTTTATTGCAATTCCTCTTTTTCAAAGACTGAGAATTTGAAATAGATTAATGTAGCTAGATGTAGATGAATGATATTTTATAAATATTCACTTTTCTATTTTTCTCCAAGCAACTTTTCACAGATTATTTGAAGCACAACCATAATACTTTGCCTTCATAGTAATCAGGTTTCCATATTTTGTGTGCTTATTTGCTCATTTGTTTTTTAGGGTAGGCATTTTCTGTGCAATAATATCCATTGATCATACTGAATTGCAAAATTGCGTTTCAGTACTGTTGTCTGTTTGACTTTTGACTGGCTTTGGTCCTGTTTAGCTGAATTATGGACTGGAGAGGCCTGCAGCCTGACCCTCCTCCAAGGGTATTTGGCTACCTCTTCAATAACCCTTTCTTTTCATGACTTTTCAAATCAAAACAAATGATGAACTCAACTCAAGTGCTAATCCAGATTTTATTTTATTTTTCCTGAGAAGAGCATAAGCATAAAGAACACTTAATCAGGCATAACAGACAAAGACATTATTTATTTTTCTGAATGATTTATACTCCAGTTTCTTCTTTTGCCGTTGCAGAAAAGAAGGAGGAATTAAAGTAGAGGTTCATCACTCAAAATGGCAACAGTCCCATTAGGGAGGGACAGCAGAAGGAAAACATAGCTATAATTTTACTTATTTTATGAGAGATGAGCTCTTCCATACTTCTCTGAGCAGATGATGGTAAGTTCAATATAAAGAAATACAACACCAGTACAATAAATAAGAAAGAGAAGGATTACTGATATTGTCTCAGGAGAATCATACAGAAATAAATTCCCTTTCTGTTACATTCTGATGTGCTACTCACATATGCTGAAGTAGCACACCTGGGAGGGCACAAGGTGAAAAAACTGAAGTTGGAAAGGATGTTTCAGCAGCTTTCACTTTTTTAACATGACTTTTTTGAGGTCTACCCACATGCCAAGGCAAAGGTGAAGTTCAGGCATGCCAAGCCCAAACTTTCCAGCCATGTTGTTGGCTTCAGCTTGTCCTTAATATTCCTGCAATATATAATATCCATCCCTAAGTCAGAGAACTGTGCTGTCAATGCAAAGGGTTTCCCTTAGCTGCTCTCTGGTTTTCTGTGGTATTTTCACCTCAGCACAAGCCACGTGGGAATGAGTACTCACACGCATCAACATCTTTGCAAAATGGCTTTTTGGCATTGTTGCTCAGAACAGCTGAAGTCTCACTGAAACTGCCTAAATAACAGGTTTGATATTCAGAAGAGTATATTCAAAGGACAGCAAGAGTTTTTCAAAGTCTGCTCACATGGTGCATAAATGGACCTATTAAGTACTTACAGATCCTTCCTGCAGATACTGGACACTTGCAACACGTACCTCAAGTGTCTTTAGAAAATTGGTCCCAGAGCAGAGGTGCCTGACACAGAACTGCAGCTTTGCATGGGCTTCCTTTGTCTGTGACTACTCACCACTTACAATGTGAGCTACAGCAGCCAGAGACAGCCAGCTCTTTAACAAATTTCCATAATTCCATTAAGCACAATGATAATTATGTGAAGTGCTAAAAAATACTTTGTTTGGCTTGTCTGAAAGCTGCTGTAATGGGGAAAAGAAAGGCATAAATAAGATGCTTTGTTTCCATTTTCAGTCTGTTCACTAATTGTAAAGAAGCCAAAGGGTCTAAACCCCCCTTATTTGATTCTGTCATTGTCTGACAGCAAAGAAAATGTCCTTGGGAGGAACAAACAGTAAATCTATGTATAAAGACAAAGCAGAAAAAAATTGCAACCCTGATAAATTACTGAAAATAATTATGAAAATTGAAAAATAAGAAAAAAATCATGATAATGGTCCAACCAGAGAGAAAACATTTTCAGGTTTTATCAGCAACGTAGGGAGTATAGCAGTGCACAGTCGGCTCTTAAACTGACAACTCTGCATGATTCCTTGATGTAATTTGGATGAAGCTGGATAACCTGTGATTTACTAAACTCTCTCCAGTTAGCAAATCTGTTCAGGGTTTCCCAGCATATCAACATGGTCATACCAGTGTGTGTCAGCTGCAGATTATCCTCTCGCTCTGCTCTGGGCTGGGAGGATATGCATGTGCACGGCTGTGTATGTAAATCAACCTTTGGCCTGTCAGGTAATGAAACCAGCCCAAAACTGCCTGAACTTAGCTCACAATGACTGATGGAAACAAATGATCATTCTCTTTATTAGTACTTCTTCCTGACTAGAAATACACAGTATTAGCATTACAGGGAAAGCAACAGTTTTAGTGCTGGATGCTGCAATACTATTAGAGTTGATTAACATAATTTGAGAGTTGTTTTATTTAACTAATTCTGTTGGTTTAATAAGGAGGGGAAAAAAAAAAGTGTTCAGATAAACTGTAAGGTTGGAATTAGGGAGAAAGAGTCAGGAACTGAATCTCTCTCGAGAGTTAAGCTAGCCTCCTCAGTACCAGGTCATCTATCTTTCCCTGGAAGGAGTGGATTAAGAAATTATATTGCATGAAAATGAAATAACAGTTTATCTCATTTTTGTTCTTAATCACTGCTCTTGACACAGCTGATACCTCTTTAGAAAAGCTGAGGTTAAAGAAATATCAGTTGCTTTTCAGCCTGCAATGAAGAATTTGTGAGATAGTATATTCTTTTCAATGGTGAAAAACAGTGAGGTTGTTATTGAGAATTATAATTTTATCATATGATCAAGCAATCAAGCAGATTCCTAAATCAGGAATGAATGAACTAGATGATCTTTAAAGGTTCCAAATCACTCTATGATTCTGTGAAAAATCTGGGGCTATGTACTTTTTTTTCGTGTCTCAAAATTCCTGTATTAAAAAATCTGCTTAAGTAGAAATATATGCCTCTTAATTAACAACATTCTGGATCCTTTTGATTGATGGATGCCCTGGATCTTGTGAAACAGGTAACTGATATCTGGTAAGGATCTATGCATGAATTACTTTGCTAAGCAAATTCATTACAAATCCATCATGTTAGTTGAAGGAGGCTTAATTGTTTGGTGATATGTTGTAAGCAATGGTAAACAATCACCTCCCTCTTGTAATACAGTAATAGGGTGCTAGGGAGGGAAGGAAACATTCCCTTGGGTTTGTTCTTAAAAGATAAACTGTCGTGTCTTCGTGTCTGGCCCAAGGATAATAAAATATATTTACCCTTTAGGTATTTGTGCCTGTTGTCCCAAATTTATTTCTGTAGGATGGTTATGGTAAATGATGGGATCTCTTCTGCTCCTTTGTTGCTTTCTCCTATTCATTAATATTAAAAGCTAGTAATACTTCCCAGAACTTTTGTCATTCCCCCAGCAAGAAAATGGGAATGTTACAGCTAGATAAAGATTCTTTGGTGCAAACAGAGGGGGAAGATACATGATATGAAACAGCAAAAGGGGGACCAAGAGAACCTTTCTTACACATCCTTCTCCTGCTATTGGTTGTGGAGCTTGGCCATTAGCTTCTGGAGAAGCCTGAAGGCCCCATGGACATACGCAAATCTTCACAGCACTCTTCCATGGGCTCCATGTGAAGCCCTGCAAGATAAACTGAATTTCATTTTGATGGTTTGTTTTCAGTGTGCCCTTAAAAACCTGGCAACCAACTTTATCTTTAAAAGCAATACCTATATACATTTCATTTATTTCCCAGTGACTGGTTATTTTCAGTGGAAGTGTCATCTTCAATATTTATCTGAACTTAAAGCTCCTTCCCTGAAAATACTATAAAAATGAGTTTAGATGACACAGTGAATTTGTGATCATTTATCTTCCACAATAGTAGTACTTAATCTCCAAACACTGGCCAAATAGTATCCAATAAAACGGATACTGGGGTAAGACTGAGTCATTTTCATTATGGCATGGGAGCACTTTATTATCCAAGTGCCAAGTGGCCTTTTGAATTCAGTGGAACTTCTTGTTGGGTAAAATACTGTTACTTAATATGAGCAAGTATATCCAAATCATCTCCATTGTTACTAAACACAGTATTATATCCTGTAACCACACAGATTCTTGTCAAGCCAATTTTAATGGGGCAAAAAGTTCAGTTTTAAGGATGATAAAAGAAAACAAAAACTGAAAGGATAAAATATATATGCAAACCCAGCCCATGAACACCAGTGGGTCTATAGGGTACTAGAAGATCCTGGAAGTGTTCAAGGACAGGTTGGATGAGGCTTTGAGCAAACTGATCTAGTGGAAGAAGTCCCTGCTCATGGCAGGGGGGTTGGAACTAGATGATCTCTAAGGTCCCTTCCAACCCAAACCATTCTATGATTCTATGTTTCTATGATTCTGAGAGTAATGGAAGATTCTGAGCTTGAACCATTATACATTTTGACACAAATTGGGGTGTAAGATAAATTTTGATACTTATTTGATATTTATTTTCTGTTGGATCTGAATTGTCAAGTGACTGGCAACACTAAATAGTATTTATATAGAATTAAACATTTCACAGGAGCAGAATAATTTCTCAAAAACCTTCATGGACATTATTACCATATTTTTTTCATTATCTTTTTTCATGTTGGTGCTGTTAGATGACTTCATACATAACACACAAACTGAAGAATTTTTTTAAACTTTGACCTGAGTTTGCGATGGTATTTAATTTCAAAACCTCAGTATATTATAAATTATGTACAATCTCTCTTTTTGGCCTCATCTGACAGAGAAAACCCACATTTGCATGGAATTGGTTAACTTACATTTTTACTCAGTTCTTAACTTGATATTTACCAGGATATTTGCATAAGGAAGGATTCCAGTTTGGATGTGGCCACTTGGTCATGCGTTAACTGTCTTAAGAAGGAAAGCATGGCATACAGGTAAAAAACTATAAACCAGCAGGTGAGCTCTCACTCTCATATGCAATGCAATTTCCAGTGCTGGACGACACATAATTCCAAATGTTCCTGACTAATGACTAATGGTAGTTTATTATATCATTTATGGAACAATTACGGCCATTCATTTTGTACAGAGAGGATTATCAGCTTTCAGATTTAGAATAACAAAAACTAATTTCATAAAAACTGGGGAGGTGTAGAAATGTTATCTCCTCGTCTGTGTTTATTCAGTGATAGCTTTGTTTAAAGCCCATGATCCTGTCTGCATCTGCCACTGCAGCTGGCCTAGCCAGCTCACCAGTCTTTATTTAGCTGGATATTACAGCAGTAACATTTCATTACAGTTGTGCTTGGAAGAAGTCATAGTCCATTGGTTTTATTGAAGCTCACTTCTAGTTTACTTCCATTTCAGGGAAAAGGACAGCTGTTTTAATATGTACTTGGTGGAACACCTAAAGGGTTTTAGTGTTAATTAAGTTGGGAGGAACTGTTTTTAACAAGCACCTTTTTGTGAATGTCAAGCAGCTCAATCACGTTTCATTGTTATTATTCAAGTCAGAAATTAGCCATCGCAAGCGTCAGCAGGCTCAGAGCACAGCGTGGTACTTTGGTGTGCGACTTCTTTGCACACCAAAGACTTGGTTAAAATTGTGGGCCTCCACAGAGGAGAGGGCACGTTTGTCTGAGAACACGTTCCCATCTCCATTCTCTCTCTCATGTGGGGACTGAGCTTATGAAAAAGAGTTTGATGTGAAAAAAATATTTCCCATTTCCAACATTAATTTTAATAGATACAGTCCATTCAGCTTAAAGTTCAGCATGAAACTGAATATAATGGGCTAACCCTGTCCCCTGTTGTTCATGTACTACCTATAGCAGAGTCAGTGAACCAGCATATGACACCACAGAGTACGTGTCCTTCATTTTTAGCACGATCATCTAAAGGTTCAAGCTTTAGCACTTCAGCTCACACACTGTGCAGCTGCACTATACTGAGCTGCTTGTTGTTTTAAGCTACAAATGGGTCAAGTAGGTAAACAGGTCCAAAACTTTATTGAATACCTTCAAACCAGAGCTGCGTGGTCTGTCTCAGCAGAGATCCTCCTGCAAGACTCCAGTCCATCGGTCAGACTGTCCTAATGCCCTCTAGGCTGCTATGCTGGATCCTCATGGGTCTGGGGGTGCACAAAGGAGCAGCTGCAGATCTGAGGCATTCAAATGTCTACACGAATCATTGTCTTTTTTTCTCCCCCACTTAGTCACCTGATGTTGCTATTTAAGAACATGTGAGGACACACTAAATGCATGAAAGAAAGCTCGCTGCCCACATTCAATAGAAACTGCAGATGTCAATGGGAGTTTTGCCTCAGTAGTAACTGCAGTTTTGACCCTAGAATTTGGTGCATGACCACACATTTTTATTGCTTCTGCATAAATGCAGAAAAACGGCCACCTTGTCTACTTAATCACATGAAGCACTTGAATCTGTCATCTGCTCCTGCATGTTTGGGGAAAAAAAAATCACATTCGCCCGCAACTGGATGAAATTACTCTGCAAATCAGCTGTATAGGCTTGCTTTGATGCTTCTTATGTTGGAATATTTTTATCACTGAAATTCCTGTTTTACAGCTGAGACCTTAAAATCTGTTCTCATCTTACTGGAAGAGATGAAACACAGCGTGTGTGTTGAATCAAATTACCTGAACACAACTTTGTCTCTAATTGCTGATTACCCCTGTACTTCCACAGAATTAAGTGGCCAATATTTGCTGCTGCAAAATGGTGTAGTCACAGAGCTTCACCTTTTCCAGCTGCTTAAAGTCTAGCCCTAGTGACAATGATGAAAGGGACAATGCATGTCTTGTTGACTGTGTTTGTGATGCTGTATCATCTATTTGATAATTTAGATATTTAGTGGATGAATTAATGGTTATTTTTAGTGTAGTCTCAATTTAGCATTACCAAAATGAGATAACTCAAGACCTTAAAAAATATAAAGAACAGGATGCAGAATTGGAGATAATTTATTTCCTACTGTAATTTCATAATTTTATCCTCCGTGTATTTATAAGCTATATCTCCAAACCCAGCTAGATACTTTGAGTGAATCACACACATGTGCAAACATCTGTTTACTTTTATGGTCCAATGGCTTCTACTTACTGGGCCAGGAATCCTTCCTTCAGGTCTCAGCTGTGTAAGATTCGTTTGTCAGGACTGTAGAGTAAAATTATGTAGACGAGTGACTATATGAAAGTGTAAGTGACTTTTAGTGCTTCAGTGTTCTATGGGCAAGCAGGAATAGGAGCACTATTAGAAAATTCTCTTTCCCTGCATCAAGGCCACAGTTGGACACATTCTTCCTTCAGATCATTCCAGACAACCCTATATTACAGGCTTTCTTGCACCAATAGTTATTAACTGGAAATATTTTATTTAACACATATTTTCTTGCTCTAAACACAGAAAATAAGTGATATATTAATTTCCAATACTGAGCAGAACAGCTCCTCAGTACGATTACTCTTTCCATTGACAGGGGATTTCAGAATATAACAAACCATGCTGTTCTCTTTTGCCTTCAGAATCTACTTTATTTCCAGAGCTTTCACGGGATTTCAAAGCATTGAGCAAGAGAGATAAATAAGAATATAAATGGTAATACACACTAATAACTGCATCGTCACTTTAGCTGAACATAGATCTAGGACAGACTCTGTACTTCTGAAAATCACAAATTCATGTAGGCATGTAAGACAGGCCTTTTTTTTGAGTCAACTGGAACTAAATGTAACCATCAATTCCTAAAACATTGTCTATTTTCAGCTAGGTAGCCGAACTGCAAAGGTGTTAGGAGTACATATGAAGTAGAGAAAGGTTACAGGATGAGCTATAAAGCTAAACAAGCATCCTTTGCCAGTGCATCATGAGCACACGGTGCTATTGCTCATGTGTTATGATGTGACCTTGGTCTTACACCGTAATTTTTTATTATCATATAGAGTGATATAAAGCTTACCCAGCTTTTTGAACACAGTTCATCAAATAACTGCCTCTGCCTTCTCTTCACATTAAAAGCTACAGTGATTAATTTCACTTGTAATGAAGTTTTATAAAAAACTTAAAAGCAGAACTGGTTTATCAGCTGGGTTATCAAATCTTTGTTAGTGCCACTGGAAGAGTTTCAGAAGATAAATCTCTGAGAAATAGATAAAACAAATAAATCATAATAATCTAAGATCAAAGAGGGATCCACAGCCTAGGACAAATAAAGTCATCTTGCAGGTAAATACAGAAGACTATCATAAATATCACTTAGTTTGTTTGAAAAGCTAATACCAGGGACTGACAATTCCTTTTTATTTTGAAATAGGCAGTGATCTAAAACTTCAAGCAAAGCAATACTAGTCTTTGTTGATGGCCTATTAATAAACCAAAAACAAGTTAGCAGATGTTATGTCTTTTCTGAGAAAAAGCTGTAAGATAAGACTCCAATGAAAGAATTAACTATCAAATAAGGAAGTCTTGGAGATCTCAGTGGAAAATAGCTTTTCTGTCCTCTAGAATCTGTTAATTTCACTTAATCTAGAAAAACCTATCAGAACAGTTTATATCTGGATCAACTTCTTGCCTTGAAGCAAAAGGACTGCATGATTTTGACAGAGACTCGGGCCTCAGAATAGCTCAGAATTAAATCTAGAATATTCACTCTGACTTCTTGCAGAATAATTTTGTGTTGGACTTTCTGGAAATATGAGCATCCTTGCACACGGCTTTCTCCTGTGTTGCATCATGTCCTTCCTTCCTCTCTGCTGGGTTGACACCATGCAAATCATATAATCTTCAGGCTGATGAGTGAAAGAAAGAAGCTTTACATTTATTTTCCTCTTCTTCTTATCTCTTCCTAAATCATTAGCATCATTACCAACAGAGAAAATAGACTGGACTAGATGACCATTTGATATGACCCATGAATATTCTTTCTGAAATGCTGAACTACATTCAGTTTTCTCCTTTTGCACTTAGACAAACTTCAACATGTTGACAGTGAAATTGCAAGTTGTTTCCTGCCAGCTCTTTGCCAGCCTTACATCTAGATCTAGCTTCTGGTCCCTAAACCTCAACAGTGTGGAATGAGGTGAAAATTCACAGAATCACAGAATGGTTTGGGTTGGAAGGGATCTCTGGATGTCATCTGGTCCAACTGCCCTGTTCAAGCAGGGTCACCTAATGCTGCCCAGGGTTGTGTTTAGATGGCTTTTGAATATCTCCAAGGATGGAGACTCCACAACTTCTTTGGGTGACCTGTGCCAGTGTTTGGTCATGCTCACAGTAAAAAAATGTTTCCTGATGTTCAGAGGGAACTTCCTGTGTTTCAGGTTGTGCCCATGGCCTCTGGTCCTTTCATGGGGCAGTGCTGAAAAAAGCCTGGCTCCCTCCTCTTTGCACCTTCCATTCAGGTATTTATATCCATTAATCCCCTACTCCACTGTCCCAGTTCTCTCAGCCTTTAAGGAACCTCTTAAAATGAAGGAACTTCCGTAGCAGGCAAAGGAACCGGGAAGTTTATAAAGCCATTGTCAAAGGAATATATCTTCTGTAATCTATTAATTGCATTAACTTCTCCAAATCAAGTGAGAGAAAAGGTTGTGTTGCTGGAATTTTACAGTCTTATTCCCTGAATTTGGATTCTGAGGCTTTAGGAAAGCATTTACACATATCCCATACAGCTATGGGGAAAAACTGCATCATGGATGGGGAATGGTTGCAACCAAAAGGATCCTGGAGTGCTCTTCCAGAGTTTTCAAGCCCTCTCTTCATCCTTGGTAGAAATACAGATTTATGATGGAGTAGAAGCAGACTGGTAAAAGCTACACTGAAGCAAGTACTTGGTAAAATTTTGGTTCTGTGTTTCTCAGTTTGAAAAAATAGGTTCTTTTGAACAAGTCTTTACCAACAGCTTTGGGGTCCAAACTGAATATCCTAAACAGAATTTGTATTCATAACAATGCTAAAAAGGCATTTAAATTGCAGGTATTTGAGCCTCAACCTTTATTAAAAAAAGGCTAAATTTTAAGACCTTATTATGACTTTGTTACAGACTCCTCTCTCAGATTTATGGCTGGTGATTTATAAGAGCAGCTGTGTACTGAAAAATGAAGAAAAAATGGGAAAATTTGCTAATTTATTGCCAGATACTAGTCACTGGGAAGTAAATAGACTCTTTTCTTTCCATATTGGCAGTGGAGAAGCTCCTTGTATTTGTGTTCATCTTTGACTATACCTTTAGCTGGTACACTTTTCAAAAGGGGAGCTTTTCCCCATCCCCTTGCAGCTCAGCTCCCATCCTGGCTCATTCTGTGTGCACAGCACAGCAAGGGATGGAGAGCATCTGAATACCTCAGCCACCTCCAGCTGCCAGGGGAATTTGAGGTAAGCTGAATGCAATTTGCACATTGGAAGATGGCCAGCACACCAGGACTATTATCTCCCATTTTGCAAAAAGGACTATGGGAATGTTAATTAACACAAGTGCCCAAGACCTTGGTTTTATGTGTCTTCTGGAGGAAGGACACAGGGCTGGAGAGAGGCGCAGAATATTTAATGAACACAGAGGGTAGTTAAGTTGTTGGCTTTCAGATGGGGTGGTCATGTTGTGCTCAGAGGCATATGGCATGTTTCAATGATGGGAAGAGAAGGGAGAAATTACTCAGAGTCATGACCGCCTCATTTTATAGCTGATTAGCTAGATGATGACTTAACCTGCAAGTCTGAAAACAAGTAGCATGAGTGGGAGTGATTTCAACAAGTATCTAAGCATAAGCCACAACTCCGAAATATGCCACCTATATACACAGTGTATGCAACAGAGAGGCAGTTTTGGCTGTAACTCTCTAAAGCTTCCCAGCACGTCTGGTACCCAAAACCCTAAAAACCATTTTGTTCTCTGAGTTGTTTCTGGTTTTTTTAAAGAAAAGTACAAATATATGTTACAAAGCAGTCTGACAGACTTGAATTTTGGCCTCTGTCTCATTGTTTCTGCTAGCTTACCACCAGAGTAATTTTAGACTGGAAATGTGCATTTTCCTCCTTATGTGTATCATTATTTTCTTTATGCAAAAGCCAGAGTTTGATTGGGCTACAGTAGAGAATTCAGGCAGACTCTAAGCATTGTCAGGAACTACAAAAATAGAAAGCAGCTCAAAAGAAAGATATGCCCATAAATGAGCTCTCTTCCATAGGAGTGACCTATGTTCCTGCCCATGACAAGGAAGTAAAGTTAGTACCAATATATGTATTGGTACTTAACTTTATGTCTATGGACTTATCGTTGGAGAACGGACACGTAGTTTAAGCCACTAGAGGGAGATGCAATATGCGTTTGGCTGGAGTTGGGAGAGCACTTTATACCATGGATTCCCTTACAGCATTTTAGATAGCATATTATCAGTGGTCTTTCAGTACAAATGAGCAGAGCTTTTATTATTTTTTTCTTAGCATGTAAAATATATACATAGATAACAAATCAAAATGCATATTATGTAACATCTAGAGCCATAATTGCCTGTAGCAATGTGTTTAAGTCCATTTCCAAGCCAGAATATGTTCACATATTTGCATGACAGTTGCTACGTGGTTCTTGTGCTGCAAATAGCTTATGAGCACATCCCACAGCTCTCACCCTGTTTCTTTGCAGGGTTACCAGCAGTGTGGTTGCAATGATATGCTGGCTTCTGGGTGACACAAATTCCTGAATTCTTGATGAAATGTTGTCAGCCATGGGCTTGGACCATGCTGCCACTTCTCTCTATGCCCAAAGCCATCTTGCTAATGAGATACTGGGCTTCTTGAGAACCTGTGCAAGCCATGACTGAAGCTGACCTTCCTCTCAGCTTTCCAGGGCATGTGACAGGTGTCATAGCTCTTGGATATGTACTTTGTTAGTTGGCTTACGGGTTAGGAAGATTACTCCCTAATTTGAGACGTGGTGGTAGGTCTTTAATGGGCAAATATCAAGTACAGAGGAATGACAATCATTTTGAGGGACAGGATTAGAATTTAAAATCTGCTTGATAAATGGGTGAAATGAGCTGAGAAAAACTGGATGTAGTTCAATGAAAACATAGGAAAGTGAATGCTTCTAAGTGGAGATAATGAACTGTACAAACACCGGATGCAAAACGTCTGCTGGGCATCAGCCCTGTGAAACAGGATCTGGAGGTTACCAAGGTTCACAGACTGAACTTGAGTCAACATTGTCACACGACTGCGAAAAATAAATATTATAGTGGGCCGTGTAAACAGAGGAGTGACACATAAAAGTCACATGAAGTAATCCTTCCATGGGGCTGTACAGAGGCAGTGCTTCTCTCCTGATATCCTTGGCACTGTACATTAATAAGGAGGTGGGCCAAGAAATGGGTATCAAATGGAGAGCAAAAAAAAGTGTTCAACAGGCTAGAAAACAAGTCCTTTTCAGAACAACTAGGTGGCTTCAACTAGAAAAGAGAAGATAACAGATACCAAAGATATAAAAAATTGTGTCAGAGAGAGAAGGTATTATTCTCTTTGTCCTTGATGGTTTGGACAAAGATTAATGAATTATTGCCTAACTTGAAGGAAAGGAGATGTAGGATAAACATCAGGAAAAAGCTGCAGGTGATAAATAGCTGGGCAACAGAAGGCATTTCCATGAAAGATGGTGAAATTTCCATCATTTGAGACTTTTAAGAACAAGACAAACAAAAAGAAGTGAGTTTATCCTGCTTTGGGGGTAGAAAAACAGACTAGACAATCTCAAACAGGACCTTCCAGCCCTACTTCTTGACAGTGTGACATATTTTATTAAAAAAAAAAAAGAGAGAAAAGAAAAAAAAGGCTTCAACAAATATTTGTTTGAATTAGAGTTACTTATAAAAGCAGTGATATAAAATTAGATTTTTTTTTTCTGTATATAATCAAGTCCTCCTGATTGACAAATAATATTCCAGAAAAAAAAAAAAAATATTAACCCAGAGACTAGAGTACTGAAGGTAGATAGGGATCAATCTTGTTCTGGCAAGCAGACGAACCACACAAATTAATAAATCCTTTCTTATCTAAATTTTACAACAAGGTGATCCCAGCACATTTCTTTCTCAAGTAGAAGTAATGGCTTTTTGTTTGTTTTCCGTGTGTCTGATTTGAATTTAAAGCATAAACATCCTGGCACTGCTGCACCCTGGATCTGCCATACATTCTCCGAAAATAAAAGCTCCACGCCTCCCTTGTTTACACCCCTTCCTGGCAAACTCCCAAATGCCTTGAGTCCAATCCAAAAGCACTTCAAACAGAAACCATACGGCTATGGGGGGAATATTTTTTCTTTTACCAAACATTTCTACCGTACAATTAGATAAATATTTTTTAAGGTTTGCTATTAAAATTTGTTATTATCCTACTGAGTAATACAGCCAGTTTGCCACTGCTCTAAGTGGCAAACAAACAAACAAACAATATATTGAAACAAATAGAAAACTCAACAGGACATATCAGATTGTTCTGAGTGGGGCAGGCATCATTGGTAGGGTTGCAATTCTCCCAGCTGCTATTTCCCACCACTTACACTCCATGTTCTGAGGCCTTTTGTGCTTCCTCTTTTAAAAATAATTATTCATTGTGCTTGTGATTAATGAATCTCTTCATTTGAGGATGTCAGTTTTTGTGGTTCCTTTATATTCTTCTGAGAGATTTGTTTAATGAATGACAATTACATGTTATTCCATTGTCTCAAGGAATGAAAGGCAGCAAAAAACATTGGATTTTTTTTTTCCTGTTTAAGATCAGTAATGGAATCCAGAAATGTAGAACCAGACAACTTAACTCTAGTGGAAACCAGTTTAACAATGTTATTAGTTCCATTCAGTTCTCTGGAAGGATTAAAAGGTCACTTGTTTATGTTACAATCCTCTTCCCAATTTATGTATGGCTGACACATTGTCTGCCTTGCAAGGAGGCAGCTGAGGGCAGAGAACGGGTTTGAGCACCATGCAATGGCCCTGTTGGTTCCTCAGAGCTTGGGGATGCCCTGCTCAGCTGGTACTTGGGCCCTCCACACCCAACTTCTTTCCCTTGAGGGAGCCCAGGGGACAGGTCCAATGGAGTAGTTTTGGGTCAACCTGAACCCAAACCCCACTACCTCAGGGGATGCCTCAGCTCAGCGTCATGGAGGGGATATTTCCTGGGAGGCTGGGCTGTCCTCTCCTGCAGTCACAGCTGCAAATTCAGTCCCAGAAATTGTCTGCTTCTGGAGCATGACCTCGTGAAAGTACATATGTAGGTGCCAGGACTGCCGTTGCTTTTGCAGCATTTCTTCTGTTCTGGCATCACTTCAGCAAGACTGGAAGTTTGCCCACATCTGTGGGGCTTTGGCTGCCTCAGATAGATACCGTCCACTCAAAAAGAAAGGATGAAGAGGAAGAAAAAAGAAGAAAACTAGCATACTTTTTTCTTAAAAGCATCTTCATTTCCTTCAGTGAGAATATTGAGTGACTGGCAATAGAAATTAAAACAAAAAAAGAAAAACCTCTAGAACTCTAATTTTAATAAAATTATTCTTTTATTTTAGAGAGAGAAGTTTCCTCCCCCGCCCCCCCCATTTTTTTGTCAGAAACACTGCCAGACAGCTGCCAGCCGCAGAACTACACTAAGAGAAGCCAACCACTTTTCAGATCTTTGGAAATGAATGTTGGAGGTACTTTGTTATGCTTAGCTGATTTATCTGGGCACAAAAGGAGTGCAGGCACTCTGATGTAGATTAAACAGACATTTTGGTGGTTGAGATAATTTCAATAGCGCAGTCATGGGATTCATTACTTTGAGTTATCCATCAATTTGACGAGCCCAGAACTATGAAAACCAAACAATCCACAGTCTGAATGAATTTCTAAAAAGAAATAAAATTAAAAGAAAATAAAATAAAACCAAGCAAGAAAGAAAAGGAAAGGGAAGGACACAAGCACCTGCATCACATCATGCTTTAAATTCAGCCTAAGAATTCTACTTAAGGTAATGGTTTGAAGCCCAGTGTTTCACAAAGTAATTTTCTCAGGCACTATACTGGCTGCGTAGTGGCAGAACAATTTCATCGGGGTATAAGAACAGTGAAAATATTCAGCGCTGGGCTTTCCTGAATGACAATGAGGTGCAGAGCAGGAGCGCTGCTGGAAATCACTCTGCCATCTCAGAGAAGAGAGTGGGTCACTCTCTCAACCAGGGGATGACTTCAGCATCCCACACAGAACCAAGCTTTTGTATCTCTAGCAGTTATCTACTTCCCAGGGGCTGCCTAATTGCCATTGCCATCAATTCCCTTGTCACCTGCAATTTCAATCAGTCTCCTAAAGGTTTTCCTACCTAGGTTTTCCCTTTGGTGCTACTTTTGCCTCACTAAACGAGCCTTAGATATCTGTCATGCTAAATGCTTAGGCGATCGTTCCAGGACGGCTGGGAGCAGCAAACTCTTTGATTATAGATGACCTGTTGTATGTTAGATTAGGTATCTGCTCCACTGTGAAGCTAAATGATACAATGCAGGGGCTGAATAACTCCTTTCAGTCATGGTCTGGGGTTGCTGTAATCCTTTTTATTTTTCTTAAACCGTGACTAGCCATGTGTTTTCAGTTACAAGTAAATGCAAATCAGTCTGTGTGATGTGAACATTAGGGAATCATGCAATTTTCTTTAATTCATATTATATTAACTTTCACCCACAAGATAACATGTGCACTTGAAACCTGGGCCGAGGAGAAAAGCAGGTTGAAAGGCAAGCAGCAATTATGCATGCTGTAATTGCTCCCACCCTATATTATGGCATGCATTGCATTCAATATGACTGTAGCATGACATTTTAAGCAACGTCAGCATTTGCTTTGCAACTGCAAGCCCCCACATCCCTCCCTCTTCTGCCTTTCCCTGCACAGTGCTCGTTCACTTTACAGATGGCATTCCATACAAGTGGTTGCAACAGCTACGTAACAAAACACACTGTCCTGGGGATGGGGTGACGAGTTCTCGGCCTAAATTTCAGTTGAGAGCCCCAAAAGGAGGAGGTTCAGAATTAGTTCCCAAACCCACATCCAGCAAGGGCTGTTCTGACTCTAGGTACGCTCCCCAGGAAGTCTATGGGCACAGGAACTTTAGTCCTTAGCAGCCCAGAGAGAGACAATACTCAAATACCTCCCTCTTAAAGGAATGAGTTTTGAATAATTTAATGGAACAGCTGTTATTTTGACATTTAGAACACTATTTCAATTATTCTGAACTTTGTAATGAGAGAATAAAAGTACAAGCTCAACACTGGTGGGGTAAGATGCTGTAGGTCCAGTGGTCTGGATGGAGCTGGGCAGATTTGTTCTATCCAAGGACATAGTCTTAGAAATGTTGCATTTTATGCTTCTCTTTGGCAAAGCCTGGCACCAGGACCAATGTACAATGCAGCATTTTAAGGCACCAGTGGGTTCTTACTCTGCTTTTAATTCCTTTTAGGAAGTTTGGTGTTTATTTGATAGCTTGAATCAAATAGTTGCAAAAGCTAGGAAAAAAACATTCTGGACTAATAAAAAAATGTGGGGTAACATCTGTGCCTGGCCTCACTTTGCTTTGCAAGGGAAGTACTCACACAGGTTGCTGCAATTAGATCAGTATCATGCTGAGGTGTAATAACTTGCAGTCATGTGAATGGCACTTGGAGATCGGGGAGGTGTGCTCTCGAGCAGTGTTCCTCTGCTTGTCTTGTTGACTTCGAAGTAAACAAATATTTTGTCCCAATAGTATCCTCTATTAGATGGATAGTGAATTTTAGGTATTACATTCTCAACTCACCCCCAAAAAAGTATCTCATTTTCTGTTTTTAGATGCCTGCAATTGAAAGGTTCCCTCTCTAATGCTCTCCTGACATGGTAAGTCTCTATACACTGGAATGAGGATGATTAGTGCAACTTACAGGGACTTAATAAGACTTTGTTCAGCTTTCAGTCATCACTGAATTTGGTCCAAGGATACTGCAGTTTTGCATTGCAGGCAAAAGAAACCACCAAATAAAAGTAATCAAAATACTGAGCTCATATTTATTTAGTATAGTGATAGGTCTCAAGAGAGGATTTTATTTCCAAGAGCTATGTTACAGGAAGATACCAACAGTTTTACTGTAGCAATTACCTGGATAGGGGGTGTCTTCAGGCTGACAGGAATATAAAAAGAAGGTTGAGACTTAAAGATTTAAAGGTAAAGGGAGAAGAACTAGAGCATAACATGATGGAAAGATGATCTATTAAACAGAGCAGTGGACTTGTATAAAACTGTCACTTCCATAGGAGAAGGGTAGTGCACATGGCTGAACAAAACCAGCAACCCTCTGAACGGTGTCTATACCAAATAAGGTCAACATTAATGAACAAATAGTGTTCCAGTGATGCAGGAAATAAAAATCTCGTGCTTTCAACCAAGGTGGAAGGCATCAGCTCCTCACTATTAACCATCTTTGTGGCAGACTGTGCTCCTTTGTTTACTCAGCTCTCTTCTGTGAATCCCAAGCACCAAGTGATTCAATATTGCCCTATCCAGTGAGTAATCCAGCACAAAGTAGTACAAGCAGGCTGATTTTTCAGATGGAGCCACACAATAGTTTCTTTTTAATTGCATTTGACATTACTGGTAATGTTCTGTGCAGCTCCATGCATAACACACATTTAATTGTACCTGGGTGGTAGTGATAACACTACAGCATGGTAATTTTCTATATTTGTAGCATGTGGAAGCCAATTCATTCTGAGTATTTCAATGCAGTTTATTAACTGGGAAGATTGGGTAACTGGAACCTCCTTTATTAAAGTTATTGGCTGCCCTGTAGCAACAGAAATAAATTGTGATAATAGCCAGAACAAATTAGCTTGCGTATGAATTAGCCCTTAAACGAAAAGAGGAGGGGGAACTAACCTTCTCTTGGTACATAAAATGCCTTTATTCAGGAAGTACGAGTATATTGACATGTAAAAGTAAGCTTCTCTAAGAAAAGAAATCCTCTCTTTCCAAGCACCTGGAAACATATTATGTGAACTTCAGGGCTGAGCTCTGACATACACATCATGGACAGGCACTGTGAGGGACTCTCACTTCAGACAGTCTGTACCCAAAAGTGCAGTGCGGGTCAGGACAGTGCCTTGGGGAAAGCTGACCTTCATAACAGAAGAGCTGTGCAAAGACAGTTCTGGAAATGGTATAATCATGTCAGCTCATTATTGCAGCTGAGCAACATCACCGGCACTGGTCTCAGCCCTAGGCTGGTCATACACCTGAGTGATGTAAATAGAGTTACATGTCACTGGTAGTCAACGGATCTCTGTGTTTTACTATTACTATGAAAAATCTCAATGCATTGAAAGTCCATAGTGGCTTAGGTCAACCAGAACTTCATTTTAATACTGCCACTGTTTTTTGCTCAGTTGTTTGTGAGAGGTGCTGCTGTACCTCTTCAGAGATTTTGGGCCTCTTCTCAACAACCTTGAAGCTAATGGAAGGGTATTTGGGGAATGGTTCATGGAGCTCAACACAGGCATCTAGTGCCACTCTAGGCTATCCTGCCTGGCTCTTGTTGCATCTCCAAGGGGCTTGAGTAACTTGCATATTGTACCTGCCAAACTTTAGGCACATCTCTGACACCATACAGTCTCTAAAATGACACTAGATTAAACTCCTGGACTGCTGCCCTCCTGGCTACAAGGGGCTGTGAACACACACAGGTACAACATGCTCTGAACTCCCTTTCTGGTAGCACAGGAAAATGTCAAAGGATCGATGTAAATAAAAACATAATCTGAGCAGAATAGGCTACTTTTTTATTTTATACATAGCTGAGATCCAGAATCTCTCCTGACATCACTGAGTTAGTCCATATTTTCACTAATGCATGAGTACAATGAGTACCAGGATGATATTAAGCAAGTGCCTGAAAGCTCAGGTAAGTGACATGTGAGCACTGTGTTCAGCATGCATAATACATCTCCTAGCAGTGCATGAAAATAAAACAGGACTGAGGGTCCTTGAGGACAGGTCTCTGCAAGCACAAAGCAGATTGCTTAGTTCACTGAAAATGCTGCCTGCACAAACCACAACACAGTCCCCAGTGCCCTCAGATGAACAGAAGACCAAAACCCACAGAAACAACACACTGTAAGAAGAGAGCAGGGTGAGCAAGGCTCTCACTATTGCCTTTGCTCGTACTAGCAGAAGATCTACTCAATGACATATGAGCTTAAAAAATGGATGTACTTGAAGAGAGAGAGAACAGGAGACAATTGAATCTGCCAATCTTACTTGAAGGTAGAGTCTCTCCTCACCCTGAACTTTAACCTTGAGCACACTGCCACCACTCACCTACCAGACTTTGGGGTGATTTTTCTGTACCTCCAGGTTGGCCCACACATCCTGTGCAGCACTGATTCTCTCTTTGCGGGAAGACAAAACCACCAAGTAATAGAAGTAAGGGGAAATTGTATCAACCCTGCACTTAGAGCTGCTTAGAATATAATTAAGTGGGGAAAAAAAACCAAAACAAAACAAAGAAAAAAACCACCCAAGTTTGAAGAAGAAAGTATTTTAAAATGCATAGAGGGCAGAAAGAATAAACTGATGAAGTAGAGACCCTCTTCTGGGTCATTTATCAGGAAGGGGAAAAATTAGGATGTTTTTGAAGAAGCCAGGCTGATGTAGAGAGGGCCAACTGAGAGGTACCTTTAGGCTCTAGCAGGTCATTAATGATCATCTTATTGGTGCAGTGGAGTATATTCAGAGTGCTTAATTTTAGCTTATGAACTGAGGTTTCTGAGTTAAAAGTTGGCCTCGTTGAGCTCCCTGGGTAAGTTGCAGGCCCCCAGAGCATGCAAGAGTTTAGTGTAACTCAGAGGAGGAGGGCCGTCTCCCTCTGGCCACTGTCCCTTGCTTTCCCCTTTTGGAAGCCAAATTAACTCAGAAAATAGCTTATCCTTCCTGCTTATGGCTTAGTTTCCTCTCAACTGAAGCAGCTCAGAGGGTGAGATGCTGAGCAGTGATGCTGACACAAGGCAGTGTCTGGCTGGGAGTGGGGAGGAAGGGGTGCACGTTGCTGCTGCAGCATCAAACATCTATTAACTTAAAGTCATACCCTGGGGTGCTCTGAACTTGCCTTTGGTGGAATGACTCTTTCAACTTACTATACAAGGGAATTTAGAGTGTCTAGCCTCCTATTTCAGACCCAAGGTGACAGTGTGAATACCTTCCCTCCCTTTCCCTCAGCATGGTAATTCTGATAATAGTAGACTAAGGAGCAATGCTAAGAAACAGCATGGGTGTTTGTCTGTTCTTGCTTGTTTCAGAGAAATTGATTGGGATTAATTCCAGCACAGAGTCTATCATCACTACCACAAATCTTTTTTTTTTTTTTTAATTACATTATGAAACAAATGTCATTGTCAGGCCTGAAACTAATTTTCTCTGAACAAAGACAATGAAATGTATTTGTGAGAAGCAAATGCACAAGGAATGAGATATTAAATCAAACCTAAACTGGTATTGCCTGTTTTATCTTACATGATCATAACGATGACCTCCATGAGTGTTGGTTTTCTTAGATAACCTTCCAGCTGTGCCCAACAGCTCTCCCTTTTACCTATAAAGTCCCTCAGCTATCCTCACTTGCCTAAGATTCAACCCTTAATAAACAACATCATTGTTTATTGTCTCAAGTGAGGCAGACCCTTACCTTCCCACAAAATTTATTTCAGATTTGCCATCAGGTGTTTTTTTTTTTAGCTTGGCTTTTACAGCAAAGACATCTGCATGGCCACTGCTTCCTGCCAGTCCTTCTGCTAGTAACATTTGGCCACTTTCAAGTAAATTTGTCAGATGGACAGGGCATCCTAAAAGGGTTGTGAAAGTTGGCTCTCAGGCATGGATCAGTAGCTCAGATTAGCTCTATATGGAGGGAAAGGCAGTAACCACTCAGCAATTTTATTTGTTCCTGCCAAGAGGTGGCAGCCAGTGTGCAAGTCAGGGTGTGTTAGATGGTGAATTAACAAAAATGCAGTCATCTGCCTGCTCAACAAACAAGTGGATGAGGAAAGGAGATGGGGACTTGGAGAGAGGGAAGAAAAAATAGTGACTGAAAAATTCAGTGCGAATTGTATGCAGTCAACATAAAATTACTCTTAAAGAAAGAAAAATACAAAGGATCTATAAGCAAAACATATTTATCCCAGGCACTCTAAAAGGAGTTATTACATTGAAGAATCTGTTGCCTTTGTATGCTGCTGTGGAACTTTGGATTTTTATGTTTAAGTGGAATTTGCTAACTTTATATTATTCCTACTGTATTGGCAGAAAAAAACCAAAAAACAACCTAACACTATTTAAATCAAAGTTCTTTTCACCCAGAATGAGAGTGATTTTGGGAAAGCGGAAAGCAGTAGAGTGGTGTTGAAGAGCTGTGGATTCTGTTTCTGTCTCTGGCAGTGACCTGCTTAATGTCTGGTCTCAGCAAAGTTGCTTCTCCTCCACACGTCACCTGTTTGGTCTGTCTTGCCTTATTAATCTGTAAAGTATTCAGTTTAGGGACTGAATCTTGCTATGACTGAAGAGTGACTAAGCACAAAGGGGCCTTTGATTCCAGCTAGAACCACTAGCATAGGTAAACTGCAAATCAGAGTAGAGATTTTTCAATGTTTTAGGCACAAGTATTTTCAGAGGAAATGAAGAATTTGAAAAGGGAAGGGGTGGAGTGTCGACAACATTGGTTATATATGTGAGAAGGCAACAGTAGAAGGGATACTTAGTGTTGCTTGTCTCCACTGATTTCTCCCATTCTTTCTTGTTGAAATAAATTATTATTGTCCCAAAAGAAAAATATGTACAATTCAGAAAGTGCCTGACAGGTTGTGAGGTTTTTTTAGTCATCAAGGTAACATGGAACCATACTGAAAGTCCATAGCTGGATTTTGCAAGCAGGTTCCTACCCTGCCTGTTGACAGTCTGTTCTCCTGAGCTTCTGAAAATGTCCTTTGCAGGAAATTGCAAGATCTGTGATTTTGCTTATGCTGTTTTAAGAAATTCTGCCAATGACAACAGAAAACAAGCTCCAAACAATCACCCCCACAAGGATTTAGCTCAGTTGGCTAGGTAGTGATCTCCAGCCTCTAATTCTGCAGAGCAGCATGATTATGCAACACATAATAGTCTAGCCAGAATAAGGATATATATGGAAGCTAATGTAAGTCTTTTATTGGCATTTTCAACACTGTAAATATGAAGAAAACCTCACCTGAATTCTGTTTAATACCTCCTAGCATCCAGCATGGTATCATCACACAGAGAGACATATTCCCTAGGGCAAAGAACTTCCTCCAAACATCCAAAAGGCTGACATAGCACAGAAGTGACCTGGAGAGATGATAAGCAAAGCAGGTAGTATTGAAGCATAGCCTCAAGAACCCCTAGTTTGCACAGTCAGTCAAACAAGTCTTTGCTGCCTACCAGTAACCTGCAGAGGATAGCGAATTCAGTTTCAGACAGGGAAAGCTCCATGCAGAAAAAGATAATATTGGTAGGTCACCCTTATCAACAGTTCCAGGGGGCCAAAGGGTCAGTCTTACTGATCTGATTACTAGTCCACTCAGAAGACAAAGGAGTGCTTTGTCTCATCAATTCATCCAGCAAAGCTAGTTTCTATTTCATACATCATACATTTTTCTTAAAGCAAAGATAAAACCTTTTTAAAATTTTTCCTTCTTCCCCCCCCCCAACCCCCACCTCTTCCAGAAGATTTGGGAATAATGCTTAACTGGGGCTTCTTTAATTTCAGAAACTGGTTATTCAAAGTGAATTTCAGTTTGTTCAGTCTAGGGGAAAATTCATGAGCAGGGGAAATTAATTTTCTGAATGGCAATGACAAAAGTGAACTGCTTTTTAAAATAATGGAAATTATGTGGTCAGATTTTAATCAGAAGAACAATACAGAAGGAGACTGTTATCAGATTGCCTTTGTGCTCCTCAGGTGGGTCAGAGGGACACTGAGGATGTTCTCAGTCATTGTCTACAATTCCTTTTCAAGGCACAAATTCTCCTCGGATATAACACAGTGTTACTTTCTTCCATCTCACCAACTTTTCTTCCCTTTGCAATGGAGATCCTGGAGTATTTTATAGTAGGAGAGGGACATGTGCCATTTGTCTAACACAGCAGTGGAGGAGGAAAGGCATTTGTTGGGGACAAATATATGAACTCACTTGAATCACAGCTCTGAGACAAAAAGTTTTCTTTGTTTCTGAATTATTTTTGAGGAAGCTGACATACTGGGCCTCAGTCTTGCCACAAAAATCAACATCTTTTGAGCTTCATTTCAGCAAATAGGTGCAAAAGAAGGTAAAAAGAAGAGAGACCAGCATATCAAACATAGGTTCTTAAGTTGCAGAATGAAAATGAGAAACTGCAGGAATTGCTGAACTTCCAGTATTCCTATTCAACAGAAATTATATGGTGACTTAAGTGATTAGCTGTAAAAATAAACATGTTCATTCCAGAGCGAGAAGAGGTAATGGAACACCCCAAAACAAGAGTAAATCCAAGGAAGAGCAAGTCAAACAATATTGTTACTGTAAGAATATGTAAAGCTCTTTGGCTTAGACCTAAAATAAGAAGTTAAACATAACAATGTCACCATTGTATGTATTTCTGCTATAAATCATTTCAACATCAATGAGTGAGAATGTAGCTGACAAAGGAAACATTATTTTTAAACCAGAAATTGCTGCCCAGTAGTGGAAGCTGGGGAATAACAGAAAGTTACTTTTTGCATTAGTGTATGCTGTACAGCTTAATTGGTATTTTTCTTTGTATGAGTGATTGGGAGATTTTATTAAAAATAAGTTAATTTTTAAAATGGAATATTAAAATAGTTAATAGCATGGCATAGACAACAGCTTTTATTGGTAAGAGGAAAGGAAGGGGAGACACGCAGAGAAAATGGTTATGGGAGTCACAGAAACACAAAGAGGAATGAATATGCTGCTTTAGCTGGCTTTAGCATTGTCTCTCATTAGGAGAGTTTCTTTCTCATTGCCATCCTAGTTCTCACCCTTTTTTCCACCACATCTGCTTCTTCTACCTGGACTATGATGGCAGCTACAAGGCAGACTTCAAAAAGAAACCTGCAGACTTCAGGAACAGATCCAAGATGAGAGACTGGAGATTGTCTACTATGCTGGGTTCTGTAGTGCTCTGCTATGCACAGGCTCAGCAGCAGACCAAACATTCCTCTTTGAGGTTTAAAATTTCCAACAAATTACTTAAACAGCAGCATAAAACAAACTGATTTTGAGAAATCAAATGGATCTCTCTTAGGATTTTTCTCAGTCAACACTGCTAGCCTCAAGTCTGTTGGAAGATAGGGGATCCATTTCAGGTTATTCCTTCATGAAGTCTCAGTATTTTCTGAGTAGGAGGAACCGGTCTGGAGGAGAAATTACTCTCCTCAGCTGAAGGAGATCCCTAAGATGTAATGTGACACAGAGCTAGCCAGGATAGAGTCAAACCCCAAACATGTCTTCACTGATGTTAGCCCCTGGGCTTTCAGGGTCTGAGCCCTTTGAAGTGGCTCTGCTTTCCCTCCCACTGTCCTTTCTCCTTCCCCCCACACCAGCCCCTCACCTCTATCTCATTTCTTCTGGAGTAGCTTTCCCATTTCCACAGGGCCCCCTCCTCTTTATTACCATCCCAAAACTCCATCTGTTCGGAGATCAACTCCAGCAGCATGAGTGATTGCTCTGGGGAAAGAAGTCGTAAAAGCACCACTGCCTGATAAGTGAAGACACCAGTGTGTGTAAGGAGGCGGTCTGGGACCCATCCAGCTGCACATGGTGGAGGTGTGTCCGGCACCTCACAACAGATTTCCCTACCTCTGATGGACACACAGGTCTGCTACAAGTTACCTTGGGGAAAGGGTAAGGCAAATGTAAAGAGACAGTGGTGTGTTGGGGAAAGGAGAGTTGTCAGCACAGTTAGGAATGTCTTCATGTTTTCACAGTATCTATACACAGAGAGAAGTTTAGTAAGTTAATAAAGTAGTAAAAAGAAGATTCTCTTTTGGGACAATTAGAGAGGAGGCATGTTGACACTTTCTTCTTTCTAGAAGGAGTTTTCTGCTTGAGGTGGGATTTCTATTGCCCACCTGCAGAAGGACTCGCCTGTCTTCATGGAGAGCTGAGATTTACAGAGAGGCAGGCATACGCTGTAAGATGCTACTGCTTAGTGGTCAGGCAAATCTTCATAAAGTTTTCATCACAACTAAGGAACACCACTTTTATTTTTATTTATTAGTATAGAAAGCACTGACATCCATCCCAAAGCACAGGCAGTGCCCTACTGCTGTGGTGCTCTGCATGCACCTAAAATCAGGACTTTTGTTGCTGAGGGGCTTGGACTCTGCTCACCCTGGTTTTCACTGGCTCAGCTTGTGCATGGAGGCTCAATTCTTTGTCTGCTGCTTTTATTCAATGTCCTACAACTCCTCGTACTACTGGTCTGACTGTAGGGAACTGGAGAAGTTTAGGAGGTGCAGTGGAGGAAGGGTCATTTCCATGGGATATGGATCTATATCCTATTCTGCTCATCTCCCATGGCAGGTTAAAGCAAGGACTAAAAAAAAAAAATATAAAAATCTAGCATTTTTTAAAATAAGGAAGGAATAAACCCAAGGGTGGGTAACATTTACTCCTTCAGAAGTCCCAGGTTTGGTAGGCTGAAGGTGTCAGGGGAGACCTATGAAATCTAGGTCATCTGCCAGAGCCCAGCTGTGGTCAGTAAATCATTATTATCTAATGGCTATCAGGTAGCCTATATGAAGTGATTTGGTCTCTTCCAGGCTCCCAGGGGGTAAATGTTCACCCTACAAAACTGCCAGTGTAATTGGTGTTAATTGTCAGTGTCAGCAGAGGCTGTGAGGTGCTCACTGCTTATCAGGGCTCAAGCATGTGGGTAGAGAATCATAGCAAATGTTCTGCTCCCTTTAGCAGACACCAAGTAGACAAACCCAAGCTATCAGCTATCTACAATAAATAAGTAAATAAATAAAATAAAAAATAAAAAGTGAAAAGTTTCAGGCTACATGTGAGCTATAGACAGGCCTGTAATGGCTGAAGTGCTTCACCAAAGCCATTGCCTTATGAGTGCTCTGGAGATGTTGTTGACTTAAACAGTACCATGGAAAAATCCAAGTCTTTCTGACCAAGGTGGATGCTTTTTCCAGAATTTTGGAAAAGATATGTATTTAAAAGACATGCTCAGAATGGCTTCCTGTGAGCAGAAGTATTTTTATCCCATTACTTCTTCCCATTGGTTTTGAAATACAGGGAAATGCTATAAGAAGCTCTGACCTGTTAAGGCTGGAAGGATGGTTATTATGAGTGGCATGAAATAAATGAAAGACAAATAGGAAAACTCACCTGGAGCATAACAGTGAGCGAGGACCACTGAACAGAGGATGAGCTAGCCCAGGAGACACAAAACTCCCTCCTTCTCTCCTGCTGAATGAAGGAAAGGGACAATATCTATGGCAGTCCCATATGGTCATGGTGTTGGCTATCACCTTCCTTTTGCTCCTGATCAAACATAAGCTGCTGTGCCAGTAGGGCCCCAAACCCAACATGAGCAGCATCCCAAGGAAGGTAAGTGATTCCCTTTGCTGAGAGAGCCCAGCCTGCCTCACTGAGGGGGTACAAAGAGTGGTTTGCCAGGCTCCAGTCCCATTCAGTCCCTGCATGAACACCATGCTGTCAAGGATGTCAGTATTTCAAAAAGAAGTTTCTTTCATAAGGGTGTTAAATTATCAGCATTTTAGAAAGATATTAAAGTCATGATCAGATTGTACATTACTATTATCAGCATACAATAGAGGTGCATAATGACATCCTAGGGCAGACAACTTAGCTCTCTCCAATAAATTATGCAATTTAATTTTATGGGTTCCCCCCACCTGCCTGTGGGCACTTATATTCCTGTCTGGGGCATTTTGGAGATGGTTTATATGACTGTGTGGAAATGTTTCTCAAATGGCAGAGACAGCAAAATGGCTTTTCCACAATGGGCACTACATGGCCACGTTGCAGGGCTGTGTTAGGGAAAGGACATCACAGATTTGCCTGGCTTTGCTCTAACCTAGGCTTGCCATTTGCCACAACATTTCAAATCCATGAGAGCCGTAGGCGAGTTAGTCCTAAAAGGTTATGGGATGCCAGCTGGCATCATGAAACTGCTCCTTATCAGCCTGACAGCAAAATCATCTGTCTCTCATTCACATTGATTGGGGCTCTTTTCTGCTAATAAGAACAAGACTCCATATCAAGCATGAGCCTAATGTTGCACAAATTCTCTCTGTTTGTTACTTCCACAGCTAACATGCTCTGTGTTCTGGTCAGAAAGCAAAGCAAGGGCAGACACAGGTTTATCCCTCCTCCCCCTGCTCTCAGCTCCATGCCCTTCACACATAAGGGTTTGTCTTTGTAGACTAAGCCATAAGAAGCAGAACTAATAAAATATTCAGGAGGATTTTCAGTGACCTCTGCTGCAAGACTTCCCTCCATCAAGGTACCACAGGCTCAGAAGGGAAGAGTGAAAGAAAAATCAGTCTTAACGATCAGCTTTTCTGATCAGCCAAATAAAAGTAATTAATTAATGCCACTTTCATACAGAGAAATGTTCCCATCTGTAAAAACAGCCTTTTGATGTCCTGGCCTCTCTATTCACAATCTTGGAGGAATGAGAAAGTGCACAGGGCTTTATCAACCCTTGTTTTACAACTGATGAGGAGCAATTTGAAATATAGTTAAGGACCCAACCCAGTGCTTAAAGAAGAATCAGGACACTGAGGAAAAAAAATTGCTGAAAAAAACCAGTAAGGCTTCCAGTCTGCTGAAGTAAACCCTTACAGCAATAGAAAGGATGCTGCTGATTTTGTTTGCTTCTTTATTTTTGTGGGCTTAAAAACTTTTCTCTTGCTCTTCCTTCAGAGAGAGAGAGAAGCTTTGTCTCACAACATTCAGCCAGAGAACATGCAAAACTTTGGCTATAAATGGCTACAGTTTGTTTCCTTCTGGGAAGGCTTTGCTGGGAAAGTAGCTTGTGGGCTTTTTTTCTGCCAATGGCTGCTACAAGACACACAACAGCTTGTACCTGTCAGCAAAACCAGCCCTTTTTCTTAACTGCCCTGCTGCTCAACACTCTTATTTCACAGTGTCAGGCACTGTGAGCACTTTAATCTGTTAAAAGGGCTCTTTTTTCCTTTTAACACTGAACCCATGTTTTATTTATCAGTCTTTGATTTAGAAACGCTTAGAAGGCATAACAGGTTTTCTAAGATGGATGACTTCCCCATGGCTTTTGTGTGTGCGCCTGTGTGTGTGTGCATAGGTGTTGTCATTATTGCTGCAAGTCCAAAGGAAAGCATCTTTATAAAGAAATGCTCTCTGGCATGTAGTCCAGGAGAACTGCTGCTCTCTAACAACAGCTCTCTGAGCATGAAGACCTATAAAGCAGTTCTGTAAAGGGCCAGATCCAGCTCTTACTGAAGTCAATGGGAGTCTTTGCCTTGGTTTTAGTGTGCTTTTTTCCAGGTCCTACTGAAAGAGAGAGAAACAGTGTTGAATAAAGGGAGATGTGAAAACCATGTTCTGTTTCCAAGATGCTTCAAAGCTGTATGAAAATAGTTAGATTTATCATCTCTAGTTGATAATATAAAACTCAGTCAGGGGTTACAGAAACTTAATTTCCTAACTAGAGAAAGAAAATCCCCCTCACTGCTTTGCCATGTTCAATATTTCTTTGGGGCAACCATACTCCAGGCCCACAAGGTGCCCGTGTCCTCCAGGCTGTTTGGCAAAGGTGTGAGCTTCCCCCAGCTCTTCCACCACCCTGGGTGAGTGGTGTGGCTACCTCGAGAGAAACCTGGGAAACCCCATCTCCCCAGATGCAGACCAGAGAGCTCCATGCTGTGCAGCACAGCAAAACACCCCACAAATGACTCAGCATATGCACTGAGGGCAGCCAAAAGCGGTTGTTTTACCTGCCAAGAGACTGAATGTGCAGCTTGCAGTTCATGGAAATTGCTGCTACAGAGAAAGAGGGTCTTTAACACTGCTCGGTCATACACACATGCCTGCAGTGGATTCAAGCCCACTCCATCACCCACAGTGTCTCTGCCCAACACATGGACCATGTCTGTGTTACATTTCCCAAGGACACACACCCATATGTGCATTCATCTATGTGTTCTCTGTACTGCAAGTATGGTTACTCTGCAATGGAGCCTTCCCTGGCTTTGCAATACCTTGAACAATAAAATAGGGGTGTGTTAAATATGGTCTGGGAAGAGGAAAATAAGTGCTTGTTCAGAAGCTTGGAGGAGAGAACATCTGCCCTACCGGAGGTTAGCTCTGCCACAAGGAAACCCAGTGTCGAGGCTGCCCCTGTGGCCACAGAGGACAATGGCTTCCCTGGAGGGCACCTGGTAGCAGCAGATGAATTTTGCTGCTGTCTGACAGCAGCTGGAGAGGTCACCGTGGTAGAGGCAACTGGGTGGCATGAACATCCTATAACATCTCCTCTCAGTGTAGCCCGGTGGGGTCCTATATCTGCAGAGAGAAGAGCTATTACTGTGTTGCTCTGAGCTTTTCCAGGTAAGAGTGAGCTCTTGGATGTCCTACTCTTAACCAGGACAGCTGGGAAGTCTGGCATTGCTTTCTGACCACTTATTATGGCCTGATTTATAAAAGTCAGTTCAGAATCAGAACTCCCTGTAAGGAAGGGGACGTTAGGGAGCATCTCCTGCAGGGTGACTAGGAGTGCTCCAATCACATTATCTGTGGGCTCAGTTCCTGAAGGAGCTCATCCCCTTTATTCCAATCTACCAAAAGTCCCTCACTGTGCACATGGATCCCACAGATGTGTGAGTAAATCCTAGGATTATCTGATCAGGGACAATAAAAATCAAGGTATATTGTGTAAATGCTAGGAATGGAACAGCATCGGCAGGAGTGAGACTCTTGTTACTGAAGTAGTAAATGTCCTGTGGGGAAATTTGCAAACCACTTCACTTGCTCTTCACAAGTAAACAGGGCTGGGTCATGCCCACCACTGTGCCCCAGTTAATAAACTCAGACTACTTTAAATATCCAAGAAGAATATTTGTGTGGTATCCACCTGCTCCTTGGGTTGTATTTTATTACCACTATCCTTATTTACAATGTTTTCTTCTGAGACATTTCTGAAAGCAGCATTTTTAGGCCTGCATTTAAATGGGAGATCCCTGAAGCTGGAGTGCCACTCCACTAGTTCAATAGGCAGTCCATGCTGCCAGCCTGGCAGCTGTCACAGGGTCTGTCAGATGGGCAGAGGATGATGAGATGTCTAGACAGGCTTGAAGTCCTGATGGCTCTTTGTCTTTCACTCGCATTTCACTGGGAAGTTGTTAGTATTTGGTTGCTTAAACGGAAAACTCTTCAAAACCCTCCCTTGATATGAGCACACTGCACCTTGGTCCCATCTCCAGTAACAAATTGATGTTTTCCCCCTGAAAATATGGCTCTTGCTCTACAGAGACAGCTCCATTATATAATGCTGTCAATCAGCTGCCAATCACTATGGTAACTGGGTGCCAAATATTAAGATAAACATTAAATAGCTGCCAAATGAAGCCCTCTCTGTTCTCACCATCTTAAAATCTTCATCTTTCTTTTCTTCTCTCTTCTCACGTCTCTGTCTGTTATTGACATGCATTTTTCACTTTTCTAACAAGGTCTCTGCAATGAGTCCCTGCTCAGTGTCCTGCAGCTATTGAGGTATCACTGAGGCTGGAAAACAGGGTTGACAGAGATGCATAAGTACTTTGCAAAAAAAATGTAAACCAAAGAAATGATATTCTGCCCTGGTGAGGCCACAGCTGGAATACTGTGTCTAGTTCAAGAGGGACAGGGATCTTCTGGAGTGAGTTCAGCAGAGGGCCACAAAGATGCTTAGGAGCCTGGAGCATCTCCCATATGGGGAAAGGCTGAGAGAGCTGGGACTCTTCAGCCTGGAGAAGACTGAGAGGGGATCTTATCAAGGTCCATAAATACCTGAAGTGAGGGGGCCAAATGGATGGGGCTGGGCTCTTTTTGGTAGTTCCCAGTGACAGGACAAGGAGCAATGGGCAAAAACTGGAACACGAGAAGTTCCATAGAAACTTAAGGAAAAACTTCTCTATTGTGAGGGTGTCGGAGCACTGGAACAGGCTGCCCAGAGAGGTTGTGGAGTCTCCTTCTCTGGAGATGTTCAAAACCAACCTGGATGCTTTCCTGTGCAACCTGGTGTAGGAAACCTGCTTTAACGGGAGTTTGGACTGGATGATCTCCTGAGGTCCCTTCCAACCCTACAATTCTGTGATTCCATGCAAAGATATATATTTTGTTTTTGTCTTGTTTCATTTGGAGTCTCTTTTAACACTCTCCATTTGCATTAGCATGCCATGGTTGCTGTCCATATTCTCTGACCAGCCAAAGACACAAGGACAAGGTCAGACCAAGGATCCTCTAACCTGTTATCCTTCCTCCAATAGTAGCAGCCTATTAAGGAAAAGCTATAGGAAGCAGAGGAAATATAGGAATTCTTCCAGCAGTCTGTAGCTCAGGGACTTCCTGAGCTGGACTTAACATCTGGAATATCATACTTGCCCCTGATAGACATCCCTCATCAAATCTGTTGATCCCAATTTGAACCTATTTGTACTTCTGGCTTCCACAACATCCTGTGTCAAAAAGGTCCCCAATGTAATTAGTACAGGGTGTGAAAAGTTCTTCTTTGTGTTTGTGCTAGCCCTGCTCTCTGGGCAATTCCATTGACTGCCTTCTTGAGTGTTATATGATGAAAAGTGGTTTAATTCCCTGTTCCCCTTTTGTAACTCATGGGTCTAGCACCTGTTGTTTCAGTCACAAACACTATGGAAAAGTTTTGTTTTCCTGTTTGTTTCCACATACTGCAGGTTGAAAATGTTTCCATATTCAAAAGGTTATAAATAAACTTATTGGAAAATTCTCTCTGTGATGTTTTGAACCCAGCCAAAGCAGAAGAGGAAAGAGACTTACCACTTCATGGGAAATTCTGCCATTTTAACTTCTTTTCCAGTCTGAAACAGAACAGGTATAATTCTGCAAAAATTAAACACAAAGTCACTTTGGAGAGCTCAGCGTATTGTGTTCCAAGTAAGCAAATGTGTCCAATTGCCTAAAAGTTGAAAAACAAAACCTACGTTTCAAACAGCCATCTGATAGTGAGAAACAGGGAATGCCTTTGAATGGAAATTTCATCCCCTCCAAATAAAAATCAAGCAACTTTCACACAATTATCTCAATTTTTAAGGAAACCATGCTGGTAAAAGCTCTCTCACAAGGTGTTCCACATTGTGCAGGTTGACCTCTGAAAAGAGAAAAGTGCTTGAGATTTTATCTGTGGCTCTGCTCTGTTGAAAAGTGTTGGTTTTTCAGGCTGGGTCTCAGTTTTGTCACAGCCTCCTGCTGCGAAGGGGCCAGCTCTCACTGTGGCTGACGTCTGCAGAGACCCAGTTGCCCGGGGGGCTGCTGTGCCAGGGCATCTCCCTCGCTCAGTGCCAACTCGGATCCATCACTATATCCCCTCAGATTTCTCAACCAGCTGTCCAGGGCTGGCATTGTCTGGAAATCAGGTGGTTGGTTGCTCCCCAAATCTGTGAGCCACATGCACCATGTGGCTAGGAGAAGCAGGAGACATTCTGCCATGAAATGGCTTTTACAGGGCCGCAGAGTCAGGTTTCCTCCATGCCCTGGCAGTTGGACCATATTCATGAGCAGGCATGATGCCATCTTCACAGGTGGACTTAAAGTGTAGGTAGCCAAAAGGTCACACATGTGTGTAAAAGTCATTTGTTGAAAGCAGATTCTCTGAGCCAGGAATAAGAAATACTCTGGAGCTCCCACATATCATTAATATGGCATCATCCCCGCTGCTGGACTAACTACAAAAATAAACATGGAAGCTCTGGGCTGCAGTAGGTGAGATACAGCTTTCCTGATTATGGGCCAGTGTTTTATTTTCTTTTTTTTTTTAATTCTCTTTTTTCTTTCTTCTGTGGAATGGGCAAAATGGGGCTTCCCAGACTTGGTAATGTACTTTGAGAGTTGCATGTATCATTAGCATAGGGGAAAAAAAAATCACAGCCCAAATGTGCTTCACAGCTTTGTATGTGGATACGAGTACAGATTAATATGATATTAATATAATGCAATTAAGAAAAAGCTGATGTTATTGTTTGAGACAGACTTTATTTCCCCACAGAAGAGTAAATCAATGGCAATTATTGCACTTTCTGTAAGAATTTGCACATTTTACTCTAGGTCAGGTCTATTACTGAAATGAAGTACTACTATATTTTAGCTAGACTGAACAAAGGGCAGAAGCAGTGACAGGTACAACATATAACTAATCATGTTGCATGTATAACCATTGAAGAGTTAATGAGGGACAAACTAAACCTAAATGCTCTCCTGAGCCTTTACATTCTTTAAAAAAATAAAATAAAAAAACACAAGCGAGAAAAGAAAAGAAAAGAAAAGAAAAGAAAAGAAAAGAAAAGAAAAGAAAAGAAAAGAAAAGAAAAGAAAAGAAAAGAAAAGAAAAGAAAAGAAAAGAAAAGAAAAGAAAAGAAAAGAAAAGAAAAGAAAAGAAAAGAAAAGAAAAGAAAAGAAGAAAAGAAAAGCCAGCATTTGTCTGCTTTTCCACCGAGGCAGCAGTAACACAAATCCTCTTCTGGAGCTATTTATTGCCACCAATCTTTGACACGTTCACACCATGACCCCTGCACCTGTAATGTGATATACAGGCAAAACAAAGGCATGAAGGGAAAGGGCTCAGCTTCCTCTCCTTAATTACTTCATGCAAAACAAAAGACACCCAACAGGTTGTTTGGAAAGGAAAACAATACTGAGCACCCTTGCAGTTGCTGTGGACAAATGGTGTGTAAGTAAAATTTCCCACCTGGAGTGGAGCCAGGGGACACGAGTGTCACCAGCACTCTCCTCCCATCCCCCATGCAGAAACTGTGAAATGCTTTCATCCTATTTGGGCACCACAAGTCCTCACTTTATGGATTGTTGTTTCAGTGTGAGGGGAGAGCGGGAGGCAGCTTCAGGTAGCCACGGTGGAGACTTGGAGGAGAGGCAGAGGGGTTGATGCCCAATGGCTGCAAGCCCTGTGTCTCTGAGTCAGGTAGGACCAAAATGTACTTGGAGCTGTCTAGAAGGCAAGCTGTCCAAGAGAGGGCTTGTCTCAGCTGTCCTCTCTTAACAGCTTTCCAAAAAACCAGAGGTTTTAGGGAGTTGTGCCACATTTGCTGCCCCACAAATTACTTGTAACCAAAAACTGGTTACTACCAATTTTTTATTACCCTGGCCTTGGGAGCCCACTGGTTTATTTCAGTATCATTAAGCTGAAAGCTACAAGATTCCTTGGGTCATGTTCTTGCTGTGTATTTGCAGACCTGAAACCTGGATGGGGCCCAGGGTGCCTGTGGCATCCCACCAGGCATGCGTGACATCCCGCAGGCACTCATCCCAGGTCTCAGCTGGGAGGCAGCAGGTTTCAAACACATGGGGACATCTGCTGCAGCTGCTGCCTCCCAGGTCAGACCAACACCAGGACGGTCCTTTTCCAATCCAGTGCGAGACACGGGTGAGGATCGAAGCTGGACTCATTGTTTTGATGCTGGACAAGGGTGGAAGAGAACTGCTTGCAGAGTGCCAGCCTCTGCCAAGAAGCAGTTCCATTGCTGCCTCCCAGCTCTGCACACAGAGCAGCACCTCTGTGGCAGCCCATGCCAAAGCCTCCTTTTGCCACACTGCTGTCAAACACAACCCTGAGGTGATGCTGAAAGTTTCATAGCTAGAGCGCACACTCTGGACTGTCTAATAATGTTTGTTTACACTATGAAAATGAATATGTGCGTGTGTGTGGGTTAGCTTAATATAAATACCTAGTATTAGGAAGTTTATTTCCAACAAACTGCAAAAAACACTATTTCTTTTTCTCTTCTGTTTGAAAACTGCCTGGTGTACTACTATACTGTTACAATACCTTCAGCACTAGGATGTGTTTTCTTTTTTTTTAAACAAGCATCAAGCAGTTCAAAGATCATGTTTTAAAGCTCTTTCATTCAATCAGAGAAAGGAAAGCCCTAAATCATCCCTGTTGTGTGTTTCTACATTAAAGAGCAATAACTAAGAACAACAGGAGCTAATCTATTCTATGTTTTCATGTCCCTCTAGCGACATGTTACGGGAATGACTTTAATTGATATTTTGCCCTACAGGAAAAAGCAGGCTTTCAAAAGACACAAAACTATGCAGACACCTAACTCCATAGAATATTTCCACTGACACTTCACTTTTTACTAAAGAATCCCCAGAAATCACTACAAATATATCGGAGCCAACAAACCCCTTAGTTGGTTGAACAGGAAAAGTCTCCCAAGATTATGTTCTTTTATCTCAAATGTGTAAAAACAAGCAGTTAAAGGGAAATCCCTCTGATATCCCCAATTGCCTTCAGAGCACACCTTTACACTCCATCAGGATTTCAGTCCTGGCTCCAGTCAATAAGTTGCAGCTACTATGTTTTCCCCTTTTCTACACAAGGTTAGTACGAAGAACCGGGCAGGTGCAGCGAGGCTGATCAGGTTCCAGCTCTGCACCATGTTCAGGGCTCAGTCGCACTACCACCACCTCCTGAACACAGAAAGCACCTCAAAAGACCCTCATAGCCTACCCAAATCATTCCCTGCCCCTCTGGGTTACCCAGGAGGATGTCTGTGACACAGACACCCTCAGATGTACACGGCTAATTATTTAGGTTGCTTTTTTAAAGGATACAGGCTGATGGAGCTGTACTCAAGATGTTTTGTTTTCTGACATTGTGCAAACAAGCTAATTCCCTTGGCCCCTGGCTGAAGAGGGAGATGCCTTTGTCTCAGTGAGGAGCTGAGATTCAATGCTGTCCCTGAGAGCTTTGGAGGCAGCAAGGTGTGCTGTACAAGCCTTCCTGGCCAAAGCAGGATACCCTATGACCCAATCACTATGCACCCAGGTCCTTGCCCAGCTCTCACTACATTTTCAAGCCCACCCACACATACCCTGTTAACTTTTTTCCTAAGAGTCTTATTTGTGGCTGCCACATGCCATACATCTCTATCCATATCCATGGTCTCTGCCATATCTGTGGCCAGACCCAAATGATACCACCCCTGATTGTTACAGGCCTCCTCCATATGCACCCCCACAGGCAGCTCCCATCAGAGCATCATGGATGATACGCACAGATGTACACAGATGCAAATAAACAAATGCTTGCTTTGAATTGCATTGGCATTATCCACATTTCTTGTGCTCCTCTTCTGAATGATGTGTTAGCATCCAAAGTCAGTATGCAGGAGCTCCAGAAGGGACTTGCTTCTCCTGACCATTACAGACAAACAATAGATAAAAAGGGGATAATTTTTCTCTCCTCCTGGCTCTGCCTCTGTCAGTATAGGGAAAGAGGAAAAGGAAAGCGTGATCTACACAGAGCTATTTCAGACTGTCCCAGCTGAGAATCCCAAGTTGAAGGCCTTGTAAAACAAGCTGTTAGCTTAACAAGCCCTATCTATTGACTTTATCATACTGGCCTTTATGAATATTTCATGTATTCTCCCTTCTCCTCACTCCTTCCCGCATTTATTTGTTAAATAGAACTTATTAAAACTGAAAAAAAAGCATTTGAGGAGCATTTATTTTAAAGACTTACAGGATGATGTAGTCAAAAATATATTTTAAAGATTTAGCAGAATCATACATCAGAGATTAAAACAAGGAGGGAGCCAATTAACTATGTTACATAGTAACAGGACAGTCAATAAGTCATAAACTCATCAAGTTGTCTTGGTGGTGAAATGCTTTTAATCAGAACTAGATAAAAGGTATTCAGAAGACATGCAATATGTATTGAAAGTATCCTTAATGTACACATTTTTTAACTCTACTCATTCAGGTACAGAGCTTAAGGTCAGCTTGCAATAACAGAAAGCCAACTTTGTAAGAAATCCATATGTATAATTTTTTCAATTATGTCTCAAAAAAAAAAATGAAGAAAGGACTCTGCAATGCAGAAACTGCAAATACTAGACAGCCAGAACTCACTATAAACAGTTTTTCTTCTTATTTGAGCTTCACAAGCTGATCCTACTCCAAAATTTATAATCTAGGCCTCTTTAGTGAATAAGCATTTGAACACAGCACTTTTTTTCCTAGGATATGATTTTATAGCGACCACAATCTGTATCAATAACAACATTGTCAATAAGATTGGACTAAAAAGTTGTTCCAGTTCTGCATGCCCAAAGCCAGTGAGTGACAGAACCTCCTGATGAGTGTAGTTTTTGCTCTTATAGCAACTTGTAGGTCCCAGCATTCTGATATTTGCCCCAGTTTCATATGTTTCTCTAAGCACTGGTGAAATTAGTCCTGAGTGAAACCTCTATGTGGAAGTGTGGAACAAAGTCTGCATGCAGCACAGATTATGAAAGGGACCCCTAACCCAAGCTCCTGCAGAAGACATTCCAGTAATAGATCAGAAGACATTCCAGTAATGGAGAAGAAGGGAGATAAAATCATGTATTTCACTCATCTCATTGCCTGAGGAGCTTTTGAACAATATGCTTCATTTTTCCTTCAGCTGCACTGAAACAAAACCCAGGTTCTCCAAAATCATCTGTGGAATTATACCAGCACGACATTGATGGTATGGACTAGAGAATTAGATTTGCTGTACTTAAAGGAAACAGTTGAGTGAGATTACAAAAGGAAGGGCAAACTCAAAGTCTTCAGCTATCATTAAAACTATTCATTTCCTTAGCAAGGCAGAAAATTGGATAACTCTCCTGTTCATCATTTAATGGCTTGTGTTCAGTCACAGCCCTACCTACCTGCTTAAAAGCAAATCATATGTAGCAGTGATACACATTCATTACCATCCTCTCTCAAGATAATTTGACAGTCCATGGCATGGTGCCACAGTTGGTCATTATCTTTATCCCCAAGTATCACATTCTCCTGTAAAATGTTACAGTGACAAAGAAATTGCTGGTAGCTTGTATTTGGTTTGCATGGCAAGGTTTTGGTAGAAGACGGGGCAAGGGGTGATTTCTGTGAGAAGGTGCCAGAAGCTTCCCCCATGTCTGACACAGCCAATGCCAGATGGCTAGAAGATGGACCCACCACTGACCAAGGCTGAGCCTATCAGTAACACCTCTGTGAGAACATAATTAAGAAAAAGGAGAAGACAAAACAGCCTGCACACTTTGCAGCTAGAGAGAGAGGAGTGAGAAGATATGAGAGAAACAACCTTTGTAGACACCAAGGTCAGTGAAGAAAAAGGGGAAGGAGGTGCTCCAGGTGCTGGAGCAGAGATTTCCCTGTAACTTGTGGTGAAGACCATGGTGAGGCAGGCTGTCCCCCTGCAGTCCATGGAGGTCCATGGTGAAGCAGATGACCACCTGTAGCCCATGGAGGACCCCACACCAGAGCAGGTGGATGCCCGAAGGAGGCTGTGACCCTGTGGGAAGCCCGCGCTGGAGCAAGTTCCTGTCAGGACCTGTGGCCCCAATGGAGAGAGGAGCCCACGCCGGAGCAGGTTTGCTGGCAGGACTTGTGACGCCGTGGGGTATTGGTGCTGGAGCAGTCTGTTCCTGAAGGACTGCACCCCATGGAAAGGACCCATGCTAGAGTAGTTCGTGAAGAACTGTTGGTCATGGGAAAGACTCACCTTGGAGAAGTTAATGGAGGACTGTCTCCCGTGAGAGGGACCCCACGCTGGTGCGGGGGAAGGAGTCCTCCCCCTGAAGAGGAAGGAGTGGCAGAAACAGCATGTGATGAACTGACCCAAACCCCCATTCCCTGTCCTTCTATGCCGCTGGGAGGGGAGGAGGTGGAAATTGGGAGAAAAGTCAAGCCCAGAAAGTAGGGAGGGGTGGGGGGATGTGTTTTAAGTTTTGGTTTTATTTCTCATTATCCTCTTGTCTGATTGGTAATAAATTAAAATTTGTTTTTTCCTCCCAAGTCAAGTCTGTTTTGCCCGTGTCAGTAACTGGTGAGCGATCTTTCTCTGTCCTTATCTCAACCCACAAGCCTTTCACTATATTTTTCTCTCCCCTCTCCAGTTGAGGAGGAGGGAGTCATAGAGTGGGCTTTAGTGGGCATATGGTACCCAGCCAGAGTCCACCCACCACAGTCTTTTTTGGCGTCCAACACTGGGCGCCACAAAGGGACTATGGTGGGTTGACCTTGCTTGAATGCCAGGTGCCCACCAAGCCTCTCTATCACCCTCCTTCTCAGCAGGATGGGGAGGGGAGAAAATAAGATGGAACAAAAACCCCAAGCTCATGGGTTGAGACAAAAGGCAGTGCAACAGAAACAAAGCAAAAATGCACACACGGAAGCAAGAACAAATTATTTATTCTCTATTTCCCATCAGCAGGTGACGTTTGGCCAGTTCCCATGAATCAGGGCTTTGTATGCATTGCAGTTATCCTGGAGGACAAACGTAAATAACGATTTCCCCCTCTTCCCCTTCCCTTCTCCTTGCTTTTATACCAGAGCATGATGCAAATGGTATGGAATAAGGGGTGGAGATTGTATTTGGTCTATTTGGTCTGGCTAGGATGGAGTTCATTTTCTCCATAGCAGCCCTCAGAGTGCTGGGTTTTGTATTAGTAGCTGGAAAGGTGTTGATAACACACCAGTGTTTCGGTGACTGCTGGACAGTGCTCACACAGCATTAAGGCTGGCTCTCCAACATTTCCCCCCTCCGTAGTGGAGAAAACCACCACATAGCTCATCTGGTGAGCATCCACTCCAAGGGGAAGTGCTCCAGGGATTTTAGGAAGGGATGCAGGCATAAAACAGTCCCACTGCTTTTGTGTTGGTTTTTTTTTATTTGTTTATTTGTTTATTTGGGGGGATGTTTAAGATTTAAATATTTACAAAAGGAACAGTTAATTGGAAATAATGAAGTGGAAAAAAAGAACTTCTCCCCCTTAAATACTGGAAACTGCCCCCACTCCCTCCTCCCATCAACTGAGGTCTTCTTATCCACTTGTGACTTTTTCAGAGGACTCAGGGAAGTCAGTAAAGATCTAGAGGGACCATTAGTCAATCCTTCTTCTCACCAATACAGGTTTGCTGTTATCTCTGTATGCTCCACTGCCACAGCCTTTTGTTTATCCATCCAATAATAAGTTTATCATAAAATTTATGTTAAAAAACCACCAAAAAACCCCCTCCAACTCCATCATTTTCTGCCTTATTGTCAAATGCCCCACCATTTAGACTTGATTTGCATGATTTACTGTGCATATGTTTTTCTCTGTCTCCAAGCCCAGAATTATCTCCTATTGAGGCTGTATCAGCTGCTGGCTCTTGCAGATTGTCTTTGTCCTTCCCAACCTGCAAAATATCATCTGCAGAATCCAAATCACTGTCTGCCTATTCTCTTATCTTCTACTTCTTTTACCCATCAATAGCCAAGCTGTGCTGTTCGGTAACTACGACATATTGTAGGAAGGAACTGATAAGTACATCAAACAGCATTCACAGACTACACACAAACATGTGCCACTGACATTTTTTGTTGCCTGTGACAAGTCACCCATCCCCACTCAGTCTTTCCAGATGCATAATGCAGATTTCAAGTCTGTGTCACTGTAGGTACTCTTTATTATACAGAACTTATACATACATAAGCACGGGTAGAATTTGAAAACCTTATGCAGACAAAAAGTAAATTTCTTCCTAGTATTACAAAAAAAAAAAAAAAGAGATATTACTATGAAACTATAAGAATGGGAGAACTAAATTAAATATTTAAATAAGGAGTGGTCAGTTAATCTCCCCTGATTTAATGGAAGCAATTTAAGATTTCCCCTTGGCTAAGGTGTCATAACTGGTCTTGTGTGACTGTCACATCTGTTGCTCTGCAAAGTAATATCCACTTTGTATAAAATTCACACCACTGATCTGACTTGTGCTCCAAATAATAAGAAGTTTCTAAAATGTTGTTACTGAAAATTAGTCAAAGAGGGTCAAACTTATCAATTACTTGGTTTTTTGTGACCTGCTCATTGTCATCTGAAACAACCTCTGTATTTTCTGTATTTCTACAAATTTCCCAGTGACCACAATTCACTTACTTAAATAGAAGTTCATAAAGCTTGAAGCAAATTTTCATGCGTTGGATGAAAGTTACTGCAGAAAAAGTTATCATTGGACTTGTTTAGATTGAAGCTGGATTTGTAACACAAACCTTACATGTTATTCTCTGCAAGCAAGCAAAATAATTCTTGGGCTAACCTGGACTGCTCAGGGGAAAAAAAAAAAAAAAAAGTTAATTTCTTAATTTTCTTATAGGGTCCTCATGAGATTTGGGTAAATCACTGAACCTCTGGTTATGAGTTTCTCTCTGTCAAATGGCATTTATTCTTACCTGCTGTTCAGGCTTTTTGTAAATGGCTAGAGAAACCAAACCAAGACTAAACTAAAGGTGGCTACTCCATATGAGTCATGTACCTAAATCTGATCCAGTCAAATTTAGGTTTTACTGCAATATATCACCTAAATTATAAATTCTGTAGCAATGTATATTACATGTGTGCATTCAGTATTCCCGCAGTGGCAAGAATGGAAAAATGTGATACAGGCTTTAATATTAAGTCAAGACTGTTGCAGATTGAGTTTCACATATGTTTTGACTATGGTTATATTTTTCACTATTATTTTAGTTTACTATATTCCATACACATTTAAAACATTAACTAATCTCTTGCAACTGTTAATCTGTAATCCTTTCCCCACTACTGAAGCCTAAAAAAGAGACTCTGCAAAACATGGAAATAATTATGGAAAGAAGGTTTAGGTGTCTGGTTTTTAGATTTGAGCTGTGACTGACAAGCAGTTCTTTTGTTCATAAAGGGAAAACATCTGTAAAGATGTAAGCCATCAGGAATGATAACCTATGAACTCTCACCCCATGCTGAGCTCCAGTAAATGAGTGCACCTATTTCTCCTGCCAAGTGTAACATGATACAGATGTGAAGTTTACACCATGGGCTGTTTGCCTGGCTTTGAATCTTGAAGTTAGATTGGGAGGATGCTTAAAACAGCAAATATGGGATCACAACAAATTAAAATTAATAAAGTGAGAGGAGTAACTATGTATTTTATGTCAGTTTTGAAAGATTAAAGATTTTTAGATAGTGAAACAAAATACATGCCAATTTTTACCAGGGTCTTTACAAAAGATTCCAGCTGGCTCTTCATGGATAGTGTAAAGTCACCAGCTTCTATGTAAGTTTAAAAAATTCAAACAAAAAACCCCATAAGCTATTTTTATCTGGATAGGTAATTAATACCTGCTAACGCTGAACTGGATGACACAGTAATGCAGATATTAACAGTGTGCAATATTTCAGGGTAATGAAATAAATCAGCCCTCAGTCTCGCAAGTCACAGAAAGCCCCTCGTTGTGCTAAAATAGCCACACCACCAAACTACAGCTACAAATCCCCCTCCAGTACTTCCCTCCCAGGCCTAGGGTTTGACAGGAAAAACATTCCACAAACCTTTTAATTTAGCTTGTCCATTTTTAATGAGAAAGGGTGCTTTTAAACAGACACGTGCCCTGGTTTTCCTTCCCCTTTTAGCACATGCATCAGCCAAATAAATATTATCAAAGGATTAAATATCTTGTGCTTCTCTAGGATATTGTATCCGAGTATATCCAAAGTGCTTCACAAACTTTAATTAATCCCCCACTGAGAGTAGCACTGATACAGTGCTGATACAGTTTCGCGGCTGAGCAAGAAGGAAGAGATGGTAGGGACAAGTGCCTCTCAGGGCTGCACAAGGAGCGAGCGCAGGGCAAGCTTGGGACTCCAGCCATCCCCTGCTTTCATGGCTTTTCTGATGGGTTTTCTTAGATGTTTGCAATTTATGCCAAGCAGCAAAGACAATAATTTCAAGCTCCTGTGAGCAATGGACACTTCAAGTCTCTCTGCTCATTTAGCGAGATCCACAGCTCTTTGCTACCATGATTAAGGCAACAGCTGTGGCATGGTTCAGCGGTGCACACAAGTTCCCACAGGCTCGAATCTCTCCATCCACCTTCCCAGGCCTTTGACCTCAGGTCCCAGGTAGGACAGAGCTGGACAGTGGGCTTCAACTTGCAGCAAACAGGCATGGCAAAGCATGGGGTGCCTGAAGCCTGCCTTCTGATATCTCATTTAAGACGCTTGAATTATGTTATTTTTCTGGATGTCAAAAATCATCGCCAGAACATATGTGATCTCTCTGTATAAGACTACAAAGGTTTGGGCAGATTTTTTTCTTTTCTTTCCTTCTTTACAAAAATGTGTCAAAGACATAATTCATTACAATGAAACCGTGAATATACAAAACAAAATTGACATCTCCTCACTTCAAATGCTTTTGCACCTAGAAGACAGGAGATAAAAAGGAAATTGATATGGGCAAACAAACCCATATTTTATGTCTTTCTCATGTCTTCCAGACTGTAATGGGCTGTGGTCTGAATCTTGGAGGACTTCTGCCTGATTTATATGTATTTTTTAAGGTAGTCTCACTGTTTCAGATTTGTAGCAGGACCAGCAGCAACAGGACCTGTGTTAGTTGGGTCAGGTCATTAAAACACACAATTGTGTGCCATTCCTCCCTCAGAGACACTGGTAGAGCAGTGGCTGGGGTAGGAGTTTTGGAATATCTTGGTATGGCACTGCTCACTGAGAGATTTTTGTGATTAATTGACAAGCTGATAGCCACAGAAAACAATGCTGCTCCCAGCATATTTCTTTGGTTTGACCTACTATTAGAATTGCCTACTTTTCTTGGTTTTTAATGTTGTTTTGTTTTAATGACCTTAAGTATGTTTCTGCAGAGCCAGGAACAGTGGCCTCTGAAGCAACATACAATGCTGCACACATCATATCAGCCCAGGCTCTGTTCCAGCTAGGCTGTGTCTCTCTAGAGGTCATGAATAGACAGATGTCAGGCAGGAGCATCCAAGCATCATTTCAGATTTACCAAGGGAGAACTGTGCACTTTATTCCCATGTCTACACAAGTTCCTGGTTTTTTTGGTGAATTACAGACCACAGGCTGGTAGAACAAGGAACCACATGATGACAGAATTATGCACAGCACCATTTTTCTGGCTTAATCCTGAATAATGAAGGCAATGAAAGGGATACGTAGTCATCAGTTGTCAAGAGTCCCGGATAAAGGATTTTAATCCAAAATATGGGCATTAAACTGACTGTAATTTTAAAAAACTGGTAGATTAAGTTGTCAGGACTCTCAGCTTTCCATTCTGAAATGCAGAATGTGACTCCTTACATTCTACATTTCCTCACAAGAGAGACAGCTTGTGCTTCAAAATGGTTCCATAAACACATGTGCATGCAACTGATTTGTCCTGGCTGGCTGGGGGACCGTGGCTGTATAGACCTTGGCATAGGCCTGCTGGCACTTTTCAGGAGTAGGAGTCTCTGTGAAGTGAGGCTGTGGCATCATCCTTCACTTGAGCATTTTGATAATCCTGGCATTGAGTCTGGACTGTGAATCATGGCATGGAGGAGGTTACAGTTGTACCCTGAACACTGGGTCTGGATGTTGGCGATGAGTAATGTATTAGTGTTACTGTGGCATCACACTCTAAATGTACTTAATATCCAATGATGCTGGGGTGGTATCTGGGCTATCGGTCTTGCACCTAGCTCTAGAGAGCCAAGGTCAGCCTTGCTGGGATCTGAATCTGTTGCTCTCTCTGTGAGTGGGTTTAATGGCAATAGGAGGTCAGAAGGTCTCACATATTCTCTCAGTCATGCTATATGGCTGCATCAAACCTGTGCATCTTTTTTTGGATGTGAACAATAGCATCATAGTACTGAATACTTCAGGGAGGAAGAAACATTCACTAATGTTCCTATGCTGACAAATAGGTGCAAAGAAAAGCAGGCAGCTTTTTTTCTCCTCTGCAATTGCAACAGAATTGTCATTGTTGAGAAGGTGAGTGGCATTTTTGCCTGTGTAATTCTTGGCAAACCTATCAGGAAGAAGAAAGGGTTGAGCCAGAATTCATATGTAACAGTGTTCTACACCTTCTCAAGTTCAGCTGGCCAGCAGCTTCTCAGGAAATAAAAGCAATAGTCTAAGAAGCAGTAGAATGCACAGTAACAATAACATCATTCAGGCAAAGTAAGACATCCAAAGCAGGATATAGAAATATATTTATAAAAGGCAATTATTAATCTTTTATGTATGTTTAGCAATTCCTTTGCTCAAGGCTGTTAAATATTACATGGAATATAAGTATTCAGGGATTCTTTCTTAAATTTCAAAATTCAGGTGAGATTCATTGAGAACTTCTGATTCTATATTCAATTCTTGAAAACCATTTTTGAGTCTTAAGTAGAAAACTGTAAATCCTCCCATCTGAACCAGACTCTGAGAACTGTAGAACTTCAGCCAAGATGTGCTTATGGTGATGATCAGGTTTCGGTGGATGTTTTCCAGTTCATTGAAATACAGACAAGTCAAAAATTAAAATAAACAAAATATCCCCATTGGCTGTCACCTAAGGGTAAGTCTAAGTAAGCATTATTAAGTCTCAAACCAGAAGACTTTCCTACAGTCACATCTGACAAAAGATAGGAAGAATCATCTAATTAATCTTGGAGTGGAGAGAGGGAAATGCAGGAGACACCCCATGCTATTGTGCTTCCAGAGAAGCTTCCCTTGGACCTGTACATAACTGTGGGGAGGTTTGAATCCCTCTGGCTACAACTGAATAAACTACATCTGTGCTCCTGGCTTCATTCTGACCAGAATCTGTGAGTTTTAGACATAGGCATTGCCTTTCACTTGAGACAGAATTTCCCAAACGCTGATGAACTGGAGCTAAGGAGGACAGTTATTGCTGTAGTGCATACAGGTATAGGGGCAGGTCCTTTGGTCTCTCATATAAATAGCACAGGTTATGCTTTCACTAATATCTGCAGCAGGACAGCAGCACCATAATTCAACCCTCCTTCCTCAGCAGAGAAGGAAAATATTGCCCACCATTTCTCAGACTTTTCTAATCCAAGGATCACTTAATCTTTTCATACAATCTCTAAATTATCGTGATTAATGTTTCCACAATGGATTTCCTTAGTGACTAAACACAGATCTAGCTAAATTTTGGAGATAATCTTCCAAAGTCTATTTTCCCTTTCACTTTGCTTGCTCACTGACAGGTGGAGCTTTTGATTTTCACCAATTGTTTCGTTGTTTTCTGACGCCTTATAGTTTGCTAACTCAACAGTTCCCGTGTTAAGAAACACACTAAGATGCTGAAGTTCTCAGTGCCCTTATACTCTAACCAAAGATGTCAATGGATGCAGAAAAAAATGAAGAGGAATAATCAATTTTTCAAATGGAGACCAAAACAGTGATGGGACCTGGCCGAACTGTAGTCTGACCAGGCTTTTTTTTTGTCAATGGTTGACCCTTAAAGCAGAAAGTTCATACATTCATTGCTATTCTTAGAGAAGTTGCTTCTGGCACAAAACTGAATGTGAGGGGAAAAAAAAAATTCTAGTTTTGAATTAAATTTATAAACAAAATAATGAGCATTAGTTGTGGTGCTGTAGCCAGACCAATCATGTAGCCACGTAAGTAAGGCAAAAAATATGTAAATCAATGATATTCGTTTAGCCAATGATGAACAAATAAGCTCCATTTTGGGTTAAAAAAAACTTACTTGGGTGAAAATGATAACAAAATTGTGAGAATTTCACTAGGGTTTTGCTCTGCTTCCCAGCTCAAATAAGGTTGTATTTTAATATTTAATGCTTTTGAAAGATGGAATTGGTCAAAATGTTTTCTTAAATTAATAGGTGAACCTATTGATTATTTCAGTTTTACAGCGTTTTCAAGTGGTTATATTTACAATATTTGTCAGGCATAGTTTGGACTAAAGCATAAAATAATGGTGTTGTTAACTTGTCTGTAAAATAAATGAGAGTAGATTTATCTGGTCTTGCTGTGTAGTACATGTAAAGTTCCTGAGCAGGTTCCTAGAGTTATTTCTTTAGCCTTCAGGTTTTCCTGGGTCTTTACAGAATGAAGAATAATTGGAGAGGAAATAAATGGACACTTCTTCCTAAAGTAAAGGTAGGTGTAAACAGTGTCTGTCTTACTGAGAAGATCAGTACTTCATCACAGTAAACACTATAAATGTTTATTCCTAAGAAACTTGTTTATTAAAAATGCCATAGACAAAACAGAAAAATATTGAAATGAAAATGAGGCAAAATTCCCTCCTAACAGAGCAGGTCGAGTGCAGAACCTGGAATACAACCCAAGTGGTTGGATTTTCAGCATCTTACAGCCAGGATGAGTTACCTCATGCTTTTGAGATTCCTGGTCCACCTCTGGTCAGGATGGTTGCAGTGAAGAGCTGTAGTGTAAAACAGATCTACGTGACTGTAGCAATGAACACAACTGTGCCCATTGTTTAAGCTTATAATGACCATGCTAAATCTTGGTAGATACCTAGAGTTTGTTTACTCTTGGATCATTGTCAAAGTGGGTTACAGAATCCAGCCATTTCCCTTATTTCATGTTGTTTCCATAATTTTTTCCAGCATTTAAACAACAGTCATCTTTCTTATTTCTATAGTTCACTTTTGAAGGCTAGACAGATCATCTGTGAAATGTGTTTCTAAGTGAGATCCTGCTTTTTTTTTTTCCTATTTTTCACTAGGGTTGGTGGAGACATGAGGAAATCAAATTACTCACTTATACGAGGTCACAAAGTTCTTCAAGTAATACTAGAATGAAGGATTCTCTTAAAAACAGTCAGTTTAACTACTCAACTTGTGCTAATAGCTTTTTTCTGTCTCTTCAACCAAACAAAATACTATTCAGCATTTAATTACAAACCTTTTTTTTTTGCTTTTATAAAAAATAATTTATTTTCAAAAGACATATAAATGCAAATAGGAAAAATATCTCCATAAATTGCTGCATAGCTTTATTTGTAATTGTTATTTATTACAGTATTTGTGTTAGTTATTAATGGAGATTCTGGATAAGCCTGTGGCCCATTGCTGAATGAGGCATTGAAATTAACTCTTCTGCCCATCCCTACCCTCTATTATCTTCCTTCATGGCATAGGCAAATCATTCTTTTTGTGCCTCAGTGTTATCCCTGTTTTATGCTTGGGAGCCTGATAGAGCTTGTAACTGTAAGACAACATGTTTCTTCCTTGTTTCTTTTATAAAACCTGATATCTCAGCAGAGTCTTTACGTGCTGCCATAACACAGTGATAATGAGATTTTAAAAAATGAAAGCAAATCAAAGGGAAAAGGTATCATACATCATATACTACAGTAGGAAGAGGCCTAAAGGACTGGTCATTATCTCCTGTACTATTTGTAGTTAATGCTGGGAAAGAGATTATTCTTCTCCATCGTAAGATCATCTATGACAGTATGTTTAATTGCATCAATTCAATCTTCTGTTCTTACCATAACTCTCATTCTTTCAAATAACTCTTAAGCAGAGGTACTATCGGGAAATGCTGGCAGAATCTTCCCCTACTCTCCCAGGGAAACAAAATGTTCTTCCATCTACCCCAGTGCCTCCCCAGGCTTCTTAGGATGATAAGTGCTTTCAGACATGGAAGCTGTGCAAGTATTTAGCTATATGGTCAGCTGAAGTCAAGTGTGATTCATTCCACTTTTAGATTAAGGTGGAATGTTGAGCACAGCACAGAAACTGTGGAGAGCAATGTCAAGAAGAGGATTTAGCTTTATTAGTACTGTAAGGACCATTTCTGAATTGGAGGCTGTACTTCTGAAATGCCATCCTTCTGCTGTGACATTAATTCAGTTGCAAGTTGTCCTGGGACTGAGCTGAACGTGTGGGACAGGAAAACTGAAGCCATTCCTTGGTTCCATCCGTCTTCAGTGTTTTCCCAGCTGCTACCTTTTCCTCTCTCTTTTGACAGTCATTCCTAGGCCTTTTCATTACATACCCAAGATCACCAGATGCTTTGTTGCCTTCATCCCTGAACTGCATTTCCTACACCTTCTGCTCAAGCCAAACACAGACCTGGCTTGCCTCTTTCTCCCAGTTAAATCTTACTCAGTATTGCCATCTGCCTTTTGCTGTTCTACCTACCCTCTGCTCTTGTCTGTGGTGGCCTATCAAAATTCATCAGCAAAAGGCTTCTGTTATTTCCATTGCCACTTCTTGCTGAATTCTGAGATATAATTCATAAGGACCTGCTCCCTGTCAACTTTTAATACTTCTAATTGCCTATCTGCTCTGGTATAATTGTAAAGCCTTTTAACATTCCACTTGCCCCCCAGGAAAATGTATCCTAGTCACAGAAGTGTGACCTTCAGCTCCTTTTGTGAATGCTCAAGGAAAGAAATCATTCAGACTATCAGTAACATTATCAACCCAACTGTCACTAACTTCACAGTCATGCTCTTTAATGGCTAGACAGCCTTATTACCTTGCTGTTTACTTCAGCTTTCTTGGGACAGAGAAATAAGGGTGCTTATCTTTAATTCCCTTGGCATTTTTGTTTCATATGTTCATGTCAGCAGTCCTGGCAAATCTTCTTCAGGTCTACATCTCTTGAGCAGACCTTGGGCCTTAGGACTGGACTAACTGTCTGTGCTTCCCTTGGCTTCTGCCTGTTTTCAAAGCCCAACCCTGATTAGAGGCTGAATTTCAGACAAAATTCAGTTTGTAGCTGAATAATAAATAAAATAATAAAAACAATTCCTGCAGCATGGGTTTCAACCACTGTAATAATCCAGAGCCAGATCCATGCATCACCTCTGCTCTGAACTCCATCTCAAAATTCAGGTACCCCTTGGAGACTGATCAAGAGCTTCTGAAGAAAGAAGTGCGGAACCAAAGATCCCTCTTGACCTCCCCATCAAGCAGCAACAGGAGAAACCAGTTAGGCCAGTCTTTTTCCCTATCATTAATGGTACAAATTTTGAACATGCAGAACATCATATTATTACATATTACAACTGCATGCAGGTAACAGTCACCATCAAAGCAAGTTTTTGCCCAAAGGTTATTAAGGAGGAGAGAATGGGAGAGAGGTCACTTAGTACGGGACTGGCTCCACAAGCATGTGATGGGGAAAGGCCATGCAGCAAAGCACACAGCTGCCTGGCCAGCATTGTTCACATAGATGGTGGTGCCACGCAGGGTATAAATGTATAGTCACATCAGGAAGCTGTTGGTGAGAAGAAGGCTACAGTAATCCCTTTCATCTAAGGTTTTCTGTTCTAATTAACCTTCCTCTTATGAATTCCCTCCATGCTTCCTCAAATGGTAGTGAGATTATTCACAGCTAAACCTACCTGTGACTTTGGAGCAATTGTCAAGTTCAGTAGAAATAGCAAGCAAATCACAGCTTGAGTATTCTATCACATCAAACAGGCACATAAAATAGATTTAATATCAATCAAATTTTAAATTTGAGGTGGTAATCTTTACAGATCTGCAGTCGTATGAGGCATGGCATGAGAACCAGGTCTGTCTCATGAGGCTGATTTTCAGGGAATGGGTGTCACCTGGGACTTATTCAGTGCCATTCACAACCTCTTGGATCTCTCCCTTTCTCTTTCTATGGCACACTACAGTTTATATAGCTTTTGGACTCTTTCCATGTATTTTTCACTTGTCACAGGGTGCTGAATAGAGCTGGGTGGCTTAGGGGATAGGACAGCATAAGACACAGATATTCTGTACATTCTCTCAGTTTACTATAGGCTACAGAAGTTTGGACTTGGCATCCTACATTTCCTTCCAGGTCTGGATCCTGTATCCACAAATAGTTCATGAGTTTTGTGTTGTTACTTCTCTGTAGCACCTGCACTGCTGAAATGTGCAAGAGAACACAAAGAAAGAAAAAAGGCAGGCATGGGAAAATAAACATATTTGAACCAAGCACTGAGTGGGAATCTGAAGAGCCCTTCCAAGAAGGAATCTAACTGAAAACACAAAAGGGCTGGTGGGATGTCACTCATCATGGGTTGTTGCAAAAATTTGTGGACTTCCCTTCTGTCTTCAGTGGTCAGTAGATCTATGAGCTCCAGGCAGCACACAAGAGTTTCATCTCACATTTGAAGAAAGGGTTATTTGCCCAGCCTCTGACAAATGAGAATGCAACCAGGTGTAAGGCAAGCCGTTTATCAAGTCTAGATAGCACTGAGCACTCGGTGTTCATTTTAGCCTCTTGCTTTCTATCATCTTTCTCTTTAATGCTTTATTTAATTTGCCTTACATAGTATCCCAGTTTGCTATTTTGAAGCTGATTGTTGGGGTCCTGCCTTTTGCTCCTCTCTGTAGCTCTGATTGTCATTTTAATTCCCTCTGTAGTGTATTTGTGACCCCAGCTAATAAGCTGAAGCTCAAACTGTTCTCTAACATTATTTTGTCAACCTCCTCTTCAAGTTACATTCAAACACAGCCTTGTTTTTTTGCCTGTCAGCTGATGTCCAGATTGAATTAGAAAGCACTCACATTCCTGATTTAGAAATATATTTCCTCTACTTAATGCAATCTTGTCTGTGTCTGGGTAATTAAAATCATCTATTACTACCACTCAGGTTCATTTACATGTTTTATCTTTTAAAATTTATGCAATAATTACATAAAATACTGTGCTCCGATGGGCCAGCTGGATGGAGTACAAATAGTATGGCATATCTTATTATGGAAACATACCTCCAGCTATGAGCACTGACTCTACAATTTCCAGGCTTTGCTATGATCACAACTGAATCATCCTTCACAAATAAATCAACATACATTTGTTTGTATACCTGCTTCTTTTCTCAAGAACTGACAAAATTTCTGATGGAGCATTGCTGAAGATAAGGACCTAGGAAAGTTCAAGAGGCCTGAATGTTTTATCTACTGAGCTGTTCAACTGCACAGTTAAATCAATAACTACATCTACTTCACCATGTAGGAGGGCATTGTAGAGAACATGAAAATCAGATAGCTAGCACTGAAAACATTCTCAGTGTGAGGGGGAAAGTCAGCTATTGCTCCTTCTTATTATGTCTTTCTTATTTCATAGTCAGTAAAGTAATTCTGATATCATGATTTTCAAAATTTAAATTTTATTTCACTTTCAGCAACTGTATTCCTTTCCTTTTTGTTCTTCTTTTTTCCCCTTCTCATTTTTAGCCCTCTTTCACAAAAGCTCATCTCACTACTCTTTTCTCTGTGCACTGCTCAACCCTTCCCACAATGTCTTGAGCAGTTTTCAGAGCCATCAGAGAGAAGACAAGGCACCCTCCCCAACCCGATCCTAACTGAGAAGACAAAAATAGAAGCATTGAAAAAGCCCCCTAAAGCTCCCACAACTGGAAGAAATACAAATTTGGTAGCAAAAGTAACTGAAGATGGCAAAGGTAACCTCCAGAAAAAACATAATTTCCCCCCGGCTGTTGTTTGCCCATGTTCCAGAGGTGATCCTCTTTACAACAGGAATATATTTTGTTCCATTAGAAGTAATTAACTGCTATTATCAACTTCAGTGACTGCTTGCTTTTGAGACTTTCCTATTAAAACATATTGTAATGAAATTCTTTGTGCCTTGCTGACAGCAATTTAAAGGCTGACTTTCTTTTGTGAGAAGACTATTGTGAAGCTAGATCTCAGCAATCAACATGAAAAGATACTAGAATAAAAATTTTCTTAAAGTTTCAATTTCTTGGACATTACAGTTTTATTGTGAAAAATAATAAATTATTTCAATTTTAAATGAGAATTCCTTGCTTTCCAGCTCTAAATTTTAAACAATATTTTTCCATACATGTAGAAAAATTTGATTTGATAATGAACAAAAGGTAGTAAAACCATCTGAGAAACTTTAATTATTGAGTTAGTCATGAGACAATGCACCACATCTGAAATGACTGAATGTTTTAGACTTTCCCTGAAAATAAATCGCCTTAGAAGCTTATGACAGGCATGCTCAGCCTCCTTTCATAGTCCAACCCACTCTTATTCATTAAGCTTCACACACTGATGAAAGAACAGGAAAAGATCTCTTGTGTTGAACTGTTCAGCTTCTTTGCCAAATATTAAAAGATCCCACTGCACCACAGCTGTATGAATGACTTTCCAAAGCAGGAGAAATATCTGGCCTGTGTACTTAAACCTTTACAAGCAGCAAACAGACCATGGGGGAAAGGGAGCCTGTGAGATGCAGAAATTTTGTACCTTGGAGCTGAGGTCAATTTAGTTTCTGAAGCCTGATCCAAGTCAATGCAGATCCATCTGCTGAGTCTAGCAGAGGTGGAACATGGCAGCTGGAATAGCCATATCTGTTCCATTAACATGTGCTCATGTTTTACTGAAGGGTTGCTTGTTAAAATATGTATATTTTTCTTCTTCAGCTGCCCCCCTTCAAAGGCAGAGCTATTCATCCTCCATTCCTTTTACAAACATGTGATGAATACAGATCCAAATCCGTCTGCGTTTCTCGAGATCTGATATTCCTGACATCAGATCTCGAGGATCAAAGTAAAACATTCATTAAGTCTGTCCAGCATTGCCATAATGATCTCCTTAAATGGAATATGGTACTTTAAACATCAAAAAACACCTTTCTCATAAAGTAAGGGAACATTCACTTCTCTTATTTACCTGATGGCTTGAGATGTTTGTCAGAAGTTTTACCAGAGTGGGGAAATGCAAATACTGTTTAGATATCTTAAAATATGAAAGGGCAGCATGCTTATTAACTAGACAGCTTTTATTTCCTTACCAAAGTATGCCATCATGTTCTGGGTCCTCAGGGAGACATCTCCAGGAACCATAAAAAATGCAATTCCTACCGCTAAGGATTTCAATCTTTCATCTCTCTAGAGTTCAAGAAAACAACTTTACAAAAACCCCAAGCCTGTGTGTTAAGTAGCAATTGACACTTGAATACAGATGACTTTTTAATAATTTTGATTAAATCTATCCAAGTCATAAATATATATCTGTATAACACTGCAGTGTAAAGCTGAGGTAAAGTTCAGAACCCTACAAATATTTTTCCAATATACAAATTATTTTATGATACTAGTAAATTTTTTTCATGGCAGAAATGATGGGAGAAGAAATGTTGAATACCGTTATTTTCCTCTTTCTTCAGTAAATATTTATGAAGAGAGTGAGGCCAAGACTTTGCACATGCAGTCTGCTAGGTATGTAGATAGAGGCCAGCTATAAATATGAGCAGTGACATCTTACAGCAGGGTGTGGGGAGAACATCCTGGGTAATTAATTTAGGCTGACAGTCGGTATCACGAGACACATGATATTAGCTACAGTGACAGTGTTATCTGGTCAAGAGGAGGGTCAGTTTCCATTAGGAAACCCTATTTTCCAAAGATTTGGAACCTGACACAGTAATTGTTAAAACTTGGCATTAAAAAAAGTTTTCCATTCACTAGCATAATTTCCTCTTGAAGAACTGATGACCAAAACTGAGGTGGCTATTTTAGGATAGTTGGAGACGGAAAGGAGAGGGGAAAATCCCACCCATTGTAGCAATATCAGGAGTTGGTTTGCTTTCCATTAGCAAAGGGAGCTACAGACTTCTGAAAACAACAAAGAAGCTCTATCAGCCAGAGCCAGCTCCTGGTATAGGCAATATAGGTAGCTTAGCTTCCCAGGGTAAGGGGACTGAGTACCTTATATCTAAAGAGGTGAAACCTAGAGCCAAAGAGAAGAGTGGAAAGCAGAGCTGTGTCCCCCACATTTATCCACAGTCTCACTTTGCCCCCTGGATTTTTCTTCCTTCCCAGGACCGATTCTACGGTGGCCACAAAATCACTGCATTGCCAGGACATTGCTGCACGCGTTGTCCAGATGCACAACTTTCTGAAGCAGAACTTCATCTTCAGTGCTCAGACCCAACAGTCTTAGCTATTTTTTAAAGCAGCCTGGTTCAGGGCTTGGAGGTTTGTAAAAGGAGATTATAAAGGGGCACTACCAGGGATCAAGTTTATCACTCAAAGAGTAAAACAAATGTGACAGATGTGTTGAGAGAGCAAGAGATAAGAGGGCTGCTATCCCCAGTGATGGGTTTATTAATTGTGCACAGGGAGATTAAATGAGCAGCCAAAAGGTCATGCAGGAAGAGCCTGGTCTCCTGACACCCTATCCAGTGCTGTATCTACCAGACCTTCCTTCTTCCTGAGACACAGCAGAAGTTTTTTTCCTGAGAAAGGAATGTGGAAATTGCCCTGGCTTTGCCAGGCAGCCCCGCTGCTCACGAAACCTTCCAAGCTGTCACCAAATCAAATGTACATAATGCTATTAGTTTAGTTCCAAGATGCATCTTTTTTCTTTCCTTATGCTTATAAGGATTTTTAACACACAAATGCTCACTGTAAGAAGTAAATAGAATATTTTCTATTACTGAAACCATTAAGCTGTTAAATTTTACTCAAACTATTATTGAATGTTATCAGTTCAAGGATTTGTGAGTGGCCTCGATTAATAGGCAAATCTTAAAAGACAGGGACTTGGTTGGGAAAAGCATCTGCAAGTCCAGACCGTGGTGTGTATCCAAAGCTCTGAAGCCACTGCAATTGGGCTGTAAAATTGACAAAAGCGGGGTCTATTAATGAGATTTCTGGCAAACCTTCTGTTGATCACAACCAAAATTTAGAGCAGCTTCTCATCAACATGTCATTTCTGGTTCTAGTCCTAAGTAGGTATTGTAAATGTAAAAGGCAGTAAATACAGAAGTAGGTTTTCCCAGATTTTCTAATGGTTCCTTAAAACAATGAAGTTACGTTTGCTTCTAAAAATGAACAGGAGGATCCAGGACATCTTATTCCAAGTGATTTGTTCAGACCTGTCCTTACACTGTTGGGCTGTTGTTCTCAGCTGTTGAGCTGAATGCTGCTCCAGACTGGTACAACTACATTCCCACTGGATACTTCAGGTGCAACTCATCCAGCTGGAACTTGGAAATATAATTGTGTTTTTTTAATTTTCTCAAACTTCTGCACAAAATAGAGTTCTTTTTCTTTGAAGAGATAAAATGGAAGTATATTCTGACCTTGGAGGGAGCATGAAAAAAAGCCCCAAATATATTCACATCTTCTGCAATATATGAACAGGGCTGAGTGTGATTAGCCAGCTATTAAAAAAAAATCAAGAAATCATAAAGACACTGCTGTATGTTGAAAGGTCAGTGCTTAGCTTGCCACTTGCCCCTAGAATTTTGGACAAAGTATCAAAATTTGTCACCACCTTGGCAATTAGAAGCTTGTTCCGCCTCTTAAGTAGATGGGGAAAGAAGCAGGAAAAAACTGCAGCAAGACCTTACATTTTTGAGATGCCACTGAATTGTTGAGCTGCCTCACCCAAGTTTCCTTAGAATTTGCAAAGATCAGGAAAGTTCAGCTGACAGACAGTTTCTTTTCCCTGAGTTCAGCCTCCAACATGCTCTTCTCTGTCTTGACTCAGGGAAGAGCAGTGCAGGAGCACTACCACAGTCTATAATATTTTTTTAATGTCTGAATTTTAAACAGGCAATAGCGAGCAAGATTGCCAGGTAATGTGATGATCTGAAACCAAGCAAATGTGTCAACGGGAGAGGGAGAAGTGCTCAGAGACAAGAAATTTCTGCATATTCAGTACAGATTTAGGCTTCAGCTAAGAGATGCATATACTGTGGATAACACTGCTTAAGAGTGGTTAGAGGAATTCTATGCGAGGGAAAAAAAAACAACAAAAACCACAAAAAATAAGCCCACAGAAATTAATTATGCTGTTCAGTTAATAGTTCTGAAGCAATTCTCATTTGATTTAAAATCAGCATCACTCCCTAGAATTACATGAGCGGCAGACCCAGTCCTAAATCCCTTTTCCTTCTCTTTGATGCATCAGTTCTGTTCTTAGGCTTCACAATTACTGCAGTTATTTATTTTGCTAAATCTATTTTAATTTATCCCTGATCCTAAGGGTTTCAATCTCCGTTACCATAACAGTGTCACATTAACACAGTTTTAAAAATGTAAATTGATTTGTTTTGATTGATTTTGTCTGACCTTTAAAAATGGGTAAAAGTATTTAAATGATGTAATAAACCACTCTAAAATACAACAAATATGCATAGATTAGCTTAATAATAGAGTGGAGAGCTTAGAAAATGGTCCTTCTAGCAGACCCTCTGTGCTGACAAACAGAAGCTTTGCAATCGCTTAGAGTTCAGAAAGCTGCAATAACTTTAACAAGGAGGAAAAATATCTACAACAGAAGCTAAAAGCAGGAAAGCAGCGAAAGAAAGGAACATTGATTCTCTACTTCTAGGATATGTTAGAAAATCTACTGAAGGGGCAAACCATTTCTGAAGCTGAAATCCTGGGTTTAAGGTCAAAATTTGATATTTTTCTATGGATTTCAGTACTGCCAGAATTTCATAAGAAGGACTAATACCCAGCAGAAGTTGCACCAACCCACAGAGTAGCAGATGCAGCTTGAGGACCAGCAGGTGAGTTTCTGAATCCCTGTCCCATTAAGAGCCAGGCAGAGCTCATTGCTGTGACAGCACCTGCAGCTTGCCCTTTGTTTGGCCTTGCAAAGTTACGTGCAGTTGTTTTGCAGTGTCATACAGGGGTAAGGATGCAGTACCGGCACGTGCACCGAGTGCACAGTGCATGCTCTGCTCCGTAGATAAGCAGGTCGTTCTCGTGCACAGCGGATGCTTGCACAAGCAGAGGGAAACCACTACGCTGGAGAACCCAGACCCTGATGTAGAATTCCTGTCGCCCTTTGTTTCCTTTATAAACCCAAGGATAGTAAAACTTCACAGAACAGAAGGGAAATACAGAAATAAAAATATCAAAATATTTTCCATGGCAGAGAGGAAATACAATAAAGAGCTTTGAACCAAATAAATACTCTGCCTTATCTTTTCAATCAAGTGATAAAATAAAAGAGAAAGTCAGCAACAAAAAGTGAACTGAATGCACAAAACAGTAGCAGCCAGGAATCAGTGTGTAAAAAGAAATGTAGCCAGGGGATTCAGGTTACTGAAAAACAGAAATCCTGTGAAGGACATAAGCTACTCATCTTAATTTTGATTTCTAGAAAAAATCTGGAACAAATTGTCCCCTGGAAGATAAAAGTGGCTAAGTGGCAGACACTACAGATTTGTCATGAGCAAGCTGTGTTGAATCCATCTAACTTTCTTCTTTGACCAGATCAAGGATTATGTGAATGAAGGAGAAGCAATAGGCATATTTGACCTTAATGAGGCTTTTGACACTATCTCACATGACGTTCTCATTAGCAAGCTAGGCATATACTGCCTTGATGAAACTGGTATGAGGGGTGAAAAAGTGATTGGAAATCTATACTTACCGAGTACTTATCAATGGTTCATTATCCAAATTGAAGGGTGTATTGAGTGACATTCTGCAGGAGTCTGTCCTAAGTCCACATTTATTCAATATTTTCATTAACGAGGATGATGGAATAGGAAGTATGTTTATTAAATTTGCAGAGGATATGGAGCAAGGAGGGACTACAAGCTCATTGAAAATTCAAAATGAGCTTGACTATCGAAGGAACATTCTGAAAATTATCAGCAAGATGAATTGAATGAAGTTTGTTAGGGATAAAAAGCAAAGGAAATAATAATTTGTCAGGAATAATCAACTGCTCTTATCTGAACTGGGTGGCAATAGGCTAGGCAGCACTTTTATGGACAAAGACCTCAGGGTTATAGCAGATCAAAAGGCGGACATGAGTCAGCAATGTCATTTCTAGTTCAGGCAGGAGTGCTGTGAGAAAGAACATCAAATAATTCACATATTTGTCTGAGCACTGAGAAAGATTCTGTGAGATTTTTGCTCTATTGGAACACAGTGCTCTGAAAAAGATACTGTCCAAAAGGCAGTAATAAGAGTGGTCAAGACCTAAGCTAATACAACTGGTTGTGTGTAAGCCAGAGAACTGGAACTACTTATGCTACTGAGAAGGTCCCACAGGGGTCCATAATAGCCCTTAAGCAGACAAAAGGCCTTTACAGATAAGATACAGTCTGCTTTCTGTGTTCATGAGGTTTGGAACAGGAACTAAAGAGTTTAAATTACAGACAAGGAAAATTTATGTTAGATACTAGGGAAACTTTAATGGTGAGAATAGAAAAACTCTGCAATAAATTTCCTGACAATTTTACTGAATCTTCAAAACAAAGATTATAGAAAAGGCTGGACAAATAAGAGTTAATAATTATGTAGATATAGATGATTATTCTAGGGACATTAGGTGATGAACCTTCCCTTCCAGCTCTATAATTTTATTAAGTGAAGGTACAGACTTTCTAAAAAGGCAGGGCTGAGCTAGTCGACATGATAATATCTGGAGATGGAATTTGGATGAGCTGAGTATTCTCCCATACTGGAACTCAGAGAACTTCAATATGAAACTTCAAGAACAAAGGACATCATTTGTAATTAATGTCTGTTTATGATTGTGAGTCCCAATATGTAAAAAGAGAGAGACGGAGAGAGAGAGAGGAAATGGGCAATCTAGCAACTTCTGATCGAGTATGCCCAATGCTTTAGAACAAACTCTGAAGGAAAGAAAAATGAAACACAGAAAAAAAAATATTGAAAGTAGGTTGTATCAAACTAAGACTTCCCTCTCAGTGAGACAGTTGTTTTTTCTCTAGGAAGAAATATTTCCTCAACTTAGTGCCTGGGAAATTATTGGCTAAACTGAGCAAGATGGAGATGAAAGCAAAACCTTTAATTACTGAGGAAGTGACTGAAGGAGAGATGGCAAGGGATTAGAGGAAGTTATTAGTGAAGCTCTACAAGGATAGGTCTTGGGATGATTTTTCACTAGGTGGGAGTCTTTGCTGATGACACAAGGTTGAGAGACATTACTAAGGTATTGGAAAACAAAGACAGAATTGTAGTAGTATTAAAAATGCTATAAATTGAATGTTGTTTCATAGCCAAAGTGCATGTCATGCATGTGGAGACCAATGAGAGAGCTGATTAGGGAGCTCATGAGCTGGACATAACAAAGAGGAAAATGTTCAGGAGTTTCAGAAGAAAAAATCATTCTTTAATGAGTCATTAATGTGTTCTGAACAGAGGAAGATGAGCAGCTGAAATAATAGACAACAGCCATTAGGACATTCCCAACATTAAGGAGGAAGCATGTGCACCATTGTGCAAGGGACCAACAAGAGCTCAGTCTGAAGACTGGATTTAAGGAGTCAGTGCACTGAATGGATCAGGTAAAGTTGAACTATTTTATGAGAGGAGATTCAAAGAGGTAGACTTTATTTTGCAAAGCTATATAATCCAGAACAGAATAGAGAAGGGGGTAAATTCACTCCCAAAGGTTCTCAGGGCAGTATCATGATGATACAAATGCTAGAAAAAAATATTATTTTAGTTAGAGGACAATGCTAACACAAGATCAATGAACCATGTACTATTTTAGTTTAGCTACAATAAAGAAGCTTTCAAACTCTGGAACAATGTGCTGATATTAGCAGTTGTGTGGGCATACCATTGAATTTATTTAATTTGATCTGTTTCTGAAGGAGGTTCTAAATGGTATTATGTGAAGGGATGGAAAACTGGACTCTCCATTTGCACTTCCCAACTATGTGCTCCCACAAACCTTTCCTCATCTGGCCAGAGTAAGCAAGTAGGATGAACTTTTGGGATTCACAGCTTTGAAAGAAAGGTGTGGTGATACTCTGTTAGAGGGCAACACAATTTTTTTCATTGCTGTTTCAATCACTATACAATTCCTTCCTGCTCTGATAGACTCTCAAATCTGAATTCCCCAAGCACTGGAAGGAAATAGACTATTCCACATAACAGTGTACTTTGGACCTGAAGGTCTCAAGGCAGTTATACTTACCAAGAGAGGAAACATCAAACATCACACCCTTGCCTCCCTTCCTGTTCCAAGATAAAAGATTTGTCGTGAGCAGTGTAGTGCAAGAACAGCTATTCTCAAATTAGGGAGAGTGGGATAATGTGTTACTTAAAAGCCAGATGACAGCCAAAATACCAATCAGAGCAAGTCCTGATTTCTGCTAATGTACTGTTATACATTGCCATATGCACAAGTACCAGTTTATGTTTCCTCTACAAACCTATCATGAGCTATTTCCTGTTAATTATTTAGAGTATGTAGCTGATTACTTAAGAACAGCACTCACTGCTGCACAATTAGACAACTCAGACTTTTAGATACAAGATACACATGGTAAGCACCTAACAGAATAACCAGCTTACGCTCTATTTCACTTATTGATATGTTTCCACATGTGAAGGCAAACGCTATTATTGCTTAGAGAATAAATATTCCAGGGCAATAATTCCAAGCAAACAGACTTGTGGCACACGAGTTCGGCAACAGCAGATAAGAAGGGATTTGATCATGCTCAAACTGAGCAGTTGGCCAGAAATCCAGTGGACATTTATTTTGGAAGCTTTCTAATAGCTCTCCCGCTGGGTCTACTTTATGCTAAGTGTTTCTAATATGTGGCAGTGCTGGTCAAACACCAGAAATAATCTGTATGCTCTTTCCAAAAATTCCAGCCAGCTGGTCAGTGAACAAAGGAATTTCATAATGAGAAGATTCATACTTTCCCCCTGCCTTCTTTGTGGAAATATTTTGGCTAGGTTTCATTCTTTCTTGCCTAGTATGATAGCATTAACAGATATTTATATTTTTAATGTAAATTCCGATCTTTTTGTGTAGAAATTACATAGGAATATTTTCCCTATTGTGCTTATCATTTTTTGTCGTTAACATAGGAATGTTAAAGAAAAAGTCTTCAGAGTAACACAGAGTAAGTTTTTCAAAGCATGTCTGTGGTTAAGAAACACGGGAATCCTCAATGTCTCAGAGGCTTTGGAAACTCCGTACTGTGTACGCCAACAATATGACAGCATAGGAACACCCATAGCAAGTCAAAAGAAAAATCCACCCAGCCCAGTAATGTATTCAGGAATGGGAAGGACTGGATGCTAAATCAAGAAACAGAACAAGTATAAACTGGCATAATCTTTCTGTATCAACACCAATCAAAATAAACAGACTGGGAACAGAGAACAAAAAAAAAATTGGGAAAAAGAGTGTAAGATCAAAAAAGTACCAAAAACCAGCCAAGGTTGGTCTACAGTCCTTAAATTACATCATGCTGACAACTCCAATAAAATGTATGCTGTCTCCAGCATACGTCTTTAAAAAAAAACAAAACAAAACAAAACAAAACAAAACAAAACAAACCACAACTGTTTATGATGTTCTAGCAAGCACCCCAGAGACCTATTAACAACCTACCTAAATTCACTTCAAGGCAATACTCCTGTAACTGAAATCAGCTATCTCATTGCTTCTGTGCAAACCAGCATACTCGGATCCAGTCAGGACACTGTTTGCTCAGAAAGCTGGGAAATAAATTTATTGCTCTTGAACCCTCTAGTACAGCAGTCACATCTCTCAGATTCACAGAGCTTAAAGTCATGAGGACAAAACTGGTCTCACACCTTATACAGATCCCAGATATCCCTCAAATACTGCTGCTAAACCCTATGCTCAGCGAAGGCATCCAGTTTTGTCCTGACGCAACAAAGACACTGTATTTGCAACAGTCGTGCCTCATTGCTGTATCCATCCTTAAGTAGTTGCCCTAGTTCTACCTGTACCCTCTCTGATTTTCCTGTGTTATCTTTAAAATCAAGGATGCCAGAAATATATTTTGCCTTTCCGTATTAGCTTGACCAGTGCCAGAGGCAGAGGTAACACCACCTCTTTGCTTGTACCTCTTTTCTTCTACCTCTCTGCTCCTGTGCATACAGCCATGGCTCTTGTTAGACCTTTTTGTCACTGGAGCAGAAGCATCCACAGTTTTCCCCTGTCAAGGGATTTTTAAACCTTGTCGATCATGAGATTTGGATTTATGACACAGTTCAATGCCAGTTGGCTTCAATGGTCATTGGATTGCACTCTGGAGGATTTCTGAGACACAAGCAGTAGAATCAATTGGAGTACTGCATCCCTAGAGACTGACTCTAAACCAGTCTTATGTCTTCCCTTGGCTGCAAAGCTGCACAGTGGCTGACTAATTTGCACTACTGTGGGAGCACTGTATTCTAGGAATCAGTTTTTCAGCTTAGGAAGCTTGGCTTCAGAAGAGAAAAAAAAATTAAATGGTGAAATGTTTTCATTCAAATTGACATAACCTAAGTACAACAGGCAGAACTCTGATTTGCACAAATGCAAAAATCATATTTCACTTTCAGGAAAGGGAGAAAAGGGTGTGACCTGGAACCTGCTGAGCTTTCCCAACCAACAGCACAGAAATAGGTGTAGGCACAGGGTCTTTGCAACTCCAGAATCATCTTGTTAGTAGTTATTGAAGGAATGGATATTGTGAGAAAACTGGAATCTGCTCATTACAGTCTAAGTAAAAGCTTTTTCAGCTGTAGCAAACTGCAGTTTAATTGAAATTGCATTCTTGTCAACAAAACGCATAGCAGATAAATTGCTTGCACTAATCATGCCCTGCCCTTGTACTTTGCTTACAGATTGTCATTAATATCATGATGACCTGTGACAGACAGGCTTCAGTGTGTGCTACTGTGCTGTTTAGTTTAGCCAGGATGAATTGTCCAGCTACAATTCAGCACTGAAACAGTGCATCATTTAAAAAGAACAGTAATGTGAGCTGCACTGTACATGAGAAGACAACAGGAAGCTTGAGATGACTCTGCTAAGCACATTGTTTTCTGCATGTATGTCTTCAGTGGGGCATATCTTGCAGGATGGGATCATATATCCGAACGCAAGACAGAGAAAAACAGGAGAGCAGAACTGGTCCATTTTGTCTTCAAGATTACTTTTTCCCAAGTTTTTTGACACATTGGATTAGCTTTCTGTGACAGCTGTGGTTACAGAATCGTCATGTCTGGCAGGTGATAAATCCCGTCACACTATCTTTCCCATGGGAATGAAGAACAGAGACCTTTATAAAACTGAAGTCTTTAGAAGCTCCTCTGCCCCTTTTACAAGGGAGGAGAGATGTTCCCATTCTCTTGCTCTTATCCTTCACTGGAAAATTGCTCTTACAGGCTGCTTTGGCTGTAATTGAGATAGTGGAGTTTGATCCTATTGCACAGTTGCCTCATGTTGTTGAATATCTGTTGAATTTTACTGGTGGAGTGAACCATCCATCCTAAATTCAAGACCTCAAACACAATAAACTACCCAAAAAGATAGCACAATTGTATTTTCATGAATCCTGAATTTTCTGACTTATATTATGTGCACAGTAGAAAACTGAGTGAATGCCTCCCAGAGGACTAGAAGGTTTAAAGTGATTATTAATTTGGCTATTGGACACTACATGAGAAATTGAGTAAAAGTGGCTCCTCTAAGCCAGACTGAAGGTCCACCAATCCTAGTAGACCTAGAGGAGAACAGAAGAACATAGGAAAACTGGTTAGTGTTTCCCACAGTAAGTCCTCCTAACCTGCAGCCCCTGCAGCTCAGAGTCTTTCTGAGTCAAAGATAGTCTCTGTGCATCTAGTAACTCTCAAGGGATACATCTTCTGAAGACTTCCATCCAGTGTCTCTTGAACTTTCAGCATCCATGATGTCCTGTGACAAGAGCTTCTTCTACTAAACTACACGTTTTATGAACAATTGGATCCTTTAGATTGCAGTCTGAACTTTCCACTCACTGGCTTTGCATCAGACCTACTGGTTCCCATAGAGCAACTTACATTGTCCCTGTTTTACAGACCTTGCCTGGACGTGCAGGAAGGCAGCACATGCAATTTTTAAATTTGCAAAACATGGAGAGCAATCTATTCTTTATTTTGGATTTGTTGGTATGCAATTGCATTACTGGCATCCCAAAAAATTCACCTTTCCACAGTTATTAATTGTTTTATTTATGATTGTCTTACCATATATATTTTCATACACATAATCATAGCAGTACTCTCCCTTTTTGTTCAGTCAGAGAACCTAGAGAGGGATATAATAGAGTCCTGTCCTCCAAATGGAGAATAATGCTTTGCTAAATTTTTGTGATGGCATTTCAATGACCAGCAAAATTTTTGGCTAAAATTTACACGAACATATTTAATCCAGAAATTTAAAATTTTGCATCTAATTCCTCATTTCTTCTGATATTTTTCAAAACCAAAAATCCAGAAAATTTCAAAGCACAAAACCCCTTTCTGTCCCTTCTGACTGCAGTATGTTGTGAGGAGGAGCAGTACCTAGCATGCACTTGTGGTGTAGGTGTCTGAGAAAAGGAAACTCTGGTGGTTTATCTCATCAGAATATGACAGCCCAGCCACTTTCACTGCTCTCTTCCTCTAATACTATGTCAGTTCTACTTACACTCCCCTTATCAGCTGACATCTGCAATGCCCTTTGTATTGTGACACATCATTGAAAAGATGGAAAGTCTTGAGTGGATGTCATTGCCTGTCTCATTAACCATTAGACTCTCATCTGAAGCGGTAAGCATGTTTTCTGTTTGTTCACAGGTGTTACTACCCCTTTATTTAACAGTAATTCTTAGTGCCTTAAAAGTAATCCCCATGAAGGATGATAAGGAATCTTGAGCCTCCTAACATGTTGCTGCTTGCTGCCTGTGAACATGCTGATCTGATCAGCTGGGCTCACTGAAATTTCAAGACACACACACACAGAGTCAACTTGTTAAAGCACTCACATGCCATGACAGCAAACATGGTTTCAAGCTGCAGATTAGACATCAATTGTGTCTTTCAAAAAGCAAGTTAAATCCCATGCACAATTCCTGGAGGTGGTGTGTTTCGTATATATTAATATGGGTTGAGTCCTAATCTTCTTGGTTCCCAGCTATCAGTTCACCTGCCTGTTACAGGGACACAGTAGCAGCAGGCGAGCTGCAGGCTGATGTGGCAAAAGCACTGCCTACAGTTTGAAGCTGTGGTATTGAGTAGCTCTGGGCACTAGATAAGGATCACAACTGGTCAAATATTGAAATGCTGGGGTGTGAATATTTCTAATGAGTTTGGTTTGCTTTAAATCACTGCTTGCTTGTCATATGATTTATATATACTCAGATACATCTAGGATATTTCTGGAAATATTTGTTAATCCCAAAAGTTTTATGCATTTTAGAATGAATAATCGTTTATTTTAAAATATCTACTGAAGTATATTATTCATTATTTACCATAGGAAGCAAAACTGATAACAGATTGCACAGCAGACTATGTACATGCAGGGGTGAATAACCAAAGCCTATTTTCTCTGAAGTGGAAGCACAGGTTCAGAAAATTCTCCACTGTAACTATGGTGCATCTATTTCCATGTGAGAAAGATGCTTTCTGACAGTCTGTATTATTTTGTGGAACATTTACTCATCCAAAAGAGAGGGCTGTATCATTAAAGAAGGTTATTTGTAAACAGTAAAACAATCCATCAGAAATCAAGATACAGTACTTCAACCCCAGTGTTTCAATGTGGATTTAACCTGAGCATGCAGGTGGGACCCTTTCCATCTAAGTGAGGTTGTTTAAGAATCAAAAGTCAGGTTTAAACTGCAGATTTAGCAGAGATAGAAAGGCAGGAAAAGCTCTTTGGGTTATTTAGTGCCACTGCAAAATGAGATGGTCAAATCTTCCCAGTGTTTTATTAGAAAATTTACAATTCACCAAGTCAAGCTGGGCCAAATCCCCTGCAGCTACAAGCCACAGGGGCCCTGCTAGAATCCATGCAAATACATTAATTCGAGCCCAGATTTCAACTATGAGTTTACATCTTTGCAGCATGGGATGTTTTCAGGTTTTCAACTCACCAATTTCACCCACAGTCTCTTCACTGCCACAGTAGTGGTATTGGTCATCCATTTCACAGAAAAGCTACTGAAAAAAAACAAAAAGTAGTTGAATAACTCATTCAGCCCTAGATATAGTAGCTGCAGAGCATTGCACAAAAACTGCTCTTCTGCAAGCCACAGTAAAGCTCTTGTCAAGAAAATGGAAATTCTTCTTGCTACTGCAATCCTAGATGTCACTTGTAATAGTGGGAAGAGAACAATTGTCAAAGACAAGACTGATCTTTTAACTGATAGGATCTTTTTCAGCTTCCCATTGGAACACAAGAGACATCAGATGCCCAGATAACATCATTTCCACTGGAAGTGTCTGATAAAGATTGGTTTATTTGCAACAGAGCAGAGCATTCTTTTCAAACATGGCTTATGGTTCCAAGTCACTCTCCATGCTGCATTTTCTTTTCTGTGCAATCAGAAATCCATTTATAGCTCTTATGTGATGTCCAGTGGAAAGTAACAACTCTGGGTCAGTTCCTCAGGTAGCATAAATCAGCGTGGCCTTACTGACTCCAGTATTGCCATCAAACGTAGCTGAAGGTCTCTCTCTGCTGACATTTAATTCCTGTGTTTGAAACACGAATACGTGCACAAACACTGAGAGCCCTTAAATTAAATGTTTTTATTCAGGGGGAAAAGTACTGGCTTTAGCAGAAACTAACAGCCCTCCAGCTTTCACCTCTTTCTGAATAACTCAGACAAGCAAATCAATCAAGACTTTTTTTTCCAAGCTTACAACAGAGTGCAGTAGATTTACTACGAGTACTAGATTTCTTTCTGCTGGTATATGTGTGTATCTGAGGCAAAACATAAATAACATAAAAGTTCCAGTTAATATAGCTCTGAGCAGGAATATGTTTTTTTCTTTCATGTATGATTTTCATGGCTATATTCAGGTGGTGATGTTATTCATCCCTTTATTCTCAGTCCAACAGAGCTGTCTGCAGGTGACACACAGAGCAAGTGTATAATCTGGAGTACACAATGGGAAAGCCAGGTGGGTAAAACAACATCCATTTGCAAGATAGCAGAAGATTTTAATCCTGAATTTCTTACATGTCAGTCCTCCAGTTCCCTCTCTGTGGTTTCTCTGCAGTGTCTGAGAGGTAGTCAGTCATCACACTCTAAGCTCATTCAGTTTTGATAAAGCCAGAGCAAAGGCACGGCAGGGCATGCAGTTGGGAGGCAATAGGACAATGATAGCTGGGCCCTACCACTGATCCCAGTAATGGGCACATGAGGGAAGGAGCCCAGGGAGCCATTTGCCATCTAAAATGAGACAGGCTACAGCAAAGACAGTAATCCAGAGTGACAGCACTGAAGTAGCTGTACTGTTCCCTTTCACCCAAACCCATTTTAGAATCATGGAACCACAGAATCACAGAATGGTTTGGGTTGGAAGGGACCTTAATGATCTTCTAGTTCCAACCCCCATGCCATGAGCAGGGACACCTTCCACTAGACCAGGTTGCTTAAAGCCTTATCCAACCTGGCCTTGAACACTTCCAGGGAGGGGACATCCACAACTTCTCTGGGAAACCTGTTCCAGTGTCTCACCACCCTCACAGGAAATAATTTCTTCCTCATATGTAATCTAAATCTACTCTCTTCCAGTTTAGAGCCATTTCCCCTTGTTCTATCCCTACCTGCCCTTGGAAAAAAGTCTCTCCCCAGCCTTCCTGTAGCCCCCTCATGTATTAGAAGGCCACTATAAGATCTCCTCTAAGCCTTCTCTTCTCCAGGCTGAACAGCCCCATCTCTCTCAACCTGTCCTCATTGGAGAGGTGCTCCATCCCTCTGATCATCCTGGTGGCCTCCTCTGGACTGGCTCCAGTAGGTCCATGTCCTTCTTGTGTTGGGAGCCCCAGAACTGGACTCAGCACTCCAGGTGGTGTCTCATGAGAGCAGAGCAGAGGGGGAGAACCACCTCCCTCGACCCTCTGGGCACACTTCTCTTGATGCAGCCCAGGATATTGTTGGCCTTCTGGGCTGCAAGTGCACATTGCCAGCTCATGTTCAGCTTCTCATCCACCAGAAACCCCAAGTCCTTCTCTGCAGGGCTGCTCTTGATCCAGTCTCCACCCAACTTGTATTTTGTGCCTGTGCTTTAGAGGACAACATAATGAGGCACCTGAATCTAAGTTTTCTGCAAAAGACTCTGGGCTTGGGAAACAAGGCATCTTTCCTGCCCTGATTCCCAGTGTCATCCATCCACAGAAAGGCTGACAGGCACTTCAGCTTGCTATGGTGTAAAATCCTCTGGGCTGAGCAGGTTTCCTCTTTTTTCAGCCTTTCCATGAAAACCAAGCAGCAGAGCCCAGGGTTCATCTCTCCTAGCTGAGTGACATCCTCCTTAGACTAGAGTCCTGACCCAAAATGTTCACTGACTTTTTAGCCCTGATATCTTAGTTCTCCTGGCTACACAAAAGAAGAAAAGGACACCAAGTAACATGAAACTGCAGTGTCTGAAGAGCATGGATGATGAAGCCTTTACTGCCTGAGAAGCAAATTTATTAGGAAGATAAAGAGGGGCCATGATAGATTAAATGTTGCTGAGAGATGAAGTAGATATCCTTAAGGGTCTGAGCGATTTCTTCATCCTGGGAAATGGAGGACCTGTAATATCTCAGAGTCCATGTTTTCCTTGAGGGGAACAGAAATGCTAAAGAAAAAAAACTCATTGCAGTAGAGAAGATAATAAGGCAATTAAAGCTCTCAGTACTATTAAAAAGTTGACAAAGTACCAGAATTAGATGAAATACATCACTGAAATCAGCATGGAAAGAGCAAATAAAATGGAAAAGCCTTTGGAGAAGAATTTTGATAGCTTACTAATGACAATGTTAGTACCAGAAGATAAGGTAATTTCAGTATGTAAGGAAGGACTGAGGTTAAAAATAGGCACATTTCACCTGAATTTCAGGAAATTAGTCAATAATGTATCTCAAGATGAATTGATTTGAAAGGTCAGACAGGATGGTGACATTGCTGCAAGTGGGAAAATTAGCAAAACTGGTCAGAAATTGCCCTTTGGCTGGCAGCCAAAGGTTCTAATAAGGTGGTGTGAAGCCTTAAGATGAAGTGATACATATCATCAAAATTCATAAATAGACCATCCTCTCTGACCACATTCTTTATACTCCAAATACTCTGTAAAACCTGAAAAGGTTATCTACATTCATCAGTGTACCCTCACCAAGTTTGCAAATGACACAAAACTGGGAGGAGTGGCTGATACACCAGAGGGTCATGTTGCCATCCAGGGGAACCTCAGCAGGCTGGAGAAATGGGCTGACAGGAACTTAATGAAGTTCAGCAAGGAGCAGAGCAAAGTCCTGCTCCTGAAGAGGAACAACCCCCTGAACCAATATATTCTGGGCACAATCCAGCTGGAAAACAGCTTGACAGAAAGAGTCCTGGAGGCCATGGTGGACACCAAGTTAACATGGACCAGCAACCTACCTTTGCCATAGAGAAAGCAATTGGTACCCTGGTCTGCATTAGGCAAAGCACTGTCAGTGGGTCAAAGGAGGTGGTCCTTCCCCTTTATTAAGCAGTAGTGAGGCTACACAGGGAATAATGTGTCCAATTCTGGGCTTCCCAGTGCAAGAGACCTCAACACACTGCAGATAGCCCAAAGTGCCCCAAAATTTGTGGGTCTGGAGCATCTCTATTGTGAGGAAAGGCCAAGAGAGCTGGGACTGTTCACCCTGGAGAAGAGAAGGTTCCAGGGATCTTATCAATGTATATAAATAGGGAGGGTGCAAAGGAGACGGATCCAGGCTCTTTTCAGTGCTACCCAGTGACAGGACCAGAGGCAAAGGACACAAGCTGAAACATGGGAGGTGATGTCTGAGTATCAAGAAATGCCTTTTAACTGTGATGATGAGCAGTGGAACAGTTTACCCAGAGAGGTTGTGGAGTCTTCTACCTTTGCTGACTTATTTAAAAGCCATCTGGACACAGTCCTGGGATCTAGGTGGCCCTGCTTGAGCAGGCTGGCTGGACCAGATGACCTCCCAAGGTCCCTTCCAACTGCAACCTGTCTGTGATTCTGTGATCTGTGCTTTCCATTATTGTTGTCCCTCTCTCTGTTTTATATTATCCGAGTCCTCAATGATATCAGAAAATAGGCTATCTGAGAGCAAATGGAACGAGGTAAGGATTATCAGATGTGGCTCTGCCTCCTGTCTCTGTCCCTAGGTGTTCCTCAGTACCAGGAAAACTACAGGGTGCTCAGTCCCACCCAGTGATTCAACATTGTTCCATGTCTGAGTGGCAAAATTAAAATGCAAATAAATCCTAGAATGTCACCCACCACTGCTCTGGCAGTAAGTTTAAGTTTCTCTTTGGGCTTTGTACTCACTGGAAGAAGCAAAACCACAAAGGATCTCCCAGATAGACTTATGTCTCTGTCCCTCAAAAGCAGTAATATCTAATAGAGTGTTTCCCACTGTTGAAGTTATTTGATCTGATGCAAAACAATCAGGTCAGCCTTAAGACAGCTAAAAGAATTGATCTGTAATGTTTGAAAGAGTCCAAAACACATATTTGGCTAAATAAGTGTAAATTGCTCCTTTTCCAAACCTTACCTAAAAAAAAAAGTTAAAGATTTTATAAGAAAACATAGGCTTACATTTTTTCATGAAAATAAGTGCTGAAAAGTAATTAACAATCCATTAAGCAAAAGGTTTCAGAATTATAAGTCATTATTTCAGTTTCTGAAACTCTGAAGAAAGAAAATTACTACCAGAAAACAAAATGAAGGGTATTTGGAGATCTTAGCAAATGGATGTTACAGGACTGTTTCCATATTTAGCCCCATATTTTCATATTTTTAACAGCACTGGAAAGAAGATGTATGATTGCTACCTGCAAATACTAATTTTCTCGAGATAGAGAAATATGGAGATATAATTAAAGTCCTGGAACAAAGTTTTGAAAAGGAAATTCAAATTATCATAAAAATCACTGATAGCAAGGACTAAATGGGTTCTATGGAATACCACTAAAAAGAAACATTTGAGGGCTGAACATACATTATGTTAAAAATTAAATTCTATTCTACATGGGAACCTTTTTTCACTGACAAAGGAATGAACATGATGACTTAATGAGATTTTCCATCTCTAATGTTTATGATTCAGTATATTAAATATGACCTAATTTTTATGAAATACGATGCATACAGGAGGCATATGAGATCCTGGAAGAAAAAAAAAAAATCAATTGATTGGTGGCAATATCCTACTTAAGGGACAGTGAAATTTAATCGGAGGATCATCAAGGTGTCATGGAAAGAAATGTGACTTCCTGAATTTTCATAGCTGCTTTTGCCATATTACAACACACGGTCTTTTCCTGTTCACCGGTGCAATGATGAATAAGTTCTCTGTGCGCATTAGCAAACTGAAGTCTTCCACTTTCAGAAAATCTAGATAAATTATGTGCATGGTTGCATAGGTGCAGACAGGTCCATAGACAGGACAGCAGGTACCCATGTCCTTCCTTTTCTCATTTATTCCTCCAGTCAGACAGCAGTTCCTGAACTTTTTCCAGAAAAGCACTGGAGGCAGCAACCAGAGACACCTGAGAAAGGTGCTCACTCCAAAATTGTCCATCAGAGAAACTGTGATATAATGCCTTCATGAAGAGAGGGAGCACAGAAGCAAGAAGCACTCTGGACTGAGGAGGTATCCTATGTCCTCACTTTCCCAAATTAAATCGGCTTAACATTCACATTTGGAGCATGGAGTGACCTGAGGGGATGTCTGATATTGAAGACTTAGTAAAATAATAACTTTTCCCCCACAGCCTGTTCCGTCCTCCTGTTAATGCACCTGTGGAGCACACAGGAATGGGTTGGAGGAGATGCCATCCCATTGCTGAGGGCTACTGAGGATAATTGCCCTCCCTCTGTCTGGCTGATGAAGCTTGCACAGGATGGTGCGAGAACAGTGAACTGGCCCCCTTGCTCTAGGACACAATCAATACTAAATTAGCCTTTAATTACAAGTCTTTTAATTATTCAGTGTTGACTTATGGTATGAAGCAGCAGCTGTAAATCTTTCTAAAGCAAAAGCTTTGATTCCTAGTATTCTCTCATTATCTCCTATAGTATCCTTGTGCAGGAAAATATAAAACCTCTATTGCCACCATTTCATAATTTTTACAAGACTAATCTAGGAGCCGTGCTGCTGCTCAGGAAGAGTAATAATAAATTTAAAAGCCTCTGGCTGTTCTCAGGTGACATTACCTAGCAGAAAGTGATTGCCTGAAGTTTGATATATCTTAATCGATTTCACTGTAGCAGGGAATAATTTTTATCTTCAGTTCATGAAAAATTCTATACCAAATTGCTTTGGAAGTGGATATTGCAAACTACAGCATCGGTTCCAACATAATTCAATCCCAAACCTAAATCTATATCTGCTTAGACTAGATTCAAAATCCAAAATCACTGATAATGTACTCAGAGACATGTTTACATGATAGAATTATCAGTAATAGATCTAATGTCTGTATCTACTTACGTATCTCTATAGAGAGAGATGTCTAGTTTACCCTGGCTGTTTACTCTTTATAAAAGTAGTAGAAACTTTTCCCCTTATTCCATGCATTGCAATAGAGGTAAAACAATTGAAAAAGTGAACCTTGTGACACTTGTGACAAAATTTAAAAATTAATTTTCAAAGAGTTTTATGCAAGTTATAAATGGCAGAAAATTCAAAGAGCTGTGGTCTTCTGTGTGCAAATAAATTCTTGAATCAATAATTCTGCATTGAAACTGCTACAACTGATTTAGGATGCTGGCTTCCATCCCACAGATGGAGAAGGGGATGCATCTTCTCCCTCTTGCACACTCACAGCCTGGGTTATATGCACATTCCAATTAAAAACGTGAACCATTCAGCAGGTTTGGAGACTTAGCTCAGATCAGACACCAGATGCAATATTAAATACTATCTCGAGTACTCTTTCTATTTGGGTTGTTGAGATACCAGCCTGAGCCTTCCTGTGACATGGGTTGATAGGATATCCTGTGTTTACTGTTTCAGTTCATATGAGAAGACCTGTGCCATCCTCAGCTGGTGCTTCTGCCTTTGCCTGGAACTAAAATGTGGATACACAAACAAAAAACCTGGGAAAACATGTCCATTTTCTGGGACTGAAGACAGGAGCTTGAGTATTTGGCTAGGCTATGGAGGGTTGTGGCTTCTCCATAGCTTACCTAGCTACCCGCAAAACCTAACCATCTACCCTGGGATAATGAACCTGTCAAAAGACAAAGTAGCTGAGGTTCAGGATTCAGCTGTTGTATCCTCTATATAATGGGTCTAGTTTTAAAATTCCATTGGCATTTATCAGAATGATTGCTCTTCTCTGCTCATTATATTGATCTATTATTTCTCACATTCTATAAATACCACAAAGAAAAAAGTTTCTTAAAAAAGAACCGGTAAACAAATCCCTCTGCCAAAAGTTTATAAATTGTGTGTTACTGTAGATACCACAGCAGCAGCAGTTCAAGTGTTAATGACTTATCCTTTCTTAATCACTTTTTTTTTAAATACAGAAACCAGAAAGTGCTTATTATCAACAAATTACTTGTTATAATTTCGTTGTTCCTCCTCAAATCAAGATCATGTTGAATGTGTTAAAACTGCATAAATAAAGCCAATGCCAAACATTTGCATAACTTAAATTTACTAAACACTTGGCTTTTACAGACGTCCTCAAAGCAGTGACTTTATGTTATTTCTCCATCTTGTCCTGTACTATCTTTTGTGCTCCAACATGGAGCTTCATTCCAGTAAAGGCAGGAGTAATCCATTGGCACATTCTTTGCTCTCTCTCATTAAAACTGACAAGAAATAATTACTTCATACTTGTTCTCATTAATAGCTAAAATTGTCTTCCACTTTCTTATATTAGCAATAATTTACATTCAGTACTCAATCAGTTAACTGGAGTCAGGTTCTCAGGTCAGAACTCTCATTTTCCAACTTCTTAACTCTTTTCCCCCATCTCAGGAGGGCAGCTCCTAACCCCATATGGCAAGGGGTGCCCTGCAGCCACAACACTCCACTGGGTGATCCAGGCATATGGGCTATATGGCACCAGCAATAACGGGAAAGCACATAATCATCATTGCCTCCCAAAGTTATCCGTATTTGCTGTCCAACAAGTAGGAATTAGGCTTTGCTTTGTTGCTACCATAAGCATAGCAGTGATAAGAGCACTAATTAGAAGCACAAATAAGTCAGACCAACCTCTTCCACTTGGTGCCAGCTCTGTGGAAGCACATGCTAATGCCAAATCCATATCCTAAAAAATTCAGAGTTACAGAGAAAAAGATGGGAAAAGTAACACTGTTGATATTATATGGCCCTGGAATGAAGTCCTAGAGGAACTGATTAATTGTCTGAACACTTGCACGACATGAGAAGACTGAAAATTTAACTTAGATGGTGTTCTCACATTTGGTGCTTCTCCCACAGATTTTGATGAATTGCGGTGGTACTGCTGAAGTTAAAATAGATGGACCTCAGCCTCTGCAGGTGAAGGAAGGACACAGAGCAATAGATGTCTCTGTAAAACTCTGAACTAGCTCTGAACTAATAGCATGGACTTTAAACAGTAACAAAGACTTTTGAAAGGCATACTTTGGTGGATGAGGCTGAAAGCTTTATGAAACTGCCAGAAATCTCTTTGAAGAAGAAAAGACAATAATAATCTTGTACTTAGGGCCTCAGCAAGAAATTCTTGTCAAACTTTCCACTTCATGTTGCTATTTTTCTTGGTGGGACTTGGCTTAGTTCCAGCCATGATCAGAGATGGACAGAAATTTTTGAGATATTAGAAGTGCAAGCTTAACAGATATCTAGGCTCACTGGAGTTGTCAGCAGAGTCACATCTATCTATCAGGATTGAGAAAGGAAGAACCACAGCATTTATTTTTCTGACAGCTTAAAATTATTCAGAAAGCTACCGTTTGAGAAGAACATGGTAGTTGGACTAGGTGACCTTTAAAGGTCCCTTTCAACCCAAACCATTCTATGATTCTATAAAAAAGAAGGGGCTCAGAAAGGAAAGTTTCAGACATTATCCTGATTCAAGCAGCATCAAGCTAGCTTTGGGTTTAAGCACTCATGAAGAACTACAGACATCATTATCCTTTTTTCCTTTGCACTGACAAAACAGACCGAAGAGAAGAGCTGTACAACAGCAGTACTTAGAGCTCCTATCGCTTCTGCATCTCCCTGCTCCACTGTGAAGGCTCAGAGCACTACACTGCTTTGTGTAGCTATCAAACAGCACAAAATGCTTCTCCTTTCTCCCTGTCCCTCCCATGGCTCTTTCAAGCGAGCAAGAGGGATTGCTATGTGCTGCTTTACACAGACACTTGTCCCCACACTTGTTGTTGAGCCAGGGAAGCCTGGTGGCAGCCCAGCCCAGTAGCACCCAGTAGGTGTTGGAGTCTGGAAGTGAGGTTATTAAGTTTCAAGAAGGGGGATTTGGGTTGGTTGGTTTTGGTGAGTTGCTCAGCTCCTCTGTTAGTGTTGCTGGTGGGCTCCTTTCAGCAGCTGTGCTCCCTCCCATGGCACGCTGGAAGAATCAAGCTTGCTTGCCAGCCTGCAGCACAGCCAGTGAGCAGAAAACACCAGCAGCTTTCCTGCCCTGGTCAGATGCGGATGTCTGTGGGATGAGCTGCAGGTTTCTGCTCCTGTCTTTTCCTCATGCCCCCACGTCCCTGTGAAGGACTGTGAGGGAATGAAAAAAATCAACCTTAAATATCTCTTTGAGGCTAATGGGTGAATTTTTAAGCTAACTCTTCTGTGAATTTAGCACAAAAAAAGTAGAAGTAAAAAAAAAAAAAGTAAGTAGGGAATCTGTTTTAAAGGGGCGTTTACTGAGCTGCTGCTGGGGTTGCAGTTTGCTCCCCACACTCTCCCTTCTGTGGCCCCATCTTCCTTGGCCATGCAAGGGACAGGCACAGCCTGGGGTCACAGCAGTGCCCCATGTCCGTGGGCTGGGGAAGGCAGGGCAGCCTTATATGGGGGCTATATGAGGCACTTGATGCCCCATATAGCACACAGCAACAGCTCAGTGTTTTATAGGCACTTGCACAAACTTCTGAGCATTTTAGTGTCTGTATTGTGCAATACACCCCATCTTTAAACCACTGTGTGACTTCCCAGTCAGTGGTCATTGCATCCCTGCCTCTTTGCCTTGTGCTCGATGGCTCTGAATCTGTTACAGCTGTAACCAGCAGAGCCTGGCTCTTCTGTGCTTTGGTCTTACTCTGGAGATTCTGGATTTAACACTAATGTGTGCATACAGTGTCCGGTTGTCTGCCGCAAAGCCATCTTTTTTACTGCTCCGGCTGCACATGTTACCTGGGAGGCTGATACAGACAGCGCTCCCTGGAAATCCCTCACTGCCTCCTGAGTAGCTTTCAGAAGGCCAGAGTAAAAATGAGCATCCACAGAACAGCTTGGCACCCAAATTCTTGCTGATGATTGAAATGGCCAGTGGGGACTGTGGGCAGCCAGATATCATTAGACATAGCCAGGCAAGACTGCAAACAATAAGACTTTCCCCAAAACAGTCCATGACATATGCAACTAAAAGAAAATAAAAGATAATCAATTATTTTAATTTAAAGATAATTTTTTACTTCCATAGTGCAAGTATTTATTATCTACCTCTTTCATTTCAAAATACAGGCTTTGTTAATTTGCAGATAAGATTTAATTTTAAAGTTCAAAGGTTTTAATGTGAAATGCAAAAAAGAAAGAAAGGAAAGCCTTTGATTGTAAACTCTAGGGTCAAAAAAAAAAAAAAGGAAAAAGATCAAAATGCTGCCACTCTAAAAACTTGTCAGAGGTTTAACTGTGACATTCAGGCATATCATTAAAATTTGCTTTACAACTGCTGCTGTTGTACTTCCAGGCAGTAACATGAAGGAAGCTGAAAGAATTATCTTTGTTTTTTTCCTGAGAAAATTAGCTTCCATTCCCCCTGTATAAACATACTTTGAATTTTATTTTTCCCCTCATTATGTGTGATCGTTTGTCAGACAGTTGATGTAAACACACTTAAGCCTCAGGGGTTGCCCCCAAATTAATTGGAGCAACACAGGCCAGATTAGAAGGGCTCCCGTGTGAGCATGACACGGGCAGTGGCAAAGCCGATTTGAGGTGCCTTATTCAAGGCTCAGGACGGGTCATTGTGGTCCCATGGCAGTGCTGCTAATCTGAAGCTTTGCAGACAAAAATTTGCATGTGAATGAAGCTGGCCACATCGAAAGCTTCTTAATCCTCCTTCAGACTTTTCTCCAGGCCTTTCTGGGAGAGGGTAAAGCAGCAGCGAGTTAACTATGGCCTTTGTGTCAGGGGGTGCTCCAGCTGGGTTTTGGGGTAACACTCATGTGAGGCAGTTGTTTTGCACATAGGCTTTCCTCTGTCATGGGAAGTCTGCTGAGGTGGGATTTAGCACTCGTAGAGGTTTCTCTGGTGCCTTCCTGCAGATGCAAGGGGTTTCCCTGAGGCTGGGCAGATGGACACCTCCTGCCTTGGAGCAGCATGGGGAGGTCTCCGTGTGGTCCTCATGAGATGCCAGCAAAGCCCTCAGGCACCTCCCTGGCAGCTCTGGCAGACTCGGGGCAGCAGCCTCGCATCTCTGCCTACACTTGTTTTGTTTCAACTTCCTCTCGATGAGAATTATGTTCTCATTTTTGCCCTCAGTTTGCCCTTGTCCATCTCAAATTTTGGTGGGAAAGAGGTGAATGAGGGAAAACGTGAGGAAATATGAGAGAGAAAAAAACACATTTCTCTTTTAAGATGGTACAAATTATTTTAAACAAATAATAGGATTTCATTTTGAAGCTCAAAGAAGAAATATTATTTCTTAATTCTTGGGCTCTGTGTTGTGGAAGCTCTTTTCTTTTGCTTGTCAACCATAGCAAATTGCAGATAACACCAAAATATTCCTTGATGTTTCTGAGGTGAATCTGACACAGATGAATTCTTCCATCTATCTGTAACTTAAATATCCCTCTACATTAATGATAGAGCCAGTCTCTGTTTATTGTACTATAACTGGTGCCGCAGCATAAATAAATAAAATAATACAGAACAGTCAATTCTGCTGGCCCAGCACCATGTATCAATTTGCACTAATAAGTTAATTTCCATAATTGTTATTCAGGGCTAACATAATTTCAGAGAAAAGAGGTCGTAATGGTCATGATGCCCTGAGAGGATTTTGCCTTGCTGAAGTCAACACATTGAAGCCTCTAAAGGATTCTGGAGAGAATAATGCCCATAACCCAATCATTCAGTTAATGTTATTACTCATTTATTTGTTTTCCACCAGCAAGATACCCGGTGACCTCCAAAACAAGACTGTGCCTTTGACACATGGCTACATCATGTTCATTGTCTCACTACTCATCCTGAGTCTTTGAAAGTCAATGGCAAGTCTTCAAGTGGACCTTCAAAAGCACTGCATGCATTTTTCTTCTGTGTCTATTTAAATAAGTTGGAGCACAGCAAGACTGTGCCTTGTAAAACAAATAAACCTTCTTCAGCTCACTTTTGTCCCTCTTGCTGAGATTCCTTCAATTTAGCTAACGTTTGGTTAAGTCAAGGGACTGAGGTGCAGTGCTGCTTGAATATAAGGCCCTGTTGAGCTAATTCAGGCAACATGGACTTTTTTTTTTTAAAAAAAGAGATATATCTCATCGAGAATTGCTGGTGAAACTCCTATACGTCACATCAGGCTGTCATATACTATATTTTATTTTGTCACTTAAAATTAAATGCATTTGTAATGTGTACAGTAGTAAAAGAAAATCAGGATTTAATCCATTTTAGAAATGCGTTCTATTACAGGGAGAAATGTGCACTGCAAACTCAGAATGTTATAGAGCATTTGCAGTAAATATTAATGACATTCTTTGGTGGTTTTATTTTTGCCTGTACTTTATGTATGAGATACTGACCTTCCTAAATATTTTACACAGATAAGTTGATCCTTAGTAAAACAGTGAAATATAATTGTAATTACTGTTTGTACAACTGTGGTAGATGTTGCAGAAGATGTTTTGGATAAAGAGGAGCAAGTAGATTTGTAGATTTGTAGATTGGACTCCCACGTTAGAGTCTACAGTAGAGTTTTCAGTGATGACAGGAGAATAACGAACAGTCTTGCTTGCTGTTCGAAAAATAAAGTAAATGAGAAGAAATGTAAATTAAAAAAAAAAATCACTTAAAGTTCATTTTAACTGGAAAGAAGGCTTACAAGATTGTGGAATAGGCATTATTCAGAGAACTTTCTAGGATCCTTCCCCTAAATAGAAAATTTTACTTAATTTAGACAGAAAGTCACAAAAATGTTTCAATGTAATTGAATTTGCAATTTCAGTGTGAGCTAAAACTTCATTCTACTTTTCCCATCCACTTTCTTTTAACAATTGATATAATTATAATGATTCCAAAGTTACAATAACAGGAAGATTGAAATTAAAATCAATGACAGCAACAATAATTTTATAATATTTGTCTTGCGGGTGAGTTTGGAGAGGCTAACAGAAAATGCTGACCCTTGAAGTTAAGAGTATGTGGAGAAGCAAAGTGATCATCTCTTTGGACTAAAGGAAAGCCTTAGAGCTGTCCTTGCACAAAAAATGCCTTTGTTCCTCTCGCTGCTTCTCACTCATTAGGCAAGAAACAACCATGTCCCCACCGAGATCAGTATTTGTGACAAGGATGTTTCCTGGAGCACCTTCCTCCATGACATGGCAGTCAGACTAAAGTTGGCCATGTCATCTCTATATTCCCCGGGAGGCTCACGAATTGATGAAGTTCAGATCTTCATCCACTCTCAAGGGTTTTGCTTTGAAATTGTCTCTAGTTACAAGGAAAACATTGCTTAAGTTGCATAGAAAAGTCATGTTAGGAGACCTGTGCCTACAGCTGGCTAAGCACTTTGAGCTCATCATTTTGTCTACTTTCCATGGCCACTTGGTGGTGGAACTACCTCGATTGTAACCACCCATAAAACATATCACATATCATAAAACAGCACAACTGTTGCCTCCAAGCCTGCAGAGCTTGGTGGGTACAAGGAAACCTCAGCACCAGTGCAAAATAAAGTTATCAGAAAAATATTCTATCAAATAAAATGCAAAGCCAGAGAAATATGTGGAAACTTACAGAAAAATACCAGTGCCTGAAATCTTGTTTGTTCTTGTTTAATATTCACCTATTTTTTCCTTTCTGCCTAACTTTGTTTCATACTCTGCTGTGTCACTTTCCATTTTGCTGCTCTGGTGGCAGCTCTTTGGATCTTACAAAGTCATGCAAACTAAGTAAGAGCCGTGAAGCATTTTGATTCTCAGAGACATGTCCAGACACAGAGCGGCCAGTGAAGCCTGACTTCTCTGGACATAGACTCCATCTCGTATCCCCCAAAAGATGACTTACCCAGAGTGGCCCTGGTCAGACAGCACTAATCCTGAAGCACACCTTCATCTTTGTAAAGGTTCATTAAAAAATTTTCCCATCTTGTTTTTAGATGCACTAATCCAGTCTTATCTGTAACCTGCCTTGGACTTCAGCAGAGTAACTGAGAGCAGAGTTGGCATGAAAATTTGATTTCTCAGCAATTAATTCCTCAATTTTTCCGGTTAGTAAGTATATTTCATATAAAGAGCTGGGAAAAAGGATAAGGCAAGGGGTTAACTTTTACACAGGCCTTGACCTCACTGTTTTTGTAGATTCAATTTATGGCTTTCACCGTGGCTTAATTTACTAAAAGCACAGGCCAGCTTGGGCTCAAGGACATGGTTGTTTGTGTTTCTTGCTTTCTTGAGGTAGCGCATTGTCTTACTTCCAGCTCTCCTCAGCCCAGTTTTGGAAAGGCAGACCATAGAAAAAAGGAAACTACTGATGTTAAAAGCATCCAACTTGCCATTCAGAGCCTTTCTGTTGTTTTTATACATGCCTGGTTCCTGCTAGCAGTTCTGGGAATTGTGCATCTCTGAATTGATGGCAAAACGAACTAATATGAAAAAACACGTGAATGTGGAATTTTTTCTGTTGGCAGTCTCTTGGCATTAAATATTTCTTTGCTTTCATCTACAACAAGCATAACGAGATAATTCTATTTACCATTCTTCACCAAGAAAAGTAATTAGAATGCAAGGTAATTTCCATAAAATGCATTATGACTTTAATATCAGTAAAAGACACTTAAATATTAAACACACTGAAAAAATATTAGCTAAATTATCATAGAATAATATGATCAGGTTACTTTAGGAGAAAAAAAGTGATAGATGTATTTTAATAAACTGTGCAAAATTATATGTATGATATTCTTGTTTCCTGTCAATTTTATTTAGAGTTAAATGCCATTGTGATAATTAGTTGGGTTTTACTGTGTTCATTAAAAGCTTTTCTAATGATCTCATTGAGGAATAAGTAAAATTAATTTCTTTCTTTAAACTCAAAGAAATTCATCAAATGAATAAAGAAAAAGCTTTTGCTGGGGCATAGACACAATATCACATGGGTACTTCCAAGAGGATAAACATGAAGCTGGAACACAACACTCAGTCTATGAAGACTTGCATTTTGCATGCATGCCAGTGTTCTTGATTTACAAAGACAAGCTCTGTGTGTGAAGGAGATAGTGAGTCAAACCCATAGCCCTCATACAAGCAAAAGCCTTTTCTAGGAGTGCAGGGAAAGTTCCCCAGTGAAAATTAGATCTGACTAATATTTCTAACTTTTGTATTAGTTTTTCAGGATGTGCAGACCACATCTTTCAAAATTTTTCTAAGCCTGGTTTTCAATTGTAGCAAAAACCCCTGAGATGCACCATGCTAGTGAAGTCTACTTTCATGACTCTCTAGGACTAAAAACATGTTCCCAAGGAACTTTCACATCTTACTAGCATTAGAAAATATATTTATAAATGCTGAAGACATTACATTCTCTAGTGAGAACTTACACTAGAAAAAGGAATATGCAAAGAATAATGAACACTTCAAGATTAAAACATCACACAAATAAGAGATTCAAAAATCAGAGCAATGAATTTTAATTTCTATATGCACAAAGATGGTGTTCTAAGAATTATTTTGTTTTTAAATAACTTATTGCATCAACTCAGCGAATTGGTCTCATGACTGCAAATGCTAATGTCAGTGTGATCTCCTTTACAAGGGAAAATGAGCCTGATTCAGAGTCCCTGTCATGTTAGAAGTAGCTTCTGCGTTTCAGACTATGCCAGATCTTTGGTGAACATTAAGGAAGACAAAGTGTAAAAAGAAAGTGGTAATTTCAAAAATATAGCCATAAGATTAACCTGGGTAAGAACTGAACAACTGAGTTCTCAAATCTTAGTACTCATGCTCTTGCATTCAAAATGCTGCGAAAGCTGATGGAAAGAGCCACTTCTCTGACACACCGGATAAACCACGGTACTGTTTCGTTCGTTACAACAGACCTCTCCTGTCAGAACTGCAGAGGACAGGCTTGATTGCAATAGATCTGTGAACAATTTATCCCCAAGAAGATACAAAAGTTGAGATGCAGGTGGGATGAGAACTGAGACTCTAATAAGAATGGAGTTAATCTTGTCACCTTAATTGAAAAGTAGTAATAAAAATAATTGAGTTTAATACATAATTTAGATCATTGCATGTTAAGTTAATGCATTCTGCTTAGGCTTTGAAAAAATTATTTATTTCATGTAGAGTTAAGATTTCATTTGTTTTTATAATGGAATGTTCTCCAATTGACTTTAATAACAGCAGTTTGTTAAATCAGATTTTGAACTGGTGCACAGATTTGAAGTTCATATGTTAATTTTTGACATAATATACTTAGCATTTATAGCCTGCTCTTAAGGTGGTTGAATTATTTTCATGAGATTTAGTAATCATTGTTGTCTTATATTTCAGAAATTAAATTAGTTTTCTCTGCTGTCCTGATGAGAGGCAATTTGCCTTATTTTATTTTACTTTTAAAACGATGTATTACTTCTTGCTTTTATGAGTGGTTTTATTCTTCAGCTATTGGTCACACCTCTATAAAAAAAATTGTTTATATTTAAGGTTCTTCCCAGGAAAGCAGAGAAACTCTGTTGTTCCATTACATTTTCCCTTAGTGCCTTTTTTGACCCCTGTTCTTGCAGCAACAAAGAGATCATCTGAATTTTCAGCAAAACAAAATGGTCAGGTTCCTATCAGTGCTTCCTTTCAAAACCCAACCAGCTCCCAGTTCTTTCTAATTTAGTGTTGAGGGACTCCACTTCAAAAGGATTTTATTATTATTATTATTTAAAATAATTATTCAGCTAACTTGTTGGAGTATCTTATGCCATTTTGTAGTTAAATACTCTTTTCAATAAGCCCTTCAGAGCCTATGCTTAACTTTGAGCAGGTGGTTGCATCCTGCTGGCTAAGGCACATGTATAAACTTAGATCCCATTTGTACAGAGGGATGTAAGACCAGATAAGGGCTTTGAGCTACAGTCTGGAAGCTCAGGAGCAACGTTTGTGATTCCAGATCTGACACTTCGTGGCCTCGCTCGAACAATACAGCCCCTTTTGTCTTGGGCATTCCCAGCACTTGGAAAAGCTGAGAGTCCTCTATTGCACTAAGGTAATTTTGGGGCTTAGCCAAAAAATGCTTCAAAATATGTTTGAGACCCTTAATTGTTAATTAGCGCAATTGCACTGTGAGTCACTCATTTGTATATATTGTTATTATTTTTGTTATGATTATAATTTTATTTTAATTAGTAAATAGCTTTTATCTCAACTTGTGAATCTGCTTGCCCTTTTCTTTCCAATTCTCTCCCCTACTTCCTGTTTGGCTGCAAACCAAAAGGGTGAAACCACCACAATTACTAGGACTGAATTTCCTTATGATAGAAGTAGAGAGTGATGAAAACAGTCTCTTGCAGAAGAAATCTTGCAAGGGCATAAATGCCTTTATGTGTCTCTGGGGGTGGCTGTCTGAAGGTGCTAGCTGCCTTTGGCAAGCCCATTCACCCATCCCATTCTCACTTCTCATGCAATTTAGTTATTCTGTGTATCTCCTTCCCCCATGTACTAGCAGCCATGTTAGATATGTTTGGACACATCTTTGTGCTTCTTTCTGCTACTGTAGCACTGCCACTTGTGTATAAACAGGAGCTGTTCTCTGGTTGTCTTTTTTTTAAAATTTTATTTTCATTAATGCTGTAGCTTCCCAAGAACAGGGTTGAGAGAAATGAGCCACTAGGTCAGTAATCTCATCCCTGAACATCATAGTAATGTGCCTTAAACCACACTTTCTTGTGGTTTGTCCCAAGTAATTTGCTAGAATTCAAATGATGGAGCTCCTGCAACTTCCCTTGGGAGATGATGCCACAGGAAAATAGAAAGGATTTTATTGATATTCAACAGACCTTTTCCTTTTGTTAATTTAATACCATCACTCCATGTTCCACCATAATAATTTCTTCTTCCCACCTCCATTGCACTTCCTTCTTCAAAACACTTCCAGACATTTATATTCCCTTTTAATCATCTCTCAGTAAAGATTTTGCTTGTTTTTAGGGCTCTTCCCCCCTTGTATTCTGTCTGAATCCAGCCCCTCAGGGTCATACTCATCTTTTCATCCATAATTGAAAAGACAACCACTCTATACAGTAATGGGAGATTTTTTTTTTTTTTCTTTTCCTTTTCCTCCTCAGCTCACGCAAGTTATACAGCTCCTCACTCATCTCTTCAGGCTCTAACACATATTGTACCACTGAATTTTAAGCAAAACTACCAGACAAGATCAATGGTCTATTCTGCTTTAAAATCTAGGGCATAAATTGGCCATCCTTTTGTACATATTTTTATCTTTCCAGCTCTTCAGCAAAATGTAGCAGCTAGATTCTTTTATTTATAGCAAGGCTTCCACCACTAAAACAAAGGATGCCATTTGCACAGCAATATCTCAGAGCAGAATTTTAGCCCAGTGACTTTTACAAAGGTGTCTTTTTCCTTTTTCACAAAAGGCAAGCATTATTCCAAATCAGAGAACCAACATAAAATATATGCACCACTGAACACTCCTCTTGGACACCCTGAAGTGAAACACTATGGACTATAGCATTGCAGAAGCACTATATGACATGCAGGAAAATTTTACCCACGTGACACTGTCCCATCAATACAAGCCCAAGGGATGGGTTCAGCATGGACTTCCCTGTGTGAAACACCAGTGTATCCACCGTTTGGTAGGAGACAATGTCAGTGTGGGAAATACAAATTTTAAAAGTCCCAGCCAAAAAGCCTTTTCTGAAATAAGTGTTTTTCCGAGTGGTTTCTCTGAGGTGCACTGAGCTGCTAGCAAGGTTCAGCAGTGGCTGTTCCATGACTGGGGGAACTAAACTGCTCTGGATATTTCACATTTGTTGTGGGAAATGAAAGAACATGCACATTGGTACTGTGGGTCAGGTGTAGGTGGTAACTACAGGCAAAATACCAACTTGTCATCCAGACTGAGCCCTTATCTGAAAAGTAGTCAGATTTTGAGATGGTCTTTGGTAAAATGAATAGTTGAGTACATGTCTCATTATGACTGTTTGTGTGGACATACTTTGAAAAAAGTGTGGAAGGAATTACAGTAATGTGGTTGTAAATATCCACACACAAATCTATCTCACAGACAGGGGAACTGTATAGGGCAAAGGTATCATGACATCAGATTTAACTAAATTTAAAAAAATAAAAATCCAATTGCTCTTTTTGCACTCCATAAAAACTCCATAAACATCAGTCAACTTTCTGGGAAATACTCTGCTTTAAGAGAACAAATGAGCACCTAATTATCTGTTTGTAGAATCTTCACAGGTTTTGAAATGAGAAGGGAGGAAGGAAGGAAGGGAGGAAGGAAGGGAGGAAGGAAGGGAGGAAGGAAGGGAGGAAGGAAGGAAGGAAGGAAGGAAGGAAGGAAGGAAGGAAGGAAGGAAGGAAGGAAGGAAGGAAGGAAGGGAGGAAGAGAGGGAGGGAGGGAGGGAGGGAGGGAGGGAGGAAGGAAGGAAGGAAGGAAGGAAGGAAGGAAGGAAGGAAGGAAGGAAGGAAGGAAGGAAGGAAGGAAGGAAGGGAGGAAGAGAGGGAGGGAGGGAGGGAGGGAGGGAGGGAGGGGGAGGAAGGAAGGAAGGAAGGAAGGAAGGAAGGAAGGAAGGAAGGAAGGAAGGAAGGAAGGAAGGAAGGAAGGAAGGAAGGAAGGAAGGAAGGAAGGAAGGAAGGAAGGAAGGAAGGAAGGAAGGAAGGAAGGAAGGCTCTTTTTTTATTTTGAAAATAGCTTTCCTGCAGAGGTTGGGGGGAATGCTTCACTTTCAATTTCTCAGCAACACATAACGGCACAGTGGGAGCCACATCCTGTGCTATTCTGTCTCCTGTGTGATGCAAAGTGGCAGACAAAACTAGCAATGAATCATCACGTGTGTGTTAGCTGGGTACTGCAGTGACTGCCAGCATTTTCATGAGTGAGCTTCTGGCTTCTGGCTACCTCTTATGTAGGAAAAGAACAAGCAGGTATTTTATTTGTGTCTGTGGGCAGAGAGAAAGGACTCATTAGAATGTGACAAGTTTCTGGGCTGAGTGATATGGCACATGTAATCTCATTATCTCTGCTGGGGAATGGCAGGAGTATGCATGTAAAACAAGATTTTATGTGTATAGTGCAGTCAGTGAGGACTAATGGATTGATAATGGGCTGTTTGTTGCTGTTCAGATTTTGGCTCTCATCCACAGTGGGGGTACGTTGGAGCAGATCCACTGAAGCACACTGATTGATACTTATGCTAGATGTAAGCTGGTGAGTGTTTAGACTTATTTTCCATTCAATGAGTAACTTATTACACTGTGGTCTCTAAGTTTATCCATGCACATATTACAAATATAGCCAGATGTCCTTATAATTTTTTTGCATTTCTCTGAAAAATAGATGGAAGCTTCACAGATTCAGAGGAAAATAATGAATTTGCTGGGGGGAATGGTGCTACAGCTAAGGAAAAAGGAAACTGGTTTTATGCAAGAGAGTGAAAGGCTACATGTTTCACAGGAGAAGCCAAGAATTCCTGTGGGGACATCCCAGACTCAGGAGGCCCTGCCTTAAGGAGAAGGAAGATTTAAGAGCACCACAAGGGAAAGATGTCAGAAATATGAGCTATATTGTCTTTTACCCACATCACTGTATTTCTTGCCATGCCAAAAGTGATTTTCTTCTGTAATTGTGTGCCCTGCAAGGGCTCCATAAACAAAAAATATCCACTATGTGGGAAGTCTGAAGAAAAGACAGAATAAACTATTGGGTCCTCCTGGGACCACTCGATCCTGAATCTGACTCCTTTTCCAGCTGGGTAGCAGACTAAGGAGCTTTGCCAAGAATATATTGCTGCATGTAGGCAGAAAGACAGTGCCAAAGGCCACTATGACCATGGAGAGTGCGATAGCACACAGGTCCACAGGTAACGATTGCTTCCTCTGCATGCGAGTGAGCATCCAGCTGGGAAGCCTTCCCATTTGGTGACTATCACAGATACCAAGATGCCATGGGAATCACTTTTTTTCTGTTTCCAAGGGAAGAGAAAATAGATCTCTGACACAACCTTGAGCTGAAAACAGATACACAAAAATCAGAGATTTTAAGCACCTTAGGTAGTTCTGCTAAATTTGATATGAGCATCTACATTTGTTCATGTCACAGAAACACAACCAAAACTGAGAGACATTCGATCATGACTGGCCAGGAACAGCCTTACAAGTGTTCAGAAACTTGGCCTTTCATAGCCCCATCTCAGCAAGAGGCACCCACCAGTACAAAACATACTAAAGCCTGATCAAAGAGGCATTGCCCACCCTTGGGAGAAGAGATGAGCCAGCCAGCAGAGAAAGCAGGAGCTCAGCTTCCAAAAACCCATTCCCACACAAATATGCATATTTCACTGCTTTGAGGGTGCCTCATCTGCATCAGATGTGTGCGACGTCTCTCCCCCGCTGTGCACCCAGGAGAGGAGATTTTCCCTTGAGAGGCAAGGAAGAGACATGGGAAGAGCAAGGGGCTCATGGAGTCCACTCAGCACCTTGCAACTCACTGACCTGTGTGCAGTAGCTTGAGCTGGAAAACAAGTTGGGAGGACAGTGAAACCCATCCTCCAGATTCTTCCTTGAACATCCCATGCAGCTCCAGGTATGCTTATTTCTCAATTAAGGTGTTGTAAATAGTGATATCAGCCAGGCTGACAGAGCTGTATTAGTCATCGCAGACAATCCCATCACGGCATAGCAGAGAGGAGCTGAATCATCTCAAGACTCAGACATTCATAGTTGTCACAGTTTTTGTCCATCTGCCAAAATGTGCCATTATAGGATGAAGAATCTGCAGTGCTAATGTTCCTGTGGTTCTGTTCTGCTGCTTTCCCTCCTGTACCTTTTATTTTGCTTTATAGGATTACATGACAGAGCATAATACATTCACATTTTTTACAACAACAACAACAACAAAATCTTCCTTTGGATCAATAGCAAATGTAATATCCAATTGATATTCTTGGCAGCAAAGCAAATAAGCAAGTGCCTGCAGTCAGAATATGTCAGCAGCCTCACAGCAGTGCTATTCCGTAGGTGGAAGCTCCTTTACTTGCTCCTTACAAAATTTCAGTGGGCATTCCCCAAAGGCTGAGATACAGTCAAAAAATGAGGATGTCCTGGGAAATGAGGAGATAATGGTTATGTTTTGATCCCTTTAAAATATTTGTTTGCAACCAAGAGTATTAAGACCTCGGCACTTCTGGTGGGGGAATTCTCTGACACCCCTCGACTTGGTTTCCCTTGTTGTGCAGTGACCTTCTCATCAAGTCTCACCCCTGTGTGTGAGACTCCCACAGTGGATGGCAGCTCCAGAGCCTTGTTCTTGTTATACCTCCTGTGATGTCCTCCATACATCTCACACTTGGTTGGTCCTTTGGGTTTGTTCATGCTTCAAAATGTGCAGATGGTAGTTTTCTGTGATTTCTTTCAGTGTAGCCTATCCGCACGCTCCTGCTGATGGAATTTGTACTGATACACTGAGGTGTTATTTCTCTATAAGCTACCTCTTTTCTCATCCAGTGTCTTACCTGGTGCTTGAGATATCCACCAACAAACCAAGATATGTCAGACTCCTGTGCAAAAATAATGGGATTAATCATACATAAAATATTTTTTAAAACTAATTTCAAAGCAAGACAATAGGTAAGATGTACTAAAAAGAGGCCAATTCATAGCCTTATTGTTCTCAATCTTCCAAGCAGTGTCTTGTTGTCCTCTGCTTTGATTCTTCTCATACCCTGTGCTTTCTCCACAGCTGGCTATTGGCTGTTCTGATGAAGGCGAGGTAACACTAACTTCTGCTGTTGACGAGTTCTGTGGTACAAAACCCCATTTCTATCTGCCAAACCATGTTGGTTTTATTGTGGCGTGTGTATTGTGCTACCTGACATGGCTGAGGAGGCATCTAAGCTTGTGATGTGAGTTCAAAGCTTATTTGCTTTGCTAATTTTAATAGTGTTTTCACTGAAAAAGTTTTCAGCTCTTGAAAAGTAGTAAATCCCAAGTTTACATTTTAGCAATCAAAACTCATTTGCAATCAAATTGCAAAATGAGCAAGCTGTTCAGAGATGTTTGTTTTCCAATGAAACTTAAAATGATTTTTAATTATTGTTATTATGTTAACAATGTGAAAATAGAATTCCTTATTAAGCCATTAAAACAGATTTCACAGCTCAATATACTTTACTTTCATTACATGAATGTCTCCTTGACTTCACATGACTGTTCATCAGAAACAAAAACTAGGTGGCCAAAGACCATTTGTGTAAAGAGAATACCCAGAAAATATCTCAAATAATTCTGTCTCCTTAGCCTCTATTTGGCCTCCTTTGGCACATGTGTCATGAGGCTCCTCTTGAACAGGAATTGGCTATTTTGGGGGATTAATCAGGGTGAACAACGAGGGACCTGTTGTCCAGGATCTGTCCAGTGCCCTCCCTTGTATGTTAGAGAGGAAACTGGATTCTGCCCCTGGACCAAGCTTCATTTGTGGATTGTAATGATATCCATCAGATTTGGTCTTTGAATATGGGAAATGGTATAGGAGAGTAAGTGCACTGGAGTGTCAGGAATCCAAAATCAGGCATTTAGCCCTAATCTTGCCCTGGCTGAATTCCTCAGCTGTGAAATAGGGTTAATATTCCTTCGCCTCCCAAGGATGTTACAGAAACATATTAATAACTGAGACAGACACTTTGGTGTGGAGTGCTCCAGAAAAGCCCATGAGGAAAATCCTCTGGGCAGACACAACCTAAACAGTGGTCAATGAGTATGGCTGAGGCCAAATCTTGTAGAATAGTAAGGGGAAGGAAATAATGAATTTATTTTCTTTCTGTGATTATGTCCCCTCTTGTATACTGAGCATGGCAGGAAAGAATAGTATGAGGACATTTAATTAAGGACAGATATTATTTGCAAGAGAAGCAAGTTAATATTGTGTAAGCAATGTTACTGGAAAGTAGATAAAAAAAAGATGTGAAATGAGAGTGTCATATGCTGACCAAGTGCTTTCAGACATCCCTTGAGGAAGGAGTAGTAAGTATAGGAGCTATCTCTGTGTCTTTCTGCAGGATGAAGCATGCTTATTTGGTCTCTCAAGCAAAATTTATTGGGAAAAATCTGTGAAGAACCTCAATATTTGGAAACCTGACAGGATCTCGGCATGAACCACATGTCAAACTACTCAGCAAGATCAGGACTTACACAGCTGCACTTATGCCTGGAGGCACATAGAACTTTATACCTCCCTTACAAATGCAGACATAATTGTGAGAACTATAAAATGTTTTTTTTATGGTTGTTTCAGGTGAGTTTCCTTGAACTGCAATACAATATTAATAAACTAACTTGGTCAGCTTTCTTTTTTAGGCTTACTTTTTCTTTTCAATCACCTTAAGGTAGCTTCTCTGACATCTACAGGATCTTTCTCTGTGTGAAAGACACATAACACAGCTGATGATTGTTCTCGTGACTCTTTCAAAAATGGGATATCTTTTTAGACATGAAATTTGGTTAGAATAGGTCACAGGCTCTAAAGTAACAGAGCATGAGATGCAAACTGTCTGGCAGACACCAAGTACTTGTATAACACCTGTTTTCTTAAGACACCAGGTTCAATGATTATGATGAGACAACAAATAAAACATGGAAGAAGAGAGAGCAAGAAGTGGATGTGATGTTAATATCTAATTAGGCTGGTGAAGGAGATATTAATCTGAAAGGAAGCCATCTGAAAAGCTGATATTAAATGAAATTGAATACTTACTAAATTCAGTCCTCTTCAAACCTCTCTGCTCAGTTCTTTAGAAACATCTTCATGACCCAGACCCACCCATTCTTAATAAGGAAGGCTTAAGACCCTCAAGAAGGGAAAGAACAGGCAAACCTTTCTCTGCCTCGTTACCTTCTTATACATAAACCTGTCATCCTAGGGAGCCAAGAACTGAGCTTGTTACTCAAACCCAGACCACATGCTGTGAGAGCATCATGTTATCATGCACATGAAGCTGACTGAGATTTTTATTAAACTAAAAAGCAAACCAATGAAAAACAGTTGACAGAAAGGAGCCATGCTGTATGAATATGAAGATCTTGCTTGACACAAATTGAACGTGTTATTGATAGCCATTAAGAGTGTTCATTTAGGCAATTGCAAGAAATACTAAACTTTTCCAGCCATCATGGGTTTATAATTTTTAGGCTTTAAAAGTAAGACTAAAAATAAGTTGAAAATATTTTCAAAAAATGTTTAATTCTACTTGTATTAATAAAATTATGTGTTTCACTTTCCATTCCTAGCTTTTAAACTTTCTTATTTGCTGCCTGCAGGATAGCTGCAAATGCAGCAAAAAAAAAGGATGTTTCAATGTCTCCCTAAGAAGGACTCATACTTCGGTCTTACTTTCTGAAAATCAAAACATTTTACTCCAATGAATTAGCTCAGGTCTTTATAGGGCATATTTCAGTTTTGTATAAGCCTCAATTGGTAGCACAAGTACTGGCAGAGCAATGGTTGGCCCAACAGATGGGTAGGATAAAGTCTGCGAGGCAGATGTGGGTGAGCATCAGGACAGAAGCCATAAACATTCACTAGGGAAAAGCTGGAGTTGAATGGCTGGGATGATACCTCCTCTGCTTTTCTGGCATTTCAAGAGGTTATTGACTCTTCCCTATTCCTTTTCCCTGCTTCTTCTGTTTCTGACCATCACAGTTTTTCTAGATTTTCAGGTGCCCATGCTGTGAAGAACCAAACCCCTGATATTAATTTGGGAACAATAAACTTTATGAAGAAAGAATAGCTTTTCCCTATATGACTTTAGCTGTCCTGACAAACTCAAAAACCCAGTACTGGACCCTGATGAAGAGTCTAAATCTCTGAACACACCCAGAGTTTCAGACTATTGATTTCAAGCTCCTTATACTCCTCGGTGAAAGCTCAAGGCAGAATGGCAGAAATGCTGTTCAACCTTCACTCCTCTCATTCTCACTCAATGTTCCCACCTTTACCAGCCAGGACAACATGACTGTGTTTTGTGTTTCCTTCCAGCTGCTCAATCTCAGCACACTGAGTACCAGCAGCCATGGTGGAAATTCAGCTGCTATCTCCTAGGCTATCTCCTAGCTATGTGAATGTAACCATGTGGGAGCTTACAGCTTCATATATACTGCTGCTGTAGCCAAGGACGCATGTACTTTTTCAGCAGTCTAGTAAACTTGGGCTATTTAGGGTTGATTGTATTAACAAGGGTCTAGATGCAATGGTTCCTGTCCTCAGCTGCCCATCCTGCCTGGCTCCATCCTTTGCCTGGAAGAACCCATCTAACTCTGCAAGGGTGGATGAGGTGCTCATGCAGCAGCTGCTGACTAGCTCTAATTAACAGCTTGCAGTGTACTTACTGAATAATTTAAAGTTGGTGCTAGTTTTCCTTCCTAGGCTGGGCTGAAAACTATCAAGAGTCAGGACTGCTAGGCCTGGAAGGTGCCTACAGCGGTGGGTGCACTCTCTGCTGTCCCTGCTGTGGATGTCCAAAGGCATCCTTGAACAAAGCCCTTAGCTTTTGGGTACCACACAAACCATATGATTTTCAGAAGACAACTGCTCTGGTATCTCTGAAAAAAAACAAAAAACCCCAAAACCCAAAAAACAAACTAGACTTCCCCAGACTGAGGTATGGTAAACCCATCAAACCCCTTGGGAAATGTTGGCTCAAGCAGCTAAATGTACAAAACATTTCTGAATATCATTGAATTGTAGACTTTATTACTGAGCATATGAGTTAAATAGGCTCAGTATGTCAAAAATGAGTTAGGAAAGTGCTGTAGTTGCTGCTTATGCCAAAGGCTAATTCAGTTGACAGCTTTAGATATCTTAAAAGCATAAACATTTTAGCAGACAACAAGTTGCATTTCCTCAACTAGCAGCTTTTTGAAATTATGGAAAAGAAACTCATAAAATGCTTATGTATAATTCTCCTCCTTCACATTCACTTTAAAGCACTTTAGCAAAGTAACTCTCCCCCACTGTGGTAATAAGAAAAGAACTTGTTTACAAATTGTACACTGAAATTTAAGTTACTGGGAGTAGCAACAGGTTTGTAGTGACAGGTCACTTTAGATTGGAGTTTAATTTATGAAGATTGCTTTACCTGAGGCTATGGTAATCTATGCCTTTGGAGTAATTCACCCTCTGCCTCATTTCGAATGCAGTCAAAGACTGTCGTATTTCACTATGACAATGTAATCACAGATCCACATTAAAAAGTCATTATTGTTTAGAATCCAGCTTGGTTTGAAAAACACTTACTATAAAATTCAACAGCCTTTGTAAATTACCCAAAGGTTTACTCAAGAATACAAGGTGCAGTGATTTAAATCTAGAACTTACTACTTTATTGATTATATGGGATTTTTAGGTCACTGCATTTACGGGAAATGATTAGTGAGTAATCAAAGTAATAAACTCCTTGATGTTGGTTCATAAATAATTATGAATTGAGTTTTCTTTATCAAGTATTAGATAAAAACTGAGTTAGCCATAAAATATCTCTTATTTAACTTTTCTTTTTTCCTACAGCATTCTAAAAATCAACAGTGACAAAACCAACCATAAGCATAATTTTCTGATTCCTATCCCTCTTGGTTTTTTAAACCAGAAGCAATGTACTCTCATAGATATATCTGCCACACTCTTCAGCTTAAATTTTTGCACTCACCTGAAAACTTAGCTCCACTTTCTTTTTAATTCTACACTGACTTTTCTGGCACTGGTAAAACATGTCACAAATTCAATCTGCCTTGTGATGTTCTAAACCCCAGATTTATATTCTAACTACTATTCAGCCATTTACCCATCACTGTACATATGGTCATTATTGAACTCCTACTTATCTTTATAGTCTTCAAGACCTTCTTCGTCATTGTTTGTTTGTTTGTGGTTTTTTCCCTGCAAATTTCAAGAATTTTAGCCCTGACTATTGTGCAGGAGTTTAAAACTGTAATAAAAACAAATGATGCAATGAACCAATTAAAACTGTTGTATATATATTTTTTTAATTAGACATTTATGAGCTGTGAATCGGATCAGATATTCCCAATGCACATGACATGCTGACATATAATTGCTGCTTTTGGGATGTCAGGTTAGATTTTATGAATGCAAATAAAGGTAGGTTTTCTTTTTTTAATTAACCTTAGGAATAATTTTATTCTCTCTATTTACAATACAGGTAGACACTTCAGCGTAACTTCCTCAGAAGGTTTGGAAGCATTACATTTAGTAGCAGTTGTGTTCAGATTTCAATAGAGCCACCTTATGTAAAAAGCATTTGATAAATATTTTGGACTCTAGGAAAAAAAATAATATTAAAAAGCTTGTTTACACAGAGATATCATGCTACTCTGAATATACACACGAACAAATTCTTGCTGATAAATGAAATCATATGAACAGTGTTGTGCCTACTGCCTGAAGCAAATTCTCTCCTCCACCCTTTTTAATGCTGTGACTAAACTGGGCTTTGGACAGTTTTTTTTCTCTCAGACCCTGTTCTTAGAGCTTTTTTGTCCATGTCCCAGTGAGACTAAGGATTATCACCTCTGCACTGTGAGTTGTTCCAACTTTTAGTGCCTTCCAGCTTCGCATGCCTCACACAAACAGGTGATCTCCAGTGCTTTCAGCAGTGGTATTGGACGTATCAACATGGAGATTACCAGCAATATGTTCCTCTGAAGGGTCAGCTTCTATCCACCGTGTTAATGGTATGTGGTACAAATGCAACACTCTCATCTTACAGACCATACTGCCTTAGACAGCTTCAGGGAGGTTGTGTGTCCTGTTGGACATGATGCTAGGTCTGGTACTGCTCCTCCCTGTCTCGGTGCTTTGGGAGATCTACTTTCTTTGTCTATTGTCTATTTGGAATAAAGCCCACATTGTTTAAAGTTTTATATACGTCATAGCTTGTTAAATACATTGGAAGTTGTCATCTAAATGGGAATTAGACTGTCAAGTATTAATGGTGACCTGCGGCTATGGCTCTGAAGGAAGTGTTTGTCTCTTTTTATATGGTATAGCCAAAGCATCACAAATAAAATTAATGAATTGGAAAAAATAAAATGCATATATGTTCTTAAAAGTTATGAGAAATTGTAGACACTTAAAATAAAAAAAAACCTAACAATTGCTGTAAGACTCCTGTAAAGACAGAATGAGCAGAGATATCCATTGATGATACCTAAATAATTAATTTCAATGTGTAATTCTGAGAAGAGTTAATTAAAGCGGAATAGTCACTGTAATGGGTGCTAACAAGCTGCTACTGAGTCCAACAAAACAACAACAATAATAAACTGTTGAAACTTCCTCATGTGGACCCACAAATGTCTGCCAGGACAGAGAAGTTTAACACTGCTCTACTGAGCTCTGGCCTTTGTGTCAATCTTCTCTTGAAAACTAAGCAGCAGTGAAGGGCTCCAGAGGATCTGTGCTGTTTTCCCCAGCCAGGATAGGGCTGCTGGGTGGCCAACCACGCCATGTGGGCACACCACACATGGGGTATGGTGCCCTGGAAAGGCTCTGGCCCCACAGCGGGTTTGCTCTGAGCTCTTATAGGGACAACACCCTAAAAGGCAAGTTCTCTATTTCAAGACTTCAAAACAGAAAAGTTAAATCAAATGAACAAGCATCTGAAATGTTTTTTTTTTTCTTAGCATTACTTGGAGATAGTGATTTTAATAAGGAAAAGCTTTATTATCTTTCCTGATATTCAGTTCATTTTTAGCGTACCAGCATCCTACTTGATTTGAGACGAAACCCCCTCTACTCACACTTCACATTAAATCTCCACATATAATTCTAAAAGGGTTAATAGTGAGGAATGGTTATTTTAAACAATGGTAACAAATTGCTATAGAGTCCGACAAGAAAATAGATACAAAGCACTTTTTGAAGGCCACTTTCGCAAGAAATAAGGAATTAAATCCATGAGTTACAGTGCTAAATTACTCATGTGTGAATCATATGAAAATAGCCTCTTTAGCATAAAGGGAAGCATCAGTTCTTCCCTCTGAACATGAAATAATTCTTTCAAATAAATGGTATTCTCACTGGGTTGGAGGCAGTGGAGCTCCCAGTGGCTCTTTTAAGCCACTCTCAGAAAAGCGCTTTTCCTTCAATTTCCTTTTAAAATAGTTCCTATCAAATAATCTCCTTAAATTGTGATAAACATAGTCCTGAACCTGAACATTCCACAACCTAGCAGGGTTAGGCTCTGAAAGCAGATTTTGCAAGGAAGTAAGTGTTACATTCCCAAGAGAGCTGTACTAAGAAAGCAAATAATCCTCTTCAGTACAGTTCACAATAAAATAAGGTACCACTGAGAGATGTGACAAGCCTGCAGTTTGAAGAGGTGGTGGCTAATATCTTATTAACATAATTAGCCAACAGTGCTTTCTTCATGGATATTGGTTTCTGAGATGCAGCTGTTCAGTGAAAGTCCTAGCTTGATTAGAACATGCCATCTGATTGATAGGGACTAGGGCTTTTATTCCTACAGCAATGCCACCCTGGGTAAACACCTAATTGGCAGGAGTAATTAACTAGAAGAGGGAAAATTTCTGTGCTATTGCTGTGATAACAGCTTCTCCCAACAACAAACCCAGTCACAGGGAGTAAGCAAGAGGACCAGGGAGAAGTCAAATGTAGCTTCAGACCGATACAACAGCTGACAACAATAGTTATACAGTACTGTAAAGAATAAAAGCACTGGAGGAATATTCACTGACTGCTAATGCTGTTCTTGTTCTTGATTTTATTTGACACTAAGCTACTGGGGTTATTACAGCCTTCCCTCTTGTTCTCACACACTCCCACCTGCTGCTGAAGGCCATCCACAGGCACTGATATGATTCACATTCCCTTCAGCTGCCACTCGCTTGGACAAAAACCCAATCAATTCAGACCAGCAATAATCTATTGTGATTTAAGGGCATGGATGTTCATGCTCAGTGTTACTCCGTGAGGGATTGCACCTCATGCATTAGGACACCTTTGCATGCCCAGTCAGGTATAGATTACAATGTGATGAAGCAGAGCTGGGTAAGGGTTATCCTGATATTTTACTGATGTAATAACCTCCTGTCTTGGGAACAACTGCAAGTCTGAACCCTGAACTTCTCACGGGGAACGTGTCAGTCTCAAAGGGCCCCAATGGTCTCCACAACCAAAGAATCAGGCATATTTGTCTCACATTTGCCATATAAACAGCTACTCACAGTGTTCATAGTAGAGGAGGGTTAACAGTTTCCAAAGCACAGCAAATTTTACTATAGCAGGTAATTACGTGCCAATCTTTCCTCTGTCATTGATTAATACTTTATTTTCTGGTGGGTTTTTGTGCATTTTGTTCTCCCTGGATTTTTCTGCTCCTTGAATAATATAATGCTTATATCAGTTTTAATGAAGGTTAAAGACCTGCCATGGACATAGGATGCAATACTTTTATGTGGTTTATGACTGGATTGATCAATATTTATTTCTGGTTTCTCCCTTTAAAAATATTAATAAAAAATACATTTAGAAGTCCTTTGTCACGTGATGTTGATACCATTTGTGAACGCCTGCCTGGGCATAAGGTTACATGCAATGGACGGGATTAGTTCCAGCATTTGTTCATCCAAATCTCAGGAATGACAGCTTAAACAGTTAGGTCAACAGTCTGAGTGTGTGCTTTGGCATGAGTTAGTGTTCATTTGAGCCTTATCTAAAAAGAGCCAGGTGTTAGTGTAAATTGGCACAATACTGCTTAATCCCATTGATTTAGATAGCTTCTTTTCCTTTCTTTCCCACAAAAAGAAAAGATTAATTCATTCAAACTATGGAGATGATGGACTCCTGTTCAGAGGCTTTTGGACAGATTTAGCTAGAACACTTCTTTTACATCTCAATAAGAGCATGGGCTGGTTTAGCTTCCCTCTCTTCCCTCTCATCTATATACAACATTTACAGGAATGAAAAAAGAAAAAAATATTCTAGGATGAATGATTAGAAAAATCTCCCTTTTTCATCACACACAAAAATACAATGGCAATTAGTATGATGTGTGAAAGAGAAGAGAGGCCAGCGAGAGCCCCTGTCCCAGCACTCTTCTCTGATGGATTATTTTCTGTGAAGCGACCTTGGTTTTTCTTCCAACTCGGTGCTTAGTGACTCAAGATTTCCTAAGAATGGGATTCAACCATTGACAAATGCTGTTGTTTCTGGGAAGGAAAGCAGCAACTATTTCTGCAGTATCTGCAGCATACATATACAAGAAACAACAACAAAAAAACCCCTATAGCTAGGAGAGAAAAAAACCTCCCAATGCTATTAAATCAGTGAAGAAATTTAAAATAATCAGAAGATAAATGGAATGGGCGTCATTAATGACCGTGATATCCCTTCCCACCTTTCCCCCTGCCTGGCTGTGCAGGACAGCGCAGTGGTATGCCAGGTCTGGATGTCCTACAGCTGCATTGGAGACTGGGGCAACAGAGGACAGCTGTCTGTAGATCAAGGCATCCAGTCCTGAGCCTCTGCACCTACACCATAATAACTGCAGGAGCTTAGCTTCAGATAACACCAACACTCAGAGTGGGCATGGTCTCTGATACTGCTGGGGCCAAGTCATATCCTGAGTTGTATCCCACTGATGCACTAGATCTTACAAAGCTACTCCTCCATAACAAGCTAAGTTCATGAGACCTCCACTTACAAATAATCAAGCTAGAGTGGTGTAGTCTTCTCTAAAGTCACAACCCCAGAAATACTTACAGATTTGGTTAATTTCTTAACCATTGAAACTTCCCAGGACAGTAAGTTTAACACGTACAGTAAAAGAAGCAGCAGATTAAGGGTTAAAGTACTAGTCATACTTGGTCACTGCTGGCTTGTGAGAAAAGCAGCTCAGGAAGCTACAGGTGAAATGAGATGCATCAGAAAGTAAAATATACAGCATTTCTAACTATCTTCAAATGTCTTCTGATAATAGTTATCTGAAAAATAGAAGCAGAAAGATCACGTTTTTCCCCATTTGAATGTTTCTAGGCCATAATTTATCAGTTTTAATTAGTGATATAGAAATGCAAAAGTTAAAAAAAAAATCAACTGGCAACGTTCTTCATTGAAAAATAGCCAGGGAAAGTCCCTGAGAGCTATTAATTAAATTTCTAAATATGTGAACACCCACACATACCTAAGGGGAGTGGAGAAAGCAGTTTCCTGCCAGCTTTAGCTTCAATTCGTTTTCCCATTTTGCACCTACAAGTTTGCCAGCATAAATATTTCCTGAGGTCATTCAGTCAACAAAAAGTAAAAATGGCAGCAGTTGGTTGTCAGTCAAATCACACCCATGTTTTCTTACTTGCCTTCACAAACATTTCTGGCATTTCCAGTAATTCAGAGGCACGTGTCTTAGATTGCTTTTGCAATTAATTCCTTTTGAAAATTTACACAACATCTAAGGACTTCTTGGGTCAAATCTTCAATATACGTGTCCTCTGGAAGCCAGTATGAAAAAAAATATGAAACTATATTGACCACTGGCTTGAACAAATGCTGCACTACCTATTGATTTTCTCTTAATGACATTAGTGCTGCTAACTTCCTTGGCATGTTAATAATTTAATAATTTTCAAGGCCAGGTTGGATGAGGCTTTGAGCAACCTGCTCTAGTGGAAAGTGTCCCATTATGGCAGGGGGGTTGGAACTGAATGATCTTTAATATCCCTTTCAACACAAACCATTCTATGATGATTTTATGAATTTACCCAGGCTGAGGCTCTCAGCCTTTGACATCCTGAGAAGGACTGGGATGAAAAGGTTATACCCAGGCTGGATGTTGCTAGTCACATAAAACCATGTTATGGATAGAAGTTAGGCACAGCACCAAAACTGGTGCTGCACTCTGTCCACCCCCAGGAGGGAGAGGGCTGGGGACATTTCTCAGCCTGAATTTTCACTTTTCCTGCCTTAGAATGTGGTGTTGAGGGGGCTAATTGCACAAGGACTAATCACAGAAGCACACTCCATGCATGTTAGTCAATACAGATTGCTGTGATATCTTGTTAAGGCAAAGCTTTCTGATGGCAAAAACATTCTCCCAGGTACAAAAGGTGGAAATTCTTTACAACTCTCCCTACATTTGCTTTTCATTTTCATTCTAACTACTGGTTAACTAGTAATGACCTGGGCATAGGGCATTTTCTGAAGATTGATGATAGACTGATAGGCATTTATGGCCAGAGGTGTAGCCAAGGGTGCCATTAGTCCCAGCTGGTCATTAATCCCTGAGAACACCCTGTGCTGAGGTCGCTATTGCTATTATTAGATTAAAATAAGAGCAAACACAGGAGTATGGATTTTTTTTTTTTTAATGAGTGATGCTGTTATGATTGGAATGTTTAAGATGTTTCTAGGAATTAATGACTTACACATTAGATAGTTCGTTCAGTTGCCTGAATTATCTGAACACTGCATGAAGCAGGTTACCATAATTAAAACATTTAAAAGTTTTTTTACTTCTTCATTAAAAATGCCTGTGCCAAGCTAACACATCTTTTCAACACTGGAATTCCCAACTGTATGTAAACTGTTCTCTAATTTCACAAGTTGAAAAATACATAGAAAGAAATCAGTTTCAGAAGCAGCCTGCAGATGTGAATTTCCTCACTGGACCTGCCACCCATCATGAGGGGTACTCTGGTAAAAGCCTGAGAGGTCCTCAAAGTTAAAACCTTGAATCAGGGAGTCCTGATTATAAGGACCTTGGTTTTCTATACAACTATTTGAGTTAACTCACTATTAGTAAGACAGTCCCAGAGTAATAGGATCAAAAAAGGTAGCAGAATGCCTTGGAAAAAGCCCAGAGTCTGCCAATAGGGAATACGATGCATGGGGAGCTGCTGCCTCTCTCTGGATGTAGGACACTGCACACAACAGTCCATGAAGATACCTTGGCACTCTCTGCTATGAAAACTCTCCTGAAAAAGGGCTATCTGTGGCCTCTCTTGTAATAGCCGAGTGGGGCTTATCCTCTTAAATCAGAGGTTGTAGTGATGCTGAAACTATTTTTTATTCCATAAAGAGTCACTGGTTAAAATAATAATTAAAAAAACTGATCCTGAGAACTGGGAGAGAAGGTATGGATAAATTCTCCCTTGGTAAATTATGGCTGGATAGTAAATGGAGATTTCTTGTAATCAGGATATGACAATCTTGAACAGGGACAGGGGCAGAAAGGCAAAGAACAGAGCTAGTTTTAAGATATATCTTCATGGTTTTTTCAGAGGAAGTCTATGGTATTATCATCTGCAAAAGCAGGGAACTGGATGCAGAGCACAGGACCCTAAGAAGAACTGTACTGTTCACATGAAGGGTTCATCTAACCCTCTGTCCTTTCTCCACTGGGTCCAAAGTCTCACCTCTAAGGAACAGTAAGAACATGGGCTGCTCTCTCCTGTTACCATTCAGCCTCAAACTATTGTCAGCTCCTGGGACTTCCTGAGCATGAAATGCTCTATCTATTTAGTAACCCCCCATAAAGCTCTCTGCCAAGTATAGTGTTGCATCCACAGTGACTTCTAGTAAGGATTCCCATGTATCTTTCACTGACTTCATGAAGAAACACATGCTGTTGTTTGCTTTGACCCTGGCTCTCAGTAGCTTCATTTGATGGCCACTAGTCCAGTACAGAAAGGGGAAGTGGTCACTCAGTCTCGGTCCAGCTTTTCCAGCCTACAGAGGCTTTTCCAGACCTCTCATGTTCCTCAAACTCTCTCTTTTCCAGGCTGAAAAATTCGAGCCCAACTGAGCATTTCTTGTAAAAATATCTATGAGTAATACTGAATGATAATTTTATCTGACTGCTTTGGAACTTGTGCAGAGTCAGTCTGTGTAAAGGAAAACACCCAACCTCCAGAGTCAGATTCTGCCACTCTTATGTATAAAACCTGAAAGTTAAATCAATGGAACTGCTTCTAAATTCAGAGAGACACGAACTTCTGCTTACAAAGCAAGATGTGCTACCACTCATTTACTCTGGTCTGGTAATGTGGCAAGGATTACTTCTAAGGTGTGTATGAATTGCAATGGTTAGGGACCAATATAAAATCTGCTATCTCCCATAGACATACTTCAGGTGGATGGCATAATAAATTTTAATCTTTTCAGTTTTAATAGTCAGTTCTACAAATCCTGGTCATGTAAAATGAGATTCCAAAGGAAGTTTCCCAATGTTGTTCTGTCCTTTTTAAAATTTCATTTTGGTACCTTAATCTTTCGAAATTTGCTAATGTATCCAAAATAAACTTGTCTGACTTTGAAATCTGAAGTGCCTTCTTTTCCCATATTGTTTCTAACATGGCAAAGCACTAATACAATAGTATTTTAAGTAAAAATAATCTATGCTCAAAAATTTTTTTGCTTTCTTTTAGGGCAAATCTTGGCAGTGAGTCTGAACTGAAGCACTGCATGACAGCTTCACTTATTTTGCATACATATTAGTGCTATATAATAATAGCAAGAATCTATTCACACCCTTTTTTTGAATTAATCTTGTCTACAAGCTATTTCACCCTGCAAGTAGATCAATTTCCATGTGTATAGGATGGTTTGATATAGGAATCTTTTTTTTCCCTAATATGTATTTTATTCTTTGGAGAATAGAGACTTCAAGAAGCAGGTGCAAATAAATATAATTTTCTCAATCTATCTCCCACCTGAAGACTTAATAAAGGGAAGGAGATTGTGTCTACTACTTAGTACCACCATGCAGAAGATAACAAAGAAGTGCACATTGAAGTCTCTTCCACTGGCACGGGGAACACTTTTCTATTGTCAGTGAAATCCCTTTGGTTGAGTTTGCAGTGGCTTTGATTTTTAACATGAAGCACTCAAATAACAAACAGGCGGGTTCATACTAGGAAAGCAAAAATTCTGCCTTCCAGGGTACCCCTGCACTTTATCTGAAGGGGAGTCATCAGCTTGCAAATACTGGTGATTCAGAACTGCCTCTGTGTGTGTGTGTGAGTGTGTGAGAGGGAGGATTTAACTGCAGATTTTGCTCATATTGCTCTTCCCATATGGTACGTAGCCTTGTTCTGTAATTTACTAGATTTGGTTTTCCGTAAGTGAGTCACACTCCCAGGTCTGGTTTGTTATGCAAGTCATGCCTGATGGCAGCTTGGGGAATCCCATTGGAGGAGACCAGGCTCGTGGACATTTTTCACATATCCATCGATTGATGGGAATGCTGGATCATTTAAAATGCTGATCTAATGAGAGGTGTGATGATACTCCTCACAATACCTGACTTTCAGCCAAGAAAATGAAAATTATGACCTTATCCTGGAAGGCTCTGTGATAAATATCAGATCAGTGAGAAGGAGCTACAGTTGGCTACACCTTCTTATTCCAGGCCTATAAATGGGTTTGCACACAATACAGCAACCTTAAGTCAAATATTTGCTGTTATGCTCTCTCACTAATGAACTAGACCCTCACCCAAAGCAATTGGCTTGTATTGATTTACACCCAGCTGGTTGCCTGGCCCATCACATATCCCCTCTGTGAAATCTGCCCTCCACTGCCTTCTTTCAATTTATTTCTCCTGTATTACACCAGTGCTTTGCAACTATATGTATTCTTCCACTGAATATCATTAAACTCAAATCAGGGATTATGATGTGACATTCAAATGCTTAAAATGAAACTATTGAGTCCTAAAAAGCTCATAATCAAACAGAAGATGGAGAAAAAAGAGAGAATAGGCAGGTGAAGTGAGAGGTAAAATTGCTGAGTATAGGGCTGTTTCCAGGACTCAGTGGGACTCCTGTCTCCTCGCCCCTCTTCAGAGAACACAGATTGGGTGCATGACTGAAGCTGCACAGTTTCTCTCCATTTTGCCACCGCACTGTAAAGTCATAACTCATAATTCAAAGGGATCATACATTGATAACCTGTTTTTAAAATAAGAACAATAAAAGTAAAAATTCCTTTAGAGAGACTGCTTTCTTTGGCTGGTTACAAACACTTGACGTAGAGGAGGCTATCATCACAACACCATCTTTCCCATTTCTGTCCAAACAATACACTTTTCCTCTAGAGCATAAAAGCAATGCCATTTCTTCGTGGACCACAGAGGGGAAAAAAAAAAAAAAAAGAGGTAAAGCAATATAGATGGCAAGGAAAAATAGGCATATGGGATTTGATAGGCAAATAGGTAAAATAGGGATTTGATCCAAAAGTAATACTTGAGAGATAATGACAGGGAAAACAGTATAAATTCTATGGGGACACTCCTGATTTCTGGCCTAATTCACAAAGATTACTTGCCATAAGGTACTACTCGAGTAATGTAAAAGAAAAGCACGTGGATATGATGAGAACCGTAAGCAGCTGACTCCTTTATGTGGCAGTAAACTGGGGTAATCTATCCCTGTCCACTAATGTTTATAAACATATTGTAAACAAGCATAAATGAACAGCTCATCTCTCTGGGGGGACCAGATGCATCCTTAACACTGATTAAGTGTTTTGTTCTGCCTGAGTGTCTGGCAGAGGTTTACGCTCCGAAGCAGAGGGAGGGAGACAGAGTAATGACAGTCTCATATTCTCCTGACTCTTTAACTGCTTTGGGGGATTCAGCAGGCAATATAGCATGTATAATTCTACTGATGATCATTTGCCACAGCACACCATGCCTTGGGACACATTTTGCATGTCAGAGTTTTTAACCTGCTTCCCAGTTCTCCCTTCTCATGAAGGAAACTGGAGAGATGTGCAGAAGGAGGAGCAGGGGTGCTCGGGGACGTCCTCTCATCTGCTTCCATCCCTTCTTTGCTACCACTGAAAATGTTGGAATGCTGAGTCAATGTCATGATAACGAGATAATAATCATAAATCCAGCACATTCTTCTCTCTTGTTTTTTTTTTGTTTGGTTGGTTGGTTGGTTGGGTTTTTTTTGAGGGGGCTGTGTTTGGGGTTTTTTTTGGTCAGTAAACTTTTTTACTCTCCAGGAGCCTAGGCTCTAAAAATAGCAAAGCTTTCATTTTCACAGCTTCCCACAGAAGTAAGGGTCAGTAGTGATTTAATAAGTCACCTTGTTCATGTCCTGTGATGCTACAGTCAGCTCCTGCCATTTTGTGGGGTGTAATTTTAAAAGCTGGATTTTATGGGCAGTTCTGCACTTCTCTCCCTCCCCATTAATTACAGCCACAAATGCAATTCACATGGACTCAGATGAACCCTGTGTTGGGTAGTGAGGTAAGGATTTGTTGCCATCTGTGTACTTAGCAGAATAGAGATAAAAAAATCCAAGTACAGCTATTTGTTGGTGTGAAATCTTCAAAGCCAGCTCCTAAAACTTTCAAGACAGAGTTATTCTTTCTCAAGAAGACCAGTCCGCTGTTTCTGAGAGCTCAGCTGGGGAAGCTGCTCTGCTTTTCTGCCAAAATTCCCTGCAAGAATCGAAACTGTTAGGAAAGGGTGAAAGATGGACTTGTTTTTTTCTAGAAACAGAGAGGTAGTGGGCATGTTTTATAATACTTCAGTGGTTATTGTTTTATTCCTTTATCTTTTTATCAGATTTGCTTTTTGACTGCTTACTGGTAAACCCTAAGCAATTGTGTTCTAGTAGATTAATTTATCAGTACTTGCAATTGATTTATTTACTCATATTACTTATATTGCCTTTGATAAGAGGTAGTTGTTATCAGCCAGAGCCGATAAAGTAACTTTTGAGCTTCTTCACCTTGCCCGTATGCTCTTACACTTAACTAAGTACTTGAAGAATTTCACAGGCCATCAGAAGCTGTGCACAAATTGTAAGTGGCAGTGTGCGAATGCTGAATGTGTAAATGTGTTTATGTTTTCTGTTATACCAAATACCTCTACTTGCTCTGCTACTATGTACCTAGTGTATCTTTATTTTAGGGTAAAGGTGTCACGACATGGTCTATCTGTTATTGACTGTGCAAATAAGACGTAGCTTTGCAAAAAAAAAGAAGCTAAAAAAAAAAGCAGTGTAGTCAAACCTGTATCTCCAAAAATTGTTCAAGCCGTGTGAGCACTGATAGTGCACTTCCTCCACTCATGTGTTTCTTTACTGATACCCTGCAGGGTGGTCAGGCAAGTCAGGAGGGGAGAAAATGGAGTGACCAGCTCTGGGTGGGTCCATCAGCCCCGTCCCAGCCTTGCTTCTCTTTCAGGCTGAAGAAACAGTGTGGTTGACCCCAGGACATCACTTCATGTCCATTTTAAGTAGAGCCTTGGATTGTTGTTCCATGGGCAACAGGGCAAACACTGGGTTTTTGTATTGGGGGAGTAAAGACCCCTGTCTTTACTGCAGTGTTTGGAAGAAGAGATTTCTAAGGAGAAGCATCTTTGGTTTTTTAAGTGAAGTATCAAGGGAAAAATTCACAACAAAAAATAATCTGTTTAAAGATGCAAATGATATAAAAAGGTCAGGAAGATTGATGGGAAATTTAGGAAAGATTTCTTTCCCCTCAGTGACATGGAAGATGGATTGCAGGACAAACAACATTAGCTACATATATTCTCCTTTTCCCTTTCAGTCTAACACATCAGTGCTAATGAACCTGGTTGCTCTTATTTATCTGCACAGAAGTCCTACTGCTCATCTTAAAACATTTTTTTCATCACTATAGATATTTTAGTATCTATTAGCATTAATTATTTATCTCTTCACAGAAATAAAAACTCAGTGAAAAAAAAACCAAACAACCCCCATAACATAGAGAAGTAGATCCTCAGGGCAGCTGAAATGTCAGAAAAGTATTAGCATGCCAAATCTGCAGTTTCCTCCATTTGCAGTTTCATTGCAACTTCTTTTTCTCATCATCAGTCAAGAAAGTTTGAAAATAAAAAGGGCAAATTCCTAGACACATTTTTGTGAAGCATCTTTGCAGGTTATTGCTAGTAAAGCTAGCTGTGTGCTCTCTGAGGACACTGGCAGCTCATGTGCAAGCTGAGTCATAGCATCTGGGTTCTGGAGGTAACACTGAATGGTCCCAGATCCCCCAGTGTCCATATGTGAACCAAAATCCACTGCACACTTTAGAATCTGTATTTAACAGCCTCAGTGTTTTCAGAAAAGCATTGTACTCCTCGACTAAAATATCAGGCAAAAAGTGGGTTTTAGAGTGAGGAACAGCACTTCACAAGCTGGCTGCACAGAAGGTTGCTGTTCTGCTTCCCCTGGTCATTCATAGTGCCTCTACACAGATAAAAGTGTCTCTGCAAATTAAGAGCTCTTCAGTAACTATTATTTTTGTTCATAATTCAAGTATAACTGCAAGGAAATTCAGATGTCTGCTTGTTAGGATCATTAATTACTGTGGTTACAGGGACAATGCAGACATGAATTGTTGAAAGCAAAATCTGGGTCTGTGCATGTTTACAACCAGCAAGTTAGCATCTAAGCAGAGTCCAACCTCTCATGACAGGAGGTCTTTCCAGGGGGTAGGAGAAGCAGCAGGCAGCAGAAAGGCATTGTCTGTTTGTTGTTGTTGGGGAATCAGTTCCCTGTACATCATGCTCACTCTCCTGGACACAACTAATTTTGATTTCCAGGCAGAGCCTCTGGTCTATACCTCCTGTTTGAACTGTACTTGTCAAAGACAGCATTTTCCTTCCTCTGGCATGACCCAGAATGGACATGTAATTTCACATGTCTCCTCAGCCTTGACATGTAGGTGAATTGTCACTTGTAATCGAGGGAGCAGGCATTTCACAGTGAAAGCAGATGAAATGGAGCCTTAAATTTCTTGCAAACTTTAATGCATCAGAGCTGAGGGTTGCTGCAAAGTACCTGATGACTTGCTCTGCTCTCATGGAGAGTGTTGCCTGTTGCACAGCACTGAAGGGACTGGTGTGTTGTAGTGCTGGAAGGATCATTTTTCCATTGCACCTCGAATCAGCAGAGTGTGAGGAAGAGGATGAGAGAGACATAATCAGAAACCATTAAAAAATGACTCAGATTTCTATGATATACACATCTGGAAGCAATTGCTACATTAATTAGTATATTGATTTTCTCTTCTTCTGGCTATTCTCTCATTTAACTATTTGTTCAGCTTGATTTGTGTTATCTATTGCCATGGAGAGACTTTGCTTTAAAACTGCTTTTTGGTGATTTAGAAGATGAGAAATAAATGGAAGAGGTTCTGCCATCCCTCACCGGATTACTATGTGTTCACAATGAAAGGCTGTCCTTAAAGAACGGCCATGGCGCTGGTTCCTATGCAAAAGAAGAGTAATCCGTGCATTTTGCTGGCTGGCCTGACTCTTGCCTTTGCCTGGATAGGTGCTGTCCATGGGTCAAAGGCAAATGTGATAGAGGAACATGGGTGTCTCATACTGTTCAGATAACAGTGATGCCTTCCAGCAAGATGACCACATGGACTGGCTTGCTATGCATGGCAGCTGTGGACTTCCAAGGAGCCACAGCTTTCACATCAGCTGAAGACCTGAGAAGCACCTGAACCTGCCTTTTTTGGGAGACTTTTTTGCTACCTCATAGTTTGATCCTTCCTGGAATATACTCCTCATGACTTTAAATAACACAGCCCATGTTGTCCTGCCTTGCTTCTCCTTCAAAATGTTGTCAACACCCCCTACCATTTCTTTTTAATGCATTCTTATTTAGTCCCTGCTGTTGTTTCTGTGTGTAAGAAATTACTATAAAAGATCTCACCATGCAACTTCCCATTCACTGTACAATACTATGCGTATGACAGGTTGTAGGGCATGTCACTCATGGTAAGCTGTAGATTACACACTACTGTTACTTAATGCATATGTAATGAAGAAAAAATCGGGAATGAGTAATGGTTATAGCTGATTTGACCTTACTTTGTACAATGTGAGGCCATTTCTGGCAATCGTGATCTCATTGTAGCTTTAATGACCTCATCTAATTATTGCTAACTCAAAGACCTTTAGTGCTTTTATGTGAGTCAGAAAACGCACACCAGCAAACTAATGAACTCATCACACTGTGTTAGTCTTTAACCAGAAACAGGGATTCATTTGGAAAATTAGAAAAAAAAAATACATTAAGGAGAGGAAGTTTTAGATTATTTGACATTTATTTCCCTGACTTAAAAGAGGAAATGATAATGACATTGCTGGAGAAAAAAAAAAAAAAGTAGATTAAAGTAATATTATTGACTGCTGTAAACTGTTCAGTTGAGTGAAAGGGATAGAGGAGCAATGTGTTGCAATTCTGGAAAGAAGCATGGAAAGGTACATCAAGTTTATTTATTTCTGACAGCTCATCTAGATTTGCCTGTGAACACAGGAAAATAAATAATAGGAGAATCACCCAACTTAGGAACAGAGGAGATACTGGAGCACCCACTCAAGTACTAAGGCAAAGCAAAAAGAGCATTAATTTCTCCACATGGAAGGTGTAAAACTAGGTTATTTACCAAAAGATGTTATTTTTGTATCTCTCATTAAGAGCAGGTCTGTTAATGAACAGGTTTTGCTCCAATCTGTTAAAGAATCAGAAATCTGTGTTTTCCACCAGCAGGTAGAACAGGTTGTTATAATCTATTCAACTCCCCAAATAAATGTTTTTCCCCAAAATATAAAAGTAGAACATCAATATCGTAACATGGTGAACTTTAACAGTAGGACATTCACTGCATATTAATCAGCTTTCTAAAAGGCCTTGAAAATGTCATGAGAAAGAAGTGCCTTATGAAATTTAATTTCATTTCTGCTTCTGGTCAGACAAGGAATATTTAGAGAATAGGCTTTTGTACAATATGATGGTACTTTGGTTCACAGTTTGGGAGAGTACCTAGGAAACAGAGTTTCCTTCACATGGCATGTGGGACAGATTTGTCACCTAGGTTTTTTTGGTTTTCTGACTTTCAGGTAAAACTGGCTTTGAAATCTGGTTAACAAAACTCCAATGCAGCATTTTTTTAAATGGGAAATTCAAATTCATCTACATCTAAATGTTTTGAAGAGGGGTTTAGAAAATGTAAGCGAATATAAGCAGCCACATTTACTGCCAATTTACTTGGTGACTTCTCAGCACCCACAGGTTGGTATGGGTCTCCCAGCTCAGTGGCTGTTCTCACAGTACCCATGACTGTATCCCAGCATGCACGGAGACTGGGGAGCTCCAGGGACCATGATGCTGTCATAGATCACAGGGCAGAAATGCAGTTCCAGTGCACTCCATGGAGTATTTTGATGCATTCAGTTGTCACCCCATTTGGGGTTACAAGCAAGTTCCAGTAGGTCAAAATCCTCTTCAGAATAAAGATATGTTCTTCCTGCACATGATTCAGTGTCTTTTTCTTAATTTAATTAATAATTTTCTTAATGCTTAATAACTACACTCAGTTCTCCTGGCTTCATAGGTCTATTGAGAAAAAAAAAAACATAAAATAAAAAATTAATCATGTTCTTAGCCTTTTACTTCCTGAAGAAGGCCAAGAATACAATGAAATTTGCCATCATGTCCTCTTTTCTCAGAGATACCTACACTGCTGGAGCTTCTCATAAGCCCCAAGCACTGTATTGATTTTTATCAACTGAAAATTTGGCCCTTACACTCAATTATAGAAAGAGATAAGTCTTCAGAGTATTAGGAAAAAGGAACATTATTGATCTTTCTTTACTGGTGGTGTTTTCACTCCATTTTCAAAACATATAGGCTTCTGTTTATTATGTAAAGAAAATTACTGGCATTACCAATTTAGACACATAATTAAACATGAAATTCATTGGCTTTGGAATACATTCCTCAAGCAGTTTGAAGTTCTAATTGTACTAAATTGGTCAAAAAGAAAAATTTGTCTTTTGAAAAATACAGAACCATCTCCTTCCTCCACTGAAAACCAAAGTGGTTCTAGCAGCCAGAAGACCTGACACATAATTTCAGTTGATTGATTTGGGGAAAAAAAAAAAAGAAAAAGATTAGTTGATAGATAATTTCTTTGAGGCAAATAATTATTTATTCAAAACTCAATATTTAGTTTATCTGATTTATCCACATGGGGTTAGCAGGGATGTGGGAAAAGAACAATTTGCAGGTGGAACGGGATTCAGGGGTTAGTTTCTTTTGCTCTTTGCAGAAGCGGTAAAACTGGATGTGATCAAATGATCCATGTTGCTGATAGTAAATTCCTCAGCAATTCACTTCTGCTTGTGTATGCAATATATCCTGGAGCCCTCTCTGACCATTTGATTCAGCACTTACTGGAATCAATTTATAGGCTGCCCCTTTGACTCCATTAAGCACAGTCTGCACCAGTTGGAGGCACTTGGATGAAACCAGGTCTAGTGTAAATCTCTCTGTGTATATGTGTGTGTGTGTGCATGCATGCAGAGCACTCATGTCAGCCAATGAACCTCTGCAACTCTTCTGCTCACTTACAAACAGGGTAGGGTGCTTTGCATCTCTTGGGGCAGAGTGTGGGAGAGGTATGTTTCAGGTAGAAAGGTCCACAGACACAGCTGTAGGAAGCAGTCATAGAATAATAGAATGGTTTGGGTGGGAAGGGTCCTCTAAAGGTCATCTAGTCCAACCCCCCTGCAGTGAACAGGGTCATCTGCTCAGAGCCCCTCCAGCCTGACCTTGAATGTTTCCAGGGCTGGGGCTTCTACCACCTCTCTGGGCAACCTGTGCCAGTGTTTCACCACCCTCATTGCAAAACATTTCTTCCCTACATCTAGTCTAAATCTCCCCTCTTTTAGTTTAAAACCATTACCCCTTGTCTTATCGCTACAGCTGCTAAAAAGTCTGTCTTCATCTTTCTTATAGGCCCCCTTCAAGTATTGAAAGGCCACAATAAGGTCTCCCTGGAGCCTTCTCTCCTCCAGGCTGAACAACCCCAACTCTCTCAGCCAGACTGTTATTTTTAGAGTTCAGCTTTCTTCTGTATCCTATCTCAGAAAGGTTAACAAGTGAGGAAAGATGAAAATTAAGACTGAGTTGCTTCCAGAGTGTTTTGTCTTTAACCAAACATCACCTGCAATTATGATATGAAGAAAAATAGTAAGCCTCTACACTTCGTCACATTGTGACTCTTCTCAGGGTACAGCAATTTTTCTCCTTTTATAGTAGTAAATATAGATGTTGCTTTAATAACAAATTCTGCCTTAAAAGCAACATAACAACCTTTAAAAAAAATACTGATCCAAGTGCTGACACTATTATAGCAGAAGAGATTTTAATTTTTCACTTTTAGCTTGGCAAATCTTTTCAGCATGGGACACTTCCATCCACACTTAAAGAAAGGAAAGAGCAGGGCAGAGTGGTAACTGGCCTGTGCTGTGATCAAAAGCAGTAACATACGATGCCAAAGCCTCCCTGCTTTTTACACATAGTTCTGATGGATGTGAGTACTCCTGCCATCCCATGTATGTCAGCTGTGACACTAAATAGAGAAAGCATCTCAGCATATCGGGTCCTGATGTGTAAATTCTCATTTGGTTTGAAAGAATGGCTGGAGATGAAGTGTGACTCTTGACTGCACACTATGATTTGAGCTTCCCTGCAAAGTATTCATTCCTACTTGATGTACTGCACTACATTGCAGAACTTCAGATACCATTCTGAAATGTATAGCTACAAGAAAATTAATCAATAGACATTATATTTTCTACCTATTAGAAACTAAAAAGGAGCACAAACAGAGCTATTGTAGCAATTGTGTGTTCTGTACAGACACCACCACATAGCAGCCTTCACAATTTGAGAATCCAGTGTGCTTTCTTTTTTTCCCTAGTAATTTTGATACAATACTTCCATTCAATCCATTCCTGATGAAAAGAATTTGTGACATTTGGAAAGACAGAATATTACCTAGGATTTTACAAAGATAACAGGATCCACTGAAGTTTATCTCCTGGTTACCTACAAATAACGTGAAGCCATGAAGGAAAGATCTGAAAACAGAGGAGAGAAAACTGAGAGTAAACAATTGCTTGAATTTTAAAATTGATGATTTGCATCTAGGATGAACAGTATGTGCCCACCAGAATATAATATTACACTGGCATTTTATTATGATTTTGTTTTTGTGATTACTTACAGATTACCCCATGCAACGCTACAGGCTTGGGAAGAGTTGCTGGAAAGCTGCCTGGTGAAAAAAGACCTGGGGGTGTTGGTTGACAGCCGGCTGAACATGAGCCAGCAGTGTGCCCAGGTGGCCAAGAAGGCCAGTGGCATCCTGGCTTGTATCAGAAACAGTGTGGCCAGCAGGACCAGGGAAGTCATCCTTCCTCTGTACTCAGCATCCGTGAGGCCACACCTTGAATGCTGTGTCCAGTTTTGGGCCCCTCACTACCAGAAGGATGTTGAAACACTGGAGCGTGTCTAGAGAACCTGGCAACAAAGCTGGTGAAGGGGCTGGAGAACAAGCCTTAGGAGGAGCAGCTGAGGGAACTGGGGTTGTTTAGCCTAGAGAAGAGGAGGCTGAGGGGAGACCTTATCGCTGTCCACAACTACCTGAAAGGAGGTTGTAGCAAAGCAGGTGTGTGTCTTTTCTCCCAGGCAACTAGTGGTAGAACAAGATGCAATGGCTTGAGTAAGTACAGATAGGTACAGATTGGATGTCAGGAAAAATTTCTTCACTGAAAGGGTTCTCAGGCAATGGAACGGGCTGCCTAGGGACGTGGTTGAGTCACCATCCCTGGAGGTATTTCAAAGACAGGTAGTTGGGGTGCTCAGAGATATGGTTTAGTAGTGGAATAGGTATGGTTGGACTGGATGATCTCAGAGGTCTTTTCCAACCAGGCGATTCTATGATTTTATGATTAAGGTGAATGTCCTGTGTCTAAAATTCTATCTCTCTCTTGCTACACAGTTTGGATGTGGGGCAGAAAATATGAATGTACAGTGGGACACATTATCAAACTACCTACAGTGATGTCACACTGTTTAAGGCGTTTGGACACAAGTCCCTTTTCTGCTGAGACCTGCCATTGACTCTGTGGTCCAAAATGCGAAGGCAGGGATATCCTCACTGGGGATTAATTCTGTCCTTGTTGCAATGTCTCACAGACTAGAAAGATCATATTCTTCTTGATCACAAAGTGCATGTATTCAGTGCACTTGTGGCAGTGCAACAGTTAAAATTACTCTCTCCCTGTCTTTTAGCTTAATAGCTCTTTAGGGTAGGGTAGAAACATCCCTACCCACCCTACCTCTCTACCTTTGTATTTTTATTAAGTACAGTAGATCAAAGTCTGCTTTATTATTTCATTTTGATTGTCACAGGACTCGGGAGTGAGTTGAGACAAAGGATGAATATTTTTATGTATAATATCAAAATCTGAAGAACAATGGAAAATGTTAATATAACTCAACAAGGACACTTTGTCTAATAAAAAACACAAAGGAAAACACATGAAAGCAAACAGTAAACACATACAAATCACAAAAAATAGAAGAGGAAATGAGGTCATTTAAGGTGACTCAAGCTCTGATTTGCAGCATGGACCATTTCACTTGCCGCCTGTATTTAGAAAAACATCTGCTTCATTGGGTGTTGCAAGATGGATAACTGTGAGCCTTGCTCAGGTTTGAAATGAGTCTCAGATCTCCATAACAAAGTGTTGCCTCTGATTTCAACAGCATTGCCTCTGATTCACGTTGCTGTGAGCAAATGGCACAATTAGCACCAGACAACTTCACCACCTCCTCTCACACGGTTCCTGATCTCGCAGACAGTTGTGACATGACTCATCTTAAGCGTGAGCCCTCCACAAAAGCTGTTTTCATAACTAGAATTTTGCTTTGAACTAACTTCTGTCAGCGTAAGCGGCTTCATTAATTCTGTAAGGCAAGCAAAAGCTAAAGTGAAAAAAATTCAGCATCACCGTTGATGTCTTATCTAGGTTACTCTCAAAATGCATGCAGCCTTTCACTTTCCATTGGATGATTAGGATGGTTGTAAGATAAAGTGATGAAACAGTAAAAAGATCATATTTTAAAACTCTGTAATCATAAAATTATTTCTAATAATTTCTAATTTTGAATAATAAAACATCATATAATTACAAAGTAATAAAAATGTAATAAAATTGAGTTCTTAAAAAGATTTAAAATGTAATTGTATCTTTTAATGTTGTAATAATGATACAATTAAAATTACAAAATCACATATAATAATTAAAACAGAATCTCCTGCCATGACAGTATCAGAGATTCTCACTGCATCAGGTTCATTATTGAAGTCTCTATATACAAAAGACTAATATAAACTCAGTGCTCCTTAGTTGAATTGTGGGGCTTGATTTTGACTGTGCTTAGAGGCAGAGCAATTCAGACTGCTGATTTCTGATTGACAGTGCATCCTTTTTGCTAAATTTGCAATCAGCCACACTCAGCTTTCTCCGCATCCTACACTAGAGCTTCCCCCTTTTTTTCACATTAAATGACCTGCAACTAGATTGATGGATAGTGTCTCGGGACATTCATAGATATTTGTGATATCCAACACAACAGTACTTTGCCTCGGTCCCAAAGTGACTCCATTAGCCAGCTCTGAATCTTCTGCCTTCCAAAAATGTCACAGAGACAAATACATTAAAGGGCTGCAAGACAAGTGAGATATTTCAGGTTGGAACCATTGAAAAAAAATAAAGTCACAGAAATATACACTGTCGTTTTCTGATTGAATCTTGGATAATTTGGATTTTCTGTTTAAAAGTGAATTTTAAGTCTGAGGTGGAAAAGAGAATGTATAAAAATGCAACTGTAGATTCTTCCTATCAACTTTGCCACTTTAGCAAGCATCTTTGATAGGTAAAAGTACACATGCACGCCAGATAACATATTCAGTCCAGTACACATGCACGCCAGATAACATATTCTAGTTCCACTAGAAAGGGGAAGAACTGAAACAACAAACAGTAAATTTTATAAAATCTATCTGTTCTTGCATATTTATTTTACCATTGTAGTACTCAGAGGATGACTTTGCCCTTTCTATCCTCTGAACATAATAAGCTCCTATCAAATGATCTCCATTATGGTGTTAAATCACATTTTAGCATAATGCCTGATAATCCAAACTATTTTTTTCCAGAGTTACTTATAGTAATTCCTTACATACAAGTAGAAAAATCGCTGCTGTTTCAAGTGTGTGCTTCCAGAAATATACCAGGGTTTTAAATACCCTAAAAGGATGCTCAACAACACATTGCCAGCTACATAAATCCAAAGACACAAAGAATACAGAAGGGAACCAGGGCTTTTGAATTAAATGACCAATTTTGTCAATGAATCAATTTCAGCAAGGAAAGTTGGGAGAGCACAGATTAAAGCAGCTTTAGGGCCTATTTAAGACTGTAAAAACCTATTTGTTCACAGCTTCTTCATGCTGCCTTTGTCTGGTATTTAATCTATATTCATTTTTATCGCTTTCCAAAGTGTAGGTGTCACCTATTACAGGGAGAAATAAATAAATAAATATGTTAAAGCACAAAGAGGGGAGTTATATCAAGTCAAGAACTTCAGAGATTGAAGATATGTGATGGTATTCTTTCAGATAGGACCTGTGCTTCCAGGCACCAGTTTTGAAGCGACATCTGATTAAAATAAAACAATAATGAGCTTCATAAGGGAACAGGGACAGACTCACAGACTGGTTTATGTAACAGTACCTCAAAAGCAAAACCACAATGAGCTGGAAGAAAAGATGGGTGGGATTGAACTTTCTCCAACCTTCTTGACTCAAGTGAAATTTTAATTTGTAGAATGTTTTCTCATAAACTACAGCATATGTATGGACATAAAAAGAAGGTAAATAGATGTTGTTGTGGGAAGGCAAGCCAAAGAGACCTATCCCTCAGAATGTTTAGCTGCTGGGAAAGGGTGAGTGAGGAAGACCATGTGTTTGGATGCTGCTCAGAAGTTGTGTGTGTCCCAGCCAAACTTAGAAATGAGTGGTGGAACAACTATACACTGTGGAAGACTTCCACAGACATTCTGTAGTGTGCAAGAACTGTCCCATTTTGCTTGTTTTGTACCTTACTCCTACTATCTTCATTTGGTCACACTTAATTATTGTATTGCCAGAGACAATAGATAGTGGATGTCCATTCTCACTCTCTGCTCAAGTCATATTTGGTTGAATTTGTACTTCATCCTCTGCAAGTTTACTCTATCCCAGCTTGAAGTGTCCTGATTGATTATCAAAAGTCACCCACAACTTTGATTACACGTAAGGAAAATTTCAGCCCCGGGTTTGACTAATTTCGGATACATATAGCTACTAATTAAGTTATTAGAGCTTAGGATCTCCTGAGAGTATAGAAGGAATGAGACTGTTCAGAGAAGAAACTTAATTTTTCAGTTCTCATGTCTTTGCAGCATGATTAAAGTTGCATTGCTCAACTTCGCAACAGTCTATCCATAGCTACACACAAAGTGGGGAAGAGAAACCCATCTTATACATCATTATTGCCTTGTACAGTGCTTCCCTTACCTACTGCATAAAAGCAGAAAGGGCTATTGTATCCTCACATTGACAAAATAATCGTATTTACTTTCTTTTATGCCTCCTTCCAAAGTCTCCTTGGTTGAAAGACATGGAAAAAATTATCCTGGAAATTATGTTACTGTGAATTCTTCACTCCAGATGTGTGCCTTCATCTAATCTGTGAGCTTTTTTTCAGAGAATTTTTTGGCCTACAAAAGATACAACATTTTATGATTACAGAATCTGCTCCTAATCTCCCAATCAGCCATTTATGACTTCACATTAAAAACAAACAGAAATCCTGTAGTGGGGAAAAAATCCACCCATAATTCTGCCTGGTGCATTTGTTCTTTTGTTGAACCATGAATATGTGGGAGACAGAGATGCAGCCTGGAGGCATGCAAACGTGGAGCTTTTCTCCTTGCTGTGCTTGCTGTGAGGATTGCACTGATTCTCCAGGGTGCTGAGACACAAAGCAAAACTGGAAGAGAAATGAGATCAGCAGTTACTGCACTGAATGGGGAACTGGCATTCCTACACTCTGTTTCCAATTCTGATAGTGACCTTTTCTGACTTTGAACAGGACACCTCACTTCTACATGCCTTGGTTTTCCCTTCTGAACTGCAAGCTGTATCATATGCTACTAGTTGTCCTGGTGTGATGCTTCTCCCATTGCATCTCAGCTTCTGCTGTAGCTATCAGCTACTATTATCTGTAATAGTAAATAAACATAAATGGTACCATCTCAGCATGTCAGCTGAGGCTTCATGATTGGTGCATGTGTATGTATGTTTATTACCATTTGTTATAGTGCTTGTTTCATAGGGAAAATATTTATTCTCTGTGGAATAAAGAGTTTTGGTGCAGTTGAGGTGAAATTAAATGAGGCATTTGATGCTGTGGAAGCATAGAGATAAGGCATAGCTGTTTTCTCAAAACATCTGACAGGACACATAAAATCTCCAGATATGTTTACCAAAAGATTGGTCAAAAACAGAAAAAAAAAAAAAAGTACCTGCTCTTGGCACCATATGTCCACGTGTGTCAGTCACAAGAAGGGAAATGTCTGAATGAATGCCAGCTGTGAATGTCACATAGAGATATTTCATATCACCTCACCCCCAACACAAACCCATCTGCCTCCAAGCCACCATGAGTCTGCTAGGCAGCTGGCAATCATTGCATTTTCTGCAATAACTCATCAGGGGAGCCATGCTAACTGCTCACATACACAAGTGTTGGGCTCTTGACTCCTGAGGACGCTGGTTTTAAATAGCCCAGCTGGTGTCAGTGGCAGTTGGGTGCTCGAATGCACAGGAGTCATGCTCATATGCTTGATGCTTCTGTGATGTATAGCAGTGAAGTGGTCACTGCAAGGCAAGGTCCAGCAGCTCCCTGTTTCTGTATGCTTCCCATCCTCTCTCTGCTCCTGCACAGGGTAGCAGCTTTCTATTAAAGATGACAATGTAAGCCAAAGTCACTAACACTCTTAAGATATCAGCATCTCTTTTCAGGATAGAATAGAGGCAGGTATCAGGGACAAGGGAACCAGACAGACACTTTTTAGCCCAAAAAAGTAAAGCATTTTCTGTGGTTCATGCAGGCTAGACCTGACAGAATCCAGAAGTATGGTTGAATCCAGAAGTTTGATCAAAGGAACAAACTATGAGCATGGGCAGAAAATTCTCATGCAGAATTTGCTTTTGTTCCTAGTGAAATAAACTGTATTAAGATGGATAGAAAGGAGAAAACTAGAGCTTTATACTATAAAAAAGCCTTACATTAACATAGTTAAATTAATGACTTATGACATCTTCCCCACCATGTGCTATGAACAGCAATGGAAAAATCCAAACAGAATTGGCCAGTTTTCTCTGTTCATTCACAAGAAAAAAGAAAACAGCAAAAGCTCATTTTTCATAAATTGTAATTTTTCCAGTCAATATTTTGCTGTTGGTCTAATAATCTTGAAAACATACACAAGAGGCATTTCCAGCTCAGCTAATGTGATTAAGTAATAAAGCTAGACATAAGAAGTGGTATAGTGTTCCCCATCCACTAAGCATATTGGAATACAATTAATTCTCATTTTCAGAAACTGTATTTTTTATATATATGCACATATATATTTTCTGAGAATAAGAAGTAACACTGTGATATATTCTGGTTACTAAAGCCTTTCTCCTTAATTGAGAAAAATGTTAGAAAACAAGCTGATACCAGCCTGCCCCTGTGGCTACTGTTTTATTTAGACAGGGAACAGTTTATTTTAATTTGTAATATTTAATGCACAGTGGGAGTTTAAAAGAGACTGCTCTGTCCTTCAAAGAAATAAATAGCATGCAGCAAAAGAAAATGTTTCTATGACTGCTTTAAGTCTCTTGGGAAATGATGAATTGAAAGGTACTATTGTCCGAGCGCTGATATAGATTACCAACAAAGAGCTGGCTCCAGTAGGTCACCAATTACATCAAGGCACCCGAAATGGCTATTTAAGTTTCAGTCACAACTTCACAGCGTGAGCCATCTCACTGTTATTCATTTACTCTAATATAGTTCTCAATCAAATACCTTTTACTTGTTATATAGGTGCTCATATGACTCTCCTGCATACTATTCTGCTGAATGACCTAGAAAGACCTAACAAATAACTACAGGTCAATCATGTACTTCTGCCCTGGGGATCGTGATTTAAAAGATCGGTATCACATTTTGGTCTTTCTGCTTGGACTGTAATTTTAAAAGTAGATGACACAACAATGCATGAAATGAGTTTTTAAAATGGAATGAAAAATCATTTTCCAATACACTTTAAACTGCCTTTGTTAACTCCCACACTCAGGAACTTTAATGGCACAGTGCTAAGGGGCATATTCCTAGCTGATGCTAATCATTACATCTTGCATTTGCTTCAACAGTGTTTATACCAGCAGTGGATCTGGCTTAGCAACTGCAGCTACAATATTTCCCTTAAATATTTCCCCTCACTTTCTCCTTCCTTATTACCACTCAAATGCCATTTATTGAAGCAGGTTAAGGATTTCAGAATCCTTCATTTGTAAGGGGTTAAGACCTTGCAAGTTGTGTTCTCTTTGGCAGTATTTTTTATTTTCAACTTGCTCATCAGCTTTCATGTGAGCTGGATAGCTCCTTGTCACTTCCAGCTCAGGAAATTAAATAAATTAGCATTATTGAATTTTTTTGTGGCACATCTCTGCTAGATCAAGTAAAGTCAAAATGGCAAAGACAGCATTCTTCTGAGTGAGGAGATGTCTCCACTTGGGTCATAAGTCCATACAAAAATATAAACTTGTAGGCATGCCCCCTCTGACATGGAGAAACTGGTGGACTGGATTGTCTCTGCATAAAAAACTTCCCAGGATCATTTAGTGGAGCCACGGAGTTTAATAGTCTTTACCATGCCAATAATTCAGCCATATTTACCAATCCAGTTGCAGCCAGTATCTTCTATTATTGCACTTTTTGTCACTATGCAAACTGACATCTGGCCACTGAATAAAACAAGACTTGGGGCACATTTCATCCTGTGTGCCAAAATATGCTATCTTTATATCAAAAGATGGGCAGGTCTATCAGTGCAGGCCTGGACACACCAAAAAGGTAGCATCAGCCATTCAGGTAGATGTAAGACCTTTTCTGGAGTGGAACTGGTTCTAAGGATTTTCAAAAATGTGATGTACAGGGGTATCATTACAGAAAAAACTACGTTATGCAGAGGTTCAGATAAGAGTACCTCCAAAATACAAAGGAAGCTCTGCGTAACTGAATGAAACTCTCTAACTCACCATGTTTGTCTGGGGTTTTCTTTCCTCTCTGCTTAGTTAGCTTTGGTTTCAAGGATTGCTTTCTGATTTTTTGCCAAGGTTTATTTAAAGTTGTCTTTATTTGTCTTATGTCCAAGCCTCCAGCACATCCAGCACTCTGTGGTCCCCTGAACTGGTGCAGGGATAATTCTCACACCAAAGGCACACAATAGAGTCATATGACCTCTTGGCAATATCTTTCTTGACCAGAATAAAGCAGACAATCACACCCTTTATAGCCCCCAGAGGACCAAATGCTCCTCTCAAACACTGCTTAAGCACTAGAGTCCTAGTTCAAGTCCCAGAGCATGCCACAGAGATGGAGGGCTGGTCTCTTTTATCACCTCATGATAGTTTTCAGATGCTGGGGGGGTGAGGCTCTGACCAGACAAAGAAGCAAACACTAGGTTTGAGGAAAAGGTATGCAATGAAATAGGATAGATACTACTTCATTACCCAGAGAAGGACAGTTTCTCTTGTAGGAGACATACCTACCAGCCTGACTTTGTTATGTAAGCATCTGTAAACACCTCACCTGTAGGTACCCCTCAGCAAGTAGAAAATCTGGAGCAGGTGAGCCCCAACATTGGTCATGTGAGTTATATCAATGCTACTGCTCAGGGATACCCCTGACTGTGCCCTGCAGGCCTGACTGTCCTGTCCTTTCTCTTCTCAAGGTGCCAGGTGAGCACCAGGTGTATAGAGTGCTCTTGGACATGGCCCTTGGACATACCTGCTTAGGCCACGCACAGGCAGCCTGTCCCCTCTGCACCCACTGCCTTGGAGAGCTGCTGGGGACCTACAGCCCCAGGAGAGCAAGGGATGGTGGGAAGCAGAAAGGGAAAGCAGTGGTGGCACCGTGTTCAGCCTCTTCCACCTGAGGAGCTGAGTGTGAGGCAACTGAATGAGGACAGAGTAAATTTCTAAATCATATTCTTTTACAAACAGTTTTCCTAAGAAGTAAAGGACTCATCCAGCCCATCTACTGCAGGAATTTGCTTTCATTAGGACTAGATCCAGGCTCTTATTGAAAATGTATGTTAATGGAAGGTCTGGTTTCCACATCTGCCATCAGAGGAAAATTGTCAAAGTTCCACCAAGAAAACTGCAGAAGTCCAACTTTTCCTGAAAATCTGAAAAAAAAAAACAAACCACCATCCTGGATATGAAAATCCTTGATATGAACAAATCAGTGCTTTCTGCAGAACATCTCAACAAAAACAGATCACCCAAGTGTTCTAGAAGGAAAATGTCGTGCAGTTGTCATCTGGTCTGGATGCCTTGGCTGTGACCCTGTTGGCTGAGGAGTTGTGACTCCCTGCCTGGTGCTGGTGGGCAGCAGTGGGAAATCAGACTGCTTCAAGCCTCTCTCATGCAGACACTGGAGAGGTGGGCTGGCCCACAGTTCAGTGCAGGCTTAGACCCATGTGGTGCACAGCCATGCCACTCTGGAGCTCCTGGCTCACTGACCACTCCACTGTGACCAGTGAGTTTGGTAGACACAGGAGGCTGGTTTTGTTCTCCACCAAATCTCCAAACACATGGGTCAGGTGTTATTACTGTATATCACCTGAACTCTCTTCTACTTTAGAGACAGTGAGACTCCACTAAACTTTCCAAGGTTTATAGCAGACTTTTCATAGTCTTCAGTTTTGGGTTTGTTTTGTTGTTTTGTTTTTTTTTAACTCCCTGCGAGCATTTTAAAGACTCTGGCAACTCAATGGAAATGTCTTCAAGATATTGTTTAACAGTCATTCACTTAACCTGTGCTCTTTCAGGGCTCTCCACTGTTCTTATTTCCATGTAGAGCTCTTCTATACCCTGAAGCAACCTCCAGATTATTATATTGGTATACACGTACTGCTAATGCTAAATTATTCTTTTCACTTGTGCACACATCAACTAATCAACGTTCAGGACCTGCAGTCATCAATCTGAAAGCCTTGCTTGCCATCATCACCACTGAGGTCTATAGATCAATAAAAAGATGATATTGTTTATATAAAACCCAATAAACAAGACCTGTCTGAGGCTTACATATGGTTTCATTCATTCTAATAAAGCAAGTGCATCTCTTATGAGCTTTAGCCCATCAGATTTCGTAAACTGCTTATTCACTTCAACAATCACTGACACAAGGATATTGTAGTATCCAAGTCTAGGTCAAGCAAGACTTACTTGATCTCATCCTATTTCCATAATAATCTCTGTCATTTCTCTACGAATAAGAAGGTAAGGGCACTTTTATTGCTGCAATAAAAACAGCAAAGTGATCTTCTGATGGCACTTAATTAGATCCATTTTATCTTCTTTGACTGAGCATGACATACTGTAACCCTTATTTATGAAGTAAAAATGAATGTCTTATGGTTCCTAACACAATTGAAGAAGAAATTACCATGGTATTCAGCTTAATCTGTGTTTGTATCCGACATAAATGATCTTAAGATAAATTACAGGAAATTATTTTCTACTCCTGGTAACCATAACAACAGATGAGAATTGGTTCTAGTTCAGCTTACTGACTGTTCCTGAACTCTTCCATAAAGTGTAATAAAAATTATAAGACAAAAGCAATCCACAGGTTTTCATTTTTGTTCATATAGAACAATTTGTGAAGCACTGAAAAGTCATTTTAGGTTTAAGTTGAGCTTCAGTTTTTCAGCTCACCATGAGACATATGGTGAAATGCATTTCTGTTCTGAAGTGCAATGTCGTACAGATCACGTAATGGATCTCTCCAGGGAAGGGACACACGGCAAAGCTTAATGAAAATGATACATCCATGAATTGTGCAGAACTGAGCAAACTGTGAGTTTAACGGGACAGGATTTTAGAAAATACTGCAGATCTGAGCAATCCCTACAAGTGTATTTGAAGCACGAGAGTTGGAACAGGTAGTGAATACATCACCATGACAAGCAGATACTAAGAGAGGGTTCTGAAGAGCTTGGAAGCTTTAAAGTATTTAATTTGAGCAGGGTAGGTCGCTGCAATGAGTTTTCAAAATTGGAAAAGAGTCCTCGGTGCACAGGGCGTAAAGATAAGAGCTCTGAAGAAATTTTTAGCTTTTAATTCAACAGGTCTTTAAGTATTATACAATCACTGGGTAATTTGGACTGGTAGGGACCTCAGGAGATCCCTAGTCCCACATAGTACTCAAAGCAGGGTCTGCTATGAGGTCAGGCAAAGCTGTTCAAGGCTTTTTGCAGTCAAGACTTGAAAATCTCCAAGGATAGAGACAGTGAAACTTCTGTGGGAAACCTGCTCTACATCTTGATTGTCCTCATGATGAAAGTTTGTCAGTATATACAGTCCTTATATATATATATATATATGTATGTATATATATACACACACAGCGTATATACCCTGTTTCATTTTATACCTATTTTCTTTCATTCTCCATCTGTGTTCCACTATGAAAAGTCTGACTCCGCTTTTTCAATTACATTCTCATAGGTACTTGGGGGCTGCTATTAGGAGCCTTGAAACCACATCTCCAGGCTGAACAACACCAGGTCACTCCTGATCTCCTCATAGAACCATAGAATGCTTACAGTTGGAAGGGACCTTAAGGATCATCTAGTTCCAACCCCCCTGCCATCAGCAGGGACACCTTCCACTAGACCAGGGTGCTCAAAGCCTCATCCAGCCTGGCCTTGAACACTTCCAGGGAAGAGCATCCACAACTTCTCTGGGCAACCTGTTCCAGTGTCTCACCACCCTCACAGTGAAGAATTTCTTCCTAATATCTAATCTAAGCCTGCCCTCTTTCAGCTTAAAGCCATTTCCCCTTGTTGTATCATTAACTTATGAAAAGTCCCTCCCCAGCTTCCTTGTAGGCCCCTTCAGGTACTGGAAGGCTGCTGTAAGATGTCCCTGGAGCCATCTTTTCTCCAGGCTGAACAGCCCCAACTCTCTCAGCCTGTCCTCATAGCAGAGGTGCTCCAGCCCTCAGATCATCCTCGTGGCCTTCTCCGGACTCGTTCAAACTGGTCCACGTCTTTCTTGTGTTGGGGGCTCCAGAACTCATGGGGCAAATGCAACAGTCCTGAACATTCTGTTGGGCCTCTGGTGAATTTGCTCCAGTATGTCAAAGTCTTTGTCATATTTGGGGTCCCCAGACTAGCTAAAGTAGCTAGATGTGGGTTAACAGATGCCAAGCAGAATGGATAATCACTTTGCTTGATCTCTTGTCTCTTCTGTTGATACAACTCAGGATGCTGTTGACTATCTTTGCTACCCAGGCACATGGCTAGCTCATGAGTCTATGAAGATGCCCACATCCATTTCAGCACAGCTGCTCCCCAGTCAATCAGTCCTCAGGTGAATCAATGCTGGGGATTAATTCTTACCAAGAACAAGACCATACGTACTTTAAAGCTCAAGTGGCAAAAAAAAAACAAGGCCTCTCCTGATTGATGCTAAACCACTGTGGCCTTAACTATGGTAAGAGTGAGATCCAAGACAGGATCTACCCCTAGTTTTTGCTGTTAGCTTTAAGGACCCATCTGTGTGACATGATATAAAAACTTTCTGGTAAAATTGGCCCTGTCTCAGTATCATACAATCTCTCATACAATCTATTAGACCTGAGCTAAGTATTAGAAAGGACTGGTGACAAAAAGGAGCCTGGAAAACAACATCGATTGATGTATGCTACCTCAGAACACCCCTGTCCTTTTTTTTCCTGATTTTTCTCTTAATCTCATTCTTTTTGTATAACTTCAAAATGATGTTCTGTGCAAGGTGAGGGAAAAGGTGGTTTCACATTTGTCCTTCTCCAGTGCACAGATTGACCAAAGATTGGTTCTAGGATTGATTATAGCCAGCTAAGCCACACTATCAATTACTTTGGAGTTTGTAACTCACTGTCTACCTTTCTGTTAGCTGCATATTTTTGAAGCACAGGACATTACAGTCACCTTTATTCCTTCCTACAAGGCCAGTCATCCATTTTTTAATTTACCATCAATCCAGCATTTCTGTTGGACTTGGCAGTGTGCGGTTCTGCCAGGTCATTAATCTAGTCAGCCATATTAAAATCAACAGCACAGATCAGCTCTCAGGCAAGAGATACCTGGCAGTACTCATGAACCTTGCAGAAGGTGGAAAGAAGTTACCAACTGTTGTTTCCCCTCAGCTGAGCCTTTGGGTGCAGCAATTTTAAGATGGGGAGAGGAACATCTTTAAAAGTCACAGGGTTAGCAGCAGTAAAAGTGCAGAAGTGTTTTGGGGGACCCTTGGTCAGAATAATTTGCTGACCAGCATGTGCTAAATTCATTTAAACACATATGTTGACACAGGATGATGGGGAGTGTAACAGCCCTTGATGGATGTGCTGTCTAACAAGTAGTAGAAATAAGAAACAGTTCTCTGAGCCAGAAAAGTTGCATTTTCATGCATCCACAGGATATGTTTACACATTATAGTGAGAGAAATCAAGAACAACTCCTACTTGCACTACAATTCAAGATTAAAATGGTGCACTGATATAAGAGTATGGTGCCAAGCTGAGTGGATGAACTTTTGGTATAAACAGAATTGGCAAACTGGAACCAGTCCAGTTAGAAGTGTCACCATTAACTATTAAATTTCCTTCTTTCTGCTGGCTCCTGTAAAAATTTTAATACACATGGGTACTTCCTAAGCTGAGCCAGTTAGGAGAAAGGGAAAAAAAACCCCAAAAAACAACTAACCAGTATGGGACAGCCAGTAAGTTGAAGCAAGTGCAAGAACTCTTGACTGTAAAGTGGGACAGGACAGGTAAATCACAGCAACTTTTTTTCATTTAAGGGACTGTACAAAATCTTATTTTGATTGCAGGTTGTAGACTACAAAATGGGTGCCTACTGCATGACCTGACGGGCAGCAGAACAGTCAGAATAGATCAGAAAGACAGCAGCACAGCAAACAGTCTGGATCTGGGTTGCCCTGATATCATGTCGTGGGAGGTTAGACCACAAAGAGCACTGAGTGAGTTGCACTTCCTGGTGTGTTCCTGTATAGGAAATGTATAGAAGGCTGCTTAAATCAGGACAGTCCTTTCAAGTTACTCATTTATACCAGTCAGGGACCTAATGCATGATTACTGAAAGTCCGTAAAGCTAGGCCAGTTTACATCAGTTTACATCAGATCATTTGCAATTATTTATTTCCTTTCTGAAAAACATTTTACAGATAATAACAAAATTACATAGCAATTAAGTAGTGAGTCATTACACCCTGTGGAAGCAATTCAATAGATAGCGAGGCATCATCCATCCTGCAGTGGTTAATTATTTGGCTTAAGAAACAGACCTTCTTCCATGGAAGCATCTGAAGGTCACTGCATTCAGTTGGAGTATGTTTAATCCCAGCAGATCAACGCACAGAACAATACAGTCTGTGTGCTGTCTTCCCTGCAGAAATAAATGGCAAACCATTGCAATAAGAAGGGAAGGAGTTCAGTTCACCTCAGAGTAATCAGATTTTCTCTTCCTTCTTATGCAGTTCCACTGACCAAATTCAAAACCCACTAATGTCAAGTTACTTTATTCAGATGACCTGTCCTAATCTAACCTGTCAGTGAGCACAAGGTTTAAAGAACTTACTTAATCCTAAAGCGTGGTTAAAGAAATTTGTTTCTATGTCGTATGTACATAGAAAAAGTCTCTCTAACTTTCTGACATACAAGCACAAGCAACAACAATAAAAACCTAAGACAGAAAATTCTTGATGATGGAAACACCATTTTGTGATTTACAAGAACAGTTGCATTCCACCCTAATTTCCCAACTGAATAGCAGATGCTCTTCAGTAAAAAGCTGTTACCATTTTATCTGTTTTACAATATGTCATGTATATTTTGCCAATCATATTTTGGCTCTCTTCACAGTGTCTTCTGTAATGCAATTGTAAGCTTGTTTAATCAGTTCAGCATAATCTTGTGCTTTCAACACTGCGAGCACGCACACGCACGCACACACATGCAGATCATACATTGCCTGCACTATTCCCTTTTGCCTTGTAAAATAGAGATGCATCACTCCATCCATTTGTTAGGCAGAAGCTGCCTTTGAAGGTCTGTGTGAAGCTCTACTTAAAATGGATGGCACAATATGGTACATGGGTTTTTTTTTTTACCTGGCTGAGCAGTTATTCATTAAAAAACATGGTCTTAATTGGTGTTGCCTCACATTTGTTTTAAAGCAGATTATTAAGTTACACATAGCACACTGCATGCTGCTGTTTTGTAGTTCAAAACTGAATCAAGAAAAGCTACTTAAACTTTGTACCTGTGCAAATAAAGACTTTCATCTTCACAAGCTTAACAATTTATCCTCCCAAAACTCATCCATCAATCTGTAGACTTATTTCCCTTGAAAACGCCTGCTATTCGCTCATTCTGTTGCAAGCTTTGGTTATTTCCAAGGCTGCTGATACCAATTTACATGAAAATTCCCATTTCACGTATCTATTCACAAAGAGGCACATCCAGCTTCAGCTGAATTTGTTCTGCAGTACAGAAATGTTACCAAAGATGATAGCTGCGGTTTGTGCCTTCCCAGTTCTTAATTTTTTTCTGACACCCTGTTATTCCTATGATAATTGTTCCTCCTGGCCCTCATCTGAACTGACCATGAGGGTCCATGGTCAGTAGCTTTTACTGGGCCTTACACATGAAAATTCCAAGTCAGCATTAATAAAAGCTGTCCTCAGCACTTTTTTATACTGCCATTACACACTGCATGCTTTTCATTAAGGGAGAACTAGAAACTTAGCCTTTCACTGCATATCACATCATCACGCTCATGGGGTGTAACAGCTCCAGTAAAACCCCTCTGATTAACAACACCAGGGGCAACAATTTCAGGCTTTTTCAGCTGTGAAGGAACCAGCATACTCGCACTAACGTGTTAAGTCTTCCTAAAAGAAAGTGTTCTGGACAAATCTTTCACAGTAATAGAAGGTAATGGAGGCAGAAGCTCTGATTGCTGTAACAAGGGCTGGTGCCCATGTGCACTGTGGAACGCTAACTTTGCTTGGACTGCAGAAGGTCTGCTACAGCTTGTGCTCAGGTGATGCACCACTTGGCTCTTCCCAGAATATGCCTTCCTGAGCTTTAGGGCACCCTTTTCAATTCCTGATCTTCTCAGCTCTGAGCAGCCAATAGATGAAGATTAGGAGCCGGCCAGGAAGCATGACAGAATCACTCTGAGAATGAAAACACCTGAGACGTTTGAAAGGGAAAGATTTTGATAGAAACATACTTATCTGGGAACATCTCCCTCAGTCAAGTGAGAAGAGAAGAATTTCCTTTCATCTAATGATGCAATAAAATTGCCTGGTGGCAGAGTTCACAAGAAATCCTCTTACCTCATTCCTGAAGAGATTCCATACCTACAGCTTGTGCATCCTTAGTTCAGGTAGAGACAAAGAGCCTCAAATGACCGCACAGCGATATAGCTCTGAGAGGGTGTGATCACTGCTCTATCTCTGCAGATGCATTGGGGAAGCATTGGGTAAGTGCTGCCTTTGAGCAAGAGGTTCCCACACTCAGGCACAGAAGGATTTAGAAGGAAAACATTGCCACTAATGTCAATCTGTGCAGCAAGAAAAGCAATGCTCAAGAGAAGTACCAAGATCAGAGCCCAGATGATTTTTAGGTGAAGATATGAAAATCATTTTGACTACATCAAAAGATAAGGGGGCACAGTACTGAGACTTCTAAAAATGGGGATGAAACTGAGTAGTAATAACAATCCCATGCAGTGATTTCTTTTGGCTCCCAAGAAATGTTGGTATAAAAAACTGTGGTATACACATTTGCTGTGAGGGAAATTTCAAAGTAAATCTCATGTTGTACTTGAAGCATTTATTTGCTCATCCTGACAGAGAGGAGAAACTCCCACGTGATTTGCCTCACCAGTTATAAAAAGCTCTTCAGAAGGCAGAGAATAAAAACCAATCTAAGGTGATAGTATCTGCACTGGAGGGAAAGGCACAACACCCATAGACTTCAGTGGGTCAGGAATCTCCTTCATTCTCCTAATAGAAGGAATTGACTACAGCAGGTAAAAAATTTCAGTTAATAAAAATAAAATTATCTACCATGATCTAGTTTTCAAATTTCAAGCCAGTTTTAAAAAGAAATATTACAATTTTTTTGCCAAAAGATATCATATATATATTACATTATATTAGACTATAATGTAAGTATACATAAATGTATTTGTTGAAATCAAAACCAATATCAACACTTTTAACTTCCTGAAGTCACTGTAAGTGAACAAAAAAGTTAATAATTATTTCTCTGTCTGTTCCTGTGGCATTTTAGACAAAAAGTTTCCCCAAGAAATTCCACTTTCAGTGGGTGTTTTTTCAGTTCTGGAAAATAGCAATGATTTCATAATTTATTATCTCTGGAAATTATAATTAAAAGTTACAAACCTGTATTTTTTCATTCTTCTCTTTATTCAGGCTTCAAATCAACAGAATACCTCAGAGGCACTAGATTCATCCCCAACCAGCTCTCACAGCTGTACAGAGTGTTTTGTGCTGTTTGGTGCCTGGTGAGATGCCATCTTTTTTTCTGGGGCACTGAGGAGGAAGCATATTCCAAAGCCTGAGAAAGTGCTAACAGTTTTCATGCAAAGATGACAAATGAGTAATGTGTTGGGGAAAGCAGATGGAGGTTCCTTTATCTCAACTGTGTTTCACCTTTTGAAACAGCAAGGAATTTGGCCCAAAGGCAGAAGTGCCATTTCTTGCCTCATAGACATTTTTTCCCAAACCTCTGAGAAATGCTTTTATCTTCCCTGTGTGATAATTACAGTGCATCAAAAGGCCAAGAAGACACTGAACTACACCTGACTTGTCGCTGGGTTTTGATATTTTAATGCAAAGTGTTCTATTGTTGCTTCTTTCTTTGTTTCATCTTTGCACTTCAAGTACTGTCATCTTAGGCAAAGCACTGCAAAGGAAGGCTATTTACCTGTGTGCTGGAAGAACTCCACTAGGCTCATCCCTCTTCCTCACCCTTCAGAAAAAAATCCTGTAGAACGCATAGGTCAAACTGAGCCTTTCATCTATCTCCCATAGCCTCTGGAGGCTGATGGGCTTTCCTCTTTAATCCCAATGTTTTACATTTATTTACAAATCTTCCCAACCTGTAACATTTCTGAATTGCATGCAATACCAATTTCCAGTGAGTTATTACTGCTCCCTTAATTACAATCAGTACGACAGCATATTCCCATCAACACCTTCTCAGAGGGCTGCAACAACTGCCACCTTTCAGTGGGATCTTCCTAGTGTTTTCTCATCACTCACCCATCAGTCTCAGGATTACTCTCTGCTGAAGCAATTGATGCAAGCCAGCCGACACCTGTACAGCCCATGGATGGAGCACATGCTCTGCTGCTGTCCCCTGCTTGCAGGACATGCACCAGCAGTGATAACATGGTGGGTGAACATGGTAGCACAGCTCTCAGTCCCAGCAACTACCCGCTGCCATTTTGCAGAATTTATCAGCCCAGTTGTAGTGGTTTATGGCAGTGTGATTTTGGTCAGCAGAGGACGCGGGCTGTCTGAACCCACTTTCCCATGTGGGATGCAATGTAGATCAACCACTTCTTGGACCAATGATTTTGGGAAAACAGCAGTCACATTACTGTGGGGATTGCGAATCCCTTACAGACCCCCACGTGGGCATGACTGTGTCTGCTTCAGCATCACTGAGGAAAGAGAAAGACCTTGCATATCTGGCAAGAGGGACTAGGAGAGTATGTCAGTCAAGAAACCACAAGGCACAGTGATATGATTATAGTTTGCATAACAAGCAGAGCATACCAGCTGCTTGGCCACTGTCAAGGGTATTGTAGGAAACTTAGCAGAAATAAACTACAAGGTTTTGCTGTTGTGGCTGTGAGCTGACCAAAGTCACGCAAAGTGTTTCCCAGCCTAGCAGCAAGAACAGTGCACAGGGCAGATTCGTGCTCCTCATAGATCCTTTCCCAGGGAAGCCTGCTGATTATTTAATTGATTGCAAAGCACTGTTAAAGATGAGAATGTCTTCTGCTGTCTGAGAAAACAATAAGATCAAACCATCTCCCAGTTTATTGGTCTACAAGGTTATCATTATCACTGGAAAGACTAGCTGGTGGGTGGTACATATTGATTCTCTGCAAGTGTGTGGAAGTTCAGGTGTAGACACCAGCACAAAAGTTATAGGTACAAGGCTAACATGATATATTCCTGAGCTATGCAGCAGCTACTGCAAATGCTGTCTGCAGAAAAGAGGAATCATGATAGATAAATATCTTTTAATCAATATGCTTGAGGAATACTTGATCTCTTAAGGAGAGAAAAAACCCAAACCTGGTAGCAAATGTGGTGAATATCCAACTAAAAGGATTTAGTCCCTGTACCACAATTTCCATTTTCATAGAATAGCAAGCAGATGCATGTTCTTGTGCATAAAGGCCTGTGATGGTTTCACTCCTTTGGCTAGCAGCCAAACACAACTGCTTTCTCACTCTCCCCCCACTAGGCAGTAGAAGAGAGATTTGAAAGGGTAAAAGTGAGAAAACTCATGGGCTGAGATAAAACCAATTTCTTAATTGAAATAAAATAGTGATAAAAGTAACAGTAATAATAAAATATGCAAATAAGTGGTGCATAGCGCAATTGCTCACCACCTGCTGACTGATGTCCAGCCTGTCCCCAGGCAGTGATAGTCCTGAAACCAAAACCACAATGTTGGAAGAGCGAGCCCGAGCAATGCCTGAGAGAATCCCTAGCTTTCCAGTCAGCCTTTGTTAATATACTGAACATGACATGATATTATATGGAATATCTCATTGACATATCCAGATGCCATTTTGAGGTTTTGCTAATTACGATGCTTACCCCACTCTAGTCCTTGGCACTTGTAGACTAGCAAAATACAAAGACCTTGGATTTCCAGCATCAACTAATAGCATTAGTACCTTATCAACATTCTTCTCATAAGAAACCCCACACCGAAACCAAAACACAGCTATTCTAGCTACTAAGAAGAAAATTAATTCTATCTTGGTGAAACCAGCACAAGGCTCCAACATATTCCAATATGGTGGAGTTAATTCTTGTAGAAAGCTGTTTCATTTTCTTCTTAGTAGCTAGAATAGCTGTGCTTTGGTTAAGAGTGAAGGGACCATAAGCCCTGCTGTGGAGAAGTCCCTGCCCCTGCAGCACACTGCTAAGTGTGCAAGAAATCAGACAGCAAAAATGATCAACAGGAAAAGAAATGCATGTTGGAGCCCATGAGCAATGGTGAAGCTTGTGTAGAGATCAGCTTGGGAAGTGCTTTGTATACTTAGTTATTACATTATCTGTATCAATGACCTGTATCTGAAAACCATGTTAACAATCCTGGAGTAGTCAGAGGGCATCTGGCCTCTCAGATACAGCAAATTTTGTGGAAGAGTGAAAAGGCTAAGGACATCAAGCTGCGTTTACACTCATGTAGGAAGAAATACTCTGGCTCTGTTAGTGAGCCAGACAGCTTTGGTTCTCACATCACTGCTCATACTGCTGACTATTTTCTGAAGCAATCAGAAATGCTATTTTACTGTATTAGCTCTTCAAGACAGACAGAGTCATCTGCTTTCTAATTGTAAGATACTGCTTCTTATTGAAACAGGGAGATGTGTTTCTCCCAGGCAGCAAAATGCTGGATCTGATCAGTCCTGTTTTCTGTAGAAGCCAGAAAAACACTTTTACACATTTCAGGTATATCTTCTTTTTATGTTGAATTGATGTGGCTTAATTCCACCAGGCTCAGCTTTGCTGTCATGGAATGAAAAGCAGAATTGTGCCCTCTGCTGCTAATATTGTATAGAGAGCCTATAAACTCATTTTAACCTCCAGCCCACGTACCTTCTTTACAAGTTAATGTGGCATGTTTCAAGGAGAAGTGAATGGAATCATGATATTCACAGAATCCTCCTGAGAGTTTTCAAAACAGATCAGAAAATAAAGACCAGTATCTTGGTCCTGAGGTCAGTGACAGGTAAATCATCACGTTCTGCATCCCCCCCTCTTGACCATCCTGTTTGCCTTTTGTAGAGTGAACTGAACTTGCAGAAATGTCCCAATGGATGTCCCTGAGAGTTGGATCTGATCCATAACTGTTTAAACTGCACCTGTGAATTAAAGCTGCTTTACACACAGACTCTAAAAGATGCTAAACTGCAGGAATGCAAATAGATGATGGCGTATGATGACTTTAAATTATAGTAAAGTGATCCATGGAGAGGGGAAAAACTGCTATCAAGAGAATAAGTGAATGCAAAGGAAGACATCGGTATCCTTGATTTGTGTGCTTTGCTGGTGTACAGCTCCTTCCCAAGGGGGAGAAAGGGAGGGGGATGCAAAACAGAGTGACAGACTCATGGGATGGAGGCACCTGTACTCTGATATGTATAAATAAGAGTATAACTGTCTTGGATTAGATCAGTGGTGATTCTAGACTAGTATCTAGTTCAGCAGACCAGTCTCTGCAGCTGGCTTAGCTGCCTTCATGCAAATCCTCAAGTTGGAGGATGACCACATTTTCTTCCCCTCCTATGCAAGGAAAATACTCCTACACCCAGCAATCCTTGGAACACCATGCTGGCGCAGGCACAGGACTTCATAATCCTCCTGCTTTGTCATTGCTTCAGGACGGTACATAGATGAGGAGATGATACCCAAGACAGTCTGTGGAGCAATAGCCAGGTGTCAGCTTCTTCTGAGACAGGCTGGCTTCAGGATTTAATAACTCCATCATACTGTGGGTATTAACAACAACACTTCTGCAAACATGGTAATGTATGCACTGCATTGGTGGCTGACAAAATTCAAGCAGTGAATTCATTGACTAGTTGCTCCCATTTCAGAAAAAGGTGTCTTGTGGCTTTTCAGGCCACCACCATGAGTGCAATAACATGTCGAGAGATTTTGCTAAGACAGCTTCCTTTCCTTTACCAAGCAGCTGAGTTAGGGCAATGACAGGCTGACCTCTAAATGGAATTTGTATCGTTCTTTCCTCCACATAAGACAATGTACATGTTCCTCCCTACCTTGTTTTCGTTTTAGGATGAATGTTGCTTTTCACTTCAGCTCTCATGTGATGAATGCAGTAATGCATTTGGAGTCTATACGTATCATGCCTACTTCATTTCGTTCTTTCACCAACAGTCAACCAATTTAAAAGACTTATAGCTAATGTTTGAGCCTTCCCAAAATAATGCAGTGTGTGCTTCTAATTTCCTTGACTTCAGTAATGCTTATAAATATGTAAAAGGCAAATGTCAGGAAGATGGAGCCATGCTCTTCTCAGTGGTGTCCAGTGATAGGACAAACAGCAATGGGTGCAAGATGGAGCATAGGAGGTTCCATGTAAACATAAGGAAAAACTTTTGCAGTGTGAGAGTGACAGGCCACTGAAAAACGCTGCCCAGAGAGGTTGTGGAGTCTCCTTCTCTGGAGACATTCAAAACCCACCTGGATGCTTTCCTGTGCAACCTACTGGAGGTGATCCTTCTTCGGCAGGGGGATTGAACTACATGATCTTTTGAGGTCCCTTCCAATCTCTAAAATTTTGTGATTCTGTGATTCCTTGAATAGTCCATTTTCATTCAATTTATCTAGTTTTCTCCATTCTCTGTAGACTACAAGATTTCATTTATAGTCTGGTTTTCCTTGTAAAGAGAAGTTTATTTTGGGGAGGGAGGCAATAACATACTTTAACTTCAGGCAGTTTGTTTTAAAGAATTATTTCCATTAAAAGAACAAGAGCAAAAATGTCTTAAAAAAAATCTCTCTCTTATTTGTGCATCATTTAAAAGGAGAGGTGTCACTTGTCTATTATGTTAATATTTTTTAAAAGAGGTAAAAAAAATTACCTGTAAAGAGCAATCAAACATATCTTCTTGCAACTGAAAAGATCATTTAAAAAAAAGAAAAGAAGAGACAAGTACATATTTAAGTGAATGATCCAATGTGAGTACACATAAGAGTGATTTGTGTCTTGAAGCTCTGCTGTCACTTAGGTTGTTCCTGATGAGCATTTAATGAATGTTCACAGGAAAAACATCTACTCATATTATTTTATTTGGGAACAGGGAAGGCAACAGCCATTTTTAGGGAACAAAACTTAATGGATTTTCTTTCAGCTCAGTAGATACATTGATACTTGTAAATCCTTTCTAAGTGTGCTACTGTAATTATAAATCTTAGCTATATTTTTCATTACAGAACATTAAGGTAAATATTCTCTGCAAGTGAAGATATATTGGGCATATAGGTTTTTAAAGCTGACATTTAAGTACTCGCTGCAGTGTTGCAGCTGTTCGATAACATTATTCTTATTATTCATTATTTAGGGTTTGTACTCCTGAATGCACAGTTCTTTTGCTTTAAAGCAGCATGACCCTTGATTTACCAATTACATCTAGTCAGTTAGTACCCAGCAGAGAAAGTGGGAAACTGCATCTTGTCATTCTCTGATCTACTCTCAGCAATCCTATATCCATTTTCCTAGAAGCACAAACTATACCCCATAGCCTTAACCAGCATGGATGCTGCCCCTACACGAGGGAACAGAAGAGAGTATTGTTCGGAGGCTTCCTCAAGGCTAGGTTTGTGTGGAGCCGAGCTCAGCCATAGGAGAATGGATAGTTAACATCCCAGCCCTGCACCCAGCCCACCTCCCTTCTTACTTCCCCCTTCTGCTTCGCCTGTTGGACAGCCCAGACCCCATTTCAGAAGACACACCTCTTGCCTTGCAGAAGCAGACCCGTGCCATCTTTACTGCCTGGGTGACACCCAAAGCCAGAGCAGTGGTGTGGTTTGTTGCAGACATCAAGACTGTGTCGTGATGCTGCATGATACACAGTCTTACCTGACAAGAGCCGCATTAAGAGCTACAAGACCGATGCTGGCTACCTATGGACTGTAATACAACTTTCTTGCTTACTGTGCATTGTGGGTTACATGTTACAGGAACCTGCCTTAGGAATCCTCCGGGGTTAAGTTTAGCAGTGCACTATAGCATGCTTAGCTCTAAGCACGCACTCAAATGTCGTGGGACTCAATCTGGAGTGAAACAAGGAATGCCTTCAGATCCACCACTCTTCATATTCAGTGTCAGAAGATTATCTTCAACATGATTTGTGTTAATTATCAAGGATCTATGTAAAACTAATAAATTGAGCACAATAGCCTATTGTCAATTAATCTGGGCATTACACTGATCAGCTTTGATCAACTCATCTCGTGACTGACCAAGGCGAGCTGGTGTGTGTGGATCCTTCACATCTACCCTGAAATGTAGCTTTGACAAAGCTCATAAGAAAACATCAAAGCAGAGAAGCTTCTTAATTAACTTGGTCTAATTTCCACTTGTTATTTTTTTCTGATTCAGCAATTTCTATGTGTAGACCTCTGAGTGAAGTAGCAGAACACTCATTTGACAGGTAAGCAAAATCAGGACAAAACTGATCACTAGCACAGAGAAGTGAAGACATTTACTGAAAGCAGTGGATTGCTCACAGGAGGGCACCCCCTCCCCAGATGTGCCAAAAAAGTCATCAAGAACTCTGGGAGGAAAACTGCATAAAGTGGGACCCTCCTTCTCGATTTCACACAGCATCAGGGAGAGCTGATGCAGCTAAGCCTTGTTTTGGAAAATGTTTTGTTCTTAGCTGTTAAGAAAACACAGATTTTATTCCAAACATTAAATACAGCTTTTAAATACAACTTGTTTCTTCCTGTTACAACTTGCAGAGTCACAGATGGTATCCTGTACATTTTCATGTTACTTAAAATGCTAATATATTCCAACTTCTTCAGATGTTGTTTAACATAGATGCAAGCATGGCATACACCTTAAGTGAGAGTGTGAATAAAAAGTAAAATCACAAAGCTAGAATCTGGATATTTTGTTCAAAGCTGCTACTAAACCTCCTCCTCCCTCTGCCCTCTACCCCCACCCTCAGCAAGCAAGAAATGGAAGCATAACATCACATGGTTCAAGGCTCCTCTTTAGCAAGCTATAATTTAACCTCAGGTTATCTTGACATTCACATGCTGAAGGGAACACTTAGTGCATGTCATTGTGTGAGAACAGCTAAACGAGAACAAAAATACAGAGAAAGGAGTCAGAAAGGAAAGAATAATAATATAAGCAGTTTACACATCTCTATAAAGTGCGGGCAATTTTGTAACGGGTTGTGCTGTGTCAAATATTTGCTCAGGATATTTAATGTTTGGAGAAATGCTAAAATTAATCACTAGCTACAGGTAAAAATGCAAATATTCAGGCAATTCTGAAGACAGAGGACACACAAATATACTAATGATCTCCTTTGGAGTGGCAGAAACCTCATATCCCTTCCCCTGCAGACCTCACAGTTCTGAAAGCTCTCACGCCATTTCAGGCCTTTGCCTATGTATCTTGTTCACCCAAAAATCTCAGCTTTACCCATCAATACATCACAAATGTAAACATCACAGATACTGTGTTGACAGGATGAGTATCCTGGCAATGGATTTCACATTCCTACCCCTAACACTTCATCTGCAGGGGTACATGTTTTAAAATTAATAAATACTGACATAATGAACAACTGCAATGTGATGGCTATTTACTGGGTATGGCAAACTAAAGCACAGTATTAAGACTCCTCACCCTTGGAGATAAGGTAATTGAGGGCATAAATGTTCCTACTCATGTATACGTATGATGCAAAGGAGGAGCAGATTAGCTTAAAACAGGACCACTCATGACTACATCTACCTGTAGTAGAACATGTAAACCCAAGGGCAGTAAGAGCAGCTGAACCCAAACCGAACTCCACTTTGCACCATTTGTATTGCCATATAGACACAATTTTCTTTACTAGTGATGCAGACACAGATATTCAGGGTTGGTTTTATGTCCTCACTTATGTGAGTGCCAGCATCACCTATAGAACAGCTCCAACATAATCCCAAGGAAGGCCAGCTCCCTGGGCTCACTAAAAAGCTTGTTCCTGCAGTTCTTTGGCTTTCATGTAGTGCATTCCTTTCAATAGGAGCTCAGAGCTGTGCAGGGACATTCCCCACCCTTTACAGGTCTCCCATCATTGTAAAACCCTGGATTACAAGTGGGGCTAACAGTTTTTCCAGAATTGAGCAACTGTGGAGCCACCATTGCCAGCTGTCACCTTGAAATGGCTCTCAGCACACCCCTAATGTATATAAGCTTTTTGGTCTGTTGCTGGGTGGAAAAACATTAGAGGGTTTGCATTGAAGCGGTATGCAACAGGACTTTGCCAGCAAACCTTGATTCTGTTACCTGACATGTTTTCTCCATCACTTAATGCGTGAAAACAGACTGAGTCCTGTCCTTCTGCTCTGCATGGACTTATCTGTGGGATTAAATATACAGGGAACAATCATGATGTGCAGCCTGATGATTTCTTCAGCTCTTGTTTGAGATGTTCTGGAAGACAGTATAAAAGACCAGCAGATCATGATAGATAACCCATCAGTAAAGGATGACTGTATTATTAAAAAAAAATACTAAAAAAAAAGGTAATTATGTTCTGTGCACTTTATAGCCTCCCAGGAGTAACAGACAGACACTCCCACTCACACAACACACTAATATTTCACCGATCAAGGACATAACCCTTGTTATTTACAGACTGTAATGAGACTGCCCATATTTTGATGTTACCATAAATAAGCAGGTAAAACTGCTGAGTTTCAAGAAACTCATCTTGATTGCCTGGAAGATGTTATTATTTTAATAAAAAAGAATGGCATGTATAATGATTAAATTTATATCAAGTGTACAGGCAGGCTTCACTCAAGCAGAAGTATACAAGCCTTTCCACACAGCTCATGCTTTAGAAAAACTGCTCCCTGGGTTTCAGGAAAAACTGGATCTTTGTTCAAATGACATAAGGAAACTCTTTCCAGAGACTGCTTGAAAGCAAAGTTATACCTGATTGTGATGGATTTCAGTAAACTACAGGCTCAGTACTTCTCAAATATGACAGCCCCTGTCAGATAAACTGTACTATGTAAACCACAGGAGCTGTAGAAGGAATACAGCCCTCTTAACAACATCTGCCCCACCTGGTAAAACCATGTCTTAGATCTCTTCTCTAACCGTTTTTTTTGTCCCATGTTAAATGGCACCTGTATGCACATTTCAAATCTCATTTAGAGTAACCTTGCCAAATAAAATGTAATTATTTTTGGATTGGATGGGTGAATTATGACAGATTTGAAGAACAAGTGACCCAAATCAAAACAGAGTATCCAAAAAACCCCAAACCAACCAACTCCAACCCTCCTCAAAACACTAAACAAGCAATTTCTGTACCTTTTTTTTTCCCCCACAGTGACTTTTATAAGCTGTTCCTGTTCTGGATGGGGTGAACTCGTTATATTTTCAGCACAGCTTTTGAAACACATGAAGTTGAGGAAGAATATTTGCATTTTGCAGTGCTTAGATAAGCTGAAGGATTTTAAGAGGTTCGTTCTTTTTTACTATACAGAAAGATCAGCTTCATCTAATTCCAGTGTTGAGCATCCTAAACTTTAGGAAGGCCTTAATACAAAGATTCTTCTACATGACCAAGCAGTGCAGTCTGGCAGAAGTGGGTCTGCAGAATTAAACCGCTGGTGCTGAGCACCCAATACTCACATTTACAATGGCGTAAGGGGCTTTAATTCTTGAGGAGCTCTGTTGTCACGGATTGAATTCCCGTTAGCAGTTGCATACTGGTGCACATCTGGAACATATCTTCCAGTTTAATTTCAGCCAAAAAGAAATCCGATTTGTGTGCTTCAAGACTGCTCTTTAATATCAGCCAAAGTGTGGAAAGTAGAAAAAAAATCAGAATATGTGCTTCAAAAGAACAGCCTGATCCAAAACTAAAAAGTTACAGAATATGCATGTAAGGAAACAGGATCAAATTCTTAGTGACAGCCTTGACTGTACTGCAGGAAAGCTGATGTCCATCGAAAGTAGAAAGGAGCCCCTCCACAAGCTGATCAAATGAAAAGAGTCTCACTTCTTCATATGTTGGAGGTGCACTTGTTATAGCATATATATATGCTACGTATCACATCAGCCCGTGTCTGTTATCTTTCAAAACTGCCAGCATAAAGAGATGGGCTCAGATACTGCAGGTTGGATTTATGTGGTGTAGTTTAAGATAGATAAAAGCTAGATGCACAAGTCTGAGCCAGTCACCCTAGGAACCCTGTGTAGTCAACTAAGAGATTTCTCACTTATGGGATGCAATTTCTCTGATCTCTCTTTGACACTTAGTTTGGTATGAGAGGAAACCACAGAGAAACAGATCTCTCTGTTGATTATAAGGGGAGATTATTACAACCTGTTCAGACATAGTGTTTGAATATCCAGGTAATGAATGCTGCCTTTCCAAGTATTTCTCTCTGTTTCTCGCAAAAGCTATTGTTTTGATGAAATACATCTATTCATTAGTGAATAAGGACTTAATTTTTGTATTTGGGACAAAATGAAGTGCAGATCTCTGTAAAAAATCAAGTTCTATGCAAGGGCCAAATGACATGGAAAACTGCAAACTACTTTTTGAGATGACTGCAGTAACAAAGGTACTTGCAGAGGCTGAACAAGAGGAAAGAGGATGCCCATGTTTTACATCCTTCCTCTTAACAAGGGTTTGAACCTACTGCTCCTTCTTCCCAAGGGGAAGGTAGAGGTTGTTCTGAGCTTCAAGAGATGTAAAGAGAGACAAACAGAGTCTTCTTCCTCATCCTTCCTCTCAAGAGTAAGTCATTCTGCAGTGAGAAACCTGGGTAAGAAGGAGCCTGTGAGTCCAGCTTAACACTTGTCTTTCCACCTGTTGGTGATTGTATATGCATGTCTACTTTTTTTTTTTTTACTTAAGTTTTTCCAAAGACAGCAAATAGTAGAGACAAAATAGAGGCATTTCAAAACTGACTCAAGTCTTCTAACAGCCCTCCTGCGCAGAATGCTAGAGGAATAAAAAGACTGAAACAAATAAACTCACTATGAAATTCCCTCTACTGAAGGTTTTCATAGTTTATCTTCTGACCATTATCCATTATGCTTAAACAAGCTCATAACTTCTTTATTTTCAGACATAAAGCTGTTTATAGGTTCTATTACTTTCTTACACACTAGTGTCCTTCCCTTTTGATACTTGAAAGTGTTCATGGAAGACATTTTTCTTCCTCCCGTGCAAATGTGTTCCTGTCAACAGCCCTATTTCCTGCACAAATGTCTGAAAAGATATTTGAAATTAGCTGCCTAATTTTTAAATATGGACCAGCATCCAAAATTTAACAGAATCCTAGTTTAAAAAAATAATTCCTTGGAGAGTTTTAATTTGTCTCTAATCTTCAGGACAAGACAAGATTTAGAGAAATCTTTTGATTAAAGAGTGGCTTTCAGTTCTGACTCTGCCTTCTTAAGAGGATTTACTAACACTTACTGACCCTGTTTCTTCCTTGCAGGGTGCAGTCTTTAATTCCTCCCTAGCACATGCAGAATGAGTTGTTAAACCTCTGTGTCTTGCTATGCCACAAGCTTCAGACATCAAAACCGAAGCGTGCCAGATCTGCAGTCAGGCTCTCAGGGGATAGGCTACAAAAATTCTCAGGGAAATCTCTGAGCAGATGTTTTTGAGTGTGGCTTTTTTGCAATAGAAACCATCTGCTGCTTTTTTTTTTTTCTTTTCTTTAACCAGTGAAAAGAAAAAGTCTCTCAAAATGATCTGAATAACTTGTCAGAAACGCAGAATCTTCAAAAGGCACACATGGCCAGAACAGGTTTCTCATGCCCATCTTGCTAATTATCAACCAGCAGAACTCAGTCCTGAGCATCTGCTAAAAAGGTGATTCTTGAAAGGCTCAGCTTCAGCTCTGGACACCTGTTTTTCCAGCCTACCATTTTCCTCCTCATAAACCCAGATGTCCTGTGCCACTGAGAGCTTCTCCAGTTCTTATTACCTTTGTAGGTAATACATGCTATTCTGTGAAGCTTCCTTCAACACAGAGAAGCTTGAGAGAGAACTTATCCCAAAACACACAGAGTTTTCCCTTAGAGGCAGGAAGTTGTCTGTTTATCCCTCTCTACAGACAGAATTTGAAGGACTGAATGTGGGCCTAATTCTGTGATTGATAGACACATGTACATGACCCCAGAGATAGACCAAAGTGGGAGGAAGGCACCAGTCTCATAATCTTTGTGTTTTAATGTGGCAGCTTCTGCTCTTAACATATAAAGAAGCAAGTCTCTGCCTGGTGTGTAAGACCTGTGGGTGAGCTTATGGGCTCCCACATGTGGTGCCTCTCTCAGCCACATCTCAACTCTGTTTCAGGCTGAGATCTGAGGTTGCATTAGATCCCAAACTTGCTTCCATGTGAAGGAAGTACATCTGAAGGTCATTTTACCTGCAGCCTATGTGTCCTCTTCAATGAGTCCATGTTGTCTGAAGGTAAGTTGCACTGGCTTGCTGTGCAATTACTTCAACATGGAGTTACAACACATCTGGAGTCATGGAGGTCACAAATGAGCTGTGTTCACTTGGCATGTGTATGATGTACTCCTATCCAAATCTTGAAGATTAATTCAACACAACAGTTCTCAAACTGAGTCCAATAAGTAAGACTCAGTGGGCAGACATCTCTCTAAAGGCATGTCTCAGCAACAGTTGGGTAGCTTGAGTAACTAATGGAACATACAGATTCATAGACCAGCTCCAAGCTTGATGTGAGGTGACACAGTGCTAGAGATGGCCTCCCTTAGCACCAGGCTAGCAGGAGTTGTATTTCCCTCTAAAACTTTTCTGCACCCTTCCTTCAGGCAATGTGAAGTCTCTCATTTCTTCTACTCTTTGTATTTAAGTGGCTGAAAATGATGCAACTGCACTTCACAAAGAAGGATTCTCTGAGGTGCAACAAACCTTGTGCTGCTTAGAGACTGCTTCTGAACAGAAGGCTTCCCCATGGTGTTTAGACTCCCCTCCTGCTGATGATAACCATGGCTCTGCACCCAGAATATACAAGAATTTAATCCTGACTGAATATCTGGTGCTGCTGACAGTCATATTACACTTCTGCAGATTCATCTTCTTCGCCCAACCCACAGGCACAGAGACTGTGCACTCGGGGAACACAGGCATCTTCTCCACAGACATCTCTAGGCAGGGAAATTGCTCAGCCCTGAACTGTAACCCTTCCTTTCCTTTTGCACAATGTACATCCCCAACACCTTTGCTGCTGCATCCTGCTCTGCATTGCATTCTGCAAGCACCTGGGGAAGAAACCAGCTCCTCTATGGCTGAGTGCCAAGGTTGTCTTATTTGGTATGGAGTTAACTGAGCAACTTCACAAAGTGATCTTTTTGATCAGTGACAAAGATGAAGCAAAATATATCAGAACTGCATACTACTCATCTGTGTTTCTGCTATGGCACATACCAATCAGCAGTCACTGATTTAGGCACACTGAGCATGTGTGGTAATGAGGAGCTCCACCATGCAGTGTTCCCTTGTGATATATCTCCACCCTGAGGCTCTTGACATCATTTTTTTGGTTGAATGGAGCATTTTTTTCAGCAGAGGCATTGACCCAAAATACTGCCTTCCCTGCTATTCCCAATTCCACTGCAGGAATAGCTGTTCATTGGGGTGGCAAGAAAAGAATAGCAACATGCAGACATTACTAACCCTGCAATGCCAAAGGTTTAAGGGTTGTTATATAGCAAGTTGGGCAAGGATTGGAATGAGACAAAGTGACTGTAGCTGGATGGTTCCACACATCCAGACTTCCCTTCCTTCCATGCAGGGGCTCCAGCAGCTGCCCTGCTGTGATGTGATTTAATGGAATTAAATGGTTCTTGAGACACTCGACACTAACATGTGGGATTGAAGTAGAGATATGTAGCTATTGCTTCTAGTCCAATTCTGCAAAGACAGCATGTGGTCTCCTGATGCCTGGGTTCAGGGTTATTTCCCAGCAAGTGCTGGTCCAGGTGGGTGAACATTTTGAATGGAATCATAAATATTATCCATTTCTCATCCATTTCCAAGATTCCCCCAGCTTTGGTAATTGGAAATGGAAATTGCAGAATGAGAAATTGATTTCTTCACTTTTGCCACAGAGAAAGAAAAGTAATGACCGGTAATGTTTGTGAAAGTCTTCCCAGCCCACCCAGACACAAGATAATGAGCTTTCCCAAGCACTAGGTAATTCTTTCTCTCATGCTCTCTCCTTTTTTTCTGATAAATGCAGGTCTTGCTGCAGATAACAGAAGATTAAACTCCTCACTCTGAAACTGAACTACACGTAATTCACACAGCAAATACAATTTAAAAAAATTCCCTTCTTAATTTTCTTCTTTATTAAATGCCATCACTTAATTTAGAATGCAAATCAATATATTAATAAGGAATGTATAATTTTTAATGTCCTCTGTGCAATCACCCTCCTAGATTGATTCTACCTTGAACTCATTGTATTATTGTTAATGACTGAAAGCTCACACTGTACTTTATCAACCAAAGTCTGTCGCCAAGAACTTTCTAATTAGTGCTACTAATCACTTATTCCTTCTTAGTGAGACTAATGCATTATTACAAAGACTCATGAAATACGTCCAACAACATATACATCTTGTTAAAATGACACTCAGGAGATACCATTACCCACATCCATCAATGACACTTAATCCATCACATGGAAATATTGCTTAAATACTGCTACCACAGTCAGGCATCTTCTGTGAGACCTGCTAGGCACAATGCCTCCCTGCTTAGGGCCCTGGCACGCAGCCAGCTCGCTTACATCATATAGCAATTAATGTACCCTTACTTAGATAACAAGAAGTTAGAGAGGCAGTGGAAAGTAGCAGCGAAGTGGGACAACTGATGAAATTAGCTGCAGGAAATCTATTTTGTAATAAAACTGTTCATAAAAGTGAAATGTCATTTAAAAGCACAATTTCCATGGGGAATAAGTTTTTATGTCTGCGTGCATCTTTAAGGCAAGGAGTTTTTCTTCTTTTTTTTAATACCTCTTTCATTTAATGGTTTTATAGAAGCCCAGAATGTGCAGAGATGTTTTTAAACCCATGGGGAATCCCATTAGGTTTTGTGCATGCTTTTTTTTCCTTTCCTTTTTTTTTTTTTTTTTTTTTTAATTCAGGATGATTCAAGATGCTGCAGTCATTTAGCTGTGAGAAATACTTAGATCACCAGAGTGAAGATAATTAACAATATGTATAAATGAATATGCCAATTTCTTTTTAAGTAGAAGAAAATATACCATTTTAAACTGACAGGTTACTGTGATGGAACCTAATTATTTTCCTTGTTCTCTTGTGTTTGAATACAAAACCAAGTATAAAGTCAACTTTACAAATACATAAAAACCCACACATACACCAAGCTCTCTAAAGCTAATAGGATATAGAATCATAGAATCACAAAATCATAGAACTGTTTGGTTTGGAAGGGACCTTAATGATCTTCTAGTTCCAACCCCCGCTGCCATGAGCAGGGACACCTTCCACTAGACCAGGCTGCCCAAAGCCTCATCCAGCCTGGCCTTGAACACTTCCAGGGAGGGGGCATCCACAACTTCCTTGGGCAACCTGTTCCAGTGTCTGACCACCCTCACAGTGAAGAATTTCTTCCTAATGTCTAATCCAAAACTACCCTCTTCCAGTTTATAGCCGTATGTTACAAAGCTCCTCCTTTTGAAATGATCTAAAATGAAATTCGGATTCTTCCTGTATTAAAATCTCATTAAAAACTCTGATATTTGCACAAAAATGTTTTTAAATCAAAGTGATTTATGAGTGTTTATAAATAAAGACAAGCTTAGTGCCTGGACCAGAACACAAGCCTTCTTGAGCAGTTTGAGGGAAGCTGTTGCTGGCAGGAGCCAGATGGTGTCAGATCACAAGGGAAAGTGAAAATAGTGAATCTCTCATTTTCCCCCAAGGCAAGGAGAATTTGTGGACAGCCCTGCCGATCAGAATTCAATGTGTCACCTCTCTGCGTGCTTGGGATTTTCTGCTTTATTGCTAGAGGTGTTTTTGGTGGTAGTTCCTGTATCATGATAATGTTACAAATTAATCAACTAACCTATGAAACAGAAATGTTACAGTAAAATAAAACTTCTCCACTGTGTGAATCAAGGGATAAGGAAAAGTCCCATTGTTACTTGTAGTACCTGAAGAGGCTTAAAAAAGGGTCTTAGGGTGCAATGAACCACTCTTGAGATTACAAAACAACAACAGTGGATCTACAAAGGCGGCTTAATACTATCAAAAGGTGAATATTACAAAGAAAGGCTTTGCAGATCTACAGCCAACACTAACCTCACTGCTCTCCCTGTGGTAAGACTCATCTACAGCCTACAGACAATCTGATGAAAGCAGCCATCCACAAGCATTCCAGTTATTTTAATTATTTCCACAGCTGCAGAGATGAATCTGTAGAAATTATGAAGCTAAAACTGCAGAAAAGAAAGGATGGTAACTCTTCATTATTGCTTTTTTTCCTATCAGGATCAAACATTGCTCTTGTAAAATATCAGGCAGTTGCTTTAGCTTTGTGTGAACACCTCATAGTCACCAGCAGTTGAATTCCACCAAAACTGCCATCATTTCTCTCATTATGCTCTTTCCTTACCCCATCCCGCCACACCTACTGTCATCTGCACAGCAAAGACTTCATGAAATAGGGTTAAAGGCGTTTCACTCCACTTCAGGGATAGTCTAGAGTTGCCAGACCTGGGAGCAGGGAACATGGTTGCTTTCCTTGCAGCACTGTGTCAGACACAAATTTTCCTTCTGGTACCTACAATTGTGTGCAGACTCTGTGTTATTTGAAGCAAACAAAGGGAAACAGATTCACATATAGATAGGCAGACCTGCTCAGGGTAGTTGTGCAAGATGAGAGAGAAACAAAGTTCTCTCATCCTAATTAAAACTGAAACTCACTTCCCATTATGAGCCTAATTACATTTCAAACAGATGCACTTTCAGCATGTGCAACTGTTCTGGCATTGTGACAAGCCAAATGGACTGTGGCTTCTGCTACAGAAAGGTTAGACTCAAGAGTGAGACATTTTCAGAGGAAATCTCCATGAGCATCCACCAGCCTGATGAGGAAAAGCACTGGAGAGCAGGCTTTTTATATCAGATACATGTGCATGTGAGATAAGTCATAAGGTCTGGAATTCACTTATTTTAATTGTTCTAGGGCTTCAGATTAGAGCAGATGAAAAATCACTAAACGATTGCTAGCAAGAACAAAGAGGTACAAAAAACACCCCAAAACTTGGGCCCTGTTAACATAGAACTGTCTGAGTTTAAAAAGCATAAAGAAAATATATGCAAAAAGAATTAAGTCAGACACTCAAGGCCCATATGAACTCCTTCTGAGCAAAGTATGGAGACTTTCAGTCAGCAGGTTTATTGATGAGAAAGTTTTGAAAAAGTTGCTGGATCTCTAGGGGAGTTCCCTCAGCAGCTGGAAACCACATTTCCATCAGACCTGGTGCTGCATTGCCAAAAGCCCCATCTGATTATCTGCTTTCTGATACTGCAGTAAACTGGGTTGTCTCCACTGAAGACGAGGGGGTTTATGTAATGGTAAAATAGGAAGAATCAGTGAGGGGTCTTGAACTCACCTGAATGCTGAAGGAAGGGCCCTTGTGCTTCCTCTGTCTTATCTCTTCACTTTGCTTACTACAAATGACAGGGAAGTGCAACAGAGCCACTGATGCCCACAGCATTGCAAACTGGAAATGAGGGGCTTGAAGAAAGAGAACAAACAGTTTTACCATCTCTGAATATGACTGATAGCAAATGACTGCACCAGAAATGTACAGGAATTATTTAAGGTGGCCAGAAAACCATGGAAACTTTGCTGAAAGGAAATGCAAAGAAAACACATTTTCAAAAGGGAATGTAACAAGTGGATTTTCAAATTCACTACTAGCTCATTTTTGCATCCACTTTTGAAAATGTTCCCTTTGCACATTCCATGGTCTGCATGACCTGTATTATATGTCTACTTCATCTTCCCAGGGTAGCCAGGATTACGGAGTGGACAATATCATGGAAATGGAAGGCATGACTTCTTAGCATGATCCCTTTTGGTATCCTTACACTAATTCCTAGAGTGTGTTTGTGCATTCAAAAAGTGTGTCTTGAGGTGCTGAATCTCCAGTGGGAATAACTACTATGAATATCATCTTCAAAGATCATTACAGTCATTCTGAAGTTGAATCCGGTAAGGAATAAATAATGTGCTATTTTTAGCAAATTCTTCAGATGGTACAAACTGACCCAATCCTGTTTAAGAGCAATGGAGCTATGCAAATTCCCTTTGGGATCAAATGAATCCAGGGTGGGGATCTGGCAGAGGTTGCAAGCTGTAATAGAAATCTTAGTAAAAACAAATCTTCAAATCCTTTTAGACAAACAAAAGGTTACGGTATAAGATCATCTAATATAGTATATTCCACTTCCCCTAAGTAGAACAAGAGCTACTTAGGTTATGCCCTCAAGTAGCCCTGGGGGAAGAGGGAGGCTTCTAGGTACACTTACATGTGCCCTCCCTTCCTCTGTCCATGCAAATATCAGCCTAGCATATTAATACAGGGTGTGGTGGGTCACACTTCATTTTGCCACTGGTCTTATTGTGCCTTCTGAAAAACTTAGCTCTTTAAATTAATTTCTTCTACTATAGAGCACTTAGCAGTGTGTTTTGCTCAGTAACTACAGCACCGACCGTTGTTAGATATAGATAGATACATACTCTCTAATTCTACACCTGAAGTTACATTGCAGCCAATATGAGATCTAGCCAGTTTCATAATTCTATCCATATGTTATAAGGATTTGCCACATATTTTAAGGTAAGTGCTACATATGTCATCAGCTTTGTGGTAAATATGTCTATTTTTCCTCCTGGAATTACAGAAGGGAGAGGTTAGTGTCTGGTACATTCCATTATTTATTGTCTCAATTCAGTGCAATTCAATATATTGTGTTAATTTCCTTTTTCTTTTTTAAAAGAAATAATAATCTGTCACTGAGGTTGTAACAGCTCCAATGTTAATGGAATTGTATGAGACAATGTCATTGAAATTGGATCGGTCCAAATGGAATCATTACTGTTCGTCCTTTCAGGTCTTAATGGCTCCATCAATCGACGTGTATAGGACAGAGCCCAAGGTGTTTTGAGGAAGCTCTGAGGTGCATCTAAGTGTGCTGAGCCTTTGTGCACCTTCAAAGCACAATAATATGAATTCAAAGCTACAGTTCCAAAATCTCCTAGAGACCCATTAACTGCAGATCACACAACAAAAGGCTCCTTCAGAGCTAGCATGGCCCATCACACGAGTGTATAGTTCATGAATCACTGAAATAGTCCACCACAAGACTGAAAGGGCACCAGTGTATATTTAGGGATCATTCACCCACTATTCTTAGGGATTCTTCATTCACAGATCTAGAACTGTTTGCCTGAAATTCCTTAGGTCATATTTTAGTAAAGCAATAATTAATGCACATAGCTACTGGTTACTTTCCCCTATTTAATATTTCACCCTTTTTGATACAGCTACAAATTCCTGCAGTCACCATATTCCATTTACAAACTTGGATATGTCGAAAGGCATCAAACCGAGGGAGCTTCTGGCTTTGCATTCTGACTGCTGTAAAAGGAGGAGCTGTTCTGGGGAGAGGAAGAATGAGTGTCTCCAGCACAAATCAGGACAGTGCTGGAGATAATTCAGTTTGATACACCAGACTGCCTCAAATCCCAGCACTAGTCAATATTTGGCAGTGCATCTACCTGTGATGCTGCTGCTGAAGGGGGTCTAGTGGGTTGTGCTGAAGAAACTTGTGTTGGTGCTTCTTTAATAGAGTTCAGCCCCCTGAGGCACTAGTCTGGTGTCATTGCACAGCATGTGGGAACTGGATAACACAGACCCTTTGGCAATGTCCAGGAAGTATAAATTGGACAAAGAGGTGTACAAATCCCAAGACCCATATCTGTGCCATGGCTTTGCTGACTTATGAAGAAGAGAAACCACTGGAAAGCACTTACTGACCTCCCCTAACTCTTTCCTGGAGAGGTGAGGAGTGTTTGAGGTTCTTAGCATCTTTCCCCAGAAAGATCCTTCTCATGTTAATTTAATTGTAACTTCAGTCCTACTTCCACAGGTGGTCTTCAACTTTGTGGTTCACTAACACTGTCCCATCACAAAGAGTTATGAGTGATAATTTTCATAAGAAACACATTAATTGCTCTGTTAATAGTAAACATGGACACCTCCACAAGTCTGTGGTGGGAATTTCCTCAGTTGATTGTGTCATTATTATCCCCAGAATTTTTGTGAAACAGTTTTTTCAGTAGCTATTTAGAAAGCTGAAGTGATATATATTAAGCTAAAGCTAGTCCCCTTTTTATTCATTGAGACAAATTCTCAATTTCAAGAAAGTTAAACATTTAAAATTTAAAAATTAAACTTAATGTGAATTTTAAACCCCCAAGATGTATCCACTTGGTGTGGGATGCCCTTCCTCCTCTTTTTCTTAGAAATCCAAGAAATTTCATTCTGTATTTGTAACTCTCTTGCCTCGCAGGAATTGTGGTCTCAGTGCCTTATGTTCCTCTTTTGGCCAGAGAAAGAAAGCAAAGTAAAGGCAGGAGGGAGGTGCTGGAGCAAAAATTCTGAAAAGAATTAAAAAACAAAGGTTCCCATCATTGGAATTGTTTTCTTAATGTTTTCCTCAAATAACCTCACTGAGTTGGATTTGTTGTAGTGATGATGTCTCATATTAATTGATACATGTCTGTTTGCTCCCATTTGTATAATCTCAGAAGTAGAAAGAGCTTTACGCAGACATGAGCAAAGATGCCATAGTCAGCTATCACTCAGACACTCTTAGCAACCAAGGGCTGAAACTGCAGAGGAATTGCCTGTAAAAAAGGAATATAATGAATAAAAAAAAATGAAACATATTCAAAAATGCAAATAAATTACTTTTTTCAAGCTTGGATGTGAAACAAGACCATACTCTGTGTGAGGTATCTGACCCAGGCACCATGTGTCCAGATCAACCAAATCCTTGGGAGCCCATCTATCCAGCTGGGCAGAAAGTTCATGTATACTGCAGGGCCTCAAAATCAGTCTGGTTATTTTTATTTATTTCACTTCCCAGTAATCACTCTGTATTAAATACTGTGTCCTGCCTCTTTGCTATCACATAAAGAAGGGAATGAATTGGGCTTTATATATGACTGTAAATACCTGTGATCAAAAAGAGCATCACTTTATCCTCTAAAGAAGTCTTATTGTGTGTATATCTTGTCAGTCAGCATTATGGTACATCAAGGGTAATGCTTATGTTCTCACACTGACATCTTCAGAGTGCATATGTAAATCTCCTTGTATGGCTGGCCCAGAAAACTGTGGAAGGCAGCCATTAAGTCATCTTTTCTTTCTATGTTATGCAGCTGCCACTGCTGTTTCCAATACTCCGTTTCTGTTTCATTGCTTGATGGTATTCTCATGAGTCTTTGGCTGACCAAAAAGGACAAGACAAATAACTGGAAAATTAAAAACATATGCAGTCCTGCATCTTGGTATGTGGTCTGACACCATGACAGTATCTTCAATCCTACACAGCTAATAAAGCCAACATTATTGTTGGCAAAACTTCAGGAACAAAGTACAGATAACAAAGGGGCTTTATTCTCATTTAACTCACAAATGTAAGAGAAAATTCACCTTCTCTGTCATCTGACTGATTAAAAAAGGAGCACAGCCTGGTGTGCATGTGTGAGAAAGAATGAAACAAGTGAGACAGACAGAAAGTGTAAAGGGCTGTTTTGGAAAATAAGCCTTTTTATGAAGAAAAGAAAAGAAAAGAAAAGAAAAGAAAAGAAAAGAAAAGAAAAGAAAAGAAAAGAAAAGAAAAGAAAAGAAAAGAAAAGAAAAGAAAAGAAAAGAAAAGAAAAGAAAAGAAAAGAAAAGAAAAGAAAAGAAAAGAAAAGAAAAGAAAAGAAAAGAAAAGAAAAGAAAAGAAAAGAAAAGAAAAGAAAAGAAAAGAAAAGAAAAGAAAAGAAAAGAAAAGATCTGAAATCAAACTTTCAGGCTGGAAATGGACTTACCAGGCCTCATGAGGGCTGTAGTCCATGCCTGTGTGCCCATTTGCCTATAGAAACCAGCTCATTTTTTCACTGAGCTTCTGCCACCCATGAGCAGTCACAGCCTCCAGTGTGACAACTGGGTACATCGTGCGAGTTTAACTCCTGTTTTTGGTCTTAGGCAGCAAGTACAAGTTGGAACAATTAAGCTTTCAGATGGAATTCCTCAGTTCACTCACTGAGTTCTACGGGGTGTTTTTTAATGTATAAATTTTACCCCAAAAATTGTGTTGACTATTAAGCATACAAAAAGAGAAGGAGGCCTCTAGTTGTTTCTAAGCCAAAGATCCTCATTTCTCCTTTCCCATTGCTTCCCAAATGAGACATAATTAAGCACTTTCACTTCTCATGGTATTAAAACTGAAGACAAAGCTATTTCAGCTACTTCTAGGCATTTTTTAGGAGTACTATCAAAAACAATCAGTGATAGCAATTGAGAGCGTGAGAACAGATGGTATATGATTCCATATTCTGCCACATTCCTATAAATGTATTAATTTACTTTTGAAACCATAAGTTTTTAATGTAATTTATAAAAGGAGAAGACAACATGAAAGATTTGATCACTGATGATAATGTGGTTTCTTTGGTAAATGCCACTTTCCAGGAGTTTCATAGTGTTACATTCACCAGATCTGCAATCTAGTTAACTACGAATTCTTTTCTATGGCAATCAAGCTGCTACCTTAGTAATACTGTATATAAAGTCAAAATATTAATCAGTAAGGCTTTCTTTATCTCAATATGTTCTCTTTCAGAAGTAATCCAACTGGAGCCTTTTCAACCGCATTGTAATTTATGAGCCAGCTGGAGCACAATACATTTTTAATAAAAATTAGGTACAAGCAGATACAGCGGATTAATAGTTGTATTATAATTTTATAGTTTTCAATATACAATGCCATAGAAAAGACAATCAAATATGGGTCCATCTCAAGGACATAAAATGCAGTATTTATTTTTAATGGAAAGGGAATTTCATGAATTACTGAGCCATGAAGAGCTGATGAATGCACTCAGTGGGCAAAACAAAGGACAACTAGAAAGAATAGGCATTCAAAACAACAAAGCAGCGCTGTTTGGGATATGGACACCTCCGATTGTGCTTTGGTGTCTCAGCTCTACCAGCTTGCACAGATTTATACACAGTTTCAGAAATAACCTCCTTTCCTCAGCAGCCTGTACAGACTGGGACTGTTTTTTCATGTGTTTCTGACACACACTAATTAACAATTTATTACACAGGGGAAAATAGGAGTAAAAGCAGTGTTCGTAAATTGATTAAACCATTAGAAGAATTATATCTTTCTCAGATCTACTTTAAACTATATTGACAGGACTGAGTAGGGGAAGTGAAGCAGCTATAAATTTTTGTAGTCTTTGATAACTTTTAAAATATGTATTCCGAGAGTTAATATATTATTGTACATCTTTTTCTGCAAACAGCTAGGAAACAACAAGTTAGTCACTGTTCCTACAATCCTAACTACTCCGTGTGATAAGAATTTTCCTTTGTTTCTAGAAATCGTGGAAGTTTTTGCTCTGATATTCTTGCAAGCACCTTTAAATCCTCCTAGACTTATGAGTGGGTGTCTTCTTGATCCAAAAACCTTCTGGTTGAATGATGAACTCACTGAAGAATTGCTTATTGTTCAACATTTAATCTGGAAAATGATCTGGCAATTGAATTAAAGCACATCAAAGACAGTTCCCCGTAAGAAAAACAAATCTTCTAGGAAAGGGCAGCTCTTTTCCTCAGAGATGCTAATTACACTGCAGCAAAACCCTAAATTTGGTGTATGCTGTTCCTCTCCAGGGTTCAGAGGTGTGACAAGAAATTGCTTTGAAGGGGACTCCAATGATATGATTTTCTTGTTCTTTTTCCTTTTGTTTTTTTTCAAAAATGAAATGAACATGTAACAGAGGGCAGGAAATCTTCAAATACAGCATGCCAACAATGAAATCTTTGAAGGAGTCCATACTGGCAATGTAAAATCTCCATTGGGACCATGCCTTCATCAACTCGAAAGGGAGACTCTCTGTCGGAAAGCTTTGAAGAAACCCCCTCCTTCTGAAGAGATGGGAAATCTTTGAAGTTATTAAGCATGCATTAATCATTTTAGATAGGTAAACTCTGGAATAAAGCTCGTCCCAACCTGCAGTGTTCTTTATCGATGCTTTGCCAACTAAATCATGCAGGACACTTCACTGTGGAGGAGACAGTAACAGCAGCCCAGAGTGAGACTTTTTGCAGTCTGGGAGCTAATGTTTAGTGCAAGGTGTTAAGTAGATTTTGGCAGCAGGCTGAAAGCATCATCTGAGTTAGAATGTGAGGTGTATAGTATGTATGAAAATATTCCTCTCCTCGATGTTCTTTTATCCAGCCTTTCCACACATTTCTGTTTCTTGGAGAGGCTGGCAATCAGGCATTGCCCCATGACAAAGCCTCTGCTCAGTCAGCTCAGCTTCGCAGGGGCTAACGAGGGGTAAAACCCATGGAGACCCGGGCACATCACCAGAGAGAAGGGGAGGCATTCCTCAGGAGGACCAGTGGGATGTCTGCACTGCCTGGACCTGCCCTTTGGGTCACAGCTGGATGCAGGGAGACATGCTTGAGCCACGCACAGCTTAGCTGGGTCAGTGCAGGGTTAACTGAGCAGACATGGATGGCCTGCGAAGCTTAGCAGGTCACAGTGGGGGGTGAAATGGCTCTTTCTGGCCTTGGACAGTGTGATTCAGTGAGTTTCTAAAGGAGGAGAGGGGGTAAGGGGAAGTTTAACTATTAATAACTCTTTTAGCATTAGTTAGATGGTGATTTTTCATAGCCAGTGTTGTAAGTGCCCATGCACTTGCACAGTGCTGACCCTCTCACAGTGCCAAGCAAGGGCTGGGTTACACACAAGGCCCAGGTCAAGACAAGACCCTCAGTCCCGTTTCCAAGGCAAACATGAAGGAGGGCAACCAGGAGGAAACACTGCCAGAATGGTTTAGCTGGTCCACGCTCACCCTCAGCTCCCACAAGATGGGTGAAGAAGAGGAACCAAGACGCAGCTGCAAATGCAGAAGAAAGAAAACATTTGACTACATCACTTAGGGATATGTTAAGACAATTTCTTGTGGGCAAATTGGCATGTTTGAATCAATTCTCCTCTCACCAGACTGTAATCCTGAGCACAAACTGCTAATCCCTTGACTGGTTTAAGCAAACCTGGTGTGCTTTAGCGCAGAAGTAGCCTCATATGCTCTCTTCCCACTGCCTCAGCCCTCCAGCCAGGGACAAACAGCTGAGAAGAAGTGAATTGTCATAAATTATCATCAGTTCATAGCCCCAGTTTATTGCCTTGCCTTTCTACGTAGTGCTGGCCTGAGGAAAGAGCTTTAAGGAAAGGCTGAGCAGGAGATGCTTCCATAGCAGGATGGGATGGAAGCAGACAAAGCCAAAGAACAATGATATAGCTGAGATTCCATTTCAGATTAGGACATGTAAACACATGTGTCTACTTGTAAGTATCTGACTATTCATTAGAAATATCTGGGTAGCAGGAGGAGATAGTTCCCTAAATGTGGATGTCTAGCACCACTTCAGACATCCTAAAATACTTAAGACATCTAAAAGGCATTTAGATATCTAGCTCACAAGCTGGCATCTACAAGAACATACCACATTCAAATGTCTTAAACTGAAGCTGTATCACAATCTCAGAGTCTGAAAAAGCAGATGACTCATGAAAGCTTGATAGCTGTCCCACAGCCTCCCTGTATACCCCTGGCATTGTCTAAAGAACTCAGTTCACGTTTTTTTACCAAATTAAAAAAAAAAAAAGTGTGGGGGGTTAGAAATTAGAGTATCCAGCTTGGAAACAGATACATGTGACATCTCCTGATGAGCCTATGGCCATACCTTAACATGAAATGTAACACCATCTTGCTACATTTTATACCAATGTCCAGGGAGCATTTGCAGGACAGTAATGATGAATCTCATTAATACCTACGGAATGCAGGTCTGTGGTTTCTGACAGGATATCCAGGGTTCTTTCTGGGGGACAGTAATACTGACATTTTGGCAGCATCCCAAGTTAAGAACAATGGAGAAAGAGTGGAACTAAAATCTCTTTTCCTTTGAGAATATTGAAATGTAAGTCTGGATTCAAAACTTATACCTGTGCCTCTTTCCCAATAGTTACTAATCCAAGGCACAAATCGGAATTGTGGGACATTCTGTATTGTCCATGTCCTTGCCCAGTCTGAATTTGGTGGCAAGGGGACAAAGATGTTTTTATGTTTTCTCCCTCCTAGTCCCTTTTCCACAGCTTTTGGTAGACATACAGTAGGACCAGGAGGTATACCTTGCCTTATTCTTCTACATAGAGTAAGTACATATTGAAGGGATCTTGCTCCAAACCAGAAATCTGATAGAGAAAGGTGTCTCCAGCCTTCCCCCAAGGGAGCCAAAAGGATGAATTCCTAGTATTCATATTTAGTTTTCACAAAACAGCAGGAAGTCCTCTCTCTCTGTCACTATGTAGTCAGTGCAGGCCATTGCCCTCAATAAAAGCAGAAATTGATGTCAAAGAAACAAACTCAGTGGTCCCACTAATAGCATCATCATCATTCTGTGACTTGCTAGTGTAAGAGTATCGTCAGCTCTAAGAGAGAAGTAGTACATGCTGCATTATGCAGCCTTTGATTATCCTCTTGGGGCCACTCTGAAGAGCTTTATTAGCAGTCAGACTAGTCATTGGCTTCCAGTAGCATCCAACTTGTAGAGATAAGAGACAGGGAATTAGAGGTTAAATAAATGACAGTGGCTGGATGGGAAAGCCTCGTCTCTTCCTCACAGCCAATGTATAAAACGCATGTTCTACACAAGTTAAACTTTAGATAGTATATATTTGCGACCAGTTTTGTGCTAGAGCCAAAAGTTACACATTCAGTCACACAGGTTTCTTCACCATCCATGCACAGCTCGCCATGCCCAAATACTGAAGGTTAGGCACCAGGCTGTGTCTGCATCAGTGGTGAGCTCTGAGCAATGGTGCTGTTTTGGACAAATCCCCTGTTTGGCCCTCCTTACTACAGCCTGATTCAGTTCACAGAGCAGTTCTGACTCATGCACATTAGAATCCTTCTGGAGAAAAGCTGCCTTTCATGTGTGCTACTAATGCACTCTATAGTGGGGACACCTTGGCCTGCACCAGGATGTAGTCCTTTGGGTAACCTTGAATCACAGGTCTGGTGAGGATGTTCAGCCAGTGGGACCAGACAGAATCTAGCACAAAGCAAAATCCTTGAACTAAATACTGCACACATAGAGAGGACTCAGCACCAACTGTTTTGATCTACTCATCCACTCTTCTGGTGCCAAAGGAGCCAAATCACACATACCCAAAGTGTCTTTTTTTTAAAAAAAAAAAGAAAAATTATGCATACAAGTACTAGTTATCCAACTAAATATATTTCATGACCTGGCCTTATTGTCTCTCTGGACTATATTCAGACATATAACTGGGACATTTAAGTTCAAGAAAATGATGAGCTATTCGGATTGCCTTCATGCTGAGGGCTCTCAATGCAGTCAAAGGAGAGTCAGTTGTAACACTGGTCATCCCTCGCAGGCAGCTGTGATGCGGCTGCTCATGTCTCTCCTCTGACTCCTTGCTAAACCAGGGCACAGCAGTCCTGACACATCACTTGTGATCAACTGTATTTAGATACTGCATCTATTGTAAACCCACTCTGGATGCCATCACATCCAGTTCACACCATCTGAACACACCTCTCTGGGCTTCATTTTCCAGTTATGAGGGCAAATTCCTAGTGTCCCTCCCTTCCTCCCTACTGGTGTTGGCCACTTCAGAGCAGGACCCGGTGCACACACTTCGGTCTTTAATTCCTACTCCTATTAAAAATGAAGTGCTGAGCTGTTAGATGAAACACAGCACCGAATAGGACTTTAATATGACAGTTTCCAGTGCACCTCTCGGACCTCCTCCCAGCTGGTCTAAGTAGAAAACACATCCGTGGTAGGGAGTTAAGCCAAAAGCTCCAAGTCCTGAGCTAATAACAACCAAAGCAGCATCACTGCAGCAGAGCTGTGCCTGCTCAGATTTGTGCTCCCAGTACTGTCACAGGTAAACAAGACCCTGACAATTTCAGTAACTTCTAAGAATACCTTCAGTGAGACCTGTAAAACAGGGCTTTTTATATTTGCCTTGTAAATAACTCTCCTGTGTGATCAATGATCTGAGCGTGCCAAGAACATTTGCCATTTGATTTTTGATCTTACATTAAATTAAAGAATAGCTATGGTCACACATCAATTTGTATTTCGGCGTTTCTGAAAAGCATGATTTGCAATGGATCATAAGCACATTTTCTTTCCTCATAGATTTTTAGCATCCAGGCAGAAAATATGCTCAGATAGCCTTTCGGATGTAATGAAAAGCTCACAATATGTGGTGTCTTGTACCCGACACCATTAATTTTTTCATATTTGTCTTGTATGTCACTTGTTTTGCTAACTAATAGATCATTCTTATATAGGTATAAATTCACTATTGAGTTATTTATCGAAAGACATGGTTAATATCAATGAGCTCCTTATGGAACATGAAAATAACCTGGGAGAAAAAGCAATGCCACACCTGGCAGGAATATAGTTTTTCTTTTAAAAATGAGACATAGATCTCAGACAGACACAGAGCTTTGCACAATGCTGAATCCACACTTCTGTGCATTTTTTAAAATGCTCACTACTGCCATATCTCTTTTTCTTCTCAGAGAGGATGGACACAGCCCAACATTTAATATTATTCATTTTGTAGTGCAAACATACTCCTGCTGCTAAGCTGCAGATTTCAAACCAGTTTAACAAATTACAAAAGTCCTTTTTCAGAAGACAAATTATTTGGAATTATCAGCTCTGATGCACTGTTTAATTATGCATGCTTTTGTGCTAAGCATCTTTAAATATTAACGAGATACGTTTTTGCACTTATGACCTAAAGCAGATCTATAGTAAAATCACATGTCTGTTGGCAATAAGTCATCACGAACTGCCATACAGCAACAGCTCTTTTTAGAGTAGAAGCTTTTCTGTGTTTTTTTCACTTTTGTATCATTGCCAGCACTATGGAAAAGGAATCAGGAAAATCACAACCCTGTCAGAGAGCCCTTCTCAGATGAATGGGTATGAGATAATTTTTGCAATCACTTTCTGTCTCCCTCTCAATGTGAGAACAGAGTGTCTGAAAGCTGCTAAGAGCTTGGCCCCAGTGATGGGCACAGCAGGCTGCAGGGTGGAGAGGGGCAGCTGGCTGGGGATGGGGCAGTGCTGGGCTGCCCTTGCGTCTCCATCCCCTTCAGATACCAGGGCTTTACCCTGGGCTCTGTCTGGCTTCAGATAGACCTGGCACTCAGCTGTAATGAAAAGAGGGAGAAAGTCTGTAAAAGAGTTAAAAATTACAAGATATTCTCAGTATCTTCTATAAGAGAGAAGATACTGAGAATATCACATTAATCAAGATCAGCTTCACTCCAGAGACTGGGGCAACAGTAGGATCCTGCTCCGGAAGGGGGATTGGACTAGATGATCCTTCGAGGTCCCTTCCAATCCCTAGCATTCTGTGATTCTGTGATTAGCTGCATCTTGACAGACTGACCTTCTCAAATGAAATGCAGATCTCCACAGCTTCAGTGAACTTCTGAATAGATGCCTGACCCATACGGACCAGATTAATTTTAATAGAATATCAATGTGTCCTGGCTTTTAGCTAGGACAGAGCTGGGTTACTTTTTAGTAGTTAGAACAGTGCTGTATTTTGCTTTTCAGCCTAGGACTTGTTATGAGAGAAACACTGGTAACACACCAGTTTGCGTTTTTCGTCACTGGAAGTGAAGGACTTCGTGTTCTGTCAGTCTACAAGCACAAGATCTAAGGGGGTGAGGAATATTTAAATTAATAAGCTAAATTGGCATTTGGATATGCCAATGGGATGTTCCATATATCATATCATATCATGTCACGTCCAGTATATTAGTGAGGGTCTCTTCCTCTTTTAGCTCTCTCTGACTTTCACCTGGGCTCTCGCTCTTCTGGGATTGCGGTTTCAGTTCGGGATTGTCGCTCCTCCAGGATCGTTATCTGGGAACGAGCCGGGCTTGGTTGGCAGGTGGTGAGCAATTTCACCATGTATCACTCATTGGCATATTTTATTACTATTATTATTAGCACTATTATTTTAATATCAGTATTATTTTAAGTTTTCTTTTATTCAGATTATTAGATTTTTCTTATCTCAACCTAGAAGTCTCCTTATTCATTCCCTGGGGGTGGGGGGAGTGAGCAAACGGCTGTGTTGGCTGCTAGCCAAGTGTTAGCCAAGTGAAACCACCACAAGATGTTATGGATCTCATGATAACTCCCAGTTTAGTCAGATCATCTTCTACCATCATCAGGCTCAAAGTTTTTGACTGATTCTCCATTAAATAGAGTAAAAGCCCTGGTATACATGGACTGATACTGGCAAAAGCAAGAAGAGCAAAAATTAATAGCCAAAATTCCAGCACTAACATGGACATTGATGGGCTTGAAAGCACCCATCTGAGCACAGAGCCTTGTCTGTATAACTCCTGGACTGTGGGAACGTGCTTCTGCTCTTGCTCTCATCAGACACAACAGAAATCTGAAGCACACCAGTAGCTTGTGAAAGTTTCACAGGGGCATGGGAACTGATACAGTGTCACCTCTCTACAGCCATGGCCCCTGTCACCTGCTGTCTGATCACCCTGGCCCTACATACACGCTCAACAGCTCTACACCAAATCCTGTGCATCCCCATAGAGCTGAAGAAGAAACAGCTTTAACATATTTCTTAGACTACAGCTCCTCACTGGAAAAAGAAGAGAGGAGAGAGGATCTGCTGGGCACAAAATCCTTACATTCACCCTCCCTGTAAAGGCTGTCTCTGGAGCTCACCTCCCTGTGTCACCTCACCACGTCCATGGTTGTATCCAGAGCTGCCCGATCTCAAGATAAGACAAGCCACCCTTTCTTTGACAGAGCCTGACAGCAACACATGCCTCACATATTAAAACCAGCCTCCTTCCCTGGCAGCAGATAGCATCTTTGCTGCTCACAAACCACTCACAGTAGTTAGAAGGTGCCTTGTACATACGAATATTTCTGCCTGATATATTAAACCAATACACAAGCTCATTACCTCCGCTTCCTCCACGAAGCTTACCTATATCGAAAACCTGTCACACAGCAAAGGATTAAACAAATACAGGGGCTGCCTTGTTATTATTATCTGTGGTACAGTGGTGCTTGCAGAGCAAGGCAAGACAGGGGTCTGGCTGTGCAAACACTGGATGCAGAAATGGGGTCAGAGGCTGTGTGGCAATCAAGAAGTAGCACAGACAGATGGATTTTACCCTGTTGCAATGAAAAGTTCACCCATTTCTCACTGCTCAGCTGAGCAAGGAATTATCCCCTTTTTTACAAAGCAGTACAGCACTGGAAAATAGCCTTGCCCCTGAAAAACTTCTCTTTAATGGGCAAGTCAGAGCAGAGACAGGGCAGCAAGTATTCTGTCAGAGCACATGGGTCTCCAAAATGTCCCAGAGGACTGGACCAGGGACAGTAAATGAATGATTTATTTAAGATTCTGCAGGCACTGTGCAGCAAAATTAGGAGAAAACCTGGATACCCCAAGCCTTCAAGTTAATTCTTCTTTTTTCATGTTATACTGACCCCTCATGTGGGTGTGCTCCCCGAGAAAGGAGACTCCAAACACTCCTTCCACCATTAAATGGATTCGCTGGGAAATAAAAAAATGATATGATGATCTGTTACATGGGTTCCTGATGACAAATAGCTTCTGCTTATTCTCTACTGCAACAGAAGAGTAGCTAACCCCCAACACAGTGACCAAATAATGCTGTCTATTCCCTGTCCATTCCCAAGGGAAAGGGGGCAGGTAGAAATGGGTGTATGAACTGGCCTGGCAGCACCAGATTGCTCCCAGTCAACCCTTGCCAGAGGTTTGTATGTATGCAGGGTTGTGTGGCACATGGGTTGTGTGGCACACGGATTGTGTGTAGGCACGTGCAGCACTCAGACTGACCAAGCTAGCTCAGACAGGGACTTAGATCTCCTGGCTAAGAGGATGGAAAATGGACATGAAAATGCTGACAGCCCCAGAAAAGGAAAACAAGAATCTGCAATTCAAATCCGCTCACCCCTGAGGGTCTGGTGAAACAACTGCTTGCAGTTGCATTAGTGCATTTTAATACGTTAACGGGCCCCCAGCTGCTGGTAACTGCCCCATCAGCTGGAACATGGTCTACTGACCATTCCCTTCTGCTGCTCTGCAGCGTGAAGTCAGACAAGTTTCCTCACGAGGGTTAAGTAAACAAAGTGTAAATCACACAGCAACAGCCTAGGAACATACTCAAGGCCAGTTATGATTATCTCAGCTCTAGGGTGGTAACTGGCTTGATGCATCGGGAGGGATTTTTCCTACAGATGCGATGAAATGCACAGCATCTCTGCCAACGCTGCCTTCCCTTCAAAAATTTGTTTGCATAATTTATACCAGGTGTCATTGTAGGCAGAAAATATCAGGATGTTAAGGAAGTCATAACATTGGCAGATAATATTTTATGTAGTAATATGCATCCTGAAGACAATAGGAGTATCTCCTATAAGTGAGTACCACTCAACATGAATAATGGCTGCAAGGTCAGGCCCCTAATGAACAGTTGTCTAGCTGTGAATGTATACACTTTTTCACTCTGTTGTAGGCAGTGCTCTCTGCTACCTAATTAGATTGATCCGTGAATATGATTATTCATTATCTGAAGTCTGAGAGTTCAAAAATATGTATCCGTGCAGTGTGCCTTAAAGAAGCAGCATGTGAAATTATAGAATCATAGAATGGTTTGGGTTGGAAGGGACCTTAATGATCTTCTAGTTCCAACCCCCCTGCCATGAGCAGGGACACCCCCCACTAGATCAGTTTGCTCAAAGCCTCATCCAACCTGGCCTTGAACACTTCCAGGGAGGAGCAGCCACAGCTTCTCTGGGCAACCTGTTCCAGTGTCTCAGCACCCTCACAGTGAATAATTTTTTCCTCATATCTAATCTAAACCTACTCTCTTCCAGTTTTAAGCTTTTTCCCCTTGTTCTATCACTACCTGCCTTTGTAAAAAGTCCCACCCCAGCTTTCTTGTAGGCCTCTTCAGGTATTGGAAGGCCGCTATAAAATCTCCCCAAAGCCTTCTCTTCTCCAGGCTGAACAGCCCCAACTCTCTCAGCCTGTCCTCATAGGAGAGGTGCTCCAGCCCTCTAAGTCAAATATTAGATGAGGTGACTACATGCTGAATGAAAAAAATAATACACTACTAGTCTCAGGACTTTCCATGGGCGTGTTCACCCAGAAAAAAAGAAAAAAATCAAACAAACAAACAAGAAAATCTATTTTGATAAGGTCAAAATCAAAGATTCTATTATAATAAAATCTAATTCTAATTATAGAAGGGATGTTGCATTCTGAATTACAATGCATTTTTGATTTAAAAGAAATACAAAAGAAGAATAAAATATTTTTATTTTGTAGGAATGCAACTTTTCAATTGTGTTCAAAGCAGTTGTCTTGAAATCCTGAAACATTGCAATGTCTGCTTGTATGGGATCTCTGCAATTGCACAAGATTAATTCCACCACACTGAGCTCTTGCAAAAGAAAGAGCCATAGCCTGTTGCCACAACCCTCCTGCTATCCAGACTCACAGGGATTCCCAGTGCTGCCCTTTCCTCCCCAAGAAGTGATTGCCAGGACCTAGGAGACTCTTCTAGTGACAAGTGGGAAATGGGAACCCAGGGAGGAATGCTGTGGGTGCAAGGAGCCAAGGTTGTCAGGAAGAGCAGAGTGCTTCAAATCCTGAGAGCATCAGCCATTTAGCACCAGAGGCAGTAAGATAACATAAAAATATGACATATGCAATGCCAAAGGCTAAAGGAAAGGAGAACAAGCTATAGGGAGAGGAGGGATGCAGTGCTGATGTGAACTGTGCCCTTTGTACCCCTTCAGATAGTTTAGGATGGGCTTGTGAGAGAGCCTTATCCAAAATAAGACATTAACTGTCTAATATACTCTCATTTCCAGTTCCCTGGTATCAGCTGGGATACCAGCACAGCTTCTGGGGGAAAGGAAGGAGAAAGGAGTTAAGAGAAAGGCTAAATATTTGAACTGTCTGCTGGAACAAGAAAAGAAAAAGAAAAGAGAGCAAAAAAAAAAAGATGAGAAAAAACAGGTGTGCCACCTTTGAAAGACACATTAGGAGGCAGGCAGGCAGATCTGCAGAAATGGAAACAGATTCTCATCTGGTGGAAGCAGTATTTTTTTGCCTGAGTCTCTAATTCCCATTTAATGCAGGGGTGTAGTTCCTGGAGACTGGATATGAATCTAAACTGAATCTCTAGATACCAATTTGGAAAGAAATCTCAGTTTAAAATTGATTTGGGCTCACCTTGCTTTCTGCAGGTCAACATGCCTGTGAAAAGAAGCTCCCTGAAACTCTCTGGATATTTCTCTTGTAATGCCAGTGCTCTGCTCCCTTCCAGCTCCTACACCAGTGTTTTCCTCACAGGTGCCTGGCTGTGCACCTCTTGGCCTTCACCTGCACCTAATCCATCCTCACTCAGAGAAGTCAATGAGCCAGGGCATGCACCGCTGCAAAAACCATGTGTGAGACTTGTTAATGATGAAATTCAAAAGGCGTTTCCCCATTACACCCTTTCTCCTGCGCCAAGTTTTTCCTTGTTAATTAGGAGGAAAATTTCACAACTTCACTGCCGTATAATTAAATCTTGCAATTAACATGTGCACTTAAGCCATCATTTTGAAAATGAGACTTATGGAGTGAAATCTACTTAAGGGAAAGCACCAAGATGGAGGGTGAAACTGTGACACTCTGCTAATGATCCAGAACACCACTGGATAAATGATAGGTCTTACTGACAGCACTCTGCACGTCTGACATGTGCAGGGAAGGGCATATGCTTATGGATGCTAATACAACATGGTACCAATAAAAAGGGAGCAGGAGGGAGGGTGACAAAACCAGAGGTAAATACATTAAGTCTCAATTAGAGTAGTGACACTTGAGAGAGTCAAGGTTAATATATTTTAGGAGAAAGCCTTTCTGTGAGCTAGGGGTTGATCTCTGTGGGATGGTGTGACAGAGGTGATGACAAGGGGAAAGGGCAGAGCTTTTCATTTTGTTAGGCACTGCTTAGAAATAGCAGTGCAGTCTCAGTGCTTTATGGTCTGCATTGGCACATCTCTTTGGTTTCCATCACTCTCAAGGCACGGGTGCTGGATGGCTTTGGTAGAGCCATATACAATTGCAGACTTACTCTTTGCTTTTACAATGCCACGATAGCTTGCGGTATCTGATGCAGAGACTTGCATCCCAGCTCCAGTCTGGCTCAGTCTCAGAGCCTGGGGGGAACACAGAGGTGTCTGCATGATTTTAGTGCACCACAAACATTCAAGCCCTATATCTTCAGTGTGATTTTTACAGCATGAATGTTTGTGCATATACTAGCCAGCACATGGCAAAATTCAGGAACCAGAACACAAATATCTTAATGGAAGTCACAATTTTTTGCTGGGTAGTTACACAGCAGCAGGCAAGCAGTCTCGGGTCTCATTTGGTGACTTGACATATATAACAATCCAATTAAAATAAGCTTCAAAGAGGTAATTATTGCAGACTAGTGGTATTCCACACTGTAAGCTGGAAGAGAATAAAACCCAATAGCTAACCACCTACCACTCACCTCTGCTCCTTCTATGTACATTGAGAAAAAGAGAACTGCCTCTTTAAGAGCAATCCATGTTAACATTTTAATTCCACTCACTGAATCTTATTCAGCTGCTACAGCTTTCCTCATTCCAAAATAATCCTTATTCAATTAGCAAAGGTGCAGACAATATCATGCAATAGTCGCAGAAGCTCATCAGAGAAACAAAGCATTATATTCTTTTATACCTCCTTACACACATGCACACACCATCACACTTACTAGGATGAGATCCAGCACTCAGGCATAAAATCTTAAATTACAGAGTGATTGGGGCTTTTCAACTGATCCATAAAAGTATGCACTTAGCAAAATCTAAGGACAGGTAGAAGAGGTGGATAACACCCGATGCATCGCCTTTTCAAAGCAGCCACTGAGGCATGCAAAAATAAACATATGCTGAGGTGAATGCAGTGTGCTATTTGTACAATGCAACAAGGCAATGACCTCAAGTAATAAAAATATCTGCAGATTTAAGCCCAGAGGACTATATTGCATATCAATAGCAATAAAACCAGCAGAAATAGAAATGTATTATTTATAGACCTATTTATAAAACCTAAATACCTCTCTAGTGTACCTACTTCTGTAGAATGAATTGCCTTCTTCCCCTTCCCTCCTTTAGTGGTTTGTATGACAAGGTAGCACAGGACTGTAACATTAAGACAGATCTCTGTAAAAGATAGAGAACTGGAATCAGGAGGAGATGCAACTCCCTCCTGCATAATTTTCCCATTGACATGACCTATGTTTCAGATAAGCACCCCCACTTTACCTCTTCTGAAGTGGGACTGCAGGCAAGCCCCAGGTCCATAACACAGTCTCACTAGGAGGGCTGATTCTGCCTGATAAAGATGAACAGGATCCCTGTCATTAATTTTGACAGCAATATAACTAGATTATGATGGAGTTTTTACCTTTCCTTTTCTTTCTTTCTTTTCTTCCCCCCAATGTGAAGCTTTTTTGATTCAATGGACAATTTGAAATGCCAGCAGAGAGAAGGAAGGTATTTTCACTATCTGCTGTCACTCGGATCTCCCCTTAAAACACTCGTGTTGTTTCAAATCTCACATTTCTTTTATCTCACTATTACTTATAAGACCATTACAAATAATAAATCCTTCCTGGGATGCCCCATTTTATGGACCAAAGCAATTCTGTATTCAGAGGGACAATTTTCCTTTCTTATAGATCCCCTGGAGCAAAACTGCAGGTGCTGAAGTTACTTCACCAATGAAAAAAAATTACCAGAGACTTAAAAGATTAGGCTGGGGAAGGTAATGGATTATACTGATGGACTCAATCACCTACATTTACTTGGAGAGTGTAAGTGTCTTCAGATCTGGCCATAAACTGCCAAGTAACACACTGAGTAATTTAGACACTGGACAAAAGCCTGTAAACAGACTGACAACAGACTACTGACAACAGCCTCAACTTTGTCTCTGGCCTGCTGCTCTTTTTACAGACCCCAGCCCCTAAACCCCTCCATGCTGTGTCCCCTCCAGGGAAATGGCACACCCCCACAGCCAACCCATGCAAGCGGGAGGTGGTGCCACAGAGATCAGATGCCACTTCTGTCTGTTCTTCTTGCTACTTGCCTTTCCAGTCAGAAATCTATGCATTCATATTACTGACAATGACTCAGAAATCTTTTTTTCTCCTCCTCACACCTGCTGTGTAACACGCATTGCCATCCAGGTCTTCTCTGGATTTGACCCACAAACCTCAAGTGAAGTTTCATCTGCTCTTGCTAGATCTTCTCTTGATGTGTTGTTTTCAGAAGTATTAGACTGAGCCACCAAATTCTATCTTCATTTCTTCTCCTCTCTGGATGCTTTCAAATGAATTAACTGTGACTCTGGCCCTTGCTAGGCTGGTGAGTTAATATGAACAGTGAGTTAAATGAGTTAAGTTGAATTTGATCCTGCTGTAACTTGCACTGGTGCAAATCTAAAAGTTTCACTTTAGAATTGTTTGGGCTACAGCATTGTAAAAAAAAAACAAAAAACAAAAAACCGCTAACAGCAGCAGAATTAGATTAATACTTCCAAAATATCTGGGTTTTCATCTCCTTTGTCTTGACAAGTGAAGCCTGGTCACCCCGTCACTGCAATTTATTTTGAAATTCTGGCAGTTTAGTTCCAAAGTGTGCACAGAACTTGTGAGCAGAGAAACTGGAAGCTGAATAATCTAGTTTATAACATCTGCACAAAATACAGTTTAATTCCACGTGTCTAGAACAGAGGGGACCAAAAGGATTCTATATATATTTTTCAAGACATACACATCACTGGCCAAAGAACTTTAGCAGATGTTTCAAATATATCTTTCCTGACGGAATTGTATTATTTTACACACAAATCTCACCCAGCTCTCCCACAGACTTGAAGTTAGCCCTGTCTTCCCCTAATGGGAAAAAGATCATGTTTCCAATGTCTTTCATAAATTTTACGCCTAATTAAGTTCCCATTAATGAGGTTGAGAAGGGCATCTCTATTTCCAGCACACACAGATGTTTGTGGGTTTTGTTTTGGTTTGGGGTGTGGGTTTTTTGGGGGGTTTTTTTGTTTGTTTGTTTGTTTTAAAATAAAGGTTACTTGGACTTTTGTGACTTTTTGGATTTTAAGAGGGGTTTTTTTGTTGTTTTTTTTTTACTTTTCCCTTTTGTGGCTCACTTGTCAGGCAGAAGTATCACTGCAAAACTGGGGGCCATTACCCGGTATAATTTGGTTTTCTGGTCTATTCAAATTTGTGAGCTTTTTTCATCTGGGGATTGACAGAAACAGAAAAAAAAAAAAAAATCTTTCTCATCAGCTGAAAAGGGGTGAAGCTTCAGAGCCAGCCAAGTGGCTGACAACAGTGCCACCCCGCGTCCCAGCTGGCTGAGGGACCCACTGCCCCCGAAAACGCATTTATTAAACCCTTATCAGACACACCGGTCTCCTCCAGCTCTCCTACATCACACGCACCAGCAAGACTCCTTTCCTGATGCTTCGTGGCAATTATTTATTTTCTGAACATCCTCTTTAACTTTCTGCTGGGAGGTGAATTTATGGCCGCCTCGCAGAGAGCAGCCATCAGAGCAGCACAAAAAAGCATTTGAATAAAGCATCTTTCCTTAAACAGTTTGGTTCCATAGTTTGGGTAGAAATGGTTTGATGGAGCTGCAAATCAATATTACTCTGTAAATTTTTAATGTTCACACCATGTGAAACGCTGTAAATAAAATAAGCTAACCACAATAGACTATTCTTTGTAGTTCATTTAAAAAAATGTCTGTTCAGCAGTATGGCTAACTACTTGCTGTAGATATGGCTTTAAAACTGTCTAGGCTAATACATCAAGACCAGAATTTGAATAACCTCTAGTGGCAGGCAATTTTTCAGAACTCCCAAATACTACAATAAGTAACACCAGACTTTTTTTAAGTTATGTGCTAAAATGGACAGGTCCGAAAATAAGTAAAATGAGCATGAGTTTCTTTCACTGGCATGCTTATTAATCCAGAAAAGGGTTTTTAATTATTAGAGGTGAGCTCAGAGTGGAGAAATCAGATCATGGATTTCAGCCCTGGCCACACATAGAAGTCCTGGGAGTTTGGAGCTGGGGGATTTCTCATTAAGTGACGCCGTTATAGAAATGTGTTACCATTATTGTTACCTTGGATCCAGGCTTTTTTGGTCCTAACTCATGCTCTGTTTCCATAGATATATTTTACAAGATTGAAACTAGTGCACAAAAGAGGAAAAAAATAACCTAAACCTATATGGCAGCAAGACCCATTTGAAAAACCAAAAAACCCAAAAAAACCACAAACCAACAGTGAAAAAGCATAAAAAGCAAACACAAACAGCATCTGCAGCATAAAAAAAAGCCACCTTTTGTAACTTTGCTTGTTGGCTGTGCCTTGCCCAGAAGTATCTCGGCAGGAGATGTGTCACTATGGCGACAGATCGATGACTTTTCCACCAGTGGTATGTCACTGACTGATTTGATGGTCTAGTCATAGATGCTGCCACGTGGGGGATATAAGGACAGTATTTAATCTTGCCCTGCTAGCAGAGTGAGCAGCGCTTGAAAGCAGTATGCAAAAGCTTGGCATAGAAGGACATATATAATTATATGCCACTGCATTTGAGCATCCCCTTCTAATGTAGAATAAACCTCATGTCCAGCTCTCTTGGCTTTACACAAAGTTCAGAGGGGAGAGAGAGAGAGAGAAAAAGAGAAGTAAAAAGGCTTTCCGTGGCCTGAAGTTAGTTGGGAGGGAAAGCAAAGATTAGCTGGTAGTATTGAGAAGCTGGTCAGTAAAGGCCAAATCCTGGTTTCTTGCATCCTAGCTCCATTGTGAAGTCAGTGAAAAATTCCTGATGTGTCCTGACTCTGCTATTGGCAACAACACACTTCAAGGTCCCAGGCTGGCTTCTAGGATGAAGTGAGTCCCATTTCCATATGATCATAGGACAGTCAAGGACCCTGCTGCTCACACTAGGATCAGCTGTGAGACAAGATCAGGTTGCTCATGGCTTTATCTAGTCATCTTGAAAAATCTCCAAGGATGGTGACAGCACAGCCTCTACAGGTAACCTTTGCTGTGTTTCACTCTCCTCAAAAGTTTATCCTCATATCCAGTCTGACCTTATCTGGTTTAATGTTATGCCCATCATCTCTTGCCCTCCTATCACGCACTGCTGTGAAAAGCTTGTATCTGTCTTTTTTGCTAGCATCCTCAGTTATTTTCTATCAAGGCAGCTCATATTTCCTCAACATGGTCTCTGCATGGTCCCAATACTGGGACCAACTTGCTGTTTTGGTCCCATTTCACAATTTCCCTGAGCAGTGTCTCTAATATTCCAGTGTCTTGGGTGTGAAATTCTCTGGCAAAAGCTCCTTCTCCCAATCAGAAGTACCTGCAAATGCAGTTTATCTGCTCTTTATACAACCCTCCTCTGTATTCTCACATCATCCCACTCCAAGTGGAAAATTTATCAGTTATCAATTAAGTGTTGCATGTGACTTTTATCATTTTGTACAAACCATGTGAAGAGGCTGGTTGTGAGTGAGATGGGTGGAAAAGGCAGACCTCTACTTGGAGTGTCAGCAGGAGGGCAAGTTCAGTCCTCAGTTCCACCACTGAGTAGCCATATGCCCTTATACAAATCACTGCACCACTCTGGTCTCGCTTTCCCATACGTAAAAAGAGGATTTTAATATTTGTATTTTGCCTCAAGGGTGCAATTCTTGGCTTATGATGCATTCCTACAATAATATCAGAGGCTCTATACCTATGAGATAGAGCACTCTGAAAAATGTTTTCCTAACATATTATCCACTACAGCTCAATAAATTACATGTTCCAGAAGAAAATGTGAGTTAAAAGCCTGTCCAGCTGATCCTACCATATCTTTTAAGCCAACCAGGAAGAGGGGTCCTGGTCAACCTGGGTCAAAACACCATTAGGAGGATGAAAGTTGGTGCTGCTTGGTTTTTCCACAGCTACATTGATGAGAAAGCTTTCTCCCAGGCAGGAAACAGATCTCTCAGTCTGCAGAGCTTGCAGGATTACATACTACTTCTGTCACAGCTCAGGACCAAAACAAAATCTCAAAAATCTTGTTGAAGTAACATTCAAAAATTGCACAGAGTCTTTCAGTATGCTTCACTCATATCTAAGCATTTTAATTTCATTAAAACCTTTTACAATATTTTTAAGCCCAAACCAGGACATTCCATCAAATAGGAATTGCTGCTGCTTTTTCCAAAGTACAAAATTAGTCAAAACCAGTTTTTCCTTTGAATCTTTGATGAATTAGATCAACAGAATACCCTCAGTGTTTTACTTTCCCACCATTTGCACAAATGTTTGGCAAAGGCTGATCCTCCCTAAAGACCATACAAAATCAACCACTTGTAACTGTTAACTTGAGACTTCCATGTCCTGCCTGCTGGCTTAGTGACTACAAATGCAAAAGTACAAGGATCAACCCTGTTGTACCTTATTTCTCCAGCATGGTCATACACAGTTAGGATTACGATGGGTTTTGGCCACACGCAGATCCAAAGAGGGTGTGTGAAAGAGAGAAAAGTTGGTGGATGTTCACAGTGAGCTCATCCCAAGTTTAAGTAATAGAGTAAGCTTGTTTGAAACTTTGGTAAGTGGGCAAGGAAAATCAGTGTCTAGGGGTCACCTAGGAGTCAGCAAAAAAGGACAGTATTGTATGGATATTTTGTGAAAGACCTTGAAAGCGAAATAGTGGGGATGGAGAAGGTAAAGCAATAGAATAAGAAAATCATCATCTTGGCACTGGCATTCAGCTGAACAGGAATGTGACAACACTGCTGAGGGAAGGAGAAAAGTAATCCTACAGGAGGAAAGAGCTGGAGGGACTGTGGCTGAGGTGTGCGGATGGAGAGAAAACACTATATTAAAAAGGTAGTGGGAGGAAATCTGTGGTATAGTGTCATGATGTGAGGAGCAGAAAAGCAGCTTGAGCAACAGGCAGCACGAGCTGTTTCTGCAGCTCCTGAGAACGAAGGAAATAGAAAGTCCAGGGGACACTAGGCTGAGGACTCAGCTGCATCCAACCTGTGTCCTTCTTATCCTTGTATGCTGTGTCTCGGGATCGTCATCTCTCAGCAACATGACTGCTTAAGGCAATGAAAGAGAGAAGATGCCAAGTTTCCAAAATCCTCAGGGTCACAGGTGACCTCCAGTTTCTGGCAATGGGTAACTAAACAAGAGAAACCAATCTTGCAGTTATGTTCTTATCCCTGAGACAAGTATTAGAAGGAGATAGTATTAGAGAGTGAAAAGAGTGACTGAGACTAGAAAATTTCATTTCTTCTCTGGTACAGGTTATGGCATAACAACTGTATAAGCTCTTCCTTCAAGAGGGCAGGAACAAAAAGTCCCTAGACATTAAAGCTCTGCCTACACTAGGAAACTGATTCTGGAGACAATGTGCTTGGACATTTCTGAATGTTTCTGTTTTGAAGAAAACGCTGATAATGACAATATGAGCTATGAAGATCAGACAGCCTGGAAGCAGATTGAAAAAAAAAAAATCACTCTAGTTTATTATTACTTAAATCTTCTGATATTTATGGACTCTCTCATGAATCTTTAGTGACTGGACTCAGCAGTATTCCTCTCAGGGGCAGGGCTCCTCAGATGCCAGATGTTTTAATCTTTTCTTTCTAGAGGAAGTTTCCACCACCAGAACAACTGAGATGTAAACAGCACAGAGAAAGAGCTAAGTGTGAATGAATTAATGTAAGTCTGCACTTTCCACTATTGTAACTGCTTTTTTTAAAACCTTAACATCACAAGTAAACTCCTGACTTTATGCTTTGTACATCCAACCACTAAAACCTACCAAAATGAGTGTCAGAAAAGAAGATCACCTTATTGCCAGCATAGGAATGGACATTTTAAACAATTATAACGAAGGTGTGAAATCAAACTTAAAAGTCATCCTAACTGTGATATCTTCTCAAAACAACTCAATGGGAGTTATTCCATAGTTTTGTAGGAGGGAAAGTGCTACCAAATCAGAACAAATTCAAGCTACAGCAGAACCCAAGCCAGAACTGCACCAGAAAATACTTGTGGGGCCCATTCTGGTTTGCTAGTCAACACCCATTCTGACTGTAGAAGAGCAAGAGTGAACAGACAGTTGTCCATCACTTATGCACACACACACACACATACAGACAAACAAACCTGTATTATTTTTGGAACATTTTTTTCCAGTGTGAAACACTCCTTAATGGGGCTCCCAAAAGGTCTTACTACTACTTATGAGACTGGTTCTGTTTACTTGGCATTCAGGGCCATGTAGTGATTTGTTAATGTATAGGTATGTCACAACTAATAAATCTTTACAGTGTTATGGATGACATTATTATTTTTGATTGAGATAACAGCATTGGCTGGCTGATGCAGTTGATATCAATGCTTACAGGCTATCACCTACTCCTTGAATATTGGCTTAAAAAACCCCAATGCAATTCAAAGCATGATTCCATTTAAATATTAATGACACAATTATATTGATGGTAAGAGTATCCCTGCAGAGGCTGCAAACCATGTCCTCCATACATGCATTCATAGCATTAGGCAGCAGAAAGAGCACTCACTGGGGGCTGGCTGCTGATTGTAATGCAGAAACATTCGTGTGCAGCTGCCCATGGGAGGTGGGAGGAGGAAAACTGGTTCACATGTAAGTGGGCATGCAAACACACAAATTGAGTTCCTACAGCAGGAGTGAAATAAATCCTAATCTACTTGCTGTACTAAGCTTGGGTGTCAGGTAAGGCTTAAAGAAAAAAACAATATATAAAGAAAAATTAATAGTGTACAACATAAATAGCATACGTGCCAAATGAATCCTATAATAAAACAGATGTAGCAAATTATATTTAATAATGTTTGACAATTCCCCATGCAGCTAATGGTTTGTTAGAAATTAGTCCCTAATGTTTTAGGGACTGCTGGCATTTACAGTCATTGTCTTAATTTACATTGTTTGTGTTCTGTTTTTCCCGCTTCTTGCAGTTTTCTGATCTTTCTTGGCTTGTTGGGATTTTGGATGTTGTTTTAACTCACTAGCTACTTTAATAACATAAGGTCCATGGGAAAAATTTGGTAAAATTCTTTTTTAGGGGTTCATTCCCTTTTTCCTGCAATGACAGCCCATTCTACTCTGACATCCAAACTCCCGTGAGACCTACTTGTTGCCAAACATGAAACTCCTAGTCCCGTATTTCACGGTATGAGCAAATAAATAGGGAATGCATTGTGCCAGGCACAAAAGGCAATTCAGCTTGCACTGAATGTCTTGTACCAGTAGATTCAAGTGACAAGTGATATAACAAATCAATTTTAGCCCTAAATGCCTTTTCATCCAACTTTTTAAATACTGTTCAAAACCACATAACATTATTTTGCATCATACTGACAAAATAACTAAAATTAGGATTATATCCATTGTCCAGAAGGATTAATTAAGCCACATAAATGTATCCATAAGCATTAATCACAATGACAAAAACTCCAGAGAGAACTGAAGACCAAAGTTCATTGCTTTTCTTCCAACTCTGCCAGCTGTTCTAATTTTAAAAGAAATTCTCTTTTCCTGCAAACTTTAGCTTGCCTAAGAAATGTTGAACATAAAAGCATGGGAACCTCATGCCTTCAGTCCAGAGTGGAGGGGAAGTAGAGGCCACGTTGCCTCAAAACAACAGGATGGGGCCATGGATGTCATAATATGCCTATAATAAAATCCAATAAATATTGTTCTTCCGTGACAGAAATTCCAGGTTTGCTTAAAGGAGAGAAGGTATTGCCTGCTTGCAGCTGCAAAGGTGGAAGCCACATTTCTCCTTGAGAAAACTTCAGCTCTTCTCAGGTCTTTTTGCAGTGGTCTGCCCAGACAGATAAGGACAGCAAGCAAGGATAGCCCTGGGTGGAGGTTCCTGCAGCATCCCAACAGAGCTGCTGGTGTTCCAGGGTATTAGTCACAGCAGGGGGAAGCTCTTTGTCAAGGGACACCCTTGTCTGCCTGATCTCTGAGTGGTAAACCAATTACTTCAGGTGACAGTTTAGAAACGTCTGAAATATGGAATAGCAGAAAAATTATTTTTTTTTTCTCTCATCATGGGCTTGTTGAGACCAAACCTTAGTCCCATGCTTAATTTGGAACACAGAGTTTTCTTATCAGTTACCTATATATTTTCTCTCACCATCCATCAGTGGTTGTAGCCAGAGTCAACCAGCCTGAAAACGGAAACAGATTAAACCTCACGACTCCCAGCTTGCTTGCAGCCAACACAGGCACTGTGTAGTATCAATAAAGGATAGGCAAGTCCTGCAGACTCAAGTCCTGCTCAAGTCCTGCAGACCTCCCATAATCAACTCAAGTCCTCCAGCAACCAAAATATTCATCATGAAGCTCAGAGAATTGGTAGGACGAAGACACAAACTCTTTAGTGCTGGATATGAATGAATGTGGCTTTTAAGAGGCCAGATAAATGAATATCTCAGTGGGACCAGACAAATTTGAGATTACTAACTATAGTATAGAACAATCATTAATCCTTCAATGAAATGGAAGCAAGCACAGACACTGGTGTGAATTAGTTAGTACTGACTAAAATAAATATGCACAATGTTAAACACTTAAAAATAGGAAAGAGATCAGATTTTGGCTTTGGGTTTTTTTGGCTTTTGGATTAAAAATTAAAAAAAGGACAAAACTTGTTTCATACTTGAGAAACAAAAGAAAAATCATGCCTTGGTTCACAAGCTCCTCCCTTCTCTGTTTGAAGGAGACATTATAATTAGTCAGGACATGGCTCAGTTTGAAGTATTTTGCATGTGAAAGGTAGATGATCTTGATGTACACAGTGAAGCTACACAGAGGACGTGTTCTAAGGGTATAAGTCAGACTACCTGCCGTCTCAGGCTCAGTTTTGATCCACCTCCATATACATTTTAAAAGAGGTGTGAAACTCATTCACCTACTGGGCTGCTTCAAGAAAATGTATTTAAACTTGATAACAGGGTGAAAGGTGGGAAGATCTGTCATCTGGAAATGTGCTTATATATAAAAAAAAGTGTCAGATTAAATTGGCAAAATCTGGAAGGAGATAAAAAAATGCAGAAAATATAAAGCAGCCAGCCTCTCCTCCTGGGCAGCAGATGGGTGAGGGGAAGTTCTATATGATTCTACTCCATGTTTTTTTTCTTTCCCTTCAAGAACTAACATGGGTGTAATTAAACACCAATAAGCTCAAAGAACTTGAGTATTTAAGTTAAACATTGTCCAATTATTTACTCCATTAGCCCTACCTGGGCGACCACTCTGAATCGGATCTTATTCACCTGTCCTCCTCCATCAGCTTTTTGTACAAAGACATCCCAGCCCAGCTCTTTTATAGATTTAGGAAGTAATGCATTTAAAACACAGTAGAAAAGGAAGCTGTCACTGGCTCAAAACCCCTTCAACAAAGTTGTTTGCCAAAGTCCAGATCTCTGGGGAACACCAGTTTCCTTCTGTCTCTTGCTACTATAACTCTAATTCGAAGCACTAAACATGTATTCTGGTAAGCTGCCATGCTAAAAAATGACAGGAAAATTCTGTCCCTGACAACATCACTGGGGCAGCACAATTATGAAGGCTATACCTTGACTTACACAAAGAAAGCTCCGTTGCTTTCTGAAGGATACCACTGGTGTTTAGTTTTCAATTCCCAGGGTCTATCACACCATCTTGATGCTCAAAAAGACTGTAATTCATCTTGCTGTCATATCTAGCCATCACCTATGAGGCACTTCTTGAATGAGGTTCATCCTGCCTGCTAGCATAACACAGTCATCATCTGCCCTGTCATCTGAAAAATATAAATGTTTCATGCTCCACTAATAAATCTGCTACAATATTTGCTGTTGCTTGTGCAGTCTGAGGCCCTGTTTTATGGAATATTTATGAATCACTTGCCTGATTATAATGATCATTGCTAATTGTGAGCATCTTCCCTCTCCCTGCCCCAGCATGTGGGGCAAGCTAGGTGCTCCAGTATGGATCTGAGCCCCCATTGCTCTCTTCCCATTGCCTTTCCCACCAGTCACCCCAGCCAGGGCAAAAAATCTCCTCCATACAACAATGTGGAAGAGAGGAAATCTACCATGTGCAGATAAAAACAATATCAAAAGGTTTTTTGCCTGATTTCCCATTTAATGAGAGGAGTTGCAGGAGGAAGTTTGCAGAAGGAAATTGTGTGTGATTATTATTAACCACGAAAAATTGTAGTTCACCATCCCTCCCACACCTTTCTTTTGCTGGCTACTGCCTTTAAATAGCCCTAAAAAGGCTATTGCAGCACCTTATAGATTTTCCTCTCTCTTCTGTATATATTTTCCTCTCTCCAACAGCCTATGATTTGAAGGCTGGCAGGTAGAAAAGTTTATGTGAAGTCACTGCTTGCCAGAGGGATCTTGGGGTTCAAAAAAAAGTCACCAACATTCCAGAAAATAAAAATACTGGGACAGATTGGACAGTGAAGGAGGAGAGTTCCAGTAACCTATTTCATTTTGCACTTTTACCAGACCTGGAAAAATGCTGTCCACTCTGCAGTTACCTGCACTCAGGTGAAGAGGTGATGAGCTACCTTTCTGCTTTGAGGTGTTGAGATAAGGCCCAGAGGAGACAGGATGGTTTCTGAGGCACGTGAACACACATCATCCATATTTCAGTGGCACCCAGGCACTTCAGTCAGGACATGGTCCCTTGGCCCTAATACTGTATTTGAAAAAAAACATTATTTTCTTTCCAAAGAGCTTCTTCACACAAAAAGGGTGAGACAGGCTAGGAAAAGGGAGTTTTCTCCCTGGATTACCAAGAGGGATTTTGGGCCCTGAGAAGTCAAGTTCTCTTGCCCAGTATTACCCAGTATTGCAGGAAATAATAACTTAAGCTGAGATACAGACTGAGCTCAAGAGCCAAACAAGGGCTGTGAGCAGCTGCCCATGCACGGATGGGTGAATCAGAAAGAATGCCTTAAGAAGTATCTGCTGGTGCAAGCAGGAAACACCTGGCATCCTCCTTCTTGCTTTCAAATTTCACTTCTTGTTCTCACAAAACTTGTCAGACCCCAATGTCTTTAAGAACGTGCATGCTGTCTAGATCTGGCTGAAATTAGGTAACAGAGTCAAATGTCCATCGGGGAGACAGGTGCACACAGTATCATACAAATCATTTCCTGCAGAAAGATAGATTAAAAAAAGAGCTTGTAACCATCAGGCCCTCCTTCCTTTTGACCAAATCAATGCATCCCTTGGTAGGACTGGAGTATTGATTTATTTTATGCAAACAGTGGAATATGGAGTTTTAGATTAATGTTCCTTAGCCAAAGACAAGCTCATCTCTGAAAGAGCATTAATTGGTGATTGGCTAACGGCTATTGCTCAGATCACTAATCATTCCAGTTCTTAAAGATTCTTAAGTCATCTATTGACCTATATTATTTTGTCCAGAAAGCTGCACAACAAACGGGGGAAAAAGCCTAAACAAGATTGGTCTCAAACCTCCAAATCTTCCCATTAGAAGCCACTTCTATTTCTTATTATTCATTGTTTCAGGTAAAGAATGTTTATGAGGTGTTAGGCATTTTATCAGTTTCTCCTCCATTTTAATTTCTGTTGTTGCACATTTGGGTGATAAGTGATCATGAGTCATTTTTCCCAAAGTTAGATATTAATGCTCATTATAAAGGGAAGTTGGGGGAAATTATAAGAAACTAAATGGCCCAGATCTTTTCTTCCAGCAGGACATGCACTGGAATTTATTTTTCACTACAGCAGGGAGTACATGGCCAACACTCACATAGACATAAGGAAAATTCAAGCCCAAAAGTGACAAAAGACTACTGAATCCATCATTATTTTTCCACTTCACCTAGCTAACTCGAAAATCACTGACTGCTCACTTCAAAGTGAACACAGCTGCAAAATGACGCAAATAGCATTAGCGACAAGATGACATTTCTTTTCCTTATTTATTTATTTTTAAAGATGAAGTTTGGCATACTGCAAAATCAGGCAGCTGGTGCAATGAGTTAATTTTGCAGCTCATGGGCTCTGGGATGGGGAGACACTGGCACTGTAGTGCAAACTGTGGCACTGTTAGGGCATGGTTATGCTGAGTCCAGGCTAAGCAGGGATTCAGAGGAATAGCTTGGAGATGTGACAGGAAAAGTAAAGGAAAGAACTGACATGAAAAAACAGGTTTGGTAGGAAAGGATCTGTCATTGATTATTAAGCTCTATTTGGTGTTATTTCGAAGCATTAAAGAAAATAGCAGGCAACTGGATTTTGTTCAGGTAAGCCTGACACTCACTTATAATGCTGAGAAGCAAAAATGTATTTGCAAATATTACATACTGAGGTGCTATTAATTCTTCATACTGGAAGATCTCTGTGATAAGTATGATCTCTTTGTTTTGCACTTAGGAAATTTTTATTACTATATAGTATAGGGATGTGTGTTTGCATCCTTTAAATTACCAATTGGCTGTATGGTAGCTGTTCTTAAAAACAGGCAGTGAAACAGAGATAGGATAATATATCCACATCTCAGACAACCACAGACACACTCAGAGGTTGTTTGTCTGTGTGTATAGGGTCTTTTGTCTAAATATAAATGCCTAAATATACTTACAGCACTTATTTTGCAGTTCTATTTACAACAGTTTTAGCTGTTGGAGACACGTAGATCCATCCTTCCTAGTGCTGACTCTGATTCATGGACACACACCTCCACATGCTAAACTGGTTTTCAGTTTTATTTTAATCAGAGTCAAGCCTGGAATAGCTGAAATGTTGTCATGAAATGGCATTGTATAATTTACAAGCTGCATTTGACACACCATTACCAGAAATTTGCTCAAGCTTTTAAAAACAAGGAAACCTTCAGACTTCTCATTTTTTCTGTCTTGTTAGACGTCCTAACTCAACCCAGAAAAATTGTGCTTGCCGAGAAGCTTTAATAACAGTGAAGCAATTTAATTCATTGAAACAGCTTCAAATTAAGGAGTGGCAGCATCCTTGAACATACATTTCTTGAAACAAAAGAAAGTGACATGAAGATTATGGAATTGGGCAGAAGTGCCAAAAGACTCTAGGCTTTTTCTGTGGGAATTATTCTGTGCATGGTAAATTCCTGTGATTTTGCTGTCTTAGACTCCTACTCCTTAAGATGTAATAAATCTCTGATAATTCCCATTCAGTGCTCTGTCTGCTAACTCTGACTAGAAGACAAGCATCGGAGGCCCCAAAACAGTTGCTCGCAGCTATTAATGGGTTGCATTTTTCAAGAAGCCAGCTGAAGGCAAAATGAATCTTCCTCTACTGTTTCCCCAGAAGCAACTCCTCACTTCATTACAAAGAAGGGCCTCACTGGAGGCAGAGACTCAGGCATGCTAAGATTTCCAGGGAATGCACCATGGAATTTCTCTAGCAATAATCAGTCTCTTGTGTCGATTATATGAGGGGGGGGGGGAAAAAACAAACAAACAAACAAGCAAACAAACGAACAAAAAAAAAAAACAGAAAAAAACCTAGTGAAGCAGATGAAGCGTATGCATCGTGTTTTGAATTTATCTCACAGTATGCCATAGGCCATACACAGATTCCAGCTGGGAGGTGTGTGACCACCCTCACGATGACACAACTGTTAGCACACTCCATGCTCTGCTGAAAAGTGGGTGTTGGGGGTTTAGCCACTGGGACCAACTCACTCCCAGTGTTCTGAAATGTCCATACAGCACAAAACTGCCCTTGGCTTCAAAAGCATCCTTTCTGATTTTCCAAGGCCAGTGCCAGGTCACATTCTCATTGTTTGAGCAGCTGCATTGCATGTCACTCTCACTCATGAAATGGCAAAATCAAGCAGCCAGATGTCACATCTCTGCACTACAAAACCGCTCGTCATTATCAGCAAATGCAAACATGGAGCAGCTTGAAAGGAGAGGCCAGCCTGAAGCCTTTTTCTGAAAATCAAGAATATTCATTGGAAGACCCTTCCCCCATAGCAAATTGCACCTTACTCAATATATTGACCTTGGATGGATAGATGAATCTCTTAATGCTCTCAGAAGCTTCATTTACATTTCAGTAGACACTAAATAATTAAACCATTTTGGGATACTACTCTCCACATTATTTATATGTGTCTTTCAGTGCTCTTCTACAGCAAAGTTCTAGGACTTTGAGAAAGCAAACAAGACACATGAGAGAAGAGAAAAACCTATTCTGTTTTTTAAAATTTCCCTCCAAGATACACTAAAAATATTTTTTTCTTCAGGCTGAGCCTATCAGGGGTTTTGAATTCTGTGGAAAAGAGGTAGAGGGAATGATCTTAAAATATATTTTCAGACTTGATGAAGGAAACAATTACAAAAAAGTAAAAATTTTGTAGGTGCTATTCTGTAATCCTACACTGATAACCTCAACTCACAAAAAAAGTTTATGTGTTTGCATCTTATATGATTGCAATGTACCAAGTGATAAGGTTCCACAAGGATACACATGATTTGGAACTAGCTTAGGCAAAGACATGCATGCAACATTTGTGAATGTGCACCCAGAAGACAGAAACATGGCCAGAGGAACAGGAGATATGTGCTGCCTGGGGATTTCATGCTGAACCTGTCCTATGCCTAGTCTCAAACACAAAAATATTTTGATATTATCTCAATTCAGATGATAAAAAGTACTGCTTTCCCTTGACCTTCAGGGGCAGTTCAGGTACAGTCATAAAAGAAATGGTCCCTGGAATGCATTGCTTGTATCAGCAGTCCTCCTTGGCAGTAGGAAAGTGGCCTCGGAGATGATGTGTTGCCTGACTTTTATCCAATAACTCTATTGAATTTGTTGTATGACCTTTTCTTTGCTTTGGATGGCATCATCCATGGAGTAGTATATCATCATCATCTTCACTCAAATGATGCATTTCACTAATATATCATTAGAAAGAAAGCTCACTCTAAAGATATACAAGCACAATATATCATGATGGAAAAGGGTGTACTGTTGACATACTACTCAAAAGATGGCAGAGTCCAAAGAGGAGGAGGTTCAAGAGGAAGCATGTTTAATTGAGAAGCGATGACTACACCACAATAAAAAGCCTTTAACACTTCCTCACTTTGCACTATTGAAATTAGCCACAGTGGATGCTTATGCCTCTTGCTTCTCTCAACACGAAAGAACTGACAAATTTCTTCTTTCCATTCTGTTTCACATTCTGGTTCTCATGCACTAGCACACGGGGATCTGCAGCTTTTCAGCAGCTCAGAGCTGGCTTTCAGGACCAGCTGTGTCATGCATGAAGCAGAAGGGCACTGTTGGTGCAGGGAATAGTGCGCATCACAAGTCCTTAGTGGGGAAGACAAGAAAATCCAATGAGCTGACAAAGGTTTCTAGAGTGAGTCATTCTACAGGAGAGCTACATGTGAATCCCTGCTTTGCAAATAATGTTGTGACCACATATGTTTCTGCCTGTGAGCCTTTCCCAAAGTCCTTACTCTCTCTGAGGTACCAGGTAAGCATCACTTGGCTCTTGGTCACCAAGATTTGGACACATTGGTTGGAGAGTTAGAAGAGGTGAGATCTCTTCCCAGTGTTGAGTCATTTATCTTTGCAGGTTCTGCCTGTAAACATGATTTTTTGTTATCATCTTGCTCTCATCTCTCTTAGTATATCTCCAAAGCGCACCTTCAACTTGACTAACATCTAGAGTTTGGGCAGAATTTCCCCAAAAATGTTTCTAAAATATTGCTGCTTTGCGTGTTGCCAAACAACCATTTATATTTGTGATGGTATGACTTGGTGCAGAAAACTATCCAAAAGACAGATCTGCAAATTTGCCGTGCAAAACTACTCCCTCCCATGTGTGTCTCTTTCAGCATAACACATTGGTTTGAAAGCAAAAGGACTTTGGTGCCTGGCCTAAAAGCCTTCGCACTGGATGTGACAGTCTCCCCACTGTCATTAGCTCTTTGCCCGCTTAATTATCTCCTTCATGATGGAGAGGGGCACCTGCAGTGCTGCGTGGGGATGGTGCTTAGATAACAGTGTTCCTCCCACCCCTCTGCTGTTATCAGTAATTTTGTTTCATATTATCAACAACCGTATCAGAAAAGTAAAACACAATTAACCATGGTGCCAAATAGTATAAGCTTAATGCTTAATTGCACAACTCGCGATGAGGTCACAATTACTGGGCAATCAGATAAGCTTTCACAGATGTATTATATAATCCAGGAGTTTAATTCCTCCAGAGGTAGCCAGAAAATTACTGTTCATTAACAAAGCACTTCCATTATCAGAAAACATATTTAAATCATCATTTTGTCCATTCTGGAAATAATACCATTTCTTCTTCAAAGGATAAATATACTTTTAAGAAATACTTCAACTGGAAACTTCTGTCCCAAATAAATCTAATGACAGATGTTTAATGTGTCTTTTTTTCCTATTAACAATAAAGGCAAGGAAATAATTTTTTTTAACTCTGTCAGTTTATATCTCATGAAGTATAAAGGCAAGCTGTAGAGATTTGCACTGCTGTTCCCCTCATGGACACAATTAAATTCTGTGACTTTATTCTGTAGTATGTCCCCCAGAAACCAAGGGAGTGACATAAGTAAGGGGCCAGGATCAAGCACAAAGGGTCAAATGTATTTTTCTTTTTCTCCAAACCTTTTTTAAGATGATTTACTGCCTCAGTAAAGGGACATGAAAGGATAATGCTGTTTTCAACACCCAAACAAATGACATACTGGAACTGACATTTTTTACGTACATTTATACATCTTGATGCAGCCGTCTCCCTTACCCTGACAAAACTCGCATGGAAACAAATGGGATTTTTACCTGTAAGTGACTGCAGGATTGGCCCCTCTTTTACAACTGTTAAAATATATTGACTTTCTCTCTGAAAACCCAGAATTACTTTGCAGAATTAGAGAAGACATCTAAGTATTTCACTAATTTTAAGAAGTACTAAATCATAGGAATTATTTCAGAATATATCTTTAGAGTTATCCTTAATGTTTTCTCATATCTCTCTCAGACTGAAATAATATAAAAATCCATTGAAGAATAATAATTGTCACATTTGATGTATATTTTTATTAACGGCACCATAAAAATTCAATTATATAGCAAAGGGCGACAAAAATCTTCCTTTAAATTATGCAGTAAACAAAGCACTCAAAAAAAATCATTTGCTTATGGCATATGTTAAAAATCTGTGCTCCTTTGACTGAGGTGTTTAAACCAAATTCAGTCTCTGTGTTTGGAATCAGACTTCCCCTTTCCTCTCCTCTTGGTCTCATTTGTCCAAATGTTTTCCTGGGGGAGGTTTATTTAGCCAACAATCTGTGCCTTCCAGACATAGTATTTTTTCTGTTCACTCTGCAAATTCCCATATCTGACATTTACTAAGGGGGGGAGAACACAGCTATGCAGATGGATTAATAACAAAATCAAGATGCAATAGCTCCTCCAAACTGTTTCTCCACTGATAAATTTAGAAGTAACTACAGGCCACAGGATAGTCTGCTAGTTATCAGTAATGTCATTACTTAGGGAGATATCAAAACAGACCTCTGGACTGTGCTTAATTGGTCCTGCCTCTGTCATACAGAGATGCAAAATCATTTTACCTTGCACAACAGGAGATGATCTAGCATAAAATGACCATTTTTTATGCTTATCATGCAGAACTCGACTGCTACTATCTTAATTTGGATGCACGGCAGAGCAGTAAGCAGTCCCCTTCCTCTTCTTGTCAAACCAGGGATCCACCACAGAGAAAAGGAGGGTGCTTATCTGAATTCCTCTGTGTCCCTGTAAGCAAATATATGCAAAGGGAAAGGTGGAGATAAACTTAGATTTTGTAATCGAGTGGGAGGAAGAAATCTGATATTCTGTCAGTATGTAGACAGATTTTTTTATTTTTTTTTTCACTTCCTCACAACAAAAGGAGCAGCAGGAGGACCCGGGAGCTGGAGTCTGCTGTCACTGCCCCATCCTGGGCCAGGCAGTAGCACCACCCCTCCTTCCAAAGAAGCAGAAAAATTACTTGGGAAACTCAAGTCCTGATTGATGACCATAGTGATTTTAGATACTGGTGTGAAACCGTCAGCTTTTCACTCCATGTATCTCTATCTAACAAGTAAACAAAATCGGTTCCTGCAGGTTTCACCGCAGCCCTTGGCTTTTGAGAGAGGGATGTTATTGCTCCAGCAGCCCCCATGGCAGTGACAGGAGCATCAGTCTTAAACCTGTGGTTGATTTCATCCCACTCACTCTCTTCAGCAGTGACATCTGCCATCCGTGCCCTGGTACCACCAGCCCTGCCATCACACTGCTCCCTCCCGTGACAACCTGCACCCAGACAATGCCTCAGCATACTCCATGTGCACCCCTAAAACCTACTTAAAATTAGAACTGGAGTTCTGTTTCTCTTAAAGTCTTGTCCATGTGCTCCAACCCAAAAGCCCAAAGGGATTGATGTGGTATTAACCCTCAAGCTAACAGCAAGCACCAGTTTCATAAAGCTACTTCCCATCAGCCTATTTGCATGCAGAGACCCAGAGAAGACCCAGACTGGCGGCAGTTTCCCACTGCTCCGTTCCCGCCTTTCAGTCTGCCGAACTTTAGATTTATCACATGCAATTTTCTCCTCCCGTACCTATTCACAGCCACATTCCCCTGGGGTGACTGCCTGCCGGAGGCAGAGATGTTCACCCAGATCTGTGTTTCATCTGCGAGCCCTGAGCATGCTGCATGAAAATAATTAACGCATATAACAAGGAAAGGGAGGGAAGAATAAATTATATGCAAATTTAGTCAAGGAGCTCCACAGAACTAATTAAATTGGATAGGAAAGCTGACAGTACAATAGCCACAGAGACTTTCCTCTTCTGCTCGCTAAAAAAAAAAAGATTGCTTAGATGGGCTTAATATAGGCTGGTGCATAGCAGCTAGCTATAGGTTTGGTTTTTGAACTGAAATGTCACACATACTGTGGACAATTTCATGCACAAGGAGCTTATTTAATGTGGGGGGGAGGTTATTTTAAAAAGTTGAAAGCAGAAAGGATAGTGTACCTGTATTAGCAAAAGTCATAGCTGCCAACACAGATGGAAAAAAAAACTCCAATAAGAGATTGTCACTCTGTAGGAAGGGCTGGGAAATCCTGGTGGCAAACCTCTGTTAAAAAAATAAGTAAATTAAAAAAATAAAATAAAGGAGGGCAGGAGAAGAAGGTCACACATTCAATATCTAGAAACACAAAAGAAAATTTCTCCACTCACAAAGTTTCTGAAGCCCATCAGCTCAGTCCAGTTTCAAAGGCAGTGGCAGAAGACACCCATCCCCAGACCCTGTTTTTGCCCTACACTGGCCACACGTCCCCTGCCACAGGGTGCAGCTGGGGATTGGAGCATCCCAGCATGGCTGCTCCAGCCCCGTTGCCTCAAGCATTGGTGTGCTCTAGGCAGGAACCATGATCTTGCTACCAGGACCTTTTTCTGTTAAAACTTTGGAGCCTTTGCAGAGCTGATTTCAGCACTGGCTATAAATTTCATTAACTCCCAGCAGCTGAGGTCATCTGCCCAGGTGTGAAACTTGGATGTTTGCAGGGGCACATGAGCATCAGCATTGGGTAAGAAGATACCTGTGGTACCTGAATGATCTCTGTGAATCAACCTCTATCCCTCACCTGAAAAAACAAAGGCAGCAGCATATTTCCTTATCTTGCATAAATACTGGGGAGAGGATGCTAATAAAGATCACAAGGTGCTCAGAGTCTGAAGCCACAAGTGCCCTAAAAACATCTTTAAAAGAGTAAGGTGTGACCTGCCATGACTGGGGCCATGCATAGCTTGCTTCTCAGTAAGAAGGTCATTGTTAGGGGTTGAGATTTCCTGCATGGGCCTTGACTTACACATGGGTGAGGATGGAGTGATATGGGGCTGGTTGCCTGAGCTTGACTTTTCGAGGCCACAGTGATGGCATTGCATCAATTGTTGTACAGGGAGAATGCGAAAAGTCTCCCGTTAAAGTCTGAAGGAAGAGAGAAGACTCACTGTAGAGGATGTTTTTTTTCCACTTTGCCACAGTAATATCTCCTAAGTCCTGCAAGTCATCCACACAGCCAAAGGCAATTTCCCTGCCTTTACCTCTGCCATGGGAAATGTTTCCCTCTGTGGTCAAGTATTCAAAGTCCCATGAAAAGGCCAAACTTCATCAGCCTTGTCTGCTCACTTCCCTTCTTCCCTTTACACCCATCAGTGTCCTGCAGCACCTTGGGTGCCTGCAGCCTCATCTACCAGCCCAGCTGCGCCTCTTCGGTTTGTGCAAGCACACAGGGAGCCTTGGACAGCTTTGGCATCTCCTTTATCCCAAGAGTAACATGCCCTCTCTAAACCTGTATTTGACAAGTGGAATTGCTTTTTGATGTTTCTTTACACTAGATTTGCCTTTTTTTCTACTCTCAAACTCTCTCTTCTTAGATCTTATTTTCCTCAGACTTTTCGACCTGTTTTCATGCCTGTCATTAATTCTCACTATGCCCTGTTCCCATCTCTGAAAGTCTCCGAAGTAGAGGCACAGTCAGACCCACTGCACTGTTCCTCCACCGAGAAATGCTTCCCTGGTTAGCTGTGTTAATCCCAGGATTAGCACTGAACTGGTGCTATTCACCACGTGAGGCAGCTGCAGAGAGGCTCGTATGGACATTGCCTGGGTGCCTTTGGGAAGCTGCAGAGCTACAACAGAAATTGGATTTCCCATACACATGTTCACAGCCAACTACTTATCCCAAATGCCACCCATAATAAACTTCTGCCTAGTGTGCATTGGAAGAATGAGCATAATTTAATAGCTAAAAACTAGGAGTAGCAGCAGTGCCCAGTGACTCGAGTATTTCACACCTTCCTGAACTTCACCACAGTCATTTCAGAACTAGCTAACCTAGAAGAAGGAGGCTTTTTGGGTCCAGTCTTTGAACTTGCCACTTACATTATGTGACATGAGACCCACTACTTTGCATTTCTGTGCCTCAGTTCCTCTGACAGAAGGATGGAAAGATCACGAGAACTCCTCTACATAGCCAGTGAGTGCGTACTAAACTCAGCCCTAAAACAGTGCCATTCCTCAACTGAGGATCTCAGCACCTCTCCAGAGGTAAATAAAACCAGCATTTTCACTTCTCAACCTTATAACCTTCTCACTGAGACAGCAACAGAAAGTCAGTTTGAAAATTTCTATTTTATTTTAGAAATGCTTGGCACCAAGCAAAAAAATCACAGAAAGAAAGATAAAGCCCTTCTTGGAGTTCTCTCTCTTTTTGCCCATTCCTATCATCTTCTAATCAAACCAGCATGAGATATCAAGCAATTACAATGCCATTTACTCCCTGCTGGATGCAACAATTAGCCTAAGATATCTAATGAAAGGAATTAAATTCTACTTGTTTTATACCAGATAGCTTTAATTTTAATTACAAATCCCAAATACATCATCTTCAATAATGATCAGCCCATCACATCTGCTAGGGGCTGATGAGGATTTGCCTTTTGCATGGTTTGGGCTGAAAATGGAACCAAATTCTCCACACATAAGGGGCCTAGTGAAGAGAATGGAAATTAGGGTACAGGAAGAATCAGAGCCCACAAAATCCCTGAAGAATTTCCCCAAGACTGAGGCTGTTACCAGAATGTTCATCTGCTGCAAAAAAAACATCCTTACACATCAGATCTGAAAAAGTTGCTTGGGGTTTGAGGATATAATTCGTTGCTGAGTGCCTATTATATCTCCCCATTTGGACTCCATCCACATAGTCCATTACATTTCCAACTAAAGCTCATTTTAGCAATTTGCATCATTCCAGGTATCTGGCCCTGAGCACAAGCAACCCATTGGCACACAAACCAAGGTCCATTAAGAGAGGGTGAGGGTTAAGAGCAGCTCATCTCCCAAGCCTCCCCACCTCTGCCTAGTTGGGGAATTGTCGGCAGTGACAGGCGAGGAAGAGCCCAGAGCCAATGCTGTCTGCTGTACCTGTCTTTGAGCCCACCAGCCTCTGCTCATGAGCACACAGTAGGGTTCACCAACTGTCTCCAAAATCATGCTGATAATTTTGCATTCCCTGTGCCAGCAAGCAAGGAACTCTCTGACAGACCTTGCTTCATGATCCAGTTTTGCTTTTGTTCTGAAATCTCTGCAGCCACCTTTATTGCCCAGTGCATGCCTGGCAGTAATAGCCAAACAACCCATGTCCCTTCTGAAAAGGAAAACATGCTTTCCTAAGTCACTTACAGACTTCTGAATGCTTTACCTGAGAACCATTTGAAAAAAGGGGTAAACTCTTCTCCCCTAAAGCTGTGACTTTTCCTCCTTGGAGCAGAGATATCTCTTTTATTTAACAAAAAAAAAAAAAAAAAAAAAGTATCTCTAGTTGAAAAATAGGCTGTGTTTGAGAAATTTTGCAATGAGATCTCTGTAAATGCTCTATTGCTTTTTCTGGTTTAATTTTTTATTCTAAAATACTTTGGTGAAGTAACTTTGTGAAAATAAGCTGTATTGGATCACTGCAAGTAAGTCAGGATTTTTATTTTTACCCCAGTTTGAATATAAGCATTGCAGAAACATTTGGATTTTATTGCCAGGGGAGATTCATGAGTTCCCTCTGAATCTCCTGTTCTGTGTTTATTAAATCCCAGGGAGTTATACTACAGTGAAAACCACCCAAAGCTAATCCCTCCTGCCCAACAGCTACAGACAGACCAAACCCCTCCGAGGGGACTCAGGGCTCTTCCGCTGGTTCTCATGGGCATCACTGGGCAGCCCACTGATCCACGATAGCTGCAGAAGGCTGGCTAGTTCTGTTAGTTCCTGTGCTGGTTTTGGCTGGGATAATTTTCTTCATAGTAGCTTCTATGGGGCTATATTTTGGATTTGTGCTAAAAACAGCATTGATAACGCAGAGATGTTTTAGTTATCACTGAGCAGAGCTTACATAGAGTCAAGGTCTTTTCTGTTTCTTACACCACCCCACCAGCAAGGGAGTGTACAAGAAGTTGGGAGGGGACACCCCAACTGCCCAAAGGGATATTCTATACCATATGATGTCATGCTTAGAATATAAAGCTGGGGGAAGAAGAAGGAAGGAAGTGACATTTGGAGTGATGGCATTTGTCTTCCTAAGTAACCGTCACACACGATGGAGCCCTGCTTTCCTGGAGATGGCTGAACACCTGCCTGTCAGTGGGAGGTAGTGAATGAAGTCCTTGTTTTGCTTTGCTTGCTTGCACAACTTTTGCTTTATCTGTTAAACGGTCTTTATCTCAACCCATGAGGTTTCTCACTTTTACTCTTCTGATTCTCTCCCCCATCCCACTGTGGGGTGGGATGGGTGAGCAAGCAGCTGTGTGCTGCTTAGTTGCAGGCTGGGGTTAAACCATGACAGCTCCGAAAGACCCTATGATATAGTAGGTGATCACTACATGTTCATGGCATTGTAGCTGACCTTCATTTTCATGTTATGATATCTCTTATTCCCATGGGCCTCCTAACTGCTTGCAGGGTCTACAATTTATACGTGTCAGTTACTCACAGACACCCTTGAGAGTCCCATGGTTGCACAGGCTTGCATTTTCAATTCCATTTGTTGTTCAGAAGCAGCAGGAAATCAGAAATAAGAAACCCAAGTGACAAATTGCAGTCTCTGCATATCCCAGTATGGCCACCCACATAATGCCACCAAATCTCCTCTGCCACATCAGCATATTCTGTCTCTCTGGCCCTGGGGCTGCCTGACCACATGCAGGTCTCAGATGGTGTTGCAGTCCTGGAGAAATGCAACACTAATCCATCATACCTAATCTTCATACCACACATTCCATCCTCTGTCCACACCGATTTGTCTCCAGCACCACTAATAACACCGGCATTTATAACAGCGGTATCATGCCGTGTACCTCTTCTCACTCCATAATTCATATAAGGTGATTTATTTGCAATGGACATGCCTAGAAAATATATTTTCTGCTTCCCTCCCCTCCCACATGCAGTGTCACATCACTGAGGGCTGTGGATGCAGTGCAGAGCTGCCCAAGTCAGGGAAGGATGCTGAGCTGGTTAATCCCCATGGCACAGCCCCAGGTAGGCTCAGCTCAGGAGCCACTTAGATGTTTGGCATTGCATTGAAGCAAACGGGCTCTGGTGGGACTCAACATCTTCTCCTTACTTTCTGGGCAAATGCTGGCCTGATGTGGAATTTTGTAGTGCAGTGATTTGCTGATTGGGTTGACAACTTTCCCCCCCCCAAAAAATCAAGAGATAGAAAAGGTGGGTCAGAAGGAGCTTCTGGAGATCCTCTGATGAGGATAGTTGTTGAAATGAGGTTCACCACTCTGGAAATCCTTCACAACAGGCTTTCTCTGCTGATATTTTAATGGTCCCAGCAGCCTGTTGTAGTATTTTGCCCTCCTTCTATTAAAGTCAGTTCTAATACCCAACATACACCTTCCTAGCTGCTTATTTCTTCTGGTCATGTATAGTGGCTGTGGGCAACAGCTAGCCATAATTACATATATACTATGTTGATATACATAACATACAGTATGTATATATTATATAATGAGACAGGTAAGACCTTATCAATTCCTTCTCTTGGTTAAGCTTTCTCTCATCCTTTCTTTTTTCCCCATTTACTAGTAGATGCATACCTACAGGTTTCAACACGCTGGGAAACATTATTCAATTCCTCATCACAGTGATAAAGGCAGAGGGACCACAACACCAGTAATTAAGATCCGGAGACATAACACAGCAAATGGCCTACAGAGTCAAGTCCCATCTTACTTATACCTTTACTGGGGATTCCTTGTTGGGGAAACTACCACAACATCCATGTGCAAGGCTGGTTTTGCAGCCAGAGGATCTGCAGATTCTGCAGATTCACAGCACAGAACTGACCCTGCATCCCCTCTCTGGGGCTTTCAGCTTTCACATGGCAGGATTCCCTCCTGTGTCCTACACTTAGACAGGCACACACAATTTTTAAGGTCTGGTTTTCAGTCCAACACAGAAAATATTAATTCAGAAATCCTGAACATTTCTTGTTAAAGTGGAATTTTCCTTTTAGAAATACTCCTGTTCCCAGGAACGTCCCAGAACAGCACATGTATGATGTGGTGCCTTTGTACTGTAATTTGTTCCCAAATTGCTCTGCTTTGACCATTTATACTAACATTACAGGAGCATGGAGCAAGGAGTATTTTAAGATGTAATAGCTTTACCAATCATCACTAGAAACACCTGTCTTGGGGAGCTGGGTTGTTAAGATTTCTAACGATATAACCATCTCCAGCAAGCTCTAGGGGTTCGCTGGCTCTCAGGCCTTAAGGCTATGACAGTGATCTGTGGAAAATAGATCTCTGATTATTTTAAGGTTTTTAACAAGTATTCTGTCATCCAACTCACATAGGCAATGCCTACGTCAAAGTGGGTTTATAGACGTGTAAAGTAGGTAAAAAAGAACCATGTAGTAAAAAGATTCTACAGTTCTAAGGGAAAAATTTCCAAGATGTTCTATTTATAAATATTTACTAGCATGTGTTATTACTTATGTGGTTTTGACCATCTAGAAAATGAGCAGGGGTTTTATGCTATGCCTTTCATGCTGCTGTCTAAGCAAAATGGGAAAATGTATATGGTGTATCATTTTCCCAGAGGCTACTGTATTGCACATGTATAACTTTTTTTCAATAAAGCAGATCAAAAAGATGCTTTTCTAAAACACCCATTTTCACCTCTTTTTTTTAAAAAAAAAAACCCCAACCAAACAAGAAAATACTTTTTTTAAATTTAAGCTATTTGACAGGCTTTCTCTGTGAGTGAGCTCTACTGATATGTGTTAATGGCAAGATGCTAACCCCCATTTCTCAGCCATCCTCCGTTTTGTGTGATTAGACTATAAATTCTTTCAGAAAAAGATTGTCTCTCAGTGTGGGAACTCACAGAGGCAGGGTCTCCCTAGGCGTCTGTGCACTGCCCAGCACAATAATATACTGCTCTGATAAGAGTTCTCCTATGTAGTAAACATTATAGCAAGCATGGGGAGAGAAATATAATTACACTTTATGGACTCAGTGTCAACCATTTAAAATTTGCTTGCATTTGATTTGGAGCATAACCCCTGAATGGTAAAAGGGAACCAATAGCTTCAAATAGTTGCCCTGGACTTACTGACCTTGGCAATATGGCCAAAGGAAAAACAGCCATGTCTTCATTCAGGTGGCTAAAAAGCCACCTGAAGGATCTGGCAACTAACAGTCAAAAATAGGAGTGTGCTTGGCAGCTGTGTCCAGTGAGATGCAGCCTGTGTCCTGCTGGAAGTTTATCCAAATTAAATCATTGTTAATTATTGCTTTATCGAATGAGTGAATGGCAGCAAACAAAGTTTATTCCAGATGTTTCTGACAATGTGTATACAGTACAGCTCTGTGTTCCCAGTATTTCATGGCAGTATACTGGGAGGGTAGAGAGAATATTGCTATTACCTGATGCAGTCACACAAAATCTGTGCTAAAATATTCACACAACCAGAATAAGGTCCTTGAAATCATTGTGTTTCAGCCTGTGCCATTGTTTTTGCCTGAGTTTTTAAGTTTCTCTGAATGTCACCTCTTTTTGTATCCCCACCTGTACACATACACAGAGAAGCTAAGCATCTTTTCCCTCCCCTTCTATACAAGATGGCAGTGTCAACCAACTGGTACATGCCTGCAAAAATGATAGTTGCTGTAGGCATGATACCTGCATGTAAATATTATCCAGGAATATTCTTTATACATCTCTTTCTGTATGACCTTGATAAATGTAGCCTGCTTAATATGGCTAAGATGAATGAGCCAATAATTTCTGGACAAGACATCAGACAGGCAGACCCTTTTGATTTACAAGGCTATGTTAATAAATACCAGTGGCATGTTTTGTTCTTCAGGCTGCTGTCTGTGTCTTTTGCTTCTGGGCTGTTGTCAGTGCAAGGCTGTGAATTCACTCTCTGTTGCTGAGTTACAAGTGGGAAGGTACAGCAGGACTGGGAGGGGAGGAAAACGTGGTGAGAGCACAGTAACCTGAGCCAGGCTGCAGGTGTTATTTTTGTCATACGACACAGGCACTACGTAACCCTGCAATTGGTAGTATCAGAACGTTACAGGGACTTCCCCGTGTCTCCAAGCTGGCTAACAATCAAACACCCGGTGTCTCAGCAGTGCAACCTTTCTCCTCTTCTTCTGCAAGCTGCTTTTTCTCTTTTCTAAGGGAGAGTTCATGTTGGTGTGGGAATTGCTGGATTTCGGATGAGTTGTGTCCATCACAGGTCAAGTTGCCCATAAGTTTCCCCCCGGTGCAATGACTCCCCAAGGGCTTTTGACTCCTTAAAGGGTGTTGTGTTCAGCCCAGCCACCAGAAGCAAATGAGGAGTTTGTCTTATGTAAATAAGAGAGATCTCTGAGCAGGAGAGAAACTCTGCACCTAAATTAGCTAACTAAAGTACCAAAAGTAGAGTGGCTTTACCATCTATCCTCTCCACAAATGGGAATTTCTTTCCCAAGTCCTCAAGGAGGTGTTTTTGTAACCCAAATTCCAATAGTTGCCCTAGTTTCCTTATTTCTTCAGCCAGATTTTATCCTGGGAGGCCTCCAACAGAGCTTATTAGTTAATCCTGCTCTAAGTGCATAAAACATAAGCAAACTAATATTGGCCAGACAAGACATACTGGAAGAGTTGTATGTTATGAAGAATACTACTGGATAGCAAATTTGGACAATTTTGGACAAAGATCCCAACTAGCAGAATTTAAAAAAAAAAAAAAAAGAAAGAAAGAAAATGCAAGCAAAAATATTTCATTGGCCTGTCATATTATGCCATATGCCAGTCAAACTTTCAACTTTGAATCTGTGATGGAAAACTGCATTTTTAGGGTGGCAGGAGGGAATAACATGAGAGAACAGACAGTAAATGTGTCCCCTCTACCCATTTATCCTCTTGCATGGTGTCAGAAAAACATTGCTGCTCCACAACTGCTGGTAAGAGTTTACAGAGACAAAACTACAGTAAGAGAACTAAAATGCCTGAAAGCCAGAGGCACATCAGAGTTCCTGTGGCATCATTGCATTGGTTCCTAAATCAAAGTGAAAAATACAGACTGAGTTTTATTTCTGTACTGCCTCTGTGGCTGCACTTTGCCCTTTTTTTTAAGCTAGAGTCTTATTTCCTTTCAGCTCTCCAAAACTTCTTCATGGCCTTCATCTCTGTATCATTGATGTGCAAAGGCATTAGGGCCATTTATTAGCATCATCAACCTTTCACTTCTTCAGTAAACCTAACTGAGAACAGGAGACTATGAATCTTGTTTTGGTCATAAAATGCAGAAGTTAAAGAGGGTGCTGAGCAATAAAGGAGGCTCTGACAGCCTGGCATTTACTGTTTTCTGCTCACCTTACTTCTGTGTCTAAAAAAGAGGATATTGTTTACAGCACTGCCTTTGACAGGGTAAGTGTGGATTTATCCTGACAAAAAGTTATTAGTGCATCCAAGTGGCTTCTCTTCACAGGGAATTATGTACCTCTACCACTCTACCTATGAATGCATCAACCTCTGATCTGCTTCAGGTGGGTTCTTGCACATTGAACAGTGCTGATGTAGGTTGCTCCAGTACTGTGACACCATTTTGTCTCCATGTAATTACATATATTCTAAGAATTGTTGAGGCTGTTGCTTCCTCTGCAGGGTCTTGAGAGACCCATCAACAAAGGGAAGGCATTCTTTTGTGTTACCAGTGTTCTCCTACCTCTTCAGTACTTTGCTACCATCACTGCTTCCCCTCAGCTGGATGGGAATTGCCAGGTAGATATACCAGCTTGGCACTTTCTGGCTGTCCATTTTGCATGGCTCAACAAAGCAAAGCAGTCATCCAGGTCAAACAGTAAGGAAATTCTTTCAGGAATTGTTACCCATTAACAGAAGCAATTGGAGCAAGTGACAAAGCAACCTACCTGTCACCTGAAGTGGCAGAGGAGATGTCCTGGACAGGAACATTAACTGAGAGAGACAGAACCATCCTCCTCCAGCACCTCACTACAGGCACAGGACTTTAGAGGGATCAAAATATATTTACTGTCATGCTGGGCTCTAATTATCCTGATATGGAGAAGGTGATCCTGCTACAGCTGGTTTTAATTTATTTAACATCACTGGGAAGTTCTCTATTTAATTTTGTTCAGAAACAAAGTGATCAGAAGGCTCTTGCTAGAATTATCTCCAAATAACTAAACTTAGCTACTAATACTGGCAGTGAGGGAATTGAAGCCTTGTGGTTGGATTTGAAGACTTTTTTTCTTTTTTCTGAATCCTCAGCTTTAGGCTAATCACTGCAGAATACCCACCATCATCTTAGAATATCTGTGTTAATTCTCAACCTCTGCAACTGAATCAAATGTATGATATACACCAAGATTTTTTTTTTTTTTTTGCATCCTGAAAAATAATCTGTAATTTAAGTTCAGACAAAATCTCTGCCATTACACAGTCAGACACTTTTTCACAGGCAGAACCTCAGCTGAACCCCACTGAAATGGGGCATATGGGGAATCCTCTTCTGCTCCCAGACTGCATTGTAGAGATGGAGCAAATTCTGGCAAAGATACCTGTTCCTAAGGTAATAGATGATCCCTAAACTCCCACCAAATGCAATTTCATTCTGTTTAAGGGTTAAGATTCTCTGTGGTCTTTGGGAGTCAGAAATGTTATGAGCACGTACAGGATCAATGCTGGCATATTTTCACTTTCACAGACAGGAGTGACAGTAACTCAGTGACAGTGAAGGACAGTCAATGAGACCAGGATGGTGGGACAGCTAACACCATGACAGGAGCAGTCTGGCAAAGGAGCCTTTCTTACTTCAGTTTGCCAAACACAATTTGTCAGGGTGATTTTTTTGTCCCAGCCTCAAAACTGAGTAAAGCAGTCAAGACGCTGACATCCACATTTCTCCATGAAAACACACCAGTGGCCAAAAGTCTCTCTCCTCCCTTCTTTCTCCCTCTTCTCTCCCCTCTCTCCCTCTCTGCTTACTCAGGTATGTAATGAAGTTGGTGCATCTTAACAAGCTCCTGTGCACCAGCAGACCCACAGCAATGACCTATCTGCAAACTTCTAGTGACAGCAAGCACACAGTAATTCAGCTGAGCTCAGCTCACAATGTAAGTCCCACCACCTGTACTTGCCCTAGGCTAGCAGCATGGATTAGCTCATGCTTCATAACTTCTCAAAGCAATGAAATGCTTTGAGAAGGAGAGGGAGACAGGAGTGTTGCAGGTAGATGTCTCTGGGTCCATCCCAGGCAGGAGCTGGAGAATCAAGTCTCAATGCAGGCAGTCAGTGTTTACATAAATACAGTTGCACTGGTAAGGACTGGAGGCTGCTGACTGGTCCCAGATGCCCTCAGATGCCAGAACACAAGTGCCGAGAGGGAACACCCATGGACTCCACACATGATTCAATGTGAATTCTACTGGAGACCTTTATTATTGGTTACATGATCACTTACATATACTCTTAAGCTGCTGACACACACACACACACACATATAAACAACTCTTCATTGGCTAAAAGCTACTGTTCACACGCCTGGTTACAATACTTAATTGGATAAATCCACCTGTTCATGAGCCATTGTTTTTACTTCTCACTAATTACATAAGAAGTTTTCTTATCTTGTTTTTCTTGCATTCTTTCTTGTGAATCTGCTCTGTTCTATTTTTTCACCCAAAGTCAGAACTTAATTGCTCAAGGCCCAAGCCTCTTGCAGCTTCGGCTCTTAAAGGGCCAACACACAAGGGCAGAAGGTTTTTACAGCAGACTCTCAGCAGCTGGCACCCAGGGCTGAGGCATTTCTTAGCAAGGAACAGGATGGATAGACTATCGATCCTTTTATTTACTCAGTCAGTCTGTAGCCCTTTAAACTTTTAGTATCCATGACATATTGCAAAGAAGAGTTGCCCAGCTTAAATGCACACTGGCAATGAAGTACTTCTTTTGGTTTTGGTTTGGTTTTTTTTCCCACACCTGCCAATGGCACCACTCCTCCCCAGCTGGCAGAAGCAGAGAGCAGTTGCTCCCTATTTGCCCTGTGTGTGCCATTCCTCATTTTGTAATCTCAAATTATATCCTACCTAGACCAAACTATTTCTGAACTGAAGCATCTTAGTCAGTGTAACCATTCCTTCTGTAGGAGGCACCACACATCCAAGTATCATCTGTGCTGCCTTTTTCCAGCCCTTCTCTCTCCTTTTAGAGATGAGCAGAGCTGAGCTGTACACAGCATGCAGCTGTATAACATTTTGTTCTGTTTTCTTCCTAATAATTTCCAACCAGTAATTTGTTTGTTTGATGATTTGATCCCAGCATTTGCAGAGAGCTTAGCTGTTAAGGGAAGAGGTACAGACTAAGTACCTTGGCATCACTCTCAGGTGCGGGAGCACTGGCACTGATGGGGCAAACATAGAATTATTCTGGTACACGAGGGGAGCTAAACTGATTTTCAGTCAGAATGTAGTCAACAAAGAAGTCATGAGGCAGGATAACAGTCTGACCAGGGCTTGACTGGAATATGGGATCAAGCTGCAACAAGAAATTGGTAGGGAGTTGCAAACATATCAGAAGAAAGGAAAGAATCCTTCAAAGCTAAGAACAAAGCAGCGTGTGTTGGGAGCACAGCGACGAGCTAATTGAAGCGTCTCTCTTCGTTCTTCTCCTCTTTGGCTACAGGAGCACCTGCTATCACTTAAAGGCAGCTCTCACTGTCACTTTCTCCTTTGGTTCACGTGCACTTGTTCATCCTTTGAGCTTTAATCTTTTGCTATTGATTTCCACCCTGTTAGCTGAAATATTGTCCTGCTCTTTGAGAAAGGCAATCGCCCAGACCACACTATTGCAAATAATATGTACTTTGGAAAACAAGGATTGAATTCCCATATTATCTGCTGAAGCAAAAAAACCTCTACCCTGCCAAAGTCAAAATGCTCTGCAGAGATAAGATCATAGAAATTCATCAAACTGGCTTCAGGGCTTTTGTATGTGTGCATGTATTTTCTTTTGTTTTGTGGTTGTTTTTTTTTTTTTTTTAATTTGCACGGCCTCAGAGAGATGCTGAGATTGAAATGTATTATCCTTAGATATGGGGGCTAACCAACGCAGAGAGTTCTGTTACTCAGAATTCTAACTATAATTCACAGTCTGGAAATTGCAGATCCACCCTGAGATAAATTTCAGATAGAGTGCAAAAGAGCCAGCTGCAGTTTTACATGCATATTTAGTTTGTATCCATATATATACAAATCTTCTGATAAACTGCCATAAATCTGCTACCATATGTTTCAATGATCCAAAGGAGAACTGTATGAACATAAGGGTTTTATTCCTCCCTCAAAATGTCACATGAAAAATAAAATGTATACATGCCTTATCTGGGTGATCTGTAGAACTTTTAAGATCGTAGATTCATTTTATTATTATTATTTCACTAAAACATGGCACATTTGATAGCAAAGCTACTGTTAAATATGAGTGCCTCAGATTAGGTATCTAAATCCATAGCTAAAGGTACTTCAGTAAACTTAGCCCTGGCTTTTCAGATGAATTTGTCTTTTTTTTTTGGTATGTCTGTACCAAATCAGTGCTCCCCAGATTTTCACAGTGGGATGCAGGGTTTCCCTGCTCAGATGTGCACCAACCGGTTTCCCAGGTCAGGATACTCCAGCGTAATCTTGGGCGCTACTGTTAAAGATAGAAATTCCACTTAAATTAATAGACCAAGCCTCGGGGAGGAAGAAGAGCCATCCAAAGAGCTTCCAAGAGGGGTGTATATGATATGACATTAGTAACAGTAGAAGTGAAATAGGAAAGTGAGCTCAGTTCCTTCCTCAAGCCCTCTTCACCAGGCAAGATGCAAAAATTTACACATTATGCTCTGAAGGCACCATCACCAGGAAATTAGAGTCTGGGTGGGCATTTCATGATAGTCAAAGAGCAAGCAATCATAGCTCCATCCTACTCTTCTGAATTTCGCTTGAAGGATTGAGAAGATAGAAGGATATCTAGCCCAGGCTCTGGTGGCATCTCTCTCTTGTGTTTCCTCTCTGAGATATATTTCCTCAGTTGCAGGTCACCAGACTATTTGCTCTTGTCTTTATCACAAATAATTCCTAATTTTTAGTATTTTCCTCTTCCTCATGTCGTTTCCTGGCTTTTCTTTTGTAATTATGTAGTAGTAATGGCTCTTAAAAATTCCTACAAGAGTATTACATCCATTATAACAGCAATTCCATTTTAGTAGCAATTCACATATAATGGAAAGAGATATTAAATTGAAGGTGATGTTACAATAAAAATCATACCATATAACATTAAAACCAGTATTATAACACAAATATTTTAATAAAGACACTAAATAAACCCAACAAAAGAAAACAAGAGATGAAACAGGGACAATAAGAGTTTTTTACTGCCACACTGATTTTGTTTTGGTTTAATGTATTGATGGAATATTTCATTCCAACAGCTCCATAATTTTATCATAAATGTAAGCCATAAAGCAAGTTTCTTGCAGGCAGTGTAATTATTTAATTTCCTTTCCAACAGTAGGAAAGGGCATGTGCAGTACATGGAAACAACAGAGTGAATTGCAGACTGTATGGAAATCCTTTCCTGTGTTGCAGAAGGCTGTAATTCCTGCGTTTCCTCAGCCAGAGGAGCTGGAACAGGAGTGAGGAGAGTTGGTCCACAAGAACCCAGCAGGGAAAGTGTGTGGCATGAAGGAAAGTGATAGCAGCATTGACAGGAGTCTTCACAGCGCACAATCTACAGCATGTATTGCAAACCAGATTAGGTCCGAGTACAGATGTAAAGAGATCCCTTCTGGAGGGAAGCAAATAATTGGTAAAAAGTCTGCTTGGTTCTGCAAAGACAGAGTGATAAAATGTGGCATTATGTCAAGCAGCTGCATCTTCAGCTTTTTCTTTGGGAATGAAGGTCCTTTCCCATTGGCAAAGAAAAATGTGGAGGAAATCCTCTGATTTGAGATTCATGTATGAAGTTTCTACCCAGGAAGAAGACGTGCTCAGTGTGAGAAAGATGGGAGCTGGAAGGGGATTGAAGAGTTTTTTAATAGTTTTCAAATTTTATTTTTTTTTAATTTTGTAAATGCAATTGAGCCAGAGAGCTCAAGTGCCAGGATTTCTGCCTGTTTGGGGTTCTACCTGTTAGCTGGGAATACCAGCTAAGCTAGGGCTCTGAGAATTTGAGCTCAGAGGAAGCTCCTCTGGCCCACCGGTTGCCCATGTACAGTGCTGGGAGCCCAGTCTCCCACATCCCCAGCTGGACCCTTATTGCCCTTATCAACTTCTTTACCCTTTTTCACACAACCGCCAAGGTCACTGCTAAGTTGGGGTGAATGAAGACTTCAGGATGTGCAAAATCATAAAAGTCATCTGTTCACATATAGTGTTTTTCAGCTCTTAGTAATGAATTTTTCTTTACTTATTTAATAAACAATGGAAATATAAGCAATCACCAATGAATTTCACTGTGAGGATAGCAGTCCTTGTGATAAGCTTTATTTTTAATGAACTTCATTCCACCTCAACCCCTAAATTTTTTTCTTCAGAATATTTTATAGGGAATACTAGTCCTTTAAAAGCCTGGAAAGCCTAAGAACCACTGAAATCTGTAATTGAAATGCAAATGAAAAGCCCCTGGCACATCAAATCAATTTTGCTCTTAATAAGAAATGGAAATAGAATGTGACACGGGAAAGTCCTGGTGCCCTACATAAAGGTAGGGCTTTTTAAGTGGTCTGGTGCAAAACAGAAATTCCTGTTTGCTGTAGTCACACTTAAATCGTTCCATTATCAAGTGATAATGTGACACAATTAACAGGCTGCTGTTTGGTTACAGAAGCCGTTTTCTTCAAGGTACAAATCTCCCTTAAGACTATAAAAGAAGGATTTCCAAGCTCCTGTCTGGCTTCACTGTATTTACAACTGCTTCAAAGAAATTCACCGCAAGTTAAGTGTCAGCTCTGTGTCTCATTGCCCTGGTTTTGCCCTGGTATTAGGATACCTGGGTCAGAGATAACCTCACTGTGTCCGGATTCATTATCAATGCCCAACTCTCATGATCGTGTTTCTGTGTTTGATCCAAAGACCATGGAAGTTAATGGAAAGATTCACCTTGACTCCCATCCATAAATAGGGTGGAGGAGAGCAGAGAGAATTGACTTTTTAGGAACTGAATGATTAATGTAAACAATAAACAGATAGAGTTAGCATCGTCAAACAAAGTATTCACCTGAAAAGTTTTAGAGGAACTTAATTCTCTATCCAAAACTTCTCTGGATAGAAAGTTTTGAACAAGACACATTTTTCTATATGTTTTATTTGTTTTTCAAGGACCATTCTATTGAATTTTATTTGAACTAACCTGACTTAAACTGATCTACTGTAATTTCATCCAGAGCACAAACACAAAGCTAGACAGTGATATAGATTTCCTGATGCTTCCAATCAGAGCATAGATAATCGACTTCCTAAAAAAATAAGAAAACAATCATTTAACAAACAAAGAAATATTTTTTTTATTGCAAAAGTGAATTCTGCTGGATTGATGAAAGAACTAGAAGGTTATACGAGTCCTGGCAATAAGGACCATGCGCGGTCAGAGTGGGGTCAGTGGAGCCATTGTGGCATTTGAAAGCTGTCATGGGGTCAGCCCAGCAAAGTCCTCCCATTTCTGTCCTTTGCCCTTAATTCTGTTCAGGTCAGATGTGATGCTCTTCCCCCATGTGCCCTGATTGCCCCTCTGCCCGAGGTACAGAGCATCTTCTCTCAGCTCTCGATCAAAACACACCTTGAGTGGCAGGAGGGAGGCTGTGCTGTGATGCACTTCACGTATGTTTGTGTCTGGAAAAGAATAAAATCTCCGTACAGTGCCATTTAAGATGCTGAGAGCTGGCTGGCATGTGTGACCTTGATACACAAAATGCCATCTTCACTTTTCCATTTTCCTCCTTTAGTAGAAAATAATTACATTAGTGGGAGGTTTCAATCCAAGAGCAACCTGCTTCACTGACATGAACAGAAATATTCTGGTGATTTCAGTGGCTTTTAATCACACTTGGGAATCCTAATTCTGCATGATGCTGAGTACCCTCCACTGCAGTTAACTCAGGTTACACTTCCCATGAGGACTCTGGAAAGCTCCACAGCTTCTAGGACATCCATCTCAGAGAGGGTTGCAAGGTGTTGCACAAGAAGGTGTAACCGCAATGCCAGTACCCACTTGCCTGACTGACCCATGGAAACACGCTGGCACAGATTTTCAGATTTCTGTACATACTGCTGTACTCAGATGATCAGCATAAGCTGAAATCTTGGCTATTGTCTTGAATCTAGTGAGATGATGCAAAGCTAACAAGGCTGCTTTTATCCATGTGTGATCATGCCTTTCCTCACTGCACAGGCATGTTTTAACTATGTGATTTGCTCCATTCCCCAAATTGCACAGAAACAACCTTTATTTATCGTTCCTGCCTCATATTGATTTGTTAATTATAAGGTTTAGCTAGTATACCAAGTTTAATTGTGTAAATTGGAAAAAAAAAAAAAAAGAGTTATGCAGCAGAAGAAGAGAAAGAAAGGACTGAAAACACCATTGTTTCAATCCTGCTGTATTTCCAGTATGAGCAGTATTTTACCTGGTAAATGAGTGCCTATTATGAACTGTGCTACATACGTTTGTCCTCTCTTAGTACCCATTCAACAAACTAAATATCTTGCTGTGGGTTAAATGCAATGTCATATCATGCTGTCTCTCAAGAGAAATACATAAATGGGTGGTTATTTCACTGGAAAAAATGATGCATGTTCCCAGGCCATTAGGGAAATACCAGCAAAAGTTATATGGTATAAAAAATAGAGGAGCTGGGTTTGCAAGCCAGTGTTCAATCACTGTAGCCTTGAACAGCAGGTTAAAGTCAGAGAGGGCAGTAAATCCAGCCATGACTCTTTAACCAGAAGAGCCAGAAGCATGGATCTTGTGCCAAGAAATAATTTAAAGGTGAGGAAATTCAATTCCAAAGCTTATTCAAAGATAAATGGGAAAAAAATACTACAAGTTGAGGTTCCAACACTCATACACTGACAGCTATGGATGTGGCTCTGAATAGACTCTGGGATCCGTGGTTGTGAGAGAGGACCCATGCACTGTGCTGAGCATGCTGGCCATCATTCAGCACAGCATGATGAACATCCTCATGATCCTGAGTAGACAGTCCATGGGAGAGAGATTTTTGGAAAGGGTAAATATCTCCCATTCCCAAAATAACCCTTAGCTGAATTACGTGGGAATAAGCAGCATGAAGCCTTCTCCTTCTGTGAATAAAACCTCTAAACCCAGTAAAAGAAGATCACAGGAAAAAGAGAGGTAAATCAAAATTTAGCCCATCAGAATAGCTGACCCATGCATATTCCTGAGTGTACTGTCCTTTGCTGGAGATAAAGCTTTACATTAGCTTTTCCCCTATGTTTTGGGGGGAGGACTTGCACCTTCCTGTCCTAGACAGCACAACACTGCTGAGGGTTTGTTGTTTTGTTTTTTTTTTAAAAAGAGCATTAATCCTGACTGATCCTAAGCTTCAGAACAAAGATCCACTCTTGGTCCCACTCATTTCTCACTCCTGCAAGCTGGAAGTGTAGGTGATGTATAGCTTGGGGAATAAAAGTCTATTTGGCCATAAAGAGCAAACCTAAAAATAAAAACAGAAGAAAAGGACCTGGAGACCTGTTTCACTGTCACTGGGTTATGTATTCACCCTACAGAACCATAGAATGGCTCAAGTTAGCAGGCATCTCTGGATACCATCTTGCCCAACTCCCCTGCTCAAAGCACAGTCTCCAGGGATGGAGACTCTGAAACCTCTCTGTTCCAATGTTTGACCACCCTCTTAGGAACACAGGCCTGAAAATCACCTCCTGAATCATCTCATCTGGTTCCCACATCATATAAGCTGCTCCACCGACTGATACAAGGAGTTTGGCTTCATACCAATCTATTTTTATTATCGAGCTGTTCCACTTCTTTTGATGGCAAGAAATCTTCTTGCTATTTCCAAGTTGAGTGTATTCATAGCTCATTTGCTCTTGTGCCAGCACTGCTGCTAGTTTAGGTAGCTCATCCTGCTCTCTGGCACTTAACTCTGTTACGCTGCAGAGCTGTCATGTCCCTATTCCCTGCCTGGACATCTGACAACCCTTGCTGCCTCCTGGCCCAGAGAGAGGGCAGTTTAGAGTGAGCACAGCAACACAAAATGTCCTCATCAAGATCAGTGTGTGTGTCTTTAAGCTAGACACTTTCCTCACAGTCCCTCCTGCCTCCCTGGTGAGGGTTGTAACTTGTGCAATTTTTGACTGCACAGGCTAAGGCCTTTGTATGTAATTAAATCAGCATTTTTACAAATCTATTTTGGTTCAAGGGGAGTTTTTTACAGTTTCATTTTTTTAAGGAAATGTTTCACTTTTGCTCCCAGCAGCTGTGAGTACTCTGGAACCAATTAAAATATCCCTTTGCAGTTAAGTATGAGGACTAGTGCTAGGCAGGAATGAAGGCCTTTCAGAAAAGAAAAAAAAATCCATTATTTAGCTAAATCTCATCAAAAGAAGTCAGTTCAGTTCTAGCTTCATAAGCACACACACAGAAAGTGTAATTATTTCTCTGGCAATACTTGGAAAATCCTGCAAACGTGCAGCTGGAATGCAGCGCACAGTCTGGCCACAGCAACAAAGACAGGGCTGCAATAACCGCCAAGCACCAGCAAGGGGAGATGAGGCTACTCCGAAGCACTTCCACACCGCTTGCCGACTACCACGAGGTCACGTTTTGTTTGCTTGGTTTCCTCAACAAAAACAAAACAAATGGGTTGCACAAAGACTCTCTTGCGCAGGCATTTGACATCAGTTTAATTGTTGCTAATAGGCAATGATAGTAAGTTTTGTCTGATGTATTTCTGGGATCCTGGTTCTCTCTCTGAGTGGAAAGAAAGTTTCTCAGGTCTCATGTTTGGAGAGTGAGACTCAGATATTGTTTCCCCACACATCCCCACCACCCCGGTACCTGTGGAGGGGAGCTGGTGGTCCTCCTGCATGCTGGAAATGCTCCTAGTGCACACAGTGGGCCAGTGGTTCCTATAGCTGCAATTCTCCTCTCCAAATGATATGGGGTCTTAGAGCATGTGAACAGCCACACACAGGGGTGTGCCACCAGGACACTACCCCTTCATGGGGAGCAACCCTTTTGGACACTCACAGGCACAGCCCCAGCCCCTGGCCCCAGGAGTGCAGAAGAGGTTTGGCAGGTTCACAATCTCTTCCCTCACCATTGCAAACCCCAGTCCCTCACAGGCCTGAGCATGTGCATGAGACAAGCACAATAAGGCAAAGAAATACTCAACAAAACATTTATAAACCTATTAGGGGCTTCTCCACCAAAGTTGTGACTGGGTTGTGCATCAGCATCTATCCCATCACTGCACACTGCTGTTCAAACCAGGTGTAAAATGACATCACCTGCTACTGATGCATCTTCTCTTAGCTCTGACTGTCACTGAGGGCAAGCACATAGGCCAAAATCTCTTATGGGTTAGTCACAATTCACTGCTTTGTGTTATCCAATTCTGATATCATGAAACAATCATTAATGAGCCAGATGGAGATAGGATTATGACCCCTCCATAGAGTTTATTCTGCAACAGCTGACCAAAGCCTTCAGTATTTTTGCCCTCACTGATCACTTAAAAGATCTTGAAGGCACAGAGAGGCCTGAATGACTTCAGAACAGCCACACAGGAGGCTGGAAGCAGCACAAGGTCCTGAACAAAGACCCTGGGCATTTATGTGTTAATCAAAGAATCCAGTTTTGGATCAATCCCTCATATCAGAACTGCACTGCAAAGTTATCTAATTCCGTGGTAGCTCCCACAATCTTCGTTATTTGATCGTCACTGATTGTGTACATTATTGAAAAAAAAAAAAAAAGCAATCAGTCAAGGCTCTATCTTTGCTCTCTCGCTCACACTGGTATCACTTAATCTCTCTCAGTGCTTTCATGGCCCTCATAACAATAGCATGTGAGCATCTCATAATCTTTAATGTACATGTCTTCTATAGTCCAGCGAGGTGTGACAATATTATTAGACCATGCACCAAACAACAAAGTTTCACATTCATCAAAACTGTTTAAAGCTTTACACTTGATAGCTGATTCCCAGGGATAACAAATAAAACATCAGTAGCTGACATAAGTGACATCAGTGGGACTTACTTTCTCAAGCAGAAGTTAAGTGCCACGCCTGTGGTTGTAGATGAACATGACTTCTCCAGGCCTCAGCATGAGGTGTCTGTAGCAGCCAACACTCAGCCCAATACCACAATCCAGGTCAATGTCTTGCCCATGTTGTCTCCATCATTGGAGAAAAGGGTTAGCAAAATGCTCCAGTGTGAAGGGGAGGAGAGGGGATGTGGGACTTGCTATGGTTCTGGTGACACTCAGGGCTGGAGAAGCATGAGTATTGCCAGTGATTTTAGTTAAAGACTGATGATCTCTTTTTACCCAGCTAGCATTCCTACTTGTCTGAAATCTCTGGGGAACAGAAGAAATTTCAGTATGATCAGCAATTACCACCATTATTTTTAAAAGGCTCCTCCTGTTCTTCCCATAGTCATACATTGCCATGCTGTGCTTGCAGTGTTGCCACCTTGCTGCCTCACTCTTCTCAGACCATTTGGTTTCAGATGTGAAGCAATTACCCAGACTAAGCATCAGGGGAGGGGAGCACAGGGGCAAGGAGCAGGTTCAGCAAGTCAGACCTGAAACAGGAGTACAGCTCCTCATTTCTATAAATGAAAGGCAGCAGGGTACCCATCTAATGGGACACCAGAGCTACCTTAACCCCCAGCTAAGCACTGTTGTTCTCATGGTTTGCATAAAGTGGCACGGCAAAGTAGCTGGTGTCTATCTCAATTATTTGTATGGCATCCATTGTAAGAGTAACTGAGAAGCCTCATGACCTTTCATGTATTTGTCCACACAGAAGCCAAGTAAAGAGGTTTTATTATGCCCTCTTTTTATAGGAAGGAGTACTGATGAAAAGGGAAATTGAGAGTATGTCCCCAGCAACAGATTCAATTTGTATTTTCAAAATTGGACACTTATAGCTATAATTTCAGGGGTGGGGGTTTTACCTACTGAAAACCTACCCAGTGCTCCAGGTGGAAAATACATTAAGATTTATGCTTGGATGTAATGCCAGTAATGCGAGAAGCATGGAAATGCCTTAGTTGGATAGATATTGGAAGAGTCTCCTTTCCAGCAGGCATGCTATTAGTAAAGCCCATACTGCTACAGCCACCCAAAACAGATTAAATCTATTTACACAACCCTAATCCACCTCTGGCTGAATGGAAACAGCAGCTTGCCCAGAACAGAAGTAAAATTTCCAATAAATTGCAGAATAGTTCCTAAAACTTCCAAAATACTCTGACACCTACTGCATCTCAGCAGAACCAGCCAACCTCCCATCCATTTGCAGTTAGAGATAAAAAGTCCAAAAGCATTGCTCCAGGTGTTTTGAATTCTCCTTGCTCAATGAAGGTAGATTCTTAGTTATTAAATATTTACTATATAACTAGTTCAGATCACACATCTGGCCTGAACATTTCCCTTGAAACTAACCTTGAATATTGTGAAAATAGGTCTCCTTGATTGAGCTATATTGTTTAAGGTGATAAAATGTGAGCAAAAGATGTAATTAATGGGCTGGTTGGTTACATGAATATTCCTCCCTGAAGTGTTATAGTGACATTTCTTCTCCTAATGCCTGAGTGATTTTGTTGAAGTAGTTTACTATTGTCTTATGCATTAATTTGAGGCTTGAGGGGGTAAAATAAATGTTAAAAAATGAAATCAATTTTTCTGCAGCAACCTTGCCTACTCTCTGAGGTCTCTACAATATGCTGAGAAAAAAACCACTTTGTGACAGTCTCTGGTTTAAATCCAGGCAGCACTCCACTGAGTTTTTAAAAGATCTTATGAGGAATGAAACAGATTATAAATAGGGACAGCAAAGTTCTAGATGAATATTCCAGGACTATAGCTAATCAATTCTGCACACATAAGATATAAGCAGCTCACCAAGCTGGTGCATGTATAGAATCCAACCCTAATTAACTGTGTGTGTGAATTTTGGATTACTGAGGAACCATGTGTTGTTAATTTAATAAATCTTCATTAATGTTGCAGGTAGCAGCAACCACCACAAGAATCATTACAAATTGACCCTTTTCAAATCCTCATAATCCTGCACTGGAGAGATATATCTAATTGGGCTCATTAAAAGTAAACATTGATTGACAGGACCACTGGGATCCTTAAAAGGGCTGTGTGGTGAAAAAGAATCACTGCATTCCTGATCTCCAGAGGAGCAGACGGTTGGTTGTGGCTTCTGCAATGGTCCACAAAACCAGCAGGAAAACTGCTGACAGCAAGCAGTGCATAAGGCAGCAAGGAAGGGTGTGGTTTTACATTTGCAGATAAAAGGCCTTAAATATGGAACATTTCCATGGTCAGGTCACGTTCACTTCCACGTGGCTGGTGGGTAATGTACACCGCAAATAAATATGGAGATAAGGGAATTAGGACCTTTGAACTGTGATTAACTCTTGTTAAGATTTTGGGGCTGTATCTCCAATGTTTTATGTTATGTAAGTCATTAGCACCTGTGCAAAATGAGTGCAGGAAATACAGGCAAATCAATAGTGTCTTACATAGGCATCAGTAATTACATAGCAATGGGGAATTGGGCCTTGGGACTTTTCAATTGTTTTCTGTTGCAAATGATGTTCAGACACCATTTGGGAAATCATGTTTCGGTCAAACACTATGTATTTTGCTCAGTGTAGGTCAGTGTTGTGGAGGTAATCAAATAATATGGATCTTTCCAGGCTTAAAAAAATCTATCAATCTCTAGATCTCCATTTCTGAGTCCAAGCCAAAAAAAAATGTATTGGCTTATTACATAGCTTGAATGTCATCTGGCTGGAACACCCGTGTCATTGTGAATGCTCAGACATTGCCCTGGACATCTAATTCAATGCACACTTTTCAGTGTGCAGTTTGCCTGCATTTAAAGTCAGTCTCCAACATTTTCTTCCACAGAACATGTAAACTGTTTCAATCTTTCAGTATTCCAGAACCACACAGGCACATGAGCACTTTAATGATATCTAAAAACTTTACTGCATGTCAGGGCAGTTCTGGCAACAGTTTACATGAGTGTTCCTAATGTGCAAAAAAATACACAATAATATGACCTAGTGTAGCTCTCTCAGAGCACTGTCAGGTAAGTTGAATTATCGCCCAGTTGCCATGATCAGTGAACACACATGAGCAGTTACTCTGGACCTGCTGATGTGTAGTCACTCAATTGCCAGTGTTGCATGGCTTGTCTGAGCCCTTTGCTTCATTTATCACCTTTAGTTCTCCTGCACCAAAAATCTCCTGGGTGACTAGGAGCCACAGAAGGTTGTCCCACTTTATTCCCCCACTGCTTGCTCTGGTTTGTCACAGATGCATGAAACCCAGATGCAGAGACATTCCCATGCAGGATTACAGCAGTTCTGCCTCCTCCAGATCAGGGCACAAACACTTCCGAACAGAAAGCGGTGGAAGCCTGAGAGGCACTTCAAGTTTCATTGCAGCTGAAATGTGTTAAAGAAGTGGAAGTGTCAAAAAAGATTAGTGTGTCAGTAGTTAAAATGATTGTGGCATGAAGGGACTGAGGGCTGCCAAAACCAAAATAACAAGAAAGTCTCTCTGAAGGCACTCCTGACACATCGTTTTGATAGATGTGCAGCTCCTCATTAACTGCAAGTAGCAGGGAAGAGTGGGCTCTTCTGCAACAACCTCCCTGGCCTGGGACTGGGAGAAGATTTGGGATGGACTGAGCAGAAATTGTATTCAAAAACAGCTATCTTGATCAGATGAGAGGCATTTCTGGCAGTCTGCCGCTGCACCATTGCAAACAAAAGGGATGGGGCTCAACATGCAAATAGCACATCTTTTGCAGCTTTAGATCTCAGCAGGACTCAGAGCGGTGAATATCAGTGACCCTGTGGTCTTCAGTATGGGAATCCAGACTGTCCCGCTGTTGGAGGGTCTGCACCCTCACTGGAAAATATCTAAACACTCACAGATTGCGAGTTTGGGCACTCTTGCTAGGAGCTCACAGAAACCCATTGCAGGCACCTACTAGAGGCCAGTATTCCTTGGCTCCCTTTGCTGACACAAAAAAATTAAACACAAAAAGGTAAATGCAGTTTGTTGCTGTTGTCACTTGTGTTTCTGCTTGATTTCTTTGGAGTTGGTTTCTTGACAAAATAGAATGAAGCCACTGTGTTAGATGTGCAGCATAGCCTGGGCAGTGCTAGGACTGCCTGCTGCTTTATATTTACTAATTGAGGAATCCTTGGGCAAATTGCCACTTGAGCCACAACATTGTTGACATATTCAGCAGTTGCTGGTACTTCAGCAGCATGCAAAGGAGCTGAACGAGACTGATTACACTGTGCAGCTATATCTGCAGAAGGTTGATTATATGGTTTGCTTCCTAATTAAACATCTAAACATCCATTTACTGAAGAAAGTGAAATTGAGGAATCATCATTTATAGCAGCTTTGTGTGGAATAAGAGAGTCAGTGTGAAAATTCCTGGACCACAAAGATATTGTACTGGCCAAGCCCTCTCCAAAAATCTGCTTGGAGCTCACAAGTAATTTGTCCTAACGAACATATACAAAACTTTGTCACTCTTTTATGAGCAAGGGTGAAATGAAATTGTTTGTGGAAGAAGCAGTGAAATCAACTTCTGTCTCAGCTTCTGGTATGGACTGGGATGGATCTGTGACCATAAGCAGGAGATGCCACAGCACAGGGACTGCTGGCATCAGCACAGGGACTGCTCAGAAAGCAGTAGAGGGACTTTCTGAAACAATGCCTCACTGGAAAGAAAATCTCCATTCCAGTAATTACTCCAGTCACTGCTGAAGGATTGAGCACAAGAAGCTCAGCACTTAGAGGAGGAGAGGCAAGGGAAAGAAAGGGAGAATTTATTTTTTAATGTCTTTTTCTTGTTCCCTCACTGCCTTGTCACTCCCTGATGTTGAATCAGATTTGCAAGTATACTCAAACACAGAAATTACCATATGCACCCAGCAGGATATTCGAGAATTATTTTCCCCATCACAGCTACACATTAGGTCTCATCCTGATCTTTAGCATTTAACAACACTATTTTTGATGTGAATAATTAAAAATCAAAGTAAAATGGCACTGCAGTTTCTTCTGTGAAGGAGCTGTGGAAGATAGAGGATGTTGCCATGAGGATAAATGACTACAAACTAGCCATCAATAAATTTAAACATGATGATTAAAGAAAACAAAGTCTGGAAAATGTTCCTGATGAATGCTGGGGGCTGAGAGTTACTACGCTGTTGTTTGTGTGAAGGCTGCTGCACTTAGAAATGAAATTGTATTATGGGATTGCCTGTTACAGAGAAGTGGATTTAATGCCCAGTGCATCCTTTTGCTTTTAGGTCACCATTCATATCTCCAAATGTATTTTTTCATCATTGAATTTAAGGACTGTCATTTTGAGACAACACAATCTCCATGAACGCTGTTAATATTCTGTCCAGTCGAAAGGTGCTAGGGAAAAAAAGTCATAAAAAGTTTGAAAACAAGAACCAAAACAACCTTTTATTTAATTTTCGTTACACTTCAGTGGACCCCTGTCTTCTTCTTGTTGCTATTCAGCTCAGCTAAACCACTTGCACAAGCATGGTACATTTGATGGAAGTGAGGTGAGTGAAGGGTTAATGGAGAGAAAGGCTGACCAACACCACTAATGATGATCCCAGGAGTGAAGGCAGACGTACTATGGAAGTAGTCTGAAGTTCAAGACAGGACTGGATGAAAGAATTAGGTCCTTAAGGTGAAGGTGACATATACAATTAAGGTGAAAAACTGCTCTCCTGTGCCTTCCATGCCATCGGCTGCTGAATATATCAGAAAAGTCATGAACCATTTTAAAAAAATATAAAAAAGATCCAGAACACACCCCAAAAAACTTCACACCACTTGATAACTTCCTCCTTGGGTAACTGCCGGTTTGTTTGCTCCAGCAGACTGTCAACCTCCCCACCCACCATTGGAGGTCAGCTACTCATGCTATTCAAGTCCACATTTTAGCTGCATATTTAAAAGCCAGTTTTCCTCCTAGCCTTTTGGAGATCATATTTATTCCAGTCTGGACTAGAAATGGAAACTTTGCATGAGCCACTTGATAAAGAGCAGGCAATGCCTTATTTAACTAGCTTTTCAGTTACACTTTTTTGAGTTGTGTGATTATTCTGTTGTACGGTCATACTTGAGTTCATGTTTGGGTAAGTTGGTCAAAATTAGCACCTTTCATTGCACTTCACAGACCTACTTTAATTTGTAGCTGAGGCCAAACAAGGATCTACAGAACTGCTTCTCAGCAGTCCACCTTTCACTTCAAACATACTATCTAACCTCCATTTTCACAGAATTACAGAATATTAGGGATTGGAAGGGACCTCAAAAGATCATCCAGTCCAATCCCCCTGCCAGAGCAGGAACACCTAGATGAGTTCACACAGGAAAGCATCCAGGCAGGTCTTGAATGTCTCCAGAGAAGGAGACTCCACAACCTCCCTGGGCAGCCTCTCCCAGTGCTCTGTCACCCTCACAGTAAAGAAGTTCCTTCTCAAGTTTAAGTGGAACCTCCTGTGTTCCAGCTTACACCCATTGCCCCTTGTCCTATCATAGGACACCATTGAGAAGAGTCTGGCTCCATCCTCCTGACACTCAGCCTTCATATATTTTTAAACATTAATGAGGTCACCCCTCAGTCTCCTCTTCTCCAAGCTAAAGAGGCCCAGCTCCCACAGCCTTTCCTCATAAGGGAGATGCTCCACTCCCTTCATCATGTTGGTGGCTCTGTGCTGGACTCCATATAGCTATTCGTTAGAAAAAAGGCCACCATATAAACACAGCCCATCATTACAGTGTCTGTGGTACAACAGAAGGTATTTGCAAAATTAAGGGAATGATAAAAGCACCAAATGATTAGGACAAGGCACAATCAATTCATGGGAAATACATACAGTTTACTCCATATTTAGTGGTGAGAAGAATCTGTTGCACATCAGAGATGAAAAGAAATTACATAAATAATGAAAAAAATTGCATAGTACTGGACTGTTAAATGTTATTATCCTATCAGGAGCCCAAAGTAAGTAATACTACGAGCTGACTATATGTGGCTTTCTGTAAATGAAAAGCATACGGTTTAAAGGAAACACAGACCTACTGGCAAGAGCATGGACCTACTCGAGTGTGTCCAGAGCAGGGCCATGGGGATGATCAGAGGTCTGGAGCACCTCCACTATGAGAACAGGCCGAGAGTTGGGGCTGTTCAGCCTGGAGAAGAGAAGGCTTTGGGGAGACCTTTTAGTGACCTTCCAGCACCTGAAGGGGCTACAAGAAATCTGGAGAGGGACTTTTTACAAGGGCAGGTAGTGACAGAACAAGGGGTGATGGCTTTGAACTGGAAGAGGGGAGGTTTAGATTACACATTAGGAAGAAATTATTTCCTGTGAGGGTGGTCAGACACTGGAACAGGTTGCCCAGAGAAGCTGTGGATGCCCCCTCCCTGGAAGTGTTCAAGGCCAGGTTGGATGAGGCTCTGAGCAACCTGATCTAGTGGAAGGTGTCCCTGCTGATGGCAGGGGAGTTGGAACTAGATGATCCTTAAGGTCCCTTCCAACCCATACTGTTCTATAATTCTGTGATACCCACTTAAAGTTACCAAGTTTATGTAAATAAATAAAACAGATACAATAGCATCTTAAGAGCAAGTTTGTCTAAGAATAAAGCAGGCCAGAATGGTTCAGTAGTTCCCAAGCTGCTGGTTGGGCCTGATTATGCTGTTTAAACGATGTGTCCCATAGGTTACTAATGTGAGCAACAGTCTGCCTGCCACATTTTAAATTACCACCCACTGCCAGCCCATTCTTTTATGTGATTCCCCCTCTGAATAGATCTATTTATTCATAAATAGCTGGCTGTTCAGTGAGTCTTTGTCTGCTCTGTGGTACTCACTAAACATTATACTTCTTTAGTCAGCTCCCACCAAACATGCCCTGTAGAAGCTTATTTGAGCTTAACTCAGACATAGCAATAGTGGGTCACTGTTTACTTGTGAAGCCTGAAAGAGGATCAAAAATCAGTCACTAAATGTTGCAGGTGGTCACCAGACCTCTGTTAAAAGCAGAAGGGCTATAGGAGTGTTTGAAGAAGCAGGAGGAATAACACTCCAGCTGAGACAGGCTCCACTCAAGGTTGAGGGCTCTGGTTCAAAACTGCCCTTGGGGACACGGCTCAGTTTGCCATAGGCTACCATCAAAGCCATGGCACCAGCACAATCCAAAACTGACTGCATGCTGTAAAATGCTGTTATCTGAGGTAATTTCCTGCACTACAGGTTTCACTGACTTCATAAAAAAAGGCTACTTTCAGCAAATGAACACCCCCAGTGAAGGGATGGATGCACTAGAGATGACCTGATGCTCTCCACAAATGCCACCACAGCCGAACATATTTAAACCAGCAACAAGTGACCTGCATAGTGTTAGTTGTGTAGGGAGCAGTGGTGTCAATGAAGCAGAGATGCTGAAGTGGAGTATCTGACCACAGTCTCCCTCTCTATGCAAGGGCAATGAGTACTGTGCCAGGCCCCATGGACCAGGAGCAATGCCAGGGCACCCAACAGCGAGAGGCCGCCTCTCCGTCACACCAGGCAAGGGGATAAAGGCAAAAAGGAGGATTCATTTCTCTTTTAAAAACAAGAATTATAGTTATTCTGGGGTCTGGAAGGTGACAAAGCGATCATAGTAGTGATGGGAAGCTGCCAGCTGATGTTTGTGATGCTGTGACACCATGTCCAAATCTGAAAACTTCCTCATGCAACACCACTCTCAACCATGGGATCATACCAGGGGGAAAAGTTCAGAAGACGAACCTCACGGCCTGCACTGAAAAAACAGGGGGCATCATAGGGCTGGAAAGACTAAGGACTGATGCCTATTTTTTCTCTCTTTCACTTATGTCCTGCATTTAAACAAGAGTTGAAGGCTTTGTAAGATGAAGACTTCAGCATACAGTGAATTTCTGAGGAGAGTTATTACCTCTGGTGCCTGGAGCAAACGTGCCCCTTGGGATGGTTGACGAATATAATATCTGACTTGATGATGGAAACAAAAGAAGTCCTCTCTATGGCAGATTTAGTCTCTTGAATTTACTGATAATGCACTCTCCTCCAATAAATCAAAATTCCACTTCACCCACTCAGATGTCTGTTCTGTACACTGCTGACATACACGGAAATCCAAACCTCCCATAAAAAGCAAAGGAAAATGTAAATTATGTTCTGATAAACAAAGAGAGACTTCAGAAGAGGGGAAAGAGCCTTGGTTTACATTTAAAATGAGCTCTCTGAAACACAGTTACAGAGAGTGAGAGAGGTGTAAAGAGGTGTCAGTGCAGGGTAGTTCTGCACCAGGACTTTGGTATGGGGGTTAGTCTGCACTCTGGTAAATCCTCCTTGCCTTTGCCCCTGCAGCCCAACAAACTCACCACAGAGAACTCACATTCAGTGCAAGGTCACCCTGAAGAGATCTCCCCCTCCCACGCCTCTCAGCAGTACGTACAGAAATGTCATTCTGGCCTTTGGGAAAAAAAATTTCTCTGTTGGAGCATAGGGTGGGTGTGATCCAGCTGGCTGAGGGGAGGCACCTGCCTCAGAGCTAGTCCTTCGTGCTAAGGGGTGAGGAATGGGCACCTACAGGACAGGACTCACCTGCCACTGATGTAGATATTTACATTAGGGTGGATTAATTGTCCCTTACAGCACTTGTTTGTCTCCATGGACTGTGGTGGGAGGTTGGTTGATGTACTGAGGCAGGGTTCTCTGCAGGGTAGTGAATGTCAGTGTGGTGGTTTCATTCAGCTGGCAGCCAAACACAGCCACTCCTTCACCCTGCAGACCGGAGCAGCAGAATCCTCACTTTGCAGTTAGGAAGAGAAAGTCTGTTCATGGGGGAAGGGAGGGGGGTGGAATTCTACAAAGGGTGAAAGTGCTTTCACTCCATCCAGATAAGCATGGATTTGCTGCCGACTTTTGCCAGTTGACTGAAATTAAGAGGAGTTGAAATGAAGCTGGACCTTTTGCAGCTTTTCCAGTTTAGGCTGGTGAGCACGGGATAGAGCAGAAGACGGAGGGAGGGAGGGAGGGAGGGAGGGAGGGAGGGAGGGAGGGAGGGAGGGAGGGAGGAGATAGGCATTTACAGCCGGATACCCTACGTGTGATAAGGATGGTGGAGAATAAAACAAAAGTCCTGGTCCATGCCCAATTTCCCTGCCCGTGCAACAGAACACTTGAACCCTCACAGCCCGTGGTTCCCAAGGCACTGAATCTGACATGCTCCCAGCAATGAAACCACAGACCCTGGCCCCTTAGGCCAACTCTGTCCCACTCAGAGGGAGACCCAGTCCATGTGTCTTCTCAGCCACATAAAACTCAGATATCTGGTCTAAGGTAGTCACCTTGGCTTCCTGGAGAAAACCTTCAGGAAGGCTGTTAGCTCACCTGTTTCAGAGATTGCAGGATAGGATATCCTACACCTCTTCTGGCTGCTTATTCACCCCATTTACTAAGGAGGATAAATTCCTCTGAATGAAACTTGGCAAAATACTGAGAGCAGTTTGAATTCCCCTAACTGTTCAAAGGAGATTGAGGGCAAATTTAGCCCATCAACCCACAATGTTGCAATCCCTGCTTGGCAGGGAAATGGTCTGTTCCTTCCTCTTATCCCAGTCCTTGTGAGGAGCCCAGGAGGTGACAGGGGCTGCCCAGTGCTCAGTGAGTGTTTTTAGGAGCTGGAAGCCCAAACATACAGCACAGATTGAGGGAAACCTGTGGTGGGTTAATTCATCCTGGGGTCTTGGCTCTCCCTAAATCAGCAGCCTACCTGCACATTTCTATTAATCAAACCCAAATGAAACATACAGAGTTCCATTCACTAATTCAAGAAACAGCCTGGCTGAAGGGATGTCAAATTAAAGTGCCACCTTCCTCCACCTCCCCCTTTCACCCAGCTCCCCCATTCCAGCAGCAAACTGGAGCACAGCCAGCCTCCCATAACACAGAGCAGGGTGTGCAGGAGGGAGGGCAATACACAGACCCAGGCTGCAGGCCAGGCACACACAGCCGAAATGCAAAACCCCCGTCCCCTTCATGCACTTGCTTTGCGTGGGTGAGGAGCTGTCGTGCGTGACAGATGAAAGCTGCAAAGCAGGCAGGTCAATGCTGTGGTGAGGGTCAGTGCTATTTCGATGGCTGCAAGATGCTCTAATTATAGTGTTGGGAAGGCTGGAAGCTGCCAGATTTGATACGGGAATAATGTGGCACAAGAGCTATGGAGTAAAGACACTTGTTGTTTTGTTCTTGGTTGCTTCCCTCAGGGACAAAGCCTTTGAGGAAGGAAAAGCAACTTTAAGGTTGTAATTGAGCCCCAGGAATTCTGAACATATATATAATTAGACACAGAAAAAAATCAAGGCAGCCTCATGTTTATTGCACTGGCTCCGTCTCCTGTGCTTTTGGCACTGTGGCTTTTCAGCTGAGCTTCAGCCAGTTGACTGGGCTGTTAAATATCCTTCACCAGGGTAAACAGCTGAGAAAGCCCTGAAGCTCACTCGAGCACAGAGCCTTTGGTGGGTGTTGCTCTTCAAGAGGGTTCAGGCAAGTACATGGCTTTATATATGCTCCAATATTCCTCTCTGCTACCTGCTCCATATGTGCTCTGCCTCACTGCAAAACTTTTGCAGGGTTGCTCTTCGGTGTTACAGGATTTATAGCAGCATTTCCCACAGTTTTTATTCTCTAATTATTCTTGGCATGCTCTCCCTGGATAGTTGTGAGCTATGCAGCCCTCAGAAGACTTTGGTTGATGCATTTCAGAGCATTCACCTGCCCCAGGTAGCAGGGGATTTTATGGGAGGTGGGCTGATTAGCAATCAGTTGACCTCAGCACTGAGCTCTGCTGCTGGCTTGCTGTATGACCTTGGCCATTGCCTCAGTTTCCCCTTCTGACAGATGGGAAAAGCAGCACACAGCCATTTGGGTGAAAAACTCTTGGAGACTTTGATGAACACAGTAATCAGAAATGGCAAATGGATTCCTCACTATTCCTAATGATCCACCTCCTGGGACTACTGCCCACTCCTTGCCTGCACCAGCTTTCCCCATCCCTTACTGCTCCAGGGTCTCCCAAACTGCTTTAGAGATACTCATGCCCCCATGACATATCTCCATCTTTCCTGTGTTTCTGCAACCTGTCCTCCAACTATCTTTTTCTGAAGCTCGGTGGAGCATATTACCTTCATTTTCTTTCTCTTCTTTTTTTTTCCCCCTTGGAGATTGCCTCCCTGAAATACCAGCTGCTGTTTTCAGTTTGGGCAGCCTGGCACACTCCTTGGTGCCCTCGCCTGTGCTTGCCACAATGGTCAGGGCGCTGCCTGCTCCTCCTGACCAGCCCTAAACCAGGCCATACCGAAGGGCTGGCCAGACCGTGAGCATCAAGTGTCAAATCAGTCAGTGATTGTCCCTAGTTGTTCCTGCCCAGGAGAGAGGGTGTTTATTCCCCTTTTTTTTTTCTGTAGTTATGCAAACATTCACACCAGGCACTGCCATGATTTCTTTATTTAAAATTTGAACAATAGGAAAGAGCTGGAAACCAGTATCTGTGTAATAACAAAGCACTGGAGAAACATTAAGGATGCATTTTGACCTATTTAGTGTACCAGTATTCCTCAAGCAGAGATCAATCACCTAAAATCAGAGACACTGTAACCAGTATACTGTAAATAGAGCTAAAATCAAATATACTGGTATTCTTTAATGTTATCTAAGACTGGATTTAGTCAAATCCAAGCCAAATTTGTCTCAGACATAACTCCAGCAACAGCAGTAAACATTACACCAGAAAGGAACTCAGACCATTTTCTTTTCCTTGCTGACAAAGGATTTATGGGAACTGCAGAACTGCTGATGCAAGTACAAGTACAAGAGAGGGTGCCAATGCACAGCAATACCCTCTCAGTGGTCTCCTTGACTGGAGTGCTTTGTTCCACTCTATTTACAAATTATTAAACATATTGACCACAGCTTCATGTTTTGAAATCAAGAAGAAAAAGAATCCATTTTTATTACTTTATTAACCTTTTTTTTAATTTAACCTGGTAATAAAAACTACTCAACTGTGTGGCGAAATCTCGATTAAAATTTGCCTTAGCTCCAGGAGTCACACAGGCAAATGCTCCAGTAGTTATCTAAGTTGGTTTCCCAGTAAAAGCTTTGCTCTGCTATCAGATTCTGTTAAGCAGTACATAGATCCCTGCTTACAGCCAGCATCATTTCAGGAGGTAGTTTGAAAGCTTTCGGGCTCTCCTAGTGATTGCTTTTCTTTTCTTTCACAGCAATTACAGTCCCTTCATTTAATTTCAATGGAAACTTTAGTGTTTTAGACCTTGTCCATGTAGCTGAATGCTCATCTCTGGATCTTATTTCCAGTCCTCAGGAGGACTGGTTTTGATGACCTAGTCTGATTACAGCATCTTTGACAGCTTTAAAGGAATTTGCTCGGGGGAAGGAGACAGCTGCTGCTCCGATGAAGGATTTTTCTGAGCAGGCCTCCCAAGCTAGACATGTCAGTATGAGATGCTGCCTACGTTTTTCATCATGACCAACAGGTACGTCTGAAAAAGGTTTTGTGTTCTTGCCTGCATAGGCCAGCATGGGGAGAGAGCCTCTGTCATAAAACTGCTTAACCTGCTTCTGTCGAAACGCTGTGGCTTCTTGGCTTCTTTTCCCTTATGTTGTATATTCAGCCTCTCTGGAAAATGTGGGCTAAATCTTTAGTCTGGTGTAAACTGGCGTTGCCCCTTCAGTTTATGCAGACTTCAGAGCAGGAACAGTCTCTTTGCCAGTATCTGTAGCTCTTACACAGCCCTGGTCTTAAACAAGACGTATGAAAACGAACATATTATTTATGTTCAAAAATAACCATTCTTAGGAGCTGCAATAAAATCTCTTAGCAGACTTTTTAGAATTGAATCAGTATAAAATCAATATGACAACCTGTTCCTCTAGAGCCTGTTTTGCCATTAACATTGAAAACAAGGTAGACAACATTTCAGATCCCAAGCAACCCACTTTTTTCCTCCAGAGAGGAGGTCTGACCTGCTTATGGTTGTGTGGATCAGAAAAGCTCTATGTTCCCTTCATTGTGCCATTGCCAAACCCAGGAATCAACTTCTATTTTACTCATATAAAGCACCTATATTGAATGGGTCATCATTCAGACAGGAAAGTTTCATAATAAAATCTGAATTTACAAAGTTCTATATATGCATCCTGGAGCAACTACTTTATTTTTTGGAGAGCAAACAAAGCAAAGATTTCAGATAGGAGGGGTTCAGTTGCATATGCCAAGGGCCAGAGTTGCTACTGCATGGACTGTTGGGAGACAAGATTTAGGGGAATTCATCCCCAAGACATCTCCAGTCTTGGTTTTGTAAAAGAGACTCCTGTGTAATTAGGTGGCTCAAAGAGCTGAGGACACTTGGTACACTGGAGTGTTGCCTTGTCCTCTCCAGGGCCAACCCATTTCCACCACTACACACTGTCCCAAAGTCTGAACTGACAAGTAAAGGTGACAATCACCAGTGCCACCTGCCCCAAATTCTTTTTCTTTTTACTCTTCTATATTGCTTATTTATGTTGCACATCCTCAGAAAAAAAGGATGTGGTGCCACTTTACTACCTCGCAGGTGTTTGATCTCTGTTTAGTAAATGCAGAGGAGCTGAAGGTGTCCTTTCTGAAACAGCAGTGGGGAGCACAGAACAGTTAATGTACCATGGCCATGCAAACCCACCAGCCTTGATTACCCTGGCACTTACTTGGTCTCTTTATAAAACACTGGCAGTAGTTCACTCCAGATCCTCCTGAGACATGACAGAGTGGTGGCTCTAGGATCCACCTTCCTATGTGTTAGTTTGGAAATCCTCTCCTCTTCTAGTCTCAGATGTGTGTTTTGTACATGCTTTAGCCAAGGGACATGTTTTGCATCCAAGGAAAACTTGCAGACTTCAAGAAAGCATGAAATTATTGCTGAAATTTTCTGATTGACAGGACTTTGCCTCAGTCTTTATATTTCTATTATTTCACTTAACCAAAGAGCAAGTGCCATTACACATGCACTAACAAATTTCCATTCACTGCAATATTTCTGAAGGGGTGTAAGTAGAAAGGTAGCTTGACCCAAATTGGCCTTACAGAGATAAGTTTTGCTCAATTAATGGAGATCTATCAATCCTGTAGATGTGAGTGGCAGAGGTGAAATCCTACCTGGGTTCCACACGCAGAAATTTTCACTGGAACCAGTGGCGTTCCTGACTGTGGGGTGGGGAAAAAACAGGTGTCCCTTTACTTTCTTTTGAAATGTTGCACAAAAAAAAGACTTGTGTGGAAAATATGTCAGTCAAACAGAAGGCAACTTTTCTGTAAAGAAGTCTTATAGCATCCCTTGTTAATAACTTTTTGATTTGGACTGTCAAATGTGTCCATCAAAGAAGTTGACACTATTTCTCATCTCTAGCACTATCCATGCAGCAAGTAACAAAGCTTGATAAAACCAGGACTGTTAGGAAAAGGTGTTTCAGTTCTACAGCCTCAGAGGAGCCACAGAAGCAGAAGAGGTCTTCTTCTGGGAAGGAGGAGTGATGGCATCACCTGTCCATCATTTTCACTTCAGACATGAAAAGAGCATTTTGGCCCTTTGTGGTCCAAAAGGGATCTAATTTTTTCCAGCTTTCCAATACACAGGGAGAAATACTAACAATAGGTAGAGAGCAGGAGAGTACTCCAGTTTCAACACTTCTCCCAGAAATACTTACTGAAGTGGGTAAAATTCATGAATCAAAGAATGCAAGACACTGAAACAGCTCTCTGTACCCAGAGGTTTTGCATCTGTCAGGGAACAGCCACATAGCCAGAATCATATGATAGACCAAGAGCTCAGTTTCAATTCTTCTCCCTTCAGACTCTATTAATTCACCCTCTCCATAGCTGTCCTGCAAAGCTCATTCCTTGCCTTTGCATTTGTCTAGCTTTAAAAGAAAAGGCAGTGTAATTTCCAGTGTTTCACTGAGGAGACTGATTGAAAGGCTCATACATTTGAGATGATGAAAAATATGCTGATGAAAACACTCCACATCAGAAAAAGCACATTTGTTGAAGCAGAGATGAATCTGACCAACATATTAATTTAAGCTGAGAGGTTTCCTGCTCCCGGACCAAATTTCCGATAAGAATGAAGGAGAGAGAAGGGGGAAAAAAGTAAGAGGGCTGTAATGGTGATAAGGCAGCTAGTAACAAACTGCCTCCTACGGGCATTGCATTATAAGATTCTGATCCAAACTTTCCAAGGATCAGAGCTGGACCCCGGTTCCACACCCTCCAGTAAAACCCCACCTGGCTCTCAGCTACCCCATTGTAAGATACAAACTGTCTTGGCCTGGACAGGACCCTCCAATACTCCTGCAGGCATGCCAAAGGAAGCTCTGCTTTGGGGTGAAAACACAAATCTTCATCTTGCCTGTGCAAAACATAACTGGCTTTCAGCCCGACTTATCTGTATAACCTGTCCACAAGCGTTCTTTGATGTGCTGCCTGAATTTTCCCTGGCTTTATTTCCTCACCTCAATTTCAATTGACACACAATAGGCTCCAGAAGCACTTTTTGGAAATTGTACCAATTACTCTTTGTTAAGCCTACTTGTTTTACTGTGAAAACACTAGCCCCCAGGGGTTGGAGAGGTGGAGGAGAGACACTTACATACTAATTACAAAAAATTAAATCCAGAACAAATATTGGCATTAATAGACTTAACATCAATGTAAAGTGGCTGCCAATGACAACAGGATTTCCTGTTTGCTTTTTAAATTCTTCATCACCATCCAAACTCTTTCCATTTCATGTGTATTTTACTCATTTGAGCTTTTCTCACACTTCAGTCTGCTCTTTTCTCCATTTTTCTGTTCTTCTTTCATGTCATTAATCTAATCTAATCCCCTTGCAAGGTGACACTGCAAATGGAGCTCAAGAGCATTTACCTCAGTGAATTCAAATCATCTTATGCAGCCACGCTTGCGTCTAGATGCTTTACAATCCCTTTGGCTTTTCCCTTCACATTGCTGTAAGTCCCAGTTGCTGCCTTTCTCAGCACCAGTTTGGCATTAGGGGCTACCAGGTTTCAAAAACCCATTAAGGACAGAGAGTGGCTCACAGAAGTCAACAGGAGCCTTTTGATATCTGGGATTTAGACAAGACCTCTAATCCCCTTTTTAGGCTATAGCCTGTATTCTCCTCAGGCCAAAACTCACCTGGGGAAATGAGGGATCATTACAGGAAGCCCCAGTCCACACAACAGAGAGCACAAACCGATTACTGCTAAAATGTAATTCCTGAAGATAATCCTGTTTTGGCTGTTTCTGAAGGTTTTTCTTTTCATGCCTTTTTGCCTCATTTCCTGTTTTATGCCAGCTCAGCCATCCTCTTGCTGACAGTGGGTTCATCCTTCTCATTCATCTCATGACTGGTGGCAGCCCTGCCATCAACAGCAGCCTGGATGCTTTAAGCAGAGGTTCCAGTTCCATTCCTTTTTGTTCCTCAAATACAATGAGTGTGTGATAAAAGCTGACTCAGAATGACCTCACTCACTCCAGCCCTGTCCACCTCCGACATCCCATGTGAACAGGAGTGGCTGGTGTGGAAACAGTGAGCCAACAGCAGATATTAACATTTGGTTACTTGGTAACTCTTATTCAATCAATACATGCTTCACATTTTAGACCCCAGTGGCACGATGAACAGAATGAATTAGAAAACCTCATGTGGAATAAGCCTAATGGTTTATGGGACATTTCCAAAATAAAAATGCAAGTTGAATCACAAATAATAGCTTGTCTGTAATCTCAGGAGCCTAATTATGAAATGGATGTGGAATAATTCTGTAACTATTTAAAAAGTTCATTTCAGAAGCCCAGAAATTCTCTCTATGTTTACTATATATCATCACGAGAACTCTGTGGCTATTTGTAGCATCTCCTTGGAAAGATGCATGAATAAGAGAGGCAATTTTAAGAAATGGAGACAGATTTATGCTTTTATAAGTCAATGGATTCATGCCAGGGATGAGTTGAGACCAGGTTCCTCAACAGAGTTAAGCTATTTCTAGCCAGTCCCAATAGAGCAGAAATCACTCTGCCCCGCAATGGGGATGTTTTTACCACAATGCAAAACCCTACTACACATTCTGCTCAGGGTTTATGTCTTTGCCTTAGAGAAAAACCCAATTCAAAACCAGTACAAACCCCTGCACTCTGTGGATTTGAAACTGGTGCCATGGATTCCAGGAAGGTGATCATCGCTCAGAAATACCTGCTCTATCCACAAATAAAGCCAGGGCTCTGCCTTCAGAGGTGAATTCTGTTGTGCTGGATCAGAGGGCTGCATGTGATATTACCATGCCTAATCTGATTTTTGCAAACAGTAACAATCCAGGCCTGCAGTTCCTGGGTGGATGGCCCCAGGTCTGCCTACCTGCATCAAAAGGGACCTTATAGGTCTGTGTGATCCCAAAAACTTCCAGGACAGGGTAGTAACACACAAAGAGTGAAAAGAAGGTCTCACTGGGAGGATAACCTTGTGGGTCTCTCACAGACCACCACAGGGACAGTTGGAGTTGAGCTTTGTGCTGGCCACACTGCCACTCCTTGGGGACAAACCCACCTGAGCACTCAGCTCTCTGGGCATCACAGGAATTAACAAAGACACAGAAAGGAAAACTGATTGCTTTCAGCCTAGCTGGCTACATATATCAAGTGTTATCAGACCATCTGCCCATTCATTACTCTGTCTCCATTTTGCTTTGATTTTGATCTTTTTTTCCTCAACTCTGCAAAAATGCCCCATTTTGGAGTGACCATCAGACCAGAGATTACCTGTGACCCCTCAGGTCATGGAATACACATGGAAATGCACAGTCCAAAGGGATTATTTTTGTATTGAGATTGGGACATACACAGTGCTTTCCTCCCAGGAAGGTCTGAGGAGCAGAAGCGATGCCTATGACACCTCATGTGTCCCACATCTTTCAGCAGTAAATCTGTTTTTCCAGAGGCAGAAAAAGGAAGAAAACACAGCTAATTATGGCAAGTGGGGCAATTCGCCTTTTTATTTCCTGATGTATTCCCTGACTGGTGGAAAATCACTCTTGGCAAACACAAAACTTACTTTGCTGCCAAAAGGTGCATCTCAATTATTAATCAAGAGCATACAGAACCACAAAAGGTGGAATATTGAGCAAAGGCTCAATTGACACTCTGGAAGTTGAAGAAGATATGGAAGACTCCCTTCTAATTTATTTATTCCTTTTCTGTTCTGTTATCCTGATATGCTGCTTCTAGTTACCTCTGCACCCCACACTGTATGGTATTACGTGATTTTGTTTTCAGATTGTTGGAGATAAAGTTACTTCATTATTAATATATATGCACTGTGCATAACCATAAATATTGAATATATACGTGTGTCTAAACCTACTGGAAGTGTTAATAGTTAAGATAAACTAAGTCCATTATCGCAATGAGTGACTATTTCTATGACCCTATTTGCAATAAAACCAGATTCAATGATATGAGAAAATTGCTAGGTTTCAAAATAATTGAACCAGGCCAGACAAATCCCTACAAAGGCATCATTTACAAAGTACTTTGCTTGTCTAAAATATTTATTCCCACAGAAGGAAATGGAAAAAGAGTTCATATGGTTACATAGCTATCCTCTGAGCGTAAAATTGTTTTATCATGTTATGTTTATTTCCTAGACATCTTCCATTGCACTATTGCAGGAAAATACTGGCTGTGCAGTTAGTTCCTTTGTGTGGACTGTTCATGTTTATTCACTGGGAAGTCAATCATGTTTTGTTCAGGCTTGTTTTGTTTTTCTGCTGAGCAAACACTTAAGCAACCCTTTTCTTGTAAAAACTTATTTGCATACACAATGTGAGCCATTCAAAGTTAGCACTACACAGAGAGTTGAGATCTTTGCTCTCGCTCCTATGTAGCACATAAAGTGGAGTTCTGAAAACACTGGTGTTGCTCATTAAGCTTGCAGTATATTGTTCATGCTTAAGGACTCCATCAGTAGTTACAGATATTTTTAGTTTGCCTTGTATTGAAAGCCTGGATAGATTTTTACTATTAAATGTTCACAGCAAAATGCTTGCAAGCAATCTACAGACACAGAATTACTCTCAGCAATTATCCACTGAATAAATCTGAATAATGAATACGTTCACAAAAGTCACTATCTATTTGTGAACAATTAGCTGAAAGAAATAGAGGTGGCACTCATCAGCTAAATAATTCATTTCCTAATTCTTTGTCCAGCTTTGCTTCTGACATATGTTGCATGAAATGAGATCAAAGCTTAAATGAAAAATTACTTTAAAAAGAAGTGCAATGTTAAAGGAAATTATTCCAGCTTCCAAAGCAAAAATTATCCCACTATTGTAACTATTATTTATTACCAGTGATTTCAGAGGTTGGTGAAGTTATTTTCCTGGAATCCTTCATGTCATGCATTAAACTGTATTATATTCCTAACGTATATCAAATTTTAGGTTGTTAAACTGCAATCAAAAGCACTTAGTAGGAATGGATCTCTCCCTGTTATGAGATTTGAACTCCTGACATCTTTATCCACTGGAACTTGAGTGCTCAGGTAACTACTAATTATTCAAGCATTTACAACCATTACTACCAATATAATTAACGCATTATGGGATAAAAGTGAGAATGGTGCTATGAAATTATCATTTCTTGAATTTCTATAGCAATATTTAATGAAAACATTTATAAGCTGCATAATTATTTTTCAATCAAATGAACAGAAAAATTTTTACATTTAAGGGGAATCCAGAACTGAAAAGGAAGAGTTTCTGGCAATAAAAATGCAACATGTTGTCTCCATATGTCCATTTCTTGAAAACAACAGCCTCCCTGCCCCCAAACTTTTCTTCAAGGTTTTTAAAGAAAATACTCCAAAGTTTCTGATCAATTGTTTAAAAAAATGTGAGCCCTTTCTTTCATAAATCCAGATTCAGTGAAAAAGGCAGGAACAAGGTTTCTCATTCAGGTCTAAAAGCTCACAAGCTCACTGCTGCTCTCTGCAGGAATAAGAAGCTGCAGGAGACCTTCTTATGTGCCTTGTTGGATGACGCTAATTGAAATAAATGAGACAATTAATACAGACTAGGTTAAAGCTAGATGAAGACTAGAGTTTGACTTCCCTCTTTCCATGTCCACCAGTTTCACTGCCCAAAGTAGTCAGTTAAATTCCTTCTTATACTAATTAGTAGTAAGTGATTATCAGAATGGGAGCAAGGAGGAACCAGAGGAGAAATTTGGGACCATGGTTTGGAAGGCTTTGCCACCTTTCTGTCTAGGATCTACCATAAGCAGAGTTTTGAAGAATTACTTTTCCCCACTAAAAGCTCAGCTTAGATATCCCAAAATAACTACTGTGAAACACTTGCAGGACACACCAGAGAGGGGATTTTGAGAGCGTTTCACAAGCCCTGCAGCTGTGAGCTGGTTGCAGCATGAGGAAAAACCCTCCATCACCCCAATGTACAGGAAAGAGAAGGTAAGGTGACTAACGCCTAGTGCCTTTAGATATGGTTAATTCAGTGAAGACCATCAGTCTACAAAAATGTGCTCTCCATGCTGACACTGCTTTCACCACTGCAAAAGGAAGGGCTTGAGGACAGGAGCCCTTGCAAGCCCTGCAGACCCAGGCAGAGGCTGAGCTGTGGGAGGGCAGTAAGGCTCAAAGAGGGCCGCTAATGCACATTAGCTGTGGATGCCTTCCCTGCTGTGCCGGCCTAGTTTTCTCTGGGAGAGGACCCCAACCCTTTCTATCTACTTACCTGCTCCCCAAATCCCTGAAATGAAAATTAAAACAGTGAAGCCCACAGAACTGCTATGCCCTCTGGTTCCTACTGCCAATACAAGCATCTTGCAACTTTCGCTCCACTGGGTAGGTGCAAAACAAGGGCCCCAGTCTGAGCATGTCAAGGGAGAACCCATCCAACCACCTGGAAAATAACAAAACTGGGGTACTTTAGACATGTCAAAGTGAATAAATAGCTCTAGGAAAAGAACAAAAAAAGCCCAGGCTTGTGCTTGTACAGACAGTAAACCACCATATTTCATCAGTCATGGCAGATATTTCTGACTGGAATTGTATATTTGATGATGACCAGCCTTCAGCATTTGACAAGGGGCTGTTAAAGCCTCTTGAACAGTAAATCATCTCTCTTTCTATCAATAATCTTATTGTAATATCTGTAGAAATGTCTAATGTTAAAATCCCACTTTATTACTATAATAATGGATCTAATTTGTAAAACATATAAAGTGAGGCCGTAACTGTTCTGGAGGGAGATATATGTGATCCCACTACATCTATATCATTTCCTTATGGCTTTACTCACATGTTTTGAATGGAAGAAGAATTAAAAGCAATCCCACTTGCAAAATGTTTCAGATTGGGAATGTGTTCTGGAAAGAGATCGACATGATCAGGGAAATGCAGTAGTTGTTATAAAAAGAGCAGCCTTGACTTCATTTTACATATATAAATATGTAGGTGTTTATTTGTGATTTGCTCCATTCAGCCCCTTTCCAGTTGCCAGGAAAACCCTGCTTTCCAGCTGCACAATTGGTATTATCACTATGTGCTATTTTTGGCTACCGAGTACATTCAAGTAACGTCATCCTCCCCAAGCCAACTCTGGTATGAAGGGCGGAAACTCTTCTTTCCACTCCTCTGTCATTTGCTGCTGCTCCCATCTGCTCGGTGGCACTGCCTGCTCAGTCCTCACTGCAGAGGGATCTCCAGACGCTTTCCCCTGGTCCTTCGCATTTTCTTGAGCAAGTGGCTTTCCAACCAAAGCTTCATGTGGGAGGCTCCATGTTGGCATCCAGAGTACATGTCCCAGATATGTCCAGCCCCACCTTCTGATCCTAGTGCAGAGGAGCTGCCGGTAAGTAATCTGTTGATGGGCGAAAGAGTGTGTGTCCAAAGCCCAGAGCTTTTCACAAATGGTTTGTTATTAAGAGCATATAATTTCCCAACTAGCACTTTGGTTTCCAGCTCTTGTCACAATATGTTAACACTGGTTTCTGTCTGAAGGGAAAACGCATCATTTTTTTCTGACTCTGTGTAGTTTTGATTTCTGTAAGTTGTTAAAGCCTAGTAAATATGGTAAATGCCGCTTCATTTTTAAGGTCTTCCTTGGCTAGGTGCTACCCAACCAGCCAGTTGTTTAATGTTTTTCTCTTCTGATGTGATATAACTGTTAGCTGTTTGGAAGAGCTCATATGGGCAAGAGCTACACCTGGAGTTATAAATCTCTTCAAATATAAGGTTCCGTTTCCCTGGCTGTGCCATGGGAGAAGCCCTCCCAGCCAAAGCTGTAACCACTGCTAGTCTGAGCTGGGCATCTTCTTCTGTGTTTCCCTAAACCTGTTTCATTTTACACAGAGTAATTAAATATTCATTATGTCACAAAGTGTGTGTGTGCAGCTATAGCAGAGTGATTAGGGTACTCACCTGGTAGATGAGAGACCCTGTTCCCAGTGACTGCTCCAATGAATATTTAATAGGAAATACTTAAATATTCATTGGAGTGAGGATAGCAGCAGACTTCTCCCACCGCCAAGGGAACATCCAAACACCAGGCTGTAAAGTCATTCTTTCATTCTTTCTTTCTTTAGCTCAATGAATATTTAATTATTCCAGGCCAAAGAAGGTGGCCTCAGTGGCAGAGGCTGAGATTTCCTGCTCCCACGTGTCCACCATGGCTCTGATGATGAGAGGGTGCATATAAGAGATGTGGGTTCATATTCATTTGGACTTAGAAAGAAGTTAAATTCACGTTCCCAATATCCTGGATGGACATTACAGCTTCTGAGCTGCTGAATAAAAAACACAGAGTGCCAACACACTCTCTTTGGTCATGAGACAGAGGTGGTTGGATGCTTGTACAAACCTAAGCTCAGAGAAAGCATCCTTATCACTGATAAATTAAGACAAAACCAGGTTTATAAATACCTCAAGAGACCATACCAAAGCTGAAGACATTCCTCACTCCATGGCAGCTCCTGCTGGCTATGTTATGTGCCTTTCTGAGACTATCCAGAGTGTGACGTGTAGGAAAACCTACTTATTCTTTGTAGTCTGGGGTCTGACACCCCCAGACTGTTGTTAATGGGACTTAATCCTACCTCTGTAGCCCAAGGAGTGGGTGAAATTGAATTGTGGGAAAAGCATCCAAAGAGAAAAGGTGTAGAGCAAGGCTATTTGAGTCTAAAAATGAGCAAAAGTAGCAGGCATTGAGGAGTAGAAAGATTAAAGCAGGAAGAAAAAATGGAGGAAGGAGTGTGCAACCACTGAGTGGGGAAATGACACATAAGAGGAAAAAAAGGAGCAGGGACAGTGACCAGAAGGAGCAAACAAACTATGTAAGAAATAATACCCTTTAGCTACCAGAGGAACGGAGGAAAGGGGGAGAAAGGGGTAGAGAAGATTACTTTGATCTTAAAGTAAAAACAAAATGTGGAGAATTTCTGCCACCCACTTAGGTCTTTGAAAAGTGGAAAAATTGCCATCTGCTCTCCACTTTCAGAGGACAGTGGGTGTCTCTGAACCAAGATGCTTTGGATTGACTTTGGGAAGTTGACTATAGGAGCATTCCTATGCAGAAGAGGGACTTTTTGCTATTATTGCGGCTCTGTTTCTTGTCATTTGGTAGAATCCACATCAATCTGATTCCATTATCAAAGAGTGAGTGTGGCTTCCAAGCAAAAAAAGAGCAACAACATAACTGTGATATCAAAGTGCAAAAAATTACCTTCTCATACCTATCAGGATAGTGTCCAAACCCGAGACTGCTGCATAGTTTCAGTTGTTGAAATTACAACAATGCATTCAGAATGGAGCTGCTTAGCTCAGAAGAACTTTTTAAAGGTGCTCCCAATTATATGGTTCATATATTTCATGCCACATTTATGTCCATCTACCTCAGGGCTGTTGAGCCGCCACCTTCATTAACTGTTCACTCCAATTTAGATAAATCCTTTCTGAACACTTTGCTGTCCATTGCTTTAACCAACCTCTTTCTTCAGAAGATGGCTTTAGAGTACAGCAGATCTATGACAATGAAGTAATATCCATACTGTCTTACTATAAATATTACAGTGATCTGATTGTAAATATCAAAACATGTGTTTCTTATCATATCCTTTGAGGGACATGGTAACATAGCCACAAATGCTCCAAGATGCATTTGCCCAGATGCATTACTCCAGTTTGAATAACCATGTGTTTTGTGTTTGAATTAATTCTTTAGACAGATGACAGTAGCTATCCTCCTTCAATACTGAGGAAAAGGCCACCTGTGGACCAAGCTGTGGGGGAAAAGCGGAAAGCAGAGAGAAGGGTTCGATTTCGTGAGCCAGACGAAGTCATTGAACACGGTACGCTTAAGCTATTAAGCCTTTTGGCATGACCTTTCTAGCTTTTTAACACTTACTCTGTCCACATCAGCCTCCCCGTCTGATCATGTTTTTTGTGATTTTGAGCTCAGCACAGAGCAGAGAACAGACACTTTTTGTGCTCTGCAGATTTACATTGGGTCCTCTCAATGTAGGAGGTAGGCTGCTGCGTCACGCTGGAGCAGCCTCAGGGCTGGTCTTGTGGTGGACTCCTGTGTCAACCCCCACAGGGATCAGTGTAGATCATGGGTTTGGCTGAGCCCCAGGTCTACCCCAGAACAATGCTTCCACTCATAGAAAAGGATCTCAGACCAAATTTAAGCATGCTTACATCATTCTGGGTAACTAGGATGTAATGGCAGAGAGAGAACCAGCCCTTTCATGTTTCTGAGCAGCATGCTTGCCACAGGATACAATGGTAAAGGTCTGAGCCTGGCTGGCCCACTGTGTTAAAAGCAGCCAGGATGTAATAATTTCTGCCAGTGAGGGCACCCAAGGAATGTTACAGCTCACATAACCTCCAGTCTTTCATTCACTAGCCAAAATTACAGTTTGCAGGTAGGTCAGCTGAGAGTAACCTTAAGCAGGGGTCTAGCACAAGGATACGGTTTGCACTTCTGCACATTCTATATACAATTCATAGCCAAGTAAAAACTATTATTTCATTCTGACTTTCACAAACTGATTCAACTAAGAAAAAGATGTATCTGTTAGTAAGGAACTAAGTTTTGGTTTTAGTTCCTTACTAAAACAAGGAAAGGAACTTATTTTTGATAAGTCAGTCAGCAAAAACACAGGTGAGAGAATGGTTAAATTTCTATTTCAACCACGTGTTTGGACTGCTACACAGCTTCTAAAAACAAAGCTTGGCATCCACTACTGTGTTTGTACACAGACCTTGCATTGGTTTTGCAATATGTTGTTTCTGGTGCCTCCTAGTGCAGGAGTGAAAAGTTGTTTCTTGATGAGGTTGTTGACATGGCCTGGGCTTCCCCATAAAACTGAACTGGAAAGACTCAGTGAGTCATCTCTAAATTCTTCAAAGCTCAGCTGAGTGCTCAAGAGCAGTATTTTGATGAGATGTACTACCTCCTTCAGCTCCCTGCCAGAGCCCATGCCCCCAGATCAGCACTGGTAATCCTGCAGTCAGTCCAGCCCAGGGGAACCTGGTTCATCTCCACCAGTTCTCCATTCAGCACAGCCACTCTTGAGCTCCAGGGAGCTGCAAGGATAGAGAAGACTCTCACTCTTTTCCATGAAAACATGAGAAATGTCCCAATCCATAATTAGTATTCTGTGTTGCAAACAGCCTGTGATTTGGATGTTTTGCTGTTTGTCCACACATTATTAGCATAGAGGCTGGTAAAATGGAGGTTGCTGGCACCACTAAAATTTTTCCATTCTCTGGACTTTTCATCCCGGATTATGTCTGGGTCCCAGCTGACAAGTGGAGGCAGTTCCGGGATATTGTTGAATGAAAATTGCATCTCACAGTGGGCTTTACTTTCTTACCTTTCATTCCCCTCTCAGCCTGCTAGTCTATCGTCTTTCCCAGCTAGAAGTGATGCAGAATTGTGTCTTTTTTGCAAGAGATGACTCCTGACCTCCCTGCAACATCAGCAATCTCTGTTTCTGAAATCCCCCAAACAATGTTTTTTTTTCTCACTTTCCTGAAGTGCATGTACATCTGCATGTTTGCATGGAGTGGGTAATCCTCATCAGGCATAAATCTGTACAGTCAAAAGTGGTGTAAGAGGCGGCCCAGCATCTATAAGGTGACAGGAAATTTCAAAGACACTGCTTATTGCTTACTTTCTTATTCATCTGCTGCAAAGAGGCCTTTCCAAGTGTGTAAGAACATATTCATTCTGTTTTCTAGCCATTTCCTGCTGTGACTACGTAGTGGGTAAGTGAAAGTTTCACATTATAACTGTGAGCCATCCATGGCATTACCCTGAGTTTGCTTTGCGGCTGCTGAGATGTTCTCTGCAAATATATTCTCTGTACACAAAGCATTTTGTACTGTCAGTGGCTGTTGCTTTTTCTTCTCAGCATATGAAGAACAAGGTGTTGATGAGGTCTGGTGCAGTATTTTAAACAAGACATCTAGTAAGACAAATAGTGGAAACAAAAATGAAATCCCTAAAGCTATTTTTAATTTAAATATAATTAATATATTTTATGGCAATAGAATAGGTACAGGATTTGCGCTAAGATATGCAGGGAAAGCACCCCAAGCAAAACAATAGTTCTCCCTGCTGACTTTCATATGTGGGGAAGAGACAATTCATTTATATGCTGACAGCAGGGTAGAAATAATAAAAATAGTCTGTTTTTTTCTTTTTTGTTTGCAAGGATGTTTGAGGCCAATCAGCCTGACAGACCCTCAAGCAAGTGTGTGTATTTGGATGTTGCTATGATGGTGAACATTTCTAAAGCCCCCAGCCAACATCCAGTTGCTGTATGCAATGCAGTAAGGGGGAAGGGGCACATATATACATGTATGTATACACCCACATACACGCAGAGCCATAGTGTGGGGAGGCCAAAACGAAACAATTATCCCCACATTCTCTAGCTGTTGCTATTGCCCAAGAAGAGGGGTTGTATGCTGACGCCAACAGCAGCACCAGCTAAGGCAGTTATTGGGCTGGGAACACAGTACTATAGGCAGGAAAGAACCAGGTGGAAAAGGAAAGACCCAATATCCCCCAGGTGACAGTAGAAATGTGTGTCCAAGGCAGGAACTGAACCAAAATCTCCTGCATCCTGGTCCAGTGCTATTCTCAGATGAGTTGCCTTTTTCTTAGGCTGAGCACATGTCTAGGGCTTAGTGTGCTGTTTCAACAAACAATTTAACAAATTTAAGCATTGATTTTCTATTTGTAATTTAGAAAAGAGTAAACTTATATTTAAGCACATACTTGTAGCGATATGTTGAAGCTGTTGTCAGCGTAGCTCATCACTATTTTGTGGGTGGCATTATTCTTCCACATTATTTTTTTTCCTGTTCCTGGACTGAACATACTCCTGTACTGAGGATGTAAGGAAAAGCCGAGTTTACATTTGAGATCCCTCAGAAATTTCATGTGGAAAGTAAATTTCACGAGACTGAAAAAGGTTATAAACACTTCACAGAAAAGGGCTGATGTGAAAAGCCCTTTAGCTTCCACAGAAAAGTGTCCCTGCTACCAGGTAGGCTCGTCAGCCAGGCCCCAAGCTTTGAAAGGCAGGTGGGCATCCAGTCGAGAACTGCATCGTGTGGTGTGGGAGATCACACAAGGGAAATGCCAACTTCCAAGTCACAAATCTCTGCAAAAGCAGAAAGTAGTGAGTAATTCCCTGGCTAAATACTTTCCTATAAACCATTCATAGAATAATGCCAAATAAACAAATTTCTAAAAATTGAAGTCTGCTCAAGGATAATTTGCAAATGGAAAGAAGGGCTAAATGCAAATGAATAAATTGTTTGCTGCAAATAACTCACTCAGATCTATTATGGGACACTGATTTGATTTCTGGTTAGCTATAAAATGACTGCCTATTAACATTTTACCTTTCCCCATACACTTTTTGATAAATTATTATGTGTTTCTTGCTTGGTTTTATGACTTTTACCTTCCTCTCTGTACATCTGTATGACAGTTTAATTGACTGCTGTGTATTCCAGGGCTCATAGTTGAAGCTAATTTAAATATGTTACAGCTAATGTTGGCCCTTTACCCATAATAATGCACACCACATTCTTATTTCCTTATTGATTATGTGCATATGGCAGGAAAATAGCTGCACGCTACAGGTTTTTATTGAGGCATGAATTTGGTTTTATGCTGCATGTTTAATACTCATTGTGCTTTATAAAATAATATTGATTGTGCAATGGCCACACAGTCAAACAGGACAGCCAGATCTGAAACAAACTGGATCCCCGAAGCTCCAAGGCCACAGCCTCTGAGGAGCTGAATGGATGTCAGTGTGCTGAATGTAGCCCATTCATTTCCACATGCCCTGTGCCTGACCTGTGGCACTTCAAACATCCTTGAACTATCTTTTAAAGGAAAAAAAAAAAAAGTTTACAGTGTCCTCCTGCATCAGAGCAAGTGCTGAGGATGTTCCAGTGTAATTAGCACACCCTGCACTTAGAGAGAGGTTAAACCTGACAAGTTTTCTAAATGTGCCTCTTGGTTAATAGAGCCACATCTCAATTCTTATTGTAATTAGTAGAAGCCCTAAACAAGCTGAGTTACCAGAGAAAGGACAGAAATTTAGATGTCCTCTCTTTTATGGAATATTAGTGAGCATTAAATAATTAGATGAGATAGCTTAATATTCTCCTAGTATTTAACCTAACATTGGGCTTAAAGGTATAAAAAATAATTGCGGGAGGGAAAGTTGGGATCATGCATTAACTATGGTAATCCTGTTCTTATTGTATATAATTAAACTTTTTAAATGCTCCATTAGATGAGGTATTTTACACTCTCTACCTTCCATCAGGAGGTGTGACTCCCTATCACTTATCTGATGCCTACAGAAGTTGTCACAATCAGAGCCCTGTGTACCCTGCTGTTCCCAGAAATGTGGGACAGAGGCATCAGCAGAGGGTCAAATTTGGGAAGTGTTTAAGATGACACTAAAATAATGCTGCTTTCTTTTTTCTCCTCGTCACTGTTCAGTAGATGACAGGTCATCATCTGTATCGCCTGTGCTCCTGTGGCTCTCATTTTGTGCTGTGCTGATCCTGGCTGTGAGTCTCTACTACACCAGCATGAAGCAAGATGTCAAAATCCTGGAGGAATTTCAATCCCGACTTGTTATCTTCTTTCTTCAGATAAGACACGTTGCTCAGAAATGCTGGACTTGGCTTACGAGGCAGTAGCAATGTCCTTCGGCCTGAGAGACATCTCCGAGAACTGCTAACGAGCATGCAGCAGCACAAAGCTCCCAGTCTACTCCAGCCACACACAGGGAACACATGAGAATCCACCTCAAAGAGCAAGAAAACCACCTATTGTGCACTGTCCAGCAGCCACTTGTTCTCCTTTCTTTTTTCTTTTATTATTTTTTTTTCCCACATTACTGGGCAGTCATAGCAGCACCTAGAGGTCCCACCTCTCATGCTACATCATCTTGAACAGCAAGCAAGTATCTGAATTTTTTCCCCCAAAGAGCTTATAAACTGCTGATATGAGGAGCAGAAGTAGAGAGAGAAATATATTGATCTCTGCAGGCAGTAGCAAGCTCTGAATAAAAGTCTCCTGAGTCTCAGGTCAAAGCTTTAAATATCAAACTATCTTTTTCCTCAAGTCTCCTAAGAGCTATTCTGCAAAAGTTGAAGTAAAGCTGAGCTATTGCACAAACACTGCTCTGGTGGCCAAAGGCTTGGCTGTATTTATACACCTGAAATGATTATTAGTGAAATCCCAGCAAATGACTTGCTTGTTTCTCTTCATGCAATTTTTCCTCCATGGGCAAAAGCTGTTTCTTAATGATTCACTTGACTCCCAGGTGTGAAAAAGAACATGAAAACTCATTTAAACAGTAAATAGTTTATTTGCCTAACATAATAAATAGCAGCCTTGAATCCCAGGCTAATTATTGAATCAGTAGTTTAATCCTCTGGGTTTGATTCAGTTCATAAACCCCACAAGCTGAGCTTACAAAATTTATGATACTGCTTGTATTCAGTCAGAGGTTATGCATTTATGCCTGGGTGTTCAAGGCCTCATATAATGGTCATATGGACTGTTTCTGAAGGTGTGTAAGGCAAAGCTCCATTATTCCTTCATTGTCCCACCGTGTGCACCTCCCTGAAGGGAATCTTTTTAATTGAAATCATGTAATAAATGTGGAATGATGGGTGTCTTGGAGGAGAGCAAGTGAGTGCAAGCTTATGAACTCCAGTTAGGTTTTCTTCCTAGACAAAACCAGCACAATTAGCTTTTTAGGCCTTAAGTTATTGTCAAATAGTACCTGAAGTGTCCTTGGGTTTATTTGGTATGATAAGATTGACACCAGAGCCTATAAAAGAGCTGAAGAAAAGGAAAAAGAGAGAGAGAGAGAGAGAAAGAAAACACTGCAGAGACTTTGGCTCGAACTCCCCTGCCATTGTGACTTACCAAAAAGAAAAAAAAATGGTGCTTTATTTTTGGGGTTTTTTTTAAAGAAAACAAACAGGGGCATACCTTTCTGCCCCAACAATCTTCTTCCAAACAGCCCAAGGACTTTAACCAGGCAGAGGATAAACAGAAACACAGCATGCAGCCTTCTCTCAAGAGGAGAGTGGGCAGCACCTTGATTGAGAATGAGTCAAAAAAATTGCAGTCAGAGGTGGAGAAAAGTGACTTCAGGGGCCCTTCTCATGCTTCTCCTAAGATGCCCAAGGCCACAGCAACTGCATCCAACACGCTGCCAGTCTGGGAAGCAGGAGGAGTATTTAGCTCAGTGGCTCTTTGTGCAAATCGCTCGTGTACCCCATCTCAGAGGGTAAGTTTCACCGCTGCTTCCCTTCCCTCTCCCCCATCTCAGCCCTGCTGTTTAGGTAATAAAGAAGGAAGCTTTTAAACTTGTGTGCTGATGAATCTTTGATGAAAAGGTTTGGATTGGTATATGCATGGGGCAAGGGGGTCGTTACAACTTCTGGTTTCATTTTTTAATGTTTATGATCTTTTTAATGTTCATGTTGAAACCCTTTGGCAAATCAGTGACCTTCCTTCTCTGGACCAACATGTCCTCCCAGCACGTCGCAACGAGCCCCTTCAAAACATGAGCCTTTTCTGAAGGGATGGTTCCCTCACCACAAGTCATGGCACATTGCAACAAGCAAGCAAAGCCTGAGCTAACAAGAACAGAGTAATCTGAAGAGCAAGAGCAGTAGAGTGAAACCTTCCACTATGTTAGCAATCTGGTTTTGGTAACAAGTGAAAGTGTTAGGGTAAAACAGGAACTCCTCCTGGGACTGTGAGGGAAGATGTGGAGGCTGTGTGAAGTCTGTATGCCTGTCACTTCCCTGCACAGCTCCCAGGAGACAGGCATGGGACCACCTTTTACCCAGGTCTACTTTAAAAGGAAAATGGCCACATTCTCCTTGCTGGGGCCCAACTTTATCGGTGCAAGTGAGAACAGCTATCACATCTGGGGTGTCAGGGAAATTAAGCAGAGAAGCAGCTATTCTTGGCTTCTGCCTAGACTCTGGCTGGGACAGTTTTGGACATTGGCAAAAGCAGCACTTGAGTTGTCTGTTGAGAACTCGCCATGGCCTTGCAAGGACTCCTGGGTCAGGATTGTTTACTGCAGTCAGTCAGATATTTGGCAGGCTGCAGAAAGCCAAAACAAATTCATTACCAAGCCAGAACATTTGAAATAAATGAAATCTAAATCCTATCCCTGCGAGAGAGGAGGCATTTTGCAGGTGAAAAATCATAAGTTGAGAAAGCCAATGCATCTGTGTGAGTGAATGAAACAGCTCAATAACAAGGCTGGAAACAGGAGAAAAAGATCACGGCTCCTGGGCCTCCATTTTATTATTGTTACACAGCTTCACTGCGGACTTACCTGTTCTATTTCCTCCTGACTCTGAAGCTGTTTTCCCATTCATCCATCCTGCTTGCACACATACATACACACACACCCCCACACCCTTTTCCCACTCTTCCCCTTCCTTCTGTTCTTTATCCATCACAGATCTAGCCTCAATTCTTTCTGTGAGCCAGATGAGATTTCTCCTCATTCTTGTTCAATGCTGTTTTCTAGATGTGACACTTTTGTGAGCTTGGAAGAGCTGACAGGAGCTCTAAAGTTACACAAAATAGACAATGCAGGGTAATAATTCCTTTGCTGGCCATGCTGGGTAATATTTCCTTTCAGTACAACTCCTGATAATTTCTCATAAAGAGGTAAAAAAGGAAAAGGAGTATATAATTCATTGCTAACAGTCAAGATGCTCACCTGAATTCACACTGGTGCCAGTATGGTGAGAGATTTAGAAGTCAAGAGCCCTGCAGTCATAGAGTGTTGGGAGTTGGAAGTGACCCACAAGGATCATCAAGTCCAACTCTTGGCCTAGCACAGGCAATACCAAGACTCAGACCATGCATCTGAGGGCCTTGTCCAAATGCTTTTTGAATGTTGTCAGGCTTGGTGCCGTGACCACCTCCCTGGGGAGCCTGTTCCAGTGCTCCACCACCTTCTGGGTGAAGAACCTTTTCCTAATGTCCAACCTAAACTTGCCCTGGCACATCTTCCTGCAATTTCCTTTGGTCCTATCATTGGTCACCAGAGAGAAGAGATCAGCACCTGCCTCTCTTCCCCGTGTGAGAAAGTTCTAGACTGTGATGAGATCTTGTCTCAGTCTCCTCCAGGCTGTACAAACCAAGCGACTTCAGCCTCTTCTCTCACGGCTTCCCCTCTAAACCCTTCACCAATTTAGTGGCCTCCTCTGGACAATCTCCAGTAGCTTTATATCCTTTTTATACTGTGGCTCCCAAAGCTGCACCCAGTACTCAAGGTGAGGCTGCACCAGTGCAGAGTAGATTGGGACAATCACCTACCTTGACTGGCTCACAATGCAGTGCTTGATGCACCCCAGTCAACCAGCTCTGAGTGATTATTTAATCCAGTTTGGAAATGGACATGTTTTGTCTTTAAAAGGCTGAAAGAGGTAGTGATGGAGGACAGGATTTTTAAAGTAATTTTTTAAACAATCAGCAAGTAGGTGAGCTTCCCAGGAGCAGTGTCTGGGGTCACAAAAGTCAATGGGCGAGCAAGAGAGCAGAGAAGGAGGTCCATGCATGAAAATGGGCTAGCAACGGGGTCTAAGGGTAGAGGTGGTGTCTAATATCCCTTATGCAATAGGTATTAAATTAATGCACAACAGAAATCAGCAGACCACAACAGTATGGGATAAGTGTTGTTTTGATAGTGTTCAGTATATTCCTGTCACAGGAAGGGAGGGCTGCTGCTAACACCCTCTTCAGGCAGGGTCACCACATCAACAGCACCTGATTGCTATAGCAGGCATACCCAACCCATACAATTAGGTGAGATAGAAAACGACACAGTGAGATGACACTAGATTTTTTTATATCAATCTTTGAATGCACTCAGCATTAGTGCTAGTAAAAGGCAGTCCCAAAGACTGCTTCTAGTCCCACTCCCTCCCTTCATCTCTCCAATATTGCTAGTCTGGAAAAAAATTCATGGAGCAGGAGAAGCCTGTAGCAGCAATCTGAATTGTCATTTCTGCCTTTTGCCACTTTGAAGCAAGCAGAAAAGCTGGCAGCATGTAGGGTATTACAGACTGCTTCAAGGAATAACTCGGGAACCTTTAAGATAATAGCATGGACTTGTTTCTTATTAATTCCTTGCTCCAGGATACCTGTTAGGCCCACCCCTGAAGAGAAACACTGATGTTACAAGAAGAAAATTAACCAGCTGGCATTTAGAAAATAAATGTACCCATGTGGCCTGTGGTCTCCCTCTCTATTTGGTAACAAGCTGCCTTTCAGATGTGTGCTGACATGGGCGCATCTTCTCCTCATTTCCCAAGGCATTAGGGTTCACTGCTGAAAGGCGGTACCAAAAGGGCTCAGGCAGCTTAGGATGATTGGCCACATCCTTGACCATGAAAGCTGTGTCATGGGGATGCTGAGGAATGAGTGCATGAACTAAGTACTGCTACTAACTTTGAGGACTACTTTTTATCTTACATTGCAACAATTTAAATTAATCTTCCAAAAACAGGCACAGAAATATTGACTTTTCAGATAATTTATTTGTGTATGTCATTAAATCATAGAAAGCCAATGCACTGACCAGCAAAAAGCATCAATATATAAAACACATTAAGTCATTATCAGTAACACTAGAGTGTATCACTTACACTGAACTTAGTCCAGCTCCTACTAAAGCCAAAGGAAACTTTGTCAGTTACTCCATTAGCAGAAGAATTGGACTCAGAATTTTTATTTGCTGTTTACAAAGGGCTATATTAAAATACTAGTAAAAAGCTTCCCTTTTGAGAATGCATCAAAACAATAGTAAACCTCACTCCAGTTCTGTTTCTGTCAAATGCACGCAATTAAACCTCCAAATCAGCAGTCATTACACTGCAAAAGACCATACAAATAATGAGAGATAAATTCAAAACAGACCAAGCTCTACCTTCAGCTTGTGTGGACTGCCATGGCTCCAGTATGGCTCACAAAGCTAAGCTATATATACCAGCAAAGGATCTGCCCCTCTACTGCTTTCAGCAGTTAAACAAATTATGAAAAAGTGTTCAATTTTGTCCCCAAATACTCGTGACGTGGGGACCTCTTTAGCAGCATAACACAATGGTTAATCTAGACTCATATAAAGCTTTTCCCACATGGCTATAAGAAGAGACAGTAGCTCATGAATACGTAAGTCACAGGACACACATTTCAGAGAAGATTAAATGCTATCAGGGTCTGCACTGACTTACAAGCAAAGAAAGATCTGCTTCAGATCTTTGCAGGTGGTACCACACAAAAATCAAACCCTTTAAAACTATGGGTGCTAATGAGCTCCTTGCAAAAATGGCAAGTCTACAGAGATTTGGGAACAGTCTTTCCTTCCCCACACAAGCCATGAGCTGTACAGGGCAAAGGGCCGGCTGTAGGGTATCTAGATCCATCAACATGGAAAGAAGTTGTTTCCAAAGGAGCCTCTCCAAACCCAGTGGCAATGCAAGCACCTTTACAGTAGATATCTACAGAGCTGACACAGGCAGCTCTCCAGAAGCTGATTTTAGGCAAACACATGCTCCAAGGAGAGGCTCTGAAGTTTGTCAAGTCCCATGAGCAAGCTGGGGCTGAGCAGACCAAGCAAAGGCTGGATCTCTCACATCACAGCCTGAAAGCTGAAATCCCTCATAGAAAATTTACTAACAGTTCTCCTCACTAACCTACTTCTACTCTGATTTCTGGCACTCTCCTGTACCACTACTTGTCCCCAGTACAAAGAGACATGAGAAATAAGACCTGATCAGCTTGACAGCACTCAAACCCTCCATGAAGTTTGCAGCAGTGTGTTTAGAGATGAAAGGATCCAGGGAAAGGACATGTCAGTGTAATTGTTGGGTTTTTTTGGTTGTTGTTTTGTTTTGTTTATAAACCTCCAAAAACCTCTTAGTAGTATACTTCAGATCACAATATATTGATTTCCCAATTGTGTAGCTTGGGCTGAAAAACAGCAATAGTTTTATTCAGAGAGTATTTGACCAATTGTTATGATGCCATCAGTCTGTACTGGTTGTGGACCTCAATGCAGTGGTCCTCCCCCTGGTAGGGTGCTGCTCAGCATGGAGCTTCTCAGCATCATTTAGCAAAAGGACTGCTTGCAACTCCTAAAGACTGTGGTTTAATAAGGAGACTGTTAGTACTTTTTGAAGTTAAATGTTGAACACTGTTTAAACAATGATGGTTAAAAGTCTTGCAGCAGCCTAGAAAGTGGAAAGGGTTAACTGATGCAGTCAAAATCCAGTGTGTTGCAGGAAGATGTGCTCTATTTCAGATGCAAACTGTTGGACTTCACAGTGTTAACAGGGAACAATAATTCCCTCTGCTGTAGGAGTGAGGGAGGGAAGAGGTCTGGATTGTGTTATGTGGGTTGCCATGACAGATTATTTTCAAACATTTCCTTGCCTTAAAATCTATGGTTTAACCTAACATTCATCTAATTCGACCAGGTTCCTGGAGGGACTGCTGGCACCAGCCTTGGGAACCTCTTAGAGCAATGTGTCACCCAAATCAGGCCTGGCTTATGTAAAGGGAAGGGTTTGACATCATACATCAGAGAGCTCAAGTGAGAACAGGGAAAATCTGTGACACTTTTTCTTATTTTTTGACAAAAGGTAAAGTTTGTCATAAGAGCTGAAGTTTTTCTCACCTTCATAAATACTCTTCAGAACCTATATACAAACTGGAGTCAAACTTGCCTAAGTCTGGAGGGAAACGAGGGGGGAGTAAGGAAGAGAGAAAAAGTAGTTTTTTCACAGGACTGTTTACTCCCTTGTGTGAAAAATCACTCCACAATAACAATAAATCTTCATTCCCACCTCCTGGCAGGTTGTCTCAACCCTCACTTTACAACATAGTCAAGTGGAAAGGGGAAATAAAAACTACTCAAATCTGGTGTCCACCATATACAAACAATTCAAGCTATTTCAGTGAGCAGCTTTTGCTGCCAAGTACTTTATCTCCTTGATAAACACCAGAACCACTAGGCTGAAACATTGCTATTTGGGAATTTCAAGCCAAGTGGAAAAGCTGCAACAGGAGGATTTGAGGGGGATCCAGAATAACACCAGGGTGGCAGCACTTGTCATGTAGATGGAGGTTTGTGTCTCCCAAGGCAGGGTGGGGATTAAACGTGTGCCTCGTGGTTACCTGCCTATGGGGAAGGATGGGGAAGGATCATTACAGGCATTTTAACAAGTAGCTCATTGCTTTCTGCTACCCCTGTGAAATGCAACTTTTCAGGTAATATATAAACTTCCATGTCTAACAAATCTCAGTTGCTGGCTTTTTATTTTGGTGAGAAAAAAAAAATTGGAAAAAAAGAAACCCAAATCAAAACAAAACAAAATAAAATCATTATTTGACTAATCAAAAGGGCCTATTCACACAGACCTTCTTGGGTGCCTATGCCATATATTTTTTAGGAATAAGGATCTGACAGGAAACTAACAAGAGCTAAACCCTAAATCCTTTAGCCATCTATGAAAACAGGATTTAGACTCTCACATGGATTCAGTTATTTTGACTATTGTATTCAATAACAGTTCAAGCAGTTATAGCAGCTACAAGAGGTAGGAAAGTTGAAGCACTCAGGTGAATACATTCATGGTGATCTATATTTGCAGTATCAGTTCATTTACATTCTTTGGCATGGACAAGAAAACTAAAGAGAAGGCATTGCTATGTAAATACTCTTCCCAACAAAAGAATGGAAAGATGCTATCACTCACATGCTTGCACTGAAATAAGCAGTACTTGTTATATATTAAGTAAATTGCTGTCTAACCTCTCAGAAACAAAATGTTATGTTTTCTGAGAGAATGCAGTTGTTTTTTTGCCCTTCAATGTCAGGAGTACATCAAAGTGCTGTCAGCAGACAATGGTTAGATTCATGAATTATTGAGTAGAATTTTGTCACTTCTAAAAAACTTTTAAAATCTTTTATGTGTGTATTCGTGCACATTAAATTACAGTTCAGGTTAACTTTCCTCTTTCTTATGTTGGACAAAAATAGAAATGTGCACTTCAAGACAATAGGACCATGAACAGAAATAATTCTAAAACAATTTCAGTGCTCATGAGCTGATATGAGCATTTTCTTACTGCATGTATGTATGGAAACTAGACAGGTAAAACCTGCCCCTCTTCCCAGACTGCCTAAACATAAGGAAAAGACGTTTGTGGTCTCCAAAGCAAACATTACAATGAGATAAAAATGGGTTATTTCCATCAGCAAAGGAAATGGTCTGAGACACAAACTTAGGACCTGGATACAGGCAGGACTCCCATTAGCTCAAGGATGTTCACACCCAGGCCATTGATATAGAAGAAAAGACAAAAGTTTTGTCAAAATCCAGATTGGTTTGTCACAAAAATACTGTAAATCTTGATAGAATGAATGAATGACTGTCTGGACTTTTGTTAAATTTATCATTTAAATAGTAAAAGTTATTTTACATGCAATATGTTTACGGTGGGGGGCTTTGGAGAAGGGAGTTGATAAAAGCTACATTGACCCAAACACAAGGTTTGCATGTACATTCTTGCACTGAACATTTTGCAGGTGGCATCCATTCTGAATTTGCACATTTGATGTTGCCTTTTCTAAGACCTATTACATGTATCAATGTATGATTTGAGGTTGTGCAGAAACCCTGTTTCCATCATAAAGCCTACACAAAGGCCTGTGGCTCACACTTCCCTAGCAAGGAGGCCCCACGTTCTGCACCCAGATCAGCCTGAACAGGCTCCTGTGCACATCACCCACTTCTCAGGAGATGGTGTCCAACCATCAACCTAAGGGCTAAGGTGCATGAGGTGTGAACAATTGAGATTGAACCAATAATGCAACAAAGACTAAAAGATTCTGGAGGACAAATGAAGGGGAAGCATTGCTTTGTATCTCACTGATGAGAGCCTTCAGCTGTCCAAGGGAATGCTGAGTGGCCTCTCAATCAGTCATGCATTTCACATGCAATAGCCATTGCACCAAGAACCCCAAAGCCCTCAAGCTAGGAATCAGTTTGTCCAGTCTAGCTCTCCATTTCAGAGAATAACACAACATAAATCATTCTAACTCGCTATTTACATCAAGGATTTAGAAGAAACGGGGCAAGTGCACATGGTTTCTTAGGGTGAGTTTTCAGGTTACTTTACATACAGAGGGTTAGACTGATTAGATTGTCAGACACTATAAATCAGTTTAGCCCTTCTGTCCCTCAAGAACTACACACTCACTTGCTGCACCAAAGATCTACTTGAGTTTCTTCAACCATTAAGGCAATAAAAAAGTTTTCAAATGAATTCTGCCATTTCAACTCCTACTACTAAATAACTATTATAAGTACATCTTTTTTTCTCCTTTGTCACCTTATCTTTTCTAACAGCAAATAAATGACTGTTCACAAAAAGACATGCTAGCTGTTTTGAGACAGAATATAGTACTGTGTTGCAGAAGACTATGGTTTGGCAACCGAAGAATTGTCACTCCTATCAAAATGCGCTTTGTTCGTTGCCTGCAAGTCTGTATTTTAAACAAATTGATAACAGGACCATGTTCATGGCTGGGTCACTGGTCATTCAGAAGTCCATTTTGTAGAATTCCTGAATCAGGGGAAAAGTACCCCTTGCTCATGTAATATAACTGTAAAATGTGTGCTTCCCTTCCTTTGCAGCTCTGCTTCGATCCTAAATACTACATAGGTTAAATCAATAGTGTGTTGTATTGGTGAGGGAAGGCCTTGAAGGGAAATGTGACTCTGTTCCTGACAGGGCTAATTCAGGCTAGTATCAGGACACTACCCAGAGACAGGGGAGGACATAAAACATTTGCAAACCTGCGTTAGAAACCCATCTGAGCCCTTTGGAGGCTGTGCACTGGCCAGTGCTTTCCTACTCCACTCACATCACATCCACATCCACCTCTGGTTATCATAGCCTATATATCATTGCACAGATCATAATATTAATTAAGAAAAAGGCAGTGTACAAAGTTAAGGCAACCCAACAACCACTCCAACTTAAGCTGCCTGTTAAGAGAAGAGCCTATAACCATATCACAGAAGAGCAGTGGAATTATTTCTGGCATATATCTGTATATGTTGTACGTACACAAATACACCACCTCCCTGACACTGAGTGCTTTCAAGACAAGGTCTGTGTACTCAAGCATCCATCACTGGTTATTTTAACAACCAGTTTTCTAAGAGACCATAGAAACATTGCCATAGCACGCATGTGTCCTTCAGTTTTTAAAGTAAATCATCATGCTCTTATTTTTGCAAATCCTATTGAAAGTTCACAGCTGAAAGATGTCTAATAAATTAGTGAGATAAGGAGTATTTGTGCCCTCATGAGGAAATTCTATTCCAAAAAATGGCTTCAATGTAAACACTCAGACAACACACGTTTGCTCAGATTTTTCTGAGCAGTATCCAGTTGCATTCAACCAAGCAAGGCTCACCCTGCTTTAAAAGCAGTTCTCAGAGGCCAAAACAAAGATGTTTTGACTGTAGTTTTAGCATCACAGGGAACACAGTGACTAAACAACTGCATCTCACATTCCCCACTAGAATGGCTCACAGCTTTGCAATGGGCAGCAAGAGGAGGGGCTGCACTGGCAAAAGCCACAAAGCTTTTTTCCCTTCCACCATGTGACAATAAATAAATACAAGTATAAATACCATGCAGGGTTCTAGTTCTTTGAATACATCTCTTGCTAGAGTGTTCCCAGAGGTTTGCTTTTGGAGATGGTAAATTAAAGAAGGCATTGAAATATCACAGAAATGCAGCATTTGACGCAGAGAACTGCAGCCACACTCTGCACTGGTTTGCAACATGTGACTAAAAGCAGAGGTCAGAAATGTACAAAAGAGAGATGTGTAAGAGAGAGTATAGGTAGGTGAGGGGTGGGGTGGGGGGCTGTGTATAAATAATACATCTATTCTAACACATTTTTAGCCTGGCATCACCAGGCTGGCCTGAGTGTCTAAGTTTTAGGAGAAGAGGTTGCAGAAATCTAAATGCAAACAAAAAACCCCAATGAGTCCAATAACTGGGTGTTGCATGATACCCTTCCACCCCTCAAGTCATCCAGAAAGCTTCTCACTACATGCTCTACCTTCCCACCTGCCCAGGCACCTCCTTCAAAACTAGCTTTCCATTTAAGCATCACTGATGCTTGCAAGCTGGTTGCCAGCCTCACCCCACCTGGTCAAGTGAAAGTAGCTGGGGAAAAGAGACTGGGATGCATGTGGGACTCAAAGAAGAGTTTCAATCTCTTTTCAATTTATATGCCAACTCAAATACCCAAGGTGCTTGCATTCACAGGCTCTGAAATGTAACTGGGGTTAGAATATTTCACCCAGGTAAAGGAATTAGACTAAGCTTTGATAACAAAGTTAACAGGTGAATCTGTACATGTACTTGTGTTGGGCTGGACTTTCCAAAGGCTGAAGTTGAAGCATTTCATCCCTACTGACTTTTACTTCGAGGTGGGATCCTGGCTGCCCCAGGTACTTTAAAGATCCCAGTTTTTGTCTATTGAGCTGCACAGCAATGAAGACAGCATCAGGGAGATAGTGTCAGGGTGGCAAATGTTAGTGAAGATGCTAACAACTAAAGGTAACCCTTTAGTTGGGTTTTTTCCCTAGAACAGAAACCCCAGGACCAGTGTTTGCTGTTTCTCATGGAAGTGAAAACAAGGAAAAGACCTCAAGACAAGAGAAAAGAAAGGTAGAAGAAAGCATCAGCTCTGGACAGCCTCACCAATGAGCAGCATCTTCTTCTTCCTTGGAACCAGAGACAAAGCTTGAGCCCTGGTATCTCAGAGAAAGGATAAGGAGAAGAGACTTGCAATCTTCTGCCTTCTGGTTCTTCAACCCCCAGGCAAAAACAGGAATGGTGGTCCCAACCCACATCTTACTTCAGCCTAATCTTGATTTGGCACATACATAGAATATATTATACAAAGCAGCAGCATGGTTCCATATGAGGAGTAAGGCATGACTGAAGTAATTGTGGGAAGAGACATCACTGCTGAATCTTAAATTCAAAGTGAGACTGGAAGGAGAAGTAGTGTCTTTTACAACTGGAGAAACAACTGGGGAAACATAGGAAGCAGGCTAACTTTCAGGACCCAAGCTCTTCTTCAGGGTATAAAGAGGAAGGTCATGCCCTGGCAAAAGGATGAGGTATCTGCAAGAGTGTAATCCTTATTAGACCAAATGAATAAAAAGAGGCACTCCAACAGTCCTGATCTCTGAATTTTAAATTGGCTTTAAGCTGAAAGAGGGTAGGTTTAGATTAGATATTAGGAAGAAATTCTTCACTGTGAGGGTGGTGAGACACTGGAACAGGTTGCCCAAGGAAGTTGTGGATGCTCTTCTCTGGAAGTGTTTAAGGCCAGGCTGGATGAGGCTTTGAGCAACCTGGTCTAGTGGAAGGTGTCCCTGCTCATGGCAGGGGGATTGGAACTGGATGATCTTTAAAGTCCCTTCCAGCCCAAACCATTCCATGATTCTATGATTAACTAACTTCCCTCTTCAGGAACTCTTCCTCTGATGTAATTTCACAACTACAAAAAGGCCATCACTGTAAAGCCTTCAAGTAAATTGCATTCCCTTGTGAGCAGAAATCATGCTGAAAAACAAAATCACTCTACAGATAGCTGTGGCTAGCTGGGACTATAAGCAATGTTCACAAGACCATCTCACTGCTTACAGTCCATGGATGTTTTTTTCCCTAAACCTGTAAGAACAATTTGGCTGTTAAATGTAATGTTAGAATTTATGCCCTAAATGCTTACAAATTCAGGGATTTGTTATGACTTCAAATTCTGTTTCAACCAAATGCTTAAGCAGGTACTTAACTTCAAGCACCAGGTAGTCCCCAGAAGACAACAGTAAATCTGTGTGGTTGTGCTAGCCCCAGGCTTGAGCTCTGATGGAGTAGAAGCCTGCTGTCTTCTGTCGCCAGGGCAATATAGGTATGCATGGTTTGCACTCAGGTTGCAATAATTTGTGTCTCAACTGAAAAACAGTTGCTACAGACAGTGTATGAGCGCTCACAAAAATTCTTCTTCAACCTAAACTTAACTGCTTGCTTGAGTTTTCTCCTGAATCAGGGTCTTCTGTGTAATGTGTACCCAGGAATAGCTGCCTAACTGTAGTACTTTACTTCTCTACCATGCAAATCCCACACTCATTGAAGTCTGAAGTCTCTCTCCTTAATTATCAGATCTACTTCTCATCTCAACCATCCACCTTATTTGTTGAAGCACTGGCCAAGCAAAACTGAGTACAACAACAAAGTCACTAGTGAGCTTTGTGAAAATAACAGTTCTCCCTTTTCACAGTAAAAATCATCAGCCCTGTAACTCCTGCCTGTGAGAGGGGAGAATGGATCCATTCAACACTAAACTGCCTATAAAATAACTCAGCTGTTTGAGCTCCTTGCTATGTTTATAGATATATAGAGACACCTACAATGCAAATGTTTACAGTAATTTTGCATACCCTATATGAAATAAATATCACAAGTAAATTCTAATACTCAAAACTGAATAGGATACAATGTTAGGGACCAAGTTACATTCACAAATGCACAAGCATTAATACTATCTACTCAGTCTAACTTCTTAGTATGCAAGCTTTGGCAATTGCTAGCTACACTACATTTCAGGAGTCATAATAAATGTTGGTCATGCCAAAATCTAAGAAAAAAACAAAACCACATAAATTCTCCACCATCCTTCCAAATGATATACAGTTTTTGACAGATACTGTAATAAGATAGTGGTTTCATGAAACTCATTAACACTGTCCAATATTCAATATCAAGCCTGGAACACGGGTCTTTATGTTATAAATGAATTCAAAATCAAAGCAGGAGCAAAAAGTTTGTCAGCACTGTGTCCACACATAGCAAAAGCAGAGACAGCAAGAGTCTGTACCTGGACCACACCTGCAATTACCCAGAATAAAGTGAAAACAAGGGCAGCCTTACTGGCAACAGGGAACAGAGGGAGAGAAGCAGGACTGGACACAGGCCCAGTTACAAATGTTGTTGCAGAATAGTTTGAAGAAATAGGCTAAACTCTGTAGTGTGGTCTTGCCAGCACAATCCTCAAAAATGGCCCCTTCTCCGAAAGGCAGTGATAGCACATAGGAGCTCTGCTAGCAAGAGCAGGGTACAGATTGTGCCTGTGCAGGACAGAAAGTTTGCTATGCCAATGGCCCAAGGGGCACTTCGTTCTCTTTATCCTAGTATAAGTATTTCTGCCAACAATTTCATATGGAGGAAGTAGGTGATTCACAAGTACATCTCCCTTCAGGAGAGAAAAGATCTCACACACTCAATACCCTGACTCAGCTTCAGCTCATACTATTGAATAATAAAATCTAGATACTGCCCTGGAAATTTGCTTACACTTTAGATCATGCCACTTTTTTCATCTTGCAAAGAGGTTCGTGAAGAAGATCTTCCTAGCAACAGCTCCTTCTCATGGATCAGGCTATCTAGCAGGTCCTCCTGTCTGTAGTTATGATAAACCTTCAGGAAAGCCAGAATGGTAATTCCCAGCCAAGTCAGCCAGGCAGCCCAGAGACCAAACTAGAGAAGAAAAGAAATGATAAAGAGGTCAGTATTTTATTGTAAAAACAAAGTCAACTGTCCAGGTGAATATCAAAATCTCAGCTGGACCAAAACACATGAAGTCACATCAAGTCACACCCAGTGAAATCCTGGCCCCACTGTTCCTCAACTCTGTCAAGTTATTCCTGGCTTTAAAAGGAAAAATTCTTTATCTACTAGAAAAACTGCAGCAAAAGTGCACTAAGTACAATAATGAAAAAAATAAATCTATGTAACCTGGGTGCATCTGATGAACTTCCCACATCTGACATTCTGTCAGGCCCCAAATTCTTGACATTATTTTACTTTTGTTACTTTAGAACTGCAATATATTTTAAGACATTTTCCAAAACTTTCTTCTCATGTCCTTTGGGCCTCCCACTATCCCTGGAGAAGTATAAATTTTAAGGTATTTCCATCCAAAATATTGTTGAGAAAATGTTATCAATGGAGCTGTTGCATCTGGGGTAAGTGGTTCACATTACCATGAACTCAGACAGCAAGAGAAACCCACTCCAGTCCATCCAAGTTCCTGGTGGCTCAATTATACCTGGCATGAGATATCTGAGCTTAAAGCCTCTGATCTACAATAGGTTCCATCACTAACTTGTCAGTCTCTCTTGCTTGACTTCATAGAAATAACTGCTTTGATTTGCACAGGTACTCGAATGTTGGTCTCCCCATCACAGGGGAGGCTCATTTGTAGTAAGGTTTTCTGGCAGAAATTCCTTTTTAATTCTATGATGCCTTTGGCAAAGAAACATTAATTGAATCCCCATATTTCAGTTTTTACAAACTGCATTTTCAATTTAGAAAATACAACAATTTAAACACTTCCAGACAGTAATACAGCTGTTTGCTCTAATAGCCAATTTAGATAAGCAAGGACTACTACTTTTTAAAGGGAGTTTATGTTCCTATATGTCTTATGCACTTTGGAAATTCTCTTAAATATTTCTACCCCTGCTTACAATTATCTCAGTTCACCAGTAAAGAATATTTTCCAAGACAATACAGTCCTTGGAAATAAGATTGTATTAATTTGGCTTTATAGGACCATATCTAAAGAATTGGAAGCTTTGCATTAATTTCTTAAGCACCACTTCATTAATTAAATATTATCTTAAAGGCATTGAGATATTTGCTACTGCTGTGGTCTCCTTGGCATATTTGATGTGAAATGGATTTAGACAAATTCAGTGAAACTCCCAGAGTCATTCTGTTGTGTTGGAAGCATCTAAATGGAGGAAAGCGGACAGAGGCAGGATCTGTGTACATGTGTCTGTGTTTGTACACGCACCTAGACACCTGCCAAATATCCAAAGCTTTAATTAATCTGCCTGTTCTTCAATTCTAGATTTTATCCAGAGCCTATATTTGTAATTCTTAAATTGCCAGCAATCTTGATTTCTCCATTCAGACCACTGCTTCTAAGTAAAGCCTCCTGTAGGAAATTATTGCACTTAGAATGAAATATTTGCTTCACTCATAAGTCTAGTCTGTTCTTGGATTTTTCTTTCTACTTCTTCAAAGAGGCTTAGTTGCCCTCCATAGAGACATAACCCCTTCACTAGCTGGCAGATTGAGAGTTAATGGCAAATTCTGCTACAGAATACAGCCTGGCCTTGGGCTAGCATGTTGTAAGGGGTCACTTTTATGACATAATTCTATCCTACATGCAGGTGTGTCTGAGCTGGGCATCTAGATGCTGGCAACAAAGGCACAAAACTAGTTTGTGGCCAAGAGGCACAGTTACCTGCAAGGAGCACCCCAGGCAAGCTAATGCTTCTTCCCATGTGGGACAACATAAGAAGCATGTATACAGGTGCAGCCCCGCATGGATGGTGCTGTCCTCCTTGCAGAACGACTACGTGCTAACATGCACAAGTGCCCAAGTCCCAGCACTTACTGACTTTGAGTGTTGACTTAGAGTTACTACATTCAATAGAAAGGTCTGACAGCCTCAGAGGTCTAACTCTCAAAGATTCATCAGAAAAGAGCCTTATCTAAATGACAGTAATCCTTAATTATTTTAGGTGATAGGGCTTAGGTGATCTCAGATAAACTCATGGAAGGCAAAGCTAATATCCTCATGATTTGGTGCAGGTCAGACATTATTCTGAGCAGCAATGAAGCACTCCAGAACATTGGAGCATCACAACATTTGCAGAGCTCAACCTTTGGAGAAACAATTTCCCATCACGAGTAACAAGATCAGTAGCAGAATCAGGTTCTATCATCATGTCTACACTCAAAACTATCTATTTTGCATTTAAAATGCCAATATGTCTGTTACTATCATCCTGATTGAGCACTTGCTGAAGTCAGTGGAAATGTTCCCATTGATTTTGGAGGTTGGTAGTTCAGCTCCAGCAAGCCCAGCTCAAGGAGCAAATGGTAAATGAACTGTAACAGAACCATGACCTAATCTGACCTACCTGTGCAATTGCAAACTGGTCATAGAAAGCAGAGTTTTCTAAGTTCAGTTCAAGATCTATATCCTGTAACTCTTCACAGCTACCCAAGGAAGGCATTTGGAGGGAAGAAAAAAAAAAAAATTATTTCAGAGATTCCAGACAGGCAAACCAAACATAAAATGAAGCAACATCTTAAATGTGTTTCGAACAGTCACAACGGCATGTTCTATCAAAAGATATTTAAGTTATTGCAGGCTGCTTGCCAATCTTCTCTAAAACTAGGCTAAAAGAGGCATGTAATTGCTCTCTTTAAAAAAAACAATCTATCATTATGTAAGTGCTAACACCAGTCTTCCATGAGTGGAACTGTAATAGTTGTTATGAAAATAGTATAGTGAAAACTCTCTTCTCCCGCTCCCCCTGACCCTCCCACATACATGCATCTGTCGTCAGGTTGGTTGCTTCACCCCTCAATGAACCAAATTGTATGAGCCTCCATTACCTTTTGACTTCACCAGGAAAAGCCTCAGAAGAAGGGATTGTGTGGGTGTTTTTGTTTCAGATGCTCCAGCAAGGAGACGATACTCTGATGGTAACATAGAGGCTGCCTACAGATTTTACAAATAACTTGGACCTTTACTGGTGTGAAAAAAATCCCAGGATTTTGAGGTTGTCTTTCTATCTCTTGGTTGATTTCTGCAGCCTCTTCTCTCTCCTTTTCAATGCTGTCGGTCATCTTGGGTTCTTATCCGAATATTCGATTAGGCATTTTTTGTAATAGAACTTTTAACCGAATATTCAAATAATTCAATTAATCGTTGCAGCCCTAAACAGAACATTTACTATGGCATCTTACAACATATGACAATGTGCAACATAAATGTATAACTTAAATAGTACAGTTGTTTAATATCATATGACATAAAATGTCACATTCTCCACTCTCTTCATTGTTATTTGTTTGGTAGGAAAAAATCTATCTTAACTTATCATGTTTCCTATAAGGAGAATAAACATCATGGGATACAGTAGATCATTTTAGGATCTGTATGTTTTGTGCACTCTAAGAAAGTATCAACCATCTGTACCCTGCACTTTACAAAGTACTTTCCATTCTTTGGCTCTCAGAGTGTCCACAGCACTGCCATGAGGCCAGCATCTTTACACTAGTTTTTGGATGATGTTGCATAATAGGTATTATGGCAAGATGAGTGACTTGCCCTCTGTCACACAGTGGGTCTGTGGCAGAGCCAGGACAGTAAGTCCTGACTCCCAGTCCCCTGCCCTGCTCACAAGACCACACTTCCCCCATTCTTACAGCATTTCCAAATCTACCTCTCCTTTGGAAATGAAAATGTTTAAACTAATGGATTTCTTTTGCATGTGATTGTGACTCTTAAAAAGACCATGAAACATGATGGAAATCATACTTTTCTTTGTGGGGATCTAAATGAAAAAAAAAAAGTTTTATTTGCTTTTTTGTTCCAGATTAAAAAAAATCTTGATTTCCACATTACAGAGACCTTCTCTCCCTTGCTCACCTTGCTCACCTTGCATGTAATAACTACAGTTTGTAACACCACTGTTCATTTGTGCATATACTAGGGGAGGGGGGAGGAAGAAAATGTATTCTTCAATACTAACCTATTTGGCATGCTTCCTTTTTCGGTAATTGCATCACACCACATGTTAAATCCTACACTCACTATAGTGCTAGCAATAAATGTGATAAACACCACAAAGGCGCTGATCAGCAGATTCAGGAAGGCGTAAAAGAAAGAGCTGCAATAAAAAGGAAGAAAAATGTAACTCATAAACAGCTGAAACACAACATCAGCAGTCTCTCTAAGCAGCATACACTGGGCACAAAGATAGCAGTTTCCATTTGAAATATATCTGCTTTAATTAAGAACACCTAATACATTGAAAAACTATGGATTATGATTTTGAGTCACGTTACCTTCATTTGTAAGTGCTTTTGACTTTGATTTTTTTTTTTCACTGTAAGAGGATGGGGCTTTAAATCATAAATACTAAGTGGTGATTGTTCACACACACCATAGCCTTCATTAGCTGTAGTGATGAAAACCACCATTGTTAAAATAAATGTCATTAACTCAAATTATGTAGTAACTGGAACTAAAATTATTTCATTACTGGAGTGATAATTGGGACAAAAATTGCCTAGGAGAAGGAAACTAAAAATAAAACAACACAGTACTGATAGCCATAATCATTTTAAGCAATGTAACACAAGATAGTGCCATCATAGGACACGAATCTCACTTTTATGGGCAATTTGCAGAGCAGGCCAGCTTCTCCTGGGATTTCACTTGCTTTGGTGTCAGTATGTGATTTCTGCCAGCGGAATGTCAATTTATTTCAGCCCTACTAACTCTGCCCAACCAGGGCCAGCCCTAGGCATGTGTTTGGAGTGGTAGGGGATGGGATGCTTACAGTGGTCCCATAAAACCAAGGAATTTTCTACTCATCTTCCAACTTTGCTGCTTAACTCTCCCTCTTAATTCTAGTTAGTGAACTTTCTAATCCTTTTCTCATTCATCTGACCAAGTCCTTCACTACTTGAAACTGCTTTAGGTAGCACTTGGAAAGTCTCATTATCTAAAAACTGGACATCTACTCCAGGTTGGAGAAAGATTGGCAACTCTAGGAGGCAGGTAAACCTATTCAGGTTAGGTGGTAAGGATGAATATGACAAGTTTCCCACCAGTGCCACTCATTATGCTGACGAGTCTACTCCCCCCAGAGAACAAAAAAACAGTCATTTGTTTTCTGTGGTGGCTCATTAAAGGAAAAGCCATGAGGCTTTTTGAGTCAGTGGAATGGTTCTGGGCTGGTCAGTTATAATTTGTACAGGTACACATGGTGAGACATATGTGACCTCAGGAGGACTTTAAAATGACATGAGGAAATAATTATCAGTGTGGTTAGGATGTTTCATTTTGGGTTGATATGGCTTTAGAGGGGCTGTCAAGGCTCTCTCCAAAATGACAGCAATCCCATCCCAACACTGATAGAAAAGAATTGAAATAAACCACCTTCCAGATGTGCCCTTACAGACTGTGGTAGGACCTGGATGCCAGGACGCTTGACTTACAGATGAACGTTGAGACGAATCCTACTCTTATCCTTTGGCTTCGGTGGACTTGGTGGACTAGATCAGCTCACCTCCACAGAGTGCCAGGGTCACCCATGTAGCAGAGGGAGCTGGCACAAGCACACCATGGTTTTGCATGTTCACTGTCCATGCCCTCATTTCACACCTAGCCAAGATTTAATTCCAAGTGTCACTAGGTGCACCTTAGCATGGAATGCTGGCCTGAGAGGCAGAAAAGACTTGAGCTGTCTGCTGAATAAAGATAGACTCGACAACAGAATTAGTAACAGCTCTAGAAAAGGAGCAGTTCCCAGGAGTATTCAGCAGATCATCACCATCCAAGGAACCTCTATTTCTCTCTCTACTTCCTACTCCAGAGCAGAAGAGGTGCCAAGGTCCAGGATTTGACCTTCCACTGAGTGTTTTCCTTGATTTGCACAGGGCAAGCAGTAACCATCAGTGTGTGCTGGAGGTTCCACAGTAGAGAACTGTGCTAATCTGGCTCTCTACCCTGCAATCCTAGTATCTGAGTTTTACCTCTACCTTTCAGCTGAGCTGAATAGTCCCAGGCCCAATGCACGGCTGGCAGCCAGCACTTGCTTTTCTGACTCCTGCAGGCAACTTGAGCTCAGTCTGTCCCTGAGACAGGGGGTGCTGAGACCCTGTTAAGAAGGATTTTTAGCTGTTCTAACTATCTGACAGCAACCACTCAAAACCGTTGCACATGAAGACTGACCACCTTGTTAGGATGCATAGGATGCTAACATTGACTTCCTCAGGCCAACTGACCCCAGAGCAGGCCCAGCAGCAGTGATCCTAAAGGGACAATTTTCAGAGGCCTGCCCAACAGTTCTGAACTAAATAGCCACATTTGGAAGCAGGCCAAACATCTGATCCAAATTTCATTATCAGAAGGTTTTTACTGTTGATTTATTCCAAAAATTAACTCGTTCTGAACTGCAAAGCTGGAAAAAGCATCTGGATTCAACTAATCCTCTATACGTATCTGATGACCTGAGGAAGCTGAATTTTCATGTATTAAGAAGTCCATGGTTATATTTAGATCTTGTAAGGCAAATTTTAATATGGAAATGTTTCTGATATATACTTGCTATAGTATACTTTAGTATTAGGTAGCTTGAGAATGGTTGGAAACAGCCAGAGAGACAACACTGCTACTCAGTCCCCAATATTACCAACATCAGGGTGTTGTACAAGACCAGATGTGCATAGCAGCCCCCAACCCAAGAAACCTCCAATCCAAACAGACCTGGACACCAGTGATTTACCCTTGGCCTGATCCCTAAACTATGGGAAAATGGCTTTCCTAGTCTAGTCAGCCACCAACGTGTGCTCCTGCCTTTCCACCTCTGTGCAGTTGGTCCCACAGCACCTGCAGGCTGGGTTACCTATGCCAGGGGCTCTATTCAAGATGGCAGGACAGGCTCCTGGAGAGGCAAGCGCAGAGCACACTGCTCCTGACCTGCTGCCTGGACCACCAAGCCTCTCACTGTTCCTGCTGGGATCTGATGCCCCTTGGTTGGTCTGAGCACAGTAACCAGCTGTCAGTGCAGCCCTGTGTCGGCTGCAGGGAGTGCTCAGCGTTGCTGTCGTGTTGTAACCAAGCAATAGCTGTTCTCTGCAATAGTTGCCATGTTTACCACAAAAGCAGGATAGAAGGGCATCACCAATTGCTCCCTTTTGCCCCAACCCCGCACACAAGCATGTGGTTCCAAGTTTTTCAGGCACCCAGCATGGGAAGGCTGCCCTTTGAGGGGACACATAGTGGGACCATGGTCAGGAGGCATCTGCAACCCCAGGCTCCAACATCGCCCCACAGCCCCCAGCAGCCTCCATACCCACGGAAGATGAGCTGGCCCGACACTGCTCCCAGACTGCCAAAGGGCAGCGGGCACAGAGCAGCGAATCTTGTCCCACATCCCAAACCCCTGTGGGGGAGCATCCTCTGGAGAGGGCCCTGAACACGGGTGGGGGTGTACGTGGTGTGTGTGCAGACAGACACAGGCAATGCACTGCCTTACCCCAAATCCCTCTAGAGACCAGGATGATTTGGATGGTGCAAAGCCCAATGCTTCACCCTCAGGCTGCTCCCACTTGCCCCAGTCTGCAGGAGGGGTGGGCACCCTATTCCCTCCCCAGGGGTACTTACTCCTCGTGCCCTTTGCAGAGGAAGAAGAGGGTCCTCCAGGCCTGCACTGTGGCCAGCAGCAGGGAGAGGAGCCCGGTGAAGATGCTGAAGCGACAGGCAGCCTCGGGCCCCCACTCCTGCACCGTGAAGCGTTGCTTCTCCACTGTCAGGTTGGCGTTGAGCCACATGCCCTCGGTGAAGAGCAGGCACCGGCCGTGGAAGTCATTGCCATTCTCGGAGAGCGGCACCACCACAATGAAGCTGAAGAGGAAGGCCAGGAAGTAGCAGATGCACTGAGCGAAGAGGAAATTGCTGAGCGCCATGTCCGCGGCTCTGCGCAGGCAGAGGCAGGGAAGGAGAGAGGGAGAGAGAGAGGGATGGAGGTGGGGAGGGGTGAGGGGTGCAGAAGGGAGGGATGCAGGATGGAGGGAAGTGAGGCGGGAGCAGGGGGAGGATGGAGGGATGCAGGGAGGAAGCCTGCAGCAGCAGGGGGTGGGGAGGGAGGATGCGCAGTGCAATGCAATGCAATGAGATGTCTCCTCGGGACACAGCCGCTGCCTTTCCCTCCGCCCGAGCTGCCCCTACTGCTGGCTTCAGGGCTTGCGGGGGAGCAGAGAGGAAGAGCTGTTGTGGGGGATCTTTTTCTTCTTCGGAAAAATCTGGCCGCTGATACACCCTGGCGCTCAAGGGGTTAAATCACTCTGTGCCTCCCCGGCAGGGCTGGGTACCACCGGCTCCCAGCGGAGTATTCCCCAATGACATAGGACACTGATGTCATCTGTGTGGGTGGTTGTGACACACACCCTTCACCCCCCCTCCCCCCCCCCCCAAAAAAAAAAAAAAGTCCGAAACAAAACAAATGCAGCTTGATCTTGGCTGCTGGATCCCAGCAAGTTTTGGTTCCAGTTTCTAAAAATCTGGCCACCAACTTCTGATGGTGACAATAAGGGACAGGATGCACGGCCAGCCCTGTGACTGGCAGGGCAGAATGCAGACTGGTTTTTTTCCTAGCCCAGCTGCACCCACCCCAACAAGATATCGCAAGTGGTAGCAAGATCTCATCAGAAGTGGAATAACTTCTGTTGAGCTTTGGTGTCAGTTAGGGGCTGCCCAGGTCTGGGATCACCTGCATTGTCCCCTGGCTGGCAGATGGAGTAGGGATGAAAGAAAATAGCCCTAAGCTCCATCTGAACACGGAGCTGAGAACGGCTCAGCACTGCCAGAGACCAGCCCCCTGCCCCACACCACTCTTGGAAAGATATCAGAGCATCCCCTCAGCTGCAGGGACCAAAATTGCATGGCCAGGATGCAAGAAAGCAAAAGGCAACAGAGAGAAGAATATGACTTGTTCTTAATTCCCTGCCCAGGCAGAGAAATACAATCTAAACTGATCCCAAGTTAAAGTTTCCTCTCAATTCCAATTTCATTTTTCCATCTGAAAATGAATCCTCTTTCCAACACAAGACACCACAATTCATGTCCAGTTCCAGGTAAAGTCATTTCCTAATCCCATTTCCTAGCCACATCCAGTCTGAGATCAACTGCAGGTCTCAGACCACTTCTTAATCCCAGGGATGTTTCTGCTCATTTTAGGCACTGTGCTGCTTCCTGGCCAGTGTTTAGAGGAGCAGATGATGGACTGGGACCTGGAATATACTGCACATGGGATTTCAGACTCGCACTTCTATTGGGCAACAAAACAATTATTTTTCTATGCTGTTAAGAGGTTACAGATACAGTCCTGAGGCAGGTGCTGGGGGGATTCTCAGAGAAAACATTAATTTGGCGACATTGTAAATCAATTGTAATGCACATTATCTTGAAATCTTGCTCTATCTGTACAGGGAAAGTATTTTTTTGTACAGATCCTGCTTCTTGAATAAAAACTTCTGTCAGTATATATGAAATGTGTCAGGCCATTTTTCAGATCCTTACCCATCTCTGATCATCAAAAACTGTATTTCAGTTTTGCAAGATGAGTTATAGATCACTGACCCGACCCTGTGGGGATAGACATGCACTTCTAACAGAAAAGATTTCACTGATATTTCAGTCTGGTAGTAAGGAGGAAATTTTATTGCTCTTAACCTCACTTCCAAGAAGTGCTGTGCTTCCAAAGGGTTTTGTCCTTTATCTGGAAGGAGATCAGACCTGGATTGAGCTAGAAAACTTTTTCTTTGAAACCTGACACATCAGATTTGCCAGATAATGTTTTCTGAAGTTAACTTGGGAGGTCAACACCAACATAAAAGCTCAGCTATTGCTTACACTGGAGCCCACAGAAGGGGCCAGCAGATACCAAGGGCATTTGCCTTGGGCAAGCCCAATGCTCAGATCTTACCACCAGCAACCACAGGGCTCTGTTGCAGCAGGGTTATTGCAGAGGTGGAACATAAGGATCACTTGTAGAGCATATGAAGTTGTCTTTGCTTATGAACAAACTCAAGCAAGTATTAATTGGAGAGTTTCAGAAAATACACTTAGGCATTTGCAAACATTAACAGACGTAAAACAGCTGCACCTCGGAGGCTGACAGCTGCTGGAGCACAGTACTTGGTCAAATGGAGCGACCACACACTGGAGTGAGCAAAGAGGTAGAAATCAAACCTGTCACCCATCACTCGTTTGGCAGCTGCCTGGATTTCTCATATTATTCTCTCATGTAAATCCTAAAAAAAAATAGATTACGTTAGGCTGGAACTTGGCCTCTGAAATATGCAGCTGTTTTAGTGGATTAAATTTGATAGTGTTTTACAAAGAAGAATTAAATAGGCTTGGTTTCCTTAAAATAGTAAAACTGAGGGAGAAAGGCACAAGGCAAGGTGAATGATTACCTATTCTTTCTCATATCCCAGGGAATGGAGGACATCAAATATACACATCAGGTAGAAATTTTAAAACAGAGGAAAATATGCACATATTTCACACAGCACGTAATTATTCTGTGGCACTCATCACAGGACACTGCAGAGGCCAAAAATAAATACCTGTTCAAAAAGAGATTAGAGAAACTAATGGAAAAAAGCCCATCAAGGGCTGCTAAACACGGAGCTGGGGAAGTAACCTTCAGCTTAGGAAGTCCCTGAGCAGCGGGTTGCTGAAAAAGTAGAGCCACAAAATGATCACTCTGCATTTGCCAGAATCCTCCGTTCTTCCCTAAACCAAGTATTTGCTATGTGATGGTGCTGCTGTCCTTGGAGATGGGATCCCAAGTGAGATGGTCCTTTGGTTCCATGGTCCCACTATGGTAACTTCAGGTTCTCATCACAACAGCTGACCTTACTAGCCTTCTGTCTCAGCTTTGCCATCCAAGTGAGGAGAGCTGTTCCTCCAAAGCATCCCCTCATACCTTGGCTTCTGTAAACGCATTTAGGAGGGAGTTGCCACTGGAGCAGAAGTGGGGTCAGCATTCAATCCCTTTTGCATTGTGAAGAAAGCCAGTGGGGTAGTGCCTGCAGTTGCCCAAGACAGAGAGAAGAGTTGGACATGCAAAGAGAGGAGGCTGCACATTCCCACAGCTCAGGTGGTGCCAGCACAAGGAGCACAGTACAAATGTCTTCCTACTGCAGCCCCACCATGACCAACAGCATCTTGAACACCACATCCCAGACCTCCTGCCCCAAGCTCATCAGGGGCTTTCCCACTCCAGGGCACCCACCTGGGCTTTCTGCACAGGAACTGAACTCCCACCTGATGTAGGGAAGAAACCTTCATGGGACGGTATGCTGACATGGGGTTGAAGATGATTTGCTCAGCATCAGGGAGGGTTTACAAGTCCAGAGTTTGTAAATTCTATTTGTCTGGAAAAAAAAGCCACAAAAAAAACAAAACAGGCTTCAGAATCAACTGCCATTGCCACCTCAGTGATAAGCAGAAAACTAGCCCAGATAAATCAAGATCAGATGTACTGTATTTGCCTGTATTCCCTTCAGCCCCATATCTCTTTCTAGTTGCCTGGATAATCCTCTGTAGATCGAGTAACACTGTATGAGTTGGACTGATGTGGAATGACTGATGGGGACTGTGGTTTTGGCTGTGCTGCTCCACATTCCCTCTCAACTCATTTATCATTCCATCTGACATGAGCAGTGCTCTCAAGTTGATATTTGTGAGGTAAGTGATGAATTTCCTCTCCTCCTGATAGCTCATTAGGACATGTTTTACTATGGGAAAAATTGCTGAGGAATTAATTATTCAGGCAAAAACATTTTTGTGAGCAACTTTATTTATTTATATATTTATTTTCCCTTGGATATATCATTTCTGTGGCCCAAGAGAAATAATGGCTGCATGTCTAGAAGGTGGCTACCATCTTGATACCAGTAATGTGTTATTTATTTCTGGAGAAGAGGCACACAGTCACAGTGGTATCTCTGCAGAAGGATGCCCAGGGAGCAATATGTCTGTATTCTAGGCAGAGAAAACCAGTCCAAATGTCTGCTTTTGAGCCAACCCTTCAGTCACCCAAAGGCAACTTCTCCTTGATTTACTTCAGCTCAAACAGCTGCCTCAGTCCATTTTACCAAATGGCTTAGCAAATGCAGTTTGTCCTTTTAATGCAGCAAACCAGCTCCAGGCTCTGGAGTCTATTTTATTCAGACTCTTTGGTCTGTTTTATTATCATATTAATCTGTTATTATTATTCTACCAGTCTTGACCTATGGTATTGGTCCTCTGAAACTAATGGAAAAGAACCAGGTACCCCCCATGTCATCTTATGGTAGTTACTGCAAGTACTGCTTTTTGGGAGAGGCTTCTCATGGTAACCACTGTCTTTAAGAAGGTGTCTGCCACTAGTTCAGAGGGTTTATAGACAAAGTACCTGACTGTCAGCCACCTGTCACATCTGTATTTCTTCACAGCTACTACTGCGTCACAAATGTCTCAGGGCACCTCATCTGGGAACACCTTGACATGCTTTTCTCTTGGTGTGTGCAAGTTTTGGGGTTTTTTTAAGTATCTCCATTCTGCTAGGAAAGCTGTCTTGTCTGCGAGGAGGCGGTGGGCAGAGGAGATGCCATGCTGACAGGCAGTAACGGAGCAGTTATCAGGAAGCAACTGAATGTCACTAATGTGTTCAGATACAATAACCTCTGTATTTTGATACCAAGAAAAACAAATACATGCAAACCTATTCACATTCTGAATATATTATGGCTAAAATATAAATTTAGGAAAAAAAAAAAAAGGCTTGAGCTTTTCAGAGCATCATTAACCCTAAGCTCTGAGTGACTAGTGTGTGTCAGAATCCAAACAGCACCTTACAGCTGTGAGAGCTATAACAGCTAGCAGGGGCATGGTCCCAAAAAGACACATTATTTGCTCACCTGCCTCTCTCCTGTCCTCTTTTAAGGGGACAGAGGTAATGACTCTAGCAAGGCTCTGATCCCACAGGTGAAAAATGCATCAAAAAACAAGCTTCGGGAATGAATATATATTTTCTTCTGGCATCAAAAAGATGTTAGAAAAACATGGGAGATTTAGAGACTCCTTAAAAGAATAAAAGGAATGAAAGGGGGGGAGGGGAGTAAGATGACAGAAGACAGATCAGCAAATTAGGAACCCATGGAATCTGAGCGATCAAAACCCAGCCTGAGGATAAATGTAACCCTGCCCTGCTTTAGACTAAATGGGGTCATTACATATAACATCAATATCTTACATTTGCAGCTTAACCTGTGACTGCCAAAGACTGCATTATCACCAGATCCAGAAGCCAAGCAGTCACTGAGGTCTGGTCCATCTGAACAGTGCTAGTTCTGCTCAAAACTCTGCACTTCAGAGCCTGTGCTTTCTGGACTTACAGACATTCAGCATCCAAAAGCCCTTTGTGTGCATATAACAAAGTTTGTCACAGTGTTCTGCTCTATTTCCACTGCTTTTTCTACCAGGACAATGACTGGGAGGCAGTGTTTCCCTTGATAAAATGGCTATCCTGTGCCTCTTTCTAAAGCCCTGCCTGCTCTGTTGCATGAGAGGCACCAAGCAGAACCAGCACGCAAGGTTGTGGCCTCACCAGCCACACAGCAGCGGGTCCCTTGTGTTGTCCACATCCCCTTCTCTGTTTCTGCCTCTTGCAGGAAGGTGTTTTAACAGGGATAATTCTTACAACATGAAGAAATCTAGCAGCAGTTTTGGGGAAGATCTCTGAACTGTTTTATCCTCAGGCCTTTATTGGTGATGGACACTTTGCAGAAGTGAGTCTGGTGCCCAGAGCTGGGTGTAGGGAGTGCCCAGCACTCACAACGCTGCTGCTCCCACACTCAGCCTTTTGAAAATGATGCTCAGGGTTTTTTTCCTGAAGATCACACAAAGATTTCCCAGTCCTAATATGACTTTGAAAAAGAATTTACACCTTTGCTGGTTTTGGTTTTCTTTGTAAAATCATTTTTATGTGCAGCCACTAACTAACTTGTATCTTAAGATCAAAGATCAAGTAATTTCCCTGTGAAATTCTCAAGGTCAGTGAGCAAGGATCCACCACAAAGAGCTGAAAAGCAGAAAAAAAATCCCTCTGTAAACCACATCATGTTTTTAAATGAGATACTGTGATTAAAAAGGTTTTAGGTTGCAGGGGGAGACATATCACAGAGCATCTCTGCTGTTCATTCTAATTAAATGTGTGTTGAAATACATTTTAGAAAAAAATGAAAAATCTCAAGCTACAAATCACATATCTCAATTAGTTCCAACACTGCTGCTCTACTTTACACCAAAGGAGGTTCTGACCCACCTGTCTTCACCAGTTTCTGTTCCACTTATGCAAACGTATACTAAGAGCAGCTAATGGGTAGCATGCCAATTAATAACGTGTAGTTGCTTTATGTGTGACATATTGTACCATGCATTGATTTTTAATCTGCTCAAACTAGCATTTGTCATGCAGGGTGAAAGTCGGATGTGAGAAATAGCCTCTTCATTTTCCCTGACAACGATTAACACCAAGCTAGTCTTCAGCGCTTGTGCCGCAGGCAACTGCTCCTGCCAAAAACAAATGCAAAGACTGAGGAGAGAGACAGTTTGCAAAATTAAACTCTGTCTCAAAAGTGAATAAATCAGGACAGAGAGGCACATCCTTAATTCCTGGAGACAGGAGGAACGTCATGGTGACTGTTGAGGCAGTGAGCAAAAAAGAACTCTAAACATTAAATGGGGCTTTTATACTGTCTGTGGATGGGACAATGCAGCTGTAATGGGGGCAAGTGGACTTAAACTGACTTTGGAGCTGTAGATCAAGGGTCTTGTGGCTTCTCCACCACACAATCCTGTCACAGCCCACACTCCACATCCTAAAGACATGCTCTGTCAACCTGAGTAAAGTCCCACCACCAAAATGCACATTGGGCAGGTAGCTGTGAAAATTGAGAGCCAGCCCCAACAAAGCACAAGACACAAAGACTTAGAGGGAAATGAGGTGACTATCACCCTCAAATATCTCCAGAGTGTATTGTGGCCTCATTAGTCACATTAGTCATATGTGAGATAGAGACAAATGTTCCTCAGCTCAGCTCCTCAGCTGAAGGCACTGGTACTAACCTAATTACAGCCAGCAGGAGGTGTGACCTGGTACATAATCTCTCAAGGCTACTGAGAAAGAAGTGGAAATAAACAAAGCAAAGCAAAACAAAATAAAATATAATTCATAAAAAATAAAATAAAATAAAATAAAATAAAATAAAATAAAATAAAATAAAATAAAATAAAATAAAATAAAATAAAATAAAATAAAATAAAATAAAATAAAATAAAATAAAATAAAATAAAATAAAATAATAAAAAGCCCCAGATCATCATATTCCTAGCTTGGTGCAGCTTTCAACTCAGCAGATGAAACCACACAAACCAGGTGGTTTTGCAGAGTTCTGCTTCCATATTTCGGTCCAATCCAAAAGTACCTGCCAGATAACACACACTGGCTGTCCTCAGCTTATCCTGTACATGGATGTCGGGTATGCATCTGTTGCTGCCACTGGGTTTAGTTATTGTTAATCAGTAGAAAATTGGATAGATCTATTTGATTTTGAAAATAATAAATCCATGGGCTCTTTGAAGGTCAGAGGACTCCCAAATGTTTCAAGTCATTATTGCTCTCTTATCATTAACCTCTCTGGCAGTGTTAGAAGGTGTTTGCAAAATGTGATCCATCTGAGCCTTTAGAAACATTAAAGTTTCAACTATTTGTACTCCTTCTCACTAGGGTATCATTTGTTTGTAACATACAGTGATCAGTTATAAAATGACATGGTGAACTTTGTATTTAAATGTCTGTACAGGGAGGATAACAGTCGCTTCTTGGGTAAATCCCAAGGCCCTCAGAAGTTACTGCGTAGCTGAGATGCAGCTGTGTTGTGCAGCATTATTGTCAAGGGCCTCAAAAGATCTCTAGGATGCTATCAAACAAAACAAACAAGCAAACAAAAATAATACTAAAAGGGTAAATAGAAATAGAGTAAAATAATGATTAGCAAATCAGAGCTTCACATGTGAGCTCAAAATTAACTACTTTGTAGGTTCAAACAGAGGTCCCACCTTGTGTCAGAGGCACAGGTATTTTACATTGATCAAAGCAGAGCTTTGAATACTTGACATAGGAGATGAAATACAGATCTGTGATTTACAAAGTAAAAAGACAACAGCAGCAATAATGAGACATCAAAATAGATCCAACTGTCACACTCCCGGGTGCAACCATAGTGATACCCCATCTTGTGGCAGAGATGAAAAGACAGGGAATACAAGTTCATTATTATAACAACTACTTTAATAAGCATATAAAAAGGGGATTTGGTGGAGGTTTTGTTGTTTCTTGTCATATTTGGCATTCATTTTCCTTGTGATTGATCAGCAATCTTTTACTGAGGTGCACAGTATGAGCAAGATTTTCAGAGGTGTCTTGAGGTGTTTGAACATCCCACTAACACTGCCTCTGTACAGACAGCAATAGACTGGCCCATCCCACTTTGCCTGTATTCTGAGCTAGCCATAACTAGGACAAATTTAGCTGATATATTCATTTGAGAGTGTCCAGCTAAGTGGTGCAGGATCTGTTAGCTATGAAACGTTTTTACATGGCTCGCAGAGCAGAGGCAGACTATGCCCAACCTGCTTGTCCAGAGGATTGACATCTGTCTGCATCCTTCTCTGCTGCTCTATCCTAATGTCGACCCCTCTTCAGAACAGGCAGTTTAACAATCTGCAAATGCAACACTCAAAAATATAAATAATCTTGACCAAAAGATTTCTTTCTGTTCCTTCAATATCTACCAACCACAGTGCAACCCAACTTCTGTGGGGTCTCTGATCCCTAGCCCTCCCCAAATGCACATGCCATGGTGAAAATGACAAAATATTGAAGGAAACACAACAAACAAAACAACCATTAGTGACCATGCTGTAGGAGGTCTAAAAAATTTGCTTAGCATCGATTTCTTCTGCTGCAAAGGCCAGAAACGTCCACTGACACCAGCTGGTTGACACAGGGCTATTCTTTTCCCTACCAACTCCTGTGTAAATTCTTGTTGTTTAAGAAAATGCTTTGTATCCCCAATAAGCATAAAATTTGTCTCTTAATTAGGAAGCTTCTGCATACTGAAAAAAATGCTATATAAATGTAAAATATTTTTATCAACATTTAATGGAGAATAGAGTGCTATATTGACACTAGAAAATGGACTGTGTTATTTTATACTGCCATATGCAAATATACTCATTGTTATTGCAGATTAGGAGATTGAATTTGCTAATGTTTTTTAATAATGTTTATTATATTTCTCTGACAAAAATGCTCATTAAAATACCACTTAAAGAGCATGAAGACTGCAAACATCTGAAATTAATTCTGACAATTTTTTTTAAAAAGCAAGTTTTAAAAATTCAAATCTGCATTTTTCTGGTTTTACAAATAGCCCACCAAATCAATATTTCAGGAGAGTGAATCAATATTTCAGTACACTGTGATATGAAGTAAAAAAAATTGGTCTATTAACATCTTTTTATTAGCGTGTCAATTGCAGTGCACAAAATTTGCACATATGGGTAAAGAAATTGTTTCCTGAAAATGTGCAAATTGCTACTTCACTGAATGTAAATGAAGTGCTAATTGCTCTCTGAAAACAATATTTATGCAAATTATGCCCTACTATTACATGGCAGTGTGCAGTTTACATTTACATTTGTCAATTTTTTTTCTCCATCCATTTGACATAACCTGGACATCAGGACTTGGGCTAATACTCACTTTCTTTTCAAGACATTTTATGGAGATTTGAATGGGTGAAAAATGGAAAAGTACCTGCAGACAGTAATATATCAGGACCTAGAGGGGAAGAAGATCTAAATCTCTTCTGTTATTCTGGTTCATCACTCGCTAAGCAAAGTATTTGCAATCAATTCTTTATATAAAATTTGTTTTTTATTCTGTTTGCCTTTTGACCTGTGATATGTTGGGAAACTAAAATAAAACCCTCTACTCTCCAAAATGCACAGAAAAATGATTTAAAGTAACAGACATCATCAAACCAAACACTGAATTCAAATGGATGCGTTTGGATTTGGTTGGGGTTTTTTTCTGATGCTAACCTATTTTTAATAGTTTTTTTCTTTTTTTTCCCTATTAATGTATCATTAATTCTGAGAAGTCAATGTACCTTGTCTAGAATTTCCCAGTCATAAGCAAGAAGAGCCTTTAATCACTTTAAAGAATATCCATTTGGCAATATTAAAGAACATTGACTGGAAATTTCTATGTCAAAACCTTGAAAATTCACTGTAACTTATCAATATTATACTTCCTGAGGTAAAATCCTTTTACACTTGATATTATTAGTTTTTCCATCAACTTCAGTAACATTCAGATTAGTCTTTCATCATTTAGTTCCCTAAAACTTACTCTGTGATATAAAACATGTCTTTTTTTTGCCTTTTACTGTGTTTTTTATTGGCTACCAGAACTTCAAGATCTCAAGGTTTCAAACTCTGCTTGCAACTTGGTCTCAAAAAAAGCCAGAAGACAAAAATTCAGTGAAAGGGGTTGGTTTTACTTCTTTTTGTGTTGAATGGATGGGACTCGCCACCATGCCACCGAGAAGTCGGACACAATGCAATTTTAAAATAAATACTGCTAGAAGAAGGGAGCAGATATTCCTGGACCAGCTATCCAGGACTCTCACAAATGCCAGGAATTAGCTTTTATTGCTCTCTGGATGTGGGCAGTCTGCCTTCCCCAGACACTGCCCACTGGCCTGGGTTACCCTTTCTATTTCCACTGCTATTCCTGGCTGAGAGCAGCCGTATCACTCACGTCTACAGGATAAAATGTCAAATCCTTCCTTCTTTTGTAACATTGAGAGGTCATGCTGCATCTCATGGCCATAGGGTTCACCCAGGCCCAGCCAACCCTCAGGCAGCCACTCTCCCAGCAATGGGTTTTCAGCCAGATTCATCTTTCTGTGCCAAAGGCAGAGCAAAGTGGTAGCACGACATTAAACCCTGTCTCACAGGGCAGATAGAAAAAAGAAAGAGCAAAAAACAATGCAACAACATCAAAAGGACATGAACCTACTGGAGAGAGTCCAGAGGAGGCCATAAGGATGATCAGAGGGCTGAAGCACCTCTCCTATGAGGACAGGCTGAGAGAGTTGGGGCTGTTCAGCCTGGAGAAGAGAAGGCTCCAGGGAGACTTTCTAGCAGCCTTCCAGTACCTGAAGGGGCTAGAGGAAGGCTGGGGAGGGACTTTTGACAAGGGCAGCTGGTGATAGAACAAGGGGTAATGGCTTTAAACTGGACAAGAGTAGATTTAGATTGGATATGAAGAAGAAATTCTTTCCTGTGAAGGTGGTGAGACACTGCACAGGTTGCCCAGAGAAGCTGTGGATACCCCCTCGCTGGAAGTGTTCAAGGCCAGGTTGGATGAGGCTTTGAGCAACCTGGTCCAGGGGAAGGTGTCCCTGCTCATGGCAGGGGGGTTGGAACTAAATGATCTTTAAGGTTCCTTCCAACCCAAAACATTCTGTGATTCTAAAATTCCAAAGCCAGCTTTGAGTGAACTTTTAATTTTGGAAGAGTTCTTTGAAACAGAGATGATGTTCCAGGCACAATCCAGCCTAAGTGGTGGGGCTCCAGGCTTGGAGCAGGGAGCAGAATAAAGGCAAGTGGAGTGCAACAGAACGTGGGGGCACAAGTGTGCCCTGACCCCAAGGGCAGAGTACACCCATTTCTAATGCCAGGAGAAAGGCACAATGCGCCACAGCAGATGTGAAGACAAGCACCTGACTGAAGAGGAAAGCACACAACAAGCAATTACACCATGTCGTGGCTTTTGCTAGGATAGGGTTAATTTTTTTCTTAGTAGCTAGAAAGCTCTGTGGTCGGGTTTCAGTGGGGATTGTTATGAGGACAATGTTGATAACTACAAGGACACTGTTCACCAAAACAGATTGTGCTGGTGGGAACTCTTACAGCTTTTCATTTTGGAGCATCTCTGAAGGTTTCTTGCTTTGAAAAGCTCTCCCTTGTGTGACTACCTTCACATCCAGTCACCTCTTTCTTTCAGGAAGATGGGACACAGCAATCTTCCTTTTTCACAGAGCTTTACAGGATGGGATACTTGAAATTCGCTAAGGAATTACTGTATCTTTTTCTGTATTGCTGGTAGATGGAGCCTGTGAAATACAGCTTTTGTTGGAGAAGCATGAATCTTCTTCCTCCAGCCTTAGGGATTGTTTCTCTATCCCCAAGTCCTCAGGTACTTCCCAGGAAATTCTCCAGCATCCCTTAAATTCAGCTGTAGCTCAGCAATGGGAATTTCTTAGGGCTTGGAATCATAACTGGGTTCCTCTGGCTCAGTGAGTTACCTCACCCTTGTTGAGCTGCAGCAGCTGCTTCTGTCCACACCATTAAATGTCTTAATTCAAACACTCTAAAATCTTTTAATTCAAACTTTCTTGAGAGAGCTTTAAGCTAATGTGGTTTGTGGAAAACAAGTTTCCTTTCTTCTTTTCAGTAGCTTCCTTTCCAACACTGAATGCAAACTACTGGACTTGTATCTTCATTTCAGACCACAGATAGATGCTTGTCTCTTTAGCACTGGCTTGACTTCAGTTTTCGGTAGCTGCCTCCAGCAAAACCAATCTGCACAGGTTCTTCATAGTCACAAAGTGTAAACAGACTTCCTTGCATTTCATCAAACCTATCTTGCATGAATATAAAAACAAGATTTAAAATGCTGTCATTTATCTCACACTTGCAATGGGCTTGGCAGCCCCCAAAGAGTTTTCAAATTCCTATTTCCCTAATTTTCTCCAAAGATCCTGCCCTGCTGCTGCAGGTGGGTCCCCTGGTAACACATTCTTCCTTCAATGAGTCAGACTATGTTTATGATCACATTTTTAATTACTCCAGAGAACATATGTTAATGCTCATTCATCTTCAGATCGAGGAACATCATTGTGAGAGTCAGGAGCCATATGTCTTCCATCTACAGAGAGGGAAAAGGTGTGTCAAATTCCTCACTCCGTTAGCTCCCAACAAGATTACATTTACATCCACGGCTGGGCACAGCTTTGGTGCCAGCAAGTTAAGGGCTGGGACTGGCATCCAGTGAAGCATGTGCATCCCTTCGAGCTGCACGGCTCTCCAAGCGCTCATCAGAGCTGCAGGGCACCACGAGCCCTGGGGCAGCAAGCACCCATAGGACCTGTTTCAATAAATGCTCAATTTGAGCATGTCACGTGTCAAATGCTCGTCAACTTCTTAAACACCCTGTATAATCGGGGTCAGTAATAGCCTGTGTTCTGCATGGGTATGTCCTCTTTGGGCCAGGAAAGCCTTTGGGTTTATAGTCTTCAGGTTTAAAACCATGGCTTAGAAGCTTCACAGTTAGTTTCCTCAACTCCCCATACCTAGAAGAGACTTGTCAGGGACAGTAACAGCAACATCAGACTTTGACATTTGTCAGTCTGGGCACACTGAAGTGCATATCTTGTCCACAAAGCCAAAATCAACACCTTCTCAACAGATTAATAATGTTGATGCAATATGACAACTAGTAACAGTGAGGTAATGCTATACATAATGAACTCCCCATCTCTTCCACTTTAAAAATAATTGCTTTACCCTTGCTTTTCTTTTGCTATCAAGGAAGACACAACACGAAGAGCAATCTGGGTTCAGCCCTTCTTCAGGCAGCCAGGACAGAAGTGCTGTGAGGATTCCTGAAGAGGGATGATCACTTGCAGATAAAGCAGTTGCAGAGGTGTCACCAAGGGCACACTTTGGTCTTCAGGTTTTTATTACTGGTGAGGATATGTGAGAAGATAAGGGTTTGTTTGCTCTCGGACCTGAGATTGAATGTCTGGCAGTTAGGACATCTCATATGGCAACCAGGGGAATACAAAAGCATACCGCTATTTTTAAAGCAGATTTTCTGAGTGCCACTGCAGTCTGAAATATATGTATAAATAGCAATCCCTAGAGCCTGCTAATCCCAGTCTCCCTCTGAACCAACAGCTTTCAAATAGTTTTGGTAGAAGGTGTCAGATTCTCTAATACCTCTCACGCTGGTGTAAAACCAGTCTCACATGCACAGACACATGCAGATGTCAAAGGAGCTGTTTGGGGTTTGCACCACAGTCACTGAGAACAAGCTCTGATCCACAATGCCCAAGTGTGAGGGAAATATATTTCCCAAACATATGAATATTTTATTATCCCATGATAAGGCCTCAGCTCTCATCACTCGGGTGCAGGGGGGATGCTGCAAGCTCCGCTCACTGAGCTGGTTTCAGTGTCCCAGCATATGCCAGCTCCTCAGCATCATCACCCTGCTGCTGCAAACCTCCAGTATGGAGGCGGGAAAGGTCTTGGAGATGGGGGAGCATTAAACAGGTCCACCCAAGAGGATATTTGATGGTGCTTCACAATTAGGATTCCCTAATTCACTCTCTTTGCTCTCTGAGGGCTACCTGGGCAAGGTGCTCTCCCTCATGTGAATTGCCACCTGCTCCCTCCAGGGCAACAGAAGAGCAGCTTCGAACTGAAGCAGCTTCACATCCTTCCTTGTTTTGCTAAAGTGACACAAGAAAATTCAAGAGAAGAAACTAGTTATATAAAAGCAATCCCCAAGTGACCCAGGCATTGCCAGGGAGGTGTTAGATGCCCAGACAGCAGCGGGATTACCTACTCCACAGAGGAGCCAGTGCTCAGGGCCGGTGGATAATTAAGCAGGGAGGAATGGGATTCCTGAAAGCTGAGAGCATTGAGTGAGAAGCTGTCTGAATGGATGAAGAGAGAACACTTTGCATTTAGTTGCTGTTGTGTTAATTCCTGAGCACTGGGAGAAGAACTATTTGGCGGGGTAGAAACCTCCGGTCTCCCTGCCTGGGTTTGTGCTTAGTGGGTAGCGTGGGTGCTGCAGAGGCTGTTTGCATTGCCTTTCTTCCCCCTGTCAGGCTGCAATTTTATTGCTTTGTTTGATTTCACAACTGAAGTTATTAACCAAATGTGTTGCAGGGAGGGTTGCTTTGCTGATGTGACTCAGGGTCTTCAATCTAGTGATAACTTTTCCAGCGTAGGATATAATTTGGAGACCAACCCTGTCAAAACCCACCATGCAAAATTTCAAGACGTTGTGTAATTAATGTAATTTATTCAAATGACAGATTAGACTGCAGGGGTTTATTTATTCAGTAAAGTCTGTCTCTTTTCTCCATTTCCATTTCTAAGCTGTAATCCTGGAGATGTTTTAAAACAAATATGTCACTGTTCACAAACATCCACCGAAAGCCAAAGTTAGCCTTGGTTTTAGTCCTAGAGCAAAATACAAATGACCCATTTCCAAAGGAGGATGTAGCTTTAGTTAGCCTCAACTTCTAACATTTTACATGATGTTTTTTCTGAAACCACTGTTTCCTTTGTAATCTTTTAAGTTTAATTTCTAGCCTATGATCATTGGCCAAATCATTTGCCTAAGCTCATAAACTTCATATTTTCCCTAGTGTATTTAGTGACGCTTGGGCAGAATCCCATAATGCTGCTTTAGACAAGAGTTTGTTCTTTTCTCCCAAGCATCTCCAGGAGAGCTTTGTTGTGGCAGACAAGAGACAGAAACCTCAGTAGAGCACCTCTTCTCACAGTGCTTCCTTTGCCATCAAATCAGCTCCACCACAGGACTGAATTACAGCGTCCCAGGTGCTGTCTCCTCAACCAATACTTTCAGAGGTCATATTTTTCTCTGCCTTAGAGGGAAAAAAAAGTGGGAAGAGGGCAAAAAATCAAATCCCTTTGTTTGCAAATACACAAGCTGAAAGGATTCTTAGTAGCTGAGGGCCAACAACTCTATTTCATTGTTCCTCTGTTCAATTTTTTCTGAATCTATCTTCCTTGCTGCCTAGGATGCAGTGCACAAATATAAAAAGTTTTCATGCAAAGTAAGACAGTCTCAAAGCCTGTTCCCACCCCAGTTTCCCCAGCAGTGTGGCACTGAAATCCCCCAGACAGGAGACAGATGAAGGGAAGAGGTGAACAAGAGCTCTGCATTTCCACAATCTCCCTCACCTTCCCCTTTTTCAGTGAAACCTTCAGAGACTTTGGTTACACACTGTTTCAGAACAGAAACATTGTGAATGAGAGTGAATACCCTTTCCCAACTGTTCTAATAAGCAGCTGTGAGGTAACTACCTTTGCTAGTGGGGGACTGACTTCCTAAAGTCCCTTCTCATACTGCTGGAAAAGCAGCAATTTTGCTCTCACTGTTCCTGCAGCAGAGTTCATATAAGAAATGCTCAGCAGGCTGCCTCTGGCTGAGTTTGATTTTGTACTTTTTATGGCACTAAATGTCTTAATTTCAAATAAAAAACATTTTAGCTGAAAACATGTAACTGTTCTTTGTGTCTAGAAAACATAATGCTACAGTGCAGTGTTTGGCGCTAAATGTGCTCCTATAAATATCTTAACCAGGCACTCAGCAACAAGCTATTGTTCCTCCTACAGCAGCAGAAACTGCCTCAAATTTGAACCTTGGAAGCAAGGGAAATGTGAAGTGGATACAGAGAGGGAACATATTCCTCTCCAGCTGACAACTCAAGGTTGCTTCTGAAGTAAACAAAGTGTTGCTAAAGAGATTTCTCTCTCTTTTCTGATAATAAAGTTGCGACATGCTGAATTTGACTGCTTTTCATTACAGAAGAGCCCAACGGGTCAGAGGGTGGGCAGGTTCAATTTGTTGTTTCAGTGTACAAGTGCCAAACAGCTTTCCATTATGCTGGGGGAGTTAAACTTGCCTTCAATCTTCCCTAAGTGCAGACGACACAGGCAAGGTTTAGCAAAAGGCAGGCAGATTCTCCAGGCTTTCCTTTCTGCAAAATATCTCCCTATTTTCATGGGTTATAGAAGTTGAAAAGGGACGGAATATCAAAATTTCAATACACTAAGAGCTGTGGCATCTCTACAAGGTCATCTGTCACAACAGGTCAGCTTCAACAGATTGTTCAAGCATAACTGAGAGCAGCTGAAGACCCTAGGTCCTCTTTTGAGCAGTTGGGCATCATCTGACTGACCAAAATACACCATTTACTGATGTCCATATCTACAGAACAATTTTTCCCTTTTGTGTCTTGCAGGTTTCTATTGTCAAAGAAGGGCTATATAATCCTTCAGGTTGTGGTGTCATACCATCCCTTCCAAAGCAAGGAGCGCCAGGAAGGAACTGAAGGTGAATATTTATCTATGAGGTTATTCATTTGCTGCAGAGAGCGGCAGAAAGCACTGTTCATGCAGAAAGGCCTCCAGTGAAGGAGTTTGTGTCACCTCTGTGTGCTGATATGGAATAAGTACAAGTAGCTTCCTCTAGCATAAGTAACGTTCAACAGGTGTCACCGCTACTTTCTGATTTTCAGATGAATCTGTAGTTACTAATGAAAAAGAAAATTAAAATTAGCCTAATTAATTGATTTTATCCTCCAGGTCTAAGTACCAACCCTCCTGGTGGGTACTGAATTGCCCATTACGGCAACATCAAACTGCTGCCTACCCTGCTGACGGCTGTCCCAGCTTCACTTTAAGTTTTCCTGTGTTGTACCTGCATCCTTAAATGACTGTTCAAAGGCACAGCTGGGCTGCTTTAGTGGTTCACTGCTTTGGGAAGGGGTGATCCTGCTCTTTCCACCTCATCACTTCTTTTGCCCCATTCTCCTTTCCATTCTCTTGCTGTTTCCATTCCTCAGAGGACTTCTCACTGATCTCATAAAACTGGCAGAAAATGAAGGTAGTTAAAAATCCAGGTTATATATATATATTCTTTATATTTGTTTTCTCCAGATGAGTGAGTCGAATTGGCTCAGTGAAGAGTGAAAGAAGCACTAGATCTAGCACAGGGAAGGAGGCATGGCACTAAGCCTGAGGGTGGAAGAAGTGGAGCAGGACTGGCTCTGCCAGTCTTTAGGTCAGTTCAGTCCTACTGGCAAGCCATGCCGAAAAGGTCCTTCATTAGGTAGGCTAAGAGAGACAGGAATGAAAGGCAAGGAGAAGAGGCCCATAAGAACCTAAGCCACTAGTTAGGAACATATGTCCCTCTCTTAGCAGGCATCTGCAGGTCTTCAAGCATCGTAGTGGTTGAAGACCTTAAGTTGGATTGAAGACCTACAGGTTGGCGGCAGACTTGTTGGAGAGCAGTGTAGGGGAAATGGACCTGGGAGTCCTGGTGGACAGCAGGATGACCATGAGCCAGCACTGTGCCCTTGTGGCCAGGAAGGCAAATGGCATCCTGGGGTGTATTAGAAGGGCTGTGGTTAGTAGGTCAAGAGAGGTTCTCCTTCCCCTCTACTCTGCCCTGGTGAGGCCACACCTGGAATATTGTGTCCAGTTCTGGGCCCCACAGTTCAAGGACAGGGAACTGCTTGAGAGAGTCCAGCACAGAGCCACCAAGATGATTAAGGGAGTGGAACATCTCCCTTATGAGGAAAGGCTGAGGGAGCTCGGTCTCTTTAGTCTGGAGAAGAGGAGGCTGAGGGGGGACCTGATTAATGTTTATAAATATGTAAAGGGTGAGTGTCAGGAGGATGGAGCCAGGCTCTTCTTAGTGATGTCCAATGGTAGGACAAGGAGAAATGGGTGCAAGCTGGAGCATAGGAGGTTCCATATACACATAAGGAAAAACTTTTTCACTATGAGAGTGACAAGACACTGGAACAGGCTGCCCAGAGAGGTTGTGGAGTCTCCTTCTCTGGAGACATTCAAAACCCACCTGGACGTGTTCCTGTATAACCTACTGTAGGTGTTCCTGCTCTGACAGGGGATTGGACTGGATGATCTTTCAAGGTCCCTTCCAATCCCTAACATTCTGTAATTCTGTGATTCTGTGATCACACACCAACCACCTGGTCCTGTGATGTGGCTCACTCAGCAAGATCTGGTGTTAACCAAATCCTGGAGGCTGTAGCCCAAAAATGGGATAATTGCACCCAATTTCCACACCAAGGAAATGGCAAGATTGCCCTTTTCTGGGAGGGCAATGAGATTTTCTGTGTAATGGAGGGGTGATGTCCCATGTGAGTCATCATCTGGGAGAAGAGGGACGGAGAAGAGCCATGAGGTCACCACATCTCTGTGTTGTGGATGCCACTACAGACCTGGCAATGCCAGAGTCACCAAGACAGACTCTGCCCTCTGGGATTCCCTCCCTGTCAGATCCAGTCTTCAGCTCCAGCACGGGAGGGGGTGAAGGACTTCGCCATCAGTAAAAGGTCAAACCAGGAACGACTATTAAATTTATGGATAACAGTGAAATGAGGAGAGGCAGGATCACTGGAGGTCAATGATGTGGAATTAGCAATTCCTAATTGAATTTTTTTAGAGCTTTTCCTAGGTTGCATGGAAAAAAACAATTAAGTGGTATACTTGGAGTATCTAATATTTAAGTTTGCTTTAATAGTCCCTTACATCATTATGATCAGTGCTGTGAGTGCATAAATATCTCCATCTCTTCAACATTTTCTTCTTGACAGGTTAGTTTTCTACCCACCGAGATATTGATGAGACACTTTTGTGCTCCAGATATGTGCATTTTTCTGCATTTTCAAATAGGAACCACCATTATCTTTCTGCAAGCTGAATATTTTTATACATCATTTACTAGTGACTAATGTGCGCTTCAGCCATGGGCTCCAAGGACTGTCATTTATCTTCCATAATGACCACAAGTTCTTAAACAATCAGCAACATACTGGCTGCAAAAGATGATCACAGAAGGCTCTTAGTTACAGTGAACAGAAACAGAGCAAAATGTATATTGGTATATTTAACTTAAACAAAAAAACCCCCAAACATTCTTTCTCTTGTGTGAAATGCAATATAAAGGAAAAGAAGGTTTTGAATAACACAAAAATACACAGTTTTATTTCTGTTTCTGAAGTCAGTTCATCATCTGGAAAAAGCCAGTGTAGCTTTAGTGAAAATTTAAAAAAACTCTACAACAATAAGCTTTCTAGTGTGCTGGTTGCCTGTGATCTCTTACTGCCACTGAATATTTTCTATGTGAAGATTATAAGCAACAATAGTTGTACATCTGTTTAGGATAATGCCACTGTGCCCACAGGACACAAAATATTAACATTAAGCTAATGCTTCCATATGAAAGCAAATTGGACGCAGTTTTCAACCACAAAATATGTATCCCTTTGAGAAGTCAGGTTAGCCACACAGCTTTTCAAAGCACTGCATTGCAGAAGATGACCAAGTTTGTGCCAGAACATGCAGCCACATCTCCTCGATGGAAGTTAATGAGCAACGAAATCTCCCCTTGGGTTAATCATGAGCAAGAGCAGTGGTACTACACACAGAGCTCACCCTTCAGGCCACACAAGCTGAATTTTGGGAACTCTCAAGGTATGCCAGCCACTGTATTCAGGAAATAAATTCATAAAAGTTCTCCAGATGGTAGGAAGCTATTGAGTCCTTACAAACATATATTTCCAACTGTCATCTGAGTCATTCCCAGTGACAATATGGGCTCATTTTTTAAGGCGTTCTTAATGATTTCAAGTGTTCTACTTGACCTTGATTTTCATGGGCAGAAAGCTCAGTTCTTGTTTGGATGTCTTCTTATAAGTATTTCCTCTTCTACAGTTTTACTGGCAGCTCAACAAATAGTTTCCCTAGTGCCAAATAAGTTCCAGCTATGCAACAATTTTTCCACATGCTTTCAGATGCTATAAAACAGCTTTATCTCCATTCTGTGTCTTGGGGTTGAGTTATTTTTTAGTATCTTTCCTCCTATTAATAAAGAGCAATGGAGTGATGAATGTGTATTTTACGCACTTCACATCACTATATATGTATATTGTTGCTTCCAGTGGGGCAGCCACCTCCTGCTATATGCAGGCTCTATACAGCCTCCTCCTGTAAACAGGCAAACCTACAGAAAACCCAGGCAGCCTTTCATCAGCACTATCAGCCAGGTGATGGGGCAGAGTGTCTGCAGGGAGCACCCAAAATCAAATCTAAAGAGAAATCTCTTTACCATCTTTGGTGACAATGGCCTTTACTACTGTTCACAGAAATGCAGCATGTATTTCCCAGTCAGGTGTGCCTATAATTAATAGTATTAGAGATAATATTGACATCAGCTGATTACATTAATGGTCACAATTTACATGTGTAAACTTGGCCAGTGTGTAAGTTCTGGTTTCCAGCACCTCACAGTTTGCTATCTTATCAGTTTCTAGCTTATCCCTGATGTTCCTGAATGCTTGCCATATCCACCCCTTCATGCCTGTCTGCACAAGCCTGTCCGTACTAGAGAAGGATGTCTGATAAATACTCTGTTTTTTCCTACCTACACAGACACCTTTCATTGCTTTCAGAGGCTCACAGCAGTAGATTAAGATGAACATTTTCTAAACTGATTAGTAATTCGTAATGAGCCATTTATGGGTTACATACCCACAATACCTTTAAGGATCAAAGAGGTCTGATTTTCAGAGACTGAGGATTTGGAAACTGAAGACCGTGGAAATTCGAAAGTCCCTGAGATAAACTTTTCTCACCTTTAAAACTTACTAATTGAAAAACAGAATTGCAATGAAGCATGTTTTCATATTACAGCTTGTGAGTATGTTTGCCCAGATATGCTTCTTTTGCTCCTCCAAAATACAGTCACTGATAAAGATGGATGGCTTTTGACAAGGAACATCAGTCATTTTCAGAAATCTGATGAGGGAACTGTGTGCTCAAATGCTTTTGCATGAGCCCAATAAATGCTGAGCTTGGAGAAGAATATCCTTGTCTGCATGTGTGTTTTGTAGCATCAGTAATACGTACCTTGGGAGCATTTAATCTATAGTATCAACGCTATTTATGGCGTCTGGAGTTTTACATGGATAAAGTAATTACTGTGATAAATGCCAGCAATATTTTAAAATTAACATTGAAGCTTCCTTCGACTTAGAAGCAGAAGACACTTAATTGGCAAAGATGGGATTGCAGTAAATTCCTTTGCTATTTAGGGTCTGATTCTGCATAGCTGATGCACTGGGAGATCTCTATTTTCATCCTGAAGTCAGTTGGTTTTCTTGACTCCTGGAGTGCTGGATGGCAGTATCAGGTCTGGTGACTGTTTTTACCGTTCACCTCCTGAGTGATTTCAGCTTCATCTTTTCCTCCTGGTGTAGGAGTCCACAAGTTTTCTGTGCCTCAGAGCATAACCTACAGCTTAGCTGACAGATGGAGATATAAGTCCAACTCCATCTATTCTTCTTCAATGTGGTAACAAGAGCACAACCAATATCACAGAATCATAGAATGGTTCAGCAGAGAGGCCCTAGAAGGGTTCCCAGCTTCCTTCAAACCAGTTCTAAAGCACGTGAGTGTAGACCTAACTCTTGTCAAAAAGGGTTTGTACCACCTGGAGGTCACCAAAGGATTAGGACAAGTCATGGACAGCTTGGAAACTATCACTACCACCAATAAAAGAGCATAACTGAATTATGATCTCTAAAGGAGCAGGTTCAGCCTCTGCTATGGACTGCTTTGGTGTTGGAACAGATTATTTGCAGCCCAGGAAAATTTTGCCTAATAAAGGATCATGGTCTATTTTTTTTTTTTTTTTTTCACTCCAGTAGATGAAAACACTAATCCAAGATGACAACACTTCCTCAGAACTGGTAAAGGAGTATCCCAACTATTGTGCTATGCTTATTTGTGTGAGAAGTGAAACATTCTCCAAGGCCTTTGGATCACATAGTTGAGCAGATCTAATGGTCACTTCATTGACAGAGGTCAGTCCTTGTCCCTCCAGTCTCCCTGCTTCCTTTTTCCCCTGCTCCCATCTGTATGTTTCTACTTCTTTCTTTGTGACTGAGGTGGTTTTCCTGGTCCTTATTTAATTGATTGAACTTACGAACCAGGCAGAAAACTAAACCAGCAAAAAAGTTGTGTTAGCTCACACAAGGGTCAGGATGGCACACCAAGGCTGCTGCTGGAGTGTAGGTGAGGGCAAGGAGGAAAGGAAGAGGAAGGAAGGGAGAACTCTTTTTTTCTTTTTTTAATGAAAATCAATCTTTGGGTCAGCTTGACTGTGTTGTGTGATCATACTCTCCATTGGCAAAGGGAAATTTCTGTGTTTCAGAGAACAAAGGGATGCAAAGTCTCTTCCACCTTCATCCTTACAAATCTACTGCAAAGTCAAATGAGCTAAGAACTATTTCTTGGCAGCAAGTTAATTTTTGGCACTACTCTGTTTTAGTAATTATCTCTGTAGACGATACAGATATTCATGCTGGAAAGGCAGGACAGGGAACTCTTCACTGTTCTTAGTTCACCTCTTTCCACAAACAGCTACAGTTGTTTAAACTCAGAAAAAGACAATGGTTTCCCTCTTTTGCCAAACACCTGACCCTGCCTGTAGTACAGCAGTAGTACAGACCCTGGCCTATCCTTTAGGATCACAGTCTGTAAGCACCAACTATTCCTTGCAATCAGTGGAGTATTACTAACATACAAACTGCATTACAAAGTGAATACTAAATTCTATACAGGGAGAATTTCCCCTTCCCCCTCTCTACCACCAGTGAGTAAAAGGAGCTCATCTTTCATAGGCAAGTCAAAGAGCTATAGTTCATGCCTGGGAGGAAATTACAGGACAGTTTTTATAGCAATTCAGGCAAGGGATCCCCCACTTTGCAAATAAAATACAGCACATCCATGCAACACTTCCTGACAGCCTTGGTCAGTATTTCATAGTGAGGATGGATAGTGGGTGGCTGCAAAGCCATCAGCAGGCGGCAGGTCTGTGTGCTCCTACATGGGTTTCTTCAGTGCATGGGAGAAAGTAGACTGCAAACAGCAGGAGAAGGAGATGGTACCTGTCACATCCATCCCTTGACCTCTCCATTGGTACAGTGCCTGAGCTCAACCAAAGTCTTTAGAAATTCAGTTTGTTTAGGTTATGGACCATGTTTACTCAGTCAGTGTACTCACAGCCCCTGATATGATTAATAAAGAACTGTCCATGTTGTTTCAAAATGAACACATTTTTATGCACTGAACAGAGTCAGCCGATACCTGATATAAATATATATTCAGCTACAAGGTCTTCATTTAACCTGAACACAAACTGCAGGGCCTTTCCCTTTTTTCCTCAGGAATTATTCCTGTTTTGCATACCAGAACACTTGTAACACTGGTGAATATTAATTAAAAGTTGTAATTAATTAAAATGTCAATTAATTCCTTTATTTTATTCTTCAGGGTAATCTTGTATTCTGTGCAAGAGAGAGCAGCAAGTGAGCTTACCAGAATGAAATAAAACAAATCTCAGGGTAAGTACTGCATTGTGGATCCTGAAAGAAGTGATTGCCTGGCCAGCATTTGGTCGAGGGAGAGAGAGTGTTAGGGAGCACATCCATGAAGACAGACAGACCAGCCCATTGTGACAGTTTGGGGACCACCTATGGCCACTTTATTAATTCCAGCTGTGATTTTATGAGCGCTCTGTGCACATATGAGTTGTGATCGCCATTTGTTGTAGACTCACAGCTTGTGTTAAAGAGAGATGGGATTGCAACTCAACGGCCATCTCTGAAATAGAAGATTGTCAGGACCATAAACACTGAGCAGCCGTGCTTTAGCAGAACAACATCTGCTTATGGCCTCAGCAAAACTATTTTTCTAAACCTAAATTCTACCAGGGTAGAAAGCAATCAGGAAAACACCAATTTGGAAACAATAATCACAAGGAAGGAAAGGGATGGAAGCTGAAAGTAGAGGGTTTTTTCACTGGAGCTGGAAGTTTTTTTGAATCAATGCAAATATGAATGTGGGATAAAACTGCAAGAGTCAGCAGAATTGCCGTAGTTACCATAATGAGCATGTTCAAAGGCGTTTATTTTGGGATAGCAACAGCTTTGCTCTGTGGTATAGACTTATCCCAGGTGTTGCCAAAACAAAAAAGACATATTGGTATATTTTCACATGTAAATTGTAAAGAAATAACCTTTTATTCAGAATGTCACCATGGGAATCTTTTTTTTTATTTTATTTTTTCTTATTTTTTCATATATAATATGGGTATTCTTATCAATCCACAGACACAGCAGCTAACTTTTAACTTGTTTTGGAAGGAGAACACTAATCACAGTATTAGCCATAGGAGTTTAATAATATAAGGACAAAAATTCCCATACATATACAATCAACATATTGGCATGTTGTTTACCTAGAACTGTTGATCTTCTACTCATTGTTTCATTTCCTTGCAAAGTTTCTCAGAAACCATAGTCATTGTATCTTGCTTCCTCCTCTTCCTCTCCAGGGGCAGTTCTTTCCAGATCAAGGCCAACAGTGAGTTTGCACAGCATCCTCACCAGACATTATGAAATACTGCTTCGTAGACCTTTCCTGTCAGCTCACACATATGATTCTACTGAAAGACCTGGGTTGCTTTTAAAAATGTGCATTTGCCTTTAATAATAACTGAGTACAAAATGTAGTGCAATATAAAAACAGCCTTTCCTTCACTGTTTTGTGTTTTTCTACAGCATTTTTCTATACCCAGGTAAATCATCACCACAGGCAAGCTTTTTCTTACCAAAAGAAGTCAGCAACATGACTTCAGTATCTAAGCAAATCACCTTGACTCTGTCTACAGGCACAGAAGCAATTCCAAGGCATCATTCATTTCATTCTAAAATAGATGAGATGAACCATGGGCTTAAATACCTTCTTTCCATTCACTGCAGCAGGGGCCTTCCATGACCAGTTCATGTAGACATAGATGTTACCAGCCAGGTGCCAGGTAGTTTTTTCTGTCTTTACTGGACAGAGAAAATCCGGGAAATCAGACTAATTTTTGCTTCTAATTTCACATCTGTAATCTCAGTTCTGTAATAGCTCAGTTTCCCAGAAGACAGGACATTAATTTGGCTAAAAATACATAATTATTTTTATTTCTGCTAGTTTTGGATTTTATTCAAAAATTGGAGAGATAAAAACTAATCTGAGATTTCTAAGGAGGCTTGCCAGACTGTACAAACTCTATGATGCTTTGAAATTCAGACTGTTCAGTGATGTTGTTACAGGTAAGCAAGCAGAAATCATGAGTTGGATTTGTCCATGTATGTATTCACTCAAGAGTGAGAAACAAGGGGACATCATGACATGGTCCCAAACGTCACAAGAAAAAGTTCGGACAATGAGTTTCTCTTACCAAGACTGACTCTGCACATTTCCAGGTCATAAAGAGGGAAGACACTGTTCAAGGTGGCGACTTCAGACCTTTTAAGCTTCAAAGACTGAGTTGGGAGATCTGCTCAAACCAGCACCATTGCTGAGAGAAGGGCACATGAAACTGGACTATATTAGATGCTCCTTCTGATTTGATATCTAAGGATAGCACGAGTCTGGATTTCACTAGTAGTTAGCCCTGTGGATTGGCTGGTGGATCCTTTCACATGGACCCAAAGGTGTAATGTACACCTCACATACAAAGGAGATGGTATTTGCAAGGTATGCCATGATGTAAGCCAATCTGTCTGCAAGCTGGATCAGGCCTTTCACATAGCTGGAGATTACCAGAGTACAGCTCAGGCAGTGTGTTGATTTTGCTGTCACCTCCGAACAGTCCCTGTCCCTGCAAGTTTCTTCCCTGTTCTTTTGAGACAATCCACCCTGACAATGCCCACAGAGTGTCGGGAAAGCAAAGCACAAAATGATTGTCTTGACAGGACTCTTTAAATAAGGTCAATTGACTGGAAAAGTGAGCACCTGCCTAAGGCTCCTTACTCTGGAAGGACTCAGACTACTTTGCTGCACATTCTTTTAACTGTATTTGTCCAAGTTTCCTCCCAGGATAGCAAAAAATGACTGTCTAATTGGGGAGGGCAGAGCAGCAGATTAGCCCACAGTACACTGAATAACATCCCAACATCTGCTGTCACAGATTTGCTGACAGCTGTTTCTGCAGAGTAGCTGGAAAATCTGATAATCCTAAACATTAAATTTCTTGTTATCTGTGCAAAGGCAAGTGCCAGTCTCTAATATGACCCTAAAGGATGGTCTGCAGCTTTGAGTAAATGCTGCCAGATACACCTGGACATCTTCAGCACCTCCTCTGAGAGCACCCAGCTGGACACAGCTGCACCAAGGCTGCCTCCCACAAGGCAATACACAGGGAGGCACTTTCATACTCCATAGTTTAATTCTATTTGCACCTTCAGAGAGGGTCCAGGTTGAACAGTTCTGCCAAAGTTAACCCAGGAAGGACTCATGACCAGTGCAGAGATTCCATAAAAGTTTTGAAGACTGTGAAATAAGTACAAAAACTTTCCCTTCACTGGGTCCCAGTTAGCCTGGGTGGAAACTGAGCCACTACACTCCTGTGCTTAATGAACAGGTGTCCACCTGTCCCCTAAGGAGCAGTGGTGTTCAGCACAAAACTACAGCTGGGTTCATTTTGCCATGAAGACCCACTGTTGCAGACAGTGCAGTGGTGGAAACCAGGCACAGGGCTGTGTGAAGAAGACTGAATTCTGCTGCCCACAGTCTATGTTTGGCAGAGCTATGTCAATGGAGTTCACCAGGGCAGGAGTGCTGTCAAACACTCGCTTTCTAATGAGCCCAGCCCTATACTGAGGCCTGGTATAACATTTGGTGGCTATAATTTATTTTAACTTAAATGGTTAAGAATGAGAGCAGGCCAAAACTGTGATGTTTTTCTCTTAATTACCTTTTAAAACCTGTTCTCACTGTAAATGACACACAAACACGGATAATAGCAAGAGTCAATCTAATAACAATTGTGCGTTTTTGCAAATCGCCGTTATCTGCATGGCAGCCCACAATCAGCAGCAACACCAGAAACGTGTGAAATCCTGAGTACATGCATTACTTATGAGGCTCATTAAACACAATTCTCATTCTTGGTTTCACAGGTTAGTGAGTAGCTGCTATGTCCAAATACTGTTTCATGGTGAGATAACACTGAGGGAGAAGCAGAAGTTCCGTCTGTGATGGGTGAACTGCAGCCTGTCTGACAATTGGGATCATGTGTAACCCTTTAAAACACAAAAATCCTAAGGAAAAAGACTTAACCTCTGTGGAAAGCAGCATCAAAAGTTACCCAGCACTGTTGTAGCAGGTCTATCAGATGAGTGGACAATAGGAATATTTGTACTCTTGGTGTTTTGCCAGGTAAGGGCACAGTTCTGTGGTGCTGCCTGTTCCCACACTGCTTTAGATTTTTGGAGTCACCACTGGTAAGTCCTGGGGATATTGTTCTGAATGCAACTCTAGCACGCAGGTTGATGCTTCAGTTACTTCTAAGTTTGCTTTTAAAGACACAATTTGCGTGTTATAGATCCAGTTTACGTCTCTTCAAGACACAGCTCTCGGATGGAGACTGCCAGTGCCCTAGCAATTTGCGGCTTTACTTCCCCAAACATCTTAGCTCCTGTCAACAAGGCAAATCTGGCTCTGCCTGACTGCATTGTCACAAAAACTTCTCTCCTCATGACATTTAACATACATCCAATTGATGCAAAAGACACACCAAACCTCATTTTTGGTTGCCCCAATGAAAAAAACAGGTGCCAATTCCAGAAGCCTCAATGCTGATTTTTGAAGTCAAATGCATGTGGCTGATGTCTTAAATCCTGCATTTCAAAGCCAAAAAAAAAAAATGCAAATGGATTAAAATGTTACCTGTTTCAGGTGCCTGGGTGTCTGTGTTTTCTTTGCATCCACTGGCACATTCCTCACTCCCTCCTTTTGCTGCCAGCTCTCCAGCATTTGGGGTATGGGCTGGGGTGTGGAACAAAGCAGCTCATATAGGAGCCTCCTTCAAAAATCTGGGAACTAAAAAAATAGAAGGGAATTGCACTTCAGTATTTACATACAGAAATTATGACCATCCCCAGAGACACCTGAATATCTCCCATTCACATTTATGCTATAGCAATGGCAGCACAGACCAACTCACAAGCTCCACGTGGATGCTGCTAGAGAAGATCTTTATTGCAAGCTGGCTGATACTGTTCTCTGCCCTGACCTCCTCTTATGGCCTTACAGTGACAGTGACAATGTGTGCTACAAGTGACCTGGGTAATCAATCCCATAGAGTGCCCCGTGGTCACCAGCACTGCAGAGCTCAGCCCTAAACGATCTCAGCACATGGCTCATTTGGACAAAACAGCAGAAGAGGACGAATCGGCACTGAAAGCACAGCAGTGGTGACACTCATGCAGCAAACGGTTTTGCACATAGTCTCTGCTCTTTGCTAGGTCTGTCTTGCTGTAAACTGGGAAAATATCCCACAGCAGTGTGGAACTGGAGGGCACAGTTTTTCACAGTGACAAATAAAACTGTTGGAAGTGTTAAGCAAACAGAAGGACATGTAGCCTGCACAATGAAGAACTGATCTTGGAAGCAGAGTAGTCCAACAGAAGTCATTACAGACACACACCTCCAACCGTAATTAGTCCTGACACACAGGTTAATGTTTGGACCTTTCAGCCTGGACAGAGACTTTTTTTAATTTCAGCAAAACATATTTTATTTCATTAGTTTATTACAGTAATTATTTTTGTTATCTCACATTTTTAGTGCTTTGTAATTAAGGCAGGAGCTGTGACAGAGCGTGAATTACAGTGCAGCAAGTCACACTTGTGTGTTGTTAACTGGGAGCCCGAAGGCCATGTGCCACCAAATGCGCAAGGTATGAATTTACTGGGCTGTAAATGATACCCTCGTGTGTCTTATTGAGAAAATATCACAAAGCAGAGGATTTCAGGACTAAGGATAAAAACCTCTGCTGATCCCTGGACTGAACTCAAGAGCAGTGTGCCAACAAAGTCAGACTATATTAAAAGGAGGCTACTACTTCCCTGCTACTCCAGAAACACTACCACAAACTCCTGCTTCCTCCTTAATTTCAGTGGCATGCACAAGATACTGTGTGGGTGTAAAGTAGTGAAGTTTCAAGACACCAAGTCTTATTTATTGAGCTCTGTGGCTTTCCATGAGCAGAAACTGAGAGCAGCTCTGGGACACCCAGTTGGGAGGAATACAATGACAATCTTTCCAGCTGTGAAGTTAGCTTGATTTCCTAATCACAATCTCACAGACCTGAGAAAAGCCAAAGAAAATGAACTTCTGAGGCACATGGACACCTAAATCTCATTTTAAGCATGATTAAGGTTTAAGTGCCTGAGCTTCACTGGCCTCACTGGCTTTCACAGACAGTTTGGGTTGAGGATCCTGACAGAGTGACCACCACTTTACGTGTTCCCCTTTTATTTATGCAACTAGAGGTGTGTTTAGCCATAATAAAAGGTATACTTTATCCTATTGATTTAGGACGATGGGTCTCAGTTTCAAAATCCAGTCAGTGCTCAGTACTTTGGCTTAATGACTTTGCAAAGGTCAGGAAGCAATAAAAACCGACCCCCTGTGTCCTTTAACCCATTGCTCACATGAGATAAAATGAGACAGTTCATACCTCTTTCAGGGGCACTTGTGCTAATACGTTTTACTTTGCATTTGTCCCAGTTAAGAGCACACACACACTCAGGGAGACCCTGGCTTGCCATGGCCCCAGAAAATCCTTCCCACCAACAGCTCCTGGATGCTCAAACCACAGCTTGGAAATGAGGTTTAGCCTCTCAGCTCATCCAAGCAGCAAATCATTATATTGCTCTCAATAAAAAGAAAAATAATGTAACAAAGGTGATGGGGTCAGACATTGGCATCTTTGGAGTTTTGGTCACCTGTGTAACTACAAAGTCAAATTTCAGAGCTCTATGTTGATCTGCTAATTTTGCACAGCAGCATCTCCATATAAGCCAGACAATGCAGGGATCCCCTCCAGACACATAACCACACCCATGTGCAGAGCCAGAGGATCTTCCTCCCCATCTCTAGCTCATATCGGTCTTCTTGCCTTAAAAAAAAAAAAAAGGACAAAAACCCCATCACAAACCCAAGTCTTGTTCCTTCCCTGTGTCTCAGTAGGAGGCTGTCAACACTCCTTCTTACCACAGGGCTGTCTTTGTGGCTCTGAGAAACAAACACGTCATTTATGGTCTTATGAAGTATTCCTGTTTTATATATGATGCATTCAGACCAATCAATCTTCTATCTTGGTGGCCTGTTTAGAGACTTAGGGAGCTGGCATTGATTAAATGCCTATAATAGAGAGCATTAATTTACCCGTCACTGGAAAAATCACCATTGTAAATTGTCCCAGTCGGTTTGTATATCACCAAACGATACGCAGCATGTTCTGGATGTATGTACTGAACTGCACTCAGACATAAAGCACATTCAATTAGCAGCACCAGCATCTCTTCAGATGGCTGTAGGCACGAGGTCTGGGTTTGATTCTGCTGCCCTCTTTAGGACTTGTGCCTGGGACTCCCCAGTCTAATAAGAAATTAAGTGCAAGATCACTCAGTGTCTGAAGTCTCATAGGGAGCCCACAGCATTCCATGGGACTGGGAAAAAAATTGGCCTATTCCTTCCTTTTGTTCATCATACTACAGTGTTTGTAACCTAGTTAAGATTTTTTTTTTTTGCCATAAAAGGGAGAAAAATATTCTGTGTTTATGGAAGTACTGGAGGCTACCTTCATCTGCTTAGTTCATGTTCCCATAGAATCATAGAATGATTCCCAGGTGAAATGGCATATTATTCACATATCATGCCCTTGGAGCACAAGTGAGATGATCACAGTGCCCTAAAGAGAGGCAGGATCTAGTTTCTCTTGAGCAGTGGAGCAACATTAGATTTGTATTGCCCTAATAAAAAATATTCAGTCCCAGACCATAAGTAGATATCTCACAAAGAGATAGCCAGGTCCTTACTGCACCTGTAGAGGAGAGTATAAGGGCAAGAAAGGAATGAGCTGAGTGAGGAATAACTCGTTTTGGCAGAAGGAAAAGCAAGCAAATGCCATATATATGCAACCTGGGTCACTGAGGACAGAGATACTCAGGAGTGGGTGTTGGGGGAAAGGCAGGTAGAATGGGTGAACCCCAGCAGGAAGCCCAGAAGAAAAGCTCACATACATTTGTTTTAAACCCTCACCCTTAGGCTTTGTCCAGCCATTGCTCCACTTCCTGCCAGGTTCATGCCACCTGCAGCACTCGTGGGACCCTCCAGCTGCTGCAGCCAGCCTCCCTCCACCCCAGCCATGGCAGAGCCACAGCAGCCCCTGGGGCACAAACCTCCATCTCCCAGACCAGTCAACACCTAGCAAAAGAGATCAAATCCAGACTGCCTGTCTTTCTCAACAAATATCCCACAGAAGCACAGGAGATTCTTCCTGTGGGTAAAATGGGCTGCTCCTGCCTCAATATTTCCTTTACAAAGGCAATGACTTCAAACCCATCAGTGTTTCTCTTCCCAGCTGGATTTGCCCAACTGTGGTTTGCCCAAGCCTGCCAGCTTAGCTGTGTGCTCACTTCCCACCCTGGGGCATGCAGGAGCTGTGAGAGCTCGAGGTCTGTGCACTGCAGAAGTAAAGTTACCACCCAGCTCTCCGAAGGACTCCCTTACTCTGACCTCCCGGTGCAGGAGTGAAGATGTGTTCTTTCTAACCATCAGCCTTGCAAAATTAATCTAAGAGATTAAAATCCCCTCTGCCATTCATCATCGCTGATAAGGGTCCCGCCATCAGAACTGAGCTCCCAATTTTGCTGCTGATGCACAAGATGGGAGGTAACCCAGTTCACTCTTGCAGAGACACCATGGCTCTGCCACGCAGGTGCTACAAAAAGCTTGTACGTACCAGAGACCTGCACAGGCACGGCTTCAACTTATATATGTCTGGTAGGATTGCCTGAGTTATGCAGAAGGTAGCATCCTTTCAGAGATGAAGGTCAAGGTTTTGAAAACCAATTCATTATTTCAACCAGACCTTTCCTGTGTGATCAACTGAGCTATTTTTAAAGGTGCATATTTTCACAAGAGACAAGAGAGTATTTGGTAGATTCTGGAAACGAGATCTTTTCAAGGGCAGAGTAAACCTTTGGGTACAAACACTGCTATTCTCCACAATGCTGAGCAGGTAGGTATAAGCCCAGATGGGGGCTGGAAGCTGTTGACCATCATGAGCTGCTGGGAAGTAAAGTGGCTGGTTCAGTCACAGTGCAGCATTGATGTGCCTCTAACAGCCTCCAGTCTGGGCTTGGTCTCATCCCACTGGCTCTGACCTCTCATCTGTGTGGGTGCAGCTGAGGAGAAGCTGAATATCCAAAGCTGAAGGTGTGCAGTGTCAGCTGTTGGGTTTCCACAAACCCAGCCCAAAATTTGGGCAGTCTGACACTAAGTGCCCAGCATCTGCTTCACACTAGCTGCAGTCCTTGCACAAAGGGTTAATTTTATTTGCAGTGCTCCATGCTGTGCACAAGTAAGTCCCAGTGCATTTTTACCAGCATGATTTATAAGCCAGGTTTAGAAAACTCTGGTCTCAGAAGTCTGTTGTCAGAGTTAATGGAGCAAGAATATGAACTGCAGCATCTTAGGGTTACAGTCACCTCTCGATAGCATCCTCCGCAGAGTTTCAGTTCCAGATCTCTGCTGCCTTTGCCCAGGCTGCAGTCACACCTCCAGCTGTGATGTGGAAATGCCTTTCCTTATGGCCTGCAGGGCCAAGATGGGACAGAGATTCTTTCTTGAACTTTCCATCACAAGGCTGAATCAGTTGCAGCAGCTTGAGGTCTGCATGACTTTCCCCCTTTCCTATCATCCTGCAGAAATGGAGCAAACAGAGCTCTTCAGTCTGTAAACCACACATTGCCACCCAAAATGAAGGCATGGAGGTGATGGGCCTGGAGAAGGAAAGGAGTGTGGTGTGTTGCATAGCCATGTCTTGTTTGCACGCATAGAGAGCAGTATGGGCATTGCTAGCCCTCCCAGAGTAAGGATCCCACATAACAAGACCAAATGCTGTGCTACCAGATGAAGACCCTCATGTTGTACCTCAAATTACTTCCTAGAAACCCACTTAGATAAGACTGTTTCATCGGCTGACAAATTTCCTGAGCTACTAAAGGATCCTTTGCCTGCTTGATAAAAGGCTCCATAATAAGGAAAAATTAAAAATGAAAGAAGAGCTGTCTATCAGAAGGAAAGGCAGGGAAGAACTGAAAATCTGTATTATCCCCCAGCTTTGGTCTCTAGTCCCCAAGAAGCACAAGCTAGATATAAGCAGCAGGACAAAATGAAACAACAGCATCAAAAAAAACCACCCAAGCACCAAGGATGAAAAATGTCTATAAAGCAAAATCCTGGCTAATAATTAAGTCATTGATATGTCATTTTCTGAATTATCTGGGAGCAAAAAGAATGAGGAATATGCCAACTTGCACACTGTGGTCCATGTCGGGAAGCAGGGGCAGGGTCTCCAGCATCATATGGTAGCACTCTCCCTTCCATGTCAGGATCAAGAAGCTGACCATGTCCTGGGTTATAAAATCAATTCAGTCCCCAGCCAGCAGCAGTAATAAAATGAGTACATAATGCCACCTCCTGGCTATAGTCGAGCACGCAATAAAACCCTTGGCAGAAAGATACTGTTCCGTCCTCCTGCACTCGGGTGGATGATATATATCACTTGCTTGCAGAAGTCAAATTTCTTTTGCTGACTTAATCCCAGAGCCAAAATTAATCAGACATCCTAGCTAACAGGATCAGGAAATGCCATAAATTATGCTGCCTGCAACCTAACAACAGCATTAACAGCACGAAGAAGGTGGAGGCTTTTTTTGATTAATCACTGTTTAAGTTGCCTAAAGGACCTATGAAACCTCCTGCTGGCTGACACAATGAACAACATTTTATATTAACCGATATAAGGAAATGTCTTTAAAAGTGATGGATTATGCAGATACGAGATGGGGACTGTGTGATGTGGTTACTGAAGAGCTGCAAGCTACATGACAGACCCCTCTGCTGCTCCCGGCCCACAGCAGCCCTCCCCACCATCCCCAGCCTATCCCAGAGAGGACACTTGTCACCCCAGTAGCTGAGCACCCTCTGGAAAAGCCATACAACATGATGAGTTGGGTTGAGCTGGCTCCAGGCAGAGCTATAAAGTTTACTCAAACAAAACCACTGGCAAATTTTGACTTTTTTTTTTTGGTGTATAAACCAGCAAGCTCAGTGTCTAGGGGAAGGGTAGGACATGGACGTTTCATCTAATAGGCTTTTGTGGCACCCTGTAGAACAGCATCTCTCTCTTTTGTGCACAGAGATGTTGAGAAGTCACCATGGCTTCCCTTAGCCCCAGTCAGGTGTCTCTGTGCTGGTAGCACATCCTGCTCTGGGGCATAGAGAGTGGACAGACTGAATGGAGGGTCATAACAACCCAGCCCCAAGCGTATCCCCTTCTGGAGCTGTAAATACAGCATCCTTCATCAAAGATGTTGTTTTCTCTGTTTTACAGGAACATTTATACAGGAGAAATCCTGGTTCCTGCTGCAGGGGGTATGTTGAGATTCCCATGTTCTCTGGTCAGGATTTTTCAGAGCAGTTAGCACCAGCCTAGCTCTGCTCCCACTGAAATGAGCAGCCTCCTATCCACTGCTCCTATATGCTCTCCTGAGAAGTTTCAGCACTTAGAAAATACACTTTTATTTTCACTCTCTTGCTGAAAGAGATCCACTTCCTGGGATGATGGGTTTTCAGAGCATTCTCCACTGTGCTGCATCACACATCATCATTCTAAATCTACACAAAACGGGTGACTCGCCCTTCTCAAGTGGGAAAAGCCGCATTTTAAAATCCTTTTGCTCTGGTACTATCAAATGTAACATATGCAAAGCAGCTGAGAATAAATTCCCAGAGTCAAGACAAGCTCTTATTGTTGCCAAAACCCCACTGTCAGATGAGATGGACAGACCGTTTTGGGATCTGCATAATTTTAGGTGTACACTGATCAATACAGCCAAACAGTTCTGTTACTGCTCTTCATCACTGAGCATTTCTACATAGGCTGAAAATTTCCACCAACTTTATCTTTTGATGGTAATTCATCCAAAGTGGCAGAGGGAGAGTTTCACAGCAAAGATAGGGATCATCAGTGGACTTGAACAGAGCAAAATGTTTTGGAAGGACCTCTTCTTGTTAAATTTCATGATCTTTTGATGAAGGAAGCACCTCAGTCTCCTTTCTATCTGTCAAGGCTTATACACATCTCCCCACTCCCACTGGACACAAGGCATGGCTAGTAATTTCTTGCTCATCAATTTAATTCCCTTTCCACGTAGGCAGGGCCTCCTGGAAGACATATTCCCCCACATGTTTGGTTTGATGTCCTGACAGTTATTTACACCTTGATGAGAGGCTTCCTGCATGACCCCACTGCCATGTCCGTGCCACCTCTGTCTGATGGGCAGTCCCTCACCCAGCCCCTGCTTTCTCCTGGCTCTTCCAGCCATCCTGACTCCTGCACCAAGCTCCAACCTGTCCTGCCATTGGGACCATCTTCAAATGCCTTGGCCGGTTTTCACTTGCCAGAGCGAGGAGGATATAATTATCCATCACTCCCATGCTGCCTGGGGGCTTGGTAAAAGTACAGGTTTAGACATGCCTGGAGCAACCAGACCTTTCTCCTGCAGCTTAAGGCAATGACTCTGAGGACAGCCAGAAGAATCAAGACAAATCATAAGCAGGAATGACTTTAATCCTTTGAAGAAAATGAAGTAGCAAGAAACTATGTCACATGAAGCTTGACTAAGAACATTCTTGCAGGAATTTAACTGGCCTGAAATGATGTTCTCCTGTTTCAGACCAGACTCATCTTCACTTGCCTGAGCACTGACAAATCCCAGAGGCTGCATCTTCCACAGAGAAGCGTCTGCTTCCCTTTGAGGCTTGGAACACCCCAAGCCTGCCAAGGAGGCAAAGAAAGTGAATAAATCAGTGCTACAACAACTTACACAGTGCATTAGCATTGCCAGGGAAAGGTAAATGCTTTTCATTTAAAAGGCTGACCTTTCCCTTCTGGAGCCTTGATTTCTAAAACACATATTTCATACTGTGCATACTCACACACCTTCAAGTGAGGCTTTCCAGACCTCATGGCCAAGGACTGCATGGAGCTTGGCTGCTCCCATCACAGGAGCTGCTTTTCAGTGCAGTAACGCATCAGTGTGAAGGCAACAGCTCCTCTCCTGTGACTTTGGAGTCATTTGGGCTTGCCTTGCCCCTGGGGACGCTGAGGGTGCCCATGTCAGATGCCCTCCTCACTAGCTCTGCCAATTAAATTAGACAGGCCAATGCTTTTGCCTTTACTAATTGATGCAGCAAGCACATAATTAAAGGACTCCCCATCGCTTTGCAATCTTATCAGGCTATTTGACCAGGTGGAGCCCTATCATGCACCTTCCTCTCAGCCTGCTACCTGCTTTTCCAGCTGCCAGTCATTAAACGTCACCCCTCTACCAGGCTGCAGGATGATGAATGCTCTCCCTGCCACTCTGCATATCAACCATGCAGGAGGTCAGATACCCCCTCCGCTGCCGTCTCCTGCTTTGTCTGATTTGGCAGATGGATCTCTCAGTGTCTTTGTCTGCTCTGACCTACTTCTCCCTTTCATCATCTGTCGGCTGAATCTCTGGAGTGTCTGACTCACCACAGATGTGGGGATGCTGTGCCTGCCCACACACATCTCTTCTAGCAGCGAATTAACCCTTCATTTTAGGTATGAGGGTGGCCTGCATTGATTTCCCCAACCAAGCTGTCATCTCATCCTCGCTGAAGCCAATAAATACCAAAAAACACCTGCCCTCACCACCTCCAGCATACTGGCAATGGCTCTCCCATGTTTCTTTGCTGGATGAGAATCTCCGGGCAAACAGGACCAGTTGTCTGGGAACACTGGGGTGGATATCCACCTCTCTTCCTCTCTATTTGACAAGAGGTATTAATTTGGGTGGAGACATTTCTTGTATCTGCAAGACTGTTTGGTGTCCTAGAAGGTGACAACAAGGTTCAGGGGACACTGAAGACAGCTACGATCGCAGATTCAGGCTCGCCCAAGCGGCTCTGACCACAAGGACCCCAGGCAAAGCAGTGCAGAGGCTTCCAGGCTAAGTGTTGTTGTGGTGAAGCTTGAGCTGGGCTGGCACTGCTGGAAGGAAACAATTCCAGGCCACCAGCACTGCCATATGGCTACGAAAGACTGAGTTGCATATGTGGCTGGAGCTCTTCTGAGGTCTACCAGAAGAATCACGATTACCCATCCGTTTGTGACACCTGCAGGAACCCACTCATTCCCTCTTTTACAGCCAACAGACAGAGATGGCAGCAAGCAAAGGGTTGCTATCAACTTCTTGCCACAGCTGTTCTTTGACCAAGGATCAAGCATACAAAACATGCACTGAACTCACCAGCTGCTTTTAAACTGCCCCCAGCTGGCAAGAGGAAGTGTTGGAAGAAGGAAATAATTTTTAATCTGTTACTGGCTGTCTTTGATTTGTGCTGCACAGTTATTTTTGGGAACAATGGAACTGAGGAGCTGTGTAAGTAACTGCTGTGGCTACAGCAAATGCATATCCTTGATCTAGACACGGCTTTGGAGGAGACACTGCTATGTGGCCTCTGAGCTCTGTGTGCTGCTGGAAGGAAAACCCATGGAAATCCCTTTTTCCTTGCAAACTCCCCCATAACAGGAACTATTCTCAGCAGCAGATTTGAGCCTGGATATTCTGTACAGAGAGGCTGGAGAGAAAGGGAAGGGCAAGAAGGGTGACCTTTAAAGGTCCTTTCCAACCCAAACCATTCTATGATTCTATGAAGGAGATCTCTCTTGAAGTCACTTGTATGAAAAGGTGAGAGATGTCTCTGAAATGCTACGTGATGATATAACCTAATACAGAGAAAATCTGTAGAGAAGGTTTTACCAGGTGTCTCTGAGTCTTTGCACGGGTAGCATTAAGGGCTGGACGCTGACAGACGTGTATTAGCTGAGCTGCAGGCACTGAGCCAAGTCTCTGAAGGATTCAGCCTGAGTCCAGGCTTAATTTCTTCTTGCTGAGAATTGCTTGTGTTGAGTCTTAGCAGAGATGTATTTAACAGGAGAACAACCAGGCACTCCAAGACATAAAGCGGGAGTATATGCACAGAGAAAGCAAGTGAGAAGAATTTTTATTAATTTCTGTGTATTAATTTACTGCTGCAGTGGATGGAATATTTGCTTCCAACTTTTCAGAGAGACAGCATGAAAATGTTTTACACGGCTGACTGGCTTTGCAGTCAAGCCCATTTGCTGTTGGTTAACTCTCAGCCCCGTGTTAGTGAATGAGCAGGACAAGCAAAAACATCTTTTCACTTCCTCAGGCAGCAAAGCTGGCTGATCTAGCATAAAAAGAAGTGAACTATAACATTAGCTACTTTAGATAGACTCAGAGAACATACAATCCCCCTTTAAAAGCCTGGCTATGGTACAAATCCTCATTTCATGCTTTTTCTCAAGGCACATTCCCATAGTTTATACCCAAACAACCTAATCAGAGATGGTGTCAGCTCTGGAGACGCAAACGAAGGGCTGCAGAAACCCAGAGCTGAGCACAGGCAGGTACTCTGAAAGCAAACACTTTCATCTTGTCAGGAGTGGTTTGTTTGCATCTTATCCAGAACTGCGAGGAACCATAACCACAAATACTTCACATGGTACTTTGAATTTAATAGCTCACATGGGCTACTGTCTGAATTACTGCCTTTTATTTTATGGCTAAATTAATATTATATACACAGGAGCACATTTAAAATACCCAACAGAGTGAAAGAAATGATTGCTGTGTTGAAAAATATAAATTTTTATGCACAGAAGTTATTAGTAAAGCCACATTCCCCAGTCCATTAATGTGCACACATTTAAATTTCCCTTTTTTTTTTCCTTTTGACCTTTATTTTCAGATACTACAGCATGTTATCTTAAAGCTTTAAAAAACCAGTAATTCACTCATGCTTTTTATGGCCTACTAATTTGTCTATTGTGCCATATATTGGGATTCATAACTTTTATATGCAAATCAATAAAAACTCCTTTGATATTTCATTTAAATCACTGAATAATTAACACAACCCAGCCCCCATGTCAGCTAAACTGTGAAATGGAAAGCTAGCACTCTCAAAACTTCAAGTAAAAGAGAATAAAACTTCAGACTTGGAGAAATCCATCTTATTTTTTTAAATGATAATTAGAAAACTGTGCTTATGAAAAGGGGGAAAAAAGGGAGAAAAATCTCGTGCCTGGTAAAAAAACAGCCTTGGATGCATACAGCAGTTGCAAACAGAAAAAAAGGGAAATGGAAGCAGGCAAAAATATTGGTATAAACCTCTTTGAATATGTTATCTAGGTTCTAAGAAATATAAAATGCAGTAAAATGCTCATGGTTCGGGATTTCCCAGCTCCATTCATCACAGCAAAGTTGCACCTGGGTTTTGCAAGGGCTTTGCAGTGCAGCCTGAGCTTACAGCGGTGCAGGCTCAAGGCACGATGCTCTTTCCTGGCCTTACCTCTCTCACACATAAGCAAAGCCATGGGACTGTTCCTGAGTCCTCCGGGCATTACAGTGCTCCTGGCTTCCTTTTTAAGCTGGTTTCTCACAGAAAGGTGGCAGCAATCCTACCACTGCATATAGATCTTCTAGTAGCTTCTAAATCCAGGGGCCAAGTCCACATTTTGTAGAGTGGTAAGATATCAAAAATATGCAAGTACCTGCAAATGTCATGAAAAATAAGAGGTTAAGCAAAGGCAGGAGAGGTGACACATCCTAAATGCAATGGCTGAAGTCTGAGCCCACGGAGAAGCTGGATAGTCCATGTGAGACACTCTGGTTCAGGCATGACTTGGTGCTGGGCTCATATTAGGTATCTAGCACATTGGCTGTCAGCCTTGTTCCACAGATCTGTAACAAAAAAAAAAACAAACATGTCCTGGCTAGTAAAGTCCCACTAGTTCTGAAGATAACCATGGACCTGGGAAGGCTGTGTGAAGGAGTCCTTGAGGCATGCTGGAGTTTGCAGGTACCCTGGATCCCAAACATCAGGAAGGGGCTCTTTGGTATGCTCTTTGCTCAGGTGTTATGCTGCCTGCATGGCTACACAATGAAAATCCAGCTCAGTAGGTGTGGGACAGGATTTAGGTGTGTGGTGTATGTTTTATTAAAGAGAGAGAAGATCCAGTGGATGCTAAGCTTCAGCCACCTGGGAATCTCTGAGTGAGGGAGAAAACCTTTTTTGCACTGATCAAAGCAGTTAAAAGATGTTCCCATCCCCTGCTGCATGGACTGCCTGCGTCACCCAGAGCCAACTGCTTCTTGTACACACAGGAAAGGACACAGCAGAAGTTGCCAGTGCAGTGGCTCATTGCTCTGAGCCTTGTGGGGAATCACACAGTGAAGACCAAGCCCTAATCATAGAACGGTTTCAGTTGGAAAGGACCTTAAAGATCATCTAGTTCCAACCCTCCTGCCATCAGCTGGGACACCTTCCACTAGACCAGGTTGCTCAAAGCCTCATCCAGCCTGGCCTTGAACACTTCCGGGGGGGGGCATCCACAGCTTCTCTGGGCAACCTGTGCCAGTGTCTCACCACCCTCACAGTGAAGAGTTTCTTCCTAATATCTAATCTAAACCTACCCTCTTTCAGTTTAAAGCCATTACCCCTTGTTCTATCACTCTCTGCCCTTGTCAAAAGTCCCTCCTCAGCCTTCCTGTAGACCCCTCAGGTACTGAAAGGCCACTAGAAGGTCTCCCCAGAGACTTCTCATCTTCAGGCTGAACAGCCCCATCTCTCTCAACCTGTCCTCATAGGAGAGGTGCTCCAGCCCTTGGATCATCCTCATGGCCTCCTCTGGACTTGCTCCAGTAGGTTCATGTCCTTCTTGTGTTGGGAACCCCAGAACTGGACGCAGTATTCCAGTTGGGGTCTCACGAGAGCAGAGCAGAGCAGAGCAGAGCAGAGGAGGAGGATCAACTCCCTCAACCTGCTGGGCACACTTCTCTTGATGCAGCCCTGGATACGGTTGGCCTTCTGGGCTGTGAGCATGCATAATCTGAAGGATGGAGAGCTTGGTTCTGCAAACAGCAGGTCACAGCTGGCCTGGCTTCACAGGCATCAGTTTGGATATTAGCGTTTCAGTGTACATTCACTTTATTGCATATTTAAAGATTCTTGCCATTCAGTGTGGTGTTGGACCGTGCCAGTCCAAAACTGTCTGGGGAGTTCAAAAACCAACTCAGGACTGCTGCACAGTCATTCAAACACAGAAATCTTTTAAATTTTTCACATCAGTATTGTCATTGTCTCCTGATTTTTACCTGTCATAGATGCACAGAGAAGAATTAACTGAAAATAAATTAAAGACAGACTTTAAATTTGCCTTTGCTTAAATAATTACTGTTTTTTAAATTAAGACCTGTGACATCACGTTGAAAGGAGAGCACCATACTGAAATAAAGGTTTGGATCAACGGAGGATGTATGGTAATATCATAGCATTTCCTATTTGTGCCAACCACTGACAGAGAAAGCCATTCTCCAAAGGAGCAATGGTGATTTAATTCTCTGTCCATCCAGAGTTTCACCCATGATATCAGGAGGAGTAAAAATGGAGGAAGCCCCATGTTGGCCTTCCATTTCATCGTCTAATAGTCAAGTCAAAGACAAGGAAAAAAGCTCTAATCTGAGCAGGCTGGTTGACACATTACTGAGTGCTTCTATTGCCTACAGAGAGCTGGGACACAGTGCTAATCGTTAGGCAGATGCATTCAAGGTTGAGGGTGAACTGGTAAAGCTTCCTGGGTTTGCATCGGCATTATAAGAGCATTATAAGGGCACTGGCTACTTTCATGGCTATCTTGGAATAATTTTATGTTAATTTTTTAAATGTCAATTATTCAAATGCTTCTTTGCTGCACTTCTATTTCCAAGTTATTCCATTTAAATTGTCGCATACACCATTTAACAGGTTCTGTGCTAAAGGTCTCATTTTTTTAATATTGATTTTCTTTTACATCCTTGCAGTACAGAATTAGCCTGGGCTCCCACTTGGAGTCCTATCACTGGTTTGTCTTTATTACTTCTGGTACATTTTTAATGTTTTACATTTAAACCTGTGCACTTCATTTTATTGTGCTTGTAACCATCTTAAATTTTTTTCTGTCTCTGTTTCTTCCTTTTAGTTAAAATAGACACACTCATGGGCTGTCCAGTGTTATTGAATCAAAAGCACACATCATCCAGGGGAGTTCATTGCAGAGAGATATCCAGGGCTATTGAATAGAAACCTAAGTCATGTACTCATCTTTACAGATTAGTAATCTCTGAATTTTGGGTGAAGCCTGGCTGGTTTTAGTCAACGCATGTCTTTGAATGCTCCATCAATCTCAAAATGGGTAAGAAAAATGGTTATTAAATTCTTTAACCAGTAGAGTCCCTGTAATTAAATGAGGCCCAAGATAAGAGTACTGCAATAAATGGTTTATCTGTTCCCCATCCTTATTAAAGCTCTGAGCCTTCAAAAGCTTACACAAAAGCATCCTGGTGAGCACTGGGACCCCACTGATTTTCGAGACCATAGTTACAACAGACCACGGGGTCAGAGGATCACGATGGGACCGCACCAGGAGGCAGATCCTGACTCCCCATAAGGATGAAATGGCCTGATGTGCTTTACTCAGGGCTGGTTTCACCAGCTTTAGTCTGTAATTACTGGCTAAAAAGAAGAAAGCTGCAAAGCACAAATCCAAACCCAAACCACAATTCAACTGGACCTCCCTGACTCCCCCACCACAGGCAGTACCACCACTTCTTTGTGTACTTACTGCCTGTGTGCATTTGCAAACAGAATGCCAGCCCTCTCTTTTTGGCTTGAATCTTTTTTTTCTGCCTTTTAAAACTCATAGCTACCCAAAGGTGCATTTAGTTCTTAGAGCAACTTAGATCTATTTACCCCCAAGATGTTTGCCACACCACTTGGAAATTTCACCTCATGGTACTCCACTTGAGCTCAAGCACTGCTGAAGCCACAGCTCCATAAAATTACCCCTTTCCCCGCTGTACCACCAGACATGTTCTTCAGTCAGAGGTCTTTGATGGTGAATGATGCTTCACCTCCTTCCCTTTCCTGAGCCCAAGGTAGCCACAGCCCAGGGACCCCAGATCACAGCACAGCTCCAGCAAGAGACACTTGGGAACCAGGAGAGCAGCAGTCAGCCTGGATCACAGGGGACAACACCTGGTTTAACCACAGCATTGGGAAACCTTTGCAAGTGCCCCAGAGCAGTGAGACAACAAGCAGCAAAAAAGGCAGCAACCGGAGCATCCAGTGAACTGGTGTGAGATGCCACGGGGAAGACTTGGAGCTGAGCCACGGCTCTGCAGGGACTTACGAGCTTTTCACCCTCACTCTCTTTGCAGAGGAGGAAAGTTCATCTCCCTAAACCTCCTTCCCAGGTGGGTTTAGCAATACGCACCAAAAAGTGATAAACAGGGATGTTATGGACTCACAGATCGAAGATGTTAATTAAAATGACTTGCAGGAGCCTGCAAAAATGGGAATTGCAGGTGAGCCTTCAGGCTGCCAAAAGGCACCTGAATGTAAAACCATCACCACAGGCCAGAGAACCAGCTGGTCTAAAGCAGTGCAGCTACTGCAGCCAGCAGAGCCGTGCTGACTAGCTGAGAAGCCATCCTCCTCCTCTTTGTATTGGAAAGCAGTCAAAAATGTAGTGAGGATGCACAACTGGGAGACCAGCAAAGCCCCGCTTTTGCCAAGGGCTCTTTTTAAATTTCTTATCATGTCCTCATGGGAGGGGAAAAAAAAATAATTAATTCATCCTCTCTTTGAGCAACTGCAATTAACGCAAAAAGCAAGATTAACCCAGGTTTTTGCCTGCTCTAAAACTGCAGTCTTGTCCCTGCTTGACCAAAGTCCCAAACAAACCCAATTCTACAAACAAATAATGATGGCTTTAATACATACATTTTGAAAATGCAAGGGTTTTGCTTTGCTATTAAAGTTTAATTAGTAATTAATATTTATTCAGCCATTGGCTGGAATTCTGCAAGTTACATAAATAAATATTAACTTGTGGATGGTTAAAAAAAAAAACAACCCTTGCATCTGAAATTTATTTGTGTGATTTTCTATTACTTATTCATTAATTCTTGTATAATTCCAACTCCTCTTCATTCCAGATGGAGTGGGAGGGAAGGAGGGAACTCCCTTGGGATGGATGTGCATGGTTTTAATTCTCAATTTAGTCTCCATCACTACAAATTAAACGTTTAAAAATTCTAAACATAGTGTTTAGCAATGCTGACATGTTCAAATCCACCAGTCTGTGAGAACTGGTGTTTCTTTAAGCATGTAATGGTACAAATTGAGAGAAATATGCGGCACCTGAGCAGAAAAGCCACCTTTTATATTGTGCTTTTTGCCAGAGAAGGAGTTGCAGCATTTGGACTCCCACTGAGGTCAGTGGGTGATTCACCTTCTCCAATGTATAGGTTAGAGGAAAAATCAAGGACTGAGGCTGCAGCAAGCTTCTGAGTTTTGAGCAATGAAAATGTCAAAGGAGCACCTTTAGAGGAATTATTTTGCTATTCATTTCTAGCATGCCATCAAAAGTTCCCAGGGTTTCTCATCCCAGAAACACCTGACTGGGAAATTCAGTCTGGCAAGAGCACAGCATCGCCTTGGCCAAGCAGACAGCTCATTTGCACCCATCACCCCAAGTGCCACACGTGTGCTTGCAGCCTGGCCTCAGCCCCCACATGCAGGGAAGGATGGCTGCTGGCTGAGAGGCTTTGGGAACCCCCACTCCATCATCCTACCATCTCTAGCTAGACACATTTTGGCAAACAACTCTTGACACACTTTGCTTGGCTCCCAGCATTCCGGATGGCTGAGGGGAGGTGAGTGCACAGGTCCCATGAATACTGGAGAGGCAGAGAGGAGCACCAGCTAAAAAGCACCATTGTAGACCAGCTCCAGTCTCCCTGGCTCAGTATTTAAAAGCAGAGGGTTGGGTCTGCTTTCTTTTCCCTTGTCTGGGCTATTATCAAAGCCCAAGTCACACATAATTCCTCTTCCCTGGGGTCCCTGTAACACTCTGATGTGTGATACCCCTAAGGAGCTCACAATTCCCACAGGGTAAATACCAACTGAAAGGGAACAACAAATGGTACACGGTTAATTACTGCAGAGACTAATTAAACAGTTAGTGTACAGTTCTTAAGAACAAATAGTGGTGCAGGAGAGGTACAAGTGCCCCAGTGATACTAGGGCTCATCTCACAGCTCCAGGACCACATGAGGAGCAGAGGAGGAGAGGAAGGAGCAGAGAAGGAGAGGAATAGCACTTTGGCATGTATATCTGGACAGTACGGAAATCTGCTTAACAACGATGCAGCACAAAAAGACTTGGACAAGAGGGGTCAGATACCCAAGAGATCACGAGTCTGTTTGCACGTGTGTGTGCACATTGCCCTCCTGGTTGGATTTGGGGTCAAACAACTGCTGCAGCTTGGCTCTATGGGGCTGGGATGTGAGGAAACCCGAGGGTCTGAGCTATACCAAAGTCAGGCAGGAAAGACAAACCCTCTGGTTACTGAAAATCAGCAGATTTGGCTTCTGTTAGCACGGATCTCTGGCTGTGGACCATGACCATTAAGACAGCCCTTTGCAGCCAGAGAAGGGGAGTGAACACAACTCAGCCCTTTTAAGATCACAGGAAGAGGCTACATAATCTTAAATTCCTCCAGCTGTCCTACTCCAAGGACTGACCCCTTTAAGCATCTCTCTGCCCTTCTTTCTGAGCTAAATTTCTGAGCTAAATGCAGTAATTTCTGAGTAGTCACCTCCTGCTCTCCAATGAGCTGCCTTATGAACATAGGCTTATGTGACCTTAAAACCTCAATAACTAGGGGCTATAAATTGTTAATAAACAGAGATTTTTACAATTTAAACTATGCTGTGTAAGCTGCCTAATAACCATACAGCACCACAGGGTAGGACATTAGCCAGGAGAGATGGGGGGCATTAAGAGATTGGCAAGCTTTTAGGGTGGATTTTGCACATCTTCAGAAGTGGATATTAAAACCCACAGTCAGCCAGTCAAAAAGCTTAGAGAAATCAAAACCCCAGCAGCTAAAATTATGCCTCACCTATATCTCTGCTCCTAAGGGAATGGAAATAAATCGAGGTGCTGACTTACACCCATAACAATCCCCAAGGCACTGACAGCTCTCCCTTCTTTCTTAACCTCGGACATGAATCTCTAAAAATATCAGCAAATTATCCACATTTTCTTGTGATCACTTGCCTTTTTTCTCTGCAACTGAAGAGGACTGATGGCTTGGGCAGCTCACCAGAGTACTGTTAGCATTACAGCATACGAGGAGCGCAGACGTGTTTCTTTTAATCACGAGGCTGCTGCCTGGCACAGACAGCTCCTCTCTCTGTGCTGCTGCATTCGGAGACCATGTGGATCCAGACACAGCTCTATTTTCTGATTTTTCCATCCTATTTCATCAAGGCAGCAATGGCTGGAAACACTTGTTAGTAGCACAATTTCTACCTCACACTACCTGAATTCTGCTGATAAGACCAAGCTATAGCCCAAGCCTTTATTGGTTTATATTTCACAGCTACCAGGCATCTCCTAGAAAGCAGCATTGATGCTATTTGGATTCCCTCTATTATAACTGGGTTGCCAATAAAAATGCAAAAGTATCTTAAAACAATGCAATTTGAGGAGATGTCAAAGAAATTCCATTTAAGTCTGTAAAAGAGTTTATATACTATGGAGAAGGAGATAGCAAAGCTGCAGCATTATTGATCCATTTAAATTAATATCTCTCATTACTGCAGAGAGCCCACATTCATCTGGGATTTCCCATGAGCTAGCTTCACTCCTTCTCACACAAGCAGCATGCCCCTAAGACAGGGGATGTGAACGCACCAGCCTGCAGCAGCAGGCACCAGCTAGCTGGAGTTTTGGAGAGGCTGCAAAACTCTTTCTAGGGCACAGGAGAGTGTGCAGGGAACACCCAGGCACCTCTTCCCTTCTTGAGTCCAAAGCCAGCCCTACAAGGCTGTGCTTTCTCAGTTTTGCTGGCTGTCCTGTCATCCTTAATCAGCAGCTACTGGCTTCTCTTCTTTCTCCTACTTCTCTTTTTCTTTTTTTTTCTTTTTCTTTTTTCTTTTTCTCTTTCTTTTTCTCTTTCTCTTTTTGGTTTTCTTTTTTTTTTCTTTTTCTTTTGTTTCTCTGAAAATCTCTTCTGCCTCAGAATTTGGCTCCCACTGGGCTAGGAATTCCACTACTGTATATAACATTGTAATCATTATTTTTCCCTACCTGACAAAATTTACGGGTAGATGAGTCCCCAGCTGGGCTTTGGGAGAAAAGAGCCAGGGCTCGAGTGGGAGGTGCCGGGTGGCCCCCGGGCTGCAGCCGCTCCTGCAACCGCTGGACGCAGAGCCTCGGTCGGGCCCGGCCCGGACCCGGGATTTCGTCTCCCTCTGCTGTCACACACCGGCTACTGCTGCAGGTCCGGTTGTGCCGGGGACCGGAGGCTTTCGGCGCACGCAGCCTCAGGAAACAGAGGGGACGGGGAGAGCTGCCTTCCCACCGGGAAGGGCTTTCCAAGGGCTGGAAATTAAACGGAATAAAAACCCCATATAATGGATTGTTTGCCAGAAAGTATTCGGGAGAAGGAGGAGGAGGGAAATAAGGGTCAGTATCTGGTCTCGCACACAGATCGGTGTTGTCCCCGTCCCACACTCACGCTTGCCCACAGTGCTGGGCCAGCTCGGTCTCAGCCCGGAGAAGCAGAACTGATCTGCACGGGGATGCACGAGGGCTCGTCCGACACCCCTGCCAGCACCCCCACCCCGGCTCCTGCAGAGCTGGGACAGCCCGGGCACCCCTCTGGGAGCACACAGCCCCTCTCTTTGCTATTGGGGTAGAAGACAGACTCACTTGCTCACTGACTAAAAGCAAATCCAGGTCATTAACATTTATTCTACAAACTTCAAGCAAAAGTGAAATGAAAACTCATCAGTTTAATACCCTCCCTCACCTTAGAAAAGGACAGCCTCACCTGAAAAATAGTAAAGATAAAAATCTGCTGCATACACACGACTTGCAGATTTGTACAGACTTTACGTTAGAGCAGCAGCTCTGGGCAAGGTCACTTGGTGAAATGTGAATAAAACCTCTCAAATCGCTTAGAAAGCACAGGGATGTCTCTCAAGAACCGCTTCACAAAGCATTTCCCTGCAGGGTCTGCAGCTCCTCTGGAATGATGTAGCAGCCGCTGCTGGGGCAAAGCCTGCAGAGCTGTATGACTTCTGTATGGTAGTAATTACAAAGGCTTTGGAAATTGAATCAAACTTTAAAAAAAATAAAAATCTATTTGAGACACTTTTTTGATCCCCTTGAGTCTGAGAGTGCACTTCTGCTTTTACTGTGCCTATGGCCTCTGCATTCCTGGAGGCAAAGGAAGCGCTGTTATCTCCGCGTGCACCGCGGGGAACTGGGGGACAGAGGATGTAAGGACAGGCCTTTCAGAAGTGACTAGCAGTTCTGAGTCCTGTATTTGGGACATGATACTTGAGAGAGTCCTAGTTGCAGAGGTGAGGCTGGCAGCTTTGGCTTGAATACAGTTTAGTTGCCCCAAGCTAAACAATCAAACATGAAGGCGCTTAAAAAGAGAATTAAAAAATCACCAGTCACTGTTGAAATGTTGCCCCAAATTACTTGCCTCAGGTTATACAGGGGAGACTGGGATGGGGCTAAGTAAACTAAACTTCCTCCTGAATTGCTGAGTAGCATCCAAAAAGCCCAAGTCTCCATCCTTTGGGACACTGGATGTCCCCATAGGACATGCATCTGTGGCACCCCGTGCCCAGAGCTCAGCTCTGGAGTCCTGCACCTGTGCAGCTTCCTAACGAAGCACATCAGTGTGAGGGGTGCTGGGGTTAGTTAACCATCAGAGTGGCAACAGGCAAAATTGCCTGTTAAAAACAAGGCTCTACCGAGAGTAGAGGGAGATGTCATGAACATGAAAGCTCCTATCTTCTTCCTTCTCTTTGTACACCCTTAACAAATGTTAGTGTCCTGGCTTCAGCAACATGCTGCCCATCGCTGACTGACACTTACCTGTTATTGTAATGTCATTGCTGTGTCATCCAGAGTTGACCTTGGGAAAGAGATTTAATATATATTCATAAGTAATTTAATTTCATCATTAGCTCTTCTGTATACCTAATTTATCACCATAACTATGTCAAAGTGGGAAGCCTGCAATTTCCTTGCCAATATAATGTTGATGTAGTAAGAAGACATCAGCAGAGCGGTTACTAATCTCTGTTCTGCCTTCCTGACTCCCCCACCTGGGGGTAGCTGCAGAGGAGGCAGGTTTTCTTTCTCATCCATGTCAATCTGTTAAAATGTTAAAAAGAATGAAGCTGTTGCTCCACCAGTTACTCTGTTTATACCTTAAACACATTAATAAGGCTGGGTTTGAAGATGAGTACTTAACAAAAATAACTTTATGTCCTGGGTCTTAGCTGAAACAGAGCTGGGTTTCTTTTTCAGTAGTTAGAATAGTGCTGCATTTTGCTTTTCAGCCTAGGACTTGTTATGAGAGAAACACTGATAACACACCAGTGTTTGCATTTTTGTCGCTGGAAGTGAAGGACTTTGTGTTCTGTCAGTCTACAAGCACAAGATCTAAGGGGGTGAGGAATATTTAAATTAATAAGCTAAATTGGCATTTGGATATGTCAATGGGATGTTCCATATCATATCACATCATGTCCAGTATATTAGTGAGGGTCTCTTCCTCTTTTAGCTCTCTCTGACTTTCACTCGGGCTCTCACTCTTCCGGGATTGTGTTTTTGGTTTGGGATTGTTGCTCTTCCAGGATCGTTATCTGGGAACAGCCCGGGCTTGGTCAGCGGATGATGAGCAATTCCACCGTGTATATTTGTTACTGTTATCATTATCATTGCTATTTTAATATTAGTATTATTTTAAGTTTTCTTTTATTTCTATTATTAAACTGTTCTTAACCTACAAGCCTCCTTATCCTTGCCCCCCAATCCTCTCTCCTCTCCCCTGTTGGTGGCGGGGAAGTGGGTGAACGGCTGTGTTGGCTGCTAGGCAAGGGCTAGCCAAGTGAAACTATTACACTTTATTAAAAAAATTCAAAAGGTGTTGAGAGAGCATTAGCATCATAAATCACAATTCGGACATGATGCCATGTCAGCAAGGAACTGATGTATAAACTCCTAGTTGATTCCAAGAGTGTGTGGATCGGCAGTTAGCTTAGGCTTAGCCCTGCTGAAGGCAACATGTTGATACAAAAATAAGGCTTGTCTTTTGTACATCTTGTCAGTTTGCTGATCTGAAAATATACCACAAAGCCACAAAACCCTCATGTAACAGAGGAGTTACTACAAGGATAAATCCTGATCTGTAGAGCAAAGTGACAAGACTAAGGGCACTCAGCAAGCTGGTAGCAGAGCTGTGCCCAAGTCTCATCACATTGTTCTTCCCACAACATAACACAGCCTCCCACTACCTCCAAGAGTGACCAATGGCATTTGGGTCTAGCCCATCCATAGCTCTGATCTATAGTCTGAGGAGCACTGCAACCACCATCATGTGCACAGTCACTTTCCAGTGCTGCAACACCTGATCCCAACAGCATTCTGGTGCTCTGAAGAACTTCGTGCCCTTATCCAGCCAGCCATCTCCTGAGGCCAGTGACAAAAGCCCCTGCTTGGAGTCACATCCAGGAGAAGGAGGAGCAGCCACCAGCTGTGCATGGCTACGTGCAGAGGGACACACTGCAGCTCCTCTGCTGCACACATACAACCAGCACCTGCACAAGAACAACATGGAAATGTGCTCCTGGGACCTCCTGGGTAAGGCAAGGGCACAAGCCATAGCCAGGACAATTTCAGTCACTTGTTTCAGAGAGACTTGGATCTGTGGGCTCACAGCAGAGGGGAAAGGTCCTGTCCTTGGCAGGCAGCAGAGATAATACCGAGATGCCAAAGCAGTGCTCAGAAATGCTCAAAGAAACCCCGTTTGCCACCAAAGAGCAATGTGTGCAGACACAAGAAGAGCCCCTCCAAAGGCAGGCTGCATGAAGCAGACACAGAGCTGGTTTGCCAAGCAGGCCTAGAAAAGCCCAGAAACACATGGAAAAACAGCACCAGAAGCTATTTACAAGGAAATGCAGAGGAGGACAAAGGACAAAGCAGAGGAGGAAAATCTGGTGCAAAAAAATGCACTGTGAGTACTTTACTTCTGAATGGTAAAAGGCGTGGTAGATCAGCAAATGCCACACAGCGTTGTCAACAGTAATTACTGCAAGAGAAATCGTTATGTCAAAGCTTCAGGAATGAGCAGGGGAAAAGTATTGCTGATTTGAAATGATACAGATTAAGAGGAAAGCAGAAGGTAAACAGGCAAAGGGACGGACAGCAAGCACGTTGGGTTCCCAGGCATTTCTCAGCATCACACAGAAAATAAACCAAACTTGCAATTAAACAAAGCAAAATTAAAGCTTGGCAGGATCCAGACCCCCCTGAGGAGATTCTAAATTACACACAAGATGTTCAGACACTCAAATACCTTCTTTGGCAGCACATGAGATAACTGGATATATCACCATGGGTGTGAGGGGCCTGGAGAGGTGTCACAACATGCTGTATAGCTGCCTGAGAGACAGCTGCCACATGGTATGAAATAGAAGCTGAATGACCGAGTCCTGTGTTTGGGACATGAAGGGAGGAAGAAGCAATAGGGCTGCCATTGGTATTGAATACAGCAGCTTCAGTGAAATTGAGTAATTTTGTAATTCAAGAGAGGCCAAACTTGGGATGAAATATTTATATGGTAAAAACATGAACAGAATAAAAACATGCAACCAAAGCAGCCTACATCCCCAATCTCCTCAGATCTAAGCTGCTAAAAGACTCTACTAAAAGACTCCAGTCTTCAAGTACATGAGCAGTCAGCAAGTACTTCCCTGACTACACAGTGTGTTAAGAGAAAATAGAATGACAGCAACACAACAAATGGCAAAAGGCAGCTCAAGGCAGAGTCTCCAGACATGGCACAGTTATCAAGGCAGCAAATAAGCTGTGCATTTGAACATATCCAAGCAAGCTAAATAGTGCACTGAACTCACCTCCATCCATGTGCTTACCACCAAAGAAACCTTACCTGAATTGGCAAAAGCAGAAAAAGATATCCCCAGTGCTGTATGCCAATGCTGGAGATCGGCATAAGCTACTAGGCAAGGAAAGCAGCCTCTTTGCCTTGTTTTGAGCACCAGGATCAAAGTACAGATGGCTGAGACTGTCTCTTGGGATCAGAACCAGAGATGCCGTCAGCAAGACACATTAACAAGACTCTCAGGGATCCATGTCACTGCTGATGACATTTAGGGGTAGAGATGATCAGGCACCTTGCTGGAAGCTGTGACAGTTAAAGGGTACAACTGGCTTTGTCAGCCAAAACCATAGGGAAGCAATTGGACTTGTTCAATGATACCAAGCTGAAACTCTACATTGCTGCACTATTCACTTGGTGACCTTCTGAGAAGTTTAACCCAGGGCAAAACTACTCCAGGAGAAATCAGCTGCTAAAAGCTGTTGACTAGCAACCGCTGGATGCCCCCAAACACCCTCAGCACTTGCTGCTCGAAGGGGCACATGGAACAGTGACTTGTCAGACCAGCTTTGTGAGTTATCCCTGATAACTGCCTGCCTGATCCCACACCAAGTATGCCTTTGCCACACTCCCCAGCACACCAGGAATATTGCATCAGATGGGTCTTTTGGCAGTACTCAGCCCTCTCATCCCCATCACACAGAGCTGGCAGCCCCAGCAGAGGCAGCCTGGTTTCATCACTAGCCTTCCTTGCTGCACCATGGACTGGCCTTGCCACCATCAGTTAGTCCCTAAGAAAAGGGTTCACCCCCCCACTCAACTGACCCTCTGCCATGGCCAGTGATGCTCAGGACCAGGGATGCTCAGGACCTTATCAGCACCCTAGGGAGTTTTAATCAGTGGACAGCCAACCCCAGCAGCATGGTTAGAGTTCTATGTGCAATGTGAGCAAGAGGGCACCCCCTTGTAAAGGCTGAGCTGGTCACCTGGAAGAGGTGGTTATGGCAGCAGTGGGTGAAGCAGTTGAAGATTAACCTCTGCTCAGGGCTACTCTGTGGAATTTTGCCACAGACATTCCCTGTGGGCAGAAACAGAGCTTCAAAGATGGAAAGCAAAGTCCTCCACGGGGTTTTATTGGTCCCATGTCAAATCTCCTCCTGGTCACCTGCTGTTGTTTTCCAAGCCTGTAAGCGTAAAAAAATAAAATAAAATAAAATAAAATAAAATAAAATAAAATAAAATAAAATAAAATAAAATAAAATAAAATAAAATAAAATAAAATAAAATAAAATAAAATAAAATAAAATAAAATAAAATAAAATAAAATAAAATAAAATAATTTTTTTTTAAAAAAAAAAGGGGAAAAAAAGTTAAGTGGAAAGAGCTACAGCACATCTCGTGGGAGATTTCTAAAGCAGCCTGAGGAAGGGTGAGGCTCCCAGCCGCGCACCACAGAAGGGACAAGGGGAGACCTGGGGATGGGGGGACCCCGTGGATCTCCTTCAGCATCCCAGCAGAGGATGAGGTGCCAGCGAGCAGAGAAATCCCCCGTGCCAGCTCCTCGGCTGCTTCTTCTCCTTCCCCACAGAGTGGAGCTGCGCTGCCTGTTTTTAGGCAAGTCACAGCCCAGCCCAGTTTGGCAGCTCTGGATGCAGCTCCCCAGACAGTGTAAATCGAAACTGCACTAGGAAGAGGCGTCTGCACCAGGCAGAGGCATCTGATCTCTCCAGCTAGCCACAAAGCACAAGTCAGAGTCTGGGCTGGTGTTTCTCCAGCTGCAGGAAGACAGGCGACAGCCGATGTGGCACGAAGCTCGTCCGCACAGTGCTAACACCAGCAGTGCCTTCAGCACAGGCTTGGATGGGCAGAGGGAGTTCATGCAACATCAGCACTTTGTGGCATAGGATACTGGTATTTTTGTTCTGGTACCGGGAACCTTAAAGCTGGATCTACTGTATCATCAAATCACAGTACACAAGAGGTCTGAAGAACTGGGAAGTCCCCGTGCCCCTGCCAGGAACACTGGCAGGTTATCAAGCCCATGAACAAATTACGGCTGGGTCTCTAATAAAGCCGAGATGCTCCTGAACTGCATTGGCACTGCAAAACTGGGAGCAGGAAATTGCACCTTCAAAATGTTTTCCCATTAAAACTCTTTATTTAGAGTGCTGATCTCATTGTTCTAAAATAAATCTTGGGGCTTGGGGAAAAAAAAAAAAATCAGGGGGCTGTTTAATGTCAAGGGTTAGATTCTGATCCAAGCTGTGCGTGTGTGAATGTATAATTGCACCAGCCTCAACTGAGTTGCTTCTGCTCCACACCCACATAATGGAGACAGTAATCTGTCCCCCCATCACAGTTACCATATGCACTCTATGCTGCTATCCTAATATGATTGGAAACCCAGAGAAGTCTGCTTTCTTGGGATGCTGCAGCTGAGCTGAAATCACAGGTGGCCACAGCGACATGACTTCCGAGATGACACTCTTAATATTTTTAGCTGAGCCAAGTGTTCACAAACAAGGCAGAAATGACACATCTGAGAGCTGGAACCCTCCCTCTGCGAAGCAGGTACAGCAGAGCAGGGCAACCACATGCCCATCTGGATCACCTCCGAACATGGCTCAGGGTGGAGGAGCTGAGTGACATGGGACCCCCCACAGCACAGCACCGCTGCCAGACAGCACCCACCACTGGAGCTCCTCCTGGACGGGGCTTGGAATAGGGACACTGACGTGGCAACTGATCATAGAGATACAGATTGTAATAGGAGGGTGAAATGCAGCCATTGATCTGTCTGTCTTAGTGCTCTGGAGAGCAGGTCAAATACAGATAAAATTTCTTCTTCTGAAAAAAGAAGCTTTTGTAGAGCTCAAAAAAAAAACCAACCAAAAAAACCCACAAAAGTTCACTAAAGGCAGCACTTCAATAAAACTCCATGGACACATTTTATCAACCAAAAACCCTAAACTGAATCTTTTTACAGAAACCAGACATTCCAAAGACACTCATTATGTGCAAAACCCAGTTTCCCTTTGCAAAATAAAAAATGCTTTTCTGTAAGTTTTCAGGCAGCCCCAGCACATCATCCATAGAAGCAGCAAACAGCAGACATGCAGGAAACACTTGCTTTATTTAAATAATTTCATTTCTTTCCTCTTCCTTCTGTATTCTCCAAGGGAGAATGTGCTTCTGACAGACTCCAAAAGCCACAGACATGCCCTATCTGTGAACTGGAAGTAGCCAGGCTTCCTGTCTGTTAGCGTTGTCTCACTGCACACTATGGTCTTCTGGACAACTTAAGTCTCTGTGTGCGACAGTAACGCCCCTGGATCTCACGCACAAGTGGAACTGTGCTGCCTCTGCTCTTGCCAATGCAGCCCACATGGTTTTGTAGCTTCCTCTCCATCCTTTTCCCAGAAGTCACTCCTTTTATGTGACAAAGTTACTAGGAAAAAATTATTTCCTTTCAGTAAGTGCCCATATCTTTCAGAGGGCAGGCAGGCCAAAACACAGAATGATAAAGAAATGCTTTTTGATACCTTGGCATTTACTAGGTGATAGCAGCAATAGCTGTGATGAGTGTAGCAGCTTCTGTCCAGAAGGATGCAGTAGCAGTCTCTGCCCAGTTTCTCTGCCTGCCTACAGGACAATGAATTAAAAACTTACCAACAACAGGTCCTGGCCCAAAGTGGTTAGCCCACCCACACCACTGGGAGATGGACCTACTGGAGTGAGTCCAGAGGCGGCCATGGGGATGATCAGAGGTCTGGAGCAACTCTCCTATGAGGACAGGCTGAGAGAGTTGGGGCTGTTCAGCCTGGAGAAGAGAAGGCTCCAAGAAGACCTTATAGCTGCCTTCCAGTACCTGAGGGGGCTCCAGGAAGGGTGGGGAGGGACTTTTTACAAGGGCAGGTAGTGATAGAACAAGGGGTGATGGCTTTGAACTGGAAGAGGTCAGATTTAGATCAGATATTAGGAAGAAATTCTTTACTGTGAAGGTGGTGAGACACTGGAATAGGTCTGTTCATGGCAGAGGGGTTGGAACTAGATGATCTTTAAGGTCCCTTCCAACCCAAACCATTCTATGATTCTATGCTACTTGTTTGAGTACTCACTAAGAGTCAGAATGAGCCTAGGCTGTCCTCTCTCAGCATCCTGTTAGCTGTATGGAAACAGCCAGTCTGTTGAGCTGTTGATCTGGCAGCTCTGAGCATCTATAATTCAAGTATCTATCCTGGGAGTGCTGAAAAATACACCAGAAGTCAGGTCTTACATTTTTGTCTTTGCCTATCTGCATTTAGATGCCATCAGCCAGGTCTGCTGCACGCACCTAGACCCCACTGGTGGCAGGGGCTCAGCACCACCCAGCATCATGCTCATTTGGCTTTTTGAATATTTTCTTCAGCTAGGAAAATGCTCTTTCCTGGTCTCAGATACACACTGTACAGCATTTGGAGTAAACACCTGCAGCTGCCTTTTTAATTTTTTTCCTCCTCTCCTTTTCCTGGTAACATTATGTTCTCCTAGGGAGGAAAAACATTAGCTTGGTGCTTGGGATGATTCAATTACTCAGCAGTAGGTCAGAGAAAAAAAACAAACATTGGATGCTGCTTCTTGCATCCTCTAAGCAAAAGCCTTGCTGGAGCAGAGAGGAACTGGACTTTCATACAGCATCTTAGGACCAGAAGTTCTAAACTACTGAAATGGTTTGTACTCTTCTTTAAAATGTTTTGTTTAAAAAAAGGGGGGGGATTGATTTACAACCTGTGGCTATGCATTTGTGTCCTTAAAAATGTCTGGATTCATTACTTAGTATTTATTATTAGGCCTAAATATTTTTCCCCATTAGTTGGAGGGAGGTGTGAAATTCAGGTAGCACACACATATCCCAAGTTTCATTAATAATTCTATCTGCTTTTGGATTAGCAGATGTTTGGATAAACTAGGGGCAGATACAGACATCTCCCACAACCTTCTTCATGAGATGCCATTCAAAGGAAGACTGTGCGGCAGCATTTCCTACCTCAGCTTTATACTTTCCCTGGATGTTGGCGCACATGAAGCATTGCAAATGCTGGTGAGAATTTGTGTTCACAGAAATATTCATGCCAGAAGTATTCATGCTGTCATCACACTACAATAGGAAAGGACAATGGGGGAGGTCTCAAACAAGGAACAGAAATAAAGCCAAAGCAATTATTCAGACTAGATAAATAATGAAGAAAAAATAAGGTACTTCTAAGAAGCATGAAAATATTAACGTGTGGCAAGGACAAGGAGCTGAACTGTGACCGAGAATGTGGAATTGATGCAACAAAGGATTTAAGCTAAATTTTGGTGCAACGCCAAGGTCTCAGCTCAAGAAAGCCTTCAGGCTGTTACCTGACCACAGAAACACCCAGACTTTCTTCTTTGGCATTTCTAAGGCACCGACACTCAGCCTTAGTGCCCAGGCTTGCCAGGATTGAGCAACTCTGTTTTACCCAACTCTGCCAGAGCAGCCTCAGCAGCAGAGCTGTTGGCTCATGTGCCCAAGCAGGTAGAGTGCCTGTCCTCCCAGAGAGCAGCCACAGGAGGTTTGAGTATTTACAACAGTCTAGCACTCACTGCATGTAGCAGAGGAAGTAAAGTGAACCTCCTCCTCACATCTTACTGCCAGCACGACCTGGCCACCACGCTGGTCCAGCTAGCTCTCTGCCCTGAAGTGCTTCTTCTCTGCTGGACAAACCAAGAGGGAGGTTCACTTGGCAGGACACAGCAAGTTGAGACAAAAGCAGAGCACTGCTCTGCTGCTTCTGGTGGGACATTCCCCTGCCATGTTCCCCTGACAGTCTCTGTCCCCCTTATATTAGCTCCTTGGGATGGGGGGTTCCTGGAGTCTGTGACACAGCCAGGCTTGGGTCTTGGTTGAGGCACGAGCAGATGACGGGGAAGGATATGATCAGCAAAAAGCCCTTTTACTCAGGTGTGCCTGCAAAAAGCACTTAGAGAATTGTCTGAACAACATCACACCTGCCTGAAGTTCCTTCAGAGAGGACAACTTACTCATATAAACTTCTGGACTGTTACAGAAAACATCAACTCAAAATATCTGTTGCTGCTCCCTGAGCTGTAGCAGATCTTCCCCAAAATGTTCTTCCCATGGTTTAAGGAGCCCAAGGGATGGTGAATCTGTCACAGCTCCAGGTTAAGATCATCTCTTGTTTTGGCAACACCAAGTGTAATAACCTGTCCCTTTCCAGAGCTACTGCAAGGCAGGTTTCTGGTTGAGTTGTCTGTTTGCTTTCTTTGTTTTTTAAGAAGCACAAATCAGCATGGCTGTGTTGGCTAACTTCCAAGGTAGGAGCAATAGTGCAGTCCCTAAACTGACTTGTATATGTACTTTTACAATAAACCTAAGCTGGGGTATCTGGGAGCTCCCATATTGCAGCCACTTCCCAGTTTGCTATCAGAGCTGGGTGTGGGCATGTGCCAGCTCTTCCCACCCTTTACCAACACACTCTGTTTCCACAAGAAAAATATGCCAGTGCATAGGCCAGAACAAGCTGCAAGAGGAGGCAAGTGTGGACAAGTGGCCCAAGACACCAGAGCAATGAAACAGTCGGAGTACATGAAGACTTAGACACCTCTCATAAGGTGAGACACAAAATGCCTCTTGGACTATTCTGCTTGATTTTCTGTGTGGCACCTGGATCAAATCCCCTTCAGGTCAACAAAAATGTTTTTGGAGATTTCAGTGGGAACTAAGTCAACTTTGACAACAATAGAAATACTGAGATCATCAGAGAGATGGTATATTTTATGAAGATCCTCATTTCTACTTCCTTAGTTTTAGTTTTTAAGGAAGTGTTTTCTCAGGGACATACCCATCTTTTCAGGTTTCCTCTACTCAAGAATCACAACAGAGAACTGATACTTGCATTTAAAATTAACAACTCTTGTGGCTTATTTTCCTGCTGTCACATCTTAAATCAAAGGGTGATAAGAATGCAGAGAAAGAGTTTGCCTGAGCTCCTCCTCTTAAAATATCTGCTCTTTCAGTGTGTGCTTAGCAGGATTTGCAGATATCTAATCACATAAGTGAAGTGGTACCTGCCCTAAGAACACCAGATAGAAAAATATTGAGAAACACTTTGCTCTGGACTATCACCTTGATAAAACTGGTTCAAGGAAGGTTAGTCTATCCTTACCTTGGTTTTGTCCCTTATAACTTTCCAAATGTTTGGGTTTTGGGCTGAAGTTTTATCTACTGTGTGCACAGTTCAGGCGGAACATCTAGGGAGTCAGTCTTGCTTTCAGAAACATGGCAGAAAGGAATTTAGCTCTTTCCTAAGGTGGAGGAAATGTTGCTTTGGTCATTCAAAAAACCCTCAGTTTTTCTTTCTCCTGCGGTTTAGGGACAGGATGTGTAACCAAGCAGTGAAGTAACTTCTGGCTCATGAGCATGGATTTTCCCAGGCCCATGAAAACCTGTTCAGATTAGCCAGTTCACAAGTTACCTCCTAACTTTGCTGCTGCTTGCAGAGGGACAAAATGACTGCACAAGAGATGTCATCCCCTCATTAAGCATTTGAACATTGTCCCCAGCAATTAGCTTTTCTTCCTGTCTCAGCCATGCTAGACCATTTAAGCGAAGCTTTCAACATGTAGTCACTAATTGCACATCCCTTTTTTAACAGGTGCTGCCTGGGGACCCTGGAGCCTGATGGGCAGAGGAGCTGAACACTCCCAGCTGTGCTCTCCAGTGGTGCCAAACAGCCCAGTAGCAGCCAGGCAGGCTGCCCTCAGAGCACAGACATGCTTTTGACAGCATAGCCCTTGCAGACAGCTACCTCTGAGCATCTTATCTTGGAAACCCAAAAATGAGAGGCTTTAACTTCCAAGCCTCCCAACCCACGCAGTCTTTCTTTACTCATCATTGCACTTCCTCACTCTGAGCAACCTGCTGTCCAGGGGGAATTTCAGCCTAAATTAAGGTCCCAGACTCACAAATTGACCATGCAGTGGACTACATTATTAAGGGAAAAACAGCAAGTAAAGGAGCACGAGGCTGACCTTGCAGTGCAATGCCAGTGAAGTCTTGCCCTGCCTCTCAATGGGTTTCTTGCTTCCCTGGGGAAAGCCTCAGGGTCACTGGCCCTATCCCAGCACCGTTCTTTGCTTACCCTTAGAGCTTCTTAAACCCTAATTGAAGCTGCAGACACTGCTGGTTGGATGAAATCTAAGTTCCTGTCAAAAAAAATGCAAATTGGCAGAAGGCTCTGTTTGCATCTGGAAGAAAGAAAGAAAATTAAAGACCTGAAATTCCTGCAATATCCATACATTTAGGAGGTGTTTCTGTTCAAAGAAGAGACATGGCAGAAAGCTGGGAAATGTTATTACTGCAGGCAGAGAGGAGAATCTGAATTAATTGCCCAAGCACTCACGGTGAACTGCCACCCTCACCTAAAGCAGCTCTGGGAGTTTTGATGTGCCAAAGAAACAAAGAGACAGGGAAGGCTACAAAGAGGGGACCATTAGCAAGAACAGTGAACTACCAGGCTTTTTTCTTTTCTCCCTTCAGCAAAATACAGTTTATTTACCCAACTAATCCACATTTCTGAGTAGAAAAATATATCCCTAAGCAACTGAAAGCTTAGTTTTCCCAAAGTGGGCACCCAAGCCAATATTTTATTAGGAATCTAATCTAAAAGCTGAGTATATGTCTTGTTGCTGTCAATCAAGTTCTGGTAGAAATGATACAAGTGTAGAGAGATATACACATGTAAAATATCTCCTTATTGAAGTACATATATTTGGTGCACAAAGGGTACACACATATAAATGGAGGAGAGCACTGCATTTCTGCCTGAGTCACCAGCAGTACCCATGGTAAGCAGCATATGGTGAGGTGCCAGAAGTTTGGAGGATGAGTGTCGGTAACATAGGGAGGACTAATCCATCTCAGAGGGCTGTACTTCCTCTTTATAAGATCACAGGAGCACAGAGCAGATCTGATTCATACCTATTTCAAGTCAATACCCATTGTCCCCAGTGCTGCCTGCACAGGAAGAACATTCATTTTGAAGGTATCACTTCTCTAAAAACCATAAAAGAACACAGAACTAGATACACAAGTCTTAAAAAAAAAAAAAATCCAAACCCATGAAACCAGAACCATGCAGTGGGAAGGCACCATGTTGTCACCAGGGTGACTCACAGCAAAGGCTGGCCACTAGAGCAGAAACTGACATAGACCTACAGGCTTTTTGTTCACCCTTGTCAAAGGCATTTGCATTGTCAATGCCCAAACATAAAAAAATCTGAAGCTTGAGCAGTAACAAGTGAGGACTCTTTGAAAAAAACTGGAATATGCCTGTCCTCATATTCTAGGAGGGAAACATTATTTTCCAAAGGCCCAGGTTTCAGTGCCTGTTTAGTTAGCATTTCTGGATAAACACAAAATGACAAATGCAGTACTCACAGCTCCTGCTCTGGTGGTCTGCAAAAACCCCTGCGTCTGATAGACATTGCTTGTTCTGTAAGCCTCCCTTGGAAGGCTCTTGCAAAGCATCCTCCACTGAAACATTGGTCTTCTGCCAGTGTAAACATTCTTCAGTGTAGCCTGATCTGTGTCCCTTCAGGGGATTTGGTCTGGTGAAATCAAGCAACAGGAGGAAGTGCAGAAAAGGTAGATGCAGGCAGCAGTGGTTGGACAAAGCAGTGTAAAGGACCACTGCCCTGGTCACTGTAAGGAGTCTACAATCTTGCATGATTGTGGTGAATTCATTGGCACCCAAATGGCCTGACAAGAGGCGGAATAAGAGTCATAAGCTTTGCTTAAAAGGAATCTCAGTCTCAGTTGGGCATGCAGACACTGAGCCTTGCAGAGCACCTAAAGGAATGTAACACAGGCAGGGAAAGCTTGTCCAAAACTAATAAATCAGCCTCTGCAAGCCAGGCTAGCAAGGATTAGAACCTCATAGCTGCATCTCATTGAGATTCAAAGGAAGCCAAGAAGATGTGGTCAGAGTGGGACAATGCAGTGTCCCGTGGGGACATTTCACAGACAGGGTGATCTGGGATGGAGCTGAGCCCACATGGCTCCACTGGTTGTTTCCCTGTAAACGTGGCAACTAGGAAATGCAAGTCAATTATAAACCAGAAAATCAAATAGCAGTGCCATCTGGTGTGATCAGTGTCATTCACTCCCCGTTCACAATCCAAGTGCAATGGATACAGATGGTAAAGAGCAGTTACAAGATATTCCCATTTTGAAACTGTCAAGTTATGATTTAAGAAGGGAAGAGGTCATCCTCACATTCTCTCCAGTACCCTGGGAATCACAGAATCATAGAATGGTCTGGGTTGGAATGGACCATAAAGATCATCCAGTTCCAACCTCCCTGCCATGAGCAGGGATACCTTCCACTAGACCAGGTTGCTCAAAGCCTCATCCAGCCTGGGAAAGGGAGAGCATTTAGAGGTGGGGGACACACTTGGTTCTTCTTTTTTTCTGAAGTAGCCCGAATGCTCAGCACACCAAACGTGGGAAGCTTTAGAATGCTAATACAGCCCAAAAACCTAAGAAAGCACTTTGCTATCTGAAATCAGCACTCTTGCCTCTTGTAAGAGTAGCCTGGGTAACTATCTAGACCACCATTCACTGCTTTGACAGAGCTGATTTTAATGGAGCTGTGCCAATTCTGAGGGGCTCCACCCTTCCACTGCGCAAACACATTTCAAGCAAAACCTGAATAAGCCTCTATCTATTTGACGGATCAGGAACTTACCTTCTAATTATACAGATGAGTAATGCCAACGAATGGGTGCTTTTTCTTTGTGAGTTTGTTACAGAGGAATGAACATGAACCAGGCTGTAAAACAAAACAACTGTGGTGTAAATAGTGTAATTGCTGTCTTCTCATCTGTGGCAATCAATGATCTGTAAGCCATTTTACATGGCTGTCCCGAGCCACTTCACCATCTTGCAGTCTAGGGGGCAATAAATAATTCCTTTGCAAATGAGATAGAGGAAGATGTACTCCAGCATGGTACCCAGAGAGAGAGCTGCACACATCAACAGGGACACCGGCAGTGTGGAACATGACGTGGGCACTCCCTTGTTGACACAGAGAAGGGATGGACAAGTTGAGGCACACTTAATATAGGCAGGACCGCATTAGACAACTTGATTTAGTAAAGTCCCTGGAGGGGATGTTTACCTGAGGTGATAACTGGTGCCAAACTGCCATGTTTTAGAAGAAGGTTTAATCAGTTGCCACTTCTCTTCAGCAAAACACTCCAATTTGCAGATATGTCAATTAGGCATGAGGTTGAAATTAAGCTGTTTCACTGACTTGGGGGCAATCAGAAGGAGACTTACGTGATTTGTAGGATCTAGAGAAGCATTTTGGAGGTGGGGCTGTTTCTTGATGACAGAAAAGCAGCAGAATGTACAATCCTGAAACCCCCAAGTGCCACATCTCTCCATACAGCACACAATGTCCTGGCCCTAGCTTACTCATGGAGCCCTATAACTGCCCTAAATGGCAAATGGGGCAATTTAGACCATGATTTCATAACTCCTTAAGTCCAGCGTTCATCGTGACCACTGTTGCAAGGGCCATCCTTCTCTCCCTGGGTGCAGGCATTTGGGCAGTTCATGGGTGAATGGGGTCAAGGGTCCCATCCCTCTGGGCGCTGCCCCCGTCTCCCCACATCTGTGCAGCCAAACCACTACAGACATTAGAGAGGACAGTCAAGCTGAAACCCAGCCTATCCTGCAGAGAGCTGCCCCAGCAGCCAGAGGCAGGGAAAGGAATGCTTTTTTGGCTGTTGCCCCAGGGTTAGGACCTTCACTTCATCCTTTCTCAGAAAATGGAGAAATTAAATAGGGCTGCAGCTGATTTGTCCCATATTGCTCCGGTGTGACAGTGCTGATGAGAGCATAGGGCAGCATCGAGGGTCCCAAAGGCTCAGTTTTTCCTCTTACACAGCTGAATGACTGAGCCTCTCCTCTCCATGCAGATTAATTGCCCCATGCAACATAATTTTGATGAGAAAGCCAATGCACAGTTCCACCCAGGCCAAGCAGAAGAGACTACCATGTTGCCAGCATCACAGGCAAGTGTTCAGTCATTCCCATGCAGACCTGAGATACCCCATCCTTCATCCCCATCCTCAGGGGAGGAAGAGCTTTCACACAGGAGTGAGAGACAGGGATCAAACCCCTTCTCACCAACTACGTAAGCACGGCCTCCTCCTGCAGCTCTGGTTCCAGGCACCCTTCCTCATCAGCAGCTGGAGCTCCTCAGGGTGGCCATAGACCCAGCAAGGTCAGCCCCACATGAGAAATCAAACCACAGCTGCAAAAATGGGAAGTAGAAACAAAGCACTTGGTCTGTGGTCACTACAGTGCAGATGGGTATGAGAGTGGGGAATGAGCACCCACACGTCTCTGCCTGGAGGTTTCTGAGCCTGGAATCGGGTTTACCTGTGCTGGCAGGGCATGTTTGCATCTCATGCATTGAGGCCCAATTAGAAGAGGGGCTTTTTTCCTCAAAGTCAGCACGAATTCAAGAATGGAGTTCACATCCAGTTACAGGCATAAGCACATGTGCTTGCCTCTTGGCTAGAAATGGTGGCCCAGCTCTTTCCAAACCCACTTTCCCATCCATGGCAAGAAATTCCCACCTGACCTGCAGCTAACCAGCATGGCTTTCAGATCGATCCTCAGAGGGGAATTTAGTGGAGTCTTTGCCGATTCCACTAACGCTGAATCTGACCTGCACAGTGCAGAAGCTGAAGGCACTGCTTAAGCTCTCCCGAGCTAGTATTTACTAAACGTGAGCAAAACCAAAAACAAAACAAAACAAAAGAGAGAGAAAAAAATTGTGCAGGCATCCTCTCAGGCCTCCTGATACCACAACTCATAACTGTTTATTTCATAACTGCCAGCAACCCTTTTGTATCTTCCTGGAAACAATAGTCAGTCATTTGTCCAGACAAAGTGCATCACCCTCTGTGATCTTTACATCAGTGCCTGGTTTGCCAATGATGGATGAATCTGCCAGGGCCAATGACAGTTTGAGTGAGATGATCACACAGTCTGTGAACAAGCCTCTTTCTCATCCCACAGGGGAGCTGGCAGGGATGATAACCCAGAGTTTAACAGCCCAGCAGATCTCAAAGCACTTACCACAGGTAAATAAGATGTCTCTGTATAATGGAAGGGCACGAGGACAAAGATACAGATCTCCAAAGCCTTCAGGCACCTAATGGGTTCTGAAACCAGAGTCACACCACCATCCAGGTACAGAAGTGTGGACAGATGTTGGCTCTCCTGGTTGTCTCTTGGTTGCCCCCATCACTTCCCCGGTGGCTGTATCACACTAATATCTACTGCTGGAGGAAGTGTGATAGAGCTTCCTCTACACAAGGTGAAAGCCTTGAAAAACTTCTTAGACCTCTCTGCTTTTGATCACTATCAGCATCTTCCTGCACCTTCTCGGAGAGCACCACAGCTTGCTGGTTGTGCTCCCATTTCAAGAGCATCCTGTCATACCCATATCACTGGGTCACTGGTGTGTGTGGTGTAGCTGAGTGTTGCTTTGCCTGAGTCCCTGCTCCCAGAGGCTCTGTGATTCTGTTTTTAACCAGAGCCCAAATTTCTTCCCGTCTGTACTGATTTGTGATTCTAAAAGTGGCCAAGCTTCCTTTTTGGCTTCTTGGGGGTCTAATCTCAGCCACAGCAGAGAAATCTATTAAACCTCATCAACCTCAGGGCAATGACACTACCTTTACCCAGCTGTAACTCCAAACAGCAACAGGCTGTTCACTTCATACCACGTTTCTAACACTTGAGCATTGCTTCTGCTTCCTTTTTTTCATTTGACACAAATTAATCTCTTTTATATACTAAAATATGGGTTTCAGACAAAAAAAAAATAAAAAGAAATTTTTTTTGGCCTGAAGAAGCCAAAAAAGGATTTAGATTCACAATCTCATCGCCAAGCCAAAACTGTAGCCCTCCCCAATTCCCCTGCCCCTGCCATGGCAGCGAAACCTCCCACACTGCCTCCTGCTCCTCCCAGGCCATCCCACGGGCTTCATCTGCCCCCTCTCATTCCAAGTGCCTGACTCCTCTGGCATTTCTGTCCACCTCCCACATTACAGGCAACCCGGACCTTTCTGTGTTGTCCTCATCTGCTCCCTGGGGAAAGGCAAGAGTCTCCCCTTCAGAAGGCACAGCCTCTGTCTTCAGTCCCTAGGCTTTGCAAAAGGCTGAGCCGTGGAGCTCCAGGACATGCATGACGCTGCCCAGCCGAAAGCCCATCGTCCCTGCGCTGGGTACTCAGAGCAGCCAGAGCACCCAGAGCCCTGCTGACCTCCTCTAATCAAAAAGGATTTATCTTATTTCCCTTCTCCCTCCTCTGACCATCAGAAGATCCCCCAAAAAAACCCCGATACCAATTTGGAGACCATCCTTGTAAAAGAGAGGTGAGACATCAACCCAGGGACCTGCACCAGCTTTAATCCAGCTATCTGAGGAAGCAGCTTACTCCACAGCCAAGCCACCAGATCACACATTTCATCTGCCTTGTGCTCTGTGGGCAGTGTCTTCACAACTTCCTTGACCACTGCTAGATGATAAAACCCGGCCAGTGTAGACAGGCCTATTTGCACACTGCTGCGTTGGTGCATGTTGGGTCTCCAAGGGTCCAAGGCAGGGGGGAAGGCTCCAAGCCTCGCTTGATCTGGGGATCAGGCCATGCCCCCAGTGACCTGCAAACCTGCCAGCTGCAAAGGGCTTCTCTGCACTCAAACACACAGAGGTTTGTACACAGAGCACCTTGGCAAACCTTCAGAACAAAAGCCAGCACCCCACTAATAAGCTTTGCATGGGTATCTCCAGCAGTGGCATCTGGGAAATCTCAGCTATTTCCAGCCAGAGGGCTGAAGGCAGCTATCGCTGTCCTGCTTGTTATCAAACTCCTTCAGTGCAAAGAGTCTGGTGGGGCTGTGTGTTCCTAATGGTTTTAATTCTGATGAGGTAAAAGAAAATTGATCTTTCTTTTCTTTCTCTCAGGCCCACAGGAAGCTGAGCTCACTGCAGGAGCAGTTTTTGCTTCCTTACTTATGAGTAATGCAAGTTTGAACTCGGTTCTCAAAATACATGTCTCACCAGCTAGGAGCTGCTAGACTCTCGTTATTCTTAGCCCCCTAGTCACTGTGATAAAAAGCTAAATGAAAGTGATTTCCAACAAAAAAACATATTGAAATGAAAATATTTATCATACTGCTTGTGGAAATGAGAAAAGGCTCTTCATTTTCAGGGCAAACAACATGCTGCTTCTATAAGAAACCATTTCAAGGCTGATATTTACTCATCTGGACTTTCTAGAGTGAAAGATGAGTGCAAGGTTTTGATAAGGGACCCTGTCTCCATCCTCCCATCTGTGAGCTCCTCTACAGGTTTGATGGGAAATTCACAGACCAAGCAGAGCAGCTGCACCAGACGTGATCCCAATGCAGAGGAGCTATGGTGGTACAATACTGCACATGAACACACTGCATCTGCAGGGAAGAAATGGAAAGTAGTCGTCAAATGGGTAAATCCCATGCCCAGTGTGTGAGATGGAACAAATCTGCTGTTCTGACTTGGTAGTGTCTTACACCAGCATAACAACCTCCAGTAGGGTGAGCTCAGTGGAGAATCAGGCCCTTTTCTGATAGAGCTGTTGATGCAGGTAGGGGATGTGAACTATCCATCCCTGTTCATCTACAACTCCATTCATGGAGTTGGAAAATAAAGCTCAGCACCTACACACCTCTACAGCTTTTGTCTTACAAATTTATCAGATAATGCCAAGCTGAAGCTTTTGGGCTCATCTTTTTAATAGTTGATGACAGACTTAAAGACCAGTTTTCCTAAGCCCTGCACAGATTTCTTAATAAATAAAAGAAAACCGAAGTGAGTATAACAAAAGATCTCTCTCTCTGCATGTCTCACACTGCTTACATCCTTAGAGCATCACAGCTACAGCAATACTTGGCTACGTGACTATTTAGGGAGTCCATGGCAGCTTTCAGCAGGATCTGGTCTGACTTCCCACAGGATGGCCTTTGCGCTTAGGGCAACCTGGTGCTGTGGAAAGTGTCCCTGCTTATGGCAGGGGGGTTGGAACTGGATGATCTTTAAGGTCCCTTCCAACCCATACCACCCTACGCTTCTATGATTCAGGTTTTTATCTGATCTGGGGAAGAGTTATAGGTCTGCAGCCAAGAACAGCCAGAACTGCTGTGTTTTGCAGGATCTGCTCTGTGCAACTGGGAGCCATGACATGGACAGTTCATCCTTAAGATTTGGCAGCCTGAAATGAGCCATCTTTAGTGTTTATTCCAGCCACACCAAGAAGTCCCGACGAGCTTCTGCTGACAGCAACGCAACGGGCAAAGCTCCCCCAACCTATGCAGCCACACTTCTCCCTCCTGTTTTCACCAGCTTCAGGTCCCCTCTGGTCCCTGTCTGCTGGACACTCAGGAGAATTTCACAAAGAGGCGACCAGGAAGGCCAGAACCACAGATCTTCAGCTCATCTGTGATGAGCTTCTCCGGGCACAGAAGCACCAGTGCTGCTTTGGCTTTGCAGCTGCTGACAAAAGCCCCCTGCAATGATGCATCCTTCATTCTGAGCCTGGCCTTGCAGGGAGAGGACTGATTTGTCCAGCCTGGAGCAATTCACTGCACAACGCCAAGGCCATGAACATGATTTTCGCTCTTGAAAACACTTGGGCTAAGAGCAAGGTGATGCACTACAAATGAAGCAAGCATGAGGCAGCACAGACTGCTAATAGCAGGGAAACAAGAGCTAGGCAGTGACTTGAAGTCCTGCCATCAAGTAAGGGGTAGGGTATATTCTACCCTTCCCTAATATGACCCTTGCAAGCCTTATGACTCAGAGGTTCATCATGAATCACCACTCCCTTTCTGGTTTCCTCCTGCAACTGACAGAAGCATTTACTGCTGGCCCACAGCAATGTTAAATAACAGCCTTTCTCATGATGGCTCAGCTGCCAGGTCCCACAAATGCAGGGTGGAGACATGGCATAATCCCCTTGCAGCCCACCTAGCTGCAGGAAAGGGCACATCTGTCCCTACACAGCTGCAAACACAGCAAGGCAGGTCCCTCGAGCAGAATCCAGGGCTAAATAAGGTGGTTCCCGAGGTTAACACAAACCCCTGGGGCTCAGCACAGCTGTTGTGTGGCTGCAAGGAGGGAATGGTTTATTATGAAAGCAGAACCTCACACCGGTGAGATGCAGAAAGCTATTGGTCCTCCTTACCCCATCCTACCACTAAACTCAGCTCTGAACCTCAGCCCCAGCTCTATCATTCAGATCTTAATTGCATTCAACTTGAAATTAGTCTTTTCTTCAAGCAGTTTTCTGATGAGTAACCAAGTCACATCAGTGGCTGAGTCATAAGAAGTGTGGCGAGAGCAAGCTATGGAAACTCCCTGTCACATCGGCTTTGTGACTGCTGTCTTCAGATGTTTCTGAAAAAGCAGCTTCTCTGTAGCACAATTAGCTCAAAACCTGTCAGTGGCAGGGGATAAATGTTTTGAAAATGTTGGCAAGTGACTAAATGGTACCTTAATTGCAAAGAACAGAAGCAGAACTGCACATGGGGAGGCAGACTGGTTTGCCTCATCCCATGGCCAGTAATCCCATGGGGACACAGGAGATCTGAGTGCTCTTGCAGATTGTTGCCATCTTCCTCTGTAACCTTGGAAATGTCACTGTTTCAAGGTCTAGCACAAATTTGAAGGTCAGTTTTTAAAGGATGTCTGGCACCCAATTTACAGCTTTACAGCTCCTTACATCTCAGAGAGGACAACACTTACTGTGGAACCACATATGCCCATGGATGGTGTGGGACCATATCGGGTCTTTGACAGCAGTGAACACTTGGGCAGTAAGGACATAGCATGCTAATCCCAATACTTTTCTAATTCATATGCAGTTTATGGGCTTTCTGATCTACAGCTTATATTGGATCTTTATGACTAAGAACCTCAATGGACTTTTTGCCTTTGAATTTCTCTTAACTATTTTTTAAGCCCTTTATTCTTCAGCATCTACATCAGAACATTAAGCTTTACAGTTCAATGACAGACTGTGTAAAGAAGTATTTACTTTTGTTTGTTTAAAAACTGGATTATTGAAAAATTGAGTTCATTTTATGACCCTAGGTTATAATTTGGGGGGAAAAACCAAATATTTCTTTTCTATATTTACCTTGTACATTGCACTCATGACACTGTAGCCTCAACCACAGACCCTTTCAATCATCCCTCTTCCTAGTCAGTAAAAAGTCTTCTCATGGGAAGTGGTCCTATTCCTTTACCATTCTTGTTGCCTTTCCCCACATCCTTTCTACTTTTTTGCAGCAAGGGCATTAAGAACTGCATGCACTGCTCTGGGTGTGCAGCATCCCATCCACAAGTGCAAAACATTTCTAGAGTAGCTTGTTATTTTTCTCTTTTGTGCTCTTTTCCTGTTTGAACAATACCTAGCATCTGATCTGTCATTTTCTCTCTGCTGAGCATTGAGTTGACATTTTCATAGGGTTATACATGATGAGTCTAAGCTCTTCTTTCTGAGTGGCAATAGCTAATTTTAGACCTCACTGCTGTGTATTGTTTTGTTTTTCTTAAGTACATGAATTGCATCTGCTATTCTACCACTCAGCCAATAATCATTATGAGGTTCCTCTGTTAATCTTTATTGTCAGTTTTAATTTTTATTATTCTCAGTAAACTCTGTATCATCAGGAACTGCTGTCACTTCCTTATGCACTTCTCTTCCAGATCACTTATGAACACACAGAAAAGCAACCCAAGATGTATCCCTTTAGTAGTCTGTTAGTCCATTCTTTCTCAGTTGTGAAAACTTTTTGCTTCATATCCTTTAACCAGTCATTAACTTGTGCAAGTGGCTTCCTTTTATAGCCTGATTGATTGTTCCTTTTATATTTACCCCTCTGTTACTCTTTTCTACCAATTTTCTAAGGACAGTCTGAAGTTTCCCATATAGTTTCCTAGACCTCCATCCTAAAGGACCTGGTTGTTTAATTCTCCAGAAAATCTAACCCTTCATCACCACATGTCTTCACAATATTTGAGGTATTAAAATACTAAATACTAAAAAGAAGAAAAATTCAATCTATAGGAATGTCACAAAGACTCAAAGCAAATGCTGATGGTAGTCAAGTGTTTATGTATTTAGAGGCAATGCCATGCACTGAGTCACACATGTCATCAGCTCTCCTGCTGGAACAGATCTCTATGTTCTTGGCCTGAATACTGAAACAAATACAAAGATTTTGACGCTATTAGAAAATGTTTATGTATTGTTATGCCATGCGATGTACATAGGAGACAAGTCATTCATGCCAATCCCTGACAACTGCGACTGCAAAAACTCTTGCCTAATGCTAATCAACGAATTGAATGTGATCAAAATGTCCATGTAAAAATTGTTTCACCCAGTAAAATAACTGATGATTTTGCAAGAGTCTCACTCTGGTTGCTTTGTTCTCCAGTTGCAGCCAATTATATTAACAAGGGCTCAAATGTTTACATTGCAAACACACTGTGTCTTAAGCCAGTGATTTTCTATGTTTCCAGTCCAGCAGCCAAAATTTTCCTTGCATTATGAGCATAACCACAAAATGAACTGAGCAAATATGTTACCTCCCCACAGAACTTTGCAGACAACTTATAATAAACTTACATTAATCTGCAGACTACCACTGCTTTACGTGCTTGAGCAAATGCCACTATTCTATTGTTGGAGTATCTCAGGCATCTAAGGGTTGGTTTTAGAAGTTGCATCTTCCTCCTTTTACAAATGAGGAACAGAAGTGCAGAGAGTTAGTCTATATATTCACCATAGCATGGACCTCAAGTTACCTGTAAGACCCAAATTCTTCTTGGGCTACTTGTTTGCTGACTAGGAATTCAGCCAAGAAAAGGTCCCTAGAAGAAACAGAAGCTAAAGGGTTAGGAGAGAGAAGTGATGAACTAGTTTGGCATCAATAAAGAATTTTCTTCTAAAAGGTGGTAAAATCTTTTGTGTCTTTGTTAGTGGGCCTGAAATTGAGACTCTTTGGCCTCGGTGGCAAGATGGGCTTAGTTTGGCCAGGAGAAAGCAGAGACACAAAACAAGCACTTCCTTGAGACCAGAATGGTAACGGGAAACAGGCTGACTATATCCTCACAGTGGAGCCAACCATGGTCCTATTTATTTACAGCCAAACATGATGTATTCATGTACAATAGCCAAATTATCAAATATTCCAAGCTATTGTTGAGTGCAGATTATGGGGTCAGCCTTTGTTCTGCTGCATGCTCCAGCTTTGAAAGAGAGCCTTTGTAAAGGAAAATGGCCTGCTGTTTGTATCAGTTTCCCTCCCCAAATGAATTCACTCTCACAAAGGGGCTCTGTCTGGCTGCCTTTGCTTAGAACACAGATTTTATTTATCAAAACTGTGCATGAAATTTGTTGCTATGTCGACACTTAACATGCAGAACATGCTGCTTCTCAGCAAGCTAGGATGGTGGGAATAGCGGTGATCCTAAAGGAGAAGGAACCATGCCTTGCCCTCCCATGGTACTTCCCTGCTTCCACCAGATTGGACAACCCGGCTAAGTCAGTGCTAGTTTAGCACCAAGCTGTCTCTGGAAACAAAAAATCCTACACCTTGCTCAAAACCAGAACAAAGACCTCCTGGGGAAGAAGCGAGACAGCTTTTTGCAGACATCATATCTTTTTAATCAGCCTTTTGCTAAGTCACTTAGCTAAGACTTTTCCAGACATTGTTTCAAAGAATGGATAATGAACCAGGCTCTGCAGATGGTGGAGAGCTACTCAACCTACAAGGAGAAGTCTGGAAGAAAGTAATCTCTTGTTAGTTGCCTTGAACTTTTCTTCTACTGTTTGTTTTCTAAGGTTCTTAATTCTTTTGCTGGAAAAGGCACTAAATTACTGTATTGTGCTTTGATGGATCCAACCACAATGCCCAACAACTTGTACGGCCCAAGCCTTTGCAAAAATCCTTTCCCAGAAGCCTAACATTATTTTTGCCATATCTGCATCTCCAGTATTCTAGGGAGGTCAAAAAGGTAGGAACTGTGTTATTAATGTAGTAATTTGGCTAAAACTAGTCTTTGTAACACACATCCTGAGTTGGTTGGTCTTCCTTCCTGTGGTCGTGGATTGGTCATCTGAAGGTTGATGGAGGGAGTTTCCATTACAAGAGACAGTCAAACCTACGTAGCCCATGAACCTTCACTTTCTCTCTCAAAGTGTATGAAACACACAGGGCATACAGGATGAGGAGGGAGAAAGGAAATCACCAGTGATCCACAACCAAGGCATGAGATGTAGGCTGAGCCTGACGTGAGTGAGGAACAAGTAGGGAACTAGAGGAAGGGTGACCTATCCAAAAGCACCCCATCCCACTTTGGAAGAGTGGCTGTCCTTAATCACCACCCAAAATGGCAGGGGAAAACCATGCATCACAGCTTTTCTTCATTCCTTCAGGATACAGAAAGATTTTTAAGTAAAAGGAAAGGAGAATTTGGGATCAATTCCTTTTGTTGTCACTGAAACTGGCTTCTGCTATTTCAGGCAAACCCCTCCTCAAGCTTTTTTCATAAAGCAATGAAGCTCCCTTTTAACTCAGAATAGGATTTTTGGCCTTTCATCTCCTGACAGAGATACCACTTTTCTGACTGCTAAAAAACCTGTTCCCATCACCTGGGTAATCGTGTTCATTTCTCATTAACACCCATTTGTTCTTGTGCCAGCGCAGTTCACACGCGCAAAGAGCTGGGGGGATTTTGTTCCTACATGGCACTGACACCTTTCCTGAAATACTCAGAGATGATCACATTCCCTCTCAAACCTCATTTTGTTACGCTTTATCAGCCAAAGTCTTTTAATCTCACGCCATAAACCACCATCATCATTCCCCTTCTCAGCATCTGTTCCACTTTAAATTCACCATTCTGGGAATTATCAAGAATTACACATAGCATTTCAAAGGACGCTCCTAGCTGGGTTATTAGCAGTGGGGACTTGGACTCAAGCAAGCTGGACATAAAAGCAGAAGGCTTTCCTGCCAGAGCTGGAAACATTTCCAAGCTCTGTCAGACTGAGAAGTCTTTATGCCTCCTGGATATGAGACAGAGGCTGGGAGCCACACATCACCTGTACCCCCAGTTTGGCTGACAGATGTGCATCCCACCAGTGAATGGGATACCTGGGTGAATATTCTCTGCTGAGTTTGTAACCAATTCCCTTACTCACAGCAAGTGACAGCAAGCGTGGCTTTGCTGTGTACCTGGAAGAGTACCAGGGAGACTGAGGAGTAATAGATTTATAGGAAGGCCAGAGCACTGAATTAGTACAAAATTATGTTCTGTTAGTCCATGCTTTGAGTGTGCCAGAATACATTAGCACCAGAACTACAGTGCTTTAAAAATCCATTACACAGGGAAGACAGCCGTTAATCCTAAACTGCAATTAGGTGGAAATCTGGGGGTGAGGGGAAGGAGACTTAAGCCTCATCTTTAACTGCAGTGGATATTGGTTCTGGAAGCTTTTAACCTCTTTGAAATCATGTTTGAGATGCAATTGTTGTTGCTGGGGAAATAAACATGATGGTACACAAAGAAAAAACTGCTCTCAAGTGGGGAGTAGGCAAAAGGAGCAGATAAACCCTTATGAAACACAGGACTCTCTCACTCTCCAAGTGTTGTCTTTAACAAAACAAAATAGTAGGCAGAGTTACTGAAAACATCTTCAAAAAATTACTGTGCTTAGCTACATTATATAATAGGACATCAGCGAGTCTTTATCTAAACGACACAGTCTGAGGCATTTCACCCATTCTGTGAAAACATTCAGAATTTTTTATTTTTTTTATCTTCCTCCCATTACAACAATTGAAAATGTGTGTCTACATCCTTGTGTATGTATGCATCGTTATTGACTTACAAACACTAGACTGCTCCCCAGTGTTCTTACTTAATCTCCTGTGGTTTAGGGAACACTAAAACACAAAGATTGTGCTTGATATTACAGATAATATCTTCATATTTGAGGTTCTCAACTCTCCCAGGGCCCCTCCCTCAGGAAAATCCAACTGCTGCCACCGCTTTGAGACTCAAAACCAAAAAGCACTTTTCTTCTGTGTTCTGACCTTCGCCGTAAGCATCGCAAAGGGCTGAAGCGACAAAACAAAAGATCAGGGATCCTTCTGTGCAGTACATGCTCTTAACCTCCACCACTGATGGAAACGAGTCCTGCTTTAATCCGAGCAGAGACAAACACAAAACCAGCTCCCGTCATCAGACCTTGAGACAACAATTCCTGCAGCTGTGCAGTAATGACATCATCGGCATGGCAGATCTCTATCTAAAGCCCAGCTAATTGGTAGGAAGAAGAATGTCTGTACAAACATTTATGTCTCTCAGACATTCCTGAGCTCTACTGCAGCCCTGCTTTCATGTCATAAGCCCCAGATTAAGGTTTCAGTCCTGCTGAGGAGCAGGGCACAACTGTAGGTAAAATATTGGAAACCTGGAGTGGATGTCAGGACAGCAAGAAGAAAGGGATAAGAAAAAACTTTGATCCAAATATTAGTGTAGGTAATGAGAACACAGAGCAATATGAGCTGTGAGTGATTTGGAAGTAGCTTGTTCCACTGAAAACATTGCTTTTTAAGAGCTCAGTCCAGCCAGGGCAACAATCCCCCATGAGCTTCAAAGCCTCATCTTCCAGCTGCAGTGGTGCTTCCGTCCATCCCTTTTACTGTGGGACTGAGCAACCAAGGACCAGCACGAGGGTGCTGTTGAACAAAAATAGACTTGCCATCAGCTCTTTTGCCTGAACCAAAGCAAAAAAAGCAGTCAGCTGTGGATAAGAAGAGAAAAAGTGGCTCATGGTGTAACCAAATAATTTGGTCCATGTGGTGGACTCCTGCTTACACATTTCTGATATAATTGGTAGTCATAGGACCAAACAGATATGGCAATACAGATAGACATTCAACAGCAGTGATCCCCTCCAAGCAGGCAGATGAAGAGCCCAGGGAGAGTTCAGCCTGCTTTTCCAAGATTCAAGGTTTCAAGGTGCAAATCACACTGCAGATACAGGTCGAGAGAAGTAGATCAGCTCCTGCATCCCCTTGGCCACATCACGTGTGCATCCAGCTGTGGTCACACATGCACAATGTGGCTTTATCCCAACAAAGGAGCATTTGTGTGTTTACTGTTCACCCCCGCGCTCATATCTGCTTTGGCCAAAAGGGACTTTGGTGCAAATGAGGAGCATTTACACAGAATTTAATTTTCTCCCCTTGCCTCTGCTTTGCTGAGCTTTGCTCCTCACTCCTACGTGACAGTGAGTGTCTTCGTAGCCCAGCAGTTATATCTTCTTTAAGTCAACCCTGCTCATGTGCCAGGGCTGCCCCAGGATTAAAATAGAACAGACAAAGGAGAAGAAAAATGGATTCAAGTAGGAAAGATTTGGGTTCTCTGTTCTTCATGCACAAAGTAGCAGAAACATGCAGAAAAGGGAAAAAGGCTAAAGCAAAACTGGCAGCAGCAGCAAAAGACAATTATTATTTCCTAAGTAACAAATAGCTCTTTTAAAATCAGGTTTATAGCCTCAGAGGAAGATTCCAGGGGACATATCAATTTTTCCTGCTGTGTAGATTTGTAACACAGATTATATACCCACCTGAGTACTGCATAAGATACCAATTAGAAATAATTATTTTGAGTAAAAGAATAACTGATGAGCCACGCTGGTTAACTGCCATCCCTGAGAGAGGCAGTCTTCTTCCATTTCTCTCCTCTTCCACTAAAAACAGAGGACTGTTTTATGAGCAAACGGTAAAACCTCAGGTCTCATTTTCCAATTTGAAGTCTCAGAGATGCTCAGCATCGTGTTCGTACCCTGTAACTATCCTCCAGTCTCTTGTAATCACGCTCAGTGGTTTAAGCTTGGCTCACACCAGCTTGCAGCAGCCCTTTGCAAAACGCTTTATCGTGATTTTTACATCAGCCATCCCCCTCTCCCCCTCTCCCCCTACCCATGATTTTCCCTGCCAGGTTTTCTCTCCGGATGGTGAAGACAAGTGACTGCCTGAAACCAGAACTGAGTCCGGCCCCTAATGCCTGTAGGAGACAGCACTCCTGACCCACCAAAGGTAACAAACTTTTCCACCAAACTCTCTCCACTTGGCTGATAATAATACTTGGACTTCACCGTTTCACTGCTCATCTCTAGAGCTGATGCATTTTGCTAACGGTGAGGGGACCCCTCCCCTCTTTTCACAGACACTTCAAGTGAAGCTCTTCAAATGCAGAGAGCAGGGTGCGGGGTCCCTCGGGTCCCTGACCGCCTGGGTAGCCTCTCCCCAGCTTTCGCGGTTCCCCACTCACCCCCCAACCACGGGCCTTGGAGTCAGGCCCCCAGGCCGGGCAGAGGGACCCCAGGCCGGGGCAAGGAGCAGCTCGGGCTGTAAGATGCCTCTTGCCGGGGCGGGAGGCAGCGCTGGCCTCTAGGATGCCCACGGGAGGCGGGAGGGCGGTCCCCTCCCGGAGGGGTTCAGGCGGCGAAGGGGACGCAGCACGTTGGCACCAGAGAGGGCGCTTCCTCCGGTGAGGCTCTGCCCGCACCTCTGCCAGGCTGAGCCCGGGTCTGCCGTCGGGGACAGCCCCCGGCCGGGCGTCGGACTTGGCAGGACCCTTCGCCGGGAGGAGAGAAACTTCCCCGGCGGGGCCGGCCCCGACCACCCGCCCAGCCTGCGCTCCGCCCCGGAACCGGGCGCGGCTCCCGCGGGCGGGCAGAGCCCGGCGGCTGCGGGCGCTGGTGGAGGGTCGCTGCCCGCCGCGCCTCGCCGCCCCCCCCCGCCCGCAGGAGGCCGCTGCGGTAAGGCTGAGCCCCGCCGGGGCGAGCGCGGGAGCGGGTCCTCTCGGTCGGGAGAAGTTGGGCTGGATCCCCCTTCCCGGGGCTGCAGCCCGGCCGGGCATCCTCCCCCCGGCTCTGCCAGCCGGTGAGGCGGATTCGGCACCACGGGGGCAAGAACCCCGCAGCTCCGCGGGCTGCTCGGAAATGGAGCGGTGCTGGGCGGGTGGCGGGGGGCTCGCAGGTGCGGGGGCGTGGGTGGGGCCCGAGCTGGGCTGCAGGTGCGACAGTCAAGCGCATCGACGGTGTGACGGTACGTGGGATGGGTGGGAGCCGGTCCGGACTGCAGATGCAACAGTGCAATGTCTAAGTGGGACGAGGTCCAGATTGCAGGTGCGACCAACTGACATACAGGTGGGAGTTGGTCCGGACTGCAGCTGTGGAGATACCGTGTACGGGCTGGATGTGGTTTGGATCACAACTACACAGTGTACAGGTGCGACGTGGTCCAGGTTGCCAGTTCAACATGACATGGTCCAGGTTGCAGGTGTGACAGTGTGATGTGCAGGTGGGATGTAGTCTTACCGTGTCTGGGTGTAACAGTGCATGTACTAGCACATAGCCTACGGCCACTGTGGCTGCTCTGGGGCTAGGCTGCTTTCAGGCTTTTATTTTGAAAGATTCTGATATCCAGTGGTTTTCAGACAAGGTCTCCCAAGTCCTGCCTGGGTTTACACACATACTTGTCCCATGCCTCATCCTCCCTTTTGCTCAATACCTCTGCGATGATGAAGTGGTTTCTTGCAAAATCAGCACCCAGTGCTGGATTCCAGAGCTTGGGGGTGGGGAAGGAGAGCCTGGATATGCTAATCTTAAGATAAATACCCCAAAACAGCATTCATGGTCCTCATTTTCCATACCAGATCAGCATTGTGAACTGTTTGTAATTTTTCTCAAATTCCTGACTGGGGAATTTCTCTGAGTAAACTTGCTGGCTGCAAAACACATCAGGATCCCTGGTAGACTGCAAGGAAACTTCTGGCCTAAGTCAGTTAAAAAGAAAAGTTGGAGTCAGCAGAGTTACAGTAACATTGCAATCATCCTACTGAACTTGCTCAGTTTGGGCTGTCTGGCCACTAATCTCATTTCTCTTCCATCCACTAAGGCTTGTTTTTCCGCTACACAGAGGAGCAGTGGCTGCCAGTGCAGGGGGGGGGGGGGGGGGGGGGACTGCAGGAACCTATGAGCATATGTGATTTTTTTTTGTCCAGCTATAAGTTAATAATCCCATTCTAGGCTGTTGTCCAAGAATTTTGCTTCAAAAATGCAAGCAGTGTACGAGACCCATTGTGTAAAAGATAATCTAAATGTAGGACAGGAAGGGACCTGGCAGGTCAGCAAATCTAAGCACTGAATGATATTACGCCTTATTGCACACCCCTGTAATTCATTTGTTCCTGGTCTCCCAGGAAGGGAAAGTTTCAGAACTTTACTGAAGTAATATTATAAATTTTTTCCCAATATATGGCTTTCTCTTATTTTGTATTTGTACTATGATTTCTTAGTTCTCCCAGTCTGATGCTTTTCTCTCTTATCAGTATAGAAATAGGAATTGGATGTTTTTCTCTTTGCTGTGCAATGCCAAACAAGCTAGAACTTGCCATCTGGTTTCATGAAGCAGGCTCCAGCTTCTGCTGATCCCTGTCAGTGCTGCAATGGGCTTCTCGCCCTCCAACTTCCCCATGGATGAGTGGAGCTGCCAGGCTCAAAGGTCCATCCAGTGCCTCTCATGCTTTGACACCTCACCTAGAACTAAATACCTCACCTGGTAGGTGTTACAATTAACCTCCTCCTCAGACTCCTCCTGGCCTGTGATGAGGGTGGGAAATTGGGATTTTTATACCCAGCTGTCTGTCTGACTTTTGTTTTCTGCTATTGGATCTGATCTTATTCCAGCCGTTTTATGAATCCCGTTTTTATTGCATATCCCCATGCCCTGTGCTGGTGCAGTATTCTGTCACCTTCTCCCACTTGCTGTGTTGTGAAGGGAGATGTTAAGTAGCTTGAAGTCTCCCTTGCTTTCGGTAGTGATCCTTGCCATACTCAGACTCACCCCTTCCGTAGGACTGACTGTCTGATTCTTTTAGGTCTGTACTCTGCTTAGTACAAATGTTCATCTTCCATGGCTTAAGTCCCAGTTTCACTGTGAGCTGCGTAGCAAGTGGCTGCACTTCAAATGTGTTGGAGTCTGAACTCTACCCCTTTCTTGTGTGCCAAGTGTGCTGGATAGGTTTACCAGAGCAACTGAGTAGAAAATTGTTCTTATCAAAGCAAACTAAGTTGCATTTTGTCCCTCTTTCCCCACCATTTACTTCCATGTCTTCATTTATTTTTTTTTTTCCTACAATGATTATTCTGTTGATGAGAGATTTTTAATCCCACCATCGGACCATAACCAGCCATGAGTAGAAGATGGGAGTAATTCAGTAGTGGGTAGCAACATAAGGCCGTAGATTAGGCAGTGAACAATATTTGTAGAGCTGAAACAGTTGGGGGAACTTCAGACAAACTCAGTGCTCATATCTGAGCTCAGATTTAACTCCCAGTTGAATATCCTTGCTCTTAATATTTGCAATAAGGTCTATCAATAATGATTCAGAGGAAGTACCACCCACTGAATCAACAAAGTCAACTCACAGGATCATTCAGTGGCACTGAACAAATCCAGCCCTTCTCAGTGCAAAATACTGCAGTCAGTAGGAGCAGACAAACACATCACAAGGAGTTATTCGTGTTCCATTTGTTAACATTGTGCGAGGCTTTTTATCTAGCTAGGTGAAAAACAGCTACGTATTTTGCAGACACTAGATAGAGCCCTGCAGCGCGCTACCGCTGGTGTTCAGTGCAGGAGAGAGGCTCCAGAATGACTACGTGCTTCTGACCTAATATATTATAGTCCCTTTGGTATTATCCACCAAACTCGAGTTTATTCCAGTGTTTCTCAGCATTGCATGTGCAGCAGTTTGTAGTGCCGGTGAGTGTTGTGCTGCAGAAGCTGCCTTCATCTCCCAGTGGCCTGAAAAAGCTCTGAGAGCACCGAGTGCTACAACAGAGCGAAGAAGCGATCTGTATTTTAATTACACAGAGAGCTCTTGGGTCCTGTGCTGTCAACCGAGATGCAAAGACCAAACTGAGTGAAGGAAAAAAGTTACATCAAATTTTGAGCCTTGGCTTTCTCCTTTTAATGGAGGGTGGCATTGTGCTGAGAGGTCTGGCATTCCAGTTGTTCCAGTTCCGCAGGCATGCTGTATGGACTGGAATGAAATGCAAGACAGGGGTGTTTCAAAAAAGGATTTTCTACATTTGTGTGATTTCTCAGTGCCCCTCAGGACCCTCGTCAAGGACAAGTATCGTCTGCTTCCTTTTTTGCTAGGAAAAAAAACCTAGTGAGCAACAGCCAAACCTTATGGTTGCTACCAGATGTCATCAGTGGTAGACAAGAAGCCAATTTTATGGAACTGAATGTGGAAACAAATAGGAAGAGGGTGTGTGCAGCTCATGAGCCCCTGAGTCATAGCTTGGCATCTACAAGAGTGGCTGCCGTTAAAAGTAAGTGGTTGTACGATGTGGCAATGTTTGCTGCCGTTTTGTCAACCTAGCCTTTCACATCTGTAGAAGGCATCAGGAGAAGGTATAACAGTGTGATAGTTTTGCTGTTTGGTGTAATGAACAGGTATTGTTCACAGATTCAGCTGTTTCTACTAGTTTGATACCTGAGCTGGCATTTCAAAGTGCTGGGACTGCTGAAGCCCCAGATCAGTGAAAATATTGGGCAAGCACTAGTGTTTGCAAAAAACTCTGTAGCATTTGATGGTGTACTTCAAGGTGCTTTGGGAAACCTACTGAGCTGATAAAGGAGGTTGGAAAAAAGGCAGAAGAAGACTAAGGGCCAGTGGATGAAGTCCTCATCCCAGCATGGGAGTCACTCAGCCAATTCCAAAATGTTTTAGTATCCTAAAAGTAGCAGCTCACTTCAGAAGGGACACTGCTCCAGCACTATGTCCAGTTAAAAAAGGAAAGGCAAATGAACAGCTGCCACAGTTTGTAGTTGGTAAGTAGAGCAGTGTTCAATTTGGTAAGACTATAGCAGGTGTCACCAGGTGGTGCTATTTTGCATTGACCTCCCATTTGTTTTTCCTTTATTTCCCATTATTTTACCTAGGCCGAGGTATATAGGGAATTAATTTGAGAGGATGTTTAAGAGCAAAGGAGGAATTTGCTCTTTCCATTGCTGTTCCATTAGAGCCTGTTGTGCAGGTGTCCTCAGACAGCCCTTGGTGCTAGGAGGACTTTTCCAAAAGGGATATGAAAGAAACTCCAGTTGACAGGTTGCATAGCTGCTCACAGAGTACCCACAGGTTCAGTAACACAGATTTCTCCCCAGATCCAACTTGCAAAGCCTTCTGTTGCCTCTGCTGCTGCCAAGCTGATGGTTAATGCTGAAGCAGGACACCACTAATGGCAGCAGGCCATCTCAGGACTGTGTTGGTCCCCACATTTCCAGCTGGGAGAGCTGAGTCATGTTTTAACGAGCAAAGACAGTGGAGGAATTTGGAGATCACTCCAGGAAAGTGTGGGAAAGGAGGCATCCTGCAACCATAAAACCTCTAAATTTAGTTCTAGTTTAAAATGGAAAATGTTGGTGATTTTGCCCTTGCGGAGGCCAGATGAATGTGGAGACTCACAGTTCTGCTCTGCTCCCCTCTGCTTTGCAGCGAGCCTCTCCAGGCTGGGCTGCCTGCTGCCCCTCAGCCCTGGCAAGGATGTGCCAGCCCCGTCCCTGTCTCCATCCCAAGGGCTGAATAACTTTGTTACCCTTTGCTATGTCAGTTAAATTGCATTATTTTTAATAAGGCAGCTATCTCTGTGCTGCTTCTGTTGTGCTGGTTTCCCCTGTCTGAAAACTGTCTACTTCTCATCCATCCTGCTTTTCTGTTAAGTCATTGCACAGCATTTGCTGAAAGCATTAGTGTTCTTTTTTGACAGAGGCCCCAGGTGGAAACAGAAGGTCCCACAGGACAAGGTAGCAGCTTTTTGTGAGCGATGTTCTTCCCACCACCTGCCAAGAAACCAAGCCGTGGCAGATCAGCCTTTTCTGAAAGGCAAATCGTTCCACCGGCTTTCCCAGATCAAGGTGCCTCACCTAAATAAAAGGATGGACCCCACTGCCAAAGGGCTTACTCTGAGGAGCGGGTGCAGCCCCTCACAGGCTGGGTGTGGGACATGGAGGGGCTGCAGGAGGAGAGGCAGAGCCACCCAGTCCTCCCCATACTGTTGGTTTTGCGCTGGCCCGTCTCCTCCAGCTGCGTCACAGCACTGCTGCCCAGCGCCGAGCTCCTTCCCTTGGGTCAGGGTCCCTCGGGTGCACTGGGTGATGCTGGGCATTTCTGGGGTCCTGCTTTGGGGCTTTACCCCCTTTGCTGCCTGCAGCTGTGGACCCTGGGCAGCTGCCTCCACTGTGTTGGTTGTGTGAGGAAGTCTCCCTCCCGCCCCAGAAACAGCCACCGTCTCCTCCTTTGTGCATTTCTAGCTCAGAAAAGGCTGATTCATTCACTGAAGCAGATTAATTACTTCTGCTATTTAAAAAAAAAAAAAAGTCCTTTTGAGTTGGTCAGCTTCACTTTCAGCGGCACGTACAATGCAGTAAAGCAAATGTGCTCCGAGCCAGAGCAAAAAAAGTTTTAATGGAAAAAGGAAACATGGGTTGTGGTATTTACCTGGCAGCTCAGCAGCGGGCTCTGCAATTTAGGAAGTATTCGTGAACGTCCCTTGTTTTTGACTTTTATGACAAGTGGTGCAAATTTGAGCCCACCATGGAGGGGAACTGGGGAACAAATGTTTTTATTCCCTGATACATTTTATAACTTGTTTCCCTTCTGGTTTACATCATGCTGATGTGGCACCTGGCTTCCCAAGTAGCCTGCATCCAAAGCCTGGCTGAGCTACTCCATTTCTTCCTCGGAAGGATGCTTTCCAGCCTGCTTGGCTCTGCTCACTTGTTTATGCACTGATGGGCTGTAGTTCCACATTTCAGAACAAGCTGTCCAATATTCATGAGTTATTTTGTATTTACCCAGTCCTGAGGCTTCTTCTGTAAGCCTAGGGATAAATTCTGGGTTTTGTTATTCCATTACTGGAAATGCACTGAACCTCCACAACCATTACCAAGCCCTAAATATGGCCTATATTTATCCAGAAGAAAGATAGGGGAAAGGACAATCACAAAGCTAAATTGTTTTACAAGCCTGTAATTCTGAAACCTCTGTTCTGATAACACTTGTAAGCAAGTATTGGAGTAAGCCATATGTGTAGAGATGAATCACTTATAAAATGATATCCTAATATTAGTTGTATATTTATTTATCAGATAAATACAGTGATTTTCCTCTTGAAGATCAATGATGGCCACATGCTCAGCTGGCGTAAAGCCCTGCAGCTCTTTGGACTGTGCAAACCTGAGGATATGACTGAACAACAGATTATTTGCAAAGAAAAAAATAGTATCAACTTAATGTTTCTAAAATTATTTAAAATTTTATACAGGAAAAACAAAAAGAGATCAAAGTGTTGGTATAAGATACCCAGCATGTAAGTTAGACCTCTGTATTGCAAGGCCATTTTGCCCACAGCATGAGAATATCTCATCATAAACCTCCAGCTGGTTGGGCCATATTAAAATCCTTTCACATTAATTCCAAGACTGTGTGTTAGAACTGGAAAGAGATTTTTTTTTTTTTTTAGAACTGACAGCTTTAGGTGCTCTCAAAACAGCTGGACCAAGTACTGTAGCAAAGTGAAGGGTTAAGACAGTCAATGTTCTAGGGCTACTGCATTATAAAATAGGGGCTTCAAACTTCTTCACCTAGCAGTAGGGAAACTAGTCTGAAGGCATCTTTAGAGTGGATTAGTTTTGAAATCATTCTAAGCCACTCTTCTGCAAGAATTTATTTTAAATGGCTCAAATGCTTAACTTTTGAATTAGCAGCTTAACATGTTCTCTGGTTTCTCTTAGTAACATTCCTATTCAGACAAGCTCACAGGAAAGTACCTGGCAGCATCTGGATCTGTTCTCCTTAACATGTGCAATAGGTACTTTGCCTGTGCCATTAGGAATCCTGTCTATGTTCAGCCTTATCTGAACAAAAATGTTCAGGATGTTTGCTCTTGGGCTGTTCCCCAGGTGAGATACCAGCCACCGTGATTTATCAGCAGTTGAATGGAAAAGCTGATCTCGATAGGAGGGAGTCACATTTTCAGACTGTTTGGAGAACAGCTGGAAAAATGCTGCTTCCTTATGTACTATTCTGGTATCTCGGTGGCTTTTTTCAGCAGGGATGGCCATAAATGTTAATATGGATGTGAGTAGCTCTTTGGCTTAGTGGTGCCTACAACCCTTTCCCTTGTGGTCTTCCTGCATCATACTGGTTTTTAGGGAAGAGCTATTCCCTGCCTGAAGATTTTCATCCTTGTGCAAGTGAGGAGGGTTTGTGCCTGTACCAGAGGAGTATGGCTAAAACCTGCACAGGTCCTGCCTCTCCCTCTGGGGTAGGGCTCAAAAGGGTGTTTTTTTTCCTGTAATTACATCTTGTTACTGCAGCACCAGCATGTGTGCAAGAGAGCAGAGTTCAGCCGCCTGGGCAGCCTTCATCCTGGCAATTCCTAAGTGGTTCCCTGTAACCTTAGCATCGTTGTAATGTATGAATGTAGGATAAATAAACTGAATAAATATCAGGCTCTCTGCTCAGCCTGTGCTTAGGAGCTTATACCTCCTTTAGAAACCCCTGCATGGGTCTGTACCCTTTGCTCTGGGTAGAACTGCTGGTGCAGTTTGGGGTTTTGGAAGAAAATTTTGTCATCGCCTGTCCAAAGAAAGCACCAAGTTCCCCATGGTTAATGGTTTAATCTCCCTGGCTGGAAGCACCCTGCCCAAAACAGGATGTTTTTTTGTTGCAGAAGCTTCCTACCAAAAGAGCTGCGGAGTGAATGTTTTGGATGTTTAAAGCAGATAGACCCCATTAAATACAAAGTTCCCGGAAATATGCATGTGCTGGCAGTAGCAGAGTCCTTTATTTTCATTATCTAAAGTATCCATCAGATAAAGACTACTTCAGAAGGTTGGGTTTTTTTCTCCTTATGGCATCATCTAAAGGGAATGATACAGCAGAAAAGCAGTCAGAGAGCTGGTCAGTGACAAGAAGGCTGGAGGGGTGTCAGTCTCCAAAGAGGGTAGAGAAATTCAGTATGCAGAAGAGCCAGCAGTCAGCTTTGCAGCTCCGGTCTTGTTCCCACGACTTCCTGAGGATGCTCAGATGTCTGCTCCCCGAGGAGGGAGCAAACTGCCTGCATTCACTGTGCCTGGGAGGGTCATCTCTGGCCCACCCCATCTGCTCCCCAGCAGCTGTTCTGGCATCTTGTGTCGTCCCTGTGGCACAGGGTCATGCTGCAAAGGCCCGATGCCCTCCCTTCCTTGTGGGCAGGGGGAGGAGTGGGCTCTGCCCCTGAATTTGTATGTCTTCACCTGGCCAAACTCCTTGTCAGTGCCTTTTCAGCACTTTCTTTGACACTGGTCCTTCTGGCTGCTTAACATATTGTTAAGTTCTCAGATGAATGAATGAGTGTTGTTGAATTATCCAGATTCCTTCCCAGTACCTTAATTTTTCCTCTGTAAATGTGGTTGTCTCCCCTGGCTCCATACGAGTAGCCATACCCAACAAGCTGGTCATGGAGATACAGAGTGAATATTACATCTGTAATTCTTGAATACTGGCTGTGCTGATGTTTATTAATTTAGTAGCAGGTGATACTAGGCATTTTAGCCAGGATCACTTAAAAAGAGCCATCACAGCAGACCTCTGGCTGGCACCTCTCCCTGCCAGCCAGAAATGCGCTGAGTGTCTCTTTCCCAAAATCCTTGACACAACTTACAAGAAAAGCCACTGGAACGGGAGCTGATTTGTCACATAAATGTAGAGCAGCGAGAAGTCACTAATTGCTGTAATTAGGAATAATCTAATTCCTGTGGGCAAATGGGGTGTATTTATTTCTGTTTAATTGGATTCCTGCATTTCGTTGACTCGCCGTGTGGGCAGAGGAGCCACCACACTGCGATCCAGAGACAGCAGAGCGATGCTGGAGCTGTAGAGGGTCTCAGCTCTTCTTTGCATTATGTGGGACTAAGCTTTCAGTTCTTGATTTGATCTGTCTGATTTTGATGTAATTACTGTTTGGGGGGCCATGGAATCATCTGCTAGAAAATCAGGGTAAAATTGGGTTGATTTGCTTAGGGGAAAACCGTTAGTCCTTTCTAAGCAATCAGAAAGCACAGTTATTGGGCCAGAAGCTCAGACATGAAGGGATGGACCCATAAAAGGATTTATGCCCTAAACACTCTATAGCCTTGTGGTTTGGGAGCAAATCTTTGCTCCCCAGGGCAGCACTCAGCTCTTCTGAGAGCCTCCAGAGGAAGAGGAGGCCAGGGGTGCTGGGGAAAATCTGACCCCTGAGACAATGCCCAAAGCATTCAGGCGGAGATGCAGCCACACATGTGGACTCTTCCTGGTCATGCCATGGAAAGCAAACACCCTTGCTAGGTCCAGGTTACGGATTGTCAGGTGCGTGGACCTCGGCTGAGCTCATCGGGGTGCAGAAGCATCTGTCCATCCGTGAGCTGCTCCGGCACAGGCTGCCGTTAGGGCATGGCGAGGGTGCGGGCAGCTGCCTGCAGCAGCCAGGCAGAGCTGCAAACTCCTGGAAGCAGCACAAGCAATGCAAGAGCTTGGATCCAAACCCCCTTGTTTTTTCTCAGCTACTGCTGCTGTTCCTGTGCTGCAGGGCTCACAGAGGGACACGGCAGCCCTAGAGCTGTTTTTTCTGCTTTTGAGACCAATTTCTCTGCTTCTGCTTATTTTTTATGTGGGAGACGATGCAGCCTTTCTAAGAACACAAACATTTCTGTCATATCTCACAGGTCCAGGCTTCAGATGAAACCTGATGGGAGCTGATAGCCCTTTAAATTTCTTCCATGGTTGCGAGGACAGGAATTTGCAAAAGCAACAATCCTTTCGTTGCAGGGATTTTGGTTTTTTTCTCTTAACTTTTTTTTTTTTTCCCTAAAACCTGCTGTGAGCCCCATCCTGCTCCTAAGAACCAGATTAGTGACAAATCTTTTGAGGATTACACATCAGGAGTGCACGTCACGTAAAGTGAAATTCATTTGTTGATGTAAAACCCGTCATGAATTAATGTTTGTCTTGGATTGTATAAACACGCCCTCGGAGTGCTTCCTACAGCAGGATGGGGAGCTGTGCTAAGTCATTTCCCTGGATGTTGAACTGTTTTGATGAAACTGCCTTAATTAGAAAGCATGTGGGCAAGTTTGTCTTTTAAATGCTAGCTGAATTTGAACCAAAGGGCAGAGATCTGTGTGTTTCTGATATTAGTGGACCTGTGCTCATGTACATTAGGGTTGAGTTTCCCCACTAAGGCAGGAAAACTCTTGCTGTGGGCTCCAACTTTTGATCTACAGGGTTCAATTTGGGGTAGAGGCCTCATGGAGTAAGGAAAAAAAAACAGTACTTGAAGGTTAACTGCTACCCTAAGCCAGGTGGAGGCCTCTGCTAAAATGGGCCATGTTGAAATATTCACAATTTAATCATAACTGGCTTTCAGTTAACACGTCCCGAGGGGCGGAATGGATGCGTGTTACAGCTGTGGCTCACAAACTAGTTTCCACGTGTAATTTCCCCCAAAAAGGTGCAGAAACGTTTTCTGTTAAAAAAAGCTTTTAAAGTCTTCAGAGCCTGCTCAGCCCATAAAAGCCAGGCTGGACTGAAGCTCAGCAGGACCTTAGGGGTGTCCCGGTGGGAGCAGATTGTCACTGAGCCCCTGCCCTGGGGGACACTGCCTGACCGCGACCTTTGCTGTGTCACCCCACTCCTAGCTCTCGATCCGGAGTGGGAAGCCTTGGGTTGGACATCCTCATTGTTTTAAGCTGTCCTGGCTCTCCCAGCATTTCAAAGACCTCTGAGATCTCACAGTGTTTAAAGCCCCAGTGCCACAAAGCCAGAAAACCCCATGCAGCTGACACGAGGTGCAAGGGGCTGTCCCCACTGCCTGCCACCCCCACACTCGCCATCTCACCCACCCCAGTCATCCTTCTTCCTCTTTTTTTTTTTTTTTTTTTCCCTTTTCCTTTGCCAGATCATTTCCCTGCTCTGAGTCACCCTGTGCCAGGGCTGCTTTTTCATTCTGGCAAATGTGAGATGCAGGACAAGGCTCCCTCCATCCCAGCCCATGGGGAAGTGTAACCATCCCAGCAGCCAGCACAGAGGGAATGAGGGGGGTGACAAATGACATGCAAATGCCTACCCTGGAGGCTACAGAAAAGTCACTTGCTTACACCTTTCCAAAGAGTATTTACATACTATTAGACACAGACATCCTGTTGAACTTTCTTAGAGTGTGTGATTTGCAGATGCACTCATTCAGGGATTTAGACTTTATTGACTGAAGGTTGCTTGGCAGAGAAGGAGAAATTGAGCTGGCTGGGGAGTTGGTGGAGAAGGATCCGTCTTGTGAGAGAGACAAAAGAATATTTTGGCTTCAGCTCTGAGGTAGGAATTCTTTCCTTTCTCCATTTTCTCTGTCCTCACGGCATCCTGTGGAGGTGTTTAAAAACAAACAAAAAAAAGCAATAAAAGGTTTTTAGCTCTCATAATATCTGTTTGCGTGACAGCTTCCCACTGAGTGGGAACCGGGAGAGTCTTAGAAAGTTACCACTGCACTGTCCGTGTTGCTGGGTAACAGTTTCTGCTTCTCACGTGACCCCCAAATCATAATAATAAATTGCATCCCAAAATGCCAAATGATGCTGGCACCGCTGGCGGGGGGTGGATGGAGGTCCTGCCTCTGCCAGAGTGTGCGGGCGCTGGAGCAGGGAGCGTGGGGGCCTCCTTACCCGCCTTCCGTCAGGATTTCTGTGGGATCTGGACCTGAGTGCTGTTCTTATCTGGCTGGGCTCAGGATGCCTGGCTGGCTCCTCTGGGTCTGGCAATGACAGCAGGGAGGAAGCCCCAGTGAGCCAGTATCCTCTATGAGGGGCAAGCGCTGGCTACCTCCTAGCATCCCTCCAACCCAAAATCCACCATGCCTCCGAAGGCCTGTGGTAGCACGTGAGGATGCTGCAGGGCTCATCTCCACCGTGGAAAGCTTTTTAAATTGGATGCCCCCTCCCTGGAAGTGTTGAAGGCCAGGTTGGATGAGTCTTTGAGCAACCTGGTCTAGTGGAAGGTGTCCCTGCTCATGGCAGGGGGATTGGAATTGGGTGACTTTAAGGTCCCTTCCAACCCAAACCATTCTATGATGCTACGAAATTGGTTTGGATGACTTGGCACTCAAAACAGATGGGGAAGGCTGGTGTCTTGCTCCTGGCCAGGACTCCCCGATGGCAGTGGCCATTTCCAAAGCGAAGGTCTGACAACTGCACCAACCTGATTTAAACCTGGCTTACCAGGTTAGGGTAGATTGGTTATTGAGCATCTCAGACTGTGTTACTCTTGTAATGAAGAGTGGTTTTAAACCCATTTAAAGCTAAGCTAGCACAGCCTTTAAATATAAATGAGGCTTTAGATGCCACTGAAGATCCTTACATAAACATCTATGAGCATCTCACTTGAGCTTGATTTGTATGTGGTACCTGTAGCAGCCTGATGATTTATTTACTTGTTTATTTACTGGTGAGGAAGAAGGCATCAGTGATTATTTTTTACCAGTGTAGTTAATCCTGGTGTTACCCCACCACTACTAATATATATTGAGTGGACACATTTACCACTTGTGCAAGATATCACTCGATATCATAGCTTGTATTTCCCCAGAAGAGAGAAGCTGTGCTGGCACAAAGCATCCTAATAGTAGTGGATAGGACTGAATCAGGACGATGTGTTTTTCCTTTCTTTGCAAAAGAATAAGTTATACTGGCATGATACATATACATTTACACCAGAATGGCCATGGTCCTTTTTGACAATGCACTGAAGTCCTTTTCTGGGTTTGCTGCCAGAAGAAGCCATTGCCAGCCCCGTGCCACCCCCAGCCAGTGCGTGGATAGCACAGCTCCTGCCCACCATCCGCAGCTGTCTGTGTGTCCCTGCTCCCTCGTTTGCTGAGGACAAAATGCTCCCTGGGACGATGCAGTGCCTCTGAGGACACAGCCGACTTGGGCTGCTTTGTAAGAGCTCCCATTTGCTTCACACGTGGGCTGTGCCAAAGGAAAGCTTAAGTGTGTTGGAGACTTTGTGAACTTCTTCAGTAATGCAGAGCAAGATTGGGCACTCATTTCAAGACCTTTTACTTTTTTTTATCATAAGTCACTCGTTCTGACCTCTGATACAGTTGAGGATCAAGAATAACTAGATCTGAAGGCAGCTGAGGCTACTGGCTATGGCAGAAAAAGGATGGAGCAGCAGATGGTTTGTGTGCTCAGGCAGGGTCTGTGGGGCAAACCATGCCTTTTGTTTGCACATCCCTATTTCCCACCGTACCCTTACCATCAGCTGCCCTGGGAGACTGAGTACGCTGCTGGTTCCTACCGACGCTGATGGGCCCACAGTGAGGGGTCAGTTTGGTTTCTAAAATAGACGCTTGTGGTCCCCCCTACTTCACTTGGTGCGTGGGAGGATGATTTTATTAGCCTGTATGTATATGAGCTGTTCAGATGCTGCACAGGAAAACACAGTGCTAGAAATGAAAGCGAGAGGAGAGGAGGAACAAACCCATTACGCTTCTTGAAGTGGTTTTGGAAAGCACAAAGCCAGGATGTTGTTTCTTTTTAGTGACTGAGTAGTCTGACATGTTGTAAAATACAAAGGCTCGGCATATTCCCAGCGGCAGAGTGAAAACTGGAACTACCCAGAAGCAAAACCTATCATTAGCAGCCAGCCAGGCAGAACGGGCTGCGGAGTGCCAGGAGCAGGCACAGAAGGCAGGAGGGGTTGAGCAGCAAAAAAGAGCTTTTCTTAGGGGCCAGCGGTGTGCCCCAGCGGCCTTGAAGTGAAGCAGAGGAACACGAGGGCAGCACGTGGGATCAGGATACACTCAAACTTCTTCAAAGGGCAGGAAGGAGCTGCTACTCTCCCTTACATCCCCCATCCTGCAGCGTGGGCAGTGGGTCTGCTCCCAGAAAAATCAGAATGGTTTTGACCTGTAAGTTTTCTCCCTTTTGTTTTCACTCAATTGTACTTAGCTGCCCTGAGAAACCTCTCTTTACATGTCCTCCCAGGTCCTTGCTGTGATCCATGTCATCCTGGAGGCACGTAATAATTTAGACTGAAGACTGTGCTGTGCATCTCTGTTCTTCACAGCTTCAGAGGGTGGAGAAAGTATTGACGTACCCTGATTTATGTCCCACAGATGTCATCTCCCTAGGAGCTGACTTGAAGGACAGAGGGGCACAGAAAACTGAATCTGGGAAGAACCTGGTTCAAAAAGAAAGGGGGAGGAAATTTTGTGAACTGGGTTGGATGGATGAAGGGAACATCACATCTTTGCAAACTCAATGAAAGTTAGCACCATGAACCACAATGCTGTAGCCAGGTGCAAGAGGACGAGCCTTTAGGTTTTGCAAGGGAATCTCTTCAAATTAAGAGTATTTTTGCATTGATGCTTCTTCAGTTTTCATCCCCATTAGAGCTGAGCAACCTCTGAGGGTGAGAAGCAAGATGAGGAGAGGGTTGCGTTTATCACAGTGAATGTTGTGGGCTGTGGGTGTCCCCGCGGCAGCAATCAGAGGCACCATCAGGGTGTGCCCCAGGGAGCAGCACCCAGCACTAATAGCTGGGGAGAGCAGACCATGGGTGCTGCAAGCACAGTCAGTCACAGAGGCTGGGGACTTTGCTGCCACCAACACATCCTCCTTTATGGCTTGGGCAGCAAAAAGCAATGGCTTCCTGCTGGCAGGAGGCAAGATGGATTCAGCCTTTTAGTGCCTTGTGTCTCTCTTTGTCAGGGGACTTTCCTTCCCCCAGCTAGCACAGTCTAAATGGCCTCTATGAGACAGCCAGGTAGGTGCATTCTGTTTTAATCTCTTAGCTGTCTGGTTCTGCTAAGATCATTTACCTGCTAATAAGCTCCTGTGATCAGAGATAAAAGGTGAAACTACCAGCCCTGTAAGGATGTATCTGAGTGGCTTTGCAACGCTGTGCTTCATGGAAAATATGGAAAGGTGTTGCATTCATAATATATCACTCATATCTGTGTTTGTAAACAGATTTATCGCACCATCTACAGAATTGTACTGTGGTCTCCTCCATATTTTTCCTTTCCATTTATATAGTACAGCTCCTATTTATTTTATTCCCTTTTTACAATTAGATGCATTAGCCATCTTTTTTTCTTCCCTACAAAAAGAGTCCACTGTCTGTGGGAAAGAGTATTTAATCAGTCTCATTTGTTCAGCCTGGTGCATAAAAATACAAGCCAGTACTTTTGGAGTGGTACCTGCCTGGGTTTGTTTCTCGTCTCTTCGCATCTGTGCAGAGCAGGTGGGGAGGAAAGGATAATTCGGAGCAAATCCGCTGGTAAACAGGATGCTCTGTCGGTATTTCCTGTCTCCTGTTGCACTGGTTGAACTTAATTTTCAGAAATCAGCTAAGCCTAAGGTCAGTAATGCTATTATAATCTCTCTGGCTTTCTGTAGCTGATACGATACATAATGAAGTATTTGTACAACTGGGAGCAAAAAGCCAGCCTGCTTTGTTACCTGGTTTGATAAGAAATGCTCAGTCATATGCAAATAAAAAAAGTGATTTGCTGAGTACAAAAAGAAGTCACACTGAGAGGGAGGGAGCTTGTGGTTGGTGGCCGCTTCTGCAGTCCCCCAGCTGAATGGCAGAAGCCACCGGCACAGCTCTGGGCAGGGCAGAGCCCAGCAGGGACCCGGGAGAACCTTCCTCATCCAGTGGCTGGTCCCGTGGGCTTTCTCACCTGGTGGGAAGAGGAAAGAGCCTGGGTTACCAGTAGAGATGAGAGAAGGGACACGTCCCACCCAGCGAGCAAGGCTTGGCCTCTGCTACCAGCCCCTTGGATTTGTGCCCATCCCCAGCCCAAAAGTGAAAAATCCAGCACAGTGGATTCCTCCTCCCAGGAGGCTGAGGGATCTTGGGTCTTTGGGGAAGGCACCAAAGAATGGGGCTGGGCAGGATAAGCTGTGCTCCACGCTGGTTGGATGGTCCTCCGCACTGCCCCCCACTGAAGGTCTGGCCTTGACCCCAGGCCCTGGAAGAGGACCCCTGGGCGTGATGCACAGCGTGGGGTAGGATTTGACTGCAGCTCCTTAGGGGCACCTCTCCAGCCCCCTGACTGTACATTCACTGTGGTGAGAGGTCTAGGACACTGCCCCAGCAGCAGGGCTGTGACCCTGGGGCAGGACGCTTTCGATTCTCCCTCTGAGGAGGGAGGATTTAACTTCTCCTTTTTATTGAGCCTCACCCAGATTCCTGGGCTTGGGTGCAGAGGAGTGACTGGAGGTGACTAACTCCAACAAAGAATGTAACGAGGAGTGAGTAAGGGTTCTGGGCTGCAGACAGTGATGACAAATCTTTGAAATTCAAGCCTGTACTTTGGCAGGAGGGTTTATTGTTTGGGTTTTCTTTTTTATATGGTCCTTTTTATTACTTCTCAGCTGTACTGTGTGTTCTCAGGTGGTATATTCACAACTTCACATTTTTTGACCGCGACCATCATTTTTTTCAGATAACAGGACAGTGAACAACTGGGCTCTCGGCCAGTTCATTCCCCATTGAAGCAAAGGGAAACTCTGCAAGAGGGTTTCACCAGAGCTCTCTCAAAGGATTTTCTGTGACCCTATCCTGCTAACTCCACCTCCTGACCCTTACTCAACAAAGCCTTTGATTCTTGGTCCGAGGGTTTGAGCTCTCTCAAATATCCCATGCCACCACACTTTCCATCTTTCCAAGAGGCATGTTTAGACCTTTAGTATCATGCCCTAAATGCCTGGCAGAAATTAGTGAGCATACTTTTTGGCTGTACAGTTCCCAAGGAGTGACTGCCAAAATGAGACTTTCAGGTAAACCAGAAGCCATGCAGCTCTGCTGCAGCAAAGCAGCCAGGACCTTTCTTAAGTGTGCAGTTCCCAGAAAATATCACAAGACAGGCTTTAAAATAATATTATTTCCAACCATTGTAAATGGTGCATCCTTTATCTTTGCTTCCTGTCAAAAAAACCTTTCAGAGGCTTTCAGTTTAGATTTTTCAAGCCTTTTCCTTACATGCTGCAGGGCTAGAAACCTTTGTGCTGGAGCTGGTAAGGGAAAGCGAGACTCTCCTATAATCCTTTCAGTCCCCCAAGTGCTGGGTTTTAGGGGCCAACTGGTCCCCAGGTTGTTTTGAGCTCCCTGCGGGTTCACCAGCCCAGGGACACAGAGGTGCTGGTGGCAGGGCAGGCAAGGGAAGTAGCGTTAGCAGCTGGCTTTGGGTCCAGCAGCCAGCCCCGGGTTTGCTCACCTTCTGTGGGACAGCTGTAGCTGTCCTCTCTGGGAGAAATTCGGCTTTAAAATTACTGCGTTCTGCTTTGAAAAGGACTTGTGTTGTATAACTTAATCACCGTGAGTCTGAAAAATAAGGATCTTGCCTAAAACATAAAATTTGTCACCAAGGGTTAATTAGACTTGGTGATGCTGTTTCTCTGTGCTGAATCTGCGCCTCACCTTCCTTACTGCTAACAGCATGGCTGAGACAGGCCACGTCCTCCAGGGAGATGGGCCTTGAAGAGATGCTCCCTGTCTCTGGAAAGACACACCGCTGTTTTCATAGCCTCCTGCTGCCGTCCCTCCACTTGCAACCTCTCAGGCTCTCATATTATCACACACCAGCACCACATTTTGCAAACATATTTGCTATTAAATAGAGCAGACAGGAAGAGATTAAGTGAGTGCTATAGAATTAACCTCCTCATCCGTCAAAAGAAACAAAAGCAAAAAATAACAAGGTAATTGGATGCTCTTAGGAGCAGGATATACTCAAAATGTTTTCTCCATCCCATTACAAATGCTTAGAAACTGCACAGCCTCTCCAGCACAGTGAGATTTTAAAGTAGTTTAATGGGCATAAGGAGTTCAGAGCTGATAATGCCGCTTCCAACCTTGTCCTTTCACTGCATAAAAATAGGTAGTGGCTATTGACTGGTGTAAATTGGCTACTTTTAAAGCTGTATTTGCTGGCTTAGACGTGCTGAGAGTCTCTCTACAGAGTTTTCAGGGCCTGAATGTAATGTATGTGGTTAAGGAGGGGATATATTGAGTTTCTTCAATATATCTTCAGAGGACTGGTTCCAGTGTGTGCCCTACATGCTGGAGGGCTGCCCTAGGAACCCGGACCTGCTGCATTTGAGCTTTGCATCCCCATTGCTAGGAGGAAAACCAGGGCTGCCAGGAAGTTCTTGGTCAGTACAGACAAACTTCTCACTTTATCTTTTCTTTTCTTTTCTTTTCTTTTCTTTTCTTTTCTTTTCTTTTCTTTTCTTTTCTTTTCTTTTCTTTTCTTTTCTTTTCTTTTCTTTTCTTTTCTTTTCTTTTCTTTTCTTTTCTTTTCTTTTCTTTTCTTTTCTTTTCTTTTCTTTTCTTTTCTTTTCTTTTCTTTTCTTTTCTTTCTTTTTTTTTTTCAGGACCAATTGTTCACAATGTCTGTCAAAAAGGAAGGTGCCCACAAGAAGTGGGCTGCCCTGAAGGAGAAACTCGGACCTCAGGAGACCGACCAGTCAGAAGCCAACCTAGAAAATGCAGAGCCAGAGCTGTGCATCCGTCTCCTGCAAATGCCGTCGGTGGTGAACTACTCTGGGCTGAAGAAGCGGCTGGAGAACAGCGACGATGCCTGGATGGTCCAGTTCCTGGAACTGTGTGGGCTGGACCTCCTCCTGGAGGCCCTGGACAGGCTGTCTGGGCGAGGAGTGGCCAGGATTTCTGATGCTTTGCTTCAGCTCACCTGTATTAACTGTGTGCGAGCGGTTATGAACTCCCACAAAGGCATCGAATACATTGTGAGCAATGAGGGCTATGTCAGAAAACTCTTCCAAGGTGAGAAGGCATCTTCCTGCTTCACCTATCCATATGCAGCATTGGGGGGGACTTTTCTGTTGCTTATCCTCCTGCCCTGCACCAGGCTTCTTGCAAGTTGTTGATTGCAACTGATTAATGAAAGAGATAATTTTCGTCTTTAAAATATCATTGGTTGGAAACAGCATTTCCTTTGCCACTCAGTGCTATTTAGATGGGCTCATTTCTACACAGATGTCTTCATAGTTCACAGAGAAGACAGGGGTAAACCCAGCCTTAGCTGTACATGGGCATGAGAAGTCCTTGACCCTTCGGCTGTCAGCAGACATTTGCTGTTTAGGCTTTCTGATCCCCAAGGGCAGAGGAAGAGGAATTGAAAAGGCTTGGAAATTTGTAGGTGGTAAAGAGGGAAGGTGGCATGGATTAGACTTAAGAGAGCCCATTCTCTGTGCTGCTCAGTCTGTTCCTTCTAGAAGATGCTAGGTAATATAACTCATTTTCTGCTGCCATTCACTTGACTCATTGTTAGGTATGAAACTCGTCAGGACACCTCCTAGCACTTATTGTACAGCACTTAATGGTGGTGGTGCTGGGAGGATAACTTCTGTGCTGCTCCACAGAGCTGAGATCACAGCTGTGCCCAGAAACCCTTATTAATAGCTCTTTAAAATGCATTTAATCTGAAAGCTACCTTTCTCCCCTCTTAAGTTTTGAAGTCCTCTTTCTTCCTCTCTGCCTTGTATTTTCTTAACCAGTGTGAAATATAGAACTGGTATTTTTGTGCTGTGAAAAACAGGAGGGTACTCTGGGCTTTTCAGCGGTCAAGCTTCTTTGTGCACTAATAAAGGAAAAATAAGATGGTCTAATCCACTCCTCCCAGCTCCCAGGGCTCACAGAGAAAGAGCAGTGGAAAAAAGGAAATACATGGGGACTGGTCAGAACAATTGGCCTACTTGATATGCATATTGGATGTTTCTGCACTAAAAATAAGACTCATTAATTGAGGAAAATGGTTCATCTGCTGCTCTAGAAAATACCCATATGTGAAAATTGGAAATAAAATGTGTGATTGTGAGTGCTGAGATCTTGGCTGCTGTTGCAGCACACTGCTGGTACATGACAGAAATGAACACCTACAAGCAGCACCAAAAAGCCAATAGGGTACCTGAACTAGTATTCACTGTTCCCACTAGAAGTTACTACTAGACATTGTTATTGGGATGGAATATCCATAAATTGAGATATTTTTCTTCCTGTCTTTCATGTACTGGCTTCACTCCTTCAGTCTTTTTTCTACCACTGGTCATAAGCCATGTAGCAGAAGACACCAAGATTGAGAACAGTAATGTGTCATTATAAATCCTTTTTTGTTTTATTTTGTTTTCCTCCAGCACTTGATACAACTAATGTCATGGTCAAAAAGCAAGTATTTGAGCTCCTGGCTGCACTGTGCATTTACTCATCAGATGGCCATGCTTTGGCTTTGGATGCCCTGGACCATTACAAGGCAAGTGTTGGGCTGCAGCTGGAGGTGCAGCTCTGCTCTGATCCATGCAGGTAGATCCATGTACCATAGAAAAGGGCTGAGAATGAAGGTCATTTTGTGTCATTTTGGTAAGAGAGGCAGGGATTTATAAGGTGAATACTATAGGAAATTTGGCCTGGTCAGCAGAGGTCCATGGTACTGCTCTGTGACTTGTCTAGAAAGATGACTGCCAACCACAAAGTCTTTTTTGGCAGGAAGTGCACTACCAGATTAGCCAAACAGATAGTGCCACATCCATGGGTTTCACTGGCTGCAAGCCCAGGTAGGTGCATCCATTATCAGAAAGCATAAAGAGATCCAAGAGGAGTTTCACTGACTTTCTCTGCCGACCAGACCCTGCTCCATGATGGAGGAGTGCTGCTTTTACCTCTGTCCTCCTGTCTTCTGCACAGTGGGATAAACTGAGAGGTTTTAAGATGCTAATTCTATCTGAGAGCCTGCACCAAAGTGGTAGACGTTACTGAACTGTCTGAACAGAAATATCACTTGTGTTATTAACAGAGTGTGAAGAACCAGCAGTATCGATTCAGTGTCATAATGAATGAGCTCTCCAACACAGATAACGTGCCGTACATGGTGACACTACTGAGTGCCATCAATGCCATCATACTGGGGAAAGAAGAGCTAAGAACAAGGACACAAATCCGAAACGAGTTCATAGGTAAGGGTGTTTGTTGCACCTAGCTTTCTCCGAAGAGAATAAATTGCCAAGCAGTTTTATTTTTAGATGTATCCATAAGGTAACTAGGTGACTGAAGAGGGCTGGGGAGCAAAACTGCAAATATTAAAGGCAGACTCCTTTTCTCTTTTTTTTTAATTTTTTTTTGTCTTTTTGTCTCCATACTCTTCAACAACTGTTACATAACTAGATTTTTTTTAACTTTGCTGCTTTTCCATAGCTTTGACCTTTTCTGGAATCACAGCAGCACTGAATCACTTGACCTTCTTCTGTACATTTCTATAACCAACCATCTTATGTAGCCACATTTCTGTATCTTGCAACTCCTTTCAAGAGCAGATAAGGTTTCTTCACCCTATGTCTACTCCATTGAGCCAAAAAGCTGACCTGTGATTCAGAAATACTTTCCAACTGCTTGAATACCAGGATCCTAGGTACTGTCGTTAGGATTCATCTCACATGGTGCATCTATCTGAGCTGGTGAGCCTGGGGTCCATTTCTCTCTGTGGAGAGCATGGGACATTTGACCGCACCGTTCATCCGACTGCTTTTAGATGTCTGATATGGAATGAGGTGATTTGTGCCCCAGAAGTGCCTGTATTGTCCCTCAGTAACTCGAGGGGGATGCTGCAGTGGTTCATGCAGCTGCAGACGTGTACTATGGGTCTCTTAATTTATTAGATAACCCTACCCTCTTTGACAGATCAATCTAAAGATATTTTCACTTTTTCTCTCTGTAAGAAGTTTTTATGAGCATAATGATATATAAAGATAATATTAAATCAATGCCAAGTAGGTCATAATGCCAATATATCTATTTTGTTTTCCAAGGGCTTCAGCTGTTGGATATTTTAGACAAGCTAAGGTAAGGATCACTGTTTAAATTTTCTTTTATAAATGAGATTCACAGTAACATAGCTGGAGAAACGTAATACTTACCAGCCTTCACTTGTGTGAAGTGAAGTGTACCCAGATGGAGTAGACCATGCTTGTGTGCAGCCATTACATGGGAACCAGAGGCACTGGGCCAGTGTTAAGATGCTCTCGCCAACCACAATGTCACGGGGACAGATGTTTGTGCAGATGGCCTTGACAGAGGCTCCAGGCACAGATGGAGCAATGCTCAGTGACATCCTCATTGAGGCTGCTTTTCAGACTGAGCCTGAAGTGGTGCTGTGGGTGCACTGAGCAGTTTGCTGTGTTCAAGACCCCTTCACTGCTGGTGTTGGTCCCAGAAGCATCCAGCTAAAACAGTTTACTAATGCATATCTGGACATACCTGTCTTCACAGTTTCTTAATTTAAAAATTATGTTCTGTAAGAAACACCCATGATAAATTCTAGAATGCATTATATGTGAGTTGCAGTTGTCCATGTAACTGGAATTGCTCTGTCCACCCTCATAAAAATTAGGGAAGAGAGAATCTTTCAATAGTGCCAACTAACAAGGGTAGAGTTCCTGCACTGAGTGGTCTTGAGAGTGCTACAAAAGTTGGCTTTGGAGTGTTTGGGGTTTTTTTTTATCCAGTTTTGAGTAACAGAGAAGGTTGTTTTTCAAACAGAAATGTTACTGTTTCTGGGATATTTTCAATTTGTCTTGACTTAAAAAAAAAAGTTCATACAAAGATACACTGGGCCAGGTTGTGCCATGAAAAGTCCCATTCATTTGTGTGTGTTGGCTGTAGAAAGAGGTACTTTCAGTTCAAGAAAGGATTCACTGGTGGCATTTGATCCTTTATAAATAAGGTAGAACTGTGTACTTTCAACACCAACTGGCTGAGTCTGTGAGGCGAAGAGATAAAAGCCATGTAAACAAAAACAATCATCTGAAAATCAATTAAGGACTCTCCAGTGAAAATGAATGCTGTAATATTACAGAGACATAGAGGAGGAGGATCTGCTTATTCAGTGTGATACATTTGAGGAGTTCAAGATAGAAGATGATGAGGAATTATTGAAGATATGTGATGGGATAAACATGAATGATCATCATGAGGTCTTTTCATCTCTCTTCAATAAAGTAAGTAGGCCCTCATGCAAGACACAAAGTCATGCAATGGCAAAGTTAACGTGCTTTGCTTGGAACCAGCCTTGCTGTGATGGAAAGCTGCCCTGTCTTCCAGGTGAGCCGCTCTCCGGTCTCCATCCAGCTCCTGTCCATCCTCCAGAGCCTGCTGCACTTGGAGCCATCTCATCACTCCAGCCTCCTGCTGTGGGAGTCCTTGGATGCGGTAGTGAACAGAGCCCTTTTGCTCGCAAATGACAGTAAGAATGACATATCCATCCAGCCTTGCATTCTCCTCTTGTTTTCCCTTGTCCCACTCACTATCCACAAAAGTTCTTCCCAAATGCACAGGAAGTAATTTCTGGTACTTGCTAAGAGCTGAACAGAAGCTGGGACAAAGCTACACCTTTCATAGGGTCAAGTCTTGATGCGAAGCCCCAGCCACGTGGATGCCAGTGAGAGCTGGCCATGTTTAGCGGTGGGCATGGGATTCATGGTCTTACTTGGATGGTTAAGCCCTGAGCTTTGGGTTGTGGGAGTCAGTGCTGTTTGAGGGCTGAATAGTATGAGCCAACCTCTGGGCCCTATCCTCTTCTCTGACTGTGTCTCGTTTCTCTAGTCCAAGGGAACACAGTTGACGAAGTCATTGAGAGGCTGCTGTCTATCAAGAAACATCCAAACAAGCAAAAGCGAGCTGAAAACCGGCTGTCCGGGAGCGCGAATGGAGGCATCCAGGCTGAGCTAGAACCATGTGCACGTGCAGCTCAGAGCCCAGCAGGATCATCAAACCCCTCCAAGGCACCAGCACTTTCCTCGGGGCCATCTGCCAATGAAAAGAAGATTTCATCCTCCCAGCTCACAGCCTGCTCTGCTTCTCCGGAGACTTCTAACCCTCCACCTAATACTGCTTCTGTCCCAGCACCTCCACCCCCACCCCCTCCAACTCTACCCTCTGGCACGGCATCTGAGACCCCCACGTCCCCCATGATGAATACACCTCCACCTCCGCCCCCAGTGCCCAGCATGGGGGGTATTCCCCCACCCCCACCTTCGTTGCCTGGCATGGGTGGTATCCCCCAACCCCCACCTCTGTTACCCAGCATGGGAGGTATGCCTCCACCCCCACCCCCATTGCCTGGCATGGGGGGTATTCCCCCACCTCCACCCCCATTACCTGGCATGGGGGGTATTCCCCCACCTCCACCCCCATTGCCTGGCATGGGGGGTATTCCCCCACCTCCACCCCCATTGCCTGGCATGGGGGGTATCCCCCCACCTCCACCCCCATTGCCTGGCATGGGGGGTATCCCCCCACCTCCACCCCCATTGCCTGGCATGGGGGGTATCCCCCCACCTCCACCCCCATTGCCTGGCATGGGGGGTATCCCCCCACCTCCACCACTCCTGCCCGGCATGGGAGGAGATCATATAGAAGCCGTGGTGGCCTCCCAATTCAGCTGCCCTCTTGGCTCGGTCAGGCCTCCCCACAAGACAGTGAAGACGCCAACGTTGAGAATGAAGAAGCTGAACTGGCAAAAGCTGCCCTCCAACGTGGTGAGAGGTGGGTGTTTCTGGCATAAAGTCACTGCTGCTTTAGGGGTGACCCAGGGAAAGAAACACTATCTCTGAATTTGTCACATGTGGTTGACTCCATTTAGATATAGAACTTCCCCGATTTCCATTACATCTGAGCTTAATGAAATGCTTAAACAAAAGCATCTTTAAACCACTGATATGATACAATAATCATTCCAACTCAATCAGTAGTTTGGAATAACTTGTTTATAACTAAAATCCTTTGAAATAAAAAGAAGGAGGAAGGATGGGAAAATTTCCCTAATCCACCATGACATGGTTTAGGCTTGAATTCTGAACAATCTCTGAGCTGTATTCCCTAAACTTTGGTTCCCTAGTGCATCTATACTTGCATCTGTGTATATTAAAGTAATGAGTAAAGAGTGCAGGCAAGGATCACATCACAGTTCAAGAAGGACATTGAAAGAATTAGAGAGCTGTGAGAATCATTGACTTGTCTCTTGATTTTTGGGTCAGATTTCCCTCTCCTAGTAGATGAAGGGAGCATGAAAAGTGAGAAGCCAGGACAAGCAAGGTCAGCTTTGTCTTAGACAAGCAAGGCATACACTGCATGGAAATTGGCATAGGTGAAGTCTAAATAAGGTGTGTTTTCAATCACAGGAGCAGTTAATTTGGGGGATTGTTTCAGTAGAGACTTCTACAGATGTGTTTAAATTATGGGGCTTTTTGTTTTTTTTTTTAAAAAGATGTTTAAGAAGGTGCAGTGGGAATTAATTCAAGCATTCCTGTAGCCAGCGTTATACAAGGAGGCTTGATTATAATATTAAAAGTGTAGGAAGGCCACAGTCAGAAATTGTCCAGATTGTGGCCAATCCCTCAGCTAGCATGCAAGGAAGCAAACATAACATCAGCCATGGGACTAGAAAGAAGTGGCTGAGACCCTTCTCATGCTGACCTGGTTTGGTGAGTGTAGAGGAGAATGTAGTGGCATAGGGAGGGGTGGGGCTATGTGGCCTTTGTGTGCCCCGTGCTGCATCCCCTTACCAGCACATCTTGGGGTAAAATACCATGCTTAACTACCCTTCAGGTCCTTCTCATCCTGCTTGTGGGACTTGTCCCTCCTCAATAATTAGCATTTGTCCAGGACTATTACATCTTTTCCTACTTCATTCATCTGAGAAGTGTCCCTTCTAGCAACTCACATTGCCCCAAAAGCCAGGAGCTTTGAGCTGACCCTGTACCTGATCCAAACACCTTGTCTTTTTTCAGAAAGTCACTCAATGTGGGCTTCAGTGAGCAGCAGCAGCGAGGAAATGATAGAGCCCAATTACACAAGCATAGAGCAGCTGTTTTGCTTTCCACAACCAACCCCTAAGGAGAAAACGGCCGCACCAGTGAAGGCAGAACCGAAGGAGGTGAGGAGATCCCTCTCGTTCTTTTGCATAAAGATCACTGCAGACAGCCCATCTAATACGAGATATCTTCTTTTTCTTTAATGAAGATCACATTTTTGGACTCCAAGAAAAGTCTCAATTTGAACATATTTTTGAAGCAATTTAAATGGTAAGATATGGCCAATTTTTGTGACAGTTGACAAAAGTTTGAGCAGGTTTTGCATAGTATCTGGAAGGTCCTCATGAAATCTGTTCTAGCCAATGTGCTTGGTGGTCTCTGTTACTGAGATGCCTGAACATTTCCCACTTTGTCCCATACTGTCTTTAAAATATTAGGTTTAGAGGTTTAATTGCATTTTTACCTACAACATCCCTGTAAGTTGGAAAAGGCATTACATCTCCCTGTTACAGATAAAGTTGTGGCACAAACTCTTAGGGTGATTTAGGCTGTGATACACCTCTGGAGGTTGAACTGCTCCTCAAAACAGGGCTAATGGAGAAGTTAAGAATTATTTTTTTTTAAGTTAATCAAATGCCCAGAGACAGTCATCTGAATTTCAGGATTGATCTCTGACCTTAAGTCATTTGACCAGGGCCAGAAACAAAATTTGGGGCATAGCAGAGATCCAGGTCCCGATTCTGAGTTAATCAGAGGGACATATCTTTCCTATTGGATGGCTGTGGCTCTCACTAGAGAAAAGAAGGAGCACTTGCACAGATACACGTCTCGGTAGGATATGATTGTGGAAGAGTGGTCTTTGGGTGATGGCTGACTCTGCTTCTCCTTCTCCCTGCAGCTCCAATGAAGAGGTGGCTGCCATGGTCCAGAATGGGGACCGGACCAAGTTTGATGTTGAGGTTCTGAAGCAGTTGCTGAAGCTGCTGCCTGAAAAGCATGAGGTCAGGAGGAAAAATGGTACCCTTAGTTCACAGAGCTGAAGTGAACAGTGCAGTCCTGCAGTCTTGATTCTTTATTTCTCATTAGATAGAGAACCTGAAGGCCTTCAAAGAAGAGAAATCAAAGCTTGCAAATGCAGATCAATTTTATCTTCTCCTCCTTCAGATTCCCAGGTAAGGGTGTTGGTCATGAAATTCAGCCCAATCTTTTTCTGAGTTTATCTCTAGGAAGATTAAGTTTCTTTATAGGAGCCTTACAGGTACTGATGGTTTATAGCTGGTAGATTCCCCCTTCCACCTTAGAGCTGTCCCCTTCTCCATTACCCTTAGAGGAAGGGCTGTTGCTGCTCCAGCACCTCCTCTACCTCAGAAGTAGCAGAAACTGGCCCAGGGTCAGACCTGCCCAAGGAAGCCACATAACTTACTGAAAGGCAGTGCCAAACACAATACCAAGGAGGAGGAACCCATATGTCATAGGTTGGTCAGTCTTCTCTGCTGATCACGGTGCGTAAGGAGAAACTACATCCCCACTGGTTCCCAAGGCAAGCAGCAACCTCTTGCCTCCCTCTACAAGCCACAGACACTGGTTCAATGTGGATGGGGTTCACAGCCATGTTGTGGGGTTGCCAGACTTACCAGTGATGTGGGAAGAGGGTGGCTGTGCTGGCCAAGATCACAGTGCCTTTAAGCTTTGAATCAATCTCTGTCCTTAGCTACCAGCTGCGCATTGAATGTATGCTGATCTGTGAAGAGACCACCGTTGTGCTGGACATGATTCAGCCCAAAGCTGAAGCTATCCGGAGAGCCTGTGAAGGTAAATGACTTGACCTTATTTCTGGATCGTATTTATGACAGGAAGCTGTAAATCACAAAAAAAAAAATTGCCCTGGAGCTCTGCAGTGAGTCTACCCAGCGCCCAAAACACTCCCCTGTGGTCCATTCACTGGTTTGCTGCAGAATATGGGATGCAGCCTTAGGTACCTCCACTGATGGTCAAAGCCCTTAGTAGGTCCAGGGGTCATTTTCCCTCACCCTCAGGCCTCTTTTTCTGGAGCAGCTGTATCCCTCTGGAACACTGACAACAGTGAAGCATTGGCAGCCCTTTGAAAGGAGCTGAATTTAAACAGCAGACCTGGCCCCATTACAGCTAATTCATCCAGCATTATTATTTTCCACATTAAGACATTCACACAGCAATTTTCTCTGCTGCCAGAGAAGCACACCCCAAACTTCCTGTAGAAAGTAGTGATGCTTTAGCTTTTCCCTGCTGTTGTAATTTTAACCCAGCTGGCAGACAAACACCACACAGCCCCTCACTTACCCAGAAAATGGAGGAGAAAATCAGAGGGTAAAAGTGAGAAAACTCATGGGTTGTGATGAAAATAATGTAATAATTGAAATAAAATAAAAATTACAAAAATAATGACAATAATAATGATAATAATAGTAATAGTGGAACATACAAATGAGTGATGCACCGTGCAGTTGCTCACCACCCACTAGCCAATGCCCAGCCCATTCCCAGCTAGCCATCCTGAAGGAGAGCAAATCCAGAAACCCCAATCCCAGAAGAGAGAGAGAGCTTTCCAGCCAACCCTCGTTTATATTCTGAACATGATGTGTTATGATATGGAATATCCCATTGGCATATCCAAATGCCAATTTGGATCTGTTGCTCTGGCTATCCTCCCACCAGCTTCTTCTGCACCTGCAGACTAGCAAAGCATGGGAAGTTGAAAAGTCCTCACTTTCTTAGCAATAACTAAAAACATCAGTATATTATCAACATTCTTCTCATACTGAATCCCATACTAAATCCAAAATACAATGCTATTGTAGCTACTAAGAAAAAAATTAGCTCTATCCTAGCCGAAACCAGGACACGTGCGTACAAATCAAACCAGAAGGAAAAGTTTGATATTTTGAGCTGTAAATTGCTGATGCTCCAATTTTGTGAGTAAATGGAGAGATTAGGCAATAGGTTTCAGCTTCCTGTGACAGAAACCTCAGGTCTCACTCCACTGAGAGCAGGATGCTGTTCCTGGCATTGTCAAGTGGTGCCTGTCCTATGGAGCCAGTTCCCCCAACTCCTGCCAGGGGTTTCTCTGGCTGGCATTACAGCTGCCTACTGGGTTAAATTGAAACTTCCCCCAAAATTTTTCTTCTAGCAGCCCAGTTGTCCTTTTAGAGCTGTTCCTGCCTCAAAACTGAGTGCTTCAGAAAGCACACCACTGCAGCAGCCCATCTTAAGAGCAAGGACAGAGTCTGTACCCTTCATGCCCTGATGATCACCTCCACCATGCGAGACCAAGAACAGAGCAAGCATGTCTGGTTTTAGCAGCTGGCAGATAATTGCAGGGCTGTCAGAACTGGCTTCATTACGCTGAACAGAGTCTGCGACATTAAAATTGCAGCCCAGTTACCCTCGCCCACACCAGGGTAAATTGGGGTACTTCCAAGGAAGGCAGCGAGTTGATGGCTGTTAGTGGGTGGGGAGAGTCTAACTCCAGGTTATTTTCCATTAGCAATGAGAGTCCAGAGGTAAAGAAAGAAAGAAACATAAGTCACAAAAACATTTATTAAGCCGAACTCATGGAATTGAATATATGTAGAATCAGTTCCTTTGTAGGTTGGGCCATTGGGCTGCAAATCTGAAATATCAGATTTGGTTTGGTGAAATTTAGAATCCCAATTTCAGTGCAGTTGAGGAACTGTTCTGGGGTAACACCGGCTTTTGTTTAAAAGTCCTTTATGTTTTTCAGATCTTCTGAGCAGTCATCGCCTGCCACTCTTTTGTCAACTGATTCTCAAAGTTGGAAACTTTCTGAACTATGTAAGGACTTCTTTTGTCTTGTCCTCCCCTCAGTCATTACAGTATGTGGATGGTCTCCCTTAGGATTGCTATTTGAATGGTCACAGGAGTTACATCTGCTTTCTTTCTGTCTTGTAGGGAAGTCACACGGGTGATGCCGATGGGTTTAAAATCAGCACTTTACTCAAACTAACAGAAACCAAAGCAAACCAAACCCGCATTACACTGCTCCACCATATTCTGGAGGTACTACTGCCAAGTCCTGGGCAATAGGGTAGGGGGAGGATTTTATCACAGATGAACCATTTCTCCTGTTCTACTTTCAGTTGGTGCCACATGCTCATATTTGTATCCTCCCCAGCTAGCTGCAGTGTCACAAGTTGGGAGCATTCAATTCACTTAGGCTGGTAGAGGCTGTTTGTGGGCACTACTCTTTATTTGAGACTTCTGCTTTCCTCCAGTATCTTTATCCACAATAGCTGGAACTTCCTTTTTGATATTTGTGTAATCTGCACATCATCACCTCTAAACCACAGAGCACGTGGCTACTAAAGCCATCCTAGCTGGTCTGTACCTATTCAGCCCTTCTGCCTTTCCATGGCCTCTCCCTTTTCCAGCAGACTCTGCTTGAGCTTTTCATGCTCACTCCCAACCCCCATGGCTTCCTGTTCCCTGCATTGCTGGTTTTTTTACTTTTTTCTCCATATGCTGCTCTGCCACTATCAAGGTCCTCCCCCCACTGAAGTTTTGAATGTTCAAGCCCCGTTTTAGCTGGCAGTAGCTTCAGCAACCACTGCCATTAAAGTAAGTAAGTCATGCAAATAAGATTTATGCCCTTTTGATACCCTCCTGGGACCATAAGAAGTGTCAGACTGCATCAAACCACAGTCCTGCCTCCTCCAATGGCCAAGAGTAGGAGAAGAGAGTAGAAGAATAGCTCAGCAGCCAGTCAGCTTTGCTTTTGAACTATGAGTGTTTCTCAACATTCAGCCCTCTCGTATGTTTTTCTAGCCTGGGGGCAATGCCTTTCCTCTCTGAATGTGCCATTCTGTTTTAACTGTAGCTTAGCTGTGCAAGGCAAAGCAAACTGCAGAAGGGGAGCAGCAGCAGGACATGGCATAGTCATCCTTCCCAGGCACATCTGTCCATGTCTTGTCCCCACAGCTTCCTCTCAGCTCCTGCCACACAGAAAATAACACTTCTTTCTTTCTTCTGTTTTAGGAAGTAGAAAGCATCCACACGGACCTCTTGGAACTGCCAAAGGATCTTGAATATGTTTCAAAAGCAGCAGGGTAAAATTGTGTGTCACTTCCTTCAAATTAAAAACAAAACTAAATCCCATACTCATCAACAATATACCAGAAATTAGGACACAAGCAGCTGGTATAGCACATTAACAAGATGGTATCTTATTTCATTTTAACTGAAAGATTTGCTTGATGAATGTTGAAACCCCTTTAATATGTAATAGTTCTACTACAGCTGGCAACACTTAGGGCTGAAATGTGCAGAGTGTTCAGTTAATGCTGCCTCCCAGACCCTACCAAAATCTGCACTGCCTTTGAGGTAGCAAGAGCTTCTGAAGGCCAGCTAACTAGAAGCATTTCTGAGATGCCTTCAACCAGGGAAAGTGAGCTAATGCCAAGCAATGAGGGTGCAGAACAGCCCTTGGAATGGGTGGACTCTTTTGGGGGTGTTCATCTACTCCACAAAGTTGTAGGTAGACCTGGCAGTGTTTTCATGAGCACTGTGGAAGGAAGCTGTTAGTGTAAAGAATTCAGAGCTTAGGTTTCCGTTCAGTGATGTGGTGGGAAGCAGAGCAGAGGGACAACCAAACCACGAGCTCAGACTTGTCCACTCTTTGGTCAGCGCAGGATGTTGGAGTGTCAACTAATGGGGCATTCTGTGTGATTTCAGAATTAATCTTGATATTATACGCACGGAGTCCAGTACCAATTTAAAGAAGTTGCTGGAGCTTCAGAGAAAGGTCTTATCATCAAATGACAATGTGAAACAACAGTATGAGAAACCCATCCAGGTCAGTATGGAGCTCCCTTATATCTCCCCTGTTACACACACAGAGGCAGTGCGTGGTACATATGCAACTGAGGAGGATCATGAGAGGGTGGAAAATCTTGCTGAAAGACATGCTCTCAGATTTGGAAATAGGCTGTGATGCCACACAACCCATCAGTGTTTATTTGCCACCTCCACCCCAAACCTAGATACCTACAGCACCCGCCCCAATTGCCCTCTCCACTCTGTTGTGTGACTCCTCGCTTTGAGTGAGGATGTTCACCCTCTGTGAATCACCATAGTAAACCCCTTCTCTTGGGATTAAGCTTTGCATTGAGCTTTCTGTGTCTTGCTCAAGCAACCCACGTAAACTGGCAATAGCACCATCACCAGGAGCAAAAATCATCTGCAAATCTATTTCTTCCCACCCCATAAGCTCTGCTGGAGTTAAATGCCAGAACTCCAGAGCCCTGCTCGAAGCTGTTATGTTGACATCCTTTTTTCTTTAAGTGCACTTCACTGATTGTCCTCTGGATGGTGTTTTACTGTGAATATTAAATGCATTTCAGGATAGCATTGATGCCTCCAGAAAGCTGGAAGAAGAATTTGAAACCATTGAAAGGAAGAGAGAAGAACTTGCAAATTATCTCTGTGAAGACCCAAGCAAATTGTCCTTGGAGGACATATTTTGCACCATGAAGACCTTCAGAGATCTCTTCATCCGAGCCCTGAAGGTTGGCATCTGCACACATGATGCTGAGCATCCCTAGTACTGGTGGATGCCTCTACACCGAGAGACAGGGGTGGAATGGGCACCTGAACTCAGTGCGGGGCAAGATGCTGGTTACAGCCCCCTCCTTTCAGTGCTTGGCATGAGGTCACCTACGGAAGGGGTGTCTGATCCCTGCTCCACTGTGTTCTCATGCAGTGCTGATGCTCCTGGCCTGGCCCCAGCCCTGGTGATTTGTGATTTCAGTCCAGCTTTAGCTGCAGAGTCACAAAGACGCTTTGGAGTCAAGTGTGTAAGTTTTAGAGGAACGGGCTTGTAAAACTTAACCCTTCACTCCAACCTGAGCAAACAGGCTCAGAAAGGGGATGCAGAGTAAAAAAGGCCACCAATTTGGAGGAAACTGTGCCTTCAGTACCTTCCCCTTTTGCCTCAGCTAAAGGTCAGGCAGATGTGCACACTAGTAGGTACCTGTGTTAGGCAGATTGCTGCCACCTCCTACAGGCATATGGCAGAGTCCTGGCCAAGCCAGTTGTGTTCCTCTCACCCTCTTGGCAGGACAGGCCCCCATGCCCATTTTATTTACTATGCAGGATAAGGCTAGATTTTCTCTTCCTCTTTTGCAACCATCTGCTGATCATCTTTCTATTCACTGACTTTTCTAGCAGACATTTAGCCAACTTTCTTATATCCATCTTACCTCACTGCAGGAAAACAAGGACAGAAAGGAGCAAGCTGCCAAAGCAGAGAAGAGGAAGAAACAGCTGGAAGAGGAAGAGGGGAAGAGACAGAAGGGAGAAAATGGAAAAGTCAGTGAGTATCTGAAAGGGCTTCAAAAAAGAAAGATAGACTTGTGATCCCAGATTGGCTGTGAGAGCAGACAGGAGCTCTTTGCTGGTCCTGTTTTAATGGACCAGTAGTGGTAATTTATTTTGTGGGTTTCCAGGTGCTGGCTGACTAAAGGCTTTTAGGAGTCTTACAGCCATAGCTAAAAATTGACTTTTCACAGTTGCAGCTGGGCAGAGAAGTTAATTTTAGGTTTGCTGACTGAACAGCAGAGAAAAAAAAATCAAACTGAAACATTTCAGTTAACTTTTTCAGTTTCTAAACATAATTTTTGAATCCCAAATCTGACAAGAAACATTTTACTTCTCCCTGCAAAATCCCCATGTATACTTGAATAATCTCTCTTTACCAGAGACAACTGATGTCACAAAAATCTTGCAGATAACTTAAATCTGCCTTTCTCTGGATGAAAATGAAAGGCTCATCTGAAAAGTACAATTGGAAGAAGCTGAGAAGAAAAAAAAATCAATATAATTTTCCCTCCATATCTGCCATCCCTCCCCTAAGAAAAGGCCCCCACTCACACAGATGGGAAACAGGAGATATTTCAAGGTCATGGTACAACCAGACACGAGTCTGGGCAGAGCTGGTGCCACTGGTGCCAGCCTGTAGCACCCAGGCTTTGGGGTAGACCCTTTGTCCTCAGCCAGGATACGCTGCTGCAGGGGCACAGAGCATGGGCTGCTCCCAGGCCTGGCACTGGGTCTTGCTTTTGCCCAGCAGTTGCTCGTACCAGGACAGCAGTACCTGCCCCAAGCAATAGCATCACTGGAAACATTCCTTCTGCCCCATCTCATGGGCAGATTTAACACCCATGTCTCTCTATCCCAGTTAAGAAGGGGGTGGTGAAGCAGGAGGAGGTGTGTGTCATCGATGCGCTGCTGGCCGACATAAGGAAAGGGTTCACGCTGAGAAAGACAAAGAACAGACACGAGTCAGATGCAGTTCCTAAAACCTTGCCTGTGGAGAGCCCGGAGGAGAGCCAGCCTGGTAAGGACACAGACCTGACTGTACCTGCAGCTATTCACTCCTGTCTGCCCCTGAGCCAAGCACACAAGCAAGAAGCCTTCATGTTTGCATTTGGGGCATTTTGCTTAAGGAGGCTTTGCAGCCAGTGCTGTGGAGAAGAGGGACAGAGAGCCCTGAGCTGTTGCCAGCCAAGTCTGCCCCAGAATTAGCAGCAAATTGGAGCAGCATGGCCTTCCATCCATGCTGATAAACCCTTCAAGAGGCACAGCCTAGGGGTCAGCCACAGAACCATGCTGATGGAGCACTGGCAAGCCTCAGTAGCACAGCTTGTCACTGCCTTGGAGACTGCTGCGCCCTGTCTTAGACTACGTTTGGGAGTCTAAAGCAGCCCTTAAAAAAAAAAAGATTAGAAAACCCTATTTGCAGAAAGACACAAGTGCTTTAGGTGCTTTTTGGAGACAGCCCATGGGTTTAGCTTTTCTTTCGTCTCTTGACCTTGGTGTCAGTGCACATTGGATAAGTTGAAGGACATTGAGCCTGACTTGTTCACTGTGGCTTTCCTAAACCTACTTTGCGAGGGCAGGATTAGGCTGACTGAGGGGCAGTTTTGAAGTCCTCATGCAGCCAAGCTGGCAGTCCCACCTGGTTCAGGACCTCACAGGCAGGTTCCTTCTTCCTGCTGTAGGCTTTCAGGCACCCTTGTGAGAAGCCTTGTGAGGCTTCCATGAAAATCAACCAGTTGGCAGTAAAGACACATAAAAACCTGCTGTAAACAGAGCAGGGGCTTTGCTGAGCTGGACCCTTGGAGTCCAACTAGGGTGACCACAGGGGCATAAGGAGGGGAGGTATAGGGAGGTGCTGCCTCTGCATAGCTGCTTTAGGGTCAGTGCACCCTCTACAGGCAACTGCTTGCTTGTAACCTCTCCCAGGGCAGAAACACCTTGGTTGATCCTAGGTGCAGCTCTGCAGCTGTGGCTGATTGCATGTTTTTTGTTTAAAGGAAAGAGCATTAAGGATCCACAAGCAACAGGAAAGCAGGTCGATGATAAGGCGAAGAAAAACAACGATGGCCATCCCTCAGAAAGCACTCCCCCTTCAACCACTGCCCTGATGGAGATGGGTGGAGGTGTTACAGATGCCTCAGATTCAAACCAGGCATTATCTAAAAACAGTGCTGGAGGAAATTTGCCACCAGAATCCCGGACAGAAAGTCCCTCAGTAAGCTTGGTGGAAGTTGACGGGGCCAATCAGCCCATGCCAGGTGCTGGGATGGAGCATGCAGACAGCTGGGCAGGCCTTCAGCCAAGCATGAAGAGTGGCCCCATTGCCTTCTCTGCTGCTAACATAGGCACAGGGATAAGGTTTGCGAGCAGCAGTTCAGGCACTGATGTGAGAGACCAGCTCAATGGATCCATGTCAGAAGGCCAGGACAATGAACGCCCAGCTGATGGCTCAGAGAGCTATAGGCTGGTGCAGGACTCAGAAACCCAGCTGAGCGAGACTGGAGTTGATTCTGGCAGTGCTCAGTCTGGTCCCTGCCATGAGGCTCATCAGGCAGAGTCAAAAGAGATGGCGAAGGAAAATGAAGACCCTGGTACAGACTCGCTGTTGGACACCTCTCAAGAGAAGTCCTTCTCGGAGGAGCCAGCCACCGATTCCTCTTGTTCAGCAACACTCCCCCCAGGGCAAACTCACAATGACAGGGAAAAGCAGAGGACATCTGGGAAACGGAGGAAGAAGAAGAGGCACAGCAAAAGCTACTCAGGTAGCCTATTTCATATATAGCCCCCGGGGACTCAGTTAAACTGGGGAGGCTTCCTCATATATTTGTATATATCTGTTCCTCCTCACTTTGAGGTCCAATGTCCCCAGCCCCTAGAGCCACACTGTTTCATGGAGCTGTTATTTTTTTAAACCTGAAAGAGGTTTAAAAAGAAAAACACAAGCATTGTTCATTCTCTTGACATTTATAAGTAGTTTATAAAGGGGTAATGATGAATCAATAATTAAAAAGCCCATTACACATATGCAGTAAAGATAGCAATAAGCACATATGTCAAGTGTGCTGAAGACAGCTACAAGGCACAGTTATGTGCAAACAAGAGCTCCATTAGACTCCAGAGTAGTGATTAAGAGCAGTTAAGTCTGGGTACTTAATCAGAGATCACCCCCTCTCAACTACTTACAAACACATAAAACCAGCAACTTCTGCACTGCCTTGGGGTTGTTTGGTTTTTCCTCTCCTAAGCCTCCTTACAAGACCACTTTGCCTGCAGTGACTTGAAAACCTGCCCCAGGGCTACCTAAGGTGGGTCCTGAACATCAGGTCCTCAAGCCTGCAGGGTGAGAGGAGAAAGCCAACAATTAAAAAAGAACATCTTGCTGATGTTTGTGCCAGATCCGTCCCTGGCGCTGGGCTGCCCCGCTGGTGCCGGGAGAGAGCTTGGCTGCCAGCAGCATGGAGCCACCTCATGGTGAGCATCCACAGCCGGTCCCAAACCTGGGAAGTGCATCCAAGTCCCTCAGACTCTACTGAGCTGAAGCCACCCTTGGGTGGGTATTTTAATCCCAAATTAGAGGTCCCTCATAGGGGAGGATACATGGGTCTGTCAGCCTTTAGAAAGATGCAATATACGGTCACAAGCCTGTTATCTGGAAGATCCTGGGAACAAACAAGTGAGCAGGAAAGTGGTGGAAGTCTCTTTTTATCAATGTTTAATGTTTTTCCTTCCAAGAAAGGTGGAGAAGGGAAAGGAGGGTTTGAATACCCACTGCTGAGAAAGACGCCATGGGTTGAGCATCTACCACAGAAGGATTTCCCCTTATAATGCCAACATGCCCTAGGGCTGTAGTTATTTACATCTCTAAACACACCACTTTCCCCTAGTTGAAAAACAAACCACAAACCAGAAGTGGTTTACCAGACCAGCGGTTCCCAAACTTGCTTCCCAGCAGGTAGCAGGAGGAGGTGCAGCCATAGGAGCACCCCACACTCCCAGCCATCAGGATGGGATGCTTTCCTGACATCTGAAATTAGTATTTCTGGCTTAAGGAACTGACTTCTCCAAAAGCCATGGGGCTCCCTGGGCATCCAGGGATGGCACCTTAGGAACCTCTCTCTGCTACTGGACAATGTTTTCATCGTAAAAAGTTCCCTGTTGTGACATTTGCCTTGCCATGATCAGCTGTATTTAGTGTCTCTCTTTTGTTTAAAAGCAGAGGTTGAGACTGATACTGGAGATAATAAAACAAAAAAAGGTTGTGTGGTACAATGAGGTATGTAAACTCGCAAAAGTGTTTCTGTGTGAACTAACCACATTGGGACTTTACAGACCTAATCAGTATTCAGCATATCAGCTAAGCTTTTTGTCTTTGTGTCTAATCACAAATACATGTAAAATAAATTTGTTACTCTGATTTTTACTCTCCAGGGTGTTGATCTTGTGCTGAGTGGAGTCAGTGCTGATCTCCCCTTGACACAAGGTCGCAGCCTACATGTCTGTCTCCTGCGTCAGCAGCAGCCAAACCTCCTTTCCCTGCAGATAATTAAAAGTCATTGTTCTAACCAAGTGAATCCAGCTTCATGTGATAAACAAAGTCCATGCTTTGATCCCATTATTTTCTCAAAAACTGTAAAAATGCAATTTCAGTACCTACCTACTGCAAAGAACAATGTTTGCTTTGCTTGCGGGTAGCCAATTCCTACACCGTTGTTTAAATGTAGGCATCTGGAAAAGGCAATAAAACACTGGATCCAGGGAGAAGTACTAGTTGGGGCAAGATACCAGCTCCCAACTAAAAGCCAAATTCTGTTCCAGAGTTGCACACAAGGTAATCCATTGGAGCAAAGAGTCTGTGCATACTTCTTACGTGCATCCATGCAGCTTTCTGGGATGGGGGCAGCAGGAGGGGTGTAATTTGGCTTTTGTCTCCCCAAAAAATTATACAGGTAAACCAAATTTCTAGTGAAACTGTGTACCAAGTTCACTGCATCCTTCACTGATGCTGGCAACATACAATTGCCCCTCAAAAGAAAACTTCCAGAGTTTCAGGATGAGACCTTATGAAAGTTGTCTGTTTTACAGCAATTGGAAAGAAAAGCAAGAAAAAGAAATAATCAAAATATCCACTGTACTGAAATTGCATAGTTACATATTGTCCTTTCCATGCTGATGAACCTCACTTATGAACTGAATCGATAATGTCAAATTTCTCTCTGTCTCGTTTCCTGAAAGAAATGTATTTATTCCCCAGCATCCCCTGTGCCCAGGGCTGGGATCCCAGCCAGGAGCCCTGCTCCTGTGCAGCCTGGCAGCCCTGGCCCCTTCCTGGCCCCTGAGGTGCTGGAACAGAGAAATCTCTGCAGGATTTCCACACAGGGTTGCTTTTGTTCCTGCACCTGAAGTATCTTTGCTAGCAGGAGAAAATGAGCTATCAATTGTGTAGTTACAGTCCTGACTACTCCTGCCCTCCTCCTGGCTCTTTCCGTGCCATACCACAGAATTACGTCAAGTGGAAAAGGGAGGTAGCTCTGTTGGTTTAAAAGGCCTAAGGAAGATTTGCAGCAAGAGCAGAAAATAGTAGCAGTGAGGCACAGGTAAGGACTGTGTCAGGACCAGTGGTCATGCTGCACAGGGAGGGCAGCTGAAACCATGAGTTAAGGGTAACTGATTATGTATGTTTGAAGCACAGGGATTCCAGCATGCAAGCTTAAAGAAAGTTGTATTTGGAAAAAATAAAGACACAGCCAGCTTTGAATTCTCCTTAGAAGCTGTAGGAAAGCAAGGTAGAGGAACACATGGATAAACAGTACTTTTAGGAATTGACCAAGTCAGGCAGGAGTTTCAGCACATCCTTGACATGCAGCGCCTGGCACAGCCACATCGCCCCAGCAGCATCTGGCTCTGCTTGGCTGCCGGGAGGGCAGAGATGAGCAGCACCTTGAAACCTGCAATCCCCTTTTTCCTCTCTTTATGTCACTTGGAAAGGTTAGAGGAAAGAAAAATCTATTTGCTTCTCTTACTGTCTAGCCACAGTGCTTCCTCACCCAAATGCAGCTCAAGTCCGTCCTTCTTGATGGGAGAGACTCAGCAAGCCTAGAGTGCTCCCCAACTATATTTTTTCCTAGGATATTCCACCTCTTTTTTTTTTTTTTAATTTTATTAATTGTCCCAAGTGCACGTGACCTGAACAGGTCATAGCAGCAGTTCTCTTTTGGTACAGGATATTTCTCTCTCTCGTGGATTTGCTGGATGTGGAACTTCCTGGCTCTCAGTGAAGCCACAGGAATCTTTCTTCTTGTGCAGATCCAGCTGCAGGGATTAGATCCCTGAGATTTGATTCCTGGATCAAGTCCAGTGACTCAATCCCCTTATCAGTTTTTAGAGCTGTAACAGCAGCAGAGGAAGGGCAGGAACAGCTTGTGACTTTATGAAATAATATTTTAGAGCAGTAAAAGACTGTTATAATCAGCTACTGAGCTCTTGCAGCAATTTCTGTATTAATGTTCATGTTCTACACGCAAGGAGTGGTACCCCACATTAACTCCATGTTCCTGAAAGAAATGGTTAAGCCAGTTTTCCCATGGAATCAAGGCAGTGGTGGTCACAGTGTGTTCATCTGTGTGCTGGTAACTTCTGAACTAATTTCCAACCAAATCTGAAAAGAGCTTGAAGAAGGACCATTTAACAAAAGCTGACAGTCAAACAGAGGAGGGACGGTACAAATGCCTGGACTCAGGGGAGATGCTGCTTGAGTTCCTTGCCTTAGACCCTAGAGATCACTATAGACAAATGTTCATGGCGGTTCGTGCTACTCCCTTTTTCCTCTCCTCTCATCTTAATGTCACATAGAAAGGTTACGGGAAACAAAAATCTTGAAAGCCCAAGTCCATATGCACCCAGGCTTTGGTAATTTCCCTGCTCACAAATCTACTTGATCTATTCTCTATAAACTAAAAGAAAAACCAAATGGGGAGCATAGGCCAGTGCTCCAAGACCACAGTCTGGTGAGGAGGGAGGGAAGGGGGTACAGCAGCTAGGACATGCACGTGGCACAGTGGTGACATCGGCCTCCTGCTACAAAGAGGCAGCCGGGTTTGAGAGTCAATGTTTTCCTTCTTTAAAAGAAAAAAAAAAAAGTAAAAAAAAAAAGTTGCTTTTTTCTTCCTTTAATTCTAGAGGAACAGATGCTTCACCTCCCCTCCTGCAGACCCAGTACTGCCCGTGGGCAGTTTCCTAATGGATGAAGAGAATGTAATCAAGCTAATGCTCATCTTCCAATATGGCCTTTGCCTTCATGTCTGTCACTAGAAATGGTATCTGTTTTGGTTATGGAGTGAGACAGCTCCTCAAAATAACAATGTGCCATCTCATCCTGCTAAAGCCTTTAGATTTAGTAAGTTCAGCAATTTAATATCTAGAAGCATATTCCAATATTTTGCTTGGAAAACAGAGGACTGATGTTGTTGGACTGAACTAGTGCCCAGCTCAAAAGCAAAGTAGCCCCAACTTTTGAACATCAGGATCAGTTCTGGAAACATGAGGTTTTTATTAAGTACATAAAGATTTAGCTCTACCTGGTTTTAGGTTATCTGAGGAATATGAAATGTTTCCCTACTAGCACCCCAACCATTAGATACACATGCAAAACCACACCACCTTCATTTTATAGCTGCAAATAGTTTGCATTTCCCCCTCCTCCTGCAGGTGTCACGGCGAGGCAGAAGAAATAACGGAGACCCAGCAAACCACTCGTGTCCCCAGAGTGCTGCCAGCTTCCCAGAAGCCAGGTTCTGCATCGCCGAAATGCCACCATGGTCACCTCTGCCCCACCAGGACACACCGCTTCGCTCCCCTCCCCAAGACCCAAAGGGCCTCCTCAGAGACTTCAGCAGCCTCAGCCCATGCTTTGTGCTGGGCACCCACAGGGACAGGAGCCGGTTCTGCGCCTAGCAGCATAAAAGGGTCAGACCTCTTGTCCACTGTCCTGGAATCCAGGTCTCTCAACCCGCTCTTAGGTCAAACTCCTCTTGAAATGACAGCTGAGCGTGGCCTGAGAAAGGACCACAGCATTTAGCCCTCAGAGAAGTTTTAAAAATAGCAATGCCTCAACTAAATTAAGGGTATAAATTAAGCAGTGGCTGTACCGTCACAGGTGGAAGCTTGTTACTCCCTCTTCTCATCACCCACTGACAATTTATTTTGGACCAGTTCCAAGATCCAGATCAGACAAATGTATTTTTTACTTTCAATCATTTAAAGCCAGGGAAATTGGTTACAGGGAAAAAAGTGGAAAAAAAAAAAAAAGAAAGTATGTATTTTAATAAACATCTGGCCATATGTACAGTGTCTGGTTCCTACATGACGCTTATGTGCAATAAAGTTGAAGCTCATCAGTAGTCTTGCAGTAGTCTTCTCACAGGCACAGATGCATCCATCAACTTTTGGAGAAATGGGGCCCCAGTTCCTGTTATTAAAGCACCAGAAAGATTTTCCAGGATGCTATATTGGACACATTTTCAGCTCATCCTTTAGTAAATCTCTGGGTTTGAATGCTGCTGTCAGCTGCTTGCACGCAAAAGTCTTTGTGTTCAAGCTGCAGAAGGTGTAGATTGATGTTACTTTTGCTTTAAAACTGGGAACGTGCAGTACTGTGTTTTCCCAATTCAGAGCTTTATTTCTCAAGTTTTGTAATAACATTGTATCATAGTTTTGTACATAGCTGTCCATTTAAAATGATCTATGTTTGTTGAATCTATGGTGTGGTACTGTGCTGAAACATGAATCAAGTGGAAGAGCTGGGTGCATTTAAGAACTATGCCTTTATATGGTAACTCTCTGTGGCTAGACTAATGTTCAGGTTAAAGCTTATTTTACTTTGTTTAATGAGACTTACAATGTCCTTGTAATACTGAAAACTGTGCTGGACTAAGTTAGAAGTTAAACCAAGAATTAAATAACTGGTTTATTTTAACCAAAGCATTGCTCTGAGCATATTGAGAATCTGTTAACAAAAGCAAAGATCAGCTGAGAGCAGACGCATGGGCAGCTTCAGTTCAGGAGACCCTGCAGCTCCATTGCAGCTGAAATCTTATTCCCGGCTGGCAGAAGCAGGCAGAGCCCCACCACTTCCTGCAGAACCACGTAACCCACCCCAGGTTTGAATTGCAGCACTGTCTGTATCACATTTACAGGCTTCCCCTTTTTTCCAGTCTCAGAGCACATCACCCAAAGCATCAGTCCTTTTACTGATTCATCCAGCTTCTCCACTCTCAGATTAGACCCAGGATATAAAAATCTGAGCATCAAACACATTTTCCCAGCAGCTTTGCAACTTCTGTGTTTCCAGCAAGAGCCTTACAACAGCCAGCCTCCTCCTTCCCCACCCCTCCTTTTTATCAATAGGAACAACGTCATTTTAAGATTCAGGACTTGGGAACAAACAGGCTTTCTGGGTGTCACCTGGGGAACCTTACCTGCCAATGTCCCACAGGCTGCTCTCTTCAGATGCTGCAGCAGGTGTCCACCTCTCCATCTGGGTCTCTGAGCCCATTTCCACTTCGAGAGAGAGAGCAGCTCTTTTCACACAGCCAGAGGTTTTATTGCTCTGTGTTCTTACCTTTGCCTTCAAAGAGAGGGTGTTTGGCATTATCTTTTCACTGCCCTCAAGAGTTTACAGAGAAATGGGTTATCTTGAGACACTGCCTGTTCTTTGTTCCATGGTCATCTGTGAAAATTGTATTAAATTATCTATACAATCACATCCCAATAAGCAGGCTGCAGCACAGCATTTATAATTTATTACTCCAGAGCAGCTCTGCTTCCATTGCAGTGACTATTTAAGAAGAACAGGGGGACAGAATCAGAGCAGGTCAAGAAGGATGTTCAGCTGGGATGTGCAGTTTTGTGCCATTTGTGACCTTGAAATAAAGCTCATGATCTTGAAGATTTTTCAGTGGTCACAAGGCCTGTTTAATTGCTGGTAAAAACATCACTTGCAGCTACTTCAACAGGTCTGCGGTCATTTAAGCCAACAGTTGAGTTTAAACCTCAAAAATTAATTATTGTGGTATATTACAGTGACTGCAAATGGAGTCCAGTATGTAAACCAGGTTGGAACACCACAAGTTTCTCGCTGCCAAATAACTTCATATTCCTTAATTAAGCATTGGCTATATGATAAAATGAAGCTATAGAAGAAATCAGCAGTATTTGCCAAGTATTTCACATCAAAATTCAGATATGTTTAATGGGATGGATTTTACAGGGGATTTTTTTGTTTTGGTGGTGTTTTGTTTGGTTGGTTTTAATTTCAATACTGAAAATATTTAAAAATTTAGAATAAAATAAGTACTTAACAAGTTTCCTGTCTCTTGTGGGATGGGGAGGGCCTATGATTTACCAAAACTTGTCCATCAAAGTCCTGTATTATTCACATAGTTTATAAAGCATACCTGAGCATATCATTGTTGTATATGCTTAGTAATGATTATCTGTTGTTTTCTCCCAAAGAAACAGAGATTAATAAATAGATCTATATCTAGTACACCAGCATCACCACAGTGTTGCACTGTACTTGGAGCATTGCTGAAATCTCTGTGTCCAAAGTTATACCAGTATCTTCCAGTCTGAGTGTGCCATTTGGTCCTCTCTTACATTCAGTAGAGCGGGGGGGGGGGGGGGGGGGGGGGGGGGGGCTGAGTAATACCTTCTTTTCTAGTTAGAAAGAGAGAGGATAAATTGAAATAAAAGAAAAATGCATGAGCCCATTTCAGCAAAATTAACCACTTTTCATTCTATCTGAACATAAAGCCTGGATCTACAGCTTCATTTTTCTGTACACAGTGGTCGAGTAGCAACATACAAGTTTACCAATACTAAAAGTCAGCACTGTGCCAGTTCTAGCTTGCTTTATCTGTCTATGTGATAAGAGTCACAGCCATGAAATATGGGTGCACATGTTAGTCATGGGGTTATATTCACCTAATTTATCTGAAAGCAAACACAGTCATGAACCAACTCCATCACAGACCATGTTTTGATGGTCTGTGTCACCTCACAATCAAGGTGTGGGCAGGATGTGAAAAACAGCTTTGCCATGTCTAGAAGCTCAACTACAGAGGGTTAAAATGGGGCAATGACAGGACCTCATGGGATATTGGCAATCACTACACAGGGGCAGTCTTGCAGAATAGCCACCTTGTTTGCAGCGTTTGCATGGCAATGCAGGTCCATAGTAAACAAAAAGGTTTCCAACTCCTTGGTGTACAGCAGGTACCAGCCTTTAAATACCAGTGGAGAATTTGATCACTGTAAGTTAATCAGCACATTCAGCACTGTAAGGGTAACTCAGTCCTTCATCCATGCTGTGCTAGCACTTAATTCACATTAGGGACTCTCTAATGCTCTCTTTGCTGTGCCATGAACAACTCTGACAATTCACTCAAAGCCAGGTGTCAGTAGGAATTAGCAGGAGCTCTGCTCTTCCCTCCTGGTGACTATAAGCAGACTCAGCTTACATTACTCAAAGTCAGAAACCAAGAATTGCTCTGTGACGGTCAGCTCCTGTCAAGTCAGTTTAGATACACTCCCAGCCTGTCAAAGTGGGTTTTTTCTAGAATCAGCAGTATTTGCTGATGACACCTAAATTATGGTTACGGTTGGTTTGCCCTGCTCTGGGCATGCAGAACCTGATGTGTTTGTTTAGTACTTAAGCAGCCTCATACAACATAATCTGCAGTGAGTTTAATCATGAACTGGTGACAATTAATTACCAAATCCATCAATCAGAATAGATGGAGAAAGTCAGAGCTACCACAGAGAGACAGGGTTTGCCCAAAGAAGAGGCAGCAAAGGCAAAAAGTGTAACAGATCTATGACATCTGCTGCTGTGATCCTTTGAAACCCACAACTTGATTTTGTAATCAAAATGAAACTCCTAATAGCACACAATTTCCAGGAGTGATCCTTTTGAGGCCAAGAGACTTTTCCTATACACTTTGCTGTATTTTGTAGTCTCTGTTCTTCAAGGTTTTCACAGCTCAACTAGACAAAACCATAGCTGATCTGACCTATAGTGGTGGTGGTAGTCCTCTGAATGGGAGCTTGGACAAGCCCATTTCTAGGGTCCCCCCCAACCAACATTCCTACGATTCACTGTTCAGCAAGAACCAGATACCGGAGGAGCAGAGTAGTTCAGAAAAGAGGAGCAGTAGGAGTCCAGAAACCTTTCAGGTCTATGTGTTAATTCTCTCTCGTGAACCGGTATCATACACTTAGAAGAGTATGCCCCAGGAGTAGTTACTACATTAACCATAGCAGCAGTCTACAACTCCAACCTGAATCACAGGCAAATGGTTTGCTTTTCTAAAATACCTCCATAATTGGGGAGACCCCAGGAAGAACAGAAGGACAAAAGATTTTATTTTATTTTTTTTCCCTGCAAGTACTTTCAGCTGCTCTACTTTGCTTGTAGAGGTCTAGAGGACAGAGGAGAGACCCTGATCTCTGCAAGTTCTGTGACACATACAGCTGCCTGCAGAGGTCTGGGTGTAGACCACAGCATAACCACACGTAGATCAAATGACAGCCAACATGATAATCTCTTCCAAACCGTGACCTATCTCAAACCCAGCAAACATCCAAAGATTAAAGCTATTCTATCCTGTCACTAATCCCTTCAGCTATACAAGCCCCAACTGAAGTAACTGACAAAATTCCTTTCCACTTTGAAGAGTTCATCCCTACTCTCTACAAAGCCCTCAGTTAGTCCTACAATCCACCTTCTCCCAGCCTCCTACCTTTACAGCCCATCCCCGTACTCTACATGCCCCTTCGCACGGCTCCTTGGTTGAACAATGATCAGTGAAGGGGTCTTCAGCAGGAGTCTCCCACAATGTCTGACACCCACAGCTGCTGCTGGTCCAGGCTCCACCTGCACCAGATCCAAGTCTCCTGCCCTCCCCCTGGCTGCCAAAAAGCACAGCCAGTTCCTTTAGAGGGCTTTTTCATTAACCCCATCACTAGGAGGGATCCCAAAGGCATTAAGCCCATAGACTTCACAGCCACACTCCAGCCAGCAGTGGAGGTGGTTACAGAGTGAAAAGTGAGGGCTTTGTTTCCAGCTGCTTCCAGCTTTTTGATATCAGAAAATGGAGGCACAGCAGCAGCTGGATCTTAATAAGGGAAAGGTGGGTAACTTGCTAGATTGCAAAGACTAAATAGGTTTTTGACTGTGAGATCAATGAAATGAAATGCCAGGGACTTGGGTTACTGGGATCACCGAGTTTCTGCTACTGGATTCCTGAGTTGCTGCAGGCAAGCCACTTCTCTGTGCCTCAGTTTCCCCATCTGTAAAATGGGGGCAATATTATTCTTTGAAACACTTCGACAACTAGCGATGAAAAGCACCACAGAAGAAATATTGTTAGCAGTAAGTAAAAATAAAATCATACTTCTCTTTTTCTCCTTTCTGACTTAACACATTTGTAGCCATATTAGAGTCAAAACAAAAAGAATCATTCCAAGAATTACTGTTCCCTTAAGACCACTCTGAACCCAGGCTGCAGAAAACCCTTGGAAACCCCTAGGAATGTATCTGAAAGGAAGAGGGTGACCGTTATAGCAACAAGATTGCTTGTGCAGGAAAGGATTAAGATCTCTAATTATTTATCATAGAATCATAGAATGGTTTGGGCTGGAAGGGACCTTAAAGATCATCCAGTTCCAACTCCCCTGCCATCAGCAGGGACACCTTCCACTAGACCAGGTTGCTCAAAGCCTCATCCAACCTGGCCTTGAACACTTCCAGGGAGGGGGCATCCACAACTTCTCTGGGCAACCTGGGACAGGGTCTCACCACCCTCACAGTGAAGAATTTCTTCCTAATATCTAATCTAAACCTGCCCTCTTTCAGTTTAAAGCCATTTCCCCTTGTTCTGTCACTACCTGCCCTTATGAAAAGTCCCTCCCCAGCTTTCTTTTAGCCCCTTCAAGTACTGGAAGGCCACTATAATATCTCCCAGGAGCCTTCTCTTCTCCAGGCTGAACAGCCCCAACTCTCTCAGCCTGTCCTCGTAGGAGAGGTGCTCCAGCCCTCGGATCATCCTCATGGCTCTTCTCTGGACTCATTCTAACTGGTCCATGTCTGTCTTGTGTTGGGGGCTCCAGAACGCAGTACTCCAGGTGGGGCCTTATGAGAGCGGAGTTGATGGGGAGAATCACCTCCCTCGACCTGCTGGCCACACTTCTCTTGATGCAGCCCAGGATACGGTTATTGGCCTTCTGGGCTGCAAGCGCACATTGCCGGCTCATGTTGAGCTTCTCTTCCACCACCACCCCTAAGTCCTTCTCCTGGGAGCTGGTCTCAATCCACTCATCCCCCAGCCTGTATTTGTGCTTGAGGTTGCCCCAGGCCAGGTGCGGGACCTTGCATTTGGCATTCTTCTACTTCTTATTTTCATCCTTGTAAGATTCATAAACATAAACATAAAGAATAAATTACACCTGTTGAAAAGTTGACAGTGAAAGTGTCAACTGGGAGCCTCTTAATGCAATCAGGTCCCTGAATCCAAACCATAGCAAGTGTAGCCCATTGGCAGGTAATGAAAAACAGCTTTGTACTAGTTAGAGACAATCTATCTGCACAACCAAGTGACTAACCAGCTCTTTGGCTGGGTTATGCATCCTGTAGCTCACATCCAGCCCTTTGGTAAACAGTACATCCTCCTACCCTCAAAAATATCTTGCACTGCAGGTGCTGACTCTTGTGCTTACACTTTTGATGGTTACTGTGAAAGTGTATGGGGCACAGTCTTTAAACAACAACTTCCCCCCTCCAAAAAACCCTTGAGGAAGAGCACACAAGAGGAATACAAGGTTTTCTAAAGCATTCATTGAAATCCCTGTTTCCAGCATAATAATAACTAATAAATGAACTTCCAGCTACAAAGCAAATCAGGTTTTACAAAATAATATAGCCCCATACCAGCCCATCGGCTACACTAGAAATAGAAAAAATATGAGTGCTTGCATGGTCCAAGACACAGAGGTAAGATATTTTTTGGATCTAACTTAAAATCTAAACCCTATGCCATCAAAATACAACTTCTCTTTCTAGACTAAGGAGAAGTGTGCCTATTTTTAGCGTGTCAGTAAGTAGCTGAAAACAAAAGCTTATATTGTGACAACCCTCAAACATCAGCAGTTTTTCCAATAAAACAAAAGATAGAGTAGTAGAGCACTGAAAACAGCTTCACAGTTAATTGCAAGTTAATTTATTTCACTGGATCATCAAGAGCTGGGCTGTATTGAATCAATCTCTGTGTCCTGCCCTAGTGATGCCAACAACCTGGTGGAGCTTTCTGCAGCACACTAGTCCTTGTCTGGCTGCACTGAGATGTGGGTGTATATATGCATGTATTTACCAGAGGTGGATTTTTGCACTTTCTAAGGAGAAATGTCATACAGACATTTTTTTTTTTTTTTTAGTATACCCCAAGCTCATTTGAACAGTATCAGCAATGTAAGTTACAGGTGCCTTGAAGTTGTACCAAAGCTTTAAGCTTCCTAACAGCATGGATTTATCTACACACTCTCAAAAGTATAATCTTTGGAGCTACATTATTATAAGCCTATTTATCATTCAAAGCCTATTAGCTCTTTCTTGTGTAGGATTCCTGGTTTATCAGGAATTTTTAAATTAGGATTTTTAAAAACAAGACTTTCTTTTGCACAAACCCTGTAGTAATTTAGAAGAGTACTCTGATTTAAAAAAAAAAAAAGTGAGCTTCCTAATTAATAGTCTTTTACTGATTCCTCCAATAGCTTAATTAAAATAAACAAGCATCAGAATTTTAACATTATTATTTCTAACAAGATTTTTTTCTTAATCAGCTCATTTTACTACTAGTATTTCCAGCTTATTTCTCATTAGAGTCTTTCATAGTGAATCCTTCACCTGTCTTGCTAGGGTAATTACAGACATCTGTACAAGTTTAGCACAAAGACTGTGAAGTCCTAAAAGGGATACATTAAGTTGTTGACATAAATGAAATGTAAGCCTTCTTTACTTTGGGGAAATTGTTTATTGTGTTATTTTGTGAAAAAAAACCTGCTTATGGAAACCAATAACAGATTAATTCAAGTAAACCGCAAATACAGTTAATCCTCATTTTCTGTTATAGGCCTTTAGCTTAGCTATTCTAATTGTTTCCATGTGTTATGTAAAACAAGTGTTATTTTCTGGTCGATTTAACATTCAATAGTTTTAATGTAAGTCATTCTTAATAAACTAAGATTAAAAACACAAATCAAAAGTTCTATTGCTTTGTTTTGCCTTGGATCCACTGGTTCACAATTTTACTAAGCCTGCTGTAAGAGCTGGACACTTCATACAAGAGTATGAACCACCAGATTTCAAAGACAAACTGTTTAAAATTACAGGAAACCCTTTAGAGGTGTAGTACCGACTAGAGATGCATCAACTGTAGGTTTTAATGCAGCTCCCTTAAGGAATTTTGTCTAAGTCATCACTTAAAATTGCCATGTCAGGACAAAAATGGTCATTCATAAGTATTAATCTAGTCCTTTGGTAATGTGAACATAGCGCATATACCAAATAAGTCTGAGCCTGGCTTAAACATTAAAATGAAAGTACCCATCCAGTTAACTCCATTAAAGCTGCTGGTGCTACTAATGTATATTTTGTTAAAGACTTGTGTAAGGGCTGGGACCATGGGGGCCTTTGCTTCTGTTTACAAGCAGACCCTAAAAAAGGCTTAATCTAGAGCACTGGTAGTTTGCTCATTGCTCCTCATGTAACACGGGGTGCTTCCACTGTTGCTGATAGACATTGCTATGGAAGTTAAAAGAGAAATCACGAAGCAACTACAGCTACTGAGAATCAGTTTCCTAGGACACTGTTCAGCCACAAGAGATACAAGTGTTTGCAAAAGAAAGGTTCTCTCAGTCAAGCAAACAAAGCCAAGTTCTGGGACAGCAAGTACCTCTGCTGACTTTGGTAGGTCCACTTCTACATTTAAAACTGGGCACAGGTACAAGATGGTGACTTCTGCATAGTCTTTTGCAAAAGGCTCCAAGAGAAACTGTATAGCCTAAGGACAAATGTAAAAATTTGTTGAGTATGAAAATTTGGTTAAAGGATAAAGTAAGACTATATCTTATTCATTATAATACCAGTTGTTTCCCTGTGTCGTTTCACAGGCCCCTAAGCAGCTCAGCCTGGGTCCTCCCCAGCTGTAGCTTGTTTAATTTATTAGGCTATTTGAGAGTTTCTCTCAAAATCCCCACCCTTGTGCACTCAAGGTAAATTGTGGTAACATGGTTTCTCAGGAACAAGTGACTGTGTCCCTGCTGTCCAAGAAGTCCCCTGCATAGACCAACTGTAGCAGCTTCCACAGGAGACATCCATTCACCCCTTAAAGAAAAATCCCACAGAATGGCTGAGCAACAGGGGGAAAAGAGTAACCAGGTAGAGATTTACAATGCTGATAGTGTTCGCTCTTCCTTTCTTTATGTGTTGCAACAAGAAAGTAGAAGGCTCAAGAGAAGTCAAAAAGGAGCTTTATGGCCAGCACACAGCTGAAGCCACCATGAAATGTCACTTGTTAGAATTTTTTCTGCCATTTATCGTAATGGGAAGGTCCCTGTTATTTCTGTTTCTCTTTGGGAGTTAGCAGTAGAAAGTAGTTGTGGGGAACTCTGCTAAACCATGTATCTCCCCACTGTCTTGTAGAGCAGCAATATGGGACCAGGACAAGCCATGGAGAGCCTGCTATCAAAAATGCAGTGCCCAAATCACCACAAAACAGTGCCCAAAAGATCTGTTCAAAAGGTGAACAAATGCATTCAAGTTGACATGGACTTGGAAGAGAAGAACCCCAGTAGAGATCAGAGCTTTTCTCCAACAACTGGCCTTTCTGGGAAGCTGCATCAATCTCCAGGGAACACATCACCTTCCCAGAAAGGTGCTTCCTCATCCTCTCAAGGACAGTCTGACATGCCAGCTCTGCTACCACGGCTGCCACCCCCCCCACCCCTACCCCCTGAGTGTAAGGTGCCTCCTCCACCCCTTCCCCAGCCTGGCATAAACGTCCCACCACTCCCACCTCCCCAGCCATGCACTAATCCCTGGTGCAATCATCTTACTTGTGGATATGAGAGGCAGCCCCACCCTAAGAAGACACCGACACTGAAGATGAAGGTGTTTCACTGGCAGAAGCTCCCCTCTGACGTGGTGAGACGTACGTGCTTGTTTGTAACAGTGGGCTATTGGGTTAATTTACTTTGCATCCAAACAAAAATGCTTGTGTTGGGGGGCTGGGCCTTGACTTAGTCAGTCAGGTCACACAGGTGATCCCATTGCTTTCTCTCAATCCTACAAAAAATTAGTAATCACAAATAAAGATGAAAAGCCAGGCCTTTGACAGTAAATGGGGGAAGAAATAGTAGTTTGGGAACAGCACTGAACTGAGGGTCTGTGGCTGTTAAAGCTATCTTCTCTTAACCTCTCAGTCTCTACTTGTTACTTGTTAAAGTGATGTTGTGAGACTGTGCTAAGGTTTGCAAAATGCTCTGTGTGTATTGAGTGGAAAAATCTGTTGAGCAGTCGTGCTCTGTGGCTCTTCCTGATGAGCTCCTGGGACATCACCGGTGAGTGTGTCCTCAGCTGAAGCTTTTACATTTTTTTTTCTTGCACAGCCAGAAGACATATCAGCCAAGACCCAAAGCTGAAAACTTGTCAGTAGGGCTGAGGAACATGTACCCTCAGGGCAGGATGTAGCCTCCAACTTCATTTCATACTGACTTTAGTTACGTGATTTGTGTGGGCTTTTTCCCCCACACAGAGTAACACCAAGGTCTGTGGTTAGCATGGGGTCTGCCAAGGGTTTTGCAAGTCCTGTTCAACCTTCAGCAAGCGATTGTGAACATGTCTCCATTTATGCTGCAGCTTTTAATACCCAGTTCACACAATACTGATCTCGTAGTTGTTCTCCACTAGGCTTAGCACCAAGAAAGGGGGACACTAGGGGGGTAAGAACTTGCTGCTATGATAAAATACGTGAAAAAACAGTTTGAGCCACTCTGCTTTCTTGGGCAGAGATACAAACTCATATTCAGCTCCAATGTCTTCAGTGCCACAGCTCCAATCTCTCCTAAAGAAAAAGGAGGTGAGATCCTTTGTTAAAGATTCCAGTGTTGTAGACAAGCTCATGTTTTGAAGTGCCATGTGTTATTCAGATGGTTCCTGATGATTCTGGTTATAATGCTGGGCTTGGGAGTCTTTATCACTTGTAAAGAGAGACGTTTACCTAATTGGGTAGTACCACAATTCTACCATGTGTAGCCAGTCAGCAATAGCAAAACTAATTTGGAGCAGCCCATTAAATTCATCTACTGCCTTCAGTTCAGTGAATCGAATGTGGTGGCAGTTTTCCAGGTTTAATTAGCCTTCAAACCTTTGGGATGCTATCTGTGGGAGCTGCCACTCTTAAATAATTAACATTTGTCCAGGACTAATGAGCATCGTATTTCATTCATCCTCTAAAGTGTTTTCTCTTCCACAAATCATACTGTCTTGAAAGTGTTCCTCTACCTCTCTGGTCCACCTTGAAGTATTATTCTCTTCCAGAAAGCCGCTCCATGTGGGCTGTGATGCCAAGCAGCAGCACAGAGCTTGTAGAGCCTGACTACGCAAGCTTGGAGCTACTTTTCTCTGTCCCACCAACAGCACCTAAGGAGAAAATGGGGCCAAAAATAAAGAAAACAAAAGAGGTACTTGGACTGCTCACTTTTTGTAGAATTTTGGAGAAATTCATGGAAGCAAAAAGCTTATTCACTCTTAATTGTTTTCAATCACTTGTAGTAAGAAAGTTTGAAATATTTTGATATGTATTGCTTAAGATTACTTTAAAAAAAAGAACAGAAGAGGTTGAGAATTAAACATGTTGAAGTTGCTCTGCTGAGGGACAGGTCTTCATCTGAGAGAGGGAGGACATGGGAATTTCAGTTATTCATTCTTATAAATTAGAATATTCTAGACAAATCAATTCCCTTCTCTATGTTTTTGCATCTTTCTCTTTCTAAAATAGATCTAATGACCTGTACTGTTGTAAATTGCCGAGTTAGATCAATGAATATTGTTGTTAATGTTATTACCAGAGAAGAATTAATCTCACCCAACAAACAAAAAAGCTTTAAAATTTCTGTTAAAATCAAGGTAAATGTATTTCTAGCTGTTTTTTTTGTTTTCACAGATCACATATATAGGTCCAAAGAAAAGCCTCCTTCTGAGTATATTTCTGAAGCAATTTAAGTGGTAAGATTTGGAGAATACCATCTGAATTACTTATTTGTTGTGTTTATGTGTTTATTCAGACATTACATGAAATCAGTTTAGCAGAAATACTTTACAACCACTATCTTTAGCAAGGACTCAACTTTTATTTTGCCTTTTTTTTTAAACTAATGAGATGTGACAGTCTTTTTCCAGTCATTATCATGTCTCAAACTGATATTAAACCTAAAATGGACCCCTAATTCCTAAAGAGACAACATTCATAAAAAACTGTAAAATCATGTGGAAACATATTTTTCTTTGGTATTATTGACATAAATATCAAGTGCTGGCAGCAGCTGTTTAGTGAAGATTCCTGATTGGAAGTTTCAAGTTGCTTAATTGATTTTAAAGAGGTATCTCCAGGGATTCAGATCCAAAATCGTGTATAGTTTTTATTTGCAGTTTTTCTATAAATAGGAAGCAGTTTCTGTAATTAAACAAACGGAAATTTACCAAGACACAATCCTCCCAGGGAGGGGAAAAAAAACAAAAGAAAGGAATCTGTACTAGTTTTTGGCAAAATAATTTTACTCTTAGAATCCCTGAAGCTACTGTGGGATGAAAATGGCTGTTCTTGCTCTGTCCCTGCTCGTTGTGCAATGGCCCATGTTACAAGGGCTTAAAAAATCAACTCAGCCTAGAAGTTCCTTTGAGTCAAGAATAAATTAGAATTAGTCAGAGGGATTTTTTTATTTTATTTGTTTTCCACTGCAAACTGCTGCTTGGTGGGGAAGAGCTGTGCATAGCCTAATACAGTTGTTATTTCCTCTCTTCACATGATTCCCTGGGCAGTAGTTAAGCTCTCCTGAGAACATCTAGTGACCGTGGGATCAAAGATTTGAGCCCTGCTTGCACTGGTGAGGGATGAGGCTGCTCTGCAGCCAGTGCTGTCTCTCTCAGAGCTCTGGTGGCTGCAGGGAACCCAGTTCTCCAGAGCCCAAACCAGAGCAATCTGGACTGGCTTCAAAGACACGTTGTCTGACAAAGGTCAGGCAAGGATTTTGGGTAAAACCTTCTGGGATCTTTATAAATACCTCTCAGCAGGAGGAGAGCCATTGGTTTTAGCCTTGGCTTTGCTGCAAGCAGTGGAGGAATTCAGAAGTAAATCTCTTCTCAGCGACACTGGACACCCACAGTAAAAAGAGAGCCTTCAGGGTTTGTTGTGTAAGGATGAACAGAGCCCAGAAAGCACGTCTAAATTATAAGGAATATTGCTTTAGGCTTAAAAAAATCCTTTGCTTTTTCATATCTCGACTGTACTTTTAAGGACTAAGATCCAAAACGTAATGGGAGGTAAGTATAGTAAGGATTACTTCATTTATTCCTACAGTGCAAGCTGAGAGATTGGGGTCTCCTGTTTGTCATGTTACTCCTCCTTATGCTGTTGCTCCACAGCACTTCTCTCTTTCCTACAGTTCCAATGAAGAGATTGCTGACATGATTCAGAAAGGGGATAGATCCAGGTTGGATGCTGAGACACTGAAGCAGCTACTCAAACTGCTGCCTGACGACCACGAGGTATTTAATAAGTGTGTTATTCTGATGGAGTTCAGTGTGTTTTGTGCTCAGCTTGACACACTTGCACTGCTAAAGCAAGAAGCTGTGACTGGATCCCACATCCTCCTGCACCATCTCAGTCAGTGACCTTCCAAGGTAGAGCAGAGGGAGGTCTGCCCCAGCAACAGCCTGGCCTCTGCACATAGAGCTGAGGCAACTCAGCACTGGGGTAGACCAAATGCTGCTCTCTATTCTCAGTATTTTAATTAGACAGATAAAGTACATTAGCATTTGTGGACTTAGGTGAATAAAGAGCCTTTCAGAGCAGGTTTCAATGAGGAGAAAGGGAAAGGACCCAGCTTTTTAAAGGGTTTCCTGGACTTCTATGCAATATACCTTGCTGAATCCCTGTCTATGGATCATGGATTCATCCTGTACAGATGCAGATGACCTTCCCCTCAAAACAAAACCAACATGTTCACCCTTGCAAACCAGTTCAAGTATGTAATTTATTGTTCATCTGCCTTGCTCCCATTGCCTGTGCACACAACAAGTTCAGAAAAGCCAGTTTCATGCCTCTAAGAAGCAATGGGCACCAGAAATATTTGTATGTTTATTTTATTGTTTTATTCCCTGTTAGATAAATAGCCTCAAGTCTTGCAAAGAAGAAAAATCAGAGCTAGCAAATGCAGATCAGTTTTATCTCCTTCTCTTGGAAGTTCCTAGGTAAGCAAAATTTTCCTTATCTTCAACCTATGAGTGTGGTTCTTATAAGATTTTTCCATAAGAATTAAGGTCTCTGTTTCCTGTGCTAGAGGGATGTTCCTGATATTCAGTCTTCATGATAAATCATCTGACTGCTATTTGTAGAGCTGGTTTGAGAAACTTTTCCATCCCAAAGGCCAAAGAAGCTTTCAGGCACCTTTAGCAAAATACAGTTAAGTTAACCTTGGTTTGAGAAAACTCTTGTACAGCTCCTGTCTGTATGGCATAAAGCTGCAGACTGAATCCTGCCACGGGGCTGCTGGTTTACTCCACCCCTGGTTTAGAGATTCCAGTCTACCAAAGAGAGCCCACAAACCCATGAGTGAATCACAGCAGTGCCTGTGTTTTCACCACCTCCCTCATTTTTACCAGGTCAGATGAGGTGCACACAGGGAAATCTTCATGCCTTTCATAAAAACATGGTGATATGTTGTAATTCATAGCAATAGCCCTCCATAAATCTGATCAGTTGCCATGCCACAGCCAGAGACACTTTCTTGAAAGTGTCATGGTAAAAATGTGACTTTTCACTTTCTCAAACTTACAGCTAGCTCTAAAAGTATTTTAGAAAATATTTTCATGGCTCTTCCATAACATTAACCCATGTTGAGACATAAATATCACTAAAGGTCATCACTGCAAAAATATTTTGCATTTCTGTTTGTGAAGTTAAAAGGAAGAACAAAAATCCTGGCTAGTGCTGCCTAGGAATTGTAAAAAATTATGGCCTCATTATGCAAGGAAGTCACTGCCAGATGTCAGTGCAACATTGCTTTCTGAAAGAGGAGATGATAATTGTTTCTAGGACATCTTTGGAAATATTCAAGTGTTTGATTTATTTATAATCCAGTTCTCATGTCAGAGCATTAAAGAGAACATAACATTGCTGGTACTGAGCTTTGCCTAAAATGGGTTGTTCTCTTGCTGAACACAAGTCAATTAATCAGGGCTGTAGGTTTTGTTTTTGTGGTGTTCAGGTTTTTTCAACTGATCTCTTTCAGCTACCAGTTGCGGATTGAATGTATGCTGATTTGTGAGGAAACAAAAATTCTGCTGGAGTGTCTGTGGCCAAAAGCACAAGCCATCAGGACAGCCTGTGAAAGTAAGTACATCAGTTCTGTGTCTGTGCTCAGGCTCAGTAATAGGAAGCCTGTTTTTCACTTGAATAACATCAGTGGTGGCATATGCTATAATCTAATTAAAATTAACATTCTAATTGATGACTATGTAGTGAACATCAAAATCATTCTGCAGATTCCTGCTTCTGGAATTCATTCTGCAGAATTGCAATTTGTGCTGTCCTACTCTGAAGTGGAGCTTCCATTAACATGAAAACCTCAAACCTCTCCCCTATCAGTGGTTCTGCAGAGAAGAAGGAAATTTCCTTTACGTCAATGCCAGGTTCTGTTTGACTGTAGGTTAAATTTTTGTGTGCAGTGGGGATTTTTATCCATGACAATGAATCAGTTCCAGTTTTTCCTTTAGTCCACACCGGTTGCAGTCCAGCTCAGCTCTGTGGTGGAGCAGGCCAGTGACATACCAGAATCTGGTTTGGCTTCCAAAACAGATGTCCCAGATGATGTCTGCAAGTGCTTCAGGAACCTCCTCCACACAAAATTTCCCATGGTTTTAGTTTTAATTCAGCTCTTTCTTGAAGTTGCTCTTGGATTCTAGCTTCAGTTCAATATTTTTAGAGAGTCACTGACCTCCTGTTGAACAGTCAAACTGCAGAACTTTTGTTTATGTTTGCACATAAAACTTGGCGATACCCAGCTGTCCAGTGTCGGTGCCATAGTTACTCTTTATTGTGTTGCAATCAACAGCTCTCTGCAGTTCCACCCTGTCATCCCCATCCCCTCTCCATCTCATTGCATGGGTCAGTGTTTCTGTTCTAGTTCTGCCAAAAATTTATTCTTACCCCAGATTCTCCTGCTAAAATGCAGAACTTCTGGTTATCACTCTCATTAACAATGATAACGAGCAAAAACCCCTTTGTTTTTCTTAACCTAGAATAAGTAGTGCTGGAAATGGGGGCTAGAGACTTTGACAAGTTTATAGACTTTCCCATAGGCAGTTCTCCCTCCTAAGTGGCTGCCGGGATGACGCATCTATACAACAAATCAATGGGAAAACTAGTTTTCCATCTATTTATAAAGAAGAGAGCACAACAGAAACTTACTCATGCCACTTCCATTCAGCTGATTTATTTCTGTATTGGTACATTTCCAAATCCATAACAATGGCCTGACACAATCTTGGATGATAATTTTGTTATCCCCACTGTCAAACCTAGGGCAAATCCTATTTCAGATCATTTAATTTAATTTAATTTATTGAAAATGTCTCTCTTTTTATTCTTCAGCACTTCTTACCAGTCACCGACTGCCAGTTTTCTGCCAATTGATTCTTAAAGTTGGAAACTTTCTGAACTACGTAAGTAAACAGATTTCTTTAATTGCTGTATTTCTTAAGATAACAGAAAACACAAATGCAAGACTTGGAAACCAAAGGAAGGAACTTTTTTCTGTATCTTCTAGGGGCATCACAGTGGAGATGCTGGAGGCTTTAAAATTAGTGCCTTGCTCAGACTAACAGAAACAAAAGCAAACCGAAGCCCCATTACTCTGCTTCACCACATTTTGGAGGTACAACAAAACTGTGAAATTATTCCTGTGTGCATTATTCTCAAATATTAATTCCCCAGAAACTAAGGGGCTTTGACCTCAGTAGCACACCCCCATAGGCATCCAGAGGGTGAGCCTCGGTCCCTAAAACACGATGAAAACTTTTCCACTGCTTTCTGTGCAGACAGGATCTAATTCATATGCAGTAATGTTTAGAGAGTTTTCTTTCTCAAGTTCACTTAACATGTCTGCATGCTGTTTTCTTTCTCTTCTTTTCCAACTGCTCTCTTGTGTTGATGTCTCCCAAACACATCTGTCAAATGAAATTAATTTTAGAGGTATGAAGGCAAAGTCTCAGGTCAGCTTGCACACTGTGACAGGACATGGGATGTAAGCCTGAGCAGTTTAAAGAGCCTTTTCCTTCCTTTTTAACTCCTTATGGGTACCAACATGAGAAATAGAATGAAGGAGACTGAATTTACCCCTATGCTTTTAAGAATGAAAACTGAAGTGCTCATTTTTTAGTCCTGATGTTGTCAATTTGAAAACCTTTCATACGCTTTGACTGACTGTGCAAGGTAACCATTTTTCACTTCAACTTTAGGAGATTGAAAAAAACCACACAGACCTGCTGCAGCTTCCCAGAGATCTTGACTTTGTTTCCAAGGCAGCAGGGTAGGACATTATTGTTTGTTTTTGTCATGTATGAATTGCCAACCTCTTTAAAGCCAACAAGGAGCTGAGTCATTTTATGGTGGTGTAATAAGGTCACAGGACTTCTCTGCTCTGGGGGAGAGAGGTTCTCTTCTAACATCAAACGTTGCTGAGATTTATAAATTAACCTTGTTAAGACTTTTTATGTGGAGCTTAGTGTGATTTTTCTCTTGGATGCCCTGGTGCTACCTTAGAAGTAAAACTGTGTAAATAGTGAACTCTCTCATTTTCAAGGACCAGATTCTTCTTCCATATATTGCAATACAAACATATCTTCCCTGAAATTTCTCAGTCATTCATGTGCAAGCCCATCACAAGGTGCATGTGTGGAGCTGGTGTAAGGAAGGAATGACTGTGGGGATTTACTGGCTCTTGGGGGACCTCAGGAATTGAGTACCAGCAAAAGTTTCTAATATATGTAGGTAGAAAGAAAAAAATCTGAGTTTTGCAGACTTTCCCCCATGTGCCTGAAAGCCTCATGAGTCTAACACCAGCTCTTTCTGTTTAGCTTAGAAGAATCACATGAAGATATGTTAAATTACACTAATCAGAATCCACATTTATAGCACCAGGATTAATATTTTTTATTCCTGTTATGAATTCATAGGAACCTTGCAGTGTTGTACATTTCCTTGAAGCAGGGGTAACTTTTACATTTGGAGATGGATTGCTATTTGTTAAGTAGCTGCTAAATAATTTTTAAAGTATTTTTATTCAGTAATGCAACAGAAAATGTTAAGGCTTTTGTGAGTTATCTGTGCAGAATTTAAGTTGGATGTTGTTTTGAAACATAAAATTCTTTTTGGGGTGTGTCATAATAGAAAAACTTTTGTTACCTGAAACTAAATGATATAAACATACTTTTTTTTATAAAGTAATTGCACTCTAGTTTAGTCAAACTCTCAAACTTAATCTTACTAATCAACCTGTGGAGAACTGTTTACAATGCAAATCTTGCAAGAGACTCATCTAATGCTGCTCACACCTGGATGCACCATGAAACATCACAGCAGGTTTTGCTGATTCAGTATTCTTTGTCTGGCACAAGAATAGGTCAGACCCATGGAAGATGTTGGTTCAGCAACACTGAACTGTAATGTGTTTGGATCTCCATGTGAGCTAAATGAACTCTAAGAAGATACAATTTTGGACTATAAATAAATAAGGGATAAAAAGCAATGGGGGAAAAGAACCAGCTAAGGAAGGACAGTATTGGCACAAGGCAGATGAGCTTGTGCTGCCTACAATTAAAAATAGGCTGGAAATTTTGGAAGTGTTTTTTGCATACTAGAACAGTGAGGTTCTTCCACAGACTGTCCTTAGAGGTAGCAAGGGCAAAAGCACAGATTCTTTCTTAGATGAGGGTTTGAGCACATAGAAAAGGATTTATATAGAGAACTACTTGCAAAAGCAGGGTGCGGGTTGGACAATTAATTCTACATTAATTTCCAGAAATTATACTGTTTATCATAATCATTTAACTTAACAAAAACAGAAGATTCCCCCCTCCAATGTACTGTCCCTTTTGTGGACCTTTCAGAATCCACTTTGATGTTATGCGGGCTGAGGCAGGTGCCAATTTGAAGAAACTGTTGGAAATAGAGGAGCGTTTATTTTTGTCAACAGATGATTTAAAGATACAGCATGCAAAATCTGTTCAAGTAGGTAATGTGGGTGTGACACACTTCCCATCCTTCTTCCTAAACACTTTAAATCTCTTCTCAAAGGCACTGTAATTCAGGTTGAAAATGGACATAAAGCTCTGTGGGAAAGAGGTTATAACTATACTCCCCCTGCACCCTGGTGGAAGGAGCATGCCAGATTTTCCTCCACTTCTGTAATGCGGTATCGTGATAAAGAAAGAGCTGAGGACCAGTCAGCTTTGTGTGTGGGCAAAAGAAAGGAAGGCCCTGAAAATGAAATGTAGGACGCAACTAAAGATGCGCACAGTGCAGTATAGAAACATGTTTTGCCTCACTGTTCTTTGGGGGAAAAAAGTGAACAGATTTGCAATATACTTTTTTTTTTGTTTGGGTTGTTTGGGGGGTTTTTGCACATATTTCCAAACATCCTAGCTTGTCATGTTCTCAAAGCAGGGTCATTTAACTAGAGCTAAAAGGCAGAAATCCTGGTGCTGCATCTCCTTTGATGAGTCATTCCAGGTTGCACCAAATTTCTCCATGGTTGTGTGATGAATGTGGCAACATACAATGGGCTGCTTTGGGCCAAAAGAAATGCAGATGCTTCAATTTATGAGAAAACTTCACACATTCTGAACCAATCTTAATTATCAGTCTTTTAAAAACTGACTGCTCTATGTTAACTGGCTTGAGTCTTCTGGGCAGCTCAGAATATGCAACTCATTAACATGCATAAATTCTGTTGCAAACTGTGTCTCAGGGCAGTCTCGATGCTTTAAAGGACCTGCAGAAGGAGTTTGCCACCATTGAAAAGAAGAAGGAAGAACTTGCTGATTATCTTTGTGAAGACCGAAAAAATTTGTCTTTGGAAGATGTATTTAACACAATGAAAACCTTCAGAGAGCTCTTCCTCAAGGCTTTACAGGTGGTTTGCATTTGTCACTGTTTAGAAATAGATTGAGAACTTTTTTTTATAAGCAAGCAAGAGTTTATTTTTTCCTACTCCAAGCTGGGTAATATAAACAATGGCTGCAGGAGTAAATTAAAATAACTGTTTATTTACTTGCAACCTGCAGCAAGAAATGAGCCTGTGGGCCAATATAAAATGTGATTATTTTTTTTTTCTATGAAGAACTAAGAACCCTCCAAGTTGTTGTTCCTACTATAAAATTATTAATCAGGCCTCAACGCAATAGGAGCTCAGTGGTGTGGGAAATAATGAGCACCCTGACATGATTTATAGGCTTTGCCAATAGGAAAAAAGTACATTTTCCAATAGGCAAAGCCTAATTGGAAGATATGTTCACATGTAGCTATTTCATTGTACCAGTCAGTTCAAAACAGTATGTTTTGTGTCTCCTACAAAACTATGAATCTCCCAAGAGATTATATTTGGCACTTTATTAGTTTATAAGGTTTTACTCCTTGCAGTATGGAGTAAGAAACAGCAACTTAACCATAAAAGTTGTGTAGAGCACCTTCCAATTTGTAAGCCTCCATTTTGCATCTCCTACTGCGTACTTCACACCTGAACTCACGTGCTTCCTCTGGGGTTTTCTTAATGCCAGGTGACAGGCATTTTATATATTTTAACAGCAACAATCACCCACTCCTCTGCTGACTCCAGCAGAGCCCCTTCTATAGGGGGAATCATGAACATAAAAGATGTACTGCAAGAATATAGACAACTGTGCTGGGCAATGTCAAGGCAGGAGCAGGTGAAGGAATGCTTTAGGGCAGGTGGTCATTTCAGATGAAAATTGCTGAGGAAGTGTTGGAAGAGGAAGATGCCTATATCCTGTAATGTCCCCACTACCTGTTTCTCCAGGAGGCATTTGACTTCAATTTTGCAAACAATACAGCTACCCAGGCTCTGACATGATGTGATAGCACCATAAACAGTCTGCAAAATAAACCCTACAAATTATAGATCCTTTGGAAATACACTTGACTCTTAGAGCTCCTAAAACTCTAGGCAGGAAGGAAAGAATTAAGAGTCAAGAACATTATGGCTCAGCATCTGTGGAGAGCTACACTAGAAAATTTCTGTGAAGGGTAAATCCAGCAACTGCAATTCTTTTAAGAAACAATGCCAATAAAGGTTATGTAGTGTTCTACTACAGCTGCAGAAGATTTAAACTACTTTTTCAGGTGCTGATTTTTCACAGACAGGTTGGAGCAACTAGAAGAAAGCTTTTTTTTAACCTACCCAACATGTAAACTCCCTTTCATCCTATTTTGGTTCCATTTCTCAGCAGCACCTCACTTCAAAGTTACCACAGCTGTTAGCCACGTTGTATGCATCTCTGTTACCTCCATTGCAGACCTGTAATGTAATCTCCTCTCCTTTCCTGCCTTGCTTTCTCCCTGTGGCTGTAGTAAAGATACTGCCTGTGCTTGAAACAGCAACATGCTGAAAAGCTGAAGGTTTTAATGTTTAAAGTATTTTATTGTTCTGTGATTTTGAGTTTTACACTAGAGTCAACCACATGTATAATCTCTTTAGTGCCATTTGACGTGAGCTTTAAGGCTAAAGTGTAACTTTTATTTCGAGATGAGTCTTCTGTGTAAAGCATGTCTCTTAGCACTACCAAAATCGTTAGTGCTATCTTTCCATTCTCACATCAAATAAGAAGGGAAATCATTTTGATAAACAGTGATCCTTCATGGCTCCTAGGCTTACCTAGAGAGATTTTTGGGTTTGTTCCTTCTTTGTTTAAACAAAATCCTTCTCTATTCCTTGAAGGTTCTTTCTGGTCTCTTATCCCTCAGGTAATAAAAAGTGAGCTGCACAACTGAAATTGCTATAATAAGAATCTGTCCTCTTCCTTTCCATCTACTTGGAGGTGTAAAAAAAAAAAAAAAAAAAAAAATCACAAACATAAATGATCCCCAAAGCTGACACTGTAAAAAGGAGCTGGTTTGTCACCCAAGGCTGATGACTCTTCCACCAATTCTCAAAAAATAACAGAAGCAGATGGAAGGAGGAAGGAGACAGGAATAAAATAGCTTCCCAGCTCAAAGATAAAAAGATAGAATTAGAGATATACTGAGAATTGGGCTATAAAATTGTGGGAAAAGAAACTCTGCGATTACAGGGGATTTGGAGAAGCATTTGATTTCCCTTAGCGCTTGCAGCTGTTCAAAGAGGGGAGCTCCCCACAAAGACACTGTCTAACCTCAGGAAAAGGAGGAAAAAAAAAAAAAGCATTAAACAAAGTCTGCTCTAGGAAGTACTCAGTTGCTGACAGAGGTTATACAGACAGCGCCGCACAGGGATAGTTCCTCTGAGTGCTCCCCTAGGATACCGGAGCTGGAGCAGCTGCTCCTCAGTATGGTGCATATGGTGTTGGAACAGGATGTGCTTCAGATAGCGTGGGGATAAACAGTTGTCATGGAGCATCTTTTAATCCAAAGATCGAGCAAGAATCTAATGTCCCACAAAGTGTAAATCCAAAGTGACACCCATCTTCATTTAATCTCATCCATACAACTCCCTTCAGTAATCCAGGAGATGGAGAAGGGATTGGGAACATTCATTCCTCTGCCTTGCTACCACTTCACTTTGTTGGGCTTTCTTGTGTTAAAGAAACTCTGTTAACAGTGTGTTTGTGTTGAATCGTTATGTATAACTCTTTTTTTTTTTAAATTTCTCTGAAAAATTCAGTTCAGGCTTGCTCAATCCATAAATTTCTTCCTTGCTCAATCCATGAATTTATTTGTAATGTGTTTCAGTACAGTGTGTGCTGCTCAAGTAGCAGGAAAATGTATCTCTGAATTCGCCTCCTTTATTTCTTGTGGCAAGTTACATAGAGACATTCTCCTGAGACTCGCAGATCTGCAAGTCTCCCAACAGCCATAATATCTCAGACATTATGCTAAGACACAGCAGAAATTTATCAGGCAAAAATGTAGGAGGCATACAGTGATGAAAGGCTTTTAGCCTCTCCATAAGACTTCATCACCTGTACCTCATTCTTTCTGAAGCACCCGCCATTCAGGGCAAATAAATCCTTTTCTTTCTTTGTCAAGAGTACACCATTTTTCTCTCCTTTTCCAGGCATCCAGTGAAGGTCCCCATAACCTTGAGCCTATAATGCTCCTGTATTTCAGAGAGACTAACTCTGTTACTTTCCTATGTTTTCTTTATTTGTCTGGAAATTTATTTGGACCAAAGGATCCTAGGCTCTTGCTTTCTAGAAGGGCTCTGAGAAACTTGTACATGTTTTCCGGGACTTCTTCAGCCCATCTTATGGAAATAGTGGCAGATGATGGATAGCAATCAACCAAATCTGTCACTATAATGGGAAAATGTCTTTGCTGCTGTCAAACTCTATGCAAAAGAGGCTGGACATGTCTCATCAAGAATCTTATCTGCACCAAATCATCAACACCTTCCTGGACATTATTAAATTTTGTAATAGGACACAGCAGCAGCCTCTTCTTAACATCACAAATCTCTATGGCAGCCGGCCCAATAACTGCTGATCTACCTACAATAAGTATATCAGCTACTGCCTGGCTGGAATCAAAAGCAGGCAAGCTTCAAGGTGGTAATGGCAATGTTCTGATGATGTTTGCAGCTCTGGCACAAGGGCTGCATAAGCTTTTAAGAAAATGGTTTTTGTCATCTTGATGTTCTGCTACAGTTACCCCAGTTGTTCAGAGCTACCCTCTCCTACAACTGTGCTACTTATCAAAGCCCAGAAATATTCCTCCATTGAGTAAGGGTCTTCTTTTACTAGGAGTAATCATTCAATTTCTTTCTCTTCCTCCATTAATCACACCACCCCAGCACCAGCAGCTCTGTGGGAGCCAGAGTGCTGCCTTTCTGCCTAAATCCCCATAGGATTGATGCCATCCTGGCAGTTGTGTGACTGGTACCAACAGACATCCAGCTTGGACTCTGCCACTGATCACCAGCACAGAAATGCAGCTGGCAAATGTAACGGGTGCCTGAAGAGAAACTATGAATTGCTATTGAACACAGTTGAGTTCCTGAAACTTCTAGCAGAAATCTCTGAATAGAAACAATAAAAAAATCAAGGTTGCTATGGGATAAATCTCCATAATGCTGATTAAGTTAAACTCATGTTCTGTTTTGTGGACAAAGGGAATCATTAAGAAGAATGTGTTTTAGTCCATAGTTGAACCTTGCAGTTAAAGCTAATGAAATAATCATCATACAGAGAAATCCCAAGGGATTGACTAGGAAGCTCTGTTCTGCTATTTACCCTCAAACCCCAGCAGCTGAGTGTTTTAAGTATGTATCGGGCATATTCAGAATAGGTATTCATTGCAAATTGAGAGTTTCTTAACAAGCTTTTAATCCAGTAACTCTTCTTATTTATTTTTTGTTTGCCATTCTGTCTGAATGCAGGAAAATCAAGAAAGGAAGGAGCAAGCTGCCAAGTCTGAGAAAAGAAAGAAACAGCTTAAAGGAGAAGACACAAAGAGGCTAAAGAGAGAGTATGGAAAGAGCAGTACATGTAACAAAAATTAATTATGGTTTTATTATCCAGTCTTTTGTTAATTATGAGGAAATTATCTGTTTAGCTGTGGATGATCAGATACAGTAAGAGTGATTCAGCCACAGGTTATGTAGTTGTCAAGCAGATAGTATAGTAACACATCAATTTTCAAGTGCAAATAAATGATCAGAAGAAATCATGATAGGGATGTTAAAAAAAATCACTCCAAATGAGCAAGTTACTATCATTTTGCTTACAGGTGGGTGATACCCTGCTATTGCTCTGAATCCTTGTTTGAAGACTTTTAGAGGTATATAGAAAGTTACACATATTTGAACTTCAAGCTCCGCTGTGTCACTGCCGTAGGCAAGTTGTGTCACGTGTTACTGTTACCACAATATTTGCTTTTTTCTGATTAGGGGTCTGATTCCTTAAAACTGTCATGTGTGTGTGTAAAGGAGTATCTGTGCTCTGCTGAAGAATGGCTGATTGGCATAAAGACAGAAAAGCATTTGCTGTGCTGGTCCTACCTGAGTGTGTAACATTTCTAGTGCCAACATTGGCATGTGTGTATTTTAAAATTTTACTTTGGCAAATACCTGACATCCACTTATTTAAAATTTCTGGCAATAACATTTGGTTATGATTCTTGATTCCTTAGAGAACTGCTTTAAAAATGGCATTAGTAAATCTGAGTGGAGTGTGTGCATTAGATGCTCACCCCTTGGAAGACCGTGTTTTTCCTTATATCAGATGCCTGAATAAATGGCCTTCTTTTAGCTCCCCTTTCACAGTTACTAATCTTCAGAAACACATTTTAAAAATACATATAAGTAAATTGAAAACTGACCAAACCAAAGTTTTCAATAGTCTTGACAAGCTGTACTGCAAATGTGTTTTGCCTACTTTGCAATTGTAGCATGCTTAATGTAAAGCTGCAGATTAAAACAATAAATCTTTTTGCTGTAAATACAGACAAGTAACTTAGTATATGGTAAAGCAGAATTATAAAGCAACACTCAGCTTTAGGATTAAAGGTGTGCTTGAATTCTGTGAAGAGAAGGAGCACCAGACTAGAACCTTCTGCGCCTCTAACGTGCAGTTAAGGTGTAACTGTAATAACCTTTGGTCCTTTGAGAGAAGATGGATTTAATTCTTGGGATATGAACTTAGTACTTCCAGTATTTATTTTATAAAACTGTGTAGCACTGTTGACAATGAGAATCAGGCAATTTTTTAACCTATTTTTACTTGCATCAGGTTATGGTGACATGAACTATAGAGCGTATCAGGTCTGGCATGGCAGGATGCTGAGGCTCATCTTAATGTTCTTCAGACTATGAAGTCGAAACCTTTTTTTTTAAAAATCATATAGTTGGCAAATTAAGTAACTGTATTTATTTTCTGAAGGAGGGAATGAAAAGAGAGTGTATCTGGTGAAACCCTATTAGCATGCCTTTACAGGATTATCAGGGCCTGGTTCCACAAAGAATTGCACCTTTAACTTTGCAGGTATCTCCCCTGAAGCCAGCGATACACAGCACAGAGGGTAATCCTGTATATAAATCTTTTAAGGCCCCAATCCCACAGTCTTTGAATCTCTGACCTTAACTCCAGTCACATGCTCTGTCAGTGTCAATGTCTGGTTTATCCAGTTGTCTGAGGATCATTTCTCTGCAGTTGACAGATCTGCCACGGACAGCACACAGCAGCAAAGTCTCTTGGGGCAAGCGATACTCTCACTCTCCCAAGTTCTAACAGAAGAGGTGAAGGCAGAAGCACCCATCACTGATGAATTATTACCAGATTACAAGGGAAGGCTTGCAGCTACTGAAAAGTGCTGAGAACCAAGCTGAGTCAGAAGTTGTTACCAAAATTCAAATGTATGGTGTGATTCAGAGAACAGAGCAATATCCTACTTGATGCCAGGTATTAAAAACAGCTTTTCTGTGAATAAAACTTAAGATAGGATTTCCAAAATAATTTGGTGACAGACTCAGACATCTAGGGTTTTTTTTAAACTCCTCTGAACATGTTTACATGTGTATTTACATTACAATTTTTTTCCATGCTTGATAATGGATTAAGCAGCTATCCTGCTTTATTTTCTTCAGCTTCTGTTGCAGCAGCTTCTGTTACCGGGTATTTAAATTATTCAGGAGAATTGTATCAGATACTTGCAAAGATCAATTCTTATGTTATTTCAAGAAAAATAAGATATATTATAATATATCATATATGTCTTATTTCAAGAGAAATGACATACAGAGGTTTCTTTAGCTAACCAAGTGGAAAAATGAGCTACTTCTAATAGAAACTGGGGAACACAGCTAATGACCAGACTAAGCAACAGAACAAAACCACTTAACAACAAAATACAGAAATGTGCAGTTAAATATCTGGTTAGAATTTATGCATGTTGTTTTACTACTGTAATGGCAGCAGCAAATGAAATGCTATTAAAAGATGAAGGGCAATTAAATTTTGATTAACACGACAGGAATTCCACAGCACAACTACCATCATTACATATAGAAACCAACTGCAAAAGCAGATCCCCAGTCCAATTTCTTATCCATTCAGGGTCAAATACAAGAGCTTTTCTCTGGCAAAATTCTTATTGTCTGTACTCACACAGGACTTACTCATTTGGCTGTAAGTAACAAACCAATATATGATAAAATGTCATCAGCATAAATTGGTCTTGCAATAGTAAAAGCATCTAGTCTTCAAGAGCTGTGGAAATAAACAAATCTTACTGCTTACTGGGTTACTGTTGTATTGCTTGGATTTACTTTTTTAAACCATGTAATAATAGTTTAAAAACTGTGTATTAAGGACAAGTACAACTTCTAATGCAGAGTTGTTTACTTACAACAACTGCATTGTACTCGAGTATGTATTTGTATTCCAGGCTGCATTTTATTTTTATATATGTTCATTTTAGTAAACAAAGTTAAACAAATGAACCTGAATCTGTGAGGCTTATTAGTTGCGGTTTAAAATAATGAACTAGCAAATAAGATCCCCCAAGATCCTCTGCTGATTCTGAGTATAGTCTTGGTATTTTTATTTTATTTAAGTGGCATTATTTTCAGGGACACCTGCAAGGGCAGACTATCTGTCTCTTAATCTCCTAAAGAAGATGGTGAATAAGTGGGAAAAAGCTTTTTAATTGCATCTGACAATACAAAACTGTTAAGCAGTGACATTAATTCCACATGAATGCTAGAAAACTGCAAAGATTTTTTTTTTAAAAAAAGCTTGGCCCAGTGCCCCATAGGTCAGTGAGTTTGCCACAGTTCTTTCATTGGGAGCCTGGTAGACTTCAGGCCATTCTCTCATGGACATTAAAGAAACATAACCTTATTGCAATGCTCCTTTCATCTCTTTTTAAAATATAAATCTCCCTGCAGAATCTCCAACTTATTATATTGGCTGGTGAGGTGACTCAAATTGAGCTCATTTCATTAAAATGTCTTTCCAGACTTTATGTGATCTTATTTCTGTGCATATTATTTACTCAAACAGCTGAAATAATGTGAAGAAGCCTCTAGTTTTGGTACCAGCTTGGTTATTTGTTGGGCAGAGAAAGATGCTTCTTAATTCAGTTACTAGAGGGCTCATCCTAGGATGCCAGAGACTAAAGTTCCTGTCAGGGGAAAAAAACAGATTTGAAACAGTGTCTTTCAGATCACAGCTGAGACCCTTAACTCCTCAGCCAGTCTGTGGTGATAGTCCAAATACAAGTTTGGGAGGCATCTGCTCTGGTTTAACATTCACTGTTTGTGAGGGAGGGACCTGGTAGCAAAGCAGAAGACCCAATTGGGAGACCCCTCTCACAGCTTGACACAACAAGAACAACCGTGGGATAAATTGCCTGTGCCACCCACAGACTTGTTGTTGATTACTGAATTAGGTGGCATCTAAGCAGCTTTTAAAGTGTTGCTTAAGTATTTGACCTGGGCATCTAAATAGATGGATACATACTTTTTGATGGTTTGGGCCAAAGTCTTCAGAAAAGACCTATAGCACTGGGACTTACACAGTTAGTAAAGCTGATCTAACTCAAAGCAATTAATGATGAATAATTTTTGCCTGATCTCTTCTCAAAAAATGCCCAAGGACACAGGAATCCTGCAGCCTAGACAAGCTGCTGCTGTGCTAAGATGGTGCTAAAATGCCATCCTTAGGAGTAGTGTCGGAGCAAGGCTGCTCTTATTCACAGCTTCTGTTTCAAGCTTAATAAACCTTTATATGCCCTCAAGTTTAACCATGTTTATCAGATCAGTTGGCTTAGCCTAATAAAAATGCAAATTATTTTCATTTCATCCTACCCACCACAGTACCACTCCGTTTTAATTTGCAGCAGACTTTTACATATTTGGAGGCTGTTATCATGTCACCTCTGGTCTTCTTTTTCCTAGACTAAACAACCCCAGCCCTTTCAGGCTTCCCCAGTTTTTTCACCCTAGGGTTTTCCAAATCTGTGTTCATGCACTTGTGGCTCTCTTCTAGATTTTATTCAACTGGATCTCATCTTCCTCAGAGTGCAGTGCTGGGTCTCTACCAGGACTGAGTGAAGTGGAAGGACATCTCCCTGCATTTTACAGGTTGTTCTTCCACCTCAGCATGAGATTTGACTTCTTTTGCAACCCTGTAACAGTTTGACTCCTATTCAGAGAGGCATCCTGGTCTCCAGCATGATACTTGTCGCTTCCAGCTTCATGCCATCTGCATGTTGAATAAATGCATTCTACTGCACACTCCAAGTCTTCCATGGAAAAAGAAAAAAATTTGAATGAGAAACAGTCTTTACTATTTGTCTGCATAAATCAGTCTTTACTACTGTTCAAATATAGTTCTTCACGTGCTTTTGCACCATTTTACTATTTTTTTTCAGGGCTGTGAACAAACAAGTGTTTGGTAAAAATGTAGTTTGTAAAAGAAACAGTACAGTTGTGGTTAATTTATTCTGCAGTAAATCCAAAGTGCACTGCTTTAACCATGTGGACATATTTTGCTCCTATAAGTTGCCCTAAAGTAAAAAGCACTGCACTTCTTTTATCTGAGAAGGGAAATACTTGTAATTTTTTTGTGAAATTGCAAAGTTCAAGAGTTGTCAGGTGAACTGGTTTTAATGGAAGAGCTCTGAGGAACAGGGAGCTCCTCCAAGACACTGGTACTGATCACTGAGCTAATGGTTCATTCCCTTCTTTGTCAGTACCCAGCACCAGGTGACCCAGAGGGGACAGGACACTGCACACCTGCAGCCCTGTGGCATGTCACTCTGCATGACCTCACTCTTAATGTCATGTATTACTCAATTTAAAAGTCAAACAGTTGCTTTTAACTGAGTAAAATCTACCTGGAAGATTATTTTTTATTTTCCATCTCACACATCAAAATGGATTTAAATCCATTGATTTTGGTGGACTTGAGTTTGGTTTTAAATTGGTGTAAGAAAAAAAATAAACAATTTCAAATCATCCATTGTTCCATATTATTTCTATGCTGAGATACATGTTTTGAACTTTTATAAAGAGGAGTGTCCCTCTGGTCAGTTGGGTTATTTTGCAAATTGTTCAGTAATTTTTTCATATGAAACAGTTTATGGAAATGGAAGGTTTAGACATTGTTGATGCTGGAAAGAAAATGCAACTGGAATTTCTGACCATCTCAGAATGACAGTGGATCTGATTACAGAAATACTGAAGAGAATGTAAAAAAACCTTCAAATTTGCTACATCTGAAATAACACAGGCAGAAAAAAACCCAGAATACTTTAGAATACTTTCTTGCTACTAAGACCAGAGAAACTGCACCTTTCCTTGCACAAAAAAAAAAAGCAGAAATTTCCACCAATCCAGTCACTTTGGGGATATATGAAAGTTATTAACGGATTACTGGCTAAGAGCCACAAAGAGCAAATAGCTGAAAACACTAATCTCCTGTTAAAAAGGCTAGATTCTGTCCTTAAGAGGGGCAATTTACATATAGTCATGCCAAGACGATTTGCATTTAAAAAAATAGATAGAGCATTACCAAAAAATAAACTAAAACAACAGCAATAACATCACTCTGGCAAAAGAGTTGAGTTCCTACACCAATAAGTGTAGAGTATTGTCGACAGGAAAAAACCCATGCAAGAATTTGTAGCGCTAAATGCCATAAAAATAATAATAAATGTAACTCTGGGATCCTCTCTGACTTCAAAATGCAGCTGCATACAGCTTCTCATGCAGAGGAACAGCACCAGGAATATGTATTTATTGGAGCAAAAGTTATTTTTATATTCTAGCTGTGTGGAGCTGACTTGCAAGCTATCAGTTTTGAGGAGAATTAGTGTGTGTGTGAGAGAACAGAGGGACAGCGCTGCTACATTTTTATGTCCTTGGTGCTCATGTTTTCAAATTGTAAAAACAAGCATAAAGGTAATGCCTAACAAATACTTATTCCAGAATGAGATTACACATTTTTTATTATTTAATTGACAAAATTACTTTGTTATCAAGTGGAAAAAAAATCTGAAATATTTGATGGAACAGTAAGGAAAGCTTTTGGCGAGATTTTGAAAGAAAATAAAAGGCTGGAGGGGAGTGAAACTGATAAAGTACAAAAGGGACAAGCAAAAGTAGAAACAGATCCTTGGCACCAGCTTCCTTTGCCAGCTAACAAGGTAGACCAAATGCAGTAGATGTGGATGTCATTAAGACACTCAATGTGGTGCTGAGCATGGGGTGAGTACAATTACAAAGGGGGCTGAGATAGCAAGTAAAAAGTTTAAGTCACTAACAAGAATTTCTGTTGCACAGCAAGACCAGGCTGGCTGAAAATGATTGAGGACATGATAAACCAGTGCAGAAATTTTTCAGATGAGGTCCATGAGCTGTCAGTGCGTGGCTGTGAAGAGAAACATGGCCAGTGCTGGCTGTTCTCATGTCAGGTGGAAATAATTCCAAGCTCAACTGCTCTGGGATTTTGGGCAGCTCTAGACTGGCTATTACCAGGACAAGAAGCCCAAAGAGTTCAGAGTAAGCCTATGCTTGAGGAGTTGTGGCTGGAGTCTGGAATATGTACCATACCACTTCTATACATGCACATACATAAACTCATATATGAATGTGTATATGTGTGGGTAGGTGCTGGTGTATGTGCCAGCACATATAGAGCCCAGATACGCACTGTGAAATGGGCTGTACACACTGCTGTATTTTTATTTCTCAGGAGTTTGAGTATTCCAGTATTTTCTTTTCATCCTTATATCAGAGTAATGGATTGTGTATCTTTGTGCAATATGGCCCCTGCATACACAATGTGTTTGTGCGATCTCATACAGATCATTGTATCTCATCTGAGTCACAGTGTAAGAGAAGAAATGCGTCACTTAAAAATGCTAAATTTCTGTCACTTGCTCTCTCACACACATGCATTTGCCAGGAGTGCACAAGCAGCTGCTGGTGCAGTTCTTCCTGCCTGAAGCTGCAACCTGGTATGTTCTGCTGGTGTTTTACTTCTGTGCATGCATGTGTGTGCAGGCATGTACGTGCATATATGTGTCTCATACTAACACATCTATATGTGCCTCAGACTAGACTGCAAGCTTTCGCTATTTGAATGGCTTTTTTTTAGGACATGGTGCCACATGCCTGGGGCTAGAGGATGTGTGTCACTTAAAGTCAAGCACAGGGCAGGGTTATGGGTGCCAGGCACTGTCTCTTCGCCTGTCACACCAGGGAAGCAGGCATGTAAATCTGTCCCTGTGACACAGCTCCACACGCCTCACTTGTTTATTTGTCTCACAGGGACGGTCTCGTGTTTTTTCAGGTCAGTGTGTACGTGTGGGTGTGCATGTATGCCTCGTTGAAATCGTTTCGGGTGTCTCGGGCCACCAGGACAGGATATGTATGTGCCTGTCAATGGGGTATGTGCCAGTTGGGGAACAACAGTCCTATGTATTTTAGGGTAGCGCGTGCCTGTCAAACTCAAAGTGTGCCTGCCCGTGTTTCTCGGGGCAGTGGGTGGATGGTTGTGTCTCCTGACCCCTGTGTGCTGGAGTAGCTCGTGTGCCTGTCCTTTTCCCGCTGTGACATACCACAGGGTACTCTGAGTGTACCTGTGCAGGTGTCAGACTGCTACTCTGCGTCTGCAATTCTCTGTGTCTGACAGCGACAGTCCCAAACGCTTCAGAGCAACATCTTTCTTGCAGTGACAGCGGTCTGCGTTCCTCAGGCCAGTGTCGGTCTCTGGCAGCGACACAGGCTCACATGCCTCAGGACTGTCTGTCTCACAGCGACAAAGCCTCTGTGCCTAAGGCCAAGAGAAAGACCAAGGGTCTGTCCTGCTGTGATACCATCACACACCCCTCTGCACTGTGTCTCACAGCAACAGTCACGCACCTCGGGATGGCACACATCTGCATGTCCCCGTGACACAGCCCCACGGGCCTCAGACCGCTGCGCCAGCCACACGCCTTGGACCCGTGTGTTGTGTCTCCGTCACGTAACTGCACGCCTCAGACCCATGTGTGAGTGTGCCTCGCAGTGACACAGCCCAACATCTGTCCACTCGTGCCACAGGCTGGGCTGCCTCCAACAAGCGTGCATGAGGATGACGCAGACCCACATCCCTCTGAGATGCCCCTGTCACACGCGTGCCTCAGGAGTGTGCGTGCCTCACAGTGCCACAGCCCCTGTGCCCCAGAGCTCAGTGTGTCCGTGTATGTGAGGAGACTGCACGCCTGTGCGAGTAGACCGCGCCTCTGTGCGAGGACACTGCGTGTGTGCCTATCTGTGTACGAGGAAACCGCGCGCATGTGCGTGTGGGGATCGTGCGTGTGTGGAGTAGGTGGAGACTGCGCGTGTGTGAGCGCGCCCGCGCGGGGCGGCCGGGCTGGTGGGGCAGTGGGGCCCGCACGTCAGCGCGCCGCGCGGGGCGGGCGGTGGCGGCGCCGTTAAAGGCCGGCAGCGGCGGCGCGGCGCGGGCAGCGCGCAGGGGCTGGGCTCGGCGGGGAAGCGAGGCAAAGCGAGGCGGCGGCTCCAGCTCCAGCCACCTTCCCTCCCACCCACCATGTCGGGCACCCGAGCGTCCAACGACCGCAGCAGCCACCCCGGCGGCGGGCTCAAGCGAGCGCGCAGCGAGCCGGGCGGTAACAAAGTGACGGTGGTGCTGGGGGCGCAGTGGGGGGACGAAGGCAAGGGCAAGGTAGTCGACCTGCTGGCCACCGAGTCGGACATTGTGTGCCGGTGCCAGGTGGGTGCCGGGCCGGGCAGGCTTTGCCCGCTGCTCCCCCGCGACGCTCCGCGCTCTTCTCGGCCCCTGCTTTACCCCCTGCCCCTCTGGGCGCGGTGCCCTCCTTCCCGCGCGGGTTTCCCCGCTCCCTGTCTGTCTCCCCCGTGTGCGCTCCCTTTTCTCCCCGAGGCCCTGCTGCCCTCCCGCCGCTCCCCGCTCCTCTTCGTTTATTTCCCCCCCTGTCTCCGGAGCGAGCGGTGGGACGCGAATGCGTCCCGGTGGGCAGCCATGTGCTTTCCACTCCCCCCCGCCCCAACCCTCCCCGGCTGCGCCTCGAAATGCCACTCGGAAAGAAAAAGCCCCGAACTATAAATATAAACAGCTGACCCTTCACGATAAGCGACACCAGATCCCGAGGTGCCGGCGGGGGGGACGGGGCCGTTTGCCTGGGGCGGGGCGGGGCGGGTGAGGGCAGGGCAGGGCCGCGGTCCCGGCGCTGGACTGTGAGGGGAAGCCAAGCCCCGGGGCCTGGGATGGGGTCAGCTGCCTGTTAGGCTGGTTCTCGGGGGGGGGTGGTGTCTCCGGGGTTGTTGCTTCTCCAGGGAAAAAAACGCTACGAGTCGGCTTGAAAACCGGCTGCTAATAAACACCATGAGTTTTCCTGAGTTTTGCTGCCGGGGCTTTATTGGATAGGCAGGTTGTGTTCCCTGCAGAATGCCTGGACGTTTATTCTAAAAGTATTTTGAAATGGAGCGTGAGTAAAATGGAAAAAAAAAACAACCAAAAAAACAGTTATGTAAAAATACAAGACTTAAGCAGTTTGATGAAAACAGGGAGCATCTGATGTCCCTTTGCATATGTGGAGGTATTCAAATCCAGGTTGGATGGGGCCATGGGCAGCCTGGTCGAGTGGTTGGCAACCCTGCTAGATGATCTTTAAGGTTCTTTCCAATCCAAGCCACTCTATGATTCTTAAAACTATCTATTTGCCTAGTATATACCAAATTAGACACAAAGGTGATACCAGTAACTCCTTTCAGATGTTAATTATGTACATATTAGACCAATACAGCTCATAGTCTGTTCAGTTGTCCCCGTAAACTACATGACCACATTAATGAGTAGTCAGCTTAGTCCAGCTCGCTTGGCATGCACCATTAAATTTATTCTGCTTTAAAATGCATGACAGCTACTGAAAAGCTACAGATATCCTTGAATCTGAGATAAGAATGTTTCTGTAATTAAATATATTATGTAAATAAATGTTGTCATGTGAGTTAAATATTTAGAAGGTGAAGGAAGTATTTTCATTTGGAACATTAAACTCCCAAGATCTTGAATCACCTTGAGGAGAAGCTTCTCTGCAAAAGTTAGCTAAAGAATATGTATTATCAGGACTATAGCTGCTTTTTCATCTTTGTTTCCCCCTTCCCCCATTAATATGTTGCTAGACATTTCAACACAGCTCTCATAATTGCTTTGGTGAGAAAACAAAGTTTAAAAGTTTGAGCTGAGGAGGAGCATTTCGTATAGGCCCTGGTCACAGTGCTTTCTCGTGAGTTTACTGTTACTAGTGCAAGAAGTCATATTGTTTTTTTCAGGCTCAGTTTTGAGGGATGCTGGAGGCTGCTTTCAGGATGGATTTGCTGCCCATCCAGAGAACTAATTTGCAAGCATGGCCCCCAGGTGCAGCCTCAGAATACGCTTTGAAGGATGCAGGACTCTCTGTGCCTGAGCATGCCAGAAGGGTTAGTGTGTTAACAACAGGCTACGTGGCTTAGATGGTTTAATATGCTGCTGGGCACATCTGGATCATCTTTCTGCAGTCTGATGATGGGACCGGGATAGATGGAAGGCAGGTGGATCTAGAAGAGCTCTGGACTCTTTTAAGAATAATGTTAACCAGTACATGCACACACACACCATCTATGAGACTACAATAGGATCACTAGTACAATAATTTAATGGAAGGATCTTCAGGATTAGAGTTTAGGGAAGAATATAACACATTTGAAAGAAAATATGAATAATTATTTACTTTTGAATAGCAAAAATTAGACAACTTAAATGAGAAGTGGGGGTTTTTTAATAGCTAAATGAGGTTGCCAGCACATCTGGCAGTTTTGAGGATGCTTTTAAAAAAGGTGACATTTTAATAATTTAGTATTTCATACTTTCAAAGCCAATCCTGCAAGTAGATAATGGTGTATGTTTTTTACTTCTGTTAGAATACAGATGGGACTGTTAAGGTTTAGTAAAGATATAGACATACCTAAGCATGTGAACAGTACTGATGAGTTCTCTGTGAAATACTGGTAGGTCATTAATTTATAGGTGTAATCAGTTTGAGAGGAACTTCATCAATACTGTGTGCTGCCATGAAAAAACTCAGTGTTTTGGCCAGAATCTTGCTTGCTTCACATTCCTCCTGGAAATTAAGAAAACCTTTTTTGTGCAATAGCACTTGTATATTAGAAGAGATTGCTTAAACAAGAAACACTGAATGTCTCACTTATTAGAGGCTTCAGAGAAAATGTCAGAAAAAGTTCAGTCAGGATTTTTTTGTGGTTTAGAATATGGTGATTGATAAGGTTATTTCCTGATGTCCTGTCCACTCCATTTGCTGAGGCATTGATGGAAATGGTGTTCAACAGCTTGTTTTAGTCCTCAGCAAAATAAAAGTAGGGAAAGCTAAAAAATAAATGTCTGAAAGGGGGATGTTTATGTCTTTTAGAACAATGTCTCAGCTAGATTAATTCTTCATTGTGGTAGGATACTCTTTCAGCTAACATTTTTTAAAAGGTGGAGGGTTTTCCCCCCCTTCTGAATAGGAATTTAAATTCAAGGCCAAATTGGACTTGAAGAGCTTTCTCAAAATAATAGCTTCCTAGTATTTCTATGAAAGGAAATAATTTTTATTAAAGGTTTCTCAAGTATTTTTAGTGTGTTGATTTAATGAGAAAAATCTTGTGACAACTAGACTGCTACAGAGGAAATGAAATTGTATTTCCTGGGATACTGCAAAGAAAGGCAAGCAGGCAGATAGGAGTGGGAAGTCCTTCACAGGCTCAGAGGAAACTTCAAAATATGTTACATCGGGAAAATTCCGCATGAAAACCTTGGCCTGTTTAATTTTCCTGAGCTTTCCAAACTTAATTTCACATGAAGTGCAGAATCTCAATTTGTTGATCATATTGTTTCAGTCTTTCTCAGTACTTAGATTATACACAGTCTTAAGTCTAAATGAATTAGGGACACACTATAACTCACTTAATTTTTCATATTAGTGAAATATGTGACATAATTTAAATATAAAATCTTAGGTCATCCTAAGTAATTTATTTCATTTCACCTGTATACTTGAGGCATTCTTTGTGAAAGGGGATGTTTCAATAGGGGTAAAAGACTTCTGGATATTCTTGTAGATGGGGCTGTTTCACAGGCTGTTTTCATTAAAATACCAGATACACAGGCACACATAAACGGATTTCAGAGCAAATTAATAACAGCAGACCATTTAGGGCTGTTAAGGAACTGAGTAGGTTGGTCTAAGTTCAGGTTACTAATGGAGAATATCAAGACCATTTTTCCTCTAAATTGCTCTTGCAGCAAGCAGGGGCATTCAGAAGCAGAATGATAGAGGCTAATATTTCTTTCTTATTGTGTCCTACTGGGGCATAGAACTGTCACATTGTGCTGTGCAATACTTTTAATCCCTGGTGTATTTTCAGGGAAGGGTACAATCAAAGAGTTCAGCTGCACATGTTTCATTTGATATTTCCTTTAAAAACAGGTTTTATGTGTTTGAAGCTTCTACTGATTGAACTTCCCTCTTTGTCTGATATTCTCTTTCTACCTAGCCTCTTAGCATCTTGTCATAGAACAGGAAGTCCTAATGTAAGCCTAAGTAATCTGGATATATAGAACACACTAATGAAGAGAAGTTTGGCCTTGTTCAAAAGGTGGCTTCAGATGATGGTTTCTTCAGTGGCAGCTCTCATTCCAGCCGTTATGTTTCTCATGTCACCTCAAACTAGGGCTTGTGGCTGGTTTTATCTGCCTGAGTTTTAATTAGATAATTTCTCACATCTGTTTTGGAGCATGGTCAAACAGACAGTCAACTGTCACAGCTACCGAGGTGATGGGCCTCCAGAGGCAGCGCTTAGACTAGATCTGGTCCCAAAAAGCTATGTATAGAGCTGCCGTAGTAAGTTCAGTTAACTGAGGGCAGCTGGTGGTCGTACAGTTCTAGCTGTTTACTTAAGCTGAGACTACATAAGGTATGCTTGTAATAATAACTTTTCACTGCAAATATTTACCCTACAGCTCTGTATGGGTGTGAATGCAAAAGGAAATAGTGTACATTGTCATATATGGCAGGAGAAATACTACACATCTTTGCCAATAATTACTCAGGAGACACTTTCACTTCATAATTAAGGTGTGTGCCAACAAGTCTAGGAATTCCTGTTGTAATGGAGAGTAAACAATTCTGCCTTTCCTGATGAAGTTTTCTTGTGCAATGAATAGTTTTTTAAAAAAAAAATCTAAAAGCACTGTAGGAAAATGCCCCATAAGCAATTTGATAAAAAATTTGAAGGGGAGGGAAGAGAAGATTTTCCAAAAGCTCAATTGGAAAGATACAAAAGATACTCTTAGTAAATTAGTAGAGCCCCTGTGATAATAATCATTACCTGCAGTGGTTTTGATCTCGGTTACTCAATAGATTGGTAAAATAGTTGTGGTGCAAATGCACGTCTCCACTTCAGGCTGAAACCAGTGACAACAATTCAGCAGCAGGGACTAGTCCAAGACAGTTTCTAAGATTTTTTCCAGCCTTAAATTGGCATTTCTGTTCTAGTGTTGTCTGTGACAATGATGGATGTGTCAGACCTGTGACACTTAAGCCTTCTGGAAGGCTGGAAACAATCTGCCTGATTTCTTCTATCCAAGTCAGTATGCTTTCAAGTTAAGAATTGCTTTGGTTTTAAAGACATCACCTGATCTTTTGAAACAGACAGACAGAAATTATAGTTGATACAGAAGAAAAGCTAAGGAAGTTGAAAATGGTACCAGAAGAACTTGCTGTTAAGGTCTTCTGTGTTTGAGTAGTTTGCAGTTGTTTGTACTGGAGAAATTTAACGAAGGATGTTGAGTGGGTAGTTTTCTCCATGTGGTGGATGTTAACAAATGAGAGGGGCTAACCAGTAAGAAAAGCCTAGGCAATGTTTTGCGTTTGAGATACCATTACAGCGTTAGAGAACAGCCTAGTAAAGGGTGAACAGGGGTGCCCAGCAGTTACTATACAAATAAATGTTGCATATTATTGCCAGTTTCCTTGTTCTAGTGTTTTAATGAATGCAAAGTAAATACTGTATATGTTAGAAATGATACTTTGAGGAGTGCAAAGGAACTGTGGGCCAGTAATAAAAGCCAACCATGCCAGAAATGCCAGACAAGAGGTTTTTCTCAGTGTTCCAGGTCCGAGACAGAGTGGTTTCCTTTGTTCCTCTGTTGTGCTGCTGACATGGCAGGGCAAAGCAGCCACATGTTGTTGTGACTGTCCCTATTGATCACGGGCTACTGGAACTGTTGACAATGGGGGTTTAATTAGGGCAGTTTTATGTGATGATTACGTGGAGTTACAGGGGCTTGTTGGCTACTGTTTTTCCTCTGTGTGTATGTGTTATGTTGTTCTTTCAGTGAGATTTAACCCTGATATTTAGTATTAATTTCTCCTGACGGGATGAAGTAGCATGTAAAGACTTTAATCTCCTAATGATTTAGTGCTTGATGATCTTCAGTGAAGAGATTGATGACCTTGGAGTCATGAGTGTGCGGTGACTGCAGGACGGTTGTATTTGGTTTCTCTAACGTTTGGGAGGGTTGATAATCCTATTTGCGCATACATGTACATTCATTCTTTCTAAGTAATTTTTTGCAAGATTTCCTGCAAAAAAAACCAAGTAGGTTTTATTTTGCTGTTTAACACAGGAGGGGTTCATTATGTGCGAGTGGTTTCTTTAGCTACAGTAAAGAAGTCCACCCTTTTGAAATTTAAACTCTTTCTGTAGCAATCTGTCACTTATAAGGTATTTTATCCAAATTTTATTTTTCATTTTGCTTATCCATATTTACATGCTACAGTGTATCATTTTAGCCTTTAGAACAACATGGTAACATGGCTATTTTAAACTAGCCTCTCCTTTGGGCATCGGCGAGATCATCTCAGGACCACCGGGATTATAAATACTGTATGAGAAGGTCAGGTTTAAAGTTTCCAAATCTCCATAAGAAAGCAAGCTTAATTTTCAATCCCCTTTATAAAGCCTGATAAATTTATTATCCTCTACAAGCATCAAAAGAAAGCAGCTGAAAATTAAGCTGAAATGACATCTATTCTATTTCATTCCTGTTGCTGCTCAGTAGCTGTTGTTACCTTGTTTACAGACATAAGAAAGGTTATATTCCTTGGATCATGTTACGTTCCACGGGGACATGACTACGCTTCTTCAGAAGAGAAAACTAAAGATGAGCAGACAGACATGTCTAGGTTTTTCGTGTTTGATTTATTTTATTTTAGGATTCTGCTAACATTGGTCAGAATGGCTTTTCCAGTATAGCATTTTCTGTCAATATACCTTGAATTCATTATTTTCTTTACATCATCTGCTGGAATTAAGTACATGTTTTGTTGTAGTGGTCTGTTGTAGTAGATTGTTTTTATGTGGTTTGACAAAACTTTAAATTCAGTTTGAGAGAAAATAACTAGAGTCTGAGGGTCTAGTTTGCCTACACTGACTGCTGTTTAAAACCTGAGTTGAATTAGACCCGACTTGTCCAGATGCATTTTCAGATGCTTAGGAAGACCAAGGTATCTGTATAAGTTAGGGTCACTTTTCATTTGTAGCAAAGGAAAAATACTACAATATTAGTGCAAATTATGATGTGAGCTTCAGTTTGGGGCATTTGCATTATAAATATTTTATATATTTCTTTAAAAGGTCAAAACTTTTGCTCGGCTCTTCTCAATAATGTTTATGACTATAATTGTACTAGTTACCTCATTAGGCTTTAGAAGGTCTCCTTCCATGGGACTTCAGGAGTTTTTGAAGAGAGAACCATTTTAACTGGGAAGGTGGGGTTCTGTGGATGTTGTTCATTCTGTGAGACAGTGAGAAGGGACACAGCAGGAACACACCTGAACAAATGCCAGAGTTGGACATAGCAGTCCTTTGCAGAGGTGTTCTTACTTGAAGCTGTTACTGTAAACATCTTATTTGGGAAGAAGAACAAGTAAAACTAGACTTGGCTGATGGTGTTTGATGTCAGGAGATAAATACTTGCAACTCACTCCAGCTCTTTGTCACCACTGTAGCTTTAAAAATCACTGCTCCCTCCATTCTTCTGGTCTATGTATACTTCTGACTATTCCCTAACCCAGCTCTTTCCAATGGCTTGGGTTAAGAAAAACCTGTTATGATCCACTTCTTGGAACTGAGTTGAGGCGAGTTGGGTGCTATCAGGGAGTAGTTTAACTGTAAAAATTATCAAGAAGAGACTGCCAGTAAAGGAAACTATAACGAGCACCTATGGCAGCAACCTCCCAACTGGGATGTACAGCACTTCCAGTCATCTGACAAAAACTTTCATATCCAGGTAACTTTGTGACATTGTGTCTAAGGGTCTGAGTGCTCAAAGCACTTAATGCATTGAATTTCTCTGTGTATTGGGTTTTTTCTTTCAAACCCATGATGATCTAAACTCATTTGCAGTGGTGTAAATCAAAAGAAGTACCATGAAAGGCAATGGATTTACCCTATTATAAAGTTTGTGTCAAAACCAGTTATGCTGGTAACACTTTAGCTAAATTTATTCAGGTTAGTTCCAGGCAGTTGCTAATGTAAGACAGGAATGTCCACCATGAATTAAATTGTAAAGAGAAAGAAGGAACAATTGATGTAACAGTGTTCCTTCTTTTATTCAGAATCACTTAATGAAATGCTAAAAATGTAAGAAAATTGCTCAATCCAGATAAGAAAACTGAAGTATTTTACAGTCTGTTTCATAGCATGGTGGGAGGTGTTTGGCCTGCATGTGCAGTTGAATTTCATACAATGTTTTGCTTCAATAGTGGATGGAATCAATAGAGCTGACGGTTAAAGCGAAAAGAGGTGTCTGGGAGTCATCTTTGTTTTCAGATGCAGACTTTCCAGACTGCTGGTTTGTAGCTGGTATTCCAATTCATAGATTATAATGCCAGAGGGGATCATCTTGTCATCTTGTCCAAGTACCAAGGACACAGTATTCTAGTAGCAGTTGCACCACTGCCAAAAGGAGAGGTAATACAATCTCTCTACTCCTACTTGATGTTCCCATTTATACATGCAAGGTTTGCCTTAGGCATATGAGCCAGTACTGAAACTGTGTGCAGACACCTCCACATGCTTCCTAGCATAGATATCTCCCATCCACAGTTTAGCCTACCTTTTTGTTTCCAATTAATTTATCCTAAATCTGGTCATGACATTTTTATACATTCACTGCATATACCAATTGGCTAAGGAGCTCAGAGTGCTGCATACTGCTGGCACAGCACGCAAACAGTAGTCATGTCAGCTGTACAGCTTCAGTAATGAGTATCTATTGGGGTTTTTTTCCCCATTGCATTGATTAGCATTGCTAACTGGAAGAGGATGAGAACTGATCGCTGTGGGACCCATCAGAAACATACCAGTTTCCTGTTCATCCTCTAGTTATAGTCTGAAACTGTCATCAGGCTTTAAGGCATTTTATATGTGCTGTGGTGATTTTTCTTATCAGTCTAGTTTATTAATCAAGTTATGTTTGGGCATTGTGGTGGAGTACTGAGCAAATGAAAAATGCATTAACCAGTGGAAACCAGCAGAGCATCTGAAAACACTCCTGCATGTGCAGAATGCTGTTTCCTGCACACTACCTGGCTGGTGAGAGCAGGCAGAAACACATCTGAGCATCAGGATGTGCTTCATTCCTATTCAGGCATGTATCATAAGGCTAGGCAGGAGGAAAGAGTTCCTGATGCAGGTAATGAACACCCTCACTGCTGCTTTGAATAGAAATTCTGTTTCTACCTTGGGATGTTTCAATTGCAGAGAATAGCAGAGGTCATTTAGAAAAACAAACAAATGAACAAACAAAAAACCAATACAGAACAAAACATCAGCCTTGAGATGGTTGAGCACTTTGGAAAGTGGATTTGTTTCTTCATCTTTTTTTGTAAGTACTACTAACAAGATAGATACTATGTTCCTCTCTTCATAATAATTATTAATGCTCTGAAAGATAGCATTTATACAAGCATACCATTGTTAATACTGGTAAAATGGAATAGCTTCTCAATGTAGTGTATTGATGCAGTGCTTATGGTCACATATTATAGAATAGTAATCAAAGTACCTCACTTCAATGCCTGAATCCCATATCACAAATAGGTTAGAACATAAAAAGCTTGGAAAAGTTTTTATTCTTCAATAATGTACTTGAAAAAACTTTCTGATGTTTTTTGAGGCTGCTTAAGTTCCTTTAGCTCGTTCTGGTGGTAGGACAACATAGAACTTTACACTTTGATTATTAGAAGTCTGAAAATATAGATTAAAACCTTCCAGAAGAAATTACTGTTTTTATTTGTGTCCAACTTAAACACTCTTTAAAAATAATTAAAAAAACAAAGCAAAAATGAAACCTCACCATACAGAATTACTCTGCTCTGAAAATAATGCCTAGTATGTTTCCTGTTGGTTAACTCCTGAAAACAGCATATTGCAACTCTTTCCTTTAACTTAAAGTCTGTTTTCCAACCTTGAATGACAGGTATTTTAGCTTGTTGAATTTAAACCACGTTGCTGGTGGCTACTGGACTTTAGAAGAAAGGAGGTATAGCTTGCAGCACCAGAAGTTAATGGAGTGTTCTGTAGGCAAAATATATTGAAATTATGCATATTTAATACTGTTAATAAGAGTCTCAGCTTCTGGTGCTTTCAAAGTTAATAACTGATTTGTTAAGCGATGTAGGTACTTTCAAATGGCTGACTACTCATTTTCCACTGCAGGCTATGAATTACTTCAATGAAAGTTACTTTTTCTTAGGTGCCTGATTTAAATGTGAAGAACTTCAACACCTACCAAACCCTGTTAGAAACAAGCATTTATCCACTCTGAAACTTTAATACAGCTGATATGAAGAACAACAGCCATGGCTGCACAGTCAAAAAGTATTGCTGTAGCTAGGTAGTGCCTCATGGGAAGGTTTTTTTTGTTGTCTCTGGAGATGAGCTTCCTAAGTGATACTTAGTTTTTATTATTACTATAGTAAGATATCTATCCTGTGGTCTTTGGCGTGCTTAGTACTTTCTGGTTCTCAAGTCCCACTTCACTGCTGCAGTTTGCTGTAACTGATAGCCCCAGTCACCTGCACCTGGTAGGTTTCCTGCGTTTGGTACAGTATTAATAGAGTCACTAGAGATTAAAATGACATAACAGGGGGGACACAAGTGTTACTGAACATGTTGGAATCACTGCAGAAGCAGGAAGGTTTCAGGTTGAAGTGGATGCTAATGTTCAAGACTGCTGTCATCCCAGTTGTGCTCTTAGACTTTCGGAGCTTCAGCAGCTCACCTAATGATTCCTTCTTGGGAACAGAACTTCCCACACCAGTGTAGTTTGATGGGAATACCCTGGATTCCCAGATTTTGGAAGTGAATGCTAGTTGTTATTTCTGCTCATACTGTCATTTTGCAATACAGATGAGGCCAGAGTGGCACTGGCCATTAATCTGTCAGAAGTTGTTGCCTTAAGATTCCCTTCATTAGAGAAGCTTTTGAAGAACCACAAAAGAAGGTAGATACCATCTCTAGAGACCTAGGAAAGTGCAGTGATAAAAGATAAATAAAATTCAGGTGAGATCAGTGGTGCACAGCAGAGGTTCTATGAGCTGGGTCTGGATATTAAATGGCAGCTTGATTATGCAGAGCTGCATTTGAAGCAAGGGCCGAGCAGAGACACCAAAAGTCTTTTGGTCCAAGTAGGAGCACCCTGAGGTTCCAGAGAATACTGTCCCTGGGTGTGCGAGTGTTGACACCACTTTAATGAATTATCATTCAAAGAAAAGAAGGGAGCTTACATGGTTGCAGAGTACCAGGTAGTTCTGTGCACCTTCAGTCATGTAATCGTGAGATTAAGCCCATATAAGATTTTAGGTTCCCCTTATACTTTGTTAGCAAAAGAAATGGCTCATATAGACCCTATATTGACTCTCAGAACCCAAGTAAAATTAGAAAAGGATTAGATATCTTCAGTATCTGAGCTATTAGACTGCCAATATGCTGTTGGAATTATGAAACTGAACATGAGAGATTACTGAGATGACCAGATAATACACAGAAAGTATCTCATCAGACCAGTGGTATGTTTTGCAAATTTGGTCGTGTGTGTCGGGCAGTTCACTGCTCTGCTACCACTTTAGTTATATTTGTAAAAATGTAATTAATTGAGCTGTGAAAATATACTCGGAAGAAACTTGTTTAGGAAATGCAGACCAACATGAGCAGTGCACAAAGTTCCAGAGCTGTCAACACTAGCTCTAAATTAGAGAAGTGCTGCTTTATAAGGTCAAAATTTATAAATTCTTGATTTATATTATCTGTCCAGAGAGACTGAAGGTGCATTTGGAGATTTTTGGCGATTAAAAGACATATCCTATCTGCTGATGGTTCTGTACTTCAGCATTTTTTGTGTATGCCAGTATTCACAGCTGATTTGATTAATATTCCTTTTTAAGCATTTGCTAAATAGACAGCATTTGTCTGAGTATCATTGTTCAGGAAAATTCCAAAAGCATAAACTATCTTTCATAAATGTTCTCTTGCTGGTATATCTCACCTCCTGAAATTTTAGGATACAAGAAAACACTGACTATAATTTAGGAATGCTGTTACCTCAGACTGTGAGTCCTCAAGTCTGATTTAATTTGTTCGTATTCATGTAGAAATTAAAAAGCAGAACATAACTATAATATAAGTGACAACAAATACTTTTGAAGGAGCCTGGTTCCCCATTTTCTCAGGAAACATGAGTCATTTGTAGTGGAGATTAAATCAATGTTAAGTGAATGAGTTCATTCTTTTAAAGTTTCTTGTCTTACCATTGTCTATAGGCAAGCAGAAGAGGTAAGTTGATTATCTCAGAAGTTACTAACATCTTTCTCAAGCCTGATACTGCTGTAATAAAATAAACTAGTGCAATCTATCTAGTCTCAGACCTCTTAAATATAATGTAAAAGGAGTTTCTTGCATGATTTATTAGCCTGCTAGGTAGTTCAGTACCTTTAACTACATCAAGTTCCTACAGCTGGCTTATTGTATCTGGGAGGCAACATAAATACCCAGGACAGTTCTACTTTTTTCCAGACTCTCCAGACAAGTTATAACTCTGCATTAGCAAGACACTTGGGAGTCCTTCCCAGCCCGAGCATGAGCTACCTAGCAGTCTGCTAAATCAAATTAAATTTGTGCATGCACCAGTTTTTCTGTTATAACTCCTACTCAGCTCTCCCCTAGCAGGTTATCTGTTTAAACCTCATTGTTGAACTCATATCTCCCAAAACATGAGAATTACTTTTGTCATATTTAAAAGCATATTTCTTAACATTTTCCTCTCTCCCACTGCTTAAAGAAAACTTGATTTTTTTTTTCTTATAACCTCTAGCTTTTATTTTCTTAATGTTGTGTTTCAGCATATATCCACACTTTTAAATTAATATCAGTTGCTATTTTAATGTGTATTACATACAAACAAAGGGACAGATAAGTAGATGAAGAGTAAATGAAACTCTGTAAGAACCTGTTATATTATTAATGTTTATAAATGACTGTCCCTTCTCAGAGTTTTTGTATAACAGCTCCACTCATTCAGCCAACACTCTTCTTTATTTGCAAATTACCAGTGGCAGTCTCAGTTATCCTTTCAGTCAATACTCTCATTCTAGACACTTCTGTATCATTCAGACTTCATGTCAAATCCATGAAGATTTGTAATCATTTTGGAAGATGGAAGACCTGTAGCGCCAGAGTGGACAAGTAGTCAGATTTCCCAACCTTGTCAGTAGGAGAAAGTTACATAATGATAGAACAGCAACAGACATGAAGCCTGCTGAGAAAACTGCACTTTTAATTTTTAAAACCCTTTACTGTTTCTGCTCAAATCCACTCATGACCTTGATTTACTACCTCTTCCTAAGTCTGTGTGTTGTTTCATCATTATCTTCTAAAGCCATTTGCAAAAAATCAATTTCTCGAAGAAAATACCATCTCCCATTTTCAGGTCTGGCAGATGGTTGTATAAGGCATGAATTGTAGCAGACTCCATCATGTCGTGGTGGCAGCAGAGTTAACTGAGAAGATCTTGACAAGGAGATCTTGTGAAGCTGCAAAGACTACACATGCTCTCAATGTTATATAGACCTTCATCTTGAACACCTAGGGAGGCAGTAGCTGTTTGTGGGCATGCAGGAAGAGGTTCCATTCAAAAGGAAATACTGGGTTTTGTAGGCTTAAACCCAAAGAAGTGACCATGCACAGAAGATGCCCCAAAAGGATGCGCTTGTGTAGGCATGTCAAGAGACAGGATTCCATGGATGGTGGTTCAGTCCAGTTTTGTTCCCAGCAAGCTTCAGTTCTAGCCTCTGCCACCGCACCCACATTTACTCTTGCTCTGCCCCAGTCTTGCCTTGACTCTGTGGTATCATTCTGCTTCCTAATTCTGCACATTCCTGCTGAAATCCTTCAGCCCCCTGATTGTCTGTCTGAGCCCTTTGTACAATACTGCAGCATGTCAAGAAACTATAAGGTCTAGACAGCAGTGACTTAAGACATGAATGTTTAAATAAAAAGAGGTGATCTTGTCAGATCATCTGCTGAGAGTTTGGGACAATGGTATGAGACCATTAATTTTCTGATGTTTCTTTGTGTTGCAGGGTGGGAATAACGCAGGCCATACTGTGGTTGTTGATGGGAAAGAATATGATTTTCACCTGTTTCCTAGTGGCATCATTAATCCAAAGGCAATTTCTTTTATTGGTAAGGCAATTTTGGAATTTACCAGGTTTGGAAGGTCATCATCCAGTTTTTTTTTTTTCTTCACATTGCCAGCTGGTTAAGGGGATGCTGTATTTCACTGTAAAGTTACTTGATGCAAATGGCATGATAAAAAAGTTTGCATTGCTTACTGCACATTAAACTCATTTAAGGGAGGCAAATTTAAGCCTTAAACTTGTCCAGAGTTATGATTCTTTCTGACAGAAAAAACATATACAGACTGTGCAAGAAATGAGTGTAGGTTTTAGTGAGTCACAGATCTGTAGTTGCAGTTTTGTTCCATTTGGTAATTTCCAAATGCATGATTGAAATATATAATTTTTTTTTCCCTCTACTAAATATGGTGTGTTGCCTTGCATTCCACTTTACTCCCTTGTCAGTTAGTAAAGACTATAGCTTAAGTTATCCCAAATTTAGGCTGAGACACACTTCTGCAGATATTTCTGATGTTCCCAAGAAGGAAGCAGTAGCTGTTTCCAGCCCACTACATTGGTAACCCTTCACATCTCGTCAGTAATGCTCTGTATTGCTTGTGAATTCTATATTGGGGCTCAAAAGCAGGGAGAAGGCACTGCTAATGCATTACAGCATAGTTGTTCTGAGTTTGAAATAAATACATTAATATTGAAGAAAAACTAAATAGTGTTGCACAGACTAGTCAGTGTTGTAAGGCCATGGACTTCTCTGAGCTTTTACCAGTGAACAGTGGAGGCTGAAGTTGTGCTGCAAAGTCCACCACAAACAAAGACAAGAATCCGCTTACCTCAGCTGGCTTCAGAGCAGGCTCAGCATTCACATCTGAAAAAAGCAGGCTCTGTTTTTTTTTTTTCTGATTTTAGCAGGCTTGTAGCTGCTTACCCAAAATGAAGATTTATCCAAAAAGTTCTCAAGATCACTTTGTGAGAAATGTGAGAAACTTAGTCTTACTTTTAAAATAAAATTTTGGACAGCAAGTGTTTACATGCCTTACATCCTAAGAATGAGAATTTTATTTCTTGCTTTAAAATAAATCATTTATGTTCCCACAGGTAATGGAGTGGTTATACATTTACCAGGCCTGTTTGAAGAAGCTGAAAAGAATGAAAAGAAAGGTTTGTAGAAAGTAATTTTTAACCTTTGTGCTGGCTCCATGTTGAGGGTTTTTTTTAAGCCTTTGTTTCTGACCATAAATATTCAGTGCATTCTGGATTTTAAATAATGAAGAAAGTGGTATTTAAAATGTTGGATACTGTTGTAGTCTTCAGACAGATTTTCTAAAGCAATCTTTTCATGGGTTGTCAGGGAGTTTTATGGCACTTGATACCACATTAGATAGAAAATAAAATCCTAAAGTGTGTGGCAAAGCTCCCTTTGTCCTCAGAGGTGATTTAACCCAGAGTTTCTGTGTCTCCATTTCTGTGCCCAAGTATAAACTCAGTTGGTTCTGCTTTGAGTGAGACCTTCTAAAGTCCCTGACGTCTTAAATTGATTTATGATGCTGTGTATAAAAATTCTCTATATTCTGAGGCATACATGTATTTAGTGATTTATTGTATAGCAAGTTCAATGAAAATCTTTTCTTAAAATAAGAATTGTGTATAAGCTGCAGCATTCTGGCATTAAGAGTGTTTTTGTCCATTCCAAAATGAGAAAGCTGAAAAAGTAAACAATGAGAAAAGTTTGTTAATGAAAACATTGCTAATATTTGATATTCACTTGTTATATCCATTTTGTTTACAGATATCTTAACAAGAAGCTATATAAGCTAGAACAAAGACATAGAAAAACTAAAAGCAAATCTCAAAAGTCTGAGCAATCAGCGTAGCTGAAATCCTGCTTTTCTTTGTATCTTCTGACAGGTTTAAAAGATTGGGAGAAAAGACTGATTATATCAGATAGAGCACATATAGGTAAGTGATGATTGCAGGGGGCAAAATCTTGGAAAGGAATGCTTAGTTCATGGTGCTAAACTACATTATTACTCCACAGAACAGTCATGTATTTGATCTGATATGGCTTCTTTATATGTTGTGTATCTGAAGCATAATAATGGAATTTATAAAACACTGAAGAGTGATACTTTACATGTTTTCAGTGTTTAATGAATGCTTGCTCTGTTTTTGCATGGGGAGGCCTGTGCACTGTCAATGATACCAAAGGCACTTTCTCTTGAACTTATAGATGACTTTGATTTAAAGAATGTTTTTCTCCTTTGGTCTCCCATTATGTCCATCTGATTTTTCCATTGCAGTGTTTGACTTTCACCAGGCAGTGGATGGGCTTCAGGAAGTGCAGCGTCAAGCACAAGAAGGAAAAAAGTAAATATTTTCAGCACCTTCATTTCATTAACAGTGATGCAAATTTGAAAAATTGGTGTAATTTTGGAGGACAGAAATGCAATGTATCTCTAAAGAGCCTTGTTGGTGTTACTAATTCTGTGACTGTGTTCTGCTCCTGCCTATGTTAGTGAACAAACTCTGAGGTTTTTCTGAAAAGGAAGGGTATGAATTCTTACATGTTTCCCTTTTCCAGTTCTCTGCAATGTATAGAGACATTCTGAAATTCCTACCAAATCATCAAAACCCATTTCTATTAAAATGATGTTTCCAGTCTAGCTTGATATCAACTAGTGACTCTTTTGAATCTGGTCTGAAGTGTTGGTGTGATTAGATTCCACACTTGTAATTGCTTATTGTATATTCATTTATACTTCATGGAGATAGTTTCTATTTTAATTTTAATCTTGCACTTTAGCACAGTGTGTAACTATTCATACATCATTATTCTGGTTTCTGAAGGAACAAAGGTTTATGTGAACACACTCACTATATTTTTCTCTGTTGGTCTGTTGGGTTTTTGATCCCATTAGACAATTTCAGCCAAAATTAACATAAAAAGAGAGATCTCAACATTACTGTATTTCTAAAATGCACATTAAAATAGACTTGGGTAGAGAGACAGTTTCATTTTTCGCCTCATTAAGGTAAGGGCTGCAGCAACAGTTTGTTGGGACAGAGCTGGCAAGAATAATGTCAAAGCCATAGGAAAACAGTTTGCTCACAGAGCTGATTGTTGTTTACAACTGTAGACAGGGCTACAACTGTGAAAGTGTGAAAATGACGTTTGTTTCCTATTGCTTGTGATAAGGAATGTAGGAGTACCCTAGGATAGGTATAGTAACCATTATTACTGTATGATATATGTGTATATATATACATAATTTCTACTAAGCTTGTCTGTCTCAGCCAGATTCAAGGCTTAGTGCTTTACTGCATACCATGAATGTTAGTAATATTTATGCAAATCCACTGAAGCATGAAAGTTGCTATGTATTTGTTATTATAGAACTTTAGTCTTTTTTTTGTCTCATATCTTCTGCCCAGTATATGGTATATTGAAGAGCTTTAACAAAATTACTTAGCATAAAGCATATTTTTGCATATATTTATACAAGTTTGGGGGGTTTCTTTTTAATTAGTATTGGCACAACAAAGAAGGGGATTGGACCAACATATTCTTCCAAAGCTGCACGAACAGGCCTTCGAATTTGTGACCTCCTTTCTGACTTTGATGAATTTTCTTCAAGGTACAACTATTTTCATTTCTAAATATTATGTTAGAGTGCTACATTTTGGCTGACCGATTTGCTTTTAAGGAGATGTTTTAAAATATGTGTCTGAATTTTGTATATAAACTGTCTAGAAGGAGAAGAAAACTGGAAAGAATATGTGTGTGTATTTCCCGTACTTCAGAGTTTCTCATCATTTAAAATGTAATTTTGTATGTTGGGAAATGCACTGGTTGAGGTATCAAAGCTTTGGGTATTTTCTCTTGACAGCTCTCAGTATATACTATGTATAATATAAGCTGAGTTCTTGCCAAAGGTTCTATGAACAGTAACTCAGAGTGTTCTTCATAGATACGATTTCAATATTTTACAGGTTTAAAAATCTGGCACAGCAATACAAGTCAATGTTTCCCACATTGGATATTGATATAGAAGGACAATTGAAAAAGCTAAAGGTAAGGATTTAACACTTGTAATATTTGTTCAGTTTCAGGGAAAGTATAGAAAAAACCCAATAATATTTCTTTTAATTTAAAAAGTAAAAATTAAGTGTACCAGAACTAATACTTATTAAACTAATTAAATTAAATGAAAAATTAATATCTTCATTATTATAAAACCTTTTAATAAGCAGTAGTTATACTTTGTAGTAGAATGTTCTCTTATAGTGGATATTAAAATGAAATTTGTGGATTATTTAATTCTCTTAAAATATTTTATCTTTTTGACATAAAATAACTGTTGTATTAAAGTAGCAAAGAGAACACAGAGTGATGCATGCAGTTAGCAGTTTCCAGCCATGACTGATCTAGTCTGTCTGAGAGACTTCCATGCTTGCTGAAGAATTGTTTGTGGAATCTGTGTTTCAAGATCTTGGTATTACAAGAAAAATGTCTTTTTATAAATAAATTCAGAAGAGCCACTGGTAAAACATCTTCTTTCATGAATAGGTAAGAAAAAAGGTTGCTCTTACTTCTCCCAAGTTTTGTCTGGTGCTTGTTCAGAGCTGACACCCTGCCTTTAAAGATGTTTTTTAATATTTATGAGTAGTGACAGTTGGTTTTTTTTTCCTTTTGGAGCTTGCACTATTTCCAGGTCCCACTCTCAGTGTATTGTAGACTATAGACACACTATATAGAGACAATGTCAACAAAATGAAGTAGGTATAAAACATGTCTGTGGATAGAAATGGTACAGGAATTATGGCATTCTAATGCCATAACAGGTTGTCTTTTCTTATGTGAGTGGTTCAGTATATTGATTTGTTTTCAATAGAATATAAGCTAATGGTTGTATTTTTCAGGTAAAACGTGGTTACCGAAGCTGCTTTTCTGAGGTTATCTGTATGTTCCGTGTTTCTAAAGTGAACACAGTGTTCCCTGCTCCCAGCCATTGTCTGGGGAAGCTGACATTTCTACTCAAATTTGCAGGGATATGCTGAAAAAATAAGACCTATGGTTCGAGATGGTGTGTATTTTATGTATGAAGCTCTTCATGGTTCCCCAAAGAAGATCCTTGTTGAAGGAGCCAATGCAGCATTACTTGATATTGACTTTGGTAAGTTAAATTCTAAACTCAGTTTAACTCCTAAGATAGAGTTTTCTTTTGATTAATTTTGTTTTGGTTTGTGTTTTTATCAGCTTTACAAACAGCAGGAAAACAGAGAAACAGAATAGTCTTTCCTGTAATAGGAACAGGTCTCCCAAAAGTAAAGCACATTAAGCCAGGGATTGTATCATTAACAGGATTAAGTGCTTAGGGTTTAAATACTGATTTTTTACTGAAGCTTATTCCAGTGGAGTTGAAATTTCACTCCAGATTCTTGTCTTTAGTAGTTTTAAATGTGTGTATGTGTGTACATTCCAGGCACCCACTGCAGTGCTGCTGTAATAATTCCTCTGCAGTGGAGGGAAGATTAAACTGGTGCAGATAACCTGTAGCTTCTTCAGTTGATCTCTGCTCTGCTCTCATACCAAAAGCCTAATTGAATTACTTAAGACTCCATGAAGATGAAACAAGGAACTGGAGAGATATTGCAATCCAGAGTCATAGTGTAGAGGTCATGAATAAGCTCTGAAGGCTTAGAAAATTTGCTGCAGATACTCAGAACTTCTTTTGTAGAGCACTGGGCATCTCAGACTGTGACCTGTACAACAGGCTCTCTGTGGATGTTGCAGAAATACCTTCTGTGATAAATGGGATAGTGGAAAGAGCTTGACACAGCAGCAGCATCCTGTAATAAATCCAGTACTTAATGAAAGTAGTATTGAGATGCTTTTGAATTTCTCCCTTGAGGACAGTGCTCAGTGAAAGTTGCAGAGGTTGAATACAGAAAAGCTTACATGTTGGAACAGATCACACATATTTGATACCACTTTAAATATAAGAAAGAAGTGTGTTTTCTTACACTAATAATATGCTTATACAAATTGCCAGGTTAAGTCAGTTATTTCAGTGGAAAAAATCCTTCATTTCGGGGGGATTTCTGTGGAGCTTTAGAAATCTAAATACATATTGTTCACTACAGGAAGAAGCAATTTGGGGAAGAACAGCTTAATTTGTTCTCTTAAAATCAAAATGGAGACATGTAGTAAGAAGAATTTGCCCTGCTCTTTGTCTGCCATTTCAGTTTTAAAGCCAAACATACAGGTGAAAATCTCCCTGAAGGGAGAAAGGAAAATCAGTCTTTGTTTCTTACCATTGCTGAAACAGGGTTGTTTTGCTGTGGTTTTCTGACAGGCACGTATCCTTTCGTGACTTCATCGAACTGCACTGTAGGTGGCGTCTGCACCGGGCTCGGTGTTCCTCCCCAGCACGTTGGTGATGTGTACGGTGTGGTGAAGGCGTATACCACCCGGGTGGGAATTGGAGCCTTTCCCACTGAGCAGATTAATGTAGGTTTAATGTTACAAAATGCAGTATATACCATTGCCAAAAAATAAGGTCAACAGAATGGGGTAAGGTTTATATCGATGATAAATAAGCACCATAATAATAATAATGTCAAGCCAATCACACTCACTGAGAGGAAAATCGCATTAGAAACTTAAGGTATTTTTCTTTAGAGGAGAGAAACATCAGAGGGGTGATGTTCTGTTACAGTGGCCACACTTCTATTGTAATAAGTGATGTGAAAACAGATATCATCATTTTATGTAATATTATTAGGTGTGTTTCAGTGGCTAGAGTTTATTGTAGGCTGAAACTGTCAGTGCATCACAGGAAAGCTTAAGTTACCAGATACAACTTCTGTGCTTAACAGCCTGTGTTCTGTGCCATTTATAGAATAAATGTGGCGTGTGCATCAGCCAGTCATGCACTAATTGATCAATAAAAAGAAGGGGAGAGATTTTGATTCTTTTAAACTGTCTATTGTATTTTCATTATCAAGGAACTAGAAAGCTCGGGGTATTGATTTTGAGCTATGCACACAGCAGTCTCTAAGTCAGTGATCTGAATCTAATTTAAGGATTTAGTCACTAAAATTCTTTCTCTAATGGTTCAAATGAATTGGTGATGTCCTTTAGTTTTATGAATCATGAGCATAAAGTTTATTTCTTCTTCATTTTTAACACATAAATGCTGACAGCCCAAAGGAAAGAGTTGGCAGTTCCATACTGTGGTAGAACCTAGGAGCCCTACGCACAGTCAAGGAGCCTGTCAACTTAGACATTGTATAAGCATTGATCTTGTCCCAAGCATTTAAAGTCTTGAGCCCAAAAACAATAGATGCAAAAAAATGAGGTGAAGAAAGTAAATGCAAACAAAATGAAAGCCAGGGCTGAACTGTCAAGGGAATCTTCCTATCAGATGAAGAAGGAAGAAAAGTGTCTCCTTGGACCATGAAATACTCGTATTAAATAAGTACTTTGGAAATGCTAGTGGCTGAAATACAAAAATCCTGTGCATGAGGGGCTTTATTCTCTGTCCTAGTCTCCTCCTAATAATTTCCCCCCTCCCCCCGCCCTACAAAAAAGCCTTGGAATTGAATAAATGTATTTTTATTGCTATTCATTTATATTTGCTTTCCTGCTATTTTTCAGAGGAATACCATCAGCATTCTTTCTGTCTCCTTTTAGGAAATTGGAGACCTTTTACAGTCCCGTGGCCACGAATGGGGAGTAACTACAGGCAGAAAGAGACGCTGTGGCTGGTTAGATCTTGTCATTTTGAAATATGCTCATATGATCAACGGTTTCACTGCGTAAGCATCACAGATTTTCCGCTACATTTGGAAGTGATAATTTTGTGCTTCGCAGAATAAATATGTAGGTAACATTAATATAAGTCTAGTAAAGTGTTACATTTTAAGCAATAAAATAATTCACAATGGGCAACTGAGAATTGTCTTAATACTAATAATAATCTTAATTCCTTTGATTACTATTTTTTTCAAATCAAGGGATTTTACGACATCGTAGCAGTGATTTTTTTTTTTAATATATGTTTTCACTTTGCTTATGGCAGCTGGACAATGTAGATTGGCTCAATATGTCAGTTTTCTAACAGTTTGCTGTAGTGTTCTTGATCCAGTGCTTTCCAGTCTTATGTCATGATCTAGAACCTGCTGGTTTTGAGCTTGGGTTGACTCTAGTGGATCATATGTGTAGGACCAATGCTGCATCATTTGGAATCACTGCCTCTTTGAGTGAAATAAGTGGGATGATGCAAAGTGTACAGCAACTGTCACAGCTCTCATTCCGCTTCCAACAGGTTCATTTATTTCCAAAGGAGTAGTCTAATATTGTATTATAAATGCTGCTTTTAATGGGCTGAATTTTCTTTTCATTGGGACTGTGTGACTGACTTGGTTGATAAATTATTTTGTAATTCAAAATATATATTAAATTGACATTTTAAAGGAAAAGTGGCTGTTCAAAGGAACTGTTCAAGAGTATAATGCCATCAGCTAGCTTATGTCTAATGCTAACATGCTACTAACTATTATAAGCCTTTAATTTATAACTAATTAGCAATCTGTATTTTCAAAAAAAGTTGTAAAAGTTTCATTACATTTTTCTTCATATAAAGTGTAGACTTACTCTTGTATTCAGGCAAACTTCTTCATGTATGTGAACACATTACCCTGGGCATTTTAATATCTTATAAACTGAGACTTAGTATTATTTATGCTTCTAATGTTACAAATTATCTTTGTTCATTAATTTGTCATAAGGGGTTTTTAAATTTTTTTTTTTAACTTGGATTTATATTTTGCTTTAATTTACACAGCTCTAATTTATGTGGAAATAGTATTAGGAAGGTATTATGTTTCCTTCCATTTCAGTTCTATACAATCACTGCACTTCTGTCAACAAAACTGTCATCTCTGGTAACTGTGATAGTGAAAAACCAGTGTGTTCCTTTAAAAGGTTCATTAATCTGACAACCCCCAACAGCACAGCCCAGGCACTGAAAGTCAGTGGTCCCAGGCTGGCATCTTTCCTACAGAACTTTATGCATGATTTTAGTAACCACATGATGCTTGTAAAGTCTGTTTTAAAAGTGTAATTTGGTAAATAAGTCTGTCTTATAGTTGTGATCAGTAGGAATACCAGAAATAATCAGGTAGTGATGAAAAGTGACATGCCATCATACACACACACACAAAGTCAAGTAAGTGCCACTTTACATAGTCAGCCTGTATTTCCATGCACTGAACTGAGCCCTGTGCATCTCTATGAGCAGCCAAGCATTTGGAAATATGTCTTAGTAAGTCAATCATGTGTTCATCTGAGAGGTGGGAATTCAATTAACAATGTTCATAGTTTAATGTATTTGTGTATTTCCGCTTGCTGGGTTGCCTAAGCTGGATTTGTGAATACAAAACTAGAAGAGAGGAGGGGGGGAAAGAGATGGAAAGTATTAAAGAGGAGATTAATCATGTGTGTGACTAACTGATGTTTTTCTGTGCAGTTTGGCATTAACAAAACTGGATATTCTTGATGTCCTTGATGAGATTAAAATTGGTGTTGCTTACAAATTGGGTGGAAAAAGAATTCCATATTTTCCAGGTATGTTGTTAAATATCTGTGTTTATTTTTCTCTTTCCTGCCTGTTAAGTCATACCTGTTGGGAAAGACTGTTTGCTTTTTACAGTCAGGCTTGATTTCTTTTTTGCTAGACTTCCTGTAGAAATTTGCAGAACTGTGATATCAGTATGAAGACTACTGTATCAGTATATGAGCCTTTTCTAGTCACTTTATGTCTGTATATATGATGACAAGAAGTTCAGAACAAGTAAAATCTCGTGTTAGAGTCTCTGTCTTGTCCCATTAGATTATTTTATTTACACAAGGAGTCTGAAAGTCAGCAAGATTCAGGTCAGTGACTGTGTATCATTGGCAGTAGCCTCTAATGAAGTAAAGTAAAAATAAAATCCGTGCCTCAGCTGTGCAAAAATTAGATGGGTACAAGCAGGTTAAAGCTGCTTATGGGCAACCATCGTATAACTGTAAATAACAACAACAACAGTGTGCTTAATAAAAAATATACATTGCCTCATGAATATGCTTCATCTTAAAACCTTCAAGGTGTAATAGTATGTAGTTTTTGTACATTAATGATGTTTTCAAGATACCTGTGACAGTCTGTGCTGAGGTGAGGGGTTTGTTCTGTTGAGATGAGGGATTCTGGAGGCACGGGGAGGGCTGGCAGCAGCTTTACTGCCACTGATGGTAGTTCCTGGCTGTGGACTGTAGCAGAGTGAGAATTCCAGTGGGGAAGGGCTTGCAGACATCTAAGTTTTTAGCAAGCCTGATTTAACCCTGTTCCATGAAGGTGAAAATTTTTGAAAGTCATGCCTTGTCTACGGGAGGACTTCTGTTTTATTGTGTGCAAATCTAAACCAAAAAATGGAACTACTGGAAATGTCAAATAATTTATTTCCTTAAAAATACTACTATAGTCTTCTGACAATGTACAGTGCATCCTACAGTTTTGACAAGAGGAGGCTGCTTTACTGGATCCTCTTGAATCAGAGTTCTTTTCCTAAGTAACAGAAATTAGTCTAAATTACAAGTAAATAAATTAATCAACCAGTAGAAATACTGTGGCTTTTTTTATTCTTCAAATTTTAAATATTATGAAAAGACTTAGGTCAAGAACCATAGGTATGTTCTTTTAAAGTGGAGCAGCTAAAATAAACTGTGATAAAAATTGTTCTCCCACAGCTAATCAGGAGATACTACAGAAGGTGGAAGTAGAGTATGAAACAATGCCTGGGTGGAAGACAGACACAACCGGTGCGCGCAAATGGGAGGACCTCCCACCCAAGGCCCAGAATTACATCCGCTGTGTGGAGAACCACGTTGGAGTGCCAGGTGAATCTTTCTGTAGATGTACATGTGAGGATGCCACAGCAGACAGGAATAGCTCTGTAAAAGCGCTCAATTTGTTAGTCAGGGAGTGGCTTGATTTGGGCAGGAGGCAATGGAAGTACCTGTGGTTGGGCTGATGATGGTAAATGACAGCTTGCCAAGAAGCAGCAAGGAGGGGTGGTCTGCAGGCAGGGCTGCAGTGTTACAGAGGCCTCCAAGCTGTTACTGACAAGGATTTAACCCGAGGAAAGATAAACGTGTATTGTTCTTGGCAAACTGCTGCCTTTTGTCAGTGAAAACTTCTGCACCATGCTTCAGTGCATAGTTAGTCTAAAGTCTTCCCTTTACTGTCCTCTTCCTTTCACTTTAACTCTGCACTGCATCCCTGTCTGAACATAGACTTCTCTTTTTTCTTTTTTTTTTTCTTTTTCCTCTCTTCCATCCTTACGTAAGGAGGTGTGTTGCATAATAGATGCAAGATTATTTAGCCTGATTCTGCCCCTTTGGAAGAATGGGAATCTTAACATGATCAGTCTCCAGAGGTTAAGCCGTCCTGCTTTTTTCAAATGTAATTGCTAGAGCTCTGGAGGTGCCAAGAGCTAGGTGTGGCATGAATGGTGGAGTTTGAAAACCAGTTTCCACAGTAGCAAACTTAGAAAGCTGGCATGTGTGCTTTTGTTTTCCATAAAGCACCTCAGAGGTCATATTTGGGGAGTGTGAGCCAGTTGCAACTATAGAAATTCCAGTATTGTTCATGGATTAGGAAGCATCTGATAGAGCCTGAAACTCAGTGAATTGCTGGTGTGTGGTCATAGGTGCAGGTGATGGGGTATTTAAGTAAAGCTCCCTTTATTTCATTTCTCTGCTTCTTGGTGCGAGGACAGAGTGCCTTGGTGGGTTTGATGGCTAAAGGAGAACTACCTACAGTCAGTTCTGTAGTATCCATAGGCCATGGGCAATAAAGACTGGAGTGGAACCATTATAGTATGGTATTTGGGGTGGCTGCTCACACTGGATAATGTTTTCAATTGCAGCTTTACATTTAACACATTATAGTTTGTGTGCATGACTGTCTCCTGGTCCACATCAAGAAAACCTCACAGTCTGGCAGAGCTCTTGCTTCTTCTCTGCAGGGATTTACCTAAACAGCCTGTCACTCAAGGCAGTGACAGTTAAACCTACAACAAACATGCTTGACTTTCTATTGGGCCTTCCATCTGCAATGCTTTATGTTTGATATAATTATTTCATGCTTTCAAACTTCAGTATGTTGCACTTCTAGTGTGGTAATGCAGCAGGAGTAAAGTGATTTTTGACAGTAGAACTTCCTAGCATTGTGTTTCAGCACAAAGTGGGCATAGTTCATAGTGAAGTGTGATGAAAGGTGAAAGTTATTCCAATTAATTGATTATAATTTCCTTTCAGTAATTGTTCTAATAGATGTGTTTTCCTCCCTAGTTAAATGGGTCGGAGTTGGAAAATCAAGAGAGTCGATGATCCAGCTATTCTAAATGAAGAACTTCAGTGATGAGAAGCACAATGTAGCGTTCATCAGTTCCTTGCTGTTTCCTCTTTAAATGGAGATGCTATTTAAAACCAACATGATGTTCTAGGAGTTGAATAGAAACAAAACATATATTCTGTATTGTAACATTTTATTTATCTTTAAGTTTTCAGTAAATTCAGTGTAAAATCTTCTTGGTGGCCATCATTTAAAAAAAAAAAAATAAACAAAAAAGTATTCTTAACAAAATAAGGAAAAAATATTTTTTTAAATTTGAGCCATGTTACTGTTTGAAAGTATTTTACATCCATATAGTTATTTCTTCTTGCTGAAACCAGTATTAAGCCTTTCCCAGTAGTTACTGGGTAACTTTAGAGTTGTGAAGCTTGGATTTGTTCTTCAACTTCAAATGTTAAAATGTCTAGGTATCTGGGCTGGCAGTAATAAGACAGATACTATGTACTTAAATAGGTTGGATTATATCAATTTTCAGTTTCTAAAATACAGTAAAGGTAGGTATTTTTTGACTGCACAAAGTAAACACAGTTTTCTCTAATTTTTATATAAATAATTTTTTAATAGCCCACTAAAATGAATGGAGAGCAGCTAGAGTATTTTTATCACAGAGTCTGTTCTAGTAACTGAGGTAACATCTGTAGAGGGGCCAAACTGGAGAGAGTTGACCTGTCTAATAATTCAAATATCCTGTGTACTATCCCTGTGGAGGCTGTCAGATGTGCAGTCTTATGCAACAGGGAAGGAGCGAGTGAAGGTGGAAGGAAAAGTCCTCAGGGTACAAAACACACAGGGGGAGTGGAGCCAAGACAGCATCCTGTGTTTTCTCAGTGAACCTGAGACATTTCTTCCTGTTAATGCAGTGATTGTCATTTCCAAAGTTTTACTGTAGTTATCTGTGGAGGAACTTGGGACTTGCAGCTCTGTAAGGCACACTCGCTTCCACAGCTCCTAGGTTTCCAAGAATAAATCAATGCATGACTTGATGATGACTGCTGCAGTATTTACACCCCTCACGCATTTTGACCTTCCTCAGCAAAATGTAATGTCTATTTATAGAAGGGGATGATATGTGGCGGCAAGGGTTGGGACATGTGGAAGCTGTGAAGAGGTCCCAGAATCTTTAAGAATACACTTGCATTTCTTTGTGGATTCTTCTGATTTATAATGGCTATACTTCAAGAGCTCTCAAAAAAAAGGCCTGCCTCTTGTAGAGGAAAAAGAATATACTAGAAATGGAGTTATTCCCCAACTGTGGAATTTTCCAACTGGATTTCCTTTTCTATATTTGTCTGAGAGAGCTGTAACAGTATTTTTGTATCATTCCCAGGGGCTGTGGAAATGGCATCACAACTCCAGTAATGCCATTATGTAGTGTAAGAAAAGATCCCTTTTCTGAGATGATCACTCCAAGGATACAAAACAATGACATTCTTCACATCAGAGATGGGGAAAAAGAAAAGCCTGGCTGGAGTATCTTGTGTCATACTCATCCCCTCTGTCTTTTCTCACTCAATATTAAATAATGGTTAATGTTCACACTCACTTGTATCAAGAAGCAGTTGCAAAAGTACCAGTACAAGCACATAGCAAGCACAAAATTTAACTGTTTATGGATGTATTTTTGCTTGTAGGGCAGAATTCTTGCACCCTCTGGCTGCAGTGCAGTCTTTGTACCCCGGTTCTTCACAGACTGTGGCTTTATGCCACAATCAAATACTTTTTATCTCTAAACAAAATTAAAAAAAAAAACCCCAAAGCTGTGAATCCTTAATTCAGCACCAACTCCTTTGTCAGTCTTTGACAAGTTGTTTAATCTCCTTGCTACTGTTTTGCAATCTGTAAAATGACAATTAGGATTACTGCCTCACCTTTTTTAAACTGTTTTTTGGAGGTTGATGGGTCGAGCCCTGCAGTCCTTACTGTGTCATTGATGAGGATGCTCTCCCTTTATGGGTGTTCTAATGAGAGAGTGATGAGATTTCTGACCTTATTTAATATTTGCAAAGCACTTCTGAAAGGTGCTTGATAAGTGGTGATTATTACAAGCACTGTGAAATGTGCCTCATTTATATGAGGTCATTTAGCATAAAGATGCTTGGAGATACAGTAATTAAGTTTTGTTTTCACATGGCTTAACCTTGTGACATTTGCCTACTGGGTGATCTAGACTTGTTCCTTTTCTTGGCCTCATCTTCATCAGTGCGTTTGTGTTAGGAGGTTGCCGCTATATTTAAACTTTGGTTGATTTATAGGCAGAGTCCACAATGACTAACAAGCCACTTGGTGTGCTGCATAACTGGATTAAATGATTGACTCTAGGTGAAGTATTTGGCATATTGAAAATAAGGGTTTTTTTCTAGTGTAATTTTCACAGGATTATTTTCTCTTGTTCAGTGAATCTTTTTATTTCCATTAAGCAATTTTTTCACTAAGTCTCTGTTAGATCCACATTGCCTGTCTTTGCATTCAATGATTCATCACAAACACAGTAATGTTGTCAATAAGCATGATGTAAAAGGCAATTATCCTGTGATTTACTCTTGTTACTGTAAAAATAATATCGTGCATTTCATTTCATAGCATAGATTTTATAAAATGAAAGTTCTACTCCTGTTGAATTTCATATGTGTTGTCATTGAGTTAAATGTGAATAAGTTCAGGCTTTTATCAAAAAGCTCTTTAATCTACTGAGTGACACAGTGCTTAATAAGAACATTTTTATGTAAATTTACTTTCATTTTGGCTATTTCCCTTGTGTATTATTTTGTATTGTTTGGAATTTCATTTTAATAACAATCACTGTGATTAATTTATTTCTTCTTTCTTCCTAGCCAAATGCAATAAAACTGGTTGATGCATCATCCTGTTAGATATCTGGATGGAAGAATAAGGGTTAAACATCTCCCAAAATGGCATAATTTGTGGTAAAGATTATAATTATCTAAAAGTAGCAATTAGTGATTCACTTATGCACATGAATGTATCTGACACACTTTCTCACACTTACCTGTACAATACAGCCTTCGTAGCCAGGTGTATGCTTCCTAACGCATGCAGTATAGGATTTTGACACTTTTGTCATTTTTAATTTGGCTATATATGGTCTTACAGTTCTGGCATAATGCACTTTATAAAAGGAATGAAAATCAAGCATTTCCATAGTAATGTGCAAACAATGCTTACACCTTATGCAGATTTTTTTCAGATAAATTTTTGGATCCACACCTGTTTATTTTGTCCTGAAAGACATATTAAAACCAATTTAAAGTAACAGTGCTTGGTCTCTATTTCTCTCTCTCTCTCATCTTCTTTATTTTATTTTTTTTAAAACACAAAACACTTCATACAAAAACCTGGTTCAGTGTTTCATTTTTCATTCATATTTTGTTCAGGATTTTAAAATAACAAACTAGCAGCATTACTGAATAAATGGGTATTTTCGCTCAATCTACAGATTCTCAGTGGGGTTTTTTTACCTTTTTTTCTGTATTCCATAAACTTTGTCACACATACCCATTTACAAACTGAGCAGGGATCCACCTTTACCACTGGGGATTTATAGTCAGTTACCTTCAGTTAGCTCACCTAAGTGAGCAATGGCTTTATGAAGGAAAAAAAACATTTTCTAATTTATGCAAAAATGTTCTTGCCATACCAGCTGGCTCCAAGCAACTGCTGTGAACTCCATCTAGCTCTTCATCAACAGCACTGTTGTAGAAAGGAAAGGTAGATACAGGTTCAGATACTTTACATGGTCTCAAGCTCTAGCCCACTCCTTACAGCTCTTCCTTTACAGCAGTGTTTTGTAACCATCAGAAAAATAACTTCAAGTGGTGGATATTTGCAAAGAGGATGAGCTGGCATCACCCTTTTAACAACACATCAGGTAAGAAAGAAGTTCCAGCTCCAACCATCTTACCTTTGGAAGAAATCCCTGTTTGTGGTACAGGATCTTTATCAGGGGAGTAGCCTGTGCATTTACTAATGTAGCCTGTGGTTACTAATTTAAGTGAGTGTGTTAGTGCTGGTTTCATCTCTTTATTAGATCTGTGTTGCCAGTGAAGAAGAGGGTGCCTGGGGCATGGAACATGCTCAAACTATTATGGTGCTACATGGGATTCATGGTGTGTGAGAAGTGGTATTGTACAGCCTGCTTCAGGGAGGTAAGAAAGTGAGTTCTTTCCTTCCCAAATCACAAGTCCATCATCAAAGGAGCTTTGTTAAGCAACACATTTTACTTTCAGATGGGGCTGGCTGAACCCTTATATATATTGCTCAAATTTAAAGTAAAAAATTAAGGAGTCAGCCATAGAGTGAGGCATTGAAGAAGTAAAGTCTAAATAAGGATTTCAGGATTTTGCCTTTTAATCTCATAGATTTACAGTAAACTAGTTGTTCTAAAATACCTTCATGTGTTACTAATATCTACATTTCTGGAGTAGAGACTGTGCATTAAATGTTTGTGCATTAGCTCTATGAGACTGTCTTTAAGGAAGAAAAACAAGAAAAATATCAGGAAAAGTCTTGTGTAAGCACTTAGACTTTATAGCTTCCTTTAATGTAGAAAATTTTGGTCAGCAGATGCATTTTTCAGTGGTTGGAAGCAGTACAGATTTTAACACTATATACAGAATGTCTTTGTTAAGGAAATGTTTTTGTCAGGCAAAAAAATAACACTCATATTTGAGTGTTTTTGCAGTCTTGAGTTAACGTACCCTTCCTTTGGCAGGTGTTACCTTTTAGAAGTTGAATAAGTACACCAGAGTTTACATTACAGGCCTGTAAATAGTGCCTCAGACAACGGTGTTGGGTTTCAGGAGGTGACTTTACACTACTTGATAAGTGAGGGAGCACTTCAGACAGTTTGGACTATTGCTGAAATCCTTAAAATACCCTGGGCAGAAGCACTGGAGACGTGTTTGTTAAGGACTGCAGAATACCATGAACTATACATGCCCTTACAGCAGAGGTGGAAGCATACATCTTCCTCTTTATCAGGTGAAACTTTTAATGCAAACTGGGCCTAATTCTTCGAATGTGTGGAAATTGTGTTTGCTGCAGAGGTTTGTGGAAGCCCAGCTGGCCTGTAAATGGAGATGCTCCTGTGCATGGGGTGCTGGAGTCAACCTTTGGCGAGTTTGACCAAATGACAAACTTGATAAATACATTTTATTGCCAGTCACTATCATAAAAATTGTTTTCTCTGGTTCTGAAGGGGAAACTCACAGTTACAAACATGTTGTATTCAGAGTTATGTTTCCATCGAGATTCTGAAAATAGTGCAGCACTCTGCTGTGAATGGCACCCTGTCCTTTGAGTTCTGAATTCAGGAGTGGGTGACAACATATGGCAAAGACTTTGATAAGCTTGAGGGCTGGGCAATGGAAGGCTTGTGAAGCTCCAGAGGAAGTGCAGGGTTCCCCAGATCTCAGTACAGAGTGAGAAGCACCTGGCTGAGGAGCAGCTCTGCTGAAAAGGACCCAGGGTCTACAGCACATGGCAGGATGAGTATGAGCCAACGATGCATTTGCAGCTTGAATGAAGGAAATGGCCTACTGGGCCCTACCAGGGGGATAATCCCAGGACATGGAGGAAGGTCTATCCCATTACTGATCCTGGTGAGTAACAGCACTGATTCATGCTAAGTGTCCACCTCCTGGTGTCTGTTGTAATGGCATGTTTTGTGTCCTTAGTAAATGGGTGGAGGAGAAAAGGAGCCTCGGGGAGATGATGGGACATTCTTGTTTCAGGAGTTTGCCTTGCTACATGTAAGACTGGTTATGGTCCCAGTGCAGTTACATGTACGGCAGTACTATGGTTACAGCTTTACTGATTGGTTATCATGCTATAGCATCAGAAATAGGCAATGCAGTTCAAATGCGTTTCACACTCCAATTTTCTTCTGCTTCCATGGTTCCCACCGTTGAGGCTGTGCCCTTGTGGTGGCTTCGTCCTGCTCTGCAGTAACTGTTGTCACTGTTCCACGCTTTGGCTTGCACTACAGAGTAGTGCACCCAGCATGGAAACTGGGTTCCTTTTGGGTGAAACTCAACAAGAGGTGCTCTCCAGCAGTGCCCCAACTAGGCTCCAGATGCTAATCAGAGTTCAGTCCATGGGGCTGCACAAGAACTGGTTTGAAGCAACTTTCCACCTACAGTGTGGCTGCTGGGTCCTGAGCACCAACTGCTTTGCATATTTGTTCCTGTAGGTCTGCTTGCTAATATAGACACAGCGTTTGAACATCAGCCATCCCATCTCCTCTTACCCAGTTTTTTGTTCACTTTATACTAATCCCTAACTAATAACTAATTATTCCTTATATGTTTCTATATCAAATGCTTAAGGAAGTCTAAATAGATTATAGCCATTGCATTTCCTTTGTTCATAGAATCAGCTATTATCCAAGATACTCAGGGGTCATCTATTTTTAAGTGCATTTTGCATTTTATCCCATTTTGCATTTACCTCCATGTTTTTGGTGAGCCTTTCCTTGAAAACATTGCTGAAGTCTTGCAAACTACTGAGTCTAGGCTATTAACCCTCCGGTTGTCAACATGTTTTTTTCCAGTGCCGCCTCTAAAAGCATTACATTTTCATTTCTCAGATAATATGATACCACTCTCAACTTGGAAGGTTACTAGAAGTATTTCTTCCTGCCCTGCAATTTCATAGACCCATTCTTTCAGAATTCAGGAATGCAGTTTATATCCATACCAATAGGATGTAATCATGTCTATGTGGGATAAAATACGGTTTGAAGACATTTACTGAATAAGTTCACAAAAGGTTTGCCTTGATGTTCTGAAACAGCATTAAGTTTCTATCTATAGCTTCTAAAGAAGATTAGTGGAAAAGGTAACTAAGACATCAAACCCATTTCCTGAGGATTTGGTCCACTGATTTTAACTATATACATCCTGCAGACAAAGCAAGAATTATCAGTGATCTCTACTTGCCTGTATTGCATTGTGAAATAAATAGGGGGCTGGACAAAAAAGCATCTCCAACTTTGCCAGAAGAACTGAAGTTGGAATAAAACAGCAGTGAGCCCATGGCAGAACAGTGCTGGGGGCTGAACTTGTCTATAAGAATGACCAGTGTATGGGATGAAAAACTGGGAGGAATGGCAGGCTACTCTGCTCTGTTATTCAGTCAGTTATTCAATGCCAAGGTTATGGTTTTGCTCTTGCACCAGTTTCAGTGGTGATCTGTTTGTGTATATATATAGGTAGTTCTTTCTTGGGTTTCAGTAGTGGTAAAGAATTACTATTAGAAACAGAAACAATACTGAGCACCTCCTCTATCAATGCAGAAATGATCTAAATATTGAAGACAGGAAAGATACAACAGCAGAAAAGATTGTGTCACATCAATATCTTCTCTGAAATTCTGATGCAGAAAAAAAAAGATGAATGCATATACATGGCAGAAATGTACTGAGCATAAACGTATAGAGTAAGTGATAGTGCATTTTAATATACATGGAAAAGAGGTCAAGTGGAAAAAGAAGTTGTTAGCTAGTTAAAGCATTACAAATGGGAGAAGACATTTTGTCTGTTAGAGATTGATTTGCACCAGACTACATAATTAAAATACCAAAGCTGGTGTTGATGGAAGTCTGAGCCCTACACAGAACGTATTGATGATTTCCATCCAGGGGAGACATGCCAGCAGCACGAAAAAGTCTCATTCTATTAACTGGCACCCTGGATGGTAGGCCTAGGACTGAATGTGAATTTTGTAGCTTACATCATGCCCCTCATGCAAACTGCTCAACAGAGAACAACGAGAATGAGTGCCTTCAGGACTTCCCAGTGGCAACAGATTTCACCTGAAAAGGCTGCACTAGGAAAATTTCCACATTAGCCCTCGTGATGGTCCCTGTAGCTGTGGCATGTTATCCTGGCAATGTTCAGGGACAGGATTTGACTCTGTGCAGTGTCTGTTTTCCAGGCAGAGCTCTCTATCCAGAGCTGACAATACAGCTACCCATATTTAAAATAAACACGCTTTGTGGGGGCTGCTGCTGGGGGATTGTGGTTTAGACATGGAGAGAGCCAGGTTCTTTGCCAGCATGCGCTGACACAGCCCTTTTGAGCTGAGGGGATGTACCCTGGGTTATTCCAGCTGAACGGCTGCTTTAGGGCATGGATAAAGGCCAGCATGCAAGGCACAACATACAAAGCTCTCTTGAAGCAAGGATTCATTTCCACAACAAAATGACAAGAGCAGGGCTGGATGCAGCTGCAGTGAGGAGGGAGGAAGTTTTTGCCCAGCCTTTCCCATACCATGTGAGGGAGAGGATGGTTTGTGCTGTGTGGGGCTAGTGAAAGGGCAGAGGTACCTGTAGCCTGTCCAAGGTAAAACCACATTGAATAATGGGATAACACCTTTTTGACACAGATTTAAAGAATTCTTAGGACAACCACCTAGTATTAAATGAAAAACACTGTCACCTGCAGAGGAAGAAATGAGAACACCATGGTACCGCATTAGGTCAGGAATGGCAGTTTTCACTGTCGGAGCTCAATTTCTTTCTTGCCTGATAGATTAAAATAACCTGGAAAGAGACAAAATAAAAGGAAACCGTGTGCAGCAGAAATGAAGGCACACAACTGGAAAGGCCAGGAACAACAGCCACAAAAAAAAAACCCTGGAGACAGCAGCCCCTTTGTAAACCCTGCACATTGCTGCCAACAGAACAATAACATCTGTGCAACAGGAACAACCATTCCTAGTCTTGTGAGTGCCCTCTAGTGTAACTGGGACCTTCGAGTGTTAGTAGTTACTGAGCAGAACTGGTGTATCTCATAGCTAGTGGAATATGCTATGAAATTCATCCACACCATGCTAATTTAAGAGCAAGTACTGGCTGCTGTGCCCCGATGGCAGAGCCTTGGCTTCACAGCAGTACATCTCCAGAGCCAGCCCTTAATCCTGCACACCGCTGGCTTATTAAATGTATTTTGATGCGTAAACCTACTCAAGATGAGGCCACGAACTCCATTGCTAGCAAGTCATAGTAAAATGACATGCACTTGCAAACAGATAATGTCTGAACTGTGTGTAGCCCTTTGATCTGAGTTGTAAACATGTTGTCTGTTAAGGCTGAGACGATATGATATGAAAAGCAGAGGGTACAGAAGAAAGGCAATAGCCTTGGGTCATTCTGGTAAAACCAGATTTATTCAAGGAGGTTTTCTTTATCTTCAAATCCATATTGTAGAGCACAGAAAGCAGAGTATGGTGGGACTGGGTGCATGGGACACAGTGCTTTACTCCAGTCCTAACAGAGGATGTGTGTGCATCCTGATACTCCGGATGACTTAACACAGGCTGCCCGCTAGCGCACACAGCCCAATCCCTTTCCAGAGCAGCGGTGCACGTTCGAGGCTTCCCGTGCTGTGCACTGGGATGTGGCACAGGTGATGTTGATCAGGACACACTGCAAAGCAGTGCTTCAACATGACAAAATATTTTGGCTTGGATAAAAGATGAAGGAGGATGATATGTTAGACATCTTTATAGTCATGGATATTATGCAGAGAGTTGATAGGGAATGGTTATTTGATATTTTTAATAAAACCAAACATAGAAGACACACAATGAAATTAACAAACAGCAATCTGAAAACAAACCAGATGAAGGACTTTATAAAATCTAATATATTGCTAAGTTACAGGCCTTGCTAGACAAAATAAGAAATTCATCTTTACCAGTTTTGAGAAGGGGACTGGACAAATTCCTGAAGAGTGGACCTACTGACAACTGTTAGACATCAAGATCCAGATGGAAATTTTGTCTCAGAAAATTTCTGATCTCTACACTGCTAGAAGCTATGAAGGTGAAGGCCGGAGTCCTTCTGTGTCTGCCCTGACTTTCTTGAAGCACTGGTAGAAAAAAAATATTAGGAAAGACAGACTTAGTGAGCACAGTCCATTTTGCACTTTAAATTTGCTTACTGGAAATGGCAACTATTGAAAAAAATTGAAACACAATTTTTCTCTGTTCTGTAAGTGACAAAGCTATCAACCAGGCAATTTGTCTGCAATATTCACACAGGCACAGGAGAAGCAAAGTAGCAAGAAAAATACTGTCATTTTTATTCTCTGTTTTTTTTCACAAACACATTTTCAAGGATAAACCAAAATCATCATATTTCACAGTTACCATTAGTGGTTTCAGATTTGTTTGGGTTGCTTTCTCACATTCAGAAGCTGCATAACGTAACACACAATCTCATTAACTAACCTTGGAAATTGTCAGCATTCATTTTCATGGATGCTCAATGCCAGTAAGCTTTGCCAGATCAGATTTCAGCCGTTCTTCTACTTCCAAATAAGCAGTGGATCTTCCTCAAAGCTCACTGCTGTGAAACTAATAAAATACTCGGAATCCTTCTCTTGGGTAACAAGTCAACAGGCTGGCAGATGAACCAGTTCCCTCCCCATAGGACACTAAGGTCCACTGGTACAGACCAGACAGAATTATTTTGCCTTCTGTGATAGTTTAACTACTCCACTCCCCACTTCCAGTCCTCTGTTCTTGGAGATTGCCCAAGCACTGTGTCCTTGTAGTTATCAACATTTCTTCTCATAACAATCCTCAATGAAACCCAAACACAGCACTTTCTAGCTACTAAGAAGAAAATTAACCCTATCCTAGCAAAAACCAGGACAGCTTCATAGCTCACAAATAGGAAACAGCTGATCAGTAACAGATGTAGTTAAGGTTGAGGCCTGCAGAACAATTAGATGTCACCCCCTGAGGCTGGCTCACACAGCTGCAACAGAAGATTTCAGCATCTGCCTTGCAGTGGGGTGGCAGTGGCACATAGCAAATGTCATCAGCCCTCAGGGAGAGTGCCCTTAAATTTACCCTTTGGTGACAGCACCAGCAGCCCTGCAGCAGCAGGCGCTGCCTCACTTTCCAATCAACTTCGTATTCTGAGATCAGCATTTCAGAGCCCTCCCTTCTTCACAAGCAGAACAGCGCTTTTAACTTTTTCTTTGTCTTTCATCCAGTTCTCAGAGAGCTGAGTTCATCCACACCATTTTAATGAAACTGCTGCCCTCTATCCTGACGGGGCTCTGACTGGGATTACATTCTGATTCACCCATGTTCCCCAGAGAGCTCCAGGGACATCACAGTCTATATCTAATGAATATTTACAAAAAAATTCCTTAGAGAAAAAGAAAGACCATGAGTTTTCAACGTGCAGTGGAAAATTGTCTGCTGAACATCTATAAGCATGCATGTGCAAGTACATGCAGAAAAAGCCAAAGTAGAAATCTTCTAGGAAATAGAATGAAGCTGCATCAGGGGAAGTTTTGATTGAACGTTAGGAAAAGGTTCTTCACTGAGAGGGTGTTTGGTCACTGGAACAGGCTCCCCAGGGTAGTGGTCCTGGCACCAAGCCTGTCAGAGTTCAAGGAGCATCTCAACGATGCTCTTAGTCATATGGATTAGTTTTAGGTAGTCCTACAAGGAACAGGGAGTTGGACTCAATGATCCTTATGGGCCCCTTCCAACTTGAAATATTCTATGATTCTACTAGATTAGTAGAAGATTTTAGGAGAAGTAGAACTTCTCTAGCTACAGAAAGTGTGGCAGGAGTCAGACTTTGCAGCTCAGAAGGGATTTTTGTGAATTACTGTGCATTACAACTGTAGCTTCCACTGCAGAGGCCATAAGGCTGGGCTGATGAGCTCTACAGAAACTCACTTAACCTATATGAAACCAGTGTGGTTGTACCTGCAAACTAGTAGCAGTTCGACAGCCAGTGGAAGGATGGTTTTGTTCACCACTCCTCTCCTTGGTCATGATTTTTTCCAGAATCCTAGTGCACATACAGGTGAAGGTTTGAATTCAGAAACCTCTCTGGAAGAAATGTGACTATTGTGACTGATTCTGTTCTTGAAGTGATGCACAAACATTGCACCAGGAACAGCTACCCCGGTTTTATGTATCTTGTTTGCCTTGAGGAAAACAATATATTTCCAAAATATAAATAGTAACCACCCTGACTGCTATTTGCTATTGACACTTTTAATCTATAAAATGATACCTAGACTGCTACAAAGAGTTTTCCTATAAATTGGAAATTAATTGCAGCAACTCCTCATCTTACACAAGGATGTCAGAAAGTGTTGGGCAGCTCAGTGATGTAGCTGAAAAGAAGGATCAGTCCTCAAAACCCCCCTGTGTGCCATGAGAGGCAAAATTTGCTCTTCTTGTTATGGGGTGCTGAGGAGCACCCCTGGCTAGCGGGAGGTTCTCCAGCCTTCTTGTTGGTTTCAAAAAGAGTGAATTCTTGGCACTTGTGCACATTTTAGTTGGTTTTACAGCATTTTGACAGCTAAAACTTTGGCAGGCCGTTTAAGTCTTAGGAAGAACTAGGTGAGCCTGAACACAGAATCATGGAATTCCCTAGATTGGAAAAGACCTTTAAGATCATAAAGTCCAATCATTAACCCAACACTGACGAGTCCTTGGCTAACCCATGTCCCTCAGCACTATGTCTACACAACTCTCCAGTCCCTCCAGGGATGGGGACTCCACCACTGCCCTGGGCAACCCCTTCCAATGCCTGAGAACCCTTCCAGGAAAGAAATCCTTCCTCACATCCAATCTACACCTCCCTTGGCACAGCTTGAGGCCATTTCCTCTTGTCCTATAACAGGACATGCAGAAAGGGAGACGAGTCTGAAAGCGCTAACGGGGAGAGAGGGTTTATTGACAAACCCGAGTTTCAAAACCTTGTTTTGCTTTGTCCCGCAGGGTCCTTTACACCAAGGACCAGGCGGACGGAGCAGACGATCCCAGCCGTCCAGAGGCCTGAGGAGCGGCGGCGGGAGGAGCGGCAGGGCGCCGCAGACAGCCCCGGCAACGGGCCCTCGGGACGCGGCGGAAAGCGAGACTATTCTGCAGACGAAGCGATCGGTTCCCTGCGGAAAGAACCGAGGGGTCGCGGCTCCGGAATACCTCAGGCTGGGGAGGGGAGATGAGGGGAGCATTCCTCAGGGCCGGGCCTGAGGCGAGACCGCCATCGCCCGCCCGTCCGTGCCCCGCCATTGGGCAGGCGCGGCGCTGAGGCCGGCCCGGCCCGTTGGAGGCGGTGCCTGGCCTGGCCGGGCCCGCCATGCCGAAGCGCTCCTGCCCCTTCGGGGAAGCGGCCCCGCTCCAGCTGAAGACTCGCGTGGGGCTGCGTGAGCTGAGCCGCGGCGTGCGGGGCGAGGAGTACCGCCGGGAGATCTTCGGTGAGGCGGGGGACGGAGTGGGGGGGAGCGCCGGAGTCGTCGCCCCGCCGGGCCCGGCCTATGCCCGCGGGCCTCCCCAGCCGCCCCTGCTTGCCAGCGGCCGCCCGCGCCGGGCAGCGCCTCGCTCCCCCGGGCCGGGCGGCGGGGGCTGAAGGCGGGAACCGCCCCTAATTCTCCTCTCCTCTCCCGCCGGCAGAGAGGACCCGGCGGCTGCTCTTCAGGGGCGCCCAGGCCTACATGGAGGGGGCCTGGCCCGCCAGCCCCGCCGCCACCTGCGCCGTCACCCGCTCGCCGGAGCCGGGCGGGGAGGCCTCGGACGGCAACGCGGGGCGCCGCTGGAGCGGGCAGCTGCTCATCGGCCACGACGGGAAGCTGCTGAGGTGCCCGGCCGCCGCGGAGCGAGGTGAGTGGCCCCGCCGTGGGCAGCCGGCCGGCGCTGCCCTGTGCGTGTGTGTGGGGCGGGGGTCCCTCTGTAGCTCTTCTTTATTTTCGTTTTAAAGGGAGCGTTAGATTTGAGCTTCACTGACGGATCTAGAAACTGTTGCACGTACTTGACTGTGGGCTGCTGGACAGGCCCTTGGTGGCCTTGCCATTGAGTAAAAAAAGAATCAGCAGAGCTGTGAGCAGCCAGCCCGGTGCTGGTGCCTGGAAATGTGTTCTGCAAAGAGCTGCCACCTGTAGCTGTTAGGCAGAGTGGTTAGGTTTGTGTTTGAACTCGATGATCTTAAAGGTTTTTTCCAATCATAGAATAGTGGTTTGGGTTGGAAGAGACCTTAAAGATCATCCAGTTCCAACCCCCCTGCCATCAGCAGGGACACCTTCCACTACACCAGGTTGCTCAAAGCCTCATCCACCCTGGCCTTGAACACTTCCAGGGAGGGGGCATCCACAACTTCTCTGGCCAACCTGTTCCAGTGTCTGACCACCCTTACAGTGAAGAATTTCTTCCTAATATCTAATATCTACCCTCTTTCAGTTTAAAGCCATTTCCCCTTGTTCTGTCATTAGCTGCCCTTATGAAAAGTCCTTCCCCAGCTTTCTTGTAGCCCCTTCAGGTACTTCATTCTAACAGGTCCATGTCTCTCGTGTTGGGGGCTCCAGAACTGGACGAAGTACTCCAGGTGGGGCCTTATGAGAGTGGAGTAGAGGGGGAGAATCACCTCCCTCGACCTGCTGGCCACACTTCTCTTGATGCAGCCCAAAATGATTCTAAAAAAACCAAAAAAACCAAACAAAACTCCCCCCCCAAAACCCAACATGATTCTATGTGATACCACACTCACACTCTGCAGTTCTCAGAACTCCCAGATGTGTTTTCTGCTTTGCTCTAAAGTACATCTCTCTTCTTGATGGCATCTCTTCCTGGCAGTTCCACCCATGGGAGTTTCCAAAGCCTGTTCCTCATGTGTAAGAACTGCTGATGTCAAGGAAGCGTGTATGCAGTGCGACCAGGTCGTCTGTCAGAACTGCAGCAGGCTCTGCAGCTGCTGTAACACCGTTACCTGTTCTTCCTGCTCCACTGTTGAGTAAGTGCCTTTTGAATTTTTAAGCTTATTTTAATTATATATGCCCTGAAAATTGTCTGTAGCATATGAAGACCCAACAAGATAGCTAGCTCATCCACGTGATGGACTTGGAACTCTTCTCATGTTGCTTTAGCAGCAGTAAAGCTGTCTGAAACATGGGAGAAGAAGATGCCTGTGTGAAGTAGTTTAATCAGTCTTAGTGCAAGCCTAGTTTAGCTTCTTATTTAAATGTTCTAGGAAGCAAAAAATCCTTTCCTGCCAGCAATATAGTATGCTGGCCAGTGATGAATGACTACACTCACAAGGAGTAATTTTAAGTTTTTGCCATCATTTTTAATGTTTCTATGATAGAAAGAAATATTGAGTGTGTTGTGTGGGAGTCCCATGGTGACAGTTGATAATGGAATAGAATGGCATTCTTTGTGATGTTCCATAAACAGTAGACACACTGATTTTGTTTCCTTTGGTTTTCTCTTTTTTTTTTTCTTAGTTATGGTGATGTGGGAGAGCAAGTTCTCTGCAATGGTTGTTCAATATTTCAAGTCTGAAACTTAATGAAATAGCCATGTCCATGAATTTCATGAGGTCTCCTCCTTACGGCTGGTCAGTTAATCCTTTTAGCATGTGAATTAATTATGGAATTTCTATGTTTTATATCTTTATATTGTACTTTTTTAATATTGTAGCTAAATAAACTTTTATATTTTGAGGATTTCTAGATTGTTTTGAGTCAACCTTTTCCTCTTCCCTGGTTGTGATATGCCTACTTGGAAGGGGCCACTTTGTGCTCTTACCTGGTGTTTTTTATGTGATAACAGAGTTCAGAATATTCATTCAGTGTCTCTTCACTTGTTGCTCATGTTAGGACCCACTGTGGTGAGATCAGAATAGAAATCTCTTGCTCCTTGTGTGCTTTCAGGTGAGTGCAAATCTATTCTGGACACACAACATTTTCTTTGTGAGCTAACTAGGAAAATCAGCCAGGCCTGAAGGCTTTTGCATAGAATTGGCTGGTTTCTTTTTGTTTTTTGTTTTGGGTTGGACAAAACCAAACTTTTTTTGGTTTTTGTTTTTAAACTGTCACAAACATCTTATGATTTTTGACAGCTTGAATGGTTTTAATTGTTCTTTCCATCTCAGCTTTGATAGAAACAACAACAGTACACCAGGCTTGGAGCAAAAAAGTTTTTCTCAATAGTTAAGTATCAAAGACTAATTTTGCTTTACTGTTCTTGCAAGGTCTTTCTTGGAAAGCAGCTTGTTTGTGTAAGTTGATTGTCTACACTGTAAACTTCATATTGTCCTGAATCCCTACCCAAAAAATCACTCATGAAGTGGTGTGAAAAATGGTCAACACTCAAGTATACATCTCCACTGACTAGCTCATTCCTCATTTTCTTTTCATATCACTGCAGAGACCAGTTTGCTCAGTACTATTTGTGCTGTAGGAGTGAGACTGTCACTAAGTGCTACTGGAAAGACCCTCAAAGTAATTTTAGTCCACTGTTTTTGGTATGTTTTTAAAAATAAAAATACCAGACTTTGTATTTTGCAGACCAACCATGTGTAAGACAAAACTACAGTGGTCTTTACTTGGGGAAAATGGTTATTTAGGTGGCTGATTTCAGCCTGTAGGAAAAAAACGTAGCAGATGTGAGAGAAAAAAGAAATTTTCAGGCAGTAATAGCTAATGCTCTGTTTCACAAATTATTTACTCTGAGTTCCCAAAGCGAAGTCTGCCACTCACACTTCCAAGTCTTCTCAACTGTGATCAGTATCTTTTGCGTGGAGTAACTTCTTAACCTGTTCCCCTCCCCTCTAGCTGTTTTTGTCTGAAGAAATTGAAAGGCCCTTGCCACAGGAGTTAAGAGGCTTACTTCTCCTGTGGGGACATCTTTATGTGACACACTGTTGCAAGTGTCCTGGGTATTTTTACATTTCAGAATACTGCAGCTCTCCAAACAGAACGGTAAATGCTTTAGCAAGGGGTGGGGTGACAGCTATAGCTGAATAGCACTGCTTCTTCATAGCTGCACATGGTTGTGTGGCTTTGGACAGATCAGCCACAGTGAGGTGCAGAGTGACATTCTGGCCTCTGTGTAATACCTCATATAACTGTGCAGGGACACTTTAATAGCATCTGTGCCTTTTGGGGTGTCCTGTGGGGGTGGGGGTCACTTCACTGCTAGGTCAGTCATCCGTGCACTAACGCAGTCTGGATGATGACTCTCGTTTGTTCCCTGTTCTGCCTGCTTTGCAGCTGGTTAAAATGGGAGAGTTTACTAGTTCTTGTTCCAGCCTTGATTTTGAGCAACTGTAAAGTGTACTTTGTCCCCATCCCCAAAACAAACCAACAAAAGGCTGTGTCAGTAAGGTTGAGCTTGTAGTAAAAGTCAGAGTTTGCACTAATTCCACAGTATTATCTTTTCAAAACTGTAATAGATTAAGTCAGGATGATGGCAGATCTCTGGTGCAGTTCCCAGCTCTCAGGTATCCCAGGGCAGGTAAAAATGATGTTCCTGTGGTAATCATCTTAAAACAAAGTTGAGTTTTATAAATGGCAAGAATCTGTGGTTTACTGCATTTAAATGTTAGTTTTAGGAAGAAATGTTAAAACTTGGCTTTGTTTCTTTTGAAGCTCTAAGCAGTGAACAAAAATGTTTTTCAGTCAAGCTTATTTTTCAGACTGAAACCTTTGATTTCTCATTCTCTCCTGAGGGTGAGACACTGAAAATACTGTTTTGATTTTGGGCTCCTGGAGAGATGAGGTGTGTTGTTTGCAGATGATTGATGTTTCAAAGTAGTGGATAAATAATGGGGAGTTTGGGCTCATTTAGTCACTGCTGTATTTCATAGAAAGCAGTCCTCTGTAAACAGTGACATAGATTTCATGGCTTAAAGTTCTTATTTGTTATCCTCTAGCCTGCCCCTTAAAAGATGGTTGTTCATTAGGACAGATATGTGATGGAGAGTGGAAAGCTGGGAGAAGAAAGGAGGGCTGGAAGAGAAAGTTTAGAGGCTGAGAGGAGCTGGACAGGAGGAGTATAGAGCAGTGTGGTCAACTTGCATCGGTGTGGTGCATCATACAAGTAAGAAAAGTTTTTTTTAGTGGTTACCAGCTTGTGTGACTCTCTGGCTTCAGAAGGTGTGAAAAAATGCTTCTCATGTGCTTGTATCTCCCAGAAGACACATTGAGGAAAGTTCCTGCTCTAGTCCTGCAGTTCTTAGATGGACAACAGGAGGTAGGACTGGGGACTGTTCTTAAATCTTTGTATTGCCTGCAGAGAAAAGCTACAGAAAGGGAAGAATCTTTGGGTGAGAGATCCAAAGATTTTTCTCTTTGTCTAATTAACTCTTACTCAGAAGGCCCTGTCTGTTGCCAGTGGTCATTGAGTGTACATTCAGTACTCCTAGGAGAGCCAGAGAAAGCGTCTGGTTTATTAATTGAGCAGGAAATTGTTTTTTATACTGTGCTGTGTTGTTATTGTATGTTCTTCCCCTCCTGTTCAGTGCAAAGTGTCAAAAATCAAAGTTCAGAGGGAAGGAGATCCTGTGAAGCCAGCATATTGATGGGTGAAAATATCCTGCAGTAATGATTTTATAGATGGATAAGAAACTTCCTCTGAGGTCTGTACAATATTACTGGTGAAAAATGTGTCAAAGCGCAGTTTTATATCTAAAAGGAAGTCAACTGATCTGATCAGGGTAAAACAATATCATTTAAGTCTGGTATGTGAGTAAATAATAGAAATGTATGGTTTCACAGATACCAGATGTTCCTTTAGCAACAATCTAAGGTGGTAAATGACTTCAGTAGTCTCCAGTATCTACAATCTGCATTAGAACAAAACCACACAATATTATGAACTTCAGTAAAAAGATCAAATACACTTGAGTTATCTCCTTCAGTAGCACTTACCCATTCCATGCACCCCTCATGGCAGTGCTGTGTTCTTGGTGGGCTGATTGGGTCTGGTGGTTACACAAATAACCTCAGTCCTGTGTGTGCAGTGAGCAATTCCTGTGTGTTCTGCAGATCAGGTCAGAAGCTGGTTTGCTTTCCAAGAGAAAAGTGAGCTGTTACACAGATGATCCAGACACCCTAAAAACCCCAAAATCTTGGCTCAGGACATGAATCTGACCAGTGCCATTGTGTGATTGGTGCCTCTTTTGTTTACTACAGTCAGCAGCTAAGTCTCTTCCCCTCCTTGCCTTTTAGTGTCCTGCCCATTTGCACTTTGTCTTGTAGCCAGTTCATAGCCTTTTCCTTTCTTTTTTTTCCTTCTTTCTGGCAAGGTGATAACTAGATGCAGCTGTACTTTATCTCAGGACAGGGCACAAGCCCCAGGTTACTTAGGTGTAAGCAGAAGCTGATATCCTTTTTTTCTTAATCAATAAGGGCAAGACATTCATGCTTCACTTTTGTGCTATATTGGGTACCGCCAGCTGTGAGACACCAAGAACTGGCAGCAGTCTACAAATGGTTTAAATCTGCTGAATCTTCTCTGAAGAGGTGCACCCGAGAAGCAGGAATGGAAACAGTATCCTTGTCCCTGGGTTTAAGTCTGATTCTTTTGAAAAGGCACAAGTAGCCTCTAGGTGAATTGGTCAGACAACAGCAAATGCCAGCACTGTGCATACAATCCATCCTTCTCCCTTTCACCATGCAGAGCCCTGCTAGTCGTTGCACCACAGTTTTGTGTTTTGACAAGATCAGACTGGATTAAAAAATTGAAACCTAGCAAAACTTAACCAATATTAAACTCCCACCTGTGCTGTGTGTGTACAAACTTACATACACTGATCCCTTGTAATTTTTTATTAGTTGTAGCCTTTCATCGTGGCAGGTGATGCAACTATTAGCTGTTTGTGCCACCTTTAGCTTCCATCTAGATTCCAGTAGTGCTGACTACCTCAGCATGAAGTCCTCAGGGCTTGGGGAAACTCCAGATAGTATTGAGTGTGGCAGTGTCTATCTCCACAGTTTATTCTGTGTATGTCAAGCTTGTCCTCTCTTCTGTGCAGTGGTTTACCACTGATTGTCAGCCTAAGCTTAGATCCCAAGCTGTTGTAGAAATGTGTTGGGTTGTTCAAGCAGAGGGAGGAAAACCTCAAACCATCCAACAGAAGCACTCTACTAATGGGCAGAAGCAAATCTGCTGCAGCAGCAGCACAAAGATTGTCACATAGCATTGGGTGTTAGTTCTGCAAATGTGAAATGAGAGGGCTGATGGGAGGCTCTGCCAGGAGATCATTGTTCTTCCAGCAGGAGAAATAAGGCTGAGAAAGACCATGTGCTGTTTCTTCCATTCTCTTCAGGGTTTTTCATTAATCTTGCAGGGGAAGGTAGCAAAGCTTTGAGCAATGTGTTTTGTTTGTATTGAAGCAAATTGGTTAACCTATTGTAAGTAGCCAAGAGGCTTCAAAAAGTGTTAATACTTCTTTAAAAAATAAATAGGAGCTATGGAATTCAAAGACCAACACTGCTTGTAGATAGAAAATTGGAAGAAAATTATTCCAAATCTTACTTTCTATTTTATATTAATAAAGTCACAATAGAGTGAAAGTGATCAGACACAGTATATTTTATAATATTTTAATGACTATCACAGTTATATATGTAACTCTTACTTTTGTATAGATACTGTATTTCTACAGAAATTAAAATATATATATATTTTAATAGTTGATTGCATTTTTAATTGCTACCACTATGATACAAGTGTTAATGATATTTGCTAGTGTTGCGTATTCTGAGCTTTTGTCATTTTGTTTTTTCCTTAAGGAAAAGCCTCAGCTGGAATCGAATTATTATAGCTTACACATTTATTACATTCTTTTAGTGCTTGTGGCTGTGATTTCCACAAAAGCCTAATGATAGATGTTATATTACTTATCTTTTGCGGAGTTTATCATTGCTTAAACGTTTTGTGGTTGTAGGATTTACTTTAAACTTTAGGATTTGTTTAACAGTATTTTTTTTTTTACATTGTTTTACTCAAATGTAATAGTTGAAATAATGATCCCCTTCTCATTTGTTCTGTTGTCGCTTACTCTGTGAGATATGGATGTTTTTCTCTCTCTCCTTTCGCTGACAGATGCAGTTGTAGGTAGTGGGGCCAGATGTTCACTTGATAACCTGCACAGCAGTGTCAAAATCGACATGGTTTCTCCAGGTACTGTCTTGATCTGTTCTACATACACATGCTCTTAAACTTGCACTGAAGATTGGGAAACTGCCAGCAGCTCCTTTTGCAGAAGTCTGCTTTAATCTGGTTAGAGACTCGAGATAAACTAGAGCCATTCATCCTGCGTTTTCAGTAGGAGCTTCGTGTTGCAGCCACAGGGTGGCATCACCATGTCAGTTTTGTGCAGATTGTCACCGAAGTTCTTTGTTTTTTCTCCTGTCCTCACAGCTTGGTTGGTATTGTTATAATTTGGCAGCTAGTTTAGGGAGGGGGCTGTTCTATAATATCCTCTTTCTACATCTGTAGCTCCAAAACAAATGCTTCCAAAACAGATTGGGGTTTTTTTTAATCCAAAATGTAAATCATGTGCATAAGCTAAATTGATCACATTTTTTATTTGAATTTTAAGGTATCAGTGTCACAAACAAAGGTCTTGATATGCCAGACAATACATGAATTATATACACTTTTCTTAAAAACCAAAAAAAACCCAAACAACAAAAAACCAAACCCAAACACCTTATGTCACATTCTACATTTTGTTGCATTAAACTGATATATCAGACACAAGTTGCTTCTCATAAAGATGTGAAAGAGTTCAGTGGTTGCCAATAGCAGGACTGTACAGCTGGATTTGGAAATGGAGTGAAGGGGGCCGAGGAAGCAGGCTCACATCACTGGAAGGCTGCTGTCCATCGCCTTTGCATGTCAGGGGCAACTGAGGGATGGTCCTGATGATTGAGAAAAGGTGAGGGTTTTGCTGTTCTTTGAAGAGAACAATTTGAGGAGTTAGGGGCTGGTCAGTCTGACCTCAGTCCCGAGGAAGATTACAGTGTGAATCCTCACAAAGGCTGTGTCCTGGCACATGAAGGGTGGGAACATAACTGGGAACACTCAACACTGATTTAGCAAGGACACATCACGTCTGACCAAGGTAACTGCATTTTCTGATGAGATGAGCAGCACCAGATGAGAAGTGGATGTCATTCCCTGTGACATTAACAAGGCTGTCGCCACAGTCCCCCGAAGTGCTGTTGTAGGAGCTCTGTGGGAGAGGTGTGGTTTGGACAGATGAACTGGCAGGTGGGAAGAAGCTGTGCTGGACTGTCAGATACAAAGGGCTGTGACAGGCAGGGTAAACCCACCCAGCAGCTGGTTACCAGTAGCATTCCTCGGGGGTTGTTACTGAACTGATGCCATTGGGCATCTTTGCTAATGACCTGGATGAAGGGACAGAGCAGGCCAGTCCCTGGATGGTGCTGGGCTGGTGGCAATGGGCAGTAGCTGAAGGAGGGGGTGCAAGCCATAGAAGTGAGCTCTGGGGTTTGGTGAGTGTAAAGTCCTCTCTTGGGGACAAAGTCACACCATCCATCGTGCTGACTAGAAGACAGTTGTGCAGAAAAGGACCTCAGTCACAGCAGTGTGTCCTTGCCATGGTAAAGACAAGCTGTCCTGGGCTTAGCAAGAGCAGAGCCAGCACGGTTCCCTTGGTGCATGAGATCCAGAGGTGTTAGTGCTGGACATGGAGGTGTCAGTTGTCCTGAAGACCCTACAGTGGCAGGAGACAACAGTAACAGACAGGAAGCCTGGCTACTCCAGTTCACAGACAGGGCACGTCTGGGGCCTTCAGAGTCTAGCAGAAGCACGAGTATTTGATGACTCTTCTTGGGATTCCAAGGCTGTGTGTTCATGTTTGGTGTGTTTGAATACACTTAGGACTTTGTAGCACTGTTGAAACTCCTCAGCACTCTGAGACCTGCTGTATTCTTCCTCTGTTCTCCTAAGCATTGGTTGCTGCTGTCAGAAATGAGGAATTGGTAAAAGGATATGTGGTCTGAGCATGTCCACTCTTACATCCTGTTTACTCTCCTAGAACTACTGATATGATGAAACTTACTCATATCCTGAAGTGTTTTGCTGGGCTGTGCTGTAGAGTGCAGCACTTTGCAGAATATAGATCCCTGAGCCTAAAGAAATAGTTAAATTTTGAAGTAGCTTACATACAAAAATTAATGCACTGCTATGTATTTCAGTCCCAGCAAGTTTCATTTTAGGAGTTTGATTCTCCCACGCTTTCTTGCTCTGAGTACTACCTTGCTAAGTGAGTAATCTGATTGTTCTGATCTCTCTTTCCATGATAGCAAGATTATTTACTTCCCTAAACTAGATTTTAAAATATTTTTAAACCCAGTAAAAACAAGCTTAGAAACCTGGGACTGCAGTTATTTTGGATGAGCTGTGTAAGGAATTAAAGTATATTAAAATGTAAGGCTGAAAATACATACTCAGTGTGCAAATTTTCATGGTCTCCTCATGAAAATGTTAATAAAACCAGCTCAAATACTTCCTTCATACCTTGTTTCATATTCTGCTGAGTGGTTTAACTCCACATTGCTCTGGAAGTCCTCACTTCTCTGAAAATGGGAGAACTTGGTCTCACTTGGGTGTCGTCACATGTGTTGCTGCTTACAGAGCTGGTTTAAGATACCCAGGTATTTAGACAGGTCAGATTTCACATGAATGCAAGAGCTTTCCTGCTCAGCCATCTGTGGAGTAAAGAGGTTCTCCAGAAAACTGCTTAATTCATGTGAGTTCATCTCAGCACTGTTCAACACAAGCATCTGTAAGTCCTGAAGATCTTTTGTTCCTCACCCATCCAAACTGGAGTGCACCCTCTTAGTGAGCCCAAGCGCTGGAAGTTACTGTAAACCAGGTTAGAGGCACGTTCCCTCCTCACTGGTACAAGTCTTCCCCTCTGTTTGCTCCGTGCACTTTCATGTATCCATGTGTTTGTGTTTAGGGTTGTTGCTGTAACCTTCTTTTCTCACATCTTGTACTGACTTTGTCCCTTCTGTGCCGATGCTACTGCTGGGTACAGCAAGAGCTTGTGCACTTCTGTTCACCTCAGTTTTCCATTTGTGGAGGTGGAGTGCTGTCCCTGCTCTGCGGAAAGCTTGTCGAAGCTCACGATGCTGTCCCTTCCTTGCTGCTGGTGCTTGTAATCTACTGCAAAATGAGGGGATTTGGAGTTCCTTCATCTTTTCCTTGGTGCCAGATACCGTCTTTGGTTGTGTTTCACAGTGCAAGTGTAGCTTAATACACCAGGGTTGTGGTGTTGAGCTTTATCTGAACTGTCTGTAGTATTAATTTCACAGGTAGTGTCTTCTGCCCAAGCTAAATGGAAACTTGCACACCCATGAGAGCTTCAGAAACGCTGTCAAATGAGACCACCCTTTAACAGTTAGTGGTGTTCATCACTCGGACATGAAAACTAGTTCAAACCTCAACACTTGTTCTCTGCATTTTCTCCAGAATTTCAGTTCTTGTGAGGCTTTTAACTTTATTCCTCCCCTCCGAATATTTTCTTACCTTGCTTAACTCCTGCTACCATCTGTTGTTCAGTAACTGCTGAGAGCCAAGACGGCTGATGGAGATCCGAGTTCTCTTAGATCAGCACTTGGCACCATGAGCTTTTTCACAACCCAACAAGCAGATCCAACAGCTGCATGCATGAATCACTGAAGTTATAGTACCCTGCAGCACCCTGGAAGAATGGGTTTTGACAATCTGGTCAGAATCACACAAGCAGAAGTGCTATGAACTGAGCCTTGGAAGGTGTGACATACATAAATTTAAGATCATTATTTGGATACTTATTTTAATGTAATATCCTGTAAAGCTTCATTGCTGTTGAGAAAGCTTTGGCAATAGCTAGATCGTAAATAAGGAATTTAATTACTGAAAAATGTCAGTAGGCTGGGGGGTGTGTGCGTGTGTGTTTATTTGTTGTAGCAAACTATTCTGACACATTCCCTATGGCATTTCATATTACTGAGAGACAGTTTGCCCCAGCAGAACTGCTCTTCACATGCTTTTGACTCAGTCTATATTTAAACCTGTCTCCAGCAGTATTTTATTTCAGATGTTTTAGTCTGGTTTGCTTAGCTGTGGATACATTCTTGATTATGCTGTGTGTTTAGTGAAAGATTTACTATCATGCACCGTTCTTCTGCGAGCACTACAACACCTCAGTTCATTCAGCGTTGAGCAAGCTGCAAGAGCACTTCTTGAAGGTTTGCAAGAGGATGGTTGGGATCACTTGTCAGGTTTTTAGCAGTTAACCAGTTGCACTAACGCACTGGTGTAAATCAGCCTCGTGTCCTTGGGCAAACTGAGCAACACAGCCAAGGATCTCATCCTACAGTAACTTGTGTGAACGCTCCAGTGTTGTCGTTATTTGTTTAATGATAACCAATTGTTTTGGCTGAGTATTTAACACAAGGCCATTCACAAAAGAATTTATGGAGTCCATATGTTTGTTGTTCACTTAGCTGCCTAAATAACAGGGGGGGGCAGGGAGGGAGCAATATGGAGGTTATATTGTCTTGATTTTATTTTGAAGCGGTATCTGCAGACTCGCTGGAGCCAAACAGGGTAACTACAGGATGGGACAGTATCATCCAGGAACAGGGTGTTGAAACTTCTTGGGCAACTTCCACAGAGATGCCTGGCAGGACTTCCCCCAGTTTCTCTTAGAAAACTGGATCAGTGGCTTCCCAGGGGATAAAGAGAGATGAGTGCCACAGATGGAAAGCCTCAGTGGTTCTGCACAAGTAGGATGGGAAAGGACATGATTAAGTCTTGTGTTCCAAGGGTTTAACCAATTTTTTGAGCCTTCCACACCACTAGAAAATTGAATTACATAGATCTCAGGATGTACAGGCTGCAGATTGGGCACTGAACTTGAGGATGCTGAACAAAGTTGGTGTTAGTTTCCCAGATATTATGGAGTTCTTAAGAGTATATAAGATTTTCAAAGAGTAAAAGAAAATGTGTCTTCCAGCTGCAATTTTTAGTCAGTGCCTTATTCAAGGATTTAACTGTGTTTTTACAGACAGCTCTGGATAGGTTTAACTAAAAGATAAGCTAGAGAGAGGGCAGTGCAATGGTCTGTTTTGCCTTCCCCAGGTTTCTTACATTTACCAGCTGGAAAACCACACAAAAATAGGGGTGCCCTGGAACAGAAATGGATGCTAGACAGTGAGGAATGTCCTTTTTTTTTTTAAATCAACTGATTCCCTTCTAACTCTACTAAAGAAATAGGAATAAATGACAAAAACCACTAAACAGTTACCTCCTCTTTCTACCCTAGTGATTTCTAGTTGTGCTTCTGCAGCAGAAAGGATGATAAAAATTATCAGTAAGAATAGGAATTCACTTTAAAACTCAGTAGGAGACATGCTCTTTTCTTTGGTAAGCCCGTATTTCATGCCATAACACATCAGTGAACACTGTACAGGCAACCCTGAGGATGCAGGTTTATACAGACAATGTAAAGTGGTCCTATAGGTTTGGGTCAGGTGACAAAATTACTTCATCCAGCTTTGCTACAGTAAAGAACTGTAGTATTCAGAATAAGATTTCAGGGTAGAGTACAGCAGATATGTCCATCCCTGAAGTCAAATACTTGGTTGTCTTCAGTATTTTGTATCTTCTAGGAGAGCCAGTGCACCCAGCCCAGCAGCAGGAGCAGTCCTGACCCACACTGGAGGCTATGGCCAGGGACCTTCTCCCAGATAGTGCTGGTGGGAGAAGCAGGGATGACACTTTCCGCTTTAGCTACCATACCTCCTTTTGCTCATTAAATCTGCACTTGTCTGAGAGACCAAGGAAAGAGTCTTGCAGCTTCCTTTTACTGCTTAAAAGGGAGCTCAGCTGTATACTGGGTCTCTGAAGTCCCCACAGTGACCTAAGGAGCATCCACCATCAAGACACTGCCCAAGAGGTAATAATTATTAAAAGAGATATTATGTCAGTTCATAACACGCCCTCTAGGAAGGGGCTGCAGAAGAAGATCTGAAATAGGCTAAGGCAGCATAAAAAAGAATGAGAGAAAGCAGGGGAGAAGAGAAAGAAGAAATTCATTGTTTCTTGTCTGCTGGGAAGAGATGGGAAGGAAGAAGGTGTTGTAAGAATAAAGTCAAAAGATAAAATAAAGAGAACTGGAATTCAGACAAAACTGACTGAAAAAAGGGAGAGAAGACAACACAGAGCAGCCTGGTCTCTACAGGTAACACCCAGCAATCTGCATCCAGCCCTGGTGCAGCAGGGAAGTGAAAGCCCACCTCCATGTGCCAGCTTTACTCCTGCTCCCAGGAGAGCAGAGCCGCTCTGCAGAAGACAGACAGATGGCATTGCCATTGCCTGTGCTCCTGGGGGGAATTTTTCCAGATGGGGAGCTGGAAGCCTCTTTGTGCTGCCACAGCCCTCCCTCCTCTCCAGCAGCCCTCGAGCGCTCGGGGCCTCCACCAGTCTGCGCACCCGTGGCGTATGTGACTTAGACACGTGCACACGTGCATCCTGGTACTGTGCAAATGTCAGCTGAACCTGTTAGAAAAACAGATAGAATTGTATCTAGGGTTTTCCTCGTGTTTGAAAAGTATCCCTGTTGACTTTTCCTTTCTTATAACATGTTCCTGTGTTTTTTCATTATTGAGTGAGCGCTAATAAAAACTTGGCCACCAGCACTGATGTGAAAAGGAAGTTGACAAGACTGTTGTGCACAGAGGAACCCCAGACACTGCTGCCTCACTCACACGTGGACTTCATCAGTCACTCTCAGTGCTTCCCTGTAGTGTTAGGATCCTTCTCCTACCTCTGACAAAGCACAGATGTGACAAAGGTCTCCAAGTTACCTGGAAAAATACTGGGCAGCCCAGGAAACTTCACCCTCATCGCAACTCAGTTTGCTGCTTACTAGAATTAAAAAAAAACAAACAACCCCAAACTATTTTAAGTAACAAGCAGTCACCTTTGATCTCTGCTTCCTTAACAGCTGAGCAAATGAGTTTAGAAAGCAAAACTCTGGAAAGGCAACAAGATTTCCACTTTTACAATCAAGTAAAGGAGAGATACCAAGTTTAATCCCTTTATCTTAGTTACACATTAAATTTATGACAGCCTCACCTGTGTAAATAAGTACATTTTGTTCTCCTTTCTTACACTTCCCTTCCTCTGCAACTTTCCAGGCTGCAGTTGCACCAAGTGACCTTGCTTTTTTCACTTTGTTTTTATTCAGTTTCATTTTATACTCATTACTGGAATGCCAGCAGGTATTCCTGTCTTCCTGTTTAGTTTCATTTCCCTCAGTAGTATCAGAATAAGGAACAATGGCAGCAGCTGAGCATAACATGTGGAAAGTTCCCTGTGTGCTGCAACCATCTTAAGAACAGTATCACTCCATTTTTTTCATTATTAAAGTTCATTTAAAGGGCTTATGTTTTCATCTTTCTGCACACCCATAAAGCCTTTAAAATCACTGAAGCAATTTATCAAAGACACTAAAAGAGTTCATTAGCTCTTAAAAACAAAACAAAACACTCCAGTGCTGCATCATCCCCACGTGCCAGGCCTGTGAATGGCAAAAGGTGCTGTAATTGTTCCTCATAGTCAGGTTTGCACTTCACTGAATTAAAAAGCCCATTTCAGTCTAATGAGCTTCTACAGCACAGACTTTGTCCTCAGCCATGCTGGGGCTCCTGACACGTGGTGAGCTGCTGGATTCAGTTCTGCCAGGAGACCCGAGTCACACTGGCACTGCCAACAGCAGCTGGTGCAAATGCATGGGGCAGAGCTGCACAGCTCCAGGTGACGGTCACCTTCAGGGAGCTGGCAGCTCCTGCCTGCACTGAGTGACCCGTGGCTGACAGGGGAAAAGGACATTAAACAGGAATGAAGGTGTGGGAAGGAAAAGCTGCAACCACCAACACCAAACAGAGAGAAAAGAGCCTGGTGGCAACGCTGTAATTGCAGCCTTCAGGAAACAGCCAGAGGATCCTGTCAGGGTGCAGATCCCACTGCACAGCAGCCGTCATCCTGCACCTGAAGGAGTCAATAGCGCTCAGGGTTCTCTCTCCTATTTACTCCCCTGGTCACACCAGGAAAAAACCCAGAGCATCCAGCCTGCCTGCAGGCATCTTGAGCAATGTAAAGGCAAGCGCTGGTGTTCCTGCTTTAGAGGAACGCTTTGGCAACCTCCAGTTCAGTAGGTGACAATGTACTAGAATACAATGCGCTCTTCATAGCCCTGCAAAAATTACTTCACAAAACTATAATGCGATTTTGCCCCACCTGTAGCACTTGTGTCCAGTTCTGGAGCCCCCAACACAAGAAAGACATGGATCAGTTAGAATGAGTCCAGAGGAGGCCACAAGGATGATCCGAGGGCTGGAGCACCTCTGCTGTGAGGACAGACTGAGAGAGTTGGGTCTGTTCAGCCTGGAGAAGAGAAGGCTCCAGGAAGATCTTACAGCTGCTTTCTAGTACCTGAAGGGGCTACAAGAAAGCTGGGGAGGGGCTTTTTACAAGGGCAGTGATAGAACAAGGGGAAATGGCTTTAAATTGGAAGAGGGTGGGTTTAGATTAGACATTAGGAAGAAATTCTTCACTGTGAGAGTGATCAGACACTGGCCCAGGTTGCCCAGAGAAGCTGTGGATGTTCCCTCCCTGGAGGTGTTCAAGGCCAGGCTGGATGAGGCTTTGAGCAATGTGGTCTAGTGGAAGGTGTCCCTGCTGATGGCAGGGGGATTGGAACTGGATGATCTTTAAGGTCTCTTCCAACCCAAACCAGTCTGTGTTTCTATGAAAACACCAAGTACAGTGAACCCGGAGTGACCAGGGCCCATAATATATATTAAAAAAAAACCCAAAACCAAAAAAACAAACCAAAAAAAGAGAAAAATGCAGGAATTGCTCTGCTGGAAGCATCTCAAAACAAGGCTGGTGCTAATTCATATAGATTGTATGAAAGAAGTAGACAGGTCATGTCAGTCTGGAAGTATAAATACATACCATAGATAGGAAAAAAAACCACACAAAGAATCTCCTTCACTACAGCACGTGCTCTGAAATCCAGGACATCAATACTTAAATAGACTCACAGATTAGTTGAGGTTTGCAGATTGTCCAGCCCATTCCCCCTGCTCCATGCATGGACAGCCAGACATCCCCAGAGGAGCCCAATTTGTTCCAATCGCTGTATTCAATAAACTGAAGGAAGAACAGTATTACCAGGTTTGCTTTTTTCCATAACAATATCACGTTTAAGCCTGTATTTTCTGATCATTTTCATCCAATTTCGATGAATTCCCAGGCACTCTGCTGCAGATCACAGTAGCTGCTTGTTTTGTTCTGATACAGCTCTCCTCAGTACTCCACCACAGTTGTGTGGCTAACAGCATCCATGCTGTAAAAACACGGCAGTGTAAGGAAACAGATCTGGTAGAGTTTACAAATAACTAAAGATCATCATTTGGGGTAGGGACTCTCTCTCCTCTGTTTCCATGAACAATCTTCACTCTTGTACTCAGAATAATTGTAGTATCTTTTGTGGGGTGAAATTATGTATTATTTTTAAAATGTGCAGAATTGTAAAGAGCCTCAGAATTCAGCAAATACAGCAACTGCTGTCTGTGCAGTCATTATCTTCTTGAAACAAACTCAGAAGAGCTGATGAAGATGATACAAAATATAAGCAATTATGGCAATATGACAGAAAACAATGAAAGAGTGTAAAAAATAAATTGTAAAACTGGAATCTTAGCATAGACTAGGATTACACTGAACACAGGAAGCTGTTCACAAAGTCCATCCCTGTGGAAACAGGTAGTGAGCAGTGACGCTCTGGCAAAGGAGAAACTGAGAACTGAGCTACAGGACGCTGAAAAAACACAGAGGGAAGTAGTGTTTTCACATACAGAGTTCTTGATTTGGTCCTCAAGAATGAACCCACTGTGGTCCCAAAACCAGGACGGTGACCAGCAGTTACAAAAATTAAAACTAGAAAAAAAAATTTAAAAAGAGAGAGAAAAAAGTGTCATGCAGGAACTATGGTAATAAAACATTTTTGTTTAAAATTATTTCAGACACAGAGCAACTAGTCACCACCTGATTAGAATGCAACATATGTTCCCTAAGACAGAGCTACCAAACGTCTGCACACTCAGCTGCATCAGGGATAATAAGCTGCCATTTGCTATAGGCACTGCATGTTCTTTCTGTTTTACTTCTAGTGGCAATTAACCTCCCTGTTATTAAGAAAATTGAGCTAAAAGTGGAAGACAAACACACTCATTTGCAACACTGAAGAAACAAGATCCCTTTACATACGCCCATTTCTTCAAATGTGTTTTTACCTTTTAAGCTCTTTCAGATACAGTCAAACAAATCAAACCTTCCTCCTAACTCACAATTTCCCAGACTTGCCAGGCAGAAAACCCATGCAACTCTCACAGGCTCTTTATGTGTGTGGGCTTCTCTTCTGCAACTCCATCTTCTTGCAGTTTGGATTCTCACTATAGGTTGTGACTTCTAATTTGGGACCACCATCCTAAATCCTGCTACTGGAGATAAAATCTGACTTAACATATCCTCTGGAAAAAGCAAAAGGTGTTTGCTCTGTCAGAGATTTAAAAAAACCACAAACATGTAAGAGTGTGAAGAACACAATACTCATGTACTGAGCATTTAAATGCACAGAAGCCATCCAAAGCAGCAGACAAGAAAATTCATCCCCAGTTAAAGCAAAGATCACCAAATTAAAAAACAATCACTGAAAGTTTTTACCCTCAAGCCTCCAAAAAATATTCTGATATGTTTCTCAGGTAGAAAACCGGGAACAAATTTAAATAGCAACCAAGATACCCAAGGGCAGCACGAGATCTGGGCAGCAGCATGAGAACACGCAGAGGTTACCTGCTAGAGGTATGGTGGTATAGAAAGAAAAACGAAGAAAGAGCAGTTTAATTTGTAGTTGTAGGGAGTGAGGGGTCATAGTTTGTGCAGAGTTGGAATGCTATAAACCACGGTGATCTTCACCCAGTTTAAAGGGAGAACAGCCTGCCCTATCCTCATGGGATCGTAGTGGATGTTTTAGTTACACAGGAGAACATAAAATGGAACTTGCAGAATTACCTGGCTTCTGCCAAGGCCTCAACTCCAACAGCACCAGCAGCAGTGTATCTCTGGTTCCACCAGCGCTCTGCTGACCTCATCTTCTGACTAATCCTGGCACACAGAGAACTGCGTGCTACTTAGCTGCTCTTGCAAAGGTTTTTTGGGTTTTTTTTTCTGTTTTTTTCTCCCAACCTGAGTTTACAAGCAAGTTCCTGGGCTGTGACATATGCAACGCTACCAGTGTCCTGCACTTTGGATGCACCACCCTTCCCTGCAGTGTACGACACCAGAGCAAAAATGACATTTGTCAGTGCCAGAAGGGAAAATCAGGAGGTTTTGGCTGTAGCAAAGTTTGGGGTTTTCAAATAAAAAAGCTGAAGGAATGTGCAAGATTTAAGCAGTCTTTCCATATATGGTACAAAATCGATCTGAGCTGAACAACACACGGGGCACAGACTTTTGTGATAGGCAGGGAATGACACCAGGATGGGGCAGGGATGCACGTGCTGCTCCTCATTCCCTGTGCTGAATCAAAGTTAGAAATCACACTTTGCATTTGCAGGTGGGAGCCATAACGCTGGCAATCATTCCACCACAGAGGGCAGGCAGGGCATTCTGAACAATCACAGGCTAAATGAGGGAAAATCTCCAGAAGACCCTGCATCCAGCTGCGGCCCTCACAGCTCACTGTTGCTAACAGTACTAAGAATCCCAGGCTTCTTTGGCAGCTTTTTTTTAAAAAAAAAAACCACCACAAAACCAAAACATTTTATATGTGAGAGTTAAAATTAAAATCCATTAACAACAACTGGCAGAAAAATACTGTTCTCTGTTCTGAAACAAAATCAGCCTCAACAGAACAACGGGATCCATGTCTGTTCCTGCACTGGAAGACCAGATTTTCCTGGGGCAGATTATGGTAACCTTTGCTCATTCGTGTTGCCTATATTTGGATGCACAAAGTGTGTTAAGTTCAGAACTTGTCAGGGCTTGCAGACTTGCAGCAGAGTTCTTTGGACTTCATCCCTGGGCTGGCTGCAAACTCAGATGAAGGCTTGGAAGCAAAGGAAGGAGAGCAGTGAGGAGATCAGAGCTGCAGAATGGGATAGGCTGTCCAGCATCAGTGCAAGGTATCGCCTGCAGAGACACAGATCCCTCCTTTCACCTTCCCTCCTTGCACACAATGTCCAGTAAATTCCACTGGGAACCACAGCCTATTCCTGGAATAAAAACGTTCTGGATGTTTAATGGCTTACTACAGTTGCAACTTCTGTGCTTAGTTTGAAGCATACTGCAGTTGTTCTTGGACATTCTTGTGTTTTTCTCTATATTCTTTTGGGAAAAAGGACATTCCAGCCTTGTACAGACACCTCCTAGAGTGGTTTATATCGGTCCCTAGAAAGGAAACTCAGTTATTGTGTATTGTACACTGGCCCAAGCGACTGGAATGGAAATACCTTTGCACATTAAGGCCTCAGTAACACAATCTCACTGACATCAGGAGGACAGCAAAGTGAGGCCTCCTCATTCACCTCAAGACAAACTGTTTCTAGTGCAGGGTGTCTTTCTTTTAAGAAAGATTTTCCAAAATTATCTTTGCATAATGACCAGCACAGAGAAGAAACAGTTACTGAGGAGGGGCAGAAAACCTGAATCCCTCAGCCATGTGCACATCAGACTCGAGAAACTGGAGCAGTTGTTGCATCTCTACAAATTCAGAAGGCTCCTACCACAAGAAATAAGAACCTAACTTGTTAAAGCAATTTTTATTTAAGTATTTGGAGGGAAACTTTCATATCATGAGTAAAAATACTAGAGTTGAGTGATGTTAAAAAGAAGAGTCAAGATGATGGGCTCTCTGTGCAAACACAGCAGTTTTTGATGGAAAGGGGAAGCGAGGGTTTTCATAACATACTCCCTTTCAAATAAAAAAAAATTAAATGCTAGTTAACTGCAGTACATGTCATCATTTTTATACAGTCAAGAGAATGAAAAACAAAGAAAAGCAATTTAAGAGAACGCAACCTACAATGGAATAAAGTCATTTGCAGCAGAGACAGAATAAGACTGCTTTTTATGAAAATTACAAAGAAACATGATACAACAAAAATAGGGTGTGGGGAATTTTCCACTAAGATTAAAAATGAAAAACAAAAAAAAAAATTCACTTTTTGAACACCATTATTATTCAAACACATATAAAGTTTCAACCTAGTTTTTTTTTTTCTTATACAAGGGAAACACTGTTAAAGTGAATCTTCAAGAGTGAGAAGGCACCATGAACTGTTGGCTGATACCTTTAATGCACACTCAAGAAAGAAGAAATGATCTGGCATGATGCAAAAAATCATTAAGTGTTTATATATATTCATATATCTTTTCATAAAAAAAGCGGCAACAAGTCATTACTTCAGTGCCAAAAAGTACTTTTGTCTGGTTGACTCGCTCATTAAGATGATTTCTCACTTAGACCTGGATGGTATTTTTATACAGTGATGAAAATAGGTGATTTTGCATTGTTGCATTTCATATTAGATTGGTAAATCAAGCATTTTCAAGGTTCCGAGAAGCCAATCCTATGAAGTATTCCTAAACCCTATGCAAACGGAATAATTAAATGCACTGTCTAGGATGGAATACTCATCTGTACCAAGTGGCAATCCCACTGGATTCAGTTTGATATGTAATGTCTTGTAGCAGATGTTATAACAAAAATAACTTTTGCTTTTTGATTTACCTCACTGAGGCCATTAATGCTGTTCCTATAGTTGGTTTTCTGGAGTTGGATGACACTTCACTGCTGTCCAAAATGAGTTTGAACCTTAACCCTCCAGAGTTTGTTCACTTTGTTGCTTACATTATTGCACTAGCTACTAAAGTCTTATATCATCCTATATAAATCTAATTGTTCAGAGTGCAGATTCTATATTTAGATAATGAACTGTATGAAATAAATAAAACAGGGAATTTTCTGGTCAGAGTTGCTGATATGTTGAATACCTTAATTATTTCTAAAGTAAACAGTTTTGGTGTATATTCTTAAAAACCTATGGTCATTCAGCATAAAAGCCTTGACATAATACTTTAAGAATGGATTTGTTTTCCTTCTCAAAAATGCATCAAAGAATTGTTTTAAATACAGAATCTGTGAGGCTTCCTACAAATTCACCTAAATCGTAATACAAACACAGTTTGTAATTCAGATAATATAGAAAGTTCTCTAGTGTCCATTGAAGTAAGGTCCCCAAAATGCAGTCTGTTTTGTTTCTGAATGGGAAAACGTTGCAAAACATTAAGCGGTTCCACTGGCTGAATAGGAGAACTGAGGAAAATGAGGTCTTCTCTCGTTATCTACACAATCCATGCTGTCATCTGAAAAATGAAAGAAAAAAAAATAGTAGACAACATTTGCTACCTTTTTAAGAAAACAAACCTTAAGATAATGCACAGCAAAGTTATTTCAGAAAATTTCAGTCGCTTTTTCTTCCACAAGTTGAAAGGACAAAGAAACTGGAAGTCTTAAATCTCACCCCATTAAAAGGGCATCACAGAAGACCCTGATTGTTGTATGTAAACAGTTGTTCAAATGCCCATTTAAAATTGCTAGAAGCTGCACTGCTTAAATCCATATTCAGTGTTCTGAATTGCTGGCAACTGCTATTTCAGAGCATCAGACATGCTCAGTTACCATGAAAGTAAAATATATTTTGATTTAATGTGGATGTTAGCCCACACTCGATTGCCTGCTTGCGTATACACAGTGTGTGTGCAGATGTGCACATGCAAAACTCAAACAGAATTATTTTCCAGTGGGAATGTGCAGATTTGGAAAAGACAACAGCACAAATAATTCCACTATCTTCTCAAATAGGTTTTTCATTTCCCAAACTGGAAAGACATGTGGAAAGTTTCACATCAGCTTACCACCTTCTTGGTCAAATACATTTACAGAAAAGCAACAAGTTTAAGTGGGTGCTTTTTCAGGTGGCCTAAAGAGACCGACAACGTTACAGCAGATCAGTTGTGGTTGTCTGGACAACGGAGTGGGCAACATTTAGGAAAACTTTACCTTGGTCAGGAGGAGTGATTGTTATCATCTGTGCTGTAAATTCTTCATCAAAGTATCTGGTATCTGTTTCAGATGTAACTTGTGGCTTAAACGGAGGTACAAGCTATGAAAAACAACAAGAAAAAAATATTGTCTATTTACAGGTGTTTGCAGTTTCTTGTCTGAAACAGGTAGAATTTGAAACAGAGTTAAAAGCTACAAACTTTTCCCACATTCCTAAAATAAGTTTAGAAAATGCCAGTTTATAAAGAAGGAACCATATACAGTAAAAAGTATTTTTGTAGGTGTGCGCTTCCTGTCTATGGGGCATTTAAAGGCATTTTGTCTTGATTTAATTGCACAAAGAAAAATATAGAATCCTGACATTTCTTCAAGTAATAAATGACATGCTTCTAAACAAGTGTTTAAAAATATTAGTATGTACTGGTTCCCCACCTAGTTATACAGAATTTGCCAACTGTGTGTAGTCTGATTTATGCCTGAGGAGGATGAAAATGAGTAAGAAAGATGCTCAGTGACATCAAACTGATCAGCCAGACTTGTGTATCGCCACAAGGGCCGTAACTTCCACAGATTTCAGCTACAGAGCTACTGTGCTCATGCAGCTCTGACAGCAACTGTGCTGTGGGTCAGACCTTTAGGGCAAGGCAAAAGCAACATTAAGCATTTACAGTCCGGTCCCCAAAAGCAGTTTGATGTCAACTCTGAAAATCTGGAGTGCTTACAAAAAAAATCGAGCATGCTCAGCGGTGAACATTCTCCTCTTGTTACACCAGGAGTTGCACTATTTGGATTTTATTCCTGACACTCACTTGGGCAGGCAGGCTAGAAATCATCCATGTGTACCTAGGCAAGCTCTGGCAAGAGGAACTCCAGATGGAGCGGAGCTGCTTGAGCGGGGCCGGAGGAGGAGCGCGCCTGGGAAGCGGGGTGGCGGAGTGGGTTGCATGCAGATGCACAGAGTTGGAACACGGACAGATTGTGGAGGGCAGCGGAGCTGGGATTCTGGGATCGGAGCTCGCTCACCTCCCCGCTGCACCAAGCGGCAGAAACAGAATGTAAACACTGTTCTTAGCCCTCCCACAGAGGAGAGGGGATAGCTCTGGCGCTGGGCTTCAGCTCGCCCACCGCTGGGGTTAAGCACGGCCATCTTTTAATAGCACAGAGCCACACCAGGCAACAATTTCAGAGCGTGATTGAGGAAGTGTATGGCTTCCAATCCCAACTGCAGGGAAAGGTTTCTCAAGGCAAATGGAAATTGCTCCAGCTGGAATTAAGGACTGACCCCCAGAACTGCACTTCTGCTCTTACAGAAATAAGAACGACACCGACAGAAATCACTACCTGGAAAACAGCAGCAAACCTTGCATGTACAGAACACCTCTTCCCCACCCCCAGCTTTCCTCCAGCTTATTTCTGAAGAATTATTTGCTTGGCAAGTCGGTTAATAAGAAAAGCACTAGCTTCAAGTTCCCTGTCACCAGGATCATCTTTCTCGTCTGTTTTGAGAACACCTAACACAGTTGTCCTGTCTTACAAACAACAATCCAATGAAGCTCTTTCATTTTCCAAGTAAAGATTTTAAAAAGTGTAATCTACACATTTCCAAGTACAAATAAACATTCTACACTTTAAAACTAATCTTTAAAAATTAAAGTACATAAAAATTATGGGGTTTTAAGATGGCACAATTACAGTACATATTCATTATCACTTTTTTGAATTATTAATGATCCTCTGTGCCCAAGGATGGCTTAAAGGAGCCTGTCAAATGCTCCTGTGAACAAAAAATTGGGTCCTTAGAAGTGGTCTTTATGTCCTGAATTTAGAAAGGAAAGGGAAACAGGATATCCCAAAGCCAGAAGTCACTCTCAGCCTTACAGTCCTCCTGAAGCTACTGAAGAGGGAATGCTTCGCATTGTGATGTTAATAATGCCATTCTCAGCCAAGTCAAACCAGCATATTATGTATAAAAACCCTGTGGAGGACAAGCATTCTTGCTTTCACATTTTACCTCTACTCTCTTTCTCCTTGCAGCAGTTGTCTGCCTGCGTTGGTTTGTTTTTGACAAGCTGTGTGTGTGCAGGTCTGTGAAGTTCTCTCTGTGCTTTTAAGCTAATGGTGGTTTTGGCACTCGCAGTGCTCCCGGTTGCTCCAGCTTGCTGTGCACAGCACAGTGATTTAGGACTTGGGCACTGCAGCAGACACCTGAACTACGCACGCCAGAACGACTCAGAACAGCAATCTTAAATCAGAACACGGGGCTAATGCGCTAGCACTGCCTGTATCATTTTCCCTTTTATTTTAGTATCTGTTAAAAGCAATTTGAGACAGATTATGATGCACCCACCAGATAATTTTTTTTCCCCTAGCTGTCAAACTCAGAACATTAAGCTGGAAACGGGGGAAGCCACAGAAAGCTCCAAGGCTGGCTTTACCAAGCAAATATGTTGCTTTACTGGAAAGCTGTCACTGGAACAGCTCTGCAGTTCAACTGGCAGAGAGGTGCCACCTGTAGCCTCCCACTGCTGCAGACCAGCATGAGACCCACAGGCTTGTGTTGGCTTAAGAGACAAAAAAGACCAGAAAAAACCCCATGTGATTAAAATCTCATTGAATATGTTTCGCTTGTGGGTGGGCAAAATACTGCACATTAAATCGCACCTTTCTTTGCACCAGAGACAAATAGCAACACTCTTTCAGGAGAGCCTGGTGAATATTTTAAATGCTTGGGACAACCCTAGGTATTCAAAACTCCTTATAATTCAAAGCAAAGCTACGTTTCCAAAAAGCTTAATTACAAAGTAAGTGTTCTCGATTACCTCAAGCCTATACTCATAAACATATTCTCCGTTATCTGGAGATAGCGGGGAGCCAAGCCCAACACATAAACACCTCCAGGCAGCTGACAAATTCAGCTTTTATCTGAGAGACTGCATTTCAGGGAAATGCTCTGAGATTCTCTTTGGACCACCCAGAACCTGGGCAGTAGTTACTCACGGGCTTCCTGAAATCTCTTCATTTGCACAGCATGGCTTTTTCTACAGTATGTAATGGTTTACATCTAATTTCAGATGCACATGCTAATGGAACAGGAGCAAAACCAGAATCCAGCCTCCCTGGATATGCCAAGGGCAGAAATAGCCTCAGTTAGCAGAGCTTTCTCCAAAATATGTAACATTTGGAATTTCCTGGTAGTTTCCACAGCAATCTGAGTCAGTACTACCATGGGACAGTTTAGAAAGGCTTTCTCAGTCCTACAGATAAATAAATTGCCTCCAGCTTGTGTGATTTCTCCTCCATTCAGGGAAGCAGGACTACTATTAAATAACAAGTAACTTCAGTAAAGACATTAGAGCCCCATTATCAACTTATTACCTTAAACTGCAAAAAACCAGCAATACCCCAAGTATTCATTCAGCTTGTCAGCTGGGTGAAAATGGGGATAACTTCCTGTTTAGAACAGTAATTCACAGAATGGTGAATTCACAGAATTCAAATACACTTCTTACATCATACTGAATAAACCCCATGGCAACTCCCTCCTCCCTCACGACCACATGCAGCTCTCTCTCTCAAGGGATGCCTCAAAAGGATGGAGGTCTAAACTCTATCTACACTTTCATAGCACAAAAACTCATTTTATGATTTTTTTCAGTTCCCTTTAGCCACACAAACCTGTGAGGAAGTGAGAGGAGAGAAGGAAACAGAGCACTCTGTAATTGTATACAGGCACTGGACAATTCTCCCACTACGGTATGGAAACCAGCAGTGTTATGCTCTATTTTTTCAAGAACATAAACATTGCTAATAGACCACTGTACCAGTTTTACTGAAAGAATCCAGAGAATTAAAACTTAGTTTCTGCTAAGTGTCTTACCTGCTCCCACCAACTGGAGGGAGAACTAAACTGTATTTAGAGATCAAACAAGATCTGATAATGAGGGGCTGCAGGGGGAAGGAGGGAAACTGGGAAAGGCTGGGGTTCATGTGGCACCAGGAGATGGGAGCCTTGAATCACCAGAGCCACGTTTTAGTTAGCTGCATTTCACGTGAGCATTACGGGGCACCTTGGAGGAGTGAAGTTCTGTCTGTGGGCAAAGTGAGGCGTAGACAACTGATAAAACACACTCATATGGAAAAGGCTGAGCTCTTTGACTTCAGTGTCTCCCACTGGAAAGCCTACAAACTCAGTGGCTCCCAAGGAAACCTGGGAGAAACACCACCAAGTGCAGACACTTCACATCAGTCCTCTGTCACCAATAAAAAAATAGGAGGCTTGGAATGATGTAAAAGCCAACACTTCTCTGCACTTGCCTATTCAGTCCAATTGCATCATTCAAGACAGGAAAAATGCAACAGGAACAAACAGCCCATCTTCCACCACTGCTTCTAGGAAGTTTTGGTTCACATGCTCAGGAAACAACAACAACTCCTGGGCTCACAAGGGATACATGAGTTGATAGCAAGGAACAGCAACAAGAATTCACAGGAAAAGCCATTTTAAAAGCTTATATACTATCAAAACTTGGAAACAATTTTTGTTACATCCTATTTATTAGTCACAAAAACAAGTATCTCATTGAGAGATACTCCTTCTCATTGTGAAAAACAGCTCTGGTTCAGGAGTAATCGAATTACAGAATTATAAGAAACATGAAGCAATTTATCCACGTTAAAAACAACTGCAAACTTCTTCCGTGGAGGTCGTTGGTGCACCTTACAGAGAGCAACAAAATTTGAAATATATGGATATATTTGAATATTTGGATATATTCAGTATATCCACAGCCACAATTCACCTGGGGAGAACAGTTGTGTAAATACCTTTTTCTCGTATACATCTTGCCAAACAATGCCAGCAAAGAATTTGTGCTGCATAATCTCCTTGGCATCATCAGGACCACCACCTAACCTGTTTGGGGCAAAATAAGTAATTAGATGTTTGAATATAGTTATTTTTCTCATACAATTTTTATTAAACAGTAGTGAAAAAATTCTGAGTTGACATAATACATCTGTGAACAGTTCTAGCATTTGCTTCCTATTTGTTTTTGGGCAAGGGCTGCAGGATAGTCTATTTTAGGCTTCAGTGCAGTTCCACTACAAGATTTGAAAACATGCTAAAAAACAGCATTAGAAAAAAGGTCTCTCTTAAACAAACAAATAAAAAAGAATCACAATTCAAAAGACCTGCCCTTCAGGAAAGATGCTGTCCTAGGGACCACAGGAGATACTGCAAGTAAAAGGTCTGAGCCACACACCCTCCTCTCTAAATTAACAATTGACTACCCCTTACCATTTTCTAGAGCAGAAGGATGCCAGCAGTAAAACTGAATTTGATTTTGAAGTGCAAGACAAGCAAGAATTTTTAAAACAAACTAATTTATGCAACTTGATTTAAATTTCCATTAAAGAAAACAGTTGACAACTGCAGTGATAATATCGTGTTGTATGCAAATCTGTCCTCCTCCTTGGCTTCACAAAAACACAAAGGGTGTTTTATTGACTTAAGGTATATCAAGATAAAGCACTTTTATTCCAGAATAGAACTGTCCACACAGCTTATAGATGCAATCAGGTCAGTTGCAGTCGAGCTAACAGATGCTTAAATTTTGCTGTGGAGGTTAAAATATTCTCTAAAAGACGGAAGCACATCTGCAAGCAAAGGCATACAGTGAGAAAACAAAACATACTGACTAATCAGCAAGAGACTTACTGTCAGGTGGCAGGGTTAAGAAGATGCTCAGGATTCTGAGTACAAGAGGTGTTACCACGTTCATCCAGGCTGACCTCCAGTATCTGCCTGTTCTCTGATTCTTGGTGCCACTAGCAAACTAAGATACTATCCCTGTTTTAGGGGCTTGGAACAACAGCTCTATGGCACCAAGGCTAGAGCTACACCGCTACAGAACAGCCAGGGACTGGTCTTTGAACCTGAAGCCAAGCTGCCTGGCCAGGCCTCATCCTTGCCGTGCAGCAGCTGGCCCCAGGTCTCCTCCCAGTCAGGTATCAGGGCAAACCCTGTGGCCCCAATACATGGTTACTGGGGGGTGGAGGGAGGGGTTTCAGTTCAGAATAGCTGAGATAATGTGAGGGTGTGGTATAGCCCACTGAAGTGTTATTTTGACAGCTTGAGACTGTACTCATGCTCTGAGACATAGTTTGAAGGCATAATGCTACTGGGACAGCATTGGATGATTGTTTAGCAAGAAGGAGTCAAATATGGGGACGTTTTGTCCATGCTGCTGGCTGGTGTGTGCAACACTTTCAGCCATGCCTGAACACTGTCTTTGGAGAATGCAAGCTGGCAGAGGCCACAGCTGATCAGAGACATCAAGCAGCAAAGGCGCCTGGTAGTCCAGAGTCCATGGTTGCTTCCCAGCCCTCTTCCATTTAGTGGCACAGCAACCTATGGGGTTTGCTCCTTCGTGTTCCCTCAGGAAATGTGCAGTGGAACAGGGAATGGATCCCCAGCTTCCGTGTTGCAAAGTGTTGGGTGATGCTCTCCTTCCCCAGGTAAGCTCTAAGATCAAGCCTAAGTTCACCCTAGAGCCCCACAGGCCAAACCAAGCTGGATGGTGGCTCTCCTGTCTGCCTGGCAGCACAATACTCAGCTGCCTGGAACAGAGACAAACTCTGGGGCAGCCTGGGAACAGAGACACACTCTGTGAGTAATCATCTCGTGGCTGGTTCCCCACAAGTCGAGAGGCTTTGCCAAGTCTCCACCAGGCTCCTGGTTGCTTCCCCAGTGCCAATGACGATGGCCAGTGAAGAAGAGGGTGGAGTCAACCCTCTTTATCCACAAATGTCAACAGACTGCACTTCTGCACAGAAGCTCAGGCGTGACTACGAGCTAAGAAGAACCTGAATCGTGTTTTGCGGAAGCGTGCAGGAAGGCTGGCTGGCTGCAGCCACGTAGGAGTGCTCTGGAGAACACCTTATCCAATACGAGCCTTTGTTCCATGAAAAGCAAACACACAATTAGGGAAATGCCAAGAAAAACACACATTTTACCTACCTTTAAAAAAATCTATATTATTAAACAAATCCAGTCAGAGCGAATGGGGAAACGACAGAACCCTCCTATTTTGGATATGGACTTATTCCAAAATACACTCTTGTTTTTCAGAATTATAATGAAAGGACCCTCTCAGAAAACCAAATTAAATCAGCACCTAGTGCAAAAATCATTCAAGCACCACTGAGAACTGAAAGAGCAGCAGGTTTGTCTTTTGTAAGGACATGCAACAACTGAAGAAAAATATATCAAGAATAAAAGTCTTTAAAAGCTTCTTGTACAATAAAGTTCCGTTCAGTGCACTTAAGCCTTCAGACAGAACCAAGAATAGTATAAATAGGACTTAAAAAGAAAAAGCTACTGAGATTTACAGTATACTAGGAAATACAATAGAAAGTATAAAGGCCAAAAAGCAATTAAAAACAAACAAAAAACCCTCAAACCCCGAACTTCTGTCTAAATTTTTCTCCCTGAAAAACACCTGCCAAACCGTTCTGGTTACTCATTTAACTTCCATCTATATTTTAGAGCCTTAGTTTCTGTATTTCAGCTAAATCCCAAGCAGAAAATTATTAATAAAGTGCAACATCAATATTAAACTGAAATAATTTCCACTTTTTAAATTTTTATAAAACTGTGCATTGCTTGGAAGCTCCTTTAATCATTCAATGACAAATATCTGTGCTCCACAAATCAAAGGAAATCAGCTCTCATTCCACAAATAAATCATGGGCAAATATTTTTTTAAATGTATGTACTGTAATTTTTTGTATATATTAAAAAATATAGCAATATCATGTATAAACACACTGTCAATAGTGAAAGTAGTACTATCACAGGCCATAAGATTGTAATTAGTGGATCACAGGAAAAAATAGTTGCTCTATTTGTTTATGTAAAAGTCCATTCCCAGCTCTTCAAAAAGAAACCCACAAACTTCTAGTTTTATAGGTAAAAAGTTTCACAGTAAGGACAGCCAGGCCCCAAAGCAGGAAAGCAGGCAGCCACCACCTTCACTCTGCCCCAGCACATAATCCCGTCCATACACTCGTGCTTCACCCTATTAGGAGCCACAGTACAGACCCCGACTGTGGGCGAGTCCTCACCTGGAGAGGCTGTCATACTTTTGGGTGACAGATTTCTGTTGTTCACAGATTTGCAAATGCACCACCCCCATCTGAGATGATGGCCACAGTTTTAGGCACCACTTCTGTGGCTGTTCTGCCTTCACACAATTTCTCTGACTCCTGCCTGCCCCCAAACCTGGTTCTACAACAGTGCAAATATATCCACTGGGCTCCAGAAAATCAGCTCAGCAAAAGCTGTTGGTGTTCAGCAGCTCAGAGCACACAGACAAATATTTCTCCTTCTCTGATACAGTCAGGATGGAGACTAGTAACTTATTTTACTATGGCTTTTACCTTCAGGGGCCTCTAACAGCTACAGGGAAGGATTTAGGAACTGCACATCTGCACTGCTTTCCAATGACCAGCTCTATCAGCATGGAAAAGCTCTGGCTGGCTTTGGCAACAGCATGATTTGATGACTCCAGATTTGGAAGGAAAAGACCCTACCCATCCCAAAGCTCTGTACACAGTCTTCGGGGGCTTTCCTGCTCAGAGATTAAGACTTTTGGAAAGCCTAATGCAACTCCCAGCTCTGGGCTGAGCTCTGCTTCCCAACTTCTTCATTAACCACATGTGTGTGACACAAATGTGGAGGATCCAGTAACATTGGAAATGCTCCCACTCCCCAACATCAGTAACCACAGCGGAGTCACGTCTGAGGATGCTGAGGCTTAGCAAGCCTCTAAACTACCGATTTCTAGAAAGCTTGGGGCAAAAAAAATCTCTTTAAATTTGTCTTTTATGTTTTCCTCAGCTTCAGTTTAGATCTCTGGTGGTGACCCACAAACTCTTCTGGGTGAACTGGTTTGGGTTTGTCCAAATTAATTCTGAATAGCTTTGGACTGAACTGATTTAGACTAAAATTATCGTACACAACAGCTAAATTTCAAGTCTACCTCAAAGCACCTGGTGAAACTGTATGAGAGTTGATGAGCTCTCTGCAGTTCCAAGTGATACCACATACACATTTCAGAGCAAACATAAGACACTTGTCAGGCTTGATTTCAAAACTCTGGATGCCCACAAGGCATGAAGTCTGCTGCATAAGAGGACCAGCTATTCAAGGTTACCTCCTGCTGCCTGCCACCAGCTGGCTGGGACCACCTCCAGGCCCCTGCAGTCCCCTTGACTGTCACCTCTAACTCTTCCAACTCCAGCAGTGGCTGCATGGGCTGCAGACCTAGCTGTGTCTGTGACCAAGTTTGCTCAAGACATCTACCCTCCCCATAGCAGAGCACCACAAACAAGAAGACACACACATACACCTGAACTATAAATCACCTCCTTTCACAAGGAAACAAAAAAATCAAGGAGTTTGGTTTTCATGCAGGTAAAGGTTTGATTGACCCTGATATTTCTGAACATCTGCAACCAAAGGTGCACTCTGGATGTGGAAAGAACCACCATCACTAGAAAGAATGAAGTGCCAGATCTCTATGTGGCTGCAAGAACTGCAAGTTGCCAGTGACCACCTTCAGCCCTCCAAAGCCACAACTACAACTCTGTGCAGTCATTAACAATCCCACCCATCTAAACTCAGTCCGTTTACATGGAGTGCTCTGATCCATGCCCCCTTCCACAGGCTGCAGTCTCCACATCCAGAGAAAGAATAATAAAGGTTTTAAACTTTGCTCTTTTACATGTAAGAAAATGCTCTGATTACCTCCTTCCACTTGATAAAGCAGCGAAGGAGAATTTCAGGTCACATTAAAAGGAAACATTTACAGAATAGATGTTTTCCTCCTTAGGAAAATTAGGGCTCACATCACAAGATTAATAAACTTATATCAATCCCAAAAGAAACTTCAAAATTCCTTTTCTCTTACAAAATGGATTTTATATGACCCAATTTAGAAAACAGACATGATTAAAAGCAGAATGCAATTTATTGTTCTTCACATTTTCCACATACGCCTGTGAGTTTGAGACTGAACTGGTCTTACTGAAAGCAGAGTGCCAAGACTGCTTCTATACATCCAGCTCAGGTACAACAGGTAATTTTTAAGATTTAATTCACTGATGCTGGTCACAGTTCCCTAGCTCCTTGATATTTAACTGAAAATATGCTTGTCACTGAGCTTCGTTATATCTACCTTTTTTGTTGTTGGGGTTTTTTTGAGGATTTTACAGGAAGGGACAACATCTCCCAGCTTCATTTTTCTCATGGTTTTGGCTGTTTCCTCTGTCCCACTCTGAAGTTCATCAGCAGTTACTAAATGCTGCCAATTCTGATGTTTTCTGCCATAGACAGCATTACAATGACACCAACTTCTGTCCACCACTGGGCTTTGTGGAAGAGGGGATTCCTCTTGAATTACATAGTGGTTCCCCAAAGCATCATCAACAGGCTAATGTCAACCAGACTAACGCATGTTATTTAACTTTTGAATGTATTTTCATAGCCATCTGGCTGTTTTTCTTCAATATGGCTCCATGAACTCACTATGAGTCAACTACCAAGTATGCCAGGCACCCACCCCAGCACACACACCACATAGCAAAAAGAAAATAAAAATACATGGCCAGGACTCAGGACTTCTACCCCTGGTGCTTCCAGCTTAGTTCTCTGTACTGCCTGAAATGCCATGAAGTACAGGGGATTTGCAGAATTACAACTTCAGTTAAAAAGCTGGGTGAATGGTGATTGCTGAGAAACCAGTATTTAAGAATGGTCCATGATCCAAAAAGCTTGGGAAGCACCAGTGTAATTAGCAAGCTGTGGGTATGTGTGCAGGCTTGTCTAGTCTATAGTTATTTCTATCAGCAGCATGAAAATCATCTGTCCAACAGATCAGAGCATCATTGGTTCCAAGCCTGCAGAAGATATATGTGAAGAAGTGGCTATTTGTATAAAACAAGCATATTGTGGAGTAATTATTGGCATTGGGAAAACCTTGTAATTAGAAACAAGTGGGCGTTCTTTGTTTGTAAACAAACGGTATTTTGGTTCATCAGAGATGCTCCTTTAAGAACAAATTACAGCAGATGCTGCTTGTGTTTTCCAAGTGATTGAAAGGCCCCACCTGAATAAGCTACAAAAGGGTCATAACTGTACTTAACCCAGTGCTGTCCTGGACAGGAATCCTGTTGGTAGAGCACAGTGCCTGGGGGGCTGCTCATCAATTACACAACCTTCTCCTGGAGCTCCCCTTGTTCAAGAGCGGGGTGCAGCTGTTGCCACCTCGTACAAGGCTGGCCACCTTCCCAACTACAACTGTTCCCAGCTCCCCAAGTCACCACTAAGGTGAATGCTCTGGCAGTACAAGCCGTGGAATTGCATTCCACAACCCCGCAACAGGATTTTCCATCAAAAGTAGTGATGGAAATAGCTTACAGTGGTGACAACAATCCTTGCTGCAAGTATCCATCTACTGACAAAAAACATTTCCCTGCACTGTGCAGGCACACACACAGACTAAACAAACATCAGAAAGCAAACCAGAATACTCTGCTTGCACCTCACATGAAAGATTTCCTATTTGGGGCCCGTTTACAGTAGAAGGCTCACAACAGGAGATCAGGGGCAGAGTCACAATATTATTTGTTTTAAAAATGTCTGGGTTGACAAGATGGCAGGTTTTTAAAATGATGTTTATCTTTGTGTGAAGGTCAACATCCTTTTTGGATCTTGTGCTATTTTCTGTTTGTTAGCCATTAAGGCCTCAGGGGTTTTTGTTTTGTTTTTTTCTGCTTTTAAATCAAGGGTAACTTTTAAAATAGAGCATAGCAAAAAAAAAAAAAAAAAAGGAAAAAAGAAAAAAAGAAAAAAAAAAGGAGGAAATAGGAAAAGTAGATTAAGCATGGTATAAACTCCACCACAAACATGGTACAAACACCACCACCTACTGTTCAAAGCAGGATGCTAAACCACTGGCCCAGATTTAACTGAAAATTCAGAAAACAGCAGCCTGAACTGTGACAGAGGGTGAAAGCATTCTGTGTAGAGCAGCTTATAAGCCACAGCAGCCATTGGATTCGTTATGACCAAAGCCTGGGTTAACTTGCTTTGTCCCAGGCTACAGTTTTGTGTTAATGGCAGCCATTGTATTCTGGAGTTCAGCCTTCTGATCACCAAAGCTGCTTCATGTTGCTATTTACAGTGTCTGCTCATGTCAAAAGTTAGAACAAAAATTAGCAGGTCCACTTGTTGCATCTTGGTGGATGATCACTTTGAATGGATTAGAAACAAAACTACAATTTTGTCTTAAATTCCTTCCTCAACTTTAAATAAAGAAAACCAGCTGGCAGGCATGCATTCAATGGCCCTTTGTGCAGTACCATTTTCAATTGTTTTTCACTGATGGCAATACAGGCCTTTCTTACAACAGCACAGGAACAGTCACTTTTAAGTCACTTGTCTTGAAGATAGTTCCCTTTCATAGACATGCCTCTGCATAGTACAATTATGAATTATTTGTGAAGCCTTTAACGTATTTTTTTCGTTTTTTTGGTATTTCTGAGGGCATGACTGCTTATAAGTGCAACTATTAAGCAACAGTCTCACCTTTGCTTAGGATCTTTCTTCAGCAAACCTGACAAGAGAGATTTTGCTTCAGGTGACAAAGTGCGTGGAAATCTGATTTCCTCCATTAGGATGAGTTCAAAGAGCTTTTCGTGGTCCTGGTTGTAGAAAGGGAGCCGGCCACACATCATTTCATACATCACAACTCCTAAGCCCCACCAGTCCACTGCACGGCCATAGTCATTGTCTTCCAGCACCTGCACAAATGTAAGGAAAAGGCTTTAGAAGACATTCCCAAACCAGGCATGAACACAGAACTCAAGACACAAAAGTTACCCCAACAAGTTCATCTTGTCACATGTCACAGCCACATCTACCAGCGGAGCATTTGCAGAAGATCCATTTGAAAAGAACTGGCACCCACACTCACTGTGTTAGGTAAGCAGGAAGGGGAAAAGGAGACAGGGGGTACATTATGGCAGCCTCCTTCTCTTCCTCCCACCCTCCCTCACAGTACGACCATGATAAGCACGACTTTTGAAAGCCTAAAGGCTGAGAACTGTTCTCATGTTACAAAGCCAGCTGTTAAATTCTCACTTATTCATCATAAACTGTTCCAAACGGGAACCAATTTTTTAGATAAACCCCAGACCACCACCGAGCCTGTATGAGGAGAAGAGAGAAGACCTGCTACTTCACAAGCGACAAGCCAAACATCTCCATCACCTTCATATCAACCTGCATCCCCCAAAGGTGGCTCTGTACATCCTGAAAGACCACCCACAAATAGTAAATGACTAATCTACATTAAACACTGAGAGCCAGAATGCCACTCCTAACATTTGACCCGCTGTAAGGCTGTAAAACGGCAGCCAAATTGTCTGGAAATGCTTCCCCTCCTCCCCTCTGCCCCAATCCAAAGGCACTTGCTCACTAGCTCTCACACTCCTGCCTCTTCTCAGGGGCTGCAAACCCAGGAAGTGTCAGTGGTGTGGCCTTCTGCCAGGTCTCACAGCAGAAGTAGCCCAGCACAGTTCATTTTTCCCTTCCCCTCAGTGCTTCTACCTAACAAAGCCCCAGCTGGCACAGGGACTCGGGTCCCCGAGTGCCCTCCATCTCTCCTGCTTGCTCTGGAGAAGCCCTGTAGCAGTGCATTTCTGATCTCCTGCACCAAAGGCTGCTGAGGGGAGTGGGGAGTGTCCTGTGGCTTGTGGAGTGGATGTTACCAGGACTTCTCTAGACTTTGTGTCTCCTACGCAGTTGTCTGTAGCTGACACCAACAGTCTCATGTTCCAGATCCTGTCCTCAGGTTTTAGTTGTCATCTTTACTCTTTTCATGGGTCTGCACTGAACTGCTTACTCTTGCTAAGAGCACAAACCACAACCCCACCACGATCTTGTTTTCTTTTTGCATGGTGTCTGTGTGAGCTTTACACTGCTAGAATTCGGAATACCTTACACTCAAAATTACAAGGGTGAAAGAGCCAAATCAAGTCGACGCAAGTTTAACAAATGCACGATCTGAACCTCTTACAAACCTTGGTAAAGGGTTTGCACACTAAAAAGAAGCATCAAGACACTCCACATAACAACTGTCTGTCTCTATTTTATTCACTAATTATTCCCCTTAATGATCTGAACGGGGAAAAGGGCCTGCAGTAAAAATCAAGAGGCTGCCAGGTATTAGGTTACCCCACGTTGGTCTATTTACGGCATCCTCTGCCGTATGATTCACACCAAACGACAGCTGGCTCTGCAGCTGCCCCGTCCATGTACATGGCTGACACAGCTGCCAGCCGGACGGGATTCCAGGAGCCGGCCGCGTCCTTCCCCAGGCAGCGCGGCCCTTCAGCTCACAGGAGATATTGTGTGACAGCGCGGCTACCGCTCTCCGAGTCACGCCGCTCAACAAGGGCTTCCTGCTCGCGCTCCCCTGCACTGGGGTTACCTAAAATAAAACAACTTGCAGGGCCTCAAATTTTTATTTTTTGTTTTTTTAAACTGCTGCAAGAGATGCAATAGGAGAGGACCGAAAGAAAAACAAAACCACAGAGGCCTTTGTTGTGTACACAGTAAGTACTACAGGTAGTTTCAAAATGCAGAAAATACTTCAAACGTTACTTCAGTAAGCATATTAATACTAGATTACTAACTAGAACTCTCACCTCCATTAATTCTAAACAGAATATAAAATGCTTATTTCTTCAAAGGGCTTTATCACAACGAGCACGCACTCGTATTACTGACTGCACAAAACAGTGCAATAGTTTTAGTATCAAAAATATACCGTAACAAAAAGGTACTGCACACAGCCATGATTTATTGCAACACACAGGATAGCTGGGGAGCAGGAAAGTTAACAAGGTCATTTCACTTAAATTAAAGGATGATCATTTCCTAAGGAGCAGCTCTAGACTGATGTGAGATGGAATTTGAAAGATAAGGCGCAACAGCTGTAAACATCACAGCCACCGACGCACCTGACACATCAAAGTTGACATGGCTCAGTCACTGTCAACCGTGCAGGAGATGCCAGTATGAACCTAAAAACAACGATGCAACAACTGTACAAACACGTTGCTATGCTGGATTCAAGTTACAAGTGCACAGAAGAAGAGTGAGACCCCAGCTTTTAAGGATGTGTGACCTTAAACACACAGAATATCGCTCACACACAATTTCCAGATTTTTTGCATGCTGCCGACCAGATGACAAAAGCCTCGAGAATTTAACACTCCAACTCACCAATGGGATTTGCATGTAAGGGAGAGAGTTGGGTTAATCAAAAGGGTTTGTCCTTCAGGGTTTTGGATGAGCTAACTCAGCATAATTAAGAAAAATAAAAAATAATAGCAAATAATGTAACAGAAAGAACAACATAATGCCTGCACAGGGAATCCCCACATTCCAAGTTAGGAAAAAAACTAAACCAAAACAATAAATATTTTTAGTTTCCTCATAAAATCCTTGATGAGAAACTGAAGTTTAGCAATTGATTTTAAGAGGGAAGCTAAAATAAAAGCCATGTTTATGAATAATAAACACTCTCTCATGCTGCTAATTACTCCCTGCATCAGTAAATCTCAAATTGTGGTGCATGGACCCCAATTTAGATTCACTGAGGACTTCTGGTGATCCATGGAGAGCTGGCAGCTATCATGAGACTGGCTCCACCTCCTTGCTGCGAGCTGCTTCGACAGGTGCCCACGTTCTTCATTATTATGAAGAGACTGGAGGCCCTTGAAGGCAGCTGGGAGTTTAAAAAAAACCTAAACAAACAAAAAGCAAGAGCAGGTTGCCACGGCTAAGTAAGTGGAGAGCTCAAAAGCAGTGATCAGCAAAGACATCAGCTCTCAGTAGCAATATTCCTCCTCCACTTTGGTTTTCCATAGTTTGTACTTCTGCATACTTCAACTCAAGAAAAATTTGCAATGCCCAAGTCTCCCACCTCAGACAAGGGCTACAACCTGGCTGTGCCAGCAGCATATAACCTGCCAGCAGCCCAAGCTCCTGCCTGTGCTCTGAGCTGGAGGGAGCCTTAACGCCTGCGTCCGGACAGCTCAGCTCAGAGCGTGGGCAGAGAAAACCAGTGTCTGCCTGCAAAATACCATGTATACATATATTCTATCACACAACTGCACTTTTGATCTGCCTGCAACTAACTCACAGCTGGAACACCACCTGTGTTGCACAACCCTCAGAAGGAGTATTTCCAGGATTAAAGGTGCAAGTGTTTTACACTTTGCAAAAACAACAACAAATTTTTTTTTAAAAACCAAACACCCCAAAACATACAGGGAACTGAAATCCTCTGCTCGATTTCCTCTGAAACTGAAAAGTTCAAACTAACATTGAGAAGGATCTCGTGCTTTTACAATCACAAATCTTTTAACACAATGTTAAAAAATGAAGAAAAAGCTTGGTCCGTCTTGTTTCTGAGAACACATTGCCTTATATTGTCTTCAAAGTGTAAAAGAATTAGACAATAGCTTTACTTCTTAATCAAAGTCCTGTTGATAGCTTTCATACAGGTCAACACACAGCAAACAAACTGCAAAACAGTCACCAATCCACCAAGTAGTATTTTAAGTAATTTAAAAGGTTTGTTAAAAATCAAATTTCTGACACAAGAAGCAAGCACTGTTCCAGCAAAATGTAAATATTCCCTGAAGTGAAAGGAAGATACTACCCTGCCTGAAAATTATCACATATCATTATGCTAAAGATATGTCCCAGAACATGATGAATTAAAGGTTCTTGGTATGTGTTGTTCTGTAATAGTAGTTACTGTATGAACATATTATGGCACAGGAATTATTCTGTATCACTACTGCTATCACAGGTGGCATTTAAGAATATGATTTCGTACAACAGCCAACATATACCTCTGGTGCAAGATACTCTGGAGTGCCACAGAAAGTCTTCATTGTTGCTCCATCCTTTATGCCTTCTTTACATAGTCCAAAGTCTGTTATTTTTATGTGTCCATCTTTATCCAGCATAAGATTTTCCAGCTGAGAAGAAAATACAAATTAAAGATGTTATTACGTATAACATTCACTGCTCCTGAGTAAGTCAACGAAAGACGTGAATTTCTGCAGATCAGTTTTCATCCTCGTTCTCACTGGGATCAGAACTACAGTAACTGCCAAAGCACGTGGGATGTAAATATGTATTTATATCACTTTCCTTGGTTCTTTAGGGAATATTAGGTAACTAATTTGCAGTCTTTGAGTAACTGATCGTATATACAGAAAGCACACAGAAGCAGACATCGTATTTATGCTTCTGCAATATCATCACCAACAGAACACCAGTTCTTTTAAAAATATATCAAGTATTCCCCCTCACACAACTTCATCCCTGCTTTTTACTGTAAGTGATTTCATGAAATATTCTGTAACAGTAAAGGATATCAAATGAAAGAAAACTCAAATGCAAGGCTAAGTAACCACTTCCAAAGAGACTCTTTACATCAGAGCTACTTTATACATTTACTCAGCAGTTGGTATCCATCCTAGCCTGTGACACTCATGTTTGAGAAAGCCACCCAGATTTCAGGACAGAGTTTCCACTGTGTATGAAATAAAGTGCACTTTCAAAGGAATCATTGTGATACAAGAGACAAAATCCCAGCAGGAATCCCCAAATGACTTTGATAATAGCCTGAAAACATTACATAGCATGCTTCATTTTAGATTGCTCCTAAATGAAGTACTACTGTCACCTCATCCTCTTCTGAAAACACTTCTCAGGAAAAAAAAAAACAAAGCCAAAAAACCCCTATTGTTGCATTTTGCTCAAGAATTCCCAAGTTTGTTTGCCCTGAGATTTCTTGGTTGGAGTTTTTTTTTCCCCCTTCTTTGCTCACCAAACAAATAAGCAACTTGAAGCTTATCCAAGTTTCTAGCTGCAAGCAGGTACTATGAAGGTAGTGCGGTGCAGCACATTGCAAGGAAGCACAACATCCACACAGTATGAATTTGCACCTATCTGATAAAACCTGGGGATGAAGAGCCCAGGATTATGTTTCACCACACAGAAGAGCCAGCAAGGTTTCTCTTAGTACATAAGCAGGCAAGTGAAAATGCAACCCAAGTAGCTCAGTACCCTTCGTATTCTCTCAAATGCTGCCAGGGTCCTGATAAAAGCATTATACAAGCTCTTAGACTGTACAAGTGTATAGACATCCTGCAAACTTAAGTCCAACAGCTGCAATAACTGTCATGTTAAAGTTCAGTCAGGAAAGGCTTTCTAACAATTCAGGCTTTAAAAAAGCCAGAAAGCCTATGAAATGATTTTTCTACGTACCTTCAGATCTCTATAAACCACATTCTTCTCTGAATGCAGATAATCCAGTGCTGAAACAATCTCAGCTCCATAAAACCGAGCCCGGTCTTCAGAAAAGACACGCTCTCTTGACAGATGGAAAAACAGCTACAAGAATAATAATTTGTTACCTTTAGATTGCACATGTTTCTGAGTTATGTCTTACACTTCACAGGCCACCCAGCTTGGAATGCACTAATACCTAAGAGAAAACTGCTTCCCATCCTCACCCAGCTGTGTTCCCAAATGTGTTAAAAAGCATCATACATTAAATTACTAAACAATTATATCTCATATTCACAGATGCACACTGATAGCCAGTTTGTGTGCTGCACATTCCTGTATGTACAGAAAATTATAAAAACCCACTTTGATTGAACTACAATTCTGTATTAAAACTGTATGATGCATGATTTAGAGACATGTTGATATTCCAACTTTTCCTTCTTAACTGCCTAACCATAGTTTGCTGTGTTTCTAGTTCTCCCTCCAAAGTAACACATCCTCACAATATTCATTAGTAAGTGTTAAAAGCTGTCTGAAGAACAACTAGAAAGCAACTTTGCCTTCTTGAATTACTAAATGTCAGATTACAATATGTTGCTGTCATGTAAAATATGACCCTACACTCAAACCCTCTATTCTCTAAAAATGGAGTTAAGAAAATTATGAGTCTTAATTCTTAATACTAGTTAAACCTGTAAACAGCTCTGTTTAACTGGGACAACTTGGATTAATTAGAATCACAAACATGGACCTTAGCTAAATAACGTCAAGCAGAATTAGCAGTAGTACAGGAAAATCCTAAAGTATTAAATGTTATTACATTTCCCTTACCTCCCCTCCATTAGCATACTCCATAACAAAGCACAAGCGATCATGTGTCTGAAAGGAATACTTTAAAGCCTGAAAGAGATTTAAACCAAAACTTAGAAGACAGATCACAGTTATACAAACATTTTAAATAGGTTTTTCAGAAACTTAGACATGAGATTATCTATTTTAGTGGACTTTTTGTCCTTGGCTCTTGTACAACACTTACACTTTCCTGTGGCAGCTGAGCAGAAGCTATCAGTAATGCCTATAATGCTGTGAATCAAAGTCCTGGCCTGTTAACAGTTGATACAAAACGTACTGATAGCGGCTCTGAAGTTTCCTCCCCAGGCCACAAGCTCCCCCAGTTTCACCTCACAGACAAGAGGCCACAACTAAACTCCAGAGCACAACGTTTTATCGCACTGGCTACAAGCCCTCTTCTATGAAACACATACATATTTACACACACAGCTCCCTGGTCTCTGCCCTGCTGCCCGCAACTGCTCCCCGCTGACAGCCTGCCAGAGGACTGAGCAATGCTGTCAATACCAATTTGTGAGCAATTCACAAGAACAGACCAGACAGAGGGTGTGATGGAGCGTCACAAGGTGCCTTTGTACAGTCCTGTCACGTGTACTGCTGTGGCAAGAGTAACATCAGCTTGTTTGCCACAGTCTTAAGCTTCTTGCAGCCAGTCTTGTAGCTGACTTCTCAAGACAGCCCTTGTTTTAAATATTTGGGTTTATGAAAGCATTAAAAAGAAAATACCACATATGATATCATCATCTTTACTACTGGGGGTGGCATTTTTAAACCAGTCATATTTTTGGAGAGAGAGGGAGGATCAGGTTTTAGACATGTCAACAAACATTCACTGATTATACCCAATACAGCCAATATTTACTTCCAGAGGCCATGCTTAAAAGTCTAAATTCCAGTTAAGCCCTTGTGTACCTGGACAAAGGAAACAACTGGCATCCTACACATGTCTCTTAGAGGGCTTAAGCAGTTGGAAACAATTCAGAGCCAACTTGTAATAAATACTACAAACAAAATCTTGAGGTGGAACTTAGGTATCTGAACTCAACCCAGAGAGACTGCTGGAGCTGGAGGTCTAAACTGGGAGCATGCTTTGGTTTCACAGCTAAACCAATCCTAAAGGAAAGCAGCGGATAAAGCACAGTCCTGCTCCTCCTTGTCTCACCCCACATGCTCCCACCACTATCCTTTGGCTGGCATTACCAGTGCTCTAATTCCATAGTAGGCTGCTTCTGGGAGTTTAAAAAAAAACAACAAAGGCAGGCAAAATTAAAGAGTTTTTCCCTCACTATATCTTCCTGAACTTGTCTGTCACAAGGTCAGGGTCACCCTGATCTCAGCTACAAAGAGGAGACCAAGCATTTGGAGGACAAGGAAGGCAGACACTTCTCTCAGAGACAGCAAGCCATTAAATGGGTGAGCCATAAATTCAAACCACACCCTGCAACACTGTCTTCAAGAGGTACTGAGGACCTGCTCTGCAAGAACCAGAAGACTTAGAAAAGCATTTTAATTTGTGCTTCCTAAAAATGGAAAGGTACAAAAATACACAGCAGCTCTGATAGCACAGATCTGACATGTATTATATAAATTAAAAATAATAAGGGAAGTCTTGGTTGTCATGATGTCAAGTTACACTCAGCAGAGGGAGAAATGCTTACTGTTAAGAAAGGATGCCGTGAGTTCTGTAAAACACGGTTTTCTGTCAGCGTGTGCGCTACTTCATCCTGAAACACAAGCAGAGGAAATCGGCAAAGTGATTCCCCAGATCAGGGGTCCATTTCAAACACTAATGGAGCAGTCATTTATAAATATTTAGAGAATCCTTGGTATGACTTTCACAAAGGCTGTATCAAGGATGAACCACATTCCCAAATTTCCCATCTACTCACCTTTGCTACAATAACTTCCTTCTTCAGAATTTTCATAGCATAATACCGTCCGGTTGCTTTTTCTTTAACTAAAATGACCTTTCCAAAAGTGCCTTTTCCCAGCAGTTTAAGGTACTCAAACTCATTCATGGTCTGTTAAGGACACAGATAACAAGAAATAAATTACATGAATTAACAACAAGGATATTCTCAGACTAGAATTTCTCATTGATGTGAGAATACATTGCCTATGTGGGGTTTTTTTAACCCTTTTGCTTAGTAGAATTCAGGAGCAGAAATGATTCTTCCATAAAAATGAATATATAATGCACTCCCAAAGATAATCAGTCAAACTATCTAGGGAAAACCATAAGCTTTCCATTAGCAGAACGTTCTTTCACATGATTCAACACTCAATTGTGCAAGTACCACTCAACAAATTACTATAAATTTAGACATTTCGACCACTTTGTCAGTGCAGACACTCACTAAAAGGCACATGTTGCTCTGACTCCAGGGATTAAACCCATGTGTTTTATGATGTTCCCCACCTCTCTAGGGAACCAGCTTTCTTGTGTTTCATTGAATAGCACCAAAACCCACAACTGCCTCACAGATTAGCTACTCACTCTTATTTATTTTGCCATTAGGAAAAATACTGGGGAAATCAGGATGTGTTGCAGGCTGAGGCTAGTCTCTGCACTGTCACATCACTGCCAGCATGGCAATTGTCAGACTTACACTGCAGAGGCTGCTGCAGCCTCAGCTGGGGAAAAAAAAAAAAGATGTTCCCAGTACCAAGCCGATGATACAAAGTTGGGAGGAGTGGCTGACACGCCAGAAGGCTGTGCTGCCGTTCAGCGAGACCTGGACACACTGGAGAGTTGGGCAGAAAGGAACCTGATGAGGTTCAACAAGAGCAAGTGCAGAGTCCTTCACCTGGGAAGGAATAACTGCATGCACCAGTACAGGTTGGGGACTGACCTGCTGGAAAGGAGCTCTGTGGAAAAGGACCTGGGTGTGCTGGTGGACAGCAGGCTGGCCATGAGCCAGCAGTGTGCCCTGTGGCCAGGAAGGCCAACAGTATCCCGGGGTGCATTAAAAAGAGCATGCCCAGCAGGTCCAGGGAGGTTCTCCTTCCCCCCTTCCCCTCTACTCTGCCCTGGTGAGGCCACATCTGGAGTACTGCACCCAGTTCTGGGCTCCTCAGTTCAAGAGGGACAGGGATCTTCTGGAGAGAGTCCAGCAGAGGGCCACAAAGATGATGAGGGGCCTGGAGCATCTCCTGTATGAGGAGAGGCTGAGAGAGCTGGGACTCTTCAGCCTGGAGAAGAGAAGACTGAGAAGGGATCTTATCAACTCCCATAAATATCTGAAGTGCGGGGCCAAATGGATGGGGCTGGGCTCTTTTTGGTAGTATCCAGCAACAAGACAAGAGGCAATGGGCAAAAATTGGAACACCAGAAACTTAAGGAAAAACTTCTTTACTGTGAGGGTGCCGGAGCACTGAGACAGGCTGCCCAGAGAGGTTGTGGAGTCTCTTTCTCTGGAGACGTTCAAAGCCCACCTGGACATTTTCCTGTGCAACCTGGTGTAGGGAGCCTGCTCTGGCAGGGGGGTTGGACTAGATTATCTCCCTTCCAACCCCTGTGATTCTGTGATGCTGTAATAGCAAACTTCCTCCATATTCTTCCCTAGAGCTGGCTGAGAGGACTTTCTGCTAATTGTTCAATACAGTTGATGCCAGGACCTCAATAATCATTTTTACTCTCCTCACTACCACGTCCAAAAAGAGACAATCACTGTCTCAGAAGAATGTGTATATTTGACCAACAAGGTGGTTCTTGCATTTCTATGAAGAGCCACTTGGCAAGTGCAGTATCTGTTCAGTCAAGGACACAGAAGCCTAATGGCAGCTGCAATGCAGAGTGGCATAGCAGCAGCCATCCACATCAGTCTGAAACCATGACATGCATGAAACTATAACAACACTGGTGGATGGCTATCTTTTTTCTTTAAAAACTTCATCTGTTTCCCAAAACTGAAACCAACTTATGAAAGTGGGGATAACAATGGTGAGATAAGGACACAAAGAAGTGCCCTGGTACAATCCACAGACATGGGAGAAGGTTCTATCAATTATCTCTTACAAGAGCAGATGGGAACACTTTGGAAAATGGAAACCCAAACAGAAGACCATGAAGGGTTAGAAAGAAATGAAAGGGTGCTGAAGACAGATACCTAAAAGATGGTATCTGGCCACATGGCAGAGATCTCCTCTGGCACATGCTCCTTTCATGGAAGGCCATCGCTGAGCTGGCCCTGTGCATTCAGATAATGCTGATAATGCCCTGTGCGTGATGCAAAAACCCGAGCTCTGGGAACACTACAGACAGATACCACAGCACCTGTCTGGGAGTTAGCCTAAACCCTTCACCTGGAGTCATTAATCCAGATTCACCCTAAATCCTGCAAATCCACTGGAATACCTTTACATCAGCCTCCAAAGAGTTTACACAGTCACACGGTCCAGCAGCAGCTGTGATCTCAGGCTCTGTACCAATGGAAAACAGGCAAACCAATTCCAGACCTGAATCAGCCTTGAAAGCCATACAGTAAGGACATCTGAGCTCAGAACTCTGGTGGACCCAGTCAGGCTTTGTCTGGTACCTGCTCAGCTCAGATAACTGTTTCCTCCAGAAGCTGTATCTATAACCAACTGTGTAATTGTTATGGGAACAGATGAGTTTTGATGGCTATTTCTTGTCCACGTTCGAGAAGACCTAATAAATACTGTTATTCCTGCTATGCTCACTTACCACCTTGTGTTTTGGCTTTGTCATAGAAACTTCCATTTCTTCAGCACCTGAATTATCACTGGGAGAGCCAGATCTAAAATCCATCATCTCTTCCTCTTGTTTCTTGAGGCTGTCTGCTACTGTTTGGATGGCTTTTGTCCATTCTTCCCTGACAAAATATAAGCAAAATCATTTGTTACTTGTGACTTTAGATTACCACCTGCCATGGCAAGGCTCACCAAGGAAGACAAAGCAACTAATGCTCTCTTATGAATCAATACAACATACAATGAATTATGTGTGTTTTTAAGCACTATAAAAATCCATTTTTAAGAGCACTTTTAACATATATCTTTATTAATCATACAAGAAATTAAAGACAACTGAAGTCCTCCCAGTCTGGATATAATATAAGGCTTTTCAGACAACAGAATTTCTAACAGGCATTCAGTTAGCAGCTCAAGATATGACCTGGTGAAACAGAGATTTACATAACAAAAACAGACTTGCTAAAACCAAAAAGCAAAAGGCTCTCATGCAGCACAAAGCAATTAAACCCAGCTTCTCCATTCCTGTGGTACACTGAAACACAAATATCCAACTGCTGGGGGCACTACGCCACCTCTTCACTCACATATCCCAAATTTTAATGGCAAGGGGTGTTCTTGGAGAAGATATTAAAGCCTGGGATGCTTCGGTTATCCCCCTGTTGTAACGATGATGACAGAAGTACAACAATTTCTGTGTAAATTTTAGCAGAATGTCAGCAAAAGCAGTGACATTTTATCTTAGGCACAGGTCTTGGTTAAGATAAAGTTTCCACAGCTGTTTCAGCAGTGGATGCTCTAATACTGACCCCTTGGACTCCTACGGAGAACACTTCCACTCCAGTGTCCTTTGGGTAATTTCACACTTTTGGAAACTACTGAAGCGAAAGTTCTTGGCCTTCACTTCATTTCACTGCAAATTTATTGAACATAAAGCATACAACTCTTAAGGGCTTACAGGGTTCTGGGACAGGCCTTAGGGCATATGGGGGCTGAAGAAACATTCAGTGGACTATATGAATTTACTATGTTTGACTATCCTTCTTATCTGTAGGGAACGGGATGTAGTGGTTTTTGAGCACTGACTGAACTCTGCTTCCCAGTGGCACGCCAGGTAAAATGCTTTGCTACTACAGCAGAAACAGAAGTAGCCAATGCTGAAGAACTCCAAGCACAATCTGCAGTGAAGCCATGCCAACCTTATCAATGTCTAATTTTTCACTAGTTCTATGAAATTATTAAAAAAAATTTCATATCTGAACATAGGAGTCAACACTCCTCTGAACACGTGAATTTCAGCTTGTGCTGGATGGAAGAGGCAAATGATTCCCCAGAGGAAGCAAAGTCCATGGGAAAGAGTACCCATCACAAGAGTCTAATAAAAACTGCACTAATTACTCATAAAGTCTTTCCCACCCTGTGCATTTTTTATTTTGGATTTTGTCTGAATGTGCATTATCCAGCCCTGTCTGGGACAGCAAGGTAACACTAAACATTCTGAACATTCTCCCTATGCTCCCAGCACAGATTACTTCATTCACCATCAGAAACATTCCTTTATTTACTATTTACTATAATATTTTTCATATTCAGAACTACTACAAAAAGAACTTTTTCTTCTGTATTTTTCTCTCTTCATCTCTTTCAAAAAACAAATGTTGGTTTCAAAGGCACAGATGAAAACTAAAGGTGTATCTACCTTCATATCTCTTCTGAGATTTGTTACTGACTTGGTTGAGATCTCAGCCCTCCTGAAATCAGTACCTTTGATTTCTGGGAGAACAGAGTTTCACCCTCAGCTTTTATGTCTCAAGCATACACAACAGAGGTGACTAACACTCCGAGCCCTGAAGTGTCACAAAGCTGGCTTAATTGGCTAGGAGGGAACAAAACAAGACTGAAACACAATCTTCTCCCAAGTGGAAACTGTTATTCACTCCCTTTAGGGTCACTGACCACAAAGCTACTAAAAGAAACAAGGATCAGTTTATTTTTCTTTGCCTTTAATTTGATTTCACTTTCTTCTGATCATTGTAACAGAATCAAAAGCAATGAACAGGAACCTTCTTTAAATCAGTGCACGCAAAAGAAAAAAGCAAAGAATATTAGGTAGAATTTGTCCATCTTAAACAAGTGCCAGTATCATATCTAGAGAGGACAAGGGTTTTAAAATACCCCTTCCCCTAAGGCAATGGTACTGGAATAATTTAAGTTCAATTCCTGAAGAGTAAGTAAATATTTAAATACTCTGTAGTTGTAGAATAGCTATGCTGGAAAACTATTCTCTCAGGAGGCAAGAGATCAATTCTCCAATGGTGAGAGCAGAGGACACATGCTCTTAGCTTTGTTTCCTAACAGCTGAAACAGAAATCTGCACCTGCAGCAGGTAACTATCACTTATTATCTAATTTGCATAAAACATTAGCAAGCAGCAATGATGCAACTTTTTTTTCCTTTAAAAACAAGGATGTCTAAACAGACTTTAAAAGCTCACTATTTTGATACAACTCAACTTTGCCTGAATCTCTATTTCACTTGTGCCCATCCTTCCAGAAGCTCCCAGGTCAGAAACGCTTCATTTCACACACCACAACATTTCCAGTGAGAAATGAACCCTGAGTTTCCAGCAATAACAACCTGTGTGCTGGTACACACCTGCACCTGTCCGTTTTGGATACCCAACCTAGCAACATTTCATTTACAAATACTACTCAAAATCCACCCTCTGAAACACCCTTTAAGGTACCTTTTGTACTGGAACATGCAATAAAACTGAGGCACTTAGAAATTATTTGTCGCTTTTCAGTCCTTGGCGTACATCATCTGATAAATAAGAGCTTCAGCAAAGGACTCGCTATTAATGCTGAACGCTTGCATCTGCTTTTGCAAGTAGTTTATGTATTAAATATGAATGAAACATACCGCTCCTCTGGAGTCTCCACATGAAATGTTCTTTCAATTACTGTGGTCCACTGGAGGCATCTAATGATAAATGTGTTTGGTTTAGGTCGTTCTGTCTTCATCAGCTGGCACTCTACCACAATCAAGGAAGAAAGAGTCATGGTACATAAGCAGGTTTAAATAATCATTTGTCTTTATTCTTATCTAGCAAACTGTTGTGATTAATCAGCCATAGAAACCCCTGTAAGTACTTCTTTAGGAGAGTTGAGACAATTTACTGTGTTGATGAAACCAATACATAGCTTGGGAGATAGTCATCTAAGCAATTAAATTTTGCTTAGGCAGGCTCTGCATTTGGTCTGCCCAGAGAGGTAAGTAGAAATGTGATGTGATGACACAGAAGCCATTCAGACTCAGGTCCTACACTCCAAAGGTCACCCAGAGCAGAGCACATGGACAAAGTCAGCTGATAATGCAGCAATTACATCCACTGAAAAGTAAAGCCAAGCACCCACATTCCCTCCCTTTGACTTTCCCGACATAAAACCCCTGCCCTTGGCTTTTCAAGGTGTTGCTAGAGAACGTGTTTGGTGATTTTGCAGCAACCTGATGAAGATTAAGACTCAGCATTTCCAGTCCTCAAACACTAGAGGGAACATCAAACTGCAGAGGCACCCCCAGAAAAGACCCCGTTCAAAACTCCTTCGGGAAAGCCGCTGCCGAGTCGGAAGCCTTGCGGACAGCCAGCCAGCAGCTTCCAGCACTGCCAGCATTTAAGCACAACCTAAAAAGGCTACAGCAGTAGAGCTACATGCAAAAAACCACAACTTCATAAAAATGCTCTCTTGAGTTGAGCACTGATTTTTTTTTTTTAAAATCACGCCTACTACTTTGAGCTGCAAAGGATGTTTTGAGTGTTTATCCTTCAAATTTTGCCCTGAAACAGGTATCTGATTAAGGGTACCCTAGCTATGCTAAAAGAGATCTCAAAACCAAAAAGAAAAATCAATGAAGCAACAACAGAAGCCAAACCACCAATTTTTTCAGATTTATATTAATAGAAACTCTAATGCTAATTGAACAGCTCCTGTTAAAGAAGTCAAATTAAGAAACCAAATGAGCAGGGGGAAAAGAAAAAAAAAAAAAGAGGTAACTGGAGGGGTTTTTTTCTTACATTAAACTATTTTCCTTGTGGTTAAGGAAACCAGAAGCTTGCTATTATTTGGTCTTCAGGTTCTAAATCAACTTTCAAGTAAATAAAAAGGCACTATGAGGACAAGGAGAAATTTCAGCATACTGCTAGAGCTATGAACATCCTCTACCATCAGCAATGTGCAAGTTAAGGACAGAATCCACCCAGAATAACAGCGCATGTTACTAAGGCTACACTGGTATAGTTAAGTTAATTTTATTATTGTGAAAATTTAGAACACCCAGTTTTAAATTCAAGCTTTTAATTAGCACCAAGATAAAATATTTACCATCAGTGGTTTTGGGCACCATATTTTTGGCAATATATTTCATGCCTCATTTGCAACTGGAATTATAAGCTTTTCAATGAGTAACTGCATTTTTCACGACAAGAAAATCTCATTTTTCTTTAATAGCATGCTGAGGTTATACTGCATCCTACTAAAGCACTGCAATTAGATAAGAGAAAGTTTATTAATGAGTCATGAAAAGGTTTTAGTGTGATAAACAGCACTCCTTCATTCACTGAGATTAAAGAACTTCCACAGAGCAAGGCAGCCGTGCCTGCAGAGCGCTGTGTTCAGCCTTCCACCTACCTCCAGCCTCTTTCACAGAATGGCAGCTCAGGCCAAACACAACGGCACGAGCTGGCGCAGCCCAGTAAGCCCAGTTCCAGTAAATTCAACTCAAGAGATTTCATTCCTGCTCCCAGATTGTCCACCTTAGCTTAGCTGCTCTTCTTTTGTTTGTTTGTTTGTTTGTTCTGTCTCCCACGTTTGTCTGCCTAATGTGACTGTCCTCTGTGAGCCTGCACTATGCAGCCCTAACAGACACCGACTTTGGCTCAAGACTCAAGAAAAAAACCTGGCTATTTCTAACCTTGTGCAAATCCAGAGCTGTTCTTTACTTATCCAGAAGTGCAATATGATGAAATAGACTGGGAGGTTTTGCCTACTTTTTTAAAACAGCCTTTAAATTCACATTTAATTTCTCAGATAAAGTATTCTGAAGTAGCAGAACAGATATTTAAACTAGTCCTGAACTCTAAACTTTAACCATTTAATTTCAGCATAATAAACCACAAGAGGCATTTTCTGTCATAGAAGGGGACCAATTAAACATTACCACTTTTCCCCTAAATCAGCACTGTCCATTGATATTTGTTAAGCTTGCTGATCGAGCAATCTTTAAGGCATAGAGCAAGATGAATAATAGAGATTTGTCAGTTAATAACCACTATAATTCAAGTATGTCACATAGAAGTGTTTTGTTTAGTGAACAATATGCTGTCTAATTACCCTGCTCAATCATAACAGCACATATCAAGAAATACAGAAGGCTTTATTTTTAAATTGATTTACCAAAGTGCTGTACCACATAGGTTACAGAAAGTTTGAAGCTACCACTTAGTTCTCCCCATATATGACAACTGCATGGATTTTATCAGCAGAACTTACTTTTAAAACCAACTCTGTGCTCTTTACTGTAGTTAGCAAGCGAGACTGCAACATGTGCCACTACAGCAGAGCACAGATACAGATGCTGTATAATATTAGGTCTGATTCACAGCATGTTTGGGGGTTCTGCTACAAAAACATTCACATTCCAAGTGCAGGCTGAGGGTCACTTACCCACTTTGAAGACAGTTTTTCCTGTCAAACAGGCCAGCATAAGTATTCCCCGTTTGAAACAAAGTAAGTACTATAAACAGCAGCCTGTTAAAAATGATTTAAATTGTTCTAAAGAACCTCTTGTTTCTTTCCTGGCATTTGGTCTTTTAAAGTAAGCAGGACAGAGAAATTGTGCCTAACAGGAATAGACACCAAGGCATTCAAATGTAAATTGCCATTTTGTATTTGAAAGACACTTAGTATTATCCCAGTGACTTTCTAAAATGTCACAATATTTGCTTCCCCTGCACTTAAGCTAAAAAGGCAGATCACTTGCGATGAAAGTGTCAAACTCTGCTTCCTATACAATGACATCACACTTTAAAACAATAATGTCAAAGAAGAATCCTTCCCATTCTTGCTTTGGTTTTAAGGAAGGAGATGAGGGGGACAACACATCAAAACCAAAACAAACCAACAACAACAAAAAAAAATGCTTTTGGAAAAGCAAACAGAAGTAATATGTTGAGTGCTCCTTTTCTGGTAGCATCACCACATAAATTTGCCTCTACACAGCTCAGCATGGCAAAAGCCAGGAGCTGGAAGTCCTGAGTTACAGACCTGGACTAAGGTGGCCCCTGGTAACAGCAGACACAGAAAATCTCTTCACTATCTGGCCAGCCTGTGCCCCTTGATAAATGCTTGACTGCAGACACACAGTCCTGTCCCAAAAGGAGCACTCGTATCGTTGAGCAATTACGTTTTCAGCTGTACAACAAAACCACCAGTGTCCACCCTCCTTTTTGACAGTCAGAGAAATAATCCCTTGTTTCTAACAGGAACAGCCTCTCTCTCCATGTGGGTTTTCACAATATACTGCTCTTCTCAGCTATATGGTTTTAAAGGCTTATAACCTAATAGGCAGACATACATGATAATCCGAGATTACAATCAGTATGAAGGCTACTTATCTCACAGATTTACAACACAGGATCTATTGGTTATTTATCTGCAGGGTCTCTGGAGCAGAACTATTTAGGTACAGGCTTTTTTATTCCTTCTGTCTTACTAGTGCTAAAGTACAGAACATGAACAGAAATATGACTCATAAAACACAGTTAAATGCTCAGACACCATCTCTCAGAAGTTTTGTTTTGGTTTTTGTTTCTTTGTTTTTAAAATAAATCACCAATAGGTAACTTACAGAGAAAATAAAACTCCTTAAACATATAATTAAATTCTAAACATAGAAATATGGCTATTTTAAACGGAAAATTAGGTGGAGAAAAAGGTACTTTAAAAAAAGCCTCTCTCTACCTATGGGGGGACTCTATAAACACATTTTCAAAGATGTGTGATCAAAACTCTCACAGACCAAAAGGAAAAGGCTTCTGTAGGAGAAAGAGACTATCAAGCACATGGAAAGCACACTATTTATTGCTAATACTTTCTTCACACCTCTTAAGGGAAAAGACAAATCATCATTAGATGTTATCTTCTTTCACTCTTTTCTCCTCTCACAGGTTGACAAAAATCACTTCATATGAATTTTACACTACAAGTAAGAAGTGTCCCCTAGTCATGAAAAAAACCCTTTTACTTGCAAAGATAAAAAGCTGACATTATTTTACAGCAGAAGATGATGGTAAAGATTTTAATCAGAAATATGGGACCATTTCCAAAGAACAGACTGACAGAGACAGCCTGCCTTCCCATTTAAAAAATAAATAAGTAAAATAGTAGAAAAATAAATCTAGTTCACTAATTACAAAAAAAGTCAGGGCTACCACGGTCTCTTGAAAGGAGACAAAAAAAAAAAAAAAAAGAAAAAGAAAAGGATGTATTTGTACAAAACATTTAAGCTGAATTCCCCCCTCCTTTCACTGGAGGAGGCTTCTGCAGCGTGAGGCTGTGTTCTGGCCTGAGCCTTCCTCCACAGGCAGCTGCAGTTCACCCACACTCACTCGGCAAGTTAACCCAAATGAAAGCACCAAGCAAGCAGGTACAAAGGGAAATCTTGTGGTGCGAAACACATCCAAATGATGATACAAGTGTGGAGAGTACCCAGAAGGGAACTGCACATCAGGTGCTGGCAGCACTGCATGCCAATGCCTACAGGAGAAATTAAATCCTGGTGGGGCAACAGCTGCTTCAGCGAGCCCAGAACCACAACAATGACTTCTAGCAAGGAGGCCTCCTCATAACCATCACAGCCTTCCCGACCTGTAGCTGGTTCACCAGGCAAGAGCCACTGCTAGGAACATCCTTCCCCTCAACACCCTCCCCACAATCCCTCTTACTTAGGGATTACTAAGGCTACACCTTACTCTATAGGCATGTGTCATGTCTTTTGACACTGCTCTGATACCATGGTAACAAACTTGTTTATCTATCAATGCCAAGACTGAAGGGCTCAATCTGCCAAAAAAAAAAAAAAGGGCAAAAAAAGCACCATAATCCTGTTGTGAAAACTGATTTAAGTTAACCCTTTCTGAAGGCAATTTGGACAAAGAGAAGGCAATGGACACACCCCTTTTTACTCCTTAGCACTGAGCTGCAGTGAAGAATTATCATAAGTAATGCAGTTAGCAGCAACAGGATGGAAGTGTCCTGCAAAAAGCACATTTGTTAAAAGCCTCTGGCTACAGATCAAGTACTGAATTAATTTATGAATTAATGGCTTTCTGCTGCTTTCTTTACCTTCCTGACCTATAAGGAGATACCAGTCTACAGAGAAAAGCACTGTGTCATTACCAAAATGAAAACACTACGACAATTCTCTCTCTAAAATGAGACAAAATACCCCAAAGCACTCTTGGCATCCTGCACAGAGGCACCAGGCAACAGAAGGTCCATTATTTATTCCCATTATCAGTCAGAACAGGTATATGTTGCTATCAGCAGAAATAAAATTAACATTTGCATTAATTCCTAGTGCTGCCCAGCCCTCTTCCGGGCCCAGGGTGTCCCAAAATAAATCTGTCTACTTAAAGGTCAACTACAAAGATGAACCCCATATATTTCAAGCTATCCTGTAATGAAGAGGGAAAGCCCCTTCCCTTCTCTCTGCAGAACTTCCACTAGTCACCAGGATCACGGAACAGATCGTTGTTAATAACAGGTGCCACAATGATCTATTTTTAAGTGGTGGAACGAGACACAGGCAGATCATGAGACAGGAAAGATTAAGAATGGGATAAAATAAAAGCTGGAAGTATACAGTGAAAGGTTAAAAACATGAGCAAAAAAATGAAATTAACTTCAGAGCCTTCTATCTCATCCCGTGCTGCAGCACCTAAACAAAGTCGGAAATGTTTGCATAGGACAGAGTGCAGAGGTTAGAAGATGTTATGATTTTCAAACCTTTTTTTTTGGCTCTAATAGAAGAAATACGGGTTTGTGTTAAAAATTAAGAAAAACTGTGTGTTTTTCATTAAAAGCAGTGTTCACTCCATGTTCTCTTATGCTAATAATCACGTAACTTTGACCTACATGAGTACCACTCGAATCCAGATCTGGTGGCAGAACAGAAGCTGAAATGCTTCGACTGTACTTACCTGCCAAGTACCGAAACATGTGCCTGGGTTAATTTTCACTTTAAAGCAACTTGCTGACTAACAGACATACAAAATATTAACAAATAAACCTGTTTTATTCTTTGAAACCAGGGTGCCAAACCTCCACATCAGAGTCATTACTGAGAAACAGAGAGGGTTTTTTAATCATTGTGAAGAAACACATTTAGTGTTTAGATACATTGTTCTGAGCAGATTTGAATGTCACTGCTGCAGCTTACTGGTGCTATGATTACAAGAAGACATCAACCCCCAAACTGGACAAGGGAACATGTAAAATCACTTACGAGCTACAGAGAAGTTATTTAACGGTGTCTCCCGCTGGTCGACATCCTGTGGCCGTTCCTTGTAGCCAATGAAGGTGCCATCGTTCTTTAAAAGAAAATACCGTGGCCTCCATGTTTTGATGTATTCTCCTGGAGAGAAAAGATGGGCAAAGGAAGAGAACATCAGAAAACACCCTGAAATACTGACTCACCAATATTTATTTATTTTTTTAAATATTGAAACTATATGTCATCCTAATATAGCAGCAGTCTGAAGAACATTCAGTTCATTCTGATACAAAGAGTGGAAAAACACAGGCACTGAGTCAGATATTGCTAGCCATGTTAACCATAAAAATGGGACTTCATAAAAGGTAAACAGCTATGTTTTGTTCTTCCATCTAGTCCCATTTCCATTCAAATTCTGCAACATCTGCCTTAAATGCATTTTAAATTTTAAAAAAATCAGAGCAGATGTCCTATGCATTATTTTTGCTATTGTCATTTTTCATACTGACAAGTGGAGAAATTTTTTTCATTTACATTTTGCAGTGCAAGTATTTTAAACAACAATGGGTAATTTACTAATTAGTCAACTGCTTTATCAAACCAACAGTCACTTCTAGAACATAAGAAGATAATTCTCTGCTTAAGTTACATAACATCACTCACTCCTCTCACAGCATCTCAAGCATGAAATCCAAGATGATATATCACAATATGAAGGGGAAAACAGTGGATGATGTATAGCCACCACAAGAAAAAGAGAGCAATTGTGTATTCTGAAAGATATTCCACCTTTCCTTGTCAGAGAAAATATCCCTTGTTCACATCATGCCACTGCTCATCTGAGTAACCTGCACAGGTAATAGTCACCTAACTGTATTACAGCCATGCTCAAAACCTCCAGCAGTAGAATAAAAAGAAGAGAGTTAATCAAAACCTCAGTTATTTACAGGTTTTACTCAGCTGGGCTTCAGGGTAGGAAGACAGGGGTCCCACCTGTTGCTCTCCTGGGTGACATTGCCAACACGTGCCTCAGTCTCCCCCACTGCTCATGTCACCATCTTCTCAGTGAGTTTCTCCAGAACTTCAAATAGCTTTGCGTGGTGCCAAGAAGGGCCTCTAGGTCCTACAAGGTCCTGCAGCAATGTTTCTATTTGGCTGAATCACAAAAGCCTCACTCAAGGTGCTATTCAAATCAGGGCACCAGCCACACTTCTCCAACTCTGCTCACTTCAACAACTGATTTAAAAAAAATGTAAAAAGCAGTGAAGCAGTCACTACAAAGCACCCACAGCTGGGCAGCAGCTACACCCTCCACCCTCCAGTATGATTTCTTGTTCGTTTGTTCAACATCAGGGAGAGGATGAGGGAGCAGACTAGGAGCCAAGCTCTGTCTGGTCTGCCGCAGCAGGAACACATCTGCACACCCCGAGAGGCTGCCCCTGCCGCGGCTGGCACCCAGTGCCCACTGTTCCATTTGCTGGCGAGCTCTTCAACCACCAGGAGCAGCAAGAAGAAAAAGCTCCCCAGATTTACTGGCTCTGGCAACCTTCTGCTGCTCTCCTGTTCTCCCAGGCTCTGCTCACACCAGAACTGCTCAGTTCTATTCTACTGGTAATTTCTCTCCCAGTGACGTGCACCCTGCCCCAGGAACTCCTCCGCAGCTGCTTTGCCTCCTTCCTCTCCCCACAGACCTCCTCTCCTTCTGCGGTGCAGTTTCAACCTGCTTCGGGCACCAGCTGTGTCATTTCTTCTCTGTTCAGACTCACACTTTTCTCTCCCGCACACAGAAGCATGAGCAACTCCAAGGCCCACGCCACGGGGCCGTGGGCACACACACGCCCGGCTGTCACTTTCACCTGTTTAGCCCTGGTTAGGCTTTTAATTTTCTGATCTAAAGCAAAAAACTAAGAGTTGCTGCAGAACTGTAGCAGAGACACACACAGAGCTGCCTTTCCAACAGTGGCCAGGCCTGCAGAAAACATCCATTTGCACCGATGAAACAGGGCACGTGGCAAGAAAGATGAGAGGAAAAGGAATGAGCACAAACCTTAGCAGTCTTTCTTCAGAGACGTCTGTTACAGCTGGAAGTGCTACACTAACCTACAGGGTTTACAAAAATGTCATTGTGGCTTTAGGAATTTCAGAAGAACTCACCTATAGCTGGTTTAACATTTATAAGCAAGGCAGTAAATGTGGAAGGTTTTGTTGTTGTCGTCGTCTTTTTAATTCTGACCTTAATTAAACGCTGCAAACTTTCTGGGATCAGCAGGAGATTATGAAGCCTTTCACATTTAAATTATCAGTCCAACTCAGCCCAGATCAGTGAAATTACTCCAATCTCATCACTATTAGACCACAGATGTGACTACAGGGACAAGAAGATACACGGCATGCTCAAGCCTAGCTCTTGCAGAGAGGTTTGCCAGGTAAGCAGGTCGCGAAGGCGGCTGCCTGGACTATCACGATTTTTGAATGCACTGTTACATACCTGACTTGTTGGTATTTTCTTCTCTGGCACAAAGCAGATCCAGGAGACCTAGGAACCCTCAAGGACCCCTTATCATACCTGCATTTAGGACTAAATCCAGATTGGATGGGACGAAAAATTCCTGAAGAGAGGCAAGACAGAGAGTTTCCATTTCCCTTGCTCCCTAATATACACTACACATCTTCCCCATTGGTATTTAGAGAAATTTAATTTTTGCAGATTCTGAAATTATTATCTGGTTATTTTCAGTGAAGTGTGCATAATTTTACACAAAATTACACTGTACTGTCACAAGAGACTCTTCCTCTTAGATTAGATGCTTATGTTTGGCTCTCACACTTTCTTACAGTTTTATTCCACTAACAGGATTAATCACATAGTCTTTATACTGGTGGATTCCATACATATATAGCATCCTCCTCCACAATCACTTTCTTCACTCTTTCTGTGTGAACAAAATCAAGGATTTCATTACTGCCAGGCACTTTGCAAAGACCATTCTACTTGGACCTTCCCTTATCCACTGCTTTAGCTGGTTCTGGTTCCTGACCCATCTTTTAAATTTGCAAATCAGTAACAGGATTTTAAACTCCTTTTTCCACATGTCTAAAGCTTAATGAATCCTGTAATACTGCAAGCATACATACTATTGATTATTGCTCTTGCCAGGGACACTGCAGCATCTGTGGTATCAATTTTATGATATAACACACTGAGGTTATACTTCTGCATCTTGCAGACATTGCTTGGTGTGTGACTCCCTAGTCAGATAATCTGTAAGTATAATTTTACATTCAAGCCTGAGCAAACTGTTGTTCCTCTACAGAAGTTCTGAAACACAGATTCACCAACGCAGCCATCAAGAAAATGTACAAAGTGCATATTCTTAAGAAACAAGCTTATAACTTTGATTAGCTAAAACACTACAGACTTCCTGCAACCTGTGAGGAAGAACACAATGATCACAACAGCAAATCTTAGTATTTTAGGCAGAAAAAAAGTTTGTCAATACAGACAAAAAATAATTATGTGGAATCACTGGGTCAACGCTGACTGAAAAACATTAACACCTTTTCCTTCCTCTGATATATTTGGTAAACTGTCATGCCTGAAGAGTGAACTGAGCTGTTTTAATTTTTGCCCTGTGTTTTTTGTTCCTGTTGCGGTTTTGTTTTTAAGAATCATAAGCAAGAAGTTACTTGAAGTCACTAATATTAGTAGTTATGTAGTCACACCAGCAGAACTGTACTGAGTACCGTAAATGCAAGCATGTGTGGCAAATTCTATCAGACAACACTAAAAAAAAAAAAAAAGAAAAAAAAAAAAGATCCACCATGGAAAAGTGAACAATTTACAAAGCAAAACATTTTTTCCTCTGTGATTCATGGCTTGTGTAATGCCCTGGCAGAGCCTTCTTTGTTTTCAGTAACAGAATGCTAACACTGCAGAGACAGGAAAGCAAAAGCATGGGTTATAAATCCTACATATAAAATCCTGGAACCAAATAGACTCCTCTGTAGTTTGCTAGCTTTATTATTTAAAATCTTTATGTACCATTCTGTTTACTCCAAGCAATTTCCAAATTGCAAAGATTCCCAAACTGTATATATCTGGAAATATACACGAAGATTGTTATAGACCAATTTCCCTTTATTGCCTTGTGTCTGCCCCCACACACTGCACATTAAAATACTTAACACACACTTAGAATGTAAATCCATCTCATGCCAGAAAAGCTTTTCCACAGTAACATGTACTGCAAAGCACACTTACGCCTGAATATTTCAGAAAAAGTTAAACACAAAACTCTTTCGGTTCATGAAAAGTTAATTCTACTGAGGATTTACAATAATGCAGGGTTAGGTTATTTTCCTCTCCTCTCCACAACAGTATCTCACCGAATCTGGAGCTGTCTACCACTGATAGAGTGTCTAACATCAGAAACAGCTGCCACTCCCTGGGAAGCTCACAGGGTAAGTGGAGAATAATGAGCAGCAAGCACCAGCAGAACAAAAGAAAATCCATCTTTATTTACCAACTGCTGCATGCTTGTTGCTGCATCAAGCTCATTCAAAGCCAACGCCACACCCTTTAATTCAGAACAGACTATATTTAAGAAGCCTCTGTTTTGTTTTTTTTTTTCATCAACTCATACATACCAATGGTTTGAAAAAAAAAATCATTAGGTTAACCAAGTCAGCACGCAATGACACCCTTGATATTTACAAAAGCACTGGACCAACTATTAACTTTCTTACACCCCAAAGTAATCAGAACAAGCCCAGCAGCACCAACTGAAAACAAAGTCTCGGTTGTATGAAATGCACCCAAGTCGCAAGTGGCTACCACGAATGTATGGATAAATAATGCATTAAACTTTCTGCTCTAAGCATTAGAAGTAGCACCATTACTTAAAGTTAACACTCAAAATATTAGAGCTTTTGAGCTTTGTTACGTTTTACGTTCCCGCTTGCTCTGGAGATGGACCACGTTCCCTGATCGTGGAGCGCTGAGCGGTCCCAGGGAAACCCCGGAGTTATGCCCATGGCCGTGCTCCTGTGGCACCAGTGAAAGGCGGAATGACTCATTTCTGAGACTTCAGTGGCCGCCAGGCTTCAGTCGGCCTAAGCAGGTTTTGGCCAAGCAGATGCCAGGTTTCTTACAGATGTGAAGCCTTCAGGAGCTGCCATCTCCTGCACTGAACAGCAGGATGGGGATTTACAGTTAGTTGCTGCTGCTGGAGTAAAGAGGCTACGTGTCCACTCACTTCAAAACCCGCTGAAATCAAAACAGCCTTGGAAAAAGAAAGCAGGGCTTGAAAACTCGCTTTTGCATTTCTAAAGAACTCGGAAGTAAGCTCTTTCCAAACTCAGCGAGCTAATTCTGGATCTTAATGACTTGACACTAAACAATTAAACAAGTCTAGGGTGACCCGAATGACAACTCTCAGTTCAAATATGGTTTGGTTTTTCATTTGGGTTTTTTGTGTGTGTGTTTGTTTTTTTAATAGCTGCACAGACACCCACCAGGCCGGTGCCGCACTCTTCCCTTCCCTCCCCCCAAAAACCAGTCAAAACAAGGTATGTAAACCCAGCGCCGGGTTTTCGGTAGCTTGGGGAAAGGAAGAAGAAAAAGGGGGGATAAAAAAAAAAAGAAAGCGGTTGCGCTAATGTCTTTCCCAACAGGCTGCCGGAGAGGGGAGACCTCTGGTTTGTCTGCCCGCTCCGAGGCGCGGGAAGGGGCCGGCTCTTTGATGATTGTCCCCGGCCCCTCTCCGGCCGCCGCCCCCCGCGTACAGCTGCGGGGCCGCCGCCTGTGCCCGGAATGTCAATGAGGCGGCCGGGCCCGCGCCCCGGCGGGGCGGTCACCCGCTGCCCGCCTCTGCCCGGCCAGGGCTCCCCGCTCCCCGCCCGGCTCCTCCGCGCCTTTCACCGCCCTGACGCGGGGTCCCGGCGGTCGCAACGGGCTAATTCGGGGCACGGCAAATCCGCTCCCCGCTCTGTTCTCCCCCGGGGCAGCTGTAGGGCCGCGCCGGGCGGCGGCCGTGAGGGACGGGCCTGCCGGCAGGTTAAGAAACGCCGCCGCCGCCGCCTCCTGCTCCAGCCCGGCTCCGGCTTTTCTAAACCCACGGCCGTTTCTCACGCTCACACAAAGCTGCGATACAGGGCACCTGCTTCATTATCATATCTTGGGGGAACTGGGGAGGGAGGGGAGCTGAGGAGGGACGGCTGAGGGGTCTGGCCCTCCAGCCACAAAGGAGCCCCCGCCAGGCCTTCTGCTGGTCACCCGGCACCCACATCTGCACGTTCACTTGGGACAGCGACAGCAGCCCTGGCTCAGCGCTCCCCACAAAGCTCTACGTGCGCTGTGCACAAAAAACAGGGTGCTGGAAGCTACCTCTGCCCTTCCTCACAGAGCAGTGCCGACGGGAAACACCTCAGGAGGGCAAGGAGCGAGTCCTCTGATTCACAAAGCCAGGCCGTGGCAGAGATCAAAAGCTAAATTACAAAGAAACACCATTCTCACCCAATACTCTCTCTACGAAGGGGACGGACAACCACCACGCTCTCTTCAGAGTCAAAGGGTTTGAGGTCACCAGCCAACACCACCACTACAGAGGATGACACCGCTGTATTTTTTATCACTATTTCAACTGTACAGTTATGTAAAACTGAAACACAGAGCTTTATCTTTTTTTTTTTTTGCTGAATTTCACTTTAGAAGGTCAAAAATGTTGCCATATTGCTTACAGCAATCAATTTAAGCAATACCAGATATTCCCAAAGGAACGAAACAGAATTAATCAGCATGTAAAAAACTCCTTACTCCTACCTTTGGCACAGCTTAGTCAGGCTAGTCCTAACCTACAGCTGTCTCCAGTGGGAGAAGATGTAAATGAAGTTTCATTAAAAACAGCAATTTTAAGGGTAGCTACATAAATTACAGGAAAGTATAAAGTGATTTCTTGGGCTACACTGAAAACAATCTCAGAATGAACTGCATCTCCACTGCCTCATGGTGCAAGCAAAAGGACTTAAAACTACCATGAGGTGTCCAATACAATTAGACAAATCTTTTCTGTAATACGCTCGCAAGCAGCTACAGCATTTTAACAGAATAAAATGTTCCTGTAACAGAAAGTGCCATTACGTCTTCCTCTGCTTTTGACAGGTACCCAACTCTCTCTCATTTTTATAAATAAATAAAAATGACAGAGGAGGTGTCAGATTCACTGAACTGAATTAAGCATGCTTGGAATAATTATTTCTCCCCAAGTAATTTTTACCTTGACATTATGATGGAAATAGCAAAAGCAGCTAACAAGGCACTTAAGCTAATAAGAGGAGGGAGGTACCTACAACTATTCCTCGAGCTCAATCTGAAGTTAATACAATCAGTATTTCTGCAAATCAGGCTCTTAAATACACTGCATGTATTTATATAAAGGGTGTGACTTAATCCTCCAAAGATTTTATGATCTCTACTAAAAATACAAAGAAAGAAAAAAACAGAACAAAACACCAAACACGCCACACCCTGGTGTATTTGAACAAGGGCGGGCTTTTTCAGACATCATCTAAAAGCTGATTTAATTATTTTACCTCTTAGCATAAGCATCCTTAGCCATGACTCTTGCACTTATCTCAACACATGCCTTACTTGAATATGACATACCCAGTTTTGTTCTCCAGTAAATCCTGTCTAGAGACTGGCAGATAGTGTAAGAGGGGACAAAGCAAAGGAACTCGTACAAACCAAAGCTCTTCCAGAGATTAAACAAAGTAAATCTGAAAGCACAGTTTTAGCTTATATTCCTAGGGCTGCCTACACATAGAGGATGTTCAGGAAAAGCATCATTAATTGATTAAAATTTGATTTTAGGTCCCTTCCCCAACTCTGCCCCATTAAAAAAAGATTAGGAGAGCCAAAGACTCAGGCAAGAGTGAGTTTTATGATGCATTTATTCGCTTTGCGAACATTAAATCTGAGAAGTACTCAGAGAGGCTCCTCATTAAAATCCCAAAGTTGGTGAATCTGAGAGGTGGGCTGGTAACTTGGAGGGTGGGTGCACACAGGACAGCAAGAGCAGGGGAGGGAAAAATCAGGATGCAGCCGTGCACAAAACATCCACGGCCAGGACTCAAGAGTCCCCGTGGCTCGCTCTTCTCTGCTCCCATTACTAGATCATTGTGTCATTTACAAAGCGAATCAAAACCTTGGGGAATTGTAAAGAAATGGTGAAAAAAAGGCTAAGGGACATTAGGGGAGATTTATGGAAACAACAGCTTTTCTAAAACAGATGATATGGAACAACTTCAGAGGCAGTCTGAAACAGAAAAAAAAAAGCTCTTTTTATAAAAACTAAGCTGCAGAACATGAACTTTCATAAATAAGCAATTTATGGAGGGTAAGAAATCAACACATATTGTTATCCTTTAGCTTCTGGGTTTTGAGTCCTAATTTTCAACATAAATACACAGAGTTGTTTTATGCCACTTACAATAAAAGCTGTACTAGTAATTGTGTGGCCATGCTGTATATCAGGAAATTTCTTATAAGTGCTAAGAAAAAAAATCAATGCAGAATTTTAAATATGTTTAAACAAACAGTTACCGGGTAAATATTTCATAGAAAGATGCACAAAAGCCAAGTTAAGCAAGTATTTTGATGGCAAAAATAAGAAAAAAAACAGTGTGTGCTGTTTATATGGCTGAGGCTAATTTGGATTTCCCTTCTTCATTTCATCACTAGCAAGCCTGCAAAACCCTGGAGGAGCACACAGAGATCATGTTAGTTCTAATAAAAAGTTTCATTTATCTTGAGCCATTTAATGGCCATCAATGGAAAAATTACAAGCACTTCCCAGAAAGCAAGTTCTAATATTTGTTATCATGGCAACCTCCTGGTTACACCTCCAAATTTAGTATTCCACAGATAACTTTTTCTGAGTCACTACCCTAAACTCAGCAAATAAAGTCTCCTCCAGATAATGGGAGCACCCACCTCAGTTCAGAGGAATTTTGCAAAGTAACTTAGCTGCACACTGAGAATTTATTAAAACAACTTCACTACTGGGTAACATGAGAGCAAACAGCCACCATAGCTCTGGTGCCAAGCTGAGCTGAGTAAACAGGCGTAAGAAACTTTGCCAAGGATTTCTGTGCCTTGGACTGAGGTGTGTCATCACCGTAAGGCAGAGCATAATCCATGCTGCTGCCTGAACAGGGTCACAGGCTCAGCTGGACACCCGTCTATCACCTTAAACACTATTAAGATTCACTTATTTTTAAAATACACAGTAAAAATATTGAGTCTCAATATACTCAAACGGAAAAATTCCCACTGGATTTCAGTGGTACCACAATTTAGTCCTCTAACACTGAAATACATGTATGTACTACTAAAAAAACATACACATAATCATGACTGTTATTTGTTTGAACCCTGAAGTCATCTATTATAGTAAGCTCATCATACCTCTCCCTAATAGCTCCAAGCTCCAGGAGAGATGCATTCCAGTCAGTCACATGAAAATCTGTTTCTTACACAAGGAGGAAGGAAATAAAGACCCACCTGAATAAAGACTGAATAAAAACCCACCTATCTTGACACTGTTACCATGAATTCATTTTCATGGTACAACAGCATCTTGGTACATAAAGCCACTTTTCATTTTTAAAAAAGCATCAAAAATGAAAGGTATACGCCACAGAGAAGCAAAAAGCAGATGGGAACAGGAAGATGGAAGCTTGAATTACACTTTCCAGTCTGCTAACAGCGCCCGATATTGCTGTTTTGGGAAGACATGGCAAAAATTCCATCCTCCTCTTTTAAAACTGCTCCTATTCTCAAGGGAAAACCAAACATTACCTCCCAGCCCCAGCCAGCCCTAAAATCACACCAGTTTCCGTGGGCAACAAACCTGGCAATTGCCCCACTGGATCTGCAGAGGTCAGGGACTGCTGCATCAGCTCCACCTTTCCTCTGCATCCCATCTTCCCAGTGCAGCACACAGCACGACCGCTCCTCTCCACGCACGTCCCCTTTATCACCCAAACCCTAAGAGCCTCATCCCATAACTTAGCACAGTCTGCTCTCTGTAGTTTATCTTCCCATTCCTACCAGCATGTCTCCAAAGAACAGAAGCAAAACAAACACCAAAACACATCCCTTGCATAGCAAGGTTATAGCTGCACTTCAGGTTCATAGGAGAACTTGCAACAACTACAGCAACCATCCAGAAGAGTTAGGTTCCCATACTTTTAAATGTGAGAACACCAGAAAGCCATAAATAAAGGTTTAAACTCATGAGGGTTTTTTTTTTTCTTTGTTTTGTTTATAAAATATTTAATTACAAAAAAAAAAACAAGAGGTCACCTGGGGTAACGTTCCCGAAGGAGGCCATCTGGGGCCGTGTTTGTGCCTCAGGGACTTCTGCAAAGGAAGGTATATGCACACGTACAGAAACCCTGCATGCAAACCCTGCTTTGTCGTTCGATGCTTAGCGCATGCTCTGGTTACAGCAATTTCTTCCACTGGTCCCTGATCTGATGCTGTCAGCTTCAGCAGCAGCTGCTAGGGGCTCCTCTTCCACCTCAGGGTCAAGTCAAGCAAGGCCACCCTGAAAACCCTGCTGCTGCCACCAGCAAGGCAGGAGGGGAGCAGGAGGAGAAAGGGAAAGGACAGAGGCACCTTGTGGAGGGGGTGGAACATGGCCAAGATGTGGCTACCACAATTCTGCCTGGAGTCTGCTGCATCAGAGAGAAGGATGCTGACAAAGGGACAAGCCAGCACGTCCCCAGTGCTGGGTCTCTGGTGGGCAGGGGGGAAGGTGCTGGGCTACTGACAGCACAGGCAGGGCAGGGAGAGGTGGCAGCCTGACCCTCACCCCAGGCCACGGCAGCTGTGCCTGTGGCCATCACTGGTACCAGTCCTGGTCCCGTCCCAGCAGTAACAGGGCAGCTGGGAGGGCAGGTTGTGCCCAGACCATGGGGAGAGATTACTGCCCCCTCATTCAGGACCTCGTACTTGAAACATGGCCAAATGCCACTCAGATAATTTTAAACAGCAAAGCTACGTCCTTTCAATACACACGAGTGCGTACGTTAGCGGTAACGTGGAGCCTGGTCGTGAGTGCAGAACACCATGGCACTGACCCCGCTCTTTCACAGGCAGGCACAGGCAGAGACAATGCCCACAGTGAATTCTTCCAAAAGTCAGGTTGGTCACGAAGCCTCAGCCTAATGCTCTGGTCTGGGGAAGCTACAAAATTTAGATTATTCCCAAATTAATGCTTTCTTGCATTTATTTCCCTGGCCCTCCCCCTCCATCCTGTGAGAAAACCATTTTAACATCAGGATCACAGTTTCAGGATCAAACTAACAGACAAAAACGTTTCCTAAAAGCAGTCACTGCTCACTTGCAGTGGCTAATCTGCAATTTTCATTTATCCACAGCACACTAAATGAATCTCTACAGTGGGCAGACTGTCTTGCAAATTACAGTTTTCTACATGAAGCCACGCTTGAGTACAGAAATTGGAAGGTACAGGTAATATCATCCCCTCTTTTTTTTTTTTTTTTTAAAAAAAAAGAAGAACAAAGGACTCACATGAAAATTACTCCTGATATTTGATTATATACCTGCAGTTCAACTACAAAATTAACTAAACACAAGTTCACTATTTGGTCACCATAATTAATTTGAAAATATGCTTTTCTACATACTTTTCCTTCCCTCACCAGAGAATCGAAATTTCTTAATAATCTTCCCTTTTTCAGAAGAAATGGGAGCCTTTTTAAGCAATGAAGATGTTTAATTATTTAATCACAGGGGCAATACAAGATCAAAATGGATTAGAAAAATTAATCCAAACTAAATGCCTCCATTACGATAAAGTTTCCCAATGAACCTTAAATCAAAAGCTTCTCAATTTCAGACATAAAATCTGATTGAAACTACTGTTGCTTTGCAAAACTACTGCTTTACCTTCTTTCTCCTTATTAAAAATGCAGTACAAATTGCTATTTCCATGAAGAAATACATCTGATATTGACAGTAGTTCTATGAAAAATCCTTGACAGTCTGCAGGGATTCTTGTACTTCACCCAAAGGTAAAATCTACAGTAAACTATCATACAAATATCAGCTGCTTTACAGATCAAGGCTCCTGTTCCACGCTGTAGTTGTGATTTCTACAAAAGGGAGGGAAGAAGGGGTTGTAATTAAATATCTTCATTTGCAGTTCTCAGTTCTTTGCACCTAATTCATGACAGCACACAGGAGGGAGAGAAAGGTAGTTACAACATTCAATATACTTTTTATTTCATCAGGTATGCTTCCCTGTTTTAATCTTTAAAAAGGAAATTATAAACAGTAAGCTGCAAAAAGGTTGATGATAAAACAATGACAGACAGGGGTGGGGGAAATAAAAATAAATAAAGTTTTTCAGCATTACAAACATCAGTGCCTTTTAAAAAGAAGAGATCCAGTCATATTTCCTCCTTCTTTTGTATTGAAGTTTAATAAACATTTTCTCCAAGTTACCAATTTGGAGAAAATCGCTGGATAAACACTTGTGTTAACCCAGCTCCATGGCTCAGTGCCAAATGTAATGCCAAACTTCCCAGTTGCAAAACGAGCTGTTTTTACACACCAAAGTAACCACGCAGCAGGCCTGCCGAGCCCGAAGACAGCTGACAGAGATGACTGTTGCTGTCCCCCCATTGCACTGACATCCATCCAAATACCAACATCTGCTGTGCTACAATTTACTTTTTACACAACATTTAGCAAAACAGTGCCTCTGACTGCAACATCATTAAGGAAGTAACAACAAATAAATCGCAAAGTCCCATCAGACAATTGTAAAATTAAAGCGTAGTTTGTCTTGCATACGCTGAGCTTTAGTTCAGATGTATTGGACTTCAGAAATAATAAGCATTAGAATCTATTTTCTTTTATTAAACACACAAGACAAAATTCTGTAAATTGTGGTACGTGTAATCCATCATTACAGTGAAAATTACAGTTTTGAGGATATTGACTCGACTCAATAGGCAGAAAAGCAGATGCCTGCGAGGCAGCCTGGCCTGCCCGGTACGATCACAGCAACCCAGACTACTAACAGGATTACACCATGCCTGGAAGCATAAGAAGTGCATTCTCAGCTCAAGGCCTGCTCCTTTTCAAACACCCAGAGTGCATATTTGTGCTTGCAAAGTAAGGAATTAATGTTCCTAAAAACTAAAGCACCCTTTGCTTTAAAAGCAGGACGGAGCACAGGGGCCGAGGCGATCAGATGCCACCCCACAGAGGTGAGGTAGCAAGGCAGGACCTGGCAGCCAGTCCAGTTACAATTTCATACCCTGGGGGTTCAAACTGGGATTTAGGCTCCTAAGCAAAAGCCAGGTTTGGTGAGCAGTTCCACTGTACTGCACAACACACTTCACATCTCAGAAGTCCCTACACGATCTGGTGTCCTCAGTTAGCTGTCCTCCAGGGCTGTGTCACCCAGGGTGCTGCAAGACAAAATGGGGCAGCACGGCCACCCTGCCGCTGCCACAGGGCTCAAGGCTTTCACTGGCACACAGGCAAAAGAGGAGGAAGAATTTTAATCCTTAAAATTGTGACCGGTTTTCAAAAACAATTCTTTCTTCCTCCTGTCCTGCAGTTATTCCACGAGTGCAAAAATAATAATAATTTAAAAAAAAAAGTCTCGCATTCTTTTGAAAAGCCGATACTGAATTAAAAATTTAATCAAGAAACAACTTGAATTCTCTTAGGCACCAATTAAGGAGTTTTCCCTAATCTCTCTGCTCCTCATCACCACCTTTAACAGAACCTAAAAATCACTGAAGTTACAAAAAGAGAAATTTTTTGGTGGGAACAACACCCCCCCTTACATCTCCAGACAATGTGTCTGTCAGGAACAACAACATACCCAACACTCAACTCAAGATACAAGAACTTGGCAGGCTATATCTCAAAGCAGTTTCACCAAAACAATACAGTTTCCCTCAAACCCCTATCAGCTTAACAGTGGAAGACAATAATATTTCAGATAACACAGGCAGCAAGCATTTTGGTAAATTCAGTGGACACTCTTTATCCAATTCGCAGATAAAAACAAATCAACATCCACAGCAAGATTAACAAAAGTGCTTCACTGATTTGGTGCTCAATTCATGCTAAAGACAAGGGGCTAAGAGCCTAAATACTTCTGGGGGTTTGGGCCAGTGCTGATTGGTGTCACACTTTGTGGCTCATGGTGGGACACAGGAGAAGCAGCGCAAAGCACAGCCTAGGCACAGAGGCTCTCCCGAGCTGGGATTTAGAGGACAGTCTCCTCTGTGCTAGCTACTACATGTTTGCACAACAGGAGTCAAGGTCCATCGGAAACTTATCTGAAGAGTCGCTCTGCGCAAGCTGTAGGTTCAACCTCTGAGTTCAGAACTGAAGCACTATTTGTTTGTCCATTTATCCCCTGGCATGGTTGGCTTTTTGTCAGACAGATGTATGCCACATGCAAGTCATTTCCCAACCTCTCTGCTCCACCTCCCTCCACGCACTCTGCACACACTCTGACCCCTCAGCAAATGTTATAAGAGAGCAGGAAGTGTTTCTGACAGTTTGCATACTCTTCACAACAATTTTATTGCAGGGTATAAATGTTTTCCCCTGCCCTCCAACCCTTCTTGTAAGGAAACAAAGCAAAACAAACAAAAAATCCACCACTTCCCAAACAACTGAATGCCCTAAACCCAGGAGCAGGAAAGGAAAGGGGAGGGAAGGGGTGGAGAGGAAAGGACAGAGAGGATGGATTACACTGAAGTTATTTTTGTCCTGTTCAAGTGGATGGGCTGAGATAACTAAATATAGAATTTATCAAAGCAGGTGAACAAGGAAGTTGACACGAGCCGCATGTTTCAAGGAGCAAGCAATAAATGAAGTACACTCCTACCTCCTGGCCCAAAAAGCTCCTCAAAAACACACTTCAATTTGCATGAGTGAGATTTGATTGAACAAATACTCACCTCACCACAGCCTTCCCTCTGGACATGTGACAATGTAAGTGTTAAGCAGATTGGTTTCCTGTCTCTTACCTGCTTGTACTATATATAAACAAGCACCACAAAGTCCACGTTAAAACAGAAAGAGGCTTGCACTCTTCTGTGGTGTCTTTGGACAGAAATTCTTCCGAAGAAAGTATGTTTGCATGTACAGCTGAGTAATAAAGCACCGCTTGAAATCAAACGTTAAGGAATGTTATGTTGTCAGTGACAACACAAAGGATGTGGTTTCTATGAAATTTAACCAGTTATGTCAAGGACAATTGCTTTCTTCTGGTCAAACTGCAGTCCACGGCTTGCTCAGAGTAACTGCTATAGTAATCTGAATTTCACAAGTGAAAATCCTTTCATACACATTTTTAACTCCTTCCAGGATCCGAGTGAGCCTGTGAAATGCACTGGCTGGCTGTTGCCAGAAGCATGTATTCCATTCAGTCACTGCGAGCAGCCCACACCAGCAAACACACGAGTCGGAAGTCTCACCCAGGCTCTTGGGCTCTCAGAGCCTGCAGCCAAGGATGCAAACAGGAGCATTCAGCAAGGACACCAAGCACTTTGCTGGTATGATAGTAGCTGAGCAAGGAAACGTTGAGGGAAAAGTCATGGCACCAGCGGAAACCATGGCACCAGTGACTTCAGGGGAAACCACACTCACATCAGAGCTGTAACCTACCGCTGGGCTTAAAGAACAGAAAGCTTTTATGCGGAACATTTCCCTCCTTCCATCTGTGCCCCCAGTTACCACAGTATCCAAGAGCCCCGCAGCCTGAGCTGCGTTTGTCCTCACAACATCCCTGTGAAGTAGGGAAGTGCTGTTATCACCATTTTACAGATAGGGAACTGGGGCAGAGAGAGATAAAAATAACCTTATCCGAGATGATCATACAGGAGGAAGTTTGTGGGAGAGCAGGGGAGGACTGGCTTCAATTCTCAGTTCCAGGATGGTACTCTAATACACCAGCCACCACCTCTTCACCTTCTAGATGCTCTGCCTTCAGTTTGACCGACCTACCTAACTCCCCCGAGCAACAAGGAATGGGGAATGCCTACGCCTTCTCTTAACAGCATTTCCAGCCCAGCAAAAAAGAGAAGAGGGTATCAGATGCAGGCGTTGTTTGCTTTCAGAAGTCCAAATCTGAACAAAGAAAACAATTTCCAAAATAGTCAGCACTATCCTGGTATTGTAGGAAAAGGAAGGAAGATGTATCAAGTTTTCAAAGCAGAAAAATAAAAAAAAAATGCATGGTAGGTCATAAGTACAATTTAAAAATAATTAGTGAAAGTTTTAACAGGAAGCTGGTATTAGACACGTATCCTTCAAGAAACAACCTGTTCTGGAGATTTTAGGTTATAAAGCAATAATCAACAAAAAAAATCCCTTTGGGACTACAGCTATCTAATTTCAGATACAGATCTAAACACACATCTGATCTAGTTTCTTTCATATGGAGACCCTGGCTCCAGACTTCACACAACAATCTTGTCTCTCAGAGACAAATTCCAGAGACTGGAGACTCCTCAAGGTTTTCCATTTCTGGCTGAGCCAGACTTCAACCCTGCCCTCAAAGGCTCTCTTTTCTGAGTAAAATGGCACCTCAGGTCCAAAATTTACTGTCCTTTGGGACCCCAGTTGCAGCCATCCAGAGCACCGTTTGTGAAACAAGCTTCTACAACGTAAGGGCATTCACAAAGCTGGATTTAACGTCAGCTGTTTGAGGTGACCATCACCCTGCCACAAACAGCAGCGGTCCATCACTCTGTGGATCACCTGGTTTCTCGAGCCTGACTCCAAACGGTGGCTGCTCATCACAATGGCCAAAGGACGACAGACCACTACTATACCATCGCAAACAGACCTTGATGAGGGACATGGGAATCTGAGGGACAATCAGAATCCTTATTCTGATTCCCAAAGGAATCTGTGGGCTGGTGCTAGCTGAGGGCACCACATCAGCCACGCTCAGCTTCCAGGTCGCCTCTGCTATCAGTAGACTATCCTGTCAATCTCTGCTGGTAAGTTGGACCTTATGGTCCAGGCCTCTACTTTTATAACAGGCTGTCGCTGTAAACTTCAACAACCAGTAACACAACGTGAATCTAGAGCACACCTCCTCTGCCATGGTCAGAGGAGGTGTGCTCAAGGAGCTGCAGCCAGCCAGCTGTTGCTGAAGGTGATGATCAAGGCACCTAAGTTAACTTCTATCAGTGACATAAAATAACTGGAGTCTTGCTTGGAGAAGACTGGAAAGAACAGAACTAGCCCCACCACACATCCTGCTACCCCTTCTTTTTCCTTCGTCTTTTACACCAGGGCTACAAAACAGTGAAGGAGAAAGGATGGAAGGAGGTTAGAAACATTTCTGTTTTCTGACAGCCAGGCTCACAGCAACAACAAACAAACAAAAGCAAAACTCCCAGCAGCTTCACAGCTACACAGCAATCTTAGTAAACCAATCATTCTAGTAATTAAAGGAAAAAGCAACTTTTGGTTCTAAAGCACAGATCCAGAATACTAACAAGTAGTAAATTAGTGAGGTTTATTATTCCATTATTTTAACCTTTTCCTTGAAAAATCCCAACTTCTAGATGGGAACAGATCAGCCAACACTGAAAAATTAAAAGACGTGTTGACAACAGAGGAATTGCCATTTATTTTTGGTTTGATGGCCATCACAAGGATTATCAAAACTAAAACCAAACACCTCTACAAATGGGGTTGTTATTCCCCTTGAAAATTAGGCTGGGTTTTGCACAAGATTCTATCAAACTGGCCAAGCATCATAGAATACTTTAGGTTGAAAGGAGCCATTAGGGGTGATCTGGTCTAATCATCCACTCAACGCAGGGCCAAATTCGAGGAACAAAACCTCAAGTCTGCGTGACCATCTGCCCTCATTTTAATCTCCTTGCCTCCAGTAACTGGTTTGAGGATTTTAAGTCGGTAGAAAGATTAATATCATTAAATATTCTCTGTGTGTACTGAGCATGAAAAGAAGAAATGACTTCTGTGTTCCTCCATGTTTTATTTCACCACATGAATCGTGAGAGAAATAGCACAGGATTGTACATGGTCAAAAAGGTATGCACGGCCTTTGAAGCGTGAACATATATCTACAACCACACATCCTGTTGTGTGTCATTCCACTTCTAAAATGGTTCCTGAAAAGAGAAAAGTCTCCAGAAACATGAGGTTTTGCCATAAGCACGCCGAGTCTAGTCAAGGGAGTAAACAAACCTCTCAAAGACACCAACAAGAGCTGTTGTGAAGTAGCTTGTCCTTAGCAGACTGGAGCTGCTGCTACTGAGAAGAAAACTTTCCTCTGGATGTAGGGAGGAAGATTCCCTAAAGTAGGTAAACTTAATATATACCAGTTTTTGCACATTCCTGCCAGTAATCTGTCAGAGGATTAACACACAACAACAAAAAAGCACAAAAAAACCCACCAAAAAAAAAAACAAACCAAAAAACCCCCCACTTAAAAATGCACACAGTAAATCTGATTTTTTTTCCCCTTTCTTTTCTATTTTAGATACAGCTTTCTATACAATAATGATTTGTATTACTGCAGTACACTGCAACTTCAGATCCATGTCTGGAGCTGAGCCACCTGCTGTACAAATAAAACAACGAGACAGTCCCTGTTCTGCAGAGTTTACTGTCATAGGACAGGGACAATGGAAGGCCAGACAGATAAGACACAAAAAGGAGGGGACTGATACTGGTCATCGCAGTGAACAGCAGCCTCGGAACACATGCACTGCAAATTCCTCAAGGCCTTTTATAAGCAACACAAGGAGGGAGAGCTTTTAAAGAGGATAATAAAGCAGTACTGCAGCTGTTTACAGAGACTGTTTCCCAAGTGTGAAAGGGTAGCACAAGAGAAAGCACAGAAGTGGTTGCTGGCCCACAACGTTGTAGTCTCAGTAGAGAGACATGCTAGGCTAACTGAAGGCAGAAGTTAACATCTTAATAGCAAATTAGAGATGGTAAAAATAGGTATGAAAAGCAAAAGCAGCTGGTTTTGCAGCTCAGCGCAACAGAGGAACTAGTAGACAGTAACAAAGCAGCAGCTCAAAGAACAAGCTCTGCCCTGTTCAGAGCAGCACTCTGAAAGGGACAAGGATACATGCCAAGCATACAAAGATGCAAGATGATGCAAACCTTAGAAAAGTATCTTCCCCCCCCCCTCCATGTTTTGCTTTTCTTTTCTATTGTTATGAATAGCAGCATACTCCAACAACTATATCAAGTTTGAAAACACCAACCTCTTTGAAGATCAAAAAATGCAGCCTCTGCAGACGATCCCATTATAGTTGCTGTAGAGCCGAGACAAGACACTATTTCACAAAGAAATCTGGCCACCTGCTGCTCTAAGCAGAGAAAGTGATATACATATAAAATCATGCTTTTCTCCAAAATTACAACTGATATTATCCAGGAAGACAGACTACACTGGGAAAAAATGTATTAACTCCAAATGGTGCAGTTACACCAAACTGAATTGCATACGGCTGGCTAGTAGTCTTCACTCAGTTGTCACAGGCTTGCTCATCTCAAAATCACTTTATATTATTCCCAATGAACAATCTACTATAGCCACTTTAGACCCCTGGCTTCCTTTCAAGTCAGAGGGTAGATATCAGTAAAGCTAGGCCAACTCAAAACCTCAGGCATTGAAAAAAAAAAAAAGTTCCAGCAGTTATTATGGAAGGATGAAACATCTACAGTACAAAAGGTTCGTTCCTGTTGCAGCAAGAACACCACGTTCTAACCCAATAAAAGCAATCACCAAGTCTAGTCCTAGAACTCACTTGAGATCAGATCAGTCAATGCCAACAACAAGGTGTAAGTTTTAGGCAACTGCTCTTAATGCAGGTGAGAAGAAGCTGCTCCACTGCATGTGTCTTTAACAGGGCTGCCCACTATGTTCAAAATGTGAGGCCAGATTTGGCTGCACATCTTTGCAACACGCTGCGTAAAGGGGGAGAATTAACCGAGCTTGTAAAGGCGAGAGTCTAGAGTAAAAGTGCCTCATTTTACCTGAACATGCTGAATCTGGCAAGAGCTGATGGCCAGGGAACACACAGAACATTTAAAAATACACAGTGTCGTTTATTACACTGGGACGGTACTCTGCGTTGCACAATCCAAGCTTTTGTTTCAAGCAAGAAAGTGTTTTCTAAATATTTTGTCACCATGACAGTCCAGCCTGGGACTCGAATTCTGCCCTTGGTTACTCCAGAAAACTTCTGTGAGGCCAACTGTATTGCACACCTTATCATCATGTCCCAGGCCACCGAGAAGGCTCACCTGGCAGTGCAGCTACCAGCATCCTCCCGGCACTCTGTGCTCTGCAGAGCTCTCTCATCCCAAGCTATTTCGCCTGCCCACAGACTAAAACATTCACTGTAAGATCCGCATGAAGAAACAACATCGTATGTAAGAGGAAGACGGTTTTGCAACTAAGAAATACTAAACACCTCCCCGACAGGTTCAGCTTTATCCAAGGAACACAGGCAAAACAAAACCCATTCCTGAGATAGCAGAATGAAATATTTTAAACACACAGAGAAAGAGAGACACAGAAAAACATCCCAGCTTTGAGGGCTCTGTTCCAAGTAAAAACATTTCTTTCAGGGACATTAATTTGGCAAACTACATCTGAGCAGATACAGCCCAAGTCCATAGCACAGCCCTGAGAAGAGCAGCAGAGCATTTCTGCATGACTCAGGAAGCCCAACGAAGACTTCTGCAGAACAAGATCAACAGGGTGTTTATATACAGCCAGCAGCGTCATGTGAACAGGCGGTCTAGTTTGTGAAATGAATGTTTGCATTGTCATTTAAAAAAAAACAACACACAAACCAAAAAACACCCTCTATTCCACACTTACAAGTTTCCAGCATTAAAAACACAGCAGGGGAAGGAAGTACTCCAGCAGCCAAAATTTACAAATTCTTACCATAACTTTGGCGCAGTAAACTCCAGTGTCACAAAGGCCTATTCTTCAGGGGGCTTGGTTGCCCTTTTTTTTCAGAAGGACTAATCCACATGTGAAGGCTATTAAAGAATACACAAAATGCCAACAGAAGCATAAACATGCACAATTTGTGTGTGTGTGTTTTCAAAGTTTTATCTGCCTCTCCTTACACAGAGAGATACCTAGGAACAGCCTGGAGGCAGGTATTTCTGCTTTCTCTTTCTTCTAGTGAAGCTCTGAAAGCTTTGTCCTTTCCTCGCCATAAAATGGCAATGCTATTTTATTTTAATTCATCCAAATAGGTGACAGAAATTCATCCTCATGACTTGCATTCAGCAGCCAGGTGTCAAGAATTTAAAAAAAGAATGAAGATTTTAACACTGGGGGGAGAGGGAGTGTATTGTTTGTTTGTTTTACTAGAACAGAAATTCCTAACAGCAACCTTTTAATTGTTGGAGAGGCACCTTACTAGAACCTCAAAGAAAACGCTAGTAATCTAAGTTACACTTGCCATTTCTGCACTGCAAAAACAAATCCAAGCTCTGAAAGTCAGCACTTTTTCCTCTTATTATCTGAAGCTATATAAAGGCCCTAACATAATTTGCAAGAAATACAACAGAAAATCCTGCCTGATCTAAATACATAGAGCTAAATTTATCTTTCAGTTTTTGAAACACCGCTTAGCAACTGGGCATTTAGAGTTCTATTCACTGGATAGAAAAGAGCCAAGCAGTACATTTAAAAAAAACTGACTTTGAAATATCGTTATGAGAACAGGGGCAAGCTATGTAAACCCTAAAATTCTGTGGGTCTTTGTATTCACGATTATTGTCACAAACTAAAAGGCTCATATTCCCTACTAAGCAAACATGTACAATTAAATCCATTCTGCACAAGGCATTTGCATTTTGAGATAGAACAGTCAGTTGTTCAGCTGCTGTGATTTAGATGGATTGGTTCATTATTGCTGCAGTTCGTTTTCAGCTACACTGTATAACAAAGGGGTGCCAATGTAGTCTTGAATGGCTTTAAAGCTAAGTATGCTGGTATTCTTCCATGATGATGTAATTTAACTATCTACCCATCTCTCAGATGAAGATATCTTGACTTTAGAGGCTAAACTTCAGCGAAAACGACAGAAACAAGCTGTCACGATAGTGTTCAATAGGCAATATCTCTGCAAGTCAGCTGAAGGCTGTTGCTGGCAAGTTTGCAGTGATTTTCCATGTATGGAAAAAGTAATTTGTCCCTAATACCTACTCAGAATAAATACTTTTCCTGTCATGCAAATAACAAGGCAACTTTGACTTCCACACCAGGAGATAGATCAGTTATATACCTTCAAATGTTAGGGCTGTTGTAAAAATGTATCTGTACCAGAAAATAAGACCTAGAACTACAACAATCTCTGATGCAAATAAAATTTCAAGTTTAAAAAGTCAACTACTACCCTACTCCACCACTGTCTGAAACATGGCACCAAAAACAGCATTAAAGCAGCAAAACCATTTCTGTGTTAACCATATAAAAAGGCAATATTTATTTTTTTCAAAAAATTACTGAAGAAGCCACGATGATTAGAGGAGTGTAACCTCCCGATCTGAAGCACAGTCTTAATACACTGCCAGAGCAGCACAAAGAACACTTATCATAGAATGACTTTATTTCTTAATTTATAGCGGCAAAGGATTAATATCTTATATCCAGAAATCAACTTACACCTATAAAACTACATCCAAGCCCCACAGCCAGCTGTCACCATAGATCATCACAACTGGATTCTAGTCTGCTCTGTGCATAAGCTTGCAGCAGAATAATAAACATATAAAATTGCTAAACCTATGCAACTATACATTTGATTCAATCTTGAATTAAGAAATAAATGCCTTCTCTTGGTGTTGCCAAAATTTCATTTCTACTTAACAAGGTTAGGAGGGGAAGGAGATTGCATGATTGAAAGTTAAAAAATTAAAAGACAAAAACCCCCCAAAATCTTAATTAAAGAGAAAACACTTTCATTTAGTTAACTGATAGCTATTCATAAAAGGTTTACAGACCACAGCCAGGTGCGGGGATATGCATGACACGCAAAAAACCACCAGTCCAGACAATCCATGCCTGGAAGCCCCTGAAAAGCAATCAGCAAATAAAAGGTAATATTCCCACTTTGCAGCTATGAAGAGGCCTGACAATGGATTTTGAACTTCATAACAGGTTTGTTCAAGGGTGTAACTTTTTACTGGCACTCCAACTGTGAAGCTCCAACTTAGGCATAATGGCAAGATTAAACAGAAGAGTGTGTCCCCTTGTATTTCAGAGCATAAATCCTACTTAGTGGAAATAATTTCCATACCAGTGCAACTACATCATTCTGAACAAGGCAGCATTACACTGGCAGCTGTAATATGGCATGTACTAAGGCTTGTGTGGACACACATAGCAAACATTTAAAATAACTGTTTTTTCTCTTAAATCTTGAGATTTAGTTTAACTGGAGCTCGATGGATAAAAACGCAGTTCTATAGTTTCACATATGTTTCTATGAGCCATTAGACCCATTGAGCCTCTTGAAGAAAATGAGAAAATTATTCTTTCATATCACTAGCTTCCTGAAGTGTAATCAGGATGCATTACTTGATCCCCAAATCCTTTGACACAACTGCAGAAACAGTAGAGTATACTGCTTGGGCTAAGAGCTCAGAAAAATAAAACCACATATTACAAATTATTTTAAATCCTCTATTTTCAGACATTTTTCATTAAAAGTAATTAAACAGAACTTCTTCTTGTCCTTAATCTAAAGTGTGAAGAAGGCACTCAGTTTTCCAGTTCTTCACTGTATCATTGGATTAGCAAGCTCTTCTGCTTCAGAAAGAAAATGGGGGAAAAACTTTCAAAATCTTGTGCCTTCTACAGGTGAGAAATGATTTATAAAGCTACTTAAAACCAGAGAATTAGTAGCAATTGCTGTAAGCAGCCCTGACCTCCATCAGCACCTAAGTCCACTCAAGTAACACCAGTGTCAGCCTCATGAGTTCGACTTTCATACCAGCATATTAAGGCTTGTCTTGAAGACCTCTCCTGTGAAGAAAGGCTGAGAGAGTTGGGGCTGTTCAGCTGGGAGAAGAGAAGGCTCCAGGGAGATCTTATTGCACCCTTTTGAAATATAATGGGGGATTATAAGAAAGACTTGTAAGTCTTAAAAAGAGAGGGGCTTTTTATCAGGGCCTATAGTGACTGGACAAGGAGTAACAGTGTCAAACTACAGGAGAGTAGATCTAGACTACATCTGTATAGACTCACAGAATCACAGAATGTATTGGGTTGGAAGCGACCTTCAAAGGTCGTCTAGTCCAACCCCCCTGCAGTGAGCAGGGACATCTTTACTAGAGCAGGTTGCTCAGGGCTCCATCACACCTGATCTTGAATATCTCCAGGGATGGGGCCTCCACCATCGATCTGGGCAACCTGTCCAATGACCTACCACCTTCATATTGAAAAGGTTTTTCCTAATATCCAACCTAAATCTACCCTTTTTTAGTTTAAAACCATTACCCCTCGTCCTTTTGCTACATGCCTGTGTGAACAGTTTTTCCCCAGCTTTCCTATAGGCACCTTTCAGGTGCTGGAAGGCTGCTATAAGGTCCCCCCAGAGCCTTCTCTTCTTCAGGCTGAACACCACCAACTCTCTCAGCTTGTCCTCATAGAAGAGGTGCTCCATGAGGTTGGTGAAACATTGGAGGAAGCCGCCTACAGAAGTTATGGATGCCTCATCATTAGAAGTGTTCAAGGTCAGTTTGGATGGGGCTTTGAGTAACCTGATCTAGTGAAAGATCACAGAATCACAGAATGGTTTGGGCTGGAGGGGACCTTAAAGATCATCCAATTACAACCCCCCTGCCATGAGCAGGGACACCTTCCACTAGACCAGGTTGCTCAAAGCTTCATCCAACCTGGCCTTGAACACTTCCAGGGAGGGGGCATCCACAATTTCCTTGGGCAACCTGTTCCAGTGTCTCACCACCCTCACAGTGAAGAATTTCTTTCTAATATCTTATCTAAACCTGCCCTCTTTCAGCTTAAAGCCATTTCCCCTTGTCCTGTCATTAACTGCCCTTATGAAAAGTCCTTCCCCAGCTTTCTTGTAGGTCCCCTTCAGGTACTGGAAGGCCACTCTAAGATCTCCCAGGAGCTGTCTCTTCTCCAGGCTGAACAGCCCCAACTCTCTCAGCCTGTCCTCATAGGAGAGGTGCTCCAGTCCTCAGATCATCCTCGTGGCCTCCTCTGGACTCGTTCCAACTGGTCAATGTTGCTCTTGTGTTGGGGGTTCAGAACTGGACGCAGTACTCCAGGTGGGGCCTTACAAGAGCAGAGTACAGAGGGAGAATCACCTCCCTCGAAGTGCTGGCCACGCTTCTCTTGATGCAGCCCAGGATATGGTTGGCCTTCTGGGCTGCAAGCGCACATTGCCAGCTCATGTTGAACTTCTCGTCTACCAAAGATGTCCCTGCCGAGGGCAAGGGCGGTCAACTAGATGGTCTTTAAAGGTCCCTTCCAACCCAAACCGTTCTAAGACTTGAGTTCCCTCCCAAAACAGGTATCTTCTATGAAGGCCATGGTTTACAACCAACATAAAACCTACTTCTTTGGCATGCACGTTCCGTGGTCCTCATTAAGAGTATGTTAGTAAAGCACAAGCAGAGGAGACTGATTTGATAGCCCCATAAATGATTCTGATGCTGCACTCAGTCTCAGTCTTGGCACAAAATACCACTGCAGTCATGCACAGAACCACTGACTCCAAAGTGTATTTCTACATGCAGTTCCCCAAAGGCCTAGGCTTTTGGCAGCACTTCAAAACATGCTCTCTCACCTAACCCAAGAGACTCAGAAAAACAGTAACTGACTTGCCTGCAGTCTGTGATGACTGTTTACCTCAGTTGTCCTCAAATATGACCATGCACTTTTGAATAAATTGACAAATTTCACAATATTGTTTGACCAGCTAACTTTTTCACATTTTTGGCTCAACTGGAAGAGATAGAAGAATAATCCCAGAGTTCCGTAACATGTTTTCCAACTGCACTCAGAGTTGGTCTTCATTATTTCTCCCTTTCAGTTGCAGTAAATATTTCTCACAAAAGCACACTACTTCACACCTAATATGGTGCTATTCTTACTCCATTCTTTTTCTTCCTCTTTCCTCACACAGTTTCCTGGTTTTTGTTCCCCCTTTAAGAGGCACATTGTACCTGCAACATAATGCATATGAAAATAATAAACCCTCCTCTGTCTTCCCCCCATGAGAGATTACTTTTAAAATAAAATTTAACTCATTTTTTTTTCTTAGTAAACCAGTTACTTCAATATGTAAAAGAAAAAAAAAAACAAACCAGAAGGCTGACAGTTGGTTGGTTGGTTTTTACAAGGCTCTGTCTTTTAAAATGCATTCAAATTAAATGTTCAAAAGTTAAGGAAATCCCTTTTTCCAACACAAATTAAGGTTTGTTTCCTGAATGAGTCCGAGACCAACAACTACCCTAAGAGAATTATTAGTCACAGAAAAAGTGGTTAAAAGGAGATACCCTACACGTCACCACGAACTGTTCTACCAGCATCAAAGCCCTCACCAGCTTTTCCAGATGGTAAAGTCTAGGGCGAAGCGCGCGAACACAGAGCAAGTTTAGGCAGGGGAAGCCCTGGGCACAGGCAAGCAGCGCAACCGATGGTGCTCAGGCAGGAGGAGCGCTGGCAGGGAATGGTGGAAGGGAAGGAACCTTCTGGCATCCACACAGGGGCTGGAGGGGAAGACTTTCAAGTGAGGACGAGGCGCCAAATTTAAAAACACGTGGCACAGCACCCTGCCTAAAACCGCTCCTGCAAAAACAACGAGCAAGCTTAACTCCCTTGATCTCTCTTTACCTCAAAACAGCATACTCACTTAGTAATTCTTTCTTCCTAAATCCAAACCTGATGACTTCTCAATATGCCTACTGAGAGAAAACAAAGAACAGAAAACCACATGTGGACTTTTTTTTTTTTTTTGCACAGGCCTAGTTTTTCCTTCTCAAAAATGAAGGAACCATGAAAGAGAGGATCAAAGCCAACGCAGGCAGTTACTGCATGATCTACTGTATCAAGCATTCCTAGGCTTGCTGTAGCAGGGCTTGCAATGTCCTAGATCTCTCATTTCCAAATCTCTTTTAATGACAAGTAACAGTAATTTATAATACTTCCCACTTTTGGAGATAAAATTAAGACCTAGTTTGTTTCATTTCTGATGTACAAGAAAACAGAATATGAAAGTAAACTTCCAGGACTGACATGAGTAACTTGGGCATCAACATCTGAGCTCTTCCTCTTTGCCCTTCAAAGCAAGAGTGTGTCTGGTGTCACTCACATGTAAGTTCCAGACAGTCAGTTTACAAACAGAGAAAAACATCTAACCCAGCATGACTTCTCTAAAGAACTGAAAGTATTTTGCAGAAAAGGTGGGAGAAAATGTTGGAATAAAGGTTTTTGGAGAGTAATTTTTACTGAAAAAAAACATTTTGACTTCACCGTTAAAAAATGTGAAGCTGTGGTTTAAAAAACAGGTTTTCCTATATGAAAATATGTTCTGGAACAAAAACATTTCTAAAAGGACAATAGAAAGTAACAAAGATGGTCAAAGATTTAAGTAGTCTGCTCAGTGGAAGGAAAATGAGCAGCTTCCAGGCTACGCTAGCTCTGTCAAAGATGTAGTACAGTATAGTTACACCGTACCAGGCAATTCTCAGCATCTCACTCCCTGTCATCCACAGTTCACTTTTCACTGTACGCTGGATTCAGCCTGTTTCCTATGATCTCTCCACAAATAATTCCATCAGAGGAGATTTACCCTCCAAAAGTCTAGCTGACTAGCCATTATCAGCTCATATTTCTCCAGATGTTTTGTGATCTCATCCTTTCTTAATGTCTCTAGCATCTTGCCTACCACCAAGGTCAGATTTATTGGTCGATGATTTCCTGGTTCCTCCCCAATTCCCTTTTCCCAGAACAAGGCAAGCAAAATGAAAGCAACCGAGAGCTAGCATTGCAAAACTATTGCCCCTTGTGTTGAAAAAGAGACACACAAGAAAAACCACAAACTGACACAGCTTATGTTTTGTTTCTAGTAAGAGCAGCAACAGATTTCCCTATAAACCCAACCCTTCAGCTCTGGAAGTAGCATCAGCTTTTTTCCCCTCTGTTACAAACTTCCCCCCTCCATTCTTTGTTTAGCCCCTATCTTGTTTCTTACCTTTCCTCTTCCCCCCAGCTTTTCCTCTGAAGCAGCTGTGCCCTCTATAGCTGGCATCTTCAGATGTGTCTTAGGATCCTTTGTATCAAGTGCCATAGCCAGTCCTTTGAAATACCGTGAAAGCCAGACGATCCTTCAACTAATCCGAACCTCGAAGGTTCTGGTTACACAGGTCATCAGAAAGTGCACAGCTACATCCCAGGGATAGTCAGAGCCAAGGTAAAAAAATAAAAAACCACCCCAAAATAAAACACACACACAAAAAGAGGTAAGGAACATGGTGAAAACAGAAAAGAGAGAAGAAAGAAGAGGTGAAGAAAAACAGCAACACAAGAGACCCACTGGCTTAAAAACAACAGAAAAAGTTAACTTCTGGTCATACCTCGCAAGATCCTGATTCATATTAACAGAATACTGAAAGCATGAACCTGTGCTCAAAATAACAAAGCTGAAGTTCACTGTCTATGCTGTTCTTCTAAAGAAAGTTAAAAGAGCAAAAATCAGCATTTAATTATTGGCTTGTGTTTTCCATATGGACCCAGCATTCATTTTATGCAATGAAGCTATAGACAGACAAATCACCATGGAGTACTGGTTATTTATTGGGACATGGGTATCACTCCATTTCATTACCAAAACAATTCTTTAACAAAAAAAAAAAAAAAAGCAGTATTTCCATAAGTGGAATAAGTATCTTTTCTATAATTTCTCATTTAAGGACCTCTAGTAATTTTTATCAGCTTGGCAGCCAGACTCCCAACCAGTCAAATAGTTTTACACGCCTAAAGTCCACATAAATTGACATTTGGAGGGCATGCTCTGGTTGTCATGGTTAAAATTACTGTGTGGTGTTTATATACTGTTTAAAAAACAACAGCCAAAAGTAGTTCCACATTTGCTGCTAAATATCAATGGATGAACACACAGGTCTCTCCTGCTGTTTATAATTGCTTCAGAGTTCTCAGAGTGAGAAATTGAGATTTCTATTTCCGTTTTTAAATGTCAGTGTACATTTTTCCCTTCCCCTCTTTCCCTGCCTCCAAAAGACTCCTTTTTCCATAGGAGTTTATGCCCTAATAAGAAAACCGGACGTACTAGGGAAGACAGATGACAGAGTATCAAAACGCACAATCCCCCTCTTTGTTAGCTTTGCAGAAAGACTTTAAAAAAAAACCAAAACAGGATGAAGACTGAAGACAATAGAAGGACCTTTATAAACAAGGACCAGAGCAGAAAGATGCAAGAAATCTAATGAGATCTTTAAAATGGATCAGTAAAGTAAATAGATTTCATTTGGGAATACCTCTTTTATCCAAAAAGTTCCACAACACACAAGCAAAATTAAGGATACACATGATATACACCCAGAAAACCAGTAATCTCAGAACTCAACAAGCAGCAATTTGGACAGATAATTTTCTCCTTCCCCACTCAGATTCAATCACAATTATAGCACCTTTGCACTGATCCATTTCCCCCATTCTTTCCCACTAAACAAACCTGCAACGTAACACAACCCCAGACTACGTATTGTGGATCCACACATACAATACCCCAACCCCAAGTCTGAGTTTCTTCTCAGTTTCTATGCATGCTGGAACACCTTGGCCGCACAGTTATGCGAAGAGTGGTTACTATTTTAACTACTCTTCTGTCTTCATGCAAGACTCTGTCACCTCACTGGGATTCGAGTAAAAGCACCAAGTGCTGTCAATGGGGAAAAAAGAAAAAAAAAAAAAAGTTCATTCATGAATTTTTCTATTTCTGCCTGGTTGAGGTTAGACATGTCATGGAGATGACTCTGGCCCCTGCACAGACAAACATCTGCGCTACTGGAAGTAGAGCTTCCTTTAAGCCACTGACTTACAGAACTGCCAAGAGCTTTCGGCCAGGCAGCAATGTTTAATTTCATTTCTCCATTTGTATTTTTAATCTTGGAAACAAAAACAGAAATGTAAAGCATGCTGACAGAAGAAAACAACCCCACAATTCTAGAAAGCCCTGCTATTTCCCTGCCAGGCCAAAACACCTGCTACTGCTAATGATGGCTTTATGCTTATATACACCTGCCATCCAGAAAGGCTCCAGAGCACTTTGCAGCCTGATTTATACGTACACAAATCATTAAAAACACCAAAATTAAGCCACTGCTGGGTGAGATGTAGCAACTGTTTAACTGCACACAGCCAGGCTGTTCAACTGCTCAGGATGTGAACTAAGAGACGCCATATCCAACCGAAGCTACAAGGCGAACGTTAGGTAGAGAGAACATCATTGCCCAATCTGGATTTTGTCCAGTCACTACTTAAAATATTTGCACGTGGAAAGCCCTAGGATCTTTAAAGAACACATGCAGTGCAACCTTCAGTTTTAGAAATTATCCAAAAGACAAACAATGCACATTTCCTATATCTAAAAACCTGCTTTAGCAGTCCCTCCCTGCAGTAATTGCTGTTTATGCCTTAACTTCAGAAGCTCACAGTATCAGACATCAGTTTTGGAAACATCCTGTGGTTGAAACACTTGATCTTGCAGAGCCAGCAAACCGATAGGGTCTGCCAATAAATGCAGATAATTAAAAAAATAAAAATCCTTTACAAAACACACATGCACACGAGCGGATCAGCTCCCACAACACACACCCCCAGCCAAAAGAACTGAATTTGTCAACTGATCCTGAAACAGCTACAAAAACTAAGAGAGTAACGGAGCTGGCAAGCTGAGGAGGAGGGACAGCACTGCTTTCTAAAAGCCTCCTCACATGGACAATGCCAATTAACAGTTGCAAAGTTAGTGAGTGGAAGGAACTAGGTGTCACCACACGTACAGAGAAGGCAAAAAGGTATTGGGGAACAGGTTAAAAAGATTAGGGGAACTGGCATCCAAAAAAAAACCAAGATACGTTTAACAGTTTGGGTGTTTGGGCACAAATTTGCAGTCTCCAATATACAGAACATGCAGAGCAACATTTTGGAAATGGAGATGTGCTCAGCAGATAATCTCATTATAACATTATCAGCAAACCATCAAAGATAATAATCTGTAAGTCTAGGATAATCTAAAAAAAACCCAAACCAAACCTCAGATCGGGGATCAGGGCATCTCTTACTAAGTCGAAAGTAGCTTTATCATAATCCCAGAAACAACAAAATTTCAATTCTCAAGAATAAATACAGACAAGCTGAAACACGTGACCGTGTTAAAGTTTCAGATATGTCTGCCTCTGAATCATTCTGACAATACAATTCTGTTTTCATACTTCATACTTTCATATAATTCTCAAACACTTGATCAGAACAAGGTAGCCTGGGTACATCAGAATTCTTGAATGAGTTATTTAAGATAATGAGTGGAAAGGCATTTCTAACCAAAATAAACTAGAACAAAGAAAAACAGAAAAAACTTTATCAAAATATTTTTATATCAAGAATCAGACAATTTGCTAACTAAGTGAATATCTAGTTGTTAGAAATATACATTTCCACCCTTTTAAAACACGAACTATCAACGCGTTTTCTAAATTCTTACAAGATTTCATTCTTGCAGAAGAACCATCAGTCTTTATCAAGGTTATGATAACATATTTCCATTTCCTTCCAGAAATAATTATGCTACATATTTGCACCTTCAGGCAAGTTGTTGCAAACCCTCTAGAAAAATACTGAGTCTGCAGAACCACGTGAGCTTCCCTACTGCTGGTGCACACAGATTCTGTTTTTGCTCCAAAAAAATGACGATACTAAGGAAAGTACCTAACATCACTCTATCCTTTCCAAGAAAGATAGTAGAATACAAAGAAACAGGCAAGTCAAGTACTTGATAGGAGCAATGCTGTAGTACTTGAAAACAAAGACTCCTCTACCCTCCAAAAAAAGAACAAACCCTCTGTTTTGGGAATAAAACATTTAAGAATGCAAAAAGCTTAACGGCAAACGTGACTATGTAATTTCAGTTTTGCCACTCAGTCAAGAATAAAGACTTTTATAAAAATCAAATGCCATTAGTGGTACAACAGAAATGCACAGAGTGCACAAACTCAAGGCTGTTCTTCCCATCTAGGACACTGGTACCAAGAGTGGTTCAGACACGAACAAAACAGCACATTCTCTAGCAAGTCTCTGCAAAAGCACAGCATTGCTCCCAAAATACAGGCTTATTTTTCACCGTTCAAATGAAGATTCACCTCAGGACAATTCCACCTTCTAACACAAAGAAAAGCTACAGACCCATATATAAAACAAAATAATTTGCTGCAGTTTAACCTTTAACACTCTAAGCAGAATCTCCTTCAGTTGCTATCTCTATTTTCAAAGCAGTTGATGCAGTTTTCAGTGAACGAGCACACATGCACACACCCAAAGAAAATCTCTTATATGTGTTTTCTCAACCTTGAGAGAACATCACACACGCTCCTTGTATGTCATTTCCCATTAGGGTGAATGGGAAAATAACAGACTATTTGAAGATATGCTGCTAAAGGACAGATCACCGTGTAAAAGAAAGCAAATTTACTGTCCTGGAGGGAAGAGACACTTACCTCGTTTGTGAAGCCACCCTTCCTTCACTATTGCTACTTCATTCATAATGGCAGGAATGTCTCTTGAAAAACCAGTTTATGCCAAAAGAGATCTCTGTTGAAATTCCTGAACTCCCGCAGAAGGCTCCACAAAAGGGATGGGGGTTTTTTTCCGTTTTTCTCCTTCTCAGCTATTTCTAAAAGGATCAAAAGAAGAGCGCACCATCATTTTGAAGCATGTCACATATGCACAATAAGGGATACAACAGGGAGTAGCTTTTATTGTTGGGTTGTTGGTTTGTTTTTTATTATTATTATTACAAATCCTAAACGAGGGCTTAGCGCTTCACAAGAATTTTTATATCTCAGCAGGTGGAGTTGCCAAAATACATGCTTGGTGAAGTTCTGCTTCTTCACTGAGCGAGCTGATCGTGGGCAGACTCACAACATCACCAGACACTGTCTGAACTAGAGGTAGAAACAAGACTTCGACCAATAGTCCTCCATCTCTCCAACAACACTTCATTGTTCACAACAATAAAAATTCTGAGATTTCACAAAGTACAGTTTAAATATTTCCTGGTAAGAAGACTTCCAGAACCTCTTCTGGAAGGTTTCTTTATATCCTTATGTATAGAAGTCCATCAACTAGCACACAGTGCATCATGGAGATAAACTTCTGACAATGAAAATTCCCAATACTCTGCTTCAGATTTTCCAACCTTCAGCATCATCCTGTTAATCCTGCTCAGATCTCCTCAATTTCCCCAAAAAGCATCTTATCTACCATTTATAACTCATACCTCTCCTAGAGGTATACAAAGAATCTCAGACAAGCTCACACACCTTCCTGTTATCCTAAATCAGCCCTTATGGCACTCTGATCAATTTTATTGCTCTTCCCTGAACGCACTGCAGTTTGCTGCTGTCTTTCTCACAATGAAATACACCTAAGCATAATTTAGGATTTTTATCCCCCCACTTTATGAGATGAAGTCCCTATCTAAATAGTTCAAAACTGCCATATCTTATTGGAAATGTGCCTGGCTCATGGCTGACTACCACAGAAACGTTCTTTGCATTTCTCTCCCTCATTGAAAGTAATCTTTTCCCAAATGCATTAGCTTTTATTATTTTTCTAAATTGAATCTGGTTATTTTTCTGCATGTGATACAAGTGTTCTCGCTTTGTTTTTCTTTAATGACTTCTGTGCTCTCTGAAGTATCCACACTGTCATTCAGTTCAGCATTACTTGGGTGATCAAAAAGTGTAATGGTGACAAATTCCCAGCAGTAACCAAGAAGTTTAATAAAACAAAACCCAGCAGCATTTGTAACCTGCCACCAAAGACCTGGCTTTTACTGGAGTCTCTCTCCAACCACAGAGACATCATATTCCCACCTAACAAATACATACCAGCTCTGCATGCATTTGGCACACACACAGCCATTATCTCTGAGCACACAGGTGATAGCCATCTATCAAAAACTAGACTAAAAAGCAACTAATTTCCCATAACTCACTAAGACACAACCCTGGATAGAAGAAACAGGTGGTTAAAATGAAATCAACCTTGAACTGTAACCCCAGCAGGGACAGAGGGCTCTGTACTGTACCTCACCAGTGTTCTGAAACAGGTAGCCTTCAAAGGAAGGAGGTCAAACCTGAATATGTTCCATCACTGCAAGCAGAAATGGACTGGGAGAAAGGAGGTCACTCCCCTGATACTTCGCCCATGAACTTTCACTGTTTATCACTCACTATTCCTCAGCTTTTCCAGTAACACTATATTTTCTAGTTTTTCCCCAGAAACAAGCTGGCGTTTTTTTCCAAATTACAAATCCGCCATATCTCACTGCTTATAACCATCAGCTCCAAGAAACAGACAAGACATTTGCCTGAGGGAGGGAAAACACACAAAAAATGACACTGGGACAAGAGGCATGTAAGAATTCCTTAATTTCATAAATAAATATAAGAACACCATATGCTGCAGAATAGAGACCAGTAGCACACAGCTGCCAGAGTTATTTTGCAACAAACTCCTTTAGACACAGAGCAATTAGGATAGAACCTGACAAACATGGCAGGCTTTCCTCCTCCTTTCAAAACTGCACGCACAATGAAAGCTTGTTGGTGTCAGGAGGATACTAGACCTCACTGAGAGGCTTGGTTGAAGCATTGAGCAATTTGCAACGTGTTGAACAAACCCCCTAAGATTAACACAGCTTATGTCTGGAAATGCAACACCCAGGTGTGAAAGTTAACGCTACTAACCTTGTGCCACAACAGAACACAGAGGCTGTGCAACCTACCTCTGCATCTTGAATTCAACAACTTAGCTGCACTGAATGATCGATAACCATATTTTAAAAAGGAAGCTACAACCCAAACTAGTCTGTAGAAAGGACAATCCTATTATTAAAAACAGAAAAAAGCACAAAGGCCCAAAATCCTGCAATCTGCAGCTAACTTACTGCAGGTTTTTCTGGATTAACACATGCCAAGATTACCACTTGGCAACCTCCTGCTTGTCATCAGCTAAACTGTCAACTCATAATCTGATTCTGAATGACAACACAGCCCGAAAAAGCAGACCAACCAAGAAATCCAAAGTTTAGAGAAACTACTTTTTCTCCTCTCTGTGGTGCCCAGAAAGTTCAGACTGCCTTTTTCCTACAGTTCCTACCCAAGAAACATTCCCCACCTGCTACTGCAGCTCTCTGATCAGGGATGTGTCTTTACCTGCCCGTCTCCTTCAAGGGGAAAGGGGCTGTGAAGGGTGTAGGGAGTCTTATAAAGGAGCCATGCACAGAAGGCTGGGTAGCACAGCACAACAAAGTGGGAAAACACTAAGCATTCCCTGCCTCCAACCTGCAGCGTGGGCTCCACCTCAGTCCTACAGTCAGCTATGCCAGAGCACTTACTTTATAAGGGGGAACTTAACCTATTTTTTATTCACACTGCAAAAAGCTGGGGATCCCTTCTCACTGTCCAACAAGATGTCCATAGACACGGCTCCAACAGAAACAAATCAACTCTATCTGGTATATTTTAAAACACACATTTAAGCTGTGCATAATGTATCTATTATAGTAAAAGACGCTATTGAAGAGAGTGGCAGCAAGTAAGAGTAATTTCTCGGAACAGAAGAGCAAGTTAACTACAGGTCAATGTACTACTGAAGATGCGTAAACCAGAGAAAGTTCCTTTTCCATAAAATCCTTAGAGGGGAAAAAAAAAAAAAAAGGAATGATTACAGTCCTCATTTATGGCCATCTAGGAATGGTTCCCAGTGAACAGAGGGCATCTGAGGTAAGTATGACCTGGCTGCTCCAGCCTGTGTCTGCACATGACTGAACACTGTCAAAAGCTAAACAACTCGGTCTTTCTCTGAGCCTTCTGTTTGCTTGTTTTTCAAGATGCATTTCTATAATACCTTTTTCAATACCAAAGTATTCCTCACGCAGCTGAAGTGCAGTAAATCATGAATGGCATGACATCAGCATCGTATCACAGTGACGCTGGTTTTACGCATATATTAATTCCTTAAAGGTTATTAACTTCTTCTTAAATAATGAGATAACTCACTTCCCTAGGCACTGCAGCAGCAAAACCTGCTTTAAGGAGCCAGTCAAGCCAACCGTCCAACAGAAGGTGGAGCAGAACCGTCTTTTCCGTATTTGGGAGCGTCGCATTAGTGCTCCTTTTCTCATTCCCTTCCACTTACTATGCTCACCTTCTTTTTGTCTCTACAAGATAAAGAGATCAATCTGTCCTTCTTACCCTCTTTCCAAGATGAGATTTTATATTCATTTTGACTTACACCCTAAAGCAGAGCAGGAAGAAAAGGAATCTTCTGCAATGCTGAAGCTGAAACCTAAGCTTACGATATGCAGGAGCATCTCTGGTAATTACCTTGTTTATCAGGAGAGTAAGCAAGAGACTGAAGGAGGATCAGACCTACCAACCTCAGCTCTGCCGCTGCCTCACCTGGCACACTAAATTGTGTCCAGGCTGAATTAGTTAGCCCAGCTCAGAAAGCAGGTTACAGCAAATCACGCTCCTGGACTAACACTTCGCCCATCACACAACCACTTACCAATGCCTACTGCCCTGGTATGGCACAGCCTTGATGCTCCCAGGACACCCTGAGCCCTCATGTGCTACACATCCTTACGTGTTCTTACAACACACAACAAAACCAGGCAAAAAAGGATCCAGCTGCCCCTGGGCACATCACACTGTCACAAGAGCAGATGAGATACAGGAACTGAAGAGGGGCAGAGAAGTGTGTGTTTAGGCCCATTACATGGGATATCATGAGCAACCTAAGCTTACACAGTCGATCCCAGTGTAAGATCACAGCTGACAGCTGATTGCACCTGAACAGCAAAGACACAACAAAGTTGGGCTCCAGCCACACTTCAAGTGGACCGTACAGATAGGTGTCCCCACCAGGCTTTGACCAGTGAAGTACATCTCCTGCACTATGCAAATCCTGCCTCGAGTGTTTTGCTGGAGCAGCAGCGGTTCCAACGCGCTCCAGGCTCACTAAGCACACAGCAGTAGCTTTGCACCATAACCCCATTAACAAATCTGGGCAGACAGCTTTCAAGAAAGCTTAGGAGGACCAGGCTTAGGAGGACCAGGCTGTTCCAGCATCTCAGCTTACTTTACAAAATCGCATTGTGGGCCTTGAGTTAGGTACGGTCACCAGTATTTGTCTGTTCTGTGTTGAATGACAGCACACCTAAACTGGTATTTCATAGCAGCACGTGCAGCTTATCACAAGGTTCTGAAAGACTTCTCTGATACTAAGAGCTATAAAGAAAATGGTAAGTGGAGAAAAAAAATAAAATCTATCTAAAGTCACATCCACTTTTCTTTCAATCTGTTAGTCTCATCTTGGGTCACAAAACTGTAAACCGAAATACTTGTGCTCTCATGCCTTTGGTGATCAATAGACAGGAGGTTAATACTGTTCAGGTGAGGGACCAGAGTTACGACATCCAGCTGTCCAAGCTCCAATCACAACTACAGCCTGATAGGACAAACTAAACTGCCTATTTCAAAACTGAGTGATGGCAGAAAAGAGACTTCTTCATACCCTCTCTGTCAAAGACACAGCCCAGACAAAATCCTCTTTATGTTCCCAAACAAGAACAAGTCCTTTTACAGTTTATGCTCATATAATTTCAGAACTGTGCTGCTCAGAACTTCTGTACCAACTTCAGAGGCATTTAATCAAATTCCATTTTAAAGTATTTATAACAGAAGTTTTGTTCTGTCCCCAAACAAATCAAGTCAGTCATGAACCTATTCAATTCTTAATGTAATCACTTACAGGGCATTTTTATAAGCTGGAAAGTGAATGCTGGAGCTACAAGTTACTTGTGGACATTGGATCAGTTCTTAAATTTGATTTACCACTGCTGCACACCAAAAACTGTTCTATAAACATCACACACAACAAAAGCACTCCTATTTAAAAAGTCAAAGGTAATTCCACAGTGTCTTTAAATTTGTTAACTCAGACAACTGTTGTGGCTGTCATCAGGAAATTAACTACTACATAAAAGTAATTACTAGCCATGCAGCATGTCAAATTTATTTACCTGTAAACAAATATTCTTCTGAATTAAGTGTTAGTAACTCCCCTTTATAACTGTATTTTGAAATCTATATCCCTCCTGTGGTATAAATAAAACAAAGGAATAAATCGGGGATTTGCTTCTTAAATAGTAGAGGTGGTAGGAAAACAAAGCAAAAAGGGAAAGAGTTAAATACTTTTCCCAGGGGGTTGTGGGGGAGGAGAAGAGGGGGATACCGATAAGGTGCAAGCTGCATTAGCATCAGTAGCATACTGTCAATAAAATAAAGTCCCAGCATATTCACATACTCAATCATAATTATCTGCTTCACAAAGAAACAGAAGCAAAAGTCCTAAAAGTCACCAAGAACATTTCGGCAACTGCAGAATTTCACCGGGGGCGGGGGGGCGCATCTGCAGACAGCTCCCTACAGCTCTGTAAAACACGACTGGGGGAAAACAAATAAATAATAAAAAAATCAAGTCCACAAACGCTTCACAGACACCTACACACGCCAACTGCCCACGGAGATCATCACACCCCCGTCGGCAAACACTTGGTGGTCCGCAAAGCGGAGCTGGGCTGGGCTGAACAACGCGGCTACAGAAGACAAGGGGAGAAAACGGGGGCGGGGGAAGCGGGCGAAGGGGGGGCAATTGGCGACTTTATTACCACAGTTTTTAGAAATCCCACCCCCCCCACCCTCGTTTCCCTGGGGGATGCTCGGGCAGGTCCCGGGCGGCCCCAGCCCCCGCCGGCGCTGGAGGGCCAGGGCTCCGAGGGGGCCGGGGCAGGCCCAAGAGCCGCCGGGGGAGCCCCGCGCCCCGCTGCCCTCTCATCCACCGCATCCCGGGGGAGCCAACAGCTTCCTGTCCGCCCCGGGCCCGCCGGCAGGACGCCGGCCGGGGGCCGCCCGCAGCCCGGCCCCCATCAGCCTCCCACCCCGCCCGGCCGCCCCGGGACGCCGCAACCCGGCCGAGCCCGGGGGGTCCGGAGGAGAAATGGGGGTCGGCGGGACCGCCCCCTGCCCGCCGCCGCGGCCTAGGTGGGTCAGCGGCCGCCGCCCGGGGAAGGCGGAGGGCGGCCGCCCCCCTTCCCTTTCCCTCCCTTTCCCTCCCCTGCCGGCCCCGCACAATGCGGCGGGCACGGCGCGGCCGAGTGCAGCAGGCCCCGGCCCCGTCGCTTCCTTCCCCCAGCCCTTCCCAGCCGGGGGAGCGGGTCACTTACATGGCTGGAGCCCGGGGAGGAGGTGATGGGAGGGTGGCGGCGGCAGGGGAAAGGAGCCGGGGAGGGAGGCAGGGGAAGGGGAGGGAAGGGGGGAGCGAGCCAGCGAGCGCGCGGGGAGAAGGGGGAGGCTGGCGAGGCGGGTTCTCCGGCGGGTGCTGAGCGAAGGCCTCACTGGGCTCCCGGCAGCCGCCGCCTCCTCACCATCCCCGGGCGGCGGGCGGCGGGGCGGCTCCTCCTCCCCCTCTCGCAGGCGCTCGGCCCATGGGGCTCACACGCCCGCTCCCGCTGCCGGCCTGCCTTCCCCTCCGCTCCGCCTCGCCCCCGCCCTGCCTCCGGCCGAGAGGGGGAGGCCGCCCCTCGCCTCGCTCAGCAGCACCCCCGGCAGCCGCCGCCTCCCCCCGCGCCACCAGGCCGAGCTCCCGCAGCCGGGGCCGGGTTCGTCCCACACGCGTCTCCGCCGCGCTCGCTCACATCCTCCGGGGAGCGGCCGCCGGGTCCTACCGCCGCCGCGCCGCTTCCCGCCCTCCCCGCCGTGCCGAGGGGCCGCCCCGCTCCGCGCCGCTCCTGGGGGGTGGGGGTCCGCCGCCGGGGCCTCGCTGCCCGGCCCCGCCTCCCCGCGCTCCGAGCTCCCCTCAGCACGGCGGGGCAGCGCCCGCCGGCCTGGCCCTCCCGCCGCCCCCCTTCCGCCCACCCGCCAGGACGGCCCCAGGCCCCGAGGGCGGCGTTTCCGGGCCCCCGGCGCGGCCTGGCCTCGGGCGGCCCGGCGGCGGGGTCGGTCTCCCCAGGGACTGCCCGGCCCTTGACCCGGGCGTTTGGACGCCGTACCCCGCGAGGTGATGTGGCCTCGCCTAAGGCGGCCCTGCGGGAAGGCGCCGGCGTTAGCAGCCTGGTGCCCGGAGTGTGGACAATTTACCCCCAAAAACAGGGGCCCGACGGCGCCGTAGGGCAGGGGCCAGGGCAACCCCCGGCATTCCAACCTCTGGGAGGGCCAGGCCCCCGTAAACCCCTTGGAGAGCCCCCGGCACACTTCCCCAAACGCATCTGCTTGGCCTGTGCTCGGAGCTTTCCCTTGCACCCGCAAAACACCGATTGATTAAATGATTAGGTGTCATGATACCTTGGAGGATATTTCAATATCCCTTCGGGCTGTGGCACGGGGAAAGCTGAAGGGATGTCCCAGGCACGGAGCAGTGAGCCTGGGCGCTGCGCTCCCCACCGCCTCGCTGCTCTCGAGGCTGTCCCAGTCTTGCAGCAGGGATGGCTCAAACATCACAAATTACCTGAACTGTGTTGCTTACAGGGCAGCAATATTTAGTAAGATTTTTAAGAGCCGTTCTGCTCTGAAAAAATGATGTTTTGGAAATGCCTGTGACAGATTTATTGTATCTCCACGCTTCCAGTATCAAAATTTGCCCTCTTTGGTCATTAAGGGATTTTGTTTATTTTCTAGTTGTCAGGGCCATAAGTGCTCACTGGGCTGTAAGGGTTGATTGGATTTGTATAGAAGTGTACAATCGCTGATGATTGTGTTTCTGCAATCAGAAACTAGCTGGAATTTCAAAAACAACACATCTTCCCAGCTTTGCACTGGTAACTGTGTGAAAGTGCATAAAAGGCATTTACAGTAGTAAAGCTGCATTTACGCTGGTGGCAAACCTATTTGTTATAAGAGGCTTTTCTGCCACATCATGTCAGTGATTGTACACATTTAGTCAAATTCACTTTCTTCTTCCATTTTGATCAGCTAGGTCTGTTTAACCACACCTGTCACAAGGGTTCCTGAGCATCAAAAGGATCACTGGATTTTGGTTACACCAGTGTGCTAGAGGAGCCAACGATGAGACAGGGGAGGAAAGGCTTCACTCTTCACGGTGGAGGGCGAAAGAGCAAGACCTCCTTTCCCACCAAGGAATAGACCGGTTCCTCCTGACAGAGCTGCTACACCAGCATTATTCTCTGTGTCTCTCCTTTAGGTTTACTGGGTCATATTTCAACACAGTTTTAAAAATGTACCATTTGGGCAACTTAGCGGAATAAGCAAACTCCCTGGTACCAGCCGAATTACCTCGTTTAGGGTCAGATCCTCATCTGCTGCAGTCAGTGGAAAGTTTTTTGTTGATACTGGGGCAGAATGAAGTGGCTGTGAGAACTTCCTAAGATGCAGAGCTAATGGAAAGGAAAAATCTGTGTTTGTGATCACATTTTGACTTATCATGCATTACGGTCAGAATATTTAGTGTAGATTGAAGTGTAGTGTAAAGTGTAGGCATTAAAGATATATTTTAAATTAAAATAATAATCAGTGTGCAAAGCTTGCAGGCAGCTCAGACAACATGTACAGAACTTAACAAAAACAAGAAGAAGAAAATTCATTTATCAACTAATTTTGAGTCTCCAAACTGCAGTTACACCTAACAATAAAAAGCGTGTGTAAGTGCAGGAGTTCACTGGCTGTAAGACACTGCTCTCCAGGCAGGGGGATCTCTGGTAATAGATCTGATTGCAGGAGAGCTTTCTTGCCTTCCTGCCAAACCCTGTACTGATTGATAAGCTCCCAGGCTGCATGGTGAGCAAGGTCATTAGGACTTCCCCCTGCAAACGAAGCAGCAGTTAAAAAATAAGGTAATAGAGTAAACAGTTTTCTGTCCTGAAGAGAAGAAAATAAACCTCCGTTGTTTGCTAGAAAGGAAGTACAATTAAAAAAACCTAAAATTTCAACACAAACAGATCATTTAGATTTGCCGACTGTTGATTTACCATGATGAAAGACAGGCCCAAACTAGAAAGTTTTGGATCCCGATGTGGGCCTGACATTCCCCAAATCTGAGGGGGAAGTGCAGTTTGGAGTCTGGAGTAAGGGCTTATCTCTCAAACACAGCAAAGTACTGTGGATAAAAATACCCAGGTAAAGTAGGAAGTGCCTGGACTGCAACAACAAGAGCGACTTTGTATCAACAATGAACAAAAGCAGCTTTTTTTTTTTCTTTAAGAACAATGAAATCACTCAAGAATTTATAAATGCAAACAATGTGGGTTTTATTACTCGGTTATCATCAATGGGATTATAGTCTATAAACCCTAATTTTCAGGGAAGTCCCTAGATTTCCCTGAGCGTTTCCTCAAATTTCACATCTATTGACTCTGGTTTATTAAGTGCTTCAGGATAAGGTGCATCGACTGTTCCCTGGTATTACATTACCTGAAAATACCTAATGTAGGGGTTGGTGGCAAAGAATGCTTGATTGCCAGACAGTGTATCAATACCACAGCAAAAGAGCAGGAACTCCTGTTCTCATCCATTTTTAACACATATATAGGCAACATATCATTTGATGCAACTTTTAAAAGTTATTTTAAAACATTGAAATTATGCAGCTTTGGATAAAAATGGGTTTTATCTACTCAGGCATAAGAAGGAAGATGTAAGATGAAGTGGAATTATTGAGTTAACCCCCCAGTAGCAACAAGTTTTTTTCCATAACTGCAAGTAATGACAGCACCTTTATGGGCCAACAGTGAATGTCTTCCTTTTTAAAAGGTGGGCTGTACTCAAGGGAAGATATTACATGACATCCTATTGGAATTATGGAGCTGGTATCTCAGTCTAAGCATTAACAGCTTTTAAACACTCAGGTTTGACCTTGAACAAAAATCTAGTTCAATAAAAATACAAATTAAAAGTTCATTTAATGGTGCCGAGTATAACAAACACAGTTCTGCTTCTAAAATGGAACAAATACAATATTTGAAGGTGTATTTCTCAATAGCAAAACAATAGCAGGCTATCTGGAAAAAATAATGAATACAGTCATACTGAAACATTGTAATTTTGCTTTTTAGAAATTAATCTTGTGAATAAACAAATGTTTGATTTTGTTTGTACTTCAATGAATTTCCTATCTAAGTGTCAGCTAAGGAGCAGCCATCTGAATGATGCCTGTTTGCTGAAGCATTTTTGGGAGCTGTTCCCGATGGCTCACTAGCAGCCCTAGGAGAGGTCAGACAGGAGACCTAGGTTTGGTGTCCAGCTTCTGTTCCTGGTCACCAGGGTGCTAAAGCTGGACAGCCCTAGAGCAGCAGAGTGCTTTCTCCAGCTGGAGCAGGAGGAAGGTGGCACGCTTCACAGTCCTGCAAAGAGTTTTCGGGCTGAGTCACAAATGGTGTTGACAAACTCCAAAGTGAGAGCCATACAGTCCCCTTCACCAGGAATAGCAATAGCCGTGACATGGTGCAGAAAACGCCCTATGGGGAATTTGGTGTATAAACAGGAACCGAATTGGTTTGCATAGAAAATGCGCTAGTTAGATATGGAACGTACAAAAATAGCAAATGTATCAGTTCTGTCCCATATACCGCCGCAGTTGCTTTTGTTGTTACAGTGATAACCACAAGTCCCAGTTTGGACCAGGTGCTGTAGAGACACATCAGAAGGCACAGTCTTTGATCTGAAGGGACTGAAGTCTGCTTCAAACCACTGCTTTTCCTCCTTGCTTCTAAAGTAACATGTCATGAGTTCTTAGTTCTGGGAAGATACCTAAAATGCTGAAATTCCAATGGTCTATGTGAGGAAACATCACGATCTTAACTGTAGTCAGAAAGGCAAATCTTCTGAGACTGAAACACCGAAGTTGTATACATATATTAGAACAAAAGTAAAAACTTTCAGGTTCCTGTTGCATTCCTAACTCATGCACCTAATGCTGATAATACTCTACACCTAAAATTACAGAGTTAAGCCCAATGTGGGTATATTAACTTGGGTGCAGTGTTAGTGGTTGGTTAGCCCTGCAGATCACCACACGGAAAGGTGGAAGGAGCAGCTGCACTGCAGGACGTGGGCACAGGCACAGCAATGGGTTCTTGGAGCACTGGTTCTGGCTGCGTTGAGCACCAGGTGAAAGCCAGCGCAGAGCAGATCAGTCTTCCTCATTACATCTGCCAGTTCCTTGAGATCAAGAGCTGTAGTTGAGCTGTTAAGGTTTTAGGAATTAAGGTGACAGGGGCTTCCTAGATCTGTTAAAATGTATATATGTATGCCATTTATCCAGCGGGCAGGAAAGTATTGTTATTATTTGTATATTAACACTATAAGAGAAGGGATTACTTTTAATTTCTTTGGTGCGTTTTTAATGGCAACTGCACGTGTGCAAAGGTCTGGTACCCTTTGAATCACCTCCTCAAAATTGTGTAGTTTGGAAACTTAAGGGCAGAACTGACCCTTTCTAGTCTGACCCTCTGGCTACTGCAGCCATAAAATTGCACTTACTGATGTCTTCATCTGTATTCACACCTCATAGGTAAAAGAGGTGACACTGCCTTGAATAAAAGCAGGAAAAGAGAGGAAAGATAAATTAGTATCTTTGGTGCTCTCTTTACTTCAGAGCCCTGCTGTGTCCTTGTTTCTGCAGTCGTGCCGATCAGACACCAACCAAAAAGCAATGGCTTATGGAGCAACAAGAAGAAGGAGTTTCTGCTTTATTTATAATGCAAGAAGCAGTCCTATGAAAGGAGAGCCCCAGTAATAATTTATATATTACATTAATATTTATATCTTTATAAAAATATTTTTAAATATTATAATGTTTTTTCTTCTGCTGTTAGAACATCTCTCTCCTGTAGTTCTTTGATGTCTAATCGAGTTTGAGCTCATGTAGGATGAGCTTGCCCTCAGTAAAATCATGGAGGTCTCCTTTTCTGCCTGTCTTTTTATTGTCACAAAACTTCCAAGTGCTTTTACTAGCCCTTGGTACATCTACGCTGGTTTTGTTAGCTGTGCCCATAGATAGGTTTGTGGCTGTTGCACCCTGTGGCTGGAGCGGGTTATGTCCATCCTGCTTGGAGGGGCAGGGCTCCTCTCCAAGCCCGAACCTTCTTCCTCTCCCCCCGGCCTGAAGTTTCCTGTGGGCAACAAGCCAAGATGTGCTTGGTCTGCTTGAGCAGTAGGGACCTAGAGAAGTGTTTTTCTGGAGTGGTTCAGTTGGTGTAGAGGACCCCATCTCCACACCAAAGGTGTTTCATTGAAGTGGGGGTGCTTTGGGCTAGCAGTAAGGGGGTCCCTTGGACTGCATGCCCAATGGTGGCCAGAGTTCACGTGAATTGGTCTGGAGGATGTCACTGCTTAAGTTCACTGGAAGGGAGCCCAGTTCATGCACTCCCAGACTGATCTGTGATAGAAACTGAAGCACAGTCAGTCAATCGGCACCATCAGGATTTGCTTCAAAAGCACACTCTTGATTCAAACATGCTAATGTAGATGCAGGCACTGAAAATGTTGCTGCCACGTGAGCTGATGGTATCCAGAAGCTAAGGAGATATTAGGAAGAAGAAGAAGTTTAAAAAGGTATTAGGAATAAGACTCAGGCATATGTACAAACACTGCAAAATTCAGGCTGAAAAACCTTGCCTGTGTGGTGATATAACCAGTACCTGTCTGGTTGCCCGCCCCACCCCACCTCTCACCATACTCAGCACATAACACCTTTTTTTTTGGACCTCAAGTCTGCAAACGTTGCCTGTCTGCTGAACTTCCCATCCAAGCCTTGAACAGAATGGCTTACGCATTAAGCTGGGTCCACTAAGAGCCTGTGCATGACAGGGACATCCCTTCGGGGCTGTGTGGGACAGGTCCCACCTCTTGGCATGTCCATGTCCAGTGCCGAACACAGTCTCTGCAGCAGCTTCTTGGTGCTCATCTAACATACTAAATATTAAAATAGTAAAGGCAACTGTGAAAGAAATCAACCTGTTGACCTGCCTTGCAGTCTTCAGTGCCTTCAGTCTCATCATCTGCATTTGGCTGGAGAACTCGCTGCTCCTCAGCTAGATACCTGTTGCCAGTCTGGAGGGAATCAGGTCCATTGTACTTTTCTGCTGCATCCAGCCTGGCTCTCACACAGTGTTCCTGCTGCAGCCCCTGAGCCTGCCAGGACATGCTGGAAGTTGTAGAAAATGATGTCACCAAATGGGCAGGGCTTCTTCGCCACCGATAACATCTCAGTAGATGTCCTCCAAATGTGCTCACAGTTTTTGCCATTATGGCATCTTATTTTCCATTTACCTTTCACCATCACACCTTTTAGGTTAGCAAAGATGTTATGCTCTGCTAAAGACTATGTGAAAAAAATGGAAAAGAGCTTTGCTGCAGTTGTTTTAAGTGTTTTTGATTTCTTCTTGGGCAGGAAAACTTTGCAATTCAGTAAAACACCAGTACTCAGATACTCCAAAGCATATAGCTACCAGGCTCCCACTGAAAAAGTTTTTTTCTTTTCCCTTGTTCATTTACCCTCTTCCAAAATAAAACAAGTGATCAACAAAGCTGCTACACTGCATACTTTACACAGGCAGCCCCGTGGTCCCATTACCTGTAATCTCTTCCCCATAAATCCTGCAGGTTTTAATCCCACCTACTGCATTTCATCCCTATTTAGAAAATCAGATCTACCCCAGGGTACCCTTCTGGACGTGTAGGGTTCCACTGAAATCAGCAGGGATCTGTTTAAGGACATGCCTGCAGAGAGTATCTGTTATACTATATTTACACAGTACCCAGCATAATAGGACATGAAACCTGATTAAAGCCTCCAAACGCTACTGCCATGGAAATCAGTCTTGTTATTGACTGATGACTCAACATGTCTGAATTTAGATGGAAGAGGGCTACTTTCAATTCCCAATTCTTTTATAGACTCTCTGCATAACCTAGCCAAGTCATTTAATCTCTGTACCTCAGACACTCCTGTATTTAATGCAGAGAAAGTCAATCATTGATTAATTCCCTTCCCCCAGCCCCTTCCCTGGGTTTTGATTATAGGTTCCTTGGGGCAGACATTGCCTCTTGTGGGATGCCAGGACGCCACACAGCACCAGGGAGCTCTGGCAATCCTATAAATGATAAAATAATAATCATGTTCAGTAGCACAGAAGCAGCTGTGATTGCCCTAATATTTATCCTCATAATTTTTAAATTGAAAGCACACCTGGGAGGATTTGGTTCCAGAAGCTCAGCCTGATCCTGGGATGATGACAACCCCAGCGTAACCTGAGCTACAGCATTGCCTTTAACAAAGTGCAAAAAGGTAAAATGAAGAGTCTGAGATTTTTTTACAAAAGATAAAGCAATACGGATGGATTAAAGCCTTAAATAAAAGACCATCAGCCACACAGCTTTCCTTCTTCACGAGAACAGATGTGGAAAGCTATTATTATAATTTGCAAATAATGTTACCCCCTTTATGTGTGTCATTGGAGCTTTTTAATGACGTCTTCAGCTAGACAGTTTCTTACCTAACACTGTTACTCTGGTTTTATTTCAGACTTAGTTCTTAGGTGATTGTTTTCCATGTATAGGTTGTATTAATAAATAGCTATCAGTTACACACTAGTTATCTCTCAAAAATATTATTTTTTAAATAATAAAGACATTTTCTAGATTAGAATATCTGCCAGAAGTTAAGCCCAGGAGCAAGCACAGCTCCCTGCAGGTATGCCATACAACTTACACAGACGACCATTATTAATACAAATCACTTCAATTAAAATTGACACATGAGCTAATTAATAGTATGTTGATTGATAAAGAAGACCTTGCTCATTTTATCCAGGCATTTGTTAATTACCTGCCTGACGTTGCAGCTGACTGGTGAGGACGCACTCCTGCTCTAGGAATGTTGTGGGTTTGTGTGCACTGCAGTTTACTGGTGATTTGCTGTACCTTGAAAATAACAGTATTTTCGAGCCATGAGATATAAAGTTCTCTGTCCACCTGCATCACAGCTGGGATACAGTATGCATCAGTTCATGCACAATAGGGTAAATATTATCTGCCATGTGATGCTACAGTAAATTCCCGCATTATTTGCTGACTGTATATTTTTTTTTCTTCTCTCCCCTATTCCCCCCCCGACATCTGAGGGGACTGGCAGCCTCCGCTGCGCTCTGTAACAGCGAGCACACTGCGACACTGTTGCAGGGTTTCCCTACAGCAGAGCCTTCCTAGTGCCATTGATCAAGCCACAAGCACTAGTTAAGTAATGCAAGGTTGCTCTAATTCCCTGACTCATCTCTCGTTCCTCCTGGAAATCCTAAACGTGGTGCTGGAAACCAAACTGCAGTCCTGCGACTGCAGCAGGATGAAGTAACTTTGATTGCTGAGTCACCACCCTGACCCACACAGCTCCAATTTCTGTTTATACTTAGCAATAGTAAAAAATGCTCATTGTAATCTTATCACGGTCAAGGTACTAACTACACATTCCCTGGAAGTGCATTCAGCCTGGCTTTCGGCTCGGGGCTCAGATTCCCCAGATCACTGTTTGCGTAATGTTTACAAAAAACACATTTCATTCTGAGTAGCCTTGAATTATTATATTCTTAGGGTCCTTATCTTTATGCATATGTCATTTTAGAGCTAATCAGCATTCTGCTCTTGCATTTGCAACTGCTGAGAAAGTCAGATCTTAAAAAGCCATAACTCCCTGACGATTTCTGCCCATCAATAGCTTGTATCAGCTGTTTGGGCGTAGTAAGTTGTGTGAGGGAAAACTGAAGATCCAATTATGCTCAGGTATGAATTAAATCTATTGCTTTGTAGCTGCTGACACGTCTCCTTGCTCTGCATGATGAAATTTCCCTCGTTAAGTGCTGCATGCTTTTACAAACGCTGCTATCCTTCTGAGCGTGATATGTGCTGCTCTGATAGAAATCTGTGCTTTGGTACAGAGGCATCACTACACAATACTTCTGATAACGGTAGCTGTGAGTCTCACCGCTTTAGGTGCAAACCTTTTCTTCTGGTCCGTGATGTGACGTGGAATGTATTTGATATGTGCCTGACTGCAGGGACAAATGGAAGAGCAGAGACATTTGCGTGCTACAGTTTGTTTCTAGAATTAATTATGACCCGTCAGCATAAAATGCATCGTGTCAATGCAATTGCCATAATGCTCTTTCATTAGGAAAAATGATTCCTCTTGGGCACAGGGCAAATAGGAGTTGAGTGGGGATGCCTCTGCCGCCCCTTCAAACTGGCTAATAGATAAAAGTCTGCTTGCAATTCAGAGCAAAATATGAAAACAGATCAATGTAAGTAACGAAGAAGGAAAGAGGAGACTCACGTCAGAGAAGATACCAATGAAAAGGCATGTGACCAGTTTAAAATACGAATGAGCTTCTGTTAAAAGAGCTCTCTTCAGTGACCTTCTTTCCTGCCATGTGACCAAATTCTTCAATCAGGCACTGTAAAGGAATGCTAAAATTGCCTTTTATTTTAATTTCAGATCTGGCCATGTTAGCATGTACATGCTGTGTTTGTTTATTGGCCACTTTCTGCTGAAGTCAAAGGCAGTTTTTCTTGTGACCCCTCTTCCAGCTCTGCTCTGGGCTGCAGCAGTGGTATCTGCAACCGTTTACAATCCTGATTCCTGGGGCCAGCTAGCTCCCTGCCTCGATCAGCCCCACCTGGGAAAGCAGCGAGTCATTTTAAAGCCAGCAAGTGGCTATGGAAGAAAGCTGGTCTCTGTGCAAGGTGCTGGGCTGAAGGGCAAACCTCTCTGAAAACATCTAGCCCTGGGGTGAGCAGGGGGACCCTCTCCTTGGAGTTTATATTTAACCAAGCTAAATGTCCTAAACCAAGCTTGGAAAGTTAGCAAGGTGGGTACCTGCATCTCTGCAGCCTCTTTAATTAATCAAAATCCCTGCTGAATCAGACCCAGAGCTGGAGGCAGCATTCACTCTGTTGCACCCGGTGCCAAATGCAGCAATATGGTAACTCCTTCTTCTCCACTCCCCCCACTCTGACTTCCAAGGATCACAGAAGAATTTCTGACGTGCTCCAACATTGAACAAAGTAATCTCTGATCTTAAGGAAAAAAAAAAAAAAGGATTCATTTTAATACAGGCAACTGGCAAAGGTTCAAATTGCATCTTATTTTAGCCAAAGCAGTTCACCAATCCTGAGGAGAGATGTGAATTTTCAGCTCCAGTCAGATGCCTAATTATTAATTTCTCCTTATCTTGCTTTTAAAATCTTGCCAAGGCTGCACCCATCCCTATATCTCTAGGCACTGGAATACCACTCAAGAAGCATCTGAACCCTTTGACAGTAGGCCTGTGTTCAATCACCACGAAACCTCTCAGAAACCCCTGCAGATGACAGTGTGCTGACAAAGCACACATCACCTGGGAACGATGCTGCCTCTTACCTGTAGAGGTACCACTCCATCCACCATACCTGGAAGGATCCCTGGGATTGTCAGCCTGGTCTCACCAGTCAGGGCTGTGCCCTGTTCTAGGGGAGGTTAAGGCAGAGCTACTGTGTGTGACAAATAATACCAGCATCTTTTTTGCTCTAGGCAGAGCCCAAGATTGAATCCTTAATCTGTTACTGACTACACAGTAGTGGCTTCCTCAAACTACTGAGTCTAAAATGAAAGTTAACAGGAAAGAGGGTAAAACATGCAGGTAGTGCAGCGTAAAATTAGACTTGTCAAAAATTCTAGTTTTGTTTTCCTCCCAGATATGTTTCCCACACAACTTCCTCATCTTCCATTCCCTCCCCACCCATGTTTTCTGCCTTTTGGAGATGCACCATACGCTTGTTTTCTTCAGAGCTTGATTTCAGTCCCACTGAAGTCTCTGTCAGTCCTGAAGAAGGATGTGAAAGGATCACGTCTCAGCCCTAGAGGAAGGACACTTAGGCTTCTGGCAGGGTATCAATTATAAAGCCAGAACAGATTTTTTTTTAATGTGCCACTTGCAATTAGATGAGTGGCATGAGTGATGGATAACTCTTGTACAGACTTTCCACAGGGGCTAGTTTCACCCCAGGTAAGGGTTAGACCCACTAGGAGAGGCTGATGGCATCTGGAATGGCCTGGTAGAAGGGCTATAATAGGCCACAGGATTAGTTCCTTAGCATATCATATGAGAGGACACTATGGTTTCCTGTAGCATCTCCCACTTCTAGATCTGCTTATACTGTATTACTTATAAAATTGATTACTGTTTATTACCTTTGGCTTCAAAAATGGTCACCTGCAACTTTGGAGCACAGGACATGTTGAAAGTGAAAATTATTTCAGTTCCCTCTCTTTTATCGGTGGCTTTGAGCATGGGCTTCAGGTTGGGGCAAGGAAAGTTTAGATGACATTCAGATTGGCTAGTGCAGAACCAAAGTGACTTTTTAAACCTTACAGACCTCTCTAAAACACAGCATTTTGTGTGATCCTTGGAGAGAGTGGACACCAAAGCTCCTCTCTGAAGAGCCTGGTTGCATTTCTCTTACACTATAGACAGAGCAGGCGTCAGTGACACTGATACATAATTTAGTCACCACCTTCAGGGTACGTTAAACTAGCAAATTCTCTAATTTGCTAGGAATTCACATAGATGAATTGATGATTAAATAAGTGAAGAAGCCAAATGGAGCAGTTTGTTGCTAATTTAAATGCTGTCTATGTCTAGACCACTCTCCTTGTTACATTCTAATTGGCCTAATTATTTCCCAAACCACTCTTTTTGTCATTTCTTTCACATTTAGAGTGTTCTGTATGAGGGCTGGATGTGGGAGGAGGGCTATTCTGGTGTATTCCAACAGCAGGGAGTATTTTAAGTGGTGACTTTGGATAGCAGCAGCAGTGACTGGTTATGAAGCTGCAGAGCTTCACATAGACCCAGGGAGAAATTGTGGGCCACCTGTTTGAACCTCACCACCATACAACCACATCCACTTTTACCAGGCTTGAGAATGAATGCATCTCCAAAAAGGTCTTCTCATTTTCAGCAGGGTTTCAATATTAGTGCTCAGACACTCGATTTACTGCCACTTGACAAGCTAGCACTTGTCAGCCCAACCGAGCTGGGCAACTCTTGTAACTGTGTGCACGCTTTGTCTCTTGTAAAGGTGGTGGAATGGCACTTCTTGTGATGGGGAAAGCAAAACTGAAATAGCACACAGTTGCTGTAGGGAGCTATTGTTACTGCTTGTAGGAGCAAGTACCCACAGAGTTACCACATCTCAGCTGACATGAGGTAGCTTGTTCACTTGCAGTGACTGGATTGTGCATTTGAGCCCTGCAGAGACCCAGGTTTCCCTCAAATAATAGTATTATCTTTAATTTATAGTAGCAATAACATCAGGTGTAGGATGAAGGAAAACTCAATGTTTAAAAAACATTTCTAGTCCTCTAGAACCTCTTTTTAATGTCAACAAAACCCCCAGACCACCTGTAGATATTGTGCATGGAGAATCCACCATGGTAAGCCGTTAGCAGTGGTTCATCATCTGCCCTAAAAACATGCTCTACACATTCAGGCTGAACTGAAAAAGTGTCACTCTCCAGCTCCTGGTCCTGTTTTACCTTTGGCTGTTGGATGATCACCAGAAGTTACATACAATCATTGACAGAGCCAGAATGGCTGTAATTGCATTTAACTCTTCTAGACTGCATCAGCAGATATCAACATGCATGACCAAAGCAGCCTCTTGTTTCCCTCATTTAGCTAGAGAAACTGAAGTGATGGAAAGAAAAATTACTTGCCTGGGGTTGTATACAAAATCAGTGATGATGCAAGTAGAGGAACCTGGATGGCCTGGATCAAGGATTGTCTCATCAGGCAGAAACATTTTAACCAAAGTTCATGCTATTTTTAGCCCGTCCTTCACTGACTTTAGCTGAATTCCTCCTGGCTCAGGTGTGGTGGCTGAGAGAACAAGATGAGGTTTAAGATGCAAAAAGCTGCATTTTGCTATCCCTGATGGCTGCTTTGATTTTTCTCAGCTTTCTGTAGCTGGAGACGTGTCAGTCAGATGCCGTGCCAGATGTTTCCCACAAACTGTCACGCAAATGAAATAGCTGGAACGAAGTGGGAATATACCCAATTGCCAACAGGCTGCCAGTGCCCACTGACTGTGTTCAGCAAACCACAGCTCTGCTCTCCTTCCAGTCAACCTCAGAAGACCTGCCCATCCAAGACACCCAGAGCAGGTGGTGACAGCGACAATGACTGGGAGAAGACAACTGAAGTGACCACCATGGACCAGGCTGTCCCTTTCCCTCACTCCCAAACATTTGGGACCCCTTAGCAAAGGCTGGTCAGGGTGGGACTCATTTAGTGGCAGTGCTAAAGACCTGGGCAGAAGGGCAGTTGCACAGCCATGGACAAGAAATAACCCAAAGCTTGTTGGAGTGAATGGTCCTGCTCCAAAAAAACCTTCTGGCAACTTCCCTGGTAAAGTTCCTTTTCCAAATGCAGAGTGCCAGGTGTTTCCTTCAGATGCAACTACACCTGTATCTGAGTCTCTATAGGACGTTTTCAGCTTACAGAGAACTGGATGTCTTCTGTCGCACCAGGCCATCAGATATTTCTGTCATGTACTCATTTCTCAAATTAAGTGCATAAAAAGATGGTGCAGGCAGCCAAGTCTCACACAGATCCGGCCATGTGCTGCCAAATTGTTATACACTGCCACTGACCAAGGCAACCGGTGGCCAAAAGCAGCTTGTTAAATCCAGCAACCTCCTCTGGAGCTGGTGCATGATGTGCAGACACAGAGTGTCCCACCTCCCTTGCAGACCACTGGCCAGAGGCTCCTCAGCCTGGCCCCTGAGTTCCTGATCCCACTGTGCTACACCAGTAATAGGGAAATGGGTCTTTGCCTTTCCTTGAGACAGTCTCTCCCTTCCCACTCTTGGATCCCCCAGTTCCTGTGGATTTCATCCAAGAAATAAATCTTTTTGGGGGGGAATTTAGAGATAAAAATCAACGTATCAGCAGCTCTGTCCTTCCAGTGCTTTGTGAATTATTATTCACGGCACCTTTAGATGTATCTTAGCAAGTATGTGAATTAGGAAATCAACGATCCCCTGAAACAATATCTTACATAAACCCTCTAATTGCATCAGTGATCTCTCCTGTGCCCATCACAGACTCCTCTGCCTTTGCTGGTATTCAAGGAGCCCTTCGGTCTTTTACAGATTTTCTGTTAGTCTTCTGCTCACCTGCTATGATCAAACAGCAGATAAATGTGAGGACATTTGCAGATAACTTTCTTTTTCTTTTTCTTTTTCTTTTTCTTTTTCTTTTTCTTTTTCTTTTTCTTTTTCTTTTTCTTTTTCTTTTTCTTTTTCTTTTTCTTTTTCTTTTTCTTTTTCTTTTTCTTTTTCTTTTTCTTTTTCTTTTTCTTTTTCTTTTTCTTTTTCTTTTTCTTTTTCTTTGTTAGAGCATTGTATTGGGTCCATGTGGTCCTGCACTCACCCCACCCACCCCCAACCATCTCACCAGGTAGGGGGGTGAATGCAGGACCACATGGTCCTGATGTTGGTCAAACCACCACAAGCATGATTTTTCATTTATGATTTACCCAAATCCCGGAACTAAAATTCTTTTTATGTGTGCACAGTATTCTTCTCTGAACAATGTTTTTGCATGCAATTAAAAAACTGTGATGCTGTACATTTTGTGAATAAAGCCTCTAGATTTATATTTAGATTACAATGATCTCTTGGACATGAACTGTCTTTCCAATCTCTACTTACAAAGTGACAATAAAAACAATGTCCTCTGGTTGCAGTAAAGATTTATTATCATCTATATCTGGCTATCCTCCTTTCATCAGTGGCATGTGAAAAAAAAAAAAACTTCCATTAAAATTTCTCACTGAAAAAAAAAAATTAGATTTCCAACAAAGATAAATATTCTTAAGAAATTTCAGTTTTACTCATCTTGTCATTGTTTTTGTTGGAAAACTGGGCACCTTAAATCCTTGCAAAAAGTTCTGTTCAAACAAAGCTTAGGGGCTTGGCATGCTGAGGAAACAACCCATATTTTTTTGTTTCAGCCCAAAGCTGACAACAACAGAGGATGTTTTTTAATTAAAAATCAAAATTCCTTTTGCTATTCTTTTGTTTTTCAGTAAAAACTGCTGAACAACATTTTCTTGCCAACTCTAGTGCAAATAACCTCTCTTCTGGTTTTGACAACTTCCTTGGGATTATGTTGCTCTATTTCAAGTTCTTCCTTGTTTTCTTTCCTCTACCTTAATGCCAGCGTTGGCACAGAAGCTTCCCTTAATGATGACATATGTTCCTCACTCATTCAGAATATGATCTAACTCTTTATATAGAGCATCTGTTTATTTATCTGTGGGACATGTGGCTAGAACATAAACTTGAATGAGCTGTGGGAAAGGCCAATTTTAAATATGAAAATAGACTACCATTGGTGTACTTACAGACACTCACAACTCCCTAAATTGATTACTAGTCACAGAAAATGCTTAGACATTCTCATGACAATTAGTATAAACATTATTCTTTCCATTGGAAAAAAATATTATCATAGCTGGACAAATAAACCGACCCACAACTGGAAAATGAATGTCAGTTCAAAATTGCATTTGAAGGCATAATTCAGTAGCAGTGCTTAATATTCTCAGCTGTCATCAACCACGCAGTAATTAGTTTCAGTTCTAATGAATATTTATTTATATGAACAAGGTATAAGCATTGCAAATATCGTATGTATTTGACCACAGTTTATGGTGATGATATTGCATGATTGCATGTATGTATTCATTATTAGCACATTAATATTTCATAGATCAGTGTAAAATGTAATTACACTCTACTATGTTTGCTTAATATCAGTGTCAACAGTTTTGATTGGGATTAGCGTAAAATCAAATCATTTTCTCAAAGCAGACCCAAGTTTCTCATCTCTGGTATCAAGATCAGGATTTTGGGGATCATAAATCACCAGGAGGTGCTCAGGGTACTTGACATTTTCCACAGCTCGAATCACTTGATAGAAAACTTTTCCTCAGCATAGGTGAGGGGGGAAAAGCGTGCTTAGTTTTCTTGAATATTTAATCCTACAAGAATCAAAGCGACAGAGCATTTAGTTATTGAGGGTGATGCAGAGATCTGCAGTCCATTTAAAGACATTTATCCATCGTTCTTGCTAGTTTCAGGAAGAGTCCTAAGTACAAGAAATCTTTGTATCCTGCTGTCATCGCATGCTACCACCTAAACTTTCTATTACATCATTGTTTAAAAATTTCCCATTTGCCTGAAATGTTGGAAGTTCTCCATAATCACAAATATCCCCTAAAAATGAAAGATTGGAGAGAAAACAAAGCACTGCTTTCTATTTTTGTTGGTGTTTACTTTGTTCCATTGTTCACATGTCATACACGAAGCCATTTCAGTTTCCTCTGTCGAGACAGTTTCTCTTGCAGTTTCAGTGTCTTTCTCACAAAGCAGGACGGCAGAGAAAACATGTTTTAAAAATAGGAAAATGTGATTGCAAAACCACAACCTTGTGTTTTGTACAGAAGAGAGGTGAAGATGGTCAGAGAGAGGCACTGCACAGAAACCCCTTTAATCTAAGTTTTGAATTGACAAAGTCTTACTAAAGATGAAACTCTTCACTTTTATACTCATACCAGCCCTGCTATCAGAACCTGTGTGCATTTGTGCGTGGGAGATGATTTCTCAATATTATTCAGCTACATAATTTCCCTTTTTTCTTGTGATTCCCCATTTTCAGCACCTTTCATTTGCTGGAAATGCTGCCCCAGATTGTCGATAATTTCTGAAATACTTCTACTGAGATCCTAAATCATGAAGATTTCACTTGATCGACCCGTCAGTGCTGCAGTGCCAAGGCAGCACTGTGATACTTGGCTCAGGTTCATTGCTGGCTTGGTCTGCTTTGGTGCTGCTCAGGGTTTGGGGTGGGATGGAGGGGAATGTGTGGTGGGAAAGAAATCCTTTCCAGGGACAGGTTCACAGACACCTTGCCTTTCTGAGCCTTTTAATTGTGAAGTGTGTGCCAACATTTTCTACTAGTTGCTCTTGGAAATCTCTGAATGATATATGTGGTTTTGCTTAGGACTTGACATTTACTTGCTTTCCCTGTCTGTAATGCATAACTTCATGTGTTCTGCAAGGGGCATATTCCCATGAGTGAAACCTGCCAGTGCTGGTCCCGGTGCCATCCCCCTGAGCATTATGGACACAGACCATACACAGATTTCACAAGAGGTGGGTGGCAGAGGCATGGGAAGGGCTTCTGAGTTTTGGAGTGCTGAGAAACCCCAAGGAGGGAGTCATCTGATGGTCAGAGATCTCTTTTGAGGCCATAAGTGGTGTGCTTTCTTGGAAGAACTGATGGATTTTTGTTGCTTTTAGGAAATGATTTGGTTTGGAAAAGTTCTGGAAAAGGAGGCAGGATTTATCTTCGCCTACATCCTGCCTAAGTCATGTTGGCTCATGATTCTGAGATGGTTCCCAGGTGTTTGGACCAAAACCACCAGCCAAGGTGACTTCATGCACGCAGTTTGTGAGAACATGATGTGCATAGTGCCTGGCACAGGTGCTGTAACACATTGAGTTATGCTGAGAGAGTGCCCAGACCCAGAGACTCTGATATTTACCTCTAAAAGGCCACCAGCTACCAAAGCCTTGAAAGGTGTTTGGCAAAGAGGTGACAAGAGCCACAAACTTTCCAGGCACTGCTGATTTTGGGGTTGCATAGCACTCTGTGTTTCCTCTCACATGGACTGTTTTTCTTGATGTAACAGGTCAATTTTGGCACGTTGCTACCTTGCTGCTATCAGCCATTCCCGTAATCGCCGCGTAGCCAGCACTGTTGGAACTCCAGCTGCTGAGTCTTCAGCTCTTCTTGGTTTTAATCTTCCTATCCTTTTCCCTGTTTCAAATCACAAAGGTCCATCCTTGTGAAGAATGGTCCTTTTCTCATCATGCTTCTGCTTGTTCTGCAGCTGAATCCTTCCCCAATGCTTCCCTGGCACTTTGCGTCTAAGGCACAACACAAAGACGTGCAATGCAATGTGCTCTCTCCTTATTATTATAGATTGATGTTGGAAAGAGTGCTGCATGTAAGATTTTAATCAAGAAACTGCAGTAAGTTTATGAGCAATATATATCTCTCTTAATTTGGCCAGCAATGAAAAAACGGTTGGCAGGGGGAAAAAAGAAAACTCCTTCTCTCTCACCAATGTACTTTCCAACATGAAAAAAAGGATTTTGAATAAAGTGGCAATATGGATGCGTTTGAAACTGCGAAATGTGATTCTTAATTGCTCATGATTGTCTCTCCAACAACTGGTAGGTTAACCACGGCAGGCTGACAGCCTGTACTAACTGACAATCAATATTGTTGAAGCGCAGAACCTTTGCCTGCAAGACACAAAAACATTTCATTTTCAAACACTACGGGACATCTGCTTCTGGAAAGAAAAAGTTGCTGCTTCTCGGCAATATGCACCGACATGTAACTTATTTTTTCTCCTTGCTCTGAGGAAACAAAAGTTGTCTTTATACCATATCCTTTCCACTAATCTGGCAGCTATCCAGTGTGGGTTTAAACAGATGTTCTGGAAAAAAATATGGCATATACAAATGAGATGGAATCCAGCAACTCAGTCATGGATTATTACAGATATAAAATACGAAGGACTAAATTCTTCCCAGATACACATTCTATAGAATATTTGGCACTAGATATAAGAACAGCACACAAACAAATCATTAATACCCTAATTATAATAATTATTATATATTTAGCACAAAGACCCCAGGCTGGCTCAAACCCTTCATGTTAAATACTGTACAGATGCACGTTCAGGCTGAGGAGTTTACATTCAAATGGCTGCATGCACCAAAGACTTAGATATGTAAGTAACTTTACTTGTGCATGTTTACAGGATTAAGCCCCCCATGTGATTATATTATTGGCAACAACGGGCATTTCTTACTTTACATGCTGCAGCCTTTGAAAAATCACGCGGTAATGAATGATTTGATGTTAAAAGGAAGGAATTTGAGGCTTGCTGCGTGTAAGTCTACTAAGCCTTAGGGCTGCCATAGAGTTAGAAGCTCAGTGGTAGAATTCCTATGGACACACACTTCAGAAATATATATTACACACAAGGCAATGAAATTGATAAAAATATCTTTTTAAATGCTGAAATGCATCATACGATCTCCCGGTGTGAAGGGCAAACACCCGAGCCCTGAGCTCTGGTCACGCTCCCAGGACAACCTGTAAAAGCAGCTGGGAAGAGCTGGTACCACGCCACAGGCTGACTGCGAGGTGGGAACGAGGGATGCCAGTAACATTGGGACAGGCACAAACAAAGAAATTCCTTTCAGCTTTGACTGATGCAGTACAAAGAATATGATCTGATGGAAAGAATAATATTTAAAAGCAAGTGCACCTGCATGGTCTGTGGAGACCCTGCTCTTCCCACGCTTCTGGGCGAATCCTCATCTCCTGTATCCAGCCTGAGACCCCCGTGGCTGGGAGTGCACTTACCAGAATCTGCTTTTCTACAAAGTTTTTATTGTTAACTTTTCCCATTTTCCTCCTCTCTCACCTTATTTCATCTGAATTGGAAATGAATTTGCTTCAGGCACCTCTGGTGTCCTTTCAATGAAATGTGCTCTCCCAAAAAACAAACCCCCTTTTAATAGCCCTGAGAATATATGGCAGTGAAGTCTAACACTTGTGGAAATAAACTAAAAATTCACTTTTTGGAGCATTCACAAAGGACATTTGATTACTTGATAAATAATTTTGTTTCCTATTGTTGTTATCACTGAACAAAATGAAATGGAAGATGCTGGGGAGATGCCAGGGTGAGGAGTGGGAGGGATTAATTTTTCCCGATTTTCCCGACTGCTTTTCTTTTCAGTCTCTAACTTATCATTTCATCAACTTTGGAAAAATTTACAGTGAAATGAAAGTACAGCAAACTCTAGCTTTCCTACCCCAATACTTTTTGAAACAGGAGCTCACTTGATGGCTTGCAATGGAGAAATAATGAGAACATCTAAATGGGAAAGACAAGGGACTGGGCAGGTTTCTTTTTATGCCTGGAGTCAAGGTGAAAAAGTAAACATCAGGAATCTGCTAAATCCAAGGATATCAAAAATTGCCATCTAAGAAATATGCTAAACATTCCTAGAAAAGCTGCTGCATTTGAAACACCATGAAAGAAAAACTTCCTGCGCTTTTCTTTCCAGGAGTGGGACAAGTCTCTTCTTTCCTTTCTCCACTGCTGCCTATTGCTGCTACGTGTATTTTTTTGCTCCAAAGGGCTGGGCTCACCCCAAAAGCAGTGCTGGTTCCCTGTGCCAGGGGCAGATGCTCTGGCACTGGGATTGCAAGGTGCTGGCAGTGCCCGTGCCAGCCCGCAGCGCTGCTCACACCCTCCTGACTGCACACAACCGCACAGACCCACCCAGCACCCACCTGCACTTCATGTCTCTGCAGAAATGTCCTGGTGACCAGACACACAGACATGAGTTCATGATGTACTCTTGAGCAATCTTAACAATTTTAACTACAGAAGAAGCTGAACTAAACCTGTGGGCTGACTGCTGCAAACTGCCTGGTTCTGGTTATAAGCTCAAGAAACCAAGTGAAATAAAGTGCAAAGCTTAGTGTATCCTCTCTAAGCCAGTGAGCAAGTCAGGCTTAGTGTGTTATTTGATGATACTTGACTCTCTTTCCATATGAATAACATCTGTGAATACGCTGAGTCTCTTTGGAATTGTTTTTGGTTTAAAAGAATTTGTTTTTAAAGCATTTCAACCAGTCACTCCCTAGCTTGCTGTTTTGGCTGGTCACAGTGTCACGTTTGAGCCTTCCCACTCCCTGCCTCGAGAAACATCATTCTTATCATAATCAGGTGTTTGTTATAGAAGCCTTCAAACACCACAGGAGAGAGCCATGGTACTCTAAGCCTGTTGCTGGGGGTTAGAAATGAGGATGATGCTAAAGCAGGGAAAGAAGACAAAATGAAATTAAGAAAAAGATCCAATTTCCGAAACTCCACTGGCTACATTTAGATTTCTCAGGGGCAGCCAACTCAGTGTTAGGCTGGTCCACACATGTGTCCTGCCCTGTGTCGGTGCATCCACCCACGTGCTGTGGCAGGGCCAGCCATACCAGCAGCTTTAAACATCCCAGTCATCCCAAAGGTTCTTCCTGAACAACAAAGTCTGGTCTTTTAGGAAAGAGCTCAGGCAAAACTGCCTTTTTCACACCAGTCAAGCTACAGGAAATAATTAGGAGGCCAATGCTAGAAAATTTGGTGGCCACCACACCTACTTCCATCATCTCCATTGGACATCTAGAAGGCTTCTGCAACTGCTGCCAGTAGCAGAGAGAAAGTGAACTTTCTTCCCTATCTTGATCTAATAATAACATAAAAAAGACCAGCCTGGGGCAGACCAAAGGTACACCTAGTCTGGTGCCTTCTTCCCAGCAAAGAACAGCAGTGAAGTGGAGGCATGAATATGAGAACATGGTGAACAATTCCTCAGAATATTCTTCACATTCTCAACACTGTGTGGCTTTCTAAGCCAAAACCAGTGCATTCCATTTAACACCTTTTGGTGAATTTATTGACCATAACGTTTTCTCATGGCCATAGAATGGTTAGATTTGGAAAGGACCTTAAAGATCATCTAGTTCCAACACCCCTGCCATCAGCTGGGACAGCTTCCACTAGACCAGGTTGCTCAAAGCCTCATCCAACCTGGCCTTGAACACTTCCAGGGAGGGGGCATCTACAACTTTTCTGGCAACCTGGGCCAGTGTCTCACCACCCTCACAGTGAAGAATTTCTTCCTAATATCTAATCTAAACCTACCCTCTTTCAGTTTAAAGCCATTTTCCCTTGTTCTATCACTCCCTGCCCTTGTCAAAGGTCCCTCCCCAGCTTTCTTGTAGCCCCTTCAGGTACTAGAAGGCAGCTGTAAGATCTTCCTGAAGCCTTCTCTTTTCCAGGCTGAACAGCCCCAACTCTCTCAGTCTGTCCTCACAGCAGAGGTGCTCCAGCCCTTGCATCATCCTTGTGGCCTTCTCTGGACTCGCTCCAGTAGGTCCATGTCCTTCTGATGTTGAGGGCCTCAGAACTGGATGCAGTAGTCCAGGTAGGGTCTCATGAAAGAGGCAGAATGCCCTCCCTTGATGTGCTGGCCATGCTTCTCTTGATGAAGCCTATACAGTCTTAGAACCCTGAAGGTGCTGTACCAAGGAGACCCACACTTTAACTACAATCCCATAAAGAACCACCTCCTTTAATTCATCCTGAACCTGCTCTCTTTCCAAGTTTCTGCTGTCCCTGCTTCTTATTCTGGAAGAAAGAGGGAAAGACTGATTTCTCCATCCTGATCTGATCCTGCAGGCTCCTGGCATCCCTCCCTGAGCCACCTCCCACAGAGGCTGCAAGAGCCATCCCTCTGTGACCACCCTGTGGCTATGTGGATGTGCAGGTCGACATCCCACCAGCCTGGACAGCAACTTTGGGATTGGGAAGGGCCTTGGTTGCAATCTCAAAAACAGTCTCCTGTCTGGCAAGATCTTAAACGTCACCCAGGCAGAGCAGCTTAATCTATCTGTGCCTGCAAGGAGTGTGGGTACGGAACTGCGAGGCACGACACGAGCACCAGCAGCGTGGCAGCAGGTAGATCAGCCTGTACCCCAGCCTCTCTATGTGTTTGGACAGAGAGCAGTGTTTTGCAATCATAATTTTTCCACAATTTGTGCACCTTTACCTACTCTTTCCTTCCAGGCTCTAAGGTAAGCAGACTTAAAAGCAGTTCCAGAAGTGGGCAGAGGCTAAAGAAGAAAGTCCCAGAAAAGACATCAGGGCAGGGAGAGGTGGAGGGAGGCACATGCCCGTATGTCCCGTCACCAGCCTGCCTGAAAAGAGAACTAATTTCATTTGTGTGAGATTTTCCTCCCCCTCCCGCAGATCAAAAGGACAGCAGCAATGCAATCTGCTGTTTGTGTAGGAAATGTGTCAGAAGAAGGAAGGAGGGGATACACATGGGAACATCTGCTCCAAGAAGCCACTTCAAAATTAACCATTTAGGTCCTGATCCAGGGAGCACCTGCCTCACACTAAGCCTCAATGACACTGGGGCTGTGCATGTTCACGGCATCTTCTGCAAAGTCCTGGAGGAGGGTGAGGATGATGAGCAAGTCTTCTTCTGCTTCCTTGGACTGGGCTGGTGTAGGCAGAGCAGAGCCCTTCCTGGTGCTGCTGGGCAGGATGCACAAGGGTCGCTCTGCTGGTTGCACTGACGATGCAGGAAGAGTCGTGCATGGCCAGAGTCGCTCCTCTCCATCCAGGCACACCTGGACACAGGTAAGATTTGGCTCCCTGAGTCACTGGTGCCAAGAGCAGGGCACAAGGGAGACATGACTTTTCATCTCACTTGTCTATCAGGCTTTAAGTACCTAAAACCTCCCTTCTCCTCCTCCGCTCGTTTCTCTCTCCCTCTTCCTGCCTCAGCTGGAGCTGGCAGCCTGCAGCTGAACAACCCACTGCAGAAAGTTAAAGGCAGGGGCAGCACGTCCTGGGTTTTCTCTTCTGTCTGTGACTATTACAGGTGCCCTGGTCCCTCATAGCCACCCCTTGGGCCCTCTGCATGAAAACTTGTCACTAGAATAAAATACTTGCTGATGTAGCTTTGTGAAATCTCTACATGCAAAGATAAGTACAGCAGAGAAAAAGAAGAAAAAAGGAGAAAAAATAAAAAGGAAAAGGAAAAGGAAGAGGAAAAAATAAAAAGAAAAAGGAAAGGGAAGAGGAAAAAAAAGAAAAAAAGAAAAAGAAAAAGAAAAAGAAAAAGAAAAAGAAAAAGAAAAAGAAAAAGAAAAAGAAAAAGAAAAAGAAAAAGAAAAAGAAAAAGAAAAAGAAAAAGAAAAAGAAAAAGAAAAAGAAAAAGAAAAAGAAAAAGAAAAAGAAAAAGAAAAAGAAAAAGAAAAAGAAAAAGAAAAAGAAAAAAAAAGGGAGAGGAAAAAATAAAAAGAAAAAGGAAAAGGAAAAAATAAAGAGAAAAAAGAAAAAGAAAGAAAAAGAAAAAGAAAAAGAAAAAGAAAAAGAAAAAGAAAAAGAAAAAGAAAAAGAAAAAGAAAAAGAAAAAGAAAAAGAAAAAGAAAAAGAAAAAGAAAAAGAAAAAGAAAAAGAAAAAGAAAAAGAAAAAGAAAAAGAAAAAGAAAAAGAAAAAGAAAAAGAAAAAGATAGAAAAAGGTTGTATTCTTTCTTCATTCTGTGTATAAAATTAAAAATCTCACACTGTCCCAATGCAACAGAGTCAAGCACAAAAGGGAAAAAACAGCTCGGTGTTGTTCTGGGCCAGGCGCCAGAACAACTCGTGCGAGTCAGTGCTGGCAGCGGCGTTCTCCGGCAGAGGGTCCGCTCGGCCGCGGCTGAGTTGTAACCACCGACCCGGCCTCCCAGGTCACCGAGTCACCTTCCTCCCAGCCCCCCGCCACCCTGAACCTCCCCCACACTTAAGCAAAGGGTTTTTTTTATTATTATTTATTTGGTGTGTCCTGTAAAATGTGTCCCATGACTGCCGTTTACTACCCGGGGTGGCACACTGAAGATTACCGTCTCTGTGAAAACATCAACCTTAACCCGGTTTTGGATGGAGTCCAACAAATCCTTTACCCGCAGAAATACTTTTACACAAGTATTTAAGTCAACAGGATTCCTTGCATGAGTAAGGGATTGTGGGATTTAGCCTTTACCCATCTTATTTTTCCAGTAAATAAAATGTACTTTTCTCAGCCTCTCTAGAGAACTTCACGACTTTTATCCTTTTGCTGCTCTTCAGGTTTTGCCTATTTCCCCAGAGCTCCCTATCACTTCAGACACTATTTAACTTACCATTTCTTTCTTGGCAATCTCTGTTCTATATAAAGCTCTCTACAGTTGCCCACCTTACCTGCAGACATGTGTTAAATCAGCAATTTGATCTCCTAGTTAGGAGAGAGATATTCTTTTTTTTATTTCATTTTCTGCATCAGAGCTGGTCTTCTTGGCATTGATTCTGCATCAAATGCTGCAAGAGCTGCAAGCCAATAACCAAACAAAAAAATGAATTCCAGGAGTTTTTTATCATAACTGATCTTAAAAAGGAGATCAGTTATGATAAAGGAGATCAGATCTGCTTTCCTTTTCTTTCCCTGCCTTCTTACAAGTCTGGTCTAAATGCCTTTAGTCATAGTTCCTCCCCCATATTCAACCCCAAGACACAGCAGAGAGCCTGAGAATATCCCAGTTACAAAGGTGTAGTTTGAACGTTGCTCTGGACTTGAGTTGGAGGCTATCTCTGCTTCACTCAGCTGAAAATAAGTACTTAGCCTTTTGGACTATGGAATTAAAGGTAGACATGAGCAGCAGCACATCACTTTGTGCACGCTGCTGGCTATGTAAACTAAGGTCCTACAGTCACGCAGCCAAATGGACCACCTAGGTACATCCTCAAATCCGGATGTTAAAGGTCAGCCAAACTAAGGGACATGTAAAAAACATGGGGGTTTGGGCCACTGCTACTTCTGCAACTCCCCTAGTCTGTTTAGCTTTACTTTCTAGTTTATCCTGTTTTTTGTTTTATGCAAATGAACATTTCACCCAGTGAAATGAAGAAAAGTGCCAACCTCTGTGAAACCCCTTTGTGTACCAGATGGAGAACACTGTCACCAGCACCCTTTCCATGACAGTGGTCCATTCATCCTGTCCTGCTTTGACCAGGTGACATCCTACCAGTGACACCTGCAACTCCCCGGCAGGTGATTGCCATTCCAGGTTATTTCCTTTCACTTATTAACTGTTACAGGCTGACCTCCAGCTAAGTGTGGTGCTGAGTGTCTTCTGGAAGCCTTTTTTCCAAATGCTCTTTAATAAGTGTCACTGGGCTTGCCAGACAAGACTGACACTTTGCAAAAGCATCAGGAGTGGATCTTAATAAGCTGGTATTTTTTCACAAGGTTTTGCATGTTTGCTGACATCTCCACCATCCCATATTCAGAGGCATTTCATTTCTAAGGGCAAACTACTAAAAACCTTCTCCTCCATGGGTGCATGTGGAGCTCAAGCTTTTCAACGTGGTGCAGGAAGAACTCAGTAATGTAATAGCCTGGATCTCAAACTGCAGCCTGAAGCCCCAACATCGTCAAGTCTGTCACTCCGTTGCATGATGATGCAGGAGCAAAGTGCTCAGTATACAAGAACCAGCTCTGAAATTAAAACCCTTCCACAGGCAGAGAGGTCTACCTGCAGCTAAATTTAAACCTATGCCCTAGTTTCAGGGAGTCCCTTCCCCCTTACTACATACACCTTCACCTGGGTGCTGAGCGCTCATCTCCCCATAGACCCAGCCGAGCAACCAGTTTTAAGTATCCAACTCTGCAGCCATATTCTTAAGCTTAATGTTATTTATGTTTTTCAGTGATTCATTAAAACAGGACTTACACTGAGAATCTAATTAAGACCAAAGTTCCACATTCATTTCCAGAGCAGTAAAAGGCAAGTTATGTAAACTTGCAGCAAGTACTTCTTCTTTTACCAGAAGAACAAGATAAAAACATAAAACACATCCATAGGCAAAAGAGCAAAGGAGGGGAGCAAAGGTTTTGGCAGACAGTACATAAGAGAAGGAAGTCTAGAAAGATATTTTTATTTGCATTTCTTACATGACATTCTCTGGACTTCCCCTCCACCTGGAACACAGCAGAGGGAAGTGGAGCGACCAGTGTGATGGCTACTATACAGCCCTGAGAGAACAGCAGCTCTTTATGACTAGAAAAATGGTCTGTCCTGCCCTCCCCATCCCCAGCCTCTCATTTCCCTCTCCATTCCTGGGGGCTGGATTGCACTCAGAGGTGTGGGTTTGGCACCCAGGCTCCCAAAGGAGTCAAGCAGAGGCTGGGAGCACACCAAGCCCAGTTTCTCTCTGCAAAGGGCTCCTAGATCCTTCCCATCCAGTGCTGCCTCTCCCAAAATCCTCATCTCCCCTCCTCTGACTAGACTGAGGAGAAAAACACCAAAGAAGGACTGAGGCATGGTAAAGAGGAGGACAAATGCCCATGCTAAAAGGACCCAATATGTTTAAAAATCAGTAGTTTATGTATCTGGAGACAGAAATAGTGTTTGTCACAGAAGAAGTGTGGCTTCTTGAGCCAGGGAGGCTGTTCTAGTCCCAAATGACATCACAAAAAGGATACTGGGGTAAGAAAAAAGAAAATGACCAGGGAGGGTAGGGAAGGGGGCTAGAAGATGGTGTTACTGTGGGTGATCTCCATTACAGAGGGTCTTAGAGGTGGGAACAAGGAGCTTGCTTTTGATTTACTATGTGATAAAGGGATAAAGAAATACCAGAGGTCATTGCTGTAAGCTATCTGGATGGGTTGGAGAGGGAAGAAGTGGGCATCACTAAGGCCAACAGCAAAAAGATTGTAGCAATGATGGTGTGAACTGTGTGGGATGTTAAAGTTTTAGCATGAGGAATGGAGAAAAATGAGGTTTATTTTTTTTTAACTCACACGCTTGTTTATATTTGCTCAGGCTGGGTTGACTTGGAAACTCCATGGAAAAGCAAAAGTCAAGAGAAGATAAGATTATATGCCACACACATGGGAAAAGATAGTGTTTTATTCCCCGAGACTGCAGATTTATCTAACAAGGATCACAGCGCTTGTTCCACGGATGTTCGGCCAACTCCACAAGTCCCAGGAGAGGATCCTGCTTAAGAGACCTTTTCCAGACAGAGGGATAGGCACACCAACTCTCTGCCTTAGAAAGCTCAGGGTAATGGAGGTAAAATTGATTTATCCTGGGACCAAACATTTTCTGAGGAACTGCTACTAAACTGGCACCAGAACATCGCTAGTACTAAGCCCTTTATTCTAGGTTATGATTTTGCTTAGCAAGGATTTCCATTGTGAGACTTCCCAGCCCAAATCTAGCAAAACACTTCTGCAGTATTTAGCCCTGTTTTCTTCTGGGAGTTACTAAAATAAAGTGCATTGTTAACATGGTGTATTATTTGCTTACAAATAGAGCAACGCCAATTACGAACCTCTCCTTTAATAAGAAATTAGTAACTCTACACTGGACCCTACCAGTGCTGCTCAGCTTATCTGAGAATACATCAACTTCTGATTTAAAAGACCTTTGTTTGGGCCTGATAAAACTTACACCCAGTCTCAAAGCAGACACCATTTTTGTCTCTTACTGTCTACTGTTATTTATGGTCTCTCACTGTCATTCTCTATATATCCCACTACAAACTTCTGTACACCTGCTAATTTATAACATAAGCTCTCAGATTTCCTTCCCGGGGATGAATAGATAAATAAATAAAACAAATATTAAAAAGGAAATAACTTGCTTAATTGTATTAGATTTTTTTTAAGTAAAAATGTATATTATATTCTGAGTGTGCCAAAGAAAATCCAAGCAACATTAAAATACGGCTGCCAGGGTGATTAGCAAGGGTGAAAGGGGGAAAAAAGCCCTCTCAAAAATGGAGATTGTGCCTTATCAAGGCCACGCAAATTTCTTTCACTGCAAATCAAGACGTGTGCTCCCTTTAAGGAGAAAAAAAAAAAACAACGGTTTTTTAAAGGCTGAAAAAGTGCCTTCATTTACCATTTCTAGAAATCCAGAACACGGCAGATTGCAACAAAAACAAGAAGTAAGTTGAGGGTTAGGCAAGCTGAGTGGAACTATGGAAGATGAATAACTGAGAGGAAGCTGTCTCCCAGCCGCTGAGAGTACATGTGGGATATTAAATGCCTGGCTGGTTCGGACAGGGATGGTGCAAGCACTTGCTGCGGAGTCGAACGTGACCTGCGCCAGCGGTGCCTCTGCAGAGTCCTCTGCGCTCCTAATGCACATCGCTAGATTGGGGAGTCCTCACTGATAGCCGTGTTATAGCAAATACAACCAGTTAATACGTAATTTATACATGCAGCTTAGTGCTATGAGCCTATCCATTTGGTAGGATGATTTGACAATGGAGATGTAAGGCCGTAGCTGCTACAATACATACTCACAAATACTCCAGTGCACACACAGGGTCTCATTATCCAGGAGAAATCAGCAGGACAGCCATAAAACAAATCCGACTCACATAAGCACACTGCTCAGGAGACTGTCTGCAATATATGCTCTGATTAATGTCTGGAATGGCAATAGTGCAAGCTAATGCTTCCTTGAGTCTTAGATGACGTGCTTGAAAAGATCTTGGGGAAGGTCATACCCACTTTTATGCCTCGACTGCAAATGGAGCAGCCCCCCAAATGCTGACCTTGGGTTTGACTGCAGGCTGAACGCTGGAGTAGATTGCAAATTGGGGAAGATCTGTGGACACCAACGACAGCTCCTTCTCTTAACACCATGGGGCTCAGCATCCTTTTAAATTAAATTCCTTCTTGTTTTAGGGGAAGGAATGAAGCATTCGGTCCTTCTAATGCCTGCTGCTGTCTGCATGGGATAAACCAACCTTTGGAAAAGTTTGGAAGAACTTCTACAAATAAACCTTGCCATGACCAATGCATTGGGAAAATACCTTCAATTCCTGCAAATATCAAACACTCTCCCTCTCAAATGCAACTGGACTACCAGAAAGACACACAAAAAAAAATATTAAAAAAAAGAACATAAAAGCACTGAAATCATGTAGAAACAAACACAGAGAGGCTTCTGCCCAATGTGGTGAGAGAAAAAATGATTAAACTGCATGAAAAACAGGTTGCTACCACTTCTGCATTTGGCCAACAAAGAGGGCTAGAGAGGCCCCAGTCAGTAAATATATACTCTTGTTGGATCAAAGGGGTAAGAATGGAAGTGAGTCCTCAGGCTTTATGGACCTGATCCAGTTGGTTTTTCTACTAATTTCTGTGGGCTTTGGCTGGTGTCCAAGCAGCATAAACAACCAGGAGCAGGGCTAGCCTTGCCCTGCCAGCACCACTGATTTTTACTCTCTCTGCCCTAAACCTGAGCTTTCTGTTCAACTCCAGAAGGCTCTGCAAGCAGCAAAAGGCTTGCTGGCACCCAGGAGCGTTGTAGCTGAACCCAGGAATGCATGTGGCCGCACAAGGATGCCCAACACGGTGGTTCCTGACATCTTCCATCAGTCCCTGCTCACGTTCAGCCATCCTCACGTTTGATGGTGCAATGGTTGTCATCTCCCCGAGCGCGGCCGCCAGTCAGAGAGTTTCCTATCGGCCAAGCAGCTGCTGCCCGGCTCCGTTCCCTTGGGAAAGGACTGAAAACGGAGCCTCTCCTCAGCCTTGTGGTAGGGGAACCTTCAAAGCCTGCAAAGGGCTCAGGGGCCAGGGAGGTGAAAGCAGACAGTTTGTTTACCACGTTGTTGTGCCTGCATGGGGGCCTTCAGGAACGCAGGAGCTCTTGAAATGAAGTTTCTGGGGCAGTTCTTCCTGTTGCCTTGCCCCCAGGAATCACTTTGGGCTTGTTTACATTAGAGAGTTGTACTACCAGTATTTTATACAGCCAGAGTTAAACCAGTACAACACCTGTATTGTATCTATCGCTACCTTGGTGTGAAGGTGAGTCCTGAAAAAGCAAGCCAGCAATTGGCAGAATGGATACCTAGAGAAAATGAGAATGCTGTTGTATTTTCTGACATTTCAAACTCAATGATAACCACAGATTTACTGTGAAATTGTAATTGGTTTACTAAAAAAAAAGACACTGCTGGGTTGCAGACAATTATTTCTAACTTACAGAACCCAAACAGAAATTAAAACCTTGGTTCTTTTTTTTTTTGTCTTATTTTTTCTCCCCATATTATTATAAGGGAGAGGGAAAAATGAACAATGAATTACACAAAACAGGGTGTTTCTGCCAAGCAGTGTAATTCATATGAATACAAGAGACTGTCTAACATTTCCAGCGTACAACAACTGCAAAACTCTACAAGTCAACACATTCACAGAGAGTAAGTTAATGGAAACTGCACTTGCACTTTGGGGAAGAAATTGCTCTACTTTTGGCAGAGCCTGTATTATCAGTCTGTGACTGCGGGGTAATACTGTCTTTAAAAGGCCAGACAGCTCCCGTTCCCCCATTATGTCTGCAATTGTGGACAAATAGATAAAGCTCTTGGCTTTACTGAATGGTGACAGATTTAACCCCACGACCTTTAACTCTTTCACTGGAGCTGGGCACTTCCATATTCTGGGCTGGTTTCCCTCGTTTGAGTGGTATGGAGGATAATATTATCAACTACCTGAGAAGAACTTTGTGACAATGCAGTCATTTAGTGCTCAAAACCCATCCAAATATCCCAGCATTTGCTGCCAATGCAGTGAAATAGCCGAGGTCTGTGAGAGAAAAGTGGTGTTAGCAATGTAGACCCTGACTTCTGTGACAAAGAACCTAAAGATAAAATATCATAGAATGGGATTAAATTAGTAACAAATATACCAATCAATAAAATTAATGTTTTGAGGTGCTATGATTGTCATTGTGCATTGGAACAGATATACATTTAAAAAAAATAAAAAAGTTGCTATCCTGCAGATATTAGAATCCAGACAGGGCACCTAGGGGAAGGAGGAGGAAGGAGTTTCCCTGCTTTACTTGTTGGAGGCTCAAGCATGGGCTGGAAACTCCGAGCGGCACCACACAGGGTGCTTGCAGGGGAGCTCCGAGGGGACCCCAGCGCTCCGCTCCCCCCGCCCTAGCACCACCCTCAAACCATCTTTTTTTTTTTTTTCTTTTCGAAGGCAGCAAAACCCCTGAACATCACTCTCCACCCGGAGCCCCAGCCCAACGCTCCACGTCTGCGCCCGCCTGCACTCCCGGCGCTGGGGCAGCCCGGGGGCTCCCGGGACGACCCACGGCAGCGATATCCAGCCCCCCCCGCCCCAGGCCCCGCTCCGGCTTCCAGCGGGGCGAGGGAGGCCCGGGGCTGCGGCACCCGGGTTGTGGCGACGGCAGCGACCGGGCCTGACCCCGGGGGCTGCGGGGTGAACGGCCAGCGGGTCCCGGCCCCTCGCTTCTAACCCTCTCTCCCTCTGAAGGCGCTCACTCGTGATGGGCTTACAGCTAATTAAAATTTAAAATTCAAATCAACTATCGAAAAGGTCATCTTGAAAAATCCGTAGGCATCTGGTATTTATCAGCAGACGCGCAACTACTGATAAATCCCGAGTAACGCTTCGCCTCTCGCCCCATCCCCGCCGCGGGGCAGGCGCCGCGCAACTCCCGCGTTCTCTCCGCGGGCGCGGAGGCGGCTCCGCTCTCCCGCCGGGCAGCGCAGCGCGGCACAGCGCGGCACGTCGGGCTGCAGCTGGCGGGAGAGCGGGCGCGTCCCCTCCGCGGCGGCGCAGCGGAGTTGGGAGCGGGACGGCAGCGCTGCCAATGCAGCGGCCGGGAGGGGAGGAGGAGGAGGAAGGGGAGGAGGAGGAGGAGGAAGAGCAGAAGGAGGAGGAGAGCGGGGGGGGAGGGCGCAGCCAGCAGCGCGCACCGTCCGCCGCCGGCGGGGCTGTCCGGGGCGGCGGGGGCTATTGTGTGCACCAGACGGGGACACACGCACACAGACACACACACCCGCGGCTCGGAGGGAAAGTATCGCGAGAGCGGCCGGCTAACAACCTGCTCCACAACACCGCCGGCCCCGCGCCGCACCCGCGCACCGCCGCGCACATGCGGACGCCGAGCCCCTCCGCCGCACGCCGGTAAGTAGGCGGTGAGCCGGCCGGGAGGGTGAAACCCCCCTCGCCCCCCTCGGCAAGGGGAAAGTCCTCCCTGCAAAGTTGGGGAGCGCGGCTGCAAAGGTGGGGGGGGGGAGGCTTTGAAAAGCGGCTCCGCGGTAACCCCCCCCCCCCACTCCGCCCAGTGCTGCGCGGAGCAGGCGAAGGTGACCGCGGCTGCGGGGAGCAACTGTGCAGCGGGAGGGGAGGGGGGGGTCGGGGGGGCGGGCTCGGGGCAAGTTTGTGGGATTTAATCGTGGGCTATAAATGGGGCTGCTGGAACTTTAAAAGGCAGCAAGCTGTGGTTGGCTGGTAGCGAGATTTGGAGTAACATATGGCATTAAAAGGCGCACAGCTGGAGGTAGCATTTCCATCGCAGTGAAGTCAGAGCAGCTGACTCTCCAGCTTGCGGTGTAATTAGCAAACCGAGCACTCCTCCTTCCTTCCCTCCCTCCCTCCTCTCTCCCTCCCTCCCTCCCTCCCTCCCGCCGCGCCTCGCTCGCACTTGCATCCGCGCTCCCTCCTGCCCGCCCGGCTCCGCACCCGCGGCCGGCTCCGCCGCGCCCCGCGGGAAGGTAAGCGCCCGGCCGCGGGAGGTCGCCGGCTGCAGCCTGAGCCCTGCCCTCTCGCTGTCCTTACAACGCTTAATTTTTCCTCCTCGGCTTTTAATAACTTCAAGGGAAACTTTTTCCCTTTACCCCCCCTGGTCCCCTCCGCCCCTTTCAGCATGCGGGGGCCGGGGCCGCTCCCCTCCCCACCACGCTCCGCTCCGTCCCTGCAAACCGCCGCTTTCCCGGCGCCAGCCGCCGCGATTGTGTTGTGATTCGGCCCATAACGACTGAGGATAAAGTTTAAATGTGCGTGTGTGTCTGTGTGTGACGCGGGTAATACGCGTTATTAAAAGATGCCCCGAGTTAGTGTTGCTGGGAAGACAGCCTGGGAGTTTTTGCCTTTTTTTTTTTTTAATGTGTGTGCTTTCCTCTTAATTTTATTAAAGTGCTTAGTGGGAGAAACAAAGGTTGGAGGGGCTGCTGCTTTACTAGCTTTTGTTTACTTCCAATCAAGTTTTTCCTGTTTGGAGCAGGTGCGAAAGGATGAGAAGCATGTTGTGTTGTGGTTTGGTTTTTTTTTATTCCTCCCCCCTCCCCCTTAATAAAACTATTACAGACAATTAACAGTAAACGTTATCTCCAAGGCTTTTTCTTTGGCTTGGGTTACCAAAAAGCCGATCTGTTTGTTACAGCTGCTAGGAGGCTTTAGTTTACAGTAGCATTCAAGTTTTTCCTGTTTTGAACAGGTTATGAAGGAAGAATGGAGTTTCCAGACCATAGCCGCCAGTTGCTGCAGTGTCTGAGTCAGCAGCGTCACCAGGGCTTCCTGTGTGACTGTACTGTTTTAGTTGGAGAAGCTCAATTCAGAGCTCACAGAGCCGTTCTTGCCTCTTGCAGTATGTACTTCCATCTTTTCTACAGGGACCAGTTAGACAAAAGGGATATTGTGCATCTGAACAGTGACATTGTCACAGCCCCTGCCTTCAGCCTGCTGCTCGAATTCATGTACGAGGGAAAGCTGGAATTCAACAGTCTCCCAGTTGAAGATGTACTGGCTGCGGCTAGCTACCTTCACATGTATGACATTGTGAAAGTCTGCAAGGGCAAGTTGAAAGATAAAGAATTATGTTCGGAAGAGAAGATTAATGATGAGGCGGCGAGTTTGGAGAAAGCGGAGCATTTTCTAGATGCCGGAGCGCCCCTGGTCCACGAGTTTGACCCAGGAAACAAACAGAAATTCAGCGTTGCAGAATATGAGAGAGCAGCAGGCAAAGAAAAGGTCAGCAGTCACCCCGCCTGGTCCTCTGATCATCTAAGTGTCAGCTCTGTGCCGACAGAGGCAGAACCCAGCGCCGCAGCAGCTGGAAAAACAAAGGCTAATGTCAATAGTTCCACAGGACCTTTGTCCCAAAGGTCTGTTAACCATCCCCTGGCTTCGAGTGATGTGGACTGCGCGCTGGATTTGTCTTTCAAGCCCGTGCCGGGGAGAGATTCCTTACACCCCTCCTATGTCTTTGGACAGCTGGCTTCCGACAGCCAGCAGCAGGGTACCGAGCCACTTGTTAAAGATGAACAAGACTTGCTGTCAGATCAGGAGGACGGCGAAGCCAGGAGTCCGGAGAGTCAGCATTTTGGGAATTCAGCCAAAAGCCTAGTGACAGGGTTAGGACACATGTTCGCGGGGAATGGCAGCTCTCATGCCCGAGAGGAGGATATAGATCACGAGCGAGACGAGAGCGAGGACGACATGGATTCATCGGACATCTCCTCCTCAGGCGTCCTGGTGCCTCCTGGGCATATCTGCATTTGCCCCCTCTGCAGCAAGGTGTTCCCCAGCCCCCACATCCTTCAGCTGCACCTCAGCTCTCACTTCCGTGACAGGGACGGCTCCCGGACCCGCTTGTCCCCTGACGGGTCGGTCCCTACTTGTACCCTCTGCGGAAAGACTTTTTCTTGCATGTACACGCTAAAGAGGCACGAGAGGACTCACTCGGGGGAGAAGCCCTACACCTGCGGCCAGTGCGGCAAGAGCTTCCAGTATTCCCACAACCTCAGCCGCCACGCGGTGGTACACACCAGGGAGAAACCCCACGGGTGCAAGTGGTGCGAGAGACGGTTCACGCAGTCGGGGGATTTGTACAGACATATCCGCAAATTTCATTGTGGCCTTGTAAAGTCCTTGGTTGTTTGAGATGTGTGATTTATTTTTTTTAATTATTTTTTATTTTATTTCCCCCCATCCTTTTAAAACACACCAGGAAAAAAAAAAAAGGCAGCATCTGAATTATTATTCCCCCCCTTCCACCCCTTCCTTTATTTTATTTTGGTGATACTCACTTCAGGTATATGATCTTTAAAAGATGCAGAGGTATACACTCCAGAGGCCTTTTAATGCAATCCTTCCACCTCCCAATCTCCCTCCTTCCCCTGCTGCCCTCCTTTCCCAGCCTCATCCTTTAGGTTTTCTCGTGCGCACCCATATTACATTATTAATGTGAAATGATCTAAGTAATTCTGCAATGATTTAGCATCTGTTTTCATGCTGGAAGTACTTGCTTCGTGGTCAGGTTTTTTCTTTTTTGTTTTGTTTTAGTTTCCAAAAAGACTATCAGCAAATTCTGAAGAAAAATTTGGATTCCATTAAGCTCCCCTGATGCTCTCTGCATGTTGCATAGACACATCCAAAGAGATGAGCTATGATTTAAATACATTTCAGTGTAGAGAAACCTGTCTGCATATCGCAGAGTAAGCGGCCGTACTCTTATTTATAGAGCTCGACGAGACCTTAAATTGGCCCCAGTTGTAAAGGGGGTTGAGGATTCCTGGCTGCGTATTTGGTACTGGTCATTTTTTATTCTCTTTATTATATTAGAATAGTTCTGCAATCAGTCCTAAAAGCTGAAAGAGAAGTTTTTGCCTTGGGACTTGACTTAAATTTTCCCTTCCCACCCATCCTCGTCTGAGGGCGGACATACTGAAAAGCTGCTTTTTGAGCTTAAAATGTGGATGGAAAAACACTTTCTGTCTGCAGCGTATTCACTCCTGAAATATTGAAGGATGAGCACTAGGACATATGAAAAGATCATATGATACGTGAATATTTTTATTCCCATATTGACACCCGGGGACTGATTCTGTTGCCTTTGGGGTCTGGGTATCAGGCTCCTGGAGTGTCTTAATTCAAGGTAACTCATACCACGTGTGTTAGGAGATGCCCTGCTATCTCCTTTGAAAAGTTTGCTGCTATGCTAAAAGCAGCAGCTCAGAATTTTTCTTTGTTTTTGTTTTTTTTTGAAGTTGGTGATTCCCTCTGGGCCAAATCCTGTGCAATCGCCAGTATTTCAGCAGGGCAATATGAAGATGAACCGCTGGAGGGAAAACATAGCCCAGCTTTTTCCCCCACATCCCATCTTTTCAGGGGAGGTTTTTGGGGTATTTTTAGGTGGGGTTTTTCTTTTTAGTTTGTTTGTAAAGTGAGGCTGCTTGTGGCTATAACCAGTTTTACTCCAAATAACAAAATTACTTGCCTAATAGAGCATCCTTTGGTCTGTGCATGTTGGTAAATATCAGATTATTCCCTTCCAGTCAAATTACCCATTCAAGGTACATGTACATGGGACTGAAATAATAATAATAATAATAATAGTATCTGAGGGTTTTGAATGTCGTTCTGCTGCGTTAGAGTTGCTTCGCCAGCTTTCCTGACACTCCTGGAGTTCTTTTGTGAAACTTAAGCGTTTATTTTAAAATGGATTTGAAGCACTGAGTTAGATTATTTTTAAAAGTTGTGCTTAAAATACTGTATTTCATCTTATGAAGAAAAAATTTCCCAATGCCTTCCCCCTCTGGTCCAAAACCTGAGTGCTACCTGCATAAATAATATGGGATTGATTATTTTTTTTATTATTTTTTTTTTAAATAAGTACTTCCTCTTTTAAAGAAAATCAGGATATACTTGTTACAGCCTCCTCTTATTATTCATCTCTTAAACTATGAATGTACATGTAATGTGAAATTTTGCTTCTATTTATAGTTTTGGGTTTTGTTGTGTTCGGTCTAATTTCTCGACTGTAAAATATTTTTGCTGAACCTGTTACATATGGAAGTCGTGGGAGAGTACTGTATCTTGAACATAAGTGGCTTTGGTACTGTGGTCTTATTCTACTTAATCAATTTTTTCTTCTTTTTTAATTGCCTTTTTGCTGTGATTGGAAATAGCACTGAACAAAATCTACTAAAATTAAGTTATTTTTCTTTCTACTAAAATTAAGTTATTTTTTTTTCCTGAAGATACTTGATATAGTATTTATTAGACTTTTTTTGAAGTGGAATTATTACTGTTAATCTATTTCAAAAACTAGTTAATTTACACTTCACTTTTAAGTTTTATAACAATGGGTTTTGCATGTTGAACAACATGTAAAGAGTTTAATGTAGAGTCAGCATTACTGAAGCTGGTAATCTTAATTTTGCATTCTTGTGACACTTTTTTGCATTTTAGTCTTCAGTTACTGTTTTGTTTTTGGTTTTGTTTATTTTTTTTAGAAGTTCATGAAATAGGATGTGCCATAAGAATATCATTAGCGTATGGAGCAGGGAAAAGTTGAAACAAGTTTGTGTCTGATCTTAGTATAGAAATAATTCATTAAACTGATGCTATGAGCATGCTCTGTACTGCAGTGAATATGGGGCAAAAGTTGTTTGGTTTTTTTTCTAAAAAAAAAAAGAAAAAAAGAAAAAAATACTTTCTTTACTACATCATGAACACACTGTTCTCATAGTCTGGTATTTGTGTTCCCACTCCTCATAGCTTGAATTTCTAAAGTAAAAAAAAAAAAATGTTTGCACTTATTTCTTTTGTTCTTAAGGTGACTTTTTTGGCTATCTCTCTGTGTGTCTCTCTTATTTTTAAGTTGCAATAGCTCGGAGCATGTTTTCAAAATGGTTCGTGTCTCTGCAGAAAAGTCCTGAGAACATTGCACACTTACGCTTGTCTCTTCATCAACTATTTCACTGTGGGGCGGTTACTGTCTCTGTAGGGGACAGTCCTGCTCTGCATTTTAAACACTGGATTTGTCTTCTACTACAAACAAATACTGTGAAGTTAATGTAAAAAAAAAAAAAAATCATTGATATTTTTAATTGTTTTTAATCTTGGTGCAGTTCAGATTAAATATGTATATTTAAAGACACTAATTTTTGTGGGAGAGTTTTATAGTATACAGTATGTAGAAAAGCTATTGGAATGGAATATATTTTATAAAAACGTTCTATCACTGTTTTATAGTGAACTATTTTTCCTTCAGTGTTAGCGTAATGCTGTTAGTCAAGATCCGACAATCGCAGGAAGAGTGATTCAAGCTACTGTTAGCGCTTAGTTTTGCGTGGAGTTCTGTTTGCAACTGTATTGGTATGTGCTGTACAATGTGACAATCGTGACTAGGATTGTTGTCTTTATAAATTTACATAAAATAAAACGTGCTAGAGTTGTAAGCTTGAGCCTCCTCTTCCCCCCTTTAGTGGAAAGGGTGTGATGTTTGGGGGTTTTATTATTATTTATTATTATTTATTTTATCTTTTTTAAATTAATATTTTACTGGGGGTTGTGCTTTTTTTTTCTATTTTTGGTGTTTTTTTGGTTTCTGTGTTTGGTTTTTTTCATTATTATTATGATATACTGTAATAGTGTCTTTTCTTTTTCAGAGCCACGTGGAATTTTAGTCATGTGAGGAGTTACCGTATCTCAGTCAGAGCCTGACTGAGCGTTTCTTTAGTTACTGGGCAGGACAAAAACCAGCACCACTTCTGCATTTTAACCAGAGTGTCAGGGAGGTTTGAATAGGCTCAACTCTCCCTCTGATGCCCTGTGAGCGAGCCTTGGACCAGCCCTGCTGTGAGTGTACAGCTTCAGGCGGGCACTGGGGGCCAGGTGATGAACCTGTGGGTGCAGAAGTGATGCAGCGTGTGAGGACAGCCCAGCCAAGGGCACCAGTGCTCACCAGCATCCCAGTGCCATCAGGCTGATGGAACCCACATCAGCTAACTTGCCTGAAGGGGTTCTCTTAAGCACCGGATCTCTCCCAGACGCAGGAGAGCTGAGGTCTGACCTAACCCCTGCTAACATCTGCCTTAAAACTTGTGTTGGCTTTAGCAGGGGCTGGGATTAGGGGAAGAAGATGCGAGTTGTCCATGCCAGCTGCTGCCCAGGGGAGGACAACAGGCTGGTGGGTAGGTCTGCACCTGTATTGCACACACTGTGTCTTGTGTTTCTTGATTATTTGGAGGCAAAGGATCCTGGCAGAAGCAGACTGCCTTGAAATGATGCTGGTTGAGGGATGGGCAAATTACAGTTAATGCTGGTGTGGAGGCACAGCTGTCTCTCTCCTCCTGCTACTGCATCGCCAGTTCTTTGCAATTGTCTTAAAATAGGTAGGTATTTCTTGTGTTCAAGGATGCATCCTGCCTCGTAGAGCTTGTGCCTCCATCCCTATCTTCAGGGAGGGCAGAAAGCTGCTGGAGGTGTCGTGGTTCTGCTCCAATGTGGTAAAGTGTTAGAAACTGTAAATATATACATTTTAAAATTTATTTTTTAAATTTCTGCCATTGAGGGTTGAGTGTCTCTGCAGCTGCTTATTTGTGGTGTGCTCTGTTTTCACTTGTCTGCTGTTGTAGTTGTATGGAAGAGGATTCAAAGGCATTTTATCCTCAAAAAAATTAACTAAATATACCCAAATCTGTGTGCTGTGCTGGAGTAGGGGAAGGCAAAAGGCTTTTCTTTGAGGGAGAAGGTGTGCAGAGAGAAGTGAGCTTGAAGCTAAACCTGGGAGGTGGATGGCTTGCAAACAGGCTATAAATAACCATGAGTAGATTGAGGAGAGCAGCCCACATCTACTCTGGCATGGGCATGCTGTGCCCATTTTCTTTGTTGATAGCAATTGCTAATGTGAATTCTGGCACTCCAAATCCTGATGCCTGTTGTTCTGATAACAGAATTAAATCTTAGGAATGTGAAATATAAAAAGCTTTGAGAAGAAAGCAGGAGACTGAGCAGATACTGGAAAGGGGGGATGTGGGGTGTGTGTATACTGGATAAGCAAAGGGATCCCTCTGGGCAGGGTTCCCTGCCTGCCAGCTCACTGGTACCCTGGGGGCAATCCTGCCCTTCCCTGTGGGAAAGGGGGTGGCCCCCCGGAGCATCTGCTGTCATCTCCCAGGATTAAAGCAGGTAACGGGCTCCTTAGGTTGGCAAGGGCCAGTCCTACCAGTGCCAGCAGCTTGGGTTCCTCCCGCCCTTGAAAATCCGAGTTCTCCTTGGGGTGAGTGTTTTGAAATGTTTTTGTTTATTTTTAGCTTTTGTTTTGAAGTGTTAAGCACCTTCTGGAGATGGTCTGGCCTTGGTCGTACAGGGGTAACTGTGGATGTCTGGGTACATCTGGCCACGTGTCACTGAATGCCACTGTGCACCTGGAGACCATGGAGGAATGGCTTTTTCCTCATTTGGGTGGTGAGAGGTGCCTCCCAACCACCAAGGTGAGTTCATGCTGGTCCATGGGGATGTCACCAGGTGAGGCCCTTGGTGCTGTTGTGGGAAGCAATGTGTGGATGGACCATATTTATTGTTTAAATTAGATTCTCACAGGTGAAATAAGCCTCCAGTGTTAACAAGGGAGGTCCCCTGTGAGAAGCAGTTGGGGTGGAGGGGTAGAGGGATCTGGCTTGTTGGTAGTACCATCACCATCCAGCTTCTACTGGTGCTCAGGGCGGGATCCTGCCACCCTGAGCTTTGCTTGCTGGTGAGTATCTTTCTGTGCTGTTTTGCTGAGGAAGGCACACAGCAGAACATGAAAGAGAAGCAGTTATCAGAGGAAATCAATGGCAGGTGTGACCCAGCAAAAACAGCCTGTGTAGGACAAAGCTGGGCTCAAGTGAAATGGAGTCGAGCCTACGGTGCAGTTGGTGTGTGAAAACACCTCATCCTGGGAGGAGGAGGAATTGTGAACAGGGCTGCGAGCGACCTGCCTAGAGAACATTTTGTCTCAGATGACTTGATGTTTTGTGCTGGGGAGAACCTGGCTTGAAGTGCCGCAGATTGAGCAACTTTGTGCAGCAAAGTGTGTTTCATACCAACCTGACCGAGGGGTCCTGGTTTCTTACTGCTCACAGGTGGGGGTGAGCTGCTGCAGAAGGATGCTGAGCGCTTTCCAAGCGTGTGCCCTCTGTGTATGCGCCGTAGCCCTCCACTCTCTTCCTGACTGATTCTTTTAATCCCTTTTTCTTTTTAATAAAAAATTCTATGTCTGTTTAATGGGAGGAGAGCGAGCAAACGTGTTGGTTATTGTTACCTGTTTCCTGTTTGTTGTTCCCTCTCGTACAGCTGCATGCTTCTGTACACAGCTGGCTCCTCTGCCCTTTCAGAGTGATCTGTTGCAGAAAAGTACTTGCCAACCTGGCTTTAAAAAAAAAATAATTGCACAAAACCAAACACAAACCCCCCATGAAATCCTCTGTTAATATTCTTGGGCCTTGTATGAGTATCAACCTTGTATGTGCCCTACCCCAGCAAGAGGAGTTTGGCCCAGGCAGGGATGAGGGCTGGTGCTGCCACCAGGCAAAGCAGCCTGGACCAGGCAGCGCTGCCAGTGTTTTCCAGCAGCAGAGGGTGGGTTCCAGCATCCCAAGGGATTTTGAAGCTCTATACATTATAGACCTCGAGACAGAGTTGCCAGAGAAGGGATGTTATCAGTCTTAATAACATAGGAATTTGGGGAAACAAAGGTTCAAATGACGACCTTATCCACAGGTTACTTCTCCCTGGGGATAACTCGGCCCACACACTAGGTACTCTCTGTTCCCCAACCTTCCTTATCTCTCTCTTTTTTTTCTCTGCTATCCAGGTGGTGTTACGAACCATCTGCTGCAGTGATTCAGCAGAATCCATTTAGCTCTTTCCCAGAGAGGCCAGCATCTGCCAGGCAAGGGGGAGACCATGGGGAAGCGCGGCACATCTGCCACCGTGTCTGGGAGCAAGGTCTGGGGTCAGCCCCTAAGCCCCTCCCGGCCACCCTGTGGGGTGCAGGTCTTGTAGGGGAGCACAGCGATCTTCACCTTCATTGTTGGGGCTTGTTTGGCTTGATCCAGGTGGTTAATTATCAAATGGCTGTTTTGGCTTTGGCCGTGGAAGGGAAGAACCTTCCTTGCACTTTGTGATGTTCTGCGGTGTCTGGTCGGTGCTTGGCAGGCACTGGGCTTCCTGGCTGGCACAAGACAGGAATGAGACAGTGCCATCTTCGTTACCAAGGTCACACTGAGGGAGCTTGGATTTGAAAGCACAAGTGTAAAAATACAGTGTCTCCAAAGTGGGGGGTAAATAAGGCAGCTGTGGTCCAGCAGGATTGTGCAGAACACGTGCAGCGTGGGGCTCGGCTGGGTGTACGAGTGGAGCAGAAGGGTGTTGCCAATTTTGCCTTGGGTATCACAAATTCCACTTATTCACCTTGGGTAGGTCCTTGAGTGTGAGGATCGCTTGACTTTTGCTTCAGGGTGGGGGGGGGATGATTGTTCAGATAATACAAAGAGTTTCGTTAGCAGTGCTGACTTCTCAACATATTGGTAAGACTCGAGCTAATGCTTGGCAGTGACTGCTGGCAAATACTGAGTCAGTATAAAAAGTAACTACCTGGCAAGGTGTTTTGAAAGCCTGTATGCATTTGAGCCTCTGGCAGGAAACATAATACATCTTGTGTTAAAAAATCCATCACATCTGTGCGATGGGCACTGAACAAGGAACAGGAATGGGTCTTGACATTTCTTGTGTACCAGAAGCTATCTTTCTTTTACAGAGGGATAGTGACATTTGGAGCAGCAGAAGCTTCTCTCTCCCTTGCTTTGTAAATTAAATAAAAATGTCTTAGCTTTGGTAGACCAGGGTAGTTGCAGTGACTAGGATTTCAGCTCTTCTGATGTCTAATCACTTGTCAGAAGAAGCTGGTTTCCTTTTAATAATTTCCTTAGAGATGCTCTTGCTTGTCTAACAATTTTGTTTCTGAAAATGTTTAGGAAGTAAACCCTTTCACCCTGCTGCTGTCAAAGAACATACACAAAATCCTTGGAAGAGGGTGGGAAGACACTTTGGGCATCTGGTCTGTCCTATTCCTGGGCAGGGCAAACTCAACATCAGTTTTACTTGATAAATATGCTTCTAACCTTGCTTGTGAGAACCTCCTCAGGCAATCTTTTGCCGTGCCCACCTGTCCCTTAGCCTGGAAAGCTTTTTTCTCCCCCTAATATCTAGCCCAGGTCATATGCTCTGCTGCTTTTGTCTGTCCAGGTGGATAAGGAGGGAGGCTCTAGGCAGTGTGATGACTGAGCTGTAAAAATGGGCTTATGTGGTTAACTGATGCAATTTATAAACTAGACCTGGATGCAGATCCCTGGGCAAAGCAGCCAAGCTGCAGAACAAACTTATTCTAAAGCCCCCTGAGTGTTTTATTTCATGGCCAGTAAAGGATACAGGAGGCCCCAGGGCATAAGCTGCTGTCTGTTCATGGGCAGCATGAGAAATGGGCTGTTGGGTCAACACATGCAGGAGTGACTTCCGTAAAATGTGCAAGGTTAAGACCTCACTGCTATGTTTGTTCTTCGGGAAGCTTTTACAAACCTACATCTGCTCGGCCAACAGTAGGTGGTGTTCTCCTGTGCCTTGTCTTAGGCTTTGTGCTTAAAGTAGAATTTTGATCTTTTTTAAATTAATGGTACTGAAATTTTTAGGGGGGAAAAAACCCAAATGTGGTTGCCTTCCCTTTCTTGTAACCTTCAAACTGAACCTCTGGTTCTGACTTCAGAAATAACTCGATTAGGCCCCTACTAATGAAACTAATTTTTCTCACATTAGATTGGAAGAGTGTTCAGATACATTGTGCTAGGAAAAGGGAGCCAGGCTACACCAGGTAGCCAGGTATTGTGAGACCCATTGGACTAGAGTTTGTAGGACGCTGTAGTATGTGGTAGTATTGGTAAGGGAATGAGGTAGTGAATGTGATGGTCCTTCCTGCATTCTGCCCTGTAAGGTCTGAGCACTTCAGCAGATGTGCGTTGAGAGTATGGTGGAGAAACTCACTTCTGGAGGGGAAAAGATCTGGTGCTGCTGGGGAACTGCCAGGAAACACCTGATCTGTGAGACCTGGTGCTGCAGGTACCTGTATCTGCCCTGGGCTGGTGGAAGGGTGAAGTGGCATTAATGCCTGCTCGCCATCATCTCCTGGTGCTTCTCCTACATCTGGGAGGCAAACTCTCAGCTCCGTGCTTCTGAGGGAGCATGGAAAGTTTGCTTAAGATCAGGTTTACCCAGGGGCTTGAGATTTGCTCTAGCTGGGGAACAGGTCTGAGGGAGCCCTGCCGAGCTGCTTGGCTTCCACTCAGTCCTAGTTTCAATGCCATGAAACTGGAGCACTGAAAGCTGTTCAGCTCCACATATCCAGAGATGGTAGTGTCTCAAGCACCTGATGTTGTCTCATCAGGACCTTCTCAAAGATGGGTAAGGAAAGCAGCTGGAGTCAGTGATGCCATTCAGTGCAATAATCCAGGGGTGGCAACACTTGCTCAGGAGGGGTGCAGGCAGAGCTATGGCCTTTGACAGCCTTTTGGGACCTTGAACTTGCTGTTCCTAACCTTGACTAGTGCCTCATTGCCAGGAACGCAGCCAGCAGTGCCTGCAGGTGGTTCTCCATCCCCTTCTGCAAGAGCAAGGTTTGTTCAAAGAGACAGTGAAGATGAGAGCCAGGCTCTGTACCCAGAGGATGAGGACAGTTTTAGGGAGGGAGGAATCTGGGGTAGAAGACTTGAACACAAAAGGGACAATTGGTTTTTGGAGCTGTGGACATGGCCCCACCCTAAACTGATGGTAATACCGCTGCTGCTCCCCGTTGCTGGTGCTAACAGGGCTGAGATGCTCTGGCTCCTGGTAGCACTAAGTTCTAGCAGGGCAGAGAAACTGCAATACTTGTGAGCACTGTGTGTAACTGCTCAGGATCAGCAGGATCAGAAACTCTTGTTCCCTCTAAAATTAGGTTAAAAAGTCACCCGAGACTTTCAACAACAAAAGCCAACTGTATTATTGGGCTCGGGTTTTTAAGCCTTGCTGCTTGTAAAACTAGAATTTAGAAGATCAGATAATACTTTGTTCTACAGTATTTGCAAACATCAAAAGATGCCAAAGCTCACTGAACACTGCTCTGAAGCACGGTATGAGCACAGTGACTTTCTTGCCGTGTTTCACTGTGCTTCAAGTCAATGCTTTATTATTCACCTTCTAATCAGAAGTTACGTCTTTTTAATTTATTTCAAACACAACAAAAAAAAATGTCCACTGCTTTTGGAAAAACAAAACATAGGAGATTTATATTGGAAAATTATTTTTCAAGATATGTGGGTTTGTGTGTGGTTTTTTTCTGTTCGCTGGGTCTTCAGGGTGTGTGATGTGGCTGTGTGCAGTTGATAGAGCACGGGGGAGTGTGGGGAGGTATCAAGAATGTATCTCCAAAACCCGAACTTGTTCCCCAGGATGATCTCATGCACAGTCACAATATCTGCATCTCTTAATTCTTCTCTCAAGTTGACATATCTAAAAGCCTTGTTGCTAAAATGTCAGTGCTGGGAGTTTCCTTGGGAGAGCCTGTCTCCACGTCATGACCTGGCACAAATTCCCTTAGCTTCTACAACTGTGTGGTGTTAAAGGGTTCTGTGGAAGAAAAATAGATATAGTGAGAGCTGTACTGCGTCGCTGGCTTTTGGCACCACAGCCAAAGCTGGCTGATTCAGTGGGCTTTAAAATATGAATTTAAAATATGGAGTTTAATTAAAAAAAAAAAAAAATTGCTAAGGTTTGCCTTCCCCATAGATTTTCTCGTGTGGAGGTACTGAATTGCAGAAAATATAATGCATTTTCTGTAGAAAAGCTTCTATTCTGGTTTGGCTGTATCCTGCAAAGCTCTGTCCCGGTGGGGCAAACTCCAGTGCAGCGGTGCAGACTTTTGCCTGTGTAAAAGCTGTTGAACAGCCTCTGATGTTGCACAACTTCCAAGCGGGCACAACAGCGTCGGCTACCTGCGAGCCTCTCCCTCTTCCTTGTGTACTTTGAAACCCCGAGGGAGGGAGAGCAGAGAATGAGTAAGTCATCGGGAACAGATGTTGCACAGTAGCAGCGAAACAAATATTTTGTGTTTATGCTACTTCCATTCAAGGGTAATGTTAACACCAATGCATCTGTGTTAACTTGCCCTTTCCTCAGCATAATCCTGCTGCAAAGCTGTTGGAGCTGGTTACTAATAAAAAATCTGCTTGGAGAGGGGCGAGCGCTGAGCTCCTGAATATGTGCAGTTTGGTTCCTAATTCTGCAAAGCGCGTTAGTTATTCCGTTGCTTGTGTGTCATTTCTTCCCCTGCCTGACCTGTTTGCTTTCCCCCCGCTGCGAGTGGTGGTTTGCTTTGCATGAGGAGGAAAGACACTACCCAGAAGGACTAAGAATTTTTTTTTACAGCTTTTTTTTTTTTTTTTTTTCCCTCCCCAAAGGAGTAAGTAGCAGATACCCTGGGTAGGTTTGTTTTTTTTGTTTTGGTTTGATTTTGGGTTGGGTTTATTTTTCAGTTCTAGAGACCTGCCTGTGCCTTTCTCTGGGCCTTTTCTTATAGACATGATGGGGTTGGGGTGCACAGCTGCCCCTACATCCCCTTGTCCTCAGCTTGGTAGGCTGAGAAGGATATTATCCCCGTGGCAGCATCTGGCTCTTGGCAGGCTCTGTGGGCAGCCGCGCTGGCAGGGCTTGGAGTTCCCTTTTAGCTTTGTCGTGTGGTAATCTGTCAGTTGGCTCTTTGGGCTGCCTTCTTCTCCTGCATGTTTTTCAGTTCTCAACAAACCTCTTAATCTGGAGCTGGTCAATGAGAGCTTTGAGAATGTTCCCTGGAATTGCTCTCCATGAGGCATTTCTTTTGCTTTGTTCCAAAGAGGGACTTTTGGTAAATCTTTATTATAATACTAGCAAGAAGGAAATAAAGCTGATCAGGTTCCTAGTAGCTCAGTGAAGTCTGTTAGTGTCAGCAGACAGAATAATTTACTCAGCTGATTGTTCTGGCTCTGATTATTTACAGTAACCCTAAAAGCATTGCCTCCCTCCCCAGGAAGGAAGCGCTGGTGGTTTTAAACAGCAAGAAAATACTTTAAACAAACCAAGAGTAAAATATGGAACGCCAGCTCTCCTGCTCCTCTTGAAAACAAGCTTGTTCAGGGACAGATCCTCAGCTGAAGTAAATCCTGCCTGTCCCTGGGATTGTGTCACCGCGCAGCGTTTCAAAACCGTCCCCCAAGGATATTGCTATTCTTTTCTCCATGTATGAATAAGGCACTTACAGCGCATAGCTGCTATATTACAATTTCCTAAGAGGTGCTGGCATCTGGAGAGATTACATTCCACTGGCCCCTGGGATGGAAAGAATGAGTTCAAGAACAAAGAATGAAATCCTCACTTCTGCGCTCAGAAATCTGATATTCACCAAAGGGTAGGTGCAAGCTGGTAGCTGGACCTCAATAGTGCTGGTGCTTGGTGCAACCTTCTCCTTTTCTGCCAAAAATTGGGCTGCACTGAACCATCCATAAAATTAAACTTAATACCACTCGGGCTCAACTTGGGTGGGTGGAGGGAGGAAAAAAAATAATCACCGGTGAACTTTGCAACACCGAAATGTGTGGGATTAACAGCTCCACGATCCGCCGTCTATTTGCAGGACTGGCACGGTTCACGCCGTGGTCTTGGCAGCCGTGGCACAGCCCCGGCACCTTGCTCTGCAGAGACACCTTTCTGGGTGGGAGCAGGATGTGGAAGGGCTCCCTGCCTGCCTGCCTGCCAGCCAGCGTTGAACCACCACACAAATTGCAGTGTAGCTGCAAAAAACGGAGATCGCCCACTCCTAGCAGTCTGTGCCATCGGCTGTCTGGCAGGATTGATGGTTGTCACTACCCAACGCTGCTGAGCTGGAGCCAAAATCAAAGGAGTGGATGTCCTCGTGAGCCTGCTCAGGAGGAAAAAAAAACCCCACCACAACCCTTAAAAAACCTAAGAACTTCTTTTCAGTTTAGAGACTAAACTAAAGAGGCTTGTTCCACTTCATAACTGCTTAGCTGAGAAGAAGGGCTGGGAAGCATTCCTGCTGCATGTGAAAGTGGAAGGTCACAAGTTTTCAGCTGTCTCTCTTTGGCGCTCTTTTGGGACAGAGGAGACTTTGGCAGGGAGGAGGGAGGGTCTCATCTTGTACTAAACTGTCCCTGGGACCAGGAGGGGTGTTTAACCATGGCCAGCCCTGATCTTAACAGCTGTGCTGTAACATGTTGTAGCCACAGAGGACAGACTGATGTCTCAGTGTTTTTTCCTCTTCCCACATGGGCACCCAGGCTCTAGGTCACAGTCATAGCAGTGGCTAGTGAGTGATTGCAATGAGGCAACCGGTTATAACCTACCTGGTAAAGGTGGGGACTAGACTTCCTGAGTCCGAGTGAGTGGTGTCACCAAAGGGTTTTTACAAAATCCCGGTAGGAACATGATGTTAGAGCCTGGTTTGGCTGCAAGGGCTGAAGTGAGCCAGATCTGCACCAGCAAGGCAGAGATCAGGCCCTGGCCTCCTGTAGCTCTAGCATGGGGTCCGCTCACCTTTCAGTCTCCAAATCATTTGCAAAACAGAGACAAGACATACCTGGACCAACATGTACTGAAAGGTGAGAACAACCTGGAGAATGGTGTGCATTAATCTGTGCTCTTCACCTCTTGAAAGAGGGACAAAAGGAAGGAAAGCAAGGCAGAAAGGAAGGAGACATGCTTCCTTTTCTCCTCTATATTGAAAAAAATTGCTTATTTTGTTTGCTTCCTCTTTCCTTCCCTCATGTCCTTAGTGTGGTAAGGTGCAGAGAACAAGAAGTGTTTTCCTTGACTGTGTGTGCTAAGTCCCTCTCCTGGGGTGGGGATGCTGTGGTGCTGCTGCTCCCAGGGCTGGAGGAGGGCTGGATCTGATCCTGCCTCTCCTGTTATTCCCACTGGTACTGATAATCTGTATTTTTGAGGGCTGGATCTGAACTAAATCCATTCAGATCTGGGCCCTGCTAGAAAAGTGGTGCAAAGTATTCTCAAGTCACATTAACAGATTTGGTGCTGAAGTTGTCTTTGTGCCTGCCTGAGATGAGGAGAAGCCTCCTACCTGGTGATGTGGCATCTCTGTGACATGTCATGTGTTCTTCTAACTTGACCTGAGGGGGCTGATCCTGGCAGTGAAGGTGGGTACTGCTGGGGGACATCCTAGTGCCTGCAATGGGGAGCAGTGAGGGGACAGGAGCACTCTTCTTTCTATGGCATTAGCATCACCTATGTTGCTCGTTCCTTTTGAGTACCAAGTTGTAGAGCTAAAATGCATGGTATTTACAGGCTTGCCACTTAGCAAGAGTGCATCTGTGTATGCTGCAGAGATTCGTGTGTTTGTCACCTTGCTGAGCACCTACCTGGTTCAAAACAAGTGAAGAAATCAGCCAGAAGGCTGCAATGGCAGCAGGAAGGCAGAGACCCTGTCCCCTGCCCTACAGCCCAGCACTTCTTTGAGGCTGTATCGTCTGAGAGATGAATCCTCCCTGCTGCTCCAGGCAGGGAGGTGAAGCTCTCCTCTTTCTCAGGAGCTTCTTCCCTGCTTGGCCAGTGAGCTCCGCTCTTCAGATGGGTGATAAACATTTATTTATAGGAGGAAGCATAGGAGCACTAAGTCAAGTCTCAGTTTGGAGGCTACTTAAACAACATGTTTGAAACAAACACCTCTTCCTACCTCTCTGAGCAGGCTCTCTCTGTGTCGGCTTCAGGAAAGATGCTTGCCCCATGCTGCCTCCTTCCCACCTGCAGCCCTGGATCCAGCCCAGCTTTGCAACCCCATGGCTACCTTCAGCCTGAAGGATCTTTCCATTGCTTCTTCTCTGCTTTAGAAAAAAACAGATCCGAGTGTTGTGCCTAGCCCTGGGCAGGTGCATGGAGGATTAACTGGCTACTTGTTTGTATCCCATCAGAGATGATCCTTGCAATCCCAAGCACAAATACAGGCTGGATGATGAGTGTATTGGGACCAGCTCCGAAAGGACTTGGGGGTGGTGGAAGATGAGAAGCTGAACGTGAGCTGGCAATGTGTGCTTGCAGCCTGGAAAGCCAACCATATCCTGGGCTGCATCAAGAGAAGCGTGGCCAGCAGGTAGAGGGAGGTGATTCTCCCTCTGTACTCTGCTCTCGTAAGGCCACACCTGGAGTACTGTGTCCAGTTCTGGAGCCCCCAACACAAGAAAGACGTGGACCAGTTGGAATAAGTCCAGAGGAGGCCACGAGGATGATCCAAGGACTGGAGCACCTCTCCTACAAGGACAGGCTGAGAGAGTTGGGGCTGTTCAGCCTGGAAAAGAGAAGGCTCTGGGGACATCTTATGGTGGCCTTCCAGTACTTGAAGGGGCTCCAGGAAGGCTGGGGAGGGACTTTTTACAAAGGCAGGTAGTGATAGAACAAGGGGAAATGGCTTTAAACTAAGTTTAAGGTAGGTTTAGATTAGATATTAGGAAGAAATTATTTTCTATGAGGGTGGTCAGACATTGGTACAGGTTGCCCAGAGAAGCTGTGGCTGCTCCTCCCTGGAAGTGTTCAAGGCCAGGTTGGATGAGGCTTTGAGCAACCTGGTCTAGTGGAAGGTGTCCCTGCTGATGGCAGGGGGATTGGAACTAGATGATCTTTAAGATCCTTCCAACCCAAACTATTCTATGATTGGTTCTATTCCTTCTTCTCCCTTTTTCCCTGTTAGCTTGGATGTTATCTTTATATTAAGCAGCACGAGAGAAGAATGAAGATTTAAACTCATTTAACCTTGAACATAGCCATTAGTTAAGCAATTAAAATTAAAGGGTGAGTTAATGGGCGGTGTCAAACATTTGGAGAAACATCTGTTGTAATAGAAGTCTGCCTTTTAGTTGATGAATAATTGATCTGCCATTCATCAGCACCTAAGCCCAGCCAAGGTGTCAACGCCGGCACTGCTGGAGTATCTCCAGTGCCTCCTCTCCAGGAGAGCAGGAGGACCTGGCCACCACCACTTGAACACACATAGAAAAAACACCTGTGTTGTACCCCTTGACTGAGGTCAACCCCTTGTTGGGTCTTTTGCTTTCCTGGGATCAGATATGTTATTTCTGGTCTAGCTGAATCGATGGTCTATTTTTAAGTGTTTATTAGTGCATGTATGGTTGGATGTGATGTCTGTCTGGACACTGATAGCCAGGGATGTAAATGACTCAAGCCACTTTGAATTGTATCACTGAGCTAAATTAACTTGCTTTCTGTCAGGCAATGGGTGTGAGTGCACATCTTCACTAATGCATTGAGAACAATACAGTAAATATTGGCCAAATTTTGAGGGGTAAATAGCAGAAAGTATTTCCCTCTTGGCTGTGGTAGAGCAAATAATGCTGAAGTCACTTCTTCAATACTGTCATCTCCCACAGAAAGCCCCCTCTCCCCAGAATAACAAACAGCAAAAGATATTTGGATGAAATCTTGGGTCCTGTGAAATGAAGGAGAATTCTGCTATTCCCAGCAGTAAGGTGGGATGTTGCCCTGGGTGCTTGGCCCTGCGGACCCACCTGGGAGGTGCATCCATGCAGAAAGCAGCAATGGAGCAAGGCAAGATAGCGTGGGTGTGCTCCCTGCACAAGCTGGGGTTTGGCCAAACCAGGCTCTGTGAGGAGTTAGGAGCACCTGAAAGGGTGGGATGGTAGAGCAGGGTCTGGTCTCCATGCTGAGCTCTTCCACATACCCTGCTGCTGAGGCTGGGGCTGGGAGAAGTGCCAGAGTGACCCAGAAACCAAACTGAGGGCATGAAACATTTGTTGTGTGGGATGTGGAAGAAGGAAGCCTGGGTCATGGAGGATTCCTGATGTGCTGGTTTGCATATTGACTCTTATCCCTCAAAAATGGTAGCCCTGTTGTGTGATTCCTCAAACCTTGTGTATGTGCAAGCTATGCACCAAATGCAACTGATCAACCACAACTTCTTGCTCCAGCGCAGAAAGGATGGCGGGTTATTAGTAAGCCAAGATGAGCCCCCCCACCCTGGTATTGGGGTCCCATAAGCACAGGCCTCTTTCTAGGAGGAAGCTGGGAAAAAGTGATGGGAAGGAAATAAATAAATGAATTCGAAGGTATCTCAGGGGTGAATATTGACAGATATGGGTTCTTTCCTCGTCCTCAAGCTGAGTCTGGTTATGTTTTTACCCTTGGAGGTATGAGGCAATAATATCAATTTGGCTATTTGTTAGAGAGAAACAGAACAAAAATCACCTCCACACTCCTATGGAAACCAAGTTGTATTGATATTTGATTTTCATTACTCACCCCTCTTTTTTTTTTCCTCTGGACTATATGCAGAACCTGGATTTGTGCAACAGTCCAGGTTTGTTCAAAATCTTGTTGATCTGTATTTGCGTCATAAGCATAAAGAAAGGGAAATAAAGTGCGATGGGAAAATTATCTGTGCGTCTTCAGCTGGTTTTAGCTGACAACGAGCAGAACTTGTAGCTCAGCTTCTTCCCTCATCTTCCCCTCTGCATGCAGAGGCTGCCTTAGCATCTGCCTGCACTTCTGCTACTGCTTCAACCTTTTTCTCTGCTTCTTTAGATTAGAGCAGCTCTTTTCTCATTATAAAATTGTCCCTGGATTATCATCAAGTGTTTGTGCCTTTCTTCGCCTCTAACCTTTCATTAACTCATCAATATTGTCTTTAATGACATGTGAATGCAAACAGACCTTGCTTTGAAGCCTGTGTACAGCAGGCAACAAATTTGGCTTGTTCTGGAGCTCTTGAGGTGAGCTGTGTTTGAACAAAATTTTAACTGCTGAGGTTATGAAGGTGCCTGACTGCCCATCTGAATGTGTGTGGGACGTGTACGGAAAAGATGTTCGTGTTGAACTTAACGTGGAAACTTTTCTAAAGCAAAGATAAATGTGAGGATAGAAGAAGTGAAGGATTTTTTTATCCTAGAGGAATTTTGTTTGAGGAAATTAGACCAGTTAAATAAGGAGATTGTATTCAAAACTGTAATTCAGCCAGTCTAGCTCCCTCCCAAAAAAAGTACCATTTTCAAACTTCAACAGCAAAAAAACCCAAACCAACTCCTCAGAAACAACAACAACAAAAATCTCAAAACTCTTAACTTCTGAAATTTACTTATTTCTATGTTTGGCTATATTGTAGAACCAAAAATGTATTTTTTTACTTTACCCAAAAATGTATATTCGTAGCTCCGTCTCAACCACAACATTGGCGTTGTCCTTGTGGTGATATGAGTGACGCCCTTTCCATTATAATGGTTACATTTTCTTGACCATAAACCTACAAAAATCATTACTGTACTTTCTTTCACCCGAAGATGTTGAATGAAAGATCTATGAAGAAATCTCTGCTAAGTAGTTTAGCTGAGGTTCTTGTTTATTGACTTAAATGGAAGCAGATTTGAGCCTTGGCAAGGCTGCTGCTCTTCAGATAAGTTCCCCAAATACCACTTTTTCATGTGTAGTAGCCAGAAATTTTCTGAGCTGAGTTTTTTTCAACCCTTCTGTTTACATCTGCAGAGAATAAATGGGGGATTTACCCCAGAGCTTTCTTACCTCTGACATTCATTTGTCCCCCACATGCCACATCTTCTCAAGGAAGGGAGCCAGGTAATCTGAGGGTGTGGGTTACAGGAACAGCTATTTCAGAGAAGTGGAGTTTATGCATGTGAATATGGGATAGCTGGGAGCTGCCAACTGGTCTGCAGTCATTTTACCTTGTGTACCCACAAGGGCATCCTCTGCCTCGTCAGGTACAAACAAACAGCCAGTGGGGACAAACTCAGTGTCTCTGCCTGAGCTTCCCAAAGCCCAGATACAGGAGTCATCACCTGAAGGAAAGAAACATTCTGGGATCCCTGCAGGACAGGCTCTGCTGCTTTCTGACCTGCCTGCTGCCCTTCCTGACCTGCACGTGTTCTGTGCCCCAGGAGAGGGTTTGGTGTGGGCATGGCCAGAGTGGCATGGCGTGCTGCTGCCAAGACACACTGGGAAGAAACAGGTGGAACCAGGAGTGATAGTTTCTTTGGCTGGTGTCAATAACCTGGGGAAACCGCATTGATTTGACTTATTGGTGGCCAGTTTGCCTTTTTTTTAAAGTTGTCTGTTTCAAAAATGGGAGAAAAACTGTTTGGAGGTCAGATACAGGGATGCTTGGTACAGCTGGTGCTCTCCTGGCTCTTGGAAAGGCTGGGTTTGGGTGCATGTCCTCTTTTACAAGGCTCCCTTTGTCCTTTGGTCTGAAGGGAAGGTAGATTTGTCCTTTGGTGTGGCTTTTCCCAAGGTGCTCTCAGAGCCACCAGCCCACGCAGATGCTTGGGAAGAGAAACTGAAGTTGGGGAGGGAGGAGGAAACCTCTTCGCATTGGAAAGACCTCCTAGAGATGCTGCTGGGGCAAGTCAGAATAACGACTGCTTCATTTCAGAATAGAAGAGGATTGATTTGGCATTTTCTTTTGAGAAGCTGTTTGTAATGTTAGCAACTACCCAGGCAAAATAAAGGAGAAAGGTACAACTTCCCAAGCCTTGGGTGTTCTCCTGCCAGCAACTGACAGTTCCGCTCCTCCTGTCATCTGCAAACAAGCTGAATTACTCATGGCAGCAACTGTTGGAAGAATCTGTTTTTATAGCCTAGAAATGGGGGTTTGGCTTTGGCCTTTTTTGGTAATCTGTTTAGAAATTGGTGGCAGAGGTGATCAACAGTTGTTTAAAACTGCTGGCAGCCCACTGGTCTTCAGGCAACGGCTCGGTGGTCTTGGGCTGTTTCCAGCTCTGTGTATTAAACATTGCTTTCCCATGATGCAAGGAAAAGGGCGCAGTCGACACTAAAAGGCTGAAAATTTAAACCTGATGAAAGGAAATGCTTTTCCACACAATTAGCCTTTGGGATTTGTTACCACATGGAGCTGCTTAGGCCAAACATTTTGCACGTCTTTGGGGGAGGAAAAGATATTGGGAGATTTATATGGAAAACAGATTTTCTGAGGAAAAAGGTTTGAGTGAGGGCTCTGGAGTTCAGAGCAGGGGTCTTAGCTTCAGTTTGAATGATTAAGATGCTCTCTGGACTGCAGCAAGGTCTTGAATTGCAACCTGCAGTCCCCAGTGAACATCACAACTACCAGCTATACCGTTAATCTGCTTTTATAATTGTTTTTTCTAGCACCAGTTCACCCAGTAGCATGAACCTCCCCACTGGAGGAGTTTCAGCAGCGGTACAGTTGACGTTACCTTCCTCCCCAGGGCCGTACCAGCACCACAATGGACTGGGGGGCTTGATGGTTTGGTGTGTGGGTGGCAAAGGCGTCGGTAGCTTCCCCTGTCGCCTCAGCTAATGTGTGACTTTGTGGTGTGGGAGAGGTCAAAATCTACCTTCCCTTCAGACAAGAGCAAAGTACAAAAAGTTTTGTGTATGAAGAAACCGTGCTGGACAGGTTGTCCAGGCTGAAGGCTGGAGCAAACCTTACTCCTGGGAGAGGTTTCTCCTGGCTGCAGCAGCCTCACAGGCGCTGGGCCGCTGAAAGGCCCCCTAAGTCAGGGTTTTACTGTGGTCATGATGGACATGGCATCCTCTAGTTACCTCAATTGAAATTAACGTGGTGTTTCATGGTGGGTTTTCCTTTCTCTTTTGTTTTGAGAGTGCCAGGACTGGTTTTAAAAAACAAAAAATCCCCCTGGCTTTTCCAACTCCTTCTACAACTGCAAGCCCTTCATTTAAAATCCTTTTTTTTTATTATTAGTTTGGATCTCACCTGGCAGTCTGAATTTGCATCCAGGTGTTTTCGTTACACTGGATTTGTTCCAGTGCGCCACAACGGGTTTCATCCTGCAAAATGAAGCAGTTTGCTGAAAAGGGGGCTTTTAGAGAAAGCTTTTCAAACCACCAAAATAAAACTGTGGCAGAGCAAGACACTATTGCCATTATGAACAAGTGTTTGGTACAGACACAAATCTCTGCAGAAATTCCCTCGTTACCGGTGGGAGGGAAGGCGTTGCTGTGTCTGCATTATATGTGTAGATGTAATCTTGGATCCACGTGAGCAATCGGTGCTTAAGCGTGCACTTAAACTTTCTGCTGGCCTCCATCCTCCAGGCTGTTGTGTGAGGGTGTCTTGTACCCAGAAACATCCCCACCATACCTCAAGAACTGCCAGGAGGACGGGGGCTCCTGCTTGCACCCAGTAGCCTGAGTTTCTGAGGCTGAAACTCGGGATTTTTGATGAGTCTTGGGAGTTCCTTCCCGGTGGGAGATGGGTGCTGTGGTGGGGTGGGTGCTTCTCTGCAGTGCTGCAAAAATGCACAACAGCCTCAAATTTCCTCTTTTCCTTCCTTTCTGTCTATAATAACGATTACAGCACATGAGGGCTTAGAAATATCCTTTATCTGATATTTGCCCCATAGTCTCTGCCAAAATTATGCCCCATGTAATGTATAATGAATAGGTGATTTAAAAAAACCCAACAAACTCTTGAGCTTATCTAAGTGCCTACCTGCATGCATGCATATTTTAAATGTATATTGAGTGGTGATAGCATTGCAAAAGCAGAGGGGAGTAGTTTTTGTCACTACTTTGTCATTTACGTTACACTTTTGTCCCTACGCTAACATTTTCTTCTTATCTTCTCTGAGCCTTGAAACACAGTCTAAGCCTTGGCTAAGCCTTGAAACACTTTCTGAGCCTTGAAATGTCTTGAAGCCCTGCAGATCAAGAGTAGAAGGAAGCAGTTTGTCTCTCACTGATGACCCAAGAGCATCCTCTAGTGTGTATTTAAGGTAATACTTACACGTCCCCTGCCTGGTTGCCTTATGAAAAATGATATTGTAAGAGCAAGGAGCAAAAACCCTGCGTGAAGTTGGTGGTAGAAGGCAGCACAAGATGCTAGCTGAGGAAGTAAATGCAAATACAGGCAGTTCAGTGCTTGGTCGCAGTCAAGGCTGGCTTCAGGAGGAGCGAAGAGCACTGGAAACCCCGCAGGGCTGAGCCTTTCCATGGGGCAGTTGGGCAGCTCTCGTTTATAAAACTCTCAGCAAACTGAGAGCCAGTTGTTTCATAACGTTAAGTGTACTGGCCATCTATATTAAAAACCAACAGCTTGCTGCAGACAAACACCTTAAAATGAATTAAAATGCACATTACGTGTTTATAGATTACAGTAATGTCTGTAAGGGGCGTGTTTTGACTATAAATGTATTTTGCTAATTAGAAAAGGTAAGTGAAACCACCTTTGAGGTTGTGAGATTTTTTCTTTTGCTGTGAAAACCTACTTTATCTTTTTGGTAGCAGTAAGCAGTTTTCCCACACTGGGACATTTGCTTTTCAGTGCACTGTGAAAAACAATGCATAATGAAGAGTGCAGCTAAACATTTTAAAATAGCCATTACATGGCTCTTACATGTATTTATGCTATTGTGGCATTATATGAAACAAATCTAGTCCCCATATTCCTTATTTTTTCTCCTGTAAAATGGAAAAAACCCTAATTTCCCTGTCCCAGAAGGGACTAAATCTATTATCCTGAGTGCTCAGCTAAAAGGTGAGGGGGAGCTGTATAAATATTACAGGTGGGTGGACTCATGGCAAATGACAACATATTACCCTCCAATGTCTGGACAGGAGAAATAATACCATACTTTCCTTCCCTGCCTCACTGCTGCTTAGTGTTTTGACTTTCCTGAGCTAGTAATAAAGTCACAGCACTGACATGGTTTCCTCTTGCCATGTCCTTCTGCAGAAAGTCTACAAGCTTGTCTCTGTGCATGCATGTGTGCATGGTCATAGAACAGATCATAGAATCGTAGAATGGTCTGGGTTGGAAGGGACCTTGAAGATTGCTTAGTTCCAAGTCCATAAGCAGGGACAGCTTTCACTAGACCAGGTTGCTCATCCAACCTGGCCTTGGACACTTCCAGGGAGGAGCCATCCACCATTTCTCTGGACAACCTATTCCAGTGTCTCACCACCCTCACAGTGAAGAATTTCTTCCTAATATCTAAAATAAATCCACCTTCTTTCAGTTTAAAACCATTACCCCTCATCTGTAACTACACTCCCTGATAAAGAGTCCCTCCCCATCTTTCCTGTTTGCACCCTTTAAGTACTTTAAATCATCCTGTTATCAGAGCACGTTTGTTTTGTTTTGTTTTGTTTTTTATTGCTGCTGTTGTCTGCTAGAAGTCAGTGGAAAAACACTGCTGAAAACTTCTGCAGAAAAGGAAGGCAGCACATGCACTCTGATTTAGAGAAGCACAGATTTTAGGACAAGTAAAACACTCCATTTGTGTGCAAACTTGAAACCAGTCAAGAGGAAGGGTGAGATCAGGACAGCCACAGGTTAGGTTAATCTCACCTCTGTGGGATGAAAGGCTTTGAAAGAAACTTTGAAGGGATGAGCACTTACCAACATGGAAGCAAACAGAAAATGAGATAACATCCAACAGAGCTTACCCAAAGTCGACTATGCCAGCTTAACCTGTTAGCTGTCTTTGATAAGAGAACTGATCTCCCTGATAAGATCTATTGCATTCATACACTACCCGCCTCGACTCTCAGAGCAGTTGATAAAGTGCTATTTGGGAAATTATGCATTAAGATGGGAATTAGTAGGAGTGTTTTGGTAGGGTAAGGAACTGTCCAGGGCAATGTGAATAGCAGGGAAGGCCCTGGGGGAAACTGCTGGAGCAGGAGACTGGGAAGCCATTGCAAGTACAGGGGAGCTGGTGTGTCCCAGTGGGGCACAGATGGAAAGAGGAGGAGAAGGGGATGAGATTCAGTTGCTGTGCATGTGAGCTTGTGGAGTAACAACAGACTTTCTGCCATGAAACCGTGCTCCATGCTTGGGAATGACTGGGAAGGAGAACACCTCAGTGCTTCCTCTGAGAGCAGGACTGAGATCCACCACCATGCCATGGCCATGACGGTGGTGTGTGTTCAATCCTAGAATGTAATGGGTGGGGATGTATTTCCAGTAGATACAAGGTGGGATAAAGGTGGGGCTGCAGAGCTTGGTGAGACTTCACCTGGGATACTCTGCTCAATCTGCTCCTGTGTGAAAAGGAAGATGAATGTAGGAGGAGGCAATGAGAGAGGAGCGCTTGAGGATGGGGTGGCCACTGAAGGGAGCAGTCCTGCCATTGAAGACCTGTCCTAGACCAAAACAATGTGGTTTGTTCTCTTTTTCTTTCCTCTTTTTTTTTTTATGTGTCCAATATGAATTTTGCACTGGCACAAGCAAGGGGCATCTGGGGTGGGAAGCAGCAGCTCTGGTGAGGAGAGGAGGAACAACTATTTCCAGGATGGTATTGCACTGTACAGCATGGAATTGCACTGTACAGCATGGAACACGCTCTTCCACCATCACCTCTTATGCAAAAGATACTGGAGATGGTCAGTGGGGACCAGATAAGCAAACTGGAGCTGAAGGGGCTGCGAACATGTCTCTGGCCACACTGCTGTAGTGTGGTGTGAGGACATGTGCCAGGGAGGGTGAAGGGACTGGCTTCTGACTTCAATGCTGGCAGCAGGATCAGCAGATCCAAGTTGTCCCATGAGTAGTTTTGGCTGATAACGAGCCAGCGTCTAACTCTTGGGGCTGGAAGATGTCCTTGTGGGGATGAGTATTGGGAAGAGAAGCCCAGAGTGATTTTCAAGGTAGAGCCAGATCGTTTTGGGAGGGGTGTGATTTAGTTGCCTGAGGCTAACAGAGGACCAGGCTCAACCTGGGAGATAGCTAAGCTTTGTAATACACCTGAGGAAGTCTGTGCTAAAAAAGAGAAATGGGGAAGGGAAAAGGACCTGGCATTTGAGAGCATTTGTTTTTCAAGGGAGGAACATGAAATACTGAGCAGTAAGAAAGTCAAGTAAGACAATTTTGAGTGAGTGCTCTGAAAGGAACTGATCATCTGTGTATCCCACAGCAAGTGTGGCTGTCACAGGAGGGCTCATTTTAAGGCACTCCCTGCTCCTGTTTCACCTCTGTCTCACATCCTAGATGCAATTTTTGGGTGCAGCATCAATTTGCATTTCTTTTTCTACCTCTTTAACTATACTGGCATCAACGTGAGAGACAATTCCTCACCCATCTCCCTCCTTCATGCAGGCACACTTTTCAGTATAAAAGGGACTGTGGCAATTCTTTTATTTATTTCTGAAAGGGAAGGTGACTAGACAGGTATAAGTCAGCCTTACACCGGTGGGCTGCATTACAGCAAATTTATTTAGCTTTCAAAAAATAGAGTTTACACTCTCAAAGATTCTTTAAGATTTGGGTTTTATTTTGATTAAAGCCAATTGTTGTGGTATTCATGTGCTGCCCTGTGTGGAATCAGTGTTGGAACAGCGGAAGGAATCACAGCAACAGCGGGAACTTAGAAAGTCCATTATACATGAAGGAATCTTAAAATCCCTTCTTTCATTTAGACACTCTCCAAATTATTTTCTAAACATTAATATCTCTTGATGGGATCAATTATGTGAAGGAACAAGTCCACAGCCTATTACAAGTTTTGGAGAGGACTGAAACCACAGAATGCTGAGCTCAGTTGACATAATACTTTTTATAAGGAGGTTGGCAGTGCTACTTCTAACTTCCTCTCATAAACCCATTTTCACTTAGTTATATTTGGTTTAAGGGTTAGTCATTTGGTTAAACCCCTCCATCCTCTCTTTGCCTCAGGCTCAGAACTGAAGCCAAATTTCTTTTTAGTTATTTCTAAGAAAGGCTAGAAGGGAAAAGAAATGCTGGCAACCCACACTCTTCAGAAGCTCTAGCAATGTGCTGTGTTTCAACAAGATGGTGTGATTTGGCAGGAGCCTGATCTTCATGCCTGCCTCTCTTCCACACCTGACCCGCCTTCCTCATTCGGATACACTGACATATGACCAAATGGAAATGGCCAAGTTGCCACCTGGGCCTTTTCACCTGCTGTTTCTCACTGCCTGAGTCTTCAGAGCAGACTCAGTGATCTTAAGGGTATTTTCCAACCTAAATCATTCTATGATTGCAAAGGAGCCAAACAGCACCTGGATGAACCTAGAGCATCTGAACATGGCCCAGTCCTTACACCTCAGGCTTCCTGTCCCTGTCTACTTTTACACCGTTTCAAGCCATAACAAAGTAGAATTTCCAGAAAGCCATCTTCACTGGCATCAGGGAACTTAAATCTAATCTAAGGTATGTGCTTGGCATGCCAAACTTGAAAATAAATGCTTCTTGTGGTAAAACTACAAGTAACTGAGTAAAGCCTGATCTACTGGGAGGCACTGGGTCTATCTATTAGGCAAGGCAGGTGGTTCTGGAGGGAACATGGATAGCTTTTGATAGGCAAATATTGCAGTGGGACTAGATGATCATTGCAGATCCCTTCCAAATGGAACTATTCTATTCTATTTCAATACCTTAAAGAGAACTGTTGGGCATACACCACAGTTTTGAGCTTATTTCTTTTGCTGTCTTGTGATTTAATCAGGTCATGGAGCTAAACACAAGATAATCAGATTCAAGCAACACAGATCTTGAAAATAAAAGCAGAAACGTTCATGTCACTAAGGCACCTCTGGATTTTGCCTTTTCTAGATGCCAAAGGAATTGCAGGTTGCTGAGTTATGTGAACTGATATCTGTAGCTTGGGTGGTTCTGTGCATTGGGAGTGTAAAGTGTGTGTGAATATTTGCCCATGGACCTGCAGGTCTCATTGCTTACCTTCTGCCCTTGGTCCTCCATCCTCTGGGTTACCTATTGCAATCCCACCTTGAGAGCACACAGGCAGCATCCAGTTTATACTGGCAGTGGTTTCAGTAGGGCTGTATGGATAGTAGAAGCATGGCAAAAGATGCGTATCATGAATAGACACAAGTGGGGCCGAATGATGTGTCATTTGGTCAATAGAAAGACTTAATTCTTGACCTAGACTGCAGAGCTGCTGCATAACAGTGGTGAGGGGAGGTGTTGCCAGTGTTATTCATCCAACCTTAGGTAAAATCTTCCATCCCCCCATCACACCCTGCTGAAAAGAGCAGCAGCTTAGCTGCTATTGGAATGGGCATTGGATTGGTGCTGCTGAATGCTATATTTTGTTCCACTCCCTGTTTTCACTGGTAATGCCACCTCAGCAGTGACTGCCAGTTATCCCCCTAGATACTGATTGATGGTGCCTCTGCTGCCTTCTATCTTTCTAACTAGGTTTTGACCCGTCCGCCCAGCCTGTGCTGTTTGCCCCACGCCTGCTGCAGGAGGGTGGGCTCTGGAGTCACTTCTCTGTTGCTCCTTGCTTCCTTGGCTTCTGTCATTTTTGTGGAAATGCATCCTACCTTCCCAACACCCAGCCCTGTCCCCAAACCCATCCCTCTAGCTGTGCCATCTCCCTTCAAGTCTGAGATATCCAGAAGCTGCTTTTCTCCAGCAAAGCAGCTAAGCTTGATTTATAAAGTCTATGGTTGTGAATCAGTGCAGGCTGCTGCTGAACTTCTTTTAAGCCTCTCCTTTTCCCTAGAAGGCTTAGCAGTTGCAAGATCCTTTGTATTCACCTCTCGAACTTGCTGAGCACAGCAATTGTGCTGGGAAGCCTTCCAGAGCCACATCGCCTTGTGCATGACTCAACTCAGGTGAATCATTAGCGTTTGGTGCCAAGAAATCACAGTAATTGTCCAAAGGCCTGAAGGAAAACTCAGTGCAAGCTGATCTATAACAGCCCTCAGATGCTGTGAGCCTTTTGAATACAGGTGTCCTGAACCCCCTCTGCCTCCTGCAGTACCTGGGAGCCCACTGTACTGGGGTAAAGTAGGGCAAAACATGGCCCCATGTGCCTTATATCTCCTCAGTGCAATATTATATTATGAATTATAAAAATTATCCTGAGTTCAAGGGGAGGCTGGGCAGATGGCAAAAGGCTGTTTAGCAGAGGGAAACCACCACAGGAAACCTCTGAGCTGTAAACAGCTGGCAGCTGGGCAATACCCAGGGTAAGTAGGTATTTTGGCATTTTTCTCCAGCATTTCACTTTGGCTGTGGCCAGAGGGGCAATGCTGCCTTGGTGGCCCCTTGCCTGATGGGGTATGGCCAATTTCCAGGAGAGCTGTTGCTCCCCAGAGTGTGTGTGTGAGCTCTTGGGTCTCTTGCTCATCATGGACTGGCTCTGTCTGTGTGTGGCTGCCCTTGGTGAGATCAGGTCCCCATGGTGTCTGGAGCCTTTGTAGCCTGGGCTTTTCTGCCTTGTGTCAAGAGCAAAGCAAAAGCTGGTGTGGTGCCTGAAACACAGCTGGCAGTGCTAATTTTAGGTCAAGAGCTTGAAGTTTCCCTTCAAATAGCAAAGACTGTAGTTTAAACCTTTCTCTGAGCATGGGGCAATGTGTGTCCCTGACAGACAAGGACATGGCACATGAAAACTCGCCTTGCTGAGGTCAGCGGGAGTTACCCCTTCACTTGAACAAGGGCTTTTTCTGGCCATCCCCTACCTTTCCATTGGGGAGGAGCAGAGAGGTGCAGTTCCACACAGCAGTTTGCAGCCAGCAAATCCTCCCGTTTGGAGCAGCAAATTTATGAATTTTCATGGTATCCATTAGTAGTAAGCAGAAGTTGCCTTGAGACAGACTTTTTTGTTAATTAACCTTCTGAACACGCACTTTTGTTTCTAGCTGGTGAATGAATTTGGTGTTCAAAGTCTTTCCCACATGCTCCTGCTTTTTTCTTTTTCTCTTCCAGGTTAATGTAATCCTCATGGATAGTAAAATAATTACCAGGAGGCAAGAGTGGTGATTACACAGAGCAGAATAAATGCAGGCAGTCAGACCCTCTGATAAGGGAAATAGATTTTGAAGGATTTATTTCTACTAGATGAAGGTGTTCAAGGCCTTCCTCCCCTTCTTCCCCCCACTCTAAGAGGAATTTGGAGCCTAAGTTCTCAGGGATGTGAAATCTCGCTGCGTAAGGACGTTAACATCTCCAGATTTACTTCTCTGCTTTCTATTTTTACACCATCTAGCAAAAGCAGTCAGAGCACAGACAAGGCACTCAGCTGAGCTAAATATTATCAGCAGAACTGCTTTGGTGACCACAAACCAGAATCCTAAATGCCGAGCCTCTTGTGCTCCCGTGGGTCCGTGAAGCTGGACCCCAGGGCTGAGCTCCTGCCCTGCACACACTCTGACTTCATGTACCCAGAGGGAGAAGCTGCAGCCCAGTTATACGATGATATTTTTTCATAGCCAGCTGCAGAAGAGGCAGTGGTACAAAACTAGCTGCAGCTGGCACTCCTACAAACTGTCACATCCCCAGTTCTTTAATTGGAGTCAGTTTTACACAAACTGCACAAAGCACTCGCCCTAGCAAAAGCAGCAGGGTGATGTTGGCTGTGGGATCAGGACCTGGTTACGTTTCTGTTTCTCACTGAGTCTTTACCAAAGTCTGTATTTTACTTAAGACTTGCCAGTTTGTCAGTTCTTAGTTCACTTACCTGGAACTTGAGTATTATTAGTTATAGTGATAATTTATGAGAACATTGCAAATGATAAAGTAATCTACAAAGGGAAATATCTTGTGTCTATTTAGTAGCTGTTATCAACGAAACAAATAATTTAAAGAAAAGAGAAAATCAAGTTTGTTTCACAGGATTTTTTCTCTTTACATCGTGTTGACCCCTATAATTTCCACTGGCATTCTTTATTTGCTGACTTCTATACTAGTATTTCATTTCTCTGCCCAGAGTTGCTAAGCTAACTGGCTTAGAATTACTTACACCACCCTAGTGATATTTTTTTTCATGATTTAACCAAAATGCAGCATTTCTCTAGTCCTTTAAAACATTTCCAGTCCTCCAAGATTAAGTGGGAGTGGGGCAAAGGTCCCTTGAGACACTTCATTTCAGTTGTGAGGGTGCTGGTTAAGGTAATAATGTTTATCTCTAGTTTAATAACCTCCTTGGTTACTAATGGGATGGAAAATGCATGGGCCTCATGACATCAGTGCATGATTCTTCTTGTTTCCAAATTCAGAACAAAAATATTTATTGGACACCTCAGCCTTTTTCACATCATCATCATCAACAATTTTACCATTTCCATCTAGTGATGCAAGTGCTTTTGAAGTAAGCATCATCTTAAATGTAAACTAAAGCCAAATGCCAGCTTATTGCCCTCTTCTGTTTAAAGTACTTGTGACCGATTTAGGACCTGATTGCTGAAGACTGCAGCAATATGAAAATCCCACTGAAATCCTACAGGATCTTCAGGGGCAAACTCAGTCTTCCAAGAGGTTGGTATAGCATGGAATGGCTCGAGTTAGAAAGGATCATCTAGTTCCAGCCTCCCTGCCATGAGCAGGGACACCTTCCACTAGACCAGGTTGCTCAGAGCCTCATCCAGCCTGGCCTTGAACACTTCCAGGGAGGAGGCATCCACAGCTTCCCTAGTATCTTTGCTACTGCCTGCCAAAATTACTTCAAAGATTGAAATGGGCAATGGCTGACACAGCATACAGTCTTATTGATTTTGGTAAAGCTAAAAATGGCTGCAATTCAAGTTTTAAATTAGCCTGAAAGGCAGCACGTTACTTTTCTTAAGCCAATGACATTTGTAAATTTATTTTACAACAGTGGGCATCTTTAATACAATGTTTTTAAAAGCTGGTTTCTAGGCACCATCCACTCTAAGTGCTCCTAACGTAAAAAATTAACCAGCTGTAGTGCAGAGATGGAAGAAAATGCCTTCACTTTGATAGCACAGCACAGAAATAGCACAGAGCTACAAAAGTCACTGTGAGGAAGTGCCCGATGGCCAATGACATCATTGCTGCTACTGTTAACATCTATGGTCTATGGCCTGATCTTGTGATTAGGGTTCTGAAGGTTACATCAGGTAGACTTCTCTCTTCCTGAACACCCTTGGTCTCAAGCTTTGTGCTGCTGTGAGTGAGGCAGTGCGGAGGGGGCTCTGTTCCTGGAGGGTTCCTGTGGTGGGAGCACTCTGGCCCCACCCGTGCAGTGCCTCTCCTCCTATTGACTGTGTGTGGGGCTCTGAGGTGTACTAGGAACCATATAGTCACTCTCATCCTCCAACTCCATCCCCTTTTCAGTTAAGGAAAAATAAAAAGCATATTTTAAAAGATTGCTGTATTGGGTGGGGTTGGATTTTTTTCTTTAAAGCAGGAAGTGTCATCTCTTTGAAAGCTGCTGTGCTCATTTCTGTTTACAAAGGCTGATCTGTAGGGGTGAGAAAGCCTAAGCCATGCTTCTGTCTGGCTTTATCCTGCAGGGTGGAACAAAGAAACCTGGCAAATAATGGGTCAATGCAGTAGTCAGAGTGCAAAATGCTTTCAGGTATTAACTGGAAATTTCAGAAGTCCTTTTGTGCCACCAGGACAGTATTGTATTGCTTCTTTTCCTCCCTTCAAGTACTTGCAAAAGACATTTGCATAAAATTTGCTGAATTCACTGTGAAAGGGCATAGTGAGCTCTCCACAGAGTGCGGTTAACCTCAGCTCCAGTCCTTGTCCAGACGTGTCCCAAGCAATCAGCTTACAGCTGAAAAACAGATCATAGAACCAGCTGAACTACACACTGGAGAATTTCCTATTCATCTTCTCCTCATGTTAATAAGATGACTTGTTATAAATGTGATCATTTGAGTAAAAGACATTGCTCAGTTTCTTTTGTTCTGCCCAGCTATTGCCAGTCCATCAAATAAATGACAGACCATGTTATCAGCCTTAACAATGACAACACCTCTCTCTCACCTCCTCACTTTATTGTCTTCATAGTTAAATTCTAATAAGAAGCAATCTCTAGTTTACCTAGGGTCTCGAAGGGATCTGATTTTCAACCTTGCCAGGTATACATTAGCTTCTGTTGAATGATTATTTGTATTGTAGGAGTGCTGAGAAGCTCAACGCAGACTACAAAGAGACAGTCCCTGACTCAAAATGCTTGCAGTCTACTTGGGTACCAGACAACATGGGGGAAAACAGCTGCAAAGTAGGACAACTCCCATGTCCCACTTGTCTTGTACAACACCTAGGTGTACAATCTTCAGCCTTTTTCTTCCATGCTTGTTTTTTCCTGACCACCCAGTCTCAAAGCACACCACTTGGAGGACCTCTTCATGGCATCTCTCTGCTGTGTTGGCTCCTTCATTTTCCACTGTGTGTTTGAGCTGATGCATATGCAAGTCTGGGTACTGAGAAATGTCTCTTGTAGAGTGGGGAAAATAACCCTTGAGAATGAATGAGAAATTATGACAAAATACAGTGGTAATGAATGTCTCTGTTTAAATTCAACTCACAGTGAGTGGGTGGAAAGCTCTAGGATGTTTCTTCAAGATCTCAAGAGAAGGAATTTGACCTGTAGCAGCTAGTAGTGAAGGCAAAATGGAGCTAGACATGACCAAGATGGTGATGTCCTGCAGGGAAGGCTCTGCCCTGTGATGTGATGCAGAACCTATTCTGCATGTCCCAATGCAAAAAAAAGATGGTTATAGCCCCTTAGTGAGATTTAGTAGCACAATCCATTCTCATCCCCAAGTGCTCGGCTGTTGGGCAGGTGTGACGGGCAGTGACTTTTCCTAGAGGCACTTCTTCCTGGTGTTATCTGCCCCTTTTTCTCTCTAGAACTGGTGCCACACACATAAGTCATTGAAAAAGAGGAAACCTGCACAAATCCGCTGTGCCCCAAGGAAAGGAGAGGCATCAGCCAAAGCTGATGGCTGAACCTTCCTCTGACAGCTCCTACACCCTCTGATATTAGAATCCTAGAATACTTTGGTTGGAAAAGACCATTATGATCATCTAGTCCAACCATAAACCCAGCATTGCCAAATTCACCACTAAAGCATGTTGCCAAGTACCACATCTACACATCCTTCAAATACCTCCAGGGATTGTGACTCCACCACTTCCCTGGGCAGCCCGTTGCGATACTTGACAACCCTTTCAGTGAAGAATTTTTTCCTAATATCCAACCTAAACCTCCCCTGGCGCAACTTAAGGCCATTCCCTCTTGTCCTATCACTTGTTATCTGGGAGATGAGACCAACACCCACCACACAGCACCCTCCTTTCAAGTAGTTGTAGAGAATAATAAGGTCTCCCCTCAGCCTCCTCTTCTCCAGACTCAACAATCCCAGTTCCCTCAGCCACTCCCCATAAATCTTGTGCTCCAGACCCTTCACCAGCTTCATTGGCCTTCTCTGGACACAATCCAGCAACTCAATGTCCTTCTTGTAGTGAGGGTCCCAAAACTGAACACAGTACTCGAGGTGCAGCCTCACCAGTGTCGAGTACAGGGGCACAATCACTTCCTTACTCCTGCTGGCCACACTGTTTCTGATACAAGCCAGGATGCTGTTGGCTTTCTTGGCCACCTGGGCACACTGCTGGCTCATGTTCAGCTGCTGTTGACCAGCACCCCAGGTCCTTTTCTGCTGGCAGCTTTCCAGCCACTCCTCCCCAAGCCTGTAGCGTTGCACAGGGTTGTTGTGACTGAAGTGCAGGACCCGGCACTTGGCCTTGTTAAACCTCACACAATTGGCCTCAGCCCATTGATCCAGCCTGTCCAGACCCCTTTGTAGAGCCTTCCTACCCTCAAGCAGATCAACACTCTCACACAGCTTGGTGTCATCTGCAAACTTACTGAGGGAGCACTCAAACCCCTCATCCAGATCATTGATAAAGATATTGAACAGAGCTGGACCCAACACTGAGCCCTGGGGAACACCACTTGTGACCAGCTGCCAAGTGGATTTAACTCTCTTCACCACAACTCTCTGGGCTTGGCCATGCAGCCAGTTTTTTACCCACTGAAGAGGCCACCTGTCTAAGCCTTGAGCTGCCAGCTTCTTTAGGAGAATGCTGTGGGAGACAGTGTCAAAGGCCATGCTAAAGTCCAGGTAGACAACATCCACAGCCTCACCCTCATCCACTAGGCAGGTCACCTGGTCATAGAAGGAGATCAGGTTGGTCAAGCAGGACCTGCATTGCTTGAACCCACGCTGGCTGGGCCTGATTCCCTGTTTGTCCTGCACATGCTGCGTGAGCACACTCAAGATGCACCGCTCCATGATCTTCCCCAGTACCGAGGTCAGGCTGACAGGTCTGTAGTTCCCTGGATCCTCCTTCCACCCCTTTCTGTAGATGGGCTTCACGTTGGCAAGGCTCCAGTCTTCTGGACCTCCTCTGTTAGCCAGGATTATTGATAAATGATGGAGAGTGTCTTGGCAAGTTTCTCCACCAGCTCCCTCAGTACTCTTGGGTGGATCCTGTCTGTCCCCGTAGACTTGTGAGTGTTCAGGTGGTGTAGCGGGTCATAAACAGCTTCCTCCTGAGTTATGGGGGGTTTATTATGATCTTCATCCCTGTCTTCCAACTTAGGGGACTGAATACCCTGAGGATAACTGGAATATTACATCTGGCCAATGAGCTACCACATAGTCCTTCTGCCTGCAGTGGCCTGCAGATGCAATCAGTTCAGAGTTCTTTCTGCTAAAGCTTTTCCTGCAGAAAATGTAATTCATTCCCAAAGACTGAAGCTGATATCAACAATGTCAGACGGATGGTGCTGTTATCTCCCAGCAGGCATCCATCCTGTAGGTATAGGTATTGAAAGGGCATACAATTTTATTCATCTTGAAAAATCCTACAAGACAGTGAAACTTGGTGGAGATCAAAGGTATTCTGAGTCTTCTGGATAGTTGAAACAAAGCAGTCTGTGTATGTAGAAAGTACACACTTGCTTCATGCTCAGAAGATAACCACCACTGTGGTACCTTTGGTTCTTCTTCAGATGTCACTTTGCCTTCCTCAATCAATTACCTCTCCTACACACAACTCATTTTTGGGAGTTAATTTCACCAGCATGGAAATACCCTGGAACTTGAGACTTGCCAGGAGTGTTGAAACGATACAATGATCTGTGCACACCTTACTGGAGAGCTTGTGTCAATTGGGATCACTCTGTTTATCTACTTATAAAATCTGTGGTGAGAACAACAGCAGCAAGCATGGGTGTGCAGTTAGCTAACACATGTATTTTGCAGGGTTTTAAGATGAATTAATGAATGTGGAACACATGGGAGTCCATGCACCTGCTGACTAAAGAAGATTAACCCAAAGTATCCTGAAGCTTTTAAGAACTGACATGTAATGAATCCCTTACTACTACATCTCAAAAATACTGCTCTGCTGGTCTCCTTCTAGTGACTTTTATTCTCCTATGGTGCTGCTAATCCATCTGTTCCACCAAAATAAATAAATACTGCTCTGATGAGTTCTTTTAAAATGCTTGGCAAACATATAAATCTCCAACTGATGCTTGTATGCTATAAATTACTAAAGCTGCCCCTACAGTTGACCCCATCGAAGCAGGCTGGCTTGTTCTGACACTGCTGACCTTTCAATCCATATTCATAACATTCTTCACCACCATTTTCACATTAAGAAAGAGCATTGCCAAAGATCAACACAGTGGAATATGGTTTTAACTTCACAGGACAGAAAATGGGTGAATCTACAATGGATTTAGTAAATTATTCCCTGCATGCCAGCAAATTATGAACCTTCTCTTCCTTAGAGGTCTTTGCCTCTACATTGGATGTTATTGTAAACATATCCTTCCATTTAAAGGGAACTATAGGGGTTTTTTTTTAAATGTATCTGTTAAATATTTAATCAAAGCTTTTCATCTTGCAGGCAAAAATGATAATGCAACAGAATGCAAGAAACAAGATAATTTCAAACAGAACTGTCATTTTCATTACACTGGAATGGTAACCAGTATCGGTCAGCAGAGCAAACACTTGGCTACAGAGGCAATAGTAATGATTTCTCTAGAGATGCAGCTGTCTACTGTAACCTAAACCATCCCTTCTTTATTTGCCTTATTTATAAGGCCAGCAAAGAAATTTCAGCAGTCTTGGATTTCCAGCAAAATACAAGAATTTGATCAAAACATACAGGAAGGGCTTCTTTTTCATGAGTTCTCATTCACCCATTAGAGAGTCTCTGAGTCTCAGGCAAGGAGCAGCTTTGTGCAGTTCATAAATCAGTAAGCTCCTGTTGAATGACAATCTTGGCTTTCTTTAGTGTAAACTGATGTTTAAATTCGAACAAGGATTTTCATCCTCATCATGAGTATCAATCAAATGGCCCCAGTGAACTAAATATCAAGAGGATATGCTAGAAGGGCATTAAATGGATCCATAGGAGAAGTTCTAGAAAGCATCTTCCAAACAAGCAGACCTTGGGACAAGGCAGCAGAGAGTTAGCAGTGTGGAACAGTCTGCAGCGAATGTACTCCCAAAATAAACCTTGGGCTGGGTCTGAAAATGTGCATGGGTGGAGTACCAGGGGAAAGGAAGGAAAAGAAAAAGAGGTGGTTACTGGAGCAAAACTGCTTAAGGAAATCTTGCATCTCTGGTATTCAACCAAATATTCTTGCCTTAGCATTATAATAGCAACAAGGAGGAGGAATTTGCTCATGGTTTAGAGGGCAAAGTACAGCCCTCTGGCCATGCATGTTTCATTGGATTCTCCAGGCCATGTGAAATCATTTTTTTCTTTTTAAGTAGGCTTGCAACCTTTCTCGTAAGAATTATGCACATACATGAAAATTAATTGAACGAGTAAGAGGAAAAAAAATGTGAAATAGAGATAATCTGAAGCTGCTTGTTGTTCCCATTCTCCCACCCAGGAGTCCTCAAAACCCTGCTGCTTCTCTTATGAAACCAATCAACTTTCCCTGAGAAGCTATTTCTTTAAATATTATATTGAAATGGCTTCGACTTGCCACAAGGTGATTCCTGTTTAAGATGCCACACCATACAACCATGTATCAGCTGACCCAATCTTATCAAGACAGCACAATATCGTCAATGCTGAGCTTTTACTAATTAAAAATGCCAAATATGAGATGTTAGGCATATGTTTTTAATTCTTTCAGCAAAGTTTTATACCACACAAATCCTAGATGAGACATTCTGACAACGTTCACACTATACCAGCTCCACTCTTTTATTGCATTGATATTTCTTCCTGCCCACTCAGAGTTATGAGGGTCATAAATTAAAAATAGCTATGCAATTTGGGCTACATAATAAAATAAAAAATAATTTTTGTGGAATAGCAGGGGAATAAAAGAGGATGACTGGAGAAGGCTATACCGTACATTGTGAAAAGAAGTGTTAACACAGATAGGATTTTACTTTAGTAAATTCCGTAGTAGTAAAATTAAATGTCATGTTGGTACATGGGACTGTGTTGTGGGTAAAAAAATACATGAAAAATTCTCCAGCTGGTATAAAACAAGGAGACCAAACTGGAGCCATTTTGTGCAATGCTACTACACTCCAGCTAATAATCTGTCTCTATAGCTGGTTAAAAATGCGCTAAAAAATACAAGTATTGTAAAAATCCATCTTGTAAAATTATCCAAAAGAGAGAGGCCTGTCCCTGACAGGCTGTATCTCTGCAAACATTTATGCAAGTGAATAACCATGCCCATGAATGGTCTTATTGTTTTCCAGTTGACTAGGCAGGATTGGGGCCTGTTCCCAGCTGTACAGGAGACGGGAATGTTGGCAACCAACACAACCAAGATATTGGGCAGACCGAAAGATTGATGCTTAGGCAGAGAGGAGAGGCAGATTGCTTTTGCTGGTCCAAACTCAACTCAGCAACGTCGTTACATCAGTCTAACTAAAATTAAGATAAACATCCATACTCTTGACAAATACCTAATCATTTCAAAATCAATCAATCAACAAGAAACAAACAAATGAACAAAAAAAATTAAAGAAAATATTTTCAAAATGGTACTTAAAAAGTGCCTATTCAGAAGGGGAATTATTTGCATTTCATGATGATCCAGCTCATGTTGATACCCAGAACCAGTGATGAGAAGTTTTGGTCCTGGACTCTATGGGAAAGGGCTCGATCCTGCACTTTCTGTTTGCAGGCAGCAGCACCACTAGCTGTATAAAGGACCCAGGTTTAGACCTGCAGTGTCCTCTTGCAGAAGTCCACAGATCTTTCCTGTTCAGAATTAAAAATCAAGGCAGAAATCCTGATCCAAAGTGAGAACACTGCAGGCACACACCAGGAGCACACAGCTCCCAGCAGTGGGGCCCAAAGGACTGGCCTGCCTGTGATTTTGGTTTTCTGAGAAAGAAAGTCATCACTGGGGAGCAGAATCCATCCAAGTGAAGAAAGGGGTTAAGAAACCCTGCGTGACCTACTTGTGAACCTCTCCTGAAACATCCCAAAGTAAGTCAGCAAAGAGCAAATGAAATAATCTTGGGGAACAGTGCCTGATGACTACTTCTACAGTGTCTGATGCAAAGCAGACAGGAATTAACAAGCTGCACACGTGCCTGTGAGTATATACGCATGCAGCTGTGCACACCGGGTTTCAGCCAGCCTGTGATGGGTTAATCAGGCAGATTTCACCTAAGTCTTCCACACCTTTACTTGCAAGCTACCTGTCATGTGAATATCTAAGCAATAACCAAAATTATTTCTTTCCCTTAGCTCATGCACAGGGAAAACTGCCCTTCGGGGTGAAGCCACACGGGAGATCTGGATCAGGCTATGATCAGTCTGGAACAGAAGCCTCCTCTCCAGCAAGATGCAGCAAGATGGTTCATGTTTGGCAAGCCTGTCAAAAACCCTCCTTACATCAGAGCCTGGCAGAAAGAGCTTGATTTAGTTCAGCTCCTCTGGGGATGGTGGGATCTGTGTTTTGAAACCGGGATCTAAAATGGTTCTGCTCTAAGAAGTGATAGCTGTGAGCTCAGGCTGTCTGACAAAAGGTATTTCAATAGAGTAGAGGACCTGACTCAACAGCTCTGGATACAGAAATTCAGCTTTCCTATAGTCCTGTGACCTGCTGTTAGTCTTCTGGATGGACATTTTATCTCACCTTCAGTCTCCTCGTTTCCTGGGAATAAGTGCTTTGGAACAGGGACTGGTCCTTACTCTGCATCTGCACAATGTACTACGGTACATCAAACCTCCTGCCACCTGTGTTGTGCAGGTTACTACAGCTGTGGGCATGTCCCTTGTAGCTGCAGGTGACAGTGCTGTAGATGAATGTGGGGAGGTTTGCATGATAAACATCTTCTGTCTCAAACTCAGCATTAGACCCATAGTGCTGCTGGCTGCACCCAACTTCTTGAAGGTGTGTTTTTGGTCAGCCTGCACTTCAAACTAGAGCAGCCCACAGGTTGCAGTGGCTGCCAACGGGGCTTCTTCCAAGAGGAAAACCACCTAAAAATCAAAGTACAGCAGTGCAACAGCCTCTCTTTCCCACAGAGGCATGCTCTGCCTGGGATGTAAAGATGACAGAGTAGCACCAGGCTATTCTGCAGCCCCTGGTGCTCACACACTGCTTTGAGAGGGGTGAAGAGATAGGAGAAGGAAGGACTCCATTTATTAGCTTTTTTATTCCCTTTAGATAACCAGAATAAAATAAAGAGGCTGTAATGCAGCATTCAGCCAGGCCCAGTGGATTGGCCTGAACTGCATCTTCAACCAGGTCAGAAGACACGTGGTGGGAACAGGAACTATTTTTCTTCTCTATAAATAGTGAAGTACTGACTGCTCAGATAAATACCCATGTATAAATGAATGGTAAAACTAGGCTTAAAGAGAGACTAAAGCAAACACTAACCTTTTTATAGTAACTTATAACAAAGATTTGCCTAGATGGCAGGCTTGTATAAAGAAGTAAATTATCCTACTTCCTCACAGCAGTACAGAGATGCTCTGCAGATTGGCTCATAGAGCAGCCTCTCCAGTAAATAGAGGTGGTTCAGAAAGAAATGAATAATATTTATAAAAACTTAAGCCATAGGTCAGTTAAATCAATAATAAAACATCACTCAATGACAGGACAAACTGGCAAACATGGTGGAAGTTCATTTTTACTTATAAAGGATTTCTATTACTTTCTGGCAGCGCTCAGTGCAAAAGCCTTTAAAATGCCCCAGAAGTGGTGGCTGCTCATCCTGTCCTCCTCCCTGGTGTCCGAGGGACACAGCATGCTGCAAGGGTGTGGTGCTTTGCTTCAAGGAGATGGCAAGAGCACTCCAGTAAAACACAGATGCTGCAGCCTCAGCCAGCTTTGAAGCCTTTGAAGATAATCACACCTTGAAAACACCCCGAGGCATGATGTATTTGCCAGGGAAGAAGTAAAATGTTGATTAAAGAAGGCAATAATCCTATTAATTAAATAATAACGAAGTCCTACTGCTCTTCAGAAAGAGGAAGGAAAAGAAGAAATGCTGTTTTCCTTCATCTTCCCTGGTCCTCCAGCCTTGCAGTGGATGACCTTCCCTGCCACGGTTCCCAGGGATGGGTCCCACTGCTGTCCAGGCTGTGGTGACACTAGCCTGACTGGGAGCTGTAGGCCAGGAGTAAGCCCACAGAGTGACGCTGCTGTAGGACTGTCCCCTGCGAGCGGTGTACCAGACCTATGGTTTCCATGCCATCAGATATTATTAAGGCTACATCTGAGCCAAAATTCTAAAAGACAGCATTGAACACATCTAGGAAAGCTCCTGCAGGTGACTGAGAAATGATACTCCAAACCAAATGTACAGCATATAAATGCAAAGATATCTCTTCTGGCTGGAATAGGAGCCTGGGGAAACATCACTGTGAACTTGCTGTCTTACTGTAGTCTTTCCTCAGCAGCCCGTGCCAGCTGGAGCTGGGTAGCCAGTGTGTAACTGCTGCTGTCTGCAGCTCTGCTGACTTCTGCAGGAGCTGGGGCCTCTCTTGAAAAAGCTTTTGCATCAGCAAATAGTTGGATCCATTATCATGATACTCAGTTTTTGTCTTGATGGAGAAAATGTGGTTACTGCTCTCTATACTTACTGCTCTTCAGGAATTTTCTAGTTACCTACAAGAGAAAAGAATCCATAAAATGGCACTTCCTTTCCCAGCACCCACTTTGGGCTCTTATTCCATGCCCGCATCCTTTAAGTTAATTCAGTCCTGTCAACTGCTCTGTAAGGGGACCTGAGGGGTTCATGTGGAGATGGATGCCAACCTACTCCCTGAAGCTTGGTGGAGGGTGAGGGAGAAGAGGTTGGTGCTGGGACTCACTTGGGTGGGAGAAGAAGCTAGTGCTGAACTCGGGTGGGAGAAGCGGCTGGTGCTGGGTCTGGCTGCAGTGGCTAGCGGAGGCAGCATCTCCCATCCCGCAACCTCGGCTGTCCCGTTGGGCCTCCCAAGGTCGGGGACAGCCGGATCCACATCAGAGGCGTCCTGAGGCTCCGCTTTTGTTGAGGGAGCCGCTCAGAGAGCCTGACGAGAGGGATGCTGAAGCAGGGCACGGTTGTTCCCGCACTGAGGAGCCACGACCCAAAGTCCCCTCCGCCCCTGTCACACCTGCCGTTCAGGTGCCGGCCCCCAGCAGGTCCAGCACGGGCCACGGCCCGACGCCGGAGCTCGGCTGGGGGAAGAGGCCGGGCCGATGTGCCCGGGCAGGGCCGCAGCGGGGGAGGCGGTCGGGCCGCGGCTGGGCCCGGCGGCTGGAGCCGCCTCCTGACGTCGGGAACCTGCCGCGCGCGGGGGCGGGGCGGGCGCCGGGAGCGGCCCGCGGGGCAGGCAGAGCCGGCTGGCGGGGCGCGGCGCCCGGTCTGCCACCGCGCCGAGGGCCGCAGCAGGTAAGGCGGCGGGGGGGAGCCGGGCCCCGGCAGACAAAGGGCCGGGCCAGGTGCGGCGCGGGATCCCCTGGGGATGGCAGGGGGCACCCCGCGCTGCACCGCACCTGGCCCGCCGCGGCTCCTCGGTGGCTCCGGCCGGGGCTACCCGCTCCCCTTCTCAGCAGCCAGCGCGGCCCAGCCGGGGCCCTAGGGAGGGGGCTGGCCCCGGCGGCCACCGTGCAGCCCGGCTCGGGGCGGTGCGAGGCGGCCACGGGGCTCGGCCGGCGGCTCCCGGCTCCCCTCCCCGGGCGCTTTGTCGGGGAGGCGGCGTTTCCCTGGCAGGGCCAGGCGGCGGGCGCGGTGTGGCGACACGGGCACGGAAGCCCTTAGTGCCGGCTCCCTTTTGCGTGTCCGCAGCGACAGAGAGGGCGGCAGGGCGTGCGGGCTCTCCTCGTCCCCCCCTCCTCGGGCCTGCGCTCCGCCGGGGTAGGTCATTCATCCTCCCCGCGGGTGTCACCTGCGCTTCCCCGGGGCTGCTGGGGCGGGGGAGGCCGGCGGGAAGGCCGGGGAGCACAGCGCAGCCCAGATAAAATGGAGATTTCCTTCTCTTGGTGCATTTAGGAATGCAACCGCGATCCCGGGAGGTGGGTGAGGGGAGGGCGAGCGCCTGATGGGTGCCGCTTTTATTTTCCTTCAGCCAGGGAAGAGGAGAACGCGATATTGTGGGAGAGGGAGGAGGAGAGGCGGCAGGAACCGGCTGCCTGCAGCCGGGCTGTAGCAGCCACAACAAACAGGTGTGGCCGGGAGAGTTCCCGATAAGCGCTGCACGCTGCCGCTGCCCTCGCAGGTTACAGCTGCCCGCTCTGCTGCCTGTTGCGGGGATGTACACCGACACCCTACGGAGGGAACACAGCCTGTGTTCCCTGGCCTGGGGGAGCAGCGTGCGGGGGGTTGATGGGCCAGCTCATGCGGGGAGGGAGGGAGGAAGATTTGTGGGCTCTTATATCAGTGTGGAAGTGGGATGAGCAATAGGGAGGCTGTTCTCCTCCCAGTGCCGGTGTAACCGCTCCTGGGAGTGTCCTGTGGAAGGTTATAGGAGCCAGGTTATGTCACCTTACTGATGTGCTGGTCCGGATCTTTGATGATGGGGGAGGCTCAGGCTGTGATTTGTGTGCAGTGACGGCGATGAGGAAATGTTCTGGAAAAATATGTCTTCTTCCCCCCCCCCCCACTGTATTTCATCACTTCATTGATTGGATTCAGCTGCATGCTTTGGTTTTTCTAAACAATTCTTTCTTCAGACTCTTAGTTTTACTTTGCTATGGGAATATTTCCAGGGCTGCAGAGCTCCTACACATGGCACATGGGCAGCAGATCCTGGCACACACTTCACAAATGCTTGTTGCCACGAGACATTAAGACATGAACACAAAGTGCAAAAGGCAGCGCTGAGTCCCATGGCGCAGGAAAATCTGGGAACTGTAGGTGTACATGGGTGTACTTTTACACTTCATTAATAAGACTGTATTGTGTTTTTTTATGTTTAGGATGTATAAAGGTTAAGTGCCAAGCGCCAAAATGAGCGTGACGTCGTGGTTCTTGGTGAGCAGCACTGGCATTCGCCATCGACTCCCTCGGGAGATGATATTTGTTGGCAGAGATGACTGTGAACTGATGCTCCAGGTAATGTGGCTTTTTAAAAAGATTTATTTCTTCTGAAGATGCAGTAGATGTCAGTATCCCCAGAATGTAACGCTGGGGATCTGTAGAGGTGTTGCATGTTTTCATCAGATGACACCTTTGAGAAGGAACATCCATTTTTATGTTGAGCCTGCAATTCCCATGAAGACTTCATATATTTGTGAAAGTGCAATGGAGCTTTCTTTCAAACTGACATGTTATCAGATGAATAGAAGCTGTAGCGGTAAGAGACTAATCAAATATATTAACTGTCTTGATGCTACTAGAAGCAGTAAGCAAAGACATACCATTCTGATCTGTGATTATGCTGCTGGTTTTTGTAGCTTTTAATACATGCACTGCTTACTAGTACGTGTGATTTGATTTGGGGCAGGGTTTTTTGTTTGCCTATTTTTCCCTTTAGCTTTGATTGAATTGTCAATGCTTGTATGTCTCACTTAGGGTTTTTTATCATGGTAGGAAATACTGATGTTTAGCAGAGAAACTCTAGCTGTTTTGGTGGAGTGAATAAGTCAGTGACCTCTTCCCAAAGTAATTGTGTTACTTGGGCAAGCTTGCATCTTCTGTTAGTGCTTCCCAAACCAGTGTGTCTCTCTGCTGGACCTAATCCAACGTGCCTGAACTGTTGACTGTGCTCTGATGTTTGACAGCATAAGTAATGGATGTCACTCCAAACAAATGGAGCTGGAATCTTGCAAAGAGCTTTTGACAGGAGCAGTTTAGCTCAGGAATTTGTAGAAGCTCAAAATTAAATTAGTGCTTCTTCTAGACCCATGCCATGAGTACTTAAATGCCAACAAATATTTGATTGCACCTGCCTGTCCCCCTTTTTGCCCCTTTACAGAGGTGGCAAATGTGCCTGTTGGTGGCAAAATTAGGAAGCTGCACAACAGGGACTCCCTCCCATGTGGTTATGTCCTAAATGCTTTGCTGATGTTCTACCAGGCAGATTATGTTTGTAGTTACTGCAGGGGTTTTGTATGTTATGTTAGAGGGAAGTCTGTTCAGAGGGGTAGAAGTTCTTGTACGAGGTGTACTTGGAAGGCAAAGTGTTATCTAGCTGTAATAAAATGTTAGTGTCCACAGAAAGAGGGCTTGCAGTGTTCGTACCGCTCTGCTAGCTGGCAGTGAATGGCATCGCTGTGCTGCAGTGGTAGAATATGAAGCACACTCCTGTTAAACAGCAGGTCTTTTGTTTGGGTTCTCCCATGAATCACATTATCTTTTTTTCTTCATGTTTCTATGTGTCTGACTGGTGAGGCATGGAAAGGTGAGATATTAAAAGTGTAGTCTCTAGTGACTTGAAGGGCGAACACATACACAGTGTCTTTGAATTCCAGAACTGGCCCGAGTCTTAGGGTACCCATCTTTATACCTTTTGAAGGTACCTGAGATTTTTTTTTTACTGTCAGGGTTCAGCACTCTGAGAATCAAGTTGTGCACCCTAAAATAAAAGTACCTAAATATCAGTCATGCTTAAAATGCATTGCTTGTTTCTCTGGTTACTTATGGGGTTAACTGGACGGCATGGATTGTGAGCCACTCCATGCCACAGGGTATTTAATGCTTCATGGCAAGTCTGAGCTGGCTTGTCAGTGTTGCATGTGGACTAGCAACCTTGTGACGCTCTACATTTGCCATGCTCTTTTCTGTGAGGTAAGTGAGTTGGGATTACTGGAGGAGCCAGCAGTACCTGTGAAAGTGGAGCAGTTGTATTTGGGGGCTCATTGGTGGTGGAGGTATTGAAGGAGGTTTTTGTTACTTTATCAGAATGAGGGCTCTGGATTCTCTGTAAGAGCTTGTGTTCATGGGATGAGTTGCATGTCACTCTTTATAAACATACTAGTTTGCCATCTCCAGTAATAAAACTTTTTCTATGATCACATGTAAGGACTTATTTTGGACAGCACTGCACAGTATTTTCCTAGCCATTTGCTTATAAAGATATTTTCCAGAGCTACCTTGGGCTCTAAATGAGATGACTGCAGTAAGACTCAATGTGGAAGAGAGATGGTGAACAGAGACTTGATATTCAAGAAAAGTTGTGTGTGAGCAGATGGAGGATGAGATCTAAAAATAGACTTTTTCCTGCTGTGACTCTCTATGTCACAAAATCGTTGTGCAGACTGGCACAATCATTTGTCTTGGGAAAAGCTTAAGGAGCAGGGCAGCTATCAGAGCAGATGGACAGAGCTCTTGTGACAGTTTGCACCTGTAGTATTTCTGTGGTACTAACCCTGAAACTGTATATTCACTGCACAGTTATTTTGCTTATATATTTAAAGATACTGGCATTTAATCCCTTAAAGTGTGCAACTGGAAGTAGACTGGCAGTGTCTGGGGAATTAACTGGATGACCTGTTCAGTGTTTTTTTGTCCCTAAGACTGTTCCTGCTTGGTGATTTCATCGTGATAGGGTTTATGGTTCCCTGTGGGGACTGTGTGTGTTAGGTGGTGTGCAAACATATGACACAGAGATAACCCTTGCCTCAGAGACCTTGCAGCTTTGCCTTTCTTATTTTACTGTTTTAGGAGTGTCTTGTCTTTTGATATTTTCTTGGAACATATTGTCTAAAGGTATCAGATCCCTAAACAGTAAAAAAAATGATGGCTTTGCCACCAAACAATCAAGCTTTAGTTTTGCCTGTGTTTACTTATTTCACAGAGGTATTAGATTTGCTTTCTGGTTAACAAAGAAGTGAAGAAAGCCAGAGTCTTTAAGCTTAAACTTAAGTAGATTTGATAGTGGGGAAACATAATCTTCCTTGAAATCTTCTATACCTACTAAGAGGACTAGAAATATTTTAAATGTTTCTGCAGCACTGTAAAGCTTCTAGTACAAGTAAATGTGAGATTTACATTGGGTTTGAATGTTAATGCAGGGGCAAAAATACCACGTAGCGTAGCTTGGCACGCACAGTGCTGTTACACAGAGTCAAGGGCTCAGTTCTGCTGTTTCCCTAAAAAAGTGCTTGATTTCTTCAACAGTCTCGCTGGCTCCCTTCAGGTAACAGCCAACAATCAGCAGATGTATGGAAGTCTATACATTCACTAACTTGCATTAGCCTGTTTTTTTCTGTGAAGCTTGGTGGTAGTAGGAAGTAGTTATCTGAAAAGATTTACCTTTTTTTTTACCAAAAATAAGAGGGGTTTTGGACCATTTTGGACAAAGTAATTTTCCCCTCTGCAACATTTTTCTTAGGAAACATAGTTGCCATTTTTATCAGCTTTGATTCTTTGCTTAATGTGATGGGTGTTTACTCAGGGGGCAAATGTTTTGCAAACTCAGAATTTTCACTTAATGGTTAAAACCTTCCCCTCTGCCCCTAAACAAAACCTCTTTTGCATTTTTGCTAAATGTAAATATTTAACAGAAGGGAAACCAGGGTCATGATTTCCCTGGTTTTGTTTGAAAGAGAAATGTTTTTTGGAAAATTTGGGAAAGCAAAATGTTTAACCATTGCTCCCTTGAGTATTTTCTTTAGAGCAATGGTTTGGGGATGCTGTTGTCCTTTGCTGGGTGCGGTGGTACACGTGAGTGTGAGTTACAGCAGATGGCATGATGCTTTCTGTTTTATACCTTTGTCTTGTGTGCTTTTAAAGACAGCTTGACACTTCCTATAATGAGACACCATTTTTTAATTGCTTATAACTCTACTAAACTTTGTAACTGTTTGGGGTGAGAGTTCATTTTCTAGGTATCTGTTTTAGGCAGTGTGTTCTGGACACAGTCAGCTCTGTGAGCAACTCTGAGAAAAATGCTGTTTTCTTAATGTAAACTATTTAAAAGTATATTTAACCCATTATTTGAAGTTGTGGCATTGTAGAGCTTGGGGGTGACACTTTTCAAGAGTCAGTGTCTAGGTCAGAGGTGGTATTTTTTATTTTATCCTCCCTCCCCCGGCCCCCCCCCCAATAATCTAAATGTGTTTGACCAAGTTCCAAACCTTTGAAAAAACATTGGGGTTTGCATGTTGTCAGCAGGGATTTGCTTATTACTATTGTCTTAGGTCATGTTTCATCTAGGGGTGAGGTTGGTGAGAGGATGGATCAGAGAACAGAACTGTCACAGACTGGGCAAAGAGGAACTAAGTGCAGGGACGCACAAGGCTGTGGTTGAGATGCAAGAGCAATTGCACTAGATTAGATCAGGGTGCATCTAGCCTGGTATCCTGACTCAGACAGTGGTCAAAGCAGCTGTCGAGGAAAGTGCAAGAACAAGCCAAGAGTATAATGATACTTCCAGAGTACTTGCTCAGCCTCTTGACTCAGGAAGCCAGAGGCCAGATCTTTGCGTTTAGTCCTTGGATTTCTACTCTGTAGAGCCTCACCGGGAGATTAAGATTTGGCTGAGCAGGGAGGCACAGCAAGGAGTCTGTCTTGGGTGCAGAGTGAGAGGAGGAGCAGCAGGATGTGGAAAAGTGGAGGGTGGTGCATATAGGGCAGAAGCTGTTCAGTGTGGGGAAAGCAGGCATTGCAGGATGTGACTGCTGAGCAGCATCTCCCTTGGGCCTGAGAGGGACTCCAGACTTGATTTTACTCTGGTGTCAGCAGAGAGCTGTGAAAGCTCCTGGCCAAGCATCTGTCACTGATCCATATAGGACATTGCATGCTGCTTATGGTATCAATTAGTCAGTTCAAGTGCTAGGGGCTTGTGAGCTGAACCCACCAGTTTGTTCTGCTGGTGAATCAGATAAATGGTTACTTGATACTGCTTGAATAGGCATTTTCCTCTTTTTAGCTTGTTTTGGTAAAAAGCTGGGGAATTACAAGTGTTCTAGGCACTGAAGGAACATTCTTATGGCTGCTAAGTGAGGTGTTTATAGCTGTGGAGCGGTTACAACATACCAGTGTGGAGATTGCCTGCGTAATCCTGCTTCTGCCCCTGTATACCTAGGCATGAAGATGCAATCTGTTATTGTGTTGTTACCAGATATTTTTCCCCTCAGTGCACGGTGCATTTACAAATAATGCAGTGTGATGGTGAACTCTGTGTGTATGTGACATCTGGTCAAATTAAGGTTTCATTGACCTGACGTATCCTACCTTCCCTGCACTGTACTTGAACAAGTGTGAATAGGTGTGGTTAGTTTGTTTACAGCATTATGCTGGGAGGAAGCAGGTGGTGTGAACTTGGTAGCTTATCTTTTTCCTGGTACTTCTAGGTGAATTCACTTGGGAGCTCCCAGCAGAAGCCATGAGGGATCTCTGCTGCCTTTGCATCCTGACCTCCTTCCCCATGGAAGCGTGGGGCTGGAGTGGGAAGCTGTAGCAGGACAGGGCAGTGTTTTGCAACTTGTGCTGTTTTCCTGCAGTTATCCAGAGGGTATAAACCAGCACCTAAGTTAGTCCCAGGGCCTTGGGAATTGCAGTGATCCTGAGACAGTCATTCATTAGGTGTCATAAGGGAAGTAGGTGTCTTACAGGCAGAAGGGAGAGAATCTAGCCTTGGGAAGGCTCTGCTTTTTGACAGGTAGTGTTTCCGGGTGCCTGGGCAGCAGCTGTGGGAGGAAGGATGCACATCCCGTATTTCCAGGCCTAGAGTTGTTTTTTTGGCTCTTGGCTCTCCCATTGTTTACTGTTAATGTGCAGTTGACAGGAAGATTAGGATGTCTGATGAAATGGGGGTTGAGGAGGCTGGAGGCATGGCAGGAACAGCAAACCTGGGAGGGGAGTTCATTGCTGGAGGCAGGGTAGGGAGAGAGGTGATGGTGGCACTGCCAGCAGGTGGTTATTAGGGGTGAGAGGCCTGCACGCGCCTGGCAAGGTGCTGGGAGCCTGGCCTGCGGGGGGAGGGTTTGTCCCTCTCCAGAGCATGCAGGAAAAAAAGTGACCCCTTCCACATCTGAGATCCTGATCCAAGCACTAACGTGGCTTCTGTCCCACTGAAGATGATGCTTTTCTGTGTCTCCTGGGTGCCTGTGTGAAACAAAGGGAAAGCCAAGTGCATCTGTGGGCAGCATGTTCCCTGCCTGCAGTCAGGATCTGACCCTGGGTCACTTGAACCAGTCCTCCCCTTTGGGAAAAGGGAACCAGCAAGCAAAAACCCATTCTACCCCAAAATAATGGGTTAAGTTTTTATGGGAACAATGCCAGCCTCCAAATCCCTTTGCCAAGCTGTGGGGATTACAGTTTCATTTTCCTGGGGGATTTCTCTCTTTTGTTCAGTGCCTTATTTTTTGCATGAATACTCAGGCCCTGGTCCTGCCACAGATCCACTAAGCCCATGATCTCGACTGCAGCAGAGCTGAAGGCAGGAGCCTTTGCAGCGTGGGAGCTGTAATGTGAGTCCAGCTTCAGAATGAGGTGGCTGCACTTGCTGAAGAGACATTTGTCTGCTTAGGCAGAGTCGTTTAAAAATGGGCAGCAGATGCCCCTGGGAGCGATCAGGCTGCGTCTTGTGGGGGTGTCTCACTTGCAACCAGCCTGGGGCAGGATTGAGCATTCACTCGTATTATGGAAAAGTACTGAAGTGGACATTATGTGCAACTCTGAAATGTATTGTGGTGAAAGAGGGAGACCCAGTGTTCATGTCTATCATTAAATGTTATCTGGAGTTTTACTTTTGAGGAGCAAAAATCATATTTCAGGCCAGAATGCAAGGGATTTTTTCATTTAAAATTTCTTTTTTTTTTTTTTTAAAGTTGGCTTTGCCTGTCTCCCTTCTAAAGTGGAACTCTGGGAGAGATTTGTATTTCCTTACTGGGACACTTGTGCAGAGCACAGTACTGGCAATGTAACCTGTTCACTATGGAAAGTATTTGAGCAAATGTTTATTTCATGCTGCCACCAGAATGCTGCACTTATCTTGTGCCAGACGTGCACAACAGACTGCAGTGAGGAACAGGGAAACTGCTCTCGTTTGTTTATTTTATCTCCAATACCACGGTGCCTCGTGGTGCTGGCAGGGCTGAGGTCCAAATCTCAACCCTGAGCAGTCGGTTTTTGCCCATGGTAATTCTCCTGGGGAAAAAGCAGCATCTGTACCTACGTAGACAGCTGAGCTGTGTCTGCTCCCCAGCCCTGTGGGGAGACGCAGGCTGTCTGGCTTATTTCTCCTCCTGCCTTCCTAAGCAGGTCTCGTTTCCTTGTGGGTTTTGCTTGGCGTCTGTGCAGCTCACGGTTCCATCCCCAGTGCCCTGTTCTGTGTATCAGACCCTTTGCCAAACGCAGAGCTGTAGGGTATCTGCAGCACCCATAGCAGCGTGATGTGCACCTCTGTGGAGACTCCTGTGTGCTTCTGAAGCTGCTTTTGCTGCTCCCGTGCTAAGCAGGGGCTTTTGCGGATTTGTTTGCTGCAGTTTCGAGAATCACAAGCGAGCTGCCGGGCTGCATGTCTGATTGGAGACTGATGATGGAAGATGTTGGTACCAGTATGGGACTGGCAGATCCAGAAGTGCCATTCCTATCTGTGATTTGGACTATCTGCTTAATATGATATTGGAAGAAAGAAGAGCTAGAAGATACCTGGGTCTTCAGGTATATGCTACAGGTGCATTTTTTTCTACTAGGTATTTAAAACATGATGCATTGTAGATAGTGTGATGGAGAAGCAGGACAGCCTTTGATTAGGAAGTGATTTGAATGTCAGGAAATGCATGCCTTGGATGAGCTTAGTGTAGTAACAAATCAGTGTCCATGTTTTCACTTCAGAGAAGTGTAAATGTTGTTAATTGGAAACGCACACATTGTGTTTTCCCAAGAGTTGTTTTCATTTCATAACAGGTCCAGTGTCGGGGCATGGCGAGAACACTGTGTTCTTCCTTCATTCCCAACCTCTAGAAGTGCAGTCTTACTTCTTGCCTGCAGATCACTAGTGCATGGGAAGAGCCCTCCCTTCCCCGTGTTCTTTCCCCCTTTTCAACTTCATCTGAGGTGCTCCAGCTCTGGTTTTGCTGTTTGGGTCCAAGTAGAATCTCACGGATCCTTGTCATAGCTGAGGAGTGCTGCTTACCCCACTGCAAGTACTTTTCTGGTGAAACATTAACTGGGGGGGTGTACTGGTTATCTTCGGCTTTTGACATCTGTGTATAGTCAAGTCAGGTTTTTTTTTTAACACTTTATTGGAAATTAATGCTTTTTTTCCACTTTTTCAAGGTTCCACTTGGACCCTTGAATCCCTTCCCGACAGATGAATCGGTCTCGCCTTGTGTTGTGGGGGTTGTGACTGATCAAAAGCAAGGCTCAGTATTTGGTGCAAGTGTGCATTTAAGCTAGGGCATCCTCTTATATTTGTGATTCAATCAATTTAATGGCAGCTTTTTGATTTATAGATGCCTAAAATCTTTCCAGTGGAGTTGCAGATGAGCTCTGCACCGAGGCCTGATCTGTAATGTGTGTTTACTCAGACCTCTTAAATCACTGTCCGTGATTCACTGGGTCATGCATTGGGAATCATAGAATGGTTTGGGTTGGAAAGGACCTTAAAGATCATCCAGTTACAACCCCCCTGCCATCAGCAGGGACACCTTCCACTAGACCAGGTTGCTCAAAGCCTCATCCAACCTGGTCTTGAACACTTCCAGGGAGGGGGCACCCACAACTTCTCTGGGCAGCCTGTTCCAGTGTCTCACCACCCTCACAGGAAAGAATTTCTTCCCAATATCTAATCTAAACCTGCCCTCTGCCAGTTTAGAGCTGTTGTGAAGCATTGGTCTGCTGGGCTGGAGTGACTTCTGCAGGATTGTTCTCGGGGTTTCGGCTGTTAGCAGTCTGGAAACTGGTTGGTCTTCTCTTTGGAAGTGGGGCTGAGGCAGTCTGCGCCTCTCAGAGAACAAAAGCACCATCAGCCGCTGGGTTGCTGCTGTCACTGCATGCAAGAGCAGTTTATGTTAAATGTGACTGATGTTGAAATAAACCACACCTCGGTTCTCAAGTAAGAGTGACCTTTGGCAAGTCAGCATCAAAATAAGTAAGGTGTGATTTTAGTTATTTTAAGTTGAGTTTCCTTGGAGATGGGCCCTTAGGAGCTCCTGCTGTCGGTTCCTGTGATGTTTGCTGGTTTCACATAAACAAAACTAAGAGATTTCCTCTCTTCTCCACAAAACCATGCAATTTCACAGAAGTGTGATCTGTGTTAACAGTTTGCTGTGTTCCTGATGTGTTCTTTAAAGAGAAGCATCTTTGGAAGATGGGAAGTTTTGGCATAAATTGGTTCCTTTGGTGACCTCTTCCTGCTTTTATGTAGGAGAATATCATACTGCTGGAATGCATCTCTGCTCCCCTGGGATGACCCTTGTCTGGTTTGGGACACCTGAGTGGCTGTAGTCAGCTGTTGTAAAATATAGCAGCCCAAAGGCTGTGCTGACTTACATCAGGGTCAGATCCAGGGCAAACTGACTTTTTGGGAGACAGCTGTTCCCAGAAATAAACCCTTTTTTAAATGACCTGTGACTTGGTTCCAGATAAAATCTACCTTAATTTTTTGGTCTGTATTGGCTTTTGGAGTAGAAGCCTTTCTTCCCTTGGAAGGGGGCTAGAGGGGTTGTTCTTGCCTTTAAATTCTGGTAATCTTTAAGTGAGTGTCTGTGGCATGCTGTAAAAAGCTAAAGAAAACACTTGGGAACAGTGATGTCCGTGGTTTTGGGTAGCAAAGGGACTAGGGAAGATGTTGCATCTGTGCTGTGCAGGCAGAACCTCTGTGCCCCATTGGTTTTGAGTCCAGTGGGATGAAAAGTAGTTACATAAATGCCCTGGATGAGGAAAGGGGATTTCTTCTATCTGTGCTGTGAGTGGGAATGATCTTCCCCCTTTGCTTTGTAGGTGAGGTGCAGTGAGCCCTATAGGAACCCCAGCCAGGGTGCAGTGCCCACCCTGCCCAGTGGTTGTGGGGATGGACCCTGGGTGGGCAGCATCCCTGGACCATCCTTACACTGCACACACCTGCTGCAGCTGCTTGGGCAATTGCAAATTGCATCTAATGTGAACAGTAATGGAAAGAAGCATCAGCTTCACATTGCAGATGTTTACAACCTGCCTGTTTGAGGTGGGTTGGATACTAGGTGTGGGGATTGCGTGGGGATGAGAGGCTTGTGTCTGCCCCTCCTTTGAGGGTGTTGCTGTGCGTCACGTCCCGTGTTTAGGTCTCAGTATAGCAGGAGATACAAGTGAGATGCACTGACCACATTGCCTCTGCCTGTCCCACCAATTGTTGGTTGTTTCTTTGGGTTGATTCTTTCAGTTGCTGTCCGAGCAGCATCAATTGGGCAGCAGAGCATTGAGTGCTGCCTTGTTTTTCAGCTCCCATGAGCTGACACTTTATAAATTCAGCAGCACACACATACCTGTGTTAGTGATGCAGTTGGAGGCTTGGAGTCACCTGCCCCTCTCCTCACTGCCTCTGTTTGTGGTGGCATGTTGTGAGTGGTGTGAGGGACATCACAAGGTGGAAGGGCAGTCTTCTGGCCAAGTGTGTGCTTGCTTCATATTGGTACTTCAGGGTTATTCTGGACGAGTCTCCTGGGCTGACATGCTCTGCAGGGCAAGGAGCTGCCATTTATCAGCTGTTGGGATATTACCAATGTACTTGACATTGCCAGAGGCAGAAGAAATTCCTGCAAATGGTAGCAGTTTGTCCAGAAAAGTCCTCTGTGTTTTCACCAAGGAATTCCCCTGAAACAATCTTTGCCTCTGCATGCTTGCAAGGAAGTAGATAATGTCTTGTTGAGAGCAGTTCTGTGGAAACTAGCATGTTTATACTTGGGAAAAGGAACAGACTTTTCACTGAGAACTTGTTGGTCGATGCCCAGGCAGAGGAAGATTATCTGACTTGGAGCCTGACTCGTCTCCCTGCGCTGGTAGCACGCCTGACCCTCCCCTGGCCTCAGATACCAGGGAGGTCTCTGTGTTTCGTGCGCTTGCTGATGGAATGACCAGTTCCAGTGACTGGTTGAGGTCAATTGCAGCAAGAATTCAAGTCAGGAGAGGCAGTAGCTCTAAATGCAGACAGTCTGGTGTTTTTATAGCAGTAACATGCCATATTTAAAAATCATTCAGAGATTTTGTTCTAACACTTCTTCGTCAGAAGCCTGACACTGTTCATGCTGAAGTGTTGTACCCTGTTTTGAAGATAAGGTGCATTTGGTACTTGTGCGTTGTGGCAAAGCCAGTGGTACCAAATCACGGTCCAGTTCAGTGCTCTCAAACCTAGCTTTAAATTGAATTTTCCTACACTTGCTTTCTTTCTCATCCCAAGTTTACTAACCTCCCTCCAACTTGGAAAACGTCCTAGAATTTAAATCGGCTCTGGGACATAATCCTGGGAACAGCATACATTGTTGTGAATAAGTTTGGTTTGTAACTTAAGAAAAATATTTTTTTCTCTTTGAAAAATAGGAAGAAATAATCACAAATAAGAATGTCCTTAGTGATGAGGCCACTGGCTTCAGCTGGTGAAAAATGGAGCTCTTCTAGTTTGCACTGGCTGAGATTCTGCCTCCAGGCTTTCAGTTTGACTGGTTTTGTTTTCAGTGTGTATTGATATAGTTTATTGAAATTATGGCATAGTCTTGACAGCCTTCAGTGATTTTAAATTTTTTTCTCTCTCTCTCCGTGCAAATGGTGTATTGTCTTCAGTGAACTGTTTAAACAACCGAGGAAGCATTTACTGTTTATCCTTTGGTTATCTATAGTAGTAAATAATATTTAATCCTCCCTGCTTTTCCCCTCTCTCCCCCCACCCCATATCAAGTTAGTTTAATGTCTAAATGTTGGTTTAATTAACAGTGTCTCTTATGCCTGACCAGCCTCACATTCATTGTGCTTTCATTGCCAGTCCCGCAGTGTCGATAAGCAGCACGCTGTAATCAACTACGACAAGGAGAAAGATGAGCACTGGGTGAAGGATCTTGGGAGCTTAAACGGCGTAAGTAGCAAACCTCCTGGCTGATTGCTGAGTCTGCAAGCACTTGTGCACTTAATTCTACTGTTAGACCCTTTTGGGTCACTGCAACTGTTGGCAGGAGTTAAGCTAAACATACATAATTATTTGCAAGGCCTGAGATGGAGGTCATGTAGTATCTCATCTTAGAAGAGGAAAGCTTTGGTGGTTACTGTATGTCTTTTTCCCTTTCTTCTGGTGTCCTTGCAGAATGCTTCAGGGCTCACAAAATCATAGAGCCTCTTACAAAAGAGGAGGAAATAAATTCAGTCTCATTTTGAGGATGTTAACATTAAACTGGTGAAGATTCTGGAGCAGCTGTTCAGCATGAGCAGGGTGACCTTTTGTCAGTTCAGTTGTCAGCGCATGGAGTGATTTATGGGATGATGAGACATTTAATTTCTTTGGGGAGAAACTATTTTAAACCACTTTTTTTCTTTTTTTGTAATAAAAATTGCTGTTTTGCCTGCCTTGAGCCTAGTTTGTGTGAAGATGGAGGGACAATGTGAGCCCAGAATAAGGAGCTGAGCCTGCCTGTATCTTAACCCTTGCTCTGGTCCCAGTTCACGCAACGGTGTTAGGCTGTTTACTAACCTCCCTCCAACTTGGGAAACATCCTAGAATTTAAATTAAAGCTAAAAATTAAAAAGCTATTAAATCTAATATCTCCATGAGAGCTTTCTCTGCCCACCCAAATCTGTGATTTTTTTAAAGTACACCATTGTAGCTAAAACTGTCCTAATGTCACAGCATGCCTCTTTTTTGGCTGTTTCTTCATACCAGCAGAGCTATTCCTCTGGTTCACATAATTGTCTTCCCAGTAGGGGTGTTAGTGCAGTCATTGTTTTGGGCTTAGAAGCAGAAGCCTTCCACCATTCACAACCACAAACCACAAGAGGAACCCAGAAACTTGTACAAAAACAGTGGCTAAAGCAGACCTCAACTGTTCTGTGTCTTCTGGCATCTGGAAAGAGCAAGAATGAGTGTTAATCCTTCTCAGCCTAATAGCTGGAGGCACAGAGCCCTGCTGAAATGAGAATATTCCCAGTAACTGGTCTGGGCTCTAGCTGGTTCTCTGGTTCAAGACCTGTGGTATTTAACTCATGGTGACAAGAGAGGGAAGGCTTGTACTTCTAATTCTCTCCTATCTTCACATGCTAAAGCGTATGAATTGACAACGTTTCAATAATAGACTTGTGCTCAGAGTGGCAGTGGAGTGAAAGGAGTGATAGCAGTGCCTGTCTTCTGCAGTTGGTCAAACATACTTCTGTTGGAGAAGACTTGTGGCCAAACTAAATTTGTTTTGCATGAATTATTTGAAAATTTTCATGAAAATTTGTTTTCCCTGCTGAAACTAAAGAAGTCGCTTTTGAGGACCTTGATATTAATTCCATTTTCATAATTTGCTTTTATTTTGTGTTTACTTTATGGCTTGTCAGCAATGCATTATATGGCTTTGCTGGATAATATGGTTCATATTAATTGTTCTGTATTGTTTTTATTACAATGTTCAGTTGATTCTGCAGTCGTTAATAAGGGTCTTTGTTTTGAAGATAGCATTTCTATTGGCAATAAGCAGTTTCCTTGGATTATTTTATTGGAAGTACCCATGGACGAATAGGTAACAACATCAAAATGGATTTTCTTGCAGACTTTTGTTTTACAGAAAATTCAGCAAGTAATTATTCCTGTTCCAGATCTGACTGTTGTGGGATTTCCAAATACTAAAAAATTTAATGCAAATAGAAATTCCATGCCTTTTAACCAGCTTCACTGCTTTTATTCTGAAATTACAAGCCTCTTCACCAGCTCTTCTGTAAATTGCCAGGAAGCTGGGGGCTATTGTTGTCTGAGGCTCTAGTTTCCTGCTCTAGCATTTATTTTTCCTTTATGGTTAATACTTGTTCTTGTCATGCATATTTGGCTTGACTGAGGTGAGAAGGCAGAAGACGACTGTGACTCAGTGGTGAAAGCATGTAAATTCATTTTCTAGCATAATTTTGATTCATCAGAGCACAGCTGCATTTGAATTGAGGCTACAAAGACCCAGCAGCGGGTTCCTGGTCTGTGAGGCTGGGTGAATCCCACCTTGAGAGGCAGGGTAGCTCGTGGTGTCTGTGACTGCCCTGAGTGCCTAATCCCCATCAGCATGTTGGTGCTTCTTCAGCTGAGTTCCTGATTTATTTTTATTTAGCCTGGGTTATTATAAAAGTACCTTTGTGAACATGTCCGTGAGTCCTTGTTTCGTTGCTCCGTTGTCCTGCGAGAATTGTTCCTTTGGGGGTCCTCTCAGAAAGCAGATATCTGAGACATTTGTTCACAGCTATGAAGTAAGGTTCTTGCACCTTTGTACAGTTAACTTAGTTTCTTTGGGCCTGGATTAACTGCCTGGAGCAGAGGAATAATGAGCAGGTGAATCTGTTGCGTGAGCGGCGTGTTGTGCTGATATATGGCGTCTTGGACAACGTGGCTTCAGACATCGTGGTGATGCCACTGCAAAGGCTTGTTTTCCTTTGCATTCTCATTTCCCCCTTCCTCTGTGATAGGCTTTGCTTGTTAAATTAGCCAGCCTTGGGGCTGACACCAGTCTTGTTTGACATCCAGTGGGAAGCTGATTCCCAGCTCAGTAATTAGAGTATAAGTTGTTGTAGCTTTTATTGGACCGTTTGCTGCTCTTGCTGGTTGTGAAGGGCGGAGGAGAACTGAGAGCATCTGAAGTTCCTAACTTCAGGCACCTCATTGATGTGCTCAAGTTGGGGACTAAAATTTCATTTGCAGTTGGTGGAAAGGTAAATCTCCCTAGAGGTCTCTTCAGAGCACCTTGCTTTGAAACATAATTGGGGTGCTCTAACCTGCCCATGGGAGCTACTTGCCGGTGGTGATTTTTCTAGGGAGCTTAGCTCCTCACCTGGCTGACTTTGTGCTAGTGAACCCTGAATGTGGGCAGTGCCGTTGGCAGATGGGCATGGGTGCCCTCCAGGAGCTCTATCCATCTGAGATGCATCACCTTGATACCCTCAGCCAAAAACCATTCCTGTGTTCTTACCTGCAGACGTTCGTCAATGACGTGAGGATTCCTGACCAGAAGTACATCACCCTAAAACTGAATGATGTCATTCGCTTCGGCTATGATATCCTTGTCTGAAGGTGGAGGGGGACACGGTCTTTGAGTGGGTTTTGTGCTGTTTGCTGCATGGAGAGTTAACAGTGCTAATTGTGGCAAATGAGTAAGGGTGTTTGTTTTGTCTCCTGGAGCTTTTGGGTGGCTTGTAAGCTTTTGTTTCTCCACCATGGACCTGATTCACAGCACATTAATCATGATGCCTGCTACCTTCATTGGATTTTGAATCAGGCTCTGTACTGGTAGCAGTGACTGTGGAGGTGCCTCTTCAGTCTCTTTCTACGGAAGGGCTATGATTTTTCCTTTTATTTGGGTGGCAGCTCTAACTGGTACCGGCCAAGGAGTGAACATATTTCATATGCTTTTGTATGAACTATGATCTTCCTATTTTTTTTCATCCAACATGTATTTTTTTTGGTAATAATTTCACCCACATGCTTTCTTTCAGACAATTTGCAGGTCTTCAGCCTTAAACATTCAGCTTTGGGGCTTGTGGTCAGACCTTTGACTCTCTATCGATTGAAGTTCGCCAGTGCAAATTGCTTCTGCCACAAAGTGCGAGAATAAATCTCTCTTTAGAAAAGCAAATTTCACTTCTATAGACAGAGGTGAGGCTAGGCTGCAGTTACTGCTTTGTTTACAAAGTCACAAATCCTGCTAGTGCTTGCTAAAACACCTTTGCCTTCATTCTTTTCCTTTCTGTCTTGATGTGACTGTATGACTGTAAGCATGGATTTTGGAATGCTGTTCTGAGCCCGTAGATCAACAGTGGTAAGTATAGGCTCCTATTGCTGCCTTTTAATGTAATCTCATCCTCTTTTTTACTTTTTTTCAGTTCTGTCTGCCAAACTGTACCCACTCAGGCTGTAGCAAGTTTCTTTTTGTGGGGAAATTTCAGTTAAAACAGTCCAGACATTTCTGAGAGTAGAGGCAGAGACTAAGTTTTCCCATTGAGGGGGAGGAAGTGTTTGGCTGGAAAACTCTTGTGCATCCTTGACCCCAAGACCATATTCTTGTGCCTTTTGTTGTTCCCATGATAATCGGTTTGTGTTTGGCCCTGCTGTAGCCCTTGAAGTACTCCAGACCTTACTGGAGCCCAGAGAGCTGAAGCACTGAGGAGAAGTTGAGCCTCCCTGGTCTTCCAGGGATCTGGATACCTTGGCTCTAAGCAGTGACAGTGCAGGAACACTTCCTGTTGCAACAGGGCTGCTTACACTGCATGCAATGCAATCCTGCATCTGCTGGAAAAGAGGGTTTTCCGGGCCTTGTGTAAGATCATGCTTTTGATCTTGGCCTTGCTCTGTCTCTTGCTATTCTAGAAATTACAAATCCTTGCTTCACAGTGATATTTCTTTTCTTTTTTTTTTTTAAAAAAAAAAAAAGGAAGATAATTGCTGAATCTTTGGAAAAAGAAAGGAGACACATTATTTGCCTTCAGATCAACATTTGAACAGGGTGCAGTGGATGAAGGCTCAGGCATACATAGGCAGAAAAAATACTGAGTAGCCCCTTACAGAGTGCTGCCCAATAAAAAAGCCCTGTCATCTGGGATCATGTCATTAGAGGTGGCATTTCAGTGCACACGTGATGAAGCCTGTTACAGTCCCATTGCCAACCTCAGTTGTAGCTTTTCTTGACTTTGCAACTTTGCAAATGTTCTTTTGATGTAGCTAGTCAGTGTCTTCTGGTCTCTCGGTGTGCGGGGAAACTCGTAGAAGATTTGCTGTGAACTCCAGTCTAGTGAAAGCATAAGCCAGTGCCTAGAGCATGGGTAGGTTTTAATGGCTGTGATACAGGTTGTAACTTTTTATAGAAAGCAGTTCTGAGCACTGAGCAGCCGAGTTGAAGTGTTTAGTCCTGCAGCCCTTACATGGATATTCATGTGAAATGAATGACTGCGTTTATGAATTGTAGGTTTTATTGCCCTCGACAGGAATGCTTTAAAGAATGTAGATTTTAGAGTCATCTTTTTACTTCAGCATAGTTGCTATGGCAGTTACAATCTCTTCCTCTCCTTTGCTGCTTCAGTGCCACTCTCTTTAGCAGTGCTTTCTGTGCATGCCATGTTCAGCTCAGTATAGATGGCAGCACCTCCTGAGGTCTCGCAGTCAGCTGGGTGCTATTGCATGAGAGCGTTTGTCTCTTTTCCATTTACAGTTTCACTTACAGACTGTGCAGTTTCCCTGCTATGCCAGTGTCACTTGGTTTATTTTTAGTCTAACATTTTCCATCTTTCCTTTTTCCTCTCCTTTGCTCTGTGCTGTGCTGATTGGGTTGTTCATGATGACATTGCCAGATGCTTCCTTTTTTTTATTTACACAGTGTTGCTGAGGATTATTGTCCAGCCTCAACCATGCTGAGTGCCTCCCTTCCCAAGAGGTCACGGCAGCTCATGACCTGATTTACTTTTCATCCAGGAAACTGCGGTGGCTGAAAGACTTTGTCAGGGCAAGAGAGTGCCATAGTCCCAGGTGTCCCTGCAGGGAGCTGAACTCTTCCGTTCCCTTGTCCTGAGCATGGGGAGAGAGTGGTCTGCCTGGAGCCGCCAGCCAGGTGGAGAGGAGCTGGGTGTGAGTTGAGTCAGGGCTCTGGTTGCTCCCCTGGGACCTGCATGGGCTGCTAGTGCTCCTCTAAGCTTCTCCTGCCCTGCTCCCCTTCTGTGCCACCCTTTAGTTGTCAGGAGTCTGGCCAGCAGACATGATTCCATGCTCTGTTGCAAAACATGCATGACAGACTATGGTGGGATGCAACACAGGCAACTTTTAGTGCCCTGTGTATTTTAAGCTGGTTTTATGATCTCCTTTTCTTTCTGTGACTGGATGATAGGTTTCTCTATCCATCCGATTCCTTTGCCATTTCCTTAATGAGTTCTGTACATTCGAACATGTACGTCCTGGAGCAAATTCAACACAAAGTCCCTGAAGAAGCATTAAAGGTAAGTGTGTCTGGGTGCAGGTGTATTTTTTAGTTTTGTTTGGTTTTGTGTTTGTTTTTTTAATTTTAAGTGCTCTAGTAATGGTCAAGCAGCTTGAAATATTAAAATACTCTTGATGGCAGTGAAATGTTCCACAATGTGAGGCTTTCCTTGGTTTGGGACTTAACAAAACCTTCCTTTGAGGAGAGATACATTTCCCAGTTATCTCAGCTCCAATCTCTCTTATCCCTGTGCTAACATGTAGATGAAGTTTCTTATAATTTCATGGTTGCCAACAAAAAGGATTACTAAAGCTGTAATGTATTGAAGAACAGTCAGCACATCAGCTTGTGGGTGAAGCACAGCAGAACTAATTCCCTCCCAGAAGCAGAGTGCTGATGCCTTTCTCTGAGCTTGGTGACATAGGCCAGCTCTGTCACACGTCCTCCAGCAGGCTAAAGTTTGTTTAATTTATTCCTGTATATCATCTAATTTTTGCCTTGAAGCTCCCAATTTTCACTTACTGAGCAGTCCTCAGTGAGGTGTATTTTTAAACAGAGTTCAGTCGCAGGTACAAAATATTCAGGTGCCTTCTTATCTAAGGCAGAAAAGCAACCCTCTCTAGACAGGAAAACTGTCATGTTCAGCTGAGGGACTGGGCTATCACTGCCAAGCATCACCCCTTGGCTAGCAGATACTGTCCTTTTAGCCCTGATTCCTTGTTTAGGACTTGGAGAGGATTGGAAATGTAACAGCTAGAATTGGGGAAATGATTCATTTAATTTATTCAGGTGTAATCTGGATGGGTACACCCTTTTATTATTCATTTACTTATAATAAACCCCACTATTAAATATCTCATTTACTGGGTTAATGTGGAGCTTGTTTTAAGGCAGAATCACTTTCCCAGCTGGTGAGAGAGTTTGGAGAGAAATAATTAAAATATATTTTAATTGCCTTTGCTGAAAAACTGAGATAATACAGATGAAGACCCTGAAAGAATTTATAATGTTGCTTTAAGAACAAAGGGGATTTTAAGATTTTAATCCTGAGTGGCAAATGGCCTAAGTTCTGATTCTTCTCAGTTTATTCTTTAAAAGGTTTCCTAATTAGCTATTTTGCAGAGCTAAGTCACAGTGACCTTCTCGTGGACTAGAACTGTCACTTAATGTCTTCCAAATTGTGTATTTGAGAGCCTCTCAGCTGGCATTTCTGTTGTTCTCCAGCCTCTACTCAGGTGTGCTTTATTTTTGTTGCCAAACGTAGCCACAGTATTTGCCTTTGTGTGTTCTGTTTGTGGGGAAGCGTGGTTTATCTTTTCCATGGGCTAGCAGACAGATCACAGGAGCACCCTGCAACTTTTGCTTGTGTCCCTCCAGCATGAGAAGTACACCAGCCAACTTCAGATGAATTACAAAGGCACGGCAGTGAAGAGGGCGGAGCAGCCCATGGAGCATGGTGTCTACACCGAGTCCCCACAAGCAAAGCTGGAGAAGGGAGAGAGGAAAGCAATTACAGGTACTTGCTTGGGAACCAGTTAATCAAGATTCAGAACAAAGTGCAGCTTGATCCCTGTGCTGGGTCAGAATCAAGGACAGTGTCTGGGTTGTGCCTAGGAGCAGTTCCAGAAGGGTCATCTTTCTAAACCTCTGAGTATTTAAGATTCTCAGTGTTTGGCGATTCAGCCTCCAAAAAAAATCAGCTGGGATGACGGCTCACGCATGCCTTGTTGCGGTGTGTGTGCTGGAGAGCCTGTGGGCCCAGCAGGTTTGGTAAGTTCTTTGGCACCTGTCTGGTCTATTTTTAATTTCCTAATCGTGAGCTGGTGTTTGAACAGAGATGATGACTCAGAGTGAAAAATGCATGGATGCTGTGGTGTGGAGCTGGCAGACAGGCAAAGCAGGAACAAGCCATTTCTTTCAAAAAGCCCTTTATGGTCTTAAATTGCTGTATTTCCTAGCGTGCCAGTAAGTGGGATTGAAACTGATTGCCAAACTGGGAGATGCTTGCTTCAGCTTCACTGTTCCCTGGCTGCAAATTTTTTCCATTTGAAAAATTCCTTGTGTTCTCCATTTCTTTACTCACTGCTGCCTTCCTTTAAAGACTCTGTCATACCTGCTTCCCCCTTGTTCCTCACCGTGGTGGGTCAAGACCTCCCCAGCAGTCTTGTCTCACCCATCTGAGCTTTCTACCTCCTGTACGACCCTGGCAGGTCTCCTCCAGTTCAGTTCAGATATCAGTTGGTGGCTTTCTAGAGCCTAATGATGTACGGGAAGAACAAATATGGTTTTAAAGCATGCCGGTGACAGATGACTGCCAACAGTGGTCTCGTGACACCAGGATGGCAAAGTGATTGGAAAGCTTTAGGGTTAGCAGAGAGACTGCCCACGGGGTCTGTTGAATGAAGGAGCAGGGAGGTGAATGAAGGGAAGAGGATGGGCAAACAAAAGTGAGACAGCACCTTAGGTGAGGTTACCTAGAGATAGATACAGCAGTTTTCTAGAAATGTGCAACTTTGGGTAAATCAGTGAAGGCTTCCTGATAACTAGTTGGAGTGGGTTGGCTGACCTTAATCTCCTGTCTATTGTCTTTATGAAAATCCTTCTAAGCTGACACAGTGGACTAAAACAGCATAATATTTCTCCCTGGTCTCGTTGTTGCTTCCAGCTGTGCGTGGAAGCACATGCACTTGCATCTGTGTGTCTGACTTCCATTTTCTGCACTGTGAAACCTTTCTTTGTGTTGCTTTAGCTGTGTCTCTCCCCCGTGGATGTGGCGTTTGTGACGTTGCCTCACAGTGCAGTTCAGTCACAGAATCACAGAATGGTTAGGGTTGGAAGGGACCTTAAAGATCATCCAGTTTCAACCACTATCATCTAGTTCCAACCCCTAGTTAAAGGGATGAAGTTGGTGGTGATTAACTGTGACACTGAATAGGGTGAGAAGAGGTGAACCTTGCTGTGGGGAGAGCTCTCCAGCTGCCTTGCAAGGGGGTTGGGGTTCTTTAAAGTAACTGGTCCAGTTTGCTAGTAACTGGAAACTCTTTGTCTTTGCAGCTACCTGGTTGCATGGACATTCTTATTATTATTCTTGTCACCTTCAAAAATACACACTGTTGTATTTTAACCTACATAGCGTAAGTGGTTGATATTTGGAACATCTTCAAAGTCAGGACGTTGAGCGACTCTTCAGCAAGGTGACCCATTTCTCTAGCGTGTGGCTCGCAGACCTGCGTCACATTTGTTTCATCGTTAGTGGGCACAGACCATAGGTCTAAGGCAAAAAAGGTTGTGAGTACTTATTGGGGACCAGTGCTGAAATAGATCATGTGCAGTGGGACTGATGGGCAGATATGAAAAAAATCTGTGAAGTGCTGCTGACCCCACTGAAAGATGGAGGAATTCAGCATGTTTTGTTGGAAGTGTTTTACTGGATTGGACTGAAGCCTGTGGAAGCAAGGGAGGGAGCGTGAGCGTTAAAGTAGTGCCTCTCTCTCCAGAAGGCATCTTTGTCATGGGAGCAGAATGATCCATGGGTCCCTTTTTCATCTGCGATGTGACTAATTCACCTTATTTTCAGCTGCACACATGCACAGCTTCTCCTTGGTTGCTTGGAGGAGTGTCAGCAATTTAAAATGATTAGTGGAAAGAAGAATGTAGTATTCTTACAGGGAGTGGGCTTGCTTAGTGGCAGCAGAAAGAGGCTTTGGGGAGAGAACTGTTTTGCTAAGCCCCTAGGTATTTAGGAATTTGCATTGACTAATTAAAGCAAGGTCTGGGGTGACAAAAGCCTTTAGAAGGATCGCTTCACAGGGCCGGGGTGGAAGAGAGGCAGAGGGAATGCAAGCTTTCAGGGAAGAGGTTGAACAAAACAATGTGAGCAATTAGAACTGCTTAGAAGTGGGAGGAGGTGAGGGGCTGAGGATAAAGAGATCCAGCGGAGTGAATGGGAAACAGCTCGGCTGTTTAGTCTTTATGCTGTTGAAGTTGCAGCTTTTGGGTGTATGTTGCCTGTAAGCAGAGAATCATCAGTCTTTGTGAAATGTTTCAGGCAAGGAGCTTGGTGTAAGCCCTTTGGGTTGGGATATGGATATGAATAAGAAAAGTGCCTCCGGTTCAGCTAGTTAATGCTAAAAATAACCACCAGCTCTCATGTTTAAAGCCTTAAGTGATCAGGAGGCCAGGTACAGCCTTGAACTGAGCAGATTTTAAGACTGCCACAATCCCCATCTGTTGCTACCTGAGTTGAGGTACTGGATGAGATAAGCTACTTTGTGGTCTTCTGTTCTCAGTGCATAGTTAATCCTCAGGCAGATCTTAATTTATTTTTTTTTAAAGCCCTCACAGTCTGATGGAACTAGATAATGCTGAATCTGGTGACTAACCTCTGAATAACTGCTGCAGGCTGGAGTTTCCAGGGGTGGAGGCTGCCTGCAGCATCCAGCTGAAATGAGCATCAGCGACTGCAGGAGCAGGACTCGAGCTTCTCCCGGGATGTGTGAAATAGGCTCCCTCGCCCGGTTAGCATTGGTGTCATTAGGGAGTCCTCTCAACAGAGTGGCCAACCTGAAAGTCTTGTTGGTGTCCAGGGCTGAGGTCAGCAGGTAGTGTGGACGGAAGCAGTGGGAGTTGTGCCCAGTTGTGGTTTCCATGGTCTTTGACTTCTTTCCCCATGAGATCATGGTAATAGCTACTTAGACACACAGCTCTACCCTAGCCTTTAATTTAGGGGAGTGGTGGTGGTGTATCTGCTTTTCCTCTGAGCTAGGGTGGTGGTACCTGCAGCATGTTAATTGAGCATGTAATTGATAGAAGTAAATTTGTGATTATCAGCCTGATTTGAAAGCCTCTGGGATCTGTGCATGTTCACAGCAAGTATAAAAGATCAGGGCTTAGGTTTGCCACGCACGCGTGAAATAAATACTGCTGCAAAGCGCCAGAGAATTGCTTTATGGTTGCTCCTATTAGGTCTGAATTCTCTATTTTTGAGATAAGTTAAAAAGCAGAGATGTAAAGAATGAATTTTAAAATGTTATAGCTAGATCATCCTTTTTTTTCCCCAAGGTCTCTGCTGTAAGAAGCCTACTCTGCATCTTCTGAAGATGGACATTATTGTTATTAATAATGAATCAAAAGTGGTTTGACTTCAAGCTGGATTTCTCATGCTTTTGTTATGACTTGGTGTAGACAGCTTCAAAGCTCTGTGTGCTTCTGTCAGCAAGGAAATTTGTTGTTGCTGTCTCTCTCATGATGATTTGAAGCTTCGCAAGGACCTGGGCGAAGCGCAGCCCTCAGTTCTGTCCCAACCACAGGGGATGCCTTCAAGGGAAGTCAGATCTCTCTGTAGTAGGAACTGTATGCTCGTTGTGAAAGCTCTTCTGCCCACTTGCTGATAGAAGGCAGCGTTAACACAGGCTTTCTCCTTTCCCTTTCATCACCTGGACTGTATTTTTTGTCCTACCCTTGTGGTGTTCTGTGTAATTCATCCTTTGTATTGACACATCTCATTTTCTGACATTGTAGTGCCTCTCCTTCAGGTGATCAGTAGTTTTGTATTAATTTAACAGGCCATGTTCTTGTCAGACTTATTAAACAAATGAACCTGCCTTGTTCTGCACTAAAATAGCCCTCATTTTTTCTTGTGAGTGACTGCCCTGAAGACTGAAATCCAGGAGCAGAACATGTGCATGTCAGTGGTCTTCCCTGTATTATGCTGTCACTCAGAGTTCTGGCTGGATGCTCGTGCTGACCTCAATTCAGTTATCTAAAAGGATGGTTTTTGGGCTGTCTGCCTGAACTGATGAGCCAAGAAATATGTCTAAATGAACTGGCACCATCTGGGCACCCTGGCACAGAGTGGAGAGAGGTGGTAACGAGCTGCCATCCGAGGAAGTCTCACGTCATTAAAATGACTGAGCAGTTAGTTTTCATTGGTGTTCCTCGCTTCACCGCTGGCTTGGGCAAGCCCCAAGTCTCTCTGCTCTTGCAAGAGCTTCCATCTTACACTAAAATATAAAAGACAGGTGGTGGCTTCAGGGTGGTATGCCTGTCTTGGGATACAGGCAGATGTGCTGCTCAGGGTGCTGCAGGTCCAGGTTGAGGTTGCTATCCAGAATGCATCCCAGCTGGTGAAGGGCAAAGCCTCCTGGCACAACTGTGTATGTAGCAGCTCCCTGGCCCACTTCTGTCACAGCCATCTGGTTTAGCTGCCTTCATATTGCTTTTTTTCTTTTTCTTTTTTTTTTTTTTTTTTGCCTCCCCTTTGTATCCAATATTGTGTTGAGAGCTGGAGCTGGGAGAGGCGTCAGGTCAGTTGTGCCGGCAAATTAAAAGGGACAGAAGCTTCTGACATGAGCAGGGCAGCAAATTCATGTAGCTCTTCTGAAGTCAGGGAAATTTTACTCTGGATCAGGATCTGGCCACTTTCAGCAGTAGCAGAGAATAAGAGTGTCTGTGTTAACGCTTGATAATGTTATTCAAAATGCAAATTAACATGAAGGCTCAGTGGAAACATTAATTGCTCTTAAAATATTGAAACTGTCCCCAAATAGCAAGATACTGACTCCTCAGCTTCCCATCTGTGCCTTTTGCAGTCTTCAGAATGAAGTTCCAGTTTATTGTGGAGGCTGGGAGTGGGAAGGAATGAAAAAAAAACCCACAGAAGGGAGCAGATGTGTTACACATGCTGCTGGCAGAGTGCTGCAGGTGGGGCCACACGAGCTCTGTGTCGTGGGGCAGGAGGGACCTTCTGCCACCACACAGCGAGTGCAGCAGAGCGACTCACAGCCTGGCAGCCCCAGGTCGTGCACTCTGCCCAACCTGATGCGCTCTCTGTAGGTGCTCCTTGACGTGCCCTGGAGTTTTGGCTTTGTGCTAGCTTTTGTCAAAGGGGGAATTTCTAAGCATCTATTAGGGCTCTTCAGGGCAGAGTGGGAAATTTGAGAAGGCAGAGGAACTGGCTCATTATATTTTATAAATTTTCTTTTTTTTTTTTCCCCTTCATTTTTCCTTGTAATTCCAAAGTTCCCCATCAACAGAGAAGTCTGACCAATGTTGACTTGCTCCCCTAGCTGCCTTTTCCCTGTAGCAGAAAAGTTCCTGGAGGACAAAGGCAGTAGCTCCTATGTCCATTATGCAGGTGGGACACAGATCTTGGGGCTGGACCAGCTTCTAGGAAGAAGTCTGTCCTGCAGGATGGATGTGAGCTCTCTTGGTTCACTTCTGCCCCTGTGGAAACAAAATTTTCTTGGAACAGATAGATAACTAGAATCTTCTAGACTAGGAGGCCTTTGGGATCCTGTGAGGGGCTGGGATATGCTGGAGAGATGAGCTGTAATGAGGCAATTCCTTGCAAGGTGCAAGCAGTACCAGCACCCATGCTTGGGAATGATGCTGCTTATGCAAGACTTGAGTGTGAGATGGTCTTTGCATTTCATCTGTAGGGTAGTACGCTCAGGATTTGTTCCACAAGCAACTTGAAATAAACCACTGATGAGCTTTTGGAATTTATCATGTTAATCTGAGAGAGGTATCCAGAAATCTCATGTGTTTCTTCAGAGCTGAGTCCCTGACTGTGCCCCATTGACCTGGAGGCATGAGTTATCCCAGACATAGCTGGCTGTTGTTAATGGATTTGTCCATCACCCAAAGTCTTGTTCTCCTTCTCCTGGTCCTGACTGGCTCTCAGCCATCAACACTAAGATCAGTACTGCACTTCAGAGGGTGATAATTCATTGCAGTGTGTGCCCAAAAGAAGTGCCCGACATTAGCAGAGCAGATCCTGTGTGGTTGGGGTGGTGGTCTAGTTGTCAAGTCATGGCATGAAGAGAGGGTGGTAGGTTTCTGCTGGGCTGTGTGACAGAATGTCTCAGCCTAGCAGAGACCAAACCCTACATTTGGGCACCTCTATCATTGACAAGCTTGTGAATAGGATTTTTTTTTCCCCCTCTCCCTTGAGTGGTTTACCCATCCTCAGTTATGAAACATATTGCTTGGCAATTCCAATTTCTTCATGGTGAGAAATGCTTCCTCCTTTGAACTTTCAAAGGCCGCCTACATAATGGGAACACAGATTGTCTTCCACGTACTCTAGGCAGAAAGGAGAGTGATACTTCCAGCCTCTTTTGATCCTCAGTGTGAAGGGAGGCAGCGTGGTTAATTTTGAAACACGAAGATCTCTTGAAAAGGGCCTGTGGGCTGCATCTGTAAAGCAAAATTTTTGTTTGTGGTCTGTCAGTGTGTGAGCTTGTATATCTCTGGAGCTATTCTAGAAAAAAAACCACCATCTGAAGTAGTCACCATTGGGTCTGTGTAGCTTTAGGAACAGCGGCATAAAATCAACCTTCTTTTTTTCTTCAAATTATTTAATTCCCCTCCCTCTCCTGACTTCCCTTATGCTAACGACTACTTGCTGTCATGTCTGTATTAAAGCAGGGAATGCCAAATTGCAGGGCTGTTTGAGGGCTGCTTTACACAGAGCAGCGTGTGGTTCTCAAACCACAAGCCGAGCAAGCAGCAGCTGGCAGCAGAAGCCTGGCTACGGCTCTGTAGCTGGAGCCAGGGCTTAAGACGTGGCTGGTAAAGCGTGTGCTGGTGGCTGTTCCGGGTAGAGGCAGAAGCAGCTAACAAAGCTGGAGCTTAACCTCAGCCCCTGACCTATCCTTGTGTCTCTATCACCTCTAGATAAAAGAACAAAAGCTACTTTATTTGCTTCTCTTATGCTATTATAAAAACATAATAATAATAATAAGTACACCCCAGGTAAGTTGAGGTGTATTCTTTTTACTTGTTGCATAAACAGAAGCAGCCCAAGGCACTGCCAAAACAAAACCTTGTTTTGTGGGAGATAAAATGAGAAGCAGTGGATCAGCTCCTTTGGGTAGTTGTTGCAATGAAGCCCTGAGCTTCCAGCGAGTCCTCTTTGAGCAGAGAAAGTGATAACAGTCTGTCTCTTCTAAGGGAAGCTTCTCCATGAGAAAAACCTCTGTCCTGCAATGACTCTGGAATCCATTTGATTTACTTTAGGCTTTTGAAAGCAAAAGTTAAACTTCTTTATGTATGTGGAAGGAGATGGTTTTCCCATTTTCCCTAAATTTGTAATGCTTCAAGAATTTCCTGTTGTGGGATGTGTGTCACTTGGAGTGGGAGTGGTGAATAATTGGAAAAAATCCCTAGCCTCACAACATCCGAGGAGATGGTGGGGCAAGAAGGGGGAGAGCTAAAGTCTTCCTGGCTAAGATCAGGACAAAAGTCTGATTTTCACCTGAATTGCAGGTGAGTTGCAGACAATTTTGTGGTTTGCTTTTTGCAGCCTGTCTTGCCAAAAATCTTCCACTTTCTGTGAATAATAAGGCTAGAGAGGGAGGAAAGCCAGTGTTTGGGAAATGCAGCTGTGAAGACAGCAAAGGAAGGTGGAGTCAGCATCTTGCAGCAGAATGTAAAAACATAAAAAAGCAGTGGAGAGTCATTATTATGTGTAATTTGCTGTTGATATAACTGCAGTGTAACAGGTACTGTCATCTCATCTGACCCTGCTGTTTTTCCATTTTTGGTATGTAGTTGACTTCTGTGAACCTGGTAAATTGATATTTTCTGTCTAAAAGTATTTGTTTATCCTCTTCTAGACACCAATACTTATCGCACCCCTCTTTATGGGCAGCCCTCCTGGTGGGGGGAAGATGATGCAAATAACAAGGAGGACAGAAGGCAAGAGGAACATTACTCAGGTAATGGAGGTGATTTGGAGTGAGTGAAGATGCAAGGGGACAAAATTGCTGCACATTTTTGATCTTTACTGTGTGAAGCCTTTAATTACCATTTTTTGGTACTTTTCTTAGTACATTCCTTTGTGTAGATTGCTGCCAATGAAACCAGAATAAGGGAAAACTGAAATGTTTCCCTGAAAATGTTTGAACATTGGAAATAGCAGTTGTGGAATAATTCAGTATGTATGAGAAAGGCCTCGCTAGGCTTGTTTGAGACCTAGTTAAACTGCAGTATGGCATCTGTGATCGTATGCAGCTCACCTGAATAAACCATCCGCTGTGTCTCCCAGGAGTTTTGTATCTAAGAGGCACTTTAAGAGCTGATGCATTGACTAGATTTGATTGATGTGGAAGCAATCTGTTTCTCACCTCATCATCTTTGGAAGCCATGTAGTCTTACCGCTCCTGTGGTTGTGAATCTGTATGCATGGAAGATGCATCTTTTTTTTTTTCACTTGGGCAGTAAACCTGATGCATAGGCTTTACTGCACAAGGAAGTTTTTTATTTCGATGCACATGCATTGTATCCCTTCTGTAGCAGAGAGGGGTCGTGATTAACAGCCCTCCTAAGAGGTTAAATAAAGTGACCCTCTAGCCAAGAAGTTTGAGTACTACTGAAAAATATGGCATTGTCCCTGGTTATGTTACAGAATTGGGTGTTGATCCAACAAAAACATGCCTGTGATTAGCTTGGCACACTCAGGCTTTTCCTTTGAGCTGTAGAAAGTTGAGTAGGTGTGCATGTAAGTGAATCCAGCAAAGTGAAACAGGGTATCTTCCTTCCACATCAGCTCAGGCTTATAGAAACCTTAAAATGCCACCAACCACATTGATTCTGTCAAAATATACAACTGTGTGTGTGCTTAGCTCTCTCTTTGGGGAGCAGTGGAAGAAAGGACAAACTGAATATAACAGATGTTGGTCAGACCGCAGCAGTGCAGTAAGCTCCAATGTCAGTGATGAGGCCAGAGTACAAAGCTATTCAAAATAGAACTTGTATGTTTTCTTTAATTCAATTCAGCTAATGTTTGTGATTTTTTTCTTGTGTTTTTTCCCCCCCTCCTTTTGTAGAAAGATCAAAAGAGATAACCCAACATGAAGAGGAACTGAATGGTAATATTTCTGCTTATAGAGATGCCCAAGAACAGTCTGTATTTGCCTTCCGGAGAGAACCAAGTTACTTTGAGATTCCAACTAAAGAATTTCAGCAGCCTTCAAAATCTCCAGAAACACAGGTCCATGAGATCCCAACAAAGGACATTGATGCTGTGGTAGCCCCCGTTGTACAGAGTCATGCCTCCTTCACCATTGAATTTGATGATGGTACCCCTGGTAAAATAAAGATAAAAGACCATGTAACTAAATTTTCGCTCAGACAGAGAAGACCTTATAGTAAGGAACCAGCTCATACAGAAGTAATGTCAGCAGAGAGCAAAGTGGCTGACTGGCTTGTCCAGAATGACCCAAGCTTGATGAGACGGCAGTCTCCAGGAGACGATGTTTACAGTACAAAGAGTGACCTGCCGGTTCATGTGAGGACGCTTAAAGGTGAGTGAATATCTTGTCATGTGGACATACTTCTCTGTTGGCTGTGCAAATGCAGTATAATAAAGGGGGAAAACCCTTCTCCTGTCAGGGAGAACTGGACCTAATTATCTCTGCTCCAAATTTGCAAGATGAAGAATATTTCTTTAATGACTGTTCATGGTTTTGAATCCAACTAGCAGGCTCTTCACCTGGCCCTGAAGTCATGTGTGATGCTCACCTAGAGACACTCCAATCTGGTTCCTCTACATCTATAATGCCAGCTCAGCAGTAACAGTGATTGGAAAAAGGATTTTGACTTTTAAATATCTAAAACAATTTCCATGTGGTCAGGCAGGCTGGTAAACAGAGGTGTTTCAGAGGATTTTCTTCTCTTGGCTTCTAGCTGAAGGAATGACTTTTCTCTTTAGCTGTAGTCCAGAAATGGCAAAGTGTGATGGCTGTAATGACCAGAGATCCTAACACAGAACTTGGTGATAGAATTGAGATATGCATGATTACCAGCAGAGAAAATAGTTGTGCTGGTAGAAGAAGGTTTCTTCTCTTAAACTTCTCTGAAATCCTACTGTGCTCAAAACCTGAAGTTTTTGTGGATCTGTTAAGTTTGTCACTGTGAGGAATTCTTTATGAATTTTCAAAGGTCTGAAGTGTAGTTTGGAGCCCAGTTCTTAGTGCAGCTGATGGGACTCTCATAATTTTCATATGACTTTGAATATATTTTGCAAGATTTGGGCTTGCTTGTTTGTCTCTCTTGGGCCATGCACTGAACAGCTAGGAGGAGACCACTGATTCATGTGTTCTCATCGCCTTGCAGGCCTCTGGAAAAGCGGTTGTTTTGAACCGCAACTTTAACTGATGAAGTCATATTGAAGGATACAAGACCTAATTGGTGCTTGAGGTGCTTCTTAAAAGAGAGCAATTCCGTGTTTTCCCTTAAAGGAGTATTTGCTTGGTCCTTGTTGGAAAAAACCTCCTCATAATATGAAGAGTTTTACCTATTACACCTCCAAATTGCTGTTTTGTGTATAGTTTTTTGAGAAGCCCCCATAGTCAAAAAGGTCTCACATATCCAGCCCTGGGCTTTGTCATGGCCTAGAAACTGAACTGTTTGCTTGTCTTCGCATGTTTCTAGTTCTTCCCAATAGGGGACAGTGTTGAAATGCCCTGCTTGATTATTTAGGCTCTTATTTTCAGTCTACTGTGACTGTGTGATAGAGGGTTTTGGGGCTTGGGATGGTGTGTGGGGTTTTTTTTGTTGTTGTTACTGTGCTATTGGATTTTGTCGAACAGGGATAGAAATGCTGTTCAGTAGTTTCGCTCTTTCCTCTTGGAGAAAACTAGAGAGTTAGGCAGCTGCTGCTCAGCCTAAGATTTTCCTGAGCGATGCACAGGAATACTAGACTGACTGCACTTGCCTCTTTACAGTCCATAAGGGATGGAAAGAAGCTGAGGTAATTTAGTGCATAATTTGCATATCAAGAAATCAACTCTTTGGACATTTGATTAAAACATAGTGTTGGTGGCCTGAGGAGTTTATCCACCTCTACTTTGGCAGAGGACAGGGTGTCATTTCTCTGCGATAGCTGTGTAGCATGTTCTTCTGGCAGGGCTAATTTTGAAGATGTCTTGGAGGCTACTGCTGGCTGCCTACCAGGTTTGGGTCTTCAGGATCAAAGACGCCCACCGTCAGGGCTCATTGCTAACATTTGTTCACTTTGAGGAACAATGTGGTGAATGTAAAGTCTGGTATCAAGACTAGAGAGTTCAGGCCTTAGCAGCTTGAGGGAATGGGCATGGTGGTCTGCTGGGTCATCTGTGGGCACAGTGGGTGTTTTTACATGTGTCCTCGATGTTTTGCATTCAGCAGAGTTCTTAGTCAAGATCCTTTAATTTAAGACCTTTCCCTTCCAAGGACAAAGCTTATCAGCCCTCAGGGCACAATGCAAAGTTTGCTGGCTTCCTTTATGAGAGTGGTAAGAAACTCTTCAGAGGACTGACTCCTGGGTTGAATGGATCTTGTATTAAATTCATATCTTTCACAGTTAACTCGAGGTAATAAATGGTCTTCAGCCATGTGTCTGGAGAACTTGCAAAGTAGGTTTGAGCAGTTCTCCTTTCAAACACGTGGTATTTTAGCCAGTATATCTTGCTGCATATTACCGTGTAGAGCGCAGAGACCTCTTTCCCCGTTCTCCCGATGACAGGTTCCTGGTCGTTGACTGAATCGTGTTGTGTGCCTTCACACCCGTTTCCTTCTCCAAAAAAAGGTTTGTTTTTTGTTTTACTTTTAACTTTTTGTTTTACTTTAACTTTCTTTCTGAGGGTCCTGAACTAAGGTGCTTGAGGGACAGGCATCGCTGATACATAGAGAAGGTTGTAAAGATGGTTGTCGCTAACATAAATGAAAATAATTATATACGTACTTTAAGCTCAGGGAACTTTAAGTAATGATTTAACCTTTGCTTGGCTGGTGATAGAATGTGTAACTCATGGGGATGTCGTGATATGATTCTTAAATCTTCAGGAAAAGTAAAGAATCCTGCACAATCGCTTTTCTGTTAGCCTCTGGTTTATTTCCCCCTTGTGGGGGTGGGTAACACGGGTGCTCGGAGGTGCATGCACTCATAACGCACTGGTCCCGGTCTTTCATTGTGTGGGGATTTGGTTTCATGGGATGCAGGGTGCAGGTTTATTTATTGCTCCTGCAGAGATATTTCTGCTCTGTAACAGAGAGAACCTAATGAGGTGATCTTGGACTACAATAATTGGGCAGAATGGCAAAATAATATCATCATTTTTATTTAAATGTTAAAAAAAAAAGAAACAAAACAGTAGGTATCTAAAACAATCAGTGTTATCAAATCAGAAACCCTTGGGGCTGAAATGATGTCTTTAATTGTTTTTTAATAATGTGATAGCCACCTAGTTGTGGAAAGTGGGGTCAGGAGACAGCTGCCTTCTCTGTTATTTCCTCTGATGGGATGCAATCCCAGTACCACAGCAGATGTCTTTGGAGTCGTCTAATCCTATAGGATATTTTTCTTTTGACTGAAATAATAAGTTTCAACTGGGAGGTAATGACAGGGCCACAGAAAGTGAGAACGTGAAAGTCAAATCTACACACCTTGTTTCCAGGCAACAGGCACGAGGACGGGACGCAGAGCGACTCTGAAGACCCCGTGGCGCCCAAGGCAGAGAAGGAGACAACAACGGGCAGCGAACGTGCGACGGAGCAGACCAGGCTGCAGCGCCAGCTGAGGCGTGATCCCCACGAGATGCTGCACAACAAGCAGGCCTTCGTCATCGAGTTCTTCGAGGACACGCCGCGGAAGAAGCGGTCACAGTCCTTCACGCACAGCGCTCACTCCTCCCAGAGCGACACCGATCCGGGGCTGAAGACCAAGGTTGAAAAGCGCAAGAATGCGTTGCCGGCAGAGAAGATGGGAAATGCGGTGACACCGTCCCACCCTGGAGCCCAGACAAGCAAACCCAATAACAGCTCCTCTGGGACCCAAAGAACTGGCTCCTTCAAGAGGGAGAAGACGGAGGATCGGATCAACTCCTCATCCTCTTCTGCTTCCAGAGCATCAGCTAAAGCGTATGGGAGCGTCGGGAGGAAGTCTAAAATGGCTCAGGATTTCATGGCCGAGTATTTGCGAGAGACTGCTCAGTCTGGGAAGCCGAGCGCTGAGAAACCAACACCTCCGCCCGTGCCGGTAGCTCCACGCGTAGTTATATCATCAGAACCAGAGGTTGCCTCTGCTCCACCTCCAGAGGTGAAGTCTGCCCAGGGCAGGAGGAACGATGAGGAAGACAGCATAAGCGAGACGGGCACCTACACTATTGAGACGGAGTCGCAGGATAAAGAGGTGGAGGAAGCACGGAAAATGATAGATCAGGTAAATGCTGCTTTTCTGTGTTTGGCCAGTTAGCTAAGGGCTGAAGGGCCTAACTTCATTAGCTGTTGCTGTGAAGGACTGCTCCCTTTTGAATTGGGTGCAGCAGGTGTTTATGGTTAGGGGTGGAAAATCATCCTGGGTGATCCGTGTTAAGGATAGGCCTCAAAAAAACTAAGAGGCTGGTCTGTATTAAAAAACCCAACAAAACGAAATTACAAACAAACAAAAACCCCACAGAGTGCAAGAAGGCAAGGTAAGCCCACAGCAAAGAGCTACCTTGCCTCCAGAATGGGATTTGGATGCAGAAGTACATGACTGGGTTTGCCATCTGTTTCGAGGGAATGCAACATCGGAATAAAGATGAGGCTGATCCTGCTGGGAGCAGCTCTGCTCTCTAGGGCTGCTCCCAGGCCTCTGCCTCCGCACTGCATCACCCTCTGCCCGCTGTTACAAAGACAGGAGCTGCAGCCCATCACTGACGCGGCATCCCGTGGTAGGCCAAAGGAAGTGCAAGCCAAGGGCTGGTGCTGTTGATCCCTCACAGGTCGTGGTGGTAGGTGTGCTGTGTTTGGCTGTGCTTGGTTAGAAAAGGAGTTCTTGCTGGCAAGGCAAGTGGCAGCTAGTTGAGATAGTGAAGGGTGTGGTGCAGGGCAGAGGCAATCCTAGATGGATCTATACTTGTTTGGATTTTGCAAAGTGAATGATAGCCTAAAAACAAAAGCCTGGAGATGAGGGAGAGGCTTAAAAAACCCCACCCAACTAAGCAACCGCAGGGCAAACCAAACTTTGTCTGATTTTTCAGGTTTAACTTTCATCTGCGGTCTGTTAGGAAAACAAAACTGCCAAGTTGCTATGAAGATTTAGTGAAGTGTAGGCAGGAGGATGGTGAGGTTTAAAGGATGCCTTAATTGAACCTAACTTCAGAGCTTTGTGTGCAGTGTTCTGTCAGCCTCTCTCTAGCTTCCCTCTTTTGTTTATTTAATACATTGGTTCCTTATATCTTGTTTGAAATGTGATCGGAAGCTTTCAGGGCAGGGTGTTTAAGCCACAGCAAGGCCCTAGTCCTTGCTTAATTCTTCCGGTGGGGAAATGTGATGAAAAATGCCACAAAAATACAATTATTTCTGGGAAGTAGTGTTGGCAGCCATGTGACTTGGGCAGGCAAGCTGGCCAAGTTCTGCTCCTGACTCTGCCATAGACTTGGTGCAGTGCAGACCTGCCAGTTAGGAAGCATCTAATAACATGACCTCAGAGTTTCTGTCCAGGAAGAAAGATGATGTGAATTCTGGACTTGCTGAGATTTTGAGGTAACTCTGCTTTTTTTTTTCCCCACCACTGCACGCCTACTTTTTTTCTTATTAGAAGCGAGAGTGGAGGACTTTATGCCAGTCTCTGCCCAGCCTAAGTACCATCCATGGTGGCATCTTCCTCTGTAGTCAGGGAAGAGGAACAAGCCCTCCTGAGACATGGATCTTGGTCACCCCCCTAGGAACACCTGTTTATCTCCAGAGAGAATCTGGCCAGCTAGCTCAAACACTCGCCTGTCTCTGAGGTTCATCCTTTCCCAGGTCCTCATGTGGCACTGCAAGGCTGCTTTGCTCAACCCACTCACTGCTACAGAAAGACCCTGGAGATGGAGCTTTCCCAGCTTTTCTAATTCTCTGGGAATTAGCTGGTAAATAGCTTTCCTGACACTCATCCTAGATTTCTGAGGGCTCAAAAGGGAATCCTTTTCAGTGGAAGTTACTACTGTTAAAGGCAACACACCTCAATAATGAGAGAAAAGGTGGGCGTGAGTGGGATTCTATGAATAAGGGTATTTAAGGCTGCTACTGTGGAGTAGAGAAGAAAATGAGTTACTTACTTTGTATGGAAGCGTTGGCAAGTGTTTCTTGCCCTTGGGGATCATAGTTTATGTGTGACTAGTGTTTTGTAGATTTGGATTTTGGGATAATATTTTCTTGTTTTCTTGTTTTTTAATCTTTCCTATACAAACACCTTTTCAGGTTTTTGGTGTTTTTGAGTCGCCAGAATTTTCCAGAATCAATTCAGCCTTTAGACCAATAATTAAAGGTGAAAAAGACGACTCCAGTTCTCATCAGCATCTAATCACTGAGAATGGCACTAGTCAGAAGTCACCCTTGCTCCAGGCATTTGCCTCAAAAGCTGTGAGTGGCCCTCAGGCTGATGCACAGGTATGAGCAGTCCAGGTAGATTTGCTGGGATGGTGGAAGTGAAGATGGGTTTTCTGTCTGGATGGAAATGTGATGCATAGATTGATTTCCATGTTGAGAGGACTGAGTGATGTGTGTATGAGAGGAGAGATTTTGTGGCTAGGATTTGGTTTACAAGCCCTCTTTCTGACACTGCTTTCCCCATCTTGTTGTAGATGTCTGCAGCATCTCAAGGGAGTCAGAAGTGGGTGTCTAGGTGGGCGAGCCTTGCGGACAGTTACTCTGACTCTGGATCTGTCTCTGGGCAGGGTGATGGAGGTGCAGGTAAGTCTCATCTCGACATTACTGTTTGAATGTAGCTGAATCTAAGCCAGGATGATACGAAAAGCAGGAATTAAGGCCTTCTGTGCATCTGACTGTCTTATTTTCTGTTTTAGCTAATGAGTTTGGGGATGGGAGGGACAGAGTGAATCGTTCCCAGTGGAATAAAGATGGAGAGAGCCTCTGGTTTGCATTTCAGAGTCTTCCAAGAAGTTCTTAAATGTTACGTTTGACATGACTACAGGGCACTTGGGAAGGAGAGAGATTGTAAGGGCCTTGAGTGTTAACTAGCCCTGAGTAGTGATTCTTTATACTGCCTTCTGATGCCAGATGAAAGCCCTTTGCAAGGCTGCCTTGGACTTAATTGCTGACTTGCACTTTTTTTGTGTGCTTCTCCTGTGTCTGGCTGTGCTGAGAATTTTAGGCTGTTTTGGGGTTTGCTGTTGGGTGGCAGGTTTGAAGTATGGAGATTAGCATAGAAAATTGGAGGGGAGAAAGGGAGCGAGAGGAGATCAGGCTCCCATCATAGCTGACAAGACAGCTTGGTCCTGTTGGTATGCGAGAAAGGGAGAACCACACTTGGTTTGTTTTTGTAAATGTTTTCACCCTTTTTTGGATGGAAATATTTGTCATTACCTTCATGCTATCAACAGCAATAGACTCAGTAAAGATTAGAAGAAACCTGCGTTTTGGAGGTTGCTGACACTGTTTTCACACTGTGAGAACCTGACTCCCAGAGTGTTTGAAATATTACCATAGTCAAATAACCAGTTACCCTGGTATTTGGAGGTGGTATCAGATAGAAAGTCCTGGCCAGCGGCATGGGAGAAGTAAGAGCACTCTTTCTATGAAGTGTGTCCATACTGATAAGCCCACCCACACTGGGATGGTGAGCTCTAATTCAGAGCTTCTTCACTGTTACAGGGTCTTTCTCTGAGACTTTACTGCAGGATATAATTATATGAGAACTTGTACTGTGAAAATGCCATCTATTTAGTCAAATGGGCTATGTTGTGTAGAATGGCACTTAAAACACTGCATCACTGCAATGGTTTGTCTGTTGGCTTTTTATCTTTTCACCTCCTTCCCATGACCTGATTTATGGTAGATTGATGTCAGCAATGCTGTTAGCCTCTAAACAGATGTGCTTGTGCTGAGAGGTAGATTATGGGAGAATGAATCTGAAATCCTACCTTGACAGAAGGAAAGTGTTGAGCATTCTGATCCAGCAAAGGAATTAAGCATGTTGTTACCTTTAAGTGTCTCTATTGGTAAACTTGAGGGACCGAGCAGGGCAAGGCCCTATTGGTGTTCATATTACATAAAAGCTTAGTTCTAAGCCCGTGTCTTGTTAGTGAATTTGTGGACTTGCATTGGCAGGATCAAGGTCTTCTTAAATTAAAAAAAAAAAAAAGAAAGTGATAAAGTTGTACAACAGTTAATTCTTGCTCACTTAACTCTTCTCAGAAAACAGTGTAGCCCCAAAACCTGGAGAACCAGAAAATGCTGTGCCCTTGAGAACAAGGCGCCTGCTTCCCCAACTCCCACCGAGCGATAAATCAGACAGTCCCACGCCCACTGTCCTGGTCTGCCAGGAGTCCTACTCCGAGGCTAGCAAGAGAACCATCGTAAAGGACCACTGCGTGGAAGCCTATGGTGATCCCAGCAGCCGCCTCTTCATCCAAGAAGACTTGGATCCAGATAGCCTCAGCGATGCCAGCAGATCTGATGATGGCTTCAGCATGGAAAAAGGCAAGAAATATAGAGAGAACAATAAAATGCTAGAGCAGATGGGGGAAGACACAAAATCTGAGAGCCGGCAGCCAGGAGCCTCCCGGGTCTCTCATGTGAGAGCTGCAAGTGAGCCAGTTTCTACTTCGTTCTACATTGGTGATGACAGCAGTGATGTGGGGATTCCCTCCAAGTTCTCTTTGAGTGTGTCCCATGCTCGAACAGTCAAAGATGGCAAGGATCAAGAGTTTTCCTTCAAGTCTGCTGGCACACCAGTTCCTGGAAAGCCACCGGTCAAAGATGTTAGTGCTTACATTAATGCAGCAGGAAAAGTGGTCATTTCCCTTCAGAGTCTTCCTCAAGATCAGGAAAATGTGTCAGGAAAGGAAACATCATCTTTTGTTAGACAGGAAAGTTTTACCAAAGATAAGTCAAGCAGTGGTGTTCCCCAAAACAAACTCCCGCATATTTCAAGTCACCCTCTGCTTAAAGATTTAGAGGCTGTTCGGTCAACCCGTATGGACTTTGGTCAGGAGACTCATCTTCTCCTTAAGGACACTGAAACTGCCTTGGCAGCACTGGAAGCTAAATTACTTGGTCAAAGCCAACAGCTGGAGCCCTCAGAAACTGCTGGTCAGCTGGAGGACTCCTTGTCAGGGGACTCGGACGTGGACACTGCCAGCACGGTCAGCTTGGTGAGTGGCAAAAACGTCCCGATGAGCGCCCCGAAACGCAAAGCGGTTGTGAGCTTGCAGAAGGAGAAGTCTTCCTCCACGCCATCCATCCAGGACCAGGGCGGGCAGCCCAGCGCTCGGGACAGGCTGACGGAGAAGCGGAAAACACAAGCACCGGAGGCACCAAACCGTGCAGAGGCCGCCAAACGCTTCCAGATGAAGCGGAGCGCTGGGGCTCGAGGGTCACTCGACTTCACGGATGACGAGAGAAGCTCGAGCCTGCCCTACTTGCCAGTCCCTGATGGGGTTGTGTCTGACCATGAGCACTCAGTAACCCGGCCAGTTCCCAGGAGGAAACCTTTTACTCAGGCTGCCAAGGAGGACCAAAGCAAAACAACCTCAAATGTGCAGAAGATCCAGCAAGTTCTCACCCGCTCCAACAGTTTATCCACCCCAAGGCCCACGAGGGCCTCAAAGCTACGTCGTGCCCGGCTGGGAGATGCTTCAGACAATGAGTGCATCGATGCTGAGAAAACAGCCTCCAACCCTGAAGCCGCTGCTCCGGGCTCCAAGCAGTCCACGGAGACGAAGAAGCTGTCCCGGCTGGACATCCTCGCCATGCCGAGGAAGCGGGCAGGTTCCTTTACAGTGCCCAGCGACTCCGAGGCGCCGCAGTCGCGGGCGGGGTTTTCGGGCCGCAGCGTGGAGTCCTGTCGGAAGACGGGTGTTTCGGACGTGAGAGCAGCGGTGAGGAAAATGGCAGCTGCTGCCTCGACGAAGCAGCCTTTCAGCAGGACCCGTTCTAGCAGTGTCAAGTACTCCTCCTCGTCCAGTAAGTACTTGTGCTTTTTGTTTCTCCCCTGTTCCCCTCTTTTTGATTTATAGGCTGCACGTGGTTGCCAAAGATTGGTATCTGAGTGGTATGAGTGCTGCATCGGTGAGTACAAAAGTCTGCATTAGCCAAGTGGTGTGGAGGTTCAAGTTTCTGTGGGTTTGGGGACAGCAGATCATCTCTCATACCCAGTGAAGTGTTACTGTAACTTTGCTCTTTGAGTAACCAGTTGCCATTTGACAAGAGCATGTTAGCTATTTTTCTATTAAAAAAGTAGAATTTAATGCCTTTCTAGTGCTCAAAAAAATTCTGTTCTGCTTTTCTGTTGACTTCTAAGAGTCAAATTTGCTCCAAGAAAGCTTAGTATGGTGTTGATAACAGCTGATGTCCGAGTTTGCAGTTCTGAAGGTGTCTGAAACAAGAGAACAAAAATAAATGCCCCTGTGCTTTGAAGGCTGTTCTCTTGTTCTTCCTGTAAAAGCAGATGTGGGGCTGGACAGTACAGAGATTGTCCCAAGAGATTCCCTCTGCTGTGTGTTTTCATTCACTTTTGCCATAGGTAAGGCAGGTGCAGAGTTGTGTTTTCCACACGATGGAGGTTTGGGGGCTGTCTCGCTCCCTTGCTGTGCACCCATCAGGCCCTTGCAACATCAACATTTGTCATGTTGAAATCAACCCTTAAGTAAATGGTGTGGACATCTGTTTGCTTAGGTTTTTAAGAATGATGGAGGGGCAAGGAATGGGAAGAGCCCCTTTGTCTGGCCCCTTTGTCTCAAGCCTTTTGAGAGGTATGCTACTTTCACCATGTTTTTGTAAGGAGTCTTAGAGTTCAGGGTGTATCCTTCTCATATACTTTCATATAGTTGAAATAATTATCCTTCTTGCACTATTCATTTTTATTGCATGCTAAAAATGTTATTGGCTGCTTGTTTTGATTGTTTTAGTGCATCCAGCTTCCCTTTTATTTTAATGGGTTTTTTTCTTGCACATTTGTATATGCTTGTAAACCAGGATGAGAATAAGCTAAAAGAGTATGTACTGTCTCTTCTCTTGCCTTTTTTGAGATGATGCTGTTATTGACTTCTTGTTAAACAATAACAAATCTAAAACAAAATAATGTGGTCAGAGTTTTCCAAACAGGAGGCACTCTTTGCACTCCCTCTGCCTTTGGACTGCAGACTGCAAATCATTTGGAGAAAAATGATAAGTGTTGGCCAGGTCTTGCTTTAAATGAATTGGTTTTTGCTTTCCAGAGCTTTGTAGCAGCATGCTAACACCTTCCCTTGTGCATAGTTGCAGCAAATGATGCTAATCCTTTCTTTGAATTAGTTGCTCTTAAAATACTAACCTCCTAATTCCTCAAGAGGATTGTGGACCTTGCACAGGCTCTAAGTATACTTGTGTACTTCATGCTTCATTGTGCTGTACCACGTGTGTGAGGCGTGTTCCTATACTAATGCTATGATAGTGAATCAACACCTAGCGCCCCAATCCTGGAGCAAAAGTGAAACGCTGATAAACTGAACTATTGCACTGTGCCATCAACACATTTTTGAGCATGATACAATAACCCTTGAAAACATTGAGTGCCGAGCCTTGAAATAAGGAGGCAGGTGTGGCTGATTTACTCAAGGATTTCTTAAAGCATTTAGCTAACCACAACAGTGTCCAACTCTCCCAGTGGGAGAAAATTAATCTCGCTAACGGAGGAACAGAATGAACTATCTGGCCATGAGATGACAAATGCCAGTGAATTGTCGGCCTGTCTGAAGAAACTTTCTGTGAAATGCACAGATAACATCAGAACAATCCAAGTTACCAGTTCTGAAAGTTAAGGGCCTGTCTCCCCTGCTCCTCTGTGTACACAGTTTGTTTACTCAGTATAATTTGAATGGTACCAAGGGAGTTGAAACTGATTTCCTGTGGCATACAGGGATAGAAAGTCAGGCTCTTAATTTTAAAATTGCTGTTCAGTGATGGGGTGACCTCTTGATTCTAAATCTGTGGGGTTTTTTTAAAAAAATAAATCTCTATTGCTGGAATATGAGCAAATTATTATTTTTCTGTATGTATTTTTTTTTTAAATCCTAAGCCAAGATGTTTATGTAGCTATAGCTGAGATAGCAATGTCTAGGAACATTTTTTTCATTATACAGTAACTATCTGTGGTTTCTACCTCATAAGCCAAATAATTTTTCATTTTGTTTGTATGATCTATGATGCTGGCTTAATTTGCTTGCAGTGGTTCAGCATTATAATAATCTTAGTAACACAGTGAAGCTTTCAGGTGTTGTGATTTTAAATAACTTGGCTGATTCTGCAGTTGATGGGTCTTCATCTTCCAGGGAAGGACAGAAGGGAATGAAGCGGTGTCTGTAGAGAGTGTAGTGAGGCAACGAACACTTGGAGCCCAGTTTTCAGATAAGGACATCTTGGTTCTTCTCATGTGAGGAGGACTTGGGTGTCTACAGATCTGCAGAGCCGGTTGGGATAAGTGAGCAGCTTCCACTTGGCTCCAGGGGTTGGAGCTGGTCAAGAGTGTCATTAATGGTGAATTGCGAGGCAGGAGGCAAACGTGGGGGTGTGGACTCTTGCAAATAACACCAAGCTGTCTTGGTCTGTTCTTCACTCAAAAAACATCCTTTTGCTTGTACTTGCAGCTAATTGGAAAGGTGTCTGCAGGCTTGAAAATTGGGCTCTTTTTAGAAAAGGACTTCTGTGGGACTATGAGGAGTCTGAAACGTGTGCTGCTTGTACACAGAGCTTCTGTGCATGGAAAGCCAAGTCTGTGGTAATAATTTACTACATTGGAGTTGTGAACAGTCATTTGCTTTTCCACTGGAATTTCCCACTCCAAATTTGTACAGTGAATGGGAGCCATAGAAGTGCTCAGCTTTGAAATAAGCTCTGAGAATGTGCTGTTTGACTTAAAATTTGCACAGAAACTCTCCTTTCCTTGTGCTCTTGGGCTAGTTTTATGTTACCTTCTTGCCCTTTTGTAGTTATTCTTTACTGCTTTCCTCGGTCTGAAACCAATTCATTTTTTATAAGCATCAAGGCGGAGACCACAGGGTTCAGATTACACTTCTACTTCGGAGGAGGAATATGGCTCAAATCACAGCTCCCCTAAACACAAACGCTCCCATACTTCAACAGCCACACAAACACCGAGGACACGTGGCTCTGGGCTGAGCAAGCAGAAGCACAATGGCAGAGAAACGGATGACGATGAAGATTTTGATGACCACCCTGACCCCTACAACTTCATGGCGCAAACAGCAGAGATAGCAGAAATAGCCAGGTGAGGTGGGGTTTTATGTATTGACCCACAAGTTTTTTCCTTCAAATCAAACCTAGGTGTGGAGGTAGAAGGAGAGACAATCCCTCTTATTTGTGTGTCCCCCAGCTCCTTTATATCTGAACACTGACGTGTTCAGACTTGGAAGGTTTTTGTGCAGCTTTACAGCCTGTGCTAGGATAGGCTGCTTGTACCTTCTCTCTAGAAAATGCCAAGGTGCAGGGCATTGTATCTTGGTTTGTTTCTTGTTCAAGCTGTGAATGGGTCTCCTCCTGTAGTCTGAAGTCTGTCAAAAGATGTAACTGTCTATACCTGCTTATCTCTGCTTTCTGCTGGAAGTCACTGTGTGTGCTCGGACCAGTTGGTGTGAACTGTCCTAATTCTCTGCAGAGGAAGGCAAAGGGATTAGCAAGACTGAATATGTAAGCTGCTTTGCCTGAAGCTGGTGAGAGAGCAGTAAGCAGTCACTGTGGGGCAGAAACCTCATAGCTTGCCACAATTGAATCCAAACAAGAAAAATCTGTCTGGGGCCTGTGTATAGATGAGTTGTTGCTTCGCTTGATGTCCCTGGATACGGGACCTATTGTATACTGGTGGTCTGATGGTTGCCTGGAGGATGTCAGCAGTAGAGAAAATACATTCTTTTTTTAAACAGTGGCATGTGAGGTTTGACATCTCTAATATGCAACTGTGTTATGCCAACTTTCCAGAAATACTGGTCTTCCATTGTGCTGGCCATACTTGAAATACTTTTGACTGAGGAAGCCGTCTTCTGTCTGCTTTTGGTCAGCATTTCCACACCACCCATATCACTTGCCACACTCTGCTTGAAAGCACTTTTCTTGTGTGAATATTGCTGTCAGGCTGCTGGGGAGTGTGTTGGCCTTCAAACCAGGCTACATTACCTGTACCACATGAAGTGTGCAAGTGGGAGACGCTGGCTTCCCTCCTAGCAGCGTTCGTAGCGCGGGAGAGCGCTCCGGGTTGCAGCAGCTATAAATAAGTGGTTGCGTCAGCCTTGTCTGGCGCTGCACATTGCAGGGCTCAGTCACAGAGTCTGCTTCGTAATTGCAGTTCTGATTTCCGTTGCTGCTCCCAAATTAACTGGGAGGGGTTAAAAGGAGTCAGAGAGAGTTAAAAGAGAAAATGCCACTTGTTTACAGTAAGTGAATCACATAATGGATGCCTTCGGTGACAGCTCTATCCAAACCAGCGTGGATAGGGGGCACCTTAGGCAGACACATCAAACTGCTTTTTATTAGTTACATTATGCATTTTCTTTCCAAGGAAATGTTTTGATGAACTGACAATTTTATTATATTGCTTTGTTTTTTAAATTAAAGAAGAAAGTGTCTATCAGATGAAGCTAGGTAGCTGGAAGATTATTTTTTTCTCTTAGAAGCTTTCCTTTAGAATTACCACAACAACCACTTTTGGTTTGAAGGGGTTTTTTTAAGCTCTGCTAGCAACAATCCAGACCCTTAGAAACTGTTGATGAGATCTAGAGCAAGTAGAGCAGAGTGCTGCAATTGCTGAGTGTTAACTGGACACTTGTCAAGGGGCTTGAAGTTTCAAGACTTGGTTTCTGAAAACCAGATCCCTCTAAGGTGTGCCGTGCTTACCCTGGTAATTCCTCAGCCCTTCTGGAGAATGTAGCATATTTTGATTTACAATCTATATGCTACAAGGAAAAAGGAAAGAGAATTTGAGTTTTTATTATTTAAGTAACAAAGAAAAAAACTTTTCTCCTTGCATAGACTTCTTAAGGGAAAACAAAGAAGTTTCAAGAAGAAAAGTTGACTGTGTTCTATTAAAAAAAAAGGAAGGAAGTAGAGGGGATGGGTGGGAGAGCAATAACATAAAGCTGCTTTATGGATTGTCTCCAATATTTTCTGGTAGTGTGTAGTCACTATAATTTGCTTTTTATTAAATCTCTACTTTGAAGCTGGGTTCAGGAGCAGAGTGGATTTATTTTGTGTGCAGAGTGTTCCTTGGCACCCTGCCAAGGCACCCCAAAAAAACCCTGCTTTTGCTAGCCTCTGCAGAGGTCATAATCCCCACAAACCTTTTATAGGTGCTCCTTTTATATTTTATGAATGAGGCCTGTTGTATCATGTGCCCTAATGGCTCTGCTGCATGCCCTGTGCTTTAGGCTCAGCCAAACCTTGGTGAAGGATGTGGCCATTCTTGCTCGAGAGATTCATGATGTTGCTGGAGATGGAGACTCACAGAGTTCATCAGGGACAGGACCAAGCACCTCCCTCAGCTCTGTGCCCAACACTCCTGCTTCCACCATATCAGCAAGAGAAGAGGTAAGATCCTGAATGACAGAAATCTCTGCCTCTGAATGATAGTAAGTACATGGGGCACGGTTGTGGTGGGAGACAAGGGCAGCATCCCCAGTTGCTGCAGCATTGAAAAACCCTCATCCCCTGTCCTCCTAAAAAAGACCACCAGAAAGATTGACTGCTCTCTATTTAGGGTGCTCTTTAGTTTGCTGTCCTCAGTGTCAGAACTAGCCTTCCAAGATGGGGGAGACATAGTATTTCCTAAGGATCTCATGGCCTGTAGTCAGACTTTGGTCCTTGAAGTTTGCATCTGAGGGACAGGATGAGGTGGATGTGCTGCTCCACTGTGCCAGGGAGCCAGAGCCTCCCTCTGTGTCTCAGAGAAGGCACTGACTATGTGCTCTGGTTGCACACTGTGTATCAGCTGTGTATGTTTTACCTCTGCTCTGTACTTTCTGCCAGGGCTTTTAGAACACCGTGCAGGTGTTACTTGCAACACTTCCTTTCATCTGTGTGTTGATGGGCGACGGCAGGGACTCCGCTCTCCAGCCAGCGAGGTGGGCAAGGAGGAAGGCAGTTAGCTTGGGAAGTGCTTTCCTCCAGCTCCTCAGTGAAGCTGTGGCTTCCTTCCAGACTACATAGCACAGTTTGTCTGTGCTGGAGTAGGGAGGAGAGAGGCCATTTCTTAATTTGTCTCACCAGTGCTGCAGCGCAGGGACTCAGCTCAAACTTGGCTGCAAGGTCACCAGGAGGCTCCAGCTGCTAAAGCAAAATTGTCTTTGCTACTGCTTAAATCCAAATTCTCTCCTGCCTACCACCAGCATGGGCTTAAAAAAAATACACAGCTCTTTATCTGCTGTTCAGATGGGCCTCTGGGCCCACTGTTGTCTTTGACTGTTGTGAGAATTGGAGACGTGTCCTAAGCAAGGACCTCAGCTTCAAAGCTGAGGACCAAACCTGTTACCCTGCTAAGAGAGTACTTGGAGGACCTTTGACCCTTCTGTGATCATCACTTAGGTTTAGGGAGATACCTAGAAGATCAGGTGGGTGTGGCTGTGCTTGTGTTAAGTGGAGGTCAGCTGCAGCCTGCTCAGGGAGGAGTTCTTTTAACCTGGGGCCATTTGGAACCGAAGTGCACAAATATTTCTCAATAACTTCAGGCTCTGACATAGTGGTTTATTGCTTTGTTTTCTTGCAAGGGTCACACTTGAAGAACTGCCTTTTGTATTATTCTTTTTGAGCAGATAAGGTGACAGATCTGCCTTACTTCTGACTTGCAAATGAAATGTTTGCTGTGGGTTGGTAAGGACCACTTACCAACCAGCACCTGCTTCCTTCCAGAAAATCAGTGTACCTTTCACTGCAGGGTATGACCATAAGTCAGCTCATGCAGAGGTATATGTCTTCTTCTGCTAGAGGAAGAACACCTGCAAAACACAGAGTTTCTACTCTGTGCAAAATGATGGGCTCCAGAGCATGTGGTTGTGATACTGAATGGCAGGATCACAAAGCCAGGGTTGCTCAGACCCAGGCGAATTGAGGGTTTCTGGGTGACCTGGCTTTGCAGTGCTGCTGTGTGGGACATGCCATTTAGCCCCCTCACAACAGTCAGGAGAGCAAATGTGGGGCTGTGTCGTGCTCTAGGTAATGCTCTCAGCAGTACCCACTGCCTGAGCTGTTCTTGAGATCTTACAGTGGTGTAAAGGAGGAAACACTGGTAGGAGACTACGAAGACAAATCAGGAGCCATAAGCTTTGGTGTGTTTACCCAGTGATGGCTGCAGCCATCATCAAGGCTTTCAACTAAGCTCACTCCAAATAGGGTAGGATAGCACCGTGATTTCAGCAGGGCCAGTGGCTGGGCGGCCATTTGAGTTGCACCCAGAATGCCACCATGCATCAGTGGAGCTGCCCTGTGTTAGCAATAGCCAGGAACTTTCTACTGGCGATGCTGAGATGTGGAGCTGAATCCCGAATAGCTGCGGATCCTGAATGGTGCATCCTGGGGCCATGTTATGAACAAGAGCAATAGAAACTGAAGTGGGTTTAAAAAACGCACATCTTGTCTTTAGAACTGGGGTAGAATCAGCAGACACTTCCCTCAAACTGCTGCTAAATCTGTGCCAAAATAGATATTTTGGCTTAAAGCAGGGAACTTGCTAGGAAATACCTGAAGATCAGTGTGTGCTAAGCACTGTGAATTTTATGAGTGTTTAATAAACAACTTTATATGAAATATTCTAGGAAAGGACATAGTGATGAGAAGTAGCTACTATAGTTACAGTAGTAATGTATTGAAACATCTGAAGAAAGGGACTAAGTGAATAAGAAATATTTGCTCTTTGTGACTGTCTCTTATATGCTCTGGCTCTTGCAGTGTTGTATACCATCCTGCTAGCTCTTGATTTGCTACTACTAAATATTTATACCTGTTCTAATCAAGTGGGGAAAAATGGGGGAGAAGTAAGTTCTGATGCTGGAATCACTTTTGAGGTTTAATACTGTACCAAAAGCTTTACTTTGGATCAGTGTGTGGCACAGCATTTCCCAGCCTCAAATGAACTGCTTTTTAAGTAATTTTTATTACACAACTTGGTTAAAGATTAAAATGGTGAGTGTTCTCTTAAAAGTCAAGATGGAGCCTTAGATTTAAACCTTATTGTTCGTGTACTGTCCTTTCAGGTCTGATGTTGACTTAGATGTTTGCCAGGGAGGTTTTCAGTTTCCCCAGTGCATGTTTGGGGTATTTTTTTTGGTTTTGTAGCCTCAGTTGTATAGTTTATAATATCCTGGATTCTTGGCATACTGAGCTGAGTACTGGTACAAATTAAACAAAAAATCTTTAAAAAAAATAAAAAAAGAGTTCAGCAAGAGTGAAACCTTCATGATTCCTGTTTACCAAAGCCATGTTGCTTGGGATGCCTTGGGTTGTGAGTGTGTAGGTTTTACAGGACCCAGCTTTCTGCAAAGCTGAGCAGTCAAAATGAAAGCTCAGCTGCTGCAAGTGAAGTCAAGTGGGTCATCACAAATCACTGGCCACTTCTGCAAATTTTAGCCCTGCTTGAAATTCTTCTTTTTTTTAAAGTTGCTAATAATACAGCAAAAACTTAAGAGCCCAATTATGTTTAAGTTGTTATTTAACATACTCAGTGTGAGTGTTGGTGTGACAGGACAGAAAGCGTGAGAAGAGACCAGGTCACATGTGAAAAGCTCCTGGTGATGGTGGAGCAGGTGCTGTCCCTACCATGTTTTCAGCTGGTTGTGCTGAGAGCTGCTGGATTGTAGGAATATCTTACTCCCTTCTGACACTGTTTCACTGCTGCAAGCAGCCTAATTTACTGTTTCTGCTCTTCATGAGAGGATGGTTAAACAAGAGAAGCTTATTAGCTAAACATTTTGGTTGTTGTGCTGCTGTACCTTAATATCTCATACCTTTTGCCTGTGTATAACCCAAGAGCTATTGCATAGAGCGTGAGGAGCCTGGATCTTGGATGGACATGGTTCCTCACAAGAGCTGAGTGCTTTGCCAACCAAAGAGCCTCCTGGGCTCTATGTTTAGCCCATTCCCTGTGCCCAGGGGGCTGCTGGATATCACTCAGCACTGTTGGTTTTGAGGTAACTAGGGACCTGCCCGAGATCACCTCTGCAGAACTGGTTGGTGACCAAGACCTCCATGGGCTTCAGTGCATGCAGGGGGTGGGGATGGAGTGCTGGTCCTCAGGAATGCGCTTTTGGGAATGTCAACCCAAAATAACCCCAAACCATGTATTCTCTTTGATACTTGCTGGCACAGTCATTCACTAGCATTGATCTCTTTGTTTCTGTTTTAACACAGATTGCTCGTAGATCTTTTCGGCTGGCATATCCATCTCAGGTGCACTTTCCATCCCATTATTTTTGTATCTCTTGTCTTGTCACTGTTATTTTGCTCCCCTTCTTTTAGAGTTTTTGTCTGTCAGTCAGCCAAACAGGGGTATGTGTCTTGCCTTTTCTGTTCGTCCTGTTAATTACTTGCATTGTCAGTGGTTTTATATTTCTTTTTCATCTCTTCCATGTGTTACTAAATGGTTTCTGAATAATTTTAGTGTGGCTTTAATGTTGCATTGATATATTAAAACATAAGATATGGGAAACCAGGGCCTTTTGGAGCTTTAGCCTAAATTAAAAAAAGGCAAAGACATACTTCTCAACTACATGCTCAAGTCTCAAAATTATAAAGTGGAATAGCCACACTGAGTTTTGTAGGATGACTCCAGTGGGTAGAAGCTTGCAGGATTGGGGTCTAGTCATTTGCTTAGGAGCCCATACCTGTCTGAACAAGACTTAAATGAATCAGTGTTCCTCTGGGGCTTGCCTGAAAATATGCAATACCTGCAGTGAGTGCCTGTGTGCCTCCTTCCTTACTAATTTTTAATGACTCATTACTCATTATTTCCAAGTTGGTGCAGCACATTCCAGAAGCAAGTCTGAACTACCAGAAAGTGCCTCCGGGAACACTGGAACTGAAGGATTTTGACCAAAATATGAACGATAATAGAGAAGAGGATCCCTCAAGAAAAACGAGGACAAGAAACCGTGAGGAGGCAGGCCACCTTTTTCTTTACTTTATATATGATATTGTTCTAAACTGCAGGGTGTATACTTATTCTTTCTAATCTGCCAAAAGAGGCTACTCAAAAAAAAAAACCCTAAAAAAAGCATTTCTCAAGAGCCCTGACTTGTAGGTATAGAAACTGGTAAAAAAAAAAAAAAAAGGAACAGAATCATCTTTCTTGCTGATACTGCCTGGAAGTTTCCTCTCTTGTGTAAATCTCCATTAAAACTTGAGGAGGTTTGGTTTAAACCAATTGCTTGTTGTTCAGGAGGAAGTGTTCAGTGTCAGAGCCCACTTAGGCTATTTCACTGCTCTTTTAAAGAAAAACACAAATATCTCAGTTTTGAAATCTGCAGCACTGATAGTTTAATGGCAAGAAACTGTGTCATGAAAAAGTTGTTCCTAATCAATAAAGGCAATTATTTTTCTGCAATGGGCATGCTGGACAGAGCTGCCCAAAGAACAGCAGTGGTAGGATCTGGACTTTATGAGGAGTTTCTGCAGCTGGGCTTGAGCACACTGTGCAGACAGCAAGCCACTTGTTCTACGTTGTTCCTTCCAACATGTGCATTTTATGCAATTCTTCTGGGGTGAGAGAGCAGGGTGACCTGGAAATCACTGGGATGATGCTAATGGGTGAGGAAGCCTGGCCTGAAACTTGAGGCTGGGGATGCTGTTGGAGTGAGGGCTGTAGCAGGATGACAGTGATGGAGAGGAGCAGGCTGCTGATGTGACACTCAGCTGCTGCTTCTGCTTGCTTTTCTGCCTTCTGGCTCCAGTTGAGAAGGAGGAGCTGAGGCAGGGGCTCTGGGGAGACAGTGTGGGCAGGAGGGGAGGGCTGTGCTCCAGCACAGTCACTCTGCTGCTCTGGAGGGAGAGTGGGGCTCAGGCTGATGGAGAGGAACTTGGGCTGAGCCACTGGTACCGATCCTGTCCTGTGACTGACTTGAAGCAATCCATCACTGCCCTGTAGAGATGTGCTGAGGCTGAATGAGAGATGCAGGTTCAGAGTGCCCCAGCCAATGTGGGCTTTCATGGCTGAAGCCTGGGGGCTTTTTTGAACCACAGGACTTGAATAGTTGGACTTGAACCACAGGACTTGAATAGTTGGACTTGAACCACAGGACTTGAAATAGTGATTTGATGATTTTTTGTGGTTGTTTTTAATAAAGCAGAGTGTAACATGGTGGGATTACATGGCTGTGAAGGTGTCTTTAACTCATCTAAATTACATTAGATGGTTTCAATGAGACTGCTGGGTCTTTTTGCATTGTCATTTGGCTTTTTGAGGGTTTTTTTTTGGGGGGGGCAAAGGTGCCTGTGAGGCTTGGAAAGTCTCACACTTTTTCTTTCAGAGGTGCTTAAATAGTTATCTTACTGCAGACAGCTCTCTCTGTACACTCCTCAAGGAAAAGAAATCTGAACAAGTTGATATTGATCTTTTTGCCAAAGTGTTGCAACAAAGCTGCATGTTATCTTAATCTCCCTTGAACTTCAAATACCATCCCCATACATTAAGATGTTTTAGTGGACATCATTTATTGTGAAAATTTCAAGTTTTGTAATATGCTACTTCTGCTCAAAGTTCTCTCATCTGCCCTTATATTTTAGGTAATCTTTGACAATCTGATGTTGAACCCAGTGTCCCAATTGTCACATACAATCCGTGAAAATACAGAAAACCTCGCTGAAAAAATGAAGTAAGTAACTTTTTAGCCCTGGTCTGAAATGTTGACTTGCTGCTGAGTTTGTTGGCTTGTTACTTGTAGAAGATAATGTATTCTCTTGGAAAGTCTTGTTATCAAGATGCAGGAAACTGTGTGTAGTGAATGAGAGGTAACATGATTATTTGCCATCTCTTTCCCTTGTATGTTTGGCCTTTGGAATTGTAATGCTGGATTTGTAATGCCTGTTGATGCCTTCACTTTGAAATGGCAGATTCAATTCCTGTTGGTGGATTGTGCCCTCTTTTCTCCCCTGTCCCAAGGCTCTTAGAAAGCCTGCAGGTCACAAAGGCTTGTGAAAGCCTGTTGTTGCTCTAGAAGACATCAGTTAGGGAAGGATTTTGGATTGTTCCTAAATCAGCTGAAAGGCGCTTTGTCCGGTTACTAATCCACTAATCTACTTCGTTGTCACATCTTGTGATAATTAAGTCTTTTAAACAAGCAGCTTTTGCAAGGCTGTTTTAAGACCTGCTCCACTTTTCGTGCTGCAGGATTCTATTTCAAAACTCGGAAAGGACCTGGGAGGAGATGGAGGCCAAAATTAATTCAGAAAATGAAGTGCCAATTCTGAAGACCTCAAACAAGGTAAGGCCATGAGAACAAGTGAAATACTGAAGGCTTGCATCCATTAAAGCTTTGTAAGGAACCAAAATAACAAACTTTGGCCCTTCTCAAATCCCTTTCTGAAATTTTTAGTCCATTTGCATGTCTTGAACTGCTGGGTTTTTTGTTGCTGTTTGAAGTATGAGGAAGTAAGTTCCTCCAGCTGTTATGTTTCACCAAACTCTTCCCCTCTCCCTTTGTGATTCATCTTCAAACAGATGTTCAAGTTCAGGGTCATTAGGCCTCATTTAAACACCTACCAAAGCATCACCTACCATGTGGTTGCCACAGCTTCAGTTGTAGACCAGTGTTTCTTGTGGATGTTTGTTCTTCTTCACCTGTAACTGTTCGATAACAGGGCAATAAAAAAATCTTCAGCCCCAAGGTGGTGTTTGTGCTCTCATGACCTCTTACTGTCATTTATGGGAATTGCCAGTGGGTATTTAAGTACAATAATGGACCCAGCAAATGTGGTTAATGCTAAACAGACATACAACTGTGCAGGACCTGTGTAGCTTGATGCTACAGCAGTATATATGTCACCAATTGCTTTGTCTGGTCTAGGAGTTGAGTTTGCAAATATCTTTGTGTATTTGGTATTAAGGAGGATGTGGAGGAGCCTTTGTACAGTTGATCTGGCTAGCATTTCAAATCTAAAATCCACTGTGGCTATGAACTGCCTGGTGTAGTAGCAATTGGTGAAATGATGCAGAGCAGATGCACTTAGATACAGATCACAAAATCACAGAACAGTTTGAGTTGGAAGGGACCTTTAAAGGTCATCTAGTCCAACCTCCCTGTGGTGAGCAGGGACAGCTTCAACTAGATCAGGTTGTTCAGAGCCTCATCCAGCCTGACCAGTGTTTCACCACCCTCATCATAAAAAATTTCTTCCTTTTATCTAGACTGAATGTACCTTCTTTTAGTTTAAAACCATTCCCTCTTGTCCTGTTGCGAAAGGCCCTGCTAAAATGTCCATCCCCATCTTCCTTGTGAATTGCTTCTAACTACTGGAAGGCTTCAGTAAGGTCTCTTCAGACCCTTCTCTTCTCCAGGCTGAACAACCCCAACTCAGCCTTTCCTCATAGGAGAGGTGTTCTATCCCTCTGATCATCTTCATGGATACTAGCTTTGTTTTTTCTGTTAAATAACCAAGATTGAAACTGTCCTTGAATCTTCTTGATCAGATAAGGCAGAAGGAGTAAGACTAGATTACTGTGTCAGTTGAGTACTTTGTTATTTAATTTTCCATTCTGATGCTTTTGTTTTCAGGAAATCAGTTCTATCCTGAAGGAGCTCAGGAGAGTTCAAAAACAGCTTGAAGGTTGGTCATGTAAAATGTTCTTTTTATCTCTCATATGCCAGTAACTTGTACAAAATAATGTGGCTTGATTTGCCAGTGAAAGCTGGGAAAGGATGCAAAAGTTTAGTTTGTTAGCATAGTGCTCTCTGATGAGTGCATATGGAGCAAACAGTAGATTTATCTTGTGCTGCCAGTTTTTAAGAAAATTGTTGACTTTTGCAATGTGGAAGCTGTTACTGTGGAACTGCTTTGTTTCTGGTAATTAGCATATTCCCATGAGATGAACTGGCAAAGGTCTGTTCTGCTGAAATAATATTTAGCAGTTCTTTCAGCCAGTAAGCTGTGCTACACTTCTTGGAATTGAATTTTGCAGAGAGCTCTATGCAATGGAAAAGGCAAGACAAGCTCTTGCATCATCTAGAAGCTTAATAAAGACATATGGAAACATACAGGCGTCGTTCTGGGCTCCTGCTAAAGCTTGCCATTTGGCTGCTGTAGTTTGTCTTTTCCAACTTAACCAGAAAGTTGAATGTCCTCATAGCTTCAGTTTGGGGAGTGATTTTGCTTGCTAAAGCTGCTTAGGCCTGAAGGTATTAATGAAGAAAAAATATTGTGACTAAGATGAATGCGAGTACTGCCTATAGTTCTAGTGCCTTCAAAATGAGAAGGCCTGCTGCCTTCTGATGAGAAACTGCTTACTACTGCTAATGTGTCTGTGTGTGTCTCTTCCCCCCCTACCCCTGACCCTCCTCTCCCAGTCATAAACGCTATCGTTGACCCTACTGGAAACTTGGATGTAGTTGCCAGTAACAAAGCGTCTTCTGCTGCTAAACAATCTTCAGCCACTAAAGTCAGGACTGCTAACACTTCTGGGTCCACACTGGAGACTTTGTCCCCAGCACAGATGAGAAACTACACGCAGAAATCGAACTGTGGGTCTTCTAGCTTACAAGATTCAAATTTCATTCCAGATGGAGAGAAATACGTGATCTGATACAATATTTTGTATTGCTATCATGTTGTAATCTACTGTCGCATTAGTACTGTGTATGAGTGGTTTGTGGACAGTTTGTGTGGAGCAGTTGTTTAGATTGCTGATATGTTGCACAAGAGAAAAAAATCTATGCTGTGAGGGTGATTGGAAAGTCTGTGTATGCCTTTTAAACAAGACTAGCACTGTGGAGCAGCACATATTCAGCATAGAGGCAAACTGATTTTTAGAAAATTACTTATTCTTCCAGTGTGCCATAAGAAAACAGGCTTTGCATACGCTCCATTCAGTACTGCCGAGGCTGAAGTGTTCCTGCATTGCCTGTTTGTAACTATTCAGTTGTAACGAGGCGCAATTTTAATAACCCACTTTTTTGGTACTCTATTTGTTTTGGTATTTGTTTGGGTTTTTGTTTGGTTGGGGGTTTTTTTTGTTTTTTTTTTTTTAAAGTGTACAAATGAAACATTACAACTCTGTTGGAATCAGTGTGCAAATCCAACAGAATGATCGTGCAATATCTCGAGTTTCTAGGAGAAACTCTTACTACAGTTGTGTAAGAAGTCCTTCTGAGTGGTTGTAAAAAGGCAAATACACTGTGTATCCTTTTTTTTGGCCCAAAAACCAAAACAAGACAGAAAACCCCTTTGTTTTTCTCATGGGGGAAAGTGTAAAAGTTAATAATGGTATGGATGAAAGACTACTAATACATTTGCTATTTTTTATGATGTTTTAGGCCCAAAATTTGGGGTGGGTAGGTACAAAAAGTCATGTTTTACAGTTTAGCTTGCCAAGTTTTAATGATTTTGGTACCAATTCTGTCTTTAAGCTGCCTTCCCCCCCACCTCCCAGATATACAATCTTTTTACAGTGAGGTACAAACGTTTTTAGCTGGGCCAAAGACTAAAATGTTTGGGATTAGCTAATTGCTAAGAAAAACATCTGTTCCAATGGCTCATGTAATAAACTTAATTGCACAGTTGCTGTGAACTAGTGTTCACTTGACAGCACTGACAAAAATAATGGCTTAAATGTAGCTCCACCTTTACGGCTAGTTCTGTTATGATTTTTTTTCAGTGCAAAAGTGCTTAAAGACCACCATTCCGTGGTATTCTTCAGAAACTATTCAACAGTGTCAAGCACTTGGTACATTTGAGATTTTTGTCTGTATTTTATTTTTGATCTGTTATAATCCTAGAACACTAAGGATTATGTGCAGTTGCACTGAGCAATTGTTTAAAAAAAGCCGGTTTTTGTATTCTGTCTTTCAGTTAAACTGCAAAACACTAAGTAATTTTTGTTGCTTTAAGAACAACAGTTTTGTTTTTGAGGGGACCTCTTCCAGATGTGTTTGCTCCCAGTTTTTTCTGTCTTATATCAATTTATTTTTCATTCTTCCTGGTCAATAAACAGTAATGAGGTAAATAAATTATTTTGTAGCTGTGGAGGATACAGTAAACACTGGGAAAGGTGAGCAGATGAGTTCCACTTTGCCCTCATACAGTGTGTAGTTTAACCAGTGAAAATGGTTTCCCAAGCTTGACTGCTTCTTGTGTGCTGACTTTATATTTTGGGGTGAGTAGTGGATTCCTTAGTTAGCTTCAGTAGTTACCTGAGCTTTTCTACTAGAATGTTGTAACAGTGGGAACCTGTTAAAATAATTTCAATAAATAGGGGTGCTCACAAAGTGTTATCTTACTAGCAAAGACCGTGACTGCTTTCCTGGTGAAGCCAGTGGGAGCTTCCTATCAATTTAAGCAGAAACAGGATCTGTCCTAAAATGGGAGTATGCCAACAAGCCATTAGTTTCTTTTGAATGTGCAAGATGCTGGCTGGTAAACAATAGGTACAAATATCCTTCTGAGATTTCCAGTAGGTTATAAGACTCATCTGCTTGTGTGGAGATGCTCTTCAATGAAGAAATCTGCTGGATTTCACATAGATGAATGCAGAATAAAAAAAGAATTTGCCCTTGATGTTCTTCTGCCTGTAATATATGCACTATCTGAATGTGTTAATTCAGTTGTTTATTCTGATCTGTGTTTTCTTGAAATACCTAACTGTGTCCTTGATTAATATCATAAGTGGTGGTATCATTCCTGACATATGAGACACAATTTTTCAAGCCCTTCTTGGCTAGGGTTTGAACCAACCAGGTGCTACCCCAACTCAGTAGGAGTTGAAGGACCTTCACAGATAAGGTGATACCGTTAGTTTCAGTTTTGCTGTAGAGATGTGTGAATTACTCAGACATCTGACTTCTATTATTATTATTTGTTACTCACATTTCCACATCTTTGTGGCTATGCTCTACTGGATTTTGTTTCTCTACAAGGTGTCCTTGGTGGGACTTCTGTTTACTTTCACTTGAAAATTGCTTGATTCTTCTTTAATTCTTGACCACATCAGGGATTAATTTTCTTCCTTAGTTGCTCTGTTCTGAACTTGAGAGAGAGCCCCACAGGTACTTTACATCGATTAACCCACAAAATATGGTACCTCTTCAAGTGAGTAATAAGGAGGCAGCAATCGGTGTCTGACAATGCAAGTGTGAAGGGGAGGAGGATGCACAGCTTGATTTGTTTGATTTATGACTCAGCCAAACTATAAAATGCTTCTGTGTTCTGACACAACGTTCATCTTTGGATCTTTGCATTTAAAACATCGTTTTGCTAGTCAATGATGAATTGCTACATGTTTTTTCTTGTGTGTTCACTGCTTCTGCAGTGCACCCCATTTGCCCTTCTCTGCTCCAGATAAGCCAAAGAGCGAGCCACCTGACTGTAACTCCTTCAACCATCATTCATTCTCACAAGCAGTACTGTATGCAGCCATGAAAACATGCCTCTGTGTGACTCCAGATGTGTAGTGGTGTATCTGGGTGGCCCAGGATCAGTGCATGAGATACCTGTTGACTTCTGTGAGCTATGGATGGGCCTGGCATTGGGCTTGGTAGGGGGGACATTGACCTGTGGGCCATTCTCATACCATGTTGCTTTCATGTGTTCTGTACCTGACTAAGGAAATGTAATGAGGGGTGGGATTTTCAAAGTCTTAAGGAAGCAAGTGCTCAGGTCCTTTTGGGTTTCCATGTATTTTGGGTGCCTGATGCCATGAGCACCTTTCAAAATCCCAGCCCTCAGCTCTTCCACTATACTTGAAAACCTTGTTCTTAGGACAACGCTTTCAGATGTAAAAACCTGTTACTCTGTTCTGATGGTGTGAATGTAAATTCCTGCAAGAATGTGTACGAGCTTTGTGAGGGAGGACCTCAATGTATCTACAGGGGTGTCACGTTGTGGTCGTGCTCCAGGAGAAAAGAACGCCTGCATCATCTTTAAGTACTTTAGTAAAGGTACAACTAGTGGAATGTTTACATACAGCCTACTGAGGAAAAAAAAGATGAAAGTGTAAAGTATTTAAGTGCAAGATTCTGCTAGTTTTTTCTTGTTTTGCAGATCACACTAGCTATTTTTGAGGTTCAGTAAATGTGTATAACTTTTGCAAAGACCAGGCAGAACTACCTGTTCACTTTCGATGTGCCCCGTGCTGAATTGTGCCTATTTCACTCTCTGCTGTTGTTATGCTGCTGATTCTGCTGTTCTGAACTGTTCACTGGATCATTCCATTTGCATGCAACACAAATGCAAGCTGAGCTGTCTGAGAGTAAAGCTGAAACACGTTTGTATAACTTGAATTGATTGACTTTCTCTTTTCCACACCCTCTTGAAGTGCTGTGTATAATTTTGATTTGTTTCTCCTGCCCTGATTTTTTTTTCTGCTTTTGTTTTTTTGAATGGTAATTTATTTTTGTTTGGATTATAGGCAGTATCTGTACATTTTGTTTCAAGGTGATATTGTGGATGTCTTTAAAAAACAAATTGTTATTTTATATAATTTTATCATAAAGTTGCTCTAATAAATCATTCTTTTATCATGTGACAATGATTCTGGATTTTGTGTGTTAATTTGGGGAGGTGTATGTGTTCAGTGGATTATATTTTTCAACTGCCTGTGTACATTTGTGTTAAGTGCAATGTAATGAAAGAACTGTCAGCAGCTGAAGACTCACAGTGCAACTGGATCCATCCTGGTGACACCTGTGACTGGGGCAGATCCCTCTCCAATAGTACAGGAGTCCCCTTTCCCCTGCTCCTGTAGTTGCAGGATTGGAGTCTGCAAGTCCCCATCACCTGAGGGTGGTCCTACTTCTAGGTATGGTATGGTATGGTGATATTTGATTTAATTTTTAGTACTGTTTTATTTCATTGCCATGATTAACAGTAGTAGTTAAATTCAGCCTGGATATGGTCATTCCCCAGCAGGTGTGTGATTACAGAAAAGCATTATATACTCACTCTTGCTCTCACCTTGTATGTATATATTTATGTGTGTGTATATATATATATATATATATATATGCAGGAGTTAATGTCTCTGTGAAATTATTTTCATTTTTTCCCTTTATTCTGTCGCTGTCCTTCTTCCCTCCTGCAGTTCTATCTGACCTTTGCATCTTTCCTGGCATTTTTGAAATAATATTAATTCCTCCTTCCCCTCTGCACATCCTTCAGGTGCCTGCAGCTTCTCCCACCCTTCTTGGTACCACGTGAGACTCTGGCTCCATGTCCTCTACACTAGCACAGCTTCTGTAGGAGGTAGATGTGTAGTACATGTGTAGATGATTAAAAAAAAAAAAGAATCATTTTTCAGCAATAACTGAAATGCAGACAAAGGGAAAAAAAAATTATATTAGTACCTAACCAGGATCAGTGGGAGACTTCCCATCTGCTGGTGACCTTTGCATTAGGTACTTGGACATGAGACCTATTATGCTTAAAGTTTTAGGGAGGGATTTTGTGGTTTAAAAAAAACAAAAAGGAAAAAGTTCTGCCTCTCTTAAAAACCTTTCTTAAACTTAATTTGTGTACACTGTGACTGCAGGGAAGGCTTTTTGTCTTCTCTAAAAGGCAGGGCTGGGTTACACACTGACTGCATTGCCTCTCCACAGGCTTCCCCGCAGTACTGAGTGGTATTTCAGTTGGGATGCTATTGCAAAGTGCCCTTTTGAAATCAATAGTGCATCCACTTCATTAATTTTTAACAGTCTGACTGAATAAACATAAGAGGCAGTGGAACTGTGGCCAAAACTATTTGCAGCATAATGCAAACTGCTGTCTGGCAGAATTTAAGGAGTAGATGGCAAGAGTAATCATCTCCTCTGTGCGTTTCCTGCGGGGTGTTCAGCTGCAATCCTGCCAGGCTCCTCAGTGACCTCAGCTGCTCTGGGAGATACAGCCTGGTTTTCCACATGTGTATAGAGGGGAACGGCTATCGAAGCACTGCCCTGAGCAGGGTTTGCAGGATCCTTCCCTAGAGCAAAACTTTAGGTCACTGAAGGGACAGGTTCTCATTTTTTGACGTCGTGTGAAGATCTACCAATAGACCCTTGTTTATGGGGTCCTGCCTGTGCGATGTGTGGGAGGACCATGACTTTTTTAACAAGGCTGTTTGTGGACTGTTCAACAGCAAAGCCCTCCTGGTCTCAGCTTTTGCTGTTGGGGTGAGGTTGGCATGGGGCAACAGTGAGTGTGTTGCTTTCCTCAGGAGGAGTACAACCATTTGGATACAGCCTTGCAAGTACTTGGAGCACCTGCACTCAGGAGTGTGCTTGATGCAGTTATCTGGAAAACTTGTTTTATTTTAATGCATTGAACTCTTAGGTCTCTGAATGACATGGGCTGAGCAAGGGAAGCCCAAAAAAAAAAAAAAAAAAGGTAAGAAAATAGTACTCACTGGGACTCCACCCTCCTTGAGCATTTTTTCCTCTTCTGAACAGAAATTACTGAAAATACTGTGCTTGCAAGAGTTAGTGCCAGAAAAGGCTTGTTCAAGGGTAATGTGTCTGCCTCTGTCAACATCCAACTCACAGGAACCATAGGAAGGGAAACAAAAATACAAACCCAACATGTGGCACCCACCTGGTGCCTGTGGACGTTTAATGGACAGGGAAATAGCCAAAGGAAGGGGTGAGATTCGGTTTCAGCAAGAGGACCAGTGGCTTTAGCACAGCAGTAGCCATCGATAGCAGGTCATGCTTTGGGGTGGTACATTTCTCCCAGGGAATGGGTCTCCCTTCTAGCTGCTGATAGCTGGGCAGGCTCGAAGAGGATGGGCTATAACACAGCCTGTAACACACCTTCACACGGGCAAAGCAACCTCTGGGTAAGCCAGAAAAATATTCTTTATCTTCAGGAGGAGGTGAGGATAGTGGTTGCACTGGGCCGGTGGTTTCCCAGGTTGCCAGGTGCTTTGCAAATCGAGGAGGAGCGGTGTGATTTTTGTAATACAAAGCCCAACACATTCAAGGCAGACAGCAGGTACTGCAGCTTTTCCTAATATTTGTAAGTCAGCTTTCCTAGGCGCAACTGGAGGGCGAGTGCCACGTGAGCAGTGACAAGACTGAGACAGCAAAGGGCTCCCTGCAATCACCTGAGCTATACAAAGCACTGATTTTTTTTTTTTCCAATTGAAATCTTTTTCTAAGCAAAATACAACTGACAAGCATTTAATTTTAGGTTGAACAAAATGATTCCAAATAAGTGTTAAACATTTCAAGTTAAGTGGTTCAAGTCTAAACTTAGATACTTTATGGAATTTATGGGATCTTTTTAAAAAGTTGAAATGGAGTAAATCTTTAAATATATTTTCAAATGAATCACAATTATTTTATTTAGACTTTGAAAGTTTCTCTAAGGTTGTCAGCCGAATCACTTCCCAATTCTTGTCCTGAAATAACTCTTTCACTGTCCCCCCCAGCTCTTTTAAGTATACCATCTTCTGGCACAAGCATATATAGCAAAAATATAGCATTTTTCTTTTTGAATGTACGGACCCTGGCTGTTCCTGCCTCCCATCCTTCTGTCGACTGTTGGTGTTCAGAGCCCGACTGCTTAGTCCTCGTGCAACAGAAAGTGCAGTTTTGTAGTGGTCTCTGCAGTGGTAGCAACGTTCTTGTCTATTATTAGCTCTCAGAGATGGGAACGTGTTAAACTGACAGTTTCTTTTCAGCAAACCTCCCACAGAGGCATTAAAAGATCTTTCCCTGTGTCTTTTCGTGCACCCTTCTAACAAACTGGAGTCCCAGCATGCTTTTTGCAGCGATTACGTTAACCACAGAGTAGCATCCAACTGTACGGGGAGAGAAGTATTTACTCGGTGTGTGGGATGGTGGCAAGTCATCCAGAGCAACTGGTAGAAGGAGCCGTGTCTGAGAGGCATGGAGGAGGAGAAATAAAAAAGATTACTTGTTTGCCCTGAAACTTGCCAGTCTTTTTTTTTTTTTCTTTCCTCCTTCCAACTGCATGAGTTGGTGAAATTAATTATATTCTCCCCACAAACCCACTTCCATCCTTACACCCTCAAAGCTGCAATGCTGCTAGCAAGATCAGTGATGTGTAATTGATGTTGGGCTGGTATGTGAGATCAGATAAGCAGAAGGAAACCAGGCTTTTGCAAGCTGGAAAGGAGGAGGACGATGAGATTAATCTCAGGGCTATAAGTGGTTAGAGAGCTGCTGAGGAGGAGAGGAGCTGGGAGCTGCTCTTACCCCTGATATAACCCAGCCTTTCCCAGTTTGAACTAAACTGCTGACATTGGAGCAACAAATGTTAAGTCCTGAACTTCATACAAATGTGCTGCTGCTTGTGTGGTCCGATCCTGAACTCACTGAAGTCAGTGGGAGCTTTTGTGATTTACATCGGCGTGGCTTGTGCCAGGATGTCGGTCCTGCTCATAAACAGAGCAAGGCAGCTCGTTGCTGGGCTTGTGTCAGCACGACACGCTGACTTCAACTTATTGGGCTCTTAGCTGAAAGGTTTAGTTTGGATGCTCAGCCTCTGAAGTCAGTGGAGGGACAGGGACACTTCCCAGAGAGCAATTTGGACCTTTAGCATGGTGACTCACTGGAGTTGCCTCTCTTTCCTGACTGCAGACGAAGCCTTGGTCAAGCAGGATCCTGCGTTCAGCTTTCTGGTAACCCGAGTCTAAAGGGATAGTGGTCCCCCTTGCCTTGTTTTTAAACCCTGTTTCAGTAGAGATTTGGGATGGTCCCAGGCACAAGTGGTGTGAGCACAGCAGCAAATTCAGGAGAAAGCTGGGTAATCAGACAGGCATCATATCTGCTCCACCATCTTCTGTTCTCTCACTTTTGGCCTTCTTTGAGTTACTCCTTGTGTTCTGGAAGCAGGTGATTCATGACACCTTCAGCTTCCCAGAGAAAGGCCCACCTGACCTATCCTCTGAGTCCTCTTAGCTTTTTCATCTTCAGCAGCTTAATACAAGGTATGATAAAGCCTTGTGATCCTTGTTAGTCCTTGATTGTCTCTCCATTGTTTCCCCCATACAGCAGCCATTCTCTGGTACTAAACCAGGGAACTGCATCCTTTGGTTCCACAGGATCAAGGGGCTGCCTGGAGAATAACAGCAGCATTGCCATGTTGAGTTGTGTCAACTGAGGTGCAGCCTTTGGATTTTTATATAATTTCTTAGAAAATGCCTCAAACTCAACGTTGCTTGTAGCCTTCTGCCTCAACATCGCTACAAATTCCAAATACCATTTGTTAAAGACAAAAGCTGTGTTATTTCGAAGGAGCTAGTTTGCTCCCTTATGTTTGACCCAGGATGACTGGGCAGGAAAGTGCTTACAAGAGGAACTGAGTAGATAGGTGGTTTTGGAGGGTTTGTTTGTCTTTAAAATGAAGTTTCTAGTGGGTTAAGAATGAAGCAGTGAGAATACTGCCATGTCTGGGACACAAACTGCACCAAAGCTGATGAATCCTTTTAACCAACATCTTCTAGTGCTGATCAAGGCTCTCATCTCACACCACTGAGGGCAGTGGGGACTTCACCATTCAGCAGAGTTTGAGGCAGGTCAGACACTGTGGTCAGTTATGCCAAACAGGTGGAGATCAGGACCTGGAGTCTGAGAACTGGTTCGCAACAACTGTATGATAACTTGGGACTCTGTCAGTGCATACTGTGAAACTCGGTGTTTAAGAGGAAGTAATCTGCAGTAGGAGGAGGAAAAAACCAGAAGAACCCAAAAAAAGTCTACTAGCAAAAAGTGTGTGCACCATCTCTTCTAAGCAGAGTTGGAAGTAACATCAGACTACAATAGAATATCCACACAGGAGGAGGTCTTCCAGGATGGTAAGTACATTTGCCATCATCTTGAGAGTGCTGGGGCATGGTAGTGGAGAGATGAATGCACTTTGTTCATCTGAGGATGAACAGTTTCAGTTTCAGAGGAGGTTTTTATATAGTGAAAATCTCATCCTTGTGTTTGAAATCCAAAACCTGAAATGGTTTGATGCTGATGGAGAAAAGTACCAGAAGTTATATTGAGGGCAAGGGGAAAGCAGTCTTAATGTTATAAACAACAGTCTCCTGTGTGTACTCAGCAGATTGTGGCATTAGCTTGTGTTCCAGTCTGTGAAGCAGTGCTACGTAGCGCTTCTATTTATTGCTTTTGGATGAACTTTAGTCATTAAGTTGGCAGCTAGTAAAGCCCTGAAAGCTTCAAGGGAGCCGTAGTTAATTACTGGCCAGCTACAATATTATTCTTAAGAATTCTGGTTGAGTCTGTGTTGTTTTCTTTCTTGAAAATTAAACTGCATATTTTAATGCAGTTCTCATGACTTCTGCGTAGCAGCTGGGAATCTAACCCACCACTGGTCAAAGACATCAAGAAGGACTTTGTTTGAACCAAATGATAGATGACTTTATCATGGCACATGAGATCCGTTCACTTTCACATTTTAAAAGAAATAGTGCTTTTTTGAAGCCATTTTGTAACTGTTGCTGAAAAAGAGAACTGAAACGAGTAGTTTCTGATGAGCTCTCTCCTTCTTAAGTCATTTCACAGCTCTAAGTGCACCTACAAGTGCAGCTCCTTACCAAGATGTTGTCTGGATCATGGAATGTATTGTGGGGAGCACTTTAGCTTTGGGGGCCCGAGGGACAAGACGACACCTCTCAGGCTCTGGTTCTGTGACAGGAACCCCCGGGGCAGCCGGGGGCTGTTTGTTACTGGAGAGCCCAGCTGGTTGGGACAGCTGCTACCAAAGCAGTGAGCTGTGGAGTGTGACCTGCAGCCTCACAAGGCATTCCAGGCCTCAGTTGAAGGGCTGCTCCTGTTTTTCAATTGCCTGTCTTCTCCACCTTTAAAATCTCCTTACCTCGGTTTCATACCAAACTCCTTAGCCTCTTCTCTTTTGCTCTCTTTTTCCCACTAAGTTTTCTGGGTTGGCATTTGACCACTTTTTCTCAAGATGGGGAAATGATGTGTGTTGCTGTCACACAGCTTTCTCAGCATGCTGTGTTATATCCCCCCTCTCTGCTTGGGCTGTAAGCTCTTTGGGGTAAGACATCATATCTTTGTGCTGTATTTAAAACATGAACTGGGCTTTCAGGTGCATGGAGACCTGACATTCACCAGGCAATGGCCAACTGTCTGTCACTGCTGGCAGCAGCTCAGTTTCTCCAGGGATGAGAGAATGGGTGTTTACTTGCCAGTATTTATAACTATTTCTTGTGTAAAAGCTTGCATCTGGATCTGGGGGCAGCGAGAGGAAGTGCCAGTGAGAAGTGTGAGTAAAACTGCCTTGGAAAGTAGGGACAGCTCTACTGAGTACAGTTAATAACAACAACAAGCAGACCCTGAAATTGAAACTGAGCTTTCAGCTCTGCAACTCTAGTATGCTTTTAAGTAAATCTATTCATACCTTTTCTTTCCTCTCCAGCTTTCTTATTCTCCTTTGTCTGCGCTTTTACCTTGGCTCCCCTCTTTTCACATCCTTCTCTGCATTCCCCATGTCACAGTTTCAGACCCACCTCCCTGGTCTCCCAAGACATCCTCCAGCTCTTTGGTTCAGCCCAACTAGTTCTCGTGAGTTGGATCCCACAAGAAGCCTTTAGGGCTATGTCCATGCTGTGTCCAACTCCTGCCTGTTCCATGCAGTCACAGCATCTGTACAGAAAGGTGGGGTGGGCAGGAGGTGGACACAGCATGGATGTGTGTGGCTGTGCAGCATTACAGTGTAGGAGAGCTGACACCATGAGCCCATCCAGTTCAAGTGACAGTAGCTGTGAACATATGGCAAGATGAATGGGACAAGCCTGGCAGGATCCTTCCCACCTACAACTTGTTTGAGTGTGGCCACCCACAGAGCAACTGCATGTCTGATACCATTACAGTGTGTCTGTCCTCCAGGCTACAAATGTCCAGTGGCTTAGGGGTAGGAAGTGGTAGTTTGGGGACTGGACAGGTGGTGATATCATCTGGCAGCACTTTTTGAAATCTACCATACCCCAGGATGTGCTTCTTGCTTCTGAGCATGAAAAGTGACAGCTGACGCCTGGGGGGTAAAGTCACCTCTGCTAGTGCAGGGATGATTCATGACCCGTTGAGTGTGTGTGAAGTTTTTGGTTTGACCTTTTGTGAAGGCAAAATAGGCAAGTGGCCAACTGCCCCTGCCCCACCATCTGCTGTGAGTTTGGACATATTTTGGTATTTGCTCTTGTGGTTGCCCCTGCTGGTGATAACACAATGTTGGAGCAGTACTGTCTGAGGAGGAAAAGAAGTTAACTTATTTTCTAAGGTCATGGTTGCAACAAGGGTGAAGAGGAGTTTATATTTTAAGCTGGTCCCTGTCCCCTAACAAAGTCCTTCCTGGAAGAGACACCAGCATTGAAGACTGCTCACACACGAAGGAAGAGAGCAGGAGCCGAACAGAGTTGCACACAGGATGACATTGATGCTGTACATTATCACCCACGGCGGCGGCGCTTAATTATTGCTTGTTGGCAAATGTGTTAGCTTGCAACAGGACAGAAGTGGGTGTTGGAGGATAACTTGAAGAGGCAGTTGTTTACACATTAATTACTGCCATGATTTTTGTGTGTAGACAGCACCAGGGAGAAACTGCAGGGTCCTGTTTCTCTCACTTTGGAGTCTGTTAATGTCACTCAAGACACATAACACAGTGAGGATGTTGCACAGATCCGTACTTAAATTTTACAGCACCATGTAAAGCAATACCAGTAACTCGCTTTGTTTAGGCTGTATCTGGCTTTATACAAATAAAGCTTTATTTTTCCCCTTGCGTACATTTCTGTTTTTCAGATTGTGAAAAAAGCACTAAAAACATCCCTGACGTTTAATGAGTCCTCCAACATGAAACTAAGCGTGAACAATCAAAAAGACGTCAAAACGGTAATTGCTGGGATACACTACATTTGCTTACGAGAGCTGAGATTACACTGACAACTCTGAAAAGAAATAGCAGATAAAGAAGAGTGATTTCATTGCCCATTTGAGAAATCCATGTAGGCTTTGATCCTATTTGTAAATAAATGAGTGACAAACCCCTCATTGATTTATCTGGTAGGCCGATCAAACCTTGCCGTGAGGGAGTAATGTGGAGCCTGATCCTGCAGCCCTGGCTCAGGACAGTAAACCTGGCTCATACAATAACCTCACTTCCACCAGAGCACAGAGTTTATTTATTTATTCAGCGTGCTGAATCCTATTATATTGGGAAGAAATTCTTTCCTGTGAGGGTGGTGAGACACTGGAACAGGTTGCCCAGAGAAGCTGTGGATGCCCCCTCCCTGGAAGTGTTCAAGGCCAGCTTGGATGAGGCTTTGAGCAACCTGGTCTAGTGGAAGGTGTCCCTGCTGATGGCAGGGGAGCTGGGACTGGGTGATCTTTAAGGTCCCTTCCAACCCAAACCATTCTGTGATTCTATGCCTGGAGCACTTGGATATCACAGTGTATGGTATGGTGACAGCCAAGATGTGACTTCAGAATAGATCTCTTGCCTTAGAAATGTCTTCTAAAACCTGTGCAATGTTTAAGTCTTGTGAACATGTTCATGGGATGAAATGCAGAAGTGTTAAAAATTGGTGATTTTTTTTTGGCCATCAGTGAGAGGGAGAGCAAGTTAGAGGGTAAAAATTTAAGTGGATAGTTTAAACATGTTTTTCTTATTCAAATTGCTGCCTGAAATTGACAACAGCACAGTAGATCTTGAGAAAATCAGGAAAAAAAAAAAAAGAAAAGTAAGTAACTTTATCCACATAGAAACCAAAATTGATACTTTTGGAGACAATTGGCTTCTGTGCAATTTTTATATGTGACTTTTTGGGAGCCCACGTATATAGCTAAAGCCTCACAACCACTCCCAGACTCAGTTCTACTGCCTGGAGGTTCAAAAGCTGAACTCTGAAGCACATATTGCCTGCCCCAGGTTGGTGGATGGTCCCAGCTCCCAGGAATTGCCAGTGGGAGCCAGCCATGGTAATTGTTGGATGGAAATGGATCTACACTGGTGGCTGTCTGTTCCTCCTTAATCTAGGGCAACATATAGAGCTGGTGCTGTATGTTACAGCATGTGAGTGGCTGGACTCCAGATCAGGATACACCAGGTGACCAAACTATTACTTTTTTTTTCATCTACATTCAGGAAAAAAAAAGGGGGGGAAGTACAAAAAAAGGGGAATGAAGCTATCTCACCACAGTAGAATGACAAGGAAATACTATTCACTTGCTATGAAAAATGAGATTTGTGAAGTTTCATTTAAGTGAGGTTTAAATTAGGAGTCAAAACCAGAACATGTTCAGAAACCACAAAATGTCCTTCTGCTTCTGTAATTTTCAGACTTGTTTTTTCTCCCTCGTGAAATTCCTCTGTATGGTTGTGCTGGGCTTGATCCCACAGCTAATCTTGTGTTAGGGATTTCCTTGTTTTGATTTTGGTAGAAATTTTGTTTAACATGCATTTGTCTTGTGCTAAAATAAAACTAATCCATGTCAAACTAATCAAAAGTTTTGGGAAAAACCCAGAAAATTTCAAACAAAACTAAAGTCATGGTCCTCACATAAACAAACCCCTATGCAGCTTGTGGTCCTCGCTTTCAGTGATGTGTCTAAGAATACTGTCTGCCAGTAGCTGAAATCAGAACTACTATTCAGTGACTGTGATTTATTCACCTGAAACAAGCAGATAGAATCACAGGATGGTGGGGGTTGGAAGGGACCTCTGGAGATCATCTAGTCCAACCCCCTGCCAAAGCAGGTTCAAAGACATCCATTAGCTGGTGCACTGGTGACTTGTTGATCACTTAAATCTTCTCCTGTTTGGATTCTGTTCTAGTTTCAAATCTTGGGGGCAATTTTGATACTTGGTCTTGTCCTGATGGCTGTTTACTTCATGAAAGTGGACAGCATAGCTGATCCCAAGAGAGAAGAAGCAGTTGTCAGCATTTACAAAGAGATGGAGGAGGAAGAACTTTATGGAGATCTCCCAGGAACCACAATAGTTGAGGAGGATACCAATAAGTCCAATGATTCCTGCAGGTAAGCCATGCCCAATGGCTTATGGAGAAGTAATAACCAGATGAAGAAATAATTTCAATGGTGACAATATCAGCATGGCTTTTATTATCTTCCCGTTGTATAATAAGTGATAAAGTAGCACTAATTTGGACGAAGTGAGGCACTGGGTCATTAGCAGTTGCCCATTATGAGGGGCAGTACTGCAGCTCCACTACTGGTCCTGTGCTTGTATGTTTGGCACAGCTCCACCACCTCCAGCCACCCTCCCTTTGTGGCAGTGGTGGGAGGCGGCAGAGTGACCAGTGGGCAAAGCAACCTTCACTGAGCTCACTCTCTTACAGAGGCTGGAGGGGACAGCGGGTGTTTGTCCTGGCAGAGGGTGGAGAGGGTACTAAAGTGGCACTCAGCCCCAGGGGGTTACTTTTCTCCTCATCTTTAGGATGGTAAAATTCAAACCTCAGAAGGGCTACTGAGAAGCCATTCTGCTGGATTTGGGAGGACAATGTATGATATATGCTTGGCTAGAAAAGCTGGGGATACAGGGTACTTGCAGCTTGTTTGTCTAGCTCAGCTTGTTCACTTTTGAGGTTGATGTCCAAAATGACCAACTGTCCAGCAAGACAGGTGCTTGTTTTCCTGCTTGGGTCACAGTTGCTTGCTTCACGGTATACAATTGCTATTGCAGCTTTGAACTTGTGGAAAATGTTCCTTATGACTTAGCTTTTGAGATAAATAGCACAGCAGCCAAACCCTTGTACCACGCCTGGGTGAGACTCCTGGATACAGCCCGGGAAAAAATTCATGTGGCTTCTTACTATTGGTCTCTTACCGGAAAAGATATCAACGTCAATGATTCATCCTCAAAGCAGGTAAGATAAAATCAGCAACAAGCATATCTATGGCTGTACATCTCGTGTACCTGTGACAGATGGCAGGTGGATTGTGTGATCTATCTCCTGGTGACTTTGCCTGACTCTTCCTGCAAACCCAGGAAGGTTTTCCATGCTGGTCTGAAGCAGCACACCAACTTTCCCCATACAGTCAAGTTAGACTCTATTTGGGCTTTGTCTGTTTTAAGAGCAACCCAGAGGTCAGTCTCAAAACCACGCTGGTTTACCCTGCAGATAGTCATCCTGTGGTAGGGGCAGCCAGTGGCATGGCTGAAGAGCCTACAGGATCCCAGATACACAAGTGAACATGTCAGCTCCCGCTGGCTAGCTGAGAGAGTCAGGAAGCAGAGTCTGCTGGATGTTTGACTGTGTCAGAGGCTGCTTCTCCCAATGTGCACAGACACGGCATCTGCATCTGCCCATTTTGCAGGTGTCCCTGAACCACACCTTCAGACAGCAGCTGAGGACGTTTGCTCTCCTTTGCAGGGCTGCCCTCCTGGGCACCCTGTGCAGCCAGGCTTCCCGTAGGGCCTCTCTGGCTCCACCACCATGAGTAAATGACAGAGGCCACAGCACAGGCTCTCCTTGTGACCATCCATCATGTTTAATTGCCCCTTGCTGCTCTGTTGGTCTGTGGATGCTGGCAACCTCCCAGTCAATCCTGAGCAGGGTCTAGGGGACAGTATAGGTTGGGGACTGTTCTGAAAAGCAGAAGGGACAAGGCCACCCTATTTCAGGCTGGTGTGGAGTTTAGTCATGTGTCAGGAATTGTGCTGTTTGCTGGTAGACAGGTGCTGGCCTGTTTATTACTGTGGGCTGAAGCTCTGCCTCCCTCCTGGCACATCATCCTCATTATCCTCGTGGGCTCTCTGGGACTGCTCTCCTTTTCTTCCTTCCCAGGTGGGTCTGGTGTTGTAAGCTGACTCATTTCCTTCACATGAGAAGTAAAAGTGACAGATATAAGGCTCAGCCCCATCTATACTGAAGGGACAGCTCAGTGTAGGATGCTCTTTATTACTTTTATCCTCAGAGAGAAATGACGCACTGTATCTGTTGAGCATCAGCATCCAACAGTTGATCTTTATTGGAGCATTCATATTTGAAATCTGGGATATTTGGGATGTTTGTGGTTGTACTTTTAAACCTTACATCTAACAGCATCAAAGGCTAGAAAATAAACTTTGAGTCATACATTGGATCAGAATCTTTGTCCCCTTTTTTCTCTAGTTGAAACACTCCTGAAATAGGTGACATTTCTGACCTTCCTTGTGTTAGGGTTTTTTAAAGGAAGCATCCATTAGTAACACTATATTTGCATATATCTTAATGTTCTGTAGAAGACTACAAAAATAACAAACAATGTACCATTCAGGGTGAAGATATTCTGAAGAGGTTTGAGAGATTACTTGCAGAGAATGTCTCTGTGTACGTTGCAGCAAGTATGCCAACCTTGGCTACAAATTCAACTGACCTTGAGCTTTTAGAGGAAAAAGGTAATTATCTCACTGCAGTGATGTCCTCAAAACTTCATTAATACAAAAAGACATCTGAGAGAAACTGTTCTCCAAGGCCTATTCTGGCATGGTGCTTACATGGGGTCCCAGGGCAAGTGCTATGTACTCACTAGTTCGTGACTTCTGTATATGTTGTCATGCCCTTATGGATCATTTTGAAAGTTCACATATTGTATATTTTTACAAGTTATTGTATTCCCAAGAATGATTGCTTGTGAATTTTGGTTGTTATTACCAGTTGCAGGTATTAGACATCCAGACATGTTCCATCTGTCAGGTTATAGATTACTATGACCATGCTGTACCTAAACTCTTTTTCCCCTCTCCATCTTTTTTCAGGGGCTCATGTAAAAAAGATTGATTTTGGACATTTGGCAGGAGGAGTGTTGCATAGCAAGTTCTGGATTGTAGACATGAAACATATATATATTGGTAGTGCAAATATGGACTGGAGATCTTTATCGCAGGTAAGCTCTGCTGCATAATAATAAAAACTCTAGGGGCAAATTCACGTCTGAGCACATAACAGAGGAAAATCATTATGTTGTAAAATATTGACCAAGTGGGAAAAACAGCAAAGAAAGCCCTGGAGGTGGCTCTTTCTGGGGCTGTGACACAGCTTTCTCTCCTTGCAGGTGAAAGAGTTTGGTGCTGTGATATACAACTGCAGCTGCTTGGCCAAAGACCTCTGGAAAACATTTCGTACTTACTGGGATCTTGGATATGCTAATGCTACCATCCCATTCCCTTGGCCTCTTAATTATTCTACCCACATTAACAAGTATCGGCCTCTGGAAGTAGAATTTAATGGAATCTTCACAAAAGCCTATTTTTCTGTAAGTATGCTTTAAAATAACAAGATACACTGTAAATTATGTTTAAGCATTAGCTAGAAAAGTTTCTTCAGCAGTCCTCAGTTACTTGCATTCCAGTTGGGTAATAATTCATTCAACAGGTTTCTCTGGAACTACTCAAGGAATAAGGGTCTATCCAGCTTGGGCTGTCAGGTAGCATGGCCAGGATGGGGTGCAGGTCTCATTTAATCATCTGTGAGCTCAGTATATCAGTAAGTACCTGACCCATCAGGACATGGAAGGTGTGAAGAGCAATAGCGGTCCACCTCAAGTGCTTTGTGCTATTGTAGTGAAAACTGAACAGATCCAAATATAAGTGAATCACAGTCTGACAAAAAAAAAGGATATAAGCACAGACCTCTGTATTTTCTTCTTTACAGGCTTCTCCTCCAGCATTTTGTCCAGAAGGTCGCACCCACGACCTCTTTGCTATAATCAGTGTTATCAGTGAGGCACAGAAATTTGTCTATGTTTCTGTTATGGAGTATTTCCCTACCAGCCGTTTCACTCATCCAGAAAGGTAAAATTTTAATCCCAAGCAAATTAGTTGACTGCACTATTTAAAGGAAAAAATATATTATTCTTCCCTTCTGCAATGAAAATATTGAGAGTGGAGAGAACTGAAGCTTTGCTCTGCACTCATGACCGCCTCGTGGACTGTGCAAACACTGATGCTGCAGGAAGGATGGTCTCCAGTGCTGCCATGCGTTTTGCTGGCATTTTAGAGCAGCCTCCTGTGCTCTTCACACAGCAAGGAAATTGTGAAGTGCCAGACTAGGGACAGCCAAGTGCAGCTCCCTGCAAAGTAGAACAGAGCAGCTTTATGAATAGAGAGAGGAATGGAAACAGCAAAAATATATCTGACATCAGACTTTTCAGAGAAAATACTGCTCTGCTCACCTCTTCTGCTCCTGTTTCTGTCTTTCTGTTCTTCATTTCTGAAGACTCCTGACTTCTGGCTTTGCTGCCTGTTTGACATACTTGACCCATAGTTCAGAGAGTGATTCTTACCTGTCCTTGCCGACCTCTGCAATGATGAATGAAACAGTCCATAAAATTAACTTATGGGCTTTTATCTATCTATCTATCTATCTATCTATCTATCTATCTATCTATCTATCTATCTATCTATCTATCTATTATAATTCTATCCAAGGACACACAAGTTCCTGAAACTTGCTGAGTGCATGGAGCAGTAGCTCTTGAAGAGAAGATGATAGTGGTGATCTGGAATGACCAAATTGTGTGTGGTAGACCACTGCCATGGTCCCAGTGGGCTGCCCAAGGTCACAGCAGAATTATGCAGACTTTGCACACCAACTCAAATCTGAGTAATGCAGAAACTTAGTCAGTCATGGGGCAACACTAAGACTCAAAATCCTCTTAGATATGCTTGAATTAGGATGTTTACATGCAATAAAGTGCTCTGAGTATTATCTGCTTATAACATTTCTGAGTTTTCCAATCAACTAAATAATCTGACTGAAAAAGAAGTTAAAGAAAAGTAGTTATGTACAACATGGCTTGTAAAGAGTAGGGTGAGCTCTAGGTTGCCATTTAGCCAGAGTTACACCACGCATCATGTCCTCTGGTATGATGTGCAAAGCCTCTGTTCAGCTGGGTATGTGTGTGTGTTAGCGGGAAGTGTGTAGGATAGTAGATAGACACAGATAATTCCACTGTCCTTGAAACAAAACCTCAAAGACTAGTTCCCACTTGGAGAATATTTTTTATAAATCAAACAGCTTAGAGGATTTTTTGGTTTCTATGTTGTATGGTTAAAGCTCTGGGTTTCTCATCTCATGCTTTTAGCTAAGAATACATTCAGAGAAAGTCTCTTTTCCCCCTTAGGAATGAGTGTGTTAATATTCCTCATTCTTCATCTGAAGCCTTAATCCACCATTTGTGACATCTAGGGCCTGATCAGATGCAAACAAGAGTTTGAAAGGCCTAGGGAAAGCAGTGTGGGGCCTCGGGCTATCTCCACAGCAACCAGCTGTAGTGCAATGAATTGAGGCTGATTAGTTCAGGTTAGGTTCCTCCAGCAGCTGAGGCAGAGGGAACAAAGCTGCTGTCTTAATGCCCGAGTGTTAATCAACTAGAAATGGATATATTTTAAAAATGGGAACTGTTCAAAAATAGCATTTCTAAACAGCATGTTTTTCTGAGATTTTTAGCATGTACAAGTCAGCCCGAGACTGAAAGCACATGGCTGGTCCGTTGATCGCAATAGGACGATGTGCGAGGGAGGATTAGAGAACTGAGGCCTTTGTAAGACCAAAAGGAATAAGTTAGGCAAATTAATTCACCATTGCTCATGGGGCTGTGAGCAAGTGCTGGACCTCTCCCTGTATCAGTTCTCCAGTCTGTACTAAAGATGCTTGTCTTCCTCCGTGTGGCACTTACTAGGACCTATGGAAGGAAAATGCTACATGGGTGCTTGGAGTTACTCGTCCTGGGATGGATGTTGTCCAGCTCTTAATGTCGTGTAGTTGGGTGAAGGATGTTGAAAATTTTCCCCTAAGCTACTGACAACACAAGTGTCAGGAAAACAGACAGCCCCACGTTCACAAGAGCACAGCTGTGTTTGTGACCTTGGGGACACATGGTGTACTAAAGAGGGCAAGGAGGGATGGGGAGGGATAGAACCTGTCCATGCTGGCTGATGGCACAGTCATCTGGGATCCTGAAATGGGCATATTCTGCAAAATGGCTCTTAGGCTTTTATGTGGGCTCTGTACTGTCCTTGTTACTTCCTGCTGTATGGTCTGGCTTTACACTGGAGTTGCTATTGTTATTTTTTGTTTTCCTAAGGAAATGAGCATGATGACACCATGCTCTGTGTGTATGTGTGTACCTGCACTATACTTTTAAAAACTTTTTGGTCAATCACAACCCAGTTTGGCAGAGACTGGAGGTCTCAAAACACGCTGGGAAAAGAACTGTCTGGGTAGAAGGCAGAAATCTTATTTGTACCTCCAGTGAAGGCACAAGTGCTCCTCTTGCTAGACATCAGAGATCCCATCTGTGCACAGCATCACTTGTGTTCTCAGTTTATTGTCACAGCTTTCTACCGAACCGTTTCAAAACCACTCCTCTTTCCACCCACCCACTTTTCTCTAGATACTGGCCAGCCATTGACAACACTCTGAGACGTGCAGCTTTCAACTACAGAGTGCAAATCCGGCTTCTGGTCAGCTGCTGGACCCACTCCGACCCAGCCATGCTCTACTATCTGAGGTCCCTGCGTGCTCTCAACAACCCCCATGCCCACATCAGTGTTGACGTGGTACGACAAGAAACCTGATTTTGGAAAGACAGCTTGAGGATATGGGCCCCACACTGATTTTTGAGTCTAAGCTGACAGTTGTGTGTGCAAGCACAAGGTTTTAGAGAAGCAGATTGATTCCCTTGTTGCAGTGACTGATTCAGGGTCTTGGGAAAACAAGACCCAAGAGATAAGCATCTATTGCAAGCTACTAGTGATACCAAGGGATGTGTCTAGCTGCAGCACTTGTGACATTATCTAGGCAGTTGCTTTTGCTGAGCACCATGACAGTAACAGTTGTGTGACACCTTAGTGCCCTTCTCGTAGACCTTTTCCTCTATGGGGTATCTTAAATGGGTCTAATTACTACCGCTTTTTTATGATTGAGAGCTCTGCTGACTGCCTATACAAATGGACCCATTTTTGAACACTAAATATTACACACAGGCCATAGGCACGAGGCTGGAATGCATCAACTGGGGAGAGGATGGTGTGGAAGCTCCTAGTATAATGTTACCAGGGCAGAGAGAAGTAACGTCAGCAAGGAAGAATGTTTTTTACCAATAATAATAATAATTATTATTATTATTAAAAAAAGAACTGAAATGTAGATTTTAGTAAGAGTTAACACAAAAACTTAGGCATTATTGTTCTCTGCAGCACCCCTTGTGTCTGTGATCAGCCCATTCTAACACAACATAAGAGCAGCAATCAGTGGCAAATGTAGATCTATTAAACAGCTGCCTAAAACTGCATTTAATTGTCTGCCCTGTAATGGTAATAGCTGTGCCACTAATGGAATATTGTGAGGCAAACATTATCCTTATCTGATCTCAATTGCTTATCCAATTTTATGTATAGTGGAAGTACTATTTGTTAGTTTTCTTGGAGAAGAGTAAAATCTCTTTTATGGTACATTTAATAACAGTGTGTGGAATATTCTCTTCTGTTCTTTCTGTACTATTCTATTGTTTGAAAATACAGAAAATCTGCATTGTCCAATTATTCAGTCTGTTCCTCACTCTGGTATTTCTATTTATGGTTTTAATTTCTCTCCCTCCAGAAACTCTTCATTGTTCCAGTTCTGAATCACACAAATATTCCTCATGGGAGAGTGAATCACAACAAATATATGGTCACTGATAAAGTAGCCTACATTGGTATGTATTCCATTATTCCAAACACTTACAGTATCTTCAGATCTATAGAACTGAGACTGAGATAGGACAGGCTGCAATATCAAAAAAGACCTCATTTTGCCATGTAAAGCAGATAAACATATCAAAGTATATGGCTTTATCAGAATGTCTGCCCTGGCTAAAGAAGTAGAGATGTGAAGGGGAGGCAACAGTGTAGGTTAAGTTCAGTAAGAGATAATTTAATATGACTGTGAACCATTAAGAACAGAGCATGACAAGTCTGAGTGCACAGCCTGTGACAAGCACAGCAGGAGTTTCACAGACTGTGTGCTCAGAATGATGCAACGATAGTTGATGCTCTAGTATACAACGTTATTGTGCTTTAATAAAAAGAAATTGCTGGGAGGAATTAATTCCACGCACTGTTTGTTGAACAGAACTCTAGGAAAGGAAATGAGAAAACAGTAATGTCAATTGGTGTTCCATTCCTGAAAGTCAGGATGGTGTTTATTTTTCACTCTTTTATTAGGATCCCTCAAAAAAGGGAATGTGAAAGGACGCTCTCATTGCAGTTAGCTCATCCTCCAAGCAATGCAAACCAGCAAATAGCCTGATCTTCCAGTGGGCTTGAGGACTTGAAGCTCCATTTGCCTTTAATAGAGCTACTTTCTTACTCAGTTGTCTTTTGAAGACAGATATGCAGATAATTTGTTTTCATGACTAAGCACCTTCTGGAATTGACAGTAGATTTTTTTTTTTCTGGCTAAGGTAAACACCAGGAGAAGTGCTAAGTAATCAAATGTGCATTTTTTCAGAGTGTTTGATTTTCTGAATAGTGGTGGCTTTGGAGAGAGCCCTAAACAATGTCTACAGCTGGATTCCCAGCTTTGCATTGCATACTGAGCTCAGAATCTTGAGGATTTATAGATCAAGGGTCCAGTTTTTCCTCTTGTTTTCCTTTAACAAGTGAAGAGAATTAAGTTAATTAAGGATTTTTTTTTTCTTTAGACACAGAAACCCATATCAAACACTGGCTTTTACCCCTCAATACCCAAATGTTGCACTTAATTCCCTTACTATAATGAGTAGATTCGCTCATCTCTGCCACAGGAATCAGTGTTATGAAGCTTCAGGGTTGCAGTTAATACTGACTTTCCAAAACCTGAGGTCAGGAATAAGAAAGAGATGACCTCATTTTTGCTGCTTCATTGGTCCTAATGAGATTTGCAGCTGTACAGCAAATCAGCAAAACCAGGCATTATGGACTTAAGTATGGAGATCAAACAGGACACTGGGAAATGAGTGTTTTCTAATTAGCTACTTTTCCATTGCACAGGGACTTCCAATTGGTCAGAAGATTACTTCATTAATACAGCCGGTGTGGGACTAATTATCAAACAGAATTCAACCAACCTACAAAGAAGGCAACTGCCTATCCAGGAACAATTAAAAAACCTTTTTGAGCGAGACTGGAATTCCAGATATGCAGTGAATCTGGAAGATGTGCAGGGACAGAAAGATTGTAACTGGAGGGGTATACTCTGAAGTCAATTGAAATATACATTTAAAATAGAAACAAAAACTGCATTTTAATCTTGTTACCCATGCAAAACAAGGAGCTTTCTTCTTTCTGTCTTTGTCAGACAAATTGCTTCTTCATGGTGTCCACACTGTTGGATGATGCAAGAACTTCTTATAGTTGACTCTACCTGCAAAATTGTTAGTTAATGTGTGACGTTTCCTTTTTTGTATGATTACCTCATCCTGTAGTTAAAGAAATGCATACAGTGTTATATGACAATCTGTCTGATATTAAAGCAAACATGGAAGATGCAACCAGATCTTAATACATTAGAGATGCAGATCATGATTCCTGTGCTATTTCATCCTAGGAAGCTGTATGTTTCATCCATAATGTTCCATTAACATTAAGTGTTTGCTTACACGTGTTTAAGTATTTTCTAATAAATTCCTGGCCATTTGAACATTTGAGCCATGTGAGTAACCACCCACAGCAGCAAGGGAAGATTTTTAAAGTAATTTAGGAATTTGAGGTAGAGGGAAATGCCTGTATTTTAAGTGTGGAGGCTCGTTGCCAGAGTTAAAGGCTTGGGATTTAAATCTTGGGGCCAGCTCCCAGCTCAGCTGCCCTGGACCCCTGCGTGTCTGGGGGTGTTTGGATGTCTGTGCATTGGCCTCATGCAGCAAATAGGATGGGGGGAGTGGGGTGAACTTGCTGTGTGAGCGCTGGTGTGGCAAAGGCATCCCACTTGCACTGTGGGCAGTGCTTGGAGAGCCTCCTTCCTCCTTTAGGGCTGTCTTGGTGCTGACCCTGACCAGCTTTGTGTCTCCAGACTGCCTTTTCTTCTGCAATCACATAGGGACCATAAACCTGAGCCACCTGGTTCCTTATGTCCGTATCCAACCACTGCATGTCAGCTCTGCCCTGGTTGACCCTCAGAAGTGACAGGAGAGGAAAGCAGGACGTGTTCCAGCTGTGGAGGGGTACAAGTGACACCGGGCTGGGGCTCTATGGTGCTCGCCAGTGGCCAAAGCCTTTGCCTGACACTGGAAATGAAGTCTCAAAGTGAAATTTTTGCTTTGGAACTGATGTACAGCAGAATCATAGGGTGGTCTGCATTGGAAGGGACCTTAAAGATCATCCAGTTCCAACCCCCCTGCCATAAGCAGGGACACCTTCCACTAGACTGGGTTGCTCAAAGCCTCATCCAGCCTGGCCTTGAACACTTCCAGGGAGGGGGCATCCACAGCTTCTCTGGGCAACCTGGGCCAGTGTCTGACCACCCTCATAGTAAAGAATTTCTTCCTAATACCCAATCTAAACCTACCCTCTTCCAGTTTGCAGCCATCACCCCTTGTTCTATCATTAACTGCCCTTATGAAAAGTCCCTCCTCAGTCTTCCTGGAGCCCCTTCAGGTACTGGAAGGCCGCTAGAAGGTCTCCCTGGAGCCTTCTCTTCTCCAGGCTGAACAGCCCCAACTCTCTCAGCCTGTCCTCACAGGAGAGGTGCTCCAGCCCTCGGATCATCAGAAGTGAGAGAGCCTGAGGCAAAAGCCCAGAGGCAGGCTTCACAGAAGGGGCTTCACTGGAAGCACAGTGGACCTCTCCAGCTCTGAAAGGTGTGTAGCAGCTCATGGCTTCACCCCCATCATGGCAGGGCCCTATTCAGTTGCATTTAACTCTGAGGCTCTCTCTTGCCACAGACACAGCCCTGGATAGCGGGAATACAGGCTTCCCCGTCAGTGCAACCTTCTCATCCTCCAGAGGAAGCATTTTGGTGCTTTTGAATCCCTACCCCATGCTGAGAATGATAAAGGGACCTGCTGTGATCATCTGTGTGTGGACTATTTATATCTTTGTGAATAGATGAAAATCCCTGTACAAATAAGGCCCCTTCCCCATGGGGTCTCTTGGAGATGATCTCAACCAGTTTTCCATTTTTTGGTTTTCAGGCTGCTCCTCAGCTGTGTCTTCCAGGCACTTCCAAGATTGCTTGGATTGTTTTATCCATCATTAGAAATCAATTCTTGTTGTTACTAAGGCAGATTTTAAAGACATGTAGTTACATTTACAGATAACTGAAATTTTGTGAGTATTCACGTTTGTGCAAACATATTGAGGAAGATGCATGTGCTTTTAGCACTCTCATCCTCTGTTTCATTTCTAGAGGCTGCTTAATATTTTGGGATTTCCCTTCACTAATTAAAATTTCTGGCAAAGTAGAATCTCTCCATCTGGTTTTCACTAACTCCATAGGTTTATTTTCCTGGGTCAACAAATACATTCAATGATGTGCTGTATTAATATTTGCATGTAAGAATGACACTGGACAGGTTTTTCCCAGTGCAATGATTATGTGTGAATGGTGGGTCAGTTTGAAAATCTTGAGAAGTTCCATCTTTAACCAACAAAACTATTTTCTGTAGAGGAGTGTGCTCCTCTAGATGGCACTCGAAGCTATGTTATCATTGTTTTGGGGGGGCAATAAAAAGAAAACTTTTTACCTGTGAGCTCAAATCTGAGAGTGCTGGGTCAGTTGTTCAGTGGGACAGAGTTTCTAGGCAAGCTGGGAGATTTGTCTTCTGGTAATATAAGACTCATGTGGGTAAGGTTCAGCTTATAAAGGAAAAAATTGACGCTTATGCGAGTGCTCTTTTATTTTATTTAGTGTTGTTTCACTTGTGTTGATTTTCCTCCACATGAAGGAGAGGTTTATAATTAAGACAAAGAAATTGAGTTTATATTTCCCTAGTATCTTGTGAGACTTTTTAAGCTCCTTCGTAGCTTGATTCTCATTTACTTGCTCTCTATTACAAAGGTAGAATATGGTGTAAATTATAACCAGGCTTTGATTCTCTTAGTACTTTTCCATTTGTGAAACAGGGTGAATAATAGTCCTTATCCACACACCTGCTGCTTGTCTCTTTCATTTAGATTGTGATTTCTTCAAGTTAAGGACTGGACCAAAAGTAAGCTGGTGCCTCCAGCAGTATTCAGTGAACGGGCCCTGCTTTACCTGAGGGTTTCATGCAGAGCTGCTCCCCTGCTCTCCTAGCATGCTCATTTCTGAGAGTGCTTGGTTTGGTGCAGTACCTTGCAGCTACAGTGCTGCTGGCAGCAATGCAGACAACAGCAAGGCAGAACCTCACTGGCTCCATCAGTTTGTGAGTTCTGCCAGGACTACAAAGTTACCTGGCTTCATGCATTAGACACCAGCTTGTTCCAAAAGCTTCAGGATTATCTGCTTTCATTTTTTTTCCCCCAATTGCCCAGGATTTTCCTTTCCCAGTTGTTCCAGATAAATGATACCTATGTTGCTTTCATCTAGCTTCTGAAGAAAACTTTTCATCTACCATTTGTGCTATATCAATGTACACTTAATTTTTTTGCAATCATAAATATCTCCACAATCCCTGGAAGACAGCTCTTCTGTCACGAGCACTGACTCCCAGATCTCTGCTCTCCACAGCTTCCTGAGGAGGGGATGTGGGGGGGCAGGTGCTGAACTCTTCTCTCTGCTATCCAGTAGTAGGATGTGTGGGGATGGTTCAAAGCTGCATCAGGGGAAGTTCAGACTGACATTAGCAAGCATGTATTTACTGAGAGGGTGGTAAAACACTGGAACGGGCTTCCTCGAGAGGTGGTTGATGCCCCATGCATGCCAGTGTTTAAGAGGCATTTGGACTGTGCCCTTAACAAAATGCTTTAACTTTTGGCCAGCCCTGAAGTGTTCAGGCAGTTGGACTTGATGATGGTTGTATGCACCTTGCAACTGAATATTCTATTCTATTCTATTCTATTCTATTCTATTCTATTCTATTCTATTCTATTCTATTCTATTCTATTCTATTCTATTCTATTCTATTCCATTCCATTCCATTCCATTCCATTCCATTCCATTCCATTCCATTCCATTCCATTCCATTCCATTCCATTCCAGCCAGGCCGAGCTTTTTTCAGTAGTGCCCAGTGACAGGACAAGGGGTTCCTGTCCTGTTCCACTGAAAGTTCCATACAAACATGAGGAAACACTTCTTTACTGTGAGGGTGCCAGAGCCCTGGGACAGGCTGCCCAGAGAGGGTGTGGAGTCTCCATCTCTGGAGATGTTCAAAACCCACCTGGATGATTTTCTGTGCAACCTGGTGTAGGGAACTTGCTTTGGCAGGCGGGTTGGACTAGATGATCTCCTGAGGTCCCTTCCAACCCCCACCATTCTGTGATTCTATTCTATTCTTCATATATATTATCTCATTTGGGCTTCATTTTGGCTGTCTTGCCTTTGGGATATATGAAATGTCCTGCTTTAAATATAAAAACAAAATAGTCAACCAATAGAGATTTATTCATGGCTTAACAATGCAAGAAATTACCAGGGTGGGAGTGTCTTTCCTTTTAATGCATTCATACCTTCTTTTGCGTGTTAAATCACAGTTGTAGGTTTCTTTTTCTGGAGATCGTACGTAGATGTTTAGCTGAACAGCCCACTTTTTCAGTTGTTAAAAAATATGTAGCAAGTGATCAAGAAAACCTACCACAGTAAAAAGAACAACCTGAGCATCTCAAACTAAGTATGCAGGTGGGGTCAGAATCAGCCTGTTGACAAAATGTCTGCGTTCTGCAGGTTTGTGGCTGTGTTCCTTGCACCCTTTTGGCCTCTGTTCTTAGCTACTCCTGTGGTCAGACCCTTGGGTAATACCTTGTTAACCTGATTGCTATTTCATTAACCTTCACCTTTCCCCAAGCTGACAGTAGCCTACTTGGAGGAAGGTTTTATTGCTTTTTCTTTTCTCTACTGGTCTTCCCTTAACCTTTATTCATCTTTTAAAAACATCATAGTGATTATTGCTCTGTAGTCATTGCTGTCTCAGAGCTCAGTTTTAATTGACTTGATTCTTTCACCTTTGCAACAGACTCCTACATCCAGTGCTGTGCAGGTGGCTTCCTATTTGTGGGCCGAAGTAAATGGACACTACCTGAGAAACATTCTCAGGTGTGTGATGGATGCTTTGCAGGCAGATGTGAACTATTGTTAGAATGTCCTTTATTACATACATTACCTCTTTCCAGACTCAATTTTTTTGTCTTGATCAAAACATGGTATATGCCATTGCTGTCTGATGTGGCAATTTTGGGTCTATTGAACAATGACTTTTAAACTTAGGGAAACTTCAGGGAAATACTGCATGATCCAAATAGATAATATATGCCTAATCCTAATGCTTATGTGAACAGTCTCTTCAGAGATCATTAGAGTTCTCTGGAATAGAGAACTGTTCTTTAGAATATTCAAGCCTGCCACAAGGATATAGAAATGAAGAACATCTCAAGCTGCAGATGGTTAGACAACAGAGTACACTTCCCTTACAACTCAATTTCTAAATGTTTTGCCATGTTTGCTTCCTCTGTACTGATTCGAACATGGAGAAAGAAAATACAGGTTGCATGTCTGCACATGCAAATCTATAAAGCTTGGATTCTAATGAGTGAAAATTCTCACATTAGTTTGTAACCATTACCACTGTGTTTAGAAACTGTGCTGTCATTAAGTGTCCGCTTCAGCAGATGATGGGGTATACTCAAACTTTTTGGAAATATAAGCTGGAAATTTCAGAATCAGAAAAAGCTAACAGCACTGTCAATAACTCCCGCTACTCGAGTTATTATTCATATGGTGAGTTTATTGTGAATTAAGAATACAGACAGTGTTTTAATGATATATGTGAAAGCTGTCACATATGCACTCTGGTTTTCACTGTGCACTTGAGAGAAGCATTAATATAAACAAAGAAGTAAATAATTATATACACCTCCTTTCCCAGAAAATCTTTGAAGAATTCCACCAGTGTCGCAGCTCATTCTGTGCATTTAACTGTCCAGTAAATATATACATTAAAAAATTATTTATCCACATTTTAATGATCATTCTTTGTCAGCATGTTTTATTTTGGTATCTTCAAAATGTGAATTAGTTATATGGTTTTTGATCTTTAATTCATTCTGTTGGGTTTTAAAAAATTCTTTTAAGGCTAAATAAGACCCACCACAGTAATTGAAAAATGAGAAGAGAGGAAGGGGTAAAGCATTAGTCTCTCTACACTAGAATTTTGTTTTTATTTTGCATTATAAAATAGTTGTGGAATAATGCATATTGCCTTAGCTGAAATAAAGAAAAATATTTTAATAAGAAAGCAAAAATAGGTCAGAAAGGTCCAAAATCTAAACAGGTAAGTATAGTTTTTATAGTACTAGTTTATACTCCATTCCGGAAATAATCTAAACATAATTGGTGTGGTTTTGAGAAGCCTTTTTAACAAGTACTTTTGCTATCATCAAAACTTTCAATAGTTTACTTTCATGGTTCAGGTCTCTTTTCAGACTTTTTTAAAACTATGGGCTCCTCTGTACCTATAGAAATTGTTACCTTCGGGGTAGATTTGAAGAAATCAGTATTTTTATTAGTGCACAGTATAGCACTAATAAATGCACTGAAAATGTAAATGTGGTAAATTCTGTTCAAATGTTTTCATAAATATCAGATTTGGGTTTTGTTTCATTTTCAGTTAATAGAAAATTAAGAAAACATTTTTATGTACATGTAGATTATTTTATTTTCATTGAGGGTTGAGAAAAGACAATCTTCATTTTGTTGTATCTCCAGGAATATTAGCTTGACTATTTTTTTCTTCCTCCAACAAGATTAGTTCAGTTCTTGCTGAAGATGTCACGATAGTTCGAGAAACTGGAATGTCAGATGAAGCCCCATCGATTTCAGCATTTTCAGCCTCTCTTGTTTCTTTAGGTGATAAACTTTCTTGTGCATCAAAGAACACATCAGGTTTATCTGATGGGCTATCTTCATCTGAGATTCTTCCCTCTTTAAGACCCGTTTCTTCTTTGTCAATGATTTTAGACTTTTTGGAAGGAGATGTGAAACCAAGCTTGGGAAATCTAAACCATCCAGTTTTTTCAGTTTGCTTGGAAGAATCGTTATCTGATGTGTCAGCAGGTTTCACATCTTCTGGAACTGATTTTTTTGCTTCTGTTTTTGAATCTGTGCTTGTTTCAACACCAGAAGATGAAAAGCCAATACTTGGAAGCCAAAATTTGAATCTTCCAGGAGATCTTTTACTATCAGTCTTTTCTTTTTCATTGGTTATGTCTTTTTCTTCATCCTCTAGTGCTTCAGCTACATCCTCAAGTTTAGAGAGAGGATCTGCAGTCACCTCTGGTGACTTATCAGGATGACTCTCTCCAGGTTTACTGGAAGGCTTTACTTCAACAGCAAATGTTTTTAACTTTTGCAAACTTACTTCTCCACTAGATTCTTCAGTCTCACTGTGTGGTTTGTCAGACAGTTTAAGCTCAGCACTGCCAGTTCTCTGTGCTGCTACTCTAAAGCTTTCATCAGCACATTTAGGTTGGCTCACTGATATATCTGCTGTTGAAGATGGCTGCTGGACTAGCACTTCTAAGTTGCTGTGTGATTCAGGCAACTTCACCTTGAGCAAGGAGAATCCCAAAGCAGCGGTTTTGACTTCTGATGAGAGAATCTCTGATTCTTTCAGTATTTCAGTAGTGTAAATTTCACACCTTTCAATAGCAACGTGTTCAGGTTCTGTTTTCTCACTCACTTCTTGGCCCTCTACATATGACCAATGAATGTCTTGCCCTGCATTCGAAAGGGAGGACTCTATGGTAGCAGTCATTTGTGCTGTTTTAATGTCAGGTTCAGTCAGTGTTAGAATTTTGCTTTTTGCTCTTTGAATACCACCCTCCAGAGCCTCTGGTGTTTCTTCAGGCATAGCAGAGCTTGCTTGCAGTTGCACTACTTCAATGTCAGTACTAGATCCCTTTCTATCGGTTACCACTTTTGACACTGAAACATCAGCTTCAGTTGGGAGAGTTTTGAAAGTGAATCTGGGTATTTTTAGTTTGGGAATTTTTATATTTACTTCTGGGCCATCTTGTGATTTGCCCACTGTTTCTACTGTTACTCTGTCAGGTGCTTCCATATGATCTCGAGCTGGACTTTTCAAGCCAATGGATCCTTCTGATTTTTGAAACTGCATTTCTGCTGTGCCTATTTCAGTTTTAGATACTGAATCAGCTTCTGACTTTGGCAAACTGATCTCATCTTCAAAACCCTTTACATCTGAATGCAACACTCCAAACTCTGGAATCTTAAACTTGTATGTTTTCATTTTACTTGTTTCTGCTCTATCTTCTACTTGCACTTCCACTGCTGCAGACATGTCCTTTTCAACACTTTTCACTTGAAATTTCATTTCAGGATCTACTCTAGCAATTTTAACATCCACTTTAACTCCTGGAACTTCTACCTTTAGATCTTCCAGCTTAGCTGTAACATAAACACCATCTTCTGATCCCTTTGTTGTAGACCATTCACACGTAGACTTTTTAAATTGGCTTCCTTCACTGTCTTTTCCTACAATTTTCACCTCACCTTTTACCTTTCCTTTTTGAGTTACTACCTCTTGATTTTTAAAATCTAGCTCTTCCTTTGGAAGATTAACATCTATTTTCTCTTGTCTTGCATCCAGAGTAATTTCAGCTGATGATGGTTTACATCCTACTCCTGAAGTCTCTGACTTAGTGGAACTTTCTACCTTCGGGACTTCTACATCCTGTGATTTGACTTTATGCTCTTCAAGAGTCAAAGTACATGTAGGAAACCTATTTGTCAAACTGTTGTCTGTGTCAATTTCTGAAGCACTTAAGTATGATTTAGACAATTCTGACGAAGACACTGTGAATTCTGAAGTACGGAATTTTTGTCCTTCAGCAGCGCGCTTAACTATGTCTGCATAAGTTTCAGTTGTTTTCTGAATATTCACTCTACTATCTGTTCTTTCTGTGGATAATGAAATATCTCCTTCCATCTTTGGCAAGCTAACATCAGAACTCTTTGCAGAATCTCCTAATTTTGAAATCTCTTCTTTTCCAATAGTAATTTCAGCAGCTGCGTGTGGCAATGCGAAGGTATTTTCAGGAATACCTGCTTCAGTTTGTACTTTGGCAGGGGGAATGCCTGCCTGAGTATTTTCCATACTTCCTTCAATATTAGCATCACCTTTTTTTTCCTTTGAGGATGTCCTGCCAAATGCAGGTATTCTGAATTTTGGCATTTTAAACCATCCCTGATGGTCTTCAGTCAGAATTTCTTCAGCTTTTATTTCATATTCTTTCAATTTGATGTCTTTCTCCTCAAGGCTCTCAATAGCTCCCTCTGTCACTGGTTTAGACCCTGACTGGGGGCTTAAGTCTACCTTTGGAGCTTCAATGCCAGCTGTCAGATCTTGGGGTGTTTTTATCTTACAAGCATCAACACCAACTCCAGAATCTGACATATCAGATGTAAGTTCTGGAACTCTCACAGCAATGTCAGAAATTTCATTTGTAATTTTTAGCTCGGGTGGCTCAGCTTCTATTTTTGGAGAGCTGATCTCTGTCTCTGGGCCTTTCCCCTTTGTTAGGGAGATTCCAAACTTTGGCTTCTGGAATTTGGGCATTTTAATCTTCCCTTCAGGACCTTCCAATTTCATCTTCCTTCCATCCACAACTGATGATCTTTCTTTTACTATTTCAGAGGTCCTCAGTTCAACTGAAGTTTCTCCTTTGGGGAACTTAATACCTGTTTTTTGAATGGTATCTTCATCGGTAGAACTCGGTTTTAGGACAACTTGTTGAAAATTCCCCTCCGAGGCAGGCAGAGTAGCATCAGTCTTTGCTGAGCTGACTCCCACATCAGTTTTGGAGGCTCCAGTTTCTGTTTTGGAAAACTCTAGAGTAGGAATCTTAACATCAGCAAGTTTTATGCTTATTTGTGCCCCTTCTTCTGTCCTTTCAGAATGACTTCTTTCTATATCAGGTATCTGTATTGAATCACCCTCTCTTTCTGTTTTAAGAATAGTAGCATCGACTTCAACTTTTGGTGAATGTGTCTGAGATTTGGGAACCTTGATCTTGGAGAGTGAAATTTTAGGCATGACAAATTGTGGCTTTTTAACTGGACTTTTTTGTTCAACTTTTCCTGCAGATATTTCCAGATCAAGGGCTGGCCCACTACCCTGATCATCAGTTGCAGTTCCTCTCACTTCTGTGTCTATTCTACTTGACATTATAGTAAGTTTGTGGTCTGCCAAATTTGCTTCAGAATCTGGTTTAATGCTTGCTTCTTTCTTTGGTGACCAACTGAAGGATGGAAGTTTGAATTTTGGCATTTTGAAATGTCCTTCTTTCTCTTCTCCATTTCCATCTTGTTTTATTTCCCCTTTAATTTTTAGTGCTGCATCTGAATCCTGAATATCATTGTCAGATTTTGGAATAGAAATGTCAGTTGATGGGAGGTGAACATCAGCCTCTGATGCCTTATTGTCAGCTTTGGTCATTTTGACCTTAGGGCTGTAAATTTCTGTTCTTGTACTGCATTCCACATTTGGTGCTTCAACAGCAATATCAGCTATTTCTACCATTGATTTTAGTTGGGGAACCTTGACTCCTGATTGGGATTGGCTGACCTCCTTTTCTAACTCTTTCTCTTTAGAATGTGTAATTCCAAACTTTGGCATTTGGAATTTAGACATTTTTGTTTTCCCTTCAGGACCTTCAATTTTTATTTCTATATCACCCACAGCAATTTCACTTGGTGTTCTTTCAACACTTGTGTCAGGACTCTTCACCTCAAGGGAGCCTTCAGTTTTCATCTTAACATCTGAGGAGAGGCTGGCATTAGCAGCAGCTGTTTTCAATGTCATGTCATCGTCTTCACATGTAGGAACTACGACTTCACCTGTAGGCATGCTAATATCCATCTCTATTTTGGGAGCTTTGACATCTGGTTTGGAAAATTCCAAAGCCGGGACTGTAACTTTTGGCATTTTTATGCCCACTTCTGCCCCTCCTCCACTACTCCCTTTCTCAGATTTCTGTACTGAAACACCTTCTTTTTCTTCTTTGAGACCACAAACATCTGTTTCCAGTATGGGCAGAGAGACCGGGACTTTTTGACCCTTCATTTTAGGGAATGAGATCTTTGGCATGATAAATTGGGACTTCTTGTTTCTACCCTTTTCACCATCTTTTTCTATTGGTGTATTAAGTTCCACATGAAGGTATTGATTCTCAGGCGTAGAACATGTTAGATCACATTCTATGTCTCCAGATAGAGTAGACAGAGTGGGTACTTCCAGATGTCCCTCAGCTTCAGAAGGAGCAGTAGCTTCTTTCTTTGGTGACCAACTAAATGAAGGCAGTTTGAATTTTGATGTTTTAAATTTGTTTTGTTTCTCCTCAGTGTCCTTTTTTCCTGAGAATACTTCCTGTTCTGCCTTGCACTCTAAATCTGAGCCGAGGATTTCAACTTCTACTTTTGGCATGCTAACATCCACTGATGGGAGACTGACATCCAAACCTTGTGCATCCAGAACCACTTCAGGTGAAGGCTTGTGCATCTTTACACCTAATTCGGCATCAGGGATCTGAGTTGGTTTTCCAATATCAGTATCAGTCATGTCAGATGTTATCCTTCCCTTGGAAATCTCAGATTCAACACAGGAACCAATGTCACCTTCTGATGGTTTCCCCTTAGATGAAGAAACTACAAATTTTGGTTTTCGGAATTTAGGAATTTTAACTGTAAACTCTGTGTCACACAGAGATATTTCAGCAGACGATTTTTTCCCTCCTGGCTTCAGACTTCCCTGTTCCAAAGAACCATCTTCATTTAAAACTTCAAAATCTCTTGCTGAAAGATTTGATCCAGATTCTGCTAGATTAATTTGATATTTAGTAAGAGTAATATTGCCTTTTGGTAAAGGGGAATCCTGTTCAAATTTAGAAGAACCAATATCAATTTTGGAGAAACCCAAACTAGGAATTCTAAACTTTGTACTTTTAGAGCCACTAACTCCCTTACTGTCAGGAAGAAGTTTAGATTCGACACTGCTTGAATAAATAGAAAGAGTTTCCTCCATTAAAGAATAACAAAGATTTTCTGAAACAGAAACTTCATCTTCAGACTTAATCTGTGTCTGAGGTTTAGAACTTTTAGGAAGGGAAACCTTAGGCATACTAATAAGAGAATTTTTAACGTTACCCATCTCACCCGCTTTTGCAAAAGAAGAATCTATAACAAAGTCAGAACTTGGTGTTATTATCTCAGTCGCAGGCAGGGTCACGTCCACTTCAGCGGTTCCTGAGGGCACCGTCACTTGGGGTTCCTTGAGGCTGACGTCCACGTCGGCGGCCACGGTGCCCTTGGCCTCTCTGCTGCTGGACCAGCCAAAGGAAGGCATGCCGAACTTGGGCATCTTGAACTTGCCGTCCTTGGTCTTCGCGGCCTCCTTCTCTGGGGCTTTTGCTTCCCCTTCGAGGGTGAGGGTCGCCTCGGGCGCCTGCAGCTCTACGCTGGCCTTTGGAAGGGTGACGTCGACGGACGGGAGGCTGATGTCCACCTTGGGGGCTTTGATGTCAGCTTTGGGCATTTTGAGGGAGGGCTTCTCCACCTTCCAGCCGGCCCCTTCGGTTTTGGCGCTAGCGACATCGGCTTTGAGGCCCAGCGTGGGGCCCTCCCCTGCGGCCGTCACGGTAGCGGAGGGGAGCTCGACCTCTGCGGTGGGCAGGCTGACCTCGCCTTCCAGCCCTTCCGCCTTGGGTGGCGACACCCCAAATTTGGGCTTGTCGAACTTGGGCATCTTAAACTTCCCTTTCAGGCCCGCGGCTTCCAGCTCGGCTCCGTCCAGCGACCCTTCGGCCGAGGGCACTTTGATGTCGATTTCAGGCGCCTGGAGCTTGAGGGAGCCTTCGACGGAGGGCAGCTTGATGTCGGGGGCCGCGATGCTGACGTCGCCGGCGCTGACCTTGAGGTCTGCCTCTGGGAGGCTGGCGTCGACTTTGTGCAGGCTGACGTCTGCGTCCAGTTTGGGAGCCTTGACGGTCGGCTTGGAGAAGACCACGCTGGGCACCTTGACTTTGGGCATGTGTATTTTCATGCCACCGCCCTCAACTTTGCCGGCAGCCACCTCCAGGCCGCCTTCGGTCTCGGGGCCGTGCAGGGCGAGTTCGCCCTCCTGGACTTCGGCCTGGGCTTTGGGCAGCGAGACCTCGGCCTTTGGCAGGCTGACCTGCACGTGGGGTGCTTTGACTTTGGGCAGCTTGACGCTCGGCATCTTGAATCGACCTTTCTCGCCGTCTCCTCTGGCGGCCGTCTCCACGGTCACCTCCACGCCGGGCGCTTGGATCTCGGCCGCGGGCAGGGTCACGTCCACTTCAGCGGTTCCCGAGGGCACTGTCACTTGGGGTTCCTTGAGGCTGACGTCCACATCGGCGGCCACGGTGCCCTTGGCCTCTCTGCTGCTGGACCAGCCAAAGGAAGGCATGCTGAACTTGGGCATCTTGAACTTGCCGTCCTTGGTCTTCGCGGCCTCCTTCTCTGGGGCTTTTGCTTCTCCTTCGAGGGTGAGGGTCGCCTCGGGCGCCTGCAGCTCCACGCTGGCCTTTGGAAGGGTGACGTCGACGGACGGGAGGCTGATGTCCATCTTGGGGGCTTTGATGTCAGCTTTGGGCATTTTGAGGGAGGGCTTCTCCACCTTCCAGCCGGCCCCTTCGGTTTTGGCGCTAGCGACATCGGCTTTGAGGCCCAGCGTGGGGCCCTCCCCTGCGGCCGTCACGGTAGCGGAGGGGAGCTCGACCTCTGCGGTGGGCAGGCTGACCTCGCCTTCCAGCCCTTCCGCCTTGGGAGGCGACACCCCAAATTTGGGCTTGTCGAACTTGGGCATCTTAAACTTCCCTTTCAGGCCCGCGGCTTCCAGCTCGGCTCCGTCCAGCGACCCTTCGGCCGAGGGCACTTTGATGTCGATTTCAGGCGCCTGGAGCTCGAGGGAGCCTTCGACGGAGGGCAGCTTGATGTCGGGGGCCGCGATGCTGACGTCGCCGGCGCTGACCTTGAGGTCTGCCTCTGGGAGGCTGGCGTCGACTTTGTGCAGGCTGACGTCTGCGTCCAGTTTGGGAGCCTTGACGGTCGGCTTGGAGAAGACCACGCTGGGCACCTTGACTTTGGGCATGTGTATTTTCATGCCACCGCCCTCAACTTTGCCGGCAGCCACCTCCAGGCCGCCTTCGGCCTCGGGGCCGTGCAGGGCGAGTTCGCCCTCCTGGACTTCGGCCTGGGCTTTGGGCAGCGAGACCTCGGCCTTTGGCAGGCTGACCTGCACGTGGGGTGCTTTGACTTTGGGCAGCTTGACGCTGGGCATCTTGAATCGACCTTTCTCGCCGTCTCCTCCGGCGGCCGTCTCCACGGTCACCTCCACGCCGGGCGCTTGGATCTCGGCCGCGGGCAGGGTCACGTCCACTTCAGCGGTTCCCGAGGGCACCGTCACTTGGGGTTCCTTGAGGCTGACGTCCACGTCGGCGGCCACGGTGCCCTTGGCCTCTCTGCTGCTGGACCAGCCAAAGGAAGGCATGCCGAACTTGGGCATCTTGAACTTGCCGTCCTTGGTCTTCGCGGCCTCCTTCTCTGGGGCTTTTGCTTCCCCTTCGAGGGTGAGGGTCGCCTCGGGCGCCTGCAGCTCTACGCTGGCCTTTGGAAGGGTGACGTCGACGGACGGGAGGCTGATGTCCACCTTGGGGGCTTTGATGTCAGCTTTGGGCATTTTGAGGGAGGGCTTCTCCACCTTCCAGCCGGCCCCTTCGGTTTTGGCGCTAGCGACATCGGCTTTGAGGCCCAGCGTGGGGCCCTCCCCTGCGGCCGTCACGGTAGCGGAGGGGAGCTCGACCTCTGCGGTGGGCAGGCTGACCTCGCCTTCCAGCCCTTCCGCCTTGGGTGGCGACACCCCAAATTTGGGCTTGTCGAACTTGGGCATCTTAAACTTCCCTTTCAGGCCCGCGGCTTCCAGCTCGGCTCCGTCCAGCAACCCTTCGGCCGAGGGCACTTTGATGTCGATTTCAGGCACCTGGAGCTCGAGGGAGCCTTCGACGGAGGGCAGCTTGATGTCGGGGGCCGCGATGCTGACGTCGCCGGCGCTGACCTTGAGGTCTGCCTCTGGGAGGCTGGCGTCGACTTTGTGCAGGCTGACGTCTGCGTCCAGTTTGGGAGCCTTGACGGTCGGCTTGGAGAAGACCACGCTGGGCACCTTGACTTTGGGCATGTGTATTTTCATGCCACCGCCCTCAACTTTGCCGGCAGCCACCTCCAGGCCGCCTTCGGCCTCGGGGCCGTGCAGGGCGAGTTCGCCCTCCTGGACTTCGGCCTGGGCTTTGGGCAGCGAGACCTCGGCCTTTGGCAGGCTGACCTGCACGTGGGGTGCTTTGACTTTGGGCAGCTTGACGCTGGGCATCTTGACGTCGGGCATCTTGAATCGACCTTTCTCGCCGTCTCCTCCGGCGGCCGTCTCCACGGTCACCTCCACGCCGGGCGCTCGGATCTCGGCCGCGGGCAGGGTCACGTCCACTTCAGCGGTTCCCGAGGGCACTGTCACTTGGGGTTCCTTGAGGCTGACGTCCACGTCGGCGGCCACGGTGCCCTTGGCCTCTCTGCTGCTGGACCAGCCAAAGGAAGGCATGCCGAACTTGGGCATCTTGAACTTGCCGTCCTTGGTCTTCGCGGCCTCCTTCTCTGGGGCTTTTGCTTCCCCTTCGAGGGTGAGGGTCGCCTCGGGCGCCTGCAGCTCTACGCTGGCCTTTGGAAGGGTGACGTCGACGGACGGGAGGCTGATGTCCACCTTGGGGGCTTTGATGTCAGCTTTGGGCATTTTGAGGGAGGGCTTCTCCACCTTCCAGCCGGCCCCTTCGGTTTTGGCGCTAGCGACATCGGCTTTGAGGCCCAGCGTGGGGCCCTCCCCTGCGGCCGTCACGGTAGCGGAGGGGAGCTCGACCTCTGCGGTGGGCAGGCTGACCTCGCCTTCCAGCCCTTCCGCCTTGGGTGGCGACACCCCAAATTTGGGCTTGTCGAACTTGGGCATCTTAAACTTCCCTTTCAGGCCCGCGGCTTCCAGCTCGGCTCCGTCCAGCGACCCTTCGGCCGAGGGCACTTTGATGTCGATTTCAGGCGCCTGGAGCTCGAGGGAGCCTTCGACGGAGGGCAGCTTGATGTCGGGGGCCGCGATGCTGACGTCGCCGGCGCTGACCTTGAGGTCTGCCTCTGGGAGGCTGGCGTCGACTTTGTGCAGGCTGACGTCTGCGTCCAGTTTGGGAGCCTTGACGGTCGGCTTGGAGAAGACCACGCTGGGCACCTTGACTTTGGGCATGTGTATTTTCATGCCACCGCCCTCAACTTTGCCGGCAGCCACCTCCAGGCCGCCTTCGGCCTCGGGGCCGTGCAGGGCGAGTTCGCCCTCCTGGACTTCGGCCTGGGCTTTGGGCAGCGAGACCTCGGCCTTTGGCAGGCTGACCTGCACGTGGGGTGCTTTGACTTTGGGCAGCTTGACGCTGGGCATCTTGACGTCGGGCATCTTGAATCGACCTTTCTCGCCGTCTCCTCCGGCGGCCGTCTCCACGGTCACCTCCACGCCGGGCGCTTGGATCTCGGCCGCGGGCAGGGTCACGTCCACTTCAGCGGTTCCCGAGGGCACCGTCACTTGGGGTTCCTTGAGGCTGACGTCCACGTCGGCGGCCACGGTGCCCTTGGCCTCTCTGCTGCTGGACCAGCCAAAGGAAGGCATGCCGAACTTGGGCATCTTGAACTTGCCGTCCTTGGTCTTCGCGGCCTCCTTCTCTGGGGCTTTTGCTTCCCCTTCGAGGGTGAGGGTCGCCTCGGGCGCCTGCAGCTCTACGCTGGCCTTTGGAAGGGTGACGTCGACGGACGGGAGGCTGATGTCCACCTTGGGGGCTTTGATGTCAGCTTTGGGCATTTTGAGGGAGGGCTTCTCCACCTTCCAGCCGGCCCCTTCGGTTTTGGCGCTAGCGACATCGGCTTTGAGGCCCAGCGTGGGGCCCTCCCCTGCGGCCGTCACGGTAGCGGAGGGGAGCTCGACCTCTGCGGTGGGCAGGCTGACCTCGCCTTCCAGCCCTTCCGCCTTGGGAGGCGACACCCCAAATTTGGGCTTGTCGAACTTGGGCATCTTAAACTTCCCTTTCAGGCCCGCGGCTTCCAGCTCGGCTCCGTCCAGCGACCCTTCGGCCGAGGGCACTTTGATGTCGATTTCAGGCGCCTGGAGCTCGAGGGAGCCTTCGACGGAGGGCAGCTTGATGTCGGGGGCCGCGATGCTGACGTCGCCGGCGCTGACCTTGAGGTCTGCCTCTGGGAGGCTGGCGTCGACTTTGTGCAGGCTGACGTCTGCGTCCAGTTTGGGAGCCTTGACGGTCGGCTTGGAGAAGACCACGCTGGGCACCTTGACTTTGGGCATGTGTATTTTCATGCCACCGCCCTCAACTTTGCCGGCAGCCACCTCCAGGCCGCCTTCGGCCTCGGGGCCGTGCAGGGCGAGTTCGCCCTCCTGGACTTCGGCCTGGGCTTTGGGCAGCGAGACCTCGGCCTTTGGCAGGCTGACCTGCACGTGGGGTGCTTTGACTTTGGGCAGCTTGACGCTGGGCATCTTGAATCGACCTTTCTCGCCGTCTCCTCCGGCGGCCGTCTCCACGGTCACCTCCACGCCGGGCGCTTGGATCTCGGCCGCGGGCAGGGTCACGTCCACTTCAGCGGTTCCCGAGGGCACCGTCACTTGGGGTTCCTTGAGGCTGACGTCCACGTCGGCGGCCACGGTGCCCTTGGCCTCTCTGCTGCTGGACCAGCCAAAGGAAGGCATGCCGAACTTGGGCATCTTGAACTTGCCGTCCTTGGTCTTCGCGGCCTCCTTCTCTGGGGCTTTTGCTTCCCCTTCGAGGGTGAGGGTCGCCTCGGGCGCCTGCAGCTCTACGCTGGCCTTTGGAAGGGTGACGTCGACGGACGGGAGGCTGATGTCCACCTTGGGGGCTTTGATGTCAGCTTTGGGCATTTTGAGGGAGGGCTTCTCCACCTTCCAGCCGGCCCCTTCGGTTTTGGCGCTAGCGACATCGGCTTTGAGGCCCAGCGTGGGGCCCTCCCCTGCGGCCGTCACGGTAGCGGAGGGGAGCTCGACCTCTGCGGTGGGCAGGCTGACCTCGCCTTCCAGCCCTTCCGCCTTGGGTGGCGACACCCCAAATTTGGGCTTGTCGAACTTGGGCATCTTAAACTTCCCTTTCAGGCCCGCGGCTTCCAGCTCGGCTCCGTCCAGCAACCCTTCGGCCGAGGGCACTTTGATGTCGATTTCAGGCGCCTGGAGCTCGAGGGAGCCTTCGACGGAGGGCAGCTTGATGTCGGGGGCCGCGATGCTGACGTCGCCGGCGCTGACCTTGAGGTCTGCCTCTGGGAGGCTGGCGTCGACTTTGTGCAGGCTGACGTCTGCGTCCAGTTTGGGAGCCTTGACGGTCGGCTTGGAGAAGACCACGCTGGGCACCTTGACTTTGGGCATGTGTATTTTCATGCCACCGCCCTCAACTTTGCCGGCAGCCACCTCCAGGCCGCCTTCGGCCTCGGGGCCGTGCAGGGCGAGTTCGCCCTCCTGGACTTCGGCCTGGGCTTTGGGCAGCGAGACCTCGGCCTTTGGCAGGCTGACCTGCACGTGGGGTGCTTTGACTTTGGGCAGCTTGACGCTGGGCATCTTGACGTCGGGCATCTTGAATCGACCTTTCTCGCCGTCTCCTCCGGCGGCCGTCTCCACGGTCACCTCCACGCCGGGCGCTTGGATCTCGGCCGCGGGCAGGGTCACGTCCACTTCAGCGGTTCCCGAGGGCACCGTCACTTGGGGTTCCTTGAGGCTGACGTCCACGTCGGCGGCCACGGTGCCCTTGGCCTCTCTGCTGCTGGACCAGCCAAAGGAAGGCATGCCGAACTTGGGCATCTTGAACTTGCCGTCCTTGGTCTTCGCGGCCTCCTTCTCTGGGGCTTTTGCTTCCCCTTCGAGGGTGAGGGTCGCCTCGGGCGCCTGCAGCTCTACGCTGGCCTTTGGAAGGGTGACGTCGACGGACGGGAGGCTGATGTCCACCTTGGGGGCTTTGATGTCAGCTTTGGGCATTTTGAGGGAGGGCTTCTCCACCTTCCAGCCGGCCCCTTCGGTTTTGGCGCTAGCGACATCGGCTTTGAGGCCCAGCGTGGGGCCCTCCCCTGCGGCCGTCACGGTAGCGGAGGGGAGCTCGACCTCTGCGGTGGGCAGGCTGACCTCGCCTTCCAGCCCTTCCGCCTTGGGAGGCGACACCCCAAATTTGGGCTTGTCGAACTTGGGCATCTTAAACTTCCCTTTCAGGCCCGCGGCTTCCAGCTCGGCTCCGTCCAGCGACCCTTCGGCCGAGGGCACTTTGATGTCGATTTCAGGCGCCTGGAGCTCGAGGGAGCCTTCGATGGAGGGCAGCTTGATGTCGGGGGCCGCGATGCTGACGTCGCCGGCGCTGACCTTGAGGTCTGCCTCTGGGAGGCTGGCGTCGACTTTGTGCAGGCTGACGTCTGCGTCCAGTTTGGGAGCCTTGACGGTCGGCTTGGAGAAGACCACGCTGGGCACCTTGACTTTGGGCATGTGTATTTTCATGCCACCGCCCTCAACTTTGCCGGCAGCCACCTCCAGGCTGCCTTCGGCCTCGGGGCCGTGCAGGGCGAGTTCGCCCTCCTGGACTTCGGCCTGGGCTTTGGGCAGCGAGACCTCGGCCTTTGGCAGGCTGACCTGCACGTGGGGTGCTTTGACTTTGGGCAGCTTGACGCTGGGCATCTTGACGTCGGGCATCTTGAATCGACCTTTCTCGCCGTCTCCTCCGGCGGCCGTCTCCACGGTCACCTCCACGCCGGGCGCTTGGATCTCGGCCGCGGGCAGGGTCACGTCCACTTCAGCGGTTCCCGAGGGCACCGTCACTTGGGGTTCCTTGAGGCTGACGTCCACGTCGGCGGCCACGGTGCCCTTGGCCTCTCTGCTGCTGGACCAGCCAAAGGAAGGCATGCCGAACTTGGGCATCTTGAACTTGCCGTCCTTGGTCTTCGCGGCCTCCTTCTCTGGGGCTTTTGCTTCCCCTTCGAGGGTGAGGGTCGCCTCGGGCGCCTGCAGCTCTACGCTGGCCTTTGGAAGGGTGACGTCGACGGACGGGAGGCTGATGTCCACCTTGGGGGCTTTGATGTCAGCTTTGGGCATTTTGAGGGAGGGCTTCTCCACCTTCCAGCCGGCCCCTTCGGTTTTGGCGCTAGCGACATCGGCTTTGAGGCCCAGCGTGGGGCCCTCCCCTGCGGCCGTCACGGTAGCGGAGGGGAGCTCGACCTCTGCGGTGGGCAGGCTGACCTCGCCTTCCAGCCCTTCCGCCTTGGGAGGCGACACCCCAAATTTGGGCTTGTCGAACTTGGGCATCTTAAACTTCCCTTTCAGGCCCGCGGCTTCCAGCTCGGCTCCGTCCAGCGACCCTTCGGCCGAGGGCACTTTGATGTCGATTTCAGGCGCCTGGAGCTCGAGGGAGCCTTCGACGGAGGGCAGCTTGATGTCGGGGGCCGCGATGCTGACGTCGCCGGCGCTGACCTTGAGGTCTGCCTCTGGGAGGCTGGCGTCGACTTTGTGCAGGCTGACGTCTGCGTCCAGTTTGGGAGCCTTGACGGTCGGCTTGGAGAAGACCACGCTGGGCACCTTGACTTTGGGCATGTGTATTTTCATGCCACCGCCCTCAACTTTGCCGGCAGCCACCTCCAGGCCGCCTTCGGCCTCGGGGCCGTGCAGGGCGAGTTCGCCCTCCTGGACTTCGGCCTGGGCTTTGGGCAGCGAGACCTCGGCCTTTGGCAGGCTGACCTGCACGTGGGGTGCTTTGACTTTGGGCAGCTTGACGCTGGGCATCTTGACGTCGGGCATCTTGAATCGACCTTTCTCGCCGTCTCCTCCGGCGGCCGTCTCCACGGTCACCTCCACGCCGGGCGCTTGGATCTCGGCCGCGGGCAGGGTCACGTCCACTTCAGCGGTTCCCGAGGGCACTGTCACTTGGGGTTCCTTGAGGCTGACGTCCACGTCGGCGGCCACGGTGCCCTTGGCCTCTCTGCTGCTGGACCAGCCAAAGGAAGGCATGCCGAACTTGGGCATCTTGAACTTGCCGTCCTTGGTCTTCGCGGCCTCCTTCTCTGGGGCTTTTGCTTCCCCTTCGAGGGTGAGGGTCGCCTCGGGCGCCTGCAGCTCTACGCTGGCCTTTGGAAGGGTGACGTCGACGGACGGGAGGCTGATGTCCACCTTGGGGGCTTTGATGTCAGCTTTGGGCATTTTGAGGGAGGGCTTCTCCACCTTCCAGCCGGCCCCTTCGGTTTTGGCGCTAGCGACATCGGCTTTGAGGCCCAGCGTGGGGCCCTCCCCTGCGGCCGTCACGGTAGCGGAGGGGAGCTCGACCTCTGCGGTGGGCAGGCTGACCTCGCCTTCCAGCCCTTCCGCCTTGGGAGGCGACACCCCAAATTTGGGCTTGTCGAACTTGGGCATCTTAAACTTCCCTTTCAGGCCCGCGGCTTCCAGCTCGGCTCCGTCCAGCGACCCTTCGGCCGAGGGCACTTTGATGTCGATTTCAGGCGCCTGGAGCTCGAGGGAGCCTTCGACGGAGGGCAGCTTGATGTCGGGGGCCGCGATGCTGACGTCGCCGGCGCTGACCTTGAGGTCTGCCTCTGGGAGGCTGGCGTCGACTTTGTGCAGGCTGACGTCTGCGTCCAGTTTGGGAGCCTTGACGGTCGGCTTGGAGAAGACCACGCTGGGCACCTTGACTTTGGGCATGTGTATTTTCATGCCACCGCCCTCAACTTTGCCGGCAGCCACCTCCAGGCCGCCTTCGGCCTCGGGGCCGTGCAGGGCGAGTTCGCCCTCCTGGACTTCGGCCTGGGCTTTGGGCAGCGAGACCTCGGCCTTTGGCAGGCTGACCTGCACGTGGGGTGCTTTGACTTTGGGCAGCTTGACGCTGGGCATCTTGACGTCGGGCATCTTGAATCGACCTTTCTCGCCGTCTCCTCCGGCGGCCGTCTCCACGGTCACCTCCACGCCGGGCGCTTGGATCTCGGCCGCGGGCAGGGTCACGTCCACTTCAGCGGTTCCCGAGGGCACCGTCACTTGGGGTTCCTTGAGGCTGACGTCCACGTCGGCGGCCACGGTGCCCTTGGCCTCTCTGCTGCTGGACCAGCCAAAGGAAGGCATGCCGAACTTGGGCATCTTGAACTTGCCGTCCTTGGTCTTCGCGGCCTCCTTCTCTGGGGCTTTTGCTTCCCCTTCGAGGGTGAGGGTCGCCTCGGGCGCCTGCAGCTCTACGCTGGCCTTTGGAAGGGTGATGTCGACGGACGGGAGGCTGATGTCCACCTTGGGGGCTTTGATGTCAGCTTTGGGCATTTTGAGGGAGGGCTTCTCCACCTTCCAGCCGGCCCCTTCGGTTTTGGCGCTAGCGACATCGGCTTTGAGGCCCAGCGTGGGGCCCTCCCCTGCGGCCGTCACGGTAGCGGAGGGGAGCTCGACCTCTGCGGTGGGCAGGCTGACCTCGCCTTCCAGCCCTTCCGCCTTGGGAGGCGACACCCCAAATTTGGGCTTGTCGAACTTGGGCATCTTAAACTTCCCTTTCAGGCCCGCGGCTTCCAGCTCGGCTCCGTCCAGCGACCCTTCGGCCGAGGGCACTTTGATGTCGATTTCAGGCGCCTGGAGCTCGAGGGAGCCTTCGACGGAGGGCAGCTTGATGTCGGGGGCCGCGATGCTGACGTCGCCGGCGCTGACCTTGAGGTCTGCCTCTGGGAGGCTGGCGTCGACTTTGTGCAGGCTGACGTCTGCGTCCAGTTTGGGAGCCTTGACGGTCGGCTTGGAGAAGACCACGCTGGGCACCTTGACTTTGGGCATGTGTATTTTCATGCCACCGCCCTCAACTTTGCCGGCAGCCACCTCCAGGCCGCCTTCGGCCTCGGGGCCGTGCAGGGCGAGTTCGCCCTCCTGGACTTCGGCCTGGGCTTTGGGCAGCGAGACCTCGGCCTTTGGCAGGCTGACCTGCACGTGGGGTGCTTTGACTTTGGGCAGCTTGACGCTGGGCATCTTGACGTCGGGCATCTTGAATCGACCTTTCTCGCCGTCTCCTCCGGCGGCCGTCTCCACGGTCACCTCCACGCCGGGCGCTTGGATCTCGGCCGCGGGCAGGGTCACGTCCACTTCAGCGGTTCCCGAGGGCACTGTCACTTGGGGTTCCTTGAGGCTGACGTCCACGTCGGCGGCCACGGTGCCCTTGGCCTCTCTGCTGCTGGACCAGCCAAAGGAAGGCATGCCGAACTTGGGCATCTTGAACTTGCCGTCCTTGGTCTTCGCGGCCTCCTTCTCTGGGGCTTTTGCTTCCCCTTCGAGGGTGAGGGTCGCCTCGGGCGCCTGCAGCTCTACGCTGGCCTTTGGAAGGGTGACGTCGACGGACGGGAGGCTGATGTCCACCTTGGGGGCTTTGATGTCAGCTTTGGGCATTTTGAGGGAGGGCTTCTCCACCTTCCAGCCGGCCCCTTCGGTTTTGGCGCTAGCGACATCGGCTTTGAGGCCCAGCGTGGGGCCCTCCCCTGCGGCCGTCACGGTAGCGGAGGGGAGCTCGACCTCTGCGGTGGGCAGGTTGACCTCGCCTTCCAGCCCTTCCGCCTTGGGAGGCGACACCCCAAATTTGGGCTTGTCGAACTTGGGCATCTTAAACTTCCCTTTCAGGCCCGCGGCTTCCAGCTCGGCTCCGTCCAGCGACCCTTCGGCCGAGGGCACTTTGATGTCGATTTCAGGCGCCTGGAGCTCGAGGGAGCCTTCGACGGAGGGCAGCTTGATGTCGGGGGCCGCGATGCTGACGTCGCCGGCGCTGACCTTGAGGTCTGCCTCTGGGAGGCTGGCGTCGACTTTGTGCAGGCTGACGTCTGCGTCCAGTTTGGGAGCCTTGACGGTCGGCTTGGAGAAGACCACGCTGGGCACCTTGACTTTGGGCATGTGTATTTTCATGCCACCGCCCTCAACTTTGCCGGCAGCCACCTCCAGGCCGCCTTCGGCCTCGGGGCCGTGCAGGGCGAGTTCGCCCTCCTGGACTTCGGCCTGGGCTTTGGGCAGCGAGACCTCGGCCTTTGGCAGGCTGACCTGCACGTGGGGTGCTTTGACTTTGGGCAGCTTGACGCTGGGCATCTTGACGTCGGGCATCTTGAATCGACCTTTCTCGCCGTCTCCTCCGGCGGCCGTCTCCACGGTCACCTCCACGCCGGGCGCTTGGATCTCGGCCGCGGGCAGGGTCACGTCCACTTCAGCGGTTCCCGAGGGCACCGTCACTTGGGGTTCCTTGAGGCTGACGTCCACGTCGGCGGCCACGGTGCCCTTGGCCTCTCTGCTGCTGGACCAGCCAAAGGAAGGCATGCCGAACTTGGGCATCTTGAACTTGCCGTCCTTGGTCTTCGCGGCCTCCTTCTCTGGGGCTTTTGCTTCCCCTTCGAGGGTGAGGGTCGCCTCGGGCGCCTGCAGCTCTACGCTGGCCTTTGGAAGGGTGACGTCGACGGACGGGAGGCTGATGTCCACCTTGGGGGCTTTGATGTCAGCTTTGGGCATTTTGAGGGAGGGCTTCTCCACCTTCCAGCCGGCCCCTTCGGTTTTGGCGCTAGCGACATCGGCTTTGAGGCCCAGCGTGGGGCCCTCCCCTGCGGCCGTCACGGTAGCGGAGGGGAGCTCGACCTCTGCGGTGGGCAGGCTGACCTCGCCTTCCAGCCCTTCCGCCTTGGGAGGCGACACCCCAAATTTGGGCTTGTCGAACTTGGGCATCTTAAACTTCCCTTTCAGGCCCGCGGCTTCCAGCTCGGCTCCGTCCAGCGACCCTTCGGCCGAGGGCACTTTGATGTCGATTTCAGGCGCCTGGAGCTCGAGGGAGCCTTCGACGGAGGGCAGCTTGATGTCGGGGGCCGCGATGCTGACGTCGCCGGCGCTGACCTTGAGGTCTGCCTCTGGGAGGCTGGCGTCGACTTTGTGCAGGCTGACGTCTGCGTCCAGTTTGGGAGCCTTGACGGTCGGCTTGGAGAAGACCACGCTGGGCACCTTGACTTTGGGCATGTGTATTTTCATGCCACCGCCCTCAACTTTGCCGGCAGCCACCTCCAGGCCGCCTTCGGCCTCGGGGCCGTGCAGGGCGAGTTCGCCCTCCTGGACTTCGGCCTGGGCTTTGGGCAGCGAGACCTCGGCCTTTGGCAGGCTGACCTGCACGTGGGGTGCTTTGACTTTGGGCAGCTTGACGCTGGGCATCTTGACGTCGGGCATCTTGAATCGACCTTTCTCGCCGTCTCCTCCGGCGGCCGTCTCCACGGTCACCTCCACGCCGGGCGCTTGGATCTCGGCCGCGGGCAGGGTCACGTCCACTTCAGCGGTTCCCGAGGGCACTGTCACTTGGGGTTCCTTGAGGCTGACGTCCACGTCGGCGGCCACGGTGCCCTTGGCCTCTCTGCTGCTGGACCAGCCAAAGGAAGGCATGCCGAACTTGGGCATCTTGAACTTGCCGTCCTTGGTCTTCGCGGCCTCCTTCTCTGGGGCTTTTGCTTCCCCTTCGAGGGTGAGGGTCGCCTCGGGCGCCTGCAGCTCTACGCTGGCCTTTGGAAGGGTGACGTCGACGGACGGGAGGCTGATGTCCACCTTGGGGGCTTTGATGTCAGCTTTGGGCATTTTGAGGGAGGGCTTCTCCACCTTCCAGCCGGCCCCTTCGGTTTTGGCGCTAGCGACATCGGCTTTGAGGCCCAGCGTGGGGCCCTCCCCTGCGGCCGTCACGGTAGCGGAGGGGAGCTCGACCTCTGCGGTGGGCAGGCTGACCTCGCCTTCCAGCCCTTCCGCCTTGGGAGGCGACACCCCAAATTTGGGCTTGTCGAACTTGGGCATCTTAAACTTCCCTTTCAGGCCCGCGGCTTCCAGCTCGGCTCCGTCCAGCGACCCTTCGGCCGAGGGCACTTTGATGTCGATTTCAGGCGCCTGGAGCTCGAGGGAGCCTTCGACGGAGGGCAGCTTGATGTCGGGGGCCGCGATGCTGACGTCGCCGGCGCTGACCTTGAGGTCTGCCTCTGGGAGGCTGGCGTCGACTTTGTGCAGGCTGACGTCTGCGTCCAGTTTGGGAGCCTTGACGGTCGGCTTGGAGAAGACCACGCTGGGCACCTTGACTTTGGGCATGTGTATTTTCATGCCACCGCCCTCAACTTTGCCGGCAGCCACCTCCAGGCCGCCTTCGGCCTCGGGGCCGTGCAGGGCGAGTTTGCCCTCCTGGACTTCGGCCTGGGCTTTGGGCAGCGAGACCTCGGCCTTTGGCAGGCTGACCTGCACGTGGGGTGCTTTGACTTTGGGCAGCTTGACGCTGGGCATCTTGACGTCGGGCATCTTGAATCGACCTTTCTCGCCGTCTCCTCCGGCGGCCGTCTCCACGGTCACCTCCACGCCGGGCGCTTGGATCTCGGCCGCGGGCAGGGTCACGTCCACTTCAGCGGTTCCCGAGGGCACCGTCACTTGGGGTTCCTTGAGGCTGACGTCCACGTCGGCGGCCACGGTGCCCTTGGCCTCTCTGCTGCTGGACCAGCCAAAGGAAGGCATGCCGAACTTGGGCATCTTGAACTTGCCGTCCTTGGTCTTCGCGGCCTCCTTCTCTGGGGCTTTTGCTTCCCCTTCGAGGGTGAGGGTCGCCTCGGGCGCCTGCAGCTCTACGCTGGCCTTTGGAAGGGTGACGTCGACGGACGGGAGGCTGATGTCCACCTTGGGGGCTTTGATGTCAGCTTTGGGCATTTTGAGGGAGGGCTTCTCCACCTTCCAGCCGGCCCCTTCGGTTTTGGCGCTAGCGACATCGGCTTTGAGGCCCAGCGTGGGGCCCTCCCCTGCGGCCGTCACGGTAGCGGAGGGGAGCTCGACCTCTGCGGTGGGCAGGCTGACCTCGCCTTCCAGCCCTTCCGCCTTGGGAGGCGACACCCCAAATTTGGGCTTGTCGAACTTGGGCATCTTAAGCTTCCCTTTCAGGCCCGCGGCTTCCAGCTCGGCTCCGTCCAGCGACCCTTCGGCCGAGGGCACTTTGATGTCGATTTCAGGCGCCTGGAGCTCGAGGGAACCTTCGACGGAGGGCAGCTTGATGTCGGGGGCCGCGATGCTGACGTCGCCGGCGCTGACCTTGAGGTCTGCCTCTGGGAGGCTGGCGTCGACTTTGTGCAGGCTGACGTCTGCGTCCAGTTTGGGAGCCTTGACGGTCGGCTTGGAGAAGACCACGCTGGGCACCTTGACTTTGGGCATGTGTATTTTCATGCCACCGCCCTCAACTTTGCCGGCAGCCACCTCCAGGCCGCCTTCGGCCTCGGGGCCGTGCAGGGCGAGTTCGCCCTCCTGGACTTCGGCCTGGGCTTTGGGCAGCGAGACCTCGGCCTTTGGCAGGCTGACCTGCACGTGGGGTGCTTTGACTTTGGGCAGCTTGACGCTGGGCATCTTGACGTCGGGCATCTTGAATCGACCTTTCTCGCCGTCTCCTCCGGCGGCCGTCTCCACGGTCACCTCCACGCCGGGCGCTTGGATCTCGGCCGCGGGCAGGGTCACGTCCACTTCAGCGGTTCCCGAGGGCACTGTCACTTGGGGTTCCTTGAGGCTGACGTCCACGTCGGCGGCCACGGTGCCCTTGGCCTCTCTGCTGCTGGACCAGCCAAAGGAAGGCATGCCGAACTTGGGCATCTTGAACTTGCCGTCCTTGGTCTTCGCGGCCTCCTTCTCTGGGGCTTTTGCTTCCCCTTCGAGGGTGAGGGTCGCCTCGGGCGCCTGCAGCTCTACGCTGGCCTTTGGAAGGGTGACGTCGACGGACGGGAGGCTGATGTCCACCTTGGGGGCTTTGATGTCAGCTTTGGGCATTTTGAGGGAGGGCTTCTCCACCTTCCAGCCGGCCCCTTCGGTTTTTGTGCCAGCGACATCGGCCTCGAGGCTCAGCGTGGGGCCGTCCTTTGCGTCCTTCATGTTTTCAGAGATTTCTTCTCTTTTTTTCAATGATACGTTTAATTCTTCCTGTTTTATTTCAATTTCAGTTTTGATAATACCGATTTCTTTTTCCGGCTTATATAATTGATTCTCATCTGAAGAAATTTCTACTGTTAGCTTTTTCATACTTGCCAACTGGACTTCTGGCAATTGTCTTCTGTCCTTGTCAATTATTATTCCTTTGGAGATCCCAATTTCAATTTCAGCACTTGGAATTTTTATTTCTTCTGGTGAAAGACTTATCTCTGGTTTTTCACTTGCGTCTGTAGATGGCAATTTTCCTTCCCTGTCACTTACCTGGTTTTCATTTTGCCCTGTCTCATCTCTTGTAGTTGCCCAGGTAAAGGTAGGTAATTTAAACTTTGGCAGTCTGAATTTGCTTTCTTTTCCCTCTATATCCTTTTCTCCTGTTTTCATGCCAATGTCCATCTTCAAAGTTTTATCACTTGTGAGCATGCCATCTTCTTCTGTTTTTGCCTTGTCTACATTATCTACTTGTTCACTTGTGCTTTCTTCTCTTGATATTGTAATGAGAGCTTTAGGTGTTTTGGCTGTTTTGAATGACGGCATTTGTATTTTCCAAGTAGATACTTCTGAGTCTTCATCAGGCATGTGAGGTTTCTCATCCAGATTCTTGCTGTCCTCTGAACTTTTTTCAGCTGTTGTTTCTGGTACTACTTGTGGAACATCACTTCCTAGTTTGATCTGTTCAGTTTCTGTCTCCTTTTTTTTGGGCATTGAAATCCCAAATTTAGTTTTCTCGATTGTTAGTTTTTGTATGTCTTCTTCTGCTTGTTTTTCTTTTGTTTTCAGTTTATCAGATACTGTGTGTAATTCTGCTTTAGCAGTGCCTATTTCTAGACCTTTTACTTGTATAGATTCTTGTGCTGTGTAACCTGTCATGTCTATGTTAATTCCACTTTCTGCTTCTGCTTTATCTGCTATTCCTTTCTGTTTCTTTTTTCGGGATTTTGATGAGGCTTTTGGTTTTTCCTTAGTTGGGCTTTCTTTCAGATCAGCTGTTTCTAAACTGGGCTTTGATATCTGTGTTGTTTTAGCTGGTACTTCAGGGACAGTAAATTGTGATGTTGATTCCTCGTCTTTTTCTTTTTTAATGCTTATTTCAACTTCAGGGCATTTTTTCACATGAGATGGAATGCCGTTTTTCACATCTTTTAAGTCTTTCATCACAGTTTCATGTACCTCCCTTGTTTTAATTTCATAAGCAGGAGATGTGCTATATTCAACAGTTAGTATTTCAGGATTTTCCAGGCTGATATCTTCATGTATCTTTTCTCTTTCAGATAACAGTGTAGTTTTTATTTCCTTTCTTTGCTTGTCTTGTGTTTCTGGTTTGGATCTGTGCATTTTGAATCCAATGCTAGGGAACTTCAGTTTCTTTTGGCTTCCTTTTTTTTCTTTGATATGGACTTCTTGTTGAAATTGAGACTCTGTGTCTGTGCTTGTAGGGGAAATATCTTGTATAGCAGGCTCATATGCATCTGATGTACTATGAGATCTTCTGTGGCCCAGTATCTTTTTGTTTTTAATTGACTGGAATTTTGGCCATGATAATCTATCTTTTTTAGGTCTCTTGTTTCTTCCTACTCTTTGGCCTACAATTAATGTTTCCCTGTCTTCTTCTGAAATGGCTTTTCCTGAAACCTGCAGTGTTTCTTCAGGAATGCTCTCACTGAGTTCTTTTTCCTGAAAGAACAAATAGTAGTCAGATGATTAAAAGTAAATACGGATGTAACACAAAATAAAATACATACTACAAAATATGCAGAAAAATGTGCTTTTTATTCAAAGTATCTACTTGTTGCATAAAAAATTCCTGAAAATGGCATATATAAGTCAGGCAGAAATTACGTAACACAAGTGGATTCTATGACTGTATTATGTGGATTTCTGAAGGTTTATGTTCTTTGCAAAACATTACAGTAAATACAGGTTTCTATATGTATCTCTGTTTATATATGTCTGTGCAAATTTATATATTAAAAATTACATATATAAAATTTTAGATATACATAAAAGAGCAAAATAATTTTGTATGTTATGGACACCCATGAGTCAATCATGTCTATGGAGATATCAGTGATTAAACACATATTTTTAAAATAAAATTTCATTAATGAGCTTTTGAGAAATATATCTACTGATATTTTACATTTTGAATATTGAAAATATTGAATATAAATGTTACAGAGCTTATCTGAGCCTGCTCTATCAGTGGACACTTAACAACAAAAAAAAGTGCTGACTCACTAGAAAATGTTTTTCTAATCTAATGCAAGATTGTGGCTTTATCCAAAATCTATAGTCTTGCTCAGGATATTTATAAAGATCCAAATATTGTTTGGGACTTTTATATTCTCATGAATATTCATTCTAGAAAGTTTAAACACATGCCTAAGTCTTAAGAAGACACAACTATGTATTTTCTGGTCTATTTCCATACAACACATTACTACGGTGTTATCCAAGCTTCGTAAAATAACTAAATATCTACCTGGCTTAATCTTTCCTTTTTGTACTGGGCTGTAGAGTGAAAGTGTTCGAGCTCTTCTTTGCCAGCAATTTTTCTTTTGAGGCTGAACTGGACTCTGTATGGCTCAGAATATTGGAGAATCTTGAGTGCATCTTCATATTTGATATTATCAAAAAATATTGTAGCACTTAGAAGCTGATCACCTGCAAGTGGAATCAGACATCATTCTGGTTTTGTCTTGCAGTTTTTCAAGTTCTGTTGAATTAATGCTTATTAAAAAAAATAACTATCACATCCCATTTATTTAAAATATAAAATGATGTTCACATAATACAAGCACAGAACAGTTAAGGTTGGAAAGGACCTTTGGAGATCATCTAGTCTAAATGTCCTGATCAGGGAAGGGTCAGCTATAGCCAGCTCTTCAGGTTTATGTGCAGTCAGGTTTTGAATATTTCCAAGGACGGTGACTCCACAACCTTTCTGGAATACCTGTTCCAGTGTCTGACAACCCTGACAGTAACAAAGTTTTTCTTATATTTTTCATTATTTAGACTCTGGGTTTTTGTTCCGGTTTGAATCATTATTTATTGTAATTTTGTGGCCTACTATTTTGTGAAAGAATCAAAGTCAGGTTCTTCATCAATGTTATGAGGTTTGGTTGTTTTTTTCATTTTAGTTGAGTATATGCTGCTTTCTATGTATCATTTTTACCATTTCAGTGAAAATTAGATAATTTTTAACGGTATATTTTAAAAAATCGCATTTCATTATTGTTGAAAAAACTGATCTTTGAAATTATTAATATGGAGAGGTTAAGCACACACATAGTATTAGTTGGTTTGAGATCTACTATTCCTATTGCCTGAGGAGATGACAGATCAGGTAGGTATCTATATGCACACACATCTACATACCTGATTATCTGAAGATATATTAAACAAGCAAATAAACAAAAAAACACACCACAGGCCCCCCTCCCACCCCAGAAAATCAGACTGTACCTTCTCTCAGACTAAATATTTTTGAAGCAGGAGATTCCTTAAGTACTTTTTTAATAAATATCCCTTCATTTCCTCCACCCGTCACACTAAAACCACTAGCACCGACTTCCACGTCTGTTTTCAGGGTCACTTCCATTGTCTCCTAGATATAGAAAAAGATGTGAATTTATAATTCTTATTAATTTGTATCAAAGTGTTATACATTATTCTACAATTAAAAAAAAAAAAAGAGTATCCTTAGGTATATTTTCAGTAGCTCAAGAAGAATTATCTAAAATAGAGAATGTACTTGTTCAGTGTAGGTTTGATTCTCTTCTAAATTAGAATTTAGCACATGTGTTAGGGTTATGCCGGATCAGGGCTGTATGGAAAATAGGTTGTCATTTTAAAACATGAAACATACAGAATCTTTTAGGGCTGAAAGACTGTATTTTCTGTTAAGACATTAAGCACCTGAATTAGAGTCAATGGGCCAGGAAAGTCAGACTAAGAGCTAACACGGTACTGTACTCAAACCAAAGAGGCTAAAGAATGCTGAAAAGAATTATGGAAGGACTCCAAACAGGATAAGTAATTGTTCATGGCTGTGCCACAACTAGGCAAGTTGTGAAGTTCCTGGTCAAAACAAATCTAAAGTGACTCTTTGCCTATTTGTCCTTCCCTCTACCACCCATCCACATCTGTGTGTTGTAATGGACTTTACTATTTTGCAAACCACATGCCTAAAACTACTGAGTGCTTTTAGACTGACCTGTGGATGACTCTGTTTTGATTTGTCTGTAGAATATTTTTTGTTTTCTTCTTGAAGCTGAAAAATAATTTGTAATTATTTAGTGTTCAGAAGTCGTGCTGTTGTAAAATACAACAGAAGTCCTACATCAGTTAAAATGCCTGCTTTAGACTTAGAACTGAGACTGACTTTAATGGCATTGGAGTGAAACTGGGACCTACAAGGGTAGTGAACAATGTGAATGATTTAACTATATTATTCCCAGTAGTAAATTAGATGCCAAGGCCTCCCTCCATTGTACCAAAATTTGCATGAAATGAATGTCAGAGATCAATTGTATGAAGACATTGGGAGCTTTTCTCTGTGTTATTCATGTAGCACACTTCTCATGCTTTCATCTTTGTGAATGTACATTTTTTTCATTTATTCAACTATAGCATGAACTTCAAACTGCTGCCTGCTCATCTTAACATGACTGTACTAATTAAGTCCTTACCTTTGAATAACCAAGAGGTACAGGTAATTTTGCAATAAGTATTAGTTAGATTCAAGCCAGTAAAATATCCTGACAGGGAAAGCATTGTGATTTCTTGACGCTCTCTGCCCTATGTCCTTAAAGGAATTAAATAAAATGCATTTTTTTTTCCCCAAGAAACAAGAATACAGCCAACAACAAGTTCAGTATAAAATAAAACCATCAGTGACCATGGCCCAGATTTTGGTGGGGATAGGAAGATCATGTGGCTGCAACAACATCCTGTTTCAGATGAGTCTCCTAATTGTAGGAGCTAAAGCCTCTCAAATCAACTTGGTAAAACCAAGCCTGCATGAAAACTCATTGTCTTGCCTTTAAATAGTCTTCTATGGAATATTCATAAACTGGAGAGGATCCTTGTGGCCTTGGACGGATGTCTTCTACTGCCACTTCATTAACCTGTGGAAAATAAATGACTGGTGGGAAAGGAACATCCACTATTAAACAATGACTAATTTTTTTTAGGAGAGTTTTTCGACTTAGGCATAGTCTCCTTCTGTGTACAAATCTTTCATTAGAAATAGCGTATGTAGAATAACCAATAGCTCTTTGCTTAGGCCAAGAACAAATACAATTCTCATTTAAAGACATTACTCAGGAATATGAGGGACAGACTCCTGAATGACAAAAACAACGGTGTGCTGATTTTGATTCTCTTTATGAAGTGTATGCATTTATGGGCTGAACAGACTGAAAATACTGACAGATCAATTAGCAAAAATTGAAAAAGGCAATAAAAATTCCCTCCCCTGCTTTATTTGCAGACTTAACCTCTGCATCCTGTAGCTTCAAACTTTATTGCCCTCTATAACCAAGCAAACTATGGAAGAGTCCCAGCAGGAATTTCTGCTGACAAACACTTGGCATGTTTCCTCCTGGAGTCAAATGGTAGGGAACCTAAACCAGCTAAAGCTTTAAAGAAAAGTTACTGTAGCCAAAAGCCACGTGTAGTTGGCCAAGTCTTGGTATTAAACTTATGTGGTGAATGATGCCAAAGAGCAGGTCACTTTATATTGAAGTATCATTCTGGCTTTTGAACTGGCAGGAGAATCCCAAGCAGAAATACAACATATGTGATGGGGAAAAAAATTTTCAGCAAGACCCAGCTGTAAACAACATTTTAAATCCCATTTTAACAAGGCAATCCCCCCACCCCCAAAAAAAAACCTCTAAAAAAACTCACAGAATCTTCATCCTCTGCATCTGCATCAGCATCAGCATCTCCCGGAGGCTCTGCTGGTCTCAGCTGTCGTCCAGAACCTGAAAGCAGCACACAGGTTGTTGGTGTGTGCATGAGCCATGCTGAGCACTGAGCAGTTGGTTTGCAAGCTGAAGCCCTTCGGAGCAGCACAGCCAGGGGACGTACAGGGCTGCAGTAGAAAGGCCTGCTTTCATTCAGATGCCTTATCTCAGATCTCATCAGGACAATCTTTCCAAAGATACCAGAAATATTTGTATCCAGAAATGTAAAGGCTTTTGTGAAGAAAAAAACTGCCCAGATTGGAGAAAATGTAGAACTAGAAGTTGGCACATTGTTTGTTTGTTTGGGTTTTTTTCCTTGTTTGTTTGTTTTGTTTGGGGTTTTTTTAATTACCAAGGGGTTCTTGAGGTGTGTAGTGGGCAGAATTGGCAGGATTTGGGCAGCAGTGTGGCTGTGGGGTGGTCTCTGCAGGAGGAGGTCATGGACCACCCTGTGCCAGACGCAGCCCCTTGGAGGCAGCTCTGCCTGCAATACTGAACCAATCGGAGGAGTTTCTGGCACCTCTGTGACAACCTTTAAGAAAGGGTGGTAAACACTGAGAAAAAGAGACAACATTGCTAGAGGAGGAGGAGAAAGACAGAGAAGACCATACTGGAGCAGGAGGAGAGAGGGCAGAGCAGGAAAAATGCTGGAGTAAAATAGGATCTTGGGAAGGGGCCGGAGGAAAAAAAGCTGCCTGATCAAGGGCGGAGAGGAGGAGACTCTGCTCTGATGAGTCAGTGGCTGGTGGAAGAACCCACCCTGGGGCAACTCTGTATGAAACAAGGAGTGGAAAAAGAAAAGCAGCCATCATCTACTGACCCCCACCTCCTGCACCAGCCCCCACCTCTCCAAAAGGACTGAGTGTAGCCTACAGTGAGGGGATTGGAGAATGGAAAGAGGGGAGGAGAGCTGGACAGAGGGGAGCTGAGGTGGTTTTCCCTACGTGGTTTTATTTTTTTCAAAGTATCAGAATCAGTAATTAGAAGTTCATTAATTGTCAATAAATTAAATTGATTGAAATTCCGCATCTTGAAACTCTTCCCTGCTTCTGACAGAGGTCTTAAGAGCTGGAGAGTAAACATCACAAAGCTGTAATAGCCATAAAAACTCTGCTTTCTTGATTTTTAAAAGTATTGAGGGCAGAGAGAGATGGGATGAAGGAGATAGGCTGCTTGAAAGTATGTTTTTGTTGAAATGCCTTAAATTGGGCACAGAAGAATGAAAACAGCATTAACACATCACAGTTTTCAGAGATCCAAGCTTAGCCAGTAGAGGACAGTGTGGCTGAATTACATATTCCCTGATGCACAGGCTCTTCTAATGCATGCACAAGTCCTTATCCTAATAACTATGTCTCTTTCCTGTCTCCATGCTCCATTTTTTCAAGCCACCAGGCTGTCTAGCTCTCTCACACCCAGTTCTGCAGCTGCCATTAGTATACATAGTTTTGACTCTCCTAAACACATCCTCTGGCTTAAAAATATGCTTGAACACTAGAGAAGACAACCGCAAGCAGAACTGTACAACTCATTCATTGTCTGCTTTAAATGAAGAATCCTTGGGTTGGAACACAACTTTTCTGGATGAGGATATTACATGCTGTGTGTGCAGACAAGCTGGCACGACTTATGCATGTGTGCAATCACTTTAAGTTACACAAGTTGACAAGCTCTTGTTAAAATGGCTGTGATTTTCGTAGCCTTTCTACATAGTTTTCTGGTCTCCTACATTTATTTTTTCCACAACATTTTTTAGTATAGGCAGGATCTTGAAAGAGTTATGCCAAGTGATCAGTGATGGACCATTTTCTTAAGATGAATAGTGATAGTGTGCTTCCAGTGGGAATATCCCATGTCAGGCTGTGAGCCAGGTTTCCAAACTTGATGGAATAGAGGGCATCCTCATTAGCCATATTACCTCATGTTAATCAGCTCTCCTGTAGTGTTTTATCCAGAGAACTAGGATCAACTCAGAACACATCAGGACTGCAGTATCATGCCTCCTTTAGCCTTCACAGGACGAGTCCTGGTGCCTGCAACGGACAATTCTAGAAAATAGTCTCAATGCAGACCCTAATTCAGATTAAAGACGCATGAATTGGCTTGATTTTTTGCAAATGCTCTAGCATTGGCAATTTTCAGAAGCTCAAGAAAATTGGAAAATGAGCATAACCTTGTTAAAAAATTTAGATGTGGCTTTATGAACCTGATTTTAGGCATTTCTACTTGAAAATTCTGGAATCCATTCATTAAGCTCTTCACCACATGTATTTTAATAAGCATCATATGTGGAGAAGAGCTGCAGGACTTAGGCTTGATTGTTTAATTTGCTTAGTTCTTCTAAAGATTCAGGTGCCAACAGTGAATTTTATGGCTGTTACTAAAATTCCAAGAAATAGTAAAGACTTAGTCTTGTGGCATTGCCGTATTTTTCACTTGGGAGAATCCCACCCACACGCCCCGCAGTCCAGTAGAATGACTTAACAGAATATTGCTTGGACTGCTAAAGCATTTGCTCTTCAGTGCAACACTTTAAGGTTAATTACAGCATTGATCCCTGGTGGCTGCCAATAATTTTGCTACTGGAAAAGAAAAGGGAAAGAATTATCTGTGAGGATTCTTGGACTGGTTCACTGCTGTTGCTCTTGTTTTAGACTGGTGTAACTTTAGTGACATTTCAGTTGCCTAGAACTGGAGCAATGCAAGTGCAGTGTGCTCCATTTCTCAGGACTTGAATGGTCCTGTATGGTTTGTGCAGTGGATTTATCACCATCCAGCGGGGCATATCCTTTGGGTCTAGGGTACTGCAGCTATCCTACAAATTCTAACACAGGTGAAAGCTTTAAAACCAGATTCTTTAACCAAAGGATACTTAGAATGATTAGGTGACCAACACCTTCAAAATCTTCCTGTTGCTAAGACTGGGTTACTCATAAAATTCCAGAGAATTAGATCACTTCCCATAGTAAGACCTGAACACTCATTTCCCATTGGGATGCCATTTTAAAACAATAAACAACACTGCCAAGTCTTGTTCAGTGTGGATATAGAGAGATAGACCTGGCCTGGATGACATTTCATCTGGGCCTGGACCAGGAGAGAAGTTTCTTATATTCTACCAGCTGTTGATCAAGCAAAGCAGTGGTGTATGAGGCACAAGGGTGGCTTTACATGCTTGGCCAAGTATTGGCAGATGACTGCTCTCCTTGTCCTTACTAGAGGAGCTGTGGATCAAGGTTTGCCAAAATGTCACCAGAAAATTCCCCTGCTGTTAAAAGGAGAATCTATCAGCATGAAAAGCCTTTTTCACTTTCTTCATGATAGGCAGGAAGGGAAAGAGTCCTCCTGTGAAAGCCTTTAGTAAAGTGCTACCTCTCTTAAATGGTGACAGTAGAACTCCTTCCTACAAAATGGAACAACAAACTGCTGTCCCCAGGGCTAACAGAGATGCAGCTGAGATTGCATGGAGGGACATTAGCTACACAACTGACTTCCCTCCCAAAGCTTCACACCAAGGCCTTTCCAGCCACCCTGATTTCCTCAAACTCTACCTAGTTGTGTATTAATTCTCCTTTCTACCATAGCTAACTCATGTTATAAAAGATTTCTTGCGCCCCTGATTCCTACAGTAGACTAAGAATCGCTACACGTCTTTTTTCCAACTCAGAATACTTTAAAAAAAAGACCTATAAAAGAGGGGAATTACAGTACATCTATGAATTCCATTTTCAGGAAAGCCTTCTTTCTGTGTGCCAATAAACTATGATTTATATGCATGTCATTCTCATGCCCCAAATAGTAGTGATGCCAACATTTTATAGGTTTTAACTTTTTTTATAAACTCTGGACAATCAATGCTTTGTCCAAAATGCTTTCATAAACAAGATGGAATTTACATCAGTGGCTGCTTCTAATAGCCACTGAACTGACTTCAGAACAAGGGAATTTTTTGAAAGTAGGCAGTAGGAGTTATATAGGCTGGAACATTTTCATAACATATGACTGAAAATTCTGTTTGCTTTTTTAAATGCAATTAAAAAAAATAAATCTTTATTCTAGCAACTCAGCTGGACTGTTTTGGGTAAAACCACAAAAATGCAAAACCAGGTTATTTTTTGTGGTATTCACATTCAATATGTAACAGTCTCCAAAACTACTTTTGAAACATTACAATCAAGTTAAAGTATGACAGTTTTATTGAATTCCAATCAATTGTGCTTCATACATATTGTATAAACTGAAGAGAAACCTAGCTTTAACTGAGACACTGGTATATAAATTTACCAGAGATGTTAAAAAAAATTAAACTATATCGTTCTTTGCTGATCATCCTACTCACATCCTACGTCCTTGCTTACAAAATACATCTCATTCTCCGCAATATTTAGATTTGGGCTTTTTGCCTTTGAAGATTTAGTGATAAATTTATGATTGCACATTAAGTAATTAAATAATCTCCTCTTACTTTTAAGCATATAACTTTTTCGTGCATCAACTTCTTAGGCATTATCTTTCCTTCTAAAAGGGGATTTGTTTTATTTTATTTTATTTTTGTTCTGTTATTGTTGGAGAGTTCTAAAACGCTGCTGTTGTGTTGTTTTCTCTGGGATTTTAAGGTAGATCAGTTAAAACTGACAAGAATAGCAATAGTTGTAACACACCTACTTTTTACAAACATACAGGTCAAATATTCCTCATTCTCAGGTAATATCCTCACAAGGAAAAAAGGTCCCTTTTTGCCATGTGCTGACTGGCATGAATTATCTAACGTCACTTTAATGACTAGTTTCTCTTAACAGACAGAAACCTGAGCTGTGGTAAACATCTGTCCACAGGTGAAAATGTGTACGCTGTGCTCACTCATTTGTTAATATATGAAGATCACAACCCATGCCTTTTCTTTACTTGGATTTTGGTGTTTGCTAGTTAGCATTTCTCAGCTATGACAAGAAACTGTTTGTGCAGGATTGTGGAAATGAATAGCTCTGAGTCCATAGCCAGTTAGAAGATTCATGCCTAGACATGTGGGCAAGGCTGGGACACATTTAGATCAGGTCTCTTCTGACAGTGCAAAGCACACTCTGGGCACTTAACCCGACTCATGTTATTAATAAAGAGAGGGAGGAGTGAATAACTGCAAGACAAACAACAACAATAATAATTTAATATCACTGACATTCTTGGCACTGTGTTTGACCCAGCAAAGAATTCATACATGTAGGTCAGCAGTTTTCACAGTATTCCCTCATGTGTTTATGTCTCGTTGGAAACAAGGTTGTGCATCGCTGCCGTCATGAACAGCTTCAGCTGGGTCCTGTATCAGACCCCTCTTCCTGCATCCATTGCTCCTTCTACCTGCTGATCTCTCAGTCCCTGTGCCCTCAGACATCCTGTCATGGGCCTGTTACTCCTCATGCATGTTGGGCTAGTTACTGCTAATGTACTGCTCCTATTTTTTAAATTAAATCTGTAACTTAAAAATTAAATCCCTAATTCTTATTTTTTTAAAATATTTTATCCCTATTTTTTTAATTAAATCCCTTTCTCAAAATGGATCTTGTGCCTGATTTTTTTTCCCCACGCTTGTTCTCCCTCTCTTGCAGGTATCACAATTACTGGGATTCCTTTTCTTCCCTCAGAGCTCTCACAGCCGCCGGAGCAGTGCTGCTGTGAAGCCCCACAGCCCCTTCTGATTCACTTCTTATATTTGGAATAAAGAATATTTAGAATAGTTAGAATATTTAAAATTGTAGGTCCCAGTTCAGTAAAGCACTTCATAACAGGAACACTATGCACATGCTTGGCATTCATCTTGGCTCTCAAGAGCAATTTTTCAGATAGGTAAGTTCACCTGACTTTAGTTTACTAAGAGGAAATTTTCATTTCAAGGTTATGGGCAAAAAAGCAGCAATTCAAACATTTTACTTTTTCTTTGGCAACCTCGGTGCTTCAGTTTCCACATCTGTTTCTTTTTTATACCCATCACAATCTACTGCCTCTATTATTTTTATGAGTTACTAAATTAATGCACCTTGCAGTAAGTTATTTGGGTTTCCCAGGATATCCCAGAAGACTAGAAACTGATGAGTAAATGTAGATCAACCAGCTAATTAAAATGTCACTTCAGCTAGGCATTGTCATCAAGCATACAAGCTATTGCATTCCTGGTTTGATGGTTTCCTTAGAGCTCCCATGATTAAAAAATGGCCTAAATATATATATTTAAAAAAAAAAAAAACCATCCTCACAGACAACATTACAATGACAGCAAAAGGATCACCTTTTCCATCTCAGCTACCATTTTCTGGATATGAACATGAATTTTTGGCACTTAAAAGAATTATTTTCAACACTCTCCAAAATCAGCTGTGCTAAAGATCTCTGAATCCACAAGCAGATCTTTGTTTTCTGCTAACCACATTGTTTGGCTTGGTGAGCCAGGATTTGCCAGTCCCTGTGCTAAAATGCTCTGCAAATGATATATACAAGCACAAAAATAATTATTCAGTATCAACAGCAGCCTGAAACGTTTCACTATTCTCTTTGTTTCCCCCTCAGTTTTTTTTCTTGAGACTGAGTTACAAATGGCAGCGCTGACCTAATGCTACATTAAGGAGGACTAAAAGCCGAGCAATTCTGTAATGCTTCAAGGTCTATTGTTAAAAAGAAACAAAGCACGGCAGATTTATTGTCCAGAACTGGAGGCCACATGGCAAAGAGCATCTGCTCTAACACCGCACCTTGGGTTCCACGGTGAGTCTCTTTAAGTGTAAATACCAGGGCTACGTGTAAAGCACATGAACAAAAGGAACTGGGAACACATGAGTGTAGCAGGGCTGCTCAGTGTGAGGGGCTTGGCTGTGGAGTTCGGAGCAATCATCCCCACCACCCAAATCCTCCTGGGCAGTTTGGTGGAGTCATGTCATTCCAAGCAAGCAACGCTGGACGTGAGGGAAACCATCCTGCAAGCATCTCCTGGTGAAGATAAGAATCTGAAAGTGTCTGCAAATAAACTCCTTTATGCATGCACTGTGTTCCCTGAGGAAGCTGGCACCAGGTTTAAAGCACAGCCCACAGCACAGGCTCTTGCACAGTCTATTCAGGCTTGACCATGAGCTCTAGCGGGCCCATGGCATTCCTGGTAAGCAGCTCTAACCATGCTGGGGAAAACCACCAGTGAAAAATCAAGAGGTTCATCTTCTACAGAGATTTCCTAGCACATTCCAGAGACCGGGATTCATTCCATTGTCCTGCAAGGTCCCATGGACTGAGTTACAACAACTGCTGGGCAGGGCTCTGGGGCATGGCAGGACTGCAGGGGGAATGCTGCGGCTGTCACTCTATCCGGGCAGGACCCATGGCGATGGGGAGATGCGGGCGCAATGTCACGGAGAAGGCTGCCTCTCCCAGCCCTCCATCGCAGGAATGTAATGTTACTTCAGTTGAACCACTGCCAGAGAGACCGTGGGGGCACCAAGTAGCTCTACCTAGACAAACCAGCTTGTCAGCTCTGAAATGAACCACTGCCACAGCAGAACAAGCAGCTGCTTTGCCTCAGAAAAAGTGACAAAGGGAGGAACAGCACCTCCCCGTTAGAGTTTCCCCTCTAACCTGTGCTGGGAGTAGGACCCTCCCCACTAAGCCCTGAAATTCTGGTCTCCCTAGCTGTTTCTGAGGTATAAAGACAAAGGACTCGTCTGTGGCATGAAGATAAAGATTTGGCTGCTAAAGTGCTTTAATAGGCGTTATTATCCACAGGATGCTATCAGACCAGCTAGACCTGTGTTTAAGCTATACTCCCACCTTTGTTCTGTGTTTGGCCTGGTAATACCCCCTGGCTGCACTCTGTCACCCAGCTGCATACTTGTACTGTGATGAATGTAGCTCAGATTTTCGAGCCAACAGCAGGGACTTGTAGCACAGCCGAGCTAAAGGAGCAGCTACTCCCAAATAACCAACGTGTGAATAGTTTCCTTCCATTCAAGGCACGAACAAGATGTTTTGATTCAATGCCTTGGTATGTTAAGCTGCCCTTGTTGGCAGTTAGAGTACTTCATTAAAAGCCTTCAAATCATCTCATCTCATCTCAAAACCTTCTGAAAACAGAAAATACATGTAAGTTACAATCATCAGCCTCCTTGCCCAGCTGGAGACCTGTTTGTGAAGTTAGCACCTACTTTTATCAAAAGGAATGGTATTCTGCTCTGCAAAGTACATCCAAGTAGAGAAAAGTCTCGGGAATTAAGGTTTCTTACAGAGCATACTGAGCTCTGTAGGATCTGACAAATCCTACAGAGGTTGACGAATATCAGGGAAGATGTGGAAGAGCACTGGCAACTAAGAACAGATATAAACACTACCATAAAAAGAGAAACTAACAGCCCCCAGATGAAAAGGAGAGCAAGTGGCTTTCCCGTGACTGTGTTTATTGATAAGCTCTGCCCACAGATTCAAAACTATTAAAAGCATTTCTGCTCACACCTCACAATAGGAGCTAAACCTTTAATGAGATGGATCAGAAAGGCACTCTCTATTTTTACAGTGGTCCATCTTTCCTCTGATAGTAAAGATAAACGTAACAGAATCCATAGGACATTTACAAGCATGAGAATAAATCACTCTAGTGGGGCTCTGCACAGACTTTCTCAGCTTGAGTCATACTTAAACATGAAAAGCATAAGAGAGTTTTTGTCTAAGCCTTCCCCGCCCCCCCATAGTCAAACTGAAATTTCCCAGATCCTGGGTTAATGAGTTTCTTCCAGCTATCACCATTTTTTGGTTACTTGGCTATATAGGAAATGTAATTTAGCCAGATCCACTTAACTCTTCTGGTACAAGAATAAAATGTTTACTAAAATATTTTATTAGTCCAATATTTCACCTGTTTCTAAAAAAGAATAATGTTTCATAGGAGTAACACAGTGTTTGAAAATAAGCTCTCAACCAAAGTTTGTTGTGAGAACACGATTAGAACGATGTCTAATCAGTGGCTGACACCTGAATTTGTCTCTCCTGCTCCATGCCTCCTCTTGCTAGGTAAAACACAGCTGCAAGTGGAGGGTGAAAAAGCCAGCTGGAGAAATGCTCATGGCACCCACCAGATGAACAGAGGTTCAGTGCTGTTTCCCCCTTCCCAACAGTTCTGTCTCAGAAGTGCAAGTTCTGCATCATCTCTGTAATTTCAGTCTGACAACTGCCTAGAGGGGAGGTGCAACGTCCTGCCCTGTGTTTGTGTGTTTGCTTGTCTTAGGCAGGAATTTTCCTCTCTCTCAGGTTTTACGTGACAGAATGGTTTTCCAATGTGTGTTTTACTTCCTGCATGAATTCCCACGGTGTTCTGGTGTATAATTACTGCAATGACGGTGTGACGTTAGGACCCTCTCTGATAATTATCAATTATTATTTTTTTCCAGGACTGCAGGGCCTCTATTCTGATAAAGTCAGTAAGAGAAGGGAATCACTTTTTAGTAAGTGTTGTTATGTATGTCCTAGCTCCTGGACTGAATGAAAATTGCTTCCCACCCTTTTGGACAGGGCAAAAGCAACGTAGATTCATAGCCAAATAAAGCAATAAAGACTAGTCTAACCCACCATGATCCTCAATAGTTTTATCTCCTGGGACTGTCAACAATTTTATCTCTTGGGATATACTGCTTCTACTGGCAATCGAGTCGCTACCAACGCTGTAAACTGTCGCACGGATACCCAGCTAAAATCTCCCAGGGCGTCACTGTCCATCTGGATGGACTGGATTTTGAGATCTTCAGGGGCATGTTGCCAGTGAAGTGCTCTCACTTGCTTACCAGCTTCAGAAACCCCAGCAGGATCTATCCTGCAGTGATCTGGTTCACCAATATATCAATTAGGCATGTTGCAGCTTTTTTCCATCGAAAGAAATGCCTTCACCTATATAACAATCTAGTCTTTGGAAGCAAATGCGAAGCTGCTTTCCCCTCAGAGCAAGGGACAGTAGATTCCAACTATCCTCCCTGTTACAGAGCTGTGAACTCAGCTCTTATCACGACTTGCCTAGAAGCAGAGGCAGGTGGGTGCCTATTGCAGATAAGGCCCATAAAGCTCACAAAAATTAACTTTCCCACATTCCTTCTCCTTGCTGATTCACCCTCCCCCCCACCTCAAGAATCCAGGCTTCTCCCAGAGCAGATTGCCTGTTCCACTGCCAAGCCCTGCTCAGATTTAGCAATGAATCAAATGAATACATTTATTTTAAATGATTGTTCTGCCCGTGTAGGCTTGATTGGCAGCCCTGGAGACTGAATTTCTCTGGCCACAGAGTCAGTATTCCCTGAGAAGCAGTGGCCATAACCCCAAGCTGTGTCTTAAGGTAGCCCAGTACTGACCCTCAGAGGTAGCAAGGGAAGTTGATACTTGTCCTCTCCTTGAAACACTAAGGGAGGATGGTAATTCTTGGTGCTTTTGGTAAAGAGCACATTTATACCCTAAGAATAGGTCTTAAAATAAGAATAAGAATAAGAATAGAGGCTCTACTAACAATATGCAAAAAGCCCAAAGCAGGCTTTATTTAAATGGCACTTACCACTCCAAATTAGAAACAGATTCAGCCCAAACAGCTCTTCAAAACCACTGCTTTAAAAACACCCTTATCGGAATCAATGCCTAGTAAAAAATTTTGTATTTTTATATAACTATAAACATATATATATATACATACATATATATATGTAAATATTTTTCACCTTAAAGATCCTTATGGTCTAAGAAGATTTTTCATTTCTCTTTACTCCACTGATAAACTTCAGTGCAGAATTAAGTGCCCAGTGTAGCAATATTAATGGAGTGATGTTACTCTGCACGTCTCTCTGGAATGCTGGGCATAGCCCCGCTCAAAACAGGAATGCTGCAAAAACCTTGTAGCTTTTCCACAACCTTTTATGGGGGGTTTTATATAAATATCTGCCCTTGGAAACAGGTTTTCAGTTTGAGAGAAAGTTCCCTGGGCAACTTGTTTGGATGTAAATCACCATAGAAGAAAATATCTTTTAAGCTTTTAAATTTCTAAATGTATATGTAATGCAAGAGATATGGGATAAAGGTGACAGAAAATTATTATGGGAAAATATTTTACATCAAAGATAAAGTTAGCAGTTCCCTCACTTTGTTAAGATAAAAATCTTTTCTGTCAATAAACAGTGATGGTAGCAAAATAGTATTTGGCACAGCTCACTTTCCCTTGTTTTTATGTGGTGTAGGAGCGCCCCTTTAAAACTGGAGAATATATATTGATGCATACTGTGGGTTCACAAATGCACAAAAGCTCATTTACAGATAAATTAATCCACTGAGTCAAATAAATAAATTAATTAGTATAGTTCTGTTCACATCAATATAATTCAAATCTAAATAAATGGACTGTAACTTGGTTTTCCGGAAAAAAAATGATAGTTTTTAAAATTTTGTCAATGGGTGACCCACCAAGTTATTTTAAAAAAATATTGTGTTCTTGTTTCAGTTGGTTGCTATTCACCTCTTTTTTGAAAGTATTTCCCCAGCATAGGTATATCTTGCCCCAGAATTTTCTAACCTTGCCATTTGATAATTGTCTTATTTTGCAAATTAAATTTGTGTACTTTATTGTCCGAAATTAGAAATAACCAGATATGTGAGACTGAAAAACATTGGAATTTTAAGTGCATGTTAAGTTATAGAGGGAAAAACTGAAGATGACAAGCTTTCTTTGCATTATATTTTTGCAAAAAAAATATTTGAATCTTTGTGTGTGGTTTTTAAGTGATTCCGTGCTCATTTTCCCTCTCCGTGCCATCTAGCCAGTACTGAGGCATCCAAAGATAACAAACCAGTAGGCTTGCCTAACAGATTAGAGGAAAAGACAGTTTAGTTAAAGGAAATAGATTTCAGTTTTACTTTTCACAGAGGCTAGTATAAACGACAGGGAGAAAACTTATTTTTAAAGACTCATTACTGCAGTTCTGGATTTCTTTTGGATTAAAGATTCAAATAGCGAGAAAATAACTACACTGCAGTTCGTCCATGTAGTAACTGCTGAATGAGCTGAGATGGGTGGAGCTGTTTGAAAGCACTAAGAGGACTATTTCTTGGATGTGATTATCAACCCTAAAGCTGATTCATAACAGTACCCAACATTCAGAGCCTCTCTGTAATAAGAACATAATGATATCTTCTGGAAATGAGTAACTGTTTCTTTATCATAATGGTCTATTCACACACAGGTTAAACGCTTTTTAACTCAGTTAAAACAGGATGCATTCTTTTTGAAGGCACATGGTAACGTTTTTCTCGATGAACAGCTGTGCTAGATTCAGACTAATATGTAAGGGAGAGTAAATTACATTTTGCCCTTCAGCTAGATCAAGAGCTCTACTGAAATCAACAGCCTTGTACCAATACAAAGTTAATATAAGGAAAAGGAAGGCCCCAGGGCTTCAGTTACAGTCTTTGAGATCTACTGGAAGTAGGTGGATCTGATTCTTCTCTTGGGTGTCTTCTTCAGAGTCATTTGCACTTGTGCAGCAGGAGGACAATCCAGTGGCTTGTCCCCACTTGGCAGAATGGCAATGACCACCCTGATTTGCAGAGCTGTGGAGAATCTGAGTGCAAGAGGACAGACTAGGAGGCCCCTCAGTCCAGCTGTAGGTTTTTCTACACATCCTTTCAAAGAGTATCTTAAAACCAATAGTGTTTTACTACTTATGGTCTCTTGCACCCTGTCTTGTCCAATGGCCCCAGTGAGGACAATCTGCTTTCTGTCTGTGAGCTGCAGTTCACCATGGGCAGCAGAGAGGCTATTTCTCCTAAGGAAGGTATATTTGTGTTCCATACTCCACCACTGTACACAGTCTACAGTCAATGAAACCAGAAAAGGAGAATGATTCCAACCATGAAGTTATCCTGTCTACTGCTTACAAGGTGGAACAATTTTCATTTTACTGTCAACAAACAAAAAACTCCACCACCATCTTATTGTGACATTTTAAAGTACTGCAGTCCCAAAGTCCTCCATGAACTGAGATGTCAATAACATTTTAACAATAGCTGAAATATTTGCTTTATGTAGCACTGTTGGGGACAGTTTTGACAGCATTCTGCAACTACATGGAGATCAGAATTTGTTTTTTCTTCATTACAAATACTTTGAACACTACCTAATCACACTTGAACACTCTTATGGGGGAGGTCTGTCACCATTTGACCATAAGGCATTAAAAGAAAGAGAAAAGCACTGGACTAATCTTTGAAGAAGACAAGCAGCCAGAGCTCTCCTGTTTTCAGAGAAATCAAGTGTTTGACATCTTTCACTGCAGGGCTTGATGCAACTGGGCACAGATAGGAAAAGGGCAAAGACAACCCAGGCATAGCCCAGAGTCAGTCCTACTTCAGGAGCTGCTAACTGAAAAACAAGTCCTTTCACAGTTCTGCACCAGGTGAATCTACCATGGTAAGATTATCTCAAAGGGTTTTGAAAAGACACCAGGGCCAGGGTCTCAAGTGCACAGGACCCAGAATTAACAACACTAAGCAAAACACAGTGAACAGGGCCAGGGCTAAAATGTAGGATCTCCTGGGACATGTTCTTCTGCCTATGGGTTTTGGTGAGGGAAAAGGACTCTTTGTTTTTGGAACACAGTTTGGTCAGTGCTTGGTGCTAGATCCTGTTCTTGACCCTTGGACTTTGAAGGCCCATTCTCAGAGGACCTCTGCACACACGTGCAAATGACACATTGCTGTGGGATTATCCTCTGCAGCTGGAACCGCTGGCCCAGTGAAAAACTTGTGGACCAGTAGGTACAAGAAGGCTCTGAAGGTTACTCTTATCTCTTTGACACATGTGGATGTTACTTACACATTACTCTGCAGCAGGGAAGGTCATAAACCCCTCACAGCTCTATGTCTGAAGAGAGGGGTCTGAAAATGTATGTAAACAATTTCTAGGGAAGGTTAAGCTCTCCTTGCTGAGCAGTGCCAGCTCAGGGATACTGGAAAACATGTTTTTCATGCATGTGCTTTACATTAAATGCAGTTGTCAAAAAAGAGAAGAGCTAATGTTCCTGAAACGGTGCAGCAAAGAGAAGACAAATGGTTGGAATAAAGCATTCACAGGAATGTGCCTGCTCTGCCTCGGCAAAAATCACCACTTCTGTAGAGCCTTCAGGGCACCCTTTAAACTAGCTGGCTCGGGGACTAGCAGCTCTCTGGCTGTGGGATTTCAGTGAACGCCACACAAACCCAGCCAGCTCCCCAGGGAAGTCAGAACTTGCTGCACAAGCCGCTCCTCCCTGTCCCCAGCCTGGCTGGATGGACACCGGCTCTGCACGAACTGCACCTTCCCAGTGCTGTACAGGCAGATCTGGAGAGAAACTATCTCTAACTCAGCCTCTCTGTCCCTGCCATGCTGCAGGTAATGTTTTCCAAGTGTGTTGGCACTGAACTTCAACCATCTACCGCAATCTGATAATGCTGCCTACCTCTAATTATTTTTCTGCAGTAAAATTATGGAGGTGAAAACAGCAAAGTCAAAGTGAGTGTTTATTTGCTTGATGATCATTTTCTTCTTATTCAGCAGATATAGATTCAGATTTTGTACTGTATCTAAATCCATATTCCAGAGGAGTTCAGCTGGATTTATACCAGAGCAATAGCAGAATTTGGCTTGTGATCTTCAGATGACAACATCAGTTAACAGACTTGCTTACTTCTCTGGGTTTTCTATGAAGTTCCTATTCAACAAGCATAATAGTCTAACTACGATGCAGTTCTGTGGCAACAGTGTAACACATAAATTAAGCTAACTCTGGGTAATATCACTAAAAAATATGTGTTTATAACTTCATGCCAGTTTCTGACTAATGCTTTTGTTTGTTGCTATAGCAAACCACACATGAATCTGATCGCCAAAAGCATGTTTATGACTAACCTTAGCTCTCTGGGGATTGAAAATATGGAATTTAAAAAAAAAAACCCAACAAAACCAACCACAACACACAATGTGAGGAGAACATGATAGGAAACACCTTTTTTGGCATGAGTTACTATGAATATTAAAACTGAAGAACATCATGAGTGGAAAACATTAGGAAATGGGAACTGTGGGAATAACCGGCTTTAACCCGCAATGATTCAAATGCAGCTTTCATTTCACATTGCAAAGTTGTCTGTGCAGGACTGGAGTACATTGCAGGAAGTCCTGGCTGTGTGTTAAGGGATGGATTTAAGCCTCTGAAGTCTGGAGAAGCTTTGGATCACACTTTAAAACATTCAGACCACTTTACTCAAGACCATTTTTACACTCTGCCTTGACATCTAGAACACTGGTATTCACTTAATTAATTTCTATTACAATTTATACTTTGGTAGTTTCCAAGACTGACACCTCATTATGCTGGACAAATACACCGTGGAGAACAATGTTGGCCCCAAAGAGCTTTCTGTCCAACTAATGGGAGAGCCAAAGGGAGAGGAGGATGGACAGAGGGAGAGTTGGGGGCAGAAGCAGAGAGGCGATGTGATGGTACCACCCACCAAATCAGGCACTGAACCCAGGTGTCTTGCACCCCAGTTCACTTGACTGCTCCAGGTTGCCAAATACGTTACCGTGGGAAGGAGAATACATTATGTACCCTGCAGAGGAGGGAAAAGCAATACAGTGGAAGTGATTCCTAAACTAGGATAGCTTACAACAAAGCTACATTATGTCAGGTAAAATTTATACTAGTTTTCCCTGTTATTCTTAATAACTTCTTTCCTTCATGGGGGAAAATATAAAGGGGAGTATTGCTGTATAGGGTATAGATAAGGATCAGTTTCTATCACTGTTTTCTATTGATATTCATTACTCTGGCTCTAAACTGCATATTGCCTCTTTATTCACAGATTTGTACTGTGCATAAAGGCATATGATTACCACAATTCACATCAAGTTCTTCCATCATCTAACCCAACACTCAGCGGAGAGTCTTGAGATCATGTACAGCTTTGTGGAGAGGGAAGTGTGACCAGGCTGTAATATTCCAGGTATTTCCAATGAAGTGTTCATGACAAACATATTGACCCATCAGTAGGCTAAACAGGACAGTGTCATAAATGGAAGGTCACAAAAATCTGTAGGACTGGGATGATACCTGCTGGTCATTTAGTGCCACAGCATCAAATCTTGAAGTACTGAGATTTCATTCTATGCCTGCAAGACATCCACTGGCCTCAATGAAACCAATATATGGCATGCTACATCGCATTCATCTTGTAATTCAGACTATGATATGGGCTGAGATCAGCTTGGATTCTGTCTTGTAAAATCCAGCAGAACACACAGTAATCACACCTGCATCCTTGTAAGACTAATTACTTTTAGAAAAAAAATGCAAGCATTTTGTAAATTAGCCATGAATTCAATTGATGCATACACCAAGTAGTATTAAGACATTAGTGTTGTATAAAGTGAAAAACAAAGGCAAATAAGATACAGGCAGAAGTTTTCCAGCTATAACCTAAATACCACTTCTAGACTACAGGTGGTGAGACGCAGAAGGCCATATATGACTCTCTCTTTGCTTTCACATGCTTGTTCAGTTCTCCACATTTGTTAGAAAATGCATCTTATAGAAAAGGAAAAAAAAACAACAAAACTTGCCAGGCTTGTTTTCTCTACATCAAGAACCTGAAAACAGCTTTGGGTAATGGAAACACCATACGGAGACCATTTCAAAATAGCTACCTCATTTCCTGTGACTTACCCCAAAAGCAACTGCTCTTCCCTGTGAGTCGTGCAGAAAATGAGATAACAAATCAGAAGTATAGGTGAAAGGGGGTGCCAACCCCAGTCCTGTTCTGGATTACTTTCTCATATGTAGTAGCAGAAGGCACTGGTTACTAGTTCTTATGGATATGTGTGTACGCAGGCACAGTGCTGTTTAGTGAGCATTTTTCCCTTTGGGCTCTCAAAGCGCACAGCTACCCCTCTTGTTCCCTCTGCGGTACTGATCAGACAGCAGTGCCTGGCACATATGAATCTGCCAGCTTGGCAGCCGCAGCATTTGGTCATACTCACCAAGAAAGTCCCTGCACCTGCCCAGAGCACCATGTGAAAGCAGACCAGTCCTCTCTGCCTCACAGAAAGTAAGGTAGCAAAGCAAGGATCTGTCTTGCACAAAGTCACAAAGCAAGTTGGCAGCAGAGCCAGCAGTAAATACAACCCAGATGTCCTGGATTCCGCCTACTCCCTGCACCATGCTGCCTCTCTTAGCTCAATGCTGGAAGGAAATGTTTTACATTTACTCATCTCTCCTTTTCCTTTGTCAATAGAAATTAAAGCAGGCATCTGACTGCCTAAGCCTTGAATATTCTGAGGGTTTCCAAGGCTTGCAGTGAAGTCAGCCAACATTTTTATTGAATCCAGCCCTAATGGACAACTAAACGTGATTTCTTTGCCAACTAGCCTATCAGTGCAAAACTCATCTAAGCACATATTATTTTTATACAGATATGCATTTTATATATATATATATATATATATAATGACTTTGCAAAGAACCACTAATTACAGAAATGCTATTGTTGCAACTCAGCTAAGCAGTGAACAGACTGATTTGCTTGTATTAAAAATAATTATTTTTGTAACGTTTAAAACAAGTATCTACACCTTTTTACTGTGTTGAAAGGTAGGAAGGTCTATTAGGATGCATTGAACCCACTCTGGTCTGCTTAGAGCATGATGGCTAATAAGCATTAATTTTCCATTAATTTATTTTGTGAACAGAATGTCCAAATATCTGAGATTTGCTCATTAAGCTATCTAATGGTGTCTGTGTGGAGGGCCACTTCCATGTATTTTCCAAAAGTGATGTAAATCTCATATCCAGGGGAATACATCATGTCCTGTCAGCAAAATATCCTCACTGCTGTCAGCCCAAGGCATGTCCAAGTCTCTGAGTGGTTGAACACACTCTTACTTGACTTTTTTTTCAACCTTGAAGCAAACACCACTCCATTTTTCCTGCCTGTCACCATAAAAATCTGTCTGGGAGTTGTAGGTGTTGTGCTGCTGTTGCTGTAACTCCACTGCTGATGTGTTGCTCTGGCTCCTGAAGGGTACTTCAGCGGAGCTGGACAGAAGTTAAAAAGAAATGCAGCATTGCACGTTGTACCCTTCTCTCCCCCGAACACCTGAGGGGCATGACAATGGGAACAAAAACTTTGCACTTCCCTAATTTTTCTTGGCTAGAAAATAAAGACGTGTTTTCAGAGCAAGATTTGCATCCAGGTTTCCAAGCAGAGGTCTCTGCCCCTCTGCAGGACAACAGCAGGAGATCCCACGCATGGCAAGATCACAGTACTCAAGCTTGGTCATGCTATGTGCCTCCACCATGAGCACTTTGCACGAAGCTGCTTGCTGGATAACTGCATCCACAGCTTTGCCACAGCCAGCAGGGATTTATATTACGACTGAGAATTTCTAAGATCTTCTAGACAATGAAACAAACCAAAGTGCAGGCCAAAAAAGCCTTCCTTCTTTGTAAAACTGCTCCCACTATTTCCTCATTACTGCCACCTCCATTTTGCTTGAATTGCTTGACACAAAGCTTGTAAGTCCTCCGAGGCACACCCGGGTAGGTGGCTGTGTATCATTTAACACGGTGGAGACCTTAACCTGCCATCACACTGCAGCAGCAAGAAATGATGAGAATAAGTCTTGACAAACACAGCTGGGTTATGCCATTTTTGTGCAACAATAGTAAGTTTGACTGATCCGAGTCTGCCTTTGTCCCAGAGACATTGCCTTCTGCAAAGTCTCTGCAAAGCAGGAAACTGATTGCTTCTCCTCAGAGCTATTGCAGCCAGGTTAAGGACATTGCTCCTTGCTGTGATTTGTCAGTGCCAATTTAGCAAGTCCCAGCTCTCTTCCCTTGAGCGCGCAGGCTCTGGCTGGCCTCGCACGTAGTTCCAAGTGTGTCCGAGAGCCAAAACCTTATCGCAGTCCATCTCTGTCTCCTCGCAAGAACCGAGTCAGTGGAGGAGTTAGCGTGGTCTGTTTGTGCTGGTGTGACAGCCAGCTCCTGTTCTGGATTAGTGGATAATGGTTTTCTCTCCCTCTCTGTCCCTTATTGGGGATTTAAAAGAGAAGGATCTGTGGGAAGGAGAAAATGCTCATTTTCATGGCTCTTTATACCTCTTTTTCCCCTCTTTTTTTCTGGTACAAATGAAAGCCCCAGGCCCAGGCTCACGGGCTGTATCCGTGTTGCCCAGGGGCCTGACTTTTGTCATGAAATAACAGTGTGACAGGAGAGGTGTTCATGCGGCACCTGAACTTCCCTGCAGTTCCCCACAGAGGGCTGCTGGCAGAAGACCGGTTTTTGATGCATGTCACAACTTGGGAGAGCATTGCAAAAGCACTGCTTCCCTATCACACAGCAGGGTGGAGAACTGCTGACTCCAATCCCCATTTTTTCAAAGCAGGGCTGAGACTGAATGTGAACCAGCAATGAGCCCCAAACACAAAGGAGTGCAAATAAATGAATAAAACACAGCTAAAAATAGCAGGGGCAGCAGTCAGCAGAAACACCCCAAACACTCTGCCCGCTGCAAGGACTGCTACGTGCTGCACTGCTTACGTGCCCATACAGCTCCACGGTGCCTGGGTCTCAGGCAGTGTCTAGGAGGTGTTTCCCCTGGGCTGGAAAAGACTGTGGTGTCCCATGGGGGTGAGGAAGGGGTTTTACTGCATGGGGTTGTCTCACCCACACTGGTTTTCACTGTTGTGTGGCTGGATGTGTGTTTGTGTGCGGTCCTGCTGGCTGCTCTCTCGGTGTCCTTGAGAAATAAGCCAAAATCATTGATTTTCTTTCCCTGCCACTGCCTTCTGTCCCTGCCAAGGTTGTCTTTGACTCCGTCACTGCATCATAAGGGTTTGCAGGCACCTTTAGGCAGTCTTGCTGAGGCTCTGGCAGTGGGGTGTGCTGTAGGGTCCTCTGCTCCCAAAACTATCTTTTGGCCAGGGCCAACACTTGCCTCTGCTTGGCAGACTGACCTGAGAGATACCAGCCTACAAAGGACTTCCAGGTGAGCCTCTCACAAGCTTCCTTCATGGGTGCTGTATGAATTTAAACCTTTCTTCAGAAAAAAACTCTAGAAACTGAAAGAAGGAAACCATATTTTTTTCCACAGGTTTTCCTACCCAACCCTTGCCATCAGCTATGGTCCATATCTAAGTTAATCTGTCTCAGCTACTTCAACCCCTCTGTTTCAGAGCTCCTTGCACCTCTCCAGTGATGAGTGCCCTGAAGACCCCAGCCAGCATTGTGCTGCAGGGCTGAGCACCATTTGCCTGCATGCAAACACCCTACCTGCTGAACCATCAACCCATCTGCTCTGCCATCTGCTTCCAGCAGCCCTCCCCACTGCTGTGCTGTGCAGTTGTCTCCTGAGCAAGCCATGGGCCTATGATGAAAGAAAGAGCTTGCACCATTTTTTAAATCAAGAAAGAGAGACTTTTCTGCATCTGTATGGCAACATGCTCCAGAACCCACAGGTTGACTGGGACATCATCTTGCCAGGCACTGACTGTATGTACAGTAAATGTTGCTGACACACGTAGCTATGGGTGCTGTCCCTGAAGTGGCAAAACACTGCTGCCCTTCAAACAACATTTGTGCTACCAGATTCCCCCTACAGCCACTGAGATCCTGCTACCCTGAGATGTGGTATTTTCCAATGGTCTCTGGCCTCTGAATAGATACACCCCATGTGTCCACACACCAGCCTGTCCTCCCAGTCCTGCTGTACTCAGCAGAAGAGGAGTGATGTTCCAGGTCTCCAGGAGGGGCCCCATGGACTAGGACTGGCCACATGGTCAGGATGTTCTGCAGGGCCGGGACTATTTATCCACGGTAGCAAAGCAGAAAAAGAGAGAAAGGGAGAGATGGAGTGGGGAGCACAGGGCAGAGCTCCTAGGAAAATGTGCTGTGGACAGTTTGCTTGGGCTCCCCAGAGACTCCTGACAGCTGCTGACATGTCCTCGCCATGAGACCCAGGGATGATTTGTTGTCACATGCACTAAACACCCTGTTTTCTTTCAAAGAAACAAGCTGGTATATTCAGGAGAGATTACATTCATTGCTGAGCTTATTTGCAAGTGCTAGGCTTATTCTCTGGTCTTTAAGGTTTATTTAGAATAAAAAAAAGTTTATATATTTGGTTGGTGAAGCATGCAGTGTATACATTATAATTATGTAATCAATGCCCTAATCTCTGTGATTACCATGTTACACATAACATAACCCAGTACAGTTATCCAAAAGCTTCTTTTTAATCTCGGAGGAAGGATAATTTGGAAAAGAAAAAAATGATTTCTCCTGCTCTCTCTATCCAAACCATTTCATTCACAGATTCCTGTTAAACTTACTGAAGCAGTTGTTAAATCCACTGTGGACATGTAATCCAAATATAGATGTAAGACCACCGTGCCATTACTAAATGGATTCCTTTTGTAACAGTTCTGTGGGGGTCCTGCCTCCATCCAACTCTGTAAAGTACTGAAGTGTCCCTTTATAAATACCTGTGTGTGAAATACCTTTCAAAAGTCTGGTTTACACCACTTACACTGTCACTAATTTTTTAGTCCAACACATCCTAAAAGAAGAGAGAGATAGCAGAGCCTAAGAACTTCTTACCCTTCATGACCACTTTAGCACTGTCTGTTCATAGGAAGCCTGATTAATAAGTTAGCATCACAACTGCATGCGTCATTTGGCTTTGCAACCATCCATCACCATGAGTACAAATGCCACATGTAGTCATTCTTACATGAAAACACTCAGTTTGCCGCCCAAATAGGCTTTGACTAACTGGTTACTTTAATTAGGAACTGAGTTGTTTGAGCTATTATTGTTGCACAATAATTGTTTCTCTCATAATCAAGGCCATTATGTGTGTCTCCTCACAATCAGGAGTGTGAGGACACAGTTCATATAGAAATCAATGCAACCTTTCACTCAAGCATAAATCAGATCAGTTCTGACATATATGAAAATATTTGTGGAATGCTTAATGACATTTCTGTGTTCTTGTAAATTATTTGCCTTCAGCTGATTTTAGAAGCAGCAATAGGGAAAGCTCGCATGAGGAAATATCACAGCAACCAAAACCCCTAGCTTTCTCATGATAGTTTCACAGATCTTCAGCTCATATACATTCCAATAAATCCGCACACATTTCAAACAAAAAACACAATCCAATCTTTTGGATGCTTATCTGGCCTGAGGGAGAGCTGCTAACCTCTTTGAGGTTCACCAAAACTGATTTCTAACTGTTTTTGGAAATAACAATGCCTAAACCCACGCAGACATTTTCCCCCTTCAGAATACAATGCCAATGTAATTTATACCAGTTTGTGCAAAAACTCAGTGTTTGTACACCAAACTCACCACCACCACCAAACTCTGATTTTTGCTCCTGAATGCATGCGTGAGTTTCTTCTTCATGCTTTCCATTTTTGAATTCACTCCTCCAAGTAATTCTGCTAAGGCTGGATCTTTTGATTAACATTGGAAAGACATGAAGTAAGGAAAAGAAAAGTTCCTGCATGTACTTATTTTGAGGGAAAAGTAGAACGTTGTGCCTGGCTGACAGTCAAAGGGCTGGGCGCTGGGGCAAACCACGCAGCAAATAAATGAAGAGGTGACCTGTGGAAAGCTGAATGGCATCAGCTTTCTAGGGCAGGTACAGAGTATGGGATACTTGGGAAAAATAGGGATGGTTGGACAGATAAAACGTGTGAGCTTACAGGACTCACTGCAAGGTGGAAGATTTTATATCTATAATCATTTATTCGAGTATTTATCTAGGACTTGTAGAAATGGGAAGAAACACGTGCAGCCTGAAACCTTTGCCTTTCAGTGTGGGTTGAGTGAGGCCACAAACATACTGCTCTTCAAGGTGGGGAGCTGGGAGGTCAGTGGGCAGGTAGAAAGGTATTTAAAATCAGATGGCTGCCTGGATAACAGCTGCTCCCCTGACTCTGCGAATGTCAGGCACAGCCCACCGCTATCAAAATCAAGTGGTGTTTGTTCTCTTAACTACAGAGAAGAAACAACATTTGCCCAACAGTGAAGAACAGTTACTGTGTCTTTGGAGTCTCGAGTATTTATCAGCAGGCTTGGAAATCATATAAAGCTTATCTCCTTGTTTGTGTTTTTGAACAACAGATAACTTTGCCCTCTGAAGACACTGCTATCTTTATTGGGCATTTGAAGTAGGCTCGGTGCCTGCTCTTCTTCAGGCACTTGCATTCCTGCTCCATGGAATTTTGTTGGGATTTGGGCTGTTGCCGTGGCCTGGGACTCACTCCCTGCAGAGCTGCTGTCCCTATACCATGGGAGCAGATGGATCCCCTATCACTTACCTCAGCTTATTTATTACTTACATGCCATAATAACCTTAACATATTTTGACTTGTTCCAGCCACTCTGGACTACATGTTTGGTCAGATTTGGATTGTGAACCCATGGGTTCCTCTTCTCTGACAGAAAACTAGACTCGTTCTCTGCAGGAAGTCAGTGGTTACTTCCAGATATTTGGCTACCTATAGACTCTTTTCAGGAAGCAAAAATGTTGCTAAGAACAGTTTAGCATGCAAAAAGTCCTCTTCTAGCCTGAAGTTTTGTTTTCTAATATAAAATAATTAATTCCAGCCTTGACCTTAAAATCTGGAGTGAGATGAGCAAATGTGTGGATTTAGCAAGTGTCCCTAGGTGCACCTAGCAGTAATCCTTGTGCACCGGGGCTAGGCACAGCTGCCAGTCATCCAAAGGATCTTTCTTGCCACAACAGCGTTGTCTTGATTTCTGTCACATGTGGAGAGATGGCAATCTAGTCTTGGTAGGGTTTAATTAGCTCCATCAGGAGCTTAATCCCCTACGTCATTCGGCGCTGCTCCACCACTTGGCTTTGGAGGGAAAAGCCTGCTAGGCGGATTGGAAGTTACAGCTAGGGGAAGCAGGAAAGGCAGTAGTTGTTAGATGATGTTGTCAGGAAAACAGTTTTTTAGTGCACTAGGGCTCAGGGATGTGGCAAACTGCCTGAAAGCAAAAGCTCGCCCTTGCTCGTCTGTCTGTGCCGGTGCAGAGGGCCAGGTCCCCTCCTCACTCAGAGCAGGGCTAATGTTGAGGCCTTTCGCAACCTTCCTGGTTTGGATTGAACCTGCAACATGCAGCCCAGAAACACAGTGAGATGTTTTTTCCAGAGGTGAAAACCCTGATTTTTCCAGTGGATATTTTGCTGCTTCCTGATGTGGGGGGTATTATGGAATGCAAAAAGATCTAGATGTAAAAAACAGATTAAATCAATTTATTGAAATATTTACTCAGAATTTAAGCCAGTAACTTCCATAGCTTTCAACTACACACTGCTTTACATTCTGATTATTTAGGTCTCCTGATGTGAGGAATCCTGGAAAAAAATCTTTCTTAAAATCCTCAGTGTTTTACACTTGCATAGGATGAACTGACTTCTTTGTCCTAGTAGAAAAAGGAAAAAAAACCCAAACCTCTATGTATCCTTAGAGATCCAAAACAAGGGATATACATACATTCCTGTGGCTTTATAGAAGAGATGATACTTCAGTAAGATCCCTACGCTGTACACCCAACTCCCTCAACGCACACTGACGATGTTAAGTGAAGTCCCTATGAAGCTCCTGGCGTGGCTTCCCAGAGAAGGGTGCCTCAGAGCACGGGATGCTGAACCCACTGAAATCAACAGGAGGTTAACTCAGATCATAGCTATTCCCCTGATCATATATTACAGACTGTTGGACTTTGTTTCAGTGATGAGCTTCAAGTACAGCCAAAAGTTAATAGAGGCACGTTGACCTCATAGTTGTGAATACAGGCGGAGCGTCCAAGACAATTAAAAGCAGAAAATACGCTCCATCTCCAAACCCCTGGCGAATCAGCGCTAGGAATTACCGCTGCCCCGTCCGACTGAAAAGATGTTAACACCCGCTGCAGAGGAGGTTGGACGGCAGCCATCCTCGATGGATTGCTTATGAGCGCTGACTAGAGTCAAACCAACTTCAGTTGGAGATTTACACAAGCCTCGTAATCTAATAGTAGAGTTTACTTTAAGAGAGTGCCACACCAAAGATAGTAAAATACAATTTTAGTTAACAAATCTACATGCTTCCACAGAAAAGCTATGGCCATCACGGAACATGTCAGCACCCCAGAGTGCCTCGCGCAGCTTTATAGGGTTCAGTTTATTGCTGAAGAGTTATTGTTAACTCCATTGTTATAGAGTTACTGCAATTAAAAGTTCCAGTCACACTTATCATTTTTAAACATAGCTAATAAAACCCAATAAATCCTGAGCGGTGATATGTTTTCATGTGCTGTTAAACATCTAAAACTTTTTCGTGCTGGACTTTTCACCTATGTTAGAATAGATTTTTGAAGTAAATAAACTGGCTATTGTAAGCTGCTCTTCCTCTCATTTGCTCAGATCTGCAAAATTCCTTATAGTTTTTCTTTATTATAGTAAGACACATAACAAGGCAACACTTAAAAGTTTTCCCTCGTGCATGCAACAGGTGATCGTAAGCTAAGGACTGTATCTCTTAAGAGTCACCTTTTATCTTTCTGTGTTTCTTCTTCCACAAATTATAAAGAATGGTTATTTTTGTTGTAGAAGGGTGGACTTTCAGTGTTTTCTCATGCAAGTAATGTTTTTTTCTCTTTTCTACCAAAGCTTTAAGAACATGTACTTTTCATTCTTTCTACAGGTGGCTACAGATACAAATCCTACTTCCAATCGCTTGTGTTCATGTGTTCAGGAAGGTATGTGGATGGGGCAAAGAACCTAGACAAGTGAACAGAAAAATCTCCTAGCATTTTGGGAACTAGCCTGATCAGCCTTGCAGTGAGCACACACAAGATCCTACTTCTGCTGACAAGGTTATGGATCTGTTTTCTAAATGCTTCAAGGTTAATCTTAGTCTCAGATACCAATAACATAGAGAGATCCTAGTGCCAAGCCAGTATGTTATGATACAGATATTGCAAATGGTATCTATTGAGATATAATACCCACACAAATAGAATTCCTCTTGTAGAAGCACAGATACTATAAAAATCCAAACATATCTATGGGGAAAACAAATAACAGAAGACTCATATTCATCAGAAATCAACTTCACTATTAGTAAACTGCAATTTGCACCTTGTAATTCATTGCAACAAGAGGGACTATGGCTCTTTGCACTACAAAAGAGAGTTTCACTATCTTTGAGATTGTACATTCCGTATACAGACAGAGGAAGTAAGAAAAACAACGTGCGTGATCTGGAACAGAGATTACTGAATGGAGGGGTGTGTATAGGACTGAGAACTAATACCCCTCTGAAAGCTTTGGGAGGCTTAGTGCACAGGCTTGAAACCCCCTGCATTAAAAAAGTAGATCAGAAACTTTTTAGCAGGCTGAACACATTTGTTCATCCCTGATCTCACTTCTTCCCATACACAAGAAAGAGACAAAGCTTTACGCCAGGTGGGATGCACCTTGGCTGAAGTTCTGGCCATAGTTTTCCCCAGCAGTATCACTTAACCCACAGCGTCTTCAGGTTTCACTTATCAGTTACAGCAGCTGGGAACATTATGTCTTCATAATCAGAACATCCAGTTTCTGTATCAAAGGACGCGAAATACACACACCCACTTCTCTCTGCAGCTTTAAAAGCCCATCATCTACTGTGAACTTATGCAATCTGCATCAGAGACTAAAAAGAAAGAAAAGCAGGGAAAGAGAGAGAGAGAGTTTTGGGTTTTTGTTTTTTATAAAAAAAACAACTTACCAAAAATAACTGAAGTTCTCTAAAGTTGCCCTGAAGTTGAAATAGCCCAGAACACCAGTGCAGAGCCTGCCTTAAACTCTCTCTCTTTCTCACTCCCTCTCTCTCTCCAGCAATTGGAAGGAGGGCTGTGCAGAAATTCAGCAAACAATTTTCCTTCTATGTCGACCGGGGCGTTCCTCTTCGGGCAGAAAGGGGATGGCTAAGCCTGGGTGAGGCTTGTTGCTATCCCCGAGCCAAAGACCGCTGTCGCAGATTACACAGCCTGTGAAATCCAATCCCTTTCTCCACTAAGGCAACAGCTGTACGACTTCAGCTGAGGCAGGAGCCTCAGACAGAGCCTGAGCTTGGTGCTGGTCAGGCTTTCCATGCTGGGGGACGCAGAGGAACGGGGGTACATGGGTTTCCATAAGCTCTGTGTCTTCTCCCTGCTTACTGCCTACAGCTGCAGGCACGAGCGTACACAGGGTGGAGATACGGGGCAACTTCCTTGTGACTGAAAGGAGATGGGATGTGGGTGCCTGCGTAAAACAAACATCTCTTTTCCTGAAATTCATTCCCAGCCTTGCTTCAGGACATAAGTGGGTAATTAACATTATATGTATTAGTAAATTCTCATGCAAGCATGCACACACACAGGATGCAGTCTGTCCCAGCAGCATGGTTCAGAGGGGTTTCAAGGCTGTTCTAATGTCCTCTTTAAGTTCATTTTTCCTTGTCATTTTTAGTCAGCTGTTTCATTCTTTCTGAAAAAAAAAACAAACCCTGAATGCTGACAGACCTGACACCAAATGAAGTGCTATCGTGACTCGCAGCGCGGGAGTGCCGGTGTGCTTAGTGCTGCTTTGCAGTGTGTCCTGATACTAACACATGAAGAAGGCTGCTTGGCGCCAGCAGAAATGCATTTATCAAAATTCCCAGCCCCTCCTCTCACCTGTTTCTATTCCTCCACCCCCTGCAAAAGAACAAAATTTGTAACACAGCTGGTTCCTCCTTCTCTGAGGAATTTCTCTGATCCACCGATTCCTCCTCCCTGAAGCTTTAAAAAAAATCAGACCAGCAGGTTTCAGTTGGGGTTTCCTGGTTTCACAGAAGTATTTGGCTGCTCGTTTGCATGCTGTCAAACAGGAGTGAGGTGAGAGAGGGTACAAAATGTAAACAACACATAAGCAGCGTCCTGCAATCGCTCTGCTTTGCCAATGCACCGCAGCCGAATGTGAACAGGTAACAAACACACCAGCCGAAGGAAAACGCTTGTGTTTACGGAACAGCCTCGTTCCACGTCAGGGCAGATTTTTATGCTGTTGGCTCTGAATATGTTTCAGTACCTGAAATTCTGTAGGTGTTGGATTTTTGGGCCCAACTTCGTAATGGGCACACACCATTTCAACAAAGGGCATGTGGAAATGTGACAGTGAAAACTGAGCGTATAGCTCTGCTTCCATCCTCTGTGGATGCTTTTATGAAAACTGGGTCTTAACTCAGTGTATATATTAAAGACAACTCTGTAATGACTTTTTTGTAATTAATGCATATTATTATATCTAATGATATGCTACATATTAATTATGTACTATCATTTAGCATAATTTAGAAATACTTTATTAAGTATTTTATCTAATTAATATACACAGTTTGCATATGAACTGGATAGTGGCTCAAAATGTGTATTTTTATTATTATGTATATATATATACAGTATATATAATGTATAATTATATACTATATATAATAATATATAATTAATATAAATGTTATGTGATGCACTATGCAGTTCATACACAACCTCTTAACTTCTTGTGAGTGTGGCATCCACATCAAGAAAGAAGAATGGTGTTGGCTGTAGCTAATGTTGGGATGTATGGCAGCGAAGCAGGGCGATGAGGTGATGGGACGGTGTCAGTACAGAGGATGTCACACTCTGCAAGGTGGCATGTTTCAAGCAAGACTTGCAACAGCTGCCTTGAGGATGAAGAAGACCAGAAGCAATAAAAGTCTCCTAAGATATGGTCAGCAGCAGGAAAGACAGTAAACTGACAGCTGGGGAATGGAGCAAGACCTCTCTAACAGTTAGCTAGTTTTTGGCTTGCTCTGCCAAAAGCTTGCTCTCCCCATTTCTATGCTGAGTCCTTGGGATTAAACCAAGGTCCAGCCTTTCTGAACCATCTTTCAACATGATCCTGACAAACAACATATATTTTTAGAAACAGACATGCAAAACAAGAAGCCCAACCTGACACTGTGGTTTGATGCGGACACAGCTTGTTTGGATGCAGAAATCTGGTTCCTGCCTCCAGAACCAGAGGTGCAAGCAGCAGCACCTCAGCAGGGCACAGACCAGGCTGTAACAGCAGCAGTGTGCTCCACCCCATTCAGTGCTTTATTTTGCTGAATATACTGATGGGCCTTGTTTCAATCTTTTAAGAATTTTTAAAGCCCACATGAGACAAAACCTTGGCTAAGTTGAGAGAAGCCAACTGTTTTTTCATAAACCTGGAAGAAATGACTATATTCTTTTTCAAAGTATTGGGAAATCTACATTCATTGTCACTGGCTTTTTTCCAGTTTCATCTCAGAACTGAATGTGTAAGCCCTCACGCCTGAGCAGTGCCCTGCTGCTGTAACTCCAGTGAACACAACTCTTGGAGATTCATCCCCACATAACTTCCAGCCTAAAATCTTCCCTCTTGTCAGTCAATATGGTGGAGTTCTGTGACTATCACATTTTTTTAACATTATTTGACTGACATGAATCCCTTCTGCTCACTTGGTTTATTTGTAAATATTTATCAAATCAACTGCTTGTCTACTGAGCTATTAAAAAAAAAATGTTACCAAGCTGATAATTTCCAATTCTCGAAATGATTCCAGCACAAGAGATGACTTATTCAGTGGGCATACTCCAAATAGCCCTTCTTGATAGACATCTAAATATTAAAAGAGAAACTCTTTGAACTATGCTGAGGCAATACTGAAAGTCCCTCTCTGCTCTATCACCTTGCTAGGGAGCACGATCCCATCTCCCCTTTCTCTGTTCCACCTCTAACCCCGCTTCCCAGCTCCCTGTATTACAGCTTTGTTTTGTTTACTCGGTTCACAGGTAAGGCTGAGAACACACCATCAAATGACAAAAGCTTTATCTTAGTACTGTTACTCACACCCTGACCTGTGAGTGGACTGATGTTAGGGTATGCTGCTTTACTAGCAATTGAGAAATGAGATGCAAAGCAATGGGAATTTTCTTGAGTTTTCCTTGGCGCAAAGAGAGGGAAACAAAATGTTCACTGAGATGACAGTAAAGCACACTCTGGAACAGAAATTCCTGTACTTTATTGTGAGGGATGCAAGGGTGATGGTTTCTATTCTTTTTATTTTTTAGCAATTATGAATCTTTAGACATTTGGGAGGAAAAATGAGGCCACAAACTTCCTCGTGTAGACAAGACTGGGTAGCAGAGAAGACCAGTTAAAGAAAGAGAACTTTTTAATACAATTCAGAAAGGAGTTAAAAAATTGAGGACCTCCAGCTTAAAAAGAAATAGGCTGCCAAGAGAAGGAACCACAGAATAAAGAAAAAGGAAGGGAAAGCCAAGATCAGTGTGAACAGAAGTTATAAAGGAGTAGATGGAACTGGATGTCAGACTACCAATGAGAGGAATAAATAGATGGCTGTGATCTGGCCACTAACTCTCGGCTCAAGTCCAGAGGAAGATAAAGATAAAAATAATATTAATTACAAATTTACAGACATCTCCTGTACTCTGTCTCCCATGACTCCACATTTTGTTAAGACACGTAAAAGTATATATTGATATATTTTACAATCATTTAGTTTTAACTAAAAAGGTACATCAGCCAGCCACAGAGACTTCCCCTGAATTTCTCTTTTGCAATACCTAGGCCATTAATTTGATTGATTTGCTTCAACATTTTTCATAAAACTCTTCCAGCTACAGGTAGGCATAAAACCTCATAAACATAGAGAGAGCCAGGTATGGAAATGAGGTTTCATCACTGCATCTTTTAAAGAAGCTTTGGTGTTGGACTCAAAGACCTCATTCTGAAGGTAGTAAATTCAGATTAATTCCCCCCAAAAATAAGTGAATGGGTGTCATTCACATACCTTGTAACCGAACTGGAATCTGCTCTCCAAATAGGTCAGTCTTGTGTTCTTTGTGACCTTTTCATCTGAGAATTTACTCAAAAGAGGCTCCAGTGTCTACCTGCTCTTGGTAGGCTCTACCAACACTAACTGCATGCTGCATGGACAGCAAGCTGCAACTGCTAGTCTTTCATGTAGTAACAGGTTTCTCCTTTGTGAAGATAAACAAATGTCAACTCCAGAGTACCCAGGGATAGAGTAGTAAAAGCCAAACTCAAGGGAAAATAACCCAAACAAACCGAGGAAAGAGCTGTATATTTTCAGAAAGTAAAATATTATCTTCCGGGATTCCTAAATATTTTTTCACTTTAGTGGTTAATATTCTTGCTGATGGTGGGGGAAAAAAAAAAAGAAAAAGAAAAAAAGGAAGCTAAAAATGCCAATCCATAACCAGCATAAATAAAAAATCCCGCCAGCAACAGAGAAAGCATTATCTAGAAATGAAACAAAATGAGACATTTCCAAGACCCATCCTTTCACTAACAGAAGGAGAAGAAAAAGGAAACTAATTCACTCTGGATGGTTTTTTTTTTTTTTTACTTTGTCCTGGGGCATAAGCTCTGTCTCCTTTTGTCCCTCAAATGCACTTCCACTGGCCCTGACAGTGCTGGCATTGACCTTCTGCAGCCAAAATAGCCCGGACAGAACAAACCAGTAAAAAGGAGCCAGCCAGATCAAGGGGCAAAGCAGCCATGGCCATGGACCCAGGGGAAAACTGCTGTAATTACCTAGGCCTGGAGAGGAATTGAAAAAACCCGGTAGTCCTCATGGTCCTGCTGCCTTCCTGCCCCATCAGCTGCACATGAGCTCGCTCAGAGTGGAGCCATCACCTGCAGAGCTCCTCACACACCCTGGCCCCACAGGTCACCTCACCACCAAAGTCATCTTTCTCTGCCAGCAGAGATCTGTCTCCAGACTGTGTGCCAAGGAGGGCTTTAATTAAAAGTTAATATTTACTCCACGTTCCCCTCAACCATCTAATTCCCTTCTGTCTGCTGTTTTTAATTCCCTGCTCAACTGGAGTTCAGAGCTGGCTGACCCTGGACTTTTATTATTTTACTATTTGGAAAGCTGAGATATTGGACAGAAGACAGAACCAGGCTCCTCCCTGAAAAGTGAATATTAGTGACAAATAGCTGACACTGTGAGAATAAAAGCATCTCTTCAAGGTGGAAAGATAGATATAAATTACACATTAATACCCAGATTGTACTAGGTGGTAATGCTCAAGTATCTGAAAAATTAATTAACCAAATTATTTCTCTTTCTGCAATGTCATTACGCTGACATGAACCCTTTTCCTGCCATAGTTTTGGCACTTCTAGTTATCACAAAGTCAGTCATTTTCCTTCAGTTTGGAAATCCAGGAAAAAAACCCTAAAACCTGCCAACCTGTGAATATAACATTTACAAGCTCTGTATTTTTGAGTGACTGTGTACTGAGTTGGTAATTTCTAAAGAGAACATTATTTTTAAAAATCTTTGTGGCACATTGGGTGTGTTTGACTGAGACACTTTGTCTATCAAATTAAAAGTTAAAGGATGTTGTCACTGACATTTCTAGATCTTGTATTAAAAGCAGACATTGATAAAAGGCAAGAATAAACATTTCATGCAGTAGCTCAGATGTCATTGTAAAAAGCAAAAGTTTTCAGTTGTTATAACAAAACACATTTTGGCTGCTTCACTGTAATTTTTTTTGGCTCTTCCTTTTTACCAGTGACTGTACGGAGCAGTATAAACTCTGGCTTTTTGTTGAGGCTTGTATGAAAAGGGACTTATGACAAAGACTGTTTTTTTTTTCTTCCCCAAAGCCTTAAAAATGGCCTTAAATAAAAATCTTAAAATAAAAAAGTACTGGCAGATGATCTCACTGAGAGCCCTGGGGTTTCCATGGCATTTAGTGAACCACCAGTGACGAGTACGTTGTTGAAGTGGAGCAGATAAAAGAGTAACTTTAGCCTTTCCTCTGGCTCTGGGGTCCCAGTGAAACATGCCCACGGGGGTGGAAGGGGTGTAAATATTCACATGGGGACCTGGCTGTACCCATGCAGTCTCGCTCAGAAAAGGGCTGTCTGCTGGCAGTGGCTCTGGGCACAGGGGTGCATTTCATCCAATTACTTCTTTTTGAGAGTGTTTTAACCTCAGTACTTGCACACATCTTGAATACCATCTCATTTTGGATTACTTGTGGCCAATATTGTGTCATCGGGCACAAACAAGAAGCCCACATGAAGGGGAAAACCAGGAGGTGCTCCTTCAAACTGGGAACAACCAAGCATCAGCTCCCCTCTTCCTAATAAAATAAACTGTCTACCCCCAGATCATGAATGATCACCCTGTTTTGCCCCTCCACTGCAGGGGCATGCAGGGGTTCCAGGGATTAAACAGGAGTCTTTCACACTCTCAGGGGTTTGCTGTCTGCCCGTGGCTGGCACACACCACCACGGAAAAACCAGGTCAGTGCTGCTGCTTTGCCCGTAGCTCGGTGTGTATCTTCAGGGCATCTTCGGGGTGTGGGCTGGGACAGAGGACTCATCAGATGACAGTGGGGCTCACTGTTTGCTGTCAGAGGTCAGCAACACAGCAGGGCTTGTTTCTTAACGAAGTGAGTCAGTTGATCAGTATCAAGTATCTGTTAAGTCAAGTGATGGGGTGGATCCAAATATTAGAGGACCTTGTTTTAAAAATACCATTCACAGCTCTGGACTGGCTTGAGCTGTGCAAGCAATATTTGTGAGAGATAGAAATCGCAGAATCATTAAGGCTGGAAAAGACCTCTAAGATCATCCAGTCCAACTGTCAACTAATCACCACCATGCCCACTAAACCATGTCCCTGAGTGCTATAGTTGGTCAATTCCATGTGGGACTGTGAGGTCTCTTGCTTCCTTACAGAGCTGAGACCGATTTTCCAATGACATGAAATTCACCTCAAAGCCCTACAACCACATAAGCCTTCCCTTGGAAAGGGAAAAGCCAGAAACACAAGGTAAATAATCAGATAAACTGTGGAGTTATCTGACTTCTGTACTTCAGCTTACTCAGTTGAACTGTCTCGCTGGTGTCCCAGAAAGCAAAGCTGTGCGAGCCAGGAGGAAAAGACTGCTCCTTCCACAGTGTGTTTGTGGGTGCAAAGTTGGCTTCATCCTGTGCAGTTCTCAGCACCTCAAAGTTGCAGTGAAAACTTTGGGCATTAATGGTCTTGGCATGTGCACCTTCACATCTCGGTGCTTTGTAGAATCAAGCCTTTTCTTCTTGTTTGCTGTCACTGAAATCAGCTGGAGTTTTGCCTTTGACTTTAACCAGAGCAAGGTTGAGCCCTTTAATGCTTTGTTACCAACTTTCTCCCTCTGAACACGAGAGGGAACAATAGGAACTGACCTCAGTCAAGGGTGAGAATTACTTCATTTTGCCTTTCAGCAGGCTGGTGCTAGAGAAGAGTAAAAGATTACTGACAGCTAGCACAGAAGCTGCCCGACTCCTTGATACACGTGCAGAAGAACCTGAATCTAAACTGTATTTAATACAGTTGGCAGAGAAAATCAGCCTGTTCAGTATGGATATGATTTCTTCAGGTTCTGATGAAGCATTCAGTACCAAGGTAGCATTTGTGCAGGAAGTGGAGAGAAGGAAGGAGCCCTGGTACCAGTGACATGCTGCAAAAAAAACTTTCCCCACCAATGTGCTAATATCTTTGAGTTCAGCTGCCAACCACTTGCTTGAACAAACCAACCCACTGTGTAATAATTAATTCCTCCTAATTTGATAATGATGCTAACAGTAAACACAGTTGCTGTTCAGTCTTGCACAGCACACGGTGCTATGTTGGTTCTGCCTGCACGTGCCCATAGATAGGAATCAATGACATGGGAACAGGTAAGTCACATTGCTGGAAGAGGAGAAGTTTATATATTGTGGAGTTCTGACAGCACAAATGCTTTCAGTTTCTGATACAAACTCAATGAACATGGGCTGAGAAGAAAGACTGCAGAGCCCGAAATGGCCAGGGGGTTGGGAGCACAGAAGAGCACTTTCTCTGGGAGCACAGCAAACTGAACACTGTCAGCAGTGAGTCATATTCTTTCATAACCTGTTATCTCATACAAATGCTTGTGTTTTCAGTCTTTCTTTGCTTATAAAAAATATATATATTTTTGTTTTCCTTTTCCTAAAAAAAGCAGGTTTTGGAAGTATTTGGGGAGTAGGAGGAGAACTGAGTTTTATAGATTTTTCCACAATGTTCATTAAAGTAGTTAGAAAGCTAAATCAAGAAGTACTGATAGTTTACCTTTATCTTTTTTAAAATAAGAAATTATCTAAAATTATGCTATTAATTAAAAGAATCCCAAGAAGTACCTAGGTTGACTAGTGAAAAAAATGCAACTGCAAAAAAGAAGGGAGAGGGGATATAGCTTAGCTGCTTTCTACCTCATGCTTAGTCACCCTAATTATATGTTAGCTTTGTTTAAACAACTTTCTTTTTTAAAAAATGTGAAGAAGTCTCCTTAAAAGTTTCTTATTTAAAATGAGTATTCCTATGGGTAAGACAGAAGTTATTGGGGAATTTTTTACACTTATTTTTTAGCCACTGTTAAGTTCTTGCTCAAGGAACTGAAAATGGATGTCTGTAGCACTCCTCATGGCATCACTTACACGATCCATCCCGCTCACACAGCCCTGAGGTCCCTCCCAGCTCCACTGGCGGCTGCAGGATCCCACATGGAGCAGGCTCCTGCCCGCGCAGACCCACGCGCCCCATCCCAGCCCATGTTTCTGAGTCATGTAAGTGACTCAGGCAACAAGCACATGTGACAGCTCACAAGCAGCTCTGTGAGGGCTTCCCATTTCACATGATTCATCAGCTTCTTCTGGCTGTATCGTATGTATAGAGTGATTCAGTTAAGCAGCACTGACCCTACGGATAACTCCAAATCCTGGTTTCAGGAAACTATTCCTTTTCCAAATATTCAACAAATACATGACAGAGAAAGATGCTCAATAAGGAAACAGAAGAGCAGAACTGCAATTAGCAACTGTCACATGCTTAAGTCTGATCTGTTAGTCCTTCATGAAGGCCTTTGGATGTGTGAAGAGGAGCACATTACCCTTAAAGCAGTATCCATGGCCAACAGGTTGAGGGAGGGGATGCTCCCCCTCTACTCCGCTCCTGTGAGACCCCACCTGGAGTACTGCGACAGTTCTGGGATCCCCAACATAAGAAGGACATGGACCTACTAGAGTGGGTCCAGGGGATGATCCAAGGGCTGGAGCAGCTCTCCTATGAGAACAGGGAGAGAGTTGGGGCTGTTCAGCCTGGAGAAGAGAAGGCTCTGGGGAGATCTTACAGCGGCCTTCCAGTACCTGAAGGGGCTCCAGGAATGCTGGGGAAGGAATTTTTACAAGGGCAGGTAGTGACAGAACAAGGGGACATGGATATAAACTGGAAGAGGGTAGATTTAGATTAGATATTAAGAAGAAATTATTTACTGTGAGGGTGGTCAGACACTGGAACAGGTTGCCCAAGGAAGTTGTGGATACCCCCTCCCTGGAAGTGTCCAAGGCCGGGTTGGATGAGGCTTTAAGCAACCTGGTCTAGGGGAAGGCAGGGGGGTTGGAACTAGATAATCTTTAAGGTCCCTTCCAACCCAAACCATTCTATGATTCCATGAGAGATAAGGATGCTGAATGTGTCAGTATCTAGTGCAGGTCCTGCAGTGCCACGGGAAAACAGCACGGGCTCAGTCCTCAGAGCTGCCTCTGTGCAACAACCCTGTGAAGCTGTCCCAGCTACATGCAGGAGGAATAGGCTAGACCCTAATACAACAGAATAAAGCTCGATTACACAGCTGTATTTAGTTGGATTCAAAGAAAGTTTACCCAGGCATTTATCTACAGCAATAGAAGGGCTCAGCATGTCCTATGATAAACCGCTGCCTGAAGCCCATTTCTATCTGTTATTGTTAGCACAGCTGATTATTGTCCCTGGTTTAAAGGAATTGCCCGTTATTCTGGGCTCCACTTTGTGACTCAGCTCCTGAGAGCTATTTCGAGTGGCAGAGGGGAGAAGCTGCCAGGCTGGCATCCCCTTCTGTTTCCTTCGTGGAAATAGGATGTGGCTTCACACGACACGCATTTTATCTGCAGAACAAAGAAAGTGCATTCGTGCTCCACAAACTGTGTGAAGGGATTATATGGACTGAAGCCATAATCATATGCTCTGATATTGTTGATGTATTATAAATGATCCATTATTCATCCACAGGAAAGCCAGAGGAATGGAAAATTAAAATGTGAAATGAGCACAAAAAACAAGCTAGTGATTCATGCTGTGTGGAAAATGGACCTCCTTACTGGGTGTAAGTCTGTAGTTCTGTACAATTAAGTACAACTACAGGGCCTAATAATTGAGCTTATTAACAACAATATTTGTCTTTTTCTCAGTCCTGAAAAATGCATGGGTAAATCCAGCACACACACCCTGTGTGAGACTTTGTTCCCCAGACCTGTTCCCCAGCTGCCTTTCAGCTCTCTCTGATGGCAGAGGGAGGTGCAATTTTTTTCTACCCCTGTGAACATGGGGATAAGATGGCAGAGCAGATTTTGCCTGGTGTGCAAAACCAACAACATGACAGCAGCAATTAACCAGATTTGATCTGACTGCCTTGTGTTCCCTTCTCCTCTCATCTTCAGTTACGCTGGGTTCAGAGGGTTCCTCATTCCATCTCATTTCTGAGCTCTTCTCATTGGAGACATTCAATAAGAAGCACCACTATTGCCTCCTTGGCTCCCTTGGTGGGAGCTGGGGGGCCTGAGCACCTTGCATCAGGTGCTCAGCACTTTCAGTGTGACCCCCTCAGAGACAGCTTTCTGCTCATCTTGCTTTCAGCATCTTCAGCTTCCAATTCTGGAAACATATCTGTAAGACTGTGGCCTAGGTTTATTTTTTCCCTGCTTTACATTATTTCTATAGTTCATTTTGCAAAGGAATTACAGCAGAAAGGCTGTAGATTGTCTTTCCTGAGTATCCTCTCACTCTTTGCTGAAAAGACTCTCATCCCTCTGCTGAACAGTGAAAATTCAACTGGGAAAAGCAAATGAAACACAGTTTAAATTCAGCTATAAAATTATCACTCAAAGAGAAATAGATTTTTTTTCCTCTGGGGAAAATAATTAATTTCCTTTCCCTGATTTTGAACTTTATTCCTATCTTAAAGACCCTTCATAGAGAAATGAAGGACCCATTAACCATCTCCATTTCCAAACTGATCATGCACCACAGAAAACCAGAAGCCCTTGGAGGTAATGGGAAGCCCCCAAGTAACAACCTGGAACTTCGAAACCGGCAAAGGAATGAAGGAGTGAAACATCCCAAATGTGCAATTAGTCAGTTTTATTATCATTTCATGTGTGGTCTCTGTGAAAATGGAGACACATCTCACAAACTCTGAGACTGTCAAAAAGATGTTGTATATGCACACTCCATAATAAAGTTATTAGAAACCCATGAGGAGGTTTCAAACGTGAGTCATGCTATCCGGGAGGAGATGAGACAGGGCAGTCAATTAACTTTTAAGCAGCAGCACGAGCCTAGTGCAAAATCAGCAAATCCAGGTGACCACAGATACTGCAGACAAGTTTGAACAATGTTTTATTTACAGTCTCACAAATGCCTAAATCTCAGCCAAGCTGCAAACCTAACTCCCTGCACTGATTCGGAGGAAGGATAGAGAGTGTAGATGCCAGCAACAGCTTAGAAGATTTTTTTGCACTCTGTAGTGCCCACCTAACTTTCCAGTAAACTCGGAGAGAGGAGGACCAAGAGCTGTGAGACAGAGAAGCAAGGGTGTGGATGAACTGGCCCTGGGTAACTGCATGGAAGAGAAGCCCTAGTAAGACCTTAAAAGACAGCTTGGAAAAGAGATTAGTTTCAGGTACAGCGCTAATCTTTCATCTTCTTAGTTGACACTTTTTTAATCTGGGGGAGCTTTTGACTTTTAAGAAGGGAACAAGTTATAACAGAGCAGCACTGCCTAACAGCCCTTGGAGTGCCTACAAACCAGAACAGGTTTGGGAATCAGCAGTGCAAGGCCCCAGGTCATCATCAGTGATCAGCAAAAAGGAAAAAGTAATCTCGCCAGATGTTACCTAGAGCCTTACCAGCAAGACAGACCATTAGTTTTAAGAAACAGTCACTCTGTGAAGTCCAGACTGAGCAGGTAATAGGCAGAGCAGGAGAGCAGTGCTGGAACCAGGATGGTGAGATCGTTGGGTATGTGCTCCTGATAAAGCCAACATAAGACAGACAGGAGCCTGAAGCAGCCCTTCCTTCCCAACCACTGCAAGATTTTCTTAGCTACCTAACAGTTTGGTGGCCATATTTCCCTGCCCCCCTTAAAACTTCTCTGTTTCTGGACAGAACATGTCCCTACAGGAAACACCCATCTTGTTGGGCACAAGTGGTTGGCAGCAGGTCAGCCCCTGCTTGTGAGAGTGCAGAGCTGGAGAGAGGAGACACTGGACAAAGACTATAGCAGGCACTACTGCAATACATGCTGGAGGAATTAGGCTCAGGTACTGGTTGGACCTAGTCAAAGCTTGGCCAAGGAGAGCACATCTTCACCTGGACCCAACAGTGAGCATGGTGGAAACCTCCTGAGCTCTTGGAGGTAGATGCCAGCAGTGCAGAGAATCTGGAATTCACTGTGTGGAGCAAGAAGCAAAGGAGCCTTGGAGAGGTGGGTCTGGTGGGAAACAGTCCTCTCAGGTGCATAGCTCAGATTTGTCTCTCCTGCATTTTCTACCCATCATAACTGCATTGCACAAATCCTCTAGCAGTGAAGATCACAGAGAAGACCCTAGGGGAAGACTTTGAGCATCTATTAACAGTAGATGCAAAAACTGGATAGCAGTATTTCTCTAGCCAAAGTGTCTCCAGTGATGGCCAAACAATACAATTCCAATTTTAGATTGCAAGTGCTCACAGCAAAAGTTAAGACCAGCGTACAGAGGAGCCACAGTTGGAAGTTTCAAAACTATTGTTATTTCCCTGGAAAGCCTGGAAATATGTCTGCTCAGCAAATAATTTTCAATCATGAAAGATTTAATCTTTTAAGTGGAACTTTGCCAGCTGAAAGAAAGTTGCTGCACATCAAAAATATTGCTAATTTTTACTGCATCTGTTAACCCTGACCTGGTGGCAGATGAAATACGTTAAACGTTTCATAATGCATAAATACTGCTCCACTTCACACAGGATGAACTCAGGACTTCCCATAGCATGATACACTGAAAGTCCACCCTTTCTCCTATATCTACTGACATCAAACAAGGCAACTCCAGGAGGATTTCAAAGCCACTGCTCCTTCCAGGTGGTCCCACAACCTTTATATCCTTTTGTCTTTGATTTCAATCAGTGCCATTCTCCATTTGATTTGAGGATAGGGATATCCCCCAGGTTTAGGCACATCCATGAATCTCTACATCTCATCGGTGATCACAAGCAACGAGGGACGAGAATGGTTGGCAGAAAAAAGGTAGTTGCAGGCTTTTGTGCTAAGGCACACCTTCCCCCTAACCTCTGGGTTGAGCAATCTGTGCATGCCCTAACTCTGGAGGGGTATCAGACAGCGTCTGCCGAGAGCTAGCATGGGTAGATGCCTAATTTCAGACTTTTCCATGGTCCTTCGATGTATCCATACAAGACAGAACAGCAAGAATTACTAGAAAATTGACCCCATCAAGCAAAGACAGACTTTTATTCTGAAAAAAACTGCTTAAATCCAATCTGCTGCTGTGTACTATATATGCTAGAGGGACAAAATATGGTGTAAAATAATAACTCAGCAAGCTGAGATCCAGCTTACATATTTGGCCTGTTTAATCCAAGGATGAAAATAATTACACAAAGTCAGTCTAAGTGGTCCCGGAAGGATCTGAATATGTGAAACACAGTCATTGCGAGAAGCGGAAGGAAGGGAGAGCTACACCAGTTCCAGTTCCCCTCAGCTTTCTTAGACTCATGTGTGAATTTGGCCCAGCAAACTGTTTGGCATTGGGGATGGTGATCATTCATCCCTTCTATTTGCACAAGAATGTGGGAAGGGCTTCGAAAAAGCTCCTCTTCTCCCATCTGGGGGCCTGGGTGGGTGCCAGCTAAGTTCAGTGATTCATAACCATTTCAAGAAGGTCCCTGCCACTCTCTATCTTGCAGGCGTTTGTAAAGAAAGCAAACGTACATGCCGCCGCAGCACACAGGTTGCTCTGTCAGGACAGAGTGATCCTGTTCTCATCTATCATGACAGCAATACCAAGAAAAGGGAAATAAAACCAGTTTATCACCTTAGCACACATCCAACAAGTCAAACTCCAGCAGCTGGGGAAAAGAGAGAGAAGAGACCTAACACACAGGTAGAAGCTCCTGATGTGGTATGTGCTGAGAGAAGGAAAAAACTGCATTTTCTTGAGACTATCAGGCACCTCTCCTCCTGCACGTCTGCAGGAGCAATGGCAAGGCAGCACGAGGCAAAGCACTGCAGCTGACCTGCAAGAAGTGAGCTCCTACCTGGAATCCGTGGGCAGGTCCCAGTCTCCCAGCTGCCGGTTGTCCTCGCTGTGATGAATGAGGTGCTTTGGGTCATTCATGGGCCCAGGTCCCAGGGTGGGGCAGATGGGACGGCTTCAGCTCCAAACCCCGCCTTGCATCATGTGAGCCCTTCATGGCTGGGTCTTCCCAAAGCCAACTCCCTTTGCCCACATTTCTGTAAGCCTTCATGAGCTTCTCCACATGTTGAGTGGCAAATTGCAGGCAGTCTGCCTTGCCCTTGAGTGGTCGCCAAGACTTTGTTTGTTTTCTCTTCTGTTTCAAATGTTCTTTGTGTCTTTCTGGCTCAGTTAATTAGCTACAATACAGCTCTTTTTAAATGCTGCCCAAATAATAGCTGATCTGATGTGGAGATACTTTAAAGCCTAGGCTTTAGCTATGGTGAAAAATGAAGGTGCTGCCCTGCTTATGGCAGATTCATCCAGCTGAGGCACCTAATAACATCAGAGAAGACATGGTGGTTTGGGGTTAATGACCATGGTAGGGTTCATGCCTTGGTTTCTTCAGTGCCCTGCAGCCCAGACTACCACATCTTTACTTCTAGTCCTGGCACAGGTCACTGAATTAAGGTAATAGTAAGATAATTAACAACACCTGCAGTTGCAGGAGGGGTGGCTGGCACATAAAGAGAAGATGACACTGCAGACTCATTGGCTGTGAGGGAACAGCTTCAGGGGTTCCTCAGTAGCTAGCAAGGGTGGGAAGCCTGAGAAAGAGGTACCTTGGGAATGAGTACTCTGTGATTCTGTGATACTCTGAGTCTGCTCTGGAGGAAAGATGAGGAGAAAGGCTGTGCATAGCCAGGAAGATCAATAAGAAAAGTGGCCTCAGATATTTGGAGAAGTCCTACTAGATGGATCTTCAAACTCTGTTCTAGAGGTTTGTCTGAGCTGGAGTATTTTCACATCCCTGGGAGGTTGTTTATCTTTACCTATCACAAGGCAGTCTGTTCAGGGGTTAAAACTACAGCTTTCAGCCATGTGGCAGGCTGTTGTAATCCATCTCTATTACCTAACCCAGCAAATATTTTGCTAAAGTTCAGTTAAATTGCAGGATTGATGGTGGTGAGGAGCAGATTCCCTTTTATGATTTTTTCCCCCCTTTGGAAATTAGGATAGTAACATGCAAATGACAGCTTTTCTTTTGCTTGCCTAATTCAGTGGCCAAGCAAAGGTACTATGCTCCCCCTCGTGCCAGTCATATTCTGCTTATCAAGGAAAAGGTTAATATTTCTCCTTTCCCCATTCCTTCCTGCTGTGGCAGAGATCACAGTGTAAGAGAGAAGCATGGCACAAGTCAAGCAAAGAAAAGGAAACAGTGTAGGAAGGAGGTAAATTGCACTTAGACCAAATTAGGTGGAGCCCAGCTATTCTTGTGCTGTTTTGCTAAGGTCACTCTGGACTAAGAAAGGATGCAAAGGGGGAGGGAGGGAAAGAGACAAGAAAAGTCTTCTTATTTACTTTCTCCCTGAGGCTGTTTATAGGTTGCTTGACATAGAATTTCATGATCATTCATGGCCAAGCTTTCCTAAGGCTGTTTTCTTCCTCCTTTTAATGCTACTGCTGCCTTTCTGGTGATGTGGGATCTGTGTGGCTCTCCAAGTCTCATATTTTCTCCTGTTTCTCCTTATCTGTGTAGTGACTGGAGCCCAACCCTGCTTCTTTATTCTCTTCAGGATTGTTGGCCCTTCTCTGTAATATACAGAACAGCTGCTGAAGACTCAGAAATGCTGACTGTTGGGACAGATCACCAATTGCTCTATACTTCAGACCATCTTGAGATCCAGCTCTGTCACATGTTGCTGCTGAGAATTATGTTTTTGATCTTTTTCCATACATTCTGTTTTAATCCTTTTCATTTTCCTAATCATTGCTTTAACCCCCATTTACTAAAGCTTGTTGTGGTCCAACTACCTCTTCCAGTTACACTAGTGTGAATCTAGAGTAAATCTGCTGGTGTAATTTGGATTATAAGATATGAGATGATTGTATGTTCTATCAGGTAGAGCCAAAACCATCGTCAGCATCTTTCTTGCTGTTGTTGTTGACAATATCAAAGAGAGACTGTAGTCTGGGAATAGTGATACTGATCATCAGACTTAGAGTTAAGCTGCATAATTTGCCTACTTCAACCTTCTCCAGATGCTTTAAAACCATTAATTAGATATAGGAGCCCAATAAAGACAAGGGTGTTCATTTTCAGGGTGAGGCACTAAGAAGGGAGCAATGTTCTCAAGGCCACATGTGAAGGGTCCAACCTCGATTTGTGGTAAAGTCTCCCATTGATGTTATTAGCTCACCATCAGCAACAGGAGTCAACAGTCAAGTCTCCATTTCTTGTTTCTGTCCTACCAGAACATTGATCCCCCTGTGAAGATGAGTGCGACCGAAGTGCTGAGTCTTTTCTGTGGCACAGTTGTATCGAATTTGAGGTTGGTGGAAGAATTCTTCCTTGTTGTTTCATTAAATAGTGGCAGAGGAAACTTGAATACGAATATCTGGGACAAACCACCCCATGTACCATTGGCTTCACTGGGGGCTATCACATTTCCTCTTCCAGCCCATGGCAGCAGGCTTCCTGGTCCCTCAGAAGTCTAGAGTGGATTTACCCCTTTCATGCCACTAAAGGGATGTGCTCAAGTTGATCATCAATTCAAGATGAGCACTGTTTTGGTACTGCCAGACCTCAGAAACAACAGTGTAGGGAACCTGATCTGTCCTGTATTCATCCACATTCACAGCACCTCTCATGAACAATGTGTAATGTCACAGTTGCTTAAAGTATTCTGCTTCATGATGTGTGTCGTGAACTTAAAAAAAAAAAAATAGAGACAGAGTTTGGAAAACTTCCCAGATTATGCAGTGCATCTCCCTTCTGTGCCCTAAGAGAGGGGGGGAAGGTGATAGAGCTTTTTCCTCTTCTTTTCTTCTTGTGTCATGCTCTCACGCTGGGCTAATCCACTGGTCCATTGCAGCTGTATGTTTTGTTAGAAAAAGTTTGTGTTGGGGTGAGATGGAAAGCCCTGTGGCAGTGGACAGATGAAGCAGTTTTGTTTCTTCTCTTTTATGTCTTCCATGAACACAGCATTAAATGTAGGTAAAAGAGTGCATGCTATGATTTACAATTAATTTACCAGCATAAATTCACTAATATTTCTCCCACAGTAATTTTACCAATATTTTTTTCCTGCCTGTTCTGACAGAGGAACTCGCACTGATAGAAATCTAATGGTGCAATTGTACTAAAGAAAACCCTGCAAGCCCAGCCAGGACTAATTACTCTAACCTCAGACCTGGCTGCTAGCCTCATGGTGAGGCTCTGTGCAAGCACACTGGCTAGTAGATAGTAGAGGAACAAACTAATGGAGAAATGGGTATGAAAGATTACACCTGAGCAACCTTTGTGGCCCCAAAGATACTTCAACAAAAAATGAAGATGCTGTGCCAGTAAGTTTTGGTACATAGATACTACCATTTAGTAGTAGTATTAACTGCTAGTAAGCACATAGGATTAAGGATCTTGTAGGCATTTTACAACTTGTCTGTGTCTTGTAGCAATAAAATTATGTCTGTGTTGACATGAAGACAGGGATGTCTCCTTGAGAGATGGCTATTCCTTTGGTGTTTGATAGATCAGTGGCAATCATTTCCTAGGATGAATGGGCTCTAGCATGGGCCGGTCAGGGTGGAGGAAGCTCCCTTGTGCAGAAGAGCAGCTCCATGAGCCTTTTCTTTGACAGCAAAGACCTCCTCATTATCCCCTTTCCTGCACCTCCTCACTGCCACATCATCCCCAAAGTTGTGCTCTAAGTCAGATCAGAGTGAAAATAACCTTCCTGCAACCTCACTGCCAACCAGAAACCCATGGGGATGTCCCACTGCTAAATAATGCAGCCCCGAGCATCTCATGGATGCAGGTTACTGGTGGTGGCTGCGCTGGCAGATGCTATGGGAAAGGCACACTGGGGACAGGATGGTGATCAGGACAAGGGTGCACAGCGCTGTGCTCCCAGGACCTGCAAGGCCCATCTGCATGGGACCCCAGGATGGGGTGACCGCCTGTGCTGCGAGCTCAGCTCCAGGCTTATTTTGCAGCAACTCCTCTGCATGGACAAGCCCAGCCTGGCTGTTTGTTTGACTGTTTGTCTTGGCAGCGAGTCCCCGCATCGAACCGAGGGTGTCATTTATCTCCGGCGGCAGCAGCCCTTACCAGAGCGAGTAGCAACAGCAGCAGCCCCGGAGGCCCTTGCTGGCGGGGGCTCTCCCTGGCCTTCGCTTTGCATTCCTCCACCTCTTGCACAGTAACATGGGCCCTGAAAAAGAGGTTGTTGCAGCCAGAGTGGCTTGGACAGAAACAGATGGCGCACAAATCACTAGGCAAATGCATCACAAGTCCCAGTTGCTCAGGGAGGAACTCTCTACCAAAGCGAACTTGAGAGCTCTATGAATTCTTCCCCCTCCTTGAAGTTTTGAAATGCAGCAGCAAAGAAAAATCACATTTCTCAGCTGGTTTTGGTTTGCTCCTAGGGCATGTCCATTCCTCTCATGAATCAGAAACTGTGGAAAACACAATGTGCTGTGCTTCCAACGGGTACATACCATCCTCATTTCTTGCAGTTAGATGGAGAACAGCAATACGCTTTATTGCGGAGCGGATGGACAAAGAAAGCGTTGTTGCCTGTGGGACTTTGTCATGCTGATGTTTCTTTTCCACTTGGTGCTCATATGTCACCAAAGGGCTGGTGCATACCCATTGGAAATAGAAGTGTGAAACTAATAACCAAAAATAAAAACTCTGGAGGGAGGAAGAACAGAAAGAAGCCAGAGGGATGCAATTTACTGAGCCTGATTCACCGTGCTGGCAGGGAGCTCTCTGCCAGAGCCAGATGAATCAGATTCCCTTTCAGTCTGTGCTGGCACCACAGTTATTTTGGTATCACCATGGGTAGAAGGAGTGTATGTTTGGGAAGCATTACAGGTTTTGAAGCAATTGGTTCCAGTTTGACTCCCTGATGTGTCTGCTGAAACTGAAACATCTCGTGTCATTTTAACTTTAAATTCATTGAAGGAAGTAAAAGGAGGGAAAATGAAATATGCTGCTGGCATATCAGGTCAGAGACTATCCTGAGAGTTGGGAAGGGTGTTCCTCACCTGAGCTGGGAGTCTGGCTCCTACAGGTTTTGTTTCTCTCTGTCTCGTAATGGGGCTGGAATAGATGCTGTTGTGGCTCATAGACAAACAACTCAAGAAAATATTTCTAAGAAAAAATGCAGCTTAGCTGGCACTTTGTTTTAGATCCTCAAAATTTGTGGGCCATATTCAGCAGTTTGCAGGACAGAATGGACACCCAGCCCTTGCTGTGCCTTTGGCATCATAGATAGGAACAGAGAGAAGGGATGTCACTGTGCTTTTAGCGTGTTTTGGATGTCACAGCTTGCAGTGGAGTCCTGCCCAGGGACTTTCACAGCTCTGACTGATCTCTAGAACCCACTTCTACCCTATTCTCACACAGTACCAAGAAGAACCTGCCACCTGAGAAGCAGCAATGTTGCAGTTCAAGTGCCCATTCAGAAAAGTCCTAAAATACATGTTTTGTTTTGACCCTGTGCTCCAATCCTGTGGCAATCAGGAGGCCACACAAACTTGCCCAAATGTCTTACGGAACTGGGTCTTTTAAAGGCTGACATTATTTTCTGGAAATTCAGATCACACTCCAAAGAAGGTAAAAAATAGATTTAGAAAACATTTGTGCTATAAAGACCTTTATATTTTTGGATCTGGCCAACTGTCACAGTTTGCTGATGCAGATGTTCTCTTCTCCTGCTTATTTGTTGTTCTGACTCAAAAACTATCCATGAAAAGCATTGTCTTGATCTTCAACAACTGCAAAATGCTCTGGGCATCCTCCAGATGTCAGATCTGAGCGCATGCTTGTGCTTGCCTGCCTAATAAAGAAAAATGGCAAATTTTGTTTATCTGTTTCCCACCTGTGTCATCACAACTGTCAGATAAAGCAAGGGCAAATGAACATAGTCATCAGAGACAGCAGCTTACAAAATGAGCCTATTCTTACCAGGCCTTCCTTCCATGCTGTGGAGGAAACAAGGGATTTAATATGCACTTCTTGATGTGGGATTCATGGTGTGGTTTTCCCCACCCTTTTTCAGATGAGCCTGCCTCATCACCATGCTAATATTCCTTCTCTCTTTCTCCTGCACTTGGCAGGCTTTCCCCAACAGATATCACATGCCCTGGCAGCCAGCCAGCCTACCTGTCTGAGAAAAACAGACCTGCTTTTCCCTGCCACACCCTGACCTCTGAGGATGATAACCTATTGTCAGGAAACATCAGCAATAACTGTTTGGAAAACAAATGCCTGTCAAGTTTCACATGCAACTGGCTTTCCCTGCCACGTCCTTTCCCAACACAGACCTTGTTGGCCATGCCATGGCCCTGCTCCTGCTCTGCACCTGCCGGGCCAGACACCGGGGCTGTGTTGGTGCCTGGCATGACTCGGTACGGGAGATGCTCCCTTCACGCGTGACCCACCGCAGCATCCTTTCACCCCACCAGAGAACCAGTACCAGAGACATAACAATCCATGTTTGTGACATCAGAGAATTGTGTTTCCTTAGCAAAAAACCAAAACAAACAAACAAAATCTTTAAATCTTTTTGCTAATCAGTGGGGAAAGCTGGGTTATGCGGAGCAGTCTGTTAGCATTATGGTTTTGTTTGTTTCTATTAGGTAGCACCTAGAAGTCCCAACAATGTCTCTGATACGGAAAATATTAAGAGCCACAAAACTAATTTGTTGCTGAGTAAGTAAATCTGTGCAGGCAGACAAACATTAATAAAATATACTACTGAAAAAGTCACATTTATAAAAGAAAATATTTCCTCCAGAGCTTACATCAATTCTATTTTGAGTTATCATATTAAATTACTGTCTGGGTGTAGTTCTAAAATATTTGTCATAACCTTATACCAATTCAATTACTTAATCTAATCACCAGGTAATAAGCAGAGGGTTGGACTCTCTTTGTTGGGTGAAGTAACTTATTCCTTGAGTCGTCTCCTTGATTTCAACAAGGCAACTTAAGCAATAAGATATTACTTTGTATGACTGGGAGTCTGACAAGTGATTTCTGACTTTCCATTGTTGTGGAAAATATAATGCTAAACTATTTACAAATGAAAAGCAGAAATAATCAGGCATATATTAAGAAAATAAAAAAGCCCCTTTTAGGCTATAAAAATGTTTACAGACTGTGTTTTGTAGACTGTAACTTCTTCCACCAGAGTAAATAGTGAGGAAATTTATTGCAGAATGTAGATAAACACAGATTTTGTGTATTTTAGGGAAAGAAAAAGATACTGAAGGAATTTCAGATTCTTGGCATTTTTGTAGACACAACCTTAAGACTACTGGTTGCTTATTTTAAAACAAGCTAATCTGTGCATAAACTAAAGAGCAAATTTGTGATTTATTGATATGCTTCTGCCAGCTAGGAACTGGTTTTGATTACTCTTTTTGACTCATTCCTCCAGTCATTCCTGTTCTGTTTCAGCCATATTTTATATAAAAATGTGTATGTTTTCCCCTTTAAAAAAAGGTTAAATTGCTAATTTCCTTCTGCTCTGCAGCAGGGAAACACAGGGAAAAAAAAGCCCTTCTTCCAGAGTGCTGTACTGTTCAGCCAACAGATTGAATACAGAGCACAGAACACGTTGAATTTGCAAACATACACTACACAGAGCAGCTTTTTAGCTATTGTAAATACCAGGTAGATTGTTTCATGCACTGTATCCTGCTAGTCGCTTCCTAATCACCATGAGAAATGAAGGGCAAGCATGTGAATTAAGGCATGCAACCCCAAACAGTTAATTTAGACACAACTGAATTTAATTTGTATACAAAGTCAAAGGCTTCCTTAAGCTTAGCTTCAACATAATGCAGGCACCAAGGAAAGTTTAGAGGAGGTAAGGACAGGCTTTTCTTAACTCTATTTTTCCTTATCTGATTCATGCAGCATCAGAGAAAGCCACACCCTAGAAGCTGCGGGGTTTGCCTCGGAGGTCGTTTCGCAGCTAGCAGAGCACAGAAAAGCAGAAGCAGAATACAGAAAAAGTATAGAAAATGTAAGCCCACCACTGGCTGGAGATCCTGGCCAGTTAGGAAGAACTAGATGAAAGCAGTCACACATCTTGGTAGGTTATGGTGGTACAGCAATAACAAGAGAGGAAAACTTTGTCTTTTCAGAGGATCCCAGTGCAGAATCAGTCCCAATCCAGAGGAGGAGACGGAGACTTTGTGATTCTGTGCTGCAGGAAAAGTGCAGCTAGACTGAAACTAAATGCTGACACACTCCTTAGCCTCTCGGTGAATATACATCCTTGGATGCCAACCAGATTATTCTGGGCTGCCCTGCATTGCATTATGCCTGACTGATCACTGCTTGCAGAGCTGGAGCTTCAGGTCATTGCAGAGAGAGAAAAGGAGTGATGAGGATGTTCCTAGCAGAGGCTGAAGACACTTAGGGAGATTGATGAAGGGTACCCGGGCTGCCTGGCTGCCCGATTGGCTGCTGCTCTCCCCCAGCTCCAGTTGAGAGGGCAAGCTGACACGGAGAGTGCAGCAGCCTCCCAGTGATGGAGAGAGCCAGGAGAGCCCCGGGGGGAATGGCACCGAGAAATGGCAAGGCAGGTTTCTAAATACTTCCCTGGGAGAACACAGGCAGGAGTGCAAGAAGGGGGAGCAGACCCCAGGATTTTCCCTTCCCTGCAAGGCAGGGCCTGATCCAAATCCCCCTGAAGCCACCAGAAGGGATCCCACTCGTCTGCCAGTGCTTAAAAATCACCCACTTAAACCCTGGTCACCCAGCAAAGGAAGGGGCTTGGGACACATCCTGAGAATGAACTTCAATTCATGGACAGCTACTTAATGCCATCAGGGATAACAAAGAGCAGAATATAAATTATGCGTAGATCTTCAGTACTGTACTTATGATAATGCTCAGACATTCATGCAATACACATCAGGCAAAGAAATCCCAAAGCCCCTCTGTGCCTTTCATTAGCAATTCTTACAAAACACAGAAATTGTGCTGCCCCTTCCACACACAACCAGCCTGGGGCCAAAACCAGCTGCTGTGCAAGAATGCATGCTAGGTCTGATCCAGTGCCCACCAAAATCAGTGGGACAAGTGTCCCGGAGCCTGGTGGAAACTAGGAGCTCAGATGGAGCTGAGGAGAAAACGAGAGCAACCGGTGTGAGCCAGGAGGTGAGTCCTTCTAAAGGCAGGGAATTTGCCTGTTCTGTCACCCCTGTTTTCTAATTGTGAGTATTGCAGTGCACAGGGTAGGAAGGAACTTTAAAGCTTCATGCTAGAGTTGGTTTCCTTGGCATTTATAGCAAGGAAGGCAACATGTGTGGCTGTACTGCTTCTAGCACCCAGCTTAGATCATACCTAGCCCTTACTTCATCTTACTGAGCATAATCCCTATGACACCAGTTAGCTGGGCCCAGCCAGGACTGTGGGGATTTGGTGCCTCAAAATGCATAGGAATGTCAGCTCCCACTGAAAGTTCAACTCCCATGGCTCCAGATGACTACAGAATAAATGCTTACACTCTGTGTCCCTTTGTAATGGACTACAGTCATCCAACCATATGTGGCTGTTAAGAGATTATGCTCTTGACTTCACTGTCTGTGTGGGCCCTGCAATCTACAGTCTTGGCTCCATGACTGCAGATCCTTGACCCCTTGAACTGCCCTGGGAGCCCAGATACCAAGCTTAGGTGTAGACACACTTCAATTACTCACAGTTAGGTGAGAGAATGCCACCACAGGTGTCTGTGGGACTGTAGAAGCTTATGGTGAGGTAAGCTTCTGCAAAGGATCAAGTGATGAGACTGACATTTGTGTTAAATATACCAGCCCACATTAACCAGCTGCCACAGTGCTGGGCCAGTGCCTGTGACATACACAACCTTCGTTATAGGATGGCAGTGTAAGGTCACAACTGCTCTGCTTGTGTGTCCTTTACACCCACTTGGACCTCAAGAGGGTTTGAAAAGAGGATATTCACCATCTCAGCATGGTCTATTGAAGCACCACTTGGGTAGGAGCAGTAGTGGCAGTTGATAAACATTTTGTTAGAGTATGATATTCTTAAGCTTTATATTCTGCTGCCTACACCTGATGGTATAAATCCTTGAACAGAAGAGCCAGTCCAAGGCTCCCCAGCTTGTCACTGCTCAAATATGGAGAAGACAAATCAGAAGGTAGAGAGGTGACTTGGGGACTCTCTGTGTGCATAGGATGTGGTTTCTCTCTATTTGCAGAACCAGCTGATCAGGAGAGTGGTGTGGCATCTGACAAGTGAATTACTCTTAGTGCAGCAGAGAAATAAAAACCCATGTGTTGTTTCCTACTGTTGTCAGCCCTTTAAAAATCATGCTTTTGAACACAGTAAAATATTTAGTGAAGATGACAACAGTTTGAGTAAAAATGCAGATGCAAGCACACACACATGCACACATAGGAGACAGCTCAGCTGGAAGATTCCCCTTATTTACTCATTTCAGCCATGTGTTTGCACCTACAAAGCCAAAATACTTCTTGTAGCAGATCTTCTTTGGGTTAGCTTTATTTTTGCTTCTGGTATCAGTAGTGAGTTCCTGCAGAATGCAGAAAATGTGCAGGATAAGGAATGCACCAATGTGGCACCATCTGGCACAGGAAGCAGCAGGACAGGACCGGGAAGAGATCCACAGTTGGGGACTAGATTCAAATGAGGTTTCAGGGCTTGAAGCATGATATATGCAGAGATTAGTCCAGCACTGTGCTGCCTGCTGGGCTGCTGTCTAATGCTGAACACAAATACACTCTGGAGGTACTTAATTTCTGTTGCCCAAAAGATTGGGTCTGCTCCGGCATGTGCCTACAGCTGTCCTGTGGGAGAAGTTCAGCCTGCCTGGACTCCTGAGCCTGCTGAGCTGCTGGATCTCCAGAGATGTTTTGTTAGGTGGCCCTGGGGTGTGCTTTATCCACACTAGCAGGTTTAGGTTTCTCCACCTGCAGTAGTTTAGAGTGGTACCCACCTTTATCATAATGCTCCAGTCCATGGAACGTTCTCCTGGCATGCTGATGGTCCGAGTTCAGTTCTCAGTCTGTTTTGCGAGGGTGAAGGTTTGGATCCACATCTTCTTACCTCAGAAGAAGCAGAAATATGAATAAATAACAGCATTGGGTCCAGAAAGCATTTTCTCTTGAGGCCATTATGAAAGCCCTGTGCCTCTGGCCTGCTGAACACACTCCATCAGACAGAGCGTTCCTGAACGCAGATGAAGGGAAAGTGACAGTCCCTTCACAAAGGAAATGGTGAGAAGTCAGTAGCTCCTTGCCTTTCGACAAGATGTCACCACAGTGGCAATGGCTGCTGAAACGTGAGGTTGTTTGGGGCGCTGATGGCAGGGAACAAGACTTGGAAATGGCACAGCATGCCCGAAGCTGCAGTTAGCGGACTCCAGCATGTTTACTTTGCATGTGCTGGCTGCGTGGAGCCAAGCTGCTGGCTTATGGTAGCTGCACAACCACACAGAGAGACCTGCTGGCCACCTCCACAGAGCCAAAGCTCAGCCTGTCTTCCCTAGGCTCTTCCCAGCCTTCCTGCTGGTCTCTGCAAGCATTTTCAACCTCTGAATACAGCTAATACTACAGTTTCTGAGCATGCCCTTTCTCTGTAAAATCCAAATGTCTCATCCTTTGAAAACATCTTCTCTCCATTGCTCATTATATTTAGCCAGGTGGAGATGTCCTCAGGGCTGGCAGCTGAGTCTGATGGCCTCAGGGCAAGCATATCATGGAAACATCAACAGATGACAGTTGACAGATGAAGAACAGGGAAAAGCAATGGCAATGTGCTAATGCTCCCTTGGAGGCCGTGAACAAGAATAAGATAAAATAGACAATACCAGACTTTTCTTGTGACATTTTGTATCCCAGAAGAGTTGCAGCAGGGGAAGAGCAGCCCCTGGTGCAAGTGCCCCAGTGGGTTGTGGTGTGGGGAAACTGCTTGTCCAGGGGCCTTTTTCCATCTGCTGTGCAGCCACGCTGCTCTGTATCCCTTCGCTGCTTGTCATGACTCCAGTCCACTAGACCAGGCTGCGTTGGCCATGGCATATCAGAGCTGCAGTGCCTGAGCAGGCCACCAGCTGAGCTGTGTCCCAGCGTGAGACAACGTCATTACATAGCGCAAGCTGGTTGGTGATGTGATATTTCCCACTGAGCCTACAAGGCCCAAGAACAAGGTATTGGGGGGAGAATGTTCATGTGACTAAGGAAGGGAATAACTGATGTGTCTTTAGCTTTCTAAGAGGGAAATGTGCAGTCTAAGTTAATTTTTAAAGATCTTTTTACAGTGCCTGGAAAGAGAAATGCAGCTCTGAGGGATGATTCCTCCCCCATCTCTAGCACTGGGTGTTGGACACATAACACCTCTCCATTACTGCACAAGAAGCCTGGACGATGGGTTCAGTCCAGTTTCTCCATTTCCTTGTGTGTGCACGGGTGCATGGTGCCCATCCAGCCACCTTAGGGCCCCTAGACACCTGCATGGGGCTGGCAGATCTGACACAGGACCTGGGAGAAACCTGTCCCCTTCCAGAGAGGCCAGCCAAGGCAAGGCAGGACACCTTGGTCATCTCAGGGAGTACCACTGGCCTACGCTGGACAACTGAACCCAGTCAAGAAGGTCTCACTTTTACATTCTTAAAGCCATGTCTGCATAACTGTCCTGGATCCTGATAATTTGAATAATTGTTCTGAGCTGCATATTTTTTCATCTACATTCATTCCTACTTATTTTGTTTGATTTCCTCTTTCCCTTGCAGCTCAACTTTTCAAAACACTGAAGCACCTGCAAAGACAGCTCCTCAAGGGAGCCTGTGTTTCTTTTCTCTCTGTATGTGCTTACTGGATAGCAACAGTATTTGGGCTTCTTGTTAGAAACTTACTTCCTTCTCTCAACATCTGAACTAGTTCACTTCATGGGTAAGGCTCTTCCATAGGATTTATGGCTCTGGGCTTGCACACCACGTTCCCTCTGCATTGTTGGAGAAGGGCAGCCTGTGAAGGAGCACAATGGCTGGGCGAGAGCAAGGCACAGGCTGGCCATGGCTGGTGTTGGCTGCAGCACACCTGATCTCCCCTAGCTGGTCGATTGGCACAATAATGCCATAGTCTTGTCAAAAATATAAATACTACCAGAGTTTGGGCCAGAAATCTACTTCCTGGAGGTATCCTGAGCAATTTCTCCAAGTGTTGGCTGGATCAGCCCTCACCACGTCTCCACACACCAGTGCGTTCAGATGACTTTGCCGTAGGTCAGCAACGGTATGTACGGGAGGAAGAATTCCAGCTGTCCTCTTGCTTTGCAGCTTTCATACCACTGAAAGGTTAATGGGGCTGAATGCCTCCCTGATCCTCAAATACATGGGAAAACGTGGGGAACATAGCTAGTGCCTTTGAAACTTAGAGCTGGAGGAAGGCTGATCGGCCACCGGCATCTGTTCTGAGCGGGGCCGCCTGCGTGAGACTCACAGTGTCTTCTCGAGCCCCCAGCTGCTCTGCCATGGCACATTTCTGAAGTGGGAGAAGCTCCTTCGTTTCCATGGGCCCGGATGTCACTGTCACTCTGCATTTTAACTCCACAGGTTGCACAACTATCTCCCAGCCTCAATTCCTACATTCCTCTCCACATTTGCACTCTAGCAGCCAAATTAATATCCTTGCTCTTGTGAAGGCCCTGATCCCTCTCCCCTCCTTCCCTTCTTCCTCGCTCTGAAAGTGGGGGTCTCTCTATTCTTTATCACTGATCTTCCGTTGCCGATTACTGGTCAGATGGTGCTGCCACTGCATGGGCAAATATGGAAAATGGGTGGCAGGACATTTTTCCACTGAGGTCTGTTTGGGTCAGCAGGGAGCTACATTGTCCTGGGAAACATGTTCACACTGCCATGTCCAAAAGAAGGTCCAGCTGGTCCCTCCCCAGCCTCCCCCCTCTCCTTCAATGGTCTCCTGAAGTGTGTTTTATTTGCTAGATATCTTCTGATTAGATTTATGCTCTGGCCAGTTCAGCTATTTGAGATTCTGCAAAATCATGCAACTTCTCCTGAATTACCTATTATCTTATTAGTTATTTTTAGACAAACAGCTATTTTAGTTTATGTGGCATGGACAAGTTCCAGTGACTTCTCACACATGACTTTTGTGATTTGGGATCTGCTGAGTTATACAATCTCCTCTGCTGGTAACATCCAGCTGGTCACTTCCTCAAGGTAAAAATCTGCTCAGGGAACTGCTCTTATCTCAGATGCACAAACCTTTTCTGGCACAAATGCAACATGAAAGTAAAGCAACAAACTTCACTGGAGCCAAATGGGTGTCCCTCATTTCTGCCATCCTGAAGTCTTGCTGCTTTAAGCAATACTGTAAGAACAGAACAGAGAACTTAGAAGCAAGTTTAGAAGTTGCCTGACACAATTGCTACAGGCAGGCAAAGCTAATAATTGTGCATGGAAAAAATAGATACAAAATATTAAAATATTTTTCCTGAAATAAAAAATACCTCAACTTCCCTCTTCCTGCCCCAACCATGCTTTTTAAATGTGCCTCATGGGGGTGGCTCATGGTGCTGATACAAAACCCCATCGGTGGCCAGGCTGGGATGGGACCCCTGGCAGGAGTGGGAGTGGCAGAGGGGCAGGGGGCTGCTCTGCCCCACAGCCAGCTCTGGGATGCTGCTGCCACCGTGGCAGCCACCGGCTCGTGCACGCTGCTCACCCAGCCAGACCCAATGCACGGCACAGGGTCAGGAGCTGCTCACAACCTCCATGCCTTGCCTCTGTCTCTGGAAGGGGGTCTCACAGCTCTCCAAATGACACTGCTTCATAAACAAAAGCATTCGCTCAGTTCCTCTATCATTTCCTGAGCGGGCACATTTGTCTTCATCCTACTTATGACTGACAGCCAGTGCCTGGATCTACGCAGGAAATCTGCCTTGAATAACATGTGAGCATTGCCAAGAAATGCATTGCTGGTCTCCACAGGCACCACCAGACAACGTTACAATTACTTATCCTCAGGAGATCGAGTTGCACATGGTATTATTCTCCAAAAACCTGAGCACTTGCATATTGCCCAGTAGCTCTGCCTGGGGAGAGAGGAGGAACAGTGCCCAGGGCTGTTATTAGCTGCAGATAGCAGAGAGGTGCTGCAGGAACCGTTCGCTGAAGCATCCAGCTGAGCTGTTGCTGTTGAGCTTGCCGGGCAGCGGGGAGAGCCGTGACTCGGATGGGATCAGGTATTCAGAGCACAGCATGCACTCAGCTTCCCACAGGCCAGGGTCCTGTCAGCAGCGATGAGCAGCGGCTGCTCCATGTGTGCCAGGGATTTCACCTTGTGCTGTAGACAGCTCTGGGGCCAACCTCTGGGTGGGGCTGCCACATCTTGTGTGCTTGCAAAACCCTTCCCATCCCAGGTGCTCTCACAGGGATGAGGGGAGAGCATTTTTCTTCCTGCTTAAAAGCATAGAGGCCAAAGCCTGAAGCCCTGAAGGAGGTTTCATGCAGCCCTTACTCTGCTCTCACACCTCTCCCTGGCAGCGTGAGCTGTGTCCCTCCAAGCCAAGGCATTCCCTTTCCCACTAGGATGGGGACTGGCTGTGGCCATGGGATTTTTGCTCATTTTTACTCATAGAGGAGAGCAAGCTCAGAGGAGGGAAAGGCACAGAAAAGATGATCCTGCTGCCTGCTGGGGTTTCAGCCTGGTCCTCAGTAAGGCAGAGCCTTTCAGCAGGGCTGCTGTTATTTATTCACTTCATACGTGCTGTACCTCTGCGAAGGGAAAGCGTGAGAGTGACTCAGCTGCTGCCGCAGGGACTTATGGGTTCGGCCAGGCACACGGGGAGGGATGGCTGTGCTGCACATGGACACACCATCAGCTGCAGCCGCTGCTCAGCGCCTCTCATAGCAGTTTGGGACCAGTTCCCACACTGCTGGTAACAGGAGCTGTCGCCGAGTACAGCATGGCCTCCAGACACAAGCCAACCAGGAGGGCTTGCAGAGATGGCTTTTCTCCTCCTTGGAGGATCCACATCTGATCATCCAGCAATCTCCATTGGCAAATGCTGGCTGTGCCTGCTGCTGCCTCACCCCTGTGACCACCAAGACTCTGCATGGGCTTTAAGTGGATGGGGTTTTTTCTGTGTTGTCTCATGCCAACGTGCTCATTTCCTGGGAAAACCTCCCTATCAGGAGTATATTTGAGGGAGACGTGTTTGCTCTAAGACACACCTCCACAGTAAAATAAAACTTTTGCTGGTACAAAGGGGCAGAGGTCTGCCCTGGAGCTCCTGAAATCCTAGGTGAGATGTATCCTGCAAATTGCCTACTACAGAGCAATCGTTAGGCTGCGATGTTGTGACTGTGTGGCTGTGCCCTTACACGGGGGCCAAGTACAGTCCAAAGGGATTTAGATGCTCAGTCTGTCTTGGCTCTGCCCCAGGGCTGGATGACTTTCAGAAGTCCCTTTCAACCCTTATTTTCGATGATGCTATGATAAAATTTGAGAGAATGAAGGAAAAAATATAACTTTTTTTCTCCTGAGTGAAAATGAGTAATTTCTTTCTCCTCCTTGGTTGGCCTGACCCTGCAGGGTGGGCTGTGCTGTTTTCCAGAGGATAGGCGCAAAAATAAAATGCATGGTGCTCTTGCACTGATCTCCATAGGAAAACACTGCACTTGTGAGCAAAAAATGTGATTCCAAACACAAAAGCAGTGACATAACCAAAATATGTATATGGCTGGAGGAGGGATAAGCAGTTGTGAGAGGAAAGGTAACTCCTGTACCCTCAGAGGTAATGAGACTCCCTAAGAAATCACAGAATCACAGAATGTTTTGGGTTGTAAGGGATTTTTAAAGGTCATCTAGTCCAGCCCCCTTGCAGGGAGCAGGGACATCTTCAACTAGATCAGGTTGTCCAGAGCCCCATCCAGCCTGACCATGAATGTTTCCAGGGATGGGGCTCCTACCACCTCTCTGGGCAACCTGTACCAGTGTTTCACCACCCTCATTGTAAAAAAAAAAAAATTTTCTTTATATCTAGTCTAAATCTACCCTTTCTAGCTGAGACGGAGCTAGGTTTCTTTTTAGTAGCTAGAATAACACTGTATTTTGGTTTTGGCATGGGATTTGTTATGAGAGAAACGTTGGTAGTTTGATAATGACTGTGAGAATAGCCCAGCTTTTGTACGTAGGGTTAGCCAAGTGCTAGCCAAGTGAAAGCTCACAACCTTCTTTTAGTTTAAAACCATCACCCCTTGTCCTGTCACTACAGGCCCTGCTAAAAGGTTTGCTCCCATCTTTCTTATAGGCCCCCTTTAAATATTGAAAGGCCACAATAAGGTCCCCCCGGAGCCTTCTCTTCTCCAGGCTGAACAACCCCAACTCTCAGTCTTTCTTCAAAGGAGAGGAATAACCCCCTCCTACTCCATGGAAAGTGTGGGCATCTCTGCCCCATGCCCAGCATTGCACCTTCTGAGCCTTCAAGCAGAGACACTGTGTGTGATTGAACAGAGCCCTTTCCAGCAGCCAGCGAGGGTTTGCTGGCCACCCAGTCTCTGTCCTTCTCCCAGTTTCCACCTGCAGTGTTAAATGTAATGGTAAATGCATCGGTTTCTTCATGCTGATCGTCAGTGGCTGATACTGCCACAGGGATATTGACATTCAGCACAGAGTATACCTGAAAACTTGTCCCAGGACAAATTTTCCTGAAAAGGACCAGTATCCTCTTCAGGACTGTGAGGAGACACCTACATCCATCTGGGATCCACCACCCAGGACCCTTTCCTGAAGGCAGGTGTAGACAAAACACCTTTCACAGACCTCATCAGAGCCGCTCCTTTCTTTCCACGTGAATTCCCATTCCTCCTTTTCAGTGATTACTCAGAGGCTGGATCTTTCATCCCAGAAGTGTGGGAGCCAGATTTGGTGAGTGAGGGAATTCAAATCCAGGCTTGCTGACCAGTTAGTCCAGACTTCCCATCACTCTTGCTGAAAAGGGGTCTGCTGTGTAGCAGAGAATTTAGGATTGATCTGCTAGAGAGGGCACCACTGCAAATAGGACTGTGACTTAGTGGTCAGAGTATGCAGGTAGCTGCCAAACGTTGTTGTGCATTTTGCATTAAATATTTATCAGATAAAATAAGGAAATGGTTTTCTGGAGCAGAGTGCCCCCTCTCCTAGGTGAGTGGCTTGACTGCTAAACCATCCAAGTAATCATTTTTCCCTTGCTGCAGATGCTCTGGGGTTTCTTTGCCTTCTGCAATCGGAAAGAAAAACTGAAAGTTGAGTGTCCTGTCAGAAGCAACTTGCAAAATATTTCACTGAGGGATATCAGAATAACATTATTATAACACTGATTTTCAGTGAGGTTACAGGATTTTTGTTCTGGCTTCAGCTGGCAGGCTTTTGGGTTTTTTTAGACTACTCTAAGACAATGCTCTTTTTTCTCAGCTGCCCCACCCCTGTGGAAAATGAAGGTGATAATATGGCTGGTTTTCACTCTGTTTGCCTACGTGGTGTTGTTGTGAACTCTGAGCAGCCAAAGGCAAAAAGAGATCCCACAGCTCGATGTCAGAAATGGGTACATCCAACTGCAGCACTGGACAGTATTTAACAGCACCTGTAATTATCCAAAGGGGCTGCTGAGGGAGGCTGTGGTGGCTTCTTTGCTGCTTTAAGCCCTTAAATGAAGATTGTTATCTTTAGGAAGACTAAAGATTGCCTAGCATTTATCACAGAGTCAACACATGGGTAGGAAAACATGGAGACAGAGGGCACAGGGCTGGGGACAACTCAGGGAGCAAGAAGGTGGAGAAAAAGTGGGTCTGCAGGGATGAAGCCATAGTTCAAGGGGGGAAGTGTATGACCGACAGGCAGGGTCAGGGACAGGCTGTTAAGAGGGAACACTGCATTGGAAAATAACATAATTTGACTTTTTTATTTTAAAGAAAAATACAGTGTCCTCAAGTCCATGCTGGGACGCCCTCTCCAACCCTGCTCTGAACCTGGGTGTGTGACCAGCCGTTATCTGCAGCCTTGAAGCAGTCTGTCGTAGATATTTTTTGCAGCAGATATTCCCATCAGAGGAAGAAGAGTTGTGCCAGGAGCAAGGCTGGGGGACAAAGCCCCACCAGCAGTGAGGCTTGGCTGGGGTAAGGGCAAGACCATGGTTGCCCAGCTCCCGCACCTCGGAGCCTCCGGTGCGGCACGACCACACCTTCCCAGTGCACAGCGCGGTGTTGTCTGTTCCTCCTGTAATTAATTTTGCATGGTTAACTTGACATGATGTAACCCCCGTCCTTGTGACTCAGCATGCCAAATATAAGCATCAAATGACTACAGAGTCATCTGATTTACAGGAGCCTCACTTATAACACCTCATTACCGAGCCAGCAAACTATCTGTGAGCCAGCCAGTGGAGGGCTGACAGGAGAGCTTAGGAAAGCAGATTTTGGGAAGACTTTCCTAGGCAGGCCTGTGAAACCAGCCAGTTGCAGCTGATAAGCAAAACCATCCTCCCTTACCTTTTGCTTTTCCCTTCTTACTTCAGTTTCCATCCCTGAGCCATGTGGCTCAGGAAGACAAGCTGCCACAACCGAAGCCACCTAAGGAATAGTCTAGTAAGGCTGCTTAAAACCAAGTCAAAAAGATATCTGGCTGAGAGCTAGGCACTGAAAGTAAGATTTTTCCACCAACACAGTGTGAGAGCAAATAAAGCTCCCAGGGTCTGTGGCTCTGCCAATGGCAGAATTTGTATGCAGTGTCTGCATCTCTGCTAGCTTTTCCTTGAATCGGTGGTCAGAAGCTCTTGTTGGGTGTGAAGTATATTGTTCACACACAGGCTCTCTGCATTTGTTTTATTACATAAGGAGTGCCAGACCACCTATGTTTTCCTTCAAAACACCCTACTGTGCTTCACACCTCACTCTTAAAAATGCTAGATACGGGCAGTGGCTTGGGTGGGGAGTTCAGGCTGGGGCATTTTCTGAGTTACTCCAGCTAAAATGACCACCATGGGAATATCCCAGGTACTGAACTTGTGTTATCTGACTGCAAAACACCTGTTTGACATCACCTCTCTTTAAGCTAGGTTAATAAAGGAAATAGAGACTATTACATTCAAAAGAGTAATGCCACTGACGTTCAGCTCTCACCTAATCTGATCCCTGCTGTCACATACATTTCTCTTTCTGGGTTTGTGCAGGACTGCCTGTGCCCTGAAAACAAGATGTTACAGGGATGGGGCTCCAGCTGCTCTCAGAGATCTCCTGTTTGTAGATACAGAAGACACATACCCAAAGCCCTTCTCCCCACAGTGCAAGGCAAACATCTCTCTAGCAGGGCAATTCCCTAACCTCCAGGCTATACCATACTTGGGATAAGGGTTTTCCAGGAGCAGAGATGGGCACCCAGGTCTCCCCACAGCTAGATGAGTTAATACCAGTCCCTTGCAGCCACAGGGAAAAAAAAAGTGTTTTATTCCAGATCTCTGGGCTATGCCCAGCCCCACTTACTCTGCTTGAATCACAGCAGCACCCGTGTAATGGCCATGCTCCCTACCTGCACATCTGCTAGTCAACAGCTGATTGCCATGATTTAGGAAATGCAAGTGAGACTCCTTTCTTAAGGAAAAGCCAGAATCTTTGGGTGTATGGTAATCCATGAGTGTTTTTCATACTTTTTCTGTGCCTTTTTATGCAAAGCTGTCATGGGAGACATGACAATCAGAACCTCTCCAGCTTTGTCCATGTATGAACAGTGTCTGTATTTAAAAAAAAAAAAATAAATCCTGGAATGCTGGGCCCAGTTCACATGATTTATTGCTTCAGGATCAGATTTTCAGGAACTCTGTGAGAACCTCTGGGATCAAAGCAGCCTAGTGAAGGTAAGGTGCTGTTATGCTTATGACTTCGTTTGCCTTATTTTCCCCATAGGGAGAAGTAATTGTGAATGCAGTTTGTGTCTGGAGGCAGTGTATTCTACAGAAATGCCACTTATTACTGTGTTGCTTTTCATCTGCAGAGGGGAAAAGTGATGTGAAAATGCCTGGAGGAGCAGAAATGTGGTAATATGAATCTCAATTTACCATGCCTAGAAGAACCTCATGCAGACAAAGACTTGATAAAAGAGTCAATGCTGAATAAAAATTCCCAATTAGAGCCCTATCACAAGCAGCACTTACACAGTGAGATGTATTAGCTCTCACTGTTTTTACAGAAGCCTGTGCTAGTGCATGCTTGCTTGGCTTTTTTATAATCCGTCTGTACATCTCTTGCCTTGAAGTTGTTGATTGCTTTCCAGCTACCTGCATACCGCTTTGAATGGCCAAAAGCACTGGGTGTGGTGCTGGGTAATTGGTCAGAGGCATGGCAAAGTCATTGCCCCAAGACAGGGCACTAGAAATCCCCAGTCCCAAGATAAAGAGTTTTTACCTGTGACCAGTGAGTTACCATCACTTTAAACAGAAACATCCACTTAGCCTTGAACCTGATAGAAACTGATAGTGCTCAGCAGCTCAGACCTCACTTGTGTCAATTTGGGGACAGAAGTCTGATTTTCAGTGCTGGGTTGGGAAAGTAGCCAACAGGCGGAGGGAGGGCATGTAGCTGCTGGTTTGGGGCCCTAAATTTTTTTTGATGGCCTGGAAAACCCCAGTTTGTGAGGGTTGCCTGCACCCCATGGATTGGGGCACAGCCCTGGTTTGCACGAACCTGGTTTTGAAGACCATTCCCAGCTGAGCAAGGGGCTCATCCCAGTGATGCTCAGCCTGGGATCTGGCAGCCCTCCATCTGCACCAGTATCGGTGTCACTGTGCATTGGCTGCTTTTGCTCACTCCTTGCACCACGTAAGCCTGTGGGGCATTTCCTCTTGCAGGAACATGATGTTGCAGGCTTGTCTTCACCCTTTCTGTCCTGGAATTTGTACCTGCAGTGCTCTGTGATGAGCTTCCAGGTTATTTGCTTTGCTTTTCCCATTCCATTACGTTTTGAGGAGGTAAAGCACAAACACCTTTTGCCACCTCCTTGCAACTGGCACACACTGGGCTGCACCTTGCTCTTGCACCTCCTGTGCATTGCGAGCTCTTGGGCAGCAGATATGCCCGTGGCAGTCCTTGCAGCCATGCCCATCTGTGTGGCAGGTCCCCTTCGCTCCCTGCTTGCTGTAATCACTTTGCTGTGTCAGTGGCAGGGATGCTGCAAAGCCTCAGTGCAGGGAAGTCCTCCTGCAGCGCTACCCTGGCTGGAGGGATGCTGCTGAGCACCACCAGCACTCTCTCCCTGCTCTCAGCACCAAGCCTTATCAGTGGTGAGGCTAACTGATAAACCAAGGCAGTGCCGTCAGAGGCTGTGTTATGTGCATTTTGGCCACACACACAGAAACACTCGTGCGTGCACGCACACACACACACACACACACACACACACACACACACATTCCTGCCAAGCGGGAGGCAGCAGTGAAGCCACCAGCAAGCTGGGAGAGAAGTGGAGGGCTCTCAGGGAAGAATTAGACTTTGAGGGACCCCTTTGCATCCAGCCTTTTCCTCCAGGTAGCAGCTCTTTGCATTCAGCCTCTTCCTCCAGGCAGCAGCACATTTCTAGCATCTGATTTTCCCCTCAGCAAAGCCATGTCACCTGCTCTGACTGAATTATTTCTGATTTCACCCAGTGTAAAACAGATTCTGCTACTGGGTCATTTATAACCGACCCATCACAGGGTGCCATATATCCTGCTGTCAGAGTGAGCATCAATGATTTATTTGGTGTGCTTCCCTTAAGAAATTACTCATTTTCATTCAGGAGAAAAAAAAGTTATATTTTTTCCTTCATTCTCTCAAATTTTATCATAGCATCATCGAAAATAAGGGTTGAAAGGGACTTCTGAAAGTCATCCAGCCCTGGGGCAGAGCCAAGACAGACTGAGCATCTAAATCCCTTTGGACTGTACTTGGCCCCCGTGTAAGGGCACAGCCACACAGTCACAACTTCGCAGCCTAACGATTGCTCTGTAGTAGGCAATTTGCAGGATACATCTCACCTAGGATTTCAGGAGCTCCAGGGCAGACCTCTGCCCCTTTGTACCAGCAAAAGTTTTATTTTACTGTGGAGGTGTGTCTTAGAGCAAACACGTCTCCCTCGAATATACTCCTGATAGGGAGGTTTTCCCAGGAAATGAGCACGTTGGCATGAGACAACACAAAAAAAACCCCATCCACTTAAAGCCCATGCAGAGTCTTGGTGGTCACAGGGGTGAGGCAGCAGCAGGCACAGCCAGCATTTGCCAACGGAGATTGCTGGATGATCAGACGTGGCACGAGTGAAGTCTCCCGGGAAGGAAGGATGCTCCCATCCCTTCATCTCAGTCAGCCCAGCAGGACACTTCCTTTTCAGTAAGCAACACACCGCATGGGTACACCACCAGCAAGACGTACCCAGCAAGTCTGTCGGGCATCCAGCAAACCTGACGTGAGCAGCCGGGCGGTTGTTTCCTCTACAGGGGCCTGTATGGAGCATTTGGTGCCCATGGTACGACTGCCTCCGATGCCACAGCACGAATCGACTTCTTCCCACAGCAGGATGAAGGAGTTTAAAGCAGGCTGCTGTGCTCCTGCTCAGGTGTGTACCTTCCTTACAGTGTCCAGGTTTCCAAGCAGGTGTGTTTTGTAGTTTCTGAAATGGCTGGGTGGGAAGCTGTGTGTTGTCAGTGTCACCTTTGTGTGAATTCCTTTTTCAGGCATTTATTTGTTTTGCCAGCATCCTTAATGCATCCTTGCTATGGGTGTAGCATCACGCCAACAAAAACCTCCAGAAATTTCAGTGAGGGCATCTGATCCTATATTAGTTTGCAAGGACAGTGAATGTTTTTCAACTGGTACTTGAACTTAAAACCTTATTACGATTTATAGCCCCACAGACCATCTTTCCTCCTTCTCTGCAAGGAGCTGAGCTTTGAATCGTTAAGCGCTGTGCGTTGGGAGGGGTGGCACGGCTCTGCGGCGGCACTGCCTGCCCTGGCTGCCATCGGCGGCTCGGGGGACGTGAGGGGAGCGCGTCAAGGTGACGCTTGTGTTGGTGATCCCAGGAAACTTTCCCTGGAGTTTGTCCAGAGACAAGTCCTTTCTGAGCAAGGATTCACTCTTTCCCGAAGTCACGTCTCACAAAACATGGCGTCACGGGGAAAGTTATGACATGTGGGCGTGGGGCAGTATTAAGAGGGGACAGTTGTTTGAGTCTGTTCACTCTTCATTTAATCCATGGAAACAAACAGTTCAGCCTCAAGTAAAAGGTGGTGATGCTTTCCCTTGCTTCTGCAGTTTCAGGATTGAGAACATTTGTTTATCTGCAATTTAATATCTACGCAGAGCACTCGGATCACACCGGTTGTTGTATTTAGTGCTGGTAATGTGCTGCTGAGAGAGGAGGCTTTGCAGCCTGAAACATATTTAGGAGAGTATATAAATGCAGGGGAGGGGGAGGGGAGGCAAGGAATCCCTAAAGACATCATTTGTGTAACTATAGACATAAAAATTTAAGCCACTTCAATAAAGGACACATAAATAGTCTGCAGTCTGTCTTGAACCCTAGCTGTTCTACTCTGATTTCTAAATAGAATATGATAAATGTTAAAAATAATCCAATAGATAAATTTTGTCTTTTGGATTGTTTTTACCAGGTCAAAGGCCATTATTGCAGTAATTGAATAATCCCACAGACCTTTGCTCCAGACATTCACTATGGAAACTAAGCAATGAGGACTGACTATTCTATGTTCCAGTCATCCAGACAGCATTTTAATGGGAAAGAAAAGTCTGATGCACTTAAAAGCCCCTCTAAAAGCAGATTATGGGGAAAAAAAAATAGATGCTCAGTTGAGATGTAGGCTGGTGATTCACTTCAGAATGCTGTAAATGTTAAAAACTGATAATTTCAGCAGGCGTGCAGGACATATAAATGCCTTTCCCCCCCCTTCGTTCTCTAGACTGAGAGGGAAGGGGGAGGGCTGTTTTCTTTTCATGAGACCACTGAAAAGCACAGATTTTTTCAAGTAGAAATCGGAGTATTGTTCTGAGATTGTTTTGAGATTATTAAATGAAAAACACACTGCTGTTGAAAGTTTTGCATGTCACATTTAGACAACAGTGAACGTGGAGATGTTTATTAATTATAGGATAGGATAATCTAATGACTCCAGCTGAGATCATGATGCAGTGTGCCAAGTATTATATACACATCGTGCAGTGAGGTGTAAACACAGCCAGGGACACCTTAACTCTAAGTAGACTTGTAACTGATCACTGTTATTTCATCTGTTCTTACATCCTTGCAAATCCATTGACTCTAGTTGAGATGCTCTCGATCGACCTCATCTTTGGATGGAGAAAATCATAGGCAAATTTTGTTATTCTTATTTTATATGAGAATGGGGCAGGGGAAAGATAAATTACTTGTTTAAAGTCATAGCAATAATCTGTGGAAAAGGTGGCCTTGACTCCAGATACAATGTTTTAGATGCATAAGCCTTTTTTCTTCCTGTAAGAAACTGGCTAAGCTCATTTCAAGGCTTCCAATGCAGCACTAATCGGTCCGGTAACTGAGCCAGCCAGACTCAGATGATGTTGCTAAAAACATAATGGAATTTGGTTGCAGAATTTAACATTTAGAAGTCCAGCAGCGGCTCCACAGGTCCTCTGAGAGGCTAAGTATTTAAGATCCCAGATTTGAAGCATTGCAGATTCATTTTTTTATGCGTCTTCAGCAACCTAAAAAAAGCCAAGTCTGCTGAATAGGTGCAGCCGCATTACCGGGAGAAAACCATTTAAGATCTGGCACAGTGAAGAGCAAATGTTTAAAAGACAAGTCTATCAGTCTTTAATGAGGTTATGTGGGGACTGAGTGGTCATGTCATTATTGAGTAATCCTTAATGCAATGTGCACTGAATCTATAATTAAAGCAGCTTCCACCTTTATCTCACATGCTAAATCTTGATTTCTCCCAGTTCTTGCAAAACCTCTCTCCATTTTAAAGGTGCACTTGATATATTTATGAGCCCTGAAAGTTTTCATCTTGACTAATCTAGTGGCACCGTGAAGGGCTCACTTGGAGCTGTACAGGAGAACAAGAAACTCAGATCCTAAATGGTATTTCATAATGAATGGGTTTCAGCAAAATAAACCAAGTTTCAACAGAGTGAAGCATCTTTATCAGCTCTTGTCACCCACAGTCTCTTGCTGCAGCATGGCTCCTGCCTGCTTGTACTCTTTCCCTATGGAGAGAGTGTTCTCTGCTCCTTCTTCAAAAACTCCTCTTTCAACCCAGAGCCCCTTCAGATCACCTAGCAGTCTCCTTCCTCCTCCCCCACTGAAAACTCTCCCACCTGAGCCACTGTAAAATTCTCTAACAGCACCTGTTGCTGACAAAAGCAAATCAAAGCAAAAAACCCCCAAAACCTATATTTCTCAAAATGACAGCTTGGAAGCACTTATTCAGGCTTAATGGCTGCCAAGATACCCACAGAGATAAGAGAAAGAAGGAAGCCTGTGGGTACTAAAGGGCAGATTCTCTGAGCAAAACTGGCCGGAGTTGAGTAATGCCAGAGCAAGTTCTCTGCCTGTCTTTCCTGAGCAACCGGGCAATTGTTCTAAAAGCACAATAAATAATATTATCAGCTAATTTCCTTGTGGTCACAGAATCATCATAGAATTATCCAGGCCCTGACCAACAATTTGGGATTTTCTTTCAGTTCCTCACTGTATCCCAGGTTCCCTGTGTGACCTTCAGCAAGTCCTTCAGACGAAACTTCTTGAATACCCAGGTTCCCAATTCCCACTGAGTTAGGTCAGTGAGTATTAAGGACCTCTGCAGTGGTCAAGCTATGCCTCAGGGCCCAGCTTGTACAGTCCTCCCTTTCTCCTGATTGCTTTCTTGCTTATTTAGACATGTTGGGACTGGGTAGCAGAGCCTGCCTCCTCTGCAGCATCCACCAGAAGAGAGTTCCAGTTTCAATTTGAGGCTCTAATACATCTTCAACCACAACACAGTAGTCATAAATTACAGATGGTGGCAAAGCTTTCATGTTTAAGCAAGAAGTGCACAGAGCACTTTATTTCCTCGTAGCAGATGACCTAAATAAAGCCTTAGTTTTCCTCCAGATAATGAACTAGAAGTGTGTGCCAGGTGTAGTTTCCACAAAACAGTAATTTCTGTAACCATGCAGCCATAGATCTATGTTCATAGCTGTCTCAGCACAGATAAACACATCAAGAGTTTCTCCTGAAGCAGGAGCGACACTTGGGCTGCATCTGAGGGGAACATGTTACCATCATTGAGAATTCAGGAGAACTGGCATGATTTCACAGCACCACTTCTGCACAAAATGAGACGCTTTTGAAGGTGGGTGAGCCAAGGGCACCTAAACAGGGCAAGTGTGTTACAAATAGTTTCTGAGAGCTGCAGCCAAGTCCAGCTGAGCTCTCTCTGCTGCCTGCTGTTGGAGAAGGTTTCATCTGCACTATGCCTGCTACCCAAATCCTTTAGGTAACATCCAAGAGATGGGAAGGGCCAGGGGTCTGGGTGGTCCATTGTACAAACTACAGACTTTTCATGTCAAAGTGAGACCACAGCATGATCCTCCTCCTCACATTCACTGTGCCCAGTTTCTGCACAAATCCCAGGCTTGCGAGCTGGAGGAACATCTTGGTACAGTTTGGCTAGGGAGGATGAAGAAGGCACACTGCTGACGGAATGTTTAGATGGTGACCTTGGTTAGGACATGGCAGGAAGATGTGCCAGGGGAGGTTTAGGTTGGACATTAGGAAAAGGTTCTCCAGGCAGAGGGTGGTGGAGCACTGGAACAGGCTCCCCAGGGAGGTGGTCATGGCACCAAGCCTGACAAGATTCAAAAAGCATTTGGCCAAGGCCCTCAGACACACGGTCTGAATCTGGGGATTGTCCTGTGTAGGGACAGAAGTTGGACTCCATGATCCTTGTGGGTCCCTTCCAACTCACAACATTCTATGATGCTGTGATCTGTTCCATGTTGACTGTGATCTTCATCTCTGCCCTTCACAGGCTTGGTGGGGAGCTGGGGGTCTGAAGGGAAATTGCCCACTCGAGGGGACTGCTGGGGGTGGGATTTGTTCAATTTGCCAGGGCAAGGCAACAAAAGAGAAATTGAACACTTAAAGCAAGATGTTGCATTTTGTTCCTCATTCCTCTAACATATAAAGCCATCACAGCTAAATGCAAAGGGACCCCACAGCGTTATTTTTGCACCTCACTCTTATTGAAATTAATGAGAATTAGGCATTAGACAGCTAAATGCTGTTCTGGCACTAATCCTAATTCTGTACTGTGTCCAGTGCCCCATTAAGAAGGCAAAGTTACGAAATGTCACAGAGCCTCTGAAACAAAGGTGACTGATGTATTGGTAAATTGGAAATGCAATTCACTCCATCTTCAGTTCAGCTGTGTCCTGTGTCTGACACTGGTTGCATTATATTAATCTTTTTCTTTTTTGGAGATCATGCTCCTGGGGAATTTGAGTCATATATAAATCAACTTGCCTTACATTTCACATTTTTTTATTAAATTGACAAGTACTGGAAGTTAGAGTTTTAGGAGAGAGCTTTCAAATTAATGCAAAGCTTGAATTATTCTTGTACTGCAAACCAGTGGGAAGGAGTAAAGATCCTTCTGACTGGCAGCCAACAGCCACTTAAATTAAGGAAGAATCAAACCTTTTGCCAGTTTTGAAAAAGTCAACACATCTGTCTGAGTTATGAATTAGGGATGCTGAGTTTAGACCAAAGATACGGACAAAACCAGATCTGGATCTTCACTTTGATGCAGAGGACTGAACTCTGTTACTCCTACTTTTATGTGTTTGTCAAAACAATGTTGAAAAGCACCTCTGCTTAAATAACTTAAACACTCGGGAGAACACTAACAATCCTGGGATCCCGTGAGGCTTTTCTTTACTTCAGGCTTTCCTTTGTTGGTTTACTTACACTAAAACTCCAGCTTGAAATTAGTGGCAGCTTTGTTCTATACTGAAAGAACTTGTGATCTTCTAGCTTACTGGGAACTGTTGTATATGTTGTCTCAAATCATGCAAAAAATAAATTTTAATAGCAGTTTTAATTTTAATTTAATTATGATGTATTTACAAATTATATATATAAATAAAATTTGATTGTAATTTCATTATAATAACCATTACCAGTCCTGTAGTTAACATATACTATGAGTAGGCTTCAAAGCATTTCACAAAAGGAGCAAACATATAATTACCACTGTTTTACAAGTGGAAAAACTGAGGCAGGAGGTGTCTTGGCCAGAAGAAGGCAAAAGGTTAGCACCAGGAACCGCACCTCAGTCCTCCTGAGTCCAGCTCCATGCACAGTTTGTGAGGCTGGTTGGATGCTCTGGCATCTTTCTGGCAGCGTAAGCTAAGTTGTATATTTGGGATCTGTAACTTCTTTTTCCAAACCCTCTTCTCCCTGCTTCTCCCCTGCAAAGTCCTAGACATCACCCACCCCCTCCAAAAAAAAAACCCATTAGGCAATACAGGCTAATTATTATTGTGTCAAAACATTCTATCTTTGGCAATCAGTCAAACAAGACATTGTCATGGAAGGTTTATAGACCTGTAGTTACCTCTTTTGTTAAAAAAATACCTGTGAAGTGACTACCTCGATTTAGATCTCTTGAGGCTTCACTTGTACAAACCAATGTCCCACTTGCAAGACTTTTACTATTGGGCCACCTCCCATGATCCTTCCTGGCCATTTTGCTACAGCTGCTGCTTACCCCTACAGACAGACACACCAAGAGCTCATGGGGTTTTTTGCCAGATCATCATGCCAAACAGATAAGCAGAACTGGATTGCTGCAAGAAATGTGTGGGCGAAGAATCAATCCTTTCCTAATTTGCTGCTAATAACCCCCTAGTGTGACCTAACTCCATACCAAGCATTAGACTGTACAGTTTAAGAACTTAAGAAAGTAGAAATATGTACCTAAACCACAATGTGGTCCAAAGGGTATAAAAAAGGTGTGTTTATAAAGAAAAGAAGGCTGTGAAAGGAACGATCTATAAAAATAAATGAGGATATAGAAATGAAACAGGAAAATAAGAGGTAAAGAGCTTGACTGCAGCAGTAACTGATCTTCCTGGCTTGTGAGTTTTTAATGGTGATTTCTGTCATCATAATACTCATAAAAGAGATTGAAATATGATTATTTTTTCTTTACTTTTAAAAAAATCAATTTTTTTTCTCTGCACTGGTGAAACAACAGCACATTCTCTGGAAGAGAAAAGAGAGAGACATAGTTCAAATACATTGAAAAGGAATGGAGAAAGTATGGGGTAAAGATATGTCTGGACGAATCAGGCATATACTGCTGGGAGAGATGAAGTTACACAGAAAAGTTGGCACGTTTGTAAAATTTCCTGCCCAGATTGTGCCAGCAGGACTTACACGTGGCTTTTGAGTGTGCAACAAGCCTTGTGTGTCCATGACAGGGGCTTTTACCCATGTGATAGTTGCTTCTGCTGCTTTGAATGATCCTCTGGGCTCCAGTCCAGAGGGGTGTGTGGATGCAGACACACTGTCACAGCAGTCAGTGTATGAAACGTGACCTGGGACTTCAACGTAACTGTTGTTATTCCAGGAAGGTGAGAACTGAGGGAGATGTGTTTTGTGCCACTTTGTTTAAAAGCCTGTAACACAGAGCATTGCCCTGAACTGCAGGATCCCTAAATTTGAATTCTGGCTCTTTTATCAGCTTGCTGGGTGACTTCAGACAAGACCCTCAAACTGCCTCACCTTCCCCCTCATGCAGAGGAGACCATCCAGGCATCTTTCATGGAGCAGTCCAAGATCCACTGATGAAAAAGACATATATGTTGTTGTTATCTATCTTTAGCACTTCTGAGTATGTGGAATGGGTGAGTCATGCCCAGCAGACAGCAGGCTCTTATCCAAGAGGAGTGTATTAAAGTTATGAACATGGCAGCATGAGGAGAGGAGAGGAGAGGAGAGGAGAGGAGAGGAGAGGAGAGGAGAGGAGAGGAGAGGAGAGGAGAGGAGAGGAGAGGAGAGGAGAGGAGAGGAGAGGAGAGGAGAGGAGAGGAGAGGAGAGGAGAGGAGAGGAGAGGAGAGGAGAGGAGAGGAGAGGAGAGGAGAGGAGAGGAGAGGAGAGGAGAGGAGATTTTCACAAGTGCTTCATAGCCAAAGGCAGGAGTGTCTGGAAGTGGGAGGATGAGTAAAGCACGCTATGCAGTCAAGGCCCTATGCAGTAAACCCCCATTTTACACCACTCAGCCCCACTCTGAGCGGGAACTGCTCTGTGGCTCCCCCTGCTCTTCCTGTGCTCCTGCCCACAGGCACTTTGGATCTCACCAAAGAGGTCCAGAGCTTCCATCTCCCTGGGGCTCTATTGCTGCCTAATTTTGGTGAAGAGTTCCAAGAGGTTGGCTTGTGCACTCACCTCATCCAAGGGCACAGGAGGGGAAACAGAGGGGGAAAGGTACAGGAGAAACACAGCACAAACCAGCGAGAGGAGCGAGAGAGAGTGTGCAGGTCTGTTACGATCATGTTGTATAGAAGAGCTACCAGCACAGCTTGGAGATTATGTTGTTGGTGGAGGGGATGGTGTGGAAGACAGCACAAAGCAAGGTGAGGGTGAAGGAGATAGGCAGTACACTTGGGTGCCTATGAGGGAGTGTAGGACTAAGGGAAAAACATGATTTAGAGACAAGAGAAGAATCCAGAGACAGGGTAAGGAATTATGACATGGTAAGAGCAAGAGTGGTCAAGGGCAAACAGAAGAACAAATCTCCCTGAGATAAGATTAAATAGTTAAATAAGTCTGAACATTGCATCGCATTATTGCTGGCTTGCTCTCACTGTAGCAGTTACTGAACAAACTCCTTAGTTAAAGATATGCAGATACACAAAAGAGGAGCCTGTAAAGACCATGTCAGCCTGCAGTCCTGGAGTGACTCTCATTTGCAGTCATCCCTGGGTTAATGAGCTTTTGGAAACCTTTGGTCCAAGCATGATTTTACCATCACCCCTGGAACCAAGTGAACTGGTAGCAGTGTTGTTCTCCTCTCATCATTGCTGTTAGTTGCTGCTTTCATCTCAGGCTCACCAGATGGAATCACAGCAAAAGGAAACAGAAGAAATAATTCAGGAGAAAAAAAAAAAAAAGTATGGGAAGGGTATTAGGAGCTCCTTTTAGGTGTTCTTCAGGATTATCCAAAGCCTGTGACAAGAGTGGTGTTACCAGCTTGCCTGCCCTAAATCAATCCATAACAAGACCAGAGAGGGCCAGGAGCTCCAAGGCATAATGCAGGGGCCACACATTTCCTGTGGAAGTCAAAGAGCTCAATTCACACCCAGGATAAACCAGAAAGCACTGTTAAAAGCAATGGAGAGACCATTTTCCAGTGTCTGGAAGCACATCCAGGAGATGGACTGTGCCTAAGGAAAGGGCTGAGTCCCATGAAACTGGATGAGGGATGCTACAGGCATCCCTGGGATGTGGCAGGGGAGGCTCAGAGGCCCATTGTGGACCCTTATTTGCTTGGTGCTGGGAAAAAGGAACAACAACAACAACCACAAAAAAGATAGAAATGAAAAAAATAAGACTGTTTGTCCTAAACTGGGTGGAAATTTCAGGGTCAGGACAGGAGGTCAGAATCTCTTTGCTGTTGCCGAACATTTTCTCAGCTGTTTGCCTGCCCTAAGACCATTCAGTAAATCTCCTAAGGAAGACTCCACAGGTGTAAATGCCTTAACTCCCCTGGCTTTGGGTGGTGATGGGGATATTGCTGATTTGAACCAGCTGAGGCTCTGGCTTCTCTGAGCCCAGAATGGTTTGACCTGAGAATAAAATGCCAACAAAGAGGAGTGTGCCTGGGTGAACTGGAAGATGATGACCAGCCTAACAGGTGAATGTTATCTTGAAAAATCTGATTTTTCTGCAGTGGTTCAGTAGTTACAACACTTGCATTTGTTATTCTTCATCCATTCCTAAAATCTAGGTTCCAGGATATCTCTGTGTTACTGCTAGCTAATGGGAAGCCTGTGTATCTCACTCAGATGTTATTAATTCCAAGCGAATACACTTGTTAGCTTTCTCTACTTACCCTCCTCATGTTCTCACATAAAAATGACTCAAAAAAAATGTATTTCCTGGAACAGTCCTTGACAGCCTGTTTACCACCTTAGATTGATCACCCATCACAGACTCTTTCTCTGCCATAACCACTCAATATTTCATGGCCAGGCCAAGAACTCGCATTAAGTAGGGAAGATTTGCACGGCGTGTCTCTGAGACAGAGGAGCCCTTTGAAAGGTTAAATGCTGCGGTCTGCAGCACTCTCTGTCTTGGCTGGAGGCTGAAACACTTCAGGCAGGAGCGTAAGACAAGCACTCTGCAGGCATGGGGACTACTGCATGCTCAGAAGGGGCTTTGGAAACTGGAAACTGGTGGAAATGGAAGCAATCCTAGTTCAGAAAATTATTAGACCAATTTATGTTTCTCTTCCCTGCATCACTCCCCCATGGAACTTTTCCAATCTGCAATAAAACTGTGTTTTTAATTTTGGCTCCATGTGAATAAAACCACAAAACAAGTAATGGTTTGCTTTATTTTTTCCTCCTTTTGCCTTTGTCCCAGTTCCATTATCGCCAGAGAGGAGGATTCAGGATGGAAAAGCAGAGAAGGAGAAACAGCCACACAAAACCTAAATGAGTGAAAAATGTGAGTGATCTTGAAACACAAGGAAATGTTTCACTCTACAACAAAACTAAATAAAGTTTTGCCTAAAAATCTGGAGTGTTGAACAAGTAAATAAATAGCCAGAGCTCTCGTGCTATTTAAAAAATAATATCTTATTTCAAATGCACTGATCACTGACAGCATTTCAAGTTCTTACCAAAATTTGCCATTGAGATTCCTATAACATAGAAGGTCCCTGGAGGTGGGCTGAGTGAAAGTCAGGGAGATGGGATATGGGATATTTGGAAACACAAGCTGCTCCTCACTTTGAGTGGCTGGAATATTACCTGTGGCTCCAGCTCCAGTCTGGTCAGTGACTCCTTGATGGTGGTGGCCGAGCAGCAGGATGGCCTGGCCACAGGTGCATGTGCCAGAAGCAAAGGGTCTGTGAACTGGACCTCCAGCCAGAAGCAAGGACATGTGGCTGGTGGGAATGGTGCTGCCTTTAGCTATGCAGGGCAGAGAGAGCCCTGGGAATTGCGCTGAATCAGTCCAGAGCCGGCGTGTAGTTGCTCACAGCATGGTATTTCATTAGAGTAATTTACTTGTGTTAAACAGGTTGGTGAGTAGCAGGACTTTCCAATCAGTCCATTTCTGGGTAGGCTTGTGAAGTCCTTTGTTTCCATCAGCATTAATTATCCATGGCTTGCTCTGCGGGGGTGTTATAAAAACAAGCCTGGGGAGGTGGAGACCTTCACCGAGGCACTTTTGAAGAGGAAATTCAGGGCATTTGTGTGCAGTGAGATGTGAGTGAGCCTGGTGGGCTGGTAGCATGATACAGCACAGCACGTACTGCACAGAGAGAGCCAGGGAGCCCAGAGACACACGCTTCCTTTGGCCAGGGCTGTGCCGCCCACCTTGCTGGGAGATGCTCCCCTTGGGCACCGCAGTGCTGTGGCCCGGCTACGCGGCTTCTGGCTACCCAGCCTGCAAAGCCTGTGCTCATTCTGGGTCTCTGCACAGCGTCTGTCACGTGGATGGACCCACTCTTGGTCACCAGCATTGTGCAGGTCTTGCAGAGCTGAGCTGGGCAGTGCCTGAGCTCCCTGTGTTTCAGCTCTTCAGTAAAAAACTGGGAACTGCTGGGCATTTACTTTGCAGCGGAGTTTTGAGGTTAAATCCATCAAAACTCAGTGTTCTGCTCCAAGGAGGCCATGTAAGTCCTATCTATATTTTCTGAATTGTGTTTAATTCGATCCAGGCCTTGTCTAATCATGACATGGTTTTCTGAGAAAAGTCAGCATAACGTCAGACATTTCCTAGCGAGGAGAAGCTCCGACTGCTGCTCCCTGTGTACCCTGGTCCTGAGGACTGGTGTGTTCCAGCTGTACAAGCCATATAAACATTTTTGCTGTGAGGTTAGCAGATCCCACCTGAAATCTCTGTGGATTCATTGCAAAGTGGAGGAGGATGTCCTTTGATCCCTGTCTGACATTCCTTGCCATTTCCATGCTTCTCTGGTTGCTAATCTGTCCACCACCTTGTAGTCAAATGACCCTTTTGCCAGAGTTCCCGAGGGAGTCCGTTAACGATGTAAATCCCCCTTACACCGTGAATCAACCACACAACTGCCTGATCCAGCTCCTCCTGGATTTAGCCTTGGTTTTGCCAATGGTTTGTCATGGAGCAGAGTCAGGCCACTCTGAGCATCAAACCAGTCACCCAGCACTGCCCCTTAATCATCACCCAGCAAAGCAGATTAATGCCTCTGTGCTTCTCCCTCATCCACTCCGTGCCTCCCCTCATTAATAGCTTCTGAGCAGCTGACTTTAGCATAATGCAGTGATCCAAACATAAGCAGACACAGCGGGATTTACTGGAAGATGTCGTCTCTCACAATTCATTATTTATAACAGTGCTTTATGATTAAACTTGAAGGCATTAGGATGGTGAAAGCTCAGGCTGAGACAATGTCAGCTTACTCAGGCACACATGGATATGGCCATACTATAAAAAAATAAAATAAAAAAAATGGCAAGCCCTGTCTATGGGATATAAAGGGAAAAGCTAAGCAAACAAAGATGACAGTGTAAGGGTGAAGGGGTTGATTCTGATCTGTGGGAAGGCACCATAATTTGTGTGGGTAGCACTGGAGCTGGTTGCTGGGGCCAGCCTGCCTGCACAGACCCAGATGGAAGTGCAGCAGCATCCTATTTCTCCCTGGCCTGGCCAGGATGCAGGTTCTCTCTGGGGAGGTGCACCAAGTCCATCTGGAGCAGCCATGCTCTGGTGTTCTCCACAAAGCTCATCCACAGCAGTGAGCTCTGCCAACCTCCAGCCCTCCAACATTGCCAGTTACTTATGGAGGTGTGCAAAACACTAATGCTTAATCCTTCTGCTGCTGATGCATCTACAGAGAGCTCTTCATCACATGTGGGTCTGAGAAACCCCCCTGTGAAGCTGTCAGTCATAGCTGGCAACTACAGCAAATATTCTGGCAGCATTGTTAGTAATATGCCAAGCACCCAGGATGCACCTAAGTCTTGGCAGATCTGAATCTACAGTCCTCAAATCTGCAAGGGGACAAAGGATTGCCTGCACATTCACACCCTGTGCTCACCAGCCTTCACGCTCAGGCCAATGCAGCCCTGTGGTAGTTTGGGTATAGCTGATACTAGAGATGCTGTTTGAGCGTGACCACAAAGCAAAACATGCCTCCCACAGTGCCTCTGCTTGGTCATCACCCTACCCCCCCCCATGCCTCTTTCCACACTACAGATGGGTCTGTGCATTTGGTGAAGGGGGGGGCATTTCAAAGACCCCCCCATTGGGCTGCTCTGTGCTGATGGTTCAGAGCCTGTTTGTCAGAGCTTTCTCCTCCTGAAGACCTGTTCTTCCCATAGCACCATCACCATTGCACAGGTCAGCTGTTCACAAGCAAAGCAGATACTCTTAGTGCAGACTGATGGAGGCTTTTTCATCCCACCTAGCACAGGCTTTCAGCTCCCAAACGGAGCAGAGCTCTCAGCCAGCATTTGCTTTATTTAGGTGAGAGCAGCACAGGTCCCAGAGGAGACTTAAAAGTAAGCCTCTCCAAGCCTTCTTCATGCATGGCTGCTCTCAGCCCTCGCATGTTGGAGGCATGGAGTGCTTTATCCCACCCCACAGTGCTGCCAGAGGGAGCTTCCTCCAGCAGTGAGACGGAGATGTTGGGACCTGCTGGAGGAGCTGGAAGGGGTGTGGGAGTGCAGGGGGAGGCAAAAGGAACTGCTGCTTTTCCCTCTGTCGTGGTTTAACCCTGGCAGGCAGCAAGCATACCACCTACCATGAAGAAAATTAACTCTACTCCAGACTAACACAGCACACCCTCTCTCTCCTCTCTCCAGCGCATAGTCTTGGGAAATGAGGAGAGACAGCCAAGGAGAGCAGAAAGGAGAAATAAAGTGGAAGGTCTATTTTCCTTCTCTGGGAGTACAAGGGCTCGCAACTGTAAAGCACCCTGCCATGCCCTTTAGCAGAAGAGCTCAACTTCATTGGCTGTGATGGCTCCACGCAAGACATATCAGGAACAGTTTTTCACTGTCTTTCAAAATGTCTGCAATGATGCTCTCCAGAGCCACCACTCTGATATCCCTTACTTTGACCCCTTCCTCGCCCAGGAGCTGACCCTGAACTGCACCATGTGCCAGCAGGGGTCAAAGGCCAGAAATTTCCAAATTCAGAAAGGAGAAATATTATTTTCTCCACCAAAGAAAGCAGAGTGGGGGAAAAAACAACACCACACAAACCCAACAAAATGCTCTGCTCACAACAGTTCTCCAGAGCAGTGAAATAAGGGCCCTTTCTGTGACAAGCATGACATCTTTCTTCACTGCTAAAGAGTAGGACTTGTACGTCCAGCGCAGATTTCCCATAGCCAGCTTCGCAGCCCAAGCTGTGCAGCTGCAATTTTTATCTCTGCCACTTCTAGTTCAGTCCAGACTGGAGGGTATTTCAGTCATTTTTGCTTTTGCTGGCTATGCCTTATTTTAAGGGCCTTAACTCTGCTCCAGCTTCACCAGGAACAGTGTCAGGGTCCATATGCTCAGTTCTCAGCACTGGGCAGAGTCTGTTCTTGCTTTTTGGAAAATCAAAGAAGTTCCTCTGCCCAGAGCCACAGGCTAACAGTGCATGGAAAGGCTCAGAAAAACTGAGAAGGCTGGAGAGCATGAAGTGCAGAAATCAGTGCAGCTCTGGGGACAGTCTCACCATCTTACAGAAGCAGCTGTCAGAGCTCTGCTTCTAGGTCCCCTTTCTGTCCCTAGTCAATGTTTCCCTCTGAGTGAAGCAAGACAAGATATTTTCATGTATTTTTTGCTGAGAATCTCTCGCTGCCCCATCCCTAAAGCATCTGAACTCATTTGGTCCCTTCCAGGAAGCCACAGAGGGCATCCCACCCTTGCCCAAGCACCCATCCATCATGAATGGGGTCATTAGATGATACTGGCCACAGGTGCCAGGAACAGATATCTAGTGAGGATTTCATCAGTGCCTTGCCAGCCCAGGTAAAAACCACCAACAGGTTGTAGTTTGGTATGGTGATGGCTCCTCAGAGACTAGGATGGAACAAGAGACCAGTTTGGGCACCACAGATCCCTTCTGACCTTGTGCCCGACCTTCCCCGTGGGGAATCCCCAAGCTGACAGCAGAAGAGCTCAGTGTCAGCATAGCTGGTGAAACTCGTTGCATTTTATTTACACAACCACTCATGCAGCAGTGAACTCCTTCAGTTCACCTTTGCACTGGCACAAATTAAGAGCAGCAACACTGCGGTCCAGTGAGATAAACCTATGATGAGTAACAGATTCCCTTGTATTTCCTTATCTCACTGCTGTAACCTTGCTGCTGAAATGTAACCTCAATCCATCACTTCTGGAGAATAAATTCCTTTACCAAACTTCAGGCCTGGAGTCTTTCATGCCCTGGCCATCAGGGTTCGGAGATTACTTTATGCTACCTGACCTCTGACACCATTTTAAGGACTTGTCTACAGCTACCAGTATTTATAATATTTTCCATATTTTAATATTTTTTAAACATATGCTTTTATCTGACTGACTATAATATTAATAACTGAGAAAAAAATGCCGAGTTTGTTGAAGTGGCTGCCTCATAAGGGCTCATACACAGTGGCCACAGTGGGCAGACATTTTGTCTGCATTTCTGTGAGATTCCTGTCTTACACTAGTCCGATGGGGTCAGTCCCATGACATCCTGATTTCAAATTGCATTGTCAAACTGTTTTAAAGCAGTGTTACAGCTTGCTAACCGGTCATGAGATGCCAACAAACGTGGCAAGCATTTGCGTGTTCTAATGAACACATCCCCTTCCCATCTTGGATATTTAGCTAATTTTCCATAAACCTAAACAATTTCTAGTGTTGTTTGAGGGTCATTCCATTCTTTTAGCAAACCCCTGAGCCAAAGGATGCTCCAGTTATGTGTGATTTCAGTTGCATTTCCACATCTTAAACTTCCAATATCTCACATTTGTGTGACTTAAAGAAAAGTAGAGGTCTGTTGGTGATAAATGGGCATCAATGATCTCCTTTGAATTTTGTTGGGCCGTACTTTGGATTAATTTGTCCAAGGATTCATTACTGAATAAAATAAATCCAGGATGGGTTTGGTTTAGCCACAAGACACAATTCTGTCCACAGTGTTCAAATTATTAACCCTGTTGAGCTCAGTTTTGCTTAGTTAAACTTATTGTAGCAAAACGGAGTACAAGAGCTGGTATGCTTAGAAGTAGATGGGGTACGTCTTCCTGCACACTTCACTATCCTGAACTGGTATGCTTGAGGATTTTTTTCATCTTTTCATGGGTATTTTTACCCAGGTAGTACAGGGATTGTACTACATTACTGGTTCAGGCATCAGTGTATGCTCCTCAGAAAGCACAAGACTGGAAGAACAGCTACAGGTCTGTCTTGGGGTCCAGTCAGAAAGCTCACAAAGCAGGAAAAGCCTTATCCTTCTTGGAAGGAAAATGTGAGGTGGCCTCCTAAAATGAGGGCACTGTCAGAGCCAAATAAATCCTCTGTTCAGTTTGATTCTGCTCAGAATGAGCACCAAAAGCAAGCGTGTATATCGTGCCATAACAGTCTAATCTACCTGCCACTGTCTAATTCCAAGCTTGTTGGCATTTATAGGTGACACCAGACTATTCTGCCCCTGTGTTACCACAGAAAATATTGAATTGCATTTGAGGACACTGATCTTATTGGATTCCTGGTACCAGGGGGACAGAATAGCAATAAATGGGAAGGACATAAGGAATGATTAAAGGGGGGTATGAAAGAGTGGTTTACAGTCACAAATGGTGTGGAGAAGGCGTCTGAGGAACAAGAGGGCATTATTTGTTATACATGAGAACTGAAGGGTGCACAGTGAAAAGAGCAAGTAGTAGATTTATTTTAAAATAAACAAGGGGAAGTACTTGTTCACACAATGCATAACTGAATCGTGACTCATTGCTGCAGGATGTTGTGGAGGCCAAAAGCCTACACAGGTTTACACAAACTCAGAGAAAAGAAGTCCACTGAGAACTATTAAATAAGATAGTTCAGATGCTACCTATAGCTCACAGTCCCTAAAGCACTCATTGCTGGGAACTAGGCTGAGATGGCATAAGCAGGGAATAGGTAACTTGATAATTGCTGTGTTTTCTACCTCTTCCCCCAGGAACCTGCTTCTTGTTGGTGTCAGAGAGAAGACCATGCTAGATGGACTTTCTGACTTAGCAGGCATTTATGTTTTGCAACACAAGCTTATTTGTGAAACAAATTGTGATTGTATTGATGACATGCCTATGGGGAAGATTGCTTTGAGGGGGGCTGCTCTGTGTGGGGGGTGTTTGTGCATGCCTCTGGTGCTGAATAAATCGATGGTCAGTTATACATGTGAGTGTGGGAGTGCCATTACTCATTTGCTTTGCTTCCAGGCTGTGATAGACAGTTGTGAGCAAAATCACAACTGATGAGTGCTGCTTTTGTCACATCCTCAGGGTTTTACTGTGAAGGTGAAGGGCACAGCACTCAGCCGAGGACCAGGGTCCAGTTAGTTTTTCTGCTTAGTGTTCTTCTAAAAGATGAGTGAAGGAAAGAAAATGCAAAAGCTATTTAAATATGTCATTTATGATAGGCTGCCTAAATACAGGGTTAACATCTCACTGTTGGAAAGCCATGGTCTGACAGCCCTGGCAGCAGATGTAGTGAATAGCTCCCACACCTGCACCCGTCCCTCATAGGGCAGCAAGCAGCCTAGATGTGACCTTGAAAATTTCTGCTTGTAGAAACTCATGTGGGTCCCTCACACCATGGCTAATCCTTGCTGTGACCCCTAACCAGTCTGTGGCCCACCACTGACCTCAGAAATGTCTGAAGACTGGGCTGAATTTTCACCAGACCCTCATAACCATTTTGGATAGCTTGGTTTTCCTCTAGCATCTCTGTCTGCTGACTGGACACAGAGGGGTTAAAGTGATTAGACCTCAAATTGGTAAGGAGGCTCTTGTTTCCATCTACTGCTCAGTCTCTCAGGAAGATCACTACAAATTTCATCCTTGTATCTATTAAATCTACCTAATCAAAGCCATAAATCCTTGTAAAGCTTTTATATCTGACGATGACTCTGCCTGCATGGGAGGAATGGGGACATTCACAGCTGGGAAACAGTGAGAATTACAAAATTACTGCTTTTATTCTCCTAAAGCAACTTCATCTGAGTGTATCCAAGTCCCCACTGCAAAGTGTGAATACATTGCACCAGGGAATGGTGGCTGGGTAAATGCAGGGTAAATATAACCACAGAAGAGAGCAAGCTTCTAATATTGGACAAACACAAAGATCCTTGCAGAGCAGAGAGGCCTTCACCTGTGAAAAGCATTTTCTTTCTGAATTTCAGACAGAGAGTGAGGTGGAGAGACCTGAATGTCAGGAAAGGTGTGAACAGGTAAAACTCAGGGGCCAAGCTTGAGAAGATGAGCAAATACTACAGCGTGGTGGCCTCTCACCCAGAGAAGTAAGTCTTTGTTGTTGTATTGGTGATCTGTAGTAAAACCTTTTCTTCTCTCTCCTTGCCTTGGCTCATTGGATGGAGATTAGCTGAGCCATCTACTTCTAAATACATGGAAAAATCGTGTTTTTTCCTGTGGTTCACGCTCTCCTGGCCTTATGTGTCGAAAAGGGATATACTCATGTTTGATCTGGCTTGTTTCTCCCGTCAGTTCTCTGAAGATTTTCTAGAAATTGGATCTGGTCATGTTTCCCTCCCAAAAGTCTGGAAAACTTACTGGATCAGTCAGATGAAAGCAGCTGTACAGATTTCCTATCAGCTGCTAAATGTTTGGCAGCCCAGACAGTGCTAGTATCAATCCAGTGAGCTGTTCAGCTAGTATCTAGCTCATTCTGCTAGATTAAAGGAAAAACCGAATTGCTCTGCTCATGAAGAAAGCCACCAGAAGTCATCTTCTCACTACTTGGGCTGCTCTTTGCCCAAGGAGGCCTTGCTGTTTTGTTTGCAAGTGCTGTGTTGTGGAATTAGGACTTATCTGCCCTTGCCATCTGAGAATGTGATTTATGATGCAGTATTTTGGTGAGATGGAACAAATTGCAGGAAATTGAGCTTGGATGGATGGGAACTCTGGCTGACACTGGGTGGCACTGGGTCTGTACTGAATCCCTCAGGTTTTAATTAAGGGGCCTTTTTGCTTCTCGTTCAATTTCCCTGCTTTAAACCATATGGAATTAACTGTCCTTGGACAAGGGAGGAATGAGATACAGAAATTCCACCAGCTTTGTGCTTTCCTTGTCCTGCCAGAGCTGACTCCTGAAAGGGATCACAGCTCTTGCTGTCAGCAGTCCCCTTCTCCAGGCATTATGAAGTGCTGCACTGAGTCCTACCCTTTAAGTCCTTAAAACAAGAAAATCATTAAAGAAAACCCCCGTGTCAACAATAAACAAAAGTACTATATTTTCTTAGGCAATTCATATCTGAAAAAGGAATTCTGCTCTGTGTTAGTTCTGAACTGAAGACCGTGGCAGAAGACATGGTCCTGGCAGAACTGCCCAGGGAGACTGACCCTGTCCTGCCCATGTGCTCCTGCTGCCTTAGTGCTTCACATACAGCCCCCAACAGCTTGGCACCACAGCAAGGACATTGTCACTACCAGCCAGATTGGAATTGGAGGCTATAGAAGGGGAGAGGATGAGAGAAAACTGATTTTGGGGAAAGTAACATCCCTTTTAGCTTTATGCCCTCTCCTACATAAGAAATCATCCTAATGCACCAGTTCTACAATCTTCCTTTTTATGCTGTTCCTACCAGCAACTCCACAGAAAGCCCCTAACAAAATATACACACTCATGGCTCCCAACAGTTTTGTTTGAGATGATGTTGTTCAAAGTGAAATCCCTTATTCCACAACTAAAAAGAGATTTGTGTTGAAGACAAGTGACTTAAGCCATTTGGTAAACAGATGTGCTTTGCCATCTTGTTGATCTGATGGCTGTGCTGCTTGAAAAGCCAGGATAGGGAGTCATGAACTGCTCCTGCCTCCCCCTTGTGACTTGCTACCTCCACAGCTTGCTCACTTCAACACTCTGAGCACAAAAAAAACACAGACAACAATTTCAGCGACTGGAATGTGATACACTGGGATGTGAGGACTGTGCAAAGCCTCCAGAGATGCCCTCTCTAGCCACCTTTCATTGCATCCAACCGTCCTGGGACTCCTCTGTGAGGTGGAATGTGCACAGTATGTCATCTCATAAAGTCTTTAGGTTTGTTTCTTTAAGCTGCAATAAGACCCCTTTAGACTAGACCTATCTGACTGTCCTTCCTTAATAGAAAAAATCCACTACATTTTTTATATTACTATTTTCTCTAAATTAAAGTGTAATTTGTTCTGCTATGTAATGCAAAATTTCACCAATTTGAACTGACCTGATTGCTTATCCAATTACATAATTTTTTCAACTACAGAAAACTAGTAGAAGAGTTTCCAGAGATTGTTATTTTGTTATGTTTAAGTAGGTTTGAACTGCTAGAATTTAACTGAGCTTAAAAAAAAATCCTTATGCTTTGGAAGATGTTAACTTTGGCTCCTAAAAGGGATTAGCCATAATACTAAACACATGCTATCATAACTCAGGAAAACAGAGACACACAGGCTCTTTTTTTCAATTATTTTGGACATTGTCTCCATGTGTAACTTTAGACATAAATAAGAATTCTTTCTCTCTCACTCCACCCATGTATTTTTAATATTGTCTCTGGAAAGGGTTTCCTTAAACACTTTAAGGAAGCTGCTTCTTCTCCAAACACTTTTTCCTGCCTCCCTCCTTAAATCAAGAACTTGGGTGGCCTCTGTTCTGATAAAGGGCGTCAGCCCTGTGAGATTTGGGGTTTCAGCTCTTTCCCTGAGCATCTGTCCTGGTGTATGACTGTACACGTGGTGAATGAAGCAGGTGCTCTAGAAAGACTCCAGGAGAAAATGTTACGCCAGCAATGTTCCTGTAGCAATAACTGCAATGAGCAGAAATGTAGAATTACCTTGGCAGAAACACTCAAGAGCATTTCTGATCCAGAGACCATTTTAAAAATTGCTGGTTTAGGAATGTTTTGGAGTCCAGATAGCTCTAAAAATGCCCAAATAACCTCAGTGCAGTTACTTTTTACTCTAGTAGGGCACGATTTGGACAATGCAATTGACAATGATCTATCCTTGCTTCAAAAAGGTCTGAGAGAGGATTTAGCAGATAGGGTAGGTGAGGGTCTGGAGCACATGATGTACAAGGAGGGACAGAGGGAACCTGGCTTTTTAGCCTTAAAAAGAGAAGGCTGAGGGTGATTTTACTGTTATCTTCAGCTACCTTATGGGAGGGTACTGGAAGATGCAGCCAGGCTCTTCTTGGAGGTGCATAGCAATAGGACAAAAACAATGGACACTAGTAGGAGACTGAGGAACTCTCCTAGTAAGGAAAAAAAAATACTGTGAGAACAGGCAAGCACTGGGCAAGCAGGCTGCCCAGAGAATGGGAAATCTCCATTCTGGAAGACAGTAAAAACCTAGATGAAGCCCAGAGCGAGCAGAGTTGGCCCAGCTTTGAGTGAAGAGCTGCATTAACAGCTAGAGGTTCCTTCCAACCTAATTTTTTCAATGTTTTAATTATTTCTCATGTATTGTTCCTTTTCATTTTCTTCTGTGCTAGTGGCTTGGTGTCATTGTGCCTAGTCACTTGCTCTGAAAGCTGTGTGAGAAACAATTTTGGCTGGCTGAGATTTGTGGATCTACTGAATGCCAATTTTGGGATCCAGGAGAAGTGGTCATTCTTTCACCTTCACAAGTTATAAATCATGGCTTGCTTGTTTCATTGACCTTCCAATCTCTAAGAACTCTGTTTTGATACTACAGAAGCAAAAAAAAACCCTCTTAGGATGGGTGTTGCAGAGCTTCGTAAGAGGAAAGGAGACAGTGCCACACGCTAGTAGAAGATGCCTCGAGCAGTTTAATTAGTCATGCCTTCACACAGGAACTTCTTTCTATGGTAGTGTAATTCTTCCTTTTGATTACTCCATGACACTACCAAATGTGAAGATAGGGATCTTGATTCATCTCTCTTGACTTAGTAAAACCAGAAGTATAATCCAGCAGAATATCAAACGCTCTGAAAGTAGTGAGGAGGAGCCTTGTCTCACAGAAGTTAGAGCGAAGAAGAAAATAAAATGGACTGCCAATATTGCATCTAGTCAAGACAGAAATGCCAGGACCTTTCCAAAAAGAAACTGCACAAGATTCACTCATCTTTTCTGCTTTCATTAGTATGAAACAGGCAAATGTTCCTATACCTTTTTCTATATAACCATTTCCAATAGAGTCAGTACGATGATACAGGAGCTTGAATTAGTCCCATGCTTGCCAAGTACTTTGAAATCCTTGGAAAACAAGTCTGTAGATGTTTTAACCATTATTAATTAACATCATTATTGATTCTTGTAAAATACTGCCAGTTTGGAATACTGCAATGTCACTTTTTAACTGGCTGCAAGTACTGCAACATGTACTTGCAACATAAACCAGAACATGGTCTGTATTTGTCAGTCCAGGCACTTATGCACATATACAGATAAAAACATATAGAGAGCAAGTGCTGCATATGGTCCAGCCATCTATCCTTCCTACCCTGACTTCAAGGGAACAAAGATAATATTCATGAACCTCAACTGGTTCTACTGGGCATTTAACATTCCAATAACCAACAGAGAAACTGATTGATCAAAGAGGTGAATCAACAGTAGTGTTTGCTCAATCTGATGACTAACAACTTCTCCTAGTGCTCATACAGTGCTTTATTAATAAACTATATAATTCCCTATTAAGGTTGCACAACAAAATTTGGCTTGGGATGTAGAGCTGTGGTTTGTGTTGGCTGAATGCAGCCAACACATTTCAGCATTCCTGCAGCACTACAAGCTCAGGAGCCGATGTAAGTGTCTCATTATCACAACAATGTGCCCCCATAGCTCACAGAGAAGTCCATCATCACTGTTTTGTACCCAGGCTCCTCATACAAGGAATAGGCCCTCCATAATCCAGGATCAACAGGTTTCTGGGGAAAGAAGAACAGAAAGAATTGTATAAACCTCACCCACATGCAGTGGTGAGGTTCCTTCCTAGAGCTGCTAACCTGGTCCCCCATCCACTTAGGATCCATATTCTGCACCGCACCAAGAGATGGACCTCAGCACTTTCTTTCATAGGAATAAAATCCACTCTTTTCTGTCAAAATGTGGGAGACAGCACCATATCGAGGAAGCCCGTGCATGCACACTCTTCCATGAGGGGCGTTCAAAGCATTTAAGACATGGGACACCCAGTGTCAGTCTCTGACTAATGGCTGGGACAATCACTTAGACTTTTAACCTGACTTCCAACCTCTGTTCCTGGGACTATCCACGCACTACATGTGAAAATCATCTGCATGAGCAGATCCAGGAAGAAAGTTTATATTATAGAATTCCTGACCCTCAATAGATTACCTTAATATTAACATTTGTATTTGCTCTCTTTTTGACAAAATGTGTCTCGAATACTTTTCAGGTGAAAGCTGGGAGATGCCTTCTCCTTGAGACATGGTGGTTAGAGTGGTGTCCTAGGAAGTGGGAATGCCCTAGGAATGTGTGTCCCTGTAGCCATAGGTGAGTAATGAGCCTGTCTTTCCTACGATCTCAGTGAGTGCTTTGCTGAGGGGGTCTTCCCTTCTAGGGAGACAGTACTGGGTTTGCTATTGGTGTCTGCACTTGGTGGGACACCCATTTCTGTTGGGGTCTCCTCAGTTTACTGTGATCGCCTCCTGTATCAGGCTCATGAAACGTATATGGACAAGTGCTTTGTCTGTAGGTCTAGAGGTTCAGAGCACAATGGTCAAAAGACAGAGAAACTGATGTCAGGAAATGAAGGATCTTTGATGTTTAGATACTCTGGACCTTGGTGTCTACTGAAAGAGGATTTTCAAAGCCACAGTTAGCATTTAAATGCCTCATCAGTACCCTACTGGGTGACTAAGACCCACATCCAATGAGGATTTTAGGTACCTAATCCTTATGTAGGCTCCACAGCCTCACTCATGTACTTGGCTCAATATGTTGAGTGTGTGATGGATGCTAGCATCTGCTCCATCTCCCAGGTGGTACCAAATACACAGAGGCCAAGGACTGGATAGACTGCTCAGCTGAGCACTAGATTTATGGCTGCATCCAAGCTAGAAGATAAAATGGTGCACAGGCTGTTTCCTGCTTATGGCCTGCCACAGTTTGTATCGATACAGCTCACCCCTCTTACTGCCCAGGACATGGTGGCTATGACCAACGGGCCTGCAGGAGCAATATTGACCTTGATAACTCTGAATATTGGGGTGAAAACCATGTCATGGTGGCCACCAGCAGCTGATGAGGATGATCATGTACAGTGCTCAGACCCAGGTCTTGCCCTATTTACTCTCAGAGAATAAACTTTTATCTCAGACTGCGGAGGCCCATACTCATGGAGGTGCCGGGTTTACTTTGCAGTGTACCAGCATCCCTTGGGAGATGTTCTGTTTTTAATACACTTCCTCCCAGATGAGGATTGACAGATTTTTAAAATTTCTTTTTGGTATTTACACCTGATGGTGAATAACAGGTACACCCAAGTTGGTGCAGCTATGAGCACAGACTATCACCCACACAAACGTAATCGGTATATCAGGTTATAAAGTCTTTGATGACAGATAGGATCTTTCTTATGGATATACAGGTACCTGCTAAACAAACCAGTCTGAACCCTCACCAACTAAGTACTATCTTTCTAATCTCTCTATCCCTATCTCTTACCTTAGGAGTTACTAGGGAATTTATTCATACTTGTGCTTCTACCTCCATTGTCAAAAAGTAAGTGGTCTGAACAAATCCTTGCTACTTGAAATCCTGCTGTGGTACATCTTGGAGATGGAAAAACAGATGAGTCCAACAGATAATGTCATGGCTAGAAGTGAAAAGAACCAACATTCTTCCAAAGTTTTGAATGGGAAATACAGCTACTGATCATAACTATGAAGATAAGTAACTCTCAAAAATATATACAATACCTTCAGCTAGTGCAAGTATTTCAATGTCAGCACTTAAACATATCAGAGCATGATATATTCCATGCATACGGTGGCATATGTAGTTACACAGTGTGCACTAGTGATGCACCATACAAGTTACATCCAAGAATTTCATCCACAAAATCAAGACCACTCATTTTCTCCTCATTTCACGGGCAGAGAACAGCTCTTCTGCCACTCCTCTCTGCTCAGCTCTAGCACATTTCACCTGCAAAATTCGTGGAAGCAAAACCTTTGGGCCCTGATCTGTTGTGATTGCTTGGTGGAGGGTCTGCATCTCCAGAGAGGTCACCTAAACAAGAATATGCCCAGTTGGAGCTCATGGGGTATTGGGGCTCTGGTCAATATATCTCTGGAGCACAGATGTCAGCATGGAAAGGCCAAGTCTAAAAAAAATCACTAGAATTGTTTTGGAAATAACGTGGAGGATAATTAATTACCCCATTATAAAGATACAACTACGGAAACAATTGCAAATTGATTTTTGGCAGACTTTTTTGGCAGAGTTGATCCAAAATAGCAGAGAGGGTCTCACAGGATCTGGAGGTTTGCTGCACACAACATTTGCCCATAGGGGAAGCCAAGGGTCTATACTGAGCACCATATCACTACTGACCCACAAAGATGGATGGCTTGAGACCAACCTGTTATTTAGGCTTCCTCCTCCAAAGGGATTAAACCTTTTGGCATGCTATGAAGAGCATGAGCCTCAAAACTTCATCTTCCCTTTTTATGGGCAAAAGCCAGACTCTGACCTACAAATGAGCAAGTGTACAGACTTCTGCTAGTGTGCTATGGGGATCTGCACTGTGTGCACCTCACAGATGGCACAGTTCTTGGACCTGGGCTTTCTGAGCAAGTGAAAAATGGCATACTGTTCATAAAGATTTTCAAGACTAGAGAAAGAAAGGAATGATATTGGTATTTGGTATTCATACTCTGGGCTTTATCAGTTGTGTTAAGATCTTTAAAGTCTCAATGTCTGCTCTCCTTATCACTATCTTCCCTCACTGTTATATTTTTGTCTTTTTCTTGCATGTGCTTTTTTAAGAAGGTAAATTCAAATGGAAAGCAACAGACCAATGAACAAAGCATTTGAAATACTGTTACAGCCCATCAGATATGGATCATACTATTCAAATCTGTGATTATGCCACTAACTGATTTAATTCCCCAGAAGAAAACAAACAAGAAGGACAAAAATAATCCCCAATATCAGACCATCAAAATATTTATTTCTGGGAAGCTGGACTATCCCATGGAGATGAACAAGTATTCCATTCACGTCTGCCAAGCACTCATTTGCTCTTCCTTAACGTTATTTCTCCTGTGGTCTCTTCAGGCCCAGACTCTGTGCCACATTTCCTTCCTATGCCTCCCAAGTTACATTTCATGGCTTGTTTGATAGGCTAACTGACTACTTTCCCCTTGTAATCCAGGGACAACATTTTTAAGTACCTTGTCATTTCGGGTGCCTCCTGGGTATTTCAGGAATTCAGATGAAGACCCATTAAAAAATTCAGATCCTTGCCTCTTTTGCTGCTCAGAAGCCTTGCCCTTCTTATGCAGTTTGCACTACATTGTAAGTCCCAAGTGATTTACTGTCTCATAAAAAAAAAAAACCTAAAAACCCCAAAACAAACAAACAAACAAAAAAACAGAAAAAAAAAGAGAAAGGAAAATTATGTTTATGTGTCTATGCAAGGAAATGACACACATCCACCTCCTCTCTCAAGCACGCAAACAGTTTCAGAGTGGTTGTTTGAGTCACAACTGCCTGAAGATGGCTATGAGTAGTGAGCTGCAGACTTGCCCACCCAGAACACCACAGAGATGTCATCCTTTGTCATAACTAGCAAGCAGAGCTGAACCAACAGCCAGTGGCAATTTGATCACACAAAGATACACATCTGTCACCTCGTTCTGCAGAAGCCCACTTTTAAATGACCATACATGAAAGCCACTGCAGCCAGAACAACAATTTTTTAAACAAATGCTCCTCAATGTAGTTTTTATACATTTATGTAATGTCTTCTTACGCCAATGTAGGGATATGTATGTCTCTATAGTTAGCATTTAAACAGGCATATCTATATATAGAGAGAGATATAGATATATGTGTATGTATATATATATAATGCAGAATAATGGTGATGCCCTATAAGACACAGAGTTCTGTGAAGATGATTCCGAGTACTGCTCATCACTGTGAGGTGAGTCCCTACCTAGAGACAGAGGGATCACCCCCTGTGCTAGTTCAGCCCCAGCCTGGCAGCAGACTGATCCAGAAGAAAAATGTGGCATCGTTTTCTTCTGTGCTAGAAAGCTGATGTGGCTGGTGGGAAAGCCCAGTGAGTACAGGTGCTAGTTGGAGGGAGCAGACTGGAGGAAGGGACATTGCTCTTTTAGCATTTTTCCATGAAATCAGTTCAGTGGATCCACAGCTGCAGTTGTTCTCCTGAAAAAGCCTTTTTCTTTCTCCCATGACTGTGGAAAGAGTCTAGGGAAACAAGTCTTCCTCATCTTAGCCTTACTAAATATCCCTCATAGTGCTTACAAGAGGATTTACAACAGCTTAACTAAACAGATCACAGAATTAACCAAAGTAAATCCATGGAATTCAGAACGCATGAATTTCCACGGTTTAACCACATCAGTTAGTTTTAATTTCTTGTCTTGTCCAGTTTTGCAAGATGTCTAAAGCAGCATCGTATGGCCTTGCAGATTAAGGGTTCTTTGAGCTGTTCCTGTTATTTGAAGACAAGTTGTAATGGGAGGGTTTCAGAGGAGAGCAGTCGAACAACTCAGAAAGAATACTAACATAGTTCAAAGAGGTATTATGTAGCTATGACAGCTGGAACTGCTTGGACATTTCACCTCATGCCTCTTGCAAGTCAGAAGATAAGAACACAATCCCCCTAAAGCAACATATTGTCATATTTCTTACTTAACACTCTGCATCCATGAAAAATGCCTTTCAAAATTACTCAAATAATGGGAAAATAAACATTAAGTGTTCTTCAAGCATGTGTTTTCCTTCAGATGACTATTTTGCAACTTTATATATACACTGTGAATCATTTAGTCTGATTATTTAAACTTCTGCGTATACACCTACTCTTTTAGCACTATGAATCCACCACAGAAATGTAAAATTCTGGATTAATTCATTCAAAACTCAGCTTGCAAGTCTGTAAAATTGCCTGATTCATTCTTATACTATAGAAAAATTGTTGTCATTAATTGGGGAAAATTGTTGGATCAATTGGAATAACCAAAGCTTGGTATAAATCATATCACACAATTATTTCATCTATGACATTAGGGTGAATTGCTGTTTAAGAAGAGGGAAGAATCTTTTAGTATGGATTTTGCAAATCTCTTTCCTGTGCTTAGTTATTACAAAATTGTGATGAAGTTGGTGGAAAATCTGGCCAAATGAAGGAAAAGTTGTCAGTGAAACATGCAGACAGGCTGATTCCTCTGCAGCAGAGATCTTAGAGAAGAGCGCTATAGGCACAAAACATATTTGTTCTAAACACAGGGCTTGCAACTGGGCTGGGCAGGTCAACTCTTGTAACTCACTGTTATGGGAAAGGTGTGGACAAACATCAAAAGCTATTAAGGTGCCACAACCCTGGTAACAGTCTCTCATGTGCTTCTCATCTGCTTCACCCAAGGAACAAACCACACTTGCTAACTCCATGAGGAATGCATAAGGGGTCAGCTCCCATGGCTCCTTCAGCCATGATGGTCCCCTTGCTCATGATCTAAGAAAGCCCATGCTCTGCAGAATGATCCACTGATGGCTGAAACTGCTTTAAATTACAACAGCAGTGGCCAGTTACACTTTGTGTGGTTTTATTCATAGTGGTTCTAGAGTATACACCAGCTGGGAAGGTAACTGCCTATTCACAAAGAAAACTTAGGAAAATTGTATCCCCAGGTGCCTCCTCGTACAAGATGAATGCTCCAGTCAGACACGCTGTTCTCGAGCTTCTTGCTGAGCCTTGCTTCTGAGAGCGTCAGGGACTTCAGGGCACAGCCAGCAAACTGATCTCTAGAAAGCACTGTTGTAAAATCACAGAGTCTGGATTTTATTGAAAAAGTCTCTTTAGTTCCTGGGAAAGGAGTAGAGATGGAAAGGGCTCTGGTGCTAGAACCAGTCTGCACTTCTGCACACACATCATTTCTGCTAGTTGTGATTGATTCAAGATTCTATCCATGCTATAGATCAGACATTTGAAATCAGTATTTTGGTCTGGTTCATTCAATATTGAAATCCTTGCAGTAAACAAAGCCAAATTAGCTAAGACTCTGCAGATTTTTTTGAGACATAGCAAAAAAAAAAAAAAGGTAAAAATAACAGCAAAATTGCTAGAACTGACAACTCTCTTACAAAAAAAGTGCTCTGAATTGCCAACTGCTGGTGTGGCTGTCTGGGGAATGAGGTGCAAATCATCCCCTTAGTCCTTGGCTGAACCACTGTCTCATGGACAGTTAAGCTTGAGAAGTGGAACAAGTGACAGATAAGCATATTTTTATCCTCAAACCCATACCAACACGTGGTTGAGGCACATGGTATCCTTGCAGGTGAAACCTGGGCAGCAGATTGCAGCTCTCTGCACTTGGGATGATCAACCAGCAGCCATGTGCTGCTTGCAAGTAGATGAAGCACAGATCCTCTCTAGACCTATGGCTCATGTTCTGCTGGGTTAGCCAAATCCCCAGCTTAGAGGGCAAATAAAATATGCATGCTGAAACTGAACTAGCAAGGCTGCCCAGGTACTAATCCAAGCCTTGGTCAGTCTATCAGTAGGATGGAGAGATGGCTGCTGGAGTTCCCCCAGCTATTTGGATGCTTGTGTCATAAAACTGGCAAACTTTGGCATGTGGCTCACGGGACAAGAGGGTTAGCCACTCTCACCTGCACTGCCAGCTGAGTGTGGATCTGAGCCTGCACTACTGATCATGCCTGACCACTACCAAGAGTAGAAAACAGGAATGTCATCTTCATCATCAAACACCCTGAGACTTACAGGGTGGACAGTTGGAGCCCAAAAACCCATTTGGGTGTAGAGCATGGTGTCAGGAGGGCCTGTTCCTCACCCCTGCTGCAAGAGGAGCAGCAATCAGCCTTGCCACCTGCTTCCATAGCTGTGGGACAAAGCTTTCACAGCAAAGCCACAGTGCAGACCAAGAGCTGCCGGAGCATAGGAATGGGGCAGCCACAGCCACTGTCAGGCTGGGAGCTCCCACTGCAATGGCTCTCTGGCTAAGCTGGCATTGCCCTTGCCAGCACTGTGTCTGAAGATCATTTTCAACCCGTGGAACCACCTCAGCTGTGTTTTCCTATGTAACAGGCTCTGCTTTCCTGCTTTTCCCACTTCACTAATGACATTTCAAATACTCAGCAGTCCTGCAATGAGATTTTTTTAGACATAATTTACCCCATTAGGGGAGTGTGGAAAACAGGATACTCAAACACACACACCAATGCACCAGCAGGCTCAGCTGGGGGCCTAGGAAAATTACCTTGATGTCCTCCACGAGGCTTCTGCCTGTAAAACAGCAGCTTGAACCTGACTGTGGCTTGGAAAGACCCCTTGCAGCAAACGCTGTCGTGATGTGCTGATCCAGATGCGCTGGCTGCGTGCGTTTGCCATCTGATGTCACTGACTTCTGAGGCTCCATTTAGGATTCTCTGCAAGGAGGTGCTTTGTGCTGTTACAGACCTTCATAAAGACGTTGTCAGATGGTCCTTAGTTACTTAGTGAAGCTTGCATTGACTGGAACTAAATTTAGCCCAGTACTTCTACACTGAAAGATGCTGTATAGAAATGCAAAATTAATACATTAAAATTTAAACAAGGCAACGATCTAAAATACTAAAGCTACCCCACTATATTCAGTTCAGTCCCCTCTGTATTCAGAATATTTTTGCCAACCAGCCTTTTCATATTAATTGATTTAAATATAGAAACCTCAATGTCACTGTTTAAAAAGAGAGGACCCAATCTTTTTTCAGTTATAGCTAATGAACCAATCTCACAGACTGTATGGAGAAAATATCCAGGTGTTAACTATAAACTCAAAAATATGAAGTTTTCAAGTCACTTTATTCTGCAAGGTTCTACTCATAAACAGTGTATAAAGCATCACTAGCCTATAAGTAGAGAGCAACTGGTGAATAAACAGATGGACTAGTACATGGTTAAGTATATTATAAAATTTAATAGATCAGTCCATTTACTTTTAATGAGGATTTTAGTTAACAAATGCCTTTCCTTGACATGTTCATATCCATATAACTCATGTTTCTCTGTGACACATTCATACCCAAATAAATCATGTCTGTATTCAAACTAGTAATAAATTAGTGCCCTGTTATAAAATACTCAAATATGGAAAATTAATATAAAGTGTGACCAAAATTATCAACAAGAACTTTTTAAAAAATAATCTATTGCTGTGTCTGTACATCTGAAGTTTATACTTTGCTGTATGATTAATTTACACAGGCTGCATGCTTTGATGTTGCCTGAATTGAACAGCCTTTTACAGCAACTGTTTCCTTTAATGTGAAATGTGTGTGGCATAATTCTCATCACTAATTGCAACCTTATGATAATAGTCTGCAGAATCCTGCTAACCTCATTTACAACAGTATAAGAAGCCTAGGCCAGCTGCTAATAGATGTGTGCTAAGCCTTTTCTGGTTTGGGGGTTGCTTTTTGGGGTTTTGCTTGTTTGTTTGTTTACCATAAATAGAAATAAATACAATCACAATATTAAAATGCAAGTACTTGGGCATTTGGGGAGAGTTTGGATCTAGATACAAACTTTGAATTCCCAGGCCAGACCCAGTTGTCGCAGCAGAGGTTTCCTGCTTTTACAGCCGATTCGTTTTGCTCTCAGAAATGTGACTTCAGCAACGGAGCAATATAGACCATTAAATAAAACACATGCTGCCCTCTTCCAGCTTCAGCTGCAATAGCGTGGTTAGCACAGGAGGAATTGGTTGTGGACTCTCGCCTGCCCTCTTTTGATCTTTTCCATAAATTGTCTGGCCTTATGGTTAAGGTGTTACACGCACGGAGCTGGAGAGCTGCCTCCTTTCCCCACCCAGCTCCTGACTGTTACCTCTAACCTTGTGGGTTTAAACAGTTTTCTCTTTTCAAAAACATCTATGTTGTCATCTATTTAGCTGTATTTAGTTTACCACTTGCCATAAGAGGTTAAAACCTGCCTTCTTACTAACTGCACGCTGCAGAGAGCATCTGGAACTATGGCTCAGGGAGATGGCTGAATAAGGGTTAAATGCAGCCCATACACTATATGCACACTTTTAAAACATTTGATGGAGTGTGGTACACACTGTACTTCTGACTGTGATGGGAAGGGAGAGAGAAGCCGAGAGCCCATGCAGGATGTTCACAGGGAGAGAAGGTTGGAGAGAAGGGCTTGTTCCCACAGAGCCTCCAGCCACCAGCCTGCCTGGCTGCTTCAGGCTCACGCACAGCCCAACACCACCGAGCTACCGCAGCTTCGCCAGCTCTTGCCTGTGCTGCCCTGATGCCTTGGACACAGATTCTGAGCTCACCCAGCTATGAGAAACACGTATCCTACCTGAAATCTGAGTGAGAGGTCCGAGAGGGCACGTTCCCACCTCCCAGGGGTAACAGCAGGCATAGCAAGCGTCTGAAAGTTTGGCTGGCAGTTTACTTCAGCTTCAGAAACTGTCGCCTCTTTCATTGGATAGCTAAGCCCCTGCCTGTTGTCTGTACCACAGCCATACTGCTTTACCAGGGTGGTGGCACCATCCAGCAGGAAAGTCAGATGACTGCCTTACACATATATGCAAAACTCACACAAATTCTGCCTTTTTGCCATTTGATTCCATGCTTTTATTTTCTTGCAAGGAAGGCATGTATTATTCATTCATACTGTAGTACTATAAGCAATAAAATGACATCTTTAGCAATGATTAATTTCATTTCACAGAGTTTGGGACATGGAGACATCCACCAGGGACTTGCTGTCTTCTTTTAGGGGCAGATAACTTAATCTATCCTTAATTCTGTTTTCCCCTGTGCAAAGTGCAGCGGCGACCACTACTCCACCTACTTTGGAGCCCTTGTGAAGCTCACTTCAGAAATGAAGCAGCAAGATCCCTGTAATTAAGGAGCTACAAAGATGCTAATTATTCTGATTCAGTGTTCCTTCAAATGCTGCTTAAAGTGGGGACTCAAGTTTTAAAAGATATTTTTATGCTACCACTTTATTTGATTTTTTTTTTTTTCCTAGAGGTTTGTTAAGAGCCAAGTGCTATGACTTAGAAGTGAAGCACAACACTTCTAATGCAGTGTCTGACCTTTCAACAACCTCGCTGAACAGCACCGATTAAATTTCCAGGCAGGCTAATTAAGACACTGGTGCAGCACCAGTCGGGTGTACCTCTAGCAGCTTAACTCTCAGCCAAGAGGATGAAATCCTCCTACCCTCCCCACACCCACATCTTACTAACAGTAATGGATTTGGGGCCTAATCAGGCATTAAAACAGAGGATTAGTAGCTGCAAACTGCAGTGATCACAACTCAGTTTTCAGTGCATGCAGGGGACTGGCAAAAAATATAAGGCATGCTTTCAGTAAATTAATGTCTACGTATCTCAAAAGCCCATGTGGGCAGCAGAGGCTGCTGGACTTGCATTCAATATATGTATATGACGATTTTGAATTGTCAGCAGAAAAAGCAGCACAGAACAGTAGCTTAATGGGAAATTAGAGCACGGAGCAGGTATAGGAAGGTGACTGTGGAACACCAGATACAATTCAATTGCAGTACGTCACACTACTGCCATACATTGAAACAACCACTTTTTTGAAAATTGGACTATGTGGCATCCTTCTACTCTAGAAGGTCTAGGGAGTTTTTGGCCCACTCTCACCTGTGTTCAGAAGGGGTACTGTAAGGAGAAGATATGCTCCTAGTTTTTCTACTTTGACTACAGTCAGGGAAAGCAGAGGAGCTTTCAATAGGAGAAGAAAGCAGCAGTAAGAGAAGCAGGAATTGGAAGTTTCAGAGCTCTAGAGATGTGTAACTGTCTATCTTGAGGATCCTTTCCTTGGACAGGTGGATCATGAGAAGCAAGACCTTTAGATGGCCATTGGCTACACCCAGAGATGCAAATAACTTGATACAATAAGACTGTCTCTCTGAGGACTGGACTCTCACATTGATCACTGGAAGGTGCTGAACTCCCTCCTGTTTTGGCTCCTGCCACAGGCCTGCCTGCAGGATGTGTGTGCAGCAACTTGGTGTCTCTAGAGGCAGACACTGTTGTGGGGCCACGGCACCTCGCCAGAGCCTTTGTTCCTGAGCCTTTGTCTGGCATCTGGAATAGCTGTAAGCCCTGCTGAATGAACAAAGGAGATGTTCCACCATTTGTTTTACACATATGTGATCATGTTTGTTGCATGGCTTTGAGGCAAAGTCATCCATACAGGGTCAGGACTGGGCAGGCAGTTTCCGATTGCCCTCGATAGTTGCACGTAGCTGCTGTGTGAATAATTTCTCCTGCAGCTCATAGCCCCTGGCAAATCGCTTTTAGGGGTGTACCAGCTCTCCTGGGCAGTCTGGTGACATTTATGACTTCCCTGCAGATCTGAGACCAAAGCTGTAATTCCATCAGAAGCTTTGTCCCTCTCTGCCAAGCATGTATAGAAAAGCAGTACACCTACTGTGTTGGAAACAGGAGTACGCATATGGAGGTTCTGATGACAGCTATGGGCAGGAGGAGGTTAGAAAGGTATCTCACAGTATGACCTCGAGGGGATCTTCTGTGGGATTCAAGAATAGGAACCCTGGGGCCATGTCAAAGCACTGTAATTTCTCCAGGTTCTCAGCTGGCATGTTGTGCTCACATAGTAGGTGCATGTCTGCCATGCTCTCGAGGAAGTGTAATGGGACTTCAAGAGGATCACCTTTATCCTCCTGAAATCTCATACCAAGAGCAGTCACGAGGTTAGCAACCTCCTGCTTCTGCCAGCAAATTATTCTGCTACTCAGGAAACCTTTGTCCCTCTCATGTCCCTGTCACGGAATAACAAGCACTACCACTTCCATAAGGGGGACAAGTCACAACTCAGTTTTCAGGAGGCTAAAGGCAGAAGAAAGAACAAATGACAAATGGATAGTAAGAAAAAGATCTGATAAAAGAAATGAGAAGTTCAGCAGGTGGCATTGACAGCAGAAGGGAAAGCAGTTGAAGACAGGAATTTAAAACTAGAAGAATCAGTGGGTGATGGAGTGGTGGCAAAGAGTTTAAGACTGGCAGATGCTGGCAAATAGGAAGATGTCTATGGCACTTGGCCCTTTACACATAGCACAAGAACCACTTCAGGATCATGTGGGAGCTCTGAATGGTTTGGGAGTCTTCTTTTGGCACATGTGCTACGTAACATGCTGGAGGACCATAAAGTAGTGCAGCCTATTTATGGATTTGGAAGACAATGATTCCATTAAGTGCCAGAGTGGAACGGCATTTCAGTGCCTTGCTGCAGAAGACACTTAGTTTGTGCTCCTCAAAATCGCTCTGAGGACCAGACGAGCCATAGAAGCAAACGTGAGCTTTGCTTTGAAACACAGGCAAGTAGGGTAGACAAAAGCACTAAAGGCAGCCACTGAACCCAGGCCACATAAGTCTCTTGCACATCTAGCTGATATGAGAGGTGGATTACAGCTCCCTCATCTTCCAGAGCTGAAAGAAGAAGAGAAGGACCTTGAAGTACATCTTACACCTCCTGGCAAAGGATGTTTATGGGTAGATCTTTCTACACTGACAGCCCATTAATGCAGGGGTCCTGTGAAACGGCTTTTCTGTGGTCAGCACATAAAGCAGGTGGTCCAATACCTTTCTAATGGCAGCATGTAGACGGGAGGAATCACTTCTGCTCAAGAGTAAGAGTACGTGAGCATGCAGGAGAGACAAGGGAGAGCTGCCATCTGCTGTTGGAAAGGTTCTGGTTCATCTTTTAGCCCGGGCACTGCGAACTGCTGCAGGTGACTCGTGAATGCCAGTGACTCCCATCCCACTGTTTTAGCACACAGAACAATATTTTGCAAGGGTTCCTGGAAATCCGCACCCGTCGTGCACTGAGGAGAAGTAAGATTTGCCCTGAAGTGCTGCAGTTCTCATTTCTAATCCAGGAAAAAGCCAAAGAATTTTACTGGCATTTTGAAACATCCATCCCAAGAGCAAAGCAAAGCTGGAAGGCATGGCAAAAACCAGTGTGCCTCCCGGAGGGAGTTTAATGGAATAATCAACCACATTTTCAAATATAAGCCATAGCTAGTCAATTAAATCAGTGTTTACACCCGATATCTGCAACAGTTTTCAAAAAGCTGAGCACTACTATTATTGAAATGACAGAATTGCTGATGTCCTACACCTCTAAAATCTGGATTTTTTTTAGTGAGAAAAAAAAATATTATTCATCTGCTGGAAAGACAGCTCATTTAATGAAAAGTCACTTTGAGTCAATCAAAATTATTTATCAGCTTCTGAAAAAATGTTTACTATTACTTTCTAAATGACATTTTAAGCCAGTTTAGCTAAATGTAACTTATTCTTTTTGAAAAGACATCCAAATATTTAATATGATTTAAAGAAAATATTTCAGTCATTTAAGTAGCAAATAAATCTGGTTTAATGCTTCAATTTAAAAAACCCACTGAAAATTATGCATACAAAGGTACTACCTTTACACACTTTTCTCTAAGAGAGAAAATGAATGAAGAAAAAAGCCATCCATATCACCCTAGTCATTTACTGGGGAACCACAGAAGTCAGTAATTCAGGATCAGATAATTCACAAAATAATAAAAATTCATATTACAGCAGTGTGGTGCTGATTTGCTGTGGAAGTAAATACTTTTCAGTTATTCTATTGAGTTTTTTCATTGCAAATTGGTATTTTTCCAGAAGACAAAAAAAAAAAAAAAAAGAAAGAATTCTTCTAGAATATGTGTACAAAACTCAATTTTCCAGTAGGAACAGTGGCAGCAATAGCAGCTGCAGACAAGAGTTCAGTCAATTCAGATGTTTGTGTTGGTGAGTTTCTGAGTAGTGAGGTTCTGCTCTATTAGATGCATATATTTAAGTGTTGAAATATAAACTTATAGTCCATATTTGAAGCTTTTGACATATTTACCCTTTAAATAAAGACTGTGTTTTTTTATTTTAAAATGAAAGTGATAGTTCATAAAGAAATTATTTATTTAATGGAGTAATTATGGGGTCAATCCCCAGGCCTGTTATATGTCAGACAAAATTGTAAGACTTATCCTCCAAACAGATAACATGATTTTTGTCCCCAATAACCTTCACAGGGGGAAACTCTTAATTCAACTGTGATAATGTTTTTTACTTAAACTAGTCAGTCTATGAGAGGGTGTCATTTAAAACATGGATTAGTGATCTCATTGGCAGCTGTCACACTCACACAAGAGAAGGGAATTCAGATGAGGACAGGTGAAATCCACTTTGCAGGGCTGAGGAACCTTTTGCTGACTCCTGATTTGAAAACCTGCCCAAAACACACCAGTGCAGATTTTCCTTGCAGTGATTCTGTGGGTTTTCAGCTGTGTTTGCCTGAGAGTGGAGGCAGCACTAGGTACATCCAGCAGATCATGCAGCCGATTGCTTCCTCTGCAGGGACTCAGGGTTAGCAACCTGTTTTTCCCAAGGTGGGTTACAAGGTGTGCTGGAGTGAGAAATAAACATCATTCTGTACCATTTTGAAACAATGACATTGAGGTTTCTACATTTAAATCAATTTATATGGAAAGGCTGGTTGGCAAAAATATTCTGAATACAGAGAGGACTGAACTGAATATAGAGCGTTAACTTTAGTGTCCCTGCTCATGGCATGGGGGTTGGAACTGGATGATCTTTAAGGTCCCTTCCAACCCAAACCATTCCATGATTCTATGTGGCAAGTCCTTAATGAAGTTACTGATGCTACTGTGGGAAGAAGACACCAGTTTCTTCTGTTCCTACACTGAGGTTTCTAATATCTAGGGCAGCTTCTGACTTCTGATGCTCACCAGCTGCCACCACCCCATTTGCACAATAGCAAAGACAGCTTGAACTTGGCAGGGCAGAAGCAGGTTTGCAAAACCCACGCACCCCTTCCCTTCTGGATGCAAAGCGTGGTATGGAGGGGAGCATCTTACACTCTGTGTGGTCTGTTTGTAGCCTTTTCCTTTGAGAAGACAGAGGTGAAAATGTAAAGCTGTGCAAAACAATCTCAGTAGCTGAAAAAAAGCTGAGCTCCCTTCAAAACTGAAAAGAGAGCTGGAACCCCCGAGGTCCCCGCAGCACAAACTCACTGCGGCATAGGATGATGACACTATCCCAACAAGCGTCAGACACTGGGGCTGAATCACCGTCTCACTGAGCTGGCTGGATATCCTCAGAGCTGCAGGCTGCCACGGGATGGCCACGGAGGGTAAGAAACTGCTCCCAAGCAGAAACAAAACAAATAAAAAAATCTTTCAGAGGCCTGCCAATAAAGTTTCTTTAGCTCTGTGTCTGGGCACCGCTCCCAAATTCAGCCCCTTGCCCTCAGATAAAGCACTACAGCTTGGAATGAGTCAGATGCGTGGGCAGGGAGTGCACACATCTGTGCCTGGGCTCAGAAACATAGATACTGTAATGCCTAGAAAATGCTTTTTACTTTGGGCCTTGCTCCAGAAAACCTTTTCCCTTTTGCTTTTTCAACTGTCCCCTGTTGCTTGGGACTGCCCAGATGTTAAACCCAGCCCCGATGACAGGGAGGCTGAAGAGTTTTCTTTGTGCCACTGGGGTGTGGGAGCAGCCAGCCTCGGGCACCCGCCTCCAGGCCCACATCTCCGCTGCCCAAGAGGTTGGTGAGATGGCGTGGTCACCTTGGGCTGCAGGGTCACCTCGGGCTGCAGGGTCACCTCTGCACAGCGGCCAGCCCCACATCTTCTGGCTCTATCGGATACGACGAGTGGATCAAGTCCCAGCCTCAGCAGAGAGAGGGAACAACAAACACCTCGTGGGGCTAAAGGAGGGGGAGAGGACGAGGAGATCCAGAGAGACTGTTGCTGGCCTATTCCAACCATTTTATCATGAGCTTTACTTTACTGGGTGGATTGAACTTTTTTTAAGTCTGTGTCCTGGAATTTTGTAATTATGTAAGGATTTTAATTATTCTCAGATTAAAAGCCAACACAAACCACCACCATCAAACTACATGTCCTTAGGCTGCCAGATCGCAGAAAGAAGCTGGAGAAATGCGAATACTTTTCCTTTTCACATCACAATTTTCAAATCAATCTCTTGGAGTTGACTTCCGTCTGGAAGATGTCACAGCAGCTCTAATCCAAGGGAGACGCAGGAGAAGACAACAGCAATGACCGAGGTCCGGAGACAAGGTCGGAGAACAGGGGAAAGCACTTGTGAGAACAGAGACAGGGGAGAGGACGGGTCCTCGACAGTGCCACAGGCAGCCCTGGCTGCGAGCGGGCTGTCGAAGGGCCGAGGCTCCTCTGCACCTTGCTGCTCCCCTGCGCAGCCTGTCAGAGGCGCAGGCGCGACCTGACCGCAGCCGGCGTGACCGGAGGAGACGGCAGAGGCCGGGCAGGCGCGCGGGGGATGGGGCCGGCGTCACGCCTGGGCGCTGAGCGGCCCCGGCCGGGCGGCAGCGCGCGGCTGAGGGGCTGTGGGCGCGCGGAGGGCTCGGCTGAGCCCCGAGGTCGCCCGCTCCCGTGCAGCCAGCCTCCTCCCCGGCCCGCGCGCGGCCCTCAACGGCCCCGCCGCCATGTCCCTGGGGACCTGCCGGCGCGGCTCGGCCCGGGGCGGTCGCTGGGCGGCGGTGGCGACGCCCTGTACCGGCGGTAAGGCTATTTCCTCACGGATGGCCGGGCCCTGAGCTGACCCAACGGCCAGCGCCGCTCTGGCCCCGCGCCCGCCTCGGCGGCGGGTCTGTGTCCCCGCAGCGGGGGAGGCAGAGGAACGGCCGCGGCCCTCCGCTCCCCGGGAGCAGTGGAGCGCTGCGGCTCGCCGTGCCCCTCCGCCTGCTTCCTCCAGTTCCTCCTCCCCGGGAGCGCCACTCCCCACGGCGGGCAGGTGCCCGGTCACCGCCTGGGGCTCGGGCTGTCTGGGACCGGCGGGTCTTCCCCTGCCCGGCCCCTCCCGGGGGAAGGGAGCGGGCCGCGGCAGCTCCCGGTGCCTTGGGTCCCGGCTACTTCCCCTGACCCCCTTCAGAGCCCATCGCTGCGCGGCGGGCGAGGGTCCGGCAGTTCCCTGGGGGTGTGCGCGGCCGGGCCTGTGCCACATTCGAGGTGAGCGTGGGGGAAGAACCCCAAGATTTGTTCTGTCTGTGAAGCCCCAAAATTATCTAATACCGGCCAGTCGTTCCCAGGTGGTGTTAGTTTAGCTCCTAACCCACCCCCTAAACAGTTTGTCGGTCGGAAAAATGCTTGAGGAGATATAATTAATCTAAAATTATAAATGCGATATTGCCTGTATAATTTACAGATGCCAAAATGAACTTATTAAATCTGTAGTTGGAAGCACTGTATTTGTCACAAAATTAAGGGGCCAGTTCCCATGTTCACCTCTGCAGTAATCTCGCAGATGGGGAAAGCCTGTGCAAAGCAGACGAGCGCTGTTTGAGTGTACACGAGATGGGTTAAATACATAGTTACAGAAAATAAGGAGTGTTGGAATATTGTCTGTGATTACTTCAGTTGTCTCCTATATACTCCATCAGTACTCAGTTAATATCCAGCAGCTTCTGTTAAGTGTTTTCTGAATATTGTTCACTAATTTAATGGCTTTCTCATGATGTGGGCAGGAAGTTAAGTGTAAATTTCAAATAATTTTGCCTACAGTGATTTTCAGTTGTTTAATATTGGAATGTGTTGATTTTAACCTGAGCATTCTTTCTTCTACCTTATCAGCTGTCTTTCTTTATTCCTACACAGCCCTTGTCAGAGAAGTATTTATTTATAATTCTTTCTTTGCAGGCTGATGTCCTACTCAGAAAGTGAAGCTGAATAACATGCACATGCTGATTGCCGGAGGAGAGGCTGAAGGACACGCTGTTTTGATGTAGCTGTACTGGTACTCTTTGTGGTGAAATGAAGAATTTGATTCTGTTTTGGAGATACTCAGATTTCTAATGCAGCTGAACTTCAGTAGCTTTTTTTGCAGCACAGATTTCAACAAATGAATTTTTCTTAAGCACAGCTGCAGAACCTGTCACTGGTAGAAAGTCTCACCGGTCCAGACACACCTGGCCGGGTGTCTCTAAAAGACCTAGCAGTCGAAGTAGGTGTTGTGTCTCTCAATGAAAGTGACTGTGACTGGAGTGAAAGGACAGATAATCTTGAAGTGACGCAGCAAAGCCTCCCTGTGGTGAATACCAAAGGGAGAGGTTGTGAGAGTTTTTCTAAGAGCAGTTGTAGTACCTCAGAACCCAGCAGTTCCTGGAGTGATTTTGAAGGCTTCGGGGAGTCTGTAGACAAATCTGAGAGATTTGATCAGAATCTTGAAGGTTTGGTGAAGTCAACAAAACTTCTAGACTTGATAAGGACTTAAGCAGAGGTGTTCCCTCGGGTACTGATGTGCGGAATCAAACCTTACAACTCGTAGAGAGTTATGAAGCAGGTGTGTTTTATTCGCTGGCGGGCGAGGGGGTGGATTGCTCCCAAAGGCCCTGCGCCTTCCAAAGGGCAGCAGTTTCCTCGGGACACATCCGGCTGCAAAATAGTATCAGGAGGCTTCATGGTATGAAAGGACTGTGAAAGCCTGCAGAGCCAGTTCTCTTTCCAGCTGTAGGTTTTGGAAGTTCTCTGCATGTCGATGGCAGCACCAGAGCTTTTCAGGGCCCAGTCAGACATCTCGATGTAGACTCCTGAAGCCTTCTCGGATGATTCCTGATTCATTTCCTGATCTTCCTTGACATGGCTGAGCTCTGCCCGCAGTTGAGCCACCTCCTCCAGCAGAAGCTGCATCTTTTGGGTTTCCTCTACCTGCAGCTGAGCCACCTCCTCCAGCAGAAGCTGCATCTTTTGGGTTTCCTCTACCTGCAGTTGAGCCACCTCCTCCAGCAGAAGCTGCATCTTTTGGGTTTCTTTCCACATAAACTGCAACTGTTGAGGTCCCTCTGCCAAAAAAGTGTGTGAGTTCCAAAGGGTCTTCAGGTCTTCTGTGGACACACGTGTCAACTCCTCTATCACTTCCTTTGCCTTCATTGTCCCCTCTCAGAGTGAGGTCCTCCAGTAGAAAGCACCAAGAGCCACAAGGATCAACAAGAAAATGACCTTCAAGAAGTGCTTCTTCTGCAGGGCCATCTTCTGCACGGTGGAGAGGGGAATGCTCAGCGAAATTCCTCCGAGGGACACAGCGATAGCAATAGAGGTCTCGTTCCAAATAAGGTTGAAGGTGGTCCATGTAATTTTGATGTCGTCATTCTGCTGCCTGGCAGGCCCTTGCGTGGCTGAGCCGGCGGTTAACGCTGATGAGATTGTCACCAGCTCCCCCTCTGTGGTGAGGTTTCTCATGCACCTGGTGCAGACACCCGGCCCCACGGCCGCCTCTGCCGGCTGTTGGCCAGCCTGGTTCCCCAAGGAGCCTTGGGAGGCCTCTTGGCACCTTCTCTGTGGGGCCTTTCTCCTGGGCATCTTGGCAAAGACAGGCTCAGCTCTGCCCCTTCAGCACCGGCAGCGTGACTTGCGAAGGGGCCACGGAGCTGCTGAAGGTTTCCTAAGATCTTCCGGCTCAGGAAGTGGATGAGGCGGGTGACAACCTGGGGGTATCTACGCTTGATGTTGTTCAAGGTGCCCTCAGGCAGCTTGGCCAGCTCCGTGTCCTGGACTGCATGGACCGTGGTGGCACGGGACTGCCGGGTGAGAGCTTCCACCACGCCGATGAGGTCACCACGGCCGTACTCCCCAGTGAGCTCCTTCTTGCCGCTGCCCTTCTGGATTACAGAGTGGAGGCGCCCATTGAGCACGATGTAGGTGCAGTCCAACTTGTCACCCTGCCTGTAGAGCGCCTATCTGACCTCCACTGCCATCCAGTCGATGGCAAAGTCCATCTGGTGCATGAAGGGTGACATACGGGCAACCACGGTGCGGGCGACGCTCAAAACCGCGCTGGGCTGCTCCCGCATGATCCTGGTCCCCTTGACAGGCAATGACAGTCCCGGCTTTGGTGTGATGGAGCAAGACACGGTTGTTGAGAAGTGTGTGAACTCACGTGGCTGAAGAGTTCGTTGGTCAATCCAAGGTAGACGTGCAACACCAAGAAGGTGACGCGTTGCAGATGCACCATGGTGATGTGCACCACCCGCACCAAGCTCTTGGGGTACTTCTGGAAGACAGCAGAGAAGGCTTCAGCCTTGGGTTTCCTCTACCTGCAGTTGAGCCACCTCCTCCAGCAGAAGCTGCATCTTTTGGGTTTCTTTCCACATAAACTGCAACTGTTGAGGTCCCTCTGCCAAAAAAGTCTGCGAGTTCCGAAGGGTCTTCAGGTCTTCTGTGGACACACGTGTCAGCTCCTCTATCACTTCCTTTGCCTTCATTGTCCCCTCTCAGAGTGAGGTCCTCCAGTAGAAAGCACCATGAGCCACAAGGATCAACAAGAAAATGACCTTCAAGAAGTGCTTCTTGTGCAGGGCCATCTTCTGCACGGTGGAGAGGGGAATGCTCAGCGAAATTCCTCCGAGGGACACAGCGATAGCAATAGAGGTCTCGTTCCAAATAAGGTTGAAGGTGGTCCATGTAATTTTGATGTCGTCATTCTGCTGCCTGGCAGGCCCTTGCATGGCTGAGCCGGCGGTTAACGCTGATGAGATTGTCACCAGCTCCCCCTCTGTGGTGAGGTTCCTCATGCTCCTGGTGCAGACACCCGGCCCCACGGCCGCCTCTGCCGGCTGTTGGCCAGCCTGGTTCCCCAAGGAGCCTTGGGAGGCCTCTTGGCACCTTCTCTGTGGGGCCTTTCTCCTGGGCATCTTGGCAAAGACAGGCTCAGCTCTGCCCCTTCAGCACCGGCAGCGTGACTTGCGAAGGGGCCACGGAGCTGCTGAAGGTTTCCTAAGATCTTCCGGCTCAGGAAGTGGATGAGGCGGGTGACAACCTGGGGGTATCTACGCTTGATGTTGTTCAAGGTGCCCTCAGGCAGCTTGGCCAGCTCCGTGTCCTGGACTGCATGGACCGTGGTGGCACGGGACTGCCGGGTGAGAGCTTCCACCACGCCGATGAGGTCACCACGGCCGTACTCCCCAGTGAGCTCCTTCTTGCCGCTGCCCTTCTGGATTACAGAGTGGAGGCGCCCATTGAGCACGATGTAGGTGCAGTCCAACTTGTCACCCTGCCTGTAGAGCGCCTATCTGACCTCCACTGCCATCCAGTCGATGGCAAAGTCCATCTGGTGCATGAAGGGTGACATACGGGCAACCACGGTGCGGGCGACGCTCAAAACCGCGCTGGGCTGCTCCCGCATGATCCTGGTCCCCTTGACAGGCAATGACAGTCCCGGCTTTGGTGTGATGGAGCAAGACACGGTTGTTGAGAAGTGTGTGAACTCACGTGGCTGAAGAGTTCGTTGGTCAATCCAAGGTAGACGTGCAACACCAAGAAGGTGACGCGTTGCAGATGCACCATGGTGATGTGCACCACCCGCACCAAGCTCTTGGGGTACTTCTGGAAGACAGCAGAGAAGGCTTCAGCCTTGGGTTTCCTCTACCTGCAGTTGAGCCACCTCCTCCAGCAGAAGCTGCATCTTTTGGGTTTCTTTCCACATAAACTGCAACTGTTGAGGTCCCTCTGCCAAAAAAGTCTGCGAGTTCCGAAGGGTCTTCAGGTCTTCTGTGGACACACGTGTCAGCTCCTCTATCACTTCCTTTGCCTTCATTGTCCCCTCTCAGAGTGAGGTCCTCCAGTAGAAAGCACCATGAGCCACAAGGATCAACAAGAAAATGACCTTCAAGAAGTGCTTCTTGTGCAGGGCCATCTTCTGCACGGTGGAGAGGGGAATGCTCAGCGAAATTCCTCCGAGGGACACAGCGATAGCAATAGAGGTCTCGTTCCAAATAAGGTTGAAGGTGGTCCATGTAATTTTGATGTCGTCATTCTGCTGCCTGGCAGGCCCTTGCATGGCTGAGCCGGCGGTTAACGCTGATGAGATTGTCACCAGCTCCCCCTCTGTGGTGAGGTTCCTCATGCTCCTGGTGCAGACACCCAGCCCCACGGCCGCCTCTGCCGGCTGTTGGCCAGCCTGGTTCCCCGAGGAGCCTTGGGAGGCCTCTTGGCACCTTCTCTGTAGGGCCTTTCTCCTGGGCATCTTGGCAAAGACAGGCTCAGCTCTGCCCCTTCAGCACCGGCAGCGTGACTTGCGAAGGGGCCACGGAGCTGCTGAAGGTTTCCTAAGATCTTCCGGCTCAGGAAGTGGATGAGGCGGGTGACAACCTGGGGGTATCTATGCTTGATGTTGTTCAAGGTGCCCTCAGGCAGCTTGGCCAGCTCCGTGTCCTGGACTGCATGGACCGTGGTGGCACGGGCCTGCCGGGTGAGAGCTTCCACCACGCCGATGAGGTCACCACGGCCGTACTCCCCAGTGAGCTCCTTCTTGCCGCTGCCCTTCTGGATTACAAGGGTGGAGGCGCCCATTGAGCACGATGTAGGTGCAGTCCAACTTGTCACCCTGCCTGTAGAGCGCCTATCTGACCTCCACTGCCATCCAGTCGATGGCAAAGTCCATCTGGTGCATGAAGGGTGACATACGGGCAACCACGGTGCGGGCAACGCTCAAAACCGTGCTGGGCTGCTCCCGCATGATCCTGGTCCCCTTGACAGGCAATGACAGTCCCGGCTTTGGTGTGATGGAGCAAGACACGGTTGTTGAGAAGTGTGTGAACTCACGTGGCTGAAGAGTTCGTTGGTCAATCCAAGGTAGACGTGCAACACCAAGAAGGTGACGCGTTGCAGACGCACCATGGTGATCTGCACCACCCGCACCACGCTCTTGGGTTACTTCTGGAAGACAGCAGAGAAGGCTTCAGCCTTGGGTTTCCTCTACCTGCAGTTGAGCCACCTCCTCCAGCAGAAGCTGCATCTTTTGGGTTTCTTTCCACATAAACTGCAACTGTTGAGGTCCCTCTGCCAAAAGGCCAGCAGCTTCCTCGGGACACATCCGGCTGCAAAACAGTATCAGGAGGCTTCATGGTAGGAAAGGACTGTGAAAGCCTGCAGAGCCAGTTCTCTTTCCAGCTGTAGGTTTTGGAAGTTCTCTGCATGTCGATGGCAGCACCAGAGCTTTTCAGGGCCCAGTCAGACATCTCGATGTAGACTCCTGAAGCCTTCTCGGATGATTCCTGGTTCATTTCCTGAACTTCCTTGACATGGCTGAGCTCTGCCTGCAGTTGAGCCACCTCCTCCAGCAGAAGCTGCATCTTTTGGGTTTGCTCTACCTGCAGCTGAGCCACCTCCTCCTGCAGCAGCTGCATCTTTTGGGTTTGCTCTACCTGCAGTTGAGCCACCTCCTCCTGCAGAAGCTGCATCTTTTGGGTTTGCTCTGCCCGCAGTTCCGCAGGTCCCTCTGCTTAAAACGAGAACTCATGCGGGCCCCAGCCTTAAGGTTACCAGACCCCATGAAACCTTTCTGGCTGTTCTCCCAGGAGAAGCAGGGCATTGCACTGGGAATTTTAGCTCAAAACCTAGGCCCAGATCGGAGAGCCGTGGCATACTTCTCCAAACATTTAGATGAAGTGAGTAAAGAATGGCCTAGCTGCCTGAGAGCGGTGGCTGCAGTAATACTTAGCATCCAAGAGGCTCACAAATTTACAATGAGCCAAAAGATGACAGTGTTAGTGTCTCATATGGTGTCCACCGTACTGGAAGCAAAAGGGGGGGCATTAGGTATCCCCACAGAGATTCCTCAAATACCAGGCCAGCATGGTGAAGCAGGACGATGTCCAGATAATAGTGACTAACACTGTCAACCCATCATCTTTCCTTAGTGGAATTGCAGGAGAACCGGTGACCCATGACTGCCTGGAAACCATTGAAGCAGTCTACTCCAGTCGACCAGACCTGAAGGAACAACCTGGAGGATGCTGAGGACACGTGGTACGCAGATGGCAGCAGTTTCATCAAGAATGGCCGGCACAAAGCAGGGTACGCGGTGACTACTACAGACAAGGTAGTAGTCTGGGGCCCTTGCCTCAAACCCTTTGGCACAAAAGGTGCAAATAATAGCTTTAACTTGAGCTTGCCAAAGAAAAAATTAACATTTGGACAGACTCTAAATATGCTTTTGGATTGGTTCATGCCATGGAGCTGTTTGGAGAGAAAGAGGATTTTTATCCACCCCGTCACCTGCCGGCGTATAAAACGTACCTGCTTTCTAACTCTCTACAAGTTGTAAGGTTTGATTCCTCAGATCAGTACCACCAGGTGGAAGTACCATTTGTAAGTTTTAATGTTTTCCAGGGAGTATTCCCCACCCTCTTGGGATATTTTCCTCCTTCTCTCCTTAAGCATTGTTCTCCTAGGGTGGTAGAGCTTAAAATCCATCCTTCAGGCTGGTCCTCTCTGCTACTGCTAGTATGGTTCCACTGGAGTAGTTCTTTAGGTCCTAGGCTACTTCCTTTCCAAGGCCATTCCTCTGTCATGAGACGGCCCCCACAAATCCAGCAATTGAATACCTTTAATTCTCTGCTTATCCTTTCTCCTAAGTCTACAAACAGATTATGCCCCAACTTCAGAAGTCTTATTTCTTCCTCCAATTGCTTTTTGCATATAAATCTCCTCCTGGTCCCAGAGATATATATTTACGGGCAGTAGACTTGGTTCTATTTCTTATTATTTTGGTTTTTACCGTATCTTGGACCCCACCCCCGTCTGATATATCCCAATGGCCGGCTTCATAAAGCAAATATACTTTTCTTCTCTTGGGCACCCAACTCCCAGGCGTTGGCCTCCTTTTCCTAAGTGTTCAGCCACCCAGTATTGCTGCCCACCATAGGTACAGGTTTGTAGATTTTGGGTTTCATAACAATGCCAATTTACCTGAGAGTGAACAGAAAGAGTAAAAAGTTTTTGTCTCCCATAGTATACATACTGGTAATACTTCCAGCATTCATTTGCTTGTGTTGGTATTAGGCCAGTGAATAGGAGAAGCCATAGAGGTCCGGCTTTGACTTATACCTCAACTTCCCATGCCTATGAGGGTGCCACCCATAGCAGGGTAATATGTCTTCTTGATGGCGAGTATAGAGGTCAACCCGGTCTTGCCCTCAATGCTCCTACCTTCTTTACCAAGCAAATAGCTTTTTACACTCAGAGACCACTTTTTCACACTCTTTATCAGGAACCTCCCACAAAATCAGCGCCAATGATTCCCATCCACAAATTAGAGTTGCAATATCGGTAGCCTGGATCAAAGCCTGGGCCAGGATAAGATTTAGTTGTCTGCAACTTGGACTGTGTGGATGCCTTCTGGTATCTACCACTTCTGTTTGCAATTCAAACACTTCTATTTAGTCCAGCTATTGTGCCGTGCATGGGGATGTATCAGGCAGGGTATGCTACGGGGCACCACAGGGGGTTGCAGTTCCCTTGTCAGGTCTGGACAAAATGGGCTATTTTCTTTACACAGATCACAGGCCAATGCAGATAAAAACCTTTGAGTTTGGTACAGCCCCGACCCTCCCGTCTGTAGCGGCAGTGCTCCTCCCCAGGGGGGTATGGAATTTTTTAGAGTCTGTTTGGGTTGCACCTGGAACCACCGATATAATTCTGGTTTTACCTCCCAAGTCTCTAGAATTACTTGAGTCCTCATGCATTACCACATTGGTCCACATTTAAAGGTGAGTCTGAAATCCCCAGGAGCTGAGGTTAGAGTCCAATCTTTGGGTTCTTCCACTGGTCCTTTAATCCTGCTGGCATGCGTCCATCCTCTTTCTCTGGTCCACACTGTAGCTTCTGTTGTTAACAACACCTAAAAGGGACCTTCCCAAAACCCACTCCCCAATTTCCATGTTGTGCAGTATGAAATCTATTATATCCAGGCAGATAATTTACAGATGCCAAAATGAACTTATTAAATCTGCCTTAGTAGCTGGAAGCACTGTATTTGTCACAAAATTAAGGGGCCAGTTCCCATGTTCACCTCTTCAGTAATCTCGCGGATGGGGAAAGCCTGTGCAAAGCAGACGAGCGCTGTTTGAGTGTACACGAGATGGGTTAAATACATAGTTACAGAAAATAAGGAGTGTTGGAATATTGTCTGTGATTACTTCAGTTGTCTCCTATATACTCCATCAGTACTCAGTTAATATCCAGCAGCTTCTGTTAAGTGTTTTCTGAATATTGTTCACTAATTTAATGGCTTTCTCATGATGTGGGCAGGAAGTTAAGTGTAAATTTCAAATAATTTTGCCTACAGTGATTTTCAGTTGTTTAATATTGGAATGTGTTGATTTTAACCTGAGCATTCTTTCTTCTACCTTATCAGCTGTATTTCTTTATTCCTACACAGCCCTTGTCAGAGAAGTATTTATTTATAATTCTTTCTTTGCAGGCTGATGTCCTACTCAGAAAGTGAAGCCGAATAACATGCACATGCTGATTGCCGGAGGAGAGGCTGAAGGACACGCTGTTTTGATGTAGCTGTACTGGTACTCTTTGTGGTGAAATGAAGAATTTGATTCTGTTTTGGAAATACTCAGATTTCTAATGCAGCTGAACTTCAGTAGCTTTTTTTGCAGCACAGATTTCAACAAATGAATTTTTCTTAAGCACAGCTGCAGAACCTGTCACTGGTAGAAAGTCTCACCGGTCCAGACACACCTGGCCGGGTGTCTCTAAAAGACCTAGCAGTCGAAGTAGGTGTTGTGTCTCTCAATGAAAGTGACTGTGACTGGAGTGAAAGGACGGATAATCTTGAAGTGACGCAGCAAAGCCTCCCTGTGGTGAATACCAAAGGGAGAAGTTGTGAGAGTTTTTCTGAGAGCGGTTGTAGTACCTCAGAACCCAGCAGTTCCTGGGGTGATTTTGAAGGCTTCGGGGAGTCTAGACAAATCTGAGAGATTTGATCAGAATCTTGAAGGTTTGGTGAAGTCAACAAAACTTCTAGACTTGATAAGGACTTAAGCAGATGTGTTTCCTCGGGTGCTGATCTGCGGAATCAAACCTTACAACTCCTAGAGAGTTATGAAGCAGGTGTGTTTTATTCGCTGGCGGGCGAGGGGGTGGATCGCTCCCAAAGGCCCTGCGCCTTCCAAAGGGCAGCAGTTTCCTCGGGACACATCCGGCTGCAAAATAGTATCAGGAGGCTTCATGGTAGGAAAGGACTGTGAAAGCCTGCAGAGCCAGTTCTCTTTCCAGCTGTAGGTTTTGGAAGTTCTCTGCATGTCGATGGCAGCACCAGAGCTTTTCAGGGCCCAGTCAGACATCTCGATGTAGACTCCCGAAGCCTTCTCGGATGATTCCTGATTCATTTCCTGATCTTCCTTGACATGGCTGAGCTCTGCCCTCAGTTGAGCCACCTCCTCCAGCAGAAGCTGCATCTTTTGGGTTTGCTCTACCTGCAGTTGAGCCACCTCCTCCAGCAGAAGCTGCATCTTCTGGGTTTGCTCTGCCCGCAGTTCCGCAGGTCCCTCTGCCAAAAAAGTGTGCGAGTTCCGAAGGGTCTTCAGGTCTTCGTGGACACACGTGTCAGCTCCTCTATCACTTCCTTTGCCTTCATTGTCCCCTCTCAGAGTGAGGTCCTCCAGTAGAAAGCATCAAGAGCCACTAGGATCAACAAGAAAATGACCTTCAAGAAGTGCTTCTTGTGCAGGGCCATCTTCTGCACGGTGGAGAGGGGAATGCTCAGCGAAATTCCTCTGAGGGACACAGCGATAGCAATAGAGGTCTCGTTCCAAATAAGGTTGAAGGTGGTCCATGTAATTTTGATGTCGTCATTCTGCTGCCTGGCAGGCCCTTGCGTGGCTGAGCCGGCGGTTAACGCTGATGAGATTGTCACCAGCTCCCCCTCTGTGGTGAGGTTCCTCCTGCTCATGCTCCTGCTGCAGACACCCGGCCCCACGGCCGACTCTGCCGGCTGTTGGCCAGCCTGGTTCCCCGAGGAGCCTTGGGAGGCCTCTTGGCACCTTCTCTGTGGGGCCTTTCTCCTGGGCATCTTGGCAGACAGGCTCAGCTCTGCCCCTTCAGCACCGGCAGCGTGACTTGCGAAGGGGCCACGGAGCTGCTGAAGGTTTCCTAAGATCTTCCGGCTCAGGAAGTGGATGAGGCGGGTGACAACCTGGGGGTATCTACGCTTGATGTTGTTCAAGGTGCCCTCAGGCAGCTTGGCCAGCTCCGTGTCCTGGACTGCATGGACCGTGGTGGCACGGGTCTGCCGGGTGAGAGCTTCCACCACGCCGATGAGGTCTCCACGGCCGTACTCCCCAGTGAGCTCCTTCTTGCCGCTGCCCTTCTGGATTACAGAGTGGAGGCACCCATTGAGCACGATGTAGGTGCAGTCCAACTTGTCACCCTGCCTGTAGAGCGCCTATCTGACCTCCACTGCCATCCAGTCAATGGCAAAGTCCATCTGGTGCATGAAGGGTGACATACGGGCAACCACGGTGCGGGCAACGCTCAACACCACGCTGGGCTGCTCCCGCATGATCCTGGTCCCCTTGACGGGCAATGACAGTCCCGGCTTTGGGACTATCAGTCAAGCCCTCTCTCTTTCCCTGGGACTATCTTCCAAGCCCCCTCCTTTTCTGTGGAGCTCAAGCCCCCTTTCTTTTCTTGGTTCTGTCTTTCAAGCCCCCTCCTTATCTCTGGGCTCAAGCTCCCCCTTCTTTCCTTGGGGCTGTCTTTCAAGCCCCCTCCTTATCTCTGGGCTCAAGCCCCCCCTTTTTCCCTGGGGCTATCTCTCGCTCACTCTCTAGCGCTTGTCTCTTCACCGGCCAATTCCCTCGCGGAGATTGGATCCGCGGTTAGAAAGACTCCACACTCGCTTCCCAGATCCGGACTGTCCGGTCCGAGTCTCACACACACAGCAATCAAGCCCCAAGCCCCGCCCAACCAAGCAATACTTACAGTCTCCTTTTCTTGCTTGGATCTTCGTGCACAAGAATTAAGGGCGACCGCGGTTTTCCCAGGGAGCTCCTGATCCCCTTTTGCTTTATGAGTCCTCCTCTCCCACGGGATTTGTCAGCTTGAAGTCCCAGCGATCCAGGGAAACCCAGCAGGCTACCGAAATCGGTAGGGCACCTCCCGCTCGGGGTCCTAGGACACATTGGAACCAAGTGCCAGATCCCGGACGAGCCCCCAAATTGTAATAAACGACCAAGCCTTGTAAGCAAGGTAGGTTTAGTTTTATTTGTGAGGACAAAAGCCCTTTGTTCCCCCCATATCTCCACACTTCCTCAGCTTCCCCTCTTTGCTCCCCCAGGATTGGTCATTTTAGGCCTCTTCATTAAATCACCCCTTTTGTCAGCAAAAAAAGAATTATTATGGCAAAAGCCAATGACACTCTCCCCCATCATTCGCAGGTAATTAAAAAAAAGATGAGTAGATGAAGGGGACAGTAGAGCAGGACCAGGCCTCCAGCAGAGGTGCAGAACAGCCATTCCTGCAAGGTCATGAAGAGCCGGGCTCCCCAGGCCCCTCTGCTGGTCTGCGGTCTCTTCTGCTCCATAACTTCAGTAAGCGAATCCATCCTCTTTGCCAGCCTCCTGGCACGCAGCTGGATGCGCTGGTGCTCCATTGCGCTGAGCTCATCTCCTACCTCCAGTGGCACCAGGATAACACTGTACAGAGGGTGAGCAGTACCGCCGGATTCGTGGCTGCAGGAGAAGGGAGAGAAGGGAGCTCAGTGGGGCTGGGTGTGGAGAGTGGGGTCAGGAGCCGCAGGACTATGGGGACAGGTTGGTGAGGGCTGAGGGAACGGGGAGGCAGCAAGGCCTGTGCCCAGCCCCAGCTCTGGCAGCACCGTGCTCAGCCCACCGTGCTCCCCCGAGCGCCAGGCCCTCACCACAGGGTCAGACCCCCCTCCCCGGGGTCCCGCTTTTCTGCCCCGGCCCTTGTCCAGCCCAGCCCGGCCTCCTCGCTGCTTGCGTGCTCACAAGCAATTAATTCCTGACTTTGAGTGAAAAATAAAACAAAGCAGCGTAACAAGCACAAGAATGTGAGACAAGATAAGAGATTGATTGTGTTCTGTAATTAGTAACCAGGCAGAAGTAAAAGAATGGCTCATGGACAGGTGGAATTATCCAATCAAGTATTGTAACCAGGTGTGTGAACAGTAGCTTTTAGCCAGTGAGGAGTTGTTTGTGTGTGTGTGTGTGTATGTGTGTGTGTGTGTGTGTGTGTGTGTGTGTCTGTGTGTGTGTCAGCAGCTTAAGAGTATGTAAGTGATCGTGTAACCAATAATAAATGTCTCCAGTGGGATTCACATTGAATTGTGTGTGGAGTTCATGTGTTATCCTTCTCGCATTCCTCCTGGGCAGTGATCAAACCTGGCTGCCTATTTCTGTACGTGAGTGGCTCCAAAGCTTTGTTAGATGCTCCACAAGCAAACAAAGGTGGAGCAGGAACATCTGCTCCATTGTTCCTGCAACTGGGAGAGTCTGCATTTGATGTCCAGTTTCACGTTCCTAGAATGGCCGTGGTCCCTTCCCAAAAGCACTGCGAGACAAAGCAAGGGGTGGGTAAGCATGTGCTTCCATTGACTTTTGGCCAACAGCTTCAGCTTGCTGAAGTCAGTGGGAATGGAAAGACCTGTGGGACAATGTGAATAAAGAATGACCAGGATGCCTACAAGCTGTGCCACAACACTTCTTTTGGTACGAGAGGCCCAAAAAGTCACAACGGGACAACAAATGACTGTTGATGTTCCTCATATGGTTGTATTGGTATTGGAGCTAAAGGAGGGGATATTGGTTGTCCCCTAGCAGAATGCTCAAGTACCAGGTTGTCCTTCTGGAAAAGGACAATGTGAGACTTAAAACAACCACTGTGATAAACCCTGTTATTTTGCTCCAGTCCAAAACTGAGGACCAGGAATCCTTAAAGCCTGACTGTTTGCAAACTGTAGAACACCTGTACACCAGTCACACAGATCTCAAGGCTGAACCACTTGCTGACCCAAATCTGGAATAGTACACAGATGGAAATAGTTTTGTTTGTAAAGGGAAGAGGATGGCTGGATATGCTATTGCCACCACTGAAGCTGAATTATTGCCTGTGAGCATATCAGCAAAAAAAGCAGAATTAATCACCCTTCGGGGAGCTCTTGAAATATCTCAAGGAGAGAAGGCAAATATATGGACTGGTTCTAAATTTGCCTTCGGGGTGGTGCGTGCTCATGGAGCAATTTGGACAAGCAGTGAGAAAACCTGAGAAGGTGGCGATAATGCATTGCAAGGCTCACCAGTGTGGACATACTGCAGCACATGTAGGTAACAGATTGGCAGGCAAAGTAGCAAAAGAGGTGGCAGAGAAGGGCATCTTGGCTCTAATACCTGTAAAGGAGCTAAAACTGACATCTGAAGCACCAAATTGTAGTGAAACAGATAAAAAATTGTCCCTAGTATTAAAGGCAACTGAAAACAAGAGTGGGTGGCTGATAACTCCTAAAGGTCAAATTATCATTCTGCCACAATTGCTGATTAAAATAGTTGAAGAAAAACACAGAGAAACACACTGGGGAGTAGAAGATCTGATTGACAGTCTGAGGACACCGGTACTTAGTGTCAGAATGACTAAAATTGTCAAGATGGTAACATGAAAATGTGTAGAGTGTATGGAAAACAATCCAGTAAATAGAAGAAGACCCCCACCAAGTAAAACCAGGAGGGGAAACACTTCTGGTGCTAATTAGCAAATAGATTTTTCTTAATTACTGAGACAAAATGGCTATCAATACCTTCTGGTACTGGTTGATACTTCTCAGGGTGGCCAGAAGATTTTCCCTGCTGCACCAACAAAACTAAAACAAATTTTGTTTACTAAAGGAGAAAATGCCCAGGTTTGGGGTAGCAATGGGAATGTCATCAGATAGAGATCCTCACTTAATAGCAGAAATTTTCCAACAAATCAGCACAGTTCTGGGAATAAAATGGGACCTACATATCCCTTGGAGTTCTGGTTCCCAACACCACAATTACTGACAAGCCATCTGCAAGATGCAGGGCTAAGAACCTTCCTTAAACAAAGAGGGTTCATAATGCTGTAGCTGACAGGCCCTCTGAGCTTCACAGTTTTGCAAGATGGTTCTTCCCATGGCTTAGGGTAAGTGAATTAGAAAAATAAAAACAAACTGTAGTGGACATTTCAATAGTAATAGAGAACCTTGAGAATAGAACCACTGATGCCATAGAGTCTCTGCAAACTGATGTATCTTGCCTGTCAGAGGTAGTGATCCAAAACAAGATGGCCCTGAATTTATCACTGGTTTCACAAAGCAGTGTTTGCCCAATCATAAACACGAGTTTTTGTGTGTATGTAGATCAAAGTAGTAGAATCTCTATGGATTTGTGAGAGATCAGGAAACAAAAAGAAATATTATATGAAGCTGCTAAAGGTGACACTTCCTGGGGTTTTTGAGGAAATTTGGCATAAACTAACTTCTTGGATACCAAATTGGACTTGGCTAAAAAGATTGTTTCCATTATTTTTTTTTATCATAGCAGTATGTATCCAATATTGTCACTGTTGCTCTAATCTTTTAATATAAATTAATATGAGGGTTGAAGCTTAATAGCTACAAACCCTCAAAAGAAAAGGGAGGGGTTGATACCAAAAGAACATACCCTTCTGCTTAAACAATGTGATATTGAAAGTTAGTTACATGTCTGCTAGGCCTGGACAAGTTTGTAGTCTAAAATAGACAACAGGAGACTTGAGGCATCACATCTTTGCTAAGGTAGTGATGGTAGAATAAACCATTTTTGTGGAGAGAGAAGTGTTGTAAACAGGCCAAGAGATGAACTAAGCATGCACAGAAGGAAAATTCAGCTAAAGGGCAGAGTGACAAAAGTTTCTACCATCACCAGAGGACCCTGAAAGTGACCAGTACACGTGTGAAAAGGGACATTTACACATATTAATGAATTCCTAGAAATGTAATGAATATGCTTCTGATTTCTTGGAAAAGTAATGACTATGCATGTTTTGATAGTGTAAAGCTCTTGTAGAGAGCTGAGTCGGTATGCATGAGAGGTGGAATGATCCCCCGTGCATCCAACGCCGTAGTAAAGAATGCTGCTTCTTAAGACTATATTGTTGTTAGGAAGTTTATTCCTGATTTTGGTGACACCTCCACAGAGTTAATCAGTAGCAGTCATAGCTTACTGATTATAGTCTCTTAAATGAGTTTCAGTATGTGTAGGGAACTGAAGGTTTTCTGGAGATGGGCTCTCTTGCCCTTGCCTAGGAACTTTACCTGTTGCAGAGATATTACTGGGGAAAGCACAAGGGATAAGGTGTCCAGCTCTGATAGCGTGGAGATACGAGGTACCTGGCTATTGGTATGCATAAACAGAGAATTTACATTGTTCATAATGCTGGAAATTTTCAGTGTAAAACAAGAAGTTTTACACTGAAAAAAAGAGAGCATGTGATGACTGGAGCTGAAATAGAATATAGCAGATTGTTTGGTTTATTTCCAAAAGCAGTAGATCTTAATCTTACTGAAGCCTTTGCTTTATTTTTGCATTTAATAAAGGCAAAAGGAAATGTCCAGTATAAGCTAAATAAGTTAACTATGCCTACAGTTTCAAGTTGTCTTTTCTTGTCTCAGGCTAGATAAACAGTTTCAGAGGTCTTAGAGATTTCCTTGGGTGTAGAACACACATGTAGGCAGTTTTCACCTGCTCCTGGACTGCAGTCCCTCTGCAGGGTGTTGAAGTCAATGGATTGCTTTGATTTAGAAAATTGCAGTAATACATTACTTGAAGGAATAAAAAACAAAGCTTCTGGACCAGATGGCATGATAACATCCCTTTAGGATAGGATGTAAAATAAGCACATTTTTCCTTGTATAAGTATTCTGTAGTCTTCAGATAACCCTGTTCCTTCCAGGAGGCCCGTGTGCCTGAGTTTGGATCACTTGTGGCTATGTTCAGTCCTCCAAATATCCTCCTCATCACTGCTGGAGGAGGAATAAGTATGTAAATCTGGCTCTGGAAAAGGTTTGGTGCAAATGCATATAGGGACATACTCACTCCAGCTTTTACGCAGATTTACGCAGTGCAAGTGTCTGTTGGTGACGATAGCATTTAGTAGTCACGCTACGCTTGGCTGAATTAGGTGTGTTGGAATACTAAGTTAGCAAAAGAAGCTTTTAAATTGATGTATACATCAGTTTTGACCTGGACTGAATTAGCTGAGCAGAAGAAGGAGTCATGAGTGCTAACAGGTCTATAACTTAGTAGCTGGGAAGCTGGAGACTAAGGTTCATTTGTTACTCTTGGATTCTTGCTTCTCCTCCTCTAACTCCAGGTAAATGCTCAAAACACTGAACTGTGGGCTCAGGCCCTCTGTGCCATTAATATGAGTACAAATTTTAAAAACAATCAATAATACACTCTCTAGAAACACTGCAGTCTTCAGACCGGGTCCTTCACAAACTATGGGGATGGCCTCTATAAAAAGTGTAATAAAACTCTGGTTTATTTCTAGGCAAACCAAATCTGTGAGGGTATATTTAAGTTGGGCTTTCCAGAAGTCTTGCTATCGCAGTCCAGAGGGAGCATAAGAAGCTTAGATCAAGTACTTGATACAAATAAGATTAAAAAAAAGATAAAAAGATGTTGGGATTCCCGAACTCATGAAGAATCAGCTTTGGTATTGAGTTTAGATCAACAGTTTAAGAAAAAAAGTTAAAAGTTCCTCAGCAATTATACTCTTTATTTCATAATTTTAAAATCAGTGGTACTTGCAGGTGAACTTTTAAATTTTTTTAATCACTGTGCTCTTCAGCATATACATCTTATGAATTTTGTATATTATTTATAAAGGAAATTGATTATGTTTTAGCTATTAGAAAACAAGGAAGGGACTATGTCAGAATTACAAATTCCTAGTTCAGTTTTTTTCCTGTTGTTAATGTGCATTTCTTATGACTAAGCCTCTGGAATGCCAGAACACCCAACAGGCAGCCTGTTCTTCCTGTTTGCTTGTCCTTTCTTTACAACACATCCGACTTATTTCTTCATCCTCTGAGGCAGGAGCATCGCTGCTGCTTCTGCTGACAGTAACCTACTTGCTTTTTTTATTAATCCCTCTCCAGTTTCCCCAGGTGGTAACTTCTCATGTTTAACCAGATGTGCTTCAGAACCTGTGCTGCCTCTGGCTTCTTTCCTGGAGTTATGTTAATAGCAATTAGTATCATTAACTTAGCTTTCTCTTAAGACAGCTGGAATGCTTTTAGATTTGTTACATGTTTTTGAAGGATCAGCAGCTTCTGAGCAGTATTGTAGTTATTTTTGCATACATCTGAGGCTTTGTATCTAGAAAGCTGGGTCAGACCACACTTTGGAAATGTTATAAGAAATGTAGTTAAAATATTTAATGTGGACATGATCCAAGGGCTGGAGCACCTCTCCTATGAGGACAGGCTGAAAGAGTTGGGGCTGTTCAGCCTGGAGAAGGAAAGGGTCCAGAGAGATCTTATAGTGGCCTTGAACGACCTGAGGGGCTACAGGAAGGCTGGGGAGGGACTTTGGCCAAGGGCAGGGAGTGACAGAACAAGGGGAAATGGCTTTAAGCTGAAAGAGGGCAGGTTTAGATTAGATATGAGGAAGAATTGTTCACTGTGAGGGTGGTGAGACACTGGCCCAGGTTGCCCAGAGAAGTTGTGGATGCCCCCTCCCTGTAGGTGTTCAAGGCCAGGTTGGATGAGGCTTTGAGCAACCTGGTCTAGTGGAAGGTGTCCCTGCTCATGGCAGGGGGGTTGGAACTGAATGATCTTTAAGGTCCCTTCCAACCCAAACCATTCTATGATTCTAAGTTCCTCATATATGCATTATCTTTTAACCAGCCTCAAACTTGTGGAGCAATATGTTACACATCACAGAATCACAGAATGGCAGGAGTTGGAAGGGACCTCAGGAGATCATCTACTCCAACTCCCCTGCCAGAGCAGGTTCACCCAGAGCAAGTTGCACAGGGCTGCATCCAGGCAGGTTTTGAACATCTCCAGAGATGGAGACTCCACACCCTCTCTGGGCAGCCTGTCCCAGGGCTCCGACACCCTCACAGTAAATAAGTTTTTCCTCATGTTTAAGTGGAACCTCCTGTGCTCCAGCTTTTGCCTGTTGCCCCTTGTCCTGTCACCAGCCACCACTGAAAAGAGTCTGGCCCCATCCTCCTGACACCCGCCCTTTAGATATTTATAAACATTGTTAAGGTCCCCTCTCAGTCTTCTCCAGGCTAAACAGGCCCAGCTCTCTCAGTCTGTGCACATAAGAAAGATGCTCCAGCCCCTTAATCATCTTTGTGGCCTCCTCTGGACTCTCTCCAGAAGTTCCCCATCTCTCTTGAACTGGGGGGCCTGGAACTGGACACAACACTCCAGATGTGGCCTCACCAGGGCAGAGTAGAAGGGGAGAACCTCCTTCGACCTGCTGGCCACACTCTTCTGAGTGCACCCCAGGAGACCATTGGCCTTCTTGTCCACAAGGGCACAGTGCTGGCTCATGGTCATCCACCAGCACTCCCAGGTCCTTCTCTGCAGGGCTGCTTTCCAGCAGGTCAACCCCCAACCGGTACTGGTGCCTGGGTTATTCCTCCCCAGGGGCAGGAAATGTAAAAGGCAGTGCAATATTATAGCAGAGCACCGACCACAGACAAAAAATGCTGGATGTCCTGTGGTGAGTAACTAAGATCAGTGATAATTGCACCCTGTACTAAGCAAAGAGCAACTGGATTTATATAGGATGGATGCAGTGTAAGAACCCAAAGTACTATGGAGGGGGAACTTTTTAATCCTCACTGTTTCAGCAGTGTGTGCCCTTGGCTTGTTTTGTAGTACACATGTGTCCAGAGCAGATGCAGGTCACCCACCTGAGCAGGAGGCTGCTGCAGTGGAAGAGCATCATAGGAAGGAGGAAGGTTTGAGAGACAGAAAATACAAAGTGCAGAATTAATTATAACCCACATTTCACAGAAGCAATTGAATAATTTGAGCTGTTGGCATATAACAATCTCTGAAATGTGCTTCTAATGCACTTCTTACCTGAGAAGCCCAAACATACAGTTATCTTCATTTACTGTTTCCATTAATTTTCATGCAAGCTTACTAGTACATTGGGTTGATAGTTTCAGTGAATGTAGAGAAAGCTTTAAGATAACTTGCTTTTTAGATCAAGGTAGGCTGGTACACCACTGTATGTAGTTAAAATAACAAAGTTATATACATTCACTGGAAACTTTGTACACCTTATAACCTCAAAAGGTGTTTCTTTCCTAGCACTGATTCTGGAAACATATGGAGAACACTTAGAGACTGTGATAATAACCCCAGCTTAAGACATCCCTGGAGTAAGTATCATTGCCAATAAAACCTCTTGAGCGTTCTTGGAATAGATGCAAATCAAAAGGTAATTGAACAACGGTTTGCCAGTGTGCCAGCATAAACACTTGGTTATGAATCTGATTTGCTGAAAGCTACACATGCAGGTGCATGAGGAACTAATCTGGGTGAGTCATAAGTCTTTTTACAGAGAATATTAAAATTCTAGTCTAGTGTTTGCTCATCATTAATGTGTAAGGAACTATGAAACTGTGCAGGATTCAGTTTTGATCGTCTTCACACTGAAGTCTCCGCTATGTAGCGCCCTGTTGGTAGGTGGTGTGTTCAGCTTTAGTATAGGTGTAGAATTAGCTTTCAGATGCATGTGCTGTAAGATGGTTTTCCTTCTTGCTCAGAGTGTGACAAAATTCTAAGCCTCTAATACCTTTCCATTAGGTGCAAATCAGATTTGAATCAGAGAGGCTGTTAAAGTAATTACTGCATGTTTTTACTGTATATGAAATGAAAGTGTGTTCCACTTCCCTATTCCTCAGATTATTCTGGTTTTGCAAGGCTTGGGGAGGGTGTGTTTTAGATCGAATAGACACCAAATGAACAGTATTGAAAGGTCTCAAAAAAAAAAAGTTTCTGTTTAATCTCTTGTTTTGAGAAAATAAAGGTATCAGAGATGGTTTAGTATTCAACCTGGGTATTTAGTCAGGATGAATTAGTGACTAGTTTATCAGAAGCAACTGTTTGAATTGATAATTTGATTGCTGAAGCATAGGGGGTTACTGCATCCAATTTTGATTTTATGGACATACTTGACCTCTCATACAAGTTACATACAAACAGAACAGTGCTGAGGGTGTAGGACCTATTCTGGACTTGAAAGTAACTTTTGTAGAACTGTCACTTCACAGGAAAGAATGGGGGACGTTTCTCCAACATACTCAAATTCCCCTCCTGTTCCTTTCTTGCCCATAAATACATCAGCATTAAATCAATGCCCAGGCAGCTTAAACTTATGCCATTACTCCTTCTCTGTTACTAGAAAACTGTACTGCTTTTAACAATACTGATGAAATGCATTTCTTGGCTATTTTCTGGTGTAGGTTAAGGATAATTTTAATTGGAAATGGCTTTTTTATTAATTTAAGTCCCAGTTAGATTCTTGTGTGTAGAACTTGTTTTGGCATAATATTTTTTTAATAATGCAAGGGGGGCACATGATAAATCAAAATACAGTAGTAGATAAATCAAAAAAGTAGTTTAGTGGTTATTGTTATTTGAGGGAAGCTTCTCTTTAGGTTATATACTTTGAGATCAGGTAGAAATTTGTAAAAGAAAATGTAAATCATGTTTTATGAGGACTTTTTGGAGAGCTGGGATGACATTTTTGAGGAATCAAATGTCAAAGATAATGGGGACTTCAGATTTGATCGACTCAGTATTAATGACTGCAAAGCAGTGATCCAGACCAAGGTAAGGATTGCAGTGAAAGTAAGCACTTCAGAGAACCACAGAGCGTATTTCACATGTCCTTCCGCTGTAGCCAGCTGTTGTAGCATGTGTCCTAATGTAATTGTGTGGACCTGATGCAATTGTTTGGATGTGGAGTTGTTTTTTGCTCTGTGAAACCTATCTGACATCTTTAGAAAAGGTACAATATCATGTACCAAATGCAAAGCAATGTAATCCAGGGGACACTGAAATACAAGGTTCTTCATTGCATAACTGGACTTCAGGCCAAATTACTAATTGGTTGAGAGAGAGCAGCGGTGTATAAAATACAGTCAGGCTACTCTGATGACAAAGATTAGTGCGTCTGTGGAAGGATCAACACATCAAACACTGAGAGTGATGACTGTAACTCACTCCTGAACCATATGGTAAGGCAGACATTAGAAGCAAAGCTGGTAGAGAGGAAATTGCATTCAAACTTGCATTTCAGATATTCAGAATTATTCAGTTTTGTTTTGTTCACTTGAGGAGAAAACAGGAGCTACTTTAGGAGGAAGGCAGAACTGAAGTTATAATTACAAGGATTTGAGAACATTACTATTTACAAAACAGAGAGAGAGATGAAATTGAAATACTTTGTTCTTAGTGCATTTATGTCTTTGGTCAAACAGGCCTTAATAAACTCTGTTTCTTTCTTGCTAAAGCAATGCAAGTTGGAAGGAAAATTCTGTCATGCCCCATTGCTTTTAAAAAAATCAGTTACGTTCTGTTTTTAACAAAGTATTTCGGATTAATGTGCTTAAGCCAAGGTACCTTCCTCAGTGGAGAATAAACTCGAGCAACTGTTGTTGCTGTGGAGATGCACAGTTTGAGGCAGACTTCTGTTCCTCTGTTTTATTCTATTTATTTCATTGGACTACAAAGATGTAAAACTGTCCTGGGAACCTTGCACATAAGAGACGTTAGGCTGGGGGATTCAGAAAGAAAACCAAAACAGACTGTCCAGCTTATTCCTTTGTAATTTGGTTCTGCTTTCTTCTATGAGTACACGACGGTGGGATCACGGCAGCTGATAACACACTTGGAAACGTGTAAAATACAGAGCCAGGGTTTAGGGAAAGGAAAGTGGTTAAAGGTCGATGAAGAAGGAGTAAAAGTAAAAAGAATCATGATACAAAGTTAAGGTAAATGGACATTATTTTTCTGGACTAGCCTCCGAGGGGGAAGAACCTATGAATGATGAAGGCATAGTTGAGGTTGGTAATCACAGAATTACAGAATGTCAGAGATTGGAAGGGACCTCGAAAGATCATCCAGTCCAATCCCCCTGCTGGAGCAGGAACACCTAGATGAGTTCACACAGGAAGGCATCCAGGCGGGTCTTGAATGTCTCCAGAGAAGGAGACTCCACAACCTCCCTGGGCAGCCTGTTCCAGTGCTCTGGCACCCTCACAGTAAAGAAGTTTCTTCTCAAGTTTAAGTGGAACCTCCTGTGTTCCAGCTTACACCCATTGCCCCTTGTCCTATCACTGGACACCACTGTGAAGAGCCTGGCCCCATCCCCCTGACACTCACCCTTCATGTATTTATAAACATTAATAAGGTCACTGATACTCACAAAGAGAAAATTGCACCCCATTTCTCTTAACTGACGAGAGAGTGTGCTCAGGGAGACAACCCAGATGTTAGCAGACCATTTTCAGGTGTGTTTCATGGTACAAAGCAGCTTTGCCTTCTGCCCTTATCCCCAGGAACGAGGGGTGCCGGAAACCCCTCTGCTGTGTTTTGCTCAAGTACCGGCTGGTCATTTCCTCTGGTCACTTCCTCGGTTCTGCCCCCGCCAGCACCCAGCCGCGCGCGCCCGGAGCCGCGCACACCCGGAGCCGCGCACACCCGCTCCCCGGCTGCCCTGGGGAGCAGCAGGTGTTTGTTCTGGGAAAATTGTGCACGGAGGAAACAAAACTTTATATCTTAGGACATTTTAAGCTATGAATTTCATCATTTCTAAACTTAGTTGTGAGCTCTCAGCCGAGAACTACGGAGTTTTGATGAACTAAACATGCTACTGTGCTCTGTGTTTGCAGAAAGCAAATAGCCACGGACTTTTGATATTTGCTTAGGATTTTGAAAAGGTGAAAATTAAAGCAAGGTAAGAGTTTTAGACAGCAGAACTAGACAGAAATGCCTTTTTCTTCCACTGAGATTAGAGGGAAAATATACCCACAGAACAAAGTTTGTAAAAGTTCAAGTCAGGAATGTAATTACCCAAATGTTTCCTGTGCAGAAGGAACACTGTAAATACTTTTGCAAAAAAAGAGAATAATTACATTGTGAAAGACTGAAAACATTTCAATGCACGTTCTGCTCGGAGCTACAACATAAGTAAAATTCTAGGGAACTTAATTCAAATAACTTGAAAATGGAAAACAGTAGGAAGGCAAAGTTCTGTGATGTTTTCTTTTAGCAACAGCACGATCCTACTTGAAGACTTATTTTTTAAAAAGTCCAAATAATTTTTTTAAAAAAAGGCATTCCAGACCCTAGGATGATTTCTGAGTGGACCATAAGCCCAGCCTTGGTTAGACCCATGCAGAAGACTTGTAGCAAAAAACAAACAAACAAACAAAATCTTGTGAAAGCTTTTTTTTTTTTTCCCCCCCCCAAAGTGCAGGGTCATTACTGAATTTAAAAGCACTCTGATCTTTTTAATAGTGAAGATCAGTTTTAACAGTTGTCCCATTAAAAAATGGGAGGACCTCCTGGAATACTCCTACTCCAGTGAAGATGGCAGAGGGAGTTTGGCTAAAAGTGAGCTGCGTTCAAGTTAATTGTTAAACCCCCGACTTCACTGCAGATCTGAGTTGCCAGACCCACTCTAGAGGATTCAAAACCAAAAGGGAACAGCCCAGCCAGCAGGTGTAACAGGCTGGCTTCAGCCACATCTAACACAAGTTCTGCACCCATTCCACTGAAATACGGACAAGAACCTCAGGAATGGTCACCCCCCAGCGCAGCCTGGGTGCCAAAGCGCAGCCACTCCCGCTTAGCGCTCTGCTGGGATAAACGGGTGCTGATGGGGGGGAAAAGTATGCAAGGAAGTTGCAACTTCTTTTTTTCTTTTTCAATCAAGGCAAGATGCCAGCAAATGTCGGGCAAATACTTAAATGCCAAAAATCTCCCAGCTTCCCTGGATGCCTGCTTTAATAATACAGACTTTTATAGACACACTTCTGCAGTTAATAGTTTAACTCTTCATTTCTAATACTGATTTTTAATAGCTCAAAATTAGTTTTGCAACTAATTATAACTCCTCTTCCTCACAGAACTAATGGATAGGTTATTTTGTGTATTTTACTCTTGCTTGAGCTGGAAATTTTCAGGTCTCACTTCCAGTATAGAGAGCACTGAGCTAGACAGAGGACCCTGGGCAGTACCTGCAGCTCCTCCGCTAGCTCCAGTTGAAGCCTGCAGCGTGCCGAGCTGCGCTGCTCAGCACGCTTCAAAGTCCAGATCTTTCAGCGTGGCCAAAATATATTAAACCCTGCACCACCACTAAAAAGTCTCACCATGACCCAAAAGCAGTACTTTTAAGGCATTTTCTGGAAAGACTAAACTGCAGCTTGCTGCTCCATAAGGCCGCATTTTCTACTTTGAGCCCCACCAGTACAAGAGCAAGTCTGTAGTGTCCTGCTACAGTAATGCAGAGCCACAGGCTCCTGTCCCAGCAGTAACCACCTCCCAGCCAAAGCCAGGTTCCTGTGAAGTTACTTCTAGACCTATGCCTGTCACAGCGTGGCCAGCAGGCCCCAGGTCACAGCACAGGAGGACTCCTCACCTGTAAGCAGCAGCCAGCACAGTCCCAACAATAAAACGCAGTTCACTGCAGAAGAGTCAGGATGGCATTGTGGCAGTCCACCAACAGGAAGAGGATGGAAACCTTCAAACCCGAAGTCTCTGGTGTAACTGGTACTAGCAGAGACTGGCAAACAACCCTCCACTAGCACCGAGTGGCAGCACTTTTGTCTCTGACTGACAAGTCTGAAGCGTCAGCAGCGTGTGCAACCAGGAGACTTGTGCCTGACACTTGCTTTCAAGCACGGCAACCCCTGAAGCGACACCAAGAACTGCATGGGCTGGAAGAACACATAAGGCAGCCGAGACAAAAACCAGAGGACAGCGAAGTGCTAACAAACATAGGTCACCTGCCCACAACAGGAACCCCCCACCCACTGGCTGGGAAAAAAAATGCTCCCTGGGCCATCCCTTGTTTTGTTGGAACAAAGGGAAGGCGAAGGCATGTGCAGTATTTAATATTTGTGGGAAGAAAGGAAGAAAAAAAGAAGACACAATAAACGCAATCACCTCTGGAGAACATTGCATCTTTGTGAGTAAGAGACCAGACAAAGCAGGGCAAGGTACCGCGGGGTTTTTTTTGTTTTTAGAAACAGTCAAACACCGAAGGCTTCAAAATATCTTCAAAACATAAACGGTTAAACTGCAAAACTGTGGCTTTTATTTCCAAACATACAATAAATAGGTCCACCACAACTAGCCTCTAACTTCATTTTACATGGAAGGATTTTAAAATTAGTTTGTGCATATTTAAAAATTAAACTTCCCTTTGCAGGTAATTCCAGACATAACCGAACCGCATTACACACCAGCTTCTGGTCTTGGCACTGTGATGCAAGCAACCCATTAGAAACAGAGCTCTGGAGCAAGCACTTGAACAAAAACTGCATTTTGAAGTGTTGATAAAACACCTAGCAACAATTTAATCTATTTCTGAAGTATACAAAACACTTTTAGCATGTAAATGATAAAAAGCAAATTGTCTTCTTTTATGTTTCTGTAGGGGCTGCAAGGTGAGTAAGTGGATTTATTAAGTATTCACTATTTGCTATATGATACAATTTTCATACCAAAATATCTTTACTGCATAGTAACATTCCATATTTTCAAATGCAAAAAGAAATTAGATGCAGCCATTTTATTCCCCATCACTGAATTTAAAGACATTTTTAACCACAACTCTGCTTCATCACAGTGCAGAAGGCCCTTAGTATTTCAAGGATTTATTCAGTCATATCTTTAATACAAAAGTAGAGGCTGAGGAAAAGCCAGAGTAGTCTATACACAATGCACAGTCTGTGTACATTCTGAAGCTGTACCTCTTCAAGAACTATTTATACACTCTTCAAACAAATCCCTTTATCCAGCAATTCAAAATACTTTAGATCAGAAGTTTTATATTAGAATCAATACATTATATGCATATAAATACATTTATACCCTTCGGTTGCTAAACAACCCAGATGGCTGCGAGGACGTGACCTGAACTGGTTCTCCACTGGTTTGGGATACCAAACTGTATCGGCAGGTAACTGTTAACCACAACAGTCACAGTAAAAAAATGGAGATCTGTGCACAAGGTAGGTGTGCCGCAGCATCGGTTAAGACTAGAAACAGCAGGTGACACCCTGGCCCCTTCAAGAGGGCCAGGATTTCAACTTCTGAGAGATGCAACACACAGGCAACGTTTTTTCTTCCCCTCTGCCGATGCCCCATTCATGAAAAGTCTCAGCAGAACAACAAAAAACCCCCAAAAAAACAACAAACCAAAGCAAAGCTTTTACAACTGCAAATCTTCTTACATGACAGGTGCTGCAGCTTTCAAGAACAAGGTAAAATTTTCATAATTAAAAAATTTAAAACCCCGAAAAACGAATGTGCAAGTGTGTAGTTCAGCAAGAAGACGACAGCAAGGATCAGTCTAGACCTCAGTTCAAGCTGAAACAAGGATCCAAACTGTCGTGCCAAAAATAGTTCTCACTGCAAATCTCACCTTCAGCCGAGTGCACTTCTCTGTCCTCGTGTACACACCCGCCACAGACACGCACCCGCCCTCCCTCCCCACGCAGCCCACAGCACCAGCCATCGGGGTGCTCCCCAGGCCCCAGCCCTGGCGCCGCATCCCAGCGCAGGGACGCGGCTGCAGGACGGTTCTGGTCACCAGCACGGACTCACCACACACCACCGAGTGTCTCGGGAGCTTTCAGAGCCGTCAGCACTGATGCAGGCAGAGGTGTTCTCAATTTTGTTTGTTAAAGAATACCGAGGTGTTGACTCTCTTGAGTATCCTCCCAAGGTGCTCGAAGTTTTAAGTTTTGAAGCATTTCTTTCTACAATGCCAGGTATACAAATGTGTCTCTTTTTAAATAATATTGCACATAAAAATAATCTTAAACCTCTGTAGTGAAAGCGGGGTTGAAGGACAGTGTTTTCCAAAACAGATTAAAAAGCTACCTGTACATCGTAAGTTTTACTTTAAAGAACGCCAAGATTATTCAAAATCTAAGCACATAATACTGACAGAAAAAATGTTAAATTGCACAATCTACATATAAATTACATTTGTAAATACTTAAAAAGTTTTTAAACATTGAATACCCTTGATTTCACAAATCAGCTAGGTCACTGTCAGAGGATCAGCTTAATGAGTTAGAAGTACTTTCCCCCCAGGAAGAAAAAAACAAACAATAGAAACAAAAGACCTGCAGTCTCAGACGAAGCACTGGAAAGAGTTAAAGCATTGCAGCTCAGAGGTAGTGCTAAACACATCCAACTAGAAGTCTGTTATATCTGAACCATGATGAAATAACGTAGTAAAATGTAGAAAGCCTATAAAATTTACAAAAATAAATAGTTCTGAATGCTTTAGAAAATGCAAGAGACTTTGTTGACGAGTGTCTTGATCTGCTTTTTCTGAGCAAAAGCGTGTCTCATTTTTAAAATATACCCATCTCTAGTAAGGTGTCGGCAATCCACGCACTCCCACTGTGCAACCTGACGTATGCCAGCCCGGCACAGACTCTGGTATTAAAAATAAAGTGGAGACTTTGTAAAAGATCATCTCATATGAAATTTGTTTAGCATGTAAATTCTTCTGACAAATTAAAAATTGCACATAAAAAAGTTTATTGAAAGAGGCATGAGGGGTGATAAGGGTATGTGCCTACTGTTCCACACATACCCTGGAAGGAAAAACATGATTGCACAGTTCTGATAAATAAATATTTCTTTAAAAAAAAAATAAATCTGCCACTTTTTTGGTTTATACTTTTTGGAATTATTTAGAAAATCCCACCTACGGACAAATTATTTTTTAGTTTGTGTTTTAAAGAATTCTTTACAACTTTTCCAGTGGCTTTTATCCTGAAACCAAATGAAAGTGGCAGTTAAAAAGTATCTTTGGGTGAAACACGTATCAAGATCCAACCAGAATTTCCATGATGTGGTCCAACTCGCTCAGATCTGTTCTGCATATCTGAATGTTGCTTGCTGAAGAAGAATTACAAGATGGAAAGGCTTTCAATGGTTCTTCTGTAGCAAGAGATGGTGATCTGGGCGGCATTAGTGGAGGGCAACAAAAGTCTGAATCGTACATTGAAGTGTCAATATCTTCAAAAATGTCATCTATTGCCAAATCCTTCAAGTAACTGGTTGAATTTGAAATCTCAAAGGAACCAAATACACATTCAGCTCCCTTCAAATCCTGTCTATCCTCTTCTAGTTTTAGACCAGTATTTTCTGGAAACTTTGGCTGGTCATCTCCAGTAGGAACCAGACAAGTAGGCGGGCTTATGTCTTCTACAAAGTCCAAATCCTTCAGAATGGATGAAATGGCAGATGACATATCATCATCTGAAACGATCAGCAGGCTGTTTTCAATCGGGTCTTCTACCGACCGCAGGTCGCAACAGTTAGACTCTTGCTGACTAATACCTGAAGGCAACTGAAGGGAAACCCCAGATGACTCCATCCCTGTGTAGCTGTGAGAAGCAGGAGCAATGCCAGGGCAGACATTAATTGGCTGCTGATTACTCTCCTGTCTCATTTCCTCTTGAATTTGCCGCACCGTGTTGGCTATGAGGACAGAGCGGTGCAGGTTTGGTTCCACCAGCATTTTGTACGTCTGTAACTTGGTGAGGCACATATTAAGCACCAGCTGCCTCTTAAGTGGGTACGGCAGATTTCGACTGGAATCAAAGGCACTCGAGAGACCAGCCATGTTCTCCTCATAGTCACTCAGCTTGCGCTTTAGACCTCTCCCCAACATGAACCTGAAACAGAGAAGTTACGAGTTAACCTTGGGCAGGAGTACTGCTCCTTCTGCAAGGCACTTCTGAAAAGTCTGTAGCATACTATGCATTGGTTAACTGAGACTCTGATGCCATGGAACTTTGAAAAAGAGAATAAAATCCTACACGAGATACTACTGTCATTGAGAAGGGGCACTTTCCCAAAAAATTTTCAATAGAAAACATGACAGAAATATAGCAACGTTTTTTTAAAAAGCTATATACTTCCGAGTTTTAGATTTAAAGTTTACTTTTAACTCTGAGAATATTAATTTAATGATTTAACATCTTTAAGAGCTGAGCTTTTTTGCCTCTTATCCATTATACAGCACACAAAAATTCATTAACGAGCAATATCTGAACGTCCACATGAAATAAAACAGATGCTTACACCAAGGATTACATTAACTATACAGAATATTTCAACATTTGCATTTTAACATAGGTAAAGCTAGTTCCAACACCCATTTTTAGCTCACTAAGGTATTCTTAATGTCTTGCTCAGTGTCTCCAAGAACTCTCTACAGAACTCGCGTCTCTCCCTCTTCTTTGGTGACTTAAACTGGTTTTACTACTGCCGAACCACCCAGCAAGAGCAACAACAGGGCCTCCCACAGGATCCTTACATCCATTCCTTCGCTCAGCAGCTCAGCTAAGTAACGGGAGGACATCTGGCTGGGCCAGAGAGCTCACAGAATGATGGCAAGTGCTCATGGCTGCTGGTTCATAACCTGCTACTGATTTAACGCTAAGGATATCCAGCAGGAGGCTATCAAATGGCATTTTAAAAGTGACCAATTTTGGTAAATAGCTGAAAGAAAAGAAAGTTGCTTTCAGTCTGCTTTGTGTACTTTTGCATTGAAATATGGCAGGTCTAGAACACTGTGGTACAAAAAACCTGTATGCACATACATGTGATCCAAACAAATACATGATTGGATACTTTTCAATTACTATTCAAAATATGAAGTGTTTTATTAGGTACAGCAAGTGCTACACAATCACTTGTATCAACACAGAAAAGGAACATGCCAGGCACAGGAAACACAGGTAAAATCCTGATTACACACACCTTGATGTGTCCATGGAATACACACACCTCACTCCCAAACAGTTACAAAAAATTAAGCAATCATAAATTAGACACCCAGCTGCAGATTAAGGACAGCTCCTTCACACACAATGATCCAGACCCTGCACGCCGCAGAGGGCCTCCCAGCTTCCTTTTCATGTGAGCTCTGGATGCTGCCAGCAACAGCTCAGCTGACTGCCGCAGCTGCCAGCTGCTAGCCTGTTGCTAGACTTTTGGGGACAAGGAGATGGCAGCAGGGTAAAACCTATTTTACTTTTGGGATTTCTCCAGATTGCAGGAAGCACTGCAGGGCTCCATGGCTACATCCATCTGCCTAGACAAGACTGCTGGAGAACTCAGCTCCTCTGGAGGAACAGAGAGGAAGCAAGCAGTGCATACTTCTCAGTAAGACACACAGGAAAAAAAACAGGCAGTTGCTAGAGGAGTTTAAGACTTCTCAATCAAACCCACTTTTTTTCTTTTAATGAAATTAGATTTGTCATAAAAATGCATTTTTACATAACAGGTACTAGTTTGGCCTATAGTTCAGTTTATTAACATGCTCACTATTAAAACAACAATAACTTTTAGTTATTTGACGTTTTACAAGTGCTGCGTTTTTTTAATTTTGGAAGTCTCTTTTACTCCAAAGCTTTCTGCTAAATTTTTTCACCAGCTGAATCTCTTTAAACATGAGGTGTCTGGATGTGGCACGTCTATTCCCACACTTGTTACGTACTGCTCCCCCACTGCAGCACCCCGGCTTAGAGCAAACGGGCCCAGACAGCACTGAGCACTCAACTACAAACAAATCTGGAGACAAAGTTCAAGCACCAAGTAATAAAACGTATTTGAGGGGGCAGTGCATGTAGGTCCATCTGCCAGGCACTCTCAGTCAAACCATCAACACCACTGTCAGCAACTGGTTTAGACACAATCTACAGAAAATCAGGATTATGCAGGACTTTATAGTAAAATTGTTGCTAAATAAACCAACTCAAATCACAAAGACAATCAGTGTCTGCAAGTCAGAAAATTCATAATAAAATTATTAACTATGCACTTTGAGTGGCATTTAAATGTTGTGTACTACCTAAGGCATTACCCCATACTATTACTATAAAGAAAAATACATCTCAAAACGACTATTTGTTTCCTAAGCACCACCCTTCCCATACACTGCACACTAGATTTTTTTTCTTCTTTTCTTCTCCAACTAATTAAAGCAGACCAAAATTCACACTCACGAGGAAACAAAATTAACACCATACAGGGAACAGCAATTCTGACATTTTATACATTCAGAATGCGAGTTTTGACAATTTAGTGCTTTTAATATTTTTTTTAATATTTATTTACACTTCATTAAACACACGGGAAATACTGGATTTATCTATCTGAATTACATAAATAATGTTAATTTCTAACATCTCAAAAAACATGCTAGCATTTAAATTCTGTAAGCAAGCACAAAGACCAAGCAAACTATCATATGTGAAGATATATAATTTCACAAAAACAACTTAATGAAATGTTTATCTTCTAAAGTCATACAGTAGTCTAATTAGACTAAATATTTCATGCTCATATATGCAGACACCCTCCTTTTCATTCCTCAAATTTCCTTCATAAAATTCATCCCAGAGCATTCTAGAAATATGTAACAGCTTGAGTATGACATCACTCTGAACTACAAAAATGAAGTGCAAGACACATTATTTGTTCCAACTTCAAATGTTTCTACTTAACAGACTCCTCACGAGATGTCAGAGACTTTTTTTTTTTAAATACATAACATACTCCTATCTTATGTCTTAAAAATTCTGTCTGGGTAGTATGATTTTTGCCTAATTGCTAAGATCCATAAGTCTCCCTCCAGAAGCTAGATGACTTCAGAAGTTACATAAAGATGTGGAAAAGGCTAATGAAAGCCAGAGTACCACTGGTACAGTGGATTTAAAAATTACTGGTGTCATGGTTGCTACAGGAGACGTTAAATTTCAGTTCTTGTCAAACACACTCAGCTGCTGACCTACAAAAGATACAAAGCCCCTTTGTTACCAGCTAATCTACATTTTATCAGGCCTTTTGCTTTACTTTCTAGCAAAAGAATTTCTGACTGAGTCACATCCTTAACAAACTACTCTATTTTCTAAGTAACTTGTCCTTTCGTAGCAGTGCCTATTAACGCACACATCCCAAACTCCAAATGCACAAAGCAGTCACATGCTCTCTCCGACAGCGTTACCTTGCAACCTAAGATGCTGAACACATTATTTAATCATGCAGTGCTCCCCCCACTTCAATTTCTGGTACTAAGTCCACATAAAAATCCACACTACCATGCCCAGGCGATCCTATATTGCTGAGTAACTGCTGCACAGTCGTCAGTTCAAAGAAGCACAAGTCGGGCATACTAAAACACAAAACATGTCCAGAAACTGCACCTTCCTTACTCCAGCCTAATTCCAGCCACCTACTCAGATCCCAAAAAACTGGATCAAGTAACAGGATTTTGAAATGTGCCAATCTGATAACGCTGTAATTTGTAAGTAAAAAAACTGAATTAAAAAATCAAAGTTTATGCCAACTTCAAGCGTGAGGTCTACACACAGCTGTTCAATAATAAAAAAGGCAAGTTGTAAGTCATCCTTCTCTTGAACTTTAATGAAAAGTTCAATAATTATTACATTTTTAGTTCAGAGTCTCTATTTTAGAATCTTTTGTCATGAAAAAACCCAAGAACAATGAGGAACACTGCAACTCAGTAGATTTTTTTCTGGTATTTTCTCATCTTCTCTCATTATAGTAACGCAAACTGAGCCACAGGCCATTTATGGCAGGATGCTTTTTTTAATTAAAATTAGTTTGCAGATATAAAGAAAAGGAAGGAAGCAAACCCAATGTTAAAGAGTGCCAAACTCTCCATCCACGTCACTGAACTACAAAGGAGTCTGTACGTAAAAATTCAGCCCCATGTTCCTCAGTTTCTTCCCGTTCCATGGAGGACATTTCGCAGCTCCTCCCTGCTCAGATGGGAAGAAGCATCCCTGCACTGTGATCCCACCCCGGGCCAGGGTCTGGAAACACTTGGGAGGGAAGAGGCACGTGCCTGGCTGGCAAATCCACACAGAATACTAAACAAACAGGCCTGGTCAGAGCGTGCAGCTACTCAGGAGAAACATTCCAGGCTACCAAGGAAATTTCACCTTGTGATATGCTGTGGACAACAGAGGACTCGTGCCACCATTTCAGAGGAGCACCACAGCTCCATCTGCCACAGGGTCTGAGGGTGCACTGCAGCTGCCACCGACACACGGTTAGGAAGCACAGCCGGAAACAGTCACAAGAAGAATGCAGCATGTGAAAACCCTCAACTACTTCTGTCTGGGCAAACTACTTAATTTCCTCTTCCTCACCTTCCAAAAAAGGTTTGAAGAGGAAGTTAAAGAATATTTAGAATTCAAAACCACACAAAGCTTTAATTTTCAGCAGAGAAAAGCTTAAGAAACATGAGTACATAAAACACAGCTTGCCACAGTTAGTGTTGTCTGAACACAAACTTGTCATGCATAGAACAAGCACTACACTCAACTACACCAAAGTTATTCATTTACCACAAAAGAATATGTTTAAATGGCAAGATCATCAATAAAGTTCTTGTCCTGCACTACGCAGGTCAAAGTAATTTCACTGACAGTGGTCCCTTCCAGCTTTTATTTTCAGGACATTATTAAATTCAGACTTGCTTGATCCTTTTCATACAGACACACTGTTGCATTTTTCAGCCTAAGACTGTCTCAAAGTGAAAAGTTATTTTTTATTGCAGGACAGAAATATCAGATTTGAATAGGTGAAAGCACCTCAGGAGTGAAAGCTGCCTGTCTAGTTTTCAGTAATGCAACTTATGTATTAAAAGCAAAATTAGAGACTCCTTGCTATCGTAATCGGGGTAATTCCCTTTCAAAGCCTCCACTGGCTCATGTAACAGTAAAAACTTGTGTTAGTGACTGACCAAAGCTGGCTGACAACCTGATTTCCTGCTCTCCTCTCTCTTCCATGGACACACGCTTCACAAGCACACACCTATCTGCAGGAAGGGCAAAGGAAGACAAACATCCCTACAGTTAACGGTTGTTTCTCAGAATTATTTGATGTATGTCACACACTATTTTTACCGATTATCTTTCCCCTACTTGACATACATTAGCTGAGGCAACACAACTTCACTAATAGTTTTAATTAAGTGTTAGATTGGCTCTTGACTAGTAGTCCACGTATCAGAAACTGTACCAGAGAAGAGGTAAGGCCGAAGGTGCAGTTAACAGACCCAGCATAAATCCTTTCCGCCCATCCGGACTTAACACCGATCACTGAACCACGACTTACGCAACGCCGTAAGCTGTCAGACTGCACAGAGCAGCGTGCCCGAGCTGCTGCCCTCAGCGAGCCCTGGAGATACACCCCTAACTCGGCTGGTAGCAACAATTAACAGGAAGTGAGGGAAGGGGAACTAAACACCTTAGAAAACACTGAAGTAAAAAGCAATCTGGACCTGAAGAGGCTTTAAAATAGACAAAAAGGTATTTAAGTTCACTGCCTCCCCATCCCCCAGCCCTGCCCCAGTTTAGCCGAGATGAGTAACTGCTGGAGAAGGCAGAAGTGACTAAAAGTGTGCATACAGGGAGGAGCACAGTCCTACCAGCTTACTCCCATACCTAAACTCCTATGTAACAACTTCTTTACAGGAGCTGGAAATGACCAGAAAATAGCTGCTCAAAGAAGAGAGAATTAAATTAAACTTTTTGGTCACCAAATCCTGACCTATAATTCGCCTAAGTCTGTTACCACTAAAGCAATTCAAACACAGAATCAAGATATGCTACTGTTCAGACTTTTAAAAAATAAATAAACAAACACCAAAGCAACCCCCTCCCTCAAAAACCAAACCCCAAAACCACACAGAAAAAACCCCACACCTATGGATGTACCCAGCATATTTTCCTGCATTTTGAAAATAAGAGTAGGCTGAATAGTATCCATTAAGTAGAGGAAAGGAATGAGAGGAAGACTTAGTCTAGCACTCTGGAATTCATAACCTTCCCACTGTCACTTCACTATTTGTGGAAGTAGAGAATAAACATGTATCATACACTAGTATTTTAGGAGCTGAAATTATGTTTACAAAGCATTTGGGAGTAAGTTTTACCTTGATTTAAAAGTTAGTCTGAACTCCCCACACACAACCTGTTTATGTTATGTCTAAGGGTATCTGGGAAGTTTCTGCACTTAGAGGACATCTTCCCAAGCTCCTTACTCCCGTTTCATTTCATAAAGCACTGGTAAGAGCTCTGCTTTACAAACCACCATAGCTAAATTTCAGAGTGCACTTCACACTGGAGAAGAAACTCCTCTGTTAGGATGTGTACCTTCTACAAGCTGAAACAAGTGGACCTGTGCTGTTTACAGAAGTTAATAAACTGTATTCTCAGCAACTGCTATCTCTCACTAGAGGCTAACAGAGAAAGCTGCTGAGGCACTACCAGCGTCAAGCAGAGAGAAAACTTCCACCCGTAAAAGAAAACAAATTAAACCACTGTCACTCTTCTCCTTCCTCTCCCCATCTGCACTTGTGTAGTTAGTTACATATTTAGAAATAAAGCTCATAGGTGTGTATGTAGCAGATTTTTTTTTTTTTTTCAGGAATTTTGGGTGGATTTTTCTTTTTTTTTTAGTGGAAGAAGGGCCTGGAACCATTTAAACTAAAGATCAATGGTAGTTAGCAAAAACTAACACATGATCAAGAGTTACTAAATCTAGAAACTCCCACAGTAAAACTAAACTGTAATTAAATGAGAACATAAAGGAATCCTAACAACAAGAACAAAACCACTATGGTTCCACCAAAGTATCTCATCAGAGAGACAAATGATCATCAAAAACTGCAAATATGATGATACCTCTTCACTGCTTGTTCTAATCAACTGAACAGTTCTTAATTCATTTTCCTTACAGTATTATTTACTTCAAATACATAGATACTGGATGCATTCACCTACATAACACTGACATATATTGTAGGGTTACAGTGATCTAAAAAAAGATCCATTAATAACAAAAGCTATAGCTTATTAACTATATCAAATCAGCATGCCTATACTTTAACAGAAAAATCAGACCACTAACAGTAAAAACAACAACAACAAGATAAAAGGCTCTCTTTTTCCTGATAGATCATGCATTTACTCTACCTCCCTGTACAGGATATTTACAGAAGTACTTTTCCATAACCCAATCAAAAATCATGTTAAAATTTCTCTAACAGAGTAACACACAGCAAGTTTTCTTCAGTACCCAAAGCGCCTTCTCCTCACAAGAAGAGACTGTAACAAAACTCCAGGGCATGTTCTACAGAAAATGCATTAATTTCAGCAGCTGATCAGTGTACCTACCTCACTGTAAGATTGGGGCCTCAGTTAACAAAATTCCTAGAAATGTGATCTTATGGAAATATTAAAGTGCTTTTTACATTATATGACTTCCTCATTATAAAGGGGAAAAAAAGAGTAATGCAAATTCAGAATATTCAAACCAAAGAGCTTGTACTATTCAATAAGCCTAAAGCACTTCATCTTATACTATATACCCAGTTTTTAAAAATTATTTTACAGTTTACCATTCTAGCTCACTAGAAATAACACCTACAGCTGATTATCAGAACACGTGCCATGCACATAAGACATGATTTCATAAAAACATACAAGTAGTTACCCTTAGAAAACAGGAAGGAGTCCAGGCAGGAAGATTCCAAATTTTGCATAAAGTGTGGTCATCCAAGAGTCCTGAACTACTCAAGATGCCGAGCCATCCACCGAGGTAGGATGATGTGACTTAAAGGGAAAAACAACAAAAAAACCAACTGAGTATTTCATTACTATATGAAATTTTTCAAAAAACAGTAGTATTAAGCACACAATTAAATACAGCTTTTAAAATGATTTGTGCTAAAAACTATCAAAACACTTAAACTGAATAAGAAAAACTGAAGTTCATTAACACATTGAAATAAGAGGACCTAATAGTTTCACCTATGAACACATAAAATGTGGAAATTATCTCTCATAAATGAATACTACAGAACGCTGACCCTCTCAGTGTTAGGCTTTAGCATAAGAACTTGCATTTATACCTCTTCAGGTTACTGAACTTCACTTTATGCAATCATCTCAGAAATCACACATCAGGAAATATAATACCATAAACTCTAAGAACTACATTTCAGAATTATCCCCTAACATTCACAGGCTGCAAAAGGAGGTAGATTTTTATTAAATTCCCTAACTTTCCTCGTCTGCAGCACACACAAAACCAGTAGGAGAAGAGAGCTGGCAGGATGTCCTGTGCTTGTATATAATATTTAGTGTGGCACCATTTTCATCAAAACCCTGATAAAGCAACATCTGCAATTTGGCTAGAGACCACATGGATTAACTCATGGATCAGATCAAGGCACTGGAAACTCTGGGAAACATGAAAAGGCTGAAGTGACAGTAAACTATGGACTAGGCTAGAAAATGTGGAGGGAACTGCATGATCCATGCTCCTGAGGTCTCAACTCCATCTGAAGAATCAAAGTTTTTAAACTCCAAGAATTAAAGCCCTTATACAGGGTAACAGCCTGGATTGTAATTAACATGTTTGTGTGTATACAACATACACACATACGCACACAGACACCTGCACCCCAGCTACAGCAAAGCAAATTCCTTTACAAATTCACCACAACAGCAAGGATCAGTACTCTTCCAGATAAATACAGCCCTTCATGATCAAGGATCACGAATTCATATGTTATTTTACAAATCTTAGTATAGTGAATGGCAGTCTTACATTGAGACAGATGGACAAGTAAACGAACACAGTTCATCTTACGTAGCAACTCATAGCCTGATGCTAGCAAAGGGATCCTCCGTTTACAGAGTCTTGGAACTGTAAAGATGCAGTAAAACAGCAGTAAAATGCCCGTGACCCAAGAACACCAAATCTAACCCACAGCAATAAACACATTAGTATCTCCCTCCTCCTTCTCGAAGCTGACTTCACTCCTATCATAAGGAGATCCATGTTATATGTAAATAATAAAACCAAATAGACAAACGAAGATTTGTAACCTATTTGCTTTGAAAACAGCAGGACTTCAGATGGTCTCTATTGAGATTTATTAATGTGTACTTGTTAGGCCACAGGGGAGGTATACATTAATTGCATTTTCTATAGAATTAATATAAAAGAACAAACGTTTTAAAATGTGAAGTCTTTTTAGCATTAAAGAACACTAAAAAAGCTACCTAGCATACTAAAATATTGAAAAGTTTTAGACTTCAGCACTTCAGTTAAAAAAAAAAAGCTAGAAGCATTTGATAAAAATTTAATACTGTTAATATTAATTAATGGACTTAATATTTTTGAAGTCCAACCTTTTGCTATAAGGAGCTGAAATCCAAGAAGTTATAAAATTTAATTCCTTTATTATATACCTTAAAATTATATCCTGTAAAATTAACTGTCGAGGTTATGATTTTTCCCCTATATGATTTCACACTGGGACAAGTGTCAGGAAGAAGTACAGAGCTAAGGGTACTAGTTTTAGTTTTTACAATCTGTTAGACACACAGTAGCTATAAGTCACTATGAATTATATGTGCAGCAGATTATATTTTCTTTCAGTGTCTTCCCTTGCAGTTTCCTAGCACCTGTTTATGGGTCACTTTAGAAAATTGCGATTATCACATTAACTTTAAAGTCTACAGTATTTTCCATATTGCAGTTAATTGCCTGAACTAGAGAACCTTAGCTGAATAAAAAACGAAGTAGAAAACTACTGCACAGGGCTCCTACCTACGTTTTTGGAAACGAACCGTTCCAACATAGTTTGAAAAATTCCAGGCCTGTCTAGGGCAGAAATGATTAACTACATCTACAGCGAGATGAATTTACGACAGGCACGGAAAAGACCAGGTTTATGCTCCTCCAGCCTTACCCATCTACTTGTAGTTCAGACAAACATACACGTTTATCGAGACAAACAAAACCTGCTATTAAACACCTAACTGCAGCAAACGCAGGGGTCCTATCTATCTCTCCGGAGGCAGCGATCACGAGTGCCAGAACCAGCGAGCTGCGACGGAGGGAAAGCCTCTCCCCTGCCGCCCTCCCTGCGAGCGCACCAGCGCTCCCCGAGCCCGGGGCGCCTGCCACCATTTGGCCTTTGTGGAAGGAGACGAGTTGGTACTTCCTGCCGGCGGCCGCCCGCGCCTCCCCCCGCGGCAGCGGGCAGCAGTAACCGGAGACAACCTTGGGCTTCCCGAGCTGCGAAAAGTTACACTCCTCCCCCTTCCTCCTCCCCAGCTGAACAGAGACCCCGGCCAAGCTAATTATAACTGCGCGAACAACTTCCACCGCAGTCCCCGCTCCTGGCGCCCCAGCCGCGCACCCCCCGCACCCCGCCGTACCTCCTCAGGGCCCGCCGTGCCCACATTCTCCCCCGCACCCCGCCCCATCCCTCCCCACCTGTCTCCGCTACCCCATCCCCGCGCTCCGCCGGGCCCCCGCCCTCCCTGCCCTGCCCTGCCCCCACACCCCGGCGGGGCCCCCTGCCCGCTCAGGGCGTTCCTCAGCCGGCCGCCGTGCTCAACCCCTCCGCGGCCGTAACTTCCCTCCCCCCGCGCCGTGCCGTCTCTCTGCCACCAGGCTCGCCAGCCCCGCGCCCGCGGAAGGTGGGAGCTGCCCTCCCGCCCCCTGCCCCCTCACGGCGCCTCCCTCAGAGCCGCCGCCCGGCCCGGCCCGACCCGACCCTGCCCAGCGCCTCACCTGGGAGCGGAGGAACCCCCTCGTTCCTTCGCCGCCTGCCGTGCCCTGCCTAGCCAGCCGGCCGGGCTCCCTTCGGCTGGGCTGGGACTCCGACCGGGAGGAGGCGGAGGCGAGCGCCACCCCCGCCTGGCCCCGGCAGCCTCCGCTCCGCCCTTCCCTCCGCCCGCGGCACCCACAGCAGCGGCCGGGGGGACGGGGGGGTGAGGGATAGGGAGGGAGCGCTGCGTGCACCGCGCCCGCCAGCTGGCCGCCTCCCCATTGGCCAGCGGCCCTTTCAACCTGCCCAGCAACCATTTTCTCATTGGCCGGCGAGCCGAGGGAGGTTGGGCTCCAACTGGCCCCGCAGCATCGTCCAATGAGAAAGCTGAGAGAGCTAAGATGGGCGGGGCCAGGGGCCGGCTTCGCCCAATCAGAAGACGGGCGCCGCCGAGTCCCCCGTCCCCCGGCGCGGCGCTCCGGGAGGCGGCCCCTCCCGCGCGGCGAGGGTGGTGCTGACGGGGCGGGGAGGGCGGAGCGCGCGCGGGCAGGCAGCGGGCGGCACGCGGGTAGGGTATGGCCCGGCCCGGCTCAGCCCCGCCCGCCGCGCCAGCACCGGGGCCGGCGGGGGCCGTGGGGAGGGAAGCGGGGGCCAGGCAGGCGCTGCCAGCGCACGTTGGGGCTTGGAAGCACCGGCCGGCCCTGACTGACGCCGCGCACCCCCCACCCGCTTCGATATTTTGTTTTAAACTCGGTCTGTGACGGAAATTGGCACATGTAAGTCAGAGGGCAGGGAAGGGCCGCCCTGCAGCAGCGTTCCGGCAGCTCCCGTTTCCAGTGCAGTTGGGAAACGAGGCGCACACGTATCTCAACCTGCGTTAAAGCTACATCAAATATTGCACAATTCTTCCCCCCCCCCCTTTTTTTTCCCCTCAAAGATGAGGTGGGTTTGGCCACGCTCAAACCTCGTCTGTTTGCTTTCCACGGGCGTTTGCGTAATCCAAGTTCTATTGGCACAAGTGTTTGTGCAAACCAGATTTCAAAATCGGACATTGGAGTACGTGTCAGGATTGATTTTGAGCCTTTGTCGAACCCTACCGCGGGTCACCCGATGAGCCCCCAAAAAGCTGCTCAGCTCTCAGGGATGGGTTTAGATTAATCCCTAGGACAGTAACACAGAAATCAAGCACGTTGGCAGAGACAGGCTTTACCTACACTGAATGTGAGCGCAGACTAAATTCACCCAGTGATGATACTGTGGTCTAATAAATACTCCAGAAACACTCGCAGTTGTCTGGTGGAGATAAACTACAATTTTGATGAAAAATCAGGGTTTTTTTTTTTGTGATAGTTCAGCTAAAGAAAACTGATGGATTTTGGACACACCTGAAGTCCAACAGATACCCCTGTGTGTCCTGCTGGGTGTTTGTGATGGGGTAGGAACGCCCAGGGCCCGTGACTAGAAGGAAGGGGCGAAGGGCAGAGGCACAGAAAGCCGTCGCTGACCCCCACGGGATCCATCGCTGGAGGCAAGGGGACATGTCTCCAGAGCACTGCTCTCCTGCAGCCTGCTGCCACCAATTTGTGGGCCACAGCTGTGCTCCGACCTCACTGCCGGGGCTCACGGAGACAGGAGGGGAGCAAGTGCTGCCACAAGAAGCATTAATGAATCCTTTCTGACATGCTGCCGGGGCTGTGTTGGAGAGGAGGATGCCTCCCCAAATGGCTGAGGAGCGACACCCCTACTGCCACGGGCCATCTGTTGCACCATGTGTAAGTGGGGAACAGTGGCAGCACTGCAGGGGAGGAGTGGACTAAATATCCTCCCCGTACCCCTTCCCTTCCCACCACGCACCATAACTCTTAAGGTGGTCAGCACTCTTCTGTCTGCTCAAGTCAGCCAGGGACAACCAGGAGCATGGCGCCGGGACCAACCCCTGCCATATGCTAGGGATTATCCCTGAGGAAAAGAGACAGGATAGGCACACAAAGGTAGCTGGTGTACAAGGGACATATCTGGAATGATTATGTCTAATGCAGCACATAAAGGAGTAATTTAACCAGCACCACCAAAGTGTTTTAACTTGAGCAAAAATTAGGTATTCTTGACTTGACTCCAGTTAGCCAAAACTAAGTTCTCCAAGCAACCCCACAGACACTGTCACAGCAGACAATTCCTCCCTCTCTACAGCTACAGCGAGTTAATGCAGTACCCGAGCCACCCTGCCATTCTCACAGCCCCTTTGCCTTCACCTCCTCCCTCTTCCTGACCGCTGCTGCCAGGAGCCTAGATGGGTAAAAGACATTTCTCCCCATCCAGAAGACCTCTGTCAGACACCAATCCTGGTCACCCTGCTTTCCTCACTCCTGCTGAACTTACTAACCTAATGGCACCAGCTGTTCTGGAACCAATTTTTGTTTTGTTTAATAGAAAAGGGTACAAGTGCGTTCTACAGCAGGGTTTTTTAGAAAGGTCAGTTGTTTCATACATGCTCTGACAAGATCTATGAAAAAAAAATAATTAACATAGAGTTGTCTAAATACACACACCAGAACTTTGCATTTATGGCCTAACATTTAACGGAGTTAATAAAAAAATACACAAAGTACACTGATTATTTGCTAAGCTTTTTGTCACTTTTTCACTTGTGTCAAGTGTGAGCAGAGATTCATGTAAGAGAACTGGAACCCAGTTCAGCTTAGTGGTGTTTATGTGTCTTGCAACTCATATCTCAGGTTAGAGGAGCTGTTTGTCTCACAGGCTTTCTTAAGAATTCAGAGGTCTGAGATCACATATAAAGTCTTTCCTGTCAAAAACTTTCTTTAAAAGGCCCTTATTTTCTCAAATGAGGTCATGTTCTAGGAGTCCTTAATGCTGTCCTGTTTTGCCTGAAACTAACCTCGAGGCAAAGAGAAAACTTAACAATATGAAACGTTTTTTGATCGAAACATGGTCTTTCAGTATGACTATACTCACCCAGCAGGCCAGGATACCATTCTCATGAGCAGCATTTTGCTTTTGCAGCAAATTTCACAAGAACCAGAAAAAACTCCAACCCCCAAACCAATCAGAGTCTCTGTATAACTCATCTGAAAGGATTACTGGGGGCCTGCTACTTCTACTTACCTTTGTACTAGGCACCTATTCAAAAACACAGTTCCAGGAACACAGGAACTAATGAAGACTCCTTTCCTATGGATTTATGCCTGTGATTAATTGACTCTGTCTAAGGTACAAACTCTAATTGAAGCTGGTTTCATGCCTGGAAACTTGGTTCTCTCCCTTATCTGGATTGCTGGTTATCAGCACAGAACACAATTTTCCTCTGATCTCTCTTTCACCAGCACACTTTAAAAAAAAAAATTCTAAAAATGTAGTGACTGTGAGATCTGCCAGATTTGGTTTAAATTAATTCTGAAACTGAGTGGTAGAATGGTCACGTAAGCCACACTTAGGTGGGAAAGTGAGAAAGTGTAGTGCCTACTGCACTAAAGCCTGGTTACTTTCACTGGGTCTTTTTGGTGATAAAGCCTCTGTGAACTACCAACTAATCCTACACTTACTCAAGCTTAAAAAAAAGTCATGACTCAGAACGGTAATTTTTTAAAAAAACCCCACATGATTGAGTATTTGTCACAGTACTAAATAAGCTATTATTCTATTTTGTCTGAAGAATCACAATTTACAAGAAAAAGTGTTTTCTCCCTATACCTTTCAAACCAAGTAGAGACACAAAAGCAAACCGTGTTACTGGGCTTCAATTAAAACAAGAAAACATTCAGCAGTTTTATCTTAAACTTCAGTCAGCTCACTGGACAAAAAAAACCCCAAAAACTCAACACCCAGTACTTTACATACCCAGCATTTCTCTCAGTAATGACATCAAAACACAGAAAAGTGAATTTTTTATAAGTACTGGTTTTCACCTCCAAGTATTAAACTCCTTTGGTGTTTTTTTAGCAACATACCTGCTCTTCCCTTTAGAAGTCTTGTTCTGGAAGCTTGCACAACCCGAGGTTGAAGTTACATTACATTTTCTTGATCTCCAAAACTTGTCTGTAACTGGCACATGAAAAATATGAAATGCTTGTTCCTTTGTTATAACATTTTACTGTTGCAGAATGTACTTGCCACTTCCTACGTGCTCCTCAGAGGACTTCTAAATACAGCAGACGTGGATACAATTTCTTTTTAATTCTGTTTTTGCAAGAGGTCATGTAATCACCTGTATCTTCAATTATTCTTCCCTAAAAAGGTGACAGTTGAAATTACTGAATGTTTTACCTGCAATGGAAAAGTGCATCGAGATTTACATTTTCCTGTTGACATGCTGGTCATGCATCAACATTTACCACAATAATTCTTCAGGTCATAAAACACCCATTTTGGGGGAATCTTGGTTAAGCAAAGGAGTAACTGTTTTCTAAAAAAAAAAAGCTACCATACATACTTATGAAAATCATGTTAGATAATGAAATTTTAGTATTTTTCAATGGCTTTAAAAAAAAAAGTCCAAGTCACTGCAGACATCTGAAAAATCTCTTTCCTGACAACCTGAATTATTCAGCAGGAGTTCATCTCTTCACAGAACTTCCTTGAAAAAATAGGAAAAGTTATCTTAACTGTCAACTTTGCAAGAGACACCAAAAGGAGTTTAGACAATCCTTGTGAAAGCTTATAGTTGAATGAGCCAAAATGACAAAAATACATAGTTTCCTAAGATGTATATTTCATTTCTTTGCTCCTTGGTGTTTTTGTACTTTTAGTATTAGTCATATAGTGTGAAATCACACTCATTTAAGAGTTGATGAGCAATTGAAATAGTGATGATCAGTCATGTTTTTTTGCATAAGGGACTATACATCCTAGGCCCAAGACAACATACTTTCACTTTGGACAGAAATCACTGTTGAAAGCATTTTTATTTGTCTTATCCTAGATGTCAGTGAATAGATGGGCTTTCTTTTTTCACCCTGGCTTTTGACAGTTTGTTTGGTTATATGGGAATATGCAGTAAGCTGCAGAACTGTAGAGCGGTCGTAGACTCAAGTCAATATTCTGAGGCACAAGACATCCATAATGGTCTAATAATTACAATATAAAACTATACTATCAGTCAATTTGCAATAATGCTTTTTAAAATGCCTACTAAAGCAGTCCAGACATACCTGAGACTTCAAAAACAGTCTAAGGACAGCTTTGAAAACAGGTAATTCCTGGTGAGCGTGAAGACTTGCATGTGAATCCCCCACCTGTGCTGCACCTCTGAGGCAGTCTGGAAAGGTGCCTTTCATCCAAAGAAACGATTCCCTCTTCATTTACCAGGTTTGTCCTGTAGGCAAATACGGCTGCATTCATAGAGACAGGTCACATCTTCTGCTAGATAAACAGAACTGTGGAAGAGGATTACAAAAACCCCAAACACCAAACAAGCAGGCAAGTGATAAGCAGACCTGCTTTCATGCGCACAAGCCATGATTCTCGCAGCCTGGATCCTCACTCTTCTGCCTTTGCTGAAGGTCTGAGCTCCAGAAGCTCCAGGTGTTCTGAATGTTTTTGCAAGGACAGGGAGAAATAAAGGCACAGAGGCAGAAGGGGACAGACATTCAAGGTTACCTGAGAAGGAAGCAGATTTGATGTTAGCTATTTGCTTGAAAGTAATTATTTTGTGCAAGTATACAGCTGAGTTACATCACTCAGCCCAACAGCCTCGTTTCAGACGTGGTACTGACTGCCATGCAAGATTCATGACTCTTTTCACTAAGAACACGTAAAAGAAAAAAGGCTGCTAGAAGTGGTAGCAAAACCTTACACAAGCCTTTTCTAATTTAACAGAGGTTAAATTATATGTAGAAATTAAGAAAATCACCACCAGCAAGTATCACCTCTCGCCATTAGTAGTAACAGTTCACAAAGTAATTTAAAATTCACCATCTTACAGGCACCCTGTCATTTCTGATCTCTCTCAGTATCTCAGAGGAATACACAGAGGGGAAATACACTGTATTAATCTTTAAGTGATGCATATTTAACTGAGACCTCTTTAGACTAGCAAAGAAACGACAATGTGAGTTAGAAAATAAAGCTTTTTTTTTTTTTGCTTTTCCTTTTTTTTTTGAACAGGAGATGTGAAGCCACCCAGAATGAGCAGCTGCATTAGACTGATTCACCCCAACAAAGCAGTAGGGAGACAAGCTGATTGTACACTGACTGGTCCTTGCAAAGTCAGACCAGTTCCAGGCACACATCAGTCCTGTACAGTGACTGTGCAAGTTTGAGTGATACAAATCCTTGTATCAGCTGAAGGCTTCAGCAAAGAGCTCAGGCATGTAAAAGCACATAAGATTTGGCATAAGCTTTAAGAACATAATAAAACAGGATATATATTTCTGTTTAAAAGATTAACTATATAAACACATACTCTCCTAATACCTTTCCTGTTAAGCCAAGCAGCCTCTACAAATTGCTCTAACTAGGCATAGCTTCCTCAGTAAAGGAATGCACCCAGCTAGATGCTTCATACAGCGATACACAGATATATACACACACACACACACACGTGCATTTGACATCCAGTATAAGAGTTACGAACAAATTATAGTAATTCCTACCTGTAACATGTAGACTCATGCACACTAAGGAGGCAGGGGAGAGCTTCTTTTTAAATATCTTAACATGCTACACCTCATTTAATGAAAACAGAGGGTGAGGGGAGGCAGAGGGGAAGACACACAGCTGTTCAAACCTGCGGGTTTTGAACCACAGTTCGTAGCAGTTTTGGGGAACTTTCCCAGAGGGACAGAAAATATTTAATTATTCAACTTAACACTGATGTTCCTTTTACAAAACTTTGAAACTGCCTGGCTTTCTGCTTTACCCCGAGGCATCTGCTGTCCCATTCTGTGTATCTATTCACACACAGAAAAGCATCAAGAAAAATTTCCTGCAGTTTTATAATTTTGAAGGAAGAATCTCTGACACTGCAATAAACATTGACAAATAAACCAGACTGTTATGTCACTGTGGGATATGACAGCTCACACCAATATCTGTATTCTCCTGAAGCAGGATATACTCCTGGCAACACCTTTCAGTTACAAGTGATGTCTCTATCAATTAGGACATGCAGTACTGGCTTGTTTCTTTGGTCCAGCTGTATTATATGGACTAAACTCGCAAGTACCTATAAGGTATTTCATAATTTAATAAAAAATTACTAATCAAGCTTTAACTGAGAAAGCAATGTTTAACTACAGTAACTATGGATTATCTCATGTCCAAGTTTAATACAAAAATTTTTTTTCAATTTCACTGAAGACTCACACCAACTGCATGGCTTTGTGTGACTGAGCTACTACGCATTCAACTATCAAATCTGAAACATTTAGCAAAGTGATGTCATTTTTCTCCAAACCAGGTGTTTCTAAAGCACTTGTTCAAATCATAAGCTCAGTGGTCTCCTTTTGTGGAGGTGACACTGGAATGTCTTTAACACACCCCCCCGCCCCCACTCTCCTCTTCTTAAGAGTTTGAGAATGTGAAAAGGACAGTGTGGAGTAGGTGAGGTCACTGGTGGGAAGGCAGAGTCTGTCAGACGCAGAAATGTACTCTCTTCATGTTCAGACACTTGCTTGGTTCAGGTCTGCAGAAAACACATGCCAGAAACCAATCCATCTTTTCCCTCTTCTCTACCTCACTGCTAGTTCAGAGCTCTTCCCCAGTACCAGCTTGTGAAGGTAAACATTTGTCATTTTATAAGAAAATCATACACTGTAAATCTATCCCTTTCCCCTGAAAGTATCCCCGGAATAATTATATATTCTCTAAAATTAAGGTGAGTACTTGAAGAAAAGAACACCATCCCATGTTGTATTATCTTTTGTTATTAAAAAAAACCAAGAGGAAACCCTTGGTAAAAGTGGAGCAAATTAATTATGACAAGACATTATGACATACCAGTTGAGATTTAAAGGCCACTAATAACACTTTTTGTAGTAATTAGTGCAAGATAGTTATCCCATATAAACAAATATTTGATGGTAGACTTCAGTGATAAACAATTCACTTGATGACATTTACATATAAATACACATAAATAAAAACCTACGTAATTTAGCTTCATAGTTAAAAAAAAATGGTCTGAAATGAATGAAATGTAATTATATGTAGCTGGATCAAAGCTCTTCCTCTAATGATACTCAAGTGTATGGGGTATGAATAGCATAATTGTACAATTCTCAATTTAGTAAAGTACTACTCTATAAAACAGAATCATGAAAACAGCTCTTACATTTTAATGTAAAGTATAAAACTGTATATTTACATTTACATACACTTTACTGAACCACATTGGGTAGCTCATGGTAAAAAAACATCCCTTTTTGAAAATCTTTTAAAAAATACATCAACTGCAGACACTATCAAAAGTTACTAAGTTAGCAGCTGACATAACATCTGTAGTAAAATATATATTTTAGGAAAATACCTGGAAAAATCTAAACACCAATAAACACTTTAAAACTATTTTTGAAGTAAAAATTGTAGCAAAAAACAGAATAAGCAAGCCAGGATAACAGGAACCATTGCATACTGCTCTTTAAGAGCCATGTAGCAACTTAAGGCAGAAGCAGCAGATATGGTAGCAGTTACATGGTGTAACAAAGTGGAAACCAGAGGAAAATAGGAAACCCAGTTATCCAGCTTCTCTCTATGTTTATTACCATTTTCACTGGGAGAAGTATAAGAAAAAGATGAGAGACTCCCTCTCACTGAGGATATCCTCTATCAAAGGCTAAAACACATTGGTAAAAGGATCCCAGTTTCAAGAGCCTTGGACTCCAAACTTAAAAACATTTACCGTATGCACTTACAGTTCAATGGACAATAAATTGGATTATTACACTACAAGTTGCAGGTTAACTTTAAGAGTTAACACTATTTTGCAATATGAAGTGCTTTTTAAATATATATATCTATATAATATATAGATATTTTCAAAATACACATGCAGATTTGATAGAAAAAACTGTAGAAATAGCTTTCTCGAGTCTTTTTTTCCCATTAACAGATCTTTACCTCCTACACAAGGGTTTTCAGGATTCAACAAGGATTTCCACAATATGATCAAGCTCATTAAGATCAGATTTACAATTAGAGTTAGAAGTTGTAGTTGTTGGAGAAGAAAATGTTTCAAGCCCCTCACAGTGTCCCATTTTTGTGTTGCTCATCATGCCTGTTAACATAGTATCAAGATCATAGTAAGAATTGTCAACTTCTGAAAACAGATCTTCAACAGAATTAGGACTTTTATTTTCCAGTGTCTCAAATATTTGATCTAATGATTTTTGAAAGTTTCCTTTATTTTCTTGTGAAGTCTCCATTTCCCACATGTTGCTATGCAGGTTTCTTGGGGCTTGCACTGAAGAGGCTGTTGACATTGTTTCTGAACTCTCTCGTGCCTGGTCACCCTCAAAGTCTTTATTGAAAGTACTATAGCCTGGGACATGCTTTCCCTCAGCTTGTTCCCTAGATGAACGACAGAGGATATCTGTTGAAACAAGGCGATCCAGGGATGCCTGCCCTGTGCTCTGTGTATTTATCATCTGCCAAGTCCCATCTTGAGTCATTTCCTCTTGGATCTGCCGTACCGTGTTGGCGATAAGTACCGAACGACAAAGGTTAGGTTCAACCAGCATGTGACACAGCTGAAGCTTCACCAAGGACATATCTAAAAGCGACTGCCGCTGAAGATTATATGAAGGAATAGCCTTAATACCAGCCAGAGTTCCTTCAATGTCTTCTTCGCCATCAAAACATTTTCTCTTTAATCCTCTCACAAACATCGTGTCCTGTTAAAAACAAAAACAAAACCAAACTTGTACAATGTAAACTACATCTCAAGAAGGAGGTAAAAAACCCTAAAAAACAGAACAGAAAACTTTCATCTTAAATTAAAACAGCAAATGATTTTAAGATAGGAACATCAGAATTGCCATACCAGGTTATAGAATGGCCAGTGTGGTACAACAGAGGTCAGGAACATACGGACTGGGTCCCAAAGACGGCACTGGGGAACCAGGGGTGAGCAGGTCCGCAAGCCACGGCATCGGAGAGAGGCAGGGACTCCCAGCTCCTGGCTCCCATTAAGCTCCACACTTGACGGAAGTCAGGAGCCGCTGCTTCGCTCAGAGCAAACATCGCAACGGCTGTATTTCACCTACTGGAGAGGCAGTTTCTCCTCGCTCCTCCCGAGTTTCTACTGGCATGCTTAACCTCTAATTTTGGAAATAAAAATACAACCTGGCACACCATCTTTAAAAGATTTGACCCCTCCATAACATCAACAGGCCTAACAAAGTAACATGAAAAAAATATCACGAGCAACATAATTGAAAAGGTTAGCTTATTTTTGGCTACAGAGAGACTAAGATATAGATTTGTGCCATAAAACTTGAGACATTCATCCGAGGTGCCTCAAGCAGTCCTTCCAGTTCCCTCACTCAGGTGAGTAACTGAACTGTGTAATTCCAGTATGAGTTGTGCAAGTCCAGTAAGGACAGGCACAGTCATTCTCTGTATGGCTTCTGTATTTCTTTCCCAGTTGACTATAACAAAGCAAAATTCCCGTACTTCTAGTTTAGATTCACCAGCTAAATAAGTGGAGTGCATCCAGGCTTCTCATTATTTACATCAAAAAATCTCTCACTGAATTTTCCAAGGGATGACTTTCAAGCACTAGCCTCCAGATCTTCTTCTGAATTGCACTGAATTACAGCGCCCCATGCAAATATTGCAGTTCATCTCTTGAAATACAAAGTACCTTTTTTGAAATGCAGTAGAGGTCACTTCTTTTAGTCTCATAAAAATTAGGCTGCAAATGAAAGCTAGCACCTGATCTTTACATTTATGCACCTTTGTTATGTTCCTTCTAAGCCTTCTGTCCTTAAAATTCCTGTTTGCCCAATATTTGGGGACGTTTTTTAATGCAGGGACCCAAACAAAACTTTTTTTTTCAACTAAAAGCTGATAAAACCAAAATACTATTTGCAGTGTCTTTCTGTATCATTTTCCATTTCCTTTGGTAAGTCCTAACTTCTGCCTTGCTTTTCTGGTTGCTACGGTATTTTCCACATATTTTCAGAGAGCTCTCACTCAGCTTTCTTAGAGTCACTCAAAATCCACCAAAATGCAACAACATTGTTCCTTTCAAAATATATGACGTACTTATCTACCCTGAAAACCTGGGGATAGCACAGTAGCTAGATAAACGTTTGGTCTGACTCTGTACAACACTTCTTACATTGCAGTATATATCCATGAAATAACCTTTTTATTTCTTTCCCCTGAAGGTACAAAACTCTTTAGAAAGCATCATATGCAGAGACTACAACACAGAATACATGAGCTTGGTCTTATGGTCTTTTTTCATAGACTTCTTAAAAACTATCCAGGGATTATCAATACATTAAATGCTTTGGAAGTTTCTTTTAAAATTTCCTCCTGTAACCTAATAAATTTGCATTATTCCCATTAGATACAACCCAGGTTTTTCCTTGGTAGTGCCCTTTCCAGATTTTTAGATATTCCTGCAACTTCCTATGGGAGAATATCCCATTAAATTTTTCCTGCAAAGTTGTGTGTGCAGTAATTTCTAAACACATAAATCCCATGTGAAATTTGACCTCTATAGACATCTTTTGGGACTAATCAACCATGTATGATTATGTCATTAAACATTAAACACTCTGTATGGAGTCTGAAGCTTCTTTTATTTCAACTTATATGCTCGTGAAGAATAATTAAAACTTCAATTGAATGTTAACCTGGTTTGCATATATCTGCTATTTTAAAGCACATGAACAGAAGAACAGAATGCAGCAGAAAACTTGAAAACCTCAATACATTACACACACTTGGGTGTGTAGAAACAGAGGAAAAAAATATTTATGGATTCTTAAAGGTAAACCTTCCACAGCATTCACTGATTTATTTTTTCTGTAATACTTATGTTCAATTAGTATCTTTTATCATAAAAACAGTTGTCACCCTGTTCCTGAGACTGCACAAAATACTAGATTATAGTTTCATTTAAGAAGCAAAAAAATTACATACCAGTAATTGTGTTTGATGTAGTCTGTCCTCTTCTCCCATGCTACTGAGCAAGAGTCCATACAGTAAAAGTTAGAGCACCACCTACCAAGTACCGGGAAGCAAGACGTCAGCCAAGTACAGGAGATGCACAACAAAATAGTTTCCCATTTCAGACACTTATACACCTCTATTTTTTCAATTGCTTCAGTATCTCTGTTCTCACAACACTCCTACAAACCTGAATAGTACTACTAAAACCAATTTACAGCTAGAGCACAAAGGTGATTTGCCCAACAACACAAGCAAAATCTGTGTCAGGAGAAGGAAACTGCCAATTTAAGTCCAAGACCTGGGCTGTCACCCTGACCTTCGGACCAGCCTCTCCCTTCTCCCCATGCCTTCACCATTTAAAGAGCAAACAGAATCATTAGCCATCATCTGAAAAATGTAAACTCGCACAAAAGCATACTGAAAGCAAGTCTTCATTAGTTGTATCACAAAACCATAGTTTTCACCTTTGTTGTGCAAAGTCATGTACCTCTGTACCATCCAGAGATAAAGAGCAGGCACGCACAAATACAAAACTGAAACTTAGCGAAACCAGGGAGAATTTTCCTTTACCAGCACTGAAACTTTATGACTAAGATGTACTTTGCAAGATGACAATAATGAAAGTAATGACAGTAATTATATTGCTTTAACTATAAAGGCTGAGTTTTTAAACACATGTAAGGCAAAATAAGATTTGATATACCAAATACAACTACCAAACACACGCAACAATTCCTTTAATTACTGAAACTGAAAAGAATGTTCTGTTTCAGCAAGCTGCAAAAACTGATATGATAAAATATGGAAACAATTTGGATACTTTTCTAGGCATGTCTGTACAGTACAAGACAGTTCAGTGTCTGCAACTGAAGTACATACCTAGAAAAAAAAACACAAATAAAGAGGATGCATAGGGACATATACTTTTGTTTTCTATTGTGGCTGGTAATAAAAATTTTTCGGAGAGTGCTTGCTCTCAAAATTGGAGGGGGAAGGGGATGGTTGACAAAGGACTTGGGGGGCGGTGCAGAAAACACGTTTTTTCCTCAAGAAGCTGCATACTTGTTAAAATACCACAACAGAAAAACCCTCCTTAAACACTTTCAAGGCAAAAATGTTTTGACTTGATCCCAAAATATTCAGACTAAAATGCTGTTATGTCATGGAAACTGTACTTCAAACAACTCGGTGTCTCATTTTCTTTTACAGACTGAGCTTACAACAACATTCAAGACAGGGTCATGAGGCATCTGGACTACAACTCCAGTGAGACACCATAACATCAAGTCAATAAAGTAATTCTTATTTCTGTCAAACCCCTTATGATGTTATAAAAGTTCAGAAGTTTTGGCTCCCTGGGTATACTTTCAAAACATTCTATAAATGAAAAGCAATCTCTTTGAGAGTCTGTACACGGTAACTATTTTAATCCCTACTAGATACACTTTTAGTTTAGAGTAGGTGACAAGGGCATAAACTTTGTTTTTAAAAAAAAATAATCAAACAAAACCCCACAAAAACCTCTACAATAACCACAGATAAAGATGATGCAGTCACGAGAACAATAAACGAAAATATTCTCTGGTGCTATTTTGGAAATCTGACAATTTCAGCAGAAGAGGCTTTGGCCATTTGCCTCCCAAAATAGCAGACTGATAGAGGAGGGGACTGTTGATGGTAACACATGAGTTCTTGGTAAAAGAGGCATTATCACATCCATAAACTAAAAGACACAGGGGATATTGGCAGACCAGTCCAGTCTGTAATCTACTGACATACTAAATAAGGAAACAGTTTTCCCATGCAATATAATAATGCACAAGACCTGCTGCATGTGATTCCAGGTTCTTCCCTAGAGCAATATGCAAACCACGTGGACCTCTGTTAGCATAAACTTAAAGAATATGCCCATCACAGCAATTATTTCTTCAGATTCTATTAACTGGCACAGGAGCATGTCTCAGAATCTAAGCTCTCATTAAAAGAAAAATTAACTTCATAGTCATTATCAGATGCAATTAAAACCTTGCAAATAAACAACCTTCCCCAGACCTCCCTGCGCTATCTTCAATAGCACTCATCTCAAGAGAATACTAAATTTTAAACCTAATTAATTAAAATGTAAGTATACTTCTCCATTGATTTACATATTAACATACTCAGAAAGGTATTAGCCATTGTGTAAAACCTCTTGGTACAAGAAAGCAAGACTGCTGCTGCTTTAGATGCAAGATGTTCAAACTCCCCCAATAATTTCAAGCAGCATTTGTTTCTGTCCAAAAGGCAGTATCTAGGCTAGCTAGATCATCTCCCTTCTGCCACTACTATTCAAGTGTCAAGAGCCCAAACTTAGTGTGTTAAACTTAACCACAGTTTGAAATAGCTGTACAAAAAAAGCTCTCAAGGACACAACAGCTATCTGTAGCATAACACAGTATGAAAAAGGAGTTTGTGAGTTTGGGTGGGTTTTTGTTCGGTAGGTCTTTTTTTTGTTTCTTTGTGGGTTGTTTTTTTAATAGTAGTACAGGGAGCACAGTATTATGCAATTCACTAAAAGTTTTGCTTTTTGGGATTGACAAATTCCCAGTCTGCTTTACAAATAAGGGGCTTGAAATTTGATCCAATTCTTACTAGAGCATCAACTTACACATTCCAGATTCACACTCAATTCAGATTCGTGTCGTAATATGCTGCTAAAAATATACTTAGCTCCTTAAGGGAGAAAGTCACTTCCTAAGAGTTGGGATAACAGAGAAGCGAGGAGATTTTAGTACTGTTCATCTTTAGGAGAAGGCAGACAAGAACTAGCGCAGACAAGGCCAGTGCTGGAGGTTCACTTAAGCAGGGTGCTTTTTCTTTTTGTACAGCCATAAGTATAGTATAATACAGCTCTAAGTATAGTGATCCCACACTGAAAGCAAAATGCAGCACGATTCTAGCTACCAAAAAGAAACCCAGCTCTGTCGCAGCTAAAAACCAGGACAGATGGAAAGGTAAGAAGGTATTAGATCTCTACCTCTAGCACTCCAACTGCCTCCCCACCCCCCTCCCAAATTGTCCTTTATAACAACTATGGGAAGAAATCAAAGCTATGGGTAATGGGGAAAAGAAGATGGAAAGCCAAGAACAGATCTTTAGGCATTCTTAAGTATTCGTATGGTGGTGTTGGGTTATAAGGTGGGCTGCGGACGCCCACCTGAAACATCCCTATTCGGACTGGGACAAAGGCACCTGCAAAGCACTGGGGTTTGGTCCACCCCCCGGGCACAGGGAGCTGGCAGGCACCTCTCCAGAACAGGAGGGCTTCGGGATGAGGCACCAGCTCCCGAGGAAGGGCAGGCTGGGAAGCAGGGGCAGCCGCACGCCCAGAGCAGGGGTGACGGCAGGCTCGTGGCAACGCCGGCGACGGAGGTCGGTGGCCGGAGCGGCTGAGTCGTGGCGGGGGGGGGCCACAGAGGCGGCGGGGAGAGGCGTGACCGGCAGGCGCGGCCGGGGCGGGGAGCAAGCCCCGGCGCAGGCAGGGTGGGCAGGGAGCGCGGCGGGGGCCGAGGCGGGGTAGAGTCGCGATGTGTGTGTGCCCGAGGAGGTGCCCAGCCCCGGCACGCCGGCGGTGGGAGGGCAGCGGTGCCACGGCGAGCGGCGGCGCCGGATGGGTGCCCGGGGATGGGGGCGCTGCTGGGGAAGGGACCGAGCGGAGGAGGGGGGTGCCCGGCGCGGCAGGGAGACGGGTCCCCTCACCGCTCCGGGGGGCGCGCGCGGCCGGGCACTCATCGTCCCGCGCTCCCGGCAAACGGCCCGCCGCCATTTTGAATCGGCTTCCTCCTCCGCGAGCTCCGCGCACCGGCTCCCGGCCCGCGCCGTCCCCAGCGCGGAGCCTCGCGGGAGGCGGCCGGGCTCAGAGCCCCGCGCCGCGCCCGACCTAGCCCAGCTTGGTCTACTCACCACCTCACCGCTGCTGTCGCCGCCGCCTGCCAACGGAGGAACCTCCGCTCCCGCCTCACCGACCGCTCCGCGCTGGAGGGAGGGGGCAGGGCCAACCGTAGGGACCGGCCCCGCCTCCCCCCCGCCCGCCATCTTATTGTCAAAGCCCACAAAGGAGCTCGCTCCCTCCCCCGTGCCCCCCTCTTCCCGCTGGGGGGCGGGCCTTCGCTGCTCAGCCCTGCCTACAGGGGAGCGGCGGCTGCTATTGGCTGTCGCCAAACCATGCAGACGCCGCTCACGGCTGCGATTGGCGGAGCTGTTGCCATGGTGCCCGTTCTCTCCCGCCTCCAGGCACCACCCACGGGAGGCTGCGGCGTTGCCATGGCGACTGAGCCCCTCCCCTCGGCCGTGAGAGGCTGGCGGGGGGCGGAGGCGGGGCCCCGATTTCAAACGGCAGCCAAGGCCCCTCGGCGCGGCTGGGCTCTGGGCCACGGGCTCCGGCGGGAACAGGTTCAGACCTGGCTCCGCTGCAGCCCGCGGGCCGCCCAGGGAGCCGCAAGGGGAGGGGGGAGTGCGTCGGCTCCCGCGCTGGGCCCGGCCGCTCTCGGCCGTCGAGCGCCGCTTCCCTCAGGGCCGGGGAGCTCCCGGCGCCAAGCGCTGCCGGCCCGCCCGCCTTCGCAGCCGCTCCCCCCGCCCCGGTGCTGCCGCGCCGCGGGGGGTGCCAGGCCTCATGACTCCATTAGCAAGGGCTGTGGCATTTCCTGTTGGGGCTCGGCCTGCCAGCCCAGTCCCGGAGTCAGAGGACGGGGAAGCCGCTTCCTTGGGGCGGGGGGAGGGAAGGGGTGAAGCTTCACGCCCCGCGGGAAGCCGCCGTCCCGAAAGCTCCAGCCGCCCCGCTGAGCGAGAAAAAAAAACAAACCCGCAAGCTTTGAACGCTGCTCTGGCTGCCAGCTCGATGCTGCCGCACATCTGCAAGTACTTTGCCCGACCGAGCGTTTCTCGGTCGCTTTCCCGGTCTTGCAGCTACGTGCCGGCTGTGTCCAAAGCAGCCAGGAGGAGGAGGGGGGAGCCGGGCTTGTCCTGCCTGCGGCTGCCGAGAGCCGCCGAGGCACGGCAGCTGCTGGCTTGGGCAGAGGGAGAGTCTGGGAGGGAGGAGAGAAAGAAAATGGAGAAAGGGTGGGCGAGGCAGCAGGAGCCGGGTCGGGGCTGAGGTTGGGTGGGAAGGGCTGTAAACAGCAGAGAGCTGTAGCTTGGGAGGAGAAAGCATGAGGGGAGAACAATTCCACAGCAAAACAAGGTCAGCTTGTGGAACAAGACAGGCTACGCCGTGCAGTATTTCCCCTAGTTTTTTTAAATTTCTACTGCACATATGACATCATGGTGCAAAAATACACGTCAAAACTTTGAAAAAAGAATCCCACAAAGGGAGACGTTCTCAGGCTCTGCTCAGCCTGGCACTGACTTCTAGCTTCGCTGTGAAGAATTAAAATAGGTAATCCCTCAATAAATCCTGCAAGAACCTTTGAGCCTCTCTGAGCTTCCCTTTTGAGGCAGTGTGTGCTATTGCCTGCAGGATCACTGCTACAAGGGTTCATTGGTTCATAGCATCATCTATATAGTAAGGTGGATGAGTTCCCTCTCCTTTTCTGTTTGTTGGGTTTTTTTAGATACAATGAGAGGGTCTTGATAATTTTGTTTGTGGAGGTTTTTTTTACCCAATAAATTCTCCAATGGAATGACAAGATGTCTGATGGCTTAAAAACTACATCATCTAAGTTTCTGATTAAGCCACTGAAACAAAAATTGTGAAGGGTTCTCAGCACTGTTCTTTGAAAAGCTATCCCTCATTGAGGTATGACGAGATTTGATTATTCTTGGGAGAAAACAACTCACCGGTGTGAGAAACAAAACTTGCAAAGTCAAACTGGAAAAATCTGGACGGACCAATGCAAAACAGTACAGCCCAAATAATTTACTAGAAAGCAAATGATCTCTGATAGGACTAAAATAGTGTTATAAAGAATTTAATTGAATTGTAATCACAATGTGATAAAGAGAATGATCAAATTTTAGCTACGTGCTAAAGTTTTTCATCCTCCTACTGGCTTCAATAAATGAAATTTTAACACCAGAATTAAAAAGAACGGGTGAAAACCTGGTAATTTCCTAAACAGAGATTTATATATTGAGAAAGCTATGTCAGCTCATGAAACTTTCACAGTTAAGATAATTTGCAAGCAATAGCAGAACTGATGCCTAAATTCAAGTTGAAGTTCTAGAGACAAAGCACGGAGCAGAAATGGAAAGCAACTTGATGGGGAAACTGAAATCAAGGCGATAACTGCGTACAAAAATAAGATAAAAAGGAGGGAAAAACTACTAGTCAGAAATGGCAGGAGACTTAAAAGTGATTCAGAATGTGTACTCAAAGCTTCTAGACAATTGAGAGGCACTGCACCTAGTGAGACCTTGCAGAGCAACCTGCTTTGCTGATGAAATGAGTAACACAGGTGACAGGGAAGAAAATGATGCAAACCAGCTCAGCAGATCCATCCTGGGAAGATGGGTCACCACTGGCACCCAGCAAAATCTTTGGAGTGAGTGGCAGTCCTGGGGGGATTTGAAAGCACTGGAAGCCTTTATAGAAGTGTGGCTGCCCAGGAGGGGTGAACGGGATGCCCTTTTTCTGTGAAAACAGCGGGTACAGGGCTGGTTTAGCAGGAACAGGCATTGCTTGGACCTTCCCTGAGTGGGTCCAAGGTGGAGATCCACCCTTAGCATGTGGTGAGGCTCATTTGAGCTGGAGCCCCAGAACAGGAGGGCTGAGTCAAGTGGGGCTGCTACCCGGAGCCCTTGGCTGGGCAGTGGTTGGCTTGTGCTGGACGTGGACGAGGGAGGATGGACCCGGCTTCAGTCTGTGAGAGCTGCCTGTGCACACGGGCTCTGGCCGTGCTGCCTCCCCTGCGCCTGAGCAGCAGCAGCGGCTGTGGGAGCCATGCTGGCAGCCAGCTCTGGCTCTCCCCATCCCACAGCCTGCCTGCTCCGCCAGACTCTGCTCTCCTGGCAGCCTGGCCTGTCTCTTCCTCCAGCGGTGGCTGGTACCGGGTGGTGTGACCTGCGTGCTACGCTTGCTGGAAATCAGCCACTGCTCCCTCCCTCCCTCCCTCCCAGCCCCCTTCCTTCCCTTCTGGAACAAGCCTGTGCTGGGCTGGGTTTGATGCCTCAGAAGCTTTGCTGCTTCTTCCTCAGAGCTGCTCAGCCCCTGCTGAGCTGGCCAGACTTTTGCACATCAGCGATGATGGGAAGGCCGGTTTAGAGTTGGATGGTGTTTAGAAAACCGCAGAAATTAATAGGAACTCAATGGCTGAGACCAGGGCTGAAACTGTGCTTTTAAAACATCAACAACAGCAGAACTCGAAATTTCCAGTTTATATATGCAATTTCAAGCTGCACAAAAGATCTTAGTCCACTATCACATTTCCACATTATAAATTATTATATCAAATTTTAATACTTTTCAAGGGCTAATTCAGATAATTTTATATAGGTGAATAAGAAATAGAAATATATGCAGAGTGAAGTTCCTCACTTTCCACTGGATCCTTGCACTGGTACTATTTCTAGCCTGTGGAAAGGTGCCTCCAAGGGAGCCTTTCTTGGGCTCTGACAGGCACTGTGTCTTAGTTGGTGTTTGTATGAGGCTTAGCACAGTATTTCACAACCGGTGGCTTGCAAGCCCTCAGATAAAGAGGGTAGGAAAATTAGCCAGGAGGTTGCTTAAGCTTTGAAACAAATAGTTTCAGTGAGATAGGATGGAGTCTTGTCTCAACCAATACCGAGCTGACAATGAAGCATCTTCCACTCTGCACTGCTGTGTGGCTGCAGTGTTTTCTGTCCCTGCTCCGAGGGCCCTGGGGTTTATGCAGCTGGGCGAATAGTTCCGAGTACAACTGTGCAGTCAGAGGCAGGAAAGTGTGTGCTTGCACTGCCGGTGTTTGGAGCCAACCAGACATGACTCAGCCCTGAGCTGGAAGCTGTGAGCTGTCGTCAGTGCAGTGCTGTGCTCTGGCTAGCGAGTCTTCTTGAGAGACGAGGTGTGTGAGGCCAGCTCTGTGCTGTACCGGCACGAATGCCTGAGGTTTGGAAGAGTTTGGCTGTGATCCCGCCGGTTCAGAACAGGGACAGAGCTTGCTTGCCTCTGCCTGCTAAAGACAAGGTGGACTTGCTCTGAGTCTGTATTGTTCCTCTCGTAATTACTGTTTGATTAAAGTGTTTAAGATATGTTTGTCTTTTTAATTTGGCTCCAGAATAGGGCAGGAGGCCCATTCATAATGTACTGTTTCCTTTAAGCCTAACCTGGCAAATTCTGATTACCTCTGAGATAGGCAGCATTATGAAACAGTGCTGAGTGCTTCTGCAGACAAGCACATTCCTGCAGCAGAGCTAGCCTAAAACATCCAGGAGCAGATGGAAGAAAGGCCAAGGAGGGTAATTAAATGTGGCTGTTCCCTAAGAAGTAAGCCTGTTGTAGCAGCTCAGCTGGGCCCCGTAAGCCAGGTACAGGATACAACTTCATTGTGTGCGGTCTGCAGTCACAGCGCACTGAATTGAAGAGAAAGGGTTTTTGTGTGTTACAGCATGTTCATGTGTGGGCCACCAAAGGTGACTGGAAGTTCTGCTCAGTGAGGGTGAGCTTCTCCTTCAGTGCTCTGAGCCTGGAAAGGCTGTTGCTGTACCTGTAGGGGTGGATTGGACAAAGAACGGTGGGCATCTGGTGCCTGTAAAACCAACCAAAGCATTCATAGTAAGTGAGTGAGCATTTGTGGGCTTGATGTTGGATGATAATGATGCTGGCATCAAATGTTAGTGGCTTAGAGAATGAGAATAGTACAGTCAGAGCACTCATCACACCGACTAATCCGTGCACCAGCTAATACATGTCTGAATATGGCAAGAGTTGGCTGGCTCTGTATTGGCTCAGCTGGGTGTTTGTGCTGGCGAAAAACTGAAGAGCAGTAGTAGACAGGTGATGGGAGGAAGGGTGTGTGGCTGTCAGTACAATAGTGGCAAAGCAAATCTGTTCTTAGCCAGCAACCTGTTTGCTGCAGGCCACCAGCCTCAGGCTGTAGGTTTTATGGCTGTGGGTATCTGATCCATCTAGTAGGCCAGGGTGGTTAGGGGTGACATGAGCTAAGAAATGAGAAGTTCTTTGGAAGTACTTGTAAAGACTCAGAAACTCTGTGAGATAAAACCAGCACCAGTGTGTTCATCCAAATCAGCTAGTAATTCTATGGAACAAATAATAAATTGCTAAGAAGAGGTATTAATACTTTTGATCGCAGGAAATACAGTGGAAACAGGACACAGGAAAGCTGTTAGGCTTGTATTAGTCTGCAGACTCTTTTAGCCTGCCTGGCTGAAGTGGTTGTGTTAAAGTTAGGGACCCTTCACAGCTGGAGAAGTTACTGGCCATCAGTTTCCCTTATGGTGGAAAGGAGGTGAAAGAACGAATGCCTTCATACTACAACATTTGTTTATGCTCCTCAACCACCAAGATGTGACAAAATAAAAATGAAATATGGATTTGGGGTAAGATTTGCAGTTGCCAGCCAATTCAGAGGAAGTATTCTCTGTGGCAGGTGATGTGTAAAACTATGAAAGCCAAAGGGGCTACAAAGCATGCTTGAGAAAGTCCAGCCATGAAACCACACAGAATGCATATGCACCCTGGCAGGTAGAGAGCAGTGTGTGGCTTTGTGCTGTAGTGGGTGTCTGTGGCAGGAACAAAGCCCAGGTGATGCAAAGTTAAGACTTTCAAAGCAGTACCTAGTGAGTTATTAAAACTACACTAGAAACCTCCAGTGGCAAAGCACCATGCACTGTACCAAACAACTAAAGTCTCCAGATTATGCAGTAGCAGTCAGCAAAGATGGATTTTTAAAGTGCTTCATGATGTTTGGGGTTTTGTTTTAAGGTTTCTAAGCCCTCTTCTGGATCATCTTGGTAGTTCTGTTTTATGGTTGTGACAAGATTGTTTTGTTGTCACAGAAGTGTTGTGATATAAAGACTTTCTGATAACTGGAGGAACACACTTACTTGCTTCATAACAGGGTTTTTCTTTTAAACATACATTTTGGGCACTTGAATGCCATGTTGTCTGGTGCTGCTTAAAATGTGTTCCATATCTAAGCATAAATACCATAGGGTATGACAGTTGCTATAGCAACTAAGCATCTACTATTAAATAGCACCCACAAGCTCAAAAAACATGTGCAACCTGTCACTACACAAGGTATTCCTTTCCTTGCAGCAAGCTAAGTGCCATATTTTAATCTCAGGAGTTAATCTGTTTCTGATGAATGTGTTTGTGCTGCACATGTAAAGATCTTTTTTTCACTCACCACCTCTACCTTCAAAGGAAAGAGGTGGAAACTGCAGATACTGCAAGAACAAAATAGCCTGAAGCGATTGCAAACTGAATAAGTTAATGAATAATTCCTTTTTTCATATATCCTTGAACATATATTAGAGTGTGGCTTTCAGATCTTTTAGGCCAGATTTGAGGTTTACACTTTTGCTGTTCTGCATCTTCTGATATTAGTGTTTTGCTCTTGAAACCAGCCTTTTGGAAGGCACTGCACTTTCTAGAAGCTCTTGCCCCTGAAAGTTACAATACCGATGGGAAACTCATTTCTGCAGCGGTGGCAAAATGGAGAGTTGCAATTCAAAAGCACGGCTAAAGCTAACAAAACTTTTAAGAGTATGTAGGTCGGTTGTTGGTTTCTGAGTTTGCCTTACAGTTGTTAAGCCTTTGGACCATAAAAACCAGAGGAAAAAAGTAGAAAAATAAAAACACTAAGTTTCTTTTGCTGTAATGTAATTCTAGTGGTTGAGGCTTTAGTAACGAGCCCTTGACAGCATTAGTGAAATGTGATTTTTCTCAGACCCATCATTAATAACAAGGTGAATAAAATTAAACATCCGTAAGAGAAATATGCTGGTATAGAAGTTAACACTTTATCTGCAAGTTAAATTGACCCTCTGTGCTCCTTGTAAGAGTCGGTGAAGGTTGTGATGGCTTGTTGGATTGTTCGGATCGTTTTAACATTTTGTTTTAGAGTCTGGTGAATCAATAGGTTAAACTGGAAAACATACTGTATCCACAAATTATTGCTTATGTTATTTGATGGCAACTTATCTGAATTACACAGTCAGTCTGTAAGAAAAAAATGTATCATAAATTATAGTAGGAACAGCAATTATAGCTTAATGAGGATATTAAAAAATTAGTATTAAGAAGTAGTAAGCTAGAGTGTGAAAAAGCATATTAAAATATGATTTTTTACCCTATTTTTTCCTAAGAGAATGATTGCTAATGCCTGCTTGCCTTGTCTAGTTAAAGGATTAACCCAATTAGAAGCATGAGTATGAGCACAGATAACAGACTGTGAGCTGATCTTGTCCTCTGCTCGGGTCCTGTGCCTTGATGGGAACGACACCTTTGACTTTTGGAGCAATAAGGCGATGTTAACACGTATCTCCTGGTGCTCTGGCAGTAGCCAGTGGTTTCCCAGCAATCATTTCAATATGTCTAATGTTAACAGAATAATAAATCTTTAATTGGCCTTACTTTATCTGACTAACAAATAGCACCAAATGTCAATAGACTTGGAATAAAGTCACCGGAGCTGCAGCGAGCAGTGGTGCAGGACCATGTGGAGAAGGGTTTTCTGAGGCAGGGGGGCTGAGTGGGGCTCCTGAAAGAGTTGTTTAGAATTTGTTGGGTGTTTCAATACCACAGGGGCTGGCTCAGCTGAATGCCTTAGATGGTATGTTTGCCTCCTGCCACTTACATCCTCTCCAGGGACTCACGGACAGATCCTGGCAAAGGTTCTATCATCTTCTGGTTTTTATTGTGTGATAACAAGGGAACTGACTCTCTCTTTTTCTCCCCATTATTTTTCTTGCTTGTTTTCAGTTCTGTTTTGTTTTTCTTCTTGTTTTTCTTGTTTTTTTTTCTGCCTGTTTGTAGCCACCATTTGAAAAAGGTTGTGTGTTTCTGCCATAGCTGAATAAATGTTATAACCCCATCTTGTGTCTGCCTCAACAGCTGTCTGCATGGTAAGCGTGGGCACACACACGTGCATCTGTACAGACTCTTTTACCTAGCAGCACGAATTCTTGCAAGTTGATGACTACAGGCTGCAAACTTAAGAGATACAAGATACTCTTTAAATTTTTTCTTTCTTCCTTGTAGTGTGAAGTCTGCCATGGACTCAAGTGTTGGAACAGGCTGCCCTGGTAAATGGTGGAGTCACCGTCCCTGGAGGTGTTCAAAAAATGTGTAGAGATGGCACGTCAGGGCATGGTTTAGTGGACGTGGTAGTGTTGGGTTGAGGGTTGGACTTGATGATCTTGGAGATCTTTTCCAACCATAATGATTCTAATGCCAGCAGGAGGAATAGGCTAGAGTCTGGTGCCCTCTTGTGACTACATCGAACTCCTGGAAAAACATCATCCTGTGTCGTAATCGGGGCTTGAATTACACTGGAAAACACAAATGTATTTATCCAAAACAAAAGTTGAAAGTATAGAAAAGGGGAATTAACCTCTCAGAGTCATTTCTGAAATGAAACTTCTGCTTTGTGGTTCAGAATATTTGAATGACATGTTGCTTTCATAAAAATTTTTCATCGTGTTAGTCAGTTAGACATGTGATGCTGAACCACTGACAAGTCAAGATTATACATTAATATTACTTTACATCATGGATATATCAAAACTACATTTCTACATATAAAAAAAAAAAATCTCCAAATTCTGGGGGTTTGAGGTCATTATAATCTGAAGCTATAGGCCAGCAAAAAAAAGAGTTCAGATTCACATTTAGTTTTCCACAACCTTAAGGGGAGGAGGACTAGTTTCACCACTTTGGTTTAACTTCATGTTGATTTACTTGTACTGGTTTTCAGTATCTCCAGAGAAAAAATATTATTTTCTGTGATTTTTCCTTGTGCAGTGTTATTTCTCATCTTGGAATTTGACTAAGAAATGGTTCTGGTATCTGAAACTCAATGCTAAGAAAACAAAAAGACAAATATTTAATATAATTTCCAGCTTCTTCCCTCTCATGAGAAGGAAACATTTCTGGACAGAAGAGGGAGTGACTTGTCCTTGAATAAAGCAAGCAGGGTCCACTCAGCCTCTTGTCAGGGAAAGCCCCATGCTGAGTTATAAAATCACACACGCCTTTGCATTCTGCTTTTGTGGAGCACTGAAGTTACCTGCTGACCTTTCGTTTCCTATCAGATCTTTTCTGTCATGACCTGACAGTCTGACTGTATCTCCTTCACACCCCCATGTACAAAGGAGGTTCCCCACTCACCCCACTTTCCTTGTTTCTGACAGAAATTTCAGATTTGTGCGTGGCCTGGCTGGAATCTCCTGCCTTGTGTTGATGGGCCATTCCCACAGTCAGAGCTGAGAAAGCAGTCAGTCACACTCCTGACTTCCCTTGTTATTTAATGTACTTTTTTTTTTCTTTTTGCATATTGCTGCATGCAGTCCTGCGGTGAGTTTGAGGCTTGTGCATTTGTTATCTTCGGGACACAGCTCTTCCTGCAAGCGGTGCAGGTAAGTACACCATGCCACTGGGAGCTATGGACTGTCCATTTTCATAACCCTTAGTTTAAGAAAGATTTGAACAAAATAATTACAGGAAGACAGGAGCCATAAATGAAAAATGACATGGGGTTTTTTAATATCTTACCAAATGTCTTTTATCCAACATATTGTTAAGTCAGCTATAGATGTCAAACATACAATAATAAAAACTACCTGTAGTGAGTGGTGTGTGCCCAGTCTTCTTGATTATACTTATGAAAGATGAAACACACCTGTAAATTAATCAAATAGGTAATTAATAGTCTCGTTGCCTCAAGCACATCAGGCTTACACTCTCAGAGACCCATTCCAGAAATCTGGTGCTCAGAAAGTGCTTCCCAACCCACAAAAATAGTGTCAGGAAGGGAAGAGCTTGAGATAGATCTCAACATGGATAGATCTCAAAGCATGAAGGATTTTAGAGATTATTACTGGTGGCCTACTGTCCACAAATATTGCAACAGCAGATGTTGTTAGTGTTACTGATTGGTTTTGAGTTCTGTACCTGGACAGGAACTATGGGCTGTGTGAGTTCTTGGCCCTGAGTGTTTCCAGTTGGGAAGTCAGCTCTGTGGGTGGATATTCTCTTACCTTTTGGGAGCAACAAAACACCGCCAAACACCAAAATATCCCAGCAAGGAAAAAATCCCAGAGCGAAGTCCCCAGGGGTCTAGTGCCCATGTTAGAAGGAGACCCAAAGTCAAAATCAAAGTCTGCATATCTTTTTTCTGATACCCCAGCATAAATAGAAACAAATAAAATGCTTTGAATCGGACTCTGAAAGTGCTGACTCATTAGAATTTGTGCTTTAGTACCTTGTATTTGCCTTCATGCCGTTCACTGCCCGGTTGCAGTAAGCTCTGAATATACATACGATACTCCTACTCACTCTTTCTAGTATCTCCTACAAGGGCTTGTATTTTAAACCAAGAAGACAGACAATGCTCAAGGGAAGAAGTGTTCCATTTTACAGATGGGGAACTGTGATACAGACTGATGCATTTCTAAGTAGCTTTCTGAACATGCAAGTATTTGCATACTTGTTCAGAACATCTGCAACTTTAGGTTTAAAAGGCTTTTCAGGACTTTGTATGTTGTACAACACCCTTTCCCCACAGTATCTCTCTTCTCTTTGATTCTTCAAGAACCTCCCTCAAGAAAATATTTCAAGACAGACCTTTGAACATACAGGGGATACTCTGATCACGGGCTGAAATGCACGGGCCCTGTCACAGACAGAGGCTGCCAAACAGGATGGATTGTTTCATGGTGTACTGAGAGGGTTTATTTTGAGGTTGCTCATGTAGGCAATATTCATGTGATGTTCTGTGAAATTCTTACCACATAGCTTATCATCTCTCCTCAGCAGACTTTCCATCTGTCTGCAAGGCTGGTTTTTGCTTTGTTATCTCTGTGCATTTCTTACAGGATGGAGTAAGAGAGTAAAACTCTAGAAGTTATCAGTGATCTGAATTACAGCAATGAGACATAATGAGTTTAGAGTCCTACTCTTTCTTACCAATTGTTCATAATGGCAGCAACTAGCATCTGTTACCAGGTTATTAGTATTGGTCTAATTTGGGATAACAGATTTCTCGGTTTATGGCTCATACTGCTTTCACTTGAAGATTGCGTGTCATGAGGCCACGTTGCATCCCTGGTGCAAATAGAGTATGAGAAGCAAAGTCTCCTGTGCAAAGGTTCATTGTCCAGGGAAAAGAGGGAGTGCAGCAGGAAGCAAACCACCCCAGGAGGCACCAGAAGAGATGGAAAGGACTGGGAGGTGTCCTCATCTCTAGACACTAGTTGCAGAAGACACACTGGGAGATCCAGCTTTGGGGATACTGCCACCTGCACACCAAAGAGGTTAAAAAAATAATTGCATCTGTTTGATGCAATCCCCCCACCCTTATTTGCTACCTTTAGTTTATGCTGGTTTGAAAATAAGGCAAGTGTTCCAGCCTATGAGGCAACTTTGGTATCGTTTCACTATAGAGGATGTGTCCTAAAAGAACTCCCCCATAGCGTGACCTGTAGGAAGAAAACATGCTCACAAACAAAAGCTGTTAGTCTGTGGATGTTTTTGAAAGCCTGGCTCTGAGTTAGGTTTCATCACTCAGCTCTCAACAGAAATTTGACGTTGGGTTGTACATGACAGCAAGGACTAAATCGGACCAGCTACTGGGTCACCAACTGCAGATGAAATTCTGTCACACCTGGGGAGTCTGAGTTAATACCTGATTTTTCCTGGTTTGTGTAAGTAGCTTTTTGAAGCAAAATTTCATAGTGATCATGAAAGCATTCCTCAGACAGGAATAGTTTTATAAGTGAGTTACCCCAAACAGTGACTTAAAAAATGCAGTATTTAGAAATAACTTAAAATTGATGAATAAACAAACAAATCAGATATATTTTCTGCAAAAGCTGGTTTAGCCAGGTCTAGTTCATAGCCAAAAATTATTCACTTCATGGTTGACAGTCATACTTAAAATAATCAGCAATTCACTTACCTCATAGACATTATGAATGTCTGAGACACATGTAAAAATAAAATCATGTTTTATTTATTAAGTAGCCCACTCTTCTTTAAATCAAAATATGGAAGTTATACCTGACTAAATACTGAATACAAAAGAGTGAAATTATTCAGATCTCCAGTTACACTGGTGAGTGACTTACCCACTCAGCCATACATGTGAAGACTTGGCCATCTAAAGATCAAACTGGGAAGCACGGCCTAGGTTTGGTTCTGTTCTCTCTCCAAGTCATCTTATAGCTCAAGCTGAGTTGAAGAAGTTGGAGGACAGATCCAAGTAGCTGGGCTGAGAACTGCAGATCTGATGCAGTAGATGAACCTTTGTTCACGGCACAGAGCAGTCCCTGTAGGCTCACTGGTGCTGTCCCTGCTGGAGGGAGGGATGGGGAGATCCACACAATCCATTCGCACACATCCCATCCTGAGTAGCATCCTCTGCTGTGTCTCTAGCAAGTGTCCCAGTGCTGAGACCCTTCTTTTGCCTGTATGGCACAGTCAGATACTGTGTGACAAAAGAGATTGCATGCTGCAATTTATCATGTGAGAAACAGCTGCCTTATCTGATGGGATAGTTTAACAATGTGGAAATAGCGTTTCTCGATGTCCTCACTCCGACATAAAGCTGCTTTTCTGTTTATCCAAAGAAGTCAGAATTTGCAGTTTTCCTGTGTGGATATGTTGCTTGGTACCTGGCCCCTAATCCCTTCAAATCTGTCATGGAATATTTTAGTTTGGAAAGGACTCTGGAGATCATCTGGGTCATCTTCAAAGTTAGATCAGGCTACATAGGACTTTGTGTCCCCTAAGGCTTTCATTTCAGAGTGTGTCTAAACAAAGAAGCTCCAAGGATTTTCATTAAAAGAAGATGCATAACGATATAGTAATTTAGAACAGCATGTAAATTAGATAAGGCAAAGAATTACAGATGTTGCATCAGACCCTGCTAATCCCTGTCCCCTGCACCTATGGCACTGGGCTCCGATACTGGTTGCTGTAAAGACACATTTTATCAAAGGAAAAACATCAGACAGATTTCAAAATTAATCAAGGTGAGTATCTATTTTGCATCCATTTAAATCAGTTCAGAAGTCTGTATCTTTGTTTTCTTCTAAATTCACTGCTATTTTTCATCAGGTTTTACATCTAGACTATGAAAATCCTGAGGTTGGGGCAGTTTGCATATGTGTCTTCAGAGATTAATCACCAGTGCTCTGACTGACTGGGGCTGTTACGAGCAACGCCTGCTACTGATTTTTTTAGTAATGGAAAGTTTGATTTTCAGCAAAAACTTACACATGTTCAAAACACTGCAGATCTCTCCTCCATACCTTAGAGAGTTTGATCTCTGGGATGCATGCGGAAATACAAAACCACAGTTTGCTAATTAGCATCACGACAGAATGTCACATTTTTCCAGGAAACAATCTCTGATTCGATTCAGTATTATGTGAACTACTTTTGAGGACACAAGCATTTCATAGGTAGAAGCCAGAGGAGTCATTAAATAATAAAAAATTTAAATATGTCATAAATACAAACACTTGAGGAAAAACCATTTTGGCACAATGCTTCTTTGCAAAAATGTGTAAGAATAAAGCATAATATACAGAAATACCTATGACAATTTTAAAACATTAACAAGTATTGTATTTACATTAACATTGGCTAATGTTAGTTCCATTCAGAAATGTGAACATTAATAACAATTTAAAAATATTACACAAATGCAACATTACAGGTGAAACTGAATGACATTGTGAAACACTTTACAAACTTGTACTCAAAGATCCAACTGATTCATGATCTTTGTCTGTTTTACTTTGGTCACATAAAAATATGAATAAGCTGTTTAGGTAAATCTTGTCAGATTTGTAGTTCTTATTTTTTCATTTCTAGTTTGAAGGCCCAGGAAACTACCATCAATAATTTATTCATAGCGAAGGTGGCAGCAGCAACGACAAAATCTGCCCCAGCCCAGTCTCCTGTGTGCACCACCAGCGTGTCCGAGGGAGTTCCCATCTCTGGGGAGAAGGGACTGTGTTCTCCATGCTGCCAGCCCTTCCTTGCCAGGGAGGCACCTAACTCTCAGTTCAGGTACAGACTCCCATACAGTAAGAGCTGGATCAGTATCAAAAGGGAAGTGTTAGCTTAGTCAGCAATGAAACACAAGTTCAACAAATGTTCAGAGACAGCATAAAAACAGTCCATGACACCATTTGGAGATGTATACATTTTCTATATACTTCAGTGCATTCTAGATTTAACTCCAAGTCAAGTAAAATGTACTAATTGTAAAATGTCAAGCATTAGAATTGTACATTTCAAGAATTTCAGGACAATGCAGGATCTTGACTAATACAGAATATTTTAGTTTGAAGACCAGCAGTAGAAGTACTGTTGGTCTGTGGGATCAGGCCTCTGTTTTGCCCTCTAATTCAACCCAGTATGTGCAAGGTAGATAAAGCTGCACACTGAACTACTAGGAACATTTTCAAGGCTCTTGTTGAAAGACTTCCTCATTTTTAATATTTTCCACTGGTTAACCACAAACGTTAACAACAGAGCACATGTATGAGAACCTGAACACGTACCTCCTCCAGAACCAAAAATTTTGGCAATAAGAATGAGGCCTACATTGTTCTCCTCAGCAGGGATTTTTTGTTTGTTTTGTCCATCTCAGAAGATAAATCTGGTTCTGAATTTATATGAGGAGAAGAGCCAGTCCAAAAAATGAGCTTTTAAAATCTCAATTTGAGTCACAGTATATTACTCGGTTTATTTCACATGTCCTTACAAAGGAACGTTTTCACCAATGATACTGGTGCACAAACTTTATTGTAGGAAACAAACAGAAATAAGAAGCATCATTCCTGTAGCATGCTGAAGGAGCTGCTGGCCCAGGTACTGTGACAAAACTTCCTACAGACATCAGCCTGTAAGTACGTGTGTGCTGCAGTCTGCAGCCCGCAGCTGGCGTTGGGAACTTCTCTTTTGTGTCAGCACCTAACTGCTGGCTGCCACTTTCTGGGTCTTTGCCACGATTACAGGTCTTTTGAATGTCAGATGAATCTGGTATTTCTTTATTTTCTTCTCTTAGCTGTCAATCTTGTGATTAATGGATGAATTCAGCCTGGTTGAGTTCAATCTCCATCTTCTCAGACTCCTACAAAAATCTTTTCTGACGTTTTCACTAACCAGCACGTAGATGATTGGATCAGCAACACTGTTTGCAGTGGCTAAACACAGAAACACTGTAAAAATTGAATATATGTCTTTTTCAAATGGGCATGAGCAATTTTGGTGAAACATAAAGTATATGGATCTTATTATGAGTACCACATGGTAGGGAGCAAAGCAGATCAGGAAAATGACAATAATGGCGATAGCCAGATACTTCACTTTGGCTTTTTGTCGACAAGTCAAGCTGCTGCTTGTTTTTGTACTTTGGAAAATTTTGTAGTTTGTGAAAATGAGGATTGTGAAAGGTATGGCAAATCCAAATAGGAATCTGGCAAAGCTGAAAGAGGCCAATCTTATGTCAAGGGGCAAAGTCTCAAAGCAGGTCGTCTTATTCCCATGTTGTAGATAATCTTCCATGTAAAATACTGGAGTGTGGATTATTGCAACCACAACAAAGAGAAAACACACTATTATGATTGCCTTTGTCTGTCCTCTTCTTCCCCTTGATTCCAGAGCATACACCAGTGCCACGTAACGATCCACAGAAATGCAGCACAAAAGCAGAATGCTGATGTATATGTTGCAGAAAAAGATGAATCCTGTTATTTTGCAAGCCATGACCCCCATATTCCACTGGTGCTCATCTTGAACGTAGATAATCCAGAGAGGCAAAGTACTTAAATACATCAGCTCACACAATGATAAACTGAAAATGTAGATGGCAATTACTTTATTCCTTTGGATTTGCATAAATGTAAGCAGGGAAGTTAAGCAATTTGCTGGAAGGCCTATGGCAAAAACGATGCTGTAAACAGCAACCAGAAGTGTCTTACTGTCCTTGTAGGGAATTCCTGTGCAAGTGGAGCTATTATTTGTGTCTGTACAATTTTCCATTATTCTTTTTTCAGCTGATGTTTCCTGAAAATCAGAAGACAAGGTGGAAAGTTAGCATTTGCATCACTTAAAAATGTGTCAGTAAAGGTTATGGTACCATAGGTGCCAACAGGACACAGGGGAACAAGTGGGATGCTTTTCTTGGGGAGTCATCTAAAAGAGACAAGTTTTCCAAGATCTGCAGGTCTCCTGTAGTGTCCTGGGGGAGTCAAGTCTGATTTACTTCCAGGAAAAAATGCCTTTCTTCACAAGGAATTTCTTGACTACAGCATGCCTATCCACTAAAACAGGGTACTGGGGACTGTCCCTACACCAGGCTGCCTATACATAAGACAGACCTGCTGATCAATTACCAAAGTAACTTCCCAGAAGAAATTAAGGACATTAATCTTTAATTTTTTTTTTTTTTTTCAAACTGAGTAACAAGAAGTGCAAACAGTAGAGATTTCAGAGGCAGACTTCCAAGTGAAGCTCTAATTTATGGTCTCTCAGATGAGGGAACCATCTGAAATGGATGGTGGTGGTTGTGTCAGAGACTACACCATGTACAGGATCCAGAATCCAGCATCTGGCGTGTACCTCCACACTGTATTACAACATGGTGGTTCATATCTAGCTAATTCATACTTCTCTCCTCCCTCCTCTTAATGAATAACTGCATCTGAAGAACATAAACTTGTAGTGCCATGTAACACCCACCCTAATAAGCCAGCGAAAACACCTACCACATCTGTTTGATGCCTCTGGGAAACAACAGGAAATAAGGGCAGTTAGAGGAAATAAGACCAAAGAGAAGAATATACACACATTTAAGAACACGAGGTGAAGAAAGTTAATGCTCTTTGAACAAGAGTGGTTACAAATACCTCCACCTTTCCCAGACAACCATACACAAGAGCAGACCTGGCACTTGGTCTGCGTTAAGTAGTGTTGGGAGAAGCATTTCTTGCAATGTCACATAATGACTTCTGTGCAGAAATCTTTCTCCAAGTGAAGAGAGGAATATGGAGGTGGGTATGCCATAATGGCGTTGTGTGCCCTTAAAAATTGTACTTTACTGTGTTTATGAGTTTAAAATGTCCACTGCATAACATCCTTGATAAAAAAGGTCTTGTCTGGCCTAATCTTTTGGTCATTCTCTTGGGGGGTGGACACCTGCTCCAGGGAATAGCTAGTTAGCTCCACAAGGAGAAGGTGTGAGACAGAGCAGGGCCATGAACTTTCCTGGTCCACATAGTGCGTGAGCAATTTCTTTAACCCTGAGTTAATGCAGCAGAGAAAGTACCTTTTGGCAGCCTTGGAACATGTATTTGTTGGTTGTCTGGGCCTGCCTCAAGCAGAACAAGGGGAAGCAGTCTGCTCCCAATGCAGTGGGATTGTACCCTGCATCTTTGGGCGGGTGGACAAGCTGGTGGGGCCATCCCTTCCTCTCCATGTGGGCAAGAGCAGTCCCTGGGGTGGCACAAGCAGCTCTACACTGAATGCCTAACAGAGCCATGCAAGATCCTCAGAGCCTAAAGGGCAGTCAGGTCCGGTTTAGTAAAGGGTGTGATGAGAAAGATGAGAAAGGTGTGAGAAAATGGACACAGTTTGCCTGCAAGACCTTCACAGCAGCACGGTGCTAGCCACAGCCATAAACACAAAGGGAATCTCCTGGCCCATTCCGAGAAGTGTTTGTTTCCAGCTAGTACCCCACGGCAGTCAGAGCCTGCTCAGTGAGAGCAGCTTCGGAGTGAAGACATCCTGAGGCAGAGGCAGTGGTGCCTCCTGTCCCGGTTGGCAGCGTAAGCTGTTCCCTGGGGTGGGGACGCTTGGAAGGGGCCCTCTGCAGACAGAGGAACTGAGAAAGTGTTCTGTGTGTGTGGAAGAAGTACACCAGAGGGTGTGACCGCGCTCTGCGACTGCCTTCCACTTCCCCCTGTGGCAAACCTTGCTCCACTCTCATGCGGACACGTTGACGAGGGTTAGCAGGCAGCGGTCACCGTGCTGGTTGGGCCAAAGTGTCTTGACAGAGGGCCACATCCCTCCATGTCTGAGACTAGACTGGAGTCTGGTGGGTATGTTCAAGCTCTCTCAAGGGGGACCTGAAGATTCCTTTAGTTTCAAATGTCTCATCGTCAGAACGACTGGAGAAGAGGATCCTCACTGCAGTGGGGGGAGAAGACAACAGGGTACTCATGTACTTTTTTGCTGCCTCTGGGCATCTATCACCCTTGGTGAATGAGGTGGGGCCTTCTCTGGGACACCTCCTGAATTGCTGTGTAGAAGGGTTAAAAACGGTGCTTGGTTTAAGGGACAGCAGCAGTTCTCTGCCCAGACCTCACCTGGGACATGGCATACAAGAGCTTGTCCTCCACTCAGATGCATCAGACTGACGTGAGAGCTGCTGTATACCTGCACACTGCAGAGCAGTGCCCCCTCCCCTTCTGAGGTGAAGCACAGCAGGTGAATGCAATTCATGTGTGAGGGAGATGGCGGCAGCCAACGTGGGGACATGGCACAGTCACACGTCATCTCAGTTACTCAGTGGATCTCTGCCCCACACACCTTAACAAAAAAACCTTGAAGAGGAGTTGAAGATGTGCTCTCCTCCCCTCCCCCTGAGCTTTGCTTACTTCCCTTAACCCTGTATTTGTCTGAATATTCTCCTTTCTGCACTGCCTACACCCGCTGTTGCTGCTCGTTGTGTGAAGGTGTGCTTCCCCCAGAGGTACCTGTCTCACCAGCAAGCAGCTGGTGATAGTGCAGGGCAGGAAGGAAGCGGTACAAGAGTTATTCTGTAGACAAATGGCTCCCAGTGTTTGGTTTTTTTCCTTGCCTCCTTCCTTCACCTTCCCGTTGTGCTGCAAGTCTCCTCCCTGTGCTGGGCACCCATGAGTGAGCCTCAGGAAGGAGATGCCTGTGACTTTTTAAGCTGCCTGCACAGGACACGCAATTTTTTCTTGGCCTTTGGCGTATGGCCTGAGCCACAGGGCTGAGGCTGAGCTGGAGACCTTCACCCCTAAATGACTGTCAGCTGCCAAGCGCAAAGACTCAACTGGCAAAGTGCAGCTATAGGAGTGAATTCACACCTTTAGAGAAAAACCATGGGCTGAATGCCCCTCCTGAAGGCCTGGCCTGTCATCTCAGGAGCCTGGATTCTTCCCAGCAGTAATGGTCTATGTCTCAGCCCATATCAGGAAGGAGAGGAGGACATCCATTTACTCCCCTCCCTCCCTTTCCCTTAATTATCTCCCTGTCCAGGGAAGCATCTTCTGGCCCTGGTCACTGCATCCAACCCCAGTTTGGATCTTCATTTATCTCTGCTCAGCTCCCCAGGTCTGCGGAGGGGTTTCCTCTCAAAGTGGTGATCAGAAAGCAGCACTCAGCAGACAGTTTATCAAATTTCTCCCTGGGACATTGCTCCTCTGCAACTGAATGCACATTTTTATCCTCTTCTCAGGCCTTTAGAGTTTGCTGTTTTGATACTTGTCTGAGCCCAGAAGATTCGCAGTTCTGTTTTCTTCTGTGGTGGCTGGGCTGTGATGGCTATATCCCCACATCTCTCGAATGTAGCATTCATAACTGTCCTGCTTTATCTAAAGAGGCAGCTGCTTATCTATGAGAACTTTGTTGTTGTCCCACACTGGTGCATGACTGGAGGAGACTAACCTTAATCTCAGATACTTATTCAAATAAAAACTAATAATAAGGACACACCTGAAAAAAATATACATCATTTCAGGGTTCATTTTCTGCTAATACTTGTGATGAGCAATATTAGTGACAGAAACATTGTTTGGAACGGCAGAACTTAAAAGATTTATCACATCATCCAGCAATTTTCAAGTATTTATAAAGGCTCAAACTTAGCTTTGATGCCAAGGATAAGCGATATCCAAGAACATGTTTGTGAGACAAGCTGTTTCAGTGCATTAGGTTTCTTAGCTGCCCTGTAGCTTTCAGTTGAGCCAAGCCTGTCCAAATATGTGTTCTCACCTTTCTGTGCCCTATCCTGTTCTGATAGGGCTCACTAACCATTAGGTGTTACATCTGGTCCTGGCTGTGTTTTGTATCAACACCTCACTATAGATTTAGCAGCACTCTGAGGCTTCTTGCTCTGTGAGACTCACTGCCTACAATAAAACCACAGTCAGCACGTGCATGTTTCTTACCATCAAGATGTGCAAAACTTCTCATCTTCCAGGACAGAGACATCACCTCTGGCTCAGGAAGCACCTAAGCACAAATCACTGGAAGATGGGGTAATCCACTAAGGAAGATTTGCTGTGTGCCTGCTCTCTAGTTACACTTCTCTGGACATCTGCTCTTGGCCAAGGTTATAGCCACAATGCTAGGGTAGGTAGGGCTAGCATTTCTAATGATGTTGTATTATGTTCACACTGTTAGGCAAACAGATAATTACATTTTTTACTCCTAAAATGGAGCTCTAATGTATTGAGACCTTACAGAGAGAAAATGCTGGAAAAGGGCAGGGCACCTGGAGATGTCCAAGTAAAAATGGTTGTGGATGGAAGAGGCATGATGAACATGAAATCCCATTTTCTTGGGGTGCGGTGAGAAAGCAGCAGAGATGTCTTGCTGCAGACCCACCAAACAGGGCTGTGAAACCAGATGGACATTGACTGCCCTTTCCTCACCTTCTCTTTGATCCAGCACACCTTGCATTCCTCATGGCAGGGGGCCTGGATTTACCAGGAGGAATGGACAGGTGCTCTTTCTTAGGCTTTACTAGAAAGTGGAAGATTTCAAATACCAGAGATCTCATCTCTGATCTCTGATCATCTCTGGTCCAGAAATGAGATCTTCCCTCTCGTTTGCACTGCTCTGTTGTGCAGGAGAGCCTGCGCGATGATCATCTCTCCTCTCCCCTATCCAGTCTCAGGGAGCACTGAACTATCCTACAAAGGTGCCCTGCACAGCTTATGGGAGATGAGACCATGCACCTAGGATGCTGTGAGGATATGGTCTCACATCACAGCCACACCAGACTAAACAGCCTGGCTGTCACTTTGTTTTCTCTCTGCCTTGTCCCTGAGCAGTAGTTTGCCTGACCCCGCAGTGAATGTGCACGGAGCAGTAAGCTAGCAGAAAACTTGTCCCCATTATCTACCTGGGTCAGTGCCCACAGTTGACCTTTCTGAAGTGTCTCACCAGGGCCAAAGCACCACCAGGGGTGGCACAAGGGAATTAGTAGTAAGTAGCCCATGGCCAGGAGCAGAGCAGCAAGAGGCAGGTGGAGGGAAGATTGTACAGGGAGCAGCTCAGCCACAGTGTGAGCAGCACCTTCCATCAGTCCCCAGGGACACGGCTGATCTCTGCTCACTACTTAGGGGTCTTTGCAACTGAGTTACCCAACTAAGTTGCCAACTTGGGCACCTTCTCTGTGGATGCTGCAAGTCCTAAGCAGAACACTTTGGATAAGCAGTGCATCTGGCTGTTTGGGTCACAGGGAGGTGGACAGGAGCTCTAACCACATCACCCTCTTCAGTTCTTTTGCCTTTCCAATGTAACTGCTAAACCCTGAAAAGTGCGTGGACTTCTGTGAGCCTGTTGGCTTAGAGCTTATTGCCTCAGAGTGAATGTAAAGGTCTTCACTGGAGTCTGGTCCTGAGTGAAGCGGAAACGGTCCTGGGAGGTGTGGAAACTTGACTGGGGGCTCCTGATGCTCATTCAAGCTAGTTGTATTAATATTTGGTCTTCCCTCAAGAGACTGAATTGTTTTTGCTAACACTGAGGTGTAAAGAGGGAAGCGAAAACAAGGGGGAAAGCAAAAGGCTTTATTTTGCTTTTTTGGGGGGGCTTTATTTGTCTATGAGCTATTCATGTAAAACTTTCAATTTGCAACAGAGAAGTTGCGGTGATGAAATTAACTCCTCCTAGGTTCCTTTACCTACTAGGAAAGGTAAAAAATAAAATTGCAGATACAGTTACTGGGAAGAGAGGGAGAAGTTGAAAAAAACACAATAGTTGAACAAAGCACGTGTTGAAAGTCCTTGGATTAATTAATCAGAGATACAGAGGGATATAAAAGAAAAAAGATACAGTGAAACCCATAACATGAGTACAATTTGAACAGCAGAGCACATTATTTATATATTTTTTATTTTCTAATAATTTCCCTTCTATGCCAGGAATTGTTAGAGCTGAGAATATTGAGGGTTTTATGTGGATATTAAGAATAATTTTTTAAAAAGCCATGCTTATAATAGTTAAGATAAAAACAGCCCATCCCTTCACATCTTCCTCCCCCAAATATTTGGAAAGGAAAGCAACCTGCATGTTTTAAAGCATAAATCAACCTTTAATGAAACAGGACCAAAGTTTCTCCTGAGGAGTTTTGTGTACTTTCCTCAGCAGCATGTGGTACTGCAACTGTGTGACAGAATGTGGTGTCAGCCTGACCACTCAAACCTAGTACCGTGAGACATCAGTTTCCAGATATGACAGATATGCCACCTACAATACTTGTCACCAGCAATACCACTCCTCTTCTGAACCTCGGCTTCTCTTTCTCACACAGAGCCTACATTACTTGTCTGTAAACTTTATAAACTATTAAACTTTCCAGCCACTTCAAGAGAAAGTAAGAAATTTCTGTGTATTATTTGCTCTGCTGTTCTTGAAAGTAGGAAAAATGTTTGTGGTATCTTTGGGGGTAAAACCAGATTCTGACCCATTAGCCCAGCAAGTCAGTGAACTGGTTTATTTTATTTATTTGTTTACATTAGTAATAAACAAATTAGTAGATGAAGTTGCTGCTCTAAGCAGAAGAAAAGCAGCAACGGCTCCTCCTAGTTACCAAGCAGACTTATAATTTTTACTGACACACACAAGATAGTGGAATTTGAAACCACACAGTTTCAAATTTGAATTTGAATATAATATATAAATGTATAGTTTTGAAGCTGTATAGTTTCAAAGCTCTGTAGAGAAACAAGGGTGTTTGAAAGCTACAGGACTATAGTGGGAATCCAGCCTGAGCACAACTCCATCTTAAAACATCTGCCTCCGACCTCGCTTGGTCAGAAGGAAACCACCGATGTGATTTGAATGCAGAGATAAATAAATGCTATATGAAGCAGCTTTGTTGCATAGTCAGGAAAAGAAATTTTCTGTGGAGAAGACTCTTAAGAAACAAGAAAGACCTCTAAGCAGCCTTCTAATGAACCCAGGCTGAAGTTCAGGTAGGGTTTTTGCTAGAAATAAGCAGTTCTGCATCAGTGGTTACAGTAATCTGTGAGGCACTGCACAGAGAGCACTGTGGTGAAGCTACTAGTGCTGGTTAAAACAAGCTATGGAGCGTTTGTAGGATGAAAATAACTTGTGTAGGGAAGCAGCAGGACCTTGGGATTGATTATACAGCCGTAATATTTAACTCTATACTGCAGATATAAGCAATCTTATTAAAAAAAGAAGATTTTTGTCAGAAGAGAGAAGATAGTAATAATCTGCTGTTCAGGAGGGGAACTCAGCAATCATTTCTGATGAGAGGAATGTGTTTGATTTATCTCATGATACACTGTTTCTCGATGTGAAAGAGATTTTAAATACCTGTCTGTGGGCGTTTACGTAGCTCCACACATCCACCTCCCCCTTCCCACAATCTACAGCTAAAGGCACTATTTCGCTAAAATAAGAGACTGGGAGTGAACTGTCACATAATTCAGGACTGACAAAAGACCTGGCTTAAAATTGTGACCCTTCCATAAAATGTGTGTGCTAGTGCCATGTTACACTCCCTAGTGAGGGACTGCAGAGGAGGGAAGAATGCCAGGCAGGTAAGAGAGAAATGTGTATAAGAAAGCTCCTGCTACAGGGTTTAAAACCATCTTATTCAACACATCTAAAAGTAGGTAAAGCTACATACGTGTCACATGGAGTTGATAGGGGAAGTTCACAAGTGAAAACCAGACCCTAAAATCCCCCCCATACTAGTGGACTTTTTTTCCCAGTCTCATGATTTGGAAGCCATGACTCATGATTTTGGGACTTTTGGACCTGGCAAAGTTTCTCAGTCCTCCCTCACAGCATCAGAGAGCAGCAGTTGCAGGGCAGATACACTCCCTGGTACCTACCAGCTTTTCTAGAAGAGGTCCTGCAGCCAGAGGAAAGGCTTCATGGCCAGGAGAGCCATCAGGAACATCATCAATTTGATGATGAAACGCCATCATAAATTTGAGGCTAAACTATAAAGCCCATCAAGTCAAAAGGCTGAGGAAAGCACAGGTTTTGGAGCAGAGCCATTGAGAGTGGACAGCTGAGAGCAGCCCCAAGACTGGCGAGTTTTGTGCTGCTGATTCACACTCTTTTCTTCACACACCTTCTTCACACATGAAACCAGAAGGCACTCATGCTCCATCCCCCCCTAAAGATGTCACAGCTTAATTGATAGCCTTAGCAGTGGCGGGGAGGGGGGGCTATTTACATAAGGCTTCTGTTACTTGAGTGGCTCATTTGGAAACCTAACTGGACAGACTTTTTGCTGGCTTGTGTTGGAAGTAGAAAGTCTTGGAAGAAGCAGATGACAGGAGAGATTCCCATGCACAGCTTCTCTGACCCACTCCATGTGCTCCTGGATGTCAAAGCACAGCCAAGTGCTGGCAGATTTGACACTGAGGGCTCATATCTGAGTGAATATTACTCTGGACTCCTGAAGAGCAGGCTGGGGAATGAGGGAGCAGCTGTTTTAACGAGGCAAGGAGGTCTGGCCATGACAGCATGAGCTGAGTGCGCCTAATTGATGGCTTTAAGGAAAATCTGACTGCAGGTGGCTGAACAAAGAAGCACTGAGACCCATGTTCAAACCCCAAGGTGTGCCCCTAACAAAGAGATGCTCTGTCACCCTCTAGACTTTAGGATTTCCCCAGCAGCTACTTACAGACCTTCCTCCTTCTGGGCCTCAGTCATCCAGGCCTTACTGCCAAACCTCTGCCACCTCCAGTTAGATAAGGAGCCACAGAAAGACCTGTACTAGAGCCATTTTCACCCCAATCTATCATGATTCAAAATCATCTCTGGTGCAGCAACTGTTCACCTGCAGTTGCTGGAGATTTCTGGACTGAGGCCATATATCTTTTCACTCTTTAGTGAATACTGGCAAGTGGCCACGTGTGACACTTGGACCAATGCAGGGGCTAAGTAAAGGCCTTCAAATCTGTGTATGAACAAGTGAAGAACAGCCACAACCACCCTGTGGTGGCCAAGAGAGAGATTTGTCACTTCTAGGACAAGCATCATGTCCAGAGGTGTGAACATTCAATCTTGCAGGCAGGGCAATCAGTGCAGGAATGACATAGCCACATCTATGGCTTCTGGTAGCCCTTAGCTGGCACCCAGCATCTCTATCCTCCAGGAGCCACAGAGGCTATGGGGACCTCAGGATCTACTGCTGCCACACATGAACGGAGCAGTGTTGTAACACAGATGGGTAGAGGACGTGTTTTAGTGACCACGCAGTTATCCTACCTTGTGGTAAGCTTCTGTGCTTGCTTGTAAGTTGGCTGTGGATTGTGGCTGGCCAATGGATCGGTTTGTTTCCCTGCATTGGTTTGTTTTTATTAATGTCCAAGGTTGTGTCTGACCACATCCTGGTCCTGTGTGCTGTTGGCCTGTTGCTGCTGAGCCCTGTCCAGGCTCTGTCTTCCATTGCTGACCTGGTCACATCCTGCAAGCCTGTCATTGCCTGGGTCTGTCCTTCTCTACAGGTGGTCTCTGCATTGCCATGGTTCCTTTCTGCCTTTCACCATCCCACTGCTGCTTTCCCTGCCTCTGGCCCAAGTCAGTCAGTGGTTTTCAAACCACTGCTGTCCCTGGAGATTCACAAATGGTAACTCATACCTCTTTTGTTACTCAAATTCCCATGGAAGCTAGAGGATGCTGACTCAGGGGATGAGTGTCCAGGCAGGGCTACCACTAGGCAGTCACACTTGCAGAGTATATTTATTCATAACCAAACATTTCTGATCAAACTCCCAAATTCACAAGCTTCCCTGCTTCCTGCACTGACACCACTATTGCAATAGTGACAGACACAGGGATCACAGGGGTTTCCTACATCCCCAAAATATGATTCTCCCTTTCATCCCTCTGAAATCCCCCAGTACAGCTTAAGTGTACTTGTCCTGGTTTTTGCTAGGATAGGGTTAATTTTCTTCTCAGTAGCTAGAAAGCCCCGTGTTTGGGTTGCAGTGAGGATTGTTATGAGAACAATGATGATAACTACAAGGACACTGTGCTTGGGCAGCTTCCGAGAAGAGAGGACTGGAAGGGAGGAGTGGAGAAGAAAAGTGTAATAGTTAGTAAAACCCAGAACTGACAGTGGGATATGCCAGTAAGTTATTCCACATCATATTACGTCATGTTTAGTATATTAACCGGGATTGACCGAAGAGGAGGGGATTCTCTCGGCAATCACTTGGGCTCGCTTTTTCCAGGATTGCAATTTTGGTTTTGGGGTCCCTTTTAGCTCCTCTGGGATCGTTATCAGTGGGTGGTGAGCAACTGTACTCTGCATCACTCACATATACATATATATATAGTTGTTATTATTATTATTACTATTTTAATTTTATTTTACTCTAACTATTAAATTGTTCTTATCTCAACTTACAAGTCTCCTCACCTTTACCCCTCCAATTCTCTCCCCAATTCCCTGGGTGAAGGGGTGAAGGGGGAAGGAGATGGGGGGTGCTGTGAGTGGCTGTGTCTTTTTTGGCTGCCAGCAAAGTTAAACTATCACAACTGAAAAGAGTGAGACAGGATGTCCGCTCTCTGCCAGCGGTAGGAAAATGCAAAGATGGTGTTGAGTTTTGACCTTGTGACAGTGGATTAATTCTCTCCTGTGGGGAGCTTACTAGCCTTGGCACTGCCCGTGTGGGTCTGTATGGGAGCTGCTGCCACATGGGAGCTGCGCTGCAGCTGGTAGCATCATCAGTACTAAAGAGGTTGCTGGGAAAAACAGATCAAAAAGATGCCCAAAGTAATTTAATGACCTGACAGGCTTTGGCTCACTGATACACTGCTTGTCACTGAGAATTATAGCTAGTTTCCCCTCAATTTTTTTTACTTTTGTCTAAAGTGAATGTGTCTCAGCAGGTGTGATCTGCAAAGCCTTGTGAAAACCACAGTTCCCTTCTATACTAGAAACAATCTTATTTTTAACAGAGCAGTTAAAGTTGGTATTTACAAGTGCTCTGACCTCAGACACCAATATTTCCTCCTTTTCCATTTACCATGAAACTCAATTTCTTTGTTCCTTCTTGTCCTATGATTCACTTTCATCTAACTGGAGAACTGCTGTTTTCCTTTTTTGCCATCTGGGTCACCTCCTACAGCTAGCTCACATACCAGCAGCAGGGTTTGCCCTTTAAGACCTTAGTTATACCAGCAAAAACTGTGACACTCAAAGATTCCTCTTTGTACCTACACGTGTCTCTGACGTCTCTGTGAGCACACTTATGTCTGCTAAATCTCCTGTAGTGTCTTGTACAAATCCTCAGCTGCAATCTCTTCCAGCTGTTTGTTCATCAACCACAATGAGCATCTCATTCCTGGTTGGGACCCTTAGACTCTACCCTGGCAGATATTAATGTAAAAATCCCAGCTACCAGACGTCCCCCAAAGCGCCCTTCTTCAGAGATATCAAAATCATACACTGTTTCTGATAGACCTTGTTCTGAATTTCCCACTTCTCTCTGACTTTTCCACTCCAGTCAGGCCCTGCTCACTTGTGCACTGATACAGCCAACTTCACTTTACAGGTCCGAGACTCAATGCTGAACCCTTTGTGTTTACAGACCTCAGGTCCACAGCAGGATATTTGGTTCTTGGAAAATGTTTTCATCACATGCTTTTCTCCACCAACAGCAGCAGCCAGGTCTGAACCTTAATGTGTTTGGTAGTATCTATCTGCTGTAAATACCCTGCTTTAAAAATAGCCTTGATTCATGAAGGCAGGTAAGATCAAAGTAGTGGTAGTCTGGGACAGATTCTACCTAGCCTGACGTGCTCTACAGAAAGCAGCTGTAAAGATGATTGATAGGAATTCTGCCAGTGTGGTGGGATCCTTGCCTGCCTCCTCCTACACTGCTTTGGAGGAGGAGGCCAATTATATATATGGCCCCAAAAGGGTTCAGTTTAAAGCAGTGATTTTCACACAATGATGGACAATCCATGCAGGAGGCAATGACACGTGGCAGAGGGATGTGAGAAGATGTCCTATCTGTTAAACCCTGCCAGACTGATCCTGGCTCCATGCGTGAGACACACAGCAACCCTGGAGCCAGGAGCAGTGTGGAGATACTCAAATGCTTTTGGACAGACAGATGAGTCTGTACAGGGAGGGAAAAGGGGTAAAAGGAGAAAAAACAACCTCAGGTGGAAGTGGAACAACACTAGTTGCAGCACTGAGCTGCCCATTGCTGATTGCACCCCATGGCACACTAAGAACACAATAGTTTTACACAGAGTATCAAGAATGAACAAGCAGAACCTGAGCTTGTGCTGAGCTCAGGACAGATGTGCAGGCACTAAGTCACAGAAAGCAGCCACAGAAACCTGCCTTCATGTTGTCTGGTGCAGCAGTTTCTTCAGCCACTGCTACAGCCAGGTTCCTGTTGCATTGGGACCACAACTGTTACTGTGAGCAGTGGCATGACCCTCTTGGTGACTGCAGCAGTACTGCTCTCAACTTTTCCACTCTGGGCTCTTTCTGGTGTGGAAACCACATGTGCTTTTGTAGCCACTTGTATACAAAAATAAAGGAACCTGGCTGGGAGGCAAAACTATTTTGCACAAAGCTGTGAAATTTCCATTTCAGCTGCAAATGAGACTCAGCTTTGCCAGAGGAGGCTGAGATACTTGTAATGCTGCCTTCAGATGCTTCTACTTTGACAGCAATGCTATTTGTGTGATCATGAGGAGGCTGTAAGATCAATGTCTCCAGGAGGGGCATGGGAAATGCTGAACCTGAAAGAGCTGTCTGCAGTTTCAGGTAGAAATCTGTACTGGGGGGACTCAATTCAAACTGTGAGTGTTTGTTTAAATGTAGTGTTCTGTGAACAGACCTATGGAAAAGTCCTCAGAAGAACTATTCTATGATTCTATAAAGTCAGCCTTTCCCACTGAATGCTAAGAGTAGAATAAGTGGGGGTTTTTTCCTCCCTCCCCAAATGAGGTTACTGGAAGTTAAGGAACTGCTCGTTTAGAGGCAGCAGCTGATCTAAATGGGATTATGGGAAGGACAGGTTAAAACTAAGCCTAGATGCTCCGTGGGCTTTGGTGCAGTAGCAAACTTCATGTTAAAATTTCAAGAGGAGCCAGTAACTATAATCTGTAGTGTTTATATTGTGACATAAACACAAACAAATGGGGGAGGCAACAGGGAGAAGAAAACCAACCCAGAAGACTCTATGAGAAACTAAATTCAGGAAACTAAATTCAGTTTGATAAAGTCAACAGGTCAGCCCACGCTCTGGTAGATTGTTTACCCTTTGCTAAATCTTATTTATCATAGCAAAGATCCCCTCCGATCTCAGAATCTCTCAAGGCAAAAGTAGGATCCTTTAAAGTCTCAAAGGAAGGAATCCAAAGTGATTCATTTTGCCCATCTACCAGTGTGGTGTGATTGCTGTTACCAACCTGTGACTTTTTCACAAGACTTGTGGTCTCCTTAAAGCTGCAGGTACTACACAAAATAACGGTTATGCTGAATGCAAAGGAGCATCAGCTTTCATTTAAAAGCAAGGTCTTTGGTTTGCTGAGGAGAGCATTAAGCACAGTCTGAGTATTTTTCAAGTCTCAGAGAAACAAGTCAACTCCCAAAATATTTGACCAAAAAAAAAAAAATCTTAACTCAGTCTCTACATTTCTGAGTGGAAATCTGTAGTATTGTGTGAATAAAAGATGGAGAAAAAGAAGAAATGTACTATATCCAATTAGTCACTATAGACCAGCAGGTAAACATCACAACAAAATGCCTGTCTTGCTTTTCCAGCAGAGTAAGGATGAGAGGAAAGGCTGGATGTGAATTCTCCTTATGGTCTACCAAAGGAAGCCCAGCACGTGTTTTTAATATAATCCTGTAATCATGCCTCGTGCTCTGCAGTGATAGTTATATCTAACCTCACAGCAGCTTGTATCCTGCCAAAATCCTTCAATCCGAATTATCATCTATCCCTGACAGGAATGAAATTTTTTTTCTAAGAGAGAAATATGTTTTTTATAGGAAAGGGAATTCATCAGGAAATCAGGTAGCAAAGACTCCATCAATTCGTAAGGAAAATGGGTAGCAAAGGCCCCATCAACTGCAATGAACTCTAATTAATACAGACCCAACAACAATTTATGTCTCTTCTATCAATCACAAAGAGATTTAGACAATGGTGAAACATCATCAGAATCTGCATTTCTGAAGCACAAACACACAGCATGGCTAAGCAGTAATCAAAGCAGAACAAAGCAAAATACTGCTACAGAGAAATGCCTTGTCTCAGGGACAGAAATCACTTACTTCTTTTTTCTCTGGCTTTTGCAGAGGAGATGTGGAAGTGCTCCAACTCGTGTTGTACTCACAGGCTGCTCTGCAAAGAGTGCAGGAAGTTGCTAACGATACCACGTACAGTCCTAAGTGGTGTGAGCTAAAAGAAAGTAGATTGCTCATGCCTTCATCAGGCTCTCAAAGTGTGTCACTTGGGTTAGGCGCACACTTATAGATAGGAGGGTGACTGGAATACCCCAGCCTTCAAAATCATAGTCCTGTCACCACTTGAGGAACTCATTGTAAAAAGACAACTATGGCAAGGAATATCTGGGGGAAGATCCACTCCTGAAAATACACTGAAAAAGTGAGAAGAGGCGGAAGAAACTATTTACTAGTTACTGTAAGTAGAGGATAATCAGAAAGGGGAAAAAGCAAATGGTCAGGACAGGAAAATGTGGAATTAGCAGGAAGACAGAAAGAATAAAGTGTGTTGTACTGGTGGGTCTGTGTGCAAGTGCAGCCCAGGGACTGAGGGCTATTGAGCAGAGCACGCAGGATATCAGAGTTTCTGCAACGTGGCTGCAAAGTCAAAGGTTTCAGAAAGTCTTCTGAAAGAGTCTGTTCTCATTGCTGTCCTCTGTATTGCTTTCAGATGTGAAACAGTGCCCACGCTCTTGCACAGTGGCCTCGAGATCTGTCATGTGTAGCTGCTGCCTTTCACAAGTCAGTGGCTCAGCAACTGTGGCTGCATTTTAGGAGGGGGCCTGTGAGAAAGGCCATGCTTCCTGCCCCCCTGTGCCAAACCAGCCTGCACAGCCCAGTTTGGGTGAGTTTTGGCTCCAAACTCTTTGACTCCAGCCTCCATTTAATCTACCTCTCTACCCTGTGCCAGCAGGGCTGAGAGGCATGCATTGCTGTGCTTTGGCTCTTTGCTGGACATGTGTAGCTGTGACACGATGAGCTGCTATGGGGGGCTGATGGAGGAAGCAGAGACTGACCAGTGCAATCAGAAGAGCAGCTAAGAGAAAAAAAAACCCTTAATGAGGAAAGTGATTGCTTTCAGATTCTGTCACTTGTACGTGGGTGAGAAGATGTAGCTTCAGCTACAGCCAGACTCCATTTGTGACCAGGAATTTAATCTCTTGGACTCCTGCTCTGAATGTGCACCTTAATCATTGTGTTAATGTGCTACAGAGGGCCAAGAGACCAAAAAACTGCCCCAAACCCTACTGGCTTGGGCTGCCAGGCTCTGACAGGATCAGGGTGCCTGCAATGGGTGCTTATTCCTTATTTGTACAGGGGAGGCAATACCCACTCTGGGTGTCCCACATATATTCACTTGTGTATGTATGAAGTGGTTAGGTATTTAAAGTGATGAGGAGCAGTATTAGAGTGCTATAGAAGGGATTTGTGATATGAGGGAAAGACCATTCTGATGCCAATCAGGCTAGAAAAGACTGACAATGCTAAGGAAGATGAGATGTCAGTTTGAGCAGCTTCAAGAAGAAGTGTAGATTTGCAGGATTACTTAATGGCAAAGAGCATTGATACGAAAGAGCATATGAGATTTACCAAGTGCCCTAGCTTAGGCTTTAAGTGATGGAGGAAGAAGAGCCCAGTGTTATATTGCCAGCCCAGACCTTGTGTATGAGACCTATTCCAGATGCTATGTGTGACCCCAAGAAAGTAAGTTATTACCAGATTTATTAAGTTTTCAGGCAAGTTCCCAATGAACTTCCACCAATCTAGCTGTGGTGAAGTGCTTACAGCAACCCACGAGGTTCTGTAAGTGATTGCAGGCTGCTGGGGGCTAAGGTAGGACAGGGAGGAACTGAGTTACAACCTAAGACAAGTATATAACTGTTTAATTTTCATAGCTGTATCAGAAGTGAAACATTTCTCCTGCAAAATAAAATAAATGCTTGACATGTACCTTCATTTTGGGGTGAAGAAGTTACTTTGGTTCAGTTCTGATGGAGAGAGTTTCTGGGGAAGGGTCTTTCTGTGAAGAGCACCTCATTGTCAGGGCCAAAAGGAACTGGGGAAGAAAAGGCTGAAGGTAGCTTCCATCTGCGGAGGAGAAGGGGGGAAATTTGTGTCTGCACCATCTCAGCCTGACTGGACATAATGCTGGACCCAGTCTGTGCACTGCTCCAAACCCATGATTTCATCCTTGATCTCTTCTGTGTAGATATCAAACCTTTGGGTATATATCAAACCCAAACCCATGAAGGATGGGAATAATGTTTCTGAGATGGTTAGGACTGATTTCTCTGTGTGGATGACCATTCTTCATTCTGAAGTGTGGGACAGAAGAGGGGAAAGTGCTCTCTGTCCTGAGCAACTGGAGTTTTTGTGGAAACTGGTGGTCTTCGCTGTGGTATTTGTGATGTACCAGATCACAGTTCCTGTTTGGGTGCAGTCAACTGTGCAGTCAAATGCCTGCCTGATGATGCTCTCTATGATGCTTACTTGCACACACTGATATAGGGTTTGGGATATTCAGAGACATGTATGCATTTGCCAACTAGATTTTATGGTGAAACTTTGAAAATGGTATGGTCCTCCATAGAGAAATGGAAGGCAACACATCTCTGTGTCCTTGAATCTTCCAGATGGACCTGAAAAACATTACTATTTAGAGTCACTGCTGCTTCATGCTTCTCTCAGTAATATGGCCCCAATCAACATCACACACAGTCATTGACCTAATAAGCTGAAGACGGATGACAAAGTTTTTTAAAATGAGGATGGTGAAGCACTGGCACAGGTTGCCCAGAGAGATGGTGGATGCCCCATCCCTGGACACACTCAAGGTCAGGTGGGATTTGGCTCTGAGCAACCTGATCTGGTGGAAGATGTCCCTACTCACTGCAGAGGGACTAGATGACCTTTAAAGGTCCTTTCCAACCCAAATCGTTCTATGATTCTGTGATTCCATGATCTCACATTGCAAGATGTTTTAAAAAACTTTTGACAAGATCTTCTGTGACTGGAGATGAAAACAGAGCTAGTGCTTCCATGGGTGGCAAAAACAAACTAAATATTTCAAGTGAGTTTAGTCTGTATTCAGTAGAGATAATGCAAGCAATACAGCAATATAAATTTTGGCCTGAGTGGTATTGTACTGACATCATATCCAGGCAGAAAAAAGATCAGATAAAGAACCACTTACAGCAGAAGGCAGAAACCCTCTGTCTAAATCCAACTGAAGTAAATGGAAATGTTTCTTCGAGCCTCAGTGAGTTTAGATTGGGCATTTTGAGCATATTTCTTTCTGCCTGTTAATTGCTGGTTGCTATTTAGTTGCCTTTAAGGTAGCATGTTGAAGCAAGTTAAGCTGCATACAAGATATCTTCTCTGCACTTTTCATCATTTTCCTACTGAGGTACAGTGACTTCCCAAAGAATAAGGGAGAAAAGGGCCCAGCCTTGTTATATCTCACTGCTGCATAACACAGACCTTTTTTCAGGATTTTGATAGAGCAGCACTATGATAGAGGAAATGCTTGTGCACCATTGACCAATGAACAGAAATAACCGTGGAAGGCTGATAGGGTCCAATGTCTTTGAAAGACTTTCAGGCTGAGTTTTTCTCTCCCTTTTTTCATTTAGAAACTATTAAGAGAAAAGCTGGTAGGATAGCTGACATTTCTCTGTTCCACTGCACATGAAAATGCTCTATGTTAGCGTTATCTTCCGCAGTTGTGACCAACAAGAACCTATGAATGGAGGAAACCTTGGATCATCTGCCTCTCCTACCTCCACATACAAGTAAACAGACTCACACTCACATAGCAGCTCTGCAAGATTACCCAAGAAGACAATTATTATACAGTTGTGCATCTTTTTCATAAACAACTGATGCTCATTTTTCTTGGAAAATGATGGAACATACTTTTATATTTTGCAACATGGAAAATGAGGAAATGAGAACAGCTTCTTGAAGTATGGGTCTTAGATAGAAAAAGCCAAATATCTGGCTTGTCTTGTTACCAGACAGCACACTGAATGGGGACTGAGCTGCAGACCTGTCTGGGGAGTGCAGCACGTACAGGATGTCAAGAACTACTTCCTTAATGATAAAAGCAAGGCAGGAAAGTGATCAAGAGTATCTCTAGGACAGCAATGGCCAGAATGGGGTTAAAAAGCCTTGAAGACTGAAGTCTGTGATCCTCTGACCAAGCACTGTACAAGTACCCCTGCACTGGTATGATGCAGAACTGAGCCTATTAAAGAGTCTCTATACCTTGTGGTTCAAGCCTGATTTATCTCTGAAAGTGGCTATGCTGCTGTTGATCTGGGACAGCGACAAAAACCAGCCGTGGTGATTCTGCACTTGATATCAAGATCAACTACAGGCTGGATCCCTCAAGACAAATAGTGTGGGATGAGCATTATGTTAAAACCAAAGCTCAGCTTCCTCCCAGCAACTCTCTACCTGCAGAATCTTCCCCTTACACATGCAGTGTATCTCTGCTCCACCCTGGCAATCAGGCCAGCTGAGTGGCAAAACCATTGAGCTGAATCCAGCACAGAGCTCCCATGGATTTCTGGCTTCCCATGCACGTCCATTTCATAGCATATGGTCTGCAGGGAATGCAGAAACCTTCCTGTTCTGCTGCAGAAATGTCAGCTTCTGAGATTTTTTATGCATTGGCTTTTCTATGTGTGATGCATTCTGTGGTATCACAAGGTGGGATGACAGTCAGATTCCTTCTGGTTTGTCAGGTGGTGTAAATGCCTGCATCCCACTGGCTTGAAAGTCCTCCTGCTTTTGATTTGCCTGGTTTTGTGAATGATGTGTAGAAATTAGGTCATCCTCAGTTTTCACTGCTGCAGTAATGTAGTGTGTGCCTCAGGGGTGGAAGTCCATAAGTCAAGTATGTGACTGATCATGCCCTCATCAAGCAAAAGTCTCCACCCTGAAAGAAAAGCCCTGTCATGTTTGACAATCCTACCCTTCATGCACTTGGATTAGTATGTACCCTGGCATGGCACAGCTGATGGTCACAGGGTGCATCTTAGAGACCCAAATTTGACTCTACTGACTTCTCTGGGGAAACAAAAGGTTTGTCTTCTGGATGGTAAGAGCAAGGAGGTGCCAGTCTGTACACTGGGGTCACAGAATCCAGAATATTAGGGATTGGAAGGGACCTCAGAAGATCATCTAGTCCAACCCCCCTGCCAGAGCAGGATCACCTACAGTAGGTGTCATGTTTTTTGCTGGGATAGGGTTAAGAGTAGCATCAACGCCCCTAATCTGTCCGGGGAATTGTCCACTGGAGACTGAAACAAGTTGTTGCCCAATGTGGGGCTCTAACCCATGACCCTGAGATGGAGAGTCTCATGCTCTACTGACTCTAGGTCACACAGGAATGCATCCAGTTGAGTTATGAGTGTCTCTAGAGAAGGAGACCACATGGGGTGAGGTGAGATACACAGCTGTATTATATCTAACAGCCTCTCTGGGAGAGCCTGCTCCCAGGGATGCACCCGCAGCCGAAGCTGAGAGGAGTGAGTGAACTGCAGCAACAATGGATTTGGTTCCACGCTTCAAACTCGCTCTCTGAACACGCATGTCCCCAGACATTCCAGCCTGTCCACATTGTTCTTTTGTTCAGCCTGAACCACTGGAATGACAGGCAACTGAAAACTATGAGTGGATTTGGGCAGCAGACACCCATCGCTGCCCGGCAGCCCTGACTATCGCTGCCCGGTCGCAGCCTTGTGACCTATATGGCTGTGTTTTTGTTTTTTTTAATAAAAACCTCTCCTTATACTAGGAAACTCTAACACCCACAAGGTTAAAAGGTTACAGTTGCTAGTGCATGGAGGAGGAAAAGGGTGCGGTTCAAAGAATATGCTTTTCTGATTTTCTGATTTGTTTTTACAAACTCAAAGCAGCAGCAGTGGTGGGTGAGGTCAACACCTGAGATCAGTTGAACCTTAGCAAACTCGAGGGGAAGAACCAACTGCACGTTCATAGCATGGTCTACACTCCTGAGCACCCACATTTATCCTGTGGTGCAAGTATACAGAAATTCAAGCTGATATTGCACCTTCTACACACAGCACTGTAATGTCAAACCTCACTTTGTTTTTAACTTGGAAGGCTTCCATGAAAGAGCTAAAAGCTGGTGAAATTGCAGTATTTCAGTATGCATTAAGGGGATGATTTACTGAAGAGATACAACTTTTTAATGTGGCTACCCATAGCTCCCTGCTGCTGCATGTTTCTTTTGGTTTTGATTATTATATCTCAGGTTAATACAAAAACTGTGTCAACCATGGAAACAAAGTCATAAAATTTGCCCTCTGTTTGAAATCCCCAGTGAAGTGAATGGCTGATGCCCAGGGAACTGGCATACACAGAGTAAGTGCCTTGGACAAACCTGGCTTTCAGATCAACCAAATCCCACCCAAACACCTCTGCCATATATTTTATTTTATTTTATTTTATTTTATTTTATTTTATTTTATTTTATTTTATTTTATTTTATTTTATTTTATTTTATTTTATTATTTTATTTTATTTTATTTTATTTTATTTTATTTTATTTTATTTTATTTTATTTTATTTTATTTTATTTTATTTTATTTTATTTTATTTTATATTTTTAATTCCTGTTGTTTTCCTCTTAGCATCCAACAGTTTGCTTTACAGCTAGGCTTGACCAAGCTGATGCAGCAGAGATTTGAAGGGCTCTGGTGTTTACATCAGCTCCTCCTGGTACGGTCAGGGAGCCTCACTGGCAGCTCTCCACAGCAAAGACCCTGGCAGTCCTCACTGGAGAGCTGCACCAAGCCCTTGGAGGGTAAATAAGTGGCTTTAGGAAGCGTGTACCCTACTAGGGGAAACTGCCACTGAACTGGCAGGTGCCTGTGGGTTGTCCCCAGCCTGTCTGTGCTGGGACTGCATTGCTGAGGGACACCTTAGAGCAATGCTGCAGACCGGAAAGCAGGAAACGTTTTGCAGAGCAGAGATAACATTGAAAATAGTGCTCTGGAGAGGGTTTGATTTACTGACTCGCACGTACAGGAGCTGCCATGTAAGCACCACAGGAAAAGGAAATGGGACAGAGGAGGAGTGGGAGGGAAAAGGCAACAGGAAAACAAAACAGGTTGGCAGATTTCACTCGGGACAGGACTTAAAGGTCCTGGGTTTTCTCCTGAGCATGATGTGTTGTGCAGGTTTGTGAACACTGAGGATGCGAGTCCGTCAATTCAAAAGGGAATATCTGTATTTAGTTAACAAGATGGGCAACTTGCATCAACTTGGGCTTCTCCTGCACTGGAAATTCCCTCTTGTATACAGCTGGAATCACCCTGGGCCTGCTAGCTGTTATCTAGAGCAAACCAATCCCCCAGCCAGTGATCTGAACTCCATCACTTTTGTGTGATGGAGAAGTGGTTGCAGAGCAGGTACATGGCAGTAGGGCTGTCCCCCCAGTGCTGTGTTTCTCAGACTTTCTCAAAAGCCCCTTTGCAAGAAGATATCAGAGGTATGCATGACTTCCCTGAGAGGTGAACCTCCCACTTGATGTGAGCCTGAGAAAAGGGAGAACCTCTCTGCACAACTGATTTTTCTGAGCCTTTTCCAGACATTTTGTGCTCTACCTGACTGCACCTCAATGTGGGAGCTCACAGAGCTGCACAGGCTCTACTTTACAATTACTTGTTTCTTCATTTTGCTTTGCTTTCTTTGATCTCCAGTGTGGAAACTGAGGCTCACATGTGGGTGAGGATCTGGGTGATGATACCACTCTGCAGTGGCCAGGCCATGGAACCACCTCCTGCAGAGTTAGATGGTTACCTCTGATGCCTCTCTTGAGGCATCTTCCTTGGAGTCTTGAGGTATGCTGGTAGGTGAGAAAGGCCCCTTCCAGTCTCTGCTGCTGTATTGTCACAGGCAACTTAATGTTTTGGAGAAAGGAAAGGGCCTGATGAAGATACGACATTCAGCCTTCAATTAAAGGGAAAGATTTAGTGGGGCATGTATCTTGAGATATTGCTTCACCTTTTCTCAAATAAATTCCCTGATACAGTTTGGAAAAATAAGTATGGTCTTCCTTGAGATTTCTAGGTATGTATACACACTGAGGGGAAAAAAATCCAAGCTTTTTCCCCTCCTTTCCCACCAGTTTTTCAGATCCTCTTACTCCATCACAAAAATGGAACAGACAGCAGAAATATCTACTGGAAATCACCCTTGAAAATGCTGACTTTTGAAAATTGGGACAATTTTCTCATTATGAATAGATCATCCTATAAATTGGTCTTTTTATGGACACCTGGGATTTTGCCTTGTGGTCAGCAGTTTCCATTCACTTAAACAAAGAATTTACAGTCTCATTTTCCAAACACTATTTCCATGCCCTACCTGGTGCCAGGAATTTATTTTTTGAAGATGCATTTGTGGAGCAACCATATTAATAGGAAAGATTCTTTAACATTAAAAGACATCTCTGCCATTGTCTTTTCCCCTGACACTAGCAGCTTCAATCATTTTGTAAATAGAGCTACCCATGGAGAGATAAATGGTGCAGCTTCACCTGATGCTGGTGTGGTACAGACATATTTTAACATGTGAGACTGGAGATGGGAAGTCTGTCTACCCTGCAGCCTGTGGTGCGTGTGAGTGGTACCTGAGTTAGCTTTTCTAGAGTGAGTTTGCATAGTGGAAGCAGGTGGACCTTGACACCACAAAGCTCTGTGTACTTCAGGTTACCCAGATGCTGGGTGTTTTTGCATGAATCTTCAGTGCAGACAAGCCTGTAGGTTTCAACATTTTAAGAAATGCAAATATCTGATAATTCTCCATCAGCTTTGGTAGCTGATTATTTGTGGTCAAATAATGGGAAGGAAATAGATGCAACTCAGTTCTGGACTGATCTTGTGGGCTTTTTTCATTAATCTCATCTCTGTCTGAGTCTTCGTTTTCTTATTTAAAAAGACAGCTGTGATGTCTATCTCCTCTGAAGATATTTTGAGATGAAGTGGCAAAAAGACACTGTGTGAGACCCAGGTATTATTATGAAATAAGAAAATATAGATATCTACATGTAATTCACATGCATGTATTTCACAGAATTCTACAGCACTGGATGAACTCCTGCTGACCTGACTGGGAAAAATTCTCATGATGTGCTGTCCAAACATCACTGCTCACATTGCAGGCAGACAGAACCCAGCCTGACAGGAGAAAGGCAGGTTTCAGTCGAGCTGCATCCTGGAGCTGCAGCTTATGGAATACATGCAGCACGCATATGGGTGAAAATAGTGTGTCTTGTTAGGCTTCCAAGTGCCAGATACCGAAGGAAACACTAATACAGGCACACCCATAAAGTCTGACTTCCATTTCTCTGCAGAGACCTTTTCTTGTCCCATCACCTCGGATGAGATCCTGGCACTTTCTGGAGCAGGAGGAAAGTGCTGTGAGGACAAAAGAAGAAAGTCTAGAAAGGACACAGTGTCTTTGCTCTGCTTGGTTTCAAAGATGGTTGAGATGTCTAGATGTTGGTGAGGGCTTTGGGCAGTGATGAAGAAGTTAATTTCTTCTGCAGACAGATGAACATGAGTATCTGCAGGTAGCTGTAGGAGCCACTGATACCTTATGAATGCATTTGGGTGCCCTGGAGAAACCTGGCATTGTATTACTACAGCCAGGCAGAACTTTCATAAAATCATAGAATGAATCATAGAATGGTTTGATTTGGAAGGGACCTTAGAGATCATTCAGTTCGAACCCTCCTGCCATGAGCAGGGACACCTTCCACTAGACCAGGTTGGTCAAAACCTCATCCAATCTGACCTTGAACAGTTCCAGGGAGGGGGCACCCACAACTTCTCTGAGCAACCTTCTTCCAGAAAGATATCCTTTTTAACATCTAATCTAAATCTCCCCTCTTCCAGTTTACAGCCATTTCCCCTTGTTCTATCACTACGTGCCCTTATAAAAAGTCCCTCCCCAGCTTTTCTGTAGCCCCTTCAGGCACTGGAAGGCCGCCAGAAGTTCTTCACAAAGCGTTTTCTTTTCCAGGCTGAACAGCCCCAACTCTCTCTGCCTGTCCTCATAGGAGAGGTGCTCCAGCCCTCGGATCACCCTCATGGCCTCCTATGGACTGGCTCCAGTAGATCCATGTCCTTCTTATGCTGGGGTCCCCAGAACTGGACACAGCAGTCCAGGTGGGGTTTCAAGAGAGTGGAGTAGAGGAGCAAGATGTCTCTTTGCTCAGGATGTCTTTAAAGGCCAGGTAAACAGCAGCCACAGCAAAAGTGTTGGTTATCAGCCTCCTGTTACCCACCTCAGATGATTCGTGTTTCATACTCTTGCTTTGTACGGAAACAGGGGTTTGTGCTCTCAGTCTGCTCCCCAGCAGGCTTCCTGAAACAGCCACCTAGGCCTGCCACTTCTACTGAGTCCAGTTTGCCATATTTTTTATTTGTACTGTTACAGTTGACACCCTACTGTATGGACCAGACCCCCTTCCTTGTAGGGACTGTGCAAAAGCAGCATGAAAGGAAACTAGAACACAGCAAGCTGCAATGTAACAGAGCATCTAAATAACTGCAGGGTCAACCATCATCACAGTCCACCTCTACCCAAAGAGGGAGGTCTAGCTCTCTTTGAAAAATAAGCAATAGGATAGTTTTCTGCCATTTTAGTGAGAAAAATTGGCCCAAACCAGGCTCTGGAAAGACCAGAAATGGTATAAGGGCAGTTGGCAGCAAATTGTTATGTTGGCTCAGCCTCCTGCAGAATTGCAGCTTGTCTCAGTCTGAAGGATGTGCTTAAAATGCTTTATGATAAATATAAATGCTTTATGATACATATTATAAATGCTTCTTTTCATGTTATTATTAGACCTGAGCTACGGAGTGAGATCTGGGAACACTTTAGTAAGCAGATCTCTACTAGAACAGCACCAGGCTCCCAGTGACTGTTTCTGTTAGCACATGGCACCACAGCTTTGCTTCTGTCTGCTGGCTGGTGGAATTACAGCCAGGGATGTGACAGCTAATTTTGTTGCTTTTAAATTTTATTTTCAAAAATAATTAATAAAATGGACACAGGCCTATTTACCTAGAAAGCTTCTTAGGAATCCAAAGGCATAAAGGCAGGAGGAGAGAATAAAGGCTGGCGTATTATTTATAAAAAGGACATGTTCTGGTGTTCTCTGTGATTTTTTCTGTGGTTCCCCTATAGAGGTATGTTGTAGCAAATGATGAGTGTGTCATGATGATCTAAAATTTGTGCACCTATTCCTAGCAACAATGTTTTCTGTTAGGATACCATCTTCTATCTCCCTGACAGAGGAGGCCTTACTAGAAACATCAGTGGTAGGACAACAAAACAATAAATAATCATCTTAGGATGGCAAAATCCTTTTGAAAAATGCTAGCAGGATGGTGGCATTTACTCTTCAAAGTCTGAGCCATTATTTGGGAATGAAGAGAAGCAATCTCTTGTAGTTAAAAACCTTACCAAGCTCAATCACAAAATCAAATGAAAAGTTGTATTCAAATGCAACATACTTTATAAAGTAGATCATTACTTCATTGAATAAGAAATTAAAAATAGTCTAAAATGAAAAATCAGATTCTGCCCTTGGTCTTTTTTTTGGTAACTGCCAGATTACAAATAGTCCCTACTCCCATATCTGCTACTGAATTTCAGTTCACTTTATTTTAACATATTTGAGGGGAGTTTGTTTATAGTATAACTAAGGGGAATTTCCAGATGGAAAGGAGGAGTTAGTACATACAAAGTGGGACTCTGAGCTTTTCTTCTAAGCTTTGTTGTTTTTTTTTTTTCTGAGAAGGAAAAAACAAAACAACAATAGCTCCCTTTTAGTGGTGCTTTTTCGTCTGTCTGTGTAGGTGGTGTGTTGCGATAATAGTTTGATGGAGATTAAAGGAAGTGTGACTGCTGTGTAACTTCTATCAGAAGGGGGAATCCCAGATCTTTAAAGGGCATGTGCAACTAGACACGAGTAGTTATTACAGGGTTCAAAAGAAAAACCATTCCAAACAATCCCCTTCTCCCAAAACCTCCCCTAGATTTCCAGTATGTGTAAAAGTGAGCTAGGTCCTTTGCTGGGGAGGTTTCTGCCAGCACTGGGGTATGTCACTGAGTCCGGGCTCTGCGTTTCACCCCTATCTCATCCCATTGCTCTGCACTGAGTCTGAAGAGGTTACACTGGGTTAAAGCATCTCCTGCAGAGATGGGCAGCCTTGCTCTGGAATTGCAAAGAACAGAGACCCCACCAGTGCCCCACTCTTGTTTGGTCACTTTCCATGGCATTTTGTCCCAGTTAGCAAAGAGCTCCACTGAAGACTGTCTCCTTTCTTTTAGGCTCACTGTTTAATGCATAAGGAACACACCTTCTCGCATAAAGTAAGGCGGTCTTTAATTCCTGGTATTTTCTTCCACTTAAGTTCAAGGTACAACCACCCCCCCCCAAAAAAAACAAAAAACAAAACAAAATTGGCATAACTCCCAGAAGCCATTCTTAGTAGAACAACAGACACTTAACATGAACCCCCCTTTCTGTTTAGCCCACATCTAACCCACAACCTGTTTCCTCTCCTTAGAAATCATGCTTTTTATAATCTGTGGTCCCTAGTTACCTTCATCTGAGTCTTCTCATGTGCCCAGTGCTGAGCAGCAAAGCACCTAACCCTGGTGTGGATTCAAAAACGTGGTGAAATCATGGTCCCTCACCCCAAGCATCTCCATACAGCACATCTGCACTGGGGACAACCACCTCACATCAACAGGTCCTTGCAGAAAATGCTGCTGCACCTAGGATCTACTTTTAAAATTCTGTTGTTATCTTTTTCTTTAATATATGGCAATCCAGCAGCTATAGCCCTTGACTCCCCAGCCAGTGGTGGGTACCAGCCTGTGCCTGTCAGTTCCTATGAGGATCTTGGTTGCTCTGGAGAAAAGATGTGATGAAGAGAGGAGGGGTGGAAGAGCGTGAGGTCTGTATCTCTCCCACTGAAAGCAGGCCAAGTATATGGAAAATACACTGATGTTTTATAAGGAAAGTGATTGGGGAACTGGCCTGGTGACGGGGGAACTCGGCTCTCAGAAGGAAGTCCCAGTCCCTGGTGCCAGGGCTATTTTTGTCTTTTAACAGACAGCTGTAGTGGATCAAATGGAGAAACAGTCCTGACAGCTGGGTCCAAAACACAACTGCTGCCCATGCACCCTGCCAAAGGTCATGGTCGAGGCCAGAACTGCGCTGGCAAGGCTAAAAGGCTGGGGTCTTAGCTAGGAACTCAAGAAACAGTCTTCTTTGTGCAAATATTTGTGCAATTAACCTGCACATGGTCACAGGAGACTGAAAAGTGATTTAACATGATGAATAAGGACTAAAACCAATAAAAGACTGAAGAGCAGAGCAAACCCTGAACATCACACAGGATGGTGTTTGCTCTGGTCTTTGCAAGTAGTTTATAGTTTCCTTTTTTCAGATTGCTTTGAAGAATGCCCACATGGGAAGTGTGCAGACAAAGACAATAAGAGTGGCTTTATTCGGGGACCAAGCTCAAGATCCGGTCTCCAGCAGTGGCTAAATGTGGTCCCTGGAGAAAAGCAGTGTAATGGAGGCAGCACGTAGTATTCTCTCCCCACAGCCTCTCCCTGGCTCCATGAGTCTGCAGGTCAGAGACTTTCAGCATTGATTTTTCTACTGCTATGTATGAATGTGCAAAGATAAAATAGTTTCCCTACATCTCTGCCCACGTGTAACACCATATACCCACTCACACGTGCTTTATTTCGTTGTTAGAGGACTGTACTGAAAGCCCAGGCTATAGTCCTTCGTTTGTATTTGAAATCTCTCACTTCTCCAGCTCTCACATCAGTTATGGACTAACTTTTAGTGTTTTATAAGACATGGTTTTGTTTCCTGGTACAGCATCCAATGCCTTGGAACACTGTGAATCCATCATGTCTGGGCCAGACTCATAAAGGCTGGAACTCAGTTTGACGAATAAATCTTGTTGTTCTTTGAAAGATGCTTATCAGCATTTGCTGCACTCCCACTCTTAGCTGACAGTTGTTTGCATCTGTCACTTCTATTTGACTCAACATACCCAGTTCATCCTCTCTCCTTTTGGAGATGCGCTGTGAACACTTCTTCAAACAGAAGCAGGAGAGGGACCCTGTCATCTCTTTCAGGAATACTAATTAGCCAGACTGATCATTTTAAATATTTTTCTCTAGTAGACCTTGTTTATCACCCTCTTGATATTAATAAGCAAAAAAGTCCATCAGCATCCCCATGTTATACATGTACATGATCTGACTTGGTTCTGAATATAGACAACTATTTATTAAGTACTCTCCTTTTTTAACGTTACTATTAATTTTACTACCTGTCTCTGGTGATATTCCTGCACTATTGTTAAGCTACTTTTGTTCTTAGTAGATGTTCAAACACTTTCTTTGCTCTGTCTGTTCTGAGATGTTTTCAGGTGGTTTTAATTTCACTTACTCATTTCTCACACTTAGTTACTTCTATTTTATAATAATTGACAGCCGTTTCCCCCTTTTACATCTGTGCCAGATTGCTTTTCTGTTTTGCACTGATTCCTTCACTTTTGTCACTGAACCAGGATAAGATTTTTAGCATGATCTGTTGCAATCTTGTCTTGGACCTCCTGACTTTTTGACCATCTGATAAACTCTTTATCAAAGGACTGAACTTTCATTCAGATTTTTCTACCCACATTCTTTCTACCAATGAATCTGGATAGTAACTTTCCTCGAGTTAGAGAACTTACCTTTTTAATGCTGAATGTTTAGGGATTCAATGCTGCAAATAATCAGGTCACAGTCATGATGGCTGGTCTTCAGAGAGTAACAAACGTTCTACCCAGCAATTAGTTCACCATTATATGTTGTAATGAATGTTTTGACCTTGGGTTCAGTACCTGATGGGTTACAGAATTCACCTGTATCACCTAAATGTTATTTTCCTATTGGCTGCATACATCTCTAGCATACATCTCCCGCTTGGAAGTCCTCCGTGCATACAGAACTTTTCTTTCCACAAATTGGATGAAGGTTTAGTGAATAATGGGTTTAAGTCACAACTCATCCTGCTTTTTAACTTTCTGGCTTTGTTTGGTGGTCTGTAGTAGATCATTCTGCAGATAATCTTCCTCTTCTGCTCAGCATCTTGTAAATCTGACTTAGCAGCTCCCAAGCTCTTAGTGATGATATAGAGAACCACCCCCAGTCTGCCCTTTCTAATCAACCGTTTTATTACAGTAATCAGGAAAGTCATCTCACCAGGCTTCCGTGACACCAGTTACATCAAATCCTTCCACAAGTAACATAACTTCCTGTTCCTCTCATTTGTTACTGACCTTTCTAGCATCACTACAGATGACTACAAGTTCTCATTTTCTCTCACTCAGTCTTGCCAAGTTGCTGTCTGCATGCAGAGTTGCGTGACACACACTTTCTCGGCACGGCAGTGCTGCTGGTCTAACCAGCCCTGTATGGCCCCCTCTAAAAATATACAGAACCTACATGCAAAAGTCTTTTTTTTTTTCTGTTTCTCATGTTGCCTCTTCCTCAAGAACAGGAGACAATCAAAGGCAAACCTAGTTGCCTCATACCCGTTGTGCTGGCCACATACAGCTTATTCCCATGTTGTTTTGCTTTGCCTTCGTATGTCAGAATATCAGTCAAATACAGATCTTCTCTTTTGTGTTCAGGCTATTATTTCATGTCAGCTCTAGTTAGGTTAAAACAAAAAAGACCTGAATGAGAAAATACTTAGTTTTAAGAGATTTCAAGATCAGTTTTGCTGAGCTGTTGAAATTCATATGGACATTGACAAGTGAGACTGACTCTAAAGTTCTTGTGGGTCACATCACTGTTACAGGAATAAAAAAAGAAACGTCACCTGTAATATCTGGGTCAAGGGAAGGTGCTTGTGAGACAGGCTGTTGTGGTGGGAGTGTCTTTCAAGAAGGAGGAAGGGAAAAAAGCGCGAGACAGTAACAACAAGTGAGTGTGTATTTGAGAAAGTGAGAAACACCATGAGCCAGACAGCCTCCCACTTTGGGAGCTGCTGCAGTACGTGGCAGGGCAGCACAGGGCCCAGCAACACAGTCTCAGCTCCTCTTTCCTAGCTCCCACCCAATTGCAGGCTGGCCAAGTCCACCCAGGACTTGCCCAGTTGGATGGGATGGCCTTGCTCATGATTGCAGAGCCTAAAATGGGCTGGAGAAACATAAAGTGAATCTTGAGCCAGATGAAGGCATCTTCTGCACAAAGGTAGAGGGCTACTGAGGCAGATAGATGCTACGATCCTACGACCCATGGCACCGATGCTGCGTCAGATAGTGTGAAGAGAGTCGGAGGGAGCCTCCTGAGAGCACTAAGGACATAAAGATGGAAAAGAGTCATCATTGTGTCAAGGGTAGAAAGTCAGGACAAGAGTTGAAAGTATTACAGTCAGAGTAGTCACAAAAAGAAAAGACAGGAACAGTGTGCTGGTGCAGGGGGAACAAGGGGGTGTCTACAGCAATGACATTTTGGATGGGAAGTCAGGGGAGAGGAATTTGTGCTACTGAAGGTGGGGATGGTGAAGAAGGTGTGAGCAGGAGATTTTACTGTGGACAAGATGAGAAAAACCCCAGAGTTTGGTGATGCTATAAGCAAAGGCAGAAGTTACCTAATCTGACTGCAGGGAGAGAATAAGAAGACAGGAGAAGAAAAGTAAGTTAATTTAGCATGGAAGTGGAGGAGGGAGTGAGCAGGGGTGGAAATGGGACTGAAAGGAAGAAATTTTTAACAGTGAGGGTGGTGAAACACTGGCACAGGTTGCCTAGAGAGGTGGTAGAAGCCCCATCCCTGGAAACATTCAAGGTCAGGTTGGACGGGGCTCTGAGCAACCTGATCTAGTGGAAGATGTCCCTGCTCTCTGCATGGGGGTTGGACTAGATGACCTTTAAAGATCCTCTCCAATCCCAACCATTCTGTGATTCTATAAAATAAAGGTTTATTGTAGGAAGAGCAGTCTTTGAGCTGGTGCTGGGACATGTAAGAGTTCACAGCTACAGAGAGGTCAGACTAACAATACAGAATAAAATATCCTTCTCAGAAAAATGGTTACTATGATAAGGAATAGAGACAAGTTTGCCAGAGGAAGGACTGGCAAATGGTGATTGTACCTTTCTTGTCAAGGCCTGCAGAGATGACTTGTGAGAGATACACCAAAGGATTGAAATCCAGCTCCTGGAGCTGACAGGGCTGAAGGTCCACCACTAGCTTGTTAGCTTCTCCTCAGAGATGAAAGTGGTAAGGGGAAGCTGAGGAGTAGAGAGTGGGCAGATGAACAAGCAGGATCTGTTGACCCAAGAGGTGATGCAAGAAGCTACCAGTTTTCTGAAATGAGACATGGCTACAAGGGAGCTGGGAACAACTGCCCCAAAGGGACACGAGAGCTACTCGAGGGGCTTAAGGAAGAGAACCCAGGAGCTGCCCCCAAGAGCAGGCAAGGAGGGCATCTAGTGATGGCCAGGAGCATTGCGGGGTTTTCCCTCCGTCCCTCGGCCTGGTGCCTTCCCACTGACTCAGAAAATTTCCCGAGGATGTGCTGAAAGTCCTCTCTCTGCGTGCATCAAAACTCTTTCATGGGGTTTTTTGGAGGGGGGGGTCAAAATGCAAATGGCACTTTCTAGCTCCTCTCTGTCTGGGAAATAGAGTAAGTCACTGGGAAAGCATGTGTCAGAGAACTGGGTTGCCTGTCTGGCTGCTTGTCTATCCCCAGCCAGGACCTTCTGGCCAGCTGGCTAGAGGTGCAGAATCTTAGCTGCTACAGCCAGGTGTCATCACCTGGCCATCCCACCAGGGTCATAAGTCCAGGTCCAAAAGGACCTACATGAGGTATTGTCTGAATGCAGCCCCAGTTTTGACAGGAAAGATAATTTTTAAGTCTTAAAAGAACAAATTGGAATCTTTACTTCTTAAAAGTTAAAATTTTACTTTCGTTTATTGCTTTGTTACCTCACTGCCTTACTGCCCATGGATAACTGCTGCAGCCCCTCTCTCAAATGTGGGTGCCTTCTTTCCTCATGGACACAGACTTGTTTTCCTGTGTTGGAAGGACAAAGTCTTGTCTCAGCCCAGGAAGCCACCAGGGAGGAAGCCTCACATTGGGCCAGGAGCAGCTTGACAGAGCTACCTGCTGCTGAGACCAAGCTGCTGTTAATTTTCTGCTTGGCTATTTATTAAAGAGACCCCGCAGAGGTGGTGAGGAGCCCGTGCATGCTCTCGGTGTGTGAGCACTTAGATGGTGCTCATTTCCATTTTGCCTGTATTGTGTTAGGCTGGCTGCCTGGATAAATATCTTCACATGCCTGTTGCCTGTGCAGAGATCTTCTTGTTCTTGCATGCTATGACTGAAGGGAGCTCGCACGCTTTCACGCAGAGGGCTCAGAGGTGGCACAGAAAAGCCGTCACAATTTAGTGATCTGAAGAGAACCTTTCAAAGCTTATGCAATCAAGGATAGAAGTTTTTTGTTTGTTTTGTTTTGTTTTGTTTTGTTTTGTTTTTTCCCCTGGGTCACTCACTGTAAAACTATTTGAGTTACTAAGGGATAGAGAAAATTATCAAAGAGTTTAAAAGAGGCAAATTCAGACATGCCTCGGCTGTGCAGGCTGCACATCCAACCTCTTTGCTCATAGAAGGAATGTAGCTGTTTCCATGTTAAAAAAAAAATAACATAACTAAGATGTAGTGTGTTTGAATAATAAAGCAACCCAGTCTGGGCCCCACTGAGTGGTAAAGCAAGACTCAGCTTGTAATGTGGCTTCAAAGTATCTTGTACCTCTAACTGATAGGTGATTTTTTTTTGTCTGAACCTCTCAAACCAGAGGAATTCAGGAATGTCCCAGGCTGACTCTACAAATATTGGTCCTACAGAAGGGATCTCATCTTCAGGGCACAGAGCACAACTCTGTCCTCACTGGGGTGTTAGTCTGTCCCCCTGCTTTGCTCCCCACAGCTAGAGCTCCTCTGGCTCTGCCTGGCTGGATGACCCTGCCCTTGGAAACTGCTCAGTCTTGGCAGGGAAACTGTCTGAGGCTCTGCAGGTACAATGGGCAAAGCTGGGGAGGCCCTTGTAAATATCAGACTGCAAAAGTGGGGTACAGAGAAAAGTGTCACATGCCTCCATGGATGTCACTCGAGCCAATGATGAGAAAAAAGTTGGGAAGAGCAGTGCCAGCAGTTAGACTTTGGGGCCATTTGTTGTTATCCCCAGGTGCTTTGAAAATGATGGATAACACTCAGATTCACTGTTTGGGTCATTCACTTTTTTTTATTATTGTTTTGGAGAAAACCAAAGCATAATGAACACACACTTAAAAAATGCCACAAAGTTGTGGATGATTCTAGGAGGCCACTTTCTGCTGCCATTAAGTTTTTGAATAGATGTTTCACGTCCTCAGAGAACAGTAGCTTCACCTGTGTGATTGACACTGGTCATATAAAAATGTAGACTGGTGGCGACTCCATCTCCAAGACAAGACTGTTCCTCTGACCTGGAGATGAGTTAAAATCACTCCATGTATGATCTTCCCATGGTTTGTCCCAGGTTCTATACAGAGATGATAAGTGGTCTTGTCCCACCCAAAATTTTGCAGAGACTTTGTTTTCCACAGCTCAGTTGATATATTTTTCCTAAGCCACCAGCACTATCACCACCACAAATGAATAAACAAATAAATAAATAATCCTGCATCCCAAAAGCAAATCAATTATTCAGGGTGCTTCCTGGGTATAAAATCTCTGGAGCAGTGACATTTAGGAGGCTTTGGATCAGCTACTTTGCAGTGTCATGAAAATTTCATGCTCTCTTGGCAAGGAAGTTGGTGAGTCAGGCAAATGAGCTCTTATGCCGTCTCTCTGAGCTGGATACAAACATACACAGTTTCAGGTTACTGCTGTGGGTGTGCAGCTCAGAGGGGGAGAGACCCAAGTGCTTTTAGGCTTTTGACATCCAAGGAGACCAAGTTTTAAACGTGCAACACCCTTAGGGACTTCTTTTTTCTAAATTTCAGTCCTGGTGCCCCTAAAATATACTGGCCTTACAGATGGATTCTTGGTTTCTAAATGCAGAGGTTGAAGTCATGCAAACAGCACCCACCTGAGAGTAACGTTATTGCTCTCTGGGAATCACTTCTCCTGCTGCTGGCGGTTCCTGCTGCAGCAGTGCTGTCCCACCACTACGTGTTTCACCCGGTCTGCAAAACGTGGCTGGAGGAAGCAGAGAAGTGGAAGGAGAAAATGTGTCAACTCGTTGCTAAGGTGTTAAAGTATAAAAAAAGGCAAAAGTGGGGAAAATGAGGGAAAGAAAGAAGAAAACCCTCCAGTATACCCAGTAGGAAGGTTTAACCATAGCAGAACCAATTAAGTAAGAATCTGGACTTTTGAGTTGCTCACAGTTTTATTACACCGAGTGTTCTATACTCGGCTGCTTTATTTGCTGCAGTCCTGCCTGTGCTCCTGACTGCCACACTCCCATGCTCTCCTGAAGGTCACCAGGACCAGTTCTTTCCCCCTGCAAATCTTTTCTGCTTCTCCCATCGCCTCCTGCCAGCCCAGGGATGCTCCAGCCTCGAGCTGAAGGACTCTTACCGGCTCTCACCAGACGATGTCACACTAATCCTGCGGATGCTCTGCAGCTGGGACCTTGTCTCCAGCCACAAACACTGCAGTGGAGGATACGTTAATGCTTCGTCAAGCTCTCCTTTTTGTACCAATCACGCAGTACAGAAGGTACCATTAAGGCTTTAAAATTTAATGAGCTCTCATAAAATCTCTCCCTGTGATATACAACCGAAGCAAAGGCTCTGCTGCCGGAAGGTTGCATTTGTTTGTGCCTTTACATCTTTCCCTCCTCTCTGTTTTAACTATATATTCCTCATCACTTAAATAGCATTTCTGCAGCTCTAGGTTGTGCAATTATTGCAGTTTAACTCCTTAAAGGTAGGCAGATAACTAATTGCCAAATTGAGCCTAACTCTAACCCAGGGACATCTGCCCTGTCCTAGCTGTAGTGTTTATGTTTCTGACTTGCTGATATATGCAAACCTGCCTAAATCTTGGCTTGGCTGAAATGATGATGCCTGAATCCTGCTTGCTTGGTGACTTCCTAGCCCATAGAAACAAATAGAAGTTCATCCTCTCTCCTGATTTGACTAAGAGTTCATCCTCTAAATTTGCAGGGCACAAGAAGCTCTATAAATGGCTGTATCCTGTATATATAAATGGCTTTCTCAGTGCAGCAGTAATCTGCACTGAAAGCAAATGCAACTGGTTTAAGCCCTCTCCTGGACTGCTGGAAACCCAGAATGAGCCTCTATTTCCTATGGTTTATGCAGAGCCTCCCATATCCTGCAAAAGTGCTGTGAGCATCCAACTGATAGATCTTCTGGGGTTTGGTCTCAAAGTCTCCTGCTGAAGCTGTTCCATGTTGTATAAATTATTAAACATTCACTGGACCAAAGCGAAGAGGTGGAAGATGGACTCTTCAGTCCCATAGTCAGGACACTCGTGTGTGATGTGGGAAAGGCAGGTTATAGGTTCCTGCTCCAGTGAACAGCTAACTAGCAGCACAAACTGGACCAGCTCCAACAGGAAAGGCTGAGATCTCCCTTCTCAAGACCATTAAGGGCCTGCTCATTTGGGCATTTCCCCAAAACAGGGGAGAAAGGACATCCAGAGTCACCTGTCAGCTTCTTAACTGCTCATAGAAGTGAAGAACTGCTGACAGAGCTGAAGTGTCTCTGTAGAAAGAACCCAAGCTACCTCACATAAAGCCTGAAACATGAACTGGGTCAGCAGAGTCCATCTGGCTCTGTGTCTGTCTCCAGCCTCAGCTAATGGCAAGTGCTGTTGAAAAAGCAAAAATGCAGGGTAAATCCTTAATGATACCTCCCCAGGACACACACCAGAACACCAGAAGTGATGACTTTCCCAAGTGGATAACCTCTCATTCTCCAGTCTGCATGTATATCCAGGGTTGCTGTGTCCTAGGTGCAAAATCTGGCCCTTGCCCTTGTTAAAATTCATATGGTTGGTGATTAACCAGCTCTCTAATTTATCCAGATCTCTCTGCAAGGCCTCTCTGCCCTTGAGAGTGTCCACAGCTCCTCCCAATTTGGTGTCATTGGCAAACTTAGTTATCAGTCCTTCAGGCCGTGTATCCAGGTCATTGATGAAGACATTCAAGAGCACTGGCCCCAGGACGGATCCCTGCATGGGTGGAGCCAGTAGATGCATTAAACTACAGCCACTCTAGCAGTGTGTGGGGAAGATGAAACACACCCTGCAATGAACCCCCTTGCTAGAATGCATCAGGGTTCACTGGCAGTTGGTGCAAGGAAGGGACATGGTTTAGAGGTGGACTTGGCAGTGTTAGGTTTAGGGTTGGACTCAATAACCTTAAATGTCTTTTCCAAGCACATGTGTCTGAAGCCCACAGGCACCACCATAGCACAGACCTGAGTGCCAGTTCTGTGTTTCACCTCCATAAGTGACACCAGCCTCTGTTGTTTTTCACTTGATGCTTTTCTTTAATGACCTGGTTGTACAGGAGCATCTGGGATGATTTTTTTAGTTTCAGATTGTGTTTGCTTATTTTGCAAAAGGAAGGGGGAAAAGAGAAAAACACTTCTTTTTAGAAAAGCTCTCAATATTTAATAGTTAACTTGCAAAGGATGTCTTAATTCCCCGATCTGTTGCACCAATTTTAAAGTGAAGGCAAGGTGTGGGAAGAGAGTCAGTATTTTTTGTAAGAAGTTCCTCTGGTATATTTAGACAGAAAGGCAAGTGTCCAGGCCTTGCTGGTCTGAAACAGAAACATAAAAGCTAAGTTTAAGATCTTCTATTTCAGACCTGAAAAACAGTGTGAGTATCTGAATTTGTCCAGATCAGTAGTTGAGCTAATGAAATATATTCTTCTGCAGACCTTTGCCAAAGAATATCCTTAGATCACTGCCATTGGTAGTGAGACTCAGCTGAAGTGTGTGGAGCTGCAAGGGTGTTAGAACTCAATAGTATAGATAAGACCAAGGTTTGTGTAGGCTCCTTGTTAGGAAGGTTTTTAAGCTCTGTGCTTAACATATTAAAAGGTGAAATGACTTAGCTTTGGAGGCCCTGCAGACTTTGGGGAGAAGTCGTTTGACCTCCTTATGTCTTAATCCATCCAGAACACAAGAGTGAAAAATAAACAGCACCTCATTAAAAAAGAAATAGATAGTGTGACTGACCTGAGCTTGCCTTGGTAAATAAATTACAAAGCCATAAAGCCGCTTGAGGAGCTGCTTTGTCCCATTGAAACAACACCCACTCTAGACACTGCTAAACACATCATGCTGGGGGTGACACAGAGTAATTGCCAAGGAGCTGTTATCATTATCTACCTGTCAAGCCCCCATACATTCTCCCTAGCCTCATGTCTGAGCTAAGGAGAAAGTACAAACCAGTGATGAGAGGTCTCAGTAAACACCAAAAAAGAAAGATTTACCCGTGAGCTTTTCCAGCTGTTCTTGCTGCAAAAAAAGCATCCCAAGCCTAAATTTTAACCTATGTCCTTCTCCATACCCAAAAGGCTCCTCTTGATAGTTCAGCTACCCTGGGCATTTAGATGCTGCTGCTCTCAATGCTGCTTGTTGGGATGCCCCATGCTTCCTTGGTAAATAGTGGGGTTTGTGAGGCCTGGCATGATTAAGGAGCAAAACAATCAAGGACTGCTGGGAGAAGCATCAGAGAGGTGATCTGGGATCTTGAGGGTTAAAATAAACATCAACCAAGCAAAGTTTGAGGCTGATATGTGTCAATTTAATCACCGAGGTGACTGAGTCAATCTGAAGGAAAGTCAGTGCCTCTATTTTGGCACCAAACCTGAATGCAGAATGGAAAAGTCCCTTGGCTGCAAAAGCAAAACATGTCTCTAGAAATGCATTTGTAGGGAGTTCTAGGGAAAGTTAAAAGTATCCCTAGTACACACAAGTAACATCCTGGCTTTTGAAAAAAATGGGAAAACCCTTCTGTGTACTTGAGCAAAACCCAGGTTTCATTAGAGGCTTTTGCAGATTTGCTGCACCACCTCAGTAATTTTGTCCATACTCAGTTCCACAACACGTCACTGTAAGGGGCCATAAGGGACCTTCCTGACACTCACATCAGTTTGTAGAAGATATCAGATGGTGACTGATACTAATATAACAGGATTCAAACTGGGGAAAGACTCCATATACCACATGGCCAGATGAAGTATGTTCCCCTACCACCACACTGCTTCAGAAGCAAACCAAACACACAGCATCCCGTCAAACATAATGAACATCCAGCCCTTTGCCCAGTGCTGCATGGATTACCTGCCCATGACCTGAAACTCTCATCCTGCCTATTCCCATACCCCTTGATAAAAAGCTTATTATGGCCTAGACCTTTTAAGCTGCACTAACAACTGTCCCCGTGTTGCATCCCATAGACAAGTAGGATGGAAATAGGCTGTTTCCTTCTGCATGTAAACAGAAACCTTCCCAGCAGATCATGGTTCTACTGAAGAGAAGATACAAGCTTGCTTTTCAGTAATTGCACAATCAGTGCTTAGCTAGTATGGAACTGGTGAGGAAACCTAGTTTCTTGGCATGGCCTTTCTACACTACCTTTAAATTCTTGTGTAATTAAAAAGAAGCAAGGAAAAAACTCCAAACCACAGCAAGCACTGATTTTTATTGCTCCTCCTGTGCTTAATGAAGTCCTAAAGATGAGAGAACTGTACAGACAAGACTCCTGAGCACAGCAGACCAGAGCTTATGGGCTGTGTCCATTCTGCTGCTGGGGCTGCACGCAGCCAACTGCTATAGTACATGACTGCAAGAGATCTGTAAGTGATTCAAGTCACTTATTATCCAGGAGTGCAAGGCACAGTGAGTGGAGAAAACCAACTGTGGCATCTATGTTAGGTATCCCAGTGTCCTTTGTCTGGAGGAGGAGGTGTGATTCAGTGTGTCTTGTCAGCTCCTCTCCCTTCTGCTTAGCTGTGTGAAAAGCTCCATCACCACCAGACACTGTAAGATGAGGATGGGGTTTTGTCTTTGTTTTCAATGAGCTGAGCCGCTGTATCATGCCTCTGAATGAGATGAGTTTGAGATGCGTTTCAAAAGCAGCTAAGAGGTAATGTCTGCTAGGCAGGACCATTTGAGGGAAATCACAGGTGTTATTTAATTTTAGTATTTAGCATTGCATGACACTGTTCATCTTGAGGCAGGAATTTATTGAGAGAAGTGCAGCACCCCAGACAGAGAGGGTTGGTTATATTTACATTATATAAATTCTCTGTTACATACAGTGCAGCGAAAGGAGCTGTTTACTTGCTCAGGATGAGCTAAAGCATGTTGCTGTCCTGTCATGGCAACTCATCCTGGGCCTGACCCTGTAGGCTCTTGCTCAGCAGGATTTCTTGATGCTATCAGTAGCACCAATGTACCTGCAAAGGTCTTAGAGACACAAACCCCCTCGGCTAACCCATCCCAGGAGCCTTTGGAGTTACCCTGACGCACACTGTTTCCTGACTCGGGCATTTTGAGCAATCTGGGTGACTTTACGGGCAGATTTCCTCAGGCTGATACATGCTGAGCTGTGTTTAACTAATGGGACATCTTGGAAAGTAGGAGGCAATTCAGTGTAAGTAGGAACTCAGGCCTGGCCGTGACTTGGAAGTGTTGTGCACAGTTAAGATCTGCACACTCCAGTGAGATAGTTAATGCAGTTAATGTGGTTAAAATCAATGGGCTGTGCTAATTTACCTCAGCTGAAGCCCTCGGTGTCCGCATTCACATGGCTTTTCAGTGCTTCCTTTAGACTCTATTAATTCTAATGTTTAATTGTAAACAAACTGACTGATGGTTCAGTTAAAGAAAAATCAACTGTAAAGGGTCAAGATTTAACCTGTCCTATATCTATTACTCCCACACAGATCTTTCAGACCAGTTATTTGCATATGTTAAAATCTAATTTGAGTTGTTCATCACATAGAACTAGGTAAGCTGCTTTTTTTTTTTTTAATGAGAGATGTAACTTCAGGGCACTATTAAATTCTAATTAAAAATCAGTCAAAAGCACCCTTCTCTTAGTGTTTGTGCCTGCAGCAACACTTCCACTGTGGTATCAAAAGCTCAGTTCATTACTTCTTAATTAATTTTGCCTTGAGAAGCTCTAAGTTCTCAGAGGACCTGTTGGATTTTCAGAGCATTGTCTACACAACATTGGCTTGTACGCAGCAGCCACAGCCAAATGACATTCAGATCAGGAATCCTTACCCATGTAATCCAATTTGATACAACGGCTGCAGCCCGCCAGCTTTTGGGAATCTGTAAGACCCTTGTAGTTCACAACACAGGGGATATCCTGCCTGGAGGTACTGATGTTATAGGGATTTTCCCATCTCCTTGTTCCCAGCATGCATATTTTGCAGTTGGAAAGGTTGGTGTATAAGTTGTTTGGGATGGGTATTTTTTCTTTTTTTTGGTGAGGAAATAAGAATGAGAAACCAGACTTGTTCGTGACCCCCAGGAAAACTTGTTTTCACGTCCTTGAGTTGGCCAAGATCCTTTTGCCCTGCCAGGCTCCTGAAGATGTGCACGTTCATTTTCAAGATAAGAATCCTGCAGTCGTGATCTCCCACTGCAAATGATTCATTTCCCCTCTTGGCCCGGCTGTGCACGCACGTGTCTGAGGGTGGTGAGCCAGGGCCTGACCAGTGCCCCGAAACAAAGAAAGGAAAAGAGGGAAAGGGGTGGAAGAGAATAATCTACCCAGTCTCCTGGGGAACATTTTTCACTGCTCTAGGGCATTTTCACCTGAACAGTTTTCACAATGAGCAAAGCACAGAGGGGCCAAGGGTGGTTTGCACACCCGAGCACTCCCCAAACTCTACAAATGAGTTTGACAGAAGAGTGTGAATTAAAATTGTCTCATCAAGCTGGTGTGAGGAGGACATCTGTAGCTACTGTCCAAGCCAGGAGAGACCTGGATGGTATAAACTTTCCTTAGAAACCTTTATATTAAGTCTGGTTTGCACAAGCAGACTGTGCAACTACAAAGGCAATAGTTCAAATCTACCTTCATGTGTAGCCAAGTCTTCTTGCTGCAAGGCACAAAGTTAGATGGGTGTGACTGAAGAAGCTGTGGATGAAAAAAGGTAGAAAAGGGGAATGGGGAAGGCTTAAAACAAGGTTTTGAAGCAATGTCAGCTTTCTGACTTTCCTCTTGGAGAAAGTGTACAGAGAAAGGGGCAAAAGTTAAAAACAAAAGGAAAGGAAACCTTGGCAAGTGGGTGGGATCAAGGCTTTTTGGACCCTGGGGAAAGCCCCTTCATTTCCCCAGGGTATTCTGTCCTTTTCTTCAGCAATGCTTTAGATAAAGCTTGTCTCTCCTTTTCTCAGGTGCTGATTCAGGGGTAAAACTGCAGCTAGATATTTTGCTCATCCTCCTCCCTACTGGGTTGGTGGGAGAGCTGAGCAAGACATAGACTAGACATCTTAAGAGGGACGAGGAATTAATTATCTGCTCAACTCTCTCTTCTCAGACTCTGTCCACACTGGAGCTAGCAGAAACAGATCTCAGGTCTGAGGTCCTGAGCCACATGTCTGCCCATTCCTTGTTCCCAGAGCCACAGCAAGCTTTAGTGATGAATGGATGAATGGATAGGTGGATGAACGGATGGATGGAGAGCTCCACAAGGCTCATTTATGTATTCTGGAGGCCAGGAGAGGTTGAAAATTAATCCCATGTTTGGTCCATATGCTCTAGGATTGGGTGCTCCTGCTATGTTACACAGTATCAACACTCAACAGCAAGTAGCTACCAATTGAGACAAGCATCCAGTTGGGTTGAGAATTTGCAGCCCAGCCTGGGTTAGCGAGAGCCTGTCATATATCTTGCTGGCCTCAACAAAGAGTTGAAACCTCAACCTTCGTGATGTTCTTGATCAGTTCCAGATGTGTTAAGTTTGTGTGTAGTCTTCAATTGTGGCCTGTGCTATGTTGTGCCAACATAGTCATGTCAGTCCTAGAGAGAAGCTGAAAGTCTCTTCAGTTTTTATTTTGAGGTTCATTTGATTTTGACAACTTTTTATTACTGAAAGACAGCAGATCTGAACCCTAATGTAATCCTTCATTCAAATGTCAAGGACCACAGGGGCTGTGGAGCTTAGGTAGGAGCTTAGGGTTGGGTTCTTACCTGAGATGTAGGAACAGAGCTGGCCTTGTTTTCCATTGAGGAAAAAAGACAGTACAAGACTGCATGAGGTGGATTAACTCTATCCTAGCAAAAACCAGGACACTGTGCCAAGGCTATGGTGGTACAGAGATGGCAAATCTGGTTGGGGGGAAACAGGGAGGCACTTGCCTACTCCATGCAGCAAGATAGTACCATTTTTCCTGATATGCTCTGGGAGCTCACAGCTACCAGCAATAAGCTTATAAGAGGGTGCACAGAAAGGGCTGGGGCAGAACATGAAGATCCCATGGGCTGTGTAGCGAATGAACCTCAGCAGGCACTGTAGGAGAGGAATCTGTTTTACATTCAGTATGCACAAATAGGCTGACTTACCACTTCTGTGCCTTCCCAGACTGCCTGTTTGCCCTCCATGCTGAGGGCTCATGAAAGGGGAAATATTCTTTGCTTAGAGAGCCTTGGAAGATGTCAGATAAAATTTTGGGTGGGGAGGTGAGCAAGGCTGCAGGCTAATTTTAGCAGGAATCCCCTATATATTTGAACCTAACCCCTTTTCTTTTCCTGTGGAGAACACCTGGCCACGGGGCTCTAGCTGCAGTCTGTGCAAGACCTCCTGGCAGGGAGAACAAGTCACTTGTGAAAGACTTCCTAAGGGAAATGCTTACATCCACTGAGGTTTAGCATACTGGAAAATGTACAAAAGGAAAAAATTATTGTGTAGGACAGAGGATGGCCTGGGTGAGATAAGCGATCTTGTCAGGCTCTCAGAGCCTATCAGTTTACTTACACCATGTTTCATCGAGGGAGGGTATGTTGGCATCCTTCCAGCCTGTACCTCCTCATGTGCATCTGAGCAAGTGCAAGTGGACCTTCTCCCTCACCTCCTGCTCCCTTTCCAGTTCCTCTCCTTCTCTCACTTTCTGACCACCCCTTCCACCAGCTGGCACCAGGCAGAGCATGACCCTTGCAGTACGTGCCTCTGACCACCTTGTCTCCAAACCATTTCAATGCTGAGCACTCCGTGCTTTGGGATTACTGGGAATAAGTTTCCAAGGAATTCATTTGTCATTACTTGCTAAATAAATGGAGGCTGATAAGAATCTGCATTCTGCTTCCATAAAAACCTATAGATGCTGTATCTGGTGTCTAAGTAGTTTCTCACAAGAACACACAAGTCACTCATTCTTCTCCATAAAACCCGGAAAAGACTGCCTGGATCAGCTGTTGTGGCTAAAGCTTGGGAAGGAGACCTCTGTGCTTTCATTATCAGCAGTCGCCATGAAGTGTTGGACAGGGAGGGCTCAGCAGTGCGGCAGGAAAAGGGCTTCATATCTGGAAATAATCTTGCAGAAGTCTCTCCTAGGGCTGAAATTCTTGGCAGGAGCCTTCCATCTGAATCCCCTGAGACAGCAAGGCAATGGGCTCTCCTCCTTTGGCAAAGCTTGGCAAGTTTTACATATTTTTTGAAAAATAAATTTTTTTTTCAACACCGTATGACAGGAACTATAAAAATAATGCATCTAGTCCCTTTTTATGGTGGACATAAAGCAACATATTCCACAAGTGGTATCCTGAATATTTTTTTTTTTAGTGACAGGTCTGGCTCATATCTCCAGAGTACTTGGAGGCTGAATCTTTAGATGCCTAATTGCTGCTGAAGTCAGTGGGATTTAGTTAGCTACTTAAATAGCTTTTCAAATTAAGCCTCTTCTGTCTTGTGTGTGTTAATACATGTATCCTCACAAAATCTCTGTGAAGCAGGACTGTGTGTCAAGGGTTGGGGTACAGGAACAGAGTAACTGATGGTCACATTTCCTGAAGAGCCTGGAGTAAATCACACCAGTTTGAAAATTCCACCCCTGCAATGTGTCCAAACTTTGGGAGAGGGCCTGGGGGAAACACTCACATCTCCATTCTCCAAACCTGGGCTTCACAGGGCCGAGCAGGCATCAGCTAGAGCTCGTTAGCTCCTGAAGTCTTTTAATTTTCTATTATTACATACACTTTTTCCATTATAGAAGCATCGGGCATTGGGGCGGGTGGGGAAGACTTTTATGCTTCAAATAGAGCTTCACAAAAGGGCTAAAAAAATCCCACAGAACACCCAAGATAACATTGTCATCTGTAATATTAGTAACGCACCCAAAATGGAAAACATTCTTGTTGTGAAACTCTCAGGTTGCTGTTTTGTTTGCCCCTTAATAAGAGTTAATAAACAAAACTATTTGGGTTAATTTTGTCATGTGTACTGCGAGTTGCTAAGTAACATGGCTCTACTCTGCCTGAAGTCTGTGTAGTGAGACAACTGAGAGAGGCATTAAAGTGCTATAAAATAAATGGGATGGATCACTTTATAGTGTACCAGACCCTGGCTTGGCATTTGGAGCATGGATTTTTTTTTTTTCCTTTCTTTGTTTAAGGTGGAAAAACCCCAAGATACAGAGTCCACCTGATGTATGAAGGGCAAAGAGCAGGTTATGCTTTTGGCAGGTGGGATGTTGTGAAGCTCTCCCTGGGAGATGATGTCTGCAGATCTCTGCCCATTGCTGAAATCATTGCCAGGCTGGGGCTGATGTGCAGCAGGGGGGCAGACACCAAAGGGCTAAGGAGGACAGTGAGGAAATTGTTCTGGTTGTCACAAGACCTGGGAGGCTTATAACCAAGATTTTTGATCAGAAACAGGTAGAGGGCTTGATGTCTCTGGAAAGTCCTACGTGGTGGCCTGTCACAGCAGCGAAGGCACCCAACATGCTGTGTATGTCTGTGGTGCTGTGGAGGCCACAGCCTTGCTAGGTTTCCCTGATGCTTTCCAAAGAAAAGCCTCCCTGGGATGGCTTTTAGTTCCTAGCAAGGCCAGGTGGGCCAGGTTGGACACAGTTTCAGGAGCAGGACTGGGAGAAGGGAGAAGCTGTATTAAATGCTGTCCATGTGAGGTGCTCAGAGCAGAGACCTGTCCGTCTTTGAGGGTTCGGGAGAGGCACTGATTTTGTTGCAGCTTTCAGACAAATAGACTTCAGTTTAAAATGATGACTATCACTGTCATATGAATGTAAATGAAGAATTATTTTCTGCAGACAAGTACAAAAAGAGGTACTGTGTGTAAGGTCTAATTTCACACTGAAAGCAACTAGCAGAGAACAAGACACTATTTTAATAGCAATAGAGAGAGAGCATGTTGCTGGGCTGGGAATTACTGGGGAACACTCTGAAAGGTTTTATCAGGTATTTTTTGTGTAGTCTGTAGGCATTGTTCAGTTTTTGAAGAAATTCTAATTTGGGTATGAGGATTTCAGTCTTTCTCAGGGGTGGCAGCAGCAGCATAGTTTGCCTCAGTGTCCTCCTAGGACAGATTGCACTCAAGAAAAAGGCATTTGGGCTGAGGATCCTGAAGTAAGCATCACATACATGTTGCTTAGGGTCCTTTCTATTCCAGGACTGGAGATGCAGTTTGAATAAAGGAAAATATTCTAGAAAAGTCTTGCATTGTTCCATTTGTACGGTGAGCCATAAGCTTTCAGGGTACGTCACAGCTTTCAGAATTATTATTTTGATGCAAAGACTAGTGGCTTCAGGATATGGTTTTTCAAATGTGAAATTTTTCCTTGAATTCAGTGCTTTAAATAATATCAATTATGCTGCAAATCCAGCAGGAGTTAGGACAGAGGGGGAGAGAAACAAAATCCAGGAATACCAATCAGTCAAGGCAGATGCTGGAGGAATGTGAACAGTGTAACTTTCAAACTTTCAGGGCTTACCAGATTTCTCAGGGCTAAACTAATACTTGTCAGTATGAAAAAAACAAACTCCAAAACTTTATATTTTTTTAATGAAGTGTGGGTGGTAGCTGCTGGGTTTAGCAATCGAATGATGTCTTCTCAGAAATGCCTAAAACTATTTCCTTCCAGTAGCCAGCCAGACATCCTCCAAGCGCCTGCAGACGCGACAGCAACTCCTAGCACCATCTGGGGTTTTGGTTAAAAGCACCAGGTTGGTAGTTCCCAAGATCCTACCAAGAATGCTTTAAAGGATGCATGAAGTTCATTTACAGCTTCTACAAGCAGAAGTTGGGCAGGATGCATTTCATAGAGCTTGCGTGTAGAACGTGTATAAATCATGCATACGCAGTCTTACTTTGCCTGCAGTGCCTGACATAGCACTGTCTGACAATGAATCACGGATTCAAACAGTTCAGTGTGCCACAGATTTAAACCTGTAAGTGCCATTTCCTATTGTCCCCCATCCAAGGGGTTGGTGGAACATCACTTTAAAATAACAGGGCTGCTATTAATAAAGCTGGCAGAGTCTGTATTCAGCACCGCTACATGACAAAACACATCCGTGAGGCAGAGGCTCTCATCTGCTGACACAGACAGCTGAACCCAGCCGTGCTGGAACTGCTAACATGCTTCTCAGTCTCACTGGAGACCCTGTAGAAATACTGAGACAATTAAGACAAGACAGAACAATATGACTAATGCAAACCAGGAACTGACATTGCTTCTTAGAAATGCTGTTAAGTGCATTTCTGCTGGTGGAAGGCAGGTTAAGTCACTGGCACTATGTCAGCCAGTCGCCTTTTTTGTACCGAGTTTGCTATGCCAAATGGGTGCCTGCTGCAGGGAACACATAGACACCTTCACATCTCAGGAGGAGGGGAGATGGGGAACACCTTTTTTGAACAGGGGTGTCTTGGGAAAGTAGCACCACAGCAGGTTAAGACAGTGGGGTGTCAGGGCATGGACAGCAGACCTGCCATCTCCTGACAGGAGGAGGAAGTGTGAGTGACAAAATGCAGTGCAGCCGAAGGATTATTTGAATGCTGCTAGTCAGTCAAAGGTGTCAGGTGGATTACAGATACTTGTAATTGTACATTGTGTGAGTATTTCAAAATTAATTATATTCTAACCTGGAAGGGAAGATGTGGTGCCATGGGTCTGCAAGGCTGAACTTCCCTGGAGAGTCCATAGATATGTGAATGACGAGCACTTGCTGGATCAGCCAGCAGGAACTAGAAAAAAAGGCTTGGTGAGAACCTGAGGCCCAGATTAATTTCCCATGGCTGTAAGGACTTAACTAATGTGCCTAATCACCATGGCTTCCTCCAAAGAGAAGAGACATCTAATCCCTACCTGAGTTGTGCTTTGGGGAGGTCTGGCTCCTTCTGAGTTGCCTTTTGGTGCTTGGCATTACGTGGAATGAATCCAGAATGGAGCAGCACCTGAGCCCACACCAGGAATGTTCCTCTCTTCCTATAGGAATGTATTCTCTCCCCTGGCAGTTGTCTTCTCCCACTTTTACACCCATCTTTACTTTCACTGTATCCCAACTGTGTTGGGTTTGTGTATGTGTGGGCTGGAACTCCTTGACACTCAGTCTCCTTCCCAAAATACTGACTCAGGAAGGCTAACACCAAGCCTTTGAAAAACCTGATATTTCAAATTTAGTTTTTCCCTCTCCATGCAAAGAAAATCAGTAGCTGCCATATCCCTCTGCTTATTCACTTCCCAAGAAAGATACGAGCAATCTGCTGGCAATGCTGGTCTGCTTGTCCACCCTGTCCTCTTTGCTTCCTACTGCAGATAGTCGCACCCATCTAGTGCAAATAGGTCATATAGGCATGAGCCCATTTAAATTAGGGCTTGACGATACTTTAAGTGACATGTAGGCCTCTCAAGGGTCCTTCTGAGACCAATTGAATTTCAATTCATTGAGAGAGAAGTTTCTGAGCAAATGAGAGAATTGAATGGGACTGTGCTCTGCTACCCGGTGCTGAGGTTGATATGGCAACAAAGGTTCTAAAAATGATGAAACACAAATTATATTCTGCTATATAAATAGCTGTGTCAAGTTGTTATGGAAACTGTCAAGTAAAGTGGGTTACGAAGGGCTACTTTTTCTGCTCTCTTTTGCCAAGGCTTTCTGAAACAGTTTGTACCAGCACAGTACAAGAATGAGGACCCACAAAAACTGGGCAATGCAATGACGAGAGAGTTTCTACAAATGAGGTAGGAGTTTGGCATTGCAGTCTCTGTCCCCTTGAGAGGCTGGGACTTTGAATGAAGTGCTTTACCTGCTCTGTTCCCACACTATACTGGTGGAAGTTATGACATGGTCCCACCAGAATCCCCTTCTGGAGACCTGAGGCATGGTGCTCTGTGGAGACATAGTTGTGTGGGTAGATTTTTTTTTCTGAAGGCCCAGAGCAAACACTGAGGTGAGTGAATGCCAGGTGGAACTGCAGTCACAGCTGTGCATACAGTAAAGCACTTTTATGGCAGGCAGGTGGAAGAAGCTTCCATCAAGATTAAAAGTGTAATTCAGTGGGTTTTGAAGCCAATGTACCAGCTGTGAATTGGAGGGGGCACCATGTATCCTTTGATGGGAATATAAAAAAGGTGAAAATCAAAGCAAAAATGTTGAATTGCACCTTGGGCACCAATCTTTTGTCTTAAAGATATTCCAAGAGTAGATAGACCCAAAACATCCAAATCCTCTCTGAAGGATCCTTCTATTCTTCAGCCGAGAGATTGCTTTGACATCTTGTTTTCAACCCCAGTCCTTTTTGTGAGCTGCACAAAGGCATCACTTTTAAATTAACCTCTCCTTGTGAGATGCCCACTGTGGTGTATTGTCAGATGGGGTGATTCTGAGATAATGCACTTGTTCTTGATTCATTTTAGGTCCTTAGGTATTTTCCAGTAATGAAATGCAACTCGATCTCTTTGAAAGATACCAGGCAGGTAAATTAACCACTCACCCTATTAATGCTGTCCTGTTATTGTCACTGCATCTATCCAAGAACATAATTCAAGGAATATAACTGTTTATGGTATGCACAGCCTTCTTATCTTTGTTTCCATTGATACAGTTATCTGGCACCTATCCCTCTCAACACAATCAAGATTAGAGTCAGAGGGAATGAAGTTGTTGAAAGGTTTTCCTTTCATATTTCCAAAGACATGATAACAAAGAGAACTTTAAAAGGGCATCAATGTGTTGATGTACAGTGAGTATTCAATCCCTATAAAAAGCTTTCTGTCATACATTCAATTCACCTTTCTAGAGCTTAGCAGTCAGCATGCAGAGTTATGCCACAAGGGGTTAGTGGAATGTACTTTGTTCCTGTGTATAAATAGCTAGCTTTTAATACTGAGCATTCAAAAGTATGCAGAAGTGAACAGGATGTTGAGACTGAGAAATCCTTTTCCTCTGGAGCTGTGCAAAGAAAAAAAATAATTCACACATACAGAGGAAAGAAAGTAAAGTGCAGTGAGTTGGCTTGGTGCTAGCATTATAAAAAGAGAAAAAAAAAAAAGGACAAGAAAAGTTGCCCTTTCTCTCTGGAAGCAAATTTTCAGAAGAAAAATTGCCATTTGCTTGGCAAAAGAATAGCATGTATGCACAACGGGGAAAGGCTGCGACTCAGGGGTCAAATGGTAAAACTCTGCCCTGCAAATCATTTTTGATAGTTGAATAAATTGCACTGTGTTCATGCTGGGATGCAGCTCCTGCAGAGAAGGACCTGACCCAGCTTCAGGCCAGGAGGACAGGACTGCAGGGTGGGTCAGGGGAGGGAGAGGACTCCTCCGGCTTCTTGGTGCCTGTGAGGCAAGAGATGTTCATGTCACACTTCACTACAACGTGGTAGGCAGGGAGAACAATAGTCAGAGGCATAGAGGACACTTGTGAGCTCCAGATGAGGGGTGCAAGCGTGGTGGTCAGTCCCTCTGCACCCCATCTCTCTTGGCCATTTCAATTGTAAAGTCCCCAGAAGACAGGCTGTTTCTCCTTGTGGGCCTGGCACAATCAGGACATGTTTTTCCTGGTGATCTCCGAGTCCAATATTGTATAAATAAATGAATAAGTAATTAAAAGAAAGGTGATAAGGAAGAGGATCAGATGTGCTGCAATAAAAATACCTGAGATGGATTAGAGACGCAAATATTTTTTCCAAGTGGTAAATGCTTCAGAAGGAAGGAAAAGAGGATAAAACAAGAGTACGAATCGAGCCCACAAATGGGAGAAGGAAAGGCTCCTGGTCAGTGGCTCCCAGCCAAGAAAATGTTCAGGCAAAGAAAGGAGGAGAGCGACGTACAGTCACGGGGGCAGCAGTGAAAGGTGTTCTGAGGTGCATTTTATGTGACGGAATTTGTGATCTGAAGAAAGCCACAGAGGAAGTATCACCCTCTTAGTTTGTTGGAAAATGCAATGCCTGTCCTCCTCAGATGGCTACGGGCCTGGCAGGGGGCAAGGGAATTAACTCTTCTCTCTGCATTGTGTCTGAGGGGTTTATGGTCACCCCAGAAGGGCTTTCAGAGGCTGGTGGCTGTCCCCCTGTCTCCTGGAGCAGAGTTCCTTTGCCCATCTACTGGCTTGTGCACAACAGGGTTGTAGGACAAGAGCAGAGCCACAGAAAAGGGCCCACAAGAAACACTGTACCATTTTTTCTTGCCTTTCTGCTGAATTGGTAAAGGGGCTAGGACAATACTGGATCCAACCCTTTTTTGAAGGCATGAATATGTCTGAGCTACTCTATGACTTCATATTAATCTACCTTACTTTTTTAGGCTGAGCTCCATGTGGGATTGTGGGTGCAGGTGATACATGGCATGAGAAATTATGTTTTTTTAAAATTTATAATATGATTTTAGAGTAGGAACTGGCAGAAAGGAGCTGGATGGTCTTATGCTCCTGAGACCTGATGAACCAGCACTGACTCCATGGTGCTTCCCACGGTGTGGATCTGCTTTCAGGGGTAAGCCATGCTGATTATAGGAAGTACCTGCAGGATTTTGTCCAAAAGATGGGCACTTAGAAACTCTGTATATCAAGGATACAAGTTTCTGTTTTGAAGGAAACTCACTGTCTGAGATTATTCCTTACTATAGAAATGGGGAAGACTGTCAGAATTGGTGACATACCTCGAAATGAGGACAACTAAGTGCAAAGCAGAAGCAGAACTACTGAATTGAAGAGAACAGTCATGTTTCCTCTGTTTTTTTGGGTTGGCTTAAGGGAGACCTCAGTGGAAGAGGATCTCAGTGACAATTCTTCAGAAGTCATATAGCTCTTAAGCTGCTCCTGGGTAAAAGAAACAAAAAAACCCATTTGCCCTGCATCTCAGGGCACCGTGCAGTGATTTTCCAGTGCTTTCCTATTGCTTCACATTGCGTGGGCTGAGCAGTGATTGGGAGCTCTTACATTTTAATGCCAAGAAAGATCTTTCTCGATGTCTACTCCACCTTTGTTTCCTCTTTTCTTTGTGGTTTGGGTCCACCCAAACTCAGAAGCCAAAGAAAAGTGGATGGGCTGATTCACTAGACTTTGCACTTGAACGGCTTCAGACATTTTTCATTCATTCCAATCCTCCTTGGAGGCATTCATAACATTTTTGCTATTTTTTTCCACAGCCTTACATGTATATACATTGCACTATCAGATAGGGCAATAATAAGCATTAAAAAGGAGTGTGCTTGTTCACGTCTTCCAGGTGACGTAAGACAGAAATGTAGCCCTCAGCTCATCTCTCGGTAGCTCTGCAGCTGCTCAGAGACTGCCCATGGCAGCACATCTCCTGCTACCCCAGCTCTGTCTGTTTCTTAATTTCATGTTCTTCCTGGTACTATTGTTTCTCCCTGAGATCAGGATGCATGTCCCAGTTTCCTACTGCTTTTATTCCCACTCAGCCCATCTCATTTTCACATTTTATTCCTGAACTGAAGTCATTATTGGGTATGCTCTCAAGCATGGGAATGTGGTCTACTATCCCATAAACCTGGGGAAAGTTGGCCCCAGAGAGCAGATCCATGATCCCTGCTGTTTTCTTGCCTGGTGGGAGCTAAAAATTCCTTGTCAAGTCCTCCAGGGAGATACAGTACCTTTCAGAAATCTCCTCCCCTTCTTTCTTTCTCCCAACAGTGGAAATGCTTTACATACTTTGCAGATGTGTAAGGCTGTTACGTAAAGCATCACATGAAGGCAAGGACTCTTGCAAATAATAAAACTGCAGGCTAGTTGAAACTGGCCCCCTTATTTCATTTTCCTTAACGAAATGTAAATCTACACCCACACAAACTATGTGTGCTTGGAGCAAAACAGTATTCCACATTCTGTGGTGGGGAGGGAGCCAGCCTTGTTGAGGGGCAGCTACCTTGCCACGCTCCTTCTCCACTGAGCTCGTGCTTCATTTCCACACCAGATTTGATCAGCCTGGGCATTGGAATGGGTAGAGGCAATGAGGTGAGGAAGTGGCTTGCCTGTCCATAACTCATTGGGAAGCCTTCCTTGAAGATCTGCCCACCCCCATGGGCTTTGAAGATGTGGGCTGGAAAGCACTCAGCCTGTTTTGCTTCAAGCACTCCTTGACATGTCCAGGCAAACTTCCCTTTGGATGCACTAGCACTGACACGGGCATGAGCACAAGGAACAAGAGAGGGGCCTCTGTCCAGCTAATGTCCAGTCTGGACCTCCTCCATTTCAGCAGCCTGGCTCTTGTGCCCTCTTCCCTCCTAGTTCTCTCTGGAGTTGTCCCACTTTCACACTAGGTTTCTTTTCCACTGCCCCCAGGTCTGGTTTTAATAGAGACTAATGATAATACCCCTATCTCCTACCCCCCCCTCCAAAAGAAGAAAAGTCCTAGCAATCTAGGAGCTACACCTCAGTGGGCAGCTCCAAAGCACTGCCAAAGAAGTACCCAAGTCACAGGGCAACCTGCAGGATGAGACATTTCTAAATACACTATCCTAGGAAACTGTTTAACATGACTAGCTTCAACCAAATTAATTGTCTATTATTCAATTAAAAATAAGGAAGTAATAAGACAAAACCTTATTTAATTTCTTTCTGTCATCAGCCTATGTAATCTGCAGTTTAATGAACCTGATGGGTTGTCTTCACATGAATAAAGAATTTTTCCTCAGGCCACCTACTCCAGTCATCACTAGGGGATGGGGAAATCTCAGCTCCATTAACAAAGAAGTCCAAAGGTGCTGTTCTGCAGATGGGGCAGGACAATTCCCCACTGCTATTAAAGTGCCTTAACTGGAAAGAGCACATTTGGGCTTGCAGAGGGACAACATACCCCATTTTCTAAGAGCGATGACTTCCTTTTCTCACATATCTTTTGTGACAATTCATTTCCCCTCCTCTTCCCAGAAGTAACCTGTTTTATATGCAATTGTTTTGTAATTCATTGCCGGGTCCCAGGAACTGCAGTGTGGACAAAACACACGTTCGTGCAGAAATCCTTCCACCGAGCACCAACATATTGGCTCAAACCTGGTCTCCAGCAAAACTGCATAGAAACCCTAAGCCTCATGTTCTATGGAGAACCTGGAAGAGGAGTACAGCTGCTTCTCTGCTTCTCCCACCTCTGGACACCAACTCAAGCCCAGTCTTAGTTTCCCTGAAATTATACTCCTTGAGGCGATCTTAGAGAGCCTCATCTGCCTGGTTCTGCCACATGTAATAACCAACCAGGTCCTTTTCTCCAGCAGAGTTAAAGAACATAATATAAACCACCTCTTCATATTTTCTGCTCCTAAACACAACGTTTCTGGTCCAGTTGGAGAAGATGAAATTCAACAAATGGTCAGTTAAATTGGACTAGAAAAGGTACATCCAGTGGGAACAGAAAGAGTAAGGAAAGGGTTTAGAGGAGATGGCACATCAGGGAATCCCAGGTAATTCAGATGCTGATGGAGCTGGCAGGTGCTTTTGCAGTATTTCTACCCTACTGCAGTGCAGAAATAGGTGTCCAAGGGTCACCAGTCTCAAGAATGTCTCCTCCATTTTGGTCTCACTTCTGAGTCTAACCTCCAATTCAGCATGTTCCATCATTTGCTCCCATGAACATGCACACACACATTTCATTGCATACTTAGTGTGAATGCCATTTCCACATGCCTGTAACCTCCTGTGAGTCATGTAGACCATCCTGCAGCAGACACTGGAGGCTGTTGGGCCAAAAAAGTGATCCTAAATCCTTCATGATGCTAAAGCAAAGCCGCAGCATTAACAGACTCCCTGGTGTGACAGCCCCAGCCTTCGCAGGGATCTATGCTCCTACCTTCGTTAGCATAGTGTTACTGCTCAGCTGCAGCTAGTGTCACACTGGCTCCTTTGTGTGACTGTAAGGCTTTTGCACCTCAGCCAAAATGCAATGCTAAACCAATCAGGACAACAAGCAGCCAACTGTTAGCACGTGGTTTCCGAAAGGTGAGTTGTACACTGTGTCAGAAGTTACTGCAAGTGTCTGTTCAGGGCTGGGGTAAGTCCATGGCAAGGTGAGCTCATCCCTGGGGGTAGGTGTCCTGGTCCACTCAATGCCAACTGGACATACAGCACTGAACACTGGGTTCTGTGAGTGGATGGAGAAAACTCACTGAGAGCTGTATACTGGTGAGTGGTGGGAGCTGGTCACTGCAGTACTTGTCTCCTATGCCTTTGCCATCCCCTGCTCCAACCCCACCTGGCACAAGCAGCCAGAACCAACATTTTTAGTGGGATGTTGTGGAAAAGGGAAGCAGGAGCTGTGGTGACTCAGAGACTCCCTTTCCTCAGGCAAGATGTTCTGGTGGGATTTGAAAGTTCCTTTCCCTTGGCAGAAGTCTCCTCCACCACTGTGGCTCCCAGAAGGGTGGCTCCCAGAGCCTGGGAAGCACTTCCGCTCTGACCTTCAGGATGAGCATGGCCTGATGCAGTTGGAGCCAGAGGAAGGACAGGGCTTTTCTTGTCCCTCAACCCAGATATAATTAGAAAAAGGCAAAACAAAACAAAACAAAAAGAAGGTGTGGAGGGCTTTCTCATGAGGCCAGGCTCCAAGTCTGAAGAGAGAGGTCAGAGGATTCCCCATGAAGCAATCATCAATTAAGGGAGCAGATGACAAACTGGCCAATACTCCTTTACGTCAGCATCCAGCTTTGCTCAGCTGCTCAGCCAGCTCTCTGGCATTTGAAGCACTGTGCAAATAAAGATAATGTGACATGACATCCTGTTAGGAAGCTTGCTAATTGCTCAAGGAGCAGTTGGGATGAAGCACTGCTGTGGATTTGGCATTGGAAATGTCACCAGCAAAGGTGACCGGCGCTGTGGGGAGGGGACATCTCCTCTCACCCAGGGTGCAGGTTTTGCAGTGGCTGCTGCTAGGGAGGGTAAGTCCTGATCACCACACCTCTGCCTTTCCATGTGTTTGATATGTGGGTGAGGGGAGGTTCAGACAGCCTGCCACCAGGCTTGGGGCTGCTGCAGGAGGTGAAGGGTGCAGAACAGCCCCAGTTTTGGAGATTCTTGATGTCCAGGGACAAAACCCCTTCCCTGCAGCATGTTCTTATGGGTGGTGGGGGTGGTTGGGTCTGCAGACTCCTGTGCATATCTACCACCATGCAAAGCACCACCAAGCATGCTGCTGTTCTAAAGCAGTAGGGTGCTGATTCAGAAACTAGGCTATTTTTAATGGAAATAGGTGTTTAGTCACAAGCTCATCTCTCTTGGTCTTTTCTGGCAGCTATTTTGAGATGTAAATTGCAGGTTCCTTGTGAGGTGGTCAACAGAAATTCTGTTTTTAAGTCACACATCTGAGAAACCATTTCCCAGCTTTTAATCAAAAGGGAAGGAGGTTAAAGCCATCTGTCAAGAATCGCAGCTCCAAATGCCTTGTGTCCTGGGCAACACCAGTTATCACACCCAACTCTAATATCAGCCCTGGGCCAAGCCTAACCCCTGAACTGCAGCACCCCGAGCAGCAAAGCAGAGCAAGATTTAGGCTGTGTGATGCCAGATCATTTCTGCTTGTTTCCAGTTTGGTGTGGCTGTGAATACCTCCTCTAGCAATCACCTGACTACTGTAGTTTTGGTCTAAAGCACATGACTTCAATCATATTCTCTGAATTAATATGGATATTGCAAAATTGAACATTTTTCGATATGGCCTAGAAAAGCTTATTCTTGACTGGGTATGACTTGACATCTTTCTGGATAGCAAGACTAGATGTCTTTTAGTTGGCCCAATGGGAGAGGCACATTACTAGTAAGCCAGCATGACATATCAAATTCTGCTCCTTGAGTAGAACATATTAAAATGCCATTTTTACATCCCAAATTATATTCCATTATGCAGTCAATTACAATTTTGACAGTAGCAGTGCACAGAATGCATTTCATATGCTAACTAAACCAGACTTTTTTGCTAATTTGCTGAAAAAATATTATGGTGTAACTAGGACAATGTTTCTGGAGTGAAAAGAACAGCAGCATCAGGGATGTAGTCTGTGATCTTTGTTTTGGGTGCTGATCGTAACTGTACATTCTGCTCAAGATGAAGTGGCAGACCTTTCACCCAGTATTACTAAAGACCCATCCTATGTAATGAATTTTTGTCTAATTTATACACGCCTCTGTGAAAGTACTTGCTTATCTAACACGCAGTTGGACTAGATGGTTGTTGCAGGTCCCTTCCAACTGAACTCTTATTTTCTACAAAAACAATTTGCTAATTGAAGAGGTTATACTCATAGAAGATGATATATTTTTCCATATTGCTTTTAAAATTCCTAAGTATTTATTTGAAGAAAGAGAAGAAAAGGTGAACCTGGCTTTATAGATTATGCTAAACCATATTGAAAACCTTTTTGTCTGTAGAGGGGGATGTGGGGTTTCGAACAGGGCAGAGCAGAGACCATTTCTCTCAATGCACATTGGCAAATATGAGAGATTGCATTAACTTTATTGGCCTATGTTGTTTACTCATTCAAGGAGGGAGGGTTATAAAGTGTCATCACACCTCTTGGTATGGGCAGCAGTAGGACAGGCTGTGGCAGCAGGGAGGTGACATGTAATTGCCACCTACTTTACAACGTTGTTTTTCTGTATGCCAACCAGCCCAGCTGGAAGTGGGTATAACAGAGTCACAGAATGGTGGGGGCTGGAAGGGACCTCAGGAGATATCTAGTCCAGCCCCCCTGTCAAAGCAGGTTCACCCAGAGCAAGTTGCACAGGGCTGCATCCAGGTGGGTTTTGAACATCTCCAGAGAAGGAGACTCCACAACCTCTCTGAGCAGCCTGTCCCAGTGCTCTGGCATCCTCACAGTATCACCTGCATCAGGATCCAGCAAATGCTACTTCCGACCATTGCAGGGGACAAAACCAAGAGCCAGGTTGCGCTCCAGGTGCCTCCCAAACCTTTGCTTTTAATACTGCTGTCTAGACCCTGCTGTTAGGGCCACAAAGATGATGAGAGGCCTGGAGCATCTCCCATATGAGGAGAGGTTGAGAGAGCTGGGACTCTTCAGCCTGGAGAAGAGAAGACTGAGAGGGGATCTTATCAACTCCCATAAATATCTGAAGTGCGGGGCCAAATGGATGGGGCCGGGCTCTTTTCGGTGGTGCCCAGTGACAGGACAAGGGGCAATGGGCAAAAACTGGAACACCAAAAGTTACGGACAAACCTAAGGAAAAACTTTACTGTGAGGGTGACAGAGCCTAGGACAGGCTGTCCAGAGAGGTTGTGGAGTCTCCATCTCTGGAGGTGTTCAAACCCATCTGGACACTTTCCTGTGTAACCTGCTGTAGGGAACCTGCTTTGGCAGGGGGGTTGGACTGGATGATCTCCTGAGGTCCCTTCCAACCCCACCATTCTGTGATTCTGTTATTCTGGACTACCTGCAGCCCTCCCTGACATGGCTTCTCTATGTTATTTGTCCCTATGCATTTGTCCATAGTTTGGCCTGAAGGCATGCCAGCAGGAGCTCATGTGCCTGTTTTGGGTGTCCATCAAGCTGTTCATCCCATGTGCTGTTACCTCTCCCAGCTACCCCCTGCTCCTGGCTGTTAAAGCATCATTTAGACACTGGTCAGTACAGCAGAATAGGTCAAAGATCTATTTAAAAAGTAGTGTTATATTAATGAGAGACTGATGGGGATGACATGTAATGTGCAGGGAGTACCAGATATATGACAAGGGTCAGAGGACACTGAAACCCCATACCCAGTCTATCCTCTGCAGCGGAGCCCAGAGGCTCTTTCTCCCCAGGCACCAGCACAGCACCTATTGGCAGTGTTGCGTTCATTTTGGCTCGTGTCAGGCCAGCAAAGCACGATAAGAGATAATTAGTGATTAAATTGCAACCTTTTATCTTGGTAAACGACAGTTACTTCCTTGCAGGCTACCTGCATTGACAATGAATGTTCAGGACAAGCTGAGCAAATCTGTTTACTTTGATCCTGAACAAAAACCTGGGAGAAGCTTCCCAGTCCTTAGGCGAGGCAGGATGGTGGATTCTGGCAGATTTGCAGCCCCGGGAGCCTCTGGTGAGAAGTTTTGGTGGAAATGGATGTGCACCCCGACTACCTGCCTGGGTTGGGGCCACACAGCAGCAGAGGGCAGTAGCTCAACGTGAAGCTTCCTCCACTGCAGGACACTTCATCTCATTCTACAGGTTTTTGCAGCCTCCAGGTAGCTGTGCATGCTATTAACGTCAGCCATACCTCTTTAAATAAATCTGAATGTCCTCTGCAGGAAAGAAGGAGTGCTTGCCTGTACCCCCAGCCCCTTGCAAGGCACCCACAGGCAGCAACGGGTCCATACAGCTGACTCACTGCTACAGGTGATGTGGTACCTCTTCGTCAGCCCAGGAGCAGGAGGTGGCACAGAGGGATTTAAAGCACCGGGTGGGATGTGTAGGGTGGAATGAGCATCCTGAGAACTGAGTCTGAAGAGTCAGGCTGGCTGTTGCTCATTAGGCTCTTCTTTGCAGTGGATTTGGATCCCACATAAGAAGCCAGTGGGCTGTCTATGCAGTGCAGGTAAGGCTTTTAGTAAAACTTGTGTGGTGATCATAAGTCCTTGGCCAGTGCTGGCTTCTGCAGCATCCTGGGTGTCAGTCTTTGGGAATGAAACCAATTCCTATCCTATTCAAGGGCAGTTTCTGATCTAGTACAGAGTACCCAGACCTTGCTTCAGCAGCATAACCCCCCCCCCCCCCCCCCCCCCCCCCCCCCTTTCATGGTCTTTTACCTTGGGGATACTATAGTGTGACCCTAAAGCCAAAGACACTTAGGACACAGCCTCATCTAGACAAATAGGCAGAAGCACAAAAATGTGATTCCTTCTATCAGTCTCAAAAGCCTCTTCAGAGGCTTCAGAAACCCCAACAAAGAGAAGGGAAATAAATGATGGAAACCTGTGATGAACCCCACCCTGAAAATACCAGCGTATACACGGTTGGGGCAGAGAGTAATAAAACCAATGCACATGCAGCAACATGGCAGGAGGGTGCTCAGAGCCACATTTTACACAATCCAGTGCAGGTATGTGAGTTATTGCCTAGTGCCCTCCTTCCTCTCTGAGATGCAGTCTAAGAGCTGCACAAACACGTTGAGGGAGCTGCAGGTTATATCTTTACCTGCTTTGGCAAGCTCAGCTCAGCCATTAGCTGGGTGAAAGCTCTGCCCCGCAGCAGGTCCTGGGAGCTACAGCTGGCCCAGGTAGTGCCTGGTCCATATATGCCAGCATGTAGGCTTGTTTCCCAAAGCAGCTCCATGAGCCTCAGCTCACCCCTACCCCTCTGTGGTTCCTGCAAGGCCACGGTGTGGAGAGACTGCTGCTTTGTGCAGGAGAAAGAGTCACGAAGGGGAACGGGAGCCTCCAGCATGGAGCAAAGTGGCAGAAGTGCCGTGTTTCTTTTGCCTCTGTGGCACCTAGTTGTTCTCCAGACCCAGACAGACCCCCAGGAGGGCTGGCACTTGTTAACCCACCGTTTCCCGAAGGGCTGGAGAAATTATGGGCTGTTCTTGCTGCAGCCTCCCAAGAGTCCGGCTTTTCCTTGTCTGCAAGCACCTTTACCATGTGCCCTGCCAGTCTACATGCTTAACCTATAACCTTGCACCAGACCTTGGTCTTTCCTGCCCACTGCCATCCCAGGGAGCAAACACAACAGGAAGGAGAAGGCCATCATGCCAGACTGCTTCCTTCTCACTGCTGCAGAGGAACACCCGGTGACAGCCCCATCCCAGTGAAAAACGTGCCTGTGCTGCAACCCTCTCTGCAGACTGGTCCATACACTTTGCATCCAGCCTTTCCAACTGCAGTCACTCGCACCACGTACAGAAATGCAACATTTATTTTTAACCTAAAGGGAGTCACCCAGGGTAGGGTTTCATACAGAGACCCTGGGAGCATTCAGGCTGGATCAGATTTTTTTAAGCTGCTAGCACATTAGAAATGAATACATTCCTCATCTGCTTTCTTCACTCTGTTGGAAGATAAGGTCCATCTAGTGCCTTGAGATTCCTGACACAGTTTCAGTACCATCAGAATTTGCTAAAGGACATTTTTGCGATGTCTGCAACGCCAGAAGTAAATGGGTTCCCACCAGCCTGATTGTCCCAAGGGATTTCTTGTCCGCTTCTTGGGCTCTGCAGGTACATCATGGTGTGTGAGCACGAGCAATGCTTAGCGCTGGACACCTAACCCCGAAATTACCAAAAGCAATAGAAAGATTAAGGATCACCCCAGTCAATCTTTTAATTCTTTACGGAAGAATGTCACAGCTCAGAGGGCCTGTCTCAGAGAGCCACTGGCCTGAAGTGATGTGACTGAGGGCATGCAGCAGCTCAGTGGCAGAGACTCCAGTTCCCATGTGCCACACTGGAAGCACTGGTGTGCAGAAAAACATCCCCAAACAGGTCACTGCTGATACCACAAGAATGTTTCAGAGCCTCACGTGGTTGAAGGAGAGACACAAGTCTTGTACAGATGAGGATGAAGAATCAAAGCATGAAGTGAGAATGAGGCAGGAAGAGATCACTTGCTGGACTTCCTAGAAACTCCTAGAGCTGAGACCTGACTCTTGAACTCTGGTCAGAGGGTTGGGTACCTGAATCTCCCTGGTATTGAAGGAGCCCGTGGCGCAGACCTGCAGCAAAACCACCTAGATTGCCAGTCTTATGGTGATGACTTCAAGGACAGTCTTGGGAGAGAAAACCAGCAGTCCCAGCTGCCACTAGTGATTATCAGAGCTGGAGAAGTTACTGATCATAAATATTTAAAGAGGAGGATTTGGAATGATCTGGCTGTTAATAATTCCCAGGCACTACCTGTTGCTTGCTCTGTAGATGGCAGCACAAGGAAACCAACCAACTTCATTAGCTTGGTGCAAGGCAAGTACATAGGTCTGTCATTAACAGGGTCGGTGGAGGGAGTTATTTCACCTGAGACCTGAACCACTTTCAATTTTTAACAGCAGTGAGTTAAGAAAACAAGAAAGAAGCCTCAGCTGCAAACAAGTAGTAAAAATAAATTGCAAAGAAATAGAGGTCCTATGTCATGTAGAGATAGCTTTCAGCTCATAAAAACCCCAATGGTTACCACAGAACTCCAGATCAAGAGAAGAAAGCCACCTGAATAAATTTATTAAGAGTCTTTTGGGCACAAACCTGACCTTTATTCTGTGTTTAAATAGCAAATAGGGATTTGTTGTCTCGATCCCCAAGTGTTTTTGCAAAAGGGGCTGGTATGGCAAAATTTATCAAAACAGAATGTGCTAAAGTGCTTGGAATTTCCATTTGAAAAATGTGGGCAGCTAATAGTTCCCAATCACGTCCTCTGCGTATCTGCCCTGAAATCATTTGGTTGCACTGAGATAAAGCTTGGCTTTGCAATTTAAAACCATAAATACGCCCTCCTGTAGAAATACAGGGCTTTGTTTTCCCTTCCACGGGGTGCATTTGAGAGGGAGCCTGGAGGGACCTTCATCTTGTGAACTCCCAGGGCTGCTATTTCTGAGCACCGATTTCCTACTTGGGATGTAGATCTTGACCTCCATGCCCCCAGCCGACTGGTTTGCATAAACAAAAGAGCATCGCAAAGAAGCCAAAGCCGGATGTACCTACAGCAAATAAATCTCTTCCTCTCTGACAAACAGAGAATGAATTGACCTCTTGCACGTCATGTCTGGTTGTCTGACCAAAACTGTCAGTCACAACTTTCCCTCTGGAAGCCTTGGATGAGACAAGGGATAAAAGGGACATAAAAGTGACATCAGTAAGACTAGAACAATGAATGACAGGATTTCCTCTACCATCTCCATTACTTGATTCCTACAAGTTTTCCAATTACGGCTGTTCAAATCCCAGACAGTGTCTATGTGCATTTGATTCACCCACAGTGAACTAATAAACCATGGCCTGTCACTCCCTCCCTGTGTCCCAGCCCCAGTTTTGCATTCATTTTCTGGAAGGAGTCCAGCGAACAAGTTCACTAGTGTGAACATTTGGGCTGGAGTGAATTTTAAAGCAAACATCTGGGATCTCTGCAAACAGGAAATCTACCACACTTCTGGGCTGGAAACTTTTGTGGCTGAGAACCGGGTGCTTTCTGCACTTTGGCCGTCAGATCCCTGGGAGACGCCCTGTAATCCGCACATCCAATCAAGCCCTCACAGTTCTCCTCAAGTTTCAGATGGTGAATCCTAGAAGCACAACGCTAAGAGTCATGCCACAAATTACGGCAGGAATTATTATATCATGAGTCATGGGAAATTAATCTGGACATTGCTCCTGGATAATTTGGCCATGGCCAGACTAGGGGGGATGTCTCCTTTCCAGCCTCACAGAGGGGGTCCTTCCCTGGTGAACTGGAGATATGGGAGGCGGAAATTGTGCATGGCCAGCTCTTGTCCCAGCACAGATTTGGGGCTCAGGAGGAGAGCACGTGGCTGTCTCACGCTGACTTTGTGAGCAACGATGCGGCTGCATTCATTGACTGGATGATTTAGCGCGAGTTATTTGCTCAGCTTCACTAACAATGTGACATGCGACAAAATGTCACAGGCAGTTCCCTCCCAGTAAGATTTTCAGCCTCAGTCACACAGAGCCATATTTTCTGGCATATGCCAACTGGCCCTATTGGACCTGCACATATTTATGCCAGCTAAGGTTCTGACCCAGTCATCTCCCTAAGACAGATAGATAGATAGATAGACAGATATGTATGAATATCAATCACAAAGCTCCTAGGAAGATTTCCAGTTTGCAGGGTCAGTATGTGGGGCAGCCCATAATGAGAAGCACCCTCATGTGAGTCATGAAGCGGTGGTGTGAGACATTAGAGTGCAAGTGCTGCCCTTTGGATACTAGCCAAGGCAGAGGGACCCACTCCTACCATTCCAGTTATCTGTGAGATGTGAAAATATAGGATAACCTCCTCCACATGGACACAGCACAGGACTAACCTGACAAAGCATCAGTCCACACCACCCTAGGATTTAGGAAACTGAGGCAGCAGTTGCTACCACAGAGAAGACTGTGGTGACAGGGTCTGACCAGGATCCTTCCCCATCCCTTTCATACTGGGTTGGTCCAAGAGATGTTGAGGGAGTGGGACCAGGCTCCTGAGTGTACGCTGAGCTCATTTCTCACATCTGGGCTGACCTACTGCGTTGGTATAAATCCAGGCTAATTTGGGCACTATCAGTTCATGTGGGAACAATGCCTGGAATGCACATCTGTGTCATTTTTGCCCTTTTTAAAGACCCTGTCAGATTCCAGGCTTGTGAAGAAATGGCACGTTGGGCAGCAGAGCTCTGTGACCAAAGCAGAGAGGACTGGAATGCTGCTGGGAGATGCTAATTCGTCACCATTTTTCAGTGCAGCCTGGAAACAGTGGCTCTTTTCTCAGACCCCAGAGGTTAAACTGAGAACCCCGACAGGAACCCTGAAGCTCACTTCTGAAAACTTCTGTGCCTACCTCTGAAAAGGATGTGCCTTTCTGTGAAAAAAGGATTGTGATTCAAACAAGAAGGCAATGGGGAAAGTTAACTCCTGGTGGTCCCAGTTGTTAAATATCTAAGAGGAATATAGCACATGCATTTATTTCCACCCTTCCCATTCTCCCTGTGCTTCAAGGACTAATGTCTTTCCTTAGGAAGCAAAAAAAGCTGTAGTCCCTGCAGTACCTGTCATATTTCTGCAGGAAATTCAGAAAGGAGAAGGGTGTAGATTGCTGTTGAGCTGCTCACAGGCTATTCCTCCATTTCAGATCTGGATGTGTGAGGCTGGATCTCACGTGGAAGCTAACTGGCTTGTTGGGTGCAGATGGCCCACAGGCTGCAATCAGTTCCCTGATAAGGTCCCAGGTGCATCCTTTAGACTTTGCATATGCTTCCATGCAGCCTGGTCCTACTCCTGCCCTCCAGCCCCTGCTTGGAATTGCTGAAGTGGGAGGGGGTGGGGAGCGAAGAGGAGGAGGATAGGAAAAATATAAAAGAATGATGAAAGCTCCACCTTAATTTCAGCTCAGCTATGTCAGCAGCCTTCCGTTTTTTACGGATCTTGAAAATAAGAATTCCTCCCACCATCAAAGAGGCTTCTGGTGTGACAAAGCAACCCACAGGCTGGAGGAAAGTCTCCTTGTGCCTCCATTTGTTTGGCTCAGTGCTCCACAAGGACTTTCTCTGGCAGCTGTGAGCACTGGGTAAGGATTAGGAAAGCTTCAGATGGTAGGGAAGAGTCTCACTCATTTGTTTGTTGGTTTGGATGTTGTTTTAAGAGCAGTACAGTCTCTTGTTCTGCTACCCCAGCGGCCAACTCCCAGTGTTGGCCCCAGGTTTACTCTGTCAGAAAGACTTGGAGTATACACCCTCAGGCACCACCTATTTATCTACACAGCATGTCTGTGGGAAGGGAAGTGCTGTTAGCCCTTAAAAAAATTAACGTAGAGTGACTGACAGGCAGATTATGGCTCCAAGCGCCAGAAGGACTTGGATAAAAATTGAAAGGAGGTAAGGAACAAGGCAGCCTGATTTTCCCAGGGGTGGCACAGGTAGGACACAATTCCCGACAGCCTGGTGGATGTGCCAGTCCCCAGGCCACCTGCTGCCCATGACATGAAGCACTCTGGGAAGAGCCCTGAGAAGAGCAGTAAGCTGGCACGCAGGAGAGGCCAACTGTTCTCCCATGTATCTTAGGATGCAGCTCAGCTAGTATTATATCACACCAGGCTAGAAATCACATTTGCTTGCTGAGTTCCCAAGATAAAACGACATATAATATCTCAGTAATTTTCCACCCATCCATTCAGTCTCATACACTCAGCATTTACTATCACCAACTTTATTGTCTCTTCCAATACAAACAGCCCCACAGTGCACCTTTATCTTCGCCTCCTTATCTCCAGGCTTCCAGGATGGGGGAGCCCTCTGGAAAAAGTGAGATTTTTCTCAAAGAGAAACATGATTGCAGGCAGTTCACTTCAGATAATCCCTACTACTTCTCACTCTTGTAGTGGGGAAGCAACCCCATTAGAAGCCCATTTATTTAAGTGGAATACTTTAACTGCTGGGAAAAAAAATCCTGCTGCTGAAAGTGTGGGAGATTCACATGACTCCAGCCAGCAGAAACCTGGGGAACCATGTGGCCCAAAAAACCAGACTCAGTGTTTATTCTGAGCAGGGCTTTCTTACAGGAGTTTTCTCTGATCAGATGCTCCCATCCTGACAGTGCTACACACATCAGCAACCAGAACACAAGAGGATGGCCACCTCAATTTTTTCTAGTTAAAAGTAGACTCCAGGGTACATGGGGCCAGGAAACATTTCTAGAAGATACAGAGAAATGGAGCAGAAGCTCTTTTGGACCATTGTTCATGGTGAGGAGGGTTCAGGGAAGGATGGCAGGTGTTGTCACACAGCCCATGCTCAGAGCAAGGCTCTCCGGGCATGATGCTCATGACACAGAGTTTGTTCTGCTCTACATGCCGAAAATTGCATCAAGCACTCTATCCACTTAGCTTGTTTTTTTTAAAAAGTCATTAAAAACTATTCGGAGAAGCTGAAAGAAGCCTTGACTTGGAAGAGGAAGTATGGATTGAAATCCTAAATGCTTTCAATATGCTAAGTCCACATGTGAAGCATGATTTAAACTGAGATATGTGTTGCCTAACTCAAATACTTGCAGTGACAGTTACGTTAACCTCTCTGGCACCAGAGAGAGACCACATCCCACTAATACCAGCTCTAAACAACAAAATACATGCCAGTTGAAAAGTTAACACGCAACTGGCATTATCTCTGTTTTCTATCCAGGCTGTGCCAAGATACTCTTTTCTTATGAAGACTTGATCCAGCTCTATTTAGCAAAAAAAAAAAAAAAAAAATCAGTCCTCTGAGTCTGAATCCTAGCACTTGGCAAGCTGTGCCCTGGCGAGTATCATTCTCTAAGCAGGACACGTCTTGTTCACTGGAAAAGCTTAAAAACCAACACCTCGGGGTGCATTATTGCAGGAACTTTTCATCACGAGGGAGCAGTTTCCTGAAATCACATGGTGAAAGGGTGCGGGAAGGGATGGAGTTTTTCTTCGATCCTACCCTGGTGAAAAGACCTTCTGCAGAAGCAAGATTCCTTGTTGCAGGCTAGACTTATGCTGCACCCTCTTGTTCTGTGGGCACGTAACATCACGCAGCACAACTAAAATTTGGCCTCTCTCAAGGTCAAGGGAAGCGAGCCACCTGGTACCTGCTGGAGGGGACACTTTGACCAACTCCTATATTTAGAAAGGCCGTGATTTAGCAGAGCTTGAAGGCTGAGTACATCCTCAAGGTCCAGAGTGCAGCAAGACCTCTGGGATCAGATCCTGCGGAAGCAGAGCTGCCATAATACGATGCTAGAGGTGCTATATAAATATGTCATTTCCAGTGATTCACTCTTCCCACAGATTCTTGTCTGTGCCACATGTCTATTAGTGTTATAAGCAATTTGTGGGTGAGACGGTGTTTTACCAAGGACAATATCTGTGATTCAACACTTTCTCCCATCCTGCTAGTTTGAGAGCACGTAAAAAAGAGATGTTAGGGTAGAAGACACATTTCCTAGTTTCTCCATATGCTGGAGGGTGTGACTGCTGAATTCTCACTTCCCTGACCCAAACCTTTTTGCTTATCTGTACCATGGCTCTGCCTAGAAGCTCCAGCTGAAACTCAGGTGGTGGTTGTGCTGGGTGCTGTATACAAACATGTCCCAGATGACACTCTGCTGAGAGCAGGGACCAGGCTAATGTATATTTGCAAACTCTTCTTCTCACTCTATCACACAACCTCCGTACCACTTTTTTGGAGAAAATGTCCACATTGCTTGTCTCCCACACTCCTAAATGAGAAATTGCCTGACTGTGTGGCTCTGGATGAAGCTGTTGCTCTGAGCAAGTACAGACAGACAGAATGATTGCCATAGCAACAGAAGTTATGTGTGAAATCCCTGGGAACTGGTCTTCCTCCTCCTTCCCCACCCATTCAGGTCCCTTTTCAGATTTCTCTCCTTTTTTTTTTTTTTTTCCTCCCCCAAGGTGCAGCATCAATTCATTCCTTGAGCTGAACACCTAGGGAGGTGCTCTGAAAACAGCCCATCAGGTTATGATAGCATGCCTCCAATTACCACAGTGGCTGGACAACTTTGTGGAGCATCATATTGGAAAAATGCATCCTGCTGGGTCTTTGGAAAGTCTTAATAAGGCAAATTGAAAGAGAGTAGATAGCGGTAGGGCTGCTGCCTGCATTTAGGACCTCAAGGGCATATCCCAAACTCATTTCTGATCAAATCTGCACTGAACTATTTACTTTTTGAGGCACTAAGTCAACAGATGTGCATCAAAACAAATTAAAACCATTTAACATCAAACTGCTAATCGTTAGAACCACACGAAATAATGCAGGTTATTAACCCCATAATAAGGAGTTCATTAAAATGTGAATTACCAATTAGGTTACTTAGGAGTTCCATTAGGAGGAACACAAGCAGCAGAAAAACCACTGAATATTTGCCAGTTGCTGGGTGCAGCACACTGTGAAGATCGATGGCCAGGGAGATGTGTGCAGCTGGCGCAGACTGGCAGAATTGCCGAGGGCTGCAACACAACCAAACTGTCTTCAACCAGAACAGGATCAAGTTCAAACATCTCATGGACTTGACTCGGACCTTAAGGAGGAGCATTTTATGCAGTGAGTGCTGGAAGTTTCATTGATGTTCAAGGTTATGGATACAGATGCTACCATTTACATTTGAGTTTGGATTGACATTCAGCTTCCCTTGGCAAGCAATGCTTCCTTCAGGTCAAAAGGGGCATTTAAAAATGCCCTCTGGACATGACAAACAACCCAAAACTTACCAAAAATCTTTTTATCTTGTGGCCTCTGTCAAGGGAGACCTTTCACATAGGCATCCTCAAACTGCTTTGGACAAGAGTTTTACTGCTCACGTCTGTGCCCTGCATTTTACTATTTCACACAGCTCTGTGATTTTAACTTATTCTTTCCACGTCCTAGCTTTTTTATGTCATCTGGAGGGAGCTGGTAGCCTCCCAAAGCTTGCTTTGCTTTGTATGTGTAAAAATATCTTTTTCCCCAACATACTGAAAATGGTATGCTCAGAGGAGACCTTTAAGCTTTGTTCTGTTGCTGCATAAAAGCAGCACAGTCACAGTAATGGGCTAATGTTGAAATCACCAGTTCCCAAATGACATCCTTCTTGCTTTCCCACTCATGCTTCAGCGGATTTCAGGTATCACCAGAGAACCTGAAAAGCAGCAAGAGCACTGCCTGGCAGATAGGCTGAGGGTATAGAAAGAGAGAGACAGACATGAGTATCAACTCTCTTTTGCTCATACACTAACTCTCACAAACCCCAGACGTGAGCTGAGTGGTCCAAACCAGACTTTTAAAGATATCAAGAATGGGACAGATATTTAAAAGTTTCTGGCTTAAGAAAAATACTTTAAAAAATTTCCAAATTTTCCCTTCTGAAAGCAGGAAAAACCCCAAAGTGGCAGGCACTTCTCCAGATGGGAGAATGAAGAAGTAAGATGCACCAGGAAAGGCTGGGGTGGTGCCTGGGTGCATGAGGAGGGGTCTGTGACAGACACAGTTCCCTGAAGCTCCCTGAAAGCATCCAAAAGGGGCACTTTTTCCTCAGGAAAGGAGCCAGCACTGACTATGGGAGGAGAACAGCTGTGATAGACCCCTTCTGTTGCGCAGCTGAAGCTCTATACCTCAGGGACCACACCACCCGGGGACATCCTTTACAGTCAACCTACATGTCAGTCTTCCCACAATGACCAGACTTTCAGGAGGAGGTGCATTTAGTCAAGTAATCACCTTCCACTTTGACAACACCCATCTTTATCCATGCTTCAACTTCATCATTCTACATTTGCTTTATGTTCTTCTTTAGTCCTTCTGGTTTTATTGAGGTAGCTGGTTGCTATCCATGTTCCCTGTTAACTCAATAAATACACGAAGGAACAGCTCAGCTGAGCACGTTCCCTGTAGCACAGGATGTGTCTGGCTGTGTGGCCAAAGAGCAGCGATGGATATCTGTAGGCTCCTAGGGCACATGAGAACAGCTCCTGTATAGCTGAGCTGAGCCATCCCCTCAAGCAATGGGAAACCTCTGCAGTGCCAAGCTCGGTGGCATGTCAGGACATACCCCACTGTGGGTTTTTACTGCACTGCCTAATGCTGGGGTAAGCTCAGCTGGGAAAGTGGCTTTTGCTGTGTGGGAAGGCCTCTCCTGCAGCTGGCAGACACTTGGGAAAGCTCCATTCCGGCCTCTCCTTAGGCCAGTTTGCACTCCCCATGGAGAGCCCTGCTCAGGATGCTCGGTTCCACTCATGGTACCAGCAGCCATCCCAAAGACATCTGGGCAAAATTAACCCAGGGTAGGGGAGAACACATAGGACTTAACTGTTCCATCCCAAAACATCATTAGGGGGGGTCTGACAGACCACCAACCCCACCCCCTGCAACATCCCATGGGGAACATCAGGGTGAGGAGATGAGAGACGGCACAAGGGACTGCAGCACATAGCCAGTCCAGGCAAGTACAAAGCTCTGCCAAAGCAGTATTTTACGGGAGGGCATGAGATCAGTGTGTGTGTACTTTTTGATACAACTAGACTGGCACTTCAAGAGGGAGAATTATGTGATCATGCCATTAATATCTTTAAGCAGCCCAAGGTGAAAGTTTGAAAGTTATTTAATAGGCAAAACTGTTCTTTGAACAGGCAGCAAATCAAGGTCACCTCATTCAACAAAATCACAAAGAACAGCAAAAGTGTTAAATCAGTATGAGCATATGTTTGCAGTGAATAATTTAAGAAGTACTAGAGTTGAAGTAAAAAAGCTTTGTTTCAATGCTTTGAATTTAGCACTCTTTTCAGAACCACATAAAATGACAAATTGTGTTCTTCTATCCCGCTGGTCTTAAAGAAACTCCGTCCCTCCCATCATGACTTTGTAAAGGATATTTGCCTTAAACATCGAGTGGGAACAGGTTCTGTTCTCTTTCATCTTCCCCAAGATGTTAACTTTTACCCATATGCTTTACTGAGGACAGAAACTGAGATAAAACAGGTGACTTTACTAGCATTTTTCAAGAAAGCATTAAAAAGATGTTAAGTACATTTTAAACTAGAACTATGCTGTAGTCTCATCTGGTATAGACTGACATCTTGATGGTACAATGGACCTATGCCAACTTACATCAGCTGGCCACAGCATAAGATGTTGAAACCAATTGGAAAAACTCATCTGATATTTAAAAGCAACATATGGGAACAGTAGAGACTCCAGGAAGACACTCCATTTAGGATATTTTGAAAACAAAATATATCCTACTGTAGTGTGGAAGGGGGTGTGTTAACTTGTATCTATGTCTTATGGACAATTATAATTTAAATCCTATTAATATTGCTTTGCATCTTACTTAACATTCATTGTCACGGCCTTTTGGGGCAAATCAGTAGAAAAGGGATGTTGCATTGCCACATGTGTGTTTAGGGAAAACAAATTTTAAATGAGCCAACGGAAATGCTCACCCTGGCAGGACTTGCTTTTGCAACTGAAGTGCTACCATTCATAAAGAAAATGCACAAAACGTAGAGATTCAGATAGCTAACAATTTTGAAGAAGCTGGTATTCCAGGGCCACAGAGGTTATGCTTGGCAAACAGACTGGTTGCTGTGAATTGTCCCATCTACCCGTAGGCTTGAAGTACTGGACATGTTCAGCACACCCATATTCAGCAAAGTAACCTCAACAGGCTATCAGCATAACCTGGAGAACTTTACTCAACCAGGGTCTCTCTTACCTTTGGTTTATACGAGAGTTCACTCTACAAGCTTGTCGATGCTCAAATGCACAAATGGTGCCGTTTGTAGAGCAGACACTATGAGAGGATGACACAGACAAACATGGAAAAGTGTCTCTTTTCTCACTCTTCCTTGGCAGCAGGTTTAAAAGCACATTGCGTATTTTGCAGAGATTCAGAATTTGACTACCTTAAAAAAAAAAAATCAGTATTTCCAACTGTGTTTTCCTTGTGTACTCTTCTTTAAAGAAGCTGCAGTAATGAAAGCCTTATTGTAAAGATTAGTCTCATCTATAACTGCAAAGTAAAACTGTGATTTTTGTTATAAAATATGAGCTTGCTATTGCTACAGGGTTTCTGAAGGAGGATTAAGTTAGCCTGAATGAAAAATTCAGATGGGCCATAATGTTTAAAGGTATTTTGTCAATGAATGTAATGTTGAGGCACTTCACAGTTGGTCACGGCTTCCCCAGCTTGCCTGGAAATCTCATGCTTTATCAATATACGCAGCATTTCTGTGCATAGAGCTAATCACAGACCTGATCCGAAACCCACAGTGTGCTCTGTGTCAGGTCACTTAATAACTGCTAGGAACAGAAACAGAAAGTGACATGGATCAAACATAAATTGAAAGTGGCACATCAATACTGCCAAGAACTCCTGGTTTGCAAACATTGACACCTCCCTCTCCATTCCACTTATTCAAATAAATTAATGGAGGTAAGAAACACCAAAACTGAAATTTTAAACTATCTTTCCCATTAGCTTGCAGGAGGGGATGTAGGAGAATTATTCTGAGATGTCTGCAACTCAGTCCCTGCAGAAGACTGAATACAAGGGCCCAGCAGATACCTGAGCATGTACTTTAGGCTTTTGTTTATGGACTTGAAAGATGTGGGGATGGATCTAGATCACTGTCAGGCTGTTTCCTTGTAACTACATAATTTCCAGGGCAGTTGATCACCCTGAATCCAGTGGGTGCAGGGGCAGTTATGTGTGAACCCCTTTGCACACCCCTTTGCAGAGCTTTTTTTCTTACCAAATTGTCCTGTTGTGAAAAGTTCTCCAACAAGAAGGGTTAGTTGCCCTGCCTGGGCATCACCAGCTATCCTCCATGGTCTTATAATGACCATGGAAGAGCCACATGCAGAATTGCTCTGCAGAGTTGTTTCGCCAATGACTATGGTGCCTAATATAGATTAAGCTCCTGCCTTTCAGGTATCTGAGATTGTATGGGATGACTTCAGGCCTGGATGTGGCCCTAAGTCTTCAGGCACTTTGAAGAACAAGCCAACAAACTCAACCAGGCAGCAGAGCCTGCTCACCACCATCACAGCACCGACTCAGGCCCACAGCATGCAAATACTGTGCTCTTGGCCTTATATGGATAAAAACATTAAAGTTAAAAGGCAAATCATATGCATTATGTGCAACAAAATGAGTGGTTTATAGCATTATGTTTTGATTTCCTCAGGAAAGTTAAGACAATTGAAAGGCAGGAAGGAAGATCATAAATTTGAAAGAAGACAAGGGGATAACTGCTCACCTGAATAGGAAGTTTGAAATTGTCTGTCATTGACTCACCATGATTTTGAAAACACTATACCTTACACTTTTACTCTTGCTTGCAAAAGATAGAATAGATATTATACTATGAATAAAAATAGACTTTCATGGTGATCTGTACCCAAACTGATCAAATACCTATATTAGTTTTAATTATACATGTTGCCCTTTCACAGTATAGACATACAGTGAATAATATCTAGTTCTGGGAGCCAGTCCATGAAAACAAAAAGTTAGTCTTTAGCCTTTCAGTCATAATAAACTCTCCATCACAAGACTTGGCTCCTTTGTAAACCACTCGGTCTCTAACAGGTTGCCCACACCTAGACAGATATGAATACCCCTTTAAACCAGAGGGACAGACCCATGTAATGTCGAGTTAGCCATGCTCTATAATGGTTGTTTCCTGTAATAGTCTTTCCTTGTATTAAAAAATACAGCAGAAATTAATACAAATAACAATAATGTATATGTCCTCAATCAAGATCAGGTGTTCCACTGTGAAGGGGATTATACTTCTTTATATTAAATCTTCTTTCCATCTTCCCCCATTATTTAATAGATAAAATAGAAGAAGAATGGAGAAAGGTAATATTATTCTTATTTCCTGGTAGGGAACTGTGGGATATATGGGTGGGAGGATTAAGTAACTTGGGTTCAGGAAGTCTGAGCTAGAATTAGGAACCAACCCTGGACTACTTGTCCCACCATCTCTACCACAAGCATGCACTTCCTCTCATTTAGAAAAACCAAAGTGGTATGCAATTTGAAAATCACACAATGTAATATTTCCTTTGAAAATATAATATTAATTTTGGGTCCTTGATTACTAGTCCCAAATCCAACAATTGTTCACATAGCTGCGTATTCCCTTTGCGATTGTTTCTCTGAAACAATACTTATGTAAGCACCACATTGTCCAGTCAGAATAGCAGCCCTGGAACCTTGGGATGCCCCTTAAAAGCTATTTTCAATAGCTCAGTTACGCTACACGCATGGCCTTTCCCTGATAACCATGCTCAAAACGTAGCTAACTCGGCCAGCATTTGAGCAAGATGGTGCCTTACTGTGGCTTCTGTGCAGCCAAAACATGCTTCTGAAGCCGGCACAGTAACCAGAGATGAGCAGATCCAAAATATTTTGATAGACATAGCCCCATAAAACATCAAGTTAGAAACTCGGCAGCCCACAGACACCCATGACTTCAGTGGCTTCTTTAACCTGTATCTAAGCAGCAACCCACATGAGTCAAGTGGTGGGAGTGAATTTCTCATCCCCTTCCTTCAGAGCTTCCGTTAGTGTTGCTGCAGTCACTGTTACGGGCACTCAAGTGATGCCATATGATTATAACGTGCTGACACCCTCCCAAACAAGTAGGCGGATTTCATATCGCTTACGTATGGCGAAAGCCTTTCCACCGAGAAGAATTGCCAGGAATTCCTTAGCCTCCTGTGAGCCACACTGCCTGAGCAGAGAGGTGAAGAGCTGCCACTTCTGGTGAAGATCAGATAAGAATGAGGAGTGTCTCTATTGGGTGCAATTTCAAGAGCAGAAGGCCTGCTGCAGACACATTCTGCCGTAGGGTCCTGAAACGCCCGCGTTAATAAAGGTTCAGGGATGACGTGTGTGAAAACAAGTTAGAATTGGCTGGCTAGCTAGCTAGGCACTTTGAGGTTTTTGGATCATAACCTGCACTGTGAATCCCACCTAGAAATTGTTGGGCAGCCAATGTCGAGAAATGGGTACACTGAAATTCCCAATAGGTTCTCTCACCTTGTGGTGGTGTTCACAAAGGAAGCATCCCCACACTGGGAGATGATGGACAAAACTAGGATTCGAATGCAGCATTAATTTCCTGTCTGTGGTGAAGGTCTAGTTGAGGTTGTAAGCTAACAGGAGTTAAGTCCTTGAGGTATGGCAGCATAAGGTAGCTTTCTCCCAGTTCCCACATTGGAGAACCATGATACTACCACAGAGATATCAAGAAGGAGGTGAGTTTTGTCTCTCCTCTGGTCCATATTGATTATTCTCCAAGAAAGGGGAATAAATAACACCACTGGAAAGGACATCTGCAATCCTTGTGCTGGGACTGGACTTCTCCATGTGATAATTCATGTCCTTGCACCCCACATTTGCTTTGCCCATCCATGGCTGTGCACACCTGGAGTGTTCTAACCTGGGATTTTGCACTTCTTCTGCAGAGACTTTCCTTCCTCTCACCATGACACTTTTCCCCAGTATTGAAGCTCTGTTGGTTTTGCTTCCATTTTCATCTCTATTGGCCCAAGGAACATTGCTGAACATTTGTCTGTAAATGTGCTGTGAACTCAGAGGCAGCCAACTGATAACTCCATGTAGGTGGAGAACTAAACACAGGACCAGAGTGCATGGTGGTTTAAAACCTATTCTTCTGGACAATGGAGCCCTTTCCAAGCCAATCCTCCTGGAGATCTTGTCAAGTCATCAGATCTTTACCCCCTTTCCCAGCCTGAGTGTGGCCTTGTGTGTGTAGCCTTACCATTGCTGACTGATGAGCTATGGTTCTCCCTCCCACTCAGCAGCATTCTTTCATGGTAAGGTTTGTCTCTCTATCAGACTATACCTTGCTGCCTCCCTTTTTTCCAGGCTATGTATGTGTTTATTTCCTTTGATCTTCCTAGTAAACAGGTCATTCCTTCCACCCTCTTGTCTATACCAGTTATATCTATAACATTACTTGTTTGCCTGCACTCTTCTCAGTAGGCCCTGCCCCAAGTGGTATTCCTATTAGCACTTCAAAAGTGAATTGATCTGTCTTTTTTTTAATGAGTTATGAGTTGAAGTTTTCTATCAGCATTTGTATCAAGGGTCTTTTCTGGAGTACTGCTCTCCACAGCCTCTGGCTTACTGTTTTGACCCCTCTTCAGTGAGTGTTGTCACCCTGTGGATGTTTCTGCACTTAGATTTGTTCAATTTCTTGCTATTCCCTCTATGTCCCACTCTTCATTTATTGAAATCCCTTTAGGATGGTGCTTCTAATAAGTGATTTGCAATTCACACTCCTTCTGGGTGTTATCTTTGAATTTGATTGATGTATTTTTGTTCTCCTTTCCTCGATCCTATTGCAGATGGATGTAATGTCCAACACAGCAGGAGTCCCTGAGGAGCCCAACATGGCAATATTTACAAGCATACTCCACTTTCTATTGCAGGGGCTGATTTTAATCTCTTTCATTGTTATTCTCTGTATCCACCCTACATCTTTCTTGTTCTGCTTTGGGCCCAGTCCAACCACTGTTGAAGTCAACTGTGTCTGCACGGAATCCTTTAGAGATGGATCGGGATCTACAGGAATATTATGTCTGAAGAAACTGAATAAAAATACTCACTGAAATCAAAGACAACTCTGCAGGAAAGCTCTCTGTACAACCAGTTGTCTTGTCAGTGAGTGAAACCCTTAGGGGTAAATTTACTGAGCGACTCAAGGGACTGTACCCCCTCCTCCTCCCACCAGCATGGTCCACTATGGTGTATGCTCCATCTCATATGATGGATAAGCAGCTGCTTTTTCTTCACTGTCCCCACCCAACACACACACCCTGTGGTTTTCCTCCTCCCATCAACATTGTGAGTATAATCTGGCTGTAGAGTCTATCACTTGGATCCAACTACTTCTCAATGTGACCTGTCTCTGTGTGTAACATATTTCTGTTTTGTTCTTCCTGCAGAACAACTACTAGTAGTTTCTGATTATTAGAGACCAATTTTCACCTGGAAAGGATGTTAAGTTAATTGATCTGTAATTCCCCTTTTGGAAAAGAAGCATTATGTTTTCCCTCTGCCAGTCATCAGGGCTTCCTCAATTCTTCAGGAGCACTTGAATATAATGGATAATGGGCCTAAGAGTTTTTCAGCTAATTCCTTTAACACTCTCGGGTACATACCATCTGGCCCTCTGTGCTGATTTGAATGCATTGTGCTCTTAATATTTCTTTGCTGTTTCTTTAATGATTTAGCTAACTTTTAGCTCTCAGCTTCTTGACTTTCCTTTGATTGCTCATTGCACATAATGTTTTTAAAGGAAATTTAGAAAACTGAAATAGGTGATGATTTTTTTTCAGCTCACTGTATCCATGGCAGAAATGAAATAACTTTTAAAACTCACCTTTCATCAAGAAGCATTGGGTCTTAAAAGTCTGAGCTGCAGCTATTATCTTTTAGCCTATACAAGCAAGGCTGCATCTACAGAACATTTTGTGCTATTTGAAAGGTCTCACGCAAGAGAATTTTCTCTTAGTCTAAGACCCTATATCCAAGTTTTGTCTACTCAATACCAGTAGGAAATTTTCCCTTTTTCCTATGGTATCCTATTTTTTGTCTCTCCAAGCACATTTATGTGACCCTGCCTACATCCTTCAGATACTTGTAGACTCATGCCTGCTATTTTCTTATCTCTTCACCAGGTTATATCTAAGCTTCACTTAATCTTCATAAATCAAACCCACACCAAATGATCTGATCATGTCTCTACTCTTCTTTGAGGCCTCTGATTTTACAGTGTTTGGCATTGTGATGCCAAGAAATTAACAGCAACCTTCCATCTGTACCTAAGCCAGGCCGGTTAGTGTGATGCCCACTGAGAATGGCATGGGTCTTTTGCAATGCAAGCTGGCTGCCAAAAGTTAGGTGTAGATTGTCCTCCTATATCACCTCCCAGCCTTTCCTTATGTGGCTGCTTCTGAGTGTCCTTCGGGGATATTTTTTCCTGAGTGCTGGTAGCCTATAGTATTCCAGTCTCATTATGTTATTTCCTGGCCATATTGCTAATCTCTGTAAGTGCCACAGGGTAATTTCTCTGTTCAATAACATTAAAACTCCTCCCATTCTAGGATCAACACCATCTTGCTGTACCATTTCCCCTGCTGACTTATATGTGAATTGCTTTCATTTTTCTCCAACCTTTTCTTCCTATTCTACCACATCCTTTCTAGAATATTAAAAGTCATATTAAAATGACTTCTATAGCATTTCCTTTTCCTTTTTTTTAAAAAAAAAAATCTGCTTTCTACATATGCATGTTAGACACAGCAGATTTACACTAGGCTACCTCTAATACATAGTGTCCTTAAAATAGCTACAGATGATGGGTCTGCTCACATGTTGAAAGATGTAATAAAAGGTAAGTAAAATTCATTAGATGAAAGTGCAAGTAGGCAGCATGTCTACCAGGGCAAGATCATGGTTTCAGTTTGAATGTGAATCATTCCCTATACAATCCACCAAGGATGGAGAGGGACAGCCTCCTTTCTTCTCATTTTTATGTGTCACTAGATGAGAAAGCTCCTGTCTTATCTCAGGTCAGACTCACCAAAAGGATTATGCTGTATCTACTCTGCACTTCTCACTTTCTTCAGCTCCTATATGGGTGGGAAGGCAGAAGCAGATCAGTTCAGTCTCCTGAACCCTGCAACCTTTGATGACATTGATGCTATTGGGTAAGGGTATTCCTAAGGCTGGTCTTAGCACCAGGCTTGCCTCCCTCCTGCATAGCACATGTTCTGGGCATAGACATACAGTGCCATGGAGGGGCACACAAGGCCTGCATACCTCTTCAGCCCCAACACCCATCATCCTGGCAAAGATGTGAGGAGACCCCAGGGCCTGTGTGCAACATTAGCGAGGAGATCCTTGGGCATCAGATAGCTTGGATGGCCTTCAGGCATGTTCAGGAGCTGCTTCCTGTGCTGTAGGGACACCACCTTCAAGCCTGGTAACTGTGATTGCCTTCCCTTCACCCTCACTTTGGAAAATTGTCATGCCATGGTCTCCAGCACTCCATTCCTTTGGCATGTCCTTCAAGGTGGTGTCTGGATATGGACTAGTCCATGCCTGTTAAAATTCTGGATGGGAGGCAGGGCAGGATAGGGCACTGGATAACTTCCCAGAGCCTTCAGGCTCCAGAGAAGAAATGACCCATTTTTCCTTCTGAAAAATGAAAGAATTACAGAGACAATAAACAAAGGGCTTCATTAAACCCTCTGTTTGCAGGAGATCATGAAGATTTCACTGATACTATACTCTTCTGCAGGAGGAGGGATTAAGAGTGTTACGGGACAGATTTGCAAACCCTGGAGAGAGTAAGTATCCAACGGAAACATTTGGCAATCCCCTTCCCTTCCTCTTCTGAGTCTCACCCTGGCTTCTGGTAACACTTAGAACAAAACCATCAGCTCTTGCTTATTTTAATGCGTTCTCTATTTTGCCCTGAACACAAATGAAACATCAAAGCTCTGTCGCAGGCACTTGCAAGTAAAAATAGCTCTAAAGCCAATATATTTAAGGCCCTTGAATGATATCTCTGAAATAATTCATCCTAAGCCCATGAGGGGCGAATGGTGGTGTTTGTTAAAGGAATGTGTGTTGTGCTGACAGTGGGCAGTACTGACAAACAGCAATGAGTGATACTGCAAAATGAAAGGAAGGTGAGAAATGGGGCCTGCATTGCACTGTAATGTGGAAGAAGAGCAAAATATATTTATGATAAAAGTCAGTTCCAGGATGCCTTTATTTTCTCTTCCAATCTGATCCTTCTCTTCTCTTCTTAGAAATTTAGATTTTGAATGTGTCTTTCTTGGTACATGAGAGTATGGTAAACCTTGGTACATCCATGGTACATGGGAGCACGACTCTCTCCCTCCCATATAGTACTGCAATTTGTTTATTATCATCCAGGACTCAGTTATTCTCTGTGACTACCCATTTTTGAAGTAAGATAAATCAAGGCTGTGAAAGTATCCAACACATGCTATGTAGTCCCTTTGTATCAGTCTTTTGTCTTTATTGCTCTGTATTTGAGTAAAATACTGTTCTTTCTACTCTCTGTTACTACAAATTTCTGTCTTAAATTACTTTGCTTCACAGGTAAATATTGTTTCCTCTTTCCATCTTCTAGTAACAAATTTAATGCACCTTTACAATCGTTATTCCTTACTGCCTTTACATCTGCACTTTCTCACTGAAACTTGGGCAAAGATAGCTTGAGCCATTGCAATAACATTACCAGGTGGGGTTTTATGGAAGAGATCAGTATAAGTCCTGTGTTCCTCTGATCTGATGTTTTTCATCACCATTTTCCAGCAAATGGTTCCCAAATGTAACATTTGTAATTAGTCTTTCTCAGGTATGATGGAGGGGTGCTGCAGAGTATTCCACAGGCTCCTACTTGTTTTGACAGACAATTTATGAAATCTCTCAAGTTGTGAATGTGGCTCTTTTTAATAGGATGATACTCAAAATAAGTTGGAAAGTAGACTTGATTTTAAGCACAGACACACATCCTTCAAAGGCTGCTACATAGAGAAACCCACTGAAGTGAGTATATCCTTATGGCTCACCAGTGAGGAACATGAACATGGCCATATGGAGCAGATGCAGGTTTCAAACCACTGTCTGTGAGCAGTGCAGTTGAGACTCCTGTTAGCTGAGCCAGAGAAGAATAATGGGTCAAAAATGGCCAAATACAAAGGGGCAAATGCTGGAGGGTGTGAAAAAAACAGACCTACGCCTTGCAGCCCTCAAGGCTGCTCTATTAACGTGAAGACTTGCTACATTTATTTAAGCAGGATGAACAAGATAAAAAGAGCTTGTTGATGCTGGATGCTGGGGCAGTGTTTAAGACATCCCTGACTCACTGCTCACAAGCTGGGACTCGTTTTGCAAGTTCAGTCCCTGTTCAGATAGGATCAGGGAATGTCTCTGGGCTGGATTGCGAAGGAAGCAGAGTCTTGCCAAATATGCTCTGCCGCAGCACCGTCCAGACCCGTCAGATGATATTTCTTCTAATTTTACTAATGTATGCTTGGCCCTGATTCCACACTACCTGAGGCTACAGCCGTAATAAAAACACGGCACACATGCTGTGGGTGGGTGCATGCAGCTGGTGGGAGTTGAGGCACGTGAAAATGAAAAACACAGCCCTTTCTTAATTGCTGCATAGAAATCAAGACATAATATTCTTCTGATTCCCTGCCTTCTCCCTCTCTCTGTGGCACAGCCTTACCCATAGCCCTGTCAGTTGCCAGAGAAGATGACAACAGGTTTCCTCTGTACGTAGGTTGCTCCATATCCAGAGCAATGCTCAGATTTTCAGGCAGAAGTGGGCTTGTATGCCACACACAGCTTGTGTTCAGGTGTGTCTCCTATGCCAGGACAATCCCACATACCCATCTTGTGGGTTATACTGGTGGATGGGCTGTTGGTGGTCTAATCCTTACCTGAGGACAAAATCAGCAGGCTACTGTCCTGCCATGGTCATGCAGAATGTCCATTCCTGGGGTGGAGTGGAAGAGCCCTGGACACACATTTGTCTCCTAACCATGAGCTGCGTCTCTGGGGGAGGTGGGTTGTATTACAGGTCTGGGCTGTGTGAATATCTCAGCTCATGGGTCTAGAAAAGCTGGACTTCTTTGGGCCATGAGCCCTCCTGAATATGCCGTTTATAACAACATCAGCATTGTGTCTGTAGAAAAGAAATTAAACCTGGGGCCTAAGAGAAGACACAGCCTTGATGGAGAAAAGTAAAGCTAGCACTACCATTCATGGGACTTGCTAGTGAGAGAACATGGGGAACCTATTTACTTTAACCAAGAAACAGTGCTGAACCTGGGACCGGACCTCCGGCTGTTTCTGGCCCAGGTGTGCTGCCTTGGTGAGGGTGTTTGCCCTGGGGGTGCATACCTCCATCTGCCAGTACTGACCCTCATCCTGAAAGGGAAGGAGCAGACAGGAACTCCTTGATGCAGCCTTCTTTCTGCTCTTGGGATGCAAACCTGGGCATTAGAGGGATACTCCATCAAAGGACCAGAACACTTTGAGACACAAATATCTTGTTCACCTCTGAAACCAGCTGGCTATTGCAGCTCTGGACCTCCCTGCCACAACACCTCACTAACACATGCCCCTGATATCACTTGCTAGGGGTCACCTTGTTCTCTGATGGCATTTCCCACTGGAATCTCTTGCAGAAATAATCAGCATGGATTAGAGAAATCCACAGGTAGCGCTGAGGAGGCAGCTTATATGCTGGGAAATTTGGGAATTTTATGGACCTGTAGAAGATTCAAGCTTCTGACATTAGACCGAATCCTTGCTTCTGAGGTTATAGTGAGAATTGGAGATATCAAGAGTGTTTTCAGCCTAAAAATTTGCGTTCATCACACATAGCATAGTCTATTCATGGGGTTTTTTTTCAACAACAGCATTTTATTTACTGGCAGCATTTTTTGCTGGCTCATGTTTAGGAACTTCACCTGCTGATGCCCAACCCTGCAGGATGATATGCAAGTAAGGGCCTTCCACTACCTGATGGGGGTCTACAGGAAGGCTGAGGAGGGACTTTTTACAAGGACAGGTAGTGACAGAACAAGGGGTAATGGCTATGAACTGGAAGAGATAAGATTTAGATTAGACATAAGGAAGAAATTATTTACTATGAGGGTGGTCAGGCACTGGCCCAGGTTGCCCAGAGACACTGTGAATGCCCCCTCCCTGGAAGTGTTTAAGGCCAGGTTGGATGAGGCTTTGAGCAACCTGGTCTAGTGGAGGGTGTCCCTGCTCATGGCAGGGGTATTGAAACTAGATGATTTTTAAGGTCCCTTCCAACCCAAACCATTCTATGATTCATTCTATGATTCTATGACACAAGAAATAGAAAATGGTCAGTTCCTTCTTCCACTTCTTCTTCTGATCCATTTCACACGGTTGGTATATTACTGATTGCTTTTTTTTAAACTGTTCTATGCTGCCATTTATCTCAGGTGCCTTAAAAACAGTTGCCCAAGCAATGTACCGTTATATCAGAAGGAGTTTCTTTTCCTCACTCTCTCTGAGGGAACCTCCACCCCTTTCTAGGCAAAGCACATGAGATGCTAAGTCTTAAAATTTATGGAGCCTGATTTAAAAGGCAGGACGTCTCCTGGTCTCAAGGGAAGGGAAATGACCCTTGGCTTATTTTGCAGTCACTCCTTCTCAGAGAAGGAAGTGCTAATAAGCACTCACTTGAGGCACAACAGCTTAGGACAAACGAAGGCCAAAAAACAGCTGCGTAATTGCTGTGACTGGGAATAAAGAGGAGCCAAGGTGAACATGTGAGAAGTTTCCCTTGTGAGCTCTGTAAACAATACACATCAGTAGTCACGCTCATGTCTGAGGCAGGAGCTACTGAACATCCAGATCTGCCCCTGGGCAGTTGCTTCCCCTTCCAACTCAGCTGGAGCCTGTTGCAGGTGCTGGGCAGTGGGGATGGGTCCATGGTTGCAGCAAGGGAGAGGAGACAGAAGAGAGAGTCAGCATTGGGAAAAAGAAATGCATAAAAACCATCACAGATGTTTGTAGGAGTTAGACATGGAGAGAGTACACCACACACCCTGGGGATACCTGAGCACTTGAGCAGTTTGAGAACAGCTCTGAAACCCAGTCACGCTCACCCAGGGGAAACCTCAGGTGAGATCTCAAAGCACAGCATCCTCTGGCTCTCAGGAGCCCTCCTGGAGGCTGTCAGGGCACTTCAGCTACACCCAGTACCTTCTACTGGTGACGAGCTTTCCCACAGCCTCCCCAGCAGGGACCTATCCCCTTGGCTCTGCCACCTCCGAGTGGCTCAGCCCTGGGTGCCACTCCACGCACTCCAAAAGTGACCATGCTCCGGGCCCCATGAGGCACCATGCACACACAGTAACACGGACTCAACCCAGCTGTAAGTCAGAAGGGGCCATTAGTTTATCTTACCTGGTTTGGCAATCACAGACCATCAGATTTCACCCAAGTAGTGGGTCTGGCGACTTCGTTAGGCACAATATCTTGGACTGTTCAAGACTACAAGGTCTTGGTCAAAGGTCTGTGAACGGGATAGACCAATCCTGCTGCTGTCCAAAGCTTCATCAGTGGCAAAGAAGGGTGTGGGTGATCTGTGCCTCCATGGTACCAGGAGGCAACCAGCAACCCACTACTGTAGAGGAAGGCAAAAAGAATCCAGATCTTTGCTCTCTGATCTGAGCAAGAAACAGTTTTGAACCTCACAGTAATCACTTTGACCCTCAGCAAGTTAGCGTCAAGAATCAAAAGGGGATGTGACAACACTGCCATGTACAGCTGTTGCACCACTTTTCTTGTTGCACTTCCACTTATTGCTCAAGCACGGTCCATGACCCTTCTGACCAGAATTTGTCAGTGTTCTACTGAATAAAAATTCACAGCAATAGTGTATAACATCCACCTTAGTAATTGTTAATAGTTCCCAGACAATCTGTAAAATGAACATAAGCAATTTCTTAAAGAAAGACTTGATGCACACAGAAACTTGTACATGTTATTTGAATAGTACAAATAGCTTATAAGAAAATCAGTTATCAGGCAGTAAATCTAGTAGTCCTAGACAATAAATTTGTGTTTCTTATTTATATGGCCTCTTCTTGCTGATACATACTAAAAAGTCTCAGAAGGGGATTTGCTGTCATGCAAATTCCAAACAAATCTTTTAGAGATGATGCCCCTCTGTATTGTCCTCATCTTACAAAAGTAAGGGAATGGCAGCACCTTAGCCTCTCCCCAAAAAGCAGTTCATCAATCGAGGTGATTAGCCTTCTGTATTTAGCGTTGGTGCAGCTGTACTTCGGGTACTATGTGTAGTTCTGGGCCCCACAATTTAAGAAGGATGTGAAGGTACTTGAATGCATCCAGAGGAGGGTAACAAAGCTGGTGAAAGGGCCGGAAGGAATGTCCTATGAGGAATGGCTAATGACTTTGGGTTTGTCTAGTTTGGAGAAGAGGAGGCTGAGGGGCGACCTCATGGCTCTCTACAGCTTCCTGAGGAGAGGACATGGAGAAGGAGGTGTGATCTCTTCTCCCTGCTATCTAGTCACAGGACACATGGGAATGGTTCAAAGTCGTGCCAGGGGAGGTTCAGATTTTACATTAGGAAACCTTTCCGTACCAAGAAGGTGATCAAGCACTGGAACAGGCTTCCTTGAGAAGTGCTTGGTGCCTCTTGCCTGTCAGTGTTTGAGACATTGGATCAATGCCCTTAATAATATGCTTTAACTTTTGGTCAGCCCTGAAGTGGTCAGGCAGCTGAACCCATTGTAGGTCCCTTCAATCTGAAAATATTCTATTCTATTCTATTCTATTCTATTCTATTCTATTCTATTCTATTCTATTCTATTCTATTCTATTCTATTCTATTCTATTCTATTCTATTCTATTCCCTTTGCCAGAGACCTTTCTCCTTAGCCCTCAGCTGCTGCCAAAAGCCCCTTCTTGCCTTCCATACATCCCACAAAGTCCAATTCCCCTGAGGGACAGGTTGCACAAATGGAATCCACGAGAGAGAGCTGCTAAAACACAATCCTCCCTCTCTCTGCACCCTAGTTTGGTGGGTGCAGCTGAGTGCGACCTGCCAGATCGACCGCCTACGCTCTGTCCTGGGGAAATGACACCTGAGAATTTCCAGTATGTGCTACATCCTTTCACTGGCTGCTTATGGGAACTCCCAGCTGAATCACCCAACCCTCTGCAGATGTACACGCATTTCCTACTGTTCGTCTCTGGAGAAACCAATCTGTGCACCCTCCTAGAGCATGTGAGGTATGCTGGCAAGGCCAATCAGACAAACACCAGCCAGACAGAAGAGTTGTTTCAGGAGCACGTCAGCCTGCAGGTCTGTCCCTTTTGCTGTGATATAGGGAACTGGAAGTATCCTGAGCTTTCAGAGAAAGGTGATAAATGAACAAAAAATATACTCTTAGAATGCATCTACCCCTGCAGGAGCCATGAGCTGGTATTACTGTCATATTCTGAAGACAGAGCCACATAAGTGATAACCACATTGAGGACAATTACAGATGGCTGCCTTCTCCATTCTGTCCAGGAAGAAGGAGAATCAGGGGGAAGAGTACCTCCCACACCATCAGTCTTACCCCACTGTACCTACTCACTTCACCACTCTATTTCCAATAGCTAGATCAAAGCACATCGTGCACAACAACGTCCTCTCTTGCTACAAGTGGGAAGGTGAGATGTCAGTGGACTCCTTACTGCAAGGCTGGGTTTGCCAGGCTTCGTGTTTGATTGTGTTGCACCTTCATTAACAAGACTGAAAAGCCTCTTCAGTTCCCCTTTGTCAGATCTCTTCCAGGTGGAATCACCTACAGGCAGTAGTTGTCACTTCCAAACCTGCTGTCTGACAAGCAAAAAACCATCCCGGTCCTCACTCCACAAGCTCATTTTCCAGTTGCAGCTTCACTTCACTGATCCTTCTCTACACCCTCCAGTGTCTTGTGACAGATGCAAGATTGCTTTCCTGATTACACATCACTCCACTTTCCATCCCTCTGTGAAAGAACTAGACTTTTCTTGTCACCCCACTGCATGGAGAGCACCTCTTGTTGTCATTGGCATCGCTTCCCAAGACAGTCTGCCATCCTGTAGGTGAACCCAGGGTCTGCTTGAGATGAAGAGCTTGCAGCTGTGCCAGGCTTTCCAGAGAGCATTTGTCAGAGCATAAGTACTTTAAGCAAACGGGAACATAAAGAACAGGCTGACTATCCCTACCCTTTGCTAGCCAAGTCCTGCACATGTTGCCCAGTAAAATTCTCAAATGAGTCAAGGCATTTAAATCATTATCATCATAAAGTTCCCCTCAGACTGAAGGGTGTTCAGATAGATGACAAACACTATATCTAAGAAATATGGATCACCGAAATCTGCTGCTGCAACACAGCTGCTTTGGACAGGAGCACAGCAGCTATCCCAAGCCAGGAGTGTTACACAACCATTGCCTAGAAAGGAGGAAATTAACAAAACTTCTCTGGTTTAAATAACAGAAGAAAATCTAGTAAGTTAAAACTGGAAATTAACAAAACTTCTCTGGTTTAAATCACAGCAGAAAATTAAGTAAGTTAAAACTGGGCTTGGCCAGTGACACTCAGACTCCAGCAACTGGGAATGGGAGATAATGGTGGTTCTAGTGGCCACAAGCCACCAGGAAATTAAAAGTAGCTTTCTATTTGGGAGGCTGGAGGCCAGCAGCACCGTGGGCCCTACTAGCACTGAATCAGTCCTAGGATGACCCAGCCTGACAGGACTTCCTGCAACATCTGGATTTTCTTTGGATGTCTCTGCCAAGTCATAGCTTGTTCCAAGCCTGCTGAGTTCATGAGACCTGAGATGAGACAGCTGGCTGAGGGCTGGCAGCACCAAAGGCAAGAACTGTGCAAACAACCTGGTCACCCATTTGCCAGCAATCACACGGGCATCTGCACAGACCAGGCGCAGGCTGCCGGGGATGGTCCAGGCTTCACTCATGTTAGCAGCCTCACCGTTGTGTGGCAATGGCAAGGTTGCACAGGGATGGCCAAGTCCTTTCTCCATCCCTGACAGCTTTGCCCAAGGTGGCTGCACACACAGAGCAACCTACCTTCAAGCAAGCTTCGACAGGAGCAGCTCACAGCGAGGGATTCGTCCTCCATTACACAAGCTGATGGTGCGAGAGGGTGAGTCACGACACCTGGGAGGGCGGCTGAGTGAATGGGGCACCCCAGGAGAGATGTGTCTGTCTATCCCTGCCCGTTCCCTGTGGCCTCTTGGGCCAAGCTTGTCCATGGACACTCCGTCCACTTTTCCACTCCATCTCTTGCATAAACTTCCACAGAAGAAGGGTGCTTTTCTATGGATCCACTTAAAATTTTGATGCCCCTTGCAAAGCACAGGATGTCTGCATTGTAACAAAACAACAGATCTGGTTTGCAAAAAATCATCCTCTATCAGGATGGACCTGCAGGACCCACGGATGCATAAGGACATAAACAAATGCTGCAGTCCCCAGTGGTACTCGTGGCGGTGGATCATGATGGCTGGTAGAGCTGGTCAGGGTGTTCGTGCTGGTGGTGGCACGGTGGGCGACACACATTACAGGTGTTTCCTCAACAGCACAGCTGCTTGGGCTGAGCTGAATTTTTGAAGAAAAAAGCAAAGCTCTGGTGTAGTGTTTTTGTGAACGTGGAGGGTGTGCCGTGGAGCCAGAGTGTCTGGGACAGCCACGGTCAGAGGAAGCTGCTGCGGCTGCTCGCGGAGGAGGAAGTCGGCGTCCCAAGGCTGGAGGCAGGGCGAGAGCTGGTTCTTCCTGGAGAGGAGAGGAGGTGCTGGGAGGGAAGCTGGAGAAGGGAGCCCAGCCTAAGAAACGGAAGGAAGAGGCTCAGAGAGTGCACTGCTGATGTGGATGCAGAGGAGAGAGCTGGGAAAGGAGCTTGTCCCTATGGCTTGTCCCTGCAGAGAGGAGGACGCGGCTGTTGCGAGATGTAGGAGAAAAGCCTGAGGTTTCGAGCTGGAGGGAGAGGAAGGAGAGAGGTCACCTTGGCCAGACATGGCTGGAGGAGGTGGAAAATAAGCCACGAAATGGTGAATGGAACTGGAGGGTAAAAACCAAGTGAACTAGGAGGGAGGGTAAATGCCACTAGTAATTGAGAGTCATCATTCAGTGCTGCCATAAAGGCCTAAGCTGAAATGTGGAGGCATCCTGGAGCAGCCAAGGAGAATAAAACCCCAAACTTTGCCCTCAGGTATTTGTAGCAAACATGCAATCAATCTTACCTTATATACTCAGGGCCCAATTTCACCATCATTTTTGTTTTACTCAGTTAAAACCCTTAAACTTTACCTGGCACCACTTAAATCTGATGAAAGGAAACGCTAGAGCAGGGAATGGGCATATATTTCTTGCTAGAAAATCCCCACGTGCCTGGACACAAGTAAACAGCAGACTGAAGTCATACAGTCAGAAGCAGGCTAGAAACATCCAGCAGTACGTGGGGCAGGTCACCAGCATGTGCCATAGGCATCTCCTCCACTGCACAGAGAAGCCAAGCTATTGGAGTACACAGCCCCCAGGGCAATGGCAACTAGCCATGGGGCAATGCCAGGGCAGGATTTCTAGGGAGCTGGAGCAGAAGAAGAGGTCTGCTATGTTGCAGCCACACAGAACTGCTCCCAAGAAAGGAGTCAGACAATGATGCTTTCTGGGTAGGGGTTTTACTAGTCAGTTCTGCTAATCCAGACCCAAGTGCTTCCTGCCCAGCCAAGCCTCGGACTGAAAACTGGGTCTATTGTTGGGTCCTAACACCTCTAGCCCTTTGAACGTACCCTACAGATGTCCTGATCAACTACTGGAGTAAACTCCTTACCCAAGGGCAGCACAGCATTTAGCAACAGCCTGCAGTGCAGCTGGCAGCACCCAGGCTCCTTGCTCTCCAGTGCTTGGCAATCCTTTGGTTTATTCTGCTCAGTCCCTGGTACTCGCTGCCATTGAGGGGCTTGTAGAAATAGAGGTAGGAGGTGACAAACATCAAAGCTCAGTAATGTCAGGCTGGATCTTCAGAAATGCTGCATTTGGCTCACACTGGCTGGAGTTCAGCAGAGATGTGCAGGTGCAGAAGTGTGTGTCGCTGGTGTGGTTCGTAAATCGTGGGCTGTGGGCTGAGTTCCTCACGTTGGCATCTGATCCATAGCCCACAAGGTTTTAAAACAAGTAGCTCCAAGAACAGATGAAGAGGCAGAGCTGAGCTGCCCAGGGCTGCATGTCTTGTGACTGGAGACTCTGGTGTCTCATAAAACATGAGATGTGGCTGTGGCTGAGCCATTATAACATCTTCTGAAGACACCCTTTCTGCCTGCTGTGGTTGAGGTAATTTTGCAGCTTTTCCCTGCAAGCTAATGAGGTTTCTCTCTCCTTAAAGCAGAGACAAGCATTCACAAACGTATTAGGAGTCTAGCAGATCTGAGAGCCCTTTCCTTCTGCCAAATGTTTGTTGCAAGTGGTCAAAATGATCAAAAGTTGACCTGGAGGGAAAGAGAATGATACAAACAGGCTTGCAAATCCTGACTAGAGAAACTGCATGAAACGAAGCTACAAAATTGTATCTTTTTTTAATTAAGTAGAGTTTTACTAAGGAGTGGCATGTATTGTGGCTATCACACACAGAATTTGGATGTATTAAATATTTCTAAAATTATATGGCACTCTGTTGTGTGTTATTATATGTCTATTTGAGGTTTTTACCTGCAACAGCCCTAACAATTAAGTCTGTATAATTTTTGCTAAACCATCCTGCAAGGTCAGAATTGTGGTCAGTGCTTCAGCAAAGAGAAGAGCTGAGGTCTGTGAAGAACAGCTTGTCAAGATGGAAGACATGCAGCACCTGCGTTCTCCCATCACTCATGGGAGAGCAGATACTGTGTTTTCATAACAGCATTTTTCCTAAGAGTGTCTGCAATACCTGTTTTGAATGCTGTCAGTCTGTGAGAGGAGGTGACAGTGTAATATGGAGACAGTCCCAGACAATGGAGTAATTTGTAATAGCATGGAGATGGCATTGGAAAGTGTCCAAAAACGGCTTCCTACACACAAGATCTAAATGCACCATTTCTGCTTCTGAAAAGTAACACCTTAGGCAGTTCTGGATGTCTCCTTGATTTTTAGAAGTGGCTTGGAAAGCGTTAATATCAGTTACGAGTACCAAGAGCTTTGCAGGTTCTGCTGCTCTGGATGGAAAAGCAAAAAATATCTTGTCTCGTTTCATGATTCAGCCCTGTAATTTGTGGTTTCAGTTCTAATGGCAAAAATCAGCATGGTAGTAGAGATGCAGGAATAGTAAGCCCCTGTTCAGATTCCCAGCCTGATCTTTACTGTCTGAGTTTTAAACCTGAAATTTGTACAAAATAAAAGCTGTATCACCTTTCATAGCAGACAGGGAATTTATAGAGCACAACATGCAATTACCCTACAACATGTATTCCTTTAGGAAGACTAAAGTCTTTCACTAGAACTTTAAATTAAATATGGAAAATGTGGTTTAAATGGATTAAGTATTTGTCACAGAAAAAATCTTGGCAAATGTGTAGGCATATATGTATATGTACACATACGTGTGTGTGTATATATATACATGCACACATATATACATACATAAAAACACACATAGATATTTTCATGAGTTGGCCATTTCTCACTGCAAGAGCCTTCTGATAGAGCTGGGTGCAGGTGTTTGCCTGCTAAAAATAGTTTATGCATGATCTTCAGGCAACTGTTCTTATCAGCTCTGCCTGCCAGTGGCTGCATCCCCTCAAGTATTATCCAGCTTTTACAATCTGCCTGAATAAAATAAAACAAAGACCTTAATTAAGAAAACTCAAGCTGGCCAGCTTGGTCTTAGGCACCTTTCTCCCTGCTTTCAGTCTGAAATTAGCTTTCTATGAAACAGACGAAAAATCCCAATAAGAAACTGGTAAAGGATGAGGAATGCTCTCAATACCGAGATCCAAAGAGGAATAAAGGTGTGGCTTGTGTTTCATCTTTAAGCATTAGATAAGAGCATGGCCATGAAATACCTCAAAGAGACATTATCAGAACCTGAACTGTGTTTTCTCTTACAGTAGCCTTTGTTGAGGAAATCTGACAGCAAGATCTAGCAACCAGAGCAGTGCGGCATATATTCCAGAAGGGGATTTTTATACCTGTAGAATCCATGCACAGGACCAATGGTGAGAACCTACATGTGTTGGGCATCTATAGATTTAAAAAATATTGCCAAATTTTGCACAGGTGCACCAGAGAACTGCAGAAATGAGCAGCGAGCTGCCTAAAATGCTTACTTTGTTTCACTCAAGGAAGACTGTGTGGTCACTTGGTGAGTAAGCACGTTCCCAGGTAAAAGGTATATTCATATATAAATATGAAATGGAGAGCCATGCAGAGGTTTGGAGCCAGGAGGGACTGAAGCACAGGGTGATGTAACCCCACCAGCTCAGATCTGGAGGCTGCACCAGACCAGTGCATCCATTTCTGGGTTTGACCGCACTGCAGAAAGTTTGGTTCGATCTCTACCCACCTTTCCCAGTTGTGTCTTACCAGTGAGAGTGCTTATTCACTGGAACTAACTGGGGAGGGAGTTGTTATCATCTGTCTCTTTGGTAGAGATGAAAGTTTTGCTGTAGCCTCAACACGAGTTACAGGGCTCAGCTCAGGGGTCACTGGATGAAATACCATGACCTGTAACATGCAGGAGGTCAGTCTTGGTGACCTAACTGTCCCCTTTGGCCTTACACTCTATGAATACTCCTGCAAGACCAACTGCCTTAATCCCTTACCAAAGAGATGGGGGATACTGATCTTCTCTCGTAAGACTTTCCGTCTCTATTACGGTGCACACTCTTAAGCAGCTCACGTTCACCCATATGGTCAAGGACATACTTTGCATTTGTCTTCTGCTCTGGTGTTAATGATCCTACCAGATGCATTCACATATGACTGCAGGAAATTCACCCAGCATGCGCAGTCATTTTGGAATAGTGCATTGAGTAAGAGATACCAGCTTTTGGGGGGTGAGCAGGGGAAACTCGTGTTGACTCATTCCAGCAAATTTCAGAGAACAAAAAACAAATAGGTGAATCCTCTTCTTTCTGGTAAAGTTTCCTGTCACCAACACAAGCGTCTCTTCAAACAAAAGATTCCACCCCCCTCCTCAGATGTCGTCAGACACTGAATTTCTAATATCTGATAACACTCATTCCCATAGCAACAAACAGTGGTGACCCAAACACAGGATTATGTGACTTCACTCAGAGTCGAGCAGAATATTAACAAGGATACTGATAGCTAATACTTTCCACTTCTGTGGCATCTCCCTTCAGAGGATTTCAAGGAGCTTTCCACATCATCCCCAATTTGCAGATGAAGAAACGAAGAGGAGAAGAAACAAGTGACCTATTCTGAGATCAAGAAAAGAGGCTGGGCTCAGAGTACCCAGGAGGGAGGGAGGAGAAGAGTGGTAAAGACCAGGTCTTCTGGACTGCGAGTAGCACATGGAGCTGATAAGGTCTTGCTCTTCCACATCCCTGGGGACTGCTTTCTTTGGGATAACGTGTCCACCTGGCTGATTCCCATCCCCTTTCTCTCTTCTCTCAGAGGGTTCTCAAGTCAAAAATGGCATTTGTAGGTCCAGCTGCCCTCTACTAACATGCAATGGGCCGGCATTTCCTCTCCTAACAATACCCAGGCTGCTGGACCCGTAGTAACTGGCCCAAAGGCACGGAGGTTTCATTCATTCAAAGTGATTTACTTCAGGTGATGCAAAGGCAGAGGCAGTTTACAAATACAGGGTGCCTGGCCTCAGACCTGAAATACATGAAATGCAAATCCAGGAGATTAAACTTCATCAAAGGGACGTTAAAGAAGCAACTGGGTGAACAAGCACCATGCAATGCTCTCCTGGAGTCAAGGGAGAGATCCCAGTGTCTGAACTTATGCAACACATCATGGAAAACAACCTGTATCTCACTGACGGCAAGTTGAAAAGACTGTTGCATCTTCAAAAACTCAAGGAGTCTTTTAATTTCAAAAGAAATTTAATGAAAATGATAAAAGGAAGCGCATCCCTATCTCTCCTCCCTCAGATAATTGGGTGTAAATACCAGCTTCTTTTCATGCATCAGACCTTTTATCTGTAATTAGAATTGGCTTCATCCAGATCCACTGGTATCCCATGCAAAGGGAGTTCTGATGGTGTAATAAAATGCCACGTGATTATTTATTTATTGTTATAATACATGTCAGAACAACTTCCAGAGATTTGTCTGGGTTTAGAAAAGAAGCTCTGAAAGGCTGCTCTAAACTGAAGCCCAGGAAGAGATCCTTTTGCTTGTCTCCATGATACTGTGCTATCTTGGTTGTCTGTTCGCTGTGTTTGAAGAACAGGGACATTTCATTTGATGAAGCACTTGGGCATGCGTTTACCTCCAAGTACTGTAGGAAGTACCTTTAGAAACTAGGAGAAGTTAACCACATGCTTAAACCACACTTGAAATAACCTGATTCTTTCTGTTTGCTGGGAATTTCAGAAAACCAAGAAAGCTTTAAAAAAGCAGATCAAATGAAACATTTTTTTCAGTCCTAATAATCTATTTAACCTGGGACTACTTGAAGACTTATTTCACAGAAAAAGAAAAGGATAATTTGGAGGGAAAGGGACCAGGGTTACAGAGGTTTTTAGTAGTGTGTGTAGGATAGGGAAGCATGGACTGGATACTGCCTGTATGCCACAGCCCAGTGAGTAGGATGCCCACCTGCTGCATGGGAATCCCCTTTGCTGCACTGTGAGAGCCACATAAACTTCAGCTCTTCCTTCCTTCCTTCCCTCTGGGTGACTGCCCGAAGCACCTATTTTGCAGAGCACTGGTTGTGTGAAACCTGTTTTTTTTAGAGTTCCTCTCAGAAAGTTATAGCTTGCAGGGGTCTGTTGGAAATGCATGCGATGTGACCTCCATGCTGAAGAAAATAAGTGGTTTCTTAAGTTGGTAATGCTGAGCCAGATATAAGAAGAGGAGGGCTTCTTTGCAGATCTGCAGATATGATACATATTACAAGAGCATCATAGAAAAGTACCCTATACTCAGTCTGCATCTTCTCACCATAAATAAGCCTTCCATAATCTTTTTTGCCTCCCATAATCTTTTTTGCCTCCCATAATCTTTTTTGCCTCCCATTTGAGATAAGTTTTGGTTTAAAAAAAAAAATTAAAAAACCAACCAGAAGTACTTAGTTACTCTCAGGGCCTTCTAGAGGGAACTAATAATATCCTGTGAGAAAAGACCTGGCTGGGTTTACAGTGGAATTTCTGAGTGGCAGGCCTTGCTGAGGATTTGAGGCAACCCCATATCCAGTTGCCATCCTGGTTTGGGAAATGCTGTCTATGTGTAACAAAAAAAGGTGTAGTGTAAACCAACTGAGGGTTAAAGTTCTAAGCAAGCTCATAAATTAATATCCACTATGAAAGAAAATACGTGTATGTGATTGCACGCAGTTATTGCACATCTCTGCTGGAGAACAGCTGCAAAATCCCTGAGCAGCTACTGGAGCCGTGATCTCTACTACCCAACTCAAAGTGATCTTAGCTATGGCTCACATACCCTCTAGAGAGGCAAAGTGGACTTTGGGAGAAAAAACCCAAACAAACCAAACTCACAGAAGAACAGCCTTACCTTGGACCCTCTGCACATGACTCGAGCAGTCAGCCTGTCAAAGGAGAATCGCTTTAGATTTTAACCTCAAAGTGCTTTTTCTTGTGGCATGTTCTAAAGAAGAGACATTTGTTGCTTTTGAATGACATGAGAGTGTTGATAGAATTTGCAGAATGTTTTGATGCTGACAGAAAGCAAGTTTCTTTTTTATCCCTGTGGCTGAAACAAAGTGGACAAACAGTGCTGCGTCCCACACAGATCATGTCACATTTGTACCTGGATGCTAAAATATCTCCAAAACTTAAGTGAATTCAGGGAAAGAAACATTTTGCATAGCAGTTTTTTTTTTTTCCTGTCAGCTTCATGATACCCAACACCAGGCACACTCTTCCTACTAGCACTAGCCTAAAAAAAAAGAAGGGAATGGGTGTTTTGTATCAGTCAATGAGCTACCTAAAAACTCTGGAACAAAACTGAGGGACAAAGAGCATCTTCCAAATAAATTGCACCCAGCAGTTAGAAGTGACTTGGAAGCCAAAGTGTGTGAGGGGGATGCCAAAAGCAAGCCGTGGTGCATCCTCCTAAAGTCCAGAGGAATCATCATACCCCAAGCTGATTGCAACGGCCCTGCAAACCTCCCCCACCACCAGCAGATCTGTTATAAGCAAGAGGCCTGTCTGGAAACTCATGTGGATCTCTGTCCTCTGACACATCCAGATATGTTGACCAGAGAAACCATCTTGATTTCTGGACAGATGTTGGCCACATCACCTTGGACTTTATTCGGGGCCCACAGTAGTCCTCAGTGCATTAGGACCCTGTTGGCAGACCTGTTGCTCATTGTTTTCTTCAAATAAAGAGCAGGATATGACAGGCTGAATTTTGCCCTGAATTCTGTGCATAGGATGACTCAGAGACTGGGATATTTCAGGGGGAAAAGAAAGCAGGCTGCGTGCTTGCTGAGAGAAGGAAGGACTTTGCAATAAGGAAGCTGATGCAATTAGCCTGAGCCTGGGTAGCCTGTGCTTGGCTGCGGTGGCAGCCAGACACTTCTCCTCACCACGTCACCACAGACATTTCTCCAGTTAAGTTGGTGAAGGAACACTGCAGGGGAAGTGACTTTGATGTTTCCTGCAGGCAAGTATATATAGACCAGCCAGTGCCTCATGCTTTACACACATGGCCAGGTCAGGGTGGATATTACAGTGAAACACGCAAGAGCTGTAATACAACAGACCTGTGTGTGATCGAGAGAGGGACCAGATCCTTGGATGCTTCCTCCCCCACCCTACACCCACAGTGGCATGCACATATATTGCTTCTCTTTCCTAAAGAGCATGGCCATTTCTAACTGCACGTAGCGCTCCCCAGGGGCTCAGCTCCAGGTGGACTATCATGCACCAGGCTTAATTTCCACCACTTACATTATATAGAATATTCCTTGTTACTACGTTTTTTTTTTTGTGAGAAAATAACTTTGGAAACCCAGACTAGTTAGCCCTTCTTAAAAAAAAAAGTATTTACTTTCTTTGCAAATTAGATCTAAGCCCTTAAGAAAAACTTGGAAGGAGGGGATTATGAAAAGAGGGTGAGAATGGAATGAAAAGATGGTGTTTCTAAACAAAACACTAAAAAAAAGAAAATTAATAATTTTGAAATCTTGTATGACCTTTTCATCATCTTCTTCAACCCCTCATATCTTCACCCTACACTGCAGCCCTATACATTACATGTTTGTATTTGGCTGGGCCAAAACTCTGGGTAAATTCCACCTGTTTTCATGGAGAGCATCCATTTCTCCAAAACTCTGTGGGTTTGTTGAATAGACTGGCTTGCACAGAAACACCATCTAGCTCTAAACCTTAAGTCAGCAGGAAGCTATGGGTACATTTTTCTTTCCTAAAGTGATTATTAGAGACTTTTTCCATCAAAACCTCCTGGGAGTAGAGACTAAGGAGTGGCTCCACTATGGGCTGAGCTGTAACATCCCTATTGCTCAGCAGGGAGGCTTGTCCCCAAGGTAACTCACACTGGATAAGTTTGTTTGCCATAAAAGTAAACACTGCTATAGTAACCTGCCCTGTGCAGAACGGCCCATGCCAGCAAATCTAATAATTCACTGCATTCACAGAAGCAACTACAGGGCAGATGCACCCAAACTGCTTTTAAATGACTCATTTTTTGAGCATCATGTTGCTCAGTGCGTGCCATTTTTCGAAGCTCATCACATTGTCTCCAGATCTTGCCTGCATGCTGGCCCAAACAGTCCCAGCTGCTCTTCTGCCAGCTCCTCATCTGGATGGTTTCTCTCTTACTTTCTTCCTTTCCTCTCTTCTCTCTTCTCCTGTCTTTTCCATTATTTCTTGACCCAGTCTGCAATGAATCCCTGTTTTTTCTTCTCAGTCATCACCCAGGCTCTGTATTTTTCTTACCTTGTGGTCACAGTCAGTCTCACTGGCTTCTACCTTGTACCAGGGCTCCTCCTCACACCTACTTTTCCTCTGCACCTCCTGCTGCCATTTTGCTGCCTGTTCCAGCCTCCTTGACCAAGCAGTCTCCATGTCCCCAGCTTCTAGAAAGGGCATCTTTGTCCAGTCAGGACAAATGTCCTCCAACCCCCTCAGCCAAGGGCTTCCTACATCTCTACCAGTGCAACATCGGCCCTCTCCTCACACAGTTCCTGGAAATCCATGTGTATTGGGTATTGGAGAGGTCAGACACTTTCTTGAAGTCAGTACCAGATCACAACAGAAGAAATTATTGAGAGATACATGGGTACAAATCCTGGCCTGGGAAGTTAGAGTGCCATAGAGTCCCAGAGGTTAGCAATATTCCAGCAACCTACACATCTGCCATATTTTTATCTTTTTACAAACAACATGACCAGCAGGTCAAGGCCAAGAGAGAGATTTCTGGGCAAGATGAATCTGATGACTGAATTGGTAAAAATCTTCTTATGTTTTGATGAACTTCTGCTCCACATGTCACCTCCCAGAGTGAGCTCTCAACCCCCAGCACTCAAGTCAGTTGGCTACCTCCTTCATGCCACCCATGTCCAGCTGATAAGGAGGAGGACAGGCTGAGCAAGTTCAACTACTTGGAAAGGTTGGGTCTGTCATAGGTCTGGACATCAGCTTGCCCTTACCTCTCCTTGGTGGGTTTGCTCTGCTCTTCCAGGCACCAGTGCAAACACAGAGCTTGTCCTGTCCATACTACTGTTCCTGTCCTTGTGCTTTCCTGGTTTTGGTGGTTGCTGTCATTTCTCCTCCTGATGGTCTTTACATCTGCTGCAAATTCCTGCAGCCGCAGCTCAGAAAGACTGAGATCTTTTGGAATCACTCTCCCTGTTTTGAGGACCACCTTTGCCATCTTTCAGACAAGAAGCAGCTAAGCTGTGGGAAAAGCTGCAGGGTCTGTGGACATACCCAGTAGAAGGCACTTATCTTTTACTGATCATCTTACACAGCCAAGGTCTGTACAGCTTTTTAAGTCAGCTCTCCACACATGTCTATAAACCCAGTCCTCAGCCATTCTAATTAGGAACCATGAAGAGGCAACCAATTCCCTCCCTACCTCGTGCACACAAAAAGTATCACTACGTTAGGACACCTCATAAATAACACGTCAGAAGTTTTCCTTGCATCAGACACAGTAAACAAACGCATTCAGCCCTGCTTGAGTGAGGAGCCTTATGTATCAATCAGTGCCACAGGAAATCATGTTTATACCTGCACAGAAATTGCTCAAGAACAGTTTGTCCTTGTGAAACTATTGCCTTTGTCCCCTCCCTCTCTCCCCCAACCCCATCACAGCCAAGGCCTGGGAGAGCCAAGGTGATTTGGCCACGGGGTGCAGCATGCCTGGGTGCCATGGGTCTGTTTGTTCAGTGGCTCTGAGCCCTCTTCTCATTCCTCCCTCTGCCCAGTTATTCTTTGCCTCCTCTCATTTTTTCCTCAGCCCAGATTGTAATGGGATCAGAGCCCTTTCCTCCTCCAAAAAGCTGGAGAAACGCCCAGGAACCGAAAATGGCCTTTTGACGAGGTTAGGGACCCCACTCCCCACAGAGAGGGGCAGGGAGCGGGCTATGGGGCTGCACTCCTCTCCCATCCAGCACCCGCCTGGCAGTGCAGCTGAGCTGCTGACAGATGACAATTTGCTCCTGGCATTGATCCCTAGTAAATTATGACAGGAACAAGGAGGGGAAGTGGGGGCATTGCTGGAGGTGCAACCCCTTGGTGTGAACCATCAGCAGGCAGTGACTCAGAGGCAGGTTGCAGCCCCAGGAGGTCTGCTGACACAAAGTGAGCTGAGGAGCCCGGGCTCTGACTTCTGTGGAGGTCGAAGCAGCAGCACAGGTCTTGTGCTGGAAAACACCTTCTCCCAAAGTGTCCTGAAATTGTTTCATCCAAAGTGCACATTGTGGAAGGGTATTGCTGCACCCGGGTCATGAAATACCGTGCCTGGAGAGGGTCCAAAAGGCAGGATAGTGCTGAAGACAAATACAAGAGAAGTGTTTTAACTCTTCACAGCAGTGAGCTCCAAGGTGTACTGCTGTACATCCTCTGTATAAAAATAGGAAGGAGATTGATTTTCAGGGGTCTGTTATTTTGTTGGAATGAGTGTGGACTCGCCTCTCTGGTCTCCTAGCCTCATTTTCTGACTTTTTTTTTCCTGTTATGATCAGCCATCACGCAGGGTTGTATAGAAACAGTTGAGGAAAACACCAAGTGCAGCAGTTGACGCCCTTATAAAGTATCAGCACAGAAATCCTGTCCAAACCATGCATGTTTTTGTGTACTAAACTCCAGCAGTGTGAAGTGCTACAGCTGGTTCCAGTTTAAAACCTCAGAACATCACTGACCATGAACAATGGCTGGGAAGAGGTGAAGATGGATGTGACTGGCTAAAATTAAAGAAAACTGACTTCTCTCTCTCATTCTCTGTTAGGGAAGACAGCAGCCTCAATTATTTTTGTTTCTTTCTTTTTGTTTTTTTGCCCCTGATCTGAATTGTGGCCATCCACGGTGGAGCACGGGGGACACTGAGCATCATTTCTCCTCTGTGTCTGAGCGATTTCTGAACAACAGCTTTGCAACAAGCCTTTTCAGAGTAGAGACATCATAAGTCATCACCTCTTCATACCAAGGAGATATTTGTCCATGTGCACAGAAGAGCTGGAGCCAAGCCTAACCCTCGGCAGGGCTGGCAGATCCTGTGATGTGCCCCTGGGAAGAGGACACTTTGCTCAAGAGGGGCAGGTGATCAAATACTGCTGAGTCCATGAAAATGAAGGGGTTGCTTTCATTACTATTTGGAAGAGAGTGACAATAATAATTGCTTCCTCTGTTCTCTTCATGACAGAGAGCAAATGTATGGCATCAATTCATCACTTCCACAGAAAAAGAGACCGACGTGAAGTGAGAGGACATCACCTTTCCCTGGGCAACCTGTGGGAGCATGAGCTGTCACATGCCTCTTTAAGTTGAAGCCACTTCATATTCCAGCTGCTGAACTTTTCTGTGTTTAGCAGCCCCACTTGCAAAACTTGGAGTTATCACTCCTTGGGTAATTAAGTTGATCCCATAGAAATGTATATAAATAATGCACCTGAGTAAATGAAAAATACAGCATGCAGGCAAGCTGTGTTGTATCTGTTATGGAGACTTCTTCTGAAACAGAAAGCTGTTTGGCAGATAGAGTAATAGGTATAGGACATCACTGCAGATGCTCTTTTTACTGATCTGAGAACTGATCAGAAAATCATGGCTTGATATAGGGCTAAAAAAATCTTTCTGATCATTTATGCAGGTTATGGAATTTCACTTCACAGTTCCTGCTGCTGCCCTCATAATTTCTAGCTGATGTAAAGGATGCCTTTGAAAAAGTATCTGATCTTGATTTACAGAATTCAAGTAAAGTTAGGAAGTCTGTCGCATCCCTTGGAAACCCCCTACAACAGTACATTGCTTTCTCTGATCAAGAGAAAAACTGTACCTAACTTACAAGCTGGCTTTGTCTACATGGAGCTGCTGGCCATCAGGTATGTCTTTTGCTCTCTAATAATTTAATATTTAAAAATTGGTCAAGGCAGAGAAATGTCAATGGAAGTGAGACTAATTGTTTCCATTAATATCTGGAAGATGTGTAAAATCAGGCAGAAAAGTTGTTGAAACAACCTATTCCACCTTTCTGAGAATAAATTAATTTGCATTTTTCACCATACAACCACTTCCCGTTTTGATATTCTTTTATAGTATGGATCATACTGTAAGAAAATCTTCATACATTATCCTGCAAAATGGAAACATTGAAAAATCAAAATTAATCAGATCAATAGATTGAATGAAATCCAAGCAACCATAACCCATGTTTATTTGGTTTTTTGTTTGTTTTCTTACCCAAAGTTTTCCCTTACAGTAATTTCGAAATGTCAGGTTTTCCACCCTGCTCAGAACAAAGACAAACTCTGTAAATCTTCCTGGGGCAGATGATCAACATTTGGTAGGACCTTCCAAGATTTCTTTTGCTGATCCAGCTTATATTACCAGGAGACACAGCATAACTGTATCAGATTCAGAGCTCCTGTCATTAATATATACACATCTACATCTGGGGTCTCTGCCAATGCAGCCATTCCAGCACAGCCTCTGAAGGAGAAACTCACCCTCTGTCATTGCTTATCCAGTCTATTCCTGTTCAGTTTCATATCTTTACAACGCCTCAAAAATGTGCATTTATCTAAAATAAAATTTGGGCTTTGGAGTGCACTTGGCTTGTGAAATCTGGTCCTATCCACTTTTACTTTGCTTGATTTTTATATGCATATATGCATACACATATACATGTGCATTCACACACACACAGAAACATACAGCATCAAAGACTGAATACAGGCCTTTTCTAACGTTTTCCAGGTGGTTTTCAGGCTCAACAGCTGAGACTTTTTTTTGGAAAACTAAGTACTAAGTGGATAAATATTGCCATTTAAAAAATAAACATCCTCAAAATTGTCCTCTGTGTTCTGAAAGATCGTCTTGTTCTTTGGGTGATTTATGGCATCGATCTGTAACTACGCTTGTATTGTTCAGAGAGTTCAGCAAACAAGACGTGAGTGTTTGAAATACTTCAGGGCAGGAAGACGCACAAAACACTAAAATGGTCTCCCCAGTTCTAGTACAGGCACTTGAAATTCAGTGTCTTCTTTCCCATTAATACATCTCATTGTCATTTCCTCTTCATATTGACATAAATGAGCATTGACAGGCCAGCTAGAGCAAGGTGTTTGCTGTGCAGAGGTCAAAACCAATTTAAGCTCAGTACACCCCTCACTTTTTAAAGTGTTAGACCACGTGCCAGGTGGGCCAAGCTTGTTTGAAGTTTTTTTTGAGTGAATCCTTACTTGATGATCTTTCTACCAGATCTTTGCAGGCTTTCTATTCTAGGGCTGGCAATGTGGGGACATGGGTCAGGTAAAAAGCAAGAGCATGATGAATGTTAGGAAATTGGTGCACCACAACCATGGAAACCACCGTTTGGTGGCAGGGTTGGGCCAGCTCTTTCCCTGGCCGGTTAAATCCCAGGGGTTCCTGTGGTAGTGAGAGCACCATGGACCTGCTGATTGAGGAAACCAGTGTTCCTGTTTCAAGGAGCTGGGAGTGGAAAAATCACCAGGGAGAGGAGCAAAGAAATTAGCCTTAAAAGACATGAGACCTGAGGGTATTATGGGAATCCTGAAGGCCACAGCCTGAAGGTGTATGGGCAAGAGGGCAGAGCAAACCCATCCTCCTGCAAGACCATCAGTGTTAGGGAGAAAGTGAGCCAGATGGAGTGGAGTGGAAACAGAGAGTAAAAGGAAGAGCTGGTAACTCAGTTAAAGAACCAAAGAATAATTTAGGCTGGGAGGCACCTCTGGAGAGTGCTCAGTCCAACTCAGATTAGGGCTAATCAGATCACCTCGCTCAGGGACTTGCCCAGTCCAGCCTTGAACACCTCTGAGGATGGGAAATCCCACAGCCTCTTTAAGTGACTTGTGCTGTATTTGACCACCGTCATGGTAAAAAATTTTTTGGCCTTATATCTAACTGGAATTTTCCGTGTTTCAACTTGTGACATTAGAGGGCACATCCCTGCCTGCTCCTTTTGTTTATGAATTTGTCTAATCCTCCTTGGCCCTGCTCACACTCCTTGCCTCCACAGCCTCCTAAAGCAACAAACTCCCTAAGCTGACTACCAGCTGTATGAGAAAGGTCCTGGCTCAAAGGCCAGTCCTAGGGGTCTAAGCCAAGAATGGCCTTGGGGTAGTGGCAGGAAGATAGACAACAGGTAACTCCCTCTTCTTACACCTTCACCCTCCATTAAGACTCATTTTTTGATCGTAACCTATTTTCTAGGTTGAGGTTCTGGGACTACAGTTCCACAAGCGTTTGATTTGCCTGGAGAATATTGTAAAGCTTATTAATTTAATCAGTGACAGATTTGCATAAATTTGTTCAGCCAGCACTACAATAGCTCTTTCTGGCCAAGTCTGAATGAGTTACACATCTAATATTATATATCCATCTCACACACATTATATATATATTATCTACATGCACATGTACTCACACATACATTCATCACCTTGATACATCCTTTCGTGTCAGGTATGCGAATTATTTTGTTTATAAGAAACAAAGTTCCCTCCCTGTGCCAGGATTAAGAAGACTTGCGTTCCTTTCCTGGCTCTCCTTGGGATCCCATGTGATCTGGCCAAGTCATTTCATGTCTCTGTGCCTCTGCCTCCCATCTGGAGAACAGGGGCAACCCTTCAGAAGAAAACAGCATGGTTCACTGTTTGGAGCTGCATCGCAGAGATGCTGAGCGGGAAAAGCAGGGATGTGTCACTATCAGCAGAACAATGGCATTTCTGACATTCTTAATGCCATGGCAATATGAATATTCAAAATAGCAGGGCCTTTGTTAGAGATCCTGATTAATCAGTGATTAATATCGCTGTCATTTCCTGTAAGCTTAGAATAAGCTGTGCTATGCTCTTATCTGAAGAAAAGGGAAAGAGAGAGGGGAAAAAGATAACGCTTGAACATACCGGTACGTGGGCTTTAATCGTGTCTATAAACAAAGACAGGAGACTCGTTTCTGAAAAAACACTGGTTCCCAAACTGACCTTATTCCTGTGACATTTACACTGCTCAGGCTCATGTACTTAACACTCAGGTCCAGTAATTCTCCCTGGTTCTCAAGTGGTGCTGCCGTAAAGTGTCAAATCCACCAAACTCCGGGATGACAATTACACATTGCAGCTATTTTCATCTTTCTCTGGAAAACACACCGTGCCCCTTGGCTGATCCAGCTTGGCTCTCCTCTGAGCCACAGAGTACATGGAAGATCTACATTATACCTTGTTGTAATATCTATCACTGATTAAGTTGTTTCAACAGGAATGCATTTTTGGAGGGCACACATATTTTAGTGGAAAATTAAATTATTAAACACAGAGTTTGGAATGTTTCTATTTCACTGGAACATCTGAAGCTAGCTTTACCATCAAAGTGAACATATCTCTTAATTACACCCAAGCAGCTGGCCATGGTACATCTCCAGCACATCTTCTGCCGCCATTGTGTGGCTCAGACAGAAGAATTTTGCCCTCAAATTCTTGTTATGCAAACATATAGTATGTATTTTCATACTTATCAAAGCTTAACTGTATATCATTGCTCTGCAATGAAACATCTCAAGGATTTAACTACAAAGGCCCATTTAGAGACTATAAATCCAACATAGGCCCCAGAGGACAAATCCTACACTTTCATCAAGGCAAAACATAGAAACTACTCAATTACAGCAAACATGGGCAAGAGCACTGGCAACATTGCTTCAGAAGAGGTCCAGATTTGACAGACAGACACGTCCACTTCAACCAAGGAGCTAAGAAAAGAATCTAGTCTAGTGTCTGGAATAATCAAATGGAAGAGCTGGGGGGCAAATTTCATTCATACCTAAGCTCTGCAAAATAAGTTGCATATGAAGATGTGTGTTTCTAAGAGGACACTTAAGCAAAGATAAGTGGTTAAGTACTCACAGCTTTGCTTGTGTCAATGTTATCTGTAGATATTCTTTTTCCATAACACTCTGAGTGACTTTCTAATGTATAGATAATATGTTCCTTAAAAAGCCCATACACATGTACTGTGAATGGCTATACCACTAATAATGCCAATTTTGTTGTTTAAATAAAACATTATCCCTTGTAGGATTCCTCTTTCTGATTTCATTTGATGAAGCCTCTTTAAACACACTGAATTGAGAATTTAATCAATGGCTTTCTCCATCACTATTCACTAGACTGCCCTGCCTGCTGAGGAAGGTGGCATCTCTGTTTTGGTAGCAGGGAGGGAAGTTTCTTGTCAGAAATCTCACACTTGCAATTCTTAAAAAGGACGGGGATGGGGATTGTAAGAGGAGAGACTGAATTTTAAACAGATGCAGACTTTGTTCCCCTGTTAAAAACAGACAGATCCTTCTGTGTTCTCAAGGCCAGGAAAGTCCTGGGGTCTGAGGGAAATTCTCGTGTCCTTGCTGCCCATGTTTTCTTCATGAGGACTCACTATCAGCAATGGCAGAAGTTAAACCCCCTGTTTTCATTTCCAGACCACTCTTTTTCCATCTTCTCCCACCACTCTTGGCAAACTCTCCATCTACCCTGTCCTTAGTGCTCTACTCACCATGTTTCCTTCCACTTTTACCGTACAGTCCCAGCTCTGCCACTTGCTCTTCTGTAAACTCATCCTTCAAGCCCATCACTGCTCCAGGCTTCCCCAAACCATGCTTGTTTTCCTCATCTACGGTGAAAAATGTGGCCAGAGCCATCTTGTCCCTAATGCCCATCTAGCCACCTCCTTTCAAAGGGTGACAGCTGGTGGGTTGGGAAGGGAGGAAGGAGGATGGGAACATTTCCCACAGGATTTGATGGAGTGAGGGGATCAGCACATTTCAGGGCTCCTGAATGGGGCACCAGAGACATCTCAGTTCACTGCTGGGAAAGGGCACACAGCTCATAGCAGACACAAGGTCCTCTTCTGTAGCAAGGTTTTCTTTTTCCAAGTATTAAATCTCACTTGCAAGTGATTCAAGGGTGTTGCTCTTCTTCCCTCATCTCAGCTGTGTCTCCTGCCTTCATCGAATCACTAGCTCATAGCACTGGCTATTTTCTGCATAGCTGGTGCTAGTTGAATAGCTCTGGCAAACATGAGCTAAACAAATATATATATCCCATGCTCAAATAATCTCAAATATTGTAGTGACAAAGCCAACAGCAGAATTTTTTTTTTTTTTTAATTTAATCATATTGCTTCTAGCATCTGAAAACTTAAACAAGATCTGCGGTAAGCCTTGTATAAAGATGCATATATAGAGGGGTATTTCCTAGTTCAAAGAATTTAGAGACAAAGTATAGATGAAAAGAAATGCACACTGCAATGATGGGAAATTAAGAAATGGGATAAACATGGGCACTTATCAGGGTCATGCAGGATGTTTGTGGCAGAGTATGGTATAGACTGCACAACACTCAGGCACCAGCCCAGGCCTTTACCAAGAAACTATCCAGCTTTTTTAAATATTCATGGAAGAAAGATAGGCTTGTGCAATGATCCACAAATAAGGCAGAACAAAGGAAAAGTCATTACCCTATAGTAGCATATCAGACTACGGAAACTGAATTTGAGGGGTTATTATCTGCTGGCAGAAAGTTGTAGATATTGCCAAATACTAATTTTAAAATTGTCTGGTTTACAGGGTTTAGAAAAAGTGAGAAATCTTATTCTCAGCCTTAAGCATTACAGCAAATTCAGTCCAGTGGAGTTGAACTGGCAATGTTTGCAATCCAGGATTTATATGTCAGAGCTTTATCAGATTTCCAGAGACATATAATGTCTCTTTCTGCTGCCAATAAAACCAGATGCAGAAGTATCTTTGTGTGTTTATTTAGCACAAGGTTGTTAATGCCTGGGAGTAGCATACACTGGGGTGTGGCTTCCATGTCTTGCACACAGAAATCAGAGCTAAGAGACCAGAATTAAAACAGACTGAAGCAGAAGTGCAACAGACTGACCTTGGAGCCAGCAGAGTGGGAAAAAGATTATGAAAACCTAGACACAGCAGCAGCAGGGTCGAGGCTCATTTTTACCCCTTGAAATTCAAAGGTGCTAAATACAAATCATTAATGTAAGTTCTTTGCTACCCATTTCCTTAAGGAAACAAATTTTCAGGCTGCAGGCAGTCCTTTTCATCTCAACTTGAAGGGAAGAAAGAAAATCCTGGGTTGGCCTTTTCAGTGAAGAACTTTTTGCATAGCTTCATTAAGACAAAACAAGATGCCATTATAGATTAAAGTAAGGACTTCAGTTAAGCAGAAAGTTGAACAAACCTCTAAACACAGTCCCGGCTTCAGGTGCAAATCCTGATTTCTGAACAGGTTGGAGGTGTAGCCTTCTCCTCCAGCTTTACATGGCTCAGCTTAAGTCTGCGCATCACTGGTTGTAAACCACTCTGGCACCTGCAGTGTTAATGGTGGACAAAAAGGAGGTGTTGCTCCAAGATGCCTTTGGTGGGAAAAGAATGGTCTCAGTGGTGCTACCTCCTCTTCCACCCTCGCATAGCTCTTTGTCAACAAAAGGCAACGCACCCCAAGCTGTCCTGTAGCACACAACCCTGGGAGCACAGAGGACCAAAACACCCGCAACAGAAGGGTCGTCGTATTATCCCACTTACAACACTACCTTTTGCTTTGCTTCTCTGTTAGGAAGGCAGCCATGTGCCCAGCTAAGTCTTTGGCTGGGAGAAACTGTGTGATTGTCCCTGGTCATAACTGAAAAACAGTTCCAGCCTTGCTGAGGACTCAAACTGGGGTTGAAGCCAGTGTAATCATTGAAAAGTGAGAGGTGAAGGGCCTGTTCCAGAGGTGAAGGCAGAAGAGCAGCTGGCCCACCAAGGACAATTCTGGAAAAAAAAGAAAAAAATAAAAAATTAAACTTCTTTGCACAGAAAATGCCCATATCCAACAAAGTCAGCATCCTTACCAGTGTTAAAGTCACATTGAAAGCAAAACAAACCCTCACTCTGCCTCTGAAGAATCAGCAGCAACCTCTTCTAATTGAGAAGGGAGGGGAAGAACGGTTCATGTTCTCATGGTTCCTTGGCTCCCTCCAGCACTGTTTGATTAACCGGGAGCAAGATTTATGTTCTCTTAAGTGCTCTGGGGAGATTGCTGATGCCAAAGCTCTGCACCTGGGTTTTGAAAGCCTCTCTAAAGTGATGAGAATATCTGTATATGCTCATCTAGGAAAAGAAAGCCCCCCTGAAAACCAGAAATGACTACTGCTTTTTGGCAGGAGAACGGAAGAGTACGATTTCACCTAGGAGGGAGATTTGCAAAGATGCCGACAACCACTAACTGGCCTGGTCCCACAGAAATTGCATATTAGCTAGTATGTCATGGCCATTTACCCTTGGGTAGAAGTGTCCCCTTACCCCTGATTAGTTTCGATTCTTCCATAAAAGGAAGATTAAAGAAATATCCCATTAAATTATTTCAGGATTGTTATTGGGTTTTTTTAATCTTAAATTATTCAGTGTAATCCCATGGAAATTTGCTTCAGGAGACAAAGGAGCTCAGTGTCTCCTAATGGTTAGTGAAGTCACATTCTTGTGCGACATCTGCCTCTAATATGTTTACTTGAGAATGAGCATGCCAGAAGGACTAGCAATGTAACCAGGAATTTTATCAGCCTCTCAGCAGACTCGGAGATTGATTTTCATCAAGTATTGTTTAAAACTGTGTTGTGCTGAGCATTGAAATTGGCCTGTCTTACGAATAATTAAGCTGCGCTGATGGTGTTTTCAACCCCTTCTAGAAGCCATCAACAGTCTTCAATATCTGGGTGGTGTGCAGTCTTTGTCTGGAAATCACATCCAGTCTGCAAGAATTCTGCAAGCTCTTGACTGAGAGGAGGCTTTTCAAGGGGACATGTTAACACCAGTTCCCACCGAGCAAGGTTTCCTTCATGGTTTGAGTCCTCATTTGATTTGATTCTTGTTTCTGAGCTGAGCATCATGGCCTGGGCTCAACTCTACGGCCTGCAAGAACTGTGGTGACTTCAGACCAGCAATGAATGGCATGGGAGAGGAGAAAAGCTGCATTCAGTCTTGGAAGCAAAAGCAGTATCTCAAAGGCTCCATATGGACTAGTTCATCAGATCCCTCCTGTTGGACAGGAGCTCCCTGAAGGAATTCAAGGAAGTAAGCGCTGTTTTGTCTGACTTTGAAAGAAGTCAAGAGCCAGGTATCTAACTGCCACTTGATCCATTCAATTACTCAACCTGGTTCAAATCTAAAGAGGACTTGAGGAAAAGAGAAGCTACGATTCTGCATGGAAGCTGAAGAGACCCTCAATTCAAGCCAAGTGGTATTTGACTCTGACAAAATCAGCAGAGTGATATGGCTGGTTCACAAATGCCTCTCTTGTTTCCGGGTGTCCAAGTGCCCTGGGACTCAATGTTCATGTGAACAACGAGTACATAAATTCTTTAAACACCAGGCACTTCCTGGCACTTACAGGTACTGGATGCCTTGTACTCGCTGCTCCCTGTGCAGAGCTCACTGCTAGGTGATGCTTATGCCTTTAGAAATGTCTGCAGCCATCTCCAGCTTATTATCTGAAGGCCTCGTAGTCATCTCACCTGTCCTCTGCAAGCTTTCCCTGGAGAGATGGGTCACCATTGTTCACAAGCAGGATGAAAGAGAAAGGTGAACCAGATTTACCTTCAACAGCTCCAGACCTTTGCAAGTTCTCCTTGTGGGGTCAGAGCTAAATCGGCAGCAGTATCACAAGTGCTGGTAGACCCCATGGAAAAAATCACAGTCCTGCTAACAAAGGCACTTCTGTTTTGTTTCCCTTCCAAAGGGATTCTTCAGCACAAAGCTTGTTCAGCAGTCTTTGGAGGCATCAAGTGTCCTCTTTCTGAGGCTGAGAAAAGGCTGATTTTTTTAATCTCTTATGGTGCTGTAGGTGTACCTCGGGACCATTCTAAAGAAGTGGTAATCTCATTTTGAAATGCAATGTAGGTAACTCTACATTCTCTAGGACTTTCCTGGGTTCGTATGTAACCAGCCGCTAAGTTGGAGTGATCCAATCCAACACTATCCCATAACTGTGAGGTCTGAGGGGTTAAACGTGCTTTAAGAGGAGATGACTGATCTGCAGAAGATACATTTCTGGTGGTACTTTGATGAAGCCAGTCTGAGCCTATGAAACTCCTTTTCTATCAACATATTAGCCAAAAAATTGTATCCCCATCCATACACGCACTTACAGATGTGTATGTGTGTCTTGATCTCCTAACTGGCCTGTGAGTGGGATGTTGGTACTACCTGAAAATGAGACATAGTGCCTACTGAGGAGTGCAGGGATTTTATCTGGAGGCTTATTTGCAAAATGCTGACATTTAAATTAAATGCACTTCTTATTTTTTGTAATCTGGATCTCCAGCTAGGGGCAAATTGTGGTGTCATTGCTGATGGCAATGGAGCTCCAGCAGCGCAGATCAGCAGAGGACCAAAACCATGCAGAACAACATGAATATCAGTTCCTCTGTTTTCTTATTGCCTTGTGAAAACTGATGTGATTCCTCTCTCTGATGAAGAGGCAAACCCATCAGCTGGCATGGTATAAAAGTCTGTACAGTGTTCTCCCTTGATGGTAATCTATGAAACTTTCACAAGAAGGGGTTTAATTTGTGCTCGGGAGCTTTATTTCTTGAACTTCAAGTCAAATCTCCACGCATGCGGAGAAGGCAGGCTATAAATAATTCCTGTAGTGTTTTATAAAGTATTCTAAGTAGCAAATATCATCTGTTAACCTTATTTGCAATTGGTACACGCAGCTAAGGGAAACAAATGAACTGCTGCTGAATTAATTTGCAGCCCATCCAGAAACTTTTTTGCACTTTGTCTGGAAAGCTTCCAGGCAGCGGAGCAGCTGGCATGCAAAAAGTGGGTGGCTTCCTAGGAAAGGAGGTTGACTTTTTAAAAAAATATAATTTGTTTACCAAAATATCCACTTTTTGTCAGACTTAATTCTGTAAACCTGCCTGGAGTAGTCCATTTTAAAGGGAAGATGTTGAGTCAAACTGGTCTTTGTTTATCACTGATAGGGCAAGGGATGAGCCCATGAAAAGAAGAAGCCCTTTCCTCTCAATATTCTTCTTAGGGGTGAGAAAACCTCCTGGAGGTGTCCACCTCTCTCCTCTGCCACAGATGGGACCAAAGCCATTCCTTTAAACATGTCCCCAGAGGCAGAGCAAAGTGCCTGGCTGAGCCCCAGCACCATGATGCTGATGGCAGCAAGAAGAGGCCAGGCATAGCATACAACAAACAAGAAGAAATAACAAAAGGATTTTCTAAAATACTTTCACAAAAAAACCCACTTCTTCCAAAAATGCAGCTACCAAAAATGCTGCTTCATCTCTTCAGTACTAGTTTGTTTACTCTTGCTGGTCTAGGTCAGGCCCCGCATTGCACATGCTGCAGGACATGGCCCTGAGCCCTCCTGCTTCCATGGCCCTGAGCTCATGCTTGTTCCAGTGGTAATAACAACATTGCTAATAAGGATAATGACTGCAGAGCTGTAAGAGTATATCTGATGTTTTCACAGGTGATGTAACTTTTCTTGATATTGAGATATGGCTCAAAACCCTTCAGCCATACTTTTTATTACACTCAATTTTCTTCTATGTTTCTTTCCACCCCCCCGCCCCCCATCCGACTTTAAATACACTTCTGATTCTGGTCTGAAGCAGTTGACACATTCATAGACAGACAAGTTTCCACAAGCAATTAAAACTCTGGGCGCAGACAGTGGTGTCCTATAAATGACATTTCTTTTGAGGAAGAGAGGAAACACAATGGGAAAGAAACCGTTTTAACTTTTAAAACAACAATAATAAAAAGTTTGAAGTAATTTCCTAGAAGAGAAAACAGTCAAGAGCCAAATCACTGCATTAAGTACAATATAAATCCTTCATTAGTAATAAAAATCAAACAAAATAGATAACTTGAAAACCCTGGGAGGCTAAACAGACCCTCAGCTGCACAGGGTTGAAGATGGCACTGGTGGGAAGAAGGCACACTTGCCAGGCAGGGTCCTCTCCCGGTGCCAAGGTGCACTGCGGCATTGCTATTGATGCTGCTTGCAAATGTGTGAGGCTGAAGTGTGATCTCAGTTATAGTGGCACAGAGCTGGAGCAGCTCCACTCACTTCAGATAGAAATGCTACTCCAGATTTTCTCATGCATGTGGATGGTTGGAGTTGGGTCCTTTTGTCCCGGAGCCCCACCACAGGCATGTCTTTCCCCTTCCATACAGGAGCACGTACTGCATCGCTGCAACATATCACCTGCTGCCTCTACAGAAGCAAGGGGGAAACTGCACACGTAGTTAGTGCCCAAAGTTTTTATGGATGTTCATAAGACATCACTTTTTGTGATCACATGAATTCAAAGTTTAGACAGTCTATTAAATCTAGAATGCTTGCACTGAGATCTTTTGCTTGCAAAAACAGAAACAAAGCAAAATCCTTATTCTTTCACTTATAGAAAGAAATACATCCCTGAGGAGTTGCTGGAGGGTGTAACACAGAGCAGGATCTCTTCCCATTCAAACCCAATGGTGAGGCTGAAGTAGTTGCTCTGGCACTAAAAAGATGACTCCATGTCATCCTGGGATGAAGGAGAGCCAGCCTTGGAGCTGCAGCCTGCAGAGACGTCCAGCAAGAAGGCTGCCCTGGGCTGCGTAGCTCTGAGCCTCCTCAGGTACAAACCAGGCACCCTTCCAGAGCCCCCAAGGACTGCACCCTCTGTTTGGCACCATTGCTGGTGCTTGCAGGAAGTGCTTGAGACAGCGTGGGCAGGTGGTGCAGGCCGGTATGGGAGGGAAGGTATGGACCTCACGAAGGAGGCTGGGAAGGTGCCCTGGCATGTTGGGTCAGGGCATGCCACCTCCCCGCTGGGCTGGGGCTCACTGGGGGCTATGGGGGCTGTGGGGAAACCCCACAGGAACTGCTGCAACATCACACCAGGCTGGACCAAAGCAACCCCATTTAACAGCTCCTTATGGTGCTGTGCCTATTTAAAACAGCCCAATATTGCCCAGTTCAGTGTGCACGCAGGGCAGAGCCCAGGCACTGCAGCCATAGCAATGAGCTGAGCAGAGGCAGCCCATGTCCCTGAGGCCATCCCTTGGCCATCATGTCACCCCACACCAGCACGTGGGATTGCTGCCAGCATTGCTTGGGCTTCACTCAGAGCAGCCACTGGAGAAAGCCCACTCCTCCTGCCCCATGCCCACTGGTTGGCTAAGTAACCCAGCAGGAGTCAGACACTGGGATGTTGGTGGAGCTCCCAGGCACGCGCTGGTGCCCCACCAGCACCAGAGTGCTCAGGGCCCCTCCCCGGCACCCAAAAGCTGCGGAGAGCGTGTCCCCACCAGAGCCAAGAGCGAATACCAGAAGCATGAATCCTGTCCTAACAGCTCCAGGTTTGCAGAGCTTAATTAAAATGATAAAACAGCTGCAAGGCCGGGCAGGCTCACTGGCACGCGGCTGGCGGCAGCGGCGGGGCCATCGGCTTGGCTGGTTTCTCGCCGCCAAGGGGTGCGAGCCGGGGAAGATCTGCTTGTACCTGCTCCTCTGCTGCTCACATTGCTCCCACTGTCTCGGGAAGGAGCACATCTCCCAGGGACAGAGAGGGATTCACCCACTGCTCAGGTCCCAACCTTGCTCAGAGCTCAGCTGAACAGCTATGATGGGTCTAGCCCTGTTTCTGTAAATGCATGTTCTGCAGCAAGGAGCACCATGGCCATTTTTCTCTTCACCCTAAGGATGGCCAGCTTGTGATGTTACAGGTTCAGGCTGTTGTTGTGGAGAGCAAAGTATTTGAGGGATTTTCCTTTTTGCTCATCCAGCCCCCACCACTGCACTGACTGGAGGGATTCAGTTCATCATCCCTTGGCTTAGAAAAGCCCCAAGATCACCTCTTCCCTTCAACTGAACCCAACCACTACCCACACAGAGCTCCTACACTTAACACACTGCATCTCCAGTCCCCCAGGAGACATGTCTTCCCTGCCCATGGCCTCCACAGCCAGGAGAAGTTCCTCTGAAGTTTGATGGCTCTCCTACATCCCAGCTCAAACTCACACCCCCCTGTATGCGCAAATACTTGTGTCCAGACAAAATAAACTCAAAGTAGTCCTAAGGATTAGAAACCTTTCATAGATCTGGTTCCACATCACCACTAGGTGAAAGTGCTCCTCTTCCACCTTTCCCACAAGAACTCCTCTCTCTCCATCCAGACTCATTTGTGGGTTTAGAAAATCAGGAGTAAATGCCATAGGAAGCATGTTCACGTGGCTGGAATTTCTCTGTGAGTCCTTAGTGCCTCCTCGCTTTGCTGCTGCCTGTCTATAGGAATAAATGTTATTAAAATGTGGGTGTTTTGCAACAGGCTTGAATTCTTACTCATTTTGTATCTGGATCCTTTGCTGTTTTTAAAACTTCACTATGTTTTCAACATCTAGCAAGATGTCACTGGAACCAGAAAAGCCTCAGATATACACATTTTTGTTTCCTGGAGCTCGCTGGCTCTTAAAATGCCCTCACTGCTCTTCCTCCTCAGGGGCATAGCTGAGCTGCTTCAAGGACAAATATTCCAATTATAGATAAAGCAGAGAGCTCTCTGAGGCAGGTGTTAACATCTAGTTTACAACTCCAGCTTTTCCTGTGCCTCTTTCGAGGTTTCCAGGCGGCAGATGTAATCCCCTCTGCTTCCTTTTCTGTCCACAGGCCTCACAGTGCTCTGAGCACACGTCACTGTCACCTCCCAGTAAAACAGGAAACATCCCAATGACATCTCTGCAACACGAGAGCAAGGATGGAGACACAATAGGTGTGTGGAGCACCCCAAGTTCACAGGACAGCATAAGTAGTTGCCCCAAAACCAGCCACTATCCGAACTAAGGATAGGATTGCAAAGCTGGTGGCTGGGGAGAGCAGCCAGGGGATTTGCTTTTCGTCCCCTGCTCAACTATTAGAGGACATCCTGCATCCCTGCATCATGTTTTAAATCACAAAATAAGACCATAAGGAAGACAAAGCCCTGCTCAGAGGTCAGTAAAGAACCAAGGCAAAACAAACACAGCTTTGCTCTCCACAACGATTTAAAACCGTCCTCCGCTCTGCCACAGAGAAGATGGAATACTGTGGATATATCACTTGAACCTATAGGACAACAACAGAATCCACATCAAGCTCTGTTGCAATGTATGTCCCATCCCATGCAGGTAATCTGCCATTTCTCAGTGTCAGAAGAGAGACAATAAAAATGGTATCAAAGACAATCAACCTGTTTTAATGGAGCAGAGAACCCTGAAGAATAGTTCCTCTCTAATATCTACTCCTGTAAGTAGACATCAGGTAAAAACCCCAGTAATTCATCGGTAATATTCTGCTCTGCTATACTTTCCAGTTAACTTTTTCCATAGCCAGGAATAACAGAGCATCAAAACTGAGTGGACAAAGTATTAAATAGGGAATGGGGCATCAAGAGAGCCAGTCCCAGTTTTAGTTCTATGACCTCAGGCAAATCACTTAACTGCCCCACTGTTTATCCTTCCACACTTTGTCTGTCTTGTCTGTCCAGACTACAAGTGCTTTGGGACAGACACCGTCTCTCAAAATGTGTTTGCAACAATTCCCCTTGGAGGGCACTGAAGAACATAATAAGTGCTTAGTATACCATAGAAATATTTAGTAAATAACAGACAATTGTGAGTCACTGCCCTGTAACTCCATGTCTGGTTCTTATTAAGTATTTTTATACACAACTAAGAGGTGTAAGGACCTACACCCCATCTTCAAAAGGAGGAACCTAAGGGTTTTGACTCATGTGGAGTTAAAAATGCAACGGCTGAGGCAGACAGACATCCTGCTCAGCCTCTGCAGCAGAGACGCCTCTCTTGGATGGGGAACATGAAGAAGACAGCTGGGAGCAGTCCCTGACTTCAGCTGTCCCTTTATATCGTGGCAACCACAAGTCCCTGAGCTCCAATTATCTCAGTCTTTTGAGTCACTTATGAAAACATAGCTTAATTTCTTGACACTTAAGAATTTACTGGTCTCTTGGCATTAAAATATGTATTTATTTTGTTGTGTTTATTTTGCCTTGGTTTTTTACTGACCTCTGAGCAGGACTTTGTCTTCTTTATGGTCTTGTTTCATGATTTAAAACGGTTTGCTGAAGAATGGCTATAAATCAGCTTTGGTCTGCAATGCACTTGAAAAGCACCCAGCTGTGGGGACAGCTTCATCTGTGATCACCTCGTAAGGAATGTGTCCCATTGCCCCTTCCTTTCTTTGCCTATTGCTTGACTTTCTTCATTCATTCAACTACTTGCTCCTTTCTCTTTATTTTTGTATAGGATCATCTGACTCTGCAGTAGCACAGAGGAGGTTCAGCTGGTACAATCACACCAGGTTTGGTTCTCCTGGCCAGTGCAGAGAAGCGCTTATATTGCCGAGGATGTATCTCCTCACCTCACAGCCCACCCACCTTTACACTGCTTTGACTGCTGATCAACCTTTTTGATAGCCCAGTGAAAAATCTTGGGCAATCTTGGCAACCACACATCACAAGAAGTTGGATGCAACCCAGGTGTATTGGAAAGACTGTGCATATACAACTGATCTGTGAGTTTGTTGTGCTCAAGCCATTTCCATACCTGACAATGTTGGTGGGTCTCTATCTCATGCTCTCAGGTCTCTTTTCCCTTGGCTGTTTCAGCAGCGCAAGTAAAACTGATGTCAGGTGAGATAGCAGGAGGTGATGTAATTCAGTGAGTTTGATTTTTCTTGGTGAACATGAAGATCTGATGAGGTAAGGGCAGCAGCTGGATCAGCCAGATGTTTAACCAGGTTCAGGACATAATTCAAAGAGGTGAGATGAGGAACCAGGATGTTCCTTCTCTCATCAAAGGGCTTTGCATGTATCCACACAGATAAGGGAGCAATTTTAAGCTTTTACTTGCAATAATCTTGTCTGACCAATTAAACCGCCAGCCTTCGTACCCTCCCCTAAGGGCTGCGTTGAAATGAGGATGTCTTGTGCAACTCTGCTGGAAGGAGGAGAAAAATCTATTCTGCTTCCTAGAAATGCAGGGAAACATATGATACAGTGAAAAACCTGAGGACAGTCAGAAGAAGGCTGAGTTCAGGAGAAAGCAAGCACTTCCTAGATCAGATCCGTTCTTTGCTCTCCAAATATAGATGCCATCAAAGCTTTGGCCCAGGCCAGTGTGAAAGGGCAAATTTAAAGGAGAAAAATACTTCCTGTTGCAGGGCATTGCTACTTTGCTCAGCATCATCACAACCTGATTGATGTGGCTCTGCTTCTCTGTGATCCTCCTGCAAAAACCCTTTGCAGGCAAAGTAGAGCTCCTGGGCAATCAGTTATGTTTTATTCTGGCAAAACCAACAGGGCTGTTCATCCTGGGTCCCAGTGCATTCCTCCTGCTGCTTCTCCTTAAAAGGCATCACCCACCTGGCCTGATTACGAACATGAACTAAGCAGCCTCACACTCACCCTTGCATAGCAACTGCTGGGTAGTGACAGATTTTAAGGGAATTGGTGGTTATCTGATACATAGTTGAGCAGCCATGTTCAAGGCTATAATTGATCCTTGCTCTCTTTTCTTTGCCACAAGCCCACCTGCTAACTGCAGCTCTTTCCATCAGGTTGTCCTCTAAAAAAAAAGAAGGGATTAATCTTGTAGTGTAGTTCAAATTACACAGGAGTTATTTGACAGGGTAATGTCTGTGCACCGAGCTGAAGGACCAACCTGGGAGTAAAAAATCAAACAAGGCTGTTCACTTAATGTTTAAAGCCTAGAGACTAGGCTCAACCAGTGACATGGTGTAACAGATGACACAGAGGGCAGATTTACTTTTTTTTTCCATTTTCAAGGAGTTCTGTTGTGCTGTGACATGTGCTCCAGGCTAGTGCTGCTTTACCTTAAACTGCTCCCCTTGGGTGAGTTTAACAGCTAACAACTTGCATGTTATTCCAGCTGTAGGCAAAATGTGTGGCACTGAGCTTTTTATTTGAAAAATAAAGTCACATTGGTGCAAGTAAATGAGACTGAGACCACTGATGTTGCAGATTATTTGCAGCTTGGGAAGTACATAAGGTTGAAAAAATACCTCATTTATGAGCAGGTTGATATGGAGGTTAAGACCTGAAATAGAGTCATTGTCCATGTCCTATGGCTATGTTTGGTAATGTTTCTCAAATTATTCTTTCTACAGAGATAAAATCACTGCTTTCTTTTCTGCCTTTTCTGGTTTTATGATCACAGAATAAATTAACATATATTCATTTTTTTGCACTTTTATAGTTGCCTTCACATGTTTATGAACACCAATGAATATATTGCAAAGGCACTTGGAAACAGAAAAACCTTGATTTACCAGCTTAGAGGTGAGGAAGAAGACCTGAGGGTTGATAGCAGGAAGGGAGAAAGTGTCTGGAGGCAGCTGAGAATATCAAGGAAGTCATGAAGGATCCAATATAGTTCACCAAACTGCCGCCTGGTCACCAGCACAAGATCCTGAACTCTGACATCAGCACCAAGGGAAATACTTTGTGCGAGAAAGGATCATGAAAGCATGGCCTGGGATTCAGAATTACTGTTTGACTGCCAGTTCTGGCAAACCGTGATGTCAGGGTGACACAACCAGGGGTAGAATTGGCTTTGGCTTGGGCCACGTTGCCACTCCATGCCTCTGCCCATCTGCAGAATTCCTCTCTTCACAGGCTCTGCCTGAGCATCTCAGTTAATGCTCAAAAGAGCCAATGAGCCTGGAAGTGTCGATCTGCTTGAGGCTCTGCAGAGGGATCTGGACAGACAAGATCGATGGTCCAGGACCAATTGCATGAGTTTCAACAAGACCAAATGCTGGGTTCTGCACTTTGGCCACAACACCCCGCAGCAGCACAACAGGCTTGGGGAGGAGCGGCTGGAGAGCTGCCCGGCAGAGAGGGACCTGGGGGTGTTGAGTGAAAGCCGGCTGAACATGAGCCAGCAGAGTGCCCAGGTAGCCAAGAAGGAGAGGAGACCTTCTGGCTCTCTCCAACTACTTGAAAGGAGGGTATAGAGAGGTGGGGGTCAGCCTCTTCTCCCAAGTGATAGGACAAGAGGAAATGGCCTCAAGTTGCACCAAGGGCAGTTTAGATTGGGTATTAGGAAGAATTTCTTCACTGAAAGTGTTCTCAGGCAGTAGAAGGGGTTGCCCAGGGCAGTGGTGGAGTCCCCATCCCTGGAGGGTTTGAAAAGTTGTGTAGACATAGTGCTGAGGGACATGGTTTAGTTAAGGACTTGTCAGTATTAGGTTAGTGATTGGACTCAATGATCTTAAAAGTCTTTTCCAATCTGGGCAATTCTGTGTGATTCTGTGAATAATGGTTACCTAGGTACATAACAAGGATTGTGCTTTTAGAAGAAAAACGTGCTTCTTCTTGACAGCCTTACCAACAAATTCACTGACAAAAGACCTTTTTGTTGGACAGAAGCTCACAAGCATTAAACCCTGACCTCAGCCATGATTATACAGGACACTGGAGTAGTTAATATCACTGCAGTTCACAGCAATTTGGAAGTGAATTAAACCTCTGTTTGCAGAAGGGGCTGTGCATTCACAGGCCAGTATAAGCCAAGGACATATCAATTTTCCAGCCAGGGTGATTTCCAATTGAATCAATTACTACTAAAATGAGAATGAAGAAGGTTGCTCCCATTCAGTGCAATTGCACGTGGACGCTGGGGCTCAGCTGGCGAGCCAGTATCTGCAAGGTGGTGTTACACAGAGCACCACCCCAAGGGACCCTTCTCCGAGTTTTGGGGATTATTGCAGGTCAGATCTGCTCAGGAGAAAGCAGAAGGTGTTTGGCATGAAACCCTGGCTTGAAACCCTTTATCAAACCACCTATGGTCCATGTTTCATGGCCACAGCAACACCCCGCAGCAGGATGCAACGAGAAGAACTGGGATTTCACCTCCCTGCAGTGGCATACACAAACATCTCTGCAAAGGGGTGATGGAGCCAGGCCCTTGGAAGGGGCAAAGTGACTGGGCAAGTTTTAGGCAGCAGAGCATCCCCATGGCATCAAAATGCACATGGCATTAGTAGTATTTATTCATCAGCCATTATTTGTGAATTATTTTAGGTTTTTTCTAATATTCCCTTGTTTGGCTGTGTTGTGGTTTTTTTTTTTTTTAATTTCCAACTTTATTAAGTAATTTATGCATGTGTAGAGAGATAGACATTTAATAGGATGTTGGCAAAGGGGAATTAAAAATTTCAGGAAGGAAAATAATCTGGAAAATTGCATTTGATCTTTTAATTGAGACAAATAGGGAGAAATGAAGAGATGTCAAGTGATGGTGTGGGGTGACAAGGAAGGGAAGACAGGGGCACTTAAATATCACATGAAGTTATACAGATTTGCTTTTCTTTGAAAAAAGAAAATACTGGAATTTTCTTCAAGTTTTAGATAATTTTCTGAAAAATTTAATACCTGGTTTGACGTTATTGTTTTTTACAGCCAATGCACCAGGTTTCCAGATAAAATGTGCTTCTGATCCATGTGTTGGTTCCCCTCTTGTCATTGTGACAGGGTATCTGTCTGCCGCAATAAAGAACACATCCACCCCATGATCTACACCAAATTCAGTCTTAACTGCTTAGACATTTTCTTACCTTTCATAAAATATCCAACTATATCCTAGAGAAATAATATCTATAAATTTACTAAATCTTATTTGTATTTTTTTTTCTTAAAATACCCTCTCTGCCCTAACTTTGTAATTTAGGTGAAAAAGTTTGCATTTTCCTAATATTTCTCTAAAAATCCTCCTTTACTTATGAATGGAGTACTTTTTTTCTATCTTTTATTCTTCCTTTTGTCCTTTTAAGTCCAGTATTATGCAGTTATTGGAAAGTCACAGATGACAGGACTTGTCACCCTCTTTCTTTGCTGTCTTAGAGTTGGATGTCTAGTGAAAGCTAAGCTAAGCCTTTTGCCCCTTCCTAGAGAGCGTGGGATAAACTGCCAGCTGGGTCTCTCTCTGCCCACTGTAAAACGAGCCCAGAAGACCAGCTCGAGTGAGTAACGAACTAACTCTCAAATGGCTGAAGTTGCGTCAGCTGATTTGCACCCTGAGTGACTGGAAGAGAAATGAGACACGAGCAAACAGATGATTGTAAGAAAGCTGAAAAGAAAATGCAGCCTCAGATGTCATCAAATCTATGTGACATTGAGTGACAAGTGAGGAATAAAGGGACTTGGAATGAAGAGTGAAAGGGGGAAAATAAGGAAGAAAATTGTAATTTTGAGTGTTTTAATAGATCAATATCAATATTTTAAATTATTTTTTTCTCAATACAAAACTCAATGTTTCTCATAGGTCTATCTTCTTTATTTTGCGGCTCATTTCTAGTTTTTTCCAATCTCTGACCCTTATTGCTAAATAAATGAAACCTCTGTATCTATTACAATAGATTTTGGCAGTAAAACAGCTTCCTCTGTCTTTCTCTGCTTCTCTTTTCCAGATTCAGCTGTTATTATCTGCCTTCACACATGCTATATGCTGCTTTTCCTAGTTCCAGATGGCCAGAAAGAAGACAGTTAGCCAACACAGTGCAGGCACATCTCCATCAGTCTGTAGAAGACACAGTCCATTTTTTCCCTTTCTGGGATCATCCTTTTGCATGTTTCCTTCCTGTGCAGGACACAGTGACATGGTGTAGCTGGTACCAGCCCTTATATAAGAGATTATATGGATGAACCTCTCCAACTGCTTAGACCTGCCATCCCCTGTCACAGAATCATAGAATCATAGAATGGTTTGGGTTGGAAGGGACCTTAAAAATCATCTAGTTCCAAAACCTCTGCCATGAGCAGGGACACCTTCCACTAGACCAGGTTGCTCAAAGCCTCATCCAACCTGGCCTTGAACACTTCCAGGGAGGACCATCCATAGCTTCTCTGGGCAACCTGAGCTAGTGTCTCACCACCCTCACAGTGAAGCATTTCTTCCTAATATCTAATCTAAATCTAAATCTGTCCTTGCAGCATGGAGCATGGCGCATGGCCCCAAAATGCTTCCATCTTCACACAGCTTTTTGCCAGAGCATGCAATGTATAACCTCCATTTCAACCATTCTGACTGGTGACAGCATGACCATGAGTGCTACTGCAGAAAGTTTGAGCTGGAAAAATAGGTAAAAAACATTAGTGTTGGGGTCATCACATGGGTCCCAAAGGAGATCTAGTCTGAAATGCTATGAAGCATGGACACAGTCAATTTGTGTCACTTGGTGTTCCAGAAATGTCCCTTGTCTTGTTTTAGGTATCGGTGCTTTCGGGCCAGCCACAGGCTTCTCCTTGGGAAGGAACACACTGTGGCAGTCTCTGCCTATGCATTTGTAGCCCAATAGACTATTTTTAAGGCCTCCCATGTGATGAGAGACTCAAGGGAGAACTGCTAATTGTTGCATGGTGTCTGGACGGTGGTTGTGGTACAGGGAGGGTAGCAAAGGTTATACGTGAAAACTTCCTCTGATCCAAGAAGTGAGGGACCATGATAGATGGGAGTGGAGCAGCCACACAAACAATAGTACCACTGGCACTCCATGGTGCATCTGGGCCTTAGTTAATTACCTACACCTCCTTTTTTTTGAGTAGTCCCTTAGGAGTCCAAGAGTTCTCTGTCATGTGAGTAAGCACATCTAATAAAGAGCACCAAGTGAACAAATAGCCTTTCAAGACCAACCTCAATTTCCCAAGGCAACCTTTATGGGTTTTCCACTGTTTCATTGGTTCCCACAGTTTGGTTTTACTAGATTTTCAGGAAGTTGCACCATTTGAAAGGGTCACCGGACCAAAGTTTCAACTCATAGATCTATATTCAGGTCTGGAAAACTAAGTAGAAAGCAGACTCCTAGGTCCATATGGAAAATGTGAGCAAGATGGACATGATTTCATACTGTGCCAACAAAAAGGAAAAACCCCCATCCAGCATTATGACTTGCCCTCCTTCACAGTATGATGAATTTGGAAGCTGAAAGTAAAATAGGGAACTTTGGAAGTCACTAATAGCTATTGCTGGAAGTGGTATAGCTGTAGTCAAACAAATGTGTCCCACTTACAAAGTTCTAATATATTTTGTCATTTTTCTGGAAAAGGCAGGAGAAAGTAACGGAAATTAGGTTTTTCCATTGTTCCTTTCTAGTAGTTCTAGTAATATCTGCAGAAAACCTGCTAATCCCAGCTATGTACCCACACAAAGAGCCGTATTGGAAGTATATTTTAAAATATTTCAAGCCAACCCAGAGCTTATATTAGCAGTATGATACCTCCTACAGACACTAAGATTGGGCACATCGGGGTAGCCCTTGAAAAAGGGCATGTTGAGAAGCAGTGCTTGTGCCACACCACCGGCAGTCCCCATGCACAGAAGAGTCTAAAGGTGGGCAAGGATTAAGGAGCAGTGTCTGAACTGGACTCAGTATAAAGAAATGAAGATAAAATCCAGGTCTAAATGCACTTTTCCTCTGTCATATTGGATTAAGTTGCCTACTTTCTTCCACTCATAACTCCTAAACACCAATCTGCCATAAAGTGTTTTATCCACATCTTCCCTTTGAAATAGATATAAACTCAAATACCGATGGATCCCTGCAAAGGATCTTGAGCTATTTCTGCTGGCTTGGTAACTTCTTCTGGTGCACCAAGAGCAGCACACGACTGATTTGATTTGGTGCTAGCACACAGTGTTGCCATGACTCTTCGTTTTGCAAACTCTTTTCTTTTCCCAAAGTCAAATATGGAAAAGCTGTGACAGCAGCATGAGCAAAAGGATATGGGAAATAATCCTCTTCATTCAGCTTGTATGCAAGATTTAATGGTGCAGTAGCATTGCAAGGATGATTTCCATGCATCTTATAACACTGTGACACCCTATAATAAAACATATACCTTCTGTTTCATTTTATCCATTTAAGCCCTTTGAGCAACCAGCAGTTGTTGAGTTCCCTACTCCTACTATTAATAGTCAGGGCAGACCATGTCTGCCTACTTAGATTTATTACATTTTAACTAATCTTGATTGAAGTCTTCATATGTATAGGCTCCAGAGCATGGTCACCAGGGTTACACGCAACGTACACACACACACACACACATGCACAGGGAGAGCTTTTCCTGAAATTAGTTCAGTAAATCTCACATAAAAGCCATTCAATGTGGAAAAAAACAGGTTTTGATACCCCTTTTTCCTTATAAAACCTGGACAACTGAAACAAGAATCACCTCTTTCACCATCACAGATGAATTCTGGACTTTTACCCCTGTGGAAATCCCACTAAAGTGAAACATCTATGGGGAGATTTCCCTGAGCAGGAAAACTTGTGCAACTCCACAAGTTTTGCCTCACACCTAGTAGCCAAGATTCAAAAGAGAACACAAGCAGGAAGACAGAGAAATTCCTCCCTAATACTCTATAGTTTTGCTGAATATTTTCAATAATAGACTTTATGTTGAGGGATTTGTCAGTGACATGTGAAAATCCGGTCAGGGGGAAGTTTGTGATGCAGTTTCTCAGCTGCAAGATGAGCTCTAACAAGTCCCATGTACGTGTTGCACAGGGATGATGCAAAGGGCAATGTTCTCCCCATGGCTGAGAGAAGGATGTTCAGAGGCTGCCATGTCCCTGTGTCTCTCCTTCCTCCCCCAGGACTTCCCAAGTAAGCTGGGTGCCTGGCTGAGAAAGTACTTCTGAAGACACTCTGAACAATTGTCTTTAAGTGCAATGTTGCAGTCCCTCTAAGCCAAAATATTTTGTTTAATTTTCATATTTCAGTTTCTATTACTCCAATAAAAAGTCAGTCATGCTCACTTCCTGAAATGGTACGTCAACTTCAAATGTTTCTCTGAGAAATGTCCAAAACCTAAAAATAAAATAAAATAAAAATACTTCCTATTCTGGGAAGAAGCAATGCCATTCTTAAATTCAACCCACTATGAGTGTTTCCAGGAACTGAATTTGCCAGTGAACAAGCTACACACCAGCAATACACTCTAACTGCATGCAGCCCTCTCCAGGTGAGCTATGCAACCTTGGGATCTCCTGCTCCAGGAAAAAGGGCTGCCACCCTTTAATAATCCTCAAGATACATTTTTTTTTTTTTGCTTGAAGCTGATTTTCCGTGGATGCTTCCTGCAACCAGTGCTGGAGGCAGGCATATTGCAGCAGCTGCTGTGGCAAGGTGCTGGGTGGAAGCAGGTAGGCAGTGCCCATGCCCATGGAGGCACCCCAGAGTCATCTCCTATTCCCCAAATGAGGGAAAACTCAACTGAGCAGGGCTTTTTGCTGCAGAGCTCCAAGATTTCCTATCCAGGAGCTTCATTAAGTGCCCAGTCTCTGCTGGATCTCAGCCACCAGCCTGGGCTTCATGGGAAGCCAGGCAAAGCCCCAGTCTCCAGAGTCCTTGGTGGATAGTTGGCAGCTGCACTGTCCCTTTGCTGTCCTGGTAAGATTAACAGGCATGAGCATTTCTGTGCTTTCCACACATTGAAGGCACTAGCTCTCCAAACCCCCTCCTGAGTTAGCAAACGCTCCAATGCAAGAATAGGAAAAATCTCTTGTGTTTTTAAAGATTTGCCTCAGGGGTCCTGCAGCTGGCTCTACTGGTGGTCTGCAGCTCAGGCAGAGCAGTGGGTTTGCCCAAGCTGAGAATGTGCAGGAGTCTGGGCAAGACTTGGTGGGTATGGGCAGAGAAACTGCAGTGCAGGGAGGGTAGAGCATCAGTGAGGGATGTGTCAGGCTCCTGGAACAAGCACCACACAGGAAATCTGATGTCTTCAGCACACGTGGAGCTTCTTGACCACATAAAAATCTCCTCTATCATTTGTGCACAGCAGGTCCAAGGTGTCCAGGGTGCACTCAACATATTCACCACGTGCTGCGTGTACAGCGTGAAGGTGACCAAGGCCAGCCTTTGGGATCTGGGGATGCTGTCAGCATGCTGCAAGCCCCTGTGTGAGGGTGCACATGGACTGCAGAGCCCTTCTCCCCTATTTCTGGAGACCCTGGGAAGAAACCTGGCTATCACCAAAACTCTACATTTGGGGAGGGCAGCAAGAGACTGATAAGAAACTGTTTTCTTTCTAGTTCAGCAAAAATCCCAGGGGGAATGATAACTAGGGAGGCACTTGGGCGGTTTGAGGTTTGGCAATATGGGATATGTCTCAGCAGGGACATTTACACCCATTAAAGCCCTCCTATAATCTGGGCCCAGGACAGAGGTGATAACTTGTTTCCTCTTTCTTCTTTATTTCTGACATATTGGGGTTTCTGACCTTCCATTGGAAACATGTTTTGCTTGTTGAAGACAGCCCTAATCCTGCACTGCATGGCTGGGGCATAGAGAGGTGGCACTGCAATGCTGAGTGATGCTCACATGGTTGTGGATGCTGGACTGGATGACCCCCAAAGCCTCCCCATCCTGTGTTCGGTGGTATCTTCTACTTTGATCCACTGCTTTGACCTGCAAGCTGAGAGATGGACATTGGTGCTGCTCTGATGTGGCAGACAGGTAGAAAATTCACCCTTTTAATGATGTTTCTATCTCTGATTGTGCAATGTGCCTCTGCCTGCCTGGACAGGGAAAGGGTGTTTCATGGAGAGCTGGTGGCTGGTGGCATTTATCCTCAAGAGCAAAGTAAAAGGGAAATGTGGGAGTCAGTGTTAGGTGTGGAAAGGTGATATGGACACTGCTCCAACACTTGCATGGGTGCTTGAAAGAGAGCAAATGGATGGTTCAGTGATTTTTGCCAGGAGTAGCACAGTGTGTTTGGCTTGTGACAATGGCATACACCATTTGTAGCTAAAGGGACCTCCACAAACCTACTTGAATTGTAAAAACATCAGCTCTAGGGGATTTGCATCTAATGTCTTTCTTGGCACAAAGAGACTTCCCCACCCCCAGCAACCAAATCAGCCATCCCCTATCTGCTTTTGCGGTAATATGGAATGCTGATCAACAAACCATCACCATCGGGGAAACTTAAATGCTTCTATAAGTGATTTCATGAAAGGATGCTTCTCTGAGCCCACAGACAGCAGAAGCTGAAATAAGAGATGTAACAGAGTGACAAATCCATCCATCAACAGCAACATGCTTGGGAAATTTCATGTCTTTTTCTGTCTCACACACCTATTGCAAATCTCTGTATCTTATCAGTTGTTTTAAACAGTGTCCAGGTTTCCTCTGTAAACCATTTTTAATTCACAGCCATTACTTTGTAACTGTTAATGACTTTATTTACAAGACATTTTTACAGTTATCAGTGTCTTGATATATGTATATATTCCAGTGAAAAAAATATAATTGAGCAGGAGACCAAAGCATGGAGATTAAAATATCATTTTAAGACTACTGAGGCACAATAGGGAAGAAAGAAAATGTTGGTGGGAGAACGAGAGGAACCTCAGCAGCTGCTTTGAAGCAAAGGCTTGAGACCATGGTTGTGGTTCCTGCTGGGGATGCTAGACCAGGGAACAGGTTTTGCTGTTTTCACCCAACTGGGAAACCCTCTCCTCTTCCCCGAGTGTGGATTTCCCTGAAACAAGCCTTCATGACCACAATCTGTTCTCCAGGGGTTTGTGTTGAAGGTTCAAGCCCATGGAGTGATGCTGGTGAGGCAGCCACCTCCGCTGCAGCCCTTCCACAGCTGATGGGCTGCCCAGGCTTGGGACCAAGCCCTCACACCTCGCCCCAGCCTGTAGGCACTTGCCAGCAGCACTCAGCCCATGGGCAAGCCAGACCTTGCAGTTGGCCTGCAGTAAGAACATGTGCGTGGGAGAGCAGAAAGGGAAGGGAAGCATAGCTGTGAGGAAGGGGAGAGGCTGAGAAGGAAAACCCAGGAGCACCAAGAGCCTGAAGGAAGAGCGGGAAATGGTGGGAACTGAGGTGTGGAAGCAGGTCTGGATCCTGCAAACATCACCGTGGAAAGGCTGTTGCAATCCAGGAGAAAGCGCATCAAGACCTGGCAGAAGTGTTTGTTCTAGCTCCGCTTCTTTGATGCTGCTGTGGCCAAAGTACATTAAAAAAAAAAAAGAAAATCCCATTTAAAAGAAAATAAAGGGCTTAACAGAGCGTATCAGTTCAGCAATAACAACAGTTATAAAACCCTCTGCTCTCTGCTGGCCTCCGATGCCTTGCCTAGTTACGAGCAAGTACTTAGTGTATTTTGTTTTCTAAATAACACCATGTCCCCTGCAGAAAGAAAACTCAGAGCTGCTTCTTGTGAGAAGCCAATATGGAGTGAAACAACACCCCAATTACTAACATCCCTTCTGTGAGCCAACATTTTGGGGAAGGAGAGCGTTTCACTAGGCTTCTCCTGGGAACCATTTTGGAGGAAGCCTTCATCATGAAGGGAGAGTGTGCCCCTAGCCCAGGCCCTCTCCTTTTAAACGTCACCCTCTTCCCCAGGCTTTGCAGTGGGCTTGGGTGGGCTCAGCTGAGCCTGGCATGACAGGAATTTCTTTAAAAAATGATCTGCATGCCTCCCTTGAGCCTCCTCGTGCTCGTGCTCCCCCCCGCCCCAGGGAGGCAAGAGAACTTTGTGAGGCTGCCATGGTCCAGACGGACTTGCAGCAGCCCCACAGGCGTGATTGATGGGCACTCTGGTGGTGGGAGCACCGAAAATAATCCCAACACATGTTTCCCAGTAGCACCTGGCAGCCAACCAGAAGACAGCACTAGCATTTCCTAAATACTGGAAAAATGACTGCCACCGCAGATGCCTCACTAAATATAACCTCGGTGAGGTGGCAGCCTGTGAAAGGCTGGAGAGGGGCAGCTACCCGGGATGTACGTACAACTCTGGTCCCATCTGAGTCCTGGCTGTCATCCCTGGGCTGCAAGATCTCCAGCTCTGCTTGCTGCACAGGCTTACAAGTTCCAGACCTGATGGAGAAGTGTCCCTGAAGGAGTAGGTGCTAATAAAATATTGGAAATTGAAAATAAGGAGCTATCTGAGCAAAGCAGACTCTTACTGTCCATGGGTAGGAGATTTTGGGTATCTCTCCAATGTCTCTCTTTCAGGGCTACCTAGGGAAGTGGTCGAGTCACCATCACTGGAGGTATTTTAAAGATGGGTAGACAAGGTGCTGAGAGATATGGTTTAGTAGTGGACAGGTACAGTTGGACTCGATGATCTCAAAGGTCTTTTCCAACCAAATGATTCTATGATTCCACCTCTGGGGCTCTCTGGGAGGAGGTTTGCCCCATTTGAGTCCAGGCACTTGGCACCATGGAGTGCATGGTCTTCCATGGTTCCTGCTCTATTGCCTCTGCAGAGGGATACAGGCAAGCCCCTTAGGGTGGCACCTAGCTAAGAGCTGGGCAGTTTGCACACCTATAATTTCCTGGCTTTTGGGTGTGTTTCACAGAGCAAAGTGCTACCCAGTTTTGAAGCAGTGGAACATAGCTTTTCATTTTTAAAGGAGACAGTTATTACCCTTCTCAGTGTGCCCCTCTCTCCTTTGCCCCCTCGGCCTCACCTCAAATATTATTTTACCAGCAGAGTCCAGTGGTTCCTCTGGTGACAGCACTGCAAAGCATCAGTCCCAAGAGCTGTTCTGTATTGTGTTACAGGGTGAGTCAAGGGGTAGTGCTGCCACAGTTTGCTTTAGCATCTTGCTAGGCCACCTTTTTCATCCAGATATGTGGTTCTGACTCTGACATGAGTCTCATTTTCCTGAGGTGGCTTTTGTAAGGTTGATTAGAGCTGTGTCTGTCTTCATCTGACTAACAGGAGGAACGGGACAATGAAAGCACCATGGCCTTGCTTTTACCTGACTGTTACTCAGGTCTGCAGAAGATTTCTTCTCCTGTTATTGTGCTTGATAAAGCTCATGTCACAGCATTCTTGCTAGAGATGTGCTAGCAGCGTGCTAATGTGTGCAGCAATCATGCTTCAGCCTGCTGTGTGGAAAGCCCCATGGATAAGGCAAAATAATCCATTTAAAAAGTCTTTTTCTGGTTTTGTACTCTATGGGACTGTCTCTTGGGGAAGTGACAGGAGCAACCTTGCTAGATGCTAAGCCCAATCTTCTAGCAAGCTCTGCCCAAGAACAGTCCTCTGCCAGATAAAGGGCTAAACAGCATGTTTCCAGTCTAGATGCTGTAGTTCAGGTTGGTGCCTTGGTAGAGTCAATGGGCATTTGTCTATTGGCCAAAAAAGGTTACACCAATATTCAGTGCCACTGCTGGACTGTTTTCTGGTGCAGCAATCTTTGATTGCTTTTGCAGTGTCTGTTGTTGGATGTTTGTTATCTAACACTGACAGAATTTGAACTTCATGTTGGACCTCAGTTTCGTTTCAGCAGTGCAGAAGAGGCATCTGAATGGAAGGTTTGTTTTTCTGGATTTGGCCTTGCCCATTAATTCTGAGAAGCTGCAAGTAACCTTTTCCCAGCTCTTATTCATGAGCAGAATAATAATAAAAAAAAAGAATAATGGGAAGAATAGAATAAAAATCCCATTCTGTGATGTTACTGTAAACTCTGGGCTGTGTCCTTTCTATCTGTTTGCATAGTGCCTGCTGCAGCAAGCCCAGGGGTCCTGGAGACTTACCATCAGACAGGTAGTTAACAAAGGAAGACAACTGCAGACTTTCATTTCAAATCCATCATGTAACATGCTGGCAGAGGGGAATTTTGGAAATCGTTATCTAAAGCTGCCATCTTCTAGATGCAATTCCCTGTATGGAGGTCCAACTGCTCTTTGGAAACTCTCGCTTGTCCCCTTTTTTAAATGATTCCATCTTCAGCCCATTGAGATGAACAATTAATTTCTGAACCAAGGAGCACAGGGTTTCAGACTTGCAGGTGTTCTCTCTAATAAGAGCTGTCATAGGAACGGTTCCTACAGCAGAGTAGGTAAACAAACAGATATAGAACATAGTCCTCCGTAGGACAGCTGGCAAGAAAAGCTGTAAGGGCAGAAGTGTCATTTAAACAAAAATATCTAATTTGGGATCTCCTGTACAGGACACGAGCCCTTATGAGTTGCTAGTGTTTGCCCATACTAGAGTGTAATGTTACAGATGGTCCATTTTCATTTCCAGCACTATCTGTACAACCTGGAATGGAGCACATGAATTTTTTGATGGAATACTTTGCAAGAAATGGGCAAAACCCATCTCAATAAAAGGGGTGTGCAGCTCCATCAGCACCACATGCATATCTTGGTTTCCTTTTTTGCCATGTGCTTCCCTCCAGCCTGGCTGTCTGTGTCCACCTGTTGCTCCTGCTCTTATGTTTCGATTGTAAGCGCTTTGGGATGGAAGCATTATCTTCATTTGGGGCACTAGTGCAGGGACAGAGCTGCCAGCCTTAATGTGCTGACATTATATGTAAAGGTCTCCTATAGCACTATGGAAAGATTTAGGAGCTTTCTGTATTCATAAACCTATACAGTTCTGTCTGTAGGTACGTATGAAAGTGTGTGCTCACGTGCATGTGCAGACTGTGTGGTGTGGCATTTCATGGCCCCTGGAAGATGGCATGTGAACACATGGGAAGTGTTAGGGTGGGACCAACAGACATGGGACTGGATGAGGGGGCTGCTGAAACACCCACATCCCAGCTGGAGGAAGGGACACATCCTGCCTGCAGTAACATCTCCTGGCTCTCTTGGGGCTCAACTGTGTGCCCATCCCTGGAGCATGGTATGGTGCCCATGGTCAGGCTCTTTGGACGCTTGCAGTGTGGGGCAGCATGGGGTTGTAGTGTATAGAGTTTACAAATCCTGATCCAGAGTGCAGAGTAGGGTCTTTGGGAGTGAAGCACTCAGCTGAAGCATGAGTGATGAAATTCAGACCCCTTTCCAGGGCTTTGTAAGGTAAATCACCCTCTCAGGGCCTTGTTCCCACCCTTCCATTTGTGTCTTTCCATCCTTCATCTCATCTCCTTCCAGTGTCCACCCTGGTAGTGTTTCATACCTATATTTGTGGCATGTGGTGGAGCAATGAGGAGAGAAAGGGGTCCTTCAGCCCACCTTTCTGGTTCCTCTCTGCCTCCTGCACATCTGTCCTTCAGGCAATTGGAACAAAAGTAAGTGGATCTATCTCTTGGAAAATCATCTGAGCTTGACTCTTTGAGACTTCATTGCGCCAAATCTCATAACTTTTAAGAAGATTTCCCAGAGTTCTGCTCACTTCAGCATGCTTGAGGATGCTCTTAGGTGATTTTGGAAGAGCAATCCTCCATGGCTGAGACTAAGAGCTCTATCAAAGGCTCCCTTACTCCTCATACTCATCTTCTTTAGGACTGCCCATTGTGTGTTGAGTTAACAGGCACCTCCAGAGCCATTAGGATTTTAATATTCATACATTTTCCTAATTGTTCTCTTCCCAGTGCCTTTCTTCCTGCCAGGAGATGATAATGTTCCTTGCCTAGAGCCAGATTCCTCCAGCTCCCTGACTAATTTTCCTACAAATTTTGCAGCAAAAGCAGTTGTCTGGCAGACCTGTTCAACACTTAAATGGTATCTAGGGTGAAATTAACCTCCCTAGCTCCAGGTACCTCCATCTAGCCGGTTACAATCTAGCCTACCATTGTCTCTTTAGAGTCAATGGCTTCAAGTGGGATTTATCTCGTGCTAAAATAGATACCCAAAATCAATTACATCCATCCTTCTTTAGAATGTATTACACGACTGTGAAGGGAGCTCAGATCAGACAGCAGTGTTGTAAATGTCTAAAACGCTGTGAGATGAATCTTACTCTTGTGCCATGAACATTTTTCTGCAGTAATTAAAGTTGGATAAAAAAAAGAATGCAAGGAATTATGAAAAATCCACAGCTACACTGAAAAAGACATCAAAAGCCCTGACTTCTTTCTAATTACTCCAGATTAATAGTTCCTATTACCTCCTAATCCTGAACATCCTCTTGAACCTCCCAGTCCCAAAGACAGGCCCAATAAATTTATATGAAGCTTCTCTATCAGTTTTCTGGGTGTATGCACACAATTTTTTATCTTATCTGTAGTGAAGTGTCCCTTTCTGTAGCTGAACTGCAGGTCTAGACGGTGAAAACAGCAGCTTTCCAGTGCTGTAGCTGTGAATTTAGGGCAGGCTGATGAGCTCTACATGTGCTTTGCACACCCATGCCCACACCAAGACAAACATGGGCAAAGAGAGCCTTAAGTTCTCCTGAAAGCCTCTGGGTGGGGAGGAGAGAAAGTTTCACTTTGGTTGTGAATCCTGTGCTTTCACTGTTCTCAGTGCCTGTAAAAGTTTGTAGAGTCTTTAATTTAGTGGGACTTTGGCACACGTCAAAAGGCAGCCACCTAGTGAACTTCCCTCCCGAATAAGGAGGCACTAAACACCAGGGCCCTTTGAACAGAGCATTAGTTTTTATTTTAGGTCTTGGGGCAGAAGTTACGCTCTTGCCGTGTGGTTGTTCGATGAACTGGAGCCTGTGAGTCTGCGAGTCTGCAGACACACACATGCACAGGCACACAACTGCTTTGCACACTATCAATTACAGCACTAAAAAAGAAAGTTCGATACCTGCTGAGACACCCAGCTGAAGAGGAAAAAATAAAAGACATTTTAAACAGTAAAAGCACAGAACTGGCAAGAGAACTGTCCAGAAGTAATAAGTGAAGTTTTTAAGCTAAGTTTGAAGACTAGCTGCAACTTGCCACACAGGAAAAAACAGAAGACAAAAGCACCATTATGCTTTCTTAAAAATGTAAGAGTACAGCACACACATTCCCTGACAAGGTCATTAAACATTGGTTCAGAGACCCACAGCGGCATATGCCTGGGTACAATGGGTGTTTACTCTTTGATTCAGCGAGGTGCTGGTATGCATAGGGGTTGCTGTCGCCTGAAGAACATCGTTTTTGGCCTCGTGTGGATCATAACCGCTTGGTTTGGTTAGTGCACTGAAATGAGGCTGAACCCACCCCTTCAGATATCTAATTTGTTTGGAATGACAGGCATGTCCTGACTAAAAATTAATTCTGCCAGGTGATATAACTTGTTTGAATTTGCAGGAATTTGCCATTTGGAAAAAGGAAAAAAGAAAAACATTTAATTAGGGATGGAGCTAAAGCAGCTAATTTGGTCTTTCAATGGAAAGGGAAAAAAAAATTATAGGTTAAAAATGAAGATTATGCACTTTGGGTGAAGCATGCTCCCTCCTTTCAGGTATGCTTTGATGAGGCTTCTTACCATGCTAAGAAACACAGTGCATATTTCTTTTGAAGTAATGGCAGCACTAACTTGATCTCATTGTTTGTTATCCTCCTGCCTCTGTCCCCGTGCAGATGACCCAGCCATGCCAGAGGTTTATCTGGAGAGTTTTGCTCTGTCCAGCTCTTTGTGCCATGTGACATGTCACCCATGAGGAGGAGAAAGGCAAAGCTGGCTGCTGTGGTCATGAAGGGCAAACCTTCCTCTCCAGGGCTTCCCACCCCATGCACTGTCCTGGCTCAGCCTGTCCCCTCTCCTTTGTGGGATGGATGGAGAGCTCATTCACCCCTTCCTATTCCCCAGAGCTGGGCAGTCCCTTTTATCCACACTGTTTTATTGCCCCAAAACCCCATGGCACAGCCCTGGCAGCAGAAATGGTGCAGTGAGGAGACAGAGTTGGGTGGGCACGGTGCCACTAGGGTCTGCACTGGCCCAAGCACGGCCATGAGACCACTGCCCACAGCTCTGTTGTGCTCTGGAGAGCCCCCAGGCAGCACCAAAGGAGCATCTGGGTTTGCCACATACCCAGAAACACCTTGGCCCCTGCCAAAGTGCAAAACAAGCCTTGCAGATGGGCTTGACCTCAAGCCCACAGAAACCTGGGCAAATTTCCTGTTGACTCCAGCACTACAGATCTTTAATAGCACCAAGGACATGTCCCAGCAGTGATGGCTTTTGGGCTTCCTTCTCCCAGGGGAAGTTTAGGACTCTATGGCTGCCTTCCCTGGACACCCAGCCCAGGAAAATTATTCAAGAGAGCTTCAGTGCTCATGTCGGAGCAGTTCAAATACAGATGGGTTCAGACCCACCCTTCTTCTGGCCATGAGCAGATGGTCTAGACCACTAAAACCACATTTTCTGGAAGTAGGTTCTCAGATGGAGTCACTTCCTGACAAAGCCCTTTGTCTTTTATCAGGAGGAGCATAATCAGAAAAAAGCTAATTATTTACTGGAGGGATTTTTTTAAAAGGTCTTTTCTCTTTTCTTATTAGTGTCCTTCCAGTTTATTACTCATCTGTGGCTTTTTTACAAGTTGTCTTTCAGGTGAGGCGCAGTGAAGTGGTGTTACATTCCATACATGTAGGGGCTTAGCTGCAGTTTCATTGTGTATTCAACCCTATAATTAAGACTCAGATGGAAGACTTTATGCCTTTAAAGCAAAGAAATTCTAGGTTTCTTGGCAAAACATTTGGCTGAGTACATAGAGAGCACCTTAAGTACTTAAATGGTCTCTACGTGAGGAAACCTGATGCCAGAAATGATGTACCTTAAAGGCAGGCTGTTGGGAAAAGGCAAACAAACCAACGCTAAAGCGCTTGATGTCTCGAGGTGCATTCTTCCTGCATATTATTTTTTTCTTGGAAGATGCTCTGTGAGAGGGATTATATTCTGAAAAACGACTTGTTGCTGGCACCTGATCGCTGTCGATGTGAGTCGTGCAAGGCATGGGAGTCAGCAAAAACCACCCGGCTGGTTTTCAATAAATTATGAGGGACTCGACCATTGCCTTTAAGCAAATCAATACAGCCCTGCTGTGGTGTGCCAACAGCCAGGAAACTCAACAGGAGAAAGCTGGCATCTTTCTTAGGGCATTACCATGCATGGCCACCACGCCTGGCCCCACTGAGGATGTACAGCGGCCATGGGACCGTGGGATGAGGCACAGGGCAGCTCGGGTTTTCAGGCAAGTGTGGAGTGTTGGCACAGGAGGGCTTTACTCATGAGAAAACCTCTGTGGGGAAGAGGATCAGAGTGTCTCCTCCAGCCCGAAGCTCTGCAGGGGACACCCAAGGGCTGTGGCCCTGCCCAGGGAAGGGCTGGGGCAGCCGCAGGCGGGAGATGCTCTTCTCTTGCCAGTGGTGTTTTCCCATCTGGGCGTGCACCCATCATCTTCTTCCCCTGCCTCTCCTCATTGCGTGCTGCCCTGCAGCCTTCACTGCGTCCCTCGGGGCCCGCTGATGTCTGAACCGGACCTGCTGCACTAAGAAGGGCTCAGGAGATGGGGGCTGGCAGAGCAGCCCTGAGACCCACCGCTCCTCGGGGAGCACAGACCGGTTGGTCTTTTTTTGTGTGTGTCCTGCTGGAAGGCATTGCAGATCAGCACAGACTCTGAAGCTGGGAATGGTAGGAAAAAAGAACACAGTCATTAGAGTCAGGATAAGCAGCACAGGTCACATCTCCCCATGCAAATAGTATCACTCTGCTTTTGCTAAGCGATATGCTTGTGCTCAAACACCAGGGTGGTGCAACATGGGCTAGCAGTGGTAACAGCCACCACCTTGGTAATAAAGGGCAAGAAGAACCTTGATGCTAATAATAATGGTGTACAGTTCAGGCAGCTCTTTTTCCACCAGTTGATCTCAAAATACTCCAAAAAGAGATCAATAACCTTTTTAACAGATGGAGAACCAGTGGGACAGAGTGGTGACCTTGTAATTGTCATCCAGCTGGCTGGCTGCAGAGCCAGCAGCAGAACTAAATTCACAACCCATGCTTTTCTCAGCCTGAAACAAACTCAGCTTTGCCATTTTGACTTTTCACAGTGCTGTTCTAAAATTTGGTAGAGAAAGGCACATGCATCCTCCACTCACCTCCCCTGTGTTCAAGGCCTATCAAATGTTAAATGGAATGGCAGAACCAGAGCAATAAAGATTTCTATCAATGGGAGACCTCCCACTGCACAAGGAATGTATTTAGTTTGACCTTCAAAAGTAAGCAATTTGCCAAAAGTCAGCTCTAGCTTTTTAGGGGTATCTGTGCTTCTTTCAAGGAGATGGTCTGCGTATCAAATGAGCCAGAATACTTTGGGATGTGAAAATTACAACAGACTCTTTTTTTTTTTTTGTTATTAGGCATCAGAGTAAATAAGTATAAGCCCTACATGGAGCATCTTGTTGGGGCATACACTGTATATGCTCCAGGGTGCAAATATTTTACACACCCTCCCCTTTGATTTTTTTTAATGGAATATGCAAATCGTGCATGTTTCAGCTGGGATTGTCTCTCTTTGATCTGACTGTTCTCCATCCTGGAATTTCTTGCAGTGGGGAGAAACTGAACTGAGGCATGCAGCAAAAGGGAATTTCACCCTGCACTTTCTCCAAACCCATCGGGGCCAGCAAGCTCACTACAAAGACCTTGGATGGCGGCAGCAGGTTTGGAATAAAGTCTCTATAAAGGAAGGGCCAGCGAGAACTGTCGCAGGCCATTGCAAAGGACGAGCTGAAGGGCTTGGGTGCCTTGCTCTGTGTGAGAGCTGACCTACAAAGGGCATGGTTACATGAAAAAAAGCGATGTTTTCCTTTGAATTGCAATGCGTGTCCTCAGTGTGAGATGGTGGAAGCACAACAGCCAGGTTGTGCGAGCGTGATGGGTGCGTGATGACATGCAGCAGGATGGAGAGAAGCCTGTGGCTGTCCTGCCCAGGCAAAGACCCACACCAGCCAAAGCCCTGGCAGCACCCACTCTTAGTGTTGTTATCAGTTTGCCACCTTTGCCCAGCACCTCTTGGCCCTGCGGGGTTTTATAGATAATGCAGGGTGTGAACTCTCTGGTGGGACGACCTTCAGGACATGAGCCACTTCATCCATAGGAAAGTCACTAGAAAATGGTTTTAAAAAATGCACTGAGGGGGAAGGCTGGGGTGAGAGCAAGCCACCTGCACGTGGCGAGGCAGCCAGGGCAGGCACTGCCCAAGAGGTCAGCTGAAACAACACGCAGTGCCTAGGCTACGCTGCCAAAACAGCTCGCGCCGGGGCTTGAATTACCGCCTTTGTGCAAACACCCCGCGTGGCTGCCGTGATCAGCTCCCTTTCTTTGATGAAGCAGATAAGGCCGAAAGTAAAACAGAACGGGGAGAGAAAGCAACATATGGCGATACACGTGGATTTGCTGGGTGAAACGTGCTCCTGCTCCCGCTGGAACCAGGAGGAGTTCTGCCCCTGACTCCAGTGACAGCAAACGTGGAGCTCGGGGGACCAGAGGAGTGTTTTGGCACACAGGGAAATGAGCTGTTGGACAGGGATGTATCCATGGCCAGGAAGACCGACCTGTTGCCTGTATGCCAGGCTATGCTGCAGCAAACTAAGCATGACCAGGAGTTTACACGTATTCAGAGAGAACGATTTAAGCAGTCTGGAGAAAATTATACTCATACTGGGGAAAAGAGGGAGGGAGGGTGTCCCTCCTGAACTTGGAAAGTATTGCTGTTTATTTCTGCTTGCCTGTGGGGGAGAGGGCAGCATAATGAATCATCCCAGGCACATAAAGAGCACGACTAAGGTTTTACCTGAGTGAGAAGAAAGCTTTTTCAAGGCTCATAAATGCTTATTGATTTGTCCTTTTCTATTTGTGTGGCTCTGCATTTCCAGGAGCTCAAGTGGAAGGAAGACAGCCCTGAAAAAACCCCTCTTAGCATAGATCTGACCCTTGGCCCCTTGACAGCAATGAAGCCACTTGCCTCCAGCGATGGATTTGGTCCATCCTCTGCTGACAAAAGCAAACCAGCCCCGGTGCATGGAGCCCCTGGCCCGCAGCAGTGCCCTCCTCTGCTCCCAGCTGCCTCTCACCTGCAGGCATTCAGCTTTTGGGCGAGCCCAGGACACTGCCAGGGGTCAGCTGGGGGGTAGCCAAGAGTTTGGCCTGCAGTGTCTCGGGGCTTATCAATGGACTGTTGTTCAGCTTGGGATTCCTGAGCTCCTTAGTCACATCTTTGCAGGTAACTATAAATCACCTTCCGCAGAGCCTGGGGTTTTGCAATACTTGGCCCTTTGCAATTTTGCCTCTTCTGCAAATAACAGGAGTGGCCATTTTTTGCTCTGCTTGAGACAGGCTTTCAAGTTATGGGCTCTGGGTTCATGAAAAATTAGTTGGTCTGATTCTGTTTCCTTGCCAAAGTTATTAAATTTCATTAAAAACAGCTAGAAATACATTAAGTTCCTCTAAGCTCTTGTTTTTCCTTATAAGGAATAGTTGCCACTGGGCTGGAAAATTGGCAAAAGCATCCATAAAAGCATCTCTAAACAGGTTCAGGAAAAGACTGGGAAGAGATTGCATACCTGGTCAAGTTTACAGCTCTGGATCCATTTAGGACCTTCACTGGTGGGTGGCCTTTCCCCGTAGGTGAGCTCCATGTTGTTTGCTGGTCAGAACTGTCCTGCTCTTGCTGTGATGGTGGCCAGCTGGGCACAGGCAGGTGAATTCTGAGGTCCCTCTTCCCCCCCTACATCAAATTCCATCCACCTCTATGGGTGATGGAGTCCCAGAGGACAAACTCTGCACGTGTGCTCTTCCCCTGTGTTTCATGCCATGCACTTTCATGGTGCAGCAGTTTGGCTGGGAGCACAGGGATGTGGGGATGCATCTGCACAGATAAATGTGGGTCCCAGAGTAGTCTTGGCTGATGGCTTTGGGGTGCTGTGCCTGTGGCAGGGCCCTGCATGGGGCAGGGAGACCTGCCACCTCTTCCAAATGTGCTTCGGGACCAAGAGGATGTGCTGCCTGCAGAGCCAAAGCTGAGCTGATTTGCACCAGCCCTGGTGTCCCCCAGCCTCAGGTGCCAGCAATTCCACCCCAGAAGCACTTGGCCAGGCTTGAAGCCCGTACATTGCTGTATGGGATCACACCACTTCTGTGGGGTTTGGCTCTGGGGCAGTTCATGCAATGGCAAAGTATCGCCACTCCCTCAGCCCTGAGCTAATTAAGACAGAAACAAGTGCACTGTAGGCTGTAGCATTTATTGCCTCCTTTTTCTTACAGGCTCCTTCCTTTTCTAGGGAGTCACTAAAATAATGGAAAAACCCCATACTATCCCAGCAAGCCATCAGCATGGCTGCCACCTCTCTGTCTTGTGTCCAGTCAGCTCTGCCCATGAGAGCAGCTGCAGCATCAGCTACTGAGGATGCTCATGGTTGGATTTATTTCATTTTATTATTATTATGGGGGTGGATTTGACTTTTCCACTTTTCAGGTTCACTCACCCTCTCGTTGGTGCCTTTCCTTCTCTCTGAGCTCACTTAATAATGCATGACAAGGAGCACAGGCTGCTTGCTCTGCCTCAGCAGCAATAGCGCAGCCCGTACCCGCTCCGTGCGGGGTCAAGTTTCTGCCGCTCGGGAATTCGACAGATGGAAACGCTGGGATTCTTTCCATGGCCCTCCTGCCTCCCAGGCCCCCAGGATAGCAGAAGATTATAGGGGGCATATCCCAGCACAGTCGCCGCCATGGGAGAGGGAAGACCTTTGGTGAGGGCTGGGGGCAGGGAAAGGTGGTAGAAGTCATTATTGTGATGAAACTGTTGAAGATGAGACCCTTTCCTCTGCCTGGAAAGACAGTGCATTCATAATTGTATTGCTAATAAAATCAGTTTGGCTTCTTTAAACTGATTTTGTTCTCACTGTCATGACCCAACTAATTAAAAAATTCAGAAACAAGGTCCCTTTGCCTCCATCCCCAAAATTATACTGATGTTTCCTCTCCTTTCTTTTCTCTGCATCAAGTCAGAAGTCCTCTGTTCCAAGGGAGTCTGAAGAAGATGCCCAGAAACTGGGGTCTGCCCAGACAACCTCACCCAGTGGGGATGAGCCTGTGGTTACAAGCCCAAATGCTTCTGCATAAACACTGTGCTGCTGCTCTCAAGCCACTGCTGCTTCTAGATATCCACTTCTAGAGATGCAGGGACTGGCCCACATGATCAGGCCCTGCCCCTGGTCGTGCAGGGGACTTTGCTTTCAGATCAGTCCCATTTGTGCCAAATGCCCCATAGGTGCCAGCCTAGTGCAGCAGAAGAGGAAAGGGAATTTTTGAAAGCTGGTCTGGTGGGCAAAGAGATATATATCTTATTTCCCTTATCTCTGTTGTCTGTGAGAGCTGGGGTCTTCAGGTGATAATAGATAGGATAGAAAAACCTGGCTTAGGAAGAGCAAAAATGCACATGAATTCACTGAAAAGGGGAGCAACCGAGAAGGTGTTGCAGCCAAAGCTAAGAAAGAACCAAAAACGACAGTTAATTTGAACAGGTTTGTGTTCAGAAAACAGTGCAAGTGGTGGTTTTCTGTGTGATATGTCTCTGTATATTCTTTGTACCGAGAAGCATGGATGGGAGAAGCAGGGTGCACAGGTTAAGGATTTTGGGATCTCAGGGTCAAGGATTTTGGGATCTCAGGGTCAAGGATTTTGGGATCTCAGGATCAAGTATTAGCCCATGCCGGTGTGTACGCAGGTGAGGCCATTCTGAAAGGTGGGCTAAAATCTACCCTCAGCCTTCAGCCTTGAGCTGCCTTCCATCACCTCCTGCATTCCTCTGCAATCTGGCATGATGGTTTCTGACTGTGGCCCCAATCCCTCCTATATGGAGAAAGATCTAGGCTTCTTTGTCCCCAGGAGTCATCTTTCCTTCCAAAACAAAAACCACCACCTACCTTCCGGATTTCATCCCAGATTGAATGGCTGCTTGTTTCAGCAAGAGCCGTCTGTACTGTATCAAAAATATTCATCTTAATTTTAGAGTATGAAACATTGCAAAAGTCAAAGCTGGTTATATTCTGCAGTGCAGGTGGGGGTTGGTCTCTTCTCTCAGGTAACCAGTGATAGGATGAGAAGTAATGGCCTTAACTTGTCCCAGGGGAGGTTTAGATTGGATATTAGAAAATATTTCTTCTCTGAAAGAGTGGTCAGACATTGGAACAGGCTGCCCAGGGAAGTGGTAGTGTCACCATCCCTGAAGGTGTTCAAGAGATGTGTAGATGTGGCACTCAGGGATATGGTTTAGTGGACATGGTGGTGATGAATTGAGGGCTGGACTGGATGGTCTTAGAGGTATTTTCCAACCTTAATGATTTTGTGATTCTGTGATTATGGCAAAGTTGACCGAAGCAGTCTCGCAAAAATGGCGTTGCTGTCAGAAATGATCGCTGGAATATGAAAACATCAGTGTGGCAGATATTGAGGAGTTTTGGGGACCATTCAACTGCCTCTGCAGTTGCTTCCAATGGAGAAGCTGTTAAACAGGAACACATTACTTGATGCCAGACAATATCAGTGTGCACCTGGGATTCTCAGTGATGGCAGATGAAGCGGAGTGGGAGCTGGTTGCTGTGCCTGGGCGGATGGGGTGTGTGCCCTCAGCCAGTGCCGAGCCAAAGGGTGCTGAGCCAGGGCTCCTTGGTGGGCTCACGCTGTGCTCTTCCTCCTGTGTTTGCAAGCCCCATTTCACCTCCTAACACTGCCCCACACAGTGACAAAGGGGCTAAATATGGGACTTGGACATATCCATAATGTGAAGGTGTTGGTTTTTGTCTCGGCTGGGACACACACGGTGCTCTGGCAGCTGCAGGAACCCAGTGTGCAGGAGCAGGAGCTGCAATGCTCCCAGGCACTCGGGAGGGCTGGTGCAGCCCCAGCTCTCCATGGCCAGCACAGATGGAACAAGGAGGGTCCATGCTGGGCTTTTGCATCCCCAGCTCTCACTCGGGGTGGAGGGAAGGAGGTGGTGCAATGCAGCGGGGCTCTCACTACGGTGGGTGATGGGCAGCTGGTGGGCAGGGAAATCACCGCGGGGCATGGCAAGCTTCCCCTTGGCTCCGGGGAGGAGAGGCATGGTGTAACGTGAAACATCAGGCAGGCATATCATCTGACTTTATCCCTTTATGAGGCCACTTTGTGGTCTCTGTTAATCCCAGATGAGAAGATATGTAGATGGAAGCCAGCATTTGCTCTGTGTCTCAGTTTGCCCTGTCCAGCCGTGTACAGGGGCTTAAAGCACCATGAGAACAGGGACAGAGACAGCTCCTGCACCAAAATATGTCACTGCTGGCTGACGCAATCCAGGCAAGAGACAAGGGGACTTAAGACAGCTCATTAAAAAAATGCCATTAGACTTACCTTTAAACCTTGCCTTCAGGCTTTTGGACTTAAAAATAACACACACCGCTGGCCATTTAAGTTTAGCTCACTGAGGACTTTCTTTCCTGCAGGAATGTGAGGATTAGATGGTCTTCTCCGCTTGTGCAGTGACTCCAGCAGCGCCCTGCAAAGTGATCATGTTCTCCTTTCCTAAAGCCTGGGCTGGATTGGCAGCAGCGGTGCAACAGCAGATGCATGAATGAGATTCCAGCGTGCCATGTCCCATCCAGGCGGGAAGGAAGGGACCGCTCTGCACGACAAGCTCCGTGGTGAGCTGGAGCAGGACCTTTGAGCCAAGCAGGGACTCTGAGAAAAATGTGATTGGTGTTCAGCTCCATTTTATAGATAATGAAAACTATTGATTGCAATGCCCTGATTTCTGAGAGTCAGACCCAGCTGCCTGGCTGAAATCGGCGACAAGCTGCCTGGAGGTTTCAGTGGAATAAAGTGACTGTGAATAACAGTAGGAAGTGACTGCAGGGTTCATTCATCAAGAAAGTGTTAGAAACGCAAGTACTTAGCAGGATGCAGCAAAATCATCACAGCAGAGAAGTGTAACACTGCACAGCAGTTGGACATAGGACTGGAGCTGTGGCTGGGGATGCTGGGGGCTCAGACACCCCAGTCATCTCTCAGAGCTGAGTTTGAGCTCTCTGCAATATGTCAAAATGGGGTCCGGGGCAAAATAAGCTGTGGGTCCAGTGCTGGCTCCCCTCCAGTTCTTCCACAAGACAGACACCTGAATCTGCAAGACACAGCCTCTGGACTCATTCTAAACAGCAACTTGCTCTGTGACTGAGCGGTGAGTATGTGTGTGCAGTCCTGAGGCACGATCCCTTGGCCTGACGAGAGAACTGAATGAAACCTCCTCCTGCCCCACAGAGGAGAGGCTGTCCCAAAATGGGCAGCTCATTTCTGGGCAACCTGGGCAGCAGCCAGTGTATTACACAGGTGGCAGAACAAGGTCTCAGATCCCACTGCTGCAGAGCAACCTCCTCATCTCTCTGGTGTGTACCTTGGGGCTTGGAGAACTGTTATTAGTCAGGACATTTCAAAGAAAGAAAAGTGTTTTCCGAGATCATTGACACATTTCTTTCTTTTTTTTTTTTTTTTCTTTAAGTTAAGCAGTTTTTTGGCCAAGTAACAATTTGGGGAAGGTGATGGAGAGAGAAAGAAATGAGGATGTTTACGAGAAGAGGCCTAGAATTAGCATCCACAACAGCCAGTAAACCTGAGAGGTTTACTTCTGAGGTTACTTCTGAGAGAAAACCTGAGATGCAGGCTCTGCATCAGAGCAGAATACAAATTTGGCACAGGGAAAGAGTCTGTCTTCATCCCTCAGCAGAGAGATGAGTGATGGAGCGGTGCCCCAAAGCAAGCCTGCTGTGTCTGGAGTCTGTCTTGCAAATACAGGGAGACAAGGCTTGTTCAGAAGGAATTTCATTAGCAGGGACAGTGAGGTTGGACTAGGTGCTGGCTGCCGTGCTGGGTATTGATGGCCTTTCCCCAGGTGGTACCAGCCTCTGTCCTCCTGCAGGAGCAGCCCAGACAGACAGAGCAATGCAGCAGCAGACATGGCTGAGCTCTGCTCTGTGCACTTCAGGATATGATTCACAGAGGCACTGGGCTTCCCCAGAGCTGGGGAAGTGGTTTCAGCCCGGACCTTCCCACCCGTCACAGCACCGCAGGATGTCTGAGTGGTGTGTCGCCTGTCAGGGACCGCTGAGATTGCCACGACTGTCCCCTTCAGACGATCTCAGTCTTTCCTAGTGCTTCCTTCATGGGTCATTTCACCTGTTTTGGGGTCTAGCCGAAATACTTCTATGGCTCCCTTCACACTGATACCTCTTAACACATTTCCCTTCCAGCTGTGAGGAGAGCTGATGCTGTTATGTTTGCTTTACAGAGCCTCATAAGATGCTCTGCTTTTGGAAGCTCTGCTGTGGTACTGCTTCTATACATGGATAATAGCCACCTCCAGACTGTTGGATTGCATTGAGATAGACAGCCTTCCTCCCAGGCTCCTTCAGCCTTCTGTGATCTTTACAGAGATATTAAGTGTAGAACACAGCATAGCAGGAGGGGCAGTGGTCCTTAAAATACGCTTGTTAGAGAAGGAACATTTGCAAAGGTGAAATTGAGGTGAGAGGAACACGTAGCTCAGATGTCAAATGCCAGACTGAAAAACTGGTGGTGAAATAAAGATTGGCAAACCTCTTGTGATGACTGGTTTGAGAGATTGAACATTGCCTTCGGGTTAACTGTAAAACTGTCAAGCATCTAAAGACACCTGGGGCTTGGTGAAGTAGAAAAGTAGTGGGTGATCATTCATACCAATCTAATAACATTGGAAATAATTTGAAACAAATTAGCAGTGGAAAACAGAATAATTAAAAAAAAAAAAGATAGGAAAGAACAATCTGTAGGTAGCACTAATATTTCTTGTCCTGTAGGAGCAAAAAATTTTCCTTGTGAAAATTGCACTCTCCAGCCAAGAGAGAAGGTATAATTGCAATTCATGTGCAGAAGAAACTGTTGGTTGTCATCATTAGTGATAATATATTAGTACTGGATGTTCTGATGAGGGCCTTCTGTGGTCAAGTAAACATGCCTGCAAGGCTTAGCTGTAGTTTCTTCCTTTTAGACAGCATCTAATTGCATCTAGAGAGACCTATTGCACCTTTAATCATGATAAATTACCATTGCTATTCTTCTGATACTAGAGTTGCCTATCTGCTGAGCAGTGGTAGAGATCAGAAGACTTACTAGGTGGTTCCTAAGTAAAGTAGAAATCTCTACCATCATCTGAGTATATTATTAATGTATTCTACTTCCACACACGTTCTCATCTCCTGGGTTTAAGCTGGCCAAATGGCACACATGATTTTCTTTTCTCCTAAGCTGCCAGTCCGTTGCCAAGATGCAGTTCTCAGGAGGCAAAACAGCAGGAGATGGTACCACAACCATTGACTCAACTCTCAGGATGAAAGGAGGTAGTTCACCTAGCAGGTCTTCACAGGACTGAGCACCCCATGGAGATTCATGAAAAAGCCTGTGTTCAACCATTGCACTTCAGGACAACAGCAGAGGTACCAGAGCACTGCTGAAGGGGGAGAGATTGTCTCTGCCTCATGGGTCCTTTGCAGAAACTAGCTTGAAGAGCAACAAAACCTCCTTGTGATCCCCCTGTATTTCTGCAAATTAACGCTTAATAGGGAAATTAAGAACTTCAGACTAATATTTTTTCTGTTGAGCTTTCTGATTTGCAGCTACAGAGTTTTATCCAGTGTTTCTTGAGAGCCGTTGGGGTGGCACTGTTCAGGCAGGCCAGGAAGCATTCAGAGAAGCAAACTGGCTCTCTCAATGCAAATGAGCCCTCTGAGATAACTGGAAAGTTCTTTCTTGTGGGCTTTGCTAAATACCGTGGTCGAACGGGCCGTTATTTGCTCCTTTGTACTGACTGCACATGCTGAATGCACACCCTGGCATGACATGATGCTGTTTGTCCAGACTGCAGGTTGGGCACTAAAATTAAATGAGTGCAGATGCACTGAGCTTGCAAAAACAAGAGGTTCAGAAACCACGTTCGGCTGTACACCAGGTCACACAGGTTGGGCTTGGGCTGCATTTGCCCCTGTTTTTTGCTGGCGTAGCCCTGATGACTTCACTGCGGTATAAACAGGGTAAGAATCACCTGCTAAGTGTTTATATGCCTGCAATAGGACTTGAATATACAACAGTGGTGCAATATGTTTGCTTCTAATATCAGGTGTGTTTCCTTCAAGCAACTGTATAGAAGAGACCAGAGAGGCACAATCCTGAGTGGGCCTGGACCTCTCTGCTCTGGTTTGCTGCTGGGACAGCACCTAAGCAAACTATAGAGCACCAGCAAGCTCTTAGCTCACTGTAAAGGAAAACAATAATCCCCCAGTGGCCAGGGAAATCAGGCAGGCCAAACCCTGAGGGTGAGGTCCCAATTCAGCAAGGTCTTCCTCATGGGGTGGCACGCAGTCTACCCTAAAATATCAACATCAGCCTGGCCACAATGGGCCTAACGTTGTGTATGAGCATTTTCCTAGCTCAGTGCCCATGTGAATGATCAGTCCCACAAGCAAATCTCACTGAGAGTTCCTCAGCCCTGAGACAGCACGGACTGCACTGACAAGACTTGAGCCAGTCTGCCAGCCAGGCTCTTCTCTTGCAGCCAAGCCAACAAAGCTCAGATCACACATGCAAAGATGCAGAGGGCTTTTCCATGCACATTTCTGCTGGACAAAGTGGTCAGTCAGGCCACGTTGGTTTGGGGCTAGCTTGGGGTGTGCTGGTCCTCTACACAGGAGCAGCTGTGGCATCCGTGGAGGAGCTGGGAAGAGCTTGTGGAGGGAAGACCGTTGCTGTGAGCCTCAGCTCCACCACAGCATTCAATTGCAAATTGCAGCTAGGCAAAGAGATACTGTTTCTCTGCATTCTTAGTTGCTTTTCGTCATATTTTCAGCATTGGTTCACATCCTGTTCTTTTTTCACCGTACCTTTGAACTCCTCTCTCCCTGTCCCTTCTTAGCCTGACATGGTGAGGATGTGCTGCCCTGCCAGGATATTTCCTTCGGAAATCTCCCTGCCCCATGTCCCTGAGCCAGCCCCTTGCACAGGACAAGGGTACATAGTGGTGTTTATTTGCCACAGGGCAACAGGGCTTGCAGCTCTGGTTTGCTCCTGCTTGCCTGCACATTCCTGCCAGGGATAACAGTATTGTCTCAAGGAGCGGCAGGCATAGGTATGGGATCAGGAAACTTGTTTGGTCATGCCGTAATCACAGCAGGAACTCTCTTATCTGCTCTTATCATGCAGTGCTACAGTGCAGCTTCCCTAACACAGCGGTCCATCCGAGATCCAGCCAGAGTGAAGGCTGCCGGTGTGGGACCAGAGACTCCAGCACAGCTACACTACCTAGAAATCACTCAGACTGTCCCCCTGCACTGGCAGACACCTTTGCTTCCCTTGGGGTCCCATAAAGCATGGAGGGAAGGAAAAGAATGCAGGGGGAAACCAGTATCAGGAATAATGTGGCCAGTAGGACAAGGGAAGTTATCCTATCCCTAGATTCAGCACTGGTGAGGCTGCACCTCGAGTGCTAGGTTCAGTTTTGGGCTCCTCACTACAAGAAGGACATTGAGGTGCTGAAGTGTGTGCAAAGAAGGGCAACAAAGCTGGTGACGGGTCTGGAGCACATGTTTTATGAGGAGTGGCTGAGGGAACTGGGGTTGTTTAGCCTGGAGAAAAGGAGGCTCAGAGGAGACCTTATTGCTCTCTACAACTACCTGAAAGGAGGGTGGAGAGAGGTGGGGGTCGGTCTATTCAAGCAAGTAACAAGTGACAGGACAAGAGGAAATGGCCTCAAGCCGTGCCAAGGGAGGTGTAGATTGGATATTAGGAAGAATTTCTTTCCTGAAAGGGTTCTGAGGCATTGGAAGGGGTTGCTCAGGGCAGTGGTGGAGTCCCCATCCCTGGAGGGATTTAAGAGTCATGTAGACATAGTGCTGAGGGACATGGGTTAGTCAGGGACTTGTTAGTATTGGGTTAATGATTGGACTCGATGATCTTAAAGGTCTTTTCCAATCTGGGCAATTCTGTGATTCTCTGCATTCGTTGCAGCTTTCCCCCCATTCATCGCAGCTTTCCCTCTCCCTTGCAAGCAGCACTGCCTACAGATGCTGCACCTGGCCATGCTGTAACCCCAGTGAAGGGGGTGTGGACTACCTGTGAGCCTGTACAGGGAGCATCAGGGCCTCCAGGAAGGATTCCTGAACACCGGGCACTTTAGAGAGCACCCATCGGCCTGGAGGTGCCTGTGCTGCCTTATCCCTGCTACAGCCAGCTTTCCTGTGCTCCCATTATCTCCTTATGAGTGAGCTTTGAGAAAGCTAAGCCAAGGTTTTGGGCAGCTTGAGAGGTCCAAAACAAGATGTAAACTTCAGCACAGTGTTTGCCACCCCTCCAAAGCCTGGCTGGTGCTACCTGCCCGGTTTCTGATCAGGAGGGAAAGCAAGTGGCAGGTCTGCTGTGCCCTGCAGCCCTTCACACAGAGGGTGGCCTGTTTCAAGCAGCAGCAACTAGAAGTAGCTAATTAGCCCTGGCCTTATTTGAAATAATTGCTATGCAAAATAGATGCACACCAGGCTGGTTAATGCACGCCTTGCTCTGCGGTCGGTCATCTCCTGGGGCTCCTGAATGGCTGGGATTCAATGGTGGTTCCTCTGGACCTCTCCTCTGGAGGGGTCTCTTCCATATGGAGGAGCTGGGAGGGTGAAATTTCACACCCCAAGAGATGCCTTGTGCCTGCCTGCTGCGTACCCTATACACGTGTGGCCTGATGAGGCAAGAAAATGAATCAGGAGTGACAATTTCTGACGGCATTTGAGCAGAAGGAGAGCCTGGTCTTTAGAAACCCTGGGTTCGGGCTTGTTTCTGCACTGCCTGTTCAGAGGAAGCATCTCCAGATTTTTCCAAGCCTGTTTAAAAAAGCTGGTGAGCTTAGCAGCCTTATTTCAGCATTTTATCTCAGACCTTGCTCACCATGAAAATACTGTGATATCTAAAAACACAGGGGCAAGCCAGGAGTTGGAAGCCTTTGGAAGCTTTGGTTTGGGTCCAAGTGTGGGAAAATTGATCCTGGGCTGTTGCTGTCACAGCATCAGTTCTCTCTTCCTCACTTTGGTGCCCTTGGGGTTTCTGTGGCTGACAGCATCTTTACTGACCTCCCCCAAATCCAAGAACAAACAGAAATTTTCCATTGTGTGAAGACTACTGTGATTTATTGAGGAATAATCTACCAAAAGGCAGTGGAGAAACTCAGCAGGATGGAGGGGTCCTGATGTCCTGGGCAGGGGCTGAAAACAAACGGGACAAGAGGCTTTTGTGCAGAGCCAGGACATTGAAACACTACAGATGTAAGGTATAAGTCTTTGGTTCAGCAAAGAAAGCTGCTGACTTCAGGTTCAGGCTGTAGGATTGAACCCAGTGCAATTAAAATATTACAGAGGAATACACAAAGACTGCTGTGGAAAGGAAAGCATAATTGTTTGCTTTTCTCCCAATATACTGCAAAGAGCCTTAGGAACTAAGCAGCATCTCATGGGTTTGTCCTGCATGTGGGACATTGCCAGCATTTACAGACCCTTCTTGTATATTATTTTACAACAAATCACAGCAGATCTTCCCCCTATGGAAACTCTCTGTTTGTTCTTGGATTTAGGGGGAGAGGCACGCTGGGGGCTGTCCGGGCCAGGATTGAATGTGTTTGCACATTTCCTCCCCTATAGGATTGAATCCCTGTCAGCCCGGTGATGGATGCACTGCTGAGCCACTGTATCTGATAACCAGAATCATTAACTAAATTGTTGGAGGGTCAGGGGTTGGAGGGCCAAACACTGTTCTCACTCCATGTTTTACAAGGTTCCTTTGTCACATTGTGTGTGAGTGCAAGTCGTGTAGGCAGGGAAAGTCACCCCAGAGCCCTGCCATCATGATTGAGCCAGGAGGGGACATGGTGAGAAAGGCACAAGCTGTTTGCACAGGGATGGGGGAAAAAATTGCAGGGCTTGGGTCACTCAGCCGCCAGATCTGCCGTATCTTTGGAAATGAATGCAGGATTTCCCCATGCTTGTGGCTTCATTTGAGAATGGTGCTTGCCTTTCCTCTCTGCAGAAGGAGAAAGGGCACTGTGGTTCCATGGGCTTCTCCCACCCATCTTCCTCGTTGCACTCCCCCTCTTCCTCCTCCTCTGGGAAAGGCCATTTATGGGACACAGCCTCTCTCCCCACTCCATCAAGGCCTCTCTCGAATTTCTAGCCATCACACACACACCCAGCAACTTTTCTGGAAAATTTCTCTCCATTTACTGATGTCTGACACACAAATGTGTGCAGGCCCTGGGGAGGTGGCTACTTTCCCAGGCAGATGTCTCCAAGTGTTAAAAAAATAATCATCTGCAAGCTGGGATGCTCCTGTTCATCCTGGAGGGCAAACTGCAACAGAAAGAAAGGGATGTGCCCATCCCCTGGCCCTTAGTGGAGGGTCTTTTGCTTAAGAGACTGTTGAACCAGATTGAATGCACCACTGAGGCATCTAAGAGGGGATTTAGGGACTTAAAATTTGCCTGTGGGCACCAGTACACTCTTTGTGAACAAATGGCTGCGATCCCTGAAGGGGTTGTCAGGCTGCCAAAAAAGAGGGAAGAAACAATTGGCTCACGTTGGGTCAGACAAGAGGGAACGGGACAAAATGGCAGCAAAAGATTCAGATGGGCCTAAGACAGGGAGCAAAACCCCCAGGATAAAATTCCCAAGCAGAGACATGTGCTGCCCAGCAGCTTTGGGAAATATGCTGGGAAAAGTGTGGAGGGAAAATGTGTGACATCTACTTCAGTGACCAAAACCACGTTTGCTCATTCCTCATTGTCACAAGAAGATATTTTGGATATAGCTTATTTAGACAACTGCTTATAAATATTCAGGTTGAATCCTTTTCTATCAGAAAAGAAAAAAAAAAAGTAAAGGAAAGGAAAAGAAAATGTCATTTTGCCATTTCTTTAAAAAATTGAAAATTTCTGTGGGAACATAGAGCTTTCAACTAAAAGTGGCCTTGCAAGAAGTTACAGTGGCACTTTCCTGCCAAGGTTAAGATATTATCTCAACCTTTTCCAAGAGCCTCTGTCATTTTTTCTTCTTTTTTTTTCTTTTTTTTAAAGCAACTTTTCATTAATTTTTAATGCATATTCTATTACAAACAGCAGTGCAGTTCAGAAAAGGTTGAACCTGGAATGGAGAGCATCGATTGTATTGATGGAGAATGTTCTTCTAACAACTGAAGTCCCATTTGTACCTCTAGATGGAGATTTAAAACATTTTTAAAAATTACATTCTGGTTTGGAACCAATATTTCAAACTCAGCTAAGTTTCAAAATCACATAAATTCCACCCAAAGGAAATTCTTGTCCCATGTAGCTTTACTCATTTTCCACCCCTAGATCTGTGAAATGTGTCACCACCAGTGCCACTGCCAGGCTGAGGGGTGAGGAGCTGCAGAGCTGGCAGAAAGTCGCTTACAGGCTGTGGGGAATGGGAAAGTCTGTGAGAAAAAAACAACAAAACAAAACCCAAACAGAAAAACCCACCCCAAAACATCAACCGTTTCCAAACATGGACATTCTTAAATCAAAAAGCTGCAGATATCCAAACCTGAGAGCACAGGGGATCTTGCCCCTGGTGCAAATATATCGATAACCACTTGACTTGGCATCAAAATGGTTATGAAGAAAATTTCCTGGGGAAGATCTGTGAGGAGCGTGAAAGGCAATGGGTTGCAGAAGACAACCTGCAGTCCCTGGGGAGGTGCAGGCAGAAATGGAAGCAGGAGATGGGCAGAGACGGACCCCAGGGGATATCCAACTTCATGACACACTGCAACAGGAAGAAAAAAATGCTAAAAATCAGAATATTCAGAGGTGTCTTTCTTCAGCTGCTCTTGGCGTGACTCCGCTCCCAGCGATGTCAAAGGGGCACTGGGAAGCCCCGCTAGAGCCTACCAGCACGGTGACATGTTTGCAAGGAAGGAAACTCTGCAGAAGGGATAAGTGCCACAGGACCAGTGCAGGCATGCAGTGGAGAACAGATAAGAGGGGACCCAAATTCCTGGGCCATGGAGCACTTGCCAAACAGGTTCTCTCACCTGCACCACCAAAATTTGAGGCTTCTCTGGACACGGTGGCTGCACACCACGTTTGTGGAAAGCAATGGTGCACAGCCATGGCCCATGCCAGGGGCTGGTCCACACCAGCAGTGCTGAGCTGGGCTGCTGGGCATGCTCTGTGGTCAAAGGCAGGTTGGGCATCCCTCCCCCATGGCTGGCTCCAGACCCAAACACGAGCCCAGACCTAAGAAGCAAGCCTGGGAGTGTCTCTGTGTATGGGCAGAAACCAAGCAGGTGCTCTCAGAAGGTCTCATTGACTCTCCATCAAGTATCTCAGCTTCTGGGTACATGGGGGAAAGGCAAAAGAAAGAAGCTGCACTAAAAACTGGCCTCACACACTAAGTTTTTTGCACATTCTTCCTCTGGTGTGAGATCCTGCACAAAGAGCCCTTCAGCCGCCTTACTGAACCGGAGATTCACAGCTGGATGGTGTCCCACTCCCATTGCAGATGTGTTGGCTCCAAACTCCCTCCACTTGATTCTTCATTTGGGAAACCACCTTGAGGTCACTTGGGAAATTTGGCACCTCGAGGTTTCAAAGTTGTAGCTGACTCAAACGTGTGCAGAAGCTGCTGCCATGAACTGGGTTTGTGAGACGACCTCACCTCTCATCTCCAACACGAGAGGTGATTAATGCCAGCTAGGCCATTGCTGGAGCATTTGCTGAATCACTGCACTCCTCTGCCTGAGATGGGTCTTTTTTATTATTTATTAGTGATAAGGAAGACAGGTTTTCCATGTTTGTAAGCTATGGGCTGCTCTGTGGGATTCAATTAGTTTTACAGAAGAAGGCTGCTTGGTCTCGTGTCCAGATTAAAAGCAACAAATATTAAATGTTCCTTCTTCTGAATGCTGAATTATTTACAGCAGGGTAGTAGAAAAGTGTGAGTACTCCTGTGTTAAGACTTTATGTTTTAAAGGAGAAATTATTTGATAACCAAACAGACCCCGTGCTATGGCCCCTTTTAGTGACATTGTTGTGTGGGTCAGTGGATGAAATGGTAAATTGCCCATCTCTGGAGTCAGCGAGCTGTGGGCAAATGATTCTTAAATTGTCATCTGAGATGCAACACTGCACAGAGGGCAAGAAAACACTTACTTCCAACCAAGCTAATAATTCCCAGCAAGGAATTTGTTTGGTGAACGTGAGCAAGGTCCCTGTGAATTCCTTGGAATTATTGACTATGGGCTTGGGTTTTTCTTGGCAGGTTGTGGGTGGGGAGTTTTGTTGGGGTTTTTTTTTTGCTCATTGTTGGAATTTCAGGTGCATTCTGATGGGAAATACAGGCTGTGACATATGTTTCTGTCCCCTGATGAAGCAAATAAAACTCCACAAAGGATCTGCATTGAGAGAGGACTTTCTGTAGCAGGAGGACAATTCAGTGGAGATCAATAATTGTGCCTGGGCGGTAGAAATGGGGGATGAACTGAGCTGCTTGGGGCTGGTGTAGAAGAATAAAAAGAGAGAATGTATAAAATAATAATAATAGTACAACAAGCTTAGTTTCTCAGGTAGTCCTGCATACTTATTTGAAGTCACACAGTCCCAAAACTGAGAAGCCATGGGTTTGATGGTCCTCTGGTAAAATAAGTATTACCATGGCTCAAGTGAGGACTTGGTTACAGCTAGCTGAAGGACTTTAGCATGTCATTGCTCCAAGTCCCTAGCATGTCATTGCTTCAGGATGTTAGCATGTCATTGCTCTGGGACACTGACACGTCACTGTTCCAGGACGTTAACATATCATCGTTCCATGAAGTGAGCAAAACCCTGCAGGGTAATAACAAGTGAGTCTTAACAGGGTATGCAGGCTCTTGGATAAGTTTCTGTTCTGTGATGAACTAAATCCAGCCTGAGGAAGAAGCTGCAGCTGGAAAGTGATTCCTGTGGACAGAAGGACAATTCCAGAAGTGTGGCACACAGTACAGATCCAATGTGGTCTTTGCTTGGTTTCTTACCTCCAGAACTGGAGGTGACGCCATGTGTTGCCAAAACCTGGGCCCAGACTGAGGTCCCAGGAGCCCTTTGACCTTTAATTTTTCTGTCCTAACAGGTACCAGGCCAGGCACTAGCTGGCCAGGGAGCAAGTGGACTTTTCTCTCTGTCCTTGGTGCAAACTACTGGTGCTCCTGGCTCTTCTCCACTCAGGGCAAAGCCAAAGACACAGCGAGGTGAGCTCAGTTCTTGGGCTTTGCCTTGGGATGGGGCAAGGAAGAGGGTCGTCATCCACTCTGCACACCACAGGTTGGACACAGAGGGAAGGGTGCATGGGAGGCTTCCTTTGGGTGCTGAGCTAAAATACACGTTGAGGAATAGAAACCTCTTTCTCCAGTGAGCAGCTCTGGCAGTCAAGGTCCTACATGCTGAACTTCCTCCCCCAGCCTTCTCTCAGAGCTTTGGGGCCTAAGAGCTTTGCTATAACCTGACATGGATAGTCCAGATTTAGGTGGACAAAATAAGGTGACTTATTTTCCTCTAACATGTGGGTGCTGTTGGTGGTTTTCTCCATTTCCTTTTTAAGGGTGTTTGAAAAGCCCCAATGCTAATGACTTGAGCCTGCTCCTCTTTCAGTGTTTGAGTCAATACCCCTCCTTGAGCATGTGATAAGACTCTAAACACCTCTGATTGCTCCACACAGCACTATCAACAGACTTGTCCCAGCTGGTCAGGGGTCCCATCTGGGATGCCAGCCTCCATGTCAAGCGTAGTACCAGGCCCTGAGCTGTTTCTCTGCCCCCATGTTGTGTTTTCATCACCTTTATCATGTTGTGTCATCTCTGAACAGCACTTGGTTATTTTATCAGGCTTCACATTGATAAGAGGCTGTTTTTCCATCTTTTAAAGTCTGATCTTTGTTCTTTATTCACTTCTTTCTGCTGATCCAATCTGCTGCAGAAATGAGCTGTTGCATGGTGGCTCCTCTGATCTTCTGGAGGAGCTGTGCACTTGGGCAAGGTGCAGCTGTGTCTCCCCCACCCTCCACAGAAACCATCTGCTCCTTGTTCAGTGATGGTCACCTCCCATGGAGGTGCTTTCCCAGGACATGCTGCCAGGATGATCTTAGGCATAGTGAAGTCTTCAGTTAAAAGCATCCCAAAACATCTGGTTTGGTCACAGGCGCTTTCCAAAGCCTGAGGAAAAATAAAATATCCCCAGTTTAAAAATTGTGGAAGACCAGGTTTCTGATGCTGAATGCCAGGGATATATGTTATCCATCATAGACCTAAGAGACACAGCAGCAGTATGAGGACAGGGAATTCTCTTAAGCAGTTGAATCTCTCCTTAATTTTAGCAAAGGGGACTGAGAGACAGCCTGATATACATGCTTTGAAGCAGTGCAAAATATTAAGTGATACTGAGATCTTTAAGACTACCAAAGGCACAGGTAGTTTGAGAATTAAGGACAAGTATATCTGAACCAGAAGGAAGCACACAGCTGAGCAATGATGGGGACCAGCTATTGGGACAAAGAGAAAGAGACATTCCATCTCCCAGTGTCTTCAAAGCAATGTGAGATTTAGTGAAACAAGCTACTGAGCTTGAGAAATCCAGCTCAGTGATCTGGGCAAATCCAGATTTAGCAATTCCTTCTGGCCATAAAAGCTAGGACCCTGCTGGTTCTCACAGTTTACCGGTGGGAAAGGGCTGAATTTGGTAAACTGTGACATAAATGTCGTGTGCTATGTTTATACAAACGAGCAGTGTTCTCCTTGTAGGGGAGCAGCTCTGTCCCCACGTGGCAGCAGTCACTCATCGAAGGGTGGCAGCAGGTCTGGGATGGGGGGCCACCCCTGGGACGGTGAGTGGAAACCATCCACAGCTGTCCCAGGGTAGTGGTGGTGCTGGCATCCCAGATCGGCTCAGAGGAGGCTCAGAGGCAGAGGGAGAAGGTTTTGTGCACCCAGAAAGGCACCTCTAAGAGGTTCAGTGTTGGCAGCATCCTGCAGCTCCTGGAGAGGAGCCTAACACAGAGGGGCATGTTGCTTCTGAAGATGTCAGATAAACAGCATCTGAATTGCTGTGACCAGATCTGATGATGATCTGCTTCATTCCACATCCATGTAAATACAATTCTCTGAACACCCAGAGACCCCTAAGCTTTACCAGCCAACCACACTAGCCCACTGATCCCCACAATAATAAAACAACACATGGGCTAAAGCACCACAGGAAATATCAGCTTTGTAACTCCCCAAACCCAGCTTGGTTCCAGGTTGTTGCTTTCACAAGACAAGAGGACAATTTCCAGCTTTTTCCTGGAGACAGCTTCACCTCCTGTGCAGAGACCCCTGGCACAGGGCACGCACATGGGTAACCAGAAACATCACCCCCAGCCCAAAGCTGAGCTTGGGCACTGGTTTTATTTGTAAGTCTTGTGGTATTAACCAGGTCTCCTATGAGAGGATCTCAAGCACAGAGGGTAACATGGGGAGCGGTGTGAAACCCATGAGGGAGAGTAACCAGAGCAGCAGCATCACTATGGCAATGGAGATAAGGGGCAGCCCTCACACTGCAGCTGATGAGTGACATGTTTTCTAGCCCTTTCAATGCCTTGAAGTGTTTTCCTTCTTGACTCATACTAGAAGTAGCACAGCTTAAAAACAATTAATATCCCCTTAGAGAGGAAAAAAAAAAAAAAAAAGCAAGCAGCAATTTTTCCTTCTATTTTTAAGTCTCACTTCACCACAATAGCTCCAATATTTCACTCCTGACTCAAAGGCAAAGTCTGAGGGAGCAGGATATGCTGTAGGGTATCTCTCTTGCCACACTATTCGTGTTATTTTCAAGTTCCTCTCTCCCGGGTTGATCTTGGCAGCAGATCACAGCGCCGGCGCAGCACAATGTAAACCGGGGCCATTGTTACTCCATCTCCCTCTCCTCATCGCTGCAACAACATTTCCCCACACACCTCCCAGCAAATTGTTGCCATGTCCCATCCTGCTTCCCCCCCGCCACCAAAATCCATTAGGCTGCTGCAGTTCAGCTATTCATCTCTCCCCCTCGGAGGCACCAGAATTAAGCGGTTTCCCTTTGTTGGCTGACATTACGCAGGGCTGTGACAAATGGTCTTGGGGACAGCAGTAAGTGACCGTGCCGCAGGGCTGCCCGATGGCTCGTGTCATGTGTGCTGAGTGGGCAGGAAAGGGTGGCAGGGAAGAGGGCAGCTAGTGGAACGGCCTTAGATTGCTCTGTCCCCTTCCATCACCCGGTGGAGGCCCAGCAGCAGGTCTGGTGGAGGGCTGGGGAGGTGAGTCCCTCACGTGGGGTCAGCCCATCGTGCCATTCGAGGAGCACACCAGGGTTTAGACTGATCCAGTCGGGTGGCTTTTGCTGATGGAGCCAGAATTGAGGATGAGTTTAGATACCAACGGAGAGCTGAGGGCCCCAGTCTTCCTCTATAGGGACCAGTCAATGGCAGCAGACACTGTCTGCTGGGGCATTTGCTTACGAGTCAGTGGCTAATGAGGCCCCAATATACATAAATACTATGTATATATGTGTATGCATATGATCTCAGTCCTTCAACAACACAAAGCCAAAGGACACTGCACAGCATTAGCACAGTGCTGAACACTAGCTAACCCATGTTGTGCCAAGGGAAGTCTGGGTTGGATATGAAGAAGAATTTCTTTCCTGAAAGAGTTCTCAGGCATTGGAAGGGGTTGCCCAGGGCAGTGGTGGAGTCCTCATCCCTGTCGGGATTTAAGAGTCATGTAGACATAGTGCTGAGGGACATGGTTTAGTCAGGGACTTGTCAGTGTTGGGTTCATGATTGACTTGATGATCTTAAAGGTCTTTTCCAATCTGGGCAATTCTGTGATTCACGTGGATGCAGTTACCCTGGGCCCAGCCACTGCAACAGGAGGATGCTCAACCAGCAAAGCCAGCCCCATCCCTGCAGAAATCCTCACAGCCACACTCTGCCCATGCTCTGCCCAGGCTGGTGCTGGACAGTACCCAAGATGGGCTGGGAATAGTGATAAAAGTGATGTCCATGGGAGTTCACCGCCAACTTCAGTGAAACAGAATCAGGTCTTTTGTCACTTGGCAACCCACTTTATCAACGTGAACTTGTATCTCTCTCTGCTGCTGTTTTTCCAAGGGCTATTCATGGTTCAAAGCTGTAGACAATGCCGTTCCTTTCTTCACTCACCGCCACCTAGTTATCTCTGGCAGAGTGTGACTCTGGAGAGAAGCAATTTGAGAGAGGAAATACACTGGTGATGGAAATAGCATGGAAGATACAACAAGGACTCGACTTTCTTGTTTCTATCTTATTCAAGATTATGTTTCCTGACTGCATCCTCAAAGTTATTTCAGTTGTTCTAAAAATTATGAAAGGAACAAAAAATTATTTTCATGTACACTGCAGAAAACCTGACTTCCACGGTGTAGAAGTGGGAAACAGAGGTCAGCACTTGGCCCTTGGCTAAAGCATGAAATATAGGGAAGGCCTAGGGGTGTGGAAGAAAGTAATGCTGTGTCCTGATCAGATACCTACGTGGGAACATTTCTGTCAGCATCCCAGTTCATAGCCCATTGGAAAACCCATCCTGGTCTCTGCAAACATTTAATGTCATAAAAATTCAGTAAGTGGACAGAAAAAATATTAAAATGGAAAATTCTACAAATAAGACCGTGGCAGGACAGGTTTAGTTGAGAGAGATGACTGATGAAACCCAAAGCTATTGGTGTCAAATCTTGGGTGTGCTCACCTTCCCTGGAAGTCTGCTGGATCAGTTCACCTGTATGGCAAGGAAGTTTGTCTTCTCACCCTGGGCTTATCCTGGATTTCCTAAGTTTACATTGGAAATTGGCTAAGAAGATCTCACAGGTTTCATTCATGGAAATGTGAAATGAAGTAAGTGCACAAAAAACACAGGACAAGCTTTGCAATCTCAACAAAACTTTTCTTGAAAGGCTAAAGTTATCCTCCCATGGGTAAATCTGATCTGATTGATTTCATTTTCTGAAAAACATCTACATATACATCAAGTGATAAGTTTGTAATGATTTAACAAAAAGGCATAGCAAAGAATAAACAGAACAGAAAGAAAATGACAGGATAGTTGTAAAAACAATAATCTTGGGAAACAACAAAAAAATGCAGTCAGATTTTTCCCCCGCTTAGTTGACCTGCAACAATTAAGGCTATAAGGTCACCTAAGCCCTGGGGAGAGGGCACGGTGGCTCTGCTTGGAGTCCCCTGAGGCTGGAGGGGACTCAGGAGAAGCACCCCATGGAGAAGAGCTCCTGTCGCTGCCCCACCACCTGGGAACCTCTGCACTGGCCAGGACACTGGTCTGTGAAGTGGCACTGGGACATGGGCTTATCCCCTCCATGCTCCTGGGACTGTGTGTCAGAAAGCCTCACTGAGAGAGTGGCTCTGAAGAGATGCTGGGCTGAAACTTTCTATTTTGATCAAATCCAGCTCGATTGCAAAGCTTTTTCCTGCCTGATCCCAAATAGATTTGCAGACAGGGGAATTTATGACAAATAAACAGCTACAGTTAAATAAACACTTGCAGGCCTCTGGCTACCCTGGCAGGGAAAAAGAAAATCAAAAGAAAAAAGAAAAAGAAAAAGAAAGAAAAAGAAAAAGAAAAAGAAAAAGAAAAAGAAAAAGAAAAAGAAAAAGAAAAAGAAAAAGAAAAAGAAAAAGAAAAAGAAAAAGAAAAAGAAAAAGAAAAAGAAAAAGAAAAAGAAAAAGAAAAAGAAAAAGAAAAAGAAAAAGAAAAAGAAAAAGAAAAAGAAAGAAAAAGAAACCTGACAGCAAATATTAGCAACAGATTTTTAACAGGTGGAGGAATTATCGTATATATCTATGAAAGAAAACAAAACAGGCACTCCTAAATCCCTAAATCACCAGCGCTGATTTAAACATGAGCTTTTAAATATAGTGTGTGAGCAGCAAACGAGTTCTAATTGAGGAAAGCTTGTAAACAAACAACAGCTTTCATCTGCAGCATCACGTGCGACATGGGCTTTGTGCTGGGGGCTGGAGTGTGCTGCCGAAGCCCAGGGCTGGGAGTGGAGATGGGTACGGGCTCTAATCTCCTTAGTGAATTCCAAGGCAGAAGCATCCTGGGGTGATGAGGAACAGCAAACGTGGAGTCCCACTCCTCAGGGTCTGGATGAGCAAAGGGAGTGGTGCCAGACCAGTGAACTGGGAACACATGAGGGTCCCGGGGCTGCTCCATCTCATCCGGGTGCTATGGAGAACCAGATCAATGTCTGGAGGCAGCCTTGGTGCAGGCAGCCAGCAATGAGAGTCCCTTTAAAACCACCTTTGAGAGATGTCATTTGGCTGGAAGTAAGAAAGCTGAGGGCCATTTCCAGAGCCAACGTGGGAATCTGATCCTTGCCATGTTCACTCTTCATCTCCTATGCTGGGTAAAGACTTGCCTCAACATCCAACATCTATTGAGGACCGTGCTCTGAGGAGCTATCTGGGAAAGTGGGAGAAGCAGAAAGGAGGGAACGTGGCTGGAAGCAGGTCTCCAAAAGAGTCAGGGCTGTGGTCAGGAAAGAAAGGTCTGTTGCAGCAAAGCATGCAAAGTTAATGCTCTGCTCATGATGCAAGAGCAGGGGAGAAACAGCATGTCAGGAAACGTCTAAGCAGTGCAGATACAATCGGGCTGAAAACACACCGAGCATGCCAAGGAAGTAACCTTGAATGTCTGCTGGTATTTTTCTCTGGAAAGCAACAACAGGATATTACAAAGGGACAGAAACATGGACATGGTTGCCTGTGCTTACCTAGAAATATAAATTACCTGCCCTGGAAAGGGGCATGAAAGGGAAAAGTGTTTATGCCTGGTTCCAGACCAGGGCTCCTTAAAAGGCAAGTGCTGGCTGTGCTGGCAGCAGTGCCCTGCTGAGCTGTCACAGCCAGCTGGAGGTTTTGACAGTGGGATGGTTGCATCCAGCCTTAGAGCTCAGCATTTCCACCCGCTCGGCCGGGGATGGGCCGTGAAAAACACTCCCGTTGCAAGAGAGAGGGACCACAGCAGCCGAGCTGTGTGTGCACCAGGTGTCTCCTGCTAGGAAAAAGTAGTCCATCTTAATTTGGTTTTTATTTCCAGAAGTTTTAATCACTCTCTGCTCCAATAAATGATTAATCGCTCAGATGAGCTGGACCAGAAACTGGCAAATCAAAGCTGCCCTTGTTTTGAAAACACTTGCCCACAAACCCCAGTTTAGCATCATACCCCAGAGCAGGAGAAACACAAACCCAAGCAGAATATAGCACCCGCAGTTCCCAACCCAAGTACCCAAATTTAGGCATGTAGATAGATAGAGCAGCTTAACCCTGAGGATTGCTGGGACCCATATAGACCACCAGAGTCAATGGGAGCAGCAGGTGCTTGGAAACACTGCAAATCAAAGCACTCATTTAGGGCACTAAAAATAGAGCAAAATTTAAACACCCAGGCTGGAAAATGCTGGCCATGTAGTCTCTCTGCTGCATTTCGCTGTGGGTCCCACACACCCAGGCTGCTGCCACACGATGCCCGTAGAAGGTGCTGGATCTCTGCTCCCACCACCGCTGCTCATTAACAGGTTTTATCCATGGTGACACAGTGCAAAGTAGGTTCTCCTCCTCACTTTTTTAGAGGATATTGCTGCACTTGAGATAACCTCACTGGTTTATCTGTACTGAAAGTGATGTCAGCGGGCTGTCAGGCACCTCCTGGCCCACCCGCTGCATCTGTGGCACCTCGAGTTGTCCCTGTGCCACCGTGCCGGGGACCCTCGCCAGGCTGAGGTTTGCATCCAGGCACCACCCCAGCAGCGCACTGGGATCCAAGCAGCCAAGGCAGCACCCAATATTTCAAACTTGGATAAGTTCTGGAATCACATAAATTCCCCCCAAAGGAAATTCTTGCCCTGTGTAGCTTTACCCATTTTTCCCCCCAGACATGTGAAATGTGTCACCACCAGTGCCACTGCCAGGCTGAGGGGTGAGGAGCTGCAGAGCTGGCAGAAAGTCACTTACAGGCTGCGGGGAATGGGAAAGTTTGTGAGAAAAAACAAAAAAATCAACCACTTCCAAACGTGGACATTCTTAAATCAAAAAGCTGCAGGTATCCGAACACAGAGCGCAGGAGATCTTGCCCCTGGTGCAAATATATCGATAACCACAACGTCCCTGTCATTTTCTTTAAGAAAAAGGGATTGTGGAGAGAAATAGAGAGGAGAGCCTGCTGGTCCACACTCACCTTTTAACTTGCCCAAACGTTCAACTCTAGCAATGCCTTATTTTGCCTCCTGTTGAGAAGCTGCTGCACTCACCATTTCCATTTGTTTTTGGGAAGTGGAAGCTAGAAAATGCTGCAGTAGTTGAACCTTCGGTGCCCTGCAAAGGGGCCAGCCCCACAGAAGGCAGGCCAGGTCAGGGATGTCATCTTGTCTGGAGCAAGGGCTGGCTTGCACATCTCCTGCTCAGGCTGACTTGGGGTTTCAGCAGCAAATGGCCCTTTCTCATGCCCCTTTACACCTCCTTGTAAGTAATGCACAGAGGATTTTGAAGGGTAGCCCAGCCAGGTAGACATACATCAGCACAGGGCCCACCAAAGAGGGAAGACCTAGAACTAGAACTGCCACATGGCAGAAAGAAAAACAGATACAAACTGTCTCTGAATTTCTAATCCTTAGAGACATCAGGTCCTGGGACTGCATCTAACAAGGGTACAAAAAAAGGGACAATTCCCCTCTTCCCAACAGCTATCATATACTATCTGAAAACCCTGCAACACTTAAACTTTGCATAAAACTACAGCTCCTAAATACACAAACTCTAATTTTGAGCCATTTCTGAGCGGAGTGGTTTATGTTGCTGCTTTTTCCAGCACTGGCAGGTACCAGGACCTAGAAAAAACCCACCAGGACATTTCTTCTGCTAAAACAAGGAGCTGTCTGCAGCAGTTCTTAGACATGGTCAAGCTTTTAATCACGGGCAGCCCAGCCATGAACAGGAGCTGCCGCTCTCTGCTGGATGACGGTGTGGAGAAGTCACCCAGGCTGCTCTCCTCCTGGCTTGAGGAACCATGTGTCTGCCAAGGGGTGGGCACAGGGCAATGGCCACCATCCACCCAACCCTTCTTCCTTCTCCTTTACTTCTCCAGCAAGTGCTGGTGGTACAGCACAAACATGGCCTCACCTTGGAGAGCATGGGGCTGTGGACACATCACTTTTGAGAAAGACTGCTCTAGCTGTGACTTGCTGCACAGCTCTTCAGCAGCAGAGAAATTGAAGAGGGATGAACCAACATGATGTGGTCCCTACCTGACTCATCTCTAGATCTTATTGATGTAGGGTTCCCCAGAACACAGTCTTCTGTGATCACTGATGCCCATTTCCTTTTCAGCCTCCTCCCCACTGGGGTGGCTGCAGGGTTAGTTCTTCTACTAGCCTTATGTGCTAGCCCAGCATGGACCCTCTCACCCCACTTCCCAGTTCTGCTCCTTGCAGATGGTTGTGGGTAGACAGTTGAGCTTCTCCAGGAACGCTGTCACATGGAGCAGTGGGATTTGGACATCTTTGCACCCTTGATCTAACAAGAACCAGGCACATGCAGAGCCAAGGCACGAAACAATTGTCTCCATTTCCTCACGAGTCTTGAAGAAAGCAGTGGCCAAAATTTTACCAGCCCATTGGGGACTGTTAAGAAAGGATTTGAATGAAGTGGAGAATAGTGCTGGTTTGTGTGGGATGCCCACACATCAGATACTGTTCAGTTTGGTCATCCCAACTCAAAAGTGGCAGAGAATAATTTGTAAGGGCAAGGAGCTCATGAATGAAAAACAGCTGGAGATGTCAAACAGCATCTCTGAAAGCAGAGGTGGAAGAGACTGGGACTCTGAATCCCAAGACAGAGGGGGTGTCTGCACTGTAAATCCCAAATGTGGAGATGGTGGAGAGGGAACAACTGCTTGCTGTACTCATGTCACTTTATCAAGGAACAGGTTCACAACAAACAGAAGGAAGCACTTTTTCCACCTACTTCATGGTATAGTTGTGGAACTCACTGACACAGGATGTTGTGGAGGCCTGAAGCATAAAGGGGATGATATGATGCCATGGAGAAGAGGTGCCTATCAAGAACTTCTGTCTCAGGAAGCCCCTAAGCCACCAATCTACAGAAGCCAGATGAGCATGAGAAGGGCTCAAGCTCCAGTTTCCTGCTTTCTTGCACTTTCTCTAAGCATCTTCCACTGGCCACAGCAGGACCCAGGATACTAGACTAGATGGACTTTTAATCTGCACCAATATGGCTGTTGGCTGAATCCACTTCCACCCACAGGTAGGGATTTGTTAATTAGTAGGTGGGGCTATGCCCAGAGTTATGCCTCCAGGCAGATGGCCAAGCCTTCAAAGGGCCTCATGTGTGCTGCTGCCACAGCAGTTTCCAAACCTGCTCCACAGCTCCCTGCTCAACCTTCTTTCATATGTAGCCTATCAGCACAGCAAATCTGACACAGGGAGAAGTCCCCTCCAACCCAAGCCTCCTTCAGATGGGTGGGAGAAAAGATAGGATAGTAGCTCAGAAAGATCTACAAGTTAACAAGTCTTTCCCTACCAAACAGGGACTGAAGGATTTGCATTTGGTTGGTTTTGTGGGGTGTTTTGACAGAACATTTGAAAGCAATAGTCCCTCTTCAGAATCCACAGGCCAGAAAACAGTGACTCCCAGTCATGGTCTTGCATCTCTACAGGATTGTCACATTATACCTGCAAAGTGACCCTTCTGCCTTACCCACCACTGAAAAAAACCCTGAAATCTTAGTTTGGTTTTCAGAAAAACACACATTCTTTTTATCTCTGTGGTTACAAAGAGGAATATGGATGGAATATCATTAAACAAAAGCATGATGACTCCTAAACACTGTTCCAGTTTTCTATGATTTCCCCCCACCCCTGCCCCCATCTACAAAAAATGAAGTGGTTGGGTTGTCAGGGCAAGAAATTAACTAAAGTTCCTCCTCTGAGTTTCTAAGGACAGTCATTTTTCACTCAAGCTAGCTGATTTACATACTCCTTTCATAAAGGTACTGCAAAGCACCATTTCAGAAAGAAGACTCCATCTGCATAGTTGTAGGAACAGGTTATAGGCATGAACTGTGGGACTTGGCTGCAAGAGTCATCAAGATAGCATTGTTCAGTCTTTGGGAAATTACATGTCCTGTGCAAATCATGCAAATAACCCAGATTGTTAAACTCTGAGGTCCCTTTTGTTTTTCTGTCCAGGTAGCAGAAGAGCTGGATCCCAGTCCAGCTCATTTGTAAGACTGAATTGGTGCTATGAATACAGACACCACCCTGTGCAATGTCTGGTTCTTCTTGCTCCAGAAGTAGTATACGCAGCATGAAAAGGAGATTATATAAACCACACAGATTTTGCTGGCTTTTGCAAGGGAAAAGGTGACCCAATGAGCCAGGAAACTCAGTGATTCTTGCAGAGGGAAAAAAACCAAAACAAAACACAAAAAAAACCCCAAACCCATCCTATTTAAGAATATTACCTATGATATTCATTTATAAGCATGTGATTGGAAGCAGATGCTTACAATCAAGTGTTTGAAAAAGAGATTTTTGCACTTTAAGTCCCTGTCATGCTGAAAGAAATCACTTGTATAGAGAGCAAAAGCAAAAAGTCCCACATATCCGTATAGAAACATTGTGTGCATGAGAATGGGTGCTGATAAAAGAGATGAACACAGAAAGGATTGTCATCTCTCATTCTGGGATGAAATAAGGACAAGAGGCTAGTTAGGGACTGCTCTGCAGCACTGAACAGAGCGAGTCTGAGATTCACTAATCTTTCCAAAGCAAGATTCCTACTAAGAGTGACTCAAACATCTATTTTACAGTTGAGAAAGGAGAAAAAGCAAAGCCAACCTCTACCCTCCTCACTCACAAGCAGCCCTGCAAAGGTCACAGCTAGACTGCCTAACAGAAGGGATGCCAACTGCCTGGGGAGGTTCACAGGCTACCTGAACTCTTCTTCAGGCTCATCCTGAGCATGGGGCAGCAGTGAGTTTTTTGTTATACAAACTCACTTTCCATCCAAGCACAGTTTGATGTCAAGAAGTGTAATTACGTGATCTGATGGAAAAGAAACCAGAAATAGCAAAAAGCCAAATGTTTCAGGTTTTCTGAAAGAAGCAGAGAAGAAAAATTAAACTGGAACTACTCATTGCTTCAAGAAATCTCAAGGAAGAATCCATTTACTAATTTTCCTCATTACATAGTTCTTGTAACAGATATGATTCTGGAAGTAATGTAATGCTTAGCACATGTGCACCAGCAAGAAGTTAAGTATGAGTTCAACATTCATGTAAAAAGTCAAATGGAAACATTAAGTACTGAATAAGGTGATGGGGAGCAAGGGAAGAAACATGCATTAATTTAAGAACAACACAGAAATAAAATCTGTATAAAACAGATCAAGGTTAAACCATGTAAATAAAGTTTACATTTATGTCATTTTCCTCTTTTAATCATCTTGTTTCACTTTCTCAAGTCTACGTAACTCACCCTTGGTCATCACATGAAGGAAAAATCAGGACAGTGGAATAAAATAATTATTGGTTTTGGCAAGCAAACAGCACTACCAAGGTGAACGCTTGTCCATGCAGGTTTTGTGAGTCCACAGGGGAACAATCCTGGACGTGGTACCAGCCATCAGGGAACGCTCTCACCCTTTGTTTAGGACAGTGGGTGATGACCACTCTTGTGACCCTGTTACTTTAGACACTACTCCAGTAACATGAAGAAGCAGAACTGGCACCTCCAGGAGCAGTGAGCCAGCACACCGCTGTGTAACAGAGCATCAACAGCCTTATTCTTCATGTATATAAAAAAAATCTGTTATTTCTCCCTTTGCCTACAGCAGCAACACCCACAACATTTATTTGTATTTATGTAAAACCTCCAACAAGGATCATTCTCTCAGCTATTGTAAATGCATTGCAAGTATCAGAAATTGCTTTCTGCAGCAGGCACTCACAAATACCGCAGCCTCAGAGATTAGTGCATCATGCAAAGACATTTTTCTAACCTAGCACTGTCCTGATCAGTTATAGCATTCGTCCCACTGAGGAGCTAATGGCAGCCACAAAGCTTTCCCAAGGCACTGCAGAGTTGATTTTGGAAAGTTATCATTGAAGTAATGTTGGTTCCCTGCCTCAGCTTTAGATTTCTCCTCCACATCTCCTTCAAGGGCAGGAGAAAGATATTTGAAAAATGGAAATCAAAGATAACAATAGAATTTGATTTTGAGTACTGACTTAGAAACAGCTCTCACTTAACATAAAGACAAATCAATACCCCAAGGAAATTAACTTACTGATGACTAAGAACTCTGCTAGGATCTAGAACTCTGCTTAGGAGGTTGACAGCTACTAGGAAAACTTGAATTTTCTATTCCATATTATTTTATGTGAGAGTTCACCTTTCACTACAGAAAAATATTGTGTACAAAAGCCACCCAAGGCACCTTAAAAAACAGGCATAGACCCACTAAACTGAAATTGGAGCACAACAAGTAAAATGTCTGAATGTCGGCAGCGTAGAGGAGAAAGGTATTACTTAAAAATCCAGCTCAATGGTGCAGGAATACCTCAAGCCCCTGCATGCTCTAGAGCCCTCTTATCACCCAAGGAAGCAAAACAACACTACTTAGACAAGCCTCCACTCAGCAGCTGGGAAGAGAGCCACATCAGAGAAGATGCATCATAGGCACTGCCAATAACTGTCAGTGAAGCAGTCTTTGTGCCTTGCAGGAGGCAGTGCAGGGGTTGTCCTGGTTTAGGTACTGAAGGTGTCAGGCTCTAGACTGCATATGGGACATCACCTCCTGTGCAAACTGTCAGTGGTGGGGTGGTGGTGGGCAGAGGACAGGGCTGCCAAGTTGGCTCAGGAAGTATCAGCCCTCGGATGCAGGCTGTGAGCTCAGGTTACAGGAAGAATTAAACCAGGACTTTCACTCCTGCTTCATTGAGCCTCATCACATCAGAACTCCAAGCACTTAGAAAGCAAACACAACCTGAAGTATCTTACACACAATGAGGGAATCATTTTATTAGATTATGGAAGACAGCAGCATTACAGTACAAAAAGTTACAAGAATAGCAGAAAAAAAGTGTTTTTGGTTTAAATACTCAGGATTATACTGGGGAACATGAGAAGGATAGTACCCTTTTCTAAACTAACTCCTAACCAGGTTATCAAAATAAGTTTTGAATATTTAGCACAAGTAAAAAAGTTACAACAAACATCATTATAAAATGCTTTAATAAATAGTTTCTTTTCTGAAAGTTTTTTTATTTTTTTTTTAAGAACAAGTCAAACAAAAATGTACTAAAACAGAAGATCCTGCAAAGCAAATCCTGTGCTCCTGTATAAAATAACTGGTTTCAAAACATTCATGTTTACATTGTTCGTGGGTCAGAGTTTATACTCTCAAACATCCGCTCCTCTCACTGGTAGGATAACTAGGTGTATGTAGTGTTATGCTTCTTCAGTAATTAAAATAAACTTAATAGTTTGCCCAGTTAATAGCAATAGTAAAGCCTTTTTTAAAAAAACAAAACAAAACAAAAAACAACACCCATAAGCCTTTCATTACAAATAACCATTTCTAATGAGGTACTCCCATCTTCTGAGCTTGCCAGCCTTTTTCTCCTATAGATCGAAAGATGAATAAAGCACAACAGAAACAAGATTGAGGAAAATATTGTTCCCTTCATTAGGCCTGTATTTAAACGCAAAAAAGTAATACCACATGTAATTAACATATTCACAAAAGAAAAAAACAACAATGCCTCGCTATGTTGGTACTGTACAGTAGATGCACCCGTTAGTGTTCTTGAGATGGGCTGAACATGGGGATAAACAAACATTTCTGGATCTATTTACACGTAAGTGGTTATGTTCCTATGTAAATACAAATGACCAACAGGTTCCTAACATTGATCGTCATAACATCATTTTCTAATCTGGACATAATACCAAAAAAGAGTCTTATAAACTGCCATAAAACCTCCTTTTCTGCAACATAAATTAAAAGGAATGACATGTAAAAAAAAAAAAAAAAGACCAAAATATTTAAGTTATTAAATCAAATATACAGAGTGATTCATTTAATATGTACATATTTACAAAAAAGCACTTTCACTATTAGAAAATAAACTGTGTCAGTTGGGGAACCTAGAGTTCTCACAATTTTACTATATTGATATGGCAGTCTTTGACAGTTGCTATAGAAAAAGTTTAATCTCAAGGCACTTGTCACATGCTTCAATACTGCAATTCTAAAGTAATTAAACAGAAATTAAAAGGCCACTTTTAAACCACAGTTGAAAGATCTCTACATTTTTTTTGTTCCTGTTACAAAATGTGTAAGGCAAATTTGGAAAAAGAAAATCTTCGAGAAGCTACTAACGTAACAAGTGCAGTGAGCTGCCATTAATAGAGATTCAAAGTCAAGAAAGCAGTTTAAAGTTCACACAATTTCCTCAACCAGGAGGTTTTAAAGCCACCATTAAATTAGAGCAAGTAATAAAAAGAAATACATTCTGTAAACAGTGTACAGTCTTTTGTAATAAACTTTACACATATTGAAAATACAACCTCTCCTCTGCCACACAGCGAGTGTATTATAAGTAAACTTTACAAAAATAGCAACTATCAAAGATTACTCATTTTTTTAATCTGACAGTCATTGAATAATTTATACAAGGCTAAAGAAACAAAATAAATTTTATTTATTATTATTTTTATTTAATTTTTTTACGCAAAATAAAGAAACTATGAACATTTGACTCCAGATATTTTTAGTCCTTGATGCAAAGTGGAGATGTCAATTTTTCCCCGCCCCAGTAAGTGTAGGCGCAGTCTGCCTACATTCCAAATACAGGTTAGTCTCTACTGCCTTCAAAGTTTGATGCATTCACATTTTTTACAGATCTGTTGTCCATTTTGCCTATTTGGTGGGATTTCTTTACTGGACTGCTCTCTGATGTGTCACACGCCTTTGTCGGCAAAGGCTTTGCAAGTTTGTGAGAGAGGAATTTGTCCATTTCCTCATCTCTTTCCTCCTCTTCCTCCTCCTCTTCCTCATACTCTACATACTCCTCTACTGCATCACAAGTTCTTTTTTGAGGAGATATGAAGTTTTTGCATTCATAACGAATGTCTTTGTTACTGTAAGATCTGTCTATAGGATTTCTTATGGGATTTAAAGGTGCCCACTGGTTATTGGCACCCTCTTCTCTGGGAGGACGACTTCTCTCTCTCTCTTTTCTTCTCTTACGAGTCCACCACACGCAGATGATGATACAAGTCAGCCATACAATGCTAAACACTGCACAGAGAATTGGAACCAAATAATCTAGAGGGCAGATGAAAAAACAAAGTCTTGAGTTAACAGAACTAGATATATAGCACAGGACATCTGCAACAGAAGTATCCATACATAACTGTAAGTAAGCCCTAGGAAGGTTTTTAGGACAAAGGAAACAAGGTGTCACTATATCACAAAGGTAGCTGTCTGAATGCACTAGTCCATCTAGAAATGCACTTTACTAATTCAAACTAAGTTAGAGTTCCCCTGCTTAATGTTGGGGGAGGGAAATGCTATATTTGAGAAGTTTTTTTCCCTTCCAACAGACAAACTGGTTACATAAGCAGCATCTCTTTCTCAAGCACCTAAGCCAGGTTGGACCAGAAAACCTCAGTAATGACTCTTAAGGAAAAAAAAAAAATTAAAAAAAATTGTAGAATGTGGATCCAAGTTTACTTAATAAAAGGTTCTTTTATACAGAGAACTGTCTGTATATAGATGCCAAAGTTTATTTTTTCTTAAAGCTAGAGAAAATTAATGAACTGTCTAAATGATCACCTCCATCTAGACACTTGAGCATCCCACAGAAATGAGATTCTCAACACAAACGGGGCTTTACACCACATTTTGTGATAGGTTTCCACTCGCCTCACCCAGTTAAGGGGCAAGAATAACACAGAGCAAATCAAAGACCATGAGAGCCTAGGTTACAGTTTACTTCAAAACAACTCCACTTAAAGAACTACGGGCCAGTGGCAAATACTGAGCATCCACATTAAAATAAGGAGTCTGGAAACCATTCTCCAGCACTAACTACAAGAGAAGTCAAAGTCTACCCACTTTCTTAAGAGAACCTTTGAATCTTACCAAGGTGAGAGGCAAAGTAATCCCCATCCCTTTTGCCCTAGCATTTAACACATAATCAGAAGAAAGAGAGGCTGAGGTATGTCAGAATCTCAGCTCCATTCTTTATCATCAATGCGATTTCTGTTCAAGACAAGAAGAAAGCTCGTGCACTCCTTCAGGAAAGTGCAAAGGAAGTAGAGCCAGGCAATTTACTAATTGCCTGGACTATCAGTAGAAGATCTTCCACAAGATTGTGTTGGGGAGGTCTACCTCCCAAGTTGCGACTCTCCTACCATTTTCAGATTTCCACTCTGGGGCTTAGTTGAAGTGAAGCCTACCAGAGGTCTTCCACAAGACCTTCTCCTGCCTCCCCAAGACAGGAAACACAGGCATGCAAAATCTGCAACTGCTTATTCTGGAATAGCTCTTGGACAGCCAAGATTATCTCTTGGATTCAGAGATAAAGGTCTCTCCAATCACACCATATCCTCATGAAGAGGAATGAACATTACACGTTAAGCCAGCTGTGCACTAGTGAGAAACATATGCTGAAAAAGAGATCCAAGTTTTACATACACTATCATGGCCAGTTTTGGAAGATACTAGGCATCATTAACTTTTAAGGTAAATAATACATAAGCACTTCAGAAGACACCTGGTATCACACTATGTGTCTTTCCCCTCCTCATCATATTTTCAATACATCACAGCCTCAGTTTCTATAGTGCAGCTGCATCAAAGGCTGAAGTTGAGTTAAGATTAACGTAGTAGAATCAGGAAGGACTTGAGCAACACATGAGAAGAACTCTTGATCTTGCAAAAGGTACGTTTTCTGGAGAATAGGGTTGGAAGTCAGAGCCAAAAGGATGGCAAGGGTAGGCGGGGATGTTACGCTACAGGTGAGGCTAAGTTTAAACTAGGACACAAGCACAGAATCTTGATTTTAAAGCCACTTTCTCTTCAGTTACTAACATCAAATTAAATAACCTCATCTACCTTTTCCCCCAACATGGGAAGAAAGACACTGACAGTAGGGGAACAGACAATGCTCACACACACAGGACACAGGCATTGGGAACCTTACCTGACGATGAATTCCCAACAACTATGGTCTCTACTTTGACTTCAGTTACTGCCAACATAACAGTGCTGTTTTGCCGCTTGGTGATTGCATTCACTATTGTATTAGCAGCATTCTGTATGAGACTATTGTCTTGTTCATCTCGATGTGGGACAAAAGACTAAAGTGGAGGGAAAAGGAAAAACAGTTACTGCAATTATTTAACTGTGGAAGTTTACTTTTTAGGTCCAGCTACATCTCAATTGAGCTCACTTGGTTGAATTTACCTGACAGTAGTTACAAGCAGTACCCTAAAAGTTTACTGCTGGCTCTATCCAAACTGCAGATGCAGTGTCAGACTCGGTAAGTAACGTGCCTACTTGCTAATCTAGCACATCTCAAAAAAAAAAAAAAAGGCAGCTGACTTCCATGTTACTTACCCTGCTGAGCTAAACTTAGTCATAGTTTGGAGCACTTCAAGACATGTGGGTTATCTAGATAGAAGCTTGGACTAATAACAGTCTGCTCTATTTATACCATATACTTTGCTTCCTGCATCATGGCTCAGCATGTTCTTTACAGCACTGGTAGAGACAGTCCAGCTTTTGCCTGAAGACACACTTTGCTATGAAAATTAACTCTTTAATTGGAAACTAAGCAATACATAGGCATTGAATGATTGGGCTGTAAATACCTCTAAAGCAAGTCTTTAGCTCAGGGGGGCAACAATTACTTTCACCTACTCAACTTGCACCTTCTTCTACTTCCCACTTAGCACCTATATATTTAATGAAGATCCTGATTAGTCCTACTCTAAACGCAGAGTAGAAACTTCTTTACAAGCTCCAATCCAGCCATCTGCAACCCTATCTCCTGAGAAGGTCAAGAGCCCAAGATTTCTGACAGAACAGGTAGGCACCTCTTCACTAATTTGGGCTTAATTAGTCTTTTGAGTAATTTATCAGGAGATTGCAGTAAGCCTTCTGTCATAACAAATTTGCAGTTTCAGCTATCTAGCATTATAGGAAATTTCGAGATCACAAAAATCACTTTGCAGTCAGACTAAGCCACTGATTGCAGTATCTGCACTGAAATGAAACAAGTTTAAACAACCACTCCCCCAACTCAAACTAATAAGAAAACATTTTCCTATGCATATTAACACAAGTCTCATACTTACAATAGCAACTTCCACTGCATTCTCTGTGGAGTAAGACAGATCACACAAAATTATCAGAGTTCTGTCCCTAGAAACAGTCCTAGTAGCTGGCAAATACCGAATTTCAGAACAGATATTTTCAGTTGTAGTGCCCTGTTAGAAGCAAGGGAGATTGTATGACTTTAGTTCAAGTAAAAAATAGCACATAAAAATAAACATCTTCAGAGTTTTTGCAGTTACTGATGAAGGCAGCAGAAAGGGCAGCAAGAAAGGGCAGAAAAATGAAGAGCAGGGTTTTGTAAAGAAGAGTGAGAAGGTGGGCTTGCATGACTATCCTAGTACAGTCTGAGCCTCTCTTGAAATGTAAGAAAGTTTAGTTGAGATATAAGAAAACAAAATATTCAGTAAAAACCCTAAATTTGCCTCACCCTTTAGGCAAAGCTCAATAGCAACAGAGGAGTCTAATAATAAATTTTACAAGCTTATGACAACAAAGAGCCCTATTGAAAACATTAATCTTCCATGCTCTGACATGGAATACATCCTTACATATACTGCCATACTTCATTAATAATTCTGTTCTCACCTGGGGGACTTTGTCTCCATTAAAAATTAAAGTAATTCTAGCACAGTCATTGTCCAAATATCCAGAATTAGGCAGACACTTGATATTGGCAGGCAGAGGTTCATAGGCACTGCATTCTCCCCAGTCTGTGCATGGTGGCTGAAAACATTTCATATACTTCTCCTGGCATTCTTGACCCACAGGACACTGGTTATTTGAATTATCCCAGTGTTTGTGCAACAGACAAGGCTTTTTCCCACACCACACCTAGAAATTAAAAAGAACAAAGTACTGTTACAGTTAATTGCTCTCATAAATCAAATCAAAATAAGCAATTCACATAAGATGGCCACAATCTATTACTGGCAAAGAAATACGTATTTCAATACTGATGTAGTTTGAGTAGCAGACAGAGTTGCTCTTCCACAAAATGGTCCAAAGAGTAAAATCTGTGCAAAGATTACCAGAGACACCAGCAAGTAGGTGTATTTCCTTAGAGACTTAAGTATTTGTCCCACAAATACAGAAGTTCAAGGATTTATTTTACACTAGTCATCCAGGCTTCTATAATCTAGAAATACATCCACAAGGATTAATTGCTCTTCAATGTTTGCCCCAAGATCCTTGCCACAGAATGCTGAAGATGTTAAGAGCTGATGCGTACTGGTGATAAACACCGTCACTTCAACCGCTCTCCCAAAAGAAAATAGTATGCTGGCACCCCCAAGTTACTGAGGTGCAGCAAGCTTCCAAACACAGCTCCATTTCATGATGTCACCTTTAAGATTATATATAATGCTATACAGCTATTAGTTTAGGAATTTATGGATTTCTTAAGCCACAGTTGTCAGCAAGAAAGTATATTTGTTCCCTGACATGTGGAAAAAAACAACCAAAACAATCACCATATATGGTTAAGTTGCATTTACCACACTACTATTTCTGAGATTCTAGTTACCTTCATTTACTGTAGTCTTCTGAAGACCACAAACTTGACGTCACAACACCATAAAGGGTCTAAAACAGCACTTCTAAATGACTAAGTTATTTCTTTGCCTACAGTGCATACCAAGCTAAACAAAGTAAGGTTAAGGATGGATAGATTAATAAGAGCCAGAAGCTTTTAAACTGGTGCTTCCAGTGAAACATGGGAGATTGCCATGTGAGGCAATGTTTTAAGTGCTATTAGTGCTCATCTGGAGCCACCCAGCCAGCCCTGCAACTTGTAAGCAGCACCAATCTTGTGTGTCTCCAGCTGTGATGTAAAGCTGCACAGGTGCCACAAATCCACTGAGAAATGCTGTCTCAGGAGGGCCAAAAGGCTTGGAGCACATATATTAACATGTTCAATCTGTATTTAAGCTAGTCTTACTTTCTCTAAGTCACAACCACCAGGACAGAATCCTGGTACAAAGGTTGCAATTTGTCTATTTATAAACCTACTGAAGGACAATACAAAAAGGTGATTATTATCCACTGAAGAAACTTATCCTCTTATGTGTCTTTTTACCTTGGAACTAATGTTTCACAAAATTAGAAGCAGTAAAACTGCATTTGCAAAGCTTTTGCAGAGTCATTTATTTAACCTTTCAAAGATCATTATTCCATTGTAGTTCATATTTCCTTTTCTGCAAAGAGTGCCTGTCTGCTTTTAGACAGCTTGTTCCAGCAGGTAGACAGCAGGAAAGTAGCTTAAGGTTTGTAAAGACAATCCCATAAGTAATTTTTACAGGAAGTCATTAGAGATTTTTTGTTGTTGTTGTTTAAACAAAGGCAGTTTGGGGGACACCTGTGCAAGAGTTTAGACAACCCCCCCCCTCCCCCCAAATATTAACTTGTGCATGAAGAACAATTAAGTTTGTTTCAGCCAGAAGGATTTAAGAAAACAGGTCAAAATGCCTACCTTGGTGCAGTCAATACGGCCATCCAAACAGTGGCAGTTGTTACATTCTTGATCCCATCTGCTGCCATGGGGAAAGGTCATCCCTTTAAGCCAGCAAGGCTTGCCAATTCCAATCACTAAGAAGAAAGCAACACTCAGATATTTCACCTCTTTCAGTTACTGAAGCTATACAAATTTAAATAAAAAAAATACCAGCTACTGTTCCTTACACATCAGACTACTGTATATAAACTCTATATTGCCTACATTGTACCCTACTGTTTTTTGGGTAAAGGTTGATAGCAGATATAGGAATACCTTCTTGGCACCTAGGACCAATTCTTCCAGGGGGACAAGTGCATCGGTATCCGTTTATTTCATCTATACAGGTGGCACCATATCCACAGGGGGAAGACTGGCACTCATCAATATCTAGACAGAAAATAGGTAAAACTCAATGACAAGGATGTACAACGTTGCAATTAAACATTTACTGAGAAAATATCTGCTTTCTTAAGAAGCAAAGGACAGTTTGGTTTCAGAATTAATCTCTTAATTGGATACTTCTACCATTTCAGCAGTAACCTCTAACAGATTTCTGATAATTGCACCCTAATTGAAGTTCTGGTGATCAAAGAAGCAGTCATATGCTGACTCATCTCAGAGCAGAGGTGTTAGACAACTGAAGGTGCTAATGTCTTCTCCATATTCAGCTATAGAACTGAAGTTGCATATCCTGTTCTGGTGCTAAACTTGGACATGCAGGCTTCCTAGAAAAGCACGTGTTTTCAGGAAGTTATCACAGTGCAAGAGCTGAACAATGAATTGGCTCAACTGTGCTCAAAAAAAGTGACTTACTGCAATACAATTCACCATAAGGAAGAAAAGTAATAGTTTAGTTTGTAACAGACATTTGATGAGACTTTTCTTAATTAACTTGAAATAGCAAGTAGATTAATTTTGTACACACACAATGAGCACAAAAACCTCTTTTTAAAAACAAACAAACAAACCAACCTAAGATTCAGAGGCTTAGCCATAGGAATCTATTGGAAAAGGCAGGGAAGCACAGAGCATTCAGATGCTCTCCCTTCTTTTCAGCTTCTATCTTTCGGGATAATTGCAGTGTAAAAGGTTTGCTTTATAGCTTTGAAAGACCATTATTGTACTTCTCCATGTTATTCACCTACCAACACAACGCTCCTGATGTTTTTGTTTTCATTTGTAATATCTCAGTGGATTTCAGTTTCTAATGTTAAATGGAAGACTTAGTGACAAATGTCATCTTTATCAGCAAGTTGCTTATCAAGAAAAACACTTAATAAGCTTCTATGAAGCCAGCACCCCATAATCTTCAGAAATATCTGATGAAATCCAGCAACCAAGTCTTTGAGTATAAGTTTAGGCCAACTCATTTCAGTTCCATTTAACAAAAAGAAGAAAGGAACATAAATTGCCATTATTTATAAGGTATCAGTGCTTGGCTGACTGACAGGTGGCTTCTGCTTCATTATTTGTAATTCAGCTAACCTAATGCAAAAGGGTCACAGGGTGTTCTGTATGAACTGCGTGTCAGAATGGTACAACCTTTCAGGTCTTCAGCCGAAAAGGTACTTACTAATCCTGCAGTCAGGACCAGCAAACCCAGGCGCGCATTCGCATCGAAACCAATTCACGCCATCGACACAGATGCCTCCGTTGTAACTGTAAAAATAATAAACCTATCATTACACCAAGCATTCTCAGGTAGATTCACTAAAGATGAGCAAAAACCATAGGTCTCACGCAGCATGTTCAAATGCAAATTTCTCCTGTCCCTATTCATAGTATTTTCTCACTATTTAACAATGCAGAATTAAAAAGTCCGTGGTAATTCATAATACAAGTCCACTTAATAAGCCATCTATATTGTTTCAGTGGTCTCTCATTAAAGCTTTGTTAATTAAACCTTCTGCTGCTGTTTATAGGGATGATCTATTCTCATCAATGTTACATAAGCAATATTGCTTAATAAGTCACCTGTTACAACAGCAACATCCTACAAAAGTGAGTGCATGCATGGGGAAGAATATCAGCAGAACTCAGGGAGATAAGACAGCACTGTAAAGTGAACACGGAGCAAGCCTGAGCTTTTGCAATGTTGGTTTTTTTTTGTTTGGTTGGGTTTTTTTAACTACATGAAGTACAGGCTATTGCATCAGAATGGACAGAGAAAGATAAGGTAGATAGTTTGCTTCATCCAGCATTTTTCCCTTTCAACCATAAATATCAACCTCTATTTTAAATATTCCCATTGATTCTTTAAAAAAATTAATTTTGTTTTTAAAACACATTTATACATAGTATTTGATCTAACAGGACATTTTTATATTATCTAAAATTATTTATTGTGAACTAACAAGTTTTCTCTTTTTTTTATTCTAAAGCTCAAGTGTAAATGCTTGAAATCTTCTCAAGTCTGGTTAATTTCACATCAGAGCAATTACTAGTCAGTTCTAGCACAAAGACTACACAAACACTTCTATCTGTTCATATAGGAATCAACTCAGGATTGTTTTGCGGTCTTTGTTGCTGTCAAGGAACAGATAAGTCATGGCAAAAATTGTTAGAGGCTCACTTCAATTATTTTAGGTTAGAATTAATTCTAATCAGGAATGGAAAACCCTATTACTCTGCTCACTTTTGTCTTCACAATAGGTATAGAATTGGAGTTCACATACTTACCATGGATGAGGGTTGCAGTCATTGGTATCTATAGGAAAGAATATAGATTAGTGTAACCAGTGGCATATTTATTTTCTAGTGTATAATATTATAGTTCAATAGACACTATATTTGATAAGGAAAGCAAAGAAAAATAATACAGAATTGAATGTTTTTCTCCACACTTAGACCTGAGAGACCAATCAGATTTTATGAGTAGACTAACAAATGCAAAATTTTACAGCTTTGGTGAATTTTGATATGTCAACAGCACAGACTGACACACAGCATGATTGTAACATAAAATAAATAAAACAGGGTATTAGCTGCATTGGCAGGGGATAATTCAACCAGGTTCCCAAAGCCTTTGAAAGGATTACTACTGCTTTGGCACTTCATACTTATACATACAACCAGCCAGACTTCTTAAACAAACCTTTCCCATTATAAACAGCTCCGAATTTGTTAGCTTTTATACTAGCTGTCAGCTTTAAAACAGCTAATTAGAGCATACATCAATACAACAGTAATTTTACAGTAGATTTAGAGTAAAAACAGAGCTCAAATTCTGATTTCCTTTTTTTCCTCCAATATGATACCCTTTGGAAAAAAAAAAAAGTCAAAGGTGCAGGTTTTACTCCACCTAGCCAATTCATTGCATCAGTATGTCAAAGCAGTTAGCTGCTATCCTAAAATAAAATGATGGAATAGACACTGCCTTTCCACATGCTTTTCATTATTAAAATTAGTATTTCTGCAAGGATTTTGTTTGCTCAGCACATGTTACAAAAAGCAATTTCTACAGAAGGCTGAAAGTCTTATTTTGGTAGAGACTATGTGCAAAAAGAAGCATGACAAGCTCTTCATTCACTACTCAAGCATCATCTTTACCTACCTCCCACCCTGAATGATTCAGAGATTTTGGCACATGAACTCTATAAACTTGCATTGTTTCAGTTAAAAGCTCTGTGCCAGACACTCCTAATATCCCAGAGGAATGCTAAGGGAGAAAGGAGAAAAGCCTTACTCTGTGTGCATGTACGTCCTTCCCATCCTTCTTTGCAGATGCAAGAAAAGGAATCTCCACTGCCAACACATGTTCCACCATTCATGCAAGGGTTTGGAATACAGCTGCTGTTTTTAGCTTTGGAAAAAGAAAAGGTCATATCATTTGGATATGTCAATATCACAATCCTGAATAGCATTTAAGTCAACAGTGCAAAACTTACAAGAAAGTAAGAAAACTCCAAAAATAGTCACACCACATGAAAATCTCTTGCCTACCTTCACCATCATCCCAATTCAATTGTTTGAACAATTAAGTTTTATTAAAAAAGATTATCTGTTTTTCCCCCATCTGTGTAAACACCCCTCAAATACTGCTAAATTCCTACTTTGGCAGCAAGTTACTCAGGTCATAAGGTTTACTTCAGAATAAAATACTAATATTTAAAGTTCAGATTTTAATTAAATGCCACAATCGTACCTAAAAAGTAGAAAAACTATACTAAATTACTTTCATCCAACTTCTTGGTCCTAATGGAAGTTTCATACTCAGAAAAATGTACCACAGAGACTACATTAAATCCCCAAAAAGATCAAGAGTAGTTCACTATGGCAGGCAGTAACCCTGCAAATCCCCTATGAAGAACAACTTAATTTCATTTTTCTGAGCATGTCTGCTCACACGCCTCTTGATCACAAGCTTATTCATGTTATGAACCTCCAAGCAAAGCAGGGGACTAAGTTCCCAAGAAAACCTTTACACAGGGTCTCTAAAGACTAATAGAGAAGTCAAGTCACAAGACCAAGTGTTCCAAATCTGTTCAGGAGAAGCTATGTAGAAGATCATGCAAGCAGCCTGCAGAGAACAGCTTCCTAAAAATCAGTATTATGTCAGGTGAGTGGAAGAAATTACTCTGAACTTCAGTCACCAGCCAACTGGAACAGCTTTGAACTAGACAGCTAGGAGAACAGTATGTCTATTTACCAAACAGTTAACTATTATTTAAACACTTCTCTGTTACTTCTATCTCTATTTGTAGAAGATTTAAAAAGCTTACCGGTGTTGCAAGTACTTCCTATCCACTCTGGAGGACACGAACAGCGGAATGTATCTCCATCATCATAGCATGTTCCACCATTGCTACAAGTATTTGCATCACATTGGTATTCACCTACACATCACAATAAAACAGTTTTCATTTTCAATGGTCTTGTTGAATTTTAAGACTAAGTACTTTTTAATCACAAAATTTCTTTTAAAGATACTTCATATTTAAATACAATAATATTAGAAACACACAGTTCCATTTGCTGTATTAGAGTAAACAACCAAAAGAGTGGAATCTAAGGGCATCTCTTACAACAATATTTCACTACATGAAGAAGCATATTTTTAAGTGTTCCATTTTGTTGCTGGGAAACTGGAGGAGGTATTGAAAATACACCTATTATTTCAATGCAATTGTTTTATTTTAAATTTCAGGAACTCTAATCTCATGAGAAGGAAGAAAAATCTTTGGGTAAACTAAAGATCAAAGCAAAGAACACTTACGTGAATGGCACGTTTTGCCTTTCCAGTCATTCTTACACTCACAATAGAAGTCATTTACCAAATCAATGCATCGGCCACCGTTGTGACAAGGGTTAGGAGAACAGTCATTGAAATCTAGGAAAAGTGTTATTCAAATTAGATAATCTAGCCTAGCCAAGGCCATAAGGAAATAAAAAACACTTCATAAAGTAAATAAATCATGTGCTATTTAGTAAGACAGCATTTCTAATTTTTATTTCTTTTTATATAAGGAAAAAAAACTCTGATTTAATACAGAAAATGAATTATGAAAGATTTTCTGACAGCTTAAGAGAAAAAAAATAACATTCAGTATGGCTTCTAAGTAGAGTACCAAAGTAGATTAATTTTTCCAGCAAACAGCTGTGTTCTAAACTTCAGAGAAAACTTTCTAGTATGGACCATGATGTCCTGAAAAGGAAGCCCAAACCAGGACATCCACATGAGACAGTTAAGGCTCCCTCTCCTGCTTCATGTCTCAAATACAGTGTGTTAAAGCCATTAGATATCTTAACCATGTATATGCATACATATATATATACATACACACGTGTATATACACACATTAAAACATATACATATATGAATTTCTTTACATTCTTTTCACTTGAGACAGACATTTTAATAGGAAGAACGTAATTATTCCATACAGCTGCCAAAAGCTGTCCAGTCTATTTCACATCTCAATTAGCACATGTCCTGTAATAAGTCTCAGCAAGCCTTGCTGTCACATTTTAGAAGGGGTTTCATTCAGAGTAGAAAAAGAACCAACTGCAGTTTCCTCGGAGGTAACTTAACCACGAACTGGCCTAGTACACTACTTTGTCAACTAAGGCCAAATATGTCTCAAGGCAGAGTAGCAAGAGTAAAGGCCTGATTTCTCTGGACCCAGACTGCAAAACACAGACTCATGATAATCACTGAGTGAAAATTCAGGCTTCAGCAGTTCTTTTCTTACTAAAGGAATAGATATTAAATTTATAAACTCTTTCAGTTAGGTGGAAACACATTATAGTTTGCACCAGCTTAAAGCTAAAAAGCGTTTCAAGTTTGGAAACTACTGTGTATGAGTAGATTGGGTAAATGACAAACTTTTATGTACAGTAAGTACTAAGAAGTAAATATGCTTATAGCAATAAAAGCAATATAATGAGTAGACCCACTAACAGGGTATATTCACTTTTGCTTCTCCTCAGGAAAAAAAAAAAAGAAGTTTTCTCCTCCTGAGATATATCCTGTATGATAGCAAAGAAATAGATTATGGTCCTATTAAAGGTAATAAGCCTTTTAGAGCTGCCACCCAAAAATCTTCTTGAAAATACTTTTGCAGACAACACTAGGTAGACTGTAATTATAGAACAGAGAAACTCCTCCATTATTATTAACCATGTACCTGCTATCAGTAATTGTTACAGCAAAGCTGTAATATTTGACCCTGTAGCCCTTAGCAATACTCACTTGTGTCACACAGTTCTCCTTCCCAGCCACTTGAGCAGAAACATCTAAATGAATCAACTTCATCAATGCATGTCCCACCATTCTTGCAAGGTTTCCCAAGACAATCATTGATATCTATGATAAAAGGTCAACAATTATTACTCAATGCTGTCTTCCCCTACCTGGAGGGATCTACACTTGAGTCTCTAGGAAAAGCAACAAAAAGTTACACTCCATTTGTACATAAACAAGAACAGCTCCAACATCTGTTTTCTAGCCTACTAAGGTTTCTATATGTATACTCTCTCATGTAGCAAGCTAAACCAGAACATTAAGTTTACCTGGCAAAAATAGCCAGGCATTCAAAAAAAAATCTGCAACAGCAACATACATGCTCCTACGCTGTGCTGTCAACATGTCTGGCCCTTCTTCATAATCCCCATGTTGGAGAAACCCATGGCTCCTTGTAAGACTGTACGTAAAGGTAGGCAGTACAGACACATTCACACTGAAGCTGGACTAAAAACAGTTTTATTTCACAGAGAAAGTATGAACCACTACCTACAAAGAGATAACTGTGACCAGAAGAAACTGGATTTTGAGCAGTACACCTGAAACAATGCTCTATGCAACTTTCTTAAAAGTCTTGGGTTTTTTATTTTTTAAATGCCTCCCTGGAGGTATTTAAAAACCACAGATATAGCAGTTAGGGACATGGTTTAGTGGGACTTGGCAGTATAAGGTTTATGGTTGGATTCAATGATCTTAAAGGGTCTTTTCCAACCTAAATGATTCTAGGATTTTAAGTTGTAAAGCTTCCTAACAAAACTTAAAGGAAGTTTTAGAGCAACAAAATAATTTAGAAGAAACTCCCACTTACTTTCGTGACAGTATATTCCAGTAAAACCTCTTTCACAGGCACAAGTAAAATTTCCTCCTGGCTGACTTATACACCGTCCATGAGGCCCACAAACATTAGATGAAATGAAACGGATTCCTTCTTGGGTAGCATTAGTGAAGACTTCTATTGTACAGCTGTCTATTACTGGAAATGACAAAGTATATCATCAGACTAATAATCTGCATCACCAACCAGTTTTTAGTTTTAAAGGAGTTACCCAAACATTAAGTCCAATCACAATTTAGAAGTCATATTAACTATAATTTACCCTCTACCCCTTTAGAAATAAGGATTGTTACAAGGATAACTTTTCACTGTCTCACTATTTCACAAAGTCCAAGTGAGTACAATAAAAGTGTTTCTGCATTATGCTATTCCCCAAAATGCTACTTTTCTTTTTTAATGGATCACCAATACATTAAGGTAAGTTTCTAGACAATACCAGGTACCTTTACAAGAATTGTTCTTGCAGTGGTCCTTGAGATGAGAACAATTCTTTCCGTCATAGTCATCAGGACAGGCACAGTAATAATCTCCTCCCAGATCATAGCATTTAGCCCCATTCTGGCAAGGGTTAGGTTCACAGAAATCAATATCCATCTGTAAGAGAGACCACAGTTAGCAGCAGCTGCTTCATTTCCCAGCAGTAAGTAGCATTATCTGTGTTGCCAAAGACAGATTAAGCTAATTTACAAGAAACCTCAAGTTTTAAGAAGGTTTATGAATCATATTTATTGCATTCCATCCTGCAACGCAGAGAGAAACTTCAGGTTACTTTTGTCAATCCTAACACAGCATTTCTGATACAGCTAAAAAGATACTCATTTGCAGGAGGCTGAATAAGCACATTTGCAGTAACTTGAGTTGGGAAAAAACAAGCCATTAAGAAACATCTTATTGTAATTATTCTGAATCATTATAATTCACTTCTTCACACCCACACACTAAGTGCTATAATGCAAGTTGCACTTGCCAACTTTGTGCCTGCAAGACACTTAAAATACACAGAACATTAAAAAAATTCCTTCTCTAGAGCCACTTCTCTTCCCATCTCAATTAACACATAGAATTTGTTACAAAACCACATAGCTTGGAAGGGACCTCTGGAGGTCAGCTACTCCCACCTGCTCAAAGTAGGTCTAGTTAGACCAAGCTGCTCAGGGCCTTATTCTCACAAATGCTACCACCATGCCAATTTACACACAGAAATACCAGGTACATTTTGAGTACTTCTTACCATCCGATTCAAAAAAATGAAATTTAAACCTAGCTTTCACAATAAACCTAGCTTTTCCCTTCATGCAGACAAATTGCTGCAGCAAAGCAATTCTGCTTCTTCTCTATCTTCCACAGACACAGAAGATCACTGATTGGTGATGCCCTAAATTGGCCTCAAAATCCACAAAGCAGTCTCAAAGGGATGTTGTTACACCACAGTATCTTTCCTCCAATTTATTATTCTTAAGGATTGCTTTCCTCCCACCCCAAGTGAGTTCATCCCTCTTCATGCCTCTCTTGTGAGAAAGACAGCTTTCTGAACCACACAGACATAAAATTGAGTCCTATACTGGATTTGGTCACTATTTTTAGTAGTTCTGTAGCTAAACAGGAGGAAAATTCAAAGCTAACCAGAACAGAAGGAACAGAAATGGTGTTAAGTATTTAATTCAGAGGAGCGCATACAATTCCAGCTGCAATGGAGAGATTTTCAGCAAGCTACTTCACGCTCTCATATGGAACATTCAAAGCAACCTACAAAAAATAGCTATGGTCTGACAAAGATTCTCAGATCTCCTCTATCAGATGTCTCCATTTGTTTCCTTCCATTAGTGTAAATTTCCCCTTCCCAATGCAAGTTCAGTAGCTGGTACTTTAGCATCTGGAATCAATGGTAGATATTTCCTGCAACACACAAGGCAAGCAGCCAACTCTCCCCTATTATTCAAACAGATTTGCTAAAACTTTAATTACACAGTATGGTATTAATCAGCCAAGAGTAGAGCACTCAAGCTATGATCATTATGTAGAAGTGGTACATGAGCACCACCAGTTTTATTAGACTGGTCAGTGTCTGCAACCTTTTTTAATTTTGAATAAAAGGAGGGCATTGTTTCTTTAATAATGCAAATACTATAGAATAAAATTACTTCAGCATTTAAAAGACATGACTCCAGTGTACTCCTCAAAAAATTCTGGAGCGAATCCAACAAAATTCTAATACAATGCCTCCAGCTAACAGTGTCTTCCTAATTATAACACTTAAATGAATCTGGCTATCAGCGAAAGCCAGAAAGTACATATTTAGGGCAATATAATTTTACATCGAAAAGTCCAATGTCCTCCCTAGAAAGAGGTAGATCTTAATTATCACGAAGTACTCTATCAATTATCACTAGCACGTCAGTATTTCAGTTCTGAATCCTTATTTAAGCACTAGAACTACATGTTCCTAACATGTTCTTAAACAGAAAGTTCTGAGAGTCAACACTTGCGTACCTGCCTGCCTTTAATTATGGGATATTCCTACCAGCAGCAGTAGGATTACTTGAAAGGTAACTCAGTTACGTACTTCAGAGTTACTAAGATGAAGACCTAAAAACATTCTAGTGTAACAAAAGGACACTGGTCCTGAAAATTGCAAAGGAAAACGTTTCAAGCTTAATGAATACCCACAGCCTTAAAACATTTAGGAGAGCCAACACCTGTGTGCAACAACTTGCAGTTTATCAGGCTGCAAATTCAAGTGTTACAGCTACTGACAGCACTGCACAACAAACTTGCTTATTCAGAGTGTCAAGTAACAGCTACGTTAGTCAGTAATGCTTTAGCCTTGGATTACTCCCATTTAAACCCAGATATATGTTTCTTTCAAGAATTCAACCCATGAAAAGTATTGCAGTAATGTCAGCACTGCCCTCACCTCACAGAAGACTCCTGAGAAGCCCTGTGAACACAGACAACTGAATCCATTCACCAGGTCTTTGCAACGGCCTCCATTTTGGCATGGATTGCTTTCACACTCATTTGTTTCCATCTCACAGTTTTTTCCTGTGAAACCACGAGGGCATAAGCAATGGTAACCATTCACTTCATCCTTTAGAGGGGAAAAAAAAAGGCAGAAGTAGAAAGATTTGTTTATGGATAAAACTTGCACACAAGAACTTAAGGTATTTCTATATTCTGGATTTGTGAACAGCAGTAGCACCACATAATCATTTTGTGAGATGTCCAAGAGTCTAAGTGCAACACTACACTTTCAATGTTTAACCAACCTGTAACTGCAAACTACAGAATTCATAACTAACCAGAACAAGATTTATTTTCAACATGGCATGTAATAAACAATAATTACCTTACAAGTCCCTCCATGTTGACATTGTCCATGACAGTCATTAATATCTATGGATAAAATATGCAAGGCATTAGAATTTATACATGAAGACTAAGTTGTAAAGTACAGGTCTAGCATAAAAATGCAAACCAAGTGATTTTCAGATACGATTTATCTAGATGTTTCAAAGGAAAGCAAGGATACTTGATGTCTTAAGAGATTCTTATTTTAAAGACTATGTCATAGAAGATTACATATTTCTATTACAATGTAACATAAATTAAATCAAATGCTATCAGCTACTTCAATATTTAACATTTTAGCTAAAGAATATTAAAATTTAATAAATACATGATATTCAGAATCAGGGATGAGTGAGTAGTGAGAGATTTATTAGTGTTATATAAGCGTGTATCTAAGTTCATTTCAATACCAGTTACAACTCTAAATAGATTTTCAAACAGTATTTTCAATTTATATTGCTGGAAATTAGGAAAATCCTGACAAAAGGTGTTTTTTCTTATGCAAGTATATATACTATCATTTATCATAAAAACCTTTGTTAAGGTTTTTCTAAAGGTTCTTTTTTAAGGAATAGAGCATCTTATGGTCAACATATATACTAAAGAAATACTAACTGATATGACAATTTACTCCTGTCCATCCTGGAATGCAGTCACAGTAATATCCACCAATGAGATTTTTGCAAGAGTAAGCATTAACACAGGGTTTCCCCTCACACTCATTAGCATCTGTGAAAGAAGATAAAAGAAAGAAGAGAATAAAGAACAAACCCAGAAACAGATTACCATAGCACCAAGCAAAGTTTCCATGCAATTTAAGCATCAGAAGCTCATATGATACATTGGTAGGGCACTAAAACCATTTACACACTTTTAATGCACACTTGTATATAGTAGCACATGCATGTTATCTTCCTTTTCTCTTTGCCAAAACTCAAAAAGGTAATATGTTAGTCACGGCAAATCCCTTCCTTGCCTCCCTAAGCTTACAGTCACTGTTCTGCCACCATAAAGAAGCAGCTACCATCACCAATGCTGTATTTTGAAACAGAAAAGTTATTGGGCATTCTAGAAGAACTACTGTAAGTAAGCTTAAGTGGGGGCTTAAATAGTTACAGGTTCATGTGAAACTTCTGTCTTTAAGATCTACTGAAGAAGAGCTAAGATACTCATAGCAACACACATCTTCAGTGTTTTCTTCAATAAAAATCATGCCAGAAACACACTTACACAGCATCATTCTTTATTTAGGAATAGTTTCCAGTGGTCTCCAAGACTTTAGAAGTAATTACTTACCAAGTTGACATGTTGCTCCAATCCACTGTTGTGGACATATACACTCAAATGAATTAACACCATCAATACAGGTCCCTCCTTGAGCACAAGGGTTAGATGCACATTCGTCAACATCTGGAAAGTCAAAGTGTGCCTTCCATTACATGGTTTAAAGTTTGGCTTAACCTGCTTAACCTGTGGGATTTTTGTTTTTTCTAAAGTTATTTTGAGATGAAGGGGGAGAACATACAAATAAACTTAGGAATAGATTAACATTTTTAACCTAATTTCAATTTAGGCTTTTCTCACATCCTTGAGATAGAAGATTTCAGAGTTCCTTTCTGCCCTATCTGCAAACACCAAGATGATTCAGTTAATCTGCCTATGATTAACACATTAATTGAAAGCCACATTCCTAGATCATGACACAGGTTTAGCCAGCATTTCTTTTAAGGATACCTGCTGTTGAAAAATGAGAGAAAAATCCTGTGCTCCAAATCTCAGGCAATATGCAAACCAATTACATAAATCTGTGATACCTTTCAGCTACTTCTCTGTCTTCCAAATCAGACACTAAAGCATTTGAATAATCTACTCTTCTGCCACTTTAAGAAGGGGAGAACCTTTCATGTTCACATTCATATCTCTTAAAACAAACACATTCTATATTTTTCTTTAGGCCAGCTAAAGAGTCAGATATTGTCCTACAAGCTTTGGCTTGTAGGACATTTCTCTGGACATGGTCCAGCTATGCTCTTGATAACTTGTAGATCTCAACTGCATGAAATAGATACTGCTGGTGGCACAGTACCATTAATCATTTTGGAGGCTCCTAACACATTGCTGTTAAAAGGCAAAAGACTACCACCAAACTCCACACCCACAGAGCACATTTATCAAGTAAGCTCCATCAACCCTTCCAACCCCATGAGTCAGTCATCAGTAAATGCACACTCACCAATAGCACATGTTGGTCCACTCCACCCCGATGGGCAGTGACACTTGAAGCCCGATGAAATTTCATGACAAATTCCACCATTAGCACAGGGATTAGATACACAAGCATGCTCCGCTGGGAAGAAAGAGGGAAAGAAACTCTTGCTAAATACTCTTACAATATCAGTTAAGGAGAACTCACATGCCTAGAAATTGCATCCTGATTAAAAGTGATCAAGAGCATGATCTTGGAGAGGTGACTGTACAAGTTTGGAGCCTCCCTTTCCCAGCTCCAGAAACTAAGATTCCCAATAGGAGACTGAAGCAGGATTTTACTGAAGGTACATCATCCCTCATATCTACTGACTGGAAAGCCTGAAGTTAGACAGGTTGCTTACATCCTAATATCCCAGGAGCTAGAGAAATTTCCCATTAGCCTACTGCTTCCAGCCATGCATTTCCACCTCCACAGTGCTCCAGCATTTTTATATTTTTTTTCCTCCTTAGTGAGACAAAACAGATATGCTGTATGCAGAGGTCTGAACTGTAGTAGTAGTTTAAGTAGCAAAGGTCTGCTTAACTTCACTCTAATACTGTTCCTTGGAAACAGCAAAGAATAGAGCTACTTGCAACTATAGGTAATACTGCTTGATGCCACTCCATGTAGGGCTGTAACACTTGCAGAAGCTGCACTGAGCAACCAAGTTGAGGAGGGACAAGCTGTGTGACATCACTTTTGATATTTCCCCCGCTCAGAAGCCAAGGAAACTTTTGGAAATAAACCAATCCCCTTATTGGTAAGGCTTTCTAATTGCTGCTAGCATTTAGATTTTGGAATCTTCCTTTCAGGGATGCTAGCTGGTTTGCAAACTGAATTTATATTGTGTATAATGTTAGGTACTGGTACCTAGAGCAGCTCATATACCAATCTACTGCCAATGCTCAGTATAGAACTCATCAAATGTACAGCTCCCTTTATCACTACCTCCTCATCTGGAGAACCAAGGTGCTTCCCTGGGGCAAGCTAAAACAAGATTTCATTCATTTCAGCCAAAACTTTGCATCACATTCTACCAGCTGAAGCAAAATTCAAGTTTTGATAGTATCATTAATACCACACAGTACTTCATAGAAAGTTCAAAGACTATCTACATCCTGATAAACATGAAACCTTTCTGCTGATAGTAGTTTAGTGAACTTAAGGCCAAACAGTTACACGAAAGAAATAATAATTTAAAAAAAGGTTCTTTTTTCCATCTACACTTGTAACTATCAAGGAACAGTAAAATTCAGAGTAAGATCACTGGGAGTATTGTATTTTTAAAAAGGATTTAATAACCCTTCATGGCAGAGAAAGTCACTGCAGATCACCCAACTAAGTATTACAGGTGCAAAAGCTGAACTAGAAGTTTTTTGTTTTCTCCAAACATCAAATCTTTAAAGCAGAATAGGGAATTTTAAAGCAAACTAGGAAAGAAATAGAAATTGCACACTTGCTGCTTTATCTCCAGAGACAGAATAGTCAGGAAAAGTCTCCAAATACCAAAACAGTCAACATGAAAATTTTGGTCTTTGTGTAACACATACACAGAAAAAAACACATACGTATGAAAGAAAGCAATACGCTATCTTTGTAGTGTGGTTGAGATAGGAAGCAGTTTTTCAAGTTGGACAGACACAGATCTGTTAAGACTCTAGTCTAGAATGCATACTTCATCAGAAATATGGTTTAAATTCTTTCCTCCATTTTGGCAATGGGAGCAGGGAAGGCACTTACTGTGTTTAGGCTGCTCAAGGTGACTCTGTAGAAGGGCTTGAGCACATTTCCATAGTGGTTAACATCTGCATTACTAACCCAAATGTATCCAGAGTCCCATATTAAAAGATTATTTTAAAAATCATTTTTCAGTTGATCACGGACAGACAATGCATTCAGGTAGCTAAAATTGGGCCAAACTCCCACACCACAGTTAAAACTGAAGCGTCCATCACTACCGCCTTCTTTAGTCACCAGCTTATATAAGATACATGTATGCAAGTAAGCCAGAAGACATAAAAATGGGTAGTAGGAAGAAAGGTAACAGGGAAAGGTACACCTGTAGTAACCCATTTCCATGGGACTACAGCCCAGTTGCATGTGTGGATTAAGGAAGTAATGAAATCGAAGGGAAGAAATATTTTCAGTCTTATCTAAATCCAAGGGAAACTGCAGCAGCATTTCTGTTGACTTCAGTGTTTTTTTGAAGAGCAAGCCTAAGGCACTAGACAGGAGAGACAGAGCTGGCACATCCCCACTGTCACACAAAGTAATTATCAAGTTGGAAGAACAAGCAGCACACCATCACTTTTCACACTCCCCTGCTCAGAAATCAAGCTAGCTTTTGGAAACGAGAAAATAGCCCCTCCACTCTACAAAATAAAAAATGCAACAATGAGCACATAAAAATGCCACCTGGTTAATGAGAACATTAAATGCCTAAAAGGGTTTTGAATTTCTGAAAATACATGCAATATCTAGAAGTACCAATTTCGCAGTTCTTTCCAGAGTAGCCATCTGGGCAAGCACAGCGATATTCATCCGGTTCAGTATTCATACAGGTTCCACCGTTCAGGCAGGGATGGTGATTTCCACAGTAATTCAGATCTGGACAGAGAAAAGTGTCAATCAAGATGGAACACACATCTCACCATTTTAATCCCTAGTCAGAAATACAGATGCCTTTCTGGCTTGAACATCATTCACCTACACTATCCCCATATCCATTAGCTATCCTGTCATCTCATTACTACGCACAGAACAGGGAAGGATGAGCAAGAGACAATTGCATGAGTTAGAAGAGTCAGGACAATTCTAAGCCCTTTGTTTTAAACTTCCTATACTTATGATGTTTAGGGACCACCTGCCATAAAAGAATTAGGCACAGAAATACTTAGGGAGTTGCACACTAGTAGGGGAAAAAAAAAAAGGTTAATGAGTTATCAGTTAATCATGCAACTTTACTTATTTTTCCTGTACATTAATGTTAAGTACCTTTGTTACAGAGCAGGCCACCCCAGTTGGTTTCACAATTACACTGCCATGGTTCATTACAGCTCCCATGAGCACAGCCTGGGTAGCGGACACACTCATCACAGAACTGTCCTTGCCAACCATAATGACACCTAAGATGTAAGTTCACATGTTAAAAGTTAGCAACATGATGCTTAATTATCAGCATTACAGGTATTTAGAACACTACACTTACCATTCTCAAGAACAAGGTCAACTGTTCAATGTGCAACAGATAACAAAACTTTATTTCTCCTGCTCAGAAGGAACATCCTAGTCCTGTTGAACATCCTACTAGAACTCATCTTGCTCAACCATATTACACACCATGGCAACAAACACCACCAAGCACTAGGCATTACAAGAACTGTACATAAATTGGTTGTTCTTTCACAAGAAGTCCCATCTTCACATAGCCATCTCATACTAGGATAAAAATTGTGGCTTACTGAATCAAGTACCATAGCTTTTTTTCTATGAAGATAGCTTTCAAGATATTAACTAGTTTGCTCTAGAGTGCTACAGTCTTGAAATACCAGGGCAGCCAGAGAAGCAGTTGTCTTCTCAGTTTTCTCAGGACTTAGTTTCAAGAGAACCCTTTTCACAGATTTAACATGCTATATCCTCAGTCATTTCTAGTGACATTAAGAAAAAAGTGCTCTTTGGAGAAAAGAGAAGAGAGAACAGAAACAGAAGTCATTAATAATTAATTTTAAACAAGATTGAAATTTTATCACAAGATTTCTTCAGAAACCCATATCTTTATGTTACTTGTAACAGAATTCTGCTAACGAAAGCAACTGTTTATGCTACAGGAAAAATGTTAAAGCCTGAACTTATAAGCAAACAAAAAAAAAGGGAAAAGAAAAAGGACACAGGCAAATGCTTGCCTTTTGTTTTTTAAAGACTTGTATTTCACACACATTTTATTAAAAATAAATTGGAAGCTTGTTCTTTTGGGCCAAAAAATTAATGTTCTTCCTGTTATTTTAAGAGTTTTTCTTATAAGCAATATAAGAGCCACGCTAGCAACAGAGAGATGCATAATAACAGACCGAATAGGAGTTGGGCACATGCATGCCAGTGGAGCCCTAACGTCTGAGGGGAAAAAAGCATTAGAAAGGAAACTGTACTTTTTTAGATTTAACACTACCATTCTATTATCAACATGATTTGAATACCATAAAAGAACAGAAAATAAATTCTTAAGTCTTCTGGGTGTAGTGAGAGAAGACAGGAAAATAAATATAAACGAGGAGTATTGGTTCCTTGTGAATCAATCCACTCCCACCATTTCAGTAAACTGTAGCAATCCCCAGAGGAACACAACAGGTTATGCTGGCAGCATATTATTTAAATTTACACTATTTACATAGAAGGAATCTAGATGCAGATCTTTGCAAGATGTTTTTATTTATTTATTTTTTTACATAAAGTTCTAGAACTACTTTGAGTTCTTAGTCCTCATATCTGTTTCTCACTCAAAACCTCATGGTTGCAGAATCCCCAAGGAGAGCCTCAGCTGTGTACCTCGTCCAGAGGCCTTCAACCGCTCATCCAAGCAGGCCTGGAGAACATGGGTATTTCAGAAGCAGCTTTCTTTTGCTGTACTAGCAGTAAGAGGAAACAAATACTGCTCCTGCTAAATTTGATCTCTTCCTTCCTCTTCAAGGACAGAAAAATCTTTTCAGGGGTTGGTAATAAACAATAAAAAAGCACTGTAACTCGCTTTACTGGCACCAACCCAAATCTCCATCCATGCCAAACCTGGCAGTACTGCCAGTGATTCACCATGACTATCCCAGCCAGAGCCAACTCCCCCACCCACATATAACAGGCATTTTTAAGGGCTGAAAGTCTGTATCACAAAGCAAATAATCACAATAACTCAATTTGTTTTCCGTACCCAAAGGATAACAAGTTTCTTTGTTTAACACTGCACTAGTGAGTAAGAGTGCAAAGAAAAATACGGTCACCTTCTTCAAACTTGAAGGCATCTTAAGCACCTACTTGAATTCATAGGTATGCTTCATTGCATTAGAATTAGTTCAGCAGAAAAGAGTTGCTGTTTTTTCATGATATCCAACACAGATCAACCGTTATTACTACCAAGACTGAGGGAAATAATTTCTAGAGGCTAAAAGCAGTCCAAAGGAACACAGTGTTTACAAGTCAAAAGGTTACTATGTGGTAAGCTGATCAGCCTTCAGTTTACAAGGAAGAGTAAATTAGGATTTCCTCTTGAATAGGAAGTCTGGTCCCATCCTACATTAGCAGGTGCTAGAGCAGCTTTAATCCCACTTCCTTCTAAAAAGATAATGTTTATGCAGATCTCAGCTCACCCCTAGAGCAAGATGGGATCAATAAAGTAAAATCAATTCAGAAATAGTCCCATTCTGATTTATGAGAAAAATATCAAGCCAAAACACAAGGATGAAAAAAGGTTAACTACCCACTATGAGAAGCCCTAAAGATACAGATACAAAAGCAACATCAGTTGTTTTAAAAAAAAGCAAACAAACCTCCATACACACACTACCATTCCTTTTCAACTAACTCAAGTAACAACCACTTGTGTAAAAGCCAAAAGGAAACTGTTCATGTTGTTAATGGTGGGCTAAAGTTACTTCTTCCCTGCCCCCTTTGTTGGAAGTTTCTGCAATCCTAAATTTTTCACATCTGAATAAGAAAGCCAAATTTAGAGAATTCATAAGGATTCCCATTGTTCAACGGACAAAGAAAATTCTTATTGGAATCAAGATTCTACTTCCTTTGTCCTTCCCCTCTGCTGACTTCATCAGCTCTAACTCGGCTTTACAACCAAACACATGCAAAGCAAAATCAGAGATGGCTTAATCTTAGCCCTCGCTGGGTTATTAGCAGTACAAAAGAAGCTACCATAAATAGATTGTTACAGTTTAGTAACTTCCTGATGGAAGGTTTAAGTACAGGCATCTGCTCCCAGACCAAAGTGTCCCTTCAGGTCAGGATTAACACAGAGAGAGCGCAATAGGAATAGGAGAACAATTGATAGTTATCTTAATACCAAGAACTTGCAGAAAAGACCCTGATAATTCTATAGGCATGTATCACAGCTTCCATTTTCCTTAGATGAGAGTCTGGTGGCAATAGAAAATGAGAATTTAAATAGAAGGTTGGAGGAAGGGGAGGTGACAGGAGTTAACATTAGCAAAAGCTCCTAGATAACATTTCAGTCTTGAGATTAGAGAAACTGCAACTGTGCAGGAAAAATACTGTTGTCATTGACAAGTAGATAAAGCCACAATAATTCAACTCATAGTGTATAATTGGTTACAATAAGCAAGTAGGGCTTCAAACAGCTGAATTCTAGGACAAGGCAAAAAGACCTCATACAGTAAATCTCAATGTGTTTTAAGTACTAAACTCAGTATCAAGGAATCCTACAGAAGCATCCATCATTCCACACAGTTCAAAGATACCTATGTACTCAGAGGTAGAAGCAGGGGGGGAGTGGAGAAAAGAGAAAGAAATAGCTTTGGCTGGGTTTTTTTGATGGTGTTTTGTTTGTTTTGGGTTTTTTTTGGACATCCTGGACCTCTTAAAAAAGCTAAACTTGTCAAGTTCAATATAATGGAGACTTTCTTACAGAATTATGCTTTCCCTATGTTCTTTCAAAACAGCTATAATTAAGGAAAAGCTGATACTGGTCTTTGCTTTCCCCCGAGGATGTTTGTGTTGTAATTATTTAGTGAAAGCTAGGTTTAAAGGGAGCATTTCTGAATCAGACAGCACAAGGTGTTCAAAAGATCCTATGTCACTGTATGTAAACAGATACTTGTGAGTATAAGGACCTGAGCAACCCGGTCTAACTAGACCTCCTTTCAACAGGAGGCAAGACTTCCCATACTCCATGCTTTTATGACAAATCCTGCAATGGTAATTATGGAAGTGATGTGGACATGTGAAGAGATGTACCTAGATCCTGATGGTCTGTAAACCATAGTCCTTCAACATCTTGCTTAACACCTCCTTATCCAAAAGGAAGATGCCTGTTCTGTTATAGATCAAAAAGTTAGGGTTCTCTCAACAGTCAGTATTAACTCAGCTGTTTTGTACCACCTTCATACATGGTCTATTCTCCTGGTTCAGCCCCTTCTGGTTATTTGAGCATCTTGAACTTTCTGTGCGAAAAGTTTGCCTGAGAAACTTCATAGTGCAGGTCTCATCCAATCACTAATCTACTCTAGTTAACCTTACAAAAAGGCCTGTAATATAGGAGAATGAGAGGACGCCTAAATACTGTTCTACACCCAGCTACAGAACTTTGTCAGCACTTAATGCACAAGCACACCTAAACCATCAAAGTGAAAGCAATCGAAACCAAACTACTTCAAGTCTAGGTCAAAATATGGGGCCTAAAAATAAATTTTAAAAATCCTAGGGAGGACATTGGCAGTGTGGTATAAGCCTTTAATCACCACAGGTTACACTTCACTGGTATCTTGCATATCCTACAAAAGCTGAAGTGAAGATTATTTGTGCCATATTTACACGTCATTTTTTAAGCAGGCTTTTTGGAGGAAGCATCTCCCACTCATATTTCAATTGGAAGCTGTGGCCAAAACACTCAACACAGGAAAACGAAGCCAAACAGTGACATTAAGAGCAGAAGCAAAATGCATCATTCAGGGGTGGGGGAGAAATAACCCTCTTAAATGGAAAACCACTAAATTTTCTAATGACGTGAACAGGATGATGTTGCATAGGCCAGAACAATAGCTTTATATTCATTATTTACTTAAAATAACTATAAGAAAGTCTGGTTAATCTTTTAAGAGATTAATTGTTGCATAGCAGGCAGCAATACGGTCTAGCTTTTAGGACACCCTACGATTCTGAACATCCAGATTCAACGTTATAGCTAGTATGGTACTCACACCAAGATGTGTCACAGAAGTGCTTTCTCCACTTTCCTACTTTTGAAATGGGTATGATGGTTTTGTAAATAGGGAAGGAAAAGATCCTCATTAATGAGCTCAAATAATTTAATTACCTGAAAGGTTGTCATCTTTTCCTCTCACCCCCAGCATTCATATTAGACCAAAAGATATAAACCTTTCCCTACAAACTTTTTTCTCTTCTAATAAAGGAAGTCATTGAAAGCTAACATTCTCACTCCAGTACTTTATTTAGAGTTTTGTGAAGGAGCTGATAGAGGGGATGGTTCAAAACTGTTTACTCAGGACATATAGATACAGATAGATAGATATATGCAGAGAGGTTGCTCAGTTAACTTGCAGTAAGTGGCTCTACAGGTGTGCCAATATTTGCATTCATTCACAGCAGGAGGATGCTTTTTAAGGGAACTGCCTGATCATTCCTGCTGATGGTGTGTTGGTTCACATCACAGAGCTGTTCTGGAACAAAGGAATTGGATTCCTTTCAGGTTAAACTAAGGTAATATAAGACTATGTATTCCAGGAGCACATCTAATGTGTTCCAGCTGCAAACAGGTATTCAGTCCATAAAAATGGACTAGAGCTAGTCCAAAATTTTTAAAAAAAGTATTTTTATAGTATGGATATTGGGTTCTCAATACTGCTTTGATCTATTGTTCTAATTTGTCTGCACTACCTACTACTGTAGACATAGGTTGAAGTACTACATGTTTTTACTTCCTGTACACCCACTCGTTCTCCTGGAAGCAGCATCCACCTTTAGGATACATTCTGTGCCTTCCTACCCAACTCATCATCCAAGGAAGTGAGTGCAGAGTGTGCCTCAGTTCCTTGACCAATAAAGAAACAGAACATGTGATTCTTTTTTGTTTAACTTAATATGTCTACTTGTGAAATACTTGCCAACAATCCCAGGAGGCTTACTACTAGGACATTAAAAAAACATAACAAAAGCATATTGGTTATGATAATAGGTCAAGAGAACTTACATGATGAGACACACAGCAACTGTAATAATTTTGCAAGTTCTCTGAAACTCAAAGCTGTGATACAACACCTTGCAAAGCGGAGACAGGAGATGACGTCCGGGTATTGGTACCAATTGCACTCCCGCAGGGTGAAACAACAGCCCTACACCCTTTAGGGACCATAGTTAGTCCAGGTTGCAGGAGTTTAAGTGCTCGGATGTCACAGCAGCTAGCACACTGCTCAAACAAGACTTTCTAGTTTACTGTTCAGAGCAGCTTACGAGATTTCTCCTAATTTGAGAGCTTATGAGATATCTCAATTCCATTTTAGAACAATTGTAGAAGGAAGTAATATTGTTTAGATCTGCTCTTGACAAGTCCTGGTTAGCCAGTAACTCATCTGCATTTTCTAGATGTTTAGAAAAGGTATACCTGCTTCAGTGTTCTTTTGATATTTCCACCTGATCTAGCGAGTATGAAAGTTCCCCATCTCTTACTTTCTATGCATTTTTAAAATAAAGCATTGTATTTCCTTCTTTTTCCAGTCTTCTAAGATCTTTTGTTAGTTCTCTACAGTCTTGCAATAACAACTTTGAGATGCCTTACCAGATCTCCTTGTACCCAAGAATGAGTTTACAAGAATACAGTTGCCTTATTTATTTATTTTTTAAGTTTAGGCAGAGTTCCCAAATATTGATGTTAACTGTGGTATTCACTCAATTGCCATGAAAACACAAGCAAGAGAATAGTGATATTGGTAGGCCTCCTACTGAAAAGGACAGGAAGGCTATACAAGCCTTTAACATTTAACAAAGGATCTCCAGAACATTATTACACCCCCACCACTCCAGGTAGTTGTAGCTCATTTTGCCACTCAGGCTTTTGTTCTTGCATCTCTGTAGATAAAGTACTGAATAATAGTTGAGCAGGTCCTGGCCCTTACAGTGACAGATTAAGAGAGGAAAACAACCTAGGAGAGGCCTACAGCATCTGTAGGTGCTGCTGAACACAAGAAGTCAGCCTTGCAAGCAGGGCTGAAGTGGAACACAAGGACTGCAAAAGCCATGGGACTGCACAGTTTGAGAAAACTGTTTCAGCAGGACAAACATGAGATATAAAATGAAATAAAAACAAACATTGTAAAACCAATTTTTTTCACATGTAGTTCAAAACCAATTCAAAGCACAGAGGTTAGGCAATTAATTTACTTAAGTTTTAAAAATTGTATGCTTGCTTTGTTTGCCTTGCACAAATTCACATAAAAGTGCTATTAACCATTCAATTTCTAATTCATTTCAGTTAGTCTACACATTCTAAAGAAATTTTTGTATCACAGTTGTGTGAAGTAAGACTTGCCTTTCCCAGGACATAACCTAAATCCTATCATAGCTCCAGAAGCTGAACACAAGTTGAGCAGTATTAGGGATTTGACCCCTTTTGTTTTGCTTTGGAAGAGAAACTGAAGTGTTCAAAGGCAACAGGAAAAGTAGAAAGACTTCTGATAATACCATCATGCTGGCAGGAATATGGCAATGCAGCCAGATATGAGCCATATGCAGACCTCTGCCGAACCCACATCACTCTGGATCAGAAGGAAGTGAAAGATTTAAGCCATTAAGCCTACTGACAGTTTATGAGTGGTACCAAACATACTCAAGTCAGCAGTTTTAATCAAGGAAGGAGACTGTCACTTCTGGTTTCTCTATATTCATTTTGGTAACATCATAAGGTGATTGAGCCTAAGCCAGTTATAAGTCATTAGATCAAACTTCATTCTTCTCTAGACAGTTTAATGGAACTTAACAAAGTACTTCAAATGAGGCAAACACACAAAAAGCACCGATCACCATGGCTTGGCAGCATTGCTTCTTTGCTAACCCTTCCTGCTACTTGGGGCCAGGCCACTTTTTCTGAACTGCCTCTACAATGACAGCAACCTATCACATAGCACAAAATTGGTTCCCACATCAGGTCATTTTGAGACATCAGCTCATCCTCTACTTACTTTCCATTTCTTTGGTGAAAGCTCAGCAATAGAAATAGCAAACTTCACAACACTAACTTCCTCAAAACAAGGGGTACATAACCTTGCCCAAGAGAGTGTGTACAGTTACTCCTAATGGCATATCCTTTATTAACAGTCTGCAGTCATTTAGCTACTTTTAAGATCTGTTTTTAGCATAACATTTAATCCAAGAACAGCTCTAAATTACATTGGAACATCAAAGCAGGGATGGTAGATTCTTGCTATGAGAGTTAGGCTGAAGCCTTAGAGCCATTGCTTAAGTTACCTGCGTGTTCATACAAGTTGAAGATGGAAACCGTTTTCCAAATTTTCTATTTATAAATGCCACTGCAGATTTTGGCAACCAAGTAGCTATTGGCACCAGTAGATTTCCATACATCTCACACCCATGTTTTTCTCACATTTTCATTTTCTTTCTGAATTAAAAAAGGACATTGTTTTCACCTGCTAAATGACAGTGGCAACTGTCCAAAAAGCAGGATGAAGGAATCTAGATTATAATTCAATAGCACCAAACATAGCAGTTTCTTTTAAATAACAGCTTCCTTTGTACTGAAGATAAAGGTCATGTCTGTAAGCCTTGCTTATTTTTAGTTCAGCATCGTTTTTCTACAAAAAGTATTATCCATTTGGGTTAAAAGCAACATTTCTAATGTAGCCTAATACCTATTACAGAATACAAGCTAAAGATGTCTGTGTGAACACACTCAAGCCACCAAATCACATTTAAAGAGGCAGCCAAGAACCTCCTGCAATACTGGAAATAGAGTGGTTATACATAGAGAGGTCATTGTTTTCCTTCAACCTACAGATCACAGATCTATCACTTCAGCAGAGTGACATTAAGAAACAAGGCAAATGGCATACAACACATGTGAAACATTATGTCCCTTTTTCATTCCCTCAGTACTTTCTTTCAGATGGGAGAATCTCTCTAACAAAACCAGAGTCCTTCAACAGACTCAGTGTTACTTTTGTGAGGCTTTATTTAACTGGGCAGGTTAGGAGGGGACACCTAGACTTAATGCTTCTTCGCATCGGTGACAAAGTGTAAGGAAATGCTTTGCACATATGAGACCACCTGTTGACAGACACCTTTAAAAAGGTACCTCAGCCACCCATCTTCAAAGGTTTTGTTTTCCCTTCCTCCTCTCCAACTTCTGTCTTCCCAGATACAGCTGGTATCACAGAGAAATGAAAGCTAAGAAGGAAACTGCACCACCCCTTCTCACACCCTCCAAAAAGGGTATTGTTGTGCATTTGCTTAAGCCTGTTGCTCTTTCACCTTTATTCAAAGGCTCCTTGCATTCAAAAAGCAAGCACCCACAGGCTCCTAGGACACTCCTTTGATACCTACAGGAGTCCAGAAAGCCTTACATGAATAAAAATTCATTAGAGTAGGTTCTCAAGGGGAAAAATGAGTCCTTGGAAGGCTGAAGGGAAGGAGTACTTCTTACTCAGGCAGAAGTGATACTGGCCCAGATCTCAACCACGGTCTCTACTTGTAACTTAAAAAAAAAAATCACCAACAGCAGTAGGGGCACACAATACTTGAGATCCCAAGGAAAATATTTAATGATACAAAAAGATCCTAAATAACATTAAATAGAAATATTCTTTCTTACAAAAAGGAAGCTGCAGTTTAAACATCTGCCTTGAAAAAAAAATATTTTAAGGGAGGTTTTATAGATCTTCAGAAGTAAAACTGCACATGCACTGAAACACTGCACTTCATATACTGGAGTTTACAGTTTTCATTCAGATTTGAGAGCTACAACACATCATGCCTTCTACAAGTCAGCAGCATCTGATGGAAGTGTCAGGGTGCCAAGAAACCACTCTGTGGTGCAATGATTTAGGACTGACTTTGTTCTCTGCCATACCTCAATGACAAAAACTTCAGGCTCTCCAGCAGGATGCCATTTGTTTTCATGTCAGCTGCCACAGCTCACAAACTGGCACTTCAACCCCAGCTTAGCTCCGAGCCCAGCAAAATTAAGCAACCTGCATCTTATTTCTGCCACTTCTGTGATGGTTGTAGTAGATACTAGTAGGAGGATGGAGCAGATTGCCTTAAACTATCACAGCTTGCCACAAACGGTATTTGTCAGCTCTCAGGGGTTTTGGCAGCCAGTTCAGTTTCACATCATTCCGAGCAAGCAGATTCAATACAGCTTACAGAGGTATCACTGCACAAATCCACTCTTACAATGATGCATACAACTGTGACCACAAATAAACTCAAGAACTTACACAGGATCCCAAACTTGCAAGTAGACCTGCCCCATTTCTTCAACAGCCAGTGTAAAAATAACACCCATTTCCCCTTGACCTACTGTGTTGGATGCTTGAACTTTTAAAAGGAAACAGCCAACTCCTCTTGCTACCTCGGAGGCTACTTAGGCTTCATCACATCTCAGACTCTGTTCTCCCAGATTTAGGGACCAGAAAATATTCACTTAGGGTAGAAGGTTTAGGTTGGGGTTGCTACTGTTGTTATCTCCACTACTACCAAAAAAACCCGCCAAAACCCCCCAAGTCTATATATCTGTTTTTATTGGAAAAGCTCAGTTTACTATATTTTGATGATCAAATATACATATTGAGTGTTCTAGCACTGTGAGCATTTCTTAGTTCTAACAGTCCAACAGGCAAATTGCCCTTTTTATTTGAGAAGAACAGACAGTACATAGAGACGAAAGCTCCTAAGGATTTGAGAAAAAAAAAAAGTTCTCATTTGATAAAGCTATAGTTCTGGATTACATGAAACAAATCTGTTCAGTCCTATACATGCAAAAAATAAAATAGGATTGCAAAACATTATGAAGTATATGCAGTTCTTACACATGTGAAATCTACTTCAGATCTATTTCCATCCATGTTTTCAGACAGAATTATTTTCCATTTTAAAGCAGACTTTTAAAAAGAAGAACACACAGAAAATACTAAAGATCAGTACTCATTATAAAAGATACTCAAGCATTCAGACTTACTTGCATTCCCCAGGTGTACTGCAACCCCCATGGAGCAAATTACATCCTTGTTTACATACAGCTGTAAATACAAGAAGATTTAGGCATCAGTCTGGGCAGCTAGGTATCCATTCGTACAGCAGCAATCTGTAAGTGTTCAGCTAGGGCTTTCTATCATTTATCCTCTCTGTTGCTTGTGCAAAGCAGACTGTATTTCACTACATTCCAATAGTTGTTGCTTCCAGCTACTTATTTCATAAAACACAACCCCATTACAACAGTTTATGAAAAAATAACGTGAGGCAACTCCTTGAAAAAGTTCCTACCAAATAGGTTTGCTGCAAGAGTGTCAAGAACTGAATCATTTATCAAATATAGTTATCTTTTAAAACTGTTATTAGACCAGTATTACACTGGAAATCCCAAGATTCAAAAGATACACATGACCTTCAGTAAGTCCTAAAAATTGTCTCCCTTCTCATTAATAGGCTTTTTACTGAAAAGGAACAGAAAACAAAACCAAGAAGCCCTCAACAGAAAGAAGAGTATGTCAACTGATTTTAGCACTAATTACTCACTGAGACTGAAGGCAAAATGCAAAGAGATTTGATTGAGTGGTACATTAAAAAGGATGACTACACTTGAATTTCTGTTCACATTAAGAGCTATCAAAAAGCTTTCAGTTTTGCATACATTACACTCAGAACATTTTCATTTGCAAAAATAGTGTTACAAGGGCATTTTTACAGGAATAGAGTCTACAGCATTACTGATACCACTGCTCAATAAAATCTTACATTAACAGATGGAATACATCATTTGCGTTGAAGTAACACTACCACTGAAGAAAGTCTAGTAGTAAAAAGATGTTGCAGTATTTTCAAATTCAGAATCCTGAATTTGTTGTGTTGCCCCCACAGCACACACCAGAAGCAACACTGTATCCTGCCCTGGGCTCCACTCTTTACAGAGTATGTTTTTTTTCAAAGATGTGTATTCAAAAGACAAAGTCTGTCTGTGTTAAAATTTAATATGCTACAGTACTGACACTACAGATATGCCTACTGCAGTTGATACTATATAAACACATCAGAGCTAATCTAAAATTAAGCAAACAATAATACCTTGTTTACATTCTTCTCCCATCCAGCCTTCCATGCAGGCTTTGTTTCCATTTTGATCACATGTGTAGTGACCAACAAAATCATCTCGAGGGCCACAAAACTTATTGCACAGAGCACTGTAGTAATTTTCATCACACTTCACTCTTATTTGTACTTCAAAATGGGCAACAGGACCATTAAATTGTAGTGTCTTCCATCGATCTTCTGGGTTGATCATGCCAGCATGTGCCACTCGTTCTATTAACAAGTCTTCACCTTTTTAAAAAAAGGGAAATTCAACAGGCAGTAAGTTTGATAGCACACAAAAGCACGGATATTCAAAAGTATTCAACTGGTTAAGATAAAACCTAGTAAAGAAAATGTTAAGATGATAAAGATCTACTGTATAACTGAATTTTCCTTTGCCTTGCAAAGTTCATTACAGGAAGGCCAATTTTAAAAAGTGTCCCAAAGGAAATATTAAAAAACCCTGGAACATAATCCGTAGGAAATAGCTTATTTTTCAAGGCAGCCAAACATACCACACCCACACGTTGACAACCAGCAGCTTTATCTTGATTTGAGGCTCTTTTTGCCTCCTTTTTGTTCATGTAATATTGCAAAATCTGCATGACCTAGTAGATAAGACATTAAAGTTCTCTGGTGCAAGTTTAATTTCAAAAATGAAGCAAAACACATACTCAATTTGCTGCAAAATTACTAAGCAATAGTAAATGCTTTGGTAGGCTTGCATTATATACATAAACTAGCTTTCTTCCTTTTTATCATTCTCTCCACAGTGAAGGTTAAATATCTTTAATACACGTTTCATAGAACACTTTGTGCAGCTAGTATTGGACATGTTGAGGAGAAACATACAAGTGAACCCAGGACTGTCAAGGGGCTATTCTCAACTCTGCATCTTGCTTGTCCTTATCCCCAGTGGAACTACTGATAATTATGATCACTGTTGCAATAAAGCCTATAAGCATCCTGCCTTGCCCTCGGATAAAACAGCAGCACTGCTATTGCCAGGCTCCATTAACTGAGACCAAATATGCACAAAGTATTAGCTGCCACATGGGACAAGAGGATTCTAGGATATAAGATCATGGAGCTGCCAACACAAAGTATTTTCACTTTTATGAATATCCATTTTAATCTTGGTGTAGAAGCTTCAGTATTAGGAGATGAGACACAATTACAGTCCGTGCAGTGAAATCACACAATGGCTTCAAAATGTTAAGAATAAGCAAAGCACAGTAAGGGTAAGGGTAGGCTGAACAATCCCAGTGATACGAGTTTTCAGATGTTTTCACTATTCAAATCTGGTAACATCCTACTGCAAGAGTTTTTCTAGGTGACTGCAAGCTGCAGCTGAAACTCTGAGCACTACTTAAGGATAAGAAAAACATACAGAGGTTCCACTCATACACATTAATTTCATACCCATTTATGAAACAGCTATAATATTGCCAGCTCAGTAAGCATTTTCTTTAAATAATAAAGATTATTTAAAATGCATGTTAAAAGAAATGAAGAACCAACCAAGCTTGCACACAGCAAAAGGCTGTAACAGTAGTGAGTTAAAGTCTAAACTTCAGATTATTAGTAACAAAATATACCAAGCTGGTAGCACACAATACTAACATTTTCAGGAAATGTGTTTCATCTACTTGCTTTCTAGAACTCATTAACCTAACCAGTTTAGAAAACAAAACCAAAAGGAGTGACTGTTTCTCACCTAGGAAGTTATTGACAGCATAGAGAGATCCTGTGCATCCATTACCAAAGCTGCACCTCCCCCTCAGCATGTAAAAAGACTCAAATGACAATTTTCAGTCACTCCAACATTAAAGAAAAAGGAAAGGTACAGAAGTAGTGGGCTCTGCAATGTATTTTGTTATCTTAACATCTTACCTCTACCATAAAAATCTTTCTTCTTAAAGTTAAGGAATACTGAACTAAAAAAAGTTGTAAGCATTGAAAAGTTCTCCAGTTACTAAGAACTCACTGCTTTAATATTAAAAGTGGTACTGCTATGTATAGGCTACAATTCATGCTTGCCTGGACTAGTCTGCATAAACATTTTATGGCTAGACAAGACACAGAAGTCTATCCCCTTTCTTTAACTCTCAAATTCCTATACAGGAACTTTGCTGTCATCCAGCAGCATGTGGCCAGTATAAGAGAGGACAAGAAACCTGCAAGCTAGAAAAGGCTGCCTGCATTTTATTTTTGACTGAACAGGGCATCTATCATACCACCAGCCACCATTAAAAGCTTCATGATTAGATTCAACATCCTTTCATAATCTTATTCTTCTCTAATGACTATTGATCTGAAAATCTTGATTAAAAAACTATAAAGGGAAAATGCTGAATCACTGGACAGTCAAATAATTTGAACAAATAGCAAATATGCATTACAGAGCTATATTTCAGCTATAAGCAACACAGGCTCATTAAAAACAGTTGCAACAGCCACTGCTACAAAAGTATTTTCTCAAAGGGCATCAGATGGACTGAAGAACAGGTCCTGAGATTAGAGTGGTTTATATACATAAAAACTTATCAAGCATCTTCAGGTTAACACAGATTCATCACACATCTAAACAACTGGAACAAGCATTACAGCTATTGCAAATACACCTATGCGGAACAGTCCTCCTAACACCCGGGGTCAAAAAACAGGAGAAATAACCCAACAGCACCTTTAAAAAAAACATCAGCAAACCAAACAAAACCAAACAAAATAAACAAAACCCCCCAAACTTTATCTTCACAAAGTCCTCTGAAAAAGGATGTATTCTGAGTCTTAAGAGCTTTTCCTCTAGCTTGTATCAGTAAAAGTAGGGCTTCACAGCCTAAATAACCAAGCCAAATAATTTACCCTGAACCACAAAAGGCACCAGCTCCAAGTCATTTATTTTGTAATATTAAATTCTTAGATACCAAACTATGAGAATTCTGCTTTAATTCAGAATTAAAATTGGTCCCAAATAGAAGGTGCATCTTCCACAGATATCTGTAATTGCAGGGAGAAACATGTTTGTCAAGGTTCCTCCTTCCTTCCCCACAATGCCAAAGTGTTTCTGAAGATATTCAGTCTCTCACATTTAACTGTTTTGACAAGACAAGTTTTCTCCCTGAATCAGGCTTACCTTTAAAATTCACATATTACTTTTAGCCCTCAGTAAAGGCAATGAACTGCATAACTGAATTTGGTTACTGGTCAAAAAAGCAGCATACACTACTCTAACCTCCCTGTACACACACACACACCCCAGAAGCAATAGGGCTTCCTGATTACTAAGAGGTTTTCTACAAGTCTCTAGAAAAGTAGATAGTGGAACAGATGTTTGCATAAAAGAAGATGATGGCTAAAAGGTGGTTTTTTAAGCACTTGATTTTTGGAAGAGGAATCCTTATCTGAAGAGTGTTTAACTGTAACTGCAATCAGGAACCATGACTACACTTATATAAGAACACTGCTCATCAACACTAACTTTTAGCAGAGGTCAGACATTCCCAACAAGCCATTCACAGGGCAATACAACAGGTGATGCTGGTAACTGCAAGGAAATACACACATGGTAGCCCAAGGACTTTGTGCCCAAAGGAACAGGAGGTGGTCTTCTCAGGAAGTACACTGTCTTCAGCCTTTTTCAAGCAACCATTTCAAAAAGCCATGAGCCACTAAAGACTAACATGAAAGAGGAAGGCAACCACTGCATCCCTTCAGTAGACATGTAGTCAAATGGAAAGTTACTTCACAAGTGAAAATGCTGGCTTGCTTCGTAACAGCAGCACTGGGTGAGGCGCTGCCAAGACCTCTGCTATACAACTAGAAGTTTGCCAAGTCAAATGACTTACCTGGAAACTAGATGAACTGCTGTGACAGATGACAGAGAACAGGCCCTTCACAGTGACTTTGTATCTAAGGCAGTTTCCTCTCCCCCTCCTCCTCCATCCTCAAAGCAAATAAGTGGTAACGCTACACTGCCACAAACTTCCCTCCAAGCCAACCCTGCTGCACCGAGTTAAAAACGCAGGAGTAATTTGGGAATCTGGTGTAACACTTGCCCTGGCAGCCTTGTTCTTGAGATGGGTGCTTAGATTTGCTCTGAGCACACCTGCCTGGCTGAGGATGGGTGCAAAGAAGAACACAGGATGCTAGGACACAGAGGAAGGGAAGAATGACAACTGTTCTAAAAACTTCTAAGTTGTTCACTGGAGACCCCTCGTTCCAGATTTTGGGGTTTTTGTTTGTTTATTGCTTTGTTGGTTGGGGATGGGGGGGGGGTGTGAGGGTTTTTTGTTTGTTTGTTTGGTGTTTTAGGTTTTAAAATTATTTTTAAATACCCACTTGAAAGTCCAAGGGGGAACACAAGACCTGCATTTAACTTTAACTTACAGTCTCGCTCTGAGACTCACCATTAAAGGAAAGCAAAACCTGACTTTGGAGATAATTAATCAGCTTATAAACAGACTCTGGCAATTACTTTGATTAATCTTTCTTACAGTAGCAACAGAAGACATGTAACCTGATCCAGAGATCAGCTCAGTGTTCAGGATATGATAGGGAGTTCAGCTTTCCATAGATACTCTCTTCACCCCTCCAGGATGCAGATATTATTTGTTTTTCCTCTAGAGGAGATGCTATATTCCCTTTCCTATTCTCTTACATATGAATTTTTACTGATTTGACCTTGTTTGGCAGTTCAGTGGTCCTTGCAGAAATACAAGGGAAGTGTCTCTGCATCTTGACAGATTCACAAGGCAAAACCTACTGGAAGCCACTCTGCCAAGGCCACTCAAAAAAAAAAAAAAAAAACAAAAACCAAACCCAATCCCCAAAAAACCCAACCCACAACAAAACAAAACCTACAGCGTTAAGGAATTCTTCCTAGGAATCTAATATGCAAGTCTAAATTGCAGCATGGCAAAACAACAGGTCTCTGTCACGAGACTGGTAAACAGACTGCAGAAACATTTAACCAAGACAAGCACTCAGCTAGTCTTCTGCCAAATTATAGGCCATGACAAGCCTCCCAAGCTTCAAATGCAGTACACCTTAACAGCACCTCTCTGGCAGTCTATATTAAAGGGAATTCACTATTAGCAGTTTCTCATGAGAGCTGAGCTGTAATCTTACACTTAGACTCCTGTAGTTCATGGAAACTGTTAAATTAAGGAGATGGCCCACTCAGCCTCCAAAAGACACTAGATATCCTGCTGCCCTGAAGTTCAGGGGAAAAAAAAATTGCATCAATGCAAGTAAAAAGATTTGTTACAGCACATTAAAAAACTAAAAAGCTTAAGATTTAACACATGTGTAAAGTGACTGTCCCTTTATCAAGCATATTTTTGAAAATTAGGATTTTAAAGCTACAGATTTGCAAGAAGATTCCGCAGATTCTAAGACATAAACGTAACAAATTAGAAGAGCTTTATCTATTCAGGAGCTTACTAAAACCAAAATTCAACACTTAAATTTGTTTTGCAGGATAGGCTCTTCAAATCCACTCCCATCTACACCATTTCACAATTTGATCTGTCATCTAGAACTAGGGCATGAATATTCCAATAGTTGCTGTACTAGCTGCCCACAGGTAAATTATTCCCTAGCTGGAAACTGTTTAAAAGAATCAACCTCATGTCCTCATGCAGTAATTTTTGAACAAAGCATTCAAGAGGACATCTCCAGCCTGTTGCTATGGAGGATATCTAAACTTATTCAAGATTGAGGCTTACTCTGCTCAGCACACAAGTTCTCATTTTGAATACCATATCCAGCTTTGGGAAGTGCCATTCAAGAAGGCTGTGGACCAACTGAAGTGTTGTAGCACCATGAATTACCAGAGATCTAAAGAAAACATACCTATTAGAAAAGGTTGAAGGAGTTGTTAAGCAACAACACAAAAGAAGCTTAATTCTAACAGAAGGAGGGCTCAGGAACAAACTACAAACTAATTATTTTTGCCTATTATTGAAAACAAGAGTATGTTAGGAAAATTCTCTAAGTTAGGAAAGTCTGTCAGCCAAATGCAAGTGGGACATTCCAATCTTCAAGGAAAAGGACACAAACTCTAACATAGCCTTAATATCATTTGAGCTTTGCCAGTTTTTTTTATGCTTGATGCATCTTGATAAGGATGGTCAATGAAGCAGCAGAGAATGGAACCTACAGTTATAAACCAATGATGATTTGGGACATAAACATTTACTATCTTAATATCCAAACACTTATTTTCCTCTATATTGATCCCAGTCAAGATTAAATAGTTCATCATTAACCACAGTGGAAGTCTGAAATTCATTTAACACTTATAGCCAAAAGCATTGATTATTTTAAGACAGGGTTGTAAACCATTACTAAAGAGAAGGTTCAAGCTGGAGTCTTGCTTCAGTAACAACAATATGGGAAGCAGCACCTTCATATGATTTTGAAGTATTTATATGCAATAATCTTGCTTTTCCTTCAGATCCGTAGCTCTGCTTTGATACTGAGCATTATAGACCAGAAATGCAAGGTAACTTTCAGTATTTGACTATAAACAAATGGAGAAGGAATCATCCCATGATTTAGAACACTCATCAAAAACATCAAGCATGGTTTCTTTATGGAGAGTAAGAATGCTTATTTGTTTACCTGGTCATGAAAAATATTGCACAACATGGTTATGGGTAAACAGAGGAGAATGTAAAGTGCAGGTCGACAGCATGGACAATTTTTTTTTCCCTTTTTTTTTAAATACCATAATTTTTAAACACATTTTAAAATCTAATTATGAAGAGTCATGTATTACAACCTTCCCTCTCTGTTGTCCATTCTTTTTCCTATTAGTGATACTTTTTCAGTTCCTAACCCAATATTCACTGCTTGGATTGGTATATGCCCTTTAGATAGCAGTCTTCCATTCAGATTGATTTGGAAGGATGTCTAATTGCAGCAGCAAACCATTTCCCCCTCCCCAACCTGTGTACATATAGCACACATTAAGTGAAAAATGCAACTTTTACATAAATACTCACCAGATTTTGTATCATTATCCCAATCCCATGCTTCTATTATTAATGTGAATGATCTCTGAAAAGAAACAGAACACCAGTTAGATAATAATAAAAAACTACTGTTACACACCAGACAAACAGCGATTTGCAATAAGCAGATACTGCTGCTATGAGAACACCAACTGAAAACAGTTAAAAATTTCACTTCTCTGCTGTCATGTGAAAGCCCTTGAAGGCATCTTCTCAAAAGAGTGAAATATAACAGCATTAAAAATTGTGGGGCAAAGCATGGTAACAGCAAAACAAAAACATTCCCCACACACACCAAGGAATGAGTTATTATTATTCTCCTCCCACTGCATCTAATTCCCAGCTTTGCTTAGCCGCAGAAAGCCTTTTCAGAAGCAGCCCTAGAAGTTTTGAATTAAGTGAGGGGGTCTGACCATTGGGAAACAGCTAGGATATTTAAGACTTAAGTAACTGAAGAAAAAAAAAAAATAAAAGAAAAAATCAGAACCATCCTTTAGGAAGCACATGAAAGATTAGTCTACAGAACAGATCTGTTTGCTGTTCTCTAGAAAAACATATCTAAAGAAGAATCACACAAAAATCCACCTGGCATCTATCAAGAGTTTAGACTTCTTTCTCATGAAAGGGGTAATGTGAAAAACAGAACTGAAAAAAGACACAGCAGAAAAATTCTTAAAGGAAGCACACTTGGTAGTATACTTTCCCCTGAAGAAAGAGGAAAAGCATGATTTCAGACAGTTTTAAAATTATTTGGAAAAAAAAAAAATGAAGGTTTTCCTACACCAAAGCAAGGCTTCAGACATTTTTCTTGATTGTATGACCAAATATGTAGCATAGATATTGATATTCAAATACTAAACTTATTTAGGAAAAAGTTACCTTATGTATACAGATAATGTTTACCTGTTTTGAGTTTAACAGTAACTGTCAAACTGTTCAGCTCTGATAGTTTCCAGCTTGTCCAAGTTAACACTGAGATTCTCACATACATTTAAGACCAAGGAGAACACTTCCAAGAACAAAGAGTTACTGCACCACTGTCCTAAAACCCTCATGTATACAGCTTTGTGCTTAGAGGCAAGCCACACCAAAAACTGAAGCTCGTTAAATACAGCAGGGTCAAGCTTTAATGTGTGCAGAATTCACAGGCTAATGATCTATGGGTTCACATGGATCCAGGGACATTCAGCCAAGAAACCTAAAGTACTATCTTAGGAAGAGAATTACATAAAAATCCAGCTACCTTTCATAGGGTGCTTAGGACTATTTTACTGTTACATCAAGAGATGTACTTTACTAAGATAGCTCATAAAGTGCTTTGTATGCCCTCACCTTCCCACCAGGAAGGGTTCATCATAACCCTGAAATCTCACTGTTTTATAACAGAAGCAGTAGCAACAAGAACAAGATCAGTGCAGCACTCTAAGCAGAAGGGCTCTGCCTGAAGTCCTTCATGACTACAGCAAGGGATCAAGTCTATTCAGAAATGCACTTCAGTAAGCATGTGTTTTCCTATTGCTTAGTTCCATTAACATATAAACCACAAGCTATGCCTTTGGAAAAGCTTCTTGGGTACTTTCAGCCTTTAGATATATACTAGGGAAGATCTTCCATCATTGAAACATATAAAGGTTTAGTGGTAAATAGTTAGATAACATGCAAGGAAGGAGGGAAAAAGATAGCTGAGCAGTGACTACAATGGACAGAGGCATACTTGGGCTTGAACTGCCTTTGGAAAAGAACTGATTGAGATCAGCTTAGAAATCCCAGGCCTCTGCTTCTGAGGTGTCACAACACAGCACAACTCAACTGCACAAGCTGTTTGAAAACAAATGGTAGTGGAGCATTTCCATAGTTTCACCCTCCAACTCCACGTTCTCTCCTGCCCTCGAGTCTCAGGATTTACGGAAGCAGGATAGGATCCTTCTGTATTCTGAAAACACTACTTGTCCCTCCTCTCCTAAACTGCTACTTGAAAAATAAATGTAAAGTGAATAGTATCAGAAAATAAGTACTATGTAAGATTGCCCTAACATTAGCTTCTGGCAATTGCAAGTGTCCTTATTTCAGGTCAAAAATAAAAAAGGCACAATTCTGGAAATCAGTGCATTATCCAAAGCTCTATTATCCACCTCCCTTGCTTTTAACAACTGACACATCCTTCAGTTCTCCTGCATTCCACTGATTTGTATTAGAAGTACAAAATAGTGCTCAAGTGCTTCCAGATGTCCACTTACCCATCTTATGTAAGTGCTGGTCTTTCCTACTGCAAATTGGCTGTTGCATCTGACTGCCCACACAGGCTAAGGCAGAAAAAAATTTAAGCTGGGCTTGTTGTCTTAGGAAATAGATCAGTCAGCTCTGTCTTCCCATCATTCCACTTTAAAGCAGATTTCTATCTTTGCCTAAATGCTAGGGAATTTTTGTGGGTGAAAAAAGCTCCACACAATGCACTGTTCCAGCAGTGAACAGGCATAAAGCAGCATTCCACCCATTTTAAGAAGCTTAAAATGAGGAGTCCCATAGCTTCAGTGGCAAATCTGACTACCTAAGCTGGTATAGACTCTGGACTTCTACTACCTTATAGAAATGTAATAGTACATTACAAGCATCTGTGACTGGTGTGCAGCTCATCCAAGGTGCTGACAACTGAATTTCTGGCCAAATAACTGACCTCACACAGCTCGTGCTGACTCCTGGTGGCAGGCAGGGCAGGGACATGGCTCTGCAAGCCCCAGGTTGCACAGGCCTGGTTTCAAGCATTAGATTTTACCCTCCTCCCACTAGCGGCCATCAAGAACTATGAAAAACTTAAAGAACATAAGCAACTAAGACCAGAGCCACACTATTAAACCTTTTCACTTACTGAAAGGCATCCCATAGCCTCAGTTTCCTCACGTCTACTTCTGGGCTAACAGGCAAGCACTTGGTCATTTACACATAAGCAAGCATACGAAGCACAACGGAAGGCTTGTCACCACATTTGTGGATCACTGCCATCTGAATAACATCCCTGAACGGTATTGATAGACAAATGCACATTTATCGGAAAATGAGTTTCAGCTGGGGCAGTTCTCAGTTGTGCAACTTCCTGCTTTCTCCTGACAGTTACACAATCACCCTTCAGAAACCCCTAACAGGAATAGTAAGAATGTAACCAGAAAAGAAACTGATTTTTGTGACTATTCTACCTCTAGAGAACGCAGTTAAGGTTACCAAGCCAACTTGTCATCTCTTCTTCATCTACAGCTAGTCAATAACCTTAGATGCATTCCTCTCTCTGACAGCATGATGGATCACCATGTTACAATTACTACACCTCAAAACAGGAAACAGATCCTCAATCTACTGGTTCAAAAAACCCCTCTCATCTCCACCACAAGCATTGTCTTGCACCAGATGTCCATAAATTCTTTTGAATTTTGCACTTTACTTTAAAATAATAGCTGAAAACTTATAAAGAAGCAGCACGTTACTGAATACATTCATGGTATGCTACACAGAGAGCTTTGCAGTTATTGCTCATTTGGGAGATATTTATTTGACTACTAAAAACATTTATTAGTGGAAATTTTACTATTTATACACTCACTCATACTGTAACCATGTGCAATAAATCAGAGTAAAAGCTATAGGCTGAGTAACACTAATGGATATAGATTCTAAAGAATACTTTTAGATTACATAATGGACATAGTAATTTTATAAAAGCTCTACCACAGGCTTGCATTAGCCTTGTCTGTACTCTTCAACAGAAAGTCTCACACTGACTACTGAAGCACATCTTCTACCAGCACCAGCTGCAAGTAACTCTTCTGTAGCACACTTATACCAGACAACATTTTTCTCAAATTGTGCTTCCAGAAAAAAAAAACAAAACATACAGAACTTGCATTAATTTAGATTTTATCCAGAATCTAAGGTCTACCCATACTGTGAATCATTAAAGCCCTCACATCATCAGCAGTATACTGGCTCTCTGATATATCTTTAATAAGAACAGGGTGCTTAAAAGCTATTTAAGATAAGAAGTTCTCCACAGAGGCTACTGATACAGATATAAGTGTGTTCAAGTTCCCAAACAAATTTATCAGAAAACTCTAAAGTTTTCTAATGAGTATCCTAAGAATTCCCCAAATTCATGAGCATTATGTCTAACACACAAATAGCACCATGCTCACTTGTTTTCTAACTTGCAGAGAACTCTTGCTGTAGGCTGATACAACTAGCACCTCACAACACCAGACACACACATTCCAGTCTGTTCTTAGACATAAGAAAAAAGCTTTGTAAAGTAGTATCTGTTGTTCATTTCAACTAGTACTAGCAAAATATTTCACAAATATTTTTAAAGTGACCATGGCACAGATTGGAGGGGGAGAGGATGGGGGTGAACATACAGCACTGAAAATACGCTTGTTTCTATTGACTTTGCCTAGGTTTACCTTTCAGAAAGAATTAAACACAAGACAGCATTTGTGCTCATCGAGTCAAAAACCAGAAGACATTAAAGGCTACGAGTCAGAAGAGGAGCATCAACACACTTCTGCAGAAGAACACAGCTTTATGAAAGAATAATTTCGTAGGAGTTAACTAAATAACAGGCCAAGCAGTTTGCAAAGATACAAATTAAGCCTGTTTATTCTGGTGATGCTGCTTCAGTTGTGTTTTTCTCAGGACCAGTGTTGACAAAAGCAACTTCAAAGCATTATTCCCCTGTTTACACTAAACAAAACACTCCTCATATGATCCCAGCGACCTCCTTTCCAAGGAGGGGGGAAACAGGACCTGTAATATTGACTTGATGTTGTCTTTTCATGAACTACTACTTTTACCTTAGTATTTGCAAATTGACATTCAAAAGGGTTTGGTTTTTTTTGGCAGACCAGGCATGTCAGACTTTTCATCCCAAGAAAGATGATCAAATCTGCTGGCAGCACTTTCAATCAGATATAGAACTTACATTCTCCAATTCAAAGTCTGAAAAAACACAAAAAGCTAAGGTTGAGCTGAAATCAATACTGGATGTTTTCTGCGTCAATAACAGTCTGCTGTGTATTATAGTACTTTTATTCTAACAAAGAATTACTAATTTCATTTGAGTAAAAGGACTGATTGGAGTTTGTAGAGGCAAAAAACCTTGGAAGACATCAGGAATCAGCTATGAAGTAGAAAGTGTAGCTCCTAAACAAATCCAGAGCCCACGTTATCTTCCTGTTGCACAGTCCCACAGTAAATGCAGGGTCTCATCACCAGTAACAATCATTTCCTTTCAAACCTCAGTCAAGGATAAGCAACACTTGTATGTGAACATTTCAAAAACAGGTCAAACAGCAGCATATCACTATTTTATTACTAGTCTAATTTTTGTAACTTCTAGAATAAGTCATCACCAATATTTCTTGCAACTAAGTCTTCATCAGCATGATTAACTCAGATTTGCTTTCTTAGGAAACTTAGAGACAAGTGGGGCAAGCACAGGTCTGGGGGCTTTCCTCCACTTTGTGTTTTCAGTGCCTCTCCCCATCCCCTCAACAGCCTGTTTGACAAGGAAAAAGCTGACTTAAAGGCAAGAATATTCCATTTCCTTCCCCAGGAGCTCTGCAGCTAGGCAAGTTCTTTCAACTTTCTAAGGAATAAGCCAAAAATGCAAAAGGAAGTATGGAGGAAACGAAGAAAGATTCTGAGGTGGTCCAAGACTCATCTTCAGCACAGGTTTAAGGGCAGATAGATGGAACAAGTCTGCAGATTGATCTTTTAGAAGCAGATATTATAAAGGCATAATAGAGACATTTACTGAAGGAATAAGTGTTCCCCATTTCAAGGAGGGGTGGTGGGGGAAGGGGGCTGTTTATTGAAACTTGAAGGATATTTCAGCCACACTCACATGCAAGAACTTGTCTGCTGAATGCAGAGGCCATTCCACCACACAAAATCATTAAGACACCCACCCTCTAAACCCTCATTTTTTACTTCAGAAGTAAGCACCACTGGCATCACGAGTCCTAAACAAAAGCCTTCCCTTTGGAAAGCAGGGCCAAACAATCCCAGTTTGTTAGGAGTGCTGTGGATGGCTGGGTTAGAGTGCTGCAAACATCAGCAGCAGGGAGCAGCTGAGTAAGCTGAAGACTTGTATTTGAGAGCAGTTACTGCAGTTATACAACTCTTGGCCCAGTCACAAAAGCAGGATGATGTTTACAAACGTTGGAGCCCTACTCTTGTGTGAGGGGAACTCTTTATGAATTAGCCCCACCTGACTAAAAAGGGGTATCAGGTACAGGCTGATATCTCCACCTACATGAGTTTGAACACTTCATTCCACTCCTCCCTCAAACTAAGCAGTCAAAACTGGAGATGTGTGTATGTGTGTACGCATATGGGGGTGGCAGGGGGAATCTAGATGTCTAGACTATTAAGACTCATTTCATTGCAAAAGGAGCACAAATAAAAACAAGTGAATAAGCTGGAGTCAGTCTTGGAGTTAAGATATCAAATTTAACACCCAGGTAGAGACTCACCTCCAGTTAAAGAAAATTAACCAGCAACTAGGCAGAAGAATCCTACCAACAACCAGCTGTGTGCATCTAAAAGATAAAACAACTTCAAGAAGGAACTCGAAGGAGTATTACAACATCTATTCGTCAGTGAAACAGGAGCATAGAGTGCTTCTCTCCAAGGTGATCAAACTACTAGATCATAACATACCTTACCAGATGATATATCTGTAGGAAGATCTTCACAGGAGTTTTTTGACATGAGGGGATCTTGACATATCATGGGACAGCAAGCATTTTAGCTGTGGAGTTCTAAAAATTATCTAGCTTTAGCTAATGCCCATAGAAATAATGATACATTTTCAGGCAGGTCACAAGAGACCAAAATACCATGTCTCTGCCTAGAGCTCCTCAAGGGAGAGCGTTAATGCAGTCACCTCAGACCACATACAGAGCAAAGAGAAAGCTCTCTGGAGATCCATCTACATATGAGAAGCTAAACCATCAGAAGAAAGACTCCACAAGCTTCTTGTAGCTTAGCACCCTAGGTAGAAACTCAAAAGTAAATCTCAGCCAATGCAACCTTGTAACAATGATGTCTTAGAGATGAGTATTTGTTCCCAGTACTGGCTCTGACCTTTGATAGCATGCTCTGTCAGACAGCTGCTGCAGACAGAGCTGCAGCATCCTGTGATCAGTGGGAAGTATGCACCTCACTAGGTTTCCACAGTGCCAGAAGCAAGTCATTAGCTTCTTACTTAGAAAAACTGCAGGAGAGCCAGCCCAGCAGTAGCCATGTTAAGACTTACCAAAGAAAAGCTGATCTGCTAGCTACTCTCAGCTCATAGGACACTAAAGGTTCTAGAAGAGCCCATCCCTGTTTCAAAGGAGTGCCTCTCACCATTACATGCATAGCAGCAACACTAGTCCTGTGGAACAGAAGTAATTCCTGCCTCTGCTTTTTATAGCTATCTGCTATTCATCCCCACCCTACTCCATCCCCCCTTCCCTGATTCCAGCATATACACATCTCTGCTGCACTCAGGGAGATTAAGTTTCACATCTGAAGTCCAAGCTGTCAACTGTGTTCACTTAAATTTGTACAAACACCATAGGACTGACTTACAAAATGTTTATTTTCCTTATACTTCCAGAACTAAACAAATAAATAACAAAAAAGCATCAGTGAAAACCTAGCTACTCGGGTACAAGGGCTCCTGCGATAATTTGCCCTTGCTGAGATTTTCCAGCAAGAGACAAGAAGAATATTGATGTTTAATACCAATCCAAGCCATCACCTACCAACACTTACCAATTTTGTTAAAACACTATTTTACTGCAAATGCCTTCTGCCTATGCCACCTCTAGGCACCCTTGTGGTACATCCACAAGTCTCAACAAAAGAATTGGTTTATAAAACTAATCAACAGATCACAAGTGACAAGTTATTTTTATTTTTTTGCCAAGCAGCTGAGCAAGCATAATGATAATAAAAAATAATAAATTTAATCTTAGGTGAATGATCAGTGATCAGTAACTACAATTTTATTTTAGTGTCTAGAACAATGGCATTCTAGGAGGTCCTGAAACCAGTTCTTAGACTCACATACACACAGTTTAATCTTACCAATGATATCTTTCTCTTTCCATGGTATCTTTAAGAATTCTTTGCACCAATTGCCTTAATGGGAGTACAGTATTCCAAATCTTATCATTTAAACTTCCAACCTTACTGAATGCAAACACATTTTTGAAGAGCCTCATATAATTCTGAGTTAATGACAATTGCGACTGTTCTTCTGTGCAAATGTGTATTGATAAGTAAGGTTTCACAAAATACATCTTGTGACTTGTCAATTCCATAAACAGCTACTCCTTCAGTCCCTCAGAAGTCAGATGGTTTCTAGCTAAGTGAGTTCACTTCTCAAGTTATTTGATGAAGAGATCTTCTTACCACTCTCATCCATGTCTTGACTACTTAATATTCAGAAGTCAGTTGGAAAGCACACCCTGGCTAGAAGGGAAGGCCAGAGAACAGGGGGAAAAACAAGGAAAGACATTCAGTGTTATGTCACTGTGTGACCCTGCAACTGAAGGTGGAGGGAAGCAGTGTGGTTCTCCTATTCTCCCTCTCCCAAGAGTTAGAAATCAAAGGGCCAGAGAAAGGCAATGAGAAGGAACAAAGAACCAAATTATTTCCATGAATGAAAGAGTTGGTCAAAACTCTTCAGCCTGGAAGAGAAACAACTGGAGTATGTGGCAGAAGTCTACAAAGCTACAAAAGTTTGGCCTGGGAATGGTTAGGAACAGATCATCCATTTTTCTTGCTCCTGACAAGAACTACAGGGCACCAAATTAACCTAACAGGAGCCACGGTCATAAGAAAAGTAATTAGAGAAGGTGGCACTTCATGCAAAGCTGGCAAAATGTTACATAGGTTGCCTAAGGGCAAAGTGGTTTTAAGAGCTCTGTGGCTCCAAAGGCAGACTAACACAAATACTCAGGGAGAGATCAATCACAACTACTTCAGGAAGTTCTCAGGTTGAAAACAAAGCTTGGGAGAATGAGATCTTCCATATTTTTGCCCTTAAGACTGCCATGAACATTTGCTTATGTTCCCTGAACCCTGATTTCAGTTGTTCTGAAGCAAGTATTCCCCTTTTTCTGATGGCTGACATCAAAACAAGGGATTAATAAAAAAAAAAGTTACGCTATAGAATCCTGCATCACCGCCCAAGTCATCAGCATCTATCCCAGAGTAATCAAAATTGTGACCAAGGCATGACAGGGGAAAAAAGGGAAGCCAGGAGAAACAAAAACCAGTTCTCAATTAGATTTATAATTATACCTCAGAAGTCCTCTTTGAAAGCCATGACAGAAGTAGTCATAATTGAAAAATCTAATCAAGATTCTCCTTTGAGCAATACTGAAATATCACACGAAATAAAATAATTGCAAAAATCACCAAACTATGTAATGCAATACGTGCATAGTAAGCCACGTACCTGTTACAGTAGGTGCAAAAATTGCTATTTAGAAAAAAGACAAGCTGAGCTTCAGCTATTAACTGGGAGATCTTAATATCTGGAATAAAGGTTTAAGGAAATTTACCCTGAAGAAAATGTAATCCAGACAGACTTTTAAGAGTTATTAAGTCAGGTGACATAAAGCAGAATATACTGTCATCCAAGGCAAGAGAAGAGAAATGCACAAATACAGCAAGCATTTATCATTTATTAACGTGCTGAAGATTGTCAAGTGAAATTCTAAGTTTACTGACCTTATAGCAATTTTTCACACAAGAATTTGTCACCACATTCGTGATAAAAATCCTGGTTTAACTATAAGAAAACAAGTATTTGCCTTGGCAAACGACTAAACTGAGGTTTACACAGAAAGGTAACTGAAATCATTAGGCAATTCATCTCCAAACTTTAGCTATTCTATTTACAGTTGTCAAAACATAGATCCCTACCAGCATCTATGTAACACAGACGAACGCTGGTGCTATTCTGAGTTACCCCACTAGGAAAGTGATTTTGCACTGTCTATAGAGGTTGCTGAGCAAAGTATCCCAGTTCCAGACAGACGCGTTCTTCCACGCTAGCTGAAGCGCAAGCAAGAAAAACCTCCCCCACTGAAAGCCAAACCTCTCAGTCACTCAGGAACCAGCTTCTCTAAGAAGGCACAAAACAGCTTTCAAATCACCACCCATATTCTCCAGGGGGAATCAGGGGAAGAATAGAACAGGAAGGGTGAAGATTAGGTTAACGTGACTGGCACAAAACCTGTGAAGGCAAGAGCATCTGTGACAGTTTGGAAATACCAGCTAACAAGAAAGAAGGGCTAAAACTTTAAAGCTGGGAGGGGGCCGGGGGGGAAGTCACAGACTTGCTGCAGAAGTTTCCCTAACTTGACTGAACCACCTCAAATGCAACACTACTATCAGTAAAACCAATCTTCAATCACTGTAAGGAATCCTTGCCACTACTCAAGGTCCTAGACACAAACTACAGGAAGATGATCCAGTCTCTTCAGAGCAAGACAGATTGCTTGCTCTATTTCTAACAGATGCTCCTAGATACTCTGCACAGATACCTAGAGTACTCCTGACAAAGGGAAACAGTAGATCTATCTGCTTAGCCCTCTGGATCTGCCTCAGCAGCTACATATCTGACAGTCGCTGTGGGCTCAGTCCAGGGCTCAGACAACACAGACTCAGAATTTGAGCCAAGATCAGAATCCTTAGTGACTTCAGGAAACACATTTTAGACCAAAAGGAACAGGGGTGGGAAAGCGGGAATTAAGACATCACAAGCCTTTCAGAGCCATATCTATTGAGGTGAACTGTCTGATTCGAACTTTAACACACTGTTCAGTAGGGAAAAAAATGCCTTAAACATTTTGATCAGTATCCACTTAAAACCTCCTTCAGGTTTATAAAAAGTCTTGGGAAAAGACCTCCAGAAACTCAATACCATTCAACAACTCAATAAAACTGCTTTTGTTCTACATAAATAAGCCAGCCCCACCACACACATGCCAATCTGCAACAAAGAGCACGGCAGATTTTGCCTGCATCTTGGAGGTGATCCTCAGATCTGCTGGCCAGAGGTCTACCATCCCACAAAAAGCTTTAGGCATGTAGAAAACAGGTCCCAAAAAGGACAGCTCCTCCCAACTGCCAGCTCTTCCTCAGATGACTGAGCACTGCAATGCTCTGTTCATACGTGACCACTGTGAAAGAAAAACTGACACGATAAAGAAGGATGATACGTGTATATAAAGTAAAATCCACCTGAAAATAGAATCTTAACAAACCATCCTGCTCATCACTTAACTTTATTTCAATAGCAACAAGCGCAGAACACAAAAGAGCTAATGCAGCCAGCCAATGCCAGTGCTCAGAAGCATTAGTTATCCTCCCTACTGCCACTGCTCCCCCCTGCTAGTTAACTGACCTAACACATCCATATACACTAAACCTTTACACAATCTGATTAAAAGTTAATCAATCTTTAAATAACCTTTCATATAGGTGTTAATGTGCCTGTTCCAATGAAGTTTTCTGGAAAGCAAATTGGGATATAAAATAGCATCAGTAAACTTTCCTGCTATGCCTGAGAATAAATCAAATAGTAGAAAAGCCAATTACCAAAAACTATTTTAAATATAATAAAATAATAGAACTTGGTATGCTATACTACAATAATATAAAAAGAAGAGACAACATCCTACTAATTTACCTGAGGGTAGTCAAAAAAGTGCCAGTTTGTATTTACCTGTCTCTCAGATGGGAGATTTCCAGAGCAGAAGCAGCAGGATGGAAACTGAAATTAAACCCACATGCACCAACCTTGCAAGCCCGCTAGAATCTCAAGGAAGAAGGCTGGATGCTAGCCTTCCCTTACATCTTATTTAGAGATAACACAAGGTGTTAATTTTAAATTGAGATTAAAAATTTGGGATTAAATCAAAAGTTATACACAAGGGAGAAGAGTAGCAATTCCAGCAGATGTTTCTCTGACAGTATCTGATTTTAGTGGACAAAAAGAAGTCATAAACCTACCAGAAAGCACTATTTTAGACAGAGGATTAAGTTTCAATAGACATTTTGCCTGATCATGACACTAAAGGAAATAAACAAGCTATTTACATCTTAGATACTTTTGTGACATCTCAGTTATTAAGATACAGTCCTCTCCACCACAGCTGAAGCCAGCACTAGCATTTGCAGAAGGCCACTGAGTTAATCCAATAGCAAAGAACAGAAGAAAGTAATGATGAAATTAGAGAACAGAGAAAGAAGCCTTTTAGAAAGGGATGTGTACAATACCATGCAGACAGTTGGGTACCATCTTAATATCACTTTTATTAGATTTAAGACAAAGCTTTCAGCCTTGCTACCACCTTTGAACTGTTTCAGACAAACCTGATATTAACCAAATATCCACGTTCTACTCCTTTCCCTAATGTTCTGGAAGAAGTCCAAGATAAATTAAACCCATTATATGTACCCTTTCTTGTTGCAATAATGAAAATGTAGCTGGATTGTCTCTTTTGAAGTATATGTAACAACTATGAAAACCCATTAATTGTTAGTGCAAGACTTGTTTTATGCTAATATTTAGAATTCAAAGATGAACTAGTAATTAATACTGCTCTTCCCCTCCCCTCCATACTCCATGTGGCAGGGATATTAGTGTCCTCTGGGCACTTCAAGCCATGCATCATTATAATTTCAACTTGAAGTCAAGAGGGAATTAAACTAACTATGTAATAACATACTTTAATTATTGTTCTAAACACAGAACACCCTCATGCACTCTCTTTTGTATTGGAAATATGCATACTAAGAAGGTAGGCAAATATAGGAAAAAAATAGATATGCCCCCAAGTTCTATGTATGCAAATTTCCCAGGAAGAGAGAGTAGTGTTTTAATCTTAACCCTTTTAAATAACATTAGCTGTTGACAGCACTGCAGTCTTTCCCTTTGTTTTTGAAAAAGCAAATGCCCACAAAACCAATTCAAACTAACGAGCCTGGATGTCTTGTCCTAGGAAGAAGAGGCCCATACTCAACCTCTGTTCCTAAGGGAGCCAAAGATTAGGGGACTGTTTTTCTGAGTCCTCTTCAACTCTCTCATCAGTCCTACCCAACAGAGTCAATGCTGGACAGCATCAGTCACATTTTAAAGACGACAGACGAGTTAAAGGCTTCGCTGCCCACAGTGATGGCAAGAGCTGACTGACCAAACATTTGCATAGCTCCAGACAAGGTGCATCATTTGTCTGCAATGGTGTTGGCTCTGAGCACAGGTACCACCATAGGCATTTCCACTGTAAGGAACACAAGTGTCTATGGTTTATTACTACATAAGCTGCACAACAGTTTCAGTCAATCTCAACTTCACATTTGCACAGAAGACTTATCAAATAAATGATAGAGTTTCTCATGCCTAGTGACAGAAATGTCTTAATCCAGAAAAAGAGGATAATGCACTTAAACTGTCCTTCATTTCAGCCCCAATCTGAACACCAGCTCAGCTATGAATTTCTGTACATGCTAAAGAGGCTGGCAGAGAAACAAACACAAAGAAAACACTCTTTCATCTTCACAGACAGCTGCTCACCTTCCCTTACAATCTCCTCAGTTCTCTGAATCAGGACTCTGGAGACACAACCAAAGCTACATTCATACCTCGCTCTTTTCCATAAATTTACAGGAATAGGTTGAGCAGAAAAGTAAGTCACCACTGTAAGAGATGGCACAAGTACTTTCATGCAGATCAGCACACATAAGGAACTTGAACAAAGGGTTAAACAGGGATTCTGCACACAGACACGCACACTCAGTTAAATATACGTGGGAGTACCAGAGTTTAGTTGTGAAAAAACTAAGTTTATAAACATGTTCCTAAAGCAAATGCTTGTACCATATTCCAGCAGCAGGACTGAGTCTTCTGAACAGTACTTTGCGGCTACAGTAAAACTTTATCACCTGTCCACAGCACCAATCATTACCTTGTATATAATTACTATTAAAAATTAACTGCTTACAGCAGCAAATAAACACAGTATATAACAGTACATGTAGCCTACAATTCCAAGTTACCTATCTGAATATAAAACAATCAAAACTTGATCAATCCCATCAGAACAAAGCATCAGAGCTTCAGTATCAAATCATATCTTACAGATTACTGTAAACTGGAGAGGAGATAGAGGGGTTTCTATTATTACAAATCAGACAAAACCCACAGACTGGCATGCCCTTGGAAGGAAAGCTTTGTAACAAGTATAGCAAAGTACATGCCACAACCTTTGGAAGCAGGCACTTGTCCTGTAAATTTACTCTAAGCAAGTGAATTTAGAGCACTTCTCTATTTTTTCCCTTCTCCTCCCACTGACATGGATCAGGAAGCTATGAAAGCGAGATTATCTCAGCAAGTCTTCAAGTCATGTCATTGCTGACCTCTGGTTACTTTTCTAGTGGGTACCACAGTTACAGTCTTCCCCATAAAGATGAGTATCAATGGTGAACAGAATGAAGCCACATAAAGTAAGCTAACCTTTAAAAAAACCTGGAGACTAATCTTGCTAGTCTAAAGCTGGACTCAACTCAAAAATGTATACTAGTGAATACTTTTCAGTTTCCTTAGTACTTCATTTGCCACTGTCTCTTCTGCTGTTTTGTCCTCTCCAGATTCCTTGACAATCTGAAGTTTCACAGACTACCAAATCTCAAAAGTCCTTCTTGAGGGCTAAGGGACAAATTATCACTGACAGCAAGCTGTCACAACTTAAGACTCTCTTTTCCTGCCAGCTAAAGCTCATTTTATTTACCTTGTACTTGTGGTGATCTGGGAGTAGGTATGAACAGCTTAAGAAGATATCCTCATATGCAACTGTTTGTTCTTCTGTCCAAGCACTGTGACAATTACATTCTGACAGTCCACAGTTTAAGTCCAGGACATGCAGCATTAGAAAAAGAGATCTGAATTCTGGAAATTAACCTCTGAAGAATTGCAACCAGCTAGGTTTGAGCAACCACTTTACCCTCCACCTCTTATAGGCACTGCAGGAGCACTAAATATTTGACAACCAAAATCTTAAGTGTATATGGAAGTCTAAACATTTCAGTTTCTCTATCAGAAAGTGAAGAAGGGAAGGAAGTAGAAGAAAGGACTAGTCTCTGTGGATGAATCATGGAAATAATACTCTGTTCTACAAAGGTCTACAACAGCCAAATACAACACTAAAACACTTTGGGCCTATATATAAACATATGGTTTAAACAACAGTTTATAACCAACACAAGAGTTGCTATCAGCTCATTGATGGGTACAAAACATAGTCATTAGTGAGGGGCAGCAGATGGTTATACCTGCTCTTAAAAGTCCCAGTAAACATAGCCTGACTTCTAGACTTTGCTGATCACATGTAGCCAGTTAGAGTAACAACTTCATGCTGTGATGTAAGGAAAATCATTTTATTGTAACATAAGAAGAGAATTAGAACTATCAAAAGCACCTCCCAAAAAAAATGTATACGGTGTGGAACAAAGGAACTGACACTAAGATCTACTAAGCACCAGCACAGGTTACCAGACCAGTGCTATCAAAATTGTCCTCAATCAATAGAAAGAACACTAAATGGTACCAAAAACTGCACACCCTAAAAAACTTCTACTTCAGTCTGGATTGGAGCAGATCACTAATGATGCTATTTAAGTATTTCTCAACTTACTACTGCTTAAAGCACATGCCAGTCAAGCCTTCCAAGTACCAACAAGCTCCCTAACTAGAACTTAAGTTCTCCAGCTGGAATCCCAGACCTTAAACATTAAAAGTGTAGACTGTGTTTTAAGGTAGACATTTCAACTTCACAGTGCTATAAACAGAATTATACATCTTCAGCAGAATTTAAAAAAAAAAAGAGAGACTGAAAGAGTCCTATTTGATGTTTCAGGATAACTGCCAGCTCATACAGTATTTTACTACAATTTGCATGTACAGAACTGCTCCTAGCTCTACCTGAAACTAGCTTTTTCTACCAATTGTAGGATACCGCATCAATATTAATATTGCCTACTCACTGAAAGCCTACACATGTAAAATTTGTCCAATTCAAATGTTAAATGCTTGAAGTTACTTAAGCTGACATGTTCAGAGTGCTAGAAAGCACAGGAGAGACTAGAGGCCTACTGGACTGTCTGGAAGTAGAAGAGGCATTGCAAAAACAATTTAAGTGTAATAATAATCAAATGGTAACATACTAAACTGAAAACCACAAGAAGCCATCCTGCTGGAAACAAGATATATATAATCAAGACTTTCAAACCCAAAGCAGGATGTAAACAGATTGCAGTTTATGTACTAATACTCTAGTCTTATCTCAGATTTAAAACAAACAAATAAACAAAAAAAGCCTCCAAACTTCAGAGAATGAGCACCTGTGCATCTGTCCAAGAGGCACATAATTGGTTACTCAAGACTATTAAGGCTGTTTCTTAGCAACCTCTAATCAAGACCAAGATTGTCATTTAGCCTTGAAATCCCTTGTCCCTTCCATCTAAATAGCATTCTAAGTGCGACTGAGGAGCAGTCATTTTGACCACAGAAAAATCCATGCTTACTACGTGTTTCAGCCAAGAGTTCCTCCTAGCACTTGCTAACAAGAAGATCTTCATGTCAAATATGCATTTTACACTTTATTTATTATCTGAAAGAGCAATTAATAAATTAAACCTTTAAATGTCCTCCTTTTTTATACAAAATAAAGGCTAACTACAACTTTTAGAAAAATTACCTTGGGAGTGAAGTTTAATAAATGAGTATAAGCTATAGTCCAACTCCTTAAAAATATTTTATAATAGTAAAATATTTATCAAATATAATTGCAAGAAAAATGCTTAGTATCAAAAGCAGTACTAGAGACATTTCAGGGAAATGACAAATATTTATCACACAGACTCGGATGGCACTTAAATCTTTGGTGATGCTAAAATGTATCTACTATGTTGCAAAACCAAGTATCTTTCAGCAAAACTCTGGCCATTAGACCAGAAAAAAAGAGCCAAAGGAATCCAAGTAATTGAAAAATTAACTCATTTGTTCAGTCCTAGTCTAGCTTCATTGCTCATCTATATCATCACTGGACGTATGATAGCCTCCACAACATAGCAGTAGCAGTCTTAAAGATCAAGTTTTATAGAGAGTATTTTTCCTTTTACGGTAAGCAAAGGCACCAAAAGCCTGTGGTTAAAGCAAGGATGGCCTTGCTTTAACTCCTTAACTGGTACCTTAACTCCTCCCCGACTCAAGATTATCTACACAAGAGCCATCACACAGCTCTCATCAGCCTTCTCCCTCCCGACAGGTCTTCCTGGGTGTAGAGCAGGGAAAGCAGCAGCTCCAAGAGGGTCCCACCACTCCATGGGAGGCAGAAGATCAGCAGGTGCCCAACATGACCTAGCACAGACAGTCTCAGCTGTCCATGCTGGTTCACCCATCCCTGGGGACAGGGGAAGGGGAAAGTGGTCAGGCTACACCTCTGCCTCCTGTTCATGACAGCTGAATGTGCAGCTCAAAAGCCACTAACTGGATATGGCAGACAGTACTGCCAGTGTCACCTCTGGCCAAAGACCAATCAATTTTATGCGCTCACTAACCAGAAGCCAGAGCAGCTTTCTAGAAAGAGGCTCAAAGGTAAGTCAGAGTGCGGAAGGGGATGGTGGAGTTACTGCCAAGGAACAGTAGCAACTACTCTTTGGGTAAGGACCTGGCTAAGCATTCAGGAGCCAGAAGCAGTGCCAATATAACCTTAACTCCTCATCACTCATTGAGTCCAAATCACTGCTCCCAAGCTTCTTCCAGATCAGAGGATTACTAGCAGCTAGAATCGGAGAGGACCAAGGGAAAGTAAGTGGGCATGCTAGCAGGAAAATGACCTTCCCTTTTTAGTCTCTTCTGTAGGTTGAGAAGCTCTGAACTAAAGCAAGCAACGCAAATAGGACCCACAAAGAGCTGACAAAACATTGGCCATCTTTTCAGAAGGAGGAGGGAAGCTTTCAGACACACAATAATTTAGAGCTTCTGCAGATGACTAAGTATACAGTGTGATCATAGCTGCTTTATTAACTTAATAGAGTAGTTTCCAAAGTATGTTCATAGCACTCATTTCAGAGGCAACACTCACAAAGCAACACCTACAGGAAAAACAAGTGAAGGAGTCAGACTACACAGGAAAGATGAATTCCACTCATCTCACCTACATGGCTCTATGGTGTTGTTCAAAAGAAGGGACAGACAGCCACCAGCCCAGAGAGACAGCACAAAACTGCACCTGGAGCACCTACTCCATTTTTAGTCAAATTTTAAGAGTTTAAGAAAATAAGTCATAATTTACCTTGCACATCTGTCTCAAACACAATCCTTTTAATACACGAAAAACTTTGTGGCAAGTGATTAATGACACAGAATAAAAATGCACTAAACCATTTCTGTCATGCTTTTACATCCAGAAAATGTTATTTCACATCATTTATTGTTTGACAGGAGCTTAATTTTTTGCAGCTTTTGTGCTGACAAAGAGTGAACTCTAATAGTAACTCAAAGTAAGCTGGACTTGCACAAGGAATACAAGCAGTAGCATCACAGAAGGTAGCTGTTACAACACAAAGCCTCTCAACATCTACACCAACAGATTTCCTTGAACTTCACAGGACCACTCAGAAAGACTGCAATACAGTGGGAACACAGCCCCATCAGACCAAACATCACAAGTCTGATAAAACCATAATTGGTTGTGTTTATATCCCAACCAACTACATTAAAGATAAACTTGATTAAGATTAAAGCTACAAGCAGTCATGTCTTCAGCAGACTTTTCATATGCAGACTTTTTTTTTTTTTGGAGAAAGTAGCTTTTGAAGCATCTCCAAACAGCCCAAAGGCAGTGCTATGAAGCCTCCATCACATTGTGGTGAATTGAACACACTCTGTTTCTACCTTGCCCTCTTCTTCAGCTCACATCCTCTGGTGTAAGAGTAATCCTGACTACTTTAATACCTACTCCATTTTCAGCCAACGATTTAAACCCCACACCAGCTGTGTGGCCAGGAGTGTAGCATTTCACTGATAGGCTGGCTGGAGTACCTTCTGGAATAAAGATTAGAAAGCTGACAAGAGGTGTCTGAGCACACCACTCTCAGTGTCTGAGAGGCAAGGTTATTTGCCTGTAAGTTTTGAGTTCAGCCTCAGTGTTTCTAATAAATAAGCAAGTGTTTATTTAAGGAAGCTTTCAAGGTGTATAAATAGAAGTGTTCTTTACTATCTGACTATCTCTGTGACATTCAAAAACCACCCAGAACTTTAAGGTATAAAAACTTAAATAGTTAGCAGAATACTGTCCTCTAAGGCATATTTATTTCAAAGACATCAGAAACTCTAGATTTAATGACATCAAGGTATGAAAGATTAAGAGTGCAAAGAACATTTCTGCTTAAAATTAGAAGACAGATTTTCTATAGTTACATGAAACTTAAGTCTTTAGGCTTTCTATTCTGGGCAAGCTGCAAATAGTTGCTGGCACACACAGCATGCCAATAATAAATCCCTTTTTCAAAGAGTGGTTCTGAAGTGCTCACTATTAAAGCCTTGATTCTTTTTTAGAGGTGACACCTGCAGCTGCTATTGAAATCAACTGGAGTTGTCATTACCCAGCATTGCTAAAGTCAGTCTCTAAAACATCACCCCATTATCTTCTTTTAGGAAAGAATATAACAAAATCCGCAAGCTCCTCTTTGCATTTGTGTAACTTGAAACTAAAGGGCTATCATTTACATGACAAACAACTTCCCCAACCTCAACCTTTCATTTCTGATCAGAAATGTTTGAAGGCAAATACAGTACTAAGCAGGTGAAAGCAGATGATTCCCTGATCTGCTTCCCCAAGACTGAGGAAACATGGATCCATGTTTCCTGACCCGCAATACACCTGTTCATGAATTGCAACAGGCAGGAGAATGCTATATGAGCACGGGTGTCTTGTCAAAATAAGAAACAGTTTGGCATGTCAGTTACCATAGCAGTCCTAGAGTCTACTGACAATAGTCAGTAAATACAGACAATTACAGAGTCAGTAAGCAAGCAGCAAGCTCAGGGCATGGGAGGAAAAGCGATCAGGTATTAAAAAGGAAGCTTTGTGCTATCAGCAGAGCCTTCCACCTGGGGAAAGAAGTTAGGCTGCTGGCAAAGATGACATTAAACATTAATGCAGTTCATCAATACATGGCTATCAACTACATTATTTTTTCCATGCTGATTTCCTGTGCTAACGAGGTGTGATGCATGTGCATTGTAACCCACCACTACACCAGGTGGATTTTACATTTTGGCATTAAGGTCTTGCTCTCACTTCTTATTTATTCCCTGTCCTCAGGTCTCATTTGGGACTGTGTGCTTACATGCACTATTTTTTTTAAAGGGAGTTTCAATGGAGTAAAGAACAACTATTTAGAGGTAAAGCTTGCTGTGTATCACTTGAGGATGCTTCATTTATGAAATTCTGATCTTCTACAAGAAAAGTGTATATACTGTTCCTTAGGTACAGCTGTGTACAATCACCTTTTTCAGTGCTAAGTGGCCTAACTTTAACTTGCTTAATTTAGGCATATCTTCATGATGGGTTGTCATTCAAGCTGACAGGATGCATGTTTATTCTGTCAGGGAGCACGGAGTAATCTAATCCAGGATGTTGTCATTACAAAGCCTCAAGATCCTGATCAGAGAGTAGCGATGGCTGTGTTAAGACAGAAGGTAGACCAACTGTACATCTACCAGCCAAACAAAAATAGAGAAGAACACTTCCTACAGTCAGGCTATCTAGTTCCCTACAGGCACCAAGGATCCCAGATAACACTTCAAGGCTAGATGCCTTCCAGGGCCTAATCATCTTTGTAAGATACACAGTTTTTCAAATTAGAAGGATTGAGGGAGGTTGATGCAGAGTCCTATACTGAATGAGACATCTGAAAGAGCCAAATAGAACGCTGTACCAATTAAAGCAGTAAGAGCTATAAGGTCAAGTACTCCTGCTCAGGTTTTGGCAGGGGAGGGGAGGGGTTGCTTTCTAAGAACTTCAACATTTACTGCTGCAGCCAAGTTATCCTCAGCTTTACATATTTGATGGTTCGTGCTCCTGTGTATGCTTTAGATCAAGACTGAACCCTCCCAGGCATTTGGATGAGACTCACACATGGACTGCACATCAGTGAAACGCACACAGAGCCCTGATATTACATTCATATGCTTTCATGCATTTTTATCTACCTGAAAGGTAACAGTACTGCAGAAGCTAGAGAGAGGTGCTACCATCACACTCTAAACAGGAAAATCTTAAGATCACTGCTTACAAAAACAATAAATCAGTTACCCACATTGCAGTGGGAAAGGCACCCTTTACCCAAGCAAGTTGTGAGGGCTGGCTGAACTTCTACAGCCCCTTCTTCAGACAGGTACACAGAGTTCTAGCTATGCACCAAGGAAAAAGAAGTGAAGTTGCTGGTTTCCGATTCCTATTCCCAAAGCCCTGAATGATGAAGTTCACCTATGGAGTTCAGAGTCTGTGGTAGTCATAAGTATACTGCACTGTCAGTCACACTAGAATCTCAAAAACAGAGGGGCTGAGAGGAGATAGCAATGCATACTGTAACATGATTTCAACATCCACAACTAGTTAGAACAATTCCTCTATATGACTAATTAACTGAAGTAATGGATGACATACCAATATTTATGGTGCAGGAAAAGCTGTGAGTTCCCTGAGGGAAGGAATAGGGCGGAGGGAAAAACCACACACAAACTCCATTTCATGCCATCCTGCAAAGGAGTATGAAAAATGGTTCCACATAACACATCCAGCAGAAGGTCTACAACTTTAAAACATCATCTTCAGAAGCAGCCTTCAAAGTAATCCTTCCTTTATTAAACCTAAATCTGAAATACTGACAATAACCTGCTATTGATAAATATTGCTGTGCAAGGTATTTCTGAAGCTTCAGTGTCTGAACAAACAGCTCTGTGCCAGGAAAAAAAGCTATCAGAATCAATTCTTCAAAGCTACTCAAATTCTTCTTTTTTGTTTTAAAGTTGCTCTTAAAACTTAATTGCATCATTTGTTTGTTAACAATTTAAAGCAAGCATTAAGCTGCAAGTTTTTCAGCAGGAGACAAAGAAAAAAATGTGAGGTAGGTGGGTGAAGAAGACAGCTGTATTGTTCTAGCTGTTCCTCAGCCTCTCCCACTGCCAGATTTCTGCGGATGATGTATCCCAAGGTAGCAATTTTAAGAACTTTTTGGCAATATCCCAAGCTCCTCTTGCAAATCAGAGATCAGACTAATGATATTTTAAAAAGACAGGAAATAGAAATAAGCTGGATAACTGTATCAAAGAGTGAAAGCCATTGAACTCTGGTACTGCAGCTTTACAGAACAGACACTTGTCTAAATTTTAGACTAAAATTTTACCATGTAAAATTCAAAACAAACAAAAAGAAATAAGTGTAACAAAACCAAGGCAAAAAAAACACCTTTCAAGATACTACTTGCCTTTGAGCTACTGTTAGCTCAGGACACTACAGGATCAAACAGACATCAAGAAAGCCTCCCTCGAGCGATTTATACATTAATACGTTAGTCTACTTAAGTGAGGGAGTTATTCAGATGAGGCTCAGTAAGAAGTCAACATATACCAATGCTGGCTTTCATTAGGGTTGGATTTCTCAGTCTTAAAAATCCAATCTCTAACTACTAAATTAAGTTATTTGCTCACTGCCAGCATCAAGACAAATTTGTTTCCTAAGTGAAGGACATGCTTTCTGACTCTCTTCAGTCCTGTCCCTTCCCAGCATATTCAATAGAGGAACATTAATTTCATTATTGTTGCACAGCAGAAACTAAAAAAAAAAAAAAGTCATATGAAAAGACTACATCCACATCATTGTTTCTTTTTTGTAAACTTAAGTAGAGAGAGAATATTATTTGAGAATGGTTTTGAAATTACCCCAGGGAGTTGAAACCTAACCCAGGAGCTCAATTCACTTCAAAACCCCTTGTGTTAAACTAACAATACAATTAAGTCTCTCCTTGCAGAGTCTATATGGCTTATGCACAGTTGTGACAAAGATACTCCATTCCCCGTCAACAGACTGAATGTCCAGAGTTCAAGATGTAACTACCACATACAGGAGGGAACTCCTTTCTGTTAGTGCATCCACAGACCTCAATACAGGGACTGTTTTTAAAAGTACAACTACTCCACAGCTTATTTTTAGAATCAAGGGTGGGCAGGGAGAGTATTCAAGTAAACCTTTTAAAAAATCAGCCAGCCACCCACTAAACTGCAGTGGCACTGTTTAAATAAATTACAGGCTGCTTTGCAACAGCTGCAAAAAAACACTGGAAAGACAGACTAAAGACTTCAAGTCCTTTAAAATGCTGGAGGCAATGATACAGGAAAGAGCAGCAGGAAAGTTACTGTATGCTAGAGACACTGTGGTAATTTACCTGCAAGAGGTAGGTCAAACAAGCCTTTCTTAGGACTTATGAGCATAGAAGGACAATATCCAGCAGCTGCAAGGTAGGAACATGCTTATTCCAACAGAGAAAAACCAAAGAAGACTGGGCTTTGGGACCTGCATTGTAAGGATTATCAAACACTCCTCCTGTTTCAAGGAGCAATACTAGAAACTGGCAAAATAAAACTGTGAGTTAAGTTACCTTTACTTCCTCATGCAGGTAACATATGAATTTGAAGTGCTAATGTTACTGAAACCTCCAACTGAAAAGTATGATTTCATCAAGCCTGTATTAAATGGTCAATAAAGAAGAGGAAGAAACTTAATTTTCCCTTTGATCTTATCACTTAAGAGCAGAGTTCCAAATACCCTGTTTTTATGGTATTAGCTACAGCTGTTAACAGCAACCTTTCTAAATTCAACAGGCCACAGGACCAATAAAGGCAAAACACCCCAACCTCTCACCAGAACATAGGTGCCTCTGTGCAGAGAAACTTAGCAGTTGTACCATTTTTTAGCCATCCAACTCCAGTAAAACCCCTACCTTCAAATAGAAGTCAGTTCTTAAATTTGAGGTACAGGAGCATCAGGTTGGAAGGCCCCTGGCAGCAGAAAGCTCAGAGATTTAAGTGCACTGGTTTCCTTCAGCAAGAAACACAGGCAAGCAGTCTTGTCTCTGACCATTCCTATCAGCAATTTTTCAAGTAACAAAGATCCTGCGACCTACGTATCTTGAAAGGGCAACGAGGGCCACTTCACCTGTTAGTCACCAGGTGCCAAACACAATCCGCAGGTACCGGGGCTTCCGATACCCATCTCCCTCCCGAGCTGGGGCATTGCACCATCCCCATTCCTCAGCGCCTCCTAACTTGCCAGCTTCCACCCCGTGGCCCACTTGGAAGGGACAGGAACAACAGCTGCGAAACTCCCTGCAGGATCCTACCTGCCTGCAGCTGGGCAGGGAGCCCGGCCTTCCCTCCCACCCGCCCGCCGCTCCCCAGCCCGGGCCCCTCTCCGCACCAGCACCCCCGAAAAGCAGAAGGAAGTACCGCGTCCTGCAAGGACGGGACGAGCGCTGGCCTGCAGCCCCGGTGGATGTGCCCCCTCGGGCAGGCGGCGCACGGGGAGGTGGGGGCTGAGATAACAGACTGGGGGCGAGTCACAAAAACACCGAGATCCTGAGGGGAAACGTGGGTGGGGGGGGCCGCACCGGGGTCTCGCCCGCATACGCCCACAGCTCCTGCCGCCACACAGCCGCGGCACGGATCCGGTTTCTGACAGGATCAGAGCCGCGCTCCGCTTCCGACGCTCCCTCTCGACTCGTGCGGCAGGAGGGGGGCGGCTCCAGCCCTCCTCCACCACCCGAGAGGCGGAGAGCGCCGCGCCCGCCCTGTGCAGGTGTGGGGGTTCGCTGAGCTTGGGACGCGGGAGGCCCCCGCCCTCACGCCCACCGGCGGTGGCTCCCGCCCCTCCTGCCCCCGCGCCAACGGTCGCCGCGCGCGCCGCCGCCGAGCGGCCCCGCCCGCGCCCCAGGAGAGGCGGCAGCTCGCGCCCTTCGCGAGCCGCGGCACGCGCCCCGCGCCGCGCCCCCACCTGCGCCGCGCGCCACCCAGCGGCGCCCCCTGCCGGGAACAGCCCCGCCCTGCGCGAAGCCGCGGGGGCTGCGCGGCCCCGTGGCGCGCGCGCTGCTGCCGTCGGGCTCCGGTTTTCGGGGGCGGCTTCGCACTATTTTACCTGTTTTAAATACATTGTTCCCCCCCACCCTTAATTTTTCGCGCAGAAACCGCTGCGAGCCGCACCTGCAGCCTCTGCGGGAGCCCGTCACACGGTCAGTCCGTAGCCGCCGGCCATTCGGCAGCCGCTCCCCAGCATCCCCGGTCCGTCCCCGCCAGCAGCCCCTTGCCATTCTACCGCGGCCCCTGCGCCCCTTCGCGGGGCGAGGGCAGCGCACACCCCCCGCAGCCCTCTCCACCGGCCGTGCTCCGCAGCTCCGGGAGGCGGCCGGCCCCGCCCGGTCAGAGCACCGGCAGCTCGCCCGGCTTTCTAACGGGGGAGCGGGCCAGCTCTGCAGAACCGACGGGAGGGCGGGGGGGTGGGGGGAGAAAACCAACCAAACAAGGGCGATAACAACAGCTCGATCATCAACCTACCGGCCACGCAAACTGAAAGGGAATAACAATCCTGCCCGTCTCGGGGGTTCTGCCTTGATGGGAGTATTTGTTGCTGTTCAAATAGAAAATATTTCCACCGAGAACGGGGGTAGATCCGAATCCGTAGTTGCAGGGTCCGACCGGAGTGATCTTGGCCTGATATTCCTTGAGACAGACTTTCACGTAAGTGTCGCACTCGTCCCGGGTACAGTCCAGGTTCTGGGGGCTTTTCATGCCATCGCAGCATTCCCCATTGAACAACTCGCCGTTTACATTCCGCACCGAGTTAAGCTGCAGCTCGAAATAGCCCGTGGACCGGGACACCTAAAAATAAAAATCAAAGGGGAGACAGCCCCGTTACTACCGCGGCCGGGGGAAGAGAGCGCGGGTCTGCGGCGCGGCGCTCCCCGGTCGGTCCGTCCGTCCGTCCCCCGCCCTCCAACTTTCACCAGCTGCGGGTTTAACCCCGCCGCGGCGGCGAGCATATATATAATGTTATATAGAGAGAAGATACGCGCAAGGTGGCAGCGGAGCGGGGAGAAGGGAGCCGCGGCGCCCCGCGGCCGGAGCGCAGACCCCCGCGCCCCCCTACCTGCACGCAGGAGGCGAGGAGCAGCGCCAGGCCGAGCGCGGCGGCGCGGGGGGCCCGGCTCCGCCGGCCGGAGCCCCGCATGCCTGCTGCTCCGCGCGGCCGCCTCAGAGGAGCCCGCCGAGCCCACCGGCCACGGACCGGCGGCCGCTCGCGGCATGGGCGGCGTGGGAGCCGCCCGCAGCGCGCCGGGGGGCGCAGGGCATAGGCTGCCGGCGGGGCCGCCCGGAGCGCTCCGCAGCCGCCGCTCCCCTGCCGCGGGCTCCGCTCGCCCTCTGTGCGCCTCGGCTCCGCGGACACCCAACAAGTAGGTACCGGAGTGACAGCTTCATTACCCATTCGCCGCCGCTGCCGCCGCCTTCATATTAATGAGGGGGACGGCCCGGCCCCGCGGCCGGCGGGTGGGGCCAGCGCCGCTCCCGCCGCGGCTCTTAAAGGGCGGCCGGCGGCGGCCTCTGCTTTCCCTTGCTCTGCTGGCGGCGGGGGGCGTCCGCCAGCCCCGAGTGGTGGGAGACGGGGGAACACGAGTGGGTTACATGCACCCACGCGGGGTAGGGGCCGTGTGTAAGCCGCTATCCACGGAGAAGCATGGAGGGTGCGAGCACCCAGAGCGTTGGAGTAACAGCTGCGGGATATGTGCATCCCGGCTGTGGAGGGGTGCGTGGGGTGGTGCACTAGTGGCCGTGGAGCAGCACGTGGGGTGCATGCCTCCGCACTCACGTAGAACTGTGCAAAGTGGATGTGCACACAGGCCTGGAAGAGCACGTGTGGTGCAAACACATGCAGCCAAGAGCTGTGTACCTGGGGTGGGAGCACCCAAGCGATGTAGGAGTATGCAGAATTCATTGACCCACACCTGTGGAGGGGTGAACAGGGTGGGATCTCCTACAGCTGTGGGGAAGTGCACAGGGTGGGATCTCCTACAGCTGTGGGGAAGTGCACAGGGTGGGATCACCCACAACTGTAGAGGAGTGCTCATGGTGTATGCTCTTACAATCATGGACTATTGCACTGGTTGGGAGTACCCACAACTGTGTAGGAGCACACATGGTGCATGCAAACGTAGCTGTGGCGGAGAACATGGGGTGGGATCATCCACAGCTGTGGAAGAGCATGCATGGTGCATGCACCCACAGCTGTGGAGGAGTGTATGGGGTGGGTGTCACCGTCGCTGTAGAGAAACACGGAGGTGGGAGCACCCGCAGCCCCAGTGGAGCATGTGGAGTACATGCACCTGTGGCTGTGGCTGAGCACATGGGATGCACGCACCCACATTCATGTAGAAGCACAAAGGGTGTGTGCACCCACAGCCATATAGGAGTTCACACAGGATCACTTATAGAGTGCTCAGTGACATGTGTGGTACACAGAGCAGATGGCCAAGTGGTGGGATCATGTCCTCCAGTGGTGGATCAAGCAACTATGAGAGCAACCGAGCAGAGATTTTTCCTTTAGTTTAAGCACCCTGTGATTTTGATCCCTGCTGACAACTATGAAAGCTATACATCCAGACAACTGCATGCTATGGATATGCTATCAAAGCCCAGATCTGCATTTAGGACCTAAGTTTTCCTTCTGTTTCTCTCCCTCCCCCCTCTCCCCATTTTAACTCTTTAGAACTGATCATCCATCGGAGTGGACAATTGGAGAACAAACAGCTCAGAAATCAAAGGGCTGTCATGTTTCCCTGCACGGAAAACCTTTCAGAGAGCCTCCTCCTGCCTTTTCAGCGCCCTGGCTGCCCCCGTCCCTCCAGCAGCCAGCCTCCACGCTGCTACTCTGCTATTCATGGCCAGCCTGCAGCTGCAGCTACTCTCCTAGGCTGACACAGCAGCAGCTGCTATATGTGTGCCAGCTGGCTAGCCGCTCTCCAAAATCCTCTTGTCCGCCCCGCTCCCCTTCCTTTCCTGCTTCCCCACCTACAGACCTGCTTCTCCTTCCCACCCACGTCTCCCACTCACCACAATCTGCTCCCATTTCTTACCTTCCCGTTGTCCTGAGCCTACCCCTCTGCTGTCCCGAGTCACCTTACTTGCTCTCCAGGAAGCATCCCCTACTTTTCCTCTCATCCCTCCTGAGCTCAAGCAAGATGTCTCTGAAATGGAGCAGTGAATATTGCTTTTAATAATTTTTTGTGTCCTCTCTTTGAAACTCTGCCTCCCGACATAACTACAATCAAGCATTTTTTTGGTTAAGATAACCTCTGGTGTAACCACCTTTAGAAGGCGTCAAAGGGAAAGCAGGAGGAGCTGAGGGAGGGCCAGGACCTTGGTTTGAGGTGGTATTTTAAAGTCACTATGTTTTGCTAATCAGGAACTTTGCTGAGCTCCTACCCTTGCCCAGCTGCACTGCTTGCTGGCTTCCAAATAGACACGCAAATACTCTTTAGTTTTTAATTACTTTTTCTGATGGCTGAAGGGAAGGAGTTTCTTAGACTAGCTTTCTGCCTAACGATTATTTTGCAGTGGATGGCAGCCAAAATATTTTGCAAGACAGGTATTTTGTTTGCATGTATCATCATAAACAAACATAAAACCTCATAATCTACGTTCAGCATTATGTGGTCAATATGCCTGTGGAGGAAGACATATATTTTTATCACCAAGCAAATATAATACAGAAGAAAGATGATCCAGTAGTTACAGCATATGCTCAGCCTCTACAGAGCCAAGCTCGGTTACCTGCTGTATCACAGAATTTCTTTGTTACCTTGAGCACACTGCACGTTCTTTTTGTGCTTTGGTTTTGCCTTTGTAAATATTCTACAGGACTCAAAAATTCTGATGCCATTTAAAAATGCCTTTTCTTGCTTTAACCTGACTTCACAGGAGCAGAGAGGGGAGGTGCAGCTATTTCCAGGCATTCTCTCTGCTCAGGGAAGTTTTAATTTGTTCTTCTTGGTGCTGCAGCCCATTTTTAGCATGAACTCACTGTGGTTATTATTATTTCTCAAGTGCCATGGACTTTCACTCTACAGGTCTGCAAAGTTGTTTCATTATAGCTATGCACATAGAGACAGTTTTCAGGAAATGCGTTAAAAATATTTCTTGACATACAAGTGTTTTTTAAAAAGCCAGGTAGCCAGATCTGGAGGAGAATACTGAGTAAGACTAAGAGGAGCCATCCCTTGCAGCTTGGACAGCCCATGTCAGACCATGCCTGCAAGACCAGCCCTGAAGATGTTCAGCCTCCCGTGCAGTCCCTGCCCTCCCATGGGGGCTGCCACCTACCTCCATTTTGAGGGAGATAAAGTTAGATAGGATGAAAAGCAAAAGATCCTGAGGAGCCCTTGGGGTGCCTTGGACACTTCTGACAGGCCAGCAAACTCTTCTGCATCTAGGGGTGCAGTGGCAGGATTTGACCCCCGCCTCTTGCTGCAGCATTTCCTGGGCTCCAGACCCCCGCTGCAGGACAGCTCACAGGAGCGGGCTTCCCCGGCTCTGAGCAAGCACGCTGGAACCGGCTGGCTCCATAACTCATTCCCAATCAGCTGTGCTCTCCAAGGCCCGCTCGAGGCCCTGGCTGCCAAGTGTAACGTGTCTCCTCTTACACCCACACCTGCAGCCCAGCCCGCTGTCACCCAGCCCAAGGTCTTTCCCGGCCGTCCTGCATCTGGCTGTGCCCTGCACCGGCAGCTGTCCTTTCCCCAGCGAGCGAGGGTCATCCTCCACTCGCCTTCCCCAGAGAAGGGTCCCCATGCCTTTGGGTCAAGCCATGGAGCCGTCTGTGCAGGCAGACATCTACCTGCTGTGCAGGGAAAGGCAATAGAAATTTCCCCATGCTGACCACAAGCTTTGAGGTGCACTTCTTTCACTCCCTCCCCACCAAAACAAGGGCTATCAAGATCTAGATTTAAAAAAAACATAAATATCCTCCCATTGCTGCTCCCTCGCTTCCTCCTGCTGCTGCTCATTCTCTAGCAACTGCTGCTGAGAGTAGCAACTGGGAATGGGGGGCTGTGCATGAGAGAGGGGTGGAAATAGGGCTGGGGAGACTCGTGCTTGACTTTAACCAGGGTTTGAGCTTGCAGTCAGCAGTTACTCATCCTGCACAAGGGATGGAACTGGAGAACATCGGTCCCTCTGGCAGGGGAGGGATCGCTCACTGCCAGTCTCAGGCAGGGTGGAGTGCCGGCATCCCGCATCTCCTCCTTCCCAGCCCTCTGGGCCAGGATTTTTGCTTTTGTGCTCTGGCTGCGTGCTTGTGCTAAGTTTATGCCTGTATGCAAATCTTTTGCAAGTATGCTTATTAAATTATTTGCATAAAATATCCCCAGAGGATCATAGCAGCTAGAAAGGGGCAGGGTTTGTCCATTTGCCTTAGAGACAGCAGAGGTGTAAGGATGTCATTTGTCAGTATGTGTGTGGATATGGATATGTACATATATCTCATTTACCCAGGCCAGAATGCGTCCACTTGGGAAAGTTAAGGCAAGAAGATTGTTTTGGATGTTGTCCATCTGAAACTTGGCAGGGTAGGAGTTAACCCTTCCTTTCTGGCCAGAAAGATTACAGCTGCCTGTCCTGAGAGCAAGGCATTACTGGACAGAACCAGCTGTGAAGAATTACTTTCTCTCCTTCCTCCTCCTTGAGAAGCCTTGTGTGCTGGGGCTAACTGTGAATGGAGAAGACTGCTCAGGAAGAGAGCTAGAGGGTAACCAGAGGAGAAGGATTTTTCTTTATATTTTATTGTGGAACTTGGCTGGAGCAAGATATTTTGAGCTTCACTGTGGACTTGGCAGGGTAAAGACACATCTTCTCCCTTGTCTTTGACTGAAGAGTCTTGTTGGATTTGTGTGGCTCATGTAATGTCTTTAACGAGTGTATACATGCATATGTGTGCTCTTCATGGAAGCAAAGCAGACTTGAACTCCAAGGATGTTTTTAAACATCTTCCGGTATAAGACTTGGGAGTGGTTTATCTTAGTTAGGATTGAGCTGCTAGTACAGCCCGAGAGAAGACCAAGTGGAAAAGGCATAAGGTAGTGCTTATATTTGTCTTCCTTCCTGAATACTACTAGGAAAGTAAAGTTATGCTTGATGGAAGTTGTGCCAGGAAAGAAGCTGAGATCTTGGCACCACCCTTTCTTCTTTCAGTGGCTGCCCTGCTCTGAGCTGGCACTGATCTCTGCAGGCTCCAGAGTAGAAAGAAGGTAGTTTCCTATAATTTGAACTTTGCTGCCTGGCATGCTTTCTGCTTTTGGGGCCTGGTCTTCTGCCAGCAGAAGCATATGCTGAGTCTGGCCAAAGAAGTCAATGGGTCTCAATTTGTACAGCATGGTACTAAAGGACAGCGATATTAATAAAATGAGGAAGCTCTCCTGAACACAGTCTTTAAGAGTTCCTCCCAGCTGATCACCTTCAATGTTTCAAAGCCCTGCTCTAAATGTTAACACTTGGGGTGGGGGTGGAGGTGTTAACTGGTCACTTGGGGTAGGGAGGGAAATAAGGAAACCAGCTCAGCTGATCTGACTTTTGGGAATCAATCCATTCCCTTAAAAGTGAAGTTCTTGCTCTCTTAGTAGCTTACCTTCTTTGTGGATTTTCAGAAGACAAGCCATCTGAGAAGCTTTCTCAAAACTGACTGAATTATGCTGTATTCACTATCCACAGATGGCCATTGCTTTTGAGGTTTATTGCAGTTATCCCCAAAGAAACCTCTACATATATATTTCCCTGGTGCATGAATCACAGAAAATAAGGTCAGAAGGGGTATCCAGAGATTATCTAATTTATCCCATTCCTTAAGGAAGGACAAATGGTGTATGCTTCTTGTATAACAGATGGGTATCCAACCTCTTTTTAAAAACATCCTCAGATAGAAATTTAATAGCTATGATCACCTATTCTAGTGGTTAACCATCAGAAAATGCATGCTACTGTATTGCTGTGTTTTGATCCCACTTCTTGACGTATTTGGATTTGGAGCACAGCATATTCCCTTCCCCTCTGCTGCTACCCTTTATGTACTTGAAGACTGTGGTTGTGCCTCCCTCTAATGTCTCTTCCTTACAATGGGGAAATATGGTCTTATGTGATTGTAGACTATATTTTTGAGACCCTTGATCGTTCTTGTGGTCCTACTGTGGTCCCCCTGCCATTGTTCCTCAATTTTCTTAAAATCTAGTGCCCCAAATTGGACACAGAGTTCCAGTGAGATCTTAGCAGCACTGGATGAAGTGGGAGGAAAGTGTCCCAGACCACGCAGAAGTCAGTTGTTTTTATGTTCTTTTTTTTTTTTCTTTCTTTCTTGCAACATCATGAAATTATTTACTTCAGTTTGGTTTGCCCGCTATTAAGCAGCTTTTTACCTTTGGAGCTTTAGAGTGTGTTTTCTAGCTGTGAGAATGTGATGCAAGTGTCAAAATCTCTAATAAAGGATAGGTTTGTTGCATCTACTAGTTATAGGAAAAATATCTGGGCGATTTAACAAATTTGGGTTAGTTTTCACTCACTTCCTTGTTATTTTCCAGATGTTTGTGGAACATTTCTTTATTTGTTCCAGTCTTCTGACACCTTGTTGGTTCTCTGTGGGGTCTCAGAGAGCTGCAAACAGCCATGAGATTGCTTCAACAAGCAGCCTAAGCACACAATATTTAATCCAAATAAGTATTCTTCACTTATTCTTTCTTCCTCCTAGGCTGAGTTCTTTCTCTGTCATCCATGACAGTAGTTGTCTGCAAGTGTTTTTTTTTTATTGAAAGGTGAAGTTAAAAAGGCAAGTACTTCCACTGTCTTCTCACTGCTAGCTTTCCTTCCCTGTTGGGTAGTTCTTCCATGGCCTGCATGTCCCTGCTAATGTATTTTATGTTTTCTTAATGTCCCATTCATCCTGTTGGTTGTATTTCTTTTTACATCTTGACTTTTCTGGTTTACTCCCTACATCTTCAACCTATCCATTTACATTCACATGCAAATGAATATATTTTCCATTTTCTGAATGCACTTTTTCTTGCATTAGAGAGGTTAATGAAGTGGTCATGATTTAAGCATATCATCCATCTCTTAAAACAGTTGCTTTCCCTTCTCTGCTGGGATTGTTTGAATTGATGTCTTTACCATTGTTTCTTTAAGGTGCTGCCAACTTTCCTGAATTCTCTTTTCTCTGAGAATTGTTTCTCATGAGTATCGGTTCTATGAGGTTTTTGAAATATGGGTTCTGGAAGTCCATTGTATTTATTTTGCTGTTCTCCTTCCTTCCTTTCCTACGACTTGTGAACTCTGTTGTTTCATGGTCATTCTCACCCAAGCTGCATTCCTCTTGCATGCTATAAGCAGTTCTTTCCCTTTGGTTGAAGTCAAATTCAGTTCTTATTTAATCAATTCTTATTTATTCTTTATGCTGTTTGCATTCTTCCATCAGGTGATCCATTGTCCTCTTCAGCATCCCTCCAGTTATTTTCTTATGAGTAATGGTATTTCCCCTACTTTATATGTCTCTGCTCAAGTGCTTGATGCTTGTAGGCTTGAAACCATTCCTTGCAGATCCTAGCTGCATTAATTCAGCAGGTCAGGGCACAGAGATGCTCTTCCTGCCTTGTGAGTTGAATGCTAGCTCTGATCACCAGTTCTTTTTCTTGGAACATCAATCCAAGTTCAAGCAAGTCAAAACCTTCCTGGTGATATCACCTGCATTCATTTCCAGGAAAAGAGTTATAAGTAGCTGATGCCACTGGTGACCAAAGCAGCTAGTGCTTTATTCATGGAAGGAATTTTCTCTTCCTCCTTTCATACATACACTGGTCTGACCAATACTAAGAAAGCCCACCCTGGATGTGTTGGTTCTAGCCAACTGCTAACATGTCAAATCTCTTAATTCCTATGGAAAATTCATAAGGAAAATATCCAAGATGCAATTAGAAGCTTATCTAATTGAAACTCCGTCTGGATTCAGACTGAGCTGCTGACATCTCTGGTGATTTGCTGTCGGAGGAGGGAGGCCTGATATCCCTCTCCTGTGTCTGGACCACTTGGCAGAGCAGGAGCCAATGTCCTGTAAAAATGGATGGCAGAATTCAGCAAAATGCAATAAAATATCCATGTCTGTGTAAAGGACATGTTCAATGACTAGGGAGGAAAGCAGACATCCATCTAGGTGATGAATTGTTAAGGTGGAATATATTGAGGTACCAGACATAGATACAATGGTACATTTCTCTTCATACAAAGACCTTCCTTTCACCACATTAGTCATGTGGTTGGCCTTGACCAGCTCACAGCTGCTTAAACTTAAATGTGAGTAAGATGGAGAGTATGGCAGATGACAGAAGAAAAAATGAGGTGTTTAAAGCTATTATTCCATCTTCTTTGACAGCATCCTGCTCACCGTCAGTGGAGTAGGGGTAATGCATTCCTCGTGATATTAGGCTAATGCACAGCAGCATCCTCAGCTGATACCATCCACTATTTCTGGTCACCTGGAAAACCTACCTGATGCTGGAGGAGGAGGGATTGTTTTTTATTAGGGTCCTCTATCATGTGGTGACCACTGTGTCACAATGTGTTTGGAAGTAAAGCAGTGAGACCTAAGGAAGTGCAGGTATGTACATGGAACTGCTGAACACTGTACTGGTGATGTCCCAGCGTGAGCATCGTGCCAGTCCAGCCTCAGCAGTGGAGGTGTGCAAGAGAAGCTCTTCCAGCACAAAGCAGTGTGCTTACACTGTGACACTGATTTTTTTTTTAATGACTGATAGCTGTGACATTTCTATAGATTTTGTCCAGTTACTAATGCATTTACTTGAATTGCTGCTTGATGGATAATTTGGTCTGATGTGCATGTTCATTCAATCTTTATTATCCCTTGCTGGCACCTCCAGTCCCTTATTATTATTTTGATAAATAAAATCAGACCTCTTCCTAAAAAATTATCTTTTGGGGCTTCCTTATAGCTGAGGTTGTCAGAGAAGTGATCATCCACATCAGAGTTTTTAAACTAAAATACTTGTGCCCCTGTCTCCATTAACACTCACATCTTGGGCAGTCTTTGACTTTTTTTTGTTTCAGCCAGTGCCTTCCAGCGCTTTCTGTAAGGCAGCGATGTGCAGGAGCAGACCTCTAGCTTGCAGCAGACAGACCAATTCATTTGAGATAAGTGACTCAGAGCCAGGACCCTGCCATCCGTTGTGCTGGATCAGAGTCACACTCACAATTCATCTGTTTAGGCCCTGATTAACCATTCAAATAAAATTTTTATCACTCCTAGTTAAAAGCAGACATAAATGAGAGCTTCCTCTTCTGAACAAGAGACGTTGCTCCAAAACAGAATTCCTTCTTCCTGGAGCCAGGCAAAATAACCAAGAGGGGTGGCAGATGATTCATCTACCAGTGCTTTCCATCAAAAACTGCAGCTAAAACAAGATTACTAAGAAGAGTAGCGCTATTAAAGGAGGAAACTGCTGCTCTAATTTTGTTAAGGAACATGAGATTATTTAAAAGCCTTTTAAAAAGTATGTTTGTTCCGGGAGAGGAGGGGTGAGGGAGGATTTTAGAGGAAGGGAAAAGGGAGAGGGAATATTAGTCTTTCTTGTCTATAAAGATTCATGCTGCTTTCTTTGCCCTAGCCAGCAAGGGTAGTGATTTCAGGAGCTGTTATAAGTCATTACTCCAGCCCTAATGAATAGGACACAACCTGCACCTTAGCTTTGCAGAGGCTGAAAGTATGGGGAAAAAAAAAAAGTTGTGGGGCATAGAGAATCTGATGCACTATACTGCATGTAATTGCAGGGTAAGATTTTTTCCAGCCTGAGTTTTTGTTCCTGGCCACGATGATCCCTAGCATATTCGCACAGCAGCAGCCTCACATTGTTCACTATTGCTTTATAAACTCTGAAAGCCGTGAGCAAGCAGCCCTCAAAGCGTGTGCCTCACTCCACTCACTGACAGCTAGTTTTGCACCTAGCTGCTTAGCACACGAAGCAGCGATGAAGCGTGTAGTGAAACAGGCTGCCACCACTTTCAGCAGCCTTCACCCTATCTTATTCACAGCGAATTACACAGCAAATACATGTTAGTGCAGTGACCCCATAGGAAGCAGCGCAGGGACCTACGGAGCTGGGAGGAGCAGGGATTTGGGTGAGTCTGCTGGTGCTGGCTGCTGTCCCTGGGATCAAGGGCAGAGCCTTCGCCTGGAAAGTTGGAGATTCCATTCTGCTTCTGAAAGTGGCTTCTTCACATACCAACTGGATGTATTGTAGGTATTACTGAGAAAGAGAGAAAGAGTATCTGTGCATCTGTGCCCTGTGTTACATGTAGCTTCTCCAAACATGATTCTGTGCAGAAAAAGCTAAAGGACCTAAGGAATCCATTAAACCAGGTGCTTCAGTTGTACAAAAAGCATTTTGTGTACAGTATCAACTCACAGTCAGAGCTGTGCATTTTGATCAGATTTTCAAGGTCAAATGGAAACTTGATGGTGATCCAGTCTGACCTCAACTGGTTTTCAGGCTTTTACTCTGTTTGCTGTTATTAAAAGAGAGGCTCTGCAGCAGAACTCCTCACATTCAGTTCAGGAAGGGGCACTCACCAGGCAGGATTTAGCCCAGGAGCTGCCTGACAAACTGAGAAAACACCACTGAGCAGCAGCAGAGAAAAAGCCCCAGGACCCAGCACAGGTTGTGCCTGTGCATTTCTCCTGGGCAAAGGAAGAGTGCACTGGAATGGAGCTGATACCTGTTCCTTAACCCTGTGCTGAAGTTGCACTGCTATTGTAAATTAGTAAGATGGAGAGTTTTAAATGCAGATCTCTGCTGAGCAAAATGTTATAAAACTTTGGCTTTGTAATATGGTGGGATGGGGGGGTTGGGGGAACTACAGCAGTTCTGGACTTGAAGAAATGTTACACAAAGGAGCTTGGAGAGTGAGAGAGGTTCCAGTAATGAACAATTTTGAATAAAAAGATTGAATTCATGCTGAAAAAAAATGTTCAGGATGTGGCTTGTTTTCTGTAGTTAATCCCTTTTAAATATTTAAGAAAAAAAAAAAAAAGAAAAAGAGAGAGAATGGAAATGGTGCTTTGTTTAAAAACAGGATCAGAGGTTCTACTAAACACGTGAAGAAATCCCACAGTTTATTGTACTCTAGGATCCTTCCCCTGAGTCTCACCCTACTCGTTGCAGTCTTGGAAGAGCCAAAAATTAATTTGCATTTTAAAAATGTGCGTCCAGGATTTGGTAGCCTCCAGACTTGGTTTTAGCCCTCAAAGCGTGTGTCCAAAGCGTATGTCACACACAAGCCATAATGGATGTATGCAAGGAAACGGGGAATCAGACCTGCTGGTACTTTAAAGTGCAAACTGACCCTGGTCTGGAGAGAGACCCCCCCAGCTCCTGTCCCAGACCCACCGTACGGCTGGTACAGCCTCCCCTGGCTGCCACACCATATGAAACCTCCCTCCACAGGCCAGCAACGTGCCCGGGGCCTCTGAAACCCTGGATCCATCCAGTGTGGACCAAAACACACGTTGCTGGCTGCATGCCCAAACGCAGGGCTTTGTGGGTGTATTGTGTCCTTGCATACATTTCCAGGCAAAACATATTACACCTAGCTTTGGATGCCAAACTTTTCCAATTATGAGAGAACAGTAATTCACCAAGGAGTAAGTATTCCTTCAATTTCCTTTGCTTGGAAATGATACTGAGAATCTGTTCTGAATGGAGGCAGATGAAAAATGCTACATGTTAATGCATATTCTGGGTTAGCTGTCTTTGTTAAATTAGAATGAATGCTGCTCATTTCCCATCTGGTCCTCTTTGACATTACTTCCAGAATATATTCACAGCTCTTATTTGTACAGTACAAATGGCTGGCTGTAGTACCAACTTTACCTTTTATAGGCTGCTGAAATGTTGGTGCCAGATCGCAAAATAACGTTCTACTCCTAGGAAGCATCTGTGGACATTACTTGCTCCAACAGTTTTCTTTTTTTCCTCCTCTTATTTTCTTTAAATGTAACCATATATGTGAAACGAGTTTGTTGTCAAACCGAGTGAAAGTTGACGGTTTGACAGCCCTGGAGCCTGAAATCTTCCTCGTGCAGTGAGGATGCAGCAGGCAGATCAAGCAACGTGCTATCAGCCTTCTCATCTCTTCTGCACAGCCTTCCCTGAGGGCTGAAAGAGCAGCTCTTTCTCCATCTGCAGCTGCTCATCGGTGCCTTTGCTGGCTGCTGTGCTGAGGGATTTTTGCTCTGGATCCCTGAGCACTCCGAGTTGCCCTGTAAAATACCAACACAACAGAAACCAAACAGCTCCCAGCCAGCACTGAATCCAGTGCTGCCGACCTGAGCTGGTTTTCTGATTATTCCTAAATTTTCCTATCCATGTGTGTTTGTTTCTGGTGGTTTCCTTAACAGGTTCCTCATTCCAGCAACCTCTACCCTTGCCCTCCGATGCGTTTCAGACCTACCTCGCTAAACAAGAGTGTTGTGATCTGAAACGCCCATGTTTGTCTGCCTGGAGTGACCAAGGGCTGCAGCACCACGCCGGGAATTCTCACCATAGCAACTACCAGCATTGACAGAATTTGGTACTTATTAAATAGGCTGTTTGTTTACCTCTCAGGCTGCCAGAGTAGACTAGGACCTGCAGTGAAACACTGCGAGCTGAACAATGCCAGGCTGCCGCGTGTATCTTCATGTGTAAAACAGATAATTACTGTGTTCTGTAAATGAAACAGATATGGAAAGCCTGCGTGGGGTAGGAGTGTTGAAGAGGTAGGGTGACACAGTATTATTATCAGAAGATCAGCAAGCATGCTCATCAGATGCTGCCAGGCAGTCTTGATGGATCCAGCAGAAAGTGAGTCCTGCTGGTCACATCTCCGTGACAGATGATCTAAGTGACCATGTTCACAGAGGTCAGTTCATGGTCTTAGCAAGCAGCATATGCACAGGGGGTGGGGAGGAAATAAATTATTGGTACCCCAGCAGAAAATAAGCAAGCTTGCAGGTAGACGCTCAGCACTCAGCCTCTCAGAGATCAGATGTATGGAAGTGGTTTTTAAGATGCTTGTCAATGCCCAAAATGTAGAACCCCATAGCAGTGTAAAAGTGATTTTCACAAAGCATCTCTCATCATCTGTGCAACTGTTTCAGTTCTGGCAATGTGGCATCTGCCAGCCTCTGTGCAACTCCATGCTTCCAGGGGCTGCAAACGGGTGTGAGGCTCCTGTAAGGTATGCTTAGCAAAGGATATAGGTGACAAAATCACCCAAGGTCAAACCTCTTCTGCCCACCCCAATGCTTCCCAACCTCCTTAGAATTGCCTCTGCGGGGGTGATGGTTTTAAAGACCCACACAGGGTTGCTGCTGGGCACCCACCACTGCTCGGGCAGGAGCAAGTCGATGCTCAGCCTTGGCACAAGCTCTCTGAGCTGTGGTGTCCCACGAGTGCTGTGCACTGGGTGCCAACTGCCTGTGCAGGCACCCTGTCAACAAAACCTTGGGGAAGCCCTGTAAAATCAGCTAAAATCCTGGAGAAGGAGCACGTGCAGTTATGGCCAGAGCACAAACTGGCAGCATTGAGCATCAAGCACCCCATGGCGCACAGCTGCAGTTTCTGTCTGGCAACCAAAGGCATTGCCCGCTTTCCCACCCATCCCCTATGAGCCTGCAGTTTGGGTGGGAATTCCTGCCTGCCCCTGCCTACCTGCTGCCTGAACCCCCCTGAGGCTGAGCATGTTGTTGGCTTGAGGAGCCCAATCCAGGCAGCAGCTGCAGCGCCCAGCTCTGAGATGCTGAAGAAGGGCAGAGAAGCCATCCTGCCTAACCCACATCTGGCATCCTCGTTAAAAGGGGCCCGGGCTGCTGCTCCCCAGGCTGGGAGGGGAATGGAGGTGAGCTGGAGTCACTTTCCATACCATCACCTTGTTAGAGCATTTCTGTAAGAGGGACAGGTCCAAGCCCCATCCCCTTCACCTTTTAGGGGAGCACTGTAACTGTCTGGTCACTGGTGAGATGTTTAGGACTTTGTGCAGGCAGGTGCTTGTAGGAAAGGAGGGCAAAGGAGAGGAATGTCTCCATGACAAAGGTGAGCCTGGAAACCAGACTCCATAGCTCTGGTGACTGCAAAAACCCAAGGACTCCATAGGCTTTTATTAACACTTTACCTCAGGTCTTACCTTGAATTAACCTCTCTCCTGTCCTTAGGCAGTAATTCTTGCTCTTTTTTTTTCCCCTAACCTTATCACTTTGCTAATAGTCCTCTCTTCTATGCAGGTGCTAACCCCTCTTTTTTTACGTTAAGTAATTAACAAAATTAAACTCAAGAAATTGCATACAGATACCCCCAGCCTAGAACTGACACTTCCCTTTCAAACCCAAAGAAGGCTTTTTAGGCCTGGAAACCTGCCTGGTTTCTCTACCCTTGTGAGCTTGTCTGATGAGGGGCATTATTTCTCCATACAACCCTGGCCTTGCCTAACAGCGGGGAGAGGAAAGCCCAGTGCTCTTGTCGCTGTTCCCCCAGCTCTTTCAGCGTCTGATTAATTTTAAATGCAGAGTGCTTTCCTTAGGGGTGCCCTGAGCACCAGGCTGGGGAGCAGTTTCCACTCCTCATCTCCTTGCTAATGAGAGCCTCAGTTATTTTTGATTCAGCATGGGTGGGAGGAGGGATGGAGAACGCCACTGTGTCCCAGCCAGGTGTGGGTGCTGTCCCGAGAGACTTCCAGTGGGCTTGGCTCCTTGTCTGAATGGGCCCATGGTGGGAACCAAGGGGGTCTGGTCCCCGCAGCTGGGCTCCTTCCTGCTCACAGCAGCAAGGAGGTACCCCAGAAGGCAGCAGGGAATAAATCACTGCAGCAGCAGTGGTTTCAACTACTGGGATCTTAGGAGGGTTTGTGCAGGCTAGGCCACCACAGCTTTGCTGCCACCACCCAGGGAGCAGCTCTGAGCACAGCTGATCTCACCCAGACCGACATCGTGATGTACAGGGTAGCATGACAGTTCACTTGGGCATCACAGTCCCTAGTGACTTCACTATCCTCCGGTTCTGGATGCTTGACTTTAGATGGCAAAGGCTTCATTTTCCAAGGTGCTAGACTCCCCTTATGGTTGCTGCAGTCAGGGCAGAGCACAGCAGAAGAGTCAAATTAGAGCCTCCAGTTTGGTTAGAGAATGAGGAAAGCAGCAGCAGCAGCATGCCCGGAGGGGAGAGGTTATTGCTCTCCCTTTGAAAGGACAAGGATGGAGTTCAGTGAAGGTATGAGGATTAAGCAAATGCTAATGGTGAGCATGTAAATGGGTGATCAGATTAGAGAGAGAGCTGCAGGCCCTTACATGTGGGGACAAGCAGAGTTATGGGGCAGCTGCTGGCCACGGGGCTCTTGCTTTGGTGGCTCCTGCCTCTCCGAGAGGAGCTGCTGTGCCTTGTTTCCAGGTTGCCTGCAGCAGGTTGGTGTGTTGCTCTTGTTCCAGCCTTACCACTTACTGTGACCAGGCACATTTCACATTTCAAAGTATTTTTTTATTGACTGTCATATGGCCTTGAGTATTTCAGGCTGATCATATGAAAGACCTTCAACAGCTAAAATGTCTTCAGTGTCAGACATCTGATAGTGCTTGAAGATGCAAAGATGTTGACAGATGGTTTCCTGCCATTCAGTTCTGCAAGGAGAGGGGTGGTGGCATGTGGGGTGGTGGACTCTGATGGGGTGGTAATTCCCTGCTCATTGGAACGACCTTTCAGTCAGCTTTATGTGGGTCTTCCTCAGTGCAGGATAAAATCATGGTCCCTTGGAAGTTCATCCCATGGACAAAAGGACACTTAGAAAGTGTATCATTGCTCAAAAGTAAGCAATGTGCAGAATTAATTGCATTAAAGAGAAAAAAATATTTGTACGTGGATTTTGTAGGTGATTAAGCTAGGTAAGAGGGAATATGGTTTTTTCAATGGATTATTTCTTTCTGCTTTCCTATTGTCATGATTTCTGATGAACTGCAGTTCCCCAACTGTACTTCCAAACATCAAGGAGAAGAGTTGTGGACACTGTGGAGTTTAACACGAGAAGAAATCTGAAGCTGCACATCCATGATTTGGAGCTGAATTGAAACTGGGCTTCGGGGGTAGCTGAGCCCAAATTAGACCCGAACCCTCATATTTATCTTGGTTCAAATACCTGTGAGATGACTGCTGTGAATTAGATAATAAGTCTCTTTGTTTCCCATTTATGACTTGTCTTCTTTTACTGTCTCACATTTCCAGCAACGAATGAGCCCAACTGCCAGTTCAGAGAATTATTTTTGCAGCAGAGCATGCCTGATGGAAAAGACACCCATTGCTATCCATTTCCATTAGCAGCCTGTCAATAGAAATTAAATTACATGAATAAGGCGCTATCGGTGCCAACATCACTGCAGGAAAACATTAATTAATCCTCATTTACATTAGTCAGTGCTACCATCAAATAGACTCTTCTGTTGCTACAAAAGACATTTCCACAAATGATTGTTGCTGTCTGATAAGCAGATTCACAGAACCTTGCTGATTCACTTGCTGGGCACTCGCCATCACATTCAGGGTCTGAATGAAGCAAATGCTTTGTGGGATCCTATTCAAAGCCCAGGTTGAATGTTGGGCCTCCAAGTCCTATTCAAACCAACCCAGACATTGAAAAGGTGGGACTTTGGCCTTTAACAAAAACAAATCCCCAATTAACTTACAAAAGTCGAAGCAAATTTATTTTTCTAAGGAGTTCGTGATGTGCCCATCACCATTATATCTAAACATCACGGAGGGTCTAATGGTCTTTCAGAAGGTGCTGTACTATAGGAGGAAAACAGAGGGGACTGATCCTTCCCTTCTGGCTGGAGAAAGAAGGATCAAGAGCTGAACTCTTTCACACATGAACATTTAAGTAAGACATAACCTGTTTAAATCACAGGATGTCTTTACTTTTGGATTGTTGAGCCCTGCTGAAATCCAGATTTGGAAAGAGGCTCTGTCTCCACTGCAGACTGAATGGAGCTCCTACATCCAAACACTGCTGCCCTTTGAGGGTCTCCAAGCCTCAGCTCTGCAGTGTGGCTCACTCAGTGGGGCTGATCCCCACTGCCTCCCTCCCTCTGGGAGAAGGAAAGTGAGGAACAGTGCAGCTGACTCAGAAGAGCCATTTTCTTCACCCATCTTTTGGGGAGTAAAGAAAACACAGTGCAGGGCAGGATGCACAGCTGGGGCTCATCTGGTGCAGTGGAAGTCACAACGGTGTCACTGTAAAGACCAATGACCCCCCAGGCTTCCCTGATGCTCCCAGACTCTCACCATCCCATCCATCTGCTGAGCTGGCACAACTGGCTTCACTACCAAACAACACGGATGTGGATCTGCAGCTTAAGGCCAGCAGCTTAGGGCCAGCAGCCCTCAGTCTCCCCCCAGGTCACCTCTTGGGAAGGGAGGGTTTGCAAACTGGGACGGGTTAGAAATCAGTTTGGAGAGGTCAAGTGCCTGCTTTGGGGTTGTAAGCCCTGTTCCTGGACCTGGGTACTGGACATAGCAATATTTACACTATTTCCAAGTCCTCCCATGCCTCCTATCTGCTCAGGCTGAGCGACACATCAGGCAGAGCTGGTTGCTGTGGGTGTCTCTGCATGTAGTGGAAGCCAAAAATGAAGGCAGCTGTCCAGGTGGTTAAAAACAGAGGGATGAAGAAGGAGGAGTGAGGAAAAAGCTAAGAAAACATCAGAATGTCTCTAAGTCATGGCAATGACTTTCTAAATAGGTTGCATTGCACGGCTGGCTTTGCTGGCCACTGAGGTGACTGCATGTACCAACACCACATTTTATTCTTCTACTTTGCTGCAGAAGGCAAATGGTCTAATGGGAGGTGGGAATGAGTGGAAATGGAAATTGTGATCACCAGCAGCTTTTGCCAAGAGATAAGAAATGCCATTAGTGGTTCTTCTCCCTGGCAGACTGCTGGGCCATGGGTGCTGCTCCGCCTCCCTGACCATCCAGGAGAGCACCTCCTCCAGCCACCACCACCACTGGGAGCTGTTTGGAGGCACAGAGCTGCAAATTCTTATCTCTTGTGCAGACCTGTGCTCTTGTGCTCAGCATCTTTCTTTCACCCATGTGGAAAAGTAGGATTGGTATGGGTTGGTACACTGAAAAGTGCTATTTTGAGCCAGTAATGAGGATAGAGAAATAACAGAAAAAATCAGCCTGAAATCCCTGGATTTTGGTAGGTTTTTAAATCCTATTCAATGTTTTGGCTGTATAGTCTCTGGCACGAACTGCTGGTTATTGTCTTAAGTCTCTAAATCTCTTGTAAATGTCCTTCCACTTCTTTCCTTCCTTTCACAAGGCATGTGTTCAGCCACCAAATGACTATATGGGGATGTATTAAGCAATAAACAGCAGAGTCCAGACAAAAAAGCTTAGCTGGGATAAAGATAAGACAGTATCCACACAATCAGTGCATGCACGGGCAAAAACGAGAGCAGGAAACGTGGGATGCACCTCACGAACACTGTGCACAGAAGCAAGATATACCCCATAACCCTCCTGACATTTAGAGTGAGGAAGTGGACATGTAAACAGCATCTATTTATTGGTCCTGGCCCAGCACGAACTGTCCTGGGTGTGCAGGGATGGGCAGTTTTTCCATCCTGGATAGGAGGAGATGCTACAGTGGGGCTTTGAAGCTCTGCTGGTCCATGTAGGGGCTGCTTTCGACAGTGCCCAGCCTGGTCCTGATGGGCATAGGTGTGCAGATCATCGACCTCCTGCTCCAACTCTCTCTACAGCTATTGATCTATATATAGGCAGAGAGCATTTCCGTGCATGTTCCCCTAGAACTGATGCCTGAAAAGATCTCTGCAGGAGATAATGGTGAACAGCCCTCAATGAAAGCGTGAGCTAAATCTGATTCACAGCATTCGTTTGAAATGTGTTACCCAGTCATCTGCTACCTTGTACTGCGTGCCAACACTCATAGAATGAACTGCTGATCGTTCACTTAATAGCTACACTGTGGCTGAAAAGCTGGGGACTCCTACATCATGTAAATTTGCCTAGATTTCATACGCCTACTGTTGACCTCCAATCCCTTTTAGAATGGTTTAGTTCCTCTGAATAGGATGGATTCATTCTGGGTTTTTGGTGAGGTAAATGAAATGGCAGTCAGGTCCCTAATGTTATGTTGTTGAATTACCCATGGCAGAAAATCTGAACTCAGGTAAAATGGCAGGTGTTTAAGATTTTTACATTCTCATCTCTAGTTTTCCTTGCAGGAGCTGCTTTTTTTCTCTCAGTACATCTTTACCCACTTTTCCACATCATGAACCTTTCTACTTCAAAGCCACGGGTGAGGATACAAGGGGTATTGCTCCAGAGGATTCTCACCAGGTGGGACAAATAAAATTAGGAGCAATCAGATAAAAATAATATGGCACCATGAAAGACTGATAATGCTGAAAGTGGAGAAGAAATTATGGATAGCCTTACCTTGGGGATTTTAAAAAGCAGTGAATTAAAAAAGCTAACTGCACTATGTGCTAAGACATCAAATCCAAAAATCAACTTCAAATTACTCATCACTTTAGAAAATGCCCATTTAATTGAAAACAATTTCCTTAGCTAAGCTCAGAGACTGGTTTCAGTGAAGACCCTCTGATGTCTGGACAAGGCTTTATTTAGCATGCAGCTGGGATTTTTCCCACATGGCCACGGTCCCTTTGCCAGGTGGACAACCTGGTGTCCATGTCCCTTGTGCTCCCACAGCCCAGGGACTGGCAACCAAGCGGGACATGAGGGGGGAACACTGCCCAGAGACAGTGACAGATGTGATTTCCTTCTCCTCTGCTCCTGGACATCAGGTGAATCCAGCTGGCTGGAAGCTCAGTTGATTGTAAGACCAGGTGGGAGAATCTTGCCTCCCGTCTTGCATGCCACCTCCCTCCAGCCTTTCAGGCTTGGTGCTCCAGGAGGAGCTGGGGGCTCACTGGGAGCACACAGAGCTCTGAGGGGCTTTTACAGTGTCTGCTGAAGAAAGCAGATGATGAGTTACACAAGGAAGGAGAAGAGATGGTCTGAGGAGGGTGTTTTAGTACCAGGCTGGAGAAACTGTTTCTTCCCCTGCACCTCCCATTGTGCAAGTTGCACAAATTACATGGCAAATTACTCACATGCAATTTTTTAGTATATTTCTAATTTTCTAGATGCCCATCATAAGACCATTTATTTTACTGACACACATTGCCACCATATCTACACGTCTTTTAAATACCTCCAGGAATGGTGCCACAGCCACTTCCCTGGGCAGCTTGTTCCAATGCTTGACAATCCTTTCAGCGAATAATTTTTTCCTAATATCCAACCTAAACCTCCCCTGGCACAACTTGAGGCCATTCTTCTTGTCCTATCACTTGCTACTTGGGAGAAGACACCAACAGCCACCTTACTACAACCTCCTTTCATGTACTTGTAGAGAGTGCCTTCCATGTGAAGCAGAGAGCCAGAGTGAAGCCCTTGGACATCAGCAATCATTGCATTATTTACTCTCTGCTTCTGATGCTCCTGTCCCTTTGTGGATCCACTGGGCATGCGTGTACACGTGCACTGGGAGAGGGGTGGGAGATAGCCATTGACTTGGCTGTGCTTCAGTAGGGATGTAGGGGCCCAAGGACTGGATTAATACTTGACTTGAGATTTCCAGATGTCTGTGTGCTCACAGCCAGTACAGGGTCTTTATGTTCAAATCATAAAGCCCACTTAATGCTATAGAACATGAAACATTCAGAAAAAACTCAAGCTGAGCACTCATAGTAATAGGGAAGATGACAATTTTGACCTTAATCTCCTAGTTTTTCTTTTTCCAGCTATCAAAAAAAGGTCATGCCATTGTGACTCTCAGGGAGTCATGCTGTTGGAGTCCTCAATGCTGGCAAACTGCTCAGCTACTACAAAGAGCAATTGCTAGCAACAAGACAAGAAAATTGAGGTAATGATGTAGTTAAAGATATCCTTAATCCTGCTATTTTACCTGTGCAGTACTTGGTTTTCCAGTGCTATTTATAGTTTCAAATATATGAACAGTTCCTTACCTGTCATGAGATATAAGAAGGGAAACATAGATCGTCCTCAGAGACTGCAGTTTCATGGCTTGATCCTAGGATGGTTGTTCATTGACTCAGCTAAAGTAACTTAACAGATTTGGTAGCTTTAATGTGAATTACATCTCAAATTAGACACAGCAACCCAGTGGGATGAAAAGCTGATGTAGAAAGGAGATGAAGATTTGCCAGGATGGTGAGATATCGAGTGCATTTGGTTACACACACTTCTTGTTTGTGTTGCTGTAATCCTTAGAGGCCTAGCTGTGGTTCAGCACCCCGTTTTGCAAAGTTCTTGTTGGTTAGAATCATACAATCACAGAATGGTTTGTGTTGGAAGGGACCTTAAAGATCATCCAGTTCCAACCCCCCTGCCAGCAGCAGGGACACCTTCCACTAGACCAGGTTGCTCAAAGCCTCATCCAACTTGGCCTTGAACACTTCCAGGGAGGAGCAGCCACAGCTTCCTTGGGCAACCTGTTCCAGTGTCTGACCACCCTCACAGTCAAGAATTTCTTCCTAATATCTCATCTAAACCTCCCCTCTTCCAGTTTAAAGCCATTTCCCCTTGTTCTATCACTACCTGCCTTTGTAAAAAGTCCCTCTCCAGCTTTCTTGTAGCCCCTTCATGTACTGGGAGGCCACTATAAGGTCTCCCTGGAGCCTTCTCTTCTCCAGGCTGAACAGCCCCAACTCTCTCAGCCTGTTCTCAGAGGAGAGGTGCTCCAGCCCTCAGATCATCCTCGTGGTTCTCCTCCTTTGTTGTACATTTGCTTTGAGATAACAGGTAATTGCATAGGAAATAGAAGTTGGGCAACAGACCAGGACAGGGTTTTGCTCTCAAAGGCTACCCAGAAAAAGTGGGGCATTTTTATGGATAAGTACATGCCAGACATCCTGTCAGGATCATATTTAATCAGTCAACAGTGATGACCCCCCTAAAAATTGCCATTTGCCTTAGATAAGACATATCTCTCTGATAACCTCAGTATTTGCCTTATTCAAGATATTTCCATAAGGAGTACAATGAACAAGATGCTATTTATTTAAGCAAAATTATTGATGTAGGGAATGGCTGTGACTCAGGTACTCGCAAGCGCTCTCGCGTAGCTGATGGTCACTGTGATGTCCTGTTTCAAAGGAGCCATTTCCTGAAGGGCTGAGGTGACCCATCCCTGGACAGCCCTGCCAGCCTGGGGCAGTGAGCACAGCTCCTTGCTGCTCTTCCCACCCACTGCCCCCAGGAAGCTCTCCCAGATGTCTGCTACATCCCAACTTGCCATGGAGAGACTCAGCAAAGCTGCTGATACATTTTTCATCAATGTTTTCAGTGTGTTTTTTCAGTTTTCAACCAAGGTCTTCTTCCCTGGTTTTCAGGTACCTTGATGGCTGTGGCCAGGTGAAGGTGGTGGGCAGGGAAGGGCAGTGGGTGAGGATATGACTGAGTCCCTAGTTTAGGGGTTACGGAGGTGGACTGGGAAAGACAAGGTCATGTTCCCAGCAAGTGTCTTTCTTACCTGGTAAAGCCAGATGCTGAACTTAGGAAATGGAGAAAATGCTACAGAAGGGAAATGGAAGAGGAAATCTCCCAAAAGCAAGGCAATCTTTCACCCTCAGGAAAATTTCTGCACAAGAATCGGCAGAGATTTTAACTTCTTCACTGCAATTCATAAATATATATATATATATATATATATCTGCATATACATTGTGCCTATGTCAAATCCCCCAGCCCAGGCATGGTATGCTGACCACTCAATTGAATCTGTGAAGAACATTATACAGACCTACAGACCCAGGAATGACAAGGATTTTACAAGGGGCATATATACACACAGGACCCTGAAGCCTAATAAGGAAACTCTTTACCATTTGTTTAAAGACCACATAATTTATGTTTTTCATCATCTCACAGAGGAGAGAAGGTTGTTTACTTTTATTTGTTGATGCAGCAATTTTAAACATACTGTATGGTATGTGGAGTCTATCTGGGAAAAAAAAACCCCACACCTTATTGATCGTGGTGTAACCAAGCCAAAAGCCATGGCACAGAAAGAAGAAAACTGTGTGTAAAGGCGAGAGAGTGAACCATCCCTGCTCACCTTATGCACCAGCACCCTTTATGCAATGTTTGTGATCGAAGCCCCATTGCAGGAAGAATTATAGGAAAAGTACAAAGAAAGGTTAAAAATGCCAAATTTGAGGTGTGACTTGAGGGCAGAAGGAGGGGGAGGTACCCAGGGAGTCCCTGCAGGCTACACAGCTCCCAGAAGCCATGGGTCAGGATCCAAGCCCTCGGGGGCAGGTAGCTGTGAAACCAGAGGAACAACAGCGAGGCGACTCCACGGAAAATCTGCAGTGATAAATTGTTTGCTCTTAATATAAGCAGGTTCATAAACCAATCTGATCCCTGAAGCTTGAGAGAGACCAGATACCAGAAAGCATAGTTGCAGCTGCAGAGCTGGCAGAAACCATACCTGGGATCCTGACCCAGGTATAGCGTTACATCGTGCTTCAGACAGGTTTGATTACCCGCGATGTCCTCACTAGGTTGCCCAGCACTGTCACGTAGGGTGAAGCTCTCAGAGCTAAAACAAGCTCTGATTTTGTCATCACAGGCAGAGCGTTGTGTCTTGGGTGGGCACAGTCTGTCTGTCAGCGCTTCGGGAGCGCAGGATGCTCTCTGCTGGGCTGCCAAGCAAAGCACTGTCGGCTGTGGGGCTGAGTGTGGCTCAGCACCACTACTTGCAGCACGGAGGTGGGCAACCTGGACAAGCCCCTGGGATGCAGCTGCCCCTGAAGCTGCCCCTTCTTCAGGATCCCAGCCAACAGGTCCCCTCTTGGCTGTAGAGCAGCAGCAATGCTAACCCCAGCTCAGCCGTGGGTACCAAGCCAAAGCTGGGGTGACCCCTCGATTTCCCTCTGTGCACATCTCATCACCCCATCCACCCCTCAGTCCCTACCCCGAGGAGTTTAAAGCCCCTCCTTTCCCTGTGGTATCCTCGCATCTTCTCCTGTTTTCATTTGCAGTACACAAGTGCGCTGATGGTTGTAAGTGGGGACAGCAGACCTTCAATTCTTCAAACTTTTACAAGAAAAGAGTGCACTTTGCCTAATATGGGCTGCTCCCTGGGCTCTTTGCTTACATCTATAATTTTAAACAGAAGGAGTGGATTTTGCTTTTATTCCCTCCTTGCTCTCATTTGTTTTACTGTAAGGAAAATGTGGCCATGTCATCTTACTTCTTTGTGCAAAGAGTTTGAGTTGAAGCAACAGATGAAAAGTTACAATTTAAGCTTGATAGCACAATTTCATAGACCTGATATGCAAATGGTAGATATACACTTAAAAAGCTAGATTCTGCCTTTAGTTCCTCAGCCAGATTGAAGTAGGTGGGCTAATCAAAAGAAAGATCTAATTCAAACCTCTAGCTTTGTTTATAGCAACTGTTTTTTCCATCCTGAATATGCTCTTAACATAAATTGTTAACTTTTTTTTTTTGTAATGCCTGTCTTTTATGTTTATATCTTATGCAGCTGTGAATTTATTGGCAATATCTCTATCAGAACTTCTTGTGTTGTACCAAACATATATTGAGGCATTTTATATAGAGAGAAAAAACTTCATTGTGCACGGACTTTTCCCTGTCCTGTAGCTTAACTTTTTATTAGAGGTCATGAAATCAAGATATCAAGCAACAAAGTGGCTAATGGGTAGAGTGGACTAAGAAAATCCTCTTCTTATCTCTTCCTCCTCTTTTCTAACTGCAATATCTTTTGACAAAATGAAGTTTTAGCTGCATTGAAACTTTTTGGCTCTCCTCAGGAAAATTTGGATTTCCTTTATGGAATAGAGAAAGGCTTTTTATGCAAAAATTACTGGTTTTACTAGCAAAAATATTTCAGCAGAAATATTTCAACTAAATTTACTAATAGCAGTGTACCTTCTGTTTCTATCTATTAGTAGGTTATATTCCAGTCAGTACTTGAAATCAAATAACTATTAATACAAGGTAGCTTCAGCCTCTGAATTCTTATGTTCAAATGATTCAGTCTGAATTTTCCTTTGTTCATGGAATAATCCTTATTTTCTCCTTTGGGAGATGCACTTTACTGTCCATGTCCATTTTGCACTGAAGACTTAATCAGTCACCATGTGTGGACAGCATGAACATGCAAAAGCTTTTCAGCCTCTCACCCTTCTGTTCCCTTGGTTTGTACCGTGGTGATACCCAGGTTGTCATTATAAACACATGTATGACCTGCTGTTATAACAAACAGCAACTGCGAAAGGAGCATCAGGCAGTGCAAGGGAGGCGAGGCCACCACCGCATCGTCTCTTTTGGAGACTTTGAAGGCTGGAAGGTGATGCCTGCATGGCTCAGAGCAGTGGCCCAGGTACCAGTGTGGTAGGGGTGGTGTGACACACTGCTCAGTTGCACCAGCCCAGGCCAGCAACCCATCTCTGGGCTCATTAGCTCCAGCCATGCTGAGTTTCAGCCAGACGGACCCTTCCCACTCTTCATCCCCGGTGACTTGCTCCTGCTCGGCTCCTACTTCTTGGCCATGCTTGCAGGAAGGTACTGGGGTCTGGTGAGGACAGCAGCAGAGACCACACTTGACTGTAGGGAAAATGTGGGGGGTTTTTTTCTCCTTCCCTGTGTCATTGTCCAAGTGGGTCATTTTCCTAGGCTGGCTCATGGAGATGCAGCATGGGCAGGTACATGGAGGGAAGGTTTCTCTGGTGCTAGCGAGGGATGAGGTGGGGAGGGAGAGATGCAGGGATGACAAGAGCCAGCCATGCTCTTGAAGGAGACCCCTCATCCCCATGTCTTGGACTAGGTGGCCAGAGCAGCCTCTGGTGAAACACAGCCCAACTGCTTCCAACAGGCCCTTGATTAAGCCATTATGTTTGTGACTAATTTCTTAAATATCTGCTTTCCTTCTTATGTTCTCTCAAGAGCCTCGCACTCCACAGTTGACTCACACACGAGCAGGTGCTGCTGGCAGAGACGGCGCGTGCCGATTTCTCCACCTCTGCCTCCGTACCGAGCCCCAGCTCTGCTCCCCTGGCATCCCCCATCCCCAGCATCAGGGACAGATTATGCCCAGACCTGTTCTGCTGCCTGTGGGGTCAGAGAAGTGACACCATGAAGTAGCTCACAACATCCAAAGATCCATCTAGGTGAAAAAAAGGCAATTTTACTGTTTGCCTTTCCTCTTGATGAGGAAGAGAGTTTTGCAGTGCACAAGGAAAGTCTGGCATCAGAAAACAGAATGTTTTCCACCCAGAAACTGTCTCATCATTTCTGTGATACCTCTGTATTTCTAAAGAAATCACCGTTTTCAGCACTGAGTGCTGCATGGAGCAGATTATGGTATCATGGCTGAGTGATCAGGGTAGGTCTCTGAACAAGTTGGTCAGCTGCATGGTGGGGATGAAAACTGGATTTAACTGCAGCTGTTACACCACTGACAAACGAACCTGTCCTCCCAACCGAGTCAGTCTTTCCTAAGGGAATGACAGGAGGGGCCAAACTCACGCGATGCTGTAATGAAATAATCACCAGAGCACTTGTTCGAAAATTGCAGGTCTTGCATTCCCTGAGAGCAAAGTAATTCAGCATCATCAGCCCTCTATGTGCAGCTCACACCAGGCACTGAGACAAGGCATGGACACCAGCACTGGACCTCACTTTGCATTTAGGGAGCGGTGAAGGATGGAGTCAAGTGAAGGGGTTGTGTCTCCTTGAGTCTGGCATGGGCAAGGGGATTTTGCCTGCAGTGTGGCTGCAGGGTGTATCCTCTGTCTTCTGGTAAAGCCCTGCCATGATTAAGGCACGATTTGGGGTGCTGTGGGCTATGGGACGGGAGAGCAGGCAACCATTTGTCACATACTCTCTTTGAGGTGTTGTTCCCTTGGTGGCCCACATCCCAGTGTGTCAGCTCCATCCATCCAGAGGATACAAGGAAGAGCTGTGCTGCCCAAACAGATTCCCAATTGCTCTGCATGGATGCTGGCTTTGGCCCACTGGGACCAAAATGGCACAACCCAACTATTTTGGGAGCTACAGTTGCTCCTGAGCTCCTGTGAGGCATTTGCCAGCCTTGCTCTGCCCTCTCTGCTGCTGGAGGCCCTGCACAGCGTCAGCGAGGACCATGCAAACCAACCGTCCTGGCAGCAGCGAAAAACATCACCTCAGAGAGCTCTGCAGTGGGAGGAGAAAGGGCAGCAGTGGCCTGTCTGCAAAGACCTCACACCATGTTATTAACATATGGTAGCAAGAAAAACATCATCAGGAAAGACTTTCCTGCCCAGCGCAGGGGCACGGCTGTGTTCTGCATCGGGGCTGTGCTGAGCCAGCCAGTGGATCTATACAATTTCCAGACCCCTTCCTTCCTCGTCCTTAGCCTGGGAGAGCAGATGCAGCACCTCTGAGCTCATTCCTGCTTTTCCTTCCATATTAGGCAGACCCCTAAGTGTCGTGCCCTTCGCAGAGCTAACATGATCTCCAGATAGCAGCAGATGGCACTCGACGGCTTGTGTTGTGTCCGCAACTCCTCGCGCACGTTTCACCCTTCTCGGGGCTTCAATTCCCTCCCCCATCACTGTGCCCCATCACATCATCTCTTGGGGGTGCAATTGCTGGACCATGCTCTTTCTCCTGTTTGGAGATATCCAGCTGCCATCCATGGATGTGCTTCTAATGAGTGCATACCACTTGGATCAAAGCTACTGCTGCTGTGGAGAAGCTTTCCCCAGAGAGGTGGCAGAGATGTCTCTTCACCTTGGCCAGTGGTCTCCCTGTGACCTGTACCAAACCATAAAAAAGACAGTAAAATAACTGAAAAATGACATCTATCATTTGTTTGCCTTGGCTTCTGCTGGCGCCTCCTCATCCTCTCCTGCACCATGAAGCTACAGGGCAGTGAGATCATCCATGTTCCCCTTGCTATGGGTCAGCCCTCACTGGCCCACTTGGTGCTCATGTTGCTAAATATAAAGAGGATGAGTGGCACCGGCAAATACATCTAATTGTCATGCAGCAGATTTTTACAGTAGATGTCTCATACTGATTTGCCACTGTAGTCATTGAAAGGTGGAGCGTGCACAGGGTAAAAGCCTTGGAGATGCCTTACAGACACTTGTCTGTAACAAGTGAAGCTCGTACAGAAACTTGTCCTGGAAACAGTTGGATTTTGAGCCATTGTAAATGTTTGAAATATCTACACACCGTATTTATCTTAGCTCGTGGCTTCAGCACTGAGCATGTTCTGCAGTCTGTAACCACGGAGCAAGGGGGTTCTGCCTCTGCCTGGCAGAAGAAATGGCCTAGTGATTGGGTTTGGGTGATTAATGTAACCAAACGTTAAGTGTGCGTGTGAAGTGGAATGAGGTGTTGCTCGTGCAACCCCGTCCCCCAGCCTGGCAATCAGTCTGGGTCAAGAGTCATGAATTTATTTTCTAGTGGGCAGATAGATAAAACCTGCTTTAATGCACAGAGAAGTGACTTAAGCTTGATTTCACATGGCTGATTCCCACCAATGAATCCATCATTTTGGCACTTGGTATAAACCAAAAGATGGGAAACAATGGTCTTGCTTGATAACAAAGAGTAGATTACGTGGGTCACCTTCTTGGGCTGACATACACCCCCCACCTGTGTGGATTATCTTTATTCCCCAGCTGCTCAGGAGGGATCCTCAAGCATGGATCATGGTGAAGACCAGCTGGTGTAGCTCCCTGTAGCTCCTTTGCAGCCCCACACCATTCCCTGAGACCATCCAAATCATCCCACACCATCCCCCTTTCTTATCTCTAAAGATATTTGGCCTCAGCATCAATTTCTTCAGAGCCTGGGCAGAGAGTTTCACTGCCACCTGATGAAATTTCCTGCTGTCCACACCTAAGGGGGAATAGTGGTGGCATCCTGAGGTCTTCCAAGTTAGTGGGAAGGTCATTTCACATCTTGTCCTTAATGCCTGCAGGTCAAACTTCAACACAGATGCTGTGCAAGGAGGAATAAACCGAGATTTGGGACAGGGCTCAGACGTTTACACTTTCCCCTTCCATCACAGAGCAGCCTTTGCAGCCAAGGGGAGAAGGTGTGCACTTAGCTCATAAAAATAAACAGTGTTCTCTGCTGCATTCCTGGACATAATGTTTGCAGATTGATACTCACTTGTGCCGCTCCGGCAAGCATTAGTTGGCTCAAATACTAAATATTTACATAGCGTGTGTCACGTGCAAACTATGAGGGAAAGCATCATCGCTCCCACTTACAGGGGAGTTAAGTGACTTGTCCATGGCCGCTCTGGAAAGACCCTAGCAGGACCTAAAAGCCAGCAGAGCCTCGGGGCACAGGGCTGCTCTCTTCCCTTGGGACTTTGGAAGCCGTCCTTTTGGGAAAAGATAACCCTTGCCAGTGATGAAGGAGCAATAGGGAATTCAGCACAGGCAACTGGATAAAGCTTTGGGTACCCCGTGGAAAATCAGGGCCTCGTGTAGACTGAGATGGCATCACCGAGACCAGGCGGCTGGACCTGCTGCACGGCTTAATTTCACGCGGGAGACGATGCCAGAGGCTTTAAAGAAGCAGCTGCCCCCTAATTCCAGAAATCAGCCAGACTTCTGAGAAAACTCATCTCTTTCAGCCTGCACAGCAAACAAATTGTTGCTCTTTCTGTTGACAACAAGCCATAAATTATCCTGTTATATAAAAGGGAATTGCAGCCCCAGAAGCTGCGCTCCAGCCAGCCAGCAGGCATTTTGTTTTACCAGGGAAGGGCAAAACTCTTGCATTTAAGGGATTTGCCCCCAGTTTACCCAGGTTGTTGCCCAGCAGCTTGCTGGTTTTCCATAGGTTTGTACAGTAAAGGTCGCATAGATGGCTTGGGAATAACGCACTCCCTTTGCTGCATGTCATGCAGATGGAGCTGAAAGTCTCTCAGGACTGGTTGTCTCCTGCATGTTTATTTTATTCAGTGGTATCATGTCAGTGTGTCTGCCTAAATATAGCTTCTGTGAAGAGCATTTCTAAGTTTCCTGTTACAGTTTCACTCGCAGTTACCTTACAGTAAATGGAGAAAAATCAATGTAATCTCCATTACGCACCGCGTCTAAATGTGCCCTGCTGGAAATTCTGCCTGGATTGATTCTCCTCTCAGGGAAACAGCCCATCCTCCCTGCCCCTTTCCCTTCCTTTCCCTCCTTTTTTTTGTTGGAATAAACCATAATTTTATAATTTAAAACCCCCTTACTCTCCTTTGTCTGATGTGTCCTGCAGATAAGGCTCTCGCAGGAACTGACAGTGCAGAAACCATGGAGTCCCTGGCCAGAGTTGCAACTGCAAAGCCCGGATTAATTGACTCTGTGGCATTTGGGCATGACCATTTCAGCAGCTTCTACAGAGTAAATTGAGCAGAAGGGTCATATTCAAGGTAATCTCTGAATAGTAAACATTAGCCCAGAGCTTGCTTCTTTTGTCTTTTACAGATTAGATGATCCTACAAGTAGCAGGAAAATGATTGATTTAAAGATGTATTCCCTTTGCCGTGGTGTTTAAATACAGTTCTTTTACCCGTCCTCGCTGCCTTCCAGTAACATATATCTGCAGATAGACAGAAAAAACACTATTACCAAATCCCTGCAGTGTCAGTGTCAGCCGGTCACCAGTAAACAATCACAGCTATAAAATGATCCAACAGATGTTATGCTAGAGATGAGTAGTCCAAAATAGAAAGTCTAAAAATACATCTGCAGGGCCAAATCACACCCTCTTTTTTTTTATGCCATGCTCTGCCATTTGTGGCCCACAATTGGCTCCTTGGTTCCAAATGTAGGTAGTGCCACAGCCACCAACGCACACTGGGATGGGGTGGGTCGGAGGGATGTTGTCTTTGGGGCCCCAGTCTGCAGTGACCCCCCAAGGAACAGTCGTTACCCTAAAGCAGTTCATTTGAGATTTAGTATTACTATTATTTGCCCCTCTAATATCTCTATAATCCAGCACCAGGGGCTTTTCCAATTGTGATAGACTTTCATAAATGGTGCATATTGATAGACATTTTTATAGACTTGGCCCTGAGACAGAATTCAGTACCCAGAGGGGTTGTGTGGGTATGTGCAAGAAGCAAAGCATCAAAGCCTCAGCTGCTCTATGGAAGCGGAGTGGGTTATGGCAGAGGCAGATCAAATCACAAAGGGGATGACACCATTGTGCTACTCATGGCGAGGCGGGGGCTGGAGTGAGGAGTCCTGCTCTCCCATCATGTTTCTCCTGTCCCTGAGTCCAGTAGAGCTGTTTCATCAGGAGATTTTGTTTTTATCTTGCTTCCACATCCTGAGACTCTGAGCCAAAAGGAGAGCACAGAGCCCTCAGGGGTTAAGCAGCTGCTTTACATAACAACATCTATCAAAGCCTGGAGACAAATGCAGGGTTATTTTGTGCTTCTTTAAAAGGAGGGACCTAGGGGATGTATCAGCAACATCCTCTCTGCAGAGAAGGATGCTGCAGACAAGAGGACCCCAAAGAGGGACCCTACAGAGCTGTCACTATCAGGTCCTCAGGGGCTCGTTCCTACAAGTCAGGAGCAGATGACACCAGTCATTTTGGCCTGTGGTTGTACTATCTCGGGCTGTGATCCTATCAGCCCTTGTAAGCCAAACAAGACGAGGCCACAGCAGCAGCTGGCTGGGAGATTTCCAGGAAAAAGAAGCAAGTAAGCAGACTTTATAAATCTGCCTTTACAAATCTGACCCTCTGCACAGTGCAGGGCCCATGCAAGGAGGTTTGGACATGGGAGAGGATAGGGCATTAAAGCCTCAAATCCAGGGTCTTCGAAGACCCCAGTCCCAGCCCGACTCTGTGACATGACCTGGGCAGGAGGTGGCATTTCCCAACTCTCCTGGGCTGTTGATAGATCTTCTTTGTCTGTTTAAAGGTTGTGTCTTCTGCTTGGACTACCATCAAACAGAGGTGGATGGAACCAATACAATCCTTGAGCAGAAATGTGACCTGCAGAGCCAGAAAGGAGGGACTAAATCAAGGATGCAAAAAAACTCCTTGGAGAGAGCAATATGTTCTACCCTGATCTCTGAAGATGAGCAACCAGCTGCCTCAATAATAAACAGAGATGGCTGGAGAAGCTCTGGCAGCTTCCATCAGTGCTGACCTCCAGGGCAGGAGGGACAATCCAGAGGACACAGACAGCTGGCACAGGGGGTATCCTGTACCCAGGGATGGAGTCAGCTGCCTCTACAGCCCGATGAGCCTGACCCTCCGGGAATATTGGTCCGTGCTGGTGCAGCACATCCATTAGCCACAAATCCACAGAGCAGCTGCTCATTGTTCTGTCACTTCCCTGGAGCAGACATCTCTGCTGGAGGAGGTCCAGGAGGGCAGTGTCTGGTCCCTTGGGCTGCAAACACTCCCAGGTTTCCATGAATATGAGAAATACAAATTATGTGTTTCGATGGCTATGGGGACATTTCCCCGAAGGATATTGTCACTGTTGTGCCTCCCAGCCTGTAGTGGGCCAAAGACAACCTCCATGTCCCTAAGCTTGGAATGACATGGGGGACAGAGACTTATAAGCTCTCTGCAGATATTGCTTCAGCAAGTGCTGATTTCTTGTTTCACAGCGTTAATAGACAATTCTGTGTGATCACAGGGTCCCCCCTTTCCACTGTCTTTGCCTGGTGGTGACCATGCTTGTGTCAGCTCAGTTTTAGAGACCGCACCATGGGATGTCATCTCCATGTGGCAATACAGAAGCTACGGGGGCGGCTTTGTAACGGAAATGTCTTCTAACACCCATGACCTGGAAAGGTCCCAGCTCAGGTGATGGCCCTTGGGTGCTGCCTGGCACAGGCATTACACAAGCTCTCCCCTGCCTGGAGGGCAGCGCTGCCGGGGACGGTGTGTCCGACCGTCTGCACGCTCCATCCAGGCCCTCTCGACCCAGGGTGCACGGTGCTAGCGAGGATGCTCGTGTTCCTCTGTGAGAGAAAGTAATAAAACCACAGACAGTTTTAAGGAATGCCCAGCCTGTGTTTGTTTTCTTCTGAGATGGCTTGCACATCTCTCATTTTTCACAGATTAGTTCTTGCTCCCTGTGTTGTTGGGGTTTTTTTTTTTCAATTTTACAGAGACTTGGAACAGAACTCATTAACTCCAGAAAGAATTCTTATTGCTTCAGCTTCCCAACATGGGTTAAACGTAATAACGTTAAAGTTTATTTTAAACACTTTAGTTTATCAAAGCAATTTTCCTGGCATTCCAGCCTGCTCTCAGTTTTTTCACTGTTATTTGCAATGCGTTAGGTGTAGTAAAAGTGTGTTTCACAATCCCATCTGCTTTCAAAGACCTTTCTAACAAACCCTGCAATCAGGATACACTTCATTTGATGACCTTGGTCAAAAACAAACACAGGCCTCAAGGTGCAGCATGTGCAAAGGAGTGGATACACTCACAGGTTTTGTTATAAAAAAGGTTTTATGTGTCACTGTCTTGCCAAAGCTGGCTGGCCTTGTGTACACCCAGCAGTGCTGCTGCTGCTGGCTAGGAAGCTAGCGATTTCTTTGGCTCATTTTAAACCCAGGAAATATATTTAAGCTTTTAAATAAACCCCATCATAGGCTGGCAAATTTCTTTGCCTGTGAGCTGGTGTTTACAAACACACGATGCCATTATCTCATCAGCTGAATAAATGCACCTGCAAAGTTGCTCAACTGCAGAACTCGAAAAGGATGATCAGATATTTTTGTGAGTGAGAAGAGTCTGGAGATGGCAAGGTGGGCTTATAAATTTGCCACAGATGAAACACCTTTGCAACTAAATCCCCTAATGAGAGGGCAGTTGGGTTTTACCTGCATGGTGTCCTTCTGTGGTGCAGACCTGCCCAGCTGGTGCAAAACAGGGTTTAAGCAGCTAATTGAGAGCTGCTGCAGACTCAGCCGCTTCCATGGAGTATCAAGCCATACATGGACCAGGCTTTGAAATTTCCCCCCACTTCTGAAAATCAGGTCACCTCTTGGGTGCTGGCTGTGGCATTAGAAGTCTAATTTTAGGCTCTTGGCTGCAACAAGTGTCCCTGTAAATGCTCAGCTCTTCTGCCAAGCTTCTGTAGGCTGGAGTGGAAACTTGCATCAGGGAGGATTTACCATCTGCACTCTGAGTTGGGAATAAGAAAACAAGATGCAGAAAGATCATCTGGATAGAGCTACATCTGAGAGGGCAGCACATGTGATAGAGACAGAATCAGTTACTTTGGTTTTCAGCAGTTTTAGGGCCAAACCTGTGACTTTCCCTATCTTTGTGCCCTCCTCATGGCTGCTCTGGGCAGCTGCAGGCTGCCACCGCGCTGACTGTCCCCATGAGCCTGTGGAGTGGTCTATGCTCAGTGCCAGCACCAGGAGTTATATGTAGAAATAAAACACAAGCAGAGGGTAAATGTGAGCAGCAAGAGATGCTGTTGGCCTTGTTGGCCCATCTCTCACATCTGCTGCACAGGGGGAGGGAGATGGAGACTGCAGAAAAGACCTTCTTGTGGGAAGGAGGTGGGAGCCAGAACGGATGGTGGAGGCTTAGAGGAAGGAGGGGATGGCTACTTGCCACCCTATACCCATGGTTTCACATACATAATTGATACTCTAAGATGACCCCTGGGTTATCTGAGGATGCAGATTAGCTAAGTACTTGTTTGCAAAGGACATTTCTTTTACAGTGGTGCGAGTTATCTGAGATGCAGGCTATATGCATGAAAATACAATACTTTGAGCTCCTCGATTCAAAGCACTGTGATGTGATAGTGAGATACATATTATAGGGTCTTAAATCATGTCTACAGCACTGATTACGAATTCACATAGTCCTGTCTCAGCATGCACCAGGATCAGGGTCAGACCTGGAAAAGATTCTTTGGGGATGGACTATTCAAGTGCTCCAAATTCCTGCTCAGTCTCTGGGAGAGGATATTGCTTAAGTGCTACCTTCATATTCCAAACCTTTCAGCTTGGAGAAAGCCTCTGCCACTCGTAAAGAAGGCCCTGCAGATATTTGGGACACAGCAGTTATATCCAGCCACTGCCACACTCCTTACACAGGATTATAGACACAGGGCAGAGAGTCAAATCCTGGCCCTACCAAAACCAGTGAACTGACTGGTGCAGGTTAGGGTTTCACCCCACACATTCCTGCTCTACTTTGTACCCTTTTCATTGTTGGTTAAAACATAAAATGCCATTGAACAGGCCAGCCAGGTACCACTCAGAGAAATGCAGCTGTTTTCCAGTGTTTGGAGGAACAGGAGGGTTACCATGTCCCTTCATCCCCAGTCTCTTGTACCTGTTTGCTGGGCAGCGTCTCCATAGCTGACAGCAGCACTAATTTTACTCCAGCTGTTTATTCCACATTTTACAGGGAACATCTGGACCACTCCTGCATTTGCCCTCACTGAGGGACTTCTGCCTCTCCAGGGATTCTGGAGGATGTACCTGCAGCTGAGCTACCTCATGTGAATGGGTGGGCTGATTTTCAGAAGATGTGCTTTTAAATATTGTCTTTATATTTAAATAGCAATATTAATCTTTTGCTGTAAGTTCTGGTCCAATATGTCATACCCAGGGGGGAGATCCATGAGATGTTTGAGGCAACCACCATGACAGAGGATCCAGAGACAGCAGGTAAGGAAGGTGCTGTAGGCAATAAAACCTGTGCATGGAGAGCAGTTAACCATTCTGACCTCATATATATGCCAATACAGACCCATGCACAGGGATTGCTTTCAGCAGTTTTGTTTCCTAGAGCGTATTTCTAACGGAGAGAAAAGCACTCAAGTCTGAAGATTGTGACTTAAGGACAAAAACTCTCTGTCTCCCCAAGCCTCTCCAAGAAAACCCTAAATGTATGAGGCTCAACACTGCTAATGGGCTGCTCTTTTTTAAATGAGTCCTACCTAAAGAAGACCCAGTTGGTGTGCTGAAGATGACTTTAGATAGGGGAGTTAACTAGTTTGCAACTCACAGCCGCGAATATCAAACGTTGGGAGAAGCTTGTTGTTTTACCCAACTCTGCAACTCTACAGAGGAAATAATGGCCATGCATTGAAACTGAGAATTACTGGGGTAGCCTCAAGCCAAGGCTGCTGATAAGCAGCAGCAGCAGTAGGGTGGTAAGGCTGGCAGACAACATCTTGAGGAGCCGCAGGGCAGGACCTCACTAAGGCAGCCACCAACAAATGCTGGAGACACTTTCTTGACCTGAAAAAGGTCCTGGGGGGAGCTCAGAGACAGGTATGGCTCTGGAGGGAGGGAAGAGCATTTTCTTTGCACGTTTCCATCCCCATGTCCTTTTTTCTGGTCAGCTCTGTGGTCAGAAGCCCTAGAAACCCTGTAAGTGCTCCTTTTCCTCAACAGCAGATCTGGAGTTTGGTGTTGATGGTTCCTTGTAAGCCACACATGTTGCTTCAGGAGCTATGCCAAAATAATCAAGGCAAAGAAAAGTCATGCTATCTTCCTGTGTAAATCAACACAGACCCTTCTCTGACAACAATGGGGCTGTATTTATTCACATCCAACCTGGTTTGTCCCTGGCGTTACAAATAAAGCCATACAGCTTCCATCAGGATAGTGAGTAGATGAAAACTTCCCTCTGCTTTCAGAGACCTCTTGAAGCAGAGAGGCCTCATATTTCCAAGAAAATGGATGAAACTGGAAAGGATGAAGCCACAGTCCTTTATCATTACAGTGTGAGACACCTGGACTTTTTGTGGGGGTGTCAGGAAAAGGATGTCACTTCAGATGATCAGAAATGCAACCAGGGTTGCTAAGGTTCTGTATACACCACAGTTGAAGGTGTGTGGACAAACCTGCACCAGGCTCAGGCTCCCCAGGCTGATGCCACTGAACCTGCAGGCATGTCTGTGCTGGGCTTGGTGGGGGCACCAGCCCCATGGTTACCCCAGCCTGGGCACCTCCATCCTGCATGAGCCACACTTCCACAGGAGGATGGAGGAAAGGCTTTCATGGTGGATATTTGTGGAGTTATGATCATTTCTGGGGCCCTGGGTGGTGGGGGGTGCTTCATTTGGACTCTGGCACAAGTTCATCTCCTTTTGGGCAGGGTGACAATGACAGAGAGCTGTGTGCCACTAAGCACTTTCCTTCCATCCCTGCTTGAGTGGATCCAATCCTTGGGGACCCTGTGTCTTCTTTTGTGGTGATTTTCATCAGTGCTGAAAAGTAGCCATGGTTTAACTCTGCCCACTCCGAGTGTGGCAGCAAATCTTCTGCTGATGCCTGTGAGCAAAATTAAGAGGTTTTGGCTTGTGTGTCTATAATTAGGCTGAGCAGAAGGCAAAATATTCTGTTATGACAACTTCAGAGTTGAAAGAAATAGGTCTGAGCAGATGTTGATTTGCAGGATAAACAAATTAATTCAATTCATTTTAGTCCCCTCTACTGTTTTAGTCCTTTGCTCCCTGATTTAAAGTGTCATATACAGCTCTCATGTTGTATGCATGGCAAAAAACACGTGCAAGGGCAGATACATAAATCTGCAAAGAGAAAATATATCCAGTATCCTTGTAAGTGTGCTGTATTTCCCTATCATCCCTTAACATTGAGGACCTTGGCTTTTACCAGGACTGATGTTCTACAAAGAAATACTCCATTTACAAAGCTTTATCAGCTTGCAAGTGAAATGATTGCCTTTGATGTAGGGACCTCTCGGGATTACAGTGCTGCATTAGGTTGTAGAATTATTGAATCATTTTGGTTGGCAAAGGCCTTTAAAATCATCAAATCCAACTAAAAACCAGGTTGTGCTTCCCAGTCTCTAAAGTTTGAGGTGAAAACAAAGTCCCTTATAAAAGGCTCGTTGGTGGCATGATGCTGGGAGGGAATGGGACTGACCTGGACACACAGGACTGGGCAGGGGGTCCATCCCTGCAGGTCCATCTGTTTTCACACAGGAGGAATACACAGTTCTTGAGGCTGGGACCTTCCCTGAAGGACTGGAAAGCCCCAGCCTGCAAAGTGTGTTAAAGCTAATTGCTTGGAAATAAGTTTGGCTGAAAAGAAGCAAACAAACAAAACAACCAAACAAATGAGGGATCCCTCCTGAAGCCACACGCTCTTTCTGAAAAGTTGAGTTTGGGCTTAAAGGACTTTAGTTCCTTCAGAGGTCTCAGAGAGACCTGACTTCCTCTGACTTCCAAGACAGAGACATAATTCAGCCCTTTTAATAATTGAAAGGCATTTGAGTCTTCTTAGTCCAAAGGAACAGATAAGCGGCTTTCTGAGTACTCAAACTCAGGCTGGTTTTATAAGGGGCATTAGTGCAATGGTGTTTCCATGCTTAATAGTGTGCTTTGTAGCCTAGGAGGAATATTAGTGTACACACAGGCTTAGAGGAATCATCTAATATTTTTATTATTTGGCATTTACATTTCCTTAAATGTGAATGCCTAGCTACTGTAAATGAAGACAGTACTATGAGCTGAAACGTGTGATCTTTGTTGTGGATATGTGAATATTCACATATGCGAACTGGAACACTAAACAGCAACAGTTAAATGTTTTAATTTGGTAAAGAGGAGGTGAGAACATTTAAAAAGTCAGTGCTCAAACACAGATCCCACAGCAGAGTGTAGATGGCTGGATCAAATAAATGAGTAGAGAGAAAAATGGGATCCCTGCCTTTGTACTGCAACACAGTTCCTGAAGTCCTGGTTCTTCCCTGACAGTTTTTTAGTTGTTGGACTTATGTAGACAAATGTTGGAAATTACAGAAATTTTAGAATTCATTTTACCCAGAGCATCCGTGATCTGCACACAATGGCTGGCAGGTGGGCTAAGCCTTGCCTCACCTTAATGACTGGGAATAAAACATCTCCAGGTGGTACAAAGGGAGAGGCACACCCTGTGCCCCAGAATGACCCAGTTGTCCTGAAACTGGTTAAAGAGAGGGAAATAGTTCCTAAACCATACAGATGGCTCCCTTTGACTCCCCTCTCTCATTCCTGCAGCTCAGTCTGGTGTTACATGGCAGAACGTGTGCTGCTTTGATGCCAAAAGAGAGTTGTGAAACACCCCAAGCTGTGTTTGATTGTTTTCCTGCAGGCAAACACTCCACTTTTCTTTTCAGGCACATATAGGATGGATATTTCCAGCTGGAGGATGTCTGTAGTGGTGTGACACGTTGTACAAGACACCAGAACACTGCTCACACAGCCTCATGGACCCTTCCCAAGCACTGAGGGCTTCCTTGTGCTGTGGGAATCTCAGACAGAGGTTGTCCTGGTCCTCCCAAAGCATGCAGAGTTGACCTGCCTGGCTCCAAACTCCCCTCCCAGACCTACCTGCTTCCAGGGGCTCAGCTCTGAACCACAAGACCCTCTGATCTTTTCCAGAGACAGAACCATACAGAACAACGTGTTTTACAAGGAAACAACTTCACTATGTAAAAATGAGTCCCTTAGCTTAATGACAAGCTGGTTGCTTTGCCTGTTTGCATCTCCTCCTCTCTCTCACTGCTGGCCAGCCCTGAGTGGGTGTCTGGGTGCAGATTGCAGAAGAAACACTGGGAGAACTGTGTCACCCTGTGAGCAGCAGAGCTTGGGGACCACACCCCTGGGATGCTCGTGTCTCGGCTCCGTGGGCTTGCCCTATCCCATAGCATCGTTAAACCCATCCTGGAGCAACTAACCCACTTGAGAGGCAGAGGTGCAGGGGGTTGGGCAGTAGCTGGAGCCCCTGCACTCAGAGGCGAGCTGCATAAGCCCAGTTTCTCTAGAAAAGTGACTAAAAATAGCCATGGGAGATGTGCCACAGCTTGTGTGCTCACAGTGCCAGGTTTGTTTTATATTGCAGCAGCTCTGGGACTTGGTCCCAGGCCATGTACAGTGTCTGGGGTGAGGGTTGGGGGCTGGGGGACGTGGGACCAGCAGCCACAAGCCAGCCAAATGACATGTCCTGTGCTCTACACCCTTCCCTCCCAGCCACAGTCCTCGCTGGGTGCAGCCTGGCTCCCATGGGAGCCCCATCCCCCAACCCACACCAAGAGCTGCTCGGGATGGTCATTAGGTCTGAGGAGGTAACGAGGAGGATCAAGGCGGTCTCAGTTTCCTTATCCCTTGTAAGAGGGTTTGCACTATAAGGTGATACCTTACTCCAGAGCAGCCTGGTCAAGTGGAAATCAACACTAGCTAAGTAAACGCTGATCATCCTGCTTAGAGACTTGAATTAAAAAGCTTTTCCAATCAGCGTTGATTGATAGGAAAAGGACAGGGCATTAGGATCAGTCATGCAGCTTTAGAAGGCAAGACCTTCACCTCAGTTTTTTTGCTTCTTTTCATGTTTGCTGACACCTCCCCCATTAATCAAACTAGCAGCAGACCAGTAGCATTAACTGCAGAATATTTACAAATCACTTTTGCCAGTGAGAAAAAACAAATCTACACATTAGTGTCCATCTAGGAGCTAAATCCTGTGCTAGAGAGTGCTGCCACTCTGCTGTGATCAATAAATCCGTTAGCCTTCACTCAGTGCCTTGGCTCTGTGAGAGCCCCTGGAATCAGATCTTATTATTTTGATGTATTGGTGTTATTTTGATTCTGCTCATCTGAGAGACTGGGATCAGGTTGCATAGAAAAGCAATAAAAGAAAGAAAAAAAATAGAAGGGAAAAAAACCCCACAACAAATGAACAAAGGTATTAGAGGTAAAAGCAAGCCATTTGAAAATATGAAGCTGGCAGTGTGACCTGGAAGATGCAGCAGATGAGAACATTGGGTATAATGCTGGTACCTGGCTTGTGCAGCCCAGAACCTGCTCAGTGTGACACCACCACTGCAAACCAGAGCTGCTGCAGATGGGACAGCCTCCAGCCCTACAACATCTGCTGGCTGGGGATGCAAGGGGTCGTGGCTGCTTTGGGGGGACAACGTGAGGGCATGCAATTTTCATACACACCCATCACATCCAGTCCCTTTTTTGCACTGGGAGCCAGTTGCAAGCCCCCCTCCCTGCTCTTTAAAGATATTTAATAAATATCAGACAAAAGTATTGGAGGCAGAGGTTGCTCACCACAGCAAATAGGGTTTTTCTGAAGCACTTCCATGACAAAGCACAAATCTTGAATGTGACCGTGGCTGCTTTGTCCTTTCCTGAGGTGCACTGATGCTGGTGCCCCAACTTCCCTGCCCATGATAGGAAGAGAAGGGACAGATCCTGACACCAGTCCCAAAGACCAGGGAGACGCGTTGTGGATGTTCCCCTCCCTCTCCTGTTGCCTGTGGAAAGTCCCAGCTCTGAGGGCTGCCTATAGCCCCCATATGCCTGGGGCTGCTCTGTGCCTGCCTAACACCCCTGAGAGGGAGCAAACATGCTGCAAACCCACCCTGAAGCTCTGCAGATGATTGATAGCAGCACGGAGCGGTGGGGCTGGCAGCGTGGATGAGCAGCTGATGGATCGCTGTAACTCAAGCTCTCGCATCCCTGCTGCACCGCCAGCTCCAGGGTCAGCAGCGCTCGGGCTGCCCTGCAAACCTGGCCAGGCCAGCAAGCTTCAACTTAAAGTCTGCTGAAACTGGGAAGCTGTGGAGGGGCAAAACCCAAGTTACATCTCTGGGGAGACCCATGGGGAGAGTTGAAGTCCATACAAAGTCCCTCACTTTCATACTGAATAGAAAAGAGGATCTGGAGACAGCGTGGCATGGCCTTGCAATACCTCTGGTTTTGTTTTCCTGATTTGGTTGCAAAGGGAGCACCCCGAAACCCCAGGGCAGGAGTGGGGGGAGCCTGAGGGACGAAACGAAAGAGGTTATGAAAGGAGCGGAGCGGGTTATCGGTGCGAGTGCATTCCTGTGGGGCTGGGCAGCCGGGGCCCCTTTCACAAACCCTGGGGAGCTGTTTGCACAGCACCCGCTGTTTGTCCCAAGAACATTTCTTAAATTGTTTCGAGCACTCTCAAGTACGAGATTGTGCCGTGTCCAGTTATTTTAGCGATTGCTGCACGAGCAAAAGTGTTACCTGATCACCCCATCCCCACAAACACACCATGGGCCTGCTGAGGGGACCTGCATGGTGGGCAGGAGCTGGAGGCACATTGTAGTGCCACTGCCTCCATTGGGGAGCTTCACTGGAAACCCACATAGGGACTCTGGCCCCAAAACCCATCTCCATCCCCAGTATTGTAGGGGCAGCTCTGGAGGGGACCAGCCAGCTGGAGCACACTGTTTCCCACAACACTGGCCCTGGCCCACAGCTCCTGGGGACGCTTTGGAGGTGGTGGCCAGGCTGTGCCACCCATGGCTTTGCCTGCCAGCACCCATCGAGGACTTAGGAAAGGGCTGGGGATGGCCCTTGCACTGTCCCAGACACCCCGAAGCAGTGGGGCAAGGCTCATCACTCGTGTTTCCATTGCAGCTGGAACCAGGTGGGATGTTGTCCTCTTAGGCTTATTTTCAGGGGCATTAATTAACTGTTCTTTCCCCCCAACATTCCCTCCACAACTCCAAGAGAACAGGTTTAAAACGAGGCTGTGTTCACATTGTGATGGACATGCACTCGGATGACATCATTTGGAGGGGCCAGGATCTCCCACGGGTGGCCTCAGCCCCAGGAGGTCCCCACACACACACGCTTGGGGCTCACATGGCACCTCATCCCTCCTCAGCTGGTGGGACATGGCCAAGCCAGAGCTGGCTCCTGGCTGCCACAACCATGTCTGTAGTGATCACAGCAACGTTTTGCTTTTGGAAAATGATAAAATCGTGTTTATCTTGCTATTGAATGCTCTGCTCATTGCACCCACACCCTGAACGCTGAGCCACAGGTGGGCACAAGAACAGCCCAGGGATTTTTTTTGTTAACGAGGCTGGGGCATGAGGGCAGCCATCAATTGACAGCCACTCCCGCATCGTCCATTCCCAGCCCAATTTCATTGTAACCAAGTGTCCAAAAGGAGTTTCTCAGAGCACTGCTGCTTTTGAATGTTTTATTAGAGACAAAGCCAGCCCAGGATATTGAGTGCTGCAGCAGCAAGGCAGTACAGTGCGTGGCTGGCACTGTACAGGGCTTAGTACATAACTGATTGTATTTCCCATTACGAGAAATGCACAGAACTATCCCAGAGGCAGGCCAGAGAGCTCTGAGTGTTGCCAGTCTGGGCCATTTAGCTCCATGATGACTTCTTCTCCTGCCTCGTGATTCATAGGGAGAGCAGTTAAAGCCCTTGTAAAAATGCAAAAGCTCCCAATTAAAGAGCGAAGCTGGCTCTGAAGGATTAGACAACTTGAGGAGTAACTTTTGCAGTAGTGCAGGATTTCTGTGAGCGTTCCTTTTTTGTTCATATCAAGCAAAATGCTGTGTGAACCAGTGGGAATGAAAAATCCTGCTGAAAACCTACTCCAAAGCTCACAGCATCCTTTTTTAAACTAAGTTTGGATTAGGGCCGGGTTTTTTGGAGCTCCGCCTTACTGCTGCGCTGTTTAAGATGTAGCATCCCAAAGCAGAGCAAGTAAAATCCTTTTTGGAGAGGCTGAGCCCAAATAGGGGCTAGATTGCGAAATCCAGGTACTTGCTCAGCAGCATCCCTGGGACTGCAGATCCAGGGACCGTGCCGTGTCCCCGCTCAGGCAGCAGCTCTGCCCTGCCCTGCCCGTTACCTCCAGCCCAGCACAGGCACCGAGACCAAAGCTGCAAATCCATCCTCTGTGCACAGGCCTTACTCTGATCCTTCTGAAGCCGCTACAAGCTTCAGGAGATGGCTCCTAACAGCTTCAAACAACCGTATTAAATCTGTGACAGCCTCCCCTGCCAAAGCGTGCGGGGCGGCCGGGGCACAGGGGGCACAGCAGGAGCCTCGCAGCCAGACTTTTATGGCCACAAAGGCCAAGCCGCACCTGCTAACGGTTGTGAATAGCCTTGCAGACAGCACCAGGTGTGCCGGTTCAACAGATTGCACAACTGGGTGTGCCTTTCATCTATGTATAGAGCCCCGGCCAGGGGCTGAAGCGCGCTCGGCAATTGTCCTAATTTAGCAAGAATCCTATTTGTCCAGCGGGTCGCCCTGCTCGCTCGGCACGTGTGTCTCAGGAGCAATTATATCGGTTGCCCTTGGCCTGGCCCCGGCTGTGGCCCTGCAGGGAGTCAGGGAATGATGCTTTTTATTGTTGGCAGGGAGGGATGGTAATGAGGGAGTGGGTGAAAAGGCAAGCGGCCGCCTGCCAGAGGAGTGGGCTACCAGTAGTGTGAGGAGCATCCCTGCCTGCCCAGGGGAGCGTGGGTGGCCGGGGGACCCTGCACCTCGTCCCCGTGCCTGCCCCCATCAACCCGCAGTGCAATTCAGCACCTAAAGTGTCAGCCTTTTAGAGAAGGCAATTTAATCATATCACTGTTCAGGGGTTGATGCTATAAGACCTGGGAGTAGCTCATGGCTTGTTGATTCTTTACAGATAGGGTAATAAACAACAATTACAAACAAGGTCCATGTAATTACAAATGCTGGTGACATTTCTGCTACCTAATAGCAAGCCTGACAATGACATTATTCAAGATTTTATAATTTCTGGCTTCATTTGAAGCCTAAATCATAATTTCATGTTCATCAGATCACCTCTGTATCCCAAAGCCACACCGTAAAGATGAGAGAAATGCTAAGATTTGTATTTTAAATGCGGACCACTCGACTGTTAAAGAAAGGTGCTGATCTCATGGGGACGGTTGGGTGAGATCTGGTAAGGGTTTTGCAGGCTGGAGTCAGGATTCATCACCAGCAAACAGGGACTCTGTTTTTCTCTGAACTGTCTGCTCTCCGTGGACGTATGTGCGGTGGCACGTCCGAAGGATGCGTCTAAAACACAGACTTGATTTCAGGCTTCTATTAGAGGCACTTTTTTCCTGCTTGGGCTTGTCCAATGTATATTGGATTTGCTCTAATAATGATGTTTGAAATGAGCCCTGATGAGAGAAGAGGGATCTGAATTGCTCTGGTTGTACTTTTATAAATACGACTTGTCTGCTGTTTTGAAAAAAGTTTAAGCCCTTTCTCCTGCATTTTCAAACCTTCCTAATTCCTTCTAAAAACCCCCACCAAAATTAACAGGGAAAAAGGAAAAGGATGAAGGTACATTTCTATTTAACATTGCAAAGCCAAACACCAGACACAGCATCGCTTTATGAACAGCTTTCACTATATTGCATCACTGCTGCTTCTGTGGAAAATTCCCAAACTGTGGAAGGAAACCAAAGTAATCCCTTGACCATTTTGTTTCTCTTTGAGACTTACAAATAGAGGGGACAGCTGGGCAGAGCACAGGGGCCGGGGTGCAGCATCCCTTGGGGTGTAAAAGCTTCAGAGCCACTGCAGTCCCCTGGGGTTTTGTAGGTGTCTGCCCCATGGTCCCCTGGGGAGGGATGGACTGGGAGGTCGGGACAACGCTGCTCAGCTTCTTGCCCAGCCTTCTGGGTCACGGAGAAGTGCTGAGGGACTGCTCAGCTCCTCTGCCATGGTTATCCAGAAGAGAAATATAAATTGCATTAAAAACGGTTTGTCTGAAGCCCACAGCTTGCAGTGGTGAGGTTGCCTTGGAGCACAGCCAAGGGCTGGTGCTGCATGGATGTCCCTGTGCTCTTGCAAGGGCTGCAACTTCCCTCCCCCGGCACCCCACCATGACTCCCCGCTCTCACCCCATGCCTGGGGAACCTCTGCTGCTGCTCTGGTGGTGGTAGCTCCTCTGCATCACCTTGCATGGCCCCAGGCCTGGGCTGTAAAGCAGACAGGTCTCAGGCACCTACCACTTGCAAGCCCTCAACCCCGCTGTGAAGTGATGAGGAACATCCTTCTGCTGGCCAGCTGCAGTAGTTTGGGCCAGATTTTGACAAGTCTGGCACTGCCCTTGGTGCTCCCCCAACACACACAGTCTTAGGGAGGGATGGTATGCTAGAGGGACAGCCACAGAGCCTTGGAGGGGGCAAAATATGCACGTGTTTCAAACTGCCCAGCTCCAAGATGTGCAGCCAAGTCACAACTGGCTGACACCAGCCATGTGATGCACACGGAGATTCTGGAACCTTCCAAAACCCTCTCATACCCTCCCTGTGTTGGGTATGGCCATGTGCTCTCTGGTGGCCCAGCAGCCCATAATTCATGACACGGTGGCACTGGCTGACCTGCCTTCTGCAGGGGTGGGCTGACGAGCCCAAACCAAATGCAGGTGCCGAGATTTGAAGGCACTTCTAGACAGACTGATCAATGAACTGTGTATTTAGTCTGATGAATCACACCTTGAACGCTGTCACCACAGGTGTGGGTCAAAGCCAGGGGCTCTCACCAAGGTCATTAAGGCAATATGAGCGCCTCTTGTGAAGCACCAGCTCCAGGTCTGGATGCAGCAGGGGAGAGAATGTCTGACTGAAGGAAAGCTCTCAGCATCACATGAAGAGCCTCATTAGAAGCGGAGTTTTGTCCATCTGTAATTCTGGGGCAAGCAGAATAAAGTTTCAAACTCTGACCCCTCTCCACTACACTGATTTATTTCTCCAAATTACTGCATTATGTAGCAAAAAAGGCTTTTGACACATATACACAGACACTCATCAGCATGACACTAAACAGATCAACAAGCTACTGTGTCATCATTTTGACAGAATCAAAGAGACACTTTGGTAACTACAGCCTGGACTAAAAGCCATTATTGATTATAAGTATTGTGGTAGTTCATAAAGGTCTCAGCAGCAATCTGGACACATCATACTCAACATCATAAAGATGCAGATCAGCAGAGACCCCACCCTAAAACACCTTCCAACGTAAATACATCAGGCAGACAGAATTTATTTACTTTTCACAACAACTCAGACCAGGCACAGTTCAAACCAAATGTGTCTGAATTTTCCAAAAGGTGTCTGACTCCCACAGATAAAGGCTGCTCTTTCTCCAGTGGCTTTCCAAGGATCTCTCCTCCCTGTCAGTAGGAGAACCAGCAAGTACCAGTTCTAAAAGCATTTTAAAAAAATTATTTATTTAGATCACCTATTTAGATATGCAGTGATTTTTAAATTGGCCACTGGATACCATCATGCATCTGTACTGCATTTATTCCACTTGCTATATGAAAGTTTGCATATTCACAGTACTCATCTTCTAAACACACTTAGTATCTCAGTAATCCTAGAAGCACATATAATACCGCCACGTTAATTGACATTAACTCAGTGAATAACATAATCCAGTGCATAATTAAATTGCCAGACCCGATTTGCTTTCATTCATGCTCTTAACAATTTCACATGACAAATAGTCCACATCTGAACTACGCTGATAGAACAAATAATATACATCCTAATTAAACCACTTTATTAAATCAAATTGTCTTGCTCAGTATATCTGTGCAGGTTGTATGGGCCCCAAAGTAAACTGCTTAAATGATGATAAAAATCTCTCAATAAAGCACTTCTGATCATTCGATTTCAGGGAGGGCTGTCTGAGGGGTAAGTCCCATTCTTTTCATCTGGGTGATAACGAGACTGAGACCACAGGACACCTCAGAGTGAAATTAAAAGAATCTGGCCTCTCGAGTCCTGCTCTAGAGGACAAAGTTTGCTCTAATTAATCAAGTATTCCCCATAAAACAAACAAAGCAGCATGTGTTGGAGTAGAAGCCCCCATCATTCATTCCTCTATCACCACCACTGCTGCCCAGCATTATAGTGGGAACAAACAGAAGGACATAATCTTACAGCTGGTCTTTTGTCAACATGGGACATTAGCAGGAGGATTTACAAACATGTTTGCTTATGAAATAAAGGTTTGCATGTTCAGAAATGCAAACGTTTCCTCTGTACAGGAACTAACCACCACTGAGAAATCTGCTCCCTGAAAGCTGTGCAGAACTCAGGGACACAGTTAGGGTATCTGTGACTATGAAGGTTTGTTGCCTCCCCCCAAAGAAATATCAGGAACTACGGAGAATACACAGCTGCCAGTACATACAGACCACAGTGACAGGCTGGTATAGCAGCTGGTCCTCTGCAGCTCTTCAAAACAGTGGTAGAGCAGTGCCATGGCAAAGGAGAACCGGACACATTTACTTAGCCTTTGTGCAAAAATCAACATTTGCCTCCCAGAGGCAAACCCTGGCCCCAGTGAAGCCACCAAGTGTTTTGCTAATGATGGAAATTGTGTCAGGATTTTAATTCAGATTTTACTTTCAAATTTGTTTCAAGAAAGATTTGCTCTGTGAAAAGTTGAGCTGATCGAGGCAGATTTGCAGCTTTCTGTATCCACAGAACCAGCAGGAAAGCTTTTCTTAAAATCATGGTGCTTTGATTTCACTTCTTTGGTAGGTTGGGTGCTATGTTGTTTTGGAACCACATAAAGCTGAAAATGACACCCATTGTCTTCGGGAGAGTCTCATCGTAAGCAAACTTCATGGAGTCTTCTAAAGGTACTTCTACAACTTCAATCAGCTCTCCTTCCTCAGGCTGGCCACCTCCCTCACTACTTCTCATCTGGTCTGTTACTTCGGCATAAAATAACGTCTGCCGAGAACCTGTCACACCAACTCCAGACCTGGAAAAAAGCAGCAAGAAAACTTGGTTTTAGATAAAAAGCAGGTAGCTAGGGACTAGGAATGGAAACCTGGGCCCTTAACTTGTGTCAATAAGCAACATCAAAACTGATTTCCTTACTCTCTACTGATGTAACTTAGAACCTATAAATGCAATTTCATTAATACAGAAATTGATTGCAACTTTCATGCAGAAATACCATGCTTTTGAATACAGTTGCATATGAACCTTTCTGTTTCCAAATATATTCTGCAACTTTGGAAAAATGTTTGGGAGAAAATAATAAAAAAAAAAGTTTTTGAATTGGTGAACTGTTCTACATACACTGAAGTCAACAGAAGGTTTTTCAGCTGACCTTAGTGAGAGCTGGACTGCACTATGACTCACAGAGATTTACAAACAACAGATTGAAGCTCCTCTGTGTATCTGTGTTTTGTTGGTTTTTACACAAATATTTAGATTTTTTACTCTTAAAAAGATTATGTCCATTCACAGCTGGAGTCCTCTACTCATGCACTGGATACTTACACGAACAGAAAGGCAGCCTGAGAGTCTTTCTCTATCCTTCCTGAACTTCAGCCTTGACCCAAAGGGACCGCTGTAAGCACGCATGTATCTGAAGTAATTCAGTCTCCCTGCTAAATTTGCTGCAGTGGATTTAATTGAGGATATTTTAGATTATGTAGTCTTTCTTCAACTAGACTGCTTGCTGTGTATTATACTTCTTATTCATTAATCCTCTATTTCCTTAGGACTGTTTCATTTAAGTATTATTAAATAAGGGATAAGTACAAAATCCACTCATTTAGTCCTTCCAATAAAATATTCAGTTCGTAATCACAACTTCTTCATTTCACAAGATTACAAATGACTTTTCACATTGAATCTGGATCCAAAGTTCACTGAAACTATGAATGAGACATTAGGAAAAGCTGAAAAATTAGCTTCTGTATTATTATTATTATTATACATACATAAGATTTGTAGATCTTGGAGTGTATATCAATACTTACACAACCATTAGTCAACTAAATCTTTCAGTTAATCCAGCATAAATCTCACTCCATAGCAGGAATTAATCATTTGTCTCTCAGTTTTCTAAGAACACTGGCAATTATTTTGTTTGGAGAATTAATAGTGATTATTGAAGTTGTTTTTTTACATTAACACACATTGGTTTTTTTTAAACACAGAATAGGGACCAAACCAGTGCATTCTTCTAAAATTACTACTGATACATTCTGTGATGTTGGGTAAGATGTTTCACTCCTCCAGGATCACTCCTGTACAGCTAAGAAGAGAAACTTAACCTTATCTCTGGCACTTGCAGGAACTTTGACAGCTGCTATGGGATTTCTTTCATTTTGGGCTCATCACTTTATTTTAGTGCCAGCAGTGGGTTTTTTGATACATGTTTTAACCAACAAAATGTGACCTACCAGGATGCAGCAAGAGGCAAGACTAACTTTTTTTCTCTTTTTTCCACTTTCATCAAAGTACATAACATCCTTCCTCAGCCAACCTGATCCAGTATTTACTCTCCCTAAGGACCTCTTCTCGGCAGCCACTGTCCTTGGTATTTGTATGTTATTCTGATGACCATCAGAGATGGTCTGCCAATAAAAGAGCCATCCAGGGCTGACAATCATCCACAGACTGTATGTGCCCGCAGCACCAGATCAAATGTCTTCTTAGGACTCCCCGTGCCACACTACGATTTCCCTTCTCTGATGGGAAGCTGCCTGGAAGAGAAATACTATTCACCAGCCATGCTGCCACTTATCTCACCTGAACTGAGGGTCCAACCAGCAGACAGCACAACACAAATGCAGACTTTGGAAGCAGCAGGAGTTGGAGACTGGGCCCACTATGCTGGCTTAATCATTTGATCTCGTTATAAAAGTAAGGTGGACTCATTTTTCATCAAGTTGCTATCAGCAACCAGCTTGCAAAAGTTGGAATTATTGTTTTTTATGCTCACCATTTGTGCTATCATCAGTGCCCTTTCTGCCACGAGGATGATGGCAGACTCTACTAGATGCCCTTTGTGTTAAAATACAATATATTTTTCTTGGTATTATCAAGCAATAATATATAATGTTAAAAAGCAACTCTGGAAATGAAATACTGCTTAAGAGCAAACAGATCTGTTTCACAATCCACTGCAGGTGGCTATTTAAGCTCTGATCATTCAGAGAACATTCTCCTCCAGCTTAGTCACCTTGATATCTGTCACTGACCACTGACCCGTGTACTACCCACTCCTCACTGTCCTTGATATGTCCACTGGAAGGAGCTTCACTGAGAGAACGTATTTGTAATGGAGTAGTGCATTTTTTGCCCATTTTTTGTTCCCTCTTTTCCTCCTCCTTTTCTTGTATGAGGAGGCAGAAAGGATTTTTTTTTTTTTAAAACCAACTAGAGATAGAGATCTGTTTTTCTCTCTATGTGGTGATTACTTGTTCTTCACCTGTTTCTGCGAGAATTGCCTGTTTAGTCATTAAATAAACATAGGAAGGCTGGGTCCAGAGACTGGTTTTTGGTAACTGATAATAAGAATAAAAAGCACATGTTAATGTACACTCTAAAATTTGCAAGACAAACAATGCAGCTTGCTAGTCTACACATACTATGAAAAAACACAGGACTGTGCATAATATATTTAATGCTATTTATGATGAGTGTCAAGTCTGAGCTTCATCTGGGGTGTCCACCTGGAGAATGAAAATGCTCTTAAATTGACTAAACCCATGTCCACCTGATACCATGTAAAGGTTATATACAAAACCACAGAGACTTTATTTAAGAAGCCTTTCTATAAGAATGTTCAGACTGGATTATTTACAACATAATCTCCTTCTATACCACCTGTGGCCATTTACAAATTAAATAGCTGCAGCTGTGGAAATCACAGGAGTTCACCTTCCACACATCTTTTCTTTAAAGTAAAGGAAAATTGCTTCCTGAGGTGCTACACCATAAGATTATTTTTTTTGCTACTGTAGTTCAAAAAGCATTGAGTGATTTCAATTTGCCATTATTTCATTGGAGTTACTCATATGACACTTCTATTAAATCAGTGTTTCTTATGAACTAAATACACCAGGAGTGGCTACAACATTGTTATGATGCCAAAAGTTATGGCATTTCTTCACGTATACTGGCATATAATTTGCCACAGAAACCAATGAAAAGTTTGCAACAATACATATTCAAGGAAGGACATACCCACATGTTCATTATTTCTTATTTGATTACCTAACTCATCCTTCCCTGATGCACCTTTGCCATGAGTTATTAATTAAAAACTAATAAAAACTTACAAATAAACTATAAATAAAATCAAAGACTGCTGGTATTAATATTTACATTATTCTATTCTACTCTTTCCCCACTAAAATAGCAAATTTAACATTTCTAAGACTACTCAAAATCCCCTCACTATTTAAATGGCTGACTTTGACATTATTTATATACATATTCACAGCTTTTATTGTGTAACTATATGACTATTTCAGTGGTTTCAGAAAGAGCTTGAAAAATACAGGAATATACTTTAATTCATTAAAAAAGTATATTTCTTATCGGTTTTTGATATTTCTTTCTCTAAATGCTCTGGCTTACTTTGCCAGCCAATTATTTTTGCATGGATTCATGTGGAATTAAAGGATTACTAAATTAAATATTCTCCCATATTACCTACTGCTGTCTTTCACTACATTTCCAGACTCTGAGATATTAATGTATCCTGCCTTTCCTTAGAAAATTGTCCAAAAATCAATGCTATTGACATTTCACTTGTCATTTTATAGAAATTAAAAGTTAGCAGGTTTGTTGCTTTGAAGCCGTTTTGAGTCTTCATGTGGTTCAAGTGATAAAGTGTTTTAACACACACCCTTGGAAAATGTGTATAACTTTCAGTGATTTAGGGTATTTGGGGCCAGAGGAAGAAGAGAGGAGACAGGGAGAAGGTGGGTCTGACTGCTAAAGAGGCAACGGGCTGCTATCATGCTTTTAGGTTCATCTGTCACTAGGAACTTCCTATGCTTTTGCACACTTACTTGTACTTTCTGAGTATGATCTTTGAGGAATTTTGATGTGATTTTGATTCATGGTTATATTCCTTGTTCTGCTACCTTCTTCCTCTATCCCAAGTCTGGGATACATGCTTTTTCTTGCCCTAGTATTTCACATTACAAATAAAATGCTTTTGCCACGGTCTGAAATGAGTCACTTATTAACAGATTACAACTATATTCATTAGCTTTGCATCTGTGAAAATCACAGGGGTCAGCACACCCAAACTGCAAGTGATGAGTTCCCCCTGGGAAAACCACCTTCCAGATAAAGGTGTCTCCCCTTCCCAGCACAAGAGAGGCTTGGTTTGGTGGAGGGCAAGCAGGGTCTGAACCAGCCCCAGAGTGAGATGTCAGGTTTCAGTCTCACTCCAAGGGTTCAGCACCATGTTGCCCAGACTAGCCATGTCACAGCTCATACTGACCCAGACCTACTGAGCCTGGCTTGACCTAGCTGGTTGTTCCAAAAGTATTTTGATGTGTCTGTACAGTGCTTGACTCTTATTTACCACTGTGGGACAAATGCAAATGATCTATACAAAACACAGCTCTGTTTTCTTCATCTCTTTATCGTGAGGATCAGTTTCCTATGCAAAGTTTATAGTTGATTCAATTAACAGCTACATGGCTGACAAATACTTTGTCAAATCGTTAGGGCTTAAGCTCACAAACCCTGTAACTTCAACAGACAGAGATTTTTAAAACCAAAAGTCTATTAGCACTAAACTGTGGGTGTTGCTTCAGAGACAATTAGAAACTGCCATTACCTTTGACAAAAGCAAGTCTAAGAATGTAAGCATGTCAAAGCAAGGATACCAAAGAGGTATGGTTTTCATCACAATAGTAACTTAAATGTAAGTTTAACACATCAAGGTAAGACTGTATGCTGCATTCCCAGATTTCATTTTAAATAAAACACTCAAACACTGTGATTAAATAATGCTATGGCTTTCAAAGCTGTGGGCCACAGATCTGTAGGCAACAGTACAGTGGAGAAGCAGTTTCTGCACAATGACTGCAAAGTGCTTCTCCTTACCTCTTTCCCTTGGGTGGGACTGGTTGGCAGAGTGAGCCTGTAACTAGAGTATTTTCTATCTACTTCCCTCTTAGACTAGGGAAAACACAAGAGGCAGATTGTCACTCCAATCTGTTTTTGAAACACAGCAATAGCAGCTATCACAAAGCCTTTCTTCAGCTCTTCTATTAAATGCATGAGGAAATACACAGCACAAGAAATAGAGCTCACCAAATGGGACTTTCCACTCACCATATCGAAGTTCATAAGCATTAAGGTAACTTACATACATACTTCTGATCCCAAGTGGTTAACAGAATCTTAGTGCTTAAAAAGAAACAAAATGTTTAGTAGTGCCTAAAAGCCACAAGTGAGATGGAGTCCACCTTGTATGACTGCCTATGCTCAGTAAGAGTGTGTTTCTTCTTCAAACCACGCACACATGCATGTACTCAAGATCAGCTTTGCCACCTTCTCATGTCTGGGTGCTCATCTACACCTACCAATTATTACATTCACAATTATTACATTCATAAATATTACATTTTTAATTTGAAGGAACAAATGTGTATGAGAAAATAAACAATATCTTATACTCTACTCATCTGCTGCAACATGGGTAACAAATAAATTGACTTACCGTTGTGAATAATTATTAGCTTAACTCAGATTTCTGCCAGACAGCAACCAAAAGCTAAATTTCTCATAATTTCTTAATATTTAACAAATATAAAATCTATAAACAATCAACATTTACCTGTTCCTTTCAGCAAAGAAATAAATATTTTCATTTCAATCTGACACACTTGAAGTGAAAATTCTTAAATGCAATATATCATTTTATGAGATGTAAACCATTTGGATGCAGAGTTTGGGTATATGGTGAATACATAATTCATGTTTACAAATAAATGTGGCACAAATCTCTGTTATTTATGCTGCAATCAGGATCTATTTAGGCATGCAACATGTAAGCTGATGAACAGTGACATGCAGCTCCTATTGTCACTTCTTAAGACCTTTGTACAGTTCTGACATTATAAGCAGCAGGTGCAGGAAAAAAGGGGAGAAGTAATTAACATAAAATTATATTACATTATGCCATCACCCAACAGGTGTACTAGCAGGTGATCTTTCTAATTATAATGCACTCCAACATTTTCAAGGCTATTATTCTTTCTACATAATAACCTGTGAATACAAACCATTTTTACCTCATTGCACAGGGGCTAATAGCCATAGCACCGTAATTGGAACATCCAATATTAATTCAATGAATACTCTTCTTTGTTGTATACTTTTGGAAAAAAATCAAATGCAGGAAGATTAAAGTAAGTACCTATGTTAATATAGTTAGGTCCTTAAACTAATCCATCTGATTTTTTTTTTGCAGCAGGGCTGAGAATCAGCAGCTCCTATTGTATCCAATTCATAGCCAAGAGCTTATTACAACCTCTGGGAGAAAATAAAGCTCTGAACTGACGCTCTGGTTCAATTTTATCCTTATGCTCTGAGGTGTTATGTAAGTCCAAATAATTTTATAAATATTCTTCAGGAAGACCAAACGTTTCAAGAACTGAAAGAAAATACTGTAAGTTGCAATAGCAATAATAACATCTTTAACAACAACAACAACAACAATGTATTTCCCTGCCCCTGTCTTATAAAGAAATAAGTTTCAAGGAATATAGCTGGAAGTACTTCAACCTAAGAAACCAACTCACAGCTGGATTTCACATGGGATTAAAACTGAAAAAGACTGGGATACCATGACAGATAGAAAATTTGTCATATCTGATATATTAATAAGTCTAAAATTGTTCACTAGCAAAATTTTACATTTAGGGAAAAAAACCCCAAAAAACAACAAAACGCAAACCTGGAGGGAATCTCACAGATTTGGTTTAAAGCTTTTGAAAATTAACAATTTAACTGACAATCGTTTTCATGAAGCCTCAGTTTACAATTATACTACTACAGTATTAGCTTCATTTTATTATTGATCTAAATGGTTCCTTTTCATCCCTCGCATCTCCCATCTACGCCATTTCTGACTGGAGCCATACATACAGCTGACGATAACTTTTAGGAAGCCTCCAAAAGTGGATTAGCTGCTGCCAGAACAGAAAACAAACTTTTTGTAATACCAAAATGAGGTTATTGCACGCCAAGCTCAAAAGTAGCAATTTGTGTAGCCGTGATGACAAGAGGAAAGTCACCACACAAGCTGTAACAATACAGATATTTTTCTGAATGATTCCTGCCTCTTTCTACACAGCACAAGGAACCATTTGCACTGAAATTCACCTTCTGGCTGGCATTTTTCTGTAATAGGAACAGACATTTCTAATTCTTCAAAGTGTGATTCCTCTGACTTCCTCCAATCAAGTCCCTCTTCATATGTTTGCATTTCTTGTTATCTGCCCCAGCGCAGTCTCCTTCATTCACCCACGCCACACTGTCCTCCTGTTGCTAGAACAACTTGTTCCCAAGACTCTTGCACCACTAGTGTAAATTCCCCAACTCCTGGCTTCTTTCCTGATTTCTCATTGACTCCACAACTACTCTGTGGATCATTCAAGGTAACTGAGTCTGAGATCTGCTTAATTCAGTGCCTGACTTCTATCTGACGAGTATTATGCCACAGGAGCTTTGACAAAGCTGAAGAATATGGTCCAATGTCTTATTTGCATGTGCTTTTGAAATATCTGTAGTAGTATCATAGTTAACGTTTTCTGGTTAGCTGAGAAACATAAAAAAACCCCAAACATTCCCCAAAACCACTGCTGCAGGCCCTGATAATAGATGAGAAAAAAAAAAAAGTAAAAATGCTATCTTCAGATTACCTCCAACCTTTACTGCACCCACTGCTTGGGAATAGAACAAAGTTCACTTGAACATAGCCTAAGTACTTTCCTCATTTTCTTAAAGACAATTCTTCTCCACCACCATGAACCTACTTTCCCTGAATCCATTTAGTTCTCAGTCCATGTTTTTTCTCTGTGTTGTTCCTTCATTGCTTGTTCCCCCTTTTCTGCTGAGGATCTTCTATTCCATTTTCCCCCCAGCTTTAAGTTCTCCCTGTACATTGTGCATGACCTCCCCTTCTCAAACCATTAGCCACAGAACTGTTTTGACCTCCCGAGCCAAAATCATTTTTCCCTTTACTTTTGATGTGTCTTCAGCTTTCCATGTCCTTCTGTCACATCTAGCTCAAGTCCTGCTTTTATTCCAGCCAGGCAATTTCCTTCTCATGACCATGATTCCAGAAAGAGGTGTCATCAGGAAAAGAAGACAACTCCTTGCTTTCAGACCAAAGGGCGTGATGACATAGAAACCCTCATTTGTACGAAAGCCGTGCACACAACTCTGAGTTTTCATCCATAAAAATCCAACAGAGTTATTCAGTAATTATTAATGATCTAAATATTTTAACATGGGCTTTTTTGCATCAAGAAAGGAACAGCTAGCAGATTTGTCAGGAATATACCAAGTGCAGACAAACAAATATCAGCTCTAATAAGATAACAGGTCTTGGGGATAAGGGCAGCAACACAAACAATGTAACTTCAGTTTATCAAGGCCTTGAACACTGTGATCTAATGTGACAGCTTCATTAAGAAGTTAGGAGATCATGATATACTGAGAAATCAAAGAAACTGTGAAATAGGTGTAAAATTAGTATGAAAATGATACTCATGGAATGGATATCACTGTCAAATTGGAAATACAAAATAAATAGCATTCTACTGGGGACTATCCTCCATTCAATATAGTTAAATATTTTGTTTTAGGACTTGCATGTTGAAATACAGACTGCAGGTAGCAAAGCTGAGATAGATTATTTATAAGAAGCTAGAAATGAATATTAGAATTCAAAATCATTCCAACAACTTGGAGAAATGATCTGAAAAAATAGGGTGCAATTCAGTAAAGACAAGTTCAAGGCCCGGCGTTCAGGCAGGAATAATGAACTGCACAAATACAGACAGGAGGTGAATGACAGAGCAGTACTGCTGCAGAAAATGGTTTTGAGATAGGAGAGGCTTTGTGGACCACAAGTCAACAACATAATGCCACTGCAAAAAAGGCAAACATCAAACTACAGCCTATAAACAATATCATCTGTAAGACTAGGCAAGTAATGCTTTCACTCTATCTGACACTGGCAAAGCCCCTGCTAAAATACTGTGCTCCACTTTAGGCACTATGCTTTTAAGAAACATGCAGACCAGATGCAGAGAAGGAAGAGGACAGCAGAAAGAATGATCAGACAGGTAGTAAACATGGCCTAAAGAGAAAGCTTAAATTAACTAAGATAATTTTGCATAGGCAAAAATAAAATAAAGGGGAGAGACATGGTCAAACAAATACATGGAAGGTCCAGAAGTACTTCATGTCCCCTGGGAACAGGACACTAAGGCACAGGTTTGAAGTCAAAGAATGGAAGTTTAGGCAAGACATGAAGAAAAACTTGCTCACAGCAGAGATCATTAGACACTGCAGACAGAATGCCTGGAGAGGCTGTGAAATGATCAGATTTTAGAGGAAGCACAGATACATATTTGTCAGAAGTTATTTAAATGCAGTTGAGCTTGATCTTTGAAAGAAGAGCAGCATGGGTGAGATCCTCCAAAAACTCCTTCCAATTCTCTTTTCTAAGGCTTCTCTCTGACCTGGTGCACTGGATCAATAAATAATGTAGAGCAACTATTACATGGATCACTGGGATGAAAGATAATAATAGAAGTGCATGATGTATTGTAATTATTAATGGCATGCATATGCATTAATATACTGCTTTATGTCAATGCTTTGTATTGACCATCACAGCATGAAATAGCATAAACCATTTAGAAAAACCTGTTACACTTAGAAAAAAACCCAGAAATTCTTATATGCAATATAGCCATTACAGAAAAAATGTCCTTAGTAGATCATAGGGGAACCAATTACTTCCTGTCTTTGCATCAAGTCCTCAAGGATCAGGCAGGTATGCTTCAGCCTTTAGCTGAAGGAAGAAGAATAGGACACTCCTAATAGGAAGACCATAACATTTAGAATAAAATTCTAATACAGAGCACAGGAAGTCTAGCAAAAGAAACTGTAAAATACCGTCTTTGATGCTGCAACATTTCATATTAATCTAAAAAAGTAAATACTATACAGGCCCTTCTGACTTCAGCATGGATCTCCATGAACAGAAAGCTGTGCCCACAGAGACAAAGCAGGATTGGAGGATTAACATATGAAGTGCCCCTTGCATGGCTCTCAACAGAGAAAACTCCAATTGTATACTCTCTTTGCAAGTCAGAGCAATTAAAAACAAAAAAAAGGCAACTGAAAGAACAACCACCTGTAAGATACAAAGACATTTATTAACCAAAAACCATAGTGTTTCAGGCAGAAGTAAATTGTTAATGTTGAGTCAAACTTCTATACTGAAGCTACAAACTTCTCTGCTTCTAGAGCTACAGAAATTATATTCTATTCCTCCAATTTTGTGTTCATATACACGTACATAAGTCCATATACATATGTATATGTCTGCATGCTGTGGCCTGTCCATGTCACCCAACCTATGAAATTCTATAGACAGCTTTTGCTTATAAATCTAGCAGGCAATTTTTCTTTCAGTCGAACAAACCCTTAATCTAGTTTCAAGGAGTTGTAAAAGACAGCTCCTGTGATTCACCACCTCCCCTCAACAGAAGCACTGCTTGTTAATCCAGCAGGAAATAACATTTGCCAGGATTGACAGCTGTGGATTTGTATTCAATTCCCAAATTAAAAACCAATGACAGGGCCTGGTTCAATGGAGATGTCAAGCAAAATAAAGAAAGTAAAAAACCTGCCTTCTCTGTAAAATACAAACATACATACATTTTGGATAACAATAGTAAAAGCTGGAGAGAAGATATAATGGGATTAAAACTGTGTGCAGTTTCTCCTGAGGGGTTTTTGTTTGGTTTTTTTTTCCCTCCAACAACTATTCTTCCTCCTACATACGAAGTTTTCCTCTTATTCCTAACACATGTCTTAAAACATGTTAAAATCTATTTTAATACCTATTTAAAACCCTGAAAAAATATATATAACTCAAAGTTGTTCAGTTCAAAGAAGCCTTAATTACAGCCCAAATATTATCTAATGTCTAGATCTCATGAATGGTACAAGTTCTCATGCTTCTACAAATTTGTGTTAATGGAAAGTCAGAGTCCATCTTGAGCAGCTTCTATTGTTAACCAGAACAACAAAGATCAGAAATGGAAAATGCCTGACAGGATAAAGACAGGCTGTTTTCTAGCAATGTGACAAATTTCTCGTAAGAACCCAATGCAACTTTTCCCAGATCTAACCGTTTTTGTAATAAATCACAATAGTATCATTGCTACTCGGAATGCAATCCCGTAATTATGAGTTTATAATTCCTTAAGTCTCTGTAAACACTCCTCTCACTTGCAGAAAATTACACCTTTCACATACTTTCAAATGTCTACGTTCCTCCAACACACTGCTTAAACAAGGTAACAGGAAACATTAATGTACATGTAAGACACTTCAGAGATCTATGAAACAACAAAATGCAGTGTTTTAACTTATTCACCTGTAAGAAGTGACTCTCCTTAGGTCTGTAACAGCAACACGATAGCCACACTCTTCTAAGACTTCCCCACATGCAATTTCTTCTAAGGAAAGGTCTGGTTTGTCTACGATGCCAGCACAGAGTTCATAGGTCACTCCTTCCACAGCAGGCAAGGGATCCTCTAGATGAGAGAAGGTCTCCTTGTCCCGATTCTGAAAGACTTGAGGATGATGCCTTTCTACTTCACACATATAAACAGCTTTAAAAAACAAATAAACAAACAAACAAGAGAAAAAATAAACAAGACTATTTGGGGTTTTTTAATTTATTCATTTAAAAAAAAAGTTACACGGAAATTTTTCCAGGGAATTTGTAACTGTCAGAGCACCTGAGAGTAGCAAGGAATTCTGCTGTGTCATCCATTAAAATTACAACACACTGGAATAGGAATTTCAGACAACACAGGTTCTCCTGCCATTTCTGTAAAATTATTCTTTAAACTCTATTTGTGTTTAAATAATTCAGAATTAGCTCACACACACCTTAAAAAAAAGATACATATATACATGGGAGCGAGTTCACCCAAGAAGTCTGAGTCCCAGAAGCTCCAAACAGCTTCCATTTGTTGGGCAACACGGATATCAGGATTTAATTTAAACTATGCAGTTATCTTGCAGGAAAGTTGGGTGGCACGTTATGGACCATGTGCACAATGATGAGTCTTTCAGCCTCTCAACTCAGCTGTTATTTAGAAGGGGTATGAAAAGCATGTATGTTTGCCTGAAAAAAACCCACCAACCCTCTTTTGAACATATAGTTCCTTGCACAGATTCCTGTGTGGAGTCTGAAAAAGACTTCTTGGATTAATCTACAAACAGCTGCCACTGTAATGCACTCCTAAAGAAAGTGCAAATGTCACATTTTAGTCCTTATTTAAGCAAAACCTCTCACTGATGTCAACAGAAATTTTGCCTGAGTGAGAACTGCAGGACTGGATGTTAACACACAAAGAATCACAACTGACAATTCCAGTCACAGTAACTTTAGCTTACAGGTACAATCCCACCTGTTCCTCCTCTGAAATTTCCTCATGTCTATCACTTTGCTTTTCATGAAAGGTTACCAAGAGGGTGTTATAAAACATCCTGAATAAAACTATTTTAAATTTGAAACTTTTTTTATTCCATTCAAATATTTTATATACATATTTCATATATACATAACATAGCTTTCAAATGAGCTTATCTTTTATTTTCCATTCTAAATCTTACAGAACTGGTATATAGAAGAGCTCAAGTTTCATGAACAACTTTTTGTTCTTCCAGTTACTGGATTTAGCTTATTATTTCTTGAAACTCTGATATACAAGGCCCCTAAAGAAATGTTGTTGCATAGAAGTAAAGTACCACAGTGACTTGTCAAGCATTTGTTTTCCAGGGCAGAGTCTACACCCCAGAAGTTTGAGCCTAGGCTGCTTCTATAATGCTTCTTGCCTCAGAAGTGTAGTATAGCAAGATCAGCACTTGAAAGGGAGATGTCTACATCAGTCTAAAAAGAAAGACCAAGTGCAGAAGTTAGCCCAAAAAATAATCTTTCTTTGGAACTTAAAACTTTTAAAGCTGTTTGCTGTAGATACATCCAAGCCTTTAAGATTCAAACATTTAAGGAAAGGAGCTTCCATTTCTTAGTTGAAAAACATGACTAGAGCTCAGTTTTCTTTTTAAAATGCAGTAAGAAAGTGGAAAAAAAAAAATTCCATGTAGTCTGGAGGACAGATCCTTGAAGGGTGTCTATTGTCATTATTCCAAAAACTTCTAAAAGCTATGACAATTATCATAAATGACAACTACCTCCAGGATCTTTCTGAGATGAGCCAAATACTCTTAAGATTGTGTTACTTTTTCAGTATTGATTTATCTGTATCAGTAAATACACAAAGGAACAATGTATGTATCCCTGTACAGGACTTGGGCACCAAAAGAGGATGCAGGTAAGAGTGTGGGTACAGAAATAAGAACCTGTGACTCAAGTAACTCTCTGTCACAAGTCTCTTGAATCCCTGAAACCCATCCTGCAATTCTGGCAGGCTCCTGCCGTTCTACGTCTCCCCCAACACAACCGGGCTCCATGTAGATCAAAACCTACATTCCCAAAAGGGCCCAATCCAGCAATCCCTCTCCAGAGCAAAGCCAGCACTCAAAGCACACTAACAGCTTTTCTCTGCAGATAAGGAAGAAAAGAAGCACTACCAGCCACTTCTGTAAGAGCCCAAAAATTAGAGAATTCACCAAGGAATCACAGTGAATTCATTATCAGCAGGCTCAGAAAGGTTCAAAAGCAATTAATCTCTCATAGATAAGCAAAGCCTAGAAAACCAAACTGCCTGCTAGTTACCAGGGAACAGAGCAGTCCTCCACACCTCTCCTGAAGGTGCAAAACTGACAACACAAGTGATGCACCAGGGCAGATCACGTACTGCATGGAAAAGCAGTCTGTAGCCTACTGGCTGTGGGACACTCTTTGAAGGGAAACCTGTGACTCTCCTCTTCCTCATCACAGGCTGGCAGCTTATTGCAAATGCACAAAACTGTTCAGAGAGCAGAAACTGGAAGCAAGAACTCAGCGCCTAGCACAGTCAACTATCCACTACTCCCATGTCTGACTGCTCTCTCGTCTTCTGATGGCTTATGGTACTTCAGTCAGAAACTGCCATCATCACTGGGCAGTCTCCTCCACCATCAGATGGACACGTGATGAGCAGCAGCAGAGTGAGGACTAAAACAACGATCCAGTGCTCATTAAACATCTTAACTAATTACGCCACAGCTACTCAGCTGCAAGAAGTCTCAGAGTGGAAATTCCAGTAGAATTGATTTACTTTCCTTCCTGCAAAGCTGGGACAAAGGACAGACAGCTCAACCACACTCACTGAATAAGAGTGTAACTGTTATTCAAAGCAGCCTTGTTCAGATGACTCACACATAGGGACTTGTTTGCTGTCCCTAAAGAGAAGAAAACAACAGTACAGACTGAGGGATGAGAGGGGTTTAGCTGACTGGGGAACGTGCTAGCTTTTCTTTAAACCTCTCATTTCTCTTTGGTTGCTCCAGGGTTTAGTACTTCCTGAAACTGAACATGGCTTATGATACAGTTCTTTGATACTGCTCCTTTTAAGTCAATGCAAAAATAAGCACCACAATCCATTGAAAGGTGGCTATACTTACAGTGAAAAAAACAGGGGACATGTTCACAGGTACTAACCCCAGCCTTTCCCAGGAATGTATTATTTTACTATATTTGCAAATGTGTCGTCAGTTGACTACCAAAATAAGCACTGCCCAAGACCTTGGCCAATCAGTCATGGGTGAGGAACTCATATGGAAACTACTGAGATGTATGTGTAATTTTTTTCTCTCTGTTCTTTCCAAATGATTCATTCAAGAGTATCCAAGTCCACAGTACACTGAAAAATATGGTCCTGTCTGCCTCACTCCTGTTGCGTGCTCCTGCCATCCCTCAAGCCAGCATGAACTCTTCCAGACCAGTCAAATAAACTGTTTAATCCTCAAAATATCTGTTTGCAGCCATATAAGACCTCTGCTGTGGCTGCATAAGGGCTGGTGCTGCCAAAGGGAATGGGGTGGGAATGTACATATGGGGAGGAATGACTGCCTTTATAAGCAGCACAGACTCCAATGGGAAAACCTGATCATGACACCACACCCTAAGGAAAGGCAAGCACATGTGTCAACCAGCACATGTGCAGGGGACGTGCCTGGTGAGTGAGTGACAGCTGTTTGCTCACAAGAAATGAGCTATTGCCTTCCTGGTGGGACCCTGACAGGAGCTAGCAATGAGAAAAGTCTCAGCCTTAATTTTTGTTTGTGGAACAGGCATCAAGGCAGAAAATAACCATGGAATGGAAATAAAATTATAGTGATGTGAGTAATGTCAGAACGTGGCTACGATCACTGAACTGCTATGGAGTGTCTGTGACCACTGCCCCTAAGGCTGGGTTTCTGAGCAGCTCCAGCCTCTGGAACAGTTTAACTCCAAGAACAGTCCAGTCTTATGAGGCAGATTTGACCCTTCCATAGGGATAATGTAATGAACATGTTGCTGTTCAGTACATCTATATATATGTGTATATATATATATGCACATATATGAAGGCTTCTGCATAAGATTGCCTCAAAGAGGGCCACAGCTATATAAACCATTTTATTTGACAAATAAAAGACATTGGATTATTAATAAAAAATAAATAAACACTTTCTCTTTATAATTGTCAATATAATTGTCAATACTTAATGAGAAGTATGCACTGTCAGTATAACAGTGTGGCACAACACTGGAGAGCCTGTCAATCACTGTCAGTAAGAAAGGACAGCATGACACCACCCTTTAAAGTTTCCTATAAAGTCTACCAGGAACAGTCTTGAAATGGTCTCTTAGCAACAGTCCGTGAAATATCTTGTGATTTTTTTTAATTAACATGCAGAGAATATGCATTTAATTTTTAACTTCCAAAAAGTAAATATTGCTTTGAATTAAAATAACTGACACAAAAACTCAGAAAAAAAGCCTCTATATTAACCAAAAATCGTAAGAATAACTGGTAAAATGAAGCTGTTTACATATTGATGAAAAAGGATACAGTCCTAAATTTCCCTCATTTTAAATTCCCAAGTATACAACACACAATAACACATTAAAAAAAGGAATATTTAAGATTGAAAAAAAGGAATATTGTGCTTCTACAAAGAAGCTGACTACTAAATACTAGATAAGCCAAGGAAGAACTTGAAATAAAAGCAATCTATTGCATGATCATAGTAGAGCTGTTTGTAATTTCATCCAAAAGAGAACAATGACTGGAACATAAGGCTACTCTGATCATTCGTTTAATCTATAATGGAAATTTCCTTGGTTAGAAATTCTGACCAACTGAAAAGGGTGGGCTATCAGACAAAGAAACTGAATATAGAACAAAGATTTTATCACCACAGATGCACCAACTTTTAACTGCTAAACCCTTAAAAGCTTGCTTCACTAGAGAGCAAAAGTAAACCTAAAAAAAGAGGATTACCTGGGCGGAACTGCTTCACCACAACAAAGCACTGCCGAGAAGTATTAAAGATCAGGATTGACACACTGTGGAGGAAGATAAAAAAACAAAAGATCAATGCGTTATGAAGGATGAATGCAGAACTATTAAACTTATATCTTGTTATTTTATATATTTTAACTACAGAAATACATAGAAGATTTATTACTAAAGCCACAATGCAACAAGATCCTTGTCCAAAATCCACCAAGAGGGATAGATAATGGGTTGTGTTCCCAAAGCCCATGAGAATTTACCCAAAATTCAGTCACTTTTGTCTCCTGCCATGTAGATAAAGTAAGCCACTAATCAATTCCTTCTCCCCAACAGAAAAAAAAAAAGTCCAACTCTACAAACATTGCTATTAGATAGTAGTAAACAAGAAAAAAGTCCTTAAAAATAAAAACATTTTCTTCCCATAAATCAGTCCCAGATTAGGATACTCTAACTCTTAGGTATAGCCTAGTCTCATTGAGAGCCAGAGACTTCCATATAAGCACAGAGCATCTCTTATCTGTGACTACTTGCTGAGCTTGGGCCTTAAAATAGACACTATCCAAGGCCAATTTTGTACAAATTTAAACCAGAACCAGTTTTAACTGTTATCACATTCAGTAGTTTAAAAGTCACATTTTCATCTTTCCCCCATCCTCTTTAGTTGTTTGAAATACACATCATGGGGAAACCTGCCAGGCTGAGTTTTGGAGATGCTCTAAAAGTGTGGAGTACTGATGTTCCCTGCTGTCTTTTTCACTTAAATTACTCTCAGATTTTACTAGTTAAAAAAATGCAGAACAAAAGTCTCTCTCCTTAGTTGGTAGCCCATTAAAACCTGCAAAAACAAGTGTATATTTTGCTCATTACCATGGTAGCCTTCTCTCACTTGTTATGCCTCACTATATGCAATTGGAAAGTTAATTCATTATTCTATGAATTCTACAGGAGATTAGACTAACAATGGCATATTTGCAGAGTTGAGTCAAACTTTCAACTTTCCTTGTAAAAGAGCTGTATATTTATTTTTACCATTTGATTTAATAATGAAGTCTCAGGCTGCCAGAGAAACTGCTATTTGATGATTATTAAAAATAATGTTAATATTTATTATAATAATACATTAAAACCAAAACAGAAAGGAGAAGCCCAGATGTTAACATTTATATTCATGGTTGCTATTCTCAAAGACCTGTACTGCATATTGATGCCTTCCTGCCGCAGGAGATGTCATCTGCAGGCAGTTTTAAAGCAAAGGGTTTTAGTCTTCAGAGAGGCTGGAGAACATTCGCTCTGTTTACTGGCACGGGGGTTCTTTCTGACCTAAGACCAGCATAACTGGGAGTTACAGTGTAGGTTGCTAGAAGAGATTAAGTTAAACTACAGCCTACAATGTTTTTAGTTTACTTAAGTATCATTCTTTGATCCTTTTTTTCCCCCCCTTTGCACATCTGTTCCTCTCCCCAAAGCAGCACGGTCTGAAGGTAGACACTGCACTAAATAAAAGGGGAAAAGGCATCACTGCTGCTGAGCCTTTGCTTTTGTCCATGGGCCTAAGGACGTGCACTGCCTGAAACTGGAGACAGCAGCAGTCTAAAGCTGAGGTGATAAAGAAGTGTAGAGATTTCCTGAAGCATGAGGTTGCCCTTTACCTTTCTTTACATCCACCACCCCAGGCCCAATCTTTCGCTTGGCTTGCCTTCTTCAGCACATCTCATTAAATAACTCATACCAACTCATTAAAAATGGCTCAGCTATTAGACATTATTTTTTTCCTAAGAGTCAATCACTTGAGATTTTTATGGAACAGATGGGAAAATTAAAAACAATCTGTTAGAATTAAGGAATGAGATCAAATTAAGCTGGAAAGGAGTAGCAGCAAGTTATTACAATTGTCTGCTTCTCACACCATCTTGAGATGAGAGGGTACCGAAATGGCACAAATCTGTAGAACTTTCTATTTAATTACTTCTAATTTTCTGAGAAACTGACAAACAATTTAGAACATAAATTTACATTTTTAACAAGCCACAACACAGTTCTAATACTTCTTGTCAGAGCTAGAGAGTCATGGAGGAAAAAGTTCAGAATTGCACCTTCTTAGGAGGAGTGTGACATGACAAATGGCATTTGGTATTTCTTATTCCACGAGAAACACTGTAATATGAAATATTTGCACAGGTTAGTAGGTTTATAACTTCTGAAAATCCATTTGAAGCTTCACTTGGGACAGTTATTTGAGTATTATAGAAAGGTAGGGCAAGACTGTTCAAACGATCTAAGTGGAGGATCCCTCAGGCCACTGCTCCCAGTGGGCTTCCTTATTGCTGCAACGACCCAAATATGTGGGTTCAGCTGTTTGGTCTGGCATGTATAAGGAAAGTATTTATCTCCTGGAGTTTTAAATCATCATACAAAGAATCCACTACAAAATTATTTTGAGATTAGTCTTTTTACAGGTGATACAGGCTACTAAAAAGGACTACTACAAAAGCAGAGTTGAAAATACATCTTTCAGTGGTATCATACCACAAGATATTACAAGGGTATTTGATGTTTCAAGACAATTCTTTTTAAAATATTACAACTAATCCTATTTTAGAATATTATATATGCATCATAAGCTTTAAAGTGACCAGTAATCATAAAAAAAATAAAACATTCCCAATAACTTTTGAGAACATCTCCACAAATAAAAGATATAGAAGATAAACAAAGCCCAAGCCATGTTATCAGAGAAAAATCACACAGAACAACTAGGAGAGAGAGAGAGAAAAAAAAAAAAAGCATCCAAATTTCCTAAAAAGGCAGGAATCCTAGACAAGAATTTAATCTGAAGTGGACATCAGAGGTCCTAAACTAGCAACATGTTTCAGGTGTCCGTGTCACAAAGAGGAGCACAACATCACTTTTTTGTTGTTTTTTACAAGCAAAAGAATACTCAGGTGTAAAAGGATAATTATGGATCCAAAACTTGTCACCATACCTTAAAAACAAGCCGTAACACATCTGCACAACTTAAACTCTGTCTCAGCTTAGACCCGCCAACCTCTTCATTTTGGGTGGCAGACTGTTACCTGTTACCACATTCCACAGTTGTACATCTTTGCTGTACACAGCACAACTGTCACATGCAGGTGCCATGTTCGGTTCCTGCCACTGCCAGTGGTCATGACACCTCTGTAGGCAAGAGGTGGCTGAGAAGGAAACTCTTCAGTACACTGTGTGTCATTCAGGAGCTAAAATTCACCTCTGTAAGACACAGATCACCTTGGAGCAATGAAGGAGACTTGGCTCCTCCGCACTGTATCTGTTGGTGGCTGCTTTAGGGACTCCAACTGAACAGAAAGACAACGTATTAAGAGAGGACACAGGTTTGCACAGTGTCTCCAGGGCTGGTGAAGACCACAGGCCTTCTCAGCCTTCAGCCCAGCCCCTCCTCAGCTTCCCCCTGCAGTAGCCCCTGCTCACTTTATACATCCAATAAATCATTACTCCAATTACAGGAGACTTTTTCCCAGTAAACAGATTACTGTGCAATAATGCAGGATACTGTTCTTTCTATAAAGACAGGAACAACTGAGGTAGCCTTAAAATATTTTAATAAAGACATGTACCTAAACTGTCAGGAAGACATATCTACAAAGACCAGCTAACCTGTATTTGAGTTTTTATTATACTCAAGTTTGCAGTTAAAATGTGTCTGGTCTTGGTATCTAACACAATGTTTTCTTAAAGGGATTCCAACAAGTCAGTCAAGGATCTCACATAGCATTTAACCATTTAAACTTCAAAGAAAACCCTGACTGAAATAGGTAAGTATTAGGACTCTCTAATGGATATTTGGTTTCCCTAAAATGTCTAAATCAACATGCAGAAATTACACACAACTGACCCTTGGACATCTGCAACAGACGAGTCCAGAATCTTAACCCCTCCTCCACCTTTAGGACTCATTAAAAGAGAAGATACCCACCTGAATACAACCTTTAGAGTTAAAAACACCTCTCACAAGAGTTTAAAAAATTACTGTTGTGTGCCATTAGCCCAGAAAACTATTTCCCAATTTCTTCCTTCCTCCAACATAGTACAGCTCTGTATTTCTTGAACTCACAGTAACTGATGCTTTATGGCACTCCAGCAGAGCAGACATTTATACAGAAACACAGCTACAACTCACAGACTCAAACTTGAGAAAGGAAGGTGGTGTTTCTAGGAGCAAGGTAAAAAACACAGTATTTGACCACAGCAGTTACAAGGTAGGGGACAGATGAAAACTGACATCCTGTTAAAATGTGCACACACATATGGAGGGATGGAAAGTTAATTATTTGGAAATATATCTTAGCAATTAAGATCAGCAAATGAGCTTTGCCAAAGCTACGAGAACATGTATTTCTAGAGCTCTCATACTTGAAGGAAGGTTTTGGGGGTAGGGCTTGGGTGTTTTTTGGGGGGGGGTTTTGGTATGAAGTGTGCTTTAGGTTTTTTGTGGGTTTTTGGGGTTTTTTTTTGTTAGAAATGTAATTTCACCTTGTAGTCATCGGTTTGGTAATCTTCTGTCTTGATGATCTGTCAGTTGTTGACCTGGCCTACAGTTAATCCACAAGCAAATGCTAACACTTACTAATTGATTTTCATGAGACAAACTTTTAAAATCCTTTAAGAAATAAAGATTGATTCAGCCTTTCGTTATTCCTAGACATGACCTTAACACATACTTTACAAATGTGAATTTGCAAAACTAAAAGAAAATAAAAAAATTTAAAAATCCCAGTATAGCAATAGCAAATAAAAGGACAAATCCTCTTGTGTTTCTGTGAATAAAGTAAGACTCCCAAGGCTGGAGATGAGGATTTTTAAAGATAATCTTGTACTAATACTATAGTGTGCTAAGTAATTGTTGAGGTAATACAGGCAAAGCAACTGACCTTTCTTTAATCATTGTAAGAGCAACTCAGGATCAGCTTGTGGAGATGTTCAGCATGGGTATGTGGGTGTCACACACAATTTCTGATCAGAATTGAACAAAAGATTGATGTTCACACTGAAAGCCAGGGCTTCCCAGCTATTAACCTCAGTCACTTCCACCTACTTTTAAAGGCTAAAAATTATCTCAAAGTTAGTTGAAAGTCTAGAATATTGTTTGTGCTGCTTACAAATGATAATTTCAGCTCCATAGTGGAGACTTTAGGAAAGAATGTCATTTGATTTAAAGAAACAAAACACCAAAACCCCCACAATACTACCAGAGCCTGTGGTATTTCATTTACCACTCTCAAAGATGACAATGAAAAAAAAAAAAAAAAAGCAGATTCTAAAAACAAAAGACAAAAATGGCATACTGGAATAAAAGCAAATAATTTATTATAATTTATTCAATCAGTTCCCTTGACTCTCAACAGATATTCTATTAAAGATCCCTTTGACACAATCAGAAGAAAATAACCAAATGTACTGTGCAACCACGGAAAAGAGAGATGTATTCATCTCAGCTGGAGAGCATGTGAAAGTAAAACATACATGTAATACTTTTGCCTATATGGTTCATAAGGGAGCAAATGGCAAGATTCATGAATCACGAAGGAAAGTTAGCTAGAAAAAAAAAAAAAGTAATTCAGATGTCCTATAATTATTTCAGCTTTAAAGTATAAATTTGCTTTTCTTCTTGAACTTATATGAATTTGGCTTTCTTTGTTCATACAGTGTTGACAAATTAGCTTTCATGTAATTTTCTGTGTCAAGACTATAATTCTATCTACTCTTTTTTAAAGCATTCTAGTGAACAAGTGTCCTTTTCTTGTTCAAATAGGAAATGACTGCACTTTCAATTTTAAAGTGATAATAAAAAAACCCACCCAAACTTCTTTGAGAAATAACAATCAAAAGTAATTTTTGGGGAAGATTCATCCTTCAGGAGGGCTTACTTCATCTTAAGTCATTTCAAAATTCTTTTTGGTGACCGTGAGAAAGAATTGCATGTAGCCCCTGTGTCACTTCTGTATTCAAATTAATCATCTATTTCACAGTTGGGCACGTCCCTGAACACTTCTAATGTGGTATCTAAAGTGCTGTCTTCTTCCTTTTATCAGAGCAGAACCAAGTACCTTAAGCCAGAGAAAATAGTCCCTTCATTTTCAGAACAGACATGTAATAAAGCTGTACCCTTTGATTATTCTCCAGTGCAACTCCTTTAGTTTTCCTGAGCTTTAACTATAATGCAGATAGTCCTGAGATTAAATGTGTGTGCTTGCACAATCTTTACTGGTTCATTTAAGTCTTCCTTCAAAGCATTTTACATTTTATAAAGACCAACACCAATCCAATTGGCTGCTTAAAATGCAGCCTATTACAAAAGCAAAGCTATAAGCTCCTGACAAAAACATTCAGCCTTTCATACTAATCACAGATAAAGTGGATTTGTCAAAAGATAATTAGAGATGTCTAGAAGACTTCTGTATTCTGAGGAAATTTGAATGCTTTCTCCAATGCAACTTAAATATTTAATACTAAGTAAAACCAGAATAAAGTGGTGAGACACATATGCTTAAGAAAATAAACATTACTTTGGAAAACTCAAAAGGAAGATTGGTTTCAGCAAACTGAACTGCAGCAGGAAGTTGTTCATGACACCATAAAGCAGGAAGCATATGTTTGGTTAATCACCAGATCGGTGGAAGAAATGAATTAAGAAGTGCTAACAAATCCATATACATGCACTTTTAAAACATAATCTCTATCTACTTTTAAAGTAGTAATTTGTACCAAACCAGAGAACATGATGCAGGACAACTCATTTGGAATAAACAATCCTCCCAGCACCCTGTTTTCATATAACAAAGAAAAAAATAGAAAGTAAATTCAACTGCAAAATAAATGAGACATCAAAGCACATTGCTCTCAATAACATTCTTTAAGTGTCATATCTTGGCTCGTATCCCAGGATACCCTTGGAAATGACACATTGCATCTCAATGGGATTCTTTCAACAAAATATTTTAATAAATAAATTCAGGTTTTATGCTAACTTATTTGATTAAATAAAGCTTTGTGGGCATTATGTGCAACAGATGTCAGAGCCTGATGGGCTTTTGTTCCAATTCCTAATTATTTGTGAAACTGCTGTTTAAAAATGCTATCACATAATAAGACCAATAAATTATTCATCTAAAATGCTTAAGTATGACTCCATTCTGAAATGGCAAAAATAAAAGTTTTAAAATAATATCAGGTTTCAAGGACACCTCGCAAAATAAAAAGCTCCAGTGTTCTGCCCCAGTTAAAGTAACAGACAAACCAGCAACTTTGTTTCTTACCTACCAAAAACCAAATATGAAGCAAAGAACACCAATTTTTGTCAGGTGTAAATATACAGTCTCACCACCATCAGTGAGAAACAGACTGAGAAACTGGCAGTTGTCCAGATTTTACCTAATTTTCCCATTTCTAGAAAAATGGTTTCAATAGTCTCCTCTTTTTCACGAGATATTTTCAGATAAAATTCTAAAGATACAGGCACTCCATTTCCTGGTTTTCATAAGATTATTTTCTGTAGGCCATGACCATGGTACTGTCTCTAGACCATGTAAAAAATATTGGCACTCTTCAGACAGAACAGGTTTATTTCAAAACCACCTGAAAACTAAGGGAAGACTCTTCTTGATTGCAGTGAATGTAAGAGAATAAACACATCCACTTATTTTCCATACCATTGCAAATACTAAAAAATGAAATCCCTAAAGTTGGAAAAACAAGATGCCTTTAATCTGGATACCAGAAACCTGTATTTAGAAATTCATGACTAATCAGCCTACTCTCCTGTGTACCTGCGTAGTTTTAAGAATTTGTATGGATTCCATTCTTAAAATCAGGCAAACATTTAACTTCCCAATACAGCAAAGCCCTCCATGAAGATTTTATTGATATTTTACCCTATTTGAGTGACACAGCAGAGAAGAGTTTATCTGTTATATGGTACTTTCATACCACTTACAAAGGTGACAGGAGAATCTGAAAATATGTTTTTTGGTTTTGTGTTTTTCTCTGATAACTTTACAGCACCAAATAAATTTATTTTTGCCTCATTGCTATGATTTTGTTTAGATCAGATCCTAAGGTAACAACATAATAAGACATCTAAAAAGACAGTAAATACGCCTGCAGAATTCCTGGCACAAAAGCAGAGGATCTGTCAAGTCTTCACTTTAAAAAACCCAAAAATTAAAACCAAAAAAACACAAGCATTAAGTGCATTTTATTTGCAAATATCATATGCAAACAAATCGTGTAATTACTTGGGTTGAAGGAAACTAATAGGCTACTACATTTTTTCCTTCTAATATCAGGAAAAATATTATTATCCTGATAGCATCCTTGATAGACAGATATCAAGTCCAGACCTGAGTGTTTTCAATGACAGTGATTACAAAACATGCCTTCCTAGACTGTGTTATGGCCTATTGGTAAAACTGTTTCTTAGTGTTTAATTTAAGAAATACTTTCCATATGAGACACCATTTCTTGTTCTGTCATTGATTACTGATGAAATTAAACTATTCCAGCCTGCTTTATAACATTTCTTTACATTTTTGTGATAAGTAATTTATCTCTTCAGTTGTGTTATCCTTTGTATGAACATGCCCAGCCATCATTACCTTCTCTCAGCTATTATTTCCCTAAACTTTTCATCATTTTTGTTTGTTGAACTACATCCAGTTTATTTTAAACAGTGCATTATCTTCTGCACTATCTTTGAAGATAATCAAGAAAATTCCACACCATTCACACCCTGGAGGAGACATTACAAAGACAGACAAGGTTTAAAGCACAACAGCACATCATTGCACATAAAAGGCGCATGCCACCCAAGAAAGGGTTTTTTTTTCTTTTTTACCTATAAAGATGTTAGAAAGCTGTATTTTACCCATTTTAAAGCTACTGTGATAATTCTTGCACAAAGGAAGCATCTGAGTTAAATTTCATGGTGTCTTATAAAACACTAGGACATAAACCAGAAAAATACATACAGGATTAAGTTTCCATAAAGCCCAAATGATCTGGCATATGAAACAGGAGAAGGAATTTAATCCACTCCTATAATGTGGTCAGGGCACAGGACTTCCACCCTGTCTCCATAGCTGCTTACCACAGCCACGGAGCCAGAAGAGCCACCCTGGATCCTTCAGGCCACTCGTGTGGCTCTAGTGACCCATCACCTGGCCGGCTCTCTCGTGGCCAGGGCCAGGGATGTGGCAGGGCCCCTGCACAGCTGTTTGGCGGCAGCATTCCTCCTTCCCCCCTGCGCAGCCGTGCTCCCCAACTTCAGTGGCGTGCAGGTGCCAGCGCTCGGCCAGGTAACTTCAGAGCACAGAGGGACCTGTTGAGTGTACTCATCTTCCTGTTACGAGTTATGTTCATTAGACCTTGCCTCAAGAACCTCTTCCTGTTTACCCCCAGTGCTGGTACCTGCAGGAGACAACATGCTGAGGTGCAGATTGCCTTGGTTCCCTTCAGCCTGCGAACTCCCGCCTGATGGAAAACTAGACTTTTCAGTTTTCTTTGTAATAGATCAAGTATAAAGCCTCTTTTCTGAGCAAACAGTTAAATTGAATTAGGAATCAATTTGCTTGAAATGTGAAATAAATTAATTTCTTTACAGAAAAGAAGCCAGTCTTATGAGGCGTGAATATTATTTCCTCTTCTTTTTGAGAGGTAAGAAAATACTTAAAAATTTTTTCCATTAAGAATTTTTAAGTCAAGAACTATTACTGAGCCACTGTGACATGTTTTTGTAGTTAAATCCCCAGCATAACAAGGGTGCAAGGCACATGCAGAGTTGTAAGGTTTGGTCCTATTGTCTTTTCCTTGTCACATGATATTTTCAGGGAAAAGAACAACTCAGGTAACAATCTTGTATGCAATTCGGTCTCCTCAATATCTTTTTCTTTCAAATGCAGTGTAGCTTACAGTGATTTTTTCATACTTTTAAATCAAGAAGTAGTAATAATTTTGCTTTATATCCATTCACAATGCAATTTGAAAGCTGCCCTTCTATTGGTCTACTAGCAAAGGTACAGTTATGCTCCTGTTCTCGAGCGTTATTACTCAAAGCACAAAAGGGAGCACATGGCTGTTGCACTGACCTTCATCTGTTTCCAAATTATGTTTTTTAAAAGCCTAGAATCTGTGTAAGGGGAGTTGCTGAAACCTGAAACGAACTTGGTCTGTTGCTTTCTAAAGTAGATGAGTGTAAAACTTCAGTATTACATTTCAGGCTCTTACTGTCCTAAATATAGCAAAATTAGGATGAGGGAGAATATAACTAGAATCTAAGTCTGGTTTTAGATAATAATTTTTTGTTACAGGCATCAATAATTACTTTGTAATATTTGGTACGTTTCCAGAAAATCACCATAAATTTGCAGAAGGAAAATGTCCTCCTAGTCAGGTTTTTTATTTTTAAAAGCACTGACCTTAAAAAAAAAAAAATTAACAACAAGATTTCTTGACAAATTTACAAATATTTGACAGTTGTCAGATGGGATCTGTAACATTCATTAAGTATTTAATCTACTTATAACAAACATATAAACCTTCAGAGAGTTTTGGAGATCATCTGATCTGACCTCCAGCTCAAAATCAGGCTAAACAGTCTGATTTGTCAGAGCCTTGTCCAGTCTCAGTTTTAATTTCTCCAAGGATGGAGATTCCTCAGCCTCTCTGGGTAAAGCATTCCAGGATTTAACTACTCTCCATGGGTCTTTGTGTCCTGAGTCTTCCTTCTGTTAGAATTTAAACCTAAATATGGTAAGAAATGCTGCTTCTGTTGTCTATATTAACAGTTGACTTTTGACAGCACAGGTTTTGAAAGTTTGCCTTGGTAACAGTTTATTGTGTCTCTGGTAATAATTTCACACAAACCTCTTTTTTTTGGTCTAAGTGGTATAGAGGAACTGAGAGTAAGCAATTATTTGTTCAGCATCAAATACAAATTATGAAAAGCAGAGGTGACTCCAGGAGTGATACACTAGCTCTGAATGGTCTTGATCTTAAGAAAGCTCCGGAGCCACACACTGTAGACTCAAGTCCAGATCTGCAATAACTAAGAAAAAAGTAAAGAAAAAAAAAGTAGTATCTAATAAAAAATATGCTATTCCAGTTTGTGCTAGTGTTATGCCAACTTGCATATGGTTAAATTATCTTGTCCTACTGCAATATATTGTGAGATTTTAGAAGGTGACTTACACTTAAGCCAAATGATACGACTACTGCAGTCCTCATGTTTTTGTCTTTGTATAATTTAATCAGCTGTTCATCTGAACATTTGGAGAGGATAAATTTATACAAAAATTACTTCATCTCTCCTGCTAAATATTTTCCTGTATCAAGTCTATATTCTGATACAAATCTATTGAATATTGGCTTATGTTGACCTAATCTGAAATGAGAAAGAGGTTCCCAAAGGAACGCAGCACACAAGCTCGCAGTTCACTGTCACAGAGCAAGGCAGTCGGTGTTAAGCACGTTTATTAATGCTGATGAAATAGGATGACAGATGAAGACATGAGTAAGGCTCAATGTCTGGTTTTATATGATTAGCACAGTATTTTTTTTATTCAGCATCATTAAATTCATTATGCATATCAAATATATGTAAATTTGTAATATATACATATGTGTACTTTACAGATCTGACATTCCAATGTGTATGTTCAATTTAGGTAAACAGCCTTCTTAAAAAAAAAATGTAGCATTTAACAGTGTTACAGCAGTTTCAGAAGTAAAGTAAGTTTTGACTACTTTTGAAAAAGTGTTATGGAAAAGGGATCTTAATTATGGAAAACACCTATAAACTTCCTGAAGAAGATAGACACACTAGAAATTCCTGACCAACAGGACACTTGTCCCAGAAACCCCTCCTTCTTCAAGATTTGATCCTTCATTAAGAGTAATTAACTTCTAAAAACCCTTTAAGTATGAAGTCCTGTATAATCTTCAGCAACTAGACAACATGACTTTTATATATAACTAGCATCACAGTTGTCCTGTTAAAATACATTAAAGCCCTACATTTTACTGTATTATTAGGAATTCTGAACCTGACTATTTTATCTTATAATAATTGGCTTCATATTCACAAATAGCATTTAAGTAAAATCATGGATTTCCTATACAGAAAGTTCACATTATTACCTTTGGTGCCAGAAGTTGCACTGAATTTACTTGTGAAAGAGCGTTAGACATTCTACAGTTCAACAGGAGTCACTAATAAGCTAGGATGGCAGCTGTTGTACATCTGAAGCTAACAAATGTTATGTGACCAGAGATGACTGGCATGACATGTGGCTGTAGACTTTTTATACAGTTATGTTCTCAACTATTTTAAAAATGTCCACAAAAGTCCTTCAGAAATACTGTTCCCAAGAAGTTCATGGAAAACTGATCCTTTAATATTTACTCAACTCAGTTAGTTGCATATATTCACACATTATCACAGACTGATAATCTAAAGTTTAAACAAAAACAGTAATACAAATTATTTATCTGGAAGTCATGTTCTCAGCAGTATGACTCAAGGCTGGATTCATTTGCTTGAAAGTACAGGGCATATATTACATTTCCAGCAATCAATTATCATTTCAGCCTTTGTATCTGCGATCATAAATCCAGGCACATGCCCATATGGACAGACAAAGTGCAAAGACAGAACTGTCTTCCAGGCAAATTCCAAAAGCAAGTGTGAAGTTCAGTATTGAAATACCACTCCCTTTTCTGTCCTCATTCTCAAGCAGTACAGGCATTTTTAATCTATAACATATTTTCCCAGTCTTCCTGGAACTTTTACCTTAATAATCTTTATATTGATAAAAAGTGTTGCTATTACTTTATGTCCATCCTAGGTACCTACACATAAAAAGACTCACTGTAAGGATTTAGAGGGTTCCTAAACAGAAGAATTTCCAAAACTTGAATTTATTTTACCTACTTATTACACAAACAAGCAGAATACATCTCTCAACATAGTTCTGGTTATAAGTCACAATCTCTTCTGCCATTAGTGTTTTGATATATTTTTTAACTTTAATAGATTTTGTAAAGCTTTTTCTAAGGAAAAGTTGTTAGCTTTGCTTTTTTTTATCTTCTAGTACGTGAATTTTCAGTGGTTAGATTAAATATTTATACTTTAAAAAAGACATAAGAATATTTTAGTATTTAATAACTCTGAGACTGGGTCTGTTTCATATATACCCTATTTGTTGTAATTTTGCATGAACTGATCTTTGAAGTCAGGAGTTAACTGCTTTTCTTCCCTGATAGGAGAGATACAATTGGAAAGACTGAACAAAGTTGCCAGCCATCCATTTCTTCCTGTCTGCTCAGAAGAGGGTGTTGGGTGTACAGAACGGAGGACCTGGAAGGTTTCAGGCATTTGTAAAGTTACTTGAATTAAGCTTTGCCTGAAGCATCCTTACATAGCAGTGATGGAGAGGATTAAAATTAAAAAGTTAGCATAATACTAGCATCAGTGGGAAAAAAAACCAACAAAAACCAAACAAAAACCCAGTATGACTATAACTTTAGTTTGGTTTTTAACAGTCTTTATATTAGGACAATTCCTGGGATTATAAATTCACAGGCGAGAGAGTATGGGCACATACTTGGGACTAGAGCATTTAACGGCAGAAGTAACAACAGGCTTATGTATGTGGGGGGCAAAGTCCTTCCTTCAGGTGATACATTCACACTCAAACAAGAACATTTCATACAATCCAAATTTCAGTTCCACCTTCTATGTAATCATTAAAATGTACAATACATCATGAGCCAAAACTCTAATATTTGAAACGTCAAGCACAGATAAAACTTACTGAAAACATAATAAACCATGAGGAGATTTTAAAATTTCTGTAATTCTGTCTAAAATAGTAGAGAACTATCTTGAAGTATTACACAAGAAGTGATTATTGAAGAGTAGATTGGAGGAAAAAGAAGTTACTCTACATCAACAAGATTTGATCAATAGAAGTGAATACAGTATGAAAACCAACACAAAGACAAAAGGAAATAATGTGATTCCATCTGTTACCTGTCATGTGTCCTCATAAAATCCCAGAACTTCTTAGTGCCATTCTGGGGGAGAAAAAAAAAAAATCCATCAGTAAAATTAATCCCAAGTGAAAACTGACTGTCATGAAATTTAACAAAATTTTAACAGATATTTATTTGAAAACTTGGTATAGCTGGTTTTATTTAGGAGACCATTATTCTGGATTTTGACAGTAAGTATTACAGATACTGAGAACTGTCTTAGCACCATTCAAAGTCTTAGATCTACAATATTATGCTGACAACTAATTTAAGACTGTGGTAGTCTTTGGGCCCAATTTTGGCCACAGTATCAACTTCAGATGCCCAACCTAATCAGGTGCTAGGAAGCTATAGCAGCTAAGTTTTAACCAGTAAGATAACCCATAGATCTAAGTTCCTCCATGTCCAGAAATGGTCTTATCTTAGGAGGGCAGCTCAGTGCTTACCTCCTAACTAAACTCATTTGGGATCTAGGAACAAGACATCCTTCCCTCTAACCCCTTAGGTTAGGGTTAACCTGCTTAGGCCCAGCAGCTGTTACTCTGCACTGCCTGGGGAGGTGAGGACACTGTCAAACAGCAGGCTTCAAGTCACAGCACTCACCCAAGAACTCAGAAGCTTAAAATTGATTATTTTCTCAGGTTGGGCCAATTTCTGTCCTCTGTTATCTTAAAAGAATTACACCCACTACAGGATAGCTGAAACCAATCCCTGAAGACAAGCCTTCTTCCACAGCTACAATGAACACACACACACGCTTACATTCATATTTTATCTTCTTTAATCACCTATAACAATTCATACACACCAGTTAAGAGAGACAGGTATGTAATTCTTTACCTTGCTTATTAGAAGTGTGGCATTATTTTTCAGCTGAAATACAACTGAAGAGATTTCACTCCTTGGTCAGTTTAAGTCTATATAAGGAATCAGCATGTGACCAGAGGAATTCTTTCAGTTGATACCTTTCTCTTATTAGCAAGGTAAAAACTAGACCAGCTGAAAACCCACATATCTGAAATATGCTTAATGTGAAAAGCAGCTCAAGCTCTCTATTATAAAGTATGGTTAAATGGAAGATCAAACCCTGCACAATTGGTTAATGATTTAAAACAGGTAAATGTGAGCAATGAAAGAAGAATCGAGTTCAGTTGGTGGGTAAAGGTGCCAACTAATATAGACAAGCCCTTCAGCTCTGTTACAGATGTCATGGCTACCAAGTACACAACAGCTGGTGGGGATTAGATAACAAGCACTCTGGTTCAGAGATTAAGCTCCTGAGCTTTATGAGTTTACCAAGCTTTTTGGAAGGGTGGCTGCTTGCTAGCTGGGTTTTCCTTCATTCTCACAACTCTAATTATAAACAGTTGTTCACCTCAAGAGAAACTCTAGTCTGCTCTTCCATTGGTGTCTGTGCATACCTTCTGTTAGCACTGACAGGAATCAAAAGCGTGCACTGGAAGAGAAGCCCCATCATTGTTTAAATGCAATGTAATGTTGAAAGAGAAAGAGAGACAGCAAATTCTCAGTATGGACTGAAATATTAAAGCTGTTGTTTAGCAAGCTGAGCGTACACCCAATCCGTTCCACCTGGTGAGAGACAGAGGTACAACTCTGAAAGGACGATGGATGACACAACACAGTTGCAACACTTGGGACTTAATACCACAGGCTATATTGTGTGGTGAGATAATTTAAGGTATTAAATATCTAAAGTCTGCTCAATCCTTTTGTAGGTTTGTATCTACCTGTAAGACATGTATTTGTGCGATTTTCTCTTGTTGGAAGATTGCTGTGCAATTTTCTTTTTGACATGAGGGACATGGGGTAATGTCTTCTGCATGTATCTTCATATTGTTCCTCCAGTTTCAACCTTTCCCTGCCCCAAATAGTAAGATGTGCTACCATCATCCATTCTCCCTTCGTGGTGTTGGGAGAAATGTGGGTGTCCAACTGATGGAGAAGATAAAAAAACTGAATCAAGGCTCTCCTTACATTAATTTAGGCTATTAGTCCTGCAATACTACTTTGTAACGTATGATCCCAGCAACAATCTTCCTGGCTCCTTCCTCTCGCCATCATTTTACAAATTATAGAACCTGATTGCTTTGAAGCACTTACGGAGAGGTTTCAAATAGCTGAGGAAAATTACACCCTAGAGAATTATCCTCATCCAGATGAGACCCATCAGATTTGAATGACCTCTTCTCAAGGATGAGCCCCATTAACAGAATCTACCTCACAGATGTGCACATAATTTTTAGCAGAAAGTTTAAAAAGGGACTTAATACTTAAACATAAATTAATCAGAAAATAAAATCTACATTTTCTATTTCCTAAGTGTCTGGAACACATAAAGCACTTTCTCTAGAATATGATTTGATTAGTTTAAGAGCCAAATTCAAAACCAGCCACAGGCTAAATTAATTTGAGTTTGTCCATTGAAGATGTTGGTTATCATCATACACCCCTGCTGGACAATGTTTGTTAAGCTATTTTCTGCCTATATTTGAATAAAAATTATTTCATATGATCAACCTGCACCTGTTCAAATAAATAAATCAATAAACAAATGAAACATTCCAACATCTCATTGTTTACAGTGGCAGAAACTCAAATGAGCCCCATTCATGCCCTATTGTCCAAGTCAAATGTAATTTGAACCCAACCGTATGGAGCTGAGTTTCTGTTGTACCCAATGCCTGGTACTTTCCTAACAGACTAGTATGAAGGTTGCTAATTATTAATAGCATGTAAACAGTCACCAATGGTTCTTATGCTGCTTTACATACTTTACAGAACATTAATTCTAACCAGTTTCTAACCAACTATATCAAGCTGTATGTAATATCTCTCTCTTATCTTTAAGACAAAAATATTAATTGCTGAAACTGATCAAGACTCATGCTTTTAAAAGCCAAGTAGCCATGATTACTTGTTAAACTGTTCCATTCCATATGTCCTGGCCTTTGAAAATGCTCTCCTATCACCACAGTTTCAGATAGTTGGAAAGAATTAAAGGTATCAATGGTCAACACCACTCACAAAAAGAGATGTATCTTTGTGAAATACAAAAGCTATTTCAAACACTTAACAATCTTCATTTTAATAAACTGAGAGCAAATTAACTGAGCTAAACCAGGACATAAACATATATATTTGTATTATTATAAAATAGTCCATTACTCTCCAGTGTCTAATAAGGAACAATCAAATTATCTGTGCTGGTTTGGGCTGGGATAGAGTTAATTTTCTTCATAGTAGCTAGAATGGGGCAATGCTCTGGATTTGTGCTGAAAACAGTGTTGATAATGCGGGGATGTTTTAGTTACTGTTGAGCAGGGCGTACACAGAGTCAGGGCCTTTTCTGCTTCTCACACCACCCCACCAGCAAGGAGGCTGGGGGTGGACAAGACATTGGGAGGGGACACAGCTGGGACAGCTGACCCCAACTGCCCAAAGGGATATTCCATACCATATGATGTCATGCCCAGCATATAAAGCTGGGGGAAGAAGAAGGAAGTGAGTGACTTTTGGAGTGATGGCATTTGTCTTCCCAAGTAACCGTCACACACGATGGAGCCCTGCTTTCCTGGAGATGGCTGAACACCTGCCTGTCAGTGGGAGGTAGTGAATGAAGTCCTTGTTTTGCTTTGCTTGCTTGCACTGCTTTTGCTTTATCTGTTAAATGGTCTTTATCTCAACCCACGAGTTTTCTCACTTTTACTCTTCTGATTCTCTCCCCTATCCCACCAGGGGGAAGTGAGTGAGTGGCTGTGTGGTGCTTAGTTGATGGCTGGGGTTAAACTGTGACAGTATCTCTCAATGAAGTGAGAGAAGTAAGTATAACCAATCACTGGAAGACCTAAACACAGAAGATAGGAAGGAGAAAGGATTATATTATTACATATGGAAGGATTTAAAAATTTATTCTTCAAATAGGAAATGTGTCCTGTGATGTTTTATAAAAACAAATATATCTAAAGTATTTTATATTAGGTTTTAACTGTTTGGAATAGCAATTCTAATATTGCAACTACCTTGTATAACACAATTTGGTTTGGTAAATCTTTAATCACAAAGTAATCACACTCTGGTTCTGTGCTCAGTGATCAGGTTCTGTGATGTTGCAATGCTGAACTAGTGTATATAGTATGTCTAAATTAATAAAGCTGTATTCCAGAAGAGGCAGCCTGTAAGACAACTTCGTTTCATGTTACACAGAAGACAGATTACTTACATAAGCACAAATTGCGTAAGAAAGCCGTACCAGGTCAGAGGAGATGTCCATCTTGCCCAGTATCCCACCTCTAACAGTGAAAGGAAAATCTAAGAACAGAGGAAGCATACAGCAATACTTCCCCACAATACACTTCCAAGCCTTTGACGACAGGCAGCTGAAGGGTGTCAAAAGACAATCCCTCAAAAAGGCATCCAAATTAAACACAGTCCTCCCCCATCCCAAAAAGCAAGCACAAAGAACCATTTCTATACTATTTGAAGGTACAGTACTGTGTCACAAGTCCTGCTCACCTCATCTCTAAGACTGACTTGATAACGGCATTGACAACTTTAGTCAGAATTACAACAGTACGCTACCAGTGTGACAGGCTGCACAAGGAGAACCTGATCCATTTTGGTTCCAGTGATTCCAGGAACAACCATGCACTGCAAAGAGCCCTCTGCTAGACAAGTGTTGACAGTGGATGCAAGTTCAGCAGATGTGACTCCTATCAGCAGAGAGCTGTTTATGATGCCACTCATCGCTGATCTCCACATTCTCTGTCCTCCTTCCATCCTTGAAATAATTTTCCTAAGACTCTTCCTGCACCTGCTCACTGCCATAATTACAGGCAGGAGCCTGTTCACACTGTCTGTTGTGGATGAGCTGGACTTGTCTGCAGTCTATAATCAAAATACCATTCTTTTTCTCACCTCTACTCTCACTGTCCCTGGCTAAAATGCCTTAAGAATCAGTGCACCAGGGATATCGCTGTCCTCTGGTTTCCTCCACTACCTGAGGCAACATAATGTCTGAACAACGTGGTCACATTGCTGTCAGGATACCTATGCAGAAGAAAACTTTTGCTTACTAGACAAACCTGCCTAAGACTTAGCCCAGAGTAGCCAATAAAGAAGATACAAAGAACACGACATCCTAACAGTGTAGAAAGAAACACTCACTGGCATGACTTTATGGTGATACTGGGTGTGCTCCACATGTGACAGACCCTCGCCATGCTCTGAAAGAAGTCACCTGGGAGTTTCCCTCTACTCTTCATTTGGGGTCCCTCTTTTCCCTGAGTGCAGCACTTACACATGGTGCTCTCGCACCAGCTCATACATCAGGTAAATGTGTCTCCACAGATACCAATACTCAGCTCAGTGTTGCACTGTCACCATCCCAGGCCTTCAAAAAACCCCCAACCCAAACAAACCTAGCCCTCCTCTGTTTGGATGTGCTCTCTACTGTTGTGTACAGCCCTGCTGGGACACAAAGCACTTTCTCTGTAGATGCAGCTTTTCCAAGTGGAGGGAATAAGTACTTAAGCACAATTTTAGAGACACAGATGTAGGCCTTTCCTCAAGGACTGTCTCCAAGGACCTTCCCAAAGAATGCAATCTATTTATAAATAATGCAAGTGAATTAGAGCTGTTGTGTCACAGTTATAAATAAGACGACTTGCATCTTTCCAATGCTACTGAGTTTTGAGATGAGGAAGAGAACGGGATAGTGGTGCAGCAGGCCATGCCATGCAGCTAAAGGTAACCTAGGTACAGTGCCACACTAAGGGCTACATGCAGACATCTGTAACATCATGAATGACATGGAAATGTGAATGTGAAACAATAATTCACTATTTTTCATAATACAGAAGCACTATGCCACAGCTGGCTACCTGAGGAGAAAGGCTTATCTGGGCACTGAACTGTCCCTTTTCAAGGAACTAGTGTTAAAGTCCAGCAGCTGCACAGAGGAATTTTGTGTATAAAAGAATTAAATGATGGCTTCTGAAACACCTACATGACAACTGTATTACAGATATGTTTTAAACACATATAATGAAAGGTTTATACTTCTTAGATTTTATTAAAAGTTTTATTCTGAAGAGTAAAGTGAGAACATGTTAGCCTAGCAGGTGCGAGAACACTCACAAAACTTCTTTAAATGCTTCATTTAACTCTATGTAGTAATTCTTTCACAACATCACACTAGAGCGTCTAAAACCTCAACATGCAGGTTTACAGGAACAGATCCTGTAGTTACTCTGTTGGGACTTCACACCATTCAACAAATCAAAATTTATGTTGGATTTGCACTGATTTAAGTAATTTCCTCTAATGTGCTCTGGACAGACAACACATGACTGAAGCTGAAACAATACTTACCCAGAATCTACTTAATTCTCCCATCTTATTTACATTATTTAAGTATTTAATAATTTTAGAAGCAACTGAATTAAAAGCACTGCCCTATGTCATCTCCCATGTGTATCCACAGAAAGTATCTGCTTGGACAGACAGAGCCAAAGTTGCCAAGAACTGTAAAGTCACCTCAGTAAAAAGGGTTCACACCTTGTATTACAGATTTTTGAGGAGACTGGTAACAGGCCAACCAAGCAGATCACTTAAAATATTGGAGATCTATGTCCAAAATAAGCAAACTAACTTCACATATGCCACTAAAAGAGAAAAAAAAAACCTGTCCATGACAATGATTAACTTCTTACTGTTTACATTACAGGAGAGACAACATGACGTTTGGCGACCCATTGTGATAGGCACTGAACATATGTAGTGGGAACAGTTCCTGTTCAATGATCTGACAATTCAGTTAGAGCTCAGACAAAAGTTGGTGTAAACAAACAGAGGCAGTTAAGGAAAAAAAGACAAACACATTATGGTATAGATAAGCTGCATGCACAAGTTACAAGGGTTAAAATGGCAAACAACAGTCATGATCCCCTAGCCTCAACCAGCTGGACTGGGTTTAAAGCAGTCATCCAAGAAGTAAATGTTCCATGTTTGTGAAAAAATCCAGCTCCAGAAGTTGAAGCAATTATAACATAAAAATAACTCTGTCCTCATTGCTTCATTTACTCCATTTCCACGCTCCTAAGACACAAAAGCAGTTAATGTCCTTAATATAAAAGGATTATGATCATTCTTCATGCAAGAAAATAACAATTCTATAGGTAAAGAAAAGCAGGTAAGAGAATTAACTGGCAAATAACGGTCTTAAACCAGAGTCAGCAAAGTTAAGCAAGTATGCGGTCCCAGTTTAATGATTTACATGTAACAAAGCAGTAAAACTCCCTAGAGGAATAGTCAGATTTTGCTTTTTTCTGTTCTCAAAGACTTTTTTAAAAGGTACAAGGGTATTTTTTTTTCTTTAAAATGTGTGTAAAACTTGTTTTTCTATTGCACTCATTTTCACATACAACTAATCTATCAATTTAACGACACAGTGTAACATCAGTGTGCGCAGCAATGCCTCTATCTGGAAATTCACTGCACATTCTGTTGTTGAGGTGACTACTTGCTGCCCAGAACCGCGTGGCAAGAGAACACCAAAGCTGTCACTTATTAGATGGGTTTTAGTCAGGTTAATCTAGATCAGCAGCATGCCTGGGGAATCAAGTAACTGACTCATGAAGACAGACAAAAATCTGCACCAACACAGCCAGCTCCCGTGGCCTCCTGACACCATTATTTCCTTAAGTGGTCTTAGCTTAATGCTTTTCAGTCATATTCACCTTTTTATGACAAATAAAGGTTGACAAGGGGTAAATTAAAAATAAAAACTCAGTAACTCATTACCTTTTGGTTTATAAAATATGTGCTCCTAACACGGGAAAATATGCCCCGAAGATGTGTATTAGCTGCTGCTTCTCCTTCAGCCACAGTTCTTGGGCTAAAGAGAGCGGACTTACCCTGTGGTAAACCCAGCACGGCAGGAGGTACGGGATGCTAAAAGTTAAGCCCTCATCTCTCTGGCAATGAACCTTTCCATTCCTTTCTCCACTCGCTACAGAAGTGCTCCTATCAGTTGACATTTCCTTGTTACATTTTTTTTTTCAGCTTAATGGAATCTGATATCGCATCTGTAGCAGTTTTCAGTGGAGACTTATAAGGATTTATACTCTAATACAAACCATTCCTTGCCGGCTGAATGCTTGATGCCATAACTCCATAACTCCTTGTTATACATGAGCAGTACACAGTGTTTCCAGTGTCCACAATGATGTGCCCACAGAAGCTCTACTTCCAGGCCAAACTCAAGACTGAATACTTTTTGCTTTTCTATCATACAATTAGTGACCAAACTACCTTCTGCTGTCTGAATATTTTTCATAGTATTTTCAACACTATCCAACATACAAAAAATATGTAACTAAATAAGAAAAATAAACCAGCAGCTTTGTTCCCTAAAAATCCATAGTTTGGGATGTTTTTAAAGACTTAAAGCATCGTAGTCAACATGATACTGCAAAACTTATATGAAGAACAGAAATCAAACAAAGAAAGTCAGTTAAAGCAAGTTTCGACATGTGAAGTTTTCCAAATAAGAATAAAATATAATACCTCTTCCATATGCTTTAAAAGTTTCACTGCTTCCTCTTGAATATTTTTATTGGATTAATAAATTAGTGGGGTGGTTTTTTGTTCATAGAAGCTAAAGAGCTGCCATGCTACATCTAAAAATCTTCATTGGCAAAAAAATGGTTCAAAGGAACAGTCAAAAATTCAAGGACAATTAATATTCAACTTTTTAATCTAAAAGAAACACCCTGTCCTGAACAGGCTATTTTGCATATGAAAACTGTTTGAAATAATGACTTATCACAGTTTTTTTGTCTATTTTAAAGTCTTGATTTGTGATAAGCAGGGAGAAAGCTGTCTTCTTTTTATATAATTGCAGATTTCACAGGAAGCATCACGCACCTTGCAAACTGAAAGGATGCACTTTCAGCTGGCATAAAACCTTGCAACTCAAGTTAAAAAAAAAAAAAAATCAATAAACTAATTCTAATATGCATTAGTTGAGTGCCTGACCCTCTTTTTTTTTCCTTTTGAATGTATACATCAGTATTAGGGAACTGTCTTATGCTTGGCTATCCTATTACACACCTACTAATTTAAATGCAAAGTTTTGCTATTAAACCCATCCAGTCCTGGGGTGCAGTCCCGTAACAGCATAAGCCAACTGAAACCCGGGCTGCTCCTTTTCCTTCCCCAGCTGCACATCTCTGCCCTGCTCCTACCCCATCGTTGTCATTTGTGTAGCCACACAGCAAGCTGGTTCTGGGAACTGACCTGATTTTAACAAAGTCTTCTACTATAAAACCTGAAGAAAAAAAAGATTTTTAGTAGTTAACATGAATGTAATTCCATTAAATACATACCAAGTTTTCACCAATGACTATTAAACAGAACAGCCCTCACCTATTCAAAATTACTCCCAAGAGGACAGAGATGTATCTGATAAGGACTGTTCTAGAGAAACACATGCACACAAAAAAGCCTAAATTACAATTTCAGTCCACACCCACTAAAACACTCCATCAGACTGCACACGCTGGAGAAAATGAAGCCTCATCTTCAAAAGCAATTTGCAGAATTACTTGCTGATGTTGAAGAACTACTTCAAAAGAGTTTGAGTGTTATGGAATTTTACTGTTTTTTAAACAAGCCACTGTTTAAGCTCAAGAGGAAGGGGGGGGAGTGTTTGTTTTTTAAACAAAGCTTGTAAGATTTCACTACTAAACTATCCAGAATGTTTATTTTAAAAGCATCATGATTACAAATAATGGCATTTTGCAGTTTTTAACTTACCCATATTCAAATGCTTCAGTTAGAAACAACTGGTTTTAGTGCCTTTTGTGGAATCTGCATCCAAAACTACACAAACTGATGACTTTTCAACAACACTAAAAATGAACATTCTATCTGAAGCACAAATCCTACTGCTGCTAATTGGCTTTAACTGACAATATTAACAATTTCAGAAGTGAGACTAAGCCAGCAAAGTTCATGGGGCCAAATTATCCTATGAGCTAAAGAACAACATGCCAGCAGGGCAAAGTGCAGTCTCCACTACAGTCATTTTATGTGTGAGGATCCTGAACAAGAGACAGAGGTGCTCAGCTCCTTCCAATAGCAAACTCTTTGAGGCATGGACTTGACTTCTTATCTGAGCTTAGCTGGAAGACATAAAGGCACTTCTTGAAGAAATCCTAATGTATACTAGTGGAGACCACACCAGGGATACCTCAAGAGACATAAAACCTAAGGTCATAGACTGTAATTTTTACAACCCATATCAATTTTCTCTTCAAAGTGAGGGTTATTCTGGTAGGAGTTTGTAATGAAACTGCAAACAGATGGTTATGGCAATAGAGTTTACTGTTCAAAGGTGCAATTTTTTCACACTTTAGGAGGTAAAATAAACAATGGAGAATGCATTAATTTATTCAACTGTTAATGCAATACTGGGCCAAGCCACTGTTCATTTTATGTACATCAACTGCCAGAACAATTACAACTAAGATACGATGTGTAAGTAAACTTTCTCGTATAATCCTCTGGAAGTTTACTTTTCAGGTCACAGTTTGTTTTTTGTGTGTACTTTTCAACAATGGAGTTGTTGCAGTTTAGCTTGGCATTCAGCTATCAGTACGATCACTTGCCTTTGAATGAAATTTATAAAACATGAGACTTAAGCATATGTAAGTACACTAAATTAAGTCAAATCTCCTTTCTTGACTTGTTTTTCTATTTTTAATATACATCATTATTAAGAATGATTGCATATACACATCAAACACACTTTATTCCAAGTCAAAAACATAGTAGCATACTGAAATCTCTTCTACAAAGAAGAAGGATATGGTGCTTGCATTAAGAAACATGATATGCACAAAGGTCAAATTTATGACTTTTCTCACATCATTTTACTGCCAGGTCAGCATATAATTTAAGGTTATAAATCGAGATACAGATGGGGCTTTCCTAGTACTAAGTTAACTCCAATTCTTTTCAAAGAAACCAACTGCTAATAGGTAAGAGTTTTCAGACTCTGGTGTTATTGTACATAAATGACAAAATTTAAAGCAAGTATTCAAATACTCTGTCTTGTACTTAAATTCTTGTCATATTATTGAATGTTGCTGCATGTATTTTCACTAAACTGTGTTTTCCCTTTGAAGTCTGTGACACATTTTCTTATTTTGCAGGGATAAAAGGAACACACACTTTCCATATTTACAAAATTACTATCACTACATTTTCTACAAAGTTATAGTAAAACATGAACTCTGAAACTTTGACTGGACATAGTTGAGGGCCATATTCCTAATAATGAAAGATGTTTTAACGGAGAATTTCATTTGCAAACTGTGCATTCAGCTGACATGACAGCAAAGTACCTTCCTGTAAATAAGTACTGTGCTTCCAAACAGATATATTACACATCTCACACAGCCACTTACATCCACACTTGCTGAAAACCTGCCCAGCAAAGGCCATTTCTGTAATCTTTTCCATATAGGTTTCTGTTACTGTTAAGGAAAAAAAACCTCACACAGTTTACAATAACTATTTATTTGCAAAATTACTGTCAAAGGGATAAAAACTCAGGAAATTTAAACCACTAAGATTTCTTTTGTCGTATTTTCTGCTTAATCTGACCTAAATCAGCACTTCCATAGAAACAATATCACCCTCCCTTTTCCTGCTTTCTGCACAGTCTCCTGTGTGCAAACAGCACAAACACTTTTGCAACCACACACTGAGCTAAAGATGTCACCTAGTGACTAAACCAACTCAGCATAAAAAAAGCTTCTCTATTGCCAGGCATGTTGCCACTGCATAAAGGTATGTGCCACACAAGAGAGGGGACAACTGTACCTGTAATTTCATGTATCACATTCTATAATTCTGATCTGCCAAATAATTAAGGACATACGTGGCTCGATGACATTCAGTGGGATTAATACATCTATCTTTGAAGAGGATCAGAAGTCAGAAGCAATTGAGACAACTGTCCTGAGTAAAATGTGGTCAGAAGTTGTAACATTTTGTCTTCTGAATTCTGTATCAGCACAAGCAAAAGTGATACTAACATTAAAAGCACATCTCTGTGGAAAAGGAGCACGGAATTTTTATATTTTTTCAGTTTATTGTGCACATTACACATCCAGTGAACACGAAGGGAAAAGAAAAATAAAATTGCCTGAACAACCTAAGAGGCTGAGAAACAGAGATCCAGGAGGCACATCTGCTGGCTCCAGCTCAAAGCCTAGAAGCCAGGAATATACCTCAACCAGAGAGCTGCTGAGAACTCCTAGGTGTTCTGTGTTTTATTTCTTTTTCTGGAGTTTTCCTTATTTGTATAAATTGTTACATATTCATGGGGTTAGAAACAAACAAACATGGCCTTTGTAGTTCAGTAATTAATGAATCTGGGGAGCAAGAGACACGAGTTCATATCCCTGCTCCAATTCATAATAATTCATGTACAGCTCCAAAAGATGAGATTTAAGAAAGCACTTTGTAGCATTCAACAATCTTCACTTTTAAGGCACTCACTGGAAAGATGGAAGATCTGAATTTCGACTTTACTCTGAACCACTGTCATTTCAGGAAAACACCAGAACCTTCAAATAATGTCTGAACACCATTTATTGAATAATGTTAAATTCTGTGGTGGGATTTAAAGTGCAATATTTGTCCTAAGATTACCAAACTATTTCTGCTCTGCTACCTTACGGAGCCTTGGTGAAATTCGTTGAGACCGATACCTGCAAATTCCTTTGGAAAATGGCGCTTATGCTCCTAAGTCACTAAAGACAACATTTTCCAAACTGCTCAATTTTACTGAGACACAGATAACTATAAGAAAAATAAACTGTTTTCAAATTTTAAAGAGACCAAAAGAATTAAAAACATCTCCAGGAAACCTGTTCAAATCTTTGCTGGCCCACTGGCAGCTGCAGGTTTGACCACAGAATTACCAAGATAAAGGTCCTGACTGTGAAATTTCAGACTAGTGATATTTAATGACAGGCAGGAGAAATAACTCTGCACTCGTCATAACATACCTAGAGCAATTATGTCTGCAGTAGGTGTTTCAAGATAGAGTGAGATTCAATATAAAGTACCCATTGCGAGTCTGAGACCTCACAGTAGATGAGAAATCTCATTGATATTCTTGAACTCCTTCCTGTTACTCATCCTGTGCACTCATTAGTCAAAATATCCTTTCAATCCCTCAGGAGGAGTACCCTCCAAATGATGCATACTGGACAAACACTGCTTTGGTCCTAATCACATTCCCACAACTCCTAATTCCCCTGATCACTTACTGGTATAGCAACCCCAAGAATTTGGGACTACTGAAGATAACCTTGTGTAGGGTCTCCGACTTAGACATACATCCCCTCCCTGACTTCACCAGGATTCATCTCCGCAGGCACAGCAGGGAGAGAAGCAAAAATAAGTATAGTAAGTAGAAGGAGAAAATGAATCTTAAAATCACCCATCCCAAGGCAACCACTACGCCTACGAGCATAATTTCTTCTTCTTTGCTACCCCAGGTCATGACCCTCATCCAAAAGAGGAAGGAAAGAAACTGTCCTTTCATCATTAATTTTACTGCGCCATTCAGGAAAATAACACTGACAACACCAGAAAACCACAATTTAAGTTGCCACTGGTATTTCAGCCAAATGCTAATCACCACCATCAATTGTCTAATATTTCTCATTACCCTTTTAGTCATTCTAACAAATACTGCTGCAGCTTATACAGAGTCTGATTAAAACCTTCTCTGGTTGACAAAGAGCTATCAGAAAAAAAACCCCTATCATTCTTCTACCACAGTACTGGACCACTCCATTTTTAGATAGATAATAAAGCTGCATTCAAAACCTATGCAGTTGACGACTGCTGTTCTAATTTCAGAAACAAAAACCACCAACTATGTCACCTGAAGCAGAACACTGATAAGAAAAAGCCTGTATATAAACTGTTGCATCATTAGAAATGGACTAAAAACACCACCACCACAGAAAACAAACTGACAGAAAACAGTCAGGCATTAACTTCAAAGTTAGTTGGTTTTGCAAATGCACCTGTAAAGCAATAATATGAATCACATAAGTATAATTTTTAAAAGTAATTATCAAATCTATTCATTTATTTATAACTTACGAAGGACAAAATATTTCTGATGCAGAAGTCAAATCAGTGCAGGAGCAATATAGCCCAGTGAAACTGTGCACCTTGCATCACACACCAGCCTGGTACACGCCAACCAAGAACCAGCATTAACAAGATTGACCAAGGTTAGCAAGCAGCACTTGGGAGATTCTAACTTCCAACAAAGCTGGGAACAAAGCCAGATGCAGCACCACGGTGTCTCCATGGTGAAGTAAGAGCAAGGAAGGATGGCTCCTACATACCAAGCCCCATAGGAAGTCAAGGTTACTGCTTACTGCAAGTGTTTCCATAGACAAGGTCCTGGGATTTTTAGCATGTCTCCTCAGGAGAACTGAATACTGTGAGTACATTAAAACTATTGTCGTTCCTGTTGGCTCCTTCAACAGAATACCAGGACACCTTAAGCTCTTAAGACTTTATCCTGAGCATGCAATGGTGTGAACTCAGCATATAGAGAAGAGCCTAAAACCTTAGACAAAGAATGAAGGTCACAGATTCAGTCCACAGATTCAGCAGGGCTAGTCGAGAATGAAGAATTAACTTCCACAAGTACTACAGACAATTACACACCTTCACTTGCAAGAGCAGGACACACTTTTCTGACCAAAAAGTATACAAAACATAGCACTGCAGAAAGTTGTTTCTTTTCTCTTTCATCCTCTCCCCAAGGCACAACTGTTAGGTGTGGTTTGTCAACCCACTTAAGGCAGTACTGGAAGGCACGCCACTGCTCCACCAGAAGGGCTGCGGAAGAATGTACAGACAGAGCGGAGGGAAGACACAATGCCAACTGGCATTCATCTGGGTTTTTCTGAGAAATACTTCAAAAGCAAATATTCAAGCAGTTTTTCCGTTTATTTAAATACTTTCCTTGACTAGCTTTTATCAGCCCCTGGGCTGAAAAATACATCCCTACTCTCCCACCTTCCCCCCAAAAATAATAATTCTTACACTTAAATTTTGACATTTATATTATTACTTTTACAAATTAATCTTTCTCTATGGAGTGTACCATAACGCTCTAGGAAGGCTCGTAGGTCTTGTGAGAGCTCTGCCAAGAGGTTTTAACACCTAGACAGATCAAAAAGAAAGTAAGGAGATAAAAAGAAACAGGGTTGTCCAGACTGACAGGTCAACCATCTCTCCTCAACAAGAAAAAAGGATGGCTTACAGAAACAATCAGGGAGACAATCAGGTTTCAAATTCTACAGAACCATCCTGTAAAGGACTATAGTAGTCATTTCTCTGCTGATTTCTGTACTAATGATTCACTGAATAGGAGGCAAATAATCTCATGGTTTTCTTTAACTTCTCTGAATGGTACAAATCAGATGAGTTGCAGATCAAATTTTAGGCCATACAAACTGGAGTGCTATGGAAATGTCACTTTGAAGGGCAACACAAGCCTTGCAAAGCAAGCCACAAACTGCCTACCTATGTGTAATATTTTAAAGTGTCAGAAATGTTACAATGCAGAAAGCAGAGTGCTCAGTGCTGACATACATATGAAATTCTAAGGCAGATTTGCCAAAAGACTTGATGGCCAACTTTACTTCTAATCCTGCTGCTTCAAGAGCTCAACAAGCTTAAGTGACCAAACAATAATAAAGGTATGTCTTAAAGCCAAAACAAAACTGAATGAAGCCAACAGTGATAGTTCATTTCAGTAGTTCAAGATAAGAATATATACAAGAGCTATATAGGTTTGTATCCTAAAGAAATATTTTCATTATCTACAATGTTATACTCAGTACACAAAATTAAATGTTTCCCCTATTTTTTCCTACATCTTGACTTACAGCTCAGTTTGTCAGAACATGTAATTTTTGGTCAAAAAGCACTGAACTGCTGCGACTCCAATCACTTTACTTGAGAAATAAAAAAATATCTGTTAGTCAAATTCAGACTTTGCCTAAATGAGGATTAAGTAGAAACAATGCAAGTGAATACCTGGCCTCACCAATGAGAGAAGCAAAAATACCATTGCATTCAGGAAGGCTGGAATTTCAAAAGTTTATAAAAATAGGTGATCTTAGTGTCTGGCCTTTCATAGTTCAGATCCATTTATATTCTAGAACCTTTTTATGCAGCAAAACAAAATGCCACATCCATTCCAAGTTCACAAATAACTATTATAGGTAACTAAAACATCAGATAAAATTACAAATATCACTGAAAATAATCCTTAGAATAGTAACACCAAGTTATCAAATTCTATGTAATTGATTGCATAGCAAATATTCCTACTCCTAATTTAAATGATTGTGTACATCATGAAAATCTTACAGAATCACTCAAATAATGTTATGCTTTTTGATGATAGATACCTTTTCTAAGCATGTGCAGAAAATCCAGTAATTACAGTCATCACATATTAGGCTCTTGGGAAAAACAATTTTCTACATTAAGAATCAGATCCAGAGTCAGAATCATGCATAGATGCAGCTGTTTCACTCCAGAAAGAACTCACAAATTAAAACTAAAACTACAACATTGAACATTTCTGAAATCTTAAGATGGAGAGTGAATAATGCACAGTGTGCTTTATCAGCTTGCTGAGGAATTCTTCTAGTCTTTCAAAACAATTGTTTGCATTTGCTTACTAAATATGCACCTTGATCATATGCAGCAGGACATATCAGAACAAGCATTTGGCTTAAAAGAACGAAGCTCAAAGTCTCAGTGGATATGCTTTCTATGCACACTTTTTTTTCACCTTTTAGATCTACTACACAACTCCAAAAAACACCTTATTTACTGTCTGAGAAGACTGTGGAGGGAAAAGAAGGGGCAGGGAGGAGAGGAAAGTGAGAAGACCAGGTTCCAGAAGAAACACTCATGTAATTACCAGATGCCATGCAAATGCACTTTGCACACACTGAACACACAGAACATACCTTACACACTGCAACACAAAGAAAAACAACTATTTCAGAAATACATAAGAATTTGAAGCACTAGATAGTTAAAAACACATCCTTAAATACAGGGAAAGAAAATTTAAAAGCACAATGACCACCACCTACATTTTTACACTTGTGTACTTTTCCCTCTGTACATTAGGAAAAAAAACCTTCTTGGGGAAAAAAAAATAATCTTGCACACTTGCACACACACAGAGGGTCACAGAAGCTATGAAAGAGATACTTAACACAGGCTCCTAAGCAGGAGACAAGCCATTAAACTCTCACCTTTAGGTAGTTATGATGATCTGATGTCTCTTTTATGGTATCTCCCATTTTTTTTTAATTAAAATCTACAGTGTGTTTAACAAGCAATTCTTCCATCAACCTTTGATGTGTTTTACTTATAAAGCAATGACAGTTTTCAGTTCAGTCTCCTTAAAGTTCCAGAGAAACCATTTTCCACTCACTTGCTTTGAAAGCCATTAAAACAACTTGATGAAGAACAGCAGCAGGGGGCTAATAGAAGCCAAGGCTTAGTAACAATCTTCAGATTTTTCTCCTAAGAGTTTCTCACAGACCCTCCTCACAAAGATCCTCAGGGCTTTTCATTCTCTCCTTTCTCCCCACCCCCCCAAAAAATCAGTTCAAAGTGACAGATGCAACTAGCTCCAGGTTCTGTTATTTTCTTAATTTCAGTTTTACCTCTCAATTTTGATAGACTCAACTGAAACCTAATTCCCATAGCAGTGGTCATCTCCTCATCATCTTCCCATTGGGAAAAATAATACACAGAAAGATTGAAGAAGTAACTTGGGAACATCTTCTAACCAGAGAACACATGTACCTGTTGCTTAAAAGTCACAAACAACTGGCATTCAATTAATGGAACTAATTAGTGATTGATTAGCAATTTATATATAGTTCTATGTTTTACTGCAGTATTTCTGAAATCTTCATAATGACAGTGACCATGTAACAGTTTTAATCTTGGGATATAAAGTAAAGAACTATGCAAGCCAACTGCAAATAATCTTCAACCACTTTGTGAAAATGGGAACTGTCTGGAACAAATAGTAAGTTCTTTGGTTATAGTTTCATGCAAATATAGAAATCAAAGTTTTATGGAAAACAGAACTATTCAATAGTACACATGCTGATCAGAATCAGTAAAGCATACTTTTTATCTATGTTTTTCTGTGCTTACCACCATTTTGTTTATTTATTATTAGGGCCACTTGAAGTACAATCTTTGCTGACCACTAACTCTGGGGAACTTCTGGAACTCCAGAGCTCTACAAACTCTTCAGTTGCTGTATTAAAGTGATGCTGATGTGGTCAAAATACCACATATGGCATTTCTGCAACATGAACACCTACTTCCATGAAGCAGGGCTATGGGAAATACCTATTCATCCCAGATTCCCGTTACAATCCCTTGTTCTTTTAAAAACTAGAGCTACAGCTACAGTTACACATGGCGAGGAGCAATCAGGGACTAAAGGATGCCAGATACATGTCACCTCATCTTGAGGACAGGGGCAGCACATATGAGAGATCTGAGGTCAGGAAAGACAGATGGTGGGCATTCCCATTACAGCTAAGTCACCTCTTGTCCTTACCCCATTGAGCTTTATGTTTTCCAGTTGGTGAATCTCACAGTTTGTGTTACTACTTTATTTTAGCAACTGGGAAAATACATTGTGGAATAAACTTCTACATGTTTGAGAACAAATCTTATCAAAACTTCCTCAGAGCAATGTCAACAATCATACTTGCTGCATCTGCCCCTTCTGCTAAAGTAATATACTATTAAAATGTTAATGTGAGATCTGTTACTTTAATGAGATTTTCTTTAAAAATAAAAAAAGGCACCAAAGAAATTCTAAGTCAGTGAACTGACATACATCCCCATCAGTAAATACACAAAAAGTTTCTCTTGGCTTTCTGAGATACTTATAAATATTGGAAAAGGATCCATCCAGAATATAAACAAATAAGTTTGAGAAGTACAGAAACTGTATCCTAAGGAACAGGAAAAGTTGTGTATAATTTTCTACAAGCATACAATCACTTTACAGAATTGAAAAAATGTAAGGCTGGAAGGACCTCACAAGATCACTCAGCACAACTCTCTTAATGGTGGCAGGATCAAACATATGTTATGTGAGTGCTATATAATGCATGCCAGACACAGAACATGCGTCTGAGCGTTACCCAGTCAGAGCCTCCATTCAAGCTGTTCCATCATTCAAACTATTCTACCATTTGTGCAATTTTAGGTTTAAAATAAATACTTGTGATACTATATATGTAAGATCGTTATGCTTGAAGTACACGACCTAGAGTTCATTATGAAGGCTACTGCAGAATAACCATTTAATTAAAATTATCGTTGGCATTACTTCTTTCTGTGTTATTTTTCAAGTACTAATGCTTGCTTCTCCAGGAGCATAAACTTTTTCCCCCCGTATTTTCTATTTTCAGAGAAAGACCATCTCTCACCTTTAGGAGTTTAGCCTCATTTCCCTATAATGTATTCATCACCGCTCAGCACATCTGTCCCAGCAAATCCCATTTCCTGTTCTATTCATGAGGCTCAGCAACCTGGAGCTTTAGTGATTGCCGCCACACTTTTCCCATGGCCTTCTCACCTCTCACCCCCCCACGCACCCCGCTCCCATTGTTTATCATCTGTTCTCCCCTGCTGCAAACTGCTGTCAGATGTTCACTTATCCCTAATCTTACTCACTGCCTTTGATATTCTTTCTAATCCAACAACCTGTCAACTGGGGCATCAGCCCATGTCCAGACCAGCTGCTCTGTCACAGGCCCTAAGATTCCCTCTCAGCTCCAAGAGGTATTTAAAGGATTTTGACACAGCAACCGCAATGTGAAACAAATAATTAATGCAGTTTTGATCAGTGATCGGGGCTTTAGTGTGACATGAGCTGACCACTAACAAAAACTGAGCTTTACTTTGTTTAAACTTCAGTAAACTCTAGTGTTACTGTATTAACAAGATTTTGATCAATGTCTGAAGGACAGTACCAAAAACCTAAGTTCTTTAACTTGTTTTAGTTAAAAATTATGAAGAATAATTAATCTGAATGCAAGTCAGAGGGGCAGTTAACTTTACATGCCTGCTGTGCAAAGCATGCATATTTATGCAACATCAACTTGTGTAGAGTTTTCAAGGTACAGGAGCTGACCTTTTATGAGCTACAGCTGAAAATATAAATGTATTTTAAATAAGGTAGCAGCTGAGGTAAAATTGTTCTTTAAAACACACTTGTATTTTCAATAATATAATAAAGTATAGTTAGATCCTATATAGACTGACAAAATCAGACATTTTAAAGAATATTCCCATTTACAGAAAACAGCTAATTTCCATAATATTCAGATTTGCTATAAACACTTAAAATGTTACAATGTTCACCTGCCTTAAAACATACCAGATACATGTAATGTCATAGCTGACATTATGATTCAGGTGACAGACTTTTCTGTACTGGGAAAAAAAAAGTTTCTCCTATTTAAGCAAACATACATATTTTGATCCAAGCTGAAAAACAAATAAAGCATTTAGTTGTTGAAGAACATGAATACTATTTTATTTCTTAGATCTAACTGCAATTATTACAAAAGAGACTCTACTAAACAAGTCAAAAAAGCCTACTTTAAACCCTATAGCACTCGCATTTCACTCACAGAAAAAAATAAGATCACAGTGATGGATTTCATAACATGGTTTGTTCACTTAGAACTAAACCACTTTCATTCTAAGGGCTTGTCTATACCAGGACATCAAGAAAATGAATCTGAAATAAGTACCTTGATGAACTTGAATTCTGCTAGTTAAACTCCATTAAACCCCTGTGTGGACACAGTCATTCAGTTTAGTTTACTGTTCCCTTAGGGCATGCACTGGAAAGTTAGCAAGGATTGAGGTAGGGTATGAATTCAAAGTGCAATCGTACTTTGAAAATGGTTTAACGTAAACAGAACCAGACTCTTTGTTGTAGAATGAGACATGGAGTTAATCAGGAAAGTCCTGTGTAGACAAGTCCTTGCAGATGAGGCTACTGGAGTGGTAGTCTCAAAGCCAATGGTTTTCAACCTCTTAATCTGCAGGCCTGGAAACACTTCCACAGAAGCTGCAGACCTTGGTAGCACATTAAAATCTGCTGATAATTGATCTGCTTTTCTTAGTTGACTCATATGGATGACCTACAAGCAGTCCAATGGCCCTCAACAAGCCACTGTTGAACTTGAAAAGTACTGGTTTAAGCTAACTACAACTTACATACATCTTAACTTCATAGCTATTGCACAGTAACCCAAGAAGGCTAGCTAGTGATGACATTAATTTAAGATTTTAATGTTCATTTTTGCAAGTGTAGCAGACACATTTCAGCCCTGTGCAAGGATGCTATAAAAGATGCTCGACAGAGCCTTATTCTTTCCATTAAGTGATATTTGCCATCATAAATTTGTCAAATCATAATATGACTGACCTAAAAATGTGACATTTTATCACTGCCAACTACTTTTCATGTATTTACTTCAAAGAACCCTCCATTCACTTGTCAAAGTACAGTGGATAAAGAAATTAAGACTAATTCAATGTAATATTGAAACAAAAACAAGCACTAGTGTTCTTCACAACTACTACTCTTATTAACTAATTCTACAAATTTTCACCTTTAGTAATTCATAAATGTCTCACACAAAAATAACTCCTACAAATTTCCAGAGTTGAATTCAAGGTATATGGCAAAGCCTGAAGCAGATACGCCTAGATTCCTCAATTTATTTTCTTCAACACTGTTTCGCTGAAAGGAAATTATGTTGCCTCAGTATTTAACTCCCTAATGCTGTTGTTGCAAAAACTTCCATGCTTCTTTTCTTTCCCCATACAAAAGAAATTATGCTGTACTTCAACCATAATTCCTGGTTAACACAGCAGCAGTCAGATCAAAAATTAGTTTAATCCAGGATCCTGCATCTGACAGAAGCCAAGATGCCTAAGGAAGAATATAATGTTAAAATACACTCAACCTCCTGTAATTTGCAGCTCAGGGACTTCCTGAGCTAGAAGCAGTATGTTTGCATTTAAGATTAATACTTTATGCTAACATAACAGATTTGACAAGCTGAAGAAAATGAGACAAATTTTGCAGCAAAAATGCCAAGCATCTCCTTTTTTGCACTACTGCTTTGAAAAAATGAACTGCAAATAAATGTATTGCTCCACAGCATATTTCCTATTACTGGAGCCTTTTGAAGATTCAACAGAAGACTTACTTGTTTGAACAGGTAACTTAAAAATCTGTTTACTCCCTCAACAGCATCATTTTTAACTGTCAAAACAGAAAAGAATGTTTCATGTTTATAAAAAAGCAGACGGAAGTTACAGAGAATATTTCAGGCAACTGGGCACATTCATGTTGCTATTAGCATACAAAAAAAATTCTGAATGTAAAATCAGATTGTTAACATTACTGTAACACTGAACCACTTTGCTTTCTTCATCTTCAAAGATTTCACAACATTAAAGATACAGGCCTCACTTCTCTCTGTGTGTATACATAGAATCAGGGTTTTAATCCTCATGACACCTCCAAGACAGTTAAATTGTAAGGCACAGAAACAGCTCATGGTGACAAGAGAAAGCTGTAGCAAATTTAAGTTTAGAAATGAGAAATTCCTTTTTCACTGATGAATTGTTCACTACTCCTGAAGTACAATTTCTGTCCATTTAAAGTTCATGATGTGTTAAAATCAACAACAGTCTTGAAAATTACTTCAGAACAACTGTAACACTCAAAGAGATTATCATTTAATTCCCTTAACACCGAATGAAAACATCATGCATTGAAATGAAATTCAAGGGAGCATTTTTCATGTTTAACTTAAAAATTAATTATTCCAAATATTAGCTCAATAAAGGAAATGTAATGCTCAGGCACTGGACTACTCTGAAGTGCGGAAGGAATGTGAAGCTCCCGAAAGAGCAAATAATTCCAATTTACCACTACTGACAGCACGGTTCAGTCAATACGCACGGAGTTCTTGAGGTTTATCCCACACCAGTGAAACAGATGCCCACTCACCATTCCACAGATCTGAAATACAAACTCACTTACAAACATACTGGGAAAATTACTGACAGTTGATATTAGTCTAGCAGCAAAGTTCTAGAAGTTCCTGGGCAGAATGCACACATATGTTTACACAGTGCAAGGAAACAGTGGCAAGAGCTGCCTTGCCAGAACAACCTTCAAAAACAAAGCTATAGGAGTCTGGGCCAGATGCACAAAGACTTTGATATGTGAGCTCTGGGCAAAAGTTTCTCTAACAGCTCAAGATATTATTTCCCCAGCTGATGCTCTGCCTCCCCTTGAAGGATACTGTCCCTAGCACAGAGGTCACCAAAAAGAATATGCAAAGGCATTTTTTACTGTGCAAAGCTCAGTAATTTAGCTGAAAGGGCTGATGGAGATGGGTTTGAACTGGAACAGCACAGTAAGAGCTGGAGCAAAACTACTTTCTGCTGATTCTCAGAGAGTAATAAACACTAGCACAGGGACAAACAGTTGCATGCAGTGACTTCTTAAATTACTACAGCAAGATGCACCAGAGCTCTGGCCGTCAAAGCCTTGTGTTGGGGTCCAAATCCAACATGCAGAACTACTGAAATCCCTGTGCAGGTGCTGATTAAGATGACTACGTTGAATCCAGATTCCCATTTGAATACCTAATGCTGCCCAAAATCCTAACAACTCTGCTTAACTGCTATTGCTCAGAGTCTACTTCATGACTTAAGGCTCAGTAGAATTCTTAAACTTGGGTTGGGTTTTTTTGTTTGTTTTTTGGGGTTTTTTTGTCTGTCTAATATATAGGCCAGTGCCTGGCTAACATACACAAAAGAGAGCTGAAAATTTACACACAAATGTGTTTCCCAGCAGTGAGCACACGCTGCTGTGATGTGGGAAGCAGTATTAATTGAAGCAAGATCTTGCAGCCTGACTCTACCGCATCCTAGTGAAATGCCCTAGCCCTTGGGCATTGAGTTAATCTCTCATTAGCCATCCCTCTGGTCTCTTGAATAAATTATTTATGAAAAGCAGAAAAACTTCAATAGGAAAAAGTGAAAAGAGATTTATCATGGAGTTCTGGTAAAGAAGCCAATTCTTCAAGAGGTGATATATACTAAAAAAAAAAAAAGCCACTTTAGACAACAAATCAGTTTGCACTTTGAAGGCAAGTACACATTAAAACTAGCCAGATGCTATCCTATATGTGAGATAAGTGAATTCTCTTCTTTCAATACCAAGCAGAACAAAAAAATGTAAACAGGATTCCTAGTGACAAAATGAAGAGGACATAGAAGCAGAGTGAGGTGCATTTTGAGGAGCTGCTAGATGTCTACTTTGAAGAACATGGTTTTAAACTGTACCTTACTCCTCCGCATTGGCCCTAACCAAATCTGCCTACAGTTCACTGAATTCTATGCCTCCTTTACCACACTTCCATTTCTACCTTTGCCCTATAAAAAGACAGAACAAATCCTTTTAAAAAGTTGTTGGTACAGTGATTTGTCTGGAGAGCCAGGCTAATCCCGATAACTTAGATGCCTAACACCAAGCTGCATGTTGCCTCCATACACAAGGTTCAAAACCCAGAACTCTTTCAGAAGGGGGCACATTTACTTTTACACTTTATACGAAACATGCAGCACTCCTTAGTTTTATTTAAAACAATATGGGTGCGTAGAGGAAGAGAAAGATGAAAAGATCTCATGACCCTCTTTATTAGAATAACAGATTTACCATAAGCATCAATTCCTGCAACTTCAGGAACTCCTAAGAATTATGACTATCCTCACTACAGTTAAATAGCCAGAAACCCACCTTTTTATTTCTCATCATCTTTTGGAAAAGTATTTCTATATGTAATCAAATGTACCAGGTCCAGCAAAAACCCAGAAAGACACTACTGGAGTGTTGTCTAACATGATAGTAACCACCTGAGTTGATTTTACATACATAGCACTTTTCCTGTGTGTGTCCACAACTCCTTGTCTGATCACCCAGATACCCACAGAAAACACTCAGCTGACTGAAACACTAATTCAATCTTTGAGCCTTCAGTTTTGAATGTGTTAAGTGCATCTCACCACCAGGTAGACGACCACCTGAGCCTCTGGCTCCACTCTTGATCAGGTGTGACCACAATCTTCTTCAGATGGGTAACCTGTGTGGGCTTATAACAGTATTTCCTCAGCACTTTGTTTAGATTTCACCCCCTTCCAGGATCCCTTTCTGGTATCTTGTGGATTTCTGGTGATGTGCAAACCTGTTAGAGCAACTGTGGTTTACAACTCAGTGGAGTGCAGGTTGAACGGATAAAATCAGACTTGCAGGGTAAAGTGTGATATAAATCGCCTATATCTAAATTTATGTTTAGCTGTTGAAAACTTAACGGGTTTAGTTACAGTGATGGGATCAAAATTACCTCCACACAAGTAGTGTAATTTTTACATGAAACATCTTATAATCAAAGCTGTAACATAAATATTCATGAATGCTTAGAAATAATCTTAAAAGCACATGTATGTAAAAATTCTTTAAATTTCCTGCTTGTACAGAAAAGTAGTAGTTGTAAAAGAAAAAAAACAACAACCAACTAATAAAATAAAAAGCTCTCATTCTATATACATCCTTGGACAGAGAAGTGATAGTGAAATACCAATGCCTATTTTAGGAACGTATTTTGAAATAGATTTCAAAATCTCAGTCTTCAAGGTCTAAGTTATCCTTCATCAAGGTAGTCTAACACAAAAATATGCATCAATTAATCTTCTTCAGATTATAATGAATTATAGGGGATGTTATAGCTTCACAAAAAGTACCTGTCTCAAACCTTCCCATTACAGCATGATGCCACATACTGCATAAAGTAAAAAGCCAAAGTAATTTAGGTTTTCCCAGTGCAATAATGCCATTATTGAAATTTTCCTCATTTAAATTGTTCTGTTTTTCAGAAAGACTTTTTTTATGAGATTTGGGTTAAGTTCAGCAAGCAAGTGAATTCATGGGAGGAGGGGGAGACCAATTTGACTGTAAGATAAAGCAACAAACAGAAGAAGAAAAGTTTATTTTCTTTTTCCAGATAATTTTTTTTTTTTAAGTTGGACAAGGGGAAGATCTACTCAGCATAAAACCATTAAGATCAAGGGCTAGATTTCAGAAACCATTTTTATTTTTAGATGAGTGGTGGAATTTTCAAAAATTCTTAAGCAGATCAGGCGCCTAACTCCATTAGATTTAAGACACTTAACTGTTTAGGTATTTAATGGGGTTTTCAGCAGGCCTAAATGCCTTTGAAACAATTAGTCAAATAACTAAAAATATTTAGCCTTTCCTCTGGTTAGTAAGTCAGTTTTTAAATGCAAAATGTGTGTTTAATAAACGTAGGGCCTGTCTCCCAGGTCAGGTGCAGACAGTTGTGCACCCATTGAGCTCACGCTCTCAGTAGGCTGGAGCCAAGCCAGCCTCTGTACAGATGCCATAGAAACTCCATTTTCACGTTCATTTTAAGACGGTGCTGCAGCCAAGTGAAACAATCTCTGCCCCCAACCAGCCCCCAAACACTCATCCCTAACCACCATATTACCACCTCCCCTCTGCCAGCGTAAGCATTTGAATTTAATCAGAGACCTTGTTTAGGTTAAAACTAACTTCCTTTTTTGGCCAGATTAGTTTTGACCTGGACCAGACCCCTGATCCAGTTCACTATGTTGCTGCACTAACAAAGTGCAGCAACAACTGTGCAGCAACATAGTGCAAGGAGGGGAAGTAGCAAGACATGCAGAAAGGGCAAGTTTACTTCACATTTAAGGCACTTGTATTCAATTAAATGTAATTTTGTAATACCCTTTTGTACATTTTAATTAAATCCTATTTTTCATGTAAATAGAGCATGACTCAGAAATGAAAATGAAATTAAGGAGTAAGACTTGTCACTTAGAAATAAGCCAGCAAAAATTCAGAACATGAAGTCAGTTTTTCAGGTTGAAAAAGAATGAAAAAGAACCTGAATGTTCTTCAGGTTTTCTTCTGATACCTAAAAATAATTAATTAATTCAGCGTAAAGCTTTCGGCTGTTCACAAATCAAAATGTTTTACTTATCCCAACCAATGAGAAGAGAGCTTTCTTTAGGAAAATCATGTACAAAATGTATTACAAAAGAGTTAAAAAATCAGTTTCCTCTGCTTTGATGCAAGCTATTTGAACCCTTGCTTTTCCTTTTCTGTACTGTATCCCACTGTTGGACTTAAAACGCACCTCCTCCATATACATTCTCTCTGCTGCCTTTATAACTGATGTGTTTAGAAGCAAAGCAAAGAAGGAATAAGAGAAGATGTGGTCTGCAGCATGCATTTCCAGGGCTGTCCAAATTCTTTTGCAGTTCTACTTCCATGCCTCTACCTGGGTAAAAGCTCACCCTGGACCAGCCAACGCTGCATCGTCAGCAAGAGAAACCACGGCTTTTGCACATCACCTCGCTCGCAGAAAACGGTCAAGGAACGTGCAAGACTATGCCATGAGAAGCAGCTTTCACACCTTGTGTTCCTGCCACTGTTGGAGGTACCAGTTCTCAGGGATCCTGTGAAAGTTGACTCAAATTGATGTAAACACAAGGGATGGGATTTCCTTCCCCGTTTCCCACGTGCCGGCGCTGAGCTTGGCCTCACAGAGCAGCAGTGTACCTTGGTGATAAAACAATAGCATACCTTGGTGATAAAACAACAACCTGCCATGCTGAGGGCTGGCCAGCAACAGGCTTGATAGGCAAACTATCAGCACCAAAGCAAAGCTCAAATCAAGAGGTGCCCTGCTCAAAGGTGAACCGAAAAACCAGAACGGGGGTAATGAGACAACCCCAGCTGCCGGTGAGGTAGCGGGCAGCACCCACGGAGAAGCTGAGCTGGCCCCACACTCCAAAGCACTGCCCGCCACAGGCAAACCTTCACTCTCCGCCCAGAGCCCCACCCTCCCCGCAGGGTAGGGAGGGCGGCGGGCGAGCCGGGGCCGGGGCAGAGCAGCCGCCTGAGGGGCGGTTCCAGGCGCTGCGGGGCGGGAGGGCGCCATGAGGCGGAGGCGCGAGCTCCTCCCGCGACACCGCCACTGTCCCAAAATGGCGGAGCCCGGGTGGTTGAAGGGCGGGGGGGGGTGTGACCGGACACCAGAGGGGCCCGCGGCCGGTCGGCCCTTCTCCTCCGGCTTCCCGCCCTTCCGCGCCACGACGAGGCGAGAGAGGCCCCGCTGCCCGGCCGCGGCGGAGGGAAGGGGCGGGGGGACGGGCCGGCCCGGCCGCGGCGGAGGGAAAGGGCTGGCCGGCCGCCGAGGGGCGAGCCACTCACCTGCCGGTAACAGAGGCGGAAAGGCCGTAGGTAGAGGGAGGAGGTGCAGGGTTTGAGCGCCAGGTCCTCGATGGCCTCCATCCCTGCCGGGGGCAGCGGCCTCCAGGAGGTGGAGGAAGAGGAGGAGGAGGAAGGGGAGAGGCGCGCGCAGCCGCTGGCGGCCGGGCCGAGGGCGGCGGCCAGGGCCGAGTCCAGCCGGACAGGGCCGAGCCGGGCCGGGCGCGGTGCGGCTCCGGTGCAGCGCGGTGCGCGCGAGCGGCTGCTGGCTCCAGGGCAGGGCCGGGTCCCCGGCGCGGTACGGAGCCCGGCAGCTCTCTCCCTGGCAGGCCGGTCCGCGGAGAACTGCGGCGCCCTCCTGCCCCCTTCACTCTGAGAAGAGCCGAAATGCTGGTGTTCACCCCAAAACGGGGACCCGGCAGCAGCACTGGGGGGCCTTGTCACCTTTACACGTCTAAAACACTATTACACAAAATAATTACCTTCTTCTCTTTTACTCCACTTAAATAAATCATTATCAGATTTAACGATTGCTTAATTTTCTTAGGAGTTTGTTCGTCGTTATGCAACATTAGATTAGATGCCCCTTGGTGTTTTAATATTCCTAATAATGATTTTCTAGATTCAAGAGCAACAGAGCTCACAATTTGTGGCCATTATCCCTCTGATTTGTGTTCACTTCCCATGCTTATGTTCCAGTGTACAGCTATTTTGGTTGCTATATAAATCAAATTATTTTGTCAATATATCGACTGCACTGAGAATCTGAAATTTCTTGCATCTGTTTCTATTTTTCTCTCCCCTTAATCTACTTCCACTGCATCACTAAGAAAGTTTATTATCTTGTCATGTGGTAGGAAGAACCTTAGCAGTATGGCTAAAAAGAACAGATCCTGCCATTACAAGACTCACTAAGAAGTAAATGAGGCAGCACTTAACATCGCAGAATGCTTATCACTTCTGATAACGCAAGTGACAAAAAAATTTGGTGGGACTGAAAAGTATGGTTTTCAAAGTATATTTGCAAAGCTATCATAACAAATAGGTAACTAAATGTATTTTATTATCTAACTGAAAATATTTGTGTAACTCTTATTACATCATTGGATATGTCCCTATATTTGTGTTCTTTTCAGGATGATCTTGAGGTCATTCAGAGCTGCTGGGAACTCAGGCCATATTTTTCTATTAAATTATTTCAGTCTTCCAAGTCCAATTTAAGTATAAACAGAGTTTCCAAGCACAGCGAGTTTACAGTATCTCTGCTTATGTTAAAAGTTACCAGGTACCCAGGTTGATTCAGCCAGTTAGATTGGCCTCTTCAATAAACATTCTGACACCACTTTAGGGTTTTGAGTGTGTGTGGTTTGGGGAACACGTCGCTGCGTGTGATGGATTGCTTATTCCATCCTTAGTTTGAGGTGGGAAGCTTTTGAGGTTGTGATGTGTCACAGACCTGATCTCGCTAATGTACCTGGAACAGTTGAGCGCAGTGTTGCAGGGTAACGCATTTCATGGTGCTCTGGTGTTACAACTGCAACTGAAAGTTGTAGACTTCTTTATCGGAAAATGTTTTTGTGAACACGCTAGCTGAACTAAGGATTTAACGGGATGAGATTGAGGAGCTGCCTTAGTGTTACCATTTTACAAGTGAAACCTGAGTGAGAAAATAAATAGGAAAAATATGTCCTGCCTAGTGGGACTAGCGTTGAGCAGTTGGACCTCAGTGTGATTCTTCATTAAGGCCTAAATACCGGGTGCAGCAAGTGGCTTTGCCTTTGCTAGGCTGAGAAAACTCCTGAGGAAGAGATAGATGCCCCTCAGCTCCCACTTAATCCAATGGACCATAGTGAAGGGCAATAACTCACTTCTGAATGGGTGAGCTGCACTCCTGCTTCCCTGTTCTCTTGCACTACCTTCGTGGCTTCCCTGTGCTGATGGGCGCAGTGACTCTGACCTGGCTCCAAACGCACTGGCTTCACAACAAGAAGTACATGAGGATACAATGCAGAGATGCTACTCAGGGGCTCAGCTTGGGGGTCAGGAGAGCTCTGTTCGCACATAAAGTCTCACCAGGGCTGATGTGCCCACCATGCTCTCACCACTTTCGTTGGAGTAACTTGATTCCAAAGGACATGGAGAGACCAGGCGTGTTTGCCCAGACAGAGTGCTGCCCCGTACGGATTTATAACCTCAGATAATTATCACATTACAAATCTCTGAACTACTCTGTTGAGTGTTAATTGACATCCCTGTGTGTTTGCTCTTTTTTTAAAGCAGAAGTACTAGTGGTGATGTTCCTCCAGAAACTTGTGAAAGTAGAATTTCTCATTACAAGGTATTCAAGAACTGTGTTCACGTCTGTTAGCTTTAGTGAGAGTGTTTCAATGTTCAAACAGAATGTTTAAGCCCATGATTAACTCCTTGCAGTAGCTTTTGGTTTTGATTAGTACTACTCCATACAGTATCACTTACATTTCTATGATACTGTCTCTAGATCATCGGTTCCTAAACTTCATACATCCTGGATTACTCTCTGCCATCACAGTTTCTTTGCAGAACACTGTCTACATTTACCATTACTCTCCTGATTGAAATAGCTGCCAGTGATATCCTTCAATAACCCAACCGCCTCATGTCATCACATCTTCCTCGCAAACTGTTACTGTTAATTTGACTACCCCCAAAACCAGGAATGTGTCAATGACAGGTTGCCTTTCACTACATTAAATACATTCTTTATCTTCCTTAGAAGAGGATTCTGTATTATATGTTGTTTTATTGTCTTTTAAAATAAGAGATATAACGTTATGAGTGTTGTCATGAATGATTTCCGCATTAGTTCTTGTCGTTTCCTAGAGCTGTTGGTCTGCTGTTGTAAAATACTAAAATCTAGATGTTTTGCCTGCACAGGCTCTAACGAGTCTGAGAACAGTTTGTGTCACAGTGTGATAAACAGCCTAATAAAGTAAAGCAAAAAAGTGAGTAAAAGTTTGTTTCTTTCCTGAAAAGAAAGATCAGCAGAGTAGGTCAACAGGCAGAAACAGAAAAAAAGAGAAGTGTCCTGTCTGGAGCTGTAGAGTCTTAAGGGAATATTCACTGTGATTTCTTATTTAAAAAAAAAAAAAAGTTACCATTAGTGTTAAAAATAAATTCTTTCCGCAGGGTAAGGTTGTTTGTTTAACAGACATCTCTTTCCTTCAAAGTCGTGCTTGCTCTCTGTTATTTTGTGAGTAACTTTTATTACCAGCAAAATACTCAAGCAATTTTTTGTTGTTGTTCTTTTAAAAATATCCCCTTGAGCTTGAAGTTTCCACCGACACAGTCCTTCCCTTCCCCGTGGACACAGGCAGACACACGGTCCTTGGGCATGTACTTTGCAGAGGGTCAGGTTGCATCCTCATTAGCGGTTTGTTTTATTGCTGTTTGCTTTGGGACACAACGGGGAATGTTTCCAGTGCAAGCCTGGCGCTACTGCCCTTCTCCTGCTCGTGGTGGCCCGGGGAGCCACGCACACCCTTTCGCCTCTACCTGCGTGCAGGGATGGGTGTGCAGGGAGTTGGGACAGTCCTTGCCACTTGCCCTGGCCCATCTGTTCAGGCAACAGCCCCACTGTTTGCCATGGGTGGGCACCCAGGAATGTCCTTTGCTGTACTTCCCTCTTCCTGATGGAGCTTAGCAAAATGTCTGAGCTGCTGGGTTCATTCATGCACAGTTTGGCAGCCCATTTTCCACAGTGATTTGTGTGTGTATGTGTTTCTGCATGTGCTTTTAAATTCAGTCAGTCCTTACCAGGCTCACTTTGCTCTTTGACATGTCATGGTTCATGAACAAAAATCAAGTCCTGAGCCTTTTTTATCTCCAGAGGGTTCCTTAATATATTGCAGAGTATCATTACTTTCTTATATTTGTTTTGATATTTGTGAGTACTGTAGTTACTAAGATACTGCGAGGACGAAAGCCTCAGTAACTAAAGGCATGCTGACATGCAATTCTCAGCTTTCTTTTTAAAAAAACCAATTTCTAAGCCTCATAGTTGCAGAAAAAAAAGCTAGGAAATGTAAGCTATGGCAAACCTATGGTTTGTGAGCTGTTAAACACAGGTCCTGTGCCAAGGTGATGTTACATATATAGTAGCAAGGCTTTGATGTTGGTGTGACAGGTAACCTGTATCCCCATCTCTGGACAGAAGGAAGCCAGCGGAGAGGCTGCTCGTGCTGGCTGACCCAGGATCCAGCTGCGTGCCTGCTTCAGCCCCATCCAACAGCAGACAGCTGGGACACTTGAAGAACCATTGTCTTCTGCCTTCAAACTATTCCCAGAACTTCCTCCTCTGCTCCCCAGGCCACATGCCTTTTTCTGTTAAGGTCACATAAGGGTATCAGGAAAGTCAGACACCTTTACTATAAAGACTTAGTGAGAAAGATAGATGAAAGTGTCCAAAATCCAGTATGTTTTGTGATCTCATGTTGGGAATCCGTGTGGTTGGCAGCATAAAAGCTTGTCCTCTTCATGTGGGCCATCCTTGCATTGCCACAGAGATGTTAGTTTTGAGTGCCTTTTTGGGGATCAGATGCAGGTTTTTTCATAATGAAGTGGCTGTTGTGAAGTTTGCCTTCTAAAGTTTACCCCTTAGGCTCCTGCAGAAAAACAAGCCTGAAGCTGCCAATATCTAGCTTTTAATTATTATTCAGTTCTGGGGCATAACCACCCTGGTTACATTAATGAAAGTCAGGAATCGTGCTTATGCAATTCTTCTGGCATTGTAAATAGAGCCCTAGAGAGATTTATTTTTATTTTAGTAGTAACATTTCTGAGAGATTACTTGAAAAAAAAAATTACATCCCTATTACAAAATATAAAATTAGAGGTCCACAGTACAGTACCTAACATTATGTTCCAACAATTTTATTCACCATCAGTTGGTTCAGAGCTGCTTTAATCACATGAATAGCCTCAGTCCAAAGAATTCAGAGTAATTATTCATGTATGGGTTTGCAGAATTTGGTTCATGAGGACTGACAACATGAGCAAGATGGGAATGGTGTGCGGTATTGCTGATGTGCACCACTCCGAGCTGGAGGAGTATTTCAGTTTGTTTCCCCTAGATGTTTTCATTAGCACCTCCTTGTTTTTAGAAAACCAAAATATGTCTCTTAATGAGAAAGGACCATGTTGGTCTTTACTTTGCAAAGTGAAGTACTTTCTCATGGCTGTAGTGGAAAACTCACCTGTGTCTAGGGGAATAGTGTGATTTCCCAGAAGAGCTAAAATTTATCCATCTGCCTTGTGAAATGAAGGGCTGATACAAAGCTCTTTTTTTAGTGCATATCATCATTAAAATCCTTGTACTAAATAGGGTAAGAGAAAAAAATAATTTAAATATATGCAGTATTAATACAGATATGGGTATCACGACATGTAAAATTGATCTCTAAAAATAGTGGAGGATAAAAGCTCTTCAATATAAATATGTACCTAATGTGCCAATTAGACAGTTCATAAGATATTCATAATATAATATGACAAGTTGCAATATGGTATAAAGTAGAGAGGGGGAGGTGAGAACATGGAAAGTAAATTCTGATTTCTAGCTTTTCGGCTGGGGGAAGAACAAACACACAGTCTGTGAAAAAATAAGAAACAATATGCATGCAAAATATAGATGCTTTTAAATTATTTTAATTACTATCCAACAAATGTTGCCTACAGCTAACAGAGTGAGAATGATTAGAAGGAAGGCTTTGATTTTTCAATAAGCTCCCCTCTAATGAGGGAAAAAAGAAAATGATAACACCTTGTTGTTTGTATTACAGTACCATGTACAGCTACAGTCTGGGTCTCATTATGCTAGAAACTGTTCAAATACAGGTAGAAAAATGGTGTCTTTCCCAAAAAAGCTGCAAACTGATTCATACAAAGGAACAAACAAGACTAACATATGGAAATAAGGAACAGCTGAAGGAAAGTAAAGGAATAAGAATAATCTGCTTTTGTGTGCCCCATATGTGTGCAATAGAGCTGGAAAGAGAAAAGTATTTTGACTTCTCGGGGAACCTTGATGTTCCAATAGTTTGAAATTGTCTGTAAAAAGAACTGGAGCCTGAGTTGTTGGATACTTGAATGTTGGCCATGGCTTTAGCCATGACCCTGGTATCTCTGAGCTTTCCAATCACTGTGACACTGAACTATGCCTGGTAGCCTGCCTTGGGCTGCAGGCATTATAAGCCCAAGGGTCCCTAATCTTCAGGCAGTTTGCCTAGCAAGATTTGTTGAAGCTGTGGGAGCTGGACGCCCTGGTCCTCAGGAGACTACCAGCTGGGCTGCTCAGAAGCTGGGGCTGGCATAGCTCCAGTGGAAGCTTGCCTATTTTCCAAAGGAATTTAATTGAATACTTGTCTGTATGAAATGTTTCTGTTCGGTAAATTGAGACATTCCAAAGGAAAAAAAAAATGGTCAGAACATTTTTTTCCAACAGATGTAGGGAGCAGGTAACTGGCTTCTATTTTGACATATTTAAATATGAATGTATGTATATGTGATTTATGAGATAGAAAGGTAAGGAGACACAACTGGCCATTTTCCTACCCCTTCTTCATTAGGCATATTATATTATTTTCATGTTTATTTGTGTTGCAGTAGTGCTTAGGAATACAGAACTTTATTGTGCTCATCAGTATCAAAACACAGAACAAAACAGTCTAAATGCTTGTGGTTAGAAGTGAGTTGAAGGAGAGCTCTGGGGAAGGACAGGGTAAGCTCTCCACAGTCTAATCCAAGGGAGTGTGACTTTCCATCACAGAGTGTGTGTGATCGAAGGACAGCGTGGAGAGTGGAGCCCTGGAGCGCTGCGGCAGTGCGGGACATGGGCTGGAGATATGGGGCAGCAGGATTTCACTATAGGAGGGTTGAAGTCAGGAAGCAATATAGGGGTTGGACTGATTGAGTTGAGATGGTTTAGCAAGTAACTTGCAAGTAGTTGAGCTGATCTGTTGTTGGGAGCACACTGGAAAGTTAGATTGAGCCTTTAAGAGATTGGATCTCCGTAAGGATCAAGGTTCTGAAAAATAAAATCCTACGTAGGAAATGTGAATGCCAACAGTTTTGAGAGTCCAAACTTTTGAGTGCTTGACTTTGAAACCTTGACAATGTTTTTTGGGGTTGTTTGGTTTGTTTTTTTTTTTTTAATAAATGTTCTGCATATTTAGACATTTTCAATTCCTAGGTTATAGTTCAGCAAAAAAACCCCAAAAAAACACAACAGAAAAATCAACCTTTCCCCTCCTTTCCTATTTGTGAACCATCTTGCTGGATTTATTATTTTGCATTGTGTTCTTGGAGGCTGCAGAGAAGGTTTCCAGAGCATTTCAATTGGAGATTTGGGCATTAGTATGCTCACAGTAAAACTGAGTCCAGGGATATCCAGCCCTAATCATTTGTCAGTCTCCTGGAGCTGCCTATTTTCACTTTACTTTTGCAATGCTCCCTCCCTTAATACCTCTTCCTTGCCTGCAGCCACTTCATTAGAAAACCTGCAGAATGGAAGAGGCTGGTGCATTTAATGTTGGTAGGTGTCAAGACCAAAGAAAAGACACTGTTTGTTTGGCTACCTGCTTGTGCCTCAGCTGAACAAGATGGACAATGCACAGGGCATTAGGATCTGAAGTTGATCTGTGCTGTTCAAGGGGTATAATTGCTTTTGAATCGATAGGGAGCTATTCACTGCATTGCTTTTTTTTTCTGAGACACGATCTGAAAGTCTCATAACTAAGCAGGCTGTATGATGAAAATGCCTTCCTTCATTAAGATCAAGAGTTATATATTGTGTTAACCATAGTGCTCTACAATACTACAGCTTTCTATTTGGTATTTAAAGATATACAATCCATGTATGCTAATATATCTGCATGAGAGATTGTCATGACTTAGAGCCAATCTTTGGCAGAAACAATAGAACAGACGCACAAACAGGTGGTTCTCATCACTGGATGCATAATGCTCTATGTATGCTTTTTAGCCTTTTGCCTAGCGCCCTGATCCTGTAGAGAAGGCAGTTCTTCTTGGACATAGATGTGGATGCATTTGCTGGAGAAAGTAACTAAATATTTTCTTCACTGAGGCCTGCCGCTTGCTACCTGTATAAATATCTGTAGGCAATCAGGTAAACCAGTAGCACATAATCTCATTGCTAAGGACAGCATTGCTATTCTGTGTACATAAGAAAGGAAAATATAGTTAGAGTGTGGATGTTCTGTTCTTCATTCATGTGTGACCAAACTCTAATCTCTTTCAGTCTGCTGTAAATCCAAAATAACCAACTGAAGTCAGTGCAGTTACTGGGGATTTGTGCTCCTGTAAATGAGAACAGAAGAGAGAATTTTTTCTCCCTGTCTCTCGTAATAGTGAGAAGAAAAGCTGGAATGGCAGTCTGGTTTTATTTCTTTGCTTTGCTCACGTTGTCATAAAATGGACATAATTTAAACCTTCTTTATTTTTTTATATTTGCAATATAACAGAAGGATAGCCTTGATGGTTTCTTATTTTACAGCAACATAAACATTAAAAGTCATTTTTCTTTTACACATGAGTTAGGAAGCATAATTTACTTGAAAGGACCCTATTATATACTAGTACTATATTTGTTTATCTAATTGAATAGAAGAGCATTTACTGCAGTTTCAAAGTTAAGCCAATAAACATTTGTCTTTGTATTGTGGCAGTGATGTTTGACAATTGGATTGGGCAACACCCATTTTAACTTAGGTTTATTTTATAGTATTGATGAAGCAAAACTCGGAGTACATTTTCACTCCCTAGCTTGCAGTGTTGCCACAAGTTGGATATTTGGCAAAAGATGTCGAAAGCCTTTCTTACGAGCTGCCCGTGTTACCTCATCCTTGTTTCCAGCGCCACCGGGTCACCTCACAACTTTACATTTTGCTTCACGTGTCCCTGAATACATTCTGTGTGGAACAAGGCATAGAGAAACGAGCAGTGGGATTTTTAAATGAACCTACATGCATTATTTCAGTTAAGAGGAAAGCAGCAGAAAACAAACTGAACCTTTTTCTCTCATGTGCCATGCTCACACCAAAACATCTCTCTATCCACTTTGCCTACTTGAAATCCAGGAACACCATGTTCATAGGAGTGCTTAGAAAGCTTTTGTTTTCACTGTCAGTTAGATGATGCTGTTGGCATTCTTAGACATAAAAATATTTAAGTTGGTTTTGGTGGGGTTTTTTACTCTATAAATGGCATTCTGGACTGTGCTGCCTGTATCGAATAGCTCCTGGAACATCCCTCCTAATCAGTTCCTTTTGGGAGCAGGATCATCACGCTCCTTCTGAAGCCGCGCCAGTGCCTGCAGTGCGTGGGGACTACAGATGAGATCTTTGTTACAGCAGCATGAGATCAGTTCACCATTCCAGGCCATGTAGTAAGTGCATTCCTGACTGAATGGTACATCGTTTTTATTTTCCTGGGACAACATTACACTTTGTCTCCTCATTGAAAGAGCTGTGTTCATTAGATACAGGAAGTCCTGCTAAACATCCATAACGTTACATTAACAGCTGCTGGTAGATCTTTGAATGCCCAATGATCAGGGGAGAGTTTTGAAGAGATTTGGTGCTTCTTTGCTGCAATTGTTTCCTTCAATGTGCTTCAGAATCTAAATTTCTGTTAAAAAAAAGGGCAGTTAATCCTTAAGGTTGCAAAGAAAACTTTTAAAACATGCACCAGATGGAAATCAATGCAGTAGTGTCTGCAAGCAGACAGATATGCTGAGAAACAGTCTGAAGGCTGATACTATTTGGATGAAAGGAAAAAGAGATGCAAAGCAGCCATGCAACTTAGTTATTGTCAATAAAGTACAGGGAATCTGCAGGTCTGCAGCGAGCCCTGTCTTGTTTTACATCATTGATAGGTTTGTTTTTGCCGGTGGCTCAAGAGAAACCAAATTTTCTCTCCTGTTGATTTGTGCTCCCTCTGTTGTGTATCGACAACTCCCATTACTTCCTTTGGCAGTACACATGGATAGTTGACTCAGTAACGGAGCTGACCAGAAAAAAAAGATTTCCATTTTATAGAAAATAAGTTTGTACTTCTCTACTTCTTTTCTGCACTTCTCAAACAGGGACAACAGATTGCTAAATAAAAATTGTTTTAAAAGCTCTGAGTAGAAGAAAAACATTTTCTCAAAACTACAAAAAAGAGAAAAGATCATGATTAATGAATGATGAGGAGTTTAACTGTTTTGATCACCATCTCTGTGGGTGACATTTAGCAGGATTCCTATAGAATCTCTCCAGAATAATCCGTTGTTCATGTCACCAGGAGTGCTGTATGTCCAACTCCAATCCAGCCTATGGGACAAACCCTCTGTTGACATAGTGTTATTGGTTTTGTTAGAGGAAAATGAATGCTTACGTTCTCCTGGATGTCACCTCTGAAATGGTAAAACAATAGGATAATCAAAGGAATGCCCATCTGATGGGTGTAGATGTTTGCACACAGCGCCTCGCAACACACCTAGGTGCCTGGCAGCTCTAGGTTGTTGATGCTGTTAGTAATGCACATGCAAGACCATACATGGTACCATTTGCTTTAATAGTAGTAATTAGTAGGGCAGTAGAATAAACAAAGAATTTATGAAAATGAGGTCTAATCCATTCATGGATGACTCTGGGACAAAGATTGAATCCCACACTTGTCACCTGTCAACGTCCCTCTGAAGGTGTACAGGGTCCAGTATATGTTTTGCCAAATATTACTGTAAGATCCTACAGACCATCTGTTTTTTACATTAGCTACATTGCACAGGTAGCCTGGGCCTCAGAAACAGCTCCATGCTGTCAGTAATACCTGGTCTGTTCTCCAGGTAAGTTCAGGTCCCAGCTTCTGCTCACAAAAAATTTGCAATATACCTGTGTGCCTGGTTTTTGCCTAATGCACCCATACAGGGACATGCTGTATTGCATTGTCATACAAGAATTAGTAGTAGGAAGCTACAGTGAAGAAAGTTTAGATGAGAAGTAAGAAGTGTGTTTCCAACAGGGGGGATCATTCACCAGTGGAGCACAAGAGAAACTATCTCCTGGTAGCTGATAGATAATATGATATTTTTTGGAAGTTTGTAGACAAGTTGACAGATTCCAACAAGTTTCAGCTGTTATGGGCTGTGTGATGGAAGGCAAGTAGGGATTTATCCGGGGAGAAGTGCATGACAGAAAACACGTTGGTTCCAGTTCACCATTACCTCCTTTCCCTGGTGTCCTTCCTGTGTTCCCAGCAGAGGGTCTCAGGAGGACAACGCTGGTGTCTTTTGTACCTGCAGCTCAGTGACAACAGGGCTGCTGCCTTGCTATGCGAGGTGATGTAGGGGAAAGAGGACTTAGGTTTCATGTTTCTGCCTCTTCACTCTTCCTCTTACCCTTTTCTCCCTTGGTTTTGGGGAGTCAAGTGCTGCTGGGAGAAAAGGGTGGGAGATCTGGCTTTAAACGAGATGAATCCTAGAATGGAACAAGAGTCTTCAGGCTGTTTTTTCTACCTGGTCACAGATAATAAAGTAAGTCTCTGCTATTATCAGATGCTACATCCAGACAGGACAAGATGCTTGAAGCCCTCAAGTGTTGTTAGTATCTGCTGTCAGCCAACAACATGAAAAATGTAGCACTCAAGCCCTAAAGTCCTGGAGATTGGCCATAATATAATGAGGATTCAAAATAAATAGGCATTTCAGTTTCTGTGCGCTATGAGTCTTTAAGGCTTTTGTGTTTTTCTGCACAAACTTGGGGGCTTGAAATGAATTACTTAGGTAAAAGATATATCTTTCTTGTGATTATTATTTCTTGTCCTCATATGCTCAGACAGCCAGTACCGTAGGATACAGAAACATATCAGAAGACTTGTGATGATATCCTTAAAACTGGCAACACTGGATACTATTGTACCAGAGGATGGAACTGTTGTGAGACTGAAGGTGAAGTCCTGGTTTTAGATGCAGAAGTAATTTTAACAGGTACCCACATATGTTTAATAAAACCAGATTTCCACCTTTGCAACGGCAGTTTTAGTCATAGCAGCATATTTTGCAGTTCCCACTCAAGCTAGGCTGTATATGATAGTAATGGCAATGTTGTTGAAGCTGAGAGAATTGAATCAAATGCCATCACAATTGATCTCACGCTTCTTAGCTAGCCAACTGAGGAGGAAAGTGTTAAATCTTCTCCAGCAACACTGTAAAGGGGGACTCTCCAGTCATTTTTACCTCCTAAGTCACTTGAAAACCAAGTAAAAAAGTAGATCCTCCAAATTAGGTCATCTGTTTGCTTCTTTTTGTGAGATTTTTATTAAAATTAAAAGTGTTGTCTGTTTTCTTCTCCCAGACAGAAAACAAACATTGGCATCTAGAGTGGTGGAAGACAAATACTTGGTGCTGGGCAACTTGATTAAAGTGTATTCCTTGTAATGAGCGGTGCCTCCCTTATCCTGCCATTGTGTTCAGACAAAAAAAAATAAAATAAAAGGAGGGCCTGCCCTTTCCCATTGTATAGTCACATTTTCCAAGTTCAGCCAAAATGGGTTTTATAAAAAACATTTTTTAAAAAAATGAACTTTATCTTTTAGTAAACAACTGAGGCAACTCTTAAATGAAAGCAATCTTGTGCATTTTCTGTATAGGAAAACTGTTGAAGTTAGTGCTCTATCTAACCTACCAGAGGATGAAGATAATACTGATAAAAATGGTCAATGGGATAAAGGTTATCTGAGCTTTGCTTAAATGTTTGCTACTAAAATTGAAGCTGGATTTTACTTAAAACAGTGGGGGAAGTAATAAAGGAAGAAGTGATTTGCAGCAGAAGACAGTGTATTTGTACTGTTACATGTTTATCACTGCCATCATCAATACCAATGTCTACATTTATCTACCAGTGCACATTAAACTGGCAATCCACTAATGTATTAAATGACATTATTAGCTGTAATAGCCCAACTCAGTCAGCTTTAATGGGAGAATCCCAGAGTCTCTGCACCATATTTGCTATTAGCCAGAAACAGTTGCTTGTGGGCATTCACCTGTGTGCAAGCTGGGCAGGAAAAATTAAAATTGTGCATTGTATGCTTACATTTTGGAAACATCAAAAAGAAGCTGTAGTCAGAAGACATACAGTGATCCTCAAAAAAAAACCAAACCAAAGAAACCCGAGTCTTAGGCTAAGCCATGTCATCAGCTCTGTTTTGTGGCACTTTTATTTGCTTAAAAGGCTTGCCATGGATTTTCCTTGGTGTCTTTATATGCTGAGTTTCACTGTACTGGTTCCACCACCACCAGACTTAGTAAACAAAGATGTGCCCAGGGAAAAACAGACATGGTTAAAAAGATCTGTGTTGCCAGCCAAAATCTGGTTAGGTTAGTATGGGCTTCCAGCAGCCAAAATAAAACAGTTATGCAGGGCCAAGAATTTCAAGATAGAGAGGGCTGGAGGAATTCTAAATATGCTACAGAAGTGGAAGCAACAGGACTTGGCAAAATCCTTGATCTACTTAGAGAACAACGCATCTTGCTAGCCAAACAACAGGGTGGTGTCGAAAGAGAGAGTGAGATGGCAAAACCCTTGGGCAGAGACAACAGAGGATATCCAGGAAGGAGTGTTTGAGACCTGGTTCTGGATGGAGATTAAAAGTTAGCTCTAATGAAATACCCATTTGCTCAGATTTTTGGTTCAGTGTAAATATAAATTCCTGACCTAAAATTCTTCTTTAGTATGATCAAGGGATCTGTACTGACCAAATAATCCTAAAAGATCCAACAAAAACAGAGCATTCTTGAGATCTATATAGATAAATACAATATGTATACCTTCATCCATTCTTACATATACGTGTGTTAAATGGAGATGGTTTTGACATAATAGTTTAAATAATAGAGACAAATATTTCATACTAGAATAGTATAAAACAATTATAGTGAAGAATCCAATTTCCTTGTGCTTGAGTTCTATATGGACATATTTGTTTTTAGGTTTTCTTATTTTCCTGCCTTATTTTAGGATAATTGCATTCCCCATAGCTACTTCACTAATAGAAATGAATTTATCTGTGGAACCTGCATCAGAGAAGCTTAGCATATAAATGCTTGTGCCTGTTTGTCAAGAGAATTAGCAAAGTGATGTGGATATTTTTATAGTCACCAGTTACACACTAATGTGTATTGATTGAGAGGAAAGCAATGCACATACCAATTTCTCAGCACAAAATAAAGATGCAGTCAGCCAACACAGCATTTTTGCTCTATGATTTTCTTTGTTTTTAGCACCAAGTTCAGTATAAAAGGCAAGTACTTTCAGTTAATTAAAATTACACATTTTATCCAGGAACACATCAATAGATAGGCGTGTAAAAGGTAGAGATTTTATCTCACTCAAAGAGAACATGGGTTTGGTTGACTTTTACTCTTTGAATTTGTGTTTGTGGCTTATTACCATTATAATCAACAAAATATAAATCTCCTTTTAAGCACTTGTTTGAACCTGGCAGCTCTGAGGGAGCATTTTACAGCGGGACCCCTCCATTTGAGCCCCCAGACTGCTCAGGGTCTTTTTTCTTCTTGCATTGGAGCTGTCAGATCTCGAACATTTAGCATTGGGGTGAGTCAGCAGAAAATAACCCTGCGTCGCTCTGTTGGTGTCTGGCATCCAGAGCCTGGGTTGCTGTAGCAGAATTGATGCACGTGTCCCTGCAGGGCCTGGAGCCGCCGAAGGGCAGAGACACCACTCGTGCCAAAATATGCAAAGAATTGAAATGAAGATTCACCTAACCCTATACAACATGCGTTTTTAAAAAATGCCTAGATCTCTCATCAAAGCAAAATGTAATTAGGCATATTATTGCATGCCTTCTTAATTGGAACAGCTTGTGACAGAGAAGTATTTGGGAGGATTTCAACCTGACAGCAAAGCGCAAGCGTTGCCTGCACTCCGCTCGCGTGGAAAGGCAGCTCGGCAAATCCACACGCGTGCGGTGGAGCTGAATGGCCAGGGTCAGTGGGACTGCCCTTCATCTGCGGAAAAGTTTAGCTCAGTGCTCATGTTGTGGTCGCAATAAGATGCTGTTAAAATTCCTCTGGACCACTAAATGAGGTTAAATCACTTGCCGGTGAGCAGTAGTGACCATGTTAACAAGTCCTGTCATATTGTAAGGGAAATCTTTGGGAAATCTTTTCTCTAGAAGTGTAAAGGAGGATCAATATTTTGCCTGATCTTGTAGTTATTGTCCCAGACTCGAAGCCAGTGGTGTCAACGAGTGTTCAGTCAGTCCAGAAAACTTCCCATGATATCCACAAAACCAGCAAATGCATGGGAGGAATTCCCATAGACAGGGTGGTGGGAGACACCAGCAACACAGACACAATTCAGGCACATTTAGGGAGGGATTGACACCAGGAGGGGAAAAGATGCCTTCATTCTTCTACTGTGATGGCTCTGCACTGCCATGGCCAGAGGAGTAATACCCCAGGGGACTACTCACCCAAACAGTCTGGCTACGGGCCAGATACTAATTTCTCTGGGTTCCTGTGTGGGAGCAGGGAAAGTGAAGAACGGTGTTAGAAACTAAAATAAGGTGAAGATGTTAATGATGCCTCTTACAGGGTTTCTTCTTAGACAACATACTGCTTGCACAGCCCCAGAGTAAATATAGAAACAAGTTTGTTATATTTTGTTTGTACTACTATTACTAATTTTCATATGATTAATAAAATATTCTTCTTTATTTCTTTAATCCATTTCTTGGTGGAAGGGAAGTGTAGCTGGAAAGATTTACTTTAGTGCAATGCATTGAGAAGAGCTGTTGCCTGACATTCAATAGTTAAGTTATGAAGTATCGGACACTGGAGTAATGAAAACCTACTTGCTTTGATCTTGAAGTTAAAAAATGATTAAAGTATAGAATTGCATGTGCCGACATTAGACCTCCACCCACAGAGAGATTTAAAGCTGTCAGGGGGAAAAGGAAAGTTGAAAGACAGCTTAAATATAATAATTCAGAAATTGAGCTGCTTTGTTATTTCAAAGATGGGCAGAGTAAAAGGGATTTTTCATACCCTATTTGTTATACTGGATCTAAGAACCTTATCCCAAGACATTTCCTCTTGCATACAACCAAAAAGCTGAAAATTGCTCAGAGGTAGCCTATCAGAGAGCTTCTTTTCCCTATTTTCTGTTGAACTGAACTCAGTGAATTTACAGCCTTGAGGATTCCCTCTTTCCCCTTAGGTACCTCCTCAGTGCTCAGGGTGACCCCTGCCCTCCCTTCTGCCTGTGTGCTGGAAATAGAAAAGAACAGAGTGTTCAGTAATATAGTTTGCAGGGATGAAAAGCTTTCTTCTTTTAATTGTATGCATATTGTCATCTCCCAGGCACATGAAATTACCCTGTGGAATTGCAATTATGATCTTATTACTGGTTTATCTAATTGTTAAAGAATACAGAGACGTGTTGAATTGGGCTTCTGGCCCTTGCCATGTAAACTGCTCCAGTGAAGGCGCACCCTTACACCCACACACAATCCTGATTTAAGTCAGTAGGAAGCCTCTGTTTTTGCATAATCATTTTGTAGCCAATGTAGAAGACTTAAGAAAATGTATTAGCTGATGTTTGCAGGATACATCTGCTCAGCTAGGCTTCTTAATTCTTTTGTAGTGACGGCTTTGCTAGTGCAAAGTCAATATTTGATCCTGCAGTGTCTTTATTATATTAGATAATTTTAGTTCTCTGTCCGATTACAGATCCTTAGCATTTTGTCAAACATTCTTCAATAAAAGGAAGAACTTTTGTGATAGAAAAAAATGCAGTAGCTTTCATTGGAAATGACCCTGAAGATCAGACAGAACATTAGACAAGGACAGTGAATTGGGTTTCACTAACACTGCGTTCATTACTAGAGACATGATGATCCTGATCAGAAATTGCAGTTTTACTGATGTTAATGTTGCTGTGCTCTCAGAATAAAGACCTAGGAAACACACTAAGTCATCTCTGAAGCATGAGATATACTAGGACAAGAAGACTCTAAGACTTGGCTTTCTGGAGTCAGCTTTCATTTACACAGGAATCAACATTTTTGCATTTGAATTGACTCCCATGTTGGCAATGCCCTGCTATTCTTCTACGGTGTTCTTTGCCAGATGTTCATTGCTGAAGCACACACTTCAGAAAACATGTTGGTTTTAGAGATTGGTAGGATTTTTGTAACTCACTGTTTTGATACAATATCAGAATTTACACACTGTGAGTCTGGCTGCCAGGGTAGACAAGAAGCTCATTTTGTCCTTCCAACCAGCAGGAATCCACTTGCCATTTGAAGAGGTCCCAGGTCCCAGGACAAGCTCCTGAAGCACCAGCATTGTCTTTCAGGAAAACCACACTCATCTTCCCCATGTGGACAAGGGAACCTTCCAACCATGTGGAGTTTCACCCATGTTGTTTCCTGGAAGGATCATTTCTGTCCTGATCATCTGCAAAGCGCATTGAAATCCACAGCAGGAAGCCGCTTCAGATAAGAAAAATAGTGTTAAACTCTCAGATTCTTCTGTCTGAAGGTTTCTTTCCTGGACAATTTTGAATTTTCATTCCTCCATGAGATGGAAGGTGCTCCCAGAAACAACAATGTGGCATGATGAGACAAGATTTGCCTCTTGGAAGTGCAGGTGCATCCTCCAACATCTGAGTCCCTTTGGGGCATTGGTCCTGGGGGCCTTGAGGGGACTAGTTTAGGGTATCGCTTAACCTGAAGTTAATCTTAACAGCAAAGAGAAGTAGGAGCATAACAGCTTGATGTAACAGGGATGTAGTAGAAGTACATAACACATGGATTAAGTTTAAATGGGGAAAAAAGTGACAGCTCCACAGAAAAGCATGGCAAAGGAGATCGCCATGTCTTTGCCAGCTCATCTGCACTGACAAATTTTATCTGGCTACAAAGATACGTCCATTAGGAATTGGATACTCTCAGATAGAGCTATAAAAGAGAGGTGCCCAGTCAGATTCGTGGAGGACAGGACATCACATGCTTTTGAGTTCCTCTGGAAATGGATAACAAGGTATTTGTGGTTCATTTCAAAGGGCTAAAGTTTCACTTGGGATTTTACCACAGCATGATGGAAATGGACATGTTTTAATGTCCATTTCCATCCTAAATCCTCTATGCCAAATGCAAATAAATAACACATTCAAGTTAAAATAGCAAAGAACATCTTGAAAGTTTTATCTATATAAATAAGCCCTCTAGCTAATAGTAAATGACTATTTATAATTGCCTGTTGGGATGCCTGACATCAGATGGTTGTACTAGTAACATAAGAACGGTATCTGACAGGTTGGGAAAAACACATGGCAGGAGATGGGAATATTGATTTGTAGGCAAAATTTGGAAGGAAGGGGAGGGAGATACTGGCCAAGAATGTGCTTTACTTTTTAAGAAAGTGACATTCCTAACACCAAAACAAAAATCTGAGAAAGAAAGCACATTCCAAAATGATATCATCACATTCCTCTATACAGACAAACATGCGACACTGTAGCTGCTGTTTCCTGCATTTGTGATTTCCCTCAAAGAATGTTTCAGCGAGAGATGTTTTCAAATAGGAAGAGAGAAATTCAGATTCAATGTCTTTAGGAGCCTCTTGGCAAAGTCAGACCTTCTCTCTGAGGCCAAGATTGGCTTAAATAACAATGTCTGGGTTGGATAATACACCAGCTTGTAAATTTGTGATGTAGGAAGAAAGTAGATTTTCTTATCTTCAGTGACACTTTATAGAGAATATCCATATATTCTGAGCACCAGCTCTGGTTTCTGTTGGATGCTTTAGGCTGAACAATAGACTCAATATGAGATTTTTGTTTGCATTGTACTGAAACAGTCTGCAGAATATCTTGGTTTCCAGGTTTGTAAGTGGCCTGTGAGGCTTAAGAGGATTTGTGTTAAGGTGACTCACTGAGTGCAGCAAACCACTGCAATACCTGACCAGCGATGTGGTGATTCTCCATCATCAGGAGGCTGGAGCAAGCCATAGGTTCTAAACAGCCACCAACCACAAATTGAGACCACAGGGTTGTGCAGGAACTTCTACATAAATTGCTCTGCCCTGGGTTACACCAAAGGTCAGATTATCAGATCACGAGATCATGACAGCCTCTCTGGCCTTAAAACCTGTGTGATTACAAATCTGTGAATTGCAGTCATTGCCCAGATTTATTCTTCTCCTGCTAGAAGAAGGCATTTCATTCAGGCCTGGGGAGCTGTGAGTGCATGGTCTGCCACAGCCAGAGATCAGCATGAGGCTTTGCCTGTGCTATATCATTTACGATACGGAGGAGGGGAAGAGCAGCCAGATTCAGGTTCACATAGGAGTATTTTACAGGCTGGCAAACGTATCTTACAACAGCAACACAGGCAGAGTCTCACTGCGACTGCAAGGCAGGTGACTTGCTTTTTTTTCTGCTCTCTGCTGAATTCCCCTCTGGTATAACTCGGTTGTTTTCCACAAAGTCACCCCTGCTGTGACTGAAGGGAGAACAAATTCAGACCTGATGAATTAAGAAAAGAAAATCCTGAGATTCCTGTGCTTTTTCAGAGTACAGACTGCAAAAACATGGGTCTATGTATGTTATTTACAGAGTGTGTTATTCTGAATTCTGTTATTATGAATAACACAATGTTATTCAAAACCCCTGAATTTTATCATCAACGAAGTGATGAACTCCTGTGAGATTTCCTTAATTATTTCCCCGTATTCCTACATTCTATCATTCCTATCTTCCATCCTGAAATCAGCATTCAGGCACTGCCACTAACCTCTTGTGTGATTTCTGACAACCTAATTCTTTGATTTCCTTTCCGTTTCTGTTATTTTTGCCATACCAAATCTCTCTCACTGATTTCAAATGCATGTCTGTAGGGGCACAGTTCTGCTTACAGAAGCATGAAGAGATCTTGTTCTCAGTTGGAGCTACAGTGCAAACAATAATAAGAAATACCCAATCCTTGACTCCGGCCAGTAGCTCAATCCTCATAACAAAGAAGTCCATTTGGCACAAGTGATGCCAAATTATGACATCTCCATTCACACCAGGTTCATTGTAAAATCTTACTTGGATTCAAGTGAACTTTTTAGGTGAGGAACCACCTGCCTGATGGTCCAGCAGAGACAATTGCCCTGACAAAACTGTGTCCCTCATAGCCTTTTCCAAACCATTCCCCTGACAACTGCAATTTAACTCCAAATCCTTCTCTGCTTTTATATAGTGTGTGATCCTCCTCCATCCTGCTGCCTCCAGACTGACAGCTGTTCCTTCTGTCCTTGAAGCACTGAGGGAAACGTACGACTGGCTTGTAACTCTTCCTCTTCTCAAAGCAAATGACAAGGTTATATGGCAGTGGCATGTTTCCTTTGTTATCCTTTTGTTTGAAGAAATAGGACTTGCACCTGACTGAGTCTGCAGAGGCATTCAATTAAACAAAGATGTTTTATTTTAGCAACTGTTTAATGAGGAGGAAACCAATAGACAATCTTCTCTTCCTCCGGGCAAGGAAAGCATTGACAAATGCTATATTTAGTTGTGAACTATGCAAACTGCAGAAGGATTTAATCCAACTTATCAGGAAACGAATCTCCCTTCATTTCTAACAACATGAACTTCAGGGAATGTGAGCAGCTCACACTGCACTGGAAACCCATGTTTCCAAATGCATTTGTGTTTAATAAAAAAACAAACAAACAAAAACAACCTGGGGAAAAAAAGGCCTTTTTAGACAAGCAAGTCTTCTAGCTTCATAATTTGGGATACACTTACTGAGATAGGAAGACAAGGTAGGTTTTTGCTCTTGTTCCTCCCAGTGCTGAGATTGCCTAGGGGTGGTGATGGCTGAACTGGACGGGATGCAGGACTGTGCACAAGCAATGGCATGTTCAATGGAGCTCCATCTCCAGGACTAAGTATTGGCCTCAGTTATGCCAGAGAGCTCTCCTGAACTGCAGGACTTTGATGTATTTATTGCTGATGATGATTCATAAGGCACTTGAAAAGACAACTTGTTCCTCATATCCCAAAACAAGTTTCCAAGGCTGGGTAGTATAGCTGTAAACTGAGCTAATTAAAGGTAATTTTTGTATGTGACAGGAAAAAGCTGATAACATCAAACCCTAATGGAGAGAGATAGGAGAATTTCCCTGAGCTATGTACTTTGCTGCTAAGAAAGCAGAGCTTGGCAATGGAGGAAGATGGAACTGATTTCCGATTTAGCCTTCTATTAATGTTTTATGATTTTAAATTTAGCAGAGTAGCTCACTTGTCTCTGATCTTTGTGGGCTCTTGTTTCCTTTCTGTGGACTGCTAAAAGGAATTCTGTAAAAAATATCTACCTATGCACATATCAGAAGTTTCTCTGTTCAAAAGAACTTGGGAGTCCCAATTCCACAGCAACTGCCCTTCCTACCAAATGAGGCTCAACATCCTCACTCTGTCAAAACTTCCTCTGAACACTGTGGCTTAGATCCAGATCTGGCTGTGTCTGGCTTTTCAGGTACAGACGGGTAAGAGAGAGCAGAGAACACAAGTTGTTCTTCCCCTCTTCTGCTGACTGAGCAATTAGGCTCTTGGCAGAGAAAGAGTGAGATGCAGTGTGAGTCCTTTCCTCCCCATTCTGCGTGGGCTTCAGCTATAGGCTGTAAGATTTTATCTGGTTTGTTCTTATGGCACATGGGGAGTGCACTGGCATCAGGCCATCAAGGCATATTGATGGCATCCCTGGATATCACTTTAGAGAAATGCAGGAAAGTGAAATACATATCCACCCACCTTGGGCACGAGGGACCATCTGAGACATAGATGCTGATTCATTCTGCCCAAAAAAGGTACACAGAGTGCACAGCATGAATTACCTTCTGCCTCTCTTCTCATTGATTATAATCATAGAATCATAGAATGTCCTGATTGGAAAAGACCTCTGAGATCATTGAGTCCAACCATACCTGTCCACTACTAAACCATATCCCTGAGCACCCTATCTAGCTGTCTTTTAAATACCTCCAGGGATGGTGACTCAACCACCTCTCTAGGCAGCCCATTCCAGAGCCTGATAACCCTTTCTGTGAAGAAATTTTTCCTGACATCCAATCTGTACCTCCCCTGATGTAACTTAAGGCCATTGCCTCTTGTTCTATCACTAGTTACCTGGGAAAAAAGACACACACCTGCCTCGCTACAACCTCCTCTCAGGGAGTTGTAGATAGCAATTAGGTCTCCCATATGTAAAATATATCACACAGAGAGCTGGCTTGGACTCGGCAACCTGAGATTTAGGCAGATAAAATTGGGCAAAAAGCATTCAGCTTGAAGGACCAAGGTAGGAGCAGTAGGTGATTCCTCTAGAGGCACATTTTGTCCAATGCTTGATACAGTGTCAGGGTCTCAGGGTTAACCCCTGGGAACATCTCCGTCACTTTCACACTGCCAGCCCCTATATAAGTTGAGGGATCATTAGGTGAAGAGTTAGTAGATGCTTAGAAGTGAATTGAGGTTTTGATTATATGGACATGAATCTAGAGCAGCTCTTCCATAGCCAACAACAGTTACTCTCTTTCTGTGCTGCTGACACTCAGAAAGCAGGGAATGAAACACTGTGAATTTAAGAGCTTCAATTAGCAGTTCCAAAAATGATGAAATGCTATGGGGTAGCATGTCAGTTGAAAGCAAGCAGAAAGAAACCCAAAACCTAAGTATGGTTTTGTAACAAATCAATAAGAAAAACAGACTGGGGAGGGACTTTTGCCCAGCAGGTTCTCCCCAGCAGGAAGGGAATCTTTATTTGGAGAAACACGACTTCATTGTGTCGATTGTGGCAGTTTTTTCTTATCTTGTGCCGTTGCACAAAGAGAAAAGAGGCGTCTGCAAGAAGACCTAATATGCTGGTGCTGATTTAGGTGTGACTGAGTGTAAAAACACAATCATTTTGGAGCTGAGGTAAAATACTGCTGGCGATTTAGCGCTGCATATCTCAGGGTCTCAGTCTGCTCAGACCGGCTTCCTGCCCCTATCCACCATTATGTATCAGCAGGAAATTACACTTTTATGAGTGATTTACCTTTAAACAAACACTACTACACAAACAATATGGTATTGAATTTGGTGGTTTGCCTTTCAAGTATTACAGTGAAAGACTGTAACAGCTGTCTAAGCTGATAACTACTACCTAGGATAAGAATATTGTTGACTGAGTTATTAGTCAATTGTTTAACTAAATCTAGCTGCATCTCTCTCTTTTAACTGTGTGACATTTACAGTTTCTTTAAACAATATAGTTCCTTGAAACACACATATAACTGGTTCCTTGGGTGGGAACTTTATGGGTAAAGGATTGTTTTAAAGATCAGATCACACTTTAAATTTAATTTTTTGTATTTTTTAAAAATTTATTTATTTTTATTAGCTAACTCCTAGAGGGAATAGTCTCCTAGAAGTGAATCTCCATGTGGCTTTCTAAATCCAGCAGATGAGCCACAACCACAACTTGTGGCTAAAGATGACTAAACTGCACAGCTGGATGAATTTTAGCAGAGAAGGTTTGAGACAACTTAATGAATGCACTGCACATCTACTGCTGTGACTGTTGTAAGAAGGCTTATCCTAAGATGGCAGTTCATTTTGCAAGGTGTTGAATGCCTGCAGCCTTCGAGAAAACCCTCAAATCATTGCAAAATTGGACAGTGTGTGTGGAGGAGGTTGACCTTGCAAAATTCTTACTCAGTTTTTGAACAATTAGGACTAACTTCAAGCCAGTTGAGATTTCCAGACTTAGAGGCTCCAGAGTTTGGACTGGATCCAACGCCCAGTGAAGTCACCTGGAGATTTTCCATTGACTCCAGGATGCTTTGGACCAGGCTTTTTGAAAGGCTATTCCCATTAACTCAAATGCCTAAAGCCAAACATGGCTTTGCACAATTGAAAATCACCTGCTTTGTATGTTTTCAAAGGCAGCTCCACCACTCAGCAGTAACAATACAGAATTGGGTTGAAAGGGTGAAAATAGATGTGGATGTGAATTTTCTTCAAAAGCCCATGGCAATGCTCCAGCACTGCAACACTGAAAATGAGAAGTTTTAATGCAGACTTTTTTAGGATCATTCCTGAATTAGATTTAAAGGAAAAAAAAAAATAATATCAGTATTGCAGAACTAGAGCTCTTTTCATGTATTTTATATTTGAATGATGCTCATTACATTCCTTCAAAAGAACAATACCTTAGTACTTCAAGGCATTTCTCTTGTTGAATAAGATCTACTACCATTTTAAAGTCAATTTCTTGATATCAACTTTGGCAATACTCTGGAATCGATCTATACCAACAGCCCATTTTCATCAAATCACACCTGGAGTGATTTGCCCATTGCATGAAGATTCAGAGCTATGCTTCAGAGATGAGCCATTCTCCACAGCTTTGCATCTGGCAATGCTCTAGTTGCAAAGACACTACAAATAAAGGCAATCATCTCTTTTGTCCCACCATTAGTTTTTTTGAAAGCACAGTTCCCCTTTGCGTGTAAGTGCTCCTTGTAACAGAAACCCTGACTTTTTAGGTCAAGCCAATATCACTGTCTTTGTGTTTTATTCTTTTCAACAGGTCAGTTTGGAATTCTTTTACATTTGTGCATAAAATATGGGGGTCCTGATGTGAGTGCCCAAAAGCTTAGAGCAGTAGGCTCTTCTTTTTCATATTATGTGGATAAAAAGGAATAAAAGAAAGCTTACAAAGGCTTTATATACCCTTATAAGCCTCATAATCTACTTCTATTGCTTATTTCCTGCCCACATTTAAGTTTTCAAAGGCTCCTTTCTTTGTTAGAGGGCTAATTATTTTGGATAGTAGGCCAAAGCATAGATGCATATTGGGTTAACAATACCCATTAACTCTCCCTCAGCAGGTGGAAGATTTGGTTCTGATCTCCGTGATGCTGGTGTAAAGGAAGAGTCACATCCTGGAACCACAGTACAAAGGAGGATGAGATCAGGAGCAAGCTCTATCACTGCTATGAGCAGCTCCCTGCTGATGTAGCCATCCTTGAAAGAATCATAGAGACTTACAGTTGAATTTTCAGTTCCTCATGCATTTTGGGGCACAGGAGCCATTGGTCACAGAGAAAATAAATGCTCTGTTTTCGAGCTGGTTTCCTTTTTTGCTTGTTGTTTTTTGTTTTGAGTCCATACCAAAGTGAGAACTGCAGGTGATGATGAATTTGAGGTTCTTAAATGCACGGAAATGGCAGAACAGTCTTGCGTACAAATAAAATGGGGCACTTCTCTGTAAAACAAGTTGTCAAAAGCACTGCCTCTTAATGCAGAACAATAAAATAATCTTTTCAAACACTTTAATAGCCAGGATGAATGAAAGAATCTGTGTATGCTTTACAAATGGCCTGATTACTGCCAGCTCACATGCTTGCTCTGCGGTTGTAGTACATTAGAATTTGAAGTAGGATGTTGTTAGCAACTCTTTGCGTGGGGTGGAATTTGAATCAAAAGCTATAAATGACCTGTGACAGCAAAAATGAAAGTGCAATTGCTTTCTCACATGACCTGTTTCTTTTAGTGTCATTAAACTTAATCAATGATTAACCTTTGGTTTAACAGTGCTTGTCATTTCGTAGCAAATCAAGTAGAAAAAATGTTGTCTACCTGAATAATTCCCTAGAAAATGTCTCTGAGGTACATTAATAGTTTGAAAGGTGAGAGGCTGGTCTAAATTTGTGTAAGCAAAAAACATTTGAAGTACAAAATCAGAGTGCAATTGAGGGAATGAGAAACATCTGACTATCCATTTGACTTGTACAAATCCTCTATGCAAACTCAGATTTTAGGAAGATCAGTTGTCTCCTTGTGTGAACAGGGCAGTTTTCAGCCCACTGATAACACATGAGAATTAGTAATGAATGATTTCACGGAGTCTTCATCTCATTTAGGTTGTTTTCGCATAACAACTTTATGTAGTAAATGTATGCAAACAATGCATCCTAATCCAAGATTGTCTGGATATTCTTGGGTTTTTTTGATCTTTATTGAGATCAAAATGAGTTACGTTACTTTACACTGAATTAAATCCTATCTGGAATTAATTTCCTTTTGGCAACCAATTAGGATGTTTAAATAATTTATTTTCTTGATCTCAAAAGTATTGGTGGACAGTTCACATGGACTATGTATTACTGTGCCTAACTGCTATCAGTCTGTATAATTATCACATTTGCATACGCTAACAAGGTACGTTATAGGTATAGTGTTTTCACGTGCCTTTTATCCAATTAGCTCATTGTACCCACCAGTCTTGTATTCTCCCCCTCTGTCACCAAATTAATAAGAGTTGTGAATTGAAAATGGTTTCATTCATATGGTGTGTCTGCGCAGACAGACATCACTCAGGAGAAATGTGGCTTCTGCTGTTCACAATCTTTATTTATTCATTACACATGCAGGGAGGGTCTGTGGGGCTCCCAGATAAGCTGGGGAGCTTAATGTGGTAGATGCTAACCGAATTTGGAATTTCACAAACATTTGTGTGCTAATAAAATCAAACTCCCTGAATGACTTTGTGTCTTCATCAACCAGGTTTCATCCAAGGGCACATGGAATGATTAACCTTTGCTTCCTTTAATTCACTTTGTTGTCAAAGGGAAAAGTTGTACACAGTGCGGATCTCTTTCTCAACTGGTCCAATGCACTTTGGTTTGTGTTACCACTTCATTGTGATTGAACTGGAATTGATTCAGGTGATACAGCCATGTTCATGGGCCTTTGTGAGCAAATCATACCCAGCTATATTTATTTGAAAAGAAGAGTATTTCCATATAGATTTGTAACAGGAGGACAAAGACTTTAACGAGTAAATTTTCTTCCTAAAATATTGGTACAAAATATGAATGATCATAGACAAGAGTTATGATGACATTTTTTCCCTGTTAATATTGCAACATGGTGACCAACTACTCACCTAGTAGACTGGTTCACAGTGTTTTACCATACCAGCATGTCTCAGAACTTGCACATTCACATTTTCATGTATACCTACTATAGACCATCTAGAATTTCATTTCAGGCTACCCAACTTCTATTTCAACTACTGCTGGCCAGGATCAACCAGGAGTACTTTCATCATGGTCAGAGGAGTCAAAGCAGTGTAGGGAAAGTATAACAGGGAACAAGGTCAGGCTTATTATCCCCAGTGCTTTTTTGTATCTTACCCTTTTTTAAATTAAGAATATTTCTGAGGAAAAATGCAGTGTCAATTTTCTTTGCAAAGGAAAGCTGAATTACACAGGAGGATTCTCAGAACTGGCTGCTCTTGTCAGTGTATTCCAAATGATCTAAACCATCAAGTAGGGGATATGTTGAATAAAAGCCCTATATTTTGAAAAAACAGTATGGGTACTCTTTAGGGACATCTCGTATTTTATTGTCATGTAATAAAAACTCACTAACATTATTAACTCAGTGACAGCCTAATTAGTCAATGGAAAAATGAAAAGGAAGGAAAAAATGGGGCAAGACAATAGTATGCAGACAAGAGAAAATGCATTAAAGACACGTGGAGAATATAGTTTTCAGTTACTCTTTTTTCCCCTTTCCCCTCCTTTCTCTCTCATCCATGTCACTCCAAGGAAAGCAGCTGGCATCTGTAGCCTGTTGTGCAGATGGGTTGAGAGGAGCACATATTCCTCTGTGCCTGGCACGCTTCAGGAGTGGCTGGTGACTGTGTGTTTGCCAGCAGCTAGAGATTAGGGAGACTTGCTGTAGCCAGGGATGTCTGGCAGCACTCAGGGTCACAGAGACTGAGGGTATGAGGAAATGTCAGATTAATACCTCTCAAAGCACTGACCACATGTGCTGCCGCTTGGTAGACACAACCTGTAGGGTGAGCAGGTTCCTTATCAGGACTTGTCAGTTTTATAGGAGTCCTAAGTTCCCATTTTTATTCCTAGATGCATGCACTCTACATACACCTTATAAGAAACAATGCTTGGCCTAAAAAAAATTGTAGTTTAAATAGGCAGCAAAAGATGAGAGAAGGGAGATGAAATTCCACTTTCCACAGGGAAGGAACTGAAACATAGAGAAATAACAGTAGTGACACATGAGAGTCATGACAGTGCTGAGAACTAAATCCTGTTTTTTCAAGTCCTTGTTGAAGGTCTCAGCTTCAAAATAATTCTTTGCCTGCATGTACAAGGAATACATCTGACTCTAAACCACTTGAACTCTTTCCTCTAATAAAGCAGAGCACTACTCATCTCGGGCATAAGCCAGACGCAAACCTCACTGGGATTTTGTGCCTCTCCCTCCAATTTCCACTATAGCATCCCTGTCATTGTCACTTTGCAACACAGTTGGGACACATTTGCAGAAGGTACAGTACCCTCTTAACCCTTTCACTGGGCTGCTCCCTGCCCACCCAGCCTGATGTAGGACTAGGAGAAAAAATGGGGCAAAGACAGGCAGGTGGAAACGACACTCAGGGGATCGAGTGCACCCTCAGTCAGTTTGCGGACAACACCAAGCTGGGTGGAAGTGTTGATCTGCTTGAGGGTCAGGAGGCTCTGCAGAGGGATTTGGACAGACTGGATCCATGGGCCAGGACCAATTGCATGAGTTTCAACAAGACCAAATGCTGGGTTCTGCACTTTGACCACAACACCCCCCAGCAGCACTACAGGCTTGGGGAGGAGGCTGGAGAGCTGTTCAGCAGAGAGGGACTGGGGGTGTTGATTGACAGCAGCTGAACATGAGCCAGCAGTGTGCCCAGGTGGCCAAGAAGGCCAACAGCATCCTGGCCTGTATCAGGAATAGTGTGGCCAGTAGGACCAGGGAAGTTCTCTTACCCCTGTATCCAACTCTAGTGAGGCCACACCTCGAGTGCTGGGTTCAATTTGGGGCTCCTCGCTACAGGAAAGATGTTGAAGTGCAGAGAAGGGCAACAAAGCTGGTGAAGGGTCTGGAGCACATGTCTTATGAGGAGCAGCTGAGGGAACTGGGGTTGCTTAGCCTGGAGAAAAGGTCGCTGAGGGAAGACCTTCTGGCTCTCTACAACTCCCTGAAAGGAGGGTGCAGGGAGGTGGGTGTCAGTCTTTTCTCCCAAATAACAAGTGATAGTACAATAGGAAATGGCCTCAAGTTGCACCAAGGGAGGTTTAGATTGGATATTAGGAAAAATTTATTCACTGAAAGGGTTCTCAGGCATTGGAAGGGGTTGCCCAGGGCAGTGGTGGAGTCCCCATCCCTGGAGATATTTAAGAGTCATTTAGACATAGTGCTTAGGGATGTGCTTTAGTCAGGGACTTGTCAGTGTTGGGTTCATGATTGGACTCGATGATCTTAAAGGTCTCTCCAATCTGGGCAATTCTGTGATTCTGTGACACTGAGAGGATCCTGACGTGGCTGGAAGGTCATTCCTGCACAGAGCCAGCCGCTGGTGGGCAGCTTTACCACTGTCCTTGCCATGCAGGCAGGAGCATGGTGCAGCTCTCCAGAGCTGCTCACTCATTTCTCTGGAACGGTACCAGCACAAAGCTCCAGCAACATGCTGGTGATTCAGGCCCAGCATGAACAATGGGGCTGGACTAGTAACTTTACTGTATGCCAAGAGGGACTCTGCCAGAAAATTCACTGCCAGCAGCACACTTGCACCACGTTCGGCTTTACTGACACCTTTCCAAAACAAATATATCCATTTAGAATGAAATTCAGATATTTGTGAAGCTGTGTCAGGCTCTGCTGATATGGGGTGTTTATTCGAAGGCACCAGCTCTCCAGTGTTGAGCTCTCCAGCATCAAGTCAAATTTCTGCAATCCTCATCACAAAATTAAGAGCCTTCTTGAACCTACACTCAGGAGTTAAACTTGTAGTGATCCACAGGAGAGGCTAAGGCAGAGTATCTTCCTCCCTTCCACTCAGTGTTGAGTAATCTTTCTTATTATATGACTAATACACTTCCATTACTGTGGCCCTGGTGAGTTGATTTGGTCATTGGCCACAAAACCCACCTCTGGCCTCAGTTTCCCATCAGACAATCCAAATGGCAGCTTCTGCCCAACCATTAGGCTGTGATAAAAGACCTATGGGCTCTGACAGGACCTCAGCCATCATCAAGTTACTGGAAACAGAACTTTCTTCTGGCCCACCCTCACACCTCTTCCAGACTGACACAGCTCTCGGATGACCCAGGAACTGAAGGAGGACTTTGAACACGAATGACTAAAGCAGCATGGGCAGGTGGGTGTCCACGCTCTTCATACAGGACTGGAGTGCCCAGGTAGTGAAGACTAGCTCTCTGGCTCTACCCTGGGCAAAGACAAGGAAACTGCTGTGGCAGCCACCCTCCTGAGCAAGAGCCAGGACCAACCTCTTGCACCACAGTGCAAGAAACAGAGGAGTGAACTAAAATGCTTGTGTGAATGGAAGTAAAATGTGTGGTGGTGAATGGAAGAGACCAAGAATTCTGGTTAATTTGTCTGCCTTCCTTGGCAGTGGGAGCAACTAGATGCATCAGGGTGGGTATCCCAGTCTTTGGTCAGTTTTTATGCATTATTAATTTGTCATAAATTGCTACTGTACACCCTGATATTGCAACCCCCCATCAACTCCCACTGACAGCAACAGAGAGGGGTTTAAATACCTAGTGATTTAATCAGGTGTGATAGCTACTACCAGCCTGAGCCCCAGCCTGGAGGCCTGGGCAAACTAGTATCTTCACCAGGTGCTTTTATTAGACAAAGCTTCCCACGGACAAAGCTTGAGTTAGTGTGTGAAGAAAGAAAAGGAAATTAAAAGCTGGCATAAACTCAGCTTGGAAAAACTGACACTCAGACAGCAGTCCCTGGGGAAAATATCCTGATTCGGGGGAATCGCTGGGGAGTACGTGGTGCAGGGTCAGGAACGTGGCCAGGCCAGTGCCAAGGCCACAGTGAGAGCAGCTGGGCACGTCCCTGGCCATGGGAGGACAGGTGATGCAGAGGTGGGGCTCCACACCTGGCCCTACCTGGCCATGGACATCGGATGTGACCTGTGGGCCTTGGCATCCTAGAAGAGCAAGCCTGGCTGATCCAGGCAGAGGGAAGTGGTGCGGGGGATTTGCTTTAGACTTGCTTTCTCCCTCGCAGAAGTAAACTATTCAACCCTATGCATTCCAGCCCCCCAGGGGGACATGCCACCCAGTTTGAGAATAGGCACATTAATAAACCAACAGTATCTGCGTCTGCATCTAGATCTAATCTCTGGCTGCAAAGTGAGATTTGCTGTTTCCCACCCGCAGCAGCATCTTGGCAGTAGTTTTTGAGCTCAGTTCTCCACCTGTAGTTTGAATATCCCGTGAGGTGGTGTTCATTCAGTGACTGTTCCTCCTTCACCTCTCCTGCTGACTGGCCTTGGCGAAGTTCAGGTGATCTCCAGCCCTTTGGAGAAGCGATACCTCTCCTGCTTTTACTGGTTAATTTAGACGAGGTGATTCTGGCCTGCTGGATAGACAAACTCACACTGGATTGCCTCAGATAAGCTGCAGTCCTTAGCTGCTTCAATAAAAGCTCTCCAGTGGCCATTAAGTCAACACCAATGTCTCCTCCTGAGATTGCTGTCAGGTTCGTCATGGTCTCGTAGTCTGATCCCTGTGGATTTCTCCAGAGAGACTTTGATGGAACACAGGGCCAAGTAGAGTCTCTGCTTCCCTAAGCTGCTTTCCTGCCACCTCTCTTCCACTGTTTGGTCTGAGCTCCAGCTTCACACAACAGTATTTAGTACCTTCAGATTCACTATTTAGCTACGTTTTGGCCAAAACATTCTAAATATTAATGCAAACAAGGCCTGTCTCTTTTAACTGTTTCCCTCTTCTTGCTGATAGAAACAAGAGGAGAGCTCTTCCCTGGGGACAGTCTGCCCATCTGGAGTATTCAAGCTTTTAGAGGCTGCTTTTCATCCTGTTCCCTGGCACAAGCTTCTTGGAGGGCCGGGCTGTACGTTCACAGGTGTATGACGTTACTGATAATACCTCAACAAGCTGGCGTTCATCAAGCATCTTGGATGAAGGCTGTCTTTAAAAAGGCAGGTAGGGGCTTGTACCATGGGAAAAATGACCAGGTTTTCTAATCGCTCATATGGAGTTATCTGGACACATGGCTACCTTTCATCACTTATGCTGATGCCAAAAAAGGGATTATAAAGCCAACACGCCTGTTGAAATGTCTGTGTGTACTAAGCTGTCATGGACTTGTTGTGGGTCAAAATAACACTTGTACTCCATTTCTTTGTTTTTCATTTCCCCCCCTTTTTTTACTGTCCTGATTTTTCTTGTGAGATTGTGAATAAAGAAGGTAGAACTCATCCACAGAAAATATAAGTAATATTAACATTAACCAACACTGCTTCTTGAAAGCCATGTATAACCCGAAACATACCATAATGGTAGAAATAAATACAAATATCTAGGTCATTTTTCTCATAAGAACTAAACACCTCAGGAAATACAAACACAACTACAGCCTCCTTATCATCACTATCTGTACCACAAACATAAAAACAGGACAGTAGCCATAACAGGTCATGCCAAGTCCATCTAGCCCAACATCCAGTTTTGGACTGTAATCATAAATAGATGCCTTGGGAAGAGTAAGGAAAGGGCAAACCTGTAAGATACATTCCCCTGACATTCTCTCAGCATCCAACTATCCCTCAGGTCAGGGAGTCCCTGAGTTAGGTGTGGTTTCTCTATGTTTAGTAACCTCAGTGCATTTCTCTCCTGTGAACTTGTCCAGTCACTGCTTGAACCCTTATAAACATTTATCATCCACAACATCCTTTGGCAGGCAATTCCATAGATCTACTATCTATTGCATGCAAAACTACCACTTCTTGTTTTTTTTGAACCCAGTTCATGTACAACAACAAAAAAATGGACTATCCATCCCTATCCACCTCTTCCATGATTATATTAAGCGGCCATGCAAATTAATACCAATCGCATTATTCAGATTTGGTTTTACATCATTCATGGAGCTATGCTAACATATTCCAGGCTAGGAAATGCTTGTCTTCTGCAGAACTTGCCTGGAAAAGGCACAAAATCCTTAACAGATAATAAAAGAATGCATTCAAAAGGTTTTCTGGCCCATAAAAAGAACCAATTCAGACAAAATGTAGGGCTTGGTTTTCCATTGCATGGCACTAATGGAGGTACACTTGGAGAAACTGTATGTAAAGTTATATTATAGATTAGAAAGGAAGCGATTTCCATTAAAATCTTCTGAAAAAAAACAAAACAAAAAAAGCATGGTGAAGCACTGGACAATTTAGTTTTCAAAGATGCTCTTTGAAAGACAAAAAAGAAGGAATATATTAATTTTCAAAAATGTCATTGTTCTAGGATGTAATATTAGTCCTTACAGATTTTCCTGATGGCAAGGAGCGATATGGCTCTGCTTTGCTCCCCAGTGAGTCAGTGGTGTGCACCACCCCCCAATAGTTATGGCTTTTTATTTATCATTGTGCAGCATTTTATTCCCATTCTTGTGTGTTTCCCTCTGCTACTGCCATTTGTCTCATTCCAATCAAGGCATTTCTAAATGGGTTACTAATAAGCAGCAGCAAAGCAGTGAGGCCCCCAGAGAAGGGAGCCAGCATGTCCTATAACTCCAAGGGGAGATCTGCAAAGAATTGCAAGGAGGATGCCAAGCCAGCTGGAGCTGGGAGAGTCACTATGGCAAAGGAGGAACAAGAAAGGGAGGAGAAAAGGAGAAAGCTTGCCACCTTTCCCTGCAGGACTCATGCAAAGTGCTGATAATGTGTGTTTTATTCATTCCTCGCCTTTGTTCTCTAACCATCTCTCCAGAGACATTTCAAAGAAAGGCAGGCAAAGAAGAGACTAAAAGTCTCCTTTTAGATTGAGGAATGCAGGCTCCACCCTTGCTCCCAGCTCCATCCTTTTTGTGCTGCTGCAGCTGGGGAGTCTCCCTTCAGGCTCTAACTCAAACCTGGGGCTGGTCCTAAGCCAAATGGTCCAAGGATCAGGGGAGCCATTTTATTCCTCAGGCTCAGGACCGGCCTTTCATTAATGTGTATGGAGCTGGGAGGAACAAAGATCCTTCTAAAAAGAAGAGGATGCCATTCCTTGTGCCACAGGGGACCTGTAAAGATGTAGGAGGGATGGGAAATAACCAGATAAATGTCAGCTCCTCGTGCGATGCTGCTGTGCAGAACGTCCTGACCACGCACAGGAGGAGCCATGACCTGGGTTTATTTCTGTGCATAAAAGCACAGGGCTACTGCGGGAACGCTCCATCCTGCTCTCATGTTAATGCTTCAAAAAAAAAATGTTAACAGGTTGGAAAGGCATCAGGGAAAGGTATATGAGCAATCTGAGACCTGGAAAACTTTATGGTAGGAGACTGAGAAGCCAGTGGAATTCATCTGTTTGAAAGAAGCTAAGGGGTGACTTGATTGTGGTCTACAAGTATGAGCATGGGGAAAAGGCAACAGATGTTTCAAGAAGAAAATAAACCCATAATAAAATCCAGTGGTTGGTTGTTGATGCTAGACACATCCAGAACAGAAGTAAAATAAAAAAAATTGAAGGTAATTAACCACTACTTACTAGAGTAAAGTTGGATTCTCAGTTTCTCTTTAAATCAAGGGTGGATGACTTCCCAAAGTCTGCTCTGAAACATTTGAAGATGGAGAAGAGCTCATGGCAGACAATTTTGTGTCACAGTTATACAGCAGGTCATATGATCAACATGAAAGTTCCCATGACAAAACTGAATGTCCAACAGAGCCAATCTTCCATGAAAATCCCCTTTAGTCCTTACTCTGACAACCCTTGTGTGACCCTGGGTGCACTGGGAAATCCATACGGTCCCTATTCACATTGTGTTTATATACCCCAGAGACACGAATGAGAGAAATGTTTCCATACTGAGTAATCAGAATTGAATCTCACTGAGATTACAGCATTCAACATCAGCGCCTCAGAAACTGAGACAGAGAACAATTATAATTAAAAAATGGTCGTCGTCCCCTTTTTTTACACAATAGGTTTGCTATGAAAAGTAACTGATCTGCTAGCAATGATTTTAAAATACATTGCTATTTCAAGAAACTGTTGTATTGTTTTTGCTTATAGTGGGTACCCTCACCTAAAACCAGTGTGATCTGGCCTACTGGGAGAGGTGAGCGTTAGAACCACTTTGTGTCTGGCCACTTGAGTGCTGGGGACATCCACTGTGGTACCTGGAGGCTTTGACACTGTTTGGATTCAGATCTCCATAAGTCTAAATTTTTCTAAAAAAGGCTTAATGAGTGTGAGTTCACACGTGTGCCTGAGAAGGAAGAAAGAAACTCGCTTTGTGTATTTGACTTAAAATGGTTTCCAGGTGAATGTTCACACATCCATTCTGCAGTGACCTCTGCTGGCAAGGCAGGACCTATCGTCTTCCTTCAACACCACCATGCTGAGGGCATCTGTAAGCATATTTTATTAGCCCTTTTATCTGAACCTATTTCATCACACTGGGTGTCGTTAGCACTGTTAAGGTTATGGAGCTGTCATACAAATGCAAAAAATGCCATGGGGCACATGAAGGTGGTAGTTAAACAGAGATAGTCAAATCTGATTAATAGCAACGATAAAGGAATGTCAACATACACCAGTCTCGATGATTAAAAAAGAAGGTAGCTGGAAATTAGCAATTGTTACAGGTAGCTTAAGGCAATTGTTGTTTTTTCACCTTTTGAAACATCCCTACAGGCATACGTCTGCCAATGAAATCACCGAGATATTTTTCCAGTGTGTAAGGAATTGCTGTCATGCAGCAACTCATAAAAGATGCCACTTGCTCTTCTGGAGGGATCTGTGCTTTTAATGGCAGAGAGTCTCTGTTGCTATAAATCAAATTAATGCAATTTACTTCATCACTTGCTTACCCCAACAGAGAACCTGGCTCCAAATCATTACATTGCAGTTGTCCAAGAGCACCTACCAACACTGGGTTAGTTTTTGGCCCTTAGACAAATCCTCAGTGATCACTGTTGCAACTTGCCTTCTTATATCTGATTCTTTTTTTTTTGTAACTTGTTTTTCTTTCTGTGATCACCATTTGTTTGCCAATTCAGAAATACTTTGTTCACAGGCCTACCTGTAATCAATAAAGCTGTATTTCTGTGCAGAATGCAAAGAGGAGCAATGTTTCTAGGTACTGTCCTCAACTTGAATGCAGGTGGAAAAGTTAAAGACTCGGCTGCCTGCCTGTCCTGAGCTCTCCCCTCCTTACCGTCACTGTCTAAATATGCATGGCTAGTTCTAACTATGAACAGGAACTCAGAGCCAGAGCACAAACAGAGCAAAATTAGCTTACAAATTAACATGCAACATGTAAACTGAGTTTTGGCTATGTGTTGGCACTCTCTGAGAGCAGCCAGTGACTGGTGTCTTTGGAGGATAATAACAGGGCAGCAGATAGTCATATTTCTCCAGACTGCTCCAGACTGCTAGCCACCAGTGACTAATCTGACCCAGGTGTGGCAACAGGTAATGTACAAAATGTTGATGAAAAATTATCCATTCTTACATCTATAATGCAAGTGACACCCCTCAGCTTTTGTTGACCTCCTGATCTAGAAGCAGGAGGCTGCAGAGCCTTTCTTCAGAGGGCTTCCCCTCCCTGGGACAGTTTTTCCCTGTGTCTTTGGGGAAATGGGATGTGTTGCCTTCCCTGCAGTTGGTGAGGCTCATGTAATGGTGTTCCATGACTTCTAAGTGCTAGAAGACAACGTATGACTCCACCATGCCTTGGCCAGGGCAGTGGAAAGCACCAGCAGACAGATAGGTTCACATGTGCTGGAGGTCTTCTCATGGTGAAGCCCCTCAGGAAAACTCAGTCTAGTCCCTCCATGGCAGAACACCCTACCACCTCCAAACCACTTCATGGAGACTGCTGGGAAGAAGTGGCACATGGAAGCGTGAGCACCATGATTGCCCCCTGTGCCTCCCATTAGACAATGTCCTGGATATTCTGGTCAGGGCCAAGCCACCGTACCCCCTGTGCTGGGAGCAGGCCATCAGCGCAGCAGCCTTGCCTTCTTCTCCCCCTCGTAGGTGACTAGCGGTATTTTATCTGTATCACAGACTGTCTTGGTTAGTCAATGAGGCTCTCTGGGGGGTTCAGAGAAGACTCACAGCTCTTCAGGTTTCTTCCTGTGAACTCCTGGGGCTGTTGCAGCCAAGGTGCAGGAGAATTTCATAAATCTTCTCCAGCCCTGTTGTATGTTGTTTAGTATTATCACATTCGACATCTCTAGTTATAGTAATCACTTTTAAAAATTAACTTCTGTAACATCAGTAATTAATCAAACACCTTTGTTTCATTAGCCATAATACAATCTTTGGTTTCATGTTCTTAGGTGTTCCTCTTTAGAAACCTCTCTCCTGATGAGTGTCTCCTCCTTAGCACTCAGGCACTCCAGATGCTTTAACATCGCTGATAAGGTGTTTAATGGAAAGACTATGAACCATTTTTTTTCTCATATCAGACTGGCATCTAAAAGGGTTGGGATCAGCATCAGGTCTGCTTTGCAGCTGCAAATATTGGCTCTGCTCTTTGAGCCCTGTAGCTCCTGACTGACTCTGGAGAGCTGTTAGCCTGTCCTCAGTCTGCACACCCTGTGCAGGGCAGAGCTTCCACCACAGCCCCCATCCCAACTCCCGCCCCTGTCCCACACCTCGTGAGACGTCTTTTGATGGTATAATAGGAATGGAATCAGTCCCTAGAGGTAAGGAAAAGACTGTAAAGAACAGGAAAAAGTAACAAGTGAAGAGGCAGTCTGCATTTTCATAAAAGTGGAAGAAAAAGAAAAGGATGTCCAAGCCCAGTACTGTATCTGTATTAATTAGAGAGTAGCAAAGGTGAAGATACAGCTGCAATACATGTCATTACATATTTCCCCCTCTGAGAGCTGGTGTGTTGAGACTTCATCTGTCACAGCAATGTTCATCGAAGCAAAGTATGCCACGCTGGCTGGTGAAGTCTGGTTATTCAGTACCTCTGAATGCTTTCTAATTTGTCTTACTGAGGGTGTACACTTCAGAGTTGTGCTGTACAACAGGGACTTTCTTTTCTCCTCCTGTCCTTTTTCCTCTGGGATAATTCCTTTTTTATTTTTTAAATCAAGCAAAAGAAATTAATTCTGGCATACTTCTGGGAGTAAAATAATTGTATAAAGTATTGGCAAAGAGTCTCTGCCCAAACACGCATACAGAAAGCAAGTTCTCACAATTATGCTTAATGCAAAATGAAGTCAGATTGGAGAGGCCTCCAGCATGATTTCTAGCATGATAATGATGAGGAGATTAGGCTTATCACAGACAAAGCTTGTAGTGCTGAGGATCTTAGTAATTCAAAAACAACTATACTGCTACAGTGCACTTAAACTACCTATCTGCAGCGAGATGCTCACAAATACTGTAGCTTTGCAAAGTAAGTCAAAACAGGTCTTTTCTGCTCCATTTTCTGCCTTGATGCAGCAAAATGCTGAAGTACAGGCATAATTTCCAGCACACGGAGCAGCTCCATGGGCTCTGCTGGGAAGCACCATGTGCCTAGAGGTGCACAGGTGCTGCTCATTACCTGGGTGCTCAAGTGGTTTCGTTTTTTGGTTGGGTGTTTTTTTGTTGGTTATTTTTTTTTTTTGAATGAGGCCTTATCTGAACCTCCTGCATCTGCTATGGGAAGGCCAGGAAGTCTTGGAGAAGAGCCTGGCAGCAACACTCGCCCCCTCTTTCACTTAGCGAGGAACTGCAGTGCAAAACCCAGAGCGGTGATGCCCTAGTAGAAGGCAAAGTCAGCAGGAAGTGTTTAAAATCTGGGCATGGGGTGGACCTAAAATCCCTTACATGTCCATATTCACACTCTCTGTGGCACAGGTTGGAGACAGGGCATGTTTCAGTAGTGGATCTGAGTGTGATTTCCTACACCCCAGTGGGGTCCTGCCAGAGTGATGTGGTAGCCGGTGCTGGTCTGGAGACGGCAACCCCAGCTTTGGCTGGGTTTTAGCTCTTTTCATCACTTTTCCTTTGCAGCTACACGACCCTTGACCTCATAGTACCAAGTTCCTTGGCCCTTGTAATTGTATCTGAAAACTTATGCCCCTTTGACTTGATCCCAACAAGGATCTGTCCTCGCTGGCAGAGACAATGCTCTCTTCTGGATAACCTGAATAGTACATGACAGTGGGACATGAAGAAATATAGCGTCCAAGCAGCCATGGTGTGAATCAGCCCAGCTGGAAAAGAGCCAGGCTGCAGGAACAGCAGTGCTGAGTCAGACCGAGGGGTCACCTAGACCATATCCTGTCTCTGACCAGCCTGTAGCGGACGCTCAGCAAAAAAGTACGAGAGCAGGGCAAGTACAGTGATATTTCCTCTACTTCATCCTTCCAGTCCCTGGCAATCTGGAGTTTAGGGACTTCCTGAGCCAGGGCTGTATCTTCATCTCTGCAGTCTAGGAGCCTTTGATGGACTTATCTTTCAATAATTTTCTAATTGCTTTTTGAACCTGTTTATACTTTTGGCCTCCACGACATCCTGTGGCAACGGGTGTCACAATGTGGTTATGCACTGGGTGTGTTTGCTTTAAATCTGACACTTAATCATGTAAAGGCTCCCTAGTCCTTCCACTATGAGAGACACATTTTTATCACATTCTCCAGGCCATTCCTGATTTCACATACCTCTCTCATCTGCTGTCCCAGTGGTCTCTTTTCCAGCTGAACAGTCCCAGCCCATATAATACTTCTTTATTTTGAAGGCTTTCCATAGCTTTGATCATCCCTGTTGATTTCTTGTGAACCTTTCTGGTCCTACTCTGTTTTACCTAGGCCCAGCAAGCAGCCTTGCCTGCAGTGCTGAAGAGGGCACACACCATGAGCGTACACAGCAACACAGGAATGGGGACAGGCATCTATTTGTTTTCACGGTTGCTTTCCTAATAGTTCCTGATGTTCAGTTTTTCTTTCTCAGTGCTGCTGGACCCTGAGTTATGTACTTACAGCATCATTCACAGTGATTGCAGGGTGTCTTTTCTAAGTGGTAATAGCTAAAGTAATGTCCATTACTATATAGACATTGTTATGGTGGGTTTTTTCCCTGTAAGCATGAGTTTTCGTTTGTTATCATGAAACTTCTATTTGCTTTTTTATCATTTGCTAATGTGAGATTGTAGCCACTGCTGGAGTGAGATTTTCTGTGAGTCTTCACAGCCTGCACTAGTTGTTTTACAGTTCATAGTTAGCATTAAGTTTTTACTAACCTGGGCAAGAGTAATACAGGGCTAACGCTTAGAGTCCCATCTCTAAGGGTGGTATTAGACACAAGCCATCAGGCTTTTGGTTTGGTGCCTTTATGATGCTCTTCACTGGGCCAAAGTTGTTGGGCATCTCAAAAAGAGAGGTGACACTAACAGACTCCCTCATTTCTTGAATTACAAACACAAATTCTTACCTCATCATCCTACACGGAGTACAGAGTTGAAGTACCTGATTAGCAAGATGAGTGTAATGCATACACTTGGGGCTATTCCAGGCACTGGAGCTAGTCCAGGCTGTGGGGTACAGTGATGGGCCTGGAGGTATGTAGGCTGCAGATTGAATTCCGAGTTGAAATTAAGGTATTGATTTTCTTTATGAATCTTTAAATATCTTAGGACACTTATGTTTTGAAGGCACACCTCTTTTGATGCTGGTCTGTGACAGTGGCAAAAAATGTGCAGATGTAGCCCTGAATCCCACAGGTTACTGGTTGGTTCCGTCTCATCCCATAAGCTGGAATCTTCTTGCCCCTATACAGTTTGATGCTGTAAATCCCAGGAGTGCTGTGGAGGGCCCATTGATTGACTGCTACATTGGGAAGTAGGGACACAGTGAGGCTAGGGATGACTTTTGAGGTTTGCATTTGATTGTGTTTGGCTGGTGCAGGATGGGAAGAAGAAGTTGGCTTTCCCTGTGACAGATGCTGGCGAGGCAGAGCCGGCATAGGTTGTTTCCGATGGGAGCTCATGGTATGAAATAAATAAGGGGAAAGTGAGAGTGAAAGACACATTGTATAAGATGTACAACTGGCCAGGTGCCAGCATAAATATTCATTGAGTATGTTAATTAGCAACTATTGCTGTTACTCATTAACTAATTTATTCAACAAATAGCATTCAGGCCACTCTAGAACACTGCATACTGTTACTGCTAAAAGGGGTATCAGTTTCCCTGGCTGTCACCTGGAGACATTGATACTCCCCCATCCTTGCAAGTACTTTGATATGTGGAGATGAGAACTGCTGCAGGGGACCAATGGAGCACAGTACATCACTTACAGGGTAGGAGGAGTCCAGTCTTATTCCCAGGAACATGCATAAGAGATTTAATTCATTGGTTCAACCCCAATTGGAGAAGAATGGCAAGTCTATGACAAGACTTCCATTTGGACAACTGAAATAGTGTGTGGGTTGCAGGGAGTCTGCAAAGGAATGGAGGGGCTCCTCTGTGTGAATTGACTTTCTTTAAAAGAGAGGAATCAAAGGTGGAATAAAGAGTCAGAACAGGGGGTTTCCACCAAATCTGGTAAGACCTGCCTGTCAAAACTATAGCTGACAGCAAAGAGTTTCAGAAGAGGCTGGCATGACTGAGTGACCGCATCATAAAACAGAAAATGGAATTTAGTGTTGGAAAGTGCAAAGTAATACACTTTGGGGGAAAACAATATTACAGTCTGAATATTACATATGTATTGAGAGCTTCTACTATGCCTATTACCAATCAGGAAAAGGAAACTGGAGACACTGGGGGCAGTGCTAGGAAACTATCACACCACTAGTGCTCAGTAGTGATCAAAAAGGCAAATGGAATGCTAGTAATTATTGGAAAAAGAATACAGGAAAAAAAAGAAAATATTATTAAGTTATTATTTAAATCCAAGTACGTTCAAATGGTCTGGTCTCCTCATCTCAGAACCGCAGAGCAAAACTAGACTAGATCTGTAACTGTGATAGAATAGGGTATGATAGTTATGGAGGAATAACTTACTTGCAAGGACTGAACAAGTAGACTGGAATCTTCCTTATGGAAAAAAACAACGATGAAAGGCAACATCTGAGAAAATTGTTTTAAATCCCAAATGGCATAGAAAAGGTAAATAAAGACAGCTGTTCTTACAATAGAAGAACTGGGAGACATGCAAAGAAGTGATCAAGCAGCAAACTCAAACAAGAAGAAATACTGCTTCATACCACATCTAATGGATTTGTGGAACTCCTTGCCCAGGGTGTTATGGAGGCCAAGAGTATAAATGGTTTCAGAAAGGGAGTAGAAACATTCATGGTGAAAAATTCCTTTGGTGTCTATTGAATGTAACGACTTAGGAAGTTGTTGACTGATAAAAGCTGGGAGGAGGTTGTGTCCACAGGAGGATGACTGTATCATGCCCTGCTTTGGACTCTACAAACCTGCTGCAGGTCAGAGACAGGGTCCTGGGGCACCTGGACTCAGGGATGACCTTATGTAAGAATTCTTATGTCAATGCTTTGAAGTGAGGATTGAGATCCCTTTGAGGTCCCTTCCACCTCATCTTCTCTAATTAGACATTGGAGAAGAGCCAAAGATAAAAAATCCTGATCTGTCTATGTCTATCCATCTGTCTATCACCTATCTACCTACGTATGCAGATATTGTGTGTCATTTAGCAATTGCTTAAGCTTCATGGTTTATCTTACAGTACTTAAGACAAATGTACCTTGACATCATGCACCTAGGCCACCAGCGGTGTGCTGTCACATACAGCAGATGTGGATTGCACCACAGGACTAACACTGGCCCAGACAAAGCAGCGGGCTGATCCTTATGGCCTGCTCCCACAGCACTGTCTCTGTAGCAAGATACTCAGGCAGCAGCAGCTGTGCCAGTGAATTCAGGTGTGGCAGTAGCATTCTCAGATGCTGGGCTGTGACTGCCTGCACCAGCAGACTGTTAGAACATCCCTGACATGAATTTGGCCCATTCTAACTCTGTTCCTAGGCACAGCACTTAGACCAGTCCAGGGACCATTTCCAGTACGTGGTTACCATGTGAACACCTTTAACTAGGCAGTTCACTAGCACAGACACTGCCTTTTCCGTGCCAGCTGGCTGCAGTGCCCAGAAACACTGCTGGGCATGTTTAATTTACCAATGTACACGTAGCTTCTCTGTCTGGATCCAATTACAGTAGATGCACAAGGGCAGGGGAGATGAATTTGTGAGTAAAAATGGTGCAGATTTGTTGCCTATGGATGACAACATTTTTACACAAGTCTGAAGGAAGAGACACTACTCAAATAAAACCCAAAAGATCCTTATCTCAGTTGTAAGAAATGTGTGCATTTTGGAACTACATCACTAAGGATAGTAGGATGCTCAGCTGGAAAGTAAAGGAGCTGGAACAGAGGCTCAAGGACTCTGAACCTCAAGGGCGAATGGCCTGGAGGAAAATCCTAACAACAAAAAAAGGAAATAAAGGAGAAAACAAAAACAGCTGACATTTACACAGTTCCTGAGACAATGGCCTCCTAGCAGAGAGTCTTGGAACTGGTCTATTTTAAATAAAATATAAAATGAAGTAGCAATTAACTAAAAAGACAGTCCAAGTCCAGCCCCTCTAACAAGTTGCAATATGTAGAGAAATATGTATGAAATTCTTTGATGGGGGTTTAAAGTATGAGATAAAAGTACTGTTGAGAAAACAGTATTCTCTCTCCTATCTGGACCATCATCACCAGTGACTGTAAGTCAGTTGTGGTAACTGCCTGGCATTTGGTACTGCTAATTTTTAAAGTGGTAGAGACTGAGGAAGAAAAAGTAAATGTATGCTGTTCCCAAAGTGTTGGTTGCATTTTATTAAAGTATGAAAAATATCAGTGACCTGACATTACTCATGCTCACGCTGACAAAAGTTTCTGAATGGAAAGATAATAGCTGGCTCTCTTCCTGCATTAGCAGGTTGCAGTGACAGAAACCTAAGACTTTCAGAGGAGCGTGGAGCATTTCTTCCTAATTTGTACTATGCTTTAACTTCGAAGCTGAGTAAATTCATACTGATCTTCATGCACAGAGCTGTCACATTTTCTGGTGTGTGGCAATGGGGCAGTGGGATGGATCTGTTACACTGGGTCATGTGGCAAATGAGACACCGTGTCTGATGGGGAAGAGCCAGGAGACTTGGGTGGACTCTGTATAGCACAGGAGCAGGAGTGGAGGGGCTAAAGCTGGGTCAGCAATGCTCAGGCTTTGCCCTGAGAGATCCTCTGGGCTCCACTTCAGGAAATCTCCCCCTCGCTTTCCAATTTTAACTTGCTCGGAAATTATTTTCTCACACCACACAAGCTTATTATTATTATTATTATTGGCAATATTTTCCAGGTTTATTTTGAATTTGATGCAATGTCTCACACCCAGCAGGCCTCTCTTTAATATAATGAAGAGTCATCTCTCTTTGGCTAAAGTCCTCATGGAAGAAGAAGATTTTAAAGTAGCCCAGGGAGGCGGGATGGGGTGGGGGTAAAGATTGTTTTCTTTCAAAGAAGAGCAACATGTACCTACGAATCAAAAAGATTTCTGCAGCCTACGCTTAAAAACCCTGGAGAGTCCCTCGCAGGGCGGATATCACCTCAGGGAGAGTCCATCCCTCCCTCCCTCCAACCCCACCACGCGCTGGCTCCGGGTGCAGATGAAGTTTATCTCTGCATTCAGATAGCTGCAAGCCCTGGCTCCAAACCCACCCAGCCTCTCTTGCCTCCTGTGGGAAACTGGCCCCCAGCTCGGCCCCCCGGATGTGGGCACCGGCTTCTCCCACAGCAGGAACGGGGGATGCCAAAGCTGCTGGGTGAGCGAGTGTCTGGAGGGTGCCCATCATCCAAGCCCAGGCTGCCATCCGTGATGTGGTCAGTGTGGTGAAGTCTCACTACTGGGGCTGGAGGAAGGAGAGAGGTGGGCGGTTCACATCCAAGAGGTTTCCAGGGATGTCACAAATCCTAGGGGAACTGCGGAAAGTCAAGCCCATCCACAGGGGCTGGACACCCCACACCTCCCCCCTGCTCCCCAGCAGGCACCTGGAGATAGACAGGAGATGTGGTGGGGCTCCAGTCTTTTCTGGCTTTTCCAGGTAAGCTCTGGGAGTCTGTCCTGGGAACAGAGCTGCTCAGTGGCCCTGCCTTGGCCCATCCAGCCTGGCATTCCATACGGGCACCATCTGCAGGCAGTGTCTTCACTGAGGTCCAGGAGGAAATAAAGGGGAACCATGGGATCACATTTACCTCTCTTCCCTTGGGAAGGTCCTGTCCTTTTGCAGATGAATCCAGGCCACATAATTCTTTAACCGTGTTTGTAACACAGGTGAGGGAGGTGAATGCTTTTACCATCCTCCTCAGGGAGATGCATTTCAAATAATGGCAAATACTGTAATTTCTAGATGATGTCTATCTCTATTGAGTATCCTTCCTCCATCCAGTTACTGGAATCACACATATCTTTTAGTAGCACCAAGTATAAAAAGCAGCCCCATTTTCACTCAGAGCAAAGACAGTGAGGTAGTTGTCTGTTTTGTCTAGTGTAAGGTATTAAGACCTTTTAGTGTCCCACAAGAAACATCTCTTTAAAGCAGCTTGTCAGTTTTTCTTTTCAGTCCATTAAGCTACGAAATACAGAAAAAAGAACAGAAAAATATCTCTTTTTAAGCTACAGTTGCTTAATCTGTTTCAATAATTACATATTTAGCAGCAGACAAATGATGGGCTTGCTCACTAGCAAGGAGTTTGTTTTGTGCCACTTTTATTTTCCTCACAGCTTTGTTGGGTCCTGATTGCCCATCAACAATGCACTGCTGGAGACATGTCGTTTCATATGACTTAGCTACAAGGCACATCTTGGATTTCCAAATACTTGCATGCTTTGTTCCATTCACAGTATATGATGTCCCACTCCCTTTTGAATAAGGACAAATATTTTTACGTATGCAGGTCATCAGATAGCTCAAGTCAATTCTATTTTGACTGGATACTGAGGGACCACACTCAGAAACCAGTCACATGGATTCCCCCTCCTGCCTCATTGTCCACACTTCTTGACAATCAGTCAGTTGTCCTTCTTGGCGTTTTTTGCTTGGAGCAGCTGAGTAAAGCCACATGCTCTCTGGATAATCAAACAGCTGATGCTCCAAGCGTGCATTGCCAGTCATGACTCAGTAGATATGGAGACACTGTCGCTAGCTGGCCTTATGATATGTTCCTCGTGGCTACTGAATAGGCAATAGCACAAAGGGATGAGGGAAGACATTCAGGACACATGAACAAACCAAAAGTATGGCATGGTAAAGCATATCTTTGTTTATAAGGGATGTGTAGCTTTCAGCTCTGTCTTCATTTGTTGCACTTGGATGGCACATCCTTGAGTAGAGTAGGCCTACAGCTACACATTTCACCCACAGATCTCTCTCTTCTACATCCTTTCTTTCAAATGCTTATCTTTGCATAAGAAACTTGCTGGTGATCCATTGCCTGGACTAAGGACAGAACGTGCACAGAGACCCCATTCTTCCCTTTAATGAGATGCCATCTCCATTTAACTAGTTTCTGGCAGAATTTTCAAGCGTTGCAGATCTCACATTCCAATTACATCAGTCGGTATTTTGCTCTTTGGCAAAGGCCACCAACTTCAGCAGCTTGCTGCATTCACTAACAGTAGCAGAGATTACCTACAAAACAGGGCGACAGGCCTAAATAAGCAAGTTACATGCAAGGAGCCAGATCCTTGGCCCAGCTGGGGCTGCTTTGCCCAGCTCTGGCAGCACAAAGTTGTCACCAAGCCAGCCCAAACAGCTGTTGGAGGATTCCCTTGGCGCAAAAGAATTCCTGAATGGCAAAGAGCCACTAAAGCAACTCCTACACAATCTCACTCACTGGTCCCCAGAAATCCCTGACAGCTGGGACAGCACAATGGGGCCAGAAGCACCTGTTACCATTCAGAGCAGCCTAAAGGCTGCTCTATAGGGCAATGAATGGCCAAAGGAGCACCCAGCATCTTTGGGAGTGCACAGAAGCCTGCCTTTATCACCTCACATCCACAGCCGGAGGTACGCCGTGGGAATATTTTTCCAAGGAACTGCTATGGTCGAGTCAGAAACTCAAGGCACTCCATGCACGCCTGTGCTTTCTGAGGTTCGTATTTGCAGACACTTGGAGTGAGGGAAGAAGAAGTCTGAGCTCCCACAAGGAGAAGGATCCTGGAAGCAGAGCCAGGCTTCAGAGCTTGGCACCTCTCAGCATGGACACACTGGAAACCCCAGATGTGAACCTCCTTCCATAAATTTGAAGCCATCTATTCTGACAGTTAATATTGTAGCTTGGCACCTTATTTAGTTTGGTGTTTCAGGTTACAGCTACAGTTTTCTCTCAACCTGCAGTTCCAGCCAGTCCTATCAGAACCTCTCCCTTCATCTTGCTTGCCCTCATGGTCAGCTGGTCTTTGCCAGTTCCCTATTGTCACTGATCCCAAAGAGTCATCTCACTCACAGTGCTCTCAGTCTAACGCAACCCCCTCTTTACTCAGTGCCTATGTGCATATCTACCTCCAGATTCCTAGCTGATGGTCTTAGGCATTCTGATGTACTCACATTTGGGGCCTGTCATCTGGACTTCATTAATCCTTTTGCACATGGGAACTGATGTGGCCCTTAGAAACACAGATATATTTCATGAGAGGATGCTAGATGTACTGGTTCCTCTAAATGGCCATAAAATGGTCTGTGCTGTGGTATGCTTCCAGAGAAGGTGTAAAGCAGAATGAAGTCCCTGATTATTCTCAGTTAGGGTGCTAATGTTTAGGCCTATTTATTGTTTTTCCTAGGATCTAGTTAAGTCTGAAGTTCTAAAATAATATATGTATAAATGATGCATAGGGAAAAACAAAGAAATAATTTGTCATTTTTATTTCATCATATACACACAGAATTCCAAACAAATAAAAAAACCCAAACCAGCTCTGTTAATAATCCTTTCCTAGTGCTCATCATGGGATTCATCCCCAGCCTTAGACAGACTTCACTCAAATGACAGTATCAACATCAAGATTTCATACAGCCTCTGAATGGAGCATTGTCTTTGTGCTGTGCTCTCAACACGCTCTTGCTCTTATTAATTGGGTACTTAATAAGAATTTGTGAGGAATCCACCTTTCATATACTGCCAATGTGAAAGGGATTAATATTGAAGAGATCTAACAAAGGACACAAAGACAGGCCCTGACCTAGAGACCTCCTAATCAAGGATTTAGACAATACACAACAGGTGAATACCCTGGTAGGATAAATGGAAACAGGAAGGAGGAATGGAAGACAAGTGCGTTTGCCTAAGCTAATAATCACAGTGATCTCAAGAGTCACAGGTGGTCACTAGCTGAACCCATGATTCAACAGCCAAAAAAGTTTTGTCCAAAAGCTTACCAGATGAATGTGCTCTATATGAGCACAATTCAAAGCATTTTAAAGCCACTGGAAAGACTCCCATTAATGAACCCTGAGGAGCTGAAATATTTACCTCTTGGTTTTAATCACTATTAGATGCAAAATTTGTGGATACAATAAAGACAGTGGTTGTTTGGCATGTTCTAATCCCTAAGTAACTATTCTCAGCAAATATCTCTGTGTTCCTCAGGTGATAAATTACATCTCTTTCCCTCTGAACTGTACGGGGTAATGCCTTTCTGGACTCCACTTTTACTAGCAATCCCTTCTGACACCAGCAAGCCACAGGCACCAACTACCTTTCATCTTAAGTGATACGGCTTCCTGATGCATTAACTGAATTCAGAGCAATAGTTTTCTACCTATACCTGGTTTTGAAGATTGGTGCTTTTTGAACTAAAGTTTGTTGGTGTGCTTAAAAACTTGTCTAACCCTTCCAAGCACAACAGCTGGTCTAATAAAAGCTATTCCTTCTCCCTACAAGTTTTGACCTTCTGATTAACTAGATGCTCAGAAATTGCAGATTTTATCCTTTTCTGGAAAATGTGTTCCAAATGCAAAGTGAGCTTGTTATTTTAATTCATCAAGTCAATGGTTTTCCACTGCAGCTCAGGAGAGTGTCAATCAGATTAATGCAGCTGAGATCAGGTAAGCATGCAACCCAGGGAGAGATCGGAAAGGGTATGGAAGGACAAACAATATTCTGTTTAAGAAGAAAAAGCTTATTCTAGATTGCTGATGAAAGCCATTCATTCTGACAAGGAGGTGTCACCAAGATTTTGCAAGATAAGGTAGGAAATGATAGTTGTAACCAGCAGACCTCTGGTTTTGCAGGCAAGGAAGAGTTTGCAAGCATCAGTCTTTGCTTTGGACAGTTTATATACTCCCTCAATACATGCCAGAGGGGCATTGCTGCCACAGAATAAAACCCTGAAAAGAAAGTCCTCAACAATTTTGTGTAATACCATAGCATATAGATATGGTAAAAGTAACCAACAGAAGTAACCAGATGAAAAGCCAGTGGAAACAGACTCACAGCTCATATCAACACTGCAAAGAGTTGCTGGCATAGCCACGTCAGGCAGGGCAGCGAGACATCCTTTCCTCACACAGGTCTCACAAACAAAAACCCTTGCTTTGCTTTTCTGGGATAACACATTTGCCTCTGGGCTGAGAGTGGAGGTGAAACAAGTCACACTGCCAAAAGCACAGTTTTCCCGATATAAGCTACATTCACAATAAGGTGTTTTGCTGGTGGAGAATACTGTTAAAGCGGTATTGGCAGAGTAGAGGGATGTGGACCTGATCTGGGAGAAGCTGGCAGGTTTGCATACTGTGTATTATCCCTTTCCAACCTTCTCTTCTGAATAAAAAATGGTGTGGAATCTAATTTCCTCTCTGAATAAAACATGAATATAGATAAGACAAAGTAAGGACCCAAAGACCACAGCAGCACACTTTCTTGTGCTTCTTACTATTCAACATCATGGCAGCTCACATATAGAGCAGCTCTAGAAACCATCTGTCATTGAGCAGCTCTTTATTCAAATGAAATCAACTGTGAAGTAATCATGGTTCTCATTTTTATTATCTCTCCTTACAGTGAACTTGATTAAAATCCAGCGCACGGTATGCAAACAGGCTGTTGTAAATTTGTACTCTGACAAAAGGGGAAAGAAAGTGATCTGCCCACGTGCCTAGAACTTTGTCATTATACGTGGGGACAAAAAAAGGAAGGGGCATACTGGGTTGCATAAACAAGTTTGTCCGGACACAAACTGTCCTAGCCCTATACAAAGGCCATGTCTGCTGCGTGACACCATCAGAGGGGCCGAGGAGAAGCTGATTTTACTAGTATGTATAAAAGGCTTAGGCATGTTCTGAATAAACTAGATAGCCTGGCTTGAACAGCACGTGCTTTAAAGTCTTTTGCCCAGGAGGATGATCTGAACTTCCGAGGAATGAACTCAAAACAGACATGATTCTCCTTTCACTTCTGGTGGTATAAATGGGGAGTGATTCCATTGTATGGCTGGTATGAATGAGACTGGGAAACAGTCCCAATCAGTCAATCATTCCCTGCTTTGTCTATTCATTAAACCCCTCTTCTCTGCACAGATGGCCAATGTACTATTGTACTCTAAGAACTGGCCAAGTTAAAAAAACAACAAAAAGGAGTATGCCTGACAAGTCAGCAATAAATGTTTGTTTTGGAAAAAAAGGGGCATATTACCCTGCTTCTACAGATAAGGCTTAAGCTATACATCTACAGGTATATGTAGGCAGATACAGATATAGGTAAGTAGATACAGATATATGTACACATAGATATGCAGAACATATATAACATACATACACACACACACATATATATGTATCTATATATATATCTCCAGCACCCACAGATTTCCCAGAACAAAGCAAAAGGTGTGATTTTTTTTTTTTTTTTAATCATGGTGGCTAGCACAGTGTTCACAAACCTATCTTTGTGCTTTGGAAAAAGCACAGCCAGATAGGGAGACTGCAAGTGACACGAACTTGGTAGAGCAGCATTTTGCTGCCATGTCCCCTAAAACCAGGAGCATGTCCAGAAGCAGAGCCATGGAGTATACAGGCTGTGCTGCAGCTCCTGGGACTGCTGGCTGCAGACAGCAAGCACTGGACTGGAAAGGTGGGGGATGGAGGAGAAGAATAAGGGGATGGGCAGACAGGGAATATCATGTAATTCCTGCCAGTTGCCCAGAGTAAAACCAGAGAAGAGATGTTGTCTGTCACCCAGCAGTCCCCAGCCAGTCCATGTGACCCATGAGACAGGGTCTGTGGAAGATGGGGCATTAAACCCAGCTCTCCTTAGCCCTAGGCTGCTCAAGTATCAAATCTCTGTACCTTCTACTAACAAAATCCTATAGAATAATTACCTGGGATTAATATTTACACAGGTCTCAGTTCACCCCAAGGTCTAAGGAATTTTACCAAGGATGATTTTCCCACATTTCCCTGGGACATGCCACATAATTCAAACCCTGCTGAAATCATAGAGCTCTGGCTAGTCACAGGGACCCAGACACATTTGTTGGTTATAACACTCACAGTGTGCACTCATGTTTGCCCAAGTGTTTTACAGCATTCCCATCATAGCATGCTGCTGAAAGGGTGGTCTGAGTCACCCTCTGAGTGCTGTAGTCTGATTAAATGCACCCATCACCTGCACCCAGCCAGTAGCAGAAATTATTCAACAAACTTCCTGGGCAGCTTGAGTCATGACAAGGGTGTGCACAAGCCCGTGTGCAGAGGGACTGTACCTAGACTGTTCAGGAGGCACTAGCCACATAGTTGGATCTGAGTTTTTTTAAGGTACTGTCTGAGGGAAAATTTTCTTATGATAACAAAGACTAGGGTTTGTTGCTCAAGTAAACCTCCCAGGTCAATTTTGTTTTGTGCCAACTCCTGCTCCGGTCTGCCCTGGGTAGCTCCCAGGAACAGACATTCTCCCTGTAGTATCTTCAACTCAGTTAATTTCCTGTTGCCCAGGCTGTGGGTGGGTCTGGACATAGACATGTCTTCCTAACCTGTGTTCTTCATGCCTTGGCACCCAGAAGCTAGGCCCAAGTCATATGTCAGTTAGGATGCTATTTCTCATCTCATCCTGAAAATACCATGTTTTAAAAGATTTGGAGTCTGTGTAGGTGTCAAAAGGGTGTTCTCCATCAGCTGTTGCTTTGCAGAAAACATGTGCTGAACCTGGTGCATCACTGAAACAACTATGTGTACAATAGATGTACATGAACAATGGAGTGGTTTCTGCTGACTCAGTGGCCTTTCCTCTCCATGCAGGGTACCTGGTGCAGGTGCCCCTGCCTAAATCATGAGCTGCTAGTTATGGGGAACTTTCCTCCCTCCCTATAGGGCCCTTGATGCCCTGTAGACATAATTCACTGGGGATGGATTTCAGAGCCTTGTCATACTTAGAGAGAGAGTTTAATGTTAACTAATGAGTTTTCAAGCCATTTTGATCTGAAGTTCTCTAAATATTCCTTGTGAAAAATAAGTATAGGGAGCATAGCTTACAGATAACAGGATGCTCATGGTAGCTCTGGTATATGTCATTGTTTCCTGAGCAAACAAAATGTTGCTATAGTTGCTCAATGAGGAAAATTATGCCAATAAAGAGAAAAGAAGGGAAAATCTGAGAGAGCATGGGGCACCTCTGAGTATACAGGATGCAGCTGCAATAAGAACAAAGTGTCTGTTTTGTCTGTGATAGGTAGGAACTCAAATATGCAGCACTCAAGAAATAAAGGGTTTTACCTAGGCAATAAACAGAAGATGGCAATTACTTTGGAGGTGCATACAAATACTGTGATTCCTTGGCAATGATTTCTTACCTTTTCCTGAGGTGTGCTCTGCTGGTACATAAAAAGAATCTCTTCCCATGTCCCACAGGGATTTATGTTTTTGTTAGTCACTTCAGGTGGGTCTGTGGGCAGGGTCAAGCAATGTACCTAAAGGTGAAAATGTGGGAGCAGCTCTCCCTCCTGCTTCTTTTCTGGGAGTTTCATTTGCTGCATTTTTAATAATGAAAACCAAACCAAAACAAGAATGCAGCATCTGAAATGTTTAGAAAACACAGGGCCCCTCTTAGATGAAAGCAAACTGTGCTCCCTCATCAGGTGGATGGAAGTCTGCACCCTCCTGTGTTTATCTGTTCCCTGCTAACCTCAATTCACCTTCGTGGCATCCAGGGAATCTTTGCTACAGGGCTCATGTATCAAAGGCTTCAGCTTCTGAGAGTCTCATTGCCCCGTGCTTCATCAGATTAGATTGTTGCACATCCTTCCATTGATCCGATGGCTTTGGATGTGGGTCCTTTGTGCCTTTTCCAACCAGCACATTGTGACATTTCTCAGAATCGTTATCTCATTTTGGACACCTGTAGTCCACCTCTCATATAACCTTGGGTTCTTTAAAAATATGAGCCTTTGCAAACAAGTCCCAAGAGGAGGCCCCTCCATGCCCCCAGCCAAGATAACTTCACCCTTTGTTAACCCACAGAGTGGGAGGCAGCAGAAGAGGGATACTGAGTTGCGTGGAGTTGAAGATGGTCAGGAACCAGAGGAAAGGAGGCTTTAGGGTTCCCCTCAGACTCTAAACAAATCACTCTTTCTGGTGCTGAGTGGTGGGGACTTTTAAACAAGTCATCTAGAGGGTAATCTAAGGGCAAAAATATAGGAGATTTGCCCAAGCTGCAGACCAACCCTGACACTGTCTGACAGCTCTCTGAATGCAGGATATACACAGCTGCCCCACAACACTTGGGAGGTGTCTTAATGTTGAACAGTTAAAGAAATGAGACAACTCTAAAAAAACAGGGTATAAAGCCTTGCTTCTTACTTTAAGTATATATAATCTGGATACATTTATTGCTTGTGTAAAAAAGTGACTCACAGGGCTGGCACGAGGCAAGCACAGCTCTAGGAGGCTCTTTGAAGGCCATCACTGCTAGCAAAGAACTTTTTTACTTCCGACCTGAAATGTCCTCTGCTGTCCCAGAGAAGGGTTTCTCTTCAGCAGACACCACCATTTCCAGTGAACTGAACAGTCTGTGCAAATTGGAGTGTCCCAAGGTAATGAAGCATAAACCTGTAAATTAGAATGACTTTTGAAATCCAACTTGTAGAAGTTACCTTTACACTGTATTTTATTTCAAAATAAACTCAGTGCTCTTTTTGCTTCAGGCTGTATGTCTCCTTAATACATATTTTAAAGCTTAATCTCACATTCTTCATTTTCTTGAGCAATTATATGCATAGAGTCACCATCTCCCCATAGTTTAGCACTGCAGTAATTATGATTATTTACAAGATCAACTGAAGATGACCTGACATGGAAAAAGCAGACCTGAAAAAGCCTTACATGCCCCAAACCTTATCTTTGTTTTTCCATCCTTATCAGTTGGTTTAATAAAAAGCTACCATCTTTCCTTCCAAACAACTGCCTTGTTTATGTCGTTAGATCATCATGACTTCAGCAGCTCTCACATCTTGTCTTCACCTTTGGAAAGACAGACGTGTTGCTACTTATAGCTTCTATACTAAAGCATCATCACTGCCTTTCTTTATGTCACTCTAGCTATACAAGTAACTAATTTGAGCAGCTTTAGAGAGAATCATAGAACAACTTAAGCTGGAAAGAACCTTTCAGTGTCATCTGCTCCAACAGCCACTCACAGCAGAGCCAACTTCAAAGTCAGATGCAACTTCAAAGTTAGATCAGGTTGCTCAGGGTCATATCCAGCAGAGTATGGAGTATCTTCAATGATGGAGACTCCACAACAGTCAATGTTCTGAAGCACTCATTGCCCTCTTGAAGCTGTGTGATATTTAAATACATCCCACCATGCAGCTATTTAGCAGTGAGCTAATAGGAGTTTATGTACTGGGCAATGCAGTGCTAGTCCATGGTCCTTCAGAGAGGTTGCTGTTGCACATGCATTCATTCTTCTTCCTTGTGAAAAAATAGTTACCCTCAGCACTGCAGCAACTAGTAAGGGCAATGTCAGTTGCTGGTACTTTCATCTTCATCTTTGTTTCTCTTGGTTTCAGGAAATATTTCCTGCCAGTTTGTCTGAGCATTTAGCATAGTTCGATATTCTTTTTGCCCAGAAAAAAAAAAACAAAAACCAAAAACAAAAACCCCAAAAGTCCCAATAAAACCTCAAACACTAGAGGTATAATTAAAAAACTTTATAAACTTCAAAATGAACCCGAAGCAAAATCACAGAGCAAAAAAACCTGTGTGCTTAATCCAAAGACTGTTTGCCTGCCTTTGCTTGCCTCCAATTTTACCTGATCTTCATTGACCTGAAAAGAGTTTTCAGCTATTCCACTGGCATGCTGCACATTTGTATTTAGAGTTTTATCTGAGGTCCTGTGGAAGTAGAGCTTTTTTCACTCATCCACAATTGCTTTGCTCTGGTTTGAGACATCACCAGGACATTACTTGCAGACACTGTCATATCAAGTGAGTCCATAAGAAGCAGAAATGGTGGAAGTGGTCAGGAGCCATGTTGCAGAGAGATTATTCTGGCCAAGTGAAGGAGTTGACACATGATTTATAGGGAGAAAAGTGTGAAGCATTCAAGGGTGTGTCCTCTTCTAGAAAAGATCACTATTAAAGCAAATCCATATTTGTAAGTGGAAGTAATCAGATACATGCAAAAGAGCACAGTTTGGTTTTTCTAGCATTAATACATTAATAGTTAAATGAAAGCATATGTATGGTTCGTAATGCTTGCCAGTAGTGTATTGATTTAGGTCTGTATAATATACTTCAGGAATAAAAAATCCAGAAAGTTTGCATCAAATCAGGGTAAGAAATCTTTTGACAACATTTCTGATATATTGTTGATTTCACCTAAATTAGTTTGGATTTTGCTGCAACAATTCTTCTGCTAAAACCTTCCAGGTTTTCAGACAGCAGCCCATATTTTCAAATAAAAAGTTGGCATTTTCCACTGAACATTGTGTTAAAAACAATTTATTTTCCACTTTTGTCAAATATTTCCAACAAAATATTACCAGTTTTCTGCTGACTTCTATTTGGCCCTGTCTTTGCTAGTAACAAAGCCCATTTTAAGGGATTTGGATAAGAGTCTAACACACTTGCAATTGCTTTACTCCTACTCAGCTGTCCTAATTCCTATAGTCCAAATCTCTGACCCTTCCTGGTGAGATGACTGCAACATGACTCATCTCTTCCTTGACCTACCCAGCTGTTCTTATTTCATTTCCCTTTGTTGGGTCAAAGACAACCAGGTAATTTATTTCAACCTTTCCAAAATGAAGGAAAATTACAATTTTTAAAGGGCAACATATCATGACCAATGACACAATTACATAGTCTCATACACAGATTTGTTGACCTGGATTTTGAGTAGGACTCAGTTATTTGTTGTTGATTGATAACATTTGTAGGTATTTGGATTCAGACAATAGCAGAATAAGCATGACATATCTTGCTGATTTTCTAAGGTTGAGGAAAATTTTTCTCTGTGTAGCATTACACTGGGGATCAGTGTAATACAACGACTTTTCATCTTCCTTTGAAAGACTAATTAGCAGCCACATCTAAAACCAAGTAACTGGCCCTACTGAGCCAAAGGTCTAGTTTTTTACTGCAGTTCCTTTATATATCACTACAGAAATATCAATATAGCTTAGGGCCAGCCATTTGGGTTTCTGTCTACTTGCAGATTCTTTTCATGTTCTCTTTTTGCCAGGTGTTTTGGAGGAATTTATTATGGTAGGCATCACTCTTGTCTTGGGTGAAACATCATGAAGCAAAGATAACAGGATGGGGTAGTTAAACTGAGCAGGAAAGAAGGATTAATGAGGGGAATGGAAACAGACTGGAAAGAGGAGATTAATTGTTTCAAAAGGTTGGCCAAGGCAGGCAATGGTGGTTTGTTGGTTTTTGGTTGGGGTTTTTTTTTCCTTTTTTTTTTTTTTTTTTTCCTGTGGCTCAGTGTCAAAAACTCCATTATCAACAAGCAGACAGGAGAAGAAACAATTTGCAAAACATGGCCACCTCAGCTTTATGTGTCTGGCATAGATTTTCCTGGATTTTTTTTTCCATCTATGTTATTTTCCTCTTCAATACTAAAAAAACCCAATCTAATAAAAAAGAAGTATCCTGGGACAACAAGATTGGTGTGATGTATCCACCAGTCATTTCTTTGAAAGCAGAAACCTCTGCTTACTTGTTCCAGCACTTAAAAAAGAGAAGGAAAAAACAAAAAAAGAAGACAGACCTTGCTCATACGTGTAGTCAGGTAGGAGGCCAGCTCTTGCTTGCCTTACTCTCATGAGTAAGCTTGCATATTTGGTGTGAACTTCAAGTGAGTGGAGCTCTGGAATGTACTTCTGATTTGCAAAGGGAAGTCAATCCCCAAAAAGAAGCTTCACTTGGATCCAGGTGCCCTTCGTGTGTAAATACAGATGCAAAAGCGGTGGTAAGCAAGCCTCCTCTATTGTGTAAATTAGCTAGCTCCAAGGTGGGGATTTGAGGGGAACTTTGTCCTGCAGCGGATAAAAGTGAGTGAGCTCTTCAGTACAAAAAAAGTCAAGGAAAGAATGTGCAGCTAATCCAGATGAAAGACCTACAGGCAGTCTTTAAAAACATGTTAGTACAACTGCCTGGGAAGTTTCCAAATGGATGCCACATCTTGAACATCTTTCACGGCTTTATATCTGCCTTCAGTATAGAAATGAGAGAAGGGAAATGCTGATAGGAGAATTGAAAGGAGTAAGTTGGGTACTTCGAAATGCAGTTGTTGTTCTTTGGTATTCTGCCCCCTCCTTAAGCCTGCCACAACAGTTTCTCATTTTTACAGAGATGAATCTGTGCCCTGACAATTGTCTGCCTCCAAAGGGCAGGCCTAGTGACAGGTTTGCAGTCCTAGATCTCTTTTGAGATGGGAGTTCACAGCATCAAGGTCAAAAGCAGGGGTCATGATCCCTCGCCTGCCTATCTTTCACAGTGCTCCTGGCTACATGTTCTTCTTTTTAGACATGGCAGATGGTGAAATACTAAAAGTACAAAGGATTACCCAATCCTATTCAATAGCTGAACTATTTGTGTATTATTGTTATTTTGGAGAGGTGGCGGCCTCGTGACACCCTCACTATGTCTTTCACTTTAAGCTGCCCTTAGATATGTGAGTTTGGAAGGCTAATGGGAAAAATAGTGTTCTTTGCCCTGTTGCAAAAGGCTGCAGAGCATCCTCCAAATGCCTTTTCTGCAAATTTTAACATAAACAAAATCTACGACTGTTTACCACAAAGAATATATTATTGTTAGTTTGAAATGAGCTGTGGGTGTCCAGATGATTGCAAGTAATGCACCAGCCCATGGTGTTTTTTAGGCCAAAATCCTGAATTCTGAACGAGATCCTAAAACCTTACTCGAGACTAAAACTTTATTGGAGTTCTTCATGAACTAGAATTGATCAAAAAACTGCTGTGCAGCTTTACTGTTGTACATCATGTGTGAGCAGAGGGGATTAGACTGTGAGAGGAGAAGACTGTCTCATTCTGGTAGTGTGCTGATAATTTTTTTCATATTTTAAAGTTTCTCAGTGATTTCTCAGAGTTTATTGCAGAACTCTGAATCTGAAAACAGAAAAGGTTTTTTAATCAAACCAGAAAATGCCTTGATTAATATAATGTATTTTCTAGAAGCCTTTAACAAGTACTGCAGGAGGATATAAACTGAGCTACTACAGTATTGATATTAGCCATGATGGAGTATGGTTCTGAAACTTCTAGATCTTTCCAAACCACTCACAAATGTTAAAATGCTCTCCATTTTCATCAGAACCACAAAGGCTCTGATGTGTATGAGGACATGCTGTCGGGCTATAGTTTGCCCTTTATGGCAAGAGAAGGCCACAATTTATCCTGTCATTGCAAGAAAAGGAAAAGAGGAGGGAAAAGGAGTTGGGCTCCCATTTTATAGAGCTGCAGCCATGCTGCTTGAAGGCTGTTGTGTCTTCAGGAAGAAAAGGACATACTCTGGGATCACTCTCACCAGAAAAATGAGGGTGGTGTCTCAGCAGCCATGCAGAGAGGTACAACTGCTGGAGCAAACAGTGCGACTGTATCAGGCACCAGCCACGAGGATGGAGTGGAGGGCAGAAATAAGCACCAGCCAGGGGCTGAAGCAGGGGCTGCTAGCCCCAAGCCCTTGGCCATCCCTCTACCCTTCCCTGGTCAGGAAAGGGTGTGCTGATCTCCCAAGTCAAAACAGACACAACCTGTCGTGGGAAGCGACCATGCACTGGTGTTTTGTGGAAGTCACAGAGCTGATGGCGACGCTGGAGCGAAGCACAGGGTTGGATTATCTTGCTGACAAAGACACAGTGTTGGAGCTGGTGTAAAGGGAAGGAGCATTTGGGAATACCCACAGCCACGCCCTACTCTCACAGTCACCAGAGTAAATCTGAAATGACTCCAGAACTGGGAGAAGGTTTGACACCAATTGCAGCCCTTTAGTCTCTGTTAGCAATCACCTAGTGCCACGCTGTATTTTGAGCGATATCCAGTACCTAGACACAGGCAGATTTGAGGCCTTTGCTTTTTTTCCCTCCACATGGAAAGCATTTGACTGTCATGAATGAGGATATGAAATGACAGTAACACCAGAAGAGTTAAAGGTGTTGCCCGATTTCTTGGGCAATGGAAATGTCACCAGGAGTATATTGTTTTGTGGATAATTATTCCATAATACATACCACACAAAAGGCTCTGGGGCTACCTTCAGTTGTAGCTGTTAGCAGAAAGCCGCTAAGACCATAATTTTGTGCTCATGGAACATTTTGAAAGCTCTCACCTGAGAAATCAAAAATTTACTTCTGAATACCCACAAAATTGTGCAACACGGGTATTTTTTAGGATGCAAACTAGGCACATTCAGCTGAATGATGTGGTACTCAACATTAGGGGCATAAACAGGGATTGTTCTGCCAAACTCAACAGAAGATACTGAAGCTCTGGTCCTATCCTACAACCTCTTGGAAATTTTGTTTTCTTCACACAGAATATGAGAGAACTGAATCCTCTCAGACCGGTGTTTTTCAAACTGTATACTGTATTCTCATCCATGTAGATAGTCTAAGGACACATCAACTGAATGCAAACCATGTATTCCTACACATCCTAAACTTCTAAAAGGTAAAAATAAAGTATTATTTCTTTTTGCATCCCAAACCAAAATCAGGCCCTATGTATTTAAATAACCCTGGCTTTAACTTAAAGGTCAAAGGAAAATGAGTAATGAACTAATTCTTAAACAATGCAAAATTCAGAAAGGTTTCTGGTGTGCAATGTATGTGGCTGTTATCCTCCTTGTGCCATTAGAGTTCATAAATACAATGTAAAGGAAATGTCCTTTCATCTAATATTAACAATCAGAATCTGAAAAAAAAGACCATTGACCTTAACATGAACAGAATTCAAATGAGTAATAATTTCCTCCTATTTTAAAAAAGCTTTCAATAAATTTATTGTTTTTTTAGTTTTCGTGGGGCTTGGCTGGTGTGCTGGGAACACTGCTATTTGCTTATCAAGCTTCTGCCCATATATATTCTGAGTTAATGAAAAGTGCTGTAGCCTGGTGCTGGCTGCGATAGGGCTGTGCTCACACATGCACTGTTGAAGGGTGGGTGGAATAGTCTGTATTTTCTCATGCACTATATTTCATTGTGGATTTTTTCTGTGTGGGTGAGGGGGGAAGTGGATTACAAAATTAGGACTTTATTTTAGTTGCAATGTAATTGCTTCAGCCTCCTTTAGATGTTTTTAATAACTTTAGAAGCAACAATGCACAAAAGCACAGGAAGCAATATGAGAAGCAAGCCCTTACCCAGCCTAGTTAAAATACTTTGGCCACAGTTTACAGAGTTGAGTGCACAATATTAGGCACCAAGATTTCATACTTGAATCCCTAGAGAGGCTTCTTCCACACCCACAGTCCCATTGCCTACTTCTGGCATCAGTCACATGGGGATAAACCCAGAGGACTGAACAGGTAGCAAAAAAGCACTCTGAAAGGTCAGTTTCTGCCGTACATGTCATGTTCTGATGTGTCTGAGTCTGTCCATGGCTGCTGCCTAGGTTGTCCCCTGGCCTGGTCCTGGCTGGCAGCACCTATGACCTGGAGTGGTTTTACAGGTGAGCAGGAGATGCCCATGTAAACGGTTTTGACTTAGCTCAGAAGCGTGCCTCAGCCAAAACAAGATCAGGATTTTTCCCATAGTGAGAGGAAAGCAGAGCCTCTAATTTATCTCTTTCCTTCTAGGAAATGATTTCAAGGGCAGAAATTGCATATCCTTGGGCACGAAAAAATCTAGCTCTGTTCCTTCCGGTGCTGTGGGCAAGTCGCTGCCTATCCCAGGTGTGGAGTTTTGTTCTGGTTTAACCTCATTTCTTTAGTCACCGGAGTGCTGTGGAGAGGCTCTGCATAACTGATGAATTTGGGTTATTTTCACGAAATTGCTGCATCACTGAATGTTGCAGTTGAGCCTGTTGCAGCTTGGAATTATCCTTGACACTTTCACTCTTCCTGCCCATACTGCTGTGAAATGCTGCTCAGCAAGGAAAATAAGCTCTTATTCTGGGCTCGGCTTGGACGCCAGAGTTTCAGAGGATGAATCTGGCCTGGGATATGAAACTCTGCGGTCTAAAGAGAAAGTGAGAATCCTCAGATGGGGAAACAAAGAAACCAGGATGTTCTCACCTTAAATGTAAAGAGGGAGAGGAAACTGGGGCACAAGACAGAAACAGAAGGACAAGCTTTTATAGGAATGGAGCTGTTTTCACAGCTGAGGATGAAACTGGCTGCATAGGATAGAGAAAGTGAGAACCCCTGATCCATGGGAGAAGACACGAGCTCTATTGAGGACCATCTCAGGATTGCTGACCAAAACCTACAGAAGGCTCAGGAGTGGCGAACTTTGGCATGGAGCTCCATACTGCTTTTTTACTGTTTAGCTCATTCTGTTTCTTGCACCAGTGAAAGTGAAGGACAACTACATCCTTTGTAAGGTCTGGAGTATTCTGCATTTTGGCACTTCTCTGGAGGCTTAAGCTGTAACCTACAGTGCCTGCAAAGCTGGAGGTAGGGAAGTGTTGTGCCCACAAGGCTGGAAATAGGGAAGTGTTTGAGCAAATAACTGGATGTCTGTGAGGCTGTCCACACTAGGAACAGGACAGCTGAACTGCAGGAGCCCGTTTCTAGGAAGGACAGATGATCAAAATGTGTTAAGTGTGGAAGAAACACCTAGTAAAGGAATAGCATGGGAACAATCATCCTCAGGAATATGGAGGCACTTGGATTTAACAATTTGGAACCCCAAAACAGCAGCCTGCTCCATGAGGAGCTGTGAGAGTTTTATGACTCTTGTTTAGTGTAAATGTGATGAATCAGTGCTTTCCACCCAGAACTCTAACACGACATGCAAAGGCTAGGTTTCACGCAGGAGGAAGACCAAGCTAAACCCAGATGTATTTATTTGTGCTGTAGCGGCACCTAAGGGCAGCCAAGAGCCGGAGTCAGTCTGTGATGAGTAACAGCACGTACCTAAAGAAAAAATCCTTGCCTCTAAGAGGATAAAACAAAGATATGGGGACAAGTGGTGGCTGACCTTAGCAAGGTGACACATGGGAAGTGGAACTGTATGTTTATTTACTTACTTTAATAATTATGGGTTCTTTTCTGCCTTGCACTTTTGCCCTCGTGCTCCTGTCCAAAGCTATCCATGGGTACTAGGCTACTTTGGTTTGTTTTGCTGACTGTGAATCAGGTGTTGTTTGGGAATTGTCACAGAAGAGGATAATTTTCCTGTAGTGAAATGATTATTTGGGTGATCCAGCCTTTCAGAGGTTGCATCAGGCTGGCATCTCCTCTATGTGATCCAAAATGCCAACAAAACAGGGGATATTTACTGTGTGGATTGAAAAGACATTGGAGAGTGAGGTCTTTTCTGACCTATGAGAAACATTCAGCTGGACAATAAAATGCTTCCCCTCCATCTTCTGTTGCTATCACTTGTTCTTTCCATGAGAGACATGTGAGCTGGGACTAGTTTTGATGTAATCAGTGCAGTTCCCTGAAACCCAGTTGAATGACTCTGATTAGCACCAGCCAGAGATCTGGGCCATGGACTTTCAGGGGAGCCTTCTTGTCTCAGAGCTATTGTTAACACTTCCTGTTTATAGCAGTTCAGCACAAAGCCTTACAGGTCCTGTCCACAAAACAAAACAGCCAGAAGAGCTGAACCAGTTTTTAATGAAGGTCTTTTGCCAGCTTTTGCATGTTTCCCATGTAAACGGCAAGAACCAAACACATACAAGTCCAATACCAATATCCCCTCCCTCCAGATATTTAACTATTAGCTTGATCACTTTCATGGAGTGATTTTGAAGTAACTGTATTTTTCTGGATATATTTTTTATCATGCAGAAGATTAGCTCTGGGAACTTGATTATTTCTCTTGCTAAAGGCAGATCTAGGCTAGTGGGTGGCTAATTTATCCACAGAAAGAAATCTGAGGCTTGAAGTAGGAAAGATGCATGTATCTCAAAAGACAGAACCACAGCCAGGAGCAGGGTCAGGCACAAACCTGAATACGGAAGGAGCAGGCAAAACCAGAGGAGTGAGAAGGACACAGTGCAGGGGACAGGGCTCTGATGGACTTGCAGGCTTGTACTTGAATTAGCAATGTGTCAGGGTCCTCAGGGAACACTCTTCCTTCCTTCCTCTTGTTACTGTTAGGGAGACATTTCCAAGGTGCAAGAGACAGCTGAGTGCCTGGTGCCCATAATTACTCAGCGGGAACTCCCTGAACTACTATTACTTTTTAAAGGCACTAAATGTCATTTGGGCCTAAAAAGAAATATAGTCTAAGACTTGGTTCCAGCTTGTGGTGAAAGTTGCTCTTGCTGATAAGACAAAATTAAATTGAACAAATGTTTGAGAGATAAAATGAGAAAAAAAACATGTTACCAGGGCCAGACAGCGCAGTAGTGCTGATGGGAATGGGTTCATAAGATGTCATAAACTGCACCACAGGTCCCCTTAGCCTCTTGGCAAAGCTGTAGCATATCCTTGTTACTGAGCTGCATGAAGTGAGCAAGGCACATGGGAGTGTGAATTCCCTGGCCAGGGTGTAACTCTAGCCATAATACTGAACCTGTGATATGGACATGGACAGAGAGGACATGGACTGAAGAAAATGCAACAAAAGTCTCTTAAATGATGGGCTACATCATGCTACAAATGATGGGCTACAGCCTTCCTGTTCACTTGCTCTTCTAATCCAGGACCTAGGGATGTCATACAAAGATGTCAGGGACAGGCTGTGAAGAAATGAAAGGAGGCACGCCCTAGACTCTGTAAACAAGTTATGGAGTATCTTGATGTGGGATGTTGTTGGTGTGAAAGCTTCAAATGGGCACAAGATGAAGCTGTGCAAGGTCATGCAAGAGAAATCTGTGGAAGATTACTGAATATGTAAAGACTAACTCAATTTAGAATATCCCTGAACTATGAGTGTCTGAGGCCTGGGGCACCTGGGAGATCTTATAGTTACTGACATGTTCCCATAGTCCTCCTTAGCACGTGCTGTTGGTCACTGTTGGAAACAGTATACTGGACTATATGGATCATGGCTCTGATCCAGTACAGCCATTCTTGTGATTAAGTGCAATTAAACATTATTATGCAACAAAGACAGATCAGTGCCTCCAGTTCAATGCTAGAACTCTAGGCAACATCAGCAAGGACAAACTGAGGGATGTTGGAGGTAACTAATTTTAATTTTGTTATCCTGGTGACCAAACAATCAGGAGTGCCACAGCACTTTTTCTTAGCATTTGACTTAAAAGTACACAGGGATTGTCACGTTTTGACGTATTTGATTTGGTTTGGATTTGATGGGCTCTATTCTTTGGTAGTTTATCTACAGATAACACACACAGAGGAGAAACTGATTTGAATATGAACCTGGTTTCCAACAGGGAAGATGCAGGACTGCGAGATCTCGCACACCACCCCCCCCACCCCCCCACATCCCCAGACCCCAAAACTGTCACAATGGCTTGTGACAGAGCCATCTACTGACTCACAGCTACTATTCCACTGGTGTTGCTCTCCTCAGAGCCACCCTGACCATGCTCATGAGTCGATACAGAAAGCAGGCTTTTAATAGCAAAGCGTCTGCGAGTAACACAGTCATGGGAATGGAAGCAGAGATGATTCCTTGGCCTGGAACAGAAGGTTGGCTATCGTGGAGGCCAGATAGTGTGATAGCTCTGAACACTAGACGAACAGCACAGCCGTGAGAATGGTGTTATTTGATGAGAGCTTGGAGCAGATGGGCAGTGTGGTTAATTAAAGGGCTAGGGATAATGTTTCCTAAATTAAAAAAAAAAAAAAAAAAAGAAAGTAGTTGTAAAACATTTTAAGAAATCATAAACTGCATGTACAAGGTCTCTCAGAAGGGAAGAACTGAGATAGTGGAAATGCAGGGAAAAAAGAAAATAAGAGAAAAAAAATCCAGTTTATTTAAAGTATTAGAATATTCTCCCAGATGAGGTAAGTACTTTTAAAATGGATTGTGACAAGCTTATGTCGGTGATTGGACAGCAAGGTTACCAGTAGTGGCGAGGAAATGGAATAAGTAACCTAGGAGGCCTGATTATTCCTATGTGCCTAATCTCCATTAACATGAGGAAAGCTGATCCACATTACTCTAACTACAGATCTGGTCCAGGGAATTTGGTAGCCCAGAGATCTTAAGAGACTGTTGAAGTTCTCCTATGTAAATGCTGAAAAGGGAAACACAGCACACCTGATTTGGAATTTTTACAGTTGAGCAGCTACACTATGGTGGTCCTTGGGGGTTTCATCTCATCATGATTCAGAGGTGCTCAGTGTTGTACCAACAGCTCTTTTGCTTGTTCCTGCTGCTGCAACTTAATTTACTTCTCAGTCAGATAAAGGGTGCAAGCAGAGGTAGAGAGAATGTTTGTTAAGGGAGCTTCTTTGATGCCATGTTTTTATGTGTATAACCTATGATTTAGATAACCCATATCTATCCTTTTAAAAGTACCATACCTTGAAAATTAATTTTCCCTCAGATACTTCTCGGCTGACTCACTTTCTCCTTCATGGGGGGGTTGCATAGCCCACAAATTGCCTAGGTTGTAGAGAAAACTACCTGCTGAAGGAGTCTGGGGTGAGGACCAGGTCAGACATGAGTAATGTTGGGATAATAGGAGAGAAGCAGCAGTTCATGTGACAAGCAGAGGCTGGTGGGATGTCAAGGAAGAAGGCTCTATGTTAAATTTCCCCTTATACTACTCACTATTTAATCCTCACTGTTCCTGAAATAATTAGGATTTTGGCAGCTAAAACCCAGAATGTACATGTGAAAACATAGCAGATTAAAGCAAAGCAAAACAGACGAAGAGAAATACCAGAGACTTAGTTTTTCCATCTGGAAGATGATGATAATATCTATCCAGCTATAGAAAGAGCTAAAAATATTGTCCACAGAGTTGTTGGTAATGGTTAGGGTGAACTGAATTATACTGACTGATGTAGGGCTGCCTTTGAACAAAGGCATTACAAAAAGTGTTTAAGAGATCTGAAGACTAACAATAGATTAATAGAGTTGTTAGAAGAAATGAAAAGGAAATTGAAGTATGAGTAATGCAAATAAATTTCTTTGAAATAACAAAAAACCCTGTTATGACCATTCTTCTTACCCACTTTGGCAGTTAGCATGTCAATTATGCTTTCTGTGTAGACAGTCAAACATTTTTAAATTAACACAGAAGACATTTTATAAGCAAATTTCATTTCATCAGATGTTTCAAGTTGTTAAAAATATTTTTCTTGCACTGTATCATTGGCCTGTGGTACTTACTGTACCACACATTCTTGAGTTGTGAACTTGGTGCAATTAAGACAATTAGGCATGTCTTAATAAGAGAACAGTCCAGCTTATATAACATAGTTACACCAGAAAATTGAAAAAAAATTGTGATTAAAATGAGAGAATTTTTTATAAGGACCAAATTGTCAGATTTTCTAACTGGAATTTTGTCTCCATTGAAAATGATTTGGGTTTTGCATTTAACTTGTGGCCCATGTGCCTAATTAGACTTCAACTAAAGCCTTCTATTGGCCTAAAATTTGGGGGTTAAAACTATGCATATTATATAATTAATATGAACTTTTAAATCTTAGTTTTAACAGGTTTTAGAAGGTCAATCCATGATAAGTCCTGCAGTATAGTGATGGTTAATTTAAAATTTGACTTGGCCTATTAGGAAGTGCTGCATACCTTTCTAATTCATGGGAATGATATGACATTTCTTACCACCTTCTCTGTCTCATTAAACCATGAGTTTAATTGTACATTACTGTACAATTGGAGAAAAATCATCTTCTATACCCCAGAAGAAATCACTTCTTATTATGCCAGCTGCGGCTACAGTAGATAGCAAAGCTATTATCAGAATATAGCTGTCTTGCACTCTTCTTAGTCTTAAAGGCAAACACTGAAAGATAGTGTACCTGTGGAGAAAAAGTAAATTGTAAATTGCAAAGAATGTGAAAAACATTTCCAGAAGAAATATAGAAGTCAGGAGATCCCAACAAGCCTCTGCAATGAAAACTATCACACAGAACTGAATACAATAATATTAAAATCTGGTTTTATATGTTTGGTTTTCCCTGAAATGAGCAGATGGGTAAGAGGTAGTATTCAGTTTTAAGCAGAAAGACTGACTGCTGAAAGAGAATTCTAATAATGCTTTGTATTCTGGTTATGTTCTAACCTTATTGTCTTCTACAAGTTTACACGGCTTTGCTTGGAGCAACTGACTTCTCATCCCACAACTCAGAGTAAGAAACCTGAGTGAAGTGATAGAAGATCTATCACTGCTTGACTCCTCCTGATATAAACATGGAACAAATATCAGATTCCTCACCAGTCCTTATTTTGGCTACTTCCCAGAAAGTGTTGTTCTTCTGGAATTTGTGAAAGGTGATAAGTTGACCCATGGAGGCAATCATACACTCCGTAGTAAAATCATGAAATGTATTTTGTGTGCACATGGTAAGTGGAGATGGGTCAAGTGGTCTCCCTGAAATGTGAATGTTGGCAAGCTCATCCTGCTGCAAGAATGGGAATAATGTGGCTTACAGCACCTCACGTCATTCATTTCAGCAGGGAGATCAAGTGTACAGCCAACAGGGCTTCTCCCAGCTCAAAATGCCTATATACATAAACACACACACACACCAGCTACAGCTGGATTGCGTATAGACACAGGCATCTATATTAACAGAAAAACAACTCCTCACTATATAAGGACCAGTCCAGCAAACTTTTACAGGGCACAAGAAGGTATTGCTTAATTATATGAGCATCATGAAAAGCACCCATGGAAACTTCTTCCAGTCTTGATATCTATTAAACTAAAGGAAACACAACCCTACAAAACCAGATGAGACAATCCCTAAAGCCTCCTGTCACTATCAGCCAAAAAAGACTCAGTGGCAGTATCTACAAACACTAAGTGAGCATTTACTGGGGTTGTCATTCATACAGCATCCTTTGGAAGGAACAAGAAAAAATAAAATCTCAAAATATCCTTCCCCATGGGACTGCATAATCACCTATCATTCTTTCCTTCTGTCTTGGTAAGAGCCACATCCAACAAGTCACGCAAATATTTGTTTATCTTGAAGTGTGTAAGTAGTACAAATGAAGTGAATGGGATTACTCACATGCTTAGAGTCAAACATGTGCTTTGCTGGATCTGAGCCACAGATATCAGCAACTTGTTGGGCTGAGCTGTAAACATGGGCTACTTAAAGATTCCAATTCTTTGTCTAGATATTGCAATACTGGATCCCTTCTGTAGTGAACATGTCTGGTTGTACATTTCTGTGTATTATTTCACTTTGCAATTGAGTTTGTTGCTCTGTTATTCATGGTAGGTAAGACCTGATTATCTCCTAACACACATAACACGATACACTGTAAGACAAAAGATAATAATAAAAAACATATTAAAGAGCACTTTCACTGTATATTTAACCTCTGTAGCCTCTCTCTCACAGCCTGAGCAAATAAGTAACAGTCATTGAACTCAAAATAATGAGAGCACACTTTATTCACTTGTTACTGGAGATAATATTAAGATTGTCAGAGACAGCAGAGAACTACTCTCCACAGTTTAGAAGTGCTCTTATCCAGACTAAACATTAGTGATAAAAAGACCTAATAGACTGCCAAGTCCTCTAAGTGCAGAGCATGCACCACCATACACAAATAGTTTTGTACAATGATATAGAAACTTTGACATGTCCTTTCAATAAGTATTATTTTTCAGCCAGCCTGCAGCAAAACATCACATTTTTCAGCTGGTGAGAAAACTATTTTAACAATGGAAATAACAATAGATATCCCTCTTGTAAAAAGATGCCTCCCAATATAGAATGGGAACCATCAAATTCAGAGAGTAACTGCTACCCTTCTTCTTTTTAATCAGTTAAACTGTGATGCAGTATTAGCAGTGTGAATGAATCTTAGTTGTTTAAAACTCTTGAGCAAGAATATCAAGCATCGAACATTTGGCACTGCTCACATATGACACAGATAGTGGCTGTGTCATTTCATGGCATCTTATGGTGGTTCCTGGAGACTGTACTGCAGGGCAGTGGGTACCACAGAACTTGTGAAGGGGACTGATCCCCTGCTTATTGCCTGTTAATGCTGTTCAGGTGTGGCTCATGTACCCTCAGCTGTGTGATGTCAATGGAGCTATGCATGCTCTCTGCAGAGCAACGGAGTCAGGCCCCACCTAGAGACTGCCTATGTATCAGCAATTAATTATACACTGGTTTTGATAAAACAGCAAACTCTAATCAATCTAAAGCTACATATCTCCAAAGAAGATACATACCAAGTATAACCAAGATCAGGTAAAGAGGAAAAATCTCAAAAAATGTGAACTTACTAAAATCAACACATTCTTTGGAATGTGTTAAAAAACTAAAATGGAGATGAAGTGTCTGTTCTACCCAAAGTGCAGAGTAATTAATGTAAGAAGCAGACACAAGCTCCAGAAGTCTGCCTAGGTGCTCGCACAGGTGGTCCTGCTGTTGTGGGCACTTGCTGGGTGGGCAGGACAGGACAGGAGGGGCTGGGGAGGTGAGGAGAAAAACCATCAGTGTGCAGGGGTAGTGGGCAGGCAGGAGTGGAAGTGCTGCCTGTGCTCAGAAGTGAGCCTTGACCATGAATGCAGATCTGCTGGATGGAACTGCTGCTCTGAAAAACAGCACACATTTGCTGACTGCAGTGAGGCCCAAGCACTCTGAGGTACTGTTGGTGTAAGGTACCTGTCCTGGTTTCAGGTGGGATAGAGCTGATTTTCTTCTTAGTAGCTAGTATAGCATTATGTTTTAGTTTCAGTATAGGATTTGGTATGAGAAGAATGTTAATAATATACTGATGTTTTTAATTGTTGTTAAAAAATCAAGGACTTCCTGTGTTTTGCTAGTCTGTAGGCATAGAAGAAACTGGGGTGGCATAGTATGATTAATGGACCCAGATTGACACTTGGATATGCCAATGGGATATTCCATATCATATAAATGAGGGTTGGCTGGAAAACTCTCTCTCTTTGGAGATTGCAGTTTCGGGCTTGGGATTTTCCCTCCTCCGGGATTGCAATCAGCAGGTGGTGAGCAATTGTACTGTGCATCGTCCATTAGTATATTCTATTATTATCACTATCATCATTATTATTGTCATTATTATTTTAAGTTTTATTTTATTCCAATTATTCAGTTGTTCTTATCTCAACCTATGAATCTGCTTACCTTGACCCTTCCAATTCTCTTCCTGATTTTTGGAGGAGGGGAGAGTGAGTGAGCAGCTGTGTGGTGTTTGGCTGTCAGACAAGTTGAATTTCAACAGTACCAAAAGCATACAGATACATCTGAACATTCCGCTGCTCCTGCTGACTGGCTGTTCACTGGAGGAGAACATCAGCCTTTTTCTGGCCTGGTCTTGAATGCTGTTGTGAGCTCTTTCTTTAACATCCCAGGCTTCCCATGATTTTTGCAAGGAGGGATATGTTCCACCACTCCTCCACTTCATCCTTGCCAGGGCTGTCAGTACTGTATGCAGTGTGGCAGGACCCAGGGTCTCAGAGGGTTTGATCTCTTCACCTGGCAGATCCCACAAAGCTCTGGGGTGGGCACTCCTTTCACACAACCTTGGTGGCAGTGCTAAGTAAGACTCAATCATGTATGGGTTTGCTTTCAGAAATGTGGTACTGAGTGACAGCTCTCTATTCTCAGTGCTTTTTTTCCACCACATAGTTGATGCAGCATTTGACAAAGGAGTAGCAGGGCACTTTGTAAGAAGAAAATATTATAAACATATGCAAAGGATGTTGAAAATGAATGTATGGATTGCAGAGCCATCTAGCTCTGGTGTAATATGACAATACCAAGCAAGCACTGCACAGACAACTGGTCTGTTAATAAGCTGGCTGGCAGCATTGCTGCAGATGTTGGCAGGCCTTGACGCCAACCTGCATTGCAAAATGTTTGCAAATGCAAAACACAGAGGTCTGTTTTTGAGTCGTGCCACAGTTACACTTTGTAGCTTAAAAACGGACCTTCCATCCTCTTCTGAGATGTGTGATTAGAAGGATACATATCAGTGCTACAGCCTTGGCAGCCCATCTCCATTTGGAACAATTAAGTGAGAAAAGAAGACAGAAAATCAATACTGTTGAGGACTACTGAGCCAAAGCATGTATTTCAAGTGAAAATGTTTACAGTTTTTCTGTAAACAGATAGCTATGAAAGGGATGAGTGGCAGAAAGCCATTCATTCTGTGCTGTCCCCACGATCACAACAAAAGGTATCACCATCAGGTGGTGCAATGGTCTGCTGCAAATCAACCAACTTGGACATTGCATGTTTTTCAAGTTGATGTTAGAGTTAGGAAGCGGGTTTGGATTATTCACTCCCCTCCCTTTTTTTTTTAATTTTCCCTAGATTTCTTCTCAGGGAAGTTGTAGATATTTTGCTGTTATTGCTGTCTGACGCATTTGGGCTGTGATAGGGATTGTTCCAACAGGCAGAGGAGGCTGCGTGCGTGCATTTTCCCTCCGCTCCTTTCGCACGTAGCGTGTCTGCCTGGGAGAGCTGCACGTCCAGCTGTGCTGTCAGGGAGAGTCAGGACTTGTTGCCCTGGTTTGGTACGAAACATAGCACATGCACAGGATTATTATTTTTTTTTAAGCAGTTGCAAAAGAAGTCTTGCTTGATCCTGCCAACGCTGATCCTCTTCCTGAGCTCCTTGCAATGCTGTAAACAGGCAGGCGATGGCACTCCAGCATCGCTTATCCTCTCCTTCTGAGCCCATGGACACACATCTGCAGGATCAGCTCATTCCCAGAGCTCTGACCTCTTATTTCCAGTTTCACTTTATTATTGGCCGGTTTGCATTGGTTCTCTCTTGAAGCAACCGTGTGCATGGATCTACATAGCTCCTCTCTGCCTTTGGCACTGGGTGTCTGTGTTTTGTACAGGTTGACTCTTACTCCCTTCCTCATGCCAGGCTGTACAAGGCAACGTGCTCAGAGCCTCCCCTTAGGAGACAGACTTTCCTCCCCTTTGGTTGCTGCCTCCTTCCCAATGCAGTTCATCCGTCTTCAGCTGGGACTGAACTACCACAGGAATGATGTTTTACCATCACTTTGTACAATAGTTAGTATCTCTCCTGACGCCCCTTAAAATCACATTTTCTTTTTACACAGCTACATCACACTGGCAGCATATAAACATCCCATAATGACCTCATATGAACAAGTCTCTGCTTCACTCAATTCTAGCAGGTGAGTTCTCAGCTTATAGAAAAAGGTTTTGTCATCAGTTCCTTATTGCAAGACCCCGAATGTTGTACTACTGAATTTCTTATTTTTATTAATACTCCACTCCTCAAGCTCACTCGGTTCTTCTCAGACTGCATCTCCAATTCTTTTCTCTATGGGTGATGCCTCTTACCTTTGTGTCATCAACAGATGCCATTAGTAATGCTCTTAATATTTATTTCAGATCACTAATGCAAACATTAATCATGACGACCTCTGATCATCTCAATTAGTAATTACTCTCTAACATGATATTTCCCACCTTAATATCAGCCACTGCCGTGTCCCCTTAACCAACCCCTTATCCACCACACAGTTCCCTACTGTTAGAGTCTCTTGTGGCTTGCTCCCAGATGAAATGAAATCCAAACACTTTTGACTAGGGCAGTGTCAGGTGAATTGGGCAGGACTCAGCAAATCAAGTTTCCTCTTTAGTGCCTTTCATTATCCATTTCTCTGGAATTCCAGAAGGAGCATTCGCAGGAGAGCCCTGGGCTGAGATTGCCCAGGATGAAATTACCCACAGAGTGAAGTTCCCCCCATGCTGTTCCTGGCTAGGTGGTGCAAAGGGATGACCTCCACTAGCGCCCAGAATAGAGAAGAGAGCACTCAGGTGTCCAAGGCTGGCCCTCAACCACACAGTTAGGTTCTTCTGGTTTATTAGCCCTCCCTAGGAGGGTAGCTGGAAAACTAGCAGCATCCCTCCACTGCTGTGGCCCATGAGCATCTTCTCAGCTGCCGCAGGACTGCGTGCTCACACCTCTCTGCTCTGGGAGCAGGGGCCTTGGCTGTGGGAAGTAATACTTGATGGATGCCTGATAGAGTGACGAGCCTGATGCTGGTTTAACGGTGCCTAGCCCCACTTCAGGAAACCATTTTGCTTTCTGTGTAACTTCTCAAAGCACAGTTTCCCTCCAGTTGACCAGCACAGGTCCGAGCTCTGAAGGGTTTTGCCAGGGAAGTGATGGTGAAGCAGTCATCCCTTCCCTCCCACCTCCCTCCTGAATGCAGCAACCAGTAACTCACTGTCAGGGAAATCTCTTTGCTCCTGTTCAGCCGCCAGCTCATAGTCAGAACTTCATGAGTAATTACAGTATCATGCACTAACAACAGCATTTAAGTCCTGCTTTGATCACAAAGAAGGGGAAAGCCAGGCAATGTGACTTGCTCGAGGTTGTCAAGCAAAGGCAAAAATCAAAGTTAAAGCCAATCTTCCCTACAGGAAGAGTGGGAATGGCACGCTTCCTTCTCCTTCATCTTCTCACTGCAATGGGAGGCCACCCAAGGGCTGCACCGTGGAGGGGTTACTCCAGCTGAGAGCTGGGCTGTGGCACACACACATCCTAGCATGTTGCAGGCAGACAAAGCAAGGAGCTAGCTTAAATTTTAAATGTTTACTGGTATTCTAGACCAGTGTGCTTGAATCACACTGGCAGGTCCTGCTTTGGGGTTTTCTAGACAGTAGGGAGCACACTTCCTTTATTTTTCAGCAGCTCTGCTGGACATATCCAATAAAATGCTTCGCATTTCAAAAGAAGGTATAAATTAAATGCTTGTGATGTGGCTGCACCAGCTCAACAGGGAGCTCACTATGTGAAAAAAAAAACTTCTTAACTGCACTTCTGGTGGGGACTGGCTTGAGTGGATTTGTGGCCAAACCCTGCACCATGGCCCAGGGACATGATTCTGATCCCCAAGCTCTGGGGCCATCATTTAATTAAATATTGCACAGCTTAAAATCTTTATAGGATTTAATTTTTAGAATATGTAGAAATTTCTAGTCTAATGTACTTATGATTCAAATATATGCAGTTAATTGATGTTTCCTGTGGCTTCCAGATGGTCTAAAAGGAACATCTTATATTGCCCTGATTACTAGCACAAGAAAGAGATTTTTAGGAAGGAAATGGGACACTTCAACCTGAGACAAGTAGTTGCAATAAATGCTATGAGCAGACAGGGAAGTCACAGAGAAAGGGAAAGGACCCATCTGGGTGTTATGCTCTGGCATCAGGATGTCATTTTTGCCTTGGTTCCTTTCTTTAATGATTTTTAGTGTTGGGAAAGCACAGCCAGTTATAACCAATTTGATGTTTTTATGTGATACGAGGGGGGAAAAAAAGGCTGCAATGACTCAACTGCCTACATGGTAATGACAGACAACTTTGACATCCATTTCTCCAGAAAGGAAAGAAACTTGATAGGGGTGGCATTCATTCTGCTGTTGTCTTCTATGGAGACAGCAAGAGTCTGGCCAATGTGTCTTGAGTGCAGCATGGTCAGGAGGAAATGCAGAACCTGCTCAGGAGCATCTCTGGGGCCTCAAAGTTTTGCCCTTTTGGTTGATACAGGTAGTAGTTTAGTAAGGCCACCTTAGGAGAAGGGTCCTTCCACAGACTGAGTGCCTCCAGGGTGCCTCTGGCTGTGCTGTATTTTTTGGGACATTGCAATAAGTACTGATAGGTGGTTGAAAGTGAGTTTAGGGGTATATTTCTCAGCCATAAATGCCCCTGGGGTTGTCCTCAGTGTTTTTTTGGGTCAGGGGAGTGTTACTTTACAGTCCTTGATTTGTCCCTTCCTAATGTACATGGCAGGCAACAGATCTAGCCCTGTGTCACTTAAGCAGTACTCATTGCAATCACAGAAGTCCTGTGCTAAGCAAACTTCTTTCTTTTTTCACTTTAAAACCAGCAATTATCAGTGACACAAGGAGCCCTTGATGGATAGGTACCACCCCACATCACCTATATCTTGTTCCACTATGTCCAGCCTACAGTACTTTCTTTACTTTGTCTCCTGAGGTATTCTTTCTTCCCTTCTCCTTCCAGTCAGCCTGTGAACTCATGGGCAGACCCCATAACATCTACTAACGTGATGACGCACCAGTGACTTCTCCTTCTTCAGAGAGCTCAGTTAACTCCTCATGGACAATACACAGTGTAAAACCAGATCCACTCAAGCTGATGTGTGCATCACTCTCATGCCTTGCTTTGCATGGCTAGCTGGAGGACCAGTAACCTGCTTTTATTCAATCTCTTGATAACTTTGACCAGATAAGCTTTGTGAAAGGCAGGACCTTGGAAAGACCTTCATTTCCAGGAAAATTTTGTGCTTTGCTCTATTTTTATTTAAATTTGCTCCTTTCTATTTTCCTTTCCCTTCCATCACTGGCAATTCCTACCCATTCTCATTTCTTCAGATGTATTTTAGGGTCAGCTCTAAAGCACACACCATTCCCTGGAAAGGCTCTTGTCAACATGTTCAGAAGAAAACTAAGCTAACACTGGAATTAGTGCCTCTAAGATCAAAATCAGATCTTGAAAACCCTTCTTCTTTACTGCTTGTCTGTGGAGGTGCCCATTTTCCAAAGACACCATTGTTTTTGACATTAACAATTTGAAGGTGCCAAAACCTCATTCTTGTGGTATACTCAGTTTTGACAAGACTGATCAGATTGCTGTCCATCCCTTATCCAGGCTTTAGGTTTTTGAACTGAGGTGATATCAATTACTCTCAGCTAATACACCAACTTAGTGAGCAAATAACCACAATGGGCCTGACTAGCTTCAGTTCTGAGTGAATACAGCAAGTTTGGAGCAAGCTCCATCCATCAGAGAAAGCACACAGTCAACCCAGTTTGAAATTGCTCTTAAAGATGCTGCAAAGGGAAAAATTTAAATAGTCTTGGAAAATGATTTGAAAATTCATTCACATTCATGAATGCTCTAAATGTACTCCATGTCCTAGAAGTACTTCATTATGTAGTTGAGGAGCAGAAATACTGCTACCTGACATAACTTCCCTATTAAGCAATCAGTTTGAAGCTTGAGTGTGAGGTGTTAAATAGTCCCACCATACACACACTTTTAGAAGGTAAAAACATGTTTGGGAAACAGGGTCATGAAGCATAATTCAAGCAACAAACCTGAGGAAATGTTAGCTAGGTCACAGGTCCCCTAAGATGTTAAGAGGCCCAGTTCTTCCCCAAGCAAATGGTTTGCTGCAAGTATTTCACGCTGCACTGTGCACAATGAATCACACAGCTTCTATGCTCATCTGCACCCTGGGTCACCCAGTGGGGATTCCTTCACTGCAGCCATTCAAGGCAAGATGCTATAATAAACCTTACTAATAATACTTCCCAGCTCTACTGTAACTTTGTCTGCAAGCACTTTGCAGAGAACAAGAAAACCATTTGTCTAGAGAAGGATGAAAAAAGTTTGGACAAGACTGTTTGCTCAGTTCTCATATACCTTTGCTTGCTATCAAACAACCTTAAGGGCTTTAGTGGTTTGGGGTTTTTTTCAATATTACAGCCTAATAAAAGCCTTTGGGAAAAACACAAGAATGTATTCCATAGGCAAAAAATCCTGTTTCTCCAAGGCATTCTTCATCTATTTTTGTAGGGTTTTAAACAGGGAAAAGCAAACACTCTCTAAAGCTCACGAATATGTATGTATTTCCCTGATGATGCACGCAGGGGCAGGAGGAGTTAGCATCTAGAAGCAGAGGGATTTTTGCTGGGTTACCCTTCAGGGCTTTGATTGTTTCCTCATATTTCAATTAATTCTGTTAGTAGGGACAGAGTGGAATTGGAGTTAGAAGGTGTACTGGGTCAGAGCAAAGGTTTGCCATCTCTCCAGAGCAGTTATTAAATCAGCCCTTTGACAGCAGCCCATTTATTTGGATTTCGCTCTCGCTTTTGACTGGAGACCTGCTGGGAACCAGGGTGAAGACCCCTAACTTGTAACTTGGCAGCAAGTCATATATGCCCCTTTAGTCCTATCTGGCTGAGTGGGAGTTATGAAACAGGTCTCCATTAAGATGTTTCTAATTGAATTGGTCTGCAAGAGAAAGGCAACTTCTTTGCTGTGGCCTTTGGCCTCAGTCTGATTTGCTCCTTGCCCTCAATTCCCCCAGTGCCCCCACTCCAGGAGAGAGGCAGAGCGTGAGGGTCAGTAGCTGCCCGGCAGCTCTTGACATGGACAGCCTCCCCTGGCTCACTGCTCCTGAGAGAGGGCATCTGACTAGCAGAGCAGCTAAGGTGGAAAAGAGAGGGAGGACTTTTTCCTCCACCAGTGTTAGCACGTTGGGCAAGATACCATGTCCACCCAGCCAGGCAGAGCTGGGAGGAGCCATGTGTTTTGCCCCAGCATTACTGGGTTATACCCAACATGGGACTTCTTTTCATTTAGACTCTTAGGAAAATTGGCTTGTAGAGCATCTTGTAGTGCTTTCCCTTTGTACCCAGATGCATTTTATGCCAATGTAAATCTGGAACCAATGCATTGACTTCAGAGGAACAACATGCAGCATTGAGTCAGCAGGTTTGCCCAAGAGCAGAATCAGGCCCCCAGGGCCCACACAGTTTTGGGAACAGGTGAGGTTCCTGCACATTTCACAAAATCATAGAAAGGTTTGGGTTGGAAGGGACCTTAAAGATCATCCAGTTCCAACCCCCCTGCCAGGAGCAGGGACACCTTCCACTAGACCAGGTTGCTCAAAGCCTCATCCAGCCTGGCCTTGAATACCTGAGAGCTGCAACACAAAAGCAGGACAAGATTATCAGTTTTTTCCATCCTGCTCTGGAAGAAACAGGGAACAGCTTGATCCTTTAGGGCTGACAAAACACCTCAGCATGAGGCTGACCACAGAGAGCAAGAAGTAGGTAAAGCCAGCTATTATGGCAGTCCCCAGGGTAAAGTCTGAGGGGAGGGCATAAGGCCAGATGCTGCTGAGCCTTGGGGCTGGGTCCAGAGGGCTGCAGCCAGTTGCTGTAGCCCAGAATACAGCAGATACACTGGGGCTGCTATGAGGCTGCTTGGGAAGGGCAGGAGAAAAGCCCTTCTTCCCACCATCACCCAGCTGTCGCCCAGGGAAGAGGGGGAACACTGGGGTTCAGCACTGTATTTACACCGTGGGCGGGTAGGATCACAAAGCTCAGCACCCAACAGAGACTAAATCAGCCAAAGGCTGTGAAACAGCAGACAATGAGGTCCCCTCCTATTGGAAGGGAACCTTGCCCTGTTTTCACTCTTATAATGAATCATTCATTTTGCCAGGTGCCAGCCACCTTGCCAGTTAGTCTGTTGTCCCTCCCTGCACCAAAGAGGATACTTCACCAAGCAGCTGGGGGCCACATCACCCTGTACACGTGTGACAGTAAAACACTTCCTTGTCTTACCTTCAGATCCTCCACAGGCAAGACGTATCACTGATGGGGGGGTCAGTTAGCTGCATCAGTCCTCATTTGCCTCCTTGGGTTAATAGCACTTCCCTTCCTTTTCAGCATTTTTTGGCAAATAAAAGCACTAAGGGACTCAGAAATGCCCCAGATTGACCATATTAGGACACAGCACACCCCATGTTTTCTTAAAGAAGCCTATTGCCCCTTCTCTGGCTCTGCCTTGTTTCTATCTTTAGCCTTTTTTAGAGTAAGGCAACTTTATTTGTGACACTGCCTTTGTGTTTAGATGAATGCAATATTATTCAATGTTATCACACTGACTTGTCTGCCTCTTGCTTTCTAACACTGCAATATGGTGTGGCAGTGATCTCTGCTTCTCTGTGCACACACCATTTTTTAAATCAAATTAAAATGGCCTTCCTCAAAAGCCATTCTTCCCTGCCACATGTACTTTCTATGTGAACTGTGGCTCTGATTAAATAATCTTGCTGTTGGGTAATTTTTCTAAAGAAGCTCTTTCTGGCTTGAAACATATATGCAGTTGGACTCATTCCAAAGAAGACAGTCCCAACCCTATGGGTTCAGCTGCCTTTTGCTTCACTTGTGCAGGCAGATCCCAGCAGGAATTTGGGTCCTTGTATAACAAAGCCACAGTTGCTTCTGGCCTACAGCACCTCATCCCACTGCCCATTGTGGAGATCATGTTCCTACCAGCCAAACCTCACTGCACAGGGTCAAGCGTGGCCTCTCTGGTGGGTTGTTGGTAGAGTGAAGATCAGGGACTGCCACTGCCTTGTCTGTGGATTCTGGAAGTAGGAACTAGTACATGATGAGACAAAGGGCTGGGGAGCAAACCCAGGAGTGGTTTGGGATGAAGTTCATCTCTTTCTGTGAGCTGGATGGGATTCTCACTCCTGTTACTGAGTATCAGCAATGGCATGCATTTCTTCAGAATTGTATGCTAATTGGAGCTTTTAAGTCCTCAGCAGATCAGTTTTATTACAGCCAGACATGGTGGGCACCAAACTGACTGTCTGACCCTGCAAGACAGTCCCAGCCATGACGACTCTGCATGTCAAGTACTAAATAGTGGCTGCAGCTAAAAGCTCTTTGGTGTGGGGTTTTGTTGTTGTTGTCCTCCTCCTCCTCCCTCTCCCCCCCTCCCCAGTTTAAATGATTTAGTGCTGAGGCAACATAATTTTATTTAATCCTGGTTATTACTCTCTGAAGGTTTGTTTAATTAAAGCCAGATCTTGATGCTGCTACTTCTGTTGAATCGACCTTCAGTCAGAGAGGTGACACAGGGAGTAAAGAGTGACACAGCTTGAATCTGGCCTGTAGGTTATTAATTCCTCGAGGGTTGAGAATCACGTATCATTTGTCTGTGAAGTGCTGTGGTGCTGTATAAACAAGAAATAAATACAATTTTTCATCTTCCTTTTTAATTTTTATTTCCTTACAGACTTGGATAAAGCTGCATTTCCTTGTGTTGTAAGAGCAACAATGTCCCAGACTCTCTAGGAGCTACAGACAATATTATGCACCTGATTTAGCTAATTAACAAAGGAGAAACTACTTTGTGGATGCAGTGTTTGCTTCCTACTGGGTTTTTACATGCTGTGCCTATCAAAAGAGAACAGCAAACATGTAGAGAAATGAAAGAAGCCTCTTTGATTGTGTGGACTTTCCAGTAAGTGGCACTTTGCATTTTGTAGATCAAGGTCTGGAAATAACACTGGCAATAATTATGCACATGTGGCATGTCACCTTGATGCACTGGTATGGAATTGAAGGGGAGAACAAATTTACATAACTAATCCCTGACAAACAAGATAAAGCGATTGCTATTAGCAAGTTAACTTTTCCCTACAATTACCACCCTCTGCTATCTGAGATGTCCCACGTAGTATCTCTGTGAAGAACAAGGAGCCTGCTGTGCTTCAGATATCACCAAACTGCCTTTTTTTTGTGGGAAATCACAGGATATCCTATTAATTTATTTTTCATACTTGACTGTGAAATTTGGAATCATCCCATGGGAAGAAGCAGAGAGAAAAAGGCTCTCTGCCTCTGGCAATCTGGATGGAGATTATGCACAAATATAAATTGCAAAACTTAGTGGATGTTCTTAAAAACTGGGCTCATTCAGAACACAACACATGAGAGACCCAAAGCAACAAGTGACACAAGTTTTACATGGGTTTTGAAATTGGATTATTTAAATTTTTTCAGATTTCAAGGACACATTTTCACACTTTTCTCTGCAGCTACTAAGACTGGAAACACTCTGTCTTTAGTCTTGAGATTTTCCAGTCGGTAACTGAGATTCTAGCTGTTGAGGTGTCGGCATTAAATACTGTGAATTTTGTCATTAAATCAGGCATTCCTCGCACGGGTGTGCTTCTCTTTGTCAGCTGGATGGCTCCTGTCTCTGATAAACACACACTTCTCATTGAGAAGAATGTGACATACGTCGCTATGTCTGGAAGTGGATGTGTGCGACTCCTTAGCTCACGGATAGGATTACTGAGCTCCATGCTGGTTTTCTGTTGATAAAGTCACCTCCCTGCCCCACTCCACACGCTGCTTTGTGTGCCTGACTTTTCACATTTACACTGTGAAGGGTAATGGTTTCTGCCTGCCAACCAGCCTCTTCACTTAAAAGCATCCTGCTTATGTATTCCAGTGGCTCCTCTCTTTGATTTTGAGGTTGGGACCCAGATGTGGCTACTCAGCAGACCAAGAGCTCACAAAAGTTTAGTCTCAGGTCAGTGGCACCCTCTTCTCTGGTTCACAAAAGGATCAATGAAGCTGTTCCCTGGAGTGAAACAGCTGGAAATAGTACAAGGTGCTGCCCAGGTCGCTCAGATGCATGGCAAGGTCTGGAGAGGTGCGTCTGGTTCACAGGCTTTTCTGATTTGCAGCACTGGGCTCTTCTGCTTTGCAAAGACTGTCTCATGTAGGGGCTACAGGAGAAGTGGCTGTAAAGATATGCTGAGGATAAACAGAAGCAACTTCATGGAGTCTTTTTGAGTCTTTTAAAATTTCTCTGGTTTTATTTATAGCTCTGCTTAGAGAAATGGGGCTTTCAAACCCATTCTTTGAAAATAAAGGGAATCAGGCCAAAAATATTTCATTAACTACACCATCATTTTTGTCCCTTCTATCTGGAACTTTCCTCAAAGAAAGGGAAGGCAACTGTGCACAATTAGCACAGACTATGCCAGATAATTGAAAAACAAAAATGGAGTGAAAGAATGAATAGAGATTGAGAAAAGGTCCTCCTTGCCACATAAAGCCACAAAGAGAAACCAGAGGATAAGCTGGGGTAACACGGCTCCACTGTGGCTTCAGTTAGTAACATTTGGGCCTGAAGACTGTGTTTGCAAAATGTGTTCATCAGGGTAAGGTGGTTCATCTCACCTTCACGATTGTTCCAAGGTTCATTCTTCTCTGAGCCAGAGCCATGCTGGCAAAGCTCCTCTTCTCTGGAGACTGTAGAAGAGTTCCAAGGTAAAAGGCATTATGTTATGGTGAGCTGGGAAGTCTGACTTGTCCTACATGCAGCAGTGCTGGACAATGACTGCAAAAGTATTCCTATGCTTGATGTGGCCTTTTGTGCCATATAGGAGGCAGCTGGCCTGCCCAGGGTGCTCGTGCCTTTTAGAGTTGGAAAGTAAACTCTAAAAGACATTGAGACTGTAAGGGAAGGCCCCATCATAGTCACGTGTGACTCCACAGGCTATGAGGTTTTCTTGCACTGGTATGCAGAAGATCAGAGAATATGTTCTTAGAGGGAGATGCTGTCCTGACCCTATATGGTATCGCTGAACTGGAAGCAAAGGGGATCCAGGAGCTCACATCCACCACATGGTGACCACAGAGCAGGAGGTACTGGGCAGGCTGAAGCACTGTACCCCAGAAGAGAAGCAGAAGGTCCAAGTGTTTTCTAATCTAGGCAGAGGATTTCCCCCAGGAAGCAGAGGAAAATTTTATTCAGTCATTTTCAGGAGTTCAGGATCAGTTTGCGTAGGATGATCAGAAGCACTAATGTAATTGAGGGGCTTCTGAGAGCTGGACTCGCACTGGCCTGGAGGCAGTGGGTGTAAGAGCCAGTGAACGGGAAGAGCTCTCCTCTGGACAGCTATAGTCCATTTTTTTGCTGATTTCAGAGGTTGGAGAGCTCTGGAGAGTTAAGGAAAGAACATTAACTTTTGTCAGGTTTTGATGATCATTGCTGTGGGGAAAAGCTGTATTTGTCTGTAATAAGAAAGGGATGACTTGGGTTTATATCAAGTTTATGTCAGGAGACATTTTGTCTTTATTGTACAGGGAAGAGAAGAAATGGGGTCTATGTGGAAGACATACGTCAATGGCAATTTAAGTGATTCTCTCTGGAAATGACCCCACCCCTCTGGCTGCTTGAATGAGCCACTTTGCAAAGCAGAAGAGAAGGCAACAAACAGATAACAGAATAGAAAGTCAGTGTGACATCTGTCTTGCATATATGCTTATGTTTCACTTTCTGATCTGTGAGTTTTTCAGGCACAAAATGACTAAATTTCAACAAGTTCAAATCATGCCTTGGATCATCCTTTACAGCAAGTTGTTTACCCACTATATTACAGGCAAGTAATTTCAATATTGACAGACTGGCTAAAGCCCAAATTTGATATGCTGCTATTAGCATATTTTTACTGTTCCTGTGCTTACAAAGGAACCAGAATGTTCCCTGGCAGTCAAGGCTAATAAGTATGCAAATCATGATCCGTGCTTATAGGCACACTCTTTTTTGGTGCATGAATCAGTATGCCAATTTGGCACTCCCCTTTCTGATCGGAGATAAACAGAGCTGCAGGGATTAGGGTGACAGAAAATTTCTCCTGAAAACCGGATAGGTTTTGAAACACACAGAATTGTGTTTAATCCCCGTTACTCTGCACAGTGGATTTGCTATAGGAGAAACTGCTGACCAAAGAGCTAGTACACAGGTCTCTGTGGCAGAATATGTGAATCCATGAGGCTTTCTACTTTCTTATGGTCACTTACCTCTTCAAAAGCTAAGAAACAGGTTTGTACCTAATGATTTTAGGGCCTGAGAGTAGATTTACAGTACCAAGGGATCTGTATGAATCACAAGCATGTAAAACAAGATCTTAGCAGAATCAGTGATCATGGGTAGCAAGCATATATTTCTCAAGGTCACATATTCCCTATCTGTGCATTCCCTTCAGCCACGACCATCTCAGTATGATGTCTCACACTTTCTTAGTATCTCACATTTCTTGAGTATCCCCTCCAGACTGTGCTTCCTTGTACTGCTGAGCTCCACAACACAAACCTGTGTGACTGGAGCACCACTTTGTCATACAAGGGAAATGGTATCACCTTTCTTGTTCCTCCTGTGCTTCCTTTTAACTGTGGAACCACTATTCCCCTCCTTCAAAAAAAGCACTTTGAGAGTGGACATCTGAAAACCAGCAAAGCATTTAGACATTACAGCAGTAGAGGTCACCGGAGCATATAAACAGACAAAATTATACTGAAAGATACTAAAGAAGATCAAAAGGAAAACTTAAGACTCCTTTCATGTTGCAGGTATTTCTTTCAGCCTCAGCCAGTCCATCATGTCTCACTAGCCCTTTGTTATCTGCACCCGAATTCTTTCTACTTACAGTAATAGCTGCTGTTTAAGTCCCAAGGTATAACTCTTTTATCTCAACTAACACTCCTTTGAGAGCATCAGCAAAAGGGCTGTTAAGTGTCATCCCTGCTGAATGTAAACGAGAGTCTCTCCTATGTTTGAATATCAATGTATTTGATCTTGAGTCAGACCACGTAGTAGATTATTTGGGAGCTTCTTTGTGTGTGCTGTTGCTGATAATTCCTTTTATAATTCCTGTTATTGTCTCCTCACTTGAAGACCTTCAATGTGCATCTTGCTTTCTGTTGCCCATTTTTGCCTAGAGAAATAAAATGCACTTACTTTGTTCTTTTTCCCTGGCTTCCTTGCGTTAGATGCAAGCCTTCCTTGCCACTTTTGGGAACACTCTCACTGGAGAAACTTACACTGTAGAGCAATCTAGATTGTAATATATGGTGAAAACCAAAAATAACCAGTGCACAGGAAGCCCTGAAGTTGCCTGCACCTTAGAGGGATGCCAGCTCAGATGACACATCTTTAAAAGCCTGATATATGTTTCCAGCTGCCAGGGTCTTGCTGAACATCTGGCAGGGCCATGTACCATATCAGGAGCATGTGGGACCTCACAGGACCTTAATTGTGTGATATGATTTGCTCAATTGGTGAAGATCTAATCTTGGATTTAGAAGATCTGATCTCAGTTTTCTGCTGTGTGACAGATGTACTGGGGCTAATAATTTAATCTCTGTGGGCTCCATTTCCCTTCTCTAGAAGGGGTACATTTTGTACTTGCTGTGAGAATAGGTAAAAAAGTTAAAGCACTCAGCTATGACTTAAGGCAGAAAAGGTACCTTATGTTGGAAAATGCTTGAAAGGAAAAAATGAAAACCAAACAGAAATTGGAAGGTACAGTTCTTGGCAAAGAAATAAAGAGGTCATTGAGATCAAATAAGGGAAAAAAAGAGGAGCTTCTGGAAAAACAAAATATGCAAAACTGCCCACTGCTACAGGGGAAAAAAAAAAAGTAAGAATGGATTCCATCTGTGGAACTGTGGGTTAATATTGAGATTTATCCCATGTCTCTTAGCTACATGGACTCCTGGTTCAATCATAATACTAATAAATGGCATTACAAAGGAGCTTTTCTGATTATTGTGCTTTTAACAAATGTTCACAGGAAAGTTTACAGCAAACTACCCAGATATCTCCCAAGACAAAATGATCACGTCTTGCCTGGTCTCAGGATGTTAATATTTGATAGAAGGTGGTTAGTGGCATGGAGCCCAAATGTGGTCTTGACTACATGTCAACTGCACTTAAAAAGCAGCCCTCAGAACAGCCCCAAGCCGAGAGTCCTTCATGTCCATCCCATTCTCCACCCAGGTGTCTCCATAAGCATGGCTGAACATGACTGCTCAGGCACAATCTGAGCTGTCCAGACAGTGTGCTCTCCTCCACTCATGCTTACAGATTTGGCATACAGAGTCTAGTTTTGGGGCCATTTTAATGGGCAATATAGAGACATACTCTTTGGCTCTAAGTCCTATAGAAATATTTCCAGTGGGCTTCAGCAGGCTCTGGATCAAAATTCGAATCCTTTCCATAGTGGGTTGCATTGCAAGCAGCAAAGAACACGTATACATCTATATTTTATTACAACTTGTCTTGCAGAGATGATGGGAAGTGTAGAATCTGCACTGCCAGAATGAAGAAGAAAGAGGGGCTCAGACGTCCATGCTAAGACTTAAAATTGGAGACAACACACTTCCTGAAGGCTCCTAACTTACAAGACATTCATGACTCATGAGAACATTGGTTTTACAAGTGATAAGTCAAATCCTGAGGTAAATGCCAAGGCTTCTTATGAGAAAGCATGTTCAATACTTAGGCTGTTGATCACATAATGAGTAACATTTTGTCAGAGTAGAACTTCTATTTCTGCCAAGGTCTAACTGTATGGGCAATATACAGGCTCAATATCCATAACAAAGTAGCTGTGCAAGCTGAAGGATGAATAAAAAGGTCATGCTCTATCACCCTGGTTTTATGTAGTCTTTCAAATGTCAATTAACATCTGAGACTCCTGTGCAGAAAACAGTGTAAGGGAGATGTTCTCAACTTTTGTGCAGGATCTTGCAGTGTCTTCCTAAGAGAGATACTGGGTAAGAGACATTATTTTGTGTTACACAGAGAGAGGGAACAGAGCTATCCAAGAGAAGGATCTTGGCTTCCTTTTAATAAAGTTGTGCCTGACAGAACAGTGAAGCTAACATAATGTGGTAAGGTAATTAAGTTTTGCAGAAAAACCATCCTAGATAGATCTTCAGCTTGCCCACATTCCTGATATAAGGAACATGATAGCTAATGCTTCAGAATCAGCATTTGCAAATTCTTCCTGCAGTTATTTTGTTTGCTTACATAATGATCAGGGCTTTCCTGGCTATTTGTGGTAGCTTGACCTTGGATGGATGCCAGGTGCCCACCAAAGCCACACTATCACTCCCCTCCTCAGCTGGATAGGAGAGAAAATATTATGAAAAGCTTATGGGTCAAGATAAGGAGAGAGAAAGATCACTCACCAATTACCATCATGGGCAAAACAGACACGACTTAGGGAAAATTAATTTCATTTATTACCAATCAAATGAGAGTAGGGTAATGAGAAATAAAATCAAATCTTAAAATACCTTCCCCCCACTCCTCCCTTCTTCCTGGGCTCAACTTTACTCCTGATTTCTCTGTCTCCTCCCCATCCAGGAGCACAGGGGAATGGGGAATGGGGGTTGTGGTCAGCTCATCACATGTTGTCTCTGCCGCTCCTTCCTCCTCAGGGGAAGGATTCCTCACGCTCTTCCCCTGCTCCAGCAAAGCATCCCTCCCACGAGGGACAGTTCTCCACAAACTTCTCCAATGTGAGCTCTTCCCATGGGGTGCAGTTCTTCATGAACTCCAGCATGGGTCCTCTCCACAGGGTGCAGTTCTTCAGGAACAGACTGCTCCAGCATGGGTACCTCACAGGGCCACAAGTTTTGTGTCTCATTAGGAGAGTGACCTGGTCCAGTTTCAGTTTCCAACAACTGGCTCCCAACATGCAGTTCCCAAAGGCTGCCTGACACTTCCCCAGGTTGACCTTTGTAAACTGTGATCAAGCAAACTTTTAATTTCAGATAGAGGTAAACTAAATATATCTTGGGTCTCCTGGAGGAATTAAGTATATTACAATGTGCTAGTTTAACCAGGACATACATTGAGAGATATTTCTAAGTTCTAAGTACTCCTGGAGATCTTTTCTGCCCCCTTTTCAATTTTTCAACTTATTTTGTAAAATGTGGAAAACAGGATGGACATAAATATACCAAAAAGGACCTCCTGAGAGCCATTCAGAGAACTGAAGTTGTCTCCTTACTCTTCTGTGAAATCCTATTGCTTGCCCATACCACATCTGTATTTACACTAATGGCCATAGCATTGCACTTGGAGATCCTCTAAGTGTCTGTCACTGCTCCTAAATGGATGTGAGGCAACCTGCATGCCAGCATACATGACCTGCAGCCAGCAGAGTGAGTGGAAGGCAGGCAGAGACACTGTATTAGCTTGATGGTAGTAGATCCTAATTATTTTCATGTTATTATTGGGTTACACATGTTGCTGTGGGTTTTTTGTTTTGTTGTTTGTTTTTTTTTGGAGGGGGGTGTAATTTTTATTTATTACACAAACATTTCACAGTCCTTTTCAACCCTTGGTAAGGGAAAGGTTCTCCTTCCTTAAGCTAAATCTTTGTGAGGATCTTCATTCTCTCCACCGCTGTTTTGAGCTCTCTGCAATATGGAGACCCTCAATGGGATTTTTTTGGACGCTCTGCAATCTTCACCTGGACAAGATTGGCATCCTCAGCACTTTAAGCATTTTTTTCAGCCATTCTAATAACTGGGAAAGACTGGTAACTAAGCTATCATTACAATGCAACTTACACACTGACTTTTGTCATGGCAACTCTGTTTAGTTGTGAGCAAATTATTAACTACATTAAATCAGGATTCTTTTTGCCCCAAAGAAAAAGGTTAATTTTTCACAGTTTGCCTGTAGCAGTAACAAAGAGTTTCCCCCATCCAAGTCCTCTGTTTGTACACACACTGTGGGATATTGCCATGCAAGGAATTCCTGATTCAGCAAAATATTCCAACACACTCAGCTTTGAACATGCTTGAGGAAGTATTTGCTGTAGCAACAGAAAAAAATATTAGTTCATTGAAGAAACAACAAAAGCAGGATAAAGAAGGATGAGATATGTGAAGAGACAAAGTGAAATCTAACAAAAATAAACATTTGCCTGCTTGAATGGGAGCAGACTTCTATGGGTTGATGTATAGACACTGGACTGGGCACCTACTCCAGAGGAACCATGTGTTGAGAAGCAGTAAGTAACAGATCTGAGACCACTTATGTGATGACTGCCTAAATTTACACACAGAAAATTCCTGTTAGTAGCAGCATATGGTCCCCTGAGGCCCTATGGCTCCTCACAGTTGCAGCTATTGCTGGTTGAACAGCACAGGGCAAAGAAAGGGAACATGTTTCTTAGAAATGTTACTCCCAAGTGGCTGTTGCTTTTAAAAGGTGTTTCTGTTAGTCACACTGAAAGCATGCTTGGAAAAAGCTTTTAGAAAGCATTTTTACAAAGCAAAGCATAACAGTGCAAATATGCAGTGCAATTTTAAATCTCAGCTAAGGCTCGAAACAATGCAGAATTGTACCCAAGCCATTTAAAATGCAGGGAAAATACGTATTTTGGTAACGTTCTTCTCTAGTTTGCCTGTAAAAGGATCTTCTTCCTTGTCTGTGATAGAAGCCACTGCTACTGTTTCATCTTAAGGCTTCTGAAATCTTCAAAGTCCTGGAACATAGTTTGTCATACATCCATAACGACCCACAGCTTGGATAGAAAAAACAGAGCCGCCTCTAGCACATTGACCATGAAATCATTCTCTACTGATTCCAATCTCTTATGGCCTTGCTAAATTGCCCAGGCCAAATAATTTGTCAGACTTACTCAGGAATAAAATTATTTTATGCTTTGGTCAAGTGTCATCCAGTTCTGACAGCAGCATTCAGTGTTCTGTACTTCTCCAAACCCAAATTGGAAAACAAAGCCACCATCACCTTTAGAGATGGGAAATTACTGCAGTGAATTTTACAAGAGCTTACATTCACATATGCTGGCTCATCAGTTCTGATCAGTGTTTCCTTTCAATGTCCTCTCAACCTAGATACCTAGATCAAGAATTTTTCATATATTTTGAATAGGTTTCAGCTGCAGAAGGTGGACTTGACCTTTTCCTGATTACATCTACATTTGACTGTAAAAGGCTTGAAGCTATGCCACTGCTCTCTCTTAATTATTTCCTCTTTTTTTCCACTTAGAAAGAGTGTAAATAAATGGGAAAACAATCTAAATACCAGAGAATACCACAGCATATTTCTAGTTAAAGCACTGAAAATCAGTATGTGCTTTACAGCATGAGAACAATTGCATTTGAGATAATTAACCATTGCACTAAATGCTGTCAATGCTCACTGAGCAATAAAGCTGCTCTGCTGCCACTGCTCCTTCAGAAGCCTCCAGCTCCTGGTACCAGAACCAGCCATGATCACAGAACACCACAGATCCCAAATGATAAATATATTTCACATCAGATGTTGTCTAATATTTCATCTGGAATTCTGCTTCCCTCTTCCTTTGTTAAGTGTCATGAAATCTTGGAGACTTGTGCACATTCTTATCTCTAAATAAGTCTCTTTTAATGAAAATGTAAAATGTATAAAGTGTCCATGTAAGTCTTCCCAAGATGAAATTGCAGCTGCAGTCAGTCTCCCACTGACTCTCCTGGACTAAAACCAGCAGCTGCATGTGTTAAGTGACAGGTTTCAAAATATTTTAAAAGCTTTATCAAAAGTAATTTTGCCTGGAAAAAAGAGTCAACGGTAGAAGTAAAATCCCAGTGCCACACATCTGCAGCAAAGCTGTGTTAGCCAGCAGCCGGGATGGGTGCGTGGTGCTATGCAGTGAGCTGTGCATAACAGCCCCTCTCCATACGCCACGGTCCGTGGCCGCTGCAACTTACACATATGGCTTGCTAAAAAAAGACCAAGATGCACAAATGAGCACAAACAAGCTGAGCACACCACTCTTCAGCTGCTGGGCCATGTATTCCCGACTTCAAATAGTTCTGTCCTGTATTTAGAAAGCATCTCCCAGCTGGTAATCTCCATGTAACTCAAAAGCATTCATGAATTCAGGACTGATAAAGTTTCTTGGTGCAGTTAAGTATAATTACTCCGCTGCTGTCTTTTCCTCTGTCTTCTCCAACTAGAGAAACCAAGGAGACAAATTAATCACTAAGTTCTGCTACCTGTTAAGTTGAACAGCTCTTTTGTTCTTTAATTCCTCCTGGCTGAATACTGTACTGCTTAATCTGGGAAAAAGGAACAGGTACAGGTGTGAACTGATTTGTATCAATACTTGATAAAGGAGAAAGAGACAAAACCTACTGGCCCTCAATTTGCTAGTCTGAAATTCTTGTTAGATGAGATCCAATGAGGTTTTTCTGCTGGGCATTGGTGGAAGTATGCTCAGCAGCATTTTATATAATTTTTCACAAATCTGCCACAATAACCCAATCCAGAGCAAATCTGGGCTTTTTTTGTGGGTTAGTATCTCTCTTCTAAACTCATGATGATATAACCAAGTTTGTGTGTGTGGCTTAAAGAAAGGAAAGAAATGGTATAGTTGAATTCTCAGTGGTTTATCACCATTTCCAAAGCAGGAGCTCTCTTTCTTCCAATGCCATCTCCACCTTCCTAATCAGTGATGAAAGTGGTGCAAAGGAAAGTTAGGTTTTGCCTGTGATGATTTGACATGTAAGTTGATGATGGTTTTTGTGGGTTTGAGGGACTTTGTCTTGAGGGACAAGTCTTTGAGGGACTTGAGATCTGTAAGACCTTATTAATATTTTCCCCATAAATGGCTAACCCACAGGCAACATTTTTTTACTAAAAGCGTTCCCCTGGAAGAGCTATGCCTTTTCACAGGTTTTCATGGATTATGCATTCACCTTGATCAGCTTCCCATTCCTCCCTCAAAATGCATTACAAAACAGAGGAAAAAAATGTTCCCAGATAATTTGCGGGAGCGCATTATACTTGCTCAGTGCTGCCTAACAATTAGTGTCACTTGGCACGTTACTGTCTTCTTCCTTCTAGAAGCAAATTCAATAGCTGTTTCAACAGAACGGGGGTGGTTTTGGCAGCTATGTGACCCAGATACAAGCCTCGGTTTGAGTATATTTTCAGCATCGCTATCTTGGCTTATCTCGGGGTTGGGAATCTGAAGCTCTCTGTAAGCATCCAGCTGCAGTGGAGTTAGGCAGCTGGAGTCCTGGCTGCTTGCTTAGGGTAAAACATTAAGGGCCAAGCTGCATGGAAAATGCCCCTGGCAACTGCTCAATGGAAGGAAGAATGGTGAGAAGGCAGTAATAAGTGGGTAAAACAGGTCCTGGAAATAAGGAAGAAAAGAAGGCTTTGCTGCACCTGAGCTGGGGAGATGCTCGTATTATGGGGGCAGGGTTATCCGGATGAAAGGGTTTGGATTTGGTTTCCAGCTTTGCTTTGGGATCCCTCTCAGCTCAGCAGAGTGCAGGGCAAACAGGCATAGTGTAAAGCTTCTTTCTTCTCTCAGTCCCAGACCAGAGAGCTCTGCGAAACCTAGAATGGATTAAGGTGGGTGTTAACAAGGGGATTCACACCATCCTGTTTTCATCACCTCTTAGTCTGGGGAAGGGCAGTGTGCTGTCAGAAGGTGATTTAGAGCAGGGCTGGGTGCTGCCCTGAATGTCTGCACTCTGCTGTGCCCACAAAGGACTCCACAGGGACACAAGCCAGCAAGTCAAGTGCCTCTAAAGGGGCAGTGTGTTCATTTGCCTGCCTCCAACTGCTGCCTCTGCCAAGGACGTGCCAAAGTGCTACACAGTCTGCCTTATCCTCTTCCTGGCTTGCTCATTATATTGAATTCTGTAGGCTGGCAGAAAGGTGGCTGTGCCAGCTTGTTGTCACCTAAGAAAGCTCCTGTGTGGTGGGGAGTTTTTGACAACTTCATTTGGGCAGCTTTGTTTGTTCTCTGTGCTCTACTAGCAGCACAAATGGGTGGAAACTGGATCAGCTATCCAACTTCCAGCATATGATCTGGGATAAGCCAGTTAGGGTAACATTTCCCCTGCATTTTGTGATCACCACAGGAGGTGGGGGTTGGCATGGTTCAGTGCCACCTGCATGTTCCTTACTGTGCTACAGATTGTGTCCAGCAAAGCTGGGGAGGAAACCTAGCAGGTGACAACAGTGCAAACAGATTGAGAGGATGATTGTGGAGCTGGAAAACATGCCAGGTATATCCAAGTCCAAATGTCTGTGCTTAAACACATCAGTTACAATGACGGTACCGAGAGAGCCCATTGCCGCTGGCTCCTGGTTCTCAAACACAGTTCTTACTGTCCCTCTCTGAGTCACTTTGGGCAACCTTTACCATGATCACAGAGACTCTGCATGAAGAACGCACACAACTGAAGAGCACAAAGTTAATATTTACTAGCTAACATACACAGCTGATAGCCAATAATGAGCTAATCTAGGTGAAGCATTTGTATGGTCACCACCATAAAGCACCCGTGGAAAAGGGTGGTCTCACACTGGCCTCAGCTTCCCTTCTGGCCAACATGCCAGCAGTTGGTTGAGGAGCACTTAGCACCTTCAGCCTATTTTTTGTATCTCTTGTATCCCCTAACTGATTAATTCAAGCCACAGAATGAATGAATGGAGTTTACAAAATCCTTAGGCAGAAATTTACTGTGCTTATCTCCTTACTTTTTCTTGTTTAAGTAAATAGGGAGAAACAAGCCATAAAGTGTCCAGTTCTGCTGCACCTATTTTACACATTGAAGATGTGTTTAATCTCAGAAATGGAGGATACTTTAAAGAGAACATGGTCCAGTCAGTACAAAGAAAATATCAGTCATGTATATGGTTGAGACAGATAAAACTTATGCATATATATATGCACACTGGGCACTGTTTTCCAGCTACAGGTTCTCATTAGATTTCCCCAACCCTGTGGCACCACCTTCCATGCTCTCTCTTTTATCCATCTGTGTCAAGCACATGAATAGATTCATGCACTTAAAGTAAAGAATGCTTGAGATGCTTAAAGTGAAGCATACCCTTTGGGGCTTTGCTGGACAAAGGCCAAAGATGTGCAGTGTTGCTCCTGTCTTATTGCATACATGAGACATCCATTGATAAACAAATAAAACGAGTTCTGTCATGTGCTAATGGCATTTCTTTCCCTCAATTTGCTAGCCTACGTGTTTTCCAGTGCAGATGTTCCTGAATGCAAACAAGGAGAAAACAGCACTAAAGTGGTCAACATTTTGGTTTTCATTTCATTCCAAAACTACAATTTTAAGAATGATTTCCCCTTAAATCTTGCATCTGTGTGTGCCTTGGCACCTCAAATGGCACCATTTGTGGAGCTCTGAAAGGAACAGAAGTGCTGACACATGCAGCTTTACTCCAGCTATGAGAAAGTGCTGTTATAATTAATTCCAGGGATTCTCTTAATTGCCAGTAAAATTATGATGTATTTCCACCCTGTAACCTGAAAAATAGCTCCAGGGTTGAATTTTTGTCCCAACCTTTACTTTTAATTTCACATGTGTTAAAAAATAAATACATTTTTTGAACTTTGATTCTCTGCCAAAACTTGTATAAGCAGCACTTCATGAAATAATATGTTTCTCCTAATATATGCAAAGAATGGGAAAGCATTTGCACTAACACTACAAATGGCTGTGCCCTGTCTGTAGCAGCCTCATAAACACATTAGTGGAGATCTGAAACTTCTGTGCTCTTATAATACAGCTATTGCCCCTAACAAACAGGCCTGCTGGTCTAAAAACAATGTCACTGAGAAAACCTGGTGGACAAACTATTTCTTTTATGTTACTGTTATGTTTTCCAAAGTATTTTGAAGTCACTGATGCACAAGCCTTGGCTAACATTAAGAAAAGCTGATGAAAATCTATACGGATTGTATGTTGAGTAACTCTGCTTCCCGAGCACGCCTCCCACACTGCCCATGTCAGGCACATCCTGCACTACAAAAGATCATTAACAGGAGCTCCTGTCCCCAGTTAATAATAATCAGCTCTGAAGCTAGACAAGAGGCTGTGTCCATGTTGAGGGGGAGGCATGGCTGTGCAATCAACAGGGACCTTTCCCCTGGGGTCAGCAAGCTTTGGATAAAGCCTTTGGCTATCAGGAGCTGCCCATGGCCATCAATCACGTCCCTGAGAGCATGCAGGGCTCCCTGGAAGTCTGTCCTGATGGACAGCACATTGGATCATTCAAGTCTAGAGACAACAGAATTGCAACGTGACAGCCACAACACAACAGATGTCCAAAATGCAGAGGGCTGAGCAGGTCAGCCAGCTCCTTTGTGAAATGATGCTTCTTACCATTTATTCCTCTTCAGCAGCAGCTCTAACAGCTTCCTTCTGGTGCTTAAACAGATATGTAACAAAAAGATCAACTGAAAATGACCACTGCAGTTCCAATGAGCTGAAAAGGCTCCATTAATGTACAGTATTTGAACATATCTCCTCCTCACCTCTAAAACATTTGTGGTTGCAGCAAATGTCACAACATCTTGGGTCTGTGCATGTGTCTTTAGCAGGCCCAGTGTCTCTCATGAGCAGATACAAGTTGCTTGCTTGAGCGTATTTCACTGGATAACAAAGCACAGGGTTGCATAAAACATCTGCAGGGTGTCTCTGAGTGAGTCGCAGATAACCCGTGTTTCAGCCCATTCCTTCTGCTGTTTGGAGCACGTCTGTTGCATATGCTGTGAACAAGGAGCCTACTTATGCACAGAGAACAGGAGGTCTGATGAATGGCAAAGAAATATAATTTATAGGGAAGAAATCTGACAAAGCTCACTGGAATCTTTTCTCTAATAAATAATGTGCCTTTTAACCTGACGTTGTACATCCAAGTCTTGTGCTGAAACATGTTACAGTGAAATTCCTCAATGTATTACCTTGGTGGACTTCACACAGCAGAGGCAATCCAGGCTGTGTACTGGCTTTGGATGGAAATGCAGAACTGAAATACTGAGGAGCCCTCCTTTGTTGAAAATTGCTGTTCACGAAAAGGCCAAAAAAGCCTGGGCTAAAGCAGAGGCCCTGTGAGGCTTCCTGCCCTGAACCTGCTGTTTGTCAGAGCTTGTGGCAGCAGCTCTGGGTGCATGGACTGCCCAGATCTCACGCCCTCCCAAGCCCTTTCCTCCACTGTTTATTAATCTTCTTTTGTAAGCCTCCTCCCAGTTATAAGCTCCAGCTCTGGCTTCTCATTAATTGCCACTTAAGAACCGGACTGGTGGTTTGGACAATTAATAGCCTAATAAGTGAAAGAGCCTTTCACCTCTGGGTTGGAAATTCAGACCCAACGCACAGCAGTGGTCTGGGGAAGTCATTAGCAGCAGATGGTTCATCAGCAGACAGCTGAAATGAGGCGGGTACCCTGATTTTCCCCCTTTCTGCACAAGGCACCGTGTCACCAGCCACCATGTCCCCCATACGCCCCTGGCCACAGAGGAGCAGACTGATCCAGGCAGTGAAACAACAGCCCCCCTAGGTGCCATGGCACCATGTTGCCCAAAGTTGGGAGTGACACCAGCTTGTTGCTGTCCTGTATTTGAGATGAACCCCTCGAGTCCTGCAAGCATCTGCAGGCTAGACAGACTGACCTGTGCTCATGCAAAGCATGGACTGTACTTGAGATGGACAGAGGGGGTCAAGGTTTCAGCTGCCCACCCTATTGCCTTGACAAGTTAAAGAAACATTTGCATGCCACACTCATTCAAACCAAAATCGTATTTTTTATGCAGATTAAATTACATTCGAGCTTGGCGTTACTTGTTCTTCGTGACCCAAATTAATTACTCTGTTTTAATTATCTATGTCAGATTGAGTGCAGACAGAATTGCTTGATTCACAGCAGTGGAAATGGAGACCCGCTGCCCTGAACAACAGCTGCTTGAAGGACCCCTGCCGAGCCACACACCCCTCATCTGCCCCTAGCTGGGGCCGAGGACCCTGCCCGTGCCACCCCCACGAGCCGGTTCATGCATGCGCTGTCTGTCTGCACACACTGACAACGACATTGTCCTGATTTTGCTAGGATAGAGTTAATTTTCTTTTTAGTAGCTAAAATAGCTGTGTTTTGGTTTTAATGTGGAATTTGTTACGAGAAGAATGTTGATAAAGTACTAATGTTATTAGTTGCTGATGGAGCCCAAGGCCACCGTGTTTGGCTGGTTTGCAGGTTGAAAGGAGTGGGAGAGGGGAAGAGAAGTAATTAACAAAACCCAATATTGGCATTTGGATATGCCAATGAGATATTCCATATCATATCACATCATGTTCAGTATATTAACCGGGGTTGACTGGAAAACAGGGGCATTCTCTCAGGGATCACTCGGGCTCATTCTCCTGGGATTGTGGTTTTGGTTTCAGGACTGTCTCTGCTCTGGGATCGATGACTGGCACAGGCTGGGCATTGGTCAGTGGGTGGTGAGCAATTGTACTGTGAATCAGTCATTTGTATATTCTGTTATTACCTTTATTATTTTATTTCACTTAGTAAATTGTTTTTATATCAACCCATGATTTTTCTTACTTGGGAGAGTGAGATAGTGACTGTGTTTGGCTGCAAGCCAAAGGAGTGAAACCACCACGGACATCTTGTAATTTCATTCTTGCACCTACAATGCTGGACACGTGGGGATGCAATAAAAAATTCAATCATCGTCTCCAAGTCCAATTCATATTTAAAAGGCTTTTCTATCCTGCACTCCACTGCAGGTGACTGCGGGAAACCTGCACCTGCATTTCACAGGGAACTGCTACCCTCAGTACGCTGGGCTGCTCGCTGAAGATGTGCAAAAAAAGCCCCAGAAAGGTCCTGGTAAGTCATACTTTTTTCAGTGTGTGGGCAACTCTGCACAGATGGGAGTCAAACTGATAGATTTCCAAATGCCCTCTGTACCCCTCTGCCTTAGTTAGTGGTCTTGCAGCAGAAAAAATGCATCTCTTTTTGCCTCAATTCACAGAGCAGTTTTTTAGGGCAAACCTGTTATCACCAGTGTCCTAAGCTGATACTGTGAATGGGGACAAGGATGGAGAGGTTAATATGAGGACAGCCATTTCATTCTATTTCTGGTACAAGGACAATAACCGCCGGTCAAAGGGTAGGGCAGACAGTTCAGCATGGTGGCATCTCTAAACGTTGCAGCTAAATCCAACTGGGCTCATGAGTCAGATGTCTCTCTAGCATGGCATCAGACAAATATCTGAACTGCAGCCTACATACAAAGAGCCCTTTCTTTCTATTTTAAGAGCTGTGTGAACAGAACTAGAATACTGCAGCTATTTTCCATTATGATTTATCTCTCCACTTAGAGTCCGCCCTGGTCAGGAAACAAAATCCAAGCCTTGGAAAAATCCTCTTCTTATGATCAGTGACTTCTGATAAGAAAGCCCAAAGTAAGGGAAAAGTGCAAAAAGAAAATAGAAGTCAGTAGTCCAGACAGAGAGGGAAAAAAAGACAAGGCAGATAGGGAAATCAATGCAGGAGAAGATATGTCAAAATCCATCATTAAAAAAGAAAGAAGGTACTAAGAAGTGCAATCGCAGATGGAAGATGTGGCAAGAAAACAAGATTGGTTGTTCAAGACATCTGTAAAAGTACAGGGTGTTATACAGCCCTACAAAAGAGGTCAGAAACAAATGACAATGTGACTTCAAAGAAGCTCATGGTGCTCTTCAGATCAGCTGGACCTGACATGGCCCAGAATCAGTGGCAGGGTGCCTCTGGTCACAAAGAGGAAGGACCTCCAGGTTAGACCCTAAAGTGTCTTTGGTGAAACCTCCCTCCCAGGGTGGTGGCTCCACTCCCTCAGTGTCAAATGTCTCCTGGCTCCACCAGAAGTTCAACCAGCCTGCAAGAAAGGAGGTCTTCTCCAGTGGTAGTCTTCCTGGCTCCAGAGCTCTTCCTCTGATTCTGTTACAGAAACAAGCTTTTTCCTCAGGCCAGGCTAAAACCCCACAGGTCTTTTTCTTCCTAACCTCTACATTTTATGAAGTCACTTAAGAAGTTCAGAGCCTTGAATGCTGTTTCCTGAGGCAGGGCATTTAATTCTGCAGTACAATAGTCTTTTGAAGAAGATACAGTCTGATGAAAAATGACCCATTCTGATTTAAAGACAGGAAATAAAACTTCAGGTGTCAAATCATGGTACTTTCATTCACTGAAAGCAGACAGCACATTTCAAAAGATTCATAATAAAGTCCAGCAAATAACTTTTTTCTCAGAATTTGCCCATAATTGACTGAATTCCAGCAGAGAAAAGAGATAATGAAAGGCTGCTCATCTCTCAGCCCAGGCCAGCAGCAATGCTGCAGGCTGTATCTAGCGAGCAAATCGCACCAACCCTGTCCCTCCAGGGCTGGATTTTAAGTGTTAAACTCTTGCAGCTCTGCAACTGCTGGATCACGCCCGTGAGGCCTCATTCCAAATTTTTCTAGCACGTCATTTGCCCCCAAGAGAGTATTTCTTGTTTGTGTTTCAGAGAAAAAGTTACTTTTTTTCCCCTCCCGATCAATTCAGTACCATAGACGTCCTCACTGCAGAATTTCTAACATCGACAACACTGTACATCTTTACCTCTCCAGGGTATTGCTCTCTTCTTTGCAATAAAATAGGTCTGCCGCAGTGGGAAAATTCTCAAGCTTAACTTACACACAGCAGCTCTCTTTTTTCTTGGGAAGCAATAGAGAAATACACTCACAACTCTTCCCATTCTCCATATTTATTTTATTATTCACACAAATGTGAATCGCTAATCAGCATCTATCTTAAATCACCATAAACTTCCTGACTAGCTTGCTTTGTCTTTTCTCTAGGCAGCCAGCCCAGCTGGTTCCCATAGGTACTAGCAAAATAAAACCCTGAGAGGGAGATCTAACATTTTATTCTTGCAAGAAAAAGCTTCTAGTATTACAGCCCGATAAAGCATCAGTCAGCACCTGGCAATGTTCCTGTCTTCTGCTGCATCAGCCCAGCCCCTCCCTGATCTGCATTCCCGCCAGCGGGTGGGAGCCTCATTGAAATATTGACCAAAATAAAAACCTTTCCCATCAATGCACACTGTTACCATGAGCTATAATTTTGTTCACTCATTACTACTCACAGTGGCAGCCTAAGCCCAGGGTGAGGAAAGGGCAGTTTTCAAGGCTGATCTGTCACTTTCCACAGGATTTCTGTACTCACACAGCATGTAAAGAGAGGGCCACATCAGGTGGAAGAGCTCCACTGACAGTGATGGCACCACATTGATTTTGACTCACTCAGATCCTAGTTCCTAATGTTCAAAGAGATGTTGTTGACATCTGTATTGCTTATCTGGGGCTTTATTTGCTTTCCTCTTTAGCTCATCCTTAGAGACAGTATTTGTCCCTAATGCAGACATAATGCACAAGCCTCTGAAATGCATTCACCTGGCTTGCCTTGGTGGGCAAAGGATTGCTCTAAGGGGAGGAACCAGGATGTGACTGGTATCATGGAGCCCATCACCATCACACTCCTTTTGTATGTGACAGGGAAAAAAAATCTGGCCTAAGATGGTACATTCTGGTCAAATAAGGTATTTTAGGTATTAGTTGTTCATCTCTGGAACCAAACAGCCTTTGAGAGAAAAGACTGACCATAGGTCAGATCACATACTCTCTGCTTCTGCTATTCTCAGTTTGCCTCCTGAGCCATCCTGAATGCGGTGTCCAAAAAATGATTGACACCACGCCTGGACAGGAAACAGAAAACGGGATCCAGAATAGCCTGTTGCCACATCTGACATCCAGAGTGCTGCACCACGCTCTGTGGGCTGTGTCAGCTCCAGATGAGTAGCTACGCCTTAGTGAAACAGCAACCTTTCACCTGCCTCCCTTGACAAAAGAGATGCATATCAGTAAATGCAAGAAGGAGTAGAAGCCTCTCAGACTCCCGACTGGAGCCTGACAAGCTGCTAAGTGCCAGTTTGGGTCTCCTTTTGGCCTGTGCCAGACAGGAGGAACTGAGCTGAAGAAGAAAGGCATGTCATGTTCAGTGTCATGTCATGTTCAATGTCATACGTGCTGGGAGGGAGGTCTGACTGTGCCTGGATCCAGGAGAGGAGGTTGCAGTGAAGATAAGAGTCAAAGACTGCTGTGGGGTTTATTTATCTGGCCAACACCACCAGGTAACTGCAGAGTGAGTCCCTCTGTGCATGGCAGAGCATATATGAAGTTGGAGGTTATCATTAATAGGAGTCTCTGGTCGAAAAACGTCAAAGGAAAGAAAGGAGAGGCAGAGCTGTATGTCTCTGTGAGGTAAACACACACCACCAAAAATTAATGACCGAGGCAGGCTGCTGCACTTCAGCTCAAGATCTGCAGGACCAGGAAACCAGAACGATGCAGCTCAGGTGGTGTGAAGGATGCTGATGTCTGCTGGGAGAGACTCGTGGTGGTGGCAGGGGTGGTCTTCCAGCAGATTTAGCTCACGGCAGAGAACATATTGCATTGCACTGTACTGTGGTTCCTTCCAGCCTGGGTCTAATTTCCACCTTCAATCATTTTAAAGCCAGGAAAAAGTGAGAAGCCTAACCCATCTGGCTTCTGTCCTACTTTTTCATACTTCTGTTTTGACAATGTTAATATCCTTAAAGTTCTGGATGTTTTCTGCAGCCTTTGTTTGGCCAGAATGTGCTATTAGTTACTTTTGCTACTCTTAATGAAATGGATTTTTGCCATTCATTTTAAAGTGTGAAGGACAAATGCAGGAAGAAAGAAACACAAATGGAAGAATAAAAGGGCAATCATGTGCTTATGAATGGGAGTTCTGCTGTTTTACAAGTACTGTATAAAGAAATTTATTTCTCTGAATACAAATAACCATGCTTTTGAGTACAAAACAAGTGAAGTTTCAGCAAGGCTGTGGGTGCAGCAGATGGAGTGCTGGACTGGGGAGTTGGAATGTCTGTCTTTCCTCTGTAGGGCTGCCACCAACCTGCTGCATGAGCTCAGGCATGTCCCTTACAGCCCAGAGCCACAACGGTGTTTGAGCATTGCTGGGCTGAGCCCTGTAATGCCAAAATGATGTAGTGCTCTCACAGATGAGCCCTGATGGTTTCAGCAGAGGCAGATTCTCACTTTCAGCATCTGTTTCCCACCTCTGCCAGCGGTCTGTGTCTCTGGTAGGGGTGACAGAGAGAGCTTTTGTGATGAAGCTCCAAACAGAGGTGACCAAGATGTAGATGTGCACTACCATCCCAGCTTTGGGAACAGCACAGTCAGCAGCCAGGGGAAACAAGTGGCTGGAGCTGGTAATACCTCAGATGGCTGCAAGAGCTCATCTATGAAAACCATAAGCAGGGACACCAAAAGTGACACACAGAGCCAAGACTCCCTCACCACCCTGCAGGGCAGAGGCCCTTGAGGACCAGGGTTTTAAAGGCATTTAAGGTCTTAATAGAGGAATTTAATTACTTCCAAAGTATCTTTCTCAAAATGTTCCTGAAATCAGATGAAGCTGTAAATTGTACAAAATTTAAGCAGCATGAGGCATTACAAGGCCTAAGCACCTTTCAGAAGATGACATCCATTTGTTCATCTTTGCTGTTTGTGCTCTCAGAGCAAGCGCTATGATGCCACAAGCACGGCTCACCCTGATGGTGCCCTGATCCCATTTGTGCACTGCTGTAATAGTCACATGTCATGTATTATCATGAGTTGTAGGAGTATTATTATGAGACTTCACTTTCCCCATCCCTTCTCCCATCCCCAAAATCTTATAAAAAACATTTAAAAAGGAGTGTGCAAGTTTTTTTGGTGCAGGACACTGGGAAAACACTAAGTCTTTTCAAGTTGTATCATAGACAAATATTTTTCCTCTCATAGTCATTAAGCCATTTGGGAAAACACTTCACCACTCACCTTCTAGAATGCAAATATCTGATCATCTGTTTAATTTACAAGCCTGTTTATCATAATCTTATAAAAGATTTTTCAACAAGCAAAGGAGCAAAATCGTTAGATGTTTCAAAAATGATTTTACTAGAGAAAAAAAAAAAGTGACACAAAGGCTTTCTCTGTGATTGAAGAAGAAAGATATATAGTTCTTGAAGAGTTGAGGCAATCTCCAGGAGTCTAATTAGCAGAAAAAAATGCTCTTTCATTGACTTCTCAGTCAGAAGAAATGCAAAAAGATCTGTCTATTCAAGATCACAAATGGGACAGAAGCAATGTTATGCACTTATCCCTTGGAGCATCCTGGATTACACATTGTTCTTCAAGACTTTACTGAATCTGCATATTTTTGGCCTTTAGCAAGATAAATTATGAGATGGTGAAAACTGTACATTCTATCCTGAAGTAAAATACCTACTATGTCTCTTAAGAGTGATTTAATTTTATAACTAAAATGAAGACTGCAGGTTCAATCAGTATGGACAAATTTTGCAGATGGAACCAATGCTGAAAGAAAATTTACATTTTTCATCTGATTGTGGAAAATACCTAGAAAAATGCTATTTGATAACAGCATCAGGTTTCTGCACAGACCATGACAGAGCAATAAAAATTCCTCCTTACTAGTTTAGTTTTTGTGTTTTGTTTTGGGTTTTTTTGCCACACAGCACCAATGAGTACTTTATAACCCCAACAAGCTGTGCAGAATTAACATTTATTTGTTCAAGGAACAGGCACAGAGCTGAGGGCCCTGAATTGCCAAATTTGACTTCTGTGTTTAACTGTATTATCACTTTATATTACCACAGCAATTTGAAAGCACTGGGTAATTGGTTCCTTCAAGGCCAGGTTGGATGAGGCTTTGAGAACCTGATCTAGTGGAAGGTGTCCCTGCCATGGTGGGGGGGCTGGAACTAGATGATCTTTAAGGTCCGTTCCAACCTGATCCATTCTGGGATTCTATGACTCTATGAATGCAACTGTTATATGGGTAAATACAGCCTTTCCCATGATCTGCTCCTGCTACCCTGACCGCACACCTGTGCGTGACTGTTTTAACCTGGTCCAGGTTTTGAGTGTCCCTAAAAAGAGCATCTCCCCACCTCTGTCCCTGCTTGCTGGTTCCCAGCCACTCTCTCGGGTGGATGGGAAGGTCAGTGCAGCTGCATGGTGGGAGCAGAGCCAGAGGAAACCTGGCTGTTCCCACCTGCACGCTCCCCAGTGCACCCTGCAGCTCCTGGGAGATGGGGCTGGCAGACCAGGCACGATGGTCCCATCACCCACCTCCTGTAGCACCTCTGTGCTGGTCAGTAGAGATGGGGAAGGTGCAGGGCAGCAAATGCTTTAAGAAGCACGGTTCCTCCCTGCCGTGTCAGGGTGCAGCCAGAGCACCCAGCAAACCACTGAGCCAGTGTGGGGCCCCAGCTTGCCCAGGATGTGAGTCAGAGGGATTTGTGTTCAAGGTGAGTGGAGAGCTCAGGCTCTGGATGCAGCCCAGGAGCAGGCGTGACGTGGGCACACGTGTGTTTGTGTGCTCGCTGTTCTTCCCGGGACCCTGCAGCATGTGTGCTTGTGCTGGCTTCTGCCAGCGGGCAATATCGCCTTCAGCAAACTTGGAAATTAAACAGAAATTACTCTTGGATAAATTATTCAAATATTTGTTTCTATTTAAAGGGACTTTATGGACTTCGCAGTTAAATAAAATATGAAAGTGGTATGATGATAAAGGATGTAAGCATCCTTACCCAAGCTGGGTGGGAGCAAGGGAACAGGGCTGAGCTTAACATCCTCCTCTTCCTTATGGTTACAGGCCAGACACCAAATCCCATACTGTTGCCCCACACAAAATGCTATGTTCTTTCTTTTTCTCCTGAGTAAAGACAGTCTGATGAGGATTTTTTGAGGAATATCAGCAGTCTCCTGCCAGCTGTGGATTTAAGGCTTAGTCTGTTGTAAAATGTTTCAAATACTGACAAAGGTATCAGTGTTTATCAAGATGACAGTGACGGGGCACTTTGAGCAAAAATGTGCTCACTTGCTTCCTGGTGTGGTCCAGCCAGTGCCAGCGAGCCTCCCCCAGCCACAGTTCAAGGATACAAACTGGAAGACATCCCGTGCTCAAATGCTACCTGGAACAGTGTTTGGGAGAGAAAATAAATTAAATGCATGGGCTTGATCTATGCTGTTTTCTGAGACCCAGAGAAGTGACTTCAGCTTTTTTTATTTCCTGTTATAGAAATAGCCATCACCTCTTCACCCATCAACTCCTCACATGTAACAGGGGAATAAGAGTATTTCTTCTTTCCATGTTCAGCTGTGAGCAGGAAGGCCACCTTATCTGATCTCCTAGCATGTGAAAATCCAGCGTCTTGTACACCACCCAATTTCTCTTGCAGCTGGTAGACATTTCTGCAATTTTATCAGCAATATATTTAATTCCACACGGCCCAGTTTTCACGAATGTGGCTGGCTTGGCTCTGGTTCATTCTTTGTACAAAAGCATTAGCTAAACTGCTGGTGGTTTTCTTTCACATCCTATTTATTTTTCTCTCTCACCAACTCTCTAAGCAGAATGTGTTGGTTTTATTTTTTTTGTGGAGGAATTTATATCAACACCCCACCCTCCCATAAATATTGTTGTTATCTGTGATTAAGAGCATATGTCTCAGTCTGGTACACTCAATGCTATTGCAGAGTTATTTCCTAATTGTTCTTTTGCAGTAGAGCAAAGAATAGGATTTTAAATATGAGCTTTGTTTCAAAGGTCATGGGGTGAACTTGGTTAGTAAATCTGGATTAAAAAAAAATAGGGGTTTTTTATGATTTTGAATGAGACAGATTTATTTATTTATCTCTTACTGGGCAAGTCTTTTATCTCCTGGAATGTGTGGCTACTTGGATCAATGATATACATCAGCACTTTGGCATAACTGAAGTTGGACTCTTGTTCCTTAGACACATTAAGAATTGCAGATATTTTTATGTGGCATCATGCTGGAGCTTTATGTTCCTCAACCTTTCCCCATTTAAACATTTTAAAAGCTGCAGGTTGGATCTCAATGTTACTACTAAAAATCAGAACTGACAAATTTGTAATAAAAATGCAATGGATGTTAAATCTATCCCCTGCAGGTCAAACTACAAAATCTCAGTCTGTGGCACCAGGAATTCATATGGGGGAAGGATTTGCAAAAGGTCTGAGAGCCATCACCTGCCATAGCTGAGATGGACAGGGAGAAGGAAGACAGCATCTCCTGGGGCCAGAGACCTGTCCCTGCCTACAAGCGTGGCAATTTCTGTCTAATTATGCATTCAAGGCCACCTTTCTGAGAGGCTTTTAAAAGACACACAAAATCCAAACACCAAATTTCTTGCTCTACCCTAATTAGCATGGCCTCATCCATCAACTTCCTTTGTCTGTAATTGGCTGTGCTCCTCCTAGATAAATTATTTGCCCTACGATAATTTTTATCCATTTCCACAGACAATTTTGAGGCATGGCACCCACTGGCTTTGTGCAGAAGGGGCAAGGAACCAACCCCAGATGTGAAATCTCAGCGTTTGCTTCTCTTTTGGATGTTTCTCCTCCGCTCTTGACACAAAACTGAATTTTAATTCAGAGCACCTCAGCCTGGAGGCCTAAATCCCTGTACGCAGCTGATGGAGATGGGCATTTTTTGCTAGAAGTCTAGCCAGTGTCCCGACAATGGCCCTAAGCTGTGTGTGTCTCCCCTAAGACTGTGGCATATCTTGGTTCTCCAAATGGAGACAGCAGCTGGGAGCAGAGCTGCATTCCTGAACCACTAAAGGCTCTAGGAACACGGTAGCAAGTCTCACGTTTACTGCAGCAAGAGGGTTAAAAGATGTAAGGGAAAGCACTTCCCAGGGGCCAGAGGGACTTAGCTCAGTGCAAGCCTGGAAGGAAGGATGTGGTGGGCAGGGAGAGGGAGATGGGGCTATAAATCCTCCTTACTGCTGCTCTGCTTTACTGAGTGCTTTTGTACTTCCTGTATTTCAGAGTTTAAGTACAGTAAAACCTGGCTTTCCTGAGCTGAAAACCCTTATCTCATCCTGAGTTCCCACGTAAGGGAAGCTCTGGGCATGTTCACTCTGAGATCCCGGCCAGTCTGGGGTCCTGTCACCCACACAGACCACAGCCGCACCAGCAACTGCCTTGCAAAGAGAAAGGCTTTCATTTTGCAGCTCCTGTGCATGCCTCAGGCTGAGCCAAACCTCCCGGGTGTCTGCATAGGGGTGAATCTCCCTGCATGCAGGAGATCACAGCCATAGTGGGGGCCTTGCTTGAGGGGATACTGTGGGAGCAAACCTTAACTGGACGATAAGCGTGCAAAGCCAACAATAGGCATGGTGGTCCTGGGGTATGAACACTTCAGCTCAAAGGTTGCTGGAGCCTGGCAGCCATGCTGTGGTTTGTATGGCCCAAAACAGGGGAAAACACGGGGGTGTCTGTGAAATTGGCAGCTGACAGTGAGAAGTGTGTGAGGTGGGGAGAAAGATGACCAGGAGCTTCATGGTCCCCAGCCAAGCTCCAGGATAGAGCCACCTTCCCTCTCCTCGTGGGCAGCTGAAATAAAATTGGAGAAATCTACTCTTTCTGAAGGCTCAGGGAGACAGGAGAAGCACCCCGGCTGCTACTGTGGCTGCAGAGCTTCGCCTCTCAGAAGGCAGCACACAGCTGCTTGCTCTCTTCATCTGGCAAGGGAGAGAGACGATGGAGGAAGGGAACACGACCATCCCTTCAGTGATTTATCCCTCATGTACGACTTAGGGGTTAAAATATATGTCCAGTGTCAAGGAAAAGGAATAATGTAATTAATCCTGCCTCAGCTGCAAGCACAATGAATCTACCTGTTGTTCTTGCAGGGGGCACCTAATTAAGCAAGGCAGGGACTAGGGAAGGAAAGAGCATCAAATGTACACATCAGAAACCTGCATATAATGTTGAAGAGCTTATTGCACAGGTGTTGAGAGCCCTGCAGGCTGATTAAGCTCTTACCTCTCTGCTTCTTCCCAAAGTCCTTTTGAATCCCTCACCCCACGGCAGCAATCATTCCAGGCTCACTAAGAAAACTCCCCTTGATTGCAGCCTGGTGCTGCCTGGTTCAGCCCACTCTGCCCCTGCCACACCCCCGTGGAAAGAGGTCGTGTGCAATCAGAGAGACAGAGAAGCCAGCCAAGGTGCTGCAAATGAATTTGGCATCATCTGTCAGTTCTGCTTTGATGCGCCTGTGTTTCTTTTTCTCTTCTGTTCAAAAGCCTTTCTGGACTCTGCCAGCCATGCCACAGAGTAGCAGTGTTTTACTGGGAACCAGGACCATGCACCCTATAAACAAGGGGCTTTGTATCAGAACCTTCAAAAAAATTCCGCAGAAATCCCCAAAACTCTCAGATTAAAGCTTGCAGCATTTGGCCCTAGGAAGAAAACAACTGCATCCAAAACACTGTCCATAGACTATTGTCGCTATTGAGTAATATGTGTCTGTGTTTTAATTTTTTTCAGACACTCATAACTCAGCAGTGGGAACGTATTTTTCATAGATCTTGCCCATGTAGTGTCAGGCTTGTTTTATTACATTTATGAGGATCAGAATGTGTAAATAAAAGGGAAAAAAACTACCAATGTTGAGGCTATTTGGCCTTTTGGGTTTTAAATAACTATTAAAGTGGTGTCTGCAATTTTCTACTGAGTACATCAAGCATTATTTCCACCAGGGCCCCCTAAGAGTCCTTGCTGCATCTAGTTTTGTCAGGCAGGGAGGCACGAGAAAAATCTCTGCTCTGCCATATGTATCTCAGGAAACCTGAATAAGAAATAAGACAGAAAAGAGGGAAATTCACAGTGACTGCTCTGGATATTTTTCTCCTTGTTTCTCATCAGCAAATCATGGAATTTTGACCAGCTCATTTAATGCATAAAAAGGCCCTTTTAAACTTCAAAGTATCCAAGATACTGTAATAATACTAAAAACCTTACACAATAGTAGACAGAAAAATGTATAAGAGCTTTTAGTATGGAATCATACAAAGCCAATGGACTGTGCCCAAAAAGGCATTTCAGCACGAAGACGCTCTGTCCATCACTGGGGTGATCAGCCCTCCAGCTATTTGTTCTGATGACAGATCTGATGAAACCTGGACTTTTTGGAAGTCTGTGATTTTTGCCATTGACTCCAGCAGGGACATGGTTTGGATGCTGAAGGTTTCAGGCTAATGGCAATGAGAGGTGAGCAGTGGAAGCAGGAAGGTATTAGTTGGCTGGGCGGATTAAAGCAGGTAGGAGGAAGAGGTCAAAGCATCTGTCTGCCGGCGCTGAACGATTTGGGATGGCAGAAGCAGAAGACTGTCTGGGTGGTGCAGGGTGTAGGGCTGAGTAGTGCCAAGGGAGGACCAGCTAAGGGTCAGCAATATCTAAGAGAGCAGTAGAGGGAAGTTCCTGGCCCTAACACAGCATCCACCCTGCAAGAGCAAGGAATGGGCTTCATTTCCTGCCCTACTAATTAACAGAGCTCAGCCCATTTTGGGCAAGTCCATTTCAAGCTCGATGGTATCCAATCACCCTGCTAATACCCAGCATCAGCAGTGAACTTAAACTTGCATGCTGATTCCTTGGGTATGGCTGTTCTCACTTCATTCTGGACTGACCTCTGCATCTTTAATGAGACTACACATAAACATAAATGCTTATCTCAAAGGGCTGTGGCTTTTTTAGCAGTGTGAGGTATGTGTGGAGCTTTGGAAAGTCCAGAAGTTCCTCTTCCAGTCAGGCTCTGTTCAGCTTCATTCATCTCATGTTGTCCCTTATGTCAAATGACTGGCTTGTTCTCCTCTGAGCTCTGTGAACCCATTGTGAACGTTCATGTGGATTTGCTCAGCTATGGCGGGAAAATAAGGCCTTTGGGTTGAGTGACAAAAATGGTGAGTTCAGAGGAGGCTTTGGTCATCAGATTCATATAGTCCATCAAAAGCTGAACTTGGAAAAGCTTATGGGAAGGATGCGTTGATAAAAATGGGGAAGGAGGCAATGGGAGTGCAAGAGGGGAGGAAAGAATTGATTTATGATGAAGCCAAGGCAGCTGATCTAAAAGAGATAATTATTCTTCTATAACTGGCCAGGGAATGGGGGAGCCATTATGTGGATGAATGGAGACAGCAGAAGCAATTTGTCAGCCTGACTTGTTTGAGTGAGTAACTTCAATTTCTCCTTGTCTTCTTCCAAGTGATTTTTCTTTCATTGTCACACAGGAATGTGTTTTACATTTCAAATTCTTCTGATGCTTGCCTGAGTGAGGGAAGAGAAAAAGGAGGACTTTTGCACAAATATCAGCCATGGTTTTCTGCAGCAGTGCCCACTGGCACTACTGAAGCTACATGCACTCTTGTCAGCTGTTCCCAGTTTTAGGGTATTTCAGACTTGGCTGGAAAATATTCCTTCCCAAGGGAAATTTTGAGTTCAAAAGACACAGCCCAGGAGCAGAATATTTCATCTCTCTTTTTCCATGAGTTTTATTTATTCATATTTTTGGGCTAAAGTGAACAAAAGTTGTTTCTAAAGCTTTCACTTTACAAGCCTAAAGCTGCACTATATGTGCCTACTGAGTATTATTACACTTATGCACTCCAAAAAGGCTGTGGTTTTGTTTCTAAGGTTTGTTTATGGGGACAGTTCATCCATACTCTACAATACTAAATTCTTCCACTTTCTTTTAAAAAGTGAGAGGCACCTCCAGGACTGGGAATGAAAGCCAGATGTGAGATGGAGGTGAAGCATATGGAGAAGTCCTCCAGCTCTGCACCTGAACATCCCTGTCCCCCTGCACTACCCCTGGTGGCAACCAATTCCAAAGGTGTCACTTTTTAAAAATTTTAATTTGTCTGAGAATCATGAAAATTACCTATGAGGGTTCAAAACTTATTTTTTTTTCCTTAGACTCCCCAGAGCCAGTGGACATTTGCTGGGCAGGCCTGGCACACACAGACAGCTAGGGCTCCAGATACTGCCTGCTGCCTTCCTGATGTAGCCCTGTGGTTAGTCTGCTCTCTAGGGAAGGGATCTCCACTTAATTGCTCCTTCTGCCCAAGCAGGCACAGCTCAACATTTCTGATTTACAGAAGAGTGTTTCAGCTGTCAGCCAGCTGGCTCACCCCAAGACAGATTCCCTCTCTCAGGCCCAGGTTTTTGGAGGATGGGTCTGTCCCCATGGCAAAGCGGAATAGAGAGGCTTGAACTACCTCAAGCAAAGGGAAGAATTGCTCCTGGCTCTCCTGCTTTCATCGTTTAAGACTATTATATAAAAGTCTAGACAGTGATACAAGGGGAAAGCATCTTTCCCAGTTGTGTTTTAGAAGAAAAGAGGGAACTTTGTTCTGTGCTTTGAATGGAAGAAGACCTTCAGGGGACTTTCTGGGCTCTGGAGTCCAAGTGACCTGCCAGTAGACCTGAGAAAGGTGAACAGGCCTTAGGATTTGTCCTTTTCCTCACTGTTTCCTTAAAGCTTGGCTTGAGGTAGCTCCCTGCTCAGCATCTTACATCCCCAATGTAAAAGTTAACCACTGCAGTCTTTTAGTGACTTAGCAATTAGTGAGAATTTTAAGAGCACCTGAAGTTATGGCAACTTTTGGAAAATATCCCTCTGGCATAAGCCTGGCTTTAAGCAAGGGGAGAGCCTGTCCTGCTCCAGAGTCTACTCACCACCGTGCAGCAGAGCCACCTGTAGTGTGGCCACAGCTCCCTGAAGAGAAACAGACACTTCTACAGAGAGGTTCATCTGACCTGCTCTGGCTACCTACCTTATAATTAAATAAATTACATCCTCAAAGTGCCTGTTGCTCTCCACTGGTTGTGAAAGGTGATGAGCTCAGATGCATTCAGATTAGTTTGGCACACCTGATGTAACTGCCTGTAGACCTTCCCTGCAGGAGGTTGGAGACTGGGAAGAAGTAGCAGAAAAACTGATGCAAGACTTTGTCACCTTCTTTCGCTTAGGTATGGTACCTGGGAGGCAGGGCAGAGGAACGACGAAGGCGTGTGTGTGATTTGCATGTTCCCCAGGCTGCCATTTATATAAGTCACATTTCTCATATCTTTTGCCTGAATGAGCTCATAAGTGCAAATACTTGCAGCTTCAAATGTGTCCATTTATTATTGAACAGGAAAGGGTAGGGGAGTGCTGCTGTCAGACGCTGGAAATTATAAAAGAAACCATAAGTGATCCTAGTAAAAACCAAGCTGTTATCAGAGGGAGAAAGGGGAGGGAAGGGAGGAAGGCAAAACCCCTGCGTTTATTCCTCTGAGACACAATTAAAACCCTGAATTAAGGTTTTCGGAGAGGACCGTGTTATTCCCTCTGTTTCATGTGCCACACTCCAAACGAATGATGAATCTGCAACAGAAGGAAGTCTTTCATCCCAGCTTTAGCTACTTGACTTAAAGTTTTAGACTAATGAACCCATGGGGCCCCATTCTGCTTGTGCACCAATACAGGCATCGCGACTGGTGTCAGAGGGTGATTGTGGTGTGAAGCCTGGCGTGAGGGGAGGGAGATAGCAGCAGTGCAAAATAGGGCTAATATGTGCAAATTCAGGCTCGAGGTGGTTCAGAGTGAGACCAGCCATCTGGGGATTAGCTGGTAACGGTCAGAGTTGTTGCTACACGCCCAGAGGGAGTGCCCTCTCTTTCAAAGAGAGCTAATTAATTCTTCATGATGGCTTGGACTTGGCTTTTTTTTTTTTTTTTTTTTCTTTTTTCCCAGAAACTCTCGGACATGCGATGGTTCAAAGCTATTAGAGGTGACTGATGATTTTGATTTTTAAGGAATAGCATCTATCTCAGTTTGGGATATGAAATAAGATATTTGCAAATTAAAAACCAGCTTAATATGGCAGATTCTTTTCATTCCTCTTCCCTCAAATGTAAAAAAAAAATAATAAAAATGTAGACCCAAAGCTTATTCAGATAACCCATGAGAAATGGAAAATGCCTTTCTTCAGCTGAAAGAGTTCCTCTTTGTCAATTTAAATGCACTTTTATTTAATGTATTTAACCAGATCAGCACCCAGAGCAGCCTACAAATGAAAACACCAACCACAGAGCTTATGCCTAGAAGCCCTTAGACATCTTTCTCTCCCTTTGATTAGACTGACACATCCCATCCTTGTCTTAAAATAATCATCATTATGTTTCTAAATAGTCAAGGACTGGAGAGTTTAAAATTCCCTGGATGGAGATGAAGTTTTCTGCTCATTGTATGAGTTAATCTTTTTTTATTACGGAAGTTAATGTGATATTGATTTTGTGGGGGACAAAGATATGCTGCCATATTGCTATAGATGCAAATGGTGGTGAAAAAGATTGGCAAAAGGAGATTAATATTTTTTTATTAATTTTGAGAACATTCCTGGCAAATCTGTAGTTGCCCGACACATGAAGTTTTTTTTTTTTTTTTCTGTGAAGTTAAACATTTTTCACTGTTCTTTTGCAGCTATAAGTCTCTTTCTTTCCCTTTCTGAACACATATGTAAACGAAGAGTAATGTTATTCCTTGCTATGAAGTGTTACAGTTAGGTAGCAGCTGTGATGGTATCAGCCAATATGTTGCTTTTAATGATCTCACTTATACATTATGAATGAGGAATTTGCAAGACAGGAAGCACAATCTTTAACTGTTCATCTACTAAAGAGTTTTCTACACAAAAGTTACAGTCCCTCTGACATTTCTGTTTGCAAGAACAACCTGGCATCATTCTTGGCTTTAGATCAATGTGAAAGAGATGCGGTCAGACCACAAGCCATGTTAATAGGCTTTCATAAGTTCAAAAAAAAATCTGGCCTTTAGATCCAGTCCACTTTGTTACACCCGAATAAAATTAACCTGTTAATTTCAAAGCAACCTGGCAGGAGATGTGCTGTCAGTTTTGATACATACATTTAGCAAATGGTGGGTTTTGGGGTGTGCTGCTTAGTTTGCAACCCCTTTCTGAGATGCCACCAGAAAAGAACGTGCTAAAGGCTCCATGACTCCTCCACCAGCCATGAGCTCTTCCTTATTCAGGGCTGGACTAGCCATACCAGGGATGTAGGAACACCCAGTGGACACTGGTGGATGGGGTCCTGTCCACACCTTGAGGGGCTGACGGCCCCAGAGGGACTCCTTGACCCCACATCTCTGCTCAGCTGGGTGCCACTTTCCCTGGCAGACAGACACTGTCTCTTCTTGCTGCTCAGTGATTTGCCTTCAGTCTCATTTTCCTCTCTGTCAGTTATTTCCCTCCTTGCCCTGGAGAATCAGGGGCTGACGGTAAAGGCATCCCATAAGGTGCTCCCAACAACTACATCATTTGTTCTTTCTTCTTAGACCAAGAGGGCTGATATTTTAGCCCTGAACCCCTAGAAAATCAGCTGCAAACTTCTCTAACGCTGCAGGAAACTGCTGTGACTTACGCCCTGTCCTTCCTGCCTTATCGCTGCCGGACGTGAAGCGGAGATTGTTGCCTTCTGCCTTGCAACGACCTTTTGGGTCTTTGAAAACCTTGAAGTCCCCACTCCCTCCAGCCAGCCTTCTGATCCTTAGGCTCTTGAAGTGGTTGTTGCTGGCTGACCTACGCTACGTCCCACCACAGCCAGCTCCACGCAGGATGCTGCCACAAAACCTGAGGACTGTCAGTAAATTACAAGCTGATGCCTCTTCTTCTTGCCTGCAGGCTATTTTGCTACAGCATAAAGGATATTCCCAATTTCCTTAATGGAAATTAGTCTCTTTTATCCTTCCACTTTAATAGGTCACTAAATATATTTGGATAAAAACCCTTTCCTTCATGCCAGATTGCAACACTTTCCTTGGTCAATGAAGGTTTTGGAAGATTTTTGCTTGTTTGTATTTATTGCATAACAAAGGTGTTTCTATGTCCTCCAGTTTGAGGGCTGCTTTGGGTCAGAGAACGGGGGACACAGAGCTTCTTCCCAGGCTCCTCTCATACCATTCAGACAAGGGCAGTGGAGGTGAACACAGCAGAGGAGGAAGAAAGAAAGAAAAAATAACTCCACCAAGGAAAGGAGATACTTGGAAGACACTTCTGCAGCCTTTAAGCCTGAATTTTCTTTGTGTGAACTCACCTAAAATCAAAGCAGGAGTCACAGGGAGAAGTGGTTCAGCTAGTGCTTTGCAGGAAATGAAGTTAGATCATAATTTCTCATACTTATTTTAGGAAACCATGACTCTAGATGCATTTCTGGGTTATATTTATATGCAAAAATTTTAATATGGATGATATACTGGAAGACGGACATTCACTGCCCTACTAAAAGAAAAAATAATGAATATTTACATCTGCTTCAGGAGATGTATAGAGGATAGCCAGAAGGAGGATCTCAGAAATGTTGACTTTGTCCCTTGGAGGCAGGTACACTGAGCCACTCCTGTCTTCACAGCATGGCATACACTTAAGAAGAAAAACTAAAAAATACTGCAATCACCTTCTGGCGGGGTCCCTTGTTCTTGGCACAAGGATTACTGAAGACAGGATGGGAAACACAGTGTGCAAAGGAAGAAGGGCAGAAGAGCAGCCCACTGTTCCTCCTGGTGCTGCACACACCTGCAGAGCATTCTCATGTACATAGTGTGAGCACCTAGAATAATATATGGTATGGCTGTCTAGTTGTAAATGTCTGGGGAGAGTGCTCCATGGCAGATCTGTGCCAGATGCTGTGTGTCCTCTCAGACCTTGTCCCTGCTGAGAACACCTTTTGTCAGACCACGTCCTCCCTCCCCACTGGCCATCTGTACCAAGCTGGGCAGTGACTCCGCAGGGATGTCCTCGCCAGGTCTCTACCCCTTTAGGCACCACATCTGCTGCAGCCAGTATCATGTGGACATGGTGGTCATGAGCTCCTCTGTTGGAGGTCCTGATGCCAACTGGGCACCTGAGCTGGGTTTGCTTAGAGGAGCAAGTGCACCTGGTGCTGTGGCCACAGCATGGGCAGGCTCTGGGAGGGTGGGGAGGTCCCTGCATGAAGTGGGTTCAGTCCTTCCATTGAGGCTGAGGAGAAAATAGAGACTGCTACAGGGGAGCATCTGCTGCCCAAAGTTTCTGTTAAGGTCACCTCTGAAAGTCAGAGGATGTAAGTTTAGGACTATGCCTTAAAAAAAATCCACTTTGGCCACAACACCCACTCCAGCCTCCTTCAGACTTCTTGCAGACACGTCGCCTTACGGCCAGTGGCCGTGATCCAAGGCTAGACGGGAGAAACTGTGACCAGCCTCCTTCCTATTCCTCTTCATTCTTCTTCCCTTTTTTTTTTTTGTTAATTCTCTCTGCCTCCCACTTGCCATTTTGAGTGAGACAATGATTCATTTGTTTATAAATTAATTTACTTATACTTTTCTTTCCCATTCTCTGCTTCTGTATATTTTATGTGTCTACAACCTCCACTACTAAAACCATTTTTAATTAAGAGGCTTCTTTTTCTAATACAAACTTTTGGCATCTTAACCTACATTTTTTTCACTCTACACCACTATAGTTAGATGCCTTCAAGAAGAGGCAGTTGCCTGTTTTTAGGCATTATGCTAATATTTATATATCAGGAAAATGGCAGTGTTTAATTCCTCTTGAGAAAAAAAAAGAAAGATATTTTAAGATCTCTAAATGAAAGACACAGGGCCTGTAAATAAGACTTTGTGTGCTGCTGCATACCATCCCACCTACTGTTCCCCATGAGGCTGTGCAGTGTAGACCTCTTGGCCCTGCTGTGTAGACTCCTTGTAGTGTAACAACCTAATAAATCAATCAAGAAGAAAAAAAAAAAGTCAGCTGAAGTTTTCTCATTGCCAATAGATATCTTTGAGCTCTTTTAATGGCTGCAGCACTCTCCAGTTCATCTAACTGCACTCTCTCTGCCATTTACGTATGGCATTATCTTACGTTTACTTTTCCTTCACAGGGAAAATAAAATATTTTCTCAGGCTGACAGACAAGGATTCATGTTCTGCTCTTTCAGTAATTTGGAAAATGAAAATATACTGCTCACAGGGTGGGGGTTTTTTTAACAGATCTATATTTTATTCTTTCATGTCAGAAGCGAGACAGATTAATGGCTTCTGGAATTTATTTCCAATGCTGATTTTGTTTCCAAAGTTTCAAGAGCGACGAGACAGATCTGCAGTCCTCTCTCCATTGGGAAAAGGAAGTGGCATCTGTTCCTGCTTTGTCCTCAGAGCTGCCAGCAAGGGTGTCTGGATCAACCATCCATCTTCTGCCAGCACATGTAGTCAGCCAGCGACACAGGCCAGAGAGCCCTTTTCTGCTGATGTAAATGAGAATTGGCCTGGAAGTGCTCTAATATGCTTTAAGGAGCCAATAGTCCCTCAGTTTGTTGAGGGAACAAAAGAGTTTTAAATCATCTTTACTTTGCTTGTCCTTGGGATTGGTGCTAAGCAAAGCTTAGCTGGGCTTAAAGACCTTGGCTTATCTCTCTGGCTGCTACTCTGATTTCTGTAATGCTGGCTGTCCCCAGGTAGAGATACACGGCAGGTACACACAGCTTGTGACTTTCTGTCCTAAACAGGATTGATATGCTAAGCTCCACACATGGCCATACTTCCTTACAGGTGAGTTACTTCTGCCTGGTCCTGCTGCAAATAGGAAGGTCCGTGCTGCGATTGCTCAGTACTTCTACCAACACTTTGATCAGACCCAGGTTTCTGGATGGCTTTTTACACAGCTTTCTAGAGATTGCTAATCCAGATTGGTGATTTTCCAGTTACAGACAGCACAAGGTAGACATAAGCCAAAGAAAGACAGAGATATCAAGGGTATGGCCAGGGCAGCTTTTCCAGAGCCCTCAGCCAGGAGAGACCAGAGCACAAGGCTGTGTGAGGGGATGAGGGCAGGAGCAAAGGCTCCTCCTGGCTGGCTTGGAGATGTCCTTTCACACTCACCTCCCTGATTATTATAATATGCCACAGAAACCAAATCAGATCAGTGTGGTTATTGCTCTAATGTAGTTTTCTGTGTGAACTGGAGCAGGAAAAACAGAATACCTGAGCTCCAGAAGAAATCATTTCCACTGACTTTCTGACACAACAGACGCCAAACCCTCCCTCACGCCCACAGCAATTTCTGCATTTCCAAAGTTTGTAGCTGAACCAGAGCATATTTTGTAAACCAGACTTGATTTAAGCTCTTTGTGTGATGGTGAATTCACAATCTCCTGAACGAAATTGTTCTAATTAACTCAAAGGTTGAGAATTTCAGCCTTGTTTTTGATCTGAATTTATGTCTTCAGCTTCCAGCTGCAAAATCCTATTATGCTATTGTCAGTGAGATTAAGGTTTCCCCTTCACACAGGTACACAGGGTAGCATTAATCTGCCCAGTTTTAGATATCTGCAGTGCACACCTATATCTGCATTGGTTGTCAGTGATCTTTGTATGGTCAAAGGAGAGAAATGGAGTCTATCGTGATGTGAATTTCCTCCCTTAAAACAGGTGTCTAACACAGATCAGATGAACTACCCTGCAGAAATGCCTCTTTCTTTCAAACTGGATGGCCAGCTCAATCAAAATTTAAAGAGAGGTAAACCTTCACAGACTAGAATTAGTCGCCACTTAATCTAGTGAAACTATTTGGACCAAGTTATTATTCAACCATCAGAAGAAAAAATCCCCTGTGAAACTGATAGAAATGTTAGGCGTCGAGAGCACTTCCTAGGAAGATTCAACCCTATTCTTCACTCTCTATCTGCAAATGGTGGCTGGTGGCTGGAAATTGCTTTCACCTCACTGCAGAGAGTCAGCAACATGTCTATTTGTCACTTTGGTTCCCTATCACCTTTCAGGTTTATTCAGGTGCAAATTATACCTGTTTCCAGCTCTCAGTGTTTCAGGGTTATCTGAATTTATCTTGCTTCCCCTCAAGTAGATTACATGGAAGAAAGAGTCTTGATTTTTAAAACTGAGGAAACTAATAGGATAATTATTTCCTTTCTTTCATCTGATCTGATTTAGAAATTACTTCTGCCTCAGCCATGGAGGATAATAGAATATCCAAAGAGAGTTCAAAGCCTGTTTTTTGTTTTTTGGAGGTTTTTTTTTCCTGGATGGAGAAATGGGTTAAAATCAATAAGATTCAACTTTAATTGATTTCCTATAGGGAAGAGTCTGCCCTATAATATCTGAAAGCCATTACTCAATGTCTCTTTGAAGTATTAAATTTATTATGAAAACCCTAAAGATATTCTATTTTAAATCCATGGAAGCTTATGTGCTTACTGGATTATAGCTGTGTATTAAATATAACACTCACCATCTAATGGATCACAGCAGCATTTTCACACTACTATCATTATTCTGAATCTGGTTTTGCTCCTGCACACTCACACAAAAGGTACCTATAAAATGCCTATCTGGCATTATGCCCACTTAATTATCATCTCAGGGATTATTATAATGGGAACGTGGGGATCTCCTTTGAGAGTACAAGGCCTATATAATAGCATCTCTTTATGCTTTAATGTTTAGTACCTTCCTTTTGAGAGCAGCCCTGCGGAGAAGGACTTGGGGGTACTGGTGGATGAAAAGCTGGACATGAGCCAGCAATGTGCACTCACAGCCCAAAGGCCAACTGTATCCTGGGCTGCATCAAAAGAAGCATGGCCAGCAGGTCAAGGGAGGTCTACTACTCCACTGTGCAGTGCTGCATCCAGTTCAAGAGTCCTCAGCACAAGAAAGACATGGACCTGTTGGAGCAGGTCAGAGAAGGCCACAAAAATGATGAGAGGAATGGAACACCTTTCCTATGAGGAAAAGCTGAGAGAGTTGGGGTTGTTCAGCCTGGAGAAGAAAAGGCTGCAGAGACCTTATTGAGGCCTTTCAATACTTAAAGGGGGCCTATAAGAAAGATGGGGACAAACTTTTTAGCTGAACCTGTTGTGATAGGACAAAGGGTAATGGGTTTAAACTAAAAAAGGGTAGATTTACACTAGATATAAGGAAGATATTTTTTACAATGAATGTGGTGAAACACTGGCACAAGTTGCCCAGAGAGGTGGTAGCTGCCCCACCCCTGGAAACAGTCAAGGTCAGATTGGATTTGGCTCTGAGCAACCTGATCTAGTTGAAGATGTCCCTGGTCACTGCAGGGGAGTTGGACTAGTTGACTTCTAAAGGTCCCTCCGACCCAAATTATTATCTGATTGTATGATTCCTTCAGATGCCCCAGCTGTCTGGCAAAGGGTCCTGGATTTGTGGTGTTGTTAGTGGTGGTTTTGCACTTGTCTGTGTGTCTAGCCATGGGATTTTCCATCCCTGCATTATGTTTGTATTTACTGTGCCTCACACAACAAACCTTTTGGTAGCTCTTCCTGGAGATGTAGTTTCTAAGAAGAAAAACAGTATCACCATGCCCAGACCTTTACAGGTCCAGTGGTGCTTGGGCTTTGTCATCCCCAGCTCCACGCTGAAGCTGCTACAAACCACAAGCCAGGCAAAAGTGTGACTCAGTGAATGTCTCTCACCTATGTTTTGCTATAGCACAAAGCAAACAACATCTCAGTTTGTGACTTCAGGCTACATCTACTGATTAAACTCGCTGAGTGTAAGTAGTCCTGACAGCTCCATCAGTGGAATGTTTTATAGAGCTTCAGCCAACCTAGCACAGAAGATAACTGCTGGGATTTCTGCCCAGCACTCATGCACCACTGCTGGCTTGGGATGGTTGTAGTCAGCATGTGCAAAGACATGATCCGATGGCAGTGTGCAGGCTGATGGAGAGGGCAGGGAGGGGCTGATACTGAAATTATACCTTACTGGGAGGAAGGCAGAAGGCGATGATGAGACCTGAGCCTGCAGAGGAGGAAAGGGGAAGGCATCAGGACAGCTACTTCTCAGTGGTTGTTGTCAAAGACAGCGTTGGCACCACGGACCTGGGACACAGTTGTGGCCCCTGGCTGTGCTTCCTGGCTGCATACTGGCTATACTGGGTGGGAGCCATCCTCTGTTGCTCTTTAGCCAAAAACCTGGGACAAATGATCCAATAAGATCAAGGCTCATTATTTCATTACATCTTCAGTCAGGATTTATCCTGAAAGTAGAAAAGAAACTTTTCTAGTAAATGCAAACGCTGCACTTCAGAAGCTTCTACAGAGTAAATGTGCAAATAGTTGCTCTACTGCTGATGAAACATGCCCAGGTCCATTAACAGAGAAAAAAAATTATTCCTAAGAAGTAAAACTACTGAATGATTAAATATTTATATAGATCATGGGCTTTGTGTCAAATGTTTTTCTGTTTATGAACTAGAAACAATGGGCTTTTCTCTTTGTCCTTTTAAAACTTCTTTAGCAATGTTATGAACTGTTAGAGATGGAGCTTTGACAGTTCTAACTCATGAGCTAGGGAATTAGTTTTTAATTCCTTTTCTTGCCTTAATATCTTAAATAAATCAGAGATTTGCCTCTTCTTTATTTTTTGAGGGGTGGGAAGGTGAATGAAGTTATAGGGAATGGTCATAGCTATTCAAGAATCTCAACATGGAATGAGCAGGGCATGCTCAAGCACTCAACCAGGGAATAAATTCACTCTCTTTCTAATTTCCTTGCAATTTTTGCCCTGTGGATCATTTGAGCTGGAAGAAGTTTCCATCAAAGTGTTAAAAATAGGGCATTTCCCAGGTGAGTGTAGACTTGTGAGCACAGTTTGCTCCTCCCCACCTCTGTGAGAGTGGAGTTTGCACAGCACTGCGGTGAGCGGAGCCTGCCTGTGCACGCACTGCAGCATTGCACAGTGCTGGGGCTGGAAGGAACACAGGGCTCTCCGGTGGGATAGAGTTTGGGCTTCTAAATCCAAAGGTATTCTCTCTGGACATGCAAGACCTGAAAATTTCCCACCCCTAGTCACGCAGCTCCTTTTCACAGATATTTTCTACCAATGTTTTTGAACTAAGGTGGAATTGGAAATATGCTGATGCTACTCCAGTGCCTGGAATAGTGTGATAGTTTAATTTAGCTGGCACCAAACAAGACACAACCACTTGCAGCACACGGCTCCGCCCCGCCCCTCTCTGCCCCTACTGGGGAGAGAATTGGAGGGTAAAGGTGAGGAGACTTGTAGGCTGAGATAAGAACAATTTAATAATTAGAGTAAAATAAAATTAAAATAATAAGAATAAAAAGAATAATAAGAGTAATAATGATAGCAACGATATATATATATATATATGAGTGATGCAGAGTACAGTTGCTCACCACCCACTGATAACGATCCCAGAGGAGCTAAAAGGAACCTCAAAACCGAAATCGCAATCCGGGAAAAGCGAGCCCAAGCAATTGCTGAGAGAATCCCCCCCCTTCCTGGTAAATCCCGGTTAATATACTAAACATGGCCTAATATGCTATGGAATATCTTATTGGCACATACAACTGTCAATTCTTCTCCACTTCCCCCTTCCAGTCCTCTGTTCTTGGAAGCTGCCCAAGCACAGTGTTCTTGTAGTTATCAACATTGTTCTCATAACAATCCTCACTCAAACCAAAACACAGCGCTCTCTAGCTACTAAGAGAAAATTAACCCTATCCTAGCAAAAACCAGGACAAGAAGCAATGGGTAGTGCCACTCTGTAGCTTCATACTTCAAGGATGAAAACTTGGATTCTCAGGGTCGGATATGGAAAAATAAATCCCAGTGAAGGGATGGACCTTTTCACTGGTGTCCTGGAGTACCCAGCTCTTTGATATGGAAAAAATGTTCACAGCTATTTATCCCATCCCCAAAGCCTCTTCAGATTGCTTTTGCTTTTGTACTTCATATTTATTCTTAATGAACAGAGAGCAGAAATGGTTGTTCTTCAGGAATAAAACCTTTCCCACTTCTGTATGAACCACTCCATCATTCTGAGCTCACAAGTGCAATGTGAGGAGAGTATAGGCTCCGGGGCAAGGGCAGGGGAGGGATGAGAAGGAATTTAACCCAAACAGGGTAGGTTTGCTGTTCATTACTTGCTCTCATTTGAAAGGCTGCAGTTGTCCAATCAGGACTGCAGCAGCAGCACCCCTGAGAACTGTCTGTAGCAACCACATCTTGATGAAAAGTGCTTACAAAATCATAAAATGGAGAAAAATGTGAACAATTTCTAAAGCCTAGAGGTTTTATTCTCCCTGAGAGTAATTTTTTTATTCTTTTAAAATTAAATTCAGGCAAATACTGAACTGAAATATCACTTCAAAATGTAAAAGTCAAAATGTTTCATTTTAAATACATTGAAAAGAGACATTATGTTTATTCTCCTCTCTTTTGTTTGGGTCAAAGGGGCTCATTCTTGTATGTAAAATGATTTTTCATATTCTAAACAAACGTATAGGTAATTTGATTGATACAAGAGATATTTTTAGTGATACAGTGTTTGCCTGAAAGAAATTCTCTAGTGCTTAAATAAAAGCTTTTTAATAGTGAGTAGAAGATAGGGCAATTCCCTACAGCCTAAATAATTTCACATACAAATGTAGGCAGTGGTTGCCTAGGGCAAACAACTAATTTAAATTTCATCTGCAATTTCTTAGGAAAGAGCAAAATCTTAGACTTTTGAAGCAAGTTTTATGATGAACTTAACAGGTTTTGTTCTATTTTATGGAGACCTTTAAAAACTGGTTTCCTGACTTAGCAAACGTTTCTGCTTCTTTGCAAACTGAACCAGAGTATTTCCACTAAATATTTGGACTATGCAAAGGATTCTTAAACATTATTAGAGGTTTCTGACCTTAGTGTTTGTGAAGCCTTTGATGGGAATGGAAAAGTCTGGGAATGGTAAAATCTGGTGCTCATAACGGAAGCAGAGGAATAGAGATGAAGTGTTTGGTGGTACTCAGCAAATGTGAGACTCATTGCTGGGTGTGTATTTCTGACTAAAAAATACTGAATTGTCAAAATGTAATTACAAGTCCAATAAGAAAAGAAAGACTTGATGTGGCAGGGAACTGAAAATCTCTTTCATGAGAAAAATCAGCTTTTTTCATGCTTGGATGCCATGGCAAGGGGGCATATATAAATATAATGCAAGAAAATAATGTATTGATTTTGCCATTAGATGGGATAATACACACTCTGTTGTTCCAGGAAAGGTTAATCATGTTGCCCAAAAGAGAAACATGCTATTATGTTCTAATCTATTCCTGAAAGTAATGAAAGTACATTTAAAAGGTATTACCTTAGGCTACAACAGAGTGTAGGAGAGGCTAACTATTAACTTAACATACCACATGATGAGAAACAGGCGTCAGCGCTTATTGGAGGGTCAGACTTTGCCAAATAGGGTTTAAAAGTGAGTTTATTTGTTAATGTGCCAAAACCATCACCAGATTTGGTTTGCAGAATACCAATGAGTTTCCCTCATTTCTCCCCTTCTTGGAGTGGTAGTCACAGTTAATGTGGAGTGAAGTAGAGATCTGCAAGTAAACAAGGGGAATTTTGCATTTCACCTTGACGTGGTGAATCACATTTGCATGCCCCTCTTTGCTGCACCCTATGTTTGGCTGGTGCCACCACCCTATGGTCATCCACTAGACAAGGCATTTAGTCAAACAGATGCCCTATTTGTACCTCATGGAGAGGAGCAGGCACCTGTAGAAGGCAATTTGTCTGAGCTTAGATGCCTGTTTTAGGATCATATGAATGAACCACTAGCAAAACCTCCTTCTCTCAGTCTCAGCAGCAAGTTTAGAACAAGGAGTTCATTTTCAGATAGCTAAAGATAGCTTGGTTAGCTTAAGACTAAGATACCTAAATGTAGGTGTTTGTGTATGAACTATCTGCCTGAACTACTTTTATGGTCAGGGCAGCTGGGGTCAATGCCATCCAAGGAAGATGACCACACGCTGCATCTACTACAGGGTGGGTTGAATCCTTGTCCAGGCTTCTCTGACTGTAAAGATAAGGGTTGCAAGTAAAAAAATGATCAATTCATGCATTTTGTACCAAAGTCAATATCAGAGTGGCTTATTAGTTCATTAAAAACATGTAATTAAATCTGCAATCAATTAACTATACATTCAAGGTCAATATTAGCAATACAACAAATAAACTACAATAGGAGACACACAAGGTCAATACACCACTACAGACTTCTAAACGCCCCTCTATAGCCAATCCCCCAAATTCCAGTTTTGCAGCCCCATCCCCACTGAGTTGTATTTAACCCCCCAGGCCATGCAGGCCACAAACAAAACCCCACTGGAAATGTTGGTTCCCTGTCTCCACAACCCTTCTGGGGGAGGTGTAGGTGCTCCAGCTTCATGTGTACCTGTGCTGCAGCCTACAACCCACTAACACACATACGCCGATGAGAAATCTCCCATGAGTTTCCCTGCATGAGCACCCTAGGTGAGGGTTCCCCACTCTTAGGACAGGTCTCTGAGGTGTCTAGAACCAGTTCACGTGTCCTGGGGTATCTGAGACATACTGAGAAGGCTGATGGATATGACATGGGACCTATGTGACATTGACACCATTCTGGGGTAGCAGCTGGAAGTCAGATAGGATATCTCAAAACATCTCAGGTGACACTGGACACTTACCTCTAGGCAACTGAAACCAAGGTACATGTTCTTCTGTTTTCTTCATATATGCCTCAATGTCTGTGTTCAGATGGACTGTGATCAGTCCTAGAGGCTGAATCCCATGAGCTCATGAAAACTTTCAGATTTCATTCCTTGCTGCTTGTGTCTACAGGCTTTCTGCTCTTGCAGATGTTTAATAGCTGTCTCCTTTTAGCTAGAGTTCCTCTTTCAGTGAAATAAAAAGGTAGGTCTGTAGGCTCCATACTCTAGTCCCTCCATCACCTTTGCCATTAAGTATAATTTTCCTAAGAGCTGAGGAGGGAGTGATGGAGAGACAGGAGACATTTCCAAGAGTGTAGGAAATCTCTGAGTACTGAGGCATGCCCTTTTTTGAGAAATTGTAAGTATGTGAATTGATTTCTATTTCAAGTAGATCAAAGCTGGCCAGCAATTAACCATTTCCAGGAATTACTGGCTGACCCCTGCAGTGTAATGCATGGGGAAGACATTTTCACTGCCAAGCCTGCTGTTTCATTCAGCGTTTTGGGTAAGGAGTACTGATTAGCCAGACAGGGTCAGATCCTGGCATCAGTGCAATCAGTCTTCCCACCACCTGCCTCTTTCTTCTGAGGTCCCAATGTGAGGGAAAGCAGCAAAAGGGAAAGGGGATGTCACTAGGCTCTGCCAGGGTGGGACGGTGCAGTGTTGTGAGAGGGCAGCATGTCCTGACCTCCCCAGACCAAAACCCAGTGTGTCCCTCAAACCACTGAGATGGATATTTTATAAGATCATCCAGGTTGTGTGTTCATCCTTCACATCTGGAGAATTTCCCCTCTTGCCTCCATTCCTTTGGCTTTCATTCCTCCTCTGCCTCAGAGTCACCCATTTCTTCCACATCTTTTCATCCATACTTCTTCAGGAACATTTACTTAATTGCTTGGGGATTAATGGTTGTCACTCACAGTGGGAATATGCTCCTTGCAGCTCCCCACAGATATGGCTGGCAGAGGGACACTGGGGGTTTCTCAGGAGTAGAAGGCAGGAAGAAAGTCTCCCACTTAAATAGATATGACCCCAAACTAGGAATTTGGCTGTGCTGGAGTTTGATGCTAAATGCTGTGGAACTGTCAGATCAGCCTCTTTTTCCTGTTCCCTTTGAGATTTTTTTTTTTTTGGTCTTTTTCTGTAATGATCCCACTCAAAAATACCATTGAAATCTTTTCAACTGAAAAAAAGACTTTTTAATGACATGGAAGTTTTGATGGAACTGTTTCCATTTTCATTCCTTCTAAAAAAAGAGCTAAAGCAAACTTTTTAAATTTGTGCACAGAAATTTAAATACATGACAAAAGCACATTTCCAATGACATTTTTCTTTCTTGTAATGTAAAAAAGATTTTTTATATATATGTATATACATATTTATATCTTCACAAAGCTGCTTTTACAAAGAAACACAGAAGAAGCTTTCAGAAACATTGCAGTTGATTTTCCTTTTTCAAAGCAGGAATGTGATAGTGCTCATGGGGACAGCTGATGCTGATCCTTCTCTCTCAGGGTCCTCACCAGGAGAATAAAAGTAGTTACAAAATTCACTGTGTTAGCCTACAAGCTCCCTGTGGAATGTGTCCTGTCACAGTGCTGGAGTTTTCCAGGAATTCAGGTATTCTGGCATGCACTGGTAGTGAATGGAAGAGATAAATTAAGAAGAGGTCTTTTAGGAAGACCTCAATCCACAAGGCACTTCATGGGCTGGGAGGGGACAGTACCCAGCTTTGATTCTTACAGTATCTGCAACTTGTCTGCTGGTGGCATTGGAACAAAAGCAAAAATTTACTATAAACTGGCTTGTCTGGCATTTCTTTCATCTCCTAAACACCCAACTTCATCCATCCTTATTTCTTCCCTCCCTCTCTCCCTATTTCTTCTCCAGAGCATCTGTCACACACAGCCTTATCTTTCAAGCTGCAAAGCTCAGACTCTTGGCCAAGTCCTTGTAATCATACCTAGGGAATTGTAATGTCCTTTTCTGTGCTCTTTACAAACTTCTGTCTTGATTAGGTACTCTTAATGCTGCTGTGAATTGTGATTTCCTTGGCCCTTCACTTTGAGATGGATCTCTCTAAACCTCCCTTCACAGGCTTCATCTTCTCCACTGCTTTAAAGTTTTGCTTTTTTTTGGAGAGACTTCATGTTTTTTCTTGAGTTTACCTGCCGCTTTTCTAATTGATCAGTCTCTCCTTTACTGCTGTGTTACATCTTTTGCTGAGTGCTTTTGGAGGTTTTTAGGAACTACTTCCTCCCATTAGAAGGAATTGTGGGTTGCCATCTGCATAGCTACTATATCCTACTCCTCCAAACTCCATCCTTTCTGACTGCCCACAGGTGTAACAGACTCACAAGTATTAAGTCCATGGGCAACCACAAATCCTATTGTCTGACTTCCCATTAACATCTCAAGGCATTTAATTTCATCTGTTTAATTCACTCCTCTAGTGACCTGTGATTTCTCTCCAGTAGCATATTTACACAGTGCAATAAAGACCCCTCTCATGCTTCCTTTTGATAAACTAAATGGATCCACCTCTTTAAGACTTGGAGACGAAGGTGTTTTCAGGAGCCATCACATTGCTTCATATGTGTCTTCTACATTCTCAGATTTTGAGCACCAAAAGTGCATGCACATCCCAGCACTGCACTTGGCAGCATGTCCTGGATTTCAGTGTCCTGCACGGAGGATGAATGTCTTCCCTGCTCCTTCTCACCACTGTCCTGGTTTTGCAGCCAAAGATTGCATCAGAAAACTTCTAGCCATGGCATCTTTTGGAGTACAGGATGTGATTCTGCTTACACTTGAGCAGCTTCTTCATTATGAATCTGACAACCTTGCCAAAATTAGCACTTTACCTTTCTGTGTTTCCAAATTTTGCACCTTTCTGCTAAAAATAATTTTGTTAGAGTAGGCCCAGGTTAACAAGCAAATCAGATTGCTTTGGTGACTGATTGGTATTTTAATTTACTCCTGTAACACTTTTTGCATGACATAAACATTTCTTGGTAGTTTTGTGATATTTTAATAATGAATTGGATAACTTAATTGCTTAGCTGGCTGGATACATCTTGGCCTAGAACAGAAGGAAATTTGCCAAGTATGTGTGATACAGGTGCATCTTCCTTCTCCTCCTGACATCACACAAAAATTGCTTATGGGACATTTATGTCTGTTCTGGACCATTATTACCCATCTCCCAACCTCCTTCTGATAACTGGCCTATCTCAGTTTTTGCTTTTCTCCCTGGCAGATCTTCTTTAAAACCTCTACATACTGTTCTCAGGGATAGATTTTTCTCTGGTGCCTTTATATAAATTTATAATTTTTCTGTACCTCATTAACTTCTCATTTATATTGATTGCTAGCTACTTTCCTTTTTTTCCTCCATTTATTATATAGTGATATTTTATTTCTAGTTGCTGCCTTCCTTCCATTGTTGAACTAGGATGGCCTTTTGCCAAAGTTCTCAGCTTGACATCAGTCAGTCTGCTGAGATGCTGAGACTATTAGCCGCCATCCTGACCAATATTGTCTCCTTGTTTCTTGCTTTCCCCCTTTCCTCCCAGTCAGTCTGTCTGTCTCCAGCTACTGTTTCTTGTTTCCTACTTAGACGAAAAGCTTTTTAGTCAGAAATTTCTGTCTTTGCACAGTATCTACCGGGACATGATCCATTGCAGCAACTCAATAACCCTAAGCTGGTGGATGTTCACCAGGGGAAAAGCTGTAACTGCTTCAGAAGGTACCTCCCTCCAGATGCAACACACAAAGTGACCATGCAACTGTGCCTGGACAACTTCAGCATAGAGGAGAGCAGAGCAGCTGAAACCCCTGCTAAGATGCTTTCAGTAAATATTTCATTTTGTGCTGAAATGGGTTAGGGCTGCTCACTTGGTCAGTTGATTGTATCAGTCAAGCAGGGTGGTGAAGAAAATTTTTATGAACAAAATTTAATCACAAAACTTCAAATACTGTGTGAGCAAATGATGGGCTGTACATATTACTCCAACAAGGAACAATTAACTGAGCCTGGACACAGGACACTGCTCCCTTTGGCCCAGGCTTTCTTTGATTGCTTTTCCCATGGAGGAAGTGGGAGAAAAGAAGTTAAAAACATCTCCATGCTCTAGTTGCATTAGAAGCCACCCTGGTGACGCGAATACCTGTTTCCCTTTCTCTAAATAACACACTGCTGCGTGTCATGAGCAGTGGCTTTGACTAATGTAATTATTAAATACTCAAAAGTTGTACTTGCATTTGTCAAAACAGATCAAAGTTATGCTTTTATTAGTTCTCCATGCAAGTAGTGTGGCTCTGAAAATATATCAGTTGCTACTTAGTATTCAATGGGTGCAAAGGAAATGAAAGCAGCAAAAGAGGGTTTGTGTGTGTGTAAGGCTATTTTTCAATTAGTTTGCTTGTGGTTTTCAGCATTAAATTGGGTAAGCGAAAGATGGTGGATAGGACCCATCTGCCAGGAAATTGCTAGCATGTGGCCATCTGTTGCTATCCTGCATTTGATCAGTGGTACTGAGTGTGTGCTGATTAATTCATTCACATCCCTCTGAGGTACACAGTCTGTCTAAGATACATCCTAATAAATAAAAACTCAATCAGTGAAAAGCACTTTGTGCAAATATTGAGTAATGCCACTATTGTGTAGAACAAACATAAGGGACTCTTCTCCTTCTCCTTCCACTCCCCCCACCAGCATGGCTAGGATCCCATCTGAAAGAAAACCAACTCACATGCTCAGGAGCAGCCCTTCCCACACATATTGCAGGTATTGCTGAGGCTGAAAGTCTAGATGCCACCGAGAAAACAGACCAAATTCTTGGCAGTTTTAAGCTCAGTAATGACAGGGAACTTCCACCAAGACCCAGTCCCTCCGCTCATCTGAGGTGACCCTCATGCTGTTCTCCTCCTTTCTTCAGGGGCTTGCAGGCTCAGCTTGGCTCATAGGTTACCTGCTGACTAAAAGCAAATCCCAGCACGTCCTCAGGCCATATCAGGGGCACAGCCAAGGCCAACCAAGAAAACAGCTCCAACCTGGAGACCCTATAGACATCTGCACAGGGAGCGGAGCACAACCTGAATGTGCATATGCTCCCCCCAGCTTAGGAAAAGGATCTGCACTCTCTATGGGCTTTCCAAAGAAAAAGACATCTTTTGGCAAAGAAATTTTTTACTTCCTTTAAAATGGAAAAGGATAAAATGTTCCTGGTGACCAAAGTCAATTTCTCTCTCCAGCTTAAGATGGATAAATTAGATCTTTACATTTCACAATTTTTACATATTACAATTTTCAAAAACTCATACACTGTTTCCTTTCCAGCCCTAACCTTTAACATCTTTGATATGCTTCCTCTGTTGCACTCCCAATCTCACCTCCCACAGCCCTCTACAGTTCACATGGACCTTCCCATGTCTAGCAGAAGAGGAGAGTCAGGGCATCCAGACCTTCTAGGCAGTCACATAGTTTGGGATTGCAACAAAGTGGATAGAGGTGAGCTTCAAGATGCCACCAAGCTGCCAGATGCAGATAGAAGGCTAACTGTGGAGAGGGATGCATTTACAACAGCTAGTAGGGTCACTGGATGTTGTAGCAACTATTCTGAACTGCTTGTGCTTCAGGCATCAGACAAAAATATTAGCAGGTATTCAAATGTTCTACGATGTCCCTCTATTCTCCAGTATTTTATCACAGCTCAACACCCACTTGCAAGGTGACAAAGGCCAGAATTCTAAATCCTTTGAGTGAGCAGCCAGAGGATTTGATGTATTTACTCTCTAGAGTGCAGAGAATAAATATTTATGCTTGCCAAAGAACTGTTCTAAATAATCTTTCTCATTTTGTGCCTGTTTGGGTAGCACATCACAGCTTGTTTCTCTAGACTCATCATTGCTTTCATAGCCTTGATGAGCCTTATGATTGTTTTAATACACCAGATCCTTGGGTAAACCCAGTGGTACTATCTGAGCCTTTCATTAGGGATGTTACAACTAAAAATAGCAGGCATGCTCAGAAGCCATGGTGATCAACTCTCTCTCTTGCTACAATGAATAATCCTCTTGTTTTTTTTTTTCTCAAAACACGATTTAAATGTGGGAGGGTTTTTTTACAGCATTTTACTCTAATGGAAAGTTCATAGCCATTGTCTTTCCTTTTGTCATGCTTAAACTTAGGGGAACGACAGGACTGAGCAGCAGGAAGAGCTGAGTTAAGAATGCCATCCTCTACAAAGCAAAATCACAGATTAAGTTGCTTCCAGGGAGAACTATTTACTATTCAGTCTTCAAATAAAAGAGAGAATGAATAGTATCCCTTAGCAACCCTGACAAAATCCTTGATTTATAGCAAGAAATAAACAGTTGAGTTTTATTAGATACAATCACATAAGTCCTCAAATCAGAGGTAATTCAAAGCTGGTAAGGTCCAGAATGGTGTATTTGAGCACTCCTTCAGCTCTGTGCTCCAATTTAGCCATCTTTGCAAAATGAGCTTTGTCAAAACTTGTAAAATATGACTCTATCATTGAAGAAAGAGTGAAATTCACCCAAGGTGACAGCAGTCCTCTACAGCATCCTGGCTCCTGGGAATTCACTGGGCCCTTCCCCTCCCTCCTCCTCTCCCCAGGAGTTACTCTGCTGCAGAGGTGAGCAAACCCAGAGTCCTGGCGATGTATGGGTGGGACTGCACATGCCTGAAAGAGACAGGGACTTTGGGGTCTCATCCACTCCTAGGCTGCTGTATCATGGTCTTGTTCTATATCTTGAGAATATTTGCGTGTTTAGGGACTAAACCCATTGCTTGCTCCCAAAGCAGCTCACCTTTGAGTATGTGGGGACTGGCTGAAAATTCATGCATAGAAAATCTGTGGGTCTCTGATCCCTTCTCCTGCAAACTGGTTTCTGCTCCCGGGATATTCTAACCTGACATAATTAACAGTAGAAAGAAATTACGTAAATAGAGATTTACTGTCCTTATACATTAGGTTTTGCTTTCTCTAACATTCAAGTAGACGTTTCAAAGGTGGATAATTGGTGCTGCAGAAGGTAGTATGGGAGCTAGTGGAATAGCCCTGTAAAAGTATTTTGGTTATATGTGATCACTGTGAAATTGCTTTCTATCAGCACCTGCAATGCAACATTTAGGGTGGATATAATGGAACAAATGAATTGGATTTTATTTTTATATTAAATAGAAAATCCTCGTGAGAGGAATCTCAGCAAAAAATGTCAAAGTTTAATTGCTTTCTGCATTTTTGCACACACACGCCTACACAGAAACAGCTGGCATCGATTTTCCTCACACCTTCAGGGTTCCAGTGCTCTTCCCATGCTCTTCCCATTTCTGGAAACCTTAGCTGGTGGCCTGTGGTCTTCCAAACCCCCTAGCACAGCAAGCTCTCAAATTAACATTGCAGGCAGCTGAAGAAGTGCCCTGTTACCTTCTGGACACCCAAGAGCAGACCTTTGCAAAGCTAAGCCAGGGGTTTATTTGTAGGTGTAACTAAAACCAGAGGAATGGTTTCCTTCTGAGTGTGGCAGTTGCCATATTTCTCTTCAATAAAATTTACGTTTAGGCAAAAGCAAATGTAGTTTTATATATATATATATATATATATGCCCCAAATAGATAACATTTTTGCAGACTTTTATAACCCCAAATTAAGGGACTTTGAACAGCTTCAGTCATTGCTCTCACCCTGCTCACATCCAGCCAACAAGCTGCCAGACCAAGGATCTCTGCATAGCCCTGATGTGTCTGGAGACACTGATTTTCATATTAACTCTGTCCTCAATTAACACACAAAATCACCATGAGCAACAAAGGACTTTCCATACCAATGACCCAAGCGGTTTTATGAGCGTTTAGCAGGCACCAGTCTCACATCTATAATACAGGACTGTTTGCTTCCAGTCCTGACTTACACTGTTCCCTGAATGCCTGTTTATTACAGGATGTGAGAATGATGGGACATACAGACATCTGTGTTAACCTCACTGTGTTCCCTGTCTGAGTCCTGCCCTAATTAAATTTGGGAGCCTGGTAATTTCTCCACGGACCAGTCTGCAGCACAGACAGCAAGTTCTCTGCTGAGATAATGAAACTGTTATAATCTGAGAGATATGTTTTCCTGGGTGGCAGAGTTTATACCTGAGGTTAAAAAATAGCAGAAAAAGATTGAGTTTTTACCATTTTTCAGTCTAGATGGTAACCAGCATTTTTGCAGCTCCCTGGGAATTCCCCCCACACCACTGACAACATGGTGAATCTACTCTGCCACATCTCTGATGCTCAAACATGTTGAAGTTCACGGTAATTTGTAACACGCTGTACTGCAGAGCCCTTTAGAAGTCGACATGATATATTTGTTATCAGCAACCAGAGCTTTTGTTTTTCTCAGTGAGCAGGACGAGAAGCCAGCAATCCTGCTGTGCTGACACGGGGCTGGAGAATAACACAGCTCAGCCTCCGTCCTTGCAGCCCGATCTGCAGAATGGGCTAACGCTGCTCTCAGCATTCGCCTGACGTTTGCTGGGAGGTGCTACAGGATGTATTATCTTTATTTATTGAGGCCCCTATCGTGACTTGGATCACTCCTTAACAAGGTCACCATAATTACATTGCAATCAGTCTGCCCTTTCCCTTCCCAGTCCTGTAATTAGTGTTTGCCTTTGTAACTGGAAGATTAACCACATGACCTATTATTAACCTCTCTTCACCTATTACGATCTCTTTGGTGTTCCTTTTTAATGCAGATACTGTTGAAACAGGAGCTGTTTTAATTATATTGTATTAACATGGGAGAGATTCTCAAACGTGGGGAATGTGATTATAGATTTAGTGATAACTACAAGTATCAGAAAGTGTAAATGTGGTATAATTAGAGAGTAACTCCAGTGCAACAACACATAGTTCTCACTTGGTACACACTAAAAATCAAAGTGGCTCCACAGTACACATTGGTGTACATAAGTAGATACGTTCTCTGTCCCATGGAGTCCCATTCCAGGGCATCCCAGTCCTGATGCTGACAGCCAAGTGCCAGATTTGAGACCCCCTGTACCCTCATTCTGGGTGCTTTCCAGCTCTCAGTAGGTGGGTGTACATCCCTCCATTGGGAGGCCTTCACACATTGCCCCAGTGCTTGTTCTGCATCTCCACCAAAGCCTGGAGTTGTTCAGAGACTGCCTGGTCTGGCCAAGGGCAGACTGCAAGAGTGAAAAAACATGAGGAAGGATATTGATATCTGCAACTGAATTACAACTATCACGGTTATTACCTTTATTACAATCTATTGATGGCTCTGAACCAAGCTAGCAACTCACAGACTCCTGAGATTACTTGTCCTGTGAATCTAATTGAACAAAGCCTGAATAACCATTGCAAACAGAGCACCAGTAACCAATGGATTGTGTCATTATTTTGGGACTAAAGGCTCTGAGCCAGCAGACTTTTCATACAGCTGTGAGTAGTTCCTTGACTCCAGGGTTAAAAGAGGTTAAAAGAAAGTGGCTGTAAAAATGTTTTTGAGGCCGCAGTCCCCCTCAAAAAATACTCAGCTTGTCCTGACAGGTAAAACAAGCAAAGTAAGTTGTATAAATGATCCTCTGAATTATTCATCCAGTTTGGGTTCATTTGGAATATGCTCTCATACCTTTCTGCAAGCTGCTGAAATGCCAGTTACCTTCTCCAGTGTTAAGGCCATGCTCTACATCATTGCAGGGATGTGCATATGCACATATGCATCCCTCCTGGTCCCTGTACCATGTTCATCAGATCTCCTAATGCCTGAACATCAGGTCAGAACAGTGCTCCTCCTCAGAATCATAGAATCACAGAATGTTGTGAGTCCAACTCCTGTCTTAGATAGGACAGTCCCAAGATTCAGACTATGTGTCTGAGGGTGTTGTCCAAATGCTTCTTGAATATTGTCAGGCTTGGTGCCATGACCATCTCCCTGGGGAGCCTGTTCCAGTGCTCTACCACATTCTGGGTGAAGAACCTTTTCCTTATGGCCAACCTAAGCCTCCCCTGGCACATTTTCCTGACATTTCCTCTGGTCCTATCATTGGTCACCAGAGAGGAGAGATCAGCACCTACCTCTCGTCTTCCCCTTGTGAGGAAGTTATAGACTGCAATTAGATCTCTTCTCAATCTCCTCTTCTCCAGGCTGAACAAACCAAGTGAGTTCAGTCTCTCCTCATACAGCTTCCCCTCTAAACCCTTCATCAATTTTGTGGCCTCCTCTGGACACTCTCCAGTAGCTTTATATCCTTTGTATCCTATGGCACCCAAAATTGTACCCAGTACTTGAGGTGAGACCCCACCAGTGCAGAGCAGAGAGGGATGATCCCCTCCTTTGATTGGCTCACAGTGCAGTGCTTGATGCACCCCAGGACATGGTTGGCTTCTTGGCAGCCAGGGCACACTGTTGGCTCATGTTCAACTTGCCATCAACCAGAATCCCCACGTCCCTCTCTGCAGTGCTGCTCTCCAGAAATATCCCCCCATACTCCCAGTTTTACTGAAACAGTTAGGGAAGAAGTGTGTAGATATGGAGTGTATACAAAGTCCCTGCTAGTGGGTGGGGAGTGGAGTAGGAAGATTGTAGCAGCACCTAAAATAGCTTATACCTGGCTTCTCTTGGTTGACATATAATATTGTACGAAGTATTTCCTCCCCTTGGATTATCAGCCATCTGATGCTGTATTTCTCCTCCTCATTCATGGTAACATGATTAGTCTGTACATGGAACACAAGATGACTAGTCCACAATTACATCTGAACTGTCTGAACTGTCTGACTGAGAGCTTTTCCTTGTGCCTGCTTCCACCATGGCACCATCTGGAGAACATGCACCCACCTGCTTCACCATTACCGTTTGGATGCAGAATGTGAACAAACCTGGGAGTAAACACATCTCACCACTACTCTGTGGTAGTCCTGGAAGTCAAGAAGGGTGTATGGTTTCACCCTGTAAAATTAATCAGGCACAGAAGAGCTATTGGAGTTTCTTTCCGTGTCTCTAATTCAGCAGCAGATGAAGTGACTCATGTACATGTCAGATCCCATTCGCCTGGTTTGTATTTAAGCTGATCTATTTGCTGATCCATCCTAAGCCGGTCCAGGACTCGATTCAAATCTTTCCCATCTCAGGGCGAGTCTTTCCTTTTGGACCAGGGCCCAAGAGCACAGATGTTCAGGCTCATCCTCCATGAACTCCCTGTGAGCTGCAGAGGATCAGATGGCAAAGTCTTTCTCCACATGACAGGATTGTTCGTTGAAATTGTGGCCTCAGTGCGGCCAGTGGACATGGGGCACATGAGCAGAAGGAGAGGTGTCCTGGATCTGTGGGTACCACCAGGGCATGCACAGGTCTCTCTGCCACGGAGGGCTGCCCTGCATCTCTTGGGCCATAATTCAACAGTCCTTGGCACCCAAGGGCTGCCAGCACTGCTGGTGACCTTGAACCTCAACACACAGGATATAATTCTAGGAGTAGCTGCAGCTGACATACCAATGGAGGTTGAACTTTGGGCTATCTTGTCCCAAAAAAACCCCAAAATTAAAAAAGACAGTGACCAGTTCAGTTGGATGCCATCTTTTCATTTCTGTTAGTACAAACTAGTAACAAATTTAAGTGGTATTTTAATCTAACAGCTTCATAGCAAGTAAAAATCCCTAAACAACTTTGCGTTTGTTGCCAAAATTATCCCTATAAACTGATCTCATAAATCCAGGACTCTAAAAAAATACCTATAACACTTTATGTTTTATCTCTATTACAATCTGCTGTAATCACAAGAGGAAAATTTTAAAGCTGTCTAAAACTTGCAAACAAGTAGAAAGGAGGATTTTTATGATTTATAGTGTAATCTCCTTTCCTCACCTTTTTGGGATATCAAAAGTGATAGTTTAATCACACATCTATCTATGCCAGGAAATAAAGAAAAGACACATGTGATATAAAGGGGGAATTAAATCCAAGCAGCTATTCTGTGTGGTCTGGCAATGGGAAGAAAACCATCCATGTTTGCAGCTAATTCAAATTCACTTACCATAGGGTGCGTCTTAAAATATTTAATTTTCTACTTAATTTGGCTGCAGTGAGTCTGAACTGTACTAACTGATTCTCATTTTTCATCTGCACACAAATGTTTGAATGCTGTCATTTTCCGATCTACAAGGCCAAGAAAATATGTTCTATGGGGACCTGACAATGTTGCTGAGATCTTTTTGTGGTTATCATTGTGCTTTCTGGTGAAGTTCTGGTGGTGCCTTCTTGGTGTCCTGAAGGAAAAGCTGGAAGAACTGGTGAAGAAAAATGGACATTTTCCATGTCCAAAATCATGTTCTTCATTAATTTCCCCTGTGTTGTTGGAGGAATAAAGTGTCTGAGATTTACAAGTCAACACTGATATGATTGACCTGGGAATGTTGCATCTTTCCAATTTCTCAAGCCTGGCTGAGTAACCATAAGATACCCAACCAGCTGTTCAGTGGGCACAGAGCTGTGTGGGGACTAAATTCAGGGTTGAATCACAACTACTCCCTTATCCTCTGATGTGTGCAGTATGGAAAATTATACTATCTGTGGCAGTATAATTTTCCATACTGCACACATCTAGCAGGACAGCAGATAACACTTGGTGTGGACAAGAGAGAGGGCAAAGTCTTCCATTTTGCAGTATGATGGCAGCAGGTACTGGGGCTCTGCTGGTAGTAGGACATGGTGATTTTTTGCAGGCTTCTGGTTGAGGCTGTAGGCAATTAGCAAACTACTTAAAGTCCTTCAGGAAGGTATTGCATTCAGGTGGAAGGAAGCACTAGGCTGTAAGTTTCCTCATCCCTACCACAACGCAAAGAGAAAGGGAGTGGCATAGGAGTATTTATGGCAAGGTTCCTCATGAAATACTGATCAAAGCATTTTAAAGACATTGCTTTATGCCACTGGACATACTATAGTCATAGTCTTCAGTTAAAATTAGCCATCCCTGGTTTTCAGTGATAAAATTTTCTTCAAGTCCATCTCTGCATACTTCCTACACTACTACCTACCTCTCACCTTTCCACCACGGCCCCGTGGCAGCCACTTGTACTGGCTCCTGCTGAGCATTGAGGCAAATGCTTATTCTTGCTCCTTGCTCACCTCCACCACTGGGATTCCCTGCAGATTCACAGCGTTAAACATCCCTCTCACTGCCACTGATAACAAGCCATGAGCTGTGTCCCATTTTCAACATGGAGAGGAGGTCACTTGCATTGGTCTCGGAGGATCAGAGATTCCAATATGTATTATTGCTGTTTGCCATGCTCTGAGGTGATTTTTCTAAAGTTGTTCTGATTATTCATAAGCCACGTGCTCACATCTTTTGCATTCAGCAGTTTATTTCTTCTGCTTAATGGGAGCTGATGCTTTTCATGGAGAAAGGTCTTTTTTTTGTGAATCATGCAGAGCATTCAAGACACAATTTGCCTGTGAGAAATCCTGGAGTTAATGTGACCTGACAACAGAAAGTTTGGTTCTTCATGCCTAGTTCCCAGAGATTTGCCAACTTGAAAGCTACAATTTATGACTAGTGTTGCTGCAATCCAGTTTTTGGAAGAAAAAAAAATAATTTGTTGATTTACATAGAAAATTCTAATTTATGTATTATCAAAGTAAGATCTTCCTGAGCTGGAAAAAGTTTGGTACCGCACAGAGAGAGCACTTTCCAGACCTACAGCACTATTTCAGTGACAAAGGAGGGAGTGACATGAGCAGGCTGTAATTTCCCCGCAGAACTTGTGTGGGAGTTCAGCTGCGTGCGTGCATGTGTGTGTGTGAGAAAAAGAAAGGGACAGGCAGAGAGAGGGAGAAACTTGCTGCATTATGCATTAATTTGAGTGTATGTAGGCAGAGTACAAGCCAGAATTTTCTCTCCTGGGGGCCCAGAGTTAGGCCTTAATTTTGTATCGAGGTACTTAAGTAGAAGTGCTCCAAATGAATTCCCAGAGTGCACAACTGCCCACTGCTTCCATTATGGTCATATTAAAAACACAGCGTTCACTTGCATGGTTTAGTCCACTTATGGCTTTGAATGGCTTAGGATAATAGGAGCTTGTATTGTGATCGTTCACTTCAATCTTGACCAAACTCCTTTTTTCCTGACTCCTCCTTTTCACTGCTACCAGAAAACTTGCAGCCTGGTAAAAACAAACAAACAAACAAACAAACAATCTTCCACTCCCCAACAATTTAGAAGATATATATGGTTTACTTGATATTAGGCAAGAAGAGGAATCTTATAAGGGCATCAGCTCCCTCAACATTTCAAATCTGCCTCTTTCCCCATAGAGTACAGGGTGGGTTTAGACTCAGTGACCAACTTCTCTTGATAATGGAGATATTCCTGAGAAGTACTGAGCACCATCCAGCAGTATGGCAGAGAGGAAGCCCACTGAGACCCTTTCTGCTCACTTCTTATGGTTGTCAAAACCTGAGGCAGCAAAAGAAAACCCACAGAGGAATGAGACTCACTTTTGGTAGGCAACAATGGCTCATGTTGACTTCTGACAGGACCAAGCCCAATGGGCTCCTAAAATCCCAGTGGTGGGAGGGCTTGCAGGAGTGCTCTTGTGTTCCTTAAGGAGCTGGCGAGGTTCCCAGAGCTGTCAGCATTTATTGTGATTTAGCTCTGAAGGTGGATGCTTGGAAATGCTGAGAATTAAACATCTTTCATTGTAAAGCCCATATGTTGCTTCAGAAACCAAGCACTGGGGCCGGGGACTGCCATTGCTAGCTGAGCTCCCCTGCTCTGGCAGAGCAGCTCAGGATTTCACGTGCCCCACAAGCAGCATCTTGTGCTCCAGGTCTCCTCTGCTGCTCCAACACCAACCACTCCCAAACCCTCCCACCAAGTCCCATTAAATTGTACAAGGAATTTTAATTCCAAAGAAATTTTCATAATTATATCCACAAGCTCTGAACTATTAAAAAAAAAAAAAAGCCCCAAACAAAAATTTCAGCCTGTCAGCTTTTCCTGAGATGACAGATCCTCCATGTGCCATGTATCTAACACCCCAGTTGTATCTTTATACATCTCTGTCACCTCCTCTCAGGCTCACAAGACCCAGCGCCTGGTACTTTCACAGCTATCCTTTTTCCAACACCCCTCTCCAAAGCTACAGCTAGCACAGGGCCATGCTAATTATTTCTTTGATTCTGCTTCACGCTCAAAACCATTTGCTCTTTTCTCTCTTTCTGTTTCTGATCTCGGAACACCAGCTTTGATAAGATCACTTAGATGTACACTTAAGACTAGTCAATATGTAGTCTTCTGAAAGAAGACAATTTTCTGGATCAAGGTCCCCTTCATCAAGACTGTTCTTAAATAGCCCAGTGTTTTGAAGGAATGGGACACTTAAATGTGTGTTCCTGCACTGCTCTGCTGCTTATTGCTCCCTCTGCCCTGGGGTTATACCCTTCCCCAGGAGAGGTGGTAGCCCAGCTTGCCCCATGCCCACCTACCTTTGCCAAACAGCGTGAAAAAGCAGCAAAGACCCAGATACTTAAGGATCTTCGTGCCCTCCAGGAGTTTTCATTCAGCAGTGAATCCAGGAAAGTCTGCTACAGTTTAGAAGCTCCATTCCTGCTATTTTTGGAGAGAGGGAAACAAAATGGATTCAGAGAGGAGTTTCTTTATTCTTCACAAGCGTACACAAGCTATCATAGCCTGCATCATGTATATCAAGCAGTCCTGGCCCCCTAGGTCACGTTTTATTCTGGTTCATCCACTTCTGAGCCACCCCAAAACACTGTGCCTATGTACATGTGTGCCTATTTGTGTAGGACTATACACACAGGAAAGAGTTAAACCCCACAACATCTCAGTATAGGTCTCCTTTACAAAGGAAAAAGTAGGGCAGAGTTATGTCATTTGTAATGATCATAAAGAGAATCCACAGGAGACTGGAGACTGAAGGATTATCTCCAACCTGCCCCTTTACAGTTACCCCATTAGTCCACTTTGTACAGCTTTTTTTCCTAGGGATATTGTGTGTTTCATGATATCAACAAACAAAAATCTTGCATGGTACATCTGCCTTTATGATGGTTGGTTATTTCCTACATCTTGCCAATATTCTTTCTTCTCTATTGTTTTCACAAATATTACTATTTAAAAGGTGCCAGATGTTTCTTCACCCCTAGTCACCCCAAATGCAATCAAACCATAGCCCCAGATGACTTTACAATTCTCAATTATTTTTCCGAAGTCCCTGTATGATACAGTGCAGGGAAGGAAGATGGAGTACTTCAGTTTTGTTAAGAACTAGTGTCAAAACAATTCTATCAGCCCATGGTGCTAAATACTTTAATTACCGTTTCTTAATTTCAAGAGACAAAACTTCAATTGTAATAACAGAAACATCCATCAGAAAAGGCATCTTTGCCTTCAATGAACAGCTGTCCTGAAAAAACTCAGAGTTTGACATATTTGCAGGACTGTATTTTAAAAATATCATCAGAGGGAACTGAACCTGAGTGAACAGAGAGAGAGGAATATTTAATACCTTTCCTATTGCTGCAGGGCTAGTATGGAAACCAGGGACTCTTTCTGGCATGATAACCCACACTGTTTATGGAATTATAACAAAGGATGCCTGGATTAGCCAGTATGATTCTTAAAACATTCTCAAAAATTCTGCCACTAAAGCCACCATTTTAGTCTCTTAAATATAATTACAGAAGCAAGCTGTGCAGATACAGGTCAGCTATTTGCCAACTGCCAGAACTGAGTGTTATGAGTGATGACACAAAAGCAGAGCTAAGTTTGTACAAGAAAAGTTTCTACGATCTGTGTACATAGAAACAGATATTTTTATTAGTAGTGTAATAAGACTGGTTTTATTTTCCCCTGGATAAGCTCTGTACACAGCCCTATATCACTCTGCTAGGAAATTAGCTCTGGGCAAAACTACTCCAGGGGTTCAAAATAGACTCAGCCCCCTACTATGCTCTGATTTTTTTTATATATTTTTTTTAATTTATTTTCCTACTATTGTTATACCTTGGCAAAATTCAGGCTAGGTTATGCTAGAAGCCACTGGCCAAACTTTGTTTTAGCTATTGGTAATGCTGATCCTTGCTACAAGCAAGCCTAGGTGCAGGGCTGCACTTCCCATAGCCAGTCACCCAACGTGAAATAACACTAAGGCAGCATGTCTGTCAGTGAGGTTTAAGCACTTGTCCTCTCTAAGTAAGGCCCTGGAGGTATTTCAAGAGGGACCTTCAGAAACTGAGACACCTTACATGTCTAAAGACTTTTCAAGCTTAGTCCATTGTGATCACCACTCCACTAATGTGTGTATTTCCGTGTGTGCATTTTTGTGGCAAAAATATTTAATGCTTAACATGAGCACTGGCACATTTTGGGGGAGCATACCCCCTGAATCTCCATTTAAACTTTTTTTTTTAAATGTATTCCCTGGCAATAGTGAAAAAAGTCTGTTGATGTGTAAAAGGGACAGTAATCCAAAAATTAACACTCCAGCCCCTCCGTTCCATGACTCTGGTGAAGTCAGTGCAGAAAGCCCAGTGAAAAGAGCAAGCTGGATTGCTGGCCTGGGAATGAAAATATCAATGTTCAGTTCTTCTTCATTAAAATGAAGTTATCATACTGTTGCATCTCACATTGACATTTACAGTAAATGTTATTAATTGTTTGTAAGACATCCCTATACAGCACTGATGGAGATGTTTCAGATTGCTATCAAAACTTTGGAAGTTAAAATAATTAATTACGATGCCATCCTGAGAGGGGAGCTGAACAATTATTCAATCCTTTTGATAAATTTCCAAGTAAAAAAATTAGTAATCATTAGTTACAGGCAAGTATATGAGCCCTAAGTGTGTAAATTGTTGCAGGAATTTGTAGTTAATATGCCCAGACTGATTAAATGTGGCAAAGGTGGCCCTAGCTGAGCTCTGCAGCCAGGGAAGGGAACTGGATGGGATGTGAAGGATGGGAGTTTGTAATAACATGAGCAAAATTCTAATCAAAGTCCTGTCTGAGCAGAAGCCTGCAATAACTTACACAGTGCTCTAGTACAACACTATTTAATGCTGGAGAAGATTTCTGGACCAGTGCTGCAAACCATGTTACTGGTGATGCTAGATCTGGAGGATGGAGGTGAAAAGGGCTCTTACCTGCTCTCGCCCTTCTCTTCCCTTTAGCCTGTGGGCCCTATTTCAGTTATACATCCCATGCAAATGCTTTTGGACCTTCTCACAAGCAAAGTCATAGAATCACAGAATCAGAATCATTTTTGTTGGAAAAGACCTTTAAGAGGATTGAGCCTAACTGTAAATCTTACACTGCTGAGTCCACCACTAAACCATGTCCCTAAGAACCACATCTATACATCTTTTAATTACCTCCAGGGATGATGTCTCAACCACCTCTGCCTATTGTCACAAGCAAAGCTTTAATAATCATTGTATAGGACATAGGGGAGCAGGCCAGCAAGCCACCCCCAAGGTACATTTACTGCTTGAGAAAGGGAATGGGAGGGGATTCCTGGAAAGGAGTCTGTTTGAGGGCTGAGTCACGAGGTCCATACCTATCTTCTCAGCAGGGCATTGTCTTCATCCGCAGGTGAGTGCAGCTCCCCAGCATTGCATCTTGAGTTCCATAGTGGTGCAGCCCTGGTAAGCCACTGCTGGGCACCGAGGAAGAGGCAGCAGCAGCATCCTGGGAGGAATGAAGGGCCTCCACTCACGCAAAGGCGCTGGAACAGACCCGTGTGTGGAAATGTCCAGAGCCTGTGTGCACCAAGGAGGGAGCAGCAATGGAGACTGTGGGCTGTTATCCCCACTGAACCTGAACAGATGGAAAAGTGAGGCACCAACGTTAGAGCACACTGCACCATCCTCAGCACACCCGAATCCCAGAGTTCAGACCTGGCTGGAGGGTGTTGAGCTGACTGCAGCCTGTGCAGGGACCAAACATAGCTCTACATTTCTATCATTTCAGGAAATACTTATTTCTGGAAAATAAGCTGTCAGTGTAACCAAAGCTCCAGCCTAGCTGAAGAGGGACTAGGGGAGCTTCTTTGGTCCCTGTCATGTGGGCAGTTAGGCAAGGTGATTAAGAAGATCATCTCAAGCATAAAAAATCTTCAGAGCTCCAGCATCTCAGGTACACAGCTGGACCCCAGGACCTCGCTTCATCTCCATAATCAACAGAGCTAAATATGTGTTTATCATTTAAGATTGTAACAATCCTTTCCTTGCTGAAAGCCAGACGCCTTTCCTCTCTCAGGGTTGCATTAGGGTTTAGAAATCAAACAACCAGCTCTGAAAGCAGCTGCTGGGACACATGGATTTATGAACTTCCCATTAACCCCCACACTTTGTGCCTCTGTTATGTGGGGTTAAGATGTGTGTATTTTTCTAGGAGTGACAAGATCTTTAGTCTCCACAGGTTACTGTTTCATATGTGTCCTCAAGCAGATGTTGCCTCTCCCCTCACGCTGACAGATCAGGATTAGTTTCCCAGGAGGAAAGTGGGCAATGACCTTGATAGATCATAGCCTTGAGTGTGTTATCAAGGAGCTGGAAATGTGAAACCAATGGAAGAGACACCTAGCAGAGTACAAGCTTCCCTGCTCCAGTCTTGGTCTCTCACCCGATGATGCACACAGCAGATTCTGACTGAATCCAGTGCAAAGAGGTGTTTTTTTTTCCAGTGTCCACAATGATCAATGAGGAACCAGCACAGAGCACCCACAGCTCCTGCTGCAAAAAGCAGAGCAGGCACTGGTGAATTGGATTGCCAAAAACCATTGGCTTTTACATGGGCTTGTGCAAGGTCGTTCATCACCAAGGCAGATGCTGACTGCTTTCAGCAGCATGGAAAAGAAATTAAAAGTAGGTTAAAAAGACCTTTTTGTTTAACTAGAGGATAAGTAATAGATAAAAATGTTTTAAATACTAGCATATCGCTGCAGCTCAGACACACAAGTGGGTTCCTGCAGCTTAACACATGGCCGAGTTGTCACCTCAGCTGTGGTGACTGAGTGTGCTGGTGGACGATTGCCAAGAGCAAAGCATGGTCCCAAAGTTAATTATTGTGAGTGATCCGTGGTAGCTCGTTGTCATTCCCCCAGCAGTAAGCTCTTGGCTGAGCTTGAGAGCTGACTGAGGTTAGCAGCTAACCGGGCCACGCAGCAGCGTGTGGCTGGATGTGATGGGGTGGGGCATTGCCCGTTACTCGCCTCCATCAGGAGCTTGGCCTTGGAGAGGTGGAGTTGTTTGCCAGGGCAGTCTCCTAGTGGGTTTGAGGGGGTTTTAAGTGCACTACAGTAAATACAGCCTTTTCTGGATTGTTAATATTAAAATTCCTTTTCAGTGTTGAGGCATCGCAGAGGGTCCTTATATATTGAATAGGTCCACAGCATGCTCACTGCTGCACGGACAAAAGCAGCAGTCCCTGCCTGTTGTGACTGATTCCTACCCTTTGCCATCAAAATGCTGTTAACTTATTGCCCTCATAAGGAAACTGAGTGTTACATCAGGTAAACAACCACAGAGATGAAGGTGAGCTCGGAAAAACTGATGGAGACAAACCCAATTGTCAAGTGGTTTCTCCACCTGCCCTCTCACTGGTAAGTCCCTGGTGTCACCCTGGCAGGTGTCACAGCTGTCTGGAAATGGAACACTGCCCATGTCACCAACTCCAGTGAGACAGACCCTTGCTAGGCTTGCCCTGACCTTCTCCAGCTCCTTCTCTTACAAGGATTGAGCAGAGCAATCCAGCTTCTCCTTCAAACTCATGCATTGTTTTCCCATTTTTTTTTAATCTAAAAGTATTAAAAGATGACTGGATACATGCAGCTGGCTGGAGGCACTAGAACAGGAAGAGCAGACTGGGGAGCTGCTTCTCTGTGTAGTGTCTCACAGGACAGCCTCAGACATGCACCAAGGTGAGGCCATTCCTGGCAGACTGCACAGACCTGCAGTAGTTATTTTCCATGTTGTAACAGGGATGCAGATAAAAATGTCCTTGTTCACATGTAACTATGCTGTAACTGATCTCAAGGCCGAACTCCTTCTGTTTAAAAGCTATTTAGCTCAAAAGCTTTGCCATCAAAATTGTTATCAAAGTTACCTCACCTGGTACATCATATCTGTGTACATTTTTTCTGTGTGCATGTGCGTATGTGCATAAAAACACCCACAAGACAGCAGATAACCAACATTTTCCAGTAGATATCAATTCAGTAAGTCTATTTCTTGCAGAGCTGGAACAGGGGGGGATCTTTGACTTCTAGTGATACATCTGAGCTAACTCCAACCTTCTGTTGCAGCTGCCCACAACTGAGTATGGTCTCATGGCTGATGTGTTTCCCCTCCTTTCTCACTGTGCTGCCTCCTGCATGGACCCACTGCCAGCTGGGTTTGGGTGCTTTTACCTAAGCCAAGCTTGGCTGTGTTCATCTGAATAGCAGTCAGAGCAGTAATCACTTTGCAGAGCTCTCCTTTCTTAGCTGAGTGCCAGCCTGTTAAATTTACCAAAATAAACAGTATTTATATATAATATGCACATCTATGAGGAAAACAGGCTTTGGAGTTTACCTGCAAGTAGAGTCATGACTCAGGGAGCACGTACAGACCTTGCAAAATTATGTATCCTGTAAGTGCATCAAAGTGGCCAGAAAAGGGAAAAACAGCTGTGCATGTTTTTCTCTCTCCTCCTCTCACTTTGGGACTAAGCCTATAAAATAATAATGTGCCTTTCTAGTATTATCATTTGTCTTTGATTTTCGGTAGAGAATTGCATAACAGCGCCAGTTCTATTAACATTCAGCACTCAGTTTTTTGCTTTGCGCTTTCTCCTTTATTCCTCTTGCTTAATAAAAGAATGAATTTTGCATTTTTTAGATGCCTGACAGCCCAGGAGACTGGGCTGTCCTCTGTTTAGCCACTAAATAGCAAAACATGGGATAGTGATAGTCCTTTCGCACTATACCAGCTCTGACCATATATTAGGAAACAGACAAATTCAGATCACATGAAGCCAGTGATGCTGATGTGAACCTAATGGAGCAAGAGGGACTGAAAGCTGTCACTGCCAGGGGGTAATTAGTTACCAGACAGTCACATTTGCAAGCCCAAGGATGAGAATAGGTTGAAAAGTGCTACGTGCAAGGACTGCTTTTCAAGCGTGTGTTGGCTCAGAGCTTTGTATAAAAGAACTGTACCTGAAGTTGTAACATACACCTACTATTAAAGTAAACAATATTGCCTCACCTGCATTTCCAATCTTCTCCTTCTTATTCCTGGCAGGCAAAAAAAACCTCTTGAGGGTGTGGATGGTGCTTGTCCAGAAGGAAAACACAGGCCCCCTCCCTGCTTGCTCTGCTCTGTCACAGGGCCCCCAGCTGAGTGGGGAAGGCTGGGCAGCAGGAGCCACGGGACCAAAACACCCATTAGTCTTCACTTTCCCTCCCTGTCCCTAACTCGCTGCGGCATCAGGTACAGCTCCAGCATCCTGGCTGCATCCAGGCTAGAGCTTGGCACTGCAGGAGGCTGATCAACCCCAAGTGCAATACTTGGTTAACATCAGTGGCTGGAGAGCCCAGGCCAGCGTGGACATCACAGGCAGCAATGGTGCTGGCAGGGCACAGTTACTGCACAAGCACCAAAGGTTGGGGGCAGACAGCCTTGGAAACCTTTGTAAACAGTTGTTGCCTGCAAATCCTGCCTGAGATGCCTTGGTCAGCATGGAGAGATGTAACCTTCCCCCTGCAATGAATTAGTACAGGATTTGGGTCCCAGGGCAGCAGGTCTGGCTCTCCAGAGCAGCAGCTGCAGCAGAAATCAGCAGCAGCTTCACTTATGCCACTGCAGAGCATCACAGCCGGGTTGGAAACACTGCTCCAAGTGCGTGAAACCTAGTGAGGATTTGTCCCTCTCCGTCCTCCTTTGGGTAATGTTATGGAAGAAAATATTTTTATTTTTAGAGCCAAGAGAGGAAAAAGACAAATTCTCACACTTTTTCAAGGGAATGGGGATGTTTATTGAAATTTCTGACACAGCCACTAGATGCCTCTGTTTTCTGATGAGCGCTCCAGAGAGGTGCATGTGCTGCAGCCAGGACCCAAACTTGGGGCTCAAACTATGTAGAAATCCTGATTGCTTCAGCCTCTTCCTCCCTAATGACCTTCTAATTAACTGGGACTGTCCTTCCACATATGGCAATTAGGAGAGTCGGTGCTGCTCAGTATTGGCAATGGTGTTGTCCATCTGCCTTTTCTGCTCTGGTTTTGTGGTGGCTCTGGAGGAGGTGACGTAAAGCTCAGATGCCATTGGCCATGCATCTGGGCATGGCCACCTGGACCTGCACACCCTGTCACTGTGACCATACAGCCCGTTGTGGTGTCCCACCCTGGAGCCGCACTCTTAGCAACCACTGCCCCTCGGGGATGAATCAATCCACACCAGAAAAGTCAGTCTCCAGGCAAAGCCATTAACCCAAACAGAAACATTTCCCTAATTAATCCTAGAGTGTTTCCTTATGAATGTTTTGTGCAGGTCCAGAAAGGAGACTGATGCATTCAAATGGGAATCTGGGCTCTGAGTCAGCATGAGGGAGCTTTTGTGGCTGCTGAAACACTTGCGCATCCAGAAGATAAAGTCTTGCACCATGTCCTTCCAACCCCAGAGAAAGTGGGCAACAATGGTCAGCATAGAAAATCACATATAACATCTGCTCCTTCTGAAGTGATTCCTCTCCTAAAACGATCTTGACCTAAGCAAGGATTTATTTGGGGGTCTCTTAAGTTAAGGAGGGCAAGTGTTCCTGCTCTGATGGAGCCAGTTCTACAGCCGTACTTCATGGGGCTTGCACCAGTACGCTTTCTCTTACCTAAATCCGCACTAGGTGCTGAAATAACAGTGCACAGTAAATATTACAGTCAGATACCCAACTCAGAAATCCTGTAAGATACAAAGTGTTGATTTATGGATTTGGTGCAAAAAGTCCTTGTTTGTGTCTGTGCATTCAGTCTCACAGGGGAATGTTAGAGATCTCCTTGCTTGAGCTTTTTCTTAATGAACTGAGTAAAGTGCTGAGAAATGATCTTCAGAAGAGAACAAAAGGGGGCTCTCAGGATGAGAACACATATAAAAGTCTTCTGCTGCCTTACTCTTCCTTTTTTTCAGGAGCAAAGTGCCTAATTAGCACTACTGAATGTGATGGGGGCTCAGAGCTGTGAGTCACCTGGGAGGATGTGGTTTTTCAGTTGACACTGCTGGAGAATCTAAGAGCAGCTCAGAGGAAGAAGCACAAGAAATTCCTAGTGATCTAGTATAAAAATAAAAAATACTGTGTTCAGTTTTAGTCTCCACTATACAAAAAAGATGTGGAAAGGCTGGAGAGAAGGGCCATGAAGATGATCAAAGGACAGGGAAACCTGCCATATGAGGAAAAGCTGAGAGAATTAGGTTTGTTCAACATTGAGAAGAGAAGGTTTAGGGAAGACCTCATCACCACGTTCCAGTACTTAAAGGGTGGCTACAGAGAAGATGGAGACCCCCTTTTTACAAGGAGTTGAATGGAAAAGACAAGGGGTAATGGGTACAAGTTACTCCTGGGAGATTCTGATTGGACACAAGAGGAAAAAATTTCATAATGAGAACAACCAGCCATTGGAATAATCTCCCCAGTGAAGTGGTGGATTCCCCACTATTAGACACTTTTAAAAATCAGCTGGACAGGATGCTGGGCCATCCTACCTAGACCATGCTTTTGCCATGCTTTTGCCAAGAAATGTTGAACCAGATGATCCTTGAGGTCCCTTCCAATCTGGTATTCTATGACTATGATTAAAAACTACTGGGAACCAAAATACCTTTGCAGATGTTCAGAAACCAGTAGTTAATCCATCTGTCACCCACTGCAGCTAAAGGGGTGCCTCCACTTCCCTCCAAGAGCTCTGGATCAGGGTATAAACTTCATGACACCGCTCCTCTCACCATCCTGTTGCTAGTAACTGTATTTTTTGTGGTCTAATCCACGGGTTTTTGGTTATAAGACATGAAAGGTTAGTAACCAGCCTTATGATTGTGATGGTACCAGCATAACAGCATTTCAGGCAGGCTTACATAGATGTGTCACACAGCATGTAGCACAGGCAGCCCTGAGGCTGGGCTTCCACTAGACTGATACAGTGCAGGCCAAGTCACTGCTCAGGAAGCTACATATCGCCTGCCATTTTTTCCTAAATTAAAAAAAAAAAAGGCTCAAATGTACAATAGAAAATGAAGCCTGGATTAACTGATATCTCTCTTCTCTCAGTGATTTCCTTGTGTTTTCCCTTGGGCCTGAGCTGCTCTGTAGGATTATGGCATTCCAGAGTCATTGGCATAACAATAAGACGACTAAGAAATATGGAGATTCCCCTCTCCACACTAATCCATGCCAAGAGAATACTGAAGGCAGTAGATAAAGGAGTCACTAACACTGAGCTACATTTTCCTTCTAAGAATTGTCTCCCAGAGGCTGTAGCCATTTTGCAGCCTTTTTAATTTTCAGACAAAATGCCTCCTGTGCCCATAATTAGGAGTTTAATATGCCGTGCGGTCCTGTTCATCATGATAACTTATTTTGTGAAAGAACAGATAGACTCTTTACAGGTCCTTTGAATATCTTTCAGCCAGTCCATTAGATGGGGCTGTGATACTGGGGATCTTAATCACTTGCATTCATTATTCAGTTATTATTCATTTATTTTAATAAAGAAGCTGCATATTTCCTTTGTTTCACAGGCAGCAAGACCTGGTGAGGGATTTCAAAGCATGGAATAGTTTGGTTGTCTTCAGCATTGACTAAGTACATTCACAAGTCTGCAGGGTAAGCATCAGGTTGAGCTTTCTCTTCTCCTGTTAGCGTCTCACAGAAGGTGTGTGAATCCAAGGCAAAAACACCTGTAAATGTGGCACGCAGCAGAAGACATATGGAAGAGATCTTTTATCTCATGTGATGATTAATTGTGTGTTCCCAGCTGGAATATAGTTTAAGAGCTCTATGCAGTAGTGCAGTTTTCCCTCTTCAGTAGGGGAAAAAGGTCTGTGTAGTCACTAACAACTGTGAGCAGAGGGCCCTGGAAATGGAACATGGCATCAGTGCACTGTCCTATTAAGAGTGCACATGAGATTTTATGGCAAAAAGTCAGATTGCTTTAGTGTCTCCTTGATGCAAGATGCTGCAAAGGGCAGAAGTAACTTATCTGCAGGATCAATTGCTGTTAAGTATACTGAGCAACCAGAGATTGATTTATCACATATACTATGTACATATGTGAATGCATTTTACTACATAGTGATGGTTTCTGTGACAAAACCAGTATCTAAATCATGATGTCTCATTACTTACTTCCTTGCTGTTCCACTTTGGTACCAGGAGGCAGCCTGATTTCCAGCTGACTTCTCTCCAAACTCCCCTCTTTGCGTATGCTGATGGATGGACTATATGCCCTTGTTTAGTTTCTTTTCTCTTCACTGCACTGAAGAGGACACAAGGAAGTTGAAAGCCAGCCAGATGCACACCAGTATGAACAGGGAGGGAGTGCCCGTGAGCTACTAGGAGCCAGTATGAAGAAAAGCTTTTAGGATGCCAATCTCAAATGGTTTGGGCCAGACCATTTTGCTGAAGTGAGCCGCTGCAGTGCTGACAGGACCCACAGTGGAACAGAGGGTAATGGTGTACAAAGAGTTTTCCTGAACCAGGGAAACCTCATGGGAGTGGAGAGACATGCCAGGAGCCCGCAGCTCACATGACAACAGCTGATGAGCCCCCATACCTATAAAAGAAACTCCTAGGGAGAGCTAGCATAAGGGGATTAAGAGGAAAGCAAATGATGGTGATTGGTAACTGTCTTGGTCTCAATGACCATGGAGTAGTTGAGTTTCTAATCACTGCTGACAGGAGAAAAATGGCCAGCAAAACTTTGATCCTGGATATGGGGAGAGCAGACTTTGGGCTGCTGACAAAGATAGTAAGGGCCCCTGTGAATCTGCTTTTGAAGATATTGGGGTCCACAAATGCTCATCACTTTTTAAAGAGCTATCTCTTAAAGAGTGCAGGAGCAGGCAATTCCAAAGTGTTGGAAGCCAAGCAGACAGGGAAGAAGGCCAGCTTGGCTCAGCAGGGATCTTCTTCTGGAACTTAGGCAGAAAAGGAAAATATATGGACATTGGAAGCAAGGGCAAGTGATATGGAAGCACTACAGAGATGCTGTTCACCACTGTAGGAAGAAAATTCATGGGGCCAAAGCTCATTTACAGTTCAAGCTGCTCAGTACTGTGAAGGGCTTTTTAAAATATGTTAACATAAAAAAGAGATAACATTGGTCCGTTACTTGATGAGATTGGTCACCTCACATTAGGGATGTAAACAAAGCAGAAATGTTTAATGCCTTATTCACCTCCATCTTTAACACTGATGATGGGCTCTGGAACCCCTGGAGCCCTGTGTTGGAAGACGATGACTCTGGGGTTGATAAACTCCCAGCCGACTCTGAGACTTGCTGCTCCAGCTGGATTCAAGGGTCTATAGGGCTCAATGGGATTCACCTCCAGGTACTGGAAGAGCTGGCTGATGTTATTGCGAGACCTCTCACCATTATTTTTCAATGGTTTGGGGAGTTTAGAGAGGTCCAAGTTGACTGGAATCTGGCAAGTGTTGTCCTAATTTTCAAGAAGGAGGGCCCAGATAATCATAAGCTTGTCAGTCTCACTTCAGTGCCTGCTAAAATTATGGAAAAGGTTATTCTGGGTGTTACTGAAAAACACTTGAGACACAATGCAGTCATTTGCCATAGCCAGTGCAGGTTGACAAGGGGAAGGTCCTTTGGCTGGTGTCACTGCCACAATTTTGGGTTTTTTGATAATGGGATGGCTTACACAGCACCAGGCTTGCTGGCATCAGATGTGGTTCACCTTTTTCAAGGATGGAAGAGAATCTTTGGCCAGAAGCTTGCAGGGCTCATTGACAGAGCTTTAAACTAGACTTGAAGGGGGAGAGGAATAATATCGGGCTTGCCTGTGACAAGCTGTGGGATGGCAAACCATGGTTAGAGAGACAGCCTGTTGCTCTGAGATGTGCTGGGTACACTGCAGCACACTCAGAGCCCTGCAGAGATGAGCCAAGAAGAGCTAAGAGGAAAACACTGGTGAAAGGTCTCAGAGGAATTAAGGGATGTTCCTCCAGGAAGGTGACACAGCCAAAAGCCCAGCTGAAGTGCCTCTACACTAATGCATGCAGCATGGGCAACAAACAGGAGGAGATGGAAGCCACCATGCTGCTAGACAGCTATGACCTGGTTGTCATCACTGAAACTTGGTAGGATGAATCCCATGACTGGAGTGCAGCTGTCAGTGGCTACAGGCTGTTCAGAAGGGACAGGCAGGGAAGGAGGGGTGGAGGTGTTGCCCTCTATGTCAAGAAATAGATAGAGTGTGAAGAGCTGTCTCTGAAGAACAGCCACAAACAGGTTGAAAGCTTCTGGGTAAGTATTAGAGACTGAGGCAACAAAGAGAACCTGATCAAGGGGAGCCTATTGATGAAGCCTTCTTCCTCCAGCTACAGGAGGTGTCGTGCTTGCAGGCTCTAGTCCTGCTGGGGGACTTCAACCACCTCGACATCTGCTGGAAAAGTAGCATGGTGAGCTCTAGGCAATCCAGGAGGTTCCTGGAGTGCATGGAGGATAACTTCCTAAGCCAGGTGATAGCCCTACCAGAGGGCAGGCAACACTGGACCTGATGGTCACCAGTGGCAGTGAGCTGATCGGTGATGTCAAGATTGGAGGCAATCTGGGCTGCAGTGATCTCACACTGGTGGAGTTCACAGTCCTGAGGGATATGGGTCAGGTAAGGAGTGCAGTCAGGACCCTGAATTTTAAGAAAGCAGACTTCCAGTTCTTCAAGGAGTTAGTCAGTTGGACCCCCTGGGAAACTGCCCTCAGGGACAGGGGAGCAGAACAGAGCTGGCAGATCTTTAAGGATGCTTTCCATAGAGCGCAGGCGCTCTCGATACCAAGATGTAAGAAATCAGGTAGGCTGGGCAAGACACCGGCATGGCTGAGTCAAAACCTTCTGGTCAAACTGAAGGACAAGGAAGGGCAGTCAGTGGAAGTGGGGACAGGTATCCTGGGAAGAGTATGGGGACGTTGCCTGGTTGTGTAGAGATGGGGTGAGGAAGGCCAAGGTGCAGCTGGAGCTGAGGTTGGCAAGGGAAGCGAAGACTAATAAGAAAGGCTTCTACAGGTATGTCAGACAGAAAAGAAAGGTCAAAGAAAGTGTCCCACCCCAATAAGCAAGACTGGAAAACTAGTAACAGCAGATGAGGAGAAGGCTGAGCTACTTAACAATTTTTTGCCTCAGTCTTCTCGGGCAACCTCTCTTCCCACACCTCTCGAGTGGATGGACTGCAGGGCAGGGTCTGGGGGAGCAAAGTCCCTCCCAGTGTAAGAGGAGATCAGGTTTGTGACCATCTGAGGACCCTGAACATATATAAGTCTATGGCACCTGATGAGATGCATCCCAGAGTCCCGAGGGAATTAGCTGATGTAGTTGCCGAGCCATTCTCCATGACATTTGAGAAGTCATGGCAGTCAGGCGAAGTCCTTGGGGACTGGAAAATGGGAAACATTGCACCCATTTTTAAAAAGGGTAGAAAGGAGGACCCTGGGAACTACCGACCTGTCAGCGTCATCTCTGTGCCTGGGAAGATCACGGAACAGATCCTCCTAGAAGCTATGCTAAGGCACATAAAGAACAGGGAGGTGATTTGAGACAGCCAGTATGGCTTCAGCAATGGCAAGTCCTTCCTGACCAACCTAGTGGCCTTTTATGATGGAGTGACTACATCTGTGGACAAGGGAAGATCTACAGATGTCATCTGTCTGAACTTCTGTAAGGCCTTTGACATGATCCCTCTCAATATACTTCTTTCTAATTTGGAGAGGTGTGGATTTGATGGATGGGCGGTTTGGTGGATAAGGAATTGGCTGGATGGTCACATCCAGAGAGTAGTGGTCAATGGCTCAATATCCAGATAGAGATTGGTGACAAGTGGTGTCCTTCAGGTGTCTGTACTGGGACCAGTGCTGTTTAACTTCATCAATGGCATAAATAGTAGACTCGAGTACACCCTCAGCAAGTTTGAAGATGACACCAAGCTGAGTGGTGTGGTTGATACGTCTGAGGGATAGGAAGCCATCCAGAGGGACCTGGACAAGCTCGATAAGTGGGGTGGGCCCATAAGAACCTCATGAGGTTCAACAAGGCCAAGTGCAAGGTCCTGTACCTGGAATGGGCAAGCCCCAGTGTCAACACAAGCTGGGGGATGGAGGGGCTAGGAGCAGCCCTGTGGAGAAGGACTTAGGGGTACTGGTGGACGAAAAGCTGGACATGAACCAGTAAAGTGCACTCGCAAACCAGAGGCAAATCGCATCCTGGGCTGCATCAAAAGAAGTGTGGCCAGCAGGTCGAGGGAAGTGATTCACCTCCACTACTCTGCTCTGGTGGGACCCCACCTGGAGTACAGTGTCCAGTTCTGGAGCCCTCAGTACAAGAAAGACATGGACCTGGGGGAGCGGGTCTAGAAGAGGGCCACAGAATTTGACCAGAGGGCTGGAACACCTCTCCTGTGAAGAGAGGCTGAGAGAGTTGTGATTGTTGAGCCTGGAGAAGAGAAGGCTTAGAGGAGATCTTATTACGGCCTTTCAATACTTAAAGAGGGCCTATAAGAATGATGGGGATAAACTTTTTAATAAGGCTTGTAGTGATAGGACAAGGGGTGATGGTTTTAAGTTAAAAAGAGGGGAGATTTAGACTAGATATAAGGAGGAAATTTTTTACAGTGAGGGTGATGAGACACTAGAACAGGTTGCCGAGAGAGGTGGTAGAAACCCCATCCCTGAAAACATTGAAGATCTGGCTGGATGGGTCTCTGAGCAATATGATGTAGTTGAAGGTGTCCCTGCTCACTGCAGGGAGGTTGGACTAGATGACCTTTAAAGATCCCTTCCAACCAAAGCCATTCTATGATTGTATGATAAGCACAGCATAGTTTACCAGTTGAGTGTGGTGATAGTCCCACTCTGCACTGCACTCGTGTGGCCCCACCTCAAGTACTGTGAGCAGTTTTGGGCACTTCAATATAAGAAGGACATCAGACCATTTAAGTGTCTTCAGAGGAGGATGATCAAGATGGTGAAAGGTCTAAAGGGCAAGTTTTACAAGGAGCTGCTCAGGTCACTTGGTTTGTTCAGTCTGGAGAAGGCTGAGGAGTGACCTCATGGCTGTCTGTAGATTCCTCAGGGTGGGGCAGTGGAGGAGGTGCTAATCCCCTCCCTCTGGTGATCAGCAATAAAACATGAGGGAATGGAATGAAGCTGCATCAGGGGAAGTTCAGATTGGACACTGAGAAAAGGTTTTTGACTGAGAGGTTTTTCCATCACTGGAACAGGCTCCCCAGGGCAGTGGTAAGAGCACCAAGCCTGTCAGAGTTCAAGGAGCGTCTGGACAACACTGTTAGTCATGCAGTTTAGTTTTAGGCAGTCCTGTGAGCAGCAGGGAGTTGGACTTGATGATACTTATGGGTCCCTTCCAATTTGAGATAATCTATGATTCTATGATTCTAATGTAAATACCCTCAAGCTGTGACAATTAAATTTATTATCTGTTTTCACCTGTCATCATTGACAGTTTTCATTGCTAAGCACTGCAAAAAAAATTCCTGCAGTCCAATGGTTCTGTTTTTTTCTGTTTTCTTTTGTTCAGTTCCAACTAGAAAACTCTGATGCAAACCTCAAATATCTAGCCCATTTTCTATTTACTACCTGACCCCAAACAATCTCTCAGCTTGAGGAATACTCAAATGCTGACTTGGAGGGATGAGGGGGGACTACTCTATTCCCTGGTCGATATCCAGAGCGGCTTGTATAGGCCATCAGACCACACTGAAGCTGTTCCCATCCACAGCACATCTGGATCCTGTCCTGACTCTGCCCCCTACATCAAGTCAAGGTGGCTTATAGAGTTCTGTGGTCCCCTATTCCTCAGGACAATTACCTCTGCTCTTGTTTTCAGGAGCAGAAGGGGACCACGTTTGCCTGCTGTGCAGACCTCTAGCTCTGCCTTAGCAGATGCATTTTTAAGCCAGTAATTTTCCACATCACTTTATGCTGTAGACAAGGCCTATTGAAAGGTGTAGAATAGAGTGCCAAACATGCACTAAATCTGTAATTATACATATCTCAGCACAGACCTTCACTTCAGTCTTGCAGTTTGCTAGGCTGAGGCACTCAGTAGAGAAACAGCTGCTTCTGTTTCACATCAGTTGTGTTGCATCGGGATTGAAACATTCTTTTAGGCTGTTGTAAAATACAGCACGTAAACTGAGAAATGACTAGTTTCTCCAGTCCTGTACTTTCTGCTTTGTTGTAGCAAAAGAGGTATTGTTGGAGAAAATACCTCAAGTTCCAGTGGTTCTACCAAACCCAGAAAGATCATTATAACCACAGAGACTTGAGAGTAATTGTTTGGGATGCTTTACGTTAGGAAGAAATATCACTGGAAAGGCTGCCCTGTGCTTCCCTTTGCAATGGCTCCAGCCAGGGTCTAGGACATGGTTTGATTTTCCAGTTAGAAAGCAGAGAAGTCAAGAGTTGTAAATTTAGCACATTGCATGCTGTGAGCTGCCATCAGTGTGTTGTAATGAGTGCGAGCACATTGTTAAGGCCACCGCTCCCCAACAGGCAACTCCTGGCCATTTGAAAGAACAACAAGTACAGGGATCTGTTAATCCAGCTGTTGTATCATCAGGTGTATATGCTTGCATTCCTTCATCCTAATTATATTGTGTATTTCAATGTAATAGGAATGATCCTACCGGTAATTTTAACTTGTTGATTACACAGAAAATATGACATCCTTAATAACAGTAAAGTTGTTTGTACCAAGTAATGATTAGCACCATTTGATCCTAAATATTTGTTTCCTTGGGTTGTCAAGTAAAGGCAATAATGCTTTTATGTATGTCAACACCTAAGCTCATGGCCATTCTAGGAATGTGAAACAGGTCATCAAATCCAGAGTTTCCCAGCTGCAAGAGCAATGGAGCAGATGTTTGGACCAGAGGGATCTTCATCTGCTTCTTCCACCACTCTGAGGATGAGCTGATGAGCAGCCAGGGAGCCAGCCTCCTACAAACCCTCTGCACTGGCTCCTACCTCAAGGTGCAGAAAACTGCCTTGTGGCTCCAGGTGCTGATGGCAGCAGCCTGCGCTGATGTGGATCAGGAGGACAGAGGCAAATTAATAGTGCTGCCCTCCACAGGCTTCTGCAGGCTCAAGCTGACCAACACTTTCTCCTTTGAACTGATCTTGGTGGTGCAGGAAGGCAACTTGGATGCATTTGTGACCATGGAGTAGGCAGAGGTCAGTGACAACAGCAGTGCAAGTGGCCCGAGAGGGAGAGACAAAGGGAGAGCATGACGTGGCCCAAGAGGCTGCTGTAAGGGACAGAAAGGGAGGTGAAGGAAAGGGAATAGAAAACCAAGAGCAGCAACGTCATCCTCTGGATGGTCTCCTCGGCAGAGCAGCTGGTGATGATTGCAGAATCTGCAGAGATGACTTTCAGCTGCTTTCCCATTGCACTGTCATGTCCCAGGTGGCGATTTCACAGGGGCTTACACATTCCCAAGGGAGAAGGACAGCCGATGTGCCTCCATGAGTTCACTGGGGCCATGGTGGAGACTCTGCCTGTCCCACACACTCTCTGGGGAGCTGGTGCCACAGAACTGAACACACTGGACATAGAGAGGACACTACGCAACGGGCTGTAGGAATTGCTCCTGCACGTTTTCTCCACAGCAAAACCACACTCTGGGGACGAGAGGGGTTTTCAAAACATCTGTTCTGCATCCCATTCCTCCTCCTCAGCTATCTACCATATACTTCTTAAGACCCTCTAATGTAGTGTAAACCTTTATTTTCTTGTGGAGCATCTAACAAAACTTTGGATTCACTCATGTACAGTTCTGTGCCAGTACAGCCTGGGCCAGCGGTGAGTGCACAAGCAGTGAGGAGGCTTGTTTTCTTAAGGGAAGAGGTTTTTATGCAGGATGTGTGCTGATTTAACCTCGATAACCCCTCCAAAAGAGACGAACCATCATCTCATTGTTTGCTCCCACTTGCAGATCCTCCCCAGAGGTTTGTTTTGGAAGTGGTGGGGATAGGGGAGGCAGAGTGGGGTGCTTAGCCACGGTTGCTCCTGGCCCCATCCAGGTCTCACCAGTCATCGTCACACGAGCTGCAGGCTCCTGGAAGGTCTCTCCACTCCCCTGAGGTTTCCTGGGTTCAGGAAAACCCTCTGTGAACCCCGATTCCCCCATCTGCTGGGGATCCTGCTGGCACCACAGCTGCTCACACCCAGAAAGACACATGTTGTTCACCTCCCCAGCCCACTCTAGACTTTTCACAGAGTGGGATTTCTCATCAAGCAAGTAGAAGTGAAGAGCAGCAGGTACCACTGCTAGGGGAACTAGTAGAGGGAGGTGAAGTAAGAACCTAATTCATTTTTAGAGCTTGACAAAATGGATAATGAAACAGATTATGTGACATGATCACATTCCAGAAGACAAAATACCATAAACCAGGAGAGTAGAGCCAGGATTAGGTCCCCAGCACAATTTCCCAGTGTGAGCTGGAGTCTGTCACCTCCAGGACTCAGATGCAGTAAGAAATGCATCATTCACATCATGCCCTCCCTCAGGGGACTACAGGTGAGATACTGTTACTGGTAAACCACTAATCCTGTCCCAGCTTCTCCTTGTAAGTCTTTCAGAGCAGCTTTCTCTTGCTGCTCAGCTGCTGATCCCAGTGCATCCCAGATTTCCTCATTCTGCCCTGTAAAGCCCCACACTGGGTGCGTGCTGTTGCTGTGTTGGCAGGGCCAACAGGACTGGGTGGCACAGGTAAACGGATTCCACTGGTGAATAACTGAGTTACTGCCCATCAGAACTAAACCCTGACCCAGCTCGTCCAAATTAGAAAATATTTTTCCCTTGAGGGGGTAGACTGAATTTGAGCATTTATTGTTTTTATTATCCCCCTCATGTCTCCATTATAGACACCATACTTGAAATGTTCATGTGTTTTTTCCATGCTTGCTGGAAAGCAACCTGAAGGCATTTAAATATTTTGGTAGGAACCTGTAGAAATTTCAGTCAAGTTGTGGTACTGCCAAGCAGTGCCAAGGAAGTATGCTACCTTGTGATAGATGAGGAATATCAGGCTTCCTCATTTCTACAAGCTTAAAAAGGACTATAGGTGTGTGTGTAGAAGAAAGAAATATGTATATCCCAGCTAAGCAAGACAAAGCTACCCTTAAGCAGCGACACAAAAGTTCAATGAGATAATCACATTAGCATTACTGAGCTAGCCATGCATGTGAAGCACAATGCAGCTCCTATTTCCTATTTGTCTGCATTATTAATCTAAAATATTCTCCTTTTATTGTCCTGAGTTGACAGCAAACTGTTAAAACAAAATGGCTGGCTTTCTGTCTGGAGTTTCATGTCTTATTTAGCACAAGCTTGAAAGGCAAGTAGAATTAATCAGGTTCTCAACTTCATTTTATCCAAGGTTATTCACACTAACAGTCCTTAAATGGAGCTGGGGATAGGAGTCTGGTGCCCTTTCCATTGGCTTGGATATGTATATTTCACCTGCTCAAAAAATCCTAAGGGAAATGAGCACTCTTGTGCTATTTCAGTAGAGTTTTAAGATTTAACCTATTTAATGCCTTTCTGAAAAAGCTACATTCAAGCCATGATAAGCATCTGGCTAAAGCCTGCTCTCATCTGACAGTGCCCTTCAGCCTTGTGCCAGTGCTGCTGGCACCTGCCAAAACAGAGATGCAGTCCCCAGCCAGTGCTACTGGAAGGCAGGCACTGGGGAATATAATCTTGGGACAAAACATCAGGCATATCTGAAACATTATTAATGCTTTAACAAACCTTTGCTCTTTTCCTGCATGTTTGTAAAGGATGTTCAGACAAAGACTAGTAATGCAGTAAGTTCTTTGGGCAATGTCCCAGTCTGAGGGCTTGATGGAAAACCCAGGAGAACTTCTGCACTGTTTTCCTGGTTCTGACTCAGGAAGCAGGATATTCCCTCACCATCACTCTCCCGAGCAGTAGCTGCTGTGGTTCCTTGTCAGAACCGAGGAGGGGAAGCTGTTTGAGCTCTCCATGGAAAGGTTTTCCCTGACATTGTGCAGGTGGGTTCTTGAACATGCCACAAGGAGCATGGCAGCCACTGAGAGTGAAGAAGGGCCCAAAGCAACCTGCTGTGCTGCCTATCGCACCTGACAAAAGGAAGCTGTAATGAAAACAAGTGACTTTCAGTAAAGCCTATGTGTTCACTTAGAAATAATGAACACAAGCACAAAGCAGATGAGGAGCCCTTCTCAGGCTGTGTGTTGCTGCTCGCTATGGTCATGCTGTCACCAGTCTCCTCTAGAACTGGATCCATTTGGTCACAACAATCTGCTGCAAGGTGTCGTTGGCCCCACAATGAACTGAGTCCTAAGGGATCCCACTAAAAGAAATGACTATTAAAAAAAATAGATATGGAATTATTTTACAATTGTTTTCTGGTTGTTAAAATTGCTGTTGGAAGCTGCTTTTCCTCCAGGACCTTGCAGAGCCCCTGTTGACTTCAAGTGAGGAGGAAACTCCCCACTCTGGTGCTCTTCATGGAGCACCAGCCAGTCTGCATCTCCTCTGTCTCCTCCACAAAAGCAGGAGTGGCATGGGCTCTTCAGCCCATGTTTTCCATGGGAATTCCTGCCCCACTAACTCACCTGGGAACAGGCTGTAGACTTACTGCACAACTTCAATGTGAATTCTTGCAGTCTTGATTGTCAGCAAATGCCTTCAACCCACACTCTTCACTGTCCCTCCTTTACCTCTTCTTAGTTTGCAAGAGCTCATGCCAGAAGAGAGGGGGTGGAAAAAATATTATTTCTGTGGAGCTGTCTGAGTTACCTAATGGTTTTATGGATCATGTTGCTAGGAAGAAAATATCCCTAGAGAGCAGTACTCTGCATCCCTGAAGGTTTTAAGCTCTTTTCAAATAAACCTGATTGCCATTGCTTGGGGACTGTGACACCCTGGGAGGATGGACTATTCCAATAGTATGTTTTAAGGATAACATAAAATCATGAATTTGTTTTTTAGAGTGCTTTTCACAAACTCAGCTCCTGTACTACAACCCAGCAAATCAAAAGTCTTTCTCTCTGCCTCGTGTTGGTTGCTCAGTTTCCACATGCTTCTTGAAAAATCCTGTTGGATCCCCACATGACTTGGTTGACATGTTATGTGTTTAAATTAGTCCTTAGAGAGGTTACTTAAAATTTATTGCTTTTATCTTTGTTGTTCACTGAGTGTACCTGTCCCTTCCTCCTTTTTGTCTGCTGAATGAAGCTGTCTGAAACACAGCTTTCCACTGCAGGGCATTTGCAACAGCAGCAGAAAAATAAAAGCAGAAAGTTTTTTTTCTAATGTCTCAGTGCACTTTGTCATCTTCCATCAATGCAAACCTGCCAAATTTGAAGTTTAGAAATACATCCAGTAACAATTTTTTTCCTACAGCACAAACCCAAACTATTAAGGCAAACTAGCAATTATTCTTCTGCACTAACATCAACATAAAGCAGATTAGAAGAATTAAATGCACAAGAGTGCAGTTCTCTTATGATTATGTACCCTTAATCTTCAGAATATGGTTAATTACATTTTAAGCAGCATAAGAACCCTAACATATTTGTATGTTAATAAAAATTCTCACCAGGGGTTTAAATCTAACATGTATTCACAGGTATAACTAATGGCATTTTTCAGTAATGCTGTGAAAAAATATGCCTGTAAGTTAGTAGCTTCACACAGAAAACTGCTGGGAGTTTTTAATTTACTCTCTAACTGTTCTCCTAATCATTCTCTTATCATGCTGGGATGGCTAAATGCATACAGATTATAATGATGCTGTGCACCCACCATAGCAGTGTCAGCAATGACATTTGTCAGTGTTTGAAGTCGGGCTGCTGAAATCAGAGCTCTGCAGCCAAGGGAAGGAGGGAAACGACAAGGGATGACAGTGCAGCCCTGCAGTTTCATAAGAACTCATGTTTGCTGGTTTCAGGCTTATTCAAGTTCAGAAAAGGATTAGTCTCTACCCAGCACAGGCCCAAACATCTCTGTGATTCAGAGCTTTTAGGACTATCTGTCAACTATGTCATATTCAGTGATGTTGAAGGTCCAAAGAGACTTGTTTTCTAGAAATTCTCATAAGTGAAGACAGAGCCTGTCATTTATCTCTGCTTCCAATGTCTGGGAAGCCAGAGCACTGAGATTGAAAGTGGAATCTGTATTCTTTATCCACATCAGCTTCTTGGAAATTTCAGCTCTAGACAGTCTAGGATTTTGACTAGGGTAAGACTTAGCGTGATTCAGGGCCAACTCCCTCTGCCTACAACCCAAGGCAGCTCCAGCAAAGCAGAAGGCATGAGCTTTGAGTGGTCCCACTTCTGGGAAAGAGACAGTGTACCGAAATGGGAGACACCTGCCTTCTTCCTGGGTTTACCCACTGCGCAGGGGCAGAGAGAAAATCCTTTCATTCACTGAATGGCACCAGGACAGAGCAAGCTCAGGGGAATTAGTACTATAGGGAAAGGGAAAAAGCAGGTGTTACTGATGTTTCCTGCTAGTGCTGAGGTCACTGGCCACAGGCTTGGTCTTTCCCTCAGGTATATTTATTCTGCTGTCTGACCAGCATCATTCCAGTTTCCTCTGTGGGAGCCACCAGAGTTTCAGGAAAAAGAAGTTTTACAGCTCATCTTTATTTTCTTCTACTGTTTGGTCATTTCTTCCACATGGATTTTCTTCTTGTCTACCTCTCAGTGCAGACATTGTCATTACGAAATAGCCCCAGGGCATAAAAGGTAATTTGGGAAAGGAGGAGAGAGCTGCACTTTTGAAATATGTTGCCTAATTATCAGTATTCCTCATTCTGAGCCTTATTTGTGGCAAGGATGACTCATTGCCCTTGAACACCCACTGCCTATCTATTTCTTCTAATGTTCCTTTCCTTTTTGATTTTCTGGATACAGATAGCTGACTGTTTATCTATTCCTACCGTTAAAATGACGCATAACTAACTACTGCATTTTGTGGATGGAAACATTTTGGACATGGAAATGTCATCACAGTCCCATTCGCTCATCTGCTGTTATTTACTTTCCAGCAGACAATATTGAGTACACAGGCATGCACAATGCAGAAGTCAGCACAACATTCATCACATTGGTATCAGGACGTACAATGCGTACTGCCATTGATCAACAGAAACGGTCTGGAGGGCTGGAGGATTTACAAAGCTCCCCATCTCCCTTCAGACTCTGTACAGATTTGCCCTGGCTGAGGCATCACAGTTCTGAAAGGAGCTCAGGCATGGCTACCTGTCAGGGAGAGGGATTCCCAAAACAAGAGGATGTAGAGGTCCACTGTCAAGAGTAACCTTCCTCTCTGGTGAATACAACAGTGCACTGGTTTCCTCCAAATCCTGTCAGTGCCACCATTGCACTCAGTGCTCCCTGGGAGGTTTGCACAGCACTCCCTGGGGCACCAGCCTCAAATCCCTTCCACTGGTGAGGCTTTTTGTGGCTGCAGATGAAGCTCTGTCTAGAGGAAGAAGACATCTTAGAAAAGCATCTTGAAGTCCTCCTGTACAGTCAGGTCGTGTGAAGTAAATGTCCATCTATCCAAAAGCATGTCCCAGGGAAATCAGTAGTATAGACTAACAGGGGTGGTTTAGACTCCTTCAGTCCAGGGCTTGAAATCACAATACCTTGCAGCTGTACATTATCATGTGCTATGCCCTGCAAAAGTTGGCCTACCCATGAGAGTTTCCACTTCAGTGATGGAAGTCAGCAGATGAATACTGTCCCTGGAAAGCTTGCAGCAACAGTAGGACCCCTTACAGTGGTTATGAGGACTATGGAACAGACTTCTCAGGAAAGTGGTTGAGTCACCATCCCTGGAGGTATTTAAAAGACATGTGGATGTGGTGCTTTGGGACATAGTTTAGCAGTGGATTTGGCAGTGTTAGGTTTATAATTGGGCTCAGTGATCTTAAAGGTCTTTTCCAACCTAAATCATTCCATGATTCTATGATAATATTCAGTGAGCTAATGGGACTCCCTTGACAGGGAAATAGCAATAATGAGGATGAGGATACTGGCCTTGGTCTCTGTTGGGACTTTTTCTCTGCTTCTGGAAGAGTCATCAAAAGAAAGGATAGCACATCTCTTAAAGGCAGGTGGCTGGTCATAGGCAAAGAGGTGAATGTACCTCATAGGCCTTTAGATCTCTGGAGGTTAGGAGATTGGCACTGCATACCTGCCTTCCTCTTATTACTTCTCTGGCACCCACCCTCAGCCACTTTTTGGGAAAAAAACCCCTTGATTAGATGGACCTTTGGTGACTATTCTTATGTGCTTAATGCCACAGATTTCTGTGAGAAGCCAAAGGAAAACCTCAGCTGTTAGAGGGTGATGGAAAGTGAATTTTGTAGTGTGATGAAGCTCTTCTGTCTCACATTTCTTTCCTCTTATTGATGCAGCTTGCTTTCAGTCAGCATCCGTGATGTGTCAAAACTCTGGCTTCACACTTGCATCGATGCTGCTCAGCCCAGAGCAGAAAACTTCCATGTAATGCTGAAAAAGTGCAGAACAACCTAAACAACAACACTCACAAAAAGATGTGGGGACAATAGCAAACAAACAGAGCCACTTGGAGAGCACTGGCAATGGTAAGCAGCTGGCTGCAAGGTGAAAAGATCTGAGACAAAATCTTCTGGGATGAAATCTTCAGCCACTAGAAGACTGGGGCACAGCCCAGCTGCTTCCCTGAAGCCTGTTCTGCTCCAAATAGCTGTTTCCTTTTCCTTCCACATGGTTCTGAATTTTGTTATCTTTTCCTTTTGTTGCCCTTTTCAAACAAGGAGCTTTGTCATATGGAAATTCACAGTTACACCAGCTTGTAATTGCCTCGTGTCTGCCACATAAAACAAAGCAAATCACTCCTGACATCTGGAAGTAGCTGGCTGGAGAGGTTGCATTCAGCTTCAAACAGCATTCACATTTGTTGGGCCTGTCCTCCAACCCCAGTTCACACATCTGTTTTAACACAAGGAGAATAGCAAGTTTTTAAGCTTTACAAGAAGTTCCTCAGTGCAAGAATGTGGAATGGCCTTGCCAGGTCAGATCAGAGACCCACTAGTCCCTGTGTGCCACTCCAACCCAGCTCAGAGCAGATGGATGTGAAGGGAAGAGGATATGGACATTGCAAGAAGTTGGTCATACTTCTTCAGCATCTAGTATATGAGGTCAAACAATTCCATCAGATATATGTTCATTTCTTGCAGTGGAAGGGAAGACACAGAAAGTTGCTCATACAAGAGCCATGAAATTTCCCATACTGTATGCAAGAGCTACTGCCCCAGCCACAGGTCAGAGCCACATTGTGCACTTTGTAAGACACGATAAGAGGAGAAATAAATGGTCTTCATCCTTAAGAGCCAAGAGGGTGGAAATGCTCACAGTTGTGAAAGGCTGCAAATACCAATGGGAATCCTGATTCAGCTTTTCCTCAGCACAGCATGGATGCTGTGAACCACTACTGGGCTAACAGGCAGGAGCCAGACTGGGAAGATTATTGGTGATGAAGTCAAGTGCTCAGGCTGGCTCTTCCACCTACTCCTCACCTCCTGCTTCAAGGAATGAACCTGTATCTCTTGATTGCAAATTACTTGGCTTTGGGAGCACCCCTGTGTGGAGTCATTGTGGATACGGATGCATGCAGAGTGGGGAAAAAAAATGGTGGAAAAATAAGGTTTTTGCATAATATTTCAATTTGGATAGCAGCTACTAATCTAAAGGTTGGATTGCTGGTGTTCAGGGTGGCATGTCAGCATGATCTAGAGCAATTTCTCCCCACTTGCAGACATGACTAAGAGATTTCTGGTTCTGCAAAAACTTCATCTGAGTGTAAGCTGTGATCTGGAAACCTCCACTCCACACAAGGAAGAGAATTGTTTGTGACATCTAGAGAGCAAGAGGTTGCACATTTCCCATTTACATCCCCACCATTCTGTTCCATCTGGGTGTAAATAATTCCTTCCCTTCTCCTGGGTGTCCTTCCACTCTCACCTTCCTTTTACAGCCCTTTGGCTGAGACAAAGTTGAAAGCTGTTACCTGGAAATTTGTGAAATCATAGAAAGTCAGGAAACATTGGGTCAGCTCCAGTTTTTCCAGAGATTTGCTGTGACTCTGAGTGGGTCATTTCATCTTGCACCAGTACCACAAGTGATTAAGATCTCATCAGTATCATATTAATCTGTAATCAATGCTTCACATAAGGATTACAAGAATAAGCCACTGCAGCAACAGGATGACCTCTTTGTTCCAGGAGGCTGTGTGTATTATTGCTATTTTCACATCTTTTCATCACTTGGAGAAAATATCTTTTGTCCCTTACCAAGCCCAAGAATCCATATTCCCCTACCACGCTCCCCACACCATTATTTTTAAATCCAAAGACATTTTCTAAAGGTTAGGGCATTTTGTATAATTAAAATCAAGTTGGCATCAAGTTCATTCACTACAGCTCTTTTCACCATGTAATCCTGCAGCTGGAAAATGGGTGGAGAGTTTGAAGTGAAATCCTACTGAACCAGCAACAGCAAGGCCAAGGTCATAGACATGACCAGTGACACTGGGTGTTCATTGTGACAGTTGTTACGGGAGCTTAATTTTTCAGAAGTTTTATTCAGTACTTTCTGAAAATAAGATTCTGTAAGGTAATTCCAATGAGCATCTCAAAATCACAGATCACTTCTGTAAGTTATGACTTTTGCATTCACACTAGGAATCACACAGTGTAAGGAAGGTAGATGCTGCTCAGCACTTCCACTACCCCTAACTTTTCTTTTCTGCCTGCTAACTTTCTCTGTTATATATGAAGTAGCTCCATCCTCCTTGCAGACTCCTTCCCAATATCTTGTAAAAGTAAATGAACTTTGAAATTGGAGGTGGTTCTCCAGAGAAGTAATTCAGCAGTAATTCAGCCTACAGAAGTTCCCAAGTCTGTAATTTATTGATTTAGCTAACAGTTTGTACTGACTGGATAACAGTTTCCTATCTTATTACCCTGTGTTTTCATTATACCCAACCTGTCTGGTAGAAGGAATATCAGTCTTTGGCAGCTTACAATTGCTAACAGTAACTGTTAAATATCTCTAAACTTGCCTTTACTTCATTTTGGAGTCTCTCAAAGTTTCCTGATTTGGAGGGTTGGCAGAGAGTTAAAGAGATTTACTTTTCTTCCAGAGGAAAAAACAACAACAACAACAAAATTTGGTCTTCACTTGTGTCTCCAAAAGAGAGACAGGCAGTTCTGCACTTCTGGTGTTTGCACAAAATCTTCAGCTGCACTTCCCATCCAGCCTGCAGAAAGTGTTCGTCACATCACCCCTCCCTCTCCGTAGCAATAACTGCAGACAATGTGTGGTTGCCTAGCAGACAGAATAACAGAAAGAATCAATGCACTTTATGATGCTTGGCAACGTAGACAGACCAGACTTTACTGTGTTTTTAAGACAGACTAGATGTTGATCATTGACGCTTGTGGCTGAGAAAAGTTTCCCAATGTCAGAGATGGTAAAATCGAACTTGTAAAGAGGAATGTGTGAGGAGAGTGGGAATAATACAAAGCAAATATGTTAGGTACATTTGAATTTGTGTAATGACTTTGTTTCAACAATAGTCACAAGCATTTTTGTTCTCGGTTTTGGAGGATATTTGAATGATTAGGTACCTAAAAAGCTTGCAAACAGTGGCTGTCCAAATGGCAAAGAAAAAAAAACCCAAACAGGTAGTGAATTCAAGAGTTCATGGACGGGTTGCAGTACTGACATATGTCAGTACAGCACTTCAGGAGTGCTCTTGTACTCTTAGGCCAAACCAGATCAGTGTCAACATGTCATCTCCTGGTGGACCTACCTGCCAAGGCTGGCTTAGTTTTTCCCAAGAAAACCCTATGTATTCTACTGCCTTTAAACAGACGACATTGCTAGAGCTGAGACTTTGCTCTCAAGCAGGGTCTGGCTCTGCCACTGCTCACATCTTACCCTGCAAGCAGGCCTCTTTGATTTCCTATTTTTGGGCAAGTCCACATGAGTAGGGAGGATATTTAGGGGTCTGCACAGATGCTCTACAATCATGTGTAGTGTCCAGGCCCCCACTAGAGCCCAAGTAGCCCCCAATATCACCCCTCTGACCTGTCCTCTGTGCAATGCTCTGTGCAATGAGTAAAAACCACATAAAGCTCCTTAACATTTCCAATATCCCAAAATAAAGAAAACAGATCCCTCTCTTATCCATTTCCTGAACTGTATGATGATCAAATGACTGTTCTGCTCTTTCTGCCATTATTTGGAGCCTGATGACCACAAGAGTTTAGACTATCATTTCTGATGTCGAGGACGCAGACAGTACCAATTAGTGCACTGGTTTTAGCTCCCATATTCCAGGAGGCAGCAGATACCTTCTCTTGGACCATACCATTAACAAACTTGAAGAGGTGGCAGAGACTCCAGGGAACCGGTTAGTGTGTGCTGTCCCTGGCCCTCTTTGCAAGACTGAGTCTTATTTTCTCATCTATTTTATTTCCAAGATGTCCTCTTTGTTATGGAGTCAATAGAGTCTTAGCAGGGCTTTTGATGCAGCTCAGAGTTTTCTTCTTCTGTGAAAGCTGATGTCTTCAAACAGGGTAAAGCTGATTCCCTCTGCATGGCAAAGCACATGCTCAGTCCTTAAGCAACACACTTGTTCCCTGAGCACCAGCCTACCCATAAACCATCCACTGTCTTTTTCTTTTTCCTTCTGAAGCAATCAAAGAGGTTGAGTGTCCACAACCCCATCACCTCCGCTTGCAGCAGCACAGGAACACAGCTCTGGCTGAGGCAGCCTGTGTGACTCAGCTCTCCCTGCAAACATGACAACCTTTGTCAGGAAGAAAACCTAGGGTTTTGGTACCAAAATAAACTCAGCCCTGAGCATGGCTGAACTGGCCTGTCATTGTCAGACAGGCTGTGTAGTGCAGTTCCAGCTCTCTTCTCCCATCGCTTTTCTTAGTTGCCTAGCTCAACACCACTGAAACCCTCTGGCCAGCCTACTTCCAGGTATGAATAAAGAAGTCTGAGCGGTGCTTTATCTTTTACTTTTGACAAATGCCCCAGTTTGAACTTTCCAGCCAGTTTTTCCAAGCTGTGGTAGCATTAATCAAACTAATGATATCTGGTTATCTGGAGGAAAATCAATATTATATGGTGAAAAAAAGAATCCCACAATTAATAGTGTACTGTACAATATCTGTTCCTGTGCCAGCCTGGATGTAATATAAATGACTTTTTTTTTTCCCCCTTACTCTCTGGGGGGAATGTGGTATAATGGGGTTTATTGGAACCCTGCAGCTGTTCAAGGGTGAGATAGTTTAGCCATTGGCTTTACTACCTTACTCATGCAAGGTTATTATGGTCACAGATGCCAATGACAGCCTGGAGTCCCTGTTCTGCCCAGACACTTTGTGCAAACTGTTTGTACTGAAGTAACAACTCCTAGGACAAAGCCCTGGAGAAAAGAGATTGCAAATCTAAATGAAACTACAATGACCTGTGGTTTGGGGGACACCAAATCAGCTGTATCAAGAGAGGGAACATCCATCACCTCAGTCTGCTCTATTCCTTTAGAAAGGAAAAATAAAGCATGGGCCCTTTTCTCCAAACAATGCTATGGTCGGGATCTGATTTATCTTATATCTGCCTGCAGCACTCACTGCTGGGTTTTATGATTGTGGCTCTTCAGCCATCTAGCAGCAATAAGAATAATTCAGTGACCAAAAATTCTCTTCACGTCCCAGTTAGGGCTCTTAGCTGTGAGCTTTGAGCCTTTTGCTGAAGTACTGTTTTAACCCTTTTACTGTATTACCAAGAAGAATTGTCGTTTGATGTGAGACTTCCCAGACTCTGCACAGCTTTTCCAGCAAAGGCACTGTTAACCAACCAAGGAGGTAAGAAAGATGCTAAAACCTGGCTAAACCCAAGAGCAGGATCTGGGATAAACAGACCCTGAATATCTTAGTAGTTTGTAACCAGACATTTGATCCAGAATGCTTTATAAAAGAAGCTCATTGCTGGTAACAGGGGCTCTGCAGTAACTTCAGTGACACACAGACCCTGAGAGGCCATCCAGACTCCTGTCCCCTCCCCCTTCTAGTTTTACTAGTATCTTGAAAACAAGAAGACAGTATGATGTCCTTTTCCTCTGCAGTGATATTTTTCTCTAAGTTTGTTTGCTCTGCGGTCCCTGTTCAGGGGCCCTCAGAGGGACACCTTCAATGTGTCACTCAGGTCAAGCAGACCCCCTTGGTGCTGTGACCTGGAGATCTTTGGGTGGTGGTGGGAACACATACCTGCTCAGAGCAAGCAGAGGAAACCATCCTGCTGCAGCATCTGTTCAGAGCCAGACAAACCCTTCACATTTCCCCTTTCCGCTGTGAAAAGCCTTTGGTGAGGATGGGGTGACAGCAGGAGGAAGTGCCCTCTGCAAACACGTGGATTGAGGGAATGGAGCAGGTGGCACCCAGACCCCAGCCGCATCTGGACCCTGGCCACATCCGGACCCCAGCCACATCCAGACCCCAGCCACATCCAGACCCCGGCTGCAGTGTGTCTGGGGAGCAGCAGGAGAGCAGAAAAGCAGAGTCTTGCAAACTGCTTTAGGAGGCAGCTCTCTTTCCCCATCTGACATCCTCTGCTTTCCCAGTCATGTGGTTTGCATTTGTCTCTTTTTTCATGTGGAAATACTGCTTTCAAAGCCATCAGCAGGGATGAGCATCGTGGCCATGACATAATTGCCAGCATGCCTTTCCCACCTGCAGCTTGGCAGATTTTGACAAAGTGGGAAATCCCAAGGGGTCTCTTGTGGCTTTGGTAGGTTTATTCATCTCATGCACGCAGGTAGTCTTAGTAAACAGCAGGAGAAGGTGTCAGGGAAGAGAAAGCTGGAGAAAGAGTTGGAAAAAGAGGTCAGTTAATTAGAAAGATGGAGCATCAATTACTGTGATATTTAATATCAGGTTTTTTTCCTTTTAATAGAGAGCATGCTGGTTCCTCTTGGGAAATCTGCTACAAGCTTTGAGCCAAATGTCCAGCAAACAGAAACCAGCACAAGCCCTCTGCAAGTCTATGATGCCAGGTGAGATTACCCCTGCTGCGAACCTGGCCTCTCCTGTGCTGCAGAGGTCTGTGGCTGTCCCAGGACATCCCTCCTGAAGCACAACCCAGGCACATACAGACAACCTGGGGCTTCATTAGACAGATTTGTTGTTTACTGTAAGATTCTTTAGTTTTCTTCAAATCTCTATTAGGACTTGTCACAGAAAGGCCATGAGATAAAAAACAAACAAACAAGCAAACAAAAAATCCCAGATAGAAACAGGGACAAAACTTTCCTGCTACAGAGTCCAAATGCACGCTAATGAGATCTAAGCAGACAAAGAAGAGGAAGGCAAGGCACATGACTCAGGTTGTATCTGCACAACACTGCAGTCAGGAGCTGTGATTGGAGCTGGGGTAGAAATACTCCCACTGGCCTGTCTCTAGCTATGCCAGTGAAACAATGCAGGTTCATTAATGACCCCCTGAGTACCTCCAGGACCACAGGGACTTCAGCAGCTACTTCACATTGCAATCCAGACTTTTCTTTCTCTGTTGCTAGGTTCCTGACTGAAAACTTGTACAGAGAGGTTTGTGCACACTGTAAATGCTCCTCTAAGTACAGGGTCTTCAGAAAACTATGACTTAACTTCAGGTGTCCAAGTCCCAAAAGAGTAGTTCAACACTCCTGCCTTTAGCACCCAGCCTGTCCATCCTTTGTCCACATTGAGAGTGCTGCATTCAGATGGATTAGTTTTGAAAGATATGTTTTAGTCTGATTAGTTGCAAGTGATTAATTTTCCACCAAAGCAGCTTCTTGGTTCACTTGTCTGCCCATTTCATGGTAGTACTGGCATAAAGCAAGACAAGTCTTGGGAGGTGGAAACACGGACCCACTCCTTTCCATACCGAAGTGTATTTAGATCAGCTTAAACAGATGGAAAAATTGCAGTTAAAGACACTGCAGTGGAATGGGAGCCCCAGATATCTGAATCCATTTCTACCCAACCTCTGAACTCAAGTCTTCAGCCAAAAATACTTTTTAAGTGGAGCTAGAATATAATGTCTTGTTTTGAAACTCTGACCTGAAATAAAAAATATTCATTTCTAGAGATTTTTTTTTTTTAATTAATATAATGCCCCCTGATTTGTGTCAATTTTCTTAGAAAAAAAATAACATTGACTCAGGGTTATCCAATAGACCTCTGTGCTTGCAAGGGTGAGGACTGTGATTCAGAAACCAGTAGTGCTGCTGCTTGCTGCTTGATGCTGATTGCACCTACACTGCTGAGGTCCTCCAAACTCTACTTTCCTCTTCTCCAAGCTCCAGCACCATGTTACCTTCCAACAACAAATGCATGGAAGATCTCTCACAGTGTCCTCTTCACCAGCACAGGAGATGGAAGAAGCAGTGGCAGGGATTTCAATCTGTTGGTGAATGTCGGTGAAATAGCACAGATGCTTCATCAAGCCTGGGAGAAGGAAGCTCCCTCGTGTTCAGCTCATATTTTTGATTCTCCTTGGAGCTCTTGGCTACCTACACAGAAGCACTGTCTCTTTCTCAAAGTTCCTCTTGGCCAGTCAGGAATAAAATAATTTGTAGGGATGGCAGAAATTGCAGATGATCTCATGGGCATTTAGTAATCCTGCATTTGCACTTCTAAATAGGCCAAGGAGCATTTCCTCTTCTTGATTTTCCACCTCCATGTGTCAGCTGCTGGAGTGAGAGGTCAAACTGGAAGCATTTGCAGCTCACTCTGTCCATGTGCTGTCCCTCACTGTCATCTCAGGAGATGAACATTGTGTGGCATCCTTGGCCATTAGCAAAACCTTGCCAAGGAGATTTCCCATGGAGAATCAACAAATTCAGCTGTCACTTTCTCGCAGCATCTGCAGTAAGAGTTCCAGTTAAGAATGTATATTTAGCCTGGAGCTACTTGGCCAACTGGCCAGAGAATGTCCCTGGTGCTTGAGAATATTAAAGGAAAGAGGAGGTCCCGGAGGTCCCAGTACCATCTGTATTTCAGGAACTCTGTTTGCAGTTGATCTCTGCAAGGAAAAGATGTTCCTTTCCTGGTGAGCCAGTGTCATGTCAGTCAAAATTGCCCCTTTTGAAAATTCACACACTGTGTCTGGTGAATGTGTCCTGAGCCTTTCTAAGGGGTAAAATATATCCCAAATAATATCCCACAATACCACAGAAGAATGGAAGGAAATGGAGCTGCCCTGTTATGCTTTATATTAAGTGTGCCTGGCATGCGCAGTCATACTACAGAGCCAGTCCCTGAGTTCTTCCTTGCCTTTTGCAGCTTATTACTGACTTGAAGGAGAAATGCTCTTAGTGGTGTAGAGAGTCAGAGGCAGCTACTGCAACCATCATCAAATTAATAATGGACACCATCCAGAGATGCTTCAGGATAAGAGGCATTTCACTTTCAGGAGACCCATTCCTGAAGTGAAGCAGCTGGTGTTGTTAAAAACACAATGAAATAGCAGAGTAGGGTAAAAAGTATCAAGAAAAGAGTGTTCATCATAAAGTTATTAGAGACTTAATTATGAGAAAAAAATAAAAGTCCAGCTTCTTAACTGAGACTGATGAGTCAAACTTGCATATTGACATTGGGTCTATGCATAAAATTTCCAGCTATAAAGGTCTACCCTGCCCCAGATTCAGGGCCTGTTTTAACAATTGGATCTTTGGTGATGCCACAGTAGACAGCCCCAGTGCTTGCTGTTGAACACCCAGACACATACACACAGAGCCCTGACCCAGTCTAAAAAAGAGAACTTTTCTGTTTTCTGCTGAGTTAATTAGAAGTCACAGCATCTCCTGGCTCCAGGTCCAGACATGGTGGTGCAGACTGTGCCAGTTTAAGCTATCCTGCTCCCAGATAGGGCTCGATTTCATGCACCTATATAGTCCCTAGCAATGTCACCAGTAACTCCTTCTAACAGCTCAATAACCTATGGCTAAACTACAGTACAGCTGTAAGAAACACAGGCCAACTTAAGTCAAAGTTTTGATTGAATTCAGTTATATACTGGTTTATTGCAAGGCAAGGACTATGTACATGTACACAAACAACAGGACTGTTCATCATCATCATCGGGACACCTACATGCAAAGAGTAATGAATAATCTTGAATCAATCTGCATCTGGAATATTGTGTCCAGTTCTGGGCCCCACAGTTCAAGAAGGACAGGGAGCTGATTGAGAGAGTCCAGCACAGAGCCACGAAGATGATTAAGGGAGTGGAGCATCTCCCTTATGAGGAAAGGCTGAGGGAGCTGGGCCTCTTTAGCTTGGAGAAGAGGAGGCTGAGGGGCGACCTCATTAATGTTTATAAATATGTAAAGGGTGAATGTCAGGAGGATGGAGCCAGGCTCTTCTCAGTGATGTCCAATGGTAGGACAAGGGGCAATGGGTGCAAGCTGGAACACAGGAGGTTCCATGTAAACATAAGGAAAGACTTCTTCACTGTGAGCATGACAGGCCACTGGAACAGGCTACCCAGAGGGGTTGTGGAGTCTCCTTCTTTGGAGACATTCAAAATCCACCTGGATGCCTTCCTGTGTGACCTACTGGAGGTGTTCCTGCTCTGGCAGGGGGATTGGACTAGATGATCTTTCGAGGTCCCTTCCAATCCCCAACATTCTGTGATTCTGTGATGTGGAAGTTTTTTACCATATCTCCAGGAATTACTGCTTTACCTCCCTGAGAGCAGCAGCTCATCCAGTGGGTATAGCACAAGGGCTCATCCAGTGGCATTACATCTGGCTGACAGAGAGAGGAGGTCCAGGGAAGCAGGGGACAGCCCCTGGTTGGGACACTTGCCCTGGTCTGCCCAGTGCAACTTTAAGCAATTCACCTCAGGCCACCAAGGCATGAATAGACTTTCTGTGAAATGGGATAATATTATCTCCTTTGAATTGGAAAAACTTGACCATTGTTAGCAACAGCTGGGTCATCTGCTCCTGTTCTCAGAAGCCTAGAGAGAAATTACTGTATACAAACACTTCCAATAACGGCTTTTGTAGATTCAGTAAACAGAGTGGTTAAAAATTATACCCTGGGTGAGTATCCAACAGTGTAACCTTTTAAGGTTGGAAATGAGTTCTGAGTAAAAACAGCTTTTAACTAACAGGATGGAGTCTAATGAGCGATCAATGACTATTGTGGGAGAATTATCCCCCTCCCCAGGAAGCTGAAGGAGACATTTGCCACTGTAGGGAGTGCTGAGATGTGGGAAAGTGGCTGGGAAAAATAAAAAGGCTTGATTTTTGGTCAGCAGCGCCACAAGAGCAAAGCATGGCCACACTGCAACCCAAGAAAGGAAACTACCTCCAAGACCAAACCTATTTCAGATTCTGATTTCAGCATTCGGTGGTCCTGCAGGATCTTTAATTAAATGCATGGTGTGTAGTAATGTACAAGCTAATAAAACACAATGAAACCCAAATAACAATCACTCCTTCAATAGCCTCCCTTGGCAGGCCAGAGCCACAGCAGCCAGGTCAGTGAGAGATGTGCCCTGAAGGTGGAGAACCCTGCATGTGGGGAAGGATGGGACAAGAGGAGGAGAATTCCAGAGTTGAGGACTTTGTGACCCCACTGCAGTACTACAAGGTCCAGGTATAAAAAGCTAGATGTTATTTTGTCAAAAAGGTCCCCTCTCCTCATCTCATTCATTAAAGCAAGACAGGTGGGATTTGGGAGGCCCCAATCTGATCACAGAGGCTTTCTAAGTGAAAGAACTGAAGCTTTGTATGTGGAAAGTGTGCAAGTAAGTGCACCATATCTGGTATCAACAGTGGGGAGGGATGCTGTAGAAAATCATCACAATTGCCAGCTGGGCAGGCAACTGTAAATTACAGTCAAAGGCCAAATTTGCTATTGTCCTAACTGGCCATTGTGTAAGATCAACGATTCTGTCACTGAGTTATTGTAGACAATTCTTCAGGTTATGAAGTTGTTTCATCTTCTTAAGTGTCTAGAAAGGAACAAGCAATACCATCTTTGTCATGTTGACAGGGCAGCCAGTGAATAGGAAAGATACCTGGGGAATAAATCTCCTGAAATGAACTGTTCCTGAGAGGAGGAAGGCACTGACTGTGCCCATGTAGGCAGAGGGTGACAGGGAAACATGCACCCTTCTTCAAACCTTTTTTGGATAACATACTTCAGATAAGCAGTCACTAAAGCTTTTGTGTTGAGCTGGAAAAGACCTGAACATGGTGACCCATTCTGCACACATTGCAGGAATATAAAGGCTAAAGATTAAAACCAGCTTCAGGCTTGCCTTCCTCAAGGCTTGGCTTCTCTGCATCATCTTGGTTTCTAGGCCCAGTAGGGGCAGCTAAGTAAATTGCTTTATGGATCAATTTTGATGAACTTGAGAAGCTTGATTTTACCTTAACCAGAAAATCATGTTTTGCCAATGGAACTGGAGCAGGAAGATGGATTCAGTGGCTTCTTAAAGTCTGTTTCAGTTCTGTCTTCAAAGATTAGGGACCTCTATTTGACCCATCACAGAGTTTTTGCCTCAAACTTTCTACACTACCCATGGGTCCAGAGGGTCAGAGCATGCAGTACTTGCTGCCTTTGGAAGATATGCTACAGAGGGAGCAGGGCCTGATCCAAGGTGTGATCAGAGCAATGCTATTTAACCAACTGAAAAGGGATTTTGATATGGACCTCTTTTCCTCACTAGGGCTGCAGGATGTTGAGTTCTGGAGAAATGGTTTTGCCTACAACATTCCTTCTGAGGAAGCAACAGTGAGGGTGTATGGCTGCAAATAATAGCAAGGCTTGTTAGCAGCTCATGCTCTTCTTGTGGGGTCATCTTTGTGTTCTGATTATCTGTCTAAGTGCCTGCATGCCTTTCAGCAGAGTAGCAGCCCAGCCGTTTCTACCTGGATGAGTGACAAAGGAATCCATCACCATTACCTGCTCATGTTCCCTGAGTAGTTCTGCTCTATGAAGTGTTCATAATGCTGTACTCACCTCCCTAACACATTTATTTCCCACTCCCTGTGTTAAGTGTATATTCAATTATGTTGGAAGAAAATCTCATTCTGAAACTGGAAACCTCCCTGTGCACAGCTCCTCTACCGCTGACCTTCTTCAAAGTCATGAAGACAGCCTGTGTCCTTTAGGGATTTCTCCTCATCTGGAATTAATCACTTTCTTCTCAGGGTAGTCACATCTCTCTGCAACTCATTGTGTATTTCCTAAAAAAGCCAGTCCACCAGGTTTAGAGGCTTGTCCCAAGTTTGGAGCACTCACCTAGACAAAGGTGAAAGTTTTTGTCTCACAACAGGCCCTGCTGTGAACAGGCGGTCGCACTAGGGACTTCCTGAGTTCCATTCCAACCTGAATTTCTCTCAATTTCCATGATTCTGTACTTTATCTGGGAAAACCTAAATGGTGCATGGTCAGATATGGGAGAGGGTCTTGCAGCTGCCTCCCATACCCCATACCCCATGTTACACTACTCTGTGCAGATCCATTTGGCCCCTCACAAGTACTCTGTTGTGAGTTAGCTCAGATTTGCTGGGATGGCAACCAGCTCCAGTCTGGAAATCAGCCTGACTCGGGCTGCCCAAGTGAAGAAGCCTGTTGGGGAAGCAGAATTAATAACTCCAGCTAGACCTCAGCGCCGTATCACTTTCCTGATCTGAGCTATGGTATTGCACCCATGCGGTCTGTGTAGCACCTCCCTCCCAAGAAATCCAAACAAAAATTAGGATCTCTCTAAGACAGAGTAACTTGTCCAGGCACAGAGGTATTCTATACATGCAGGTGATGACACACATTAGGTGCAGTACCTAATGACTGGCCAAAATTACTTGAGTGAGCCTACAGCAGGGGATCAAGAACTGGCAGCTGACACAGGAGAGACACAGCCCTGGTTCCACTGTCCCTAGGGCTCTCCTATGGGCTAGGCAATGGTCCTCATTTTTCAAGGGTGAGCAGAGGTTAGAATTGCCTATAGTTTCAGTGGAAGCTTCTTGCACCTTTTCTCCTGACTCTGTGTGTTCACACACATGCTATTTATAGCCCCGTTTCTTTCTTAGGGCTAGCCAGAAAACAGAAATGTCAGATTTTCATGCTGTGAAGAGAGAAGTCAGCATCCTATTTTGGACTTACACATATATTATCATCTAAGACTGACAACTTTGGTACCTGATTCTTCATGGCTGAGTTTTCTGCATCCTGAAAATGTCTAATCCAGGTCTCCAGGAAGAATCTACCCTGTGAGTTTGTCCACACAGTGGACTGAGGTCAATTTATACCCTTATTACATCTCCTTTGCAAGAGGTACAGACAATAGTTTTTCATTGAGTTCCTGAGGTGCCTTCTGTACAAATAATGATGGAGGCATTATTTTGCACCACAAACGTACCTTCTTCACCTGGAGGGTTGCGGGGTTTTTTTGTAAGATTTAGGCTAGAAACTGCAGAGGAACACAGGAGATCAAAATCTGTTGTTTCTCACTTAAAGGAGAAACAGAAAGAAGAATGCAATAAAATCATAATTTCACCTCCTGTAAACAACTTTGAAGATAAATGCAGTGACATGTGTCCTGCATATGAATACTGCCAGGCAGCCCTTTATAGATCTTAAGGTTGTATTGATCTGTGCATCCATAAAAGCTGTTATTCGTCAGGCATAAAAGAACAGACTCAGTATGCATGACCACACATGCCAATGTCAATGGAGCTATAAAGCTGCACCCTCAGAAAAATAAATGGTAAGTCAGATTTTTTTTCAGAAGAATGGAAAGCTGTGACATTAAGAATTAAAAATCAAAGTCTTCTGACTCAGATTAACTTTCTTTGCTTAATCACACATACATAACGTACTCCAAATCAGCTCCCGGAGATGTCCTTTTGCATGTTTTTAATGATTAATTGAATTAGAAATTTATTTAGCAATTGATTTGTAAAATATGACTCACTTAGAAATAAAGACACACTGCACTGACAACATGCACACCGTTCAGGTAGCAACATATCACAGGTCCTACAGTTAATCTCACCCCAACCCTCCCAGGTAATGCAGATTTGCTATCTACTATCCAGAGCATAGACTTTCAGAGAAAGATAAGAGTGCCTGTGCGTGCTTTGAGTGTGTACATCCTGAACAAACATGCACACACATGCCCTGCAAAGGCACAAAGAAGTTCAGGCGTTGCAGTGTTGATTCATTCTAAAGGTCTGCTGAGCTCTGAGTTAGGACCTATGCTTGTAAGGCTTGGAGAGAAGGTACAGAGCTTGGAGAAAACAACTAAAAATTGGTTCCTTTGAAGTCAGAGAGGGATATGGGAAATCATTTAAATTATTTAACGTTGGAGATGGGTGTTCAGTGATCCCTGGTCTAGTGTTAGAGTAGGACTTTACATGTTCTGTGCTTGAGTCCCATTTTGGGCCTCACTAGCAAGATTTAAGATTGAGACCCATAGGTTTATCTTAGGACAGAGCTGGAAAGGAGGACTTGATTGGATATAGATCATGTTGAGATGTGCGGGGTTCTGCAGAGTCAAACTGGGCAAGGGTTGGGACATGCAGAAAGGAATTATGTAGAGTGAGGGAGGGTGACAGGAGCCCCCATAGCCCTGGTGCTTGGAGTTAGTGATAAGGACTGAAGAAACACCTGAGATGGCATCTGGGAAGGTGCATGCACATTGTTCTTCAGATCATGAATATGGTTTTGGCTTGTAGGGTTTCCAGAGAAGGTCAAAGCTGAAGATTAGATGTTTGCCTGAGCTAAGGTTCAAGTATGGCTGAGTGAGGGCCCAGGACTAGTGTCTGACACAAATGACTGAGCCTTACTGTGTTAGCCTGTAGCCCAGCACCATGTACATGGATGGTGGCTCACAGCTGGGTGCATGAAGGAGGTATCATCTGCCCTAAGCATTCACCCTCCTATCAATGGCAGAACATAATACTAAATTTTCTGGCAATTCAGGAACAGATTTAGCTGAGATCCCCCTGGCCTGGTGGTTGCCACTCACCTGGGGACCAAGTAACACCATGATTTTTAAACCCCTGGGTTGCAGCATCCCAAGAAATGGCTGCGTGCATTACTCCCATCACTTAGCCATGGCTCTTCAGCTGGCTACAAGAGTGGGCTTGCACAAAATGTATGGTGGGGCAGCTGAAGCAAGCAGAGCAGGGGGGCTGATGGCAAGAGTGGTCAACCACAGGTGAGGGGAGGGGGGACATGGCTAAAAAGTGGATTAATCTAGTTCACAGCTCCTAGACCAAATGCCCAGCAGTACATGGCAGCCCAGTTTTCCAGTTTCTGGCAGACTCTCAGCCTCCCTCCCTGGATAACTGGGGTCTTATCAGCAACTTGAGTCCTTACAAGGTGCTAAAATCTTTCACAAGAGCCCAGGGCTGCCGAGGAAGGAGGGTGGCTAACAGCAGTGAGAAGAGATGACCTTTCCTCAACCCAATTATTATGATATTTAAAATGTGGATCCAGAAATAAGAGTTCATCATTTCCTTTGCTGGAGATCATTATGCAGTGAGAAATGGGCAATACTGTGAATTGCTATAAACTAGCACCAGACAGAGACTGTTCTTTTCTTTTCCCCTTTCTTTTTCTTTCCCAAGAAGCATCCCCATTTGTGTAGTGAAGCAGCAGCTTTTCATAAGAAAATAACATTTTTATTCCTGTCAAAATTTCCTTTCATTTATGCCAAGAAGTCACGACTGATGCCATGTCTCCTTTTCTCCTGGGTGAGTATCTCTCTCCTAGCACCAGTTAAATGGAGGGAAGGGTGAACTTTATTTTTGCTGTCAGCTTGGCTAGACACTGCTGGGAACGGGAACATGCAAGAAAGATCCCATTTTCTTCCCTGACAGTTTAACCCTGCAAATCCTGATGCACTGTAATGCTTGAATGGGTATTGTTTAATCCCAGGCTAAACTACGGGTAATTTCCTCTCACTCACCCCACAGTTAGGGAAAGCAATTCTGACCTGTTAAAAATAGCATCCCCCTGTGTAAGAAGAATGGGATTTATTTCTATTTACCAATTAAATATTTTCAAATCCACTTAAAAACTACATCTCCCCCAATTTCTTGGGCCAATCTTTGGATTGCAATATTTAAGAGGTTGATGGGTGGGCAGAGTTTCACTGACATAAAGACCCCAGGATTTGACTCACTGGTCATCAATCTGCCTAAACATGCAGCAGTTATGTGGTCATTACCATAGTAATTCCCCTCTTTTATGATTTCTCTGCTACACATACACAGGCCAGGGGAAAGAGAATCATTTTGTTCTCTGCCACTACATCACTACATTAAAGCAGTGTCCCTGCTGGCCTCCCATCCTGCTTGAATAGAGCTGCTCAGGAAAGTTGTGTAGTGCCTTGTTTTGTTTGAAAATGCTGATACGCAGAAATTAAAACTGGCTTTGTGGGAAACGGTCAGTTTTGACGCATTTTTCAACTTTTTTATTCTCCCCTCCCTTTTTTCTCTTTACAGAAAGGGGTTTTGAAACAGTGAATTAGCTGTGGCGTATTCAAAACAAAAAATGCTGGTTGTTCTTTCTGCCTAGAAAATTAATTACTCTAGTGAGAGTAAAGTTATTTCTGAGACTTGTACTGACTTTTTCAAATTTTCATTTCTCAAATGAGTTTTGCTTTTGATGTTTTCACCCTCTTTAAGTCTAGTTATTTTTTATTAAAAAAAAAAATATTTCCAGGGTGGGGAAATTATCTTCTGCACAGCAAGAGCTCTCCGTGGATGTTTCAGTGCACATGACAAATGTTACAAAGCGTGTCAATGTTCTCATCTGTTCCTGGGGGACCTGATACTATTTTCTTATTGTTTTTGTCTCTTTGGAAGACAGGTAATCTAGACTAAAAACCACATTTTGCTCTTTATGTTTAGAGAAAGGGAAAAAACCAAACCTAGGTTTGATTAATCTCTCAGCATTATTTTTATTTTTGGTCTATTGAACAAGGAGAGGAGTTTAAATCAAGTGCTGTGATCTGGTGCCAGCTACTGTTATGGGGCCATAGAGGCCGAGTTATAGATTTCACCAGTCACTGGGAAGACACTAGCTCTGCTGTTTTTATTTTTGCAGGTATAGTTTGAGTAGAAAGAAAAACCCAGATTTAGAATTAATATCCTTGAAAATAGTAGTAAAATGTCATCTGCGCATCTCAAGCCAAAGACTAACGGAATATCAGTAACTGTGATACCAACTCTGGGCCAAATTAATCTCCTGTGTACCAGGTGTGATTGAATCCATACTAGCACTGCTTTAGATCTGAATACACCTAGCTCTGGGGATAATAAATTTGAATATCCCCATTAGCATCTGTGTGACATGAAGACAAAAAACGATCAAGAGAAACACCAGTGAATGTCAGGATTTCTGTTGAAGTTCAAGGCCACCTGGAACGTCTCTGCACTTCTCAAATGGAGAAATCCCACAATGTTTCCAGCAAAGACTTTTCTTGTGGTCTCCCTGCATGCATGTGCACACACTCCCTTGTCCGGAGAGCACTCCCTGTGGGAGATCCGGGCTGGCAAAACCTCCCCACAAAAATACTCCAGTTCACATCTTTGCTACAGGCTAGACAAACAGCAGGTGAAAACATCACTGTGCTATGAAGATCTTCCTACCAGCTGGCAGACATGTTGCAGAGAGATTAACTCTTCAGGGCTCACCGGCGATTTTGTTTTTCCTCAAGTGTTTTATGCTTTCAAGGGCAGTCTGAGGTAGAGGTTTAAAAAAATAGCATCATTCGGGTGTTTTAAGTAGGCACAATGTGTTTAAGAGGTTGTAGAGAGTTTATACAGCTAGGCTACAGAAAACACCTTAAAATCTTCATCTGGACATAGGCAGCCAGCATACTTGCTTTGCTAACTCATTCCAGTACAGCTTTACTGGAGCGACTGGGTTCAGCCCTTACAGCCATATGGAGAATCTGATTTTTGGCCATGGTAAGAAACAGGTCACCAAGAGGGCTTCACAGAAGCACTCTGCTATATTACAGAAATGCCCTGTCCCTATCCTGACTTGGTCCTAATTTGCACAGTTTAGGAGAGGTACCAGGATCACAGGAAAGGTGGCTGGCTACATCCCAGGTGGGGAAACGGGGGTCTGTTCTTCCTGTCAGACCGTGCAAAGAGGGGAAGAGGAATGTAATCAGGGAAGGTGCTGAGAAATTCTCCCATCTTGCCAAAAAGTGTGCCTACCATTTTGATCTTCTGGTGAGTCTACAGAGAAGTTGTGGATGCTCCCTTGTCACCAAAATCAGGATTGAACTTCTTAACACCAACATACTCTTAAGAAGCAGCATTCTTTATTATGGTGCCGGATGCATGGGGGATCATTCCACCTCTCATGCATACCGACTCAGCTCTCTACAAGAGCTTTATACTATCAAAACATGCATATTCATTACTTTTCCAATAAATTATTACCATATTCATTACATTTCCAAGTACTCATGAATATATGTAAATGTCCTTTTTGCATGTGTACTGGTGGTCTTTGGGGGTCGTCTGGTGATCATAGAAACTTCTGTCACTCTGCCCTTTAGTTGAACTTTCCTTCTGCGCATGCTTAGTTCATCTCTTGGCCTGTTTACAATACTTCTGTCTCCACAAAAATGGTTTATTCTAGCATCACTACCTTATCTACCCTATTGCTAAGACTTGACTAGGCCTGGCAGATATGTAACTGTCTTTCAATGTCACATTTTTTAAGCAGAAGGGTATGTTCTTTCAGAATGGTATCACTCTCCCTGGAAGTGTTCAAGGCCAGGTTGGATGAGGCTTTGAGCAACCTAGTCTAGTGGAAGGTGTCCCTGCTCATGGCAGGGGGGTTGGAATTAGATGATCTTTAAGGTCCCTTCCAACCCAAACTATTCTTTGATTCCATGATTCTGTGATTATGGGATTTTCTTTGTTTTAAACTAACCTTTGGTGACAGCAGTGAGACCACAGCAATTAGTAGGGTCAGTCATGCTTAGTTTCGCTGGCAACCAGCCTTGCCTTTTGTGCTCACTTTGCCTCACAAGTCAACTTCACACAAATCCCTTTAAGGAGAAGTCAGTCCTACGTGCCAAACAATACCTGGCAAATGTTGCTCCTCTTGAAGCTTAGGCTCAGGTTTGGAAACTGTTTGAAAGTAGATTTTCATCTGTTTAAACCTTAGAGTCACCAACAACAGCAAAGATTTAAAAAATTGTAATGGGACTTGGAGAATAGCTTGGCCATTAAAGTCAAGAGAGGAGGTTATATTTAATTTGGCTGTTTAGCATAAAGCCAAGCATTCTGCAGATACTATAAAGGTGTCTTTTTCTTTTTCTTTCTTTTTTTTTTTTTTTTGAGAGAGATTGTCTCCCAGATGTCAGGCACATGGAGATTAATGCACATTCAACACAAGCATGCTGAGTTGCATGTCAGTGCAGGGCAGTCCTATGTTAGTGGGACTCGAGGCTAATTAAAGCCCAACAATGTGTCCCCAATTCATAACGACACTAGAAACAGTGGCTGATAGGGAAATTCAGGCACAGCAGCTGCTCTTTTCACAGCGGTACAATAACTATCTCTTTATTGGGAAGGGGTGTGGGGGAGGCATGCAGCCCAAATAACAGCACCTGCCTGCTTATGCCACACCGAAAACCACAACAGCTAATCCTCCTTGCCTGTCATGCTAATTGTTACAAAGCCCCTTTTGATATCAAACTATTTGTCCTTTGACTGAAATAAATCAGGCCTTAAGCACCACATTTATCTCGCTATGATACAGGAGCAGAGGTGAGCGCTGTGGGGAGATTTATACAATGGGAGCAACGTACAGCACACCAGGGTGATATTTATGGGCTCAGGATCTTTTCATCAGGAAAAGCAGTCTGTTGACATTGTTCACTACAAAAGAAAAGTTCAAATGCCGTATATCACACTACAGCCCTAATACACCATTTGACATAAGCAGGAGGTAAACAAAGCAAGGGGCAGGGGGGAATGCCTGGCCAGCTTTTGTGTGCGGTGATGTTTTCAGCTGGTTCAGCAAGATGTTGAAGATTTGTACAAAACTATGGAGCACAGTAACTTCATTCAGACTGTACATTTGACACTAGGGGCATATTTAATGGCAGTTGCTGGTGCTGGTGCCCATTATGGAAAATACACTTCTGTGTGTGCACAGGCATGGCCCTCCTGGCACAAGGGTGATTGGCAAGAGAGAAAGGTAACCTCACAAGGGCTGAAGCCACCATCTCCTTCCACTTTCCACTCATTAGCCACTGTGGCAAACCCTTCATGCAAGTTACTGTGCGTGGATTGAGACCAGCTCTGAAGAGAAGGACTTGGGAATGGTGGTGGACAAGAAGTTCAACATGAGCTGGCAATGTTCACTTGCAGCCCAGAAGGCCAATAACTGTATCCTGGGCTGCACCCAGAGCAGCGTGGGCAGCAGGTCAAGGGAGGTGATTCTCCCCCTCTACTCCGCTCTCGTAAGGCCCCACCTGGAGTACTGTGTCCAGTTCTGGAGCCCCCAACACAAGAAAGACATTGACCTGTTAGAACGAGTCCAGAAGAGTCCAGAGGATGATCCGAGGGCAGGAGCACCTCTCCTACGAGGACCGGCTGAGAGAGTTGGGGCTGTTCAGCCTGGAGAAGAGAAGGCTTAGGGGAAAACCCTTTTGGGGATCCCAGATGAAGGGCTGAACTGATCTTACACAGAACCAAAAACAGCAGTTTGGGTCTTTTTCTGTTTATTTTTTCCACCAGTGGTTGGATGCTTCTGTTGAGGTCCTCCATCCCCCATCTAATTCTCTCCACAGAGATTCTCAGCTAATTGCTCCTGAGAGTTTCCAAGGATGTCTCTGACAGGAGAACCTGGATCCACATGGGCAAAGGAAGGGGTTATTTGCTGCAATTCCTCTTTGCCTGCAGGGACTACAGGCACAAACCTGCCTGAATTTCACTAAGAACAAGTGAATGTTATTGAAAATTTTCCTATATTCTTTGTGGAGAAAAAAAAAAAAAAGTAGATACCCTACAGTGACAGCATCATCTCCAATCCAAGAAAATCCTGTTAATCTTTCACACCTCCTAAGAAACACCTGTCCTCTATTTTTTCTGCTCGTGTTACTAATAGAAACTAAGCAGTTCAACTTTGTTTGTGCAAACGTGCTGTTCTGAAGAGGTGTTGCCAGAAAAAAAAAAAAAATCTATCTGTGAGACAAAAACCAGCACCTCCCTCTCAAATATGTCGGTGTTAGTGGGAGAAAGAACTCGGTGTTTCAATGGGGCAAGTCGCAGTGCAGTGTAGAAGGGTTTTACATGGTCTTCTCTACTGGAGGTGAAAGGGAATTTTTACTGTTTAAATGAGGTTCCCTGGTATCTTCAGTGTGGAGGTCTCTCTTTCTCCAGAGAAGCGCTTATGGACTTCAGTGAGGTCCTCCATTAGCTCCCCAGATGTGGGCAGTGGTAGGGAGGTCCTAGTGCCTTTAGAGAGGGGGCTCAGATCCCCCTACTCCTGTGTTGCTTTATAGAGCAATGCAAAGGTGCCTATGAAGAGCAAGGCTTGTGCCTTCCCACAAACCTTAAGTGGGTTCCTAGGCACAAAAATCCCTTTACCCTCTCTGTCAATGCAAATGCTACACCAAAAAATATAGCCATGTGCTCTGAGTGGCATCTGATCTCCACACTCCACATACCAGGTCTCTTTGCCCTGACGTCTTCCACATCCCCCTTTTCAGGAGGGATCCCACCTCATGGTGAAGCTGGAGAACGTTACCCACCTGCCTCAGTTCCCAAGGTGCACTAGAAACTATTAGATAGGGAATCCAAACTGTGGGGGATTCACTGAAAAAAAAGAGTTCTGTGTTGCAAACGGTCCCAGAGCAAGGCAGTAAACAAGGGATGATCTCACCCCATCTAAAGCCAAGGACTCCTTTCTGTTCACTGAAGTAGTTGCATATGTCTTAATGGAGTGAATGCAGTTGCTTGGGGGTTTTTTTGAGCAGGTTGTGCTGTGCCTGCGCTCGTTGGCTCTGGCTCCTCTCCTGAGCCTGAGCTGCACTAGGGTCCCCTCAGCCTGGTTCCTGACAAGAGCAACATGACTGTGAGCAAAGTCAGTGGCTTTCTTACATGCCTGCCAGCCAGTTCTCTCTTCCCAATAAATCCTGAAACCCATTGACTCATTTTAATCACATCTCCCAGAGCAGCAAAGGTCCCCGCGATTTTATACTCCGTTTGTCATGAAAATAAGCAGCCACCGCAGGAGAGGAGAACCTGTTAGCACCATCACCAAAGGGGAGGCTGAGCCATAAGCTTAATTAGACACCAGGGAATCTGTAGCAAAGAACATGTCCCAACAGCTGGAAAACCTTCTCTCATGGCTTGTAGCTTATTAGATACCAGAGTGTCCATGCAGGAGGTAGATGTGCATAAGTAAGCAGGATGCGGTTACATTCTGCTCATGCAACTCTTCGTTGCACGGTCCAGACCAGCTGCTTTCAGCATCACATAAAATTAAGCACTTGTATTAAAAATACATAATTTTTAAAAATCATGTCAATCATTGTAACATGCTGTAAAAACATGTGCCCATGCACTAGTGAGGGCATTTATGCTGTGTGTGGCACAAGGTGATGTACACCTTGGGTATAGATGCTGTGATGCCACTGGCATTGTGCACCATTCGTTATTGCTGACACTGGATGGAGCTAACATGAGGGTCCCGTGCCTGACTCCATAAATCCCTGAACCACCCTCCACTGCAGGCAGGGAAAATAATTCTGAGGAGGCACGTCTCCCTGATAGCTGTTCGTACACTTTCCATAGGCATCGAGATGGGATGAAGTTTCACCTCAAGGTGATGAGGCCCTTTGCACAGTCTTGAGTGCCTAGGAAGTTTCTGCCAAACAGGGCTGCACCATAAATAACAGAGCACACCCTGTTCCCAGGGCTGCTTCTTGCCTCTGCACTACATTACAAGCCTGTGCTTTATATTTGCATTTAATTTGCTTGCTCTTTGGGTTTTTTTGTGTTGACAACCTGCATGAGGTTGGGGGATTGTTGTCTTTGCTTTTCTGACAGTGAAGGACACAGTTTCTGTGAAAATTGTTGTTCACAGGCAGTGAGGCTGTGTTCACAGGCAGCAGGGAGTTTGAATTTTAATTCCTTAATGACATTCTTCCTGGCTATGAAACTTTCTGGCTCCATTACTTGCTTTTTGTTGTTGTTTCTGTTGAAATTTGCAATTAACAGCCTTGCTACATGAAAAGAAAGCTGTGAAGCTGGCACCGTAACTTGAGGCATGGGTCACTGAGGAGCATGTTGGCCCATCCGTGCCCATCAGCATTTTTCTAGGACAGAATCTCCCATTCCCATTGTTTCTACTCTTTCCTTTATGAAAGCACCTTTCCACTCTCTCATTAATTTGCTTTCAGTGTCACCAGCAGGTCTAATCTCTCATCAATACGTAGAACTTCACTCCCTTCCCCACTTGATTCCCTACAGGGCTAGTAGGAGCGATACCTGCAGCCCACCTGCGTGTCAGGGGAGCAGGCTGCTTCGCCTCCCACGTGTCTGTAAAGGTTTCATTGCTGTTTACAAACATGTTAAATTTGCCCGACAGTCCCTGCTCCGCTTTTCATGTTTTGTGCATGGCAAAGAGCACTGATCTGTGCCTTGATCTGTAGTCAGCAAAATCGCTTGCTTGCATTTTCTACATCAAAGGAGGGAAGAGGGGGGTGAAACCATCTGGTGAATTAGCTCTAATAAAAATAAAAGGGGTCTCTTTGCATAATAGAGTATTAGGGGATGATACTGTGGGGTTGTTGGGACAAATGGCTTTGAAGGGTTTTGACAGCTCACAGGCATCCTGGTTTATGTTGCAATATAAACATCACGAAACCAGAGCTCCATTAGAGTCAGTGGCAACATGTCTATTGATTGCAATGAGGCCATGATTCCTTCCCCATATAAATGTCTCGGTCAGCTGAATCCCATTACAACAATGTGCAAAGTATTTATTCAATATGATTGTGCTTCTTGAGTTGTCCTTTTCTTCTACTGTTCCTGTAAGGTTGCTTTAACATTTCTACTGTACATTACTCACCCAAGTTGTTCTGCTGCTTGGGATCTTTCAGTAGGATATATGGGCTTTTTTAAGATGCATAAAAGTTGCTCCTTATTTGATACTTGTTTAATTTCTCTTTGCAGGAGAATGGTCTTCCTGAGGAAGAGAGGAGATTTTTCTTGAAGGCAGCAGGACCCAAAGGGCCAACAGCCCTACCCAGGTCATCATTTAGCATTAGCTGTGTTCAGCTCAAAATGGTGATTTTTAATACCCATACTTTAAGGGACAGTGAAGGGATCCTTGCTTGTTTCTGTTTCCAGTTCTGCATGAAAAAAGATTGTACTTGAGATGACATAGATGAGTGTGACTTGAAGGCACTGAGATTTTATTTTTAAAGTAGGTACCATTTGCAGGCAGCTGGCATCACCTCAGATTTCAGTTGGAAACTATCACCTGCTCCAATTTGGTCTACAAAGAAAAGATATCAGGTTTCGATTTTTATTTGATTCTAATCAGACCTTTATTTTCTACCACACACACATCCAGACAAAGATGCTCACATGTAGACACCTGCTCATGTGAGTTAGCCTCTAATTTCAAATGTATTCAAGGCTCAGGCTCTGCTAAAGAGTCAACATGGATCCATTATTTGGTGGATAAACAGAAGATTGATTGGCTGGAAAAGACTTTCAGTGATGGGGAAATGGCTGCAGGTGCCCTGCTGCAGGGAAGCCACGCCTGAAAACACAGCTGATGAGTGGTTACAGCAGATCTTGCTGGAGGTAAAGTCCTACTTCTGTTTTCTGCTGAGTTACTCATGCACTGGGAAGTAACTGTAGACATGCTCCTTTGCAGGATTTATCTGTTTTCAGTTGCACATGGGTCTCCACTGTGCTATGGCTTACAGTAGAAACAGATCTAAAGATTGCCCATGTCCCAGAGATCTCTCCCACATGGACAGGATTATAGCTGGGTGAGGAAATATGGAGGAAAATATTTCCTGCCAGCTGCTGGTGGCAAACACAAGCAGTGTCATGTGGTTGTGGTGGTACTCTATCTGTATTCACAGTGGTCTTGGCTAGAAGGGACCTCTGGAGGTATCTAGTCCAACATCCCACCTGGAGCAGGACTGTGGCCACCACTGGATCAAGTCAGCCATGGCTTTATCTAGCTGAGCTGTGAAAAACTCCAAGGATAGATGTTGGAACAGGCTAATCCAGTGCTGCAGCACCCTTCTGATGAAGGATTTTCTCCATCTGTCTGTCCTGAAAATCCCAAGCCACAGTCAAGGCTGTTGCCCTGTGTTTGAGAGCAGCCTGGTTCCTTCATCACTGTAACTGTCCACAGTAGACTGCTATCAGCTTAGTCCTTAGCCTCCTCTTGGACAGAAAAAACAAGCCCAGCTGCCTCAGTGTCCCCTCATGGGAACTCAAGGCCCATGACCATCTCCATAGCACCCTCTCCAGCTTCCCTACACCCCTCTTGAACAGGGAGACCCCAAAATGGACATAATACTCCAGATGTGGCCTCACTCATGGCAAGTAGAGGAGGGAGGAAACTTCCTCTTCCCTGGTGGCCACAATCCAGCTAACATAGCCTGGTATGTGCTTTGCCTAATCTGAGATGAGACCATATGGTTGGCTCAAGTCTGATGTGGCATCCTCTGTCATTTTTGGCAAGGCTGCTGACCAGGCGGACACATCCCAGCCTGTACCCACGACTGGGGTTATTGCAGAACTTTGCACATCTTCTTGTGGACTCCTTGCCGTTCTCCCCTTTTATAGCTGCGCTTTGTGTACATAGATATATGTCTATATATTTGCATATGCATACGGGAGAACAGCTATATAAGAAATCAAAAAACTGCTGGGATCTAGGAAGTAAAATCTGAGGGGATACATGAAACAAAAAGCTGCTGTGGCAACAGCTTTTGTGCAACTGAAATTGTCCTTATGAGTGAGAGGACACACCAATTAAATGATACAGAAGCCCCAGCCTACAACTACAAAAGGGCTCAGCTGTAAAAGTGCTAGTGTTTCCAATACAGAAAGACCTAAAACTTCCCAATGCCTGTAATTCAGTTTGTGTTGATGTCCTTTCCCTTAACTCCACCCCACACAAGAGCAGACCTGTCTCCTTTGCTCAGTCAAGCTGTAAACATCAGCAGTCCACAAGCCCTCAGCCTCTCCAGGGCAGCTCAGCTGGTTTCTTGCCCAGCACCTCAGCTGGGATGCTTCCAGCAGTTACAACAAAGAAAGGCTGCTGGTGGTGTCAGGGCACTGCAGATCAATCAGCAGATGAAGAAAAGCTCCTCCTCCTAATTCCTCCAGGGCTGGGTGCAAGGGTTTATGGGCAGATCCTGGCAAGCAGGTGATTTGGGATAGTAAAATACCTATGAACTTTGGTGACCTGAATTCACCAAGTCATTTTGGACTCCCCCTCCTAACAGCCTGTTGCCAAACTCAGGTACATCCCACCCTTATGCACCTGATGTGGAGCCAGGGCAGATCCTGTATGAAGATGTGGGCTGCGGGACACAGCCCCTTGGTCCCTTTGTCTCACTGCAGCTACTCTGGGCTATAGCTCCCCATGATAACAATCTGTGACCAAGATTGTGCTCCCTTCAATCTGTGCCTCCCTCTTAAGTGGTGAGCAGCTCGAACATCTGCTCCAGGCAGCTGAATTGCATCATGATGAATTTTTTTAGGTATGTTGCAAACTTTGTTAAGTCTCCAGCCTCCACTCTTCCCCAGTGCTGCTACTCACCACTGCTTCCATCAAGGGGTTGATATTGTTTCATGCTGCTTCTCTGGCTCAGGATTACATTAAAATGCTAAACGGAGTCGGTCCCTGTGTGAGGAAACAGCATTTTGCCCTGGTAGTTACCAAGTGTCAGTGTGAGGGCACTGAAGGAGGAAAAAAGGGGCAAAAAGCACAAGGCAAGCACAGACCTCTTCTTTGCCTTGCAATATCATTTGGATTTCAAGACTTTTCCAGTTCAGGTTTTCCTAAAGTATAGCACTCACCAGCTTTTCAAAAGCAGAAAGATCTGCTTCAGCAGCATCGTTTCTAGGAGCACTGAGCATGGGGGAGGTTGGGGGCAAGTAGACTTTCCTTGTGACAGAGCTGTCAGCGGAGCAGCTGCTTCTAACATCACAGCTTGGCAAACCTCCTCCTATTTAACGGCTTTCCCTTTTGGCTTTACTCTGCACTTCCCAACTCTGAAGGGCCAGAGTAAAAAATTCCCTAGTGCAAGGGTGTTGCTTTGAATGGGGATGAAAGGGGCAGTAGTGCAGCAGAACAATTATCAGCCAGAAGGTAATTACAGGTGGCCATGAGTGAAAGAGCCACAACAGCACTATAAACAAAAGCTGGGGAAGGCAAATGCATGATAGTCAGAGGTGGTGGTGCTCTGAACAGACCCACAGGACTGTCTGACAGCCATGAGTGGGGGTGCTCAGTAAATTGAAAATACATATGAACTTCTTACATTCTGCTAATGGAAAGTGCTCGTGAGTCATGGTGTGTGTGGAAATGGGGATTAGAGGGGCTGTACACGCAGGGGCTCCTGCAAGATTGGCTGCATAAAGTTGCTGTATTATGCAGACATGGTCTTGCATGATGCTGACCATGTAGAAACTCAGACAGCCATTCTCAAAAAGTATTTTCTGTTGTGAGTGATTCCTGAACACCGCATTGCTGAGAGAGCAATCTTAGCATGTTTATCCTGTATTTTGCCTTCCCAAAATAGAATTCTAAAAATGCTGGGCATTTAAAAGAGTTGGAGATGGAGCCTGGGTGCAGCTTTGCCAGAGCTGTTCCCCCCTCATCCCATGCCTCCCCACCTGTAACCATCCTGCTGCCTCTTCATTTTCAGCCTCCATCTCCAGAGCCAGCAAAGCCAACGTGCAGCTGCAAGAGGCAACAGGGGTCGGACCAGGATGGCCAGCAGTGGGGACACAGGTGCTGCCAACTTAGTTTGGGATTCACCTTGCCTAACTTGGAGCAAGTCACCCTCATCTCCCCTCGTAGTTAGCCAAGAGAGACCAGCAGAGACTGATTCGTCTCGCTCCAGAGCAGATGTCAGAAGGAGATCAGCTGTATCACACCTTGGACTTGTCTGTTTTTCATTGAGTGAGAGGGAAATGTAACAGCTCATCCTGGTGAGGGGCTTGCAGCCAGGCAGCTCAGCCTGACCCAGGTACTCCCATGGGCCCCACAAGCAGCCCAGCTCCTTGATCTCTGCTTATGGAAAAAGCAATACTCAGTTCCCATCAGCGTGTGCCTGCTCCTGTTCCCGGCAGGACTCTCCCCTCAGGCTTCAGGGACAAGCCTTCCTGGAGAGTCCAAGACCTCCATCAGGGCAGGGGGTGACCGGGAAGATGGTGGGACCCAGCTTGAACAATGCACAGTGACCTTTCAGCCCTGCCAAGTACCACTGAGGGGACTGTGGTACCCATGGCAATTACACCCTCCACTCCCCATTAAAGGATTGGTGGGTACCTGGTGGCAGGGCAGTGGCTGATGGTGTGATGCTGATGAAGTCATCCTGCTATGAAACTGTCTGGGAACTGTATCACTGCTGAGATCATGATGGGCCATCAGCCTGAAAATGAGCACCATAAGAGGGACATCACCTTCACATGGAAAGGCTAAATGACATGGCAATAAACAACAGGTGAAGGTTTTTTTTCAGAAAGCATCAAAGAAACAGATCTCACTTTGCTTCAAGCTGAATTATGAGCCTGAGGCTAGTGTGTAGATCTGCAGGGACAGATGGGCAGTGGTGTGACACTTCCCTGGAAAGCCACCACCAGCCTGTCACTCCTCATATTCAGCATTATCTCACAAGACAGGGATACCCCAGGCCACACAAGCAGATTTCATCATTATTTGACAGTGAGACCATCAGGGAAGGCTATGCTTCATGTGAACTGATTTGAACTCCAGGCAGACACCCCAGCTCTCAAAATGAGGCAACTTTTCTCAAATATTGCTGCACCATTTGTAAACCCTCAAGATTTACACTAAAGTCAGTCACTGCTGCTGTCCTGCAGAAAATGATCTCCTGAGTGCAGAAAAAGCACTGTCTACTGGCAAGGTAGGCTTGGCTCTGGGACCAGTGGTCTCCTCACCTTCTCAGCAGGCAGACCTTGGCCACCAGTCCTGGGAGTCGAGCCCATGACCTGGAAGTGAATTTTCTCTCTTCCTCCTGGAAATGGGTCTGGAGAGCATGAAGATGACAAATACCTTGTAGACGCAATGATGAGGTCTGAACGAGCTCTTTGCTCAGAGGCTCTGCTCTCAAATTCCCTGCCATGCTGGGGGTGGTAGCAGAGTCCCTTACTCCAGGGACACATCACACAGACACTCACATACCCCAGAGATGCTGCCCTGGCTGCAGGATCTTGCCCAGACGTAGGTGAGCATTCAGCTGAGCACAGCTGGCTGACCTTCCTGATGTTTTTAACAACTTCCACTAAAAAGACTCGTGCAAACTGGGAAGAAACAAATAAACACTCTACTGAAGAATGCTTTAAAACTTTTTTAAAAACATTGACACCAGTAGCTCTTCATTTTTTACTCCCTGTATTTCAGTGCCATCTGAACACACATAGCAAAAAATCAGCCTGCCAGGCTTGGTTTCTGGCACTGTTTGTAACTGGCAGCTAATTGTATTGAAAGATACATCTGCTTGATGTATTCGATATTGGAATAAAAATACAGAACATAACATGATCATCGTGAAAATGTCTTCAATGCGTCACAGGAATGTGAGAGGGATTAATTTATTAATATTTAATGAGTGATTTGAAAAGGTGAAGTGTCTGAAAATGAAAAGCGCTATGTGAACTCTGCTAATGATGAAAGATGCAGGAGATATTTTATTTATGCAGTTTGATTGTATAACAGCCAGAACAATGCAACTCCAAACGAGGATGAAAAGACAGTCCCTGCAATGGAGAGGTTGTCTCGTGAGACATATACTGGGTCCATTAAATTAACAGCTTTCCTCTCTGAGAGCAGTCTTCTGTGCATCAGAGAGGGTTAAGCACGATGGGGGTCAATGCAGCGTGTTGCTGGTGGTGGGGTCAGGTCCCAGTGGCAGCGATAGCTCTCAGCTCTGTGCTGAGACATGGTCTCCCCTTCCCTTGAGTGCCATGTGAGATTCTTACGCTTCACCCGTGTCCCCAGACTTGGACATTACCCAGTTCCTGCTCCTTCCTCTGGCTCAGCAATAACGTGGGTGGAGGCACTAATGTGAGCACCGAGGTACAGGTATTTGCTGCTCAGATAAGGGCTTGCATAGGGAAACTTATACAATGACTTGTGTCAGGACCTCCACAAAGCTTTTTGCTGCTAGGCACAGCTTTGAGCTGCTTTGTGTAGTGTAGGCTGAAAATCACTGCTTTGCATGCCTTGATAATAAATACATATATATAAATAGATTTGCGTGCACCTCATGTGCCACAAACATTTGAACATAAATCGAATTGCCCACAGGCAATGCACTTAGCAAATACACACCCATCTGAGGTGTGAGCAAGAAATAACTTTCAAAGCTATGACAGACTGCTATTTGCTTGGATTGGGAGGCCAAACAAAGGCCAGATCTTCCCTCTAACTAACTTGTACTGTCTTTTCTTTGGTATGATCTCAGCTGTTCTTATTTATGTCTTCTTTTGCACATACAAATACCTTCACCACCTTGGTCTCTTTCAATTTCCAGCTGGTTTCACTATGGGAAAATACTGGAAAAGGCTTGTTAAATTTTTCTTCCTCCCCTAAACTCTCCTGACTGGTTTTCACAAAGAAAACTATAGGCTGCACTGAGAAAAAGATAAAACTCAGATGATGAGTGAATGGTTGCTATCACCACAAACATTCAGGGTGTCAATGCATTCACTGCTTGTCTTTTGGAGACCATCAAATAGACTCTGGATCTCCTGTCACTACTGTAGTGATGACAAGGGCGGAGTATCCATGGGAGGCGAAGTCCCCTAACCTTCCCAGCTGATCCAGGCACCTCTCGCCCTCTACCCTGAATTTCCCCAAAGAAAAAGACAAACTGTTTCCCCCGAGGGAAAAGCACTGTGGCCAGTCACCAAGTGCCAGAAATCTCCATGCCACCCCACACAGAAGGGGAAGGGAGGTTCATACAGCAGTGAGCTCTATTTCAAAGCAACATCACTCTGGATTTTATCCCGTTGCCCTCCCTTCCCTCACACAGCTCCCTGTGAAAGCGCATCCTGGGCCACAGCTCAGCTGTGGCAGACAAAAGCAGTTTATTAGCCGGGGAGGCTGAGAAGTAGTTACTCTTTAATACTGTATAATGACTCTTTCAGAAGATGGAGCAGGGCACTGTTGAGACACAGGCTGTGGGTTCATGGGTTCAAGGTTCGGTTTTGCTGTAGACTCTCTGGATGAGCTGTGATGAGACACTTGCTTCTTCTAAACACTGTCATTTGTATTAGCAGGGAGAAGAGGGTCTCTCTTTTTTTCCATTTTCATTTATTTAGTTCATAAGAGCCAGAAGGTTATGAAATATGAGAGCAAAGGGTCTGACATACGGCCTTTTGGTGTTAATATCGTCAGTGTAAAAGAACGTGCTTGAATAAACACATACACAGTCTTACACACACAGGCAAGCGCTTTAGTGTGGTTTCCCAAGGAGAAAGCAGTCCCTAGCAAGCATCCTCACTAGGGAATAGGCTGGGACCTGAGCCCAGCACAGAGGCAGAAAGGGAAAGATTATCTTCTTGGGGGGGTGGGTGGTGGTGATGGGCCCCAGTGCTCCCAGGAGTACCCCTTGTGCTGGGGAGATGCTTACACCCTTGCTCAGGTGTTCTGAACAGAAATTCATGTACCTAGTGTGTACCTTCATGCTGTCAAAATCACAGGGTGGGCTGGAAGAGCTCAGTCCTTCTCCATCACCCTTGAAATGCAACTGAAAGCAGGTTTTTCATATCAGCAACTGTGGAGCTCAGCTCCTGGGTCATTTTTTTTTGGGGGTCTGGGCTATAAAAATCTTATTTGTCATATATTCATTAATGCCACATATCATTTGAAGTCCTTTTTAGCAGCTACAGGTTCATTTCCTTTCCTCTAAACTTAGATGTGAACTCTCTATTACTCGTATACTCACTAAATGATATCACTTAATAGGTTCTCTTTGCCTCTACCACATTTCCATAACTTTTTCTTTAATCTTCCTTTGATCCTGAATACCAGAGAGATTTATGTGTAATTTATTCTTACGTTGTTGTACTTGTTTAATCTTTCATTTTCAGTTGGATTCATTTTCAAACAAGAGTGCTTGTTATAGGTTCAGATTATTGTTGACAGCTGAGACCTACCTGCTCTTTCTCAGACAAGTTTCCATTATTGTGTTTTATCTTTATCAGTTCCTCTCAACATGTATTTAACTCAAGGGCTCCGAGAGATTCAGCATAACTCCTTTATGCCTTCAGACGGAGACTGGGGTTTTCCCTCTCTTTGGCATGTACTTGATTAAACCTTCTTGCTCTAAAGGCAAAAATTACAGCATCCCTTTTTCCATCACAGGCAATTTGTTGGGGATCCATACCATCAGCTCCATCCCTTTTCCCTCTGCTTTGATCAATAAATGAAGCAGCCTTTTCTCCATATTTTTGTTTTCTTGGTGGAGCAAGTTACCAACAGTTTTGGTGCTGTAGGACTGCCCTCATCCTGGCAGGTCCAACGGATGATAAAGAGTATCTGAAGCCATCCCTTGCAGAGGTACCCAAATTAAAGTCTCTGGCTGGCCTCATAGTTGGACAGATTAGCAAAGGAAACGATTTGCTCCCTGGGAAGATCATTTCCATCTGTCCACCTGGTTCTTCAAAACACAAGAAGGAAGAGTAAGCAGCTGGCCAGCTCCTGTGTGATGCTGGCCAGATAGCTCACCCAGGATGCCGCAGAAGGTGTTCCATGAGTGAACAGTTTTCCAGAGTTTATTTTGGATCAAAGGAAGGAGGTTGCCTTTGGGAAGAAGCTATGGTAACTGAAGCAATGAAAAAAAACCCTCCCTAGCTGAGATAAAGACAGCCCACGCCTTTTCAAACTATATCAATCCCTGAAGAGCTTTAGGTTCGCTTTGAAATCTGAGATCAGCTCAGATTTTGCCATCAAAATAAGACTTTTTTATTAAAAAAACAAAACAAGACAAAAAAATACAAAGAAAAAGCAACCAAAGCTTCTAGCTCACTTGGGAGCAAATAATTTGTGAATATTATGTGGTCTAAGACCTGCTGAACTGACAACCTGTGCTGGGGAGTGACCCTGAAAATCATGGTGCTGCTTCTCCAAGTCACACACTCAGTTATGGGAAACTGAGGCAGGGCTGGCAGGGCAACCCTGGGCACAGAGCTGCAGGAGTCACAGGCATTGCCTGACATGAACACACTGCAGGGATGCAGCCCTCCAAACCACCGTCTTGACCGCACGGTAGGAACCAGCACTGACAGGTCTCTTGTTGGATCCGTGTTGGTTTTCTGATGCAGAGTTGCTATAAATGCAGCCTGGAAAGATGGAGCTGACTTGCAGCTTCAGGGTCACGGTGAATCTGCCTTCAGCAGCCTTGCTGATGAAGGAAATATGAAATATTTTTTGAGGGGAAAAAAAAAAAAAACCTGAAAATTCTCAGGAAAAAAGAAACTCAGAGAGTGAAGCTAAGACGGAGGTTGCGTATCAGTAATTTACATATAAAATCAAGTGGTACAAAACTCTCAGTTTAGTTCTCCAGCATGGATTCTGGATTTATTGTAAAGGAAAAATCAGAAAGTGAGGCAAATAAAAAAAAAAATGTACTCAGCATTGTAACGGCGCCATGAGGAAAAAATATGGGAGAAAAAAGCCCATCGAATGTCTCGTTAAAATAGATTTAATCTCATCTCAGACCACAGATGCTAAAATGATTTCATCATAATTGTATTGTTATGGAATGACTGTTCTGTGTAATCTTAGCTCTGAATTTCTCAGTGTTATAATGTTTGATTACGAGGGAGGGGAGGTTCAGTATTAATTTTTCCATTCAGCTTTGAGGAGGTGTAAGTAGGTAACAGAAAAAGGGATGTCTAATGGCAATACGTGCAACTTTTGTAAAGTTGGAGACATTTTAAACAGCAATTTGGTAGCAGGCTGGATGTTTTACAGCCTTTTATTCTTCTGTTTTGTTTTCTAAAGTTGAGAGAAAGAAAAAAAAATCTTCCTTTTCAGACCTGCTTTCCATTCCCAGTGCATCCAAGCTGCTGCAAAGCCTGCTGGGGCATCCCTGAGGGAGCAGAGCGGGCTGATGGGAAAAGCCCAACATGCCTCCCATCCATATTGAAATGAGGGCTTCACAGTCTGTTTGCAGTCCAGCTGCAGACCCCAGAAAGACTTATAAGCTCTTACAATGCAGATTATTATTTAAAATAGAAAGCCATCTCTCTAGGCCATGGCAGTTCCAACAGCAAGTAGGAGGTGGGGTATCACCTTCCTCTTCCTCTGTCCATGAGGAACACAAAAGGCTCACAGTGCTCCAGCACAGCTGACATAACCCGGACATCATGCGCAGCTCTAGCATGCTTAAGGCTGCACTAGGTTGGGATCGTCCCTAAACAGGAATTGCAGCTCCTCCCTCAAATCTTGTATCAGCACATCAGAGTGAAATCTGTCTGGAGATAACCAGGGAGCTAAAGGGCATTCAGCTGCACTCCTCATTATCTGGGCTTGCTCAGTGAGGCCAAACCCAGTGAGACCCTTGGTGCATAATTAAGTTGTTCTGTCAGCAGCAAAAACAATTAAACCTAGATTCCTACAGATTTGCCTCTGAACTCATGTGCAGGTCTCCTGCACAAAGCCAGCAGATCTCCTCCTACAGCACCTTCAACACAGAACCTCCTTCCTGAGAGTCTCTCCTGACCACCTCTGTCTCCTGTGTGTTTTTTCCCCTTGGGCACACCATGGTGATGCTACCATCTTATGCCATGTGCTCTACCTCTGCCTTTTGGGCAGAACATGGGACATGCAGCAGCCAGGAGCTTTGCAGGGGCCTGCATGGGTATTGATCAGCTCTCTCTCCTCAGTGCAGTCTCCTGTTTTTATGAAACTTGCAGGAATTTTGTAGCTTGAAGACGTTTAGCTCCCTGATAAAGTTTGTTGATATTGGCCAACAGATTGAGAAGCCAAGGGGGCTTGGAAAGGCAGGGGTCATGGGCAGACAGACTGTACGATGGCAGAAGCTTCATTGTCTTCAGGCCTCAGGCTTGTAATCAAATTATCAAAGAAAAAAAATCAACCATTTCCCCAGGATGTGTGACTTGGACAGGAGTCGGGTGGGCCTGATCATGCTGCAAATGAAGGAGAGGGAAGGCATCCAGCTCTGGCACAGAGCAGCTGGGTGGGCTCATACATTCCTATGGAGGCTTTGTACTGCCCTTTATCCCTTCTCACTGGTAAAGCCCTGTAACCAGCAGCAGTTTGGAGCATTACACAATAAACACTCAAAATGGTGACAGAAGGAGAACAGCTTGATCAGAGCCTGCTGCTGCCACTAATCTGCCTGCTGCAACTTCTGTTGTTGCTATTTTGGCTGCTGCTGCTTCCATATTGTCTCTTGCAGTGTGTCCAAGAAAGCGGGGCTATTGATCCTAAACTCAGATGTACCAAACTCAAGCAAAGACCCAGCAGGGAGGCACCAGCACAACATTCAAGTGGAAAAAAGTCTAAGCCCAGATACCTCCTTTGGTCGCTGTCGTTCAGGATAGTCCAGATCTGCAGTGCTGTGATTCAGGATAACCCAGATCTGCAGTGCCATAATTTAACGTAGTTCAGGCACAACTGAACCAAAGATGTTCAGGGCACTGTCCAGCCCCCAAGGAGCCTTGCAGGGAGCAAAACCTTTGCTGCTTTCTCCCAGAGGCAGTAGAGATCATTCCTTATGCTAAGATTGTGAAGGACGGACACCTTTAACAATCCAGGAACAATTTTGTACCTTAAAGTCAGGCTCTGGTCTGCCTTTCAAATGCAGAAAGGGTTATGTTCTAGGTAAAACACATTTCAGATGACCCTGAATTAATAAGGTCCTTGAAGCCCACTACATATGAAAATAATAGAGCTGTTTTTCCTCTGTTGTGGTTTTTTATCTCACTCATCATATTTTCTTGCAAAAGGTCTGCCTCTCCTGCTCCCTTTTCAGATTTCTTTCACAAAACCCATGATGTGAGCAACATGCACATCTGCTCTGAAGCTACAGTCATCTGTTGTTTCCTGCAAGGCCACTGTATGTGTGAGGCCATTGTGCAGAGAAATGGGGTATTATTTAAGTGTCAGGAGCATACGCTGCACAGTGCAAGGGAGCTGTGCAATCCTCAGGGCTCCTTCGGCAGTGGCAAGCATGCAGAGCTGACACCAGCTGATTCAAGAGGTGCTTTTACAGGGGGAGGGGGAATAAGTATTAGCAGTGATGAGCCTTACTGAAAGGCATATTTTAAAGAGGAATATGAGTGAATAAAACAAACTATTGCCCTCTGAGCCAGGAGAGGAAAGAGAACTGGATTTTAGAGAGGCTTGGACTTGAACAGGCCAGCAAGGACAGCTGTTGGGAGTTAGCTGGTGGTTGGAATGTAAATATTCACCTCTCTATTAGATCTTTCCTTTTGCATCTGTCAGCCTTCATGTTATCCCACCACTGCAATGCCCAGCACAACCCTGTTAGAAACAAGCCCCAAAGGATGCAGCTGGGATGAGCTCCAGTCTGGGAGAAAACCCCATGTGGGCTTTCAGTGAGGGGAGGGTGCAGGAGGTGCAGCAGCAGTGAGACATGATGTCTTGCCAAATTGAGACTGAAAGCAGAGAGGCACCAGGCTTTGGTGCCATCCAAAGGACAAACAGCTTGGGCCAGACGAAGCAAAAAAAGAGCCACTAAGGAGCTGTGAAAAGGGGAGGGAGAGAAGCTGAAGGGTAGAGGAGGGAGAAGGTTTTGCAGAATGGATGTCTAAATTTACAGGAAAGAGGGCAGAGATCCAAAGGTTTATTGACAGTTAAATATCATTCTCCTCAGTTAATTAGTTTCATAGCTACTGTTAACAATACATCAAATGAGCTGAAAATCTCACCAGCAATACTAGGAAATGCATGGAAAGTGTTACGAGCAGGCACTCTCTTATTGAAGAGCTCCTGTGTTGTCAGTGTCTGTCTGGTAAAACCCTGTCATGCATCAGGTCAGCTGCACAGTATGGCCTAGGGGACCTGCTGTGCATCATTTGAAAAACATGGGTACATTTTTGGTGTTGGAAGAAAGTGAAATTTGGATGGTAGGGTTCATGTCTAGGTGCTTGTGGAATTTGTCCCAAGACACGTCTTCTCTCTTTGATCCTTCCAGGCTGATCCTCATCCCTTATAAACAAGGGTAGTGTCTTGCACCTATTCTGGCTGTGTGACTTGTAAAACATAACCTTGAGATTATGGTCAAGGCCTCTCAAAAGTGTGAGATGTCCCACAAGACCTGAACAGTAATACCCTCAACAGCTCACTCTCACAAGGGTACCCAAACAGTGCCAACCCAAACCATTAGTCACTTCTGAAAATATTGGCTCTTGGGAGTGGTTTTGTCAGAGCTTTGTCATTAAAAAAAAAAAAAAAAAAAAGCAAGAGAGCTTTAAAAATGCATTTCAGGAATATCTTGTAGACACCCACCTTAGTCCTAAGATCAACGAGGTAGTGCCTGCAATGCAGTGGTAGGGGACTGCATCTCTGGGATAATTCATGCTGCTCTGCAGCAAGCAACTGCTAAGGTTCAAAAAGCAAAAGTTGGAGGATAAATTCCCAAAGTTAGGTATAACCTTCACTTTTGTAACTGTTAAGTGCTTTTCACTCAGGACCAACACTTCAGAACTACTCTGCAAATGCCATTTTCCTTTAACTACCTTCCTGACTGTCAATTCATGGACACCTGCAGTGGGGAAATGCGTGGTGGTGGCACACCATATGGCCATCACTGCTCCTTGCTGTTGCACATCAGCTGTGCAAGGAAGCCAGCCTCAGGGTGTTTTTCAGCAACCCCAGAGCACACCTTGGGTTTCTCTGCTGCTGCTTGCCTCAGGATCTGTAAGGGAATTGCTTACTGCAACAGATGAGCAACAGCTACGGAGACCCGGCAGATGATACGGTGTGATCGCTGTGGTTTCCAGCAGCTTGCTCTGCCTGGCACTTACAGTTCTTCTGCCTGTCTCTTTTTGGTCTGACCGCTGCCTTTCCCTGCACATCACCGTGCTTGGTGCTGGCTTGGGATGGGAGCATCATCTCCCTCCCAGCAGGTGTGACTCTGGCAATACCATGCCCATCCACCCTGGGAGAGACTCCACCCTGGGAGAGACTCCGCTCTGGGAGAGACTCCCTGTTTGACCCCTTTATCACTCACAGCTTGAGAGTGGGCCAGAGCCATGTAACAGACAGTTATCTGCAAACTTTTCCAGTGCTTGGACTTGGGAAAGACTTTTTTCCTCTTCTACCCTCGCCAGGGGACAAGGAATCCCATGGGGGTGCCTGTGGCAAACACTTCATCCTTTGGGCTTAAAATAGTGTGACAAGCATTGCAAGGCAGCAAAGCCCAGCAAAAGCATCCCAGCCAGGAGAGGTATGCTCAGGGAAGCCTCTTCACCCCTCTGGCACCCCAGGAGGCCTGGTGGGGTGTCTCGGGCTGCCTGTACTCTTCTGCCACTGTCCAAGGGTGCAACTAGAGGATGATCAAGGAGAGGAACAGTAACCAACTACCCTGTCCAAAACCCCTGTCTCTGGAGCTGTCAGAGCATCCTGGCAGGCTTGGAGGATGCTCATCATGCTGGGGTACAATTTATCGTTAGATTCAATAGCGCCCAAGATACCTCCAAGGCAGAGTAGACGAAGAGATGGGGGATTTTGCAGTGCTAATTATCAAGCAGTCATTAGCCAGAGCCACTTCCCCTGCCAAGGGATTAGGTGAAGCATTGTTTCTCACTCAATAGGTCTTTACAACAAATGCTTAATTCTCCATCACCATGTAGGAAAATTAATCCTGATTTTTTTTCTTATCTCTGGGATGTTTCCCTGCTACAGCTTCCCACAGACCTGGGCTGCAATGGTGGTGATGAACCAAGATGGCACAGAGAAGGTGCATGTCCACTGAGCTGGGCTGGTGGGGACAGCAGTAGGGATAGTGATGGTGTCCCTCCAGCATGCCCTGGAGGGAGTGTAGCAGCCCTGATAGCACTCATGCTCTTGCAGCCTAGTATTTGGTAAGAAGCCCATTCCTAGAAGAGACCCAGGACATCATGTTGCCTCTAGCTCTCTGGATGCAGCAAGGAAATGGCAAGGCCATTTTCATCTCTGAGTGGCATCATTGATAAGGCTTTGTTAATTAGCTGCTTATCATGTTATAAATGCTCACAAATGTTGCATGAGAGGGCCATGGTGAGAATTTCAGCACAAGGAGAAGTTCCTGGCTCTGGGACTGGAGCAGCCTGAAGAGGAGCTGCAGGACACGGTACCAATGTGGAGGGGTCCAGTGGGCGAAAGGAGTCTTTTTTTCAAATCATGCTTTTAGCAGGAGCTAGCAGCTTTTCTTTGACTGTGAGCAGTCAAGCACCATCATGCTGTGGGACCTCAGGAGCCTCCTCTGTTCCTGCAGGTTGTCACCTCTGTGGGAAAACAGAGAAGCTGTGCCCTTTCCCCAATTCCCTCTCTGAGGGGAAGGCAGGAGCTGAGACTGGGTTTTAACTAGGACAGAGGAGCAGGCCTACAGGTTTTTCCCATTAAATGGCATTATCCATGCAATCAAGCCTGCTGCTGCATAATTCCTGTGTTCCCCAAAGGCCAGTGTGTCTCTCAGCCACAAACAAGTGAATGCTCCCACATGCCATTTTTTGCTCTGCTGCATTGCCTTCACCCCAACCTTCCTGCTCACCCTCCGAGTCACATCTACCTGTGGGATGTGCCTGGCACACCTCACTTGGACACACCTCAGCCCAGAGAGCAGAGGGAGGGCACACTCTGTCTGCCCACAATCCTGGATGGAAGAATCCCTACCAAAAGGGAGGGCTGAATCGGGCAGTGAAGGACACAGGAGCACCAAAGGCATTATCAGTTATATGAGAAATGCTTTATTAATAAGGCCCTAGTTCACGTACACAGTGGCTTTTGCCGGGCTGTGGAAGGTGTTTCCATCCAGTAGCCCAATAGACCAATGAGGAGCATGTCCAAAGCACGGGGCTTTTCCCTCAGGTCTGGCACTGAGGCAAGCACGTGGGATTTCACACCCAGACACATCTCTGCAATTCTGAGAGCTCTCTGATTTCCAGCTTTCATGCTTACTGTCGCAATGAGGAGAGCCAGCATCTGGTAGCCTCCTGGTCCTTTCTTGCATGGCTGTTGCCCATCCTGTGCTGCACACTGTTTGCTGGTAGGGTGTTTGTAGCTCTCCTGTTCCAGGATCATCATTTTCCATTCATGCACCCCAGAAAAAAAACATGGCACTTTTCCCCCAGCCACACACAAGCGTTTCTGCGCAGCAACACCCTCGAGTCAGTGCACTCAATCCTCCCTCGCCAGCGCTGGGACTGTCAATCTTTTCACACCTGCTAAGTGGTAGAGTGCTTCTCCCAATTTACTTATCCATCATTTTTATTGAGAAATCTGCCCTAGTCCCACACATTTATATGAGTTAATGGAACGGTGATTAGAAGATTCTGCAGGAAGGAGCTGTGATTACAGACATACCGGTGCAAAGCCGGGACTATACCGCACCTCTTCCAGCACAGCTGCTCAGAACAGGATTTGATCCCTTTTGCTGTGAGTTTCTAATCATTTGCATATCTCTTTGCTTGTTTTTATCATTTTAAATATCTATGTATATTATTATTATTATTAAAGCCATCTGAGCAATTATTACAGAATCACACAGAATCACAGAATTGCCCAGATTGAAAAAGACCTTTAAGTTCGAGTCCAATCATTAACCCAACACTGACAAGTCCCCAACTAACCCATGTCCCTCAGCACTATGTCTACACAACTCTTCAATCACTCCAGGGATAGGGACTGCCCTGGGCAACCCCTTCCAATGCCTGAGAACCCTTTCAGGAAAGAAATTCTTAATATCCAATCTAAACATTCACTTGTTCTGCACTCCTGTCTCTCTGGCCTGGTGGAAGCAGGGCTGGGATTTTCCCTCAGAGCTTACAGAGAAATGAGAGCTTGTGCCAGACCCAGGGAGCAGGTGAGCAATTAGCAGGTCCCCATCCAGTGCCTGACCTGCTATCTCACAGTCCTATATGTGCTACAGCAGGAGAAATTCAACCTGGTTCAAGACTCTGTTAATCTACAGAGAGCAGACAAGATGCTGAGAGCAATCCATTCCCATGCATAAGCCACTACAAACTGTGTCAAGTTTGTCTCAACCCAAGAGCTGCTGCTCTGTGTGTCTTTGACATTCAAGTGGCTTGTTTAGCACATATATATCACAAAGCTCCAGGAACTGAAGTCTTTTTAAATGACAATTGATTAAACATTCAGGCTATATGAAGTACTGGAGTATTGTAAATACCTTTTAAAAGGAAAAAAAATCTTTGAAATTCACTTTAAGCTTTCTTTTCAATTATTTATCACAGAATCTCAGCTCCATTAAAGTCAGGCTTAATGGGCTTGTTTATATATTACAGAAAACATTCTGCTTTTAATTGCCTGCTGAAAGGCTCTTACACCAGTCTCTCTCAGCTTTGGAGCAGTACTTAACCGGAAGGCAGGATCCCAGCGAGGCAAGCGGTTGGCAAATCCCCTCCACACCTACATCCTGGGATGCTGAGTGTGGATGAAACTCACCCACAGAGATCAATCTGTCCCCTAAGAGGCTCTTCTGTTGGTGAATTCACCCCAGCTCTCCTCCCTGGTTAGGTGTCACTTAAGGAGGTCAGGTCAACCTGATGATATTCCCATCCATTTTGCCACAGACCCCTTACCTCCGTGGGTCTTATATCCATGTCTATTCCCAGGGCACAGAATTACTTTGCCCATGGCTTCCCTTCCCAAGATCCCTCTTTTTAGCTCTTCTTGCTTGCTGGAAATTATCAAAGTTGTTCCCATAAGGACTGACACAATGGGAAACTCATGACACTTAAGAGCTGGGGGCCCCCCAGCCCCATAGCAGCACTTTTTGGGGTGGTGGGATGCTGGCTGTATCCTTCTTTTGCTTAATCAGCTGCATCAGAGTTGCAGGGAGGGACTAGGTATAGGCTAAAGAGCAGAGCTGAACAAGACACATCATCAACTGAGGAAATGAGATGTAACATCATCCTAGAAGCAACTCCCTGAGAACTAGGGAGGGAGAAGACTTCAGCTGGCATGCACTGGGGAAACTCTAGAGTAGCATAAATATCTGTGTGCTATGGGAATGGGAAAGAAGGAGAGGAGAGGAGAGGAGAGGAGAGGAGAGGAGAGGAGAGGAGAGGAGAGGAGAGGAGAGGAGAGGAGAGGAGAGGAGAGGAGAGGAGAGGAGAGGAGAGGAGAGGAGAGGAGAGGAGAGGAGAGGAGAGGAGAGGAGAGGAGAGGAGAGGAGAGGAGAGGAGAGGAGAGGAGAGGAGAGGAGAGAGGAAAGGAAAGGAAAGGAAAGGAAAGGAAAGGAAAGGAAAGGAAAGGAAAGGAAAGGAAAGGAAAGGAAAGGAAAGGAAAGGAAAGGAAAGGAAAGGAAAGGAGACTAAAATAAAAAAATTAAAAAATAAAAAAAAATAAAAAATAAAAAAAAAATAAAAAAATAATAAAATAAAATAAAATAAAATAAAATAAAATAAAATAAAATAAAATAAAATAAAATAAAATAAAATAAAATAAAATAAAATAAAATAAAATAAAATAAAATAAAATAAAATAATAATAAATTATAACATCCAAGTTTTCTCTTCTCTGACACTTGAGCTTGACTGGTTTTATCATCCATTCCACATATTAGGAACTCAGACTATTTTGGTGCCTGCAGCTGTCTCCAGAATCACACATTTGCAGTATCAGTCCAGTATTGTTGCCACCAATATTCCCCCAAAGACCATGTGCAAGGCAGAGTATTTCAGACTGCTAAGGGAGTAAGGGCACTGTCCTTGGGAAAGCAAAAACTGTGTCACACAGAAAATCTGGAGTAGAAATCATTAACATAAGCCTCTAGATTGTTCTTTCTATGTGAGGATTAAAGTGAACATTAGCACTTCTGTGCATGGCCACATGGCCATTTCTGACCCTGCTGACCAGAGCATCTTGTCTGACTTGCCTTAGGGGGATAAGAGAGAGACATTTTTTTCTACAAATACATACCAAGCACAGAGACAACTACACTTGTCTGACATTACTGATATTAAAATAATGAGTCCACACAAAAGCCACATTAGGAAAAAAACACCAACTTAGATGTTTCTTATTTTAAAACCCTTTTCATCCCCAAAAATTAGTTTGAAGATGGAGGAGTAAGTTCTCTGAACTCACTTCAGAGAAATGGCTCCAGTTTCTTCAGGAGTTTGATCCTCAGATACCTTAAATTTGGAAGAAAAAGGAGAGTTGATGTCATAATGACTTCTGAATTTTGTGCTGAAATTACATTTTTGGCGCCGTTAAATCCCATTGTGTGCTATGGAGGATATAATGTAATATTCATCAGAGGCAGGCAGCAGTGAGGTTTACTGGCACTAAAATCAATAGGCACTGAATAAAATGGCTCCAAATGATTTAGGATCATGCACACATCTTCTTTTTGTAAGCTTAAAACCACTTGGAGAGGCACTAATTCATTAAAGGCCTCTTGAAGAATGTCATCATACTGTGTAGTCTAGGCCTGTGCACATCAAAAGCATGGTAGATTGTGGCTTTTATTAGGGAGGTTGGAGAATATAATTCTTCCTGGAGTACAACCAGCTTTAAAATACGATGCACTTTGAGATCAAGACAATGTTTATAGCAATGTAGTTACTAAATATTTTAACATGTACAATATAAAACATAGTGCATCCTGGAATGTGTGTTTATGCTACTGAAGTAGATGCTAGACTTGTCAGATCCATTACAAACCACCATGTAGAGTATTTTATTTGTTTTCATTTCCTCCTGCTGTTTTTTTGGTTTTTTTTTTCCATTGGCTGCATGATATTATCATTTATTTTTATCTAGCAGAATCAACCCAAAGCTCAATGCCTTTTCTCTTAAACATCTCGCAGGCACGTAATTAGCATGTCTGTCCTTATTTTCTTACCTTGAATATGGGCATTTATACTTTCACAACAATAATGGGTTTGAATCCCTTACTGGGAAGTACAATATTAAAAGAAAGTAATCCACAAATAACTGGGGACCTCCTTGTTGCCTCACCCTACACAAGCCTGCAGCTGAAAATGTCACTGTGGCACAGAAGATAAAACTCAGAGCTTGTCACTCTGGATACACTGGTTGATGGAAATCAAATTGACTCATGGACTATAATAAGGGCCATGGTCATGGGAGCTATTCTGACATATAATCTCCGATTGCATAGCTGCAAATCAGATTATGATGGGCCATTTCCTCACCTGGTGCAAGGTGGCATCTCCCTACAGATAAGCAGTGGGACTACATCAATACACGGCAGTTGAAGACTCAGCCCAGCGGGTACCCTTCACAGATTTACCTCTGGATGTAATTTTTACTGCTGAACACTCCCTCACATTTTAGCTGTGGTGCATCTGCTGTGGCATGTGAGAAGCAGAAACTCCATGGGCTGCTTTGGCAGCAGGGAAAACAGGATCTCCTGTGGTCACGCACAGGGGAGTACACAGCTGGGGGAGCAGGGGCAGTAGTAGCAGCAAGGTGGGGACCCAGCCCTACCTCCAGAGATGTGATAGGACAAGAGGAAATGGTTTTAAACTAAGAGAGGGGAGATTTAGGCTAGATTTTAGGAGGAAATTTTTCACCTGGAGTGTGGTGAGGCACTGGAACAAGTTGCCCAGAGAAGTTGTGGAGGTCCCATCCCTGGAGGCTTTCAAGGCCAGGTTGGATGGGGCCCTGGGCAGCCTGATCTAGTGGCTGGCAACCTTGTCCACAACAGGGGGTTGTTACTAGCTGATCTTTACGGTCCTTTCCAGTCCAAGCATTCTATGATTCTATGATCCCAGCAGCTCAGCATGTGAGCAAGGTCCCTTTGATGTATGGCCTCTCTTCCTGGCGACAGGATTTCACATGCAGGAAGGGATGGCCCTATCCTCCTCTGCCTGCTAAACCACAACAGAGAAGTTGACCATTAATTTTAATACTTAAAATCAGACCCTTCCTTTAAAACAGATGTATCCTCCTAAAATTTCAGAATTAACCACAGTCATCTCAGAGCCGTATAGCTTCTGAAGTTCACAGCGCTACCAACACCAGGAGGGAGGACTGGTTTCCCTGGGCCAACTGCTCTGCTCTGCTGGGACACAGCTGACTTCACACCATCCTGGAAACTTCCAATGTATGCCAGTTAATGGGATAGCTTAGGAGCAGCAAGGAGGCATATCCAGTTGCTTATGGCTGTAAATCAGAAACCGCAGGCATTGAGTTACATCGACCACATACCCTCTGCCCAGCCTTGAAACACAGGAACGATGGGCATGAACACAGCCTACAGTACAGTCAGGGAACTCTGACAGCAAGGGTGATTCTCCATGGTCAACTAGAGTTGGTTCCCAGGCTGGCTTTTTCCACCTTATTTTATGGAGAATGCAGTTTTCTTTCTAAAAACTAGGAAACCGGACACAAAGACAATAAAATGAACTAGATTTGTCCAAGAAGGGTGGGTGAAATTGAAATGTGCTGTTTTGGCCTCATCACATATGTTTAACAGAGCCTCCTGATGAAGATTTTGACAGAATCTAGGATGGATTTTCCTGTTGTTGCTAGACGGAGGGAGTCCTAAGTAAGGACATTTTGGTTCAATTTGATTTTGCATAAAGCATTTGCAAGGATCAGTTCCTACTCCTCCACAGAACAAGAAATAATTAGAAAACCTCTGAAGCTGTCCCATAAACATATCCTCACACCCACCCTTTTTATTGTTTTAGTTCTTTTTTTAATTTGCAAGAGTAAAATACATGCACTAAGGCTGCAGTTAGTTGGCCTAGCATCACATCCAGCCTCCCCACCAGCAGCCTAACTGCAGCACTCAGGGCCAGCCACCTTTTCAAGGACTGAAGGGTCCACACAGAAGTGCAGGGAACGTGAAATATGGATAAAGAATCACAGTTGAACCATCCTGCAGTTGGAGGAGCGGCAATGAGGAGAAAGGCTAGTTATCTTTATGTGAAATTCCTGAGCATCTTCCAGCAACTGAAGTTCAAAGAAAATGACATTATTTGAGAAAGCTTTGAAAATACTAATTGACAGTTACAAAAAATTGCTACTCAAATTCCAGGGCCTTTTCCCTGTTAATTGAAATGCTAAACGAGTTTTTGCCTGCCCCGATTTCTCCACCATTTTATCTATTAGCAGAAAAACATTATCCTCTGTGGAATAAACTTCAAGATATCCACAACCAAAGAAGAATTGAAACTTCAGGATTTATTTCATAAATATTAATATTTACATGCCTAATATATTCCTTCTTTCCTTTTCACAGTGTATATTCAGGTGTCTGAAAACAGAAACTTTCTGGAGTAGAAAACCACTGCTGCTTCCTTTTCATGTCAGTTTGGTGTTGGATTGCACTGTGTTTTCAATGAGGCTGAAGGCTCCCAGCTGCCACCAAGTTCAGATGAAACTACAATGTCTTCTAAAAGATTTACAAGCCAGCCCACGGGGTGGGTGCGTGGTGAGGCAGGCTGCAAGGTAGCAGCTGGCAATGTTCTCCCATTCAAGATGCTGAAACAGAAGTTGCCTATGAAAATGCCTGTCACTCTCAGCACACCTTCCCATGTGCTGTGCATCAAAGGGGCTGGGGCTTAATCTCTTGGGAAATGCTGTATAGAAGATGCTCTCATTGACCCATACAGTGTTAGGGTAGCTGAATATTCACTCATTCATCGGTGACAAGGGTAGACTGCTGGGTGGAGCATTAGAGGCCAGGGATGCGGGGGGAGGTGTGTTCAGCTGATCCTCAAGTGGTGCTGGGTCTCACCTGGCTGGGGGTGGGAAGGTTTCCTCGTGATGCCGCTGCAGCACACCTGGATGGGAGTAGTAGGATGCTCCAACAAACCAGATGGAGCCAGGAAACCAAGGTGGATGTTTTCCTTCTCTTGCAAAACACTTCCCTCTCACTTCTGGCTTTCAGAGCACTGCTCAGGACAATGCAGAGGAAGAACAGACACTGCAGAGTCACAGATGTGGCCTTACAGCAAGGACCCTGTGAGAGGTTTTCCTACCAGCATTTACCCCTGCTCTCAGCTGACTCTTTAAACACTCGTAGGGCAGGACCATGTCCTCAACTGCCTATGGTCCATGTCTGCTGCCACTCAGCTACTCGTCTTGAGACTCCCTGTGAGCATAAGCTGGATTTTAAGCACAGGGTGAAATCCCAATGAGCATCAGCACGAGCGAGCACAGACTCAGCCACGCTGCTTGGGAGCTTCACTGAAGAAGTATCTGCAGTGGGTCTCCTGCGGAAAAGAAACTGCACCATAATGTCTCATCTCATCTCAAGGGAAATGCAAAGCAATCAAGCCATTTAAGAATATATTTCAAGCTCTTCATAGCAGGTGTTAGACACTATTCTCCAGCTGCTGACAGGAAATGTGTGTGCAATTCTCCTAGGTACCATGCTCAGAATATGCTTCTTAAGGGCTTGCTGCTTAAAAAATTCTGCAAAGTGGAAATGGCTTTCATAAAATCAGATAGTAAATTGTCTTATCTGTTTGTCCTGAAAGTGCTCCACCAGCTGGGTCTTTACTGCACATCAGAGCCAGCCAGCCAACACATCACAGTGCTGTAATGAAACGTTGGGAGGAACAGACAAATCCAGGCTAGGAACTCTTCTTAAGGAAAACTTTCTAAAGAGAAAACTGAGTTCAAAGTCCCATCAGCTGAGAAAGAAATAAAAAGAGAAAATCAGTATTTCTACAGAGGCTGTGTAAAAGTATTTCTCACACCTTCCTTTGCAATCCTGGCCATGGGACTGAGAAATCAGCACAACATAAACCAGCAGCTTCCGATATGTTCTCATGCAGGAAAAAACCTTCCCTTCATGTCAACACCGAAGCATTCCCTTCTGCTACTCATCACAGTGCAAAAAAAAATACGAAGAGAAGACCCAGATAGGTATAAAGAAAATTTTAAGGCCTTTTTTCTCAGAATAAAGGTAATTGCATAACAAAAGCCTCTGCAAAGGAATGACAGCGGATGTGTGCAGGATCACAGCCGGAGAGGTGTTTTTGACTCCAGGCACTGTCCAGTCCAGTCCTGTGCACAACCCCCTCCCCAGGGGACCCTCACTAGGAACGTCCCCATGAATAGGGGCTGTCAGTGCCTGTGACTGAGTCTCTGCAATCGCAAAGTGGGAGGGAGGGGATGGCAAAGGGGGTCACCCCATGGGAGCATCTGTTGAGGCCTGGGACATATGGAGTCTTTATTCCTTCTTGTGGAGGCACAAGCGTTTTCCTCACCTTCTGCCATTCTCCTATTGTTGAAGGGGGCTGTGAGCGGCTCTGGGGACAGCTGCTGCCCCTATGCTGCCTCCTCCGGGACGCCACATAGGGCCTCATCCCCATCCCCTGCCTGAATCACCTCCCTCATCAGTCAGGGGCACAGTGAGCCAGAGAGGGTGATGGATACCTTGGGAACAGGGTTATCAGGGAACAGGGAACTTGAGGCCTTTTTCTATTTCTTTTTTTTTTTTTTTAAATAAAAAATTTAAAAATAAGGAAAAAATCTGTTGGGCTGTACTTTCTATAAAAGGGAAAAGCACCCTCCCTTTGAATTTCTGTGGATTTTGAAATATGGATATTTAAAGATGTAGAGAAAAAAAGTAGTCATCCAGAGCTAATTATACAGCTGTTGAAAAGCCCTGTAAATATGTTACTCAGGGATATATAATACCTTTGATGTAGTTGTAATCCGACTGAAGTTATTATAGGTTTTCACAGCTGCAAAGCAATCCAGCTTAGGAAGGCGCTTTTTTTTTTTTTTTTTTTTTTGTAATTTGCAGAAGCAGAAAAGAAATTCTGCTGCCAAAGCAAAATGAAGATCCTCATATAAACACAGTAAAACAGCCTAAGAAAAATTATACTGATGTTGAAGAGTATCAACCTGTCCCAAATATTAAAAGAGTTTACTGGTTAATAAATGGCTTCAGTGACTCCATAAGGGCTAGATTTCAGAAAGCCACTTCTTTAAGACAATTAAAGCTTTAAATAAAAGTATGACTTTGCAGTTGGGAATTCTCTATTTCCTTCAAATCAACAATAAGTATAAGCTGTAAATGCTTTGAAAAAAATATGTACTGAGGCATGCATGAAATACAGGAAGGCTGCTAGTAAACCTCCAACATTAAATTGATCATGGAAGCAATAATATCATGAGGCTTTGTAAATGGATGGGTTAAAAGCTGGACCTTTATTGCTGTTTTCATTCCCAGAGGATGTGTGTTAAAACAAGTCTTCACACAAGATCTCTAGGGACTGAATGAATTATTCACTCAGTTATGGGTCATTAAGGTTGAGCACGGGTCCTGTCCATTATTACATTGTGGCATATGAAAAAAGGCTTATTTTGTGGAGATTGGCATGGGCATACTCTCAGGATGCCCACTCATTTCTGCCACAGCTTCTCCTGAACTCCTGTGGCAGAGCGGGGAGGTTGTGAAGCATCAGTACAGCTGCACAAAATAGGACAAAAGAGGCCTGAGGTTAAAACCACAGGTAAAAAAGAGGAAACTAAGCATGTTCAGATGCTAATTGCAGAGATGTCTATGGTGGTTTTAAGGTGCTACAGTCCTGCAGCTGCTTTTTGTCACCTTTCTGCATCCCTCGTGGCAATGCAGCCATCCCTGGGTCAGCATCTCCTCTCCAAGACACCTGTGATGCTGACTGCTCTCACTACACCTGCCAAACTTGTAGTTGGGCACTCTTGATGTCATCTTAGGTAAATTGGCTCACAATTTTAGTAACTTTTAATAATCTTCTGGTTGATTTCTAAACCAAATTCAAAATACACTATTTTTCTGAGAATGAAGTTTTCCCGTACAACACATCCCTCTGTTAATAAAACTGGGGCAGCCTCTCCACAGTGTCCAGAAGTGCTGAAATACAGTTTTGCCCTTGCTCTCAATTTCTCCTTGAAAAAAAGAGCTTTTTTCTGAGGTCAGGAAAAAAGTGAAGTTACTGTTATCTAGGTGGTCCACATTTCTGGTTAGAAACTGGATCATGGTAAGGATGTAGCATTCTCTGAGGCTGAATAGCCAGGGCATCCCATAATCCAGCACTATCTTGTATAATCAGAGGCAGATATGTAAACATGTCCCCATTCGAGCACAGTCTCTACAGAAATGATTTAGACAAACTTTTAATTTAGAATAGGAAAAAAAAAAAAAAAATCAGTGAAAACTTCTGGGGCCTTTTTAATAATAAAAAAAGAAAGCCTAGATTTTTGTTGACCTAAATGTTTTGTTAGTTATCTTTATATCTTCATGTTGTTTTAGTTGAAAAAGCCCCTAACATTTTTAATTGACATTTTCTAAATGAAATATGATGGCTTTTCAGTTGAAATGACCTTCTGCTTTGAAATTCAAAAGAAAAACATTTCACAAATCCTCAAAAACAAACCAAAAAGGTGGCAAGTCCTAACTGCTTTCCTCCCAGTCTTTCAGAGCTGTGAGAAAAGCAACAAGAAAAAAAAAAATTGGGGGAAAGAAAAAAAGAAAAGGTTATTATCATAGCCACATTTCTTGTTGCTTACTCAAGCAAAATTCCCAGTAGTTCAAATCCCAAGGCCCCCTTTCAGTTTTCAGTCAGACAAAGAGAAATCCATGAAGTTAATGAAAGCATCCAAGGTATGAGTGAAAACTGAGAAAGGAATTCAGGACTTGTCTTAATGACTTAAAAAGACTGTACCCTGAATAAGAAGGTATTTGTAATGAAATGTAAGCCCAAGATGCAGCAAATGCAATTTAGCCTGCTATATTGCTTTTCTTAGTATGACTTTTTTTTAATATTATTGTTGAGCTCAACATACACAACCAGTCCCGAGGGGTGAGGAGGGAATAGCTGTTCTCTAATACAGTCTTTCATTTCTAAGCCCTCAGTTCAAGCCCTTCAGGACACTAATTATCCAAAGTTGTTATCATCTGACAGCTGTTGATGGCCTCTGCAAAATGAGGTGGTGGTGGCAGCCGTGCTCCCGGTGGGCATGTGTCAGCATTGTACAAACACTACTGCAATTTGCCTGGTATTTTTGTTGGCAGCCTGAGCCCTTATTGAAACAAACTTGGCTTCTCACTCCTAGAAGGAGCTGCCACCCTTCATATCTAAAAGAAAGGGGTGGATCACTGAAGAGTGTGTCTCTCCAGTGTTAATGGTGGTGGTGGATCACTGAAGAGCGTGTCCCTCTGGTGTTAACAATGCAGAACATTGCTAGTGATCTTCAGGCTCTGGAGATGTCACCTGGACACATTTCAGGGATGCTGCCTCCAGGGAGGAAGATTAATTCAATAGTTAGCTCACTAACAGGCAATTGGTCTGAGATCCATTATGGACACATTCCTGTTCCCCTGGACCCTCGTGTAGGACTTCAACCGATTTAGCCTCTTGTGAGCCAACCAGCACATGGTCAGGTACACAGCTCAGCTCAACAGGCAGAAGAGCAATGGACTTGTGCTTCTCCTCTGCTCCATCCTACCACTAAAAAGAAGCATCTTTGTCCTGGAATGGATTTGGGGACCATGACCCTACAGCCAGGCAGCAGTTTCCGAGGGAACAGGGCTGTGAGCAACACTGCTTCTTAGCCTCATTGCCAAAATTTCTCTATATATCACTTTTCTTATTTCACAGTCAGCTAGGAATAGATTCACTAGACTTCCCTACATCAAATCCGGACAGCTCTGCCTGTGTACATGGACATGGCTCCTGCTCCAGCTCAGCAGCAGCACAGGGGCAGATGCAGCCTTTTAACTTGTCCAGTGTCTACCACTCACCGGGCACTCAGCCATCCCCTACGAGCCACCAGGCTGGATGTGATGGTACCAGACACTTGCTGGATCATCTCCTGTCCAACCACTGGGCAACCCCAGGGCCACTTTAAGCCTGCAAGCAGGTGAATTGAGACTAAATTCTACAGGCAGCATCCTTTTTGATATAAAAAATTTTATCTTTTTGGTAACATCAATAAATTGTGTTTGGAGGAGCAGAACTAACAAGACCAAATTTTCCTTGGGTTTGTGTCCTCTGCCCTCTAGCCTACACAATGGCAACTTCTCCCTCTCATCCTTTCCATCCTCAGAAGCAGCAATTCTAAGCTGCTACGTACTGACAAGGTGGCTTCTGGGGTGCATGCTAGGGACTGGCACCTCCTTTCCTTGTGCAGGGCTATAATTCAGGTGTCTGTCCTCCAACAGCTGCCAATTTCACCCAAGATTCTTTGAAATTCCAGGTGAAAGCATATCTTTTTCCTGCATCACTGTCCCCATGCAAGTGGGAATGAGAGATTTCCCAAAGCAAGAGAGGATGCAAGGTCAGTCCTGCAGCCTGATGCTTATGGCATTCAGCCAGACAGGTGGGTCTCATTTCTGCTCCCCACCTTTTCCATATTTTATGCCATTTCTGCTATGAAAACACTAAAGTTGCACCACACACAGGAGATGCCCCAGCAGGCCCAGTGGAGTTTAACCCCCTTTCCAGAACTTTGCCCATATGAAATAGCTGGAAATTAAGACTGGGATGAATTGAGGTGGTTAAAATCCTTTTGCTAATGGCCCTATCATTAGGACATTAACCTTTATCAGGAGGGAACATGTGAGTTAATGGATCATCCAGGCACTACAACATTATAGAGCATATGCAAATAGTTAAATGACAGAAAATCAAGCAGGATAAAATGAGTAATAATAAGTAAGTTATTGCCTCCTCTTTCTGTAACACCTCTCCCACTTCATCAGATAGAATTTCACTCCTCTGAATATGACAAACTGGGCCAAAAATTCCTGGCATAACTCAGTCATCCCACTAGCTGTGATGAGTAACTGAAGGAAATCTAATTTGCTTCTTTTCTAGAATTTGCACTGGAGGAGTAAAATTCAAGAAAGGGGGCAAAAAAAATATTGTGTAATATAATATGATTTATGTACATGTCTTAGGCAGATAATTCAGACTGAATGATGCTTAAAAGGCTATTATAGACTTGCTCCCAGCAATGAAACAGCCTGTACTGCTATAAAATATCTGCTGAGGGCACTTCAGTGAGTTTGGGACTCTCTTTCTAGTTGAAGTCTTTGATAATGCAACCTTCTCTTTTTGTTGGTACTGGAACAGCTCTATGCTGTTAGCATGAGGCTGCTGGAGATGACTGAAACATCTATTTTTAAACATGAAATTGTTTTAAAAAGTATTATCTCTTCTCCAAACTGAAATATTGGGAGATCTTCCATCAGGCAAATTGGTTACTATATATTTATTAGACCCACACTGAACTGAGTAAGATGGGTGAATTTTCTCTCTCAGACACTGTCTATTTATAATGAGCAGAAATGATCGGACTTTCTTCTTTCCAGTCAGAAAATATTGATTCAAGAAAACAAACTCTTTTGACAAGAACTCATTGCTTGTGAGAGACCTGTTGGGAAATGCCTCTGAGCTGCAGGAAAGCCACTGCTCTTGCACAGAGACCCAAAAAGACAGACGGGTGCATGGACAGACACCTGCTGCTGCTGCCACATCTGCCTGCCCATAGCACCCAGAGGTCTCAGCACCCATTGGAAGGGCATTTTTCACTTTATTTTGGCCAACTAATTCTCTGTGAAGGAGCAGATGTCACCAAAGACCTGAATTATGTTGTGGCACACCAATCTGTCACAAACCTCGCATGCATTTTATTTCTGCAAAGGAAGAGAAAATACTGAAGACTCAGAAAAGTCCCATGGCACAGGAACATCATTTTCCACTCAGCTCAGATAAAGAGTTTTTAAAAGCCAGTGCCATCTTTGTCAGACATGGACACTGAAACAAGCATAAGATGTTCATTATTAACACTCTGAAGTCCAAAAACTCCAGAGACATGGCAGAGGGGTTCTTGTCAGATATAAAACCCAGGATAACACACAGCCATAGCCAAAGGAAACATCATAAATTGAAACACTGGCATATAAAATGGATAGTGCAAGCATTATTTAGAGACACCATTTTTAAAGATACTATAAAAGCTCTGGCAAAATTTTTTAACACCCAAAAGTTGCCATATCCAATTTCTCCCCTCCAGTTTTAATACTTCAATTTTGTGTAGATAACATTTGGATGAGTAAAACTGGAAGGGAAACTGCAAGCTTGCCCTATAAAATCCAAGATGCCAAAGAAGACATACATAGAACTTCTTAACCATTTTTCCTTTTTCCTGATTGAGCCCAAACCTTGAAAGGAAAAGTAACTGTGGGGACCAACAAGGCGAAAGAACATCTGTGTTTAACTGTTGGATTTAGTCTGCAGCTCGATTTCCTTGCACACTTTTAAAAGAAATATCTGTGTTTAGTCTAATGGAAAGTGTCTGTCTGAAGGTGCTCACTACCACTATGAACATTTTCACAGACACAGTGCTCAGCCCCATCTTGCTGGGTTAGTGATGATGTAATTTCACACAGCATTGACCAAAACACTGTTGAGCAGATTGTTTTCATAGCTCTTCCTTCATTTCAAGGAAATGCAAACTAGCAAATAGCAAATGCCTACCTTGTGCTGTGCTTGCTGTGCTACACAGGAGGATTTCTAGACTGTTTGGAAAGGAAGGCTTTTTGCCCTGTCCTGGGAAATTGTCACCTGAAGGTAGGTTCAATGAGGAATTAAGACCCACAGGTGAAGAACATTTAAAAGGACTTTACTTTTAAAGGAGAGATGACATCGGGCAAAAGACTGAATGTGCACAGGCTGGTATGAGTCAAGGAAGAGAGAAGAGTAAGGAGTAGGAAGAAGATAGGACTGTAAAACTTTAAGGGCACTGTAAAAAAGTAAGTTTTCTCTTTCTTTGTCATCAGTAAATAAAATTCTCTGTAGTCTTCCCTTGGTCACTGATTGCTCGAGTTCTGCTTCAATCAGTAACTTGTAGTAAAGGTAGGTGCCTTTTATGCCTCTTTCCTTCACTGCCTCTCCAAAGGCATAGGCTGCTGACAGCTGGCCAGGTTCAGGTGCATAGTGCTGCTTTCACAATGTAGTTTCACACACTTGAGCCTTCATTTTGAAACATGGGAGCTCCCAGGCTGACTGGAGCTGCAGGTCCCAGCTGCATTAGAGCCCTGGGTATCAGGTTGCTGGCATTGCTCAAGAGCTGATGGTAAAAGGTGCAACTCTCCTTTCCCAAGCTGGACATCTCATGGCAAGGGATGCACAGTGGGCACATCGCACCAGGGCTGCCATACAAAAGCCCTTCGTTTACAAATGCCTTATAATGCCTGCCCTAAACTTAACGTGAAGGGGACCATGGCCTGGAACTGGTCCTTGGCACAGCATTTCCCATCACCTTTTATGCAGAACAGGATATCAATGACAGCAAGTGGGCAAAGATCTCCAGAGATTAAGGGCACCTTAATCAAACATTCAAACAACAACAAAAAAAAGTGCAGAAAACAGTTAATTACTGCTTGGCTTTTTACTTCCTTTTACCAGTGTGCCCAGTTTGGCTAAAAGGCCATCCACAAAGTCCTGGATGCCTGCACTCTGCTGACCAAGCTGTGCTGGAGCAAGACTGCAGGCTGGAAAATGAGATGTGTGTCTTGAAGGGTTAACCCCTTTGAGGACATTTCAGAATAAACAACCACTCCACTCAAAGCCTTTCCACATGCTTGGAAAAAGCACGTGGCAAACAAGCCCAGGTAGGTGCTGCAGAGGGGAGCAGAGGCTGGCAGCTACATGACAAAATGGTCATAAAGCAATCCCTGCAGCCATAAACATGACCATGCTTTGCACTTGAACCCACAGAGAAATCAGCCCTGGTGTAAAAGGATCTTCTAGATTCTACTAAAGTTCAAATCCTGCAAACTTGCCCACAGCAAAGCAGGGCACACCTCTATGAAAGGGAATTTTTTCCCGGAGTAAATGGTCATTTTTTCCCTGTAGCTGCCCCATGGGTATTAGGGAAGTCTAGATTGGTGAAAAAATTCAGCAGACTTTTAAAAATGAAAAAGAGGAGTTCAGTACTTGGCAAGTCCACCTGAGGTTGGACATTTTGAGATTACTTTATCCTCCTACCCATATTAGCACCAATCTTCTGTCTTTTAAAACTCTTTAGTGATGTTTGAGCACTCAGGCTTACTTCAAGTACGTTTATTATACTGTCTGCTCCCTTTTCTCACCATATGTACTCTGCAGAGTTTTCTTCCAGTTTGTTTCACTGTTGTTTTCTGTCCTTTTAACCTTTAAAAAAATCACTGTTATAAAAGGTTGTTGTAGAGACACCCTCAACTGTTTTGATAAAATATGTTACCTTGTTTATAATGGAGAAATCATCCTCCATTAATATTACATTAAAAACACTGCTTCTCTACATCAAGGGCCAAATGCTGCTCTCAGAAGTGCACACACAACGCTGCTGAAAGGAATGGCAGTTCCGCACAGGAATCCAACAGCAACATCTGGCCCCAGATGTTTTATTTATTTGTAATTTAACATTGCATTATACAATATTCATATTTTTTCTGCTTTCCATTTCAATGCCTCTTATTTGTATGACTTTAAGAGGCTGCCTGAATGCATTTTTAGTGCTCAAACAAAGAGAAATGAGTACAGCAAAGCAAATCTGCACGTATTTCTGGAGGTTCAAAAATCTTCCTGATGAACTACACACGTCTCAGCAGTGAGACATGCTGAACCACTGTAATTCCAGGGGAAATCAATTGTGAAAACACATAGGGCCTATATGAGAGCTGGGTTTCAAAAACCAAGGCAGCTCACAGGCAAGGACATGTCTATAAGTTTTAGGAGAGGCAACTGGTCAGAGAGCACACAGCAACCTTGTGGCACAGACAGACAAGAGGGCAGGTCCCAGTGCAGCATCTGTTCCCCCATACAAGTCCATGTGCCTCTTATCCCCATTGTGGGAACCAGGCTGAAGGTGAAGGCACAAAGGTCTGGCATGGGAGCTGGCCATGTGATTTAGTCTTTCAGAATTGGGAGAGTTTATAAAATCACTCCAAACCAAATAAAGCTGCTTTCATTACTTGATTTTGCTAATTTATCACATTTAAGGCTTTTCTTTCCCCACGTTCAACTGAACTGGACCCCTCATGCCTGTAATGTTAATCCTCCTCATAAACCAGAAATCATTGTTAATATTTGCACATCTTATCACTGGAATGGAAATGGTGACCTGTGGGACTGTCCCACTTTTCAAGCAATTGAAGCATTAAGACATAATTTATGCACTTGAGAAGAAATTTCCATATCACAGAGATTGCTTCATTCCCTGTTATGACTTATGAAGGGTGTTACTAGTAAATGAAACCACAGAGATCTGTATTACATAAGAACTTGTTTTGACACGTGTAGTGCATCTTATTTATGGTGATAGTCCAATTGTACTGTTTTAATGCAATTGAACAGTATTCCAAGGTTGTCTAGACCAAACAAAAAAAAAAGACTGAAGCAAGATCTTATGATCTTTATTTCACTACGCATCAAAATCCCAGATAGCTGTGACACTTTGGGCAAGCTGTCTGTGAGGCACTGAGATTAATTATTTTTATTGTATTTATGTGAAAGATGGCCTACTGGGGAAGAGAAGGACATAGAGTGTGAGAAAGGGAGGGAAGGAGGGAAAAAAAGTGGCAAGGGGAAGGAAGGAAGGAAGGAAAGAAGGAAGGCAGACAAGAAGGAAGGAAGGAAGGAAGGAAGGAAGGAAGGAAGGAAGGAAGGAAGGAAGGAAGGAAGGAAGGAAGGAAGGAAGGAAGGAAGGAAGGAAGGAAGGAAAGGAGGAAGGAAGGAAGGAAAGGAGGAAGGAAGGAAGGAAAGGAGGAAGGAAAGAGGGAAGTCCTGGTGTAAGCAGAAGACTCCACCACCACACTGTCCATGTCTCTCAGATGCAACCCACTAAGAGCAACTTCCCCTCAGATATTCCGCTGGCTCCTGCCCTTTTTCCCCAACACATCCTCCTTAAGCAGCACTCCTCATCTCTCCTCTGCTCCTTGGCTCCCCAGTAAGCTTCTGGAGAGGAATTAAAGCTTTTCTCTCTAGAGCTGCTTTTCCTCCCCAGTTCTGACCAGGCCCACGGCACCTCGACGAGTGCAGTACTTGTTCCAATGACTCAGTGTTACTGATGACTAGAGTTAGTTGTGTGTTGCTGTGTATTTCTGTAAAACAACACTAGTCAAAATCAGAAAAGCATGGATTCCTCTCAAATCCCTCCCTTGAACAGGTCGTGGACTTTGAAACCTTATCTGGCATTTACTGTAAGGGCTCTGGTTGGAATTATTACACACATAATTGCCTTTCCTATGTGGTTGATCCAACTCCATCCACAAGGCAAGAGGTTCCACCACCAAACCATGTACTTCATAGACTTGTGAGAGGGTTTACTTAATTAGTGTCCATAATACATTCCACAAAGACAGTCATCAAAATACCAGCTGGTGATCCCCTGCTTAGCCACTTCTCCTATGAATCAAAAATAAATTATTCTTTTTTCCCCTTGTAGAAGAGTGTTGCTGAAAACAAACTACTCAATTTTTGCTTTTAGGGCTCTCAAAAGACTAAGCAAGATATATTAGCTGTCTGAGGACAGAGAACTTTCCATTCTTGGTGGAATTCTTGTAGGTTTAATTAGGCTTTGTAGAAAAAATAATGTTATCTTAAAGGAGCAACGATAGAGTGTGGGTGTATTTTTATACACTCGATATTGCTGGTGCATTAGAAGTCTGTTGTAGAGTTAACCTTACACACATTTATTATTTTTTGTGATATATATAAACAGTATTTGGGTATTTTAAAAATATACATGAGTATTACTCTTAGATAAACGTAAGAATCCAGCCAGAATACCAGCATTTGCTCTGTTTGATTGAGATTACAGTCTGGGCAGCTACAGGGAAGTTTTTAACCATGTCACAGCAATCTGGGCTTCAACCATGGGCTTGATAGTTCTCCCACATTTTGACATGTCTTTCCTGTTTTTACCATCACAGGCTCCAAGCTGTGGGAAGCATTAATGACCCTCTGATTCTCACCCCCCATGTAACTGTACCCACAGGTGTGTTATGTGTTTGCATTGCCCCTACATGTGTGTCCTGAATCTGGGAAGTGGGAGCTGTGCCCTATAGGGCAGTACGAAGAAAAAACACATTCTGCTTCTGAGTGATTTCCAAAATGTAGGGCTCTGAGGTGCTTTTGGTAGGCAGCAAGCTGGAATTTCAGTTTTCGTTTCTTGCAACCACTGAAACTGAGAGTCTAGCTTGAATTTCATCCACAGACACAGGATAAACACAAGGGCTTTCAAATCATGAGGAGCATCTGGTTCCTCCATAAGAAGATCAGTGATGCAGAAGTGGAGGGTAAACCTGGAATTTACAGTTTCATTCAGACATATAGCACTTCATCTTCCAACTACTCCATGGAGTCAAGAGGGAGCTACACAATCTCTAAAACTATATAACTTTCAAGCCCATAACCTGCCAAGTGCTCTGCTATAGTCTTTCCCTAATCAGGACAAGTAAGTATCTTCCACTTCATATTGAGTTGCTAGCATGAACTGATCAACATGGAGTGATTTAAGGAAGCTGCTGTGAGAAAGACATTGTAAATTATATCTTTATTTTGGCTTAATAAAACTTTCAACGGGCATTGCAATGAACAATGTCAGGCTCTTTCCCAGGGAACTTAAATTAATGTTATGCAAGCCCTACTAGCCCTGCCTTTCTACAGCAAAAGCTTCCTCAGCTCAGGCAGGTTGTATTTTCCAACTCAACCATCTTGCTTCTGGATGGTTGTTTCGCCCCTCTTAAAGGCAGACGAAAGAAAAGAACAGCCACATAGTGTTAGGAAAAGCAACCTGGCAAGGAGCTGAGGTAGCTGTGCTCTTGTGTAATGTCTAAGTGTTGTCAGCAGGCTACGGTTGAACCTGCCCAAGCAAATCAGAGCTATAAGCCTGGATTCCTCTGTCAGCATAAGCTTTTCATTCACACCTTAGTACAGTTCTTGACAGCTGTGGCTTCCTTGTCAGATTAAATGTATCAGGGCTCTGTGTCTGTTTTCCAAGCAAGTAAGTAAAAAAAGCTTATTAGAAAACATGCCAATTGCAAAAAGATCAGAACAGTTGTACTGATTGTACAGTCCTAATTACATCTCATTAATACTGAGAGTAAAGGTGGGAAGGTGGGGAACAGTTACTACAGACCAAAGCAGACAATGCTGTGCACTAGGAATACAACCAAGTACACTGCATGTAGCCAATAGTCATTACTCATTTGTGGTGGTGTCTAATACAATCTCAGTGTTTTCCAAACCCCCAGAGATCATTCATTCTGCGAGAAATGCAAACCCAAAGGGGATGCATTACAAGCCTGTGGGAGGATGCTGAAGATGTGGGCACCCTCCTCCCCAACCTGTAACAAACTAAAGACAGACCAGTCAGCATAGGCAAGGGATTAAATCCCTCCCAGACTTGCCTTGCTGGCTCTGAGGTTGACTCACAGAGCTGTGTGGCAGAGGATCCTCTCCCTGCTCAGCACCCTGAGGGTCAACAGGCTGCTGGTCCCCTGCAGGGATGCCACAGTTCAACAGTTACTCTGCAGTCTCTCCTGGTGCCAACAAAACATCAAGGTTAAAAGTAAAAGCAGTTGCTATAATGCAGGTTTTGCAGGTGCGGGTATTTCCTCCAAGAGGTACTGCTTTGTCTCATCTACCTGAAAAGCTGATGGGACACTTGCACAACTCCTGTGGGTGGCAACAAATCCTGAAAATCACAACCTGGGAGTGACAATGTCCTTAAATATACATTTCCTCCATACTCAAGCCTTCCTCCAGTGTGAACCAAGTGATTCATCCACTCAGTGCTTGCTGAAGATACCAGTTGTAACACAGCAAGGTCAATGTATTGTCTCCATCTGGCAGAAGGGGCACGAATCTTATATAGAGCAAATAAAAATTCTCTGCTGAGGTGAGAGTCTTGCTTTACTCTACGCCACTGCAAAGGAAATGATCTTGTCTCATCAGCAAGTTGATGGAGACCAAACTCTTAATAAACTGAAAACTATTTAACACAAATGAGCACCTACCTTATAGAAACAATAGGTGTAATTTATCATTCATAGAATCATAGAATCATAGAATGGTTTGGGTTGGAAGGGACCTTAAAGATCATCTAGCTCCAACCCCCCTGCCGTGAGCGGGGACACCTTCCACTAGACCAGGTTGCTCAAAGCCTCATCCAACCTGGCCTTGAACACTTCCAGGGAGGGGGCATCCACAGCTTCCTTGGGCAACCTGTGCCAGTGTCTCACCACCCTCACAGTGAAGAATTTCTTCCTAATATCTGATCTAAACCTATCCTCTTTCAGCTTAAAGCCATTTCCCCTTGTCCTGTCATTAACTGCCCTTGTGAAAAGTCCTTCCCCAGCTTTCCTGTAGGCCTCCTTCAGGTACTGGAAGGCCACTATAAGATCTCCTCAGAGCCGTCCTCCTCGGATCATCCTCGTGGCCCTTCTCTGGACTCGTTCTAACTGGTCAATGTCTCTCTTGTGTTGGGGGCTCCAGAACTGGACACAGTACTCCAGGTGGGACCTTATGAGAGCTGAGTAGAGGGGGAGAATCACCTCCCTCAACCTGCTGGCCACGCTTCTCTTGATGCAGCCCAGGATATGGTTGGCCTTCTGGGCTGCAAGTGCACATTGCCGGCTCATGTTAAACTTCCCGTCCATCACCACTCCCAAGTCCTTCTCTTTGGAGGTGGCCTCAAGCCACTCATTGCCCAGCCTGTATTTGTGCTTGGGGTTGCCCCAACCCAGATGCAGGACCTTGCATTTGGCCTTGTTGAACTTCATGAGGTTGGCACAGGCCCATCTCTCAAGCCTGTCAAGATCCCTCTGGATGGCATCCCGTCCCTCCAGTGTGTCAACCACACCACTCAGCTTGGTGTCGACGGCAAACTTGCTGAGGGTGCACTCAATCCCCCTGTCCATGTCACTGACAAAGATGTTAAACAGCACCGGTCCCAATACGGAACCTTGAGGGACACCACTCCTCACCAGTTTCCACTCAGACTTTGAGCTGTTGACTACAACTCTTTGAGTGTGACCACCCAGCCAGTTCCTTATCCACCGAGTGATCCATCCATCAAACTGATAAATCATTAGTGCTTCAAAAATCCTGGGCATGATAATAACCAAACATTTCCAAAAGGAAGGTTAGGAAGGGGGGTAACTGCATCATATACACAGAATCACAGAATGGTGGGGGTTGGAAGGGACCTCAGGAGATCATCTACTCGAACCCCCCTGCCAAAGCAGGCTCACCCAGAGCAAGTTGCACAGGATGGCATCCAGGTGGGTTTTGAACATCTCCAGAGATGGAGACTCCACACCCTCTCTGGGCAGCCTGTCCCAGTGCTCTGTCACCCTCACAGTAAAGAAGTTTTTCCTCATGTTTAAGTGGAACCTCCTATGTTGCAGCTTGTGCTCATTGCCCTTTGTCCTACCAAGCTTTGGTGAACGCAATATCAAAACAGTGTCTTCCTTTGCTGTACAACACCATGATTACTCCTACGCTTAGCATCTATATACTCTGCAAATAGGAAAGCTGGGATATTTGGGATATTTGTGTTGTAAGAATAGTCAAGCGCATTTTTGTTGTTGTGTAGAAAACTTGGTGACAGACATAATCAATGTGAAGTTCTTGTCTGAATTCACATGTCTAATTTGACAGGGCCAAAGAAGAGGAGTCTCCATGCATTTTCAGATCCAGCACTAGATATGATTGTCTTTTTTGAAAAGTCTGTATTAATATGGCTGCAGCTAGCTGTATGGGCTATTAGATGGGATTCTGAGAGGAAAAACAGAAGAGGAAGAGGAGGAATTATCAGCTGCTGGAACAACTTAACCAACTGGTGAGTGGATATGCTAAAAATCTTCATAAAATGAAAAACCTCTTACAAATGAGCAACTGAACAATGTAGTGAAAATACGACATCCAGGACTGAAGGAATGTGTCCATAGCAAACATCACTTTCACCACACATTACAGACACAGAAGAGATTCCTGCATTGGATCCCCCTTACAGAGAGCGATAGCTGGAGGGTCTCACCACCGTGCTGCTCCTGTGCAGGGGCAGGTACAGCTGGAGCTCTGCAAAAAAAGAAGCCCAGATCTTTTTTGAAGAGTGGAAGCAGAGAGCCTGAGAGAAACTGGACCTTCAGTGGTGAATGTTACTATAAAAGAAGCTCAGAGCAAGCCTGCTGACAAGAAGAGGATCAAATAGTTCCATCTCCTAAAAAAGAAGTTTGGAAATCTTATGAAACATTATCTGTCACTGCCTATAGCCTGTTCTTACTAGTGGTATTTCTGACATGGACTGATCTCAGTGATCTCTCACTTGAGAAATACATACAGCCTGTATTATCCTGTTAATTTCTCTGTGACTCAGAGCAGGATGCAGGTGGAATCTGTAATTATTTCATTGCAGCTATTCTGTCTTGGACTCTAATCTCAGTACATCTCAAGATAAGCAAAATCAAGGCAAAAACCTAACTGAAAAGTCTCCAAGGAAAATCCAAATGCTAAAGAGAGAGGCAGGATGACTCAGGACTCTTTCCCAAGGGCTGTTTCCGAACCTATTCTCTTAACAAGGTTATAGAGGGCACTGAACAGTAGAATATAGTTTCAAATCAAGCAAGTTTCAGATCTAGCCATTTATAATCATTAGCAAGATTGTATTGCAGGATAGGACCTATGAGTTACTGTCATGGCTAAGGATATTGAATTAGGCACTGAACAAACTCAGAACCAAAGACAATCTATGGGTCAAAAAAGGTTACAGAAGATATTCTAAAGAAAAAAAAGAGCATTAGGAAAAATCCATCTCCTTCACAGTCCCTTCTCTTACATCTAAACAGGTTCATTTTTGTCCTGATTGGAGACTACTTAATGGCATCAGTTTTTCAAATGTGAGGCTGCTTTGCCTCTGCTTGCAGAGAAATGTTTTTGGCAAATGAATGGCAAGCCTTGCTTTAGGATCTCTGGCTGGAAAGTGCTTTATAAAAATATTAACATAATTTGGTGCTGTCATTTCTAAAGCATCTCTTTAATGAGGGGAGTTGTTTACCAGTGACTGAGGCAGGCGTTGCTATCTCAGAGATCATTTATATTTCACAACGTTGTCAAATCCTGACAAGTAGCAGATTGTAACAGGATGGCTTCTGCTTTTTGATGCAATGTTTGGTACTCTCTCCTCACATAAGAACGGGCTTTCTGTTTGTACCTTGTCAAGTGAGGGGAGAGCAGCTCCAGGGAGGGGGTAGGTGTTTCTACTCAGCCTGACACGTTCAATTTACATCAGTTATGTTTGCAACGGGGTAAACATTTTTTTTTAAAAGAGGGTGTTGGCAATAGCCGTGGTTGTCTCAGCATCTTTTTGATATCCATTTGCACTTCTTATCAGACAGGGACGTGCATGCACCATCACCAGCCAGCAGTAACTCACATCAGAAAGCTGGGGAGTATTCTGGTGCTGGCATGCCCTCTTCTCAGTGACCACCGTACCCAGAGAGAACAGTTCCCTCTGTCCCTAATGGAGCCCATAATTCCCTAAGGCAGGTGCTCTGTGGAAGCTAAAATTGCAGCAGCCAGACTGTCCCCATTTAATCAACCTGGACAATTTAAGCAACTGCTTGAGCACTTTGAAGCATGTGAAGGACTGAAGCCCAGCTTCTCAGGGGTGACGGGCAATCCAGCTCTGCTGACAGCACTGGAGGGACACTGACCAAAACCAGCTGGCATTTTGGCTCTCCAGGCCATGTTCACAGATTTTCTACGAGTTCTTGGGCTCATTTGAAACAGTTTTTCATGAAGGCCAGTGCAAAATGCTCACCTCTGGGCTATCTCCTGCAGAGTCTGGTGTTACAAGAGCTGGGCAGCAAGCTCACAGCAAACAAGCGATCTGCCAAACGAGCAGGTTTTCAAAGAAAATGAACCGAAGAGAAGCTAAAATGCAGTTTGCCAAAAAGAAATGACCCAGCTACAGAAATAGCTGGAGCAACTGTTTCTGAGGTACTAATCATATCTCCCTCCTCACCCACCCTCCTCAATCTCACCAGGGCAGCTGTGCTGGGCAAGTGGATTTTCTGCTCCCCTACTGACACAGACTTTGTGGAGCTCCAGCCTGGCGCCCACAGCCTGCCCCTCTTTAAGGCTCAGCAGCACTCCAGTGATGTGAAGGCAGCTGAGGTAATGGAGGAGTACAGATTTTACAGTATTGTCTGCAGTTCAGCAGTTAGCTGGTACATAAAGGCTCTGCTTTCATTCGTAGCCAGTGCTGGCAGAAGGCCTGTATTATGCCCTTTCATTTAAGACAAAGGCTCTCACACTGCAGTCTCCGGTGTGGAGAAATCTTTTGTACAGGCAGAGCCAGTGGGAGAAGGAGCCTTCTGGTCCCTGTGCTCCTTCTGCAGGGAGATTATAAAGAAAACCTCTTCCTTCTGCACATGGGCCAGATGAGGAACTGAAGCAATAATGCCTTTTTATCACAGTAATTACAGTGCCCGTTGTTTTAATGACAGTGTTGTTGGGAAACAGGAATAGACCTCAGTCCCAAGGAGTTGTTCCAGTGTACACAAATAAACGATTTATTATATTGTTGTCAGATTAGACGGACCACTCAGCCTTACTTATACTACCATTTTCCCCCACAATTCTTTGTGCGTGTGTGTATTCGTTTTATTTAACCAGATTATGCAAACTACCCTGCCAGGACAGAGACAAAAGGCAGCTTTCTCTGGAGAACTTTCTTTGGGACTGGCAACTATGGGCTGAGATGGGCAAGGGAGACCTCGTCTGACCACAGCATGGCCTGCTCAGTATGTTTGTATACAGGGGAACAACACTGTGCTCATAGAAAATGTGCTGGAAATCCCTTTTTTCTCTAGCACACTCAAACATACCTCCATCTAGGCACTTGTATGTGTGTGCTACCAGACAGAAACCTATACAGAAGCCTCTACAGGCTGAGAAGCCCTGGGTTTAAGTAAAATGGGTTTATAAAAGAAACAAATAAAAATAGTGATAAAGCAAAATGTAGCTTTAGAAGAACTAAAATCTGTGCTGGAAGGTATTAATAGCAGTGACTAGTGCTATGGACAGCTGACAAGACATGGTGAGTCATTTAAGAATGTATCTGCGAAAGAAATCTCCAAGAAAGGGTCGTGATCTGGTGACTGTCTGTCATAGGGCGGGAAACACAAATCCTCTGGGTGTAGCCTACGGGATGTGGAGCAGAAGGTCAAGACTCATTATCCCTCTCGCACATAAAAAACTCAACAAGCAACCACGTACTCTGAGTCAGCTAGACTTTTTCTTCTCTCAGGAGGGACAGATAGGCATCTGCAGAAGCCTCTGCTCCCCTGGGATGGCAGGAACCACCTCTGGCTGTGTATCCCACTCTCCACTGACTCTGGAGAGAGCTAATCTGACAAAATCTGGCTAGATGTTGGCTTTCAGATAGCTGAAACTCATTTCAGGGAGCTCCATGCAGAGTGGTTTATATGTGAAGACTTAATTTTCCCAAATTTGTCTGCAGGCCAAGATAATGCGGATTACAGATTTACAAGAAAATCTGTGGAACAGGTTTCTGAGCCACTGACCTCAATTTATAACAGCTCCTGGACAATTAGAATTACGAAGCCTGGGAGATGTTATTGTACCAGTGTAGAAAGAGAACACTGATAAAATCTTTCATATCTATCAGTTGGTTCATATGGAATTGACTGCACGCAAAATCTGATATGAGAGAAAATCAGGAAATAATTAACAGATAGCAGCATAATTAATGCAATCAAGATGAGTTTATGGAAAATAAGTCCAGTCATAAAGAAACTTGATGCTGTCTTCTTCAGGACAAGTATATCTGAGAACGTTAACTTTCTTGACATCGGATACTATTTCTGGATAATTCAGTTTTCAGTGAACAGTTGACATCCACACTGGAAAAAGGATTTTGCAAAATTACTGGCAGTTTAGGAAAAAATGGCAAAATTCTCAAGAGGAAGCTCAGGAATAATTGGTCACAATGAGAAATGACTTGATCTCGTCCTCTTGAGGAGAAGATTTCTATGATCAGATGCACACACAGTACCCCAGCCCAATGATGGGGCTAAACTGAGACTAAATATAGGGTTAGAGACAGGGGATGGGCTTGTAATATGGCTGTTAACTATTGTATTGGGTCTGGCTGAGAAGGAGCTAATTTTCCCCATAGCAGCCCTCAGAGTGCTGCATTTTGTATGAGTAGCTAGAAAGGTGTTGATAACACACCAGTGTTTTGGTTACTGTTGAGCAGTGCTAGCACAGCACCAAGGCTGGCTCTCCATTTCCTCCCCAATAGGCTGGGGGTGGGGAAGGTCTTGGAAGGGGACCCAGCCAAGACATCTGACCCAAACTGACCAAAGGGATATTCCATATCATATGATGTCTGCTCAGAAATAAAAGTGAGGAGAATGGAGGGGGATGGGGGCCCTTTTGTTACTTACGTTTGTCCACCAGGAACTGCAACAGGTACGAAACCCTGCTCCCGGGTAGTGGGCAAACATCTCCTGCTGATGGGAAGTAGAAAATAAATATTTTGCTCTATTGATTCTGTGTGCACAGCTTTGCTTTGCTTCTATTAAACTGCCTTTGTCTCGATGCACAAGTTTGGGGTTTTTGTCCCATCTTAATTTCTCCCCTCCCTATCCCGCTGAGGAGGGGGGTGATAGAGCGGCTTGGTGAGCAGCTGGCATTCAGATAAGTCAACCCACCACAACTATGTATGAGCTTTTCTCTCTCACAAGGTGGCCCTTCCCCCACTACCAAAAAGGTGCCCTCCCCACCTCCCAACCCAAAATACCACTATAGCAGCAAGCCCTCGGGTCGTAATGGAGAGTAATTGATATCCCTCCAAGCTCACAATACTTTTTGTCACTGGGATCAAATGTTTGCCAGTTTCAGCAGAATTTAGCTCACAGATTGTTGGGAAGGGAGCATTGGTTTTGTTTTGGTTTCTTGTTCTTTTTAATTGACACTCTAAAAATAATAATTGCAAAGGGTCTACTTCTCCTATGACATTTTCAGACTAAGCACAGGGAAATGCATTTCTTTTGCCATTTTCAGAGGCTAGTGATGTTGGTAGCACACAGAAAAGCCAGACAGCTCTTCCTGTGTGACATTCACAGATTTTTAAAGTACAAATCCCTTAGCCTTCCAAAATTTCATTTTTGTTCATTCTGGAGCAAACACTTCAGGAACCCTACCTGACCCCATTTTAAAAAGGTAAGGGTTGAAGTCTTTACAGTTGTAAGATTTTTCTGTGTTTAAACACCCTTACTAATTTTTAATTTGAAGTAGCTTAGCATGAACCCACAGCCACCAGATATTGCTACTCAGGAAGGCCTCTTGGTATTAAGAAGTAAAAAATCCAAATAACCACTTTTTGTAAAGTTAAAAAAATCACCAAGACAGCAAACCATTATCCATAACTTTCAAGAAGGTGTTCTGTTGTACATTAATAAATTTTAAATGGCTCACATTTGAGGGACCAACCAACCCAACTCTCCGCATGGAAACTTGGCATTCAGTGTTTTAGAAGGAGCTCAGCAATATTGCTTGTGCTTTCTGTGTACAGCTTGCAGGCAAATGACAGAGAACAAGCTGCCTACCTCAATTTGCAAGTGGCTGGTTTCAGGGTGGACATACTGCCTTGGTGCTGGGCTTTCCCTCAGGCAAACTGTATATGCAGTCAATAAATGTTATTATATGTTTTTTAATAAAACAAGGATAGCTGTCAAGAAAAGACCATGGTGTCTCACCTCTGGAGCATCTCTACCAGCTCTGAGCCATACAGACCTTTGCTTGCAGTTTCTGCAAGGAAAACAGTTTTGTTTAAAGGAAGAAGGGTAAGTTCCATGAGGAAAGTGTTGTGGTTCCTGCTGCAGCCAAAAAACTCCTATTGCTGCCTAAGGAGGGCTGGCCAGGGTGCTAGGGGACAGCCCAGTGCACACACACACACACAAACACCCTCCACTCCTCAGACAACAGTCAAGCTCCACACCACGCTGCATCCTGCCAGCACTGTGCTAATAAGAGATGTCCTTGTCTGGCATCTCTCCTTGCAGTAGAGAGGAAAAACAGCATGTCTCTCTCTGTATGTGCAGGAAGAATTAAATGAAATGATGAAATAGAAAATCAGATATCTTTTTTTCCAAATTAGAATTCAAATTAAAAAAAAACCAAAACAACCCACAACCTTCCTTCTGTTGCACACTTCTGTACCATTTAGGTAAATAGTATGACAAAATGAAAACTATCCTTCAGAGCACCAAGCCCATACACTTGCCAAGACAGGAGAGAGTTGTTCTTGATTCATCTGATTTTAATTTAACACTATGCTTCACCTTCACAGCAAATAATTTCACATACATGCTCTAATTAGTGATGGGGAAACCTCTGCAGGTTTTGAGTCTGGCTTCAGTTTAAAAAAAAAGAAAACTCTGAATGTTTTATCTAAACCTCATGAGGATGAAAACATAGGAAATTGGAAACCTCTTCATAAGAACAAGGTTTCTTGTAAGAATTTTTGTTTCAGTTTCAGTCTGAGATGGAAATCAGAAATGACAGGTCTTCCCTGGACATTTCTGAGCCATTATACAGATACAGCTCTAAAAGAGATCTTAAAATGGAACCAAATACAAATTTTAACTACTCTTCATTTTCCCTGATTCCTGGCCTAGACAAAGCTGTTCTTGACCTTATATAGTTAAAATACTGCTGCAAAAGTAAGTTTCTTGACTGCATATTTACCACTAGGGTCACAAAGTTTTCCATGAGAATGATGTTCTAAGCAAAAAATGTTCTTATGGAAGAAAACTAAAATCTGTGTGGAAGAAAAACAGTTTTGTAAATAATTTCCATTTTCTGTTGGGAGAAAAAAATCAAACTATTTTGGAAGGTTCAGTGTTATTCTCTATGGAGAGGGAAGATGAATGGCCAACAGCTTTCCAGAGAATGGAAGGATTTGCAGCCAAGTTCAGGAAAAAGTGTGGAAGAAGTTTTGCACCTGCCTCTGCCTCTACAACAGCCCAGATCTCTCTGCAAATCCTGGTTTCAGGGGGCAGATGTAGAGGTCTGAATCTCAGGAAGTGAGGATGAGGAAGAAAGAGTAAGGGCATCAGTGCCCACTTCCACTGCATGCCTTTTGCTGGCAGGGCTGGGTGGGAAAGGATGCTGTGTCCTGCAGGCAGGATGTAAAATTGGCACAACCATCCCAACCTGGAAATTTTCAAGGCAAACAGCTTTGCTTTAGCTTTTCCCAAGGTGTATTTTCTGGAAAGACCTTCTCATCAAAAATAAAATAAAATTAAATTAAAATTAAAATCACTATTTGGATGAGAAAATGCCATTGCCACTCTCCAGCCACCTCTGCCCAACCGATTATCCTACACTGTACTCCTAACCAGTGACTTTCTCCCATGGCATCCCACACATCTTCCTCACCTTCCTCTCTTAAAAACTGTGACATGCCACCGAGGTATTAACACCACTCCAGCTCCCACCACACCTCCAGCTTTCATCATCCTCTGGCCCAGTTTATTGCCTTCCCAGAAGCGTGCACAATGCATTATCACCAGCTTCCTCCTCTCCATAAGGCTCCTCAGTTTGTCCAATAAGGCACAGATGGAGCTAACCAGGGAGTTGGACCATCTTCCCATCCCCTCCTGCTCCTCTACTGGCAGTGGTGTCCAAACACTCTGCCTGTTGCCTCCTGCCCAGACTCAGACCACTCAGGGAAGAGGAAGACACTTTTTTACTACTTTTCATTATGGTATTCTGGTGAAGTCCCGATTTCTGGCTGGAGCCAGTAGGTGCTGCCATGTTCAAACAAGAAATGATAACCATTCCTAACCACAGCCATTTAAAAATAATCACATTTTGGCTCCTGAAACACCGAGTTTCTTTTACATTTGAATGCTCTCACTGTAACCCATGTAGGTTTTGCAGCAGTATTTTGTTGTTCTGGCTGGTTAAAAACATTTCTCCAGGGTAGGGGGATTGCCAATCAATGCAGCTACACCACTAAACAAATACAACTCCTTGTTCTGATCCATAATCTGAAGAGTTTTTCCTGTATGCACTCACAGGGAAAAGTTGTTTCAAGGAAATATCACCAACAGCAAACACAGGAGCCTTTTCCAGTATTGCAATTTTCACACATGGATGACTTTGGGAGATTGTTCTTGAGCCCAAACACCAGAGAAAAACAGTCAAGAAGTGAATTTATGTAGTGTTTTCCCTTTAATACACTTATACATGGAAAGTGTGTTCATCCATGCAAACACATTGTCATTGCAGACTGTTCTCTGGCTCTTCACAGCTCATCCACAGGGCTAATCAAGGAGGGGAGAGTGAGGAAGCTTCATAGAAACAAAAATCATGTAAAACACACTATGGGTTTGGACAGGTAAGTGAGGGACGGTGCCAACCCATGGCTTCTGGACCTGTGAGGACATCAAAGGCTGCTGCTTTTTCCTCCAGGTCTGCTAGCAGTCTACCATGAGACTCCAAGCAGGATTCCATATCTCTGTCACCATCTCTGTTTTCTGGTTTCTGTCTATTTAGGTGAGAGAAGAAGCACTTTCAGCCCCACTGCTTCACTGCTTTCAGCCCATCCCCACTAGGGCATTTTTCCTCTCTCCCTAGGTCAACTTCTACTGTACTTTGATGGCCACATAGCCAAAAGTGCTTCAATAGCTATTTAGCCACCATAAAAGAAAAAGTTTCCCCATCCCAGATGTGCACTCTAGTACTCTGGGAGATAAGATGCATCCCCATGTGTTTGCACATCACAGGTTGTATTGGGTTTGCATGGCATGGTTTTGGTAGCAGGAGGGGCATAGGCTGGCTTCTGTGAGAGAACGTGCCAGAAGCTTCCCTCATGTCCAACACAGCCAATGCCAGCAGCTCCAAGACAGACCTGCTGCTGGCCAAGGCCGAGCCAATCAGTAACATTTCTGTGGTAACATAATTAAGAAAAAAGGGGGAAGAGAAAAAAAGGGCACACTTTGTATCTAGAGAGAGAGGAGTGAGAAGATGTGAGAGAAACAACTCTGCAGACACCAAGGTCAGTGAAGAAGGAGGAGGAGGAAGAGGTAGAGGTGGGCATCTGACATCCAGCCAGGGTCAACCCACCACACAAGTCTCCAGACCCTCGTGCACCAGGGACTGTCCCCTGTTGGCACCCACCCCAGCGAGCCTGGGCAGGATGAGCACTTTCCTAAAAGCACCTCAGAAAACACTCAACTACATAATTGTGCTTTCTCCCTCAGAAAGAACTGAAAGCAGAGCTCTCAGATTTCACCACAAGCCTTGAGTTATTAAATGCTTTAACCACACTGCTCCACTTGCTATGTGGGGATTAGGCGGTTGATTTTCTTTTTCTCTTAGACCAAAAGCAGTTAAGAGATAACAGCATCTTTCCCTTCAAAACAGTGTCGTTTCATCAAGTGGCTGGTCCAAGACAGAGCTGAGAGGGAGGCACAGAAATTGTGTTGTCGGTCAGACCTGGTAGGACTTGGATCTTCCACTGTCTTCCATGCCATTAGAAAACTGAGTCACTCTCTTGTTATAATGGAACATTCATATTATTTAGTAAAATTGTAACAAGAAAAGGTGCTGGGGTGTGTTCCTCAAGGTCTTCTTTTCCAATGATTCCCTGGAGAAACCTTTCCCTCTCTGCTCACTGTCCTGGGAGCTTGGGCAACCGTGGCTGTAATTTAGATGTTTATAATTCAGTGCTGGGGTGGATTGCCCATGGAAAACATGAAAACACTGGCCCCCAGCTGGGGAAGCTGGTTAGAAAGAGCATGTTCCAAATCCTACTACCAGCTCAAGATCCCAGAGAAGTGGCTTGGCCACCAGGTTTTGACTTATCTTAAGTGTGAGTGTGCATTGACCACATACTTTGAAAACCTTCATGTCTTTCACATGCCAGAGTGGTTTCCTGATCCAGCCTGGTTTCTAACCAACAAAAAAAATTCTTGAATACAATTGCCAAGTATTATCTCAAAACACAGAACAGGAGACAAATGATCTTGTTAATTTACTTTTTCACAATTTCCAAGGCAATCACTGGATTTTCTGGAACCCTTCTCAGTTTTGGGTCACTGGCATTACCAAGAAACTGCTCTATAACAACCACATGTGTAGCAAGGGAGACTTTCTTCAGCGTTTAGCAGGTGCAACTTCATTCCTTATGGAGTTGATACATTACTCCAGCACCTCTCTCTGGTTCTGGTAGCTCACTAACCAATGTATCCCACACCTAAGTCATTAATAAATACACAATGTTCAATGGCATTGATGGGATTTAGTCACAGTTGGAGTAAACTGAATAAAGAATAACTAGAGAAGAAAATAAAAACTAAGCATGTCTAATACAAGTGGAAGTGCTGCAGTCTCCTTCTCCTTTCCAGGAGGGACTCCCTGAAGGGGTGACAGGGAGTGGGGAGGCCTGGCTTCCTTCTGCAGCCACCATGGCAGGCACCAGTTGTTCACATGTGTTTGAGGAGCCTCACTGGGACCAGACACTGATTCCACAGACAACTATGCTGTCATTTTAATTAAACTGCTTCATGCCAACAGCAACAAGTTATACTAATGAGAGCAGTTGTATCCAGTAAACAGTGGCATGTTTTTAGTTTAATCTACTTAAACCTGGATATATACTAATTCCTAAGTAAATACCTTAGTGGCCAGCAAAATGAGAAACAGATGATAAAAGAAGAAGTTTGCTTGTGACCCTTGAGACATGAGTATAATGTTTGGCTTGGCATCATTAATCTTATGGTCAGAAGAGTACAGCTTCAGCATGTTTAATGGGAGAGCGAGCTGCTCACAACAAAGTTTCCTCTCTACAGTGCCTTCTGCAAAGAGTAATTTCCACATTTTTCTCTCTTCCCTCTAATTAGCTTCCCTTTGGCCTGACACACTGAGAGCGTTGCCAGCTGAAGAGACCTATCCATCTCCTCTCTTGTATAAAAACATGAACTAATTGAGTGGAAGGTATTTAAGCACAGTGAACTGTATAAGGTATCACATGCCTCAAGATAACTGATTCTTAAAGAACAGCACCTTAAATAAATCCTTTTGAAATGCTCTCTCAGGCTGATGGGTAAATAATTAATTGCTCCCCGGTGTGTCAATAAAAATCAATCCTCTGACATGGGGTTAAATGAATGGGAATTTTGTCACCAAATTCAGTGGGGCCAGCATTTCACTGTATGCAACACAGGGATAGAGACAAGGCTGTCTCAGTCTGGGAAACTTTTGATGTTAGTATTTAACTGAAAAAAACAAGTTATGTGAAAAACATAGATGACTTTGATTGCCTCCTTCCTCTGCAGCCAACGGGAAACAGCTTTTGATACTTACTGAACTGATCAAAACACTCACTTCAAATAATGCATGCTATGAATTTAGTTCTTTCTACAACTAGTGAATCATTGTCAAATTGATCCTGATTCCTGGAAATGTCATTCTTAAACAGGCTATGATTAGTGATTAGTATCACACAATATTTTCTCGTCATCTGGCTGTTTGCAAGCTGTAACCTTTAGGTATTCAGTATACAAATTGTGTCATTGGTGGCTTCAATCACTAGGCTTATCCTCCCTGACTGGATGATGAGCATTTTAAAACAAAACCTTATCGAAAGATAAATGAAAACTTCCATCCCACATACATGTAACACTTGTGGGATATCAAGGATACACAAATATCACGACAAATAACCAAAGCTATTTGCACACGGAAGAGTAGCTAATTTGCACCCCCAACTTAATTTATCAAGCTGAAAGTGCTTTCTTTTTTTTTTTTTTAAGAAAAAAAAAAAACATTGTGGCATTTCAATGCTTTTTGCGATCCACTCCATACAGAAAAATCCCCATGCAACCATACTCCCTCCAGGGATTTCTACTTGGGATCCAAAATCTCACTAGGTCTTTGCCATGGAGCTGTCTTCCCTTATCTATGCAGAATGACTCACTTAATGGTCCTTTACACCATGTAAAAACTGAAAGGAACTTGAGAATATCGCAAGCAGTTACTGTCATACCAGGAAGCAAAAAAAATAAAGGAGTCCAAGTCTGACTGTAGTTAATTCCATTAAATCGTTTCCTATCTCCCGGGCAGACGTACGAGGTGACTAAGAACCAAGCAAGCCGGGCTGTCTATTTATTGATATATTTGCATAATAGCTGCAATACAATGCGTTGAGACTGGCCATTTATTGGTTCACCAAGAGTTTGTAACAAGCCAGAGCTTATTCTGTGACTGATCCATTCCCTTACAGATAGCACTGTTGTAACTTGCCATGGAGTGATGCTCCTTCTCAGTAACATTAAAAGGTGAATTTGTGTGAAGCTGCTTACTTAAACAAAACATTTATTTTTTTTGCCTTCACCATGATGGAGATCTCCTTGAGATTCTTTTCCAGATTTCAAATGGAAAGTTGAAGACTTTAAATCATTCCTTGTGAATGTTATCTTTTATATGCCTTCCAGGTTTGGGCTCAGGAAGGAATTAAACATAACAAATGGAAATCCTTAGAGAAAAAAGAGGATAAATATTTAAAACAGTCTTTGAAAGTTATGCACATAGACTTGCTTCACAAATAACAGGAATTGTGCTTGTTCTCTTTGCAGAGCACTAAAAATTCGCCACTCACCAGGCTGGCACATTAACAAATAATATGATTTGTACCACTTTCTGAGCCTGTTCTACAGAACTGAAAAAAAGAACAACAGGGAGGCAGGGAAAACAAATGCGAGCAAAACCAATCATCTTCTCCACAGTACTTTCCATAAAAACACTTCCTCCCCTCTAATATGGTAAACTACTTTGTTAATCCTCACACAGCCAGTGAGTGGTTTTTTTCCCTCTTCTTCAAAATGGATCTTTTTCTTTTTTTTTTTTTTAATACATGTTATTAGGAATAGAAGAGCCACAAAAGCCACTCGCAGACCCAGTCTTGCTCCTGCTCACCCCTGCTTGCTGGCCAGCTTTGCTTTTCTGTAGCCAAACCCCATCAAGCTGCACCATGAAAGTTGCCGTCTTTAAGCAGACTCCCCCTGACATAACACAAGGAAATTACCACTGCATCAACACAGGTGCATTTGCTTTGTCCGGCCTATAAATCTGGCCTGTAGGATGACTTATATAAATAAAGTGAATGATTTTGTACTTGTAAGGACTTGATAGGGGTCAGCGATTTGCTGAACGCTAGCAGAATTTCTCGGCAGAGAACGGGTAAACCAGGAGGGCTTAATTCAAAGTGTTAGATTATCCAGGCGTGATGGCTTAATATGAGTGGGAGGAAGGCATAATAGGGGGAATCATTACTCAGACACGTGCATTTATGAAATCATTACTGGGCTAAAGTAGTTCATTCGTCTGCCTTTTTAACTACAGACCTTTGTTTGAGGAAGATCGACAGTGCATCCACTAGTAGGAGCTCTGGGCTGAATCCTGATCACCTATAATAGAGAATTTTCTGTTAACCACTCCATGCCCTTAGCTCACTCCTTCTGGAAAGGTACTGGGTTCATTTCTGTCTGTCTCCAGGTGCAGGAGAGATGCTAGGGACATCTTATTTTCATTAGGTTAATTCAGAGAGGTACTAGGCTCTCAGGGAGTGCTAGCTCTTGATTGAATGAAAGACTTCATGAACCCTTTAATTTTCACATCTTTGTGCTGTGCTAACTTTTGTTTGAACAGATTTTGCTGGGATTATTTGAGGTCTTGTCAATACTTCTTTTGTGACCAAAAGATAAGGCCTTCTCTCTCTCCATGACTGGAAGAGCACAGAGGCAAATATTAAAAGGCTTTGTTGTCTCTCCAGTTCAACAAACTCATAAGTTTCATTTTCAGCTGCCTTCCTTCAGCTGTCTCCCCATAAAAGGCAAGTTTTCATAGGCAACCATTTGCATTTGGTGTTGAGAAGGAGGGAGGAGTGGACCACATTGTCCATGTGAACACTGTCTTGGCCCCTAGCTTCACCCCTCTGCTCTTCAGAGACACCTCTCCTTCAAAGCACTGCACAGCTTGGATCAGCACCAAGTAGCTGTGAGGAGAAAACAATCCTCCAACAGATTCCCATATGCTCCACCCTCCCTCACCTTCAACACAAGCTGTCATCGTGAGGACATGAAGAGGAAAAGCCAAGCCCAGCCTGAACGAAAACAATCCTTGGCAATATAAACCAGTTTGGAACAACTTTATACAACAATGCCAAAAGAAACATGAACCTTCTCTTACGAGCCTTCTCCTGTTTTTATCCACCATTAGGGCCTCCATTGCAGCCTCAGGTTTGAACAGTCCCTCTCAGAATTTAGGGGCAGGGTGTTCTTCCCAGATGACCTTATTTCTGCCTAATCTCTTGCATGTCAACTGTTTCAGCTGAGGTACGTTTAGAAATGAATTTGCTGCTGGCAGAGATGAAGGACACCAGGAAAGGCTCTGCCCAAGTCAGCAGAAAGGCTGTGTTTGAGCAAGATCAGGGTCAAGAACTCGGTAACTCTGAATAACTCATATGAAGCACTCTCTCATCACCAGCATTAACATTTTCTGCTTACACCTGACCTCTGACAGGTTTTCTTTTATCTCTACCTTTTCAATAATGCAATTTACCAAAAACTGTCAGACCTAAGATGAAATGCCACTGACTGCAAATCAGCCATCATGCTGAAAGCCTAGAGCCTGATCACAGGAGCCTAGAGCAGCTGTGATGTTCATTTAAATGTTGTAATAATTTGCCTCAAACTTGCTGGTTTTGTTTTCCATATTTTACCAGTATTTGCAAAAGAGCAAATAGGTTTCAAACAGAGTTCAAACAAACATTTCAGGATACCTCTGCAAAGTTTCAAAATTCATATTCATAACAGACTACTCAGAACAGCAATTCTGACTTCAGGAGTTACACACATCTAACAAGGGAACAGATCCTACCAGGGAACTGACACGCCTCATAAAAATAGTTCAAGTTGCAAACTTTGAATATCAAATGCTCCCAGCAAATTGCTCTCCAAGAAGCTGCCAGTGAAGAATGATTTCCAGAAATTATTCAGCAAACAGCTCAAGAAAATTACAATCTCTTCACAGACAATTCACAAATGGAAGATGCCATTTGTTGAATGATATTCATTACAAATGATTCTCACACCTGTATTTACCCCTATGAAAACAGTCAGGGCTCTCAGGTGGACTCTAACATTTACACCACCTGTAATGCACAGTGTCTGGTGGTGAAGCAATTTTATGCAGAACTTCTGCACCAAGTAATAAGAAATGAGGCTAAATGTCTAAAGCAAGAAATGGTAAAAGATCTTCCTTTCTTCCCCTGTTTTTCCTTTCACATCATGTAGCAATTAATGGACAAAGGGCATTATAGGAACTTCGATAACATAATGTCATTCTTAAGAAGTGCATTTTTCAAGCAGTGCCTTTTTGGAGGGCAGGGAATTTTTGCCCCTGTATGGCAATGCTGATATAAACTAGACTGTGGGGTCATTTCTGTGTGTCTTTGCCCACGTGATATGAATCTTCCAACAGTTTCTACCAGAGGAGCACTCTAAGTTTATACAGCATATCTTGAACACTAAGCAGAAATTGCTTTTCACAGAAAGTGCCTTAAATTCCCAGGGGCTGGATTCACTTCCAAAATAAAAAGTTGGCCCATGAGATCAGAGGGGTTTTTTCAGAGCCTCCCCCTTAAGTATCCTCTGCTGGCCTCACAAAATGCTGATGGGACACTGGAGAAAGGAGAAGCAGGGAAATACAAGAGCTGCCATTTCCTTAGATGAAACAACATCATTCCCTGGTGCATGCTTTTGTCAGGTCAAAGTAGCCTCATTCACAAAAGAAAATAAAGAATTAGTTGAAAGGATTGTTGTTATTATTAATGTTATTATTTTTATTTACTGACTGTCCTATGATAACATGGTTTGTTTATTGTTTCCCTCTTGTGGGAATGTTAGTACTGAAGGATGCTATTCTAGAAGTATATTTACACCAAAAGGAGGCAAACTTTACCTGCCATTCTCCTGCCTTGTCTGGCTGTTCCCTCACTGGTAAATCCCCTTGGGAAGCAAACAGAAGTTTCAGGTGTTACAGCAGCAAGGCCAGCCCAGGCTTCAGTGCTCAGATGTGTTTGTTCACTGAGTCACGGCTTGGTCTGGCTTGGGTGCAACGGGGCTGTGGAGACCTCTCCCTGCTCCTGCCCGGACCTGCCTCTGTGGAACATGCACTACGTGAGCTCTGGAGCTGTAAACAACGATCTCTGCCAGGTGCTGGTGACAGCAGTGCTGCTCAGTGTTTGTTGCTATCCTTTTTTTTAATTTCCTGAGGCATGGAAGCTCATGTGTACATATGTTTATAAATTCTCCCCTCCCAGTTCACAACCTCGGAGGTGGCCTGAGTGCCCCTGTGTTCACCAGAGAGGGGTTGGCAGCTTCATGGAGTGATTCATCACATCAGGATGAAGACAAGACAAGAGTCTTACATTGAAGGGGAACTAGAACAGTCATTGATGCCACAAAGAGAATGTGGGCCGATACAGCAAATGTGCAATTTAGTTTAATAAGGGCTGAGTTACTTCCATGCTGTCAAAACAGAGATACCACTCCAGTTGCCCTAGCAGCTCAGGTGCCCTGACACAGAGGCTCTTTAGCACAAAGCCTGCAGATAACAGAAAGTCAGCTATATTTTTTCTTGTTTATGTGGGGTTTTTTCATGTTTTGGGGGGGGTTGTTTGGTTGGTTGGTTTTGTTTTAAATATGTATTTTTTAATTAAAATGCAGATGGTGTACCTTAAATATTTTTGGGTATTTTATACAACTTTGTAAATAAACTTAGACTCACTTTGCAGGCTGACACAAAGCATAGACAAATAAGAAAGTTTTCTTCTCTTTTCTTTCTGTATACTCGACACAGAAGTGAGGCACATAGGGAGGAAGAGACAATATCACCCAAAAATGTGTTTCAAAACAGGTGGCGGAGGGGATTTGCATCAGGTTTTTGGGTGCTTGTTCCAATACATTGCAATGAGTTTGTTAGAGGCAGTCAGTGGTTGAAAGCCATCAACAGTTGTCTCTGCAGAAAATCACTGAAACCAACATGAGATTGAACTCCTAGAGGGCAACTCCAGGGCTGAGCAGAGCCTGGCACTCCCCCAGAACCACAGTGAGGCTGCTTGGAAAGGACTGTAGAGATCTCTAGCTCAACCTTCCACTTGAACCAACACTATTGACAATATAACATGACAACAACCAGAAGACTGTCAGGAAGAGGGTAATCATGAAAAAAAGAAGAGCTAGGAGATGGGAAGCCCTGGGAAGTAAAGAGTCAAAAAGGGAGAAAATTCAGGATTGAGGAAAGGACATGAGCAACCTGATCTAGTTGTAGATGTCTGTGCTCATTTCAGAGGGGTTGGATTACATGACCTTTAAAGGTTCCTTCCAACCCAAACCATTCTGTGATTCTATGAAAACCAGAATACAGATTACATAGACTTGAAGGCTGTCCTCCATAGAAGAGTCTTGTGTCTGCTTCTGGACTCTACAAGCACCAAAATATCATATCCCACTATGCCTCAGATGGTGTCCTGTTTCTATGAGCTTCATCTACCATGGCGTATCAATCTGCTACCTCATATCTTAAATTTATGTGTACTTTCCTTGGGCTCTGTATCAGCTCCTAGAACAATGAGAAGCTGGTTGTGAACCCATGTTATCTAAAGCAAGAGCACAATGAGTGAGGAAACTCAGATTGATTTGAAAGTAAATGAACTCATGCTTCCTCATTGCTCTCTCTATAGTCATGAGCCTCCCTCTCCCATGAACATTTGAAACTTGGCAGCTCAGTTTTGCTTTGCTTGTTATTGGAAGTGATTGCCCTGGCAGGGATCCTGAACCAGCACACCACATGCAGTGGGACATTCTCTGCATCTCATTCAGAGCCTTAGGGAACCAGGTTTCCACAAAAGAAATTGGGTTTGGAAATTCCTTACCCTCCAGTAGAGAGAAAGCATGAATATTTCTGCTCCTGACCTGATTTTCCATCAGTTCCAGGGGGTATTTCAGTTCTTTATTTCTCCTGATTAGTGGAGGGGAGACTGCTTTGCTTTGCTGTTTCTTTTCCAAGTTCACTGGCTAGCTGGTTCTGAATGTCCTGGGTGTTTCCTTGTCCTTTCCCCAGTGACCCTTTCAGGAAGTTTCCCACTTAGGATTTTGATCCATTTTAAATAGCTAGCTACTCCCAGCTTGTTTCTCTACCACTCCCTTCTAAGGTCAGCCCACAAGAAGTGAGAGGGGGTGGAAATCAGCTCATTCAGTTCTTGGATGCTATTCCAAGAAAGAAGGAAGCTTAGCAGTCACAGACAATGATGCTTTGTGTTCACACACCAGATCTACTTGATCTTTCCCTGACTCACCTAATGACTTCACCTTTCCTTTCCTCAGGAGATGTCCCTAAATCATGAGGAAGATGGCAAGGATGCAGCTGAAATAAACTTCATGCTCTGCAGCTGTCCCCATGTGTCTGTAGGTAAGATGTCTCTCATGCCACATTCACAATAGTTTTGCAAGCAGGTTTTATTGAGGCATTCTCCCCATCCTCAGGGACAGATTTCTTGGCCTTCACGTCTCCCACAACATCACATCAGCTGTGGGCCATTCTCTATGTTTTAATGGACAAAGCAAGCCCTGGTTTCATACAATCACAGAAGGGTTTGGGTTGGAAGGGACCTTAAAGTTCATCCAGTTCCAACGCCCCTGCCAGGAGCAGGGACAGCTTCCACTAGACCAGGTTGCTCAAAGCCTCATCCACCCTGGCCTTAAACACTTCCAGGGAGGGGGCATCCACAGCTTCTCTGGACAACCTTTTCCAGTGTCTGACCACCCTCACAGGAAAGAATTTCTTCCTAATATCTGATCTAAACCAACCCTCTTCCAGTTTAGAGCCATTTCCCCTTGTTCTATCAATACCTGTCTTTGTAAAAAGTCCCTCCCCAGATTTCTTGTAGATCCCAGAGCTCACCTGCCGCTTTCACCTGTGCAAGAGTTCAGTTCAATCAGTTTGGATTCTGTGTGAGCATTGCCTCAGACCCATATGCAAACTGATGTGGATTCAATACCCAGCAGGACTTCTGAGCGCAGCCTACCTCTGGTCAGCTTGCCAGGTCCACCCAGGAAGATGGGAGGGGATAAGCCACTCTGTGGCTGCACTGCCTCTCCCCCAGGTTGGGAGTAATTTCACCCTGTTTGCACAATGTCTTCAAAAGATGAAGTAAGGAATGTTTGTGAGAGTTTTGCTTCTTTTACAACTGGCAGCTGGCATTCAAGTTCCCACCATGCAGAAAAGCTGTAGTCACTCTTAGACCTATGTCCCATGTAAACGCAAGCTGAGTAATAACTGTGTAGCAGGGAGGGTTTCTTCACTCACTTGTCCCTGAGAAGCATGACTACACTTGGTCTTCATGTATCACGAGCACATCATTCACCAGTAACTCCAGAAATAAGGAGTAAATTACATTTTGAGTCATATCACCACTGATTGTTAGAAACATCCACCTCAGTGCATTTAATTCCACAATAAACTCTTGATTTGCTCGGTCAGTCTATCCTGACAATGCGACCTTGTGTGTCAGTGATGTGATTTGTGGTATCAGGGTATCCAGGTTCTTCTCTTTCTTTCTTCTTCCCTTAAAGTATAACTTCCTCCTAGCAATCAGTCTGAAAATACCAGCTAGTGTGAGGCAGCACTCTGTCAATCCAACAAAGAAACAAAAGCTCTTCTATCAGACCTGAGTTTTTCCCAAAAAATTGTAGTTATAAGAAACTGCTCTTTACAATATGATCACAAAGATCAGATTATTCAGGTCATGAACAAATACGAATGAAAACTGACTACTTCATGCTTGAAAAAGGAGTTATTTATCTCTATTAGTTTCCACCTTATGGTGAAATCCATATCTACAGATTAAAATATTAAGTGATAGCTGTTGTTTTATAAATAAAAACTGATTTCACAATTACTTATTACACTTTCATCATGAGGCACACATAATGACATATAAAATGTTTGACCTTTTATTTATGCAGTTACAGCTCTGCTGGGAACATGAAATCCCTGGGAAAAGACTTCTGGCAGACATCTGGTTCATAATCCTGCTCTGACACAGGATCAGCTCAACCTGCACCTTCCCTAGATCAGCAGGCACAGAGAAGGTCGTTCACCAGCTCTTCCACACCACGTGTATTCTTTGCCTGTTCAACAGTGGCCACAATGGGTACTTGTCCAGAAACTTGTCCATATGTAATGGGTCCTCCTCCTCCTCCTCAAGGCTTCTGGAGCTGCCGTGCTTGGATAGTCCAAAGTCATCTTTGCAGACCCTGCAGTCATCACCAGCAGCTATGCTGAGGAGACCGTCCAGAGGATGATGTTGCCACGTTACTGCTCTTGGTTTTCCCTTCCCTTCCCTTCCCTTCCCTTCCCTTCCCTTCCCTTCCCTTCCCTTCCCTTCCCTTCCCTTCCCTTCCCTTCCCTTCCCTTCCCTGTCACTTGCAGCAGCGCCTTTGGCCACCTCACACTCTTTCTTTGTCTCTCTCTCTCAGGCCACTTGCACTGCTGGTGTCACTGACCTCTGCCTACTCCATGGTCACAAATATGTCCAAGTTGCCTTGCTGCACTGCCAAGATGAGCTGGATGGAGAGGGTTCTCCTGAAGGTCTTGGTCAGCTTGAGCCTGCAGAAGCCTGTGGAGGGCAGCACTATTAATTTGCCTCTATCTTCCTGATCCACATCAGCACAGGCTGCTGTCATCAGCACCTGGAGCCACAAGGCAGTTTTCTGCACGTTGAGGTAGGAGCTGGTGCAGAGGGTTTGTAGGAGGCTGGCTCCCTGGCTCCTCATCAGCTCATTCTCAGAGTGGTGGAGGAAGCAGACCACGTCCCCCAGCTGCTGCTCCCTTGTGCACATGCACTCCAGTTCCACACGCAGGCAGGAGTTCCTCTCTGGCCTCTCCTCTCCCCTTCAGTGCCCAGCTCGAGGTGGAAGGAGTGTCTGGGGGGACCGGCCCGGAAGGATCCCCGACAGCAGACTCCCCAGCCTCCCCAAGCAATCTCGATTTAATTGAGAACTTCCTCAACCAAAGCATTGTCTGCCTGCTTCTACTAAAGAGCTACAGCACCTGTGGCAGCCTCACACAGGTCCTCTGCCAGATGGGCATGTTCCCCTGTGGGTTATGTGGGTATCTCTTTAGCCAAAATCTCAGGCAATCTCACTAAGAATATGTCAGGAAGGGGTCTGACTTAAAAACTGTCTATGAAGGAGAGAGCTCTTTAGATGAATACAGAGCTATCCATCTCCTGTTCAGGAGGGTATTTAGACGTGACCCTTGAAATTCATCTCACCTGGGTGCTTGGTGTTAGATGAATGCTAAAGTACTCTGCTGAATTGAGCCCAAACACTCGTGTTTGTCTTCCTCAACCAGCTGAAGCCACATCAGTTAAAGAATTTGGACAGCTCAGGAAACCTTAAATTATCCATCAATCAGTAACAGTAGAGTTAATCCCTGTGCTTGATTTCCTGCACCTCTGTGAGGGTAAGTGCAAATACAGCATTACCACAAGTGAGCCCTATGTCATCTCCACACCAGTCCAAAAAGACGGGGCTTTAACATCAGGCATATGTCTACCTCTTCCATTTCAGAGTCAGATAGTAAGTTAAACCTCACTTTTCTGGAATGGATCATTATTTTACAAGGAGATCTATCACCAAACACAATACACAGTTTTAGGTAAAAAAAGTCATGGTAGGCTTCATCTACAATACTACGAAGCAGCCTTAGAAAACTTCCCAGAACAGGAAGGCTCTATTTTGATTCTGACAAAGGTGAGGGATGCAAGATGGTGAGGGATCTGAGATTGTGAGGGATGTGAGATCATGGGAGATGCAGCCATTTTGCAATGGTAATAAAATATTACTAGATATCACACAATGATTTCAAGTTCTTGGAAAGCTGGTTATGTAGCCTGGGTTCAGGTAAACTTGACTGTTGTGGATCTATGATTATCTGCAATATATCTTCACAGAAGAATAACATAGGGGAAATGTTTGCAATTGCAGCAGTGACACCCAGTTGAACCATATCCTGGGCTGCAGCAAGAGCAGGTCTAGGGAGGTGATTCTCCCCTTCTACTCCACTCTCATGAGACCCCACCTGCAGTGCTGCGTCCAGTTCTGGGGCCCCCAACATAAGAAGGACATGGACCTACTGGAGTGGGTCCAGAGGAGGCCAGGAGGATTAGCTGAGGGCTGGAGCATCTCTCCTACGAGGACTGGATGAAAAAGTTGGGGCTGTTCAGCCTGGACAAGAGAAGGGTCTGGGGAGACCTTCTAGTGGCCTTCCAGTACAAGAAGGGGCTACAGAAAGGCTGAGGAGAGACTTTTTATAAGGGCAGGGAGTGATAGAACAAGGGGAAATGGTTATAAACTGGACAAGAGTAGATTTAGATTAGATATTAGGAAGAAATTCTTCACTGTGAGGGTGGTGAGACACTGGAACAGGTTGCCCAGATAAGTTGTTGATGCCCCCTCCCTGGAAGTGTTCAAGGCCAGGCTGGATGAGGCTTTGAGCAACCTGATCTTATGGAAGGTGTCCCTGACCATGGCAGGGGCGTTGCAACTAGATGATCTTTAAGGTCCCTTCCAACTTAATCCATGTTATGATTCTATGATTTTACTTATTGCAAGGGAAATTCTCTCTAGCTGAGCAGGAGCTTGAAGACAGTCAGGTCTTCTCAGGGCTGCCTTCATGTTTCTAGCTCCGAAGCTCTGGTGCTCAAAAACTAGACAACTGCAAAGGCAAATGTGATTAATTCCACATAAGTTTCAGATAATTTGCTGGCTTATGCAGTGTTTCAGCCAGCTAAATTTGTCTCAATAATTAATGCATTTACACAAGCAAGCAGCCTTCCTTATGAACCATTGTCAATAGCCTTTTCACATATCCTTCAGTAACCAAATATAAATAAATATTGTTCTTCAGAGACCATGCCATTGTGGTCCAGGCCACAGTCTAATTAATGAAGGATGTTTTCAATAAATTACTTCTCTCTTTCAATATTGATTTAGGATGATTGTTGACCAGGGGATGGCTTTAAGCATTTAATTTCTTACATAGAACATTTTGGTTGCTTGGAATATATTTTTAGAATGGTATTCTGTAGCACTGAGATGTGGAAAAACCAAGGACAAGTCACTAGCTATGCCTGAGACAAAGATTTTTTTTTCCTATGGAATATATGCCATGCACCATTGTTCATGTAAGTCCCAGAAGCTACCAGCTAGTGCAGAGCTGGTAAATTAGCCTGAACAGAACTGCCCCTATAGTGCTGAATTAGCATGGACACCTCCATCATACATCCACTCTGATGGATCAGACACCAAGGGTCCCTTCATCCCAACCAGTGCCATAAGAACCAAAACTATGCCCTTGCTTTTCACCATTCTCCTGCCTTCTCAGTCAAATACCAGCCAAAATCAGTCTATCATTGCAAAACAGTCCAGCCTGATGCAGCATAAATCATGGTGGAAAACTGTTCACCAAATGCCTTCCAGGACTCTGTAGCCTGAGGAATAATTTGGCTGGATTTTCTCTCACCCCTCAACTGGGAGCAAAGAGGTTACACTTAAAATACCTCAAAAAGAGAGGAACCAAAAGTGAGGACCTGCTTTTCACCAAGATGTAGTTACTGGCTGAAAATTCCTTAGATAAGACTGGAGTGGTTGCCAGTAGTGACTGCTCTAATTAAAAGCAAAACAATTTTCATTACCCCTGCTTTGCTTCACACAACGTCCTGAAGCAGTCACCTTTGTGACAGACACCTAAGAGGCCTCTACTCTGCAAATGGTGCCTGCTCAGGCAGTGCAAGCAAATATTCTCTCTATAATTTTAGGAGTACAGCTGTAATTCCACATAAGCATGCAGCAAACACTTGTGTTTGGTGTGCACCAGCTCTCCTCTCTTTCCATGTAACATTCTTCCATGCCTGGGGAAATGAGTTTTCAGGTACCAACCCTGAAACTGCAGCCTGGCTGAAAGTCAAGCCATACTCTTTTTTGGCCTGTGCATCACAACTCCCTCTCCTGACCCAGGTGGGACAGAGTGTTTGTAGCAAAATGCTATTTGTGCCTTGTCTGTACATTTTGGGGCAAAGCTTCTGGAACCAGGGCTTAATAATTGCATGAAAGCTCCCATCTTCCACTGCTTTGTCACTTCTGCAGTCCTACAGGATTAAAGGAAATAAAGGTTTTGTCTGTGAAGAAGCTGGGATTGGCTGATCCTCCACAGAGAGCAAATCTCAGGGAAAAAAAAAAAAAAAAAAAGACAAGACTATCACTATTCTCAGCACAGAGGATTCCAAGCAGAAAGCTGGCAGTATGGTGTGCACGGAGGAGAGGACGACCAGTGTGTGGGTGCCAGGGAATGCAGCATCTCATTTCCAGGGCAAAATCGGCTTATGTTCGAAGCATGACATGACCACATCTTTCACTGCGGGCTAGCTCCTTTGCTTGCCCCAGAAAAATTACCATGACTCTAAAGCTGGCGATGGCTTGTGCAGCAAAATGTTGCCCTTAAGCAGCAGGCATCGCTAGTCAGCATCTGTTGGCTCAAGAGCAAGCAGAAGCCCTTAGCTTCATGTCACACAGCACTGAACTGGTGCTGAGAAGTACCAACCAACCACTGTGACTCTAGTTCATGGTGTTTGTTTAGGATGGTCACAGTTTACTTTAAAATTATTAAATCTGCAAAACTGCCACAAGGACCAGTTGTGGCTTCCCCTCCACCTCCAGCTGCACATTCTTGCCTCCTCTGCTGCACTCATCAGATGATGACCTGACTCACAGACTTGAGCCATCTGAAAAGCAACCACATTATTGTGTTGGTAGGGTTAGGTAGCATGAGCACATGGCTGAAGGGGGGATAAGTGTGAAGGGATAGGGTGGGATTAGTCTTTCAGCAGCAAACTTAGATCAACTCCAACTAGCCAGGAGGGATCTCACTCATGCTACATCTCCAAGCCCATTGCAGAGTCTGCAGGGAGCATGCACAGGACCTTGGGAGTTTATGGGCAAGTGCACCTAATTTCACAAGATAAAGAGCTGTGCTCTGAAAGTGCTGACGGCTCCAGCATTCAGGTTGGGGAAGAATCCTGCTCAAAGGTTCCAATTCAGCCTTGTTCATCAAATGCACTTTGGGTCACAAGGTACTAGAAACAATAAAATGGAAAGGACTCAGGCTTATATTCCAGCAGCCAAAAAATGTGAGAGGTAAGATTTCAACTGTAAAGTTAGCTTAGTGGTTCTGTCAATAGAAAATATTTTCCACACCTGCTGTTTCCACTAATCTCTGTAGCAGGACCATACTGATTGCTCGATTAAATACTCTCCAGAAGAGCAGCCAGGTCAGCACAACAGCATAGGTGAATTCAAGCACATGGTTTCATGTTGCAGTCACAAGGGCTTGTGCTTCTCACTTTGTCAGGGGAAGTCTGTTCACGTAATCAGGTTGGAGAAAGCCTGATATTGCTGCTCTGGGAAGGAGATCATAAGCCCACATGTTCTGATCAGGTTCAGGTTAGGTGTTTGCAACAGCACATTCACCAACCAGATCTTGCAGTTCTGTGGAGATTTGAGATGAACAGAGGTGAAGATTTGACTTCTTATCAAATTAAAGAGTTAAATGTATCCTTGTGAAAGAGCTCACTCCCCTTAAGGATGCAGCCTACAGTGCCTTATTGGGATCTTTCAGATCTGCTCAGGGATTGCATCCTTTTTTTACAGGGAGTAAAGTTATTAGCTGTCATATAAAACCTCAAAGCAAGACATTTTGCATCTTTGCTCTCATTTGTTATTTAAGACACTGGACTCCTCATGCTACATAAACCATACATAACAAACAATTTTAAAGGATGTTTTAATTTATGCTCCACAAATCTGCATAGGCATCCTCTTTGACACTTTATTAAAGCTAATAAACACATGCCTATAATGGAGAACTGCTGTAACAGCACTTGGCTTTTCGACTGGGCTACCAATTCTCCCTTTGTGTGCAGGAAAAGGGGATATTTAGTTAATTGTGCTTCCTTCTCCTGGGCTCTGCAGTTTCTGCTGTTCCCAGTCATGCTCCACAGAGTTCAGAGGATGTCAGCTTCACTGCTAATACTCCAGGAGCTGAACCTTGTCGGGATCAGCCAAGGATTTCATCAGCAGAAGGTCAGTGCAGCCACCTCCCTTCCTGTGGGAAACTCTGCTGAGAAGCGGCTGCCTGACCTGGTGCTCTGCAGCAGAGAGAACCCTTTCTGGAATCAAGTCTGAGTAGAGCTACCAGAAATCAAATCACAGGCATTTGAGCACAATGCAGAGAGCAACACACACCACTGAACCACTAGAACTGCAAAGCTGTGCCTACACAGGCGCTCACTGGGCTGAGATATGCAATATGCCTCGGCAGCGGCTGTGTGTGAAAGGATCCGAGAGCAGCCTGGCAAAACGATTGAAGGAGAAGAATTACTCCTGGCAGTCTTCTCTGCGGAGGTACATGCGCACAGAAATCGGTACACGTGCACAAACGAGTCCATACGCACAGGCAGGCTCAACAGGCAGACAAGCACATAAAGATACAGCAGTAACCCAGACAGCATCCTGTGCAATTACTGACCCGTTTCTCCATGCTGTGCTGTGGTTTCTTTGGAAGTTATTAGTGTTCAGCCTTGCAAGAAGACAGAAAGTCCTTTCAGCAGTGAGGTCTGAGTAGTGTGTTCTGCAGCGTGTTGTTTACATGCTGGGGTTCCTGCCTACCCCAAAATCACATCTGTTATAAGCTACTAAAAGCAAGTCAGGATCTCAAAAGGAACAGGTTTTTTGGATCTCCAAGGTGTTATATTAAATAAATATTTTTTTAAAACCCTGTTTGTGAAAAATAACACTTTCTGACTCAACAGAAATTTTTCCTAAGCCTAATTTTTATTTACATATACTGAGTTCCCTCAGCAATAACACTGTGTGGGCCACAATGGGATCTTGCTTCTGAGTTTAATAGCAGCACGTAAGGTTGTGGATGCCCCATCCCTGGAAATATTCAAGGTCAGGTTGGACAAGGCTCTGAGCACCCTGATCTGGTTGAAGATGTCTCTGCTTACTGCAGGGGGGGTGGACTAGATGACCTTTAAAGGTCCCTTCCAACCCAAACTGTTATGTGATTCTATGATTCTATAAGCCCAGAATCAGGACCTATGTGCACACCTTCTACACAGCATCTCTTTGGTTTGTGATGTCTCGTAAATGTTTACTCCTCCTGCCTGTCCGGTGAGAGAGTAAGAGCCATTCTGCTCAACTCCAGCCTCTTCAGTAGAACTGTCATGATGGCAGATATCTTCATCAGTGGCACGAGAAAAAGAGAGCACAGTCCAGTCTTCTGAGCTCAAAGTGATTTCATTAGGATGGTATATATTTAAAAAAAAAATCAAAAAAAATCAACCCCAAGAGCTTCATTTGGTGGCCAGTAAGGTTTGTATCAGACATTATTCAGCAGCAAACAGAACATACAAGAACATCACTTTCATTGAGTGACAAATGGCTTAAGAGGACAGAACCAGGCCTTTAAATAAATGGTGGTGTTATTTAAAAGTAGGTAAAGTATTTGAATCACAGTATATTCCATACTAAGAAATATAACAGGAGCTTTGATGGGTTAACCCTAGCTGGAGCACCTCCTCCACCTCCTTCACTGACCTTGGTGTCTGCAGAGTTGTTTCTTTCTCACATTCTCAATCCTCTCATCCTGCTCTGGTTGTGCAGGGTTTTTACCCTTCTTAACTAAGTTAATCACAGAGGCGCTTCCATGATCACTGATTGGCTCAGCCTTGGCAAGCAGTGGAGCAGGCTGGCATTGGCTGTGTTGGACATGGGGGAAGCTTCTGGCACCTTCTCCAGAAGCCACCCTTGTAGTCTCCCACTACCAAAACCTTGCACAAACCAAATACAGGAGCAAACTGGAAGATAATGAAGGAGGAATTAGGAAATGAAGCAATATGAAAGACACTAACAGATGGCTATATTAAGGGACCCTATCCTGTGCCTAAAAGAACATATCACAGAAGAACATTCTTGACAAAGCAAGCCCTAACAAAGATGACTAAGACAAGGAATTCACAAAGGGATTTCTGAGAGATGGAGTTATCCTGACTTCTCTCCCCTTCAAATAAGAGTCAATATATAGGCAATTGCTTAGCTTAAACAATCAGTCTGTTGAACCTGTTGCTACTGAACAGTTTTGAAGGTCACGTCATAATCTCTGAAGTGTCTAAAGGAGATGTTTTCATTTATGTATTTGCTCTAATCACTTAGCTATATGGGTTTGTTCTAAGCTGCTGTTTCTTGCAATGTTTAAAGATAGGTTGAAACAATCCTTTTTATTAATGCGTGGAGAAGAGGAACAACATTTCTACATTTCCTACGCTAAGCTCACGCACTGCACTAAAATTAACAAATGGTTTAGAAATGTCAAACTGTATATTGAAAAGGATAATGAAATAAGGTTAATATTTGGCTAATAATGACCCCATAATAGTTCCTAATTAATAAAAGGGTAAAATCTTAGTCGCATGTGCATTAGCAACAATAGATGCATTCCATATGTACCACTGCTAAGATTTGATTTTCTGGGCATTTCTTTTTCAAAGTCCCTTAGAATTAAGTCCTAGATGCCTTGGTGTTCACAAGTCACACAGCAGAAACCTGTTTCTCTCAAACATATCACCACACTCTCTCTTTTGACTTCGTGGCATGCTGGACTTGTGAGCATCGTCAGATTGCCTGAGTTTCCTCAGGTCTGACAGGCCAGCTCCTCTCCAAGCAGCTCCTAGAGCTGTCAAAGCTGTCAGATGAGGCAAGGACTGTCAGGAAGCTCTGCCACTCAAAAATGAGTGACTTTCAGGCACTCATGACATTATATCTGATGATAGACTATCTGACTTAAGTCTTTCTGCCCACATTGAACATTTAGTTTGCAGTAAAGACAGCCCACACATGCACCGACATGCAAGTGAGGTGGCTGATACCAGACCAGGACAGAAGGGTGCAATCAGGAAAACTCCATCATGACCAGAAAGTCATACCACTTGCAATCTGCCAAGCAAGCCAATGATTTTTGTGTATTTTGATGCATTTTGAACTACACTTCATAGAATCACAGAATCACAGAATGGTCGGGGCTGGAAGGGACCTCTGGAGATGATCCAGTCCAACCTCTCTGCCAAAGCAGGTACATCTAGAGCAGGCTGCACAGGAACATGTCCAGGTGGGTTTTGAATATCTCCAGAGAAGGAAACATATGTTTCTGATGTGGGGTCTGTTTGGATTCCGTTTTTTGAACCTTAAATCCATACATGTTTATTAAGATGAAGCAGTAACCTAAATACACTGAGTTGTTCCTTCCATAGATTGAAAATGCTGCAGCTCAGATTAATGCTGTCTAAAGTCTACTTAAGTTTCTGTGCTTAAAAATTTCCATTACTGTTCTGAAGCTTTTGATTTTGCCCAGCCATTATAAAACACACGATATAGGGACAAACATTGATGTATATGAAACTGGCTTCAGTTGTCACCTAGAGGATCATTTAACAATAAAGACATCCCTGAATAGAGACAAAGAGGTAGGAAAAATACCTTTGGACCACACCAGACCAATGCAGAAGTAAAAAACTTAAGCTGCAATTTTCCTCTGTGAAAAGATTGACTCTTGGATAGAGAACAAGCATAGGAATCACCAGCCCAAATGGTCTATGCAAAACATACAATCAATCAAAAATGGAGTGAAGGAAGAGCAGATTACAAGGGGTGATGGAAGGCTCACTACAGAAATTGCTGTTATTTCCACTGTGATGCTCTGGAAGGTAGCTATAAAAACCACTTACTTCTAAAACAAATACAATTTGGACCTAACATAGTTGTCGTATCAGGGTGAGGTATCTGCAAACTATTGACTAGGGGACTCTGCAACTCTTACAGTGACTCAGAGGCATTGCATTTGCCATCTTTTATCATAGTCTCATGCATCCATATTTCTCCTTTAAAACAGAGTTATTAGAGCTTTTCAATCAAAGGCACTCCGCACAAATTTAGAGCCTGACTTCTGTTCTAATACACCATGCTAGAGAAGTCTCATGATAGATCGACAGATACCTAAGCAGACAGATGTCAAAAGACAATGAATGAATGCATAATTAAGCAAGCAACATACCTAATAGAAAAGCCTGAGTACTTTACTCTGTATGTACCTCCACATGCACATTCAGAGTGTGTATGCACTCATGTGTATGTAAGTACACGCACGAAAACACACCCATTTTAAAATCAGGTGCAGTTTAATATTGATTACATCAAATCTTATCGGACATTTCCTCTCAAAGTTGTATTAAATATGGGAGGTTGGGCTGTAAAGATAGCAAAACACTATTTTCGGCTCTCTTCCAACTTCTTACGTTACTGAAATGTCTAATTTATGTGGAAAATCAGATGGATTTGGAAATTTGCCCGAAACAGTTGCAGGCTCAGTATATCTCTAATACTTGGATTCCTCTAAATATAGGCCTTTTATTCTGGAAGCAAGCGCTGAGGATGCTCTTCTGCTACTTGGAGCAGTGGTTTCATTTTCCCTTCCGAGACCCACAGTTCAAACTGAGAGGGAAACAAAGGAATCGCTGTTATCCCTATTAAAATTAATTTATTTAATAAACAACTCAATAATTTCTTCTTTGTTAGAGGGAAATTTTTTAGGGTCTTTATTTCAGAACGATAGTTTCTCCAGAGGAATTGCCAGGGGCCCATTTAGTCCAGTATCCTGTCTCTGACAGTAGTTAATGCCACGGACAGTTATGGAATAACCTATTTATAAGGGAAGTTTCTTCAGCCTAAGGAGTTTGAGGTTGCCTGTGCCTGGAAGCATGCAAGTTTATAATGTTTATTTTTATCCATTCTCACATGACCACAGATGCTCCCACTAGCCCTGTCCAGTTTTAATCCTTCCTGCTAGAGTCTCTGACTCGGTGATGCCTAGTGGCAGCCATTTCTCACAGGTTACTTGCAGGCTGCATCGCCATGGGGCTGAGTGGATAAATTTGCCATGTAATGCCTTTCAGTGCTACTGGAAGCCCCTGTCTGATGAGGAGGGGGAATAGCAACGCCTAATTTATGTTCCCTCCAACATTTGATAGAGGATGGTGATGTTTTATGGATTTTTTTCTCTTTTTTTCACTTTTAGAATGTTGCCTTCCATTTCTCCCTCCCACACTTTTAATTTTTCACAGTCTCTTTTCAAGGACAGCTTACTGTGACTTTTTTAGAAATGTAGGGCTGAAAGGACTCAAGCGACTGTTCAAAATCCATCAACCTCCATCTTTTAACCTAACTCGCAGCTTTCCCTCTCTCACTGCTGCAGATGCTCACAGCTTTGATGGGTGGAAACCCCCACCTGCTAACGTGGTGACCATTCGCTGTGGGCCAGCTTACAGCTTTGTGTCCGTGTGATCATCCAAGAGGTTTTCCATCCACCAGCTCTGCATGTGGCTGATGTAGAGGGCACTCAACATCCATCACATGGTCTACTTGAATTGCAAAGAAGAGTTGCTTTTCTCCTGTCTTCCTGAAAGATGCCTTCCTCTATCCCTTTGTTCAGACAGAAATTTCAGTGTCACTTATCTGTGAAATGGTAAAACACTCACAAGGACTTTCTGTCCCATTTTTTATACATTCTTGAGGTTTTTTTGCCCTCCTAACCAACCCTGCCCAGTGTGCAGGCAATACCACACAGCCTCCCACAAACCCCTTCCCAGGCAGGGACAGCTGACCAAGTATCAAGCAGAGAGAGCAAATCTTCTGTACCCAAATTTACCAGCTGTCTTCACACACAGATCCAACAGAGAGAGGCAGATTGGGATTGATGTCTCAACTTGTATCAGTGGCATTAACACAACACAGATGGTACCTTCACGTTCTCGGGATTAAATCTCCATGATGCTGCTGGTGGTGCTGGCCAGAACCTGCTTGCAAAGCTGTTTGTTCCTAAGAGGAAGAGGGTACCATGGATGAGTGGTTTTTAGCTCATGCAGTGAGACTTTACCTCTTTTCCTCTTGAAAGATTTGTTTCAGAGTGGCTTCAACTCACTGACACCCTGATTTCTAATGTTCCAGTGGTCATCCTGCTAAGTCAGCCAGCAGGAAGGAGAGAGGGGTGGACAGCCCTTGTACAAGGGAGGTTAGAGATCTAGAGACCTTCATAAGGCAAAAGTCTTACTGGAAATACTACCTCATGGTCTGAAGCAAGGATGGGAAAGCCAAAGTCCCCAGAGGACTCTGCAAAGCAGAGTTACCTATGCTGCTCCTTTGGGGTCACCCAGTCCCATGGGACATGCAGCCCCAACATCACATGGGCTGGTGGGGAGGGGAGGGACAGGTCTGCCACAGACAAAGCAGGACAGGGGGCATCAGCTCTGGCAGGAGGTGGCTGCATGAGGACAGAATGCCTGGCCAGAGTAAAACCCAGGTTGAAGTGATACAGAGGAGAGGTGAGAGAAGGAAGAAGGATGCTCTGCTGGGGAGGGCAGGGGTGGAAATAGACAGGACAGCTCTGCCAGAAGGGACACTGAGGGGACACTTGCTGCAGCTCACCTCATGAGAACAGTGAAAGAAACCCAGCCACTGAGGTGGGATTTCATCTTGGTGTTGTGTTCTTTGCTCTTCATTAGCAGGAAGCTCCTATTCGTAAGATTAAAGCTTCAGGAAGACTCCAGGATCCCAGCCTTCATAATGCCTCTGCCAAACGCCAGGCAGCAGCAGCCAGAAAGCCTGAACACTTCAATGAACCACCTACCAGCTACAGGAGAAGACTAAAGGCCAACCATTAGCAAATATCCCAATTAGCAAATGTGTGCTGCTGAAAACAAGGTGGAGACAGTCCTACAACTGGACATGGACTGGAAGGCAGCAAGGAACAACCTCAAAATCAAAGGAGGATTTGATAGACCAAGAAGCAGATTTTACACAAACAGGGGAAAGCACTGACCTTTCTTGTCTGTGCTGCTGGTGAAAGGGAAGATATCAAAGAACAGCAGGATAGAAATGAATGAAGCAATTAATTAGGCACATTAAATATTTGTCTTCTTTACACTCTGATACGCTGAGAGTCAGTAGTAGAGGGTCCCGCTAAAGGCCAGCCTGTTCAGGGAATGCAGTCAACTCCTCTCTGCACAGAGCCAGAAAAAAAAGCAGCCTGAAGCAGCTCCACCTGAACCAGCCCAAACAGATGTGCATCTAACCAGGGTTAAAATCCCAGGGCTGGAGAGTCCACCCTCTCCCCAGATAATCCATTCCAGCATTCAACACACCACTTCCAGGAGGTTTTTTCTAACATTTAAGCTGTGTGTTTCCTTGTTATAATTTCAGGACATTGCCTTTTCTCCCATCCACTGCAAACATGGGGAACAGATTACTCTGGCTGTCTTTGCACGTTTAGAGTCAGTTATTGCATCTGCACTTCTATCACTCTCCAAGGCTCCTGAAAGGACCCTGTTACCACAGAAGCCAACAGTCTCACATCTCTAATGGTGTAATCCTATAAAAAATACCCTTCTAAGCAAGGCCAGGCCACCATTCTCAGTTTGCAGTCTAAATTCTGAAGAGGCTATGTGACTTTCTCAAGGTCAGACAAAAATCCTTGGAGAGAAGCGAGCTGCATCTCCCAGTCTCTCTCATCCAAGCCCACCTGCTGGGCTCTCCCCCTCCTGTTCCAGTGCTGCAGGCTCTGTTCCTCAAAATTACTCACTTGCTCAGTGTTTTCATAATGTGGAGAAGAGGGTGACTCAGAAACTGCTCCTCAATAAATAAATCATAGGTTGTTCCCAAGAGGTGAGCTACAAAAGGACAGGGAGTCTTTTCAGCGCTGCACAAGCAGCTTGGGTTATACCTCCTGACCACTTTGTGGCTGGAGGCTCTCCAACATCTGCCAGACTATTTAAGATAATCTGCCTGCTTTATCTCATGATTGGTGTTATGAGATTGTCTGGGGGCCTTGTCCAAAAGGAAAGCCCCCAATTTATAAACACATAATAACGAATAGCCTCTCCCCAGCTCTCTCTCGAGGCAGCAGGTCCGAGAGGTGTGATTTTGCAGACAGGGAGTGAGGCCCAGGGAGATTTGGTGACCTGCCAAGAATCACACAGGAAAGCCATGTCAGCTGGAGGTTAAACCCCGCTCTGCTGAGCCCTGGCTCGATTGTGTGCCTGAGCCCAGATCCTGGCTGTTACTGCAGCAAAGGTTCGTGCTGAGCGTGCATAGCTCAAAAGCTGTCCATGGATCTTTACCAGAAAAGGGATCGAGTTAAAATATTTGGAACTGGCTCTCCAGCACACTAAACTCCTGGTTACCTGAATTAAAGCATTTAGTTTTTAACCCTTCCATATAAAAAGAGAAGACCTTCCAAAAGAAAAGAAGCTATTTTTCAGAAACCAGAACTCTCCCATGGAAGCTCAGAGGGCTAGAAACCAGGGTGAGCACCTTCACCCATTGCCTTGATTTTTATTTTTATAATATCCACAAGGTTTAAGGTTAAAGAGCCTGACTGCTCTGTGAGAGAGCCACCTCATGCACAGGACCAGCTTGGCAGCTGTGCAAAATGCAAGTGGTAAGAGAGACCCCCCCTCTCCCTCCCTGCCTCCAAACAAACCAGCTCCACAGGGCTGCTTTGTACTCCTCACAGCCCTGCTGGAGCTGAGGCATCGTCAGGGTGACTCAGTATATTAAAAATTAATTAGTTTCTTTTCTAAATTCTTCAATGAACCTTTCAAGGTAGAATATTTTGTAATAGAAGCCCTAAGTCACCACAGTCCTGGTCAGGACTTTTCAGCAAGGCTTTTTTGCAATAGGATAAAGGGTAATGGTTTTAAACTCAAAAGAGGGTAGATTTAGACTAGATACTAGGGAGAACTATTTTTACAATCAGGGTGGTGGAACACTGGAACAGGTTACTCAGAGAGGTGGTAGATGCCTCATCCCTGGAAACATTCAAGATCAGATTGGATGGGGCTCTGAGCAACCTGATCTAGTTGAAGATGTCCCTGCTCACTGCAAGGGGGATGTACTAGATGATCTTTAAAGGTCTCTTCCAATCCAAACTATTCTATGATTGTAGGATAAGCTAAAAAAAAAAAAAAAAAGAGGAAAACAAGTGTTAGCTTGTTGTCAAGGGGCACCATCTCACCAGTCAGGGAGAAGCCAGACCTAAAACATCTCCAGTCTTACAGCACTCTGCCCATTTTTCCTCCTTGGCTGTTTGCCTTCTGGGCTCTCCCAGTCTCCTCTTTGGTTCACTGGGCTGCAGGGCACGTGGAGCCTGGAAGTCCCTAAACTCTGAAGCTCTGGGGCAGTCCAAGGAATTTAAGCTGTCTATAGAGTGAGTGAGATGGGAACACATATCTGTACAAACACTCAACTTCTCAACCTATCCCAAAGAGCAGCTTGAGCACACACAGCCATCCTTACCAGATGCTTGTTTCCAGGCAAGGAAAATCCAGACCTGCAGACGAGACCCACACCTGATCTAGAAGATTAGAAAACCAGGGCTGAGGGACACTCTTAGCCCTGAATATAACTGATCCCCCCAAAAAATATCTTCAGAGGATGAAAATCTAAAGTTTTCTTGCTTTTCACACTAACTTGTCCCTCTCCCATTTACCTTCAACTTACTCTTTGTGGGAAATCTTGAAATGTAACTTGGTCACATTTTTACACGGTTTTCCTTCCAAAATTTCAATTTCTAGTGAGCTCTTACCAGATTGATAAGTAAAGCTCATTTAAACAGGATTAGTGCCACACTACATCTTCATGTACCAATGTCCCTAAAAGAGAATTTGAACAGAAGAGATTTGCAGGCATAAAACTCCATCTGCAGTGCCCAATAAAGCAGATCTCAGTTCAATTTGGAAGGTGTTTGGTGCCTTTTATGTAATCTCAAGTTGTAGCATTTTGTGTGCTTGCTTTATCAGCTCAGATATTGGTAAACAACCACTATATGTTTGGAATAGAATATTGATGTCATTTCCCAGGTGACAAGTTTAATATTCAATATATTTGCTTCAAGAATTGACAGCTGCAGTTTAGAGCTGGAAATATTTGATTTAATAGGAGATATATCCAGTGCAATAGGCAATTTAGTTAATGCAGGAAGGAATTTGTTTTGTGACTGATCCCTTCCTTTAGCAAAAGGTGAATGAGCTTCAGCCAGCAGTGCCTGTATTTCAGGGCCCTGAACCAATTTCTCTCTATGCTCCATTCCAGCATATGATATATGCATTTCCCAATTAATAAACATCTCGTACTGCTCATTGCACTTCTTCAATGTGTCAAGTATCTGCAGCATTTCTGAATCCAGAGCAGAGTCCTCCAGCACCTCACAAGCAAGAAGCACAGTGACCAACTTGTCCATGTGGATACCTCGTAATTCACGCAGGAAAAGCACAGGACCAAAGGCAGAAAGGGAGGAGGGAGCTCTTAAATCCTATACAACTGAAAAGAAGAAAGAGAAAGGGAAGGCATATATTTTTTGATATGAAAGGAATGACAAAGGAAATTAAAATGGATGTTCAGGACAGATTTTCTTCCTCCTGAAGGAAAAAAAAATCAGAATTCATGGAAGGGAGGGGACATTTTAAGTTTGATGTCAAGTCATCTTAGGTGCTACATGCAATATATGTAAGGCTGCAGAAAGGACTGCCTGGATTCATACTGGGGAGGGGAAAAAAACAACTCGCTAATTTTGATAGCCTTTGCGTAAGTAGGTACATTTGTTGTAGCTGCCTTGTGCTAAAACCAACTTAGCAATTTCTGGAGCAGAACACTTCCTCCCAAAATGCCTGAGTTACATCCCTTAGACCACTGTGACTATGCCACAAGGGCACACTTTACAACTTGTTTATTGAAACTCTAACCAATTTGACAAATATTGTGTCTTCTTTCCTTAGCCTGTATGAGACATCTACCAGACACCTTTGAAGTCTACTTTTCCAAGTGAAACCATAAGCCTAACATTTGGTATTTCTTCACAGTTTCTGCTTTCATGTACATGAGCATCAGTCTGGAGTAATCCCCCCATTTCTACATGTGTGGACATCCCCTGTACTGGGCAGGGCCAAATCAGATGAGCTGAGCTGATGTTAGCGGGATGTGAATTTACTGGCAGAACACACCGACCACTATTTCCATGTCAGTGGGAGCATAAGGACAGATGAAGGAGCAGTGCAGAGCCCCTGGATGCAGTGCAGAGCTGCCATGGGGTGACCCACACATCAGCTCTGGTCAGACAAGGACCCATGACAGTACCCTTCAGAGTAGAGAAGATAGAAGGGTGGGAGGCTCTCTTCCCTGAATGTCTACAAAAGGGAATTTTTATTTTTTAAATGCAGGTATAGAAAAGATGATTGTATATTTATATCTTTTCCTTCTTTTCCTCTGGTAAGGAAACGCAACGTGACCTTAAAACACACAGATATGAGCAGTGATGACAAGCCCTGCAGAGTAGAGCCCGCAGTGAACAATATCTGAAAGCAAGAGGCTCATGGGGTCCCACATGAGCTGACTTTCCTCAGAGAAGATGGAGGAGAGAGTGTCCATCTCATGTGAAGTGAGCAAAAGGGGTGGCAGGTCAGGACCATGTCCTGCTGTGACAGAGCCTAAAAAAGGTGACAACTGTGCAGCATGAGCAAAGGCTGCCTTTGGCTGACATGACAAGTGCTGCTACTGCACAACTGTGGACTGATTCAGTTCCTTGTGTGTGCCCCAGCTCTCTGTCTCCATGTGTAATTTATGCAGGATGCAAAATCCAGCCTCTTGCCTTTAGCAGTGCCCTGGCTTACACATGTATGATCTGATTAACTTCAAGGAATCTGCAGAGGGTAAGGGGTTAACCTCTTCATTTGGGATTTGGTTCCACTGCTGATGTGCTAGCAAGAATTGAGTCCACTGACACTTGCTCTCTCTCCAAATCATATTAGTCCTCCAGGCTCCACAGGGAGAAAAGGGAAAAAAAAAAAATCCTGGTCAGACAGAGCTTACAATCTAGTTAGAACGGTTTAAAGTCTTACCACCCCCTCAGCTGTGAGGCAATACTTGGATTTACTCAATTGCAGAGGCTCAGCTGCTACGTCCTCACCATAGACCCCAGCCCTGCAATTAACTGTGCACCGGCTGGCTGCTCTCCCTCCTGGAAACCTGTGACCCACCAGAACACGCTGGGGGCTGAGCAGCTCCTCTGTGACCCATTGAACACCAGATCAGGGCTCTCACCAGGGAGCCAGGCAGCTACAGCCTCTGACACAGACAGGTCACCCAGCTATTCAGCAAGAAGGCTTTCATTACTACGCTTTAAATGCCGCCCCCTTTAAAAATATAAGCACACTTTTTAATTAAGCCTTTGGTGTCTCTTTTCAATATCAGATATTCTAGTGCCCCTGTCCTTTCTTTTTTAATCTAATTTGATTGGAAGTGTATTTGGCCATATCATATATATGACAAAAGGCATTTTTTTCTCATTGCTTCAAATTATTTTTCCAATCATGTTCTATATACTGTGCGCAGAAGTGAATTATAAGGAGTTAGGCAACATACATGGTGTTAATTAGATAGGGGACACAGAAGGTAATTTTTCCATGACTCCAGGGAAACCTTTATGTTATGCTTATAAAGCAAATGCAAACGGCCATGCAATACAAAGTGCTTCTTAAAAATCAAGTTACACACTGAAATAAAATACTAAGAGCAAAATTAGTTTCTCCAATTTAATTCAGTAAGACTTTAATAGTATCTGACTGCTCTCTGCAAAAGTCATTAAAAAAATTATAAGGAATTCACAAATGACTGATAATGTAAAAACACGAAGGCTCAGATTCTGTTTCTAACAAAGGTCCTGATGCAGCAAAGCGCTGGAGCCCACACCTAACTCTGCACTTTGGGAATGTGCTCACAGGGCCAAAGTTAACAGCCAAAGTCACACCAACTTCAGCAGGAGGCTGATCTGGCGCGGGAGGACGTGGGAGCTTTGATCTAGAGGGAAAGGTTCAGAGAACATTCAAAACCTGAACTGAGCCTTATGCACACATCAGTAATTGCATGTGCTAATCAGGTAAACACTTCTGAAAAATAGGACAAGCTTGAGCAGGAGGAAGGCAGGCGCAGTGAATTAGGCGAGCCAGTGGGTCTCTGTAATCTCCCACACCACGATAACCAGTGGAGGATGCTGGAAGTTTCACTTCACGCACAGAAAAACACAAATGAAAATTTTCCTAAATGTCATTCAATAACTTCAGACAATAAATTCTTCTTACAAAAAATGAACTATCAGTAGCAGAAGGATCAGAGGAAACAGAGCTGCCACTCATGCCTTTGGTATGGTGGCTCAGAAGAGCACAGTGATATGAAAAGAATACTTTCTGGAAAAGTGGCTTTTCCAGTAGGGATTTGCAGAGTTATAACTCATCTGGTATACTTTTTTATGTTAAGTGAAGGACATATGCACAACTGATTATATAGGGAACTTTTCCACTGAAGATTTTCCTACCATCTATGTGATAATTAACACTCTTTCATTAAAATGCTGTGTCCCCCCGGTCAGAATGAGACTGTGCATGCCTTATATGCTACTCTTGATAATATTTTTAAGGTCATGAATCTTATCAATTAGTATTTCAGAGTGATTCATACCATTTCTAGTACACAGTAGCTGAGCAGAATCTTGCAGATAAAAATATTTTCTGAACTGATTCAAAATAATTGCTTTTTTAAATTGCTGATGGGGAGTTCTGCCACTCAAGCAGTTAAGCCTGAAAACGTGCTTAAGAGATTAAACAAGGAAAACTGAGCTGGTCTGGTAGCTGGCCCCTTTCCATGTGTCAAAGAGTTGTCACTACTCCAAATACAAGGAGATGACTTAGGATTTGCCTTGGTTCATCCTGCACACGAGATGTACGTGGTGCAGAAGTTCTCTTGTTCAACCAGGCTTTGCACAGCTTTCTCATACAGCCACCAAGGCACTGAGGGATTCAGCCAAGGAAAATATGTGTGCCAGGGAGTGATATGGTACTTGGAAATGGAAAACTGCTGCCAGCCCATCGAAAAAGGCAGCGTGCAGTCTCTGCAGTATTCCCAGGGAGGTTTGCAGGAGCACAGCTGCAGCCCCTGCGGGGCAAGGGCCGTGTTTAGCCACTGTGGATCCTGCAGGAGGGGACCTTTCCCAGGAAGTTTCCCAAATGGTTCTAAAATGTAATTTCCTAATACACTGGTACTTTTTGAGGGACCATGCCCTGTGATGAAGGCTGAAATACAGGGCTGTTTACTACACAAATAAATAGTTTTGGATCCACCATCAAACCATAATTTAATGTATGTGTGTGTGTATATGTACACACACCCTCCCCTCCATCGTTCAGTGTTGTGTATTTGTATAATTGTATATATGATTTTATATGTTTGCTTATAAAAATAAACAGTGAGGAAGTCTTTGAAGTTTCTCTGTAAGCACAACAAAAAGCAGATGGAAAATTTATCTTTTTTTAATATAAATACAGTTGAATCACTACATATTTAACACTCCTTTCTTCTAAAAGGAAAGCCCAGTGCTTAGCTTCCCTTTGTACTTGTGGAGCCAAACTTTCAGGTAATTAGAGGCTTTGGCTGCTCCCATGTCAGGTGCCTAAAGACATGTCAAAGCTGTTTGATTTCCATACACTATATCTAATCTCTCTTCTTCCCTTTATAGCATTTTTAGGCATCACAGTATTAAGACACCTGAAGTCACTAGTCTGTCTTTGGCATCTGGCTAAATGTCCTGATTTCACAAATCTGAAACTCCCAAAGCAGCCAGGGAATTTGCATAGCACTGGAAAGGAGCTGGTCAATTAAACTTTTCGTTTTTCACTCTTACTCCCAAAATCCAACCTGGTTTTCAGGCTGATGTTTCCAAGGATGTCTTCCAGAGTTCTCTGCCTTGTCTCCAGGGGATGTCTGCACTACCTGCTAAGAGAAGAGTTGAGGGAGCAGGGAACAAGCAAGTTAACCTAGTGCAAGCCATATCACAAGCCTTTTCATCCCACTGCAAAGCTGAGGGCACGTAAGTGAAAAGCTGCAGGTCAAAGCTGAGGGACCTGCAGGACAAGGAAGTCCATGTAGCCAGGCCCTGGCAGGTCAAGAAGGCAGGCATGGAAGACATGGTCAAGAGACCCCAGAGACTGAAAGCCTAACAATAATTAACTCACAGGCAGCCCTTGAAGACTCACAAATTTATATTCACAAGATTGTCCTACTTTCTGCTCTCAGATGATTTTTGCTTTGCAGCACAACTTCATTACGTGCCTTTCACCAAGGGGACTGCATCCCTCCCAGGTGCTGACTTCAGGAGGCAGCCATTCTCCTTGCTCTCACACAAGCTAGAGAGATGACACTAAGTCTTTTTTTAGGTTACTTTGTCCATTCAAAAACCAAAAAATCAAACATTTCTGAGGAAAACACCAGCCTAGAAGAAATGATGTGCCATGCAAAGGGGAAGGGTGAACAAGACAATTAGAGGGACAATCTAATGGTTGTCCTAAGAGCAGAGGGCTTGATCTTCTGAAATAGAGCTTTGAATTTTATTCTCCATTAATAATGCAAAATTTGACTGATAAATACAACATGATTAGTGGTGTGGAACAGAGATAATAACAGAAGAATAAACAGTAATAACTATGCTTTTGTCTTACAAAGCTGGCTATTTTAAATACTTTGCAAAACGAGGAATGCTACCTGTGATACTGGTAATGTGCTGAGCTTTGTGAATAGTTGATTTTTTTCTTCTGATCTTGCTGTATCCAATAGCAGCTTCAAATTGTACATGGCACATATTGTTCTCCTGAACACCAGACAAAATACTGCAATAAAATAGATCATAAGGATGTCACTATAATAACAAAATGTACAAACTTCAGTCCTTGAGACAATTCAACATAAGCTGGTCTGTCACATTGGATAAATCTGAGTTTTTAAGAAAATACGTGTGGTAACAAAAATATCAACTTTTCTCTTATAATTATTGGATAATACTTGAAACAGATCATCTCTGTCTGGATAGCAAATTTGCTCTAATAATACCATTCATCAAAGAAAGATCATATGACCTTTTGTCCCAAAGACCTGTATACTGCACTGAATAAAATCCAAAACCCATTAATTCTAGCATGGTTATAAACGATTTTAAGTTAGGTCAGAGAGATTCAAAAAGCCTTATGAAATTCCGTTTAAAAATAAGACAATCCAGCAAATGTTTCACTGAAAGTAATGATTTTTTTTTTTACCATAAGTGAATGTTAGGGAAGCTACCATGCTGTTCTCTTCATTTTGCATTGTTTTATTTTCCTGTCATATGGTATCCAAAACATTCTGGATACAAAGGAGTACCTTGGAGCAATCAAAATCACAGAACATCTTGATTACAAAAGAAGTGAGTGTAAATTATTGGTTTGTATAGGCATAGCACTACACTGTTGCTTGTCCCCAGTCCTATCTTTGGCCCTGTCTCCTGGATGGACTTTGGATTCATGTTGTAGCTTTGTGTCCCGCTCTGGCTCTAGCCCTGGATCCATTTCCTCCTGGCTGTACTCCTTGTGTGGACCCTGGATCTAGTTCACCTCTTGTCTGCTTTGAGTATGTTGGTGGACCCATCGAGCTCTGGCCACCCCGTTCATACCCTGCAAGTCTAAGCCCCATCACTGCCCAGGCTGGGGTCACCCTGGTCTCCCAGCTTGTCCCCCCTTAGGGACCAGCTGTCTCTTGCTGCTCGTGCGTAATGAGCTGTTTTGTTACTTCAGTGTAACCAACTCCCTCCCTTCAGAATCTCTTTGAACATGTTAGTAGAGTTGTCCCTATCGTTTTCACCATTCCCATTCTTCTGCTCACACTGGCTTCCATGACAGTTACATGCTTGAAGACCCTTTTGGCCTGCTGGGACATGCTTTTCCTGTTCCTGTCAAGAATATTTGATCTAGAGTGAAGGAGGCAAAATCAGCAATCTCCCTCCAGAGAATCTGGGTATCTTTTCAGAATTATATGTGTAGTATTCTGCTGCCACTAGGTCTTGACAGAGAAATAACTCTTCAGAAAATTTAGGTTTGTGCCTTCTTCACATCCTCTAAAAAAGGAAACATTAAATTTAGAAGACAGTTAATTAAAAACCAAAGGGGAATTCCACTTGATTGGATAGGGCTGGCTGGCTGAGGGTATCCAAGGTAAAGTGTTTTCCACCAGAGCTAAGCCCTTTCCTATACAACAGCCTTATCTCTTAATTCACAAATTACTTCTGAGACCTCACAGTCCCTGGCCCTGGCCCCTTTGCACAGAGAGGGGCATGAAGCCTTCTATACCCCAAGAAGATCAGCAATGCCAGCCACAGAGTGTCCAGTGCTTCCCTGGTACTCCTGTGGGAATAGCATCTGTCTCAGGTAGAGGTAGTCACACCAGCAAAAAGGACCTGTTGAAGCCTTTTAGCACAGAGCAGCAGAAAGAAGGCTGCCCAGCACAAGCAAAGCTCACACAAGGAAGCTAGCAAGGTTAAGTACAATATTAGACCACTGTAATACAGCTAGAAATGCTGCAGTTTCTTTTCTCTTGCTCTGTTTGAGTGTTGGACAGAGGTGTTGCAGTCACCATAGTCACATGGGACATGGTGAACTGATTCAACCGCAACCAAAAAGAGCAAACCCTTGAAGTATACTCTTCCCCCTCCACATTCACAGCCTTGTGCTAACTCCAATGCCCATCAGATCCCCTCATGAGCTGATTTGCCTCACTAAAATGGAAGAGCACATTTAGTCAGAAAGAAGCTCTAGTTCACAGAAGGGCTATATGAGCTCTCACACTGGCACTGGCAGCATTGCCTAGCTGGGAGAAATTGTGAGGAAGAGGAGGGAGAAAAACCTGAGAGTTGCTCCTGTCACCACACTTTTTGTTGCTACCTGTATGGCCAAAATCCATAGAAATCCAAGATCTCCAGCTATCACCCTCAGAAATGTTTGAATCCTTGCTGAGTGTGGCAGAGGAGAGAGTGAGCTGATACAGGGTCCAGCTCAGGGCACAGCTTCCAGCACAAGACCTCTATTGTCCCAGTGGAAAGCCTCTCTCAACCTCTTCTGCTCCGCTCTCATGTGGACCTTGCTGTGTTGTCCACAGAGCTTCTGCCCACAAAAGGCAGGAGGAGAAAGAAAATGGCAGGGATTCTGCCAAAAACTTAAATGTTGCAAAGCCCAGAGCTGTTCTCAGTTTGAAAAAAAAAATACAGCATCTCCCAGAATCAGATTGCAGATTTGCAGTATTTGCACAGGTGACTTGGGTAGGTGGGAAGGGCAGCAAACCAGCAGAAGGCATTAGATCTATCACAACAGGTTTTAGATGCCAATTTGAATCTGTTTTTTATTACAGACTCTGTGTTTTAGTTGCCATTTTCTTCCTCTTCCAGAGACGTGGATAGTGTTTTGATAACCATTCTTCAATGAGCCTGCTGAGCCACCTAAGTGACAAAGAGGAGATCAAAGATCTGAGATTTGGGTGCCCTCTGTGCTGTGCTGAGCCCTGGGGCCTGCTCCTCCCAGCCTTTCACCTCGGCTCTGGTGGTCTACCTCTCCCTTCAGTTGCTCTGCCCTATTTGTCTCCAGTCAGGATCCCAGCTTGGAAGTCTCTTCTTGCCTGTCAAGCATTTATGTATGGGTCCCACAGCACTCAGATCTGCCAACGCAATTGCTGCTTTCACAGCCATCTTCGGTCTTGACAGTCTCTGGCTTTCCCCTCCAAAAATCTTTATCTCTGAGTTGAAAAGAAAAATCTGTCCATAAAAAGGCAAGCATCTCAGCTGAACTCCCATCTCTGCTGGAGTTGAAGGGAAATTTGCCAATGACTCGAACAACATCAGGAGATAACACTCTTCCTTTATCTGTGCATTAATAGTCTTCTGCTGCCAATCTCCCCAGCAAGACAGTCTTGTTAGTTCCCACACAGTTCACAAAGACACTGTTACTTATGTCTCTAAGACAAAATAGGCCCATCAGAGCTTTTCCACTGCCTTGGATTAATTTACTGTATGCTAATACTCATGTAATTTGAACATCTGTTTTGGTTTCACACAAAGACAATAGGATTTTGCTTGGGAGAAAAAATAGCAACTGTAGAAAGCAATCATCCTCGTACTAGATAGGATGAACAAGGATGACCTCCATCCTGAGCTAAGGTGTGCAGTCTAGCATGTGGGCAATATTGCAGAAGATAACTCTTCTGCCTTAGACCACACAACCAGACATGGAATCCAACTCCAACCTTCCACACAGCTATCATTGCACTGGGAGAGGACAAACTCCTGGGGTGGCAGCTTGGGAAAAGGAAACATGGGGAACTGGGGACAAAATGGCATATAGAACACTTTGTCCAACCCCATATGCCATCCTCGTTCATGCTATACACAAGTAGGTGGTTACATGAAGCATGAGATGATGAACATATTACTGCATGCAGGGCCAATCTGAAATCTTAGTCCAAGACAAAGTCCAGGTAACACTCACTGAATGAAAAGCTGTTTTCAAGACTTTTCTTCATTGTTGGTGCAGAGAACCAGTGATCCAGTCTACAAATATATACATATTTGAAAAAAAAGTAAACAGGTGGATTACAGATGTGAGTTGCCTATTATTTCAGGCTTAGAAGACAAGCAAAATCTTTTGAAAATATACATGGTTGTTTCAGAAATAGCATTAGAATTCAGTAACACAGTAGTTATTTATTAGTTTTACTACTGGCTGTATATAACACTTCTAAAGCCATGGAAACAGCAATAATCTACTTTATTACTTTAATCATTTCAATATGTAGTGATGGTAGACTTTGGCAATCTATAAATAAACACATATATACACAGGCACCAGGTGTGTTACACACCTGTATGTGTATGTGCTATTTATCTCAAACCTTTTCATGATATAAAAACAAGAGAGGTGAAGATCAGAGCCACTGATTATGGAGGATTTCTGCATCACATTTGTCCCTGGGTCAGAGCAAAGTCACAGGTTTGGTAAGAAAGGAGACCTCAGTTCAGATGGCTGTCTCTACTGAGTGCCCCGAACCTTCTCCTAATGATAAGTACCTGTGCTAGATGTGCACAGGTGGATGATCTCCTGCACCAGGTGACTGAGCTGCAAGAAGCAATCAAAGGGCTGCACTGCATCAGAGGTGCTGAGAAAGGGGTAGATAGATTATTTGAGAATCATGTCCCACTAGGGGATGACACTGTGATGGAGGCACCTTGGTCCTTGGTGACCCATAAAAGCAGGGCTCCACTTCAGCCCCCACCCTCCACCATCACCACCAAAACCAGATTTGAAGCTCTCGCACCTATAGAACCCCATAACACATGGGAGCAATATCTGCAGGAAGTAGCTGCACCGGCACCCTGCAGTGGATATCGGAAAAAGAAACGCCGGGTGCTTGTAGTGGGCGACTCCCTGTTAAAGGACACTGAGGGTCCCCTCTGCCAGCCTGACAGGGAGTCTCGAGTGGTCTGCTGCCTCCCCGGAGCCAAGATCTGGGATGTTGCTTTGAGGGTGCCACAACTTGTCAAAGATATGGAACACTATCCTCTCTCGATCTTTCATGTGGGCACCAATGATGCTACAAGGCACAACATGGGCAGAATTGAGGAAGATTATAAAACCCTGAGTAGGCAAGTGAAAAACATTGGTGCCCAAGTTATTTTCTCCTCCATTCTGCCTGTTGGAGGAAGGTGGGAAGCCAGAAATAAACGCATAATGCACATAAACTCCTGGCTATATGGCTGGTGTCAACATGAGGGTTTTGGTTTTTTTGATAATGGGACTTCCTATATAGATTATAATCTATTAGGGAGGGATTAGGTCCACTTGTCTAGAAGAGGCAGAGCAATCTTTGGCAGCAAGCTGGCTAACCTAGTAAGGTGAGCTTTAAACTGAATGGCTTGGGGGGTGGGGTCCAAAGTAGCAATGGATATCTGTTGGAAAAGCAACACAGCCATGTACACGCAGTCCAAGAGGTTACTGCAATGCATAGAGGATAACCTCCTAATGCAGGTGGTGGAAGAGCCGACAAGTAGAGGCGTGATTCTGGACCTTGTTCTTACTAACAAGGAAGGGCTGGTTGGGGATGTGAAGGTTGGGGGCAGCCTGGGTTGCAGCGACCATGAGGTGGTGGAGTTCAGGATCTCATGTGGAAGATGCAAGCCAATAAGTAGGGTTGCAACCCTGGACTTTAGGAGAGCCAACTTCGACCTCTTCAAGGACCTACTTGGAGGTATCCCATGGACTAGAGTGTTGGAAGGTAAGGGAGCCCAAGAGAGTTGATTAATGCTCAAGCACCACTTCCTCCAAGCCCAAGATCAGTGCATCCTGGCACTGTGGTAACTGTGTCTGAGAGCCAAATGTTAACTAAAGGAGGCAAAATTTCCCATGTGGATGTTCTCTTTCAGCTGAATTTTGCTAAACTCATCTCAGGGGGGAAGCATGAAAAAGTATGTTTTCTCACCCATATTTTAAAATCCCAAGGAAAATCCTTGCTTGGAAGCTTATATCTGGGGGCAGGAACTTGGCAGTGGTGGCTGCAGGGTAGGAGTTTAACCAAGGCCATGCTTCTTACACCCTCACTAGATTGAAAAAACCCTGCTCATATTTAGCCAAGTTTATGCTTGAAAAATAACTACTTCCAGAGTCTGCTGTCTGTGCATGGGCCAAACCGACCCCTGCAGCTGCAGCATGGGTCTATACCTGAGCTGAAAGCAAGAGCACTGCCTCTCCCATTCTCTCAGATGCATTTTTAAGAGTCAATTAAACAGCACCAAGGCCTGTAGCACAGTCTATAGTGTTTAATTATTAGCGTGCTCCCTGGCACAGTACTGGTTTGTCCTAGGGAGTATTCTCAGAGACTGTGTCTGGGCAGGGTTCAGAGAGTAGCACTTGCCAAGGGCTGTTCCCAATAGGCAGAAAGGATAAAGCCATCCTGTAATGGGAGGAAGAGAGTTTAGCTGTATGGATGTGAGCCAGGCTATGCCACTTGCTTTTAGTGCCAGAGAATGGGTTCTGGCCCAGTTTAGTTACAATGAAGACATATAATCAGTGACTCCTTCTCTGTCAGGGGTTGGCACCGAGGAAGGATTTAAAAACAAACAGCAGAGAGGGAAGAGATGAAGCCAATGGAAGGGAAGGGATGGAAGTAGGAGAGGGTAATCTTAGAGTTCAAGTTTGGGGTAGGAAAAAATGGGAATGAGAGGTGGTGCAAGGGAGAAAGTAGTAATGGATGGGAAGAGACTAAGCGATCAGGAAGAAAGATTTGGATGGGGATGGGATCTGAATTACTTTGAGAAAGAATTTAGTGAGTGGAACAAAATGAGGTTACAGTTCAAAAATTAAGAATGAGACGAGGGGTAAAAAAAAAGATGAGGAATAAATGAGACAGTGGAAACTGGAAAAGATTAGCTTAGGCAATGGGGCAAAAAATCAATCAGGCCTTAGGGTAAACAGTGGTTACAAAGCCTTTGAGATGAAAAGAACTTGCGTCCTCTGGGATGCATGGTCCACCTGGTCGTAGGGAAGAGCTCAGGCTTTATCAGGAGTTTTCATGTCTTGCTTACACATTTCTGTATCTTTGACTTTCACCTGTGTCACATCTCATTCTTACAGGAGCAATTTAATCTTCCAATCTCAGGAACCTCATGGTCAGACGGAAGAAATGTCAGAAACAGTTAAGGTAACCCCCAGTGTGTATCCCTGAGAGAAAACGTGCAGCAGCAATTTCCATCAATAACTCCCTGCAGACATTTGGAAAGGCTCCATGTTCCCATAAAGGTATCCTTGAAGAATCATTTTAATTAACCATTTACCTGCTGTACATTGCCTGAGGCTTTCAGCAGCTAACATTGCAGTCACTTTAGCATCAGCTTGTCACCAGTCATACGAGCAGTCTAGGCAGGATGCATTTGCAGTCTTTGATTTCTGTGAAGAGAAGTACAAGCCACACTGGGGTAGAAATGCATACTGGGAACCATCTGAACCACCTGAAAACTGAGACACAAGAGGAGACCTCAGACTTCCTTCTCTCTGCTACTGCAACATAAACATTACTTTTTTTTCTTTTTTTTTTCTTTCTAACTGAATAGTTTACTGATCCAGCAAAAAAAAGAAATCCTCTCACCATGATCACTAATGAACAAAAAAGCAGAAAGCTCCCACTGCTTTTATGCTTGGCATATAATAGTCAAGGTTAGGAAGTAATAGCTAAACAATATGCATTTGAAAGTTGTCATGAGAATAGTGCTTTGTTCTAATGAAAAGGATTGAAATGTTTTCTACTGTCTGCCTTGACACTTCATGTTACAGTACTTGGAATTACTTCAGTCAGAGAAGCTGTCACATCACGCATAAAGTACCTATAGAGCAGCAACACTGCAGCGGCAGCACAGAGCCAGTGCAGTGCACCTACAAAGAGGGGATCATTTTTATCCTCCTTCCTTGCCAGAACCACATTTGCTTGGGGACCACAAGACAAAAACAGTTTTCTGGTGGATTGGGTTGGATTTTTTTTCTTTTTTGATTGCTCCTTTGGCTCTGTACCAGCATATCCTGTGGGCCAAGACATGGCACTCAGCAATTGCAGCAGGAGCAGCTCCAGGGTGAGTGTTTGCTGAGTGAGTGGGCCCTGTCCATTCTGAGCCTGCCTTAATGGATTTTGCCAGTTACAATTATTTCAAGATGTACAGCAAGGGACAGAAATTCTGGTCCTGACTGTATCAGGCATACAGAGGACAAGCAATTCCAGCTGCAGTGCCTCGGTTATTATCAGGCAGGTGGCTTAAGATGGGGCTAAATAAGGAATTTTCCTAAGTCAGGCAAGCCCAGTTTTGTAGAGGGAGGAGGTGAATGATGAAGCTGGAAGAGAAGCTGTTGGATTTTGGAAATACGTAAGCATCAAGTCAGGAAGCAATTACCATTTCAGGTGTAAACCAGTTCCAGAAGGACATTCTGGCTTGTGGAAACAGCTCTGAGCAAAAACCTGCTTGGTTTGGAGGGTAATTAATGAGATGGGTGATTAAAGGAGCACTGAAGTCATTCCTCCTGCTTTTCTCCCCCATCAGTAAAGGACAGTCACAGCCATTTTCAGAAGATTAATTCACCCACAGTAATGGCATAGAATTGTGTAATGGAAAAGCATAAAAGCAAAACCCTATGAACCAAAAAGAAAAAAAAAAAGGGAAAAACAGAGAGACTGACAAAAAAAAAAAAACAAACAGTTAATCAGTTCTTCTGGAGTGAGACTCAGTTTCAGCTTTGCTAGTGTTTCATTAATGCACAGGTAGAGCTGCAGCCTGGCACTTACCATCGCCAAGGAACTTAAAGTGCATCATTCTTATCACTAAAAAATAACAATTCCTTGTGACAGGAATAGCATTTATAATCGCAGTCCCTCTCCAGTCACCCACCATTAGCACAGACAGCTGCTCCTCACTCATGGACTGAAGATCAGATGCAGAACAGGCTTAGACACAGAAGCAGGAGGGAAGCAGAACTTAGTTATGTAAGATCAGAGTTACAGTCCTCAAAATACCCATCTCATAGAATCATAGAATCATATAATTATTTTGGTTTATTTAAATTATTTTGGAAAATACCTTTAAGATCATCAAGTCCAACTGTTAACCTAACACTGCCAATTCCACCTCTGAACCATGTCCCTAAAAACCACATCTACACATCTTTTAAATACCACCAGGGAAGGTGACTGCTCTTGGCAGTCTGTTCCAATGCCTGACAACCCTTTCAGTGAAGAAATTTTTCCTAATGTCCAATCTAAACCTCCCTTGGTGCAACTTGAGGCCATTTCCTATTGTATTATCACTTGTTACCTGGGAGAAGAAACTGAGACCCATCTCACTACAACCTCCTTTCAGGTAGTTGTAGAGAGCGATAAGGTGTTCCCTCAGCCTTCTCTTTTCCAGTCTAAACAACTCCAGTTCCCTCAGCTGCTCCACATGAGACATGTGCTCCAGTCTCTTCCCCAGCTTTGTTGCCTTTCTCTGGACACACTCCAGCACCTCAATGCCTTTCTTGTAGTGAGGGGCCCAAAACTGAACAAAGTACTTGAAGTGCAGCCTCACCAGTGTCGAGTACAGGGGCACAATCACTTCCCTGGTCCTGCTGGCCACATTGCTTCTGATACAGGCCAGGATGCCATTGGCTGCCTTGGCCACCTGTGCACACTGCTCGCTCCTATTCAGACGACTATCAAGCAACACCCCCAGGTCCTTTTCCACCAGGCAGCTTTCCAGCCACTCTTCCCCAAGCCTGTAGCGTTGCATGGGGTTGTGACCCAAGTGCAGGACCCAGCACTTGGCCTTGTTAAACCTCATACAGTTGGCCCCGGCCCATCGATCCAGCCTGTCCAGATCCCTCTGTACCCTCAAGCAGATCGACACTCCCACCTAAATTCATGTCACCTGCAAACTGACTGAGGGAGCACTCAATCCTCTCATGCAGATCATTGATAAAGATATTGAACAGAACTGGCCTAAATACTGAGCCCTGGTGAACACCATTTGTGGCCAGCTGCCAACTGGATTTAACTCCATTCACCACAACTCTGGGGCCAGCCATCCAGCCAGTTTTCCACCCAGCAAAAAGTAGAGCCACCCAAGACATGAGCAGCCAGTTTCTGCAGAAGAATGCTGTCGGAAATGGTGATGAATGCTTTACTGAAGTCTAGGTACAACACATCCACAGCCTTTCCCTCATCCAATAAGCGGGTCACCTTGTCATAGAAGGAAATCAGGTTAGTCAAGCAGGACTTGTCTTTCATAAGCCCATGCTGACTGGACCCGATTGCCTGGTTGTCCTGTACGTACTGCATGATGGCACTCAAGATGATCTGCTCTATAACCTTCCCCAGCATTGAGGTCAGGCTGACAGGCCTGTAGTTCCTTGGATCCTCCTCCTAGCCCTTCTTGTAGATAGGCATTGGATTTGCTAACTTCCAGGCTACTGGGAACTTCCCAGTCAGCCAGGACTGTTGATAAATGACAGAAAGTAGCTTGGCGAGCAGCTCCACTCCCTCAGTACCATTGGGTGGCTCCCATCCAGCCCCACTAACCTGTGTTTGTCTAAGCGGTGTAGCAGGTCATTAACCATTTCCCCTTGAATTATGGGGGCTTCATTCTGCTCCCCAAACCTGTCTTCCAGCTCAGAGGGTTGGGCACTCAGAGAACAGCTGGTATTAGTACTAAAGACTGAAGCAAAGAAGGCTTTAAGTACCTCAGCCTTTTCCTCATCCTATGTGACTATGTTTCCCCCTGTATCCAATAAAGGATGGAGGTTCTCCTTGGTCCTCTTTTTGTTTCTAATGTATTTATAGAAACACTTTTATTGTCTTTTATGGCAGCAGCCAGATTATGTTCTAGTTGGGCTTTGGCCCTTCTAATTTTCTCCCTGCAGAATCTCATGACATCCTTGTAGTCCTCCTGAGTTGCCTGCCCCTTCTTCAGAAGGCCACAAACTCTCCTTTTTTTCCTGAGTTTCAGTCAAAGCTTCCAGTTAAAGTTCAGCCAGGCTGGTCTTCTTCCCTGTCATCTCATTTCTTGGCACATGTGGACAGCCTGCTCCTGCACATTGAATATATCCTTCTTGAAGAATGTCTAGCCTTCCTGGACTCCTTTACCCTTTAGGACTGCCTCCCAAGGGACTCTGTCAATCAGGCTCCTAAACAGGCCAAAGTCTGCTCTCCAGAAGTTCCAGGTAGAGGTTCTCCTGACCTCCCTCCTTCTCCAAGAATTGAAAGCTTTATCATTTCATGATCACTGTGTGCAAGACGGCCTCCAACCTTCACATCATCCACAAGTCCTTCTCTGTTCTTGATGCTGCCTTTTCTTGGATGTAACCAACACGGCCTTTGCCCTTCTCAGGTAGCTGAAACAGTCATCCACAGACATTAGGAGATGTTCTGAGTAGTGCTCAATGTGCTTTCAGGTGAAGTCCCTGGATCCCAATCAGGTAGGGCAGCTTTGGGCAAACAGAAGTGCTGCTGCAGATATTTGGACAGATATTGAACCCAGACACTCTCAGGGTTAGTCAGCAGCTGATTTACATTACAGTTTTGGCCTGCAGGACCTAATTTTACCTCTGTCCTCCTCTGGGTACCCAAATCCTCATCTGGAAAAAGCCTCTGCCTAAACGCTCACCTCCCAGGAGCAAAGCATCTGTCCTATTTTCATTTCTACCTGGGAAACATCCACCCTTTCTCCCTGTCTAGCCTGGAAGTAATCAGCCCCACATGTCTTTGCTATGCAGTAGTAATTACTCTCAACCTCAAGGCAGGGTTTTCTTGCCTGAGCCAAGTATAAGTCAACAGAAAAATCTTTGCATCTACCAACAACACACATGTTCATTACTGGCTAGAGGGCAGTTGCTCCTGGGAAATCCTGGTAGCCAGAAGAGAAACACAGTTACACAGTCACTAAAGGGTTCCATTAAACGACTCCTTACTCTGTTTCTGCTTGACTCTCATGTGCCTCCATCTGACCCACTGGATATCCCCCAACCATCTGAATGCTGTTTCCAGTACCTCCTTGTGTTGACTTTAGGTGTTTCCCTACAAAACAACCCACCACCAGTATCCTGAGGAGTTGACAGGGAGGTCTGTCAGAGGGCAATTACTTAAGTTCCTTCTCCTAAAAGGAGCAGCCTTTGGGACCAAGCAGCCTGTGACAACAAGGGATAAAAATGAATCCAGAATGTGCTCTGTTTCGAGTAGCTCACAGAAATGCAGAGTTAAGAACCAAGCTCTCCTTTGCTCACCCAAGAAAGCAAAACTTTACACTTCAGCTCAAGGAAAGAATAATTTATTTTTTCAATGCAGAGGAGAAAGCTGGTGTTAATAATAAAAATATGTTAATGGTAATATTTAAAATTATCTTTCTTTAATTTAGAGGAATCAAGATGGTTAATTAAGGGGTAATATTCACAGTGCTAGAGTATAAGACCAAAATGTTTTTTGCAGGTAACTAAGCACTGAGTCTTTCTTGTAACCACACCAGTGTATTGCCAGCATATATTCCAACGTAATGAATATCATTCCTATTTCTAACTAGGTAAGATATGATGATGAAGGAAGAGAAAATCTTTAAAAAATAGCACAAAGTACATTAATTTTCATCCTTCACCAGAATAAGGCTTGTCCTGTGACAAATGCCAATGTGTTCCAATTTCTTTTAATTCAAAATCAGAACAAGGAGTTAACTTGCAACTGTTTCTGAGAACAGGAATTCTGGAACATTTAGACTCAGGAGTCTCAAAATATTTGGTTATCAAAAATAACTAATAAATTAGCTACTAAATACAGTAATAATGTCAAATAACAATGAAAATTGTGAAAACACAGCTCTGACATGAGGAAAATACTATCAGAAAAGCAAACTTTTTTTTTTTATGCTGTCACTTTTTTTTAGGTTGTTAGATTTCATAGGCAACAGCTGGATTTTGACTAATGCTGCTAATTTTCTTGACCACACAGTATTTCAGAGGACACTGCTCATCAGGTCAGAGGCTCTGGGTTCAGTTCCTACCTTTTCTCTTCTATGGACTGTTTATATAAACTCAGGCAAATCATTTACCATCTCTAAGCCTTGCTTTTGATCTCAGCAGTCAGGGTAAAATTTATATTCTTCTGCCCTTGCCTTGTTTGGTTAGCTTGCATGTTCTTTGAAGAAAGACCTGCCTTTTCCTCATTTAAATATCACCTCCCAGGAAGACAAAGAGGAATAACTTCATCTTGGTTGTATGTACAAATAATGAATGACACTCTCCAGAGTGTGCCTGCAGTCACCTTCAGTTCTTTGCTGATGTGATCTTGTGCTATGGAAGTAGCTTCATCTTCTGTGAAACCGTGAACCTCACTCCCCCAACCCAGTCTTTTCCCTGCTTCAGTAAGGCAGATTTGACAAATGGGATCTTACTGGCAAAACTAGCAGTAGCAAAATGAGAAATAATGGGGTTAGGAAGCAGCAAGAAGCACAGGAACTACACTGAATAGAGGCAGAGTGTGGCATATCAAGGGCAGAGGGAACTCACGACCCTTCTGGGTATTACCCCTGAGCTGCCAGTATTGCTGCCTACTTGTTAAGCAAGATGAGTAAGGACCTACAGCTGTTCTGTAGGGATGGCCAGATGCACAGATGTTGCTCCTGCTTTTACATATGCAGGATAGCAAAGGTGCTATCATTCTATTCATCACATCTGCTTCCAGGCCAAATAAACCAAATTGAAATCCATAGTAACACTCCTGCTGCTTTTGGATGAAGCCTGTGGGAGGATGGTGCAGCCCTCACCAAGGCAGCTAACAGCTGTGACCACTACAAGCTACAAAAACATTGCACCTCAGTGGCTCAGTTGTCAACCTTATCTCCTTACTTTAACAGAAAGATCAGTTAAACTTGGCTTCCTTTACGGATAGTAAATGAGGGCAGGGGAGCAGCAAGAAAGAGAGAGATCTCCACTGTGCCTCAGAGTCACAGCAGGATAACAGAGAAAGTCATGAGCTGTCCTTTACCAGCTCTCCCTCCAAAAAGTGCAATCTTTAAGAGAAAATGCCATAGCTCAAGCAGAAGAAGTCATGACCATTTATTTTCCCAAAACATGAAAATCACTGTTTCAGCAGAGGGCCAAGTCTCACTGGTGGGGTTGGATAGGGAAACACATATTACAAAGTCAAGGGTAGTGGGATGCAGGATATTCCTTCCCATGAACCATGGGTTTGTCTGAAGATCCTGGGCCTTCCCTACATGTACCTTCACAGACCAAAGTGGCCACCTCTCAGAATGGCCTTGTGAGCCAGAGGAGACAGAGACGGCATCCAAATCCACAGCATGTTGAAGAACTCACAAGTATCCTGTGGAGGACTCACCTGTTCAAGGCCAAAAATAGCCATTGTGGCAGGAGTCTACTTCACCACGACTGGCCAAAGAGGACTTTTCTATCTCAAGAGATGGCCAAATGTTGAAGTGAGATATTTTTTTATCACAGCTTAAGGAAGCAGAGACAAGAAGTGTAGGTGAGACTCTGGTATCCAGACCAGGGTTATACTTAAAAACTGAGCCAAATATTATTCAAAATTGAGCTAAAGATCTAAAGTACTTCAAAAATTTTGTGACCTGTTGAGTTATAGGAAAAAATATCCTAAGTATTTAACATTGCAGGTAGCAGGTGTAGGCAATGGCTAAAACACTTATCCAGAACTTTCCAAGACTCAGAGAACTTTACATCTGCCAGGTGGTAGACCACTTGGCACCTGCTTTCATGATTTAATGATCTGGATGCTGCCATAAACTATTCCACAAGATTTATGAAATAACATAGCCTTGTATATTTGGGAAAGCACTGGTAAAGAACTGAAGCCCTCCCACCCAAAATCTTAGTACCCAACCTTTGATGCACACAACAGCTCTCATTGCAAGCAGCTCCTTTCTTCCAATTATGAGTGAACCAACCCTTTCACCAGACAGCCCAGTAGTTACTAAGAGAAAAATGAAAAAAAAAAAAGTAAACTTGCTTGCCAATGAAAACTGGCTTCATCAGAAAAAATCACAGGATCATAGAATACCAAGTTGGAAGGGACCTCAAGGGTAATCTGGTCCAACCTTTATTGGCAAAAGCAAGGTCTAGACAAATGGTCCAACATCCTGTCCAGCTGAATCTTTAAAGTGTCCAGTGTTGGGGAAAAAATTCTTACTGCTTCATGAAGTACTGCCAGCAAACATCACAAGGCTGTTAGACTGCTAGAAGAGCAAAGGAACTGCCATATGGGGTCAGTCAAAGGCCCATCCCAGCTGGTGCTCTGGTTTCAGCAGTGAGAAGGGAGGAGGTAAGAAGGAGCCATGTGCAGGGTGAGCATTCCCAGGCCCATGCTCCCAGCCTCAGCAGTATGTGCTTCATTCCCAAGAGGGAAGTTGCATCAAGATCATCAGGTTTAAGAATTGCCAGTGGGACAATCGAAAATCATTTTAACTTTCAAGCGTAACAAATTGCCAAACAGCTACAGAGTCCAACAGTCCCCTCCTTTAAACATTAAACCAGTGTAAATTCATACATTTTAACAGAGGTGCTTTTGTGCTGGGTTTTGTTTAAGCTGGTGTGGTTTAAGTCACTAGTGCCTCAATCAACAGCCCTTGAAACTTGTCCCTCCCTCCCGACCCCCTTCATCCTTTCACAGACAGCATCAGAGATATTCTAACATGCTTTTCCTGAAAACTGCCCATCAGACAGTCCTGTTTCTTTTCCTCATTCAACTCAACTTTTCTTTCCTGTGGATATGTGCAAGTCAACTTTAAGAGCTGAGAGGAGGGCTCAAAACAATAACTTGGAGGCAAAGGAAGCTAAAAAAAGTGTTGTGTTTTGAGGTTTTTGATTATTCAAGTGCTCATGAATTTTCAGAAAACTGGACAGGTAATACCTTTTCTAAACAGAGTCTTTAATTTGGAAAAAATACTAAAAGCTCAGCATTTCACACCTCCACTGAGATATGCCTCTGGCTACTCTTTTATTTTTCATGCCATGTTTTCTGAAACATTACATTCAAGATAATATATTCCCTTCAAATCATGTACACATGCATGTTTATTGAGTTATTACCATAGCCTTAAGTCCATAAAATCACTGTGGACTGCAATACCACATGTGCATCCAGCAATTAGATGAATAAATTAACCCTGAAAAATTTCTGCTTGGGGTGGAAGGGAACAAGCTGTACTGTGAAAGTTGAAATAACACTCCAGAATAGAAAAATGATTTTGTATTTAAAAGACTGCTACCTGGCTAGTGCTCAAAAAAGAAAAAAAAAAAAAATCACATAATCATGCTGATGATTACCAATAGATTTAAATTTATGAAGAAAATAATAGTAGAAAACAAGGATCTGGCAGAGTATGCAGTTCCAAAGCACATTACTCCGTCAGTGCCATTTTCTATGCAGCACTGTTCTTTCAATTATTTCTTCCCCTCTCTTCCTCTCTGCAAAGAAAATTGGCAGAAAAAGTTGCCTGCAGGATCAGAGAGGGGTATTTTTATCAACCTACAACTAGATTAAAAATCCTTTATCTGAAATGCAGCAGAGGACTGGCCTAAATTAAATCCCATCTCCCTTTGCTGCTAGGCTGTGAAGGAGTATTGCACAAAGGGATTTTGCTTAATTTGTATTATTTTTTAATTTCTGTTAGTTTTAGTTTACACTTGAACAAGTTACCCATGCAAAAAGGAACAAGAGAGGGAGCAGAGAGCTACACAGTAAATGTCCAAAAGGGGATTCCACATGAGGGATGTTACTTGAAACCTTCAGTTAGTCCATCACCTGAGGACACAAGAGTAGGTCAAGCCCAAAGCTCTGAAAGACAACTTCTAGCCAGTGCATCACTAGCCCAGCCATCAGCTTTCTACACGTGCTGTAGTGCCCTCTTTATCTCCACAGAGACTATTCACATGGCAGAGCATTTGCAGAACCTGGGCTTGCATGAATTTTTAATGGTATTAATAATCACTGTTTGCAGTGTTGCTCTGCACTGTGACTACCAGAGCACCTTTTAGTAACTGGGTCACCAGAAATGTTGTCTGTCACCATGTCCATCACATTGCTGACATAATCACCAGGTGCTAACTGTACCCACACACTTGCACTCGCTTAATTACACCCATTTGATGCAAGCCTCTTTTATCTACACAGCCCTAAAGCCCAGGGGTGTTGCTGTTGCAACACAGATACAGTTGGATAAAAATGGGGAAAAGGACAGTAAACAAAGTCGGGAAAGAGAGGCAGGAAAAATCAGAACCGGAGAAGGAGGCGTCATTGCATAACTTGTTACTTTACCATGAGCAAACCACTTGGCTTATACAGGGAGAGTTATAAACATTCGGGTCCCTTCCCTTTCAACCCTGTAAAGGACACCATCACCAAAAATAAGGTTGGGTGAAGAGTCAGCAGACATCCTGTCCAAGATATTTTTGGGTAGTTGTTCCAATTTCTGCACTGCTGGCTTCTCTGGCTCTGCCTCGTGTCAGAGTGTACAGGAGCAAACAGCTATTAACTTGGCTCAGCAGTGATTGCTGCGCACAGTGGCCTGGGCAGAGATTTTTCATTTCATTTTCATACATCATTTACAGCTTGCTGCGGCCGTTCCAGAAAGTCGGCACCAATCTCCTTAAGTTAACATGGAACAAACAGGAAAGGAGATAGAATTCTTGTATTGTTATTTAAAAGTCTTGTCATGTCTGGGCACATTCGGTGCTACCACTGATTTCATTTTCAATATACTTCACTGATATAATGAAGTCATTTCCTTGAGAATACACAGGAGAGGCCTGGACAGCATTAATGCAGAAAAAAACAAACATAACCAATTTGCTTGTAACAAACCTATTTTCTATATTGGCCTTTGCTTGTTGTTGAGTATTTTTCCCTCACATTTCATATTAATAAGATGGACCAGATTCTGATTTTCAGCCTTGCTGTAAACCCCACGAGGACCAAACAGAATTTCTCCAGATTTATAAGTCTAACACAGGTGAGGATGAGGCCCTGAAGCTTGTCTCAAAATAGCTTATACAGCTCCTCCACTATTATTCCTCAATTGGGATTGCTAAAAAATACGTGGAAAGTGCTCCAGAAATGTCCAAGACTCCCTCTGCACGCAAGTTCAGATAATCATTATGTCTGTGTCCTTTAATCATTTATCCTCACTGCTTCAGTTACACACTCTATGAAGAGTAGCATAATAATAACAACTCCTTTGCAGCCTCCTCCAAAGGAAGATTAATTAGTTAATGTTTGCACAGTACAGGGGCCATGCTTGATGCATGTCAGCTGGTGTGGATTACAGTAGGAGCCAACACAGAATTGAGCATCTTGCAAAGAATGTACCAGGTCCAGTGCTACTAATTTGCCTAAGTTTAATTTTTTCTATCTTTATAATGGCTTCATGGGGTTGACATGGCTTCACACCTATGTAGTGAGCTCTCTGCCTCAGCAGATGGGTGTAGGGACTCAGCCCAGCAGTGGTCTTTAAAGAACACCTGAAGTTGTAGAGTCATGATAAGCAGCTCTCCAGAATAAGGAGTGGTGGTACAGAGCTCTGACTCCATGAATAAGAGGATAAGCAGACTTTGCTTTAAATGTAAGTCAGGCAGTGGAGCAACAAATGCTTAAGGAAGAAATTGTTTCCTTGGTTCTTCCAGATCTCTGCCTTGCACAGGTGTAACCAGTACATTTAGGTACTTAATTATATTCTTGGAGAAGTGATGGTTTATACCCTTAGAGTAAGGCAAAATAAGTAAAAATAAGTCTAATTTGCTTTTCAGTTTGAAAAGTCTTCTAGGCAGTGATTGCATTTCACTGCATAAGAGCATATGGCACTCTTACTTGATCCTCTTACCAAGGGCAACATTAACAACTTTTCCCCTAACACAACAGTATACACTGTTGAATGGTTAAAAGGATGTTCCAGTAAACATAATGCTCAAAAGACAGAGTCTGTACTGTTATCCTTCTCCCCTTTGCCCTTTGAATGCAGGCCAGGAACATCTCATGTATCATATGAAAGGACTGCCATAGTGAGAGCACAGTGACAGTCGCACTGATACCAGCTGCAGCAGCAAGCACTGGTGTGCAGAGCAGATCTGCTGCTGAGCTTGATTCAGTGCCTGTCTATTCCAGGAATCATGAGAAAAGGCAAGAATACAGTACTGTTCCCCCATGCAAACTCAGTCCCTGTGTACTTTTTCCAGAGGTGCATCCCATATAGTTTTTTTCACAATAGTCCAACAACGGTATTTGGATAAGCTTTCATGTGAAACAGGCCACACTAATTCCTGTGACTGACCAGGGAGCTTTGATGCCTAATTCAGCCATCTATGTTAGATGCCCAAAACCAGAGAGAGTAAATAGCCCTTGTCAAATAATCATTCTGCTGAAATCAGCCTGACTTACAGTACCCAGTAATACTCCTGATCAACCAAGATAAAAGTGTCAGGTCCAAAAATCCTGACAGTTACTAAACTTGGGGATGTATAAAGCCTTGACACATCAAAGAAAAGAGGGGAATAGAAGGAAAAAACTCTTTGTATTTAAGACTAGCGCAGCTTGCATAGCACTTTTTGTTGGGATATGCTTTCAGGATATCTGTTTATGTGAGAATCTTGCAAGGAAGAAGGGGAGGGTGGACTCTGCCTCATTGAAGTTAAGAACTGACTGAATTCAGTGGAGTTAAATTACTCTCTCCTGTGTACTTAGTGGCATACCACATTTGTTCAGTTCCTTCTACTTGGTCCTACTGCCCTCTGCTACATGAAGTATTACTGCATTCTCAGATGCAATATTCTCTTTTTTTTGCTTCAGTCATGGGCCCATAAAAAACAGTTTCAATGGGTAGAATTGTTAATTGCAGGAATGAGGAAATAGATCTGCCAGCAATGTTAATATTCTGTGATAAGTAGCTGTCTAGAAATCACTTCAAAGTAATGGTGAGACATTGAAGTAGTTTCCATCAAGAACAGTGCTTGATAGACAGACACATGAGCAGGTAAATAGAACCCTAAGTTAGCAGGATAACACATACACATTTATATATAAATGCATGCTGATGCAAAAGGGCTCTTTTAACCGAAACAGAGAGATGCAAAACAGCTTGGTGAGTCACTCTGTTAACCAGGCTAAGAAACCACTAAATGAGACAGGAACCTGTAGGCTACATGAAGACAGCAAGCTCCTGGTGACCCTCTCACAGAAAAAAATTGAGGGTGTATTTCCTGAGATTGCAAGTACAAATGAAAGGCCAGAATAGCTATGACTAAGAGTCAGGAAAAGGGTGAGAGAGCCCCAACAAGGTAGTTTGAAATGCTGAAGAGGATATGAAGAATTCCAGTCCTAGCTTTCAGGAGATGCTGAAACAATCAGTCATAGACCGGCATACAGGGAAGGTATATTTAAAAGGTTTTAAAAAATGAATGTGTTAATAAAAAATAGTAACTCTGGGCGGTGAAGGAGTAGGAAGGAATTTAAAGTATTTATTAAATGTATCTGTGAATTTAAAAAAAAAAAAAACCTTTTATGAGCTTTAGCGGAAGACGCTCCAAAAGCAGACTAATGTAGGCACAATGATCAAAGATTTTTAGGGACAAAAACTCTAAAAACAAATCCTCAGGAAGAAGGAAGCTTGGAAAATATCCAAAGGGGGATTATCTCATGAGAGACATAGTAAGAACACTACTTCTTTATATTCTTCTTCATCTTAAAGTTGTAGCAAACTGGTGTTTTTCAAAGCAACCACAAAAAATCAATCATCAGAATGATGTGCATATGACCAGTCTGGAAGCGTCAAAGTGGGAGTTCACCAGTATGATCTGTGCCGTTTTTAAAGAAGATCATTCATAGCAGCATTACAGTAGAGTCCAGGGGCCAAGCTGTGATCTCTTTGTTCTAGGCTCTGAACAAAAAGTGCAGAGTTTGCCTGAGGAGCTAATGACCTTAACAGACAAGACAAAGGGTTGGAGAAAGAAACAATCCAGGAAACACAGAATACTCTCCCTACATGCATCAAGACAGATAGATCTATGCCTTTGTGTAAACTAGGGCCAACTACCAAAAATAGAGTAGAGGATGCGAGTCCTTTGGACACACACCCATTGCTCAAGCAATTCCAAAGTACATGCAACAACTGCACGATACCTGTCACCTTCAGTTTGGGGGTTCATAAGTCAAAACTTAGACCCCCTAGGAAGCTGCAGGATTTACAAAACTTGTGCTTTTTTACTGTAAGGAGGCTTAATGCAGCATATGTGAAAGATTAAAGGAACATCAGGCAGCTGTTAGAGGTTTGCATGTCATTAACTCATCTTTGGCAGCATCTTCACTGAACAGAGAGGTAGACAGGACAGGATAAAAGTTGGTAGCAGAATCAGTGGTCTCAGTGGACTCAAAGGATTTCTGCCACCTAAGAGCACTGCTACACAGCTATGCCATACATGAGGACATTAATTTGGTCATATTTATTAGCCAATCACATTTTCTTAATTGTTTGACATCAACTACCTTTATTCCTTAGATGACCCTGAGCTGAAGTCTGTGCTTCCCTGGCATTGCACTCTGTGACATGCTGCCTACCAGAGCAAGGAGAAAGCACTGAGACCATTTCCAACCAAAAAGGTGCCTGGAAATTAAGCAGAAATGGCAAGTACATATCGTGCAGAACTGAGCATTACTCTGTACAAATATCCAAAGAAAGGAAAATCAAATACAAATTGTTACTAATCTTCCTATGTTATCCCTGCCATGAACTAGGAATCATTTTGGAGGAATCATAATCTGCAATATACTGGAGGCTTTTGCTCCTCACTGAATGTGGGGTTGTAGACTAGAAGTCCATCTTGTCCTGAAGAATGGTCAAAGGCCTTGATACCCAGGGCAGAACATAGGAGAGAAAGCCTGCAGTGATATTTCCTCAGAATAAACATCTTACCTCCATAGGCTTTCTGAGCCAAAGGTGCTGTCAGTAGTCTTCACTCGATTTTTTTCCTTCCATTAATCTGCCTAGGGCTGTTTTGTTTGTGTGTTTGTTTTGAACCCTGTAAGAGGCACAGTAACCTGTGGTAAAAAATATCACAGAGCTACTTACCATGCAAAGAAACATTTTCTTCTGCTTCTTTTGAATCAACCATCTGCTAGTTTCTTCTGATACCCCCCTACATTCCCCTATGTAGGGGAGGACAGTGAACAATCCTTCCTTATTTACCATGTTTATGACATTCTGTCCTTCAGTATACCTTCATTTATCTGATCTCCAGATGTTCTTCTAGTCAGACAAAGCTCTTCCATATTTAATTCTTGCTGCCCATCTCTGAACATTTTTCTTGTATGCTGTATCCTTTATGAGATGGGCTGTACCAGAAATAAATACAGCATTAAAGAGTTACAAAGTGCTATAAAAATGCTTTCTGTTGTGTTCTCTGTCCCTCTCTAGACTGTTCAACATTTGATTTGCTTCTTTATCTATATCACAGATGATGCACCATGTCATTAAGGAACAAAATTTGAGGAAAATAAATACAGTTTCATAGAGACAGAAGATACTACTGGCAGCATGGCCCAGACAGTCTTAGATGTAATTGCCAACAAATTAATTCACCAAAGACTGCTGAACCACTGATGCTATTTAAGGCATCGTTTTGGTAAATAGCAAGCACATTACAGAAGAAATGATCAAAGAAAATAACCTTTGACTGAGCGATCACAAGTTTATTCAGTTTAAATTAAATGGAAGAGTAAAAAAAAATAGGTCTGTAATTAAGGTTCTACAGTTCAGATGGGCAAAATTTGAGAAATTAAAGGAACTAATGAGTGAACTCAGTTGGACTAAAGAACTGAAAGGCATGAATGTGGGAAAGGCCTGAGATCCCTTTCAGCCAAAACTATAGAAACTACCACCAGCACATATCCCAAGCCAGAGAAAAACAAAGCCTGTAAAAATTACTTTAAGTGAATGGGTAAACCACCTCAACAAAGGATAATAGCAGTCAGCCAAAGGCCAACAAAGAATGGAAAAAAGACAACTCAGCAGAGAGAACAGTACTTTAGAAGTCAAGAAGCTTGAGACTAAAATGAGAACTGCCAAAATTCAAGTGGAGTAAGACCTTGCAAAGGATAAAGAAGTAAACAGAAATGGGCTCTTCAGCTCTGTTATGAATAAAATAAACAGTGGGGAAAGGAGTGGGGCAGATAGGAGAGAACTTAAAGACATGAAGGTTCCAGCACCAAAATTAGGTGGATACTCCACACTGAATTTTCAGCAAAGGTAATAGTGATAAAGAATGACAGGATGGCTGATAACGAAAGGATGGTAAGGATAATATCTGAGAGAGAAGCTAAACTCAAAAAGCTTAATGCCTTCAAAGGCATCTCTGTTTTCGTTATGTTGCAGCTACCAATGTGAGCCAGCGCACCAAACAGAGAGCTGGTAGGTGGGAGAGTCCAGAGAAAGGGGAGAGAAAAGGAAAGGGAGTGGGAGATGAGAGGAATGGGGTGAGCTTAGACAGGAGGTTAAGGTGAACTTAGGTGTGCAGTGCTGTTGAACTGTCCCCAAGCACCTGCTCCAGGAGCTCCAGAGGCAGTGAAGACCTCAGTGGGATGGTGGGTATTTTCACCTCCAGTACTTACTTGTCTTTTCCTCCTCTGAGAATAGGCAGTCCCCTCCAAAAGCTGTTTTCTCTTCATTCCTTGATATGGGAGAGCTGCAAATTTGAAAAATCTTCAAAATACTCTTGAGAGGCAGCAGGATTAGGCTAATGAGAGTGTTCTCCTTTATAAGCATTGGCTATAGGTTAGTCACCAAAGAGTCTTGGGATAAATGGGATGATGTTTTTGTCTGGGACAGCTTAAAATCTGAGTTGCCACAGAGGGAAAATTTAACAGAAAAGTCTTTGGACAGTTTCTCATTGATGAATGTTTGTGCTAATAACATTTTAAATAAGAGCAAAATTAAGTAAATTTTGTTCTGAAAGGGGAAGCTGCATCAGGTAGGGGGACTAGTCTACCAGAGCTACTCTTTAAGTGGGACAGTAACTCACTTAAAGAATTATTTAGCTATCAGCTGAGAAACACATCACTCTCATTTGGCAGGGCATGCATGGCTTACACGACATTAATCAGATATCCATTGGAGAAGAAAATAGTGGTATTTTCACAATAGACTGTAATTTCAAGGGTGGTTAATAAGTGAATAAATAAAACAGCTATCAATACGAGTAGGTGTATTTTTTATATCTGTAGAATTCCATTAAAAGATCCACACAGCCTTTTCATAACATTGAATTCATGCTAAAATGAATGTGGTGGCCTTCCTGACCACTGCTGCTCTCTGTAGCCTTCCACATTGCACCAGTCTTCAAATAGGCTCCCAGTGAAGAGCTTCCTTGCCTTTCCTTGCTGTATTCAGGACCTGCATGTGCAACATCTGTCGTGCCTATTGACCCAGTCATGGAGTACAAGCCCAGCATTTGCTCTGGAAGATCTGCTGAAATCAGCAATATCTGAAAGTCTAACGTCCTTTGAAAATTCTGGTCTCAGTCCCATAGCAGAGCATCAGCCACAGGGTTGCCTTATTTTTGTCCCAGGTTTTCAGGAAGCTCTACCTACGTTTCACAGATGGTCTGTGTTTGGAAACACATGGCATTTACTGTGCATATACAGACCATCTGTCCAGTGTACAGACCAAAGGCCCATGGCTTCTGGAAACGCTGGACACATCACACATGCTCTGTAGTTTATCTGAGCACATGCATAAAATATATCTGAAATTTTTACTCTGCCTGAGCAGCCAGAGCCTCTGAAATCCCAGTCAGAGGGAATGAATTGCGTAACTTAGAATTCTGTAGGGGAAGAAAGTTCATCTCCACAGAGCACAGTAGTTCAAAACATGCACTTTCACAGGGTAAGAAGGATCTTACCAACACTGCCTGCTCCGTTGTGAGCAGAACCACAGTTAAAGAATGACAATGGAAGGGAACCAGACCTCACCAGCCCTCAAGAAAGGGCTTGAACCCTCTAATAAAACAGCAGAAGAGGTCTCAGTTTCATCAGCCAGAAAGGCTGGGGAGTTTGTGATAAACTAATCTCCTGGGAACAACTTGGCAGCTCTAGAGAAGTGCCTCGAGATTTCATGAACACAATCTTGTTCCTTCCCAGCCACACTCACTGCCATGTAAGACAGCTGGGGTGGCTGTCACATGTGTCCCAGACTCCTTCTAAGTTGGAGAGATATGAATTTGATAGGTGGAAGGTTCAGTGGATAAAAAATTGGCTGGATCACAGAATCACACATCCAGAGGGTAGTGGTCAATCGTTCAATGTCCGGGTGGAAGACAGTGACAAGCAGTGTCCCTCAAGGGTCCCTACTGGGAGCAGTGCTGTTTAATATCTTTATTAATGATATTGACAGCGGGATTGAGTGCACCCTCAGCAAGTTTGTTGACAATATCAAGCTGGGTGATGCAGTCAATGTGCCAGAGGGACAGGATGCCATCCAAAGGGACCTGGACAGGCTGGAGAAGTGGGCCCAGGTGAACCTCATGAGGTTCAACAAGGCCAAGTGCAGGGTCCTGCACCTGGGACAGGACAATCCTGGTTATTGATACAGGCTAGGAGATGATGTGCTGGAAAGCAGCCCTGAGGAAAAGGACTTGGGAGTAGTAGTCGATGAAAAGCTGGACATGAGCCACCAATGTGCATCTGCAGCCCAGAAGGCCAGCTGCATCCTGGGCAGCATCAAAAGAAGTGTGGCCAGCAGATCAAGAGAGGTGATTCTGCCCCTCTACTCTGCTCTGGTGAGACCCCACCTGGAATACTGCATCCACTTTTGGAGCCCTCAACACAAGAAAGATGTGTACCTGTTCGAGCATGTCCAGAGGAGGCTACAAAAATGATCAAAGGGCTGGAGCACCTGTTCTGTGAGGACAGGCTGAGAGAGTTGGTGTTGTTCAGCCTGGAGAAGGCTCCGGGGGGACCTTATAGCGGCCTCCCAGTACCTGAAAGGTGCCTGTAAGAAAGCTGGAGAAGAACTGTTCCCAAGGGCATTTAGCAAAAGGAGGAGGGGTAATGGTTTTAAACTAGAAAAGGGTAGATTAGGTTGGATATTAGGAAAAACTTCTTCAATATGAGGGTGGTGGATCATTGGAACAGGTTGCCTAGAGAGGTAGTGGAGGCCCCATCCCTGGAGATATTCAAGGTCAGGCTTGATGGGGCCCTGAGCAACCTGCTCTAGTAAAGATGTCCCTGCTTATTGTGTAGGGTTGGACTAGATGACCTTTGAAGGTCCCTTACAACCCAATACATTCTATGATTCCATGATTGATCTCCTCTGCATGAAGAGGTATAGAAGATCTGACACAGTTTTCCTTATGGTCAAATTCCCTGGTCACCTCTTTCCACAGCTCTCATTAACGTGTTGCAAAGCATGTGCTGGGTGAGGGATGTGTGGCCAGATCATGCTCTCCACTGACCAGTCAGCCACACAAAAGCTGTTAAAGCTCAGAAGAAGGCACAGCTTCTCTGGGATCACTCTAATTTGGTGCTATCCAAACTTTTAGAAGGGTGTCAGATCCCTAAAAAAAATTCCAGCAGTGATGCTCTCATTTATACAGAAGTATAAGTCTATTCTTCCTCACTGTCTAGGTAATCTCAAATGCATGAATACCACACTTTTGGCAAAGGGCACTGCTGGACCTGTTGTGAAGGCAAAATGTTGCACAGAATCTGCTCCAGCACTTGGGGTGATGCAAACACCTCTCAAGAGTCACATACACACGTGTAAATTACTGCTCTGGGCAGCAAGCAGGACACCCACATGTTATTATAACATGTCCCCTAACAGAAAGGAAGTTATATAGAGCTGATCAGTATATTTGTTACCTGGATATTTCAGGCAGTCCTGCCGTGAGGTTCTTCTCTGAATCACCTGGTCACATATCACCTCAGCTGTAGCTTGGTGGGTGGAGAGAAAGAGTGATGATAGCATATGTCTTCTCCAAAGGTTACACCTGCCAGATGGAAAGGGCTCCTGAAGATGCAGTAGCAGCTAGAGGTTACTCAGCTGCTCACCACCTCTCACTTTTTCTTCTCCACATAAAGGGCATCTCAGCAATTACTGGAGGAAAGGAATGAGCAGCCTACGCCTGCACACGTGAGGATCCTGTCGCAGGAGCATAAATCCTGAGTCAATGGTATTAAAATGCAGCCTGAAAAACATCAGCCTTGATAATGCTTGCTTTGTTAGCGCTGTTTAATCACAGAAAGGTCCCTGACCAGACCAGGAATACCTATGTGCTGCCACCACTACCTAAATCACATCTTGGACCTGTCAGAGCCACCCCAAGATCCTGGAGATCCCGACAGGAGACAGCCACATGCACCAGCAGGGGACACCCTGTCACCCTCCTCAGACACCCTGCTCAGCATGTCCCCTTTGAGGCAGGGAGCGGGTGGAAAAGCAGCCCTGGATGGAGGACGATGGAGTGAGGAGTGTTGTTGCCAAGTGTATGGCAGGGCAGCCATCCTGGGAAGAGGCACGGAGGGAAGGGCACCATGCCCCTATGGCTGTCCTCACCCACCCCAACAGAGCAAGGGGGCTCTGGACAGCTGGTTCAAGTCAGAAAAGCTACCAGATCTTGTGAAATCATACGGGAAAGAGGAGTCAGCTCAACACAACCAGGAACTCTGCAGTGAGGCATCACCACGCAGCACAAGGTCTCAGCCAGCATCATCCCAAGGAGGTGAAAAGGGCGGGTGGTGGCATCGCCTCCTCGCCAGCTGGGAGAGCAAGAAAAGCCACAAAGGTGAGACTGAAAGAGGGGAAATGACTCAGGGGCTTGAAGTGCCAGACAAATGGGAAGCATAAATAACAACGAACACCCAGATGCTCAGAGCGGGGCAGCCACAGGAGATAGCCAGATTAGAAAAACCTAATAAATGTGTGTGGGAGTGGATATGAGATCAGAGAAGCAGGGTCAGGCAAGTTCAAAAACAAGCTCTGAAAGTCCTTAGCGTACTATTGAGCTTGATCGGGAGGAAAGGAAGCCTTTGAAAGTGGTGAAGGGACAGGGTGATATAATACCGCGGCCTGCGTGCAGAGAATAGCACGCCTTTGGCATAATGAAAATCTCAGTGCGCTATTCTTCTCTCACTTAGCCTCGTTTAAATCATGAATAATGGTATGGCAAACTAGAACAGGTTAAAGCCAGTGGGAGGGAGAGAAGAATCACATCCCTTTTGTTTAGAGAGTGCATAGGAAAAAAAAAATGCAATAGAAGGAGATTTACAGCAGTCAAGAAAAAAATGACCGCGGATGACATGAATAGGAGCTACACCGGCAGAACTGCAGCAGGGTAAGGTCTTGAGGAGGAAGCAGAGGAGATTGCTGGTGTGGAAAGCAGAAAGCTAAGCAAAAATTAGGGGCAAGCAAAATCCAGCGTAGCTTCAGTTGGAGAGACAGCTTTGCCATGTGTCCCAAATCACAAAAACTTCCTTTTCTAACTAGAAAAGTAAACCAAGGACTGGTTGTGCTAGCACACGTGGGTTCATACCAGTCTCTTCAGAGGACTTGGTAAGGGTGGCCAGAGCTTCTGCCACCTCCTTTTCTAGTGGCTGACCTACATTAAAAGAACAGCTAAAAATATACACAGAACCACCCATTACTTTGCCATGAAATCAGTTGTTCTGGTCGCCACATGACGGTAACGTGGCTGTGGATGGCAGAAGGCTGGCTGAGTAGGAGAGCTGTGGGGACCCTATCACTGGCTTTGAAGTGTTGTCCCCACACAAGAAAAGAATTATAAATTGAGAGCTCATTCCTGGAATGCAACTTGCTCTCAGGTTACCAGCTAGATACCCTGTTTTGCAGCCACACTATTACCAGAGAGCTCAAACTGCTCTGGTGCTCATGATAGTGTAAGTTAAACCAGAGGTAGGCTGCAACTCAATTTATCAAGCAAAGAAAGCTCTCTAGAGATACTGTCATTTTAGATGGAGTTTTCAGGGCAAGAGGTTAGATGAAATACCTTTAAGACAGCTAACATTTGCTTTGTTTGTCACAAGGAAAAGAAAAAATGAGTTTTGGACCCCATAAAAGAATAGTTTGGGGGTCATAATTTTGTATTGACAATCTTCTGATGTAAAAGCAGAATTTCTAATGAAGAATGAACATAAAAAATCCCTGGGGATTGTAAGTGAATCTCAGTACTTTAAACTGTCCCTGATACACAGTCTTGCTGTGTGTCATATAATGCATGCACGTACATCCTGCTACCAGCATCCTATCAAACTGAAATGACAACCACTGCCTAGCCGTGCTGTTTCTGCAAGAGAGGAAGGCTTCTGTTTATTTCTCATTTGGGAAAAAATGACATTGATATCAAGCAAGAGATTAGCGTGTGTTCCTGGATAGGAAGAATAGCAGTGGTGGAAAATATCCCCTATTCCCAAATGATAGGGATGAGTATATCTAATTAAAAAATAATCTTTTATTGTCTGCCAACTCAATCTAAGTTTCAATATACAAACCAGCAATTACAGGAAGTAGATAATCAGTTATGCATTTAAAAGACTTTCTGCTGAATTACATGTCCCTTAATTACATGTACATTTTTGAAATAAAAATTGGATTTCTTGGAAGTAAAGGAGAAGGAGTAGCCAGAGTAGGAATGGATTTACTATATCTATAGTCCACAGAAACAATCTGGAGTGACAAAAGTTAATCATCCTATTTTAAATCATGTGTCACAAATACCTTTAAGAACTAAGTCATTGCCCTAAGGCACTTTATATATTCGTGTTATCCTTCCAGTTTTTAAAGCATCAGCATCACTGAATTTTAAGCACCCAAAACAAATGCTGAAAGCTTTAAAGGTGTTGCTGGCACTTGTGTGTATGCAGGAGAGGTATTAGTTGGATACACACATTTTTCTGTCATATATACATGCTTAATACACAGCACTTGTCGTGGAGATTTCTGTGCAGCTGTGTCTGTTTTTCAAAGTACATTGAGGATGCCAAGCCTGCAGGTAGGAAAACACAGGGTGTGAATGTTAGGCTTAAAATATTCAAGCTGATGCAGGCATCCCTCTTACCATTAGCAAGGCTCAGGAGCGAATGTCACTTCAGCAGCACACAAATCTGCCACCATCACCACTCCAATTCTCAATAAAGCTCACTCTTGTGCTCATCACAAGGGACAGTGGACTGTGTGCTGGCTCTCAAACACACCAGGCCTCCAGAGTACCAAGGGGTAAGGGGAAAAAAGTGATGGGGGGCTTACAAATTGGACAATGTGCAGACTACCTGTTGCTGAAACCTGTTGCTGAAACCTGTTGCTGAACATGTTGCTATTTCTATCTTTCAAGATGAACTGCTGAGTATTGCTAAATCCCCCACATCTTCTCTGTCCTGTCTGCTCTATCATACAATTCCCTCCAGAAAAACTTGTAACCTTCCTCTATAAATCAGATCAGTGTCACTACAGATTCCTCCAAACAGATTTTTGCTACAGGCACTGGCTCTTCCTCCATGGCTGGCACTCCATGGCACTGAGTAGCTACAAATCTAGCAGTAATATTTACAGGCTTAAACATCTGATTTGGTCTTCTATTTTTAGAATTCTGGGTGGGGGGCTTTTTGTAGTTTGGCTTTTTTTAATGCAGAATAACCCATACATGTGCAAATGCTACTGGAATAATTCCTAGGCATGCAGGGATGGCTCCCTCCAGTCCTAGGTCAAATGGACATGGACTGTCCCTACTTGCATTAGCTCATCAGTACACTCACAAAACGTGTTCTCCTTCTGCACAGGTCAGCACTGAATGTGTTTCTGCTCTCCAAGACAGGCTGCAAACTGCAGGGAACAGGTCTCTCAGTGGCCATCATCTGACAGCATCCTGGGAGTAGAAAGACAAAGGGATGGCAAGGTCTTGGAGGAGAAATGCTCTGGTACAGGATCTGAGGATGTGACGCTCCCATATCCACTGGTTTAGAAGGTGGGGGCAGAACAGAGGCTTCAGGCCAGCACCATGCTAATGCTGACTTACGGAGGAGAGGAATCTGGCTGTTTCATCACCAAGTTTTCCACCTTTGAGCAATCACACTGACTCAGACGTGAGTAGATGCCAAAAAAACTCAAAAACATTTCTTCCGAATTTTAGGGTAAGGGACTACCAACTTGCATGGAAATGTCATGCTTCTAAATAGATTTATGTTCATTCCAGACTGCTGGAGGAAAAATTGTCACCAGCATCCCACTGCAGCTGTGTCTATCCCACTCAGGTGTGAGATACCAGATTGGCACTAGCCCACTTATCCTGCCTAATTGGATAAAATCATTGACTTCCTGCAATTTAGTGTTTTATTGGGATTTTGCTTTGCAGAGGGCCTTGGAGTTGACAGACTGTAGCTAGTAGTGCTGCTATGTTCTGGTTTGCCTGGGCAGCTGCTAGGTGGCAATGTTCTTATCACTCTTCATACAGCTTTTATGTGAAGGTTCAGAAATTCAAAGGACCTGTCTGCAGATAGATCTATTTTCAGCTGTTGCTCGTGCATCTTATTTACATGGGTTCCTTGTTTAATAGGAAGGAGCATTAGTATTTGGCCTTTTTTTACCCTTCATTAAAACATTGTGCATTAAAATTATCACCCAGATGTATTTAAATATATATAAATTTCATTCTCTGAGGCCAATATCTATTCTTTGATGGACACTTCCCTTAGCATTTTAGAAGATACTGACTCTAACACCATTTCTCTTTGAAGTCAACCTATATATCACATTTCAAGTATTGCTACAACAGTAATTTTAAGGTGCACCTTAAACCTTACTTTGTCACATTTTACTCCTCCAACTTCTAAAATCAGTCATTTTTACCTTCTTTTCATTTCTTTTCTATGGGAAAGGGTTTCCCAAAAAGTGCCAGAACTCAGTAATGAAAATTACTGCAAAGTCCCCTTTCCCATGCACTCTCCTCTTTCTCAAAGGGTTCCCCCATTGTCCCCAGACATTGTGCAATATCCTAACGCATGCAATTAGCCAGGCAAATCACAGATGGAAAAAGGACATTCTGGTTTCAAGAGGAAATTTTGCCCATGCAATAGACTCCAGCTGTGCTTGTAGCACAGGGATGCTATATGGACAACATGAGCACACTCAGCCTGTGCTGATGTATCTTGTATCTCACTGACGCTTATTAGTTGCAGCTCAGCACCATGTTCACATGGCTTAAGTGACCAGAAGTGTGGGCAGACCATGCTCATCCCTGTCTGGATGATGTCTTCTAGACACTGTAACAGATCCTCCATTATCTCTCCTTGGATTAGGAACAGGACCCTACATTGACTCTGAAAAATCAAATTTATTTATTTTTTTTCCCACCCTGGACAACTACCCTACACTTCATCACCTCTACTAGCAGGAAGGAACAATTTCAAATGGGCAACATACCCTTTTGTTAGTATTCCATTCAGGAAAGGACGCTTAATTCTTGTCTATGCAATTCCTCTCTTTGTCCTCCAGCTTCGCTTGAGGAGAAATTGGGTACACACCAAACAGATGCCTGAGCACACAACTTCGGATCAGCACTGTAGAAGGCTGATGGGGTCTCTGGCATTATCCAGAGTTACCAGCACAGCCAGGTAGATGGATCTGGAGGAAATGCAAAGACTGAAACTGGAAACAAGAAGGGAAATAAACTAAATTTTCAGCACACATAAGAGCAATCTAACAAACACATTCCCCGAGCACTGAGTAGCTAAAATGCAGTTTACAAAGAACACGTTTCCCTTAATGCCATATAAATAAGTTACTTGGTCATATTCTCTGGCCTCAGCTGTACAAGAGGTCAGGCTAGAAGAACATAATGGTCCCTACTGGCTGTGAAAACCCATGAGTATATGTTCATTTGCAGTTTCACCATTTTCTGAAAAATTTATCCCAGCCTCTACTTTGCATCTACTTGACTGATTACAAGTACAAAAGGCCTTCAATGAGCAGGGTAAATCAACAGGGTAATTGATGCAAAGGGGTTTTCTCTGAGAAAAAAGATATAACTCTCACAAAGGAGGTGATAGCCTGGTCGGTTTTCCCAGGGTTCCTGGATTAATTTAGTGTGTTTTCTCTACAGTGATGATGCTGGTGTTGGTAAAGTAGTATAAGAATTAGGACAAGCAACGAGAAGGAAATACAGTTTATCACACATCAGGAATTGCCTTTTAGGATCAAATAGTTGTTTCTGGCCCTTACTAGGGATGTGCTACAGCAAGGCACAAACTGACAGTGTCTCCTGGAAGAAAGCAAGACCTACAAAAGCCACAGCAGACTGCAGGCTGCAGTACTGTGCAGTACACTGTTTCTCATGTCCTGACAACCAGCCAGGACAATGGCACTGTCATCTTCAGGTAAGCCTCCACTTGTCCTTGGTCTCCATAGGGGCAACACTTTGATGACAAAGAATATTTGGGGTTGGAACTAGATGATCTTTAAGGTCCTTTCCAACCCTAACCATTCTACAATTCTGTGATATCCTCCCCATCAGTTCCTCAACATGGTCTCAGTCTAATCTGAAGTCTTTTCCTCTGTGAAGTGATTCAGAATCACTGACAAGTCACACAGGTTGCTTATAGCAGCTTTAACCTTCCATCCCATGCTAAGAGTCTCATATTACTGAACAATATGTGGGAGAAGGATTGTCCTTCTTCTCCAGATCCCTAATATAGCCCTAGCTACAATGATGTATGTACCTGAGCTCCTTAACACTCAAAAGATTGCAATTTTCAATTACAGTTCTCATCTGTTTCTATCATGATTATTTTTCCTTTCACTCCAGCGTGCCTGGGTCCCTGTCCCTCATCTTTGGCCAGTAGAGAAGTAAGCACAAGTTTTTTTAGAGCAAGAGAACTTTGTCTGTCCAAGGTTATAAGTTCACCCTCCTCCTACCCTTCACTGACCCACCAAATCTGCTGTAATTACGTGTTCACCCTGCATTTAGCTTTGGTTCACTTTAAACTGCAAAGTCTTTGGGGCAGAAGCCACATGGCCCCATCTGGTAAGGATTTTAATCCTTGTGCCTATAGATATCAGCCAAGAAACTCACATGAAATCAAGGGGAAATAATTTATTCCACATACATCTACCCGAAGGCTCTATCACCATCATCCAAAGTATTGTTTTTAGAGATAGGCCACTGGCCTAATAGGACTGTGGTGACAAACCAGTCCTGCAATTTTGAGGTTTCTTAGAGCATGCTCTCCCTTTATGGTGGCTGCCAGATCATTAATAATTTACCACCTTATGTCAGAGTGGTTGGATCTGTGCACCATAATTGCAGATGATGTCAGCTCTGCAGGGATTCGTCCTGAGAGGCTAAAAGCCACTGTAGAGCCATTGTCTCTTGTGGCCAGTTTTTCAGCTCCTAAAGCAACAAGTAATGCAGAAGTATAGGTCTGAAAAAGACAACCTATAATTAATAACCCACATGTAGTTAAAATGCTGTTGAGAGGGATGGAGAACAGCTGATTTACAGTCACTGAGTTCTGATCTCAGCAGCAATTAAGATCAGCTGTAGCAAGTAAAGAATTTCCCTGCTGGCGACAAAGGCACCTGGTTTGAGTGACGAGAAGCACAAGAATGGTAGGACTGTATGTCACTGTGTCCTAGTTAAACTATCACACACTGAGCCCAGCCACTGTCATTGGGAAAGTCTTCACCCAGGCAGCTCCCCATTCCTGTTTTTTTGCCTGTGTTGTACAGGAACAGCAGGGTGCAGGGTCCCATCCAGGGCAAGGGGCACTACATACCCTTGACTCCCCTTTATGCAAAGGACCCGTTCCTACAAATGCTGGCAGCCAGAATATGCATACAGTGTTTGTAATATGCAAGAAAGAGGGAGACAAATTTCCAGCTGGGCTCAACATGGGGATACCTACAGGCTCTCTGGTTGATACAGGCTTACAGCTGGGAAATGTTCCTCCTTATATCTAGCATGCACCTTTATTTTGCCCTTTATTAGGTTTAATTAATTCTTTACTCAATTGTTCCGCGTTAAGTTATACCTATACACAGCACACCAGTATGAAGCTCAGTTAAAGTCTTTGACTTGTGCTTCTTTTTATTTTTCCAGAGGAATTACAAGGATGTTGCCACTCTTGCAGGTCCTGACATGACAGATCTTCCCCAGAACTGCTGCAACACAGAACAACAGACTGAGTCATGCCTGAGAGTGCTGCCTACTGAAATTTCCCAGCAGGCTGGGCTGGTCTCACCTCCCAAGCCCAAGGTTGCTAAAGAGCAGCCTGTTCTGTGCAGCTTTCATGGAGCCAGGCACAGCCCATTTGTACCATAAAACACAGGGTTGGTTTAACCCTATGCAGAACACAAGGACCAGCCTGGAGGTGGCATTTGTCATTAACCTATAACTTGTTTGTGATAGGTGAGGATTTGGCTCACCACAGTTAACTATGGATTTGCCTGTTGCCCCCAGCAGCTTTCAGGGGAACAGGTCAAAAAGGCTAATGTTACAAAGGGGAGAGAAGAAAGTCTTGGAAGATCTGAATGCTGCATTCTGGGTCTCTGGAAGAGGCAGGACTGTGACCCAGCACCATGGCCTCCAGGTTGCCCCAGGGCTCTGGGACAGTATCAGCACAGCGGGGATTTTATTCTAATAGCACTTGACTTCCCTGTGAAACTACTCTAGGCACAGATAGCTGGTTTCCATACAGCTTTACATTTACTGGTAATCAAATAGCAGAGACTGTTAATTACATGACCCTGTACAAAAGAAACTGCAGTTTCAAGGTTTCATTTATGCTCTGGCTGTTACATTAACGTGGCAAGGCTTTATTGAAATGCAAAGCCAGGGGCTGGCACTCTGGCCCTGTACATAGTTCCTACGTGACAGCTGTAAAGGACCTGGAAACAGCCAAGAGAAATACTAGCACAGGAGAAGAAGGAAGACATTTCTTGCATAGCTTTGAGTCATTTTCTTTTTCTTCACATGGAAGATAGAGGAGGGAGCTGTCAGAGTGTCCTGCAGAGCAGTTATTCTGGACTACTAGCAGCGCAGGGAAGGAAGCCTTTTAAGCCAGTTTCAAAGAACTTTGGAGTCATTTGAACAACAGGAACAGGGTAGATGGAACAGGAGTCAGCAAGAGGGAGCTAAGAGTTGGGGCTAAAGTTACCTGGTGCAAAAGAAATGCAGCCATGAATGAAGCCCAGGGAGCAAGCCTCCTTTGGGAACTCTGGCCTTGGGCTCCTGTAAGACCAGAGATGCTGCAAGAAATAAGAGACAGAATTACCACAGAGAAAGTAAGGGGTACTCAACTCACCTGACAGAATATTGCAGGAGGAACTGATAATATCCCAACCAAGAGAACTTGAGGGAGACCTTCTCACACAGAGTTCAAGGGAACAGTCATTCAGGAAAGCCCTTTACCATGTCCTCCCCCACAGTGAAGTGGGATCACAGGGCAGAGGTCATTCCTGCTACCACAGTTTGGACCATGTCTTCCCAGGTGGTCCTGTGGAGGGGTGAAAGCTGTAGCGGCTTCATTCTGCAGTGGGAACCATAAAAAGACTTTCAGTTCTAGGAATATCCTGTGTGTGGTTGGAATGAGAGTCAGCAAGAGGGCAAGGAAGGGTTGGTTGTTTGCTTTTTTTCACTGCAAGTTTAATTTTCTGTGGAATGTTCTCTTTTCATGCATTTTCTAAAGTAAAAAACAACTCTTCTCAATGTAAAAGATGGCTTTTTGTCAGAAAAATAAACTCTCCAAAATAATCACCTAGTAACCAGTGAAGAGCGCCAAGTTTTGCTTGAAAAGAGTAACTTTTGATATGTTCTGACATTTCAAAATGAAATATTTCATAATTCAGAAACATGAATAGTCTATCTTAAACCACTTCCATGCCCCATGGGAATTGTAGTGTGTGCTCCTCAGTTCCTCAAAGCTGTCCATAAACCAGGTTGTACTGTATCCTTCTGGAGGTCTTGAAGCCTCCCATCAAGGCAATGCAATGAGACACTTTCTCTTGAATTGGCTCATTTCAAAATTAGGTATTTTTGACTTTTTTTTTTTTTTCCATCGGGTATTTTTCAGGAAAAAAAAGGCTTAAGGTTTTCAATAGCCATTATTATCCCATTGCAACCTTTAGAGAAAAATATATTTTCATCTTCATTTACATTTCCATCATGATAGATAAACAGATATATAGATAAACAGAATATATATATATATATATATATATATATATATATATATATATATACTGATCAGCTCCATGATATATAACTCCAAATCTACCCTCCAAAGCTCCAAAGACATGTAAGAGCAGTAATGCTACTTCCTCAATGTCCAAGCAGTAAAGCATGATACCTGTGAGACAAGAGCATGATTAGTGGAAATCATAGAAAATGTGGCTGAATTAAACTTCAAGAACCACTCATGTCAACGAGGACACCAGCCTAAGCCATCTTTAACAGATACTGCTTTAGCCTGCTATGGGAAACATTCCATGTGCCTCCACAGCTAACCCAGGCAATCTCACTCAGTCTTTAACTACCTTTACATCAGGAAGTTTCTCCTAATGCCTTAATGAAATTTCCCATTATGAACTTTAAGCCCATTACTCCGTGTTCTGTCCATTGTGGAGAACAGACTGCCTGTTCTGCTCTGCAGCACCTTGGTACACATCTGAAGATCACCTAATCACACACCAGTCTACTCTTCGATGAACTAAACATCCTCAGCTTTTTCCAGATCCAAGTTTTCAATTCTTGGAACCACTTTCCTTCTGTTGACCTACATTTTTCTTTTGGACATTGTCTGCAGTGTCCAAAAGCAGACATGATATCCCATCTGAGTATTAAACAGGGCTACATAATACAGAAGGATGTCTTCACATGTCTTGCCTCTGCTAGTTTTCAAGTAAATTCTTGTTTCACTCTCTAACACTAGCCAAGATTATGCTATTATATTTTCATTAATTCTTCATCTTCATAAGATAAATTCCAGAGAAATTCCAGAATTTTAGCTGATGTGACCTTAATCAATGAAACTATACTTTCTCTTCCTAAGAGAGTAACACAAGATGGTTGAAACCTCTTAAAATTCAAGACTTGATGATCTGTTTATCTGTTCTACAATTGGGATATTTTCCTTTGACAATAACAGCAAATTTACAGCTCGTGATACTGTGAAAAGCCTGGAAACCCTTTGGCACTTTTAAACATCAAGATCTACTCTTAGAAGTACAGTGAGACTTGTAAACCATCTAAATATATCCTCTTAATTATTAGTTTGAATGTTACATGCCTCAGAATGTAAAGGCTTAAATCCTCATGTCTAATTAAAGCTACATATGGAGAGAGAGACAGCGGATTAGGAGGGAGCAGTCTATCTTCTCAACAACTAGCAAATTGTCGTTTTATCTATTTTGAACCAAACAAAGTAGCCTTTAAAGATGAAGAGGACAACAAGTGTGATATGTACCAGTCCTACCACTCAGTGGTGAAGCTAATTACAGAAGAAAGCAAAACCAGACAAGTAATACAGCACTACACTTGTAACCAAGAGAAATAAGTAACAAACATTTACTGTGATCAAACCAATAACTAAAAGTGCACATTACAAATATTTCTTATTCATCTCTAATTCCGGAAGCCCTTCTTTCCCCCTGTTGTGCTAATTGTCTTATATCCAAGGCCTCTGGCCCCCTGCCAGATATTTGCTATTCTCTGAAAAGCTTCTCTATTCTAGAAGATAAATGCCAGCCCAGCATGGAAATCATTTAGCTGCCAAAGAACTGATGGATTTCCAGTTTTGATTCACTGTACTTCAGGACCATTGTAGCTCTAAATACTGTTTGTCTCTTTAGTAATAGGTGTTGGGTTTTTTTAACACCACTGATGTTTGGTGGCAGTATCAATAGAAGGGAATATCAAAAGAATTTTCGATAGAATATTCTGACATGGAAAGATTTTTTTTTTGGTACTTTGAAAATAAACACCACTTTCAGATCAAAGTTCCCAAACAAGGGCTTGGCTGAAAGATTAAAATAAATGAACCCTGACTAAGTAAATTAGGTGTTGGAATTTTTTAAATGTCATCTGCAAAACTCAATACAGCACAGCATTAAGTTCAAGCCTGGTAAGTTCAAGCATGTTATATAGCCAATATTTAGCTGAAATAATTCAGGAGGCAACATAGTCCTGTTCATTCTCTCTGGTCTTGCTGTATTTCTGCTTAGTCCAAGACAACAGCACAAGCAGGATCTGAAACCCTCCTTCAAAAAGTGGTAGAGGAAGAACTAAGAAGGATTCTCTGCTTACCTGTTCTTTAGAGCTCTCAGCCACATGCTGGTTTCATTGCAGGATCTCTTGCCCACTGGCATCTCCCTCTCTTCATCAACCACCTTCCCCAAGGGAAGATGCACAAGTTTTCTGCTTTAGAGCATCTGGACCACATCAAGTCACCCAGAGAAGGAAAGTATCAGTTGGTCCCATGGAGGCAACAAGCTTCTATCCTGATACTGACTGATGTAAGGAACTTGGGAACATGGCTTTTTTCTGAGGCATATGAGGGCTTTGGGAATTAACCTTCCTTTTTAATTCAGTGCAGCATAAGCTGGACTTCATCCTGAAAGAGAAATTCCAGGAAAAAAAAGAACATTGAAGTCCTTTTCCTCAGTGGTCTCTATGGCAGTTTCCTGGCCTGCACCCCTCCAAATTGAGGGGTTGCAAGCACCTGCCTATGTATGTATTTTTTGGCTTCTTTACCTTATGATTTGAGCCTCTATCCTCTACTGAGTGATAATGAACTCTCACTCATTAACTGTATGCCTATGAGGACATCTTCACATCTCTCTGCAAACAGGCAATTGTGCAGCATCAGCATTACATGTCATTACAATGCAGCTAGGGTACTTCAACCCTTTCCTGTACTTTGATCACCAAAGATTAATTACCCTTGACTGAATTATTAGTGGTGATTAAACCTAACAGAAAATAAATGGGACTGCAATATTACTGGTTTATCATTTCGCCAGTGTGGTCATTTGCAAGCAATTTCCTTATGCACAACTTTTTCTTAATCATTATTCTCTGAGAGTTTTTTATCATGTATTAATTAGGTGGAGACAGCTAGTACACAACACTGTATTGCACATTACATGACATATGTAAATCATGCACAAAGCCCACATAGAGCTATATGTACAAAGCTCAAGCTGACTTGGGCAAAACTTTCATCAAAGTCAGTGGAGGTTTGCTTGTGGTACAGTGTGATATTTGTACGTGCAGCTGTACACAAGCTTTGCATATGATTTGCATATGTCATGTCATCTTGACCCAAGATTTGATCAGTTGGTTTACAGGGTCAGTTTCCATTAAAATTACAACTTACAGTGATTCCCTATGAATTGTGAATGTAATACATATTAAATTAGGAACTTGCTGCAATCACAGTACAGGTAGGCAGGAACATCATACAACTCTTCCTTGGACAGTTCATATGTCCTACAATCACAACGCTCTCCCAAGCTCTTCTGTTCACACAATGCATGGGCAGAGGCTACAGAGGCAAACTCATGAATCTGGGCAGGGATATATGGCACCCTGGGCTGTCCTTTGAGACTGCTGACAGCACTGCCAGCCTAACTTTCCTCCGAGGGTAGCTCAGTGCTCAGAGCATCAGGAAATACAAGCCTCTGCCTTTCTCTTTGGCTCCTCTGTAGAACCAGGTATCCTCAGATATTTTGTCACGAGAAGAGCTCCATACTGCCCATTTCTCTAAGGCATCTAGGACATATCCTTCATTTGTCAGGGGCAGCACTTCATCATTACTTATGTTCTTTTTTGCCTCCAGCACATCAATTCTCCTGTATCCAAAAAAAAAAAAAAAAAAAATTTTTTTTTACAACACCTGCCCTTGCTGCCCATTTCAGTCCAAGAAGGAAATAAATTTTTCACCCTAGGCTTTTAATTCCCCAACCAGTAGTCCCTGAAAAGAGAAGGAATTTCTGGAACAAGTCTTTTTTTATATAATGAGTCCACAATCTTGCAGTCTGTGCAAGTCTTGGTTTTGACTTGAGCCATAACGTCACACATTAATTAGTCCAATCCCCATCTTGCATCAGAGTTTTTCTTGTTCACAACAACTGGTTGCTCAAATGTTTTTGCTGCTTTATTCTCAAGCAATTTTGATGGCAGGCTGTGAATACTGTGGCGAGCGCCATGGTTTTAAACTACTCTAACGTAACTCAAGCCTGGAAGTGCCCACTTCAACTCACAGAATACCACTTAATGGTCTCCTGCAGACCTTACCATTACCTGGGAGGCCTCAGAGCTCCTGCAGTGGGGTTGGCTCCAGAGACAGAAATAGCCAGCAAAGATTTCTTTTCTCTGAGCAGAAAATCTCTGCTCTAAAACAGAAAACAACTTGCTCTTTATAAGAATGTAATAAGGTCAATAAGAGGCCTTCCAAGCCAATACTCTGTCTCCCGCAGTGACCAGTAGTAAACACACAGGGAAGAGAGGGGCTTAAGGGGTTTGATTTTTAACTCTTCACTGGCAGGAAAAGGCATTCTCAAAATATGAACTAATACAAGCAATTTCTTTACATTGTTGGCGCTGGCTGTATAACATTTGATGTCCAGAGCCATAGAAAGAGCTCCACCTCTAGGACTTTGTTAAATTTTTTGCTTTTCCAGTGCTGAGATCCCTCAGCTCCTGAACCAGCTCTCCTTTCTGGATAGAGATCATGCACAATGTGCATCCAGTCACCCCCTGCCTTGTTGTGAGGTGCTAAACTCCAGAGTCCAGCTGAAAAGTTTTGCATATAGCTCTTCAATATTTGGGAAATCAGCCACAGGACTGGCTTTTCTTCAGTAAAATCTGCATGACAACCTTATAATTTCAGTGTCACATGAAAGAACGTTTTGTATAACTGCAGAGGTCTAGGAGTGCAAAAAGGAACCCCTCCATTTGATGTTATAGCATGTAAGTCAGCCCTATATTTGTTTAAATGCTCAGATAAGCCATTTGTGACTCTGCCAGAGTGATAGATGTGAGATTATACATAAATACAAAGGTATGCACGCACGCAGGCACACACGCGCACGCAGACAAGCGCACCTTGCAGATCAAAAAGGCATCTGGCTGTCAAACATGAAAAGGAAAACAAAAGGTGTAATTGTCGGCTGTCTCCCTTGGACACCTGGAGCCATGGCTAATGCAATCATCTGAAAGGCACCTCCGAGCATCTGCCATGGCTGTGGCTTTCATGTCAGGCAGAAACTTCTTCCAAAGGAAGCTCAAAGCCCACCGAGTTTGATTTGATTTCTCTGCCCTCTCTTGAGCCCCGTGGCAAAGAGATCCGGGCAGTGCAGCTTCCTTTGTCAATTTAGGGGTTGTTTCTTTTTCTGCAGCTCAGAGGATTTTCAAATGAGTTTGGCCACTGTTCCCTGTTTGCTTTATGCATTAGATGTGCACCTCTGTAGTTGACAGAGATGTGATTTCATACCAGCCCCTATTTTTTTTTCCTAGAAATCCTACTGAAATAGAACACAAAAACACACACCAGTCTGTTTGCATCTCTGGCTCCGAGAAACAATCCTTGTCCTTGCTCCCACCACTGCTACAGTCACCTCTCAGCAGATGGTGCTTTGCCTGTGCAGACTGGTGTGTGTGCAGCCCAAGGCCTGTCCTGCCCAGAGTAAGTTCCTCTGCATCCAGCCACCCTTCCTCAGCAGCTCTCCATAAGGAACAGCTGCCATCGCTGCACCTTGCTGGGTGTGGGAGAAGGAAGGCAAAGCAGCTGTTCCAGAGATGCTGCTGGTGCCAATGGAGGAAGACGCCGGCAGGCAATACTGAAACTACAATGCAGCCTGTATACTGCAGCTGAGAGCTCAGACGTGCCTCTGCTAGTCCATCATGCTCTTCCCTTGAACTGTTCCTAGTTTGTCATCCCTCTAGATTATCCAGCAAATTCCCCTGCTGCTCTGTAGGGCCAGCCAAGACAGAGTTGTATTATGCTTCCCCTAGTTTTTCCCCCTATTGAATTGGTGGTATCTCCCTGTCTGGAGCTGGCAGAGGTGAGCAGCCTGTGGACGTGCAGCAGATCAGCAACAGAGTGTGACAGCAGTCACACTGTGCCAGGGCTCACCCCTCCCAGGGGATGCAGCTCTCTGGCCTCACAGTACACAAGCAATTGCTGTTCTCATACTGCCCAAGGGCTGGCAAACTGGTCACCTCTCCTGACCCAGCAGAGCTCACCAGTCAGATCATGATGCTGGAACACATGCATACGTCTCCTGTACAAGGCAGGGTTTTCATCCAGGGGATTTTCCTTGTCTTATGAGAAAGCCTTAGAAACCTGCATCCTCCAGACATGCTGCTGCAATGTCCATTCACTGTTAAAATTAACCTTTTTCCTTTAGCTTCAGATATTAAATCTGGTACTAGTAAGGAGGTTTTGTGAAGACAATGCAAATCAATTACACCAGAAATGGGCTGTATTCTAGCAAGGAAAAACAAATCAGGTTATTTATTTTCAGCATCATTATCCTGAATTCAGAGTTCAGTATACCAAACCATCTTTTTGGTGTATTACATGTTCAGCTTGATTATACTGGTATAGCTCCTTTGAACTGATGGAGCTGTGCACAAGCAGAGCAAATAGGAGTCTGGGTCTTAAAAATAATATAAGAGAGCAAAACCCTACCTGGCCCCTAAGTGATTGGAAGGAGAAAGGAAGAGCAGGTGCCAAGGGAAATCTTCAAGTACTATCGCCTCCCAGGCAGAGGAAGCCAAGCGATTTCAAGCAGATCTGGAAGCTCTGGTTGTTTTATTTTGCAGGGAGATCCCCATCCCATCTGCAGTGCCAGAACCCAGAACACATGCTGGGAACATTTTAACTGGAACTAGCATGTAGGCCTTGAAGAAGCTGCTAATTCCCACTACATGTAAGAAGCTACAGCCTCTCTTTGCCAGGGTTGTAAGAAAGAGAGAGACAACCTCATTCCCTAGAGGTTGTTATTATCCCCCCAATATTACTATTCCTCAAATTCCATAATATTCAAGATATTATTATTCTTCCAAAGCCTTGTCAGCATGAAGCTGCTTGTAATCCAATCCCCGCCGTACAGCAGCCAAAGATAGAGCCACCCTGTGAGGTATTTGGCTCGTCTCTAGAGAGCAGAGGCCCCGGCAGCCACAGGCTTCATCGCATCGAATGGCTCACAGGGGAAGGCAGAGGGACCAGTGCTGGGGTGTGGGTGTAGACCCCCATCACTCTGGACCAACTCAAGCCTTAATGTATCCGAAATGCCCAAAGTTTTAACCCTGCCCTGCTTCCCCCCAGCACCACCGCAAAGGCACATCACTGCCTGGAACAAAGAGTCACAGCGGTGGAGACGCACGTGACTCCTCGCATCAAAGCCCCGAGTCCCAGCGTTAAGCGGGCAGGGTTAAGCCTGCCTGCACCGTGTGAATGGGAAAGCCCAGGACTCTGCTTATTCTGGTCACTTTGAGCCTTTGATCACGAAGCTGATGCAAATTGTATAAAAAGGCAGCAATCCTTGCAGGCACCCTCCCCCCTCCCTGACTCCTGAGCCAGGCTGCCCTCCCCTGGGAAAGAAGACGGAGGACTTGAGGGCAGATTCACCTCTCTTGCACATCTAGAGTGATTGCACTGACGTCTGTGGAGTTATTTCAGGTTTGGACTTGTGTAAAAGAGATCAGCTTCTCAACAGAAGATTCTTGCTTGGAGCAACAATTAGTTTTGCTCTCTGAGTGCTTGCATCGGAAACCCCAGATCATTCACACCATCTCTTAGCAAAGTCGAGCCAGGACGACATTGTTTGACAACACATCTTAAGAAGCTATTCAGCAGTGGAAAGTGAGACAGAGATGTGATGGGGAAAATCAAGACTATTTCTGAATTTGCTCCAAGCAGAGGAGAACAAAAATTACAACTGAGAGCAGAGAGGCAAGGAAAGATTTGGGTGTTCATACCCCACCTAAACACACTGTCTGTCCTTCAGTGATTCATGACAAGACTACAAATTGCTTTAATGCCAAACCTACGAAGCTTCACACTTTAAAAAAACATCCTGTCCTAGAAATATTGCCTCTTGCTTATTCAAACTCAACCTATGAAAAAAACGAGCATTTTTCTTCCACTTTATTTTCTTCAGATTCAGTCCAGTGGAAATTTAGCAGCCCAGATTTATTCAGGCGTTTTGAAGTCAGGCTGTGGTTCCTGCTACCTGATCCCACTCGTCTGGCATCTGGCACAGTCCTGCTTTTGTTTCCTATGACTTAAGCATCAGGCTTTACTGATGTGTGGCCATATTTTGCTCAGCCCTGCGGGTCAAGTGAATTCCATGTCTGTATTGGTTCCCAAGGGGCCAAGAAGGCGGTTGGGTATAAGCTCTCACATAACCTCTTCTTCTGCAGCCAACTTTCCAAACAGCTCTTATTGCTCTTCATGTTCACTGAGGGGCTTTTATTTAACTTGGCAACTGCTGTCACTTTTCATGTCCATTTCCGCACTGTCCTTTTGATGTGTAAATTATCGCTGGATATTGGCAAACAGGACAATTTGGGTATTGCTGAGGGCCCCTAGCCTGACTTCCCCCCACCTTCTACAATCATACAGGCCTCATTGACTATCCTTCCTCCACCCCCCACTTTCAATTTGTTGAAGTAGCCTGAACATACACAGTCAGTAATGTGACTACGTATAATTGGACACTGCAGCTTTCTGTATCCTGGGTCTTTGCCTGCGTTCCTTTCTGATTTAATGTACAAATTGGTTGTGGTGCCAGAGAGGTCCTGATTCAGCAAAGTGTTTCAGTACACACCTTTAAGGAAGAAGCAAAGCTCTGTCTTGAAGAAGGACCAGACACCCTAAACTACACTGCAGAGCTAAGAGAGGGCTTAGGCTTAGGACCCATGGGCTTTGTAGCAGCAGCATTCCAGGTTCAAACAACCCAACCAGTGTTTGGAAAGAGCCAAGCTTAAGATATGGATGAGTCCATAGTCAACTCACATAGATGGTGCCTAATCCAGCCAAACCATATGGGCAGGAGCTGGACCCTCACAGAAATACCAACCTCATGGCTGAGGCAGCCTTCCTCCACACAAGAAAATGTGTTTACAAGAAGGATAATGGACAAGTCTGGTCTTGAATTGAGTTCAAAGCTATGCTTACCTGAGATTATGCAGCTGAGCTTCTGCTGCCTTTGCTAGGGACATTTCTCACTTCAGACGCCATCATGCTGTAACTTGGGACAGATGCATTGTGTGTTACAGCACCTCAGCAAGAATATTCCATGACATGAGATTTCTACTGTAAGTCTGGGCAGCACAGATCCTGCCAGCACTACCATCTCCAACTCCTCAACCCATATACACTGTACAGCTACAAAAGCTGGATCCCTGTGGAGGCACAGCATAGCACCTCGCAGTGTCCCCTTTCCATCCACTGCCTCTCCATGCTCCTGCTCTACTAGAATCTTCAGGAAGAAACCACAGAGAACTGCACCTGAACCATCTGCACCCAAAAGAATAGACAAGGTGGAGCCCAGTACTCACCTCCCTCCCCAAACACACTGAGATAAAGTGCAGAGAAGCTGCCCAAGGTGACAGTTACTGCAGGCTGATGGGAGTATGCTTTGGTGTGGGCTATTCTATACCATATGTAGGTACAGGAGCCCAGGACTCCACACCCAGGGTTTCCCAGCCAGAAAACTATTTATTTTGCCCCACCATAGGCACAAAATAACGTGTACACAGTTTGAAAAACAGGAGGGGCCGGACTTGGGTGTGAAATGAGGAATATGCTGATACCACTGTATAAATTCAGTGCCTTAATGTGTCACCACACCCTTATGAACCTTTGGCAAAGTAACTTCTGTACTCTGTCCTCCAGTTTGTTATCCCTGAAGCAGAGGTAGCACAGAAGTGGTGTAAGAGGAACACAACAACTGTGAGGCACTCAGAGCCCAGGCCTGGAGATATGCAAATAGTAGTTCAATAAATGGTGTATTGAACGATAGCCTAAACAAGGGACTTCTGAAGGGTTTCTCACAGCGAATAAAATTGCCCTGCTCAGGGTAGCTGGTCAGCATCTGGACATGAGGAGAGGATCCTGAGGGTGGTTAGCCATGGGAGAGAGAAACTTACTTCCTCTTTACTTTGCTTGACTTGTTTTCAGGGAAGGGGAACGGCTGTCAGTTGGTTATTGTGGCACATGTTTTTTCTGTATTTGCATTTCAACTCAAGGGCATTGAGAGCAGCTGGAAAGCAGCTATTTTGTCCTGTTTAAATAAATAATGTGTGTGGCAGGTTGGCGTTCTCACTGTACCCAGCCTTTGCTTGAATATTAGCTGTGGGAGATGCTTATGGCTTGAGACTTGTAAAAATAAGATGTTTCTGACTGATTCTCTGAAGGTTGACCAACATATTTAAAGAAACCCCTTTCTGCACAGGCTGGTGTGGTTAGAAGTAAGCTTTGTGATTTTCAGAGCAGGATGAGCTCAGTTATGGGTTGCTCCTGTTGTTGGGAGGTGGCCTCCATCTCCTTTAACCCAGAGAAATAGTTCACCCTAAAAAGCTGGCTCAGGGATTGCAGTGTGCCATCCAATGCTGCTGTGGGTGTGGCAGGTGGTAGGGCAGTTCCTCCAAATACAACATCCCAGAAAAGTGAGGGAACAAAGTGAGTGTAAGCTACTATCATTTTAATAGACACACACAAAACACACACATGCTCAAGCCCTTTAGTTTTTCTAGGCTACAGCAAGGGCACTGGTCTTGTTTTCCTGGGATTGTTAACACCTGAAAAGCCAGGAGTTCATCTCAGTGACTTTGAAGCAGTAGAACCTTGAAGATATAATATGGTTTAAACACATGGAAATTCCTTCAGGCCTTAATTAATTTAGTATTCTTCCACAGAAAGACTGTTGGCGTTGTAAATTATTCATAAGATATTATAGACTCACTGATCTCAAATTTCATACAAAATTACAGCAAAGCTTTCAAAATGTGAAAAAAAACAGCTCTCAAATTAACCCCTTGCATAATGCGTTTATAAAATTACATCCATAGGGGGTATTTTTTTTTGTTGGGGTTTTTTTTTTCCTGTATGATTCTATCATCATTATTGCTAATACATATAATTACCTTTTGTTTAATGAGATACTCTACCAATTTCATATGAAAAACAACAGCCACTACCAGCAAAACCCAAGAGCTCATTTGATGAAAAACTGAGACATAGTCATCACTAGTGCTTTAGTTGTTTCACTCCAGGTTTAATAAACTAGGCCAGTGGACAGAGAATATCAAATAGCAGTTGCTGTTCGATCTGTCTCATACTCTCAATTTTATTCTGCCTACAGATTCCTCTTGATCAAAACCCATCATGCCACAAAACAGATAAATAAACAGAGCATAATGATAGCATTTTCCAAACCAAAATGACATCCAGTTTGGTGCTCTCTTTCAGTAAATTCTTGCAAATATTCCTTTCCCAAGGCACTAAGAACATAAGCAAGACATCAAATCATTTCTTTGAATTGTTGCAGAGGGTGTGAAACCTGGCAAGTTGGCTCCATAACAGACTATGAAATATTCCAAGAGCTGCAATTATTTACTGCAAAATTTGCTGAAATTTAGAAAATTTATGATGTAGAGGAGTGTGCTGGGTACTGGGAGTTTCTAATAAGATTTTTCTCACAAAGAGAATAAATCTGTTCTTCTCAAAGAGATGGTTCATATGTATGCAGTGACAGTAAAAACAGTTTGAACTGATATTAATGCAGTCAAACAAACCACTTATTGTTAAAAATACTCTGTGATTTTTTGTAGTTAATAAGATGTTAGAAAGTACGGTATGCAACCAATGCCACAATATTATTCAATAGAGAAATCAAGAGAAATCAACAGTCACTCAGGACCAAGATTATACAGATCATCATCAAACACTCAATAATCAGTTGTCTAACTATTCATTGTCACCCAACAAGTCGCTGGGATACAAAACACACAAGCAGAATTGTAAATTAATCTCACCGTCCCCTCTATGCCTTAGTCTAAGCCTAGTACCTTATTGATATTGAGCAAAATATCTGTATTGATTTGGTTTTAACATCCCCATTTCAGGCACACTTCCTTCCTCACATGCACTGCAACATTCCAGTCTCTCCTGTATTTTCTACCCCCCACATTTCTAGCCCTTTCCCCTTCCCACACCCCCAGACTTTCCCACATCCACTCTGGACTTAATTTCCAAGTTCCCCCCCACAGCTAACCTGGAACTAGATCCACACCAACCTGCTGACTGGTTGGGTGGCTGCTACCCTACAGGAGGGATAACAGACATCACTGTCATTACTTGGAGGGATTTCTAATAAAGTCTCCTTGACCTAACTGTTGATTTGTACAAAATGTGTAGGAATGTAATATCTGAGAGATGGCTATCCTATGTCAAAGGCCAGCCAATGGATTCAAAAGTTATTAAGAGATTGACTGGCAGGCAGGCAGAATAAGATCATAAATTTCATTCCCTTAGGAAACCAGAATAAAAGGGACTGGAGTTTTTTTTCTTTAATCCAGCAATGCTGAAAACAAGAAATATCTACAATTCAGGAGGAGGGTCCCCAGAGTCATGAGGGTACAGGGGGAAAAAACAGTAGTAGATGAAGTTATGTGTTAGATTTTTTTTTATTTTACTGTATATTAAGTATTTTGTAATATTATTTTTTATATATGATTTTTTAATTTTTTTTTTTTCAAACTAGATCTAAATTTTGGCCTGATTAGGTATGGTCAGAAGCTATGCACTACAGAAATACACCAACTACATGCAGCTAGCCAGAAAGTCATGAAAGACTGAGACACCAAACTGAGTAATTTTGATGTAACTGAACATTAAGGCTCAGTTTTAACATAGTCAGAGAAAGTTATTGAATACGTAAATACAAACGTGTCTTTTGTTCTTCCACGAGAATTTTCCACAGATCTTTTCTGTCTTTAGGAAAGCAAGGATTAGTGACTGGAGATCAGTCTACAATCTGTCAGAAGCATACATAAATCTTACATATGAATTTCAAAAATTAGATAAATGGAATCTTTGTGTAATTTTTCTTGCCATAAAAAGTCCTAAGGAAAGAAAATAGTCACGCCAAATGTCTCCTGTGTGTGGTTCAGACTCTGCAAGCAGAGATTCTTGGAAATTTTGGCTGAAACAAGGTAATCAAAAATGGTTTACTGAGTTGAAAAAATTTGTTTTAAAAAAATGTCTTAACAAATATTGACCTAATCCCCAAAAGGCTCTTGACTGAACCATAGATTCCTTGCAGTTCTGATGTCTTGGCTAGCAAGGTGTGCTAGTCCCAAAGCAGATGTACTTAGCAGATATCCTCCAAGATCTGAAGTGAGGGGCTTTTCACCCCTCAGCTGCTCATGAAATTAGCAACCCTGCCAGCTTTGAACCCAAATCAAATAAAAAATATTTTCAGAAAAATGGAAATCCTTCTTTCTTAGCCAACTTTCCTGCATGTATTTCTCTTTGTGAACTAGAACTCCCAGCTGCAAGCTTGTGAACACTTCTGGATTCAAGCTTCCCAGCCATTGCAAAACAGACATTTTCTTGATGGTCTTATCTGAGTAAAGGGGACATAAAATCCTATTTTCTGCCTAGTTCGTTGGAGGATAGACCATTTCTACCAGGCAGCCACTTTAAAAATGGGGCATATATCATAGGTCTGCTCCTCAACTCTCTGGACAGAAAAAGTAGGCACATGGTCCACATAGGTGTTCAGCTGTTTTTAGATACCCCTGAGAATCCTATTAGTCTGCTAGCTACCGCTCCAGACAAGCATGGGTCAGATGAAGGTCCTATGTTATTGCTGACAGCCCCTTACTGGACATCTCAGATACCCTTGCACATCTCAAATGGCCTCAAATTACATAATGCTTGAGGAACTAGATCTCACTCATCAGGTCTATGTGATCTTATGCAGACAGATACACTCCAACCCTGTCCACACACCAAAATAACTGGATGCAGTCTAGCTCTAATCTCAGAGCCACATCATCACTTTGGCACAACACTGAATTGAAGCTAATCAACCCAGACTCACAGTTCACATCTGTTTGCAAAAGACCATGTAAACATAACCCTTCCCAGAAAAGAGATCCAACAGAGTCCCGAAATTCTCTAACAGTCTTTTCAAATTCTGGTTTCCAGACACAACAATCACTTTGTCTCTCCTCTCCGCACTTGCTGGCTCCACTGGATGTGCTTTATTTTGCTAGTCCAAAGCACTCCTAGAGCTGGTGGTCAGTGAAGTGATCCTTTATACCATCAGCACTGGTATAGGCAATTCTCTCCCTTTTTGCTAGTCCTTAGGAAAAAAAAGACATTGTAGCACTAATGACAGAAAGGATGACAACTCGGTCTCAGGAGATGATCTGATCATTCTGGTGACTTCTTGCAGATAAGAAGGTGAGTACAGTGAAAAATGAGTGCAAGACATTTTCACAAACCTGACCCACTTGAGAGAGGTCAGATTCCTGACCCAGTAGCTATTCCCTAGATTGCTGAGGACCACTCCCTTGGAAGACCACAAACTATTCCGAGAAGCAGAAAAGGAATAGAAGTTCCCACAGTCATTTCTATTCCTACTGATGTTTACACAAGCTTCTAAGTTTTTCTTATCAATGTGCAGAACATCATTGGTTTTTTGGACTGGCCTACTGTAGTTCACTGTACAGGAGGGACAATCATTTATTTATAAGATTTTTTGTTATTGAAAACCAGCAACAACCTCTTACCAAGTGACTCAGAGCTTCCTACGCCATGGCATACCACTCTTCTCTTTGTATATGAGTTGCACGATGCTCCCAGTGTGACCTATCATCAGCTTAAGAATTTCACAGAAGAAGTGAAAGATTCAGGGGGAAAAGTAGAACTTTTTAGGGAGCCAGAGGGAGAAAGGGGACTGACAACAGAAGTATCCATCCACCTGAGACACATACACAAAAATCTGGGATACATCTGCATATTGCATGCAACAGGTTGCATCATTTAACAATGTTTTTCTTCCTAACTGCTCATTTCAAACTCTTCCACAAAAGAAATCAATTACTAATGACATACAGCCCTACTTTTCTTCCTGAACCCATAATTGCTTCCAATTTTAAGCTAAAATTAGCCATTCATGCTATCCAAATGAGCATAGTTTAGTGCTGATGTACATAAGTGATGCTTTAGATGGTTGAACATAGCTGATCTTTGACAGCTTCTTATAAATTACAGTTTCCTCTTTACACTGAGAACTTTTCAGAGGCGACAGATGTGTGAAAGACAGGACTGAATTAGTTGAATAGCCTGTAAAACTCACCAACCTGAGATTTGCAAATATGAAAGCTCAGAATTCTTACAAATGCAGCTTGCAAGAAGAATAAATCACATCTGGCCTCTCTTTCAGCCTACATCCTTTGCATTGTTAGCATTTAACTCGTAACAAATAATAAACAATGGTAATAATTTAAAGCGCTGGCATAGATTGTGTTGCACACTGGAGGACACCCGGAATCCATCAAATTAAGTAAAAAGTAAGAGTAATGATAATAATAATACCACAATTTTTTATTTCTTCAACAAGTTAGAAAACGTACTGTGGGAAAGCCGAGTTTTGTCAGACACAAACCTCCATCAGGAGTTTGTGGCCCTGTGCTGAGTGAGGGATACAGGGGAAACAAGGTCTGGTTACTTCGTAACTTCAAATAAAAGTTTTAAGTTGAAAGTCATCCCTGTGGCAAAGTATGAAGTTGACATTTTGTTCTAATTTTTACATCTTTTCTACCTTGCTCTTTGTTGAAGCAGTTCCAGCAGTACTTCAAATTATGTGACTCGTACTTGTCAAGCAGATAATCTGTTCTCTCAGCAGGCAGAGCTGAGTCTTCTAGTGATAAGCATTTTGTTTTCACTTACACATAAACATAAGCAAATATATGTGTATGCATGAGGATGCAAAACCAAAGAAACATGCCTGGCACTTGAGGAGGGGAGAATGAGTTTCATAGTGGTTCCTTTGTTCTGGGGGAAAGGAGAAAAGGTTTCAAACCACAAACTGGCAGCCTTCCCCCCATCTTCTCTGTTCTCCATGGAGAGAGTGTGGTCAGGATCACAATCTTCTCCATCTAAAGGGCAACTGAGGAGGTTTTCACTTGTTAAGTGCCCTCATAGTCCTTAGAATATCCAGTACACAAGTTATACTTCAGCAGTGCGGAGGAAGAATTTCACCCACAGAAAATTTGCTTCTCAAATTCTTGTTCTCAACATGACTTATATCAGTAAATAAAGCAGACAATTCCAATCACGTTATTATTCTGTAAAGTTCACTCTTTGATTAGCTATTCTCTTTGGAAAATTCATGCACCAGTCTCAATCTAAATGCACTTTGTTCAAGCCCCATTCCGCATTCTGTGCTTCTTAAAGAAATAGGCTTCAGACTAGTAAAAATTGTGATGACTGTTTGTCATACACTCTATCAGCAGCCCAGCATACACTTTACAAAAGTCTCCCACAAGAAATAAGATAAATAGCACTGTCCCACTGTTTCCTAAGGTAGAAGGCAGAAACAAATTACCCAGCTAATACACAAAGTATACAGAATATATTACCAAAAGAAAAAAAAAAAGAGTATGTATTATTAGCTCTAAATTTATACTCCAATTAAGTTGTCCATCTCTTTGAAATCAGACGTATTACCTTACTACTTTCAGGCTTGTGAATAGCATTTGTGAACATTAAAAGGCAGGGGTACTAGGAAAGTTTTCATTTTTCACACTGTCGTTACAGGAGCAAGGTTTTAAAGGTAAAAACAGTCCACAGGCTTCACATGACTAGTGCAAGTTCAGCCACACACCAACATCAATCACCACCTATTTGCAAGCATTTATCTTCTCCCAGTTTATGGCCCTCAAGTTACAAAACAAAATACCAAGTGAATGTGCTGAACAGGGTGACTGGAGAGAGGCTGCTCTAACCAAACTGGAGGAGGTCTTTAATAACCACCTCGAATTCACTCCATCCTTTTTGCATGCCCTCAGCTGCAAGCCTGTACCTTCTCCATGCTGAAGCATCTCTTCATAAACTGCTCTTGTTTTGGTGATTTTTATGAAATTTATTGATTTTTAGACAGAAAAATACTTCTGTTTGTTCCTTTTTCCCAGCTCAGCTAACAGGCTATGTGTTTCTTCAAGCAGGAATTGTCCCTCTTCTACAAATAGAAAGCACAAAGCACTACTAAGCACTACTGAGCACTCCCACAAAGAAATAGTAATTCAATGCAAATGAGGCAAAAGCAGTAGTCACAGAAATTGTCTGGTGCTTCTCTTGACCAATTCCCTCTGTATTACTATAGTGTGATTACAGCAATGAAGAAGTGGCAGAAGCAGAGCAACCTTCCAGACCCAATAACCCCAGTGACATATTGGAAATAAAGTAATATAAGCATCCACTTGGAAAAATAAGTCAGGAACAGCCATACAAAAAAACAATCCATTAAAAAAGTCCTCCCACATATCCTGGGATGCATCGTGCTCCAGAAATTTTTGCCAGTTTTATTTGTTATGACACGCTTAGAACAATTTCATGGAATCATAGAATCATTTAGGTTGGAAAAGACCTTTAAGATCATCAAGTCCAATCATGTGCTTGGGGATTCCTGGTGCAGTAAAGGCCAATGGCAGATTTCAAGGACAAATAAAAGTGATTAAAAGGTAGTCTATTTGTTTAGCTTGGAATTATCCCACTACCCTACCCTTTATCAGAGCATTCATTTCACAAAATGAAATAAATCACAACTGTTTCAGGTCATTCTATAATTTCTTCTCTTTCAGGTATTTTATAGTTGCTAATCTATGACTTGGATGGAAAAGTAGTACGTGATTGTGTAATTAAAGATCATATCAGCATACAGCTGCTCAGAAGTCAAAGTCTGAACACACTACTATTTCTGCCATTGAATACACAAGTTTTAATATGATGTCCAGGACTTGTCACCTGATAGACTGAAGAGATCATCAGATCCTTGGGACAGGATGACAGAGTTCAAGTCCAAAAGAACAGATCCCACATAGTCTATTAATAGACATGTCAGTTAAATTCCCACCACATGTATAATTAGTGTCTGGCCATCTATTTGGAGGATCTGGGTTTACCTGCACAGCAAGATTTAGCACTTCAAGACTACTTAAATAATTACAAAAATCAAAGATGTCTTCCCAGGGGGAAAAAAAATAGGGGTAGGGGGTAAGAAAAATTAACTCCTTACACCCAAGCATCCGAGTCTTTCAGTTATTTCCAGGTTTATTTCTGTATATTTGCACTGCAAATGGACATAGGTATCAGAAAACAAAGCAGAAACACAAATCAGCATATTTGGTATCCTACAGTTTCACACTGGTGCCAATATACAGCCTCACCTAGTCTGCATGGCAGAAAAAGGAACAGAGCAATACAGAAAGTACATCGTATAAAACAGACCCTCCTCTTCATTTCCAGATTAGCAAATTTTCTCCACTTACCCACTGTGGTCACATTTTGCATAATTAACCTATTTCATTACAAGAAGGAGTGCTTTTCTTATGAGAAATAGGAACCCAGGTGCTGCAAGTTATGAAGATTTGTTCAGAAAATCCCATTTTTAAACCCTGCTCAGGTGCACTTCCTAAACTAAAAACAGCAATGTTACTGATGAAACAAAATGACAAGGTGGGAAGAGGAGTGAAAAATACTAACTGAGAACCAAGGACATCACAAAATGAATAATGTTTAATCCGTCTTAATGCTACCAGGAAAATTAAGTTTAAGCTGCACACTTAATTAGTCTGCTAATGCTGTTTGATGGGCCTCCTCGTAATGCCAAGACCACTGGGATCTTCCCTGTATCCCCGAGAAACCTCAGATTTTTCATTATGTCTGCATCTATAGCACAGATACGACTTAATCATCCCTTCCCTTGCACTTTCAGCCTACCAGTGTTGACACATAATTCGTGTCCTTTTTGCTAAGGCGTTCACAGGGAGATGGTGCATGCTGTTCACAAAGAGTTTTCAGATTGTTACAGCTGTGCATGTGAAAATCTCACCTACCTCCGGGGCGAGTCAAGTGCTTCCAGGCTCCAAAAAGCTGAATGTGTTTGTCAGGTAGAGCAGTCCTACAAGCAGAACCGCACAGCGTTGTAGTCTTAAAAATAATGTCTGGGAGACCAGCATCTTAGCAAGATGCATGAAACACAGCTCAGAGGGTTATCAGCCTTGATGTTAACAACAGGAAAAAATCATTCCCCTTATAGCATTGGATTAAAAACACTAAAGAGGAGGTAGATGTAAAGACCTCAGAGTTACTCTGTTTCATTGATTAGCTTAGAGAATTTGTTTGTTAGAGATTGGATAAGGTCAACAAGTCCAAAGGCTCCTTAAGTCTCTGTTTGGTTGACGGATTTTGAACAGCACAGCAGCACTTTAACCTTTCATCCCAGAGCTGGAGGCCAAAAGAAGCTCTCTAGCACTAATTACTGAGGGTCAGATTTACTCCTAGCAACAGGATCCACCAACCAGCAAATCAAATGCCATCCTTCTGATTAAAAAAAAACAATCCACTTAAATGAGCACATGATAACAGTCTGATCCTCCTGGGGGCATTGAGCATTAGCTCCAGGGACATTAATTAGTCCTGTAAGGAAATGAGCAGAGATACTCAGCCAGACCTGGCTGCAGTACCATCTCTCTTTCAAACACAAAGCAGCAACAGATAGTAACAGGTTTATGTTCCACCTGCATGGTACCACTTAGCCCATGCTCTGATTCTAGCCTGCTCTCCAAGAAAATGTTTTAATGCAGTATAACAAAACCTGACAGTCTATGCCTCATGCTGAACCAAGGAAAGCAGTTGGAGATTACAAACACATTGAGCCAGGTTAGTCTGATCACTCCTTCCTGGTTTTTGACTGAGAACGCTGACTTTTAAATTTCAGCTTGATGGAAATTTTTTTCCAATAGAGGGATACCTGGTAGTCTCTCCCTCCAGTTGAAGAGAGATACAAGGTATAAAGAGCTTTCTTCCCTAGATTATGCAAAGAGAAATTTATGCATGTATGCACTAAAGTTACATGTAAAAATAAATACATCTGTGACCAGGCTCATCAACATGGACCAGGTTATTTTTATGAACTGCCCTTTATACCATCAGTGTTTCAATATGCAATCTGCAACTACTTGTGGCTTCTACAGCACCTTTTGCTCTTTGACACATCACAGAAATACTCTTTGCATCCAGCAGCGGGAAATATTTCAGTACATGCATTTTTGATTTATAAGTTTAATTAGAAACTTTTATGCTTTATACTGAAATACCTGGAGAACAGTTTGGGTTGTCTGATCATAAACAACAAAATTAGAATTCCAAACACATCTTCCCTGTATCTTCATGTCCATGATTTCTTGTGCAATCCTCAAAGAGAGTATTGCAAGGCACACAACAAAAAAACTGGCATCACATCTGCTGTTCTTACCTTCCAATTCACTAGATATTTCAGCACATGCCAAACACTGTAAAAAGAACTTCTCTGAAAGCAACAGGAGAAAAGTTTTAGAACTGTGCTAGGGTAAGACCTTACCAGAGCTCCTGTAGGCTTTCACAGATGGCAATGGCTTGAACTTCACAAATGTAATGCATTAACATGCAAATAATCCACCGATTTTAACAGAGCCAAGTAACAAGTACAGGTCTTGGCCCTGAGTGCTCAGCAAGCAAAATGAGAGCACACAACACTTCTGGAACAATGCAAAACTGAAGTGGTAGCATTATCTTTATCTGATAGTTAAAGAAACCAAGGCACAAAGTTTGAGCTGTCTTAATCAGTAACAGGAAAGCCAGAGATACAATTAATATTCTTGTGACTGTTCATCCACACTCTTACCCCTTACACTACCATAATGAGCCTGTGGAAATAGTAGGGCCCCAACCAAGTTTAAAGGCATAAAGGAGGAACAAGATGATTCTCTGTTTAAAACTCTGGAATTAGGGCTTAGAGCAGCAAAATTGAGATCCTAGCTCTGTGACATTCTTACTACAAGGCATTGAATGGTTAATTTAGTGCTATCATATTTGAGGTCACCTGCTGTAAAACAAAATTAAATACATTTTCTTTCTTGCAAATCCAGAGCTTCTTTCTGTCCCTTCGGTAGATTTTCCACATACATATACAGTTTGGCAAAAATACTTTTTCCTGAAAAGAGGCTGACCAAAAAACATTCAGCCAGCCTTAACCAGGAAAGGAACTTTCTCATTATCTGAGTTTATCAAAGTCTGAAAGGGTTTTGGTCTTTTCTGAGGAGTCTGCACAATAATGTAGCACAAACAAATTGTAATCCCGGTAGAGTACAAAATAATCTTATTCAGAGCATCCGTGGAATGGGCTCATTATCTTAAGACACAAAATATTATTTCTAAACACAGTCCCCTGTTTAGACACAAGAAGTCAGAAATGGCAGTGGCCAGAACTGAAAAGAAAGCATATCCCATAAATCCTTTTACACTCTTAGCTGGATGGTTGAGTGTTTGCAGAAAAGGCTCGTTAGTCACAGAATAAGCACAGTGCTTAAGAACTCCTCCAACTACAGCAACAAGATTTCCACCTGCTATATTTCACCCATTTATTTCAGTCCTCTCAGTAATGATTGCACCACTGAATATTCCTGCCTTGAGCAGAGGTGCCATCTCCTTTAACAAGGGCCCATTAAGCATTCTTGAAGGACTGGAGACACTGGAGGACAGGCAAAGATGGGGAAGATGGCAAAATTTAAAACTGCCTGATAATCTTCTTACAGGCATTTTGTAATCCCCTCTGCCCCCTTTTAATGTAGAGAAACTTAGCATTAAAAAAAAAAAAAAAAAACTTAGCACAAAAATTTCCTCAACTGCTCTGGCTCTGCCTCCTGTCACCCACTGACACAACTTCCCAGAGCCTCTGTGCCAATGCTGTAGCAGAAGATAATTCCTTTGCCTGTGAAAAAGAACAAAGGGCATCGTCTATGGCAGTGTGTCAGCAGCTCTAAAGAGCACTGGGGAAGAGGAAAATCCAGATCTGAACTCTCCTCAAAGAGCCAGGACTCTGAGTCCAGCATAATCCATGGTTTTACCAGATAACTTTGATAAGGTGTCTAATTATTGTCTGAGTAACCCCTTGCTATCCCTAAAATCAATTACCTCTCTTTCTGTATTGATTAAAACAGCTCATTGCTATTTTCTCACGATCCTGGTTGTCAGCAGCCCTGTTAGATGCATTTTCTGTGTGCAGACTATTCTCCTTTGGCTTTTGCAAGTGAAACCCCTATGCAGAGGATCAGACAGTAGGAAATTTTCTTTTAGTTTTCTTTTTCTTCTCCCCACATTCTCCACTCACTGAAGTTATTGACTGGTACACCAAAGTGAAACTACCTTAACTTTGTACATTCAGCAAGTAAGTGATCTGAAAGCTATACTATAGCATATTCTCATATAAAAAGTGCACCCTGATGTGTTACACCCTCTATTTGTAAATCAATGAATTAATTATTGAGCCAATAATTCCTGTTTCATAACAATAACCAGAGGGTGCCCATGGAAACAAAAGCATAGAGTAACTTTTTAATCCTCTGAAGTAGTCCCCTGATACAACCTCTGCGGTCTTGTGTTTTGTTATTCTGTTTATAAAGCTTTCACCAATCAACAGAACTGGGACATGTGGTGCTTGGACTACCAGCGCTGTATCTAAGAGATTATGGACAGTTGCATCTTTACTACCTGGATCAAATTCTAGTTTAAGAGCTGTACCAAGGATTCAGGCTTTCACAAACAATCTCCCTACTCTCATCATTTAATATTTTATTGTTATCATGCCTCAGGGCCCCCTACAACTATTGTGGCCCCTGTAATGCCAGTCTCTGTACAAGAATAATGGGAATCCCAAAGAGCCTGCAATCAAAACAGACAGGACAGACTCAGGCTGCAAGAAAAGGAGTGTTACTCTGCCCAATTTTCTAAATAGAGAGTTTAAGGCAGAAAAAGATGTTGTGATCAGCTTTGACTTACAGTGTTTCAACATCATCCCTTATGTTTCTTTCTCAAGCCTCAGCTCCTAGATGCTCCTGCCTTCATTAACAGCAGATGAGACCAGCTCTGAAGGTGAAATGCCACCCTTGATCCACAGTCCAGGTGTAGCATGTGCAACAGGAGAACCCTGTGCTGCTGTAACAGGACTTACTCACAAGGAGGGAGGGTACCACTGCCAAGAACACGGGTCAGGAACATGAAGAGGTTTTGCCCCCAAGTCTTTTGAACCTTGCCTTTGTCTTGCACTGGTTCCAATAAGACTATATCGGAACGCTGGTTAAACATATTCTTGCAGAAGTTTTTGACATGAAAAATATTTTGACCTGAATAACTTCACAAAGAACTTTTTTATGAACACAGAAATTTAGGAAGTTTCAATGAAAAGTTAACAGCATAGAAATTTAACTTCTTTTCTGTACCAGTCCTCAGAGAAATATCTCCTCCCCTGCTAAATACAAATAACCCTAACTTTTTCTATGCTACATTTTGGCAGGATGAGAAAAAAAGATCTTTCCAAAGATGAAATCCAGGAATACATAAAAAGATAGTAGTACCTGTGACATAAACATCCCAATTGTTTCATGGGTTACCAAATGGCAGGCAATATTTTGGGAACATCCTACTCCTGCATACCCCTACCAGGTCTCAAAGTACTGGAACAAAGAAAGTGGAGGGGAGAGAGAGGCATAAGGAACATAAATAACTTATTCAAGGCTAACCAAGAAATATTAGTCAAAAACAGGAATAAGCTCTGTCCCAGTCTCTACCATATTAACCCTGACCTCCACAGACATATGGACTTTTTGTAAGTCAGACCCTGTGAGTAAAGCCAGTCCTGCCCGTGGCTCTGACGTTAGGGAAGATTTTGAAAGAAAAAAAAAAAAAAAAGAAAAAAAGAAAAGTTCGAAGCATAATACTGCCACAACAGTCCATCCTTAAATCACTCTTAAATTACTCTTAATCATCACAAACTCATAGAACTGTCCCTTCAAAGTGGTAGATGTCATAGAGCTGAAGCTGAGGGGCACATTGAAACAAACAAAAGGCAGAGAAGTAAGCGTATGTCTGGATTGCCTTAATTTTGTGGTTTTATGTCAAATACTGAATTGTACTCTGATGCTCTTGCATATTTAATTTCCCTTGTTCTTTTCAAACACTAGCAAATGTGACTGCTTGCACTGCCAAGACACTTCAAATTAAAACAATATACACAGTCAAAATGTGATATTGAACTATTGCTACGGCAATATATGAGAGACACGCCAGCAAGCACGTTCCTCTCACAGTGCAGTCCCTTCTCATGGTACATTATGAATTATTCCGGCATGACAGGCTTACAACATAAAGTCCATTGAAATCACTGTACAGTCCAAACTTCCTATTCATTGCAATGGGAGTTTGTCTAGTAAAAATAATTAGACCTGCAGGGAACTGTTCCAGAGTCTTGCCAACACCAGTGAACAAAACCCTCAAAGCTTACCAGTTTTAGCTCAGAAGTTCACTGATGTTCTCCCAGTAGGATCGCTCTTCATCATGAAAACTGAACGTACCACTGATATTTTGTGTGATGAAGACCAAGGCCTAACAAAAGGCATTTAAATCTCTGCCAGAAAAGAGGAAATTCAGATTTCTGAAAAGCTAAGAGATGTCAGACCAGCTGGAAATATTCAGTATGATCCTCCAGCTGAATACAACTGTGCTGGCAGACAGGAAGAAAAGTCAGGAAGAAAGCAGGGCTTGCTCTTACACACCATCCCATCGACTACCCTCTTAAGGGCTTCTCCCTGCCAAAAAAAATAGGTGAAGAGACAGTAGGGAGAGATCAAGAACACCACATGAGAGAAACCAGCCTAAAGCAAAGTTAGACATAGTCCAACACAAATGAAATACAGGTGTTTTGCTACAGCAGGACATGTGGCTAGTGCCCCTCACAGATCTTTCTAATGATGGAACTGGATTATTCAGCTATCTTCTACATAGAAAATTATGAAGAACAGGGATACATGAGGAGAATGATAATGCTTGGTCAATGGGTCCACAGAGTAAATGCACTTACTTAAGTTAGGAGTTTAATATAGCCACTTAGAGATAGGAAAGAGTTCAGGTTTTGTGTCTGTGTGAGTACAGCTGATTTCAAACTGGGTAAGAGATGAAGATCAGTCAAGATGAAGAACCAGTTATGAAGAGGAGACCAAAGGGTCTCAGCTTGCTTAGGCTAGCAAAATAGCTAGTGAAAGGGGGAAGTCTGCTCTGTACAAATCTATCCTGAGGATAAACACCAGAAGACAAAAGAACTATTTGAGTTAATGGGCAATACTGGCACAAGAACAAATGAATATAAATTATCCATTAATACGTTTAGGTTGGAAATTAAAAGAGGGTTCCTAACCACTACAGCAATTAGGGGCTGAAACAGCCTGCCAAAGGGAACAGCAGAGCAAAATAAGTCCGACTGCTTTTAAGCTAGAACTCAATGGCTTCATAAAGAGTATAGAGTGGTGCCTATAACAGCCTGAGTCCTGGGAACCTTGTGGATGATAATATTTCTCAAGGCAGAGCACATTGGTCTATGGCTATTTGTGGTCATAAGAGTAGGTACTTTACATCCAGCCTGCCCACAGGCCCTGAGCTTATTCTTTTATTCTGCAGCAGATCCCTAGCAGTGGCCTTGATCCAGAAAGGCATTTATGGTACCAGAATCCCATCAACTGCAGTAAGAAGTACGCACTTGGAACGCTTTTGCAAGCCAGGCACTTGTATGAGGAAGGGGGATTTCATCCACAGCCCTTATCTGTATATTCTACTTAACGCAGTAGCATTACAAATCCAGCCATTATCATCATCCATCAAGGCCTCTGAGCTTCTCACTGGAGCAAGTGAAACTGCCAAAGGCCAGAGAGAGACTGGACTGACTTTCCACAGAGCACAGTGTGCTGCCTGTCTGGCAGTTCCCAGTTTCTAATGCCAGAAAAACAATGGGTTATAGATAGGTATCTCCATAATTGTATAGTATCTTATCGAATACCAAGGGAAAATCTTATCTCCCTAAGGTTGATGGTAGCTTTGCCACTGGCTGCAGCAAGACTGGGATTGAACTTGGCTGTCTCATGCTGGGTTGTACAGCCCAGAAACAGGGAAATGACAGGTGGTGATTTGATTAAGTGCACTGGTATGAGCTGAACAGAAGCCAGCATATCCAGAACCAAACAGGAGGGAGCAGCTGGTGGCTACTGATGCTGCTTGAAGGGTACTCTGTCAAGTCAAAGACCACTCCAGGACCAGGACAGATGATTAGTTATTCTCAAGCAAATATACCTAGGGTTAAGCAAAGGTCTGTGAATCCCTGAGTACCCAGCCACAAGACAAGAGACTTGTGTGCAGGAATTAGTGGGAGAAGCTCATGATGCAAGAGGTTAGAATACAAAATCAGGTGACTAACTGGCCTGTCTGTTCCATGAAACAAAACATTTGCACATGTGTTGGGTTTTTTTAAAAAAAGATTATTTTCATTTTAAATGGCCTTAAAACTACCTAGATAACGTATCTCCTAATTAAAGCCATTTAAATGTCTCTCCTCCAGTGATATGCAGAACAATTACCACAGCAAATGCATCTGTAGATTTTGTTTTCTTATTATTGGTGGCTGAATGGATTTCTATTGTTTACTTGGAATTTAAAATGTTGCTTTTCAGTATACTACGGGAGACCACAGATTGCAGGTTAACCTGCCTTGTTTAAAACAAATTGCAAGTCTGAATCTCACCCAATCAATCCCTAATTAGTTAAGTGAGACAGATGGGTCAATCCAACCAATCATGCCAAGACAATGGAATGGTATCATTAACGGTGGGAAGCTGGGAGGAGGAAACCACATAAAATATGGAGCATATCTCAACCAACATCATGGAGGTGGAAACTTCTCTATCTGAGGCTTTGAGGATCAGAAGGGCCCATCTAGCCAGGTCCACTATTAGTCTTTCTACCTAGAGGGATGAAAGGTCAAAAAAACCCCACCAGTAAGGCTTGAACAGAGAGCTCTGGGAAACCAGAAGCCTAAGCTTCAGTTAGCAGATATCCTTAGAGTGATTTTTCATAAGCTTACTCTTGACAGTAAAGCCAGATTTGAATGTCACTACTCCTCACCTACATATGAGGTAAGGCAGAGAAAGCCAAGATTGCCTCACCTAGACAAGAAAAGACTTAGGAGAATCTTATCAATCTGTATAAATATCTGACAGGGAGAAATAAAGATGACAGAGCCAGATAAATCTCGGTGGTGCCCAGTAAAGGGGTAACAGGCACAAAGCAAAATGCAAGAAACTCCACAAAAACATAAGAAAAAAATTAATTGTGAGGGTAGTCAAATGGTGGAACTGGTTGCTCGGAGAGGTTGCGGAATCTCCATTCTTGAAGGTATTCAAACCTGCTGGACACAGCACTGAGAAAACTGCTCTAGCTGATCCTGCTTTGAGCAAGGGGCTTGAACTCTACGATCTCTAGAGGTCCCTTACAGCCTCAATGATCCTATAATTCTCTTCCAGAAACCACTGCCCTCCAGCTGTACAGTACAGTTCTTGACAGTTGATTTTGACTCACACTAGTTAATCTCTCCTTTTTCCACTGTTGGTACAAAAGACAATTTTGACACAACTAAGGGAGTCTATAAAACCTGTGTGATAAAAGCAGGAGGCAAGAACGAGCAGCCAGCAATGAGGCTGGTTGAACAAGGAAAACCTCTTCACACAGCCTTGTCAGTCAAGAGAGGGTCTCTTGGGAAGAAGACACTTAGTGTTACATCTTCCAGGATGAGGTGCTGTAATCATTTCATTGTGATGTCAAAAGTACACAAAAAGGTTTGATACTCCACTTCTACTCGATTTCAGCATGGAAACAACAGAATCTTGATGCCTCCATTATGAGGGCACTTCTGAGACTCTCAATTAGGTAATTATCAGCCTCCAAGAGCAGTTAGAAACCTTGGACAAATCTGGTCCTTCATCCCTCTCTACTTCAATTGTTTCCCTGTAGAATGTGTACCATTGCACTGCCTGTCACAGCGGCTTTCAAAGACCAGCCTATACTTCGTTATATGCACTTGACATAACATCAAGGAATTACTAAATGTAAATAGCTTTTTTTCTCCTTCCTCCTTCCTGAGCAGAAGATCTGACTGACTTCACTGGCTGATGACTCAGGAGAAGTTCATTCATGACTGCAGAAAGAATTTGCCAATGTTTCCTATTAAAAGAAACCCATGAGACTTGAATAATTAATAACCTACCAGTGAAAAACTGGCCCTAATTACCAAAGCAATCCTGAAAGGAAAAAAAAAAGTTAATTGCTTGGCCTATGTTCCTCCCTCAATGGAATGACTATATTGACAAATCTCATACAGCAATCTGGTGGCCACAAAATACACTTGTTACAAATCAATCAATAGCAATTATGAAGTTTTCTTGCATTTCTGAAACTGCATCAGGCTTCCATCTATCTTAAGACAACATTATACATTTTTATCGAGGTGAGGTTTCTCCTTGTTTTTGCTTCAGCTGAGGACAATTTGTGTTTTGCAGGAGGCAAGATAAAATAAATATGATGAAAACTTTTAAATTATTTTAACAAAGCAAGTCATTACCAAGCATTGGCAAAAGCGTTCAGTTAAATTGCACTCGTGGTTGAAATTAATTTTCTGAAGCAAATTCTGAAAGGGGTAGAAGCCAACAATCAATAATCTGTTAATGAGGTGCAAGGAAAACATGTGTAGACATGACAGGTTTTGATGGCTAATGAGCTTCAGAGGAAGAACATTGTTCAGAGGAAAACTCTGAAAGGCACAGAAAATTGATTAATTGCCAGCCCAAGATATTGCAGTAAAGGATTTGGAAATCCAGCAGCCCTCAGACTTCATATCATTTACACCTCTGATGCGAGGTGTTAACTTTAGGAAATGTTACAGCTGAAGGGTGTTGTTTTTTCTTTTCTCTCTCTCCCCAGTCGCTAACCCACAATCAATCTGCTTGTTGTGATTTGTTGCCTCAGAAAAAAAGTTACCTGGTAAAACTTTCCCATATTGTTTACTGGAATTAATACCTGAATGCAAAAGAGAGACCACAGAGGGTCTTGTTTCATTTTTGTGTTAGTAGCTGCTTTGCTGCATGTAAGACATAACTAGGCTAACAGACATTTTGGTCTTCTGTCACTTACACTCACGAGTGTCAGCAATACAACATAAAAGAGTTCTCATCTACCAAAAAAAAGATCAAAAGATCATGACCTATTTTCCTTCAGTTAAACACCTTATTTTAAGATGTAGAACTAACCTCAGCTCTATTTCCTGACAGTAGCAAAGACACAGAGCTCACATAAGTGGGAACACAGGATGCCAGTCTGGGAAACTTGATTCTTTCTTTGCTTGGGGCTTTACTGCAAAGAGTAGTCTTGAGGAAATCCTCGTCCCTGAGGTCAGTAGAAAAGTCTGGAGGAAAGAAGACTTGTCCTTCGTAGAGGATGATAATTTTAGGGAACATCTGAACAAACTGGACAAAAAAGTCCATAGGATATAACGGGATGCATCCATGAATGCTGGGGAGGTGGCTGATATCACTACAAGGCCACTCTCGATAATCATGGGAGATGGGAGGTTCCTGTGGACTGGATGAAAACAAATGTTGCTCCTATCTTCAAAAAGGGCAAGGAAGAGGGTCCAGGGAGCCCTGGCCCATGAGCTGCACCCTGATCCCTGGGAAGGTGACAGAACAAATCCTCCTGGAAAACATTTCCAAGCATACAAAGAACAAGAAAGTGACTGGGAGTAGTCAGCAGGGATTTAAGAAGCATAAATCATGCCTGACCAACCTGATAGTCTTTATGATTAGATGACAAGCTTGGTAGATGAGGGAAGAGCAGTGGATATTGTCTACTTTCACTTCACTGAGGCTTTTAACTCTGTCTCACATAACATCTTCGTAGTCAAATTGGTGAAACATAGACTAGATAAAGAGACTGAGATTAACTGAAAACTACCTGAGCTGCTGGCCTCAGAATGCTGTCACCTCCTTCCCTCTGCTACCACCAGTGCAAATGGTTTTTACTTTCAGATACAGCAGAGATTATGCCTTATGTGCCCCCTTCCTTTCCAGAAAAGCCCATTAATACAGCCAACATGAATTTTCTACATACAGGTAATAATTAATTCTATGCTCAACATTTTACATATTCATTAAGTTTACTTAAGATTTTGCCCTATCTTCTTCTTTGTATTTTAAAGTATCTGGAAATACAATCCACCACCTCTTATTGTCCAATAGAGATTTCACAGGGAAGAATGGTGGGCAGCGGATGACTCCGGAATTACTTTGGAAGTTAGAGGGCTGCCATACACAAACATCACCTGGAATCCAGAAGGGTCCCTCAGCAGGGTAGCCTGGCTACAGCATCTACTACTCTCTTAAGAGTGCTAAATTAGTAGATAACAGCCAGCAGGTTTCTGTCCAGCCATGAGAGGGAAACAAGCCCTACAAACCAGGCAATCCTTCTGCCCAGTTTTGTTTTCCTAACCTGAGGTGTGACCACCTTAGCTAAAATCAGGAGACAAGGAAATGGTTTATTTGTATTCCCATGTGTAGAGTATAATATGTTTCTGCACAGGATGCATAAGAAGTATCTTTCTACCATAAATAAACACACCTCATCGAGGATCAAAACACCCTGAGGCTCCACTAATTATATGGGCAAAAGAAGAATATAAGAATATAGATGAAAGAAACAAGAAAGGAATGCCTGGAAGATAATTCATGAGTCCAAAGAGTAGCTGTAATAGCCTGCAAACTCTTTGTCTGAATATTAACTGGATTGGGAGATCATTAGGGATCTCAACTATCTTAGAGGATGACCTTGTCATACTTCCAGCTTCTCAGAAGTGGTCTGTGCCTCAAGGTCTTTAATAAGGGGACTGATTACTATTTCTACAGACTTATCCTCTCATACATAAGGCAGATACCAGAAGATAACCATCTCCTCACCAACATCATAAGACATAAGAAACAACTGAGGAGAAAAATCATCCTGTGTTCATGTCCACTCAAATACTGACCACTCCTCTACAGTTGCTATATGACTAACAAGTGATAAAGGGGTTAAACTGATCTGAGACCCTCATTGATCCCAGAGACAAACAGCAGTAACCAGCACATCTAGAAATTGGTCTAGAAGTAAAATGGCACTTAAGGAGCACAAGCAAAAGCACAAGGCAGAGGCTTCAAGAATCCCATCTCCACTGATATAAGTGACACACTAATTACTTCCCCTCACTCTCTGCACTTGTTCTTTCTTCATTTGCTGCCTATGAAGGCAGTAATCTTTTCAGGGTAGAGATTCTTTCTCACTGCCAACATGACTGGGAGCCTTATTCTTGTTTAAAGCCTCTAGTTGTCCATTTTATGCCAAAAAAACCTTCAGTTTATGTTAAAAATTCTCAGAGCACTGCAACCTAACCCTTGGGCACCTCAAATCCCAAGGTGTCTATATTTTTGTTAATAAAGTTAGCTCAGCTTTAGGGACATACAGTTAGCACTTTGGGCCACTATTAGAACTGTCCAAGTCTTTATGTTGCTGAGCAGATTGACACCATCTCATTTGCCTCACTGCAATTCACAAAGCAGATGTTTCCCAGCCTAACTTGTACCTGTCGAACCCAATATCCCTGCAGCTGTGTTTGTCAGCCAGAGACATAGATTGATAGCAACACATAACACATGGGGAGAGGACTTGAAAACTCACTGAACAAAACCAGACAGTCCCACACGCATGAGCAAGGACACAAGCAAAATGGGGCCAAATAAAACCCAGTTAGGCAACAGGGTAAAAAACAACTTGTGATTTTTTTTATTTATATGAAAGAATCCTTCAACTGAGAAAACATTTGAGACGTAAAGAAACCTGCACCAGGTTCTGGACAAAATATGGAAGGCCCATGCTCTTCAGTTTTAACTTCTAGCCTAGCAATAAATATGTTTGGCTGGAATGTGGGAAGACAGGATTCAGGTTCCCCCTCCTTTCCAGGCAGCTGGGCTTCTTCTGGAGTCTTTTATCAAAGCTGTTCAAAATCAGTTACAGAAATACAGCAACACAGCTTGCAACTCATCTCTCCTTCATGTAAATGTGCAGACGTGCAGCAGGGCCACCTGTCCATGGACCAGGTCAAACAACAAAGCAAAATAAAATCTCTTCAACCCAGCTGGAAGCATGGAAACCTTACATAACCTTGCTTGGTCCCTCAGGTAGGACCACAACAGAAGAGAGGGAGCAAAGATGGAGTTCAGCCAGGAGCTCCTGCCTTGCATAAAGTTACTACTACTCAGTTTATCAAGGACTCTACAAAAAGAGGTTATAGTCCTACGAGTGCCCCTACCCTACCAGAAGTCTCCAGAGTGACTCTCTATGACAATGTCAATGTAATTATTCCCATGCAAAGCAGAAGAGCTCAAAGAGAAGAAGCCAAGAAGAATCTCCAAACCTATGAGAGTTCCCCATTGATCAAGTAGAGGGAAGTTCTGAATCATATCTCAGATCCAGGCCAAGGCCCTAAGTTTGTTACCAAACAGGAGGTGAGGGGAGGAAAAAAAGAAGGGAATGGCACATCTTCTAACAACTGTGAGAACAGCAGCTGACCCTTCCCAGACTCCAGGAGAGAGTCATGATAGTGAGCCCCAGCTGAAGAGATGTCATTGAGTCCTTCTGCTCATCAAACCTTCAGAGCTTTATTCAAGACTTAACCAAGTCAATACAGAGTCACACTGATTTCAGTGAGCTAATTAAGTCTTGAGTACTCATAAGCTTTACTGTAACCTAATCCCCATTAGAGCTGTAATTGCACAGATTGATTTATCATTTGATACTGAAATTGGTTAGACTCCAAGCAATGAACTCTCTCTGACAAGGTTTTGTTTTGTTTAATAAAAAAAGGTGTTTCATAAAAATTAACCTTTTGCAGGAACATAAAATTCTACTGAAAATTTTTCTGAAGAAAATAAATAATTCCAGTAGCATTTTAACTCTCAAAATGTTTGTCAGAATGAAATTCCAATATTTTTTCATATACCTAAAACCACTATGAAGTTAAAATAAAAATTCAGATAGTCTGATATATGTACCCATGAAGGACATTACTTGTGCTTGTCTAGTTTGTCATATCTCCCCCCCAAAGTTACAACATCTCAGAAATAGAAACCCCAGCCCCTGGCAGCTCAACTCCCAAGAGCTGGTGTAACCCACTGATGTGTCTGTGCTTCATGTTCTCTCCCCTGCCTGGTCCTCAGAGGAGAAGAATCTGCTGAAGTTGCCAAAAAGAAGCTTTAGCCAGAAGTTCCACCTCCTCAAAAGTTGTTCCATAAGCAGTAGAGCTGTTGAAGCCTGTTTTCCTATGATTTGGTGCCTTGCAGACAGATTCTTCTAACAAGGTGATAGATCTTCTCCCTCAAGGTTTTCCTGCAGCTGCCGTGTTATTCTAGTCTCTACCCATGTGAATTCCCTCACACCTAACAAGGGATGGAGTCAAACTTCCCTCCCCATCAACTCTCAGGAAACCAGTCAGGATGCAAACTACAATCTCTCTGTGGAACTTGGCTAGAGGAGACCAGTAGATTTAGAAGTCATAAGGACAGTGCAGAGGCAGATGCATATCTATACGCATGCAAATATACACCCCTGTGCTCATAAGCCTGGCTTCCTAAGGAAACACGACTGAAAATAACTAGTTATTATGAACAGCTATAGCTGCAATGTGAGTTGTGTCTCTGCTCCCTCTCAGTATGCATCAGAGTACTTTTTAATTTCACATTTCCATGGCCTGTGTCAAAAGAAGATCTGTTGTTTCTCCTATGATCTTTTCCTAGCTTCTTTATATTTTTACCACTGTGTACTCATACTATTTTCCTTGTCAGAACAGCCCCAAGAAGATTGCAATATAGGTTTAGACATTCTGTATGAAACTTCTTTGCAGAAAGTATTTTATAAGACATGAATTTTAATAATTGTTAGAACAGTATCTTTTGTTTTTAACCTGCAGCATAGCCCACTTTATATGCAGCTCAGTCAGAAAGGTACAAAAGGTAATTTAGCTGGTAACTGGCACAGTCTATGTATGCCAGCAAAAAATGCACCATCACTAGAAAACACTATGTTTAGTAAGTATGTAGCATAAGGAGTTAACAGAGGTCTTTTTTCCTCTTCACAGAAACTATTTCTGTAGATTCAGTCTGGTGTATGCAAAGTAACACATGCTAAAGACTTCTGTGCAAGTACTTTGGGTCTTTAAAAAAAAGGTATTTATATAGTAATATTTGAGAACTGCTATATGCTCTTGCATTGAAAGCCACACTCAAAAGTTTGTACATATTTTTCTCCATTGTCTGCTTTTAACTGGCCACCATACCCTCCTCTCCAGCATTGTCTTATTTGTGCTTCTCTGACAGCACAAGCCTCACAAAAGTGCCCTATTTTTGTCTTTCCTTGCAGTAATAGTGCTTCATCTTCACAGAGTCTCCAGAAATCCATTATAAGCTACTTATTTTCAACACATTCTGTAACACAGAACCTTTGCTCACAAGACAGTCTTCTGGAAAAATAATAATCCTGTATAATGCATCTAAATCCCTCCTGATCAGTAGTATATTCTGAATAATTTCCTTGATTCAGCCAAGTTTCCACTCAGAGGCATAAAATTTGGAGGGGGAAAGTTGAGCCGGCCAGGTGGCACAGACAGTATTTCACATCATTCCAGCAGCTCAGGAGTTGCTGCCTCTCCTTACTGCCTCGAGTTCAGGGGAGGGACACAGACAGAACTGCAGTGTTTGCTGAGCATCAGATCTCCTTACAGCACAGCAGAGCCCCAAATATTTAACACATTGCAAGGAAAGGCTCAAATACAGAACACCAAGAAAGAAAATGGTGCAGTTAGCACCAAAAAGCACTGTTTTTGTTTATGTTTGCCAGAGCTTTCTCCTGTTTATCAGAATGGCAACAGATGGCACAAGGCAAACGCACGCTCTTTTTCACAGTTTCCTACAAAACGAACAGATGTCTTCATTACATGCTACATGACCACATTTAACAAAATGTGACAAGAAGCAGAGGTAGAGAAAAATGGCATATCCCTTTCCTAACCTGAATTGCCTCTTGGCACAGATTTTAGTTGTGCCTGAGCATGGGACTGAATGCACAAGAGGGAACTGAGAGCATTTTTCACCTGTATCTACTCCACCATATCCAGCAGGCATGGAAAACAGAAGCAGAGACTTTGGGGGTGGTTTTATCTCTAGGGAAACATGGCACATCTTTGGGCCAGCCAAGATGGAGACAGGAGATGTTTTCACCATTTCTTCTGAGGAGTGTTTTCAGGAGATGACCCTGCTCACCTGGATGAGGAGAGCCCCTCCAGTAAAGCTCATACAATCCTAGACACCTTTTGGTTCTGCTAAATATGACATGTTAGCCACAGTCCACTGCTGCTGGAGCCACAGACAGCCTTTGTATCAGCCAGGCTGTGACAGAGCCAGAGCAAGAAGGTTCAGCAAACCTGAATAGTCCCAAATGCTAGAGGTTTCTCTAGCAATGCAAGTGAGTAGAGCCCCATCAACAAAATAAATCTATTCTGAAAACAAGGCCCATGCTGGGTTAAGTATTGCCTTTCTCTGCTTGTCTGAGTGGCTCAGCAATTCATGGAAACCCATGTTTTGCCCCATGAGGCAGGACAAGAGCATGGAGGCCTGCTCCATAGCAGAGATCAGGGTTTTCAACCTTCATTTTTGTTAACAACTGCTCCAGAAATCAGACAGGCTTACATCAAGTCCTTCTTTTTATTTTCAAATCAACTAAAGAAAAAACAGAGAGGTGTATTCAGCTGTGGTGGGTAATGGGTGCTTGATGTCCACTCAACTTAGGTGTTTTGTAACTAGCCACTATTTTTAGCACAGAGTGGATCAGAGAAAGCTCAGAGCAAAACCACAGTTGTGAAAACTTTCCAACAGGGCAACAGACAATCATATATTTTCTTTTGTTTCTGTTGAGGGGAACAAAGCTAGCCTTTTCAGACAGCTCTCCCAGTTAGACCAGACATAACTTGCTCACTCATCTGCATTTGTGGACTGTTAGGGCAGGAATGGAGGTAGAAAGGGCTGTAGCAAAGCACAGCCTAGGACATACTTCTTCCAGCTGGAAGCTTTTAATTGCTTCAGTGCAGAACTATACTCCAGCCTCTCAAAGAACACTTCAGACTCTTCATAATAAAGCCAGAATCTGTCTCCAAGCCAGGCTGTCACAACACAGTGGGAGAACAAACCCATGGCAAACAGAACAGACTTTACAGGCACTTCTCTTTTGCCCACAATATACACGGTTATGAAGGAGGAAAGATTTAATGCTGTCCCTCTTCCCAGAACTTCTCCAAATAGGCCAACAGAGGGGAAAGGTTTATATTTTAACATTGCTAGACCTGCTAGCCTGGGGTTTTGTCAGGCACCAGCTGTGTCGGTGAGACAAAGTCTCTTTCCAAGAGTATCAGCCTCTCCTAGTCCTGCTGGGTAAACCTCAGAACTGCCTGTCTCTCTCCCTACAGACTTTAAGGTCTGTATAGCTCTATAAGGGTTTTACATAGTCAAGGGTATATAAAGTATATAAAGCATAAGCAGACTCCCTTAGTAGGAGGTGTTATCTGCAAGGCCAAGTAACAGAGGCACAGGATCTTCTCCAGCTGGTACCAGCTCACCTCAAAGGTCCTGAGCTGTCTGCAGATTTGCCCATATAGACATATGCTGCTGGCCTGCAGCAGTGTGTAGCAAGCTTCATAAAGTCATAATCCAACACAAAACAGAGGGGAAGACTCTAGACCTAAGTATACTGCTAAAACTAGTGATAAAACTAGCTGCATATTGTTTATCAACACCTATTTGCATCGATGAGTTGTCAGCCAGGTTGATTAACACGGCCCCACACACTGGTACGATGGCATCCCTAAGCTGCTCTGTGCTTTGCTCGCTCACTCACAGACAGGGTTGGTATCTGCACAGAGCTGTGTCCTGCCAGAAAAACATACCCTAATGGCTTCTAAGTGCCTCGAGTCCATAAAGCAGCCATCTGCTTATTACTCCTCGTTTTACACTGTCAGAAGCAAAACGGACTGCAATTCTCAATGGGAAAAGAGTGTCCCCTTCAGTCTCCCTGAGTTTTTTGCAATGTATTCTTCTATGCACCCATGGCTGCCTCTCCTCCTTTGAAGTAGGGGCCTTTGCTGCTGCTAAAGTTCTCCCACATAAAATAACATATCTAAAAAACATCTAACATCAAGAAAAACAGCCCAAGTAAATCCTTTGGTTTTCAGATAACTTGTGCTCAGCCTAACAAAACTCAATTCATAGGTGGTTAGAAAGATGCCAACCAGGTTTCTACTTTGGAATCCCATTTCCAGTGGTCAGACCTACACTGATAGGAGGCCATAGGAACTTTCCCATGGATTTCAGCAGACAGAATCAGACCCACTAGTAGCACTGAAAGTGGCAACAAGAACAGAATGTCTCGGCAGAACACCTACTGAGGAGACAAGAAATGTCAGGATGCAGCAGGGCATGCGTTCCCCCAAGCAGCAGAGAAAAAAACATTTGTTGTGATTTTAGGGAGGAGCACTCTCACCATTCTTTCCACCATTATATGATTTTAACTACTGGATTCTTTCATTGTCTCACAGCTTGCAGAATTTTCTCCTCCCTTCCCCTCAGCTCCACCTCCCATACAGGCTTTGAAGATTTCATCTGCAGCTGTTCACAGCAGTATTGTCCATTTAGAAAACAGTGCCCACTAAACCCAAGGTTTCTTGTGAAGCTACTGTTCTCACCAGTCTGCTTCTCACAAGCCTTATGTTCCTCGCCTGTTCTCCCGGCCTCTTCCTAGTGGCAACTGGCAGCTCCTACAGCGACAAGAGATCATATAAGGCCTCATTAGCAGTACAGCCACTGCACACCAGGGGCTCTTTGAATCAGCTGCTGTGATGTCCTTAGTATTTATGACCTGAAGGAAAGCCTAAAAATACAGGCAGTGGTGACACAGAACACTTCCTGCATGTGACTCTCAAATCCACAGCAATATTCTCACCTACTGCACAAAAAGGCAGAAACTTAAACCTATCCTATGGCTGAATGCATCTGTATGTGTTCGTTAGCAATACAACCCTTTTTAATACAACCCTTACAGCTGTTCTCAATGTACACACCACTGCACAGGATGTTGGGAGTTCAATTATTTCCACAACATTCAAAGATTAAAAGCTAAATATAACAAAGACCTCAGATGTCAGAAATGAGATTAAAGTAGCTGAATTCTGTGTGTCTAAAAGTGTGATTCGGGTGTTCTTTCCAACCACCCCAGAAGTCACTGGTACCTCCTTACCCAAGTCTAAAGTTTAATTGGAGTCTCTTTCTTACCATTGGCTTCTTAAAAGAGGGCCAAAGGTGGATACAGTCATTGTAACTCATGTTTTTCACACAAAAACCTGCTGCTTAAAATATTTACTCCAGAACTGGGCATCTATCTAGGTTTGAGATTCTCTACAGCCTGAGAGTACACATTCACTTCCTCACTTTACCCTAAGTAATTCCCCTTTTCACTACACTAGTGTTTCATCCTGCTGGAGCTATTTACATTTTACCTATTTTGCTAGAACTCACAAAAATTATAAACAGGATGAACCTACAGCCAGCCAGCACAAAGAGCTGTGAAAGAGGCCTTTTCACTATCCCCAGGGGGGTTGGAACTGGATGATCTTTAAGGTCCCTTCCAGCCCAAACCATTCTATGATTCTATGATTCGCACCATCTGAAAAGAGACTGTTTGATGCTCAGGTTATACCTCTGCATCACTAGAGGCTGGCTTTGTTATTTTAAAGCAATCCATCTGTACAACTCCACACACTCTGATGGCTCCATTGAAGAAAATATACGTAATCTGGCTTTTGCTTCACCTGCTGGTAACAGCATTTTCCCCAACACACAGGAGCGTAAGGGTCTCTGACTGACACTTTATTGTTAGGAAAATCAGAAGGCTAAATAGTTTAAATTATGTGGGCATAAACCACCTCTTGGAAAGGAGACCACCACCAGTATCCTCAAGCAAAGTTTCTCCTCCAGAAATTCCACCCTAAACTCCAATTCTATGAATTGTCATCAGCTATAGAGTGAGAAGAGAACATTTGCAATTTGCTACAGCTTTTGGTCTAAGATCACTGCATAATGAAGAGAGACCAAACCAGACAGCAGGTCTTCCATAGACTGAGCATTTCCTTGCACACCAGAAAAAGGAACTCATAAGACTACGTTTAACACCATCTGGGGATCCTTCCATACAATATTACCACCAATAATAACAGAAGCCTAGCTACAGATTGTTGTACTCTGACAGCAAAATATATCAGACCTAATTAGATAACACAGGCCAAAAAGCAAAAATCTGCCTACACAAGGGAATACTACCAAAAGGACCAGGAAGATGAAAAAAAAAAAAAAAAAAAACCCAGTGAAAATTAAGTGTAGGGATAAACCTGGATTGAAATCACCAGTCTCAACATCATAACTGAAATTTAGGAAAGGTCAGATTTAAATAAGGAGCCTGGTTTGAACTGCACAGCTGGGGTATCTCTGTGATTCAAACCAGAGCGCAGGCTCCAAACACTTGTAAGAGCTAGAAAGAATGCACTGGGGAATTTACCTCAGCTGGTATATATCAGCCTAGCTCCATTGACTTCAATTAGCATGATGTTAAATCTTCAGTGTTGACTTCAATGGGATTACAGTGATTTACATCAGCTGAGGAGCTAACATTTCACTTTTAGGCAGACTCTTCTGTAGCATCTTCATTAGTGGAAATTCTATGTAATGAAAAGAAAAGGAGGTAGACTCTGCTCTTATGGCTCCAGCTACCTACTGTAATGGGTATATCATAAATGCAAGATATAGACTGGCAGCCAACTATAATTAGCTCCATTTTGCTGCAGTTCAATCTATGGTTACAATTACCCTTTCTTTGCTATAAACATCCAGCTAAGAATTGCTGGAGCCACTCCTTTCACTTCCTCCCTCTCCGCCTTATTTAACAGCTCTAAAAGCAGGTTTTCATAAAGGCACAAGGTTCTTGCCCTTTCCTGCGCACGCACAGCTGGCAATTACCGCTAGCAGCTGACCTTCCCACTTCCCAGCTCTCTCTTCCTGTCTGTTTTCCCTGGCTCTGTAAACACAAGAATAACTGTCGTTTCACTGGATATTACACATGTATCCCAGGTTTGAATGCTCCAAGATACTTAAATCCAGTACAATGTGAAACACGCAACAAGACACTGCAGTCCTCCCACAGGTTGCACTGCCAGATGTTGTTGGAAAACATGTTGGTTCCTCACAGATTCTAGCTGAGCCACTGCTTTTTAAACATTGAGAATATTACCTGAAACTCCCTAGTATGGTCTGTTGAGAAATCCAAGGAAAGCATCCATACCTCCTACTTCTAGGTACACAATCTGAGTGCCTTGCTTAGGCTGCTTCACTGTCAGTGGAGACTTCAGAGATTATTTAAGAGCTAAACTGTGAGGTTACCTCTCCCTATGGAATATATAACCTGGCTAGGCTCATAAACTAGGTATCTTTATTAGAAGCCTAAAGATGGTATGAATATTCTCAAAATACCTATATGTCCCACTTCCCCCTGAACACTTTTATCACCTGACAACATGAATCAGACAAAGAGAGGAAGTTTGCCTGGTCCAGGCTTTCTTCAAAATGTTATGACCTTGAGATTTATGCAGCTGTTGAGCATTAGGTCCTGCTGGTCATCACCAAAGCTGTGTTTTTGGTAGAATTGTGTAAATTACTGACTTCACATTTCCTGGTCAAATTGCAGTGGTTTCAGACTGATCTGAAATGAAAGTGCTTAAATGCCTGAATGAAATTTGTTATTTAAAATATTTCTTTCAGCCTGAAACAAAGGATTTCTTTTCAATGTTGTTCTAAATCTAAGTTTTTTGTAGACTTTTTATATTATTGACTGATCTAAGTAGAGAACAGAAAGTCACATGTAAGCTGTAGAATAAAAATACCTATTGTACTGGGACTGGCTATGATTTGGCTGCAGGAAAGATGCAATAATTTCTCTTTACACACATACTTTACAAGCTAGGATGCCTCAGATTCTCCTGTTTCCTTGTTTCATCTCCTATCTTCCTACCCTCAAGGGCCTAATACTCAGTCACTCTTTCTTGGCAAATAACAAGAATCATTCTCTCCATGGATAGAAATCACTCCTTTCTGATAATTAAACAATATTTTCAACTTCATGGAATGTCAAGGATGGATTAAAAGTGACTGTGTAAGGAAATAAAACTGCACACAGCATTTAAAAGTTTTGAAAAGCATACCTCTATAGGAAAAGATTTATATTCCTTTGGATGAAGTTTATTCCTTCCTTGTGTATATTGTACAGCAGTTGCTATCTCACAGTATTGAAGTTCAGACTCTCACTCTCCAGCCTTTGGTCATCGTCTCCTATACAGTTATTAAGCCCAATAAAACAACTTTTTGTGTCAGGAATAACTTTTGTCTCGAGTGCTTCCTAAGTAGTTTACAGATGGATGAATTTACCATTCCTAGGAAAATGTCACTGAAATCTTAAGGACGCACAGCCCACTTTGGTTGTTACTGTTTCACTGTTGCTATATATTTATGGATTTCCTCTGTAAGCTTCCAGTTTTCAGGATTTTTCCTTCTCCCTCTTCCTCCCACATACCTCCCAGACTTTTCCTCTGGTGTTGCATTGTGCCACTTCCCAGACATTGTTAATAGAATATATTCCAAGCCCACTGTGTTCCTAAGCCTCAAACTAAAGGAAAAATTGCTGTCCCTTTTGCAAATTTCAGTTTTAACCGTACAACTGAATTAATCCCTTCTGAAGGTGTTTAGTTTAAGTCAAAATGAAGTGGGACACTTTCTCCTTCTTGCAAAAGACAGTCAGCTGCAAATGACATAAAGTACTAACATTCAGCCTAAGAAAAAGAGCATATGGAATTATTGATAAAGTTGTCAGAGACTGGGGAGAGATGAAGCATAGATGATGATCAAGTAGTTCTCAATTAGTTAAAAATTCCATCAGAGGAGAGAATGGGGAAAGTTAGGGGTAGCTGCTCTGAAGTGAGACACTAACCTACAAGAACAGTTTTAAAATCATGCAAATTTTATGAAGTGAAAGTTCCTCTAGTTTCTCTTACTTGTCTTTTGAGTAGCTAAACCCTAATCACATTTACAGGTTTTGAGAGAGAGAGAGAAATCAGGCTCTCAGCTGGTCACGGGACTCCAGGAAGTTGTGATTCAAGAAAAAATACTAAATGTTTTGACAAACCATGAGGCTATTGACTCATAGAAAGTGCAGCCATGCACAGCTCTGAAAGAGCTGCACTATAATGGCAGTGAAGCAATGAGAATTGTTATACTCTCTCTATTTTCGAACCTAAAAAGGAGAGGAGGAAGCCCTAGAGCTTGACTTCTCCCCTTAAAAATGCCCAGTTTATACTGACCTGTTCTTTAGTGTCTTCTCTTTTTCTCAGTCTTATATCTCCCCTCTTTTGACTCTTCTTTCCTCAATTTCTTTGTTTCTTCCTCTTTCTCAGTCATATCTCTACAAATTCAAATGTGATGCTTTCCCTGTGCCCACCCTCTTCACTCCCTCTGTCCCAGCCTGGGGAGCCACAGACAGTTCCCACTGGCATCGCCAGAACTTTCCAACAACTGTGGTAGAGCCTAGGACTGTACCATTACCCTCCTTCCCCTCATAATAAACCTTAATTACCTCCTATGTTTACTTTGACAGAGAATTAAGGAACCTCATCATTAGGCAGATTTCATTCAAATGTCAGTTTCATTTTCGCTACCCTATGGACAGTTTTACCTTTACGTGGTGTCCTGGTTTTTAGCTGAGACAGAGCTGGGTTTCTTTTCAGTAGCTAGAGTAGTGCTGTATTTTGGTTTCAGCATGGGATTTATTATGAGAGAAACACTGATAACATACCAATGTTTGCATTTTTGTTGCTGGAAGTGAACTTTATGTTTTGCTAGTCTACAAGAGTAAGATCTAAGTGGGGTGAGGAATATTTAAATTAATAAGCTAAATTGGTGTTTGGGTATGCCAATGGGATATTCCATATCATATCCCATCATGTCCAGTATATTAGTGAGGGTCCCTTCCTCTTTTTCTCTCTCTGACTTTCACCTGGGCTCTCGCTCTTCTGGGATTGCGGTTTCAGTTCGGGATTGTCGCTCCTCCAGGGTTGTTGTCTGGTAATGGACCAAGCTTGGTTGGTTGGTGGTGAGCAATTGCACAGTGTATCACTCATTGGCATATTTTATTACTATTATTATTATTAAGTTTTGTTTTATTTTATTTCAATTATTAAATTGTTCTTATCTCAACCTACCCTTGCCCCGGTTCTCTCTCCTATACCCTGGGGGCGAGGAGTGAGCAAGTAGCTGTGTTTGGCTGCTAGCCCAGTGCTAGCCAAATGAAACCACCACACATGGCAGGACTGTTCACATTTGTTTGTGTTTTTCCATACACCACAATGATAACAGAAATTAAGATAAAGTCTGTTTTTTAAGGTTGCATATTGAACAATTACTGAGGAGCCGGAGAATGGTAATCCAATGAGTTGTATAAAAGCAATAATAACAATAATATTTTGTATATATCTCAGATACGTCTCCCTGTCAAGTGTTTTAAAATTCTTGATCTTAATAATTTTTTTTAAGTGCTCATTCAAAAAATCTTTTCCTATTATTTAATCTTTGCCTCTGTTTTTCCTATTCAACATTTTTAATGGCCATTTTTCTAATACCACATTCACCTCAAGTGACATTAAGCTGATGTAATAGAACCATTTTAATCAGTAACAATCAATTTTATTACTATGAAAACCTTAGGGAGAGAACATTAAATACATACCATGTAATTAGTTTTGATAAAACAAGCCTTCATCTTAGCAAATCAAATATAATGAAAAGGAAATTTAACAGCTATAAAAATATATGGCATAAAGTAGGTGTGAATATGCATGCTGTACATGCAACAGTGTATAGTCCCGTTTCATTTCATCCACACACATAATCTGTGTGAGGGCAAAGATGAGTTCTGGAAAGTCTTTGGAAATGTAGGAATGCCCCAAATGTTCTTTTATGGAGAATAATCTACTTTATATGCTTACTTTATTAGCTACACTAGTAGCTGCATCTTAGAAGATAATTCAGCTTGCAAGGAGTCTGCAAAATCATTTGATGAATGTATTTATTGATGCAATGAAACCAAGATGAAAAGCAGTACTGAGAAAAGCAGGGTAAATATTCACTACCTAGCTAGTGATTAAAAAAAAGAGTTTCTGTCTCTATATTTATTCACAGTGCAATTAATATCTGACATGATTCTGCATCCTCTATGCCACCAAGGCTGGAAGTGTTTACAACCAGCCATTAGCACTGCGTCAGAAGAGCAGGCTAGGCACATAACTGCTTCCCCATAGGCACAGACCAATATTTCTCCAGCAACCAGGAATTCCCACTGAGGTCACTAGCACCATGCAGGCACTTTATTCTATTTCGTGCAAGGACCATGCCCTTGTGCAGATCATGATATTCCTCAAGCAGGAACACTTAACAGGACTGAGGGGATTTGGTGATGAATTTTACTTTTTCATTAGCTGAGGTCATTTTAAAAAAAAAAAAAAAATTAGAAAATAAATAATGTTTCCACACTTAGTAATCATCCACTGGGGGCATATTTAAGTTGCAATTCATCAGTGTGGAGTTTTGCCACACAGAGTGTAACAACAAGCTACAAAAAACAGCCTCTGAGATACCACCTTCTTGACCAGGAATCAGCAGACTCTCCTATTCCAGCCTTCTCTCCTTGATTTCTCAGCCAGGTGACCTCCTGGTCCTGGGGAAATTCTCAGTTCATTTTCCAGGTAGCCATTAAGATTACTTTGTACTATTCCAACCCCAAGGGAGCTGAAGACATGTTCCAAAATCCAGAACAATTGACAATGTTTTTCTCTCAATAGAAAATTGGATTTTTTTGCTAAGCTTAAAATCTCTTCAAGGAAAATAGATTACTTCAGAAAGTCACCCGATTTTAAATCAGTTTTCCCAGAGCAGATTTTGATTCAACATTTTCATGAGCTTCTCTTCAAAAACAACAAAGCTTTAAAAACAAAATAAGTCCTCACAATTTCCCAGTAAAGCTCCTTCACTAAATTATATCTATAAAATTACAAGTATTTATTACTTTCCTCAAATTTTTCAACAAGAAAACAAAGCATTTCCTGACTAGTTCTGGTCAAGCATTTTCAGGCCATCACAAGGTCCTGGTTTGTCTCACTCTTCCCCATGTGAATCAGGAACCACATCATAGTCAAGATGCTGTAATTGCATCTGATTGAGCCCTTCACATTTTGTCAAAAATATCTTTACATCAACAACCCATTGCAGAAACCAAAGAAACTGATGCTATGGAAACCCCATGGCCTCAGAACTGGAGAAATCCACTCAAGTTTAGGGGGCTGAAACCAGTGTGCAGTTCCAGATTTGGAAATGACTCATGAGATAGATTGGTTGCACCAGGATTAAGGAGTTGGAGTTTCTTGAGGCCCCAGCTCTGGGGCATGGCATCAAGCACATCGCTCAAGGACAGAAGAGCCTTGATCTCCAGGTCATGCCCATGGGATGGGACTTGGAGCCTGAGAGAGAAGCAGCTGGTACCAGCAGCAGAACTGACAAGATCATCAGTTTCTCTGAGAAGCTGCAGCATCTGGGAGCATATTTCATTTTGGAAACACTATGTATTGATGTGTCTGAAACAGACTTTTCTTGGGTTTTCTGGTTCACGTAAAGTAAAGAGGAAGATTTGTTTTAGACTGAGAGAGAAGGTAAAAACCCCACAGTTTTCTGCCACCTGGAAACCCTGGGGGTTTAGCTGTCTCTATTTGTAATAGTCTACATCTGATGCAGGAAAAGAATTAGGCTGAAAATCGTGCAGAATCAGCCTGACCCATCCCTTCGCTGTACCTTATTATCCTTTCGGCTGGGGTTCCTCAGAGCCCCGCGCAGGCTAGGTCAGCTGCGTCAAGTGGGATGTGGGCACATATGCAGCCTTGTATTTCTCTGAACTAATGGTGATTCATGCATAAGGACAAATTTTTTCCAAGTTGTTGCAAGTCTCACAAGCCAAAGACAAGTGTTTGAAAAATACATATAACACTCAAAACTGAATCCTCAATTCAAGGTGACCTTGCAGTTTTTATTAATGCTTTGATCACCTTCATGTCTATGAAATGACATGATTCGATTACCATGTGTTACATCCTCACATTTAGCCATACCTCAGAGGGCCTAATTTGTGCCTCTGATGTATTTCTGAAGTAATTTCTATGGAATTCCTTTAAGTGTATAAATTGCATTATTAATTCAACATACCACTTTTGCTCCATTGTTCTCTTTTTTTTTTTCCCTGCTGTTAGAATACGTGAGAGGAAATTTAAGCTGATGAGCCATTAGGAATGCATCACTTCTGTATATCACTAAAAGAAATATTTTGTTTCCAATCTGGACCATGTAAAGATATATGCTTGAATTCCTGCAGTTTGACACTTCAGGATGAAAATCTTGGTTCTGCCAAAGTCAGTAGCAAAGTTCTTACTGATTTAAATGGAGTAGAATCAAACCTAAAGAGCAACAAGGCATCTCTGTTCAGCACATTGGTCCCTCCTGTTATCTGTGCAACACATGGAATTTGTTGATAACTTAATATGAATAAAATATCCATTGACATGTTTTATGCGTGTCTGCATATGCACTGCAGCTGGATGAACAAGTCATCATTCCAAGATCTTAACCCTTTTGTCTGATCACAAATTAACAGCTAAGGCAGCGATTTTCATCACTTCTATTTTTCTTAAACATGCAATGGATCAGTTTAGGAATGCAAGCTGTATTTTGTAACCCACTCACAAAAAGTCTGTTCTTGTCTGCCTTGATCCTGGAGAGAACCTAAACCCATCCTCAGAATGGGCTACACAAGATTTCAAATATTTCCTTGCACAGTGACCTGTGTGTGCTGGCTGGACACAACAGCTCGCTCATCCCAGCTTCACCAAGAGACCTCACAGTTTCCTCATGTGGTCCAAGGATGGAAAGGCTGTACAGGGAAGAGTGGTAATCTGTCTCCATCAGTGGCTTACAGCCAATATATAGGGAAGATTTAAAAAACAGGGCATTGCAACACTTCATGAACACTCTTCCAATCCTCAGCAGCCTGAGTCTCAGACTTTCAGAGACAGAGGTGCTTTACTGGTGTTTAATAATTCTGCATGGATTTCTTTTCCATTAACTTGTCCAGTCTCCCCATAAACTCATATGAACTTCCACCAGCTATAATATCCTGCAGCAAGAAGTTCCTCAGCTTCACTTCACTTTATATGAATAGACACTGATTTTCATTACATCCACCACTCAAAGTGGATAAGAACAGATAATGCCTAAAAAAGTGTTAGGAAATATTTTAGACTCTTGAATGGAAATGGATATTTTTTTTCCACCACAGCAGTAGAAATACACTGTCAAAAGCGAGGGACAGTGCATGTTCCCAACTTTGTCACTACCCATGGGTAGATCCGTGCTCTCCCTCTTCCGTTATGAGCTCTCTGCATTACAAGTGCATTTCAGAAAGGCCATAACATCATTGCTGTACAAACACTCTCATGGATAATTACTCACTGTGTATTTGGTACAATTTCTCCTTTCTGCAGAAATTATGGAGAGGCAAAACCTCACTTGCTCAGCTGTTCACGAATAAACCAATAAGCCAGGCTGCAATTGCATACACTGGCAAATCAATCATTGAAACTTCAGTTGTTTTAGCTCATTTGGAAGGACATACACAAGTATATTTGTGCTGTATTTGCCTAATTCTAATATACATTCACATGCTTGTATACGTTTCCATGTCGAGATGCAGTAATTAGATCTGTGAAATACAAACAGCAAGGGTTTTATGCTGTTCTCCCTCCCGTCCTCCCAACACTCCTGTATTAGTAACTAGAAATAAACACTCAGCAACATGAGGAAATGGGGGAAGGGAAGGCTTTAAAAATGATCTTCTGATTTCTGTATGGAGGCGCTGGTAGCTACCAAACCCTCTCAGGGAAAATGTACTAAAAGTGGCTCATTGTACCAAGGTGACCCGACAGTCACTTTTAATTACCAGTACCTGATGTGACATGTCACAGCACAGCTGTGTTGGCACTGTAATACACATCTGGCTCCAGCCAGTACCACCCTAAAAGAGCAGTTTTCACAATAGATGTTACCTCCCTCTGGAAACAGAAGTTAAAGGAACACTGTTTATGACTTCATCCCAGGCAAAATAGCAAGATGCAAAGGGAAAGGTTAATACCTACAGCAGCAACTTCATTATGCAGGCTTTGGCTGAAACTAAGCAATAGAATGAGTCAAACACTTCTGATTGATAACTGAAATGCTTGGGTTTTCAAATTAGCCATGTTTGTTTTTAAAAGATCTTCAAATAAAATTGGGATTAATTCCCTGATCAGAACCTAATGTGGAAAATGGAAATTCATTTTCCCATAAAACAAGGACACGCTGCAGGATTGGAGGGAACTGCTGTAAGCATGTCCAAAACCCCAGTGTGTGTGTGAGTGTCTGTGTGTACATTTGTATACAAAGGAATTACTATTGGAAAATAGCTCTTGCTTTTTAAATGAAATTTGGCTTGTGAACCAAAACATTCCTTGTGGCCAGGAATCAATATGCAAATACCGATACAGATGTTACCTAAGGTGCAAGCAAGATCAAAGCAGTGTTTGCAAAGCTCGACTCCAACTCTTGGCAAAGGTGCTGATGGTGGAGAGGGATTAAAAAAAGTAGGGCATAATAGCTCCAGCATGAAACTCCACTCCTTATGGGTAACACACCAACCCACACAGAAGATTGCTGAAATGCTGAAACCAGCTAGACTGGCAGGCCTGATAGGGAAATGGAGTCCAACACACTGGAACTTCACACAGGGTCAGATAGCACAATGATCTGTATGCCAGGGGCAGGGAAAGTAAGAGGATAGCAGAAGATCAGATACCAGAGAATTCATACCTGGCCTGCTGCCAGCAGACGGGTCAGAAGCAGAAAAGGACACGGTGAAGGAGAATAGAGAACACATTGTCCAACAGGCAAATGCATTATTTGAGTTCAGTTCTCTGAAAGTTGTCATTCAAGCTACTTCAGTACCTGCAGAATGCAAAAAAAAAAAACCCAACAAAAAACAACAAAATGCTACCAGTGTTTTAGTCATCTGGTCTGTTTCAATTTATTTAAGGCTTCTTTGCTTGGTACTTGGTATTTAGTAAGTCTTACTGATCTGAATCACCAGTGCTTTTAGTGTCAAAGACCTGTCAAATACACAAAATATCTCAAAGAAGCAATATACCATCCACTTTCATCAAAAGATTGTGTTCATCCCAATAGATTCCAGACTCAGTCAAAAGATGGAGACTGAAGACATTCCCCCTAGTAAAAGTATCCTTTATAGGTCTTCTCTTGGTACAGTCTCAGAGGTATGAGAATGAGGCAGGTTTGCGTGAAGAGAAGTCTTTGAAAAATAAAGTTAAATAAATATCTCTCACATACACACAGAGATGCAGCTGGAGAAGGCCCCCACAGCTCCTCTTCGGGTCTGAGACAGAAGCAAAAACTTCAGGCTAAAGAGATTTTGAGAACAAATATCCTGAGACTGACTTAATTGTGGGAATCAGCTTGTTAACCACTCTCTGATAAATGCATGCCTCTACTCAAAGCTGCCTGAATGACAAGCTAGATTAAAAGGCCTAAGGTGAGAGAAGTTTATAGAAAAAAAAAGTCATATTAGGCAATTCTTCTTTTGAGTTGCAGGTTTCTCACACCAAGTGCTCCCAGAAGCTCTTACAGTGACTAAGAATCGGGCCTATTGCCTTCTAAACAAAGTGTCAGGAAATAAATGTCCATTGCATCTTTTAAGTTCCTTCTCTCATTGTTCATATAATAATGAGCAGACCCTGCCACAGGACTCAGAAGATTACATTTCCCATCTGTTACAGACAGCACAGAGCAATGGTTTTACATTACCATGTAGGGTTCAGGAGCCGTGTTCAGAAAAGTCTATTAGGAATGTACACTGACAGGCGATTCCAATTAGGCAGCAGAGGAAAGGAAAGAAAAGAAAAGGAAAAAAAAAAAAAAGCTGGAAAAGATACTGCATTAAAGGTTTGGCTCTGAGCCTTAATTTCCTGGAAAACTATAATGCTGTGGGCTGGTTCTTCCCCAGGTGAAAATGCAGAGATCTTTGTGCAGTAAGGCCAGCATCAAGAGTGAGACTTGAACATGCGGCCATGCATTGCCTATCATCCAACAGAAATGAAAATCAGTCTTTTGTGTGACTTTGCACAGAAAAGTCAATGAAATTCATTGACTGGTTTAATTCCCCTAGACAGGAAGGTCAGGAACTCTGCTCGGAGAAGGCTGAGTTTAGATCACACCTGGTAAACAGGAAGGGCAGGGACCAGAGTGACAAGCCCAAACTGGGTGTGCTGGAAATTAGTGAGCAGAATAGCAACAGGATGGGTCTGTCACCACTTTGTAGACTACCTTATCTGACACAAGTCCCATGAGGACAGGTGACCTGGAAAGCATGAACTCTACCACACAGCCTACAATATTAATCCCTTCCTATAGTCTCTGGTCCACCATGACATGGCTGACCCTTTGTCCTGATATTGAAAGGAAACTGGTTGGGAAGGGCCTCTGACATTAACTCTGAGCTTCAGCTATAATCACATACACTGGCTAAAGATCAAAACCCCACTTCCTATTCCCTTTTTCATACATCTTCTCCTTTTTGCTTTTAATGTATTTTCTACCTTTTCTTTTATGTTTAGCAAAAAAAATAGACAGCATCTATCTTGGATGGCAAATACTGGCCATTTTGCAAAGCTACTGTAAGCTTGTGAGATACATAAAGGCAACATCTCAATAATTTAGTAATGGTAAAAATAAGTCTCTCTACTGCTGGCTGAAGCACCAGCCTGGGAGAAGGCCTGCTCTTAGCTTCATAAGCTCTTGACCTCAAGAGCTCTCTGGTGTGACGCCCAGCCTGGATCTGATTTGTGCCTACCCAAAAGAAAAATGGACAATAAGCAAGTACAGGCTTGACTACTGATGTCAGACATGCCTACCAGTGAAGATCAGCAGCAGTCAGTACAAGAAACGGAGGTAGCACTCTCCTCCTTTTTTCCCCCCATCTCCTTTTGGTACGTTAGTCTGGAAGGAAGCTGGATTGGGGTCCTAAAGCAAGAGCAGCTCTAGTCCATCTCACCCTACCTCCTCCTCCAAAACACCACTGTTACTTTCTTTAGTGCCTTCAAAAAGGCCAGTAAAAAAGGAGATGGGTCTTCTTAAATAATTCTCTACAATCACAAGGAACAGGAACCACAGATACTGTTAGAATACAATATTTTTATATTCTTTATATTTTATATTACAAATATATTTGTTGGGTTTTTTTCTTTTCCTGTGCCTTTAAGAAAAAGACTGCTGGTGGCTGTTTGAGCCAGAACCCACTGAAGTGAAGTCTTTGCACTCAAAGCCTCTACCCGATGTAGGTGTTTAATACTGCACAAGTGCCAGAATTCACAGTGACATCTCTGAGACTCCAGATCCTTTCCATACTTTCAAATTAAGCACATCACACTCAGGTGCACCCCTCAGTGAGCTGTGTCTGAGATTTAGACCATTGTTTGCCCACTAAGCAGCTAGCACTGCCAACACTTTGTGCCCAAGCACTATCGGCTACACCTCTAGGAGTTTCACTCTGAAAAAGTGTTGTTTTTCAGAGCACACAAAAGCCCCTGGTCAATGCAAGGATGGGGCAGCCCCAGATCCCGATACTCCTCTTCACTGCTCTACAAACACACACCTTAAAACTAGCACAAGGTCATGCAAGCACTGAATGGTCAGCTGTGGCCCAGGGCACACCAACAGAGCAGTGTGCAAGTAGGACACCCTGCAGCACAGAAATGGCAATGGGAGCACCATGGCTTTTCTGTATCAGTCTGGAGCACTCACCAACCTCCCAGCCCACTTTACAGACTGAGGAGAGCACAGGGACCTCAAAGGTTTGCTTGCACCCCTTTGCAACCTGTGCCATGAGCATCCCAGGGCTGGTGACAGGAGCAATGCTATAGTGTTAGCATTTACCCCCCTGCCATCATGTGATGCAGAGAGTCTAGACATAGGAAAGAGAAGAAGTCACAGCCTTTAAAGCACCCTTCCTACAGCTTCACTTGGTGGGCAATCAACAGCAGTGCTTTTGAAGAAAATTACACAGTCAGAGAAGCTACAGCAAAGCAACTAAGAGAGGCAGCTGCTGTTCCAGACACCAACGCTACAGATGAGCAGGCTCTGTGCTTCAGCCTCCTGCACCAGTCATTGGAGGCTCTTGCAAGGGAGGCTTGCAGGTCCTGTGGGTATAAAACTTTAAACTGCTACTCAATCATGCACTCCATCTGCATGCAAACCTGTTCCAAGCTTCAAAGCAAGTGCTACACATGGCATGACTACACAGTCAAGCTTTGTACACAAAAGCTGAGTTAAAAATTAACTGGCCGGAAGGAAGGAGATAAAGGGGGTCACCTGGCCACGCTGTGAGCAGAGGAGCAAAATGCTCACAAGTAAACTTATTACACATAATGTGGTCACATATGTTCACTAGCCCCCTGCCCTCCTAGGAAAGGGGAACAGATGTCTCTGAAATCAAATCATCTAAATGCCCTCTATTTTTTGGGCATCACCTTTTTTCCCTTGCTGCCAGATTTGTAAGCCAAATTTGCCAGGATAATATCCCCTTCGTGCATGGAGGCTTTCGAAGTCGCAGCATCCGTCTCTTAGCAACCAGAAAGGCTTAAAAGATCTTTCTTTTTTTTTTTTTTTCCCCCCTGATACCCACTGAGACATGTCAATTGCTTACATCTCCCCAAATAAAGACAAAGGACCAGACATCGCCGTCACTCCCCCCACCCCAATCACATAATGCAAAGAAGAGAACTCTATGTAAAGGGTAACAAGACACTGTTACCTGGCAAAGGAGGAACAGCCAAAGCAGGCTGCTGTATCCTTCTATCCAGTGGCATTGACTCCAGGGCAAGAGATACATATAGATATTTGGCCTTGTAAGAGAAGTGATAACTCCAGGACAGAAGGGAGAAACGATGTACTGAGATCCAAGACTCTTACCCCCTCTAACTGTGGTGGAGGTGCTCTGGGAAGTTAGACACAGAGGTCCTGGTTTGTCGTAGACAGCCCTCAGGAGGCATAACTCAAGGCTAGGAGGGACAGCACTTTGGTTAGGACGTTGGCACCAGGGAGTGACGGGTAAGAGACCATGGGAGGAGAAACCTCTGTAAACTCAGCATCAGGGAGCAGTGACAGGACTTCTCCCCATGGGATAGCAATAATTTCTTCCCCCATGCACACCTATAGCTCAACTGCATCACACCCTGCAGCATCATCCAGGCCATGTGGTCCCCTCTTCCACCACCTTCACAGGCAGCTTGAAGCATCAGGAGAGCACTCTTCTTGCATGAACCACTGAGACTGGTGTGACAGAGCATCTCCAGCAGAGTTGCAGGACTAGAATCCCTAATGGAGACCCATAAGTGACCCCAGTTTGGCCAAACACTGAACATCCTTACCATGGTGTCTTCACCTTGCACAGGTAAGGAATGTGGAAAGGTCCTTCCCGACTGAAGGCACAGCTCTAACAGAGCTCCTCAGCCATCTCCCTGTTCCTTTACAGTTAAAAATCAGTGTAAACTCATAGACTAGCATAAGGTATGTCTGACACTATAAAAGCGGTTGAACTTGTCAGCATAATTTCAAGAGCGTTGCAGAGATTTTTAGTGTAGGCAGCAAGGATCTCCAGTGCAAATAAGGGGAAGGTGGAACCTGAGATGGCTGAGCCAAGCCTGGGATGAGGCAGGATTCAACAGTCAATAACAGAAAATGAAGACATTTCCTCTTCTACCTCACCCTCAATTGTGCTTTGAAAAACCTCAGAATGGAGGGATCAAGGGGGTCACATTTCTGGCTGGATTCCCAGCTCTGATTCAAGTGCAGCACTGTCCGCTACACAGATTTTTAACGGAGCAAAATACACTTGAAATAATTTGTACTGTAATTAGAAACCTTGCTTGTAATTTTAATTGAGAAAAAAATCGTCTCTAATAAACAGAATCTATTAAATCCTCACTGCTGTGCTGAGGGGTTTATTATGGTGTATTTACAAGTTTCTGTTCAACCTCTGGAAAGTTTAATAGGAGTGAAAATATATGATATAAAAATAAATCTACATCTACCTGTGCCCTTCTTTACACATACACAATCACAGTAAAGCACAACTAACCTCAGCAACCAAACCTGACCTAACATCTTGTAATAAAGATATTGAAAAAACAATAAACATACACATATATAGAAAGGATCATACATTTTTAGAGATTTCTGTCTGAAAGCAGCATGACAGGCCAATCATTAGAATTTTCTGGTTTAAGTTAGGAGATAGATAATTCAATTGCACTAGTGGAAACAAGAGTCTCCTTTGCAATATTTAAATCTCCCACTAACTCAACATACAGATGTGAGCACATTTAGTTGCTGATATAATATAACCTGAGAACCTAGGTGTGAAAAGAAGCAAGGCCAGTACTCCTAAGTGCTTTAAAAACCCAATAATGTCAAGTGATCTGGTCATCCACTGGCTCAGCTAGCAGACAGGACACTGAGTAAGCACAGGTAATGTGCTTAAGATGGGTAATAGGATGGTAACGGCTCTGGCCAGCGAGCAGTTGCGCTGCTGAATTCTGAACAAGCTGCAAAAGGTCAGCGCAGTCCCAGCAAAAACCCTTCAGAGAGCAACAGGTTTCATCCTAATGCATCTTTCTGCTTTTAGCAGTACTGGTTATTCCTTCAAGGTCACCTCTGCCTCAAGGAGCAGTTAATGGAAGCAGCTGTCTCAGAAAGCTCTTCTCACATCTCTCAGTCCTTCTCTTCTGGCTGGGAAGTGACATATGGAATGATCACCCCACACAAAAAATAGATCTCCACTTCTGGCGTGGTGCAAAGAGTGATCTGTATCCCAGATGTCTCCGCAGGCCCTGCCCTCTGACTGAATGCAAGCTGGGCTGAGGAATCTGAAGTTCTTGAGCTGCTTTTGCACAAGTTCTTATGCTTTGTCCCTTGCTCCAAAGCCTCGTCTGAGCCCTGCAGCTGTACACATGGGAAAGCCCACTTCATGGACCTAAAAAAAGGGCAGGATGAAAACTTACCCATGCCTAAAGAATTGCTGTGAACTGGAATAGCTTATATTTTAGACAGAACAGAATATGAGATGCAGTGAGAGCACACAAAGTAAGTCTGGTCTACTGCAATCTGTGCAAAAATAAGACGCAAAACAACTGTCCTTCCAGGCATTGTGTGTGTCCCATCAGAAATATAAAGGTAAAAGTCCCAGTCCTCACTTACCCTTTTTAAAATTACTTTTATTCCTGTTTAAAATTATGCTACTGCAAGTTTTTTATTGTTTACACCAGCTGTTCGTAAGTTACTGGTTTTGGACTTGTAATTACTTGCAAAACTCAGAGAATATTAGCAGCGAAAAGGGTGGCATTGTTTTGAGGTTATTTTTATTATTTGTTTCCTCAAAGGAACATAGCCCACCAAGACTATTTAGTTTGCATAAAGCTTGTAATCTTTTCTAACAAATCATGTACAGAAATATTTCCCAGTGTCTGCTGAACATGGTGATAGCAAATACATGTAGGCACAGCATGTAATTTAGAGAATATTTTTGTTTTATTTATAACATGGAAGTGAACAGGACAATCTGTTTGCAGTTGCCATGGAAATTGCTGGCATTAGCTCACTTCTTGCCAAAGAGGAAGCAAAGAGCTTTTCACTTTCTGCTATTTAACCTCTTTTAATATTAAAATCCTATATACTGCAGTAATACAAAACTCTCCTCTTTGGAAGGTCAAGGGCATTCTAGAGCTATGATTGCTAAAAAGAAATTAGCTATTTTGAGTACTGCGCATATGCTTTGCGAACATGATATTTCTTGAAACAGATTGAGCTCATCTGCTTAGAAGCATTTCTTTTTTTTGCTTTTTTAATATTTAGGAGGTCTTTAGATTGTGAAAGCAACAAAAACTGGCAAATGATGAGCTAAGGAAGTTAATGCAGAACACCTCCACATAATTTTCTACTAACTTCTCCCTACTACATTGTTGCTTTCTGATGTAATCCCAAGGGATGGAGAGTCTCACCAATGACAAACACCTGTATTACACTGACCACCCTCTCCTTTCTAAAAGTTCAAATAACAAATGTGACACAAAATTCCTCCTGCCTTGCAGAATTATGACCTTGAAGAGGGAGAAGTGACTCCATGAAGCTCTGTAGTAGTTCACTTATACCTTTGCAGCTAACAGCAGGTAAAAAGTTCCCAGTTAATTTAAAGTTAGGTAACAACATAAAACCCCTCTTGGATATGACAGCAAAATACAGTTTCAGTGAAGGCTCATTCTACCTGCATCTGTGCAATCACAAAGTAGCAATACTGGATCTAACACAGCCTCTAGCTCAGTGCTGTCAAGGCTGGGTGTCCTCAGGAGCCAGTGAGGAACAGGAGAGAAGCATCCTCCTTGTCTCAATCACTGATATTTTAGAGTTATCAAAGATTAAAAAGCCTAAAGGATCAACTTTTGTCTTTAAGTCTGACCACTATCTGGAAAAAAAATAATTAAACTAGAACATGTCTTTTAAGAAAAGATTTGAAAACACCAGCCCCTTGGCAGACTGGAAGAGGGATTAATCCCTCCATTTGGGGGAGAGAGGCTCATTTAGCCTATATGGAGCAGGAAGGAAACAGGTCAGCTGGCGGGGAGGTAGGGAGGCTAATTTTTTACAAAAGCATGCAGTTCCTCCTCTTCCTCAATGTGCCCCACATATCAAGGGTAAAAATTGTATAGTTCTAAGGAAAAAAATAATCAAGCAAGAACATCAACAGCTTCCTTACCAAAACAGTCTCTTTTTTTTCAAACCATAGAAGCTGAAAATATTTTTAAATACAGAAAAAACTGAACATCTAAATGCTAAGAAGCAGAGAAGGCAGTCACCCACCTTGGTTTTTATTAGATCGTGCATAATATCACATTTCAACCGTCCCCTGCACCTCTTTCTCCAGTCAAGGCCCCCTGCTACTCATTTCTCAATGGGCACTTTGTAGTTTTCTGCAGCCTCGCAGTGTTTGTAGTAACACACCGTGGTGTATGGCATATGATGATTCCTGATCTACACACGTCTGCTAAAGCGGGCTGTGTGCAAGCTCAGCTCTGTCATGCAGGGTATAGAACTGCTGCCTTTAGCCACAGAGCACCTCCTGCTTCCATCCCTGACAGCAGCAGTCTCCTGCATCCAATTTTGTGGAACACCAGAGTTATCAGTCAGCAGAGCAGGCCAGCCAGGACCTTATAGACATAGCTGATACCAATTCAGATTTTTACTGTTAGGTGAGGAAATGAAAAAGATACAAGAAAAAAATAGACTGGACTTATGCCATCCTGTTTAGAGGTGAGCTGCAAACCATCTGTCAGTAATGCAGGTAAGGTGAGGTTAGGTGCCAAGTGCCCTTCTTATCATCATTACATCAGCAGTCAGCACCTACCTACGCTTTCATCTCACTTCCCAAAGCTCACACATACATGAGTGTGGAGAAAAAGTGCAGTTCGTCTTTAACAAGGAACTCTTCAAGTCGATATATTGCTTAACTGGCAAATAGCACAGCAGTTTGGACAGAGGTGAAATGTGGAGATCATCTCTCTATTACAAGAGCCTGGCAGCAGCGTTCAGCACCAGCTGGAAATTGTGCAGGGTCTTATCAGGCCAGGCTGTCAGGAGGGAGTCGCAATAATCGAATCTTGATGTGAGAAATGCATGGGTAACCAATTCAAGGTCAGAACAGCTATAGCCCATAGATATTTGTTAAAGGATAAGAGAGCCTCTGAAATAACTTCCAGGATCTTGATTTGCTGAGGTAAGCAAAATAAATTAAAAAAAAAATTAAAAACCCCCTGCTTTCCAATGAGGGAAAGTGCAGGTAGCAGTGATGGACAAAGAGCGTTTTACCTCAGACAGAGCTGCCTTTCAGCACTGTTTCAGTTGGTGATCCATCTGCATCATTTGTAAGGAACAGTAATAGGCTGCCAATATTTTAATAAGAAGCTGCCACAGAATTCCCTTTCAGCTGTGATAAATCTGCAGGCTCCAGGGAAGGGTTGTTTGTGGAAGGAACGGGCAAGAAATTGGAAATCTACCCATTTTTCTTCCCTTTGCCACTGAAATGTGTGCTTCAGCAAACCAGACCCAGTGAAGGAGATGCTGATATGGTGAGGTAGAGCACTCCACCCACTCCGCACTGGAAAGCCAAGAGCTTCCTCCAGAAGCTATTTAGACTCATTAGCACATGCTGCGCCTGTGCTAATGAGCCCTTTCTCTCAGCAGGGCTCAGCTCCTTACAGGGTTTTTGAACAGGAGCGAGCTGATGCCTGTCTGGCTCAGAAAGGGACAGAGCTAACCCCTGTGCCCAGCTGTGCTGCCAAGCCCCAAAGCACTGAAACCAAACATTATAGGACCAGGGGCTGGGGAGGCCAAGGCTCCATGGGCAGGTAGAAGGAAAGGTAAGCAGGACTCCAAGCAGAAAGGCAGAGTTCACATTTCAGGACACTACTCATTTACCAGCACACCCTGCATTACCACTGCTCATCCAGTACAGGAAACCAACATCCCAGCCCACACAAACACACAACCAAAAACCAGTCTCTGCTCTGAGTTCACAGTTGAGCTGTGCATCAGACACTAGGGCTGCAGCAGGGAGTCATCTCAATAGCAGCATCCCAGATTAAAAATTCTGATTATTTTTCATTTATTTAGCCCATATCCACATAAAAAGCAAGATTATTGGCTTACCAGATCTTTTTAATAACCAGTTTGTATAATAGGCAAGACTTCCTTGGGTAGAGCTCAAAGTCACAATAATCTGTGCTAAGGAAGACATGGGCAGAGTGGAGAAAGTCCAAGAACCTATCCTAACCCAGATATCTGGAATAGAATATAAAAGCAATTCTTGGCAGCTGGCTAAATTAAGAGAGACAAGATGGGCCTCAAATAAACAATTAGATAGTGCTCTGCTACTGCTGCTGACTGGTCCCTCATTGTCCCTGGTTGCAAGGTATTACCGCTATCTGCTATTTTTATTGAACTTCTGCAATCAGATGCATGCTAATATTTTATATCTGAGGGACAGTCAACTATTATAATGACAGTGCACAACCCTACAAAATGCATTACTGATCAAACTCACCAGCTGACACACAGCAGTTAGCTAATGGCTACTTTTTTTCTTCTTTCTTTTCCCTTTTCTTAAAGAAATAATCGTTGCCATTTTAAGCTTTTCTTCTCAAATATTCAGTAAAAATGCAGGTACATGGGACAAGTTAGCGGATTGTTGAGGGGTTTCTATGAGCATGATCCAAGATCTTTTTTTAACCATATCATCCTATTTTGCCTGCATTTCAGTTGTTTATCTGATACAAGGAATAAAGTGATTCCAGTTCCTTGAATTCTTTTACTTTGGTCAAAAATATTTCTATAGAGGATGTTTTTCTTTCTAGCTGTAGTAATGAAACACATTTGTTGGCTTCACTCCAAGGATTATAAACAGGTATCTATCCTTGTTTAATTTCGCAGTAAATAAAGTCTTCTATACATTCTTACAGCTAAAGTAGTCTAAAGTAGGTTTATTTCAATCTCTAGTTCTTATGGCTTGGTAAATACGGATAGAAAACTATATTGAACTTCTACAAGGTAATCAGATCTCTGGTGGAAAAGCAAGAAGGGTCACTGCATACAGATTCTGAAGGAAAAATGAAATAAAATACTATCTAGAGAGAACTGAAAATGTATTAGTTTCATCCCCTCTCCCCAACCCTCTTTGACACCCTAGGGAATTTGGAGCTGGTAGAGACTACTTTTTTTCAGGAAACGGTAGAAAAATCAAATTAGACATATTTGCATGCTGCTGCTACCAAATAGAAGAAGGGGAGCTGTCAGCATATAGGAACAGCAGTATGTTCCCCTCAGTGCTACCTCTTTGTGAAAACGCAGAGAAAAGGATGATAGAAGAGGCCAGCACCATCTGATCCAAGTGCTACAACCAGCAGTGGGCAGGCATCACTTTTTCTGATTTGCATTCTACAGCTGCAGTTCTCCGTGTGCTTCTAGCAAAGGTAATGATGCTTTATTAGGTTTCCAGAAAGTCCTTTTCCATTCTGTGGCCAGTTCTGTCCTATAACTTCAATTTTTCCATTATTTCCCCTCTTCCATTTAGTTTGTAATTGCCATTTTCCCCCTCCAAAGCTCCTGCCAGTCAACCATCATATTGGTTATTTGGACTGAGGTAGTGCTGAGCAAGCTTTAATGACAGAACAGGGCCCCTGCTATGTAGGCAGCCTGCAGGCAGGGGAAGAAAGAGTCCTTTGCTGCAGAGGGCTTGTAGCCCAGCCCCTCCAGTCTATAATGCTTTGTCTTCTGATTCTTAAAACCTTATTTCACAGCATCCAGCCAAGGCATCTCTAAGGGCTGCGTAGCCCTCCATGCACACACGCTCCTCAGGAGACCTGCACTGTAGGTGACTCTCCCAAACCAATAACCGTGTGGTCTCAAAGTCGCTTCATGCAGTAGCTTTCTTCATTCCTTCTTCTCTGATGGTGTATTCATCCTCCTGGGGCTCATTGCCACAGGCCAGCTTCTCCAGTGAAACAACCTCCTCTCTGAAGTCTCTCAGCCCTGCTTTAATAACGACCTCCTTGTTCTCCTCAGTACCGCGTCCCACACAGGGAGCCCTCGCCTCAGGCTGGCTTCCTGCTGGCACGCTGGCCAAATCCACCGCTGTTAAACAAATCCTCGGCCCCTCTGGACTCCCAGCTCTGCTCCAGCACTTTTGAGCATGGATAGCACAATTCAGGGCTTTATCCACCTCCAACCAAGATCTGGATGCCTAGGACCTTTGTGCATAGAGCTGAGCTTCCTTGTTATGGTCCTACAAAGTAAACAGGGCTGATGCAGTGGGATGCTGGAAGAGGAGAAAAACACCCCACAGAAACTGTCTGTGAGGCACTGGTGATGAAGGCCCTCTGCATTTCATCACATGCATGGGCATAACAATTTGAACACCCAGACAAGAGATTGTGGAAAGTCTCTTTCCAACAACATAACGATATGCTGTTGGATATCATCGTACCATCAGGAAGCTTATCAGTCCTAAGATAGGACAGAAGAGATGGTGATCAGTGGTGATAGGGCCTAACAGCTTCTGAGCCTGCGAGCCCGTGACAAAGACTCCAGGAGCTGTGTATCATTTTTCAGTCACTAACACTAAACCACAGTGACCATATTGATAAGTGCCTACACAGGATCCAAATTAAATAAGGTCAGGAAGGGCACCATGAATACAGAGCAATAATCAATAAGCTTTGCTAACAACAGAGCTGGGACAAGAGTGGGTGTTTTATTATGAAAATTATTACTTCAAAATGAAAAGGAGGTAGGCTTTGGTTTCCCCCAGTTTTCAGGATTTTTCTGATGAGACATCGGAAGGACTAATTCACCCTTTCGTATCATTATCTCTTTCTGAATAAACTGGGGTTTTTTCCATTGTCCTTCTACTGGCCCTCATCATATCAAGGCAAGCAGGTGGGGAAAACTTTCAAACACAATAGTACTTTTGAAGGAAAATTTTCAGCATTCTCAGTTTCACCACTCCCTATCCACAGAATCAGTTGTGGTTCTTGTCGAGTACAATCCAAAGGAGGCTATTAATTTGTGAAAGGCTATAATTACCAGTAACAGAGAGCTATACTGACAGCACGCTTTTGGGAAGGGACAGATTGCCCAACATTATAAAGCTGAGGAAGAAAGCACAGAAGAATGCTTTCCAAAGGATAAGATGGTGAAGTCTTATATTAGAATCTATATTATAAGAATATGTAAAAAATACTTCTCATAGTAAAGCTAATGTAGTTACAAGTAAATTTTGCTGTTGCTTATATTGAAAGCTGTATATTCAGAAGTAAAGGAGGGACAAAAAAAAAACAACCAGATATTGTTCCCTATTTTGAAAGTTATGAAGTTAGTACCAATTCTATAAACAATAAAATCAGAAGCCTTCCAAAGACTTCAGTATGTCTCACAGCAAAACTTTGGTAGCTAACTAACAGAATCTGGATAACTTGACTTTCCTGGTAGAACCTCAGATTGACCAAGATCAAGGACTTGCTATCTGAGAATATTAAACCTAGCAGAGCCCCCCAACAGCTTACTAGAGCGAAGAAACATACTGACAGAAAACAGATCTTTCAACAGACATGGAATTAATAGATCCCTCAGAAGCCTGCACACATTTAGTAGAGTAGGGAAAAATCACCTGGTCCTGCTCATGAGCTCTAACCTAAAACATTCCAGATGAAAATGAGAATTAACTAGCAAGACAAGGCCAAAGTGGAAAAGAAAAATGTAGTTCCACTCAGAACTGGTCATAACTTAGTGTTTCGCTATTATTGGGAACTGCAACATTCACAGTTCTTGTTCAAGTATGAATGAAAACTGGAAATCTCAGTTTCCTGTAGAAAGGTTTTTTTCCTGAAACAGATTTTTCCAGTTTTTTCTCCAAACTGCAGAAGTTTGTAGCCCTGACTCCAAGAAATCTTCCAAGCAGCCACAAAATTGAGGGAGAATAAATTATCCTCTGGTATCAAGACAGCTCCTATCATGAAACTGGAGACTCTGTTCCAACTCAACCTCCAGGTTCCAGCCACTGTCCCCAACAGCACGCTGGTGCTGTTGCTATTAACCTTGGTGCTCTACAGAAACCTCTCATTAGGCTATACATGAATCCCTTGTCCAAGACAACTTCATCTGTTTCAACCAAGTCCACAGAAATATGAAGTGAGCAATAGGTTTATCAGGACAACAGAAGTTTCTCTAGACCCTAAACTTCTCATAAAAATGAGAAAAATGCTGAAAAAGTAATGAAAATTATACTACTCCTGCACATCCCCTTGCCTAAAATCTTAGAAAACTTGATTGCAACACCTGGATGTTCCATCAAAAACTTATTTTCCTTACCTACAAGCAGTTATTTAAACATAAGGGATTAAACACAAGGATTCAAATGTACAAACTTTACTGCTGAGAAACAAAGTGTGAGCAGTCCTGGCCAAAGGTCTAGGCTTGGAGCCAGTACACATGATGACAAACAAAAGTACAGCCACAGCCTTCTATTACTGGCCAAGTGAGGAGCAACTGCAGATGCTGTACTAAAGAAAGCTAGTGCTCCCCACAGCTCTTTACAGAAGAAAGCACTCCCAGAACAACCACAGCCCACATAAAAGAATTTAAATAAGCTTCAGCTGAAGAGGATGAAGGTCCAAAACTAATTGCCCTTGGTTCGTCACAGCTCTAAACTGGTGGGTCTTAACTTTCTATTACAGGGTGCAAATGGTCCCCTAGATATGTCAGTGGAGAGAAAGGACCAGTGGGAATCACTGTCTTCCCAGTGCCCTGTCTTCTACCCTTTGTAGTCCATGCCTTGTCCCAAACACTAAGTTCATGTCTCCCTCATGAGATGTGGGCAAGCTGTCCCAAAGCATTTCATGCCTTGCTGCTGACTACAGGGAGACATATACATCCACATCACAATTGCCAAAGAATTGGCTTGCTCTTCTCCTTGTTCATCCGAAAACTGAGCTTCAGGCTTTCCTGGGGCTTCGCACTAACATGCTTCCCACTATTCCAGGAGCTGCCCCATTACATGGTGATTATTGGCTAGTGCTGCCCTTAGCAAGAGAGGCTGGAAGACACAGGCCAGCTCTGATCCAGGAGCCAGCTAGCTAGAACATGCACCAGAACTTCCAAAGTACCTTCATCTTATTTCTGAAGATGAACCTGTACCAGGGCAACCACTGCATATTCAGGCAAGCCTAGCCACTTACAGTTAAAAAAAGAGGCCCTGAAGCAGATGAAGGAAAAGCGTGCAAGCCCTTCCAGCACCGCTCTTAATTACTGAGGTAACAGGCTACCTTCTTTCAAAGACAGTAATAGCAAATTCCCTCCCACCTCTCTAATGAAAAGTTAATGTTAGAAATGAGATGGTGTATTTTAAAAGAAATATATTTTGATTTTAGAATCCCACACTTATCTTTACACATAGTGTCAGGATGCCTTTAAGTGTTAAATAATTCCCTGCCATCCTCTTCCTTGCAGAAATGTCATTTCTCTATTCTTCCCTCCTACTCCTTTGACATTAATAATTATAATTGACATTATTGTGCTGGCCTAGAACTCAGACTGTCTTGTGCTAGGTCTTAGCTTTGCTACAGATTTTTTGTATGACCTTGGAAAAGTCATTTCTCATATTCATGCATCAGTTTCCACATGGCCAGATGTAAGAAATTTTATTTCATATAATCCTTCCCCTTTTTGGCACGGAGGATGCATAGTGCTTAAGAGAATGGGGCCCCACTCTAGGTTATCACCAGTAGCCATTCCTGCTAAATAAACCCTGCTATGCTACCATGCATCTTTCCCACAAGCACTGCCAAAAAGACAACACAAAAACCAATGAGCCATAACCTGAGCCTTCTGGAGGGAGAGACAAGGATGATTTTAGGACTCAGCTTCAAAGGGTAAATGTTTCCTTTATAAAAGAGCTCCACATTCAGTATTAAAAGATCTAATCAAAACATCCTCCAATAGATCATAGCTACTATCAGTCAAAAAACAGCACCTAATGTAGTAAAATAGCCAAATGCTGCTGAACATCAGTGGGAACTCAGTGCCCAATTCCCTTCCTGCTGCTTTGAAGGGCCGGGATGGAAGAACAGCTGATAACTTTTGGAGCTTCCATTATCCCTGTCCCCCATTGCGCCTCTTTCTGTATACTGGGCCCTTGTCAGTGATATCCATTTAAGAGCACTCTCCTCAGCAGAGGCCAATAGCTGCACCTAAAATAAATTGCTCTGCTAATCAGCACAAGCTGAAGCTAAAGGGCTGAGTGGCTCTGTGAATATCAAGAGTGGCATTCCATCTGTGGGATGCCATCTGTGGCTTAGGCTCAACCAGAGAGTCTATGTTTAATTAATGCAGCTGTAATTTGCTCAGACCTTAATAGATCATGGACCATTCCACTTAATCACAACACACAATTTGGCATATTTGAGCCATCCCACATGATATTTTGTGGGCTGAGCTGACACAGAGTTTGAACTACCTCTTACCCTCCATAAACTTTGGGTCATCGCAGAGGTCAGTGCTGTGTAAAGCAACATGGGAAATTTCACATGGCTGTTGCCTATCCTGTACCTGACCTGTAAATAAACACAGGATTGATGTGCTAGCTTTGCCAGTACCTTCACACTGAAAAAAGCACAGGTCTCTCACTTGAAACACCAGAGCAAATCCTGAAAGTAAAGTGAGGAAGAGCTGCCATAGGCGAGGAGCAGAGACAAATCAGGGGTAAACTCTCTTCTTCCAGACTCTGGAGTAGCAACTGCAAGGTGACAGTGCTGTTTGCAGCAGGGAAGAAGGAACCTCAGCTTGAGGCAGGTGGTTGTGGCTGAACAGAGGATGCTGAGATGCTCAAAAGAGGCACGAGAATGTATGAAATACAGGGGGAGTAAGAAGAGGGGTATTTTTCACAGCCCTCTCCTTCCTTTTCATCAAGCATCTACATACACAAGCATGGGCTTGTGCATGTATCATTACACATAGATTAAAAAAATTTAAAAATAAGAAGTTACAAAGTGCTCCCCTCCCCACTCCCCTCCCATCTAGTCAGTAGTCATCATTGCTTATTAGCCAAGACACATGATTAATGTCACTGAGGAACTGGAAGAAAAAAAAATAAAACTGAGCTGTTTCCTGAGATGTTAGCATTCCTCAACCTAATCTTTGTTAATAAAGTCCTGCTTTAAAAATAACATCACTGGCCCACTTTAACCCTCACCCCATATCCCCCTTCCTTCCCCAGACCCAGAATCCCACCATTCATTTCCTCCTGTTCTCCCTTCAGCCACGCTTTATTCATTACCAAAGTTTAGTGACCAGTGAATATGTGCAGGCACTGGAACTTGAGGTCTGAGCAACCCAAAGCTAAGAATTAGCTGTTGGGATGGTCCATTCATTACTTAGTTGGTGCTCGGGGTTGAAAAAGAAGAGAGCTGAAAAAACAAGCTGCTCTGATTTGAAAAAATAAAAAAAGATTCTCCTCTAAATCACATATATACAAAGGCTTCCAAAGTAGAGGGTTTTCTCCATGTGCATACCCAAATTATTTGTTAGCAACTGCTTAAACCATGGGGATAAGCATGTAAGTGCACACATAGGGAGAGGAACAACAACCTAAGGACAAGCAAAGCCAGAGCCCAGGTGTTTCCCCGTGAATATCTGGGGTGCCAGGGCTGCTAAGAACAAGGTGACAGAAATACAAGTGCTCCAAGTCTTTTTTTGTATGTGTTGTAACACAAGCATGAATTGCAGCAAATGATTGCATTTCATCCTCTTCAACAATAATGAAAAGGTGTCAGTTCATATAAACACTGGATATTTGGTTTCCTTAATGAAGTTTAATGAAGGCTGAGGAAGCACAGTAAAACGTTGTAAGGGATGCTCAGTTCAGAATAGAGTGTGAGGGCCTTTATTTCATGGTATGAAACCTGTGATGTGAACATCAGGAATTACTGGTCAGCAGCTAACCAATTTCTGCCACAGACAAGGCTCTCTGACTCATGGAATGGCTTCTGTTTCAGGGTAACCCAGCCCTTCCTTCCCCAGGGAAAAACCCCAGGTGCCCTGGTTGGTGTACACCCTTCTCAAACATATGTCAAGGGTCTGCTGAAATGCATAACAACCTGCAAATCCACATGTGTTACCTCTCTTTTCCTGACAGTTCAGAGCCCAGAACAGCTGACATTGACTATAAAGGGGAAATAAAGTTGCCATTTTCCTTCTGAGGATGCACTGAAAGCATAGATAGCAGCTAAGCCCAGCTTTCCAGAGAAGGACACTAAATCCTGAACTACTTCCTTTAAAACAAGCTTTAGAAAAAGCCCATCCTATCCTAATTGTCAGGTCACTGTTGCAGTGAGGGTGCTCAACAGCAGCATGCAAGACCCAACTGAAAACTGCTTTCAAAGACCTTAACACCTTCATGTGACATAAAGGCCTCTCTCCATCCAGCTAACTAGATTATAACATGATCAAGCAAAGAGCTAGGGATAGACAAATTCTAATGGAAAATAAGCACTGATTAGTCCTTTGTTGCTGCTGTTTGCTGTAAAAATAACTGATCTACCAGCAACACAGAATATCTGCCATCATTTGAAGTCGAAACTCCCCAAAGTGCTGTTTCTGAGGCAATTTCTCAAATGATGGTATCAGTACTACTCATGGGAAGTGATCCAACACAGAAGATCCAGCACCCAAAGCTGTGCCATCTGCTGACCGTGGCATCCTCAGTGTCACAGACCCACCAGCTCTGTGGAGCAAACAGCTGAGCACAACGCAAGCTTGTAAATAGCTCTGGAGGGCAGAGACTCTCAAAAATACACCTCTAACACCGCCTTCCTCAGCCAACATTAAATCAGTCTCTCTGGCATCTCTAGCATGTACCCATGGATCACCCTGAAATATCAGCACAAGTGTTTCCCAGCAGCAATAAATCCATCAGTTCTGCCCATCTCATGCCTGAGCTTCAGCCATTTCTGCCCTCTATGGCTGTTGTATTTGACACTTTCTCAGTGCCCTTTTTCACCACTCTTCCTGGGATTTGGAGGAATTGCTCTGAATATGTGTCTTTCTAAATGACAGTGCCAACCAGCTATGGGGACATCTTTCATACCACTGGCTGCTGTTTGCAGCTACTGTTTCCAATTTCAGACAATCAAAGCATCTCTCTCCCAAAGTGCCGGCCATGTGCACGGCTCTGCGCTACACTGGGCGTAATGTGGAGCTTTGTCTGGTGCTTTATACCAATACAAGTTGCTACTGACTGTCAGTGTCTAACATTCTTGTTTTCAGCAGGCAACAGCTTGTGCTGCACCAGTGGTGCTTCACCAAACTACAACCAGGCCAGAGACTCATCCTGTAACCCTGCTTAGCAGATAATTTACAGGACTGACATTGGTTCCCTTCAGTCCGTTGAATTACAGATAATTGGAATTAGCGGCAATATGCACTCACTGCAAACTGCTTAAATTGATGCCACAAAACTCTGGATCACTGTCAGAGCTAATGTCTGCTGAAAATACATGTGACAGGTCTCATCTCAGGCTTTACTGATCTCCTAGTAGGACAGTAGGACAATGTTATCAAGCCACAGCATGTTCAGCTCATTGTGTCACTTTTTTTGGTACCTCACTTCAAACGTCCCTTTTATTTCTAGATCTTCTTTTCTATAGTGTTCTGGATTTCTGTGTGATTTATATATTTCAGTTTTGGCTTGATAACTTCCTTTCTTTGTCAAATGCTAATTTTCACAGTTTATTTATTTTTGGGTTGGTTTTGCCCCATGTCTCAGTCATAAATACAGTAAGGATCTCAGAGACCTAATCCTTCCACTAAACCAGTTCAGTCCCAGATCAGTACCAGCTCTGCCATAAACTCCAGTTCTAATAATGCTTTGCTTTTGCCCTCCTAAGTTACAGAAAGAAAAAGCTATTATCAAAATCAGGTCACCTTCTGCCATATTCCTATTTGCTGGCACTTGCACCTTGCAGATACCAAGTAAAATGTTGGGGGCTTCTTTTCCCCCCAAATAGCCTGCATAAAAATGTTTAGCTCCAGCAAGAATTCTGGTTGTTTTGGTTTCTCACTCAGCATAACTTCTTGTTTCCTGGGTGTTGTTTTTTTTTTCTTTACCTCTGGACCCACACAGTGTTCAGAACTCACTCAGAGCCAAAGTGTTTGAGAGTGGTTTGATTTGAAACATTTTGTCTCAAAGATGCAGTTCCTGTGACTCTGAACCTTTAAGGCATCAACATATGCTACAGAGGGGCAGCAGTTTAGACATAAATGGCTGGAAAAAAACTTGCCAAAGCCAGAACAGTAAACATATATGAATGTCAGAGTTAGGAGGGGGAATGGAAAACTTCCAGTGTTTAACAGAATTGTAATCTCCTAAGAAAACAATCAGCAGAACAAACAGCATCTCTCCCAGCACATAGAGAGCCACAGATAAGAAAATCACATCTGTTGTACTCTCCTGATGGGGCTGGCCACCAGCCCTTAATGATCCCTAGCAAAGCTGTGTTCATGTCACCAAACCAGCGAGCACACTTTACCAGCTGGAGCAATGGGTACCAAGGTTCAAAATGAGCCATTTTTCTCCTGAAAAATTATCACTAAATTGTTTGTGTCTAGTTGTTAAAAAGATTTCAGTCTAGACAGGTGGACTTGAAAAATTTAACAAATGGTCAATAAAACAGAAAAGGTCACTAGCATTTCTGTTCCTGGACAGAAAGCTCGAGTGGTAGCCGTGCCCATGCATGATTTTTGCAGGTTTTGCCCCTGCCCTCAGGCTCACCACTTGCTGTGAACCAGAGGTGGATGGTGGGAAAGGGCAGTTGCATGGTGCAAGTCAAAGGGGTCCCAGCTAATGACAGATGCCTACAGTGGTCATGCTATACACTGCCTGAAAGGAGAGCATCTCAGCTAGTGAGGCACCACAGTACAAGATGGCAAAGCCAATAAACCTGCCAATGTTGCATTGTGCATGGGAATGAAAAGGACACCCAGAGCTTTGACAAAAGGTTAAAAAAGCATCAGACCAAGGGCTGAGTTGGAAGGGATGCAAAGAGAGAAAGCAGAATGGTAAAGGCAAAGCAGGAATGGAGATGTCTAATTTGTAGCAGTCAGACAGCACCACTCCCACCCCTTTAGCAGCTGGAGCATCGGGCAGCTGAACTCTAATGGAGTCAATTTGCTGCTGGAAATAATGACTAAATTACTCCCATTTGCCCAGTGAAGAGGCTGAAGACTAAGTAGATGAACATCGGGAGGTAGCAAACTGTTAGGAGCTGGCTGATGTGTTGTGAGGTTTTCCTTGACTACAAAAGGGAGCTGACAACCCCCAGTACTCTTCAGCTTCGCTGGACTTCTGTTACTGCAGAGCTCTTCCACCAAGTTAAACAAGTTTCTAGCTCAGTTCCTGCCAAGCCCCAAGGAAAGACAGCTTGGCCGAAATGTCAGCTCACCAATGAAAGGGTTTATTTGAGGGATAAACAAGGGACAAGCCTTTCAGCAGCAGCACTTTCAACCCTGCTCTACCACCCCCTCAAAATGGGGGGAGAGGATCAGCCACTAAAGAGAAGTGGGGAAGGGCTGGTTATTTACCATTTCTGCACAGGCAATAGCAGGCAAGCTCTTTGCTCTCATGCCACAGGGGTAGCTGAAGCTGCTGGGGGTACAGCAGCTCCTAGGGAATTTCTAGACTGGGGCACAACACGCCTCTAAGAATCTGTGGGTTTAAAGATGTCTCTAGGACAGCATAGCTGGAAGGTCTGAACAGCATGTAAAAAGTGACTTGTTTATTGAGAGACTCCACAAAATCCTGGTCCAGATGGGTACAGTTTGACTGTTTCACCTGGCTGCTTCTCCCCATTGTGGGATGAAGGCAGGATCCCAAAATGGGAACCAATGAAGAGCACAGACAAATCCCCAACTGCTCTAAAATAAGCAGGAGTTTTGCCAACAGGCAGATCCAGAAAACTCCTTAGGCACCAAAGCCCTCAGTATTCCTCTGGTGCATCGCTGTAGGAGCCGCAGGCTCTGCCAGCAGGAAGGAGACATCTCATCTCCCTCTTAAGCACTTCAGCGCTCCTCTGGGGATGTCCCTCCTCCAGCCCCACAGGCTGCTCACACCAAATGCTGAATTGCAGCATTGAGGCCAGGCTCCTCACATTTAGAGGTTTCAGTACCCAGCTTTTAGGGGCTCTTCTTCTTGGATCTTTTCCTAAGAGCCATCAAGATGTTTATCTCCCCATCCTGCCTGAGCAATTACTCAGCTACTGTTCCCAGGATGAAACCAAGAGTAAGGCCTTGACTATACAAGCCTCATGTGTGACAAGCCCTGGGGAGCCCTGTCAAAGGGGAAAGAGTGTAGGAGAGGGTAGCCCCCTCTTCAGTAGCAGCTGATGATTCATATGCTGCCTGTCACTCAATGGGAATGATATTGCAATACTCCATCACCATCACCCAGCCCTGATCAACACAGACATCCCTCAGCCAGCAAACTTCAGAGATAAAAGCAGCAGCAGTAGCGAAGGAGGAAGCCAAGATACCCCACAGTGAGACTGCACCACCTGAGGACAGCTGTGAATATGTGTCTGTGGTCACGCAGCAGTTCAATGGCAGGTCCCAGTCCATAAATTCATTCACCTCCTTTGTTCCTGTCACCTCTGCCACTTCATCTTCCCAGTGCAGCTGTCTGAGTGAAGGATTCCTACATCCCCCATTAGTGGTAACTTTAGTTTTTTGTCATTTCAAGAGTGTATGTTCATTTTATTTCTTAAAGGAGTTTAGCAGTTCTAGGCCTTCCTAGTGCTTTGGCAGGTTTGAAGTATTTGAAAAGGAGTCAAAGGAGGGTTCCAGCAAAGACCCACTCCTGAAGGTGATGAGGAGCAAATCCTCACACCTTGCAGTAGGCAGGCATGAGCCAGTCTAGGCTGTACGCACGTAAATGGCACTCGTACAGATGGTAGGACCAGCTCCTTCAAATAAAGCTTTGCCTTGGGAAGGGAGGGGATCTATCAGCCCATGACACACTCTTAATATAGCTGTGTTTTCAAAGCTCGCTTCAGCTGCCAGCTGACATGCTCCCTCCCCACTCCAAGCCTCCTGGACACCCACCGCAAGCCAGGCCCAGAGCACCAGCATGAGACAGTGATCTCATCTGCAGTACTGCCCTGCCATTTCAGCAGAGATGCCCAGAGCACTTGGACTGCAGTGTCATCTCTGGCGCTGAGTTTCAGCCCCAGGACCGAGGGACACTCACTCAATCCACTGGCAAGCAGGCTCAGAGGGGGCTTGTCAGCCCCAGCATTCAGATCTCTTGCCGTCATTTCTGGCATGGGCCTGTTGTGTGAGTCATGCAGTTAAGCAGATTAGGGATGCAGATAAGGTGCTCTGCACAACAGCCATGACAGAGATGCAGGTAGTGGATAAGCAGAGCTGTTTGGTCATCTTCCTAACTGGAATGATCTTTTGCTCTTCGTTACCCAGCCCACTGCATCGCAGCATTAGCATGCGTGTCCGGACGGTTCTCAGGGTGAGTCACCAAATGTAACGTGTTACAGTGCAACCAAAGCTTTAATAAACAGAGCTCTTGCTTTTTTAACTTGATCTCTATTTCCATAATAAAAGCTTTCCGTTATTATCTGTGCATTTACTTGTCAAATCTGAATATTCACAGGGATATTCTCAATCCTCAATCACTCAATAACTTATAAGGAATGCAGAGCAGACATGAAAGCCAGGGCACCTGGGTGCTGTGTCTTGGACCTCAAGTAGAACAATGCAACTCCATGTGAATGTATTGTGTATCTGCCCTGGGAAGATCTCCCAGCCTGCTTCAGACTAACCCCTGCTGAACTAACCCCCCTGTGCCTGCATCACACCGTGGTCTGTGTCACTTGCCACTTATTTTGCCAGCAAGCCTAACTAGCATTCCCCAAGCTCATCTGTTAGATCAGACTCACACACCAAAGAAGGAGCAACAGCATCTTCTTCTCAAAGAGAAAAAAACTCCCGTTCAGCTCTGTGGGAAAGTGCTCTGGTAGACACCTACCTGTATTTCCCAAGGGATGTACCACCTTTCTCACTGAGCAATGACCATAGTGTCCTGGACCTCACACCACACTGCTGATGTAGGTGCTACAACACTGTTTCTAGCAGGAATCAAGTGCAACAGCCCTTAAAACAGTAACTTTCTGCAGTCTCCTCATGCCTCCAACTGTTCATCCAGTATGGCATGGCTCACCTTGGCTTGGAGACAGTCAAAAATCAATATTTGACCCATCTTTGGTGGCACGCCTGACATATCTCTCTTTAATACTTCTATCATATTTGTTTACGCCAATGCATTAATGTTTTCAAGATTTTCTAATCAATATTAGACAGGGCATTAAAAAGATGCTGAGCAAGATTATTCAAAAATAATCTAAATGAATCAATGAAGACAGGTAGACTACCAACAAAGTTATTACTGTCATTGTATGGAAAAACAGTGGGGGATGCTGGCTCAGGCTGATGTTTTGCAAGTTTGCTCTGTGACCATGCAACAAAAGTCCTTGGGGCTGGGCTTCACCTTCATAAACTCATAATTATGACAATCATGGAATAGATATGGTGGATGGCAGAGCCCCAGAAGAAAAGATTCACAGTTAGAGCTGGTTTGAAAATTGTTTTCAGGAAGTGCTGGAGGAACAGGGAAGTAAAGGCTCTGAAGGGGCTGATGGTGGGATCCATGCTGGAAGCCCAGGGGGAGAGCAGAAGTGGGGAAAAGGAGAAATAGGGACAGGAGGACATGGACAATCCAGGGTAAAACCTAGACTGTCTGGAGAGGAACAGAGCCAGGGGAGTGAGGCAGGTTCCAAAGGGCTTCTCCACCTGGTTGCTAAAATTAGGCAATTCTATTAATTGCCTCCTGGCAACAAGCTGTGACAGGAGGCATCTGGGCTACAGCTGTGCCCTTGGAGACTTGGCAGCCTGGTCCTGCCCCTGCTTTAGCCATAGCAGAGGTGCAGGGTGCTCTTCAGGAAACAGCATGGTGGCACAGGGACAGCTGGGTCCTGACACCACTACTATGCTGGACACTTCCAGGGCTCCTGCAGGTCAGAGGGCACCACGACAGCACCAGGGCAGAGAGTTTCTGCACTGCAGAGGGTTTCTGCACTGCCATGTGTCCTTTCCAAGGGAGCAGGGTTCATTCAAACCCTGTCACCAGCTTGAGTTAAAGGCTTTGCTTCTGCAATCTTTTTAAGAACAGGTCTTTCCACAAGGTGAAGGGAAACACCCTGAGGACAGAAGGAGCTGAAGGCTGGCAAAGACCTGCTCTAACCCACGAAGCTGAAATGTGGAGATCCCCAGTTAAGGCTCAAAGCGTCTGATATCCCAGCACCAGCCATGCTGCAGCGAGCGGCACCATGCAGGGTCTGTGCTGCTGCTGCTGAGCAGGCTGGCATGCAAAATTTTAGTGCCAGCTCTCTCCATGCCCCCTTCTTCTAACCTCTCCCCCCCAGCCCCAATATTTTTGCCATAATCCCACGTATGAGCCTGACTTTGAAATTCTGCCTTTGAACTATTCTTTTTTTCCCCCTCCACAGTCCAAATTGCAGCAGCTTAACCTCGAGAGGGTAAATCTCTCAAAGAAGCGCAGAAGCATTGCTCTGCACAGTGCCTGCTAAAAGCCAGCGTGACTCACCCAGCAGCATCCCCTGACGCACTGCGCAGGAGAACACGTCCCCTGGATGTCTCACTCTGGGGTGTCACAGCTGTTTCCTTCTGTCTCCTTTCAGTGAGCAGAGAAGCAGGGTCTCTCCCTGACTCAGTAAGGACTTTGTTAAATTATGTTTTCTGCTCAAGGGGATTTTTTTTTGCCAAGAGTTTGGCGATCTCACTCCAAGCTCCCTCTGACTGCACTGGATATACTCTTCCCCCTTGCAAAAGGCAAGCAGCATGCAAATCACAGTCTGTTTGGATGGTGAAGGTTTATGATACATCATATAACCCTATGAGACATCCTAAATCTTGGGAACTAAGATTACATGAGGAGTTTCAGGCTCAGACTTCCCTCACCAGCAAATCTTGAAACAACTTCTGATAAGGACATGTTTTGGGAAGCAATTTAGGAATGAACTGCTCCTCACAGGCACCAGCAGGGAGAGGCTGGGTAGATCAGGTCTTGAACTGCAAGGAGACAAGGGAACAGCCTATAGGGAAACTATAGGGACTGTCTGTAGAGGACAGCCCCTGGAGCAAACCATTCCCTGAACGATACTGATATTTAAATTAAAAGATAAATAGCTGATTGCCTCTGAGGGATTTTTTCATACTAGAGCAACATCCATGGAGTGCTAGCAATCAAGAAACCAGGATGTGGGAGCAAACAATGGCACTAGTTTGTTGGACAGTGCAGGTAAAACCTTTGGGAGTTAGAGGTTGGTCGTGGAAAAGACCATTGCTCCTTAGAAAAGAAAGGGAGTGTAGGACATGGCTTTTCCTTTGGCAAGACATATATAGAAGGATGAAAAATAGAACCTGACTATCCCTCCTGCCTTGGTCAAGGTCCTGCCCTGACCAGGCTGACCCACAAGAAATGGTAATATCTGAATTTCCTTCTGCCGTACCAATGGGAAAGTCTTTCACCTTTTTTTGGATCCAGCTTGGGCATCTCCACAGGACACTGTGACGCACTGACAAGACATTCCCAGAGAGTCTTTTTATGTCCTTAGTAATTAACTATATTTTTAATTGCAGAAAGGGAATTTTGAAAGCCACAAAAAAGAAAAATCTAAAAACAGATTAGTTAGGTGAAATAAAAATGTCCTGAAAGTATACATTCAGGTAGCAATAAAAATACTTTTTTATCATTGCTTAGAGGCATACAATAAAAATATATTTTCAGTGCTTGGCTGCCACAAATAACTGTACTACAATTAGCTGTGTGTATTATAAAATTGTGTGGGCGTGGTAATTATCACCCTTTGCAGCAGAATATATTTATACAGATCCTAAATTGCAGCACAAAGAAACTGCATTTGAGAAGGTTTAAAAAAACAAGTTGGGAGGGGGGAGATTAAATTTTCTGTTTTTCTGGGAGAAGTATTCTATGAAAAAGGAGGATGCATCACATATTGTGTTGGTCTTGAAATGTGGAACTATACAGTCAGACTAGGGGCTGGGAGAGGCAGCCTGTGTGGGTCTCTGGTCGTCACAGGAGTGTGTAAGTGTGTGTGTGTGTGTATGCACATATGCCAGGCAGGACCATTACAGACCTGTTTTTAGAGCTATCTATTACCTGAAGTCCTCCTTGCAGTAGCCTGTGCCTAATGTGGCAATCCAGACCTCACTTTGGATGTACAGCTGTACAGTGAAACTTATAAATGTGTGACTAAGATGAGAATCAGGCCTGCTCTGTGCAGTGTCATCTCACTTGGTGGTAGGACTGCATCTGCAAATACTTTTTCAGCACACAGAAAAGTCATGGGTACAGCTGCAGAGAACAGGTGGATCCAACAACCATGGGATGTCATCTCCAAGGATCTTCCTTGCTTTTTGGTTCTAACTTTGCGTTTGGTTTCCAAATGCAAAAAGTCCTTAAAAAGTCCTTGAGCCTATAATCTACTCACTGTATAGCCTGAGATTAATTTGCCTCTTATACTGTAGTTCATACAGTAGCCTCAGATGAATCCATCACAGCTTCCAGCTTTGCCTCTACTGTGATTTTGGGGAAATTCTCTTTATCCTAAGAAGCGTTTCTACTACATGTGGATCCATCATATTTATCTCTTATGTTAAGACTGCTTAAGCACTTGCTTGCAACCTCTTAGCATCTGCCTAAAGCCACTACAGCTTATTGCAATGAGATGGAGCTTGACTGGGAGCTTTTTATTATTTTGAATCCAATATACCCGGCTTGCATATTATATTCCAGAAGCCTTGAGAAGCTTTATAAAAATTCTGTCACATATATTCTATTTTCATTGTGTTTCCAACTCTATTATTTAAAAAATGTCTAGCTTGGTCTCCCAAATGCCATTTTGAGGTAATTTCTTCTAATTTGATGAGCATCTACTATTTCCTCTCACTTTTTATATAGCTATGGTAAAATTTTCTAAGAGGTCAACTTAGAGGGCAGAACAAGTTCACTATCGCTGGTGTATTCCAGATTTTCTTAGCTGTGTAAAAAAAAATTAATAAATTATCCCTCAGCAATGTTGTATTGACTCTCCCTGTCTGTTTAAGGCTGTAGTCTTATCTGGTGACAGGATTGTTTGTAGGAATATGGGGCCAGAGGTTAGTAAGGTCATGACTTTACTACAATAGTACTGTTGTCGTGCTCCTCATTTCCTCCCATACACATCGGTGTTTTCAAAGGGCTCGCAGGGCCAGTCTGATGAAACATAGTTGTCTGCAAATTCAGCATGGAGCAAGATAGAGCATTGCCTGGTCTTTGTGCTGATACCACACAGCAGGAGATCCCATCGATGGAAGTTTTTTTAGGGCATCCTTCGACTAATTCACAAAGTTACTGTTCTCTGCTGCTTCAAGTGCTTTCTCAAGACACATTTTTACATGATACCCACCACAGTGCACCATCTTAAAAAGATCAAGCTGTCATGAGCAGCACATATCTATGACAGATCCACCATTAGCAGAAGCCAGTGCTGCACCAGTGCAGGCCAGGAGAGGAGAAGAAGAGGGCCAGGAGGAGGTTTATGTAGTATGCAGGAGTGCTTGTGCTTTCAATCCTTCTCAGGTTACTGGCCCTATGTGACACTTGGAACAGACCTGGCTGATGAGGCTTCAGGTCAGGTGTGTGGGCTGCAGGTATCATCTAGAATATTAAATCAATATTCCCAGCAGCACTTCTGACAAACAATCCATCAAGGCAAATTTCCCAGCTTGCATTGGAAAAATTTTCCTGCTTACCCTCAGCAAATGCCAGGTTTCTTACAGTGGCACTGATAGGGCTGGCAGGGACCAGGTTAACACTGTCCACATGACTCTGGTCAGATCCAGCAAGTCTATGGACTTTTTTAGTGAAATATGTATTGGAAGAATCAGTATCACTGTGAAAAGAAGGTGAATGCCAAAAACACAAAGAAAGAAAAGAAACCAAACAGTATCATCAGCCCATTCAGTCTGCACAAGAACAGCTACAACAATAAGGTCTTGGACTACAAACTGATACCACAGTGAAGCATCACTTCCAAATCTAGCAGGAAAGTTGCACCTGTTGATCAGACTTGGAGGCTTTAGAATGAATAAACAGCTGAATATCCCAACAAGAAAACACCAGTGTCTTCTGACATCACTGAAAAGGGACAGCTTTAGAGTCAGGTTTGAGTTTGCTCACCAGCCATGACATGGCCTGTTATACAATAGTGCAACAGAAAACAAGTAGACTGGCAGAAGCAAGTGAACAAAATTTCAAGTGGAAACTTAACAGCAGTTACCACCCTACCACTCATTATCATTTTACTGTGAATGCCTTTTTTCTTTCCCCTAAAAACTTTAAAGAAAAATAATATTTTGGCCAAAAAATAGATGCTGTAGATCCTGATAGGAATTCTAGTTCCTTTTTTTGATTCACTTCTCTGCAACACCAGATCCTCGTATGCCTTATATTTCCCATAAAGCATCAGTGCTCTAGGAGAGGGTAACTGAGAAGCTTGAAGTGCTGTTGAAAAGGAGCAGACACATCTGAGGAGCACAGAAGAATGGGGCACAAGGAACACCTAAAACTCAAGCAAAGAGCACAACCACCCTTGTTTGGTTCTTTGATCAAAGAGTTTAACGAAAACCACAATTTTCTACCAAAACAAAAAAAATGCTTATTACAGACTTTAAAATTCCTGTTACTGTTTCAAGAGCATTTTTCACCGAGCTACTCACATAATCAGCTTCCAAAGAAAGATGCTCAGTAGCCTTACAAGACGTTGCCCATACTGACTCTATTTCTGGGTAGTCCACTGCATTTCACAGGGAAGTGCTGGACAGAAACAAGAGGCAACAGCTATTGTAAGAGTTCTTGTCACTCACAGTGCTTTCAAGGGAATAATCTAAATATCTTTTAGGACTTCAGCCTCACAGTACAAGCAGTGCAGCAGCTACACAGACCCTGCCACCCCTCCACCATGGATCACCTCTCTCAGTTGTGCCCAGATGAGGGACCTGCAGTGGTCAAGGAACGATCACAAAAGCATCTCTGCCAAGGAGGAGGAGGAGAGGAAGGATTTTTAATAGGGACTGGTTCATTGATCCAGTGTATCAGCCAGCCATGGTGTGGGACTGGGTGCAGGGGATGGGAGGGAGCTGGGTGCTTTCTAAGCAGGAGCTGGCTCTAAGAAGCTGATTGGGAAACCCAGTGCAAGCATCAGCCTGGTGTAAGGTGCTACAAAGGCCAATGAAGCACGAAGAATCCTGAGGAGCTACATGTCATAATACTCAATTGAACATAACAGTTCAACAACATACTCCTGATTGGCAAAATCCTGAGAGCCTAAACCAGTGCCCAGGGTGCCAAGCCCCAGGTGTTGCCCATTGATCACATAAGGGGATGCAGAAACTCTTGCTGCATGTAAGCAGCAGACAGCTCAGCTGCTCAGAGATGGTTGTTGTGCTCTCCCTGACTACAAGCCCTTCCCCTGGACAGAAAAATTCCTTCCCAACCCGAAGACTTTATTTCCCAGGCTCTGTGATTACCAGATCCCTGCTCTTCCACATGCCCGGAGGCTACTCTATTCTAGACCAGTACTGGCCAGGTTTAGCCTACAACTATTTTTTGAACTAGCTTCTTTCTGACATAGACCACAAGTATCAGAGCACCCATCCCAACCATAGAAAGGGCCCACAGATGGAGCAGCACAGCACATAGCACTCTGGTTACAGAATCATTTGGGAATCATAAAACCATTTAGGTTGGAAAAGACCTTTAAGGTCATCGAGTTCAATCATTATGAAGCTGAGTACATCTCTACAGAGCGAAGCAGAATAAATCCACACTTGCACCATCCCAGAGCCCTCCTGAGGCACAAGTCCCCAGTCCCTTACTCCACATTCAGTCTAGTGGCAGTGCAGTTTGGTCCTATCTCTAGGTTTCCTGAGCATCTATAGTTATTTCAGGAACAGTGAGGATGTTTGCCTTTGTGATATGACACTGAGATTTATAACAATTTATTCTTCTGGAATGTATTTACCCTTTTAACCCAGCCAATAAAAGCATAAAGTATTAGTAATATACTCTACAAATAACTGTGTAAGAAAAAAAATTGAAAATGTGTAGATTTGATAGTTCCACTGGGCTAGGCCTAGGATTAAAAACCATCTACATCTCCATACAGGCTTATTTCAGCCTTATTTCTGCTCTGCATGGTCTCTCAGAGGACCTTTCTGTTGTGGGATTGCTGAGGGTTGAAGACCAACAGGTTCCCATTGCTACCACAACAGTGCATCGGAGACAATACCGCACTAAAAAGAAAGCCAGCTCTGTTCCAGCTAAAAACCGGGACAGTAGAAGTTTTATTTCAGAAGTTTTCCCTTTTCTGCTTGTACTTGAGGTTTTGATGAAAGGCAGATTTTAAAAAGAAGCATCTTCTTTCCTTGAAATTTTCCATTTTTAACTGAAAAAGAACAACCACTTCAGAAGAGAACAAGAGTATTCAGCCAAAACCCTTGAGCTTTTTCACTGACGATTTCAGACTCGTTTTCAGGGTCCATTGTTTCTATGTTGATGAAAAAATCTGTGCAAGAATGTTTTCCCCAGTCAGTTTTGAAAATTAAAATTAGAAGTTCCCACTGTTTTATTGCATTTTTCTCCTATAAGCCCTTCTCACCCAGGTTTACTATTTTTATGTTGTGTCCCAGCTGCTAACTAAGCCTTGGCTTAATGCTCTTACTGCAATGATGAAGCATTTCCATTTCTGATTTCTAGCATATGTTGCACTTAATATAGCACTGCCCTTGTGCACCAGTTACCCTGGAAAAATGGCTGTGCCAGCAATATATCAGTGTTGTAGTCCCTTGAGAACAACCAGGGCATGAAACCCTATTGCCAAGACACAGATGTCACATGGTTAATAGAAGAATAATAGATCCTTGAACTATATAGAGAGGTATTTTTTTAGTGTATACAGAAAGATGTTTGATACTGCCATGAAAGCTTATTTTCAGCTTTCTCCTAAATGAACTTGGAAAAAAAATATATCTGCAAAAGAGCCAAGAGATAATGATGAAAACTTGAACAATTAATTCTGGGGATGAGCCATCCACAGACTGAGCTGATTATTTTTTTCTCTCTTAGGTCTGTAGCCTGGACCAGATGATTGCAAAGACCAGGCTCTTGTGCATGATTTATGGGACTTTCTCCTTTTCAAAGAGGAGACACTATACTGCAAGAGCTGCCTTTTGCAAGGCATTTTAGGACTTCTGCTTTGGGCAACCAGAGCAGAACATCTGAGAAAAATAAGCAGCAGATTTGAAACCACTATTGGACAGAATTAGTAACAATTATTTGCTGATGTCTGATACTTCTCACAATGCCATGAACAATGTCACAGGAGATTTTTTTCTAATGGCTGCATCCTGCAAGATGCTGAGCTTCCTTCCCTTCTGGAGAGAACAGGAGAGGACCATTGGCAGCACTTTGCCACACCAGCTGCACAAGTGACCCAACTGGGCTCTGCACAAGCCAGGCCTGATGACTCGGACCCATTTTTTTTTGCTTTATTCTAGGAAAGATTTAGCTAAGCAAACAGTTTCAGGGCCACAAGGTGAAGACAGTTTTCAGCTACATGTTGGAGCAGCTCGTCTCCTTGCTCTGGGACACATCCCAGACAGCCTTTGTGAAGGTGCAAACTGGAATACTTCAGGGATTCTGAGTGGTTCAGCTAAATCTGCACACTGGATCTGGCAAGCAAAATCTACCTTAGAACTCAGCTTTTGGCCAACCTAGGAGTTTTGAAATCTAGTGTTATCTCTCATTCATGTAGTGCAGCAGAAGCGAGACACGCAAACACGGCGGCGGGAGCAGAAGGGCAGCTTTCCCTGCTGCAGGAGTAATTTTTCGTACCTCCAGCTAAGTCAGAAGTCAAAAAGAAATCCTATTCAGGAGATAAACAGTGCCTTACATAAGGCTTCATATAAAGTATATTGTCATCACATTTATTGCAGTTAGAAAAAGGCTGTTCTGTCTGTGTACATAAAATATGTACTTTGATTTAAGAGGCTAGTGAGAAAGAAGGAAACAGTATATTTGGGGTTCCTTTTCCTAGGGCTTTCTGTGCAGGGACCTATCAAGCTTTCAGAGCTGAAATGCTTTAAAATAAAAAAAATAAAAAAAAAAAAAAAGAAGAAGGGACATAAAATGTTATAAGATATAAATCTGAAGCAGAAAATTTTTGATCAATTTTGCTTGTATGTATAGTATCAGAGCAAAACAAACACACAGAAAATCAGATTTAATATTCCACAGTAAATTCTGATCATTCATTATTTGTTTTTCTCTCCAAGCTGGAAAAAAAGGTAAAATATCAAAGTCCTTTTCAGAATTTAAGTTCACAAGTTATTTAAACCATGAAAGATTTTATTTAAAAATGTCAGTATAAAGAGCTTGCTTCAAGGCTATTTGGCAGTAACTACATCAGCTTATGGTCCTTGATGCCTACTGCAAGTGGGTGTTTGTGAGTGCACTGCTCTTACCCTTTTTGTGGGTTGGGCTTCATACCCTGAATATATCTCCTATAATACCTCTATAGGAGCAACTTCCATGATGCACCACAAAGCCCAACTATATCAGAAATAACTGTCAAGGAGACAGGTCTGTGCAGTGGGCAGTGCTTTTAAGACATGGACAGTCCCAATTTAACAATAAACTGATTCAAAACAAGATGCTTCAGTTTTGTTCCAAAAACTAAATCTAGTTTGGTTCAAAAAAATAACTCTTTTTATTTATAAATCTGTTTAGACTTTTTTTTTTCACCTCATGGATTTTTTTTTTTTAAATAAAAGGTTTCCTTACACTAAATTTTGTAGAAACTGTGTATCCTACCAAAACCAATCAAAGCACACAATTCCTTACCAGGTCTTATGGACAGGAATATTGCATTTAATCAAAGGGTAATCGCAAAGAAATCACTGTAAACACTGATCATCTCAATTCTTCGTCCTTTAAACTGATACTTTCCTGTTAAGTCACAAAAATCTCAACCGACAGGAAAGACAATGACTCTTGATTGGAAAGACAAGGAGGCCAGTCAGTAAACTCAGATCACAATTAGCACCAGCTGTAACCCAAGTGAACTCCCCAATTTAATGGTTCACAGGAGAACACATACATACAGTATAAGCTACCAACCAAATCAATTCACCCTCCTTTCCCCAGACTCCTCTCCTCCCCCAGGTCCTTCAGACAAAAGTCTATTTCCCTCCTTAGCTGTTAAAAATATTTTTAGAGCTCTTCAAATATGGAAAGCAGAAAAGGAAGAAAAAAACCAATAGAATTTGACACAAAAGCACCCTTCTCATTAGGGCTTTTTAAATAGCATTAGAGCTCATTGAATTTCATGCACTAATAGCATTCCTACTCAATCCAAGGCAAACCAGTCAAATCTAAATCTCTCAAATTTTACAAGCAAAGGAATATTGCCAAGTTCTAATATTTCTCCTGCATTCATTGTCAGAATGGGGTAAAGAGTCTCTTCCAAACTCCAGATTTCCTTTTTTCAAATCTCTTTTAAAACTACTGCTCTATGGTGATTAAAAAAAAAAAAAAAATTAAAAGGAAGTAAAATCTCAAGAGCAACATCTATGCGGGATTCTCAGATCCACAGAGTTTTGTGAGTGAAGCAGTCATGAAGCTGGCTTTAGCACAGCAATCAGCTGGGATTTGAGATTAAAAAGTACTAAAGTCTTACCAGACAAAGCCCTTGGGCAGATGAAGCTGACTGTGACAGTAATAAAGCCCCCAAAGACACAGTGGCATATCTGAATCCTTGGCCCTTGAATATCAAGCTGTATCTTCAACTTTAAAAAGCAGCCAGCGAGCCTAGTGCCACCAAAACCAGTGAGACCAGTCACGGGCTTGAGACCCAACGTGGGATATTGGTTCCTCTTGCTCTGAAGGGCCCAGGACACTGCTGGATTGGGCCCATCCTGCATAAGCAGTTAAGACTCACACAGCTAATGGCAGAGACCTGCAGTCCCAGCCATCTCCAAATAGCCTTGCTAGGAGTGCCAACCACTTGCAAAGCCTTGGTAGGAGCTGCACAAGGTGCTGTGGCTGCATGAACAGCTGCTGGGTGTGCGTGTTGTACATTTCCATTGAATGCCTGGTGAATATAAGCGATAAGGAGGAATAAAGCATGTAGTTAGAGCTCATTTTGTACAGCACGGTATGTCTTGGGGGTTTTATGAGTTTAATATATTCGCTGCTCATGCTGGATCTCAGCATAGACCTCCAGATGAGAATATCTACTTGTGATGCAGGTTGCACTACAACTCATTTATAATGAATATAACAACTTGTGAAGTGGATTTAGAAGTCATTGAGTTATAGATTATTTGGGTAAACGGGGCACAAGCACTGCAGCAAGAAAGCCATTTAAATATTAAGGAGAGCTATAAACTGAGAAGAGAACAGATGGCAGGGTAATATCATGTCAGAACATGCCCTCCAGAGAGGGACCGCTACTGCGTATTGATCAGAAAGAGCTCCAGAAATCATTCTGAAAACCCATAAAGCTCAGTCGTAAATGTGGCCAGAAAGGTGAGCTTGCAAATGCCGGTGGAGGGATGGGATACAGAAGCTGATCCAAACCCTGCCAGCCTTATCTCATGAGCAATCCCACAGTGGGTTCCTCTCCTCTGGTCTGTAGTGTCCCCACCAACAGTGTTAGTCCAGTCAGCAGGAGTGGGAGAGTCCCACCCTGGGATTGAAAAAACATTTCTGGGAGGATTTTCACTCTTTGTGTATCAATTCTCTTGATGGTTACAGGCACCTTCCTTGTGTCTAAAGGAGCATATTTCTGGAGAGGGAAGAAGACGCCTTGTAGACACTTTAACCCTCTGCTGGAAATACCATGTCCAAGGCAAATCCTGGGCTATAAACAGACAGCTGAATCTAACACAGGGTTTTATTCTGCTACAGCCATTTGGGATACTATTCCTGAAGGTCGGGGGAAGCCTTACTGATTTCAATCTAACACTAGTGGCAGCTGAGGAGTAATGAGATTGCCCAACACTGCATAGTGCTGAGAGCTTTTGGAGAGATACTGAGCACCCTGTGAGCCTGCTGAAAATGTACATCTTGTGATTGTTCCAAAGCCACCCAGCAAAGCAGAACCTGATACTTGCACCCCGAAAAGCACAAACTGCTTAATGCCCAGTGAGTCAGATTAGTAACCTGGATACAACCAGTGCCAGCAGTTGCCATTGCTTGCTGCAGCACCCACCAAATCAGACATACCCATTCAAGGAAGGGCTGCAGAAGCAGGCTCTGGTGGACAACTGAATGAAGGAATGTACAGAACAACCAGGGAAGGAAGGATGAATGATCACCTAGGACAGAAATACCAGAGGTTCTTCCAAAATGTGCCCATACTGTAAGCAGGAAACCAGCTTTTCAAACCTGCTTGGTGCACAAACCCTGCTTAGTTCAGAGGCGTTCCATTAAAGTTTCAGAGCCTGTCTTGAACCCAGGACTGTCCCTCCCTGCTGCTTATAGGCACAAGCACAGGCACAGCCAGAGGAGGTTGCATGATTCAGCAGGAAATGACTTTAAGAACTCAGCAAAAGAGGTAAGTACCAGCCAATTCAAGCACAAGCAGCCCTGAAAAACAAGAGGTTCCTGTTTGGAATGCAAGGGCCCTTTGAAATACAAAAGCACTGTTGCAGTCACTTACTTCGAGTTTGTCCTCTTCCCTCCTCCCACCCTGATTTAGAGAATGCTCTCCCATTTTTTGCAGCATCAGGGAAAATGCTTTACATCTGGCTGATGGGCCAAAAGCATCTGACACCACCTACATGAGGCTAGCAGTTGCTTTTATCATGAAAATTGAAGCTGCTTTGGGGGATGAAGCACTCTACTCAGCTTAAAAAAATGCTGAGGAGCAAAATTCAGGGTGAAGTGCAAGAAGGTGTGAACTGTTGTTTCAGTGAGCACAGAGAGAAACAGCTTCCAGTGAGATAGATACTGGGGAGAACGGATAGCTCCATCTCAGTGCTACGGTTAGTCTTGGTACAATTTATAGCACGACATTATAACTGGTAATAATAATCTAATGGGAGGGCATAGCTGGCACTTCTTAAACTCTTGGATGTGAAGGTCACTCATTTTATCATCGAGACAATCTTTTAAAAGCACCGTTGGTGTGAAGCATTAATAGGAGGTGATCAAGGCTTTTAAGCTACAGACTTTTATCGACAGCAGGCTGCGGTGGCACATCATGCACCTGAAGCCTGGGATGCCCCACTGAGCAAACACAGCATGGTACCAGCCCCTGAATCAAATTGCCCAGACATCCAGGAAGGAGGCTTCTCGCTACATTACTCCTTGCAAGCTGCCATCTGCAGTGGTGGCCCGTCAAGCAGTGTAAAGGCAAATTCCTGCGCATGTAACTCCATCCAGAGCATCTGCTGCTGTCACCCGGGTCGTGTCACGGTGGAGGCACCACGCCAAAAGGGGTGGCTTTTATTAGAGCCAGGGTTCACCTATAGCAATTAGTGGCAAAGCCTAATAACAGGATTAATTAGGATATTGCCAGAAGAGACTCATTGTCTACTGGGAGGCTGACTCTTTAACCCATTTCTTGGCTGAAAGCTTCTTAGTGACTTTCGTGAGAGCTCAGCAAGCCAAATGCAGGCGTAGAGCTAGAAGGAAGGTGAGAAGGAAAAGGATAGAGAGGGAAAGGCTCTCTATTTGTACAACTTCTTTATAAAATACACAGACAAGGTTCCACTGCTTATTAAAACCACACTAACACCAACAGATTACAAAGTCCCTTCTCTGCTAATACTTTATGAGTTCTAGAACTCACCTTTTGCTAATGGATAGGTGAGTAATTTATATTTGAATCTTCACTGAAGAAAACAAAATAGCAGTTATTTTTCTCTTGGCTGTGACACTAATTCCTTTCAGGCCAGAATTAGAAACATGTTAAATACAATTAATCTAATAGCTTACATTCTCTATTTTACCTTTTACAACCACTTCAATTGAGAAGACACATTACTGCCCTTTTTTAAAAAAACAGAAAAGGAAAAAAAAAAAAAAAGCATTGCTTTCCACAAGGCTTTTTGCACGTATAGAAGCAGAGATATATATACAAAAACTGAACTTATACCACTCTTCCACTTTATAAAAATCTAGGGATCAGAAATCACATTGCACTTAAGGAGCATGAACTACTGGATGTTCCTTTTTTCCAAGATAATGAGATCTTCGGTTAGAGTTAAGTCCTGAAAATCTGGTCCTTAGCATTTTGCTGTTGCCCTGTGGTTATGAATTAGAGGTGCTGTAAGACAGTAAGACAATTCCACAGTACATCTGTCTCAGTCCTGCCTGGGGTTGCATGGGAAAAACACACTCTAGTTCCACACAGAACTGCGAAGATTTTCAGAAACATTCTTCATCCCAAACTGGGGCAAGAGGCCAGCACTTCAAACATTTTGGGTTACACTGAAATCCCCTAGGATCACATTTTGGAAACATCAAAGCACAACATGCTCCCCAGCATTCTCCAGCTGCCGGCCTGGCACACAACAACGAAACCGTAGCTGCTTCAGAGTAAAACTGGCACGGTTTCTCTCTCACCTATTCCTTGAAATCAGTTTAAAATCCATTGTTTCTGCTGCTTCAAAGTTGTGCACCAGAAAAGCACATCACAATGCCCAAGTGTGAATCAAGGTCTTCTGAAATTTGGTGAAACCCCCAGTACCTTGTTGGGTTCCTGGGGTGCTTAAATTCCCATCGGGGATTCATGGCTCAGCAGACTGATAAGAAACCAGACAGGTGAGCTGGCAGGAAACTATCAGGAGTTCCCAGGAGAAGTTTAGCATTGAGAAAGACCTCCAAGAAAAGTCCAGGCCCTTGAGAAAGTACAATTAGTCACCAACAGCTCACTCTCATCCTTCTTTTGCCCACACCAAGTGACTGCCGTAAATCTACCAAGGGAAATTGCACGCTATTCAGTTTCCTGGTATTGCACCACTGCAAAGAGCTCAGGTCACACTAATTGCTGCTTAATGTTCATTATCCACAACTTTTAGCCACAGGATTTATCTTACCAGGTGCATCCAGCTTCTCTGGAGAAAGAACCTGTGCCAGCACCAGTCAGCTGTGACATGGAGGGAGATCTAATCCAGGACAAGAAAGAGAAGGGAAGGAAGACAAGGAGAAAACAAGTGGAGAGTAATGATAAGAGCTAGATGTGAGAGGGAAAAGTCTGGGATAGTTGTGAGATGATTCTTCCAGCTGGCTGGGATTTGCAATTCCCTCCTGAGGAGCATAGGATAAAGTAACTGTGTGTAAGGGCAGCACTCACCCTGGCTAACACCATGCAGGATCAGCTGTTAGAAGAAACTCTCTTTCAGGATTAGAGAGACATCTTGCCAACCTCCCTGTCCGAGCCTGACACCAGGACCCAGTTTCCTGGCTCACAGCAAGGCTGTTGAATAAATAAAGAATACTCACTCCATCACCTCAGCAATGAGGCTTCCCAACAGGCTGAGCAATTGCTCTCCATCCTGACATGCCAAGCCAATGGCTAGCCATCCCTCATGACAAAAGTTGTGTTTACACTGCACATTTAGGATGCTGGATAATCACATGTTCTCCCTCCATTTTATTCCCTCTTTCACTTATCCATGTCAATATTTTATTGAGTCAAAGTTCTGCCTTCACCTTTCCCCTCCTACTAGCAGTATGATTTAACTAAAATGAATTATTTGTTTATTCCAGTAAAGTTTTTCCCACTCAGGGAGCCAGGCAAGAAGGAGAAATAAGCTTAATTTAGAAAGATTTGAAATTCCTGAAATAGATGACAGCTGAGAGAAGACTGGCATGTTAAATCATTTCACTTCATAAACACCCTGCTCTCATTTAGGCTTGACAGATGCAAATGCCAGCCTGGTAGTACCTACCAGTAATGCTGTCTTTCCTCTATTTATGCAAATACCTAATACAAAATCCTTTTTATGTACTTTAGCCGTCTGCAAAAGAGTGGATCTATAGCTGTTTTTTCGCCAGTTTTTCATTTACATCATGTGTAGTGGTAGGAGGATGGGCTTTACACCTTCTTTGGGTTAAAGAACTAAGATATCATCAAATGCCTTGCCTTAACCTTACAGACCCTGTCACAAGTTTTGCCAGTGTCCTGTCCTGAATAACATACTTTTTTTTAATGCAATCACCAAGAAAAAATACCTACTAGGCCTGCAGTAACTGTAGTGATGAGATAGCAGGATAAGGCAAATCTATGGGATAGACAGTCTTTGCAAGTGTACGCTGTACGAAAATGCCTACCAGACAAAATGAAACTGAAGCACATTATCCATTTAGAAACCAGGCAAAAAACACTTTCAGTGCCAGACTGAAATTCAAACTGAACAGGAGGTTTCAAGCCAATTGCCAGGTCCACCAAGAAGCAACACCTTCTGCTCTGCATAACAGACTGCTGGTTATATTGGCAGGTGCAGAGAGATCTGCTTCGGGCATGGCACTAAAGTCACAATGTGAGTTTACTGAAGATCACTCTGAACACAACATACTCCAGAGACACTGGTGATCTCAGCTGAAGATTGCAGGGAGTGGAAGGATGGGATGAGGATATGTTTCAAATAAAGAGGTCCTTATATTCTATGTTTTTCACTAAAGCAAGAAGATTTTCCATCAGGATAATTCCTATCTGCAGTCTCAGACCCAGCAGCTCCCCCTTGTTTACAAGGTGGTTCTCTCAAACAAGCAGCTTCCAAACCACGGCATTTTCTTGTTCAGTGTGTGACTGCCAAGCAAATGGTCAGAATTCATTGGTTTAGAGGTGGTAAGTTAGGTTATTGCAGTGCTCACTCTTTTACAGACAATGCCTTGCTGCAGGAGGGAAGAACAGGAGCCTCTTCTCATTTTTGTATTGTCCAAGTGAATGAACAATCAAAAAAGGAGATCCAAGGAATTCAACAGCAAAAAAAAACAGGCAGCACTTTCTGGCTGATACAAGTGGTACCCACACTGGGGGCCCAAGGGCTTTAGTCCAGACCAGAACCCTTCTGTGCCAAGGACTGTGCAGCTGCATGTACATGTAACATACACAAAACCAGCCCATGCCCCAGGTGACATGCAGAGTATTTAAGATGCTTAATTAAGTGAAGCAACAGGAGAAAACAGGGGAAAGTCAAAGACAGGTCAGTATCTTCAGGTTTCCTGCCTGGACTGAGATTGCTCTGTCCAGCCACCCCCACTCCAAAACCTTTATCTCCCACCTTTCTCCCTTCTTCAGCCTCATATGTTGGGTGAAACCAGTTAGCCTGCCTAAGGATGGCACAAAGACCCTTTCTCCATCACATCACTCAAGGTGCATGGGAGAGAGAAAACAGATCCCCAGGTCTGCACCCAAATTTCTTTCTGATTCTCCCTGTACAAACTCCTCTGGAAAACACTTGAGACTTGGCATAAGTAATCCTAGGGGGAAAAAAATTAAAAAACACTCCAAATTTTTTTTTTATTATTTTTTTTTTTAAAAGGACCTCAGGATGTGTCCCAGGGATGACAGAAACCTGTGGCACCTACAGGTGGGCAGATCCAGTTCTCTGCCTTAAGCCGTATCTGCAGTTGTGCAGCTTTAATAGGATTGTTCAGAGCTCCTTCTTCTCAAGGCATACACTGATAAAGAGCTGAGCTCACCTCTTGTTAATTATATCATTCACTGGAGGAATGTCCCAATGTTTCAGACATCTCCCAGAAAAATTTAGGAAGAAAACAGCACACATGGTCTCTCCTCCTTCTTGTTAATTCTAATTGGTCACATACCCTTCTGAGGTTCCTCAGCTCTGCTGCTACACGGGTAAGAGAGGCTCTTGTAAAGGAACAAGAAGATGCTTGGCATATCCTGAGAACTGCAGGCAGTTTCCACATTGCCAAACACAGCTGAAGACCTTGGGGGCAGTGCTTAGAAGGACCACAGGTTTATGCCTGCAGCAAGCTGTGGCAGTTCCACTCCAGGAGCCTCAGAGATGCCAATATAAAATCTTCCCAAGAGAAACCTATCTCAGAGCAGCAGCTCCAGTGCCATCAGCTCTGCAGGGGCAAGTAGGTCAGGGACCAAGCCCAAAATCCCCTGCATGACCCCTCCAAATGTACTGCTGGGACTGCCAGGCACTGCCATGGCCAGACCCTGAGGGCAGGTAATCTCTGATGAGCTGCTGAGATTTTACTTGTATGGCCCCTTGTGAGACTTGATGTTATTCATCTCTGCCCAGGAGGTGCTTGGATAACGGGTAAGGTCAAGACCAGGGCTAGCAGCAGCAGGGGCATAGAGCATCTAGCAAAATTACAACTCTGCAGCAAGTGAGAGCAAACGTTAGTGTGCTAGACACTGTACATACAGGTATTTAGTACAAAATTCTGAATATATAGATTATAAAATATTATATATATATATTGAATGTCCTATATAAAATCAAATTCAGCACCAGAGTGTCCCTTGGATTGCTGAACTGTGTCAGCTCCACTGTGTTTCAGACATACTCAGATGCAAGCTCAGGCAGGGATGTTTTCCTCCTACCCGGCAGTGTAGCCTATCCTCCGGAAAGAGTTCAGAGAGAGGTATTCCTCAGTGCAGGGAAAGCAGAAGCACATTTTAAACCTACCTCTAAATAACCCTGACAGTCTCTCCAAAAAAAGGATTTGGTTTCCTTTGGCAGCAACTTCTGCTTCACACCCAGATGCTTTCTGTGCCCACCCAGCAGGCTCAGCCCAGCCCAAAATCTGTCTGGATTTCTGACAGAAGCAAACCCCAAAGAACAGCCCTTCACTTCTCCTCAGGATGCACAGAAAAATCCTTTCCTCTCCATGATGCAAATTCCAGCTCTCTCCACACCTTTTGCATGCCCTCCTCTCCGCTACCACCCCTGAGCTTAGCTGCCACCAAATTTGACTGATGAAAGGTGACAGCTCTATTATATTAATTCCCCCCAGAAAATGGAAAAAGTCTTGCATGCTTTTCATATCAAACACATAACACATTTCAGAGTTTCTCTGCATGTGCTGGCTTCTCTTCTGTAGGAAATGTGGCTGCTGAGTGGAGTGCTCCCCAGACTGGAGGATGCTCTTGTCAAACAAATGGTAGATTTTCACTTATTCCTATTTTCATGTTATGCATGCATTCAAGATTAAGTATGCTTATGCCATCTTTGGCTGATCCTGCAACTGCACCAGTCTAATGGACCCAGGCCCTGTCTATATGGCCTGAAAGGTGTCTGTAGGAGATAGCCCTTAGGCTATATGAACTCACACCAGAAACCCCATCTTATCAGAAAATTAACAAATGCAAAAGTCTTAAATTTTCCCAAAGTAGGAAACTTCTCTCTCCAAATTGTCACACTATATAAACCCAAATTAAAACACCTGCTGTAATTGCATCTTCATTTTAATGACAGCTTGCTCGTCCTCACAGCCCTCTGCCCATCATGCCATTATGGATGCTTTTTGCAGCTTAAACACCATCTTGATATCAGCTAATTGCACCAATCAGTGCAAACTTTCTCCACATGACAGTAATTCCCTACAAACACTGTCATTAGATCTCATGCGTCTCAAGTATTTTTCTTTATTTCTCTTTTACAAAGTCTGTGCTATGGTTTGTCCCAATACTGCACCCTGCATGTTGGCAAAACTCCCTCTTCATCACAAGGTTAACTACAAGAAAAGGATCTGGATAAAAAAACCCATCTGGCCTGATAAAAAGGTTGTTTATTGACAACTTTCACAATTTAGTCAAGCTGGAGTACATCAAGAGACAGTTGTCTCTGGTGTCTTTTGGAGTCAGTGTTTTCCCCACACTACATTTGCTTTCTGTGCAAGACAGCTCACACACCCCCTGCCCAGGGCTGGGTCTTTCTTTGAGGGCACCCTCAAGCTCACAGCTGCCTTTTCAGCATCTTCCCCAAGTTTCTGAGCAGGCTCTCTGTCTCCAGAACAAGTTCAGCCCTGGTAGAAGCACAGCAAATGTCCCCAGGACACCTAACCCATGTCAGGACACTAGCCCAGGCAGCCAGCTTTGTAACAAGCATGAATTAGAAAGCTGAAAACACTTGACTGTTTTCTCCACCCGTGTACAAAGGAACGAGCAAAGCTCCCAGACAGACTCCAGTCACAGCCCGAGGACTTGGGAGCACAGCAGGTCTCAGCTAAGCCCCTGCAAACAGAAGGCAGCAGGATACGGAAACTTCCCTTGGCAGCCAGACATGCCTTTTACAAAAGCAGGGGAACTAACTGTGTTTTGCCACTGGTGGGTTTTGGGCCAGCTCCCAAAGCCTCTTTGTGCTGCGCAGGCAGAGGAAGCCGACCACCCAAAGGAACAAAGGGCTGGGGGACAGCCCCAGCTTCGGGCCGCTGCCGCTCCCCTTGGCAGCAGGCTCTTCCCTAAAAATCCCTCACGAGCCTTTTCCTTTAAGCCTTTGTCCAAAATCCTCCTCAGTTTGGGGACTGCACACCATTCACTGGCCTCGGAGCCAGACCCTTCCTTTACGTTACCCTACTGACCACAGCGGTAGGGAGCAGCTATGCAGCAGTTCCTGGGAAACTAAGAGGAAAAGCAACAGGCGGTCCGACATGCATCATCTCCCTCACACAGTTCTCTGGTGTGGAGTCCAGCCAGTGCTGCTAGAGGTAGGACTCAGACTCTGACAGGAGAGGATTATTTTAAAATCTAACAATGAAAGATTGTTCTTCTCATTACAAAGTGAAAAAGAGAGAGAGAAAGAAAGTCTCTTCTTGCAGTAGTTTCTCAGGCATGAGAGAGGATATGAGGAGGCTTTGCAGGAGCAAGAGGGGAACTGAGGGCAACCCTTTAGACTTTTACAAAGCTAGGAAGGAGAGGAGATGCACATTTTAAAAGTGATTAAAGTAGATGCACATGCAGACATGCACATTTATTCAGCACTGCTCCTTGGAGTGCTGCAGCCAAAAGTCCCACAAAGGGATGTCTCCCACTCCTAGCATGACCCTCACACTCAGATGGGCTGGTCTGGGGAGCTTCATGGACCCCCAAGTACACAGGAAAGTCAGGATCCCCAAAATGAGCAGTTTCTCTCTCTCTCCATGTCAGACCACGTCTCCTGCTTCACCTGCCTGGCACAGTAACATCTTCCTAGCCCAAAGTAGTCCTCTGACTGTGTCAATGAGACCAAAAACCTAGAAAAGACAACAGGAAGTCATGAGGATGTTTTACAGCAAGGAGAGACTCTCCCAAGCAACTTCATATGGCCAGACTAGCCAGTAAAAGGATAACCTTCAACTGCCACCCAAGCCTGCTGACCTCAGAGGAGTAAGAAAATCTCAAAGCTTTGGATGACAAACTGGAACATAACTGGAACATCTGCATCTATCAAAGCCAGGCACAGGAGATGGCATGGGTGAGCAGAGGACACAGAGGCTCTTGGGGACAATTGCTTGCTGCCATGGCTCCAGCACTGATGTACGAAACAACTTGTGCTAAGTCACTCCTGTTTCCAGCCTTGTCCAGCCCAGTTCATGGCCACAGGGCTGTCTGTGTGCAGTGTCTTGCTGGAAGCTGGGCTTGACCTCCACTGGGACCTTCAGACCTCACTGGAACAAAAATCAATTGTGCCACCTATAATGGCAGGTGCCCACATGAATTCACTGGTTCAGGAAATTCATCTGCCAGTGGGTTTAGTGAAGAGGAAGGTACCACGCAATCACATCATCCAAGCCCATCGTGCAGCCCCCGTCTCTGCCAGGCCGCTGCAGCACCACCTGTCCTCACAAAGCCAAATCTGAAAACCATGAAATTAAACTTATTGACTGCCAGAAAAGCAGGAGCCTGGTAAACACACCCACTGTGGCCTGTGTACCTTGCATTTAGGAGGTTATTCCCCTGCTGCTAGGGAAATATGGCTCTGCTGGGGATGGGGATTTTGCACCTTGTTGCCCTGCTGTCCCAGGCCATGGAGCTACACCAGGCAGGGCTAACAGAGGGACGAGACTTTGCAGCCCTCTCTTTAACCTCCCTGGGAAACCTGGATCCGGTATAGTCAGTGTATCCTCCCTGCTTTCTGTGTTAGCTTCAGGGCATCAGTCTGTATCAGGAGCAGCAGTTCAGCCACTGGCTTGGACAAAGTGGAGAAGACCAGGAGTGTGGTTTCTTCCACAGCTGAGAGATCCCACGTGCCTGAGGAATTTCTCTCTGTTACTCTATTAGTAGCAGTAGAAGTGAGTGATGGGGGCAGACCTGTTACCGTATTACAGCCTGAAGTGTCTGTGCTCGTGCTCCCCGCTTTCCCACTGGATAAAAGCGTAAACTCTTCTCTATCACACCCCACACCCAGAGACCAGCAGCTCCACCACGGAGGTGGCCAAGGAGAGGGGATGCAGCACGGTTTGGGTTTCGTGCCAAAGGAACACAGGGACGATCCAGCACGGTGAAAAATCATCAGGAGGGCTGCACTTTGAACTCCCCCTGCTCTGTCTCTATCAACTCATTCCTCATCCAGCTGCTACAATAAAAACTCCTGGAGTGCTCAGAGGTTATGTACTATGGTTTGGCTGGTTGCCAATTCAGTGAGGCTGGTTTGTTTGGTTGGTTGGTTTTTTTTTAATAAAGATTTAGGCCTTAAAGCTCCTGTTAGAACTGGGTCCTGCAACACAGACCTTCATTGCTATGGCTTAGCGGCCAAAACATTGCATCAGCCATCACAATAGCATGGCACCAACTAAAGAAATACTGCATCTTCTCCTTGCGCTCAGCTCAGATCACAGATGTCAAAGTCATCGATGGCTGGAGCTGCTTGGAGATTTCAGGATGAGAACAAAGTTTTGTTAAAACATCCAAGTTTCCTGGAACAGGAATTATTTTATTCAAAGCCTCTCAAGTCTGATAAACATTAGCTCGGTGCAAGGCAGAGGTTTCCAGTGGGTTAGCAAAGAGAGCTGGGGCCAGTCCAAAAGCAGGTGACAAATGCAGGCAAGATCACAGGGCCCCAAACAGCTGTATAATGTCATTGTGATGTTGGCCACTGTCCTGATAATAAAGCTGCTTTCACTGAGCAGCTGCATGGTCTGGGGACATCCACTTTGCCAGAAAACTGGAAATATTTTACTTATGTTCATAGTGAGATCAAAAGCAGACATACAGAAACCAAAGTTTCTGGCCAAACAGACTGCCTGGTTTCCAGACAACTGTCTTCATGATCTCAGATCCAGCTTTCTAGCTCCAGCCTCCTTGCACTCACCCCAACCTTCACTCAGTTATCTTACCTTCCTGAGGATTTCTTTTTTTACTTCCATGACAACTCTTCTGTCCTGTTTCTACTCATACCTCCTTCACAATCTCTCTGAAGATCCTCCTCACCTCCCTTGTCCCCCTAATGAGAGGATCCTGTTAGGTTCTGATTTCAATGTTGTCTTCTGCTGCAACTTGCCTCCAAGACCACCCCCATCTCGGACACAAGTTCAGCTATTCCTTCCATGTGGGTGGCTCCTGAGTCAATCCTGACTCCAGACCTGCTCAAACAAAGCCTTGCACTGTCTTTTAACTGTAAGCCTAGACCAAGTCCCCAAGACAAACTCTAACCTCTGTCTTCTTTCCACACTAGAGCCCAGCAAGATCATCCTTCCAGGTGCCATTTACAGCTATAGCCTTCCCCAGGGTCAGCACCTCCAAGCTAAAGCTTCCAGGTTCATTCCAAATGATGCCACTCAGATATGGGCTTTTCTGTCAGCATAGCCAAAAGCCTCGCTACATTCTCAGCATCTTTGTTACTGCAGCATCATCTCTTCTGCCATCACAAATACAATCCTCACCCATTCAGAGCCACTCTGAATGCTGCTGCAGAGACCAACCACTCACAATTTTCACTTATATGTCCTCCAAAGCTCCCCCCAGAGCACTGACTCAAACACATGCCGCTTCTTATTCTTTTCCACCCACTCTCCCCACTACCTGTTAACTCTGGGCCAAGAGGCCACCTCTAAAAGCTCAGCTTGCAATGCAATTTTCCACAGCCATGCTTTCAGACAGGCATCCTGTCTGAGAAGAAGCTTTCTGCATCTTGCTCTGCAAGCTGAGCTGATCCTTCAGATTCCCATTTGCCACAACACCCCCAAAAACCTGGATCCTTCATAAGCTGCTGCTAAGGTGCCACCACAGCCTACTCTGCTGGCTGGCATCACAGCACTACTTCCTTGTGCTGCCCCATCTCTCTGTACCTGCTGCTGTTGCTAATCCTATATTTAGACTGCAAACTCTGTAGGGGAGAGCCTGGGTTTTGCTCTTTGTTAATACAGCACCTGGCACCACCAGGTCCTGACTGTACTAGTATCAAAGCCTGATAATAGTAATAATCACATTACATCTATCAGGACTAGTGGACTTAATTCAGTTTCTGAAAAATCTTTAAGGTACCTCGTATTTTATCAGCTCCATTCACTCCCTAAAGCACTTCAGCCTGAACATACCACTGTTCTCCACTGCTCTTGTCCCAATGCAGCTTCCCTGAGTCCACCAGCAGCAGCCTTGGTACCAGAGTGGAAACTGTGGCCATACCCACCTGCACTGTACTCAAAGCCTTGACAGGCAAAGAGCCTGTATCCCATTAGTGCTTCCCAAGCATCCAAGACAGTTTCTGCACAGGAATCCGGCCAGCTGCCTTCTCCTGCTTGAGAAAGGTATCATTGCCCTACAGCTAAAGTAACATTTTATGGGCTTTGATGATGTGTGTGCGTGGGGTTTTATGAGCCACTTCACCATGCTTGCAGCATCACCATTCCTGGGCAGGAAGTCATGCAGCAGCTACTTTAGGCTGTGTCCAAAACAGTGCTACTAATATTGATGATGCACAGGGAGTTAGTACTATAATTTCAGGCATGTTTCAATGCACACAGAATTGGGTAGAGACCAAGTTCTAAACTGATCTTGTTTAGTGCTGGCGCTAGATCCGAGTTCAATTTTGCCAAATTGTTTGAGGTCATGGTTGGCCAGAGGCTGTCTCTCATTTTCAACCCAGGAAGACCAGAGGTAGCTACTCATTCTATTTCACATAGTCAGCACAGCTGGTTCCTGTCCATATAGTCATTATCAGACATTGCCAGTTTGGTCTCTGTAGGACCCACAGGTAGGAGCTGGTCTGGAGAAATCAGTGGGGTGGGTGTTAGGGCTACACTGTGCATCAGAGTGTGGCCCCGTGCCAAGATGCCTGCTCCTCAAGGGAACAACTAGCAGGTACAGCTGCAGCACAGAGCTGCAGCAGCCAAAACATTTCCCCTGCTGACCATGTCTTGGCCCTTGGCATGACCCAGCTATCCTGCTTCAAGGACCAGGTTAGTGTTGCTGTGCAGCCCTGTGCTGAACAGCCATGCCAGCCTGCTCAGAGGCACCTGGATGAGCTTCGTTCACCTGATGCAGGCATGCCGTTCGCCAGCTACAGCCATGATCCTAACTGGAAGAGCTTTAAATGGCATCAGCCTGACAAGCAGAGATGAATTTGGGATGCCTCTGCCTCCTTTTTTTTTTGGGGGGGGGCCCTTTCAGTGCCCTTCTTCCCTCCATCAGTCCCAAAGACTGTCCCTCTCCCTCTATGATGTGTAGTTCACCTCATAGCACACGCTTACCCACTCTTTATTCTTCTGCTAGTCTTTCCCTTGGTGTCCTTGCCAAGGACAGAGACTGTTTCAGCTCCAGATCTGTTTGCACATTGATGGAACATCACTTTAGGCTGCAGCATTTCTAGATTTGTCAATACTGAACTAACCCAGGTTTACAGACCTGGATCGTTTAGCGCTGTCATTCTTCACAAGGCACATGAAACATGATGGCCACAATCAGCCTGGAGAGACACAAAGTGTAGAAACCATAGTTAAGTTTGAGCAAGATGGGGAATGTTGGAGCTACCATATTGGGTACATACCTTGGCTGCATCCTGACCTTGTGTTGGAATGAAATCTATTTATCCAACTTCCTACAACACCCATCTTTCCACCAGAAAAACATCCAGGCGTGGAAAACTGGTTTACGAGCCCAAAAACCAAGTTTGTCTTTCCTATACAGGGTAGTTTGCCATAGCCCAACAGAAGATTAAGGAAAAATTGTTAAGAGAGTGCCAAGCCAAACAGCCAGCTATAATAAATGCTACAGGCCAGAGACTGCTGTGCTTAGAGGAACGTGTCTACATCTGGTCACCAAATGCTTTATGAAAAAATGGCAAAAGGTAGTAGCACGATTTTTGGTGGGAACCACACATCACAGGAATTAGGTACAACTCAGGACAGAATGGAGATGAGGCTGTCAATAACTGCACAGCAGCAGGCAAAGCCCACAGGCATGGAAATGGGAGCAGGGCTTGAACCAAGAAAAACCCTCAGCTGCTCCTGTCTAGATATCAGGGAGTCAAAGGCGTACCACTGAGAGACAAACTCACCCAACAGAGGTAGTCAGACACCAGGAGCAGATTTCCTGCCAATAACAATTATGCAAAGGTGACACAACCCCGGTTCAAAGCCTGGCACACCTGAAGGATAAGGGGTCCTGCTAGACCACAGCAGGATGACAGTAAGAGCTGTACCTTTAGGGTGGCTGGCATACTGGCAAACATTGTCTCCAGCAAATCAACAAACATCTGTACCAAAATTAAGTAAGTAACTACATAAATAAATACATAGATATTACCAAAAGACACGGTAGCCTGGCTGCACCTGAGGGAGAAATATCCAAGTAACAGAAAGGAAAAAACTTGTGAGAAGCACCATAAGTAAATCAGGGCAGTACAAATGCCATCTCCAGGTACATTTTGGAAATAACTCTGCTAGTAAGGAACCCATATCATTGTTCAAGAAAACAGTCTTTGTCATATTATCCCCCAGCACCTGATGCACAGAACAGCAAAGGGCCTCCTATGTAAGCACCAAATCGACCCAGATCATTTTTAGCTCATGAGGTTGTTGCTGCTTCTAAGCCTATACTTCAAAGCAGCCAGGACAAACAAAGTTCACTCAGATGTATGTGAAGAGACGGTAAACTGCCTAGCAAGCCAAAAAATAGAGTCTAGGGAAAGGAAAATAATTTATGAGTTTTCTTGTAAAAGAAACTTCCAGGGATGGAAAGGAAACAATCTGGTATTGAGCTGAAATGCAGCACCAGAGAAATGAGAAACTCCCATAACAGTGTCACCCAAAGAGAAACTGGACTGCAGAAAACAGATAAATCACTTCAGAGAAACAAGATGGGGTGCAAATGAACAGATGGTGTCACTGAAACAAAATCAGCATTTGAGTTTAAAAGGAAAAGCCCCTGCACTCCTCCTGTTTTCAGGCACGAGGAGAGCATGCAGCCAGCTCACAAGCAGAGATGACCATGGCCAGACTCTGGGCCACAAACAGCAGGGCCCGCATACAGGTGGCATGCACACTTATTTCCATACCTGAGGAAAACATGAAGCTACATTTGATGGAACCAAAATCTGACAACAACAGTTTGGTAGGTGTGCAAAGAGACGGCCCAGAGCATCACTTGAATTTCACAGTAAACACACAAAGGGAACGTGGCACAAAATCTTCCAGCTACTGCTCAGAAACTATCCACAGCTGGCAACACAGCTTCTCCACCAGAAAGGACTGAGCTGACCCTTTTTTAAAATATTATTGACACACATCAACAGTCACTCAGCTACCGTGATGCCATCTGCAGACACGTTAAGGCTGGACAAAGCGTGCAAGGTAGAGCTCTAACCTCCCACCTGCACACCAAGACTCCATCCAAACCCCTGTTTCTGCCACATCCAGATAACATCTCTCCTTTATCAGGTTTTGCCTACATTTCTCTTTTTTGCTGGAAGGGGGAGGAAGTCCAGACTGTTACCTCTACTCCAGAATTGACTTTCAGAAATATGATAGCTCAGTCTTGAATCTCCTCAATGTATTATACCAATTCATCTCCACTGCCATAAATCATGTGAATAGACTTAGGTGTGCGGGGAGATAGACAAATACAGAAGGAACAATTCTCAGACTATGAAAGGAAAAGGGTTGGAAAGCTCCCAAAAAAGGTCTCATAGAGGTCAGTACAGGAGGCTCGGCTGTGGGAGGAAGCAGCTTCATATTACTTACTAGTAGGTGAGGTGTATGAAAGCACAATAAAACACTTCAGCTGTGGGACACTTTAGGTTACACTTGGACGTTTCATGTCACACCTAAACTAGTACGTCAGAAGCGACATTCACGATGGCAGTAATGCCACTGAGCTGCTGCAACAAAAGCACAGGGTTTTATTACACTCTCGCTTACAGAGAGGCCCCTTTACGCCTGTCTGGCACTGGAGAATGGCCTTACAGTGGGCACAAACAACATCACATTCATCTTTATGCCCTTCACATTGGCAAAGGGGCCCTGTAGTGTAAACAGGAATTGAGTCCAACCTATTGTCTTAAGGGACTATATAGCCTACATCAGCGTGGTAAACATTTTCTTCCACAAGAAACTAGGTTCAGAGGACAGTTTCACAAGAAATGCATTTTTAATATGTATAAGCTATAAGATCTAACATCAGTTTTCTCATAGGGTCATGGCAAAAATTTCCATCCCACTATGCAGCTTTGCTTTATTAGTGTTTTCTTAACACTGCTGTTGAATTCATACAGGACCTTCCAGATGCGCAGCTGGATTTTCAGCTTAGGTGCATTGGTATAGCTGGCCTCTTCTTTGCCAGATGAATTTGTTTTTCTACACAGCCAGAAAAGAAACCAAAAACAAAACCACAAGGCACACATCTTCCCTGAGCCTAGGGCATCTCAGATCTAGGTTACTGATGAAAAGTTAGATACTCATTCACAGAAAATTTCTGCTTTCCCAGAAACTTCAGTGGGGGCCCTATCTCCCATCACCAACACCAAAATGTTCCTCCTTCCAGGCAGCACGGTCTGTTTATGAGTAACAAATATTGCTGCAGGCAGAGAAAATGTTTTAAGTGAAGCCCCACCTCCCTCCAGACACTCCTGCACCCCCAGCAATCCCGCTGCCAGATTCTGCCTTCAGATACGTGAGGACACCAGGAACAGGACAGGGTGCTGAGCGTCTGGCACGCAGACAGTGCCCTAAATGCTGCAGGTTTGCATGAACGCTTGACAGTGTGCGGTCGGGAATTAGGTTAGCATTGATTTGGGCAAGCTGGCGGGAGCATCCTTTGCTTTACCCATAGACAGTTCGGTCACATGAGGAACAGCTGGAGTGCACACAGAGCCTTCTTTAATTAAAGTGCTACTCACCATTTTTCTGGCAGGGCTCCCAGAAAAGCAGTAAAATGGCAGCAGAGAAAACAAACCCTACATAACACACTTCCACTCTCCTTTATGTTCCCGAGTCCCCCTTCTCCCTCAAGCATAATCTTCTTACTTTCTTCTTTTTTTTTTTTCTCTCTTTATTTTTTTTTATTTCTGTTAATAATCATTCTTCATTCATGACAGGCTAGGAAAGGAAGAGTTCAACAGGGAAGAAAAAAGGGTCAGGAGAACTGAAGCAGCCATTCACTGCTGTTCATGATTAAACATGTGGAACAATGTACCTGCTTATTAGGACATCTCCCACTCCAAGAAAACATCTGCAGAGCACACACACCTTTTTAGGAGACGCGTGTGCCATGAACACATGCTGGCACCTCACGGGAACGTTACCAGCATTCACGTGTCAGTCATTATGGTAACATTTTCTTTTCCCCTCTTTTCTCCCTCAGATCTACTGCTTAAACAAGCTTGGGATTGTCAACACACCAATCCCTGCTGTCATTTCCCAAATTAGCCAAAGTTCACTGGGTTTTGCTTTGTGTTTCTCCAACCTCCACCTCCCATGGGAGGAGCCCGAGGAGGCAGGAGAAGCGTCCCATCCTGTGGCACACCACCCATTTCACAGACCGATCTGTTCCCAGCAAGAAACCTGTCCAATGCTAATAATAATCAGGATGCTATTTTTGTTGTTGCTGTTGTATTATTAGGCTCTTTTCAGTACAGGGCACGGAAGGAAAGATACAGGGACACGCAGAACAAAAATGTGACACAAATGACAGGTACATGTTGCTCCCATTATAGAAAAAATGCATAATCATCTTCTGAGTGGGAGCAAAGTTATAAGGGACATATGTGCTGAAGTACAAAGGGTGTTCCACTCTGGGAAAGCACCTTGGAGTCAGGAGAAATCAGGAGCTAGTTCAGTACACTGAGTATAACTGGAGCTTGGTGGGACATTGGGTCCATTAGCCAACCCTCTCCAAAAGTGAGGAAAAAAGCTGGACCTAAACAAGAAACCAGTCCCAGATCCTCAAACCCAAAGCCCACAACAAAGCTCGTCTGAAACAGAGAATGTCAGAAATCTGGATCTGAATTTTCAGCTTGAGCCCATCTCTGTGTCTGAGATTTACAGTTTGACATGTTTATATTGAAACAAGATGGCTATAAATACAGTATATTTCTCTCCCAGTAGAGTCTAAGGAGAGGAATGTTTAAAAGTACTCAGCAGGGGACTAGCACAGCTCCCAGTGAATTTAATTATAACCTCTCCCTGCTTTTACTCCAAGTAGTTTAGGCTGGGAACAGTTAGATTGCTTTTGAAAATCCCACTTTATTTGTGTACAGCTACAAATCATCTATATTTGTATAGCTGGATGTGCATCATAAGAACATACACAAGAACATATTTTTATTAGCACAGATCAGGAATTTTCCTTGCAGGACCTTTTTAATTTAGGAGATCAGAAAGAGAATACAAATTTAACTCAGTGCATAGGCAAAATAATAGCAATTTTGACAAACCATTTGATATTGTGAATATTCAAACAAATTATTTCACTTTACCTCAGGTGAGCCTGAACCATCACCTCTCCAAACTGCTGGTTTGCCCAGGGGTGCTGTGGATGGAGGGATGGACCTGTTCTCCTCCATGGGCTGAGTTCTCTGGCCAGACCACACGCTCCATCATGCATAAGTCTCATTACTGCTTTAAAAGCAGTCTGCTATCATTTTGAATAAAAGCAACACTGCTATTAATTTATTGGGCAACACTGGCCTACTTAGGAGTTTTATCAGATCTATCTCGATGATCCATGTCAGGGACAAGAACCTGTTGCAAAATTTTATCTGTGGCCATGTAATCCTACATGATTATTTTTCTCATCATCTGAGCAGAATTCTTTTGTCTCATAAGCATTTCTGGCCTTTTGCTCTGCACAGAATGAACCAATTTTAAAAACGAAAAAAGGTTGAAGGCACAAAAGGTATTGTAGCTATGCAGAGCCCTTAATTATAACACTTTACCTTTGGAGAAAACTATTTTTCATTAATTGAACAGGTAATAGTATATGATGGTGATTAAGTTTAATGGAGCTGAGACCAAGGTGGGAAAGATAAAGTTACAACTGAGAATCCACTGTAAGTGCAAAAGCAGCTTCTGTTTGGAGAGGTGTTTGATGGAAAACTGCACTGCTTCTAACTAAATGAAGCTTAAATAGGTGTAATTTTGTATGTATTAAGATTCCTTTAGGTATAAAACATGCAAGTTTCCATGCAATTACCACTCTTGAGCAGCAGCAGAGAACACACACCATAAAGAAAATGTCACTTCTCAATTTTATAAATGAGACTGAACACATGCTTTTCCAACAGGAGAAGGAAATAGAGCCATCAGTGAGCTAGGTATAATAGCCAAAATAACTGAACAAACTTCACAACCATCCACTCCAGTGAATTTTGTCTGTTCCAGCCTAAGGGAAATATTTTTCTTCCTCACCTTGGCTTTTCTGACTTGGGTTGTATCACATCTCCTTGCTGGGTCTGTCTCTCCAGCCTCTCCGTCTGCCTCCTGAAGACCCTCCAGCCCCTCTGCCACAATGCTGTGTATTAGCACAGCCTGCTGCCATCTTCCACCTGCCTCTGCTCCCTGCATTTAACCCAGAGGTTTCTCCAGGGGAGGAAGGGGCAGATCTCACAAGTGGGAATTACTCCACCACAGGCTAATCTGGAGTCAGCCCCCACGGGCTATGCGATGACCTGCCCCCATCTTTCATGGGCCATGAAGCACAGAAAAGGCTATAACTTCTTCATTAACCGCTGTCAACAGACAGAGAAGAATAATAGAATAAAAAGGTGGGAAGATAATAAACAGACACAATCTCACAAGGATGTCTTGACAAGACAAATATCAGACACTGAACAAAATGCATCCCCTCTTAAGTGGCATTTCTATATTTAACACCATCTAAAATGTGATAATTTACACTGTCACAACATGTCTCTTAGAAACAGTCCCATTTTATCTGCAGTCAGCTAAAGTCTGGAACTCAAATTCTGACCTTCTTTCTTGTAGAAAAAAAAAAAAGAAAGGAAAAAGAAAAATAAAAGGAAAGTTAACATCTGGCAGAGCTGGGTATTTATTAGAATTTCTAAAACTCCACGCTTCTGTTATACATAAGACAGGCACAAAGGGGGCCCCCAAAGTGTTATTTCCCCACCAGGGTGAAACAAGTGGCTTATTCAGTAAGTTTTCAAAGAACAGAGGCAAATGGGTTATCTCAAGGAGAAGTTAAACACAGAGAAACACACTGTAGCTTACTGTTGGGTTTAGCTGCCTGGTGGATGTGGAAGGAGAGGAGGGGGAAATCTATAAAATCTATCATCGTGGTGTCCAGCTGAGACTTTACACTTCTCAGGGAAATCTGAGCTGTGAACCACCAACAGCTGCTTTTCTCCCAACTTGTGAAATCACCCACGGAAGGAAAGTGTTTTCTTAAGAAATTCTCAAAACACAGCAAGGAAGAGCCCGCTAAATCCTCCAGCTCCTGACGCCGGGTCAAGATGACAAGCTTTTTCCAGCCTAGCTGTGACTGTCGGGCGCAATGAGGTGCGATTTGTGACTAACATAGCTGGGCTGGCAAAACCCCAGTCTAAGGAGAATTGTGCAGACTTTTGATAGCTTTCCTTCAACAACACCAGAACACAGCTTACCCACTCAAGAGCAGGCCCTCCCCACATGTGCTCAACTGGTTCCCCACTCCCAGCTTTCCAAACACAGACCTGGGCTTGGCCCTGACAAAAGGGCAGGTCCAAGGTAAGATCAACTGTCCCCTTCACTCCCCACCCTGGCATGGTGCTCCTGGGATCAGCTTCAATCACTGTGCCCAACACCTAGATCACACACAAAAAATAGTGTTTTCTGAGGTGCATGGGGTAAAAAACAGCACCAGTGTTAGGTAGTAAAGTTCAGCCAGCGAGAGCCAGGAACTTAGAATGACCTGTAACAACAAGGATAATTTTGCTACCTAATTTAAAAGCAGCAAAACTGCCCTAAAGCTGGATTTTTAAGTCATTAGCATTGCTCTTGCTGACAAGGACACCCTTCTCTGCTCATGCTGCCATCTGTAAGACCCTTCATGGAAATGAAGGAGGTGAGGTTTGCACTCCCACACCTGGATATAACCCTTCATCTCACACCCTGTGGCTGATGCAATGGGGCAGGGGCAGCAACAATTCATGTGCATAGCAGTAACCTGCAGGGTTCAAAGACATTCTCTGGGAAACAGCAGGTGCTTTTAATACAGTAAGTTTTGAGTCTGAGATGGTTTTGGTCTCTTTGGGATAAAAGACACAAGGGAAGACTGAGGATGAAGGATACAAGGGAAGGATACAAGGTGGCTGGCCCCATGGAGTGAGCAACATGGTGTTTGGTCCTAAGGCTGTTTTTAAGGCACAGAGGTAAGGGGCCAGTACCAGAGCTGCTGGACAGTTGGGGACAGAGTCCATTACACAGGTTCCCCATAGATTCGTGACAGCACAGGGAGCTGAAGCTGAGCTGCTTCCTGGCAGAACCCAGCAGCTCTGTGCATGGGCTGAGCTAATTAATTTTCCTTCTCCACTCCAAAGAAATCATGGCTTCCATTTGCAAAAAAAACCAAAACAAAACCCAAAACAAAAAAATAATAATAATAAAATAAATAATAATAATAATAATTTTAAAAAACAACACGTCCTTAACACAAAGATACCATCATTCGGTAACACCAGTTTGCAGATGGGCTGTATTACTGCTTGGCACAGCAGTGTAACAGCCTGGAGGAGGCAGATCTGATACGAGGAAGAGCAATTTTTTTTAAAGTATACAGTAAAGCTGCTAAAAGATCTTGTTTCAGCCAACCTCAAACAGTTTGGGTTGCACTCACTGGCTACTCTTAAATGCATAAAGAGTTTCAGGGCATTTGGCACCTTTCACAGACTGAGAGACACGGCTGATGTCTCTTCTGTTGCAGCATCTCAGGCATTAATCTCAGTTCAAATCCTATCCCTGTTGAATTCAAAGTCTTTCTCCTCCAAAAATAGCCTAACCATCCAAGTATAGGACATATCCAGGTGTGGACGCAGCAGGGCATTCCCACATACCGGGATCTGTGTTTTCCTCCTGAGTTTGGCCTCACCAGACTCAGCAGAGCTGTTCTGCCTCTTCTCTGCTCTGACCATTCCTGTTTCAGACAAACAGCAGGGGAGATGGATGGCTGCCCACGCCCAAGGCATTCTCCTGGAGGGTCGATGACTGAGACCCAAGGTTATGGTCTCATAACCAAGGACACAGTCATGGCAAGTATTGGTACCTGTTCTGTGGGTTGAGCCTTTCACTCTTATTTATAGGACTCATTTTTGGTGAAATAAAGCATTCATTTAACCCTGAAACAGCTTTTTTTCTTTCACTTTGCAAATCCAAAAATCAGTCATTTTGGGACCAATCTATGTAATTGCAATAATTGCTTTAAGGTTGAGCTATTCACTCAACCTAAAGCCATTTATTAATTCTGCATATCCCTTCCACCCCAGAGTCCAAGTTTTATACCATGCAGCAGCAGAGGTGACATCCAGCCCAGGGTGTCTGTACAGTGTCCTACCACCCTAGGGATGGTCACCCCTGGCAGGCACAGAGTAGCCTTGATCTGTGTCAGGTCCTCTCAAAACATCCAAAGAAAAAGACCAAAACAGCATCCTCAGTCCTTGCCCTACTCTGTCTGCTACAGAGATGTGCCAGTTACCTAATGGCATCAAATTAACAAATGAACAGGTCTGGTAGACCAATTAACAGAGAGTGCAAGCAATTTTCAAACAGGCTGCAATTGTCAGCTAATGACCTTGGAAGAAGCTCTTTTTTTTTCTCTCCCTCAGAAAAGTCCATATTAAAACAGAGTTGATAGCAGCTGAGTGTCACTTACTGGGTTTTCATGTCATGGAAGTGCACTGGGCAAAATAAAAAAGGAAAGAGGGCAAAATCGGGAGGCTGAGTGAGTGTAATTCAAGCAGCACCTTGCTGCTTTATCAGTCATCTAAGAGCATTGCAGCTTTGCTCCACAGACATATCAGCTTCTCTCCTGGAGCATTATCTTCTCAGCTCTGAGTAGTGCACCACCCACATGCTGTAGCGACCATGGGATCAGCTGCAAGCTTCCCAACATTTCCTTACGAGCCCAGCTCATCTCAGCTGCAGCGAGCTCTTTCCAGGCTTAACCAGGGCTTTCATTAGTGAAAGACTGCCTTCTTACACTGCTCAAGGAACCACAGAGGACTGAGAGTCTGACCCAGAGACTTTTCCTGCTGCTCCTCCTCTTTTCAAAATAAAGCCAAATGACTGTGACTCACAAGCAACTGTCTGCTTCCATCCAGGTGTGAATATGCTGTGCTTCAGCATCTCACAGCAAAGCATGGTGCTGAACATAAGATGGGACAAGACAGACATTTGCACACCAGAGAACCTCATTTGGGACCATGGCTCGGTTTAGTTGGTGGCGTGTGTCATGTTATCTTACTTCTGCAGCTGGCCCCTTCCCAGGAGCTGAAATCAGTCCTGGACCACTGAGAGAATTAATAGCCAGCATCATACAAGCCCTCTGGGCAGAAGATGGAAGGCTTCCTCACCCAAAGGAAGCTGGCATGGCTCTGTTGAAGCCAGCAAAGTCTCAATGACTTGTATCATGAAAAAGACATGATATCACTGGGAAGGAAAATTCCAAGTCCCGAGAGCATTTAGTTTTTGATCCATGTCCACATCCCTCCAATGTGGCACAGCAAAGCCTCAATAAGATGTCAAGCAACTTAGAGCATGTTTCTGGATTGTTTGGCATTCCACACCCCCCTCCTCAGACAACTGGATTTCATGATTCCCAGAGAAGTACCACAGGAGAGTTTAGAGAGGGAACAAGGCAGTTGTTCCCTCTCTACCACAAGGTAGAGCTACTGCTGGTTAGTTTTCTTGTGTCTTGGATTTTGATACATCCCCTTCTGCACCCATGGTACTTCATGTGCTCCTTTATCTACCACCCAGCTCTGCCCACACCTGGGAAAGTCACGCTGGAGTCTCCAGTGGTGCCCTCCCAGGGCTTCCTGCTGACAGTTTCACAAAACTCCCAAGAATGGAGTATCTTTGAGATCTCTATCCCTCTGTCAGCTATAGTTGGAACTAACTGAGGGCCTCGCCCTTATTAAAGGTCAAGATTAAGATGAAAAGACTGGAAGAGCTTGGTTCCTGCAATTGTACATGCCTCATTCTTTTAGGAAAGCAGGTTAAATATGGGATTTTCTCTGAAAATGCTTTAGAACTGCTTTTCTAAGAAATATACTACATATCCACAACTCTTCACAGGAAAGAACAAGATGAAAAGATTTTAATGGTAATTTGCCTAGGAGGAACAAGTTATTAATTACTTCTGGCTTGGATGCTCCTGAGTAAGGGATCAGACCAAAATGAGCCTGACAAAGCCTTTGTAATATCTCCTTACTATGAGGTAGTAATAGCATCATCTGTTCTACAGCATCAGGGTCACAGATGATTGTGTAAATCAATAAAGTAGACAAGCATCTTTCATCTGAATCAGCTATTCTGTATGCTGTTTATTTGGTAGTACAGTGACTCAGAAACTTGAATTCTAATTCTGTTACTGGATCTGTTTCAAGGCCTTAGCAAGCTACTGTACCTCAGTTTCCCTCCTACAAAATGGAGATATTAGGCTAAACCCTTCAGAAAGAACTTCAAAACAGAAACTGATATTAAAAGGTTACTGTGAACTACATGAAATCTCCTGCTGTCACATAGCCTTCAGTGTTAGCACTTTCTTGACTTGCTATTGCAATAAAAAATAACACTTCAGTACATCTCAATGCACAGGTGTAGACAAGCTGTCCTTTAAACACCCTAGGCACTACCAGAAGCAAGAAGAGATCAAAATAAAGAGCAAAAAATGGACAGCTATTCACCCTTTAACACTGCTATCTTGCAGTTACAGGCACAGAGATGCCAGATACCCTGGGCTTGATTTCCCTAACCTGCCCTGCTCCCTCTTTGGGGGTGGTGGGATGGATCTGAGCTAGCTCTGCTCCTCTTCTCTTAGCAAGCAGTGATGACATTTCCACAAGTATGACACAAGTGTTGGCAGTTCTTGCTCATAGCCAAGGAATCAACAACATGATTTCACAAAGACTCTCCCAACCTTGTTTTCTGTCATCTGCTTTATGCCAAGCATTGTTGTACAAGCTTTATCCCCACATTGCATCTGGGAAGCTAAAGGGCAGAATCATTCTGCTAAATAAGAAGCATGAGCCAAGAAGATTCAGTAAGAGCGAAGACATTTTCTGCTGAGATAGGAAGTGAGATGATGAGCTGATAAGTAGGAGAGATTTTATGTGGCTATGAATACATTGTGTTTATATGGCCTTATACCATAACTATGAGTTAATAAACAGGATGTACTTATATGGCTATCTATCACATCCAGCTGCTGATAAGTACATTGTAATGATATATACATCCCATATATCCAGATATAAATGCATCACTTCTTTGGCAATATATGATACTGTTTGTGGACATAAGTGTATTTATTTGGTATTTATCTGCACTATGCTATGTATGTATGTGACAATGATTATATTTCATCCACTTCTCTCTGTTTGGATGCATGTGTTTGTACCCCTGTTCAGCTGGACTTACTCAAACATGCCCTGCTCCTGCTGCCTAAAAGCTCACCTGCATGTTTCTCCAGATATGTTGGGTTCAGAGCACTGCCAGCCTGGATTGGTGGACAGCATGAGAGTTCACCACACCACAGAGATTAATACCCTGATTTTAGGCCACACTTAACACAAGCCTAAAAAAAAAAAATCCAAAGTGAACCATAACATTTCAAAGGTTCATAAAGACATCCATCACAGAAAGGAAATAAAAGAGCATTTGATATGGTTGTTGCAAGGTCAAAACCAACAGGAAACTTCCTTCATCGAGGTGAGTCAACAGTTTGGAGACACTCACCTCACCAGAGGCTTGCTTGCAGGATGTTGTTTCTGCATTCTTAGCTTGCATTCAGCGGGGAGTGGAGTGGGGGAACTGGGTTGGTGCAGACTGTTGCTTCTCCTCCTTAAATTCAAAGCTCTCTTTAGTCATTGCAAGGATATCTTGATTCCCCTCCTACAGGAGGCAATTTCACCAATTTTCCCTCTGGGCTAGGGAGAACTCTTCTCTCTTTGGAAAAGCAAATATGTAAAAGGCTGGCCAGGTGCAGTCATCTCCTGTGCTTGAAAACCATTAGCAAATCATTCAACTCCTAAAGGATAAGCTGATCTTTTCTACCTGGGCAGGTGCTTGCAGCCCTCAGTGCGATGTCTTTCCACAGACTTTGTCACATGGACACGCAAATTACCGGCTCAACTCTTGTCTCCAGGCATGCACATATGTTAATACAGGGTGCTCACAAATGCCTCTTGATTGAGAACCGACCCAACTGAACTCAGTCACTTTGGGATGCAAATGATTTTGGGGAGAACTGACCCTCTCCCCCGCTTCCCCATCTGGGAGAAATACTGTCGCATTCTCCTGCTCTGTTGGAGATCAATCGCTTGGAGACCACTGAGAAATGTGCTGCAGGTGTGAACACCCGCAGGAGGGTGTCCTATATTTTCTTTGGGCATCTATCATAAACAGCATTTGTAATTCATTTACAGTGAAATAATTGTTTTAAACTTTTAACAAGTTAAAGTTCAGTTGGACTGTTCTGAAGTATCCAAAATATAATGTTTCCATTCCCCTAGTCAGTTGAAGGGGGTCAATTTGCAAAAAAATTGTTCATTTTCAACTTTTCTTCCTTCAAATCTTACAACTTCTGGCACATCCTCCTTAGCTCTAATTCTGAAATAAGAGTTTGATTTTAGATTTCAATAATATAACAGTAAGTTCAGTTTAGTTTGTTTTGGTTGGCTTTAAGAGCATTAGCCATGAGTTAAAATGACAAGAAGATCCCTTGAGCAACTGCCTTCGAATTTTCTTTTCACTAAGAAGAATACCCAAATCACCCCATTTCTGATGATGGAATGTTATAAGTGATGGAGGGAAACTGTGTAAACTTGGGTACATACATGAAAGCAGTGAGTGACCCCGAGAACACCACTGCAAAAGCTCTTCTATTTTACTGCCTTTGGCAGGAGGAGAAAATGTTCAAACATATTAACCCATTTAAATAGGCAAAAGGAAGGGGAGTTATTTCCTTTAGAATCTATAACGCGCTGTAAATCAAAGAAACTTTCTGGAAAACACAGTAGACAGGCGATAACAGATAAAAGGCAAACCAAAAGAAGCTCAACTAATTGCTATAGAAAATAAAAAAGAAATTATCAAACTCTGGTGTATTGGATCCCTGTTCCCTGGGCACAGAATTTTCCTTCAAAAAGAAAAAAGAAAGAGGTATGTAGATCTGGTTTCTGTCTGCCTCAGTTCATTCAATGTGCACCCAAAAGATAACCAAGAGAGTACGGTCAATGCTGTCATCTGTCTTTAATATCTCAAGTAGCCAAAGGGATGCTGAAGATATGAGGGAAAAGAGCAGCCCTATTAGCCCACCTTTGAACTTTCATGCACAAGCTATACAAATAAAACACTGCACATTAAAATTGGCTTGGTCTTTGAGTTTACTAGGGTAAAGAGGCAATCTTGAAGCACAGTGATGACTGAAAAGGAGAGTGGGTGTGGGGTCAGAGGATGCAGAGCTTGACTGGTGACATTTGAAGACCATTTTACAAACCAGACCCCAGCTGAGGTTCACAGATCAACTTCACCACAGGGGTGGAGGTACATGTACCCATTAGTGCTGTGCACCCAGCCTCAGTTAGCAGAACTCCTGCATGGGGTGCAGGGCTCATCTGCCAGTTTACAGTCCTGACACCCTTGGAAATTGCTGGTTATCTTTGTTAATGCTTTTAAGTATTAAAGAAACCTCTGAGAAGTATGGTTGCTCAGGGACTAACACCCTGTTCAGCCAGCCCACCTCCAGGAAGGGTCACACTGGGCAGAGGAACGGTGTGGATAACAGGGTTCAGAACCCAGTTTGTCTCCCTCAGCCCACCCTGACAGGTAGCACATCTCACAGCTTAGTTTTGCCTGTCTTCACTTGCTTTTATTTATGATATGGGACAAGGATCTGTGATTTAAATGTCTGAGACCATCACTTCAAATTGCACATGTCCCTGCTGAGAGCCAGAGACAGATGCCAAGGATGCTGTTTGATAAGCAGCAACATCAAGGCTGACTCAGATTATGACAGAAACCCTTCCTCCGCTGAAATCAATGAGGTTCCTTTGCAAAGTGCCCTACTGTTTGGTTTGTGAAGCATGAGACACTGGGAATTCATATATATTTTTTGTTGGCACATTTCATTACGTAGGCTCTTCCACAATGGCATTGCCTCACCCTAATGAATGTGCTTGAGGTGTGAGTTAATGCCAGGGAGCAAAGGAGAACATTTACTGCCTTCTCTGTCTGCAAGGTTAGAAATGTGCATAAAGGCTGGTAAGAGAAGATAAATCCATTTGGTTTAGCTGGGAATCACAGTGTGATCCCACCACTTCCCTCTTCTGCCACTTACGGTGTGCTCAGCATGGCTCAGTCCCCAGAGGCCTCCTGGTGATGAGGGCTGAACCCTCCTGGGTACCACAGGACATGTCCCCAGAAGTGAAGTACTCTGACAAATTGGGTACACTGCAGGCAGATACTCAGCTCCCTTGCAAACCTTTGCTCTTAATATCTCTTCAGCCCTCCATTCACTCACCTGTCAGCAATGGGCAGAAGAAAAACCCAAGAGAGCTTAAAGTGAGCACACAATAGCTCACGCCTGGGGCTGTGCATCGAACAATAAGGAGTAAAGTGTCTTCAATAGCTGCTCAGTAAGTGAGCACCATCCCTTCACTGCATTAACCGAGACAGGCTTTAGTGGAAAAAACAGCCTGTGACAGGCTAAGTGAAGATGAGATCACAGTGAATTAGGGTTGTATGAGCAACGCTGAGCCTGGCCTTCCCTAACACTGAGACCTGAACAACTGTGAGCAGCAGTGGGATTTCTAGGGAAGCAGCGCCTAACAGCCCATACTGAACAGGACAGTAACCACAGTGATGCAGATAAGGCAACTAAAAATATTCCAGGTATTCAGAGGTTTTTTGAAACCTCTTATTTTCCTCAAAAATAGACAAAAATAACATAGAACTCTCATAGCACCATGTTCCCACAAATGCTACAAAATTTCTTCCCACAAATATTGCATTACAACAGGTCACCTACTCCTACAACACGGAAGATAGCAGCTAAGCCATGGGGAAAGCTGGACATCTCTGTTTCTTGGACCAAAAATTATGCATTCACTATGATCTCACAGATTCCTCATCTGCTTGGTTTTCCTATTCTTGTCCCTGACCATGGTCTTCCAATAAAGTAAAGGTTTCTGGTTAGAGGTGAAGGTTAGTGGGAAGTGTCATGCCCTTCTCTTCATGCCCCCTGGGGACAGAATAAAGAGACTAGATTAAGACTGTAGCATGATGGGTTTAGGCCTGACAATATGAAACACTTACTAATGCTCAGGACAACAAAGCACTAATGACATTCCTTGGAGAGATGGTCCTGATCTCTCTGGATAGACAGACACATCTGCCAGGAACAAGTCAGGCCAAGGTGATGCTGCCAAGGGACACGAGAGTGGGCAGAGGAGCTCCTGCAGTTCCTTCTAGCCTTCGCTCCTGTGATTTTTGGGCAACATTAAGGCCTTGGGGTCAGAGAGGAATCACAGAAGTGGGGACATGGGTAGATTTAACCTAGCTGAAAACATAAAAACAAGATTATAAAAATAGCCTTATTGGGTTATACCCTGAGTCTTTCTCACCTGATGTCCTGTCTCCAAAATCAGTCAGCCAACAGCAGACACCTAGGGAAGAGGTAGGGAAAGGATGGGGAGGATCCTAAAGAGGATGGGGAAAGTGTATAGTAATACTTCCTCATAAAGCTCTCCTTGCTCCCAAAATTTGCAGTTTGAAAACTTCCTGACCCAAAACCAATATCTGTGATGTTAATAAATGCCAATGGACTCTCTTCCAAGTGTTTCTCCATCCCTTTTGGAAATATGTGGTAGTGAGCTTCAGTGCAGCTATGAGCCATGTAACAAGCCACCTCCTGTGTTTTACTTTGAACCTGCACCCATCTAGTGAAGTCCTATAGTTTTTTCTACAGAATTAGAGAGAAAAATGTAACTGAGTGACAAGTTATTCCTTATTCATCTGCCCCTGATGTTTTAAGCACTCTGTCCTATCCTTGGAGGACAGCTGATGGCCTCTGTCTTCCAGACTGTCATCCAAACAGAAGACCCCCCTCCAGCCAGGAGCACGTCACAAGGAAGCCACTCCAAACCTCCCCTCATCTCTGCAGTGTTTCTAGATTTGTGGATCTTTTTTTGAGGTGGGTCGGGTCACACGTTGATACCACTGCAGAATGACACTGATGGTTTTTGTTCTCTTCCCTATTGGCAATGACATGACAGGCTAGGCCAGGAAACAGTGCAGGTCCACCAAAATATGCAGTCAGATTGCCAGCTTGATCTAAAACTTGTGCCACTGCATCTTTACTGTTTGCATTTCCAGCTAGACCGAATGGTCATAGCAAGAACACAGAAGTGCTCTGTGTGTGTTTACAGCTTCTAATACAATGGAGGTCTAACCCTGGGATGACCATACCACAACCCACTCCACAGTCCTTCCCAAGCACACACAGCTCATTCAGCCAGTGGGATTAAGACACACAGATGTCTGTTGACAACAGGACCTTTTGACTCCGAGCAGCGTCAGTTGGTCCTCACCTTTAGCTTGCCTCAAGAAAGAGGTTTCAAATCAACTCATGTTTACTCTCTCTGGAGACACCAGGAGGTCTTTCTTTACCACAATGCACCTGAAAAAAGGAATCCATTAAATGACTGAGACAAACCTAAATACAATGTTCTTCTCCAAAAGTTTAATTATTTCTAACAGCAGTCAAAAAGTCTAGTTCTGGAAGTCCAAGTTGTCTGCCTTCTCCTTGCTCTCCAGGCTGTTAGAGCAATGCCTCTGCTAAGTGGAGTTTTACTTTTTTAACAGTATCTCTTTCTTTTTTTCCAGACCACTGCTTCTCTTCTTCTTGGGGACATTTGCCATCTGTTTTATAATTTCACCATTATCTGATGGTAGGACTCAATGACCTTTCTAGACTTTAATTAAAGTTTCTTTCTTTGTAAATCATCTTCATCAAATTCATGTTTCCAAGCCACCTCTCTTGTGAATATTTTATCATTCTAACTGCAAGGAGATACAAGACAGAAATATATTAATTACTTTTTATTTTATCAAACTGATGAATTAATCTGTGATTGGGTATGAAAAGGGTAGAAAATGTCTGCTGAAGTCTACATAGATGTCATGTTAGTAATTTTATGAGTAATTTTACAATTTTTACATTATTTGAGTTTTCAGCTGCAAATGCAAGCTTTAGCAATTCAAACCCAACATGTAAACACCTGCTAAGCCTAGTTAAACATCTACAGCATCTGGACTTTGCTACCTCATGCACTGAGCAATGGGATTGCTTTCCTCTGCAGCATGTGCTTAAGATGATAGAAAGGAGGTAAGGAGATAATTTTCTATCCCAGATGGAGGGACCAGGAGGAGAGCAATGGGGACAGGAACTCCAGGCAGGTGACCTCTGAGCATGACTGTGGAGCAGGCTTGGGCTGGGAGCATCTCCTTGCCTCTGGATCATGGGGCTGATCAGGCAGGGAGATGCTCCCCCAGACCCAGCCGGGGCTTCCCTGGTGCTTGCAGTGGCCCTGTTGGCCAATGCCATGCCACTGAGCTCCTCTGCATGGAGGAGAAATACAGGCTCCTTTTTCTGCTGTGGATTGCTTTGATGGCTGTGGGCAAGATAGTCAGGCTCAGACTGAGCTTTAGCATCTCTGCTTCACTCCTCATTGATAAAACAGAGGCAGAAGAGGGGAACACACTCCTCTAGATCCCAGGGAGCTGAGGATAAACACATCAAGCTCTGCCATGCTGGCAGATGCTGTGTCTGTGCAGGGATATGCAAAATCTCAAGCTCAGAAAGTCAGTCTCTGCTTTTGAGTAATCAGCAGGACAGGAGTGATTACGTCTTCCCCTTTGCTAGCTTCAGAAACAGACTCTTTCCTCCAGGCTGGGGAGGAAGAGAGGAACCACCGTTGCTCTGTTTTCTCCACTGAAGGCAACAGAGTCCCAACGATGAACTGCAGGTGCAGACTGGGCTGCATCTGTTCACCTGCAATTGTTGTCAGGACTGCTGTGATGGTGCATCCCAGAGCACAGCCTGTAAGTGCAAATCTCTACAAGGGCTGAAAGATGTTATTCAAATTAGGAATCAAATTTCTCATTTAACCATCTGTAGTACAATGACCTCTTTCTCGAAGCACTATTCTGTGCTACATAGTACTACACATAAATATCACAAAAGACGGTTCATTTAATATCTTTGTAATATGATGTACAAGGTTTTACAAGAGTACATCCAGAATGGAATTAGAGAAAAGCAGCATAATGTTCAGACTGATAGTTAAAGCATAAAAAAGAAATATTACTCAACAAAACCCTGGGCAAAGCAAGGAGTGGGTAAGGTGAGTCCATCCCTCTCTGGTCCCAGAGCATCATGTGGTCTCACACATCCCATCTCTGCAAGCAATGAAGGAAGGAGTCTGCGGGAGGGCACAAGCAGGCCTGGAGCATTTTGGCTTCAGATGGCATTGCATTTGTTCTGTGCCTTCCTCTCCCCCAGGTAAACTTCCTAGGCAAGGGAAATCTACTCTGAGTTAACAGAAGGTGATTCCAGATTGGCCTAAGGGAAAGACAAATATAAACTGGAAGATTAAGCCCTGGATATTAAAAATGGGTTCCTGGAATATCATTGTAAGTGTCCAGCTCCCTAACAGATAACCCCTAGGCCATTCAAAGAGTACTCAATGTGCTACAAGAGTAAATGTGCAATGTGGCATGAAAATTGTCAGAACAGGGTTCAGGAAAGGAAGAAGTGCCTTTCATTGTCCAGCCTGATGAGGAAAACTGTCTGGCAAGGAGTACAGTAGGGAGGAGCATCCCCGAACCCCAGGGAGCCCCAAGGAGTTTGTGAAGGCCACTAGTCATTTCTAATGAGCAGAAGACAACACACTCTGTCTATACCTATAGGAAACCAATGCTTAGGTTGTCCTAAGCCTGACCACTGCTCTCCTCTGCCTCAGGATGAGCTATACTTGGGGAAATCTGCCTTCTGTTCAGATGCCCAGTACAACTGTGCAGAAGATACCTCAGTTATGCATGGAATACAAAAAATTGATGCTTGAGTTGGGATATTTGGCACAGAAGGAGGGCTGTGGCTTTACGAGAGGGCAAGAAGGGAAAGGGCACCAAGCATGGGCTGCATCTCCTAAAAGGCAGTGAGCTCATCAAGGTGAGTGAGAGCACCAGCAGTGCAGCAAGTACCTGAGTTATGGACGGTGGGAGGGTACATGGAGGTTTTCTGTGTCATCTAGAAACCAGACTGACACTAACTTCTGGTACAACACCCCTCAGAGACACTGCTTACCTTGAAAAAAGTAGAAATGACATTTTTAAAATGAAGGAGCAGAGACACTTCTTTTGTTAAAGCAGGACAGGGGGCAAGAATGCCTCTGCTCTGTTCCTTGGTTTACTGTAGACTATCTGTGCAAATTGAAGTGTTGTGTGCCTCAGTTTCCCCATCTTTGTGATGAGGAGGATGCTGTTCCAACCCTGAGAAGTTTTCTAGGAGTACAGAGACCCTCTTCAGTGACACAGTATTTTCTTAACACTCTTACTGGACAGTGCTGTGCCTGTCAATCTGTCCATCCATCCCTTCATCTGCAGGAAGCATTGCGCCCAGGCTGCTCAGGGACCTTGTCCCTGTCCCCCTGCTCTTGCAGGCTGTAACTCTCCAGAAGCCCTGCAGAGCAGCTGTGCCTCTGTTTCCCCATTACCCTGCCTGTACTGTAGAACGAAGCGATGCACAGGGCCTGGGGACCCTTTGGGACTATTAACTGCTCTGAAAACAAACCTTTCCCCTCCCACACTGGAGTCTGTTTCACATACCAGCACCTCGGGGAAACAGCTCAGCTCGGTTGTCTGCTGTTCACCTCCCCGACCAACCATCCCACTGATGATTTCCTCCCACCAAGCAACTCTCTGATGATTTTATGACGCAGTCCAAACAAGTGCATTGTGCTTGGATTTCCCCCCCCCCCCCCTCCCCCGCTCCGGTTGGAGAAGGAGGAGTAATTGCATTTGCCACCTCTGATCGCACACCCACAACCCCCTGAAAGTGAGCCATTATTCTCATTTACAAACAGGTAGGTAATCTCTTCTCACATGCCCTTAAAAATCATTGTGCTATCGGAGCAGACTGTGCAGATTAGCCGATACTGGGAGATTGTCTTCAGCAAAGCAGTAAAAGCTTTAAGTGCACTAGATTGGTTTTTGATTGACTTTTGGAGGAATAGTATATCAGAAGAATCCCAATAAGCTCTCCCTGTGGTATTTTAAGTGGATATAATGGTCAGAACTGACAGACAGTAATGAGCCTTGTAGACAAGGGCAACTGTATGTTATTTAATTTCCACTAAAGAAGATATCTCAGCAAGGAAGCTCAGGTTTAAGACAACACACAAATACTCAACTGCCGGATTTTGCTTCTATCAGTGCTGAAGCACAAGGTGGTCTAGTTCCTTCTACAGCTTAAAATTTGGGGGCAAACATCTTAAACATGACCAGTCAAGGAATGCAAATAAAAAAATGACTTCCTCTTTGGAAAGATTGGGTGAGAACCTCTCTCACATACCCTGCTTCCTAGCATCTAATGGCTTTTGTACAAATCATTTCAAGCTGAAAATGTTAAATTGCTGATCAGTACCTGGGGAATTTCAGCTTGGATGTGGGAGAATGAATCCCCTTTGCATCAAATGTCAGACAGCAAGACATGGACACCCTGCAGCCAGAGGTACTGTGGGTTTTTTTTTTTCTTTGAAGTTGTGAGACTTGAAGGAGAGTTTCTTGTAGAATGTGGATTAATTACTCTGTCAGGCACTGTGCACCATGTCTCAGGAGGGTCTCCTTGGCTTTGCACTCTCCCCTGATTCAGAAGGACGAGAAGAAAAATTAAAAATAACTCTTTAATAAAAATTCTTGATGATCCATAAAGCATTTGCTAAAATAAACAGGGCTGGTTGGATGCTTTCATCCACTCTACTAAAGATGTAAACAGGCTCTTTTCTAACTCTCAATGTTGCTGTTTTCTCATGGTTTCTTCCCAACAGACAACCAGAGACCAGATTTTGGCTCTCCCTGGCTGGGTCAAACAGGGTTGTAGGCAGCTGCTAGGCCATCAGGGAGGAGCCACCACCCCGTCCATACCCTGCAGAGACCTCTCCTGGGAGAGGCAATGTTTTGGCAGCAGTGTTTTAACTGGGAGCTGGCCCAGCAAACCCACCTCTCCTGGGCTCCATCCCAGCACCTCATCCCACCATCTGGCAGAAGCCATTCACTGTCCAGCCCCTCTCTTCTTGACAGGGGCTGATGTGGTGGATAAAAACATTATAGTGCTTTTTTGCCCCTGTTTTCACAGAGTTGGAAGGAGTTGTAATGGATTTACGACCCTCCTTGCAGGGGTGTACTGTCCTTCAGTTTCTACAGAGCCTGCAGAGAAATCTATGGCTCAAAAAATTGGAGCTATTTTTAGCAGTTTCCTATTTTTCCTATTTTTATCTTGGTTGTCTCAGCAGTCACACCGTTGGTCTCTGCTGCTACCTGTCCTCTCTCATGGCTTTTTAATTCAATGCAGACAAAGACAGTAAGTCCTTAAAGTTTGAGTAAAATGAGCATAAGACCTCAAGGTATGCCTTTATGGTGAGAAAAAGTTGCTATGACTTGTCCCCATACTTATTGTCAAAGGCAGTGATCAATGGCAAGGGACACACGTGTTTCTGCTGCTTCTTGCTGCCCAGATGGGGTGGGAGGCACAGTGATGAGAGGCTAAGGCAAAACCTATAGGAAAGTAGAAGGCAGTAATGCTGCTTGTTTAGTGAGAGATTCAGGCGCTGGGGCTAGGTCTGCTTTCAAGAGGGAAAAAAAATAAAAGTTAGTCTGTGCTCAATCTATCTACTGCCAAAGCAGAAAAACTAATATTGGGAGATGCTGCTTGTGTGCTGCAAGATGTGTATCCAAAGGGTCTTAGCTAAAATTTGTGGAGCCCCATGCAAACAACAGCACGTGACTACCCTGACGGCCTACGCCTGGAGCCGCACACATGTACACACTCTCCCATGGTGGTCATCAGCCCACATGGCAGAAGCCAATAGATGTTTTTATATTTCCCCAAGGGAAGGAAAAATGTTGTGTCAAGGAACTCCAGTGGAGATTAGAGCATGGCTTAACACGACTCTGTGAAATTTCTTTCTAGTGTTTTGTGTTTTCGGCACACGGGCAAGAAGAAGCCAGGCTGTGGCCAGGGCTGGCACCACCACAGTGCACGGCTCTTTCTGCAAGGGCTGAAAATTGTGCTCAGCTACAGCTTCTCTGAGGGGCTGATGGCAACATCCCTGCATTTCAGCTGAAGTGTGATGGGCAGGATGGGACCACAAGGCACCTGCTTGCGCTGTTTCTCAAAGCCTTGCTTTCAGTTCACATCCAAGTACAATGTCTGAGGGCACTGGCAGTGAATTAAAAGGTTAAAGGCTGCCTAAAAGGGGTGTTTCTAATCTCACAAAACCATCACAATCTATTCTTTTTCTTTCTTTCGATGTTTTGCCTAATTACTTTTAATTTTTTCAGCTTTTGCTGTATTCTGTGCTCTCCAGAAGAGATGGCCTGAGACATGCAGCCTGTGCATGCAGGGTCTACACTGGACACCATGACCCCCTCACCCTTCACACTCTCATCCTCCAACCCACACAAAAACCCAAATCACATTCACTGAACTCAGCCCCAGAGGTGGGAGAGGGGCTTTTTCTCCTCCCCTGTTTTAGCAGGGGGCTGTGACAGCCAAGGAGACAAGACTCAATCTCCATGATTTAAATGGGTTTCATTGGGGTTAGGCGTGAGCTGGACAGCCAGTGCAGACAGCTCAGCAGCTGGTTTTAACTATATGGAGAAGATTTAAATAACAAAAGACTCTTACATAAAGCTCCTGGTTGTCCTGCCTCCTAATTACAATATCCTAATACCTGCCACAGCATTTCGAAACAAAAATTGACACAGCAGCAGTAATGCAACACACTGAGCTAGTTACGAAAATCTCCTTTCTAAGCTCATCTCCTGGTGCCTCCCCTTCCCCTCCCAGGGTGACCAGAGCTCCCTTCTTCCCAGAGGCGTTGCAGAAAAACTCACAGTTTGAAACTTCATTTTCACCAAGATCTCCATCCCCTGGCACCAATGGGCCTTGTCCTTCATGGAGGGTTCAGGAAAATTAACCCACACAAGAAACAGCTAAACAGGTTTTGAGTTGCTTCTCACATTGAGAGAGAAATGACTGAGAGGAGATGTGATAAAGGCCTATAAACTCAGGAGTAATATGGAGAGGGTGAGCAGGGAACCATGTCTCACTGCCTGACACAGCACAAGAATGAGGTGTCATCAGACTAGTGGGAGGCCAGTTAAAAACAAATGACAAAGAGGGTTTTCTCCAAAAAAACCCTTCTGTAAGCTCCTTGCAGCATTGACCTGGGGGTGCTGAGGGTTTATCCAGCTTTAAGGAAAGAATAATCCTGTCCACAGAAAATAAAATCTTCAGGGGATAGTTAAGCATACACACACCACATCAGGCTTGGGATGTCCCTGGGCTGAAAATTGGTGGGGGCAGGGGGGTGTTGAGGGGAAACATTATCCCCTGTTAGCTCTGCTCTTACCTTGTTACCTGTGGGGTCCCTGGGCTGTCCCCTTGCTCAGCCAAATCAAGTGACCCCATGGACTTATTGTGGAGAGGTCACTCCACTGCCAAACTCATCTGGGGACACCTGCAACTCAGCCAGAGGCTCAAGGCACAGACTGGTTTCATTAAAAGCATTCACACCCAAGCAGTCTGAGGAAGCTACTTCATAAATTCAATCAGATAAACTGTACAGAGCATGCCTGTGCAGGCGACCACTGCTGCCAGGCTTAGCCCAGACCGTGAGCGGTGCAGACATGTCCCATGACACTGTCTCTGACCAGCCTCATTTTCAGCTGTGGATTCAAAGAAAAAATAGTATTGAGTGCTTAGGTAGCGGTTTTCATTTTCCACTGCCTTCTAATCAGTGACTAATTAATTCTCAATGCCCCTGTGAGGTAAATATATCTGTTTCATGCATTAATACATATATATATTATGTTTGATCTTTCCTTAACAAGTCCCTATAGCCCTGGAAATCTACACTGAAAACAGAGAAGGGGGTGGGGTGAAAACAACACCAGCTCTGAAATCCAAAAGATCTTCATTTGTATGGCAGATTGAAAGTAAAAAGAAAATAGTTACTTGGCAGGTCTCTTCCCGCTGAGGGATTGGTTTGCCTCAATTTGTATTTAATAAGTGTACCACTGAAAAGTATTTAATGCATAATGTATACTGTAACTAGCACTACACTAAATAATAATCTGTGACTTTAAACATTAATGACTGCTTGTGACTATTCCTTTTGAATTTCAAACGACACAGAAAATATTTGTCAGCAGTAAAAATAAGCTTGTGGTAAATAAATAAAATATTGGTGCAATAAACCCAAGTCATGATGTGCCTATTTAAATGCATCTATACCTCTGTTTAATGGAGAACAGCAAACACTGTTCTTGTATAATATTCTACTAATGTGTACACTACAGTATAGTGATATTCAACATCTTTCCACTTCAGCTGCAGAACTGCCAATTCAGTACAACACTTGCAGCTGAAGGATGTTTATAGCTTCTCACTTTTTTAACTTCTTGGGTTTTATGCAAAGATGAAAGAAATCCTTTCACCCACATACAGACAGGAGATTTCACACCAAAGAAAATTTAGATGAGATAAATCCAATTATTGCCATTTTATTTAATTATAGTTTTTACATTTCTGGAAACTGTGCACCAGGCTTATTCTCGTCACCCAAGGAGGTAACAGCTTTCAGAGGGATCATTTGGATGGCAATGAACTGAGCTTTGGAAAGCACTTAAGTATTTTCAAGGGCACGCTTAGGTCCAGTTTAAGTGAAGTTTTAGTACATGCTTAAGGCTGGGAATACATTCAAGTGGTCTCCTAGCTAGGGCTGAATTGAATCAACTTCATAACTGCTTTCTGAGCCAGGGCTTAAGCTCTTTTATTATTTTTATTTTAAGTTGGATCTGATATCACACTTGGCTAGCAAAGTAAGATGCCCTGCTACAGCTTGGATGCCGTGCAGCACACAGACTTTTCACTATGATGGTTATGTAGATGAGAGCCTAAAAGTTTGTCCCTCCCAACATTTTTTAGTCCTTCTGTTGCTCAGAAAATTCCTGATCTCTGGGAAGCTGCCGTGAGTTGTCACTGGAGACCATCCTGAAGGACCCACTGTGCTGCAGGCCAAAGTCATGCTCGACAATGCAAATGTCAGTTCACCCAGAGCTTTCACATGGGGCACGGTGCCAGAGGCAAGACCTGGGGGCATCGGGTTGGGTGCTCTGTGTAGGAAAACCAGCCAGAAATATTAAGGTGAAAAACTAATTTGCTAAAAAATCAAGTTTTCAAGATGGTCAGATTTTATTAGGTTGGACTGAACGTCTTGGATATGTTCCAAATTTTTTTAAAAAAATAAATAAATAAAAATAGGGGAGTGGAATTCTTGGAAATGCAGGCATGAAACACATGGCTTTGTTTCAAACTTCATAATGAAAAAATAACAAAGTTAAGTACCCAAGCAGTTAGACTTCATGTTCCTGATAAAACAAAACATTTTGCTTAATATTCTACCTTGCAAAAATACTTTCAAAAAATCTACTTTGAATTGATTTAACTTGAGCTTCCTTTTCACTTTGGTCAATGAACACAAAAAGAAATCCAGCATTTGCACAGCTCCCTTGTGTTCAAATGGATGTCCTATTTTCTTATGACCCAAAAAAAAGTTCTTTCACTCCTCTTATACCTGGTGACAGGCAGCACCGGTACCTCCTGCCTTGCCCATGTCCTCTCAGGATATGGAAGCTGGGCACAGGCAAGTGTCTCAGATATCTTAAAAAGCCTTTGAAATTCTGTTGCCAAAGAAAAGCTATAAAGTGTGGAATACATGCAGTTAATAGAGATATTTTCTTGAGTTTACTGAGAGCCTGGAACAAAGGTCTCTGGGTGCCTCACTCAGCTGACCGAGAGATGGCTGGCAGGGCAGCCTCACTGTTTTACAGGTCTTCAAGGCAACATAGGAAAAAAATAACTAAATTTATAATCCAGCAATCTGCCTAAATAGCAATAGGTCAAGGACACACTCATTTTGGACAGAGAGGCCTTTACAAGCCACTCAAATTACAAATGCTTCAAAAGTGCTGAGTTAACTTCTGGGCTGGTAAACGCAGTTTTAACCCGTGGCACAGGCATTCCCACAGCACACAGTTGTCAGGGTGGGGTCATGGTCGGGAAAAGACGGTTTCTGAGGCATTCAGATCTGCGCCACTGCTTTATTACTCGAGAACCACTGATAGCTCTGAAGTATGGGCCACATGCTGCTCTCTGTTATACTGGATTAAATCTGTAACCTATAGGGTGCTAAATCTGGATTTGCACTTGCTTTGAAAATACAGAGTCTGGCCTTTGCCCCTGTAAAGTGTCAGAAGACACAAACTCTTCAGACAGTCATTGCAGCACCCCTGGATCTCGCTGAATGCAGCATCTTCTGAGACCCAACCCTCATTCGTGAGCACCAGACCAGTTTCCCAGCCAGTCTATGAGAAAACAATGACAACAGAAGAACAGAAGCTATTCCCAAAACACCAACTACACAGTGTTTGAGTATGCTGCTCTATTGATTTTAATGAGGTTGCTTCAAAGAGGTACAGTGGACACTGCACTTTTACAAAGAGCCGTGCAACCTCTGTCACCTGAACTTCAATTATCCAATTTCCCTGGTACCTGGAAAGGCAATGCATGCTAATTACATTGAAAGTTATTTTAGTACCTCAATCACTCAAATTTTGCCAACCTTCTCAGAGAAGCCAAGATTACGCTATAGACATGGGTGTGTTCACATGTCAGCTTTATGTATCTAAAAAATTAAAGACTTGACAGCAATTTAGAAAATGAGTTGCTGCTTTTAAACACCAAGCAGATCAAAGGTTTGATGCAATTTGGGGATATGTTGTAATTGTTAACTATTTCAGAAGGGATCTCCCAGTCAGGCATTCATTCTGAGCAATTGTTTGCAAATGTGTAGGATTGCTCCCTATCTCCCAGCCTCAGAACTAGCACAGAAATATGCGTGTGATTTACTGCGGCAGGGAAGAAAAACCCAACCCTCCTCGTTCTGAGTTCGGCTAATCTCAGAGCAAGACAGCTGAGGCAGGAAAAGCCATTTAAGTAATGTAGTGTTTAAAAGGCCTGGACTGACCTTCATTTCTGTCTATCTGCTTTCTTGCAGTGCTGCCTCTGAAGTGCTGTACAACATAAATAGCATCTGACCTGGGATTTTTAGCCTGAGCTTAGCAGAAATGGCTCTGGTGGCTGTGATGCACCCTTTCACAGTGATTAGTCTCTGAAGTTTTTTCAGTTCTTCTGCCATTTGGGGCATATGTTACACTTCTATTTATCCAGTCATGATTGGGGAGGCAGCTGATTAGGAATGACTGAGAGCACTCTTGCTCAGCAAACCTATGCACCAGATAAAAATAGAAAGCAGAAAGCACATAAAATGGGAGGATGAGAACTGACCCAGCAGAGAAGGCAGCTTTGGGACACAAAGTTTTCCTACAGCCTCTAAGTGTGTTGGAGTTAAACTTGTCACCAGAGTCAAGTGATCAGACCAGCAGAGACTGCAAGGACTTTCTTGTGCCCTCTGTAGCATGGGAGCACAGGCAGCTTCCTGAGGGGCTTATGCAAGAAATTGTTATTGCAGAGACTTACGCATTGCTGATCTTCTTGGCCTCCTCTGCACTTTTCTTGCTGGATTTGTTCTTTAAAAAAATTAAAGAAAAGAAAAAAAATGTAATGGGTTCTACATAAAGCCAAGAAGCATCTGTAACCTATGGAGGGACATTTCATGACTCCTCCTCAACATGACACCTCTTGCTCGTGACCACAGGAGCTCATCTCCAGAGCCGTGGTGGTCTCCATCACAATCGTGCCTTGGCATGATTTGGTGGCACCCAAGAGCCAGACTCAGGCCCACAAAGTCTCATCCATCAAGTGGGAAACGCACTCGGCTGGCTCACACGCCCTGCTCCAAGGTTGGCAGCCATCCTCGGCTCACAACCAGCCACCACTGCATGCTCGCCTGGGGACACGCACCCCCATGCAGCCCAGCACAGGGGCCTCCCCCCACCTCACCCCACAGCACTGGCTCATGTCCCACAAAAGCACCAGGGGCTCTTGTCTGCAGATGTCAGCTTGGGCAAAGAGCCTGGGAGAGACAGGGCAACGCACACGTGTGATGAGCGTGTGTGACAATCCCAGGCAGACACAGCGTGGGCCACATGCTGCTCTTCCTCCCCTGAAGAAAGGAAGAGACGTGGTGGGACTGTGTCTCAGTAGGTCCTTGAACCACCACACAAGCAGACCAGCCTTTTAGCTAGAAGAAATCCCAGCATGGTTCCACATCACTCCCAGCACAGCCACAGAGCAGAAAGGGTCTTTCTGTATTCCCTGGTGGGGGATTCAAAGAGGGGACAACAGTGACAACAAGGACTGCGTGTCATCTGCTGTGCTTTTGTACACAAACCACAGAGCTGTTGCCTTATTCAGGGGGAGGGTAGAAGCAGGACTACACAAAACTTTTAAGCATAGCTCAACCTGCAGCTACTGCAGCTTTAATAACACTTCTCCAGTTCATCGCCTCCCGACTGATTGCATTTCCAGTATCATCCATTCTCTGGCCTCTGAATTATGTGGCCACTGACTGGAACTGGGGAACAACAGGGGTAATGCTCTTGCCTTGTGCTGCACAACACGTTTCTGCCACATGGCAGGTGGAGGTGGATCAGGGGGACCAGGAGTGAGGATGCTGGAGTGATGGAGTGATGCAGGGAGGGACCTGCAACCAGTCAGGGGACCACCACACTGAGGACAGGGGCTTGGAGTAGACACAGGGTGAGTCTGCAGAAGTATGAAGGGAAGCGGATAAAACATCAAACCGTAACTGAAAGCAGAACATAAACCAAACCAAATGTCAGGGACATGAAGGGCCTTATTGGCTTTAACACTATTATTTGCTTGTTTAAAAGCAATCACACACTTTGCAGCTGAGGACCTCGGAGAGGCTGGCAGGCAGGTGCGGTGCCTTCTTGCACAGGACAGCAAAAACAGAAGAGCAGCTCTTATTCCTGCAAACAGTCTGGGACAAATCTTTTGGGACATTTCCAAGGTCTGTCTGACCTTTTGGGGACCTTACAAAGTTTCTCAGAGCTCTGGCAAGAGCAGACTATATATTAAAGGCCTTTTAAAAGCCCAGCAATTCTTAACACATCCAGCAAGCTGCCAGCACCTGATGGAGCAGATTCAACACTTCTAACCGGACAGTGAAATCGTTCAGAAACATTTAGCCTTAGGCACTCACTTGTAACAGCAATCTGAGCACAAACCAATCTGAGCATTTCTTCTCACCACATCTCACATGTTATACAGGAAAAAAAAAGAAACCACCAAACAATGAGACATCTTCCTAGTGCAAACCTAACTTGTCAGGCTCCTAACCCAAAGCTCTGGAGAGCAAGAGATATCATTTCTCCATAGGGTTACTTGACAAACCGGGAGGTGGGACCCTCCCACAGCTCCCCTCTTGTGAAGCCTGGGATCCCTGGTAGCTATTTGCAAGTTTGCCCTTAAGGTTTCTCTTACAGTTCCTGCCTGGACATAACACAGTGTTCCTAGACTCTCCACACAAGTCCATAGGCACCTTGTGTGATATCACACACCAGAAACCCAAATCCCCTGGGTTTACCATCTGGGTAGCATGGACAGACGAACGGTGAGTGAGGAGAACAGCAGCATCCTCAGGGTTCAGACCAAAGTGTAGCCCCCCAGACAAGGTCTGCTTTGGGCCTCCTGTGCTGGCTCTACTGAGGAGGCAGCTCTGCTACAGCTGAGGGGGTGAAGATTCAGGAACCCCCAACTTTGGTGGCAAATAAGGTTTCCAAAGTTCCTCCTCTCCAGCTGACTCCACAGCCCCAGATGCAAACAGGACCACTGAAATCATTCTGGCTTGGTTTGGTTTTAACCTGTGGTTAAAGGACATGTATCAAAGAAGGGTATTTTTAACCTGGATCATTTTAGGGATTCACTATTCAGGGACTCAAAAAACCCCTCAGCCATCTCTGCAGCAGAGGAGGGCATGGTGATCTGTCCCTGACATATCCATGTTTCTGTGACATCCAGATGTGACCCAGCAGTGCCACTGAGCCCCCAGGGACCCTGGTTAGACCATCAGTCCCACAGTGGCCACCGGGTAAGCAGGAGGGGTTTGCAAAGACATCAAGGAGTGTGAAAACACTTTGAATTTCCCTAAAAACAGAAAATGTGACTCGCTGGTGGGAACAGAGGCCTGGCTGCTTCCTTCTGCCAAGATGGACATTCACATCCCTCTCTAAAAAGACCTGGAGCAACGTGTGCCTCATCCAAAGTCAACTGTCATGAATGGGAGCCTGGTATTGACTTCCAAGGCTGAAACTTCCAGTCCTTAAGTAAACAGAATATAAAATTAATACAGACAGAAAGCGCTCACCATTTCCAGCACATTTCCAAGGAGTAGTGTTCACTCCCCAAGACTGAGGAGGAATCCCAAGAAGACAGCAGGAAGAAGTTAATAAAGATTTTTCCATGCGATTTTTATCTGGTGTCAAGTGTCAGCCAGTTTGCCCATCTGGGATATTAATAATGCAAATAGTGCTAAAGGTTGCTTTGCTCAGAATAAGCCACAGGAACTTATAGAGTTCATTAGACTCACATATTTCCTCTCCTTCTATTTAAATAAAGAGAGGGGACACCGTGCCGTTTCCTTTCACACAAAACTGTTGGGCTTTGGCAAGGTTTTTACATTATTTAATTAGCCCACTCAAATTTCACTGAATCGGGAATATTCTAGTGACAATAATGTCCCTCTCCTGCTGAGTATCAGAAGGTGGAAAATAAAAAGCTCTGTCATGCAAATGCAGCCTCAGCAAAACGCCTAAGGTGGTTGGAAAATATCATTTAGTCAAATTATTCTTCCTGTTTTTGCTTGTGAATTTGAGGAAATGAAAATGAACCAGAGCTTTTCCCCTCTCTAAAACCTGCTGCTGCCTCACCCTATGAAAAAAAAACCCAAACCACTCCAGGGTTCAGCCTCACCCACTGTTGGTGCAGTATCCCATAAACCCTACAGACACATCTTGCAATCACCAAAAAAAACCCAAACCAAAACCAACCCAAAATGCCAACACAACCCAAAATATGATAAGCAGCCAAAACCTGATTCAGAGCCTAATGTAAAATATCCTTCTATGTTCATGGAAGTTAGCAAGCAGACATATTACTCACTGATTGATATATTATCCTCCCCTGCCAGCGCATCTGGGCATATCACAAAGGGGAAAACAGTACATTAATCTCTGTCAGAGGGAAATCAATGGGAATCAGGCACCTAATTCCCTTAGCTGCTTTGGGAAGTCCCGCCCTTTCTCCACTTATCATAAATCAAATTTAAAAGGAGATCTTTCTCTGTCTGTGAACATACTGTTTCTGCCCAGCTGTGATCTCTTCCCCCTTAAATCCGTCCCCCAGCAGCTGGTCCTGGGGTCCAAGGACCATGTGCCACCGTGGCTCTTCCCAAGGTCCATGAGTGTTGCTGAGGGATCCGTTATGGTTTTGTGCACTGAGTGAGTCAAGCTCTCTGTCCCTAATCATCCTCAAGGAGATAGGTACAGGGGAAAGTAAAATGAAGGTGATGCCTCAAAATAAATACAGAATCAAGAGTCAAACATTAATTTTGCTGTCGGGTACCTGCTGGCTGAGTTATTCTGCTCCTCAAAGCGTTGTAGCTTCTGTGTGCGGTAGGAACATTTGTCAAAATCACATTTGTTATTTGCTTGGTACCAGTTCAACAATTTAGATACATATCTATGAGCAAGCACTTTCTCATTCCTGGCTTGCCATGTTCTGGGTAGGATTTTCATAGGAAAAGCTGATTAATTAAAGGAATCTGAAGATAATATCAGAAGGGCTGAACAAGATGGATGCCTGGTGGATTTGCCCACTGCATGTTATAGAGTTGGGTCTACAGTGTTGCAAATTTTTTTCCCTACCAACAAGCTCCTGAAGTTCATCCCCAAACCCATGCCAAGACCTGCTGGTGAGCTGAGCAGATGCATGTCTCCATACATTTTTCTGAGGTGCCACAGAAGAAGGAGTTACATATGGGACAAGGTTTCTTGGGATGTGTGAAGAAGAGCTGGTGCTGCCTTCAGATGCAGAGGAACCAGATGACTGCCTACCCCCTTTTTCCACCATTTTTTCCACATCTCTGTCATAGTAAGTGCTCTAGAAAGCATCTCAAACCAAACCACACAAGTACAGGACAGCCACTCTGGGTCCAAGTGGGCTTTATACCTACCTTGGCCATCTCTACAGAAGCCCTGCTAGACTTGTTCCTGCTGAGATCACTCCACCAGTGAAAATATGAGTTGCTTCCAGCCATGCTGTCCTTGCCACCTGGGCAAAGAAGACATCAGTCTCCAGTGTCCACTACCAAGCAGCACAACCACCATAGTGGTAAAAGCAAATGCATTTGCTTTTTTGTTCCTCAGGTGGCTTTTTTTTTTCTTCTTTTTTAATCTTCAAGAGACGTTCATTCATGTTAAATTGTATAGAAATAATTTTCCTTTCACAGCACAGCCAAAGTCCCTTTCTGTCACAAAGTCCCACCTCTATAAAGCTGTTGGCTTCATGCCTATTAATTTTCTCCTTCAGAAATCAGCAGGAGGACAGGCAGAAACTATCCCTGCAGAGACAAGAGCACAACCAGGAGCATGGAGCACTGCAAGGCCCTGTCTGCACCCCTGAAAATGCCAAGTGCATCAATACAGAACAGCACTTTCTTATTTTGTGCTTTGAAATTGCCGCTGCACCAAAGGAGCGATGTAAATGCTTCCCAGCAGAAAACAAAAGGCAGGAGAGGAGCAGGGGCAGGTGATTGTGCTGGGGGCAGGGGAAGCAGAGCAGCTTTCTCCAACACAGGGAGGAAACCTCTTTGTTCAGAGCTTATGCAATTGAAAATGCAGATTCAGATGGATCAGAAGAACTCACGGGTCTGTGTCAGACTGGTTAAAGCAAGTGGGAGCCCAAAGGACTGTCTGATGGGGGAAAGTTTGATTGCAATTTTTTTTAAAAAAATAACTTTTCTTTTTGAAGCAATGTTTCAAAAGTTTACATACAGCCTCTTATTGTAAATGTTAGAGCAAATGTACATTCACTATAACTTAAGTATGGAGGGGGGCAGATAAATATTACAAAATACATAGTTTATCTGAAGTGAAATAAGATAGCTGGATTTAGATCAAGCAAAGTGTTTAGAACTGCATTTTTTTTTCCCCTTCAGTGTTTTAGCACAGCTGGCAAATCTAAACATCCATCATTGCCCTGCTTATTCTTCCATCCTGTTTGAGCTCACAGATAATGCATCTCCGCATGGGGATCAGAGGCGGTGGCTTCCCATAACGCCCACCTTCCAAACAGCACAAGTAAATCAGCCTCAACAAGCCCTATAATAGCAGCCAAAGAGCAGAAAACGCACACACGTGAAAATGAACTAGATCACATCAGGGGCTGTGCATTCATTTGACAGGTTCTGTCCTCTGTAGTTAAAATAAACCGACTGTACCAGAGATGTTCTCACTGTAGCACACAAACATCAAGTGCTAAGAGCATTTCAGTTTATTGTGAAGAGCCTGTTTCCCAGCAGCTGCTCTGAATCCAATCTCATTTCTCTCTGATCTTGCTATTTTTGCATCTATCGCTGACTTTAGTCTCCTGCTACTTCTACAACATCTCAAAACCCAACTCTGACAGGCTTCAGGAAGCAGGGCAGCCCCGAGAAACTCCTGGCAGAGCAGGCTCTCCCCTTGCAAGCTGCTTTCCAACAAAGCAGTTTGTTCATGCTATTGCTGAGATAACGAGGGTTTGCTGGCATGGAAAAAATGGGCATTGTCTCCCTGAAAGCAGGAACCACTAGGGTTTGCTCACATACCTGCTCTGGCACAGGTGGGTAAGACAGAGACAGAGGTTTCCAGCTTTGCCTGTCCTGCTCCTCCCCACAGCACAGGGTCAGCACTCCTCCACATACACCCTGTGCTCAAAAAGTGATGTGGCACCAGCATCACCTCTGCTATACTGCTGTCAAGGGCTTGGGCAGTGAGGAACAGGGTGCTCTCACCTGCTTCTGTTGAAAACTGTACCAAAAAAACCCTCAACTCCTTGAGCTTTGTGGGACCACAGGGTGGGAACCTGGACCTACAGCCCCAGGGAGTTCTCCAGCCCTGTTTCATTTTGCTCCTCCTACAAGAAAGTGTTTATTTTGCATCACCAGTGGAGAAAGTGTCTATTTTGCATCATGTACATGGAAGCATTGCCTGGCACCCTCCCTAGCCATGCTCTCAGGTGTGCTGCAAACCACCCCACAGCAGAGCAGAGTCTTGGGGGGAGCCCGGTTCACTCTCAGCCCCAGAACTGCAGCTTGTTCATATGGTGGAGCTGACTGTCCTCAATAAAAACAGAGGTGAAATGTTAAAGTTGCTGCTGTTTTGCTTCCTTTAGCCTCTGTGCTGGCCCAGCCTGAGCCCAGCATGTCCCACTTGCAGGTAGGAGAACATCATAGCAAAAAAAGGATAAAATTCCTCCCCCAGCCATCGGAGCCTCCGCTGACCACTTTCCTGGGGGGTGAAGGGATGAGCTCCATCAGGATAACAATGCTGCCTGCATAATCCTATAGCAACAGTGAGCATTCTTGCTTAACTGTTTTGCAAGCCAAAACTTAGCCAGCACAGGGAGAAGATGCTACCCCAATGCCTGGGAAAGGCAGATAACCCCATTTTGGATGGAGGTCCTTAATGCAAGTTGGGAAACTCTTGTTTCATTTGTTGTAGTGAACCCCCTTTCCCCTCATCCCTCGTAGAGCCTGTGGCAGTGCTGGGGGGAGCGCTGGTCACGATGTACCTGTCAAAAAGGTTTGAAGAGGAGCTGGGGACAGGTCTGCAGAGCTGGATGGTGGCTTGGCAAACAGAATTAACTAAATGTTATCACCTTCCCCAGCCTCAGAGTGGCTTTCGCAGCACGTTAGCACTCCTGACTTTTATCCTTGCCTGGCTGCAGCATCTCACCTGGCCTTTGTTTGCCAGCACCACTGACATGCATCCTGGCACCACTGTGCTGGAAAGCTTGTCATAGCTGGGGAAGCAAGGGAGGGGTTTTACTTAAATAAATGCAAAATCAGTCAAGTTTTTTTTAAAGAGATTTTTGCCTAGTCCCTGTTAATAGGTCCATGCACCAAGTGATTGGTGTGATGCTGCAATATGATGTGTGCTAGGAAGTGGTAGGTGGGAAAAGAGCTGTCAGAGGAAATGCCAGGAGATATGAAGTTGAAAAAGAACCAAAAAACAACAACAACAACAAAAAAAACCTGAGGTGAGATTTAAACCTAAACACATAGTTTCATCTGTGCAAGTGGCACTTGACATCCACGGTTCAAGGGGAGGGAGCCATGCTCATTGTATTCACATGTCACCTCACCAGCCCTCGCTCCTCCATCGGGCGGGCAGGCAACCAAGGTAAAGCTCACGTATAATCCATGGAAGAGTTGCTGCAGGGGGTCTGTGTGCCAGAAACCTTCATCTCCCAGAGGGCTGGAGTCATCTCAGGTCCCACTCGCCTGGTGTGCTGGGTCCCACCACAGATTGAAAACTGAATTTTATTCAATTAAATGCCAAGAGTGATCATGCAAATCAGTGCAATCCCATCCCTCTTCTCGTGACATTTTTCTGTTTGATTTAATTGACTTTTCTATTGGCCTAGTATCTCTTGATTTCTAACCAGAAGAGGTTTTGCATCACCAGTGCTTGACCCTATTCAAGACACCCCCAGGAGCCAGCCCTGGGCAGCCCCCAGAGGTGGGATGGAAAAGAGGGTGCTGTCCATCAGGGGTGCAGGGCAGGGCTCGGTATCATTCATAAGCACATTAATATTATGCTGCTGCCAGAAGCAATCAGCAGCAGGATGGTCAGCAGTGTTGGCATGGACCTGGTCAGTCATTACTTTTCAAACTCATCCTCCAGGATGAAAGGAGCAGCCTTTATCTCACTCTCCTAAATAAACAGCACATGAAACCAGGAGAGACTCCCCAGAATACCAACAAACTTTCCAGTCCTCAGCCTAGATTATTTCATGGTTAATTTATTCTTATTTATTCTTATGAAACCTTGTTTTCTTTGCTTTTTCCTTTCCCTAGTGCATGCCCCTTTGAAGTATTTATAGATTGAACTCAGATCCCCTCTTCGTCTTTGCTGGGTGAGACAGGCCACACTCACTCTGAGTCTCTCCTCAGATAAATGCTCTGTTTTCCTACCAATCTGCTTTTGTTTCCATCCACATTATAGGAGTGACCAAGACATGAGATCCAGTAGCCACATGCACTGGGCCAGGAACTGCCTCACACAACCAACTCCTCCCCCTTTAGGGCTGTACCCCATGGTGACATCTCTCTTGCTCAACATCCCATCTCTTCTGTAAATGGGCCCCAAGCACCAGCTGTGACAGTGAGGACACGATTTCTGTTGTGGAAGGTGGCACTGTCCCCACATCACAGAATCAGAGATTGGAAAAGACCTTTAAGGTCATTGAGTCCAATCATTAACCCAACACTGACAAGTTCCCAACTAACCCATGTCCCTCAGCACTATGTCGACACGACTCTTCAATCCCTCCAGGGATGGGGACTCCACCATTACCCTGGGCAACCAGTTCCAATGTCTGAGAACCCTTTCAGCAAAGAAATTCTTCCTAATACCGAATCTAAACTTACCTTGGCACAACTTGAGGCCATTTCCTCTTGTCCCGTCACTTGTCACTTGGTTGAACAGACCAACCCCACGTCTCTACACCCTCCTTTCAGGGAGTTGTAGACAGTGGTAAAGTCTCCCGTCAGCCTCCTTTTCTCTGGGCTAAACAACCCCAGTTCTCTCCCAGTTCCCTGCTGCCCAGCACTTGACTGGAAGCACCTAAACCAGCATCAAAGCTGAGGAAGGGAAGATGCACAAGATCCAGCGAAGTGAACAGGAGCACCCAGCCCTCCTTTCTGCCAGCCGCGACGCCTCTGACCACTGCTTGGGAATCAGTGGTGGATGTCACCAAGTGCCCTTTTGCTGCTGTGCAGGATCCAGTCCCTCCTGGTGGGAAGCCCCAGGGGTTTGCACAAAGCTCCTGCACTCGTCACTTTTTGGTGGCTTCTCTGCTCACACCGCACCACCACCAGCTCTGCGCTTCTGCCCCTGCACATTTGGACTCCTCCTCTGTGTCAGTAGCACTGATGGGAATCTCACAATGGCGATGAAGCTACGCGGTGACGAGTAGTGTTTGCCTGGGAAACGGTGAGTGGCAGAAATGGTCTAAACACTTTCAGGCCTCTGGCAGTTCACAGAGCAATACCCCAGGCAAAGAAAAAGATATCTTTATTAGAATAATTATAATTGTCTTTTCCTTCGTTCTTTCTACAGAAATTCCAGGCTAAATTATCATCTAATTTCAGAGAGCTCCATGACCAAGATTATCTATGAGTCATTTGTAATTATGTGCCAGATTGTATTAAAGCATGAAAATACAAAGGTTTCTCATCAAATACTAAGGGGAGGAAGAGAGAATCAAATTACATTGGAGCAAGATAACTGTTCCAGCTACTTTCTGATTCATGACATCCAGCAACTGCAAAGGGAAGGGAAAAAAAAAAAAAAAAAGAGAGAAAATTCTGATTTTAATAATTGTAGAATTGTGAAAACTGACAAATTACAGGAAATTCCAGTGTAAGGCTGACATACCCTCCTTTTCCAGTGCTGCTCTGGAAAAGAGTGAAAGGAGCTTTAAGACTCTCCCATTCTGGTTCCGCACTAATTCCCACGGGAATTTCTACTGCAGCTTCGCCCTGGGCCTGATCTTGGTGTTAAAAAGTGGATAAAAACTCTCCGTTTCGAAATGCAGCCCATATCCATCCAAACAAGCTTAGCTGGGAGCAGCAAACACGCCGCCTGCCTTTCAGCACAACCTCATACCCAGCAGCAGGCAACGTCCCCGGACTTCAGCATCTCCCTCAGCCACCCTCCCAGCCCGGCTCTCTTGGGGCAGGAGCTGCATGGGCACATTGAGGTTCTTCTCCCATGGCAGCACATCCACGGCCCCAGGTTCACAGCACCACTGGTGAACCCCAGGGTCAATCCTGGCATGCTGCTTCTTGTATTTGAACTAGCCAGAGGGAAGCAAAGGTAAAACTGTTCCCTATGTGGAGGTGTGGGGAGGAGAGGAGGTAGGACAGGGGATGTTGGAAATGGGGTCATTGGTTGCAGGGGCAAAGTACGGGGCTGCACGTCAAGGGAGACCCAGAGCACAGCCTTGATAAGGCTCTAATGTGTGTTTGCTTCATTTCATAAACAAATGCACATGTTAATTTTAAATGAAATATTAATGCACTGCACAACTTGGATGGGGCTGCTTGTCTTTCCTGAGACAACAGAGTCCTCTTTGCCCCCTACAAAAATGGGCATCACTGAGGCATCATAAACAACAGGGAAATGCCTCAAACCCCAGCAGCCGTGTAAAAACAAAGTGCAAGATGATAGATCCCGCATGGCTCAAAGGTCTGAGATGTGTCCCCCCACAAATTTCCATGGGGGGCTGGCAGGGCAGGCTGGATGCTGCCCTTGGTTAATTTGGGTGCTGCCCATCCATCCACAGCCGGGGTCCCCCAGGTGCACCCCCCCCGCTGTGTCCTGTGGCAGCTGACACCCACCTCTGCTCTCCACAGGCACAGACATGCAGCAGCTCAAACCATCACACCACAGCTCTCCAGGGAGCTGTTTGGGGAGGAACTGACTCTCTTTGTTTGGTTTCCTTGGCTTTGCTGACATCATCTCCCGAGCCTGGATAGGATTTATGCCCCAGTGCCCTGCTCACAAGCTTGCCCAGCTCCTGAAAGAGAACAACAATAGGGCTACATAGGTGCCTTAAATCATGCTGGTGAAGGTGCAATGTCAATAGCAGCACTTGTTTACTCAGAGACTGCAAAACAGGCATCACCACCATCACAAGTGTTTATAAAATGTAGGGATAAATTAAATAAAAAAAAAAAATATTAACATCTAGCATCCCTAAAGTGGAATAGGAACTGTCTCCTCTACTCCTGGCCATGTGGCTACCCCACACCTCAAGCCACCCCAGCCAGCCCACCCCATGACTCACTTTGCTGGCGAGAAGGAGCACCCTCCACATGCACCCACGGCCCACCTTTAAAGTCTTCCAGGGGACCTGACAAGTTTTATCTTTTGTCCAGAAACTCTGCCCATTCTTGCTGCCAGGAGGTGGCCTTCTGTAATGCTCAACCAAATTAAGGAGAGCTTGCCCTCCATGGGATGCGTCCTAGAGCCTCACATGTCTGCCCAGCCCCCTCACGACCTCCTGCCCCAGGAAAGAACACAATTTCCCCTTCCCCAGTTGCTGGTGTACCTGAAAACAATGAGACAGGTGAAACTTCATTTATACATTACCTTTTCCATGCAGCATTTCTCCAACACATGTAATTGGCACTAACATCTACATGGACACACACATGTTGTTCCTGAATCCAGGCATGAGGGAAACAGGCCCTGGGCCCTAGTGAGCTCCTGCCTTTCCACCTCCACCTCTGAGTCTTCATCCTTGGTGAAGCACCAGGTGCCTCCATTGTTGGAGATGGACATCAGCACTGCAGAGCAGAGGCAGCTTTCAGAGATGGCTTCAGATTTCCATGGCTTGTATGTAGAGTGCCAGATCCAGCAAGGCGCTTCACCCCACAAATCCCTGCCCAGGCAGTGGCAGCAAAAGTTTCATCTCCATCTCCACATGATGCAACCCATGTGCTCTCTTGAGAAGAGACTTGATCCAAAACATACAATTTTAGTTTTAGAAGGTGGAGAAAGTTCGCAGTCAGTGTGACTCTGGATCAAAAGAGTTCCAGAGGCAGTTAGAGCAGTCGGTTCTGGAGGGATCAGAGCACCCTGGGATAGTTCCTGGAGGGTTTCTGATGAATCGAAGCCACAGCACATGGACACAGGCACGACAGTGGTGGGCCAGGGACAGGAGAAGATTTGTAAGCATTCAGGATGTGGCTTAACTTGGCTCACATGAACTCCAGATTTCATTGATGGAGCCCAAATTAAACATGCACATGCACGAGGACATGACACAACTTAAGTAATAAAACTGCAGTGTGGGAAATGCCAGAGAGAGAAGCTAGCAGCAGCAATTAGAGTGCGGGGCAAATAGGCCAGCTGCAATTTATTCTGCATGTGCTTCAGACATTTTAAATTGTCTCCATTCCTCACGAAGTTTTTGTGATGCCTGTCGCACAAGCATGTTTTAAATGCCAAATTTAGCTGCAATGAGCACTGCTTAGCAGCCTCACAAACACTCTCGCTGCCTATTGTGAAGTGGCAAATAAACAAATTATTAATCTAAGATATTTATGGTGCAACATTTTGCAGTCCCTAATCAGCCTAGCTATATATTAAAAGCTCTTTTCTCCTGTTTTGTGACACATGATAGCTGGTTAATAGCAGAACGGAGGCACTCTCTTGCTCTTTAGAACAATTAGGACTTTAAACAAAGGCTGAGATGGGAATGGCATTTCCTCACCTCACTCCTGGTGCCTACAAGGCAGATACTCTGTCCCAAAAACTCGCCAGCAGCTCCTTTATATTCAGTGAAGAGAAACAGGCAGCTCAGGGAGTCACCAAGCCAAGGGATGACGACTTTAAATGAAACAAAATGTTCCTAGAGAGTCTAGAGCTCTACAGAGTAGATGTCCACATGTATTTATGTGGCTGGCACTGCTACACCTCAGAGCATGGAGTGGTGACTTTGGGAGTCAGTGGCATTAATAAGCCAGAACAAAGGTGTGTTGTCAGAGCAAGAAGATGAGATCCTGTAGAGTTTTGCATGACCATGGAGAGGTGGGTCTGTTCCCAGAAAAACCTGGCCTGGAAACCTCCCCAACCACAATGGCCTTTCTTCACCCACCTGAAATGGCAGAAGACCATCTTGCTGTTTTGTCCCCTTGGCCACCACACAAGTCACCACTGTCATTTGGGAGGAGCTGGGTACTGCAACTGCTGCAATTACGAGCCTGGCAGAGCAGGCAGAAGTGGGCTGACCTTCATTCTGCAAGAGTCACAACACTGCAGATGGCAATTGCGACTCATCAGACCTGTGGCCTTGAGAAGGGCATGTGCCAGGGCTACAGACATGTTCTTATCATGCAGTGCATCTGCTGCTGGGGCTATAGATGCTTCTTGTCTCTCCCTGGCAAATAGAGGAATGCTCTTCTCTTGACAAACACCCTTTCTTTCAAGACAAGCTTCCACAGAAACACCCACCCAAGGACAGAGAAAACAGTGGAACATGGCAAGGGTCTTTATTACCAAAGAGTAGCCCAGGAGCTAATGGAGATGACTGTAGGGATGGTGACAAAATGGCAATGGATGCTCCCTATTTGCTACTTAATATTAGTATTGCAAACAGGGGAGAAGATGAGGAGCTGGTACTTCCCTTGATACCAAAGCACCTTCACTACTGGGATCCTGAAGGGCAGTTCACCCTAACCTCCTTCCCAAGCTCCTCCTAAGCAGTGGGGCAGGGAAACACACTGCTGTGAGAAGAAGGAAACTTCTTCATGTCAAGTCTTTGAAGCTCACAGGGCTTTTCAGAGCAACTGTTAGGGTCCTCGGGGCTGACAAGTACATAAATTCTCCTCTGTTCATGTCCCAGCAAACTTTTCCGATTCTCAATTTCCCGTCTATACATTGGTGAGGGCATTTCTAACCAGTCAGTCACTATAGCTCCCAGATACATTGCAGCAGGTCATTTCTGTGTGTGTGTAGGTGATCCAACACTCTCTCTGTCTGGAGAGAAAGGAGAAGGCTCTCCTTAATGGCCTGTGTAGCGCATAGGGCCGCAAGGCTTTTCTGAATCTGAAAAATGGCTTTTGAGATTAGATCAGCCAGGTCTAGAAAAACTAGAAGGAAAAAGGTCTCCAACAGTGCAAAAAGCTGACGCTGAAGCTTGGCCAGGTGTAACAGGGTCAGCAGTCCAGAGGAAGAACAAAGGGCTGGACAGACTAAGAAGGTAGCCAGGCAATTACTCATTTAGCAGGCATTTTTTATTGCTTTTGTGAAGCATGATTAATCTCTTAATATGTGCAGGGACAGTCAATCCTCTGGCTGTGCAAATGAATCACCACACGCTCTCCACTCCCTGCTCCCATGAGGCCAAGACCCTGCACAGCCAAAACAAACCCTTGGAGGAAGCAGGTCAGAATGTCAGCAACCGCTCACATTGAAAAAAAACCAACAAAAAACCTCCAAAAACCAAACCTCAAACAAGAACTCGCATATTTAAAGGGATATAAACCCTCCTTGTCATGGACTGGGTGTTCCAGATGTGAGGACATGCCCTAGGAGACAGGCCATACCTCTGAACAACATGGTATTGGTTGCCTAAGCAAGAAATACAAGCCTAGAAGAACTGTCGAGCCCTTGAAAGGTTTCTTTGACAACAACCATGTTCCTACCTGCTTTCAGCACAAGCATCTTAAACCTCAGTAAATTTAGCAAGGGTGGAAGAAGAAAGCTAAGACTCACAAGGCTGTCCCACATGGATGAGGTCTCAGGGCTCTACCATGTCTCTGTTATCCCCACATGCCGCCAATGCTGACATTCAGAAGGAGATGTCCAGAAGAGGTTGGCACACCGCTGCCCTGCCTGCAAGGGAGCTGCCTATAAGCTTCCCAAAAAAATTCTTGACCATGGCAATGGAAAAAGGCAAGTGTACAAGGAATGTAATATTTTTTCTGAACTGCATCAAGTTAATGACATTTCCCTCTCCCTTTGCACCTCTGTAAATCACAGCGTGACGGTGGAACTCAAAGTTACTCTGATGTGAAACCACTCTCGGGAGGGAAACAGCCAGCATAAATCATCTCCTTCTGTTTCCTTGTACAGAACTTGGTACCAAGCTCTACCAGAACACAAGGAGAAAACATTCCCAAGACTTTTCCAAAGGCAATAAGCACAACTTTAAATGTCTGCCATTAAAGTTTTCTTCAGCTCATTAAAATGACTTGCAAACCCATCTGCTAGCTAATAAAGACATTTTAAAGCTTTAATATTGTATTTTATAATGAAATATACTAAGAGGAAGACAGGACATGTATTTAGAAAGACAGAACAGCAACAATCTGCTGTTCTTTCACAGAAAGCCAATGATGTTCACTCCCATGACTAATTAAAGAGACTGGAGACTTCAGCCTTTTGAACATTTCCTGTACAAATACCATAATTCCTAAATGCATCCACATTTTTATTCAGGCTGCTCCCAGACACTGCAGTATTGCTGATATCACACTGTTTTCAAGTTTAAAAAGGCAGATTTCACTTTCATGTCTGACTCCCTTCCATTTTGTTATCTTTTTACACCTCAAACATTTATTGCAAGGATTCCAGTGGGTAATTTTGTTTCTTCTAGAGACATTTTTCCTTTTGCTGGTTGATGGGGTAACCATGAGGTAGGACTTCCACCCAGCCATAAGGGTGACTCTGTGGCACTGAATTGAGTCTCGTTGAGCACCAATGGTTGCACCAGCTGAGGATGGAGCCCAAGGTTTTGACAAGCTGATATCCAGAAGAAAAAACCCATTCCTATCCCTAAAGCTCTCCTCTGACATTGGCTGGGAAGTAGCTGTCCCTCCTGCTTTCCAGTTAAACCAGACTGTCTGTGCCATGCTCCCAGCTCAGCCCTTTCTCACTGTGTTGCACCCTCAGACACAAGGGCTCTTTTCTTCATGGCTTCTTCTTTGGGGCCCCTGGGTGCTGCTGCTTCTGCACTGATCTCACAATATTTGTCACACTGCCTAACACACAGCATTTCCAGGAATTATTTCACAACAGCCTTCTCTTCCAAAAATACCAGCAACTGGTATGTCACAGAGAAGAGCAGACAACATAAGTGCTAAGGGTCTACGTGTAGAGAGGACTCAGCAGCCCCATGCCAATTTGCCAAAAGCCGCTGGTGGTTCTAGATTCCCTGAGCTTCCACATTCATTTCCCTAAGCTACAAACAAGAAATTATACAAGAAACAAGAAATTATCTTGGTAAGATCATCAGAGACAGCAAAGCAGCCAGACTCAAAGCATGTTTCAAATCTCAAGTAACAGCACTGGTCTCTTCCAGGAAAAGGAGCTGTGGCTGTGATGCCCCAGTCCCTTCGCCTGCTGAGCCACAGAGGTGGGCAGGATCTGGCAGTGAGTGAGCTACAATCACCAGCCAGAGGACAGCAAGTTGGGCATCATGCCTGTGTGAGTCATTAATGGTGAAGAATAAGGGATGTCATAGGGAGCCATCCAAGATGGTTTCACCATCCCCCTATGCAGTATTAGGAAACACAGTCTGTCTTGGAGGTGAAATGAGAAGGAATTTCAGGTCACAGCTTACCAGACCAGGTCTCCTCCACTGTGTTTGCTGCTTGCTCCTCCACCTCCAATGTGGGACATCCCTGGCTCCAACACCTGCAGCAACTGATGTTTTCACATTCCAAGTTTCCCCACAATTCACCTGTGCTGCTTTTCCTCCCTTTTTGTCTCATGTAACATCTATGCTTTTCAGTAGTGATTGCTTACTCCTGCTGAGCACTCATGACTGCTTAGAAGGAAAGCTGCAATCCCCAGCAAGGTCCTTGCAAATTATGGCAATACAAAGAGTAACTTAAAAACACATGCACACAAAAAATATCCAAATCCCCCAAAAGCACTTTCTTGGATGGCAAAGCCACCCTGTGCCCCAATCAACCTAAGGTCTACCCAAGAATTTTATGATAGCTAAGCTTGGCTGGGAAAGCAGGCTTGAAATGACACTGAAAGAGCCACAGTCTTCCTTCCAACCCTCAGATAAGTCCTGTAATAGCTGTGTCTTCATCCTGCCTACTTCTGATCTCCACTTGAGGTGTCATGGATGGCCACAATTTCACATTTTGTTCTGAGTATCATATGTTCTGTAGTGGTCAAGGGGGATTAATGGATGGGACTGATCAACACAGCCCTTGGGACCCCCAACCTACTTCTCTACAGAGTGGTACATCTGCTTTTCCCCACTCACATATGCAACAGACTGAGACAAACACAATCTCCTAAGTGGTGTACCACCATCTCTTATCCGAGATGTACCCCCTTTCACACCGGTATTATACCCACAAGCAGTGACAATACTTAGGGTCTATGCTGGGCAGCTTCACAAGGGTTGGCATTACCCCTTTCCTCACCAAGTGGCTTGGGGAGATCAGAAAGTCTCCACTTGCATGTGTGCCAAGAACATTGGCCAAAAGTGTTTCAGATGGCATTTTACTGATGCAGTGCAGCCAGCTCCTCTGAACCAATATAAAATATACAGGGAAGATCAACAAAATGAAAGCTCCTTCATCTTACTGCTGGCAGCAAAATCCACTCAGACTCTTCCTCGTGGTGCCCGATGGTCCAGAAAGTAAACATGATGATTCAAATCACAATGATTTGCTGTTGGAGACCTCAGAGCCTACAGTAGGTCCCACTGATTTAATGCAGCATGCAGCAGTATCAAATAATTTCCCAGTGGCCTTGAGAGTTTGCTTGAAAACAGTGACTAGAGTTTTGAAACCATTTGCTTTAGCAGTGTCAACCCATGAATCTTACTTGAGTTGTGCTGGTATGTGTGTGGACTCTCCTTTGGTGAGCTCCCAGAGAATGGGCAGGAATCAAAGCAGATACAAGGACCGAGTCTGTTTCCCAGGCATGTTGCTGCCCTGAAGAACCATTATTCAATCACAACAGATCTATGTCAGAGTAGTCTACGACCACCTAGAGAGAGAAAGTTTTGACAGCCACAGCCATTCCCATGCAGATTTTAGAAGGGATGCAGGACATGCCACCCACTACAGCCATATCACTGCTGAAGTTCCCTTTTCTAATTCATTTTAAAATCAGGGGAATAGGTAACTCCATTTTGCTGGTTAGGCAGGGCAGTATGTTGTGATTGACAAACGCAGTAAGAAGTGGCTTTGCTCGACCGACCACCTCTAGAGACTGCTGCTCATGGCACACAGAACCTCAACTGATGTCAACCATCAAAGCTCTTACTGCCTGCTGCTAAGTCATAGGAACTGTACCCATGTACAGCAACTGTATCTATCATTGATATTTCCATGTCACCTTCCTATTAGTTGATTGCATTTTGAGGAACGTGAGATCTCTCACTGCCAACAGACATCTGCTTAGGGCACAGATCATGCTCTTCACATGGGACTTCTACTCAAAAATATTTGCTCTGAAATCTTTATGTGCCCAAGGGTATTTCATGAAGAGCAGGATTAGCAGCTCTGCAAGAACAACAGATTTAGGAGACCTTCATCAAAAAGGACAGGAATCAGAGAACACTTTGCCAGCTGAGCTGCTCAAGGATGGATGGCTGCACCAGCCACGAGTGCTTGTCCTCCAACAAGGCCAGCCTGGGCTCTGCAGTCAGCAGTATGGCCTGGTTTTTGTCATGGTTATAAAAAGACAGAGCTGAAAAATATGTGTATGTGGCTGTTTTTCCCCAAAATCCTTGCAAATTCTTCTTAGGGCGTGAGCAGCTATGAGCAGGGGGCAGGAAAAAATTTGTACCAAGCCAGAAAGGTGTTCACCAGCCCATGGGTGGGGAATGCTGCCATCCATTAACCAGCACAGGGGCAGCTGACATCTCTGGGCAGTTAGAAATCACACCTCGACCTGACAAAAGCAGAGGCATGTCAGAAACACTGGCATGGCCAGACTGCAATTTTTAATGCAGCCGTGAGACCAGGTGGGTTTCCAGAGATGTGAATACTGTCCTTGGTCCATTCCTAGGCTCACTGCCTGTTGCACAGTCCAATACACACCGTTGCAAAAAACATTCCCTACTCTTTCTGGGTTTTTTAATGCAGCCTGTTTTTCTCCTTAACATCAAACCACAGCCCTTAAAACCACTGTAAATAATTAATTTCCTTTGTTTCTACTGAAGTGAAATAAATCCACCTCACCATCTCCTCTCCCTTACCTGACTAGGTGTTCTATCTCTTTCACTACCCTCCAGTGGACTGCCCAGTCTGCAAATGATGAAGATGGTGCAGGAGATACCATGAAACAAGATTGGAATTCTTGTAAAGGAAAACACACAATGCTGCCTCACCTCTGCTGCTGCCAAGATGCAACTTTTGCCCCTCTCAGTCTCTGCATATAAATACCTTTCACCTTCCTCACAGAAGAGCACTGAAGAAAAATTACCTGGTAAGCACAGTGTTGGTGCTGTTTCTTTTCATGGCTTTGTTCTAATTCCTTTCATTTGCTGTATTCTTCTGGTTTTGAGGAACTGAGAAACTTTCCTAAGAGCAGTAAGACAGCATTCTTGTTGCAATTTTGCAATAGGAACGGATAGTACAATAACTGCCACCCTGGTGACCAGTGCAGTGCCACTTACTGCCAATAATGAAGGACAGATTCACACTAAAACTCATAAAATCCAGTTCTCCTAGAGTCACATGGCAAGATGGGAATGTCATTTTGCATTTCTATTAAATGTATGCCCCTCCTTCATTTCCATGAAAATGCGAAACAGTTCCATAAGACAAAAATAATTACGATGAAGGAAATCACCAAGTCAATTTGTTATGGCTAAGTCATGAATTTTCACCCAGCTCCCTTCCTCACGTGCTTAACCCCTTTCACTGAACAACTACCACTCACCAAGACCACTGCCAGGTATTGAGGTGGGCACAGGAAATACTGAGTAAGATGCTATAACTCTTCTTGCTCACATGACAGGAGTAGAAAATTACAGCAGCCTCTTCTGCGTTACAAACATGAACCTAAGAACAACTGTGCTATGATCTACTGGTGACAAATGAAGATAATGTAAAGCTGAGCAAGATTTCAGCTTTATTAACCTTATTTAACTTCTCAAAAAGAGGCGTACTTGATGAACACAGCTTGGGGAACTGAATGGTTTTGGTTAGGAAAGCTTGGTGGGGTAGGGAAGAAAAAAATTACAGGACAAAGCCAGTAACTGTACAGCTTGGGAAGAGCAGAAAATACGAGGCCAAGGTGGCCAGTACTTTTTAACAGCTTAGATGTCATGAGTGAGAGAGCATCAGTGATGGACATGACAGGAGAAGTTCCCAAATGCCAGCAGAAAGGGTTGCAACAGCTGAAAATAAACGCAGATAAAAACATCCTCGTGTCAATGAGAGCAGAAGTGCACCTGGGTGAGAGTATGGGAACCCAGTGAAATGCTGGAACGACAAATACTTACTGCCTTAGCAAAACTACTCTTCATTGTCCTCCTGTAGGCTAAAACTTTGCAGCAGACACTCCTGAAGATCCAGTAGTAGCTCCACTTCCAGAAAAAAATTAAAAGGAGCAAATATACATGTGCACAAAGGGTAGATGTGGATTTTGGTCTCCAAATTGTGGCGATCAGATGTTGATAAAATAACATGATTTTTTACTCAGCATACACCTTATTTATCAACGTACAACTTTCAGAAACAAGCACTGGAACAGTTCCACTAAACACACACACACTGTAGATCGTTCCCACAGTTCGTTAATTACATAGCTTGGTGGAAAAACCTTGTTAACGTTATGCAGTTTACAGAAAGCATCTACATTTATCAGTGGAACAATACCTTGTAAAAAACTTTTGCCTGATTAGACGTGTCTTCTCTTTTAGATATGAAAGCAAGCTCTGAAATACAAATTTTGGCCACTATCAACCAATCATGCAGCAATCAGAAATGAATGTTCATAAGAATGAAGACAGAAAAATGAGAAATTAGTAGGAGAGCATCATAAAATATAGGTTATGCAAGGGTTTTACTTTTTATTTACAGCAAATATATTACAGTAAAAAAGCTTAACATGGCTCATATTGTAAGGATGATACATATGCTTACATCAAACACATTTAATTTCCTTGGCACTAACTGAACCAAACGCAAGGATTCAACACAAAAATAAGAAACAGAACATTTATTAGGCAAACTCTACATTAACTGTACACATCTACGACTGGAGTTTCAATGCAATCCAAAGAATACAAATGAACCATCGGGATGGCAAGAACCTTTCGACAAACATGTTTAACCCTCAAGACAAGGCTGTCTGGCACCATTTAAAAGTTGCTGTACTGAACAAAGTGATTTTAAAGAAGTGTCATAGATGATTAAGACACTGAAAACGCACTCACCACAGTGCAGAATCCCATTATTTTCCTTATTTCTTTCATTTTTTACTCCCACAACACAAAAGTGTTAAAAGCTGCATGGCAGACAAGCTGGATGCAGCAGCTGGAGGGTTCTGCCTGTCAAGCAAAGTAACTTGCAGCAAGAAACTTGCTTTATGCAACAAAACCTATGATATACAGCTTGTGTGGGTTCAAATAAGATGATCTAAGAACAATAAATGTTGAAGCCTTATAAGCTCTCTTCATTATAATCAGAATCCTGAGAAAAGCAGGGTCCAAATTACGCCAAGTGAATTTAGGCTGACTTACATACAACAGAATTGTCCAGATACATCAACAGTAGTAAACAGAGTTAATGCAGTGTTAATCTTTTTACATTTTAATGACTAGCTATAAAAACAGAAACTAGCATGTTCTAATCTGTTTACATTTCCTGAGCTTAGTTAAATCAAGGAGGAATGAACATTATAAAAATCCTGGTAAGTCACCAATAAATTAAAAATGTACATAATCACTATAGCTTAGGAAGCCTTACAATGCTCAGAGTGAAGTCTGCTCATCTGATACCACAGCCTTTCCTTTAGGACTCTGGTACAGAAAAAAAACATGCCATTGACTTCACCAGCAATACTGAGATGCTATGGAATTCAGAACATCTTTTATTTTTGCTCTCCAAGTGCCCTTCTAGCAGACTATGTGATAAACTTTATTAATCAAATCATATGACAGCATTCAAAAACTGCAATCCTCTATTTCCAGTGCAGGAAACAATGTTCTCAGAAACCCAATGTTCTACTGAAATTCAAATTTACTAGCAGTAGTGATTTGGGTGGGCTCTCATCTCCTGCACACATCACCACTGCACTGGCAGCAGGTTTAGTATCCTTTAGGGGAACAAACCAATGAAAATCTACACAGCAGACTGGAGGAAAGACCCTTAGCAATAAAGAATTCATCTCAGCGGTTTCTTTAAGAGCCAACAGCATGCATTTGAGAAAAGTGCTCGACCTACATGAGTCATATACATGTTTATTTATGCATGTTTATTTCCTGCATAGAGAATAATGTGTACCTTGGAATAAAACCCAAGCTTTGAGAATATACTGAGTATGGGTATTTGCAATAGTGCTGTTGGCAGCTGAATTCAAATCCAACTGCTCAAACCCAACTGTCTCAGAGACTTGCAGAGCATGAACTTTGATAAAACAAACTACTTTTAAAAACATGGTCTGCTTTTAGCATGATTTTGAATTTACGGTGTGGATAAAGGAGAGGTAGAAAGGTTTATCCCCTCAATCTAATTTTTTGTGCAGTATTCATAAACTTTCAGAAAAAAAAATATTTTTTTTTTGGTGAAAATGACAGCTTTTTCTCTAAGAATTATATGGAATCTCTTCTTTCCACTGAAGTGCTTGCAGGTAAGTAACTGAAATCTGGTTCAGAAGAGCTCTTCTTCCCATTAGCCTCACTACATCATTTTTGTTACCAAGTTCTGCTTTTAAGAAGCCATTGCAGAAATGCTCCTATACAAGGCTCGAAAATACCTACCAGATACAGCCTACCCAACAAACTGCATTTACCAGCCAAACAATATCAAGTCTGTTCCTAAGAAAAGCATTCGCTCCTGCTCTACTTAACATGATCCCTCTTATGCATGCTACTGAGAGGGACAGAAGAGCTATGGAAGGCCATATGGCACTTTTCCCCTTTTTTGGTGATGATCACAGGTGTGAGCATCATCATCACTCTGTCTGGTAGTAGCTAGAGAGCTTCCCAAGGCAGCTTCTTTTTCCTACCACAATCCACCCTCCGCAGCGGGAGGATGGATGGTGCTTCAGTGATGAGCGCTCCTCAAAAGGGGTAGGAAGGACAAGCTGATCAGGAGATACAGCTTAACAGAAACCACATTGGTAGGATACACATTCAGCTTCCCCTGGTGTAAGACAAGCCTACAGCACTACAGCTTTCATGATTGTCACTAGACGAGGGAGAGAGATTAAAACATCTCAGCTCCTGCAGCTGCAGTCATCAAGACCATGACCCAGGGCACAGCCCCTCTCCCACTGAGCCAAGAGCCTTGGACCCAGCAGTGCTAGGGAAAGGCAGGTCAGAGGCAACAGGGTGGAAAATGGCAATAGGTGCTCTCTCCCCCACCTCTGCTCCCACAGCATTGCGAGAGCTGATGTATCTGGATGAGAAGGACCCATCTGTTGACTTTTCAGGGCGCACAGGGCTGGAGCTCTCCCATTATTCACGTAGCAGTGACTGTTCAAGGGTGGGATTTGAGCCATGAAAGTCAGACTGCTGCGTGATGACCTTTAATTTACCCACAGAAAGTTAAATAAATTACATTAAATTAAATTCAGCCAAAGCAGATGCTAGCTTATTTATTAAAAAGCCCAGCTTTCTCTTTCTCTCAACTGGTTTCAGAGACAGGCAGCTCTCAGGAGCAGACCTTCACTCTAACACAGTCAGACAAGAGCAGCTCTGTAGAGATGACCAGAGTGACTCTCCTGCAGCAATACAGGTCGCAGCAAGCCCTGGCTGTCCCTACCAAAGGCATGTGAGCACAGCATCATCGCCTGCTGGCTCTCTACGCTTCTTGCCTCACCTAGGTCTTCTCCCTCTTTCCACACAAACTGCACCAAATTTGCAGTGGAAGATGATTCTTCACTGCTAACATTGCCTTCTGTTGTTGCATCTTTTAAGAAATCTATGAAATGATTCATATAAAGAACTATTTAGTATTTACTTCATTTCAGAGAAACAGATACTGCCCTGCAAATACATAACTTGTCATTAATTTTTTATAGGCTTGGGTAAGGAAGCTTGTATACAATAACAGGGTCATCTTCACAATACAGGTTGGAAATGTTTTCCTTCTTTTGGTTGTAGCATTATGAGACAACTAATGCTACTGTACTCAAATAATCAACAGGCATGCTTCTCATTTTTACCTGTCCTTCTATCTGTCCTTCTATCTGCTCCCTTTCAACAGCATGACTAAAAGCAGTCACATAAATAAGAGATGTATTGCTTTCAGCCACACATACACAGTCTATTTTGTCTCGTCTATTTTGTCTCTTTTGTTCTCTGGAAACATTACTCCCATTAATTTCATCCTCAAACTATAATTCACCAAAATAAAAAAAAATTCAAGTACAAACCCAAACTTTATTGCTGGGTTATGGGTCAATGTAAACTCACCAGAGTCAATGCCAACCTAAAATTTGCTTTACAAAAGTAAGGATTGTTCGATTACATTTGCTGACCATAGACAGCTTCTTTCACTATTCATACAGTTTGAAGACTGAAGATTTGCTGGGAACAAGACACAGTCCACGTCCTTTGGAAGTAAATGGAACTAATAGCCATCATCATCATCCATATCACAGCCATAATCTGAAACACACAAAGACAAAGGCATATAAAAATGCAAATATTCCAGGTAGATGGAAGATACAACAAAAGTATTGCTGCTTTCAGGTTGTTTTCCTGCTGTGTAACTGGATGGTAAGTTTTGCCTTAAGCAAGCACTTTAAGAAAATAACATATTTTCTTAGGGCTAAATAAAAAGTTCTTGCAGGTATTTTCCTCAATGAAATAAAATTATTTGTAAGCATATATGTGTAACTCTCTCTTCTCACTTGTCACTGGACCCTCATTTAGGAATACTTGGCACACGGATATGTGAAATACTTGGTCTAATTCAGAGGTTAAGGTGATCAAGCCTGATTGTCACAAGTAATTTGGCACAAGGTGGCTGATAAGCAGCAGCATACATTTACAAGTAGGCACAGTTCTCACTAGACACAGCCACCAAGAGAAAAGCTGCCTTGTTTATATTATTCATGGGTTTATAAGCTGAAACTGCGAGGGTTCAGAGATAGCTCTGAGTTCCCATCAACATCAAAGGAGTCGTGCAAGGAATCCTGACCAACGCATCTGACTCACATCTCCCGGATCTACTTACTCCTAGAGAAACAACTTCAAATTTTGCCCAGATATTTTATGCAGGTTTGTTTTGTTTAACAATGCTGAGTGCAAAGACGGTGTGATGTGTGTGTCAGAAGGAATGTCTGCGTGTTTCTAATGCACCAATTTCTCTTCTGCGTGCTTCTGAATGCAGTGAAACAGATATTTTCTGCTGTGAAGTCAAACCGAAGGACAACTGTTACATATGAGCATTCAGTAAAGTTAACCTTTATATTCCAAATTCAATACAGTGCAACATTTCATCCAAAGAGTCAAGCAAATGCTTGGAAGCAGAATTAAGTGTAATCTATAATAATTTGTGTAGAATGGGTGAAGTTCACCATCTGTAATTCCTGCAGTTATTCCAGGCAGACAGGTCTAAGACCCACGAAGAAAGCAGTTAGAAAGGAGTTATTTTTTCTACTGAGCAGCTCTGCACACCTGTGTTTGTAGGCTGGGAATACTCCTTTCTTTTCCTTCTTTTTTTTTTTTTTTTTTTTTTCCCAACTCTGATTTTTCAGCTGTTGTCCAAACCAGACAGGGAGTAGTGGAATGTTCTCAGAATGGTTTAAAAATAGTAACATTTACAAAGGAAAAAAAAAGCTCAGTGACCTTTATTCTATTTTTGTGGGGGGTTTATTAATAAACATAGACCCACCCTCCCCTACATGGGTGCCTTTTCTTGGGAACATTATTCTAATAATAAATGCAAGCAACAAACTGTTTTTTCTGTGGTCCACAATTATTTTCCAGTGGAGAAATCAATTTAAAAGCAAGAGACACTTTTGTGAAATGTATACATATTGTCCATGAAAGCTAAATTAATAGTACTGGAAAGATTTTTGCAGTAAATAACATTTCAGTGGGAAACTTATTCCCATCTTGCTTTTTCACAAACCATAATTAGCAGCTCTCATTTTAAAAATATTTTTGTGTATTTTCAAAGCTTAACTTCCAAGGGGAAGTTTTTAATAAAGGATAAATGTGGATGTGTCCAGCTAGGAAAAACCACAGCGGAGAGGATACTCCTTTTCCTGCCAGCAGAGCAGCCTAATTAAATGAGTGGCTTTGCTGGGTAACCCAAAGAAATTAGCACACATCTGTGTACCATACAGCACACCATACGCTATCAGTGCAGTTCCTGCACTTGGTGAATCACACACAGAATCCCACAACTGCCTTGACTGGAAAAGATCTTTAAGATCATCAAGTCCAGTCATTAACCCAACACTGACAAGTTCCCAACTAACCCATGTCCCTCAGCACTATGTCTACACAATTCTTCAATCCCTCCAGGGATGGGGACTCCACCACTGCCCTGGGCAACCCCTGCCAATGCCTGAGAACCCTTTCAGGAAATAAATTCTTCCTAATACCCAATCTAAACTTACCTTGGCACAACTTGAGGCCATTTCCTCTTGTCCTGTCACTTGTCACTTGGTTGAACAGACCAACCCCCACCTCTCTACACTCTTTCAGGAAGTTGTAGAGAGCCAGAAGGTCTCCCCTCAGCCTCCTCTTCTCCAGGCTAAACAACCCCAGTTCCCTCAGTGGCTCCTCATAAGACTTGTGCTCCAGACCCTTCATCAGCTTCGTTACCCTTCTCTGGACACACTCCAGCAAGAAGTGTGTCTTTCCTTTTAACATGCACCCCAGAAACGGAGTGTGACGATTCGCTTTGTTTTGAGCTGGACCGCCACGACGTCCCCAGGGCTCATGGACAACCTGGAGGTCGCTGCAGCCCCAGCTGAGGAGGCGGGCAGGAGCAGGGCCACTCAGCTCCGGAGGCAACGAGTCCCAAGCACTGCTGATGGAGGGGTTACTGACCCTGTAACACCTCAGATCCACACTAATACACCTGATTCTGCAAAAGGCATAACATCAGTTTGTTCTTGAGAAGTTCTTAGCCTAAACTTTGAGATGCAAAGTTGTCTCAGGAGGGCTCTCTAAGGTCAAGTTTTGGACAAGTGTAACTCCAGGCTTTCCTATAGGAATGGGCAATGCTGGAAAGGCGGCCAGAGCTCTGCGTGGGATGAGCTGCCAGAGAACAGGGACAAGCAGGGGAACCCTGTCTGTCCTCAGCCCTGCAACGAGGAACTCTGCAACACCAGTAGATGGTAATTTAGACAGCAGCCTCGCTTACCGTTTCCACCCATTAACTGCAAGGCGCTCATGCAGTGATCGTCATCTTCTTCTATTTCTTCCTCTTCCACCTCTTCGTCAGGGTTATAAGCTACTGGGCCACTCTCCACTAGCACAGCTGCTGGTTTTTCTAAGTCAGGGGCTTCTGCTTGTGCTTTTGGAAAGACCACCTGCAAAAAAAGAAGAGGGGACAGTAGAGCAGCCCTTCCTTTTGCTCAATACTGGTATGAAATGTTGGCAGCTTCCACATAGGGAAGCCCACATCCAGTGCTAGAGGCACAGCTCTTCCAGGGGACATAAAAGTCACTCAGTGAAATGTTGCTTGAATGGAATTCAGGCACAAACATCCACAGTAATTCACAGCCAGGTAACTGAAATATGCAGAGACAGTAACAGCAGAACAAGGATCCTCTTGCAAGCACAAGGCAAGGAGAAATCTGGGATTGAAGGCTCCTCAGCAGAGCTCTGTGGGGTAACTTACAACCTTTTCCTTATTGTGCTCGACTCACATCAGGCCTATTACACAATAACAACGTTATTGACACTTTAATGATAGCAAAAATGTACCCTTCACATCAGAAAAAAACCAACATGTATTAGTTTTGACAGCTCTGGTTGGATTTATTTGGAGGCACAATGAGCTGTGGAACAAATAGCACTCTTTAGACAGCACTTAATGGGATGGCAGAGCACTAGGTTGATAATACACGCCAGCACCTGTAACATTACCTATGAAATTCATCAGAATAATGATCCCCAAACACTAACTTGGGAATTCATCACTGGCGGGACCCGTTCCACACGTGTTCCTCCCCAGCTGCTCCAAGGTCAGGCAGGACACAGCAGGGAGGGACAGAAAGGGCAACACCACAAGGAGACAGAGGTGAATTTGGAGAAGGTAATACAGGGTTTGGTTCACTAATGACAGATCTGGGCACGGGGCAGGAACCAGCAACATGGTCTGTGCCAGCACAGCCGAGGCTTTGGTTTCTCTGGAGCTCTCACTTCCATGGTGTGATCAGTCCAGGGGTCCACCTCCCTCCCTCATCCAGAGAAGAAACATCACAGGAGCTTTATCTCCATCAGCTTTGTAACAGGGCACTTTTCACCTCTGTTCTGTACTTGGACTATTTGGGGTTTGTACACTACCTGTGGCCCAAAAAGACTCCCCATTAGTGGCAACTTGAAGAATATTAAAGATCAACCATTAACACTGCTTTGTCACGAAAGCAATCCTGAGAAGGGAATACTTAACAGTACCTGTCACTAGTCAGCAGTTACCAGCACTGCAAGTCATCTCCCCTGCCAGGAAAGATGGAACAGACTGGGACCACTTCCTTGGGAAGGACAGTGGTGAGGTGCTCCTAACAATGAATGGTCCAAAGGAGACCAGGAAACCCCAACTCCTCTGGTCTCTACCACAAGAAAAGTCCTACCATGCTTCAAGTTTTAAATTACAGTACACAAATACATACTGCTGCATCTTCTCCAATTCCATTGGCAGGAAGTTCTGACTCGGCATTGTAATCTATTTTTACTTATTTATTTATAAATGTATTTACTTTGGATGCAGTAACTCCCAGAATCCCTGCAACTCCAGGCACTTTAGAGATTCACCATAAGAGAAAATCCCTGTACCAGAAAGTTAATAGTCTAATTATTCAAACATCAAAGCTGTTCCTGAACTTGTCATATACCATGACAGTCAACCTAAAGAATCTGCCTGAGTTTTTCAAAGTCACCTAAGGGTTTGCTCCAATAGCTCATTAATAGGGCAAAAGATACCCATTAATTTTAATAGAAAATCAAGTATTTAGATATTCAGATCACTCAAAGACAAGTTTTCATGACTTATTAATGCTCAAATTAATCATATTATTTAGAGGAACTTCCCTCCAGTTTATTTTATATTTCCTACCACTGCTTTTGCCTCTACAGTGATCAAATTGAGTCCGTCCAGGTTTTCAGTATAAGTAGAAATAGAACAGTTTGAGACAAATCAGCATCATAATATATATCAATTTATATGCTTAAAAGTATCCATCTGCTCTGAAAAAGTGAGTGAATATAAAGGAGCAACAATTGAGTAATTATTTTTTAAAATTGCACCATGCTAATTAAAATGTGACCTTCTTCTAATTATCATGTCCACTTCCAGACTGCTATACTTCTAAAAATATGCAGAGTTTTCTAATGAGCATAGCATAAGAAGTGAACATGTATTTCCCCAGGCAGGATATCAAACTGTTTCTGAAAATCAATGGGTTTCAGTCATTTAAAAAATAAGGCAGTCAAACAACACCTTTAAACAGAACTTCCTGAATTCACTTCCAGACATCCTGAACTTGAGTTTGGCACATACCTTTACGTATGGATGGACAACTGTCAAAGCATGTTAAACTACTCAAGGTAAGTGGTTCACTTTCAAAAGGCCATCAGTGTCACATGTTCATGGGAAAAAGAAGGATGAATACCTTTGGTAGATTAGGAACAGAATTTTCAGATATGCAGTAGACAGTTATTTTATCATACACAAAATGTGTATATCTAGTCTGTACAGTGTGAAAATCATAGAATCAAAGAATGGTCTGGGTTGGAAGGGACCTTAAAGCTCATCCAGTTCCAACCCCCCTGCCATCAGCAGGGACACCTTCCACTAGACCAGGTTGCTCAAAGCCTCATCCAACCTGGCCTTGAACACTTCCAGGGAGGGGGCATCCACAGCTTCTCTGGGCAACCTGTTCCAGTGTCTCACCACCCTCACAGTGAAGAATTTCTTCCTAATGTCTAATCTAAATGTACCCTCTTTCAGTTTAAAGCCATTTCCCCTTGTCCTGTCACTACCTGCCCTTGGAAAAAGTCCCTCCCCAGCCTTCCTGGAGCCCCTTCAGGTACTGGAAAGCTGCTATAAGGTCTCCCCGGAGCCTTCTCTTTTTCAGGCTGAACAGCTCTAACTCTCTCAGGCTGTCCCAGCAGAGGTGATAGTGAAAGATGATAGTGAAAGAAAGCAGTTATCACTGTGACTCTGGTAATAATCACGATTCCTTCATCAGAAAATGTAGGTGCACAAAGCCAACCAAGGAGAGTTTTCTGGTGGTGGCCTGTTACTAGCACTAACTTTTCTGTGGCACTATTATATTTTCAAACTAAACAAACAAAGACTAAACCATGCTATATAGGGTAAGCTCTCACTTTGTGTTGCCTCACTGCTCTCCCTTGAGTCAGCACTGGCTGCACAGAAGTGGCATTTTGCATTGTCCCCCTTCTCCGCGGGGACAGTCTGAGTGCTGAGAAACAGGCACGAGCTCTGCCCCCTCCTTCTCCTCCTACTCACTTTTTTGATATGTACCTTTTTAGATGCTTGCAGGGAGTTTTCCCTTTTTTGCTGTCTAACCAGGCATTATGAGGCTGTGATAATGTCACTGATGGGTAAGGGAGGGCAAACCTTGGTTAGAAAACAGGCAACCCCAGCTTTGCAGTGTTTGCAGTAACGAGCTCCTGGTCTGACGAGAAAGACAAGACTAATTTCTTTTGCCCATATCTACCACATAACCAGAGCCAGGCTAAGAAAGGCTTGTGGGAATTTCCAAGCTCAAACTGTTGTACCAGGAGAAGTGCTGGACTTTACATACCTCTTCAGTGGCAGCCTTTTTAGCAGGTTGTGTTGAAATCAAGGGTCTTAATCTGCAAAGAAAGAAAGAAGAAATGGTGAACATCAGAAAAGTTACACCTTGCACAAGAGTGTCACTCTCCAAACAGTGAAAGCACTTTGCTAGTGTTATGTTGTGCAATTACTTTTTTGAAGATATAAGATAAAGAGTGGAGAGCCACAGACTCCACAATAATTAATACACACATTCGCTTGTAAGCGTCTACTCCAGTTCAAGATAACAAGAAAAGACACCTGTCAACAACCACAGCAGCAAAACCTCATCGCAATCTGTAGCCCCAGCTCAGCCCAAAGGTCTTTGAAATAGATGGTTTTGTCACATATTACAAAAGCCAAAAGACTCAACTGATTATTTTTTTGGAAGAAGGCAGACTTGGCAAAAACAAGCCACACGGTAAATTACCCAGCACTGCTCAGCAACTGCTTCCCTCTATTTGATGATATACTGAGGATATCAGTAAGATTATACACACAGGATATCATAATCATCACAGGCGAAATTCTAACCTCCAGCTACAGAAATCATCATCAAAAACAAGGGGACCCTGCACACCTTGAAGGAAAAATGACAAAAATTGAACAGAAAAGTTTTTAAAAATTCTGCATCAGATACAAAAAAGAGCTACAGATTTGGGGAGAAAAGATGGATCAGTATTCCTCCACAGCTAAGTGTTAAATATTGTTCTGTCTGAAAAACATTTCATAGCCTGTTGTCTCCTTACTGCCATGAAGGCTGTTCTCAATCCATCATTTAGTGCTGCTTTCTGGTCTTTCCTCCCCATCTAGATGTATCTAGTCACAAAGAGGATGACTTGCTTTCTACTGAAACACTGCTCAGACAGCTCCTCAAGTACGTCTTTTAACTAAGTCTAGGCAAACAACTTAATGAATACCAATTTATGTCTCCAGAGATACAGTCTTTTATGATAAGCAGTATCTTTCTTCTCATTTTTCTATTAGTCATTCCTCCCTGTTAACACACAGATACTGGTTGTTTTCCTACTTATATATTTATTTCAAATAATCAGCAGGAGGAAACAAAACCCCAGAGAATGAGCAGAGGAGACTCAGATCATTATCTCTGATGAAGAGACACAGTACTAAAATACCAGATATTGGCTAAGCTCCAAAAAGGTTTAGAAACTGGTCATCTCTGAAATGCTTTGCAAGAACTGAAAAGCATTTCAGCAACCAACGTAGTCCAAGGTGCCTCTTACAGTAGATCTAACCAAAATGAAGCCCTGGGAATTTTTCAGGGGCTGTACCACTGAAGGATCCAAAACACATTATTCTGCTACAGATATTTCTTGTCATATTTTATAACCATCAAAAATTTCAAGAGATCCTCTTGGCCCATGTAAACTATCTATTACTTGCAAATCCTGGTGGACTCGTGGACTCAGAGAGGCATAGATGCATTCCTCCCTACATGCCTGGCCTTCTCTTTCCTTTATCTAACTTGAATCGTAGAGTTTTCACAGAATCACACACTGATTTGGGTTGGAAGGGGCCTTTAAAGGTCATCTAGTTCAATCCCTCTGCAGTGAGCAGGGACAACTTCACCTAGATCAGGTTGCTCGGGGCCCCATCCAACCTGACCATGAACGTTTCTAGGAATGGGGCATCCACCACCTCTCTGGGCAACCTGTTCCAGTGTTTCACCACTCTCACTGTAAAAAAATTTCTTCCATATCTCCTAAAATTTGAGACTACCTACCTACTGTCAATCACTGTTTTCCAAAAGTCACCCTGTTTAGATGCTTACAAACATACAAATGCAGCAATGTCAAAAGGTTACGTAGCTGAAGGATGCTAATTACCAAACAGGTTGTATTTCATTGACATGACTGAAAAAAAACCAACAAGGGTAAGAAATGAAGGACCTTTATTTTAAACCAGTAGTAGTGATTATTGCAATTAACACTGTACCAAAGATAGCACCTATTTCCTCCTGCTACCAAAAGACATCAGACCTCCCTGGAGCATCCTGAAATCTTTCCTCCCCCCAATTAAAATCAAGCTGTTGAGTAAGACTCACAAGGTAATCAGAAACTGCTGACATTTCTTTTAGAGCAAATTACACATGTGCTCACACAGTGAAGAAAACAATCACAGCTATAGGAAGCAAAGAGTAAACATTCCAGTTTCGTTTTAATTAAAATGGTCCCCTAATGAAAATAAAAAGATTCACGCTTATGAAAAGCCTATTTGCTAAACTTCAGTGCTAAATCCAAGAGCCCTTCTGTACCACTTTTCAGCAGCGATTCTCACACTCAAACTGAAATGAAAGCTGTATTTTTGTGCCATTATAACTGCTCACAAAGCATACATCTTCACCTCATTACTAGAAATATAGCGTTGCCGTTCAATTTGGGCAATACTCCCTCAGTGAAACACCTGATACATCCAACAGCAACAGGTCGGACTCTGCTCCCGCTCTGGCTGTTACTCGCCGTGACGCAGATCTGAAGAGTCACTCAGCACATGGGCAAGCAGCCCAGCTCGCTGTGCCTCGGTACGATGTGCTACCTACAAACATCAGCAATCACAACTGATAAAAAGGTTCCGCAAAAACCATCGCAAAGAGAGACAAAAACTAATTTCCCCCCTGAAGTAATGTCTTTGATTAAAATTACATAAAGTTACAAATATATAAAAAGAGAAGTTAATTTTTTCCCCTTGGCTCTCCGTATGCCTATGAAGAACCCTACTACTACTGTACAAAACCATTTAGGAAGGTTTTATATGGGGTTTTGTTTTGTTTCTTACATGCCCCAATGCCCTGACCTCCTTAAACCAGAGCAGCTGCTGCCACACCAGCCATATGGAGCAATAAATTACTGGCTGCCATGGCTACAGATACAGGCTCCTTCTGCCGTCTGGCTGCACCACAGAGGGTGGAAAATAGTGTCTTCATGGAAGAGCACGACTGCTTTTGAGGCTGGGATAGATTTGAGTATTAATTATCAAAAAAGCAGCTTGAAAAAACAAGTCACTGAAGTATCTTATGCTATATTTAATGTGCATTACTCAACCTCATCTGTAAAAGGCTATCAAGAAGCACACATGCACATACACACTATACGTGAAAAATCCTGTCCATCAAAGTCCAGTTTGAATTCAAGGTTGCCAAGTTCCACAAATAACAATAATATCCTGCATTAAGATATGTTCCCATACATGCTAAAGCACTAACAGCTTCTATGGAAAATGGAATGCTTCAGTTGGTTTTCCCAAGTGTTTCAGTAGTTGTTCACAATTTATGATGATTTCTAGTTTGGGTGACTTTCATTATGAACTTTGCAAATTAATACACTACCTTGTGGGAGGGAGTAATAAACCAAGCAATTTTCTGAACAGTAATGGGATCTATAAAAGGGGGAAAAAATACAGATTTCACACAGCCCCAGGTGTTCTATCCACATTTCAAACTACTTCAAAAATTATGCAGATCTACAAACGCTCATGTCAGCCACCACAAGTAACACTGGAAGCAGATAATCTTGACATGTTCACGACAAAAACTAATGGCATGGTACATGGCATCAGAGGCTGCTCCCTGCCGAATCTGCTCTGCTCTCAGTTGAGATGTGCGCGATAACATCTAGATTTGTCCTCCAGCTTAACAATTTAAAAGAAGATTCAGTGTAATAGCTCCTGACAGGGCTGGAGATCACACAGACTGAACTTTCAAAGTGAGCAAATTCTCTGAAAAACAAGCTGGCTGTGACAAAAACTGTTTTTATTTTGCTTATTATTTAATAACAAAAGATTACATGGCACAGTACCTAAAACAGAAAGAGCACTGCGAGGCAATACATCCACCTCACCTGCATCAGGCTGTTGGCCCACCAAAAAGGTTTACACTCCCATAACAATCTCCCCAGTGCAATCCCGCAAGTAATTTGGAAACTCACCCAAAGCTCTGTTTCTTACTCATTTTTAATTTAATCCATCCAAGTAGGGAACACCTTACTGCTGCTTACCGCCCATACTAATCTTATATGCGGATGATCCCAGAACGCGTGACGGAAAGCAGAGATAGAACAGAGCCCACAGCCACAAGCCTGCAGTGTAATTCTGCAGGTTATCAAAGACAAATGTCCATCACACCTGCACATCCACCCCACGGGCCTGTCGTACGTATGCCACTGCAGTGACGGGAAAAGCTATGGAGAAACAATCCGGCCAGAGACCGGTCAGGTTCCCCGTGCTGGCTGAGATCCTCCTCCCACCTGAGGCCAGATGGTTGTGACTCAGGAGGTCAGTTTACCAGACATCTGCGTGAGCAGGAAATTAATATAAATGTTTACCCTGGCTAGAAGTGCCCTTTAATTAGGTACCGTCAATGTTATCCTTACCGGAAAGCTGGGAATTACCTTTCTGTGAGGATTTAATGCTCTTGTTGGAAACACAACAGCATCAGGAGATACCAACCCACTGTTCTGCCATTAGGTCAGGACAAAAGGGTGACCCCTCCTGGACTTGGATCACTGCTCTTTTCCAGAGGGTGAAACAGAGCCTGCAACCATGACCATGACCCCAGAGCACTCTGGGGTTTGCATATCCAGCTGCAGATCCCACCGTCTTCTACATCTGTTTCTGGCTGAGAGCCGGGTGCTCACAAGAGCCATTTCCTCCCCTAGAGAGGAAACTGAGGCACGTGGCCAAGGCCATGGGTGGCTGTCACAGCAATGAACGGCTGCCTGATGCCTTCAGGATGGACTGAGGTGTAATGGTGCACCATGGCACACCAGAAGAAGACCAGATATAACCACAGACAACATCACAGTCTGCAAACAGACAAAGCACCTCTGATGCTCACACCTTGAAACCATACATGCCTGAATGTGAGGCAGGCAGCTATTTCTGGCTTTCAGAAGGCCTGGCTGACTAGTCCTTCACCCAGTCCAGTTCACCATCAATGTGAAAGCTCCAAGGAGTTTCCTGAATCACTCTCCCTGGTGATAGGGCTGCAGAGACCCCAACCAATGACCAAAAGACACCAACTGATGGGCACATCCACACTGCAATGAGCTCAACTCACACATAGTGAGGCCTCTTGGAGCTGGCTAACCCCGGTGCTGCCAGCTGCACAGGTATGACTGATGGAGCAGCAGGCAGGGTCTCAACCCTGCTAGATACTACCAGATACCTGGGCAGCAAGACGAGGATGGGTTGAGCAGTGCCTGAGCCAGCTACTTCTCACTTTGCACCAACACACCTGCGTGAACTCCACCAACTACGCTAACACAGCCAACATTTTCCTCCTGTTTCCAAGCAAGCAACACTACAGAAAGAGCCATTTCAAGCATAAAAAAAGAAAAGCTGAAGTGACAACAAAAACTAGAGTGAAATGAGAAATTGTTCCTACTTCTGATTCCCACTCAGTCCTCTTTCATGCTGGATCAGAGGAGCTTCGCTTTCATCAGTGCAGCATCAGACAACGCAGCGCTGAGAACATCTTCAGTGCTAATGAGATTGGCCTCTTCTAGCAAATGCCCAGGCTTAAGTATCTAGGGACCAAAGCTCACAGGAGTAAACTGGCAAAAATGAGAACTTCTATCGTTCACTAAAGGATACATTTATAGAGCGAGGAACTAAGCACTATGTCAGTCACCAATACGCTTTTGAAAAGCAGGACTTTGCTAATGTATGGTGAAATAAACACCTATTTCAGGATTTCAGAGAGGGGCAGAGGCCATATTCTCTGTGTTCAATAACCCAACTCAGAGTGGGCAGTATTTTTGTGCATAGCTGCAGCACTCGCTCCTCAATTAGATGCTGTAAAATAGCAACTTGCTGTTCTTTCCACTGACTAAACCAAAAGATTTTCCACAGCAAAAATGAAAAGAATGAAATCTAAGGCCACCTTATTGGGACCAAATGAAATTAAGCTACTGCAGCAGATCCAAAACAATCTCTGCACATATCTGCTTCTAAAGGAAATTGCTGCAGACCATGGGAAATTACAATTGCTCCAGGACAAGAAAGACTGACTGATCTAATATTTCTGGTCAACACACCTTCTTCCTGGGTTTGTCAATATGAGCTCATCTCTCCACAGGTCAGGAAAATATTAGTAGCAAATATGCTATTCCTTTCACTATGGAAATTTTTCCAGATGAAATGATGGCAGTAAGGCAGATTTGCGCCTTGCTGGGAAAAGCCACTTAAAATAAGGAAGCTATGAAGCATTTTAATGAAGGTAAATGAGTAATCACGATGGTCTCAGTTAAGCAAGTTTAATGGCAGTGTCACTTTTAAAACATGGGAGTGAGACAACTCATGTGGTGACAATCCAAATACATCTAACTATCTTGTAGCATGGTCTTTTCAAATGGCAGCAATGCAGAATGCATCTGTGACGGCAGAAAGCACCATTATTAGCAGATAAGGCAAATATAAAACATTTTTAAATTATGCTGGAACTACAGTAATATAAATGAAATCTAAAAAGTTAAATGAACACATTATCATCTGAACAGAAATATGCTATTGAAAAGTTCTCAGCAGTAGCACTGCTGTCTCTGCTTCTGGTGCAAATATATTTTTCTAGACTCAAGCAAGGAGGATTACAGATATTGGCTTTTGGACAGGTGTTTTGATCAATCACAACCTCATAAAAACAACTAATGAGGCAAAAGATGAAAAGAAAAACATCTTAGTAACCTGCAGTCTCTGAGAACAATCCACTGAGATTGTTATACCCAAAGGTGATGCCAGATTTATTGTTAGATCTTCCCTGTTGACATTACAAGGACAAACATCATGCTAGGCAAAATACTAACTCACCTCTTCCACCAGCTCTGATAGCATATACCACTGTGCAAATTAAGTTTCTCTCATCCGATTATGAGAGAAAATAGTATTTCAAAATTCAGGTAACTATAGATTCATACAAGTAATCCACCAAGGAATAAAGATGGATGACAGGTTTTTTTTGCCTTGTGTCTGGTCTATTATACATTAAAGAGCAATTTCACTGCCAGCCATCTGGAAATCAATGTATTCCAAGCTTTATTTTATGATTACCAACATTCCCCTTCGTAACTCATTTCTAATTATAAGTAATAAATCATTCCTTCTTGCTTGTAATTTATAACAGCCAATTAAGGCAAACCTCTTATTTAAATAGCAAATCTGGCTTTAAAACATCACATATTTTGAGGTATGCACAGAACATCTAATCAAGCAGCCAAATGGTAGAATGATGATTTAAGGTGGCTTTTGCAACCACTGAGGAGACAAACATGGAAGAATCCGCCCTCCCCTGTGCCCCAGGTACACCAGGACTTTTCAAAACCAAAAGCACAGGTCTCATCTGTCTGATCTAATGCAGAAGAGACTGACATGCAACGATACGTGAGCCAGAACACACCTCAGGGAAGTCTGGTGTCAAGGCTTCAAGGATCAGGAAACGAATAAAGAGGATGTAACAGGAGAAGCAGCTGTAGGTTGGTCTAGTAAGAACTTCTGGATGTTTTCTAAGTTCACTTTATGAATTAACAGTGAAAGAATTCAGCTCTAAATTTAATACTTAAAAAAAACCAACTCAAGCAGCTTTTCCAGTGCATGGATCTGTGTTTGAGAAATGGACTGGCTTCCTCCTTCTCCTCCCCAGCCAACGGACACCTCCATGCACCGCCCAGGCACTCGCCCCCTCAGCTATTCTCTGTCATACGAGTTTTTGCAGGTGTTAGCACATAGCATGGCACTTGGCATGAGCATGGCACTCTCTCAGATCACTCTTCCCCATCCCTCACAGCCAGGACAGGATCAGACAGAACAAAGCAGTGAAACAGTCTGCAAAGAAATGGTGTCACCCAGATTATTCCTTCAAGGAGGAGTCTTTAATGGTGGTTTCCTATGGCAACTCTTACTGACAGAAGAATAGCAAAGAAAAGTAGTGGTGGATGTCAGACAGGACAAAATAGGGTGGGCCTAAAAGCACAGGCAAGGGCACAGAGAAGTTTTCACTTCTATTTGTTCTTCAGTGTAGGTCTGAGTAACAGGCATGTGAGTGCAAACACAAGAGAGAGGCTTCTTATAAATAGCTCTGCTGGGATTTGTCTGTTAGAGAAAAAACTCACTCTTGTCAGAAAAGTATTTGATACAATTTTGGATACAGAATTTATTACATGAGAAACTGATCTCAGGAACATGGAAGTAGTTCCCACTGAGACTTTATTCGGTCATCACACAGCTCAAGTCTGTTCCAGCTTCACATCGTGTCATCTGGTAAGCGTTTACAGTAGGAATCAAGGGAACTGGATTTGGAAAAAATCCATCACAACTGACCTAAATCTGATCTGACCTGAATAATCAATGTAATACTAAATTCAAAAATGGCTAGACAGAAGCAAGGAGAGGGAATTCATCAGCTGCAGGAGTTACCTCATGAGTTTCCTTTCCTTAGCCATACATGAGGGTGTATGCATGCCACTCTGCATCACCCAAAGAGCAGTGATGGAGGCAAAGCAAGCAACCCCTTGTACCAAAGGTGTCAAAAGCCAAGTGCTTGAGTGCCCCAGGCTCCCCTGTATTTTGTTTCCTTTTCAGAGACTCTTCATTCCCAAGAGAGCAGCACTTGGAAGTGAGGAATGGAAGATAGCAAGTAAATAAGAAAATCCAAAGAGAACACTATCGAAGGACAGTAGTGACCACGTCAGTCCATCTGACCTTGCCTTTGCCAGACAGTTACCCAGAGTCATCCCAGAGAGAGACCACCCAGGTGCTGTTGGACACACAGCCACAGAGCCCACCCTGTGACCATGTCTCATGTTCACAACTCATCTTGTCACCAAGGCTTGCCTGTATTCCTGCTTTGGGGTCTAACAGGGTTATGCTGCCAGCTTCACTTTAGTCCTAGGAGACGGAGCTGAAGACAAGCAGGTGCAGCACTGTCTATGCAAACACACAGCAAGTCTCCATAGATGGATCATTATTTATGTAGACCTTGTACTGATGCATTCAACAAAAAATTTCACCGCTTTCAAGACGCCTTATCTTCTTTTTATGAGAGATCTAGGTATTATTTATTAATGTTCTCCAAACGCAGAGCTCAAAGACATCTTAACATCTGGTTTACTCTCTCAGCAGTGAGAGCAAAACACTCAGAAGAAAACAGAAACATTGCTGGCTTGATGCTGGTGAAACTTGGGCAATATTTCTGGGAAAAACTGTGGATAAAGACACAACAAAAAAAGGCTGTACAAAACTGTAAAGGGAGGGAGAAACAGACACCAAAGCCTATAAATTTCATTTTGAAAATAAGGCATCATTCCTATTCTGCCTGTGGATGTATATCTTTGCCACATAAAGTTTTAAAAGCTTTATATAAACTATAGTTCTAAGCAAGCTTGTAATTAGCTATGGGCAGGCTTGGCTCTAATTATAACTTGTAGAGACACACATTATGGAAATACTTAGCTAATAACCATAGCGATGCTCTGCTGATGGCTGAAGTCAGGCTGGCATGTGATTGTCATGTAACCACCTGAGTACTTTCTGTCCTGTGTAAGCAGCCAGTAGGACCGGTCTGTCAGCTCTTCCTCCCGGCTCTGCCCTACAGGGTAGGTCAGGCTGCGCTGCCAGCGATGCTGTGATGCCCTGCGTGCCTGCATCTGGCTTCCCTGCCAAGCATGCTGCGGGATACCTGTTCTCACCTCACCAGGAGATGCTGTACCAAAGGGATGAGGGAACCTGACAGAGAGAGTCAAAACTGCACCATTTCAGCAACAGGCATCCAGTGCGTGAATCAGTCAGATGTCAGTATATACTGTCAGCATGTATACATTAATCTGTAGAGCCTTTTTCAAAGTTATAATGAAGTTCATCCCCTATCCCATCACAAAAAGCCAACAGGATGCTCTGCAAGAAGAATATCCCTCCAACTCAAAGCAAATCTGCAAGTTCATACAGGTCTCTCACAACTTTGGATTGAGCCTTGACTGACATAAGAAAGGTACAGAAAGTAAACTGCACCCTTTTATTCCAATCTTGGAAGCTGGTTGCAGGGCACTCTGTGCTTGAGTGTAAGCATGCATGGATAATAAAGTGCAAAAACAGTACAAATCACTGGGAAAATGGCTATTTACCACCAAATACAACCCAAGTTTAAAAGATGCATGGCTACACACTCCGGGTGCTTGCTCACACATACTGTTATGTACAAGTGAATCACTCAACTGGGTTGCAGAAGCTCTTCATGTTATAAAACGCCTATCTCCTTGGCAATGCATATGGTACAGATAATACATGAGTGTAAAAATGCAGCCACATTTTCTTATGGAAAGAAAATTCAAAATGGAAATGTAAGGAAGGAAAACAAAATTAACTGTGGAATTAAAATCTGTGTCCAATATACACAATTCCTTTCAAGAAAGGAGGACACTATTTCTGATGTGGGGAGCAGACAGCACCATCTTCCCCGATGTCTTGTGTAAGCTCCAAGTTGCATGTCTGTAATTAAGTTAGGTTAGCTATTGTAGGGGATCCTACATGTAAAGCAGACTTATTTAATAGTGGTTTGCTTTAATACAGCTTAATACTAGCGTGAACAGATACAAATTAACCAATAGAAACCTCATTCAAACTGCAGGAGAGATGCCTCTTGCAGCCTCTTGTGCTGGTTCAACTGGATCAATTAGAAAATCTCTCCAGGTGAATCCAGAACATCTCCCCAGCCAGCTGCATGGAGCCAGTGAATGGGGCAGCTTTGCTTGGGCCACCAGTCCTTAATTTGGCTCTCTCAAAACAACCAGGTCAGTCTAAAGAGACCTTTGCTAAATATTACCTTTGAAATTGCTAGAGTTTTCGAAATCAGTTAAAGGGCACTTGCAAAAGCAGGTCAGCCGGCAGATTTGAGGGATGGTAAGAAGCAGCTGAGTTCAGCTGGGAGGACGTTTCCCTGACCTTGGCTTACAGCCCGCCCAGATGGCTCCCAACGCCTCCTCTCCACCAAGCCTTCACCTGGACGGGTGGAAGGTTGACCCCAATCTTAAACATTCAGATGGTTAAAACTGCTGTAACTTGGAAACATCAAAGCAAAACACGGCAAAACCCAGCAAAAGCCATATGACAAGATCCGTTTAAAAATCCCTATTCCATCTCATTTTTTTCCCCATCCCTTCCAAGAAATTATGGCCCCCAGTGCTTAGTTCTCCAGCCATCAAAAACCCAGCTTCTGAGAAAGGTCAGTGTAAAAGCCAGGCAAGAGATTCCTATTGCTGAACAACGTCCTTTCCTCCACTTTGCAGTGGCTACAGAATATGCACTAAAGAGAAAATTACTGCAGCTATAAGGCTCCATCTGAAAACTGCTCATGCACATCCTCAACTTTGTGTAGACGGAAATGCTGAAAAGCTCCAACAGTCGCGGTTGCCTTTCAGCACGGTGCTGCTCCCTTGGACATGCACAGTTAGGGATGAAATCAGGCCATCTGAAGAGTCACATATATGCTGTGCAAGCTACATTCCTACCACAATTATTAAGATATGGACTGTGAACAGTAAAAGGAGTTCAACTGACCGTGAAATGTGCAAACACTACAATAAATAGATACTTACACACTGTCTTATTTATATAAAATTCCTCCTTTTCATCCTTTGTCACTGTATTCTGTTAAGTTTTTTCAGACAATTTTTGACGTACAACAGATTTTAGTACAACTCTAGTGAGAATGAGTAAAACATGAAACAAACATTATCCATCTCAAGTAAATCCCTTCTTCTTTCTTTGTACCTAGGAGAGCTTGCACTCGAACCCCGTCGTGAAATAACAATTGTGTTGAACAGAGACGACAGTAAATTCCCACTGTAGTTTAAATCCTTCTAAATATTAACCTATGTTTGAAGATCAATAAAAAACATACTTTCGGGTTAATCTTCTACTTTCGTTATTATATTGAACTTTAACTCCTTGTATTAAAAATTCACAGAAAATAAATGAATATTCCTACAAGACCTGAGCTGCTTAAAGTTAAGAGCTAAGAAGTATTGTGAGACTTGGCATGTACAGACCCTTTCCAGGCTTTGTGCTGCACGCACCCCTCTCCAAAGCGAAGGGGCTCCCCGCCGCACACAAAGAGGAGGCTGTTTGGGCTGAAGTCACAACTTCAAAGACCAGTAGCACAAAATTTGCCAACTCGCTTGGCCATTCAAGCAAATGTCAACTGAAACAAAAGCACACTGAGGAAAGTTGTTACCAAATGCCACGCTGGGAAAATAATGCAAATTTGTATCGATGATCAACTCAGTTTTAACTAAGTTTAACGAGCAACTCTGCTTTTGTTCGTCTTCATCATCACGCTCATTTTTGCTCTTTAACTTTGAAAAGGCATTTCTGAAGCATCAGTTAAGAAAAAGCTTCTAATTTAAAAAAATAATGACACCCTCTCCCTTTTTTTAAGAAACATTAGTCTTCAGTGCATTAAGTTTAGATTTCCTACATTCTGTACTTGGTCAAAATATGCAGCAAATGCCTAAGTAGTGCTTGGCCCCAGTGAGACAACAGTCTGCACAGACTCACTTGTAACACATGTCTGCCTTTCAGCTGTTTAATCTCCATATACTGTATTTCCTTTATCAGCACTACAGCATCATTCCAGTTTGCCTTAGTTTTTTTGTGTCTCCAAAGTATCGTGGGAACATCAATACTTGGCAACCAAACACTTGTGTTTTTAGCATGACATCACAGATCTCCCTGTTACTTTACTCAGCTGGTTAGTAAAATGTTATAGCAAATGAATAGATGCATAAAAGTGTTTTTTTAAATGCAATGTTAAGTGCCATATTGTAACATAAACACTTTTCACTGTGTATATTTTTATGGAAAAAGCTTTTCAGAGTAAACTGTTTTAAAGGATTGAATCAAATTTAAACACATGCACGCTAAACTTACATTTGGAAATTAGTTTGGTAGCAATTTATGACCCTTTGACGTGAACTTTCACAGTCGTTCTCACAGCAAGAATGCATTGGTTCAGAAGTGCAATGTTTTGCCTGGCTTCAATGGGGAAATTACAGCTGAAGCTCCAAGGTTCTTGTTACCTCTAGGCTTCTGAGTGTCAATATCTTATTGGAAAATCTTAAAAGTTGAACAAAAAAGCAGCATAAACCACTGGTTTCTTCATAAACAAAATAAATGTTTCTACCATGAACTCGCTCTACACAAATGTGCTAAAACAATTACCAATAATGGCAAAAGTTAATCCACCCAATACCAAACTTATTTATTGCCTCTGCATCTTCCCACTGAATTATGATGCCTATGCAATAGTCCAAACATTCAAATTCCCCATCTATCTCACAAGACAAAAGGGAAAAAATACACTTCAGAAACAGCATACGAGTGATGTGGTATTTTTAACAAATGGCAGCACCATGCAGAGAGCCCCAGAGCAGATTTCTCTCATCTCTTGACAAAAGAAATACAGGGAAGTCACTGAGCAAGTGCTGTCCCAGCAGTTGCCCCCCAGGCTCCTGGCCCATCAGTCCTCCCGGCGACACAACAAGCGCGTTTGGCAAAACCTTGTTGGAACAGCCCTACCTCATCTGCCATGCACCGATCCCTGCGGTACCCCCACGGCCCCCATTAACAGCTGACAGCATTGAATGCACATCAGCTCAGACACAAAATCATGTCTGCAGGGTGTTACAGCTCCCAGGAAGCTCAGGAGCTTGGGATCACCAAACTCTCTCCTGCAGACATCACCTAAAAAAAAAAATTCTCCAAGATGATACAGGCGCTGCCAGGCTGATGCTGACACCTCACCACAGAACCCGGCTCCACCCTCCTCTCGTCTTCTGATATTCAAAAGAGGATTCCGTCAGACTCTCCCCAGCTTTAACAACAGAATGATGGACACAACCAAAGCCAACTGCTCCCAAAAGCTGGTGGTATTCACCTTCACCAGTAAGCAAGTCCAGGTGTGTAGCCTTTGGCACGACCAACGTTTTTACAGACCAGCTTTGCCTTTCCCCCTTCCCTTCCTTTCCCTTCCTTTCCCTTCCTTTCCCTTCCTCTCCCTTCCCTTCCCTTCCCTTCCCTTCCCTTCCCTTCCCTTCCCTTCCCTTCCCTTCCCTTCCCTTCCCTTCCCTTCCCTTCCCTTCCCTTCCCTTCCCTTCCCTTCCCTTCCCTTCCCTTCCCTTCCCTTCCCTTCCCTTCCCTTCCCTTCCCTTCCCTTCCCTTCCCACACTCAACATCACAATTTCTATAAGATGATGTGCAAGCCCCTCACATTTTCTAAAGGATAACAAAATCATAAATTAAGTAGGTGTCTTCAGGAGCAAGAGCTAAAAAGTTAGATTCTACACATCAAATTGCCACACAAAGTTGGCTTCAGTTCTGACATAAATAGCGTGCAAACCTCACATTTATTAAAAACAGATGAAACAAGTCCCAATTCTTTTTGAATAGCAGAACTACTGAAGAGACCTGGCGGAGTTTAGCACAGCGGGAGTTTTACTTGTCTATCACCACACGCTTAAACACTTGAGGACTTTGCAATAAATGCTGAATTGAATTCACCATCAAAAGACAAAATCCATGTTCTATCTGCCAAAACCTTTAGCAGCCTAAACAGAAAATGTCACAATTGATTTTCAGCAACGGTATAGAAATAAAAAACAACATTTTAAAGTCTTTAGGGGATAGATAGATAGACAGATAAACAGCGTGACAGACAGATGGATTTACTGCTATAGGTAATTTTTTACTCTTCCTAAGCAAAAATCAGGCTTCAAATGGACTGGTACAGCTAAACAGACTAAGAAAAAACTCAACTAATGAGTAATTTTATTTTTAAATTATCTGGTCTGTCAGAACTATCGGCCTAGAGGTATAAAGTGAACACATTTTTTTTTCTCAAGCACTACTGTTTTATTTGCATTAAGGTTAAAGAGCTTCCTCTCTCCTTGACTGGTATCAGATATAATAAAACAAAAACATTTGAAAGCAGAAAGAAAACCCCACCCTGAGCTATTAAAAGTGCTGGTTTGGAAGTTCTTTTACTCCTTCTCCATTTCTCTGACAAAATTATAAATTACTTTTGGGATCACTTCGCACCCACAGAACTGCAGTTAGGGGTAGGTCTGCAGAGCCCCCCAAAATCTCGAGCCCCCTTGCACATCAGCTGGCTCCAGCTCTCACTGGCCAGGAGATGCATTTTCTGTGGGGCAAGGCAGGGCTGGTGTATTCACAGATTCCCTCTTCTCTCTAAATTTAGCAGGATTTTTAATACTCCTGATTTAAACAGTGCAGTGAAATACAGAGAGAAAGAAACACAAGCCAGTGTCTGTAAACTCTCAAGGTTGACTGTGAGCATTTACTCATGCAGCGGTGGCTGCTGAGCTGATAAGCTGTGTACTGTGCTTGCAGACAGGCTCCCACGTTTAAAAGGAATGAGAAATAAGCAACTTTATAATACTGAGTAAAAGGAATTAATGCTAATATTAGAAAAAGGAGTTTGAATAATCAGGCTCTGCAAAATGCAATTCTACTAAGCAGTAAGCTGGACCACTTTCAAAATTATCAAGTAACCTGTTTTCACATAACCTTTCCAACATCAACATCTGACCTGCATCCAGGATCACAGTAAATCAGATTTTAGTTCCCCCTTCTACTTGCTGCACTAAAAAAACTGGTGAAAGTAACTGTTCCTACTTAAAATGGTAAAATGTCGATAAGAACAGCAACCAGGGTGGGGAAATAACTTGTTGAAGATTTGTTTCTTTAAAACTAAACCCACTTTAACAGGGTCAACAGAAGTAACGGTGGAGAAAGGTCAAGACTACACTGGGTCAGCTGCTGCAGTTCACAGGCATTTCCCTCGATCCCAGGCAGGAGCTTTCGGCTGCCCCCCACCCCAAGGAGCCTGTGGCAGCTAAACTCCTGCAGGACTCAAAAACATATTTGAAGATATTTTCAAACCCTATTGGACTTGTGCTATTAGTGGAAAAACAGTTCTGCTGACTCTTGTGCAGGGAGATGAAACTGGGTCATCCTGGCATCCTCCTCTCTGGCCCATTAGTGACCGGGATGTGCAGCAACCTCCGGTTTGATGTGGGTTAAGCTCACCTCCAGCTACAGAGGACCCGCAGGAGCACGTAAATGCTTCACCATCACGATTTATCTCTTTCTTCAAGTCTACGAGTGCCTTAAGGAACAAATTCAGACTTAATCTAATCAGATACAGCTTCAAAAAGAGACAAGGATGTTCTTATGTCACTTCAGTGTTTGGCCCTCAACCTGTATTTCGACAGTGTTGTCTTCAAACATGGCACTCAACCTTACCACCACGGAGCCTTTCCTTCTGCCGTTGCTCTGAAATTAGCCTTCTCCTCAGTCTCAGCCTGGTTCTGCCATGCCATATGCTGCTGTTTCCCTCACCTACGCTCTAAACACTCGCACACCCACATACACACAGGCTCCTATCACCACTCCATGGATTGCGTTTCAGCATTTCCTCCAGACCATCACCATTTTGTTTCTTCTGAAATCCCCCTAATGACTCCAATTCTCTCATGCACAGAAGGGAATGGTTCTCCAAGACAGGCCTAATGCCTCCCTCATCTGTCACGTGATGCTTCTCCAACACATAGCCCAAATTGGTCTTTTTGTAGAGCCTCATATCTAATTTGCAGTCCACTATCTCTCTATCTCTTTCAGCCTTATGGCTTTTACAGCTTCTGCTCCCATGTATGTCTGCATTTCAGATTATATTTCTTTGGATGCATTAGCCTGGATATTTTCCAAGATGCTCTTTTTTATTTCCTGCTCTGAGTTATATTTTTTTCTTAGTGGCACTGCTTTGCACGGCTGTTTTCAGTCTTCTTTGCTGTATGACTCACTTTATTGTCTCCTGCAGATTTCATTAGCACAGCTCTCCATCTCATTATGAAGTAGGACTGGATTTCACACATTGTTCGAGCTTTCCACAAAATACCTTCTTGCAAGTTAGCACTGTCCTCACTGTTTGCTTGGGCAGACATGCTACTCCTCAAAATCTTGGGGCAAGAGCATCTACCTAAATAGTCCCAAGTTTCCTCAAGTGCTACCAGGAAAATGTTAATGGTGTTAGAGAAGCAGGGTATGTTAACACCATTAGCTCCTGGAAGATTTTGGTTTTTCCCATGACCTGTTTTGTTAGGTATTTGAAGGTAACTCCTGCCAGGAACAGATGGCGTTCAAGCAGACAACTGGCAAGGGATCTAGAAGAGTACACTGAGATGGTGTTGTGCGTAAGTCTGGCCAGTATGCAGGCCAGTTTTCTATCTGAAAACCAGTATGAACACAACAGGAGCTGCCAAAAGGCATTGTTTCTGAAAGAAAACATAGTAAGTAGGACAAATAAACCTGTAGGTGAGGAAATTTAAGAAACTTTCTGATAGAAGGATGTTGCCTTGTCTATTAGCAGCTTAATTTTTGAAGCATTTGTATCAAATAGTCTACGGATGGTTGGAAATGAGTAACGCTTTGACACGTGCCCGTATAAAAGAATATGATAATGAACTTCCACAGATGTGATGGCACCATTAAAACAGCGGACAAGAGAAGCACTTTTTGAGAAACACTTAAAACCAAACAAATCTTAATCTTCCACAAAATGCCTTCAAATGGCTGAATAAATTTCTTCCAAATTTTTACTCCAATATTATCCTACTTAAGACCCAAAAAAAGATAACATAGGAGACCTTCAAATGAATTACACTATACATTATGTATGCGTTTCAGTAATCCCTGCTAACTGTCCAAAAACATCTCATTTTCAGAAATTGCATACTCCTCCAGCATAAACACTACTAATGATGAAAAATAAAACCAGAAGGGATTTATTTCCTTTCTAATGCTAAATATTGCACAAGTAACTATCATCTATGTAATCTTAATGCTGCCTCAACACAATTTCTAAAATTGAATACAAAATTGAGAATAAATTGTTAGGAGATTACTCTTCAAGAGAACTGTTGCTAGTAATCTCCTAATAAGACCTGTCACTTTGACCTTCATGCGTATTTTTTTAACACCTTCACTTGCTGCAATGTTTCTGTCAGTCTAAGTGCAACGAGGAGCCCATTTAGGAAGAAGTCCCTTGTGCATTACGCCTCAACAAGCTACAAGCCTGAAATATCCATGGAACCGTTTAAAATATTTACAGCCACCAAGGTCAAGCCCTAGAGATCCTGGACAGAAATCTATCACACTCAGAAAGGGAAATATTTCTTTCACCACCACCCCCCTCTGCCCCCCCCCCCCCCCCCCCCCAAAAAGTATGTTTAAAAAAGACTTAAAAGCATTGTTTGAAGCAAACGCTGCAGATACATGGAAACTCATACAGAATATGTTTTCTCTGTCCATAACTCACCTCTCTGCAGCACACAGATAAATATTAATTTTTACAATGTCTCCTATAAAATGTAGATGTAAGGGTTCCTAACCACAAGATTTCATGCCTTTATGTTGAATTGTTGTATTTGTGGGGAACAGAGGATGCTGCAGGTGGGAAACCAGAGAGAGCATTACAGTTCCAAGTACCAAACACTGCAGCAAAAAAGCTCCATCAAGCTGTTTACTAAAGATAGCCCTGATACACTATTACTCATCAGGGGATGGTAAAGCCAGAGCAGCTTCTGCACTTCAGACTGTGATGCAATTCACAGCACTGTTGCAGGAGCTCCACTAAATGTCCTGAGGTTTCATCACCCATTGTACACCAGCTCCATATTTCTCCCATATCAGTGCATATATCTACCATTTAATGGACACATAGGCAACTCCTCATTTGGAACATCACAATTAGTTTAGAATTCATTTTTTGCCTTTAAACATCCTTCCTTGGTGTATGATTTTTAAGTTATTTTGGTTAGGGTATCTTAAGCACGGTCAAATGGTTTTGATTATGATATGACATTTTCATAATCAAGTAATTCTGGGAAAGTTCTAATTTTCTGTAGGTACCATTTTGAAAAAAGTTGTTTGCTCTGTTCCTCCTTAAACAGCAACATGCTCCTTGTCATCCTAACCAACAACTGAATGCTATGGAAGAGCTACAAAGCCCACAAAATGATACTTGCATAACCATTAACTACATGTTTGCTGTGATCAAGGCAATAATTAAAAACCATTAAAAACAAGTCACAGGCTGACCCACCATCAGTCTCAAACTTTTCAGACAACGAAAACTGTCAGTAAAAGTGACAAATTTCTGGCTCATCAGGACACTGGCAAAAAAAAAAAAATAATAAAAGGCCCCAAGAAATCTTGTATTTTTTTTAACAAGATGCCAGTCTATCTCACAAGTGAGGTTTTCCACTGCCAGATGGTCAATACGAATGCTAATGGAAAGAGATGAAGCTGAAATAAATTTGCCGCTTCTAATCAATCACAGACAACTGTGTCATCAATAAGCAACTCATGTTATGACAAACTCCCTTTGGTTTGCTACAAGCAAAGTTGGTGAAACACATCATACCTATGTTTTCATTACTGATACTGGGCAACTTTAACGTAGGCATTTTTGAGGCTTAAAGGTTATTTTTTTCCTAGCAATACTGTGATTTTGGATTCACTCTGAAAAATTGCTCAAAAAACCAACAGTTTCTAAATGTTAGAAACTATTTAGATAGTAGCTCAGTTGGGAAAAAAAAGTCACCAAAGACACCCCAAAAAACTCCAAAAAGGTGCACTCTCCACTGTATGGAAAAGATAATTACAATAGGATAACTATGTGACAGGCTGACAGTCAATCCATGTCTCTTTCACTCCACTCCAGCCCCTCCAAATGCCTGGAGACCACAAAATCCAACAGAGGTAGAAGTCACAAAACTAACCAAGTTCCTATGTTATTTGTGAAAATCAGAAGTAGGAAGAGGAGACCCAAAACAGTTCCACCACCAAAGAGGAAAGAGTTGACCACATCCCATGCAGGTATCAGCTGGCCACCAGCTATGTGCTGCTTCACACCAGAAAACCCATCTCTGCCTGCAGGAAAGGCTCACAGAGGAGAACTGGGGCTCTTGCTCCAGGGGAGGAAGGGAATGACCAAGAGAAAGAAGATGGCAATCAGCAGAAAATTGGACTTCACTAGTTTGACTGCTCATGGCATAGGTTGCTTTGTAAGCAGAGGCTTCCAAATCTAGCCGCAGTAAGAACTGTGTCTCTTTGCTTTCCCTGACTATTGTCCATCAGTGTTTCAAAATATAATTGCAAAAACAAGACTCTACCATTAGGCTAAGGAAATCTAATATTTTCCCAATTTAGAGGCAATATGGTATTCAGTTGCTGGAAAGAAAAAAGAATAAATGACAAAAGTTACTACAGCAAAAGAGTAAAAAAGTCATTTTGAATCCACTTACGGAGATACAGGAAATTGTAATTAGCCCAAACTTCATAACTTGTCTATCAGTACAGCAATAAATACATTACTAAAGATGCTTCTCCCTCCTCACCAAATTACAAACTTCCAAGATCTGACTTACAAAGACCAGAAGTCAACACAGAAAACTGTCATGTTGGTTTTGCAACCCTCACTGGGCAAAATCATGTCAATACAGACACTCCTTCACCTTCCCTTCATCACCCAACAGAGAGAGAGGACACCTTTGTAATGTCAAGCATCAGCTACGAAGCAGTCACATTTTGCTTGGTTTTTTGCTTGCCTTTTTGCTTGTTTTTTTCTGGCATCCATCCCAGTGACTGTGCTGGACAGGATCACTGGAACAGCACGATCACCCTTCAATATCATTTTGAAAGAATATTGAACTGTGTGTGCACACAGGGAACACTGTTGATTCATTTTATGAAATAATGAATGCCAGGATGAGTATCCCAATATCTTCAAAATTTAAAACCAGCAATTTTTGTTCCAGTAATAATACTCTGAAAGATAATACTTTAGAGTTATTATAGACTGCTGCAGCATCATAGATTAGTCTCATTGTATTGAACTTCAGGAGACCAAATGGCAGATATCTGAATGTTCCCTACAGTCTAATCACTGAGCACCTTTCTAGGTTTTTGAATTATTTTTTCTCCGTTTTCCTAGTTAATGTTTTTTTGTTCTTTTTAAGTTCAAAAGAAAAGAAAAACACAGGGTTTTTTTTTCCTTTTCATGCAAAATTAAAGGTTCTTTTTTCCAGATTTTGAGAACAACTGCAGTCAAAACAGTACTTTAGTGACTAAGTTAGACAGAAAGACAATAAATAACACTGAGATACACTTAATAAGAGCTTAAGAAAAGCAAGATCATTAAACACAAGGGTGATGCTCATCCTAAAAAATATCACACAGAAGAAAAGAAAGCAAAATATTTGCAGCAATAGCTGCAGACAGTATGTTTAGCAACTTATCAGGGAAAGCTATAGCACAAATTGGCAAAAATTCAGACGTTCTTAAGCAGATTGTTTTACCATTTCCTTCCAAAAGCATGCACAAAGCCTGAGAACATCCATTCAGTCAACGACCCACCTCGTTAGGGACCCAGTCTCACAATTCTTTGCGGTGCCTGCGTACATTCCAAAACACACATTGCTCCACTTTCTGACAGCCTGAACCAAAGTCCACTGAGGTCAGTGGGACAAAATCCAGTCGTAGGTATGTTACAGTACAGAAAACCTTGAGGTGAGTCATTAATAGGAGACTTGGGTGGTTGAAATTACCTAAAGCATTCTCTATCTCATCTTAATGACATTTATGAAGCAGCCACGTTTAAATTCATCTTTAAAAACTCTTGGATATTAGTGCTTCTACAGCTCCTGGCTTTGACCCTTTGGTTATGGTGGTAAACTTAAGAGTGTTTAAATCATTTCAGATTTACCCTATTAAGTGAATTTAAACTGGAGGCTGGCCAGATATCTCGGGAGCTGTGATGTAGAGCATGGTGCATAGGCGAGAGGAGCTCCATGGTTGACAGTGCTTTAGTAAAAGGTAAGTCTTCCAATAAAAGCCTGAAAATCTTGATCAATGTTTAAAATTACTCGGAACTAGAGCCTAATACAGGTCCCCTCAGCTCCACTGTGCCTCCCACAGCGTACGCCCAGCACAGGCAACAGCACCACAAACATCAGCTCTTAAAACTGTGGTCTGTAGAGAAGTAGGGTATTACTGTGACAGAAAAAGTCTTAGCTATTTCGTTTGCTTTAAAATGGGGTTTAAAATGAAATCAGCAGATACTGAAATAGAAAAGAGCGGGAAAGTAATTTAGACAAAAATGCATCTGTTACTGTGGCTGGCCTCTCACAAGCAGTCTGCAAAACCCATCTTAAATCTGGACTTGCCTGAGCTGCAAATCCTATCAGCAAATGCTGAATCATAAACTTGAGTTTCCTAGTGTCTGATCTTCACCAAAAAGTTAATATAATGCTGTGCTTAATACCTGTGAGCTACTGCAGTAGCACCAAAACAATGAATATATGCTATACTGCAAGCCCACTCAACGCCTTGAATCTCAGGATTTCCTACTGCTTCATAATTTAAGACCTCCTTATGTTTGAAGGAGTAATTTTAAATTGTAATCCAAAGCTAATAATCATCGGATCTGAGAAATGTTCTCTGTCAATTCTCCTGATGAGATAGAAATAAATGCATAAAACCTGCATTTTCCTCCAACGGCTATTTAAAGAAGGAAAACTTGTATTTTTATATATATATTTATATATATATATATATATATATATATATATATATATATATATATATATATATATATATATATATATATATATATATATACACACATATATATATATATATATGCCCACATACATATATATACATATAAATAGATAAAAATCCAGAACCTGAAGATCACCATGTGCTGGATGACCAGCTTTCAATGTGATTTAATTACACACGTGTTTTCCATAGCTGAACAAAAAAATGAGTTATTTATCTACTCCTGGATAAAATATAGGAATCACCTGAAAAACCTTGATTCAGTAAAACCAGTAAATCTTCCAAACCAGTTTGGGTAAACGAATCCTGGAATCAGGTTTCCCATCCATCACGCTGGGAGCCGTGTGTTGTTTTTCCAAGGCAGGGTGTGAGATCTCCAGCCTGACCTACAGCCACGGCTGCATTGTCGGTGCCAGCGGGTGAAGGCTCCAGAGCAGGGGCAGGCTGCTGCCTCCTGATAAATCACTCCTAAACACAATGGGACTCTGGGAGACAATAGTGCCTACAGTTCCTTTTGATGTTATGGGGTTTTTTTAATCTCTTCAGGTTAGATTAAGAGACAGGCAGCCGGGGTCCGCAAAGGTCAGGGAGATTACGTTCATTTTTACAGAAACCCTTCCCTTCCAACCAAGACCCCTCCAGCTGTCAGTCACTTGCTGGTAAGTTACTTTGCATTACACAGAACTGATGATTTTTTATGGCTTATACATACTACACTTTACATTGGACTCAGTTCACTTAGTTGCAAAAAACCCCAAACCCCAGTGGTTTTAAATCCTTAATTAGCTCTTTCTTTGTCTTTTCTTCTCTTCATGCATCCCCTCTGGGTTTTTGTTTTGTTTTTTGTTTGGGGTTTTTTTTTAACTAGAACAGAATTAAGTATTGTCATTTCACGCTTTTAGAGTTGATGAATCTGTATTTAGGTTTATTTTCGTGGAATGTATGACACAGTCTATTTGAGCCATAAAAGATCCATGTATGTAATCCAGTTCAACCAAGTTATTTCATTGTCCCAATGCTTTTCTGGTGAAAAGGAACAAGAATGTTTTAAGAAATAACAGGAAAATAAAAATATGGATGCATGGATAAAAAGTAGTTCTATTCCTACAGAGATCTAAGGAAATTTAAGGTTTATGTACTCTGAACTTTTCCCATGATGATACAAGCTTTTTCAGCAAGCTTCTCTCTTATACTTTTCAAGCACATATGTTCTAACTTTAAAAACAAAAATAAGTTGAATAAAAACTGGCAGTAAGGCCCAATATTTTTTACATCCCAGATTGCCCAAAGGTCACAATCACATTTGGACTGTAGGCAAAGAAATCTCTTATTTCACCAACGTGTTTAGAAGTTGTGAAGAGGTGCGGCAGAGGCGGTATCACAACAAATCAGCAAAAAGTAGTTTTTTTACACTGCCACATCACTAAGAGCCATTAACGATCCTAATCTCCTGGACACTGTCCAGAGGAGGAGAGACCCCAGAAGGTACAGCCTGATGTAAGAATACCCAGAGAAAGCTCACAGGAGGCATCCATCAGCGGCATGAGCAACCTGGACTGCTCTCCTACCCACCTTGCTCCACAAACAACCTAGACAAAGGAGTTCACCTTTCTTCTACCCTGCTCCCATCATTTTTTTTTTTCTGTAATATTTCAAAAGGTGTGAATAAAGTGCAAACATGTTTAAGACGTGCTGTATTTGCATATCAATCTTTTCAAGCCACTATTGCTTGCACACAGTTCATTTGGCAGGAAATGGAAAAAGAATATTTGTCTAAACCACCTTCACCTAAGTAGCACATTCAGGCAGAGAATTAACCCTTAAAGTGACTTACTAAAGCACAAACTGGAAGGGCCAGTCTCTGCCTCTGGGAGCCAGGCAGCAGGCTATGCTCACTGGGTATCTATTCGGGCTTACTGCCTTGTAATAACCACTTGTATGTTTTAAACCACCCTGATTTCTGTCTTGCTTCTCTTAATGTAATAATTTGATTCACTATTGACTTTAATCTCCATTGTTAATTCATCAGATGACTGATTGATTCAACTACAGCTTTAATCTGACGATTGTCTCGCTCAACTTCAGCAACAATAGTTTTAGTCAGGACTCCAAATTATTTTGTTTCTTTATTGCTGCATGATAAAATCCGCACAGAAGTGTACAAAGCCATTTTTCTGTTCCAACTACCATGTCACCACTCTAGACAGGCAAAGATAACCTTACAAAATAAATATGCCAGCCACTTCACTCCACTTCCAAATTTGTACGCGAGTCCTTCATACTTCAGATCTTAAAACACTCAGATTAAATATGTTGATAACTTCTTAAAAGAATATATGCTGTAAAGTAGCAGATACTTCTTTCACATAAATACCACATCTAAAACCACTGCTGAATAAAGAGACAACAGACTATTAGATACATGCCCAACACTTCTGCTCTCCATGGGACCTGAGAGTGCTCTCAATGCCCAAGCATCTTCCAGTGCTCCAATTCAGCAAGCTTGCAATCAACTCTGAGTATCAAGACAGATTTCAGATCTATCACTGCACCATGTCACGCTTTAACAGCCTCACTGCATCCCTTCCCTGCCAGCTATCACACTCCTGCCTGAATAGGAAGATCCCCAATTGTCTACGGTTTTTGACAGCTGCTGAGCCAAGTAATGCCTTGAAAGGGCACTTGTGGTGAGAGGTTCTCCACTTGCATGTGCACTTGGGAGACTGCAGGTCCTGAGGTCCATACGTCCTATACTCTACTTTGTACCTTCCCATACAACCTCTGTAGCAGCACAGGTTTCTTTTCAGGTGTAAAATATGGAAGGAGAGGAAAATGTATATAAAAACCAGTGGGTTCTTCCCTTACTTCTTTCTGAGTCAAGGAAAGGGCCTGTATGACAGAAAAGAAGGAGATGGGCTCCTCTAGAGTGGGTGGGGAAGTTACCTTGGTGCCTACATATCCTAAACATGGCAATGGGTTTGTTCAATCTATCATTGTGTTGCACTGAAGGGGAAAATGCTGACCAGAAATTTCTGACTCAATAAATTAGAAATTCAACAACAGAAGAAAAAGTTAAATTTGCTGTATATATCTTCCAAGACCACATTTAGAAGTTATCTCAGTATGTTTCATCCTATATTTAGTAACAACTGCAGAAAGGTAAAACTGAAATCAGTCAGCACACCAAAAAGCATCACTGGGTAATGGAACAGCACTTACGTAAATGACTAAATTACAGTACACTGGCCAATTTAAAACTAATTATGTAGATGTTGTTAAATATTATGTGAACAAACAGTGCTTCAAGTTTTGCAACAAACTGCTAGAACTTTCCAATACTTTACCCAGCCATGGTGAAAGAGCTGCAGTCATAACCACAGAATGACTGCCAGCTATCCAGCCTGGCAATACGTGCAAACATCAAGAAACAAGAAGCTTCACGTGACTTCTCTCCTAGTTTGGGTATTAGTCTTGGTAAAATAACATATGCCATGTTGTAGCGAGAAGTTAAGTTTTTGTTTGTTTTGTTCCATTTCCTTCAACATTTAACAAATACTTGCTGAACACTCAATTTCATTTGCAAATCTAACGCACATCAGACATACGCTTCCCCTGGTTTATACTGAAAAAAAAAGATCAGATATATACTGTGAAGATCAACAAGCAGACTCTGCTGGACTAGGGTCAAAGGAAAATCAATTCAGAAATCAATCACTTTCCATCCATGAAAACACAAAGAAGTAAATTGGAAAAATCTACAGACTGAGAACGAGCATTTTGCAGCGCTGAAGCACTCTCAGCCACAACAGCAGGACATGCACCTCTAGGGTTTGATAAAAAGAGCCACAACACTTCCAATTTTCTTTGTTTCTTCCCACTCTCCTCACTCCCCACATCACATACAACTATTTTTGCTAACGTGCTATTAAAGTTCAAGAGACTGCACATACATATTTATATTAAGTCTCCCATTAGACCCACTCAGTGCAATTTGGAAGAAAAAAGCTCACAGAGCATTTTCTTATAACCAACCTGAAAATGAGAACATAGATAAACAAGGCGCTCACAATCCAACTGTCTTACAAAATTATCTTCTGGGCTAAAATTGTTCCTATTTGGTGTTAAAACACAAGATGAAATTATTTCAGACAGTCACAAAAAAATCCCCTCTGCATTTTTGCACTGCCCAGCCAACCTCCCCTGGAATCCAACAAGGAGACTATTTGCTTGAGTGGGAGGCAGAAAAGCAATATCCAATTTATATTAAACAAACAAGAAGGCTGCTGTAAAAATATGAAGACTTGACCTGGGTCTGGGCCATGAGGTCGAGCCAGATCAATGCCTTTTTAGTTTTAAATTGAAGGCATTCTAATAATTTTGGGTAAATGGAACCAAGCACTGGATTTGGCAGATGCTCGTTATTGCTGAAACACTTGCACAACTCTAGATGTGTCCTCACCCAATCTTGAAGGGTTTATTTATATACATTGCTCAAAGGCTCTCATAAGTCTAAATAAATGACAGCTCAGGAACACTCTTCTGCAGCCCCAGCAGACCATGTTTCTTTATCCTGACATTAAACCAAATTTTGACAACATTTAATGTCTGGACTATAAAGTTTGAATGCTCTTAATGAATGATGTACAACTAAAGATGATTTGCAGCATCACTGAACTTACATAAATTGGTACAGTTCACATTGAGAAGGCTTCTTTACATTATTTCTCCCATCATTAAGCTATTCCAGGGGCATTTTTCTCCAATTATATTTTATGGAGTGAAAATACAGGTGGGTTAGTTGCTGTACTGAAATTTTGGCATTTTCTTCCAGTACTAAAAAATTAATTCCAGTACTGAAAAACGAGTGACTCCAAAACTGGGATTCTTAGGAAAAATGTTGCATTTTAATAACATAACAAGCTAGAAAACCTTTAACTTCATTTCTCTTAACTCACTGGCAGAATTGGCACAAAAGAGCAAAACAATTCTGCAGCTCACCTCCTGCAGGAGGAAGGAAAGGATTGAGGGATGAAGGAATGAGCTTTTCGGTAATCTCACCCTAACAAATGGGTGCTGCACGACAGAAAAGAGCAGAGCTGCTGAAGTAACTGGGGAAATGACCTGGGAGTCAGTGGCAGAAGCTCTGGCAGCAGCAGCACAAATGCAGGCAGAGCTGCAGGCTGGGGGTGCAGAGCAGTGCGAGGCGAGGGTTGGGAAGGAATTCCTTTCTCCATGGTACAGAGCACTGCCCTGTGCAACACTGTCCATACCTGTTCTGGAGTTTAATGTAGCTGTATTTTCAGGGTACCAAGCCCATTAGATGTGAAAGAAAAATGCTATCGTTGATATCAGGGGGAACTGATCTTCATCACAGCCTGAACAATCAGAATAAATGTCAGTCCTGACAAACACCTGCCAGCTTCTAGGAGGATGGGTTTGGGGAACTGCTTTTTTTCTTTTCTTTTTCAGGGAAAAAAATATAAAATTATTTCCCCACTCTTCTATCATATCTCAGTGTCAAGAGAAATGAACTTGAGGGTAAAGAGATAGCCTGACACACTGTTCCCTGGTTCCACAGTCAGTGTGTTGGTTCCTGTCTCCTCAGTCTCTTGGTGGCATCTGTTTAACTCTGCAGCCGCTCAAGGGCATGGTGCTATGTACAGAAGCGATGCATTTTTCCTCCTGTGTCCTCCCTTAACAACGAGGGAAAGGCTGCTGGTCATCACATTTTAGCATTCAGAAGTTAAAACACTCAGTAATTTTAAAACATGTTGGGTCAGATGCATTTCTTTCCAGTTCTTGCCTCTGATACATCTTATTACAAAAGGCTCCTTAGCTCATATGAACAGCAGTAACCTGCAGCATTAGCCAGGTCACAACATTACTACAGGCTCTCCTAGATCAACTCCTCAAATCAACTGTGAACAAGTAAATGCATGTGTCAGCTCCTTTCAAGGTCATTCGTAAAGCTCTCCCCCATGCAACTAACTTTAATAAAGCAGATGCATAACATGAAAAGGAGAACCTTGGAAGTCTTGAATTAATTTTTTCTTGGCTTTGCTTTTTATAAATAAAATACTAAACACAATTTGTATAAGCTTGTCCCTCTAAAACTTACAAGACTGGAAAATACTGGTAAGATTTACAAGTGGAGGTACTTACCAAACGTCTCTGTTTTCCTGTTCAAAATAGCTAATCATTTTGATTAACCTTTGATTTAAATGATTATATACCACAGCAAAGCACAAACATACATAAAATTGCACTCCAAAGAAATTCTCAAAGTGCAGATCACATAAGAAAACAGTTATGTCAAAGTGGTTAGAGAATTTATTTACCATGTACATAATATTCAAACCAAAAGCTGACTCCAGACACTCAACAGGAAGGCTCCCACCACATGGGCATTCACATCCAGGAAACACAGTGTAGTTAATCCCATAGCCAAGACAAGACTGCTTCCAGAGGAAACACCAAAAATACCAACCAAATAATAATTAAGCTATAGAAGAACCTCCTAACTATCATCTCAACAAGTACTATCAGTATCTTCTGTAAAGACTTTTATTTCAAGTGCGAAATTGGTGCTAGCACATTAGTCACATATAAAAAGAAGGCCTGAAGCAGCACAAACCAAGAAATAAAATGTAATATCTCACTTTGAGTAAATACACATGAATTCTAAGCCATCTAACAGACTTCAAAGTAGAGAGAGAAAAACAGGATACCAAAGGTAAATTAGACAAAGAGCTGAAGGCAATTCTGAAAAATAAAAATATATGCTGGAAAATTAAAGCATAGAAAAACACTCTTAAGATCCCTTCTCAAAGGATCAATTTGTAGAGAGCATGCACACCACCAAAGTTAGCAAAGAAAAGACTCTCAAAAGCTTCAGTATCTGCCAAACATGGGGACTTCGGAAACCCAGACATCCCCCAGATTATTCAAATTGACCTTTGCTTCACACTGTTTTGGATTGATCTAAGTAATCTGGAAAACATGAGCTCACACTCCTCCCCTCCACAAATATCAGTCTCATAATGCAAAATCAACCAAAAATATCATGCATTAAAAAACCTCTTCGCTTTGGGTTTATGAAAATAAATTACAAGCCATGGCCAATGTAGAATAAGCATTTGGGACATTCAGACGTGCGGCTGAGTTAGCAGCACCCAGCCAGGACGCGGCACAGCACTCAGCACAACACTTCCACCCACCTAAACCATAAAAGTAGAAATAAAGGGCTTATCATTATCAGTGAGCCTGGATGTGAGGGTAACAGGTAATTTGGGGCTTCATCCTCCTTATTCCCCAGGGGAAAGAAATCCAGATTCTGCTGGACATCTGCAGGATCAACCAGTGAAGAGAAAGTTTTCAGGCTGGATGTGATAAAAAGCACACCATGCCTCTCCCTCCCACAACTTCACCAAAAAATAAACTGGCAAAGCCAATGAGACAGAAACAAACTTCCACCTTAGAGAGTAATATTCCCATCCTGGACACCAGAAAGGGCCAGTTGCAAGTGAGGGTCGGAGCTGGGGCAGTGCTCCCACCGGCTCATGGCACGGAGCTGGCTCTGTCTCCCTGGGCTCCCTCTGCAGTGCGGGATCATCAGGCTCCTCCAAAGCACCATCAGTGAGGCTTCTGCCCATATTTTACCCCCTCAGGAGAATGTGATTCCAATTAGAGACAAGAAAGCACCAAGTAATTTATCAGGTTAAATGAGATGCCAAATGCTAGGCTGTAGAGGAGTATTACATACGTTCTCCCTCATAATAAAGAGGATTTTTCTGGGGTTGTGACACCCATTGAAAAGCCAACAAAAATGTAGCTGGAGCAGATGCTAATTGAAAGTGTGCATCTCGGGGCAGGAATTTGAGAGCAAGCCCCTGGTACTCCAAATGTGTGGTCTGCAATATCCAGATCCCATGGCTCCAAAGCACAGGTGGAGCCACGTGCCAACATGTACGAGCAAAATGGGTGGTTGATAAATAGCAGTGAGGCCATAGAGAGAATTTGGAGGTGAATTTCCAAATCTAATCAAATCTGAGAGCTCTACCAAGGATTTTTGTCATACTCGTAGCAGGCAGGATTTGGTTTTCTATGATATATTCACACGCTTCCATTCAGAACTACCTTGTTTCATTACGACGGATTCAGCTGTGCTTTGCAGTCCTGCTTCATTTCTTCCAAGGCAAATTCTTCAGGAGATTAACCTGACACATTTATTCCCCCGATAATATATCCTGTCTTTTCTGATATCATTACCAATTTCAAGCACATAGCAATAAATAGGCTTAAAATTTTTAAAAAGCAGTGACTTGAAAGTGTTCTTGTTCCCACATTCTCTTGGTACAACACATTTCACTTCACAAATAATGCTGTAAGAATCAGCATAAATTATCAAGCCTCTAACCAAAAGCTTCCAGACCTAAACCCCATCTTTACTGGACTTGAAGAGCCTCAGTGCATGCCACAGCTCTAACTGGAGTTCAGGTTTTAAGTAGCTCAAAGTGGCAATTGTTCTTTTCTAGGAGTTCAACATATTATTCTTATGCTTCATATGCACAGAAGACATCAGTGAAGATAAACTGTGCAACTGGTAATTGAAATTAAAGTTGCAACATCTATTACAGTAACATCCACTGTGCCACATCTCTAACACACAGAGAATGAAACAGCTTTTGCATCTGAAGCACCAACCGTGATACCCACTGGAACAAAAATGCATTAAGAAATGTAATGAAATACATTTACACAACATAAAATTCCCTAAAATTACTTACATTGTCATTACCAGTCTTCTACCATCTTGACAGATACAAGTAAAACCCCAGTCTAATTCTGGGAAATGTGTCTGAGAAAAGCATGGCTTTTTCTAAAGCTCAAAAAGCTGCACAGTGTACATGGTAAAGAAGCCTGTTCAAAAATCCAGTTTGATTCTGACAATACTGATGTATATAAAATCTACTCATCTGAAAATGAGAGCTCTGCGTGATCCTTGGAAGAATTCTTTGAAAGTATCTTCCTAACAAAATTTCAGAAAATACCAAACATTTCAGAGACTGCAAAATCAGGATTTTTTTATGAAATAATAAGTAGATAAACTATACTGTCTTTGGAATCCAAGTGACCATTAAGTAAGAGTGATTATGACAGCAATAAAGTTATATTAAAAGAGCCACCAACTGAAAGACTACCCAGTTTAACCAAGCTCCTGGGACCATGTTTTGCATTCCAGCTCTTTATAAATATCTTTCAAACTAATACATTTTTACAAGATTGTAAAATTTGCTTATCATCATCACAAGTAAACAAAAGCTTTCCCAATATTTTAACTGATTGACATTGTAACTGCTACTTTATGTCATATTAAAAAAACCAAACCAAAACAAACAACAAAACCACAAACTACCCAGAGATTGCACCATGTCTGGCTGGCTCAACTATTTTTTTAAGACATAATCTGAAATCCTCTTCTGAGGCCCAGAGTATTTAATAGCAAGGGACAGTTAGGAAGATGAAGATCAACTTCCTATTTCCAGGGTGTTATATACTGTATATGAAGATGATTCCTGAGACACATGACATATTTGGCTCCATCATCAGTCCAAACCTGATAAGGTATGTAAAATCTTGGCTTAAAAAAGGAAAGCCATAAAGATATTTCTTTATAAAAAAAATCTACTTTCCCATCTTCTAACTGAGATCAGGACTAAATCAGTAGCTCTTTAAAATCTGACAGTAACTCAGATAACTAAAGGACCAGAACCAAGCATGGTCATGCCAGGTGCTACTGCAGTCAAATGCAGCTTACTAAATATTTAAGACATATAAACACACAGGACTGTAAATCACTACAAACCAAACTGGTTAGCATGATCTCTGCAAATGCCTCCTGGATAAAGACACATTATGTGCTTCATTCATTTTCTAATGAGCAGTGTTCAGGGGTTTTATTATTATTAATTGCATATAAATTACCATGATTTTTGTATCACTGAGAAGGTATTTAGCCATTCACCTCTCAGAGGAATGATGCTGAACAAAGGTAATGAATGCATGGCATGTAAGTACAATACAGAACACAGAAATTTATGCATTTAAAACATTTAAAATGCGTGGCATTTAGACTACTAGCAAATAAAACATAAGATATCATAAATCTCTAATTGTAAGAAAAAAAGCCCAACTAATGGCTTGCCAAGTCCTTGATACTATTTAAGCAAGAACACTGCCTGATTCTGGAGTGCAAAATCTCCCTAATTCACCTATCTGCATGTATTCCCAACCTCTTCTAAAGTGTTCTGTTGCAAAATTCATTGTATCCAAGATCTGCTAATCATCATCAGGAAACTCTGTTATGCATCTTGAGGACGTACTTTAGGCTCTCAAGAGGAAAAATAAACATGTTTTATTAGCTGCTTTTGGAAAATACTGATTTGTATTTATTTAGAAACCTTTTCAAGTTGCACCACTGTTAAATTAAATATTTATGGCATGATTTTCCAAAGAGTTTAACACCTCTTAAGAGTTTAACATGCTCACTTCAACAGGAGCTCTGAGTGCCCAACATTTCTGCAAACCTCAGAAGTGACAAGGTTTGGACGTGGCGAAGCAGCTTGAGCATGGATGTTACTGCTGAGCTCTGAAATGCAACCAGGATCCTGACCAGCCCCTAATTTCCATCCCAGCACTTCATTTCAGACAACTGAATTGATCATATTTTACTAGAAATACCAGAAATATGACTCATTAATACCTGTTAAATCCAAATAAAGCATAGGCTAAATGCTGTTAGTTAATCCTCAATGCATCCTCACTTTCCTTTGCTAGTGGACAATGTATGTGCTTGGGTCATTAGACATCACATTAAGTAGCAACTTATAGAGGAGATCAAAATCCACAGGGAGTCAAGAACTGGGAAGCAAAGTTGTTGATGTTAATGGTGAGAAGTTGAACGAGGATGAAGCTATCTTGGTAAAATACAGAATGAAGAAGGTACAGCACAGAAAGAAAAGATGTTTGGTACAGTGCAAAAACCTGTATCCCAGTGACAGCAAGGCCAGAGGCGAAGTCTTCCACTTTGGTGGAGATGCCAAATGCCAAGACCAAAGCTAAGCTGCTCAGCCAAAATGGAAGATTGCCTCACTGTCAAATGAAGTCAAAATAAGGGGTTTGGTCTAGTCATCCTTATTCTGCTTAGTCATCATCTTTGATTTAGGAAAGCTGAGGAGAGAAAAAGCCCTTAATGGCTTATAAAGGGACTTTTTATGTAGTCAAGGTGTCAAAAAAATTTAAAGTTAAAAGGCCCAGAAATACTATTGAACAAATTATAACCATTTAAAATCTTCAGTCCAATTACTGAAGAGGAATGCTTAAATCTGAACTACAGAGCAAAGACACCATCTTACATTTCATAATTAAATATCTAAATTTCCTTGTGGCATTTGGCCTACACTTCTGGAAGCAAAACAACTATCTATTTTAGGCAGCAAATAAATATATAACATCTAAGTAAGAAATTACTATACATAGACACAATCCAAATGATCATCCAACACAATCCCATAAACTGAAGACAAATAAAATAGTGGAATATTGCAGACAGGACACATCAATCTTTTTATATACTTTACAGCACACTACAAATCTGCCCAGCAAGTTGAATATTTTACTCATTAAAATAGTAGCTTTCATCACACTATAAAACATTTGCAAATGCAGACCAGAAAACCGGGAAGCATATTTACTATAAAGCTTTATATTTGTGTCATCAATTAACAACAAAAAGTTTGGAATAAAACTAAAATAAAAGCGAATCAAAACAGCTAGCTGACAAAACAGACGGGAACTATATTTTTCAAATGAAGCAAAAAGTCAAAGCTTTTGAACGTTCAGTGTCGTGCCAGCTGATACAGACAGCTTAGAAAGGAAGGACAGCAAATGCCAGGAGTATATGGTGTCTCCACTGAAAAATTCACACATATGAATTTCCACTGATTTTTTTTTTATTTTTTTATTTTTTTTTCCTTTCAGGATGACTAACTCACACAAAAGCAGACCTTTGATAAGCAAACTATAAATAAGGTGCTGCCGTGACACTGCAGGCAAAATAAATAAAAACAGAGCCCCGACATTATTTTAGCCTCAAACAAATGTTTCAGTCCCTACATTGTCTGGCTCAGAAAGATACATAGACAGTCTCACAGACAGAGATAGAAATGAACAATTGCAGTACCTTTTTCCCACACTGTTTACAGGGTTGGCTATATTCCTACTGGCAACAGATTTTCTTCTTGACAGCTTCTTGGTGTTGGTGCTGTCATCAGTGCTGTCATCCTCTTTCTTTGGTGTGTTACTTCCTTTGCTGTTCAGGTCCCTTAGCACATTATAATTAATTTTACTTGAGATTTTCTTCTGTTCTAACATCTTTTCAATTGCCTCTCCTGCTGTGCTGGCTTGAATTGGCTCCCGCTTCTTTGCAGATTTCTTTGGCTTAATTAAAATATAAAATTAGTGGTGTAGATACAAACAAAGTTTCCCTGAAGCAGAAGGGCGAGCTGCAGTTCAGCAGTCCTGGCTCAGGTGCTGCTGATGGGGGGATGCAGGCGACCAGCGTTCCCTCTCCTGCCACTCAACGGGACCAAGAGGCCTCTTTTCCCTGACAGATAAGTGTTTGCTTTTTGCCAAATGCTCACACAATTTATTACAAATTCTTTACTTAGTATTTGTAATGCTGCCAGAGGAGAAACGTGGGCCATTTCTCACACATGAAAAAAAATGGAGTGAACTCCTATAACAGGAACAGGGACCCTGATAGCATCATCCAGCATGGAAATACAGAAATTCCCCTGCTAAAATTGCCTTTAAAGTTAGAGTGAAGCTGGGTCATGACTCCCCTAAGCATCGACAACTCCATATCAAAACTGCAATGGTATTTTATAGCGAGTCCGAATGCAGTACGGGAGAGCATCTAGCGACTCCTCCTCCACACTGAAAAAGGCCAAGAATATCAGTAGCAGCTTTCTAAGCGTGGACTGGCGTTAGTGCCCATGGACAGAAGCAGGAGGTTGCAGACACGTGAGTGCAGCAGCAATGTCACCTGCAACTGCCCTTCCCAGGGCAAATGCTGCAAGCCCAAAGCCAGCGCTGCTGTGCTGCGGAGGTGGGTACGGCACAGAGCCAAAGAGAAATGACACCAGAGAACATTTCTATCCATGTCTGATGCCTGGGTGGGTACGAAAAAAAAAGAACCTCTGTTTCTCATTCAGCATTTTCCTTTTCAAAGGAAGGTTTCAATACTGAGCTCTGCAGGAGATTTATTTTTTAATGTATAATAGCCCCTCTGTTTACCTACATGGGTCAAGTGCTACCTTGAAATTGGAAAGCGCTATATTAATCAAGTTCTACTCGAGCTGTCAGAAACAATACAGAGTTAGAGAAAAACTCCTGTGTTGTCCGAACAAAAAGGTGGGTGTTTGGGTTACTTGGTGGTGCCAACAAGTTATACAATTTTGAAAATTGCTGGGAGGCTGCCATGTCTCTGTAAGCACAGAATGAATGAGAAACTCTGAAGCATAAAACAGTGTTTCATTGTCTGGTTTTGTTTTTATTGTTTAAATACCTAGGGGAAGTAGGAAACTCTGTCTTTCACATTAGTCAGAAAAAAAGATAGAGGATATACACACTAAAAACTAACGTGGATTTTAGTTGCATGTGGAAGATTTGACTTGTCACTTGCTCAATTACACAAAACACTAATGCTGTAAATTGTGAATATATGGCCAATTAGGCTGCTTTAAAGTGCTAAACATGGAGACAGGACATGCCATTTGTTAACATAACTGTCGCATTCTTTATGAAAGGTAGAACAAAATATTCCTTCAAGCGACCGTAACAAGGAGCTGTTCAGTTCTTCATAAAGAAATCATTATTGTAAGAGCAAAGAAAGCTACTGAAGTTATGGCAAGTACAAACAAATTCCCCATGCACACATTAAAAAAAAAATAAATTAGGCATGTCTTAAGACCTGTATTTAAATAAGCAAGCAATTAGGACAGCAATCATAAATGCAAAGAGCCAGCTCTGATTTTGCCATGCACAGAATTTTCTCATAATAGTAATTTAAAATAAAAGTTTGGGCAAGAAAGTGTTTTACTCACCACCTGAAAAATTATAGTCTTATATTTCAGTAACAGGAGAGATACAATAGCTTTTGCTCGTTTAGTGGTGACCTGCACCATTATGGCCATACATCCTACATGGAGCTGATTAGCAAATGTAATGAACTTCCAGGACATTTTCAAACAGACACAATTAGCACACAGTTTAATACCTTGTGTTCCTTATAAATCCCAAGTTCTTTCTCTTTTGCTATTCTTGCTTCCTTTTCTGAAAGATGACAAAAGGGTAACCAGCATGAAGATTACACAGACTGCATATTTCAGCAACACTGGCCAAAAGGAGAACTTCAGTCCTCTATATTTACCTTTTTGTTCCTTCAAATAATCTGCATTTTCTTTCATCCACAGCTCTGCTTTTATCTGAGCTTCTGTTTCGTTAAGTATATACTAAAAGACAAAACAAGTTTATCTACTTTCAGAAATCAACTTGAAAACCACAGGGCAAAACTGAGTTGAAAAACCACTGGCAAGGTCAATTCACGTTCTGTTTTTAAAAGTTTTACACTAATAAAACAAAATATGACTGAGATGTGACAATCAGTGAGCATTTCTAGTAACTTCTAAAGCTGGCAAAAAAACAACAGCATGTTTTCCAAAAACAGTGCTTGGTTTCCAAACTATGATGGGGTTTGGACAGGACTGATTGTACATGGTCTGTAATTAACCTAAAATGATCCTGGGTTTATGATCTTTTTCAGATGATATGAGAGAGTACCATGAAAACATGGTTGTCTGCAAGTAATTCTGCATGTTGATGGTGGTCTGTAATTCAAAACAGTACGGGAACCATTGCCCTGTGCTACCAAACCAGAAACATGTGTCTTCTGGGTAGGTTTCTGCAAAGGTTTAGGCACAGTTACTGAGATTATTAGCTCAACAGCCACATTTGTGTGAATGAAACCAGCTTAGATCACTGGAGTTTTAGTCCTCTAGATTTTAGAGAGTTGGCTTCAGTAACCACATCTAGGCTTTTTTGAGTTAACTTGACTTAGTCTCAGTAACATCATTAGTAGGTGTGGAGCTGTAAAACACACCTAGAAGTATTGAGATGAACTACAGAAATAAGTAAAGAAGTAGGTAGTAGGCAGGCTGGTAGATAGATCTCCTCTTCAATTACTTAAATGTGAAAATAAACCCAGTATTTAGCACAATTGTCCGTGAAACTAAAGTTCTCTACAGCTGATGCTCTTCAGGAGTGAAGACAAATTGGGTCATCCTTCATGAACAAGACATTTTCTTTTTAAGCAGTGGATCCAAGACTTGTAAAACAATGCTGAAGTGCAAGAAAAACAATTTGAGATTTCTCCATCTCATGGGTTTGAGCATTCAAGATTTTCTCTGAAGTAAAATGTATCTATAGGATTTTATGAGAAAAATAACTCCAGTCAAATGAAACTAAAGCAGGGAGGAGTCCTTTCTCTGAGGGCAAACGAGGCGAGCAAACAGCTGCGTAAGTCCTGGTTTATCAGACCAATATTTTCACTCTTTCATCTGCTGCTATTAAAGGTGAGTCGTAATAGTAAAACTCGCTTCCTCCAAGCTCAGTTATTCATCCTTCTTATGCTTTTAGGGAGTTCATAATCCTGGGCTGACAATATTACAGTCTATTGTCATGAAATGAACATGAGGTCATAAAAGCAGAGTTATGACCTCATCACAGAGCCTGGGAGGAGGGGAAAATGTGCTTGTTCTTCCTCTGTGATTGTTTAAATTATGGATCTGCTATATTGAAAACCTTTAGCCTCTCTGCTCCCTCCATACCACGTCCGCTCGATTCACAAGACCCAGCCTAGCAAAACCTGCTTCACGGCTGAAGTCAAGCTGAGTATTTTCCTGCTCCTTCATCCATCACCAGCAATGTTCTGTAGATCAGTAACCCCCATGTGACCTCACCATTCTCAATTATTATGTGCCCCAAAAGGAGATTTTAGCATTGGCGTTATCTGTTCAAGGTACAACTTAAACCAGCGTGGCAGCTGGAGAAGGCATCAGGCTCGGGGTCAGGAGAGCCGGACTGTTGTGTGTTCAAGCGCTAACCTGCTGTGTGGCCTTCAACAAGCCATTTTACACAGCTGTCTGTCTGTCATATTCAGTCTTTATGGTAAAGGGAATCTTTTGCTGCCACACAAATAATAATAATTACAGAAAATGTTACAGAAATCTTTGAAAGAACATAGAAGCTGCACATGCTGGTTTTACAGTTTGGTTTCCATGGCAGCCTCCTATGTTGAAAATATCTTAATTAAATAATTAATTTAGAGCTCTACCAAACTTTTAGAAGTCCTTCTTCAGAGTGAAAGACATTCTAAAGCAATTATTCCATCATGGTAAGAGCAAGCAGCAGCAGCACTCTCATATCTACATAAGTTGGGCAAGGAACATCATATTCACAGGCTTGCGTGAACATTAGTTCTGATCTCGGATCACTGAAATAACTCGAACCTCTCTATAGATCAGAGCAAAGAGGCAGTGAGGGGAGAGGACAAATCAGATAAGAACCATTTTATCTTTCTCAGATAACCAAATGCAGACACCCAGGATATGAGGGCACCTTACCCGATCTATTTCACTGTCGTCGATCCCACTCAGATCTAATTCACCGTCTCCTGTATTCTCACCTACAGAGAGAACACATTTGAATCAGGCAGATGTTTGTTCAAAATCCATCACAATTCAAGTTCTACGGTAAAGTAACACTTAACAATCATCCTTCAGAGGTCTGCATCCTTCTGCGTTCATCCAGGAGGTTTAAGGTGTTGCTGAGTATTTTCAGTATGGGGGGAAACACATGCACAAATTCACCACACTGAATCCATTTAAAATTGAGGAATCAGCAGGTCTTCTTCAGTACTGAAAATCTGTCAGACTCTTCCAGTTGCCTTTTTATTCCCATTTTAATTTACAGCCACAAACGTTCATCAGAAAGCTGGGGAAACCATTTAAAAAATATGACAATTTTTCCTTCATCATAACATGAATTTCTCTGTCAGAGCCTACAGGTCAATGATTTATCCATCAATTATGACTTAGAAAATATGTTCTGTTTTCAGGGAAGCAGCACGGAGCAGTGAAGAAACACATCATGCTGACAGTCATACCACAGTTTTCTCCTTGATTCTGATCTATCCTCATTTGATCCACTTCTGTAAAATGATGCACATTAGTATCCATGAAATAGGAAATCTTAAAACATTTCCAAATTTTAAAATAACTTTTCAAAGCTATGGAAGGGTCTAGATAAATGTTAAACAACAATGACTTTCTGTAATTACAATTTCACAACAACTTTTCTAGTTTTGGATTTATTAAGACTTCTTCTGAAAACACATTTTTTAATACTCTCTCAATTAAAAAGCATCACAGCACAGAACTGAGGCCTAATTTGGGACTGGCACAGGGTACAGCAGCAAAACCTGATTTTCCACATCACATTAACGTACAGTAGCAATGCACGATTAATGTAGTCCAGGTAGAGAAGAAAATAAATTATTCAAGAAAGACTTAGGCTGGGGAACGAAGCAATTTTCTTGGTCATCTCCATTACATCTAATCAAGGCTAGAGAAGAGATGACTTAACCAGTTTACTTGCAGGAAAAATAAACAAATTAAGTTTCAACAATCTGCAGCAACAAATTAAAACCAAAATGGTGCAGAACAGCTAGGAATCTTCACAACTCGTGCTCCCCAGTCCTAGGACGTGCCTCCCCACAAACCAAGACCTCTGAATGGTTTGCTTCCCCAGTCTGGTGCTTTCTCACGGAGCAGAGCTGCTGAGCAGTGGAGGGGGAAGGCAGCAGCAGCTCTTTGACCCAACGGCAGGTTATGGCTATGCAGAGCCTGGAGGCTTGAGGAGCACCAAAAGGTGAAGACAAGCAAAAGCAGGAATTATGAGCATTCCCAGAAGATATAAATGATGCTCTGCTTGGCAAAACTCAGGTGTCTAAACCAGCTGCCTGAAGTTCATGAAACCACAGGGTTGGGAATCCAACCAAAACACCTGTTTAGGAATAAAGGCTGAGCTTCTTCAGGTGCAAAGGATCTGGCTGCTTAACTCAACAAACATTTACTGGTATCAGACACTGAGCACTTATAAATGTTTTCCTAAACTCCCCCTTAAACAATCAACAGAAAGTTTTAAGCTCTTTCCATACCAAGTCATACACAAAACAGGTTTCATCCCAAAGGAAATGTCCTTTCGTAAGGAACCGTGTAACACTGCGCTTCGATTTTCTTCTGAGATTGACTCATAAATCTAATATCAACTTTACCATTTCAGATAATCTGATGTTAATATGACTGAAAAGGCCTTAAGGAACATATCTCATTGCCTGTTACATTTAGAAATTAACTGTACTTTAGCCCCAGGCACCAGATTGACAACTCTTTTCTCAAAAAAATACTTTAGTAGTGTAAAAGATTTTGTAACTACTATATGACTGCTCAGTACAGATGCTTTTCTTCTGGCCTCATTGCTCCACAGTGCAGTAAGAGCAGAACGTTCTGCACCAGGGCCACTAGCTCCTCATGCTGGCACCCCATCACCAAGCAAGCCGGAATGTGACCCAAGGACACGGCAAAGCACACCCTGGCTTGAGGCTGGAGAGGAAAAGCAAGGTGACAAAATACACCCCCGTGTTTTGCTGCCTCTTTAATATAACTCACTGAATTTTTTTAGCAAATGGTAATCATGCAGAGCACAGAGAGGAATCACTGTACACCTTTACCACCCACAGGAGTCCAGGGTATGCTGCAAAACAGCACTACACGTCCCTCCTGCTGGAACCTAGATACAAATTTCTAGTGAGAAAAATGCTTAAATATCCACAGAGGACAGGAGTAAATACTGTAGCCTAGTATCTGAGATGCCTTCCCAGGAGACTGTCCACCTCGGTTTGAGAAATGTTTCAATACACGAAATAAAACAGCTCAACAGCAGAGTGCAAGAGTGTGCCCAAGTCAGAATAACCCATCTCCTATGTGGGAAGGAGTTCATGAAGAAATGGGACTCAAATCGGGTCTCCCATGCTCTGGGTAAGTGGTTTAACTATCAAGCTCTAGGACAGAAGAGGGGACAGCCTCCCCCTTCTTTGTGTTATCTACCTTCTGTTTCCTCAAGGTTTTTTTGGGAAGAAACCCCAACTTTCAATTTTGTTTACCTGAATAAATAAAGGATTCTTCCCCACCCCCATCAAATGCACTAAAATGTCAAACAACTACATAGGCTTGGAATTAGGGACAAAGAAAAAGAAGCCAACCTCAAAAATCACTAGTAAGTTCTGAAAATTACAGGCTAGAAAATCAAACTTTGGAAGTAGTGACAGAACCACTCAATTCACTGCTCAACTTTACAGAAAACTGCATCCCAAAATTATTTGTTGTGAAAACTGCCACACCATCTTAAGAACAATAAAAATATCCCATTGAAATGGAGCTGCCATTGCTTTTATTCCTCATTAAACACCTCACTCTTCCTATACCCTGCTATATTTTTGGATTGTGGATTTAAAATTTAATATGTCACAGTACAGTAGGTGCCTGTTCCCTTACACAGCCCTAATATGCCAGACTGAAAATGATGTAATTTCAGGCACCATGAACAGTTTCACATGTCATTTTAAATATAACTTGTTATTGAATTAGGTGCCAGTTTTTCTCATTGGATCAATTAGCAACAGGGATGGAAAACTCATTCTCCAACTGGCAAATTGCAGAGAAGAATCCAGAAGCAAGTTATACATAATAAGCATTTCTTAGACCCCATAACGGCAGTAGAGGGAGTAATTGCAGGATATCCCTCTGCCTGCAAGTTGTCCTTTTCCCTGCCAAGGCAATAGGCATTCATTAAATGCGAGGGGCTTTTCAGGAGAGAAAGTCCTTAGTTTAACACTTTCACTGAGAAAAAATAAATAAATATGTGTTTTGTTATGGAATGCCAATTCCAAACAGAATACATCCGTTTTGATCTGAAAATTTCCACGGCAATCGTTTCCAACATGAGCCATAAATAACCGTCTGCTCGATGTTATACAGCTCACTCCAGGGCACAGAAAGTAAACCTCTTGCTTTTTTATATACCAGAAAGATCTTCCCAGCTGCTAAACTTTTCAAAACAATTTCTAAACGATCATTTTCTCTTCTAATAAAAGGGTCGAAATGAAATGTTCATTGAAATAAAAACACAGATGTGGCTAACATCTGGTTCAACCTCTTAAAAGCTTATTTAAAAGCAATGGCATCACGTGGCACGGCTCTTAGATATCATGGATTTCTTCTGTTAAGAAAAACAACCACTTTACTGCAGGCAAAAAAAGAAGCTGGGCGTTAAAAACAACAAAACCCCCACAAATCCAGTTTTTAAATGAAAGTACTGTTGGGAAGAGCATAGAGCAAGGCAGCGAGGAGCAGCCTACTCCATCCAAACCTAACATCTCTTTAGCAAGCAGAGGAGGACAGGCACTTCTAGAGCTTTCTGTCATCAAGGTCCCAAATGAACTACATTCATGCCACTCAAAACCATCAGTCACCCAGCCAGCTCCCCCAACATTTAAAAATAAAAACCCCCAAAAGCCCTTTCTTTACAGCATTTTAATGTCTTTGCCAACCGACTCTAGTAGACGCGAGGGCTGCAATCAGACACAGGGGATTAGGTTTGTAAACCTGTAGGATTATTTACTGCTCTTGTCATTACTAAATGCATGCTAAACCCTCTCTCAACACACTGTCTCCCCCTCTCCCTACCTCTGTGCGGCTAGTTAAGTGTACACATAACACGCCATTATGGGGATTTATTGCAGAAGAATCATTCCAGATGATATATTTTAAACCCCACATTTTTAAAAACAGCCATGTGAAGAATGTGTTTTTCTGTTTCTATTACAGGAGGCAGCACTATTTATTGCTCTGCCCAGATAAGAGGATTTCCTTACAGACAGAAATGGAGGCTGAACACTTCCCAGGAAATCCTCTGGAGCAGATATAATAGAAGGCACTTGGTGCTCTGGTCCCATGCAGCAAATACAGCCTCCGTCACACCATTCTGTAGCAGTGAAAAAGCCAAAAGAGTTTAAACAAAGAACCCTTCTACCTATTCAGCACAACACCAGATGCTGAAAAACCCCAGCATTTAAGAAATACTTTAGGGCTAGAGCATGGCAAAATCTGAAAACAGTTGGGAGAGGCTTTTTCACTAACAAAAATCCTTAAGCAACAAACCAAAGAACCTGAGCCCAGGGCACCAGAAAGAGTGGGATAGATTGTTGCTCTCCGGGGAGGAATTAAAACCAATGGGAGCCCCTGAAAGCTCCCACAGATCGTCAGAGGAGCCCGACGGGGCAGAAACGCTTGTGCAGCTAAATCTGCTGAGCGGTGCCGGTGCCGCTCTGGGAGCTGCGAGGAGCAGGAAGGGAAGGCAGTAGCTTAGTGTTGAAAAAGGCACTGCACAACCACACCAGAATATAATTGATTAGCTGATCAGAGGGGACAAGAACCCATCTGGAGGGGAAGATAACTGATTTACCGAGGGGCGTGAAGAGAACAGTCATTAAGGGTGGGTAAGCAGGAGGGGAGCGGCAGCAGCGCAGGGCAGACCCAGTGCCGTAGCGATCAGGTAGGGAAGAGAAATGGATGTGAAGATGCTGCAGCAGCAGCAGCGCAGCACAGAGTGCGGCGTATGAGGATCGATGGGTGAGCAAACGCACCCGCCACACACCAAGGTGTGTGCAGAGTCCGCGGGGCCGTACGAGCAGGGTATGCCATGAATTTTATTAATACAAGGCTAGGAGCCTCCAGAGCAGGCTGGGAGGTTATCTGGGCAGTTTTCAACTGTTGTCAGTCTGACTGCTCTGGATAAGGCAGCTCTTTGTGCCATCCCAGCCAGACCCGCTGTGCCCCCCTCCCACAGCATGCACCCCGCGGCTGCCAAGGGCTGAGGTTTCCCCCGGTCACCTTCGGTCCTGTCATAACGAAAGTAAGACAGAAAAATAAGACATAAGGACAGAGCTAAATTAATTGCACTTACTGACAAAATAAGGTCACAAAAACGTGTGACGTGTATCCTCGTACTTAAGTGAAAATGTTTTTTAGTTTACAGGACCTGAAGCTACCTTGAAAATTACAGCCGACTCCTTCACGGTGCCAATCTGACACCAGGATTTCGGTCTGACGGCGTACGGAGCACACGAGGCCACGCAGACAGCATAAAGATAAATGAAGTCTGTCACTTTATTATTTCCTTCTGCCAAGGCAAGGTTAAGGGGTCCTCTCCAGGCGAAGCCAAGTTTCCAGGCTGCTAGCTCCTCCGGAGAAAGCAAACACACCGCGCCATGCAGAGTGAGGCCCCTCTTCCCAGAGACACTTGTTCCCACCGACAAGGGGTGGTGGGAGGAATCGCCGGCTGGCGCCGGGCTGCCTGGCAGCACCAGGACACACAGCCCTAGCACTGCAAAGTGCCCACCAGCCAGCTCACTGAATTGCCCAGATTGGAAAAGACCTTTAAGATCACTGAGTCAAATCATTAACCCAACACTGACAAGTCCTCCACTGAACCACGTCCCTGAGCACCACGTCTACACGACTCTTAAATACCTGCAGGGATGGGGACTCCACCACTGCCCTGGGCAACCCCCTCCAATGCCTGAGAACCCTTTCAGTGAATAAATTCTGAATTTCCCTTGGCACAATTTGAGGCCATTTCCCCTTGTTCTATCACTTGTTATTTGGGAGAAAAGACCAGCCCCCACCTCTCTACACCCTCCTTTCAGGTAGCTGTCAAGAGCAAGAAGGTCTCCCCTCAGCTTCCTTTTCTCCAGGTTAATTCTCTCCTCATCACACTTGTGCTCTAGACCCTTCACCAGCTCTGCTGCCCTTCTCTGGACACGCTCCAGCACCTCCCTGTCCTTCTTGGAGTCAGGGATACCTCAGTACTTGAGGTGCAGCCTCGCCAGCCCCTCACGCTTGGGCTGTAAGAAATACAGAGGCAAAGCCCAAAAGGGTGCAAATGAAGGGCAAAGAGGGAAAAGACACAATCAAATAAAACCAAATAAATTCCACACATCTGCTACACACCCTCAGCTCTTTCCTCACTCCTGTCTCTTGAAAAAAGGACCTTCTCACAAAGCAAATTGGAACAGGAGCTGGGATCAGCCCTGGCTGGTTTGCAGTCACTGCATCAGGCTCGTCCACATCACTGGAGGCAGAAGGAGGTTTTTCCTACAAGATTTGTCCTTCACCCAGTTCAGAACTACACCCCCATCCTTATTAGTGCCTGCATCTCTATTTCCTCACATTGAGAGTCAAGCTGCGGGTGTTAGAACTCTCCTGCAGCAGCTGACTGATATCCGATGGCCTTCCTGCATTAGCTACCTTCCTACAGCGGCCACAGAACAATTATCCCATCACAGGAACAGACTCTCAAATCTCTATGCTTAACAACATACGTGAATGAATTATGAGAAAAGCTTTTCTTACAGCCAGTCATCTCTCACAGAACTTTTAGTACATGCTGCACACATTTTTCATAAATTAAATTTTGATTTAAAAAAAAAAAAAAGGCAAACCACCAACGCTGCTGCTTTTCTGGCAGCACATCCACACTGAAACAAATGCTATTGTTTCACCTCTAACCAAACCACATTCACACATTTTATATGCAGTTAAAAGTTTATGCCACTAGTCTAACAGACATGGAAACTTGTTAACTTACAACACTAATTCATCAGAAAAACAGTTAATCACTCCATTCTTTCCAGAATTCCTCCCTGCAATATATAGGTTTTTTAAAATAGGTAGTACAAAAATAGTCCAGCAATAAACAGTGCCTTTCTGATTCTGAAGATTTTTCTTTGAAAAGGCAAGCTCGTGCTTATTGAACTATATGGCAAGATAAAAAGCCCTTAAGAAAAAGTCCTTTCAACCTCCCAAAATAAATACAGCTGAAAGTTAAGCTTTTGAACTGAAGAACATCTTGACACTGTCCTCAAAATCAGCAGCAGATGTTCCTCTTCTGGAATAATATTCGTGTCTCCCCCAACACCTTTTGAAAATAGTGGAAAAGAGCATCTTTTATGCAACCTACCTGACGCAACTCGTTGTTCTTTTTGGAGCTCACAGCCCTGCCGCCATGACCTAGTGCTCAGAGGACAGCTGCTCTCAGCAATATGGCAAAAACTATTTTTTGCTCATGAAACCAAAACCCATCAGTGATGAACTTGACAAATATTCACCCAGAAACATACTAATTAGCTACCACAAATGACATTTTTCAGCTCCCAAGCCCAGAAAGTGCATGAGCTCCAATGCACAGACACAAGTCTTCTCCAACTCATGATTTCTGTGTCTAGCAACGCCATGACCGATCACGGCACTCCTGACAAAGATGCAACAAATCCACATCTCAGCGCTCATCCACACATCCACCCCCTCCTTCTGAGCAGTTATGAGCCTAAAAAGTTCTTAAAATGCAGACTATTAAGACATATTTTCCCTACTTAATTGCTCTTATCCATCCAATCACCAATTCCCTGCTGTATTTTCCTCCTTTGCCTTTATGCTGTTCTTGGCATCTTTTCTCTCCTTTCCCTTCCATCTCCCTTCCTTCTTTTTGGTGCCTTCTGGCCTGTATTTTCTGCATTTTTTTTAAATCTCTGCAGGGGTATCCAACAGTAACAGTTTATATAAAGGGAGAGGCCAAGAAGAAGAACTGACCAGCATCTTAATCAGTTCCCGTCTCCAAACCCCGCAAGTGCACATCGCTGCCGTATCTCTTTGCAGAGGGCTGGGGCTGTACAACACCCTGGAGAGCCAACAGCAAAGGCAGCCAGGCTCAGATCAGTCTCCAGCTCACTTTTCCCGTGCTGCCAGACCACTGTGTAAAACAGCAAGAGCGCTTTACACCCGAGCCAGCCGTAAAGGGAACAGCTGGTTTCATGTTTAAGTGCTGAAGCATCATTTCTGCAACTGCAGCTCACTGGTTAAGTAGCCAGGTCTTGCTGTGGGTGCTAAATGCTCTGCTGTCCGTCCCTGCAAGCCCAGGATCCCTGCCTGGCCGGCACTCAGCCACCCCAGCAGAAGGACATATGTTTTATTGAGAAGTAAATCTACTTTAATGTGCCGCCCTCCCTGCATCAAATAAAATGAGACAGGCAGCTCTGCACTACAGAGAACTTAGAAGCAAACCCTAGAATTTTGTTTGGATTATTTTTTTTTTATTATTATTATTAATTATGTTCCACCAAGGAAAAATTTTAAATACATACAGCAACATATACACAAACAGTTTTTAAGCTACAAAGACACAGGAAAAAGGAGACTCGCAATACAACACTTCAATGTTAATTTGACTGATTGGAACTCAAAAGCAAAGCTAACTTGTTTCCCTAGGACATCACTGCAAAGTCACTGTTGGCTCAGATGATGGCCCAAAAATTAGAGCAATTTTCCCTCAGCAGAAGCACAACTGGTTGAACTGCCACGAGGAAGTGCAAACCACAGCCCAGCGTAATTCCAACACATCTCTTGCCACGTCAGTGTTACCACCCTTACCCTTGCACTCCCACCCCACAGCTCCCCACCGCTGGGACAGGCACACAGGCCAGAGCTGGGCACTGAGAGGCCACAGAGTCACATCCACGTTACCCTGGCGTGTGTCAGCTCTCCCATTTATGAAGTAATCTTCCTCTAGCTCCCAGCACCACAATCTGGACCAAAGAGCTGCTCCAGGTTAAAAACAGCCTAGCAAAATAGCTCATCCAGACCAGTAAGAGGAACATCCTGAACTTTCCCCTTAAAATTTTCTTCTAACCACCCTGACGGTGTCTCAGCAAAGGTGGGTTAACTTCTAGCCCTTCCTTTGAGGTTCAGAGCTGGTCTATGGTAGATCCGGTGACAAGCTCAGCACCAGCCACCAGAAGCCACCCAGAGCAGAGAAATGCTTCACCAGGCAATTATTAGCATTAAGACAACAGCACAACACAGTGTATGAAATTATAGACCTGAGTCTTTATTTAGAAGAAAAAAAATCAATTTGTATCCTGGCCATTTACCACACTGTCCAGGCGGGCTGAATGGTGAGAAGCTGTTAACTGAAAGAAAATTATCAGGTAGGAGATTTCTCATTTTGTTACCCAGCTTCTTCCTTCCTTCATTGCTAATGAGAAATAGCAAGCAGGGAATTACAGAGATGGGGAGAGGAAAGAGAAGGTGTAAGTTTATTCTTCTTATTTATTATTACTACAGCACAATAACAGGCAAGAGCAGAAGCTCTCCTGTAAAAAGCAAAAGCTTTGTAAACGAAGCAGTTTGGTGGGAACCTGGCCCAAAGGAGAAAGCCTCTGTGATGGATGGGGGCTGGATTCAGAGCAGCTACCGGGCAGTGTTTTATGCTGCCAGAACTATCAGAGGCATGGAGCAGAGAGAGATGACACACATAAGATCCTGACTCTGATTCCGTGATCATGACCACCAGTTGGGTTTTACAAACGTGGAAGTAAGAGACATTAGTTTGACTTCTTAAAAGATAGCAGCTACAGAAATGCAGAACCATGTTAAGAGCAACAGATGGCTGCAGCCAGCACAGACCATGCTTTTAAATAAAAATCAGGGAGGTTGCTCCATTTCACGTTAGATAGAATCACAGAATGGTTTGGGTTAGAAGGGACCTTAAAGATCATCCAGTTCCAACCCCCTTGCCATCAGCAGGGACACCTTCCACTAGACCAGGCTGCTCAAAGCCTCATCCAACCTGGCCTTGAACACTTCCAGGGAGGCGCAGCCACAGCTTCTCTGGGCAATCTGGGCCAGTGTTTGAAGAAGTGCTGTCTTTTTGTGTGTGACCATGCCCAATGGCTGAGAAACAGGCAGTAAAGTACTTCTCTATCTTGCTCTGGACCTAAACAGAGCTCACATATGAGCCCTGCTCCAGGCACCAGGGCATTTTTGCATCTGTTTGGGCAACAACATTAAGCATATACGGAACTCTGCAACGTACAAGCGTTGCTTGGGTGCCTCCAGGTGACAGCAGAGCACAGAAAGCTCACTTGGTCATCTGGTCAAGCTGCAGCACAATCCTGCTGTTGACAGTATGTGTTCTGCTGCAAACTCCTCAAGAGGACATGCATTTGTTCCTCCTCCTCTCCCCAGATGTTTCAGGGACTGCAGCAAACATTTTCCCAGATGTGCAGTAGACAGTGGTGAAGGATTTTAACATTTTGCCTCCAGCAGCTCTGAGGCCCCAATGCCTTGGCATTTGGATAGACTGAACCGTAAGCACAGCATAATTAGCATGTGTATTCCATATGCTTGAGATTCATCATTACAGAGCTGGAATGCCCTCCGACACCACAACTTTCCTGGAGAAGTTTCATTTTTCTTCTTCTTTAAAGAAGAGAATAATTTGTCTTATTCTCCAGGAACGGTGGAAAAAGGTACTTCCGTGCACAGGAGGTTTCGGTGGAGCTGGAGAAATAACCTTTCCCAACAAAGCTCAGCAGCATGATTCACCTATAAATAATGGAGCTGGTTTCAAAGCTAGCCTTTCAAGCTAATGGCTATCAGAAAGGCCAGCCATATGCTTGTACAACCTGTCATTCTGATTAATCTCAACATCTGACTGTTGTATATAAAGTTTATATAGTAACAGGACTATATTTAATATGTCATTTTAGCTAGGTTACGTATTGCTGATTTTACAGTTTCTCACCAATCTGCCATTCTCCGGGGTACAGGCACACAAAAACCTCTCTTTAAATGTTGATTAGATGCAGAGCAAAGTGGATGAGTTTAGAAAGATTTTAGTACGTCCCAAAAACCAGGTAGACTGGTAACACATTGCAGAGAGAGCACTGGAAAAGATAATGTCCCGCATCCCATTACATGTAATTAATTCTTTATTTAGATATATCAGGCCTCTATTTAACGAGGTATTGCAGAGGCAAGAATAAAGTCACAAATCATGGCTCAGTCTCACATACACTAAAAGGATTCATGGCTCTTTCTGCCATGCACCAGTTTTATTTTACAGCATATGGCATAATATCAAAGTTGGTTTTCTTTAATTAACTGAATAACGATGCTTTCCCATGAGGCTTACTCTAAGTTCACCATAACATACTGTATTATGGCACCAACTCTCAGAAACATGACTATGTGTCCACAGCCCACTTGGAGAGAGGGATGTGCATTTCAAGTACCAATTCATTTAAACACATTCAGCATTAAATGCAATACTGATTTCTTGGAAATAAGTAAAGTTCATTTTGAGTTAGCTAAAACAAAGTTATCTCCTAAAAATAAGCTTTGGATAACTTTTTACTATTTCATTACAAAATTAAACCCAACCCACCAGATCATAATTTCAAATTCAGACCTACTATCCTTTCCTATGGAACAGATGTTTATTTATATTTTATTTATTTCTTTTACTTCTTTAGATAAGACTAGGATGGATTGTGCTTTATGTTAGTTTTAACTAGGCAAACTCTTTCCACAACAGACTTAATCATCATTAACCATGCAGTGAAATAAGCCCAGGTCAACAGGCTGACAGAAGGCACCGATGAGGGAAGGGCTAGCAAGGTGCACAGACAAAAGCCCTGTCTCCTGAAAGAGTAAGATTTTGAATCTTCCTGTCAGGATAAAGCTGAGAATACTGAAGTCCAGACAAAACACTTCCATGCAATTCCCTTCATGCCATCAAAATCAACATAAAAATCTTTAAATGCTAAAATAAAGCCAAGCAAAGGAACATTACTGTCAACAACTGCCAGCTGAAACGAATGATCTGGGTTGAAAGCGTTTGCTGACGTAGCTACAAGTTGCCACAAAGACTTCAGGGCTGTGGCAGCAAACTGATCTGCAGAATAGCTCCTCACCTCCTGATGAGATGAACCAGGCACACAGACCTCAACCCTACCATCACCCCCAGGAATAGCTCCTCATGTCTTGCCATCACCCCCAGGAATAGCTCCTCACCTCCTGATGAGATGAACCAGGCATGTGGACCTTAATCCTGCCATCATCCCTGGGGAGCAAGGGGATGAAGCTGGAGCTATGCCACTCGAGGGCCTTTTGGGAGCAGGATTATATGCACCTTTCACTCTAAATTGGGCATAACAGAGCCAAAATAAGGTCAAATTACTATTTCTGGCAGCAACAACGGAGAACCCGTGACTTCTGGCCTTCGCCCAGAAGCAGTTTGCAAGTCAATGGAAACACCTGATAGCTGGGACACCTCTGATGGGCAGCCAGGGCAGCTGTGCCAAGGCATCCCTACCCAGTGGCATCACTGCAGGGAAAGTCAGTGAAGGAGCACCACGAGGCTGTGCAGGCAGGAATCCCAACCTCTGCATCCGCTACAGTTTAATTCTCAAGGTGCTTCTCAGCTCCTACCGAGAGACGATTTCATCACTGCGGTGACACTGCAGTCAATCAGCTCAACCCACCAAAGTGACTGCGCATCTACCAGCCATAAAAACTTACAGCCTATGTTATCCCACATTTTGCCCAAAAGAAGAGGACAGATTTGAACAATACAAAGTCATCTAAATCACAGCCTTAATTATAACAGCATGAAAAAAAAAAAAAAAGAAAGAAAGGAAACAAGAACATCCATTTCAGGCTTTTGTGTTATTTTTAGACACTACATTTTTCTCCATATTGTAGTAAAATTAAAAGTAGAAATCTTTGGATGCAGCAAGGAGTATAAGGAAGCTTGCCAAATTTTGGTAAATCAACAATTAATATAATAGCAATTAATTCAGAAGAGTAATGACATGACACTACAGTGTTCCCTGCCTGTTCTGTCTCAGTGATTGTTTTAAAAAAATCGTTAAGCAAAGAAATAAAATAAAGAATGATCTCTGTTTATTTTTTTTCTAAATTACCAGTACTGAAACTCATGCTGGTATCTGAAAGTCAGTCTGGGCTCTCTAGTTATACATCCTTATTATCATAAACACTCCACAATTGGAAATCACTTTTCACGATGCTTACGCCAAAAAGAAAATAGCTGTATTGCATCTGCAGAACCAAAAGTAGTAAAGTGTAATAAACATTCATCTTTGTCAGTGGCTCTGCAAACCAATCTGTTCGGCTCATAGGTGCCATTTTTACACAGTTGCTTTATTGCTACATAATTATTGATGGATCAGCCAAGTGCTCTCTCCAGGAAAGACTGTTCTTAAAAATGAGCTTGTTAAAAGTTTAAGAGTAAACCTTAGGATAAAAAACAGCAGTTAGATTTCATTTGATATAAACTTTTAAAGAGGGAAAAAAAAAAAATTGGAGGGACAATTTCAAACAAATGCTGTGTTTCAGGCAGGCATGAAATTGAAGCAGACAAGAAACTTTAATGCGATAGAAAGAAAGAATTGGGGACATCTGTACCGAGAATAAGTTGTAAGTAGCAGGAGGAATTATCAACCCAGTGATGTGCCAGCTCTCTGCACTTCAATTGCTTCACAGGCCATACCATAAAAATTGTTTGCAATGAAAGCAGTATGAAGAATTCCTACATCTTATTGCTCCCAGTGATATTCTACCCAGTTTGTGTGTGTGTACCGATTGTAGTCTTTCAAGTACAACACCGTTTGGTATTAGTATCTGTTTAAATTACTCGCCCACAAACACTGTTCCGTGTTCAAAATACCTCACTATTAAATTTTCTGTTTCAGTCAAAGTACTTCAAGAGTTTTTATCAAGCTTTCAAAGGCAAGAAAGTTTCATGTGAGCTTTCTGAAAGTCAAGATAAAGCAATAAACTTTAAATTTAAAAGAACACTTTTCCAGGAGAGAATTCAGTGTACCTTTTTGAATTCCCTCCCCACCTTGTTAAACAAAACCTCTTCATTGCTCACGGATTTCTAAGTGTTGTATTTCTGGAGATGAACTTCAAGCATCAACTTTACTCTCTCTACAAAGACCCTGCATATAAAATGAACCTGGGCAACAGCATATCTGGAATTGCCCATTTCTGTTCACTGAGGGAGAGTAAAAATTTTCCAGCACTGATCCTTCAGTGCAAGAACAAATGCTACTCTCAGCCTCCAAAAGACACATTCTTCGCTGCTGCAAAGACACAGTCCAAAGCGCTCCCTCCTCTAACCCCAGCTGAACTGGGAGTTAGAAACTGGGAGTTTCTGCTCCCAGTGACTCAGTCTCTTGGGAAAGAAGTTGGCACAGGAGCTTCGTGTCAGTTCTGCAGCAGCGACGGAGCTGTGAGACACGGTGGGAGCATGGAAAGCAGGGCTCGCAATAAGTGCAAAAAACTCTGGCTTGAAGTGCAAAGAGAGACTTTATGGAAAAGCAACTTCTCACTGAAGTATGTTTTATTTACTGAAAAACATTGCCAGAATACAATACCACCACTGGTGACACAATTTCATGTTGATACGGCTGCTGCTGCATTTCAATACATGACTTCTATCATCAGGAAATCAGTAAGGACCATTAAGCATAACTTACAAAATCAGTCATTTGCCTTGCTCCTTTATAAGGGTTAATGATTTGGTCACAGAGCACTGTTTTACTTCTTTCCCATCTGTGAGCACACAGTGGCTTCCCCACTGTAACTAAACCAAACATGTTATTTAAGTAGCAAAATTGCTGAAAAATGGTACCCTTTCACCCACAGTACAGCTGTTTACTTCTGGCTTCTGTGTTTATACCTATCTCAAGAGCCTTGTTTCTTGCTCTGAATTTCTTTCCAGGTATTACTTAACAGCATTATTTACTCTTTCTCATTTCATATTCATTCCCTTATTTCTACTACACAGTTGTAAACGTCCAGGTCTTTCATCACAGAAAACAACTTCTACAATCCTAGGTGTACAAATTTAGTTGTTTCGATACAAAAGCCGAGCCTTACCCTCAGCTGCTGGCTTTAAAAATAAAGTATTTTCTGCTTCCTTTTAGCAAATCTTGGCTGCAAAAAATCCCTAGAGTTAACTCTTTGCCATTTCCCCCTGATTTGCAACTACCCCTTCCCACACAGCCTGCTGGCATCTCCTCCTCTGACCACTTTGGACATTGACCCAACACAGTCCACACAATCCTAGAGAAAAGATCACAATTTTTGTTATTAATAACCAGCCCAAAGTTGGTTCTTATCTGCCAGCTTCTACAGCTTTGCACCACTGTAATTAATGAACACCGAAAACTCTAAATGCAATTTTTTCAGCCCTACTGAATGCCTTCTGGTGAGTGCATACGAAAAAACATTAAATTGAAAAGCTGAAGAGTACAGTAGCCTCATGTTGACAGGTCACTCTGATTTGAGGTCAAGGCACACTCTATATTTGGCTGCTTTGATTATAATTGCTTACAGGATAAAAAATAAATAGCAATTATCTCATTGTCACACAAGAAAAAAGACCTAATAAATGAATCAATCCTAGAGTAATGCTGAAAAACAAATTATTTTAAAAGCAATCAGGAATAGTAAAATTCAGCTTCCAAAATTGTTTTTAATTGCCAACAGTGTCAACATTAATATTATTTCTCTATTGGATAATACATCCATTTTAGTTATGAAAGCATTTAGCAATCTGAAAATGTCAAACTACAATTAGACAAGGCTAAACTCGTGACTGTTTTCATCAGCAGTCTCTAGTGCCATATTTGAAATCCCTAATTACAAGGGTCATCTATGCAAGTCACAGTCCAACCCATGCATACACACATTTATCTTGACTACTAAGACAGTCCCACGGATTTCAGACCAACAAACAAACGAGACGAAGTGTGTAGGGGTGTGATGAAGTTAATCCTTAAGAGGATACAGGAATTAATCTTTCAAACTAAATTCAAAGCTATCAAACAAAAACAAAACAACAAACTGCTACACAAAAATATTAAAACTTAGCAGAAAGCTCACTCCATTTAAACGGTTTCCTTCGGTGGATTTTCAGTGTGCAGGTTATTGCCTTTACCAGCTGAATTTGTACCACAAGAAAATAAAGTTCTAAATGGAGGATTATTTCAGCTTTTTCAGAAGAGCAAGACAAACGCAAAGTGGTCAGGATCCACCGCAGCACCGCACATGGATTTATTACCCATCGTATAAAACCCAAAGTAGCTAAGCCTGGCAAATCTCTCTGCGCTGTATTTCCTTCTTCCAAGGGCACGTTTTGTGGCTCCTTGACCCAGGTTAATAAGTCTTTATTCTCAATAACAACTGAGACCATGAAGCCTCCCTGAACTGAACCCAGGCCTCCACTCCTGACATTTCAGATACCGTGATGAATTGCTCAAATAACGTCCACCTGAGCAGGAAGCTTTCCATGCAAATTCAACGTGCTCTCCGTAGCCTCCACACACTTCACTTTCTGCAGCTCTCTAATGAACAATTTGAGTGTTCAGTGAGTTTTTTGGTGAAAGACTTTCCTTCCTTTTTGGCAGAAGGCTAGGGCAGGAATGTCTGTTTCTTCTACAAACTGGCCACCTAACCAAATAACTGTGAGTACTAATGGGCTCAAATTCTGGCAGGTGTAGAAAAAGGAAATATCATATAATTCTCATACTAGCAGGGAGTTGTTCAGGTTTTTTAGCCAGGTTTCCTGTGTGCCTGGAGGTGTCTGCGTCGTCACCCTCCAACACCCATCTCCCTCAGCCTTGTTTTAATCCACAGCCTATTTCAACCAAGATTTAGGAGCATGGCAGCGATTCCTGAGATGGTTACGTTTGAACAGGTTCCCTGAGAATCAGCCCCCAGAAAGACAGGAGCAATTATAAATGCCCCTGAAAGTATCTCCCAAGCTGAGAACCAGCATCTGGTCAGAAGTTAGGGAGTGCAGACAGAAGAAAACCTTGAAAAGAAGCCCCAGCAGAATGAAAATCTTAGACTGGCACCTACAAATGTAGAGGCATCTAAGTCAATCATGAAACACAACCCTCCCTTAGTATTTGGGGAACAACTGCTTTCATAATTCTGCTCTTTAGGCATAGGAAAAAAGACCATTTCTAAAGTCACGGCTAAGTTTCTCCTCCTCTCCCTGCTTGCCCAGCTCTGTGTTCCTGGACATTTCCACTTTGTTAAGCCTAAGCCTAGGTTAAGCAGATGGCAGCAGATCTGGACATCCCCTCAACACAATGGAAAACAATGCATAAAAACCTGCTTGGGCTGATTGCTTCTCCTTGATCCATTAAAAAGTGGTATTGATGCAGCAGCACACACATGTCAAATAACACGCTGAAGGATGCACCAGAGCCCACATTCACCATGGTCCCCTCTTCTCCCAGTTGCACGTCTCCAAACCAGAGAGACAGCGCTGCTGCCGCCTCCTTCTCCAAAGAGCCTGCAGCCAGCAGCCACATGAAGCAGTGAGAGAGGAGAAAGCAGATTTTTTGCCTTTTTTTCCTCCAGCAAGGGAGGATGAAGCCGTAAGCGCCATGTTAGCCTTTCCATCCAAGTGCAATGTAAGGCTTTTATGCTACTCAAATTGAAAACAAAACTGATTTTCCACCATGCTTGTATTGGAAGAACTCAGGACAGAAAAGACAAGTTGCCCACTGCCCACTCGGCAGTCGGGATGAGGCAGGAGGTAGGTAAAAGAAATCCAAGTCTGAAAAAGCTTTTAAAGATTTTAAAACATTTCCCATTCCAGACCAGAATTTTATGAAACAAAAAAGGAAGAAAGGAAGAAGCAGGGAAGGAGAAGAGAAGGAGAAGGGAAGAAGAAGAAGGGAAGAGAAGAGCATAAAGAGACTCTCCCTCCCTGAAACAGTTGGGATAGCAGGTTGGCCAGGGGCTAAGGGCATTCATTCACATGGGACATGGTCAAGTAAGGTTTAGGATCGTTCAGCTGAGGAACCCTAACCCCTCTCTCCCAACCACAGCATTCATTACTCCGGGATGTTCTTCTTGACCAAGACTTCTGACAAAACAACACACGTTTTCCTATAAGGAGTGTCTGTATTGATAAACCAATCCCTTGGAAAATTCCTAAAACATCCACAAATGCTTTAAAAAGGTATTCACATGATTCAGCTTATGCTTTCATTCAAATTTATCTCCCTGATGCCTCTAACAAATCGCAGGTTTCTCTCCAAAACTCCTTTCTAGATTTGTCTGGAAATCTTTCAGCCAAACTATATGATGATTTTTCATCCCTTAACCTTCCCAGTTACTCACGGCATGAATATGGAATGAATTTATAGCATTCCTATCCTTTAATGAAATGCAAAGATCCTGCATGAAAAAACGTGTACACAGATTTTGGAGTAACACATGCACACGCAGTACTTGTGGGTGAGTGATCTACATAGTCAAGTAAGAAAATTGCCATCTGTAATTCATACCCAAGACTCCAGGTATCAAAAATCTGCGTTCAAAGCAGCTGGTGGTCTCCTATTACCATGCTGGCTGCAGCAAGCTCTTCACATCTCATTAACAGCATAACGAAGGCTCAGTCGGGGGTACAGTCTATCAGGGCTGCCAACCATAGGCACACAGAGGCCAAATTAGAAAGATTAGCTTGTATCAGGGTTTTTATTGCTTAGATCTCAAAACCGGGAAAGAGCTAGTCCTGCCACAGAAAATATTTTCCAGTGAGTAAATGGGACACAGAGATGATGATCAAACCCTCAAGGTGCTCTCAAAGGCATGACACAAGGAAGATGGCACCAGGCAGGTCACTGCTCACTTCCCCAGGTGGGGCTTAAAACCACAAAAGCAACTGCACCGTTGAAACCAGAGACAGAAGAAGAGCGATCAGGATGGGGACACAGACACTTGCATTGATGACCAAGTGTACTTCACATTTGTAACACACTTAGCACTGAACTCAGCAGCTTTATTTCTCATGTATGCAGTAATTATGATTTAATGGGGCTTCATAATGTTCTCTCTAATTACTGATTATATTTTTTGTATACTTTCAGATGCACGTATACATTTATATATTTTCAAACAGTTGGCACTGATGCACTCAACAAAATCTGAGGAAGAAAGAAGGATGTTAGAAGAAGAAACCAACCCACAGAGGGGGTCAACACCCATCCACTGACGAGGCAGCAATGGGAGAGCAGTGAGCTGGCCCCGTGCCATGCAGCAATCCAGGCTGGGGCTCCTGGATGGGGCAAACATCCCTCCTCCTCGCGCGTGCTGCCAACAGCCGTTCTCCAGCTGTTTGCAGCCTGTGGGTCCTTAAACATCTTTCCACAGCAGCTCAGATCCTGCTAGAAATGTCACGTTTCTGCAAAGTTTCCTGCCAGCAGTGCTGCCAGCACTGGCTGTCTGCTGCTGCCCAAAAAAACCCAGAGGGATCACATGCACATGGATTTTCCCTCACTGGGTTAGGGAGCTGAGCCTGCTCACGGAGGGATCGAGAAAGACCCAGAGCAAGGACAAAGTATGAAGTGGGAGCTGGCAGCTGGTCGGGTGAGGAGGATGAAATCTGGGGGAAAAGAGTAAGAGCCCACCCCTGTCTCATGTAAGTTCACCTTCAGCCACTTTTCACATCCTCCTGAGTAAGAAGTTGCAAAGCGCTGGTACACAGGGACAACAACTGGATCAATGAACGCTGTCTGCATGGGGTCTTTAACACCCACAGAAATCAATGGCAACATCTTTCGACCTCAGCCCATGTCAGATGACGCCTGCAGCAGTAATGGAGGCATAAACACAAGGAGCAATAAATGAGCAAACTATTAATTACGAACAAGCACAAAACCTTTCTCATGTATTCTTTGTGAAATTAGCAGCAAAGGCAGGTAGGTGGGTGCCTAACCAAGCACAAGCTGGGACACGCACGGTGATTTCTCGCTGCAGAAGCCGCTCACTTTCATGAGGACGTGCAGGAGCACGTTACCACCCGCTGCACACACATTAGTTAAAACTACTGCCCTAAATGACTGCATGTGAATTTCGATTCAAAACAAAAACTAAATCAGGCCTCAAACACTACCTAGACTAGGAAAGGCAAGTTACATAAAGTCAGTTTGTAACTTACACCCTGTGTTTTACCATTATCTCTGTTATTATCAGACTTTCCTCACTTTCAGCTCTCACCAGAATTAAGTTTATGACTTTCAATTTATGTGGCAAGAAGAGATGAATTGGCAGTGCACAGCCTAGCAGAGTGACATGGGAAGGACAGGGTGACAGCCAGCAAACATGAGAAGGACAGACACACCAAGAAACATGATAAATTATTTGAAGTGGTATAAAAGGGACATAAAAATAAATTGCAAGGGGAAATTTCACACCAAAGAACGTATTTCTTGAGAACAAAGTCCATGGTGTTTGACTGTGACAGCCTCCTAAAGGATATGGTGCCTGTTTTGAGGAACAGCAGAACCAGAAAGAGCATGTAGAGCATGGAGAGGATGCTGGGATGCTGCACAGACAGACTGATGTACCTGATCTCCACCTCTGAAACTGAGATTTCACTATAAAGCACTTTTATCATGGAAAGTTTTTTTGAGGAAGAGAGATCATTACAGGGAGGAGAGGAGATACCCCATATTTAAGGAGGCCAAACATTGCACATACTGCACCTGCTTGCTGAGCTCCTATTTAATAGTCACCTGCTCAACCACACACTATCACCATGAGGGTTTGCTGGGAATCCTCACCACACAGCACCAGGCATACTGTTTCCAATGACTGCACTGACTGGACATCATACATCCATCTGACAACATGTGGAGCCCTGCAGGAGATACAAAATCATCCCAGCTAAGGTCTCCAGCCCAACCTGACCCAGATGGTCCACACAGTGGAAAACAACTCAGAGTTGGAGAGGGTTGCGGGAAGCAAAAGGTTCCTGGTTTATGACTTACACAGCTGTTAAAAAGGACCAAAACCTCACCTTAAATGTGCAGTATTATGATGACTCTCTCCCCTCTCCAATAGATTTAGGGATTGGAACGTGAAATACCACAGCAAACCTATGGCCAGCTGAGATTCACAATATAAATTGAACTAAACTAAATTCAAATACACAGGATAAATTAAGGAAATTTTATGATCTTTCCCTCTTCCCTCCACAGGCACCAACTACTCTTGTTTCAGTATAACTATATTTGTACTATATTTTAACTATATATAACTATAACTATAATTGTGCCATCTCAGATTAAACTGTGAGCAACTGCTCTCATCCTGTATTTAGTTTGGAAAACTGCCATTTCTTTTTCAGACTTGAAGAAGGGCCCAGAAACCTGGAAATTGTCTAATTTTTACAACTATACTAGTTGCCCTCAAAGAAGAAGATTCTACATCCAGGTAGAAATTTTTCCCAGTGCTACGAGGCAGAACTCAAGACATCATCACCTGAGGTGACAGAAACTTCTATGCTGGTTTTTGCCAGGGTTCAGAGCTAAGATGCAGAGGTGACCAACGGAAGGCACCTTAGTAAGAGGTTCTCTTTACTCTGTGTAGTAACATGACAACTGCAAGTCAGGTGTACTTCCCAGCCTGTCTGTCTGACCTGGTTCCCAGTCATCCACAACACATCAAGGCTCCCTTACTGCTCCTGAACCCAGATGACTTTCTGAAGGAAACCAGGTCCTCAGAAGGTCGATGCGCCCGTGCACCGTGATGCACCCACACCACGCAGGCACCGCGTGGCATGGGCTTGGAGACTGGGAACTGTACCCCAGCACGACTACCCCACAGTGCAGACACAGGCAAAGTGAATGTGATTGAACATGAAACCTAAATTATTGAAATTAAATTTTGCAGTGACTCTGCTAATTTAAAAAAAAAAAAAAATGTTTGGGGCAAGATCTACAACCAAAATACAACCAAAACAGTACATCAGCATATGAGTTTCACAGCGTATTAAGAAAATAATCACCTGTTCAAACACCCACAATGATTTATCTGAAGCACTAGAAGAGAATGAACACACTGAAACCTACTCGGTTCTGAAATTCAGTTAATTTGGCACATCCTCAACTTTCAACAGAAAACAAACAGCAAAAGCAGACAAGCCATAGCATGAGCAGCCATGCACTCTCCTGCCCACCTGCCTGAAGCCCGACTCAAAGCAACATCACCTGGCTATACCAGCTTAGCTTCATCTTTAAACTCAGTCCTCAGCCTACCCATTAGAACAGTCAATAGCGATGCCAGCTGAGAAACGTCCATCACTGGGAACTCATTTTCACAGGTCACTGGCTAGCCAGACAACAACAGCTTCTAGCCATTACTGACCTCTCTTCAACATGAACCGCTGATTTCCAGGAGAAAGACGAGCCATGAGCCATCCATTTTCTTACTTGTAATTAGAACAAAACCAAAACCACTCAACTGTTCCTATATGTTTGTACAAAATATAAACACAAAACCATCCTGCTACATTTCTGGGATGCAAACACCAACATAATAAGAACGTGAATGCATTCAGTTCATCTGCAGAGGCAGGGAATACCTCATTTTAAGCAGGTGCCATTGAACAGAAATTAGGATCAGAGCAGTTTGGATAACAAAACATTCTGCTGCATCAACCCCCAAGTAAACTGACAAAAGCAGTTCAGACAGGTGTGTCTTGTGATGGAAAAATTAACTGTGATAAAGAATATAATGCCCTTTAGATAGGTTCCACTCTCAGTGTCATTAAGATGCAAAGGAGTTTTAAAAAATGTCATCTCCATAAAGCTCAAGCACATGTAAGAAAAAGCAAACAAACCTGCCTGGATGACTGACTGCTTGCAGTACTGTCTCCTTTAATGGCTCTGGCAAAACTGGCTTCCTTAGTTCATCAGTCCTGCTCCCACTGTACTATACAGAGTTATATGATGCAGATAGATCTGAAGGCTTTAAGAAAAATGGAGCAAAACCACCACAACACACAACCAAAGTCCATAGGAAAGTAAAAAAGCATAAAACCACTTATTTTCTCTTCCAAACATTTTCAGTATTTGCCATTTGCAAAGATGCTCAATCAGAGAGACAGAATGCATCATGTTTGACCCCAGCAAAATGTCTCCTGAGAAAGTCTGTCATGATGTAAAACTCTCATCCTTGGGTTTTAATTTCCAGTCATATTTACAGGAATCTGCTTCCTCCAATTTCCTAATTGAGACTGCACAGCTTGAAATGTGCCCATCAGCTATCATATGACTGCAAATCTACTCAACTAAGAGATACACATTCTCAGGCTTCAGAAAATAATCAGGCACTCCAGATTTCCCTGCAGCTTCCTGAGGAGCAGATGCCAATGACCAACATCAACAACCAAGACCACTTGTCCCACCCAGCCTCACAGCTCCTGTACCTCAATGTTGCAGTGATTCACGGAATTGCTATCACAGTAACCATCAAGATACATGGAAATTACACAACAAACCCACAACTGGCTGCATATGTCCAGTCTGAGCTGAACTGGTCTCCTACTCACCGGGCTCTTGGTCCTTAGTGGAGATGCACTCTTTTATGGACTCTGTTATGCCAAGACTAGCTGCAGTGGGGAGCGGGCCAAGTAAGGATTCCAGTGCGGGTGGTCTTACAAAAGCTTCATTTCCATTTCTGCATTCCCCATCTTCATTTCTTTTTACTCTGTCCTTCTCATGAAGTTCATTATAAAAGTCCTTGTTTAAGTGATTAGCTGCTGCTTCCAGTTCTTCATCTTCTGCCTCCTCCTCTCTGAGTATGCTAGAGGTACTATCTTCTATAGAATCTGTAAGGGGAAAAGGAACCCCAGCAGGTCATTGCACACCATCTGTCACAGAAGCTAACTAAACAGAGGGGTGCTCACTTAAAGAATAAAAATCTTTAGAGAAAATCTGTAGAAGAAATACATAATATTTCAGTACAATGTATGAATACATGGAGCTTCCAGATGCTCTTCAAATTTATGACCTTGGCTATCAAAATGTATTTTTGTGAATACAGTCATAATTTAAAGTAGAAGTATTGTGTTACCAAATTATGGCAGGTAAAAGGGCTTTGCGAGAGAACCTGGCTACTTGCTGGTATAATTATAAATCAAAAATAGCCAGTTCAACCTGTACAATACCCTTCCATATAGTTTAGTCAACTGGGACATTTGGTGACAGAAGGGTCTAGATACCTGTCCACTGCACTTTCAGTGACTAAAAGGAACATTCTCAGATGCCAGTGCCAAGCTCATACTACACCAGGAAAGAAAAACAGCTGAAGTCATTAATGAACTACCATTGTAATGAACAACGTAATTGCTTTGAAGACTGATACTTGAACCAATTAATTGGCAGAGAGAACCCCAGCACGATAGAGATCTTGTACTATGGAAGCATGTATATGATCCATAGTACATTTATCACAATAAAGTTCATACACTTCAGATTTTCTGCAGGATCTGAACCTGTTGTTATTTAAGTAGTCTCAAGACTTTCCAGACTTACCATCTCTAGTGTAATTTGCAAATACGCCTTTTGCTTTTGGTCTACTGTTTTCTAATTCAATCTCTATTTCATCTTGATAGCTTGATATTTCACCTGTGGTGTTGAAATAAAAATAAAATTCAGCAATCATTGATGTGATTTTGAACAAATGAGTGATACATTACACTAAACACAATTTATACCTTCAAAATCCTCCAGCTTTTTTGATAACGCCTTCTCAAGCTGAAATGAAAATAAAATAAAGGTGAAATTACTAAAAAAATCCCACAACTTTGTACTGTTTGTGAACTATATATAGAGACAGAGCATGATAAGGTATTTCAAGGCAATAAGCAGGTTTTGAATCCCAGCTCAAATTACCTTGTAGTATTAGACCGGTAAGAGAGACAAGTTTCAAAATACTGACCAATTTCAAATGTTCTCTCACTCATCTCTATACTTCCAAAGGAACATTCACTCTGGCAAGCTGCAAATAAAAAGACCAATTCTTCAGCAGTCAGACTCCATGACTGCACCGTGCCTGTAGATGTGAGCAAGTGCAAGCACAGTGCTGAAATTGCAGTGCCCGGGCCAGACATAGCACATGGGTGATGGCAGGGTGAAGTGCTGACCTACAGCACCTGGCAAGGCTCTTGAGAACATCAATAACACGCCCACAGACCTTTAAATGATAGCATATATAGAACAGTAAAAACAAAAACCCTGAAAAACTAATAATGTAAGATTTGGCTATGATGGTAGTAAAATCTTCTCCTCTGGTGCCAGCTTTCGTCCATGTTCTGTAAAGAAATTAAACCCCATGAGAACTAATCTCTGTGGAAGCAGGTGCTGTACCACACAAAAAAACAGCAGTCTCGTTAAAGTAATTGGGTTATTGTTTCCATATATGTTTAAAAAAAAGGTTGTATGTAATGGTACTTCTCCTGATCATCAGTATCACCTTAAAAAAATGAAGTTTCTGATCCAGTCACAAAGCTTACACCTTTGCAAGCCTGATCCTTGCTAGCCAGGGTGAAAGAGTGCATACAGCACACAAAAGAGAAGTGCAGACATGAGGACAGCTACTCAACGACTGCACGTCACAAGCTCAGCTTAACTTGTCACATGAGAGACTCCAGTTTTGCAAGAACAAAACGATTTGATGCTCTGGTAAAAGGTCAGAGCACAAGAAAGGAAACACACGTGCAGCAGGAAAGCAAACATAAAAGAGATAACATTGCTCAGTATAACTGCATCTGCTTGCAAATGGGGGAGCGTCTGGGCAGAGTGTGCTGAGCCCTCATCTACAATACAGCAGTCGTGCCCTGAGCACCAAACACTGGTATCCTGCAAAGCAGGGAAACTCAGCTGGTGCCCGTTTGCTGGGCCACCCAGACATCCCCATCTGCATTAACAAGAGCAGGGACTCTCTACGTCCCTCAGTGGCTGGCTAAGACAGCAGGCGTACTCCGATCCCTCATCAGGGGATGTGTAAAGCTACATTTGAAGCTACATATCTGAAAGAGCATGTCTCTCCGGAGGAGGGAGCAAAAATTATACAGGAGAAAAACTTCTTTTTTTTTCTTTTTTTAACTTAGAAGCTATCCCTTTGTCAGTAAAGTGAAAAAATATCCTTTAATTAACGAGTATGATATGCATTAATGCTCACCGTTCTCTAAAGAACCTCAAAATAAATGTAATTAAACCTTACCAAAGGCTGGTCAGTTAGAATTTACTATTAACTGATTCAAAAAGGAATATACAAAGGGAGGATAGAGGAGAGAAACACAGAGAGCATCCGGTTTACAATTCACCTGCTGTATCTTCAATTTTTTTTGCCCAGCTGTAAATGAAGGAGGATCACATTCTTCTTCCAAGTCAATCTTCATAAACTCATCTATGGTTAGCTGACTTGTTGGTGTATCTTCAAACTCTGTCAACCTACCAAAGCATACAGCACATTATCATAACATCTTTAAGAACTTCCTTAAAAGTAACAAAATTTGTCAAACTGCTAAATTAACAGAATAAGCACATCATCCTTAGAAACTCTGGCTCAAATGCAGACTACATTAAAACTGAAGTGATACTAATTGTTTCATCTGCTGCAAAGAAAGTATCTTTTCATATCACAAATTAGCTTTTTATTTATTAGAGCATGTAACACACTCATTTTTCAGCACATAAAGACTGAACAGAAATATCGCAGCCACTATAATCAATTTAGTATAGACTGACAAAACCGAGACTAGAAACGCAGCTGTCTCATTGCTTTTGTTATCAACAACAACAAAACAGATTCCCAAACTTAAAATATCTGCCATCAATGTTTAGGAGCATGCTCAAAAATATTCCTGTTATGTTAGCACGATTAATTTATGCAAAGCAAATGTTAAAGTAGCATAACTTCAGCAGACTGGAAGGGGACAAGAAGTAATCTTCCCAGGACACACAGAAGCAGTAGTAAAATAAAGGGATTGTCTGCTCATTGCACAGACAGGAGAGATGAACCCATGTAATTTTACAATAATATACTTTGTATTTGTTTAATGTTTGCATTTTAAAAGCCACTACCTATGTGAGAGATGGGACTAGTTCCATCAGGAACTGCCATGAAAGCAGCTGAATCTTTCAAAGGAACTGAATCTTAAATGAGACCACACTGCCATAGCCTCATCCACAAATTTCAGCATTCTATACAGGTGGCTGAGAATGAGGACATCCATTTTATAGATGGAGAAAGTGAGACAAAAGGTTAAGTACAAAGCCAGGTCAGGAAATGTCTGGCAGAATGCTTTTCTGACAGAAAGTGTCCTTTTAATAATATCAGCATTTTCCATGGGAAAATGGCAATGATGAGTCTGCAGCTGCTTCACAAGAAGATTCCCATCTTCCAGAGGAAGCAAAGCTGACTACAGCTTCCATCTGCAAAGCTAGGAAACTAAAAATGGTGATTCAGTACTCCCAGCACAGGCCCCTTCAGCGTTTCTTCTCCATAAAATGTAGTCAGGTTTTCTTTTTTGCCTCTGATTGCAACAAAATTCCTTCCAAAGAAGACATTTTCTGTAGGACAGAAATTCAGTTTCAAACCAACTCCAGGGTCAAAGCCAAGAGCAGCTCGCTGTGCTCTGTCCCTATATCCTATCAGTACCTGTATTTCTTTTTTTTTTTTACACACTGAGGAGCAAGACAAGCCTGCCCACACAAAGGGATGTAGGCATGCTGCAACTTCAGGACACTTTGCCTGGAGGCACCCTGCTCCTGGAGCTCAGTCCTCAGGCCACACGTGGCATCTCCTGCCGTGAAACGTGCAGGAAGAGCCGGGCAGCTCTACATAAAACCAACAGCAAGCAGCACGCTGAGCCCACGCACGCCTGTGCCGGTCAGAATCAGTGCTGCCGAGAAGAAAGCCTCTGAAACCAAGTCTCACTTTTGGAGTTCAGGCATCTCCACAAAGTCCCAAATTAGCCATGTATTTGAGAGTGACTGACAAGCCAAAACTTTCACTCAGAGTACCAGGGACCAGCTCCCTCCTTCTCTCTTTCAGATCAAACTGGAAAGGAGAGGAGGATGCTTTTGGCAGCAGCAGCAGCACCTAGCTTTTAATTAACAGACTAGAAATCTTTCTCAGCATTAACAGGCTGCCAGCATGCATTACCCACCTTCCAGGAGGGAGCCTCGTCTATCAGGCTACAGGAAAAACCTGGCTGGGCATTGTTATGATTTTTTTTAATTCAGGATGCATTTAGTGCCAAATCTATACATCACTTTAGGAACATGGATCTTCCCAGCCACCATCATTAAACATCCATCTCTCCACGTATGAATCATGCACTCACAGGTAGTCCCACTTCAGCAAGGCTTTTCCTTTCAACCAGCCTCACCTACTTGAAGTGTTATTCTCCTCCCGCTGTAGAAAGTCAACACACACTTTGGCAAAGACACCCAGTTTGTTTACACCACGCTTGCTCCCAGTTTGAGATGAGCAGCTAGACCAGAACCCAGCCAAAATAGCAACACCTCTGGGCATGCGGAGCAATGTAGAAACCACCAGTAGCAAAACCAGTCACTTATGAAGCAAGGCTGGAGATGAGATGACCATGCTTGGGTTTCAGCACTTAAGACCGTGCACGTCTCTTCTTGAGGACACCTGAGGCTCTGTCTGTCCCTCTCCTTGTCCATCATGTTGTGTGACTCACGTCACGTACCCTGCACCGCACCCACCACACAACAGCCCACAGGTAAGCCAACATGAGCTTTGCCTCAAACACCAGCTTCAGCCCTGAGCTAAAAACAGCAGCACAGGTCTCTCCCAAGACCTTCAGTGCATCTGCACTAGGACAGGACAGAGCTACATCATGTTTGGTGGTGGTGCTACCACGGAGCTCAAAACCACAGCACAGTTCAACCATCCAATCCATCCACCAGCATCCAGCCCCATGCCCCTGCCCTCCTCTTCCTCAGCCCTGACCCAAGCCGAAGGGGGCAAGGGCTGAGGACCCAGCGGTGACGGCTGCCAGCATGATGGTGTAGGCACAGGCCAGTGGCAAGCCCAAATATCGAGCAGCATGTTATTTCTTCACTTCTCACTGGTCTTAACCACGAGGCTCTAGCCTTCCTCTTAACGAAGAACCATCCCTGATGGTCAGGACCACAGTTTGAGCACCACCTCTGTGGGAGAGCGAGCTGCTCATTCAATATTTTCTCCTTGAACTTGATATAAATAAATACCTGCCTTTGCCAACCACTTGCCTGCCTCAACATTTTCCATTGGCTGATATCCTGTCTATGTATTTTTAAACATTTCTTTAATTTTATCCAGTGTTTGGACACATGCCACCAAGGCAACAAACTGATGCACCCAGCAGTCTACACCGCATGAAACAAGCTAACATTAGTTTGGCAGCTGAGAAAAACTGACGCAACCTTAATTATAAGCACAACAATTTCAGGGGCGAGGGAGTGCCCTCATGAAAAAAAAAAAAAGAAAAGAAAAAAATAGCTACAGGCTATTTTTTAAGTTCCACATAAAAATTATATCCAAGTTCATTTTGCACTTTTGTTAATCTAAAAAAAAAAATCTAGTAAGAGTTGCCATTTCAAGTTATGTGCAGAAGGAGGAAAATAAACAGATATACAAATTAAGATATTATTTCCTTGGCACGAATTCAAAAGGGCTCTAAAAATTGAAATTTGGCAGACAAATATTGTCTATTTATAGTTGAAGCAGAGGCAACCACTACAGCTCAGGCTAAGATTCAACTTCCAGTATAAACCCTCCTCTTACAGTTTCTCACAGCAAACTCTTTCAAGCAAACTCCTTTGGGAGAAAAGTTTTTCCAGAGCTTGGTGTCATCTGCCTCTAACCCCAACCCTTTTATTCAAAGAAAAATTTCCACAGCTTTTGTTCCATCTGTTTACGGACAAAACCACACCTCATCTTCTCATAAAGCACTTTTGTGCACGACACAGTAAACTGATTCTGTTCACACTTAATTTAGCTCCCAACAAGGGAAACTGGGTCAATCATTTTGAAGTTATGAGCAATGTTTTTTTCACTTTGTTTTGTTTCAGGGATACCATCCAGTGAAGACTTACAAATCCAGTTTACAGATAAGGGGAAAAAAAGTGCAGCTAGCTGCTTGATTTTAATGTTGAACTGAAATTCTGCAGCAGAGAAGTGTGACAAAGCACATAAAAGAATGTCTTCAGGAGTCCAACTCATGAAAGCTTCAGGAGTCCAAGCTCAAAGTCCAAGAGGAACCTCTAAGTAGAGACCATTTAGGAAATGCCATGGTGTCTTTCTACATACACACAATCAGCACCTAGTTACAGAAGAACAGAGGTATCTTGTGCTGGACCTCTATACAAAAAGGGCAAACAAATTATAACTTCAGAGACAATTGGGTTTTTAAAGAGTCAACGTGAAGTTTAGCCAGAGCAGACAGCCTTTAAGTTACCTGTTGTGAGATGTCTATTTAAAGTACTTAAAATATTTTATTAATGCATTAAAAAAAAAATAAGTTGAATATTGGCATCTTGTTAGCAGAAATACACAAAAAAACCCTTTATTGCAGGATAAGCTGATGGTGGTAATTAAATTCCCCTGATTTCTCCTAAATTAACAATATAATTAAACCCCTAAGTAATAACTTAAATGCTATCTACATAATCTTAGCTGTCATATCAATTACAAATGCTCTAGTAATAGATCAGCTGATTTGCAAACTCTGGAAAAGTAAGGGATTTACTTTTTTATCTCAGTGAAGTACTAAAATGCTGCAGTACATCCCCACTGTTTTAATGTTCAGCAGTGCTCTTACCACTCCAAACCCGTGCACTCCCTCACAGGAGAGAAATTCAGAATTTGTACTGATGTGCCAAACCATCACTATCTTTTATACTACAAATTTATCAGTCTCCTGCATCAGCCTTCTCTCCCCATTTTTTTCCAAGCCATACAATGTTTATGCATGAACTATTTATGGAAGTATGTAAACACATATCCTGAAAGTGATACTTAATACAGAATATGTATCACAAATAGTTATTAAATGCTCCCTACATGACATAAAAAAAAAGCTTTCCATTATCCACCAGTATATAAATAACAGAAGTGTAATCTCCTTATACATAATCCTAATATATATATATATATATATATATATATATATATATATATACACACACACATATATATAATTTTACTTGTACTTGGAGCAATATAAAAAAAGGATTTTTAAAGCCTGTATGAATATCTCATTACTAAAGGTAAGGACAAAATTAGAGATGATCCAGTTACTGTGGCTTTACAACTTACAACTTATCACCTGAGCTGTGCTAAATTAGTCTGTCTGTGTTCCCAGACCAATGCAACTGTAAAGAGAAATATTTTCACTTAAACAACTTCCATGGTGTACTACATTATTATATTTCACCTCCTTTTTGTAACGGACTAAGAACATACACACACAGTCATTTACTGCAAATTAATTGGTGACTGATAATTTACGGTGCTCATTTGCTGGCAACTCTCTGTAATTTTTCTAAGTATTAAAGAATGAGTACCTTGAAAGACTTATTGTACTAAATAAAAGCATCCTTTAGAAATAGTTGCTTTTACTTGCTCACATCAAAACAGAGAATTTAAAATTATTCACAAATTCGTTAGCATAAACCTCAAAGCTGTGATTCTGCAAACACTTCTACCTGTGGTTAACTCAGGTTAACACTTCCACACACGGTCAGCTCACCAGTTATCCCACCAACAATCTCCCTGGCCATCCCAGACGTCTGCCACTCTAAACCACCTGGAATTTTTTTGGTCTTTATTTTTTCCCCACTGTGTTCACACCATGCTAATGAAACAAAATCCTTTAGCATTCCTTCAAATTTTGTTTTGTTAGCATGGTTCCTCCACTGTGGTCTGTCAAAAACATTCTGTGATCTCTTGGAAAAGAAAAATAGCGCATTGCTTAATTTCCTAACAGCCGCTCAGACGAGGAAAGTCAAACACAGGAAAAACTGTTTACAAGATCTAAGCCCGAATTAGTGCTAATAAGTTAATTATTGTATCAAAAGTAACAGACACCAAATAATTTTGAAATTACAGTTTTAAAATAAGTATGAAGTACTAAAATATATTAAGGAGTCTAATTAATGCATTAGCTTACTAGCTGTCTAGAAGCCAGATTTATAAAAAGGAACATTGCCTGTAAAATTGGATTCCTCAAAAATAAAACCTTTTTTCATTAAAACAGGCAATCCAAGTTACAAAGGTATGCAAGAACAAGCCACATGGATCAAGCTGTATTTTATTTGCCATACTAGGAAAATTTCCAGAAATCATCTATAAGCCACTTGAAATTATTGAACTGGAGACATAAAATATATCTCAATTTAGTTTCTTAGCTTACCACAACAGTGGCCAGCGAAGGAGCTCCACAGCTGCTGGCCTGAGATCAGAGCCAACACCACCACAAGCTCCTTTGCATGAAGTAACTTGCCCAGTTTTCTGAAAGCTTCTCTCCATACTGCACTTCAGGCAAGAGCACTTACACAACTGTGACGTCCTGAGCATCCTCGACCCTTCCCCATGCTCAAACACCTTCGGTAAACAGCTCTCACTTAATTCATGAGGAACCTTTCACAGGATTTTAGCATGGCTTTACGTGGACCACAGCCAAACACAGACTTCTTCACGTCTTTCCCTTCAGTCCTGGCCTTGACATGACTTTGGTGTTTTGGAAGAGACAACCTCACAGCCATGTGCATGCATCCCTGTTACCTTCTCTCCCCATCCCAGCTCTGGATTCACTCTGCCTGCGCTCGCAGAAGCCCACTCGGCTTGAGACAGCACGGGGAGCTTGGACAGGAAGTTTATGTGAGCTATATACTGCAGAAATGAAAGTAAGAACAGCTGCAGGCAATACCTCTATCTCTAAGCATGAATCTTTAATTTTTCCAGAAAATTACAAACAGAGTCATTGAAAGAGCTGTAGCTGAGTCCCCAGGATGTGAGCAAGGACCCCATTTATGAAAGACCCTGAAGCATCTCCAACTGGAAAATGGAGTTCCTTCAGAACAAGTCTTGTCCTTCCTTCCCCAAAAATGCTATTTTGTTGTGAGAAAAAACATTCACCTCAAAAATGAACCCTTTAAACCCATTCTGGCCTTTCATTCCAATTCCTTCTAAATGAAGTTTTACTTCTTCTGAAGTTCATCACAAAAAGGTTTTTTAACAGAGTACTTTATGGAACTGAGGAGATATTTTTTATGTAAAAAGCAGCTCAATTTAAAGATAAAGGGAGTAACTCAAAGAAGTAAAAATGCAAGTGTTAACAAAGATAAGCTGATTTTTTTTATTATTTCTATTGAAGAAGTGCCTAAGATCTTCAAACAGGCATAAGGGCCACATGGTATTAGATAATGCACAATGGACAAATATAGCAAAAAATATTCTTACTGCAGATAAGACAGAATTTAGTATGCAGAGAAAGTGTGCAAGAGGTGAATAAACACATGAAGGGGCAGAGCACGTAAAGGTTACAAAGGCAGCAGCAAAGACAGGTGCATTTAACACAGGCACAAATGTGAGGATTAAACTAAATAAAAAGGTTGGGTTTATTGAAAGTTAATTTATGTTGTGTCCACAGATGATTACATAGAAAATAACAATTTGACTAATTAGTTAATATTTGTACAGTACTCAGAATATATAAAGTTATATATAAGTTAATATCATTTCAATTAGACTGGAAATGAGATTGAATTATCAGTGCATTTATTAATATTTAATATGTTCACATTCAACAACAGTAACAAGCTTTACATTTTAATTGTGTGCTTCAAAACATGAAGCCAGAATGCCCTGTGAAGTAATTACAAAGTTTTCCTACCAAGATCCTACCAAAAATCCATGCATATTAAAAATAAACACACGTTTGTTTTTTAACCAAACAGAAGGTTAAATTAAGAACTGTTGATTCGAAGATGAGTGAGAGAATCCATGGGCCATGTTTTGTTGCTTCCTTCTAAACCAGACTCCCTTTCACAGAATCACAGAATTGCCCAGATTGGAAAAGACCTTTAAGGTCATTGAGTCCAATCACGAACCCAACACTGACAAGTCCCTGACTAACCCATGTCCCTCAGCACTGTGTCTACACGACTCTTCAGTCCCTCCAGGGATGGGGACTCCACCACTGCCCTGGGCAACCCCTGCCAATGCCCGAGAACCCTTTCAGCAAATAAATTCTTCCTCACATCCAATCTAAACTGCCCTTGGTGCAACTTGAGGCCATTTCCTCTTGTCCTGTCACTTGTTACTTGCTTGAATAGATGGAGCCCCACCTCTCTCCACCCTCCTTTCAGGTAGTTGTAGAGAGCCAGAAGGTCTCCCTTCAGCCTCTTCTTCTCCAGGTTAAACAACCCCAGTTCTCTCAGCCACTCCTCATAAGACATGTGCTCCAGACCCTCCATCAGCTTCGTTACCCTTCTCTGGACAGATCACTCATTTTTATGATCTGAAGGTACATCATGTTTTTGTGAACCTCTTCCTAAGAGATATTCCTCCTGTACATGATGGTGAGAGAGGTGATGATAGACTACAGGCACACAGGGCTTGGTGTTCTCCAGCTGATGGACAACAGGGTGAACTAATAATCCCCTTCTACCACTTGCACCAGCTGCAAGGAATAGGATTAGAAATAGCACTCTTCTTAGGGAAGGGCTGCCACCTCTTCCTGAGGGTCTTCCCAGAACAGTAAGCCAAGCAGGGCTTTCTCAGAAAGCATCGCTCCCGCATCCTCAGCCAAGCTACTGATCAACACAGCCTTGTCCCCCTAGGGACTGTCCCTCCACAGGGCACAGGGAGAAGGCACCTCATGGCACTGCCACCTCTTCCCAGATTTCTGCCATGGAAATCCATCGTCACCAAAAGCAAATCCAGCTTCCAATGGTCTGTGCTTCTCTAGGAGCCATGGAACCACCTGGGAGCTAAACAGTACCACAGAGCAGAACCTGCAGGTTGGACATTTCAGCGTTATCTGGGCTCCTGTTTGGTCTCACTTCAAGAGCAGTCAGGGCAAAGCCATCAGCAGTGAGTGTAGCATCCAACATCGTCCATTAATGAGCGTTCATCCAACTACACTCAACACCTTCACAAAGCAGCAGTAGCTTCTTACAAACCAGAGTAACTATAGCAATAAATAAAAGGAAATAAAACTGTACAACAAGCTGAGAAGCAAAGAAATCTTTAAGAATATGAAACAAGTGCTTATTAATTTAGACAACTGCTACCCAATGGCATTTTGAGAGGAATTCTTGAAAGAAGAGGAAAATCAACTGGAGTGCAGAAAGAGTTACTCAAAGGTATTTTTTTTATTTGCCTTCGTTAAACACTATATAACGTGCTCTTATTTGAAAAACATCAATCAAATTTATAGATTCGTGATAAATACAGTTGTAATTATAGCTGCCTGAAAATAATTCAGCTGTCACATTTACCCTGTCAAAGTAAATAACGCTGTCAGTTTAGTTGATGTGTGTGACTTGAGTAAACATTTCAAAGCATGAATTTTGAAGTAAGATTTCTTCACTTGAAACAATTGCTCAAATTAATTTTCCTTCCAACTCTAATTTATTATGCTTATTTTCTTAGTAAGAACGAACTCTTTAACTATTTAACCAAGGCATCTTGAAGCAGATTGTGGGCGCATAAATCATTAATCATACAAAATGCACATTAAAACACATGACCTGTTGACCAGAGGAAAGAAGTGGCACTTGTATTGCTCTCTCCTTATTGTTGCACCACCTTAAAGCACTTCAAACACTTTAAATTTATCCCTGTACCACCCATGCATGGTAGAGAAATAGCATCATTCCTGTTGCACAAAGAAGATCTGAGGCAAAAACATTTTTCACAATTAAGAAGTGAATATTATTAACAAGTATTAGACATGGCTGGATGTGCTTAAGATGCTCTCAGTGAGGTGGAGAGAAAGAGAGACAGCAGGGGAGCTTTCTAAAGACAAACCTTGGTAGAACAAACTTCAAAACTTACTGATGGTACAAAAATTCCCAACTGGGGACAACAGAAAGCAAGGTATTTCACAGTTAGGTCATTTTTTACTGACTCTACAGGGAAAGAAAAAGTAAGAACTTTCAAAAAACTAAAATGAGGGAAACTGGGTGACTGCTTACTTCATCAAAACATGGAAAATGCTACTAGATATTTTAAAAAAACAACACCATGTCAAAGGTACTTGGGAAATTCCCACTTTCAGGCTCACATTCTGCTGATAATCCCTCTTTGGACCCCTTCAGTGAACTTACCTCATTAGACTCACTGCACTGTCTTCTATTTATTAGCAGTGCAACACTATAAACAATGAACATTTCAGCAAAATATTTTGAAAAGTTCTGTTCAATAACAGCTAAAAGACAAGATTTATCAGCACTGTGCTCTGGATTAATTAAAAAAAAAAATCTCACAGTACACCCTCAGCTTTGAGAATCAATCGTTTATTTCTTCTGAGGACATGACAACACTGTTAACATTTCTGACATAACATTTTTTGCCTTCAACTCTTCACCTGTTAAATGGGCACAGTGCTCCTCACCATCTTTGCTAGGCATCTGAGGCCTTACGTAAGAGGCAGGTGTTAAAATGAGCAGCTAAAACATGTTGTACTTATATCATTCTTGGCACTTCTGAAAAGAACAAGAACCTGGTTTTCTCTGATATACATTCATTTTAGACTACACCACTTTTCAGTACTGTAAATGAAAGATAAAAGCAATAAAACTGCACTGACCTTTTCCTTAATGTAGACTCACAAACCTTGACCACCCTGATGACCTCTTTAACAGTGCGTCGGAAATCATGCATTCTTGCTGCCACTAGCAGAGCTAGAGAATAAGCAGAGAAAGTCAATGTCAAAAAGAGGAAAATTTCCTGAAGAAAAGCAGAAAACTGTCAGATAACTAACTATACCCTCTCTTTGCCCCTGCCTTCAGCTAAAGAGCTGTAAATGCTTATGCTCAGCTGCGTGCTTGAAATGCAGGTGATTAACTGAATTTTAGGAACAAACTTTGCTTCCTATCCAACAAAATTAAGCTGATTGCAGATTGCACCCTGAAAAATTCTTTGACTTTTAGGAAACCATGGTCCACTACTTAAAAATACAGCATAATAACATCTCATTGATCACATGTTTTCAAAGTTATCATCTTTTTAGCAGAATTTACTAGCCCTGAATAAAAAGATCTCCAGCAAAACACTGGATCTGCTTAAGCTTTTATTCTCATCACTGTCACCACTATCATTGTCTTGCTAGTGCTCAAGTGCTCTCCTGCAAGACCTTCTATAAGGCTAAATAACGAGCTGTGTTTACATTAGTGTGTTGATTCAGAGCACTAGCTCTGTTTTGAAGCTTCACCTCCACTCTCCCACTCATCGTGCAGTGGGTCAGTGTGCGGAACAGTTTTATGCATACAAAAGTGCTTCCTTTCAGACGAAACCAAACCACAGCTCCACGTCAGGTCTGTGTTTAAAGTCCTCAGTTCCTAATGGCAACACCAGCGGCTGAACTAACAACTGGTCCTTCAAACAACGTGTGGTACAGACCTTAGGCCTGGGAACCAAACTAAAGCCAGTCCACAGGACACCACGTGAACTCTATATTGCATGGATGGATGTAGGGGACTCAGCATCACCTGCCTCAATCTACTGATCCATGTCTGTTGAATCAAACTACTTCTTGTGTGGATATATTCTGCGTAGTGAATCAAAGACCAGGCTGCTCTCCCATTTAAGTCCATATTCAATTTTTTAGCAATGTGCAATACGCAAGTACTATTTACAAAAACAGGATATAAATTTCAAGGTCGCATAGTCCGGGGTTCCCTAAGGTTTGAGTGCTATTTCTCATTACAGCATGCACATGTAAGATCTTTCAAATAAAATAAAGCGCATCCATGAACTCTGTGACTATCGACACTCTTCGTTACTCTGACTTCACTGGCTGGTACTGACTACCTTTTAACCTAGTCCTCCCAAACGGGTAGGTTTCTTGTAAGCATCATGACAGCAATGGATCTTGGAAAAAGATGAAGAAGGATAGGAAAATTATCTCACAGAACAGGTCAATGAGGGCATTTCTTGCATAAGACTCTGTGTAAAGACACAAATCAAAATGTTTGCACTAACGGTGTCATTTTAGCTGACAAAAAAAAAACCTTTTAGCAGCTAGAGCTTGCAGAGAGTAGAGGTGAGAAGAGCACCAGAAAGGAGGTCAAAAAATCCAAAATGTAAGATATAAAGGATCTAAGCAAGTAATGTAGGAGCAAAGGCAAAACCAAAATTTTGAGTTTCAGAAACTATTTCAATTAAGACCTATATAGTTTGTAGGTGCCTGACAGCACAAAACCCAGAGAACATGGCATAATTGAGAAACTCCTCATCTGTTCCCAACTCCCAGACTCTCCTGTCCGACACGCTGCGGGGGCAGCAGTACACCCAGCACCTGACACACCTGCACCGCAGAGCCCCGAGGGCCGGCGGCCAGTGTGCATCCAGTCCCGCTTCATCCTCTGCAGCAGCCGGAGCGCCGTCATGGACACCTCGTGGTTCTTATCCCCAAACTCAAGCATGTGTGCAAAACGAGGAATATATAAACACGGATCTGCAACAGAAAGTAACACAATTATTTCTAACCCTAACCTTTGATTTAGAAAATGCAGTACTTGAGCAGCAGTACCGCGGGGCTGTCGCGGGTGGCTCGCTTCACGTCTCGGTGAACAACACAGACTGTGCTGCCGGGCCAGACCCTCTGATCACGAAGCTTTAGAAGCACCTTTTCAGTTAAGTTAAAACAAAATCCTTTCTTGCTTTATAGACAAGAGACCTTTGAAGCACTGCACAAAGTTATTTTAACATGTTTTTCAGGGTCCAAGGCTGCACATGCTGATTCCAACACGTGAGCAGTGTCACTAGTATCAGTGAAATTACTCACAAAGCTAAGCGCTTGCAAAAGCTTTTGCTGAATGAGGACATAACTTAGGCCCAAAACTTTTAACATCTGCAAAGTAACAAATGAGGTAACTTGCATGTCTCAATACCTACAAACTAAGCTTCGGAAAAAAAATAATTTACTTAAAATCCCATGTCCCTAACAAAAGTCTACTTACACCTTCACAGTTAATTCCAGCTCCTTCTTGGACTCATATTCCACCAACACAAAACGCTATTTATTACAGACACTGAGGCTTACGCTCCACCAGCATAAATTGCTGGAACCCAATTAACGTCAACAGCGCTATGACAATTTACATTGGCCACGGATCTGCCTCCAGATGTATAAACTTATTTCAAGTGTTGGTGTTATCAGCTTCAAACTAACTGAAATATGTCAGCACGGATTGTGCTTTGCCTAAACCAATTTATAATTTATCAAACAATCTTGTAAAAGCTACACTTAACACATGTTTTCTCTTATTTGAGGTATCAATTTCTCATTTCCTGCCAGCCTTTTATCACTTGACCGAAAATCCATGATGTACGGTAAATTGTTAACTATTAGTCTCAACTCAATTTCCTTAGTTGATCTCCTATGTGGGCACTTAAACTGATAAAGATGAAAATTCAGCTCGAAACACTGGAACAATCTTACGGATTTACAATTAATCAAAGCAGTTTCATTTAGCACCAAGTTCTAACAATGATGCCCTGTTGCTATCCATAATTACCAAGATCACGCCGTGGGTGATTACTCCTGTCAGCCCTGCAGAAGCATTTAAATGAAAGCATTTATCAAGCAAGAGCTTCCAAACATATTCTCCCTTAAAACTGAAGAAATGCCAGACTGCAGCCACTTCCTAAACATGACCCTAAAAATCAGAGGTTTAGGAAAGATTAATCTATCCCCATGATTCTTAAGAGTGGTTGTTCTATAGGATTCTGTAAAACTACTCAACAGAAATTACTAATTCCAAAATACAACAACAAAAAAAAAATCCTCTCAGAAGTGATAGCCCGGGGTGCAACAGACATTTAAACTTCTCTCTTCACACTACAAAAAGGTCTGTGATGTTGCAAAGCAATACCCACTATACTTTTCCATCTCGTCTTATCCCAGGAGGGCCCAACTTCAGCTCCTCGAGCTGCTGGAGCGGAGCGGAGCAGAGCAGAGCAAGGCAATTCAATTTGCAGCTTTCTCTTCCCGAGTTTTCGGGAGCATTTACACATTTGTGTTGTAGTTGTTGAGCCATTTCTGCTGGCATTCATGCCCACAGGTCATTTGACAAAACATTGCACATCGTTAATTTAAATTCCGAAGCTACCAAACAGAAAGTGAATATGAAGGTGGGTTTTAAGTGAAAAGCCTTAAAGAGGCCAGAAAGTAATACTACCGATAAACAAATTAAATGCAGGGCAAAGGTTAAAATAAACATGTCCCACATGGATACAACCATTTCAAAATAATTAAAAAAAAAACAACCAAAAAACCGAAGTTGTAAGCCCCAAACACCCCGATTCCTTCCATGGGCACTAAACAAGCATCAAGGTACAGAGGGTGCCCCGCTCCCAGGTGAGTCCCTTTGCCTTCGGGGAGCCCCTGGGACTGACCCCTTTCAACTGAGCAAGTTCCCGTGGGGAAAAACCCCGTTGGTTTTCCACAACAGGGACTGAGGGGGCCGTGAAGCCGGCACCCACAAAAAATGACTTTATTTTTTAAGAAAGGAGCATGTTTTTCTGTAGACTTTCTCTTCCCTCCTTATCCCACTTGTAATTTGGAACCCGGACTTTTGGCGCTACCCTGATGCCACCGAGTCATTAACAGGAACACAGAGACATTTCTCGGGGTTTTTAAAAGAAAAGCGACTTCCCCGCCAGAGTAAGACGCCAGGGCCGGGGCGAGGAGCCGGGGCCGTGCCCTGCTCCCAGCCCATCCCCACGGGAACCGGCAGGGAAAGCGCGGCCGAGGCGGGCGAGTCCCCACCGGATGCCCCCAGGGAGTCGGGCGGGGTCCCAGGGCGGGAGGGCCCGTGCAACCGGGACACGGCGGGTTCGGGGCTGCGAAAAAAGAGGAGGGAAAAACGGCTGCACCGCTCCTTCACTCAGCAATTCCGTCGCGGCCATGTCCCCAGCTCCCGCAGCCGCCCCAGGCGCCGGCCCCGGCGGGGCACCTTGGCAGCCAGGCTGCCCCCGCGGAGCGGCGCGGCGGTGCGCGGCGCGGCGGCGCCCCCGCTCGGGCCGGCCGGGAAGGGCGTTACGCACTCGGGGCCGCCCGCCACGCTCCGCTTTTACTCCGCCCTGGGAGACCCCGGGCCGCGCGGCGAGGCCGGTCCCCACCATCCCCCTCCCCCGCGGTAGCCCGGCTGGGAGCGGGGGCACCGAGCGGCGGGGGCACCGCGGGGCTTCCTCCCCCTGCCGGCGCGGCGGCGCGCGGCGCTGCGCACGTACACGCACCCCCGGGCCGGTGCTCGCAGCGCCCCCGGGCGGGCGCGGGGGCCCCATACCGGGGCGCGAGGAAGACTGACACACGGCGGGGCGGGGGGCGGATCCCGCCGCCGCGCCCTGGCGCTCCCCATTGGAGCGGGCGGCCGTGACGCGCAGCGCGGAGGCTGCCTATTAGGGCGGGAGGCGGAGGCAGGGCCCGGCAGAGCCGCGTCGCGCTGAGCCCCGCCGCCGAGAGGGGAACGCTGAGGGCAGCGCCGCCCGCCCGCCGCGGAGGAGCCGGGGCGCCCGGCGGCCAGCAACGCCCCCGACGCGCGCGGGAGGAGCAGCGCTGAGTGGCGGCGGCCGCCGCGGGGACAGGAGGAGGAAAGTTGGTGCGAGCGGTGGCGACAGCGGGGCCGCCCGGGAGCGGGACTGCGGAGAGCCGCCGCCTCACCTCGGCCCGGCGCGGATGTGCCCCCGCCGGGCGGGGAAGGACGGAACGGAGCGTGGTGGCTGGCAGCGGGGAGCGGGCGGCTGGCTGCGCGTCACCCTCGCCGGGCTGCTGCACTCGGAGGATTTGTGGATTGACCCTCGCTCCTGACCCATCGCCTCGGCTGGATTTGTGGGGTTTTATTGCTGGATTTTGGCTTTTTTTCCCTTTTTTTCTTTTTCCTGTCTTCGTCGGGGGAAGGAACTGCCTGCCAGCCCCACTTGCGTTGCCCACTGCAGTCGTGGCAGTGCCGTGGAGGCTGGGACCCCCCTTCAAGCCAAGGTGAGCGCTGGCACTGCTCCGATACAGCATCATCCCTTTCCCCCGGAAAGGTGCGTCGGGCTCATAACCAAAAAAAAATAAAATAACATTAAAAAAAGACCACAGTGAATCTCGCAGCATTCAAAATATCCAGATAGTGGGACTCGCATTTGGGATTCGTTAGTTCTCTTGCTCATGCCACTGCCCCATGGTTGCCTCAATGGCAGGATCATGAAGTGTTTGACTTTTTTTCTTCTGCTTCCAGAGACCTTAAAGAAGTCCAAAAAGAGTGTGAGGTCAAACGGCAAGGTGCCAGGATGCTATGAGATAGTGCCCCTGTCCCTCAAGAAGAAGATGGCCGCAGAACTTTACCCTGCCAGCACCAACACCAACATCGCCAACAGTAACGCCGCCGCCGCCGCCACCGCTGCCCACAGCAAGAAGACCGCCCTGCAGCTGCAGCAGAGCGCCCAGCCGCCCCCGCCGCCCCAGCTCCAGAACCTCAACAACAACAACTTGGAGAGCGCCAACTGGCAGTCCTTCCACCCCACCCTGCGGGAGAGGTAAGGGCCGGGCCCCGCCGGACCCTCCCCGGCCGGGCGGGAGAGAGAGGAGCCGGGCCCCCGCCCCGGCACCTGCGCCGAGACTGGGCGTGAGGGCCGGGGCCGCCCCCTCGGGATGGAGCCGCAGGGGACGCCGGCGGGAGGCTCGGGCGGCGGCGGCGTGCCCGCGGGGCTGGGGCAGCAGGCGAGGGGCTGCCCGCCGCTAACGGGGCTTCTCCCCCCTCCCCTCGCTTGCAGGAACGCGCTGATGTTCAATAACGAACTCATGGCTGACGTTCACTTCATCGTGGGCCCGCCGGGGGCGTCCAAGAAAGTTCCTGCCCATAAGGTTTGTGCAGATAATTTTTGGCTTTTTAATGCTGCTGCGCATATCGCCACCTTGTCCCCTGCCTCGCAACTAGCTTCCTTCCCCCCCCCGCCAATTACGGCTCTTGTCTAATCCCAAAAGTAATTCACATACACTGCAATTAAAGGGAGCAGTCTAAGGCAGTCGTCTGCCTCCACTGCAGCTTTTAACTTTCCCTAAGCGTAGCTCTTATCGAAAGCCAGCACGCTCAGCTATTACCGATACGTAATACTGAGGTTTCTCTCTCTCTTTCTTTTCCAGTATGTTTTGGCAGTTGGTAGCTCTGTCTTCTATGCTATGTTTTATGGCGATCTCGCAGAGGTCAAATCTGAAATCCATATACCAGATGTGGAACCTGCAGCCTTTCTAATCCTATTAAAGTAAGTGGCCACTACAAGTCTACTAATTCCGTGGACAGAATCAAAGTAGCTTATAAAATATACATCTCCTAATTGGCATTGTGCAATATGCACTTAGTACTGTTTACTTAATGTGCTGACAAATACTGAATGTCAAGTTCCCTGCCAGCAAAGATGACTATAGATCAATCTTTCACAGCTTGTATTTTTTTTTTTCTTAAACTATTTTTTTCCCCTCCCCATTTAGATACATGTATAGTGACGAAATAGACCTGGAAGCTGACACAGTTCTGGCTACGCTGTACGCTGCCAAGAAGTACATTGTGCCGGCCCTAGCAAAGGCTTGCGTCAATTTTCTGGAGACCAGTTTAGAAGCAAAGAACGCTTGTGTCCTGCTGTCTCAGAGCAGGCTCTTCGAGGAGCCAGAGCTGACGCAGCGCTGCTGGGAAGTGATTGATGCTCAAGCAGAAATGGCACTGAAGTCAGAGGGCTTCTGTGAGATAGATCAACAAACACTCGAGATCATTGTCACCCGGGAGGCCCTCAACACCAAGGAAGTGGTCGTTTTTGAGGCTGTTCTCAACTGGGCAGAGGCTGAATGCAAAAGGCAAGGGCTGCCTGTTACGCCGCGCAACAAGAGGAATGTATTGGGAAAAGCTTTGTACTTGGTGCGGATTCCGACCATGACTTTGGAAGAGTTTGCCAACGGAGCTGCCCAGTCCGACATCCTCACCCTTGAGGAAACTCACAACATATTCCTATGGTACACAGCCGCAAACAAACCCAAACTAGAGTTTCCACTGACAAAAAGAAAAGGACTCGTGCCTCAGCGATGCCATCGGTTTCAGTCCTCTGCGTATCGCAGCAATCAGTGGCGGTACCGAGGGCGGTGTGACAGTATTCAGTTTGCCGTAGACAAACGGATATTTATAGCAGGACTGGGATTGTATGGGTCGAGCTGTGGCAAAGCTGAATACAGTGTCAAAATCGAACTGAAACGCTTAGGAGTTGTCCTTGCTCAAAATCTGACAAAGTTTACCTCCGACGGCTCCAGTAACACTTTCTCTGTGTGGTTTGAACACCCTGTGCAGGTTGAGCAAGACACGTTTTACAATGTAAGTGCTATTCTCGACGGTAACGAACTCAGTTACTTTGGGCAAGAGGGAATGACTGAAGTGCAGTGCGGGAAAGTGACGTTCCAGTTCCAGTGCTCCTCGGACAGTACTAATGGCACCGGAGTACAAGGAGGACAAATACCTGAGCTCATTTTCTATGCATGATGCATTTCACCTTGATTGTATTCCAATACTGCAATGATGCACATCAAGGGATTTTTCAGTTTTACTACAAACTCTGCAGCAGTATGGAATGTTACGCTACTTACCTATCTGCTACACCAGGCTATACAAATAAGTGAAGGAATGCTCTTGAATTTAATCTTATTTTATTTATTCATAAGCTATTTGACTTAAATATAAGACTGCAACAAGCAGAAAAATGTTAAAATTTCGCACGTACTGTGCATTTATTTTGTATATAGATAACTAACTTTGAGACTGCAGCTGACTTAAACAGAATGTTCTAAACTAGAGCAGTTTACAAATCTGTGAAATATAAAACATTTTTACTTGCCCTAAATCCTGTGTACTTGATCATTGCTGCTCTTACAGGTTCTGTCTGTTAATTCATCTACAGTACAGTTAACAGGGATGACAATACTGTTATCTGTCCCCTGTGTGCACCTACACAGGGCATTAGCTATCACTGCACATATGAAGGTTCCCTTGCCTAGTAACTGAGACTATCCATCAGCAGCCTTTCTTTTCCTTCACAAAAAAGGGAGCTGACATTTGTGGAAAAAGGCTCAGTATTTCTTGTGTGTTGCCTAAACTGAAGATAAACAAACCATGAGTGTAATCAAGGTTGATCAAAGTAATCCCGTGGTTATAGTTGAAAGCTTCTAATGCCCATTCACACACATCATCTGTGTTAAGCTCCAGCCTACCCAGCAAACAGCAACACTGACACTTGCACCTGCCAAACTGCACCCAATTTGAACAGCCAGAATCAAGTCATACAGATGAAGTTTAATGCAGTGACAGGCTTTATCACATATTTAGCCCAGAGCTGTAATACTGGCAGCCGCTATCTAAATATACATCCCATCCTCACATTTCGGAGCAGACATTAGAGCTTGCAATATGGTCTTTAAGTTCTCTCAGAATTACTAATCAGAAATAAGCCATCTTAAACAAAAGCTGCTGGATCTCTATTTTTTCTAAAAACCACAGTCCCTACCATCCACTATCAGCAGTCATTTCATAGCTAGCAGCCTCCACTTTTCTCAAAGTGATAAAAGTAGGCATTTTCCTCAAGTGCCTGACAATCACTGTAGATAAGACAATGAGAAAGACTTTGTTATAAATCTCTCTTCTCCTAATGACCTTGGAAAGAATACTCAAAGAGCAGTCTAAACTAAAATTTTTTCCATGTATAACAAGAACCTCTACATTTAATTTAGAAGGGTTTTCCATTTGCCTTTTCCTAAGCTGCATTAAGTTCCACATGGAAACTAAGCTGCAATACAAGTTCTACCTCTGAAAAAAAAGTAAGGGAAAAAATAAGAAGGCAACTGAATTACTGAAAACAAGAACTTTTTAGCAGACACCAAGCTATGCTAACGAAGCCAGCACACCACGATGGCTGATAGCTGTGCACTGCCACATACCCTCTGGATGCCGTTATGAGGATGCTCTATGTGTGAGCTGCTGGTTCTCTTGCTGCAAAGGCAGGCAGTCATGGGCCCAGCTGAGGACATCTGAAGGGGTGTGCATGTGTTGTTCTTGAACACAAAGGCATCTGATTATCCCAGTTTAGATTAGGGAGAGTGGGAGTGAGAGTGGGTAAAGATACAAAAAGAAAATTCCTCCATAGAGGTGCATAACAGTCACAAGACCTCTCTATAAATGCACTCTTTTAACTGGAATTGACATGAATTCCTGTGGCTTAAAAGCTACAGCCTAGAAAACAGCTTTTTTACCCCTTAACAGGTTAAAATCCACCTTCCTATTAATGTGTTACAATTTTGGTGATGACATACTAATTAAAAAGTTATTTGCATGCTTGGAAAAAGTTGCTCCTCATTTTCTATCAAGCCACTTGTATTGCAAGTGCTGAGCACCTCAGCTACAGCTGATGGACAGACAGTAAATTTGGCAAATATTTATCAAACGTTGCATCTCTATGGAACTGAAGTGTGACAGGCCTGTGTGAGCTTGTAGATGAACACAAATTTATTACACATCAGCCCACTGTCTTAGAATAGCCTAAACTCTACTCCCAGAAAAAGCAGCAACATTATTTGTAAAAGAAAATAGAGTCTAGCTCTCAAAAAACTCTTCAGGTGAACAGGCTGTCATAGTCAGCAATGCTCTTCTGCCTGGATTGATTCCAGCTTCATTTTAAGTTACCACTTTGGTATTTAGCACACAATACTATGGATATATACACACATACATACATATTTTTGTCAAGTAACTATGCAGAAAATACACCCAAATACTCAAAAGTCAACTAAAAAAAAAAAAATACCTATGGCTGGAGCATTTATGCAGAGTTCTCTGGCCAACAGAAGGAATGTTTTTCCCAGCACATAAACATTCACCTATAAAGACAAAAAAACCCATTATTTCAATCTTAAACCACAAATGTTTTTAATAGAACATTTATATGGAAAAAAAAAAACAACCCAACTTTTAAAATCTTAAACAATCTGCTTTAAAAAAAAAATTAACTGAAGTAATACAAGCTGTATATTCATGGGTATAGAATAATACTTGGTGCTTGTCAAAAGCTGCCCAAATTAGAACTGTAAGTCAAGCCAAAGTTTATACTGAAAAAATTACAAAACGTTGTTCATCATGCTCTTCAGTGGGCTCAGTGTTGCACCATAGTACTTTGGGCAATTTTTCAGTTGTCACCTAACATCTTAAAGCATTAAGTAGACTTTAATATAATATCAGTATATATAAAGTGTCATTTATCTTGTTACTTAACAAAACCTGAGCAAATACTCACAAGTTAGTGCAAATTTCAGCTCTGCATGATCATGTGAAGTGGGATAATTAAGTATTGCACAAGCTCACACCAAACTTTTCCACCAAAGCAAGGAGTGGTGCTACATGCCCCAAGGGTTATTTGTCATTTCTTACTGTTTGGACATTGCCCCAGATCACCCTACTTTAAAAAAAAAAAAAAAAAAAAAAAAAGAGAAATAAATTCAGAAAAACCCTAAACCACACCAAAACTGCTAAGGATCCAGGAACAGAGCCCTGCTCCCCTCCCTTCCTTCACTGCTGCACTCAGGAGGATGTAAACTGAGGGGAGGAGTTACTCTTCCCACTCTGATTTGCAATTTATAGCATAGGCAACTACATTTGTTTTTTAAAAGTCTGAGGAAGTTTTCTTTCACTATCTTAAGATGTGTTTTTGTGGTCAGCAAGAAAGGCAGGATATACTTCAGTTCCCAATCAGCCCCAAACATTCCCACGAAGCTCCATGAACACCTTGCTCCCCTAAGGCACATATAGAAGTTTTAGTATAGAAAAAAAATCATCCTCCTACACTGCAAACAAATAGATTTTTCTAAATTTATTTTTAGGATAGTATATACTCTATTGCTTTTATGTAACAGAACTGCCCCTCTCTTTCCTATGCCAGGAGAGTGAAGGTGTTTACTAAGCAGTCAATTATTGACAACCGAGTTGTTGATTATGGTACAAGCCTGTGGAAACAAAAAAATCCTGTTACTAAGTATATTCTCTTCCAGTTTCACACAAGAGCTTTACCAACATTAATTTAAAAGCAAGTTTTCCTCCCAAGTATATAGGTGCTTCTACCAAGCTAGCAAAAATAAATATACATGTATATTTAAACAAAGAAAAAAAAATACCGACACACTTTCATCTAGCACTTCAATTTTTTTGTTATGGGAAAATGTTCTTAACATGTGTTTTTCTCAAATTAACAAACAAAAAAAGTGAACTTCAAAGCAATCCTCAGAATGATCATGTATCCTGAAAGTGACTGCCCAATCAAGTGTACATATGATGATAATTCATTCCGTATTTTGTGGAAAGTATTGAATATCCTCCATGCTTAGTCTGACCAGTGGTTGGGCTGGTCTAGAAGACACAAAAGTATAGTCTTGAAATTTACCACTCTTTTTTTTCCTGAAATACCAGATAACATAGAAATACTATTCTATGGAAACTAAGTGAACAAAACATACCCTTTAAATAAGAAGGATAATTCTTAGGAACTAAGCCATTGAATTTTATACAGAAAAATAAGCACTGAATTTGACAACCCATGCAGGCGTTGAGAGGATGTGACTTTCCATGAGCCACAGAGATAGAACAGACAGTTCAGCTGGCGGTAGATGCTCTAGATTCACCGTAGGTTTGGAATGGCTTATTTTGACCTTTTTTCTAAGGAATATTAACATAAAGAGTGTGGGGTTGGCTGTAGTTTCAGCCTTCTAAGCTGGCTGATCAAGTTATTATAAGTCTTAAACCTCATCACTTAGATTCTGTCCTGCAGGGACGATTTCACTGCTCTAATCAATAGGTCAGTGGAGCCAAGCACATATGTTGTTTCCATCCGGGGCTTCACAAACTCATCTAGTTCTTTCATGTCAGTCTAAAAAAAAAGCCCCTCAAATTCAAACAAGTATTTCTCTTTCTGGCTTTTTTTTTTGTCATGACATCCAACACTTGACGTTTGTCTCCATCAAACCATGTCACTTTCTAAGAAACTCCTCCCAAGCAAACTTCCCATAAATGCAATCATCAAAGCACAAATAAATATGAAGAGGCATATAGAAGCAGGGTTTTTAGTGAACTTCTAACAACCAAAGTAGGTGCCAAATTAAATCTAAAGCAAAGACAATGTGTAATAAAATTGCTTGATGAGTGTTTTTTATCTTTCTCTCCTTGGTCTAACTAAAAGTCTTCGGATCCATGGTCTATTTAAGAAATAACATACTTAAATCTAACCTGCTTTTCCACTTCACTCACATCATCAGTGTTTTATTACCAACTTCAAGGTGTAGGCAGTGTATTTACACAAAATAATAAATTCAAATAGAAATGGGACATCAGGGAATTTCTTTCTTTTGATCACGAGTGCATTTCTTTGCAGTTTCTGGCTACTACCTATTTAGAAAGAAAGCATAATATACAGCGGTTACATGCTCTACACTGTTTGCCTCATGAAGCTCATGCGTTATTAATGCTAGGGTAAAGTCACACAAAGAATCTGCAATATTTAATTGCTTCCATTTTTCACGGCAAATCAGTAGGAAAAGAGACTTCAGGCCCTCTCAAACAATACGCTTCTCATCTTTAAAAGTTACCAGATATTCACAGGTTCTGGGCACTTCTCGTAAATGGGAAATTAAAGATGGCATCAAGCTCACCCAGAAAGCTGCTATAGCATTGAACTGCTGAAATATGCTATTTAAGAACTTAATTTTAGGTTTTAGTGAAAAAAGGCCCTTCACTAAAATTTTACGCCATTGTCACTAATGGCAACTATTATACACACAACCTGTGACAGATATGATAGATAAATTATAGGCATGTAGGTGGAGTCTTTCTTTACTCTCATAATTTGTATATTTTTTGCACTCCATTAAGTTTAGAAAATTAAGAGAATTAATTTAGAGGCCTACTTTAATTTCTAGTTCTTTCTTCATTAAGAACTTCTAAAAATTCATATACTCCAATCCATCAAAAGCTTAACACATTCCAAACTTAGAATCATATGACATTTGCATTCACAAAACCTAATTTCATATGAGTCCTTAGAATGGTGAATAAACAAAAATGCCCTTCTAAAAGGATGTCCTGGCTTAGACTTGAATTGGTGCAGCTTTAAAGCTTATCACATCAGCCTCTTTTCCCCCTTCTTAATTTAAAAGATCATACTGAAAAAAAAGTATTTCCCCAAACTCTCCCCAGAGTTGTCAAAAGTGTAACAACTGTTTCACAGACTTCCATAAGACTTGTGCTCTCCCTTTGTGTATTTTCATCAGATATTAACATTTCTTAAACTTGATGCAATCACTAGGGCTGAACATCGATACCTAACACAGAGCACGGTGTCCACCTCTCTCAGAGGTGATATTTTAAAGTGTCTGCATACCCTGATTGTTTTTATCATATTATTTTACATTCTGTTCACATGTAAAGGAATAAATTTACAAACAAAACATAAGTGCTCACTAAGGCACTGGAGGGGACAAAAAACAAACCAAACCAAAAAAACCCCAAGCCACACTACAGTGTTTCTACCCCTAAGCTTTTACAGAGAACTTAAAGATTCCGTAAGATGTCCTTTACCAATAGTTAACTTCTGCTCTTGTTACAGAAGACTGTATATTAGTTTAAAGGGGCATCTGGAGAAGGACTTGCAATTTTTCAGTTACATCTCCATAGAAAGATCCTTCTACTTGTTATACTCTTTGCCCTTCACTCTCTTTTTTGGAGACACAGCCTTTTCATTTCACATCTGTCAGTCACCAGATGCTGCTTTCAAAGGGACACTTCCATAGGGACTCTCATCCTTTCATAATTTCCTCTTGCTTTCACATCATGCCTCATGTGTTCACAAACACCAATACACTTCCACTTTTAAAAATAACAACAAATACCTCCTTTCCAGTGACACGGGAATTCAGCTATTCATCAGTCTGACACCTTGTAGAATTTTAAACTCTCTTTGGGAAACAGCAAGTCTCCCATTCATACAGTTCTCAAGTCACTTTACCTTTGGGACAGTAGCAAAAAATAAAGCTGCAATTGTTGAACGAAAGTTTTTGCTTGACCATAAGTTTCATAAATTTATAAATCAATACTCTTTCACTACAAGCAATTTCCAAAAAGGTTTTTCAAGACCATGGTGTGGCATTCTGGAAAAATATTGCAAATGGTGATGGTGGTTAAGGCCTTCTGTCTTCTAGAAAGACAAAGATGGGGCAGTTGGAAAGCGATGAGAATTCACACTGTGAAACATCCATGGCTGCTTGCCTAAATAATTAAGCAAGCATGAAAAGCAAATGAGTTTTTAAGGAGAGTGTCTGTTGCTGGGGAAAGAGGCACCTGTGGTTATTTGATTCATTATTAACATTTCTAGTATAGTAATGCCTGAAGGTCCCATCCAGGTTGTTTAAATTAACTCAATCAACATAGCAATTTGCATAGGGGCAATAAAGGCAAATGCAGTCAACATGTTAATAACTTTAATGAACAAAGGGTATTAAAAACTGAAGCAAATGATTACAGTCCTTCAAAAATACTCTATTTTACCCTCATCCACACAATAAACTCAAACTTTGTCTTTTTTGGATGCGTATTGCAACCAGAATATTACATTTAGCATTGAAAGACAAAACATAACAAACATGTACCAAACTCAGCTTGTCAGGCTGCACATCAAAAAGAGACACAAATCAAAATTAAGCAGCTTCCTCTCATGTTATGCTTTAAAGCACTGACTTCAGTATGGGGACTCTGAAGGGAGAGTCTACTTTGGCTAATCACGTACGCAGTAGTCCTAGCATTCTTCCTCCAACACCACAGCTGTTCAGTAAACCATTATCAAACCATCTATGCAAGAAAGTCAGAGAGTAATTTGCAACAAGCACAGAGGAATCAGGGAGGCCAATGCTGCCTTTCAAAAAATACATAAAAACAGATAAAGCACACAAAAATAACTCACAATAAAAATCCTTCTGGACAAGAAAGTACTGTTACTTGACTAGACAAACTGAAAAGAAGAAATGAGAGGGATGAGAGTTGTGTTTTGAAGTGGAAGAGAGACTGAAGGAGGACTAGACCAAGTAGCTACCAATTACTGAGTTTCACTTCTTTTACACCCCTTTCCCTTATCTAGGACTGTAGTATAGTTCAGGTTAGAATGGATCTCGGGAGGTCTCCAGCCCGACCTCCTGCTGAAAGCAGGGTCAGCTACTAGAACAGACCAGGTTGCTCAGGATACTGAAAACCTCCACGGACAGAGACTTCAAAATTGCTCTGAGCAACCTGTTCCAATGCTTGACTGTCCTCGTGGTGAAAAACCTTTCCTTGATATCAAGTGAAAACATCTTATTTTAATTAATTATGTCTGTTGCTGCTAATCCTCCTGCTGTGCACTCCTATAAAGAGCCTGGCTTTAACATATTTTCAGTAAAACATTAGACTTAAACAGCAGGACACACAACAAGGCACATTAAAAATTATATTTTACTATGCTGAAATTGTGCCAACACCTCTTCCCCAAATCTTTTATGACCACATTGCAAAGACCATGACACTGGAGATTACAAGAAACTATTATTTCCCAGGATGAGAAAGGCAGCATTTCAGCACACCGAGATCAAAACTTTAGCCAACGAGTTCTCCAGGGGGAAGGAAGGAGGTGCTCTGAAATGGATGAGCAAACCTAAACCGTTCAAAAGTTGGGCCAAGGCTAGACGAGCTTTGCAACTCTCCTAAACAAGCAAGGCCTGTCGCTTAGATTGGACTAACAAAAAAGCAAACAAAAGGCCTGATTACAGACCTCTCTAAAGATTATATTTGCAAGTACAATGCAGTATCTGAAAATATAAGCAAGTACTTTCCCTGTCAGAGAGTGATGACTGATCATCTTCCCAACTCAATCAACATGCAGCATGGCTCTGCTCTGCACAAGGAAGGAGCCTGATTTGTAGCAGTGGTCTGGACATTTTCAGTTAAATTCAGATAATGCTTTAAATTCTAAATGTACCCGAGGCATACGGAAGGAGGTTTCCAAGATATGGGACATATTTCACCTGAAGAGAAAATGGGAGAAAAAATACCAAAGAAATTGCCTTTCCAATTAACAACAACAGCAAAAGGAAAAACATTTTGGCTTTTTCCAAGAGGACAGCAATTCTGAAGCTCCAAAAACTGTTATGAAATGTAGCATTTCTCCAATGAAAAAAGACAAACTCCCAATCTCAGTCGTGAGCGTAAGAGGAAAACTGATATGACTTCTTAAATAGACTGCCATTAACAGTGAGAATTAGCCTTCTCTATTGCTAAGTTTTAGCTGCATAATACTATTCTAAAAGCATATTACATTATAGGGGACAGCTTTTTTTAATTTTTTTTTATGGGCAAAGGGGGTCCAAATCCCAAAGCAACCCAAGAAGGGCAGGAAGAAACGTTGTACAAGTAGAGAGCAGAGCCTAAGAGGCCACACTTATGATTTCCCTTCCCCCCCCTTTTATTATTTAAAATGAAAAAAGCTCAACAGATAACAAGAGAGAAAGACCACAAATATGATAGATCATTAAACAAATATGGAGTTGCAGGTAACAGTAGATTCAAATCTTCTTCATATTACTCTTACTTTTATCTCCCTCCTTTCTTATGTTGGGAGGTAGAGAGGAGAGGGTGTTTGCTCTCTCAGCCCTTGCAAGACACTAGCTGAAGGTAGCAATGCATGGCCTTTTTCACTGGCTTTGATTTATCTTTCTGCTGGCAGCTGGAGTTACAAAGCTGGCTTTTTCTGTTGCTTTTAGATGAAGCAACACACGGAAGGTCATTATGCACCCCGCCCCCGCCCAAATGCACTGAAACCGATTTCAAGGTGTTCTGTAATTCAGGCAGTAGCCTCCATGAAGACACTCCACAAGGATGTTTCATTTGGGAACTTTCTTCAAAGAATTCCTGCAGTGGTGATTAGCAGCCCTGCAGGTCACTTTACCTCCTGCAGCAACTGAGCTGCATCAAGTAGAAAATTCTGAAGAAAAACCTCAAAATTTGCTATTAGCATCTAAGTAAGAGCTGGTGAAGGTCAGCAGTAGCTAATTTTTTGGACTTTCAGATGTGATTTTTTGTGTGATATAAAATTGACACCTTTCTCATTTTACCAAGAAAAACAATTACCTGGACCAGTATGACATATTTTGTATGAATGAGTCTGAACAAGTTAAATATTTTAGAAAGATAACACCACTGTGACTACTGCTACTGCTAACAACCTTTCTTTAATGACATTCACATCCCAAATTCAGGATGGAGAGCTATCTTTGAAAAAAAGGAGTACTTTAAGGTAATATAGTCCAATCTAATGAACTAATGCTTTTTTAGGCACAAAATCTGCAGGCAAAGGCTGATCTAAAGCAGATATGCACTGAAGTTTTCTGCCTGGGCCATAAATGTTTTGCCACTAAGTTTTGTTTTGTTTTTTAAACCAACTCAGAGTGGGAGAGAAATCAAGCTAGGACCCGAGAAGCTCATTTATACATTCCTAAACAGGACTTTCTGGCTAGCTACTGTTAACAATAACATTTAAGGTTCTTGATTGCTTGGATTCACCTTAAAGAAGCTATAAAGTAGAGCACATCACAGGTCTTCACACAGTTAAATACATAAATACAGATCATGATACTGAAATTTTGCATTTTTCCTCTTTCCAGGGTTGATTATTTCCCACCTAATCATCTATTTCTGTCTCTCCCATCTCTTGAGTTACCCCTCTTTAACCTTTTGATCCTCATATGCCCCATCTCAACACCTTTTCTGACTGGACTGTATAGAGAGGAAAAAACAAATCATTCAATCTTTCTTATCAGTTCCTGTTGATGATACATCTATTTTTTATTTTACAGATACAGTACCTCCTCTTCTTAAGATTATATCACTATTCTTCATATTACTATGATCATTCTATTTCATAACAATCACCATCAAAAATCACCTACATAAAAGCAATCAAAATAATTCAGTAAGAGTTTAGAAAAGAGAAAAAAAGTTACTAATTTTAAGAATTAAAGATTCACTTGATTATTGCAATTTCAGCAGATTGCTTCAAGCAATAAATAGTCTTCAGAGGATGCCATTTACCAAGACAGCTGGGAGGACAAAAATAGATGCAACTAACCTACTCACATTGTATGTAAAACAGTTGTAACATGGAGAATGAGGGTAAGACAGCATATGTCAGCAGAGCTTTCTATTTCCACATCCAGGGCAAGTACGTATTTCTCTCAAAATACATTTCATAACACACATCTCTGTAGTGCACAATTTACACAGTATTACCTACCAAAAAAGTTATTTCTGTCTTCAACAACTGTTGTTTTAAAAATGCATAACATCTGACCTTGTGCCACTGCAGTGGCTCTGAATCCTGATGAAAAGATCATACTAACTATTGATACGTTATTTGCAGCTTTAAAAACAAAAAATATTTGGCTGACATTTAATTTTACTGAACAATTATTCAGATTTCCCATTCAGAATTTTTAGAGAGAAATTAAAACATCCCAAACAGCCCATGCTGACAGATCTTTGCTTGCAATTAATCTTAAACTTTAACAATTCAACAGAAGTTTCAAATAAAAAAAGATACAATACCTGAAGAAGGTCACTGAGGTCAAGTAACATGTCTGTGAAGCAGTCAAGGAATACACATGCTTGTTGAATGTGACAGTGTTTATCTTAATTTCATTAGCAATCCAAAAAAATGAAGAAATAAACACATGTTTAACTGTCAAAGAAACCAAATACGGGCTAGGTACTTGGATGCATCACTTCTGCTAACAGCCAGCATCCAGCTAACCATGCAACTCCCCAAAAAACCCTGCCAGCACTCGCTGCATTTACTGCACAAGTTGTCTACATGGAGCGATGGTCTCAGAGAACAAGCCAACACCTTGTGTGGCTTACAATAGTCACCATATACTGCAGCCCAAGAAAGACCCAATGATAACAAAAAACAGTAATAGCAGCAAGATAGAATACTCTCATTACATTTTATTTAAAAACATAAGGCATTATCAGTCTCTTATGTCAGCTTAGGAGCTCAGGATCCCAGAAAAACAGATGGAAGAGCAAACTAGGAAAACTGCAATAAGATTCTTCTGTCCTTTTCTACAAGGACCTGTCAAAGAGCTGGGAAGAGAAAGCCGCTTTGGCTACCTTCTCTGACCAAGAAAATCAGCTATTACCTTTGAGTTCTCATTCCCTACATCATATCCCATGCTGCTGCAAAAATATTAGGTCACTGTTTACTGTTCATCATGGGCACACTTGGAACTCATAATGGCTAAAAACAAGCCAAAACCACTACAAGTTTCCATTAGATTTTACTGAAAGTAAGCAGAGTTATGAATAGATTGTCTTAACAATAAATGGAAAAGAAAAGAACACACCATTACGCCTAAGGTGCAAAGGTAGCCTTCTCCCTGCTATCAAAGTAGCCAACACATGCTGGATCTCCTATCAGCTACCTCGTAAAAGGGTTCCAGTTTTACCATTAAAAGGAGAGTCAAAGTAAAGTGTGAGAGGAGGAGAGAGAGAGAGGCAAAGAAAACACGTACGTGGGGGAGTACGTGCGTTTGTGTATGTAGCAGTGTGTTAAGAAATCCAGTATTAAAAAAGATACAAGGACATCAGTATAGTTTGGTACAATGTGGTAACACAAGTACCAAGGTATGTTCTTCTTCAAGTATGCCAGAGTAATATAGTACATGTTTCTCCTAAATAACATCAGCTATGGAAGGAGAATAACTCAGATAACGCAATCAGTTTATACATAAACATTTGTCTCACTAAGAATTTTTGTCCTTGAGCATTTCTATCCTTAGTTTGCATTATTATATTAATTTACTACTCCAAATTTGTTACAAAATTCAATTCATTATGTTAATATTATTTAGTGAAAGTTAATTTTAGCATTAAAAAAAAGCATAGCTGGATATTTAATTAGCTGAAAACTCAGTATGCCTCTGAAAAAATCCAAAATCTCTTATAGATAATATTATGCAAGACATTAAAGTAATCTTAAAATTAACACAGTAAGGAAATTGCTAACAAAAACAATTTGTAAAATATGGAGCTTAGACATTTGCACAGAGTAATGCTGAATTCAACACAACTTTTTGGTCAAACTACTGAGAAAGGAGAAAATTGAAAGACTTTACCAATGAAACTGCCAAGGAACCATAACAGTTGTCAGCTCAAACAGATCTTGGGAGAAAGAACTACACCAGTTTTATCACCTAGGTGTTCCTGCTCTGGCAGGGGGGTTGGACTAGATGATCTTTCAAGGTCTCTTCCAATCCCTGACAGTCTGTGTGATTCTGTGAAACATTCTAGGTCTGAAAATGTTCCCATCGTTACTGATTTGAAGTGTCTGGTTACTTTATGCTCACCCTGACATAGCTTCACCACTGATGTAAACTCAAATTATCACTCACGTCTGATTTCATCACAAATTAGGAAAAAACAAACCAAACAAAAAAACCCCAAAACAAAACAAAAAACACACCAAAAAAAGAAAAAAAGAAAAGCAGCTCATAGATTATTGAGGCACCAAAGTGAGCAACTGAGTGTTGCTAGAGTCTATCTGCTGTCACTGGAGACAGAGGAGACGATAAAGAGCACCAGTGCCAGAAGTTAATTGAGATCCCACATGAGCCAGAGAGCTACTTTGCTAACTGAGACATTTCAGTTACAGTCAGGAAATTTGTATACCAAAGTATTCTTCATCCTCCTCAAACTGTTAAAAAACACTTTGGTGGAAGACCTAAACTTAATAACATATTACAAGTGCTCAGGCTTTATTACTGTAAGAAAAAAAAAAAAAAAAAAACCACTTTTTTTGTCCAAGTAAGGAGAAACAGAGAGCATTGCGTGCACTTATAACAAAATATTAGAGCTAAGAAGATGGGAGATTCACTTGCAAGGTTCAGGCAACTCTGAAGCAATTTAGAGCTACACCATAGATGCTTTAACGTACAGTTGCTTTGTTCCTTAGAGAAGTTTGTTCAAGTGTCCACTGAAATTGTAAGCAAAGGCCACAATAAAAATGTGGCATTTCTGGATTTCATTTAAGGTAGCCTCCAGCAATCTCTCTCCCTGATTAGATGCGTAGCTGCTACAGCGAAGCAAAAGCAAAGGGGAAATTTGAGTCATACAGTAGCAATGTGTTGGCCTTTACCGTGAATATTGTGAGCACGATTATCAGCAGGAAGTAGTTGTAAAAACAGGCAGTTGTTTTCAAACTCCTTTTCAAAGTTGGAACAGTTCAGGAGAACATACAACAGCAGCTGAAAACAGCAGATAATACTCAGTATGTACTCCAAAATTATACAATCTTAAGATAAATGTTTTCTTTGAAACTGAAAGAAAACAATTACAATTTCACATGCAGAAACTGCTAGCACCTGGAAAAGTTCTCATGGGGATAGAAAGCTACTGATATTGTAGATATACACACAAAAAATAACAGGGCATAAGCACAAGGGGACTTAGGTTATAAATGCACCCAATTAAAAAAAAAAGAAAGAAAAAGGACAAGAAAAAAGTGTTAACAGTTTCAACTGCTTTTCCTTTGCTGTTCATTCTTCAATTTCACCAAGGTGTGCAACTGACTGTCCATCACTAGAAACTTTTAAATCAAAATGAGATGAGTCTAAAAGTTTTATTTAAAAGATTTTATTCAAGAGAATCCAACGTGATGCAAGAGGTCAGACCAAGTAGCCAGAATGCTCCCTTTCTGCCTTTATAATCTAGTAATCTGTGGATAATGTGAGAGCACCATGAATCACAGCAATAATGATCTCATTCTCAGCACCAGAGGAAACAAAAGCTCATGATGAAATGAGTAGTACGGGAAACCTAAAACTCAAAATACTCAAACAAGCTTGCATTTGTCCTGCAGATAGGCCTACATTTTCCATATTACAGCAATTCTAAGTACTTATATGCAGTGAAATCCCCTTGGTTTTCAATACTAACATTTAGCAGGAGGAAAAACTGCCACTGGCCAAAGTTACCCACAGAGATGCAGGAATAAATTGTGGAAGATGCTTCTAAAATAACAACTATCCTTTACAATAGAGTTGTTCCCCCTCCTCAAAAAATAAAAAATGATCTTTGTGTTTGACAATCTGCAATAATCAGGAAACCTTCAAACAATTATTTCATGCTACTGTGTCAAAATTCTTACACCACTTAGCCTGTCATATCTGGAAGACACAGGCACATATGAGCAGCACAGAGAAAACAGAATCTATAGTTAGTTTTCATAAGTTGCTCTCAGAACAAAATCAGCAATACCACAGAAAGAGGACAAATACCACAGAATCGTGACTGCAAGCCACTCAGCAGAAATGTGACATCCATAAGAGCCGTGCTGTCCACTAATGAAGCATTACCTTTTTTCAGTTGAAGCTAAAATGCTTTCTGTTTCTAACAAAAACTAAAACCTGATCCATTAAATATATCCATAAATATATAAAATATTTAAACATAAAGGCTCTCTCTGTACTCAAGAGCAATTCAGCTGGCTGCAAAGTAAAAAGCAAAGCTTAATAGGAAATCTAACTGAAAAGTAAAAAAAAAAAAATCTATTACATTTTTCTCAAGTTCTAAATGAAACTAAGTATTTGCAATTTCAATGTTACTGTTTTGTATAAGCTAAGTTAGAGGTGGGAACTTCCCAGAAGCACTTACAGTAACAAATACATGGAGATAAGAGAAAAGGGAGGGTGGACATAGAAGCGAAGTGATACCAGGGTGAAAAACTAGTGACAGCATTTGGCTGGCCCTGAACCCAGTTCTTCACCTTTCAGTTCAACATCCAACTCATAAACTTCCCTTTCCATATTTTCATACCCCAAGTGACTCCTGATTATGACTTATCTTTATTATCTCTTTGCTACTTTACAAACTTTCACCATTTTAATTAGCAATTAATTAATACTGACAGGACTAATTGTTTAAAGTAAACATTTCTCTTTCCAACAATATTGAACTAAAACAATGAGAAAATAATAACCAAAACCAATTCTTGTAGCAAACTAATTTCTGATAACTCTAGTAAAAGCTTTGCCTTGAGGTTGAAATCCTACAGTCAGCTTCCGAAGTTTCTTAAGTTTGCAGTTTTTTCCACATAGCACAGGTTACACTCAAGTATACAAATAAAAACAGTATTTAACACATCAAACTGGTAAGCACAGATGCCATTTTCATAAAAAAGCTACGAAAAATGAAAAAAGAATTGCATTTGGGTCTGCGGGGTTTTTTTTCCTTTTTTGCACATAGCTGCACATCTGTATTTCATAAAACTATTTTTTCTATATTCCATATTCTAAAATTCCCAACTTAAGGACAAAAAGCAGTGCTGCACTCCTTCCCCAGGTAAATCAGGATGTTTCTCTAGCAGTTCCCTTTCAGCACATGCAATGTCACTCTCTTCATAGTTAAGACAAACAGCAGTAATTCAGCAGATCACCTAGGCAGATTAGAGAAGAGAAGCATTTCAGGCTGCATTCACAGTGTTAACTGGAAGGGTTAGAAGTAAGTGTAGCTTCCTGGCTCACCTAAGATCTGAATTAGCCTCTGATAACAGTTCTCCTTTCCTCTATCTCCAGTGACTGTAGACGCAATCTAGGGCAACTGGGCTGCAGACTGGTACCACAGCTGGTTAGACTGCATGGATCCAACATCTGCGAGCTACATTAACTTTCAAGGCTCCCCAATGCACATACAGTTCAATCTTTACTAAATTAATGCTGTAGCTTTTCTTAATAATTGTCTTCAGAGCCATTCCCAGTTAGAGGAACATTTTCAAAGCATGCCAGGCCAGCTGAATATGCAGTGAGTGTTCAGCACTTTTGAAAACGCTGCCCTTAGAGGATACAGTCTTCAAAGGATTCAGGCTAGGCTGTATCCCTAGTGTTACTGACTTCAAGTAAATAACCTGCTTTGTGGGATATTGCAAAGTATTTACACAATCACATGTAAATTTATAACACAGCGCAACACAATCAACAAAAAGTAAAAAAAAATACATTTCTTGTCCCAAAATGCTTGTACAGTCAACTCTCAATTATTCAGGAAACCAGATGGATAAAATATGCAGAGAATATCCATACTAAGCTACTGAAAGATAATCTAGTTAGCATATTTACTTTGAGAAAATAAAATTTAGGCATGGAATGAAAATGTAAATATTAATTTAAAAGTTTTGAGAGACATGAGGTTAATCTTCAACCTGGATGATGGGACCACGTATAAATAACAGTTGGCTACATTCAAACAACAAAAAGTCTCCAAACAAGAAAGAGAGACCCCGTCCCCTGAACAGTAAATGGAACAAGCACTGGGGAGGAAAAACAAGAGAGGTTGCTAGGAGAAGCGAGGTTTAAGGAAGAACTTAAAAGAGCAGCAGGGCTGGCATACACAAATGGGAGAGAGGCACCAGGAAAAGAGCAAAGCGCAGGCTGCAAGGGAAAAAGAAACAAGAGTAAATAGTGAAATCACTGCAGAAAACATCTTGTGTCTGAAGAGTTCAAAACCAGAAGCAGGTTAAAATTGCACGGTTCAAAAATGTGCAGAGAATGTCGGTGGCGCAGATGTGGACTTCAGACAGCTCTGTAGGAGTTATAAGCGAAGACCCTTTGTTAAGCAAAAGCACAGGCTTATATATCATTAATTTCACGTTCAGGTGAAGCAGTTTACAATGACTGGATAATTCAGTTGTTCATGAGCTGGTCACACACCTTTATCTGCACAGCGGTGGCTGATGGACTTTGCGTGCGTCCTTTATTGTCTGCTTGCCAGAGTCCATCTTCTGATACATTTCAAGGCTCCCTCCTCATATCTTGTCAACACAGCTGCTGACACCCTGGTTTCCACTCTGCCTTTTTGTGTCTCCAGACACATACCCTCTTAGTTCCCATGATCCTCTCAGGGTAGGCCAAGATACGTCCCCACAATCCCCACAAATGACCACTTGATAATAAAGTGAGGGTAAAAAAAAAAGCAGCTGGGAAGGAGGACACCAACAGTAAAGTTTTAAATAAACATAAAGGAGTTCAATTCTCTGTCTTCCCTGTATACAAAATCTGTAAAGGTTACGAGTCTTGTACCAACAGTGAAAGAAAAGTTTCACAAAACTCAGAGGTGCAGATTTGGAAGAACTGTTCTGAGGTGACAATTGGGTATTCAGCACAGCAGCAAACCTGAATTACAATTCCAATTACATTTGGAAACCTGAAGCAACTGAGACAGAGAAGTGGCAGAAACTAGAAAAAAACCCAAACACTGCCTGCTTAGAGGTGGCAAAGGAAAACCAGCACTGTCATGAGCTTCACACACTGCTTTTCAGAAAACTCCAAATGGAAGAGTTTAGAAAGATGTAAAAAAAATTTTAAAAAAATTAGGGCTATGGTTTGCCTGGTGCTTTACACCAACATAAGTGCACAGAATAGCCTTCAACCTGCCCCAAACTGGCTTGATTTTGGCCCGCTACCACCCCCTTCCCTGGGCTGCTATTTGTGCAGTAACATGGCAAACCAGCCTAGGGAACTGTCTGAAATAAATATTTTTGCTTTTTTTTCTTCCCTGTTTTCAGCTGGATTAACTCCCCAGTTCACAGGGAACTGCACAAACACCTGGGCTGAGAGAAGGCAGGGGATGGACTGGGGGAGGACTGAGCAAAGCAAGATGACTTCTTTCTGAAGTTGTGCCAGCTCACACGGCCTTAAAGCATTCATCAAAACTAGAGCCTGAGACAATCTCTCAGTCACCCATCCTACCTTCTCCAATTTCTCTTTAAAGAAACACTGTTTGCACAGTTCTCCGCAGCTTGCTCTAAAACACAAAGACCTGCCTTATCTGAAAGAGAAACCTTAAAACAAATACAGAGCAAAAGCCTGCAGAATAAATGCTTTATAGTAAACCAAAATCTTTGATAACACCTTCCTTGTTTTAAGTACATACACAGTTCCTGTGTGAAAGTTCATCACAGTCCTGCTCTGGTTTACCCACAGTAAACACCCAGCTATACTTTTAGAAAACTAGCATTACCATGCTCAATTAAACCAGAACAAAACCAAATCCTGTAGATACAGAATGTTTTACATTTTCCATGCTAGAAGCCAAGTGTTACATCTTTGCTTTCATGCCCATACTGAGTCTAATGTGCTGGTATTAAGTGCTCCTCAGAGAATTATCTCAACAGAGCTTTGCTGGGATGGGAGCGTGGCAGCTGCTGGACCCACCACTGGGACACAGTGAAGTCTGCACAGAAACTCGGACACTGCTTTCTGCCGGTATCGGTGAACTTGATTTATCCATCCATAGGCATTATCTAATATCTCACACATAAAACAGCGCCAGTCATTTAGCAGAAAGCCTCTGACACTGCAGCCTTTGTTTTTATTAAGTACAGCTTCAAAATGAAATGAAATTGCATCTCTGCCTTTCTGAGGCTGCTGACTTCTTAATGGCCTCTGGTGGAAAGTCCAACAATTGGATGCGTTAAGCTTCCCCTTCTCAAGGTCCTTTAAGAGAATCATATCAGCACATGTCATGTATCACAATGACAGAATAAGCCCTTCAGCATCAGATGCCTGGGGCACAAACCTGTAGAAACCTCTTTTCGGTGTTTGAAATGGATACTTGATGCCACGCACCAAAGGGAGCCCTTGTATTCAGAAAGCGGGCAGCACAGGAAAAGGTAAAGGTATCTTTCCCTTTCCCTTTAATGGTGTGTTCCTGTTAATCAGAAAAACCTCACCTCTGCAGGTGGGAGGGCTCTCTGCATTCCCACCCTCCCTCACACCCACAGCTCTCTGTCGGAAAACAACTCTTGTAATGGCTTCATGGATGTGGCTGGCTCCTTCCTGGGGCACAGACTGACCAACACTTTCACAAATGCTACCAAACTGCTAATTACTAGTCTTGTAGCAATCAAAGCAACTTTGATTAAAGGCATTACAGTAACTCATGGTGACTTCCCCAATCACCTGTCTTTGTTGCAGAACTTCAATATAGCATGGAGCTGAAAACTGGGTGCTTAGGACTAGTTTAGCAGCAGTGCCTGGAAGTCAGTACAACACGCCACTTTTACACTGGCTGAACTCAAAGCGGTCTGGTTTAGTTATTTTCAATAAAATAAATAGGAAAACACGGAGCTAAACTGATGTGCTACATCAGTGGGCTGAAAAATCCTCAACCTGTGCTTTCACTTTAAGAAATGCCTACACTAAATATACAAAAAATTTCTGTATGTTCACTGTGGCAGAAACCGACCTAAGTCAAAACAGCACAGAGGTATACACAATTTGGTCTTTATTAAAGAGAGTTATATTTTGTAAACCAGGCTTGCCTTATGGCTCATAAATAGCAGCTTATCCCAAATGAGTTACTATAAAGCATTTTACTAAATAAAGAATAATGCATCTTGCACAGGCTATGCTTTAGAGTAGTCCTGTAAGAGTATTCAAGGGAGGATTATTTAGCAGTACAGGAGTAGGAAATGCACATTACCTCCTTGGATGGTGAGCCAGGTATCTTGGGATATGGTAACAGATCCAAGCAACTGAGTGAGCATGTTTGAATTCACCAACTTGTGGATAAGATGCAATATGCAACCATGTCTTCACTTCTACTCTACAGCAATGCACAAAGGAGAGATTACCTTTAGCTGTCCTTGGCAGGGTGAGAAAATACCTTCCCTTCCTGGAAACCCAACTGAACAGTGCTCAAGAACAACAAAAAAAACCCCAAAACTGCAATAGCTTTTCTAACTTCAAAAGTATCAAATACCAATTTTAAATACCTTTCAGGGCTAGAGACAAGTGATGCATCATACTTTGAAACAGATACAATTCTCAACATGATACATTCCCCTTCAAGGATATAATATACTGGATTTTAAATTTAAAACAAATTCACATCTTGAAAAGTTGCCCCTAGAAAAAGATTAAATTTGGTCCTTGAACAAGTATAATACAGCAGTGGGGAGGAGCTCACGTCGCAGGGAAGAAAGATGAGATTCTTTCTTTGAGATTTTAAGGTAGCTAACTTTCAGAGTTCAATTATCAGAATCAATCTTAGAGATGATCAACTGAGTAGGGACAATACAGTCACAGGCATTTGATACACTTTGTATTTTAACTACATGAAAAGGTGGGAAATAAATGCTTCTCCTTTGGAAACAGTTTTCCCCAAGAAAACTAACACTAGGCTGTGCCTCAGGGCACTGGGTTTCTGTTTCCATTTTTGCCACTGCTCTGCAAAAAAACACTTTATCCTTTATCATGTTTTTATAATGAAGACAACAGTTTGCACTTCCTTGGTAAAATGCTCTGAAATCTTCTGATTATATTAGCATTATAACACATGTTTTGACTCTGGGGTTCCCAAGTCTCTCCAAAGGGCCAGGAAAACAAGCTTTCAAATGTGCTTCTGCTATAATCTCCCTATAATTAACCAACTTTATGGTCAATAATTATTTTTCAGACCATGTCCTCGCCTTCAAAGATCCAAGCTACATCCTACCTTAATGTAACATCCTGATATAATTAGTGGCTTTATGATATGCAAATCAACATAGAAGTTTGCCTACCTGCCCAAAACATGCAGAAAGGACTTAAGAGCCAAGAGACATCCTGAGCTCCTTACAATGAATAGATCCAAAGCACATCAAAGATGCAGTCCCTCCTTTCAAATATGCCAGTCCTAATTTTCATGCCTTTATTATCCAAAACACAAAGCTAAGAAGCTCCAATAATAACAACTTTGCATTCCTTTATTCAGTTGAAGATTTAATTTGATTTTGCACTGATTTGCTCTAAAATCACTTTGTATATACACATACCAATGCTCAGTGTTAAAAAAAGATAAAGCACATATCAACTCCTTGTTTATTGGTTACTCTTCTTTATGAAGGGATCTTTAAGGAGCAAAAGGAAAACTCTTTATTGGGGTGAAGCATGGGAGAGGGGAGCAGGGTAGGAAGGATATCCCACTGAAAACTGACGTCTTCAGTAAGTGAACTGCTGCAATTCTCCACTTGTCATGGATACTGCAGTTTTGTTGGCATTACTGTCAATATTTACTTCACTTAAGTAGGAGCTCCCAAAGCACTGCAAGACAATGTTGCAAAGCATCAGTTAGTGAACACACTGAAGTTAATTTACTTGCAAACAGTATTGCTCGTGTTCTTAAAAGTTAACAACCTCCATTAAATGGTTTTAATCAAGATGGGAAATGAGGAATATTTTCCTGAAGTGTCATTCTAAACTTTTATCCCTGTATTATCTTCTTTTGAATGCTGTAGCAATGGCAAGCACTTATCTCATGTCTCTCTTACAGCACAGAGCCGGCTGTTTCATTATCAGTTTTTAAGAAGCTGTGAACTTATCTCAGCTGCTGGAATTCTTCATGAGAGAGAAAAAAAAGTCAGTAGTAATGTACGTATCATCTGCCTCTGGGAAAATCAAAACTGCCAGTGATATGCTGGGAAAGATCTCCTTAGACTCCTTTCACACAGTCTTGCAGTACTTTTATTGTAACCAAGCAGTGTAATTTCAAATAAAATTCTACAGTGCGCTGACGGCAAGCTCCTAAAATATAGCTCTGCTCCCAACAACAACTGAGAATGCTATTGTGGGTCTCGTGTTTACAGCTGCTCACTGATTGTATCATATTTGTAAAGCTTTCAAGAAAAATAACTTTTTTTCCCCCCACTGCTGAGACCTACATATTCAGCCTAGGATTTTGATAACAAGCTCAGTACGATGAGCCTGCAGCTTGCTCCTCTTCACATTATAGCTAAAAATTCCGAGTGTTTTAGCCAATATACTTGGAAAAGTATATTCCAGGGTCTTAGCAAAATCAAATAGGAGAGTACTATGCAGAACAGGACTCCTACATTGTGGCAAGCAGTGTACTGCTGTATGACATACAGATGCACATGGGACACAAACATTATCTACATCATATTACTGTCCTGATGAGCAAGTCATTTTGCTTCCCTTCTGTGCCTCAGTTCCTCCAACCAGAAGATTGTAATAGTGATCTTCTCTATAAAATGCTATAAATACTACATCTCCATCACCAGGACCCTCAGCTAGAGGGGATCAAACTGCAGTTACAGTCCTGCTGCCAGAACTGTTTACTTATTAGGTCATTATATACATATTAGGTCATTATAATAATATATAATAAATATATTAGTGAAAAATCATAGAATGGTATAGGTTGCAATGGACCTTAAAGCTCATCTAGTTCCAACCCCCCTGCCATCAGCAGGGACACCTTCCACTAGACCAGGTTGCTCAAAGCCTCATCCAACCTGGCCTTGAACACTTCCAAGGAAGGGGCATCCGCAGCTTCTCTGGGCAACCTGTTGCAGTGTCTCACCACCCCCACAGTGAAGAATTTCTTCCTAATATCTCATCTAAATCCACTCTTATCCAGTTTATAACCATTGCCCCTCATTTCAACCTGCCCTTGCAAAAAGTCACTCCTCAGCCTTCCTGTAGGTCTCCTTCAGGTACTGGAAAGTCGCTATAAGGTCTCCCTAGAGCCTTCTCTAAAGAAACAAACAGAAATGACCTGAGAGAAAGAAGCTGAACTAGGCACACACCCTCTCAAAGCCTGGCCATTCACCTACAAAAGCTTACACTTGTTTGCTTTTCTCCTGGCCCCACAATTCTTGCGTTTCTGATTACACAGCAACAGCAGCTTCAAAAGGAGAACAGGCAGGGTTCAGCCCTGACTACCCTCTCAGCTTTTAACTACCCTTATGGAAGCAAATACAGGTTTTCCGCAAGTTAGGAAGAAGCTTTAGTCACCATCCCTAAAAAAATAAAATAAAATAAAAATCAATGAGTGCCTGTCATTGTGTTACCCGTGAGAAGATGTAGCACTCTGGACTCTGAGCAAAGAGAAATTGTCCACACAGAGCGCTTAAAGCCGCCAAGTCAAAAGACAGTTTAGCTGCACCCCTGAGCAAAGTGTCACCTACCCATTCATTTTACATGGCACCCCAACTGACACATGATCAGGGGAAGCTGGTGCATGGGTGGATGCTGCTTACCTTGACTTCAGCAAAGCTGAAGACATGGTGTGCCATGTTGTTCTTAAAGCCAAAACTGAGACAGCACGGTTTGGCTAGCTGGCCTGGAAGGCAAGCATAAAATTGGCTGCACTGGCAAGTCTGAAGGGCTGTGATTAATAGTACCAAGTCCAACTAGCAGACAGGTACTACAGGGATCCCTTGGGGGCAATGCTGTCTCGATTCCCAATGAACCAGCAAGACAGAAGGCACTCTAGGCAGGCATGCAGATGACACCAAGCTAGGGGAGCAGACCAGACATCAGAAGGTGAAGCTGACATTCAGAGGATTCTTGTCAAGTTGGAAAACCAGGCTGACAGGAGCTGCACCTGTCTTTGAACTTCTTGAAAAGTCTCACACCTACCTCCTGCTACAGTACAGACTGGGACTGACCAGCTAAGGAACAGCTTGAACAAAAGGAGCTGGAGGTCCCCATGGACAGGTGGAGCAGGAGTCAGCAGTGTGTTCTTGCATCAAGAAAGGCCAAACACATGCTGAGTCATACAAGCAGAAGTGCAGCCAGTCAAGGGAAGTGGCTATTCCCCTCTATTCAGTACCTACAAAGCTGCATCTGGAGAGCCATGTTCAGGTCTAGGTTCTAAAGTACAACCTCAGTACTCTAGAGTGACCACAGTGGAGGGCCACTGAGATGGCTGAAGCATGTGATATACAAGGAAAAGCTGAGAGAGCTGGTGTTGTTCAGCCTGGAGAAGAGAAGGCTTCAGGGAAAATCTAATGCTCTTAACTACCTAATGAGAGGGTATAGAGAACAGGGAGCCAAATTCTTCTCAGACACACACAGACAAAACACAAGGCAACAGATATTGTTGCAGTAAGAGAAAATCTGATTAGACATTACAAAAAAAAAAAAAATCTTTGCCATGAAGGTAACAAAACCCAGAGACAGTATGACATGTCTATTGCTAGAGACAACCAGCACTCAACCAGAGCAGCGCTACACCAACCTACTGGGGACATGAGCAGGGAATTGGAGAGATGACTTCCAGAGGCCCCTTCCCATCTGAATTATTCTACAATCCTACATAGGGCACAGGCCTTCTGGATTGTCTCCTCCATATTTCATAACTTTCAGATACATTACCTATATAAACATTTCCCTGTATGTACCACACCTCCTTGGACTGGCTGGAGAGCTGGTGGAAAATGCCCTGTACTCTCTTTCCTCCCATCCTAGAACCTGTCAGTGGGAAGGACTGTTGTGATGAAACACTTCTGTCAAGCTACTTTTTTTTTCCACAGCTTCTTTTTTTGATGCCATCCTCATGTTCTGGATACTACCTCTCAGCCAACATTCTTGGCGCCTGATGGTGCTCCCAACTTCTCCAGTTGCAACAGGAGAAAAGTGACCAGTTTACAGCTCTGCTGGGAGGGCTGCCAACATCATCAGCAAAAACCAAGTACTGGAGCATTCTCTTGTTTCATCATTGAAAGACTATGAGAAACAGCTGAGACACTGAAGCCACCAGTTCAAGGACTGAGGAATGACTACAGCAGCAACCAATACTTGAGTGGCTCTCCTCTGCCACAGTATGAGCTTAGAGTCTAGGTGGAAGATAATAAATATTTTAAACTGAACATTGACAAAAATATTTTTCAACTGAAAAACTGGTAATCTGAATATGTGCTGGAAATAATTATTGGCAACAAACTGGGTCTTCCAGATGTGACAAGAATGCAGTGATTTGGGAGTTCCTCAGAGACAGCAGCACAGATGCAGTCCATCTGTTGCATTCTCTAGAAGACTGATCCTTTAAGGACCAGAAATTGTTATATAGAAAAGAAAATTCAACATAGATTCTGCAGAAGTTAATAGCACTCATGTGGGAAAACCAAACTTTCATCCCCAGGTAAGTACAAAATAGAGTGTTCTCTGATTTCAGGTACCAGCTGAGACACAGCAGCTGAAACCTCCAGATGTCTCTTTAACAGGAGACTTCTTCAGTAATGACTTACAATTATTTTACATTTCTTTCTTCATTTCCCTGGAGATGAAGGATGGTCCACTGGTGATTTCAATGGCAAGTTTCAAAAGAAATACTCTCAATCCAGCCAGCCCAGCTCTTTTGCCCAACAGGAAAACTCACAGAAAAGCATCCATAATCTCACAGCCTTTGGAGCTGAATAGGCTGAACTTCATTACTCTGAAGCCATGGCTTCATTACAGAGGAGGAGGAGGGCAGGTAGAGTGTATTTTTAATGTAAGTTAGCTAGAAGGGGACAAAATCCTTGCAAAGTAACGACACAGTGGTGCTTTCTCAGAAACTAGCAAGTTCAGGAAATCTCTCAAATTTGCTGCAGTCCAACTTGAAACACCAGCTCTTTGTTTGTCCTAGAATTGTGCTGCACACTACAGTACCTGAAATGACAATAACAACTTTGTTTCCCCTTGGAAACTGCAAGGCCAAAAGGCTCTCTACAAGCACCATAAAAAGCTAAAAGGACCAATTATAGAAGGAAAAATACTGTAAAACAGATAAAGTGAGAAATTCTCCTGACAATAAGACAAAGGCAATGTTTGGAGTTCTGTTTTTTATGTAATAAAGACTTTCACATTTCAGTTAGTATGTGTCATGCTGCTGTATATGCATTTTACTGCACTATTTTCTCTTCATATTAAGAAGATTATAGCATATTGTAAATTAGACACAATTTTTTGTCCACACTAGAAGGGGTTTTTTTTCAGTCTATATAACTTTCCTCTTTCAAAATTTGCTTTCCATCGTGAGTAGTTCATATATGAGAACATAAAATATATTGTTCACCATTCCTCCTTGCTTACCAATACAAAAGGAATCTGAAGAGCACTCTGATTTCTGCTCCCTGTCGAGGCATAAGCTAAGACTTAATTTTTGGCAGACAAGCTGCTCCTTCATTGAAGAAACAGTTATATGTCTCAATTTAAAAATACTGATTAGCAAATCTCATAGCACTCTACCAACACATACAGTCAAAACATCGCTGAGACTACTGTGTTTCTCCCAAACTGGAAGGATGTTGAAAACTTAAATGATTCACTTACAGCTGATCTAAAAGATGAGAGCTCCACAATTTATGTTTGATTGTCAAATGTTTAAAGGATTAAATCTAAATAAAATACACAATACACAAGCTTCAAAGGACACATTATCTTCAACATCTTATTTGCAATTAGCAAGTCAAAATAAAGAAGGCATAGGAAAAATTTGGCTTCAAAAGCAGAGCTCTGGAAGAAATCATGGTTTTGGTTGTTTTGTGTCTCATTTAAGGCTGCTATTTTCCCAAACTGCTGAAACTGGATAAGATGCAAAGATTACTCTCTTTCTCAAAGGGGAAGAAAATAGCAGACGTACCCCCATGTGATAGAGTATTACATCATTCTTACTTACAGTACTGAGCCAGTCTGGCAGTTAAACTTGAAAGACGTTTTCTTTTGCCTTCGAGGAAGGACATAGACTTGCCATAAAGGCAGGCTACCAGTGAAAAGGTTAGAAAAGGCTCAGCTCACAGTTTTACTTGGCATGAGATTACAACATGCTAAAAATCTTTCACTGAGAAGCATTTCCAATATGAAGTTTGTGCATGAAGACTAGGCCATGCAAACAAAACCCTAGTGACAAACATCTAAAGAAATAAGATAGCTCTTGAAAAGTACTTTTACTTACTTTTTAAGAAAACTTATACTTTATTAGGATATGAGGAATCATTATCAAAACCACTTTCAAGGTAAGAGGACAGGCCAGGTATAAGAACAAATGCTGATATTCCAAAACAAATTTAAGAGGTAATATTGTTCCTCTGACATATCTTTCCTTTGTTCTTATATAACATCAAAAAGTACAATACAAAAAAAAATTGCATAAGACTTAAGAATATGATGAAAGTGGATATAGTTTTAGAAGACCTCAAGCTAAAATAATATTTGCAGATAGCAAGCACAGAAGTGCTTATAGGTCTCAACCCACTGGCTTTTATTCATCCTATTTTGCATTACTGATCTTAATTAAGCTATTTAATATGAATTTGTCTTCTAAGGCATCATTCTTACTGCATTAAAATGCAAATACACAATCTTCAATATTATTTTAATGAAGGAGAGTATTTAATTTTCTAATTGACTTCTAAAATATTAAAATGCAGAAAACATTAGCGATGGCTACAAACAGGAATATTTTTCACTGACCGGATCAAAAACATCAACCATAATTGATTACGTTTGCTGCCAGGATTGATTTAAACAAAGCATCAGGTAACGCTTTTTCCCCCCCCTCCTCCTTCTCTTCTTTTTTTTCTTTTCTTAATGGGGGTGGGTGGGCAGGGAAGGAAGGGGAAGCGTCTCCTCCACATCCCACACCACATCCAGCACATCCTCTGACAAAAGCAAGAATGTGCTACACAATGACCGGCTGAACCACACTTTTTTATTTAGCTGGTGTTTGCAACATATTAGCTCCCATCAGGTCAAACCACCACCCAGTCATAATGCTGTTTTTGCTGACAAAGTACCAAAATTCAGATGCAGAGATAAACTTCTGAATTAAGTAGAGTCAACCTAATCATTTCCTCTTTTAAACAAGCTTTAAGAAGATTGTTAAATATTTATTTTCACAAGCATGCAAGGATCGCTGAAGGTCAAAGACATTAGAGGTGTGATCCCCTTCCTTATCGTCCCTCCTTTGTACTTATTTCACTGGAAGGAGGCCTCTCTGCCATCACATTTCCCTCCCCTCATCCATCACCCAGAACTCGCCCTGCCTTAGTTCCCATGTCCCTGCCATCGTGTTTCAAAGCATCACCCTCTCTTAGTGCTGCTGGCAAGTGAGGGCTGCCCCTCCTATTTTTATCCTGGTTTTACTGATGCCTTCTTAGCTCTCCTGTTCCCTGCTTCTATTTCTTTCCTTGTTTCACCTTTACTACGAGAATGTCTCATCAGTTCAGAAACTGGAACCTAATTACTAAGGTAATTGCAGACCATGCAATGAATTATTATTTTTATGTACACAATAACAGACCACTATTACATGCATTAAAAACCTGGCTCAGATGCTCCTGCTGTAAATGTTGCTGTGTTACACAAGGCCTGACACGGTGACAGAGCACAGGACTGCCAAACAATAAACACCACTTCTACCTGCCCATAATGGAATTCAGGCCCACAGTGACAAGGGCTTCAGTGGACCTAATCGAGAAGCCTACAGAGCAAAGCCTGTCCCTTCCTTTCAAAGAGGGACCATGAAGACTGGGTTTGCCCCAAGGCAAGGGCAAGGATCTCCAAAATTTAAACCATTTAGGTGCAACAGCTCTATGGAGGGCAAGCCCCACGTTTCTCAGCAGTCATACACATCAACATGCTTTGAGAAAGAACTGCCTAGAGAGAGACTTGAAACACTCTGCTCTGTAACACAATAAAGTATTTCTGCAGTCAAATTTCCAAAGAGAGTTATTTTGACCTTTACTGTTCAAAATCTCTCTTAAATGAGGAGAACAAACAACAAAGCTATCAAACCCAGCCAAAATCTGTAATCTTGATAGGCCATCTTGTGACCCTGTCCCCCTCTCTATCTCTGCAGATACTTTGTTTAATGCTATATTATGGAAAAGTTGACAATTTGAGCCACCTGCTGGGTACCAACATCCTGAGGGGAAAAAAGTTGGTCACTCCTCTGCACAAAAGCTGGTGAGAATTTCATCAGCGAACTCAACGGGGCAGGATCAGGTCTCCCCTTGCCAGCACCAGAGGTCAAACACTATTTTTTCCTTAGTTGGTAACAAGTTAACAGAAACAGATTTTCAGAGTGTGCAATTCTTAAACAAAACATTAGCCTGAACACAGACACATGCAAAATTACAGTCCTCCTGCTTCTTTTGGATGATATATTTAGAAATCCTATTAGCTGGAGAGATCAACATTCTTATCTGAATTTCCAGGATGCTGTAACATGCAAAATTAGAGCAGCTCTCTTAAGTGGGTCAATTATCACTACTGCACTTACAGCAGCTTTTCCCCTCCCTCCCTGCAGCATCCATAACGGGCATTTAGCACAAGGATTTAAACAGCAAGATGTTGAGTTGACACACACCACAATGTAAAGTTCATTTCTCCTTTTATATTTTCAAAATCTTAAAGGAAGAAAGAAAATCAGCCAAGTACAGAATCTCCATATTAAAATTAGAGTCTCCCTGCAGAAAGCTTAGATGCCTTTCAGCAGCAGGGCACCCTGCAGCAGAACACTAGATGGCAATTACACTCACTATTCTCCTGCCACATCTGAATAATGCACAAGTCAGGTTTATGCCTTTTTCCCCCTGCCCAAGGGACAAGAGGAGAACCTGGGGGCCACTAACCATCTCCCCAGCCCTGTCCCCCAGGTGCAGGGTCATACAACCAGTTTGAAAGGCTTCAGGTTATTTTCTTCTCAAGAGGGAATTGTGTTTAAAAGACACTGCAAGTTACCAGACACAAGTGGAACAATTCAAGTACCCAGATAATGACAGATATGACACGGGACCTAGAGAAACACAGGCTCTGCTGCATCACAGCCAGAGGCCAGGCAAGGTACCCAAAAGGGACACAGCCCCGTCTCCTCCAGCCTCACCGACCCACTGCTGCCCAGCTGCAAGGGCAGGGCAGCAGCCAGGAGCAGCCCTTGCAGTAGGGGGATGCAGCAGGACAGGGAATGGAGCCACACAATGGAGCACACAACGTCAACGAGCACATGGAGAGGAAAATTTTACTTTCCCACCAACGGGAAACATGAAACACCTCATGCACCTCTCTGCAACATACTTCCTTTATATATCTCTCTTTATACAGCAAAAAAGGGTGAGGCAGTACTGTGGAAAAAATCATATGATTGTCCTTCACTCCGTGGAAAAGGAGACCGGAGATGATGGCTTCAGGTCATGAGCCCTGCTGTTGAAATTCAGCCGTCTCAACCCTGGCTGGAGGAGAGGCCAACAGGGAGAAATTAAGGTGCAGAAATTAAATTTCTATGGCTGCCCTCTTCCCTACATCTCCAGCATTTTCTCTTGTGGTACCAAATAGGAGTGATCACATAAGCCAAGCATTACCAAACACATGAGCTATTTGGAAATAGATGCAAATAACACAGGACATTAGCTGCACCCTATTTAGGTGGCAATTTTTAATAGACTGAAACACTCCCAGCTAAAATCCACCCACTCGAAAGCATACCAATTTTAAAACTTCATTTTGAAATGAAGTGGACAAGGCTTTTCCAAGATTTCAAGTCCAAGCAAATGCTTCATTAGGAAGCATTTCTTTACCGAGAGTGTGGTCTAACACTGGAACAGGCTTCCTAGAGAGGTGGTCAATGCCCCAAGCATGTCAGTGTTCAAGAGGCATTTGGACAATACCCTTAATAACATGCTTTAACTTTTGGTCAGCCCTGAAGTGGTCAGGCAGTTGGACTAGATCATCATTGTAGGTCACTTCCAACTGAAAATATTCTATTCTATTCTATTCTATTCTATTCTATTCTATTCTATTCTATTCTATTCTATTCTATCAACTTTCTATGAAGTAAGAACTTGGCATCCTTTGCCACACACAGGAAAAAAAATATCTAGTGAAATGAAATAATGAGCTTTTGTAAATATTATATGTACTTCTAGCTATGCAATTTAAAATCCATTTTTAATCTCTATTGTCCTTGTCACACTCAACACTTGAAAACACATTTTGCAACTGTATTTAATCTAAAGTAAAAGGTTACTTAAAAAAAGTCCTTAACCAAAGAGAAACAGAAACTGGTTTTATTAAGTTCCGTAAATAGAGCTCTAAAATTTTGTTGATTAAAGTCTAGTTTCAAAAGTTAACTTTTTAATTGGGAACACTAGGGCCTGTTGGCTCCAGGAAGTTTTAGCAGAGGTCAAAAGATTGCTGGTGATCTAATTTTTCATTTCTAATAAAAAAGGAAGTCTTGCCCTTTTCTTTGCAAAGATAGACCTCGAAGTGTTAGAAGGGAAACAAAAAATGTATCCATCAAAGGCTCTCGTGGTGAGGGTATACAAAGCTTCCCAAGACAGTATGGAAGCTGACAGAGCTTGCTGATGCTTGAGAGGAAATTAGCTGAACTTCTCTAGCAAAGAACAACAAGGCAGAAAGGCTCAGTAGCTGATGCCTAATGTAGGATTAAAGAGACCAATTCCTTACTCCATCACAGATTTTCTGGGTAACTTTGAATGTGTCACTTAGCCTCAGTTCTGCACCTGGAAATGAAGATAAATACTCTCAACTTCCCTTTCTGTGTGACATGAAAATAAACACATTAAACCAGGAGGCATTCAAATAGCTTGGCAATAAAGTCCAAGTACTGTAGACAAATAGGAAATAACAAAGTACTGCCCCATTCAGTGAGGATATGCCCATTATTTTTTTTTTAAATCCTTCTTGCCTGCTGGGATCCTGCAATGCCTTCGTGATCTTCCCTCAAACAAAAGGGAGGTTCACAGGGCAGAGGAAGCAGGGGAGGAAAAGCACCATACACTTTCCCACCCAGCACAAGTTTACATGAAAAATAAAACAAGGCACCAAACTTTGTCCTGTCAGCCTTCTGCTCCCAACTCTCAAATTCAGAGGTTATTTTTCTTAGACATTTAGTGGAAAGGTTCTTCTGCAAACAACTTGGAAGAGAGGCCTCACTTGGCTGCCTTGGACTGACTCCAGGAGGACCTCACCTCTTTCCTCTGACTACACACAAAGCCACTGAAGACCACCTGAATAACCTCAGACTCAGGAGGATGCCCCAGCCCTGGGTGGTGGGAAAGGCTCGGCATTGAGACTGATCAGCTTTACCAGAGGGGGAAAAACCTGCCCTGAATTTACCTCCAGAGGCAAACAGAGGGATATTTACACAAGATGATAGCTGGTGAGGGAACTTTGTGAGGACTCTTCTCATGTGGAAAAGGTTTTATTTACTAAGCTCTAACAAGACAGGATTTGGTTTACAACTAAGGGTGCATTTTCCAGAGAGCTTCAAAGGAAAAGAATAAATAAATAAAATAAAGGTGCATGTGTGTGGGATAAAAGACATTTACCATGTAAATGTTGCTGTAAAAAAACCCAGGTGGTAGTGTTGGAAAATATTACAAAAAAAAACAGAGGACAGTTGTACCGTTTTTCTAACAGTTGTGTACAGTAAAAAGGATTACACATAGAATGAAATGTTCCTTGATTAAAACAAACTGATGTCCCACCTGAAAAATCCTGGCCAGGCTGTCATTGTTCCCCAGTGACCCTAGGGCAGCCACGGGTTACAGCAGAGACCGTAAGTCACTCAAACACTCTGCCTGGCTCTTCCCGAGTTCCCTCTCTCGGCAGAACCAGCTAAAGAGCCCTTTGTTTCCATTCAAACATATGTAGGGGTGGAAAAGCTGTTCAAAACATTAAAGAGAAACAACTGAGGACTGTTACTATTCCAAGAAACAAATTAAGAGCCAGAGTCTGAAACGCCCGGAGCGCTGGCAGTGCCAGCTGAAGTCAGATGTCACTGGAAACGCTCAGCATGGCTCAGCCCCTGGGAGCAGGACACCCCGTTCCATCAAACCCCAGGATTTAAAAATCACTGTCTCCTTCAGCTGTATTTTTTGCATTATACCTTTACTTCTGACACTAATAATATAAACACATTTTATAAAGAGAATAATAAATCATAGTTTTTATAGGTAGCTCATCAAAAGGATGAAACGCCTCCCAAATTCAGCTAGTGGTTAGTAACCTATCTTCCTTTTAAAACATTAACGCTGACAAGTAATATAAGCAAGGCAAATGAAAAGCTATGTCAAAGTTGCTGCCTTGTGGGGTTTTGTGTCAAATAAGCTAATAAAAACCATAAACTGATGTAAAAACAATTCAGATCTCAAATAATATATTAAACTTTCTAAAGAAGTATAAATAAAAGCTGCGCTTTAGATAAATACACTTTTATGTTCTCTTTAAGTTCTAGAATGATTTTTTCAGATTAAAAAATTTGTTACTAGCATATTTTGTATTTTTGCATTAATCAAAAAACACATAAGAACCAAAGAGAGGTTAAAGTTTTCCTATTTCAGGCTGAGGTTTATTCAGGCATAATTCAGACTGCACCAGCAGACTTGGCTACAGTTTTCCTCACATTTTCACAGAGGCTGGCTGGCGACATGTACATTATGAAAAAAGAAGAATAAGCAGATATCCATGTCAGATAAATACATTCCACTCCCTCAAACTGAACTCAATGCAGAGACAATTAAATCCTGTTTTCTCTCTCCAAATGCTTCCCACTCCTTTGGTCTGCCACTGGAGAGAACACAGCATTTCTTGCCACTTCAGCCCCTGACTACATCCCACTGTACCTCTCCAGGCTACGTACATACTTTGCTCCTTCCACCAGAATATTTCTTAAGAAACATTTTGTCTTCTATTTCAGAGACTAATCTGTTCCCAAATTAATGACTCTTGCCCCTATGATTCCCAAGTCACTCCACTAATTCATTTGGGCCACCCAAAACCAAGGTGCTGTCTCTGAGGATGCTGCTGCCCTTCACTACTTCTTCCATATTATCTCTTTCCTCTCAAATACATTCACCAATTGTCATTCTTTAACGTCCTTTTCTAAATTTCTCCCAAATTTATTGATAAAAGTTCTATAACCAATGCAATGACAATGAACACTTTAAACTCAGTAAACCTGTTTAGCAGTGTACCTTGAAGTGTTACAAATACTGTATGTCCTTTGTACAGTATATCATACAGCATATTTCTCCTCTTTGCATGCTGGCTTCTCCAGAAGACCAAAACCAATCGCAAGCTTATTGCCCTGAACATGCATCTTCATCCTTGCTATTGCATCTCATCACATGGCTATTCCCTACACCTGCTCTTGGTGCCTCTGGACCAAAGGCCTTTGGAACACACCTGCCTCCCATAGCACATGTCTGTATTGCCAGATCCAGGCTGGAAACAAATATAACACACTGATAATGATCATGTTAATTAAGCTATGAAGGCTTGAACTTATTTTAATTTCAAAGGTCAGCAATATGCACCTGTGGCTCTCAGGTTTTCAAGTTTGTAATGAAAGGCTAAGATACCAAAGTATCTCAGCCAAAGTATTTCAAAGTTCAGAACCCATAATTTGCTTGGGGTTTGGTTTTCAAACTATACTGGACTTTAAATACTAAAAAAACCCCATCAAAACAAAAACTTGAACAGCAGAATACAGACAGAAAGAAGCTGAACTCACACTCCCAAAGTAACACGGTTAAATTCTTAATATTAACTACAAAATTAAGTTTATCTAATGTTTTGGGTTTTGGTTTTTTTTTTTTAAATCAACACTAACAAAATTGAGCCATACAGTCACTCACAACCACTTCTCGTTTCCCAGGTGCCACAGTAACCCTGCAAACGGAGTACTCTGTAATATTGATAGACAGAACCTATCTTTGTAGTCTTATTTTTACTTTACTCCTTGCATTTTATGTGAAGTATCACAAAGGGAGATTAATTCAGGTATTTATGAAGTGTCACCCAGACCAGTACATCTTGCACATAACTGAGATACATGCTGAAATACTTTAAAGAAGGATATCTCAAACAGGAAAAGAATATTTTTTTGTTTGCCAGAAAAGTTAGCCACACTTGCTGCACAGATGGCTGCTACATTACCATGCACCTACTCACCTATTACAGCTTCTACCACTTCAAATGCTTTTTTATCACTGCTGGCAGGGAAAAATGGATTTGCATATTATGGCTAGGCAATCATTCAGTAGTATCAAATAATGACTGTAAATAAAGTACTTTAAATATGTGACATGGGCATAAAAAAAAAATATCGGCAATGCTTTTAAATCAACACTGGTTTTATGGTAATGATGGAGTTATAGAGTTCAAGGTTCACACAGAGACTTTACATTAGAAAAGACCAGTGTAATAGGCAAGTCTTCCTTTTAATTCCATTTTTCCTGCAAACCCGCATTTTTTATAAACATGCAAATGATGCAATGACCACAACACTATCAAAAAGCACTAATTTTAGAATACTAAATGTAGTTTCTGAAAGAAAAAAAAAATTATCTCAATCTTAAAAGGAAAGCTAAGCTCTTCAGCTACTAAAATATAGAATGAAAACAGCAATCTAGAAAAAGCATCAACTCAAACAGAATATTGATGATATGCACACACTGCTTCGAAGTAGAAAAGAACTAAAATAACACAGAAGTAATTGTTTGATGCTAAAGTCCAAATTGCAGCAACTGAAACACAACATAAGAGAAATAAAAAATATATAAAACAAATATATTTGGATGCCCATCAGTATTTAAAGATTACATGGATTTTAATTAAGTTCTACAAGACAAAAATAGGGATAGTGTAGAGGCAAGGAGTGCCTACACACTCACTCACAACTCCGGCCTGTGTGCAGTCCCACCTCCAGCCACTGATTTCCTGTGTGATCTTTGAGCAAACTTCAGAATTTATCAAATGCCTTTTTCCCCAAAAATAAAATGAGAGTGACATTGTCCTTCCCACAAGCATTAAAAGAAGGAAATCCAAATATCTTGACTTAAACTCCACTGGAATTCTAATCTGTTCTTTAATGCTGACACTGCAGGAGGCATGAAGTTAATTTTCCTTTGTTTTAAAAAAGAAAAACAAATCAACAACCAAAAAAACTCCACACCACAAACAATTGATCCATAGCAAAGCACAGGAAAAGTATGATTTTATACTAGAAGGAAATGTTGAGGAAAAAAAAGAAGTTTAAAGTTATTGATGGGAGGCAGAGTGACATTTATAGCTGCTTGTAAATACTAAGTATTGTACATTTAGAAAGGGAAAAAATTTACTTGAACCATAGGGAAAAACTCTAATTCACTTCATTACATAAAACCAACAGTGACAGTGTTAGCTCCTAAACACTTACCTTTGCAAACTTAGAAACAGGGTCTAACTGCAATAGTTGACTTGCTAAAAGTATGTCTTATTTATATTTTTAAAATGTAAAGGATACGAGGAGTTCCTTCTGTCCTACAGACCAGGTAGAGACACGCAGCAATTACATGGGTCATCTTTCTCCCCCGAGTTAGGTGCTTGCTCACAGCCATCTTGAAAAAATTAAAGGCAGTATCCAGACAATGCTGGTTGAGTTGAAGCTGGTTTCCCAAGTGGTGAATCTGACGTTTCCCTAGAAAAATTAACACAGAAAAAAAAAACAACTTTGTAGTTTAACAACTTTGTAGTTAATGTGCTGTTGGGTTGGGGTTTTTTTGGTGGGTTTTTTTTAAGGACAAAATTGAGGGGCTGGAGTTTGAATTTCATCTCTCTATGAAACACAATAACCTCTCGAGTTTCAGGAACTGTATAGCCTCCGCTGCTCAGGACAACAAAATACCTCATTGTGGACTGCTAAAATTGAAAAACGTGCAATTAGTGAGCCCTGGAAAACAAAGCCACAAACTTCAGCTCCAGAGAGGATCCAAATAATGTCTAAGACTTGGACAAAAGATTACATCCCCTGCTCCAAACATCATCTGACAACTTGCACTTGGTTAGCTGTCGTGATAAACTTCTGAAAACTGGAGGTCATGCCGTGTTTTGACACTGACGTGCAAGTAGAGAAGACCTTTTGCTGCAAGTCTCCAAGAAGTGATGAAGTTTGCAGTTCCTCTGACCACAACCAAAGCCCACAAGGAAAGGAGCTCTGCTCTGGGCTTGTTCGTGATCACCACTGAGGGGAGGCACTTCCTTCCTCCGAACGCTTTCACACCAGAGCCTTCATTTCAGGCTGCCAGATTGCGGAGATTAGTTTGTGGCTTCAGGAAAACAAATGTGCCTTCAGCCTTAAATAAAATACTTTAAAAGAAGTGTGCTTGGGATGATTCAGGGCAGGAAGTGGTACAGCTGCTGGGACAGATGCGGGAAGCGAGGTCCAGTCTGTCCTCACAGCTCCAGCTGCGGAAGAGTGCGCCGAAAAGACGGCTCAAGAAAAAGATGGGGGAAGTCATGAGGAAACCAGAGCACTGAAGTTCCTCAGCATATGGGGTCAGGCAGCACACCAAGAGAAATCCTTTAATTCAGTGTCCTGCGCAGACGTTTCCAGTACGTGTATTTACAGGAAACACTCGTCTGCTCCCCTCAGAGAGGTCACGAGCAGCTTTGCTGAGGGGGCCACGACACCTGCCCTGCGCCTCAGCCACCACTGCTCACAGAAAGCCATGGCGACCGCGCAACGCTCACCAGGACACCACCAGCACCTGCACAGACCACACGCCTTTATTTTGTGCAAATCCCTACATCTTCATCACTAATAACATGGTAAAAAGGCTTTCCCTTGGAACAACCTTTTGCCAAAGACGCTGCTTCAATTCGGCTTCAATAAAAAGTGACTCCAGACACACAGCCAGGGTCAGCAAGACTCCGGCCAAACTGGAGCTGCCCCAAAGTGGCAGCTTCTCCTCCTGCACAAGGGGCAATTAGTGCACTCACCAACAAGATCTCCTTTATGGCATGTTGGTCAACCAGGTGTAACACATTTGGATGAAAAAGTAATGACAGAGGAAGGATGTCACCTTCTGCAGGAGGTGAGGGTACAATAAGATACTCAATAATAATCCAAAGCCCATTAAGTGAATAGTTTTTCCACTGCCATCAGCAGGCCCTGGACTGCTGCTCACCAGTCTCAAATACAAATACTACATCTTCCCAAAACTAAGATACTAACTAGTACTGGCCCTCCCCTGAATTTTATGTCATACTCCACAACCTGTATGCTGAAAAAGGATCAAGACTCTTATGCCCCAAAAAAGAATCAATTTACACTCATCTGTGAGGGAAGGGAGAGGAAAGAAAAAAAAACAAAAAACCACAAAAAACCCCAACCAACCAAACAAAAAAAACCCAAACAAACAAAAAAACCCAACACCTTACCCTTAAGAACTAAAACTCATTTTTGCAGTGGCAGCAAAACAGGTGCCCTGATTGCTCCCCTCCCTGAGCATGCCCTGTGGAAGCCAGTGGGGATCCGCAAGGCTATGGAAGGCTGCCTCGTCCTATCACCTAACCTCATCTGGTTGTATTTTACCATACATGGCTGCCAAGAGAAAGACACAAAGAACTATAATCTGTGGAGATTTGAGGCACTACATGCAGATGCACAACCAATAAATAAATAAACAAATAGACACAACCATGCCCATGTAGCTCTCCCTTGGCTGCAGGGAGATCCAGACCGGAATGACAGTCCAATTCAATGTCTTCCAAGTCACAAAGGCAGCTGATAAGCTGATAACAAGAAACAATTCATCAGTTCTAACTGTTGTCTGAATTTTGCTTTTAAGTAAAGCTTTTGTAAAAACAAAGAAAATAGTGGCTCCCTATGCCAAGGAAGAGCCACATGCACTCCTGAATGGTGGAACTGGTACGTGCGGCTCACCTGGCTCCACAAGCACCATGATGGAGCAGCACCAAGAAAGAAGAGGTGATGAGGAAGCTTCCCATGCCACCAGCACATCAGCAGCTGATGTGGTCAAGGGCACACAACAGAACAGCCCAAATGAGCTAGAGATGCAGAGTAAGAACAGGACAAGCATCCATGAGACTGCCCCCCAGCACTCCCCTGGCCCGTCCCCATTACGAGGTTATCCTTCTCCCAAGAACAGCACTCTCACACAGGGCTCCACACCTCAGAAGGCGCTTCAGAAACAATGAACATACCAAAAGAGAAAAAAATAACATTGAGAAAGATATTTGAAATTAATTTCTTTCATAAACTATTTTTTCCACCGAGCTGGTCCCATCTCCAAGCTACCATTAATATTCTCTATTTAACCTTTTCTCAATTTTAAGTGTTGAAATATAATTCATCATAATCCATCCCAGGTAAACAGTATGCTTGTTTGAGTAACATATGCTTTTGTAGCAGAGTTCTTCATCCAGCATCAATATTTTGAAATGTCATTACTTTAAGGGTGACCAGTTATTATCTACTGAGAATTATCAAGGAGATCTAAGAGCACAGAAAGGTACTTGTCTGCTTAGGAAATGCTATTTCATTGAATGTTTTACTCAACCTTCAGCAGACCAGTGAAGGCTTTAATTCCGTGTGTTAGGACTCCCTCAAGCTGCTTTTTAGTATTATGTCAGTCATATAATTTGTGGAAAAATGAGACAACTGTTAACACTGCCACTGATCCCCAAAATGAACAACTTAACACAGGACAAGAAGCAACTTAGAAATTATGTGCACCTTGATGACTAACTCGTTTTTGTCCTTATCTGTTAGGATAGAGTACGAAATGTAGCATAAACCAAGATAAATACTTACATTCTGTAACCAGTCTCCTATTTACTAAAGAAAGATCAAAAGCTTTGTTGTTCCCCTCACCCTCCTGCCCCTTGAATTTAACAGGACAACAAAATTCTGTTTTTCTGGTGCCTTAAGTAACACTAACAAAAAAAAAAAAAAAAAGCTGGAAAAGTTCACATTAGCAATTGTGCTTCTAGATTTCTCCACAGGGAACACAAGACACCTTGTATTCCTTTTGGTACCTTAACAGATTCAAAAAGCATTCCATTCAAAAGGTAACTCCAGGAAAAGGCAGGTATCACCTAGATGGCTATTGTACTGCAGTACAGTACCAACTGCTGTACAGTGTCCTCATCCCTGTCAGACAACAACCAAAAGTATGTAATTTTGTGATTTCCAACCTTTTGTTCCAATCTCATCAATCTGACATTAACAGAGCTGAAAAATGTGTTTCCATAATATTCTATTTAACTACAAGTACAGTGATTTAATCTGTTGGTATCTGAAAAGCAGATGTTCATACTTAGAGAAATTGGGCATTAAAAAAAGTAACTGATCAAAATAAATTCTCCATCCAATGCTCCAGTTACTGCTAACAAACATGAACAGAGACCAAATACCCATACATACTGCCTGTCCTCAACATGAAAAGTCCTCAAAACTGTGCAATGGTAGCCACGAGCCTTGCTAAGTGTTCAGATACCTTCTTATATGAGTGGCTGCTCCCTCAGCAATCTGGTCAGCACAGGGAGGAACTGCAGAGCTGCTGCAAGCTACAGGGCTGGGAAGATGAGCAATTCCCTCCAGCAAACCTCCAAGACTGCATTATGTCTATCAGCCCTTGAACGTACTCCCACTCCCACTGCTCCTCGCTAGCTGGGTGGCATTTTATAACCTTCCATTTGTTGTTTATCTCCCAACTGCCTCTATGGTTTGCTCCAGACTACCAGCGTGGCTTCAATCAACCCTAACGACTGGCTAATGCCCTTTCCACTGGTTTGACCATATGGTCCCAGTGTGCAGTGAGCTGGTCCAGCTATCCGCAAGAATGCAACAAGCCTTACGATGTCAGCCAGAACAGTGGGAACATCCAACATTACAATGCAATTTATGAGCAATCTGATCAACCTGGTATTCACCAGATTACATCACAGTGTTATAAACCCAAATGAAGTGAACTGCTCTACTGGATGGAAAATAGAACTGCCACACCTTTAAACCCTGCTGTGCTCTGGGCTATAAAACAAAACTCAAGACAACAGCTTCTTCACTTTCTTCTCTATTTTACCCAGTAGAACATTTTTTTAAAAGTTTGAGCAGGATACTACTCTAAAAACTTGTGACTACTATGTCAGTGCTACAAAGGAATATCATAATGTGGAACAGTCAGAAAAAAGTACTGCATTTTTTTCTAAATTGCTACATGAGAGTACAATACACAAGACCAAACGTACAGAGGTAAAACAAGTCCCCTAGCATGTGCATCTTTTATTAGTAACTTGCAATAGGAGTTGCCTCTTTTGTGCCTTACGGGTTTTTGACAGATCCTGGGATTTTTGGTTTTTTAAACCAAGAGAAATGGAGCCCTTAAGGTCAAAGCTTACATGTCATGCTGCCCTTGCAATTTAGTGATGGGATTAAAGTGGTCTCTAAGTATCTTTGGGAAAAGGACAGGGAACAGTGTCTATTTAAAGGCAGGACAAGCTCATCAGCAAGGTTACAAAAATCCTCCCCCTTCCCTCACCAGTAAAACAGCAAAATTGTTCTCCTTTAAAGAGCAAAAGAAGAAAAGTGTAGAAACTAGAGAATTTTTGTGACATATAGGACACATATCAGGCAGCTCCTATTTATTTCTCAAAGGCTCATCATACCATCAGGGTGGAAAGGGAGGCGGGGGGAGAGGAGAGAGAGAAAAGCTGTCACTTCTGTAAGCAACACACAAAATCAAGTTCCCAGGCTACCAAGTAGTAAAGTTTATCACCCTCCTGAATCTGCATCTAAAAACAAAAGGCCCTTTTCAGTTTCTAGTTCCAAGCCTACTAAAAGTGTTTCTAACCCATCACTCCCAGCATGCTGAAAGAAACACCGTTGTCTTCTCAATCGATGCCAACCTCAATGCTTTGAGCTGGCACATAAAACCTGAACTGACGAGTTCCGATAGGATCGCTGAATGCTACTATCCTTTTATTTCAGAAAATCTCTTCTTTTGATGGAGGAAACAGTGGTTATTACAAAACAAAATGTGCAGGCTACAAATCACTGCCACAAAAACAGATTTGCAGAAAACCTTGGTAATATTAGATGCTTACACAAGAGGCAGTTGAGAGCAAAACTGCAGCTTAAGTTGTAATAGAAGCAAAATAGAAAAGGGGGGAAAAAAATCAGATCCATTCTTTACAAGCAATTTTCTCTCTTTTATGATCTCATTACTACAGAAACATCTTGTTCTCTTGCACTATTCAAGAGGAATCATACCTTTTTTTTTGATCCCTTAAAAGTCAGTAATGTCAAGCAGCTACAGCTATATATTGCTCTCATCTGGCTTCCGCCTGCTCATCTGCAACCCTCCCCTCACACTGACAGAGACTGTAACACTGCTATTTCAAAGTAGTACTTTTCAGTATGAAGCATAGGTTTCCAGGGAAATAACATGCAGTACGCAGCCAGAGCTTAAATGAATTGTTATTACAATATTAAACTGCATCACCAAAATCCAGGCATAGAGATTTTCCCCCTTTTCTGCAAACTAGCAGTACTTGAACTGGGCAATGCTAACAGCATTAATCCTTTTTTTTTTTGCAAAAATAATTGTTATGGTAACAAACACTAGATTCTATTAAAGGAAACATTTTGGAAGGGTTTTGATTGGGTATTCATTTCCAGAATTTGTATTACTTTACCGACTAAATTTTATGTGCAGATTTCACTCTGCATTTAGTTTTTACTCCTTTTCTATCTTTGAAAAGGCTCCCCCCAAAAGAACTCCCGAAAAAGGGAAAGAAGAGCAGTTTTTATGTGTGGGTATCCCTGTGTGCTTTGTCATATCTTTCCATTTCAGCAAGTCCCAGCTCAAAGCCTGAATGAATTTCCTGCTCTTTGCTCCATGCCAGGCTTCTATGTTATTTGTATTACAAATAAGTAAAACAAACAAACAAAGCCAGAACAGGGAAAGTCCAGGAACATCAGTAGGGCTACTCTTATGAAGGCTGGTCCCAGAAGCCTAATCAAGGGTAGAGTCCCATGATCAAAGAAAAAAAAAAAAACATTTAAAGGCCAAACAATGTGGGGAGGCAGGGAGGAAACCCAGGCATGGCTGCAGGGATCACACGGAGCATTTCCAGCAACTCACACAACACCAGGAGTGAGAAGGAGCTTTATCACTGCGAGCCAGCAACAAAAAAGGCCAAGAACAGTGAAAGCAGCAGCACAGTGGGGCATTACAGCAGTGCTGACCCTGCACACTAACAGCTGTAACTGTATTAAGGGTAGCTAAGAGTTACTCCCAGTAACACCTCGTTGCTGATGGGGAAAGCGATGAACATACTGGGCTCATTCCCATGCTCTGCCTAACTTCAGTCTTTAGCCCCAAATCCCCACTTCACCACCATCTCATTGTGGGTCCACCCCACGTCCCCAGATCCGTGCTCTTCCTCGCGAGAACTCCCCAGTTCCTCCACGGGATGTGTCAGTCCCAGGGCTGAGCAACCTGGAGCTTGTGCACCCTCGGCCCCCTCGGACTGATGCGTGTCTGTGTCCCCTGGCAGACCTGCTCCGGGGACTGCCCGAGGGTACGCTCTGTTCCTGTTATCTCAGCAGAGTTAAACAGTTCCTGGCCTTTTCCTTGGGATATTCCACCAGCTGCGCCAGCACAACTGTTTGTGTGGATGCACAGAAAATCAAACCAGTAAACTGATCCTTGTTAAAAATAACCTTGTGAAATAAAAAGACTTAATCTGGACCTGTTTACTGAAGGATTGATGTCTCCACTCTATCTTCTTAGGGCCAGAAGCAGACTGTCTCAGCGCAGAGACCTGTATTCAATTTCTCTGCCTCCTGACAAGAATCAAACCCATCCATTTTGGTTCCCATGAGAGCACCCCAACTACCAGCTGTAGCTCCCCATCTCTCCTGGTAAAGCCCTTCCATTGCATGTCAAACGTTCATTCATTCGTTCAGCTAAAGAGAACCAGCATGCATCTTTAAAATTAATGGCTTAAAAATTAAGATAACAGTCACTACTCCAACCATTTCTTAAATATTTGATACTAAACTACTTTTCTTTTCACCTAGAAAATCTGCTGTTAACATCTCTTCCCAGTACTTATCTGTACTTCTTTAAGTATTCATTCCCTCAAAATCAGCCCTTGTATTCCATTAATGCCAAAGCAGCCTACATAACTCCCCCCACCCCCCTCCACAAGCACTTTTTCCATTCCCCGATTATATGATACTACTCCCACATGGACAGCCTCTTTGCATACACAGCAACTGGCTATTTGAATTAATTTGCCTTAACCACTCTGAAAAATTTGGCATCAAAAGTGGTTCCTCTGACTTCTTGCATTCAGTTCCTGGAATTCTGCTTCCCTCTCAGGTGGCAATTCTACTGCTGCCATTTCTTTCCCATTATCCATCTAACTGCTACCCCCACGTCAAGAACAACAGACTAGAAGCAAAATGGTTTGTTCATGGGCTGCACCTAAGCTGTTGATAATCTTGTCCCTTCATCCTTAGATAGCGGTTTGCTTGCTTCTTACCCCTGCTTAATTTTTTTCCTTAGCATAGCTAAAGAACTTGTTCATTAAGTCCTTACTGAACTTCACTTCTAGTGTCAAGATGCAAAACCATAGCCAATGCTGACTTAAAAAACAAAACCAAAAAAACCCAACACAAAAACAGAACACCAGTCTGTCAATACACTAGCATCTGAAAGTATTGGACCATGACTGTTTTAAGTGAAGCTTAAGCCCAAGTTGTTGCTGCAGACAGCTTTCCCACCTCCAGCACGACATTTACACAGCCGCATGCTGATACAGATGATGGAACGTGCTCTGCTGAAAATCAGCCCCAATGACAAAAAGTTAACTTTCCATTTGGACCAGTTTCCTCATATAACTCAACAAGCTGCCTCCCAAGCCCTAACGCCATCAGAATGTGTCTGGGGTGAGGAGAAATGCTGTCAGCAGCAGCGTACACGTGGATTGACTTAAAGCAAATGTGAGACTGCAGCCTAAATGGGTCAAAGAGAAAAGTACACGCGATCCCTGCGCTTCCTCCTGCTTCCTGCTACTGCTCCCAGCCCTCGCCACGCCTCTCAGAGCAGTGAGCTTGCACAAAAGCCTGACTTACCACACTTTAAATGAATGCTAGCATGTTCATTAGTTATTTGGATATTAGAATGCTTCAGGTCATTTAAGATTAATTATGGAAGCAAGCAAATACGGACTTTTTTAATTTCAAAAGTTTCGTCAACTGCATTTTTTACTGACATAACATTTGCAGCTGTTTCAAAGTTAAAACAGCTGGAAGGCTGCACTACTGGCAAGAACTGTGAGCACTTGTATGATTAATGTAGCACAGTCCTTATCTAGCTGACTTTAAGGGAATCAGATACCAAGAACTTTCAGGTAGTGGTAGCTTTTGAGCATGCAAGATTTCTTTCTGAAAGCACCATCAGTTAGGCTTTGCTTTAATCTTCCTCTGTTTTGTTTGGACAGTGCTTTGGGTTGGTTTTTTGGGGGTTTTTGGTTTTGGGGTTTGTTTTTTTTGTAAATTACATTTTAAATGACAGTTATTCTTTGAGATTTTTCTATATCTATATACATGTAAAGCTTTTCCCCCACATTTAGCAATTATCAATTGTCACTTGTCACAACAAGAAATGAAACATTTCTGCTGTCACACAGCATTACTGTTAATCCAAGCACCACCTTCAACCATGGAAAATCACTTCTACATCACTGCAAGAAAAAAAAAAAAATTTGCTTATGGCATAATCTGATAATTTTGAAAAGATAACTTTTTTTAAGTTTTAAAAACCCATAATTCTAGCATTATTAGAGAGATCAGAACTTGTTTCATACCTACAAGCAAAAAGCATTTCACTAACAAGAACTGTCATCAATCTACACAGCTAGAAAAATTCAAGAATATAGCAGAATATAGGAAACAAAAATCTGTTGCCTATTGGTAAAAGTTATTAGACTCCTTAAAACAAGACAAAAATGAAGACTCAACACAAAAAGACCCACTGATGCAATAGAAAACTTCACAGATGCGAACAGCATATAAATCAGTGCAATGTTATCTGCTCGCTGACAGCAAGTCCTAGTGCTTTCCCTGCAGATCAGGGCTTTTGCAAGGCAAAGAAGAGTGAAAGCTGACAGGAGACATTTTTCAAGAGTCTTGTGGACACCACAGAAGCAGGCAGGAGCCCTGGGAGTTGAGGTGCTTCACATGGACAAGATGTAGGAGCTGAAAGCATCCCCTGGCCAGAACTGCCACTGAGGCCAAGGGGACAGGGACAACAGCAGAAGTGATGGAGGCATCGCAGCTGAACAATTACCACTTCTCAGCTGCACTGCAGCAACTGTTAGCTAAGGTCATACATACTGAGATTGTTTACCAAAAAAAAATAATAATAATCTTCCTGTTTAATCTACCTTCCCTGCTGTAAAACCCAGTCCAGCTTTTCCCCTTTCCTGCCAAGAGGCTCGTGTGTATCTCTGAACCTTCCCTACTTTCCTTGTCCACCTTTAATACTCACCTTTTATAATGTGTTTGAGAATTTACTTGTCCTCAGACACGTGCAGAACAATTTTCCTCCCCTCAAGTTCAGCCCTGCTCCTCTGCACACCAGTTGTTCTGTCAAAATACAACTGTCAGTGGTAAGTTATTTCCACTCTTCATCATCCTACCGTGTAGGCAGGAAAGATCTTACTTACAGAGACTAATACCCACTCTGCTCTCAAGCCATACTTGCTGCTGCTTCTTCAGAATTGAAAGAGACCTGTGAGCCCAAAGCTACTTTTGGGCTCTGGTTTTGGTTTGGCTTGGATTGCTTTTTGTTGGTGGTTTTTTGTTTTGTTTTTCCCTTCTCCCCTAATTCTACGTGCAGATCTAACAAAAGGTGTTGTGTCCCCATCCAGACTTTATCCAAATGACAGTCAAAGATGCAAGACACTGGAATTCCAAAGTAAAAATTTCATAAATATCAACTAATTGGCAAATTTTTTAAACCATCTCAAAAAATGGAAATATGGTAAAGAAGGTATCAGGGGAAAAAAAAAAAAAGGATGTAGAGAGAAGTAGTTGAGGGGGGTGAAGAAAAAGAAGCAGTTATTAAAGATATCAAAGGGATATGAGATAAAACATGATCTAAAAATGGAAGCAGGAAGAGAAAAGAAGTGAAATCAAGCTGGGAAAGGCACAGAGCCGTTACAAAAGCAAGACAGACTGTATTAGGTTAATACTTATTTAGGATATTTTTATATGAAGCTGACAAAAGCGGTCAAATTCTTCTTCCTTTATACAGAAAGGATAAGAAACCTTGTAGTTAGGTAAGAGAGCATCAATCTTTATCCAGGCTGCAGCTAAAGAATGAAATTTTGCCCTTAGTTTGTCCCTGGCAGCTGAGTCCATCAGCTACAGATAACAAGGAGTATGAATCTGAGGGGGCTGCTCTCCTTTGCCACTACAAAAAAGCCCTATTTAGATCAGAGCTACAACTGCCCCTGGTAATTTTATATCTGTACTGCCCATAGAGGGTGAGAGAAGTTATGGACAGAGCTTCAGCCTCAACTTTTGCATTTCCTTCCTTTTTAAACTAAAAATAAGTGAAGGTTGCCACAAATCTCAGCCACGTAATGTAGTGAATCAGTGATGCTATTCATCAAGGGAGTCTCTTGTGCTATCTACTTTGGCTTGGAGTTCAAAGGAGATTTATGTTTAAGGGCAGAATGCACATATTTCAAGAACATACTTCTTTAAACAATAACATTTCTGTAAATCAGATGTAGAGACTGCTCCAGTAAAGAATTAACATTACAATGCCACTATGTATTTCTACATGGCCGTCTTGAAAATATTTGGCATATTTGAATAACATCTATCTGTATGTCTGTGATCCATCCCGTTTATATGAAGCTACTCTTTACATACAGCACCAGCAACTGTTCTAGGAGGAAGGAATTCTCACTAGACTTTGTTCTGCTCCTCAGGAACCATGATCACCCCTAGACGAAAGATGGAGAGCACGGTGGGGGAATAGGGAGTGGGTGTTTAATGACCCAGAGATTGAATTTATAGTCTTCACCAAATTAGTGAACATGATTTGTTAAGAGAAGAGCAGAAGATCACTTGATTTCTGGAAGACAACAGAATTTCAAACCATAAATAGATAGAAGCATGAGTTCATGCCTAAGGACTAGGAACATGAAATTAAAGGAAAATGTAAGCACCATGTTAATGGGAATTTACAACAAAACTCATTGGAGCTCATAATAGTTTCCCAAGGGAACTGGTGGAAACTCCCACTGCTTGGAACATATGAATCCAGGAAGGGCAAAACACAAGAAAAATGAATGATATGGAATGATCCTGTATAAGAAAAATGGACCAAGATGATTTATTAGGTTAAAGTAAGTTCTTATGCTTTTGCAAAACTGTAAAGCTTAAAAGGCTGCTTTGCATGACAGAATAATTCTGTATTCTGAGGGTACAGAACAGAGGAAAAAAATCCCCCACCCTTTCCTCCCCAAATAGCTGTCTCTGCTGACTCAGTCCAACAGCCTTCCAGCCTGATCACAGTGTGGCAGCAGAACAATACAGACCCAGTGCCAATCAGACAGAACAACCAGACCTGTACAGCAAAGATCTATCTAATCAGCAACAAAAAAACCTCACAAAAAACCTCAACACTTGCTCACATAAAAGTCTGAGAAATTTTGTCCATAACCAAATCTTTAGATAACAACTTCCTTTGCTCTTCTAGATGATCCATCCACCTCCTGTGCACCAGTCCTTAGTAGTTAAAGAAAATTTCAAGTAAGCACAATTACATTTTTCTGTTCTGACCTCAAAGATCAATTACAACAGGGTCTTTTCTGTGCAGTATGACTCCAAGATAGGATGTGAGATCATCCATTAAACATACATATCCAAGACTAGATGCATTATTAATTCATTTTCCCCTAGGTAATATGGCATGGTGAAAAATAGCTACCAGAGAACACACTGACTAAAGACTTAAACAGAAATCAGTGGATTTATGTGATGATTGCTATGCAGCAACCTAACAGACCTCATTAAAGGCGACATGGATTCTTCTCCCCTGATACTGTCACTGCTCCTACAGAGTAGATGCTGATGTTCAACACAAGGAAGAATACTGACTGCAACATAACTCAGAAACAGTTCTTACATCAGTTGTGAGAATTATGTATCTGAATTTAATATTGTCTGAGTTTGACCACAGAGAGATCTCAACTTTATAGTATTTTTCTGATCAGTGCAGTGTTTGCAAAAATATCTTTTCTTAAATAAGTTGGCTATAAAACACTACCTGCCTCAGAGTTTCAATTAAGCACGTGCTGTAAACACCAAAATGAGTTTTTTTACTGTTGTCCTCTTTGACTTTGTGGAGCTGCAATCAAGGAAGCTGCCCTAAGGAATTGCTTAACATCAGCACCATCTTGAACCTACTAACATATTGCTTTGGTATAGTCCACAGAGCAAATTCTATTTACTGACCTCTTTTAAGATCCACAAGAATAAACAAACACTTCAATCAACTGCCTGCCCTCAGACCTGCTTATGCTACAAGCAGCTCCTCACTGAAGGCTTCAGGAGTTCTACTGCTACATTAATCAACTTCAAGGACCACACTTTTTCTCTGCAAAACAATTATAATTTGGACCTTTCTCCTTCCTACTTTTTGTATCTTACTCCAGAATGTTAGGAAAAGCAGCCAGGCAGACGAAATTCTGCCTAGCTTTGAGCAAGATGACCTTATATCCACATATCCATGGCCCTGGCAGCTACAACAGCAACAGGACACACTGAAGTTAACATCGCCGTATGGTCAAATACCATCCTACTACGTTATCATATAATAAGGAGTATAGGTGCCACTTGGTTTAATCCATCTTTAATTATCATAAGCATTCAACTCCTATTGAAAACCATGCTCCTATAGATGTGAAGCTGAACTTGGCACAACTGAACATTTCTGAGAGCCCCAAATCAATTACAGTTTTAGCTTCTGGTAATTGTACCTCTTATCACTTTGAAATCACAGCACACAAACTTCAACAACATTTTGTTCCAAGTGGCTGTCAGTATGTTGTCTCCCTTTTATGCTTTTCACAGACTAAATCAGGACTGGATATCTGACATAAAGGATCCTCCTTCTTAGCTTAATAGTGAGCAAGTGCATCTGGAAGAGATGGAAAACCACACACAATTCTCTGCATTGAATCATGGAGGCAGGTAGGAGTCCTTTACTTCTGCTACAAGATGCAGAGGAGACAAACCACTCCAAAGGTACTCTTTGAAGAACTCAATCTTTGTTTCCATGTCACTGCTTATGCTCATCTTTATCTTCTGCTGAAGTTTTCTTAGGATTATATTTGGTATTTAATATTCAGTGCCACTGTAATCCCACAACTTGACTTTCTTGGCACGATAAATCAATGTTTCTCAGAAATCCCAAAGAACCCCAAACCTTTATGTCTCTGTGTCAAAGACCTTGATCAACATCGAGTTTCCTTTTCTTCTTAAAGCTAGTATCAAGCACTGCAATGATCTCAGAATGAAATCTGTTGTGTATGTCAGAGCAAAAAGTAAAGAACAGAGTTGGGGGGAAAACTAAACTACCCACACATAACAGTAGGAAAACTGTCTAGTCCAGGGCAAAAGGAGTATGACAGCACCACTGTAACCCTTCAGAAAGAACATTATTTCTGTTCACAATTCTCCAGGATCCAAAATAGGGCGCAAACTATCCTTGAGGAGACCATCTGCCATCAATGCACGACAGACTCACTGTGGACCAAGAATGGAAAGAGACAGAAGTATGTTTTGATCCAAAGGATGTCCAACAACTTTATTTTGTTGGACAAAAACAAATCGTGACCAAAGCTACAGGTACCTATTTACTTTCAAGAAAAAAGCTGCAGCAAGAGTTAACTTTTAGTATAGGGCCAGCTAGAATAACACAGATCACTCAGACAAAAAACATCACCTCACAAGCACCCTGGATTTGTTCCAAAAATCACTTGAAAAGTAGTATTCTTTCTTGACATGCTCAAGGACTGATTCAGCTTGCACCGGAAGCAGTAGGTTTTTTTCTAGTGCATGCAAGGAACCATAGTTTCTAATTGTACTTTGAGATGATTTTGAATAGTTTCAAAACACATTTTCCCACAGTTTCACTAAGCAAGTTTGTAAATTATTTTTGTTGTATTTAAGCTTAAAAACAAATATTTCATGCAGCTAAAAATGTCACATTATTTCCCCACCTCCCAAAAGAAAGAAGCCCTCAGAAATAGAAATATATTTTTTAAGGTGGAAAAGGACTGTATTTGCAAAGCTATTCACACACATTAGTACTGCTGTGAAATCACTTACAAGATTTCAGCTGACATTCAATAATTTTATTTCTAGCTATTTCCCTGAGCTCACAGAGCTTTCACGGCCAGGGAAGTAAGTAAACATAACACCTGCTTGGACTTGGCAAGCTGCAGGGGGCTCAGAATAATAAGGCAACCCCTCTAAAATCCCCCTTATTTACAGAGCCGATGTGCTGACGATAGGCAGACAGCTGTGCTCACCTTCGGGTGTGAGGGTGAATTTGGATTAGAAATACAGAGGATTCCTCTCGCATTTAAAATGGAGGCTGATAGTTAGAGAGGAGTGAATGATAAACTAAGAGCTATTACTGATTTACTGCTTTTTTCATATAAAGTCTGTTTTCCTCTCTTCAGTCCATAGCAAATTTAGGGTAAGAAGCAGGACAGAACACACAAAAACCTCAGCCTGAAGACTAGGTACAACTGGAGCAGCTAAGGCTGTACTTATCATTTTGATTTTGTTAAGAGCATTTTCCTAATATTGTAGTGATTAGAAGAAATCTACTTTCTTCTTTTATGACAAATCAGGTAAAAGATCAGAGGATGAAGTGACCAGAGGCAGTTCAAAGTGGAAATGCAACATCTCCCATCCATCCCACCACCACCACCCCTTGCACCAGCTCCCAGTGCTCCTCAGATTTTGTGCTGAGCCACAAACCAAGGAAAAAAGAAAAAGCAGTCAGTTTTCTACAGGAATCAGCCAGAGCAAAGAAGAGAAGTGAGACAAGCACTGGCAAGAAGCACAGCGGCAAAAGCCCCGAGAGCAGTTCATCAGTAACACGCAACTCCTCGGATTCGTCCAAGATGCTATAAGGAGTTCGGAAGCAGAAGTTTACAGCTGTCCATGTACTCCCTCAAAACATGCAGTATGCATATTCCATGAGCAAAGACATCAGTCTCCCAACCTGATTTAAGTGTCTTATCCAATGCAAAGGGATTTCTATGCTTCTGTCTAAGCTTGCATGTATATGCACACATGCCCAAAGGAACCAGAAATGCCTTTCTGCATCAAGTGGCTCTGCAAAACCCTGAAATAAGTACCAAGATGACTGCTAAGAATGATCACCCATGCATTAGCACCCCTGCTACCCCATGGGAATGTGGCTGGAGGCCCTGCAGTGTTTATATCTCCCTTTAAGGTAAGATAATGTAATGATTTCTGAAAACAAAGCACATCAAAGATCACTGTGTCTCATACATCAATTTTGCAAGGACAGGGAACAAGGAACCTTCAGGTTCAGTATGTTCAATATTGCTATAAAAAAAAACAACCCTCAGACCAGACCTAATGACCAGTGTCTGGAGATCAATCCATTCTCAGAAATTCATCCTAAATTGACTACAAAGCAAAGTGCAAACTACTGCACCTTACACAGCTCCCTTCGTAGCAAGACTAAGTTCATGGTTCCACTGTAAAAATGCATGAAGTGCTTTCCCTGAATATTGATATATAAAAGCAATCAAATAGCATATCTAAGGTACAACATAAATATTGTTCATATACATTCTCTCTAATGAATGATAATCATACAGGAGAACATGTGTGTCTACATCCTGTACATGAACCCAGCCCTATGTATACCCCCAGAAACTGGGACTATGATCCTAAACTGCTTTCTGAATATTATGCATTTCACAATATACTACCCAAAAGTACTACAACTGTGTGGCTTCAGAGCACATAAAGGAAAAATATACTGCTTTCTTCTAAAAACCCCATTCCTAATTGATTTGATTAAAAAATCGTTTATATACTCACAGAGAATCACATATTTGAATATAATTAGCTACTTGTTTTGTTGCATTCAGTGCTAATGACCTTTCTGTGAAGAAAGATCCATGTTTGATTGTTCTATTGTTCAAACTCAGAGAAGCCTCTTTGGGTTAAAAACACAGGAATCCTCTGAACTGACTTTAAATAGCTAAGCTATCAATTACCTTTTCACTTAATTTATGCTGTGTTTGTTTGGGATAGCTTTGTTACAACAGCATGAAGGCTTTAAATCCAGGTGATTAAAGCCAGACTTCTAGGTAGATATTTGGGATCCCAAACAATAATGCCAAGCAAACACAGCTCCTGCTGACATCCAGAGTAGGTCTGAACAGCACAGCTCAAAAACAGGTTTAAGGATGCTGAACCCAACTCCTTGCCACATCGCTGGCAGTCCTTACCCACACTGGAGCCTGGGTTCGAGGAGACCATGCTGTACTTCTGTCTCTACTTTGTAACTGCCACTTGTTTAAAATTTCTGTTAGAAAACAAAGCTTTAAAAAAAAAAAAAATAATCACTATGTAGGAAACAATAAAATTAATTTTTCAAGTGTTACATTCTCAGTGTAGGAATTTACATCTAAAATGATACCAATAATAATGCCTTCAGGAGAGGTATGCATTTGACAACTCTTGCTCCCACCTCACAATTATTTAAACTTCCTTCATTTCCACCTACACGGTAGACAGTACTTGGGTTCAGTCTATGGAGGCTGGTACTTAGTTGTCTTTACTGTCCAAAATGATTCAGTTATTTGAGTACAAAGAGGGGAAAAACCAAAACAAAACACTTCATCTAAAGGAATAGTTTGCAAAATAAACTCATAATTTCACAGTTTATCTATAAATAGCCAGTTCTGCAAAGCCTTTGGAAAAAAGCAGCTTTCTTTACAACTCTAAGTACTGTACAACTGTAGAGAGGAAAAATGACTTTATATTTGTATGATCTAAAGTTTTTCCTAAATAAGAGGAAAAGCATTATGTTTATTAAAAGCATTAAAAAGAAGCTGTGTATTAGGAGCCTGGATAGATAGATAGATAGATATATATATATATATATATTTTTTTTTTTTTTTTTTAAGGACCCACCTTCCGGAGCAGGCTAGTGTCCTTGCCCTTCAAAACTCACAAGGTTAAATTAAATGCCACTCAGGAAACAGGTTATGTTCTGCTTATGAGGAGTCATCACTCCTCATTCTTCCACCTGTGACAAAACATGCAGTACCTGCACGTTACCCTCCCTCACGACTTAATGAAAGCCTTCATGAACTCATCACCCAAGAAGGAATCACACAGGCTACAGCCCAGGTATGGTCACACACACTCAGCTTTCAACCTCCTAAATTATCCTAAATACCATTTTTACATCAGAGATGCTCATAAACTATGTGTGGGAAACTACACTCCGAGCAGCTAGCAGAAGAGCAAACCCAAAATTTTCAAGAAGAGCTTTACTTTAAAGACACTATTAAAGGGAAAAAAAAAAAAAAATTCTTTCTCACCACTCCTCCTGTGAAATTACACTTGGATAACTATGACAATAGAAGAATTTAAACTTATTTTCAAAAAGAGTTTTAAACAGTATGTAACAGCACCACCTGGTGATTTTAGCTGCACAATATTTTTTAAGACATCCTCTAAGTTAAGGCATAGTAAACAGCATAAAAGAACAGATTTTAATCCTAGATGTGTATATTTCAGTTAAAAATACATGCAATTTGTATGAGTAAGCACTAACACTTTGCAAGTCCTTTAAAAAACTAATCAAACTCCTCAGAGCTAGCATCAGCTGTCTTCTACTGGTAAACTGGGAAAGCTCTTGTCACAGCAACAGCCAGTTTAGTAAAATTCAGGAATTCATTCAAGTATTTTAACATACTAGGTTAAAGAACAATTTGATTTATAGTTCACACAGATGAAAGGCCACCTCTGAATTGGAAACAATCAAGCCTAAGCTGTTAAAATCACTTGGAAAAAAATTAAACTAGATGTCATGTATGCTGCATATTCTGAATTTATTAATATACAAACAAAATTAGCATTTTGGTCCTAATGAATTAAGAATTTTACTGCTGTTCCAGCAAAAGCATCACAGAGCATCTAATACATGTTGCTGGAAAAATCCTTAGGGATCCTGAAATGAAAAAGTACTCCCTGAAGACGTCACAAGCAACAAGAATTCTATTAGAGTTGAGCATTTCTTCTTCATCACTCCTTTTTAAGCTGTGACTAAATTAGCACAGCCCGCACACTCCAGGGTGTGTGCTGGGAAGCGGGAGGGGGAGAAAACGGAAGATATAAAGGCCTGAGGCACTTCAAGCAGAGAGCATCCATCTGCTAGCAGCAGTCAATGAACAGAACATTTCTAAAAAGCTTCCCACTCATATTAAGTCAAGCCAAAAGAACAGAAAACACCTTCCTTCACTCTGACTGTGCAGGGCTGAACGTAACAGGACAGTGGGTTATAAATAAGTGTTTAAAAAAAAAAACTCGAGAGAGAAGCTCACAACATGGCCCTGCATTCAGCTTCTCCTGCTGCAAAGCTGGTTTAAGAGGCTCTTGCTCATCTCTACGGCATCCATTCCCTCCTCCACTCTGGGGTGGCATGTGGAAGAGTTAAATGATCAAAAGGAAATAGGAAAAACTAAAAAAAGAAGAAAAAAAAAAAGAGCTGGTTCTTTTTATTTTTTTACTTTGCTTGTGAAACCCAGATCTTTTCACTGCCCCAGTAAACAGACGCATTGCCCAAGCTAAGGCCCAGCACATCAGGAAGAGGGGAATGGGAAAGGGCAGCTGAAGGATGGGAAAGGCAGGGATCAAACTGGCTTTGCTGTTAGAGATGCTTATCATGGAACTGGACTCCAGAGCTGCAGCTCTAGGAGACAAAGGCCTCTGATGGGAATACCACTGGAAGGACTTCCCCACCCTTTACACAACACCCACCCGCCACAGAACATCAGCTCTATGGGCTGACACAACTACCCACTAGGAGCACAGCAAATCCCAGCACAGCAATCATCCAGGTTAAAAATAACCCACACATGTGCAGAGCTGTTCTGGTTCAAGCTGGGACTGGGGTTTGTTTTTCTGAGTTTTTTGTCAGGGTTTTTTTGTTTCTTTTGGGGTTTTTTTTAGTAGGAGGTTGACATAGGTCAGTCTACTGATGCACGTGCCAGTGTGGCTGTATTGGACATAGGATTCTCCAAGTGAACACACATTTCATTACCTGGTACAGAACCCTGTTTCAATTTGTTTGTGTCCAATACATACATTTACACTTGGGTCCTCCACCAGCATACTGTATTTGCCTAAGAAATGCTGCTGTAGCAATGGCATTGAGCAGGAGCCAGAAAGTCTTTGACTGACTTTTGAGTCCTGTAGGGAACGGCAGTGCTCATCCATCTGGGGGGACAAGTCACACAACTGGGAAGGCAATAAGGACAACCAGAGCTACACATGCACTTCTGCACAGGGAATGAGGTGACAATGTTATGGAGACACTTCACCATGTGCACTGCTCTGACAACTGCTCCCTCAGCCACTGCTGGATGTCTGTAAGATCCTGTGCCAGATGTGCCTGGGCAGGTGTTGTTACAGCCCTGTAACAGGAACAGAACCTGCCTGAACATCCTTTCACAGACAGGCTTGAGCCCATGTCACCTGTAGCCCATGCCAACAGCCACATGCTGGTACCTCATCAGCCAGGACAAGATGAAAGCAGCTTCAGATCACAGCTGACTCGTATCGAGCTGCAAAGTGCAGGTGAAGTGAGGACAAGTGTGTCTGCAAAACACAAGCAAATAAATCAGTCTTCCTTATAAAAATAGTGTGTACAGGCACTGAATATTTTCTGTTCTTTGTGAATCCTATCAAGGGTCCAGAAGTTTTAATGCTGTGGCCATTATTTACAAAAAGCCATCTTCCAAGAAAACTGCAACAGCTCCCCCAGCAAATCACACTTGCAGACCATCAGGCTTAGGGAATGCTTCCCTGCACTGTCACATCACCAGCTCTCCAATTTATTTCACAGAGCAAAACAAGAAGGTACTTCCAACACATGAAAAAGGAACTAGGCACTATGAGAGAACACAACATTAAAAAACAGAAACAGTTCTCCCTCTCAGGTTTTGAACCATAGTGCCTATAAAATGACACAAACACTTCAAACATCATGTTTGAATATTTAAAAGACAGTCCTATGCCATAGAAGTGGTATATATATCTTCCATTATCAAAAGAGAGCAGCAACTACATGGAACTTATAGTTAAGTTAACATAGCTTTGGTTTAAGTTTGTCTAACAACATTCCAAACCTAAAATAGTTTAATTCAGAAGCTTGTTAGAAAAGGTAGATTACTAGCAGAGAATTTTATAGACATTACTAGAAGGGGAGAAAAGAGGAGAGAGGCAGTTGCCTATTCTCTGATACACTGTAAAAGAAGGACGATAGACCTATTAATATCCAAGTTTATCTCCTTGTGAATAGTACTATAAAAAGTGAATGTTTTAAAAAACATTAGCCTGCCAGGTGAAATGTCTTTAAAGGACTGCTCTCAAGAGAAATGACAGGTTCCAGTTACCTAGACAAGGCTGTAGGGAGATAAATCTCCACCAGTGAATGCCACAGATGTGATGTACATTGTCCTACTCTATGTCACATAGAAATTGTCAAAGTTAACTGTGAGAAATTTTAAGATATGAGAGGCCAAAACTTTAATATCCAAGCAAGAAATTTCACAAGCATGCAGAATTTTAGAAAGCTTTTTTTTTTTTTTGTCAAAATGAAGCAGTGATTCGTGCTTCTCTGACACAACTGTTTTCTTGCCCACAACCTACTAGTAAACTAGGAGACAGAGGAGAGGCAGGGCAAAGGAATTATGAAATATGCCTTTAATTTCAGAGTCACAAACAGGCCAATACAAAGTGGCTAAACACGTAAATATTTTTTGTTATTAGTTAAGACAACAGAAGTAATCTGTTCACTTATTTGATTAAGACTTCAATTTTGTGGGGTTTTTTTTTCAACTTTAAGGACAATCTTCAAAATTAAAAGTAACAGAGCTTGTCCCAAGTCCACATACAGACTGAACCAAGAAATTCTAGAAGTCCCTTTTCTAATTTTTCCCTTTTCTGGCTATGCAAACACAGGAACAGAATAAGGAACACCAGCAAAGCTTAACTCGTATTTCAACTGAGGTGGGGGATGCTGTGCTTGAAATTTTAGGTCAAGAGTCAATCAGACTCTTGACAAAATCCTACCATTACATTACCTCCAGCAGATTCTCTGCTCTTTACTTAAAGGATCCCAGACCCTCTTCATGAGAAACATAACAGATCTCATTAGAGACATGGATTCTTCTCCCTTGATGCTGTCACTGCAAGGACAAGCAGTGCACTGAAAGCCTCTCTGAGGCAGGTACTTTATTCATCATTCCCTACCAAAACACAAAGAAGGCCAAGGCTTAAGAGAATACAAATTTCCAAATCTGACCTCAAGCAGGAGCTAATTAATCAAGGCAGAACCAAAAGATTGTCCTAGATCAGCTGATGAACTTGACTGGTCTTTTAACAAAGGTAACTGGAAATCATGAAGCACAGTTTCATTAGCCTCCTGAGAAAGAAGAGATTCTCCATGTGCTGAAGGAGAAGCCTCAGTACCAGGATCCCAGCTTCCTCAGATGCCTCTGAATCAAGCTCCACGGGTCCATAAGAGTAACAGGGGACCAGGCAGGGAAATATTCTTCTGCTGCTTTTATCCAAATCATTCAAATAACTTATGTGAGCTAGAGAGTGGGGTTTCTGCCTCTGAGGTTGGTTGGTTGGTTTGTTTTTCTAAAATAAGGGGATTGCCTATCTGTTCAAGTCTTTGCTGATTAGTGAAGTTGCCTGCAAACCCTGGAAGCTGAAGTTCTGAGAAAGGTATGTAAGCTACTGAGATCCCCTGAAGATCAGCCATCAGGGACTCCAGCATCTGAGCTGTGGCTTATGCTTCTGTGACTTTCCAGAGCCTGCATCAAAGCAGAGGACCGGGAAAGCCCGTACCTACTGACACTCAAATAAGCCTCAGAAGCACAGAGGTCCAGCAAGATGGAACACAAACCCAACAGCCTAGTAACACTAGAACAAAAGTTCCATTGAACTGCTATGTGACAAGTAACAGTGATCACACATGTGAAAGGGCAAACAGATTGGGAAAATAGCATTCCTTTTAAAATTCTTTGATGATTTTAAGGTACTGAAGATTTAACATTCCAGGTCACAACTTTTCTGCTTTCTGGACTCTGGAGCATGCTCTGATCAGAGAGGAAGAGCGATAAAAGTCAAGAGACACTTATGCAAGAAATAAATATGTGAGTATTATGGCTAGAACACATCCATGTTTTAGCAGATGCTGGAGAGGATGAATCTACAAGACAGGAGGAGGGAAAGCTGTGAGTGGCCTCAAAGCGAGGAAGCTTGAACTTGTTAACAGGCAAAAGGACAGAGCAGTAGGATGCTAATTCAGTAGTTCAGTTTTGGCCATGTTAAGTCTGTGTCAACAAGGAGACACACAAACCCAGACACAAAAGCCTAGGGATTCATCACCCTTATCTTCAGAGATGAGCATCTAAGCTTAGTCAATCTAGACTTCCTTTTCAGGGAGAAACAGACACTTGAGAGAATGAGTCATCTGACTTCCTTTCAGATTAAATTAATCACACCCTAAATCTGTCTGTCTCTATGCAGAGACCCTGAAAGGAGTCAGGACAACAAGCTCACAGACATCTAAACTTTGCCACCCTAGCTCAAGCCATGTGTGGTGGGTTGACCCTGGCTGGATGCTAGATGCCCACCAAAGCCCGATCTATCGCTCCCCCTCCTCAGCTGGGCAGGGGGAAAAAAGATATAACGAAAAGCTCGTGGGTGGAGATAAGGACAGAGAGAGATCACTCACCAGTTACTGGCACGGGCAAAACAGACTCGACTTGGGGGAAAAAATGAATTTTAATTTATTACCAATCAGATCAGAGGATAATGAGAAATAAAACCAAGTCTTAAAACACCTCCTCTGACTCCTCCCTGCTTCCCAGGCTTAACTTCTCTTCTGATTTCCACCTCCTCCCCCCAGCGGCATAGGGGGACAGGGAATGGGGTTGGGGTCAGTTCCTCACACGGTGTTTCTGCCACTGCTTTCTCCTCAGGGGAGGACTCCTTCCCCCGCACCAGCGTGGGGTCCCTCTCACGGGAGACAGTCCTCCACCAACTTCTCCAACGTGGGTCCTTCCCATGACTGACAGCTCTTCACGAACTGCTCCAGTCTGGGTCCATTCCATGGGGTGCAGTCCTTCAGGAAGGGACTGCTCCAGCGCGGGTCCCCCACGGGGTCACAAGTCCTGCCAGCAAACCTGCTCCGGCGTGGGCTCCTCTCTCCACGGGCTACAGGTGGTCATCTGCTCCACCATGGACCTCCATGGGCTGCAGGGGGACAGCCTGCCTCACCATGGTCTGCACCACAGGCTGCAGGGGAATCTCTGCTCCGGCGCCTGGAGCACCTCCTCCCCCTCCTTCTTCACTGACCTTGGTGTCTGCAAGGGTTGTTTCTCTCACATCTTCTCACTCCTCTTTCTTGAGCTGCAGTGTGCCTTTTTTTTTTTTTCTCTTCCCCTTTTTTTCTTAATTATGTTATCCCAGAGGTGTCACTGATGGGTTCAGCCTTAGCCAGCAGCAGATCCATCTTGGATCCAGTGGCATTGGCTGTGTCGGACATGGGTGAAGCTTCTGGCAGCTTCCCACAGAGACCACCCCCATGCCCCCCTGCTACCAAAACCTGGCCATGCAAACCCAATACACCATGACATGGAACTAGATGAAAGAGGTATGTTTTGAAAGAAGAAGTTTACCAAGGAAAAGGTTGCACTTGAAAAAACAAGAACAACAACAAAAAATATTAAAAATAAAACAAACAAACAACAAAGCACACCCACACACAAAAAACACGTAAGATCATTCCAAATGAAAAGGGCAAGATGCCCCTCAACCTCCTTCAAGGAGAGATGGAGAAAGTTAATACATCAAATGGAAATACAAAGGAAATGAATGAGACAGAAGTTGATAATGATAACAAAGGACTCATCAGGGACAAGGCAGCAGACAGATCAAAGAGGGTAAAATGAAGCAATTGTCTGGTTAGAAGAGGAAGTCTTTCAAAGACTTAGTGAGTAAAGAAATTTAGGAAGATATAAGACAAAACTAGAAAAGGAGAAGTTTAAGCAATGGTTGGGTTAAAAGACAAGAGAAAACCCGATGGGGTACTAACCAAAGGTGGAGATGGGAGAATTAGGATTAGCTTCTATCCCAACAGAAATTAAAGTAAGAAGGACAAAAAAATGGCAGAGAGACTAGACTAGAAGTTTCATTATTGAGATCGAAACCAGAGACAGGAGGAATAGTCAAAGGAAAGATTGCATCCAGCAAAGGAAACAATCTGGAAGAATTCAAAGTCTATGCACAGCTGCAAAACTACAAATTTTCTTGAGGGTGACAGATACATGGTGGAAGAGCTCACACGACTGGAGTCATCATGAGATGGATAGTTACAGGCTCCACAAGACAGACAGACAGGGAAGGTGACAAGGGACTTATTTTACACAAAGGAACAGCCTGAACATGTGAAGCTCTGCTGAAAAACAAGTGACAGGCCAACAAAGAGTTAATGGATCTGGATAAGAAGCGAGGCCACAGGAAACACTGTCATGGGCACTTGCTATAGACTACCTGATCTTGAAGATGAAGCTTTCTTTAGACAACAGGAAGATGTTCTGGTTCTCATGATGAACTATAACCACCGCAGCATCAGCTGGAAGGGAATCATAGTGGGGCACAAGCAATACAGTGGACTTCTAGAGCATGTCAAGAACAGGTCAAGTAGGAGAAGCACTGTGATACACCTACCACTCTCTAGAAACAAAAAAGGAGTGGAGAATGTAAAGTTTGATGGCAGGTTTGGTTACAGCAACCCTAAGATGATGAAGTTTAAGATCTTGAGGGGTGCGAGGCAGATGGGTAGCATAATGACAATCCTGGCTTTCAGAGGGTAAGCTTCAGTTTACTCAGAGAAGTGATAAGTAGGACCCCTTAAAATACCATCATGAAGGCCAAAGGGGCCAGGAGGGGCCAAGCATCAATTACAGTCTCCCCAAAGCACAGGGACACTCCATATTGATGTGCAGGCAGCTCAGCAGGCAAGCCTTGGCTTTATAGCAGCTCTCAAGTCTCCTTGGATTTCTGTTCCAATGTCTGTTTTCAGGTCTCACAGGTCTCTCTATGTGAATTTGGAAGAAATGAAGCATTTGCCATGGTAGAGAAAGACTGAACAAGGGCTCACTTAAGCAAAATCTACATATACAAGTCAATTGGACTGCATGGGATACATCTGAGGATGCTAGGGATATGGGAAAAAGAGGTAATCTTGCCATCTTTGAAAAGTTGTAGGAATTGGGATTTCCTCTATGACCAGAAAGAGGCAAGCATCAGGCTTTTATCCCAAAGGGAAAGTAGGACACTAGTGACAACTCAGCCTCCCCTCACCTTGTTGGAAGGCTATGGGACAAATCTACCTGGAAATCAGTTCCAGACACACAAAGGGTAAGAAGGTTACAAGAACTGCTAGCAGAGATTTAATGGGAGCAGATCATGCCTGACTGCAATAAAAGCCACACTGCAGTCAAGGCAAACAGTAACCACTGCTCTTACCACATCCTGTTTCATCTTTCTCCCTCAGTATACTGGCAGCCAAATCGAGCAGATACAGACTAGACAGGTGGGCTGCAAGTTGGGTGACAAACTGGCCAGGTTCAAAGCGTAGTGGTTAGCACTTTAACCATCAGACTCACAAGTGGGATTGAAACTGGGATCAATACTGTGTCATGCCTTCATTAGCAACATGGACAATAGGACAGGAGGTTCCCTTTGCCAGCCTGCAGACATCACACTGGGATAGTGGTCAATACCCTGATGGGCAGAGCTGCTAGTCAGAGAAATCTTAAGACACTGTAGAAATGAGCTGACAGAAACCTCATTAAGTTCAACAAGGCAAATGACATTTTTTTTGCACCTGGGATAGAAAAACTGCAGGGCAACAGCACAACTCTTTGGCTAGGGAGTGGCTTTGCAGAAAAGGATCTAGATTCCTCATGGACAAAGAGATGAACATGACTCAGCAGCACCCAATTGCAGTGATGAAGGCTAACTGCAGCCTGGAGCTGCACTATTAAGACTGTAGCCAGAAGGTCAAGGGGAGTGATTATTAATACCCTGTTCAGCACTTGTGAGACTATGTTTAGAGTATTTTGTCCAGGTCAGGACTCCTCTGCACAAGAAAAGACAATGACATATCAGAGCAAGTCCAGCAGAGAGCCCCTAAGATGATTAGGAGACAGGAGCACGCGGCATGAGGCAGAGTGCTGAATTTGCTCAGTCTTAGGGGGAGGTCTCATTGGTATCTTCAGCCACTCAGCAGGAGGTTATGAAGAAAATGGAGCAGAATCATCAGAGATGCACAGCAAAAGGACAACAAGCAAGAGTCACATGTCATCAAAATAAGTTCTAACTAGATACAAGGACAAAATTCTTCATGTTGAAGGTGGTCAAGGGTTAAGAGAACAGGTTGTCCAGGGAGACCATCTCATACCCTTCCTCGAGGATACCCAAAGGTCAGCTGCACTAGGCCCTGACCAGCTTCATGCCACTTCAAAGCCACCACTTTGTGGACCTCCAGAGACACTTTCCAGTCTAAATCATTCTAGGATTCTACTATCCTCTCCTCCCTTGTCGTTTTAGTTTTGCTAAATAGTGTTCTCTGTTCCTCTTCTTTGGATACTTCTGTTCTTCACACATATGACATATTGTCCAGGTCTAACTCAGGCTGCCTAGTTCTGGCAGGAAGTAGAGCCCTCCATAATCACTTGCAATAAACCAGCTATGAAATCAGCAATGGCAACAAAGGTTAAAGAATTAAGCAAACAGTTTAAATGTGAACAGTCAAAAATGCATTAGAGAACATGTTCAGAAATGCCTTCCCATTTAGCATTAAAATACCGTTAGCTATGCTTTGGTAATTAAGAGGACTGAGCAAAAACACACATTCATTTAAAGAAATGATTAAAAACACAGCACAACAGTTCAGAAATTGGATTAAGCTAGATGCAGCTGCAATCTTCAAACTTAGTTTAAACCAAATTTGAGTATCTCCAAAGGAAGCTTTCAAGTTATAATCATGCCATTGACCTTCCCTCCCCTCTCCCTTTTCTTTTTGGCCACTGAAGACTATAGAAAGTACCAGAGCTCCAAGTCAAGAACAACTCCCTTGTAACGATGACTCTGACATGGATACAGTGAGAGCAGATTGCCTGCAAGGAAACCAGAATAAACCAGCTATTTAGAGAGGTTATGTAATGCGGTGTAGAGCTGTAAAATGAGATTTAAAGAGACAGGATTCTGCATTTCAGCCCTGTAAGTTACAGTAAAAGTTGGGCAATTTTGTAGCAATTTGAAGAGGCTCAGTCAACAGAGGAAGAAGTCTTGTCAAAGGGTCCCCTCCCTGAGCTAGTATCTTATTCTTCATTCTTCTTTCTCACCAAAACAGTACTGTTACGACAATTTTGTTAAATCCTTTAAAACAGAGTTGAAACACCTCTTCATATCATCTCATAGAAGTGCAGGCTTTTAATACAAAAATGAGTTTTATATGAACAGATACGAAGCATTTTGTGGACCTGAGATTGTTGAACTCGTGAAGCTTAGCCTGCCCAATTAGCACAATACTGCACATTGAAAATCAAACTGATTATGAACAAATACAACAGTATTAGGTCTTTCCTGCATAAATATTTTAGCAAGTGTAAACAAGACTCCAGTTCTTATAAGCAGCCAATTCCCAAACAAACACCCACAAACATCAGCTGGTTCAGCAAAGGCAGAGACTATGAACTGCCACACACACCACCACATTATAAATAGCGAGGAAACATACAGTGAAGGCACATGTGATAGGAGAGACTAGTTCTGTGTATCAGACATTCTTGCACAAACCTGGAAACTATAAAACCTCCAGAGTCTGCCTATAGCTTTGTTTAGAGCATACAGATATATATATAAAAATATCAATAAAACAATGATTTTGTAGAAGAGTCTAGAACTGTTGAGCAGTTGTTGGAAGATTTTACTTCTGCATTTCTTTACTTTAGAATGGAGGAAAAGGAAAAAAAAAAAGTAAAATTATTACCTTAGGTATTCTAATGAAAAACTCATTCTAAACATCCTTTGATTAAAAGCCTCAAAAACCAGCAGCATCGTACATTCAGCCAACCCCAGCTGGTTTGCTAGTGATTAAATAAGAGACAGTGAGTCCAGACCACCTCCCTTTTACCTCCCCTGAAAAGACAGACATTACAGCAAGGAAGTATTTGGGCCAAACTACACGGGGGAGTGAAGGGAAAGCAGGGGGAGGTTGTTGTTTTTTAAAAAACATCAAGTCTCTTCTCTGTTGCTGGACTTTTCCCCGCATCGTGTCAAGCCTGCAGGTTGCTGGCAAGCAGAACAGGCCCAGTGTGAGACCCGCCAGCGCTCTCAGACCACACACACACACGCTCTCAGCTGCTCTCAAATACACTGGGGATGATCTCCAAAGCAATCTGGGCTCCACCGCCCATCCCTGCTTCCCAGAGTCTGGTTCTTCCCTTGGCAATAGTCTGCACAGAGCACCATACAGGAGAAAATCGCGTGCCCACGCCTCTGAAGGTAGCGCGCAGCCTTGACGCAAGAGCCACCGGCGAGGGGCAGGAACAGACGCTCGCGAGCTGTGCTGCACCAGCAGCCCGGCGGGAGCTAATTTCAGCAGTTCAGCTGCAACTCAGTTAACTTTGGAAATGAAAATATAGTAGTACCAGCAAATAAGGAGTTCAGCATTTTTTCTGAACAGGCAGCGTAGTGCTCCGTGGGTAACTGCTCACTTTTAATACAGTCAACTATCAGAGCACTTCATCTTCACTCAGTGAACAACCTCATACTTTTTCTTTACATATACATACTAATTTCATTTATCTTGCTATACTTTCAGGTCTAAACACAATGGATATTAACCTAATTTCAACAAAAAAAAAAGAGCCATGATCATGGGCACACAGTGACAGGGTGAGATTTTGTAAGTTCACTGCCATAGCTCAATTTGCAATTAAAAATTATGTAAAGCTCAAAGTGTGATTAAATGCAGCAGACAACTAACTAATTATACAGCAGCAGAAAGAAAAGCCTTTCAGACACCAATTGCTCCACCTGAAATATCAGCTGCTGTTGTCATGCCTGGGACTGAACAAGGACATCACTTTAGCTTATTGAAAAGAACTTTCCCAGAGACAGATTGGCAGCATGACAAGTGCAGGTTGGCTACAGAAATCAAAGAGCAAATACTTTTTTCTTATATAAAGGATAGCCACAAAAAATAAAACAGAAGAAAACCTGTATAGAGCCTCAGACAGGTATAGGTAGAAAGACAAATTATTTTCCTGTTTCAAAACTGTTTGGGTGAATTTAATTTAGATTAACTATAATTTCTTGTATATGATGCTGATAAACTTTAGCCAAGTCAGAATCATTGTGTGTGATTAGGAGGGCCCCACACCCAGAAGCTGTGGGGAAGGAAGATGCTCAGACAGAGTCCCCAGCAAACACCCATCCGAGAAAGAAGCTGTGTTTAGATTCCAGAAAGACGCCTACACTGTCTTTAATTGTGATTACCTCTCAGCATAACCAAAAGGGCTTTTGAAGGATTCAAACACTCCAAGAAGCAACACAACAGCACTTTTTCCTCCTCAGCATTTTACTTTTCTACAATTAAAGACAGGGAACTGGGTAGTCCTTAAGCACAACGAGCCAATTTATTTTTTAAATGTCTGTGCAAAATTACAGTTTTTATTAAAGTGACTTCATACAAAGACAAACTTCACTAACTGTAAAAGGTATTCTAGTGGTTTTATTCCACTCCTTCCTTACATAGATTACATTTTATACAGGCATTTTTAAAACTCATAAGATAGTAACTTTGGACCTGACACTGAAACTAGCTCGTGTAAAGTGCAAGCTTTACTCTGTCAAATAAGCATGGCTCAATATTTTTCAGTACAAACAGATGAATACAACATTCTATATATAAATCACTTGAATAATGCTGAGTAAAGCAATCTGTCTATATTTCAATAACACTGATCAATCTTAACCTTTTGATACCTATGGAGATACAATATCAGATCAATCTTACCCTTTGTACACTTTTGCAGGCATAATATCAGATAAGATTTCTGTGTTTGAAGTTGCAAGTGTAAGACTTTAATTTAGGAAAATACTTTTATGTAAAATATCCCCCCCAAAATGAGGGGGGGATATTTTTTTACCATATCAGTAAAAGCCATCTACATCTCTTAGTTAATTATATGTCAGCTTCTGAGTCTTTGATATGACAGTCCCTCAGCTGCCATCTCCAGGAGTCACAAGACAAGAGTATTAATTAGCCAAAAAATGACAACTCCTGTCCATTGAGATGAGTAACAGCAATCGAAACCGGAAGACCACTGTGTTTCTGGAATAAAAGCTGGTTTTATTCACTCTCTTTAAAGAGTGTGGATTATGTAGATCTCAAAATGTACAGCATGTAATAAGAATATTTATTTAAATATCCCCTAGACACCAAAATCTTTTTTCCATTTTTCCCCTCTCTGTTCAACAGTCACATTTTAAGCATGATTACTATGAGGTGTGCATAAATATATGCATTATCTCATGCTTATATAGTATTTTAAAAAAGCATTTGAACAATTATACTTAAAAATAAGCATGCATAAAGTATTTCAAGAACCCTGAAAACTAATAAACTAAAAAGCCACGATAGGTTAACAGACAATAAAAAGGTGTCATGTGCATGTTAACCTTGAAAAAGCCCTTTTAAACTACGATAGTACTGTCAGGTGCCGTTGCCCTTTGTCAGCCAGCTACCTGACCTCATAAATCAGGTATAACAAGCAAATGAGAGCACAGTGTAAAATCAGCACTAGGCAGACTTGTCTGCTGAATAACAAGTGGCCTGCCAAGGTTTTGAGGTCACATTCAAAACTAAAAATTAATTATAATCAACCATATTAATTAAAAAAAAGTCACATCAACAAGACTAAAGATTTTGAGTACCGTTCTGTAGAGTTTGTGCTCGGGATTCCTTTCCCAGATTGGCGTGGAATCCTCCTCCTAAAATGGGTGTTTTGCCTGCACCTATTAGAGTGGGGGAAAGAAAAAAAAAAAGTATGTCAAAAGCAGTAACTGAATTAAATATTAAAAGAAAACTTATTGTGCCACTATATTCGGTATCTGTATAATTTACAACATGCCAAATTACATTAAGAAGGACAACAGAAGGGCTTGAAGGGCTTAAGAAATTGAGTACAAATCCTGTGCAACATATTTCTTCCTTGGGATACCATAAGAAGTACATGGCTCCATAAATCCTGCCAGTCTCAGCTCCAAAGAAAGTAAAAAATGTCACAACCCCTATTTTAGGCAGAACATGAAAATCAATATTGGAAAATACTTCTCAAAGTAAATGATGAAACAATTGCTTAGTTAATATTTTTTATCTGAAGAATATTCAATACAGAATTTTAATTGCTAATTACCAGCACTACAGAACATAAAACATGTTCAGCATTCAATAATGACCGTGTTGGCTACTAAAGACATAACACTTCAACATAACTTCAGCTTAACGTTAGGCACCATGACACTTAGGCTACAAAAACTGCAAGTCTGGAACTGCTACTTTTACACCCTGAAAGGCTGGAGACTGAAATAAGTCTGAGTTGTAAATTAGCATAAACTAGAGCCTGGTTTATGCATCCAAGCCAGTGCAGAGGAGCCTGAATGCAGAGTCCTTTGGTTTGCATGAGTAGTTCCACTGACTCCCAATCTTGCAGAATGGGGAATTAAACTACCAAGGACAGAAATAGTTTCCCACTATAGTAGAAAGGGGTTTTTTTTTTAAAAAAAAAAAAAAAAACCCAAACAAACAAACAAACAAAAAAACCAATCAAGCTACCTCAAGCAGGATATTCTAATGTATCAGCTTAACAGCAAATGAGACCAAAAAGCTAAATTGCACAGGACTGAAAACAAGTAATTTGATAGTAATTTGACTTCTACTAATTCAAGTAGTCTGCTCTTCAGAATAGGGAAAAAAAGTCATCTTGTTGCCTATGACTCCTACAGTTTTTCCTTGAGTTCTTGTAGCTATATTTTCTCATTTTACACTAGTTCTCTAGAACAGCTTTGGGATAGAAACACATAGAGAAGTCAAGTGTGCCTTGAAAGCAGTCCAGGACATTTCTCCTACACACCTGAATAAGATACTCCCATAGCAGGTACAGCAGGTACAAGTGATGAGAAACTGTGACCTAAACTGTTCACTCTTACCAGACTTTCTTAGCTAGTCTCCTCTCAGCTGCATTTAATGTGCATCTGTGTTGGGGGGTGGGGGAAATTGAACAAACAGAAAAGCTAATACTACCACAGAATTATTGTCTATAAGCCTTTGAAGATTACTTTTCCCTACAACCTTTAAATTAGGTTTTCAGTGCTATACTCAACACAGACTGACTTCACCTTCACTTAACAGATCCTTTTAACAAACAGTAATCAGCAGCTCTCACGCAAACGCCCCACAGCTTATGTACTTCAGTTCAACACCCTTATTGGAAAGGAAAAATATTCAGTAGTGACCTTTCACTGGATACAGAAGTTAACCTCTTAATATTATAGATAGCAATATCTCCTTGCCATTCTTATAGGTACAGTCTCCTATTTCCACAAATGCTCCACACCAAACTGATGAGGCAAAACAGAGAGAGGTTATCAAACTGCCCTAGCACACATAACACCCTTGGTGTACACTTAATGAGAACGGTCTACCTGGCAAAAAATATATCAACAGTGGCAACGGTTACCTTCCTTTTCTTCAGTAGCAAATCTAACTTCAGAAATTCCACCTCCTACCCTCCTTTTTTTGTAGTTTTAAGGTTTGCTTTACCACAGGATACCTCACTTGCCTGGTTTGCAGCACGAGAGCATGTGCCCAAGTATCAGCTCAGTGGACGAGGCCATAAACTGCTGGGCACGAGCCGGGACCAAGAGCAGGGCAGCGGGAGCTGGCTCATCCAGCACTCGCCTCAAAGGCACCGTTGCCACTCTTGGCCACAAAGGCTCCGCTTTTCAGTCCCCTCTCTTTGAATACACCAAAGCACTAAACTCTATTGGACTATCAGTGTCAAAACAGCTACATTACTCTTTTGCAGATTTCCCTGTTACTACTAAAAAGTTTCTGCAAAAACAATCTTACAGTGGCAATAAACAATACTATCAACATCTTCAGAAGCTAAAATCCAGAAAGAATACAAATAAAATAAAATTAAGCTGGGATTTCAGTGTTTTTATTCTTTAAGGTTCTTTTTCATTAGACTTCAAAATACATCACTGTACATAAAGCTAATTTCTTTCCAAGCTATAGAGTCTGCAGCAGATAGTAGCAGAGCTATCTGAAAGACAAATTCTGCTATCAGAATTAACGTGCCCATTTCTCAGTGAGCTAACTGGAAAGACTGCACATCTCAAATTAGCATTTGGCTTTGAAAACTGTCAGAAAACTAGTCTGCTGAGCACTTATACTCTCTGAACTGCAAACTAATGTTGCCATTGACTATGAAGTCTCACCATCAGCTTTAATCTTTACAAGCAGAATGCAAACCAAACTCATTAACATAACTGTTCAGCTGGGTAATAAAAACAAACTCTTAAAAAAATAAAACTGTGAAATCATCAAATTCATTTAAAGACAAAAATCCCTACAAAGCTAGTAATTTTAAAAGTACAAAGGAAAGGAATAGCAATTGCCAGGCAGAACCAAATTAACATCCCAGCTTAAATGAATTTTTTTACATTTCTTGACCTTTTCCATTTTTCCCTCTACAACTTCAAAAGTAAATTAAACAGGCTTTTGGTTTTTTTACACTCAGCTTTCAAGACATACAAAAATATATCCAAGAAGTATTTGGTGTCAAGAAGTACTGCCTGCCAAAGCTTCAACATTAACACTAACATTTCCCTAAGCCAACTCAAATACCCTCCTTCATGAGGTGATGCCTCCCAAGGTACATTGTCATCTACCAACTATTTTTAGAAACTAACCCAGATTCTCAGCTTTGCATAACTGAAGCCTCCTCTCCTCTTCAAGTTGGCTTTGGAGATTTACATGAAATTTTGGAAAACAGAAGGTGTGGAGAGATGTGTAAGGCAGCTCAAAAGTATAGCTACTCAATTTTTCTGTGGTCCTCTCAGTGGGCTACAGTGCCCTGAGACACCAAAGGAAGAGAAGTTAAAATGCAGGAGATCAAATACCTGGAAACTTGATGATACTTGGTCAAGGCTTACACAGGTCCAGACCATAACCCTGCATTACTCATGTGCTGAACTACAGTGACTGCCCCTCAAGCAGCCAAGAGCAGCCGTCCCCACATCTGCTCCTCACAGCACAGCCCGGGGCATGGTCACCATGTGCAGGCTCAGGCCCAGCCACCTTGGCTGCTTCTGGTTTGCTCTACCAACTCACTAACAAAGGAAGTCACATCACTGCTTCTCTACAGGAACGTTCCTCAAGTAGCAAAAGGAGCAAGCAAAGCTTGAAGTCTGTAGTAACCCTGAACAGGAATAAAAAGATGACATCAGGAACAGCCCTTATCACATCCCCCCATCGAGAGGAGGCTAAGAGCAGCAACTCGGGCACCTGCAGCTTAAAGATCACTCTTCTAAGAGCTAGTGACAAGTTGAGTTTCAGATTCAGCACCTGGAGAAGAAACAGATTCAATCCCAGTGTAATGGATTTTGTTTCCTCTAGATAAATGAGCAAGACAGGGAATGAAGCTGCTTTCAACTTGAAGTGTATCTGCTATTTGATAGGACCAGTCCTACCAAAATCATTCCCTGTTAAATTAAAACCAAAAAGCACCAGCCCTTTCTTCAGTACTATGTGAAAGAAAAACCTTCAATTTAAAACTCAGGTTATTTACAGGCCCAGCATAAAACCTGGGTCTGGTAAAGAATGCAGACTGCATCACACCAAGTGCTTCATAATCAAGGTAGATTAGATAATCTAGTATAAATAATTAATGAGCTTTCAACTTAAATTAGGCCCTAGAAGTCAAAAGCAGAGTAAGTGATTCAAGTTTTCCAAATGCACAAAACTACTGAAGCCTGTAATTTCATTAATTCTTTTCTCAGCCATTTTTACAGGGAAGTTAACAGATGTGCTCACACCACAGCCTGCTGAACAGTACCGCTGAATAAACTTACAGAGTCTCACTTTAATCTACCCCGTCATAGCTAGCTATCTACAGGCTTGGTTTCATAACTACCACCCAAAGAGATAACACACACACTGCTGCATCCACCACACCCAAGCTCAGGGCTGCACAACTCTCTGAAACCAGCCTGCGTCCAAGTTACGTGCACGATGCAGCATTTTCACAACAGACAGCAGCTCACTCCACAGCGCTTCGAGCATTTGTTGCCATCACAGGGACAGCCTATACACCAGAAAAAAAGCAAACCACTATACACTTAACTCTGATGCAAGATTGCCACCTGGAGGATTTCAGAAGAGAAGCAAAAACTGATTCAGTTCATCTCACTGAAATAATTACCCTCTATATGTTTTTTGCATGAAATAGATGCAAGTTTCCCCTCTTCCTTCCCAACGCAACACGATTATGAATCAGTTTTGTAAGGAGAAAACTGAGCACTAAGTGGAACAGGTAAGTGCTCTTCAGGATCTCCCAGAAAGGTCTGCAAATCCAGCATATCCTTACTTTCTTCTGCGTTGCAAATTACATCATGACCACTCTACATGATTTAAAATTAACTGTGAATTAGTGTCATCTCTATAAATCTGGACCACAAGTAAGAGGAATTTTACTGATATTAACACTGTGTTCATTTTTCAGTACTTGGCATTTTCATTTCAAATTTCAGCTGTGTAATGCTGGCAGAACCCACTTCAGGGCTTTTCGAGGCTGCACTGTAAGAAATATTTTATGTCAGGATCTGGTCCATCAATACACCCTACATGGCACCCAATTAACCACAAACAAAACCCACACTGCTTCCACCTTTGTAATATTCAAATGTACAGAAGCATCCTTTATTGTATGTGACAACTGACCAGAGAAAAAACAGAATCTGATACAAACAGTCTGCTCTTTACCAACTGTCTCACCAGCACTTATGTGACAGTAACTGTCCATCTTACAAAGTTACAGAGGAAAAAAAGGCATAGAAGATGAATGCCTAGTAAACTTAGCTTAAATTTTATGAAACCTTTTTCCTCCCTGTATCTAGCCTCTCTTTTTTCCAGTTTGCTGACCCTAACTTTCTGTTTCCACGAACACCAAAAGACTTAAATACTTTGATCAATGCAAACTCCAGACAAGTTCTGCACTTGAGGTCAGTGCAGCTCATGCTCCTTGATGTAAAAACATAAAGAAGTTTTAAAGATAAAGTAGTATATACAAAATATTTCAGTCAGCTTCCATAGGCATACCTGAAAAACTGGGCACATCACAGCTTTACTGCAGAGAAAGATACATTACATTTGTCAAGGGGCACTGCAGAGTAAGAGCATACATCCAGCATTCACAGCAGGGCAAATGGGCCACTGTAGCAAGTTGCTTATAATTTACTTGCAACAAAAAACCTGTATTGGCAGGAAGAAACTTTTCCTTGGTATTCTAACATTTGAAGCAGCCCACTTAAAAGTGTTGTGGAGCCTCCTATACTAGAAATTTAACAAACATTTGGTGTGTTGGGGGTTATTAGTGCACAACTTTCTTTTCTCCCTACGAGCAAAAGCAAGCAGGGCCCGTGGCTGAGCAGGGCTGTGGGGAGCTGGAGACCAGCCCTGCTGCAGGGTCACTGGGACAGGGGCTGACATCCCTGGGGTCTGACGTGGGGTCCTGGGCCGTGGGCAGGGCTGGGGGAGCCCCAGGGAGAACCTGGTTGGGAACAGCAAGGGCCATCAGTGCCTGGCGAGGCAGGCAGCTCTCCTGCCCCCAGACTGCACACACAGAGACTCCAGCTCTTCTGAAGGGCAGGTTTCCAGACTGCCTTATGGTTTGTGCCCAAGAAGCTTATCAGATGCTCTCAACTTCCTACCAAGCATTTAAAAGTGATTTCTGGAATAAATGAAGCTGAGCTTCCCCAGACACAGTATGTTTCAGGATCACAAGCTCAGTATGCCTTCTCATGCTGTATTTTCTCAGTTATGTCTTCCAGCTTGCTGCTGCACTGCCTGCACATCAGCTTTCTCAGGTGGGACTCTTTTCTGCTCTTTTGGTTAGCATCAGAAGCCCCAGACTCACACTTTCTCAGCTTCTTTAAACAAAAACCTGAAGAGAGATCTGGACTATCAATGTTTGCTCCATGCTCAGCTTTCCTCCAATCATTCTCTTCAGCTTCATACTTGTTTTTTCTCCTGTCAGCCTCAGGAAAAACACTTGTGAAAACAGTTTGTCCCAACAACTACCACAACCAGGGGACTCCCACCCAGACACAGCAAAAGAGTGATCAGAGGATTTGCCATCTTCAAACACAGCACACGATCCACAACTTGTTTCTACAAAAGCAGCAGCCATCAAACTGGTGCAGACTGGTGAAGGGCTCAGTGGAGCTCTGTCTTCCAGGATGCAATTAGGATGGAGCAGGAGAAACGTAGCTCACCCATAGACTCTGTATGGCTGCACTTCATGCTGGGATACGTTCAAATGCTATGACTGATAGGAGTCGGTTAAGAATTAGCGTATGAAGGGGAAAAAAAGAACAAAAAAACCCCACAGGATGCATTCATTGCAATTAACAGAATGAGGAATTTTAATTCAAAGGCTCTCCAAATTTGACAAGAAGCCACAGAGGACAATCTCTTTTGCCTAGTTTGAGATGGTCTGAGCTGGCTATCAATTACAAGGTGGATAGTTACTCTTCAAAGCTAGGAAGAGCACACGCCTCAAACGTTTTCTGTGCAATTAACAGAGTTCCTTGAAGCTCAAATGTGCAAAACAACCCTTTTCCACTAGTATCTGACTTATCAGGATCAAATCAGTCAAGCTCAGAAACTCAGTTTCAACACATGGCCTCCACAAGCCTCAAGAGAATAACACAGCTGGGGTTAAGTGTTGAGGCTGGATTCTTACCTGACTGCGACCACTTGCAACAGAATTAATTATTATAACTAACTGGACCAGTATGGGGCTTATCAATTTATTTACAACTGTAAATATCTTTACTACCTACTTCTCACAAGGAGATCAGAAGAATTAGCTAAGCATTTTCAAGAGAGAACATATCTATTGAACTGTCAAAGTCAGAGAAGTCTTGTGCTCACCACTTTCCAAAACACAAGCTGAAAAAAAGAGGCAGTATTAACACCCAGATTAATATCAGATTAATACCATATACCCTTTATGCTGCAAAATCATAGCCCCCAATTCTTGGACTAGTTTTGACTATTTTAAAACCTTCCAAAGCATTTTTGTAGAGCTCAAAGAACATGATCTTCCTCTGAAGACTCAAAAGAACAGCTGTGCCAAGTCAGACTGAAGGACTATCTAGTCCAGCATCCTACTTCTGAACAGTAAAGTCCATTAATATACATGCCTACAAGTGGACACAAAACATAGGAGGAAAGCTTGTTGCTATACTTCTCTTGTACAGTCTCCCAGAGTCTAGAGATCTGTAGCTCAAGGATTTCCTGAGCCAGAAATTGTGTCTTTTTTTAACTGGTTGTGACACATTTTCGTTCTGTTCACCCAATCATTTTTTAACTCGTGTAAACTTTTAACATCCACAACTTAAGATTCACAATGTAATTAAGTGTTTTCAAAAAAAAAAAAAAACAAACCCCACCTCCTAATGCTTCTGAACCTCTTACTTGCTACCTCTAAAACAAGCTAGCTGCTAGATTTCTTAGCCCTCCCTAGTTTTTGTATTATGTGATAGTGAACAATTGCTCATCCTTGCCATGTTACTCTGCTGTATTCACAAACATCCACTACATCCCCAGTCAATCATCTCTTTTCCAATCTGAAGAGGCTGAGTCCATTCAGTCATTCTGACTGAGAAGGCTCTTCAAGAAGCCCTCCTCATAACAACCTCATCTTCCCCTCTCTATCTTTTCTAGTCCTAACAAACATTTTCTTGAGGAGGGGGAAGAAAAGTGAGAAACACACCAGAACTGTGCACAGTATTTAAGTTGCAGAAGATCATGTTGTGGATATGTAGCAGTGTATGCATACCCATCATATTCTTTTCCTGATACCCTCTAACATTCTCCTCCCCACTCTGTTTTTTTGCACCACAAATGAACATTGAGCTAAATGTTTTTACAAAGCTATCCATTAAGACCTAGGGATCTCCATCCCAGTTATACTAGCCAGTCCAGACGCCACCATCCCACATGTGGATGAAAGGAACAATCCTAACTCTCACTACAACTCTGGATCCCATCTGCTCTCCTACTACCCAGCTACTAAAAGCAACAGGTCCTTCTGCAGTCTTTACGATCCCAAATCATTTACTGTTGCCAGCAAACCTCATTAACTCACCCTTCACCTGTTTTCCAGGTCACCAGCCCATATTCTATCGAACTTCACTAGCACCTCCTCCAAGAGACTTATTATTTATTCCTAGTCCACGATTCTTATAATTTGAGTAGTTACTCTGCTCTGTAAGGACTTTCCCTTATCCATGACAGCTCAGATTCTTTAAAAGCTTCTGGTGAAGGACCTGGCTGACCTCCCTTTGCAAATCCAACAATCTGCTCTGTCCACTTACTGACTCCTTTAGAAAGCTCCAAAAGATCTGCAAGGCATGCCACTGCCAAAAAACATTCTTTCCCCGTATTTACCTGTACAGCCACCTATTTTGCCTTTCACTGCTCCTTCCCTTTTGCCCAACAGTCTCACTAGCCTGCATTTCCCCAAATCTTTGTGCAGCAGCACAGCAAAATTTTCACTCATACCCAAGCACAAGCCCACACTTTCTCAGCTCAATTGTTAAAACTGTCAAACCAGTGGGAAAAAAACAGACTCACACACCTGCACTGGAAAACACTGGCTACATCAAACTTCTCTGTGATAGGTATCAGGGATGACACCATGGCTTCCTACAGGAGGGATGTTGTCAGCTGAATGTAAATACTGCCTGGGAAAACCTAACTGTGATCTCACACCTTCTTCCAACCCTGAGAGAACAAAAGGGATTTCCCATGTTTTATAGTGAGGTTGTTGGGCTTATTATCAAGCAGTTGGCATGATCTAGACAGTCACCTTGTACTAATATAGAGAAGTGCAGGACTCCTTTCCTCCTTCAGCAAACAAATGCAAGATTCTGAATCCTTAACACATAGCTTGGCAAAATAAAGGGTTTTGCTAGATGTACCAAAGAGTAACACTATCTTGGTGCTTTCTACCCCCTTTTGCTTCTCTATGATTAAGATTAAAATAAATTATGAACAAAGCCATTTATAACTATTCCACATTTATGAGCACACAAACAGAAGCCCTCATGGATCTTGGAAGGGTTTGGGGAATCTTGTTGCACAACCAGGAGCTCTAGACAAGAGATATCAAGAGCCCCATTCAGCTCCCAGCTCTGCAAGAGAGAACCTGACATCCCTGATACTTTGCAAAATCTAGATAACTATCCCTGAGCAACCCAGCCCTACTGACCAAGAGCCAGGGTCTCAAAAACAGTAACCCAGGCACCTCTGACACTGCAAATGCTCCACAGCTTAGGGCTGCCCATGAACACCAGACTGCAGTCCAACAAGCCTCAGCCCAAGGCATTTCTTACACAGGGGATCCCTTAGAGCCACAGACCTAAAGAGCCGACAAAGACGACAAGAAAAGGTGTTAAAAACAGGTAACTTTGATGGAAAGCTGCTTATGTAATCAGCAGTCACTGAAAGTTATAGCTTACCAGAAAATGTGGCTACCAGCAAGTACATGTTTTCTGACTTAAAAGAAATATACATTCCACTGGAAATTCTCCAGCCAGCACAACACGCAGAGATACAAATTCTGTCTTGCTGACACAGGAAAGGACTTTTCTCCCCATTCCCAAGGACTTAAATCAGCGTCATACAAGCATAATAAACGAGCACACATCATGAAGACAGTGCTACTGCAGCACAAATACATCTTTTCAGATTAGCTTGCATCCCTCAGTTTGTCAAGAAAAAATAAATAAATATTCACAACAGAAGCATCTGTTTTGGAACATAAAGAATTATACCAGCAAAATGCACCTGTATCCCAACTCCCTTAAAACATTTACTGTGTGAAACAGCACCTGCACTCATCCTTGCAGTAACTCAGCAAATCTGCTATCAGTTTGTTTTGAAAGTCCCATTCTGTTGTTTCCACAAACAACACTTTACCACAATGCAAACATTAACGCACATGGGAAACTTGCTAAAGGATCACAGTTTGAACACAGTGAAGCCTCTGCAACCACATCTTGTGCCAGACAAAGCCACCAGAAGCATGTTGGAATGTGCTCCAGTTACACTTTCACCTTTACACTCCCCACCTATGGGGTGCCTATCTGTCTTCATGGGTGCTAGAATTATTCTTCAGCGTAACATATGGCAGGTAACTAGCTATATAAGATCAAGGAATTAATACCCTACCTATCAAAAAAGATTGGCCAAAAATAGCATCTCAGGACTTGCACAAAAGGGAAAAAGTCCTTTCAAGGAACTTCAGAAACTACTGTGCAATTCATTCATTCATTCATAAAAAGCCTCAGTGTAGTGCACTCCTCTCTTTTCCTTGAGATATTTTTTTCATAGGATAAAGGCATCCCAAAATGAGCTCTTGCTTGCATGTCATCTGTCCTGCGTAATTTCGGGTGGGAGGGAAAAAAGCAGTGCAAGCCCTTAAAAATGTAGTCTCCACATCACTACAGGAAAGAGTGCAGGATACAAGAGCTGTTCATAAGCTATCAAGAGCAAGGCCAGCAACCCTGGTTGGACGACAGGAATGGCATCAGACAAACCCTAGTCTACAGTAAAACTCCAAGATGCAGCTCTTCCCCTTCCACCACAACTCCTCTTTCTCCCCTAAAGCCATACAAATCCATCAGTCCCCCTTGTTTCACTGCTAAGCTCCTTCCCATGCTTCTTGCTTATGTTTCTTTCTCCTTATCCACATCCCCCATACCTAATTTCCTTCTCCTCCCTTCCAAACACCCTGTCCTCTTCACATGGCTCTTTTCCAGGCACAGAGGCTTTATCCTCCAGGGCATTCACACAAAGAGACCAACCCATCTATTTACAGAAAGAGATTCTTGACCCTACAATTTCAGCCTTTCTCCTCCATCACACTGCCTCCACATACTCTCTCTACCCATCAAGCATCCAACTCTCCTGTTTTCTACCCCAAATAATTTCATGGACCTCCCCAATCCCCATGCACCCAGTCTTTCCAAACAGAGCCCCAAATCTTCTCTCACACACCCATCCCACACTACACAGAGCTCCAGTCCCTCATGCACTTACTCCCAGCACACACAGAGCATCTCTCCCATTTTGCACAGCTCTTTGTCCCCATCCACCCCAGTCTCCCACCACCCCATTTCTGTCTCCCCTGGCACAGCACACTGTCCTCCCTCCCCATGCACTGTCTCCCATTCCTGCTCTGTGCAGCACTACCTCCCACGTGCACTATCCCTGTCCCTCCTTGGCACAACACTTCTCCACGTGCTCTGTCCCCAGCACCACTTTGCCCAGCACCCTGTCCCCCATGCACTGACCCTGTACCCCCTTTGCACAGCACTCTTCTCCCTATACATTGTCCTTACCTCCCAGTCCCAAATCCCCCATGCAGCATCCCCACAACCCCACCCTCCAGCCCACACCCCCTCACCCCATGTGCTGTCCCTGACCCCACAGTGCCTACAGCCCCTCACCCCCGTGCGCTGTCCCTGTCCCCACACTGCCCACAGCCCCCTCACCCCCGTGTCCTGTCCCTGACCCCACACTGCCCACAGCCCCCTCAGCCCTGTCCCTGACCCCACACTGCCCACAGCCCCCTCAGCCCTGTCCCTGACCCCACACTGCCCACAGCCCCTCACCCCCGTGCGCTGTCCCTGACCCCACACTGCCCACAGCCCCCTCACCACCGTGCGCTGTCCCCACACTGCCTACAGCCCCCTCACCCCCGTGTCCTGTCCCTGACCCCACACTGCCCAAAGCCCCTCACCCCGCTGCGCTGTCCCTGACCCCATACTGCCCACAGCCCCTCACCCCCGTGTCCTGTCCCTGACCCCACACTGCCCACAGCCCCTCACCCCCGTGTCCTGTCCCTGACCCCACACTGCCCACAGCCCCTCACCCCCGTGCCCTGTCCCTGTCCTCCATACCCCTTACAGCCCCCTCTCCCTCATGCACTGTCCCTTGCCTCCCACCACTCTCTCGCCTGTCTCTCCAGCACCCTGTCCCCGACACACCGCACCCTTATCCTCACAGTACCCGTTCCCCTCACACCGCCCCCGTGCCCCCAGCACCCTCTCCCGGGCCCCGCACCCCGCCACACCTCCGCCCCGGCGCACGTGCGCCCCGCCCCGGCCCCGCGGCACTCACCGTCCAGCGACACGAACTGCCCCACCGCGGAGGAGCCGCCGCCGCTGTTCTCCACGAACTGCACCTCGGAGACGATGATGTTGTCCTCCAGCACCGAGCCGCAGCCCGTGCACACCGCGTCCCCGCGCGCCGCGTCCACCTCAATCTCTGAGCAGCCGCAGGCAGCGCACACCCGTCCGCCCGGCATCTTGCCCAGCGCCCTGGCCCCCGCAGCCGCCACCGCCTCCTCCCCGCCGCTACCGCCGCACGGCCGGCGCGGCACGGCACAGCCCGGCCTCGGCACAGGCCTCGTTCGCCGGTACCGGCAGGGGGAGGAGCGCGGCGGCGGCAGCCGCCTCCGCCAGCTCTCGCGAGACTTTGTCTGCCGCTTCCCGCCCCTCCGGTGCCGTCCTTTCCTCACCGCCCGCGGCTGGGCGGGGCGCGGCGCCTGGTCAGGGTCCGGTGCTTGTCAGGGGCCTGCGGTCGGTCCCCTGTCTTCCCCGCCGACGCTCAGGAGTCTCCCGCAGCGCCTCGCTGCACTGCGAGGGTTCCCTTCTCCACCCCTATACAAACAACCGCGAGCCACGCCTGGCCTCCAGCGCTCCCAATGCGACTGTCACGGCTGGGAGCCCGGTTAACGAGGCCAGACGCGGCCCCGCAGCCGGGCCCAAAGGCTTGGAGGGTCCGGAGACCCAGCGCTTCGCCCGCGGGGCCGCGTTAGTGAAGCGGCCTGAGCGCGGAGCCCCAGAGGCCTCGCTGAGGCGGAGGGAACGCGCTTCAGGAATCAGATCCTGGGGAAGGAAACGAGGGATCGCGCTGGGGCTGCTTCTGGAGGAGCAGCTGCGGGCCCCGCTCTCAGAAAGGAGCGAGCGCTGTGTTTGCGTCCCTCTATTTTACAGTGTCGTGCTGTGAGCGTCTGCCGGCGTCAGGCATCGCGCCTGGGTCTTGGCAGTTCTGCAAAACTGGGTTACAGACAAAGTGATGGGTCTCGTGCTTAAGACAGAACGTGAGAATTCCCTAAAATTTTCCCCAGGATTCATTGTTTTCACCATGGCCTTCTTACCTAACCTTATATAAATTAATAAATTCATACCATGGTTTCTGTATGATGAAACAAGGGTGATAACACTTCCTCTCTGCCAATCTTAGTCTTTCCTCCCGATTTAGGTGGTCTGATTTGCGGGGAAAGGAGTATTGCAAACAAACAAAATTTGCACTGCAGCTGATGAGTGGTACCTTTTTTTTTTACACCCCATAAAGCTCGTAATAATTAAAAGTTGTGTAAAAATATGCAGCATGCAGTGAAAAATGTGAGCTGCATGTTCTCGTCTTCCATATGCCAAGTCCTGTGTTCCCTGAAAATAAAAGTGGGGCTACAACAGTCATATTTGCATTTCAAAAGTATAATATTTGTTATGCTTCAAATATATATAATTCATCAATGAAATCTAATTTGATCATTCTGTAATACATAGATAAAAGTTTCGGGAGGCATAATGACTCAGTTCCAGTACAGCACTTTGAACTCTGCGTAACAAAGTTGTCATAACGCTAAAGTCTAGTGTTCTCTAACTCTTTGGGTTACAAAGATCTGGGTTTTCATCCAAGAAAGTTACTTGTTCAACCTGCATTAATTCGTGTGCCATGTCACAGACGGGGAGGAAACTGAGCAGAATAGATATTGTAGCTGGATGTTTGTGTAGACTTTCATCTATCAGCTTCCAAAATACACAAGTCAGTTAATGCAGAAGCAAAAACTGACCTTCTTACAAACTCATTGCTGTCAGGATCTGTCTTCCACCAAATGATTCAGCTGCAGCCAAGTATCACCTGCAGATCTCTACGAACTGACCGGATACATGGTACAAAATGACTTGCTGTAGCATATTTAGAGGCACATTGGGGCATTTACTGAAGATATGTTGCTCCACCCAGAAAGCTGAGCATCTCATGGGCGTGAAATTATGTCACATGTCTAAACAATTTGCAGGTTCTGGGCTTTTGCATAAGGAAAATAGCAATATTGTAATAGAGATTGTGCAGCTATATACACAGTTTGGCTTCTTATTGTCCTTTTTATTCTGTTCTCAGAGGTGTATTGTGAAAATAAGAATTTTTGGGTTCTTCAGATTCATTCTGCTTCTGGAGTTTGTTTCCTTCCTGAATTTCCTCCTGCTGCTGGTGAGGTAATGAGTGCCACAGCAGCCAAGCGTGATCTCAAAATTACACACTGTGTAGATAATAAAAGGTGAACATTATATGCCTGATAAACAAGTATTGTTATCAATAATAGGAGGAGAAAAACCCACTAAATAAATAATTTTCCTCTCTCAGCAAAGTCCTTTGAATATCAGAATATTTTCATTAACAACTGTCAACCCAGATCAGCTCCCATGTCATACACTGTGGCTCTGGCAGAGGTCAGCATGAACACAAGGAATCCTGCAGCAAGCAGTTTTGAAATAGCTTTCCATTAAAAAGTTTCTTCTTAACTCACTTAGGTAGAGACTAATGTAGTCCTGATCCATGAGGGCTAAGTTCTACATCCCTTCCAAAATTATTGGTGTTTTGATTGTTTTAAGTGTCATACACCTTTGCTGGGAGTCTCAATGTTTGCAGTTTTCCACTTTGAAAGTGAGCAGCAGAGGGCCCTAGTGAGAGTGTAATATGCAGCAGTGTAATATGAAAAAAAGCTCATTTAATGTCATACTGAAGAAGGAAGTGTGTTTTCATTTTTATCTTCTTATAAGGTGAAGTTTGTGCTGATGAAAGAAAATGGGTTCCCAGTCCTGAAGACTGAAGTCCTTTGCCTCCCACTCATGAAAGCTTTCTTACACAATGCCCCTTAAATTTTCCAAACATTTCTGCAGGATCGTTTTTTACCAGCCAAAATGTAAGTCACTTTTCACTTCTGTAAGATCTTTGTCCTTTCTTGTCCTTTGTCCTTAGCAAAAGGGTTGACTAAACATTTTTGACCAATAACATCCAGCCTCCTGAATGAATAACCCACAACTCAGTTCACTTAGGCTAACAAAATCATAACCTTTTGGTTAACTGCCTGAAGCCTGAGAATAAGAACCAATCCATTAAAAATTTGTATTGACAAAACCTCATTCCCTGCAATATTTTGCCCTTTTAGTTAAGAGGAGGAAAAGACCTGTTTTCCATTTTACCTACCCTCATATTTGATACCTCCTATTTTCACTCGTAAGTGTGATAAAAAGTGGTGATCAGGATGTCTGTTAGCTCAGACCAACCAATTTCCTTCCTGCTGTGTCTCCAGGAACCCTGAATATAACCCACCCGTGGGTGTGCGTGTTTGGCATTCAGTTGCTGAGGTTTCAAAGAGAGGAACTCTTCTCATTTGCCTGTAAATTAGAATATTTTTTTCTGCTGCTCACACAACAGTAGGAAGAATGCAAATGGGCTGTACAAATCCAGACTGGAGTGTGAGGGAATCCCACTCTCCTCCTGGAAATGCTGAACAGCACAGTAGGGAATATATGGAGCAAGCTGAGGCCACACTACCCTACTTCCACAAGAGATGGATCCTCTTCTATAAATATAATTATTTGAAGTAGATGTCTAAAGTGTCATATGACAGAAAACCCAAACACTTTCTGGTTTTTTTTGGTCACTGAGCCTCCCAATGCACTAGCCTGTGTGGAAAATATTTTCAGTTAGAGGCACAAAGTTTAATCCCTTGATTTGGGCAGTGGCTGTGAGCATCAGCTGGAATCACTCCTCTTCACACCAGGCCTAAGAGTTGCAGAAGTCTCTCAAGTGGATTGAATACGTGCCTAACTTGGGACAAAACACAGGCAGAGGAAGCCGCCCTTGGTTTTGGACTGTCCAAGATAAAGCATAAGCTATTCATTCAACCTGCGAATTTCACATGGATTCTCTGGAGATGAGGTCACAGGGTACTAGATAGTGGGGGGGACAAAAGATTTTTAAATGAATTAACCTTATAAGGTGATAGCAAGTGGGCACTCTTTTTGTCTGTGCCAGTCCAATTACATTTGGCTACACTAGGGATGAACACGAGAGGGCACCCAAGGAAAACGAAATGGTCGAGGAGCTGCAGTGCTCTGGACGGTTAGGCTCATTTTCCATCTGTATTCCTTTTTTTTTTTTTTCATCAATAAATGATAGTTAAAAAAAACTATGGGAAGAACATTCGCAGAATAAAAGTTTTTGGCATCTATGAAATCATGTGGTAAACCAGCTTAGCAAACACTGGAATTTACCTCTGTGCAGTCACATCCTGCTGTTCAGAGACAGCACCTTGCAGCTGAGCCTTCATCCCTGAGTACGTGGCAGAGACCCCATGGCTTTCCCACTTACCTTCCCAGGATCTGTGCCTGGTCCAATTCTTAATATGTGAGGACAGCAGAAAGCACAAATACTGTCGCTTCGAAAATCCACCAAGAGATTAGCAGAGGAAAAGTCCAAGGATATTGAGTGCAAAGACACAGAAGCCACCACCAGTTGAGGAGGTGTCTCATCAGCTGGATGCTGTGAGCAGTATTGTCCAGCTGCTCTGTTGTGAACATCTCCCCCTGCCAGCACGCTGCTTGCAGACACACAGCTGATCAGTGAGTGCTTTTCGGAAGGATGTAAGCAAAGTAAAAATAGATGTGCCCTCCTAGCTTCTAGAAACGTGCATCTGAAGGATATCATCAGCTGAAAGCTCATACACACTAGCAGGCTTTTTATCTGTTTGTTTGAGCAGGTTTTGATCTGTGTACGCTTTCAAGACCCACAACATCCGTTGGCTTGGGGTGTATCACAGTTTAGTCAGGTAGCAAGTGAAAAAGTTTTAAAATGGCCTAAGCATTTCAGTTGGTAATCTTGAGTTCTTGTGCGATAATGAGCGGTGAATTGTTGTTCCCATGGCACCTGTTGCATGACAGTTGGTATTTTTTACACCTGTTTCACAGCTTCTCACAATCAGGATCACTCCAAAGAGCAAATCTTCCTCCAGATAAGTAGTTAATGTTAATCAGCCACAATCTGAACACAAAATAATCTGTTTGGAGAAATAATTTAAGAGGAGACTCTTTTTAAGGAAGCGTTGGTTATATCCTGCACTGAATAACTAAAGAGCACAAGCAAATATTCCTGTGAAAACACAACTCCACTTTTCTGCAGTTCTTGTATTCTGGGACTTGTTCATTCAAATATTAATGAATTAATCAGTCACCACCAGAGAACTGCTCCAGTCAGCTAACTGCCTATTTAAACCACTGTCTGTGTACCTAGAAATGGAACTGAAATGAGGAAATGCCTGTTTATAAGTGCCATTTTTGTGTGCACACTTGACAAGTGGATACTTTGGTGTAAATACATTTTCTGTATAGACTGAAAATGAGGCCTTCCATAAATGTTAATATTCATGTGCAGGGGAAAAAAGACAGGGACATTACACTGGATGGATCTGCACACCCAAATGCAGAAACAAACCATATGTATTACTGATAGTTCTCAATTTTTTTTCCAAATTTGAAACTACAAGCCAGAAATTCAGATCAGAGAGCTGGAAACTGTAGAAGCACACGAAAAAGTAAATATGAGTCTCCTTTAGTTTTGAAGAATAAGTTTGGAAAAGGAGTTGCACAATAGTGGATTATCTGCTTAGCATCAAGGTAAATTCAGTGCAGTTAAAAAATAATGTTATAAACTATGTCTGTAGATTGCCTAAGATAGTGTTGGCCATTTACAAATTATACCTAACAAATCATAAATAGGATTAGGAGAAAAGATAGCCTCATAAACAGGAGTTTGCTAGCTACATTAGAGCAGGATATTAAAAATCCTGCTGTCACCACGTGGTATTAATAGTCCGGACTCTTTATTGGCATTTCATAGGCAGAAGTCTGCCATGATCAGAATGACTGTGCTAGCGTCAAAGGAGAATATGCCAGTCAAGTGTTATTTAAGGCCATGAAATGTCTGTGTGTCAACAGAGAGTCAAAAGTGTGTATTTCTGTATGATAAAGACAGGACTCCTTTGGCCATCAGGGACCCTCTTCAGACTGAAACCTGCAGAGATAAGAGAGAAGATTGCTGCAGCCATGCAGGAGCCTCTGCATTTGCCAGCGCTGAAAAAGTCTGGAAGCAGGGTAAGGAACACAGTGTCCTCCTGCACACACAGCAAGCACCAGGAAACAGTACGATGGAGCAAGCAGCTTGGATACGTCCTGGTTGGCCTATGAGTGAGGCCAGTTCTCTCCTGTTTGGGTCATAAAAAAGCAAAGAATTATTCTTTCAGTGAGCTGTGTGTCACTGCCTGCTTTGCTATGCAGAGTCCCAGTACCTCAAATATGCCAAAGTTAACACGGTGCTAAAGAAACCATCAGTCAGTACTAGAAGTTGTTGTCCACTATCTAAAGCTGTGAGCAGGCTAAATAAAAACAACACTAGATTTTAGAGAAGCCACAGTATAATCCTTTCCTGTCACTGGAGAATTTTCAAGAACTTGGCAGATTTCCCAGTTTGAATTAGTTGAATAAGTTAGATGACTAACATTTTTCAGAGGGCAGCCATAAAAAATGCTTGGAGTAAATCAAAGAATTTCATACGGATAATTTGAGTTAGGCTAAATTACAAAAAAAAAAAATCACTTAATTAATTTAAATATTTCCTTTAAATGTCAAATTATCAAAAAGGTTACATCTGCCACAATTTTCAAAATGAGATATTTATAATTAGTTTAATCAGTTTAGGTCTCAGTGCACCGTTTTTTTAATTAAAAAACAGTTTAAGAGAAAGCCACATCTTTCCTTCCTCACTCTCACCCAAAGGTAGGAAATCTCTTTTATTCCTCCAGAAGCAAAGCAGTAACCCTCCCCAAAGCAGCAAATCTTGCCATTTCTTCACCAAAAGACCCACCAGAACAGTAGTGCAAAGGGGGAACGCTGTAACCATGGCCATGACAATCTCTGCTTTACCCAGAAAGGGTTGGGATTATCTCCATCCTCCGCATTTTACAGTTCACCCTGTTAGGTGGGAACTGGGAGTTGCAGCATTGATGGTCTGACTGAGGGACAGGGCTGGAAATTAGCACTGCCCTGTGAGGAACAGTCACTTCACATCTCTCAGCTCTCTGTTTCAAGATGCTGCAGATTCAGACTGCCACCTATCGCCATTTTTTAGTTCTTTGTCCCCACCTCACGGGATAAACACGTATTTTTTTCAGTAAATTAAAATTGGGAATCTGATATAACAATATGCCAGTAAGATCTGGAGCCTTTGGCTTGCCCTTCCATTGTCTGAGCTTCAATCAGTCAGCTCACACCAAGATTATAAAAAACCTGACCCAGGAGTTTACAGTCTGAAGCCCAAATTGAACAGAGCAGTCAGCAGATTATGTATTCCATTGAACAATGAGGTCTACCAGTCCCTTTTTGAACCAGTTTTCATTCCATGAATTATGTTTGTATTATATTGCTGAGAATTGCACAAAAGCATTATTTTTGAAGTGAGTGCAGTAGACAACAATGATGTCAACAATGCATGTTGTTAGTAAAGTGTATATATTAATAGCAGCATGAGAAGCATTTCAGAGAGCTCGAAGCATGTTCAATTCCACACTCATGTGCATGCAGCATTTCAGAAAATGTCAGGCTTTACTACTAAATTATTTCCATTGGAAGGGAAAGCTAGAAGAGGATGTTCCAATGCATTCTATACATTTTTTGTCTGTGGTATTTTACATATACAGAGCCCCTGCTAAAAGGGACTTTATATATGAGATAAGTAGAAAGGATGTCCAAAAAGTAATAAAATTATATTGTTGGCATTTCTAACAAATATCCTATCTTCCCTTCATAGCTTATCCCATGCTAAACAGTAAGAGTAGAACTTTCTTCCTAATAAAGCTTTAGAGCTACTACCGTGACTTCTCACCCCGTGCTGCAGAAATACTATCCAGATGACCAAAGATTTTGTAATCAGGCAAGCTGCAACAAATATCCAGCTGAAACAGCATTTTAGCAGGCTCAGAGCAAAACCAAACTATTTTTGTGGCATATAAAATTATGAAGAGCCTTTCCCAATATATACTGTGACTAATAATCATCAGCCCATACAACAATGTACAACAATGACATTTTAGCCACTCCCTCTGTGGTCACCTTTCATTTGCAGCCATCATGTCTGCTAAAAACAGGATGAGAAATTGCAGTTAAAAACTGAGATTTTATCAGCTTTCCCAGACAGAACCAAGTTGGTAAAAATAAGAAAGAAAAAACTTCCTCTCATAGTTTATGGAATACATAAGCAACTAATAAACATTCTAATGTAATTAGTGCACATATCCTACCACCAAATTTTCTTTTGAATAACAGAACTGAAAGGTTGTTGTGGTGTTTTGGTTTAGTTTGGGTTTGGTTTGTTTGGGTTTGTTTTTTGTTTTTTTTTTCCAAAGAGTAAATTTCACAATTAAATTACAGGAATAATTAAAAAAAATAAATGAGCTATGTCCACATAGAGAGCTTGAGCTGGGAAATTACAAGGCAAATGTTATTTTACCAATTCAGAAATAAAATCCTAACCTGTTTATTTAGGTTCCTTCCACACCATTTTTCACTGGGTTGTAATGCAACCAGCACTGGCTAAGATTGACCATTCTCTTGAAAAGCCTGTGAACCTGGAACAGCATTGCTGAAATCCTGCATTTCTGCTACAACATGCCTGGCAGCTGGGACAGGGCTGATGTAACTGGCTTCAGAGACATATCCTCCGCATCAACAGAGCTCTTGCTGCCTGATACTGACATGGGGGGATGCTGGCACGCAGCATCCATAAGGTCAGTAAAAGGACATGGCTGGGATACCATAGTCCAGCTCACCCAAGGACCCTTTCAGGCCTTCATCAGCCTAATCCAATCCATCAAATCCCACGACTTGAGGCTGAAACCTCACTTTGGCCCTTCTCTGTCACATTATGCCACCTAGCCAACATTTCCTCCAGGGTGTGAGAGGGTTTGTGTTATTTCTGTACTAGAAAACATGTCTGAGAGACCCAAAGGACAAAATCTAGCCAGCTCTGAAGGAGGTTTGGAAGGCAGGGCAGCACTCATTAGGACGTTAGCAGATATTGCACCCTCCAGCTGCGGAGTCTTCTGGGGCATACTTCATCAGAATGGGAATCTTAATGTAAACAAGTAACTACTGGGTTCTTCCAGCCCAGCAGGCCAGAACAGGTAAATATCTACTATCTCAGCATTCCAGCAACTATTAGAAATACCCACAGAGGTTTCAATCATGCTTAATAATTAAAAGTAGGGAAAGGAGTTTCAGGTATTGTGTTAATCAACAGGTGCTAAAGGAATATGACCTTCCTCAGAGGCAAAGTCTGGCGTGACAGACAATTTTTTCCATGATACATACTAGAGAGTGCAGAAACACAATCAGCAATAATATTTGCCGACTTCAAGATTCAATATTTTAACAAATGAGTCACTGATACATGCTTCAGATATTCCTATGCTAAAACTAGAGTATAAGTCATATGTATAAAATCTGTGCTGCCCCATAAGCCATCCATGATAGCTTTTTCCAAATACCGACCTAGAGAATGTCTGGTATGTTCGGACTGATGTAAGAAGTCTGGATTTTATATTCATTATCCCAATTTATCAGCAGATAAATGTCATGCAAATGGACTTGTCTCAGTGCTGATTTCAAGAATTAAGGAAAATTCAGCAACAGAAAAAACTTTGCTGGTCCCTTAGCTGGAGAAGCCAAATCTCATCAGAAGTGCATGCTTCTGTTGCTTTAGTAAAGGGAAAGCATGGTTTTGTCAGACTGCATCAGAGTACACAATAAAGAGTTCATGACAGAAATTGTTAAATGTGGAAGGAAAAACATTCATTAGTACATGCAGGGAGAAGCACAGAAGAGAGCTGTTATGAGTGCTGTAATGACTAAGGTAAGGGTCTCTGATTCAGGAGAGCTGGATACGACTGCAGGCTCTGACACAGACTTTCTTTCTGACCTTGGGCTACCCACCAGATATTACTGGCTCCAAGTTATGTAGCTATAAAATGGAGATATGGATACTTAAAGCCCCTTATTCTTTGTTGGTCTGGCTCACCTAGATTGTCATGTAGATACATAGACTGAGAAAGATTTCTTGGACCGTGAAGGAAGGGAAGGATGAGGTAGAAAAATTCACTCAAAAATGAATGTGACCTGATCCAACAAACAAGCAAAGCGTGCACTTGGCAAGCTTGGGGGCTGAAGGAGAGGCTTCATCCACCCAAATGGCACAGTGGTGAGCTGGTGGGACAAGGATCACTGTTGAGCTGTCAGGAGCATTAGCACTGTGGGGAGGAAAGACCTGCCTGGGAGGAAGGAACGGGTGTTACCAGGCAAAGCCATGGCTGACAGCATGGCACTGCGGCTGGTGTGCTGGGAAGGCACAGAGGGCAGGGAGAGATGGGAGAAGTTTTTAAGAGACCTCATATCAAGGAGATACTGATGAATAAAGAAGACATTTCAGCAAAGAGTCTGCAAATGACAGTAGGGGGCATCTAAATATACAGGCAGGACCTCAGGCCTGGCTCACACTCAAGAGTTTTGTCAGACTAGCCTTTTCCATCACGATTGCAAAAGAATCATGCTCATAGCAGTGAGAGCTAAAGCCTCATATTGATACCGTTCATCAGCCAAGCAGCCTCTGCTGCTCTCCAGCCCTTCACTCAGGTATGTGATAGTTCCACTCAAAACCAGGACAAGGTAGCTGCAATCAGACCTACCATTCAAAGCACTCTCTCGTGGAAATAAGCTGTGTTTCTGCTAGGAGGGTTTGCCAAAACAGATATACTGGCAAAGCAGCTAAGGTTGGCAAAGCTAAAGTTGTCTCCTTTTATTTCAAATCAGAGCTACTCAATTTGCACCAAAGAAATAGCTGGCTCAGAAACCAAAATAGCTCATTAGTCAAGGGCATATTCCAAGGCTTGAATCATCTTTAGCAAAGGAAAGAGGCTCAGTGTCAGTGAATTTGACAGGGGACACAGGAAAGGGTAACTGACCTTTACAGAGAATGTCAGCACAGGGAACCAAGGCTTAATCCTCAAAAAGCCCTGAGGTATCACTCTTGTCAGTGCCAGGAAATTTGTGTCCCTCTGAACAAGAGGGCACACTTACCAACAAAGCATGCATGTCCAGATGCTATGTGTGCCTTGATTATTGCATAACGTTATCAAATAGGATTTTTTAAAACCCTTAAAAAGCTCAATCAAATTAAGCTTCCTTTTTCAGTGGTCAGCCAAAAGACCAGCTCATTTCTTTGATGTAAGTATTAACTAATGAGTATGTTGAATCTGCTCTCTCCCTGTATCACCTCTTCCCTGAAGAGGGTAAAATGGCATATTGTTGGACACAATTAATTTCCCTTTTGCCAAACTAGAATGCTGTCACTGGAGTATGAATTGAGTGAGCTGAGGGATTTGCTAAGCATGGGATACCTCAGGAAGTAACTGTAAGAAGCACAGTGCTAACAGCTTTGCCTTGTAAGGATGAGAAGTTCTTGACATTCATAGATCTCCAAGTTTCCTATAAACCTACTGGACTCCTTGTAAAACATTTTTAATTGTCTTGGCAAAGCCACTAAAGCTTTATGGGGATGCCTTTGCGACTTGCCTTTTTGAGCTCCATCTCTCTCTTTCCGTTCTTTTTCCAGGTGAGAGCAAGCCAAGAACTCCCGAGTTCTCTGTGGTACGGTGCCATCATCACTGGACAGTCTGACACTGACAGGAGCCAACTCCTGCCTTTTGCTTGCCACTACACATGCCATTGCATTGAGAATTATTGACGTTGTTACAGAGGGTGCTCTAGTTGTGTGAGTATAAATAAACACAGTGCTAGTAAAAGACACTCAAGGATAAATAGCAAAGGTACTGCATTTTGTGAGACCAAAATAACTCTGTGCTGTGTGCTGGAAGTACCTTCTGCTGGCTGCAGTATACCTGCAGTTACCAGCCAGGGTCTTTGTCTTCCCCTGAAGGCAAAAAGCATGTGTGACTTCAAAAGCCACAGAGCTCCTCTCTGTCCTTCCAAGACAGTGATTCTGAGAGGTTGGGACCTACTTGTAAGTACACTGTGACTAACCGTGCTTGGTCTCTGCTGACCCCCTAAGATCTATGAAGATCCCTGGCAAAATATGAGACCCATATGGACCCCTCTCTCCCTCGTCCTCCTTTGCAGCCATGGGGCCTCTTTAGCAGCTCACAGGTCCCCTTTTGGAAGGTTCAGCCATGCCAGGTGCTGTGCTCTGTACCTCCAGAGGAGATTTACAGGAGGTGCAGATGAACTAAAACATACAAACGGGTGATCTCATTGAAAAGCAGAGGCATGGCAGGAAGATTTGGGCTAAGCCAGGTGGCATGTTTTGTCTGAATGTATCTCACCAATTTGGGTGAGAAAGTCCATGGTGCTTGGGAAAGTGAGGGAAGAGAAGAATGCGACAGGTCCAAAATGCCCGTGTTTTGTTGCAGTGGGTGTCTTCAGTGAGAGACAGGGGTCAGTCCTGCAGACTGGATCAATTAAATACCAACTTGATTCTAGACTAATTGGTACTGAAAGAGCCACACTCCTGGCATGTGACTCCACTGATATTAATTCATCAGGGACGAGCTTGGATGATACCTCAGATAAGAACATGCAACCACAGAAAAATATTCTGTCTAACTACAACATACAGACAAGTTTCTGATCTTCACTGGAAAGGTAAAACAATGTTTTGGCATTAATAACTGTGTTTGTAAATGTCCCCTTAACAGTTGAATCTTGTTATTTTACACTACAAAGTTACTATTCCACTGCTTCCTTTTTATTTTGCTTATTCCATTTTAAATTGGTACATTATGGAGAAATCCAGAACTCAGAGACAATTTGTCTGTTTGTTCTCACTCGAAAACTCTTTTGCTCTGCTGGGTATAGTGATGTTTATTTTCAAATTAATCTTTCAGTGACCTTTGCTAAAAAAAACCACAAACCAAAACAAAACAAAAAAACCCTGATCCAGAGACAATTCTTATATTGCAGTGCTTATTGTGTTACATGTAAGCCCATCTAAGCAATAAACAACTCTCAATATTAAAGCTAGACTCTTGAATCTTTACCTGACTTCCCTGCTTTGCTACCAACCTTCTGCTCAGTGTTGTACATCAGTTTTCCCTTCTTTGAAGAGAATGTTCCCCCTCAAATGGTACCCTAGTCACAACATTCAGGTATTTCTGACTGTGGAGAGAAGGTCTAAAACTAAAAAAGAATGTAGTTCTACTCGTGCCAAGTGGACCCTAACACAGCAATCAAGCCCTGATTGGAAATGAACACTTAGAATTGTGCAGAAACCTATTATTATAATGCAGATAGGCTCTCTTACATTTCCATAGTCACACAACTCTGCTGAAGGATTATATGTGGGATATTTGGACTTTCATCAGCCAACAGTTCAGACTCTACATCAAGAAGAAGGACTGTTCAAAGGGATGATATGAAATGTCCACTTAATTGTGAATAGGCACATGCAACTTTGTCCTGTTTAAAGTTACCTCCTTACTGCAAAGTTAAGGTCAGTTCTTTTAGGGTTTTGCTCCCCAAGATTTCATCATACACAGAGAGGCTTCAGAAATTCTCTGAGTGTTGCTCCAGGACATTCATGGCTCTGTTTAGTCAGTCAGCAGGGGAGAGAGTGTCTCACTTGCAGAGTTCCACAGTCTGCTGCTATGGGCCTAGAAAATCTGTTCACGCTTCCAACCAGAAGTCTCCAGAGGATTAAACAGCCTCCAAGGCAGCCCTTCTGAAAAAGTTTTGAAATAAAGAATGTTAACATGACCAAAACACTGATTAAACCTAAATTAAACCTGAAGTACTTATGGTAGTGCCCTGGGTTTTGCTAGGATAGCACCCTGTGGGTGTGAACCTGCTGAACCAGCAGCTGTGCAACATCTGAAGCAGCAGCCATTTGGGGGCAAGGAAAAAGCATAACAAGAAAACCAAGGTCTTCTTGGGGTATGTTTGCACCATGCACTGGAGGTGTGCACAGTGCAAGCTCCTAGGACAAGTACCAAGATCTGTGAAGATACAGTACTATAGATGCCAGCCTGCCCTAGCAACCTGAATATGAGCCCAGGGATCTCAGCGAGCTTGTCTGCTGGTGACTAACCCCTGGCAAGACCTTCACTGCACTCTACTTCTATCATAACCTCTGCCAGCTTGGTAAAACAAGAAAAGATTGGCTATCAGTTGCCACAGTTGCTTATATTCATGTTAACACAGTCTCAGAGAGGTCTCAGCCTACCCAGGACCCTTGGAGAAAGAACTGTTAGGGACTCATGAAGTCTTTGGAAAGTGTGACACCAACATCTTGAGCACTAGGAGGTGACAGATTAGAGTGGAGCAGCAAAGAGCACTGTTTAAATCCTGCTAATCCTCATGGCCAGAGGTTAGGGATCTTCCTGGCTGCAGTCCCTGTACCACCACTTACCCTCTCCTATAGATTTCCATGTCTCATGGCCCGTTTGGGGGCTGTGTGACATTTAGGCCATGCTACATTCAATGTTGCACAATTTAAGGCACATTCCCAGGGAATCTTCAGTTCACATTCAGATGCCAACTAAGAATCATAGAAACAATTAGGTTGGAAAAGGCTTCTGCAGTAGTCTCATGCAATCTTCTGCTTAATGAAACAGAAGGTTACGCAAGGCCTCATCTAGCTGGGTTTTGAGTGCCTCCAAGAACAGAAATTGCACACGTTTTCTGGGCAACTTGCTCTAGTGCCTGACAACACTCACTATGAAGAATTTTCTTCCTTACACTAGCTTGACTGCATCCCACCTGGTGCCTTGGATGTCATTTACTGAAGTGATCTCAGCATCATCCTCTTTATCTGTGGGTAGTAGCTCTCTCTTCCAAACTCTGCCATTAGACATGGACGCCTGGGAGCAGACTCTGCCAGTAAAGACTGAGGTAAGGAAAATGCTGAAAACCTCAGACTTTTGTGTGTCCTTCATCATTAAGTTGCTTGCCCTATTCAGTATCAGACCTTCATTTTCTTAGTCTTTCTTTTGCTACTAATGTACCTGTGGAAGCCCTTCCTGTTGCTCTTCACATCATCACCAGTATCAGCTAAAGCCAAACTTTGGCCTTCTTAAGCCCATCCCTGCATGCCTGTGTAGTTCTGCATTGCTCCTTGACAGACTGTCCCTGCTTCCTGCTATTACATGTTTTCTTTTTATGCTTGAGTTCAGTCAGTAGTTCTCTGTACATCCAAGTGGGATTCATGCACTGCTTGCTTAACCTCCTGTATAACAGCATGGACCATTCTTGGCCTTTGAGAAGATGGTCCTTGAAGATCATCACCTAACCCTCTGTGTCCCTTTACTCCTCACAGGAATATCCCAAGGGAAGTTTCTTGCTACTTCCCTGGACATGCCAAAGTCTGCTCTCCTGAATCCTGGTCATTGTTCTGCTGCTCAGCTTTCTGTTTTCTCATTATCTTAAATTCTACCGTCTCTTCGTCTCTCCAAGACTGCCATTAACCATCACAACTCCAACCACTTCTTCCTTGTTTATGAGCAGCAAATCAACCAAGCATCTCCCTACTCACCCTGTCCAGCACTTGTGTCAAGAAATTGTCCCTGACCTACTCCAGAAATCTGGATTGCTTGCGCTCTACTGTGTTTCCTGCCCAGCAGATTTCAGGTCAGTCAGTATATCCTATAAAAGCCAGGGCTTGAAACAGTGACACTTGTTTAGAGAAGGCTTCATCTATTTTGTCTTCTTGACCAGGTGATCTGTAGCAGATGCCTACCATGATGTAACCTGTGTTGGCCTTTTCTCTGATCCTGGCCCTTAAGCTCCTGACTAGCCCATCACACAGTCCATAGCAGAAATCCATGCACCTGAGCTGCTCCTCTCTGTGCAGAGCATAACCCTCTCACACATTTCACCTTCCTCCTTCTAAAAAGCATGTATCCATCCATCACAGCACTCCAGCTGTTGGAGCTCTTATAGCTTCTAAGTACAAAGGAGAAATGGGTGGGTCAATCCCCTGCCTATCCAGATCTGCAATATTGTGTCTCCCAATCCAATCAATATAGAGATCTGGGCACTGTCTTCAGATGACTTGCTATGAACACCTAAATTAGATGGTGCACCTTCATCTCTTGATTATTGCACTGAAAAATGCTAATAACAGCCTTGGGGCAAGTCTTTAATCCACAATCCCCACACAACCCATTATAGTCAGAAACATGTCATGTATACCCTTCCAGGTTCAGTAGAAACTGAACTATCCTTTTCTGATGTAGTAAAGGCAGATGAACAATGGAAGCCCTCTTGCAAGGATCTGTTATTCATGACAGGACTTCACAAAGTCAGGGAATTCCCTGCTTGCCCAGACATGGACATGGTTGATGTGCTTGTGTTAGCTTGATGCAGGACAGAGAAAAGCAAGGAGCTACACAGAGGAGGACCCTTTTGAGGTCGTATCTTGTTAGGACCAGCAGACTTGGGAATGTGTGGCTAGAAACTACTTGTTTCTGTTTGTTTCTACGTGTTCAAGGAAAGGAAAAAATGCTCTAGTTATTGTTTTGTGAATAAGCAACACCACACTGACAAATACTCTACATTTATATTATCAGTCTCTTCCACATAGAAAGTCTGTAACAGGTGACAGTATACTTACAGGCCATTCTTTGAACCTTTCAATGCTCTCTTTCACACAGAGGAAGAACATCTGCACATTCTACAAATTGCAGTTTGGTTTCTGAGCTGAAAGCTGTAAAAATCTCATTGCAAACATTTAAAATTTTGTTTGAGCCACAGGAACTGTAACTGGTACATGGTGCTTCCAATGCAGTTTGTTTACAAGGTGAAGGCTTTAGTCCCAGCCAGAGGAGAAACACTTACTTCCAACATTGGGAAGTCTTGTTTAAGGAAATCCAGACTGACAACTTCTCTTACTGCAAATCACTGCCTGGTGCAATTTCCAGTTTGACTGCTGCTGTCTTTCCCCCAGCACACCTGCGGGTAAAGAAGCATCACAAGCAACACGTCGTCCCCAGGCGAGGAGCAAGTGAGGTGATGGTCCCAGTTGTCTGTACAAAGGAGCTGCTCTTGGTCCTCCTTGGCTGGAAGGATGGTTGGTCAGTAGGTACAGCTTTGGCTTTGAGAGGGGAAGGGAGATGAGCCACAGAACAAACAGGAGCAATAAGAAGCATCTTCAGAGCTCTGCCAAGGATTCAGAGAGTGTTTTGTCTATCTGAGAGGGGAAAGAAGACGGACTGAAAAATATTCCCCCCTGCCCCAGGCAGAGAGGGGGCCCCAACAGGATCAGGAAACATGACAATGTCTTTCACCACTGCAGCACCCAGTGAGTCCCCACTTGGCTCTTGAGAAAGAGCCATATTCCTGAATGCACAGAGGAGTGTTAGTCCCCTGTTCTCACTGCACTGGGGCTTAGCACTACTAAAATGCCTGTATGAGTCCAAGCAAATATGGAAAAAACCTGTTATTTGCTGATTAAATGCTGCTTTTGGACTGTCTCTCTTGCACAGAAAAATGAGCAGGCTCAGACTGCCTCACTTTTCCCTGTATATCAGACACTGGCCCCTAACAGGACAAGAAGAACAGGACTGAACCGGAGGGACCAGAGACAAGCAACCTGCAAGACCTCCAGATCCTGCCATGCCAGCTCACAGAGAACTTGCTGAGCCCTGTAGCCCTGCTACTACATGGTTGCTGCCTTCATAAATTACCCCTCCAAACTCACCTACAACATGAGCAGAATGGGCTTGAGATTACTTTGCTTCTTTCTGTACATCAAGACAACCAACTATACATTATAGCCACGCACATCTAGATGGCTCCCCTTGCCACACTGCCATGTCTCTCCCAGCTGCAACGCCTGAAACCCCCAAGGGCAGAGTTTCCTTAATTAGTCTTCTGAGAGACTTTTTTTATTCTTTCTTTTTCCATTGCTGAGTTGTGACGTTTCCTGCCAACTTTCTGCTTGGCGTGAATTTCTACAACAGAGCAATATAACTTCTGAAAATAGACACTCATGCTGGAAAGCTTGACACACCCTATATGGAGCCTATGAGTGGCAGAACCATAATCAAAAGCCAGTCAAGACACTAGGCCATGCTAGCAGCATTCAATTAAGGCTCTGAGCAAAGCAGCCCTAAGAGAAGAAAGTAAATGGGAACTCTATAAAATGCTGTTGCACAGAACCCCCCAGGCTCTTTTAATCACTGAGTTTGTACTCTTTATGGTAATCCTAGCTCGGGCAAGATATTCTATAGCACGTTCAGAATCTCTTTAAAAAATAAAAATTCATGGAAATGGCCAACTTGCTGTGATTTCCTGATAGGAAACTGCATGCAAAGCCTCTTGGGGAAAAAAGCCAGTAGTCGTATGAGCTCTGCCTGTCATTAACAAGGGTGGGTTTTTCAGGGTAAATTTTTCCTGGGCCAAATAACAGGAGACTGATAAATAAAGCCTGTCAACTGCCCTTTCTGACTCACTCTCTCCTGCTGGAAGGCTGACTCACTGTCATGTGTGAAAAGCTGCCAGGTCTTGCTTACATGCTTAAACAAGCATGGGTTGTCTGTGTTAGACATATATTACCTCAGAAGAAGCAGATGCTTAACGCTGAGAAGGCAGCCCTGGAGAAGACTCTGCTGACTAAAAGATCTGAACTTCAAGATATTTCTCAATCCTTTCTGGAAAGTTCAAGGTTGTTGTTAGATTACCACAGAAAACTTAGTCCCAAAGCCATGGCTGAGGGTTTGGCTGACAATCACAGTGTTTTAAAACTGAGACTCAACAGGACCATTAGATTTTACGGAGGTAATTCCTGCAGAGTGAAACAGACAGCATGTTCTAGGTGCAGGCAGAAGTAACTGAGACCATGCCTGGTCCAGAGCTGCCTTTTGTCCAAGGAAAATGGTGTATGAAAAGCAGTCACTTCTTGCTCACTATTTTATGGTGAGAAAGTACTCCCAGGGGGCTGCTCCTCCACAGGAGGAACCTGTCTCGAATCTGGAGAGGGGCAAATATAGCATGTTGAACGTTATCTCACAGTCTGAGGAGCTCATCAGCTTCTTTTGAGCAACACCAGTAGCTGCTCAGTGCTTCCTCCTCTCTGCAGGGACGCAGACCTTGCAGGTAAGTGACAGTGCACAAAATGCTCATTGGCATCCAGGAGCTTTGTTGCCTACATGAGTGCGTGCTCCACCCTTCAGTCTGCTCCTGTCGTCCTGGGCCCACCACAGCCAAGTGTGCAACTGTGCCTCAGGCGCTGCAGGGACTGTTCACAAATCCCAGTTATTAGCAAATACCACAGACTACATTGCCCTGCAGGACCGATGTGGCAAAGGACACCTTTCCCTCATACTCAGTTTCTAAGGCCCCATACAACGCCTGGTTGCTTGGAGGTGACAAAGCAAGGTGCTTTTGCAAGGACTGGTGTACTGGGATGTCAATGCACAGATCAGAGTGTCACATAGAGAGAGACAAATCTGTACCCCATCCTTTAGGATATAGAGGATTCCTAATGCAGGAACTGAAAGGTTTCTCCCCACACCAAGAGAAGGAAGCTGTGCTGTAGCCTCCCTCAGCTCCAGCTGTTAGCCAACATCGGTAGGGAAACCATGCTGCTCCAGGGCAATGATACCACAGGCGCCTCTTGGGTGTTCAGCCAGGTATGCACTACCCAGGAGTCACCCATGCAGCCAGGAAAGACAGTTGCATATGCTTTGGCCCAGCCAAGCTCCCAGGAAACCTGCAACTAAAGCATCATCTCAAGGTCTTGTCACCATTTTTCAGACCATAGGAGCACTAACCTGCCTGCTCAAAATGAATGCACAACCTAGGGATGTTCATTCTGAATAAAGAGTGCACCATTTCACATCATGTATGTGAGGAAATTATAGCAGTCTCACACACAGTTCCAAATATGTCTTCTCCTTTGGGAAAGAATGTGTTTTCCATCCCACAAAATTTCTAAGAGGTTATTTTTAAATATTTTTGCTCTGTACCAGAACAGATGTCTAATGAAAAGCTTGAGAGAGAAACTGCAGGCCACAACAGCCTCATCCAAAGATAAAAGGAGTCACCTGACACATGGAAAACAAGCCTAGGCCACAATGCTACTTAGGCATTAATATAACATGTGCCAGTCTAAGTGGAGAGACTAAATAATACCTGTGAATCTGCAGTTCAGGTGTCTCTCTCAATAAGGCAGTGCAGGGCCAAACTACCTAAGTGATCTAGTCCCTAGTCTACTGGTTACTCCAGAATAAGTAAATTTTTCATCATAATTGTGCTGCAAAATTTCATCCTTTTGAAAACTGAGCCATACACTGCAAGGGAAAATTGTATTATTTTTATCCAACATGGATATATTTTGCTGAAAAACTTCCAAATCAGCACTAATGTGTCAAATTTCTCCCCTTAACAATGATGAAAATATTACCTCTCTGGTTTTGTTCCACTGTTTAATCATCCATTATTTTTTAATTGATTCTTACTGACTACAATAACTCAGGATTTCCTCCTAAAGTTTCCTTCTGATGCTAATGATTAGCACATACAGATAGTCTTCTAGGTAAAATGATACCATTTCTTACCATTAATTCATTTTGTTTCAAGATACTGACATCCCAACTGCATATTTTAAGTCTGAACAGCCAAGATCTGCTTTCCCAATAATGTAAAATAAATTATAAATACATATATATAATTAAAAAGATTATATTAAATTGAGATTTGCTAGTTATTTTAAATAACAGCATTTCTCTTTGCTATACTTATTTCACAATGAGCCATAAATATTATCTGAGAACAAAGCAAGAGATGATGGAAATAAAAAAAAGAAGTAAGCACAATATATTAAAGATGCCAGAGTAAATCCCTTTAAAAGCAAGATTTCAGCAACTTTTAGACTGTAGTAAGTTGTGTCTCCTGGCTGCTTTGCTAACCCTTTAGAAAAAGAGAGTTGGCATTAAAATCAATAATCATATTAATCTACAAGTGTGAAAGCATTTCCCAAAATAAGTCAGTAAAATAATCTTCTCAGAAATGGTCCAGTGAAGGCATTAGGATTAAGGAAAAACAGTGACAGAACCAGGAACAGTCCAGGTCTCCAGTCACCCACTGGAGGCTCCTGTATGCTGAACTACCCCCCTCTGAGTCGGGCTGCTTAAGCTGCAGATTCAAAGTATTTTACTCAGCAATGTGAAACCGTGCCACTCAACAGGAGGAGACACCACTTCTGCTAGTTGCTCTGATTGCTGTCACCTTCTGCCATCACTCTTGACAGCACACTGCTCTGACTACTACGCCTGTCCGGAGGGTTTCTCAGAGGTGGCAAACGGAGGTCATTTGGCAGGATGGAGAAAACACTCCTTATTTTTCCTTGTTCTTTTTCTTTTTGTTTTTCTTTTTCTTGTTCTTTTTCCTGTTCTTGTTCTTGTTCTTTTTCTTGTTCTTGTTCTTGTTCTTCCTTCTCTGTTGTCCCATCAGACATGCTCATTAAAGACTTTAACTCACTACAATGAGCTCCAATGATGCCCACCCTGTTAGAAAACATCGTGTTAATCTCCTTGACACAACAAAGCAAAGGAGAACAGGGGAAAGGGGGACAGATTTGTAATGTTTCCTAGGTAAAGCACCGAGGAACCTCGCTTCCTTTAGCAGAGAGTATCTGCTCTTTGCCAGGGAGAAACAAATGCCCATGCAGCTTGCACAGCACGTGAGGTTTCTGTCTGGAGTGTGCGCGCTCACCATGTGAATCGCAGCCATCCAGGCGAAGCTTGGTGCTCCCTGGAGGGGTTGGCCCTATTACATATGGACTCTGCACAAGCTATAAAGCCAAGATGCTCAGGATGCAGCCAGCTTCCAAAGATGCACAAAGCAACTGCGTGTGCATTTGTAGCGAATTTCACACTCTCAAGAAATACCAGACTCGCTGGTCGTGTGTTGTGGATATATCCAGAGATTTTGTATGTATGATTGCCAGAACTCTGGAAGATCCAGACAAATGAAGGCAATTCTCAAATTCTAATTTCCAGGCAGAAAAAGAAGGCTTATGAGGGGAAGTTTTACAGGGAGCCTTACAACAGAGCAAAACTGATTTATGCAGTCCTGTTTACACGAGTTATCACATTAAAAAGTACTGTAGTGACAGTGCTGTTAACTATGGCTAGATGGGCAATGGATTTTTCTCATATGGTGTACCCAGGCTTGAAAGATTTTGGTTTTATCATGAATCAGAATAAAAGGTTCCATTTTATCGCAATTGAAATTCTATTTTTTAAAGTACAATGTAGTAACAAAATTACTTTTTCAGAATAAAGTACATCAGTAATGTCTGATCAGAACACTATTAGAAACTAAAAGTCAAGAAAAAAATAAGACATTGGAATGAATCATGACAGGGGAAAAAATAAACATTTTGTTTGCATTTTGAGTGCTTTTGATTAATTTCTGTTCAAATTTACATTAAAGCATATTTCCTTTCCCTAGAACACTTCTGAGTTTTGACAAAGCACTACGATGGGCAGTAGCTGCTTTGCCATCAGTTAACCAAGAGTACCACCTCTGCAAATTCAGGCTCTCTAAGTCTCTCAGGACCTACACTCCTGTTCCTCTCTAAGGCCCGTGTAGATCAAATCCTCAGTCCCACGGCTCCTCTCTCCTGGTGAGGAGGAGTCAGCTGTCTGACAGCCTTCCTCATAGCCCTGCTGTTGCAGAACAGCTACGGCACGGGTCACGGATCACTAGAGATGTTGTACAATCAGAGGCTCAGCAGAAGCAGCGAGGGTATTGAAATGGCTCAGGCCACAGTAGCCAGCTTAGGCCCCTGACATAAGTATAGCAAGCAATTGCACGGTCAGGGTGAATTAGCAGAAGTCTCCAGGATACTGACTTGTCCTTGAGACTGCAGACAAACCACTTTAGCAAAACTAAGTTGGGAAAAAGAAGGGAGTAGCTTTAGCTGGTAACTGCAGGTAGGAGTACCCTGTTAATGTCCTGGGGCGTGAACAGAGCTAAGCCACCTATTGTAACAAATTTAGAGCTCATGCTTAAGAGTGTTTAACCAACTGCTGTATGTGTTTAGCTCGCATCTATTGTGATAAAGGGTATAAATCCGGGTGTGCATTAGAATAAAGCGGACTTCTTGAAGCTAACTCATATTGGGTCGTCTCCTGATTTCCCACATCCCGCCTCCGCACCCTACCCAATCTATGTGTGCAGAGAAATATCCCCTTACTTGGTAGCGAACAATTCGAAGTCCGGCGGGCTGTCGCGCGTGCGAGGCGGGGGGTCTCTGCCCCGACAGAAGGGTTTCTGGGAGAGGAGCTGAGCGCTGTCCTTCGGCAAGGGCAGCAGCGTGCCGAGCAGTGGCGAGCGCTGGTGAACCATGCTGCTAACGGGAGGGTGCTTGGCACGGACATTTCTTGGAAGAAAGCAAATGCAGGTGTTAGCTCAGTGTATTCAGACAGGGCAGGTTGCTTCAGGACTCACCTGTGTGTCAGGTGTGTACCTCAGAGATGGCAATCGCACGGCATTTGCAGCAGCAGTCTGGCCTCCTGCTTTCTGCAAGCCAGCTTTGTTCTTGTCACTTAAGGTGGGATTGAACACGTCGTGGAAAAGAAGCCTGCTGATTTCTTCCCGAATCACTTGGAAGTGCTTCCGTCTGAACACAAGCCAAGCCACATAGCTGCAGAAGTTGTGCAGGCCCTAAATTGAAAACACAGATCCCCTTTTCACTGGGAAAAGGCCCAGAGTCCCCCTGCATCCCAGAGTGCTGCTTGGCATGACTCCACTAAAATGCCAGCAACCATTAGGCATCAAACTTCACTCTGCATGCATCAGTGAAGATGTGAAAGGACTTGTTTTTAAAGGTATGCAGACAGACGAGGCTAGAAACAGAGTGAGCTCAGGTGGATTTCATCGTGATCAACTCTGACCAATTTGGCTTAGTCTTACTGCTGGAAACTGAAGAGAGAACCTGAGATCACCCTCCAGTTTCCCTCAATAATCAATGGAAAGAGACTGATGGGATGAGTCAATTCCATGGGGTTCCTATCACACTCATCTGTCTCAAGAAGCAGCGATTCACCCTCTGGCTGAGCTGCTCTTTTCTGCAATGGCTGTGAAGGCAGCCGAAGGGCATGGTCTGACTGGACAGCTATTGTTTGGGCAGCTGCAGGTAGACAAGATGATCTCCACCCTGAATGATGGCATTATGATCACAGAAAATATTACTACCAAATATGAAATCATTGCATCTCACCTCCACGTGTCTGCTTGCTGATTAAAAAAACAAAATCTAGCTTTTCACTGCAGTTTAATGTTTGTGATCCATAGCATAAGCTGAATCAACTCCCAGTAAACTGAATCTCTACTAAGTCTCTTCTTGAAAAGATGGCATTTCTGGGACTGCTGTGTATCCTTGTAACTAAATCCACAGTCCCCCTCTTTCAAGGAAAAGGTTCCCAGTTTATGAAGTACAAAGTGTAATTTGGGCCCAGATGTTTTGTATTAATTTGTTGAAGCCCTGCTACATATTTAGTCTCATAAGTGGCTGATGGAGCTGTATGTTGCAGGCCAGAAGAGCTTATTGGCTTCTAGAAATGTCACCAAGGGCAGCTGAAATAAAAGAAGGCTGTAAAATTTCTTACGTACATAGATGAAACTATGAGGCCAATGATGAGAAGAAACCTATAGTCCAGACTTCCCAGAGAGACCTCAGGCTGTAGTAGGAACTGCCTGAGATCTGAGAGCCACAGAGGGACTGAAATTCCCCAGCTGAGGGCTCCAAGGGATAAAGACTGGGGCTGAAAAGCAAAGAGATGGTATTTTATAGAGACATCTAGGCCCTAGAGGTAAAATTTTATTCTAGGTGCTCTCTCCTACAGGTAAACTACTGGAGGAACCAAAATGGAAAAGAATTTGGATGTGGACATGTTCTGGGCTGACACCCAGTCACACTCTCCATTTATCTTTGTGTCTTTCTTACCTCAAAGAAGCGCTGATCTTTCTGCAACGTTGTTCTTCTCCTAAGGCAGTGAACAAGAGCACAAAATTAATAGCAGCAGTTGTCTTTTCAGTTCTCTGAACAGAGCATTGAAGATGACTCATGGGACTATGCCAAGCTGGCATTTCACCAGGGCAATAACGCTGTTGCTGGTAGACCCTCATTACTAGCATGCAGAGACCCACTGTCCAAGAGAAAGGCAGGACTCCTGCATTGCCTCAGAAGGAGAAATGCAAATTATTGTATGGCTCAGTTAATTAAATCTGACAGAGAACAAAGCTGGATGTGATGAGCAGGCGAGGCTCCCCTGCTATGCTATCTAGACTGAGCTCTCTGCAGGCAACTCTCAAAACTGAGCTAACCCAGTTCCCACTGAAGTCAATAAAAAACTCTTCCTGACATCACTGGAAGAGCAATGAGCAGAGTTACCGAGGGCATAAAGCCAGGCCAATGCTGAGACAATAAACTTGAAAACCGGGAAGGAGAAGCCTGATATATCTCCAAGAAGAAATGTAAAACATGCCCAAGAATTACAAAGGGCTTTGGTTAAAAAAGCAGCAATTTGCCCAGTGGAAGCCTGAGAGATGCTATCGCCACCCACTTGAGCCTGAGGATTCTCACACAAAGCCAAGGTACTGTCCATCATGGAGACAGCCACTAAAGCAGGGTGATGCACACATGCCAGCAGCCACTCAGTTCTCCTGGAGATGGCACAACTTGCCCTCATGGAAATGAAAGCAAAGTTTTCCTGCTAGCCTGTAGATCCTCACAGATCTGTCTCAGCCCCGACAGATACACAGGAAAGCCTGACTCTGCATCAACTCACCAACTCCTGACATGTCCCTTATCTTCTTGATAACATCAAATGTTGCACACATCTAGGGTACCCCAGCTGCCATCACCCCAGAACCATCAATGCAGAGCAGACCATGAATACCTTTCAGCTCTATCTACTGTCTTGTGACTTTTATTGATTGATTTTTTTTGATCAAGAAGACTATGTATCTCCCTACCTGGCTCCCACCAGCCATAATCCTGCTGACACTTCCCATATTGTGCAAGGCAACAGAAGCTTGACTCTGCAAGCACGGCGTGGCTGTTTGCCAAAGCAGAACTCCCAGAACAACTCTGATGCTTTTGATTCCTTATGAATTCTGGTAAAGCACAGCATTCTGTCTTCAGGACACCAGAGAAACTTAAAACGAGCCCAGCTTCTTAAACCTAAATGTGAAACCCAGCTTTTAAAATGTGAAACCTTCTAACATTACATAGCTTGTGCAGAGAAACCTATGTGGAGGCCAGAAACAGAAAATAATAGAGTCAAATAAGGCCGGGCTCTCTTCCTCCCAGTGCTTTCTTCCCTCAGGTGAGGTATTAAGCTAAGGGACCTGCTTGAAGCAAAGTTTCCTAAAATAAGTGTTGAACTAGGAGGCACCTCCCATGTGTAGGGCACAGTTGCTAACTACTTAGGAAGGGTCAGGAAAACATCAAAAACTTGCAACAGGATTCAGGACGGGACTTGTAAGAAACATGAATGAGTGAGCAAAGAGCATCACACCTTCTAGAAATACCATAGCATTGATTCCTCAGAGCTGTCAGGTGGACAGGCTGAGTTCCTGAATGAAAGAGGAGGACAGCACAGCCAAGGGCAGACAGTGCAGTAAGCATGGGGTTTGGACACAAGATAATAGTTACTGCAGACATGTGCAAGAACTACTGTTGTCCATAGGGACACATGGGGAAGAAATGCTTCCTGTGCCATTTAGCATCTCCCTCCACCGCAGCCATGACTCTAATTGCCCACGGATCCAGCCAGCTTCAAGGATCGGTAAGGGCCAGCTCGCCTGTGTTTGCACCACCGATGCGTGCAGCTTTGGGAACACGCTGTATTTTTCCCATTATGACAAATGCCCATAAGGAAACTGGCACCACAAAAAGGTTGCACAACCCTCATCAACTTAAAAGGAGAAAGCCAGACACACCTATTCCTTCCTCAGCGTTGGAGGCACAAAAGGACTAATGCTAACATATACAAATAACAGGTCTGGAGGAACTCTCTCAAACTCCAGTCTGGCATAGTATCAAAATAGGATTTTAATGCTGCATTTTACAAATCATGTAAATTGTGAAGATGAAGATGCTCTCCACCTAAGCCTCCCTTTTTAAACTTTCAGAGAAAACCTTTACATAAAAAAACCCAATAATTCTATATGAACACATAGACATTCAGCAGATCTGGAAAGGAAAGCAGTTTAGGAACACAGTATAAAATTTCATTAAAATGTTGCTATGGTGAATTAGAGTAAAAAGCAAAAGCTTCAACACCATCGTGAACCTATAGTTGGGTTTAAGAAAATACAGTAAAACTGAAGGTGGTGCTTTACCAATAATTTGAGTCTCAGCTTTTTAATCCAAAAATTTTTCAGGGTAAAAAAACCTCATCAAAAGTAACCCTCATCACAGTTTCCATTTTGATGAAGGACCTTTCCCACCCAAAAACATGTGTGCTCAAAAAATTCCCAATCATCTTTTATAATTAAGAATGTTAATCAGTTCTGTCCCTTAGCTCTGGTTTTTGGCAGTACATATAATGATCTGGGAGGATCCAGATAACATTTAAGACTAAAACTGAGTCAGCCTGGAAAAATTATATTTATATAATTGCAGTATGGTATGGGAAGTGCCATGTATTATAACATGCTCAGCATTAGCCTAACTCTGAGGTCAGCTGTAGTCAGCTCCTGCCACCCTGCTATGAGTAACTCAGTGAAGTTTCTCTTCACACAGCACCTTACACCGCCAAGGCTCTCAGACACAGCTCTTTTCTAGCCTTTGTGCTTTCCCAGCCTGGACACCGACATCCCAACCCACTGCCAGCCGCTAACTCCAACTGTGATGGAAATATCAAAGAACACAGTTTCTTCTTTCAGCTCTCTGCTGTCACTCCCATGCTGCTGTTTTTTTGCCACTAGACCTCTTGCTTGCCTCATCTTGCACATTCCCATCCACCAGAGGAGACGAGTGAGTGAAGAGGCAGCAGAGCTAACTTGCTGGTTATCTGACAGGCTGTGTTATCCAGCTGCGTCCAGTCCTTGGATCCAAGTTACTTTCTGCAATAAGTTCCCACTACTGAGTCTGAAAAGTGCAGACATTAGGGCCACCGGACAGAAATGCTGTCATGACCCTCCCTGCCCAACCAGTGAGGAAGTTAAGAGGAAGCCTCTGCTCAGCAGGAATCTGGGAGCAGGGATCTGGCACAGAAGGCTGCTCCAGGACTGACTGGTGAAATACCAGTGGGCCAGGATGCAGAGGGAACACGTTCTTAATTCCCAAGGTCCAGCACCTTGTGGGATGGGACACACTAAAATGAAAGCCCTTTTGGGACAGCAGTTTCAGCTTCCCTTTGACTCCATCATTTCACAGGTTACCTTCTCCTCTTGATTAGAAGGAAACCCAGGTTCCCCCACCCCAGCCAGGAGCAAGGCTGCCCCGAGCCGTGCTGCAGGAAGGCAGGTGAATGTGTGTGACTCCTCTGAGGGACTGGCAGCAGATTCACACCAACTGACTGAAAAAAAATTGCCTGAAACTGATCTGAAAAGATCCCATGGGACTGGTGCGCTGGGTGGGGACTGCAAGCTCCTTTCTACTGCCAGGAAAGAAACATTGTGCAGGAACATACATGGCTGAGGAATGAGCCCCTAACATGAGCATGGTGTGTGATCTCTCTGTCATTGTGTTCTCCTTCCACTAATCATCTTTTATGGTGCTTAGTTGCTGGCCAGTGTTAAACCACAACAACTTCATCTCCTGTTAAAATTCCCCTTTTCTTGTCCTCATCATTCCCTTGATTTCTCTGCCTTTTCAAATACCTCCCATCCTCTCCTGTCTTCTTCAGTTTCTTTTGTAACTCCCACTACAGGTTTCTCTCCCCTTTCACTTCATCGCCGGAACCATCACATCTAAAGAGCACTTGGTCTCCACCACTCTGAAAAAGCCATGCACTGTCTTCTACACTCAGAGGTAGGAGTCTACACGTCCAATGCTCTTCTTGTCTCTACTCCATTTGCTGCTCTTCAGGAACATGATTTCCTTCACTTGCTAGCCTAATCTTATGCTATCTCAGACTTGGCATAAGAGGAAATCTATGCAGGATCATGGCAACCAGCAGGTACATAACCATTTGCTTTCAAAATTAAGTAAGTGGCAGGGGTAAGATCCAGGGCTGGCATTGCTTTTTGCCCTCCTGACTTTCATGTTGCATCCATCAAAGTTTCCTGTTCTGTATATCTAGCAAAGCTTCCTTATACCAAGGCTAGAGCTTTCCAGGTTGGTATCTAGAGCTCTGCTGCAACTCACTGTGGCCAGATCAGTTGGCAACAGATCACCTGAAACACTTTTGGAGTTAGTTTACAGGTAGAGCTGCAGGGAGATCAGGACAGTTCTCTGTCTCATGGTCCCTCTGTGACTCCCTGGCTCACAAGATGTTTGTTACCCTGGACATTCACTTAGGTCACTCCACAGGGGCCTCAGCCCTGGGCTGCTGTGGTCCTTGGCACAGTGAGGGTCCCCAGAAGGGAAAGCTTTCCTTGGCTTACTGTCCACTAGGCTTGTGGCGCTGATCTGCCATGCCTCGTTGGAGGATGAGGTTACTGTACATCTTGGCAAGGTGAATCCTGGCCACCTCTAACTTTGCCAACACGTCGTCCATTTCTCTATTCTCTAAAAATATCGTAGTCCTGTTTAAAACAAAAAGGGAAAAAAGTTTTGAGGGAAGGTGCTCTGGACAGAAGGGGTGCTAGAAAAGAACAACTATGGTTTTCACACACATAAACCAACACACTGCGTGACATCAGTGTCAGAGGACCCCTCAGCAGCAAGGCTGGGCTCAGACAATTCCAGTGCATTTTGGCAATGCCAGTGGGGCCACAAGGCCTGGGGCTTGGGCCCAGACAGTCTCTCTTTCTCCACACAACTTATAAGCTGCATGCCCAGAGCCCGTCAGGTCGCTGTCTTTGATCCTGCCTAGCTTATGAACCCTTTTTGCAGCCTGCATAAAAGTCCTGGAGGTGCATTTGGATATCTCCAGGTGCAGGCTCTGTCACCGGGTGGCCTGGAGCGGTGGGTCTGGCTCATTCAGAGACAGCACTTACTTCTCTTCAAAAAGGCACACAAAGTGCTTTTGGGACTGTCTCTAAACAGGAACAGCTGGCACCGCAAGCCTGTATTTTAAACCAATTCAGATCAAACACTAAGGAAATGCCAAACCAAAGAGCTTTCCATTTCCTCTGCTTCCCCTGTAATCCACCCGACTGTCTCCCGGTGCCTGGGAGTGCTGCCGGCCTCAAAGTTAACAACCTCCTTTCACACTCAGGAGAGCTGGGCTTTTTATCTGTCCTATCCCTGATGGCCTCCAGCTCTAAAGCTTCCCACACAACCCACCTTTAATAAATTGGGACAATTACTCTGGGCTTCTCAAGGATAATTGCTAATAAAATTCAGCAGATTTTACTCAAAAGACATGAAAGGGTTGGAAGCAGAAACAGACAGAAACTAAAGGGGAAAGAAAATGCAGGACAGAAATAATAGGCCTTGTTCCATTCATGTCTCATTCACCACTGCTGAGTTTTTGTTCTTAGAGTCACATATTTCAGAGGTGAATACTCTCAAGCTGTCTCTGGTGGGGGAATGGCTCATGCCCGCTGCTTTGGAAAACTGGTTGGTTGTTTTTGAAGTTCGTTACAACATCTTCCTGAACCTAGAAGAAGCCAGGAAAGCCTCAGGCTGGGATTTACAAAAAATCAGCACATCATCCACAAAAGAAAAAGTCACAAGAAGACAAAGACGTCCGTATTCATCCTGATGTTCTCTGTAGGAAGCCCCTCTAATACTTTGCTTTCCAATGAAAGTTTAATGCACACAAGCAATGACTTCTGAAGCTAGGACAGTTTTATACATTCTCCTGAGGCACTGTGATACTTCTACACAGTCTCAGTTCAAGACAGTTGAGGAGCTATTCAGGCCATCCTGCTCCCTGTGCACAAGAGCAGTCCCAACAGATGAGTTAGGCATCATTCACAGGCAGCCCAAATGGCAGGAGACTCAACAGACACCAACTAGGAGCAGCATTGTTTTCTGTGTTATTGGTTATCACACAGTGTCTAAAAGAAGAGCAGCTCGAGGACTGCATAGCCATTGGATGTGTCTGTCATATAGGAACACCAGGCTGATAAAGGACTAGGTGGGTCACCAAGCCCAGTCTCCAAATAATCTGTCTGTCAGATTAACTGGGAGCAAATTATAGGTGTCACTAATGAGACACATGAAATGGGACCGGCATGTCTTGCCTCCAGACTGTCTCTACTTGTGGCACATAGCCAGTACTACATAGGAAAGCAAAAAACCCTCTGAAACTAAATTATATCTTGGAGGAAGGGGGAGGGAGTTTTCTTCCTGAGCAGGCCACTAGCAACAGTCCTGAGCATGGGATTTATGTGGGATAGATATAGGGAAATAAATGGCTATGCAGTGTTCTTTCACATTCTCTCAAATATATCAGGATATCACAAGGATAATCAAGGGTTCTTATCAGAAGTGTAATTTCGTGTCATTATGGTTCCATTATGTAGTTATAAAATCCCTTTCACAAGCTCACGGAGCCCCACCTTCAGAAAAAAAGTACTTTTCTAGCCTGCCCCTACTACTTCCTACTGGAAGACCATTCCAGAACTTTACTCCACAGGAGGAAAAAGACAGCCCCTGCTACATTTGATTTGAAATATAGCACATACCAAGTTAGAATCTGAATTAACCTGAATTAGATCAGTTGGATAACAGAGGAAATAGGAGGTCTTGAACAGGGAAAGAAGATGCAATGTCAGAAAGCTCTTCACTCCTTGATTACAATCTCCCTGCTCCTCCAAGTCAGCTAAGATGCTAGAACAATTAAGGATAAACTTCAACATTAAATAGGACCTAAAATTGCCTTTTGTTATTTTACTTTCCTTCCCTGTATTTATACTTCAGTAGATCAATATCCTAATTTCCTGTTTCTGCATCATGTCTCTTTCAGCTTCTCTGATGTTACACTGCCTGCAGGTAATCGTGAGAAGCAAACCACTTCCCTCCCCAGGGGATGTAATGTATCTAAATAAATAGTATTGTAGAATAAATACCCCTTTGGGAAGTGGAGAGTCAGCATATGTTTCCCACCAAAAGGCAGGGCTCACTTTGGGAGCGCTGCATGCCAGAACACACTGAAAAGTCTCTCCTGGCAGGATTTATCCAGTGCTTATAGCTGATACCTACTACCCAGAGCCCCCTTGACCCAGGAAATATAACCCTATACTGCAATAGGTCCAAACTCCTGATTGTTTCAGTCTGTTTCTGTATTTGCCACATTAGTAGAGGATATGAGCCATTTTGAGATGCCATGGCCCACAGAGTGGCCTCTGTGTCCTTTACCAGCCAAGAGCAAGGGAATCATTTTGTAAATGGTAGCCCAGAGCACCTCAACTGAATCTACAACCTTTGTGTATGAAACTCTGCTGATGGTGTTCTTTATTCATGACTTGTTCCTTGCACAATGAACTAAACACCTGTCAATCTATTTGAAGGTAGAACAAATCAATTCCTTAAGGCCAGCAATCCTCCAACAGTCTTTTCTTCAATCCAGATAAATCAGCCTCTATATCAAAGCTTCACAAATTGTAAAGTAAGTAATCATCAAGTGTTTTAAGAAAATGGTCAATCAATTCTCAGAGACTATTATAGACTCCAGGAAATCATTGATGTTTCTTACAATCGTAGTTTGTAACTCTATAATGCTTTCTCCCAAGGCATCTAATCCTCTAACACAGCAGCTCCTGAACTATTCCCCTGGCATTTCCACTTCTACTCTGCAAGGTAGCAAGTGTGGTCACACACCCTTGCTTGGGAACTGCTTTCCTAGCATATATTCCTCATGTTGTAACATGTTTCTAGCACCTAAGAGTCATCTGAACCTGCTTTGAAAAGTGTTTAGAAATGAAATCTTAAAGCACTGTGACCCACAGCACAAATTAACACCCATCAGACTTGGCTGTGACTATTTGGTGCTCTGCACTGCAAGCAGAAATGGCTGGATGCTGATGTTATTGCTGGGAAATGGCATTGAGGGGTGGCAATTCAATCCAGGGCACTCAGATAGATTTAATGTTGGTGGTAGTAGTAATGATTTATTCAAATTGCAGCATTACCTTGAGAAGCCATATTATTTTGTGACCCCATTGCAGCAGGACTGGATCCAGCCACTATTTTGAAAGGGAGACTATGGCAATGCCACACCAGGTGAACAGCAGTGCATGCTACTCAGGGCAAGGCTGGGGCAAAGCAGGGTTCAAACCCTCACAGAAAATCTGTCTCTCTACATAGTCATAGGAGCCGATGTCCTGGGGAGCACAGAGGACGAGGGGATGAGAGACCAAGGGGTTTTTCTCCTTAGTATTCCACATACATGCTAGGCCAGTATAGCAAACAGCCCTTGCTCATGTGCAGGATCCCACTGATTCTGACACGAAAGACTGCCCTGTGAGTCTAGATTTGCTGAGGCAAGTTTTGTGTGCTTATACCCCTAAAGTCTGGTACTCACGAACACAAAGATCTGTATTTCTTTTCCAGGGCAATTTTTTCCAGGTAAAAAGACAGGTAGAAGAGCAGGGCCATGAGGAACTCATCTAGTTTCTCATTCCTAAATGGAAGGTAGAAAGGTCACCGTGAATTCTGCAGATTTGCTGATACAGACACCAACAGACCATTACAAAAAAGAACAGAGTCTCTGTTCAAGGGCCTGCATTACCAAACCTTAGCTCTATGGTTGAGACCTATTCGTAGCAAGGACTCCACCCCACACTAAGACTTTGAAGGCTTTTAGGGAATTACTAACAGAGTCCAATAAACATGCTGAAGAGTGGATTGAATTGGATATTACCAGACAGAAGCATGATTTCAGCACTGAACATGCTGGAAGAGTGGCATTCACATGCAAAGGAAAAGAGGGACAACTCAGACATCTCTCCCCTTCTGAAAGGACAGTATGGTCTACAGATACAATCCTAAATCAAAGGCAAAGCAGGCACCATATGGCCCTGGTGCTCTCAGGGATACAATGCTCTGCCTGCTGCCTCCTCCCTTTTAGCCTGTGGAGAAGTAATGCTGACAAGGGACAGCAGCATATAAGGAGCCTTGTAGCTCTGATGGGAACAGCAGCAGCCTAGGAAGGCAGCCCAGCTTCCCAGTCGTGTTAGCCCTCCTGGTGCACACAGTGCTGTGGATGCACTGGCTAACATGGAACTGAACTTAGAGTAAAATAGAAAACAACTTTTGGATATTTAAGTCCAAGTTCTTGGCTTCCTGTAGGTAACAGAGTGGAAGGCTTTCAAACAGGTGATAGGATTATTTCTCTGCACATGTCAAGGACAACATACATTTGGTATTGTTTCCCAGTGAACCTCACAGATTTTAAACCTCTGATATTTCATATTCTACTTCTCACACACCCTGATCCCTCCAGTACCAGCTACACACACATAATTCTTGAAACAAACTCTAACTGACATACCTCATAACTGCTGCAAATGATAGCATGTGTTGTGACTTCTTTGCTTCTCTCAAAAGCAAAGCAGCATCTGAAAACATACAGATGAGAAAAACAGTATTATTTCCTAAAAAAAATTGCTAGTGTTAGTAGAAATAGCTTTCTAACTTGTATGGGCGATGCCTTGCTGATATGAAATACCAGTAATTACTCACGTTTTACATCATCCAGTGTCACATATTCATGTTGTAGCCACTCTGCCCCCCTGTGCAATTTTCTTTCTCTGTCAGCCAGCCTTCTTTCAGGGAGCTTTGCACTGCAGTCATCTCGGAAAATACTGATGGTTGACCAATACATAACATTTAAGGACATAGTGTTAATTCCAGGTTGAGAATACTAAGATTATCTACCTGTTAGGTACTCTCTTCATTGCACCCAGTTTCACAGGGACAGGCAGTGAAATGTGTTTGGCAGGCATCCTGAACTAACTTTCAACTATTATAACCACAAAACAGGCTGGGGATGTTGAGAGAAACAGGACATTTCACCTCTAAGGTTGCGTCTGAAGTTGCTCTTTTAGTTGCTAATATAATAAATTGTGACTATATTATTTAGATCAAAGAGGTTTTAAGTAATGGATGAAAGTCAGCTATACCATGTTGTGAATTTATAAAATTAATAATAATAATAATCATCTTTGAAGTACCTTACACAGATGAATTAATTACCTCACAATACTCTTTAGGGTAGATGAGAATTGTTACCTCATTCAGAGAGATCTGGAAACAGCAACAAAGATGCTGAATGACTTTTCCAAAGTCATACCAGGCTAGTGCCTGAGCTAGCATTCAACACCAGGCATGTCTGGCTCTGTTTTTATGCTCAGACCACTCAACCAGCCTGTTGAAATGGCAGCTGGCTTCCTGTTTCACATGTTTTGTTCAGACATGATCCTCAGACAATGGATGAAAATATTCCCACCCAAATGAACTTGTTTTTGAGCTAGGCTAGGCAAAATTACATACCTCTTTAATGTCTTGACATGCATTTCCTGAAAATGAGTATTTTTCCCTTCCTTATGGTTTTCCTCAGCTGCTGGATTGGAGCTGAAACATAGAGCATGAGGATGCAGTAGTATGAATTTAAATTACTAGGAGCCATGAAGAGGTCAACTTCTCATGATACAAAGGCATATCTGTTTTGGCCTCTGACACTAAGGAAACATCTGGGTTGTGGTGAGGTCCACAAGAGACATTGCTTTCAAGAACACAGTAGCAAAGAGTAAAGGGGCTTCCTTGGGTCTTCCTGTTCTGCATCCTGCCACCATACCCACTCCGCCACGCAAGCCCTTCAAGCAGTTGGTGTCTCAAGTGGCTTTAGGAAGATTTTAAATGTAAAATGTTCAGTTTCAGGGCTTTTCTTTGTGATTGCTGAGGGCAGAGACAGGCAGACATCATGGAGAAACTCACTCCTCTCCCTGAAGCCAGCAGCATTCCCAAACCCAGCAGAGAAGTTGGACAGAGCTCCTGAGACACAGACCATGAAAGGCACCTGCAGTAGCCGTGTGGCCAGGGGAGAGGTGAGCAGCCTGGCTCCATCATGACAAAGGCTTGGAAAATGCCAGGCAGGGCAGGGCATGGAGGCAGCAGCGGGCAGTGTGGGACCGACCCACCGCCACCACGCTCCACCGCGCTCCCTGCCCTGCCCTTGAGAAGAGAGGAAGGGGGACATGGTTTGGGTGTTGGGGCTTTTTTGCTCCAATAGCTTTATAAAGTCTTAATCCACAACTGCCAGAGAAATTCAAAGCACAGTTATGTGCACTTTGTCCCCTGCAGAGCTCACCAATGCACAGGGTCATACCTAACACCAGCAACAGGGAACACCAGTCTGTGGGCCTCCACCTGTAGACACCTGGAGTGGCATTTGGCCCTCGTGTCCAGCACTGCTGCTCCAGTGCATGGTGCACGTTTCTGACACGTGGCAGGGCTCGCCACACACTTTTAGTCGTCCCTCTGTAGTGAGTTCAGCTCAAGCAGTGTGGAGTACATACATATTTCTAATTTTCTGCATTCACATGATGGGATAGATGCCACAGAGCAACAGTTGAGGAGCTCCAGTTTCAATTAAAAATAAAAAGTAATTTTTTAAAAAAATTGTCCTGCAGTTGGTGTTCAGGCAAAACAATATTATACTCTGACTTTACATTACTTGGAACCACTGTATCGAGGCCTAAACCTGCACAATTTGAAACTAAACATCATTCTTTTACCTTGCAAATTCAAGTGTGTTAGTATCATCTTTCCAGTACCACACGCCTGAAGTTAGTTTTATCGTCTGCAAGAGAAGAGCATATAGAGAACATGTCATAAATCTGTGCTCAGGTTCTCAGCCCAACAAAGTATTGATAATGCAAGTGCTGTGTATATGGGCCACTTTCTATCCTTCTTCAGTCTGCTTTTCACCCAGATCTTTTTTGTGTGTGAGTTATTTGAACAGAAGTTTTCTGAGATTAAAGGTTGCCAGCATAAGAAGGAAAAACATGTATCTATCCTTTTTTATGTCTTTCAGGTTATGAATAAATAATTGAAAGTTCGCTAAAGAACATCAGTTCTTTGATTGCCAGTGAATCAGTACAGACTGGGAAATCAAATGCAGCCATGCATTAAACCACATATTGCTTGCATTTGTTATTTTTAAAAATAAGTAATTGTGGAGACCAAGTATCAGTATAAAGGAAACCTTTGTTTTAAAATGGAATATGTTATACATTTTCCTGATATTCTAAGAACTTTAAATAAACACCAGATAGACCCTTCAGGGGACACTGGACAAAACTACTAGTAACAGCATTTTACAGTATCTATATATATTTTATAAAATCTGCACAAAAAATCCCCTGGAAATAAATAAGATCTATTAGTCCTTTCTTAATTAACAAGAGAGACTTGCAAAACCTTCACTATTATTTGCAGGTCACATTTAAAGCAAAATTACTCTTATTGCTGAAATCCTTCTGCCTACAAATTTAAACCAAGTGAAATATTAAGGCTTTTTGCCAGGTACCATTCAGCCAGCCAGCCACAAGGCTCTCACAAATTCTTGCTCAATCTAATTTGCTAGCAGAGTGCTGGATACGGGACACCAGAATAATTTCACTTCAGCAGCCAGAAGCCCATGCAATGGTCAGACCACAGAGATGAACATTAGGAAACCGTGGCTTTGATTCTTTGACAAAAAGTGGTAATTTCAACTTGTCTGTTCTAGTCTTCAGTCCCAGCTTTCTAATACTGGTTTACAACTCTCAGAAGAAAAAGGCTGTGCAAATGCTTTGCCTTTACGTTACACAGAATGGATTATGAATCATGAAAAATTAGAAAAACAGGAAAGGTGGTAGTACAGCAGAGCAAAGCCTACCAACCCATCACAAGAAGGAGAAAATACCCCTCCTGTGTCTTCAAAATGTATCTATCTCGGCTGCTTTTCACTAATAGGAATGGCTGAAAAACTGTCCCCAGCCACCGTGCTCCCCGGCCGGGGCAGTGGGACAGGTCCCTCCCCTGCCCACCCCACAGGTCCTCCCATGACCCCAGGATCTGCTGCAGAGGGAAATGTGAACAGCAGCAACGAGATGGGGCTGGGAAAGGTGGGGAGACTCACAGTTAGCATGGTGCTGCCCGGGACGCTGCCAGGAGCGCGGGCGCCAAGGCAGGCACTGTTGACAGCGGTATCCTGGTGACAGTCTGCTGTCCCCTGGGAACCGCGGATCCCAGTACACAAACCCCCCCTAGCCTGCCCTGCAGACTGGGACTCATGGTCTGCGTGCTCTGCTCCTTCCCACCTCTGCTAAGCAGCTTCCCTGGATTATATTTTAGTCGGAAGAGGGAAATTAAGTGCTTTCCATGCAATAACATCTCCTCAGCCACTCATTCGGGCTTATTGTGCTCAGATGTTTTCCGGGTTACTGGCTCAGCGAGGGCAGCTGCGCCTGATCCCTTTGTTATGGGCATTGATGTCTGTACAGCACTCTGAATGTTAAATATACTTTAGCTTGGGACTTTACAAGATTTAAAAGTATATTTGCCACGTTACAAGTCTCCTGTAACATGACTTAGGTCCCTCTGTGAGCAATCAGCTCAAGATTTGCAAGTTTCCCCTGGAAATAATTCTGATATGTTAAGGCATGTTGCTTAAGGGCATGATTTTGAGGGAGGAGTTTTGATCTCAAGGATTTTGTGAAGCATTGTTTTTGGAAGCAGAAAAATCATTCATACTAATCATTCAGAGTGGAACAGTGTCGTGTATAACTGATACTGCTCAGTTCACACCCCAAATTGGTACAAGTTATATTGACAACAGCACTTTTTGCCAATAGAAGTCAAGTCCCCATGAAGGGTGAGGTTTTGTGTAACAGCTAAGCCAGGCTAATAGCTAGTTGTTGATGGAAGAGGCATTCTTGCTCCCATCAAAGTTTTCCCATCATTTATCTTTGTGTTGATTCTTTATCTATCTTCTCTGTCCTCTCAGCAAGGCGGCTCCCTAAAGTGTCAAAAACAGTAATCCAGCAAAAATAAATGAGCAGCTTTCTGTTGAGTTAGCATTTTACATCAGTTCATGCTGGAGTCTGAGAGGGGCCAGCGGAGATGCAGATAAAGATAAAGGGGACAGGGAGGACCACACCTCTCAATAGACCAGGTCAGCTATAAGGTGAAAAACAGCCATAATCCAGGAAAATTTTTCTAGAGCAGCTGCACTAAGCTGGTATGTACTTTAAAGAAATGAAAATATGTAACCTAAGACTTTTAGACAGGTCAGTTCAGTAAGACAGAAGGAACATTTCCTACGCTTTCTGGTCTTAAAGATGGCATAATTCATTTTTGCAACAGTTTTTAAATAGGGAAAATACTCCTGAAAGCAGCACCGAGATGTTCATGACCACTTGGAAGAACACACAGACAATACAATGTGGGGAAAGAAAATTTCCATAAAACAACCTGTCCCTAACTTCCCCCTATTTCCATAGCCTTCCCAACACTGTATCTTTTCTCCTCCAGGTACTCCATAAAGGTTTACCCATGCAAACACAATCAGTCCATGGATAGCTAAGCAAGAATCTCAAATCAGCCTACAAAATCAGCTCTGGCTCTGCTCTCTACAACCACCTCTCTTTTTTCTTTTTTCTTTTTTTTTTTTTTGACAATGATATTGTGTATGTTGTGTTTCCAGTTGCTATTGCAGGCTGCCAAGTACATATCCATGACTTGGCAGCCAAGTTACATATTTAAGAGGATGAGAGAAGCAGGTTTGGGAATGACCTCAAATCTCACCCATGGCAGCCAGGCAGCACTATAGAAGCAGGCTCCCCACCAGGGAAAAGTGGGAGCTATGGAAGTAATGGCTCATCAATTCACTTTTATAGAGTGGGGCTGTTAGCCTCAGGATACCATCAGACCATCTTGGCTCCAGTAAAAGTCATGCCACAAGAACTGGGAAAAGGAAAGGACATGTTGCAGATAGTCAGGGCCACCTGTATTAGCATTTGTGGTGCACACAGGAGGCAGGGGAGACAAACCTTCATCTGTACTAGACTTGGGAGGAAACTGGGACAAAAAGCCTAGATGAAAAATGGGGAGAAACTAAGAGTGAGATCTGCCTACCGGGAGAAAAACTGTGAATGGAAAGACTGGGACTGAGAGCAAAACACAGAGCTAGCTAGGCAGGCAGGGAAGGCCTGGAAATCAGCACAGCGGGCAGGTGAACTAGGGGAAAATGATGACAAATCTGGAAGGGATTTGTGGAGAGTGGACCAGAATTGGCTCTGGCCAAGCCAGGCCAGACAACAGTGTTAGGAGAAACCCTAAGACTGAGTTATCAGAGCAGAAGACTTGAGACCAGAGCAGGAGACTACCAGGTGCTTGCTGGAGGAGATCATTCAGCCCAGCATCTCACATGTACTGAAGGTCCAAATGGGTATCAGTCTGGGAAAAAAAAAAAGTCCGGCATTGTGTAGCAAAGGAGATGAGTGTCTGTTAGATCCCTGCTTCAGCTGTTGCAAGAGTTGGAAGCTATAAAATAAGTGAGCCAGAAGATTACAAGAGGTGAAATTAAAGCCTAATGGTTGAAGCAGTTGAAGGCTACATGGGAAACTGATTTCCATATGGGCTTCAGTCACAGAACAGGCAAATCACTACAATCCACATTTAACCCTAATGGCCATTATTTGCATGCTTTTTTCTCTCTGAGTGAATGGCCTGGCTTCATGGAAGTCTAAAATGCAGGACTGGGTGCCCACAGCTGTGACCAAAGCCAACGGGAACTCTACTTTGAACAGTCCAAGAAGTGTATAAGTCTGTCCTGGTTTTTGCTAGGATAGGGTTAATTTTCTTCTCAGTAGCTGGAAAGCACTGTGTTTTTGTTTCAGTGAGGATTGTTATGAGAACAATGTTGATAACTACAAGGACACTGTGCTTGGGCAGCTTCCGAGAAGAGAGGACTGGAAGGGGGGAGTGGAGAAGAAAAGTGTAGTAGTTAGTAAAACCCAGAATTGACAGTGGGATATGCCAATAAGATATTCCATATCATATTACGTCATGTTTAGTATATTAACCAGGATTGACCAGAAAGGGGGGGGATTCTCTCAGGAATTGCTTGGGCTTGTTTTTTTCCAGGATTGTGATTTCAGTTTCAAGGTTCCTTTTTGCTCCTCCAGGATTGTTATCAGTGGGTGGTGAGCAATTGTACTCTGTATCACTCGTAGATATATAGTTGTTATCATTATTACTCTTATAATTCTTCTTATTTTACTTTTACTCTAATTATTAAATTGTTCTTATCTCAACCTACAAGTCTTCTGACCTTTACCTCTCCAATTCTCTCCCCGATTCCAGGGGTGGGGGAGAAGGGGGTGGGAGGGGTGGAGGCTGCATGTGGCTGTGTCGTGTTTGGCTGCCAGCGAAGTTAAACTATCACAAACACCAATCTGTCTGAAAAAACAGTTCCTTGGCATTTCCAGCAGAAGACCCCCATAATGGACAGATGGTGTTTAGCTTTTGGTGTTTTGTTTTATCACGTTCTCTCTTTGGGAATTATACACGTCAGGGGTGAAAACAAGATGTTTAATGTTGTGAAGCACTAAAGATGCAGTGGTGATGCCTGGTGATACACAGGCAACATCCTAAGGGATAATTCTTCTCCACAGCTGGGGCCGGGCAGCACACGGTAAATAAGGTGTATATTGAACTTGGAAATACAACTTTCTTAGAGTGTACACTGCCAATTATGTGACTGAGGCAGGTGCCCTACAGAAGAAAAAAAAATTTAAAACACTGTTACTGTGTAATTAAAAACTGGGTTATGATGCATAAGCACAAAGAAAGAAGAAATAGACTTGCTCTGATGGTCATTTCTGAACAAGTGACCTTGCAGCCTTAATAGGCTTCTTTTAATGTTGTTTCTTGTGGTGTCTGTGTGTCCATGTGCGTCCCAGTAGCTGAGAACGCTCAACAGTACGCATATGTACCCATTCTTTAGGAATATCTAATGTTTAATTTGGATATCACACCCAGAAAATAAACATATGCATAAACTCAACAAAAATATCACTGACTCACCATCCAGTCATCCACCTCTTTTCTGCCTCTTTGTTTCTTCGTGCTGTGTCAAGCCTCTCTCTTCCATGCCCACCGTATTAATTCCTTCCTCTCTTCCCAGGGGCAGTGACATGTCAGCCTGGGTTTCTCTGGGAATATTAGACTCGGTGTGCACGCAGCACTGTTTGCATTAGACACACAAGTACAGAACTCAATTTCACAGTAACTAATACTTAGTCCATGACTACGCCATTTACCTGCCAAGTACTTCTGCCTGCCCATTAAAAACAGGATCATGCTGTATGAATGGAATAAATAATGTCCTTAGGCGCAATACTATGAGCACTGGTGTGGTTTTTCACTTCAGATCTGTGCAAAATTGAAGTTCATAATCCTTTGTTTTCAGCAATTTTCAGTTTCCACGTGTTAACACTGCTGCATGTCAGCCCCATCCCTTGGATCATCTGAAGCAAAGGGCAGTTAGATAGCTGCACTGTAACTTCTGGAGAGACACCGTGTCCCCTCACATCCACACCTTCTTGAGACACCAGCACCAGCCCTGCCCTAGACACATAGCCCTGTGGCCTGGCTACCTGCCACGTTCAGTGGCAACTACATTCACAGGGGCAAACGTGCTAAAGGTCTTTGATAGGCAAAGGCAGAATTAGCTCCTGAGTCCAGCCCAAAGGTCTGAGGGAGCTCGGGAGGCGGTGATTGCTTACGGGAGCCCAGGCTGCTTTTGGAAAGCCAGAAAAACCAGCTGCACATTCTTTTACTGAAATCTTCATGCAATTACTCCCTCTGCCTGGTTTTATCAGATGAGATTATTGAACATTAGCAGTTGTCAGCTACTTTCACGCAGCTAGGCATTTGCCTTGTGCTCCCAACAATCAACCTTTTGTTATTAACATGCCCCTAACAGAAAGGAAGAAGTATTTCAGTGTACTTCATATTCAGCAGGTATTTTCAAAATTTTGATTTTAATTCTGTATTCTAAAGTGCTCAGAAATCTATGGAGCTTAAGAAAAGTGTCACAGCCTAGTTTCTAGTTCTTCTGTAGGATATAATAACCATCTCCCTGATACAGAATTAGGGGGAAAAACACTGAAAGTTTAATATAGGTGTACTATAGGCAAGATCTCTGTTCAGTTCTGTGAGCTTTGAAGGTAATTATTGAAGAGAACTTTGGTTTTAGGGGTTTTTTTTTATTACAGAGTCTTGTTAGCTTAGAATTTTTAGTCTGGTTGTCTTCTACCTGTAGTGCCCAGGACAGGACTAAGGATTTACTAGCACTAGCTGGCTTTAACCAGGATGTGTTAGTACATTTGCAAACACGTTGTGAATGAGGTCTGCAGCAGGAAAATAAGGAGCCTGCCAAATTGGAAATAAATGCTGTTTCGAAAGAAATATGTTTACATTTTTAGACACAGCCTGGCAAAAGGAAATGCTACTTTCAGCTAAGCGATGTGATTGCTAGACTGTCAGTTCAGCCGTGCAACAGCTCTTAGAGGGACTGATAGAAAATATTTCATGATGCTTGTCAGTGAATTGCAAGGCAACCAAGACCCCTAAACTCAGGGGGTTTTATATAGAGTCCTGCTGAAATATATAACAGTAGCACTTCTGGAAGTGTTTTTGTCTCCTTAATTCTATTCAAAATAGACTTTGAACTGCAATCATTTGCAGCAGTGACATTTTGAACAGATAGGGTACAGGTGCTGCTAACTGCTACCTGTGCACGAGCAAGAATGACCTCATGCTGCTTGGTCCGGGATGCAACAGTGATCTGTCAACTTGTGTACAGGACAACACACAAATACCAGTTCCTCAGTGGTGGGAGAGAGTCTCTTTGGCAATGGAAAAGGAACAAAAATCTCCTATACTGCCCTTGATTTTCCTTAAAAGAAAGACTACCAAAAATGTGTTGGCTCTTAAAGGGAAATTTATCCCCTCTCTAAAAATCCTGGCTTGTGCTGGTATTGGGATGAGAAGAGGAACCAGCTTGTCTGTGTCTCCACCCTACCCATGCAGGAGAGAGTAAAGGCAAATGGGTCATGCAAGGGTGGATCAGGGGTTTTTAATACTGCTGTTTCATATGTGGAAGTGAAATATGTTGTTGCATCTGGAAATGCTGGCCTGCCCAACTATATAATCACCACGCTGCTGCAAGCAAAATCTGCTCTAAAGGCAGGTCTATGCTATAGGCTTCTTGCCTGCATAAATATGAGGATGAGAGTGGCGGAGAGATGTGATACCTGACCCACATAGGTGTGCTAAAGAAGCTTTACTAGCATAACTTGTTTCGCTGTGGGGTAGGGAGGGGTGATAACTTTCCTGTGATGAACAACTACAGACGTAATTTTGCTACTGTAAGAGCATCCACATGCTTTGCTGCTTTAATATCACAGGATTGCCATGTGCCAAGGTACAGTGTCCCTGATACGGGCAGAGATTAGACCACTGTGTGCTTCCTAAAGGGACACAGTAAGGGAAACTCATGCCAGGCACATGGCAAAGGAGCAGAAATGTGGAACACCTTTTAAGTAACTAGAGCCTGAAATGCTATTACATTGCAATGCACTGACAAGACTGAAAAAAGGAACTTTAAGTATGCATGCTGGGTGGAAGCCCGTGCTTTTTAATGTGATGCCTTGCACTTAATGTAAGTGCCAAGACTGGAAATGTGAATTCCCTGAACACGTGTGTATCTGTGGGAGTGCCTCGCAATGGGGAAGACAAAATTTATGGTGCAGTCCTGAGATGCCACATCTCCTTCAGAGTTGTCTCCCCTCGGCTGTGCCCCACGATGACCCAAACCTTCAAGGAGAACCTTTCAAACAAATGACAGGCAGCTCCCAAGAGAAAGGCTGCCCAGCCTGCAGGGCTCTACGCACTGTCTCCTGAGAGATAAAAGGAAGGCTGCCAGGATATATTCATTCCTGCCTTTAAGATGGTATCACAAGGGGCTGAGCAGGGCTGCAGCCTGTCTGCTAAGTCCTCTGTGCAGAACTTCAAACAAACGCTCTGGAGGTGGCAGGGCACGGGGCTGACTCACCGGCCGGCTGGGTGGACACAGCCTGTCCAAGCACGTCTCAGCCTTCCAGCTCCTGAGTGGGTTGCCCTCAGACAGCTCTCTTGTCCCCAGCGTCCTCCGAGGGCTCTCACATAGCACATTATTTTAGTAATGCTTTTGGCTTTGTCTTTTTTAGGCTGTTCCCTCTCCCCTGCAAAGCCACGGTGGGGAATTGCAGGGTGAGGGGCATTGCACACAAGAGGGATTGCTTTGCCTTGCTACACACGTGGCTGTACCGTGAGCGAGGTGCTAAGGTGCTGAACGGTTTTAATTTGGGTGATTAAATTCTCCAGTATTAATGCTATGGGTGTTCCTCTATATAAAATAATACCATCCATAAAAAAGCTATCAGCACATATAAGGAGCCATCAAAAGTTGACAGTGTAGTTACACAAGTGCTATGAAGTTATAAGCACTTTATATCCTTCCCATGGGCTTGGTCTTTCGCACAGCCTTGTTTAAGAACAAGCAAAGCTCAGAAACTCAGGCCCGTGATTCCGACAGAAGGAGCTGTGAGTCAGGACAGCACAAAGGAGAGACGCTGAGCGTGGAAGCAATGAAACTGCAGATTTTAGACGAGATTATTTTCCTAGCTTTGCCAAATCAACCTGAAATGTGCAACTGGTCCACAGAACTACGTGTACACACCAAATACATCTAATTGCAAATGAGGAGCAGGGTTTTCCCCTCTGACATTTACTTCATTTAAGAGACTGGGGGAAAATATGCAGACCCACTGGAGTCAGTGGGAAGTTTCCACTAACTTAAAACAGGATCAGAATTTTGCTCTAAGTCCAATATACTGAAAATCAACTTGAAGTTATTATTTGTTTTGTAAACTAAGTGAATGAATGCAAGGAATCTAGTTCTGAGACCTTCAAGTTTTCTGCCTCTTGCATTTTCGGGGGTTGTTCACATATTTGAAGGGCTACTTTGTGCCTCAACACTTCAAATCTTTTTCCAATCATGTAAGTCAGAAAAAGTTTCTCATCTTTTACATATCCCCCACAGTCTCGGTGTGTCCATACTAAAAAATATCCTTTTCAGAGGAAAAAAAATAAAATACAATTACTGCAGAGTTAACCTGTTCATGTCCTCAGCCCCTGGGGTATTTTAACCACCTGGATGGGTACTTCATGTCTATGGTCTGTCATTCCCTGCCTGCCCCACTGCTGAAATGGGCACAGAGCAGCAGTGGCCAAGGTGAGGGAAAGGACAGGTGACAGCACAGGTATGTAACAAACCATATGCTGTGCGAGTTTGGCTACATTAGCTCTGCAATACACTTAAATAGACGTTTGGAAAAAAACAACAAAAAATTGTGTTTAATAACTGGGAAGCGACGCTGAGGAATGCACAGCAAGGGCTGAAAATGAAAGGAAACGATGTGGCAAGGGCACTACCCATCAGCTAACAGAAAAAATAGTTCACCTGCATTTACAATGGTCACGGGTGCTCCCTAATCCTTATGGTTGTCCCATGGTAGAGGGATTTTGGTTAGGAAGAGTGTTCCTGACAAAGTATTACACTTTGGAGCAACAGCTTTTCACTTACAGGTAATCTACTGCTATTCATAAACACATTTACTTATTAGCTCCCAGGAAAAAAAAAAAAAAAATTCATAGTATCTTCTCATTTTCAGGGGTCCTGTAGATTACAGCCTGGAAATCTAGAGGCTGATTGCCAGGAAAATGCTGTGTGCATAAACACCAAAAGCACCCATCCTGATTACAGCCTTTCCAGAACTCACTGAAGCACTCGGCAGGTGCCAAAGCTGCTGTAATGGACTTCTCGGGTCTCCCTGTGATGGCACTGCCATTTACCTATGAACCCTTCGATAAACTTGAAGTGGTTTTGAATCATCTGTGACACGAGCTGATCAAATAAGCTTTTCACAAGCCTCGCATTCCCCCGTGGCAATTGTGAGCCCTTTCTGTAGTCAGTGAAGAGAAACCTGCTGTCAGTGTCCTGGCAAACAAGCCAAGAAATTATGAAATTTTAAAATATTTTATTTTTTTTTAAGACAGGCCAGTGCCTGCTTTACTTCCCAGCACACCACCTACTATCCAGCAACCAAACAGAACCAGGGCAGATGATTTCCCTCAGCTGCCCACTGCTCTGCGGTTTTTTCCCTTAAAGGACAAGCCAGTCCGAAATGTGGATGTCATCACGCTCCTCCAATTCTAAACACTGCGCAGTTGTTGGATTGTTGGGGTTTTTTTTGCTTTCTGAAACAAATGAAGAGCTCTGGAGACAGTCTGTAGTAAAGCCAGACAAGTTTACCAGCCACAAATTTTTGCCTGTTGTATCAAGTTCAGCATTGGGCCCCTCACTCGGCACTCCCGGGGTCCCGGGCAGCTGCACTTTCGATTGTCTTAGGAGCGGAAAAAAACCCACATTCAGTGAAATATTGGAAGCTCAGCTTGCATGCAAACAACCCAAGAATAACTCAGCAGTTTATGTGGTTGGCCCCCGTGTTATGGGGCCCAGCAGGACTCTTTTGGTTGGCCCTATTTCTACGCTGGTTTATTTCAGCCACACGAACCCGACGACCCCCTCCGCGCTCCCGCCACAGCCCGGACCTGCCGTTCCGGATGAAGGGCGGATCCTGCCCGAAAACAAACCACCCCCCGCTCGGGGACCCTTACCCCGCCGTACCGGGGGTCGCGCTCACACCGGCCTGCGACACCCGCGCACCGCGGCACCGGCGGGGAAGGCGGTTGGCTCCCGGGGCTGGGCTCCACCCGCGCCAGCCGCCGCGCCGAGCCCCGCCGCCCCGGGACAATATGGAGCCCGCAGTGGTCGCCTGAGCCAGAGCCCCCCGGAGGCGGCCCAGCCGCCTGCCCGCATCCCCACGCCGCGGATCGGGGTCCTTGGTGGGGCGTGCTGAGCTCGGGGGCTGCGGACAGGAAGATCCTCCTCACCACCCCCCCCCCCCAACCCACCCTACCCCCTGCTACTGCCCCTTCAGAGAGAGAGGAAGAAGATAAATTTATGTTTTAAATATATTTTATTTATTACCAAAATTTCCAGAAGCCGAATTCGGCATATATATATATAATTTTTTTTTTAAATCTTCCATAACGATTTTTCATGCATAACTTGAAACTTGTCAACTGCAACAGTCGAGTGGTTACTTTAGAAGAGACACTTGAACAGAGACAAACATCCAGAGATCTGAATTAACAAAACTGGTCTATTACTAACCTTAGGAAGCAGGACGTGCCTTCCCTTTTATCAAAACCAAGCTGACAGATCTGCCTGTACACACACACCCAACAGAATAAACTCTGTTAGCGGCAAGGACGTTTTCCTTAAACGTTAGAAAAAAAAAAAAAGGAGAAAAAAATACAAAGCAAAGAATGGAGTGACTGTCCATAAACCAGTCCATACTTCTGTCTTCTTTAATCTACCTCTTCGATGGTGGGGCCACCGTTGCCACCTGCCCCAGCCCCTCCAGCTCCCTGGTACAACTTTGTGACGATGGGGTTGCAGAGTTTCTCCAGCTCTTTTTGCTTGTGCTCATACTCTTCCTTCTCAGCCATCTGGTTACGATCGAGCCAAGAGACCACCTCCTGGCACTTGTCAAGCACTTTCTGCTTGTCCTGGTCACTTATCTTTCCCTTCAGTTTATCGTCCTCCACCGTCTGCTTCATGTTGTAAGTGTAGGACTCGAGGGAGTTCTTGGCTGCCACCCGATCTCGGTTTGCTTCATCCTCCGCTTTGTATTTCTCTGCTTCTTGCACCATACGGTCAATGTCATCCTTGCTCAGGCGACCCTTGTCATTGGTGATGGTGATCTTATTCTCCTTACCCGTGCTCTTGTCCACAGCGCTGACGTTCAGGATACCGTTGGCATCAATGTCGAAAGTGACCTCGATCTGGGGGACTCCACGGGGTGCTGGGGGGATGCCCGTTAGGTCAAACTTGCCCAGCAAGTTGTTGTCCTTCGTCATAGCCCTCTCACCCTCGTACACCTGGACCAGGACACTGCTCTGGTTGTCTGAGTAGGTGGTGAAGGTCTGAGTTTGTTTGGTGGGAATAGTGGTGTTGCGCTTGATGAGAGCGGTCATCACTCCACCAGCTGTCTCGATGCCCAGGGACAGAGGGGTGACATCCAACAGCAGCAGATCCTGCACATTCTCAGACTTGTCTCCCATGAGGATAGCCGCTTGCACGGCAGCACCGTATGCAACGGCCTCATCAGGGTTGATGCTCTTGTTGAGCTCTTTGCCATTGAAGAAGTCCTGTAGCAGCTTTTGGATCTTGGGGATACGAGTGGAGCCCCCCACCAGCACAATCTCCTGTATCTGGCCCTTGTCTAGCTTGGCATCACGCAGAGCCTTCTCCACTGGCTCCAGGGTGCCACGGAAGAGATCAGCATTGAGCTCCTCGAAGCGAGCACGAGTAATGGAGGTGTAGAAGTCAATGCCCTCGTAGAGGGAGTCGATCTCAATGCTAGCTTGTGTGGAAGAGCTGAGAGTGCGCTTTGCCCTCTCACAAGCTGTACGCAGCCGCCTCACCGCTCGCTTGTTGCCAGCAATGTCACGCTTGTGCTTACGCTTGAATTCTTCCACAAAATGGTTCACCATGCGGTTGTCAAAGTCCTCCCCACCCAGATGGGTGTCACCAGCTGTGGACTTCACCTCAAAGATACCATCCTCAATGGTAAGGATGGACACATCAAAAGTGCCCCCTCCCAAGTCAAAGATGAGCACGTTCTTCTCTCCAGCCCGGGTACCTTTCTTGTCCAAGCCATAGGCTATAGCAGCTGCTGTGGGCTCATTGATAATACGCATCACATTAAGCCCAGTGATGGTGCCAGCGTCTTTGGTGGCCTGGCGTTGGGAGTCATTGAAGTAAGCAGGCACTGTGATAACAGCATTCTGCACCTTGCGCCCCAGATAGGCCTCAGCAATCTCCTTCATCTTGGTAAGGACCATGGAGCTGATCTCCTCTGGGAAGAAGGTCTTCATCTCACCCTTGTACTCCACTTGTACCTTGGGCTTGCCACCCTCATTCACCACACGGAAGGGCCAGTGCTTCATGTCAGCCTGCACTGTGGGGTCATCGTACTTGCGGCCAATGAGACGCTTGGCATCAAAGATGGTGTTGGTAGGGTTCATAGCCACCTGGTTCTTGGCAGCGTCGCCGATGAGGCGCTCTGTATCGGTGAAGGCCACATAGCTGGGTGTGGTGCGGTTGCCCTGGTCATTGGCGATGATCTCCACTTTGCCATGCTGGAAGACACCCACGCAGGAGTACGTGGTGCCCAAGTCGATGCCAATGGCCGGCCCTTTGCCAGACATGATGATAGATTTCTCTGATCAGCTACTGGTTCCCGCTCGCGTCTGCTGCTGCCGCCACCCGCTCTCGCTCCCGTCTGCGGCGCGATCTGCCCTCCCCGCGCCGCTGGCGCCCCCTTTATAGCGGCTGAGCCGCCTTCTGGAACCTGCCAGAACCCTGATGGCCAATCTGGACGCCCGCCTGCCGGTACGGCCCAATCGCGTTCGTGATTCGCCGAAGAGCACCCGCCCTCTTCCTTCTAGCCAATCAGAACCGCAGCGCCCACCCGTCAGCCCAACCCTCCCACTGTTGCGGCGGCCAGACCGCGCTTCTTCCTGGTTTTTCTCGATCCGTCTCGGATTGCAGTGTACGCCACAGGCCTCGACCAATCACCGCTCGCGTTTCGCATTCGCCCCGCCCCCGCCCCGAAACTCTGCTAGAAAGTTCCAGTGGACGTTCGACGTAAGGTCAGTGATTGACGTCAGCGTTACCCAATGGGAATCGGGAAGCTGGGTGAGGGGCGGGGCGTGAGCCACCGCGGCGGGTAGGGGAGGGGTGGGCTGGGCTGGGCTGGGCGGTCGCTATGCGGCCCGCCTCGCGCTCCCCAGGGGCACGGCGCTGGGCGCGCCCCCGTTCCCCCTCCTCCCCTCCCCCGTCGGCACGTATCCCGCGAGCGGCGGCCTTCAGGGGCAGCTCGCCTCCCAGTGTTTGTCATTCCTTGAAAGTTCAGCCCAACGCTGCCGTGTCACCTCCCAGCCAGCCGCCGCCTGACGGGGAATTTACCCTTATTTGGTCGCAAAGCGGCAGAAAGTCAACCCTCCCCAACAGACACCCCCCCCTCCAGCCTCCCCCCGTCTGGTCAGGGCGGAAATGGCCGCCGAGCTGCCCCTTCCCGCCGCCGCGACCCCCGGCGGGGCCGAGGGAGCAAAACTCCACATCGCGAGTGATTCCGCGCTCTCCCTCTACGGCAGAGGGCGAGTCCCGCCGCCAGCAAAGGCTGAGGCAGTTTTTAGCCTTATTTTGGCCGAACTTGGCGGGCTGACAGCGCTCCTGGCGCGCATCCCCTCTCGGGGGCAGGGCGGGCGGTTCTCCCGCCGCCCTCAGCAGCCCCCCTGAGCGGCGGGAGCCTCTGGTCAGCGGTGCTGCTGCTGAGGGGGGAGGTAGCCAGCCCCGGGAGCAGAAGGCAGGGAATGGCAACTGGTTTTGCTCTCGGAAAGAAGCAGTTCGGGGTTTGGGGAGCCCTGTCGCTGCGGGTTTCTGCGTGGTGACCATTCTTGAAACGCCTCCAAATTTTTGTCTGTTGTGCTAATGTAAAATGTCGTCATGCCTACATTTAGCAAAAAGCTATGAAGCTGTTAACTGGGAGCTAGGAAAGTGCTTTGATGAAAATAAAATTAAACATGAAAATCTGCTGTGGTTCCTCCAAATTACTACTCCTTACTTTGAGAGACAAACACTTCAAAATATTCCAGTTCTAGTAAGGAGAGCAAAATACCATGCTGAGACCTTTCTTTCCTTGGAGGCTTAGTGAGTAGCTCCTTTTTGACAGCAACTTTAAAAGTGTGGCTAAAAGTCTGCTACCCATAGACTGTACATGTGATGTGAGAGAAGGAATAAATACGCTGTATGCTTAAATAGTCTTTCATTAATTTTGTCCCCAGCCTTCAGTGTTATGCTATAGCAGCCCTCATGGAAAATACATTACAGCTGTTCCCAGAATTATTTGTGTTCATGCAGTTCCTTAGATATTCTAACTCCCGTTCAAAACCACCCTAATTTCAATTAGTGTATTTTTCAAACCTTTTTACCAAGAAATCAAGATTCCACCTCTTTTGTGTAGTATGTGTGTATGTAGTTTTGTAATGGAAGAGCTTCAATTTCCAATAGTAAATATTGTACATGCTTAAATAAATGTTGTACATGCTTAAATAACTATTATGTCCTGGTATTTTTTCACACAGGTTCTGGTCTTGGAGAAATCCAAAAGAAGTCAATGGAAACTGTCAGTTCTCCTCCAACAGGAGCTGCTCTGTATATACCTTATGCATATTTCTTTGATGGGAAGGGTGTCGGTTTCTCTTGTAGTTAGACCAGTGACTGATTCATCACTGAACTATCTCTTCCTGTAATTCACTGCTTTTTCATTCAGTTGATTGTATCCTATGGAGCAGGGAGAAATGCCAGAGCAATACAAAGAGAGTCGGTTGATAAACTGTTTCAGCTGAAAAGTTGTGAGGATTGTCCTTAAAAGCACTACTAATGCAGGAGAACCTTGTTTTGATAGCTGCAGTACAAACTCAGACCCTGGTATTTCCGAGTAAAAAGGATTCCTGCCTCAAAAACGTATGTACAGAAACAAGAAGTGTAGAGAACAAATGGCCTAAGACATAACATAACGATATTGATTAGCACAATGAGCAGTCTCGGCAGCAAAATGAATTTGATATCTCATCTAAGTGTAGCTGTAATCAAACAGGTTTTATCAGATTTAGAAGTGACATTTCATTAACTTGACCCAAAGTTTTTTTTAGCTATATGTTTTATCAGCCCAGGCACAAAATATGTACAACAGCTCCAGACAAAACTTGTTTGGGGTTTCCTTTGCCCCATAACTGGTAAGGCCGTGGTATGGTTGTGCTGATATCCAGACATGCTGATAACCTGCTAAAGAGGTGTTTGCATCGACTGGATTACTGCTTACTCTGATAGTACTCCCTCAGTCCTATTTCTTTCATCATTTGAATTGTTGTTTTGCTATAGTAAATTTGGGGGAAAAATCTTGGAGGAATGTATGAGCATACCATTTTTAATGCTAATGGTGTAAATGACACACTCGTGTCCATTCTCGGGAAGAATGGAAATGTCTGTAGACTCAAGCTACCAAGTATTTCATGTAGCCTGTTGCAGAAGTATTTGTCCAGCTGAGCACGCAGGTGCTGTTTTCTTCTCATCCAGCAATATGTATAGGTCTGAGCTGCTTTTTAAGCTTTTGTTCCTAATCAGAAGTTCACATGATGTTTTTGCCATCATCTCTCATCTCTTACTGGTGTCCTTAGAGAATGTCCAGTCTAACTAGAGGGAGCAGCCTCTAAAACCTCATTAGACGTATTCTCTCTTCTCAGCAGAGCTATTACAAGCCTGCTTTTTGTCAGCAGTTCTCTAAGACTCGCAGCACAATTTGTGAACCGACTAATCTATGCAGTCATCCTCTCATATGGGAAGAGCCACATGGTTTTCTTTTATGTTGCTTCATATGCAGTCATGTTATAGGTGAGCCAAACAGACTGGTTCGGAAATTAAAGAGTGAACTTTATGGTGAAGACTTCAGCACAAGTTTGATTTTCCCCTTAACAAAACATTTAGTGTTATTCCCCTGTCCTGAATCTGTAAACCATATTTTCATAGTAACTTCCAGAACAGCAAGTTGGCATCTCTGGAAGCAGCAGGCCTCTCTCTGATGCATTTGTTTGTGTTTAGGATCAATAATGCACCCGCGTCTCCTGTTTGGCAGCACTGTGTAATCTGCTGTAGGCTATTCTCCATTACACCACCCAGCCAAAACTGAAAATGATATTTAGATTTCTCAAGTGAAGCAAGAGCTCAGTACCAGGAGCAGAACTGAGAACTCAACCCTTATCTCTTATCTCAATAAAAGGAAGATTTTTTTCCCACATATTTCGTAAGGCAACATAGTATAAAAATAGGAGTGAACACAACAGTTCAATCAGACATTGGCCACTTGGATCATTAAAATGATAAAGTTGAAATGCAATGGTCTGTTCAGGTTTGACAATCAGAAGATCTTAGACCTTAAATTCTGGTAACCATTTCCCTCACATCCATTTCCCTAGTATCAATTTCCCTAGGAAAACTACCCAGAAAATTGCATAAATCAGATTTTATTGGTGAGGATGGGTGAATTCTTTTATAACACAGTAGTTCAGAAAAGTCTAAGCAACAGCTGTTCTAAGAATGAGTAATTCTTTGTCGTAATACCTTTTAATCACTGAAATTCTTCATCTCGTTTATATTTGGGAATATATGCCTGGTAATTAGAATTAAGACATTTCGTACCAGTGTATGAAATTTGGACAACAAATTCTTCTGACAGGGTGCTGTTGTCTTAAAAATCAGTGTGTGTGTGAGGGGAACTATGTCACTTTTTTGTCTTACTTTGTTTTTATATACCTCCACTTTTTGCACACAGATCCTCCTTGTTAATTTGAAAGGCAGCCATAATACGTGATATTTCTTAAGTAAGTGTTCCTTTGGTTTTGACAATAACAAAATAAAGTTCTGCAAATGAGTATAACGTGTTTCCAGCAAATTACGCAAATGCATGATCAGTAATACGGAAATATTCAGTACAGCAGAATACAGGGCACAGTAATTTGGTATTGCCAAACCCGAAGCTCAAAAATCTTGAGTACGATCTTCTAAAATTATAAACCTGGTTTAAAATTATGAGCTTAAAAAAACACACATGGCTTTATTCACCTTCTGGCTTTTTAATCTTTAGCCTATGTTCAGATAACACTTTTAGGATTTTCCATGCAATTTATTTTATTTAAATTAGCAGAGCTAATTTATTTTAATAAATAAAATAGCTGATTACACCATCTCACAACTAAAGACAGGCTGCCTCAGATTGATTAGACTCAATAAAATCATAGAAGTTGTCAACACTGATTAAACTAATCCTTGATGTTTCAAGGAATAATTATTTTATAATTAAGTGGTTTTAAAGTGCATTTATTTACATAGATTTCTGACAGTTCGCTGAGGCATGATTAAAAGCTGAGGTTAGTATCACTCGTGCTAACTAGATAAACTGGTGTGCTGTGCATTTTAGGCAGTCAGATCTTTATTTTCCTGTAACTGCAGCCTCCTTTTCTTGCAGCCAGTCTCAGCTCTACTGGCAGTAATAAATAAGGGACTTAAAGCAGATAGTTTGCAGGTAATCATAGAATCAGATCAGAAAAGGACCTCAATGGGTCATGTGGTCTCATTTTGTGTCTAAGCAAAATCTCCTTTCTTGCAATTTAAGGCAATTATTTCTATTCCTATCGATTGTGGAGATGAGAAAACATTATTCCATTTTTCTTTGCAAGTAGTTTTTATATATATGAAAATCACCATATTTCCCTCCACCACTTCTTCTGTAAGATGACCTAAAATCATTCAGTCTGTACTGAAAGGCAAAGTTTTCTTGGTTTCTGGATCTTCTCATTGCTTTCTCCTGGATTTGCTGCATGCAACTTCTATCTTATTTTTTTAGGTGTCATGATCAAAACTGGAGACATTACTAGCTCACTTAGCAGTTTTGAAGGAGCAGATTGCACTTCAGTTTAGACGTTTCAGTTTTTACCTTTACTTGCAAGAGCATGATGTTGCAGACTCATGTTCAGAATTTGATCCAAAATAACACATTGATTCTTTTTGATGGAAATTAAGCAGCTGTTCCTTTACTTGCACAACTAATGATTCCAGCTTGCACTTGTTCCTATTAAATAACATGTTTTCAGATCATGTCTGCATCTTGCCAGGATTATTTTGAATTCTAATCTTCTAGTATACTTGAACTTGCATTCTGCTTGGTCTTGTTTGAAGATATTAAAAGGATACTTTATATGGCCCAGGGGGTGAATAAACTAAACCAGAGAATTTTGTCTAGAACTGCTGTGGATGAGGTTAAACAACATACTGTAATTACTGGCAGTGACTGTAATGCTGGAAAATGATGATAAGTCTTAAACAAGGGAAATGGTGTACTGCAAACACAGGTAAAGACCAATACTTGATACTCAGAGATCAATATAATTTGATTAATCTATCAGATCCAGGTAGATGCTTAACGTAATTTTTATAACAATTGAACTGTAGCAGTGCTTAACTTCCTCTTATTTTCTCATTCCTATGATTATTTGATTTTTACTCAAGTTTCCCTCTTGTCATTCTTAGCAGGTGGGTGGGAAAAACGCAGGAGCAGATGAAGCAGGTGGTAACTGGAGCTTCACCCTGTTGCCGGGACTGTTACTAACTCAGGTATAAGATGGAATTAAATGAGAATAATAAGCAGATTTGTAAGAATACTTTATTAAAGATACTGTATCAAAGCACAGAATAAGCTTTAAAAATGATGAAAACTAACTTGGAATGTCTTTACTGATACTCTACATAGACTACAAATAATTGCTAAGTTTCAGAACAGCCTGTTCTACATGTCCTACACTTAGAATACTGTTGAAGGCCTGTCTTTAGGTGATGCTATAAATATCCCTTCTCTCCTCTGCTTTGTGGTGGTCCTACCATGAAGGTCCTTCCTGTCCTCTGTGGAAAGGACATCCCATTTTCTATTAGACTTCCCAGCTGTATTGTACCTTCTCCCTGCAGAGTCCCCAGTGGTATCTGGCTTTGCCCAGATATTCGCCGTCTTCCCCTTTGCTTCAGCACAGCCACTGGGACAGAAGTGTTGGCATTCCAGTGCTGCACAGAAGGCTTTTAGAATGCCTATATTAATGATTAAAGTGTTATGTGTTAATAGAGCTAATACCTTTAACATCTCTACACTGAAATGTTTGAAGCTATGTATATTAGATTAAGCAACCACATTTGAAGATATCTGAACATTTTTTCTTGCACTTGTATAGCAACTTTATAAACTGAAAGAGTAAAGCAAGCACAGACACATGCCCTATACAAGCTGCAATACAGACAATATTTTACACACTTCATAACAACAGTAATGAAAACGATGCCAATTATAAATAAAATTATAGACAGACTCTTCTTGAGATAACATACTGAACAATGAAACATCCTTTTATAGTCATGAGTAGAATTAGTAATATGTGTAACTACAGCAGAATATAGATCAGCATGTTTAGTCTGCTTACATGTCTCACTCTGGTCCACTGTTGTCTGGGGGATGCAAAAGAAATTAATATTTTTTTAATCCATGCTGGTCCTAATTTGAAACGTTTACTGCCTTGTTTTTTTGTTAGGTTTCCCCCCTCCCCGTTAATTTAGCTGGAAACATTGGAATTCCTAAAATGCTCAAAACTGAACATGAATGCCTGATTCTCCTCTTCAAGCCAGGTTTTGCAAGGCTTAGCTCCAGACCAAGGTGCACCCTGTGCCTCATGAAGATTATTTCACATTTACTCATCTCCTTGTCCATAAACATTTTTCACCATTCTTGTAATAAGACCAGAGCACCATTTCTTTACTCGCCACATGCAAGCACTGTGCTCCATGGAAGGTCCTCTTCAGCTTGCAAATGATGATCATGGCAGCAGGGGGAATCAGGTCAGCTGGATCTTTCTCACCATCCTGTCCTTCCTCAGGGACCCTCTGGCCTCAGTTTTTAAGATTTTTTTTTTTCACCTTGTACCCGGATTTTTTTTTTCTCTTTTTTAACACTTGATAGTTTAGCATTGTAACTCTGAAAGCACATTAAGTTTTAGTTCATGAGTATACACTTCTAATGTTTGAACTAAAAAATCTAAACAGTTTTTGACAGAAACTCTAAGAAGCCTCATTTCAGAAAAGGAGCACTCCAGCACGTGAATAGCAAATTCTGCAAACTCATTTCGGTGCAGCCCTTAACACCTGGCATGGGTCTCTTTCGGCTGTCTGCTCCATAAAAAGAGACTTCAAATTTGTTTTTAACAGGTATAAATGATAGTCACAAAGAAGTAAGTTTTATAATACAGAGAATAGTCCAGAACAACTTTTACTGCATGTTCTAATTTGACTGCTTTGGTGTCTTTTGCGACTGCTGCAGTATGTCAAAAAAGCAAAGGTGGTGCCAATTCAGATCTGGCACACGCGGTTCTGAGTTTTTATGAAATCTTTTGCCGACCAGTTCTTCCTCATGTCTTCTTCAAACCTGGTTCTCTCAGTTGTTCAGAAGCTTAGAAGTCCCTATTTCACTACTGCCATGCAGAAAAGAAATGCAAGAAAAATATTAAAAGTCAGAAGCCCACACGCCAGTACTGTATTCGCTAGCACCACGTGGTCCCTCCCACCTCACTACGTGTGGTTTTGCTCTAAATACCCATCCTGCAGCTCTACTCAGAGCACCCACCACAGTCAGGAACTCTGTTTAAAAGCCATACAGTCCTTTTCTTTCAACCCCTGCCCCAGCCAAACACAACTTAACCTTAAACAATGTTTTGATCCTGTGTCAGAAACTCTTACTTGTTTCTTTCTCCTTTGCCTTCCATTTTCAAAACAGCTGAAGATCACTTCCCAAGCCTCCCAGAAGTTATTTCTGATACTCTATGTGTTACTTTTACAGCAGTGGTTTATGGCTTGGCTTAGTGGATGCTCAAAAAATTGCATGAGTATTATTTCCCTCATAGCTTGGAACACCCCCACACCCTGGAATACTTCTTAATGCTTCATATTTACCTCTGTTTGCTTTTTTCTTCCCCACCTCCCCACCCTTGCCTAACTCAGAGACTGTTATATACTTACTTAACACCCCCCCCCCCCATTCTTATTTTAGGTTAAATGCAGATAAATGACATAAATATTTACATTTCCTGTAAGTCTCTTTCAACCAAACTGATTTATGGGAAATATGAACAGCTGTGTATCCGACAGGAATGGTCAAGAAATTGGAAACACATGGATGTAACTTTTAATGACAACCCTCGGGGATTTTTTTGCTTGGTACACTGACTTCTTCCTCTGGATATGTAAATCACATTGTACAAAGTACACAACTGTCCTGTTTCTGGCTAACTTACACTTGATGTTTCTGTGCACACTATGGCAGTCGTGGACCAAGTGGTTGTATCTACACTGCAGAGCAGGAAAGGCTTCGAGGCCGCAGGTGAAGCCAGGTTTATCAGCTGTCTGTCTGCATTACTTACCTGCTCGAGCATCCTCAAGGCCAGCTCAGGGCTGAATTTCCTGGCACAGGAAAGCCTTGAGAGTGGTGCTCCACACATCAGTGCGCATTACAGGATGCCCTGTGTGACATCTGGCCAGGCTCAGAATTGTCTGTATGTTATTTCTGCCCTCTGTGCCATGTCACGTACCTCACGGGGGTCAGGAAAGCAATCTGGGACAAACAGCTTTTGTTTCATGCCAGGAGGGTGATCTGAACAAGGGGCAGCAGGTCTGGGGCAAACTGTTAACTTCAAGGTACTGCTGGTTCTGGCAGCAAGTCCATGTGTCTACCTAACAACATTCTTTGAATCTTGGAAGGGAATTCATTGGACTGGTGCTGTTATCTCAAAGTAGCTTTTATTTGACTAGCTCTGAAGGTCAGGAAATGCCTTTTTTGTTTGTAAACTAACAAAGGAGAAAAAAGGTATTCTAACTAGAGTATGCATGTGTACATGATTTTTCCCCAGGCACTATCAGTGTTTAACATCACTGTTTATTAAGATGCCGGCCTGCATTTGACAGTCAAAGATGTTATTTGCTGATAACACACAGCTCACACAGCATGACTGAGCTTCTTTATGCCACCACCCTCAAATACACCAACTACGCTGTGTGGGACCACCTCTGAGTGTGGGAAGATGGGTTGCCTGTGAATATTAAATTACATTTTTCCGATGAGACTGCAAAAATCCTGTTAATCGGTGCCAGCTGTGGTGCTGTGGAGTACACACAGAACTGGGAACACCAAAGAACTGCTGGCACTGGCAATAGCTTTCAGCCCACAGTAAGCTAGAAGAGAGGTAAAATGTTGTGCCCTCTTCCCAGACTCTAGCTCCCCTAAAAACAGAAGTTGTTTTAGGAATGCACAGCTGCTGCTTCACTCTTCACACAGTAGAACTCTGTTCAACTGTAGAAAAGTTTGAGCTCTTTATATCGAAATACGGATGTTTCCAGTTAGCCACCAGATGGAGCTCAGACCTCCCCAGCACACAAATCCATGAACATCTGCAAAGTTAAAGCACTCCAGAGATGTTGCAAAGGATGCAGTTTCTTCCACTTCATAAAAGTCAAGAGGAAGTCTGTCATTAGCTGGATGTTTACAAATAAAAGGAGGATCTGGAGATAGATCAAAGGTAACTCTCCAGATTTGGCATGATATCAGGTTCCTGTACTAATAACATCTGCATGGGTTTGACTGTTACACCAAGTGGTTGAACTTGGTGTATCTCATCATGTATTAATACTGCTTTTTTAATGGTTATCATGTTTATTAGAAGTCTTAAGATTCAGCCAGCTAAGGACTCGGAAAAAACCAACACCCCCCCCAGCTAACAAAATCTTCCAGGCTCCATTTAACATTTACCCTGCTTCCTGCAATGTAAAGGGACTCAAGAAGCAAAGAGCACTGTTCCAAAATCCAAAGGATGTCACACTTCAAGCTTAGTAAATAGGAGCAGTAGTGCTCAAAGCCCATTCTCTAATGACTGGAGTAGCTTGGACGCTCCAATGGTACCACATATGCTTTTTACTGAGAAGCCTATAGTTCATCCAGGATCTCGGTGACTTTGTCACAGCTCCAGTGACCTGAGAGAAAAGACTGTGGTGTGTGAAATACACCGAGTTAATGTCTATGTGTTTTAAGGGACATCTTTGTTCGGACACTGTGTAACAAACCAACATAGCTTGTGAGGTCTGGAATGCCACAGACCAGTCCTGCTTTCATAGGGTGCTCTGTGTGCAGCTAGTGCTTCTATTTGGGGTCTTGGCCACACTGAACTTCACCAAACAAACATTCTCCAAAGGAAACTGCCTTTGAAGTGTTTAACCCTTTGTTTGCACAGCAAAGTAAAGCTGAAAGAACAGCAACAATTACTGTAAGATTTCTTGTGTCTTAATTGACTTATTTTTCAGTTTTTAAGCTACTGTTCATCAGGACCACTAGCTTTGCTGGCAGAACTCACCATGCTAGCACCAGGCAGTAAAACTGAAGCGAAACGCGAGCCCGTCTGACAGCAGACTAGGTGAGGCTAATCCTCATACTTCCAGGCACGCAGACTGTGCCAGTGTCATGTTTTACAGCATATGTAAGTACACAGATTATATTTAATCTGCCTGATAGCAATGCAGCTCAGAGATCTGAGCTCTCTCCTGGGCCGTGGGACGTACTAAGGCAATTTCTTCATCAGTTCCAAGGGATCCTACTCTGTATTTCCTCCTTCTACAATACCACTGTATCTATCCTTTTCCTGATGGAGGGATATTCTAGATTTCATCCCTTAAAATGTTTCCACTTTGCATAAGTAATTAAATAGCTAATGGCTAGAAACTAGAACCTCAGCAGTTTGGTAGCTGGGACTCTCTACCAGTGGGTACCAGTAGGAACCCCATAGGCGGGGAGGAAACAGAGGCACCATCTTTAGCATCCTGAGTAAATGCTCCAATGATGATTTGTGTAAAAGGAAGGAGCATAACCAATACCAGAAGTCTGGTGTATCTATTGCCAAAACCAAAAGTAATCTATGGTATTCAGCATACTCTATTTTTAGTCAGTGTTATCTGCATTTCCACAAACTTTCATAGTCTTGGGGCTTTTGCCATGGAGAGATGGACATTATATTATATCTCCCATTCATTTTCTGGGGAGTCAGAAGCAGAAGTCCCTCTGGTGACCACCCCCAAGGTAGTGGGATGGTTATCTAGAAAAGGAGAGAATAGGTATTACCGAGTTGGGTAGGTTCAAATGAAAACATGAGAGTATTAAAAAAGGCAAGTTCTTAGCCCTAGTAATTTCTTGAAGGAAAGAAAAGTGCATCTTCCCATTTCAAAAAACAGAAGGCAAATAGAAGAGCCAAAAGGATGAAGTTTTAAAATAGCAATGTTGTTACCAGGGGAGATGGGGAGAAGACTGATTTTTGCATCTTTCATGTTGGTAACTGCTGACACTGGTGGCACTTTGCCTGACAGACAGGATTTCCCACAATCCACACAGCCTCCAGGATTTGGAGGCCTTTACGGAATGCTGTCTTCTCATTCCCTGTCAGGAGTCTTGGGATGTCTACAGAACCACAAGACATACTTAGCTGAGATCAGCTCTTATTTGCAAGCAAACAAAAAAAGTAAAGCACACCCCAAAATTTCACTGATGCAAATCACAGCTGAGTTTGAGTGAAAACAATAGCAGCATCGGGACTTTGTCAGAGAGGGAAGTTCCTGAACAGCTCTGAAAGGGGTAATTTTTTTTTTTTTTTTCTCCCATAGGAAATCCTAGATGCAGCATTGTTTTTGTGGTTGTAGCTGCAGGAAGATTTACTACAGTTTTATTATGTCAGAAGGCACAGGAAAGCATTAAACCTTTCCGTGTTCTTGCAAAAGAATCAAAAGATAGCGAGCACTTCTGAAATTCTAGGTTCTTGGGGTGAGGTGTGCCACGCTAGTGAGACAAAACAAACAGGACAGTCAAAATCTGGCCTTGGACTATCCACCGATTTCCCAAGTCATAATTTTGTTATGTTCTCTTGAATACATCAATATGAAACTTCAGAAACATATTTTCAACTATTTCTATGAAGGGAACGTGCACAAATTACTAAAACCAGTTTCTCTAAAAGCATGATGCACAATATTGTTTTCCTATGACTTAAAAAAATAACCCCTACAAGACATTTGAGGGCAAAAATGACCCAAAGATCCGACAGCATTTCTCTTGTAAAGCTGGCACCAGTCATCCAAGTACAGTAAAAGGAACACGGGCTGTTTGTTTCAGGGCTGAATATTTATAGTCATGATGAACTGACTCCTCAGTCATAAGCTCTGTTGCCCTATAACAAATTAAGATTGGTCTTTCTGCATGAAAAAATAAAATAAAATCACAATTACTTCCAGAATTTTAGAAGTGATTGTAAAAGCCACAGAAGACAATTTATAAAATGTGTCCTTTTTTTTGGCATCTTTCCCCTTCAAAATCTCAGCCTACTGACACATCTCACGAATACACTGCACAGCAATATTTCATGAGTTTTTGAAAGTTGGAAGAAAACACAGAAAACTGGTTTAGAGCCGAGAACTACAGAAATGTCAGCTTTTAAAAACATGTTCCTAATTTCTAGCCTTCAGCAGACTTTATAAAGTCAAATTAGTCATGCTTCATCTTGTAGGTCTTTAAGTCTGTGACAAGCATCAAACCAAGGGAGAATTAGGGAAGTCAGAATATGTGATTTTTAACCGTTTCAGATCAGGAAGCACTTCAAGGTTGGAAGTAGGCACACAGGGATGTAATGGATACTGCCAGCATCTCCTTAACTTACGCACAGAATTATCCAGAGCTTTCAATATTAGACCAAAAATGAGCTGACTGTCCCCCCTCATCACGGCACCCAGAAAAGCCCACGTTGTGAGTGGCAAGGGGCATGCAGGAGAGCAGGGCGAAGCGTGTGGGCAGCACAGCTGGATCTGGAGGGCAGGAGGACCAGAGGGAGGTGGGAACCATTCCTGGTGTCTGGGCAGACAAGGGGCGCAGCTCCTCGCTGGCCTCAGGCCAGGACAACCACTCAAACCCAGTGACGTGGAGCAGGACAGAGTCTGTTTCAAGAAAAGACTAGGAAAGCTCCAGAGCATATTTGAAGGGTGAGCTGAAGGCAGGAGGGTTTCCAGTTCTCATCAAGAGGGCAGATAGCCTAGATGTGTCTCATTTGTGCGTAAGAGGCTGGGCTGCCTTTTTTCCTTATCAGGAAATAGGAGATGAACATCAGGGTTCAGCTTCCATGAGGATGCTGGGGGGAGACAGAGACCAGGTTAAGTGTGGGATGTGCTTTGAGTTCTGGCACAGCTGGTAACAAGCCCCTTCCCAGCCGCTCGTTTCTCCCCTTGTGCCACCCCTTCTATTGTGCTGCACAAGATCTGACACAGAGCTGGAGAGGGAAGCACAGCGGGGAGCCCGTCCAGCTAAGAAATAACCCCACAGGGAATTAAAAAAAAGCCCATTGTTTGATTCAGTTTGTTGTGAAGCTACATAAATATGTGCTTTTTGACAACAGAGAGGGTGGCACACACGGGCTATGAGAGCTGAAACTAGGCGGGGAGAAGGAGCTGCCAGGGCTGAAGGTGGCCCTGCCTTCAGGAGCACACTTATGTCCTCATACTCTTGATGGTTTAGCACTAGTGTGTTCAAATACAATAGTGTAATCAAAGTATTCACTCTTATGACAACCCACTTTTAATATATTTTCCAGGGCAATTCATTTTCTTCCTTCAGCTTTGAATAAAAAAAATATGCTGAATTTTATCTTCTCCATTAACTGAAAACATTAATAGAGAAGTGCCCTGGTAAAAGCATACATTCTTAGAATTCTGTGATATTCTGTTCAAACCAAGATTCCTCCACAGACCTGTTGGCTACAAATATCGTTATAAACAAATGTAAATACTCTTTGAATTTACAAGTTGCCAATAGCATTTACAAGTATATATATGGGGTTTTTTTAACATTCAAAATGTCTCCTCTGAAACTGAAAAAGAAGCTTGGCAGTTTTTGTGATATTTTAAAGCTTATCTGAGGTCTTCATGAATTCCTTCTTTCTAACTTTCAATAAATTCCAAAAGCTAAGAGCTAGGATGGCTACTTCTAAATTATTTTCAGGGTCACAGCCCACAGCACTGCCAAAATGAGGGAAACAACAGAACAGACAGAGGTCCTCCAAAAATAAGAATAGCAAATCACTTAAAAATTTAAGTCAGAGCATCTAGCATGTATTTTTCTTTCTGGCTACGCTTTGTGCAATGGGATACGCTTACACCTCCACTCTCAAACATCCTTAAGTGCTTTTACACTCTTAACAGTCCACGTAGCACAGTAAGGAGATGCAAAGGAACTATGTTATGATCACTGAGAAGTACAAATTTGTTAGAGGAAACAGAACTCTAAATGAAGTATTTTTGCTTCCCTTTCACTATCTTTCAAGTAACAACAAGACTTCTAGGATATTGTAACTGCAACTGTTTTTTTTTCAGGTCTGTTTTCATTCTGTCTCCACAGTAAGTCATTTTTATCACAGCAAGAGTGCTGAAATACCATGATTTCACTCTCCTGCAGATGTTGTCCCACACTGGGGAGAAACCCCCTGTCCTCGGGAGTGACCAGCCCCAGGCTGCCTCAGCACCTACCCCTTCTCCCTGCTCACAGCAGCCAAATTCCTCCTGGCACTCCAGGCCTTTTCTTCAACAGTCCCATGCTGTTCCCCTGCATGCTTTTACACATCACCATAAACACTCTCCCCATCTACCTGCAAGCCACGCTGTCTTGTTTGTGCCTTAGTACCTTTGATTTGTTCTCCTTTACTCCCCTTGATCACTTTTCTGGCTACTTCAGTCATTCTGGTTTTCTGTGCCTACACACAAGCAGATCCACTGTCAAGCTCCCCTGCAGTGCAACTCACGCTCTTTTTGAGCCTTAGTCTGGACATTCATCCACGTGAGCTCCAAGGCACTGGCTTTTGTTACACAAGAACAGGAAAAAACATGAATTCAAGTTCAGTTGGAAAAGTTTAAGAAACTTTCGTTTGAAAGGCTATTACAGCACAGCTTGTAATTGAAAAACAAAGGTATTCCAGGATCTTATAAAGTTAAATAGGACACATAGATACATTCATTCCCAGTTCCTCCATTTAACTTCTGTAGTTAGCAGGTCTATTTACACTAGGAAGTAACTTTTTTGTGAACTGGTTTTGGGTCAAGTTCAGGCCAATACATTGTAAAGAAAGGCTCCTGACCCTGAGCAGGAGTCTCCATAAATCACTCTCAGCCCTTCACTGTATTCAGGAATGATCTCTTAGTTTGCTGAGGTCACCTCCTCCTTTTTGACAAGGTCTTTAATCTGGGCTTTTCTGTACCCCTGCAGCCCTCCCAGCACAGGGGCTGGCTGTCCTCGCTACGTGATCCCCCCGCGCCCTGGGCCTGTGCTGCAGTGAGCTCATCGCCCAGGCCGACAGCTTTCCCAGCCAAGCTGAGTCATTCTCACTCTGCTCTTGCAGGCGCCTACAGGACATTTTATCCACTCCTCCAGCCACCCCCTCCACACCACCTTTGGGACTGGCTTCGCACTGCACAGCTCTAACCCTGCCCTCCCAAGCCTTCGCCTCTCCCTCCCACCCAGGATTTCCTCTCCCACTCAGCCGTCCCACTCCCCAGTGCCACAAGTCTCTTCTGCCAGCTCCTCCAGCACCCTCCAGTTCTCCCCCACTTCCCTCAGCCGTTTTTCCTGGTCCAGCCATAGCTGATACCGTAAGGGATAACCTGCACGTCAGAGAATTGCTGCGTGCAGTGTATTAACCCCACCAACTCTTCCACTTATAGCACTTGATTAACTACTTCATCTCTAAGATGATCAGTATAGTTAAATATTTTGTCTTTTGAAGAGTCTTATAATCACCTTAGCACTGATTCCAGTGCTAAAAAGTGTTAAAATACCCCATCCCGCTTATTCTTTGAACTCTTACATACTGAGCTTCAGTCTGGGTTGGGATGGGGCATGTGGAATAAACCCTGAGAAGGGGGAAGCTCTGAATTAACTGAAATGCTGGAGTGCACTCATGTCCCCAGTCTTTTTGGCCCTACTGTTATTCAGGACATGGTTGGCTTCAGCATCGTACAAGAAAAATACGATTGAGCAGTTATGGCAAAATGCTGAAGGCTCGAAGGGCACCCGAAGCAGTCCGTGCCCGGGGAGCCAGCACCCGGCTCAGGACTGAGGTCTGGTGGCAAAGTCCTTCTCCATCACTGCAGAAACACACACGTCTACCAACCAAGAGAAATTCTAAGGCATATTTAAAACTGAATAAATGCAAGGCAATTCATACTAGTTTAAATGGTTACAGTGAAGAGTCTAAGCTGCATTAATTTCTCTGAACAGTCTAACATTAAAGCTCAATACCCCTCATAATCCCCAGGAAACAACAAGGGATCAAAACTCAACTCCGACAGTGACGAGCATGTGAAAGCCCTGGATCAGACTCTCAGCTCCAGGCTCCTATTCTCAACCCCCCCACTGGTGCACGAGGTGACAGAGTAGAACACTTCAGTTAGACGGGACCTACAACGATCATCTAGTCCAACTGCCTTCATCGCTGATCTGAATCGCTTTCCTCCCTCCACGGCTCAGTGGGAAACAGCATTACTACCCAACTGGATAAAGTGAGATCTGCTGGGAGAAAGTACTGCTAGTATTTATTTTTTAAAAGTTTTCTCCATCATTACATATTAGGATCCTTTCCTCTCCCCATTAAAAAAAAAATCACACACTTAACAAACGTTTAGACAGCTGGTGCCCAAGGGTCAATGCCAGTTGTTCTCTCAAAGGCCAAACTGCCTCACTGAATTGATGTCAGCTGGTACTAAGTGGGATTTTAAAATTCAATTAAATTAAGAGACAAGCTACACAGATTAGGCCTATGCTAGGATCAGAAAGGAATCTTAAAAGCCATACAATGTCTTTACATTTATTAAATTAACTCTGCAGTCTTTTCTTGTTATATTCTTGTTGAAAAACAGAACATTCAGAACGTATCATGAAAACAAGAAATAAAAAAAGCTAAGGTTCACAAGAGCCACACTCCCCCTTCCCCTCCCCACCCAAGCAACGGGACTATCTTCAAACCCATCCCGCTTTTAAGCTTTCCAACACAAGCAGCAAGGCACCATTTACAGCCAGGCTGAGAAACGCAGTCTTCAATGCACATCTCCATTCTGCATTCCTAGCAATCCACCACAGCCACCCTTCCCTCGTACATCAGAACAAACAGGTTACAGACACCCACCCAGGTACAGAAAGGCCAACATCAGTTGGACAGTTCTGCCAGGACTTCAAGTCTGGGAAATGACCACTGCTGGGAACTGCTCAGTTATCCTCGAGGACGTCATTAACTCCCTTTCCTTTTGCACACACCACTCCAAGTCTGCAAGGTTTGACTGAGCCTACGTGCTCTCACCCCTGGGATGCACGTTCCAACAAAGCCAAGAAGCAGAGGAGCAGCTCTGCCCTTATGGCAGAGTCAGAGAGCCAAGGATTATTCATTGGCACTGGGTTTGGGTTGGTTTGGGATTTTTTTTTTTTCATTTTGAAAATTAATTTGGGGATTTTGAACAATTATGCTCTTGCATGTTAATTGCTGTGATCTAAAATTTTCACATGAAGAAACAACACATGGAAATATTAAAGCACTCATCTTACGGACGTGGATCCGAGAACTGTTTAATAGCAGTCAGTGAAGGGGTAACATTGTGCTTTTAATCTACAGTTTAAAAATAACGATTTGTATATCTACTTAGTAAAACAATAAAATTAAGAACAGAAACTGATATTAGGAAACAGTGAAAATGTAATAATTAAACACATTATGCTGTTCAAAGCTATATACTTAATGAGCCTAAATAGACACCTATGGTTAGGAGGGTCTTAAAAAAAAAATAATAAAAAAGAGACTTATTTTCAAATTTTTTTTTTCTATTTTTGTCTACTATACTGTATGCCTTACTTTGGTGTTCTCTCTGCTGCCAACTTAATGCTTTAACAGTATGTTTAGGCTTATGTTCTTTTCAAATGCTTGGCATTATAGTGAGATCTCATATCTTTCCTCAAATTAAATTTTGCTCCACATACTCCACATGTATAGAGATGAACATCCATGTGCTGCTCCAGTTGCTCATTATTTGGGAATATCTGAAAGCAGACCTGGCATATAGTCTCTCCAGCTGATAAGTGAGATATCATATGCCGTACATGGTCATGTTTTCGGAAGTTTCCTTGATCACAAATGGAACAGACATACCTGGCCATGCCTTTGTGCATATCATTGTGGAGCCGCAACTGGCGCTCTCTTAAGAACTGCTTCCCACATGTCTGACAAACAAACTGTTTTTCCTTGGTATGAACGGTATAGTGTTCCCGCAAGTGGCAACGCTGATAAAATCCTTTCCCACAAAGATTGCAGAAATGCTTACGTCTGTGATCCCTCTCATTCTCTTCCATCATGGAGTTCTTGAACAGATCTTGCTCCAGGCAGCTTGACATATGTTCAACCACTAGGTTTTCAGTTTCAAAACGCTGACCACAATTAGGGCATCGGAAAGGACAGGCAGAATGCTTGTATAACTGTTTTTTCTGAAGGCTGTTCATTTGGAAATGACTGTCCCTGAAGTCCTCTAGCATCTCTGCAAACATCATGTCCCTTATTTCTGACTGCTCCTCGGGGTTTTCTTCTAAGTCCATTTTCTCCTCAGAATTTCTGATACCGTTCATGGTCAGATCCTGGGGTTCTCCACAGGTCTGCGCATGGTCCTGTAGCTGCTTGCCTTTGACCAGTATTTGACCACACTTGCCACAAGCACATATATTTTCTATGTGTTTGGATAAATAATGAGAGGACAAATCTTCCTCGGTAATTGTTAGCCCACAAAGTTCACAGGGAGCATTCTCCACATCTTCCTGCACTGAAGGAGCCTTCCTGTTAAGGTGCCGTGGACTTTTCAAACACTTTCTTTCATCTTCATCCATGGATAAACGGGGTTTTAAAGTCTTCCGAGCGTTTCTCTTCAATCTGATCTCTTCCTCATCGTAGTATCTGTAAAGCGGCTCTTCCTGGTCATCATCTAGCTCATCGTTGTCGGAAGACTCGTTGCAGTCTTTATCTGCCACCTTAATAATATTAAAATCCTTCAGCTCATCTGCAGGATTGTCCTCCGGTTCCACCTTGATGATAATCCTCTTCCTCTCAGAGGCTCTACTTCCTTCTTCACCTGATGTCTCAGAGGCAACTGTGCTGCTTTTTCTGCTCGTGATGTTTGACACTGGAGACAAAGAATCATCCGCAGCTTGGCTCGAGTCCCCCTTGTATTTTTCTGTTTGTGTGGAGATTATTTTAGAAGTAGAGTCCTTTTCGTTAAAGTCTATTTTTTCAGCACTGTAGTACCTGGCACTTTGGTAAGAATGCCTGTTGGTGCACGTTAACACGTGCTCATCCAGCAGCTTTTCACAGCTAAAACTAAAGCCGCAGCTGTCGCAGGTGAAGCTTCTTCCAAAACGGCGCGAGTGGGACACACGCTCTTTTGTGTGAGAGAATTTGGACGTGGTGCTTTTTTTGCAGGCATCAAACAGTTGTTCGGGGAAGCTGCTTAGCTGCAAAGCTTCTTCATCAGGCTCTTTGTTATGGGATGTATTTACTGTTGAACTTGGCGGCTCCATGCCCCACCTGTTTGCTTCGCTGCCATTTCTAGCAAGCGCGTCTTCATACATTCTCACGCCAAATATCATTTTACTATTCTGGGTGCTAGAAGCAGAAGATGAACATTTCAAACTAGATGAGTCTGTATCCTGTATATCTTCTAGACATTCAGGTACATTATATAGCTGTAAATAGTTCATGGCCACTTTAAATTGCTCAAAATTGGCCGGGGCTGTCATAATTTTTCCTAAATACATGAACTGTAAAATAAGATCGAAGCATTCAGCACTAATCTTCATGTTGCTTAGATTCAGCTGGGCTGTAGTGTGTTGATGGTTCATAAAAAACATCCTAAAATAGGAGCTGCACGCAGCAAGAACTGCTTTATGTGCCTGAAAATAAATATCATCGATAGCGATGCAGCAGTCGCACAGAAAGCCCCACTCTCTTTGGTTGTTTAGCTGCTGAAGGACATAGTTGCTGTGGCTGGTTGTTGCCATCTTGTACTTCAATTACAGCCCTGCATAAAGAAGAAGACATCTGTTAAACTGCGAGCACAAAACCCAAAACTTATTTAAATGTAGGGAGGAACCGCCACCTTTTTCTTCTCTAGATCCTCCTATTTTCCCCCTGTTTGTGGCAACAGCTTCCCATCTAGAGATCTTTGCTGGTAACTACTATGAATATTGATGCCAGTGAAAACATCCATAATTCCATGTTCTCACCACTAGACTTACAAGACTAGTAAACTAATAAACATAACCACCACACATGTCAATCAGAGCAAGGCTGCAAGAATATAAATTAGCAAATATATCTCAAAGTCCTGCAGGCAAGATTTTCAGATAGGAATTCTGGATGCAGAACTTCAAAAACTTCACAGGGTAGACTTCTATAAGATGGCCCCAGGACAACACCTATACAAGGTAAGCTGACTGTAAGAAACCACTCTTCAGTCTCAACTTGCCTTTTTCACCTGTCAGTCCAAAGGACATATGATGCAACGCGTACTGGAAACCAGGCCAGGCTCAAACTGGTCTTTCTTAAGAAGATACATCAGTGGAGCACCCACACAAGCTACATCCACCCCTTTTGCTCTTCAGGGCGGCTCAGGGACAGTCTGAACCTTATCTGCAAGGTGTCTTGCAAACCTGGAAAGCTGCAAACTCAAAGGCATTCTGAGAAGCACAGGGCACTGGCCTGTCCCACGTACAGCGCCGCTGCAGACGGTGACCAGGCTAGCTGTGCGCCAGCCGCGCGGACGGCACAGGGGCAGGAAGTGGTGCACGCCGTGCCTCCAACTGCTCTCGAAACCACTCCTCAGAGCGCTGTGATATAACCAGAACGCGCAGATGGGCGACCCAACAACGACAAAAAACTCAGCAATGGAGAAGTGCGAAAGCTAGCAAGGCAGAGGTGGAACCACGGTGAAATGAAGCCGCAACAAAGACCGGAGGGAAGGGTCTGAGAGTGCTGAAAGTTGCTCTAAGGGCTAATTTGTCCTAAAGAGGAAGAAAACATAATGATTTGTATTAACAAAAACATCCAGAGAAGTGTATTGTACACAGGAGGTGTGCATTTAATTTACAGAAGATAAACTTCACCGAGTGTAGCCAGATCCAACAGCCAGTCACTGCTCACGCTGGAAAACCTTTACTGATAAACATAATTGCTACTACCCGCACAGGGAGGGGGCTGACAGACCAAATGAAGGTATGAAGAACGCCCTAATTGAAATGAAAAACCTAAAGCAATAACGAGCATTCTTAACATTTTGAAAGGTTATTGCAAACAATGCAAACAACTGTAAGAGAGTTGCACGAATAAAGTACAGGCTAGGAAACAACATATAATAAATGGCATTTTATGACTCAATGAAACGCATGGATTGGTTTGCAACCATTCTTTCAACTGTCCAAAAGTCAAACAAAATACACAGAAAAATGCTCCCTATTTCTCCTCATTCCCCTGACATCTCTTAGAGGCTGGGAAATGGGTGGAGAAATTAAATTCCACAATTAGTGTTGAATTTGAAAGTCGTAGGCGTTACCTGGCTTTTTAAAGTGGCAAACCTAACGTTAAGTCACCGTTCTTCTTCATTCCACAAAGGACTGCCACAGTAGAAGTGCGTTCAAGCTTTCATGATGAGAACATGCTCACTGTGCTCAGCAATATTCCCTACTGCCAATCCATACAGCAATGCCTATGGATCACCACCAGCACAACATCTTGTCTGGCAACAGGAACCTTCAGATCTGGGTTGAACAATGAGCATCGAAATGGCAGCTTCTCCCCTCCTCTCAACCCAGTCCTCCCAAAACTCAAGGCAAGCACCCTGCCAGTTTGGCCCAGTGATGTCTACAGCAGAAATACAACTCATTGCATTAAATTAATTTAATGGTGTCCTTTCTTACTAACTTGCAAAAGTAGGAAAATCTCTGAAACAACTTATGTCTTTTCTACAGAAGAATTACTGTTGTCTAAGTCACTGGGTAACTTCAGATGTTTCTGTGAAAAACAGCAAAGCTCTCAACATCAAGTAATAAAAGGGCACCTCCTATTCTTCCAAGTGATAACATGTTTTGGATTTGAGGGAACTGTCCTGATCCGATGTTGGGAAAGGTTTTGATACAATCCCAAGAACAAGATTAAGACACAAACGAGGTCAAATGCCATACACCCAGAACACCTTTTATTACCAAAAAAAAAAAGTAAAAATAAAAAATAAAATAAAAATAGAAAAAATAATAAAAGATAGCAGCAGTAGGAGAGGATGGAACGACAGATGGAAATTAAGCAAGCAGTCGGGATAGGGCTGCAAGAATAGTCACAACCATGGATCTGTGGCGTCCCAGGGATGGGGGAGGACGAGGGGGTCTCAGTTTCTTGGAAGCTCCGTAGCGGACAGTCACGCACGTGGCTTGTCTCAGCTCCTGACGGTGGTGCAGGGGGGCGAGGGTCTCAGCTCTCTGGTGGCACAGTGGCGGGCGGTCACGCACGCAGCTTGCTCCAATGTGGTGCGGTGCTGCGGTCATCCCTGCAAACTTGCCCGGGCAGGTCCTTCTTAAATACCCCTCCGAGGCCGTGGTTTCCATGGCAATGGCACATCTCCAGCGCTGTGCCCCCCAGCGACTGCTGCTCGCCTGGGGCAGGGGCATGTCTGGGCAGAATGTTTTCACACGTGGGGGTTTCTGCGACCCTGTGATCTTGTGGCCGTCCCTGCAAGCCATCTTTGAGACACAAGTGCAGTCCCTCACAGTAATTCATTAGAAACTTAAATATAATTCAGTATACCCTATCAAGTATTAAGAACAGCAGCTGCATAATGACAGAATTTACTTCAACTTCCACATTAGAAGACTGAAAACCAACAAGAAAGTGAGAAGATGCAGTCCAAGACACCAATGGCCTCTTGGTGTGAACTGCCACCAAGACACGAAAAGGCTGAGGACAGCTGGTTTCAATTTCATTCTCATAAAGTGGCAAGTTTCAATTTTTTAAATTTAATTTATTTTTTGTACACTAGAAGTACTCCATCGTATCTCCCAATAGCAGAAAACCAGTACAAGCAGCAAGCCCAAACCAAAAAAAGAAGGTCACAAACTATCTGCACACACACGCAGACCGAGGCATTTCCCCACGGTGGGAGCAATCTGGCAGCCACTGGAGTGACAGAACATCAACTCATCATTTCTAAGTCTCCTCCTTCTTTGAAAAAGGTGAAACATTTCCCTTTCTGACAGGGGACCTCTTGCAGAGCTTTCAGCACTGTCCTGACACGGAACAGTGACCCACCAGCAATGCCTACCTCTTACCACACCACTCTGCAAAGAAACAGCCTGAGCATGAAGTCACTTGACCAGGATGGCAAGGTGCTCAGATAGGTACCTGGCCTCTCTCATGGCAGTACTACACGTAGGTATTAAAATAGAGAGTGTCTGTAGTTATTTATCTTAATGAAAGTACTGGCACACTGCATTAACCTGCTGTAAGTAACTACGTATTTACAGCTGCCAACACTTCCCACTATGAGAGCCTGTGCTGGGCTATTTTAAACTTTGACACATTTCAACCAGCAAAGGCAAAACTTTCCTTCTGAATTGTCTGCTTTGGACCGATTTTTGGCTTTTTTTTTTTCCCTCCACTGAAAATTTCAGCCAAAATGGTTCAAAAACTGAGGCTAAGAAAAAGCTTTCATATATGCAGATTATTACTTTTTATTTAAAAAATAAAAAAGTTTATCTTCCAAAATTTTTGAAGAGAGACTTTATATGGGAGAAAGTGCTACATCTTGGATATGTTGTCACGATATAAAAATCTGTCTGAATTTGGGCAAGCTATAAACTTGAAGGGGAAAAGAAGACAAAAATTACCAGTTTGTTCACACTTCAGACTTTTGTTAGTTACTGAAATCTCAGATTACAGCCTCACTGAGAACATGTCATCCTCCTGCAGCTCCTTTGTACACAGGGGCCTGCCTGTGCCACCCCACCCAGGGTGAAACTCCCCTTTTGTGCAGAGCTCTGCCATGGTTTTAAACTAAAAGAGGGCAGATTCAGGCTAGATATAGGCAAGAGATTTTTTTATGAGGGTGGTGATACACTGGCACAGGTTGCCCAGAGAGGTGGTAGCTGCTCCATCCCTGGAAACATTCAAGGTCAGGTTGGACCAAGGCTCTGAGCAACCTGATCTAGTGGAAGATGTCCCTACTCACTGCAGGGGGGTTGGACTGGATGCCCTTTAAAGGTCCCTTCCCACCCAAACCACGTGCCACCTCCACAAAGTCATGAACCAGCAGCAGGGCTTACTGGAGTTTGCTCCATACCACGACTCATCGCTGCGTTTTAGCATCCCTCTCAGCAGCGGAGTGGAAAAGACAGCCAGGTCTGGCTGGGGAGAGCCAGACCCAGGAGTGGACTTGGTGAAAACACAGAGACATTGGGAACTACAAGGGAGGGAAAACCTCTGGAACTCGGCAGGGTGAGGAGAGGCAGGCTGGGAGTGGAGTGCAGAGCCGAGAGGAAGGGACTGGGATTAAGAAGCAGCAGTGGGAATTAAAAATGGGTACAGTGAGGGTCTGAATGGTGGAGGGAAGGTGCTCGCATAAGGGGTTGGGGAGAGCCAAGTTGCAGGGGCTAGGGCAGAAGGGGTAAAAAAAATAGGCATGCTTTTGCTGGGGAATGGGTGGAAAACGTTTACAGCATTCACTCCATCAGAGCTGGAACTGAACCACAAATTCCCAATTCTGCCATCCCTTTGCCATCAGCAAATATCATAGGCTTGATGACAAATTCCTTCCCATCAAGAGCAAGCTCTCACAAAGTGATCAGTTACCATTATTTTGTTACTTTAATTGCTAAAATGGCAGCGATTTGCAATTATCACCCATGTGGGTGGCTCAATGCTGCCAACTATTTTGGAAGTTTGCTTTGGAAAAAAGCAGGTATTAGAATAAAAAAGGTCCTTTTTACAGAAAACCCAAGGTTTCAAAGTTAAGCATATACACAAAAAAAGGCCATAATTAACACAGGATTGATTAAGTCAGCTGTCAATTACGTAGATATCATAGCACAAATCTTCCAGCCCCCCTCTTGCTCCCTTCCTTACTCAGCGCATCCTGTGCATCTGTCCAGGGATGGATCTAAGCAGCAACACCACCAGATCCCTCTCATTCAGCACAGCATTTGGAGGATGTGAAGTGAATGAGACAGGGCAACAAATGTCACAGCAACAAACACTGCCTTGGAGCACAGCATCCCATGGCTGTCAGTGCCAGGACAGGTCATTTCAACCTTTCTTTTTTCACTGTTTTTTTTTTGTCCCTTGCATTTTTTGGAAGTCCAGTTTCTTCACACAGAGAAACACCATCAGAAGCAGCTGAGGCAAATGGGAGCTATCCTCTGTATGTATTGATCACTAATTATCTTGGAAAATTAAAGCTCTACACAAGCAAGTTTATCAATCCAAAATTTTCAAGTATTTCTAACCCTCTCTGACTCTTTTCTATTTCAAAAAGAGAAGAAATGCCAGCTACTTGCCCGATGGACTAGCACACTGCCTTTGTGAAGCACCCAAATACTGTACTCACAAACATCACAGGGAAGTCCACGAGGAACACAAGTAACTCCATCTTCAGCAATGACTGCTTAGTGCAGTAAACACAGCAACAGGCCACACCGTAAGGGACACTGAACGACACAGAGGTGTTCTGCAAAAATGTGCTAGAAAAGCATCTGATGTGAAAACAAAAAGTGAAGATACCCGAGTCAGGTAATTTCACTCCAGTGTGCAAACTCAAAGTCTCCAGATGTTTGTTTTTACATTGCCATGCTTTGATTCAAGCTGTTTATCTGCCAACAGATATTTTTTCTTTTTTTTTTTGAGTCACCACTCAGGTACTATTACTATTCTGATGTTACCATGAACAAGGTAAGCTGCACTACTACGCTAACCACGCATGTGGTATATAAGTCTGCTAACAATAAAAAGCAGGTATTTACTATAGCTCCATGCTTTTTGTCATTTCCTGACATTTAAAATTTTCTGAGATGTTTTAAAACTAAAGAAGTAGAAAAAGTCTTCAAGCAAAGAACTGGTAAAGTTCTTCTGCTAACTTCCCTGTCCTTAAAAAAGACGTACCACAAGGTTCAGAATTTAGGAGTCTTTCGGCTCCTAAAATTAGTAGGTGGTTTTCAAAACCCAGCATTTCCACTGCTGAGCAGGCAAAAGTGGAGCGCTTACATGCTTAGTTACTGGCTGCTTTTCTTTGGAAACCAAGAGCAGGCTGGACAAAAGTATAATAAATGAGTGGAGAAATTGGTGCTAATAGAAAACGAGACTGGAAAACCGCAAGAAAACAACGCCCAGTTGTCCAAAGAAACAAGCGTGTGGGCAGGAGAAAGCGAATTCCCCATCACAGTCTGACACCGCATCCCACCCTGGCGCCGGTTCCCAAGAACTTCCCTCCCTAAAGAGTTACTTTGCCTCTGTGGGGCAGATCCACCAAACAATCTGGATTACTAAATGACAGCATCTAGATGCTCATGAGAAAATCCTACATGACACGTCTAAACTCTCTGCATGATGCCTGAGAAGCTTAGGCCTTTGGGTAGTGCGCTGACTACAGAGCTGTCAGCAGGCTACAACTTTTATCTAGATATGCTCAAGAAGAAGCCACTGAGATTGCTCTGGTCCTGCAGAGTCCAAGAAGGTGTATCAGTTTACACAAACTTTGCAAAAACAGCAAAGAACTTGGGGCCAGGTGACCACTGTCCACCTCAACAGCAGATATGGATAAGATGCAGTTGGCATTGCATGCACAGCCTTCATCATAAATAAAAACAATTCTAGGGATTCCATTTACTGCCAGGAAAAATCTAATTAAGCTCCATTACTGAGGCTTCAAAGGACTGAAGGTATAATTTATCCTCTTCCCATAGCCCTCCTAATCAGCCGCTGTCAGGCACGCTAATTGTGAAGCTGTTTCCAATGATACAGATACTCATCTTCAGACACATCCTGATGGCTGAATCAACTAATTTTAAACAGACTTGTGGCCAACGTATAGAAACAAGTTTCAGCTGACACCTGGGCTAGATCTCCAAAGACCCCAACCACGAGCTGTCAGAGCCACTCCATCCCTCCTCAGCAGGCAGTTCTCCCCTGATTCAGCATCCCTGCCTGCAAATGAGCAACAGCCCCAAAATTTAGCAAGTTAGATTCTCGGCTGCTAATTGAGAATTAGTTAAGATGTTCTTAGGTAAAAACTCTCCTCCAAAGACAAGGAATAAGGTGTCAGAAAAGCATGAGTGAGTAAATTAAGAAAACAGAGCTTGCACTTAAGCCCCATCTCCACTTCAAACAACTTGAGATCAGATCAATGGAGAAAGAGTTTATGCAGTCTTTTAAAGTAACTCATTATCCACAAAGGATTACTCTAGAAAGTCACAGTTACCTTTTATCTGACACCTTTACAGTTGTAAAAAGTTGTCAGGCAACATCATAATAGTATGTTTAAAAGAAACAATTAGGGGGGAAAAAAATATGACACCCCATTCATGCCCTGTAGCAGAAGGATGAGCCTTTTTATCTAAGGTCTCTGAGTTACCCTAACTTTCAACTTCAAGAGGCATCTTGGTGGTTCAGCCACCTCTTGAGACCCTCAAATGAAGATCCATGTGCCTTCTAGGAAAGCATCCTTGGCTAAATTCAAGTCCTACTTTGGTGTAACAGCTTGCTGGATGCACATGAATGAAGCACAGTAACTTGTGACATACAGGTCAGACTACAGATTTTGTTGACTCTTTCCGGTCTTAAATGCTTCACATTTTACTTGCAGCATATTAAAAAAATAATAATAAAGCTGCCAAGGTCTCCATCCAGTGAAACAGGTTTAATATGGGAAAAAAGGCAACACTCAGCTAATTTCAGAGAGTTTTGCAATGGCACCGCATGCACAAATTAAAAATGACCAGACAAATTTGAGGATATAAATGGTCTTCATGCAAATTACATCTGCTGTTGTGCCCACATGCCGTGTCTGCAGCAGAACTCTTTGGGTGAGGGTGTTTACCGTGCCCAAGCAGAGGCAGGGCAGGATAACCCAGCCACTGGGGAACCACTGGTCAAACCAAAAAACGTACACGGGCTTCTCACGCTACATGTGTGCGTGGTCTGGGAGGGCTCTAGCGAGAGGTCCAGCTGTAACGATTAAGAGAAAGGGATTTTTATCAGAAAACTTTCATTATCTCAGTTCTGAGCAGCTATTTTGTTTCCATACAGCAGATAAGTAACTCCTAAGGCTCTGTGCATCCTGAAATTTCAGGGCTCTCCACTGTCAGCAACAATGGAAATCTGTGAAAGAAGCAATTAACATCACATATTCAAGTAAGAAAGCATCCAAAAACCCAAGTCACTGGCTGGTACAAGCACTCTTAACAGAACTGCTGCAAATTCCGTGCCAGTGACAACACAGCATGAAGAAAAGACATGTGCAAGCAGGGCTCAAATCTGTGATCTTCTTCCACACAAAACTTTCCGGCTATCAGGAAGAAGGGGCTTCTATTACTTCTCCAAGCTTCCCACACAACACCAACCCACATCTTCATTCCCTACATCCTCTACACCCACCCCTCATCCATTCAAACCCCTCCCTGGTGCGTGCTGGCTCCTGGTTACCTCCAACAGCAGCAGAGTGCAACTGATACGACTTGTTACCCCTCAGGTTTTCTGGCCAGTCATCCAAAAAACTCTCCACAATCTTGTCAGCTCGCTGTGCTGCTGCCTAGGGAAATCTCTGCCAGCACCGTAACCGTTCGCGTTTGGCCAGTTTTCCCCATGGCCATATGGTCTCAATGCCTCTCCCCCGCTCGCCATGAAAGCTGAAGTTGTAATTCAATAAAAACGAGAAGCCCGCATCCCCCCTTGCTCACGGCTGCTGCGTGGGTTTTTCCAAGAGCTGTAATGAAGAATGTTAAACAAACACCTTTAATTAAAGGAATGTTTGTTTAATGTAATTAAATGCCTAAGGAACACCACACTGCTGCAGCCCCGGATAGTTTTTGCAGTATGTGCTGTACCTTGCGATACTCTAGTGCAAGGGAAATAACGCAAGCAAATGACATATTCTGGCAGTAAATAGCCAAATATTAAAGAGCATCCGATGCACGCTGCCCATTCACCAACGCCTACGTGTCAAGACAAACCGGCACTCGTCTATCAGGCGACAAACAGGCCAAACTTGAGAATCTGAGTTACAAAAAATCCTGAAAAAAAAAAAGATAGGAATAAAACCCCAGCCCCAAACTCATAGTGTTTTCAATCCCCTTTCCTCTTCTCTTTTTACTGCCCTTCTGTCTGAGAAGAGGAGCCCTCTGAGGAACGAGACTTTCGACACGGCTCCCAGAGCGACACAGGACTTGTTTTTATGTGACAAAACTATTCCCCTTCCTTCCCAGCCGCCTCCGAGGCGATCCTGTGCACTGCCAGCCCCGAGTGAAACCCAAGTCTCCTGCCTGGCAGGGTGGAGCATTCCCTCCAGGCTGCCGCTCAATTTGTCGCTAAACTACTGCAACTCACTCGAAGTTTTGAGGTTTGGGGTTTTTTGAGTTTTTTAAAGGAAAAAAAAGAGGACGCAGCGCTGGGATCCGCGGGCCTGCTGGCGGGGGGGACGGGACGGGACAGGGCGAGGCGGCGATAACGGCACTCGAGATGTTCAACGAGACGTTTAACGATCCCCGCGCCCGCCCCGCACCCGCTTCCGCAGGGCCCCGCCGCCGGGCGCCGCGCGCGCTCCCCCCCCTCCTCCCCTCGCCGCCCGCAGGTGGAGCGCGCCCGCGCGGCCCCCGCGCAGCGCCCCGGGAGAACCGCGCCGGACCCGCCGCCGCGGCGCCACCGATCGGCCCCCGCATAGCCCGGGAGGCGCCGCGCCGCACCGCGCCGTGCCAGGCCGTGCCAGGCCTCCGAGCGCAAGGTCACCGCGGCGACCGCTCGCCAGGGACCGGCCGCGGCTGGAAAGCCCCTACCTGGCAGAGCCGCTCCCCGCCGCGCCACTATGGCGGGCCATGCCGCGCCGCGCCGGGCCATGCCGCGGTCGGCGCCGCTCGGCACTTCCCACCTCCCGCCGCCGGCGGAGCTGCGGCCGCCGCGCCGTGCACCGCCTCTCGCTCCCCCCTCCCCAGCGCCCGGCGGCGGCCCCCCGGGAAACGGCGCGGAGGGGCGCGCAGCCCCGCTTACCCGCGGCGCGGGGAAAGGCGGCGGCCGCCGAGGGAGAGCTGCCCGCGCTGCTGCTGCTGCCGCTGCGGCTGCAACAAAGGACTTCCGCCCCGCCGCGCCTGCTGCTGCCGCAGCGCCGGCTCCGCCGCGACCGCACGGAGCCGGACCCCTCCCCTCGGCGGCCGGCGGCTCCCGGCCCCGCCGCTGCCAGCGCTGCTGCGCCGCCGCCAATGCCGGGGCCCGGCGGGCGGCTCCCTGCCGCGCTCCCCTCTCCTCCCATGCCGCCGGGGAGGCGGCGGGACCGCAGCGCGGCCCGGGATGGCGCTGCCGGCGCCCCCTCCCCATGTGCCGCAAGCCCGGCCCCTCCGCTCCCCGCCCCGGCGAAGCCCTCCGCGCCCAGGGGCAGACCTGGAGTGGGGCATCGTTCGCCGGCGGGCGACCGGGCGGGACCCTCGCTGCCAGGCTACCCCGCTCCGCTCCCGACCCCCGCCGAGCCGGGTGGAAATCCCCCCCTTCCCCCCGCACCACGGAACGGGGTGTCCGCTCCTGTTCCCTCAAACCAGCCGTGACTGGTGGTAACGGGGAAGTCCTGGTTACCCCGTGTGGATGTCTAGCCTCTTGAGTTCTGTACCCGCAGCCTTACGGCCGGGATCCCGCGTGTGAGAGTTTCATTGCGAGCTGCAAGAAAAACAACTGCAAGTTGCATGAGAAAGTATTTCCTTTTTGCTGCAATTTCACACATTAATATCGCTGCTTTGCCTCTTGGAGCTCTGCAATGATGCAGGGAGCACAAGGGCTAGCAGCCACTGCCATGCTTCATCACAGATCCTGAGAGCAGCACTTTTTTCTTTTTCTTTTTTTTTTTTTTTCCACTCTTTCTAGGAGCTTTCCCAGGCCCTCTTCCCATCACTCTCTGGACCTCTCCTGTTTAACAACATCCAGCTCCTCTTGAACTGGCCCGTGTGAGCAAATGGGATTTCCTGAATCTGCAGGCGGCCCCTCTGCTACCTGCCACAGAGCTGCAAGAAAACATCTGCCAGGTCAGGCTTTCCTCCTGGTCTTGCCACTTGACTCTTCCACCCCCGAAGTGACATTTGTCATTCAGCGCAAACGTCGGAAGTGTTTAATCTGCACAGTTCCTCCATTCGGGCAGAGTTTCTGTTGATAACATCGGTTTTATGTTTGCTGCAACTATTCAAGATCCCTCTCAACTCCAGACAAGCCAAAGGGAAAAATTTAGTTGCAGCAAAGTTAGAAGATTTTATTACAAATTTGAAAATGAAAAAAACCAACAAAAGTCACGATGTTAAAATGTACCAGCATCAGTCCTTGCTTCCATGACCTCCAACGTTTTCCTAGGAATCCCTCTGCTGTGAAAGCAAATTAAACCAAATAATAGAATCCTAGTTTCCAAATGGAACATCACCTCTTCCTCCTGGGTCTGTCTGGGGATTTTCTAACCACTATGGAATAAAAGTGGAACTTTCAAAATGCATCTCAAAAAAAATCCCCTCATTTCCACCCTTGGCTCAGGGGTGCAATGCCTGCAGCAGCGCCAAAGCAACAAAACCTCTGTGGCTGTACAGCACCAGCCCCGACAAAAGGTGGAGGGACCCCCGCAGTACAACTTCTTCTTCATAGGTTTTCCTGTTTTATAGGAAGTTAAATAAATGGCCTCCGTAAGCTGACATGGTTGTGGTTTTCAAATCACACTGAAAAGCTGTTTTTTCTCATGGTTCAAGGGTCTCTTTCTCTCCAGCTCCTTACACGTGTCAGGGCAGCAAAAGCAGAGCGCCCATGTGGGGCTGGTGCAGCCTCTTGCTCCATCCCAGCCCTCCCATGTGCTTCACACCAGGAGCTTCTGCCACCTCTGGGAAGATGGGGCACAAGGCAGTCTCCCCCTTTTTCACAGTCCCCACACTTGCCTTTCTAATTTATTATTATTATTATTTTCTGGCCACAGAGGAGGAGAGAGCAGAAGCACTCATGAAGCTAGCTGTGATTCTGCCCTGCTCTCTTTTTTGACCCATCGGTGCAGGCTGTATCACTTTATATCTGCTGCAGCGTAGGGTATCATCACCTGTGTTTTGTAACAATACACCACATCTCATTTCTCATCATTTTGGCTCCAGTTTCTCTGTAGCTCTTCAAAGTCCTCTTTGGACCAGAGTCAACCTAAATAACATGTAAATAATTAATCATTTAAATAAATAACATGCCATCACAAATAGCTATGCACTCTGTACACAGGTTAATAAATATGTTAAATAACCCAGAACCGAGTACAAAACCTTGAGCCAACTACTGCCAACCTTTTTGGGGGAAGAAAAGCGGCTACTGATATTTATAGGAGCAGCAGGATTATAGCTCCATTGACTCTCAATCCTGCTGCTGCGCAACCACAGGAGGGAAAGACTACCCCTGAGCCCAAGGAGCTTTTTATTTAAAATAGAAGAAATAAAAGATAGACTGATGGAAAAAAGAAAGCTGTACTAGTCAGTGGAATAAGCAGCAAACACTACGTGGAGCCAAACACGTTGGAGCCTTATGCTTTGTCTTTTCTCAGCCTGTCTCCATCCTCTTGCCCAGGCTCAGGCTGCCTTGGGGCACCGCTGGAAACAGCCCCGTAAACTGCTGGATTCTGGATTTGGGAACAGCCCAATTAAAAAACTGCAGTTACAGGAATGCAGTAAGAAAATGAACTGCAAAGTAGCAAATTATAAGGAGAAAACAAGAAGGATGATCCATGGCACCATATATTTCTGCAGAGGCCCTGCGCAAGGAGAGACACCACAGAGGAGGTGAGCACGATAGATCTATGAAACTGCACCAAGAACATGGCGAAAGCACATCAACGGTGATTTTCACTGCCTTGGCCAGACAAAAAACAACCTGCGGACACCAAATTAACCTGGAGGCAGCAGGAGGCTGCAGGGACTGGAAATTTAAACAGGTTCAGAAAGCAACTTGATGTAATTAATAGGAAAGGCACCTCAGAGATAGTATGGAGGACCTTAAGCATGGGCTGTGGCTCAGTTCGATGGCCCAGAGAAGCTGTGGATTCCCCCTCCCTGGAAGTGCTCAAGGCCAGGTTGGCTGAGGCTTGGAGCAGCCTGGAAGGAGATCAGGGCGGGGGTGGCACTGCCCTGTGCCCCCTCCTCTGCCAGGCCCGGCTGCACCCAGCTGCAGCCTGACCCGCACAGCTGCTCTCGCCCAAAATAACCCCTGGTTTAAAAATTAATGAGAGACTGGAGGCACGCCGAGAGGGACATGGAGCATCCACAGGATTCGCCGGTGGTTAAAGAAAGCACTTAGGCCACAGGTATCAGTGAAAAAGCCAGATCGTATCTTCACGGCCATTTTCACGAGCAGGCAGACCGGGGACAGGCCTGTTACTGACCTAAAAAACCCCGAACAACCAAACAACCACTTACACCAAGAGCTGAGGAGCTCAGCAGACGGCAGTCACAAGGTGACTTGAGAGGCAAAGTCCCCCCGCCCAGGGTGAGGTCTCTGGAGGCGCCTCGGCAGCACCGAGGCAAACAACGCCCCCCAAACCCTTCACGAAGGGTTCCCCACACGGGCTCTCCCTCAGGGGCTGCGGGCGCGGTGAGCGCCGCGCCCATCCCCGCGCTGGGCTGGGCCGGGCCGGGCCGAGCCGAGCCGCGCAGCAGCCGCGAAAAGCGCTGCGCTCACTTTTTCCAGGCGAAGCTGCGCAGCGGGGGCGGTGGGGGCGGCTCGGCCAGCCCAGCCCAGCCCAGCCCGCCCCGGCGGCAGGAAGCGCGGGGGGGCAGCGCCCACCCCATCCGCCGGGTTGGCAGCGGGGGCGGGCGGTGCAGAGCCGGGCTCAGCGCTGCGCTTCCGCGCGGGTAAGCGGCTGCGCGGGCGCGGGGAACCGCGGGGGGCCGGGCCGGGCGGGGAGAGCCGGGCAGGGCAGGGCAGGACGCTGGTTACGCTCCCCGGGGAGGCTGCGCTCACCACCTCCCCCTGCTGCTCCCCCCACCCCCCGCAATAATTTTCAGCAGAAACAATAGCAAATATCAGCATTTATTTGCAAAGGGGCCGCTGGCGAGGCGGGGCGAGGATTGCTCAGCCCGGCACAATGGGGGCTTTGTCGGGCGGCACAGGGCTCCCTCTGTGAGCGGCAGCCGCCGGGCTCGGCCCCGCCGCCGGCCCCGCTGCCGGCCCCGCCGCTCCCTGCGCCTCCGCTGCGGCGGCTCCGGGGAGCGCGCGGAGCGATGGCGAGGGCGGTTGTGCAGTAGAAAGCACGATGCGAGGGCAGAGGAAGAACGCGAGCGAGGTTTAAAGTTAGTGCCGATACGCAGTGAATTTGTAGGAGAAACAGCTCAGCTTGTAGCTGGCACATGGAAAAGTCCCGGACAGGTTTTTGAGCTCACTGAACGTGGGTTTGGGCACCGGCGGTATTGTCGGTAGGAGAAATTCTTAAATCGAGGTGCAGGCACTGTCTGGAGGAGGGAAGAGGCTCTGTGAGTCTGTGCTGGGTACCCGTCTCATTTCAGTGATGAGAACCCCCTATTTGAGCCTTCAGGAGCTCCGTCCTTTCTTCCTGAGATGAACATCTTGTTCTCTTGCTCTCAGGCACACCATGGATACAACCGGCCACAGCATCCTCCTCCTCCAGCAGCTGAACATGCAGCGGGAGTTTGGCTTTCTGTGTGACTGCACAGTTGCCATTGGAGATGTTTACTTCAAAGCCCACAGAGCGGTGCTCGCTGCTTTTTCAAACTATTTTAAGATGATATTTATTCATCAGACGAGGTAAGCACACACAGCTCTCCTCCTACCTTTTAACCACTCTGCTCAACTTTCTACTTTTTCCCCTTTCTAAAGGTATTATAGTCTAAATGTTACTGAAAATCCGGAATAAGAAACTTATCAACACCAATGTTGATAACTAATAATTAATTCTGACCAATGATAGGACAAGGGGCAATGGGTGTAAGCTGGAACACAGGAGGTTCCGCTTAAATTTGAGGAAGAACTTCTTTACAGTAAGGGTGACAGAGCACTGGAACAGGCTGCCCAGGGAGGTTGTGGAGTCTCCTTCTCTGGAGACATTCAAGACCCGCCTGGACGCCTTCCTGTGCGAACTCATCTAGGTGTTCCTGCTCCGGCAGGGGGATTGGACTAGATGATCTTTCGAGGTCCCTTCCAATCCCTACTATTCTGTGATTCTGTGATTCTGTGATATCAGTAACATAAACAGCATAAGGGGGCATGTTAGAGGGCCTGACATTATTTTCGTAACCCAGCACACGCCTCAGCTCTCTAAACATTCCCAGGCCAGAATGTGATGTCCTTTAAAACCACCCTCTTAGTCAGCATATGCCAACATCAGGCGCTGCATTTTGAAGATGAGGCATTTGCGTGACCAGAGAAAATAAACATCCCCAGTCCTCCTGCAGTGAGGACCTCACAGATTTGCAATCTAGGCATGTCCAGGTACCTCCTGCTCATACGCAGCGTGTCCAGTGTTCTTGCATTAGCTTGTCGGCAAGCTTGCTGGGTGGGACTGTCCCCTCTGGCAGGACCCATGGGTTTGAAGCAATCAAGAAGCCGTAGCCTTATCACAGTTCTACACTTCAGACTCTGGAAGATAAGGGCTGAGACTGAGATAATCAATTTATTTCAAGCTGTCATCCAGATGCTTCACCCAGCCAGGTCAGGAGTGGTTCTGCAGGTATAACAACAGCAGTGCCAAGGTCTTATCTCACTTCTGAGTTGGAGCTTGCTGCTTGTAGTCGATTAAACCCTTTTCCATATTCCTTCCTTTTTGAGGGTCATGGCCCCCAGCACCTTTGCAGGATAATTGTTAGCCATCAGCCATGTGGCCCTTGGCTGGAAGGGAGAAGATCAGTTAACTTCTTTTCCATTATATGTTGTTTACTGACACTTAAGTGCAAAGCTCATAAAGATTACACAGTAGTGGCAGCTGAATTTATTACTTAAACACACAAATATTCTTTGCCTTGTGTTACTAGAGTGGCACACACCAGCACTGCATAGGTTGTGTGGCAGCAATTGTCTGTGCATGTGAGTGATGAGGTGACTGGGAGCTGGCCACTCTCACCGTCCCTGACTGCAGTTGTGCACGTGGTCTTTATAATCACGGAGATAAATACATGCTCAGGCACTTTGCTGTGCAAACAGGGCATATGCACTTCTGCAGGTGTTGGTGGGGAGTGCTGCTCTTTATGAACTGGGAAGCAGGCAGCAGCGCACATGCTCCGTCAGCAGACGGCAGAGCAAATGAACGGGCAAGTGATGGATCAGGACTGTTAAGTTGGAGCCCTGCATGCACTTATTAATCTGTCTTGTTTCAGCGAGTGCATAAAGATTCAGCCTGCAGACATCCAGCCTGACATATTTAGTTACTTGTTGCATATCATGTACACTGGGAAAGGGCCAAAGCAGACTGTCAGCCAGAGCCGACTGGAGGAGGGCATCCGCTTTCTCCACGCAGACCACCTCTCCCATATCGCGATCGAGATGAACCAAGTGTTCTCCCCAGAGCCGGTCCAGTCTTCAAACTTGTATGGGATCCAGATCTCGACCACGCACAAACCGGCAAAGGAACGCCTGGGAGCGAAGGAGAGCCTGCCTAAGGCAGGTGGTGGGTCTGCTGCCCAGGGCGATCACCCGCAGCTGCAGCTCTCTCTGGCCATCGGCCTGGATGACAGCTCCCTCGACCAGCAGGTCGCTCGCCCCTCCGCTCAGCCCGCTGCTCTCACCAAGCTGGCAGAAGAGCGTCCGAAGCTCTCGGTCTCCATAAAGCAGGAGAGGTGCGACTCAGAGCCTGTGGTGTCCCAGAGCTGCACCCCTCCTTCTCCGGAGGTAGCAAGCCCCGTCTTTGCTAAGGCCAGCCTCAAGGTGCACTTGTGTCACTACTGTGGGGAGCGTTTCGACTCCCGAGGCGGGCTGCGGCAGCACCTGCACACCCACGTCTCGGGCTCGCTGCCGTTCGGCGTGCCGGCCTCCATCCTGGAGAGCAGTGACCTGGGGGAGGTGCAGCCCCTGACTGAGGACAGGGAGGCTGAGGATGGCCACCAGCTTGGGGCCTTCCTCCTCAAGGAGGACGAGCATCAGCTGGAGCATCCGAGCTGCAGCGACCTGGAGCCTCTGCAGATCGGCCAGCTCTCCCTCATCTCCAAGGACCATGAACCGATGGAGCTGAACTGTAACTTTTCTTTCTCGAGAAAGAGAAAAATCAGTTGCACCGTCTGTGGCCGCACGTTTTTCCGGAAGAGCCAGTTGCTCGAACACATGTACACGCACAGAGGAAAACAGCACAAATACAGCCGCTGCCAGCGCCTGGAGAGCCCCATGACCTCCAGGTTTCGACCTTACTGTGACAGCGAGAGCGTGGGGAAAAGCTCCAGTTTATCACAAGACCACTTAGATGAATGTATACTGGAGTCAGATCTCATCCAAGAAAGTGTTGATACGATCCTGGTAGAGTAGTTGTCCCCCTGTGTAACCTTTAGGTGCTGAAATTGGGTATTTTGGCATTTTCCATCTAGTGAGTGGCTGCTCTCCGCAGCTGATTGTCTTCACCATTCCCATTGCCTCTGATGTAACTGTGAAGAACTGCACATTTAGATTTGTGTACTTGCTCTTTTTTTACTTCTCTAACTTAAACTCAAGCTAATTCTCATGTAAGTCCTTCTTGGAAACCTCTGTGTAGCTCAGTTCGTTTTTCATAAATGTAGAATTATTCCTGCTCTGCTTTAATAGAGTTAAGACTGTATTGCTGAGTGTGAGGTTTAAACATCGTCTAATGTGCTCTGTGGTGCCTGGGACTGTTTGTATCCTGTAGAATTGCTCTTCTTAAACTAGATGGAGGGGAATATGTATTGTGTTTCCCAAACAGTTTGGTTTTAATTAAAATAAATATCTCAAGGAGATGAATCCTGGAGTTTGTGTTGTATAACTGCAGTTAATAAGTCTCTGCATAAATACATGTGGGAGCCGTAAGGCTGGTCTTTTCAAGGCAACTGATGTAGGGGTGGCAGCCTTCACTTTGACAAGCCCTGGGGTCCTCGTCAGTACAATCTTTTAAATTCGGGTTCAAGGGCTTTGCATGTGTTTTTCCTCATTCCTACTCCTCCCTCATCAACTACTGCATGAGCAGAGTAAAATTTTGATGCCCCTCTAGGACCACGTCCCATTATTGGACCATCTTCTCTGCAAGGAGGAGCGAAAGCTGCAAAGAAGTGACCTCTCCTTTCAGAGAGGAGGCACATCCTAACCTAAGTCTTTACAGGATTAAATACCACACATGCATTCTCTCAATGAAAATTATTTTTGGCTCTATAAACAGCTTGGAGCAAACACATTCTTAAATATTACAGTGTGTATATTTGCTAAGGGCAAATATATAATGTGTTATTTCTTCTCTGCTTGCGAAGCCATCATAAAAGTAAAACACAAGCTTTTAACCTTTCATTTGTTGTTACTTTATATCCAAAGAATAGTAACTTATCCAGGATGTGTTTAAAAGTTTATGCATTCATCTTCGCTTCGTATTCTGTAGTTTTTTCCCCTGAGATACCCTGGGCTACCTACCAGTTGGTCTCCAACCCATCAGTCAGGAGGTGATCTCAATCAGAAAGGCCCCAAACAGGCACATGAAGTTTCTTTTGCAGCAAAGAGCAAAAGCCTCACGAGCTGCTCCCGTAATCTCATTACCCAGTTTTTGAGAAGCTGGAGGCTCCCTGCCAGTCCTGATAGAGTTGAGTCATTGCCTTCAGAAAGGGGGGAGCCTGAACAATGGTGAGAACAGTTTATTGTCAAAATGCCCGCTCCAAAGCTCTTTGTAGTCAGGACCCTTGAGCTGTCTTCTTTGAAACTGTCCTGGAGCAAGAGCCGCAATTAAATCGCTGCCGAATTAAAAGACCATCTGAGGTCTTTGTAAGGGCGGCTGCTGCTTCTCCTGGGCAGGGAGCTGCACACTCCAGGGGATGGATTGGCCACTGAGGGCTGCCAGACTGTGTTTTAAGACAAAGGGGAAAAACAAACAGGCTCCGAGCCTGCCTGGCTGATGTTACGAAATGCGTGCTGCGGTTTGGTGTCTGCTTGCCTGTGAGACTGAGGGCTCCTCTCGCTGCGTGTACCCATTAAAGCTGCTCTGATGTGAATGCATTTTAACTCTGCTTAAAAAGCCTTTCTTTAAAACAAGTAAACAAACAAAAAACCCTGCCGACATCCAGGCCTGCAAATGCTGCATCTGAGCACGGAGCAATGCACGTGTAGCATTTCCTAGAAGAGAGCCTACTGGGTCTCTCCTGGGCTAATAGCATCAGCTAAATCACGTCCAGCACAGACTGCTTATAACTGGGGTAAATGCCCTCCGGCTTCCACTGACCTCTATTTCTACAGGATGGTTAAACAAAAAATCAGAATGGTATTTTACAGTAATTCCCTGTTTGTGACACTATACCAAGTGGGCTGGCTTCTCCAGGTGCTGCTTGCTTCACTTGAATTCCTACATTTAATTTAAAAACAGGGAGGGGTGTCTGCTGCATTGGGTATAGCTACAGAGAAGAGCTAAAAATGAGTTTTCTGACTATTCAGTCAGTAGATGAGCACCTTGGAGCTTTGACTAGATGCCTGACTTGCCTCAGCTGATTGATACTGAAAGTCAAAGGGCCCTTGGTGTCTCTGCAAAGATAACCTGGCAGTGGTAGGACAGCTCAGTATTGGGGACAGCAGGGGGGACAGCAAGCAGCAGTGCCCAAAGGCATCTCTGGGACACGCTGTTCTTCAGATCTGTGGATGGAATTGTTTTGTTCACTTCTTGGCCATTAAAATGGAGATTTAATAAAAACTGTGAACTCAGGCAGAAGATCCAAATGTCTGTATCAGCTCTAAGTGTGTGTGTGTTGTAGGAGTGACCCCATTTTACTGACTGCAAATATAGCAGTAAAGCTGAAATCATACTAAAATCAGCACTGTGTTCATGTACGTGTTCAGTAAGTATGTCTTTGAAAAGTTATGAGTACAAGCAATTTTTTTTTTTTTTTTAATTGTCACACCCCTTTTTAGGGTATACTTTGGTTAAGCTTTGCAGTACTGAACATCTGTGACATCAAACATCTGCAAAAGGCATTTTTTGCATCATTTGCAATACAAGAAGTGCATTATCAGCGGTTTTCTACTGCAAGCGTTAAAGTGCTGTTGTAATTAAAGCAGTAGAAAAAGCTTGAGAGACAGAAGTCGTCAGCTCAGAGTTACGTTGACTTGAAAACATCATTCTCTCTACGTCTTATGAATAGAAAATAATTTCAGGAGACAGGTTTGCTCAGCAAGGGCAGCAGCTGGTCCTGGATACATCACAAGAAGTTTTATTACTGTATGTAGAAGACACTTGAATTACTGAGTGCTTAACCTTTATGCCAGTGCATGCTTGAAAATCTGCCTGACTTGCACAGCTGGGCTTGGCAAATACTCATTTCTTCTGGGTTTGGTTGTTTGGTTTTGGGTTTTTTTTTAATGAAAACATAAAAGAATTTGTCACAGTGTACAGAATAATGATAACTGGTGATTCCTTCCACGTATCTGCAATCTCTTGATAGATGCACATGGGCTTAGGCAAAGAAAGCCCCGGGGTGGTGATACTTGAAGGCTGGAAGTCTAAAAGCCCCAGGGGATCCCCAGAGCTTTGCCCTGTGCAGCGAAAGGGTCCCAGCATCAAGGGTGCAGAGCTGATGAACCACAGGCAAAAAATGCCTTGTCTGTGGGCTCTGCAGCTCGTGTTTTATGAAAACATGGGAAAATTGGAGCTCAGACCTCTGCCAAAGCCCCACAGCATGATCAGACACCTCAGCCAGCTCAAGTTAACCTCTGAAATGCCAGTAAGTGCTGCAGTAGCTGCCATCACTTTCACATGTGTCTGGGTGCTGGCCTGAATGTGCCGCCTGTAGGTGAGCTGGCTGAGTGACCAAAGCATGCAAAAGAATTTTGAGAGAGGTATTTTGAAATATTTTTAGTTTTCTCATGCTGAACAGGCCGGGTCCAACAGGGGACCTGTTTCTTGGGCTACTTAGGGTGCAGTAAAGGCTGTGGAATAAAGGGTATTTATCCCCCCTTGCAGCATGGGGTCTAGGTATTTTATTGAGAAATTTGCTTTTCTCAATAAATAGGAAAACTGCAGTGCTGGCTGGAGATGCCACTTGGTAGCATTTTTGCAATGAAAGCATTAGGCTGAACTTCTCCCGCATCACCATGCCAGAGGAGCGAGACCAATGCCCATTACTTGCCCAAGTCGGCCCTAAAGGGTAACCCAGCCCTTGTCTGTGTTCACCTGCACATGGTCAGATTTTACCTCTTCCACTTTGATTTGCTGGGTGGCTGGGGGAGAGCGATGCCAGCACTTGCCTGCTGGCTGCCCAAGAGGTGATGCTGATGGCCGGGCTAAACTCACCCCATCTCCACGCAGGAGAAAAAAACCCTTCAGCTCATTTTACCTCCTGCACAAACTGTGGTTACAAGTGTGCTCAGCCATCTGGCTGCACCAGCCATTCGGGCAGGCTCTTAGCTCATGTGTCGTCTGTCAAATCACTGCAAAATCAGGTGGCAGCAGCATGCGGGGGGTGCAGAAGGGCTGCCACAGCCCATCCATGGGTGCAGTGCCTCTCGCCAGAGGGGTTTGGGACATTTCTACACACTAAGAAGGTTAAATAGGGAAAAGAAATTTGCTGTCAGGATGAAAACCTGAAACTGAGCATTGCAGTTGAAAATAAAACCATTAAATACCACTATCATGAGCTTTCTAGAAAGAGTAATGCTGGTACTGAATGGTTTTCTATTATTTGGGAGGGAGAAGGTATAAACCCTGTGTAAGCGAAGCCTTCAGAAGCACCGTGAAAAGTGATCTCAGTGTATACAATTCAGTGTCATTGATTGAGACTGTGAGTGGCCAAGGCGGAAGGTTTCTTCTTGGCTTGTCAAAGCCCTCCCACAGCAATCTGCCAGCAGCAGGTCGTGCCATACCGCTGCAGTCATCTTTGCCTTCACTGCTTAATAAAACCCAGCGTCTTCTTTCCCCCTTTTGCCATGGTATGCCAAAAAGGACTGCAACTGAGTGGGCTTCCCAGCAGTCCAGCACTAGGAAAATATGTTCTGTGCAATAAGAAATTGTGAGGAAAAAGGTAATGAGGATAGATCTGCTCTAAATTCCATGCCAGTTAGATATTTACAACCGGAGCTGTGTCAGGACTGAATTCCCTGAGATGCAATCGCAACATTTACAGGATTTGCATGTTTCATTATGAAAAAAGTGACACAACTTCAAAAGCAGCCTCAGAGAGGAAATATTTCCACTAACTATTCTAAACCAGATGCTGTACCGTCAGAACAAAGGCACAGCAAAACTCAAAGCCTTGTCTGCTGAATTAGGCTGGTTTTCACCTGAGCTGAGATGCCCCTGGGAAGCTCTGCAGGGCTCCGGGCAGCCCATGTGTGGCTTTACCTTCCCAGGACGCTTAGAGCAATGCTGTGAAAGGCTTCCAGTGGCAGATGGGCAGATTTTAGTCCACGTTGGCCCTCCTGTTACTGGGACGAACAGCTAAGAAAATGTTCTATAAAGCCTTCTGTCCCACCAGTGGCAGGATGTAAAGCTGGCGACAGGCACTGGGGCAGGGAAACCAGGGCCACCAGCCATCGGGGTGATGCAGGGGAAGAAACCTCATGGTGGTAAGCAGGAGCGTGGTGTCAACCATGGAGCCTGGCCTCCATGGGGCCAACGCTGGTGCCAGGTGTGCAGCCCTGCCAAGCTCCAGCTGAAAGCACCACCGTGCTCGGCATCACCCCCCTTTCCCTGCGGCCATCCCGGGAGGGATCCACTCCAGCAGCGGTCGCCTCCGCCACCCCGCAGCAACGCTGGACCCAGCAGAGCAGGCGCTGAAGCCTGTCATTAGGGGCTGAGCATCCCCTACCAGCCTCTGTTTATCCCGGCGGTGTGGTTGTGAGCTGCTTACTCATCGCTTTAATGAGCAGGGTGCAGGTGTGCATTCCTGTTGTGCCTGTTGCACACGCCTGCCGGCCCCATGCTGCCGAGCCAGCCGCCCCCCAGCCCACTGCATCGTGCCCGCAGGCTCACAGCTGCTCTACAAACTTCAGGGAGATATGGGATGAGACGTTTTCCATGCTTTGGCCTTCCCTGCTTTGCTCCAGCTGGGTAGCAAACTAAATGCAAATGCAGTTGCAGTCTGCCCAGGCTGTGAGGAAACGCCACGCAGCATCCACCCACACTGCAACGACAGCGCCCGACGCCTTGGTGCAGCGGCGTCTGGGGGAGCTTTTGGCAGGCAGAAAGCAAGAGGCTGAGGCTGCTGGTAGGAGCAAGGGGATGCATTGCTCCTCCTCCCCGGTGGGGATGCTCAGAAGCACTGTAGGAGTTGGAGGACTTGCGCTTCCCACCCAGCTGCCATCTCACCAGTCTCACATCACACGGAGCTGTCACCGCACTGAGCCTTGACGCATCGGCACCTCAGCCTCGTCTCTTCATTAAAATGGCACACAGCGATGGCAAACGTGACACGAATGACTGTGGTTAGACGGCAGATATGACATCCTTCTCAAGGTTAATGTTTGCTCTCTGGGACAATGGCAAAGTGATGCTCAGTGTGTCCATGGTAAGGACCTGGTGCTGGAAAAGCACCACCTGAGAGGACACCCAGTACCTGCAGAAGGGACCTTGCTGGGGTACCCACCTTGGCAGGGAGGTGTCTCCTCTTCCAGAATAAAGAGGTTTGAAAGGCTGATACCTGCTAAATTTAACTTACAGACTGATGGGTGACTGCCAGTCAGCTCTAGCTGCGGATGATACTTTCATCTCAGCAATTTGAATTGCAAAATGTGTTTTCTTAACATTTTTCCCCCTTTTGTATCCAGCATGTTTGTCAGTTTTTATGTAACAAAAACTATTTTAAAATGCTGGGTTTGAGTAGTTTAGCTGAAATCCGCTTTGCAACTAAATGGACTTTCTGCAGAAAAATCCCATCATTTAGCACAGAAGAACTGTGCTCTTCACAATTCTCTGCAAAAAGAAAGAAATGTGAAAGTTGTGCCTCCTAAAACATGTTAACCTATATTGTTGCTTAAATAACTGTATAAGAAATACATCCTCTGATTAGTTTTTTTTTTTTTTTTTAAATCACATTCAAAGTAAAGATATTATCTGGTTGCAAATGAAAGTATTTCATTATTTTAATACCAACCAACAAGAGCTAACAAGACCATTTATCTGGGAAATAGAATTGCAGATGTAAAATAATATTAAAGCAAATTATTTAAATCAATCTGTTCTCTTGGAGCATGTCATCATTTTGAGTTACTGATGTTGAAAACCTTTATAAGATCAGCAATATTAGGGTTTCACTGCCCCTAACAAGGGGCCCATCAGCAGGGTCCGGCTTCCATCCATCCATCCCACGCACAGACCAGGATTCCCGTGTATTTCATGAGTTTACTCCATTTCTTACATGCACATGTGAAAACAACTCTTAGATTTTAATTTTGATACATAAGCAGACATATGAAAGTGTCCATCACTTACGCAGGGACAGCACCTTAGATTCAAACGCTGCTGTAGAGTCGGTCCTTTGAAGCGTACGGAGCTGCTGTGACCTTCAGCAGCTGGAGGTCTGGCCCCAAGCAGCCTGCGCATTTCTAATGCACTTTTGGAGTCCCAGGGCAGGAAAGCAAATGCAATATTTGTTTGTGCCATCATTGTCTACCAGCAGTTTCCACAAGGAACTTTTCAGCAGATGATACACTTGTTTTTTGCTGGTCTCAGTGTTGACATAACAGAAAAGCTTTTCATCCCTTTGGAAGTGTTCCTGGGCATGAGTTATACCATTTAAACACTCTTTTCTTTGCCACTAATATAAAAAAGCTGAGGGAAATGAAAATATTCAAAATAACACAGCAAAGCAGGGATAGGCGACTTGTTGAATATAAAACCAAATTGTCCATGCCAAGGAGAGCGCTGGAAGCATCTGGGAGAAAAGCAGCAGCATAGGCCATGGGGTGAGCAGAACCAAATAATTCATCAAGATGCTGCAGCAAAGCAACTACTTCCATAATTCAACAGGGCAGCAAGCAACCAACTCCTGGATGAGAAGCCAGATGCCCAAAAGCCATCTGAATGAGGCTGTAAGAACCCAAGGTTATGTATTATTCCAGTTTATTCCAGCTGCTGGTGAGGAATATGGTCCTGAAACCAGGCACAGCCGGGCAGTCATGTCCTCACAGCTTTCCTGGCCCGATACTCCTTCGCAATAGTAAATTTATCATTCCTTCTCTGAAAGAACAAATGTTTTATTAATATTCAACTCTCTAATTATAATGAAGGAGCAGAGAGTCTTAATTAAGCCATTAGTGGCTGTTACGAGTCTATATTTTGTTCTGTAAACCCAAGAGAATAAATAGTATTAATACTATTAAAAATGTATAATTTTTTTCCCCCTATTTTCTGTAAAGTACCTCAAGAAATTACATGAAAGATAAATTACATGTGGGGTCCACTGGAGCCGTAACAGAAAGCACCAAACTTGCTGCTCCCCCTCCCAAGGTGTCAACCCCACCACAGACTCCATCGGCACCAAACCACGCCTGGAAATAGCAACCAGGAGCCTTGGGAGCAGAAAGCATCAACCAGCAGCCCGCAGAGAAAACCAAACCACCCGTGTGGGATCGGCAAGGGCCGTGCCACTCCATGTGCAGCAGGGTTTGATCCGGTCGGTCTGCAGAGCCTCCAACATTTCCTCTGGCCATACGGAGCATCCCAAGGGGAATTTAACTGTCAGGCAGCAGGTCAGCTGTTCTTGGCCACTGGAGAGTTGTGATCCTTCACAAATACCTTAGAGCAGTCTCTGGGGACTCTGCAAATGGAAACGGCTGGCCAGCAATCGCAGAGAAGCCTTAGGAAAAGTTGCAGAGGAGGAACAAGCCTTCAAAGATCTCAGGTCTGTTAACAACTTTAAGATTTCTTTCTGCTTACCATACAGCTGTCTGAAAAAGCTGGACACAACAGAAAACCACTGTGAGTTTATCCTTTCACATATAAAATCTCTCCATAGCTGCCCACTCAATCACAAGGCAAGAAAACAACAGGTACATTCAACTTTAATGAAATAATTGTCAGTTATATGTACAGCCATAACTGAGGGGAAAAACAGCTACAGAAAGGATGCAAACACAATCCTGGACATGGAGCAACAGTCGCAGGATCTGGGCTGGACCAAAGCATTTCTGCCATTCTCCTCCCCTTTTGAAGATGTGTTTTGCCTAAAAGGCAATATTGAAATACATTTAATCCTCCCAAAACTGCTTAGTGGGCTGACAGAAGATGACAGCCAGGCCCTGCCAGGTCATTTTGCATTTCTTTACCAGAGCCTGGACATCCTCCTCCACAGCCGACACCAGCAGGGCCCCACAGAGATGCTGCGGCCCATTGCTCAGCACCGATCTGCTGTGGTGCCCAGCAACCCTGTGCAACCCCATAAGCAACCTCCAGCATCAGTATGGCTCTTCTTGGGGTGCTGCAGCAGCCCCAAAGGTACATATAAAAGTCCTTAAAAAGTCCCTTTCAAAACTATGGCAAATTACCTGGAAGGACCAGTATGAAGTACAAAGCCATTAAAATTGTACACACTGAATTATCGATATCTGATAACATTAAATAAAATCACAGAAAAAGAAGACTTTTTTTTTAACATCCTCTGATTTTAAGTTTTACTTGCACAGAAACAAGCTGCTCACAGTCCTCTCATAACAATGGAGATGCTTTATCAAAGTTTAAAACGTGGCTGTGCACCAGGCAATAGGAAAGTTTACAGCCCTTGGATTTTCAACAGGAATCCAAATCCTACGCTGGGAAGGGAAATCTCAGCGCACCGCCTGTGGTCAGCACACAACTGCCAAGCGAGGCTGCTATTTCTGTATCGGCTGAGAAATACGCAGGAGAATTTTCTCAGAAGCACAGGCTGACTTGCAGGCAGCTGTACGTACAATCCCAAATCATTACAAGGTCCCTTTCTCTTGGAGAGCTGGTAGGCAGAGGTGATGCTCGCACATCCATGCTATGCTGGTGCAGATCCCTTCGGAGCAGGGCGGCGTGTGGGTTCTGACAGTGATTGGCCTGTCTGGGCATTTTACAACCACGTCCCCAGTCCCTCACGTCTGGATTTTTCTCCCTGAGGACTTCGTTAAGATCTCTCCAGCATTTCCCTGCATGTTTCAGAGCAAGCTCCGTGGTGTGCCAGAGCCAGCCAGAGCCCAGCAGCAGCGAGCCAGGCATAATGCACATTTCCCAAGGGATGCTTGGGCTTGCTGGAGCCAGGCAGGCTTTGCAGCGAGGTGGGAGCCGTGCAGGACTGGCTGTCGCTGGCACCCAGGGACACAGCAGCGCTCTGACCAAATCTCCTCCCCGCTTAAAGCAATTCCAGCACCGCAGCCCACCGCAGCTACCCAAACTATGTCAGCACCGAGGCAATAGTTGACTGCTAACACACATGCAGCTCACTGCTATTTATATCACATGCCATATATCAAAAATACGTGACATCCGAGGACAGCTTCACCATGACATCGTGATTCAGACGGAGGAAGGCAAAGGAAGGAGAGGTGCTGCCCACAGTGGGCACGCTCCCACCCAGCCCAAGCCACCGATGCCACTGGGAATTCTGCCCACTGAGCTTAACGGTGCAAGAACAGGCCCCCGGCAAACGAAGCGATGTTGTTTTCTTGGCATTTGCTCAGCCCAGGGTCAGCAAGGCGAGCTGCTGATGCTGTGTTTTAACGTGTCTGGAAATGCACAGGCTGCTTGTGACAGGGGAAGAGGCCAAATGAAAAACGCCGCTCGCTGCAACCATCCGGCTTCACGCGATGCGACAGCGGGGGTGACCATTGCTTTTGGCACCTGTACGTAGTGAGTACCTGTTTGCAATGGTAAATGCTGGCCTGAGCCTGTCTGGCATCGACATCTTCGTGCCAACACTGCAGTCACTACACCCTCCCTCATCTCCACCGAACCCCAGGACAAACCTCCAGCCATGTCTGACATGTCCCAAATCCAGCCCAGCAGCAGGTCGGGCGCTCGCTGCCTCTTGGGACCTTTTGCTAAACACAGGGTACACACAGATCTACAGCATAAACAGAGAAACCCGGCATGGATGGCAGCAGAAACAAGGCCTCGACATAAAGATGCCAAGAAATGAAAATACAGTCGCTGCAACACCTTCATTTTCCGCAGCAGCGGTCGGTGGTGCTGTCTGAAGCCCCAGCCCCAGGAGACACGCTGTCCATAGCAGGGTCTGCCCCACGTCCCAGGATCCGTTTCACACAGACACACAACTGAACAGGCATGCAGAAATAACTACACCTCGGCCCCGGGAGCCCTTCGAGCTCTCTCTCTCCCAGGCCAAAGAGAGCTTTAAATCCCTCCCTGTACTCTTTGTTTTGGGGACATGGCTGCCATCACAGAAAACTGTTGTGTTTGTTTTGTTCCAGGGCCATTTCACTGACCAGCTGCTCTATGGACGACTGAATGGCCGCCTTCACGAGGGAAGATGCGGTTTCTATGAGGAGCAATTCGTACTGCTCCCCAGTTCTGTGCCCCTGCTCGCCCAGACCTTTCTCCTCCGCCTCAGGACCGCCGCCAGCTTCGGGACCCTCTTTTTTACCAAAATCAAAGCTCCCACTTGATTTTTTATTCCCTTTTTGCTTATTTCGGTGCAAAACTGGGGATGGCTCATAGGCTTGGTCAGAGTCAGTGTTGTCAGAGTCCTCGGCTTCGGTGACGGTGATGACGATGCCAATGCCGGTGCCCGCGTTTGCTTCTAACGTCACCTGATGGCCGGAGCAGCCCTGCACGCTCGCTGCATCGTCTTTAAACGCTGGCAGAGTGGAATCCATTGCAGTCTCTCCAGCTTTGCACTCCTCAGGAAGATTTATGCTCTTTTCCGATTCATCCCCTTCGGGCAGCTCTTTGCAGATATGAGAGATTTCCTGCAGCTCGCTGGTTTCAGGGGCACTGTTGGGTTGATCCTTGGAAACAGGCGCTTCGGGAGCAACCTCCCCACCTTCCGCATGGGCTGTGGTTTGGGACAGGTTCCCCTCCTGCTGTTTTTCCTGGGCTGTTTCATTAACTGTCTCTGAATCAGTTATCTCCGACTGGGCGGTGCACTCTGTATGTTCCTCTGCATCAGGCATGGGCTCTGCCAAGGGCTCGCTCTTCCCAACAGAGTTTGCACTTTCCTTCACCGTATCCTGGTCCTCCTCCCCACAGACTGGGCTGAAGGAGTCAGACTTGTCCATTGGGGCCAAATCCTCTGGCTCTTCACTAGCTTTATTGACAATGCCCATCACTTCGTTGGCTTGAACACTGCCCTCCGACTCCTCCACTGCTTCAGCAGAGCCAGGTTTTTTCTTGCCTCTGGAGAACCGCACACAGGGCATCTTCACCCCGGAGCTCACCCGTTTCTTTGGGAAGCCTTGCACACAGCTCTCCTCGGCATCCATCTCCAGCTGCACTTGGGAATCAGAGGTCACCTTCTTCCGCGAGGAGGCTTTCTGCCGTCTCCGAGGTCTGGCAAGGTTTTTGATGGTGGCCCAGGCTCCTTTGGAGGATTGTGATTGATTAGAAACTTTCACCTCCCCTTGGTCAGCGCCGACATGCTGGCTTTTCTCCTCTGAGGCTCCTTCACACGCATCCTTCACAGTCAGCCCCTTCTTACAGGATCTCTTCCGCTTCTTAAAGCAGAGCATGGAGGGTTTTTCTGCCTGTTCCTCTGGTGGGGAGCACGTCGCCCCTGCGCTGTGAGTCTCTACCTCTCCTGGGCTCTCCATTTGAATTTCCTTAGCTGCCTTCGCCATATTTGCTCCTCTCCTTCACTTGTGTTGTATTACTGATTTTCTTGATTAACGCCTCAGACACAAGAACTGCAGAGATGCTCAAAGTGCATTTTTTTCATCAAATTGTTTTCAAAGTAACATTAGTTGCTTTTTAACGAGCGGATGTGAAGAGAAGTTCTGCCAAAGCTATCACATCCGCTTTATAACTCCCACTTTGTCTTATTACTCACTTTATCACCTCTCCAAGGAATCCCGAGTAGACGTGAAGCTGAACAGGCTTCTCCTTGGCTTTGCTGGTCAGAGTCACTCTCATCTCCAGGATAAGCCACTTCAAGTTGGGCTTGGTCTAACAGCATGACTATTTAATTGCCAGTCTCACATTGACTCTTTTTTTTTTTTCCCCCAAAGGATGACAAATCAAGCCAAGAGTTAACAATTTTTATTCACCCCATGGACCTGGAAAGAACTTGTACTTCCTGAGCTATCTGCAATGCCACATTGCACAGGGAGCTTGATTGAAGCACCAGTAAAACCAGCGGCAGCCAGTGGCTGTTTTCTGCCCCCCAGTGACAAGGTCAGATGCTGCTTTGTCTCAGCTTTGCCTTCTGCTTCAGTTCCCTTCACAGGTTATGTGAGGTTCGCTGTGAAGGACGGCCAGCACTTCCATCTTTTATCTGTAACACAACAAACAAACTATAAGAGCTGTAGAGCAATTTTTTTTAAAAAAGTATTTAAAAGTATATCTTTTTAAAAGATTATTTCATTTTAGGGGGCAGACCAGGGCTGGAAAAGCAGTTCTACCTCTGGATGCACCATAGCAGGTTTTTTTCCACTAATTAGCATCCTATATCCAAAGGCAAAATAATTCCACCAAGATGTCAACCCAGTGATATTCCACTACAGAAAACACTAGTTTGCTATTTTGTGTGATAAAAGGGGATTTTGTTTTAATTGCCTGTATAATGGCAAATATCTGTTACGCACGCACGCACACACATGTATTTTCTTCTCCTACGGTAGCTAAATCTCTTCCCTACTACTCCATATGCACTTACAGTTCCAGCTGAGAAATGACACCCTGAGACAGCAGGTATTTTTATCTTTAATGCACCATATGACAATATGCAAAAACACAGAATACAAAAAGGAGGCTTGTGGAATACAAAAGCGAAATCACATGGCAAGAAGGGAGCTAATTTATACTACGTGCATGCCTTCCATGGCAACCTCAATTAACACCGCATGTGCTCATCAGATTTATGATATTGTGAGGTATATGTCACCCTTTAAAAAAAAAAACAAACCAAAAAAAAAACCAACCCCAAAAGCGCCGCCTCAAACCATCAGCAGAACATTTTTGGATAGAAAGATGCAAAAACGTGTTACTGCAAAACAGACCAACTTCTCCGGGACCGGCTCCGTGACTCCAGGCAATCCTCCACACGCTATTTTGGACTCTGCTTTTAAGTAGTAAGATGATTAAAACGGAGGTTTCGGCGGGGCGCGCTCCCCCGCAGAGCGGATTTGGGTATTTTTTTTCTTTTTTTAATTAATCGATTTTATTTTTTATATTTTTTTGCTGGGGAAAATGAGCCGAGAGGCGCGTGTGAGCGCGCGCAGCCCGCAGCCGCCGGTGCCCCGAGCGCACCCGCAGCGCGGCCCCGCCGCAGCCCGGGAACTTTCGGGGATGTCGGCGGGGACAGGAGCCGCCCGGCACCGCCGCCCCCCACCCCGGGCACGGGGACCCCGCGGAAGCCGATCCCCCCCGGGGGGATGGAGGGTCTCCCCGGGCAGCGACTGCGGCTGCAGGGCCCGACCCCGGCACCCCACGCGTGTCACCCTGCACCCCGCCCGCTGCCCCGCGCCCTCACCTGCGGCCCGGCCCGGCCCGGCCCGGCCCCGCTCCCCTCCGCGCCGCTCCGCGCGGCTGCGCTGCCGCCGCCTCCCGCCGCAGCCGCGCCCCCCGGGCCGGCGGGGAGGGCGCTGCCGGCAGCCCCCCGCCCCCCGCCGCGGCCGCCCGCCGCCGCCAGCCCCCGGCCCCTCCCCCGGCACCGGGGCGGCTCCTCGGGCACCTGCTCGCAGCCTCCGGAGAGTGCGGGGATGGGGAGGGGGCGGTGGGACACATTCCGGCATGCGGGGCAGTGTCCCTCCTCCTTCAGAAAAGCCTCTCTCCCTCCCGGTGTGCAGGCGCGCATCCCTTTCTGCAAGGGAGCATCCCTCCCTCAGGGGCGGCACCCCTCCCTGCTTGTGGGGCAGGACCCCTCCTTGTGGGGCAGCATCTCCCCTCTTTGCGGGGCAGGACCCCTCTCCCTCTGGCAGAAAAGCCTTTCTTCCCCTCCCAGCCTGTGGGCAGCAGCAGACACACAAACCACAAACTCCACACGAGGTAAAGGTTTTCCTCGGCACTGAGCTGCGGTTTTCAGCTGGGACCCCAAGGCACGCTCAGGAGGAAGGGACCGCTGGCGTTTGCGGGTCCCGCGCTTGCCTGTGTGTGCGGGAAGGAAGTGAGACTCTCTCACTCTTGGCAGCTGGGTTTTTTATAATTTTTTTTAATTTTTTTAAAAATTTTTTTGTCCCACCCAAAGCCTTTGCAGCGTTAAGCACACACCATTTGGGTCACCACAGGAGCTAGACCTTCAGAGGTGGTGGTAAGTACAGCAAGTTCTTGGGTTTAAATTAATCTTTGCCCAAAATAACAGAGAAAGTGCCTCTTTCATATGAGGTTTTTTTCCTCCAAAACAGCCAAGATCTGATTTGAAAACAAAAATTGCATCTCCAGATCTCCAGCTGTTATGATTGATGGGAGGGCCTCTGGAGAAAGGACTATCAAGTGCAGCTGATGAACTACATGAAACTATAGTTCAAGATGCCTGAACCTCCCATCTCCACGGGGAGCTGACTGACGCCTACAAATGTTTTAAGGACATTAACTACTTCACAGCATGTTGGTGCATTAGAAACCAGGCAAGCAGCACACTTTGAACCTACAAGTGGCTTCCAGTGTAGGCCAGCCTTAGAAAAACACACATGGCCTCCCCTTTCCCTTGCTCTTCATGGGCAAAAAAGGGACAAAATGGCTCCTTTTGGCTGAATGTCAGCCAGTAGGGTAGAAATGGGGATCAAGCAACCACAAGGAACTGCCTTTTTAAAAGCTCCCCTCTGAGATGTGTTTGCTCACGTTCACTCAGGATAATAATCTTTATTTGGAAATGGCTTCTCTCCCCAGGCTGCGTGGTGGGGTCCAATTACCATCCACATCTGCATTGAAGCCAAGCAAGGCCCCTCAGTGAGAGGAGATTTTCCCTTTTTGCAGTTGGAGGCAGGAGGGAGGAAATCAGGCAGCAGCAATGAGGATGATGATGGCCAAGGTGAGGATGGCCAACGTGTGCGCACTGCCCCGGGGGTGGTATAAAGGAGACAGGTTCTCTTCAATCCCGTTGGGAAACGCCTTGCGTGGAATTCAATTATTCCTGCTGCTCCAGGGGCAGATGGTAACAGGGAAAGCTATGGTGCAAGGGAAATGAATAACAGGGTCTGCAGTGAGCAGAAGATCTGGTCAGAAAATGGATAAGCTTGAAAGAAGACCCCAGCCCAGCTGTAGACTCATTTTCTTTCTGGGCCCACACTGAAGTGCTAGTGACATGCAGCAATCCAGCCAAGCAATACTTTCTCCTTTTTCTTTTGTCCCTATTGCTAGTAAAAATAAATAATAATTTTAAAAAATCGTGTTATTTCTTACCTAACATGATGCAGGACTCTCATTACAGCACAGCTGGGGGGAATGCATGGCTGTAACACCAGCTAAGGGCTCTGCGCCCACAAATAGCCCAGAGAGAACAAATTTGTACATAATTAGTTTTTTCTCTAAGCAACAGGAAGAGAAGACAACCTTCCACTATTTAGTTAGAAGAGATTAAGTGTCCTTCGTGCCCTATTTGATAGGGCAAGAACTAGCCAGCACACTTAGTTGCAAAGGAGGCAGTTAAGAAAAAACAACTCATTTATGAATCTGTCCTGCAAGACCTAGAGCAGGGATGCTGGAGAGCTCACATCCCACTGGGTTTGAAGCACAGGTTAGAAAAGCTTCCCCACTAACCTGCAGAGATGCTTGGGGCTGCGTTTTGGCCCTTATGCTTTGTTGCCTCCAGTCCCCTGGTGCATAGCAAACCCTCCAGCAGTCGCACTGAGCCACTGCTTTGCCTCACTGCAGGAGGTGGGCTGGCAACCTCTTGAACCATCTCTCTCAAGCACATGTCTATGATCTCATGCTAAACTAAAAGGAGGCTAATCTTAGCATAAATTTGCACTTATCCCATCTTTCATAAGCATAAAATGAAGGTGGAACACGGAGCGCTCGCAGGAAAGCAGCATAGCAGGGAAGATTAAATGCAGGAACTGACAGCAGACTTGGCAGCATCAGCTGTGGCACCCTGCTCCAAGGGAAGGCTTGGCTGAGGTGCTGCAGGTGAAGAGGCACTTCCAGCCAGGCACAGGGTCTGGGGCAGCAACTGGGGAACACCCTTTCTGCCCCCTCCCTCCAAGTGGCCTGCATGTGCTCTGGCAAACCTGGCTGCCAATAAATCCTCAGCTGAATACCATCAAAAAGAAAAATTTAGGAGGCTGTGAATGCATCTCAAATGCTCCTACGGCAATTTAAGCTATTCTGTCTTTGCTTCTGTGACAACTGTAATTATATAAACAATTTTTATATGATTATTCTCCCCTCCTGAATAACTTGAGAGATATAGATCTCTCTCCATATATATACACAGTATCTGTGTACTACAGATGCGCCCTTTGGTGCACACCTACATCCTGATTCTCCCAGTTCTCACCAAAATCGGAATGTTTTTAGGTTCAGTTCCGACACAAGCAGATGGGCCTTGCAAGTCTTAATTCAGACCTTTTGCAGTCAACTGCAAGCATCTCAAATTCACAGAATAATTCAGGTAGTTTATTTTCTGTAGATGACACACATCATGTAGGAAAGGAAACACAATGAAACACACACACACACAATGGTGCATTGCAGGCAACTTATTACTGCAATAATCACTTCTACTTGTCGATACGAGGATTGCTGCTGCATACAGTTAATCACAGAAATAGGTTCCACTTCAGTAATCTCAGTGCATACATTAAAACCCAAAAAGCATTTGAAGTATTTATGAGTTTATTTGTATTAGTTAAAAAATTGGCAGCAATTATATTTTTATGTTACAAAATGATTTTTGGCCTGCTGACAAATTACCTGATCACTACTCACATTGTCTCTGTTCACCAAAAAGGTACTTTAGGAAGCAAGGCTGGTCAAGGGTGTAACTGTACTTATTGTTGAGCCTAAAATGGTTCAAAAGACACATTTGGTAGAAGCCACAGATATAGGCCAGAGATCCAGTCCCTACAGATCTGATATCCAGAGGTTCAGCTTCCATTAACAGTAGGATATGGGACTCACAGCTGGGCTTTCTAAAAGGGAAATTTGATGTGGCTCAGGTGTCTGCAGGAATAACTCACAGCAGAAGCCAAGGTACACACTTCTGGAGAGAAGAGAAGCAAAGGGGATTCCTCCTTGTTCCCTCTTTAAATGACATCGGTGCAGTTTCAGAGCACAACGCTTTCTCCCATAGTGCAAGAAATGGAACATCGAATTCAGTGTGGCAGTGAGGAATATGCAGTGTACAAGACTGTCAAAGATAATGTATGCTACAAACCCCCTATAGTTAAGACAATTAAGTCTCAAGACTGTTACAAACAGCTCCAGCTTTAGGATTTTTTAATTACTAAAATCACGTCACTGAATCAAGAGGTCACTAAACCCAAGCTTCAGCTCCAGTTATGAAGCAGGAGGTTTGAACAGGCAGGATGCTTTATACGCTCAGTGTAAACTAGCTTGGAACACAGCAGCTGAAAAATTATTACATGGTAAGAGTAAGTGGTTGATTCTTTAGCACTTCTCCTTCCAGTCACTTCTTGCACTTTATTCCCAGTCATATCTTGTTTTGACTTAAAAAATAAGGGCATAATTCCATTCACATGACTCATCAGGTGTTCTTCTGGGAGCTAAAAAGAAAAATAAGTTTAATTACTATTATATAGTACTGCAGGCAACTTTCAGACTGAATTATAATCAAATGTCATTTGGAAACATATGGCATAATATGAGATTGGCTTAACTCCGTTATCTCAAGATGAGAAATAAAGCCCAAATATTGAAAGCTTTCTACCCTAAAGAAAAGCACCTACCTTTGCTTAATAACTCCTTTCAAAAGAGCCCACTGACTTCTCCTGACGCTGTATCCAAGTCTATATCATAGAAACAGGGTCTTGTAGGAAGTCCTGGCATAGTGCTCATCTGAACAACAAAAGATAAACTGTTAAAATGGAAGCAGCATAGTTTTGTGCAGAAGATCTAATACTTAATCACTGCTGGAGACTATGATGGCACCAACCGATGCAGCTTCTTGCCCACATACATACCAGCTGGATGACGGTCATGTACCATTTCGAAGCATGTCACAAGAATCAGGAATTCCTGGCTCAACAGATAATCAGACATGGATTTTTTTTTTCTTTTTTTTGGGGGGGTTGTTTGTTTGTTTGTTTTTTCAATGAGGATTTAGTTTGCCTTCTCCTTCTGCCATTCACTGACTCCAAGATCTGGCAAAGTACTTAAACACTTAGCTGACCAGTGAATTTTTAGAGCAGCGTTCATGGATTTTGCTTCAGTGAGACAATAATTGCTTGTAGCAGTTTCCTGGTTATTAAAATGAGTATATATGTTTTAGTATCATTTTGACAACTGTAAAGTGTCAGATGATTAAAATTCTTTAAGATTATAAAGCTAAAAGTGTTAAATAATTAGGAACCAGTATTGTTGAGAGGAGAGTTTAGTTGTTTGGGTTTTTTTTTTTTAAATGAAAAGCTTAAATAGTGATGGAAAGGTTGATCCTCCTGCTGGAACATTTCTGAGGCGCTGAAGTCAGAAGGGCTGTGCAGTGGCAGAACTGAAGCTGGCAAAACAGCTGCCAGCACTACGCCTGTCTCAGGCCAGTCCTCTCCAGTTGTCCCACCGCTGAGTTCCCACTTTCAGAGCCACAGAGCACAAGACCAGCAGGGACTGCACTTGGCCTGATTTACCAATGTAGCTGACAGGATTTCCCCTTCCCTAACTCAGCATTTAGCCCAGCAGCACACGTAGGCTAACATGCATGCCCCACAAAGGTGGGCAACTCATGACCACGCTGGGTCGTTTGTGCCAGTGGTCATTAACCCCTTTAATAAAAAACTCCAAGGTCTCATTTTCTATCTGCATCATCCAGCCTCAGCTTTCACAATCAGCATTGTTACGTCTGTCTCCATTAGATTAAAGATCTCTTTGGCAACCTGGTATTTTCTCCCTGAGCAAGTATTTTGCGCACTAATCAAATTAGCTCCCAATCTTCCTTTTGATAATAAGCTAAGCAGCAAGGAGGCAAAGCTCTATTGGGCAGGCATTTTCTGCAGTTCTCAGAACTGCTCGGGGAGCTTTTGGAGTCCCATCCCATTTTCCTAAGCCAGGAGACAAGTGCCAACACCAGTCCCACACGTACTGTACTACTGCAGGTCTTGCATGGCTTATGCAGAGGTAAAAACCACTTCTTTGTCTACTCTCTGTAAAGAGCTCCAGGACTGCACTAGCTTTTTGTCAGAGCTGCTGCTTTTCCAGACAGAGAACAAGGGGGCTACAGAGAAGACCCTCATTCCTTGTCTTTGTGTTTAGCTGTATGAATATTTTGCTCTCAAGAGCCAAGGTCCTAAGAGATCCAAAGTGCCTGGAAGGGTTTTCCTGTTCTCACCATAGTCATTGCCAGTCTCCAGTCATGCAGAGCAAGAAACTTCTTATTTATTTATGTATCACTGAAGAATCATAAAGCTTTCCAGATCTCCACCTATAGATTCAGAGGGCCACTGCAGAGACAGTGACATTCAGTAGAGTAGGTGGTGTCATATTGCTGAAGATGGGCCTGACTTTACTATTTCTTGCACTTTTTATTGTGAAAGGAATGGTCAATTTTCCTCCTTTCCTATCCATAGGGCAGCCCACAGTGGCTACTCTGTTATCTCTTACTTAAAGGCAGTCTGCTTAAACTCTGAATTTCTATGCAGTACAGGACAGTTTCCACCCAGTCTACTAATCTTCTGTACAAGTGTCTACAATGCTTAATGCATTCAGTTATTTTCAGAGCTGAAGAAATGAGCTTTTCCACCATTATCCTCCTCCCCTTCAACACCACATGTGCTGGAAAAAACCACAGGGCAATTCACACTATTTGCTTACATGAAAAAAATCAGATTACATGGATATCATCAATCCCCTTGCAAGATTTCAAATAAAACCAATACCAACTAAGCATGTATTATTTATTGCATTTGTGGAACTTAAAAAAAACCCAACAGAGCTAAATAAATAATTTGTTTTCAATTCAGCAGCAGCACCAGAAAAGAAACCCAACCAATTCAAGTCCAATAATTTACTTCACTTTCATTGTATTCCATGCTCAAAGTTCAATATAGATAATATTTGAAATTATATTTCCTTTAAAAACTCCAAGTATTTAATAAAGTACAACAGATTCAACTTTGAGGTAGAAAGAAAAAACCCAAAACTCAGAAGCTGAGGAAAAAAATAAAGTATGACATACCTTTGTGATGAACTTCAGATAACAAGAATACACATGCACTGGTGATTAACTTCACCTCAAGTTTATCATAAACGCTTCTCCATAGAGCTACGTATTTGCTGCATTTTCAGCTCACAATTCAATGGCTGATGCCAAAAATTAATTCTGAGGCTAATGCAGCTCCTGCTGAATGGGTTTAAAATAGTGACCTGATTCAAAAAGCCCTGGGTTGTTTCTCAGAAGGACATCCCTTCCCGGGCTTTGTAGATACCACAGAAGGGTGATCGTCATGTCCCTAACCAGAAGGCTTAACTGTTAATTCTGGCAAAATTATCCTTATGATTTAATACATGTCTAAGAAAACCTTAGGAATCTGGGAAGGGAGCAGAAAGGAAAGAGTCCAACTTCACAGAAACTGAAGAAATCAGAAAAAGAGCCAAAATGTTAATGTCTGAAAATATCTTTCTCTTGTGTAGCACATTAATGCTGTGTACCCCTTCCTTCTCCAGTGCTTATAAAAAACATGAAATAAAACCATTGTTTGGATTAAATCTTGGCTTGCAAAAAAATGCCATTAACAATGGGAACAAGCATGCTATCTTTCATATTATCCCAAAACACACATTACTCTTTAAAAAGATGGATGAGCCATACTTTAATCAGGATGTGGTTATTTTATTTACGCTGGATAATCTGGAAACCCTTACCTCCCTCTTTTTTGCTTTTATTTTTAAGAATTGAAAGAAGAAGATAGAGAATATTTGGCTCTAGCTAGCATTTGAAGGAAGAAAGGATCCAACTCTTAAATCAGCAAATGTTATCGTCTGAGCTATGCACCCCTAATGCTTCTGAAAGCTTATTAAACAAACATGTTGCCATGAAGACTTCAGAAAAAGTTTCAGGCCCAAAAAATAAGAGAAAGACAGAGTTGCTTGCTCCAACTGCTCCTTCCCCTAAAATAATCTAACAAGTTACCTAACATTTGCCTAGAAGAGATTCCCCAGATAAGATTTCCATTGGATCCTTTCATCCTAACATTCTTTCTTTGGACGCAAACCTGAACGTTAGTTGATTTTGCAGGTAGCTCCTCTTTCTGCCAGGCAATTCACAGCAAAGCTACTGCAGGATCTTGTTTCCATTGTAGCTACTCTCTCTCCTCTCAGCTGACATTCTGCCAATCATGTCAAAGAACAGAAACTAAAAACTCAAGGGCATAGTGAAATGAATTGTTGGAACTGACTCAGGCTGAAGAGCAAACAGATGGTCAGCAAAACCATGAGAACCAAATGGGAGGGGAGACTGATAAATGATTAATAGCACAGGTCAGCTTCACTTTGGAGGTGTCTCACGAAAAGTTGTTTGCTTTGTAAGCTTTGGAGGAGTTGTCTTGTTCTAACCTGATCTGCAGGTGTACACACACTTCACCTGCAATACTGCAAAGTGCTTTCATCAGGAATGCAAAGTCACAACAGCAATTAGGTGGGACAAGGATTTCTCCCATCCCCTCTACCAGACTGTAGTTCCCAGAGTTTATTCGCTACAGAGCATACTCTTTCCCCAAAATCCAGGAAGACAGAGATGTGAGACCTCAGGAGTACAGTGGGAGCTTGCTAAGTATCCAAATGTTCAGATGTTCTATTTTAGCTCCCCTCTTCCTCCTGAAAAAAAAAACTATTAAGGGCATCTAATACACTGGACTGTTAAAACACCCACTGTAAATGACAAGGACTCTCCTAATTTAAGATACCTTTTGTAACCTCTTACTGGAATGCATGGGAAGTTTTTCTACTTGCCCCAGAGTCGAGGGTTTCGCTCAGTAACGTACCGTTCCTACTAGTGGATACAGGAATCCAGCACCGACGCTGGCTCGAACGTCTCGGATTGGCAGAATGAAACCAGTAGGTGCCCCTTTTTGTTCAGGGTCATGAGACAGTGATAAGTGAGTTTTAGCCATGCAGATTGGTAAGTTTCCAAATCCCTGGGAAAGGCAATGAAAAAAGAGGAAGAGGAAAGAAATAAGTTAAAAACAGTGACTTTTCCTGTGTGCAAGTGCAATTGCTCTATTCTGCCATTCTCTGAAGACATCAAACATTTTATCAAGACATTTTACTCCTCACCAACTGCTTCATCCACAGCCTGTCAGATCAGTTGATCATTCTGTATCCCCATTTCTTCTTTATTAAACTCTCTCCCTGCCTCCTGCTAAGTATTTAAAGAAAGAACCACTGTGGCCCCCAGCACATCCAACTGAGGAAGAAATTAATGGCATGGAAGTGCTAGATACACAACCTTGATAGCTACCTTACTTTTTACTCTCTTCCCAAAATGTTAATTTAAACAGCTCAGAATTACAGTTGTTGCTCAGTTGAGACCAGTTAATTAGAAATGTTTGATCAATATAATTTCAGGTCGTGAGGAAGCAGCAATTACATGGCTACGGTATTTTGATAGACTTTTAAAGGAATATAGAAGAAACATGAAAATGAGAAACTATATATGCCAGTAGTAAATGGACTGCAAAACAAAAATATTTGAGCATGCAGTAAATAAAGAATGGCTAGTTCTCATTGCTTTTCTCTTCAAAGCCCTTTACAGACCTTTATTAATGCAGAAGCAGGTAAATTCTGCTGAACATCATGCTAGAGAAGAGTAAAAGCAACACAACAACCAGAAAGCACCTAATTCAACAACCAGATGCCAGGTTCAAAACTTATAAAAGTAAACGTTTTTTCCACAAGTAGCACTGTATTGCCTGGGGAACTCTTCCCCAACATAACTGTGACTTCCAAAAGTCTGTATGGGTTCAAAAACTGATTAGACAACTCAGTGGAAGAAGATTAAAAAAAAATAAAATCCCAGACTATTTAGCACCAGCCTGGCCAGCTGTAGTTCCCCACTTCCCAAAGTGTTGAAGGAATGGAGAACACAGTAGAGAAAGATCACTGAATCCTCCTGCTCTTTTCCCCCCATACACCATCATAGACGTGCTACTGGGCCAGGTGAGTTCTGTCTTCTCCACTAGAAGCCATGGCCAGTTTCTCCTTCCTCATACCACCTCCTCTTCCTCCTCTGCCATAGCAGCATTCAATGAGTCCTGGACAAGGACATGATTTGAGTGATGATTCCCTTCACACACAGTTCGAACACCACTGTTTAATATGAATGTTTTAAATGAAAAGCATCACTGGTATCAAGTGACATGGAAAACTCACTTGCTTAGTGTATAAGGCAACTTTTTCCCTTGCTTCTGGAAGTAGCTCGATGTCACTTGCCCCATAGATCTGCTGTGCAATAAGTCTGATCTTGTCAATAACAGGGAGCTGGGGGAAAAAAAACAACAAAAAAACCAGGCATGTCAGTGTGGCTGAACTACAGTGAGCTGTAACATTACAGAAGCTCCACAGTCTTTCGTACACATTGTGCAACGCTCACCTGCAGATACAAGAGTACCAGAGCAATTCCAATTTGTTGTAGAACAAAGCTATACAGTACTTTGAGGGTTTTAAAAATACATTTCATTTATCTTGTTGCAGTTGTTTCTCTTGCTAAGAGGGCAAAACTAGTTTACTACAGTCAGAAACAAAAAGACACACAACAGTATTTCTTGTAAGCTGTGCTGACATGTGAACTACCCTCACTGCAAAAGAGGCATTTTTATTCTCTCTGAAGTTTAAGCCAAAAGTGGACAAAAATAATTTGAGAGAATACAAGTTAATAGTTAAATAAAAGCACAAATAAAACAGGTTAAAGAAGAAAAATTGAAAGCATCTGTTAAGGAGCTAAAATAGATATAAGGACATAGCTCTGTAACTCGCTAGGTTCTTGAATAGGTGTTTGATATTAAGGGAAGATTCAGGCCATAATCTAGGAACTAACAGGGACTTCATTACCTCCAAGCCATCTGTCAAATTTGCTTAATATACAAAATCACTAGAAATACACACACATTTGCTTCCACTCCTAACCATAGTGTGACTCTGCTTGCAGAGACGAAAAAAAGTTAAAAATGGACACATTCTGTTCCATAGCCTGTTGTATAGCTTCCCATCCTGAGCAACAAGCACACCCAGAAGCTCTGCAGTAAGGTAACAGGTTTGGTCAGGCTTGTTCCAGTCCGTGCTCTGACAGGAATACATGTCTCAAGTTCAAGAACTAAACTTCCCCCTACCCTGGAACATGGCTGCCGTGGTAGAAACCCGTTTGTCATCTCTGTCAGAGTCACAGGAGCATGTTTCAGCATCAAAAGCAAACAATATTTCACTGGGTAGTCAAAACAACAAGAACTGACTAACTAGGTTTGTTATGCTCTAAACCCAAATTTCTTCTCATTTTCTCAGAGGCCTTCAGACAGCCTTCAGCAACTTAAGCTAGTGAAATCAGCTGATCTCCAGCTTCTACACAACGTACTTCTGTAATACTGCAGGTTCTTACCTCCACATTATAGAGAAACCTGAAGTTGCTGGGTGCCTGCGATGCTCTCTGAACAGCATGGGCCAGTGCAATCGCTCCTTTACCCCCCTCTGCCCAGTGCGTGCACTCCACGGCATCAAACGCTCCCGCTTCCTTCGCCAGTTGTACTACGAGGGCCAGTTCAGCCTTTGTGTCCGTTCTGCAGGGAGGAAAGTTTGCACATTCGTACCAGAATGCACACACAGTAAGTTAACTATTTGTTCTAACTGCTTTTCACTCTTGTTGACAATAGCCAAAAGCTGTCCAAAGAAATCAGAGAATCCAGCCATCAGGAGGCCGCTGAGGGGCTGCCCACCACAGCCTCCTCCACCTTGGTGAAGGAAGCTACTCCACAGAGGAACAGACAGCAACAAGTAGCTCTTGAACTACACATAGAAACCCACGTCTACTGACAGAGCAGCATTCCAGACTTGCTTTTGTATCTGTCCTGTATCAGCAATGCAACTCCAGTTTTCAGAAGCAAACTCAAAAAGCTGATTTAGAGATGCTACAGTGTGCTATATCATGCACACAAGAAGCTAAAAACCATAATTTCTCTAAATCAGCCAATATGCATTCACTTCAGATGAAGAATCCTTGGCCGGGTACTCCAACTGGCATCAGCTTTAACACACCAGTTCAAATTCCTTCTGCTTGCACAAAAAGACCACACACACGTTCTATTTCTTGTGCAGTCCAATGTGCAGAGCCTGAAATGCTTCTTAGTGGGGCAAAATTACTCCACACAGCACACCACTGAACACAGTGTGGTCGACAGCACAGGCACCTCATCATCTATTATAAGCTTAGATCCCACATTGTCACAGGCACCTTTTGTCCACAGTAATTTGGCCAGTCAGTGTCTAAGTGAAGGCACATATCATAGTCACTGATCACAAAATCCTAAGCTAGTTTAAACTAAGGAATGCATTTGAAATGACAAAGCAAAGCTCCCCATATTTATTCAGCATCTTCCAACAATGCAAAATGCTGTAAACAACACATTGACAGTACTGAAAACAAGTTTGTGTTAAACATAGCATAAAAAGTGCCACAATTTTATTCCCATGCATCACTTCCAAGTCCCAGCTCACTTACTTGAAAGCATTGACAGCCACTACTACTGGGACACCAAAGAGCCGTGCATTTTGGATTTGCTTGTTTAGGTTACTACAGCCTTTTGCCAACAGTTGCAGATTCTGCAGAGAAGACAGCAGGCAGGAAGGATGTGTTATCAGGGGCAAGGAAAATGTTGCAAATCCACTATGTCCACAGCTAATGATAAAAATGTCAAAATGGGAATGAAACCACAAAGGCAAATCCCCAGTCCTGCTTTCTGAACAGTCCAGACCAGTGCATGCTCTTGGATGGAAGAAAGGAAAAGGAATGACTGCTTCTAATGGTCACTGGTTTCAGCTGCCAATTCAAGGTAAGAGAAATCACTTTCTATCATTTTTTCGTTATTCTTAGTAAGTTAATACTCATGCTCATTAACTCCCCACAGTAAAGCCTCATTTTTCTCTCTGACACATTCTTCTCTATGTATTAAATATCATTAGCAGTGAATTTTGTGACACTTGTTTGAAGTCTGTGGCAACAGCTTTTGGTTTACACATACTTATATTTTGCAGCATCAAAGATGATTCATGGAAATCCAGACATTTTATCTCTTCCTATGCAAAGAATAATCCATACAGAAACTCTGCAAGTGAAAAAGCTGCAGCCATATAAAGAGAGCCAGACCCATTACTGACGTGCACACAACCATTCAAGGCACCAGGACAGAAGCTGAAACTTTAGTTCACCTTCCTCTCCACGTGCAGAGGAGGTGGGGAAATAAAAACAGAAACTGATGCTGCTAAGAAGAGAGTAATTAGAGAGGCACTCTGAGTATTTCCAGAGACAATATTTCAGCCAAGCAATTACCCCATACTGAGAGGGTCAGGGCACACAGAGTAGATATTACTGTTAAAAATTGAGCACACAGACAATTGCATGAGCTCAGGAGAAACAAAAAGGCTCTGAATGCTGGCTAGGTCAAGTACAAGTGCATGGAAGAGCAGAGCCAAAGTAACATTAAAAAAATAAAAATTACAGCTTGTATGAGGAAGCATTTCCCTGGCAGCTAAGAAATGACACACACTAGCTATCCAGGCGTGCACTGCATGACAATATCATGTCATGACTGCAGTTAGTTGGTCAACTGTCAGAACAGCTAAAGAAGGTTACCTCTTCCATGTACTCCTTTGGTAAAGGTACTCCAGCAGTGACCTGGGGAAAAAAGGAAAAAAAGAAACAAGATCATAGACTTTTTATCCATGACAGCAACTCATGCTTGATTCTCATTAAACAGCATCGAGATACAACAGCTGTACTACAGGTTAATCCTTTTTTCTAAGAAAAGAATAAAAGGAGAAATATTGTATGGTGAGCACTGCAAGATGCATTGGCAATGCAACAAATGAGTGACTGTGGTAATACCACAAATGCCCCAGCACACAAGCACTTCACTAGGACAATGAAACAAGCAGGTATGTAGCTGTAACATACCACAGGGAAGCAGCTTACAAGCAACAGGGGCATATGGATTCCTTTCACAACTGCAACTCTCAAGACAATTACAAGCTGATCAAACCCTACAGGGCTTTAAGTGACTGGATCAGAACAACAGTAACAGCCCCTCAGGCCTAAAGAAAACCTTGCCTAGTACTTACTGCAGGCCCTCCTCCGTGCATTTTCAGAGCTCGGACAGTAGCAACCAACACCACCACATGAGGCCGGAGACCAGAATAGCGGCACTTAATATTAAAGAACTTCTCCATGCCTATGTCTGCACCAAATCCTGCTTCTGTAACTAGAGTAGGAATCAAGACAGAAGAAGCTCATGAGAGGTTGCTGGGTGGAGAACTCATGCTCTGATTACACAAATCAGAAGGTTGTTCCAAGACAAAAACCCCAAAGACAGTAATGATAAAAACAGACAGACCCCTCCCTGCAAAACAAACAAAAACCCAACTCACACACTTACCAACAAAACCTTCTTTACCCACAAGCTTCAGTGCTATTTTGTCTGCCAACACTGAAGAATTCCCATGTGCAATATTAGCAAAAGGTCCAGCGTGAACAAACACTGGTGTTCCCTAGAAAAGGGGGGTGTGTATAGGGGGGAGAGAGAGAGAGAGAGAAAGAAAATCAGAGGGTAAAATTTAGCAAATCTGCACCATTTCAGGAGCTAAGTACTACAGTACCTGAAGGTAAAGAAATATACTTTTAGAAGACAGATCTTAAAGCCTTCTGATCAAACAGTTTTTATCAGTAATAAGGACTACAGGGCAAACAGGATTATAGTAATCTGCACAAGTAGAAACGTTAATCCGCTTAGGAAAAGGATGGCTAAATCCCAGCAACTCCTGCACTCACACCACTTAAGATTCCCAAAACACCTCCTGCCATTAAAGACAACAGAACAGAGACACAACAAAGTTTAGTGCATTTCCTCAGGGTCATCCCATATGCGTATGGCAGACCTAGAAAGAGGACAGCCTTCTCCCCGAGCCCTGAACCTTGGGTAGGAAACCACAGTAAACCTCCAAGTTGAGTAAGCCCATGCTAACTGTGCAGAATGAACTAAACCCATTGCTTCTTGGCTCTGAGAATGCAAATCATAAAGCAAATCATCTGTGCTTACCTCTAGTGTCTGCATGAGGTTTGGTTTAACAGCATCTTTCATCAAGACAGCCAGAGCACCAGTCACTCCCTAAAAGCAAAAAAAGGGCAGTGAGTTTCCAGGGTACCAAGACCTTGAGACAGTTCCAATGCAGTGTCAAGGCTCAGCTTTTGTCCTGGTGAGCTTTCAAGATCAGAACCAGCAGTTGTTCTAACTCTAATCAGGGCAGGGCTGAATAACGACCTTTGCATCATTGTAAGAGGATTTGTGATTTCTGCTGGGAGCAGCCTCTTGGCTGTGACCTTGCTTGGCCATGACTTTGTAGCGAAGGCATAAAGAACAAGTGCTGTTTCAGTGCTGTAGCAAGGCCAGTGAACAGTGGCAGCGAGAGAGTAACCCTCAGGTACGTAGGGTTTACTGCAGCCCATTTGGGGGCACAAAGTGGGGAGTTTTTCAGATCAGTTGTTATACATGTTGAAATACCAGACCATGCTCATCACCCTGACTACTGTCTGTCTTTTGCAGTATCTAAACACACTAACAAGTTTAAAGTTACACATATGTCAGTGTGCTTGGGTTTTGCAGGTAGATTTGCCTCGGACTTTCTTCCATCTACATTTCAGTTACAAGGCTCTACATATGGGCCTTAAAATATCATAACAAGCTGCTACATCCTGGCCAAGTCTCCTCTGCAGAAATAACCTTTAAAGTGAACCTCTGTGCTCATGACAAAGACCAGGCTGACATCAAGAAAGGCAAACACTGGAGCTCATGTCTCCCCTGAGGTGCAGCAACACATCCTGCTGCAATTCACAAAGTGAAAGCTTGTAATTTCATCTGCATCTGCTCTGGGAAAAGAAAATGAGGGTTTGGTCATTGTTCTGACTGACACAGTCCAGTAGAAACCAAACTGGCTGTTATCCAGTACTTACAAAAGTAACTAGAATTGCTATCATGGGTACTGAGCCAAATCTTCACAGCAGTTATGAAAACCTTGAATCATGATTTCTTTTTCTTCCCTTTTAATTTGAATTGGATTGCAGCACTCAATTATATGAAAGATTTTTTTTTTAAGACATTCACTGCTTTGTTTCATTAGCTTCAATCTTGCCACATGAAGGCTTATTTAACATTTAGTGGATAAGCTTTAAACTTCTGTCATCTCCAGAATAATGAAAACTACAGAGCAAAATCTCCATGACGACATTTCAGGCCTGTGTCACTCAGTAGCACTTCAATACATCCCATTGCTAAAAAATGTAGCCAGTTTTTGATACCACATTTCTTCCCAGTTTCTTTGTGCTTCCTGGTAGCACACTCATGACACTGGTTATACCACAGCAGAAGGACCCAGGCATCTTATTGTGCCAGTCTGGTCTCTGCAATCACCATGTTTTTGCCTGCAGGAGGAGCAACACAGTCCTAATGATGCAAGCCAATGGCGCAAGGAAATAACATCTGAGAGAACCTGTTGGACATGTCTGATACCATTCTCCATTCTGCAGTTGCAATGGACAAAACTAAATATAATTGGATTAAAAAAAAATTTAAAAGTAAAAAAATATTGAGATGAAAGACTTATCCTGTGGACTCTACATAAAACTCAAAGAAACTCACTACCCAGGCACCATCTGCCTCCACTGCTGATGGGCAGCAGCAGAAACTCCTGTTTTCCAGAACAGGTTTTAATTCAGGTACTTAAGGTTAAACTGGCAGCAAGCTAGCAGCAGGAATTAATCTCAAAGCTGCCTACAGAACTTTGGAACATGCCCTCCCTCATTCCCAACAAATGTCTCACAAAGATATTTACAGACAAACAGTTTGCAACCTAGCCCTTTTCCTGCAAGGCCAGAGTTGGGCCACCCTGCTAACCCACTGTTTCTTAGGCTTATCCTGGGAGGAAGTAAAACAAACAAAAAAATGCCAAACACAAGAAAACAAAAAAAACCCCACAGCCAGATAGCAAGAGCAGGGTAAGCCTTAGTGCTCTGTCCACCTTGCTGGAAACACAGGTCAGGATACCCACCCTGTGGATTCTTCTGTCTCACTGAAAAGGTTCATTCAGAAAATCCAAGACAAACCTCATTAGCACCACATCATGCGCATTTGTAATGCTCTTGTCTTTTGCAAAGCAAGCTGTGAAAAATCTACTATACAGGACAGCAGTAAGCACCAGCATCACATCTCTATCGACTAGTGCAGCGGTCCTGAGCCTGTCCTCTGTCTTGAAGTCAAGTGGCACGGCACAGTTCACATACAGGGCCCAATTCCCCTTTCCTTCCCCAAACAGGATTGCCATTTTCAAAGCATTTATTGGAAGAAGCCTCTGAGGCATTTAAGAACTGAGTAACTCTCTTACAAGGTCATCTGCTGTAACTGGTTCTCCTCTCTTGCTGGAAGCTACTACCATTCTGCCCAGTCGCTTTTTCATGTCTTCCAACCCGTCAGAGAGCGCAAGAACTGCCATGATTTCACTGCTCACCGTGATGTCAAACTGAGCCTGCAAGAGATGAACAAAGAACGTGAACTCGTCAAGACTCCATAGCAGCAACCTTCTGTTAAATTCCTGAAACAAGGCAAATCATCACCATCACAACAAAAAAAACCCCTAACAAACCAAACAAAAACCAGACATACAAAGATAAAAGAAATCCAAAGCATTACTCTCAGAACATACTCAATTTAATTTGGCCATTTTAAACTGGATTTTTTTTCTGCAAAATTAAGTAAAAACTGCTTATTCCATTGCTATTACACGACTCTCTCCTGGCACATACATCAGTGATTCATGTAAGAATGCTTAACACTAACAAATTATGTTTTTGAAGACTGAGCTTACTAACTCACCTATCACTAAACAGTACAGTAAATGGCAAAAAAAATTTTAAGATTCTATAGGAAATGAAGAGGAGAATTCATCTGACATAACACAGACACCTCCATCGAAGCTAAGCACCCTAGGGACATTTTAAGTCAACAGAAAGAGGCTTTTCTGAACACAATTCATTTGAACTATTAATTTGGCAGTTACTTTAGGGACAAGAAGAGTCACAGCCCAGATAGTCTGTTTACTGATTACACAATGACTCTAAACAACAAGCTCAGATACTGAGTTGGGTTTTGGCCAGATACATCTCACCCAAAGGATCTGCAGTGGTGAAGATTAGCCATTGCCATGCATCACATTTACAGAGGGCACTTGTGTACCACTGTTACTGTGCTGCAGTCATTCCCGTTTGGGAAGCCAACATTCAGGAAAGAACAGGGAAAGAGGGAACAGGCAATAACACTAAACACTGCACCGGGAGCGAATTTAACTGCTTGGCTGAAGGAACTTACTGCTTTCTCTTTAACAAGGTACTGATAAAAGATGCAAATACCTGGATTAACAGAAACTTGCTTTATGACCACGTTTTTCAAAGTACTTTTTAAAACATGCAAGAAAAGGGAACAATTACCGTTCGTGAGAAGCCTTTTTCTGTTGGAGACTGTCCAATGGTGATTTTCCTAAGGAACCTGTCATTTGTGTCCAGTACTGTGAGGAATGCAGAGAGAAAGACGAGAAGTCACGTTCCAAGTCGTAAGTCAAATCTATGCCCTACTACAACTCAGCTAGATCAGCCACGAAGCGAGGATGCCAGTTTGAGATAACTTCCCCTCCTAAAGAATGGCAAGTGCTACTCAATGTGATTCTTACCCAAAATTGAACTGCAACAAAGTCAGGATGCCCACAGTCACATGCAGACCCTGCACTGCATCCAGAGGGAGTCCACCTACCTCTGTGTGTGTTAACCACAAGTTCAAAGCCTCTCTGAAGAGCAGAGGTGCTAAGATTATTCCAATTGCTTTTTCAACATTATTAGTCAATGGGAAATCAGGAAATTATTACAGCCAAAAATAAATAAAATTAACATTTTATAGATTAAGTGATAAAATGGTCAGATTCTACCATTTAGTGAGAGTAGTTTCACACAGCCCCATTAACTCAAATTACCTTGGAAACACAAACTATCAAATACTGCCTTAAATTTGCTGTTTCTTACTATCTGCTTTAAATATTCTAAGCATTTTATAAAATATTTCCCATGAGGCAGACTACTTTAGCCCCATTACAGGTTATGAAGCAAATTTTGGAGAATACATTTCACACGATATTTTAATAAAAAGCAATACACTTGGGGTCTCAATCATAAAAAAGTCCATATTTGAAATTTCTTTTTTAGTGAAATATTAAATCTGACAGACCAGAGATTGATCTTACCTTCAAGTATCTTTAAAAATCTTTTAAACATCTGGCCTTTATTTGCTGTCAGTCCCCAACAGAGCAAGTGGGCACATTATAACTGAGTTTAACCCTAGAGTGAAGCTTCTCCTTGCTCACAGCACTTTCTCAGTCAGGTAAAAAGGCCGCTGGCTACAGGTGTCAAACTCAGCTCTCTCAGTGACTGACAAATCCAGAAACACAAATTTGGCACCAATCAGTGAAGTCTGTTCTGACTTCACAGAGATTAAGATTTAAGCCCCTGCATCAGAACCTTTAGAAAGAGTATTCCAGCTGCAGGCATCCATCCCACCAAACACTCAGAAGGAGAGGCCAGCCCTGCCCGCTTTCCCATTTTCCCAGGAAACACAGCTCCTGCTGCACTCACAAACCTCTCTTTTGACACACATTTTGTTTCTTAATAATTCCTTAAATTTAATGGCTCTTAGTACCTCTTTGCCATGTTATGGTGCCTGGGTCAATGTCCAATCTCACAAATAAGTTTATTTCTTCCTTTGTCAAAGCCATAGGATCAGTTTTGTTAATGCCCAATTTCTATGGGAGGAAAGAACAAATAAAAGAAAAAAAAAAAAGCTATAATGAAAAGATTCACAGAAATTAACCTTTCACTGGATCAATGAGCCTTCAGCAGCAGCCTCTGCATGTTCAGAAATAAGGGGGGGCTGCCTTTTTGGTGCCCCTTCTCCTAGGCCCCACAACAAGGTAAGATGATCCATATCAGTGTGTACCTGGAAGCAGAGCTTGCTGCTGAGCAGCTAGTAAAGGGCAAAGCAGACAACAGAGCTCATTAGGGCAGGTTGTCACCAACCTTTGTGCAAGGCAACTACAGGAAGAGGAAGAGAGAAAAAGCTCTGCTGTTTCTTACACGCCTTGTTCTAATCATTAGTCCCACATGCTTACATCCCTTTCTCATTAGTTTGCCTGGGGTCACTGCACACAGCCACACGTATTTAAAGACACTGCTTTCAGCCGCACAGAGGAGGCTGAATTAAACAATTCGGTCACAAGGCTGTCAGCATCCCAGAAAGCTGATCCTGAACATACTGAGAGGTTGGGCAGTTTGCCAAGTTGCTTAATTGAGAGAAGAATTATCTCAAGAAGCCCGATACAAGCACAAGCTTAGGAATGAGGAAAACGATTCAGTTGATTTATGAACGAGCAAGCTTTTTTTAATTAACTAGACAGCTAAGTCGTATTTTTCTCCTGAAGAACAGCAGGGAAGAAGAAGGTCTGTTCTCTTCCCCTTCAAGCACATTATTTAGAGAAACAAATAAATTTAAAAAAAGCAAACATAAAGATACTTTCTTTCTGGAGTATTAGCATCCCCTTCACATCTCAACATTCAATAACCAAAAGAGTGGTTAGGGTAGCGTTCCCTCAGCAGTTCACTGGGAACACTAATATGACAGCTTCTTTGCTCAGCAATGGAAGCAAGCCACACATTCTTTAACAGTCAAGACATTATAGCCAATTAATAAATCAGAGTTTTAGCTTCCTAAGTAGTCTGACCATTGCTCCAGACATCCAAATGGGCAACTGACCCCGCCTGAATATTGTACAAACAGGTCTGTTTTTGGAATGAATTATAGCAGGCCCCAGGCTGTCCTACCCAGAAGGTCCATGCCCAGTGCAAAACTATTCCTCTGTCAATCCTGATTTTTTTCAGAGGCCAGGGACACACGCTAGTTCACATTAATTTCTGAGGATCAGAGGAGCTGTGATCTGCTCAGGGACTGCCACTCAATGACAGGGCTACTCATTTAACTTGGAATTCTTTTTTGGAGAGAGGAAGAGTGGAGGATGTAAGGGACAGGTATTTTTTTTGCATTTTTCCATGGTTGCTCAATATGGATATGACAAAAAATTTTCTCTGTTATCTTTCCACTGAAATTTATAAATTGCCTTTTTTTTTCCTGCATTATCTATATAGCTGTCACATGGAAACCATTAACCTCTGGCTGTAACTGGGTATAAAGTAAAGAGACTGATTCTGGTCCTTTCTTAAACTACATCAAGGACACTGAATTGACACTATGGATAAAAGGCTCTAACCCCTTTGCATCTTCCCATTGTGTTACTCATACAGGATATGATAAAGACAGTTAAATCAATGATTCTGCCCCTTGGAGCTGCACCTCACTGTCTTCTGTGCTGTGAGAAGGCCTACCACAATTCTGCACACTTTTTGTAAAAAAATAAGTGCCAGCAGAATGACCTACAGGACAACACAAGGGTTTCTGTACCCTAGCTCTGCCTACGTAAGGGATGAGTAAGTGGAACAGAACCAGAAACCGATGTGAAACCAGTGAACTTACCTGTAGTCTTCGGATCTGAATGTCTGAAAACTTCCTAACACCATTGACAGAAGGCACCAAACGGCTGTAGAGAGCCTTGTACAATCAAAGAGGGAGGTAGTTAGTGCTGCTGGCACATCCAAAACATCTTGGCCAAAGTGGGATGGGCTAAATACACCATAAGAAAGGATCGTACCTGGTCAGTCTGAGTCAGCTCATGGAATATACGTGCATCAACAGCAGCAGCGACCAGGTTGTTGGCTGCAGTGATAGCATGGATGTCACCAGTGAGGTGAAGGTTAAACTAGAGAATATAAAACATTATCAGTTACCTCACCCTGCTGCCATTTTCATTTATTTCAATTCATTGTAGACAGATGGAGTGAGAAGTATTAATAGCAATGTGAAAGTGGGTGAGGGTGGAGGGGGAGAGATTGCTCCATGCAGTATGTGGAAGAGAGGAAAGAATTTCTCTCAAACAGAAAAATGCCTCCCCCACATTTACGTCATTTTACAAACTTCCAGAATGAAGTTTCCAAATAAAAAGGTGTTGCTTTGGGTTTTTTTTTTTGAGTACAGTTCCATGGTCTCCTTAACATCTGAGAAGACCACGGTATGGCACATCTGCATTGCTCCTCCTTTACCTTCCTCCTGACCTGCTCTCATTATTTGCACAACAGGCTTCATACAGACATTAAGTGAAGCTGCTGCTCTTCCCACAAAGATATCTGAGCTAAATTGAAACTAGCAACCCTGTGCAGTGCTAGCAGCAGAGCTGTGGTTGCACAGAGCTCTGCAGAAGTCAACCACTCAAACACACAGTATCGTAGGCAGAACTTGTAGACCACATACTACACAGTGACACTGCTAGTAGTTTTCTTGGTTCTGTCTCATTAAAAGATAGTCTGAGTGGGAATGTCAACATGAGTTATCTGCCTGCACTGTAGCTATACTGACAAACTTGCATCATGGCAGGGGAGTAAAACGTGGGGTTAAAGCAATCCTTTTCCTCTGCAGCAAAGCAGCAAATGAAGAAGATGAAAAGGGGAAATTAGAAAAGGTTATATGACAGAAGACCTCACAATACCATTTTGTTGGAGCCTTGCTACTGTGGTCTTAAAAACCAGATAGCTGTATTGAATTTGCGTGGCAAGGTTTCAGTAGCGGGGGGGCTACAGGGGTGGCTTCCAGAGAAGCTGCCAGAAGCTTCCCCCGTTTCCACCACAGCCAGTGCCACTGGATCCAAGACAGACCCGCTGCTGGCCAAGGCCGAGCACATCAGTGATGGTGGAAGCACCTCTGTGATAACACAGTTAAGAAGTTGGGGAAAAACTGCTGCGCAACAGCAGCCAGATGAGAGGAATGAGAATATGTGAGAGAAACAACTCTGCAGACACCAAGGTCAGGGAAGGAGGGGGAGGAGGTGCTCCAGGCACCAGAGCAGAGATTCCTCTGTAACTTGTGGTGAAGACCATGGTGAGGCAGGCTGTCCCCCTGCAGCCCATGGAGGAGCAGATATCCACCTGCAGCCCATGGTGGACCTCACACCAGAGCAAGTGGATGCCTGAAGGAGGCTTTGACCCCATGGGAAGCCTGTGCTGGAGCAGGCTCCTGGCAGGACGTGCAGCCCTGTGGAGAGAGGAGCCCAGGCTGGAGCAGGTTTGCTGGTGGAACTTGTGACCCCGTGGGGGACCCACATTGGAGCAGTCTGTTCCTGAAGGACTGTACCCCATGGAAAGGACCCATGCTGGAGCAGTTAATGAAGGACTGCAGCCCAAGGGAAGAACTCACATTGGAGAAGTTCATGGAGGACTGTCTCCTGTGGGAGGGACCCCACACTGGAGCAAAGGAAGTGTGAGGAGTCCTCCCACTGAGAAGGAAGGAGCAGCAGAGACAACGTGTGATGAACTGACTGGAACCCTTATTCCCCATCTCCCTGCACCACTGTGGGGGGAGGAGGTAGAGAAACTGGGAGTAAAGTTAAGCCCAGGAAGAAGGAAGGGGTGAGGGGAAAGTGTTTTAAGATTTAGTTTTTATTTTCTCATTATCCTCCTCGGATTTTGATTGTTTATAAATTAAACTAATTTCCTCAAGTTGAGTGTGTTTTGCCTGTGACAGTAACTGCTGAGTGATCCTCCTGTCCTTATCGTGACCCAGGAGCCTTTTGTTCTATTTTCTCTCCGCTGTCCAGCTGAGGAGGGGAGTGATAGAGCAGCTTTGGTGGGCACCTGGCATTCAGCCACAGTCAACCCACCACAACAGGTAAAAGCAGAATGCAGCTAGTCACACCCTGATTATAAATCCTAATTAGTAAATGCTAGTTGTTGTCTCATTCTACATGCATCCAACAAGAAGCAATTATTACTGCCTTGGTTCTGCAGTATGAACTCTAAAGTTTTTCAATTGCTAATCTTTTCCCAGGATGAAAGCTGCATGGCTGCATGCAGAAATATCCAGTGATGTATCAAGGTCATTACTGTAACTAGTGACTCCAGATACTTCCATTTTATGAGATATGCATTGATTAAAACACTCCCACAAAACTGTGTATTTATATCATATTGGTCATACTTAAAAAGAAAGTCCTTGCAGCCAGTTTGGTTCCACAAGTGGGGCTGTCTCCCCCCAGTGCTGCACACTGTCAAGTATTTTGGCTCATCTTACTAACGCTCCCAAGCAGGGGGAGATTACTCTTCCTGTCACATCTATCATTCACACATGTTCTTGGCACTTGACTAAACCAATATTCTGTCTCCTTAACATTATGGACTTGATGCATCAATTGGAAAGAACAGCCCTTTTGATCATTTCTGCTTTGCTTCCCAGAATTGCCCTGTGTCAATCTACAGTGCACAAGACAAAGGTAGAATTATACAGACAATTGCTTTCAGAGTCGAGAGAAGCACAAGAGCACGTGCTACACGTGCCTTTCAACTCCCTGCCTCCAGACACAGGATTCCACTTGTTGCCAAGTCACGTCAGAAACGTGCTGCAGTGCCAGTCCCCCACAGGCTGAGGTCTTGCCATTACTGATTCCCAACTTCCCTTTTCCCATTTCATGTATAATAATCTAAAACATAATACATCAAAATAGCCCACAGAGAGTCGGTGACCACCGCTGCTGACAGAACTACTTAATATGCTTCCTAAACTTATCAAGTCATTATCATCTTCATTTCAGCACTGGGAAAACAGGGCATAGGATGTACTTTGCTGAAGGGTATGCAGCAATTCAAGGCAGAGAAGGAGAGGGAACAGGGGAACTGGGAATTCCCAGTTCTATGAAGATCCCTGACCATGCAGGCACCACCCCGAAACAACCAAACATGTCTGTTTTGTTTTGTTTTTAGAAAAAAAAAGCTGAAATCAAGCATCCAGTTCTTGGCAGTGCTACAGCAGGCCACAAAAAAGATTTCCTAAGTTATGTGACTGCAGTGTCCCCTCAAGGTCTGTGAGCTGTATGTGCAATGAGGCTTTGTACAAAGAATTACCTCTTCCATGGGGATAACTTGACAATAGCCACCACCTGCAGCTCCACCTACAGAGACACAATAGTCAAATAATGCAAATAAAGGTCTCTCTAGCCCAGAGTGGTATTACATGGGTTTGCTTAATGGCTTTAAGAAGGCAACTACTGTCGAGCAGCTGATTTTAAATCCTAGCACAGCACTTGAAGCCAACACTGAAGAACTTACCCATAGTTTTTCTTTCTTAAAGACATGAGAATTGATGTAAAATTGCAACTGAGACCAGGAATTATGTAAAATTACAGCGCAGCAGAATAAAATCTCTGAATACCATCTTTCTCCATCTATTTCAACTGCAAGCAACAGAACAGCTCATACCTTTTATACCAAAGGTTGGCCCCTGAGAAGGCTGTCGAACACAGGCAAAGACATTCTGGTGAAGGTGTGCTCCTAAGGCTTGAACAAGACCAACAGTGGTGGTGCTTTTTCCCTCTCCCAGGGGAGTAGGAGTTATCCTGCAGTGAAAAACCAGAACAGACTCAATGAAACTCTTGCAGTCAGTGGGACTCAAAACACTTACAGGGATAAAACAGTCATCCAGTGATGGCAGTTAAAACCAACTCAAATTCTGGATTGGCTCAGACTTCATCTAATCTTCATCAGTTCAAAACTAAAATGAGATTGGCAAATTATCACATAACCATCAAAGACTTTCCTCTGAAACAACTGCCTTGTTGAAGGCAGGCTACTAGACTAGAAGAACTTTGACAACAATTCAGTCTGCCCTTCTTAACCTTGACCTGCAGAGCAAAACAACTCATCTCCAGGAAAGAAATTTGCCACAGGAGATGAATCTATTTCCAAAACCAGTAGATTTTCACAGTGTGATTCACAAACCCAAAGCACCCCATACAGTCACCTTACCAAAAGGTAACAAACGACAAAACGCCGACAGGCCATGCTAATAAAATTTCTTTTCACCTTGGCATCACGTAAGCGGTGCCTCAGTTCAGGAATTACCTACCCAGTAACAACAACGTATTTGCCATCTGGCTGGTTCTTCAGCCGCTTCAGAACTGACAGATGAACCTTGGCTTTTGTTTGGCCGTAGAGCTCCACCTCATCAGGGAGCAGGCCAACTTCTTTTGCAACTTGATCGATGGGCTTGGGTATGCAAGACTGCGATATTTCAATATCACTTAAAGAGAGAGAGCAAGGTCAAAGACTTTTCACAAAGTACCCACTTCTTGACAGCACAAGCTACAGTCAATCTGTATTTTAAAAGGGAAGCTTTAACCTCTCCTAGTTAAATTAATCAATCCCACCAATACTGGCTACATTAGAGTACACATAGTCTCAGAGTTTACTTAAAAAAAACCCCAACAAACCAAGCCAACAAATACACAAAAATCCCCAAACAAACAAAAAAACCCAACAAAACCCCTCCAAACCAAGAATGCCTTTTCGTAGTCAACGTATTATGCTTCCTTGTGGTATTTTGTATATGTTTCAGCTGCTCCTTGGGGACTTGCCACCAACAACTTCTACTTCAAGATGCTAGGTTTTTGCCATGTCAGACTGAAAATAGAAGAGTCTTGCTATTGCTGAATCAGCAACTATCTAGCTGGTCTAGAGAGTCTGTGGAAGTCCATGTTTATGCCTTAATATTATCAGGATGACCCAAGCCTATGCTTCAACTTCTGTCACAGCACCAACTGCAGGTTAGCTCTGCTCCCTTTGGAAAGCCTCACAGGGCTTTCTCTCTACTTCTCTACAAACTTCCATGCCAGCTACAGTCTATGTACATGTACACCCCATATTACACAAAGCTTTGGAACAGAAGTGAACACTACACAAAGCTTTGGAACAGAAGTGAACACTACACTGCGTGAATACTGTCAGCAGCTTAATTTGAAAGCATTACCTTGGAACAGGCATCTTTAGGGTCAGCTGGTTATATTGGATGTTCCATTTTCCAGGCTTGAACTTCTCCAGAAAACGCTGTGCACTCTCCACTGTGCTCTAAAATAAGCATGAGAATGCATTATAGCAACCACTATTGTATGAACCATGGTGGTTAACAAACAATGAAAGGTTTTCTCCTCCCATCTGTCTCAGTTTGGGATTAACACAGAGTGCTTTGATGAAAGCATTTGCTAACAATCTAGGATGGTATTTTGCTCATAATTATCCTAAAAAGGAAAACAACCCACCACATCTACCTATCTTCCTCCCAGTGTGCTGGATTTTTTTAGGTGTTCTGTACCAGTAAAGTTGTTTAAGCAAAGCAGGAAACAGAGGGAGCTGGCTTATACTGTTCTTTTCCTCCTTTTTACCCAATCACCCTATGGATAGTTTTAGAATTGCAGTCAGAGCTTTGTAAGACACGCCTGTTTCTCACTGTTTTGAGAGACTGCCCTAAAAAAAACCAAAACAAACATAAAACCTCTCTGTCCTAACATTTCCTTAAGGCCCATCATCTTCCTCAGGTAACTGAATACAAATTGTTTGGACTAGAAACTGGAAATCCTAATCAGACCTCCGCAAAAGCAAGAAGGAAGCACCAGTTGCTTTGGGAGTGTGTTGATGGTCAGCAGCAACATGCTCCAAACACAGATAAAAAGGAGATGATCAGCAGTCTCATAGTCTGCCCACGTACCTGCATTAACATGGCCACAGTCATAGGCCCAACACCACCAGGAACTGGAGTGATGTAGGAAGCCTTTTCCTTCGCTGTATTGTACGCCACATCTCCTACAACCCTTTTTCCACTGGCCTTCGTGCTGTCTGGAGAGTTAAGGAAAAAGTTACACATCACATTTCACCAAAACAACAGAGAAGGCAGCACTGGCTGAAGCTGGAGTCCTTCCCTTTGTGGGTGTAAACAAAACAAAAGCTGAGTACTCAGGCAGCTGTGAAAAAAAAAAAGATAAAAAGCTAAAACAACATCACAAGATGAAGCTGTTATCATCATATTTCTCTCAAAGAGTGTCAACAGCTCATGCAACATATCTTCCCATTAAACACCATTTATCCTCAGCCAAACAGGTCTCCCTTTCCTTGAAGATGCACATATTTTCTCAGTGGCACGTGGCCCACAGGACAGTCTGAAGATGACTCCAAAACAAATGCAGGAGGACCAAAGCACAGATCAAGTCTTACACCCATGCAATAATAAAACACAAATGGGACACACAATAGAGATATCACCTGAACCATCCTCTCACAGCTCCTGCTGTACTGCTCTGAAGGACAAGTACAGCTTCCAATTTGAAGGAGATATAAACCAATGGTCTAGAAGAAGTGAGAGAAGAAACTTGTTCCAAAAACCCAGGTTTACATTTGCTCTGTTCCATTTTGGAGGAAAATTGGATAAAATCACCTGCCTTGACAGAAACTGAAGACAGAATGTGCTGAGCTTTCAATTACTCATTGCCATTCTAATAATGGACCAGCAAATACTGCAGTTCACAGAGATCAGAGTCTTGTCAAAACAAACCTCATAGGTAGTTTAAGGGAGTTCCAGTAGAATAATCTCCTTTCTCTGCAGCAAAAAAATTGCTGTATTCTGCCACACTACATGACTTGACAACTCAGAAGCAGACATAGGACTTTTTTGCCCAGTGCTGACCTTTAAACTCACTCATAAAGACAGAAAATGCATTAGCAAACTAGCACAGTATTCTAAGGAAGTGGCTGATTATAGACAGAGCATACCAAGAAAAGCAAATTGAAGTTTCTCCTGGAATGGCAGATCCTCATTTCAGATATGAGGACTCTAAGGAACTTTTAAGCAACATGAAAAACGTGAAGATACATTTTAATGTTGTTACACTGAAATATTATATTGCATACAATAAGTGCATGTTTGAACAGAACACAATCAAGAACTTCAACACACATTTGGTGAGGGGGAGGAGTGGAAGATAAACCAAACTCCTGAACAGCTGATTATGGTAACAGTGAAGAGGGAACAAAAGCAGCTCCTGCCAACACTAATTTTTAGCGGCATTGTTACTGACAATTAGCAGCTTGGATGTTTTGCTGCGTTTGTGTTGTAAGCAACAGTTCTTCTCCCTGAAGTTCAAAGCTTGAATGACACCACAGCTGTTAAACAGTGTTTCCACAGCCTCTGTCAGCTTTGCTGCCTGAACTGCACACCAATCTGGCCTTCCAGCCTAGAGACCAGTTTAATTAAAGTTGCAAAAGGCAAATAACATAATCATATTTTCTTTCAAGGATGCCAAGGAGGCTTGCCAGCCACCCTGGCCAGGAAGATTCCAGGTCCAAGAACGAAGAAAACAAGTCATGAATCAGGCACTCCAAACACAAACAGCCTAATCTGTTACACAGACACAGTGATGAGCACAAGCCAAACCGATCTCCAGTCCCTGCCTCTGTATCCACACCTCATGCCAAGCACCACTGAGCACAACTTAGGAGCTACTCAATCACCTTTAAAGCATTCTTTCAAAGGAAAGCTCACATCCAACACTTTCCACCGTTTCCCATACTTTCATCTTCTCAATGTTTATCATTCTACTCTTAAAAAACCAAACTAGTTACACAGAGTACCAGTGACACTATAACTATTCCCAGTGCCTGTGTCTTTTGTCCAGCAGGCTCTCCAGCCAGCTGGAACATAGGAGAGAGAGCACCCAAGGACTCAGTGAAGGACAAAAGTGAAGGATATGTTTACACATATGGAATGTACAGGTATGATGATCTCAGTCTGTCTCCAGAGACAGCTGCATGAGAGACAGCTTGAGTGCAGCTTCTGGACCAGAGCTAATTCACAGTCCTACTTCCACCAGACAAGGGCTAGCAATAGCCACACAACTTCCAAGCAAACTTGTGCCAAGGCAAACATGCAACTGTAACACGTTTCTGGTGGATATATGACTGCAAACACACAAAATCACACATGACCCTCACCTAGAAAACATGAGACCACCTGCTTGGCAGTCTGCTTCTTTTTCTGGACACCACTGGGAAAGGTGTTTCATGAGGGACCCAACACAATCTGATCTTACAGGTCTGTAACACCAGCTTGATTACCAGTACATCAATATATAAACAGAGCATCAAGTCAAGGCTTTCTGTATCTTCCTAGCTCCTCTGGTGTTTGAAGAGCATGCCACCAAGATCCACAGAGGCTGATACTCCTTTGCTGCTCCCATATCCCACTGTTCAATGTTGCCCATTAGCTGGGGCTGCAAAATCCCATAGCAGAGAACTTTGAACAGAGTTGCTTCCTCCATCAGCACTCAGAGAGGGACATTCCAGAGACTATGCCATCTCTGGGAATATCCTCTGCCTGCACTGTTCTTCCTTCCTGTAGCAGAGCAATTTCTACAGGCGTCCAAAATATTTGCTGGACTAGCCTTCCAACTGCAACAGTGGGAAGAGAAAGAAAAATACAATCCAGTTTGGAAAAGGAATAAGACACACTCATCTGCTCTATCAGAGGTTTCAGGAGGTCCTCTTTCTCTTGGAGACCTGGAAGAAATTCTGTTCAGCTGTAGTACACATGAACACAAAGCCAGATGTGCCCAAACTGCCTACTCTAGCCTCCAAATTGTCAGTCTTGGGAGTATACAGGCCACCCTCCGTTCAAAAGCACAACGCTGCATTTGCATGGAGCTACATGGCTGGAACTTTTAAACTCCAACTTGGCAAGCCTGCATGAAGTCAATGTCCTGATATATCAAATCATATTGGGATTTGCCTGTATAGGGCACCTTGACTTGAAAAGAACAGGCATATCCAGAGATTGCCATGTCCTCCAGCTGCAACTCACACCTACTCCTAGTTGGGTGTGCCTACAGCTATAGTAAGATATATGGCAACTGTGCTATTTCTCCCCTCACCATGTTCAAAGCACCATCACAGCTAGCAGCAGTATTCTATCTGTACAGTGATGTAGTTGGAGAAGCTAGCAAACTAGCAGCCGTTCTTTCTGTAGCAATTCCCACAATTCTGGCACTGATTTCCCAAAAGAAACGTTTTCACAACCTATCAGAAGGGAAAAAAGAGGCAGGAAACCTCACCAGCTTCATAAAACCACAGAAGAGTCTGTGGCACCCACCATTTTGAACTGTGACAATTTCCAGGGTACTCTATCAAGCCCTGATTTCTGGGTCTCACAGGGCCACGAAGTGTATTGCCATGTAACGCTGACAAGGCTGCACCAGAAGCTCAGATCTCAGTGCACTGCCTGAGGCAGACTAATTGTGAAGAAACAGGGATGTGTCCTCAGAGACACAGTTCACATCAAGCCTGAAAAAAGGTCATACCATCATATGTCAGAAACACAATGGTAGTTTTCTTTGCAACATGTTAGCGGGGGAGAGTCCAAGCCATTCCGCTTCACACCAATCAGCAGTGACCCTGTGGGTTTTGGCAAATTGCCTCAGTTTGGGTAGTTTGGCACAAATAGATCAAGCAAACAGCAACAGCAGATGACTCTTTAATTTTAATTAGATGGAGGACTAATGTTTTTAAATGCAACTCAGTGTCATCTCTGAGGAACAAGAGTGCTGAACAGAAATTTCTTTACATTCCATTAAATAATGGCAACAAAATGACTGATTAATTATGAAAACTACCTTTTAAAAGCCTTGTGGGTGTAGCACAGAGATAGTTGGATGGTGACTAATTTTCCATATCATTCAATATCAGTAATTTGGATTTAAAATGAGATGAAAACAGAAATTGCCAGACTGTCTGTTCCTCCTCTATAAGGAAGGAGTAGCTAAGTGAAACCCTACCCTAAAATCCATTATGCTCAAGCACTTTATTCTATGCCAGAGCCACTGTCACCAATACTCTTGCAAAAGCTTTGTTTCAAGACAACGGCCATTCAAGCCTAAGAAGTTAATGTTGTGATTCAATAAATCCACAGCTACTTTAAGAGACTGCTTGTCATTTATGTATTTCAAATGGAGGAGCTTAATTAGATCTAAGTGCAAAGTAATGACAGCAAAGCTGCACACTCACAAGAGACAACAGCAGCAATTTCACTATGTACTTGTGGTAAATTACATGGATATTCTGGTGTAAGAGGCCTCCTCTTTCTTCTGCTGATCATCAGCCTCACTCAAGGCAAAACCAAACCTGCCACTGATCTGCTTTAGGAGAGTCCTTCAGACCAAACTTTTATTATTCTGGCACCTTCAGAGGCTGCCATCATTAACCTAAGACAGACTTAAAAGAGAAAGAAGTCGGCATAGACTAGGAACACCAAGGAAACAGTATCTATGTACTTACTTAGCAACTGCATTTATATACAAATAAACACATCTCCACTCTTTATACATTACCCACGCACCTGGCACATGGTTAATTCCACAGTCTATTACAATTGCACCAGGTTTGATCCATTCGCCTTTCACCATTTCAGCTTTACCAGCTGCAACCACCAGGATATCAGCTTTACCAACCTATAAAAAAAGCCAAATAAACAACTCTGTGTCACACCAGCAGAACTGCTTCAGTAGGAACTTAGATCAGCTTCAAATGCAGTGAAATAGTTTGCTCACCTACTGCCATCAAAGGGATGGAAGGACATCATAAGCAGTTAAAGGTAGCTAGCAGTTCCTTGGGAAGCACAAATTCCTGTAGCCAGAATTTATGGCCTATTTTCACACTCCTACCCTGCACTGTTGCTAGTCAACACTTCACAACCTCCTTTGAACTACTCCATGATTCTCAAGTGGATCACATAGACTACTTTCAGATAAAATTAAAGCCTGCATATTCTTATCTTCCTCTCTTCAAATATCCCTGCATATTTAACTGTGCTTTTCAATGCTAGAAATATACCCAGCACTCATCAGATGGCCGCCAAAAACAACCCCTGCATAGAACTCTGAGCTGCACATGACTTGTGGCAGCACTGCCTTGTGGTTTTTAAGTCCAGGACCGTGTAACATGCAACTCCAGGGAAAGCTGACTGTAATTCAGCACTAATATCCGTTCAGACAGTACTCAGTAATATCGCACAGATCTGGTTGAAAAGCTGGTGCTTTCAAGGCTCTGACTAAAGCTGGTTGTCAGTTCTTGTACTGCTTAATTCATGTTTGCTTAGGAAGCTGCTATCCCTTGGAATTTTTTCTTTTAATCTTCAAAAGAGAAAACTATTTTTAAGATTTCTTTAAGAATTACCCCTTCAATTATTAATCAACCTAATGACAGTCTACTGAACAGCAACTTAACGGCGAGAAGCACTGCAGTGTTTTTGATCTTCCTTTTGAGTTATATTCAAATACACCTACCCTCTTTTCAGCTTTAATACTTGCCTACAGAGCCTGGCAGTGTTGATTGCTCTACGTAATCCAAGTAGGTGGCAGCACAGCAACACACTATTTCTGTCACTCTCACTGCTAAAGAGGAAAATGGTACCAACTCCCAGTCATAGAAAATAGACTGGGGAGGGGGGGAAATGGAGAAAACATTTGGTCTAGCATTTCCCAGCCATTAAAGCAAAAGACCACCTGGCCTTTTCAGGAAAAAACAAACACATATGCTGTCTTTCAGGCCACTACTTGGAGATTAGGCAGGGATGATTAAATTCTCAGAACTTACATAAAGAACACAAAAATAATAACTTTATTGTTATAATTAAAATCCTCTAACTAAGGACCAAAAATAATCAAGATTCTGTTCCAACAGAAGTATTTACACCACTATCCAATGAACAGGACTAGGAAACTGTTTCAGATGAAAGACAACTTGGATCTAATGACTTAAGAGTAGCAATACACCGAGTAGCAATGTGCAGCAGGTAGCAGCAGCCTGCAGCAGATAACTCCAACCTATCAGGCATCCCTCCTGTCCTTACCTCCTCAGCCAGCGTTGAGGTCTTTGAATGGCAGGTGGTTACCGTTGCGTGATTCCAGAGCAGCAGGTCATGCATGGGAGCGCCAACAATCTTACTGCGACCAACCACTACAGCTCTTTTCCCTGCAACCTGGACGCCTGCACCACAGAAAGTGAAGAGAAAGTAAAAATAGGTCATTGTTCATTCATTCTAGTACAGACTTACTCAAACAGCCCTGAAGTGTTTTGATCAGCTTAAGTCTGGCTCAGGTACTTCAAAATAGTTTTCTTCTTCTGGGTTGAGTGTGAGAGGGAATTGGAGTTGGGAGGGCTGAAGAAAGAACCACTTCAAAACTTGCTTTTTTCCTATCTGAAAAGGCAAAGATGAAATGTGGCTTCTCAACAAACGTTTCAGTGTGAAACACAGCCACACAAGGTGCTAATTCCTCCTCTTATTGAACACTACTGCACTCATGAATAATGGATGGAAACCTCCTTACCTGTCTGCTTGATAAGCTCCATGCATCCTTTTGGCGTACAGGGAATAAAACAGTCTCCAAGGTCCCCTCTAGAGAGTTTCCCAGCATTGATGCTACTTAAGCTGTATTTTGGAAGAATAAAGGCCAAGTAAGGTTCCCAGCCTCATGATCACCACAAAGAAAAAACAAAAAGTTTCTATCTGGAGTAGCTGTCATGCCCTCCAGATTTGAACTTAGTTTACCCATCTACATCCTTCTCAGGTGCAACAGCATTGGTTATTTTTTCTGTGTTGATGGGTTTATCAGAGTCAAGTGGCAGCTGCACTATAAAGCCATGGACAGCAGGGTCTCCATTCAAAGAGGCAATGCACTTGAGGACCTACAACAAGTAAAGACCAAAAACCTAATGACCAATAAACTGAAATATAACTGATGCAAAGAAAAAAGCACAATCCTATCTGGATTAACAGACACAAAAAATGTTTAGTTTTTCCACTCAAGAGTATAAATTACTCATATTTTTATTTTTAGAAAAATACCTGTTAAAGTCTCTAAATTTTACATCGTAGTGTTTTTGTCTTCTTTTAAAAAGAAAAAAAATCTCAGCAAGTTCCAGTTCTTTTTTCATGAGTTAATATCTATGGGCAACCAGTCTTTTTTTTTTGTACAATGAGAGAGCAAATATAAGTTTATCTCCTGAGCTCAAAACCAGAATTATGGGGGTATTTTTTAAATTATTGGCTGTATTACTTACATCAGCTTCTGTTGCTGTGTTTGGCAGTTTTATGTGGTTGGCACTGATCCCAATCTGCAAATAAGAATACCAAATAATTATCTGATTTCTGAAATGACATCAAAGATTGATCTGGCTATGCTCTCAGTCCAGGCCAGCCACAGCTATATTCTGTCACTCTTAGCAGGTCTATCTCCTGCTCCTGTGGCTACAGTCCTATTATTTGGAAATACTATCAGTGAAAGAGAAGAAGAAAGATTAGTGCTTTGCTTACTTAGATTGGTTCATACTTCAGCTGTCTCAATATAACAATATCTTGGCTTGACAGCATACTGCCTTGAAATGCCAGCAGAGATGATACCAGCTATCACCTAGGGTAACAGGGACTCCTCTATGTTCCTAACCCTGCTGTAGCATGTAATGAACCACTCAGTGACAGATGCAAGGCAACTGCAGGTACAAGACATTCAGGGAAGAAAAACACATGGCCACAGGTCAGGAAAAACAGAGCATCAGCACTTCAAACACATGTAACTTAGGAGATGATCTCACAAAAAGTGGCACCAGCCCACACAGTTGTTACTGGAGTACCCCACCTGGCCAAGTGCCAGGTAACACACCTATACTGTTTCCTTCTAAGAAGGAATTCAGGCCAACACTGGTTTCTCCAATACAGGCAAAGCTTAGACAGAACTATTTGATTTGCATTTGTTTTTTCATATTCAGATTTGACCTACTGTAGGAGGGTCAAAAGAAATATTAAGATTTGGGGCATTACCTCAGCAGCAGCCTTCAACTTCATGTTAATGTAGAGGTTCGAATCATCCCGATTTCCAACCTAAGGTTGAGAAGACAGTTGAGTCACACTGCAGAGTAGAGACTCAGTGACAGGCTCAGACAGGCTTAACCCTTAGCACCCTTGGCTTCCTCTGAGCTACACCAAGGAGAGAGAGGTATTCTTCAATAACTGTAAACACACTGATAGAGGCTATAAGTAGCTGGAGCTAACAGGAAAGTGTTCTTTCAAGTAAGAGGCAGCTAAAGACAACTTGTCATCTCCTGCATAAACACTATTCACACCTAAGAAACACAGTACTCTCCAAAGCAGAAAATACTGCCTGCCTTCTCATCTAAGAAAGTTAAATCTCTAGCTAATTAACATGATCAGCAGGTGCTGATAACATCCAATTTTCTGATTAAGGATTTCAGAAAAGTTGTGCCTCTTTGATACCCAGGAATCTTAATTTGATGCATATACATGTGCCTCACTGGAGAGATTTCTTCCACTTCTGTTTTGTACTTTGAGAATTCTCCTGACAAAGAAAAAACAACAAAACAAGAACAAAGTGATGCACAAAGACAAAGCAGCAAGTGGAACAAATGCCTGTAGTTTTTGGCAGTATTGGTGTTTATAGTACAACTGTGTTTCAGAAGGCTGCTTGCATCATCCAGTATATTTTGTTAAAAGGTAATAGTCCTTGTAACCATAAGAAAATGAGGGGCAAATAAGGAACAGCTGATAAGCAAACTCTTGAAACCCCATTCCCTGGTACTCAGTAGCTACCCCTGGTTCTCACACCGATTACAAGCTGCAGGGGTGACTGTATTACCTGATCACCCAACATACACTGGTTTTTCTTCCCTAGAGTGAGATAAAGGGGCTTTCCCCTTTAAAGTTTGCTGGATTTAGGAAAAGGTATGCCTTATACAGGGCAGGAAAGAAGGAAGAGAGTGGGCATCAGGAGGTGTCAGCAAACAAACCACATATATTGTGCAGAAGAGGACATTCCTGACTACAGGACAAGAAATAAAGATTAACTGACTTATTCAGGGAACTCAGAGGACAACAGATAACTCCCAAGAAAAGAGCACATACTGTGTGGGGTGCTCCATATCAAAACCAGCTAACTGTCCTGACTTAACTGAAAAATAGACAGCTGAGAATATCAGTATTGGGAGATGAAATCCAAGCCCAGACTGTTTGGTAGCTTTTGAAAGTGTCAGAGAGCCAGAGAGCAAACACATTGTAAAGAACTCTGAGACAAGCCAGGACTGAACAGAACACAGCCCAACTAAGAAAAAACTTCAATAACACTACAAGACAGCAATTTTTGAAGACAGTTTTCCAGGTCAGCAGTTTATCAACTTCCATCAAAGCATCCCTTACTAAATTTTAAATAAAAGACCTTCCCCCTTCCTTTTAAACACCTGAAGATAAGTTTTCTGTAGAGATGACCTTCTTAAAGCTAATGGAAAAGAAAACCAGAAAAAAAACCAAACCACAAACAAATTTGTTCCTGGCACTGAAAAGGAGCATGGTCTTTGTCTGCTATAGTGGTCTTAGCACTGGAACCCAGAGACAGGCACCAAGAGCTCTTCAGGAGCCCAAAATACTGCATAAACACAGAAGCCAACTTCTCTAAGCAGCCATTTTCAGTCCATCAGTTTTTTTGTGGCCACACAGTTTCTTCCTGTTACATGACATTTGCTACTGCTAGTCACCTCCTGATCTAAGTGCAAAGAGCTTCCATTTTTCATAGTTGCAAGAAAAAAAAAAAACAAAATCACCTTAATTCTGACAAACACAGGCCAAAACCCTATACTTATGAGTGCTTTTTCCTTCTGCAAGTGATTTTGTGTAGACTCTAGCATTCACTCACACTTCTGACAGACATCAAACTCATCAATGGGATTTTGTTCTATCCCCTGCACTCAAAGTCTTCTGGCCAAAGGTGTTTTTGGTTGGTTCCCCGCCCCCCTTCTCTCTCCATGTTCTGATGTAACAGCAGACCAAATCCCTTAGCAAACACCTCATTTCAAAGATTCCTGGCACAAACACATCTTCAAAAGCTGACAAGCTTTGGGCCTTGGAATAGAGTCCAAATGCAGAGACCTGGAATAGAGTCTACAAGCATTTTCTTCTTAATAGGCAAGAACCTGCTTTCACCATTTCACAAACATGATGCTCAGAGAACTGCAAGGGTCTGATGAAAAGAAAAAGGAAAGGGAAAGGAAAGGGAAAGGAAAGGGAAAGGAAAGGGAAAGGAAAGGGAAAGGAAAGGGAAAGGAAAGGGAAAGGAAAGGGAAAGGAAAGGGAAAGGAAAGGGAAAGGAAAGGGAAAGGAAAGGGAAAGGAAAGGGAAAGGAAAGGGAAAGGAAAGGGAAAGGAAAGGGAAAGGAAAGGGAAAGGAAAGGGAAAGGAAAGGGAAAGGAAAGGGAAAGGAAAGGGAAAGGAAAGGGAAAGGAAAGGGAAAGGAAAGGGAAAGGAAAGGGAAAGGAAAGGGAAAGGAAAGGGAAAGGAAAGGGAAAGGAAAGGGAAAGGAAAGGGAAAGGAAAGGGAAAGGAAAGGGAAAGGAAAGGGAAAGGAAAGGGAAAGGAAAGGGAAAGGAAAGGGAAAGGAAAGGGAAAGGAAAGGGAAAGGAAAGGGAAAGGAAAGGGAAAGGAAAGGGAAAGGAAAGGGAAAGGAAAGGGAAAGGAAAGGGAAAGGAAAGGGAAAGGAAAGGGAAAGGAAAGGGAAAGGAAAGGGAAAGGAAAGGGAAAGGAAAGGGAAAGGAAAGGGAAAGGAAAGGGAAAGGAAAGGGAAAGGAAAGGGAAAGGAAAGGGAAAGGAAAGGGAAAGGAAAGGGAAAGGAAAGGGAAAGGAAAGGGAAAGGAAAGGGAAAGGAAAGGGAAAGGAAAGGGAAAGGAAAGGGAAAGGAAAGAAAAAGAAAAAGAAAAAGAAAAAGAAAAAGAAAAAGAAAAAGAAAAAGAGAAAAAGAAAAAGAAAAAGAAAAAGAAAAAGAAAAAGAAAAAGAAAAAGAAAAAGAAAAAGAAAAAGAAAAAGAAAAAGAAAAAGAAAAAAAAAGACCCTCCCAAAACAAAACAACCAACCCCAAATCCCCAAAATGTTTCTGGGCCCTGGTTTTTGGGGAAAAGAGATCACAGAACTGAGTCACCATCCCACAGGGAATTCTGCTCTTCTGCTCCTTATAAAACATTACCACTTGCAAGTCAGCTTTGATGAAGCTCATGATGCTGATGGAGCTGTGCACTTCCCGCTGCAAAGCGACACAGATTTTCTGCAGTTGTCATTAAAGGAAACAATACCTGCAAAATCGCGAGTCCTGGTCTGAAGCCTGGAAATTTCTCTTTCATCTCAACAACTTGCTGTTTTAGTCTCTCTCTCACTTGTCTGAAGAGGGAAAACAAAACAAGGTAGAAGTTAACCAAGGGGCTGAATTCTCATACAGTGATAAGTCAGGAGTTGAAAAAAAGACAGACGAGCAGATTGGCAAACATATACTTATGCCTTGAGTACACAAGTCCCAGCAACCTCCAAATAAGATTAATGTCCATAAATCAATAAGACACTTTGGAAGTTTCATTCAAACCTATTTTAATTTTTAAGTCCACATTGTGCAGGATACAAGGATAAAAAAAAAAATACAGAATTTGGCATGGAAGTTTCTGGAAATTTCAAACTCCCTACTCAAAAGCAAATCCTCTTTCCACATATATGCTGTAACAAATCTACCTGTCTTCCACAGGCTCCAGTCAACACTGTCACACATGCTGTCCTGGTAAAGAACGATGAATCTACAATAGCAAAACTCTGGAAAACAGCTAAACAAACAGGAGTTATGCAAAGATACATCTCTTCTACTGTCAGTCAATACTATGTGCTTCTATTTCCTGCCTGCTTGGCCTAACTCAGGCTAGATCCCACCTTCCTGCCTTCAATCTGCTTCTGTGCCTGTCAACACTCATGTGAGAAAAAGCCCCCAGCCCCAGGGCTTCCAAACAAAGCAAAGATTTTTCCATGGGAGGAGGAAGGAGAACGCGAGGTGGACAGAGGTGAAGCAGTGAGCAAAATTAGCTAAGTCCTGGTACACAGCTCAGGTCAACTCTTCAGTGAAGACAAGTTTAAGGATACAATTATTGAAACTTTGTAATGGAAGCATGACAGGATTCACTGATCAGCTAACCTAGCTCAGATGTCAACTCATACCCAGTCTGTCATGCAAGGTTTTAGAAACAATGAGTACCCACCACAGATAAATCAGCTGCAGACAGCCCTGTCACCACCTTCCCCAGCTTTGCACTCCTCTCTGATTTCTCAATCACTGTCTGGCCCCATGCACATGACCCTTCACCAGTGAAGGTGGTGAGGAAGAGGTCCTGGTGCCAGGCCCAATGTTCTTTTTTGAATGTGAAATTCTGTCAAAAGCCTGGGTGCAGACCCAGCACCACTGCTCTGTCTCCTCACCAGAGGCAGTCGGCATTCAGAGAGACAAACTGACCAGTTGTGCCCATCTCATGGGCTCACAGCACTGGACAGGGGCCGTGGACCTTCAACGCAAACATAGGAGATACTTGTTCAGAGGCAAAAGTCAGGTCAGCAAACCTCACAGGACACTAGAGGCTTGACAGGCCTGTTCTCCACGTGATCTCCAGCCCATGTCCCACTGACTGTTCTCAAAGAGATGAGAAGGTGTTACCATCGTGCTTAGTAAATCTACCCTGCTTCAAACACCCTAGTGTTTAAAAAACAGATGGTCTCCTTGTGCTCCTCACCTTTGAATCAATATCATAAGGTCTGCTACCTCCAAAGTGGAAACAGACTTCCCAGACTGGAGGAGGTGCTGTTGGTGCAGCAAGGGTGCAGGGACAGAGTGTAGCTGATGCCAGCTGGGATTCCTGCTATACAGGGAAAATCTGGGATGACAGATAGCCAGTGAAGCCAACTCTATCCGGCAACTATGAGCTCCAAATCAGAAATGCTAGAGGCAAGAAGAAATGGAAATGGTTGCAGCACATGGCTCTGCTGCAACCCAGCAGCACTGATCCCAGGGGGCAGCTGCAGCTGGCTCAGCTAGAAGCAGCCCTGAGGCTGTCCTAGGTCCTGTCTCGAGGGGAATCACACAGTCTCCTGCTCCATCCCAAATCAAGCATCTCTCCTGCTGCATCCCGAATCATGTGGTCAGAGCTCTGCTGCACCTGAGGAACAGGTTCAGAGTATTTAAGTTTGTGTCTGGCCAAGCTGTTCAAAGTCTCTTAACAAGCTTCGGTAAAAGAGGTTGTTTTCAGTTATACTCAAGCAATAGTAGCTCCCAGGCTTCCTTTAGCTATCACCTCTGTGAAAGACTTGACACTAAGACTGGCTTGCTATGACACTGTTTTCCAAACTTATCAGCTTTGTCCTAGCAATTCTTCATCCTGACGTTACAAAAGTTCATCTGCTGGGTGGCAAAATCACCAACTGCTTCTCCTTACACTCCAGCTGTAAGCCCCTAGAGAAGGCACCCAGTCTACAGGTGCAGACACACCAGGGCCTGAGCTGACAAGCAGCCTGTAAGAACAACACAGTGACCACAAGGAGCATCAGAAAGCCCCTGTGCATGGCCTGCGAGCGGGTGCTGTGGGCCAGCTCTTTGAGGGACCTGTTTCTGAGAACAGCCTCTGGTGTTCCAGTAAGGAAGGCACAGCACTGGTTTGTGGCCTGCAAACAGAAAGAAATGCAAACAAACATGAAATGTATCATAATTTATGTTATAGTAAAGCCCTTATAAGGGACAGTCAATTGGAAAGGGTCTCAGGTCTCGATTTTACTTTTAATCCAGTCTTCTCAGTGGAGGAGAATCAGGCCCACCCAAGGGTCTAGTCTCCCCCTGTCCTCTGTGAAGCCGGGCTGTGACATGCTTTCACCCCCAGCAGCCATGACTCTTCACATCTTACATTGCTGTCATTTTCTGTAATTAGGCACCAGCTCACTTCCCCTTCAGCTACAGAGGAAAGGTAACACACAAACACACACACGAAGTGGTGCTGCCAGCACTGATTTGCTTTAGGAGCCTTAAATCAAGAAATCACTTGTTAGACAGCCACCTAGTGTCAACTACCGCTGCTCTCTAGTTACCAGAAAAGCAACAGGCGCAGAGGTTTGAGAAAAAGTTAAGGCAAAAAAAATGTAAATACTTGGCTTAACTCTGCAGACTTACAAATACATTAATAAATAAACTTTGCAAGCCAGTAGCTATTTAGTAATACAGTTTGCCAAATTCTATTGTCAACTTCAGGTCTTCACAAAGATAAAAGTTCATATTGATAAATCAACGTTTTTTCACTAGCTATATGAAAACACTTTTAAGTCTTCAAACATAAATTTGCAGTTGTATGTGCCTGTTTCTCCAAAAGCCTTCCCTTTGACACTAAGACCTCTCCCGTGCCCACTTGCCCTTCCACAAACAAACTGAAACTGCAAACAAGGGTCCAGGGTCCACACAGGTTAAGGACAGCACATGGCTCTAAGCATACAGTACAAAAGCCAGCTCCAAAGATTAAAGGACTTGTTAGCCTGCCTTTCTCTAGACTGCAACAGTGAGCTGAACTTAAATTCATTAAGTGAATTTCCCAGAACAGCAAAGGACAAACCACGCTCCTGCAGCTCTGCTGTCACAGGAGGGAGAAGCACAGCTCGCAAGCCAGTGCTGCCCCAGGCAGACCCCACTACCACACCCATGGGATTCTGTACACGCAATGGCTCTGGTGGCTGTGGTGGGAGAGGACACTTCACCAAGCTGAACATAACACCAGGCTGTGTTTCTGTCCAGGGCCCAGGTATCTACATGAATACTACCAAATGTATCACCTGCCAAATGCCTACTTCAGCAACAGCAATACTCTAGAAGAGGCCTTCTCCTAGGGGTTTGGCCTCACTGCCTGGATCTCAAGATTCCCCAAAGGTATCAGAAATGCTCTTCCTGTGGCCCTCCAGAAACGGCCATATAAAGGTGATGGTCCTCCCCAGGTCCTGCACCATCTTGGTCAGAGCTGTTGTCCCGACAGCCATTCCTCCTTACAGCCTGCAGCACTCTCACTGCTCGCTTTTGTTGTCCCCATGACAAACAAACAACTGCAGCATGTAGAGACAAGCTTCCCCTTCCGCAGACCACCACGGCACTATGTCCTAGCTAGCAGGACGCTGCTTTATCTTCAAATACTGTGAAGGGGCTGCAAGCAACTGTGCCACTAAACATCCTCCTGGCATCCCAAAGAGGAGACAGAAAGGAGTCTCTCCTGGGGGCTGTCACAGGTTGGCTGGCCCAGGAGTGGCCCTGGCATGGGCAATGGCTTGGCAAAATCTATTTGAACACTGCTGGTAAATCATCTGATGGCTCCAGTTGAGGGAAGAAACTGTTCAGAGAACAGAGCTGGAATCTGTTCACAAGTCTCCTGCCCTACCACTCCATGATCCTGGCACACTGTCATTATCTCATAGGGGAACTGCCTGCTTTCTTCTACCACTTCCACGCTCTCACAGTGTTTAACCACTCTTTTGGTTGTGTCAGCTCAAATACTTGTCCGAGCACTCCCCAGGCCAGATAAATAAATGAAGATGCTTTTGCTTTTTCATCATGTCCAGAACCCTGGTCCAATGAGGGCCACAAAATGGCTGAGCTGAAGAAGCAATCATCTGTAGGGGATGGGACAGGCAGCATTTGAGGAACCTCTCAAATGTGGCTGGGTACCAGCAGAACAAGAGCATGTAAGCTTCACATAAAGTCGAGTCTTTAAAACTTAGATGAAGAGTTTGGCCTATACATGAGTTACAACACCATGAACTGGCATGACCAGCTTCCCACGCTGCAATGGCAACCAGGTCAACCAGGTCTGCATCCTGCTACCACAATTAACACCCAACTATCAGGTGATTTAATCAGAGGACAATGTAACAGAAATAGGTAAGGACTCAAACTAAGTTTGTGGGGCCACAAGCACTTCAGCCAGTACTCTAGGCCATATTTACAATGGTCTGTCTTCACAAAGAGTGATATTAAGATTTTCTTCCTTCCACAAAGGAGACATGGCAGTCCCTTTCTCTTAGGACTCCTCCTTTCCATGTAATCTGGTGCTGATGTGCATGGATGACAGCACTGTGGCCCTGCCATCCACCAGAAAATGTTTTCACCTAGCTTGGAACCTCTTTGGAGCAGGGCCCATTTTTAAAATTCTGTGTCTGTAAAACACCTAACACAAGGGGTTCCCACTCCTATTTGGGGCTGCTCAGTGGCACTGAGCTGTACTGGACCACACAGTACACTTTCTAGGTGTGAACTAGCTTTATCTCCTCATAAAGTTTTCCTTATTTAACAAGCAAGCTCTCTCGCTTACTCTCTCTCACACAAGGTATTTATCCTCTTTACATGCTTCACAAAAATAAGAATGCCACTGCCTACCTGATTTTTGTTTAAATAACTGACATGACTCTGAATTAGGTATTTTTTTCACCTCCCTTTGGGGAAGGGGTGATCGGTGGCAGGAGAAGAAAGTTCATAATACTGAAGAGTTTTGATTTAAAACACACATAGAAACTCAGAATTACATAGCTGTTAACACTACTTGATTGATTCACCTCATCTGTTAATATTTGACTGACTTACAAACAAACACTTTTCCCGAGTAAAGGATAAAGTAACAAAAAACACCTCCCAAAAGATAGTAACTGAAAAGACTTTGCAGTTGAGTCAAGTCAAAACCACCCCCTTTCTACAACAGCCAATTCAGTTGAAAATTCCTAGAAAAGCCACATGCCTATCTTAGCTTCTGCTGCCAGACTCTTGGCCTGTGGCTGGACTCTGGACAAAGAGAATCCTCTGCCCTTCTCTAGAGGGTCTGGAAGAAAAGGACAGGTATCTGCAGAGTGGATAGCCCATTTCCTCATGCCTCCTTCAGGTATTCCACTAGGAAAAAGCAGAACTACGTAAAGCCCATTCCTGCAGAGCAAACAATGGTTTTGCTTCACTGGACATAAATACATCAGAAATAAACGAACTGAAGGAGGACAGCTGCATAGCTGCAAGTATTTTTCAATTTTGTGTTTTCTTCAGGTTGAGCTTTTATTTCTTTGGAAGACAGGCTTCAGCCGAACACCTCAGAGCTGTGCTAGAAACTAAGCAATCCTTTCTCCTGTATGTGCCTATTAAAAGCTTGTGCTTCTCAGGTATTTGCATAGCATTACAAAGGTTCTCATCTCTGAAAATAGCTGCTAATGTAATACTGAAAACAAATAAATTACAAAAATGCCACCACTGTATCTATAAATTAAAAGAAACAAAGTGATACACTGCCAAGGAAGCTACGAGTTTTAAGGTGAATGCTCAGAATCCCTCCAAACACATTCATTGTACTCAGGCCAGCATCTTTACAGATTTCTAGTCACTCTAAAATTGGAATAACGTATTGCTTGAAAGGATCTACTACACTTTAGGGGCACTTCCTATGCCAGAAAAAGGAAACCTGCAGTACGCATGGGACTACGTACCACCAGCACCACATACATGGCATGCAGACCACACTGGCTTCAAGACTGTCAAAAGCGTTAAGGTCTAAGGAAGCACACAAGATTGGGAGACTGCAATATCCAAGTGGTACTGGGCCAAAATTACCAGCTAAAAAATATGCAAGCGGCCTTTCATCATGGATATTGACATTCAAGACACATTAGACCGACTTTTCAGAGATGCTACACTGTCAGTTGGATGTAGATGTGTTGTATGCAGCAACACCTAATATTGGGTCTAACAACTTTGCAGAGATTACTATAGATCATTTCAAATTTATACTTTCTGTCCAAATTTTCTGGTTATAGAGAGGAGGTACTGAATGAACCTACCTAACCGAACCCCATTTAAACAGAGTATCACAACAAAGTGGTATCAATTGCTTAGCACTGTTTCCCTAAAGATAGTGGAATTTGTTTAGCTTTCTCACCTGTATGTATAGTAGCAGTAGTAAAAAGAAGCAAACTAAAAGACACATCGCAGGGTCACCTATACTCAGGGCTGGCCAGCTGAGTAAAAGCTGAAAAGCAGAAGGAAGCTTTTTCCCTTGGGGTCTGTCAAATCTTTCAAATAGCTGGACAACCATGAACATTCATCTTAATCCAATACATGGACTAATTTATTTTGTTTTAAAAATGAGTGACCAACACCTGTATAGTATGAACACAAAGCCCATACCTGAAGCTCATACCTTTCATAAGGGCAGTTAATGACAGGACAAGGGGAAATGGCTTTAAGCTGAAAGAGGGGAGGTTTAGATCAGATATTAGGAAGAAATTCTTCACTGTGAGGGTGGTGAGACACTGGAACAGGCTGCCTGAGGAAGCTGTGGATGCCCCCTCCCTGGAAGTGTTCAAGGCCAGGTTGGATGAGGCTTTGAGCAACCTGGTCTAGTGGAAGGTGTCCCTGCTGATGGCAGGGGGCTTGGAACTAGGTGATCTTTAAGGTCCCTTCCAACCCAAACCATTCTGTGATTCTATGGAAGCACAGGTTCCCAACTCCTGTGCATAAAGCATCGTAACAGCAGCATTGCATAAATACACAAACACTGCAGGTCAGCTGCCCACTTCGCACCTGCCTGGGCATCTATCTCAGCGCAAAGATGCTGAGCGATCACAAGCCGCTCTGCTGGGTGCTGCCACCGAGAACCAAGCAGACACACCAGCCGGGTTTCTAGGGGGCAATGATAATACTTTAGCTTCATTTAAAGATCTTTAATACCACCTTCATTTAGTAACTCCCGGGAAGATGTGAGTTCTAAACGCAACGTAGTGTAAAAGCTTTAGGGTGTCTTTCAACCGCTTCGTCCCGGGGACTGAGCCAGAGCAAAGGTCACCGCAGCCCCACTCCCCTGGCCAGCTAGGCTGGGTCCCCCGGGGCACCCCCCAGCCCGCCAGCCGCACTGGTTCCCTCCCTGATCGCAGCCATCTCGAAGGGTAAAAATTCCCGCGGCTCCCCACAGCCTTTCCCCGCCCGAGGAAACTCCCGCCCCCGGGCGCACGGCGGGAAGGGAGGGCGGGCAGCCCCGCGGTACGTACGCAGAGACTATCTTGCCGCTGAGGATCTCGGCGGGGGCCATGGCGACGGCGGGGAAGCAACGGCCGAGTGCGACAGGGTCCACGGAACGTCTGCGGGACCTGCTGCCCCCACGACTGCCCTACTCCGCGCCCCACGTGGGCCCAAACTTTCGGCGGCCGCCGGTCCCAGCGCGCAAGCGCTTCCCCCGCCCCGGAGGAGGGAGGATAGGGGGAGGATAGGGGTAGCGAGGGGCGGCCGTGGGCTCCCCCCACGGTGGTGACGGGGCCGTCTTTTCTCCCCCGCTCCTCCCGCCGCCGATGAGGGTGGCAGGCGAAATGGCCGCCAAAAAGCCTCGGAGGCGGTGCTCCCGGCGCCGGCCTTTCCTGGCGACCTGCTCTGCGGAGAACGGGCCTGGGCGGCGGGGTCGGCTGCAGGAGGTGGGAGGGGAGAGCCGAGCAGAGCGAAAGCGGCTTCCCGAGATGAGGGGCTGAGTGCGCGGTGGGGAGACACTACCAGTCCGGAGGGGCTGCGGTGACGGTCTGCTGCCGGTGGGCTCTGCACAGTGAATTCTTGGTCGTAACTTTATGAAAATGGCAAATCTGTATAAGAATAATCTCTGTGTCTCGTGACCTGGGGTAGTTCTGTGCTACTCCAGAGAGGTTACGCTAAGAATAATTCTTATTCTTCGGGATTTCAGTACATCTGTCCAACATGAGGGTGTCACACCACTGGCTAGCCAGTGTAGAAAGAGGGCAATGAAGAGGGCAGAATTGTGGCCTGAAGTTCATAGTTGTCAAGAGTGAAAAACCCGTTCCTAACAGTCGCATGCAAGGGATGTACTTGAAATAGGTAATGCATTAGGAGTGATGAAGGTGTAGATTCCCGTCAGGCAGCTGCTCAGATCCATGCAGTCCTCCATGTGCAGTTACCTACATAACCAAGGCTTTTCCTTACTCTGCAGACCAGCACAGGCACTTTAGGACCTTGCAGAGAGAGCCACCTTTCAGTGGTTTTCTCATACAGATGGCAAATAAGTAATTAGAGTCCAGCCTGAATTGGAGATACCAAAAGCAGTTAAATGTCACTGAGGCAGACTTGCTCTGGCAAGAGAGCATCATGACCCAGAGAAGTTAAGGAACTTGTCAGTGTTCCCTGCTAGTATCTAGCACATGGTTAGAAAACAGGTCCACAGTGCAAGAAAGCAGTGATAAAAAGGTCAGGGACAGGGATCTGGCGGCTTGGGATCAATGATGGGATGGACCCATGGCATTAGGTTGCTGTTGAGGAGTAGTGGGACGTTCCTGTGCCTGCAGTAAAGCAGTACTCTTATGGGACCCAGCCACATCTGCTGCATGTGGTGGCAGTACAGCAAAGAAACAGGGTGATCCCACTGCAAATTAACAAGCTATGGAGAATAGGGCTTGGATGCTACAACAGCGATGTTCCCGCTGAGAATTTAAAAGGCCTGTGTGAAGTGCTTTCACATAGATCTTGCTTTACATAGAATGCAGAGGTTTGGAAAAAGAAAGTGCTTGTTCCAGAGAGTTTGCTGAGAAAGCATTCAATCCCGCTACCCCGTCCTGCAATCGGTTCACAGGTGGATTTTGGGAACTGTCACATTTTGAGAAGGGAGAAGTGCAGGCCTCACCGCTTCCACCTGGGGCACGAAACTATGGAGATAGAAATATATGAGGCCCTTCTGTTTCAGAACCTTTATGCTTGCTTCCCTGGTATTCTAGGAGGGGAATATAAACCATAGATAGTTCAAAGCTTCTCTGAGGATAAGGCTTCTGTTCTTTGTGTTTCCTTTCATAGCCTAACAGGTTACATCTTTTCTGCTTTTTTCTGCTTTCTTTTCTGCTGGGGGGAGAGCTTGTTACCTCAAGTGATTAAACTATCTTAACAGTGTTGTAATTGTAGGATTAAAGGTCAGAAATTTATCTTTAAAAGTGACTTGAAAAAGACAAAAAGCTTTGCATTACAGGGCTTTTATATGCTGCATAGAAAAGGCTAGAAAGAACTTCTTTTTCTCTTCTTTGATTATGTATTCCCTGTATTTCCTGGAATGCTCCAACTGGCACTCGCAGTATTATATAATCAAAATTGAGATTACACAATTAACTGAGAGAAGGGATTTTTCTAGGCTGCTTAAAATTCTGTGCCTTATTTGTTTCTTCTGTTGCTTTTATCTGAGGCCTGAATGAACTCTTGCTGGGGGGGAAGGGACACAGACCCCTGTGTTTAAAATAAAAATGCAAAAGATGGACTTCTTCAGTTAAGGACAGGATAAGCTCACAACAACTTTTGCCAAAAAAAAAAAAAGTCGACACTCAGGATGGTGGTGTAAAATTATCAGGAAAAGAAAAAGAAGAAAACTGCTTTATTTAAAATATTCAGGTGACCTTATTTGCAGAGTGAGCAGAAGAAGCTCTTTTCATCAGGAGTTGTAGATTCCTACCCAGAGTTGCTAACTTGCATGAGCATTAATGTCACTTGCTGCTTTTCATAATTCCTCAGCTCCTGAAAAAAAGATGTCTCATGCTGACAGGTAAAACTTTGAAAATGACCTGAATTTACTGTAGAAGCTGAAAAATAGGAAAGAAAATGAAAATAATTCCAAACAACTTCTATTATTTCATTATTTTTGAATAAAATTCTAATTTTTGGGAAGGACAGACTCACACATTTTAAATGCTTATGCCAGAAAATCAGACTAGCTAACCTCTTTTTATCATAGCAGGAAGTTCTTCTGTATTTCTAACTTGTCTCGTGTGGCAGTCAAGTACTAAAGCCGAGATTGTTATTCAGGAGTTGTGTGTGTCATGCCTTTATGTAAGAACATGTTCTTTAACATTTATTCTGAATTGTCATCCTGAGATTGAAATACTGTAAATGGAGTGGGAAAGGAACAGAAAAGGGATTATATGATGAGAAATGGCTGAACAGACCCTTCTCAATTCATATCAGAGCCAAATGCAGCCCTGAAATGCAGTTAAAAAAGGCTATTATTAATGTATAGGAAATCTCACAGAAACAGTGGCAAAGGAAACAAACATAGTGCAAATGTTTTCAAAGTTGACAGCAACAATCAATGTTTTATGCTTTCAGTACAATTCTTTTCACCATGTTAATGCAAAAGAATGAGAAAAAAGCTAATACCATGACAAGAACAGACAGCCCTGAGCACAGTCTGTTTTGTACCAAAGCAGACTTCTTTTCTAATGGCTGCTAGGATGAAGAAGGATAAAACCAGTTACTTCAGGATAGGCTGAAGCCTCACAGTTAGAGAGACTCTGCTCTGAGTGTTGTCCTAGACCAGTTGTTCTGCCTCACTCACCTCCCTGCCATGTGTCCCTGGGTTTGATTTGGCAGCTCCCACAGTTTGGTTGTTTACCTTTGCATCCACCCCCTCTTACCCAATATGTCAAAAGTCATGGAGCTTGTTCTTTAAAAAAGCCATGAAGGCTGCAAAGAGCATGCCAGAACGACTTTCAGTGTTACCAGTGAGCTAACAGGTACATCTCTGGTGGCACAGGGCCCCAGAACCTGCAGTTTGTTATGAGAAACTGACCCTGAATCAGCGGACTCGGGAAGAACATTAGGCTTTGCTTCACTCACTAAGTAGGACAGTTAGGATAGGATATTGCCTCCAGTAAATAAGGAGGAACAGAAAACTTAGATTAGCTTCATAAACCTTGGTCAGAAAAGAGATTTTGAGAAAGCCTGTTTGCAGGAGCACACCAGAAAAACAGTATTAGACTTTGATTTTTCAAACACTTATGGGGAACCTTTCCTTTTTAGAGATGACTCACTGAACAAAGCAGGATTGGTTAAATGAGTGACATTACTCTAGAATGTACCTTGCGTACCATGATGGAGAACACAACTTTGTAATGAAGTAACAGTGGCATGTTTAAAAACATGCAATTGGTCAACTCTTCCTTTGATGAGAAGATGACTGAACTTTGACGTAAGGGTTGAGATTGACCTCAGTGTACATGCTTTGAAATAGCCCTTATAGTTAAGCTGTGTTGATGTAAGACTAGATAGCATGAGCTAATGTTTGTTCCATCTTAAAGTGTTCCCTGAGTGTAGTTAGCCCCTGATCTGTTTAGCTATCAATCTCATGTGCCCCATCCTTTTTAGACATGCCACGGAAATAACAAGTTGATGATGCAGCCAGCCATTGCGCAGTCACTGCAAAAGTAGCTGTCCTGGGTTAAGATGGTATTTGCTGTCTGGCCTTCTCCTCAGGGCTCCTGGTCTGATGCCTGAACAAGCAGAACAGAGACTTGGAGTGCTCCTCATCCACTTAAGTGCAAAGGCAGATAAATTAATCAAATCGCTTCCAAGAGCAATTTTAACTACAATGAACTGATTTTTTGTAAAGCAAGTGAAGGGTACTTTCATCATAGGCTTTTCTGACAGGGAGGTAAAGCTGGTTGTGTCCAACAGTAACAACAGGCCTCAGAAGTGCTTTTCTGACCCCCGTCTCAAACTTGCCATTCGCTTGCCTGCCATGCAGGGATTTTGTATTGACCATAGGTTATCTCTCACTCTAAAGACAGCAACAACCAGCCCAGACTATCTCCAGCCTTCCACTTGTGTTGTTATGCCAGTGACACAAGTTTGTACATACTTGAGTGCATTTTCCGGTGTCTACTTTTCTTGTTGCTCTTTTAACTAACTTCCTTTAGCTACATCACCTCACCTTTCACAGAAATCTTCCAACACTTCTTATTGACCTCTTAGGGATTCTGTTGAAGAAAGATGTCTTGTTAACAGTTTGATGAATTTTGTGTCACACCGGATTCCACTCAGAACAGTGCCAGAGTGCTTGGTAAATATGGGCCCTAGGTTGTCCTGACTCCTTGATGTTAAGAGATAATTCAGAGCAAAGAAACCATTTCCTAAGTAGTCCTCTCTCATACATAAGAACCATTCCTAATACTTTTACAGCATGTTGTGGTACTCATGCAATAAACAACAGCCTAATTCAGTATCCCGGCCTGCTTGTGAGTAATGTGTTACCACATTTTCCAGATAAGGTAACTGAGAAATAAGGACTAATTGATTGCCTAAAGCAAAATATAAACACAAGCACTGGGCTGTGATTAGCTAGCTTGTCGTTTCCAACTCCTGCTTATTCTCTTTGGCTAATAATTTTTAGTTAATGGCTTGTGGCTACATAGGACTTTCCCCCTTTTGTCCAACTACTAAATTTCACTATAAGACTATGAAAAACACATTTCCAATATTTTTTATTAGAAATACTCATTATACATATTCCACCTTTCTAACTGTGTAGGGAGTTGCACACACTGACACACACAGAGGTGGGCAGGGAGAAAGATGAGTTTCAGCAATGCAGATAGAATGATGTCCAGAAAACCATCTTTCCATTGCAGTTTAATCCTCACAGCCTCTCAGATAATTCTCTGAGCCCAAGCAAAGACATCCCTGGCAGAGCAAGATTGTGTATAGCTAGTTCTGTGCCATCTCTGCAAGAACCTTCACAAAGTGCTCAGCCAAACCAATTCTGCTCTTGCAGTGTCCTACAGAGACAGGAGGAGGCTGAATGGAACAGATGCTCTGAAGTCTGTGGTAGGAGAAGTCCAAGGCTGAGATGCAACCAGCTTTCCTACACACCATAATTCCAGCAAGTGGGGTATTTGGAAATAAAAACGGGTAAATTGAGTTTTGTACATCAGATTTGGGTGATACAGTCTTTATGCATGTCTTAATATCCAGGCTGAAACACTGAGTGGTGTTTGATGATTTATGCACATCGTTTATACTTAAGCAGTTGGACCCTCAGTGTCCTTTTTCTTAGAGCATTCCTGATTCCAATACATGTCCTTCTTTCTACATAATTGCCGCTAGGTTATAGGACTGTCTATACCAGATCAGACAAAACGTTGTCCCAGCTCAGCATCATGGCTGTAATAGTGGCCAGCTTCAGATATGTGAGGAAGAATATAGAAACAGGGCAAACAGATGATATTTCTGGTCTCCAACCATTTACAGCTGAAAGAATTTCTGAGACAAACAGGATAATGGAAGTGGAGGAGAAACACAGTAAGGTTTGGGACAAACAGAACAGTTTGAATCCCCATGTCTCCTGTTCCGAGAGGTTCATGAGAAACACAGATAATTTCCTTATGATATATAATGTCTCAATTTTTCTCAACACTCAGGATCTTTGTGTGCTTCCCCTTTTGTGTAACACCTCTTGGCCATGTGAGTCTGTTGGTTAGTTTTAATGGAAACGGTATTGATAAGGTACCTTTGCATGCTGTAGTGAATGATTTTTTCCCTTATTTGATATATGCTTTTTTTTTTTGTCTCTGAAATAGGGATATATTTCCCCACTGTGCTTCATTATCTCTCTCTTTGAGTTTTTCATAATTAGACACTAATTTCTTGGCATTAAAAATAAAAATCCATATTTATCCCCCGTTGCCTGTGTTTGATGACTGCTGTTTGTAGTTAGAAAGGAACAGTAAATTGAAGGAAGAAGAGGCCATACTTAACTGCTCTGGAAAAGCAGACCTTTGTGCAATGTGCTGTTCATAAGAGCATACATATATGAAACAAAAATATTTTCCTTTCCTTGAAGGTCTCCTAATCTAAGTATTTGGAGACGAGTTTCAGCTTTTTGTGAGCACAGCTTTAAAGGAGTTAAAAGTGGAGATGCACAGATTATTCAAGTATCTCATTCTTTTTCACTCTGACCAGTATGAACAGAGGTGAGTACCAAACTCCTTTATTTATGTGCCTGTATACATGTTCATGTATTTTCCAGTTTATGTATGTTACATTACAAGCCTTTGTATCCCAAAAGTTTGTCAGCTTCTAGTCAGAGCAACCACATTGCTGCCGTTTCCTTTTGCGTAAGAGCTGTGTGATTTGTCTGGTATTTAAAACAAGAACTGCTCCATGTATAAATGAGGCAGAGCCTGGCAGAGGCACCATATTGAGAGACATGTTGCTCATGTTTGCCCTGAAGCTGTGTAGTGTGTCTGTTCCCTCATGCTCAGCTGCATCAGAAAAGCAGTAAATTAACTTTGCAAGTCTGCAGAGCTCTAGTGTCTGTCCTGCACAGCACTGGGAGAAAGATTTCTCGAAAGAACAGCAAGGCTTGCTCATGTCTACTACTGTGAACTCTCTCTGAGCTTTCAGATTCATAAACCAGAATCACAGAATGTTGGGGATTGGAAGAGACCTCGAAAGATCATCCAGTCCAATCCCCCTGCCGGAGCAGGAACACCTAGATGCGATCACACAGGAAGGCGTCCAGGCGGGTCTTGAATGTCTCCAGAGAAGGAGACTCCACAACCTCCCTGGGCAGCCTGTTCCAGTGCTCTGTTACTCAGCTTGAGATCTGATTAGAAAGTCTGTGCTGTGGAATAGTCCGTCCTTTGCTGCTGTCTCCAACAGCTTTAAATAATCCAGTGGGGCAGTGTAATGTTTTGTCCTATGGCCTGTGTCAGCTGTAGCTGGCAAAAAGCACATTAAAGGCCTGTCTGGTCCCCTCCAGGCATTGTTTTGAAGCGAAATGTTTTGACATCTCTAGCCTGTGCACCCTGGTGCGGTTGCTGTGCTTGCACACAGAGTACTTTTGGAACCCTGCTGCTTTGCAGAGCAAACCAGGAGCTTAGAGACTGGGCCTAGGGAAGAGAGAGTGACTGTTGCTTGCTCGGGCCACAGGAAGGTTAAGAGCCTGTAGACTTGGAGTGGAGCAGGAATATGATAAGCTCAGTAGAGGAAAATCTGATTGCTCTTTATGGCCTAGAAGCCTGGAGAACAAGATGAATAATCCTTCCAAGAGGAGCTGTGCCAAGCTGTGATGTTATTGGTGTCTCTTGTGCCTACCATAGCAGTGTAGGACCAGCTGGACGGTTCTGGAGGAAACTGAAACCCTGTGCTGGTCACACAGTATCAGCAAAGAAAAGTGCATCAGGGAATCAACGAGAGACCACAGATTCAGCCATAAGGCCTTTCCTGCAGGGTAACACTGACACTAGTGTGGGCATTGACCCTGTGGACACGTGTGGTGAGATGTCAGTATGGGTCAAGATAAGCAGTATGGTCTGAGCTGCTGCCACAGGAACACGTTTGGGGCCTCAGTGTTCCTTCCTTTTTCCTTCGAGGATTCAGTAGCATTCCTGGAGCTTTGTGAGGGGATCTAGTGAATGGGACAAAGAATTTTTCCTCTTTGGGGACAGTTTTTTATTCCCAGTCCCTCTTGTCTCCTATCATTTTTACAAGTTACAGGGTGATGGAGCTTTTGTACTACAGGCAGCCCCCAGGGCTTTCAGAGGAATGCTGAGAAGCTGCTTTCCCAACTGTTTTGGGATCTGAAGAGGGGTGCCTTGACATTTTAAGGAAGAATATTTTCACACAGGACTCCATGACAATTTGGATTTTTTCCTTAGAGAAGTCTGATTTTGAGACAGCGCACATGGTGTCCTTCACTCAGGAAGGTGTCCTTCACTCAGGCACCACAAGCATGAGTGCTCATGGCAGAGGAGTTTTACAGTGTCACATGAGGGATGGTTTCTAAAACCTGAAGAGTTGTCTTGTAGTCAGTGACTGGGAAATAGAGTGACACATAGGCAAATAAATAAATTTAGCTCAGCTTAGGAAAAAGTTAACAAACCAGAGAGCTGCACATAGCCAGCATCCACAGTGATGCTGAGTGCCCTTTGAATTCAAAGAATCAGGCTTTGGGGATGGAGAGAAGAAAGAAGCCTTTGCTGCTCCACCCATCTGTTGCCTGTGACCCCACTGTGGGGTGGTCTGTGCCCCCATTACACCTTCCCAGGTGTGGCTGCAGCACTGTCCCATCTCCTGCTTTCCGTGGAGGTACACAGCTCTGTGGGAGGAAGAGGAGTGTCCCAGCATGTGTCGGTTGGGACAGAGGTGGTTGAGTTTTTGTTATGTAGGAATACTTTTCTGGTTTGGGAAAGTGCTTGTTACTACCTTTTTGGCCCAAATTCCTTTCAAGAAATTATTAACTTTGAAGCATCCAAGTGCTGTTGAAATCAGCGAGGTTTTTTTCTGTGTTTCTTGGTTCAGATACGTTTGTGTGTCAGGCACATCTACATCCCTTTAGCCGTGGATTTCTCTTCAGGTCTGATGTTATTCATCATCACTGACATTAGCAACATTAATAGCATTTTTAAGAGTGAAAAACTGAAAAATTTGTTGTCTATGAAGAGAAACCACCATCCTCACCTAGGCCAAGACCGTAGATTTTGTAAAAAATGATGCTGTCAATGGCCTTATTGACAAAGTATTTTAATTTATTATATAGAGAGAACTTTTTATTGCAAGAGTAACAGAGTTAATCCTTTTAAACTCAGCATGTGCAACTGTGCTATTGCTGTATATGAGGCCTGGATTACCAGGAGTAGGGAAAAGCCATCTCCGCACCCCTGGGAGCAGCCTCTTCTCTCATGCGGCGTTGGTGTCTCTCACAGCCACAGCTAAAGAACCATAAATTCTAACCAAAAATGACTGTGCTGGAACTGAATTGTCAAATTGTAAAAAATCTAAGGTGCTAGTAATATGGAAAAGGATGTATTTTAGGTGCTTTCAAAGTTGACACTTGCTGTGTCCTTTTCAGTTGATGTTAGCTAGATGCCAAGGGCTGCCTTGCTGAAGCTTTCTGCTTCACTTCCAGGTGCCATTTGGTAAGCGGGCTTGTCTTTGCCTGAAAGAGAATACCCTGATGCAGGCACTCATGATCCAATTGTACAAACCACATCTTTCTCTAGTTTAACCCCAACATTTCTCCACACATAGACCTGACAGGAAGACTGAAGTGAAGTAAGACAAAGTACATGATATCTGAAGGTGAAATAGCAGAGTCTGGCACGGCAGACAGGCAGGTGTTATGGCTGCCACTGAGAGGAAGGGAGGAGTGGCAAGCTCTGGGGGCAGCCTCTCAGACAACTCTTGGTGTGGCTTCCTAAATGAAACCACCATAGATTCTCTTGCTGCACATGGGGAAGCTGTAGGATAGGATGAGTGTGAATCCTGAGAGGTTACAGGTCTGTGTGGTTGCAGGCATGAGTCTGGGCACAGGGAACTGCATGTACAGCTGATGCTGGTAGCTCTTGGTGTAATGTTTATTATATTTTATTTAAGTGGGATTGTTACAAGGGGAAGAACGTCCATGTTATCAGCTAAAATTGCTTACAAACACAAACATACACACACTTTCCTTTAGTCTCTGTGATTTACCATTTTCAATTGCCCCAGCACTGTCAGTGAGCAGGAAAAGCAATTGGAATATGGAGCTTGGCTTTTGTCCTGGCTGTTTCCCACCAGTACCCTTCTTACAAATTATGCAGGCTTAGACTAGGAAGATTTATGTCATAGTATAACAGAGGGCTTCTCTGAAGGAGCCTGGCCAATTTGTCTGCTTGCCATTGGCCACACAATGTCCCTTAAAGGCCCTGTGAAGTAGGGGATGGAGATATCTGGTGGGTGGCTGCTGCCCTGCCAAGCTGCACTGTGGGGTAGATGTGGCAGAGCCTGTGCTGAGCATCTGGATGAGCTCAGGCTTTCCCTCCAACTGTCCCAAATCTCACTATGACATAAACATGTGCTTCTGAACTTGGACTTGTAACCAGGCAGCTTTACTGCAAGATGAATTTGGGCTTAAAGCTGAACAGGCCAGCTTAGAGTGAGTAAACAGCAGTATGCACGTCCATGCCAAATCTCCCAGCTCATGGTCTCTTGTGCTAATCACTGCAGACATAGCACATCCAGTCCGGGAAGAAGCACTTTGTGTGACTTTGTCTGTTATTGTACTCATGGCAGCAAAACTTCCTGCAGAGACACCAACTTTCTATGTTTGGGCAGTGGGATGCAGTCAAATGTATACATGCAATCTGTAACTGCTGACATCCTCATGGGTGGATCAGTGTTCCCAATGGGCAGAGCCAGTGTTAGACCCATGAATTCAAGACATTAGGATGGGGGCCTCTCCTTCCTATCCATGTACATAGTTGCTTGCACTTCTGACTAGCTTATTTCAGGTAATAATACCTCCAGGTAATTGTGTAAAATTGGCATAACAAATACATTTTAAATTTCTTTATAGTAATTTTCAGACTGGAAGGCTGAAATTTTCAGGCTGAGGGCAAATGGCCACTTTGATGTCTAAGCTTTGTTGCATCTTGGGTGCTAGAGAAGTTGTGATGGGGGAAGAAAATTCATGCAAGGTGGGAGCCATTTAGGGAAAGCACTTTCTGCAGTGACACTTTAAAATGGAATCAAGGGGAAAAAAGGTACTTTTCTTCAGCTTTTTCGCTGCATTATGCTAGTTCTTGCAAAAGATGACACTAATGAGGAGGACACGCTCTTCTTTTGACTCAGTGATGAGTGTACTCTGGGCTAATGGAAGGTGTGAGGACAATTTGGTATGATAACTGCCACCTGCAGCATTGAGCTTTCTTTAGTCTAAAATTTAAGGTGTTCAAAGCCTTGTTAGCTGGACTACTTTCCAGGTTTTCATGGGAACAGATCTAGCTACTTACTGCATGCCCCTTCATTAATCAGTCAGAATACTCCAGTGTGAAAGGACAAACATATGAACATGAACCTGTATCCTGTTTCTACAGTGCTCCCTATAGCTATGCAATTGATAAAATCTGAAGGGGAGTGCCTTCATGTGTGAAGAAATTAGAAAATGTGGACGTAGTCCAAGTGTCTGTACCTCCCTGATACTTTCTAAGGAAGACAGGGTGAACTCTTAAGCTCTTAGCACTTCTTTTGCAGAATTGGCTGTTACACATTAGGCATTTGGTTACATTGGTGGTCCCATCAGAAACAGTCTATTCCCAGAAGCATTGATTGAGAACATCTGAGATATTTCTGTCATAATTTCTTTATAACAACAGTTCCTGTCCTTATTTTAGCAGGCTTTGCTAATGTATGGTTTCCGGGTTCAGTTGTTCTCTCTGCTGTTGTGGCAATAGTTGAGGCTGGAAGGGACCTTTTGAGAATATCTGGTCAGACTGCTCTGTTCAAGCAGGGTCAGCTAGATCAGTTTGCCCAGGACTGTGTCCAGTTGGGTTTTGAAGACCTCCAAGGATGCAGAGTCCATAATCTCCCTGGGCAACCTATTCCAGTGTTCAGCCACACTCACATCTTCCTTGTTATTGTTGCTTTTTACCCTTTGTCTCAGCTATTGCCTCCTTGAACCACTTCCTTATGCCAGACTGTGTACTCTGTGCTCTATCCATCTTTAAGACTTGCACATGTCCCTCCTGAGGCCCACCTCATATTTAGGAAGCATTGAGCCAAAACAGAACAGTTGGTAATACCACCACAGGACAATATTCCTAGAAAGCTTTTCTTCTTGGTGCTACTTGAATGTATGCTTGGCTTGGAATGGCCAAGAAACCATAACTTGTCTTATAAACCAAGATCTTTGCCTATCAACTGAGAGTAACTTCAGTACTTTTTCAGCCACAGGTAATCTTCTCAAATTCTTAAATACTTAAATTCAGTAGGTGCCCTGAATGTCAACAAGGCAAAAAGACACCTGAAGCTTGCAAGTCTTTGAACAGAGGAAAGCCTTTATGAGTCAGCCTTACAAAGGTGAATAACCAGTTTATTAGCACATAAAAAGGACAACATAACTTGTGGAAAAGCTTCTATGAGTTGCTTCTTGTAAAACTTCACATTTTTCAGCACTCTATTTTAAGAAGTCCAGAGCATTCTTTTGTTTTCTTTTGTGGGCTTTGTTACACCAAAGTTGCTGTCAACAAGTAAAGAGGCTAAAATCAACGAAGCCTGATTACTTTTTAATCTAGAAGTTACTGAAGACTTTTTATGCTCACGTTAAGTGCCCAGTGAGATCTAACATTTCTGATGGGAGAAAGAGGGATTTTACTGAAGATAGAGGCATAAAACACCAGTCATTACAGTGCTGAAGTCATAAAGTTATGCCCCATACCTCAGAATTAGTGGAATCTCAAGTACTTCTTTATGGTAGAAGTAAGAAGCAAACAAATAGAGAGTTGAGTGATATCAAGATTACCTGTACTGAAATCCAGACTTGGGCAGACCCGTTCAAACTGGGTCTGCCCAAGGTAACAGGCTAAGAAGTCCCTTGTTTGGTTTTGGGTGCTGTGGTGGTTTGGCACCCCACGTAGGGTCCTGGTGTAGTGTTCTTCCTGCTGTGCTGTTGCAATGATACACACTGTGAAATCCCAGCCTGTCAAAGTCAGTGGGAACCTTGCCATTTGTTCTGTGACTCTGTCAGTGACTCCTGTTATCGCAGGGGATGATGCAATATCTGTGGTACAACGATACAAACGTCACAAAGGAGGTGCTTGAACCCGTGGCAAAAAAAAAGCAAACAAACAGTAACAGTAGCAGCCAGCCAAGGCAAATAAAGAATTGGAGGAAGATAATTTGCTTAGGTTTTTTAAAAACTTTTATAAAGTCTTCTGGATACACACAGAATTTTTGTTGTTTTAGTTACCTCTGAAGAAGAATTAGTCAATGTTTCTTAAGTAGTGAGGAGTGGAAATAATTGCTTCTTTCCTCAGTGTTGTGGAAATATGAATTTCACAAAAAACTTCATTAATATTACTCTGTGAGGTTTAGATTGGGCTGTCTGTCAGCTATATTCATAGGCATGCTGGTCCCTGTGGGCTGATCCCTCTGGAAGCCAAGGGGCCTGCCAAAGACTTCACTTCAGATGTGTTTTTGGACTTTCTGAATGTGGCCCTGACTCTGCACAAGGTATGGTCAGGTACTGCATCCAGAAGTGGTGGAGGCGAGCACGAGATGAAAGTGTGCACAGAGCAGAAGGGACATTTTAAGCTGCATGTAATAAATGTCACAAGCTCACTCTCTCAGTGCTTTTCCACAAAACCCCAGCACCTGTATTTAAGTAATTCTAAATGACTCTTGTGGTAGAAAACAGTTCTGTTACTTCCAGTTCTGAGGGAGTGATGGTTATGGAACAGAACCTTTTCGCCCACCCTGTCATGACAAGCAGCAGCGACAGCACACGCTGAACCCATTCAGACAATGGCAGAGTTCCTGGTGAAGCACATGTTCCCTTGAGCTCCAGGAGCAGAGCTGACTGGACCAGGCAGCGTTTTCCCCAAGGCCTTTCCAGCAGTACAAGCCTTTCCGTGGTTCCAGTTCTAGTTGGAAGTAGCCAGTTATTTCTAGAAAAGCAATGTGAGTTCTCCTATATGAGTCTCTTCCCTGTAAACCACTGGCTCTTCAAGAAATTTTTGGCAGTGCCATGTCCTGTGTGTAGTAGTACAATCAGAAGTCTCTGCTGGAAGAGTCTAGATATCCTGCAGCTTTGCACCGGTCAAAAACATGGGAAACATATTAGGCTGAATTCAACAGACTGTGGACTAAGGACAGACCTGTCACTCAAGCCTGTTTTGTGAATATTTACAGTTTTCATTAAGCTGAACAAGAACTTCACAGATCTAGCTGTGTATTCTGCTATTTGGCCTAGTACCTAAACCATTCCTGGAATAAATCTGGTAAAATCGAAAATGTTAAAAGACACAGCAGTTTCCCAGCACCTGGTGTGAGAGCAGTAGACTAAGAACAGATAGTAGAGTGATTTTCCTTGCTACATGTCCTGCTTTTGGTTTTCTCCTCCTGAGTATTTCGGTACTGCATTTTCACTCCAGGATGTAGTAAATATGCTCCACTGTACACTGAGTTTAGTGACCGTATGGTTCTTGTGTGCCAGGATCTGGAAGACTGGACCCAAGGTAGACCGCAAATAAATCGTGCAGCGAGATCTGTTGTTCACACATGTGACACAAAGGGGAGCTCTTGTAACAGAGAAGAGAAACATGCCCTACATCTTTCATGGACACTCAAGAGGAAAAGATGGTGTGAGGCTGGTTGTAGCATTGGCTTAGTTTTACGGATTTATTTTGCAAAAGCTAAGTGTTTGGGTTTGGGTTGGGTTTGTTTGTTTTGTTTTGTTTTGTTTTATTTGGTAATAAAGAGCTCTTTTTTACACAGGCAGCTACAGCTCATACAGCTAGTGAAATAATTGCACATGCCTGTGTGGTACTGAGCTCCTGCTTGTCTGGCTGAAGACAAAAGCTCTCTTTTTGTATTTCTAATCTTTTAAGTTTCAGACATAGATCTACTGGCTACAAATTAGTTTGGTCCCTATGACCCCTTGGTTTGTGCCTAGTCTGAAAACCAGAGTACATATTTTATCTGAAGGCAAGATCCTTTGTTGTAAATTGATCTTGTATATATTGCCCCCATTATTATTAATAAGGAAACAAAATACTACCATTTTATTTATTCTCTTTTGGTTTCTTATGGGCAGGATAAAGGGAGAAGGAAAGTTAAGGCTAGGTTAATTTTTTTTGGGTTGCAAAATCATTGTCAGGGAGCAGTAAGAGCTGGTTGCTCCCTAAGGGAAGGCGAGCCAGGAGCAGAGGGTGACCCCAGCCTGGGCAGTGCCCTCACTGATGGATGGCCATGTCCTGTCTGAACATGGTGAGCAGAGCTGGATGGTGGTAACAAGGTCCATCAACAGTCCCAGACCAGGCAAGCGATGAACCAGATCCAGGGTCCAAACGAGGAGTCAAAAGCAAACCATAGAATCATAGAATGGTTTGGGTTGGAAGGGACCTTAAAGATCATCCAGTTCCAACCCCCCTGCCATGATCAGGGACAGCTTCCACTAGACCAGATTGCTCAAAGCCTCATCCAACCTGGCCTTGAACACTTTCGGGGACGGGGCATCCACAGCTTCTCTGGGCAACCTGGGCCAGTGTCTGACCACTCAGGCTACTGCCTGGGTCCAAAGTCCATCCAGGAGATGGGGCTGCAGACAAGCTACAATGTACATCCATGGGGTCCATCCAGGAGACCAGCATCCTACGGCATAGCTTTGAGGCCCATCCATGGTGCAGGGCCTAAGACAGGACTGGAGACAGATTTGCACATAACATGGCTCAGGTAGGGACTGAAATCCCCAGTGGGTCTGGTCAGGGCCATTTGGGCTTAGTGTAGTGACAGCAGCATCCCTGTCCCTCAGGGGCTGCCATGGGAGCACGGTCCTGCATTCACGGCAGAACAGCCACCAATACAGTGTGTAATGAGTAGTCAGCCCTGCAGGTGAAAGCATACTGCCTTCATGTGGAGATAGATAAAATAAATATTGTTATGCTGCACTGTGGATTATAGATTTTTCAGAGACCTGTTGAGGTAGGAGGAAAAATCATCGATTGGGACTTAGGTAAATTTAGTTCTAGTCATGGTAGTGAAAACTGTGATTATTTATCATGGCTCATCTGGATTTTTGTCATGGCATAACAACAGTTTTTAAAGCACTACAACCTGCATTGCAGCCTTTCCCTGGCTGCAGCGTGAATGACAGGAGTTGTTTCCTCATTTACACCCAAAAGATAACTTGCTTAATACTTCCTATTTGATTTTAACCTGAACAACACAATTAATAAGAAACAAACTCATATGCTTTTTGAAAGAGGAGCACTTACTTCTGTTACAGAAGGTAGTTTATTTTAATTATGATACCTTTGCACTCTTCAGCATCTGGAGAAGTTGTTCTGAGCACGACATTAACTGATTTACCTCTTGGTATGGCAGATCATTTGTTGGTTGCTCACTTGCTGTACGTTTGCTTGATGGACTTTCTCAAGCTTGAGGGGGGGAAAAAAAAAAGCGCAGCTTTTCTTGTTCTGGCTGCATTTTCTGTCCAAATCTGATAAACAGCCCACTTTGAATTTTGTCTGCAAACTTACACAATTTCTGTTACCTTTTATATTACAGGGCCCCAGTTAGCCCCATAGTACTTCTCTCCTCTGACTGTCCAGGTTGTTTAGGAACTTGCTGCTCGGTGTAAGGGTTTCACCATCTTTGGTATCATCAAAGATTTTTGTCTGTGAAAGGCAAGTCTAGAGCCTGTAATCAGCAAGATGTGATGGTTTCTTGTTTAGTCAGTACTATCTTCATCACAACTAGGTAGGTCTCTGACATTTTCCTGTGGGTCTTACAATCCTCACATTTTGTCTGGTGGAACTGCATGACCTGACGGGTATTGTGGTAGCAGGTAGGGAGATAATAGTGTCTGCATGTAAACCTGGTTAGTTCTTCTGGTAAATAGGAATTTTATGTTTGGACAAAATTGCTTGTCTCCTCCCTGTCCACCTCTTGTTTCTGACACTAAGCCATGACTGCTTGCTCCTTGAGTTGGTTTCACTGTGCTGGCAGCCAAACACAGCCACATGCTTACTTGCCCCTCCAAAGGGAACAGGGGAGAAAACTGGAGGGGTAAGGGTAAGGAGACTTGTAGGTTGAGATAAGAACAATTGAAATAAAATAAAAATAACAATGATTTTAAAATAATAATGATAATAACAATAAAATATGCAAATGAATGACGCACAGTGCAGTTGTTCACCACCCACCAACCAAGCCCAGCCTGTTCTCCGATAACAATCCTGGAGAAGCAACAATCCTGAAAACCGAAACTGCAATTCTGGAAGAGCGAGAGCCCCAGCAAGAGTCAGAAAAAGAGTCCCCAGAGAGAGAGACCTTCATTAATATATGGAACATGATGTTATATGTTATAGAATATCCCATTGGCATATCCAAATGCCAATCTAGCTTACTAGTTTTAATATTCCTTGTCCCTCCTAGACCTTGCACCTGTAGGTGAGCAAAGCACAAAGTCCTTTGACTTCCAGTGACAATTGAAAACATTGGTGTTGCATCAATGTGCTCATAACAAATCCCATCCTGAAACCAAAACACAGCGCTGTTCTAGTGACTAGGAAGAAGCTAGCTCTGTCCCAGCTACAAACCAGGACACTCTGTTACATGTATTGCACCTGCCTGCTTAGACAGTCAGATGTTTCATTTCACCTTATAGTTTTGGCTTTTCTGCAATCTAGTAATGCTCTTGATACGTATGTAGCTACATTAAGATCAAACAGACAATTCCAAACCCCCAATCTCCCAGGTGAAATTTGTATGTTATTGTTTGTGTCAGAACTCCTCTGTCAAATCAGCTTATTTTAAAACATCCCATAGCAGATTTGTTTTTGAAACTGAGATCTTTTGTGAGCTGAGAGACCAATATTGCTTTTCAGGCCAAAAAGATCACGGATCATTTGCAGCTGCTCGCCTTTCTCCTGGCAAGTACTTCCTGAAAGATGTTATGGCTAAGGCTGGTGCAACTCAGACAGACCAAATACAAAAATAGTGATGACTTTTGGATAAGTAATGAAAGCCACTCTGTTATGGTATGACACTGATAAAAGCTGATAAACCAAAAAAGCAGCCAGGAAATAACTGGGAGTGGCTGATTAGATTTTGGGTTCAGTAATGTGCTAAAATACATTAAAATTTCAAAATAATAGCAGTAGTGCTAGCAGATTGATACTACATCAGTTATAAAATAGATATGATAAGAACTGTTACTGTGTTACCTGGAGACTGTACCAAGCACTGCAAACATGCACAGATTGGAACTCGTTAGCTTTCACTCCAATGATTGCACCAAGAGAACTGATGGTAGTGAAAACATCTACCAAAGATCATATCTAAAAAAAAGAAGAGGAGGAACACTCATGCCTATACTTAATCATGGTTTCTCAAAGGACTTTTTTTAAATGAAACTATGATTAGTTTAAAGTACCTACTTCTGACACCTGTTTCCATGAGAACAGGAGCAGCAGCTAGAAATTACATCATTGGAGTTCTTGTTGGTTGCCCAGATGCAGGAAACTGCAGATATCACATATACAAGCATTGGGGCCAGTCAACATAGTGTTGTCAGGAGAAGAGGAAGGGTTTATAATGTTTTAAAATCCCTTAATATACCTATAGGAACTCCTTACAGCTAATAATACTGGTTTGTTTTTTTTTTTTTTCTAAAAAAAACATTTTTAAAGGTGATTTAATTTAAAGCTAAAATGATCAGTAAAAAGTAAATGTTGTTTTGGAAAATTGCCCCTCTCAAGTAGCTGATAACACGAGGCTTGAAAAGAGAAACTAAGTGTAACCACATTAATGTATTATTCTGCGTCTGCAAAACTTCCTGATAAGCACTTATTTGCCTTATATCACATCCTTTCCTTAATGGTAATCCATTGCATCTAATTTTAATATGTGCTAGCAAAACATCTTTTTATGTGTTGCTGAATCATATGTTTACTTGGAGTGAGTTACAAAGAACAGTCTTAGTTTTCTATGTGATTTTTCTGAATATTTTCTTGGCCCAGAAGCATTTTGCAGTGGAAAATTCAGGCATGAATTCCTACTTAGTTGGGCAATACTGTAAAATCTGGAAAGGAACATAACCAGCCTTGTGGAGTTTTATTCTTCTGGAGAAGTTGTCATTCAGATGTCTTTCATGTGAAATGGATATGTGGCCATGTGTACTGTCATTTAAAAAAATCTGATATTTCAGCCATGGAAAGAGAAAAACATAACCCTAAGGGTCAGGGAGAACCTCAGTGACTGCAACTACAGGCACAGGTACTGCATCAAACCATCAAAACTCACCTGATTTCAACTTTATTATGAAATGCAAAATTCTGAATATTTGCAACATTGCAGATCTGAGCAGCCCTGGACTAAGTATGACAGCTTCCTACTTCTTCCACAAATCGACTCTTTCTCCTAAGAAATGCAGAACATTCCTTCCTCCAAAAAGGGTATTAAAAACCATAATTTATGATTCATAACACCTATGAATTAATACATAGTTTAGAACAAAATTCTACTTAGAACAAGATCTCATTTCTAATACTGGTCAATATTTGATGTCCAGGGAAAATATAAAGAAAGGGTCATGTATGGAGTGATCCTTCCTTGAAATGACTACTCCTGGCAATTAGTAATCTAAGTTTAGTTTTTGTATGAAGGTGTAAATCCCTTTTTCCTGTATCTGGATACACGGACTTAATTGTGCAATCTGTTTTCTTAAGCTCTTTCTTCAACAAGCTGTTGCATACCATGTTCAACAGCATTTAGTTAATTGTGCTGAGCCTATCTAAAGGCAACTTATTTTTCCAAAGGAAAAACCCACAAGAAAACAAGGAACAAATCGTGGAGGCTGCAGGTAACTCTTGTGCATGTTACTTTTGCAGGGAGAGGCTGGACAGCTTGTAATTGATGCAATTTCTTGCAATAACGAAATGTTCCTGACCTTTTGTTGATCACAGAGCAAATGTACTTTTAGTATGTCAAGTAAAATCAAATATCACTCCTATTCCTCTCCTGCCAGTTCTCGAGGGTGGTGTTACACACTAGCCTGCTTAATAAGAAATTTGAACTAAGTCAATTAGAACAGAATGGTGTAGTTGAAGACCTTAATGGCCACCAAAGATCTGCTTCAATTTTCCAATTTTCATATTTACAAACAATTAGTACATGCATGTATGTGTGTGAGAGCAAGGGAACTGTCAGCATCACATGGAAGAACATAACATTTTAATGCAGGGAGATCTTTGCAAAATAAGGACGTAGGAAATGGTTCACAGACAATGTCAAGTGCCAGGCAGATCCCACAGCGAACACTAATGGCCCTGCCAAGAAATGATACTGCCACTGCAAGAATTAAGTACTTTATTCTGCTTATTGGCACCTGGGGATTCTAGTTAAGCAAAGCACAGCTTTTAAAGATATAAACCAGGGGACAAAGTCAGTAGAAGAGAGCTTGACAAGGAGCAGAGGTCAGAGGAGGGAGGATCAAGAAGGATATGATGGAGGTCCTCCTCCTCACGATGGAGGTCGTTCCTACTCTGTGCTTCCTTTCCACCTTTGTGATCAACATGACAATGAGTTTTATGAGAGGATCCTGCTTTTCTGCTTTGACTGTGACGTGTCTCCTGTGGACTCCTCACGCTAAAAGGAGGATGTAGCTGTGAGCAAGCTAAACAAATGCCATTCCAAACATAAATTCTCTTGCTTGAGCCAGAATCTGGGCAATGATTATGTAGAGAACTAAACAATTTATTAACTTATATTTGCAGTTTCTACTTAAATTTAGGGGTTTGGGGAGTAAAGCATTTTAATAATACTGTAATTTTTGAGGGACACCAAACATCTTAATTTTGTCTGCAAGTTCTTCTGGACCACTTTACTTTAGCCACTGTAGAAGTTATTTGTAAAGGTACTGAGTTTTGCAGCTGTCACATATAACTGGGGTGTAATTTTGCTGCTGTTCTGTTGGTTAGCATCACACAAAGCATAGCAACATCTGCCAGAAGTTGTTTTTAATTTCTAAGCTGCCTTTTCTGTCCAGATTACAGATACTGTGCAAAGTTGCCCCTAAGATGGTGAAGCTCAGCATTCTGTGAGAAGGGAACAAGGCAAATAGCAGGATCATAGCCCTGGTCTTCAGGAAAACAGATTTTGGCCTATTCAGGGGATTTGCTTGGAAGACTCCCATAGCATGCTGTAAAGAAGAAGGGCCCAGGACAGCTGGCTAATTTTCAGGTCGCCAGAAATAGTCCATCCACATGTGCAGGCAATCAGGCAAAGGTGGCAGGAGGCCAACATGGATGAACAAGGAGCTCCTGAGTAAACTCAGACATGAAAGGGATGCATAAAGAGGTAGAAAGAGGGACAGGTGACCTGGGAGGAATATAGAAACACTGTCAAGTGTATGGAAATGGGGTTAGGAAAGCCAAAACCCACCTGGAACTGAATCTGGCTGGGGAAGTGAAAGGCAACAAGGATACCAACAGCAAAGGGCTGACCAACCTGATTGCTTTCTATGATGAAGTGACAAGCTCAGTGAATAAGGGGCATGTTGTTTATTTGGACTTTAGCAAGGCTTTTGACACTGTCTCCCATAGCATCCTCATAGACAGACTGATGTAATACAGATTAAATAAATAGACCACAAAGTGGATTGAGGACTGAACTTCTGGTCTCAGAAGTTGTGAACAATGACACAAAGTCCATCTGGACCAGCGACTACTGGTGTATTCCAAGGGTCAATACTAAGCCCAGTACTGTGTAACATCTTTATTAATGACCTGGATGATGGGACAGAGTACACCCTCAGCAAATCTGCAGATGTTAAAAACTGGGAGGTGGTTGTGCCACCATTCAGAGGGACCTGAGGAGACTGGAGAAATTGGCAATCTCATGAATTTCAACAGAGGACAATACAAAGTCCTGCACCTGGTGAGGAAAATCCCCATGCACTAGTACAATCTAGAGGCCAAGCGGCTTGCAGGCAGCTTTGCAGGAAAAGCCCCAGGAGTCCTGGTGGACAGCAAACTGTCCGTGAGCCAGAAATGTGCTCCTGCAACACAGGCGGCCAACAAAAGTCTGGGCTGCCTTAGAAGGACTACTGCCAGCAGGTCAAGGAAAGTGATCCTTCCCCTTTCCTCAGCACTGGTGAGGCAGGCTCAGTGTGGTTTCAGAGTAGATGATGTGGGACTAGAGAATCTCTTTCAGTAGGAGTCTGGGACTCTTCCTGGAGACTTCATTCTGCATTGGAGGTTGCACCATGAGGTAGGACTGGGGACACTGGGACTCTCCCATTCTCCTTGTGGTACAGAATTCTGTACCTCATTACAACCTCTCTTGTCCCTTTCTGTACTCCTAGAGTGGTGAGTCAACGCAAATAATGCTAGCTGAACATCAGGACATGGGAAGAGACAGCATGAGGGAGTGGTACTGAATAGTCTTAGGCTAAGCCATGGAAGGGAGCACAGGTGGTATACAGACTTATAGAATCATGGAATGGTTTGGGTTGGACAGGACCTTTAAAGGGCATCCAGTCCAACCTCCCAGCAGTGAGCAGGGACATCTTCAACTAGATCAGGTTGCTCAGAGCCTTGTCTAACCTGACCTCGAATGTTTCCAGGGATGGAGCTCCTACCACCTCTCTGGGCAACCTGTGCCAGTGTTTCACCACCCTCATAATAAAAAAAATTATTCTGTCTAAATTTACCCTTTTTAGTTTAAAACCATTACCCCTTGTTCTATCACAGCAGGCCTGACAAAAAAGTTGTCCCCATCTTTCTTATAAGCTCTCTTTAAGTACTGAAAGACCTCAATATGGTCTCGCCAGAGCTTTGTCTTCGCTGAACAACCTCAACTCTCTCAGTCTTTCTGTGTAGGAGAGATATTGCATCCCTCTAATCATTTTTTTGGCTCTCCTCTGGACCCTTTTGTGGTGAGGGCTCCAGAGCTGGATGCAGTACTCCAGATGGGGTCTCAACAGAGCAGAGTAGAGTTGCTGAATCACCTCCCTCACTTGCTGGCCAAGCTTCTGATGCAGCCCAGGGTACAGTTGGCCTTCTGGGCACTGAACGCTCATTACCAGCTCACGTCCACAATACTCTTTTAAATAGCATCAGAGTATTGGCACCTCCTAATTTTTGGTATTGATTGCTCTCGTGTCCGTTTAAGAGGTATGATGCTACCAAAATATCAGTGGGTTGCCTCTCACTAGTAGTAATACTGTGGGAACAGTATGTGAACAATGTAATTTACTGCTTCCTGTGAGGAGATGCAGTTTGAACAACAATGTTAACATTTTGACACTACACTGGAACTATGTCTTAACAAGAATTTTCAAATATTTTAATAAAAACCAACTATTACAGACTGCCATATATAGTCCCGTGTCCAATACATAAGAGCATTCATTGTCTTTGTGAAAATCTAGCTGGAAAGGTATTCTAGCCTTCACACTTAGGCTATGCTGCAACTTGTTATAAACAAAAGTAACCACTCTTTGAGAAGTTCTCCTAGCTTAAAGCAGCTTTCCAACCCCTGAGAAGCCAAGAAATATCCAAGAGATATGTGCAGTCTTAAGTTTCTTGGTATTTGTTTATGCCTAGATACCATTTTCAGCCAATTTTGTTCTGAAAAGTGCTCATTAATACTTTTTTCTACATGTCTTTATAGAAGGAGAGAAAGAACAGCAGAAATAGCCTAGAGAAGAAGCTGTGAGGCCGGAGACAGAATGTCCTCTTGTGTGACATTAATGGCAAGAGGATCTGCTGGGATTTCTACTAATAAAGGTGAGGGTATTCAACTCCCTCTTTATTTGCAGAGATTATGAGGGGAATCATCACAGTGACTTGCCATGATACAGTTTTCATGACTGCCAATTGTCTGTTATAGAACTCTTTCTAGGGGCAATGCTTGCTTTTGTTGTTGTCTCTGGTCAGATCCACCAGCACTGGATAACAGGAGATGGTGAGGAAGCTTTTGTGCCCAGCTCAGAAATTCCAGCATGTGTGGAGTATATTACTGTGTCCTTGGATGTAATTGACTTCCAGCTGAAATAATAAGTCCTTCAGGGTGGCAAAGACTGAGCACACACTCCCTGCTGTTTAATTATGAAGTCTAGTGGCTTAGCTATTGAGGAGGTGAGTTGTGATGCCCAACTGTGAGTGACTATCAGGTAAAGCCACAGGTCTGAATTTAAAGTCTCAAGCTCTAGCTTTGTACTGAAGCACAATAAACATATCCATAGTCAGTAACAGCTGAATAGAAATGTAAGAAGGTGCCCCTAATCATGTCTCAGCTATTAGTACCAACTCTTACCTGAGGCCAGTACTTACTAAAAGTGCACAAATGGGTCTAGCTGCGGGCTAGCATACCAAAACTTTTTGTACATGCACTATACCAGCAGATATATGCTGTGCCCAGGACAAAGACCTCAGTGATGAGAGCTAACAGTTCCTCTATAAATTTTGAGCCACTTGTCTCTCTCCATTCCTGCCTAAGGTGAACTTTAACTAAAAAAGAAAGTGTTAGAGCAGAGCTGGCAGAACACCCATGGTACTTATTTTTGTGCTGAAAGAAAAGGTCCTAGGGAGACCCAGTGCTCTCTTTGAAGCATTATGTACTTGGATTCCTCACTGTAACCAACATAGTTCTGTGCAGCAATTTCCAGCTAGTGAAATGTTCCTAAAAGAAACATCTTCTCCAGCTGCTCCAGGTTAGAGTAATCAATGCAAAATAACTCATTTGTTGATTTGCCATTCATTTGGTATATCCACAAGTACATTAAAAGTTTGTGTAAATAATGAAAGATGTTTACAGTTGAATGACAATGGTGTTCCCATCACTTTCTTTGGGCATCTGCCTGTTTTAACTATGTGATTCATAGTACCTTGGACGAATATTGGCTGGGAAAGACCAGCACTGCACACTTGAAAAGGAATTGAATGCTCAGGAAATTAAATTTAAAATTAGTAGGGAAGCTGAAGTGACTTTACTTTGAGAAATACAGTAAAAGGAACAAGCAGCAGCAGCTGGCTTCATTGAACAACAAGTGATACCAAGAAAAGCTAGGAAATACTTCTTATTTACCTCTCCTGATAACTATCAGTTGGCTAGCATCATTGTGAAGGGCCATGTTATTTAGCAAAAAAGAAAAGAAGATGCCCTTTTTGACTTGTGAGATGAATAGCATTAATTTATGGTACCTTGAACTGCTACCTGTTGATGCTAAAGGCAGTACTTTTCTAAGGCATGGTACTTGCTGTTCTCAAGTTCAACAGTAGGTCACTTTCTCTCCTTGCTGGGCTTTGGTGTGCAGATGCTTCCTGGTTAAAAAGTTGTCAGGGTATTGGGTGATGCAGGAGGGTCCTGAAACTAATTCTGCAGTGAAGAGCACAAAGTACAGATACCATCCTTGCTTCAGTCATGAGGAAAACATTCTGGTTTTGTCTTATAAAAAAAAAAATCAAAAGATAGTGAAATAGAAAAAAGTTTTTATCCTTTTTGGATATGTGCAACTTGCAAGGAAAGGGAGTACTTTCCTATGAAAATTGCATTATGGGAATACTGGTGTATTTAAGAGTAATAAAAAGATTTAGCAAAAAATGCAACAAAGTCACAATCTTTCTCTTAGAAAATAGCAGTAACATACTCTGTTTAGTAGGCAGGAGAAAATGTTTGGTGTTTTTCTGAGTGAGGTCGGTGTTAGTTGATTGTGACCATCTTCATAGCCTGAGAAGCAATGCCTTGATATAATTTGGTACTGTAGACAGAGATGAAGCTGTACTGACCATGCAAAATACTGAAAGGAACAATAATATTTTCCTAGAGACAGGCAAAATATTTGCCAAGGTTAATTCCACAAAATTCCACATGAAGATGAAAAAAAAGCAATAAGTTAAAACTCTGTTTGCCTCCAAGGACAAGACTAAAACTACCCAGAGCCTGTCTCAGTTGGCTGCACTCCTGAGCAACAGCTGCATGACCAATTGAGACAAAAACAGCTAAAAAATGATATAATAAATCTGTGGCAATGAAGATTCCAGAAATGTGCAAGATGGATCTGTCTAATTTGAATTGCCATTTCCTTTAGGATTTGTAGTAAATCCTCAAATGCAGAATGTTTTATCTTCTATTTTAACACTGGGTACATAACTTTTCTGAAATTCTGCAGTATCAATTATTGCCAATAGAAGGATTTGAAGTGCTGCAGTTACATCAGTTGGCAAAATATGATCTACAGAATCACATGTGTTTTTCTAAAAAAGTCTTTGTTTCTGTTTTCTGCTTCACTTCAGCATCATGAAAATCCAGAAGCATTTGGGTAGATTTGGACTGCTTTTTAGCCATGTGCTTTTGAGAAAAACTAAAGGGGAGGTTTCAGTAGAATACGTGAGGTTTACTTCAGTGAACCTTTCTTCCTTTTCAGGCTTCCCTTGTGCCTGCTACAGCAGTTCTGTTCTTTCTTTTTTCTCCACATGTGAGATTCATATTGAACATAATGACTCCACATAGATGTGGCAGACATCCCCCTGCTGCTTTTCAGCCTTTCTGATAAATTTGAAAGCAATATATTCTGCATGATATATGATTGTGTTGAAAGATGCTTAGTCTCCAAATGTCTGTCCTATTAGTTTTTGGAGTAATGCAGAGTGACAATGGGCTAAATTAATCCATAGTGAAACTTTGCAGATTATGAAGAAATGGTAAGATGGATGAATTTTCCCTGGAAAACCTTTCTAAAATTATTACAATAAATAATAATGTGTTATTTGGATGTATACTTCCACTATCTCTATTTTAGAAATACCACCAAAAATCAAAACAATGCATTTTACAGCAAAGTGTTAATATAAAATCTCCAGATATTTATAGCCTCTACCAAATATTTTTGTGTAAGTTAGCGTTATTATGGGAAGAGGTCTTGTTTTAAAGATCTTCTCTTTTCATTGGTATATACTTCCAGCAGACACAGAAGTGACAGTGCTTTTTGGAGCACGAGTGTTTTTTGGATCTGCACTGGAAGAAGCTCAAACTAGAGAACTGTAGAATTCCTTTCTACTTTCTTCTGTGCCCAAACCTGGTTATGGGTTCACAGAGCCAAATAGTTCAAGCCAGCTGTGTCTATTCTGTTCCCTGCCTCTGATACCCACGCTGTGTTTTGGTAGGTGTATGTCACACAAGCCTGCGGTCCCACACAACTACACCACCACTTCTTTGCACACCATTTGCAAGGGTTGTCCTTGCAAGCCTCAAAACTCTTCCCTAAATTTGCTGTACAAGGAGGCTGCTTTGTACTGATGTCTCAGAGGCACTCATTCCTGGAGGACGAGAAAGTGGAGGGCTGAAAATTTCCTTAGCCCTTACTTTAGCCTAGTTCCCAGGGCACTACAGGTTTTCTGGCTGGAGGGATGCTTACTCCTTTTCCCAGCCTCATACCACACATGCAATGGGCCTGCTTCCTGAGGAGGAATGGTACTCACTGTACTGGTGTAGCAGCAAGATGCACCAAGTAAGACTCAAGTAATAATTCATGTTTCTTCATGGTCCCACACATGATCTTTGGAATTTCCTCATTTTGCTCTTTCACAGGAAACATTATGTCTTCTTCCTTCTTCCTAGAAGTCAGGAAATTTTGTTTATCTCCCTTGGCACTATCAGTCTTTCCCCTTCTCTTGCTTTCCTGTAGTGTCCTCAAAAAAACAACTTATTCTCTTTCCTTGTAGTTTTTAGACTAAAAACAGTTTGTGGAATGTGATCATAGTATCAGTAGAGATCCTATGCTTTCAAGTAACGTATTCATTACATAAGGAAGGGGTAGATATAAGCATGTAATGGATCACTATGCTTCAAATTACAAATGTATTTTTAAAAAATATTTTACTTTGTGACTACAATAATAAATTTTGCAGTTGGTGAAATGTCATTGATTTAATTTTAGTTCTATCAGATTGTGAAAAGATCCCTTCATTAATTATATTGTTCCTGAAAGTACTTAAATAAGATTTTCTCAATGATTTTTTTCCTCCTCTTCCCCATTGTATTAAAAAAGAAGCAGATGAGTAATTAAGTAATATAATTTTGATGAAACTACACTAAAGCTAATAAGACATTTAGCAATATTTTTGACATTCAATCTATTGCATTTACTCTTGTTCTCAAAAAATTCAAATTCAAAACAAACTCATGGCCATTTTTTTGTGAAATTTTAAAATAAAATGCACTCCTACACAAATTAACATAGCATCTGCTGTCACTTAATTAAAAATAATTTTGCAGACTTTAGAATTTACAATGTAAATTGCTGGTAACCAGGAAGATATTAGCAATACTGTTTAATATTGGACACTTAGGCTGAAACATTATGAATAGTTTTATTTTCCTCAGTGTTTGCCTGCATTGCAGATGGCAGCTTTGTGCATACTTACTGGAAGCCAACTAGCCATGGCATCAGAGAGGTGAGAACTTCTTGGTAGAGAAATGAAGGCCATGTGAAACACCAAGTTATCACAGTTAGATGCTCCTGGAACCTGCACTTCGTAAGGCTACACTGAATATCTCTACAGTACAGGCAAGCCATTTGATATAGTGGTGACGGTTTTGACAGGAGACAGAATAAGTAACAAAATGGATAATTGATTTCCCTGGCTATTGCAGTCTGTTAGTTCTGAACTCCTTGACTTCTGGAGCAATACAGGAGGACTCTGGGTATTCACTTCCCCACGCTGCAAAAGCAGATTAATAAAGACAGAGCAGGCTCTTTTATCCAGTGTTTTTGCAGGACAGCATTCTCACTTTGCTGTTAATTGAGAGTCTGGCAGCAAATGGCTACCAAATTGCCTGATGAAATGTGGTCTCAGGTGGGGAATGACTAGTTAACGACAAGTGTTGCCATCCTTTGGTCACTGAGCTGTCTAGTTTTGTAAGCAAAAACTGGATGCAGGCACACATGGGCATACCCTTCTGCAGAGTATCCCCTGCACTACCCTGTTGAAACTTTATCTGTGGTGGCAAAAAGCTTCTACAACAGTTCTTGCTGCCCTCCACTCTTCCTGCATGGATTTGTTTACAAGGAAGATGGTCTGTAAATGCTCTTAGAGGTGAAAAGCCTGAAAGAGAGATGCCATGAGGGAACCAGTGTGTCCAGTACCAGAGAGAAGTCATGCTTTGTAGCAGCCTTTAGCCACCTACGTTGAGGCCAGCAAATGGCCACCAAGATGATGAGAGGGATGGAGCAAATGACACATGAGGAGAAGCAGGGTTTTTTCAGCCTGAAGAAGAGAAAGAGGTGATCTAATTAATGTAATTCAAATACTTCTGTAAACATCCACTAGAAAACACAGCCAGACTCTCCATTCATGTGAACAATGAAAGAACAAGCAGTGAGAGAAACAAATTGCAGCAAGGAAGATTCCAATCAGATATAAGGAGAAAGATTCTTCATTATGAGACTGAACTAGCACTGGTACAAGCAGCCCAGAGGCTTCCAGACCTTGGTCCTTGGAGATACTCAGAATTTAACTGACCTGAGGAACATAATGTAACTACAGAGGACCCTGTTTTGAACAGTGGGGTTTGACCAGATGGCCTAAATTATTCAGTTATTTAAAAAAAATTCCATCACTAACCTGTTGTCTAGATTAGCAGTGAGATCTACAACAAGGCTCTAAGGACAACTTCTAAAGACAAGAATGTACTTCAAAAATTCAAAACACTTGGAAACAAAAAAAAAAGCTTGAGGAGGAAAGTTTGCATACAGAGAAAACAAGGTTCAAAAGAAAGACGAGTGTGGATCTTGTTAAAGCCACTGTCTCATTCTAGGCACAGCTGCTCTGACATCCCACTGGACTAATTTACACTGTATTTAGCCTTGATGAGGCAGAGACAGTAGCTATAAAGCAGGAGGGGACCAGCTCTTGAGGCACTGGCAACTCTCATATTTCATAGGGGTTTTAAAACACTCAACACTTCCAGGGAAAGATGGTAGATTTTGACAAGGCAAAATAATAGCCCAGTGAGCTAAGGAACTGCAAACTCTGTTACGCTTTGCTTTCACTACATTTTTCCTTTTAGTGCTTTTTTTCAATACTGTTCATTACTCTTCTTATTTCTCTTGCCTATTACGTTCTGTGATGCTTCATCCAGTTACGTACATCCATTTCTTCTAGGGTGTTATATGTGGGTCTATGAGAAGATAAGGACTAAAATACACATGGTACTTCTGTTGATTTCAGGGTTCTTCTGCCTGCATCCATCTTCTCTGTTCCCTTTGCTGCTGTGCAGAGTATAGAGGAACATATGATTATATTCTTTATGCCTAGGTACATCTCTTAACTCAATTTAACTGAATAGTCCAACAGAATCAAGGTATTTCTATTTCTAGTGTGGTGTTTGGCATTAAATCTTTGATGACATTTCTTATATATGCAGTAAACACTATCAATGTCTTTGCATACATTCTATTTGAGATAATATGCCTTAAAGACAAGGGGATTCAAAAAGGAAGGAAAATGCTAAGCAGATTTCTAAAAGAGACTATTAATTGATTTCTTAGTAATCTTGGCTAGAACAATGGTAAAATGAATTGAATGCTGTTTACTGTCATGTTTTCTGTACAACACACATGGAAGAAAAGTGGTGGATGCTGCAGATGAGGGAGTTTAGTTTAACAGAGACCTGAGTTCTATTGCATTCTTGGGAAAAGTGGAGGAGCTCAATGAACAAGACCAGACTGTCTCTGCCAGTACACACTGCACTTCTAATCTACAGGGAAAGTCAGTGTAAATTTTGAATTTCACATGCAAAATCCAGTCTGATTGATTCCTCCTGTCTTAGGGTGGTGAATCAATACTACCAGGCTATGGTAGTTTTGTGTCAGTTGCTGTGATTCCATGGGAAACCATATAGGAACTGGATGAGCAGAAAGGTAAGACACTGAGAACTGGACTATGAATCTAAGGGATACTCACTAGTTAAAATTAAAAATACAAAATTATATTCCTCTTTCAACTGCAAACCCTTCCTACAGGGTACAAAAATCTGTAACTTTAACCTCCAAGTACTTCAGATACAATATTGGGTCACAAAGTACTACTAAAAAGGCAACAGTATGCTCCTTATATTAAGGCAAGTTTTCTTGAAGCAAACTTCAGATGAAAAATCTGATCAGTAGACCTGAAAAAAGGAGGTTTTGGTAGTCTTACCTGAGAGTAGAGAGGGAGTACATCACCCATGAGTCCCACAGAGGTCTTTGGCAGTATTTTTTCCTGATGAGCCCCATTGTGAAGGAAGTTGTATCTTCCTACTGTTTTACAACAGGAACAGACTGCTTTTCTCCCTCAGAGATTGCTACAGCACTAGGACGTTTTCAGTGCTTAGAAACAACTCTAGTTTACTTCTGAAACATCATATAAACCATTAACTGTTACTAAAGCTGTAAATTCATAAATGTATGAAATCACTTTGGAATAATAATACATGTCTGTTGAGAAGCAACTGTATCATCCTGTCCTTTCATTCAAACCTGTTCATCAAGTTGTCTTTCTTTTAGGGAAGAGGGTTCAAACGTTAACAGGGAAATTAAAGTTTTCCATAGTACATGCTGTAAAAAATTAATTCACATAATAGGGGTAAGGTGTTCAAAGGGAGGGAAATAAATGTGCAGCACAGCAGATAAACAAATACAAGAGAAAGATGAAGGGCAACAAGTTTGTTTGAATGCTGGAAGCTTCTCAGAACCTCAAAACTCACAACAGCACTGAGAAACTTCAAGAATAGCTCAGTGAAAGAAAGATGCCAAATGAAAAGCTACAGGCTCAGTTTACAATCTGAACATGAAGTACAGCAACGCTCTTCTACTGCCCAGGTAGAGGACATCGCTGCAGATTGCTAACGCAGTCACACCCAGCCAGACAGCTTTAGGCAGATGACTGAGCACAATGTTACCCGAGTCACAGCAGTGAGAAAATGTGATCAGCTGATGCAGTTTTAACATTTTAATGCAAATCTGTATCAGCTGGAACAAGATGCCTCCATTTGACCATAGATGCTTTGGGCAAATCAGTAGGTACGTGTCTGTTTCTTCTAGCATCTACACATTTCTCAGAAATTAAATAATCATTTGAAGATTTACCCCATCTCATTCTTTCCACTTTAACCTGCTTATTGGATTAATTACACCAAAGATGTGTCTGACAAAGTCACTAATTTGGGAAATTTAGTTCCTTGTTCACAATTTGAATGTTTGAATGCAATTTCTGATTTATTTCCTGTCTTTATGAAGTATGCTTTGCAGAAAAAAAATCATATCAGAATCCAACATATTTTTGTAAGGATTTTAGAAGACTAAAGAAAAAGAAGTATCTGGAAAGGTGTTCAGTTTGAAAACAGAACAGGTCTCCACAGACTATGAAATAGAGAAAGATGAAGACAGTGTATGCTGGAAGCAGTCACTAATGAGCTGAACTCAGCCAAAAGAACACTTGAAGAAATAGCAGGATGAGGAAAAAAAGAACCAGGTACTTTTTTTTTCTCTGTATTGCTATTAAAGCAAATCATTAAGGTCTCTTAAGAGACTCTTTAAAAGCTTATTAACAGTTTTTGGGTGCTCTAGCTAATACAAGCTGACTCTCTGTTCATATGATGGTAACTTAAGGAGTTTTTAAGAGACTTCTTCAGCAACCTGAAAGAATGGTTTTTGTCACAAAGAGAGATACAATACATTGCAGAAGAAAAATACTGGTTTAAGAGAGGAGTCACAAAACCTGTATTGTTCCTTTAAAAGGCACTCAGGAGTTGGTTTATCCAGAAATTTAAAAAAATGAACAATTTTAGAGGTTTAATTAAAAACAATCTTGATCTTTCATCCTAAAAATCATTCTAATAGGAATCTCATTGCTTTCATACCACTACTCTTATGAGTACATTGCTGTGGAAGTAACTGCATTCCCTACAGCTTCCTGGCTTCACAGAATCTGTCAGGAAGATAATGTGCTTTAATATAAATGTATTGATTGTATCAGATGTAAACATTAGGTAAGTATGTTGGAAGTAACTTAAAGAATGAATTAGAACTTTCAAACCATTGGGTTTTTTTAGCATCAAGGCAACCTGGATGTCAGGAAATATGTTCAGTAAAATCAGAACTGGGATGATATGGGCACTAGTTTCAAGTGATCAAAATATGAGCCTGGATTCTATGTCTGTCTTTACTCTTATTTACAATATATAGAGTAGCTCTCTTTCCCATTGCCTTTCTATTTATTTATATCGAGACTGCAGGTGTTTAAAATATCAGGCATGTTTTAAGCTAAAGAGAAAACAGGTTCTTTTCCTGTGAAATGTAGAGATGTGAAGACTGACCAAAGATTCAGAAAATAAATACCTTATGAGCAGGATTATTATAATATCTCTGTAAATTATGTTTGTTTTTCTTAAACAACTCTCTTATTCTTACTGTTCTGCCCCATTTCAGTCTTACAATTTTTGTATGCCAACACCCATTGCTATGATATCTTTCTAACATTCACCTTTCTCACAACATATAGGGGAGTTAAAAATAACTTGTGAGCATGGTCAAGAAAGCAAACCTTCAGGAAAGATAATAAAATAAATAGTTTTGGGTCTGGTCAGAGGAAATGCTCTAGGGGATGACACACAGAGAAAGGAACACAAAACCCAGGAAATGAAGTAATTGTACCACCTTTTTTTGCTAAACTTTTCCTTCTGTCTGACTGCCCAGGTCTAATTTTTGAGAGAGACCTCAAACTGCAGGTACCACCAGCAGTGATATTATGGTCCACGTCAATGTCTTCTCAAAATCTATCAGCTTTCTTTAAAATTCCCAGGGAGTCAGTGAGGTTCATTCCTATTGCTGTTGAAACTGAATACCTTACAGAGGAAGAAAAAGAATGTATTCCAGAAGAACAGCTGTCAAACTGGGGAAAAAAAATAAATCTTAAAATCTCTTGAAGTGGTTAATTTCATCCCATATGGTCTCATTTTTAAAGCTAGTGAAGAATATGTGTAAGCCCTAAAGAGGAATTAACATCAGGATCTCTGAATTGTAACTGCATTCTGATTTATTTCTTTTCTTTCTGACACTATCCTTCACTGACCAGTGGTTTTGCAGAAATCCTACAATGCTGCTGTATGGCAAACTTAGAGATGTATTTTAGGTAAATTCCGTGCTGCTTTCAGTTCTGTGGTCTCTTTCTCAAATATTTGGACCAAGTTAGGCATTTCTGAGGTCTTGGGAATATATGTCTTTAGTATCTGCAGTGGTAGTTCACATAAATTATAGTATAGAAATTATTTGTTAGTTCTTCCTGTGTATTTTGTGATTGGATTATTTTGATCCAGGGCAGTACAAGCAAGTGAATGTAAAATTTCATGAGAAAACATATGCTTGATAAGCTTTCTGTCATATAAATGGTGAAGAACTACAAGGATTTTTCTCATGCTTTGAATTCAATGACTGGGAAGCCTTTGGACTTCTAGCAGTTCCTGGTAGACTTTAGTCCTGTAGCCCAACTTATTATAATGTAATTAAATATTTGTATTCTTTCCATGTGTGACAAATTTAAAAATCTCTAAATTCAAAGCATATTACAAAATCAGAATGTTTTCCTTAAGCCATTTGAAGTACAAAATGTGAGAGGGATGGTCATTTGCTTGAGAGCACTTCTAGAATTGCAATGCTAATCTCATCTAGACATAGAGTCGGAGATTTATTTTGAAGTACACTCCTTTTACTTACTTGCATTTGGCCCCCTAATTGAGTTCTTACACTGCCATCCTTACTTGGGGAGGCTGGATGTTAAAAAAAACCAAGCAATACTCAGAAAAAAACCCTTCTTCTCTTGCCTGCTTATCTGCACATTTTCATGACTCCCTTTCCATTGTGTCTGAACAGGGGGTAGAAGAAGAAGGTATTATCACAAGTGACCAGCTGGCCATCCAAAAACTCTGAGAAACATCTGAGTGTGTGTCTTTTGTTCTTGCAGAACTACACCTAGAATTAGATATTGAACTATATGTAGAAGGAAGTAAAAAATTCATGTAGGTATGTGTGTGTGTGTGTATACATATGTATGTTGAATTTTATGCTTCAAGCACAACCTTATTGTTGAGTAGGGTGCATCTTCAGGTGCAGCTGGATAATGACGATTGTAAGACATGCAAAGTTGTTGCAAGTTTTCAGGAGCAATATTTTTTTCTTATTATGAGAAATAAAATGTTCAATATCTTTCTTTGCCTCACTGCTCTTCTTTTACTTCTGAGAATATGACCTGTTGGATGAAAAACATTCAGTTACTGTAATTGTAAATGTACCAAAGAACTTCAAATATATTACCAGGAGAAGAAAGAAAAATCAGGAAGTACTGGCCTATGGACAGGTTCTCATTATTGACAGCTATTATCTTCTTATCCACTGGAAACACATTTGTATTAAGGAACATGCCTTAGGCTTTTCATGAAAGAAACCTAGGAATTACAATCTATGTGGAATATTTTAGGATCACTTACAGGTGGCAGGCAAACACTCACAGTTTAGACAGTTGTTTAAACAAACTTGTATCTAGATTAAACATCTCATATTCCAGAACATGGAAAGTATTTACAGTGTAATTTTCCAATTAAGATTGTATAAATTGTCTTAGTAGCCTAATCCACTTTTCACAGTATAGGAAATTGGGAGGAACTAAAATGAAGTCAAAGCAAAATGAGTGCAAATTGGAGTCAGGAGATAATTAGGTCTATTACATGTAGGTCTAATACATGTGGCTTTTCTTCCCAAAAATGCAATTTAGGAAATAATAGTCAAGTCTATTATTAGTGCATCCTGGTGAAATAGTCTGTTTACCCAAAGCTATGGATTGTGATTTCTGGGGAAAAATATTTTTGCTACTTTTGGATCACCTTCAAACTGGTATGTTTCTGGTTATATATGTTAGCAGTATATCCCAGCTCTGGATGATGTGTTTAATCAAGGCTGTTTCACTAATAAGAGTGGAGTTTGGCATAATAGTGCTCTACACTTGAGGTACTCGCCTTCTGACACAAGTGGATCTGGGCAAGTGGGTGCAGTCAAAGGAAAGGAGATGGTTGGTACCTCTAGCATCCCAGGGGTGGTTTTAGTTTCCCTGAGGCACAGAAGTAGTCTACAAGCAGCCTTCAAAACAGAACTTCTGATAGTGACATAAAACTTCACTTGTTTTGGTGAGCTCAGCTAACTGGCTTCGGGATATTTAGATGCTGATGACCTGACTATGTTGTTTCTGCTTGCTCTTCCTTGGTTATTTTTGGCATAGAATGTAAGTAAAGCCTAGACAATGAGGTTTTGGGATTATTCTGGATTTTGAATGGTAATTTTCCTGCAGTTTAATCTCGTATGGAAGTAGAGGTCCTGGCCCCGATGAATTTAATGGTAAGACTTCCACTGACTTCAGCAAGGACAGAACTTCTCAGAGGGATCACGCCATTCCACCAGCAACAGTTTCACACAGCTAAGAATTTAGAGACAGGGCACAAAAATATCTAGAAAGGAGGTTCCTTTCCCAGAAAAAAAAAAATCAGTGAAATAGTTTTGAAAATGATTTTCTAACACTAATAAAGAAAATGTAATAGACCATTTTATGTTCCTGTCCCTAGGCTGTGCCTTATACCGTGATCAATATAAAAGAAAATGATATTTCCTTGATTACTCATTCAAGCAGAAAATGAGTTCTGTTACCTGAAAATTTAGAAGTTTCCTGAGTAATTGAATAGCCTTTGTACATCTTCAATTTTTGATGTTATTGGGTAGTTTATGGTATTTACTAAGATGTTTTAGCCTAATCATTTTTTTGATAGGATAAAATATCACTATTACAGTGGGAACATTTTCCTGACAGAGGAAGCCATTTAACAAATTAGATGCTGCATACAATTTGCTGATCAGTGATGCAGAATGTAAAATGCATGTGCAAGAAATAGTTTAAATATCAACCAGAAACTATGTAAATTACACAAAAGTGTCCTTCATTGTGCCGGCTTTCTCTTTCTTCCAAGACTGCAGAAGGCACTGGTGGAAAAAATGTGGACGTCGCAAATATGTTATATAGAAATCTGTCTGCTTCAGAATTACAGACTCTTCTTTCAGTGCTGAATACATTTAAAAGAATAGCTATTTTAACATTTGGAGGAGAGTGGATTAACCAGCAATATCCAGTGAGTTCCTCCTGGTACTTCTACAACAGCCATCAGCCTTGAGGGGTGGCTACCAGAGATAGGCTCACATCTTTCAAAGCATTCACAGGAGAGGTCTGCTGCCTTGGCCTGCAAGAATCTCCATGGGGCATGCTAGCCCTGGTCTGGATTCTTGTTCTTGTGACTAGTCCATTACTCAGCAACAACAGCAATTCAGCGAGTGCTGAAGAAAGATCTCCTGGTTCTTGCACCTGCTGAAGTTTCAGAAGAAAGCACAGACGCAAAACAGATGGAATAAAGCACTCTCGTATTTGCATCTCAGCAACTGGCTATAGACCATGATCTTCCAGCAGATACTGTTTGCTTGAAACAGAAATCAGCGTGGTAAAGATGCAACAGGATAAAGGCTACTGTTATTTCTAGATTTTATTTGTGGTCCCAGGAGATGGGTGACTGTCACTTAGAGATGTACAGGTAGCTGCAGCTGCTCTTCAGGTCTATAACATGAATCATGTGCTGTAGAATATAAGAGAGAATACTTTTCCTCCAGCCTCCTTCTTCTCTATAAATCTACTTCAGTTGTCCAAAAAGCTGTCACTGTTAAAACCTTACAGCTCCTAGGAGCTCTCTTTAGCCATTTTGAGCATATGCACTTCCAATAGTTAAAGGACCTAGTGCATCCAAGTTTAACCTCTCAAAAAACCTAATGAGCACTTGTCAATATTGATCCTAGTTCAGCTTTGCAAGATGATGCCCCTCTAGTGTCATCCGCTCAGAGATGCGATGAGAAACTGAGGGGAAGGATCATGAAATACAGATCCTTGTGTGCCTTTTGCTTCTTGCCAGGAAGAGAAATTTTTCCTTTGCTTTCATCTCGCATGGACCACCCTTGTGAGAACTTTTTGAAGCTTTTATGTAATTGGTGGTGTGCTCTTCTCCAGTGGGACTGCAATTCCATGAAGTAGTTCTTTGGCAGTGGAGTCAGAAAGTGGTACAAGCTGGGACTGTATGCTAAATTCCTAATATGTTTGGACAATTAATGGTTGTGGGGCTTTTTAAAGTGTGTTCAGTGCCCACTAGACTGAAGCTTTGCCAGAAATAATTTAAAATCCATATATATAACTAGAGACTTTGGAATAAATTTGAGGATATTGCAGGTAGGGAAGGGGGGAGGCAGGAGGAGTAAAGACAGTTTTGTTCTCTAGTTCACACACAGAAACACAAACAAATTACAACCTGGTGAATATCTGTGCCTTTTACCCCTGTATTTCTCCACCTAATCCATTTCTGATGTTTTTATTTCTTCTTCAGGCAGTGGACTCTGGTATTGTCTTCTTGTCAACTTCCCTGTTAGCCCCAGACTGGATGCATCTTTAGATCTTAAGTCTTCATATATATATACACACTTCTGACTTTTTTTTCTAAATCTCTTGAAAGAGATGTGTTTCATTTGCATGTTACAAAGGTTTCATCTGCATGGAATAATTGAATAGAGTCATTATTTTATGTGTTACATTTGTTCAGGCGTGGGCCTCTATTGAGAAGCCTGTTGTATCCCTTCCTAATTCCTACCACCACAATTACTACCTCTCTGCATAATGCTGCCTAGGCAAAGATTGACAAAATAGGAAATTAATTGATGAAATGTCTCTAATGTTCATGATTTTTTTGGCTATTCAAGATAAAATAGCTTTAAAAGATGAGTAAGAAAGCTGTTTGCACTCAACTAGAGCCACTGCTGCCAGTCTGTAACACCCTCTTTATTACATTCAGAACTAATGCTGCAGAAGTAAATGGCTTCTGTCTCTGCTGTTTTCAGTTTTCACAATCCTGTGGATTTTGTGAATGTCCTTTCCTCTCCTTCTTCCTGGCTCCTGGTTTCACATGAGGATCTCTCAGAGCTCTGTCCTTCATGCTGTAGATGAGGAAACAGACAGAAAGAGATTAAGGTTAAAATGTCAAGTTTCTCTCAATTTTGGGTGCTGATTTTATGTCTCCAGGCCCTGATCCTTTCAAGTGTACTCTGCATTATTGGACTTTTAGATGGAAGATGCCCTCTGAAAACTAACCATTGTTGCTTCTTGCTTTTCACAGCCTTCAAGGCTGGCTAAAAATCTCCTTGAAGCTGATGGGTGTGCTAGTTGCTTTCCATTCTGGCTTAAAGTGGGAACAATGATGTGACCCTTTGTTTAACAATAATTGGAACATAGGGAGCTACTTCTGAGACCACTCGGAATGCAAGTACAAGCTGGGAAGTTTTGATCTGCTTGTGAGTGGGTGTGTAAGCAAGGAAAGCGGCAAATAAAAAGAGAAGTGCTTCTACAGTGAGCTTGAGAGAAAAACAAAAATTGCTTGGATCTTTTTGTGCAAAATATTTCAGGAAGAGTAAAAAGAACTTGTTGGTTGCTGCCCTGATTGGAGAAACGGTGTTTTATATGTATTCTGCAAGTAACAGTCAAAGAGAAATAACTGCAGACTCCACATAGTATAAAAGCATGGCCTTAGGACAGAGGTTGACCTTAAACACAACAAAATAGTTCAATGAGCACTTAGATTAAAAACGGTAGGTGTGTGGTAGTTTGGAAATCTTGCAGCTGAGCTCACCAGGACAGTCTTCACCTAGGTGCTGGGTATCATCTGTATTTAACTTTGTAATGCTGAACTGAGCAACATGGTCCTTCCCTCCCTGAACTGTGCTCCAGGAATGAGAGTGAGAGAAGTGCCGAAGGATGCAGTTCCCTCGACTGTCTGGCCTTGTACCTTATTGAGTTAACATGCTAAAGCATAAGAAGCAAGCTGCTTCTGGAAAAAAGGATAAAACAGGTAAGACAAATGATTCCCAAGATTGGATTTTATTCTCTGAATGTATTATATAGAGCTAGGTGATTTTTTTTTTAAACCGAGTGGTCCAGTTGCTTATCTGCTGCTACTCTCTTTGCCCATTGCTATCCCTGCCTCTAGTAGGGAGTCTAAATCCAATCCTTCAAGCTTTGAAAAACCAGGCAATAGACAAGACAGAGTTCAACAGAGCAAGTATGAAACAGCAGCCAGTCACCCATCTGATTATCCTTGCTGATCCCCTCAACTGGATTAGCAGGACTTCTTTGAAATTATAGTTGTTGGGGTTTTTTTCTTGAAAGTTTATTTTTTCAACAGTTTGAGCAAACCAGAGTCTGACACTTCCCTTTCCCCCATTACATTTGCTTTAGCAAAGGAATAGGTGAAAAGGACATGTTCTGTGTTAACACACTGGCAGCAGATTTTCTCTAAATTTATATTACATTTAAAGCCTAAATTCCTAGTGATTCTGGATGAAGAGCAAACCTGATTAGTCTTGGAATATACTAGGTCCTCCATCCCTCAAGAGTTATGCTTTTGAAAATCTGGAGCTGCTTTCCTGAGAGAATGCAGAAGTCATGTCTCCCCTGTAGGAATTTAACCCCTTCCAAAATGTTCTGTCTGTGCATCAGAGCACCACAGCTCTAAAGCTTCTCTGTAGAACAGTGATGTATATAAGATGCTGTTGTTTGTGGGTCCACTGAATATGATGTTTACATTTTATTATTGCATTTATTATAGAGCACTGTTTTAGGTTAGAATTCTTCTATTTGTTGATTTCCTTAAGAAAGTGATGGGTTTTTTAGTTTATTGGTTTTTATTTTTTCCCCACCATGTAAATTTTAATCTGGATCCCTTCTCTGTGCTATGAGGCAATGGGAAGAGAAGGAGGAAGGCAATTCTTTTGGGTAAGTGGATGTCAGTTATGGATCAGCTGTTTAGAAAGGTAGGAAAAGGATGTGATTTGAGAAGTGGGGGAAGGCTGGCGTAGAGTGAAACTGAAGTGGAGGTGTGCTGTGGGTGAACAACAGAGCAGCACAGTATGGCAACAGGGCCTTCCAAGCTCCAGAGAATAGAATAATGGAATCATAGACTAATCTGAGTTGGAAGGGACCTTTAACGGTCAGGTACTCTAACCTCCCTGCAGTGAAAGCCCTAATGTTTCAGTGATACCTCATGCTGGCTCCTGCTGCCTGTCATCCTGCTCTCTTGCTGGATATTATTTGTAGTTTTACTTCCCTTTGTGGCAAAGGAGGGTTTGCTTGGGGAGCAAGATGAAGAGGGATCCCCAATGGTTCCTAATGAGTTTGGGGAGAGCACTGACTCTTCTGTAGTTTGGGATGTGTGGCCTGACTTTAATATAATATTACCCTCTAACTTTATCCAGTCAGTACCTCAGCTGTAGCTCCTCCTTGCAGGTAGAAGGGAACTGATCTGATCTAACAGTTTGCAGACAGGCAAAGGAGCAGTTTTTCCTCTCTCACTCCTGCTTGTGCAGCCCTGCCATTCTCTTGGTTTGCTATTTGTCTGACCTCTTGGGGAGTAGATTCATCTTATATCCTGGCAGTGAGATAAAAAAGAAGGAAAAAAGAAACTCCCTCGCCCTCCCTCTCCCTTTGCTGGGATAGCTTTCTGCAAAGTTGCCAAGCTGAAGTGACTTCTCCTGGGTCAGGTGAGCTCCAGAGCCAGCCCAGGGGTCAGGGAGTGACACTGGGAAGTCCTGGGAAGGCAAGGGAGAGACACTGCTGCTTGTGATAGCAGTGAGCTATCAGACAAGAGATGACCCAGTCTGACCTCAGCCAGTAGTTGATGCCATTGGAGACTGGTTATTTTTGAAGGGGAAGTTGAACTAAACTTGCTGCAAAATGGGGTCTGATTCAGAAAACTGTGAATTAAAAAGATATATGGGAAGAGTCACCATTTTTTTGTATCTACTTCTTTGTGGTGACATTGAAAAAAGAAACAGGAGTTTTCTCCACTGTGGTGGTTGTGGTGGTTTGATTTCTTTTTAAACAGACTCCTTAAAGGGCAAGTTGTTTTTAAGTGTCCGCATTGATCAAAGAATAAAGCTCAGTTGCTTCAATTGTTGTTCATACTTTGGGAATCTTCCAGCCACTTCAGGTGGCTTCGTAACTCTCTCTCTTCTCTTGTTCTTCCGCTGGCATTATCTTCTGCATCTTGAACTTTGCTTTGCTAGTTAGATTCAGGTTGTCTGCTGAGGAAAGAAGATATATTTCAGTTTGCTTGAGTGTATTAGCTTTATTGTAAGAGAGACTCTGAATTAAGGACAGCTGTTCTTGTTGTCTGTTGAAAAACTATTGAAGAGCAGTGGGTGTGACCAATTATATTTTATCCCCATACCAAAGCCACTTCATTAGTGATTGCTTTGAGCTAGAAGGCCTCCTCTATCTTGCTCAACTATCCTTCACCCTCCCATCACCTACCTTCTCATAAAATCATAACAAAAAAGGAGGCATCAGTCATTTGCAAGCTTAGGTTGAGTAGATCTAATAAACAGGTGTATGACATCAGTCATGTTCTTCATAGCACTTGTTATCTTCTGTAATTGCATAGTTCACATTTTATATCATCTGCCAAGTAGATGTAAGGTAGTTAACTATCTCTGCTGATTCTTTGTGGCTTTATGGAAAGTAGCCTTCTCCAAGAGCTCCTACACTGTAATGATTATATGTCCTTTTTTCTTTTTTTTTTCTTTTTTTTCTGAACCTGTCTAGACTAAATGTAACTAGATTAAATGAAGAGGAATTGCTAAGACCCTTCTCAAAAGAGAGATTCAGTTAGTGTAACTGTAGGGTAGATGAGGAATTAATCCATTGCCTTTAGCTCTGCAGAGCATAGGAAAGAATTGCTTTAGGGAAAAAGTAGCAGGTTGAGGCATAGGAGGTAGGTGAAAGGGAGGAGAAGAAAATGGACATTTATCTCCAGGACAGCAAGAAACGCCCCCCCCCCCACACACACACCCGTGACCTGACCATGGTTGTGTGTGGGCAAGAAAGAGCTCATGCTGTGGAAAGGACTTTTTTTTCCTTCATCTCTAGATATATGCCAAGTTCTCCAGAAGCAGAATGGCTGGAGAAACAAGGTCTATTTTTGTTTTTGAGGTAGCAGGGTTGTCTCCTTCATAACATCAGTCAGTAAGCTAGGATCTCAGGAAAATCAGGATTTATTTGTAACAACTCAATTGCTTCTTCATGACATACAAGTCCTAGTAGATGTCCTCTACTGTAGCAGTATATTCAAGGCCCAGACATCCCCAGGAAGATACAGGAATATGCTGCAAGACCATGAATCATGGCTGGGAGCTGTATCTGAAAAGACTTAAATGAAGGCAGAGAGGAGTTTGAGCTGTGGCAGTTGGGGAAATTCTTTGGACCCAGCAGACCAAATCTCCTATTTGTAATATCCTGTATGTGTGATGTGGAGATGTGGTTGTTTATGGAGATACATTGTGTGATATAATTTGGTTAGTTTTTCATGTATGATCTATATAAAAGTTTTGCATCCATGTTGAGTATCTGGAAATTCAGGTTTCCCACATTTAAAAAATCAAGTTGGATTCAAAATCACCTATGTTGAACCTATATTGGATGAGGTAAATTGGAGGAAGAGAATATTCTCCCTTGCGTGGAATCAAGAAACACAAGTTCCATGTGCTCTGCCAGTGACTTCCAGCCTTTGACCTTGATTGTCTGCTGCCAAGATGGCAACTAATTGAAAAGAGAATAAAATACTACAGCAATCTTGAATCCTAATGTATGTTGCAATAATTTAATATTTAACATTTGAAACTTTACTTTTTTTTTTCTTCTCTCTCTCTAAAGCATGAGCCTACTAGAAATGGTTTTCTTTAGTTCCAGACTACCAGATAAGAGACCTGGATAAAACCAGAAAGATAGGGATTCCTTGGAATGCAAGCAAGAATGAAACCTTAGCAGGGTGGACTCCATATGTTTATTGGTCTCTCCCTAGTGCAATGATAGAGCTGCTTATCACTACCATTGAGCTTCAAAAGAGTGGACCTTCAGAACCTGCAGCTAGCACTGGATACAATCTAAGTGTATTGCAGCATCCAGACATGTCCCTGCTCAGCCTGAAGATAAGAGCCTCAAGGAGAGGGGCTAGTATGGTGGCTGAAAACTTTATCAGATTGGAGGTGCTGTGAACCAAGTGGCTGGATTTAAAGCTGGTGATTTTTCACAGAAGCTTTTCTGTATGGAGTAGAAATAAGCCTTTCCTTGTGATGCTGATTTTTCATTTCTTTTGGCCATAGTTAGGAAATGAAGTGTACGGTGCTGGGGTGGAAGCTGTGGTAACAAAATAAGGTGTCTACCCACTGGATACTCACAGGTGATGAGGAGAATATACCTTTGTCCAGGTTAATACAGGGAAAGGTAGTTTCCTTCAAATTCTTTCAGGCATAATTGTGGTATTTATTTCTGCAAATTTAATATTGCATCCCTCTTTTCCTTAAAGTTTACTTCTTTTTATGGATATGTGAGATACTGCAATGAAATGGTGTAGCTTTTTTTTACAGCTATCAGTAGGTGTCCTTAAGGAGCTTGCCACAGCAATTTCATAATAGGCATTGCAAGAACATGTAACCACTGATGAACATTGTCCAAAAAGATTCCCTCTGCAGTTCTGTTCTGGCCCTTTTTCTTCAGTGTGATCCTTTTACGATAACACCTTTAAAACTTGTTGGAGATAGTAAAAAGGTTCTTTGTTAGGTGAATCCTCAAGTCAAACCACTCTTCAAATTGCTTACATAGCGTGAATTTGCTAGAAAGCCAAGTCGTGACTGTGAGACCTGGGGTGCTAAATATAGTGGGAATGCTGAAAAGAAAACCTGGTGATTTACTTGGGGAGTGTACAGACCGTATCCACCATACAATTGGCATGGTGAATCCTGTGATCCCAGGAGCTGCTCAGCCTCTAATAATTTTAGGTGATAATGATATAAGTAATTATTTGTGTCTGGGACAAAGCAAAGTGTATCCATGTTCTGTTTTGACCCACAGTGGGACCATGCGGGTCCTGCATTCACTCCCCCAACCTGGTGAGATGGGATGGGAGGCACAACAAAGGGGGCACAGGATTAGGAATGAAGGACAGGGAGGGCTCACTCACCAGTGATGGTCATGGGCAAAACAGACTCAACTTGGGGAAGAAAAATCAATTTAATTCATTGCCATTCATCTGAGTAGCGCAGTGAAACATAACAGCCACATCTTACAACACTGTCTCCCACCCCTCCCTTCTTCCTGGGCTAAAATCACTTTGCTCCCAATGTCTCTACCTCCCCCTCGCCCAGCGGCACAGGGGACAGGGAATGGGGGTTCAGTCAGTTCACCTCTGCTGCTCTTCCTGGCATGGAAGTCCAGGAACAAGAAGTTCCAACACGAGCTTCCCATGGAGTCATGGACCTCTTTGGACTCGACTCGGGGCTCCGGCATTGGGACATCCACGGGCTGCAGACTCAACCCCACTCTGGGGGTCCCCCTCCCCCGGCATTGAGTGACTCTTGGGGTCACAATTCCAGTCACACTTGCTCTCAGGCTCAACTTCTCTGCTCCAGTGTGGAGTCCTCCATGGCCTACACGTGGATCTCTGCTCCACCATTGAACTTCCATGGGCTGCAGGGAGTTCCTTTGCCTTCTCCTACTCCAGGCAGTTGAACTGGGTGTTTGAGTTTTTCTGTCCTCCACCTCCTCCTCCTTCCTTCTGCAACGAAGCTCTCTTTCTGTTTAGGCCAATGGTTGTCTTTTGTTCAGGTCAGTGGCCTCTCCTCCAGGTTCACCCCACCTTCCTCTTTTCAGGACAGTCCATCCCCTCACCAATATGGATTCTCAGAGGTGTTTCTCTAGTGCACATTGGCCCAGCCTGGGCTGGAGGGTCTCCGCCTTGGAGCCAGGGGAGATTTTCACTCTGACAAGGTGGCCTTTCCCCCACTACCAAAAATGCCACCCCCACTCCCCCTCCCACCCCAAACCAAAGATAATCCATTAGTCAGTGATGGGCCTGGGTTGTCAAGTAGGTAAATTTACCCATTTGATTCACTACCACACCTTTGTGTAAAGAAACTGCTTTTTGAATCTATTGTCACTAATGTATTCTCCTTCATGCTCTTGCACACACAGGGGACTGTACCATCCTGAACTACATCTTATTTGGATTATTTTTGTCTTGTGTATTGTCTCAAGGCTCCTTGTAGCTGCTCCACATGTCTGCTAGAGAGGTGCTGCTCAGATGCCAACTGCTGTAGCTCGGAGTCTAATCATCCCTGTCTATGCGTGGAAACTCCTGTCTTGATGCTCACCCCTCCCCCCAAAAATATGAAGAAAATACATTAATTAAAGGCCTTCTCATTTTATTGTTTTAGGAAACATTAATACACATTATATATATAAAAGAGAGAGAAGAGAACTTGATTTATTTTTCTTTGTCTACTGCCAACCTGTTCCTGATCATTTATCTAGTTGTTCTTTATTCCATCTGGTTATCTAACACATAAAATCCTTAATGCAATCTCAATTTGCCTTAATTGAAGGTTTTTGTTTATATTACCCAGAATAGCTGTGGCTCCTAACTGAGAGATCTGAATGGAGAGGAAAGATACAATTCACAGGTAACTACTTAATGCTGCTCCTACTGCTTATTTGGTATCCATAGTCCTTGTTCCCTTTTCACCTCTTAGATCTGCGTTTTGTGGACACTTCTGCTGAGGTGCACATGTATTATTCTGATCTTAGTCAGGGTTGTCTACTGAGCAGAACATGTATATTAGCTCTTAGATATGCCCATGGCAACACATCTTGAAGTTATTGAAGGCAGTCAAATACAGAACAGTTTTCTTCTGCAGAAACCTGGTGTGCTGTAATCTGACTGATGCCAGGGACTGCTGTAGCTTCTGGTAGATTTACCCCCCAAAAATGGCAGGTGTTTCTTTTAATTAGTTGACTTCCCCTGGATTTCATGGGGAGAAGACATAAGTTCTCTTGACCTCACTGAAGCCATAAAGTTCTCTTGACCTCACTGAAGTCCTCACAAGTGTAACTTCTGCTGATGGCTATGGGTAACATCCCCTCTGTCCTTCCTGGCTTTGAAAGCTTTTGCCATCCATTTGTGGAAAATGTGGGGCACTTCAGCAGTAGAATCTCTGTTGCTGTCTTGAGAAAGGGGTAGGGGGACAGTTGCTAAAAATAGAAGGGAGTTTTGGTAAGGGTCAGGTATTTAGAGTAAAGGGACTTGCAGGATCAGGGCCTGGTACAGATGGTCTAGGGGCTGTGCCAGGACATGAGGAGAAAGCAGCCCCCTTATATGTGCAAACAATTAAGGTGCACTTCTGTAGTGTTTGGAAGTGAAGCTTTACCTTCCTATCCCATCAGTATTGAGGATGGTAGGGAACATGACCTCGTCCTTAAATAGTGTTCAAGGGTTACCACAGGCATAAATAGGATTGGATAGACACAGGGCCAACTCCATATAAGAACTAATCATCAAAAAGTGGTGGCAGTAGAGTTTTAAATCCCCTGTAGCTTGCAAAAGTCTTGATCTGCTAAAACAAAAGGAATTTCAGGTTTAAAGCAGCTGTGTTTGGATCTGCAAAATAGTAATGAGAGGAGATGGGTAGGCTCAAGGAAAAGAACACAGAAACAAAGTAAAAAGGCAAATCTGATGCTGAGAAAAAATGCATTAGCATAAAATAATTATGGGAATGGCTGGCTGAATGGACGGTAATACTGCCTTGGTTTGGTCCTGGCTGTGCTTGCAGAGCTGTTGATAGCAAAGGGGGCAGGACTATTTCACCTGCATGGATTGACAACAGTCAAATCTCCTAATTCAGACAAGAGATTTCATAAGGTTGTGTACACTTAGAAGTATTTTGGGGTCTAAAGTGTAAGAATTAATAACTTCAGCTTTATCCAAGCAAATTTACAAGCATGTCAGCTTCCCTGGAGTAAATTATGTTAATACTGTGCATCTAATCAAGCATTTTGAAAGCAATCTCAAGGTATAATTGAGAATTGAACCTTTCTGTATGTCTTCATTTTTTTCTTAAACAAATGTTAACTTGGTGAAAAAAAGGTATTACCTTAAGTGGCTTCCAGTTAATTTGCTTTATTTGAAAAAAAGAATGCAGTTACATTTAAAAAAATCCCTCCTTATCTGTGTTTATACATCCGGTGTTTAAAAACAATGCCAAATTAGTTTATTAATTATGCTGCCCAAAATGTCTAAGATTAATACATTGCTGATTCAGAGCAAATGTGAATTATGTTTCAGGTTTTCCTGTGACAAAGATAAAAAAACCTTTGGTTTAGCTTTTTAAAATCGAAGTATTTGCCTCCAGAATTTCTGGTTAGTTAACCATTCATATTTCTGTGCTAAATAGGAGAATGTTTGGCTTATGAAATGATTCAGTCATGTAAGAGCTTTAACTGCAGTGAACGACAAATTCAGAAGCTTGTTATGTCAGAAAGGAGGAGGAGGAACTTCTGTTTGGGTCTTGCCTTCACAGGGAAAGGAAACACTGATAGTATCTGTGTAATCTTGCACTGATGAGCGGGCATCACGTTGCTTTGAAAAGATTCATATTTGAGATCTGATGACTAACTGGTGGTGGGCACAGCTGCTTTAGAATCAGAGATAAAGGAAAGGAGGAAAGCAAATCCAGAACTGCTATGTGAAAACCTTGCTGACATGTAATGCTGTCAGAACATTTATAAAGAGCAGAAACCCTATTCAGTGTCAATCAGGTACGTGCTATATTGAATGAAATATTTATTATTTTAAATGTTGCCAAAGCTCTGCAATTGATAGCCTCTGGATTTATGAACAATAACCTCTATAAGTGAAATGAGATAGTTAAATTATCAAGAGTTTTTGTTTCAGTTCCAGTGCAAAGTTGTTATTAAAGTCTAACAGTTTATGCTGATTAAATGATTTTTCAACAGATTTGTGTTTTAAAAATTCTTTGAGGAGTCAGAAACAATTGTGGAGGTTTGCTATATTTTAGGACTTTGGCTTGAGAATCTAATTAGAACAGGATTGCTGCACTAAAAACAGAGGGAGTATTTTTGAACATATATTCGGTGTTTGTTTTTTTAAGGTTTTTGGAAAACAAATGAAAGCACAAATGAAAATGCCAATAAAAGGTAAAAGCCAATTCTTAGCATCATAGTATTTTTTAGGACTGGATCCAAAACAAATTGGAGTTATTGGAAGTTTCCTCATCGAGTTGCCTGGACTTTGGATCAGGCTTTTTAAATTCCAGGTCTCATACTGATAAATGTCTCAGGTTTTGTTCTTACTGTTGCTGTGTCTACCTAAGTAGTTTTCCCATATTGAAACTGGTGATACAGGTTTACATTCTTTTAATGAGAACTTCAGTTTTGAAAAGGATCTAATTAGATGACAGGATACAAGCCTGTTTCTTAAGTTTACTTTTGGCAATGCTAAAAGGTATATTTAGCAATAACTAAAGATTGGACAGCATGTGTAAATCTTTGGCAATGCCAAAAGGTATATTTAGCAATAACTAAAGATTGGACAGCATGTGTAAATCTACGTCAATCCCATCATAACCTCTGCCTGAACGCTAGTGAGACTTTTGGCTAGCAACGACAAGAATGATCTGGTCTTTTTGTCCTGGAGGTTTTATAACTGAGGTTTTATTAGAGAAAATAAATTTCAGTCTGGTGAGAGGATGGGATAAACAGCAAATTATGCAATTTAGACCTTGGAATGGCTGGTAAATGTGTGGGTTTTTTGGGGGAAAGGGTTCAGCCTTGTCATATGGAGAATGATGCACAATTACCATTTATGTGCAGAGAAAGTTTTGATGTGGCTATGAGTTGCATGAAAAACTGCTTTTGAATATAGAGCCATTTAGGATTTGATTCTGATGTGCTGAGTATTGCCAGCAATCTGTTTCCTCATCTGTATCCTTGAAATTCCTTGCTCATCTGTTGTCCCCCCAAGAGGGGGAGAAATCTAAGACTGAAGTATAGTGCCTTTACTGAAGCAACAAATACATCTTATATTTCTAATTTAAAGGTTTAGTAATTTCATTTGCTCTTTCAGAACTTCATCAACATTTCTCTTTATGTTTATGAACAAAGTTTAAATGTAGACTCACCCCTCTGTGAGTCCGTTTTGCTTTCCTTTCCTAACTTTCCTGTATCTGCCTAAATAAGATGCAACTTGCACTTTGCAGACACAGTGACTGTAGCACAGTGTTAGAGGCAGACAGCTGTAGCATCTCTGTCTCAGACTGGTAACTGTGTGTGTATGTGTGTGTGACAGTGAACAGTTCAGCTTCCTCAGGCTTTCAAACAAGAAATAACAATAAAATCTTAGACAGAAAGCGATGGACTAAATCTTATGCTTCTTTACAGGCGACTCTTAAGTGCTGTAAATTATAAGAATCAGTTAACAGAGCTTCAAGGACTGCTGGAGAAAGCTGAATCACAAAAAATATTTTATATCCTAGTGAATTTGTTTGTTGGTAACCTGATAAATTTAAAATATCACAGGAAGAAAATAGATATAGTTTTAGAAATGTTCTTAAAATGTTGCAGTTGCAGAATTTCCTTCAATAAATCAGCCACTATGAGTGTCTATGATGATTTTCTGATAAAGAATGGATTAAAATAATGATTTTCTGATAAAGAATGGATTAAAATGTATTAATTAAAACCACTATAAAGCCATGTTAGTATATGATCTCTTTAAATACTCTTAGTTTTAGTTCTGGTTCTTGTATATTGACTTAAAGCTACAATTAACAAAGAACCTGCGGTGGAAAGGGATAGTGATCCAGGGGGCTCAACGGATTTTATATCCACTATGTTATTGTGCTCTTCTTCAGTTATCTGCAACATGCTTTTGCTTGCAGCAAGAAATTTTCACATAGAAGAGTTTGCTGGTCCATTCCTCCAGAGACAGGAAATATGAAGCTCAGAGAACAGAAACCCCCCAACTGTTTCTCAGATTGCATTTTAATAAAACTAGGACAACATTCAAGTTTTGCTTTAGTTAATTTATTAGACAATTATCCACTTGTGCGAATGAACAACAAAGTTCTGACTAACTCAGTTGAGACAGGATTTTGCTCACAGTAAAAGGCAGGTTTTCATGTCCTCCAGGTTAATGATGAGACAAATATACAACAGCTTTTTTTGTTTAAGGGATTAACATGTATACACAAACTTTTGTTACCTGTGGATGATGTTAAACACATCTGATCTGGGATTTCATGCAGCATTATAACAGTGTTTCATAGCTTAGAAGGCAAGAATAAGCAATACCTTGGTTTCTGTGTTATTTCAGTGAAATTGTGATGATGAGGGAAAAGTTATGGCATAATTGCTAGTTTGTGAGGCAGCTGTTATTATTTTAAGTCATCCAAATCAGGTATCAAATAACCACATTGCAGAAACTTTAAAAAAAATAAATTAGAACAAAAATTTCAGGGGCAAAAATATTTAGTCTTGAATTTTCTGTTAATGTGAAGATGCATTCATGAAAATGAATACAAGTGAAATAGTATTTTACATAAAAAATTCAATAAGGAAACAAATTGACCTATAGCTAAAACCAGAAAAGCAGCTAAAACTGTACAGGATTTAATACATATTCATACATAGATTTAATTTATATTCAGTTATAGAAAAGGTTGCTTATTCAAGTTTTGTGACTAAAAAGACAAAAGTTCACTTTGTGCAGTATAAGGTATTAGGTAAGGCAGCCACGTATTTATGAAGTGTTCTGTTCAGCTACTGAGAAGAGCAAGATGCAAACTGGACACTCCTTGCTGTCATAGTCACACAAATGAAGCAGGTCTCTCCGTGTCTCCCAAAGCACAGTTCTACTCCACAGCTTTAGTGGCTGCCTGAGTGGCAGTGATGGAAAAGGTGTCTTGCATGTGGCATGTTTTTCTTGGACAGATGCAATAGGCTGTCTTGAAAACAATGCTGAGAAGCAATGTTAGTTGAAGAGGTTTTGGGCTCGTTACTTATTAAGACCACTAGTGAAACAGACTCTTTAGCTATGTAAATTAATCCTACAGAATAAATAATTTGCACAGTAAAGAGGCTGTCTGGAAAAAAACACAGTAAATAAGATGGTTATATTTAAGGGAGGAGAGAGTGGAATAAGGGATATTGCACGCTAGTCTGACAGGAAAAAGTCTGCTGCTTTTTCTCCACTCTTCAGGTCACCTAGATCTGAGAAAATGATTCCCTGACAGCATTTTTGCAAGGAGGCTTTTCTTATGCCGAAGACAACTGTTGTTATCACCGTCTCTTGTCAACCTCATAAAGCAAGAGGTCATCTGAGGAGCCTGAGGCTCAAGGGAACAGCCATTGCTGTCTGCTTAGCCAGGAGAAATTAAATCCTACCTTCACTGACATACCTGCCAAACCGAAGCTCCCACCTCATGTTTTGGAGCTATAGCAGGTCAGAGCCTCGAATGGTACAGAATGTGCTGCAGAAATAAATTAGTTCATGTAATTTTGGGGTATGTCCTGTTGTCTACCCACCTATCTAATCTTGTTGTTTATAGATTGCTCAGGGGTTCTAGCTTTTAGGGGCAGTTATGACCTTACTCTCTTGTCCATTGGCTAAAGGGCTCTTAATCTCATCACAGGTTTTCATGCCTAGTGACAGACAGCTGATGCCAGGGAAAATCTCTTACCTTTGCTTTCCTCAGAGAGCAAGACAGTCTCTCTCCTGAGAAAAGAGGAATTTTCAATTCCTGCTCTGTTCCTATTGCTCAATTTACTTGTTTTTCTTCAAATATTGACTTGTTACCCCCCTCCCTTTTCTCTCTTAAATTTCTGTCTGGCATGAGTGCCTTGCCGCTGGCACTGCTCTGTGTGTGCCTGCTGTACATCCTCACAGACCTGCGAGCAGGAACTCTTATGGGAACAAGGAATAAATGCAGTGGTATCTTCAGTCCCAAATTTATTGATTTCTAGTACGAGAGATGCTGAATTGTTATAGGAGTAAACAGAAATAACCTGGGTTGAGCAATCTCAGCCCTTGTGCCAGCTCATGTCTACACTATACAAATAACTAAAAGACACTTACTCAGTAACCCTCCAAGCTGTGTAAAAAGTCCTACTGGGCAAAATGAAGCTATTTATCCATATATTTCCATTTTTGATGCCAGATGACTGAGCATGTCACTCTTTCTCAGCAGAGCCATACAAATTAAAGATGTCCCTCAATACAGGCTCTGCTAATGACTAGAAAGTAATGGGGTGGAGGAAGGCTCCTATACGCTCACTCTAGGGCACTGTCATTAAGGGAGAAATGATGGTTGAAGGAATTAATTCTTCCTGGATCCAAGGAACTGCTGTATTCCCTGCTGTTGGCATAAAGCTATGTTGTGATCATCAAACTGAGAATTAACTTATCAGAATTAACTTCTTAAGAATTAGCTTGACTAATTAGCGTGTGCTGAGAGAACCAAGTGTGCTTCAGAGAAGCTGGATACAGATGCACATCCCAGCTCCATGAAAATCTGAGTCTCAGGTGTAGGCCAGCCTGTGCTGCTCTTCCCTGCCCTTCCTTGCATCAGAGGGAGATGTTTTCTTTTAATAGCAAGGTTCTTATTGGGCAAGAGTGATGTTCTGCCACAATACTGCTGTGGATTGAAATATGATTACAAAATCCTCTGATAGATCTTTGTAATTGCTACTTGTCTAATGGTTTTAGTAGATGTTTCTTTTCCAATGGAACATACTAAAACTTTCACGCTGAAATTCAAATATTCTTTTTGATCAAATATGTGTTGAGTGTCCACACTGTGCTTTGGAGTAATGACATGGAGAGTAAAGGAGCTGAAGTCTCTTGGTCTGCATTTATATTCTTGAGCTGGACAGTGGCTTTCCATTTCTGCTCTCTGGATCCCTAAGTCTATGAAACTTACCTAAGAAATGCAAATCACAGAAAGCTTAAATCCATTCGAGGTCTGATAACATTTTAAGGGTCTACAAACTGACAGGCTAACAACTGCTGCAGTCAGTCTTAGCTCTAGTTTGAATTCAGATCTGAAAATCTTTTCCAGTTCTATGTATACCTTCTAGTGAACTAATCCCATTGCAGTATATGCAAGACCTCTGTTTTCATGTACCATGAAGTGTTAAATGCTTTGGACAGGACCCACAGCTCCTACCTTCTTGAACAAAGTTGACCAGGTGGCCTATGTCCAGGGTAATTAATGATCCTTTGATATGCTTCACTCCTTATAGTACAGGTAAAATGGAATTTCCTCTGCCATGAATGCCTCCAGTAGTGGATGAACAGAGTCATAAAAAAATTCTGATGAGAAGGGACATCTGGAGAGCAATAAATCCAGCATCCTGCTCAAACTGAGGTCAGGTTGCTCAGGGCCCTTTTCAGACAAGATTTTTAAGTATCTCAAAGGATGGAGATTTCACAGCCTTTCTGAGTATCTTCTTCCTGTACTTAATTCTCACTGTGGAGAATTTTTTCATGTGTCCAACTGGAATTTCCCTTCCCCTGACTTGTGACTGTAATCTCTTGTCCTGGCTTGTGCACTTGTTCTGAAAAGTCTGGCTTTGTTGTCTTTGTAACTCCACTTTGGGGAGTAGAAGACTGCAGTTAGACCCTCCTGCACTCTTGAGTTCCTCTGGTGGAACAAACTCATCTCCCTTAGTGCCTCCATGTGTGTCATCTGCTTTGAGCCCTGAAATATATTTGTTAATGTTTAGAATAACCTAGAAGTTGTCAGTGTCCTCAGTATCACAAAGGTTAAGAGAGGCCAAAAAGAGTGCTCATTTTGCTTACGCATTTCAAAGTAATCTTGCCTGTGTGCTTTTAATCTGCAATATTTTCTTCAGAGGAGGTCTTGATCTCATTGAGAACAGGCTATTAATTTTGCAAAAATGAGTACAACATCTGAGGTCTGGACAGACAGCTTTATTTTCATTTTGCTTTCCTATCTGTCCCCTACTTGTTGCATCTAGTCCTTCTCAGGTAATAATAAACTTGTTTACTTACGTGCCTTCTGTTGGCAGTGTCTGGCACTACTGTGTTTAATGAGTAATAAGTTTTTCACAAAACTTGAAGCACAAGTGCCTTTTGATGCATCAGGAATGACTTTCCTTTAATGATCAGTTTTTGAGAAAATGATTTGGTTTATTGTTGTGGTGAGTTGTGTAAAGTTTAACTTGGCAGAATATTAATAGAATGCTTTGCAAGATGACTGAGGGGCTTAGGCTGGGGGGCAGTGGAGTGCATGCTTACTGAATCACCTCTATTAAAATGAAAGGAAGAATGATTGCACTTTAATTTAAGCCTAGCAGAGAAAAAGGTCATCTTAGTTCTCCATTGCAACAAAGTCTTTACTTGAAATATATGACTTGTCTAGAATATTCTCAGCATGTTGTAGTGTATATTGACGGAATGGTGCCTCAGAACATCCATCACTCTATTGCTTTTTGCAGACTGTTGCGTTTTTCTAGGAAAAGCTATTGTATTATGTTTCCAAGCAGGCTCTAAAACATGGCAGTCTGCCCTCTCTACCTATTTTTTCTCTTTTCCAAAATGAAAAAAATAATTAAATTACTTATTTCATACAAGGCTTTTAAAAAGATACTTCGGATAGGTAATGTGCAATAACTGTCTTTTGAGTTTGTTCAAATAGATCAGATGGCTTAATTATTTACTCATGTATCTGTTTGACTATGACATCTAAACCAGTTCTTGTGCCTGATCTGGTGTGTCTTGCATGGTTACTCTCAAGATACATTGAGTTCTGTGTATACAGCTGTTTGAAGACAAGAAACCCAAATTTTTTTTGGTGGAGAACATTGATACCATCACATTTCTATTCCTACATCCTCACGCAGAGTGGTATCATCCTCTGGTTACTGGAGCCAATGGAACTGTTTTCTCTTATGCCAAATGTGAACCCTGCCTGTAGTGTCTTAGATTTGTGAATGGTAAGTGTTACTCAAGGAACTGGACTGAATGACTATTTACTTAATAATGACATTTCAGTTGTTGAGTATCTTGCTAAGCTAAACTGACTTAAGTGGATTGAAACATTTGCAGTCTCCCAGAAGACTGTAGTATAAAAATAATGGATGCCTGTTTTGTTTCTGTGTCTGGTACAGATCTAGTGCGGTGCTGATAGAATACATCTAAACAGTGTACATTATAGTTGAATCTTGCTTTTAAAATGTTTCTTCAGAGAAGGTGGGAGTGTTTGGACAGGAGTTCACTTTACGTAGAGGTTCATTTCTCTTTGATGAATGGTGCTTAAGATATGAGAGCATTATACCAGGATGGAATAAGTCTATTAGCCTGTTGCACTACTTATTATAATCTTTGGCTTAAATGTGGTCGTGCTTCCTTCTGAAGTATTGGTGTTAGTGGAGTTTGTTTTCTCTAGCCTTAAATCTTAAGATCTAGTTCCCTCAGTCTCCAGTCCTTCTTCAAGACATAGAACTTCACAGTCCAAAAGTCAGTTTTTAGGACCTTCTGAGCAATACTGGATAATTTCAGCAGCTTCACTTTATTTGTGAGGCTCTGCGTTTTCCATTCTAAGTTCTCTGGCTATAAGGAAATTTGAACAATGTGATCTCATGTAGATCCATGGTCTACTGTGGCTAAAGAATTTCCACTACCCAAGTTAATTATCTTAAGCCAATGCTGTTATTTTCACTATCTTGCAGTCTGCTGAAGACCATGAGTACAGTTTTCTTCAACCTTCTGGAACCCAGAGTCCATTCTCTTGTAAATAAGTCATGAGCAGTCTGTTCCTGAGGAAGGCTGTACTGACTTCTCATGCTTGCATGGACTCCTCCTTCTAAAACAAACTTCATTCTTGCCTCTCGTAACTTCTGTGTATGTTTTTAAATATCGTCTGTTGCCCTTTGGAGACAATAATTCCTTCTGCTAAACAGGCAGTTATCCTGCATACCATTCTAGGGGATTACCTCTCCAGAAAAACGTGACTTAAAGCTGAGCTGATTTCAGTTCATGAAATTGTGTAGTACCAACTCTGTGTTCTCTCTGCTTCTACAGTGTACATGCAAATTTTCCAAACACAACCAGTTGCCTGCTGCAAAACTTATCAAAGTATCACAGCAGAATGTCTCTAGCTGACAATAACAGAGATGTTGCAATGCCTCTCAGGTCCTTCTCTCCAAAGGGTTTGGGGTTACCCTGCATTGTGTGCCCTTTGCAGGGGGGCAGAGGGACACACCACAGTCAGCTCTTGGTGGATGTTCCAGATGCTCCTGTAGTGTCCACACACACCTAGAATATGTGCAGCATCTGCAATTGCAAATGGTATACAGGTTTACCTCCACAAATGGTATACAGGTTTACCTCCACAAATGGTATACAGGTTTACCTACACAAATGGTATACAGGTTTACCTACAAAATGGTATACAGCTTTGCCTCCACAGAAGCTTTAAAAGCATTTTGAATTCGGTGTTCTCACTGAATTTTTTAGTTCCATCATTTGCTGCTTAAAAATTACTTGGGCTGCTCCATGATCTGGAAGTGGAAGCACCTTTGAATTTTTCAGTTCTTCTTGCAGTGAAAATTGATTGATGTTTGGTATCTCTTAGAAGAGGCTGTGAAGCATCTGGCTGAGTCAAATGAAGCATGTAGATTGCAAGAGGAGTGAGGTCAGATTCTCCAGCTTTGGCTGCATCAAAGTTCCAGTGCAACAACTGCTGGACATAAACAGCTGCTGAGATATGTCATTTTCCTGTTTCCCACAAAGGAAAAAACAGCAGCTGGGTTGAAGTGCCTGAGATTATTTAAATGAGTTCCTGCTTGTTTTTACAGATATATTCAGTTACATTAACAGAGTTCCAATTGAAAAGGAAGGACAGACCCTAAATGATCCATTTTATTCAAAAAGACTATTTCTTACATTTTTTTTATTAATGCTTCTACCCTCAGTCCTGGTCCTTGAGGAGAAAAACGTATTAATGCCCCAAGATGGCATGCTAGAAATGCCATCTGTCTGGGAAGCTTTGGGACAGGGAGGTTGCTGGTACTTCAGCAAACCTGTGTTTGAATCTTCCTCATCTTGCTTTATGGTCACATGAGGCGAAAAAAGGTAAGAACATTTAGCATCATTACTTTGGCCACTTCTGGAATGGCAAAGCTGTGGGTGACTTTTTAATTATCTTGTGATTTTTCGTTTTAAGATTTATTATAATCCGTAAAAGTTCACTAGTTCTAGAGCCTATTTTGGAAACAGAATTGTTTTGGATTGCAAGGCATAAGAGGGCTGCATGTCTGTGTGCAGAGCTGGAATGAACTGCAGATTAAACCCTTAGTGAAGAATAAAAGAGAAATATTTTTAAATGCTACTGTAAAAGTAATGCTTCCAGGACAGGGGTTAAGTCTCAACAGGATGGTTTTGTCGGGCTTTTCTTTTTTTTCTTTTCAGAATTTTTTCTCCCTTAAATAATTTGGATATACATAAATCTGACAAAGAGTATTTACTGTGGGCAAATTAAGGTCTCTGTTTGGATACTTGATTCAGGTGGGAGGAAGGATGAAGAGTAGTTGGGATGGGGATGGAGAATGGCAGGAAATTATAAAACTTTCAGATCTTATGAAATTGCTTGAGTTCTATCTTATCAGCTTTGGAAATATTTGCATTTTGTGAGTTCTATTTCAACAGTGGCTCTGTTCAGAGGTGCCCTACCCAGGAACCTCTAAGGGATGCAGTTTCATAGCTTACTGACATCCATTACATGTCTTCCACCTCTGTGGAGGGGGATGTGCAGTGGAGTTCTGATTTTGGAAGATAAAGGGAATATATGTGTGTGTGTGCAGAATATCTGCTGCTGCATGTTTGTGCTGATAAAGGGAAGGCTGAAGTCACACACTTACAATGGGAGCAGGAGGTGTGAGGTTTTTTAAGAGGATTGGTTTCTCAGGGTACTCGCTCCATAGTTGTGGGACCAGAGGGTAATTTTGCCTAATTTTGACATAGAGCAATTTTACTCTGATTGTAACAAGTTACTTTTGTTAAGATTCAAGTTGTCACTGTTGTCTTTGTTTCATACTTCAAGTGATTTTGTTGTTGTTATTACTTTTTAAGGGACTCTAAATTCAGTGTGTGCCTTAGCCTTTATTTTTTGAGGAAGTTCTAGAAATCTTTCTTTTTCTTAAAGGTAGTAAATTTGCACATTGTCTGTTTAAGTGCATTTAGTATGTAATCTTTTTGACAGGATATTTTTATATTTTCTCTTTTACTGATTCCTTTTTTTCTTTCATAGAAAAGACTTAATACAGAACTTTCTTTTTAATTCAACTTTTTTTATACCTTACCATCTTAGGATGAATATTTAAACAACAATCTTCAGTCTTGCTTCAAAATGTCCCTGTGTGCATCTTCTCACAAGGACTTTTCTCAGTTGCTGCCACTTCAGGATATCGGATGCAATAAAACAGAAATTAAAAACTCACCCGCTGGTATCGTCTCTCCAGTTCCCTACAGCTGTAATCAGTCCACACTGACAGCAGAACACAGTCCAGTCTACATTCCCTCATCTTACGTGGAAAACAGACATGAATATTCTGCAATGGCATTCTGCAGTCCTGCTATGATGAATTACAACATTACCAGCAACTTTGGAGATTCAGAGAGTGCATCTGTGAGGCAAACATCAAGCCCCAACGTGTTATGGTCTGCTCCTGGCCACCTCTCCCCTCTGACATTGCACTGTCAGTCATCACTTCTGTATGCAGAGCAGGCAAAGAGCCCGTGGTGCGAAGCAAGACCGATGGAGCCAGTGCTACCTGTGACCAGGTCAGTGTTATTCATTTCTTTAAGAATTTGCTGAAAATTATTTACATTTTCTTTAGTTTTTTAAAATCTTTTCTTTCTATATTTGACTTAAATATGGTGGTCTCTCTGAAAAACAAAACCAAACCAAAAAATCTCCCCCAAACACTAATCAGTCCTGGGTTTTGTGGCTTTCTTAATGTAATTTCTGAAATAGGATTTCTTTTTCAATAACTCCTTAGAGAAGTATACATCAACACAAAGCACTACAAGTGCCTTCGGTGTGGGAGCTGTTTACTGTGTTTAAACAAAAGTTCAAGACTACTAGGTACTACTTTGTGTAATAAAAATGAATTTTGCTCCAGCAAATTAAATCCTTTGAGTGAAAGAAGTAAAAGTTCATTCTTTTTTCTTTTTCATACAACATTATTTGAGTTCCATTTTATCTGAATTCTTTTAGCTGCATCTAATTATTGTGAAGGCTTTTAATGAACTTTGAATTCAAGGGAAATGTTAACTTTGTTTTAGCATTAACTGTCGCACAATAGCGCGCATCATGCTAGAAAGGATGCTGCTACTAAAAAGTCCAACACTGTTTCTTGCTGCTGTTCTCAACCGACTTTGTGAAGGTGCTGTGAACAAGAGATTCGTGGTCTAAATTTTCAGCTGCAAATAAGCTGTATTTGCAAAAACATGTTCCCATTTAGCACATTTACTTGTATTATAAACCATAAGCAGTGTGTGGATCATCAGCTGATGAAACTACTCCATTCACAGGCACAACAGCTGTTGGATGGATAGAAGTACAGGGTGCTGCAGGTGCTGTTCCTGTTTTAACAGGTGTATGTTTATTCATAGGGCTCCTTATTTAACTTCACCAGTCATTGTCAAGATGAAAAAGAGTGTGTCCTGGCAACAGTTTTGGTTCAATTGTTAATAAAGGATTTGTGCTATTTTTGAGACTACCTATGTTCCTCCTGCAATGGGTGGGCCTTATGTTGACTGCACAGGGCTAAGGCATGAGATCTACATCTATTTCAGACTTGTAGGCTGCAGAGATTTTCAGCCTGGCCACCTAACTGGAATCATCAGAGAGCAGCAGGTAGTTCTGGAGTGAAAATCTACTTTAAGTGTAGGTGTTTGGGTTGGGAGAGGCTGTTTGGGTAGCATTTATATACAGAATTCCCCAAGCAAGTCTAATGTGAGTAAGGCTAACATCCAAACCTTTCCCATTTTGGTTAATGTTTCCAAACTTTGGCAGCCCTAGGAGGGCTGCTGTAGGTTAGTGTTTGAGACTCTCCAGATGATGGGACAGCAGGTGGAATCACCCAAGAGCAAGAGCACCCCAGCTGATGCTCTGCAGTGTGCTCTCTACATAGAAGGGAAGCCAAACCTGCCACACTAGAGTTTAAGTAAATAAGTCTGCTACCATTTGTATAGATTCATACAGACTATTGCTTTTGTAGCTAACTTAAAGAGGAGAAAGGAAATCTGGAACCTAAATTTATGGATTAACTTTATTGCTCAGCAGCAAGTAACTATGGTGTTGCTTGATAGCTGGACCTTCTCCATGCTTCATTTGTCTCAGTAAAACTCTCACAGATGCATTGTAACTCCCTCTTTGTGTATAGAAGTTGTAAAAAAGAAAAAAAATATTTTCTATGAAAAGACAAAAAGCAAGAGCTATAATTCTCTTATTGTGGATATCTGTCCTGAAATAAGGCTGTAAAGAAAAAAAGCCCTGTATTTCCTTTTACTTTATCCTTTGGTGAAGTCTTAAATTAATGTCATGAACATTATATTTATTGCCATGGGAACAATGACTATGACACTACAGATTCATAGATTATATCTTGAGGGAAGAGTTCTTGGGACTGAAATTTAACAGAGTAGTTCTAGGGGAAGGGAGAGACTAATGCTGTAAAGCGTAAGTCATTTTGAACAGCTTTGCAGTTTGAGAAAAGGGATTTTTTTTTTGAAAGATGAGTAAGAAAGCATTGCTACATGTTTAGGCTTGTTACACACTTTATTTTACCTTTCAAAATAAAGCAAGAGTACCACTATGAGAGGAGTTTATTTTCCCTGGGTGTAAATTCCCATTAACATTAGCTAAACCAATGTAGCCCACTTTGCTAAAGCTGATTACTGTAATTTACAACTCCTTGTGTATCAGCTTAAAATAAAGAACCAGAATTCTTGACATTCCCCTTCCTTACAAATAGGTTCATTATGTGTACACAGAAGAAATTCATTTAACTTTGTTAAATACAAATGTTATGCAGCATAGTGTTACTCTGCACCAATAGTTCAAAAAAGCTAATTGTATTCCATGTAAAAATAAGATGCGAATTTTTAGAGTTCCATTTTTTTTTTGTATGAAATGACAATAATTTGGTGATAAAGACTCTGCTATCTTTATTTGTATTATAGGTCCTGTACCTAGTGAAGACAATAGAAATAGTCTCATAAATTTTGTTGATGCGGAATCACTCAATTTATATTAAAATGACATGAAGAGAAAAGGAATGTGACAGGGTAATTATATTTAAAAGTAGTCTGAAACTGATTTCTGTCTTTATCCTCTAAATAAAAGGATTTTAATTAAAGAAACAAAAGGTTTATTTGCAAAATGAAGACATATATTACTTCCTAAAAAGTATTATGAAACTTTAATAAGGTTGCCAGAATGTTTCTGAAACTGAAGATATTCTTTTCTATTACTTTCCTTGTGCTTCTGACTAATTGCAGGTAGAGCACGTAAGGAAGGTTTTTGGGTGCATAGGCTAGCAATGCTTGCTTAATTAGAGATTAGTTAGTAACATGGTCTTGTCCACTGTGCGCTAATATGTTTATACATTGTTTAAACTCTGATCTGAAGCCATAATTATTTGCATTATTCTTCTGCGCTTGTTTTATTGAGCTCATTCTATAGAGTACTTAAATGTATCTTGAAGTCTCTTTGGATTCATAAGTTGGCATCTCTATTTTATGATGGAATGGTGACAGAGATTAAGAAAAATATCTCCCTTAATTTTAAGATATTAATGACATGACTTTAAGCGTATTAATCAGTGTTAGGAGCATAGCAGAACCTGTGCTTTGGAGATATAAATATTGACAGTTGTGTGGTATTAACAAGTCCAGATGTTAAGTGGAAGAGAGTGTCTAGAAAAAGATTGAAAAATATTCTTCTGCTGATTTTTTTCCCATCATCTTGCACACATTCTGTGAGAGAAAGGAAGAGCACTCTTCATCCTACAGCTGAGGCTCATATGAGATTGAATTACCTCCAAGCAATGAATAAACCAGTACCCTGTGGGAAGGAGGGAAGAGTTATAAGAAATTATAAAATCTAGACTATTAATTTTTTACTTAATGGATCTTAAAAATTTTCTTAGTGTGTTGTTTTGTGTTTTTTTTCTCTTTCTTTTTATAATGTACAATAGTTTAGGTTTTTAAAAAAACATGATAGACAACAAATGCCATGAGCAAATCTTGCTGCTTTCTAGGTCAAATCCTTGCCATCCTTCTTTATTTTTAATAAACAGTTGAATTTAGGTTCAAGTTTTCCAGGTGTAGCATACACATCAAATGCTTGCTGTGGCAAAGCTAGAGGTAGTTAGGAGACAGAATAGATACTGAATAACCTAAATACTCTTGCTAATTCCTTCTGTAGGGTAATCATCTTGTCACTATTCATGACTACTCGGAAATAACTGACTTGTTACTTTCAAAAAAATCTTAATAATTTTTATGGAAACATAATATCTTTATATAGAAACCATGATCATAAAATAGAGAGGGGTGTTAGGAAGTGTAAACCAATAAATCTTTGTCCGTGAGGTGCCTCAGTAGCAGCCAGGGTACAACCCCCATTTTCCTGCATCCTTCGGTGCAGGAGCTTTGTGGAAATCCAGCCAGCTACTGCCAGTTCTGGAGGTCCTGGCAGCTCATTCGTCTGCTGAACCTGCTGGTGTCCACCAGTCCCAAGAGCTCGTGGAGGTGTTCTCTAATCACATGTGGGGCTACCCACTCCAGTTTGCTGTTTGTGTGGCTACTCTGTTCGCGGGGTTCTCAGAGTAAGGAACGTGTACCTTAAAGCTCTCGACTGTTTCCTAGTTCTGTTGTCCTTAAAGACAACGGTAACCAAATGATTGGGTTTGGACCTCCTGCTGCAGTGCTGCAGCTATCGCAGATGAGCAGATTTGATGCCCGTTCATCTTGCAGGAGGAATTTGTTCCAGATTGTTGCTCTGCGTGCAAGCTCTTTGCCAGAGTCTGCGGAAGTCACGCGGTTTGCACGTGCGCAGGGTGCCTGTTGTTAAACTTTAAAGCAAGGATAGAAAAAGTGATTTTTAAAATGCTTGTCATGACTGGAAGGTAAAAAGCAACACTCCTCAGTGAGATGTTACCATGTGTGCTTCTTCTTTATTTGAATCCATAGCATCTTGGTGCTTTAACGGGGGCAATAAACATCGCTCTCTACAGCATATCAGTCACTGAGATGCTCTCTAGCTGGTTTTGATTCTCTTCTAATTATTGTGATTGGATCATGAATCCCCAGTAATACTTAAAAATATACTACTCCTAATGTGAAATGCCAAATTACTTTTTCTTCCAGATACAGGGAAGCAGAAGGAATTAACAACGTTTTTTTCCTCCTTGTGTTAGCAGCCTATTAGGCATGTGTGATACAGTCCTTTTATTCTAAGGGAGAGTTCCCCTACACTGGTTTTCCCAGCCAGCAGAATGGGAAATAACTTAGTGATTCAGTAATCCATTAAAGGGAGTGTGTCTGTAATCAAAGACTGGGCTTGTTAAACATCTAAACACCCTTATGGCCTGCAATATCCAAATGAATTAACATTTTTCAAAAGCTTACAGTAACTTAATTGTACAACAAATATATTATTTTTTTCTGCTTTGGAATTTGCTCAAATAACCACCATTTTTACTTCCAAATTTTCTACTAGGGAGCACGTTCTCCTCAAACACTTATAAATGTGATTGTTTTCAGTTGGCATGTGAGTGTGTTTGCCCTCACCTCCTGTCATGAAACCAGCACAAAGTCTACTTTTAATATGTTAGTTAAAGCCTCTTTGACAGCACTTTCAGCATATTTCTACTGTTCTGTTTAAACTTGCTTTTGTTGGTGAACATGTTTCTTCTGCCCGGGCAACTTACCCTTGTTCTTTAGAAATCATAAACCACGCTGCCTTCTGTCTTATCCCAGCTGATATTTCTTCTCCTCCCTAATCCTGCTAGAAGGTGGTATGAGGAAAATCCTGCAGTTTCTAACTTCTGCTTCTGTGCTGAAGTTTGTACCTATAAGTTAACTATACAGCTTTCCTTTTGCCAAACTGCTGCTGAGAGTTTGTACACAACACTATTTTCTCTCTGTCTAGAAATTGTATTGAGCACGAAGGGAAGGTATGCTAAAGCCACCAGGAAAATGAGGTCCAGAGAAAACCTACACAATGGATGTGCTTCCTATACCTAAAAAAAATTTTGCTGATAATCTAAGTTCCTTTCCTCTTGCTGTTTGTTTACAGGATCTTGGTGTCAGGAATTGGCTGTTATTTCATGGTTTTATCCTGTTTTAATTTTAATCCAGTCACTAAGAATAGTTCCAGTAAGTTGGAACTATTTTCAGCGCTTCAGGAATGCATATATTTTATTAATGTATATGGAGCAATATTTTTTTAAATGTATGAAATTATTTTATTAATTGTGTTTCTCCATTCTTGTATTCAGACTTCCTTTTCCTTAGCATTAGGGTGATCAATGTGGGTTGTCACCTTGAATAGAAAACTTGGTCTAACATTGTGAGTTGATCTTGTAGGCTGAGATTCATATCTCTGGCATCTCACTAAATGAAGCCTTGTCTAAAGGATGAAATACTTGAGACTAGGTGTGTATTGCTCCAACTAGAATTTTGCCTTGCTAACGATATGAAGCAACTGCAGGTCTGATCATGGTAGTGTTTATCATGTCATTCTGATCTGTCTGAGTTTGTATTTTCCATGCAAGGCTTCCCAAAGGCAAGGTCTACTTGGTTCACAAATTCCTGGACTTGTACATTTCCAAGAATTCTTCAAGATCCATCAGCATTCCATATAATGTTCCCAGAGTTCATGTGAATGACACATCAGCAGTCCAGTTTTATGCCTTTGAGTATTTTTAAACTTTATAGTCTGTCATGATTGAAAGCTCTGGGATCAGACTTTATGCTTTAAATAACCTTATCAGAAAAAGGCTTAACAGTGTTTCACACTATCTGTGTTCAGTAGTAAGAAGACTGTACAGAGAGAGAATGGAAGACAATGGAAAATAATGAAACTTTGCTTGCAATGTAGATCAATTTTTTCCTCTTTTATAACAAATGTTTTTCTTTTCTCTCAGAGAAACATTAAAAAGAAAAACTAATGGCACTGACTGTACAAGCCCAATTGCAAATAATGCTGGCACAAAAAGAGATGCCCACTTCTGTGCAGTCTGCAGTGACTATGCTTCAGGATACCACTATGGGGTCTGGTCATGTGAAGGCTGCAAAGCATTCTTTAAAAGAAGTATTCAAGGTAGGAGGACCAACTTTTGATAACTTTGCTCAAATAAGTTGTATCATATGATCAGGGGCTGCAGCGGTTGATCTAAAATCCTGGTGTATGGTGCTGCATGCTGAAAACAGAGCAACACATGATTTGAATATTATCTCTTGGCTCTTATGTTATCAAGATCTGGAAACACTGCAAAGTGAACAATTGATTTATTTAGAGAAGAGGTGGAATACATGGGGAAGGCCCAGCAGCAAAACCTTGGTGGGATGGCACTGCAGACCTGTGAATCTGATTGCAGTTTGTGTCCCGAAGTAGACATAATAATTATGAATTTGTTCTAATGGGCACAGCTAGAGTAAGTAATTGTCCAGAGACTTTGCTTGCCAGATACAGAGTATGTTGCCTGGAGCTGTTGAGTCATAGCATGTGATATCTATGCAGTATGTAGGATATAAAAATATGTACAGCAAGTATCAGGTACAAACCTGATGACTGTTATTTCTTGGCCTGAAACACCCAAAAGCCTACATTGCAGTATATCTTACTCTGCCAGATCTCTCTATTTAAGATTTCCACTTCAGTGTTTAAATTCTTAAATATTTGGTATTTAGTTCAAATTTGCTGGGTGGCTGCAGTGTGAAGTAAATGTAGGTCTGCAAGTTTGTTATCACAGCCTATGAACAGTGACTTATGCACCATATTCCAACTCTGGACCACTTAATTTCTTTAACCTTAACTCTAGTGATCATATTCTTTGGCCTCACCTGGGACCTCTTGATGGAAACTTAATTGGATTGACACTGGTTACTACATGCAGATACTAACACAGAAAATCCTGTCATTTTTCAGTCTGTAAGATTCCCTTCCCCTTCTGCACACAAAGCCTTTAGCAATCAACATGTCAGAGTTGGTGTCACCATTACAATCAAATTTAATTCAAAACTTGTTTGCCTTTCCAATTTATTGTGCAAGTTCTGCATGGGTGAATAACAATTTCAATAAACTGGTGCAAGTACTTTTGATTTCTAAAATAATTGAAGAGAACTTTGTCTCCAGTTTGTCACAAATGGAGTTTGAATTTATTCTCAAAGTGTTTTCTGTCAGGAAAATTATTTGCCTGCTCTGCATTGCTCACATGTGCTTTGGCCATGAATGTGTTACCCATTGTGGCCTTTTGTACACCTTAATGTACTCTGACAGGTAATGTTTGTTTGTAAATCAAATAAATTGAAGTAAGTTCTTGGCATAGAACACCATCAAGCACTCAGTTGCAACTGTTGTTATGAAGGATATTGCTTATAAAAATAAAAAAACCTCTGGACCTACCAGAGACCAAAATGTTGGGCTAATGTCTAATTAAAATTAGATGGTATGACTGAGCAACTGTGTGTGGTCTCCTCTGCTTGTCTAAGTTTGTAGTGTAGTGTATTTGACCCACATCTCTGAACATCTGCCTGCAAGCTAAATTATTCCAAGGCCACAGGAGTTTTAAAGCACTTTATGCTCCTGTGTGCTTGGGTTATAGTGCAACAGAGAGCTTCCTCCTCCTTTCCCCCCATGTTGTGTGAAGAGTGATAAACAGTAATTTGTTTTTCAGTCATATCTGCCAGTAGGAAATGGGACAAACTGTAACCTGATCTCTTCTTTTTAATATTGTCAGTTCAAAAATTCAAGGTTAAAATTATTTTAATTTTGTAAGGAAATAGTCACAATGGTTCAGTTAAATAATTACTCATGGGGACATGAACTCTTGGACTTGCATCAAGCTAAAAAAACTCCAGTAGCCTGATCTATTCTTAAAGTTTGAAAAAATAACTTAAAGAACAACCTGAGAGAAAAGACATTAAGAAATGTAAATGAGTGAATATTTTTTGCATCCTTTGATAACTCCTGCAAGAGAGATTTCCAGTATTTTGCAGGAGATGATTCAACTGTATTTACTTCAAGGGTGTACTCAAGTCCAATTTGCAGTAATAAACCTTTGAACCAGATTATTGATTAATGAAATACAACAATGCAAAAGGGTTTGGGTGGAGGCGAGGTGAGGTGGGAGAGAAGGATAGAACAGAAGAGGCTGTAGTAGAAGCTGATGAATATAAGAGAAGCACTTGTCCAGAATATCTAAAAGTTATACCTTCTGCTTGTGCTTTTCTTTGTGCTATACAGTGTGCATTATTTTATACTGGTCATCTTCATCTCTTGGACTTCTTTTTTTATTAAATTTGGCCCAGGGTCAATCCTCCAAAGGCTTCTTCATTCCTGGAACTCACCACATCAGAGTGTTCAGTAAATAGTGCTGTAGTTTACTTAAATCTTTGCAGGACTGAAGCTGTGTGCACTGCTGTTTTCAACTCTGCTGAGGAAAAAAAATCTACTATCTGCCATCTGTGGAGTCCCGATGTACAGCAAGAAGTTAGAGGTTAAGAGTAAATTGCCAGGAAAGCATATGTCCCATTTTAAAAAATAAGTTGGTATGAGAAGCTGCTTGGTAATCTAACAGGCATCACTAAAAGCTGGTCTATGCTGTCTGGTTACTGGTTACAGACTGATATATAGGATAAATATGCATTTTTGCATCAATTAAATTAATGGAGCTTAGATATATGCATAAGAAAAAGTGGAGATGCTTAAAATCAAGAAAGTCCTGATTTGGGAAATGACCAAGAGAGACTGTTGGAGATGTTAAATTTTCTCTCCTTCCTCTGTTGCAGGACATAATGATTACATCTGCCCAGCTACCAATCAATGCACCATAGATAAAAACAGGCGCAAAAGTTGCCAGGCATGCCGGCTACGGAAATGTTATGAAGTGGGAATGATGAAATGTGGTGAGTTTTGCATGTCTGTGGTGTTTGCTTGGGTCTTACTGGTTTGGGTTTTTTTTTCCCTCCTCAATCAGTCTGTATAGCTTTTTTTTTTTTTTTTCTTTTTTTCTTGGAATCCTAAAAAGGCACAAACAAGAAATTAGAGCAAGGTTTAAGCTGGTTTTATAGGAAGGAATGTACTGATTCTTAAAGCAGAAGAAGATTTTTCATTTTCAGAAGAAAACCTGTGGGAAGAAGTAAGGTGTAGGTTAAGGATGTGAAAACCATGGTACCTCTGCAGAGCTCTGTGAAGGAAGTTTGCTTGCATGCTGTGTTCTGCAGAACAGGAACCCAAGACCTGCTGCTGCCTGAGCCTCAAACCCAACTGAAATCCTTTTAATATGGGGTAAATGAGGCTGTACTGAGCTGTGCTGGTTGAACATAACGCAAAGACAGCGGTGCAACATCAAAGCAGTAGTTAATTAAACCAGTATCCTGCCTCCAACAGTGGCAAGAGCGAATGCCTCCTGAAGAGTGTAAGAACGAGAGTAGCACCTAAGTAAAACTACTGCTGAAAACTCAGGGTCCAAAAATTAACAGCTGGGGACTTCTGGTCTAGAAGAGGTTTCTTGTATTTAATATGTTAATAGAATGACAACTTTTCCATTGTGCCTCTTTTTAATCCTGTAAAGTCTGAACGTCTACAACATCCCACAGCAGCTTGACCACCTGTCGTGTGAAGAACCAGCTCTCTGATTGTCAGGCTTTTTTGTGGGACTTTGGTAGGGCAGGGAAGACGGTGGGCAGACTGTTATTTTTTGAACAGGCTGTTTTCCTATGATGCCCTCCAGCTCATCAATCAAAAGAAGTAGTGAAGAAAACCACTGTTTTTCACTGCACGACTCACAATTATCCAGCCTTTTCTCTTAGTCCTGTCTGGTACTTACAGTGATGTGACTTCACTGTAGTTGTACATTTTTAGATGATATTTTAAAGATTACTTTTAAGAAGAAAATAACTTAAAAAATGTTTCAATGTCTAATGTACTTTCACAGCCAAATCATTTGTTGTTTCTTATAGATTCCCCAATGTACATGATAGAAATAAACTGGGAAAACATCACATAGGAACACTGGAGTGGAAAGGAGAAGGTCACTGTGCTCGTTCCTCTGTGATTTGTAGACATGCATCTCATTTCATCTCATTTAATGTAAATACCTATTTCTATTTCAAGGTTAGGAAGTGTTTTCATCCTCCCACTGCTTTGATCTGAAAGATGTTTGCAGATTATTTCTTTCATTAGGAACATTCTCTAAAACTCCAGCCTGCATTTATTGCTGGACTACTTATGCCCTTTTGTTCTTGTGGCAACATTTTCCTGTAGCTTAGAGGCTCTTCTTCTCTTTATTGTTAATGGTCTGGTTGTATTTACAGACTGCATCATATCCCCTCAAAACTTTTGTTTCATTAAGCTAAGTAAACCAAGAAATCTTCTCCTCTTGCAAAATAGGAAAGTAGACAGAATCTGGAAGTCATCATGGTAGCTTGTCCCTCAATCTTTTCCAGGCTCAGATAATCCATTTTGCACTTGGATGCCAGAATCATGGACAATACTCCTGAGAACTCTCTAGTAGCATTAATACATATGTGTTTCTGCAGGAGCTTTTCTCTGCATACAACCCAGGATCCTATTTGCCCTTTTCATGGTTGTGTCACACTGGCAGTTCATAATCATTCTATGATCTGTTGTGACTGCAGCCTCCCTTTTCATTTCTAGCTGATAACTCCCAGCTTAGAGCTAGAATTTCAATTGTTCCTTCTGTTATTTTTGTACTCCTGAAGTACATTTAATTTCTATTGCTCAAGTGAGCTAGTTCTTTCTATATGAAGTGTTTATCTTCTGCACTGATAATGCATCTCAACTTTATTGGTGTTTTTCATTAATATGGTCTTAGCTACCTTTGCTATTTGGCCTCCCTAAAGGAAAGCCTTACACTTGCAAATGAGACTTGTTTTGAAACCTTACTTTTTGAATAGTGTCACTGTCTTTTGTTCATCTTTATGACTTAGAATTTTACTCAAAGTTTTTCCAACAGGGGTTTCTATCAAGCCCCAGTTCTGGAGTTGGAGAGTTTTTGTAAAGATTTATTCCACTATGACATTATAAGGTGGTCCTACACAACGCTTTCCTTTTATTCTAATTGTCCAGGAAGTCTTGGTTTGTGATTAGACCTCTTAGGCACTATGGTATTACAGTAGTAAATAATATGTGCTTGTGTCTTAGCCTGTGTTCCTTTTAAGCTTGTCACATATTCCTAAACGTATTTTTCTACAATAATGAATGTTTATAGGACATTAATGAATGTGCCAGACTAAAAATGTCACTTTGAAACTATAATAGGAAAATAATAGGAACTACATTTTTTTAAAATTAGTTTTTTAAATAGTAGCATTGATGCTTGAGACTCTTGACAATTTAGTCTGAGAATCTTAACAATTTAATTTCATAAAAAGGAATATAAAAATTACTCAGAATAGTCTGAGTTGCCTGATGAGTTAAGAGGCACCTGTGAGTAAAGCTGATGCATGGACACATGCTGACAGACATTTAAACCAGACAGATTTTAAGACTATATTTCTTGCATGAAACATAAATGCCATTTCCTGCAGACTAAAGTGATCATCTTTTGAATTTTTTCTTAGAGCTGTGCTTTAATACCAGTTTTTTAGTGTAGAAAGCCATAAAAGAGTACGTTTTCTTTTTAATGAATGCTTTTCCCCATCTCTGCTCCTTTTCCAGGTCACTTAATGAATACACTGGTTCACATCAGTTAAAACTCTAGATAGGATAGAATGGTTTGTAAGCGCATTTTTGCTCGGTGGAGGCTTGTTGTCCAGCAGAAGTGATAAAAGAACCTCAATTACCACTTTGACATTTATGAAAGCTCTTTACAAAGTCTGCACTGTTTGGATCAAATCTTCAAATCCTCATTTTGCATATTATCAATGGACACCTTGAGAAAAAATAAGCATGTATGTGTGTAGGTATAGCATATATGTTTCTGTGTGTAAATGTGATTAGGCAATATATGCCATTCTTAAAACAGTAGTAGGCAGTAGGAAAGTGTTGTTTTGGGGTTTCCTGGTCTGAAATTCTCTTGGATGTCATCACATTCATAAACTTTGAGAAGTCAAACCAACAAACCATGGGTATTTCATTGGAGGCTAGCTTGAGGGTGCTTTGTAATAAGGTGACAGTGGACAATTTCTTACAAAATATACCACAATTACCAAAAGCACGATGAGGGTCTTAGACACTGCAGCTGCAAACTTCTCTGTGGGAAGTCTATGATGCCTCCTGTTCCAATCAAGAAAGCTACTGCTGAATTTTGGCACTAGGACTACTAGTGATGGTAGGAAAATAATTGCAAAGCACTGTCACCAGGCTCAAGGAAAAAAGAAATCCTGCAGTAAACTCTGCCCAGTAAACTCAAATAAAACAGATTGTGATAAAATTGATCTTCTCTTGGAGCTTTCTGGTGTTTACCTGGGGAGCTGGAATGAACTGGGCTGTTTGCCAAAGGCAGTAAAGAAGAGGGCAGTTGCTTCATCACTTAACTGTAGCCACTCTGGGAGCAACTATGCTCATACTTTTGGTTTTTGCTTCCTGAGGCTCAAATAGATCTCCCTCCATAAGGAGTTTTCAGTTTCCCTGTTGGACTGGACTTACCTTCTATTCCCTGCTACCCCCACCCCACTCCTGTATCTTTTTCCCAGTGCACCAGTTCTCAAGGTGTTGAAAATGTTCCAAAGGTAAAGTCCCTTTCTGCCCCCTCTTCGCCCCAAATGAGGAGGCTGAGGGGCCATACTAATGGAGAAATACTGCTCTTGAATACTGGCATCATTCCACAAGTTTGCAGAAAGAAAAATAGACTTTTCTGTGGGTTGATATGGTTCAGGATTTGGCTCTCTTTTCTCCTGTACTTGGCTGCAGTTTCTAGATAGCATTTTGAAATAGTGCAAATTACTTTTCACACAGAAAGTAAGTGGGGAAAAAAAATGTTTCATGGCATTCTCTGGACATCAGATGTATTAATTGTATTTTAGCTGTTATAAAAATTACTGTAATTTCAGCTGGTGTTCTCATGTGTGTATGGCAGACAGCAGCTTCTTTGTCTGTAGGTCTGCCCTGTGAATACAGACGTACTCACCGGAACATTTGCAGTTGCTTTCAAAGGTGACTGGAGGGATAATGATTTACTAATGTATACTTGAGCAAGTTTTAAGCTCAAACACTTACAAAAACTGATTATAATATATTCAGTGGTAGAAGATGCAGTTGCTGCTGAACTGGTTACTTACAGGAGCAGTTGCCAGCGACCCAAATCAATATTAAGATCAACGTGCCATACAACTGGCCACCACACCAGACAGAAGAGACATTTGCAATTTTCAAAGAATTTTTAAAGCAGGAGTTGTTGTGCAAATAGTGTGTTTCACTGCCAATAATACCTGTTGTGGCTTGCTCATGGGTGAGTGAACAACAGGCTAATTTTAATGACATTTTTTTCAGTGTATCTTATTTCTTATATTCTTGTGATCATTTACCCATGTGGTCCATGGTGCTGTAGCTCAAGGTCTTGCCCTTGGTCCAGCATTTCTAGCTGAATATAGCTATTTTTTTTTGCACAAAGAACAGCTCTAAATAAGGAGAGTGCTGTAGGAATAATGAGGGATTTGATCATCTTGTCGCTTCTCCAGTTGCCTGAATTACCTTTATATGAATGAATATTAGCTCCTAAGTATAGTTAGGGAGTTTGTGGTAAAGTCAGAAATAATCCCTCATCTGGAAAGTTGTATTTTATTGCTGTGCTTTTACACAGATTGATCCACATTTCTGTGTCTAGTTAAGGCAAATGTTAATCTGGTCTATAATTATTTATAATATATAGTAAAATTTCTCAGTCCTGCCTAAACTTTGGATTTGAATAAAAAGCACAAAAGTTCCTTTATATTGTTGAAATATTGTTTTAATTGGACAGGCTACTACTTTTAGATCTCTTGATTGACTAGCAAGCTTAAATGTTGTTTTCTTAGTTGTGTAATCTTACAATGCAGTATTATTTTTTTTAATACAAGCAGAATTAATTTTCATATGGAAATAACTAATATCTCCTTTAATTTAATTACTGTGCAGTTGTGTTTTCTGCACACTGTTCAGTGAATCAGCCCTAGTCTGCTTTGGCAATATATGGGGATTAAAAATACAAACTATAATTCAGAATCTGTTTTTTTTTCCCCCCTCCTTTTTTGTCAGCAACTATATTTTTTTTAGTAATAAGTTTTTTGTGCAGAAATGTCATAGCACTCCTAGAAACAAATTATTATTATTATTATTATTATTATTATTATTAATAATAATAATAATAATAATTATTATTATTATTATTTCTTTTTTTACTTTTTTAGGAGTGCTGGTTATATATGAAACTTGATTTAGTTAGGCAAAGTAACTTAAAGGGGCTTGCTGTTTCCCAGTAAGAACCCTCCATAAGTATTGAGATCTTTAATACTGTATATCAACAAGTATAACAACTTGACTGAATTATTTTAAGGTGGAGCATGAAGTGCAGTTGTGCAGATGAAAGTGATACAAGACTTTATCAATTAGAATAGGGTGCTGGACTACTATTTTTAAAATATTTTTTTTTAATTTTACTGATTTCTTTGATCGTCATTAACATACCAGGTCACTTACCTGTGTGTTTATAATTTGGAAAGGTTACAAAGTGTTATTTAAAAACCTTCACAACAGCGAATTGGAATGGATAAGTCAGATCTTGACACTGAAGGCCTGATACTTCCGTCCCACAGCGAAGTCTGGGTGACAGTATCACAGAGCTGAGGACAACTGATCAGAGGATGTGGGATCCCACAAGAGCGCACTTGGTTCACTTCAGTGCCAGGAACTGAACTAGGGTCAGTGAGCTGGTTGCAAGTGCTTGCTTGACCCCATGTTGCTTCTGGCAAGTGTGTCCAAGCTGCTGGAATTTCTTCCTCGTTGTGTCATCAGGCACCTCCTCCTCTCCCCACCTCCATCTTAAACCAGTAGTTTTTCTAACTTTATAGTTTTAGATATAGTCCCTGAACAACTGAACAACTTCTCCATGTGTTTAAATAAAAGACTGCTATTCACGTGCATTCTTTTTGGGCCTTCACAGCTCCACCAGGTACTGGAGAATAAAAACTATGCATGACATAGAGCAGTTGCTATTTTTTGATAGCCCAAGAAAATTTCTCCTCTGCCCTGCATTTCCCTATGGCTTTTAATCCCTCTGTGCTATTTTTCTTGTTCTGTCCTTCAAGATGCCCATGTTCAACGTGTTTCAGCTTTCTAAATAGTGGTGCAAGGTGTTGCTTCTTGCTTTGGTTCAGTTCTCTCCTGGTGGTTGTGGTCTGTACCGTGCACATTCATATGGAAATCAGAGCTATGGAGATCTCTGTAGGTAGACCACCTTGATACCTAGGCATTTCCTCATCTGCCTCCAGTTGTACTTTTGTTCCAGTTGCTTAGTTCACTGTCGACCTTTCCTCTTTCTCTTCCCTGATGGAAAATATTTACATACTTTTTGTGCATGACATGACTTCAGAACATTCTGCAGCCCACTGCACCATTCTAATGTTTTTCTGAAGCTGACAAAGCACTTTAAGATTTTCCTCTTGACCTTTGTGCATTAGTCCAAAATGAGGCTTAGCACAGAGTTCACGACATCATCCCAGTGTCTTTGTAGAAATTAGTCTGTGCCTCACTGTCCTTTGCCTCTCTTAGGAAGAAAAGGATTTGCCCAGTCAGATGGTTGAAGAAATTGCTCTGTGACTTGTGTAGTTCTGCTGGTGACCTTTTTTTTGGTATCATCAAGTCTGATTTAATGAATCTACCATAAAATAATGTCTCCAGCTCTGATTGTCTCTACTGCTATATTATCTTTCCATAACTACTGTTCAGCTGCTCTGGGAACTTCTAGCTAGATGTCGTTTGGCTAAGCATTTGGTTCTGCAAATCATGATCATTTTCCTTCAATCCATTATTTGTGCAAATGTTCTGTCAGTACTTAACCCATTTCTTCCTACCCATATTCTTTTCAGGGATGTAAAATCATCCTTGACCAAAATGGTACAGAATTTAAGCTGGACTTCCAGCTGATCATTCCAGTTTCAAGTATCTTGTTCCACTTAGGTTCCTCCATGCCTGAGGGCTGTTCACTGAACCAGCTTTGCCTGTTTGTATTCTCCAGTCTCTTGGGTTTCCAGGTAGAGGCTGTTCTCCAATATTGAGCACTTATTTTGTGGTCATCCTGTGCTCTTTTACGTCTGAGGTGTTTTACTGAACAGGCAGCAAGTGAGGATGATAGCAATGTGCAGTTGAAAGTTTCACATCCTTAAAGTCCTAGCAGATGTTGTTAGTCCTTATCCAGTCTTTTCAGTGCTTTCAGGTTGTACCCAACTGGCTTTTGCATCTCACCCTTCTCATGGGTTGACTCAAATGGTGCTTGATAGCTGCTGAAAACAAGACAGGACTAAGACCTGAAAAGCCACCTCATCTGAGGAACCTCCACAACTGAGAGTCTGCATTCACCCAACATCTTATTTAGAAAGACCAAGCCTTGACAACAGCACATGAAAATAATTTTTTGTGCCCCTGCTCCCTTTATTTTGAATTTGGCTTCTATTTGGACCTATTTGCTGACTGAAACCCAGGATCAGAACTGCATTGCCTGGTGGGAATTCAAATCATGGTCATGGGTGAAGAATGGTAGGAATTGCTGAATCTGGTACCTTGACAGAAGGGAAGCTGCCACATTGCTGTGTCCCCAGGTCCAGTAGCAAGTTTGAGCGTGTACTGTTATCAGGCACATGCACACACAACAGCTGTACCCACAGTCAGCCACACAGATCCGCACAGACAGAAGATAAACACTACTCATGCGAATGCAAGCAGCTAAACACATGCATTTATACAATAGGATCCTTCAGTACCTGGGCTTATGCACTCAGTCTGTCAAATAGTTGGCCTGTGGATCCCCATTTCTCCCCAGCTGATGGCCTCTGGGTCTGCAGCCTCACCCCAGTTGCTGGTACTCAGACCTTCTCACACACAAATGCTCACAGAAACACACATGTGCTATGGATTCCTCCAGTAACCGACTTTAAAAAGTCAGTGTTATCCAGTAGCTGGCCCCTGGTTCCTCTTTCTTCCAGGTACCTTGTGCACAAACCCTCTTGTACACACACACACACAACTGGCAGTGGGTCCCAGCCTATGGTCCTACTGGTAGCTGACACCAAGATCCTCTGGTCTTTCTAGTAGATGGCTTGGAATGCCTGGTCCCTCCAGTCTAAACATCTTTCAGGAACTTAATATTTTTAACTATCCTCATTTTTAATATGGTATGATCTTGCACTTTGGTTATTGTCAAGGATTATTTGTAAATCAGTAAACATAGTCCTTGCTGCAGAATATGCTGAAGGGGTGAAGGAAATAGAAGCTATGGCTGAATGTTAAGCAAATCCCCGTACTCTGTTTTTGGAGATGCTTTTAGACTCTTTCCATGGCAGCTATGCAAGAACAGATAACAGTGGTCCCACCAATAACAATGACAAAGAATTGGAGAATGTTTGATGTTCTCAGATTGAACAATAAATGAATTCCAGGAATTTAAAGGACGGTTCTTTGCATCAGAAATAGCATTCTGCATGCAGAACTCTAAACAAGGGGCTTGCTTCTAGTTGTAGGTAGCTGAATTTGCTTGGGGGACACTCCTGTTGACTTAATGAGGACATAGGGAGAAAATGGGTTGCATCTCAGCGAGTCCCTAGCTGAACACAGCTAGCAGTGAGGCCCAGCTGTGCTTCTGACTGAGATATTTACTCTGTATCATGGCCCAGACGTTCAGAAGTCTTCTCTTCCCCCAGTTGAAACAGAAATCAAAAACAGCATTTGCAAACAGCTATCTTTATTTGCATTTAAAGATCTGTTTTATCTCTTTCTTATGTCAATGGGAATTTTCCCATGAACTTCTAAAGTAAGTTAAATGAAGTTCAAAAATAAACATTTTTTAACATTGTTTTTTGTCCAGTAGAATAAACAAAAGCCTCAACTGAAGTCAGCGGAAACAATGTTAAGTCAATGCTGAATGCTCTGATTTAATTCTTAAACTTGATGTTCAATATTAGAACATCCAATATTAAAGGGTTTTCCCCCTTCTTCCCAAACATTTGTATTTACATGATGCAATACTGAGACAAAAACACTTCAATGCAACCACGTGTTTCACATGTCAGGCTCAAGACGAGAACGCTGTGGGTACCGCATCCTGCGTCGCCATCGCAATTCAGAAGATCAAGTGCACTGCATTGGCAAAGCGAAGAAATACAGCGAGACAGCGACTCGTGTGAAGGAGATCCTGCTCAGCACAGTCAGTCCAGAGCAGTTTGTTTTAACACTGCTTGAAGCAGAGCCTCCCAATGTGTTGGTGAGTCGTCCCAGCAAACCATTCACCGAGGCCTCCATGATGATGTCCCTGACGAAACTGGCAGACAAAGAGCTGGTTCATATGATTGGTTGGGCCAAAAAAATTCCTGGTAAGAATTTTGATCTTGTTTTTGTTTGTTTTGTTAAATGCTTTTACCATCAATGTATCATTCTCTAGCCTGAAATAATAGCACAGCACAATAAATGTGCAGTATGAAAATCTTTAGTTTTTTATCATATAAAGTAATAAACAATGTATTGCTCTCGGTAATTTACCTGGATGTATTTTGATATAGCCCATAATTTGCTATCTGTTGTTAGTCAAATAGTTGTTCATTTTGCTAAAAAGTATAGTTGGTGTTGCATGTAATTTCTACCTCATGAACTACAAATACCTGATTAATCTAATTTAGAAGGTTCATTAAAAGGGGTATTAAATGGATTGTTATAAAGAAGAATTTAAGACCAAATTATTTCCTTGAATCCTGATAGAAAGTTTCTAATGCAGTTGATGAAAACTGAAGTGTGTTCAAGCACTGAGTGTCTGCAATTGCTTCAGTTGACACAGTTGCTCCACAAGAGCATCAGATTGCAAAGCAGTGCATAGTATTGATCTCAGAATTATTGTGTACTCTCCTTCAAAATAAAAATCAATAAGGATGCTTTAGGTTGTTGGCAACACAAAAAACATGCACTGAAGCACAACTGCACGTGTTATTGCCTTGAATGTCTCTTTAAACTAAGAGAGTGGAGATTTAGGTTAGATATTAGGAGGAAATTTTTCACCCAGAGGGTGGTCAGACACTGGCCCAGGTTGCCCAGAGAAGCTGTGGATACCCCATCCCTGGAGGAACTCAAGGCCAGGTTGGATGGGGGCCTGGGCAGCCTGATCTAGTGGTTAACAACCCTGTCCTGTCCACAGCAAAGGGGCTGGAACTAAATGATCTCTAAGATCTCTTCCAACCAAAGCCATTCTGTGATTTCATGATTCTATGAGATGTGACCACAGCATTGTGGCAATGTACCATTGCACCTCTTACAAATTAGCCGTGATGAGCATTTCCGATTCCTTCTCCATGGAGTGCCCATGATTAAAACAGAATAGAATAAAAGCCACAATAAAAGCAGCCGGCACACAGAGAAAATAGTTGGCAAAGTTGTGCAGAAAAACTTGTTGGCTGATATAAACTAAACCACAGCCTGTAGCCCTTTAGCAAGAACTGAGGTGACCAACCTACAATAGTGAGCTGAAAGAAGCCCTGAATAATTGATAAATGTACAGCAGCATGGGGCTTAATCCTTCATTTCAGATACAGTGCTCTGCTAGAAGTGATCCCTACAGCTGTGCTTACCTCACATGGTTAATATATTCTGCAGCACATGTGGTAGTCCTAACCCCAGGTCCATCAGGACTGAGGAGCCAGCACACCATGGCTCCTCTCTTGGACTTTACGCTGAAGGCAACCAGAGCATGCTGGTGCATGCCCTGGTCTTGTCGCACTTGTGCACTATAAACAGCACTTGCTGCTGCCTGAATATGCACCCAGGAAGTCAGGACAACAATCCTTATGTCTAGGAGGGACAACTCTTGTTGGTCAATATTTCATATAGTCCTTAAACTAAGAGTTTAGGGTAAAGGAAGCATATCCTATTTCTAGTTGGAGCGGCTGAAGGTGCTACCAGCTCCAGCTGCTGAACCACATCTCCTAGTTGCAGGTTACCATCTCTGCAGCTCAGCCTCTGTGTTGGCGAGTTCAGGAGTGATGGTTTTAGGGGTACAAATTCCAGGTCAGCTGTTGAACTGCTGGGGAGGAGATGCTTGCACAGCACGAGCACCTGAAAGCGCACCAGCCGTTTGCAAAGTGATAGGGTTTGGCCATTAATGTGGAATGTTTTAAACTGAGAGCCTGAATCCTTAATCCTTATTTTTCCTTATTTAAGAAACTCAGAAAATAACTGTAAAGTAAGTAACCATAAGGGGTTAAGTGGTGTCTATTGCTATAATTTATTGTCTGATCAGAAAAACTTGATTAAAAGGTACCATTTCAGAGGACTCCATATAGTTATGTTAATCTGATAGGAAGTGAATTGAGAAAGAAAACCAGAGAAAGTCTCTGAAAATTACCAAGTTTTAAGCAATATTTGAATGGGAAAAAACTACAAACCAACCTTTTCCATTTTCTGATTATTCTTAATTTCTGGTTTTTTTACCTATGTCAGCTTTTTTTTTTTTAAAAAAAACCAAACCACCCAACAACAAAAAACCAACCACAAACCTGAAACCTCAGCCAGCTGAGATTAATTTTTTTAATTTTTTAAAAGATTAATTTCCAAACCAACCCAAATTTCAGCATTGATTGCTTTAGTTTATTTACAACATCTTTCAGAAAGAAAAACCTTTTCTTGGCAATAAGAGAACTGTATGAAGAAAACCCATGGAAGCTGTCAAACCACTTCAAAACAGTTCCTGGGACTGTTGACACTTTATCATGTTTGTTTGTTTTTTCTGCTGTTACACAGAACAGAAGTAAACACCATTTTAGAACAATGCCAAGAGTAGATGTGGTGTTTAATGTGTACCTAATTACAAGTAATATTGCTATATTACGTGGTAGTTAGAGCATTTACTCGAATGTGGATTTATTTATTTTTTCCATTAAAATAACTGTGATTACTAAAGCTTAGGACATAGAATTTAAGTTTTCAAAAGTTCTTGCTTGAAGTTAATCATCTAGATCCAGGGTCTGCTTCCTGGAGCTAAGGTCTTAGAAAAAAAAATACAGAGTTCTTGACTAATGGCCCACTGAACAGTAATTTTACTTTCTGTAAAGCTGAATATTTACTTTTGTGTAGCTGAGTAGGAAGCCTGTTTTCAACTCTAAATTATTAATGGATATTATTTTGACACTCACCAGAAGTTAAATAAAATGTTTTTATTTTTCCTTATAGATGTTGGTGTTAACAGTAACTTTTTGCCTAAGTAGGAAAGATAAATGCTTATATTTTATTTTTTTTATTTAATATTTAATGATCTTATTTTGTTATGAGCTTTACTCTGTGACTGTATTTTTGTCTGTACTTTCAGCTTAATGGATTGTATTTTTGATGTTGCTCAGTAAAATAGAAAGTGACATCTGGATTTTTTTCCATCTGAATTCTAAGTATTTTAATTCTAAGTTGTCAGACGGCAGAACAGAACTTCTATAATTGCTTTTCACTTTGTTGACTCAGTCTAAGAGAGTTGAACGTGGTTCATACCTGAAACTGCATTGCTAATCGATAGGATGTTGTCATAATATTGAAATTTGGCTTCATTATGCAACCTAGTGTGTTGCTGGCCAGAGCAGCCTGGCTTTTGGTAGTTACTACACAGCTAGCACAAGTTTTTTCTTGTCTGTTTTAGTAATTTAAAATTAAATGATTTGGTGTGGAGCACACAAGTTAAAGGATGTGTACTACAGCCACAGAAAAATAAGTATTTTAATGTAGTCTGCAGCAAATGCAATAGGACTCCTGACACTGCAAGGGAAGCTGTGGACTCATGTGCTGTCCTCAGTCTTTAAAGCCTAAGATTGTTAAGAAAAGACAAGTTGTAGTCTCTAATAGCTGTGCTCAATGGTTGTAAATCATACTGCTGCTGCTGATAATGTGAGTTTAGCAGATGACATCTGGGGTAAATCTGGATCTTTAAGTATCTGTAGCTTGGATGCTGGGGCTTGGTCTGACATCTCGTTCAACTGAGATAGTTTTTAAACCAAATAACTGGTTGTTTATGCTAGAGAAATCAATACACACCAGTGTAAATGTTTATTTAAATAAACTTCTGAAATGTCTTTGGGCTGTTTCCTGGGAAACTGCCACTGTCAGTTTATACTATTCACACTTCCATGATTATTTTTCTAAAAGCACTTTTAAAATTATGAGTGTGTGCCAATGTCTAGTAGATAATCTGTTGTTGGCTGTGGATTCTGTAGTAAATTCTATGACAGGGAAATCCAGGAGGGAAGGTACCACTCACAGGCTCCTGTTCACCCTTCTTACAAACGAAGGAGCAAGGCTACCAGTTTTGAAAGGCAGCACTTTTAGCAGTGAAAGGAGAGAGTGCTCATTACCCAGTTTATGTCAACCCAGGACTGTCACCAGCTGTCTTCCAGCCTAAGTAGTTTAATAAGATTAAAATACATAGAGCATTTGTACAAATTACTGACAGCAGATTCTGTGACTGCACAAATGTTCTGTGTGTATTTTAAGACCTCAGACAAATGGGAAGAACTACGGGAAACCTGTCTCCCGTGAATGGCCAAGCTGGGTAACGATTTTTCACTAAGCAGAGTCGTAGTTACCAGCTCACCTAATAATGAAGCACCTTTCCTAAGAGACCTATCTAAAGCAGTTCTGCTTTGAAAACTCTGGCTTCATCTTGGTTGTGAACGTGGCTACAGTTTGACCACTGAACTGGTTGTCATTGTCTCTGTGTTTCATTCCTTGACTGAGCAGTCTGCTTTCTCACTTGCATTTTCATAATTCACACTTCTGTGGGGATTTTTTTGGTTTTGTTTTGCTTTGGTTTTTTGGGTTTTTTTAATGTGTGTGTGTGTGTCTTAATTTTATTTCTCTTTATTTGGCTTCTGTGCACCTCATTTCCCCAGTCTTTTTTGCAGAGGAAGGGAAAGGGAGAGCAACGGCAGTCTGTCCCTCCTGGCTGTGTTGCTGTGCTACCTGACACCTTGCTATAACTTCTGCAGACAACTGAATCTGGAAGAGGCTTATGCACAATCACATTAATCCTCTTCTTGCTTCCAGGTTGCTGTGAATGGAGACAATGGGGACACCAATACCTTCACCCATCACCCTTGTCTTTTTTTTGGGGGGTTTATTTCAATTTTGGGGAAGGGGGTGGCAGAAAAAGGATGGGCTGGGATCAACACACGTCATTTACAAAGGGGATGATAACATAGAGGCACCAAGATGTGGGTTCTTCCACAGTTACCCAACAAATCCAGAAACATACCTGTCTTAGGTTAAAAAAGACCCTGAGGGCAACAACCATGTGTGTTCTGGGGAAAGAACAGCCTATTTTCTTAGGAGTCCTCTGCAGTGCAATACAGTAATCTCTGACAAATGTGCATTTCCCAGCTGATTCCCTGGTGCCTCTCAGGAGGCTGTGGGACCTAAAGAGGTGGCCAAGCATAAGGCAGGGTCTCTGCAGTCACTTGAGTTTCACCAGCTGTACGGGAGTAATCGCACTCAAACACCACTCTGCTTCATTTCAAATGTTTTGTGGAAGATTTGACGAGGGTGATAATGAATATTTATGTTCCAATTTGAGATGGCAGCATCTCCTTCTGATGTCAGTACTCCCTTTTCTGACTTTCTTCATAACCCAAAAATGAGCTTATTTGATTCATTCCTTCAGCTCCACATGACACAAAAGTGGGTTTTGAAGAAAAAAAAAGAAGAAAAGGAAAAAAAAAAAAAACTCCCAAACCCCTAAACTTTCTGTTTCTTTCTGTTTCTCATATAATCAGTCTTCTTTATCAAAACAGATAAATAAACAGACGTTGATTTATTTTATGCTATTTTCATCCTTTTAGGCTTCATTGATCTCAGCCTCTATGACCAAGTAAGACTCTTGGAGAGCTGCTGGATGGAAGTTTTAATGGTTGGTTTGATGTGGAGATCAATTGACCATCCTGGAAAACTAATTTTTGCACCAGACCTTGTACTAGACAGGTAAGAGAAATTAACATATTGACAACACTTCATATTAGCATGTTTGGAGGTGCAGTGAATGGTAAGAGGAAGAGGACTGAGTACAGGAGATGCTATTAATACTTTATCTAACAATATCCTTTACTTGTATTTGTAACAATAATGTCTTGAGGTTCCACATCCTTACAGGAGCTTAAGGAATGCTAAGCAAAACCAGTAATGCCAGTTCCTCAATTCCTGTAGTACAGGCCAGTGTGAAGTTTCTTTGTATTTTTCACATCTTTTGTTAATTTTGTTCCTTTTGGTCTGGGTCTCCAGATGCTGAAACTGTAGACACATCAACACAGAGCACTACATTGTCAATCAGTTTCTTCCAGTGGATAGATTTTTCTCTTCTAACCCCACAAAAAAAGCAGACATAGTGCCAGGTCATATTTTAATTATTTTAAGTAGCTTCTCTACTTGTTTTTCCTCCTGAGTCTAGTGCAGACTTCATAAATAGCTATAATAATGAACATTGCAGCACTAGTTAAAAGGGATTAAAAACCTCTCTAGCTTGCTTTTTAATACTGAAAGTATTTTTTTCAAGCTAAAGCAGAGTGTTTGCAAGATTAAAAGTTATTTCTCCATAACATCATGTACCAGAAGGGAATAATATGGATCAGTAAGGGTGTTTTTCTACAGGACCTTAGAAGGATTTGACCTGGGCTTCACACTAGTAAAAAGTCAGGGAAACAATCTACTCTCTTGGGCAGGTTTAGAATGCTTCTTAACCTTTTCAACCTGGGAAAATTCAGATCTGTATCAGTACTGTGGCTTGAGCTGAATAATAATCACTATCGTAGATATAGAAAGCAAAATGGGTTAGTAAAAGAAATAAATTTAATTTCTAAAAGATATGAAGTATTTTCTTATATAAAATTTAATGCAAGGACACGCTGCATTGTCCAAAGCAATGATAAGAAATTCCTGAAAACCTGTGATACATTTAGTTCCTTGGGAGCTAGTATGTGCTGAATCGAGTGAGCTTATTTGATTCATTCCTTTACCTCCACACAACACAGCAGAGTGGGAGCTAGCAAGCATCTGGGCATGCTGTAATTCATTTTTTTTTAAGACATGAAACTGGTCTGTAAGTTGTTTGTTTTTATCTTAGTAGGACTTCAGATACAGTTCCTGTATACTCTTTGTAGACAAGTACCTCTCTGATGCTTGTGTCTTCTGTTTGGAAACTGGCAGCTGCCCCTCCTCCTCCAAAGCTTAAAATTCTCCTTTGCTATGAGGAAAATGGGCAATATTCAGGCAGCTGCCTTTCTGCAGGCAGTACCTGCTGCACCTGCTTAGTGTTACCTGCCTGTGCCTCTTTGCAGCCTGGAGGCTCAGCACCTTCCTCTTGGGATCCAGTAAAAGAGTAAAATTCTTTATAATTCTAAATAATTATCCTGCACTGCTCTGCTTAAGTCTGCCTTATCTTAAAAACGTTCTAGAGAAAAAAATCTCATATTCCAGATAGTAGAAGAAGCATCCCTTTGAATACTGTGTCACAAAGCTTAATTGTTTTTTTAGTCCAGTATATGAAAAAAAAACCTAACCAAAAACCAGGAACAGTAACTTCAGTGGTTTGCAATTTGCTGCTGCTTAATTATAAACCCATTGGAAGGTCTTAGGGTTATTACAGGGTTTTTTTGTTTGGGGTTTTTTTTTAATATCAGAAAATGAGGCCATTTCTAATATCCAAAATGGAGAAAGTTGCACTCAGCAAACACTTGCAAACATAAAAATAACGAAACTACAAAACTACCAAAAAATCTATTTACATTTAAACATCTTCAAAGAAAAAGATGCTGGGGGATGGGGGTAGAGGTTGTTTTATTCTTTAAAAATGTCTTATTGTTCCAAGAAACTTATTTTGGAGGAACTTTCTTATTCACCAAGCCCTGAAGTCTCTACCAGGTACACATAGTGATGTCCCTGGCTGCGATATGAGCTCCTCGTGAAACAAATCTAGAAAATTATTCCAGGTGGTACTCTGCCCTGCACTACAGATTTTCAAACTGATTATCCAGAATTATACTGGCTGTGAGGGTTGGACTCAATCATCTTAAAGGTCTTTTGCAACCAAACCAATTCTATGATAAAACTCGTTAGCAGAATTATGGTGATACTTACCCGCAGCCAATCCTGCCTGCGCTTTGAAGAGTTTCCTAGAGGTGCTGACCTTTTATACCAGTGTAATTTTCAATTTAGATTTCATGACAGAACCTTTTGAGTTCCCCCAAAGATGAAGTGGACAGGCATTTTGCAGCCTCCTTCGTGCTTTGACTTTTATCTGGCTGAGTCAGAGTTCCTTAATTCTAATTTTTGGTAACATTTTAAATGTGTTTCCATAGGGATGAGGGGAAATGCGTAGAGGGGATTTTGGAGATCTTTGATATGCTCCTGGCCATGACCTCGAGGTTCCGAGAGCTGAAACTGCAGCACAAGGAGTATCTGTGTGTCAAAGCAATGATCCTCCTCAATTCCAGTGAGTACACAGTTGACTCTGATGCTCAACAAATTGTACTTTTTATTTTTAGGGTGACTGGACAATCAACCCCTAAAAGTGGCAGACATATCAAATGAGATAAAGCTGTTGAAAGGGAACAATAGGAAAGGATTTCTAACCATCACATTGTAAGGATCTTTGCTCAAGAAACTTCTAAACGGTATCATTTACTGAATTTAGGGTCTGTGTCTTGTTGTAAGAACTCCATGAAAGACCCAAGGTCTGAAAACTCCTCACAAGGTGGGGCTCATGGCCCAGGCTGTAGGTATGTCCTTTTCAAGGAGAAGTTTTGCTCGTATCTCTCTGGATTCTGGTCATGAGTAAAGTTGCTGTACAGCTCTACAAACCTGTCCTTAATTCTTAATTCTGGTAAAACCAGTTACTCAATGGAGAGATGATTAGTTTTGGCTTAAATGTTCCTATTTAACGGTAAATAATTGGCAGAAATGATTGAAAGTACTCAACTGTTCTGCAAGATGAATTTCAGAATAGGAACTTTGCTTTGCAGCCTTTTACACAAAGCAAATCAGAGTGTGTGTTTACTAGTTTAGGGTAAACTGCAGTAGAACAATTTTATTCCCCAGAACATGTTGTAATTAATGTTGTCAAAAAACCCCAATAACAAAATAACATCTAACTATTTACATCTACTCTGTTCAGCAAGGAGCTGCTGTGTAATTCTCAGCCCAGTTCTGAAGGGGAATAGCCCAGCTGTTATCCCACTTGGGTATTTCACCAGACAACAAAAGCTGTTCTTTTTTTCTTAAAAAAATCCACAACAACCAACCAAAAAACCCAACAAAAAAATATTCATCAGCCATATTTTCTTCAAAGTCTCACCGCTCAAAAAATTCCTTTCACCTCTCCCTGCTCTCCTTTCTCGTCAAATTTAATCTTTTACTTCTAATTTTCAAGCTGCTCTGGAGCTATGTCCTTCCATAAGTATCTTTGGGTGGATTTTTTTTCTTTGCCCAGATCTCTTCTGCTCTGTCAATAATCTTACTGAGTGTTTCCAGAACTTCCTAGTGGTGATTTATTCTTTTTCCTCTCCATGCTCTCAATCCCTTTTTAATTTTTTTTTGCTTTTGCTGACTTTTAATGTTTCTCACCATAGGCAAGTGCTGTATCACGGCACTCTTAGTGAGCTGTAGGGACACCGGGGCAGGCTGGGTCTATGAGCAGTGTCTCTCACCATGTTCTCCTCCCTCCCTAGGATATACCCAAAGAAAAAAGGGGTTTTTTTTCAGTAAGAAGGTATAAGAGCAAGTATATTGCTATAATTCATAATAGTTACTAAACTACAAGTTACAGAGTGATTCAAAGGAAAAACCCCTGGAGAATGGAGAGCATGTCCGTTCCCTGGACTGAAGGGTCTATGTTCATTGTGTCGTCTTGGGAGGATTTGGGAGAGTTACTCAGTTTGTAAATAATGTGGCCATCAAATTTTGGCAAAGGAATGTAAATTGGTGCTTGATGTGGCACAGAGAGCATTGTTTATAGAGTCTTGAGGGGGGGTGTCTGTAAATGTATCGTCTCTAATCCTATTGAAATATTGCATCAGAAAAAAATCCACAGTCGTAGCGGTTTTTTCTTCCTGATGAGCAGGGAGTATTTCTTTCTCTTCTCTGGTTAGGCATGTTTCCCTTGTCAGCAGAAGAACCTGAAAGCAACAGGAAACTGCACCACCTGCTTAATGTAGTCACAGAAGCTTTGGTGTGGGTTATTGCAAAGAGCGGAATCCCCTCGCAGCAGCAGACAACTCGCCTGGCCAATCTGCTGATGCTCCTCTCTCACGTCAGACACGCAAGGTAAATGTTACAGAAGGTGTGTAAGGTGTAAGGTGTTAGTGTGCTGCTCCTCATCCCTGTTGTAAAGCTTTCCTTCCTAGCACAGCTGAACAGGCAATGTACTCAAGTGCTCGCTGGCACTCAAAAATGCTTTGTTGATATTAAAATGCTGTCTTAACTATATTACATTAAATTGTTCATTATGTATCTGCCAGACATGTTTAACAATAACAACAACACAAATTCAGCCTTAAAGAAAAAAACAACCCCACAACCACCCAGCCATCAAAACTCTTCTGTCCAAAACAAAAGTCTCTTTCAAAAGTGATCTACAGCATGGGCTTTGGTGGGGCAAAGTGTACTTTGGGAGCCAGTTTGTCTGATTTTGGCCAAATTTGTTGTATTTTATTCAGAACCACAGCATTTTAGCCAAGTGACTTGTGCTACAGTGATGCCACACTCCCGCTTTCCCCACGGGAAGCAGCTCTTCTGCTCCCTGCCAGTTTCTGGATCTTCTTGAGCTGCTCATCTTTGCTTGCAGTACAGCAGACTCAAATGTAGGGCCCTACAAACAGATGCTTTAATTTTCAGGCTGTTTGTGATTTTAAATTATTACCCAGAGACCAGCTATTCACAAAGCTTTCTTGCAGCTTGGCTTTGAACTGTTTGTCCAGGGAAGATGCTCCTGGGACCAGGCTGGAGCATGCAAAGGAGATATAGACATATCTGACTTTATGTAGGGACACTGGAAGAGAGACAGCCACCTTTGCAGCAAGCTTCCTGGGAGAGCAGGTGGCAGCAGCAGGGACCTGACTGTGCCAAAAGGCAGATTTTAACATCCAGTTTGTGGACTGGGGGTGAGTTGGAGAGCTGGTCCTACAGAAGCTACAGCACCAGCCAGAGCTGAGCCCTGAATCACGGTTCTGATGCACTGCCGTCACCTGGGCTGCCCACTGTGGTGGGACACTGCATCACAGCATTGCAGGAGCTCTTGTTCTGGCATGGTGTGAATATAAACATTGTGAATCTTTCCAGATTTTTTATATGTTCTTATTAAAACAAGAGTTTTTATGCTGTGCCTGCCTCAGCCAAAGTCTGGAGACTATTTTTTGTGACTTGTCTCCTTTATGTTGCTTAGCACTGGTCAGTCAATTATACGTTGCTCTGGAAATAATTGATGCTCTCAGCCTTGATTGCCAAATGACGCAGGACTCTCAAGAGCTGGGTGTGGGCGCAATTTCTTCTTTGCCATTAACATATTTATAACTCTTGAATTGTAGCAGAACCTCGTTTATCTGGAACCATTGCCCCGGTCTCAATCCCGTCCATCAGGTCAGATATGTGCTGGCTGGCTGCTGCTATTTCCACTGTGATAAATTTGGTGTTGGGCAAGTGCACTTACATTTCAACCCCAAAGCCTTCAGTTCATCTGGAGTATGTGTATGTGCAACTGCAATGGCAATAGCCATCTCCTCCTAGCCCAAACTGCAATGCAGCCACAGAGCACTCAGGCTAACAAGGTGTCATTGTATCTTACTGCATAACAAAAAAATTCCTCTTAAAGCCTTTAGCCATCCACAAGATCTGACACTAGACATGCAGAGAGGAAACAAACTGCTTCAAGTTAGCCAGGGTAGTTTGGTTTTCCTGCTCAATCAGGCAGGAGAGGTGGGTAGTCGCTAGAGCTATGCATTGTAAATTCCCCTTCTGTATAAGGCTGCAGCGTGTGAGCCTCCCATGTTTACAGCATCAAAGAGATCTTCTCCTTGATTTCAATAGGGTCAGTAAGTACATCTGCATTATCTTCTGAAGTCAATTTGTGCTGACTAAAACAAATCTTGGTTCCCTAAGTACTGAAACACTCAGCTTTAAAGTGTTGAGATGTTGTTACTGTTGACAGTGGTAAGTGATCTCAGGGACTACAGCAGCAAAATCCTCTTAACTCCTAATAAACAAAAGGACACTCTTGAAGCCATGAGCAGCTTTTCTGTCTCTGCATTGTCAGACCCGGATCACTGACTTATTTTCTGTTCTCCTTCACAGTAACAAGGGAATGGAGCATCTCCTGAGCATGAAGTGTAAAAATGTAGTCCCAGTGTATGACTTGCTGCTGGAGATGTTGAATGCGCACACCCTCCGGGGCCAGAGGAAGTCCCCGGTCACGCATCCCGAATTTGGCCCTTTAGAACAAATGGAGACCATTGACAGTCTGAGAAATGGGGCAGCCCAGTAAGTCTGTCAAGACCTGGGAAGGTGAAGCTTGTTCAAAGCTATGGGAGAAAACAAAGCTGCTGGGAAGGACTGCTGAAGTGTGAGCAAGTGCAAGTCCTCATCTCTTCTAGATTTGCACATCGGAATCTTAGGGAAGGCTTGTGGGACGCACACCTCTGTCCGTGTTTCTGGCATTAAAACAGCTGTACTTTTATAGTGCCTTTTCTGAGACTCTTCGAAAGCACCTTATGACATTAAGCCTCAGAACAGCACTGCGAGACAGGGAATTACTGCCTCTCCTTTTCGGAGGAACGCGAGCTGAGACAGAGCGATAAAGCTTTCTGATAAAAGCCTGTTTTAAGATGACAGAAGTTGTCTGTGTCAAGGCCAGGAGTGAGCTCCGAGGTCTCCATCTCCCAGATTAAAGCTTTTAAGCACCGACTAGGTGATCTCCTCTTTCAGTGTGAGATTGTATGAAATGTAGAGCAGCATCATTTGGGACAGATCCACTTACCTGTGTGCTGGTCCCTGGGGAACCTGCTTTGCAGCTGATCTAGATAAAGTGCCGAGATATGCACAGTGGAAAGGAGTTTCTTCTTTTCTTAAATATGCAATGGCTGCAAGGTCCTTCATTTGAAGGCCATTCAGAACAGCTTCTAGGGCCAGTTGAGAGCCTCTTCAGAAGTGTTAAACCAAGCTTAACTTTGTATTTTGTGAGCCTCTTCTTAACACTCACATTATTATCTGTGTATAATTCTTCAATGCTTTAAACAATGACCAAACTGCCTAGATATTTCAGTCAGTGCTGACCTTTGAAATGTGTTTTGTCTGTGAGATTAATATGTTGGTTTATATATTTATTAATGATGTTAAATCTATTATAATATTTAGGTACAAGAGGTTGCTCTGTGAATATTACCTGTTTGCATTTGTATACGATCTGCTAATCAGGGCTTGTGAAACCAGCTAGAAACAAACCATCTTCCCTCCCCTTTTGACTCAGGTGTGGAATTATCTCCTGCCCACCTGAAAGCTTTTGCAGCCATTTTTCAGGGGGGGAGGCAGTGGGTGGGAACCTAAACTGGGACCTGCTTTTGCCTGCTGCCCTCAGGTTTGCCGCTTGCTTGTTTTCAAAGCGCATGGCACCTTATGCTCTGGTTTTCTATCTTGTATAGGATCCCTCAAAGAGCAGGAGGGATGGTGGTTCTGGCACTTCCTTGTTTGAATTTCACTGAAGATGTGGGTTTAAAACCCCTGTTGTGCTGATTTCTGCATGTGTTTCAGCTGCACTGAGCAAAAAGCCCAGAGGAAATAGCCTGGCTGAGGACCTCAGCAAAGAACAGGATGGCATCATTCATCCTGGCAACTGCCAAAGTCGTGTTTTGATGTGAGCTAGAACTGCAATCACTCTCAATGGATATGTCTAAATATAATGCATATATGTTCTGGGCATTTCAGGTATGGCAAAATGAAATTGGGATCACACCAAAAGTCTATTTTGAGCCAACAAGTCTTTTGGATTAGGGACTTTGTTTAGCATGCTGTTTGCATACTTTGAATATTAGTCAAACCTTTGATCTTGGTGTTTTTTCAGAGCCAAGGACAATATTTTTTATAGGAGGAGCATAAAGAGTTTTCAGTGAGTTACACAAATCTGTTGTCTTGTTTTGATCTTGTACTCTACCAGATGCTGCTGATGGTCAAAATTTTTACTAGCTACCTTTTTATTGTTTTTAAGAAACTGTAATATAGCAGTGCCCTTCCAAATAAGTGTAACATTTACTACAAAAAAGAGATTAAAATGTGAGTACAGTCTGGAATTCATTGGTACTTTCTTTTTGAGGGAAGTTTTGCTGTGAAACAGATGTGTTTCAGTGTTTCTTGGGCTTGATCACCTTCTGGCCTCGATGCCTGTTGCATTGTTCTTTTCCTGATTTTCCTTATCCTGTGTAATCTTTTTGTTTAACACAGTTTTTTAAAGAAATGTTAAAGTGATTTTTTTTTTTTTTGGTTGGTTGGTCAGTTTGCGTTAGAAGTGCTGAATTTATGTGCAATCTTGAAACAAACCTCTTAAAAAAAATGGGAAAGAGTGGGTATAAATTGTAAAATTAACATCTAAATGGAAATTTGCTTTGGATTGACTTTGTAAAAGGGTGACACTGCAGATTTGTGCCATGTGTTGTGATTCATATATGCTGTTACTAGCACAGTGCAACTAGGGAAATGATGTGATTCTAACAGATATTTTTTGTCTTGTTGAACATCATTTTATTAAAAGTTATTACTAGTGTTTTAAAATGGCCAAAAGCCAATAGCTGTCGACTCTCTGGATTAATGCAGCTGTGCAGGAGAAGATGCAGGTCGCTAAAAGAGCACAGTTTATAAACAGGGAGGTGTGTGACAGAATGACTGAACAAGGGGCCTTTGTCTCTCAAGGGAGATGTTGGGTTTGTCACGGGTCTGTATCCCACTGCAGATGTTCCTGGTGCGCAGCGTGTCCATGTCCCTGCCAGACCTGAGCAGAGCTGCCGCGCTCTGTTTCAGTTTAGATATTGAGGGGAACTTTTCCAGTTTCAGCATGAATGGGTGGAGTGCTGAGGCGCTGCGAGGGCTGGGAGGAGGAGGAGAAGGAGGAGGTTTAGTGGTTTACTATGGCTTGCCTCCACTGCTTGGCTGTACATCAGCCTCTGCTGTCCATCAGCCTCTGCTGCTGAGCTGGGACCTGGCCAGAGGCGGCTGTTTCTACTTGAAGAGATTATGCTCTAGTTTTGGGATGTTTGCAGGAGTGCCAGTTGCCATGGATTTTTTTTTTAAAAGAAAGAAAAAAGCCCAAACTTTTCCTGTTAAAAATATGCTGAGATTCGTCTCCAGTCTGGCACTAGAACCAAAGGGTAAAACAACTATAATTTTTTATAAAGAAATGTGGTAAATCTTGGAGCATTTGAGGCAGCTGAAATGTTTTGTCTCCAGGAATGTGAGACCTTTTCCACACCTCGGCCTTCTTGCAAATTACCCACTTTTAGTGATGTCACATTGCCATTCAGAGGGAAGAATGTGGGGAAAAGATGTGTTGGAACATTCTCCCTTAAGATAGTGCCTGACAGGCTGAGTGCTTCTATAAAATGTGTAGCAAACTAAGACAGGTAGCACTTAAAGATTTTTTTTTTTTTTTTTTTTTTGCAATAAATGTGCATATTTCCCTAATAATAAAATGTTAATTCCTTACTAACTGACTGACAGGGATCATTGTGATGACAGGAGAGTATCCTTTTAAGTGCTGGAACTTTTTATGTTCCTCCTGATGGCCTTTGGAGTATGGAAAACATTTGCTATATTTGCATCATCAGAGTGGTTTAACAGAGCCTAAAACTGCAGTGAGCCCTGAAAAAAATTGCTTCTTGGTCATATTCGAGATGACACCAATGGTGGGCCTCTTTTGAGGTAAGAATTTTTGTCTTGTTTGGAATTTATCATAGAATGGTTTGGGTTGGAAGGGACCTTAAAGATCATCCAGTTCCAACCCTCCTGCCATCAGCAGGGACACCTCCCACTAGACCAGGTTGCTCAAAGCCTCATCCAACCTGGCCTTGAACACTTCCAGGGAGGAGCAGCCACAGCTTCTCTGGGCAACCTGGGCCAGTGTCTCACCAGCTTCACAGGAAATAATTTCTTCCTAATATCTCATCTAAATCTAACCTTTTTCAGTTTAACACTGTTACCCCTTGTTATGTTAGTACATTACCTGGTAAAGAGTCCCTCCCCATATTTCCTGTAGGCACCCTTTAAGTACTGGAAGGCAGCTATAAGCTCTCCCTGGAGCCTTCTGTCCTCTGGGCTTAACAACCCCAACTCCCTCAGCTTGCCATGACTGCTCAAATATGATGGACAGTGCCTTAACAACTTCATCCACCAGTTCCCCCAGGACCCACAGACACATCTCATCAGGTCCCATGGACTTGTGCACCTTCAGGTCTCAAACCTGACCTTCTCCTGCCGTGGGCAGTACTTCATTCTCCCACTCCCTGCCTTTGGGTTCTGTGAACTGGGCAGCATGGCTAGACCACCCACCAGTGAAGACCAAGGCAAATTGTTGTGGAGTACCCCAGCCACCTCCATGTGGATTATAGCCAGGTCTCCTGTTTGGCTCGTTGTCAGAGATATAGTTTATTTCATCATCTTCTGTTGTCCTATATTCCTGAAGAAACCTTTATTATTTTTCATGTCTCTAGCCAAGTTCAGCTCCAGCTGTGCCTGGGCTTTCCTGATCCTCTCCCTGCACTCCTGGGCCATATCCCTGTGATCTCCCCAGGATGTGTGCCCCTGCCTCCACGGCCTGTGCATTTCATTCTTGTGCTTTAGTCTGGCTAAGAAGTCTTGACTTAGCCAAGCTGGCCTCCTGCCTGCCCTGTCCGACTTCTTGCACATTGGGACCGAGAGCTCTTGTGCCCTAACTAAAATGTCTTTAAATATCTCCCAGCTCTCATTCACTTTGCCTCCGAGGGCAGTTTCCCCCGGGATCTCACACACCAGTGCCCTAAACAGCCAGAATTTTGCCTTTCTGAGGTTTAAGGTCCTGACTCTACTTTTTCCCCATCTTGTACTCCTCAAGACTGAGAATTTCACCAGGGCTTCATCACTGCAGCCCAGGCTACCTCCAATCTTGATCTGAGAAGTTCTGCATTAGTGAGCCCCATGTCCAGCAATGCCTCTCCTCTAGTCAGGCTCTCCATCACCTGGAGATGTAGGACTGCTTGCAGTTTGCTGTGCTGCTTTTCCAGCACGTTTGGATGGTTGAAGTTCCCCCTTTCAGGATCAGGGCCTGCAGATGTAATTTAGAATTGCTTGCAGAAGATTCAAAATAAGTATCAATGGGTACAAAAGCTTCATGTGGCAGCTCAGCCTGAGCATGATGAGTATCATTAATGGCCATGACCGGGGTCTCAAAAGGCACAATGCTGCTGCTGATCCCACCCGTGCGCTGATGGCTTCAGAGCCTAACTATACAGAAAGCAAGCCTGTGCTTTTCCCATCAAACTGGACCCAAATGATTTTGAAAAGCTGGCCCAGAGAGCCTGCTTTTGTGCCTCCAAGGCTGTTCCTTTGTCTGAATAATAGAAAACAGTTGTGCACTGATGCAATAGCTGCTCTCCCTAGGATGTGCTTTAACCCACAGGTATTAAAAATGCGATTGTGATGATGGGTCTATTTCGATCTTAGCACAGTGAGTCCATGGCACAGAGAGATGGCACAGCCTCCCTTCCCCACCAAGATCAGTGCCCACTGCAGACAGGTTGCTCTTACCTTGAGAGCTGAAGTTAAAAACAAAGTATGGATTTGCATGGCTTTGTCTGAGGTGCCTGAAAGTGAGCACTAAGGGCCTGCCACAGGAATTACCATTTCATAGGGCTGAATACTGATTATCTATATATTCAATACATGTATCAATAGATTCTGTCCAGTTCCTTGGATGGCAGAGGAGCTTATAACCCCTGTTCCTGGCTGCTGTAGGAGAGCACAGTCAAGGACAGTCACCACCATGGTAGCTGCTTTTCATCTCAGCCCAGCTGCAGGCTGCACCATTTCTTTCAACAGCGCATGGTCCTGTGATCCTTCCATACACTCAGCACTGGAAGTCAGAGAAAAGCCTTTGCTGTTGTCACCACTTGTCTCAGAAGAAATTGTTTGGTGTTATTTATGTTATGTGAGATAATGATTCAGCAAAGGAGTTAAGGATGTGGTTGTTGTGCTGACCCAGTGCCTAATCCAATTCTAAAGAGAGCACAGGAAATGGGAATATGAAAGGCAAGTGGATTGCTAAAATCTGGAAATTATATATTATTTGCATTCATCTTCACAGTATTTACTACTGAACTGAAGTGTGGTAAGTTAAGCAGCACACTGTTTCATAGCTAAGACTTAATTTTATTTATGAACTGGATATTTTTTAAATTCTACCTTTTCATGTAGGAGTCACCTCATTCCTCACACATTGTTGTCAGTGATTTTGATTTAAGTGCATGAAGAAAACCAAGATGGCTGTGCCTTAAAAATGCCACCTTCTGCTGCTGCCTAAAGAGACAAAACCTTCTTTACTCCTCATGTCAGGTACTAAGGAGCTGGCACAGCCATTAACAGTGGTTACTGCACATTCTCCCTAGAATTTTCCTGTTCTGAGTCCTACTTTCTACATGGGGTTAGTATCATGTTTCACCCTCACACCAAGTTTGTTATGGAGATGGGTTTAGGACTGAAGTTGGTGCCTTTTGTACTAATTAAAAAAAACCAAAACCTGACAACCTTGACCTTGAGCTCAGCTGCTCTTTAGTTCTGTGAACCTAGAGTACTTGTCTGGTGGTGATGTGTGTTTCATTCAGCTGTAGAGTTGTGGCTGAATCAACAGGTACCACAAAACCTAAATACATGTCTTTTTGGTGACTTCTTTCTTGTAGCTGGGCTCAGATTGGTCTCATGAGGGTAGAATGTGCATGATCACGGTGTGGGCAAGTGTCTCATCCTTACCTTTGCAGTCACTCCACAAGCTGTTGGTTGATTTACTTTGTACTTGAGTTCCCAGGATGTTTCCCAGCACCAAGTGACTACAGAAGGTGCAGGTTGTGCTGGGATGCTTCAGGAACCTCTGAATTTAACTGTAGGGGGGGCAACTCCCAATAAACAATCAGTCCTCTGCTTCCCATGCTAGCAGAATTGTTGACTATTTTGGAGGGGGGGCAGGGCTGTAGTTTCTAGCTGAAACCAGATTGAAGCCTCATCTCACTACCAAAGAAGTAAAACTTCAACTAGAAACCATTGTTGGTCTGGTTTCACTCCTGCACATAATCCATGTGTAAAAGCACATGCTTATACGTTGCTATCACTATTGCTCTTGCCCTCTTTTAATCTTTTTTTTTTTTTCCTTTACAGAACACTTAACAACACAGCTCTGAGCGAGAGGATGACACTAAGAAATTGGTGGGTATATAAATGACTTGTTGGAAGCAGACTTCAGTATCAGCCTACAGTGCCAGTGGTTATAATCAGCTGGAAGTAAAACTATTTAAAATAGGTTTAGGGGAAAAAAAACATTAAAGTTATTTTCCCAGAGGTTGGGGTTTTTTTTTTTGTGACATTTTGAGATAATTTCATGAAAGCTCCTCATTTTATATATTACATCAGCTCAACAATTTGATATAACTGTACATAATGAAAGGAAATTGCAGGCTATGAAATTTTCTTTAGACCTTTTAACATTGCTCAATTTTTTTTTTCCCTGCATAGGTTCTTTAATGGCAGAAGAACTGAATATCATGTCAGCAACTGACTATTAGTTCTTGGCAGAAAGGTTTGCATGGGCATTTGTGACAACCTGGCAATGAAATAATGGTTAGAGTTGGCTGACTACTACAGAGACAGAAACTTAAATGAGCTCCATCTGAAAGTAATTGCATTCAAAATACAAAATAATGATGGCAGAGGAAGAGAGGAGAGTGTGAATGTGTCCATGTGCAGCGAGGGGTGGGGAGGATCCATCCTTTCACTCTGGGGAGAGCTAAAGCTCTGAAACTGATGGCTGGAGCAGCAGCTTGGCTCCACAGACACAGCTACAGACACAGGGGTGAAAGCTGCAGGTCTGGAGGTGCTGCTGGATCCGTGCATCATCAGCAGGCTGGAGCCCAGACACTGCTCCCTGAGACTGAGGCTGAGACACTTCAGCACGGAGCTGGCGTATCTTGACCCGTATATGGGTTGGGAATATCTAACCACCAGTGGTGACAAGTGGAGAAGAAAAGGTGGCAGAATTCTTACATTTTCTATAGGTAAGCATTACAGAATTGGCTGGTTGTTGGATGATTTTCACTGCAACCAAACACAAAAATTCTTAGTGTTCAACCAACGCCCTCGCTGTCGCGCTGAGCTCTCCCTGATGTGTGTGTGCCTTGCCCCTCTCCAGCACTGGCACAGCTCCTGGTTTAGGAAATCACTTCCAGGGTAGGGAAACAGTTCAGTATTTCAAATGAGTAATAAGCACAAGTTGCTTCAACTTTGTATTCTTCCTCCAGGAACTGACAGTCCGTTGCAAAGGAAAGGATCTGTGCCACCGCATTGTCCATCTCTTGCTCTGACACACGAGAGTGGTTACGCCGCTCCTGCTGCTGCTGCGCTGCCATGCAAATAAACTGACTTATACAGGAGTGGAAGGGTCAGCATTGCTGGAACACAGGGCTGGTTGCCACACCGCACTAGACACACTGGTAGTCCCTGAAGACATTGGCAAAATTTTAATGACAGTACTCAAACAGTACAACTGAGAAGCAACGGCAATGCTGACTGTACACAGTTTCTCTAGCCATTGCCCAAGTGTCAGTTTCTTTTTAAGGATGAAGTTTATAAAAATCCACAATTCCCTCCCAAGATACTGTACACTATTCAGCAGGTTAAAAACTGAAAAAAATATTTCATTAAAAAAGTCATTACAGTATTTGTATACATCAGGGATAGTCTACAGAATCATGTTCATCTAGAAAATATGTGCATTATAAACCATTTCCATGCAATGCAACACTTTCTTATTTCAAAGGTGGTACAAAAAGACAACACAGTAGTCCTAACCATGAAAACACTTTATGTAAAACAAAACAAATGTGCAACCTTCTAGTGAACATGTTAGATGAACAAAATACAATAACAAAGACTCAGAAAGATGGAGATTTTTTTGTTTCCACCAAGTGACTACAGTAGCAAACATACAGGTAAACGTGTGGTGTGCTCAGTGATCATTTTAGGCAAAGTGCCTCTTCTTCAGCTGCTTGTTTGTCGTGCCAACCCAAGACAGACTGCTGTGTTTAAGATTACTGTGATATAGTTTCTGCATCTAATAACTCAGTATTCAATCACCTTTCAAGCTTAAGAGCACTGCACCTATAAAATAGTGTATCTATTGCATCAAAGTATAAAGTGTGTTGCTTACAATTTAAAAATCTATAGAAAAAGTTTGTTTTCCGTAAAAAAAAAAAAAAAAAGCTGAAATTTTGTCAAGATATACATTTTGAGACGTGAAATTTAACACATTCCCTGCAAGTGGGAAAGGAGGCTATAAACGTGAGGGAACTAACAACAGTTTCTGTAGATAGTTATGCAGTGGCACTGCTTGATGGGTGCCAGCAGCACAAAGAAAGCACCGCAGAGAATGTGTTTTGGTGTAACTAAAGGTTCATGGGCTGCTTTCTAGGTTGGGGGAGGCCCGTTGATGTATCGCAGCATGAGATAGAAAGAACGGGCGAAGTTGTTTGTCTGGGTGCAGCTGTAGTCTTCCTCTGAATATGGAACCATGAAAGCCAGAAGTAAAAGCAGTAGAAGGAACAACTGAAGAGGTAAAGCTGCTCGTAATATACGGTAAAAGAAGGATGGAGACCGAGGAACTGTTTGACTAGCTTGTGGATGGCTTTCACCTCTGAAAAGAAGAAAAAAAGAAAAAAATAAAGAGAGAAATACAAAGGCACTTTAGAGTTTGAATTAAACAAGTTATTCTAACTCCCTCTCTAGGGTTCCAACTACCCTTCCAAGGTGCAGGGCTGTGTATCTACAGGAAAATGCACTGCACATGAAACACTTCAACTCTTAACTTGAAAGCATGCAAGACTGCTCTGTGGGAAGCCAGGTGCTGGCTTGGGTTTACTGTCCTTACTACTGAAAAACAACCTTTTCTTTGTAACAGCTTCGATCTGTGGGTTTTTACGCTATTTTCAGATGCAAACTTAAATTTTCCCAGCAGACAAACAAACCACTCTAAATACATGTTGAAGTACAAAGGAAAGTCAGCATTCAGAATGATTAGGCTCTCCTTTGCCTTAGCATTTACTAAGATCTACCCTTCAAACAGACCCTGATGTACTGGGAGTGAAGTTCTCCCTTTGTCCTTCATGGTCTGTTTGTAATAAGTGGCTCTAAGCTGCAAGTTTCTTTGTCCAGGTATGCTAGAGAGGAAACCAAAGGAAGATTTAAACCAAAAATATTTCCCCTTTTGGCACAAAAAATATTTTCTCAAGAGTAAAGACAAGCCCAGGTTGCACATGGGTGCAGAGCTCTAGGAGCAGGAGTTCTAAAGGAAAACCTTCACCAAGGTGCAGCCCAGAGCTGGTAGGTAGAGGAGATACTACAGGTAGGCAGAAATCACCTCCAACCTGCACATCAATCTGTGAGGAACAGCTGCCAGGCCCTGCTGGCACTCAGCTCACCTCTGCCATTTTCACTACCTTCAAGAGATAAACGTAAAATAATACCTTGGGCTGCTGCCATTTCTGCCATCCACAGTTCCCTTTATGGTGGCCTGTTGAGAGAAACAGCTTTTAGTATCCAGATTTCAGACACTACAAGGAATTTCTCTTTCTCAAAAGATACAGTTCTAGACTTCAAAGTCCTGTTGTAAATTCTGTAGTAAGGTACTGTACGAGCCTCCTGGTGCTTAAGTTCTTCCTATAGCCAGACTTAATTGTTCTTTTTTCAGCTTACGAAGGTGGAAGTACTTAAGTGTTGGTGCTTTAAGAGCCGAAGCTGCAGGCAGCTTCAGCCTTGAGCAATTAATTCCTGACCTTGAGTGGAAAATAAAACAAAGTGGAACAATAAGCAAGAATGTGTATGAGACAAGATAAGGGATGACTTGTATGCTGTAATTAGTAACCAGTCAGAAGTAAGAGACTGGCTCATGAAGAGGTGGAATTATCCAATCGTGTCAATTGTTTAGGCACGTGTGCGATAAGGGGTAACGAATCAAAAGTGAAAGAGTGCCGCATGCTTGGGGCGTGGAGAAGGAAAAAAGGATATTTAAGCAGTACAAAGCTCAATAAAGTGCTGATGCCTGAACACATCTCAGTGTTGGTCATTTCATCCGCCGCACTTAAGTTTTAAGTCAGTCTGTTATAAACACCTTTACTCTTAATATGTTGTTATTTTTCAATAAGAAAGGTCAATGAACAGGTATTTAAACTCTGACTCACCAGATTTCCTTGTAATGTTTGTATGTCGTGTGAAACTTGTTCAATAAGCTGTTTCAGTTTCCTCCCAATTACACAGACCTTCTCATCAGCTTCGTTGTATTCACCATATGATTTAAGCTGCAGGTAAGCGGTGAGTTCTTGAAGTGAGGTTACCTTAGGCTGTTGTTCCAGCAGCTCTTTCTCCAGTTGCTTAGAACAAACAGACAAAAAGCAGTGCAAGAGACAGTTATTCTCAACTTTAAGAATGTTTTCATAAAAGGAGGAACTCTGGAAGGCTTTAAAGAACAACTCAACCTGTCTGAGAATCTGCAATACACAGGAATGGCTATTACAGCTACAAATGAAATGAAGTTCTCTTGAAGAGACTGGTTGCACCTGCTTGAACTAATGTTTAGAAATAGTTCTAGCATTAATTAATCCATATGGAAAACACATTAAATCTTGACAATTGGAAGTCTTAACTCCAGCACAAAGACTGTTCATAAGGAACTTAATTGTGACGCTGAAGTACAGAAAAAAATGCCTCTCATAGGCAACCTCTTGGTCCATTTCAGAAACCAGCCACGTGCCTAAATACAGCAGCTTCAAGGATAGGCTGCAGACATCTTGAGAAATAAACATATTGCTCTTCATTTTGGGGAGAGAGCTACCAGCTCACTGTAAGAGCTGAGGTGCTGTAGTTAAGACTACACTTACCACTAGCTCCTTTTGGTGTTCCACTATTGTACTGAGGTCAGCATTCGGATCTGTGATTCGTGCTTCATTCCTTCGGCTGTCAGCGCTTGCTAACCACAGGATTAGTTTTTGGCTCTCATCATGGAAATCCTAGAGAAACAAAAGATTTGCAAGTAAGAGAAAAACACTTTTGCGGTGCTTTCACCTGGCTTTGCCTACAAATAAAACAACCAGTCCAGAACAGACGGAACCAACAACAAATTCACAATTAGTGAGGCTACAGCAACCTATTCCACCCATGTAATAAAAAGGTTTTATCCAATTCAAAGCTATTATTATCAAATCCTTTAAACCCAACAGAATCCAGTTTATAAGAAAATTGTGTGTCTTGGATTCTGAGCAACCATTCCGCTAATGGGAAGGAATTACCCCTCTGCCCTCTTCCCTCATTTGCCCCTCAGTAGCACTTGAAAGAGTTTTCCCTTATAAACTGGCACGTGGTATCCACCTGGCAATGCAGTAGGGCTTCTTGTAAACCTTTCCTCCAGCTGTCCAATGCATGAGTAGCTTTCTCCCAACGCAAGTTCATCTTCCAAATCCTTTTCTGAAGCTCTTTGAACTCTGTGCTCTCCTCTTTACGAAATTCTTTGCTGCTCAGGTTAATGGAAAGCAGCTCTGTCTTGGAGTTATCAAATGCTTTAAGCATGTTCTGGTAGAAAAAGAGGATTAGGAACTTCCATGAATGATGAAAAACACGTAGTTTATTTACAATAAAACTACACTTTCAAAAAAAGCACAGATACTGGGGAAAGTTGGTTCAAACTGGTGGCTTTTCAGATACTAGTAAGGAAGATAAGAAGGTAGGAGGCCTTTTTTATGTGTGTGTTTTTTTTTTTTAAAGTAAAAATCAGTTTGAAGAAAACAAATCTAGTTGGGCCTGTGCTTCTCCCTAAGTCACAGGCATTACGGCTTAATCCACATCTGCCCTTCATTCGTCTGAGCTGTCTCTTTACCTGACATTTGGACAAACATTCCTTTAGGTCATCACATGGTATTTCCTCTCGATTTATGAAGGTTTTTCTGCCTCAGAATCCTAGAATAATGCTGAAAGGGACATCTGGAGGTCTGTGCTCCATCTTCTTGCTCTAACTTCAAACTCAGGGCAGGCTGCTCGGGGCCTCATCCAGTCAAATTTTAAGTATCTCGCAGCTCAAAGATTCCCCATCTTCTCTCAGCCCCTGGTCCCACACTAGGCCACCCCGTTGTGAAAAATTATTTTTCTTCTCTCTAATCAGAGCTTCTGTCAGCCCATTTCTCTGACTTGTCAAGGTTCCCCCAAACAGCAGTCCTGCTGCTTTCCTTCTCTCCCTTAAAATTGCAGAGGGAAATAACATGGAATTTGCAAAGTCACGGCTGTATCTTCTAACCACCTTGATGTTCAGGTAGAGCCTGTATTTTTGAAGGCTTTTTTTAAAAAATGAATGCCAAACAATACCTTGTACCCTCAAGAAGTTTACAGTTTGAATCAAGGGTACTCAGTCTTTTTCAAGTTGTGGCTCTTGCAGTAGAAAGGTAAGAGCTGCAGGATGAGTCCTGCAATCAACACAGCTCCGATTGCTTTTCTTAGCAGCCTCTGTAACCACGAGTGTCAGTCTATATATTCTCAAGATCTGCGTCCCACTTGTTGAAAACTGCTGGTCTAAATTACATTTTGTCCAACAAAGAACCCTGTCTCCCTCCTTCAAGCAACAAAGTTTCTTTCAATAGCAGACAATACAAACAGTCCACCATAGACTTCTAAACACCAGTAAGCCAGTCTGCAGCCAGACTGGCTTCACCCTTATCCAGGGCAACTGGGATGTCCTGATATCTCATGAAATTCCCACCTTAGAGCGTGCTGGCTCTTTCAGACACCCACAAAAAAACAAGCTGAAAAGCAGATTTACAGCCAGCTGGACTCCTCACAAGAAAATGCAGAAGAGAGAAAAAGTGAAGCTCTGCTCCTTGAAGAAGTCAGACACCCAACTCCAGCCTGAAGGGAAGCATCTCCCTCCACTCATGAGGCATCACCGAACCCTTCCTAGTGCCTGGTGCCTAAGCCAGGCTGGCTGATGGGATCAGACTCGTTCTTACTGGAGTCACATGCTGGACTGCAGAGCCATTCTCCCATGCCTAATAACTACACAAGGATGTGTAGGCTTAAGCATACTCTCAACATGCCTGAGAAATCCCTCCTCTGTCCTGCAGTGTCTTGTTTGTGAGCATTGTGAGAGTGTGACACCAAGCTGACCACAGGGATTTTGCACTCCCAGAGGGGTTAGGAACACTTCCTCTCTGACTTCAACTTGAGGTATTTTGTTACCCAAGTCCTAGGGACCTCATACTTGCATGTACCCTGGTAACCTGCTGGTTCAACTTGCAGACCTGACTTAGTCCTAATTTAGGGAAGCTGAGAGTGACAGGACCACACATGCTGACAAATGTTCATGTTATTGTCTCTCTCTTAGCCATTCTATTACTTGGCTGAAGACTAGCAGAGACTAAATTTCTTTTGTATCTTGTTTTTAAATAATACATTCTAATCTATGAGAAATCTGCATTTGCTAAGTGAAAAAATACAACTCCATATTTTGAAATGATATATCCTTCAATTATAGGGTAAAGGTGCTATTCAGAGCCAAGATTTTTTGCAAACACCCTCTTGCTGAAAAACAGAGATCTTTCTCAGTCTCCCTGTTGGAGCTACAAGCCCTCTCCTCACCCCCACCTCATGAATTCAATTAAAAAAAAAAAATCAGCCTAGATTCTGCAGCCTGTAGACCCAGCTAATTTTCAATCTGTTTCAGGTTTGCATAGAGGGGAATGGCACAGAACAGGGCAAAAATGCTGTTATCACTGCTCAAAACATGCAAAACCCCAAGACAAGGCCTGACCAATGCTTTTGGGGAGTCTAAGCCTTCATTATTTACCATTTTTCTTTGTTTGTTTTCTAAAGTAAAAGGACTAAGAAGAGAGGTTTGGAGCTAAATGTTTTGTTTGAGAGAGAATAAAGTGTCTCTGCAAGAAAACAGCAAGGGAGAGGTTTTCATTTCAGCCTGGCTGCCTGTTGTGCCCAGGCACATGGCCTGCAAATCTCTGCATACAAAGACAGAAGCACCTTGCTTAACCACCCTATTTAGTCCTCTTAGCTGAAAACAGCTTAGCTCCTCTGTGGTGTATGCACATTGTTACTAGCAATCATGCTGCCAACAGATCCTAAAAGCACAAAGACAAATGATAAAGAGTATCAACATCTTGAAATCCCACCTCTCAGAATGACATAACTTACTTTCAGTTTCTTCACGTTTTGTTCCAGTGCGTGCATGCTGGTTGGAGGTTTCGCTTTTTGCAGCAATTCCAGCTCTTTCTCAGTTTCATCAAGCCAAGCAGAGAGGTTGCTGAGATCGGAGCTCAGCTGCTGCCAGTCCTGGAATTGCTGTTCCATACCAAGGTTATTCCTATCAATAATGCCTACAAATGATAGAACAACAAACATTTAAATCTTCAGTAAGGTGAAAAGTGAGTAAAACAGATGCAAGGAGTTTTATGAGTAAATTATTCTCCCACTTACTCAAGGCCAAGTAATTGCTACCGTGTACAACTGCTATCCAGATACTTTGTTTACGTTTCATCAGTTCGGTGCTAAAGGAGATGGAGGTGCCACCTGTGCAATCACTAACACTATTTCTGGAAGCACATCTAAGCCTCTCTCAGAGGTTTTCCTATGCATCCCATGCATGGGACTCAACCCTGGTCCATATGTGAGACCAGAGACATAATCTAAGTAAGCTGGTGCATACAGCTGCAGTCTTCTTTTTATCACTTCATTCGCTTTTGTGATTGCAGTACAGATGTGTTATTACGATCTCAAGTACCTGAAAGCAGGAATGAGGTCCTAAAAGGTTAAGAGAACCAGCTTGTTGGCCTATTTGGAAGAAAGGACCAGTGTGAAGACAGCAAAGAACAGACTATGCTACTAGCTTTAACAAAATATTTCTGTAAATAGGAGCTCTAGTATCTTGTCATATGGAGTAGCAACAGCCGAGGAAACGAGCTATAGCAATTATTTTAGACAAAGAGACACACTTCTTTGGTTTGAAATCTGATTAAAAGTCTCTGAAGTATTCAGTATCACACAAAAGTGAAATTGTTCCCATTCATTCCAACCAGCAAAGAGATAGAAGTATATTATGAGTGATAAAAATCTCAATTCTGGGAAAAAAAGTAAAAGCAAACATGGGTTGGACAGTACCAGGTGAGAAGGCAGCTCAGCAAATCTTAGCAAAATACATTAATTTAGAGGATAGTGGTTTACTTCTATCTTGTTCTCGAGGCAAATGTGCTGCCTTTGTGGCATCTCTGCTTTGTCTCCCCTGGGGTCACAGGACAAACAGCACAGCACCAAAGCCACTCCTAACACTCTGTACCTGACTGCTGCTCTGCAGCTGCTATATTCACAAGCTCTTGGTCATCTTGGGGTTCTTCATTGCTCGTGTCAGCAGATGTAATTTTCTCCTTGTTGATGCTGCTGCTGCTGCTGGCAGAGCTGAGTTGCTTCACCTGGAATGATAGGATCATAGAATTGTTAGGCTTGGAAGGGACCTTAAAGATCATCCAGTTCCAACCCCCCTGCCATCAACAGGAACAACCCCACTAGACCAGGTTGCTCAGAGCCTCATCCAACCTGGCCTTCAACACTTCCAGGGAGGGGGCATCCACAGCTTCTCCGGGCAACCTGGGCCAGTGTCTCACCACCCTCACGTGAAAGAATTTCTTCCTAATATCTAATCTAAACCAACCCTCTTTCAGTTTAGAGCCATTGCCCCTTGTTCTATTGCTAACTGCCCTTATAAAAAGTCCCTCCCCAGCTTTCTTGTAGCCCCTTCAGGTACTGGAAGGCCACTATAATACGATATTTTGGTGGGTGAGCCCTGCAGGTTAAGAAGCCGTCAAAGGTCAAGCTTCATTTCTGTTACTTTGGGGTGGTGGCTGGGCTGTCACTGAGCTCTTGCATGTCCAATTTGGCACTGGGCTTCTGCATCTTTGCTAACAGTTTATATTGGCTCTCTGTGCCTTCTCAGTACACAAACACACACCATACTGATGTTAATTATTACAGGACTGGACATGGCAAATTAATTGCTTTTGCACTACATGTATGAGACAACATACATTTGCTGGCGCTCTTTTTTAGATTGTGGGTCTTGGCAATATTGACTCTAAGGCTCTAAGACTGGATTAATGATGACAAAAGCAGACAGATAACAGTACCATCTTGTGCCTGGAAGAATGCTGACAACTGGTCTGGATCCACTGAGCCTGGCAGACGCTGGAAAAGCCACAGATGGCAACCAGCCACCAAGACCAAGGTACCAACAAACAATAGTCATTTTGGCACATTTTTTAGTGTCCAGAAGTAGATTAAATCACAGAATCACAGAATGTTGGGGATTGGAAGGGACCTCGAAAGATCATCCAGTCCAATCCCCCTGCCGGAGCAGAAACACCTAGATGAGATCACACAGGAAAGTGTCCAGGGGGGTCTTGAATGTCTCCAGAAAAGGAGACTCCACATCCTCCCTGGGCAGCCTGTCCCAGTGCTCTGTTATCCTCACAGTAAAGAAGTTCCTCCTCAAGTTAAAGCGTGTTCCTGTGTTCCAGCTCACACCCATTGCCCCTTGTCCTATCTCTGGACACCACTGTGAAGAGCCTGGCTCCATCCACCTGACACTCGCCCTTCATATGTTTATAAAAATTAATGAGGTCCCCCCTCAGTCTCCTCTTCTCTAAACTGAAGAGACCCAGCTCCCTCAGCCTTTCCTCATAAGGGAGATGCTCCACTCCCTTAATCATCTTGGTGGCTCTGTGCTGGACTCTCTCAAGCAGTTCCCTGTCCTTCTTGAACTGTGGGGCCCAGAACTGGACACAATATTCCAGATGTGGCCTCACCAGGGCAGAGTAGAGGGGGAGGAGAACCTCTCTCGACCTATTAACCACAGCTCTTCTAATGCACCCCAGGATGCCATTGGCCTTCCTGGCCACAAGGGCACAGTGCTGGCTCATGGTCATCCTGCTGTCCACCAGGACTCCCAGATCCCTTTCCCCTTCACTGCTCTCTAGGAGATCATTTACCAACCTATACTGGAACCTGGGGTTGTTCCTGCCCAGATGCAACACCCTACACTTGCCCTTATTATATTTCATCAAGTTTTCCCCTGCCCAGCTCTCCAGCCTGTCCAGGTCTCTCTGGATGGCAGCACAGCCTTCTGGAGTGTCAGCCACTCCTCCCAGCTTTGTATCATCAGCAAACTTGCTGACAGTGCATTCAATTCCCTCATCCAGGTCATTGATGAATATATTGAATAGTACCGGTCCTAGTACCGATCCTTGAGGGACTCCACTAGACACAGGTCTCCAACTGGACTCTGCCCCATTGACCACCACTCTCTGGCTTCTTCCCACCAGCCAGTTAATAATCCATCTCACTACCTGCTCATCTAATCCACACTTCCTCAATTTATCAGCGAGGATGCTGTGGGAGACCGTGTCAAATGCTTTGCTGAAATCAAGATAGACCACATCCACTGCTCTACCATCATCCAGCCACCTGGTCGTGTCTTCATAAAAGTCTATAAGGTTGGTCAAGCACAACTTCCCCTTGGTGAAGCCGTGCTGACTGCCCCTAATGACCCTCTTATCCTTGATATGCCTCGAGATGGCATCAAGGATAAGTCGTTCCATCCCCTTCCCAGGGATGGAGGTGAGGCTGACTGGCCTGTAGTTACCTGGGTCCTCCTTCTTGCCCTTTTTGAAGATTGGAGTGACATTTGCCTTCCTCCAGTCCTCAGGCACCTCTCCCGTTCCCCACGACTTAGCAAAGATGATGGAGAGTAGTCTAGCAATGACTTCAGCCAGCTCCCTCAACACTCGTGGGTGCATCCCATCTGGACCCATAGATTTATGGATGTCCAGATTGCTTAATTGGTCCCTGACCCAGTCCTCATTAACCAAGGCAAATTGCTCTATTGAACTGACTCCCTCTGGGGCCTCAGGGGTCCAGGGCTCCTCAGGACAGCTTCCAGCAGAGTAGACAGAGGCAAAGAAGGCATTCAGTAACCCTGCCTTCTCTGTATCCTCTGTCATCAGGGCACCCACCTCATCCATCAGTGGGCCTACATTGCCTCTAGTGTTAGTTTTTCCTGCTATGTATTTGAAGAAGCTCTTCCTGTTGTCTTTGACCCCCCTGGCAAGGTTTAATTCTAAGGAGGCCTTAGCTTTCCTAGTTGCCTCCCTACATCCTCTGACAACAGCCTTATATTCTTCCCAAGTGGCCAACCCCTCCTTCCACGATCTGTAAACTCTCCTCTTCCACTTGAGTTTGCCCAGCAGTTCCCTGTTTAACCAAGCAGGTCTCCTGGCTCCCTTCCTTGACTTCCTACGTGTTGGGATGCTCTGATCTTGAGCCCGGAAGAAGCAGTCCCTGAACGTTAACCAGCTATCTTGGGCCCCTTTACCTTCAAGTACTCTGTCCCATGGAATTTCCCCTAACAATTGCTTGAAAAGGCCAAAGTTGGCCCTCCTGAAGTCCAGGGTTGCATTTCTGCTTGGAATTCTGTTCCTGCCACTTGAGATCCTGAACTTCACCATCTCATGGTCGCTGCAGCCCAGGCAGTCCTCAACCTTTACCACTTCAACCAGACCCTCCTTGTTAGTGAGGATCAGATCCAGCGTCACTCCCCTCCTGGTTGGTTCATCCACCATTTGCATCAGGAAGATGTCATCGATGCACTGGAGGAACCTCCTGGATTGTGGGTGGCTGGCTGAGTGGTCCCTCCAGCAAATATCTGGGTAGTTAAAATCCCCCATGACAACTAGGGCCCATGATTGCGAGGCTGCTCTCAGCTGCCTGTAGAAGGCATCATCAATTTCCTCACCCTGATCTGGTGGCCTGTAATAGACACCCACAACAGTATCACCCGTACCAGCCTGCCCCTTGATTTTCACCCACAGGCTCTCAACTCGCTCCTCATCTGCCCCTGGATAGATCTGAATACACTGCAGTTGCTCTCTCACGTAAAGAGCGACTCCACCACCTCGCCTTGCTGGCCTGTCTTTCCTGAGAAGGACATAGCCATCCATGGCCACATTCCAGTCATGTGAGCTGTCCCACCATGTCTCTGTAATTGCCACCAGATCATCATCCCCTGACCGAACACGGGTTTCTAACTCCTCCTGCTTGTTCCCCACGCTGCGTGCACTGGTGTGCAGGCATTGCAGGGAGCGAGCCGAGTGCACCGATTTCAGCCTAGGGAGTGGGAGGCCTCCTCGTCTTCATCGATTCTAGAGTGCTGCCCCACTGGCACAAGCCCAGCTGTGACCCCTTCCCCCTTCCAATCTAGTTTAAAGCTCTCCAAATGAGCCCTGCCAATTCCTGCCCCAGCCTCCTTTTGCCCCTTTGGGATAGGCCTTCCCCACACATCACTGCCTGGACTGGCATCCTATGAACCCAGCCATGATCAAAGAACCCAAAGCCCTGCCTGAAGCACCGGTCCTGGAGCCAGTCATTTATGGCCTGAATTCTGCCATTCCATCCCTCGTCAGCACCCAAAAGTGGAAGGAGGGAAGAGAAAATCACTTGTGCCCCAGACCCTTTCACTGACTGTCCCAAGGTCTTGAAATCTTTCTTCATTCCCCTCAGACTGTGGGATGCAGCTTCCTCCCCACCTGTCTGGAAGATCAGCAGCGGGTAGTAGTCCATCGGGCGCACCAGGTTGGGAAGTGCCCTGGGGATATCCCTGATCCTGGCTCCAGGAAGACTACAAACTTCCCTATGTTGAGGGTCAACCCTGCATATTGGCCCTCTGTCCCCCTCAGAAGGGGATCACCCACTACAATGACCCTTCTTTCTTTCCTATCAGAGGCAGTCTTGAGGGACTGAGTCAACTGCCTCTTCCTCTGTGGCCTTGCACCACATCCTCACCTCCCTCTCCTTCAAGAGTCAGAGCCTCAAACCTATTAGAGTGGGGCATCTGCAGGGGCAAAGCAGGTAGGGAAGGAGGTCGCCCATGATGTCGAACTGGAACTTTCTTCCAACCCTCCTTATCTTTTTGGTCTCTTGCCTCTGCCTGGCAGCAGCAGGGCAGGGGCTGCCTCAGGTCCCCCCTCTCTGCCTGACAGATGGGAGGTTGCACGCTAGAAAAGGACACTTCAAATTCTTCTGCTTAGGAAAGGGGGATATGTCAGTAAGTAGCAAGGGAGGGGACTCACATCCTCTCCTTGGTGGGGGTTAAATTCTCCTAGACTCATCCTATGACAATAGAGGAAGTTCCTCCAGACACTCTGATCAGGAGCTTAACATGAGTGTTCTGAACTGTTTTAAAGAAGCTTTTCTAGCGAGTGGATAGAGGCTCTCACTGGTTACCTGAGCCATCACAAATAACAAAGTTTGCATAAAGTCAACATTCCCCCTGCAACTAATCTTTTCACTGATGCTGGAGGAGGGAAGAGGATGGAGTTACACAGGAACTACAAACAGACTGTGTAGTACAGGTTCAGCACCCACAGAGCCTCCAACTCACATAGTCTGGCTTATAGGGAGTACTTGTCTCTGGACCAGACAGCATATTTCCAACCATCTCTGCCTTGTTGTATCGGTGTTTCCTGCAGACTGCGCTATCTGGAGAATGCCAAGGATGAGCTTCTGAAACAGACTTTCCTGAAACAAATAAAACCAAAACCGTGTGTCCTAAGCGCAAAATCCCATCTCCACAAGGAAGCTGTTGCTTTGTATTAAGTTAGAAAGCGCTCTGAATAAAATGGCATCAAGTTATGGCATAAAAAATGACAGTTTTGCAGCTTTCCTTGCAAAGCATGCACATTTGCAAAACATCAACAGTGTTTCAAAGGTAATGAGATGAGAGCCATGCAGTTATGGGACGTTCTGTTTTCTTCTGGAAAATGCTTGAACACAGGTATGAGTATTCAAAAAAAAACCCAAAAAGGCTGCACTGTGGTTTTGGAAAGTTTACATCCCAACAATACTATCACACATCTGCAATGCATTTCAGCAGGGACAAGTATAGACATGTCCTGATTTGGAGAACGTTTGTTCTGGATTTAACAGACAGGACACACATGGTTCTGTCATGCACAAAACACAAAAAATACTTGCAGAGTTGTAACTATTGCCTTCAGTAAGTATGCAATCAAAATTAGAAACAACCAAAGAAGTTATACTACCCAGAGCAAACCACCAAGAAAGTACCAGAAGACTTTGGATCAATACAATGAAATGCACAGTAACCACCTTGGCATTTACCAGGCAAAATCTAAATGGTATGTTCTTGACTGCTTTGTAATGTACACGTGAATACTGCAGCGTCAGAACACCATGACAGGATGAGACATGGTGTCCACACAAGGCAGGAAGTCAGACATTACATATGAGAGAGGTTGAGGAATATAGCGTGCAGCACAGGGAGATTGCCATGTTCAGACACATGCATTAGCAGGTGCCTACCAGAAGATGCTTTCAAAGTTTTTGTGGTCATTTTAAGATATGCCTCAGGATTTTCAGTGATTTCTATATCTGAAAAAAGAATAATGTCATTTTCCTCACTATTCAATATTTTCTAGCTATTAAAAAAAAATGAAACAATGAGGGACAGCAAAGACAAAGATTTCACTCTTTTATTCCTTTTTTTTTCTTACCCTTAATAAAATCCTTTTTAAGTTACTTTTTTCATCAAATATCCTTAAGAAGTAAGGTTTCTAAAACCTTGTTTCTGAAAATATAAGCTTGAAAGAAAATATAATTCTCTTCAAGACATCTAAGAGATGAGACTGCTCACATCTAGCAATAATACTTGAAAACCCACCAACAACGTGGGAGCAAGACCTCAGTCCCCCTCCCTTCCCACACAGGGACATCCTGCAGTTGTCCATGTCAAAACAAAGAGCTGGCAATTGGTTCTCACCTGACAGAGCACTGTAGTATGGTGCTTCTTCGTCATCTTCATGAGAGGAAGAACCTCCCACATCACCTGTGTGATCCCACTCGAGTGGGATGGAGTCAACACTGACAGGGGTTTCACAGCCTGATCTTTCATGACTTTGAGTAGGGGGCATAAGATGGCAAAGAGACTGTGGTGAAGAGGGCCCCTCGCTGATGGCCTTCTTAAGCCATGGATCATTTTGGATTTCTCTGGAGTCTTCAGGATCTGTCTCATTTTCAGAGGTCTCTTTTTCATCATCCAATCCCTAAAAATAAAGAACAGTTATTGCATATTAATAAGATTTACAATAAACCTACATTGCTTAATAAGCTAACGATTGAGCCACACAGTACCACTAGGGACTGTTTTGCGGTCAGCTGCAGTAATCGAAGACCATGTGCCTAAAATTAAAGGGAAGCATCACTTCTGCCTCCTTCCTCTTTTGCCAAAATAATCCTCACAGCAGCAGCTACCTCCCCTCTTTCAAGACACTCAACCACCACCATAACATCTCTTCCTAGTTTGCAGGGAGGGGTACCCAGTTCCAAACAGACTGCACAGGTCAGCAGTGAAGTGATGCTCAGGCAGTGGTGAACAGCTACTCACAGATATTCATTTTACTTCCTCTACCTGGCTTTTTTAATACGTGTTATTTCTTTTTGAGCCAAAGCAAACTGCAAATCATCTAAATGTTCCCAGAGAAAAGTAAAGAGCATGCTGTTCCTCATCCAGGGTTCTCACAAGAAAGCGGACAGATGGAGCCTCACAAACAAATCCATAAAGAGATATTCTAAGCACATTACTGAAATTAGAGAAAGCAAAGTGATATTAAAACCACCAAAAAAGCTTCTAAAGGCCTCAAACCACTACTATCTAAATATTAACCCTGTGAATTACTTCCATGTTATTATCCAAATTCTGCAGGTGGAGTCCCAACAGGAGAGGTGTGAGAAGAAAAGACTGGTGACAAAGATGTAGCAAAGCTGGCACAAGTGCTGAGGAGCTCCCAATCCCTTTGAGCTCAAACCACACAATCAAGCTGCTATGGATAAGCAATGAGCATTGCAGTTGAAACACCAAAATCTTGCCAAAGCATCAAAACAACCGTTGCTTCTTACAGGATGCCTCGAAGTCAGTCTTTGATGGAACCGGGCAACTCGCCCAAACACTTCCTGACAGTATCGATGAAGCTCTTCCAGTTCATCTTCAATTAGCGTAGCATCCAAAGGCTCACTCTTCTGAATCAACTGCTCCCCAAAAACGATTAGCTGATCGATCTTATTGGTGTTTAGTGTTATTTCCTGCTGGAAACCCTATTTGGAACATACAAGAAAAATAATTACTTCTGCAATGCCCCCTTCTAGCCTAAAGTTTGTCCCTCTTTTCTAGCTCACTGCTGTGAAAGAAAAGCAGCAATTGATGTTGTTGTCTAATTTCATTTGGCAAATACGTTTTTACTCAAGAGGTCCAGAGGTTTGTTTTATTAGCAGGATTACAGTACCAAATGAAGTGGCATTTTCTACCCATCAATATGATTGCAGTGTCCTGAGCCTGCAGGGGATCATGATACAAGAGTTCAGCTAATCAGTTTATTTTTCTGTTAAGTACACACTATCTTTTTCTCAGTAGCAAAGAAGTTTGGTTGGTTGGTTGGGCCTCCAGCCTACACACAGTAAATCTACATCCCAAAACAATTAACAGTGCAGGGAGAAAGGAGAAATGAGCAGGTACCAAAGAAGTAGTACGTTCTTTAGAATCATTAAGACAGTACAGGTCTGCTGTCTTATTTCTATCTGAAAGTCCCAGCTACAAACAAGGCTCTCAGAGGAGAGAGCCTATGTCAATGCCAACTCAAAAAAATTCTCATCAGAAAAAAATGTCTGAATTTAGGAATGTAGCTTTTACTGTTAACCTGCATGTGCTCCTTTCCAGGCCAGATAACACCATCACTGCCACTCAGTGTTAGGAGAAAATGGCAGGACAGAACTGAGCTTGAACACTGAATCTGAATTGAAATACTGTACAGTTTAATCTTGACTCAGAGGATAAGTCTTAACAATTTACTGGTGTCCTAAAACAAATACAGCTCTACAGAGATCTGTTGGTTATTGTTATCTGTTGGTTATCAAAAGCAGATGATTCTGTCAGGAGAGGGCAGCCCAATAGGAGTAGCTGGGCTATATCAAACAACTGCTTTATAAGGATACGTACGTTTAACTGGCGCATTTTGTCATCGAAGTTACTTTTTGAGAAGTGTTCCACGTTTGTCAGCTGCAGGTCCATTTCTGTGAGCCAAACCAGGATGCTCTCCCTCGTCCCCTCAAACTCATCTCTCCGATTGGTGAAGTGCTGAATAGAAGAAGGGAGCCAGTGTCATAAGACTTCAGCTACTAGAAAAGCTGCTCAGAGGAGCCCTTTCAAAACCTTGTGTTGTTTCAAAATCACTTTTCACCTTAAAGTCCTTAAGGGTATAAATGGCAGTATGCTATGTATAAAAACTGTCCCCTTCCTGTAGTGATGCTGGAATAAAGTGTCCTCTGTTAGTACATTCTTCATATGGGAGAGGGAAAAAAACTTCAGTAGTGCAAGGTGCTTCTATAAAGTTTTGTTCTTGCTCCCACACTGTATACCTTCTCCCGCATCATTATACCAGTGTAACAGTTATTTGGACTCAGGTTTAACATCTGCTTTGTTTTAAATTTAGAAGACAGACAAAGAAAGCAAGATCCATCTCTAATTAAAGTAATTAAAACCATGACATTAAAATCAGCAAAACAATGGATCAGCTGGATCATGGATGACCACGCCAGTGTAATTAATGCATCATTTGGGGTGGAAGCCAGGAGGAGCTCCCTCTGCTGCCATTTCCCACAGCAACTGCAAACAGACATGCAGCTTGAGAGCACCAGTTCTCCTTGGTGGATTTACTGTTCAGGAAGGGGATTATACAACACCCCAAATACAACACCTCCTAACTGTACAGATCAAACACCATCAGAACTCTAACAGCCTCATCCTCTGGTTTTGGGATCTAATAGTTTTCCCTGTCAACTGCTTGCAACACCGATGTATTTAAAAATCAGGCAGTGGCGAGTTTCCCCCAGGGCACAGCACAGAGTATCCTGCCCAGAGGATAACTTGTGTCCTGGTTTTTAGCAGGACACTTCTCTGGAGTGTCACAGATACAGTCTTGGACAATATTTCTCCATCAGGCAGAGAGCACAGCAGGAGTTGGTGACAGCATCATGCCTCTCCATCACAACTCCATGTTTAAAGCCTTGTAGGTGAGTCATAACTTGGCACAGAGCTGCAAAACCAGGACAGTTGTAAACTCCAAACCATATCTCCACTGGGGCACTTTTGTTTCTCTGTCCCTTGTTTATGGAAAGGTGCAAGAGCATGAATGCATCCACCCATGACAGGACTGGGTAAGGGGAGAGTGGGATAGGAGCAGTAAGGCCTGCAGCACACCTTCCAAAATTTGCACTCATTCTTCCCTTATGCTACTTCAACTACCAAGAACCAATCTACCAAGGGCATGTTTATGCAATGTACTTGGTGACCTTTCCAGAGCTGCTCTCCTACACTGGTAACTCAAGACACAAACCAACATAAGACAGTTGCTCCAGTATGTCTTTTACCCTTGGGTAATTCCTACAGAAACTTGCAAGTGCTCCTCACTCTCTCCCCATTCCTAATTACCTTGAGTCTCCTCAGAATGGCAGCAGCTCGTTTCTGGAGATTATCCCAGCGCTGGTTGCCTTCGTGCACCATCTGCTTCAGCTTGCTGGCCGAGTCCGTGCGGTTCTCGCGCGCGAGGCGCCGGTACTGCTTATTGATCAGCTCCAACTGAGTGAGTCGTTCATGAATTTGCCTTTGGAATGCCTGCAAGGAAAATCAAGGAATTCAGTTCCCTTGCTGATAAAAGAAAGGATCCCAATGATATCATCGTCAGGAGAGAGGATGATGCCCTCCCCTTAAAAACAGACCTTCCAGCTGCAAAATTACAACCAGAGAAGGACTCATATTTTAAATCAACTGCTCAGATTTAGCTCATTAGGAAAAGGAAGAAAAAAAATAAATCAACCCACAAAGGTCTCCTGCCTATAAAAAGCAAATCTTTAACTTATAAGCAGGATCTTGTCAGTTCAGAGCATTGGATTCTCCACATGAAAAAACATTCTGGAGACAAATACATCAGCCATGCACTGGCCAAATTATTTATGTTCTCTATACCACCACTGTGGAACTGGTGTTTTTCAGTGATCCAGGCATTTCACACAGACAGTAAGGATTTAGCAGTCTGACTATTCAGCCTGCTGTTGAGCATAAAATAAATGAAGTTTAAAAATTCACCTCAAATTTCTTCAGCTCCTCTTTTGCATGTGTGTACAAAACTTCGGAGGAATTAGGCTCAGCTGCTATCTTTTCAGACGCTTTTAGCCAATCTTCAAAGCGAGAATAGTCATCCAAAAACCTCTGCCATAGGCGCCAGGTTTCCTCAATTCTGAGAAGGAGATGCAAAAAATTGGAAAGCTAAAAGTTATCACAAGCTAACTATTAATTTTAGATTTTTTTATCTTTCTTGAAATTCATCTTGTGGCAAAAGCTACAGTTTTTCTTCAAAATGCTGCCACAGGCTTCTTTAGGAGGGGTAAGGAAAAGAGACTTACTTCATTCGCCTTTCCATTGACATGGCACAAATGTTTCTCCACCGTCTGTCCAAACTCCTGGTTGTCTGCTGGATGGAGTCACACTCGGTCTCATTAGCACATGCATCTGAATCGTGTAGCAGGACTTCACAAATATTAAACACGGATTCCACCCCTGCGGTGTGCTGCTCTATGTCTCGCTGAAGATCCTGCCATTGGCAAAAGAATAGCTTGAGTAGAAGGAAACATATGTGGCTAGACTTCAGACATACCCTTTCAAAATGCTGCAGAGGATGGGGAAAGAGCAATTTGTGTGTCAGGAAAAGCTTATTTAGCTTTAGAAATGAGATGTGCAGATGACAGGCTGACAGGTCAGGACAGAACTGTCATGCAAAAAGGGATTGTCCAGCTTTGGTTTCTCAGTGAAAGCTCCATCTTCTTATTAACAGTCTGGACAACTTTAACGTGCATTCAAAATCCAAACCTTAAGCACACTGTAAATGCATACTAATTAATTTTGGAAGTACAAGATGACGGTGTCTCTTATCAGCTTACTGCACCGAACTCGCAGTACAGTTTGTGTCTTTAGTGACTAAATGATCTCAGGCTGAAATCATTAAACGCAGCACACGCGTAGCTGGTGTTACGCTGCTTTTCTTATTCCCTCTTGTGGAGCTCCTGTTTTGACAAAACATTTTAAAGGGTCTGACAAAGACCCTTTGTCTAATCTATACTACACGGTTCTTTTCAAGAGCCTGCATCTCCATCATACTCTGATCTCTTCATTCTGTACAAATAACTATTCCTGGATGCAGTGTAATTGACTAACAGAAAAAGAAAGCCTTATCTAAATATTTCTTACTGAAAAGGCAGCTCTGTACAATGCTATTTACCAACTATAAACATTAATTAAATGACAGTGTCCACTACAATTCAATTTTTTAGACCGATTTCTGGCTTTCCTAATGAAGGATACAGAGATTTTTGCTTAAATAACACTAGAACAATACACACAAACGAATATTTTACCGAAAACAGTGAACAGGAACTCCCATTAAATGGTATCACTGATTCCAGTGAACAGAAGAAGCAGAACTGGTTTTGCTCTAGACTTACAAAATCTAACCAAAATAAAACAAACAAAAAAAACCCCAAAACAAATGCAGCTTAGTAAATACAAAAGGAGTTGAAAGAAGATCTTCCCAGAAGTCAAGAAGCTGCAGGGAGTTGAGTATCACCCAGTGGCAGTCTTCAGTGGCATCACATGGTACCTGAAAGGGCTGAGCCATAAGTGGTCAAAATTTGGCTTGTGGCATTTGTGGTCATGCACAGCCATGTACAGCTTTAAGGAAGGTAGAAGCTAAAATCTTAACATAGATGAGAGACTGCCAGAAGCAGACCAAACATAATTTTTGACAGCTTATTAGGGACTCACAGCTGTTTTCTGAGCAAGAGGCAGCAGCATCTTTTTAACACAGGCTCTACACCTGAGAGCAGGCTCTACACCCCTCCTGGTACCTGAAGAGACTCTTCTGAATTCATTAAATTACACTGGATTTATAGCTGTATTAATGAAAATGAGAATTTGGACCACAGATTACAAATCAATCCTACTTGCACTATGGCAATGTTGCAGACACAATCTCATTACTTTTGGTCACACCTGGGTTCATGGAATAACCCTAGGCTGAATCCTTGCTGTTTTCCAAACCATTATTCCAAATTATCTGACTGTATTATGGTAAGACAAACAGAACAAACTAAGTAATGGGGCCAGGAACATACACTGAGCACAAAAAGGTACTTTTCCTTCAAATCTGCATAGCATTGCCCAGAGAGCTTAAACAGACTACGTGCTGCAAGACTTCTGCATTAGTGAAACAGCTTTGAAATCTTAAAATGAATATTATTCATGTTTTAATCTTTATCCTTTAATTGAACAAACATGCCATAAAATATATCTGTGGATGCACAATGCTTTTAAATGTCATTATTCAAGACTGAACAGGTAAACCTCTTCCAGTCAGGGATGTCAATTAAAAGAAGCCTGTAGGGAGTATTTCTCACCATCACCCTGCTGTTGCCGAAATAATTGTTCAGACAAACCCATGAAAGATCTTTTTACTTGTCACATTTAGATAAAGGTTCCTCTAACACAGAGCTAAAGAGGCTTTTTTTTTTTTTTGGTCTTTTTTTTTCAGCATAGTCTTCTCACAGTCAGCCTGCTGAAAGGCTACAGTAGAAGGAGCTTAGAGGTGCCCAGAGGCCTGGGTTTGAAACAGAATCCAAATGACAAAGCAGTAAACAGCTCTGAGCAGCCAATGATGGCTCTTCCAGCAAGATGAAGCTTGAATGCTCTTAATAAAAATAAATTAGTTTGGACACAATTCCTCTGTGACCCACGTTCTTCTCTGCCTGGCAATTTATCACAGACTTTGAGAATGCAAAAGGTTTGGATGGGGAGAAAATATTCCCTTGTTGTTTATATGACCATTCACAATGCAGATAAAACCATTAGAGGCACTGGGCCAGAGCTTCTGGTGTCTGACCAGCTCCTGCAGAGGAGTTAATGGGAGCCACCTCCACTCTTGTTGCAGAGGAACTGGCTCTTCCCATGATGTCTAGGACATGAGTGGATGGAGAGCCATCTCAACCAGCAGAACACAGCCCTCAGGCCTGGGACACTCAGGGATCTTTCTTTAGACACAAAAACAGCAGCCAGAGAGAGAGAGAAAATGGGAAGTATGGGAAGAACACCAGCAGGTGTTCTTAAAGGTAGATGCCATAAAGCTTCCAAGAATAAAGCTGTCAGGACAGCTTTATTCTTGATTCTCAGAGTTTTATGGCAAATATTCTTGTTTAACACAAAGGCCAGATAACAGCCGTGGTCATTCTCAGCCTTCCCAGGGAGACACTTAGAATCTAGGCAGACTTATAGCACAGCCCTGAGCAAAGGCTGACTCTACCAGCAAGTCTGTACTTTGGAGAAGTTCCTTTTCCTTCCGGCTGCTAGAGAAAGAAATTTACTCCAGGACTATCCAACTCACCTCACACTTCTACTTGGCTGGGATAGCTGTCGTGTTCAGCTGTATGAAATCCTTGCCATCTCCAGCACTTAAGAATAGTGTAGATCCTCAAGATCCCCCTGGAAAGCCACAGTGTTGGATAAATACCTACACTCACTCAACCAACATCCAACAGTGCTAGGCTGGTTCACACCTATGCCTCAGCAGGATTCACACACCACCTCATCCAACACTAAGGGGATCTTCAGAACCTGCCCACTGGATCAGGCCTCAGTAAAGGTGTGTTTGTACAAGTCCACCCTCCAAAGCTCAAACATCCCTCTCTGCCAAGCTTGCTCTGCTGTCTGTAAGGAGGGGAAGAGAACTGAGCTAGTGAGGGTAACAGATCAAATCACAGCACTGAAATCTGTCACAGCCAGTTTGCAGAAGACCCGACGTTGACGCCTTGTCAGCCTAAGTCAACCTCATGGATTTTGCCCACTGTCTGTGCCCTGCCGAGCCCTTATTAAGTCTGCTGTATTTAACCGAGAAAACTGTCTCATGTAAAAATGCTTTTGTTTGTATTTGGCCTGTTTTCCTAGGGTGGAGGGGGGAAGGGAGAAAGGGTTTAAGTCAACACAGTGCTTAAATTACGGCAAGCAAATAAAAATTTTCCATGTAACGCATCTTGGCAGGAACACGCCATGAAAAGCAAACAGAAGGCCTTGCTAAAGAAAGGAAACAGGTGATTTTAAACCAGGACCAACTGTAATCAGCAGCATTTTAGCTCATTTACTCCGGCTGCTCCTATTTCCCACCTGCTGTTCTGCCAGTCTCTTCTGGATTTCTTGGTCATCACAGATGTCATAAACAACAGGTTTGGAAAGCTCAGACTCAATCCGGGCCAACCAGGTGCGAAGGTTACTCATGTTTTTGTCCAATAGTTGTATAAAAGCAAATGTTTCCTTCAGTTTCTTCACCCTAAGCAAACCAGGAAGAATATTTTGTTACAAAGATCTGCAATCAGTGGAAATGATGTTAGCAGAAGGTGATGACAGGCATGGCTTTATGAAGCACTTACTGTCACACCAAGCTGTTTAAATCAGAGCCATGTTTTAGTCAAAACCTACCTAAATTAGCTCAGTAGGCCTCTGCTCTATAGCTGCAGGAAAGTCTTGTGTGAGTTCTTTAATTAAACTATATGAGCAGAGTGAATTTTTATAGCTTCATTCATCTGCTAGTGAGCTCTTCAGTCAGTTCTTGAACATTTGTCTAAAATGGGTATCTATGGTCTGATTTTCCTGCTGTGAATTACATTCAATGTCTTCTTCAGCAACCAACAGGCCCACCCTAATCAGCAAGGTATGGCTCCACCAACGGAGGCAGAATTTGCCCAAACCACAGGTCCAACACCCCGGGCAAATGGATGCTGAGAGGAGAGGAGGCCTGAACAACAGCCACTGTAGAACTTCTAGAGTGCCACGACATTAAAAGCTCTTCTAAACAACACACTGAAATGTGTGGAGATGTGCCAGGATCTCCAGATGGGTGAAAGTGAAAAAAAAAAACCCCAATCCTGAAAAGGGAGAATATCCAACAACTAGAGTTGTGCAGAAGACAAGCAAATGAACCATAGAGATCACCTACTCTTCTTACAGCTGTTCATAGCACAGCTCTCAAACTGCTGACAAACTTTTCTTTATTTACAGCCTTTACAGCATATTCCCATGTCAAAACCCCTTACCAGCCCCCCAAATTACCCAAGTAACATGTTTGTACATTTTGGGAAATTTGTTCCCATGCATTGGAGGAATATCAGAGAATCACAGACCGGTGGGGTTTGGAAGGGACTTCAGGAGATCATCCAGTCCAACCCCCCTGCCAAAGCAGGTTCCCTACACCAGGTTGCACATGAAAGCGTCCAGGTGGGTTTTGAACATCTCCAGGGATGGAGACTTCACACTCTCTCTGGGCAGCCTGTTCCAGTGCTCTGTCACCCTCACAGTAAAGAAGTTTTTCCTTAGGTTTGCATGGAATTTTCGGTGTTCCAGTTTGTGCCCATTGCCCCTTGTCCTGTCACTGGGTATTACTGAAGAAAGCCCAGCCCCATCTGTTTGCCCCCTGCACTTCAGGTATTTATAGACATTGATAAGATCCCCTCTCAATGTCTATAAATAGACATTGTCTGCCTTCTCAGCATCTCCTGTTACCAGGGCACCTGCCTCATTCAACAGCGGGCCCACATTCTCCCTGGTCTTCCTTTTGTTATTGATGTACTTAAAAAAGCCTTTTTTGTTGTCTTTAACTTGCTTTGCCAGATCTAGTTCCAAGTGGGCCTTTGCCTTCCTCGTTGCATCCTGGCCCTGACTGCATTCCTATATTCCTCCCAGGTGACTAGACCCTTTTTTCACACTTCATGGACTTTCCTCTGCCCTTTGAGTTTTTCCATGAGCTCCTTGTTCATCCGTGTGGGTTTCCTGCCACTCTTGCCTGATTTCTTTCTCCTAAGGATGCACTGATCTTGGGCTTGGAGGAAGTGGTGCTTGAGCATTAATCAAATCTCTTGGGCCCCCTTACCTTCCAACACTCTAGTCCATGGGATACCCCCAAGTAGGTCCTTGAAGAGGTCAAAGTTGGCTCTCCTAAAGTCCAGGGTTGCAACCCTACTTATTGGCTTGCATCTTCCACATGAGATCCTGAACTCCAGCACCTCATGGTCGCTGCAACCCAGGCTGCCCCCAGCCTTCACATCCCCAACCAGCCCTTCCTTGTTAGTAACAACAAGGTCCATAATCATGCCTCTACTTGTCAGCTCTTCCACCACCTGCATTAGAAAGTTATCCTCCATGCATTGCAGGAACCTCTTGGACTGCGTGTGCCTGGCTGTGTTGTTTTCCAACAAATATCAGGGTGATTGAAGTCCCCCATGAGAACCAGGGCCTGCAATCTTGATGCTACTCTCAGCTGCCTGTAGAAGGCCTCATCCACCTCCTCATCCTGATCAGGTGGCCTATAGTAAACATCCACAACAATGGGCGCCCCTTAATTTTCACCCATAAGCTCTCCACTCGTTCATCATCCATCCCCAGGCCATCCCTGCCACCATTCATTCTGTGGTTAAAATACCACACTGCTCTCAAATCTTTCCTTGAAATTCTCATTTATTGCAATTCCCAACAAGCCCAACACCAGAGTGACACTTATCTCTCCTGACTTCAGATTGCTATCAGAGCTTGCCACCTAGACATTGTTAGTTAATGGAAGAAAAAAAAATCTAGATTATGATTTCCATCAGACTTGTTTTAAACATTCAGATCACAAGATGAGATTAACTGTACCATAAAGCATGTATTTCTTTCCATGAACTGCAATGGTCTACCCTGCAGTACTATAAACGTGAACACTGCAGACACCAAAGTCAGGTGGAATCATTCCACCCCTGTTCTGGGGAGAACCCACTCCTTAGCCGGCATTGCTTCCCTGAGCTGTCCTCCTGGCTGCTCACGTCCCTCTGTTGTCTAGTTCTGTCTCTGTGCCTTGGGATGGATTTCTGGACCTTGCATGTGATTTTTAAAATGCAAATTTTTGAATTAAACTCCAAATTACTTCCTAGTCTAGCAATTACCCAGATGAGCCTCATTATCTAAGTCAAATGCAGTGCAAAAAGTTGAAGTACATGTCATGAAAAGGCCAAAGCATTTTCCATTCACGAGCCACCATAACCTATTTGCCAAACCACAGGGAACTGCCATCAGCTAAACAAAACCAGCAGCTGGGACTGGAAGGTCAGCTTGTACAAGGGGATCACTGCACGTCCCAAAACACAGGGGACTGTTGAGGGGTCCGAGATGAACGTTAATGTACTTGGGGGAATTTAATGTCACCTAGTGCAGGCAGGTTACACCAAGACAGAAGTACCCTGACATGGTACCTGGATGCTGGCTTCGTGCAAAGGACCTGCCCCTCCTTGCAAGAAAAAGGAGTAGTTTCCTGGCCCATTATCCTGCTTGCTGCCAAACCATCTTAGCAAGCTTTAGAGGAGAGAGGTCCAAACTGCCTGTGACTGAGTGGCTTTTGCAGTTGCCTGCTGTGGCATATGATACCAGAGAAGATATGCAGGACAGATAATCCATGATGAATACGCCACTCTGTAAGCAACAACTGATCTTATTAGCAACCTTAAGGTAATCAAAGAGGATACGTACGTCAGCTAGACACTTGATTTAAGGTAAAGCACTTATGGAGGTGGTGTGGGAATGATCCTTCTGGATTTGTTCAGTCTTTTTGGTTACTGTGAAGGTATAGAGTAATGTCAGCAGATCTGGAGTCTTATATGAATTAGCACCATGGGAAGCAGCTTCTCCCACCTCTTGTCCCAAAAGGAATAAGCAGGACTTTCAATTGTTTTATGAGGAGAGAAGATGACAATACTCCTGGTAGGTATTTAGCAACTCTGCACTCTCTTAAATGTAAAATTAGTCTTGCCTGCTTGATGCAACTCTGCAAACCAGCCTGAAGGATTTAGCCCAAGTCCATGGTCTACCTTCTCAGTGTCTTGCACCCACAAAGCCACCAATACTGGTGTAAAGTGCAAAGCAGCTGCCTCTGCTCCTTTACACTGATGGTGCTTTCCACTACTGCAGCTGAGAGGAAGCCAGCAGATGACAAAAGCATTTAGCTGCTCTTGCTTTCCTTAACAAGCTCTTTTCAGTGCTCTGCCTTGTCAGGCATCTGGCTCCCAAGAAAACAGCAGCTATAAAAATCTTCCTGCTTCTGGTTCTAATTCCATTAACTGGTATTCAATGAACAGGTCATACTCTAGTAACTGTACAGCATTTTCTTGTGCTATCATGGGGTGGCAGTAATTTACTCAGGAGACCTAATTCTTCCTCACCCCCCTCCCCTGTTCCTGTCCCACCAGTCAATTTGTATTCAGTTGGTTATGTTGCTCAGCGGTGCCCGTGGCTCCCCAGGGCAGGTAGCTCACCAAAGACAGGCAACTCGGGAACCCTTCGCCCTGGAGACATGGGACAAAATAGGCTCTGTGTTGAGGACTGAAGGGAAGAACCACTAGAAGAGCCAGACCTGATGAAGAGTCTGAGCGAAACATCTAGGCTGTTGCACTGTTAATTCTGAGTGACTTCAGGCTGGGAGGAAAGCAAGGCCAGATTGCTGCACTGTCCCTGGCTGCATTCAGTGGCAAATTTATTCTCTGCATATTCTATGACGTTCCCCAATAGTGCTTTGGAAACGTCTCTCTGGAAACATGCAAAGATGCACATGTTGGGACAGGTGACCTGCTGAAAACACAGCTTACTGTGCTGCTCATTATCATCTCTGCTTTCCTGTACTCCCTTCTCTGTATCCACCTGCCTCCTAGCCTGAAGTTACCTTACAGAAAAATTCATGGGTTGCATGGCATCTTTCTTCAGTGTGCATGTTGGATAACAGGTAGGTGAACACAGCCAAGAAGTCCAAAGCAAAACCAAGGGATATTAGATTATAAATAGATGTCTTTAATACTGACAGCACATTCAATACATTTAAAATGCAACAGTTTTAGAATCCAAGTGAGGTTTTCTACATCAAAAAACAAACAAACAAACCCAAGTATATTATTTTGTCTTAGAAATCACCCTAGGATTCAAGTTACAGATACCACCATAAATATGCAGCTTTTTATCCACTAGTGTTACCAGATGCTACAGACTCAAAGACAGCACCACTGTGGTACTGCAAGCTTGTATTTACTTTCTAGCAACTGCCACTACAGACACACCATTGTGATAAATTAATTTAATTTGTTACATCTTCTGGATAGAATGTAACATATGTCAGTGATTTAACCACCCTTAGTGTTCTACATCACTACTCTCAAACTTGAGCTAAGCAACCAGAGAAGAAGAAAAACCCAAGAGAAGTTCACATTAGTGCAGTGTGTAACAGGAAGGCAGCCATGTCCAGGTGTTCACATCGGCTGATCGGCTCTTGTGGCAGTCAGCAGACACAGAACTCAAGGTAGAGGGTAGGGTTCTACACTAAAGCAACAACTGAAAAGAAAAAAATTAACCATCTTCCTTGAGCACCCTCAGTTTGCACAGAAGTCACAGGGAACTGCCATTTCTCTGGCTACAGCTCAAAGAAAAACGTAAAATAGATGAATTCCACCCATAAAAGTCTTACATTTGCAGCAATCATTCTCAGGTGCATTTCTGCACACTGCAAGTGTTCTTGCTAATTATCTGCTTTTTGCAAGAAAGAAACCTCATGAACTCTTTTGAGATGCATCCTGAAGACAGGCCTCCTGGGAGCTGGATGGAGGTGCACAGTGCAAGCCACCAAGCCTGGGGACAAAAGCTCCCCTCCACGTCAGGGTGACCAATCACCCAACACACCGTGAGTTAAGTTCAAGTGCAGCAAAGGAAACAAGCTCCTCCCAGTTACCCATTATGGGAGGGTGGAAGAGGCTGCCACTACTGTTGACTGAATTCTTCCTCTGCAAAGTGTAATTCTGAAGTTATTTGGTCAAACAGGCAAAACTTACTGTTTACTGAATAAAGGCGTCCCTATCCATAATTCACTTCCCAATGAGAACCCACCTGCCACCATTCAATGTGGCGCCACAAGCAAAAAAACAGTAATAATTAAATAAAAATATCCAACAAATATCACTACTAACCTAAAAAACTCCAACAAATTAAAAAATCTCTTGTACTTTGCAATGGGTCCAGCTTAGAAGATACCCTGATTCAAAACAGCACTTAGACACAGGCATAAGATGCCTGGGATAAGCCAAACAAAGCCAGTTTCTAAGGTCTCAATCTTTACACCAAAATAGAAGTGGCAGAAAAAGAACAAAACTAATAGATTATAACAAAAAGCTGGCAGCAAAAGTGAACAGAAGGACTAACTGACCTGACTCGAGATTGGATTTGGGTCTTAATACCCTCAATGAAGTTGCCAGCATTGGGTTATAAGAGAAATGGATGAAGCTGTTTCAAGCTGAATCATTGCATAGCCCCACAAATACACAGAGTATTTTGTAGTAACTACCCAGGAAGTATCTAGGAGTAGAAGTCACTCCTAGGATGACTGAAATGTATTCAGACAAACATAAAGAATTGTAAAATGCCTGCCAACTGCATTGCATTAGCTGTCAAAATGCTGCAGGAAAAGGCACAGGGAAGCTCAAACAAGGCAATAAGCAACATTCAAATTTCAGTGTCTGAAGGAATGAAAAACATCCTGACTTACACTCCAAAATCTCCTTCACAAACACAAATGTAACCAGAAAAAGACACTACACACATTTCTTTTTAATCAAAGAGGAGCTGTAACTGCCCTGCCAGCTGACAGGATTGTTTACAGCCGGGTAAGGCAAATGAGATGCACAAGGCAGGAAACCTTTGTTCAGTAAGTTGCAGGGCGAGCTTAACCATGTGAGGGACAAAAGCCTCGCTTTGGAGAGGTGATGTCAAAGGCAAATTTTAGGCCTTCATATAAAACGCAGGGACGTTTCTCTGCACAGTGCCAGGCAGCCGCCGTGCCCGTGGGCTGCGTTAGCACAGGGAGCTGAGCGCACAGGGGAGCGCCGGAGGAGCCTTTTCTCGCGCTACCCAGCCGGCGAGTCCACAAGGTTATTGTCGCAGATCTCCACGGTCATGGGTGCAAAGCCCCCAGACTGCTGATTTCAAGCAAGAGGCTCCTGAGAGCTCTCCCTCCTGTTAACATGCAGCATCTCCCACGCACCCGCTTGTCCAAGGCGGATCGTGGGGAGCTGCTGGCGCATCAGCACTGCGGTGCCCTTCCCCCCGCGCCCACGGCTGGCCCGTCCCTGCTCCAACAAAACCCACCGCGACCAAACCCGCAGCCGCTCACCAACATGGCACTTACGGTTCACAAGAAAAAACCATTCCTCAGCTTGCAAATCCCAAGCTGCAAGGGGGATCGTCTGTGCAACCACGGCAGGCATGGAAGAGGAAACCCCTCCTCCACAGATGCCCTATTTATTCCTCGCTTTAGCATCTCCCGTTGGGGGGGAGGCTGGCCCCATCCTCCTCCCCGACCCCTGAGCTGGGGAGCCACTACACCTCTCCCCAGTTTTAACCCCTATGTTTTGGGTTGGTATTTTACCTGGCAAACGGCCGCATCCCTCCTCAGCACAAAACCACGAGAGCTTTATTCTGACACAAGAGAATTAGCACGTGAAGAAGCGCACGCTGAGCGTCTGCCCGCAGCTGGTGACAAAAAGGTTGCAAGCTGGAGGCTTCGGCACCGGAAAAGGTAGCTGTGGTGCTCATTTCTTGTGTGAAAGAGGGACTGGAGCCTCAGACCCGGATGATTTGCAGCAGAGGCAATTTGAAGCGAACCCAAAAAACCGAGGAAACATACATCCACGCACAGGCATCACACACACAGATCTATCCTGACTTCCCCTGCGTTCTCCTCTCCCGCCTTTACCATTATATCCTAGGTATTTAAGTACGAATTAAATCTCCCACACACTAACCTGTCCTCTTTAACCTTCCAGTGCAGGCAGAAGGCCTCCAGTGCAAGTAGCCTGTTATGCCAGAGGACAAAATAATCCCTAATCTTCATTTATGATAGCATTCGTCTGTGGAAAAACACGCTGTCATGATTTCTTTGAGTGGTGACTGCCAGAGATCATGGGGTGGGGAAAAAAAGGCGGAAGTCAGAGAACCTTGGATTAAAAGTCACTCCCCACCCAGACAATATCAGGGGGGAAAAAAAAAAAAGTTATGATAATCCCATCAAAAATGCAAGGAATGATTTTGAAATCAAAAGTTTTTCAGTGTTCAGGTAATCTTCTGCAGACCTGTATTGGCTTGCCAATTGCTCACACTCAACACATGGTAAGATAAAAAGTGCCTGGGAAGACACCGCACACTGTGAGAGGGCTTTAGACATTTATGTAGGTAAATCATGCCCAGTCACCTCGACAGTTTAAACTGAGTATGGTCCAGGGAGGTTCAAAAATGGTAGGTCTGGGAAAACAGGGACATAACCCTCCCTAGGCTTATGTGAACAGTGACAGCATGCAGAAGGCAAGGGCTCCCCTTGCACCACCAGCTCACTCCTGCTCCCGGCACACCTCGGCACACATTGCATAACCAAAATAAGCCTGACCATCCTGCCTGATACGATAATGAATTCTGTCACAGCTTTTGAACCAAGGAGAAGCATAATCCCTAAAGGGCAGGGAGACCAGAGAACAGGGAAAGCAAGCAGACGCTTTGTGAGTGAGATTTTAACTGTCCAGATTTCTTTTTTGCACCAAAGTAATTACAAGAATGAGGTTTTACAGCAGTACTGCCACAAACCAGTATAATTCTGCTGAACATGGCTGCATCGTTTACCCAGGGGCCTCATTACAGCACACTTTGCTTCCATTGCCATGCAATACTGATCTGCAGCAATTTAAAAAGACCTTTGAACCCAGAGTGCACCCACACCAACTGCGGGCTGCCCGGTCGCAGTCACAACAGGGTGGGACAGCACATCAACACGTGGTGCCTGATGGTTTGCTCTGCCAAAGGGTAAGCAACGTGGTGGAAAATAAATAGAGACCAGCTGCAAGGTGGTATGAACTCACTTGCTCCCCATATCTACCCAAGCTGAGGGCCACTGCCACTGGAGCAGCTACCAGGGGAGCCCAGCCGCAGGGAGGGTGCAGGGAGGAAGGGGAAGCACAGAGCAGCAGCTCACTGGAGCTCTCCAATAAATCTTGAATCTCCCCTCCCAAGTGTGATGTGGGAAGGAAAGCTCTGACTTTGGGCTGTTTAAGATTCTTGGACCCTGTAATCATAGAATCATTTGGTTGGAAAAGACCCTTGAGATCACCAAGTCCAACTGTACCTAACTACTACTAAACCATATCTCTGAGCACCTCATCTAGCCATCTTTTAAATACCTCCAGGGACGGTGACTCAATGAGGGCTGTCAGCTTGCAAACACAGGGAAAAGACCGAGTTGTCAAGGAGTCAAATTCAAAAGAAAGAGAAGGCACATTTGGCCTTGCTAGCTTACCTGTATTTTCATGCTCACATTAAAGGTGACAATCATTTGTACCCATTCCTGCTACATACCAACAACTGTGACTTTCTCTGCAAGGCTGAAACACGGACCAGACCCACCAAGTAAGAAAATACATCACAGTGTGTCCACAGACAGAGCAGCTGAGAAATGGTATCTCCTTTCCAAAGCTCAGCAGCAGTGGGAAGAGCTGCAGGATGCCCAGAGCATCAGCACCACAGAAGGCAAACGCTACCCTGCTGGGCTGGGCAGCAAAGCGTGGAGTATCAGTGGTGGATGGGCCAGGGAAGGACACCAAGGGACATGGCTTTGCACAACACAGTTCCTTGGCTGCATGGCCAAGGAGTGCTGCTCCAGAGCATGCCAGGAATGTAAATCCCACTCCATGGGTTTTTGGCTGTGTAGTACCCACGAGCAGCCTGTGCACTCCTCCTGCATCAGGCCTTCACTTGGGTGTATGTGCGAGCACGCAGCAGTTTCTGCTGGAAGAGGGATGCTCCAAGGCTGGTACCGAGAGAAGAAAAGCAAGAGATTTCCTGTGTCCGTCTTTACAGTCAGCACAACACTCCCTTTCTACGTGTTAGTATGTTTGTATTCCTCCTCTATCAACAGAGACTTCAGCACAAGAACCTCCTCTGGTAAGAGATTCTTCCATGCTGAACAGAAATTCATCTGTGCTCCTTTCCAGGCATGCTAATGTCTTGATGGTTACTTTGTCCCATGACAACTAACATTTTGAGACTTTTCCAAGTTTGCACCAAGCCACCCTCTGGCTGCAACACATGCAGCAAAGCTTTTGTCACCACACAAGCCAAACACAGGCATGTAATGAAAGTGTTAAGTCGTAACACTCAGTGGTGCAGCCATATGGCAAATTTGAGCTTGTCACCACAAACTAAGAGAATCACTTCAAGGACTAAAGGGAGAGCTCACCTAATTTGCCCATCTGTCCCAGGACATTTATTGGTTTAAAAAGGTGAAATAAGCTATCAGGAGGAATGCTCTGTATTGACACACTGTCTCAAGACTGGTCTGGTTTCATGCTGGTATCACACAACCATACACTGTACTACCAAGATAAAATGTTACTCAGGTTGCAAGGTCAGCCATGGAGACATTAGAAACCACAGAACTGAAACTGGCTATAAATCTCACTTAGGCTCTTTTGTGGATACAAGTTATTTTACACTCTCTAACCACAAGATCATAAAGTGCTTGTCTACTAGAAAGATTCAGCACCCAGAATGGAGAATTGACTTTGAACACACATCTACTCAATGTATGTTTTCTCCTCCTACTTGGTACGTAGCTCTGTAGTTTACTTACTGGCCAAGTCTTGGCCTGCCATCTTGTGATGGAAGATGTTTGAGGTCCTGTGATGATGTCTGGCACAGCTTAAATATGTTTGGTTTGGGTTTTTTTAAAGTTTTTGCAAAAGCAAACTGAAAAGGAGACAGTCTACTGCAACCCACTCTGACCCAAGGCTCCCTGCTCTGCTCCCCCAGGAAGAGGTCCAACATTTCACATTTGTGATTGGTAGAACATCCATCGCCTGATAATAGAGGCTACCCAAAAGCACGGGAGGATCTTCCTCTTTAGTGCCCCAAAGCATACCCGTGGGTGAGGTGGAAATTTCAGTCAACTGAAGTCTAATTGATTTCCTTCAGAATTCAAATCTCAGCAGCAAGCCACCACCATAGCAGTGATCTCCAAACAGAAAGTCACAAGGTTGTAAACAGAGCAAAATGAACTCTTAGGACCATACTCAGATCCTATTGTGAGTGTCCATCACTCTGAGCAGTCAATAGCCAAGCTGTAAACCAAATCCAAACAAGATGGATTAGATGAAGGAGAAGATGTACTACACCCAGGCTACAAAATGTTGAAGCACACTGAACCTCTGTTAGCATTAGTCCAAGAGGACCAGCAGAGCCCATTGGGCTGCCTGATAACCTTGGACCACTGAGGAAGCTGCTTAAAAATCACATTTTGTCAGGTCCTTCCAGTTCATTACCCTGGTCTTGAGCACAAAGTTGGTGGAAATCACAAGTAGAAGCTGGCATGTTTAAGACCTCTTGGGATTAAGAACACAGGAAGGATTGTAAAGCATCACACCAACTCCCCAGTAGCTGCAATATCCACTTAGCCAAAACTGGTTGTTACGTTGATGCTCAAGGCAATTCCACACTCATGTACCTCAAAGCACCACCATACTATTGTCTGAAGGTAAAGATTTAAGACATCCCAGGTAGACTAACAAGTGCTCTGTTGTCACAGACTACTTGAATAAGATTGCCAGACCTCTCTCTAAGTATCTCAGTTCTTTAGAATATTTTCCTAAATGCTACTAGAAATGTGCCACGTTTACCTCAGTTTTAAAACAGTATATTTTCATCTGCATTTAAAAATTACTACAATTCAAGACTAACACACAGCAGAACACAAATGACCATAAAAGTGTTTTATAAGTGGCATGTTACCATAAGATAAGAACAGAAAACTGCTGCTATAAATGTGCAGCTGTGTTTCCTACACCAGATCAAATAAAAAGACATCTTGAGACAAAGCATTGCAAGACTATCTGCAAAGTGTTAGATCTTAAGAAGACAGCTTCTGCTTAATCATTCACAGCTCATGTGTCACCATTAATTCAGGTCTCATTCCTGATTAAGATCCAACACACTTAGCACTACATTGTCACAGCACAACTACCTGCCTTATCTGTCCCAAATGTTAACTGAGCAAGAGAGCTTCTGCAGGCCCAGAGCAGGGGTTACAGCTGAAACAAAACCTTGGGAGAGAAGTTTAGACCCATACTAATTTGGAGTTAGCCTTATTATATCTGGATTACTAATAAACTTGGGCAGGTAGTGAGATGAGTCAAGCACCCTCCTCCCAAGCTGTGGTAGAAACTCAGAGATAACAGCGAAATGGGATCGTCTCCGTAAGGCTGATACTAAAATGATCATGATGTTCTTAACTCTGTCCAGCATAATAAAGATGTTTAATCCTTTCAGAAGAGATCATTGTCTAGAATATGCAAGTTTTTGTTTTAATTTCAACTGATAGTATTTTCCATTTCACCACCATGCAGAAAATCCTGAATTTAAAAAATAATCTCATGGTATGGTCTTCCAGTTGTTTTTTAGGAAACAGACTGAGTAAAGAAATAGCACTAATATTAAATGAAATTTCATACACTTTTGAATGTAAAAAAAGGAACATTATAATTTCATAAAAGGGACTGTCTAGAGAGATGGGCCAAGAATCTATTCCCAAATTCTGTGCATTCAGATACAGGGTGAAACAGAGGCTTATCTTAAAACAGGAGGCTCTCCTAAAGAGCCCAAATGAACTCCTACCATACTGCCTTAAAATTAAGTTGCTATTCATCACATGCAACAGAGAAATCACTTTGACTCTTCCTTTTACACAGCTCCCATGATTAAAATTATATTTTACATGAATTCTTACACCCTGCCCTCTACCATTAGATAAAATAAGACATTTGGAGTTACAATACAGCAACAGGTCAGAATGAAAAAGCATTAACTTCATCTTAATTTGACTTTCAATAATAAATTTCAATATAACTGAAAAGTCACATCAGTCTGTTTCTGATGGTAAAGGACACTAGCCTCTGACTTTTATCATATAAAACACTGAAAATAATTTTCTTACCGTGCTCCAATGACATCGAAGAGATGCTGCCAGCGATCATTGATTTTGTTGAGTTTATCATCTATTTCTGCAACTCGGCTCTGGTTGCTAGCCTTGATTAGCTGATCGCCCATTTGTTTCAACTGAAGCTTATTTTCACTGAACATGTTTATTTCTTCCATGCAATCCTGAGAAATACACACAAACATTGCTTAATTCCTGGGCAAAACAAAACAAAACAACAAACCCAAACCAAAACTATCTGCTTCTTTTCCCACGTGTGTGACATGAATTCTGGTTTGGCTTGTGATGAATGAGGTTTCTATATTAGCATGTAGAACTCTTCCACTTAAAATAAAGCAAAAAAACCCAAACAACCCTCAATAGAAAAGCACTCTCACAATGAAGCCACTATGAAAAAATAAGCAGCTTAGAGATTTGCAAGTACCAGGAGTAAGTGCTCATAAAAATAGCAGTTCATTGTTCTAATTTTCTCTCTGCTTTCCTCATTTAATGTAATTTTTCAATCAAGCTACCTCAAAAGAACCCAAATTCAAGTCCAGGATGGCTTTATTGTGCTGGTATTCTTATCTAGAGGACATCTGGGATTAGATATGGAGACCTTTAAGCCATGAGGAGGAACACTGCAGCAAAATAATGGTCCTGTTTACAATCAAGCTAATACGAAAGTATTAGAAAGCACTGACTGCATTGGCCGCCAAGGAGAAGGGGCAGAATTAGGTTTAATTTTTGGCTCTAGTAACTTCTTGTTTGCCTGATGCAAGACCTACCGTGTCCTTCAATCTCTCCTTTGACCTCTGACTACCAGGTTTGTAGCTAGACATCCTCACCACCCCAACTCACATACATCACACTCCATGCCTAAATGCAGACAGGTGGCATTTCTGTTTTACATTATGCTCCACGTCTGAACGTGAAGAAGATGGTAAGAGCTGAGGCTAGAAAAGCTCATCTTCTCACAAAAGCCTGTACATGATAGTTTTATATCACGTATTTCTTCCAAGAGGTGAGGAAGAAATGAGGAATGGCGTCTCTTGTTGTGATAACAAGCTATCAGACTGCAATTGAAGAAAAGTGGTGTTACTACTTACCTTCTGCAATTTGTCTATCATGTCTTCAATGCTAACATCTGCAGTCTGCAACACTTTGCTTTCCATTTGTACCAGCCAGGAGCACAGCTCCTTATTCTTCTCATTAAACACAATCCAGGCATTGAGCCTGTCCTCGATCTCCTGCTTACGCAGAGACACCTATGGGTAAGCACACACACACATTAACTGCTGTCAACATCCTTCTCAGGAAGGAAACTAGCAATTATGAGCCTTCAAATTTCTAGTCTGCATTTGATCATTTTCCATTTTGCAGGAGCAGTTATTAAGTATCTCTTGCTTTCTTTTCAAACTCAGCAAGTGGATTGTTATTACATCTTATTTTGGATAGCAGGGCCAAAAGTTGACTTGCAAACACCAGATTCTCTCCCTCAGAAGAATTAAACTGAGTGACAGCTTTATAAATAATTAGCTTATATAACAATTTAAATATTACTCAGTTTGACTGAAAATGTCAAACAAAGAAGGAATATAAAATAGCTAATTACTTCATACTGCTTAGTATGGCCTCATATATAACACAAGAGAAATAACACCTAGGTAAGCTCTTACTCTTTTGCAACTGTAAGAGAAACCTTGCAACTACTGACTGCAGTTTTTTTATCCCTATAAAAACCTCCCTCCTTTCTTTCCATCTGCTCACCAGTTCTTGCATAACTTACCAAAAAATCAGCATAAAGAATCTATCCTGTTAATAGAAAACTGGATTTTTTTCCCCCCAAAATCACACTTGCCAGGACAGACAAACGAATTGTCTAGATAGAGAAGTTAGGGTCTGATGCTGTGGTGCTGCCTGAACCAGCAAAGCTAATATCACTGCTCTAACATCTCAGAAAGAAGCAGGGTCACTCTTGTACTAGCTAATGGTACTTATTTCTAGCCCAGGAGTCTTAAATGTATATTTGTACTCATTTATCTGCTTTGATGGATTCCTGTACTAAGATGTATGGGATAAAGGAAATGAAAAACACTACGTGTCCTACTAAAACAAAACAAGACAAACAACTAACCCCTCACCCACACCAATAAACTCTGTGTAAAGACCAAGCATAACATTTTGCTTGCCTTGGCTGTGAATGGCCACCCTAAATATCACCCCATGGCAGGCAACATTCCCTCTTCACATCTAACAAGCACCTTATACAGCATATGACTCCTCAAAATACCATTCCTTATTCTCCTAGACTAATCTCTAACACTACTTTGTACCTCATGGTGAAGTTTGAGTGCGTACTGTGGAAGCAAGAATAGTTCCATGTAACATCAGGATCAAAACAGGAGGCACCAAGTGATCTCTCACTATATGACTTTTGTCCTTTAAATTCTGACTTTCCTTTAAGGAGGAGATGGGGAGGTAAAAGTTTCTAAATCTTTCATGATGATCTAAGCAAAGAGATGAGGCTGAAAGCACTGCCTTGGACACAGGGAAACAATCTCTGAAGTTCTCACTGGGAAGAAGTCTCTTGGAGACCCCAGAAAGTCTCCCTAAGAGGGCCTCTGCCCTGGGGTGCTCCCTGGTACCATCAGCCTCAGAGGTATGAAACGTAAATCTCTCATCCTCTACCACTTGCAGCAACTCCCATGTGCAGAGGCAAGTTAACTTGGACAGTGGAAGAAGAGACTATGCAAGTCTCAGCAAAACCATCGTTAAATCCTGACATTATCCTGACTCCATTTTTGCCTCTATGGGGCAAGGCAGGATTTTAAGAGCAGGAAGCACCTTTTAGCAGGCTAAGCAACACAGATTGGGGGTAAAAGAGGAACGAGCCAAAAAATCCCAATCAAGCTTCTAGAAACACGAGCCCTTCAAGTCAGGCCTTGCTTTGAGCACCTTCTCCTTGGGCCAGTTGCCTGGGATACCCAGTTGGGTTTTTTTTGCATCCGCAGCATGATGCCAGAGCAATGTGGGCATTCCCAAGGGAGGCTACTTAATAAACATATCAATTTTATATGTTTCTTTTCCAGGTTAAGCAAAGGTGGCCTGTCCACCTATGTCAAATTCTGTGCTAAAAATCCAAATTAGGAAAAGGTGACACGTCATGTTTTTGAGTCCACATTCATCCTGACACACTATCATTGCTGTCCAAAAGGGACCATACCCAGATCTTTCCCTTCTAACTGGCTTGTAGCTGTCGTGAGCAGGTTAGTTTGGCCATTGATGAATTAATAACAGTTATGTAATAGAACCCAAATATACGTACCATAACAATAGTTCAATGTTAGCTAACAGCATGTCTATACATGTAATGAACAATGACCAGATTCCCCCACCCCCCCCCTTTTTTAATGGTTAGGTTTTCTTCTTTTTTTTTGTTTTGGGATTTTTTTTTTAATAGTCTAATAAGTTCTACTTTTACTAGCAAACATATGTACAATATCCACTGAGGTAAATAAAGCCTGGTTTGAAAGATTTTGGGTGATCTCTTGTCTGGAGTCAGAAAGTCCCAATTCACTCAACAGTTCACAACTGCCTTGATGCCACTTCCCCCATGTGCCATATATAGAATATATGATAGATATACAGTTATAAAGAATATCAAGGCCCAGGCATCCAACTCATACACTGGTGTTCATTAGGACAGGATGCTCATTGCTATCAACAGTTACATCTTTGATGTACATGTACCTTGCAAGGGCTGCTGTGTAAACGCTAATCCCTCGAACACATCTGCTCTTTAAGTGCTTGTGCCCCTGCCCAGTCCAGCAGAGGCATCTGGCTGCCTGGCTCCCATGGCCGTGACAGCTGCAGCTCCATTTTGCTCTTCAAGGCTTTCACCTCTTTGCATTCATCCTAAAGATTATTTTTTTTATACAATACATCTTCATTCTTCTCATTTGTCAGCCAAAACAAAGCAGTCGTGCTCCCAGCAGAACTGATAAAGTCTGCTTTCCTACCCTCTTGTCCAGCGCTGAGCATCAGTGCAGGCTCTCAGGAGGCTCAGCAGGGCCGTGTAAACATTTCAGCATGTTCCTCCGCTGCAGCACTGAACAGATTCCTCCCACTACAGATTTTTGTGTGCCTAACACAGTTATATCAATGTCACCCCTTTCTGCTCTCCCAGACAGACTGAACTAAATGTTGTTCCCTTAGGAAATTAAAATAGAAATTCTGAATAAAATCTGAATTTAAATTACTACAGGAAACTACTACTTGGATAGACTATTCTGGGGTACAAACAAAAGTTTAATTTTCAGAGCAGTTCTCCACAGTTGAAGCAGCAGGCATCAGCAGTTCATCAAAATAGGAAAAACAAGTTCTCTCATTTATAGGCTTAACTACAGATTTCCATTAGGAAAATGGTTTGGGCAGTTTGATTTAAACATAATGACCTATAATTCTCAGGAGAGGTGAGGGTGTCTCTGGAATTATTTTCAGAGTTCAGAAACAATAACAGAGAAAACACTGGTTGTAGATTAACCGTCCAGTTTAAGCCAAAGATACTAAATTCTTTCTCATTGCAATGCAAAAAATAAACCCAAATAACTATTTCATCACACCAGTTTGTGAAATAAGCATGGCTGGTCATTACTCTGGCAATATTCCCACCAGGATTGCTCTACCTTTGCCTGAGTAAGGGTTAGACATGAAATACTGATTTGCTTCAATCCTTTAAAAACTGTAGAATAAAAGCTATTGACTTGTGAGTAAAGAGAGTCAAGAGTGTGGCTTGCTGGCACATAGAGTCATCCCGACTAACTTAAAATCTCAAAGTATTTTACGTCTTCCAATCCTGTTAATAGGGCAAAGTAAACACACATTCAAAATGCATAATAACTTAATGAATCAAGTTCATGTGACTTTGCTGGTAAATGTCCCCCAGGAATTTTATACGCAGCATTAAATGAAGTGTAATATAGCAACAAGCCACAAAGAATGCAAATGCTTCACAGTGTTTTACTCCTACAAAAAGAGACAAGTCAGTTCTGAATGTGTTTAAACCCAAGGAGTCAGTATTTAAATACATTTAAGTTTTCTTTATCAACTCTCCTGACATTATTTTTGTTAAACATCAGATTGCAAAGACCTCCCCCTTCCTTTCCCTGCTCCATGCCCTCGGGCAATTCCTGTGTTTATTCCTCTCCCCCTCTCCCCTCCCTCCCTTTGGCAGCCCAGAACAAAGCCACAGCTTTCAGTAAACAGCTGCATGCGAGTTCTGTGCAATTCAGGCACTCACTCCTTACAAAGGGGTTAAAAAAAAAAAAAAGTCTCAGCAGCCTGTGTCCAGGAAACAAAGGACAAACTTCAGCCCTGGTCAGCTGCACCAGGAGAAGCCCCATTCCACCCGAGACTGCCAAAGGAGCCAGCCCCAGGAGAAATCCTGCCTGGTGACCTGCCAGGCCCTATGACTACCCCGCTATCAAGCCCCAGAGGAGGCACAAGACTTACTCGCAAGCAGAGCTCTTCCCACTGCCCGTGCAAATGTTCCAGTTGCTCCCTGAGCAGCGTCACGTCCTCGGTGAGGATGCAGTAAGCCAGCTGCACCTTCATGGCCCGCAGCTCCTTCATGTCGCGGGCCCACTCTGCCAGCGACTGCTCCAGCTCCTGCATGGAAACGCAACCGGCACAACCTTTGGCACTGAGCTCCTCCGCTTTCCAAACCTGCTCGTTAATCCCCGGCCGGGCCCGTGGGGGGAGGAGGGAGGGGAATGTGCAGCCGCTGTGCCGCCCGGGACGGGACGGGACGGGCCCGGGACACCCCGCTGTTCCGCTCGGAGCCCGACTGGGAGCCCAGGGCAGAGCTGCTGCTGCTTAACTAGCTGCTGCTTAACTAGCTGCTACTGCTGCTGCTTAACTAGCTGCCGCTGCCGGTTAACTGCTGTTGGTTAACTGCAGCTCCCCATGCTTCAGGGCAGCATTTGGGGTTTCACACCCAGGAAGGAATGTGTCTATTTCTTTTGAGTTTTCTTTTAAAAAAATTATTATTATTTTGGCCAAGTTGCTTTCCACCTCTATTTGTTCCTGTTTCAGGTTATTTATTTAAATACTAAAAAATTGAAATTGCTTCTCTAACGAATGATTTCACAGGCACTTCATCAGATTTATCAGAAACGTGGAGCTTTTAAACTGCTCATTCACAGAAGCTTGCTCTCTCTTCTGCTTTGTTCCCGACTCCCCTTTCCCTTTATAACCAGCCTGTGTAGTTTCCTTATCAGTGTTAAAATTGTCACCTAAAAAGCAGAGACACCACTGCATGCAGCTGGGAAACAGGCTACTCTACACACGAGGTACTAAATCCTGTTTTCCAGGGTGGTTGGGAAAGTGTCACCAGCTCCTCTAGCAAAAAAAAGAAAAGAAAAAAAAAAAGCTCTTACAGAAGATCCAATCTGTCTCATTTCAAAGGGAAAAAAAATTATGATGGTTTGTAGCAGAAGTGTGCTGGGTCCAAGCACTGCAAGCATTTTTCACAGGTCTTTTGATCCAGTCATTTATCAAAATAATAATTAAAAAAATAATCTGATCTGCTTTAACACTGGAGGGAAAAAAACAAACAGACCCAAGACTAAAATTTACCTGAGCTCACAACAAACTACTCCTTACAGATATGCATGCTTGCATTTATATAGCTTAATAAGGGTGCAATCCCTGCATTAATGGAACTAACGATAGAATTTCATGGGACTTGTATAGCCTTGTATAAGGTCCAGGCCTGAGAGAAAACCAGCTTTATTCCATAAAAGAGTGAAATGCAGGGAGAGGAAAGGAGGTCCCTTCTCCACACCATTTTGGTCCTTTGTTTTATTATACTGTGTCACCCAAGAGCAGCAACTGCACTGGCACTGTCTGACCCTGATGCCTCTGCGGCTGAATTTCTCTTACTGGAATAAGAGGCAGGAGCTGTGTGCTGCCATCTCACAAATAATTCAGGGCTACAGCAAGACTGCTGCCGTGGGAAAGGCAGCCTGCACTCACAAAGAAGATTTCAGACAGCTGATAATGAGTTCAAAGCCTTGGCTTGTTAATAAGCTTATTTGTTCCCACTACACAGGTCAACAATTCACTTCATAAAAGGATGATGAAAGACTGACCAGTCCAGACAAAATGTCTCCTATCCCTTGGAAGTGCTTTCCTTGCTATTTAATTTTCATGGTACACTATGGGCTGCAAGGCCTTTTGCCACTCCCTTAATTTTCCTTCTCTTTAATTATTCTCAGAGCCCACAGGTGTGCATGGTGCTTTGCAGATTTACAAGGTCTCCTGCCTGAGGAGCTCCCTGTCCAAAATGGACTGGAAAAGAAGAAGGGAGATTCAGCTATTAGGATAGCAGCCAATTGAGGTGGGACCAGGGAGTTTTTTCCCTTTTGTTTGAGGAACTGCTTATTTTATAAATTCAGACTGTGTAAAGGGAGCAGAAGCAGGAAAAAAAATCCAAACACTACTACTATTTTTGTAATCTTCTTAGTCAGCTGGACTTTGCAGATTGGCAGCAATCAGGATGGTATAAAGGACAGAAATTCAGTGTGGCTGAAGAACAGGTAAGAGGGAAAACTGATTTCACAGGGATCTAGTGTTGTGCAAAGACTAATCTATTTAAATACAATATGACTGTTCAATACCTTAATGTGTTCCTTGGCTTTGTAGAGCTCTTCATGTTCAACTGGAAGTGGATCTTTTACTTTCTCCTTCAGCTCTCGCAGCCTGCTTTGCAATTCCTTTATTTGCTTTCCACAGCAGTCCCAGTTCTGCCCAAGGAGACCCAAGAAAGTTATAAAAGGTTAAGATACTTTAGCATTCTATATTTTACCTTATGGATATGTTACAAAATAGTCTCTTCAACCCACTGAAATTAAAAATCATGTGCTCTGATATTTGGATTTTCTTTTTGTTACACTGTACCACCCATAAGAATTTGGTGCATAGTTTTACAGGAAAACTTGCGCTCTCTCTTGTATTTAAGGTTTGTCTTACAGAGCATTTCTGCTAATTTTGTTTTATCCAACCTGAGAGGCTTTTAGCATAGCTTTTGGGCTGGAAATCGTATCAGTGACAGTATTAAATTTTAAGACATACCCATGTGCTGTCTAGCTATGGAAGCAAATTTATTGCTCTAAAGAAATACCCTTCTGTTTAGAGGTGCAACAATGGGAGGAGCAACAAGTCAAGTTAACTCCCTCTAAGGTAAATTTTAGCCTGAAGCAGGAGAGAGATCCAGGCCACAGGGAGCATGAGAACAGAGTGGGAACATCCACTGTAGCAGCAAATAGATGCCAACCCCATTTTCCTTTGGAGAATCAGTGGACCTCAGCTTTAACTTCCCACAAGCCCTGATAGCACATGATAGTCAGTTCCCTCAGAGCCTCTCTGCAGCAAGCAGCAGCTCAGCATTTGCCTTGTTGCTCCAGAGCTCAGCCTTGGGAATAGTAGGACAGGGACACCAGAGAAGCAGGTACCACTCCTCTCTGGGGAGGGCATCATCTACCTGCAGGGTGCTGCTGATATGCATCTTCTTCTCCAGCTGGACCTGAGTGTCTCCCCAGCTCTGCTGTAACTGGCTGAGCTCCTCCTGGAGAACAGCACTGGTCTCAGGATCGGAGACAGTGCGTAACTTCTCCCCGACATCGATGATTAAGGAGTACATGGCTTGCCACCTCTGCAGAATCACGGCCTTGCTCTTTAAAAGGAAAAAAAAAACCTTCTAAGTAGTTCTTTGCAAGCTGTAGAAGCACACTCCTGGCATTTCACTTGGGAAGAAGTGAAGACTCACAAAGGGAGTTACAAGACACTAGTTTGTTCACATTCATGAGAGAGTAATGAATATATCTTCTTATCTGCTTTTTCAACTTCAAAATTTCAGATTCTTTCTGATCTATAACACTCTACATTAGCTTTCCACAGACTACATCTATAGAGTAAAAGTGCAGCAGTTTCAAAAAGATTGAAATTCAGTTGTCTGAGTTATTCTGAATAAAAAACCAGTTTAAGTTCTATTTGAACTATCAACAAGAACTAAGACAATTTTTTCAGAGATAACAGCTCTGTTAATCATGACATACTCCAAGTTAAGTAAGCCATCAATAATAATTTGCCTACAACACAAACTAGTCTATAACACAAGCAGATATGATCATTGCTTCCTTCTGTAAAACAACAGCAGGAGGGAAGGGCAATTTGGAGTAGGAGGGAGAAGACTTTCTGGCTTTTCTCACTAAGGAAAAGCATGAGTACTAACTTGTAAAATCTACTGAAAACCATCTTTACACAGCAGGTAAAAATAAAGATGAAATAAGCGCCAAATGGAATATTAGTAATGTGTTAATCCATCAACATTAGGTGTGTGGGAACACAATAAATCTTGGACCATGCAGATAGCACTCAATAATGCTTTTTTGAAAGGTTTTAGATTGCTTTAAGCAACCATCAAGTTCACTGCTTGTTTTTACTTTCTTATAAAACAAAGAGGTGCATAATTAAATGGAAAACCAAGATACTCAAAATTAATAAAGGAAAATATTTTTTTCCACTGTATGTAAAATGCAGAACTCGCTGCCCTGAAGAACTGCTGCCCAGGTCTGTGCATCCTGGAGTGGTGGCTCCAAGGAGAGACCCCCTTGCAAGTGCTTTATCCTCTGCTCCTGTCACCTCCTGCCCATCCCTGCAGGCACAGGACCCGTTTGGCCTGTCTTGCCACGTATGTGCCTGCTTCCTTCAGGCAAACTGCAAGGCCTGCATTCAGCAGCCGTGCCAGTAAGATGCACACAGACCTAGAGGGTACTGGCCTAATCAACCTGGCACCCTGCATTTCCATGTTCATACCAGTAATATTTTTAAAGCATACAACACTACCAAATGACAGTGTTTCCTGTGACAATGGAAATGACAATATACTAGGAAGTTTCCTAGTATAGGGAGCTTTTCACAATGCCACTATTTCCTCATCTGTGCTCAGCTTTTTGTCAGCAATTGTTTTTCACCAAAAAACATGTGATTTAAAAGCTTTTTACATCACTGGGCAGAAGAGTTTCAGTCTGAGAAAAAAAATACAGATTTTAGATTTATGAGAAATAAATACAGTACCTTGATTTCATGAATTAGATTTCTAAGCTCGTAAGGGCTATAGCACTCCTGGCTCTTCACAGCTTTGAGGAAGCTGTTTGTATCAGCAAGAAATCTCCTGAGGCTCTGCAGGGAACTCCTGAAGAGCTGCCACTGGCTCACGAGTCCATCAATATCTTTCTTCCTCTGCTGAACCATCCGGATTACATTCTGCCACTGCTCTTTCAGCAGTGTGAGCTTGGAAATAAACTCTGTTCTGAAAATGACAAGTGTTGAATGTTAATATATTTTGAACTCAAGGCTGCATTTTACAATAATTGTGATTGATTTCTGTTTGCAACGTATATTCCAATTACAATACCCAACTATGCAAAAAGCTCTGTGCAGCCCTAAGCTCAGCCTTGCTCTCTTTTATTCCACCTTTTACATGATACAAGAACAGATAATGCAAATCATTCTTGCTATTATGGTATAGCAACATATATAGTATAGCAATCACAGAAACAATATGCACTAAACACTACTCTGAAGAACAGGAAGGTCAATGCAAATGAGACAAGGTCTCTGATTATGCTGTAAACTGATTTATGCTTTTACCAGGCTGGAAGCAGGAGTTCAGCCATCATTGTATCCTACAGCAGTGGGACCTAACTGCAAAGTGAAAACTCTCTATCTTCTTATTGAACCCATTCGAGCAGTTTCTGGCCTCTCCTACAACATGGTTAGATGATCCAGTAGATCTAGCTGGAGGGATTAAGACAACCCCCATCTCTCAGTTTTGCTCATCTGCAGGAGGCCATGGCCCCCAGACTAGCTCTTATAAAAAAACACCTGTTTTGTGGGGCTGGCTTCCACACAAAATTCCAACAGCTTTACTTAGTTGCATCTACCTTCCCTGGCAGCTTTAAGCCAAGCTATGGACTTTATACTTGAAGCGGCTGAGGGGAGTGCACACACTGTACTGCCAACTCTCTGGAAGCAGCAAGCTCTGGCAGAGAGGGGTAATGTCTTCACAGCAAAAATCACTGAGGTAGTTCAACTTCTGCTCACAAATATTATTTGCTGCTTCTCACTGAACATTGATTAAAAGTGTAAGATCGTACTGATAACAAACAGGTTTAGCTACCATATGTTTTGGGTTGTGTGGCAAATGACTCAATGCCCCATCATGTGTGCCAGGGGCAATGTGGATAGTCTCACACTTCTGCACTTTAAAAGGTAGAGAGGTCTAGAAAGAGTAAAAGGATCCTTCATATGCAGCATCCTCATTACCCTCTGTAAGAAGGTAGCTTCTCAACCACAGTTACTGTTTCAACAACTGCAGGGTAGCAGTAGACAAAGAAGCCTCTGGTCCAGGAGAAATTGTTTTTGTTAGCCAGAACATCCAGTTACTATCCAAAATGCAGCCTGGCCAGGGCACCTGTGTTTCATTCTCACTGCACCCCCTCAGACTCATCAAAATATGCCAGGGGGTTATTTAGGGAGCAAACTCAGTCAAGACTTTAGGTTTATGTCCTCATGAGAGCAAAGATTCAATATCAACTCCAAGGAAGAAAGCATATTCACTGAATTACCAGAATCTTCGGGAAAAAAAATCCCAATTACCTTTTCTCTGCTTCTCTGGATTCCAAGAAGAGTAGAACTTTTGTTATGATAGAATTAAATGTCTGCTGATTTATGGAAATCTCAGTTTGCAGCATCTGAAAATATCATGAGAACAACAGCTGTAACTATTCACTGCACAACCTTTGCTATGAAAGCAGGTTCTGCTCCTCCCGAGTGACAGCATTTATGAATTTTAAATGCTGAAAGCGCCTTTATTTTCATGTGCTCTATTATTTGCACATATGTGATAGCAGAACCCACCAGGAGCTGGATGTAACAGGTAATCTAAAGCCTATAGTTTGATGGACTCATTAATGAGAAATGCAATCTAGACAGAAACCTATAGAAAAGGTACAAAAAACTTACATAAAAGGGTGAACTTACTTTTTATCATAACAAGCAAAAGTTTATCCTATAAATAATTTAATTGCAATTAATGAATTGGAAACATCTAAGTAAAAGAGAGAAAATAACTTTCTATGGACCCTAATGAATATCACTAACACGCAGAGACTTAACACCCCATGGAATCAGCAGCAGTACTTTGGGTAGTGTCAGGCTCTGGGCCACTGCATAAGCACAAAGCCCACTGTAAGAGTTCATGATATTTAGCATTTACCACATGATTGTTGTTTTCTGTATTTTGGTTGTTTTTCCATCCCCTCACCACTAAGACAAAGATAGACACTTTGCTTAGAACTGCATCCCAATGCTCCTCTGCATGGATACTGTCAAAATCTCTGTGACAAATAGCAAGTGTTTGCAAAAATGCCATTGAAACAGATATCCACCAAAATCAAGCAACAGGTCAAAATGGAAATATGCTGTGAAAATATTTAGTTTTAAATGCAGTTCTTCCAGAAACTGGTAATGTTCCTGCCAGATTGCCAGCAAACTGCTTAGCTAGTTGCCAGGCCACAGCCTTCAGTGTGGTATGGTGGCTGACCTCAGGGATGGAGAAATCTGGGACCTCCATGACACAACACTCGAGTACACACTCTTGAATGTCTTATCCCTGCAAAAACGGATCCATCCATTTTGGAAAAGGATTTTCAAATTTCAAAGTTTTCCTCTGAATAAGTACAAGGCCACATTTCAAAGGAGTGAAATGCTCTGTAAAACTCTGCCTAGATCTAATTTCTAAAGGCATAGTATTTTCTAGTGATTTCCCCCCACCTTCACCACGCGAGAAGATGCTTCTATTTTTAGAGTTAGCTTTACCTCATATACTCTCTGTTGCTCTTGCAGTTCTTCAAACCGTCCTGGAACATTTGTTTTTAAAGCCTCTTTCATCTTTTCTTGGAATTTCATCCAGTTTTCACATTTCTGAAAGAATGTCTTTTCATCATTTTGAGTTCCCTCAAGCACACTGTGAAACAAAAGAAATCATCAGAAACTATTGTGTTGGTGGTTGTTTTTCTGGATATGTTTGCATATGGTCCAACGTGGTGGTTAGCAATACTAACATAGAAGAGTTTTGCTTGGCACTTTGCTGCCTTCTTCACCTATGAACATCTAGATTTTTGTTTCAAGTGACTTGGAATACAAATAGCCACTGAATAATCTGGAGCAAGTTGAAAGGGCAGGAATTCAACTTGGAAAGCTCCTGGGAAAGCTGAGAACAGATTGCAAGACTTCCCATGCTTTAACTTGGTTCTGATTTTCCTGACAGAAAAGGAAATGGTTAGTAGTGATTTTTTCAGACCTGCAGCGTTCCAGAGCAGTTGCTGTTTTCTGACTCCACTGCCGAGTCAGGCTCTGCATTTTCTTCAGGGTGAAGTCACTGAGTGGTAACTTAATACTTGCTTCATTCAAACTTTCTATGCTTGGAGAAAGCGCAGCAAGCTCCAGTGTGTGATTCTGGAAGTAAAAAAAAAAATACATGAATTGCAAAAAATACTGCTTTTCTTTCCTTTCAAAGAAATATGGAAACCTCTTTTGTAGGAAGCATCTGAACAATTACGCACCCAAAATGCTAACCCAAAAAACCCCATTTCTGTGTTAACTTCAAATAATATAGGAAACAAAAAGGTCACGATTCCCTTACACAGGGCCCCTTTTTTCAACAGTACTGAAGAGATACTCAAGAGCTGGTATTTGCAGATTCACTTTGTACCCTACATTGAGGGCAACAGCGTAGCACCAGAGCAAAGCTTGGGAAAAGGAACTCCCATCAACCCCAAAGCTGTGTGATTTTCCTCCCCTCCATGCAGGCATTTGGCCTGTAATGCACATCTAGAGTTTTTATGAACTTACTGCTTTTTGTGTTTTGGATGTGATTATATTTACTCTGATGGAAGTGCTATAACTACAATACTTAGGACACAAAATGTTTCTTGAAGTAGGCAAGAGCTGGTATCCTATGGACACTTAAATCTTGAGTATGTATCTTTTTCTACTTGGGAATACAAACATACCATGAGCAATTCTGAGTTGTCTGTTTCTCCTTCTAGACAGAGACTATCAAAAGCATCTGTGCAATTCTTGACACGACCCTCCAGTGTTTCCAGGCAGTTATTGAAATCCTCCAGTTGTAGAAGATTGAACTAGGGTGAATAGTGCATATTTACATTAATTATGATTTAATATACATATTCAGTATAAAAGAAGGAGCATAAGCAGTATTGTCAGGAAAACAAACATGTTGAATGCAAATTCCAAAGTGTCTATAACTAACTGAACTTTTTCAGGTTTTGCAGTGGATAAGGGGAAAATTTAAGTCAAAGCAGGAACAAATGGCAACAATTGGTGTGGTGAGAGAGACAGTTCTGTGTTAACACTACAGGGTTGCACCAGAGAAAATGAATACACAGAAATGATATTTTTCATGGAGCGAGAAGTTCACAGGAGTATGAGAAATCTGTTATCTTCACAAAGATATCTGGATTCCAGCCACTGAACTGTGCTGGTAGATAGAGTCATAAACAGAGCTGGCTGAAAATTTCTTGATGAATTTGGGTTTACTTTAGAACAGAACAATTCATTGAAACCTGACTTTTTCACAGGAACAGACTAGTTTTACATCACTACATTTGTACAGCAGTACATTTGCTTGCTAGTTTTCTCAGGAATACTTGAGAATTCAGCCCCAAGGAACTCCTGTGAGCAGAGCATCTTATGGGGAAACCTGGATCCAGGTCCCTCCATACTTTGCCTGAACAGGGATGTGAATATGGTCTTCAAAATTACATTAAATGACCACAGTTTTCTGCTCAGTTTTAGATACATTGTGTGCACTGTTACAAAGCAAACTGAAGCCCTTAGGTTTTTTTCAAGGCAGAGCTAAGAAAGTTTACCATTTACTTCGAAGTTCATAGAATAAAAATAAATTTCTTAACCTGTAAACATCTGAGGGTCCTGTGCTGCTTGACTGTAATAGTTCCACTTACAAAAGCTTGTTAGAGCAACACAAGGGGGTAAGTAGGGTGAAACCCTTCTTCATCTGTCCCCCTGGCTTCATGTATTATTTCTGTACATAGCTGATCATAATGTCAAGCTTTATTTTACTGAAATTTCATTTCAATTCAAGAACTATGGGGCACTAGTGAAGAAGGCAGCTCGCACAGGGCTCTAGTGAAAAAGTTGCCTCACCCTGACAGCTAATTTAAAATTGATAAAAATACCTCCAGTTCATCTAACTTCCTCTGCAACATCTTTTCGAAATAGGATGCTCTCTGGAGTGCCTGCAGCTTCTCCAACAGAATGTCTTGTGCAGCTGTCCCAGCCTGCTGTTTTATCTGATCAGCCAGCAAAGAAATCTGGGTATACCATCCTGCTATTTTCTGAAGGCCATGCTGTAAATTCTGATGAGAGAAGGAGAAATAGAAAAAAGTCAGCAAATGAATCAGATCATCATTCATGTGACACTTTCATTTGGTATCTTTTGTTGCTGTAACTAAGCTGTTTTTGTTGATCTCCTCCCGGAGCTAAATTCAGCTATGGTGAAAGCTTCAGTCCTTTACTCAGAGGACAATGGGAATTGCATCCATTGACTCCAGCGCTGGGAAAGGCACAGCTCAAAGTTCAATGGAACACCCGTGACTTCAGGCAGTGGGATACTACTGCTACAGAGGAGATCAGGAAGAGAAATCAAAACATCTCTCTCTACAGAATCACAGAATGTGGGGATTGGAAGGGACCTCGAAAGATCATCCAGTCCAATCCCCCTGCCAGAGCAGGAACACCCAGATGAGATCACACAGGAAGGCGTCCAGGTGGGTTTTGAATGTCTCCAGAGAAGGGGACTCCACACCCTCCCTGGGCAGCCTGTTCCAGTGGCCTCACAATGAAAAAAATTTTCCTTATGTTTACATGGAACCTCCTATGCTCCAGCTTGCACCCACTGCCCCTTGTCCTACCATTGGACATCACTGAGAAGAGCCTGGCTCCATCTTCCTGATGTTCACCCTTTACATATTTATAAACATTAATGAGCTCACCCCTCAGTCTCCTCTTCTCCAAGCTAAAGAGGCCCAGCTCCCTCAGCCTTTCCTCATAAGGAAGATGTTCCACTCCCTTAATCATCTTTGTGGCTCTGTGCTGGACTCTCTCAAGCAGTTACCAGTCATGTGAGCTGTCCCACCATGTCTCTGTAATTGCCACCAGATCACAACCCCTTGGCCCCACACAGATTTCTAAGTCCTCCTGTTTGTTCCCCACACTGTGTGCATTGGTGTACAGGCATTGCAGGGAGAGAGCTGGGCATGCTGATTCCACCCTCAGGGGGTGGGAGGCCTTCTGTTCATTTACACTGGCAGATGGAGAAACTGGCCCATGCTGTAGATGAGAAATGCTGTTATGTTACAACCACACCAGTACTTTGGATCCCTTACTGACTGAGGACTATGGTTTTGGTTTTATTTGTTCTCCTTTACTACAGAAACGTTGCTATAAATGTAAACTCTAAAGGCAGTACAAGAACAAAGAGAATCATTTTATACTCATTCAATGTGTTTGATTTTTTTTTTAAATCCAGACAAGGAATGGTAAGATGTCATCTTTAAACATATCTATTTCTAGAACTGTCATTTACTTTAGCCAGGAAACCCCCTGGAATTTGCCACTGTATATTGTGTTTTCTGTGAGCAATGATTAAAGACTTCTGATTGATAGCAAAGAGGAGACATGTTCCCCTGAAAAGCAAAATGGCTTTTAGCTCCTGGATCACATGGTAATCTGCCACTTCAGCCATTTAGTAAATAATGCATTTTGATTTCTTACTCTCTATACAGGGCTTTGTTTTTTATTTACTGTGGCAACACAGTTCCACAAAACCATATTCCTTCCTAATATATACTAGAAGGAAAGATTAGAGAGGTTAAAATACAGTTTTGTAATGCCCATATTTTTTCAAATACATGTAACATATTCTGTATCACTGATCCCCATTCTTCTAACTCACCACTTTCAAAAAACACAATAAATTCCATGTGTCCTACCCACACAAACCAGGACAGGAACTACAGTGCTAATGGCACTCTAGTGGTCATGCCTTGCCTAGTAGGTGCAAAACTCTCCTCAAAAATTTCCAGAAAATGTAATGGTTTTTTGCTGACATATTGATAAATTTATGTCACAGCCATTAATAGATCAGAAGAAAGTGAAAATATTTTGGTCTAAGTTTTGCTGCTGTCAGTTGTTTCTGACACAGGAAGAAATACAAGTTCTCTTTCTCATAATGTAAAGTTTCTTAACTGGCCACATGCAAAATAGAGTACTTTGGAATTCTTCCAATACGTGGCTGGAGGTTCATAAAGCATGATGAATCATTGCTCTGTCCTGAAATAAGGATTATTATATTTCTTTATTGCAGTCTGAAGAAACCAAAAATATCAGAAGCTAATGACAGCTTTGCTGCCTGAGAGAGTCAAATGTACCCTGTGGTCTCAGCATGAGATCTCATTTGCCTAAAGTCAGAAGCATTTAGAATAATCTAATAAACTCAGAAATCTGTGAACTTATCAGACCAGGCCAAAAATGTACCAAACCTAAATAAAACCAATTTGAAGACTGCAGAAGACCTCAAGATGGTCCTGTGTTCTGGAAAACTGCTGTGGTTTTTTTTTTCCCCATCTATTGTTCTAGTAGATATTATCTCTCCTCCCAAGCTATGCCCCATAAAGTAAATAATTTTTGGTTTAATGATTCCTTCCAACGCAGGCTTGATTCTTTGTACAGAGCAGAAGGTGGTAGAGATGGAGTACGACTGCTCCCTTCTGCTCTCTTCTCATCCTATGTTAAATCTAGTTTGGTTCAGTCTCAGGATCTATCTTGTCAAAGTATTTAAAGGAAATACAAAGGTGCCTGTTAATGGAAAAAAAACCCCAGATTTCACATTTTCCACTGACTGGACTTCGGGGAGGAGGGGAGAAGAAGGTATTTGTTTGATTTGTTTCTCAAAAATAAATCCTGGTTTGTACCAGGCAGCAGAAACAAATTTATGTACCTTGACATCCTGTATCCTCTGCATCAGGGTTTCTATAGTGTTATCCTCAGGCATGGGAGCATCCAACAGCTGAGTGCACTGCTCTTTGTACTGCTGTAACTTGGCTGCTGCCTCAGTGCATGAAGTATCGCAGGGCTCCCAAAGCTGCAGCGTCGCTTGTGCTGCCCGCAGTTGATCTGTGATGTCTTCATTTACTGAGTTCCACCTGCCAACACATCAAAGGAGAAGAGCGTTTTCCTAGTATATTCTCCTCCACCATATGATGAATTTCCTGTGAGAGTTTCTTTGCATTCATACCCATGTTACCGAAAGGCTGCTGACAGAGCATCATTTTGTGCTCTGTGATCCACCACAGAAAAGGTAGTACCAGCTACTCCTCACACAGGTGCCCTTAGACAGCTGAGCCCTAGTAATATAGATTTTAAAATCTGAAAGGTGTTCAAGTCCTACCTCACCAGCTTTTGTTTTTTATTTTTTTTAAAAAAGCACTTTTTTAAGCTTTTTTGCAAGCTTACCTAGTGTGTGCCTCTGTGCACTTCTGTTCAATAATCTCTGCAAAGGAGGGGGAGCAGTTCTTCTTCAGGTTACTGGCAGCAGCCTGGAGCTTGGCACAGCTTTCTTCGTTGTTCTCTGATTCATCTTGAAGAGACTGTAAAATGGATTATTGCAATTAGTTGTGGAGATGAATGACCTAAGTATAGCTCCCCCTATAAATTGGTAGGGATAGGGTAGCAATAAGGCAACACATCTCCTCAGCACAGATTAAAATGTTTGTGAAAAATGTAACACCTGATCCTAAAAATTAGGCAGCTAAAAGAGAGGTGAAATGGTCCAAGTTAAAAAATCTTTCAGTAGGCCTATTTTAAACTGAGATAATTTATTTGCTGTTAAAAAAATCAGCTCATTGAACAAACCCACAGCCTTGAATTGGTTAAATTAATTCACTAGAAACCAAAAATGTTTTTATTTTAAACCTCTGTTTCAGGGAAATTTCTACTGACAGTAAAGCTGGCTTGACAACTCCAGTCCCTGGCTGCATGTTCTTCCTCCTGATGCAGACAGTTGCAGAACCCTGCCATGGATGATACCTGTGAACTGATCCAGGTTAAAAATAAAGAGGGTGATGGAAGGAAGGAAGGAGGTAAGAAGGTGCCCAGTTCCTTCCATTTATTACATGCACCCACGTGAAGGTGGAAAGTGCTTATGCAGGCTTTACTGCCAAGAGACAGGTACCCGGGATTTGCAGCCTCAGCCTGGCCTGCACTGCTTCTGGTACAACTTGTAAATAAACCAAACCAGGACTTATTTACACTGGAACAGGGAATGTTTAAACAACCTTTCAACACTTGTTTATAGCCAGTAAGGGAGATTCTAGCTGTATCTGTAAAACTTTCAGACCTGGGGCCAGCCTGCGTGCCTATTCTAGATACCCCACTGAGACTCTGTAGCAGCCACGCAGAGCAGCAGGACGATCCAGAGCGTTTACACCCGGCATTTGTGCCCAGTCTCATTCAGAGGTTGTGCAGGAAACCCCAACTCTCTGGAGGGTGACTGAACAGTGGACTTTGTGCTACAGGAATCAGAAACACCAGGCTCGAGGATCGCCCTGCTCTGATCTAGGGCTGCTGCACCCACCCAACCCAAGCCATGGCTTTTGGGAAGGGGAACCCCAGGTCCTGGACCTTGACTCCAGTTCTGTTTACACACAGAAAGATGTTTAAATGCAAATAATGCTTTAATGCAAAATGTGTCAGCAGTCACCAGCACAGCAGCTGGGACATAGTACCCCAAGCAGAACATTCAATTCACAGATCTAGAGACATGGTTTTCCTGCCAATTGTTTCCCAGGTCCCCTTGCTTTCTGCACTGAGTCCCACCATCGATGCACAGGCATCTCCTTCCAGGTTATGCTACAGCCTTATGGCAGGGCACTGCCCTGGGAAGCACAAGCAAGGGGGGAAATTTCCTTTCGACCAATGTGCTGAGAACCAACATCTTTCACCTGAACCTTTAGGCAATCACATATAGCAATGGCATTAGGTTTTCCTTTGCCAACTGTATTTTCAGCCAAACTTCCTGCTGTCCATATGGATTAGACATGGAGTGAGTAGACTTTAGCATGAAGGACGGTGGTGAAGTGCACATGTCCATCTGGACTCTGTAGTGCAAGGGAGCATGAGGACCTGGTGTTTCATATGGTGCTTCCAGCACGCGTAGAAGATTAAAACATCCAGGGATCTTTGCAATCCAAAGTGGAGGCTCTGCTAGCCCACAGTAAAGCAGACATGGCAGCAGCTGACTTGCACTTCTCTCTTGAATCTTGGTACCTAAATTGCACTGAAATTGAATTTAGGTGCTAAATTAAAAATAGTCCTCAGCACCACCAGAGGTAAAAAAAATTAAAAAAAAAAATTAGAAAAATCCACTGACTTCAATTGCACTGTAATAAAGAAGAAGTTGCTCAGATAATTTTTTCTGTCTTTTTTTCCAGTGGAGTTTGTTTGTTTGTTTGTTTAAAGGCACAGGAGGAAGTACAGAAATAAGACAACTTCAGTATATTTACCTGGAGAGTTTTGACCTGGTTTTTCAAAGCTTCCAGTGACACCACAGAAGGTTTACACTGGTCTATGCAGTACAAATATCTTGTTGTCATTAGGCTGACTTCTGCATAAACTTCATCATATACTCTCCACTGCTCCAGTATTGACTCCATTGAGGTCTTTAACTGTGCAACCTGCAAATGAACCATTTCTGTTACTATTTCTTCAGTAGTCTTGACATATAAACCAACTTTAAATTGACTTAAAAATCTAAACTTGATGCTCAGTCCATGACAATCCACAAGAATTTCACAAGTTGGAATATTTTCCGACTTGGTAAGGAATTGTGCAGGCTTCAAACCAAGCAGTAAACAGTATTTAGAGTGAAGTATAAGAATTTGCTGGAAATAAAAATTTAACCAGATCTCAAAGTAGCACTATTCTGTCAACCACAACTCCAGAACCTCACAAAAAGTAAAAAGTACTGAAGTAATGAACTGCTGATTCCCTCCTGTCGAAATCAACCTGAAGTGGGAGGAAGTTGAGAGCCTTAATCTTCTTAGGAAGCAGATAGTTTGATCCAGAGATCAAGTTTCCTTTTAATGAAAATTTCAACAGAAATTGTTTTGTAGGAAAGAAGACACTACTACAATACTCTGGAGAGCTATGATCCCACTTATGCCATTGTGCTCTAATAATGCAGGCCCACCTGAATCACAGTCTAGGAACTTCAGGATTCTCATATAAAATTAAATGATGAATATGCTCTTTGTTTTCCATGTCTCTTTCATTACTACAGTCATTTAATCTGTACTGGGGCAAGCATGGTTTCCATTTGCCACATACTCCTAGACACTGCAAACACAAACCCACAGTCCTCCTTCAGTGTGATTTGTCATCTTAATCCTTCTGTATCAGGTAAGTACATAAGGCATATCCTAGGTTAGACAAAACATTCATCTAGTTCAGGGTCTATTTTCAGTAATGCCAGTACCAGATGCTTTGAGAGCAGCATGAACACCAGGCAAGCAAACAAGCATGTCTTCATGAGACCTGGCAAAGCCAGATGCCAGATTTCAGTTATGACTATGCATCCCCACAATGGAAAATGAAGACTTTTCTGCACTGTAGTGCACACTAAATAGACTGTGTGGATCATTGTATCCTAGTATCCTAGTTCCAGGCATGCAGGAGTCGATGGATTAATCATCCCTATTCGCATTTGAATCATGGTATAGGTGGGAGGAATCTCTTCATTGCTTTTTGTAGCTTGCAGCTAATTACTGCCCACACACAGAAGATGGAAAGACATCATGCTCACGAAGTGTCTCTGGGCCACAGACTCACAGGCTTGAGATCAACCTACGGACAATACAACCAAGGTATTGCATCTCCTTAGACCTATATCTGAAAGCACAGCGTGGCTTTGCTGAGAGCAGTCACCCGTGGGAAAAAAGCTGCACTCGGTGTTTCATTGCACATGTGGACAACTAAGCTGTGAGACCATTCTGCAGTTCGTAAGTTTGATACTTAAGTCAGAAAAATACTAACATTAACATGATCCATGGTGACTGTAAGAAGAAAAAAGCACCAGGCTGTCAATCCTGCCAATTTCAATCCCCACCTCTACAGTGGAAGGAAAAACTTTCATCACATACACACACACACACAAACTTCTCTGCTTTTTTGGTAAGAAATAGACACATAATATCTGTTGAAATCTAAACCAAGAGGCAGCAGACCCATCCTGGACACCTCATGTGGAAGAGTTCAAGCAAAAGAGTTCAGCTTTCACAAAGTTTTGAGGAACAAAAGCTAGGTGTTTATAACAGAAAGGAAAGGGAATCTTAACTATAAACACCATCACTACATCACATATGATCCTCTACAGTATATGATTATTTATTATCACAAATTTTAATCCATAAATGTACTCATTATTACATCTTCTGTGCCTATCAATTACATCTAGATAAAAAAGATCAGTTCCAAGTATAAAGATAATATAACTATAAATGCAGACTGCTGGGCAGTCAATTTGCATGGGAAACCAATATGCCAGACTCTCCTTGAAGCAACTGGAAACTACACAGGATTTCAAGATAGCAAAAGCCATCCAGGTGTGTGGATGAAAGAGTAACTGGGAGATGGAAAAGCTACAGAGAGAACAGGGCAGGAGTGGGCAGCTCCCACCAGCATACTACAGGGGAGAAAGACCAGGGTATGAAAGAGAAGCAGATTGAGTAAGAGAGTTTAAGGTTTCTGTTTCCAACTTGACAGAAAAATAGCAGTGCTATTTCTTTATTTTCTTAAAGATGAAGATCTGTCCCCCCTCTCCCTGTATTCAAACTACTTTGAGATAAGACTTCTTTTCTCTCTCAACCTTGGAAATACATGAATTTACATTACGGTAAAGACTTAAAAGAAAGTGCTTAGGAGTTTTAAGATTAAGAGTAAGGAATACTTTGCATCTTTTTTGTACCAGATCGTGCCATCCCATGAAGAAAAATTGTGACTCTGGTGGGAAGACTATGTAATGGAGGAATCTGAATGCAAACAAAGCTCTCACCTGGCTTACAATGCTGTCGACCATTTCACACAGCTCATCTATCTTGAGAGACAGAGCTTCTGGAATTTGTTCTGCACTACCATTCAAAGCCAAACTCTGTTTGAGCTCATCAAGAGTTTTGGATTTAGTCGTGAGTTGATTTTCTAGCTCCTAAATGAAAAAAAAAAAAAGAAGATAAATAACATCTTTTAATAAGACCATAGAAAAAAACCTTCTGTGTGAGTACCTTAGATAAACTTTCCTCCTTTAAAACTAATTCCATGTAATTCTTCAGCCATGCAACACCACTACAATTGCAACTCTGATACAGAACAACTGCTTTACAGGAATTCAGAATGCCAGCATCTTCTTTAGACAGTCTCCTGCAGGTAGAGCTTGAATCAGATCATTTAGTGTCAGCATGAGCACTGGACTGGACACTGCTTCAGAAGGAAATCATCAGGAGCCAATTCCTCAGCCACCATGCAGGCCTCTTTGTACCTCTCCAGATTGAAAAAGTTTTTCTATTAATGCAGCTGAACTTTTCCTTGGGCAGGTTAGCATTTGGGTCCTCCTACACTTCAGCAAACAAAGGTAAGATAGGAACCAATTTTGTAATATAAGAGTTCCTGACATCCTCACAACTTCTAGAAAATTATTTTCATCTTGTCATCTTTCCATCCCATGGGAGATACCCCACTGAAATTAATGGAGGTGCCTAGGAGACTAACTTCCCCCCTAACACAATCCACAGGATTATAAACTAGTCTTGACATTCTGGGGAAAGCTAAGCAATAAGTTCTTCACAGCATGAGTAAATACCCACACACACAATGGGCCATAACATTTTCCTATAATACTATGCTTTAATCCATGACCTTTTTTCCCCCCACTCACTGTCCCCAAAACATTTTTATTGAGCAAATTAATTTTAATGAAACATTTTAGCCACCTGCATCCTAGCACTGTACCTTGCTGTAAGCAGGTTAGTGTTTTAGTCAAAGATACTCTCTGTCTTTTCTCCATTCTGGCCCCTTGATAGGTTTCAGAGAGACAAGTAACTCAGAGTGTAACAGAGCACTCTAGGCAATAAAAGCAGCCTACTACAAGAGAGAGACACGTAACCATGGCAATGAAAGAACAAATATTCCATGTTAAAAAAAAGAGAGAACACTGTACTGAATGAAAACAGCAGACTGTCAGAGTAATAGCAGCCAATTATTAGCTGGCTGCACCTATACTAATTTTGAGGGAGCTGAAGCCTAGAAAAATACAACAAAACCAAAAGACACCCAGTTTCTTGAGGCTGGTGCAGAAAGACTACATTCTAGAGCAGGAGTTGCTATTTTTCCAAATGGGACTTTCTAGTTTCCATGACACTTCCACCACAGAGCTCTTCAGACTAATGGAATTGATAGCTTTTGCCATGGCTGTGCTGCACTGAGAAGTACTTCTTTTGGAGGCATGAAATCTACAGTATTGCTGCACAACACTCCAAGTACTACAGAACAACAGCAGATGCATCTTCAATTGGAGGGAAAAACCATAAAATAGCAATTCACATGAAAAGTGGATCTGGATCTTTATCACCTGAATCTAACATGCTTTAATTAGAATAATTTGGTTGGAAAAGACCTTTGAGATCATAGAGTCCAACCATACCTCTCCACTACTAAACTGTATCTCTGAGCACCTCATCCACCCATCTTTTAAACACCTCCAGGGATGGTGACTCAACCACCTCCCTAGGCAGCCTGTTCCAGTGCCTGAGAACCCTTTCAGTGAAGAAGTATTTCCTGACATCCAACCTGTACCTCCCTTGGTGTAACTTAAGGCCATTACCTCTTGTTCTATCAGTAGTTACGTGTGAGAAAAGACACACACCTGCCTCGCTACACCCTCTTTTAGGTAGTTGTAGTCAGTGGTAAGGTCTCTCCTCAGCCTCCTCTTCTCTAGGCTAAACAACCCCAGTCCCCTCAGCCGCTCCTCGTAAGGAGCTATTAAACTCTAGTATTCTTCTAGGAAATGGCAACTTCCTTTACATTTTTTCTGTTTAAAATCTGTGCAATTCTTTAGTTTGAATTCAGCAAAGTGCTAAATTTGTTTTTTATAATAATATCACATATATAATGCTTTACCTTGCAATCATCTAGTGTGTTCTGTGCAGAGATCAGACTTGTTGGGGTTTGTAAAGATCTCAGTCGATCACTTTGAGCTTCCAGCCAGTTCCGCAGAGTCTGTGCTTTGTTCTCATTTTCAGTAATATCCTCCAAAATATGTTGCAGGTCTTGTATCTGAAAGTTACAGAACTATTTTAATGTACTTAAACCTAGAGGTGGGGAGAAACAGGGCTCCCCCTTCCACGACAAAATTTGAAATGACAATACTTACATTGAAAATACTATTTAGAGAAAATATTTTGAAAGGAAAAGCTAAAAAGTTTTACTGGCTCTTTAGGATCTGACCTTTTCCCTGGGAAGAAAACAAGGCAGTGTGGATTGTGGAGCTTGCAGCCTGTGGATCTGACAAGCTGGGGTACCCTCGACTACATGGACATATTCATATGCAGTCTGAAAACCTAATTCTCCCTAAAACCCACCAACAAAGTTACTAATAAGCAAGGGACCTCAAGTCTCCTAACTTCAGTCTTGTCCCTGAGGATCCATTAAATCCTACAATGGAGCTCCTGGATAATGGTTAGAGGAGATAACTTTTTTCCCCCACCAATTTGAAATTTCACAATGGAAATTTTCAATTGTGCAGGAACTGAATTTTCCACTTGAAAATGTTTCTGGAAGACTCCATCAGAAAAACCTGGGAATTTTCTGTTTGATCAGCAGTCTTTGTATCTGGATTCATGGAGAGCAGCTTCTCCCAAAGCCCTGTAAATTTGTGAGAGAAACAAGAGTTGAAAGAGGAATGTGCTGGTGGGGGTATTCATTCCAGCAGTCTCATGTTTGCATTCTGGGATGCTAATCTTCCCCTGGTCTTTTCCATATCACCTGAGTCACACTAGCTTTTCTGGGCAGTGGGGCACACAAGCAATGGCATCTAATTCTGGATACATTGATTATTTCTATCCTCACTAAAATAAAGTAATTCTGAGGTGCTGCCTGAAATACATGTTCTTCAGAGAAACACAGAGGATGTGCTGGTGTAATCAGTCTACATGTAGAATTTGCCTATCAGCTGCTGATCTTTTAAGCACTCCTTTGGGAAAGCATATTTAATTACTGTGGAAGGAGGACACAGACCTAGAGTAACCCATTTCAGTGACCCAGGAGGACTGGAGCAGGGCTGGGAACTGATCCCTGCTGTGTCTTTTCCAGCAGGGTCATATATCCCTATTTGAATATGGCTGTCAACACTACTTACTTAGTAATTACTTTTTTGGCAAATCCAACCGCTACCACAAGAAAATGGGTGGTAGCTTAATATATTCCTATTTCTCATTCCCATCATATGGTATGTGGAGGGGTTGTTTGCTTTTTTTGGTGCTTTGTTTGCTGAGCAGGGCCTGGCTGTTTGTACCAACCAGTGTAGCACCTTTCGCTTCCACAAATCATCCAGTGCTTTCTCCCAGTAAGTTTTAAATACCCCAACTTTCACAGTACCCCTGTGAAATCAGCTTCGGCAGATTTCACTAACAGGTTCCTCTGCAGACACTACCCTGAATTCTTCCTTTTTCATAGTTTTCTCAAAATAAGTTGCCTTTACTGACATGTCACTGACTGTATTTTCTTTAAATGAGGGATCTATTTTTTTCCACCTAATACAGTCAACTAGGGTAAATCCCAGGCTGTCATGAAGAACATATTTTGCCTATTTTCCCTCCCTGCAAGTCACAGAAGAGTTTACCCTCACAGACCTTGCTGAAGTTTGGATGCCTGCCCATCAGCTGATCGCTGCCCATGAAACAGCAGGATGGACAGACAGCAGAGAGCACAGGGAGTCTCACTGTGTTCCACAGTGTTTTCAGGCTCAGAGAGAAAGGCTGCTAGCAAAATACAGAGCACTGGCACAGGCAAGATCAGAGTTGTGAGAGAGAAAGCAATGAGAACTCAATCAAACCTTTCTGTTCAGAGATGCCTGCAGCCTGTGCCACCGCAGGTTCAGCTCTCCAAGACACTCAGCAAATTCTGTCCTTTCATACCGCTTGCTTTCCACGTCACAAGTGCTCATCTGCAAGAGTGACTGGTTAACAAAATCTACTGTCCACTGTTTGAAGTTCATTTCCATCATATATTCCTGGAGGGGAAAAAAAAAAGAACAAAAATGGAAAACAATTAGTTTGGCAGTTTCAATCTGATCAGTTCCAGTGATGCTTCAAGGCACAGTTATGGGACATTCATGGTTTCTTCTAAACTATGGCCTAAAATATTTTTCTAAAAGAGACCTGTCTGTAGGAATAATTCTCAGTTTTTACCCTTCTGTATTTGCATAGCTATCTCCACTCACTGAAAGTTTTGCAGAAATCACTATCATTACGTGGGTACCTCAAGGTAAGAACAGGCTAGTGCCAGAGCAGGCAATAAAAACCTAGGGGTACCACACCCAGTAGTTTATCCATTGGACAATACCATCACACTGCCATGGGCCCAGACCAGGCTAAGACCAAGGCCTTCCCACATTCCTGTGACTCACAGACAAGAGCTTGTGCTCCATTATCAAAATATCTGGGAGGAAAGAGTGTCCTCCAGCACCAGTCCCTCTGACCACAGAGATGAGTGGGAAACTACAGGCAAAGTGAGAAGGACATAAGGGAATGCCTTTTAATGTCAGGAAGTCTTAGGACAAGGTGGGAGGAAGGAGTTTCTCACTGTATCTAGTGGTACGCAGAAAAAAGCCACCAGGGAATGCCACAGTAGAGGTACTCAAGCCATAGCTACTTCCTTGCAGGAATTCATGACCCAGATCCCAGCTTTCTTCTCAGCATACACATCCCCACGTTGCTGACAAGTTCAGAAGGCACACGTACAAACTGACCTCTAAATATCCAAAGGGTTAAAAACAGCACCTCACCTACATGTTACAACTTCCAAACACAACTGGTATAGACCAAAATGTCACATATCTGCTACACTAGGGCACTCTGAAAGAAGCGCTCACACTGGCACTTGCCTTACGTGCAATACCAGAGTGCCTGAGAACTGCAGCTGCAGAATGAGAACTGTCGTCCTGTCCGAGCGCAGAGCACCTCTCGGTAGCTCTGTAAGGGCAGAGTAAAATATGGCTCTGTAGGGATTTGTGGCCTGAGGTTGGGCTCCCTGGCATCTGTGGCAGTACAAGCATGGCTTGGATCTTTCCTCTGGCTGGGGCAATCAGCCTCTGCCATTGGTGCTTCAGCATCCAAACAGAGCCAAGAGTCTGCTGCAGCCTCTTTCTCTGCAGGGATGTTCATTTTGTCCCGCCCTTCCTAGCAGGTTCTCTCTTTTGAAGAAACATAATATTAAAAAACCCTGTTCTCTAGTGAAATGCATCCTGGCTGTGGAGCTCCAAAATTACAAGGTATTCCTTGTTGAAAAGGCAGACTAAAACACAGCACAAACAGAATCTGTTTTACTAAGGAAGCAAAGCTTTCATGTGCAACACATTTTATAATCTAAATGTGAGAGAGAGAACAAGTGAGACAGATGGGACAGCATGAGGAAAAGGAGCTTATAGCACAGCAGGCAGTAGGTGTATTGCAGGGCAGGCAGTGTTTTGTGCAGCATGGAAGCAAAAGGTTTTTATAAAGGAAGATGTTAAGTCACGTTTGAGACCATTGGAGAAACCCTCCTGAGAGCAAGGGGAAGGATACGACAGTGCCTGTAGGCTGCTTCCACCCTTGTTACAGCCAAACACATTGCAGAAGGCCCGGACTTACAGATTCCCATTTACCTTGGCCTTCTGAAGGAGGTTTCTGACTTGGGCAGCGCTACGTTGTGAATTTATTGGCTCCTCATGTCCCTGCTGTTCTTCCACATGGTCCAACCAGGTCATCAGTTCAGCGATAGCTTCCCGTGATGAAAGCTTTTCCATCTGAAGCTGGAGGTAAAGCATATAATGAATCCTCTACACTCTGCTTGTTAGGAGTATCAAGGAAGATGACATCTGTATTTTTAGAAAGGCTCAGGCACTATAATTGCAATTAATGGGGTATGAACTTGAAGCTGAGCCCTGAGCTCCAGAGGAGCATACGACTTTAATTAAGAAAAGTTTGAGAATTCAGAAATTTGAAATAAAATTCTTTCTAATTGTAATAGACTTTCATATAAAACTGTAAAGATGATAGATATGTGCAAAACAGCCCAGGAAGAACACTGCAATAATTAATCTGCAGTACAATATTGGGGATATTCTGAAAGCAAGATAGACACCTAATTAAGACAGAGGTGCTTTGGGGGCCTTGTGGAGGAGAAAACTGAATCACAGCAGCAACTTTTTAAAGTAATTATTTAGCTCAAACTGAGAGATAGCAGCAGAGTTTCTCCTCACCTGGTGAAGCCTTTCTTGGATGGCTGGGAGCTGCACAATCAGTTCTCCCCATTTTTGCTCAAACTTTGACAAAGATGACCTAAGTGCTGCAGTATCACCTTGCTTCATTTGAAAGAGCTGGTTGGCAGTGCTCACCACAGATGACTTCAGGGAAGATTTTTCATCAGCTTCCTTAGAGAATGCCTGAGGTGCATGGGAGAAATTTAAGAGAGAGTAAATACATATCTATTTAAATAAAGAAGACAAACCAGGTTTTTGGTCACAGGATGAACTGCCTTAACAAACAGATTTTAGCAAGCTTGTAAAGTTCAGAAAACCTAAACTCAACATGTTCTGGCAGCAGGTAAGGCCTTTTCTGCCCACCTTGATACAATGGTAATAGCACCTTTTGCTCCACAGGGACTGTGAGTATCCCCATCTTCACTTCACACTGCGGTCCAGGGAGAAATCTCAGTCCTGCAGTCTCTAGCCAGCTCACACCTACCAGCCCAACCTTCATGATGGTTTGCTATCCCTACCAGTCCAACCATCATGATGGTTTGCTATCCTTACCAGTCCAACCTTCATGATGGTTTGCTATCCTTACCAGTCCAACCTTCATGATGGTTTGCTATCCTTACCAGTCCAACCTTCATGATGGTTTGCTATCCCTACCAGTCCAACCTTCATGATGGTTTGCTATCCCTACCAGTCCAACCTTCATGATGGTTTGCTATCCCTACCAGTCCAACCATCATGATGGTTTGCTATCCTTACCAGTCCAACCTTCATGATGGTTTGCTATCCTTACCAGTCCAACCTTCATGATGGTTTGCTATCCTTACCAGTCCAACCTTCACGATGGTTTGCTATCCCTACCAGTCCAACCTTCATGATGGTTAGCTTTCCCATTGTGCAAGACACGCTCTGTCAGGCCTCACATTAGCGCTGAACCTCCTGGCTAGTCACACAAGGGGAGCACAACACCAGAGGGCAAAGACATGAAATGCAATTCAGCATGTTTCTCTTCCCTGACTTTGGCTCACCATCTTCACAACCCACTGTCTTCACCTCTTGCTCCCTGAGCCCACGCTCCAGATTCAGTTGGTAAGTGGCCCATCAGTTTGACTGAACTGCTGTATCCAGTATTTGGCATTCAGAGCAAGACAGAATTACGTGCTGTTACGCTGTAGGTGCATCAGAGATCCTGGCTGAGTTGTGCTATGTTGCAGCTGAGAGCTCATTGCGAGAGGATTTCATTCTGATTTAGGCACTCTGGCTGGCCTCGCAATCTGAAGGAAGGTCTTTGGTGGCCTCCCATCACCATGGTTCCCCACACAGATAATGGGGTGGTTTTGGGGCACACATACATTCAATCCTATATTATGTGGGCAGTTTCTGGGTCACGGCAAACACAAAAGCTACTCAGAAGGGTCATTATCATTGGAAGTCACAATGTCTTAGGTAAACCTGGCAGGAGAAATTACTTACAAAAAAGCTGTTGATGTTATCCCTGATGGTGGGAAGATCTTGTGACACATTGAGAGACTGCTCCTTCCAAAAATTCATTCTCTGCAGAGCAGAATCCAGCCATTTCATTAATTCCTCCGAGTCTCTGTTGTAGCTACAAAGAGGAAACAAAACACACAAACATACATCTAGCTGAGTCTAGGATACACTTCTCACCCTCCACGCTGTCCTCCTCTCTGGGAGGAGGCATGTGCTATTCTGGTACCTAAGCTGCTACATGCTGCAGAAGCATGGCTACAGTATGGATCGATGTGCAACACAGCAGTTTTGCTGGAGGTACACTCGAGACTCTTCCCATCGGCTCTTTTCAGCTCATCTGCTCTCCCTGAAAACATCCTCTTCTGTCTTCACTCAGCAGTTGCCAGGGCAAGCTCACATGGGTGAAAAGAGCTTTGCTGGAGGTCAAAACCACCAGAGGAGATTGTGCACACTGCAAGATATAGTGCAGAATACACACTGCAGGGGTAAATACCCACTGCCATGCTCGGTCCACACTCTGGGTCCAGCCAACTTGAGCTCAGAGCACACAGACCAGGTACAGGGCTTGCATTCACAGTAGACCAAAATGCTTATGGCAGCATGATCAGAGCTTCTGTTACTATTTTCAACATACAAACTGCAGCATGATGCAGCTGACTCTCACCTAGATGCACTAACTTTGCAATGGCAGCAATCAGAACATTGTTCCTACAAAAGTAAGCAGGAAGTGAAGCACTTGTCTACACAGTGAGAAGAGATCAGCTGTGCGATAAAGGGCCACTTTTCTTGATCACCACTGCTTTTTTTCATCCTTTTCTCATTTTTAAGTTAAAGGAGCTATGTTATTTATTAATTCACTGTCATGTTTCAGAAAAGACATGTATAGAAGGCCAGAAACTAATTTATAGCTAATTATCTTTATCTTGCTTTCCAGTTATACCCACCTGACCAAGAGTTTGAGTAATGTTTGAAGTCGCTGTATTTCATGGCCAACTTTTTTGGTTAAGGACAACCACTGCTCTTCCATCTTCCTGATCTGGCTTCTTATTTCTGGACAGCTCACAGCAGTCAGCAATTTCTTCCCTTCCTTCACCATCTGGTACAGCCTGGCATGCTTTTCATCAACACTGCTTTTGATTTGCTATCAGAAAATGGGAAGTTTGCAAAACAGTAATATTTTTGAAACTGAAAACACAGCTAGCCAAACACAAATCATTTATTCTAACATCTTAATCTCACGTTTCCTCTGACATGTATTTTATTTTCCAAATGAAAGGAATCTGTACTTTATTACAAGCAAAAGGGACACAGGTGTGGTTTTTTTTTTCTTTGGATAGATCAAGACAGATCTCAACATAATTTCATGCATTATCACAATGACTGTGTTGTGATCTGATGGTCTTTCTTTCACACATCTAAACCTCAGGCTATGGACTAACACTCTTTATCAGATTTGGATGCATTTTCCAAAGATATGACTGTCCCCAGCAGAAAGCTATTGCCCTCCTGTCCTTAGAGGGCCTTCTGGCTCTATCCTATTTAAAAAAAACATTACCAGTGCTTTGAAGGAAGCTGTTGGGATAATTATTGAATAATGGTGGCAGTGAGCAATGAAGAGTGAACAGTGAAGACATTAAGTAAGAGATATAGGAGTGTTCTGGTTTGTTTAGACAGATGAATAAAAACAAAGCATCATTTTACCTTCACTGCAAATTCAAAATGACAAAAGGGGAAAAAAAAAAATCCAGGGAGTAGATCAGGTAGAATGGAGCAATTTTGTGATGTGCAAGTACCTCACTTCTCTCCAGGCAGAAGGGGCTTGTAAAATATTTATTATTAATAGGAATATTTCTCCCACAGGAATTAAGCTCCAGAGAATTTTACTCTGCTCTGTCCTCGAAGCTGTGAACCTCTAGTGCTGAGACTCACCCCAAAAGTATCTTCTAAAGCCTTACTACTTTCTTTCTGATGTCTTAAAGACAAAGACTTAAGAGTAAAGAGCTAGTGAAGAACATAAAAAAATCCTCACCAAAGGAAACAAGGCAACTTACAATCAAATATGTAAATATTTCGTGTCTCCTCAGTGTGACAGGCACCAAAAGCACCAGAAGGCCACTGTGATTGTAAATATCTACCACTGATTTATTTCAAAGCTTTACTACAGCTCAGAATTTTCTGAGAATGTCCAATGACCTCTTTCATGCAGCCAACTAGATTAAATCACACTATTCCTTTTTGCCTTTATAGTCTAAGCACTCTGAGGATGCAGCACTAAGTTTATTGAACACTATTTCTTCTTAATTTTATAAAACAACCATAAAGGCTGCTTTTATATCCTTATATTTATATGTGTTTAAAACATAGATAAAATGTTTCCAACTGGACTTGATGTTCTAAATAAAAGTGTAGCTCTTCCAACAGAGATGAAGCAGGGAACAAACTATTTGCCATTCTAGACAAAAGGAATTTTATCCTCTTTGGTCAGACAGAAATCATGGCATCTTATTTTGAATTCTCAGGATTTTAGAAGGAGCTGGTAAACCTCCTATGGCAGCCAGGGGTTCAGATATTTGAAGGCAATGAGTTGATTCTCCTCTTCCATTGGTTTTACATCATGGCATGAAAGCCACTCCTGAATTACAGAGAAGTGTCTCTGTGTTCACCCCAATCCTCCCTGATCCATGTGATCTGTACACCATCTTCTCCCAAATATTTGCATTTGAAGACCAAGTTCTAAAGTAGCTGTAGCCATTACTCCCACTTAGATGAACTTTTAGCCCCTGGCTGAAATTAGCAGCCCTATCCTCTGCTACTTTTAAATGTAACACAGAAGTTTTCAGCACTCATCCACACACAGACAAGGACACAAAGAAAATAAGAGCCCTGCAAACTAGCTTCTCCTCATGTTCTAACTAATCTTATTACCAGCTCTACAGATCCCCAGGGAAAACTAGTCAGAGAAATACACATAAATACCTGTAGAAGTGCAATCCTTTCCATTAATCTTTCTTCTGTTTCTTCAACCAAATTCACAGAAGGCAAGATGGAGGTGAGTGCCTCTAACTCCTTATTGAAAGCTAGGCATTCATCATCAAATTCCATCCATTCCTAAAAGATAGGTTGCATCATTAACATAGCACACATCTATCTCTGCATTTTTGCTACACCAAACTGAGGCCTTAGTGCTTATTCTAGCACCAGCAGCTCTTGCTTTAATGAAATAGAACACAAAAACAGGTGAATAATATGGAAATACTAAAGTCAGACACAGTTTCACCACAGATGAATGAATTAATTCTTGATCTTCTTGAAGATTTCTTATTTTAAAATGTTACACTTAATTTCTTATTCTTTAGGAGTGTTTTAAGATAAATTTTTAGGTTTTATTTTAAAGTGCTGCCAGTATTTTTGAGCCTTAAATGGCTCTCCTTTCAGTCCAGGCACTCAAAAATTACTGGAAGAAGTCATAGTGTCCCATCTATGTTAGATTAATGGGTTGAAATGTCCACTTTCAGAGGTTTTCAAGGAAAACACTAGTTTACTGACACACACAGAACAAGTAATAGATTGTTGCCAATGCAGATAGGAAAGGACAGCTACTAGCCAAAGAATCACTGGTGCAGAAAGGGTTCCCCTAGACACAATTCTTCTCCTTCTTCCCTCCAGCTTTTACTCTGGGTTTCTTTTGACTCATTACCTTTAACAGCATCTCTAAGTGTATACCATACTGGCAGGCCTTCTGCTCCAGCAACTTGACTTCATTCACCAGTTCTCTCCAGAATTCCTCTCTCTTCTGTAGGATGGAGGGAGACACTTTCTTGGAAAATGTTTGCATGAAAGCCATGTGGGCCATGAGGTTGCGGAAAAAGTCCTGAAAATAAACAAGTTAAAGCTTCATCTTTAAGAGAGATCACACACCTGTAGCAGGAGTACAGCAAAGACAGACGACTCACTGAGAAGAGCAGCCAGTTTCAGGGTCTCTCATAGTTGGGAGTCAGGAGCCTTCTACCCAAATTCTGCATCACCCCAAGATTAGCAGTTACTGATCTTTTTATAGTTAGTCAAAAACCAGTGATAGAACAGAGTAAAATATTTTCAGTTGAAAGGGACCCACAACAATCACCTAGTCCAACTGCCTGACCAATTCAGGGCTGACCAAAAATTATAGCATGTTGTCAAGGGCATTGTCCAAATGCCTCTTAAACACTGACAGGCATGGGGTATTGACCACCTCTTGAAGAAGCCTGTTCCAGTGTTTGATCACCCTCTTGGTAAAGAAATGCTTCCTAATGTCCAGTCTGAACGTCCCCTGGCACAGACGAGTTGCATACACTATTTTTATTTTTTCATTTCTAAAGAAAAAAGATCTACATCTATACCTTCAGTTCATACGAAATACAGAGATGCTGTATGAAGATGATGGAAGGAAGAGTATAACTATAAATAAATTGATAGTTTAGCATAAGGTAGTTATCACCAGACATCCATTATCCAGTTTGTTTCACCTGGACAGAAAGTGACTCCAAGCACATGCTGTGTGAGCATCCTGGTAACTCCTGATAACCAGGGCAGGGAAAATGGCTTTTGTAGTTTTTGTTTGCTTTTGTAAATCAATGTATGTATATTTGGACTGCAGATAAATTATCTGTTTTCCTTTGTAAATAAATTCCTAACATTCTGCTTTGGTAAGAGCAATTTGTGAGTGACACACCATTCCTATGGCTCTGGAGTACTGTTTTTCAGTGTTTGGTATCCTGAAGCAATTCTTAAGAGAGTTTAAGTTACATGGAGCAGTTAAATCAAGGTGTTGACATGAAAGAGACATCTTCAAGTGACTAGCATTGGCCAGGGCTTTTTGCAAAGTGGCAGGATGGTGAGGATGCAGGTGCATTCTCATCCATCTCCCATCAGGCATGTAGCAGTGGGGTACAGGAGACACTGGGCTGCCAAACGGAGGATCTAAACTATCCTCCCTTCACAAACAGAGCTGTTATGGGTAAGTTTCCTCCATCAGATCATGACAGCACAGAATGCTGAAAGCAAAGGCTCAACTCCCAATTGCTAGACAGCAACTTCAAGAACCTCACTACTGATTTAGTACCAGATGTGAGAAGGATGTGTGTTTCCCTCACACATCAGTATGTTCCGAGGTAAGCCAAAGTAGAATTAGACTGGCAAAACTGAAATCCTCATCTGCTTTGGTCTGCTAAAAAACATTGCTTTCTTTTCTGCACTTACTCCAGTGCCTCCCATATGCTATGAGCTAGTTATTCTTCTCCGTGACACTGGAGAGAAATTGGTCACAGAAAACAGTGCTCCTGCTATGCTGATCTGAACAGTGCTGTGATAAGCATCTGATACCTTGTGATTTTCCAGGTGAGACTGTAGAGCTGCTCTGCTTTTTGTTAGCTGCTTTGGATCTTGTGCAATCTTCTCTTGTCCAATAGCTACCAGCTCTGCAAATCCATGAAGCAAGTCTTCATATTGGCTCTCGCTGATGGAAGGAGAGTTCAGCTCTGCATACTTTGCTTTCAGAATCCTCCACATGTCATCCAAAACATCCTACAACGTGAACACAATTTAGTGATTCATGAAGGACAGAAATGAATCCTGCAAACCAGCACACACAATTGCAGAATGCAAAACAACCAATAGCCTTTTGAGGCTAAAAATGCATTGTGTAGAAGAATCAAACCTTGCTGTTAAGTGGAAACTATACTGTGCTCTTACCTCTAACTTATAAGCTTCCTGGATTAAGGTGATAGGTAACTGAAGTCTTTCCCCATGGCCTCTCAGTTTTGCTACTTGGTTTTCAAAGTTTTGCAGCTCCAAAGCACAGGCATCAGTTTTCTGAATTAAAGATAAAATAAGCTATTAGGAAGAGTTCTGTTCCATTAAACTTTCCATTATCACTAGCGGCACAGTAGATTCAAGGACTGGATCTGTGCTGTGCTACCACTTCATAAGCTCACAATGAGACACTGAGACCCAACAACCTCACAAGCTAAATAGACAAGACTGTTCATGACACAGTTTACTGGGTTCACATGGCATGGCCAGGAAGGGAATTCAGGTCTTCTGTCTCATTCCAACATTCAACATGCATTTCAGTTTACTAATTCAAGAGCAGCCTTTAAAATAAATAATGGACTCAGAAAATATCATTTTTTCTTATGAATTAGAAAGACTCAGTCAGGGACAGATTGAGATAGAGGCTCTGTGAAGCAAGGGAAGTTATGTATTTCTGGCATTCCTTTTCCAAGAGTGGCTACTTGACAGAGTATATCTAAGGCAGCAGTCCCTGCCAGGGAATTCAGCAGCCCTGAACGCAGCTTTCAGCCTGGCAGAAAGTTATGCCTGTAAACAAGCTTATGAGCATGTAACAAAAAAGTTTCAGGACAGTGTCTTTGCTTCACCAACAGGTAGACAGATAGACAATGACTATTCTGGGGAAGATATGTAGTCTATTAATTTTTAATTATCTGCTAATTCCTGTGAAGGTCAAAGAAAATAGCTTAAGTGGTCAAATGCCATATGATAAAGTGCTCATAAATGCTGAGCAAGTAGATATAAATACTGGAGTCCTATTTCCACAAAGAAAAGCTACTTCTGCATAAGAAAAAGCATAACATGTGAAGTGCTGTACTTTTCATAACTTTCTTTCTTCCCTGCTGTAGTGTGGGGTGTATTCGCTCTGAGAGGTTGTGGAGAGGCTGGTTCTTCCACTCCAACTACTAAAGGGACTGGAATTAGGTTTGATTATGAATTAGGGTGTAGTAAAAGAAGAAAAAAAAAAAAGGGGGGTGGGGGGGGCAGCGAATACTGAACTCTCTCCTTCCCCCATTCTTATAACCTAAGTGAGACTCAAGCTTTAGAAAATCTGAAACTTAATAGATCACAGAAAACTGGAAACAATACCTAATGCTGTGAGTTTTTCCTCTCATTTCCTTTGAATGAAATTACCTGAAGCTGTTCAGAAACATTATGTCCACCTATTGCATTCAAGCACTGTTGGAGAGCAGCTTTTTTCTCAGTTAACTGATCACAGAGCAGCCTGGTTTCATTCTGCAAAAGAAACAAATATCAGAAGTGTATCACATATCAGGAATATACTAATGACCAGACAAAATTGCACAGCAAACAAAATGGTTACCTCATGGCAAAACACTTTTTTCCTCTTCAAAAAACAAAATAAAGTATGTGCATTGTGGGCTTAAAGCAGTAATCTGTAGAGGCAAATTCTGTAGTCTGTGTAGTGTAAAAACACAGACTACTCTGTCTCAATGATCCTCTATGACTCTCAAAATCTGTGAAACTGACAGAGAAACAAATTCTTCTCCTCTGAAAATGAGTAAATGAGCCCATTACTGGCAACTGATGGAGCTGCCTGGATTCTGCATAACTAAACATTGCAAGACTAGTCCTGCTACTGTTTGGAGACAACATCCCAGTGTTCTTCAGAGGAACTGGTTTATTATTCAGTAGTAAAGAGCAAGGCTGACTTGCAGATGATGAGCACACTGGAGTTTTGATGGACATTGGAAACTGTATTTCAAAGACCAGGCTTTTCTTTCCTTACTTCAGCCTAAATACCTGATCTGAATGTTTTCCAGCAACAGCTCATAGATTTAGCCCATCACAAGAATCTATAGGAAAGTTTCTCACTACCTGCTTTTCCAAAAAAAGAACAAAAAAATGCAAATTTGCAAAACTCTGGCATCTGCTACTGTGGAACAAAATTTAAAGGAACAGTAAAGGGTCAAATCAACCTCCAATCCATAGCTAAAAGTAGCCCAGTATGGGACATGGCACTAAAAGGGAAGAAGCCTGCCTCCTCTGAGTGCACAGAGCAGCAGAAAGAATATACAAAGTTCTCCCTGGCCTAATCCCTACACACAGGAACTTGCTTTAGCCTGTAGCTCAGCATGCACAGGACCCCAGATTACTCCCATCCTTTCTGCATGCAATCAAGCCCTCCAATGTAGTCAGCATTGCAAACAGCACCATAAACAGCAGAATTAATTTGCTTCTTGAGATGCCAAGACAAGTTTGTTTAGTATTGGAAAAAAAAAAAGAAAACCCATTATAGATGGCTAATCTGTAACCCAAACGCATTAGCACCGACAGGTCTAAAAGATGCTGTGAAACAAGATGTGCATTTGGCACTGGAGTACCTGATAATTGCTATTATGATCCAGCCCAGCTTTCATTGAGCTGCTCCTTGAAGCAGTGGCAGCTTGAGTTTGTTCCAGCCGTGCCTGCAAGTTGTCAAAGCACTCACAGAACACATCTGTGCTCCCACCAGCGCAACTAATAGACTTTAGAAGATCATCCTTTTTATCACTCAGATCAGTGTGAAGTTTTTGAAGCTCGACAGAAAGAGTCTAAAGAGTTGAAAGAAAGATAACATGAGTGAAAATGGTCTCTGTCCAAGGACTCTTGACTGTAAAAGGTAGCAAGGACTCAAGTTGATAATTGTTCTTGAAAGGCATAGGCCCAAATCTGTGCAACAGCAAAGTTTGGTGGCATTATTCCAGCAAAACAGAAAGGAAATATCAGGCTGTATATATTCTGTTGTAACAGAAATCCACTGGCACTTCCCCTTCCCTGGGTGCTTTAGGACAGCTTTACCTCATAAAGAGCCTGCTGCACGGCTGCCTCTTCGGGGGAGAGAACTGAGGTGTTCAACATCTCCTCCATGTTATTCAAACATCGGCTGATGGCCAGAAGCAGCTCAAACAATTTTCTGTCCAAATTGGAAGAGACTTCCTCTGCCACATTATCCTGGGTAAAGGCAAGTTAGAAGTTTTCAGTACTTTCAGTCAAGGCATGGCTAAGATTTATTCACTCGTATAAGGTTAGAGGTTCAGTCAGCTAATAATAAAATTGAATTAATGAAATACTGGGGAATAGACCTGGATGAAACAGTTATATGCATGTTACATTTAGAGCTGTCAAGGCCAAAGCTGAGACAAAGACTCAGTATGTACTGGGAGTGGGTGTGGTCTTACAGGTCTCTCATCTCAGGAATGGGCACAACACAATCTGTTTTGTCAGCTCCAATACTGCAGATTTACTGAAATCATTCACAGGCTCCTTGCTTTGTAGAGTTGGAGGAGTTTTACCCATACTGGCAAACCTTTGGATTCAGATAGCAGAAGTATCATAGCTGAAACACGAAATGTTTCCTCTCAAAACCCTAAGCTGATTTCTACATTATAGTCCATACCTGATGCAAAAGCTACACCACAGTGAATGCCACCTGCCACAATATTGGTTACATTTCCCAGTGCCCAGTGTCTGGTGTCTAGAATCCCTGGCATTTTTTGCAATGCTAGGTTATGCCATTTTTATTTTACCTGTGCATGCACCTCATTTGCTTCTTGGCTTAGGTCTCCCAGTTGGACAGTGTAAGTTTTCAGTTCTTCCACAGTTGGGGTTCCTGCACTAGTGAATGTGCCTCGGGGCAGAATGTTCATCTTTGTGGTAATCTAACATTTGGAGAAAAAAAAAATTGCAATTAGGTGAAGAGCTCGAATGAAGACAGTTATGGGCAAGGAGATAACAATCCTCTCAAAAAGCATTAAAATGAAGTTTCAAGGCATTGATATAAAGCACCTGGAGAGCTGGGTTCCCTTTTTCCTGGCAAAAATTAGCTGGGTAGGGTATGCCCTGATGGGAGATTGACTGAAAAAGGGGCCTCAGATTCACAGCTTTAAGGGCTGCAAGTTGTAGTTTGTGTTAAGGCAGCCCTGCTGCCCACTGCACTGTAAGTCTTGCCTGAAAAAGAGCTGACATTCATCCTCTTACAGAACTGATATTCTTCCATGTAAAGCAGTAATTTCAGAGAGCAGGGTAATTCTAATTTAATGTGAACAAAACTGTTAATAACAGAAATTATAGTTTTTTCCAAGCAGTAAAATTCTGCAGTCTGGTCAGAATAAATATATAACATGCTTTTGTTGCAGTCCAAACTCCACTTTTGATATGTGAGAAAGAGAAAACACAACGGTGAATGGTAGAACAAAATTCAAGCCAGAGATCTGTTTTGACCAAAATGTTCTCACTTGCAAGAACTGAGACTTAATCCACATCCACGAAAATCACCTGGGAGCTTGCTGGCTAACTCATAGTTCTCTTGAAAGAATTAAGCAGATAACATCTGGTCTGAATGTTAACTATGAGGATTCACCTATGTGCTCCCACACTATGCTTAGTAGTCACTACTTCAGAGACATTTTTTACCTCAAAGTAAAATGAAAAAAAAAATATCATGAAAACAGTATGGAGTAACAATTTCCTCTGGAGAATGCTTGCACAGATTTCAGTTATCTGATGAAGAGACATGATACAATGATGCAGGATGATATCTTTACCACAAACAACTGCCTGCAGAAAGAGTGTTTTACAGAACTTAAACGGACCTGAGGTTCCACAAGCTGGCAGAGAGGAGATTTCATCCTTGATGACAGCTCTTGTTGTAAATATTGCCATTTATTACCCGTTTGGTCCTTTGCAGCCAAGGCAGGATCAGGCTGCTTGCTCTTTGGATCAGATTCTCCATTGCTGTATTGAGAAAACATTGTTAAAATGGCAAATACTGAAGCAAAATAAGCAAAATTAGATTTGTGAGACTAAGATTAGTTTGTGGTCTAAGATTAGTTTCTGTTACTCCTGCTCCAAAACCAGAGTGAAACCAAGTGCATGGATGATTTTTAATCCAACCTTTGATACATTTATCTGGGCTTTTCCCTTCCCTTGAAACACCCTTGGGGCCTGTTGGCAGCCTCCATCTGTGAAATGACAATATGGGGAGCAAGGTGCATGATCCCAATGTCCCCTTTCCAAAGATGCTGGTTTAAAATCTGGTTGGGTATCTCCATGCATTTGTACAGCACTGGCTGAGAACAGAGATACCCAACTTGCCTCCAGATGGGCCTGGTTTAGTTTGTGGCATGTGTCAGTCCTGCCTGATACCAACACTGACTCTAAACACTGGAGTCAGATCATTATCAAGAAGGCTGTCACATAAATGAGACTCCATTTCTCTAAAGAGTTGATGGCAGAAATCTCCCATCTGCAATTTTTCTTCTAAAGCCACACATCACTGCCCAGAACCAACAGTGCCACTGCAAAGTTTCAGCAGGTGCAGGCACTCTTACATCACTGAATCTGGTTGCTGATTTTGTTATTTTGTACCTTGATTCTAATTCCTGAGTCACGCTGTCCTGAAACTGTGGCTGCATTTTTTCCACACACGACTCAATGAAGTCAATGAGGCGTTTCTGCTCAGCTGCTTTTACTTGCAGATCCTGTGCAGAGAGAACAGTGTGAACAGCAAAGTAAGTTATGTGCACTGATTTAATGTGAATCTTTAGCTTCAAATTAATGATCAAAAGCAATGTCCATATATAGATTCAGATTTCATTATACATCAATGCTTCAAAGATAGGAGATTGGAGGGATGGGTGATGCCATCTAAATCCTTATGTCACAAGGCAAGTGTCAGGATACCATCCAGCTCTGTAGTATTACTAAACCTTTTGGACATGAGATTTTAGGGGTGAGGCCTTTCTCCATCTTGATGAATTCCCCTAACTCTGGAGGAGAGAGGTGGCTGAAACCTACCAGCTGACAGACCTGATCCCACAGTGAAAACTGGAGCAGGTAATAAATGCAGCTGTCCCTGACACCGACAGGGGATGTGGAGCAGCCTGGCTCCTGGACAGCAGGAGAATTACCTGTGGGTGCTGGAAAATATTATGCCAAATGAGTGGCTGTTCAGCAACAGCAAGCTGTTGCATGCTGGAGCCATTTGAGTGCAGGATCTCAAATGAGGGGAGACCTTACCACTGTCTACAACAACCCAAAAGGAGGCTGTAGCGAGGCAGGTGTGTGTCTCAGAATTCTCCCAAGTAACAAGTGACAGAACAAGAGGAAATGGCCTCATTACACCAAGGGAGGTTCAGACTGGATATCAGGAAAAATCTATTCACTGAAAGGGTTATCAGGCACTGGAACAAGCTACCTAGGGAAGTGGTTGATTCATCATCCCTGGAGGTATTTGAAAGATGGTTAGATGAGGTGCTCAGAGATACGGTTTAGTAGTGGACAGATACAGTTGGACTCTATGATCTCAAAGGTCTTTTCCAACCAAACGATTGTATGATTCTATGATTCAAGGGGCTCTGGGTCAATCCCTTCCCAGTTGTGAATCTCTAAAGGGAGATCTGTTGTGGAGAAGGCTTCCAGACTTGACAAGAGGACAGAACCCATAGATGCGGTTTGTTGAAATGGCAAAAGAGGAGCTGTCTTGGACTTACCACACACAGAATCAGCAAGGTATGAAACACAGTTGCTACTCTTGAAAGATTTCTGTCCACTTCCATTCACTCAAAATTTCATCCATTCTAACCTGCTGCTAAAAACTTCACATTTTTCTCCTTGACAGTTACAAGGATTGTTTTGCTTTTCCTGTTAGCAGATTAATTGATACTAACCCTCCATTCTTTTTGTCTGACCAAATTATAGGGATGTGTAATTTATGCTTGCAAATTTGCTCATGCACCTGGATTATCTGTGCTCACGGAGATATTTCAACTGGAGCCTTTACCAGCACTAATTCTCTCCCTTTCAGACTGTGCTCCTCCAGCACCAGAGGCTGCTCTTACACAAATACATCAGGTGGGCTTCTCCAGCCCCTTGCACAACAGAGTGGGAATTGGCTCTGAAGCTGGGAGTTACTGTCTCACCCACTAGGAAACTTTTCAAAGAGTGTGTAGCTGTGGCATAGGAGAGCTGGCAGAGTTAGTGCCCTTGCTATTTATGCATTCTTCAAAGAGAAATTTACTGCTTAAAGGCCTCTCTGCTGTCATACTGTCACAGACAAATATCATGGCATTTTAAAGGCATTTAAATAAACAAGCCAAAACCAAAAAAAATTTTATCCTTTCCCTGTACTCCTTGCAAAATCCTGACCTCTTTCACTGAGCACTTAAAGCAGAAAAGACGTTGATCAGACACTTATTAAAAATCTACTACTTGCTGCAAACTACAAACAATTATACAGCATTGTGTAAAGTAGAATAATAGCAAGTCTGACGTTTCTGATGGACTTTTCTCCCCCCTTGCCTCACATGGTGAGCTCTAACTGTTCTTCTGCAACTACAGCACAACAAAGCACCATGACTCTCACTCTTGCTCCGCATAGCATTCATATGCTTTACCTGCTCTTCATTGCATTTGTCTTCCAGCATCATCTGGACTTTTTCTAAATTGCATTTCACTTCCTTCAGCTTCAAGGAAAGAGCCTCTGTCTCTTGTTGGTAGTCTGCACTGTCTCCACAATCTTCCAGTAAAGAAAGTACCTTTTGTTCAATCTCTGATAACACCACCTAGAAGGGACACCAGTCAGTTATTCATTCTTAGAAGTACAACACTCCTTTCCTGATAACATTCTGAAGTCACTGATCACACTTCCCTTGTCTGAAAAGAATAGAAACATACAGGCAAAAAGAGAAATAGCTGCAAACCCCTGTAGATTTTCTCCAATATTAGATTAGATTTTCTCTTTTTATTCTGAACAATTACATGAATTTTACACAGAGTTAGTCTTAAAATTGTTTCAAACAATAGCCTCTGCAGGAGGTTATATTAGCTCAGATATGGAGTAATAAATGAGGAGAGCAGAAATTATAGACTATTTGGATGCAACAAAGAAGAAAACACACCCCCATGGAAGAAAAGGAGGCAGTGCACAGACTGATCATATCATCTTTTGGAAGGAATGATGCTGAATTACCAAAACATAGTAAAGTTACCAAATGTCAGCCAGGCCATTGTAAACTACTGGGATCTGTTTTTTGAGTCAAGCTGCTGTGAATCAAATGCACCTCTGCATTACCTTAACATCACGTTTTTAAGGTGAGTGTGGTGACAGGTATCATGGCTCAACTGCAAAGTAATCAACTGCAGTAAATTAACTGCTTTACATCATATGTCCATATCTAGAGACTTGCTGCTTCATGCTATGTGTATTTTTCTGCGTAGATCTTGACTAGGCTAGAAAACCCCACCACTAAGTTCACCTCTTAACACTGAGCCAAACTGTTAAAAGCCAACAGGAATTCAGCCATGCTTACAGCTGCCTGAAGCCTGCTTGTTTTTGCAGGTTGGAACTGCCCTCTCGAAGCCTATGCTGGCATGAGCCCTGAATGGGATCCAGACACAGCCAGCTACTTAGGTGCATTCAGGATCCTGATTCCCACAGAGTTCAGCACCTGAGCACTTGGCTGAATCACAGCCTAAACACAGAGGCATTTCTTGGCATGGACTCAGTTCCTATTAAAAAAAAAAACCCCACTCAACAACAACAAAACAGCTGGAAATGTCTCCTAGTAATTTAAAATGTGGATATTTTGATATTGGCTCCTTTACAGTGAGTGAAATTTATTGCTTTAGGTAGACTCAGTGCTTGAAGCAAACTGGCACACCAGACTGACATCACAGGGAACTTCAAAGTAACACGCCTGTATGTTCTCTTTTAATCTGCTGGCCAGAGACAAAAGCTGCATGCCAGGACTTCCACCCACCCCAGCCCCTCATGCCAGTCCTGTTCTCCTCCACTCATTTTCATCAATAGGTACCACCCACTCCTTTCCTTCCACTGCCATACGAGGCAAGAGGCTGCCCTGGCAGTAGAGCAGTAGATCCAAATATCGCCACTGCTCACAGAGCACAGGGGGAAAGTCCCTGTCTTTCTACCTATGCTGGCCGCTTCTTGCAAAAAGTGCAAAAGACGAATTTACCAGCTTGGAAGCTACCTTATACCAGTCTTTTAAATCACTCTGACAAAAACAGAAAGTGAAAATGTCAAAATAAAAATATTCCTTATTTTTCTAGATGATTTATCGTGGTTGAGACCAATGAAAAACTGTTTTTTAATAGAGAATTCAAACTATGGTTAGCTATGTTTCTGAAAATAATCCAAAGAAAAAAAAAAAAGCTTTAAAAATTCTCAAGAGTTCCACCTAAATCCCCTAGATGCATAAAGATCCTAATTCTAAAAATAGGTATTTTAACTAAGCCCTTGGAAAGCTGCACCTGAAACTGAAGCCAAGCGGTTATCTGTTTTCTGCAGTGTAAGGAAGTCGATTAAGCAGTGAGAGGAGAAGCAGTAACATAGCTTTTCTGCAGACACACACCCCAGGGAAGGGCAACTCGTTTGGATGACAGCAGCAAACTGACCACTCTGTCTTACCTGGCAATCAGCAAGCTGCTGTTCCACCATCTGCTGCGTTTTGGGGTTCTGGGGCTGTGACCTCAGGAACATTTTGGTTCTGTCTAGCCACCGTTCCAGCTCTGCAACCTGGGCCTGGCATCTCTGGAGGACCGTTTCTGGACCAGACCTACCGCAACACACCTCTTCTTCCGAATTTCCCGCTTTCCCTCGAGAGCCCTGGGTAGCGCTGGGGACAGGAGGCAGCTTGTCACCCTGAATCAAAGCACATCAAAGAAACGTGGTTATCTATCTGGATTTTCTTTCTTTCCTCTCCTCTTACCAGTGGGAAATGTTTAACTTTCACATTCACAGAGCTCCGAAACCACCCTGCCACCGTGTTCCCAGATTAAAAAAAAACAAACAACAAAAAACAGAAGAAGGAAAAAAGAAAAAGAAAGGGAAACTCAGCAGCCAGGCAATCCAGGATCTGGTGTAACAGGTTTCCAGGCAGCAATTTGCATTTGCACAGGTATATCTAAACGCACAGGAAGTGGCATGACTCACCATTAACCAGTCCTCCCCTGAGGAGAGATGTTTTTCTGTGGGAGTTACATGTAAAAGCAATGCAGTTCAAAGTTGCAAAGTAAGCTGTTGGGCAATGCTAATAAGCTGCCTGCATGTGTTAGGTTCCAAGAGTCAAATATACTTTATTTGGGCTCTAGGTCACACAGAAAGAAATGGTGTATTTTTAAGTATGTCTTGTGTAAGTCTCTCTTATTTGCCCTCTAAGAAGCAATATTGCACACTTCCGTAACAAAGGACAAGTCTAAAGTGCTTGGAGATATCAGCAGCTGCTTGGAAGGCTGTACAGGTCTGGGTATACCTCCCCACATGCAAATGCTGGTACCTAGTATGTAAAACAACCACAGCACCACAGGAACAAAACTACCTGTACATTCCTGCAGCTCCAGAGCGTACCTTCACGCAACTGAGACGGTCAGTAGCAGTGCATAAGCTCTTTGTTAAAATGAGATTTGGCAGAAAATCAGAGAGCAAAAATGCATTGTTTCAGCGATCAAAATCTCAGCTGAATCACTACTGTTCTTGTTTGCCTCTGAGATAGTATGGGACAGTGCCACTAAACAGAGAGTAAATCTGAGTATACAGATCCCAGAACAGGCTAAATATGTCTATTGAGGTATACATGACTGAAGAAATAAAAAAATACCAGTTTACTTCAACCTCCACCTGAAATTTCCACCTCTAACTCTAAGCCTGTTTGTTTTAGTTCACTCATTTAAATAACAAAACATTACACATGTATAATACTGTGCACGACACCCTTTCATCACACCTGAATGTGTACATAAGGATTTAGTTTACACTTGTGGCATGCTCTGCCCCTTCCCAGCTAGACATGGATACTGCAGTAAAGTGTATCCTCTTCCTTTACAGAAATTTAGACATTAGGCAGCGTTAGGCAGTTGGACTAAACGATAGTTGTAGGTCCCTTGCGACTGAAATAGTCTGTTCTAGTCTATTCTAAATAAAAACTCAGATACACAGTCAAATTAGTTGAATAAAACAAACTGGCATTGTCTGTGCAGGCTCGTTATGTGAGTGCACACATCAAGCGCTCGTGTGCCAAGACCAGCAACATGCTACAGTTTATGGAGTGGTAGTGCCATAGAATCATAGAATGTTTGAGTTGCAATGGACACCTTCCACTAGACCAGGTTGCTCAAAGCCCCATCCAACCTGACCCTGAACACTTTCAGGGAGGGGGCATCCACAGCTTCTCTGGGCAACCTGGGCCAGTGTCTGACCACCCTCACAGTGAAGAATTTCTTCCTAATATCTAATCTAAACCTACCCTCTTCCAATTTAAAACCATTACCCCTCGTCTTAGCACTACCTGCCCTTCCAAAAACTTCCTCTCCAGCTTTCGTGTAGGCCCTCTTCAGGTATTAGAACTGCCATGATTTCTCAAATATGATGGCTAGTGGCTTGGCAACTGCATCCACCAGTTCCCTCAGGACCCATGAATGAATCTCATCAGTTCCCATGGACTTGTGCATCTTCAGGTTCCTCAGAGCATCTCTAACTTGAACTTCTCCTGGGTGACAGAGCACTGGAATAGGCTGCCCAGAGAGGTTGTGGAGTCTCCTTCTCTGGAGATGTTCAAAACCTGCCTGGACGCCTTCCTGTGCAACCTGGTGTAGGGAACCTGCTTTGGCAGGGGGGTTGGACTAGATGATCTTCTGAGGTCCCTTCCAACTCCCACCACTCTGTGATTCTGTGATTCTCCTACAGTGGGAGGCTCTTCATTTTCCCAGTCTCTGCCTTTGCCTTCTGTGACTTGGATAGCGTGGCTTGAGCACTTGCCGGTGAAGAAAGAGGCAAAAAAGTCATTGAGTACCTCAGCCTTCCCTGGTGACCAAATGTCTCATTTCCTTCTGGAGAGGCCCCACATTTTCCCTAGTCATCTTTTTACCACTGACATACCTACAGAAGCTTTTCTGGTTGCCTTTGACATCCCTGGCCAGATTTAATTCTATGAGGGCTTTAGCTTTCCTAACCTGATCCCTGGCTGCTTGGACAATTTCTCTGTATTTCTTCCAGGGTAGCTGTCCTTGTTCCACCCTCTGTAGGCTTCCTTTTTGTGTTTTACTTTGACTAGGAGCAACTTGTTCATCCATGCAGACCTCCTGGTATTTTTGCCTGATTTCCTCTTTGTTGGGTTTCATTGCTCCTGAGCTTGAAGGTGATCCTTGAATATTAACCAGCTTTCTTGGGCTCCTCTTCCCTCCAGGCCTTTATCCCATGGTACTCTACCAAGCAGGTCCCTGAAGAGGCTGGAGTCTGCTTTCCTGAAGTCCAAGGTAGTGAGCTTGCTGTGTGCTCTCCTCATTGCCCTAAGTATCTTGAATTGCACCATTTCACGGTCACTGCAGCCAAGGCTGCCCTTGAGCTTCACATTCCCCAAGTTACCACAGCTGAACTGACACACAGTAATTCAAATGTTTTTCTGAATTCAAAATTATGTTTTAGGCTGCTAGAACTGAATTTGGAAGCAGGTATGTTTGCATGGCAGGGACACCATGCTGGAGGGAGGAAACGGTATAATTTAGCCATCACTAGGACAGTGGGCATTATTTCATTTTAGCGTGCAGTTAAGGTCTAAATAGGGTGTATATATAATCAAGTCCATAAATCTCTACACATACACACATCTCTAGGGAAAAAAAAAACCAAACCAGATTTACCATTTATAAAAATAAATGTCTTCCTGTCTCCAAATAGTAACTGATCTTGTAAATATATAATTTAATAATAATAAAAAATAATAAAAGTCACTCGCTACAGGGAGTTTTGTAGCATATGGAAATGTTAGTGTAGCAAAACACTGAAGTGGAAAGGATGTTGCAAGCAAAAAAGCTGTCTGGTATGGCTTGAGAAAAGAGGACCTTCTCTAAGAAGACTGTCTACTGGAGCAGAGAAAGACCCTAGCTCACAGCCTGGCAGCCCTCTCTCCACAGACCACAGAGCCACCACATCCAGCTCAAGAAACCACTTCACTGAACTTTCGTATCACTAAGTCCAGCAGGCTGTGGGTACTCCAGGCAATGATGGATTTGGGTGGCTTCTGCACTCTAAATCCAGCAAGAGCTGAGGCTGCCCTGCTATCAGTCTGCTGCTCTGGCCTTCCTGGAGCATTCACGTCTGTCTCCACGTAGGCTTTTGTATCTAGCCTATAGGCTGCTGCCCACTCCTCCTTTAGCCTGGGTGTGCCTTCCACAAAGTAGCAACATGTAGGAGTGTCAATCTAATTAATTTCTTCTTTAACTGCCATTTAAAAATCCCATAGGTGATGTATGTTTACATCACTTAAATCCTTCCATTCACATGTGTATGAATGCTGCCATCCTCCTTCCTGAAAATACTCTGGTTTGTTCCCAAGTAAATTGCATTTTCAAGGAGCAAATCAAACCACATTTATTTTCACCCAAAGTAACAATGTGAAGCAGTCCACAAAAGATTGTAGGTGTCCTACCACATCATAAATACTGCAACCAACTCTGGTAGCATTACCACAACCAAACACAGCCTTCAAACTCACCATAGCCTGACTGCCATCACCCATGTCAGGACCTTCGGTGCTCTGCAAAGTTTGCATAGATGTTTCCTCACCAACTTTACTGTGTGATGCCATTATCTCATCCAAATCCTGGAGAGAGAGAGAGAGAGAGAGGCAACAGTGGAAGTATTTGTATCATTATTGCCTTGTTGTGCCAGAGAAGCCTCAAAGGGCAGCAGCCACTCAACCTATAGTGGCCCTGGATCAAGAATATTCACACAGAGTTGTCTCATCCCTGTAGCATGGATATACAGAAACATAAAAATTGCAGCTATCACATTATAGCTTATTAGCACTTTATATATATTAAAAATATATTTTATATATATATTATTATCACGTTTTATATATATATATATCACATTCATGCAAACCTCATGAAGTTCAACACGGCCAAATGCAAGGTCCTGCACCTGGGTCGGGGCAACCCCAAGCACAAACACAGGCTGGGTGGAGAATGGATCCAGAGGAGCCCTGAGGAGAAGAACTTGGGGCTGTTGGTGGACGAGAAGCTCACCACGAGCCGGCAATGTTCACTTGCAGCCACAAGGCCCACCATATCCTGGGCTGCATCAAGAGAAGTGTGGCCAGCAGGCTGAGGGAGGTGATTCTCCTCCTCTACTCCACTCTCGTGAGACCCTACCTGCAGTGCTGCGTCCAGTTCTGGGACCCCGAACATAAGAAGGACATGGCCCTACTGGAGTGAGTCCAGAGGAGGCCACGAGGATGATCTAAAGGCCAGAGCACCTCCCCCATGAGCATAGGCTGAGAGAGTTGGGTTGTTCAGCCTGGAGAAGAGAAAGCTCCGGGGAGACCTCCCAGTGGCCTTCCAGTACCTGAAGGCGCTCCAGGAAGGCTGGGGAGGGACTTTTTACAAGGGCAGGGAGCGATAGAACAAGGGGAAATGACTTTAAACTGGAAGAGGGGAGATTGAGATGAGATGTGAGGAAGAAATTCTTTCCTGTGAGGGTGGTGAGACACTGGAACGGGTTGCCCAGACAAGTTGTGGATGATCCCTCCCTGGAAGTATTCAAGACCAGGCTGGATGGGGCTTTGAGCAACCTGATCTTATGGAAGGTTATGGCAGGGGGGTTGGAACTAGATGATCTTCACAGTCCCTTCCAACCTGTATGATTCTATGATTATCATCAAGACATCTAAAAAACAGAGCAGAATGTCTCCAAAATTGTAGCTGATTGGGTGTCATAGATGCTCATCTTCTCATACACAAATAGAACCACTTCCAGAAATCATGCCCCAACAAAATGCACATTTTACAGCCTTTCCAGGAATTAGTGAAACAAATTGCTAACAATTGGGCATTTCTATCTTCAGGGTTTTGTAAGACTAGAAGAAATGAATATAAAAACATAGACTCTTAGAATCATGTAGGTTGGAAAAAACTGTTAGTCATTGAGTCCAACCAATACATGCAAAAGGAAAGGAGATTTTTAAATGGCAAGATTTAGTGTCATATGGAAGATGGAGGATCTGAACATGGTCATCATCCTGCATTTCTACAGTTCTCTTGCTTTGCAGATTTCAGCAACACCTAGGACTTGTGTAGATTTTTTCCACAGGGAGATAAACCTGAGTGCATTACCTGAGTGATGCCATCGGACAAGGTACCAGAAGACCAGGAGGCTGCACTGTCTTCCTTGGGTCTTTCATCACCTTTTTCTGAAGTCCAAAAGCCTGCATCTTTCTCTGTGGCTGCACTTCCCTTTGAAAGCAGTAACAGCTCAGCATTAGCTTGTGAACAGGAAGCTCAGATATTCCTTCAGGCAATGGAAATGACTAAAAACCTTTAGTAACACTTTGCTCTACTTCTCTCTTGTTTATCTATCTTTATTGTGTTTCCCAAATCCCACCTCTTCCCTTGCTCTATAGCTCTGCTGCAAGATGAATGGCAGCTGGATGACACTGACAGTTTTCTCTAGAGACCTCAGAGTATCCTCATTTTTTTTTCACACTATTAAAAAAAATAAAAAACAACAAGAAACAATCTTTCTCCTGTCCCCTAAAAAGTCCTATATGTAAAGAAAACTGCACCAGTGAAGGTGTAGAATCAGAAACCTTGAAACTCAAGTGGTTGGATCGGCATAGTAAGAAACCACCTCTATCAAGCTGTCTGGACTTCTTCTCACTGTCTAGCCATGGAGTTTCATCCTTGCCTAGCCTGAAGGAACCCCTCCAATACTCTATCACCTCTTTGCCACATTTCCTTTTTATTCTTGTTGCAAGGATGTAGCAAAAAGGCTAATTAATATGCATAGTAAGGACCTCAGAGAAAGGGAGATTCTTCAAAACTTGGTTGAAGCCACAGTCCCTGCCAGGAGATGCAGATGACAGCAGCTGGTCATGACCGGCCTATGCAGTCTGTGAACTGCTGTGCAAGTGGGCAGCAAGGTTACAAGCACACCAGCACTTCTGCACATTCCTGATTTCATTTGAATATATCTCATTTAGTCCCCAGGGTGCAGGAAAGTGCAGAAAGTTTCATGTTTGCACTGTTTTTGTTTTTTTTTTCTTTTTCCAAAAGCTATTAACTTTGTCATAAAACTTTATCATAGAATCATAGAATGTTATGGGTTGGAAGTGACCTTTAAGACCATCTAGTTCCAACCCCCAACTTTGCTCCTCTGCAGTTCACCTGGGCATCAGACTCCTCAGATTCAGAGCAACCCATTCTCTCAGAAGAAATCTCTCCTATCTTAACTTCCTTCCCAACAGTCTGATCGTGCCCTTTTTTCCTTAAGCTCAAACATACAAATAATTTTAATTGTTTCTTTTAAGTTTTAGCACTTTAGAGGCTGTCTAATTCTGCCTGAACCCCATCTCCACATATCAACATTGGTATTTGGGCCCATATTTTGCCACTAACACTTCCATACAGAGGGTATTACTGTATAAGCAATCCCACCAAAAGCAGGATCACATCACAGAATGAGCTGCTGTGTAACATTGGTATTGTAATATTGGTAGGCTGGCTTGAGTGCAATTTCTTTGTATCCTAGAGTGATAACAGATATTTCAATTTTTTCTGAAGTAATTCATATTTACATATTTTTCGTAATTTGTCCTATACCAAAATCTTGTGTTCTACATATAGAGCTGTATATATTAGATATATACACTGAACTCACCTTGCTGTGGAAAGAACAGTCTTCTGATTCTTCATCTAAGGAAGGCAGAAGAGACATAATTCCTCTTTTTTTCAACTGCAAAAATACACACAAAGAGACAGTCCAATTATTCAGGACAAGAACAGTAAAAGCCTCTTCTCTTCTGCCTATAAACCAAAAGCAAGTTACCACCTGGAGTCCACTTTTTGGAGCAGCACTGAACATCTGCCACCCTACATTAAAATAATTGAAAGCTGCAGGTACTAAGCACTTCCAAAAATTGGGACTTTTCTTTATCCTGTAATGTTTCAACAACACAGATATAAGTGGGGCAAATTTCATTTTGCTCCACAAAAACAATTTACTGAAAACCCCAGAAAAACTGATTATCAGTAACACTACACACTGAGCACTTTGCTGTTGGTTGCTTCATGTTGGATCTGCTCATGCTAAAAAATAACCAGAGGCATATCTCTCTCCTGTCTTCTCCTAAACATGCATCATACTCAGTCCTCTGGGACCATTCAGAATCACAAAGGGGAGGAGAAGTAGTATTCATTCACAGCTGCAGGGGTGCTCCTCTCTCACATGCCACTCCTCCTGGAGGAAGAAGGGTTATTTACCTTCCCTCTTCAGCTCTTGGGTCAGTGATCACAACGCGGTGCTCCACTTACCTGCTGACCAGAAACATCAGTCCCAATCAAGTCACTTTGTGCTAATACAGGGGCTGTGGGTTCATCTCCTGATTCAGGCACTTCTTGCTGTAAGCGCTGGTGAAGCCCAGACACTGAATTCTTCATCCCGGTAAGGATATCTTCCTTTCTTTGGCACAGCTTTATGATTTCTTCTTTTACAGCTTCCATTTCTCCCTAAGGAGCAACAACACCTGTAAGCATCCATTTTTCTTACTTAACCAAACAGTAACATAATAGATGATACCAGTGATGCATCTTACTGGGACTGGGGCTATTTGCCCTTTTTCCTTTTTCAGGGCATTGGGACAGTTCCCCATTATCACTGCAGGAGCTGTCCAGATACATGCAAAACAGCAGCAACAGGTTCAGCTCAGGACAGTAGTTGCCACCCGTAATGCAGAAGTTGATAGTCTGGAAGGAACTGTGAAAGGCTGGATAATTAATTCTAAGTGGGTTCTGCATAGCCATGGGAATACGAGTTTCCTTCAGGAAAGAGGGAATGCAGCTAGGTTACATTACTCTGTGTGTCAGAGCAGGTGATGTTACTTCCAACTACCTCCTCTGGAAACCTGACACAAAACACTTGTGATAGCCTTGATGAGGGCAAAGACAGCAATAGGAGTAGCTCAGGGCTGAGTCTGGCCTAAAAGAAGGAAACACAAACCATTTGGTAGGTTTTAGTGACAAAACTATCCCATGTTTTTGAATGTGATATTGGAAGCAATGGTCCCCAACAAAATACAAGGAGAATATTTAATGCTCTGCATGGATTGAAAAATAACCCAAGTAACTCTGCAATAACAAACAGGGAAATAAATCTGTCTTGGTCTCTTCCTTGGCCTCGACTATTGCCCTAGTTGGTGTTCTGCCCTTAGAGCTTTCTGCTAGGGCCTTTCCTTACCACCCAGCCTCCAGGTGAGCAACGAAAGCACAACAAATAAGAGAGACAGACAGGGCAAGGAATAAAATGCCCCATTCCCTTTATTACTGAAAGTGCTAAAGCTCTTTGAAGCATTGTTGCTTGCTCAGAAAACTGAAATGTGGCTAAGTAATCCACTGCACATTGGGCTCAGTCCATCAGAACAAGCTTTGATGCTAGGCTTGAAATAATTCCACACCATGCTCTATCACGGTGTGAATAATGCTGTGCAAGTAAAAACCTGTGACAGATGAAAGCAGTAAGGCTGCTGGCTCAGTCTCGACTACAGCTTCTTCTGTTAATAACACTAGCGTGGCTGCATGACAGGGAAGGTGGAGGCAGGAACCCCAGCAAACTTTCAAAGGGCGTGGGAACTCTGCTCAGACAAGGATGTCTTTCTTTTGTACATTTAAAAATACAAGGTAACATCTTCCAAAGATAGAGGGAAGAAAATATCATTGGAGTGAAGAGCCATCCATGTTAATTTGTCATATTTTTATAAATGTCCACCAAGAACAGTATTTCTATTTGTTTCATTGCAAGGGGAGACTTGACAGCACACATTTACCAGCTAGTGCTTTGCAAACTTAACTAGCCAAAAACCTCCTCAGAAACCAAATCTTTATTTATTAACATCACTTCTTCCTCTGAAGCCTCTCAATAAGATGGCCAATTCCATTGCCCACTTACATTAATGAAATGCTACAATTGTGAAACAGGTTTTCTGTAAAACGAGAGCTTTTAAGCAGTGTCCTACACTCAAAGACAAAAACAAGTAAGCATCAGGAAATGAGTCATGCTTAGTACTAGCATCAAGCCTCTAACATCCAAGCACCTGGAAGCAGAGCAGCTATGTACTTAGGAGCCTACTGAGTGATTATAGTTATTAGGCAAGTACAATGTATGTGTATTAACTGTATTGTGACTGCCAGCAAAAAGCTGAGCATTTCAGAGGCACTTTATAAATAGTTATTACACTTAATTAGTCATTTCCTGACTTCTGCAGTGCTGTCCTTAAAACACATCCTATTTTCTGCTTTAAATAATCAATTAATCCATTACAGAAAGCAGCCAACTGCAGGGAGAAAAGCAACACATATTTATCAGTTGATGAAAACAGTGTGGCAGTGAGGATAAGGAAAGGAGTCTAAAGAATCTAACCCTAATGAGAATCACCAAGAGTACCATTGCATGGTCAGTGATCAGAAATGGGCTCAGTTCTCTCCTTATGTAATATCCTAAACTGCTACCTCAGCAACATTAGCAGGATGCTGAGCACAGGTAAGCTATCAGTTCTGCATATTGTTTCACCAAAACAGCTGCCAGTTGTCATGAAAACAGAACTCTCAATTTTCCTTAGAAGTTGATACAGGTACAAATGACACATCAAAATCAATAAGGAGTATATTATGAAAGATATACTCAATTTGCAAAATAATATTAGTTGTAATATCTCTTGGTATATGTCAACTTACATATGTGTAGGCACCCTGCCTACTTGACTGTGGTGGGAAGAAAAACACACTGCTGTTTCTCAGTGCTCTGCATTGTGATTAGTGTTAGTCAGCACAAGTAACAGATATGAGAGAGAAAACAATGAAACCCACCTCTGGACAATGAGTCTTCTCAGCAAGTGGTTGATCTTCATGTGATATTTCAACCAAGTGGTTCTTTAAGAATTGTTTCAACTTTTCAATTTGTTGCTCACATTCTTCTGTTTTCTTTACAGCTTCCTGTGAAATAGTAATTCTCATAAGTAATTTTGAATTAACCAGTTACAGAAGCAAAACAGTAATGCAACAAACTTGTACTGAAGAGTACTGAAGCCTCCTTTGCATCCGTAGTCACATGTAAAAGAAACTGTGTTTGCTCTGCTAACTTTGCACAACCCTATCCTCACAAGGTTTATTATTCACTTGCTAAAAACAAACAAACTGCTCTACCCAGAAGAGGAAGTACAGTGGGGCATTCTGCCTAGGAGCACATCCTTGCTTACTCCAGAGTAGAGCTATGAATTTTGCTCTAAAATGCAAAAGGAGTGTATTTAATCACATTCACTACAGTTTAGAATAGGTTGGGGAAAAAAAAAGAAAAAGAGAGAAATTACAGGCGTTTGTATCAAGTTAGAAAGCCTACCTGGTTTTATTGTGCTTGGATCTTTACTGCCAGCTAGTTCTGCACTGACCAAAAATGAACTGTGCTGTAGTCTAGGCAGACACTGCAGCTCAGAGGATAAGCCAACCGCAGTATCTGACAATTTGAATACCTCCTATAAAAATGATGTTTATTTCCACTTTGCGTGAGCTTCCTTTTCTTATATGACTTACAGGAAAACATATTATATGTTATAAACCACCAAATTAACTTTTACTCATTTGACAGTGACAGCAAAATCTCATCAACCCCCATGCTTTACTGTTTGTGCAGAAATTGGCAATCTCCTCACACACAGTGCTCGTGTTTGTCAGCCACAGCCTGTCATGATGTCTCAGGTAATTAAGAAATCATTACATCTATAAATCAGAATATTTTGTGAAAACATTTAATTCACAGAACATTTGGTGGCTCTGTGTTTCCCAACCCATGGGCTGACAAACAAAGAATATCTAAGGACTATTCCTCAGGTATCTGCAAAAGGTAACAAAGAAAATGCAGCCTGTTGTCAATTGGCTTGAACTTACTGTGCTGATTGCAGCACCTGAACAGCCTGACAGGTCAAAAAATCTCTCTGCAAAGTGTGCACAGACTCCGCCTTTCAGAGCAAAGAGTTTCTCCTGCTATGAACAGTGCTGTTTCTTCAGTCACTTCTTCACAGTAGCACTCCCTCTCAATAAAACACAAACTAATCAGGTTCCAAATGCTTTTTTTTTTTTTTTTTACTTACAGGTTTTAAAAGGAAGAAAAAATATTCTCCCCACTTGAAAAAAAAGCGAAATTACAGAGGAAGACATTTAATTGTGGACTATAATCTTAATGCTATAGCAAAAAAAATCTGGGGAGGAAAGAAAGAGTAGGTCTTCTCCTGCTCAGTTCTAATGAGAAACTAGAAGTCCTTCTAAAAGAGAGATTTTCTTACTCGTATCTCCACTACCTCATGAACAGGATTGTTTAGTAGTAGATAAAATGCATACTACCTCAAGTTTCCCTGACTAACTAAAGAGTATGAATACTCTGTATAGAGACTCCAATGTCTTCTCTCACAGGCCAACACATGAATATAGTCACTGGCCTGAAGATAACTCATCTAATTTCCTGCCTTCCATGGAGGGGCAAAAAAATCTCATTTTATCCTTTTTCTAATATAACATAAATTATGCCATATATGTAGAACTGAGTCTCTTTCTAAACTGAGTCTTCTTTCTAGAAGTGTTGTCTCCCATTTCAGTTATTTCCTGCTTAACTTTTGCTCATATGAGAAGACCTACCTATGGAAAAGGCCCACCAGCCCACAGTGTATGTGCGGACAGGCATCGTGTTTGTCATGGAAGAGCTTACTAAAAATGAGCACAGTAAATCCTCAAATATGCAAATACTGTGACTCTGTTGCACAGAAAACCAGTAGAAGCAGTTGTGGCTTCCAGATCCTCTTCCTGATGATGTTATTTAGGTAGTGATAGGTGTGGTACTTGACAGGCCATAATGAAAAAAAGAGGGCAACATTCACCACAGATCTAGGTCACCTAAAATCTTGCCCCAAAGCATTTACACTACACCTATTACAGGTTTTGTTTCTGTTACACTTTTTCAGGTGTTAGACTGCAACTTCATTATGCAAAAGTTACTAGGGCAATATCCTATCTCATCACCAATAGCAAACTATGGGCAAACACATTGAAACACTAAAATGTCAAAACTAATTCTCAGGAAAGAAATAACTATGCATATATTTGTATAGGAAGTTTGCCTCCCATTTGCTTTCCTCTCTATCAGGATACTTACTACCTTTCTAATGCAGCACTCAAAATGCCATCCTTTAATAGCTTTATCCTTTGTTATGTCTTAGCTGGTGCTAGACTTGTATTGTAGTACTGCTGCCTTCAACTCATTCAACAGGATTGGAAAATCTTTTCTGCACAGTTTGATATACTAGCTGCCAAGAACTGTAATTTTTCCAATCTGTTTTCTCACAAAGAATTTTAACTTAGCTACAGATTGTTGGATGCCTGTAACATAAAGGCAAATGCTGCGCAAAAAAGGTTACAGCTGTTTCAACAAGGAGAAAAATCTAAACCCTGACCTAACGCTCCACAAAAAACAGTTAGAAAGCTCATGATAATACTTTGTAATTGCAAAGCACCCTGTTTCTGATGGTTTTAAAGAGTTTTGAAAATCCTCAAGCATTTTCTCTGGTAACTCTGAAAAAGGTGTGTTTTACCACATCCATGATTCAGACATAAGAAATTGCATGGATGAAAAAAAAAAGACTGTAGGCATCACACAGATGTCACACACTCATCGCTTTTCTGAACTCCAAGCATGCATCAATCATGTAGCATGTTTGAGTTTTTCTTTTGCTGTGGTACTCTTAATTTCACAAACTGAAAATCAAAGATAGACATCAACATTTTAGCTGCCACTTGTGTTGGCCTGGCCTCTGAAATGCTCAGTAAGAAGTCAGATGTTCTAAAGCATTCTGTTTTATTGTAATAGGTTTGGAAAACCAAAACTACAGCAAAGATATATTTTTCTAGGTGCTGCTATCATCCTGCCATGAAATGGATGGGTCATAGGAGAATTTTCACACCTCTACCTATATGGGAACATGCATAACCAAACTTCAGATTGCCTCCAAATGTATCTATCTACCCTGGGCAACAGAGTGTGATGCAGATATCCCTGAATTAAAACCTTCCCGAGATGGTACAACCACATTGCTCTGTGAAGTGCTGCAGAGATACTACTTCAGGTTTAGAGCCAGCATAGCTGTTTCGTAACTCATACTGCCCATGAGTTAATGCTCACTGACCCCAGTACCACTGCCTTCTCCTACAGCCATGTGTCACACTGATGCTGTTATATCACTTCTGTTTCCAAACCTGGTCTGGCCAAGAGCATCTCCAAGCCTTCTCTCACATGTTCACTTTATGCAGACACAGCCTTGCATGGGACCTTCTGAGAGCTGGAGCTGGCCTGCCTCAAAACAATCAATTAACTAAGTGACAGCAGTTGAAAATGGTCACTTTCCTGGCTCACTGATTTGGGAAGATCATCGTTAGTAAAAGACTTTCTGCTTTCAGCAGTTTCTATCTAATGGCTGTCAACAAGAATTTCCATGTTCAAGATAAGTTTAAGGACTTGAACATTACAGATGTAGCACCTGTATTTAACACTGGACTTCAATCACCAGTTGTGCAAACCTGGGTCATAAAACACTTGTGCCTTCCTTTTTTCTACAACATGCTAAAATACATGGTGTCAGTTGTGACTGAACTGAAAAACTGAAATGGATTTCAAGGCTATGCAGTGTGCCTTGTTGTGGTATCAAATCACACAGGAAAAAAAAAAAAGAACAAAAAAAATCCATAAACCATTACAGAAGACATAGTAGGTGTACTATAAGCTGGTAAAAACAATATTGTCTAGGGATCAAAGTTATTATAAAATAAAGGTGGTTTAGATGACAGTGAAAAAAAAAAAAACCAACAAAAAACCAAACAAAACAATTACCTCCAGTAGGTCATTTTGTTCCTTAGTAATTTTTTCTAATTTCTTCAATTCTCTCAAAAGTTGTCTTGCTCTTTGGAAGACTGAGAAAGGTTGCATTTTCACCCCTGGCAGCTGAAGTGCTTCTTCGTAGGACTGTATACGAACAATGGTTTTCTGCATGGGACCAACGTGGTCAAGTATAACCTATTAGGATACAGGATAGGTGATGGATGTGATACTGAGTTGGAAAAATCAACACTGACAATTTATACTACTGTCATGATGTGCAAAAGTTCTCCGTGGCGAGTTTCCCATTTAAGAAGAAAGAATATTTTAACCTTGGAATACATAAGTGAAAATCCATGGCTGTCTAAAGCAACAGGAAGATATAACTTAGATTTGCAGTCCTGCTTTTTCTGCATATACACACATGAAGTTTGCACAGTGACAAAAAAAAAAATCACATTCAGATCAGTTACTATTTACTAAGTGTGTCATTTCAAAGTAGTGCATCTTTGGCAGTGAGGGCAGTAAAAAAAACCTGGTGTAAACTCTTTGATGGCACTCTAGCCAACTATGGTTTTTCTTTTTTGTGCTGCAAACCAGCCATAACCTGTGTTAAAGGCAGACATTTTATTATAGTCTTACGAACAATCTTATCAACGTAGCTGAGATGATGAACCAGGATGGAAGCCTAGAGAAGACTCTGAAGATGGCCTTCCTGTCAAAGACAGCTTTTCATATCACAACACCCTAAGCAGATGCACAGTTTACAATCAACTTGTTAAATTTTGGATGAACAGAAATGTCTAGTTTCATACCACAATACATGTTTTATGGAAGACTCAGTGATCAACTTAGGAAAGATAGAATCACAATATCAAATCACAACTTCTTGGTTCTCCCACAGAAATATGAAAACCTATTGAGACCTCACTCAGCTGGGAACTACAAAAGAAAAAAAATATAAATACAAACCACATTTAGGCCTTTTAATTACTAATATTTTTGTTTAAATTCCCTCTAAAGAAGACTTAATTTTGTAAGGTCCCAACTGGAAGAGAGATGCTTATCCTCTCATTCATAAGCAGTCTGCATCAGGAATTTTTTGTTATTAGTGTACTATCCATGTTTCAATTTAAAATAAGGAAGTAGGTAAACATTATTTTCCAGAAGGAAATTACTTTAGTTTGTCCATATAACTGGAAATCGTTCTCTGGATAACAAAGCTATGACAGGTATGATGACATTTTCATATCTTCCCTGAAACTGAACTCATGCTTCTTGCATTTCAGTCAGCTGTGGACTGCACATGGTACAAAAGAAAAGGTACCACAACGCTTTGCTTTGCTTCACTCAGGCAGGGAAAGGAAAATCATCTGGCCAAGGTATATTTGCAGTGAAGTGTTTGCATGATAGAACGGTTTTATGGTAAGTCACTCTAGTCTACTCTGCTAAATTTTGCCCCCATTTTTGGAAAAATAAAGCCTGATTTTCAGACTTTCACCTTACTTACTGTTTGATGCTAAGTAGAGTGACGTGCAGCAAGTCTCTCTCTGAAAGTCAGGTCATGAACTTCCCAAAAACTGAGACACTCAAATATGGCAGGTATGTCTGACAACAAGTGCTTAAGTTACGCATTCGAGTTCTGTATGGGCATGTTCTCAATAGTGTTTTAATTCCAAATGTTTTCATTCAAACCATGACTGTGCTTCTTGAAAGGATCTCCCAACAGTCTCACCTTAGGGTTTACATTGAACAGCTGTCTTGGACCAAGCAAACTGGATTCCTTTCAAATGAAGCTAAAGCAGAAGATAATCTCCAGAAGAGCCTCTGAAGACACCCAGCCACTAATGGATGTCCATTCTACAGGATCAGTCCAAAGTAAGGCCCCAAGACACATACAACACAGATAGCAGGTCCTTTGCACTAACTATTTTGCCCTACCAGTGTGCTCCTCTTGGATTGCACTGCTTGCTACTGTAGAAATATGTAGTCAAAAGCATGGCTGAAATAATACTTCCAATCCTTGACCAAAGAGTTAGAATTTGTGTGATACTAACATTTCAAAGTCACATGAAAAACTTGTTCATGGTTGTTTGCTGTCACAAAAGAGCCTTATGCTTGTGAAAGCATTTTTATGCTTACTTATGCATAAATATATAGGGAAAGAAAACCTTTACAGGAGTTTTCACAGACCTGTCCATGTTTAAGTTGGTCTTTAGGAGAAAATTCTAACAGATCTTCTGATGACAGGATTGTCTTCATTTTGGCAATGTCCTTCTCAAACACTTTCACATGAGATTCAATGGCTTCCAATTCCTAGATTTTGGGAACAAAGAGAGTATTTGTAGATAATACAAACACCAAAGCCAGCTTGCATTTCTGCCTTTCACTTACATTGAAAATGAAATTCTGAAAAATAAGTGCAGTATACACAGGATATGTTAATGCATGCTACCAATCAAAAGGCTAATTATTATAAATTATGCCTCATCATAACTTCTGGAGGAATTAAGTATCTAAGGTCACCTGGTCTGTTTTAAATCTTGAATATTGATATAATATTGAATATAGCCTGGGATGCTGTTGGCCTTCTTGTTGCAAGGCCATGCTGCTGTGTCATGATCAACCTGCCCACCAGGACCACTGGCCCTTTTGGCAAAGCTGCTTTCCAGCTGGGTGGCCACAGCATACTGGTATTTGGACTTTGCATTTGCCTCTATTGAACTTCATGAGGTTTCAGTCAGCCCATTTCTCCAGCCTGTCCAGGTGCCTCTGAATAGGAGCACTACTCTCCAGCAAGATAAACCCTTTTAATTTGCCAGTCAAGCCCTGCATTTCTCCTCCTAAACAAAGAGCTTCAGCAATACTCCTGAACTTTACACCTTAATTAGATACCAAACACCTTCTGATGGCTTGTTTCCAAACAATTAATTTCCTCAGTTGGCATACCAACTAAAACCAGCACACCTTTTTTCTATGCAGGCAATATAAGCTGTATTTCATAACAGATGATGAAGCTCTGATAAAAGCCACTTACAGATCACCTAAACTTACATCAGCCACATGCTGGATTTGTGGAAGAATCTCTGCTATCTCATGCTGTAAAGTTGCTACTTGATCATCTATTTCATTCAGCTGTTGCATTACACTCTCTGTTTCAAAGATGGGTGTTAGCTCCTCCAGCTCCAAGCAAACACTGCGTAGAAGGTTTTGCTTTTGCTCCGAGTCTTCCAAAGCCATCTGGAGACAAAATAAGAGCCATTGTTTGATCCACCAATGGTGAACAGAAGGAATTAGTTTTAATTTCCTGGATGTCATTGACCATTGCACATATTCCCAAAAGCTTAGTTCAGACTAAAACACTTCATACCTAAGGGAACCGAACTGTTGCATCCTGCAGGCAGAAAACTGAGAGACTGATGCCATTATTTTAAGGGAATCAGCTAGATAAAATAAGTCTACATGAGCAAGACAAAGGCAGGAAGAAGATGATTTCTAACTCAGGGAGAGGTTCCACCCAAAAAAAGGAAGGTATGAGATCCTTGAGCAAGACAAAGGCAGGAAGAAGATGATTTCTAACTCAGGGAGAGGTTCCACCCAAAAAAAGGAAGGTATGAGATCCTGGAGAAGATCCTCTCCAGCTCCTGTGCCATGGTCAGGCTGACCCTAAGTACATGACCAAGACATGTCAGACAGATACTTGAAAAGGGTTTTCTGCACACCAGCCTGCAGACAGCAGGTGTAACAAAATGCTCCAGAAGATATCTGTCCAGTTGTGCAGATGGTAAGATTCCTCCCATCTCCTGCAGCTAACTGGATGAGCTTTTGGATTAGTTACTTTAATTAATTAAAGCAAACGTCTTCACGAAGAACAGTGAGGGCTGCAAGAAATGCCTATGATCCACTGAAAGGACTGAACGCAGGTCTCAACCCTAATGCAAGCCTTGGGTGCATTTTCAAATCCACTAGTTTCTCAGCCCAGAACACATAAAATCCTCAAAACCACAAACACAGGAGAAAATAAGCTTTTGTCACAAAAAAGTTCACAGATTTTGGAAATCACAATCTCCCCATTGTGGCCACATGCACTGTAACATATCAGTCCAGAACAGCCAGCTACTTCTTGTAAGGAATCCTTATGAGTTTTAATACAAAAATCTACATTCAGAGCAGCAATTCTCTCTCTTGGCCTAAGCCAAGGAGTGGACATATAGAAAACTCAAATTTCAAATACAAAACTGCCAGAAATCATCTTGGCACTTGCCTGTCCCTAATCTTACCTGTAATATTACGAACATTTGATTCTTGAAATTACCAATCAGAATTACCTTCAAGATACAGTGAGAACTGCCTTCCAAATCACTTCAAAGTTTCCATGTAACACACAGACATCAGAATACTACTTTACCCTTTTTGGATCACATACACATAATACAGAAAGAACCATATATATTCAAGAAGTAAAAACTGATCACAGGGTAACAGAAGACAACCACTCATCTTTGGAAGATAGATGTACTACATACAGTTCAGCACTTTCACAAGATAGATATGTCCAACACTGAAAAGTATCTACCTATATTTAATGAGTGTCACTGTAACTATTTATCACTCTAAGGGTTTATTGAAAATGGTAAATTATTTATGTCAGTAAGACTTAAGAATGCAAAACTGTGTGTGTACAGAGCAACCAGTTCTAACAAGACCTTATATCTGCATTAACACTTACCTGAAGGTCATCAGTACGTCTGTGTAAGCTTTTTGCAGAGTCATTTTGAGCATCTGCTCTTAGCAAGCAGTTGGTGTTTTCTATCCAAACTTTCACATTCTTCAAGAGTTCATCATACTCTTCCATCTTGTTGGCAGCCTAGGAAATTACAGGATGTTACAAAAAGGCACAAATGCATTTCTATTCACCATATAGAATAAATGCATCTATGGACAAGATTAAAAGAAAACGGGATGCATTTTCATCAAGATCAGCTAAATTAGTATGGTGAAACAAAGATCGTAATTTTTCTGAAGCAGTTTCATGATTTCAGGCTATCTGCTCTAATCAAAGGTAATTTTGATGCTTATGTTTTTACATTTCATAGGAGCAGTTGTTGTGATTCACACAGCAATGTTACTTAAACAGACAGCCATTAGCAGAGTCATAGAGAACCATCACATCACCCATTCAGGGGCATGAATTCCTCATGCTAACACAGGACAACCACAGTGCAGAGCCAGTCCTCTGGGGTAGCAGCTGGAGGCGGTTTGCCACTCCAGAAACTCTTAGCTACAATAAGCCAAGGCACTTACAGCAGGCTTTTGACTCTTCACTCATTTGACAGCCTTTGATGGCATTTTATGCAAAGCCTTTATTTATTTATTTATTTTTAATAAGATGGCATTTTTTAAAAACTTTTACATTTGCATCTACCTTGTTTAAAATGGCAGTTCTGCGCTCGGCGAGTTGTGAGACCTGTTGGTATTGCTGAAGGGGGGTCACTAAGATATCCATCAACTCTTGTGCGTGGCAGGAATCCTGCTCTACTATATCATGTACTTCTGCATCCAGTTCATTGAGTTTGTAATGCCAAAGGTCCAGCATATCCCAGATTTGCTGCATGTGGAGAAAGGGGAAATGAAATATAAGGTCAGGCTCAAAGATAACAGCAGTTATTTGTTCTTCATGTGGGGCACGTGGAATTGCAAAGATTTCAGAACTGATACAATGAGAACAGAACACTCTGTATCTACCGGTGTGATTCACATCTGAAAAAAACACGTATTTTCCTGTGAGAAAGAATTGGTAAATGTTCACCAGCTAAATGCTTGCTTGCACTTCTCCTTTTACAGACATAAAACAAATGGAGGGCCACTTTATGCTCCTGCTAAACCAGGCTCTGTAGAAACAACCAGAAATCTTTCAACATCAACAACATTTTTTTGACAAGATTACCTTCTGAACCTCTTTGGCTTTTGCAATGTTTTCACTCTTCTGTTGTAACATCTTTTCAATAGCTTGAAGACCATTGTTAATAGTTTCCGCTTTTCTTTTCAGCACATACTGAGGAGAGCTCTGCAAGATTTCAAAGCTAACCTGTCAGAGTAAAGACAAAACAATAGGGGAGATTACAAAGATCTGCTTGTTTCTGTGCACCACCTCACTAAAAACATTCAAATTGTCTCTACGTTTCTCTTGACAAGTCACAGGAATGGAATTACACTAATTAATGTGAGAAGCTTCAATGTTTACATGTTGTTCAATAATTTCCTCTCAAAAATGACTGGTCAAGAGAGGCAATCCCAAAAGAAACAAACAGTAAGGCACTGCAACTCCCTGGCTGCTTTGCTTCAGCTGCCCCTGTTCTAATCTGTAACAGAGGCTAAATGATGCTGCATTGTGGAAAGGGTCACCTTTAGATTTGTGCTGGAAGAAACCTAGAATGACACCTTCGTGTCTCAGCTGAAAGTTATTACTTTCATGTAAGAAAAAAGAGAATATGGAAGTGCATCAATATATCCTGAATTTCTAAATATAAATTTAGAGATTTATTACTAAAACAAAAGGCTCTGAGCCCCCATAAAGTATGTGGAACTTAATTTTACTCTGCAGAACTCCACAGAAATTAAAAATCAGTAGATTGGAGGGCCTGATTATCTATGAAAAGAGATAAACTCTCAAGTAATTGAGTAATTGCCTGAGCACAGAACTGAGTGACACAGTATGTACCAGGTTACTAGGGACTAGATGAAGTGCAGGGAGTGAGAAAGTCCTTACTCTTAGCCCAAAGTGAAATCTTTTCTTACTAAACCCTGCTAGCTGTTAGGGTCAGCCAAGCACCAGGAAAATCTGAAATCATGGTAAATTCTTTTGTGTGCTGAAGCCCTAGGACTCACAGGACGTGTGCACATTGAACAGCTTTAGGCTACATTGATGCAAAAGATTTCTAGTTTAGTAGTTATTCTGATTTGAAGGTCCTTGTAGTGAAATACTTGTATGCTTTTTGTGGGAAGAGGAATTTAGATCATTATTTAGTTAAATTATTTACCCATTTTTATTTCTTAATTTTATTAACATTATTTATCATTTATAGATTCACAACATGTAGTGTCAGACCCATATAATAATACCCATAGTAAGGTACTGTATTGACAAAAATTACACCAATCAAAATGAATGTATAGCAAAATAGAGCTCCTTGCAAATACTCATACAGAAAAGCTTATGAAGTCCAGTCTGTACTTGGTGCCTAAGACTCCTTGGAAAAAGGAACTCAGACTGTAATCACTAAATGCTTGACCATTATTACTATCCTGGAGAACACCAAACATGAAAAATTAGTGATGTTTGTAGTGTTAGTTTCCAAAATAGAAGAGACTCATGTCTGACTGATGCGATACAGTTGGAAATAAGAAAGCAGATCAAGCACTGACTTCCTAGCTCTCCTTGGAAAAAATGCTGGATATGTCAATGCTCTGGTCATCACTAGGGCAGGATTTTAATTTCAATACTTCTTACTGGGAAAAATTATTATATTTTTCACATAAAATGCATGGCATCAAAAGTAGAATTTATTTTCATTTTTAGGTTAGTAAATTTGGAAGAAAGAAGAATGCCATTAAAACATGACAAGTTAACTCCATTTAACACATGCTAGTACCTCCTGGCACATAACTTAACTGATCTCCAGTTCTGCTAGGATTTATTTTGTTTCTTAAATGCATTTTTTAAAATTCCAAGATAATTTATATTGTTTTCCACTACTTAAATGTAGAAAACAAATGTTATCTAGTTTCCAGGATCAGTTCTTTCACTACAAAAAAGTAATGTGTGCATCGGGATCATCTTTCACCTTTGTAAATGAAACAGTAAACAACACAAAATCCCCAAAGCATAAATACTGTTATATTTCCCTTATTCTACCCAGTTGCTAGTTCTAAAAAGATTGGTTCAATTTTCAAACAGAAACTACAAAGTTAACCAAATCAAAACTAATAAGCTGTAATGAATATATCTCTAAATATTTAATGCATCATAAAATGAATGAATATTCTGATTGACACTGAAAGTAACTGCCTTCCAATATTGTTTTATTAAACTTTTAAGTTTTATCAAGTTAACTGAGATTTAGCCTTTAAAATTAAACATTATTATTTCTGAAATAAGAGAACTGAAAGGTTTTTTTTTCTTTTTAAAAGTAACACACATTAATAAATAACAATTATAATAATTATACCAGGCTAAAATCTGACCTCAAACTTATAGTATTACTCCATTTTCATTTAATTTTTCTGTCAGTTAGCTGTTTACACCTACTGTAGATAGAAAATGCTGCAAAAAGCCAATGTAGTGTTATTTAGTAATTTAAATCCCCTGCCTGCTTTTAAAGGAATGTTACCATGTCCCAGGGGGTGGTGTGAAGAACGATGCCCTGACACCCTACCATGAGTGCAAATTAGATTTTTAAAAATTCAGTTTCAAAGTCCTCTTTGAACACAGTTTTGAAAATATCTTCTCAGTTAAGCTACACAAACTTCCCAATCAACTTTTAACTACTGCTTCAGTTTAAGAATCAGTCTGGAGAGAAGACAGGATCCATATCATACCCAAGACTTTATCGCTAATGGTCCTGCCATGTCTTCTTTTAACAGAAATGAAAAATATTATATTCACACTGTAAAGTTACTCTAAAAGGAGACAGTTAACACGAGGAATATCCTCATGCATAAATTTTCACCAAGATGAAAATACAAATTAAAATAATAAATGAAATTTATAGTTACAACACTCATCAAATATTGCTGCACTTATTTATATATTACAAAAAGGTAAATATGAAAATTACATCAACAGTTACCTTGTCTTCTAGGTCTTGCAATACTTTCTTGCAGTCCTCCAACTGTGTTTCAATCTCTGCAGGAACTACTGCATAAATTTCAGAATACCTGGTCTGGAGTTTCTCCATGATATTCTTTAGAGTTTGACTTTCTTTATCAATCACACTCTGAACCTCCTACAAAATTAAGAATAACTTTAGCAGTTTTACCCAGATTTAGTGAGTGCATGTGTGTATATGTACATATGCATATGTATACATATACACATATCATGTTTTATATTTCCTACAACAATTATGATTTGGAAAAGTTACTTTTGTGATATCAAACCTAATTTGCCTACCTCTGCAAGCAGATTAACCTTAAGAAATACTCATTCATTTAATCAAACGATGCTTTTCAATCTGTAAGAATTAATTAAACTTGATACTACTCCATGTCAGGCAACTGACGCAGTGATGCTTATCGACAGGCATAGCAGTCATCTGAAGTGCTCCTATGATTAAATGTTAACCTTTGTGCTCTCCCTTTTGCCAAAAGTGCATTTTTCTCTTTGAAAGACGTTTAATAGCGAACGTTCATTATTATAAACAACACAAAGGCCACAAAAAGCAAGAGGTTTCAAGCTGAAGTGTCTGCTTTCAGGCAATTATGCCGAGCAGCACAGCAGGCTCCTTTCAAAACAGTAGTTTCCAGTTCCGCATGAAGAATGTAGGTTTTATGAGATAAAAGAAACTTGAACAACTGTCTACAACCTGTGGCCTAGAAATAAAATCTGATCTAAGCCCTCTTGCAGAGAGAATGAAGAAACTCATTTGTTTTGAAGGTTTTCTAGAATTTCAAGTTGGAAAGTTCTGTTTGTTTGCTTTATGATTCCTTTTCCCAATGCTCAGCTGTTTGAGAAACTCAAATGTTAACTCAAGTTATTGGGGAAAATGATCTAAAGCTCCTACCAGGCAATGGAAGACATTCAAATTAACATCTTTTTATTTTTCAATCAGGGGTAATGGTTATCTATTAACTCCTAGTCTTCACTTGGGAATCTTTTCCCTCACACAAATACAGTGCACAGAAGAAATATGTAAGAGTTTGAGATTGATTTATTTCCTGTCATCCCATGACAACTGGGTCTCATTAAAACCTTGAAACCATGAATCAGTGGTGTGCCTCATTCTACTGTAGAGAAGGTTGTTGTTGTCAAATGGCCCAATTAAGACTGTGCCAACATTTATGGGAGTTTATTGACTTTCTGACTTGAATTTGAAAGAGCCAGTTACAATGTTAGTCTCCAAAACAAAGTATGTCTCTGCAAACTGGTTTCTGTATATAAATGCATGTTCACATTTCACAGATCATTTAGCTGGAGAACAGACATCTGTCAAAACTGTCCTGATTTTTTTCCTAGGGAACTAGATGATATCACTTCCCATTTGCACATTCATCTATGTTGGTGAGTTGAAACTTTGCTACCTGACTAACCTACATTTGTCACCTGGAAGTGAAATATGTGTTTCCATTCAACAAATGTAATGGAACCCCAAATAAAGCTATAGATTTTACAGAAACTAGGTTTTTTTGGAAGTAGGGATTAAACTGGCCTGCAGATTTTTGGCTTACTGGTGTTCACATTAGGTAAAATTAACACATTTTTCAGTCCATTCACCTGAATGTTTTCAAAGGGCACAGGCCTTCTGTGACATACTGCTACAAATAAATAATTTCATGGGATTATTGCTAACATTTACTTGTGCCAGTTGCTGTCAGGAACAGGAACAAGGTCTAAATTCACTTTTGAGTGAGTTTTAGGTGTTTAGAGTAGCACAGTTTGGCTATGAGGGAAAAGAGCAGCCATCAAGCACCTGCAGTGGTATCATTTCCTCCTGGATATAAAGATCCCAGTAAAGGAGCAGATCCAACTCTAAATTCTAATTCTAAATAATATCAAATAGAAAACCAGCCTTTTCAGACAAATCCACAAGATTTCACCACAGTTTTCAGAACTTCCTCAAGTTGTAGTTAGCATTTCTCTCTCATGCTAACTGCTAGGATAATGCTCATATCTGCCACCACAGTCTTTGACTTCTGTACCTTTCCTAGCCCTTTGCTTCAAGCATTCACCTTCTAAAGAAAATACCTGGGGGGATGCCCAACTAGGTTTTATACAAGACTCAGCAAAGAGAGCCCAAATTTGTAGCAGACTTTAGTATAGAATAAATAAATTACACAGTTCTATAGTTAAAAAAGATAACTTGATTAAATACAATTAAAAATATTTTTTTATCAAGGTTTAAGAATGAAGATAGTAGTATAAACAAAAATAAGACTAAATGGAAACAGATATAATTAAAATAATAAATAAATAAACCCACTTTCAGGAAGTGTCAGGAATAATACCATATCATAAAGTCAGGAATTCAAAGAAGGATAACAAAAATATACTGAAATAATATAAATGCATAGACTGGGTTGCTGCAGAGTGCTGGTTGCTGCTGGTGGAGACTGAGGTGTTGATCATAATTCGATTTCTAAAAAGCATTTAACAGGTTAACCCCCTGATGTGGGACATCAAATCTAGAGCATCTAAAGTTGCCTTGCTTAGGTACGCAGAGGGGGAAGAGGCACAGGATGTACACTAAGCAGTCCTTCCTAAAAGGCATGCAACTGGCTGTGAGTCTCTGCAATCCGTGAAAGACGTCTACGGCTGCTAACTGGACCACGCAGAGGGAGAGGAACACAGACCAAGGACGTGGCAGGACCAGTCATATTGTGCTGAGCCAGATTCGTTCTCTATAAGTCAATGTGCATATGCATATGCTTTGACACTAATTTTATTTGTAGCAAGTTCAAGCCCCAGCATAAAAGAGAACATATTCTGAATGTCCCCACACAATAACAGAGCCATTACCAACCTCCAGTTGTCCTGCCTTTCCAGTAGCATCTTGTGGTAACATAGATACAGCATTCTGTAATGCATTTGTCACTGCATTTATTTCTTCAGAGATCTTGTTCCTCTCTCGAATCTCAGTTTGTACAGATTCTTTGTGATCTTGAGTCTTTTCATACAACCTATGAAAGATTTCCAAAAAGAATATATTGTTATACTCTACATTCAGTAGTAATAATCAAAGAGTATGCTTAATACAGATAATTAAAAAATATATATCCAAACCCACAGTTGTCTGTATTTTAATATTGTTTTCTGTAACTAAAGCTCTGAGTTTCTTCAAAAATGAGTCTTCAGATACTGCTAAAAACAGTAAATTTGGTAGACCAAATCAGATAGTGTGCATATTTAAACAGCAAGAAGAGCTTGGGTTCTCAGAGTTCGAAAATGCTGGCAGAGCAGAAGATGTTCACAAAGATTTTCATGTCAAAAAGCAGGCATGGAGAAGGGTGAGTACAATCATAGATTTGCAAAAACCATTTGAGGCAAATTTTAAACAGTGGCACTCACTTAGCAAAGCAAAAGTTGCATTGCTGCAAAAAGCACAAGGTCTGATTTCCACAATAGTGGAAAACCCACACATCTCATTTTAGTTCAAAAGAGCTTGAAGCCTCTCAAATCGACCATCATCCCTCTTCTGATTCCTTCTACATTTGAACACAAATTGCAGCCCACAGATGATACGGCCAGGCTCAGGTCTCCTCCCAGTGCCAATGCTGGATAGAGCAGATGGGTTAGATGGAGCATTGGTCTGACCCAGTAGAGCATTCACTATCATTTTATGTGCATTATAGCTTCATATATTCTTTAATATCCAATAAAACACTGCTTGTAAGTAGTCCTATGTCATATCTTCAACAGAAATGTCACACCACTTACTTTTTACAGCGATCTTGCATTGCCTTTATCTCACATAAGGCGGGAAGGGCAGCTTCCGCCTCAGTATTTTCAGCTGTATTCAGGATGCTTCTTATTCGGTGAAGAAGTAAGAGTAAGAGGAGCTGTTGCTGGTTGATGTTTTCCTCAAATGAGTTCACAAAATCTAGTAATTCTACCAGTTCCTCTCTGGTGGCCTTTTCTTTCTCTTTAAGATTTTCTGGCTGTTCTTCTTGGAGCTGATCGAGAATTATTGTTTCTCGTTCCAGCTAAGTAAACAGCATGTCAAAGCATGAGATAAAGTGCTTTTTTATTCCATCACCTTAAGTTACATTATTCATTTACTTATATGCATGACTAAGTACTGGGAATTACATAGCCAGGAAGCTTGAACCTCTGAAGTATGACGAAACATTTCAATTTGCTCTAACAAAGCACATAACCACACACAACAACCCAGAACAACCAGAGTTGTTCTGGGTTCAGAGAATTTGTACTATAAATATCTCCAACATTTTTTGCTCTAGGTTCAAGAAAGGCTGGAGGTAACTGGTTGATCAGTGGGTGGGAAATTATGTTCTGCACTGATCTTAGCCCTTCACTTGCCATTTTACTGAGGGCCCCATCCCTACCACATTCCTCAAAACTTACAGTTTGTTGAGCAACTCACCTCTTCACTGATGAACTTCCATTCCTGCTTTAGTTCTGTACAGTTAATTTCCAGCCCTTTTGCCTCCTCACGCAAATCCAGCCAGTTTTCCCACAGCACTGTTACACTCCTGCCCAGTGCCCTGTTGCTTCTGCTGCACAATCTCATCAGTTCTGCAGAAATCTCCCTCAGCTTCACAAGATCAACTTCAGCCGAGTCAATGTTGGAGACTAAAATCTTACAGGAAAAATAAACAAGGAAATAAATAAAACAGAGTCAGAAGTGTTAATGAAGCATTCGATAACATGATCAAGATGCTCTAATAAAATGGCAGTCACTCCACTGAGCTGGTTAAATATGTTTTGAATGAGAGAATTCTGTTGGCTAAGATGGTGGAGAAAGATGGGTAAATAAAACAAACAAACAGAACAGTGTGCCCAGGCAGTTAGGTTGTTCTTACTTCTTTCTGGTTATTTGGAAGGGAAATGAGCAGGAGTTACAGACACTTATATAATGACAAGCCTGTAATATAGTGAGCACTAGAAAAGAGGACAGCAAAGAGGTTCATTATAGGAAAGGTCTGGTGGGGAGGCAGGAAGTGAGTCCTGGGTGGGGAAACTGGAAATTCTCCAGTTTTCACTTCTGAGGGAAAACAACAGCAATGTTAGAAATCTGATCAGTGCTGGTCCTGCACAGAAGGAATGAGGGATCTGAAAAGAAATGCAAAACTATCCTAAACATAAATAATGTTTGATTTCTCCAGCAATAAGATATACTAATTTTACATGGCCTATTATAATCTGGTCTTTTTATAGGTATATAAATTTATTCTGTGGTTTTATATATACATAAATACAGGACAAAGAATTTTACTTCTTTCTGCTACAATATCATATTTTATGCATAGCTGCTATATCACAGTTTCATATGAGCTTTTCAAGTTCTTCAGAGCCTCTCTTACCTTGCTTTCTTCTAAGTGCTCCAAAGCTTCTTTATAAGACATTGGTATTTGAGACAAAGACTGTCTAAGTATCTTTTCCAGTTTGTTAAGATTATCACACACCTTATCTTTGATTTTTGTGTAGCTTTTGTATTTTTCAATATACCTGTAGGAAACAATGAATAGACCAATTAAATTTTTTTGTGGTTGCTCTTCTCTCCAACCATAATGCCCACTAGGGAAGAAAAATCTTCTGAACTAGTAGTCCTTACTATTTTGCAAGTTATCTTCAATTAGCATTTGTTACACACTCAGGTTTGATAAATGGGATACTTTAGAGATGCAGGTACAAATGCTCCAGAGGTAAAGAAATACAGGCATGTATATCCATATATCAGCCACAGAGCTGCTCAGAAGAATTGTATGTATGTCTTGATCTAAGTCTCCATCCTCCTCAGACATTCCCAAAAATTAGTTGCCCATTTGCAACACACATTCTCTTTGTCCCTACGATGCGTGGTCTGTTCAATCCCAATTTCTTATTTCTGTATCTTATCATCTCTTTTCTATTACCAAAGTCTTTAAAGCCATCCAATTCTTTAATTACAAAAGCAGATTTTAAGGGTTTGTTCAATAGAACCAGAACCACTGGATCATGAGCAAGTAGTGTAAAGAGCCTTTACTCTATCTCCCAGACTTTTTCTGTACATGTATCTGAAGGCCCTTCAGATCTCTTCCATACCTACACTGGAAGGAAGGAAACTATGACCTGCATCTTGTTTGGTCTTTACTTTCTCAAGCCATCAGAATAGCCTATGGAAGATATGCATTAGGGCCCCTCTGAAAACTACTCTAACCTGCACCAGCACTGTCCTGTGCTTTCTTCTGATTCTGGCACCATAGGACACTCAGTCAAGCCTCATACATACTTTTTTGGATATACTAAAAATTACTGCATTGTAAATTACTGGCAATATGTGTATTGTCTGGTAATTTTCTTTCCAGTACAATCACATCTGGGAACAGCAGAAATGCTTACGGTTCCTTCTGCTGAATTACCTGGTTCAATGAGAGCAGAAACAACACTGCATTTATTATCATATTTTTTTCATAAAAAGAAACATGATCTAGAAAGATCTCTTAAACCCACCTCTGTTTATCAGCTTCCTTTCTTTGAGCCTTCTCTCTTAATGCCAAACTCTTATTGACTAGTTCCGTTATGGTATTTTCCCAATCTATTTTGTCTCCTGGTTTCACTAGGTTTTTCAGCTTGGAGTACAGGTTTTCTATGTCAGCCTTTGTAGACTCAAATTGTTCTTGTTTCCATTGTGGAGTATAACAGACTTCCTCTGAGCTACCGAGCTCTGCTGCAGCATACTTGAGTTGAGCTTCATAGTCCTCAAGGAACCTGGCAGCCTTCTGAACAGCTTTGGTATAAAGCTCACCAGTCTTACACGCTTTCTCCTGAGCACTCTGAAAGTGTTAAAAAGACAAAGGAACAATCAAGACAGACTGCTGTGTTCCTCTGGATCACCAGATAGTCTTCTCAGAATTTCACACTTGGTTGCCTTTGAGACCAGTGCTCCCAGAACTGGCCTGAGGAGGTGAGGGAGGACACATGGCAAATGCACTCTGCATTACTCACTCTTTTCCTTGTATGAACACTGCCCTTTAGCTTAAGTAGTTCTTTTCCATCCATTAAGCCTACCTCCAGCCTAATTACGTTTCTCAGATTTTCCACTTGCCCTCAGTTTACCAAGTTGAGCAAATTCAGTTTCATTAACTTCCCTGAACATTCCTCACTCCTGTAACAGCATCTGTTCCAGTTTGAGGGGACCCTTCCTGACAAAGGCATCAAGAATTGGGTAATGCCTTATCAATACCTTATATACTACTGTTAAAGCTTTGGATTCCAGTTGCCTTTCCTTTGCTCACTCTCCCTGAGGCCTGATCACATTGGTTTGACCTGTGCTTTACTCCCCTTGATCATTCCCAACTGGTAAGCTTTTTCTTTATAGTAGAAACAAGGAACTTCTGTTTTTTTCATCATTGCCACTACTGAAAATATTACAAAAAATCAGTCCCAAGAATAATCCCAGCACAACTGCACACAGTCTCTCTTCAGCTCAATATTTCAACACAACCTTTTATTTCTTCCCCTTTACCTTTCTTTTCTTGTGCTCAACCCCATGGCCTGATCATAATGAAGGTGAATACAAATAATTTTTTTGTATCCTGAGTTTCTTTTAACAATCCCCATCATATCCACTGATGCAGAGATGATGATGGGCCAATCCAGTTATTAGAATAAAAGGAGGATATAAGTAACGAAAATATAAACACTACCATCTGTGGCAGATGCAACCCCTCCCTGTTTTGGGACTGGGGCTTCCTGGCTGTTGAAACCTGACCCTTGCATGCCCTTGCTTTCCCCCGCTTTCCTCGCAACCTTGCTTTCTCACATGCTTGTGGTGGCTGTTGCTGGACACACAGTCATAGACTCATAGAATGGTTTGGGTTGGAAGGGACCTTAAAGATTATCTTAGTTCCAACCCCGCTGCCATGAGCAGGGACACCTTCCACCAGACCAGGCTGTTCAAAGCCCCATTCAGCCTGGCCTATAAACACTGCCAGGGAGGAGCAGCCACAGCTTCTCTGGGCAACCTGGGACAGTGTCTCATCACCCTCACAGGAAAGAATTTCTTCCTAATATCTAATTTAAACCTCCCCTCTTCCAGTTTCAAGCCATCACCCCTTGTTCTGTCACTCCCTGCCCTTGTCAAAAATCCCTCCCCAGCCTTCCTGTAGACCCTTCAGGTACTGAAAGGCTACTGGAAGGTGTCCCTGGAGCCTTTTCTTCCCCAGGCTGAATAGCCCCAACTTTCTCAGCCTGTCCTCACAGCAGAGCTGCTCCAGCCCCCAGATCATCCTTGTGGCCTCCTCTGGACTCACTCCAGTAGGTCCATGTTCTTCTGATGTTGGGGGACTGGATGCAGCACTGCAGGTGGGGTCTCAGGAGAGCGGAGCAGAGGGGCAGAATCCCCTCCCTTGACCTGCTGCCCATGCTGCTCTTGATGCAGCCCAGGACACGGTTGGCAGGAGGATGGGCCCAGTCAGTCAGAAATGACCACAGGTCAGACTCGACTTGGGTATAAAGGGAGGCAGGGAGAGGGCCAGTGGAGTTCTTAGTAGTTAGTTTCAGAATGGGACTTGTTATGAGAGGAATGTTGATAAAAGTACTATTGTTATTAGTTGCTGCTGGAGCTCAAGGCCATTGTGTTTGGCTGGTTCACGGTGAGGGAGGGTGAGAGAGCAGGCTGTGTTTTGGCCACAAACCAAAAGGGTGAACCCACCACACCTCCTCAGAGCAGGTTGCTGCAGTCAGGGAACCCTCCCCTTGGGTTGGGATGCTGCTCAAGGTAAATTCCCTGGGACTAAGAGCCCTCATCTTACAGGTGAATGATTGTGCATTTTGAGTCATCATTCTAAAGGAACTTAGGAATTCTGCAGTCAGCTGGGCAGTAGTTTACTCCTGCCTGACATCCGAACCTGTGGTTTAGTATTGCTTGTTGGAGTGCTAAGTAATTTTGGTTAGAATAAATCCCATTTGAGTAACTGCCTTGTCTGTTTTGTGGGTACCTCTGTGACACCATCACAGAAAGATAATATAATTACTGGGGAAAGATATATGGCCAGACCTCACTGTATTAAATATACTTACAACACGAGCAGCAATGTCTGGCTTCAGTTGCATTTCATGATCTTGCAGTATCTCTAATTTTTTTTCTACAACAGCAGCAAGAGGTTTTCCTTCTTGGTTTTCCCTCTCTTTTTCCATTATACATTTAATAGCAGAAAACTTCGCTTGCATCATGTTCTGAATTGCTTCCCATCGCATCTTTTCATACTGCATTGTTTTTGTATCTATTAGAAGTGGCTGCTGGAGCTCTAATTGAACATGCTTTATGATGTGGAATATATGTTCTACTTCATTCTGGATATCTTCCTTGTTTACACACTGGAGAACACAGACCAAGTTTTGAAGAAACTGATTCAATTCCTCAGCATCTTTCTCCAGGCTCTTTATTTCTTTCCTTGTAGATTCTTTGAATGGTGTATCAAAGACCTCATTTTTGTTTATTTCATTTGCTACCTCCTGGGTAAAGTACAAGATTTGTTGAACTGTCTGAAAGAGAATCTGTGCAGATATAAGATTCTCGGGGCTAGGGCTATCATTTAGGATGCTAGCTTCTTTTCTTACAGTGGATGTCACAGTCTGGATTTTATTTAGCAATCCTTGAATCTTACTGCATTCCCTAATAACAGTATCAAAGTGTATTATCTTCTCTTGAATTTTATTTTTAATTTTTAAAAAATTAGTTTGCAATTCATCCAGCTGCAGTGAGTCCCACTTTAGACCTACACATTCAAAGATTTCTTTGTACTTCATTATTTGTGACAAATTGGACTGAAAAGTTACTACTTTTTCTGTAAGTGCTTTGCATTTATCCTTCATTTCCTGCTTGGCACTTAATAATTCATCTTCTTCCAGGTTCATTTCACCATACTGTAGGTCATTAAGATCTTGCTGCAATGAAGTTATTCCTTCAGCAAACTCTCTGTAGACAGCTGTCTTTCTTCCTGTTTCACGAAGTTTACTGTGAACTTGCCTGTGTGTCTTCCTTGCTCTGTTCTTCAGACTTCGTAATTGATCCATCAAAAACAGTTGTTCAGACAGGCTCCGTTCCCCAGCTGTGACCTGACTCTCTTTACAGTAGGATGAGATAAGCTCTTCTATTTCCTGTATGTCCTTTAAAGTCTCATTTAAAATGGCTTGTTGATTGATTAATTCTGAACACGTGCTGGTTTGATTCATGTCAGGCCTGGCAAGCATCTCAGCATTTTGAAGTTGACACTGAATTTTCTCTACTTCTGCAATAAGTTTTTGCCTCTCCTCCAGGCAGAGCTCTAGGTGCTGTAACCTTTGAGCTGATTTTAAAACAAGAGCCTTGTATAAATTCTGCAATGTTTGTAAAAGGGAAGTCATATTGCAGATGTCCTCTGGCTTCAAGTTGGGAACGATGTGCTGGAGCTCAGAGTCCATTGATAAAATCACAGGCTCTCTGTTTAGAACTTCAGTTCTCAGAAGTTGACAATTTATGATCTGTGATTTAACATCACTGGGAAAAAGTGCTGCTTTCTGATCAAGAGAAGACAGTGAATCTTTGACCCATGAAATATTTTCTTTCAGTCTCTTCATCATTTCATGTTTCATGAGAGCAGGACCAGTGATCTGAACATCTTGAGGAGTCTGTTGCACTAATGCTTGCAATTTGCTCTGCAAATCATGTATAGAGTTCTCCAAAGCTACCTTTTCTTGATCACTCCAAATTCTTTTCATCTGCAGTTCAATCCTTCTTCTTAACAGAGAAAGACTGTGTTTAATGTCCTGTAGCTCTGTGGGCCAAAGTACGGGGTATCCGGCTTTTCCTTCAGCTGAGGAATGTAACTCTGCTTGTAAATATTGTTCTTGTATCAGTTTCTGAATGTCCTGGGCTTTATTCATAAGCATGTTAAATTCATCAATTTCTGCCACAACATGATCATGTTTCTTTTGCACTGTTTGTTCCATGTGTTGCCACCACTGCTCCAGTTGCCTTATTTGGCTTTCGGTTACCTCTTTATCCATGTACGTTAAGTGCTGAGATAAACTTTCTTGCTGAGTTTTCAACTGGTTTAAGTCATCTCTTTCCTTTTGTAAGGACTCTATGACTGTCTTAATTTTCTCTAGAAGAACTGTGTTGTTCATAGGGCCCCTGCCAAAAATATGAGTAGCATTAAAAAAGGAAAAAAAAAAGAATACTAAAACATGGACTAGACACATTTTAAAAAGATAATGTCACTGTTTAGAAAATTAATTCACCCACTTTATTCACTTAATCACTTGTATCAGTGTTCTCTCACTAACTTGCTAACAACTATCACAGCATCATTATTTCTTGCTTATCTGTACAGCATTACTTATTTCTAGATATCTCTGCAGGAAAAGTATAGTTTAATGTATATTCTCTAAAACTGCTGTATATACTAACACAGAACGTGTAATTTTGTAAAGGAATGTAGCCTCCCTTTGAAGTTGCAATAAGTAAAATTTTAAAAATCAACAGTAGTGTTAAGTCATCTCTAAGTGAATTAACAACACTTTATGGCAATTTCTGATTTACAATAAAGATAAAAGTTACAAGAAAAACTTCAAAAATTCCCATTCATTGAAGATTAATTTGGAGGAGTTTATCTACTTATCTTTTATTTCCAGGAGTACTTTGAAATTCCCACCTAAAATACATTTAGCAGCTAGATTTTTATTCCATTTTTTCAACCTCTTGGCTGTAAATTAACAATTTTATAAATTATTTTAAAGATTTTTAGATTTTTGTGATATATTATTGTGACCAATAGGCTAGTTCCATGTTTTGAAGGCTAATTCATAAAAGGCACTAAATATTTTGTGTGAGTTGGTTACCTCTGAATTGGTACTGTAGACTTATGTATTGCCACAGAATTCTGCCTATCAAATAAGGTTAATTTTCACAGTAATGAGATATTTCATTCAGAAAAAAATAGAACTTACAATCCTTAAAGAAAAATTAATGTTTGAATTCTGCCATAGTTTTGCAAAAGTATTTTAATATGGCTTTTCACAGAATGAATCACAGAATGTTGGGGATTGGAAGGGACCTCAAAAGATCATCTAGTCCAATCCCCCTGCCAGAGCAGGAACACCTAGATGAGATCACACAGGAAGGCATCCAGGCGGGTCTTGAATGTCTCCAGAGAAGGAGACTCCACAACCTCCCTGGGCAGCCTGTTCCAGTGCTCTGTTACTCTCACAGTAAAGAAGTTTCTTTTCAAGTTTAAGTGGAACCTCCTGTGTTCCAGCTTACACCCATTACCCCTTGTCCTACCATTGGACATCCCTGAGAAGAGCCTGACTCCATCTTCCTGACATTCGCCCTTTACATATTTATAAACATTAATCAGGTTCCCCCTCAGTCTCCTCTTCTCCAAGCTAAAGAGGCCCAGCTCCCCCAGCCTTTCCTCATAAGGGAGATGTTCCACTGCCTTCATCATCTTGGTGGCTCTGTGCTGGACTATCTCAAGCAGCTCCCTGTCCTTCTTGAACTGTGGGGCCCAGAACTGGACACACTATTCCAGATGCGGCCTCACCAGGGGGTTTATATAGGTTTTTAGCATAGCAACCATTTCTTAGCATAGCCTAAAAAATAAAACCAGTAGATGTTACTAAAAGACATCAGAGAACCACCAGAAATACTTCTGTTTAAGGCTGTTTAAACTTACAAACCTATGAGACTTCTCTTGCTAGTGGTGGATAAAACACCATATTCTTGTCTGAGCATTACTAAAGTACGGCATGAAATTCAGTCTAGGACCATATTTGTTCTGCAGCCTATTAACAGGAACCCTCAGCTATACTTACATTTTTATGTTATCCTTTTCTGTTGACAAATTTTTCATTGAAGCCTGCACAGCAGAAAGATTTTTCTGGTACTCATTAATTAAACAGTACTGTTGTTGCTTCACTGCCTTGACAGCATCTAGTTCTTGAAGCAGCCTGTCCCAGCAGGGCACCACAGGCTCTGTGGTTTGCAGCTCTGCTCTGTCTGATTCTGTTGCATCAGGAAACACTTCTTGACTATGACACAAAGATTTTGCTTTCCATGTTTCCAGTTCAGTTTGCAAGTTCTACAACCAAGTCCACCACAGGGAGAGGATTAAAAGAGAATCTTAAACACTTTCAGCTTTAAGCACAAGATACCGTTAAAATACTGATACATCTACAAACATATCCTTGCTCAGTCACATGAAAATGAGCACACATGCCTGTGCACATCATGGAAGCACACCTGCAGTCACAGGTGTATCTACTACTGTGCTCTAGAAGAGCAGTACAAAATATGGTATTAATATGGCACAGAACATGGCCATATTTGCATCAAGGCACAGTATAGATTACCTGGTAGACAAAGTGACTAATCCTGCAGTCAAACCTTAGATAGTATTACATGCCTATATGCAACAATTTTGTCAAAGTGAATCATAATTCTGTAAGTGTTACCACAACATTAACAATGAGGAATGGCTCTGCAATTTTCATACCTCCAGCTCTTTCAGTTGTTCTTTTATGAGCACAATATCCAGTTCAGCCACTTGATTTTTCAGCTCATTGACCTTTTGTTCCTCTTTATAATATTCAATGTTTACTTGCATTCCAGGAAACGGTTCCTTCTGGACAGCCACTTCTGCACCTGTATCCTACAACACAAAACAGGATTCTTATTTCTGAAGGTCCTAAATCAACAAGTTTTCTGACTACAATACTTTGCTTTACACGTTTAAGCCATGCCTAAATCCTGCTGTAGCTTCCCCCACAGCCTCTGTGGGTCAACCAGGACCCAGAGGCTGGAATGTCCACCACTACCCCCCACCTCTGCAGTCACCCTGGCTTGCCAGCACTGCTCAGATAGCTGTGAAATCTCTGCCCACCATTTTAAGTTTGAAACTTCGATACACTCACCTTCAAATAACATCCCCCCTGCACTCACCTCTAGTATAGAGAAATTCACAGGTCTATCCTGTCTTCTCCTCTTTATACATTCATGGTCCTTAAACCTTTCCTCACAACCACATTCATTCTGCTCAGCACCTGCCTTGATACACTGCTGTGTCTTTCACCAGGACCATCTCTTCAACTGTTCCTCACAGGGCAACTCATGCATGAAGCAGCTTGGCTGTGACACAGAGCCATGGCTGCTACTGCCACAATGCTATTCAAAATATATTTATCAATGATCTGGAGGAGGGGATTGAGTGCACCCTCACTAAGTTTGCAGACACTAAGTTGGGTGGTAGTGTTGATCCTCTTGAGGGTAGGAAATCTCTGCAAAGGGATCTGGACAGGCTGGATTGATGTGCTCAGGCCAATGGTGTGAAGTTCAGTAAGGCCAAATGCCAGGTTCTGCACCTGGGTCACAACAAGCCCCATGCAACGCTCCAGGCTTGGGGAGGAGTGGCTGGAGAGCTGCTGGGCAGAAAAGGACCTGCGGGTGTTGGTGGACAGCTGAACATGAGCCAGCGGTGTGCCCAGGTGGCCAAAAAGGCCAACAGCATCCTGGCCTGTATCAGGAATAGTGTGGCCAGAAGGAGTAGGAAAGTGATCCTCCCCCTGTACTGGGTGCTGGTGAGGCTGCACCTTGAGTGCTGGGTTCAATTTTGGGCCCCTCATCACAGGAAAGACATTGAGGCTCTGGAGCAGGTCCAAAGGAGAGCACTGAAGCTGGTGAAGGGGCTGAAGAACAAGCCTCAGGAGGAGCAGCTGAGGGAACTGGGATTGTTTTGCCTGAAGAAAAGGAAGCTGAAAGGAGATCTTGTTGCTCCTTACAACTACCTGAAAGGAGGGTGTAGAGAGGTGGGGGTCTGTCTCTTCTCCCAGACAGAATGAGAGGAAATGGCCTCAAGCTGTGCCAGGGGAGGTTTAGGTTGGATATTAGGAAAAACTTATTCACCGAAAGGGTAGTGAAGCATTGGAACAGGCTGCCCAGGGAGGTGGTGGAGTGACCTTCCCTGGTGGGATTTAAAAGACAGGTAGACAAGGTGCTTAGGGACATGGGTTAGAGGTGGAATTGGTGGTGTTAGATTTATGGTTGGACTCGGTGATCTTAAAGGTCTTTTCCAACCACTACAATTCTGTGATTCTGTGAAACCAGGAGTAAAACAAGAGCCATGTCTCAATTGGGATGGGGAAGAAAGGGAATGGGGGCTCCAGAGCCAGTCCCTGCCACTGCCATCGATTCCCACAATGACAGAAGGACAAGTCACTTGGGGTGTGGTCAGGTTTAACAGCCCATCAGCTGAGCTAAGGTGGTTGCCCAAGTCGATGCTTTTAGCCAGCCCCAGTTCAGATGTAAAACATAATCCTCTAAATTACCTTCAGCTATCGCAGACAGGAAGATAAATGAAATGTCACAGGCTTATTGGGTCACATGGTGACATCTTAAAAAACTTTTCTGCATTTCCCTTCCCCCTGTGCTCGTCTGTATCTGGTGTAAACTCTGATCTGTTCCACATACAGACTTGCTGTGACTGAATGCATACAAATATACAGATATGACTACAGTGGGAGCGTCTCCCACACATGAAATGAGCAATGATAAAAATTTGTTGTCTAATAAACTTACTGTATTGCTACTTTAGATACTATTTTACTAGGAAGCAGCCAGCTATCCCTGCAGCCATATCACTTGTAAGCTGTCACTGTCATCTGTCTCTCTGTGGGTCATGAGCTATCCAAAATACACCTGCTTCCAAGTGTGGGAAACATGTAGCGCATGGTAGATATTACTGGAAAAGAATAATTCTATTTATCTGAACTCTTTTGGTTATTTTCAGTCAAAACTGAAGGGGAACACTCATGAAATAGTCTATCAGAGAACTTTTCCATTTCTCTGTGTACACATCTTTAACAGTTGTATCAATTCAGACATAAGATTTCATCTTAAGAGACTCTGGAGTGCTATAGAACTGAAGTAAGGAGAAAAACTCAGCTAAGCTATCACAGAGTGAAGAGAAAATCCTCTTTATCAGACTGAAAAATAAATGCATCAAAACACACAGAAAAGTGTCCTGACACTAAGAAAAACCTCAGGATTGCTGTGTACATGTTTTGCTTGTTTGCATGGTGTTCTCGATGTACGCCATGGCACTGCCTTCCTGGATACACAGACACACAGGTAATGTCAATATCCCCACATGATAGTTTAAATGTTTCCCACAGTTTTTCAGTCCATCAGATGGTTGGACAGGGAGGAAAATATGAGAAGGGAAGAGAATGGAGGCTGCTGACCAGCTACTGTCCTTCAGGTACAAAGCTGGGGCTCCCCTGCTGACTCTTCACAGTGCAGGCCTGTGGGAAACTGCCAAACATGAGTCTGGCTTCAGGCTAGGGTACAGCTCACAGTCTACATCCTTTCTGATCTGACGTCTTCCTCAGGAATTTGGCAGAATATACTTCCCCTTCCCTTTGCAAGCTCCAAACCAATTGAGTACAAACACTTAAATATCACATTTAGAAGTTAAAATAATTCAATTTATAATAGAATAGAACAGAATAGAATATTTTCAGTTGGAAGGGACCTACAATGATCATCTAGTCCAACTGCCTGACCACTTCAGAGCTCACCAAAAGTTAAAGCACGGTGTTAAGGGCATTGTCCAAATGCCTCAAATGCTGACAGGCTTGGGGCATCGACCACATCTCTAGGAAGCCTGTTCCAATGTTTGGTAAATAAATGCTTCCTAATGTCCTGTCTAAACCTCCCTTGATGCAGCTTTGACCTATTCCCACGTGTTCTATCACTGGATACCAGACAGAAAAAGTCAGCACCTGCCTCTCCACGTCCCCTCCTCAGGAAGATGTAGAGAGCAATGAGGTCACCCCTCAGCCTCCTCTTCTCCAAACCAGACAAGCTCAAAGTCCTTAGCTGCTCCTCGTAGGACATTCCTTCCAGCCCTTTCACCAGCTTTGTTGCCCTTCTCTGGATGCATTCGAGTGCCTTCACACCCTTCTTAAATTGTGGGGCCCAGAACTGCACATAATATTCAAGGAGAGGCCGCATCAACACTAAATACAGTGAGATAATCACCTTTTTTGACTGTGTTTAATGCACCCCAGGATGTGGTTTGCCCTCTTGGCTGCCTGGGCACACTGCTGGCTCACACTGAGCCTGCTGTTAACCAGCACCTCCAGATCCCTTCCTGCAGGGCTGCACTCCAAACACTCCTCTCCCAGTTTATACATGTGCCCAGTGTTATACCATCCCAGGTTCAGAGTCTGGATTCAGATTTGTTAAATTTCATCCCATTCATTGCTCAACACTTCAATCTATCTAGATCTCTCTGCAAGGTATCTTGTCCCTCAAGAGAGTCAATAGCACCTCCCAGTTTGGTATCATCAACTGTCCTGGTTTTACTACGATAGAGTTAATTTTCTTCTCAGTAGTTAGAATAGCTGTGTCTTAGTTCGATGTAAGACTCGTTATGAGAGGAATGTTGATAAAAGTACTAATGTCATTAGTTGCTGCTGGAGCCCAAGGCCACCATGTTTGGCAGTTCACAGCTGCATCAGGACTGGGAGGGAGAAGTGTAGTGAATGGCAAACCCCAAATTGGCATTTGGATGTGCCAATGAGACATTCCAGATGATATCCTGTCATGTCAGTATATGAACCAGGGTTGACGGGAAGATGGGGGTATTTGCTCAGGGATCGCTCAGGATCGCTCTTCCGGGGTTTCAGTTTCAGGACTGTCTCAGCTCCAGGTTTGCTGGCTGGCACATTGGTGGGTGGGTGGTGAGCAGCTGCACTATGCATCACTCATTTGTATATTCCATTATTACTGTTGTTATCATTATAATTTTATTTTAATTAGTAAATAGTTTTTACCTCAACCCATGAGTTTTCTGGCCCTTTTCTTTCTATTTTTCTCCGCTACTCCCTGGAGGTGGGGGGAGGGAGAGTGAGAGAGCAGGCTGTGATTGGTTGCAAGGTGGAAGCCAAAAGGGTGAATCCACCCAAACCACCACATCAACAAGCTTGCTAATGGTGCATTCAACTCCTGCACATAAATCATTTATAAATACATTGAACAGAACTAGTCCTACAACTGAACCCCGAGGAACAGCACTGGTGACTGGTTACCACCCAGATGTAGCCTCCTCCACTACCACCCCTGAGCTCTGCCCTTCTGCCAGGTCTTCACCCAGCACACTGCGAACCTGCTCATCCCACAGCTGGACACCTTGTCCAGAAGGATGGCATGAGAACAGTGTCAAAAGCCTTACTGAAATCCAGAAAAATGACATCCACCGCCTTCCCTTCTTCCACCGGGCAGGTGACCTTACCATGGCAAGGTATTATGGTGCTGCAGGCACCGCCCCCCCGCCCCGGGCTGCACTGCGGTGTCAGCACCAGCCAACACTGGGTTCTTGTTTTAATTAAGTGCTGCGAGGGGGAACAATCGAGCACTTTCTGACCTTGCCTACCGGAGCAGCGAGTTCTACCAGCTGCCCAAGACCAGCGCCGGTAGCGCCAGGACCGGCACCACCAGGGCCGGCACCGCCGCCTCCACCGCCCTGCGCAGGGGGTTTCCCCCAGGCGAGCCCAGCGCAGGCGGAGCCGAGAGAACCGCCGGCACGCGGAGGCTGGCGACAGCGGGGCAGGAACGGGAGAAATGGCGGCCAACCCCCGTCACCAACGTATGAAAGAAACCCTCGGGGAGCAGGGGCAGGCGGGCGTCGGGGCGGGCGCAGGAGCTCGGCCGGGGAGCAATGGCATCCACCGGGCAGAACGCCAGAGCCTCCTCCTCTGCACTCACCACCGCTGGCCGAGCTGCCCTGAGCGCTGCGGTGGGAGCGCAGTGCCAGGCGGGTGCGGGGCTCAGGCTGTGCAGTGCCAGGCGGGTGCCGGGCTCAGGCTGTACCCGGCCCTTCCCCAGCACCGCAGGGCAGCGGGGAGCACGGCTGTGGGACTGCGCCCGGCCAGGGGAACAACTCTGCTTAGAAGCAGAGCTGCGGGAGGTGAGTGGGTTGAGGAGTGTCGGGGAGAGAGAGGTAAGACCACTGGCATGGCACCGTGTCACCCTGGGACAGGCCCAGCGGGCAGACAGGACACGTCACACGAAGGATTCTCCATCCTCTCTCCGCCTGGCTGAGCACAGTGACTGAAGGGATGGGGGAAATGGGGATCTGTTCCTGCTCCTCTGTGACTGCTCCACCTTCCCCCATGGACCTGCCTATAGACTGAACTGTGAAGATTAGATCTGGCCCTACCTTCAATTTAAGAATGTGCTGACCAAGGATCAGCCATCAGGGAGCACTTGTAACACCCTCACTCTTAAAGAAGAATAGACTTGGTAATGTCATTTAGCAATGTACCTTGTTATTCATTCAGCCTGAATTCATTCTCCTTTCTCTATTTTATTCATTTAGTTTCTTACACTGGATCACCCTTGGATTTCAGTTTTCTGATCTGCCTTATGATGGCAAAGACTATTACAGCTAACTATAATAACATGGAAAGAAGTTGTATTGATTAACAGTTTGAAGAGAAACTAAATATCATAAAATAAAGACTGATTATGATGTCTCTGAAAACCAATATTGCTTTTGAACAGATCCACTGAAAAATATGATGAGGCTAGCACTTTGGATAAAGTTCAAAACTATCACAGGCATAAAGCAGAACTATACACAATGGTCTTGATTTTGATGCAACAGCAAGTACCTCTTCTTTTATAACAGAACTTCAGCTGAAGACAATGTGGAAACAAAAATTCAACGGCTCTGACAAATGCAGCTTGAAATAACAGAATGTGGGTTACCTCATGTGCAGAAACTGGGATATTAGATTCCAGACCATCTTTCTCAGATGCTGCAGATTTTAGGACCTGACTTTTCTGGCACTCCCCTTCTTGAATCTGCTCCACATCTTCTCTGTATGACTGATTCTTGACATCGCTAGGTTTCTCCTTTTGGTGTAAGAAAATAAAAGAAACAAGTAACCCAAAAGCCCTAATCAAACCTGCTGAGTAGTAATTACAATGCTTGAGATGACCAAGTTATGAAGCCTATAATTATAGGTAGGTGAGGAAAACCACATTTACATCTCATAATTTATTGTGGGCAAAGTTATGTCAAAAGAAACAGTTTAGAAGAAGCAGTGCTATAATTTTGTCACAGATTTTTAGAAAAATTGCAGATTGCAAATGTTCTTCCTCTGACCTATACTGTTCATGTTTTATTATCCTAAGCACGGACCTTGAAGTGTATACCCCTCGATGCAGTCTTGAATGCATTTTTAACAGGTTTAGCTTTTTCCTGAGGCTCCAGTCTTTTATTGTAGACAGAGTCTGTGGTTAGACACTCAGCTGATTACTGGGCTGGATATTCCCATGGGCAGCCCAGGGATTTGCTGTATGTACATGCTGAGGCATTTGCTGACTCCAAGTTCTGCCTCAGTTTGTTTATCATCTGGGAGCAGATAAAATAAAACAGACACCTACACAAACTAAAGAATGGCAAGCCCTTACAGCATGACCATGGTGGAGAGCACAGCATCAAGGACCTATCCATGCTGCACAGATACCTGATCCAGTGGCTGCAGGTCAGATAGGATATGCACTGAAAGTAGCCCACCTGCAACCCAGATTGAACAAATTTACCCCAATTCTCAGCCAGCTTGTGAGTGCACACTGTGCTCCATCTTGCCACAACTACAATGCTTTTGGTATCTCACAGTTTGCTAAAACTCAAGGTCTGAGAGGAGTCTGGCTCTGTCTTCTCTGTAAGCTCCTCAACACTGCTCCAGTTTGTTGAAATTCCCCTTGTACCAGGGTGCACCAAACAAGACACAGCATTTCAAATGCAGCCTCACTGGTGCAAAGTAAAGATGTAAATAAGAAATCTATATAAAGGAAAGATACTTAAGCACAATAACAGTACTCAGGCAAAATGGTAAGAAGACTTCACAGTATGTACAAGGTGACTTGGAATGCAATGTCCTCAGCAAACCACTTTGTGGCAGCCCATAGTAATGAAAAAAGAAATTCCCTCCATACTAGTTTTAAATGTACAGGAGAGTTTATGCGTACTAAGTATACAGCACATCAGGCAAAAAATAGCTCAGTGTAACTTGCAGTTTTTATCATTTATTTATTAGTAGTATCATCCTCACTGCAACTAAACTGTATAAATACACTCAAATTCAATCACTTTTGTGTAATCTCTTGTCCAATTACCTCTGCTGGATGGGTGTCCTTTCTTGTTTCATCACCTTCAATACCAACACCATCCTGATGCTTTTCCAGTTCTGCTTCACCACCCTGATCTGCATTGTCCTCTTGGACCCTATCATGTTTGTCCACACCTGCGCTCTCTTTATCAGCCTCCTCCTGTTTTGAAAAATACAAAATATTTACAACCAGTAAAAGTCACAGTCCAAAATCTAAATTTACTAAGGAACATCACATTCCACGAGTTGTCTACTCTATCTTCAGTTTAGCTTAATGAATGAAGGAAAAGGCTGAGGTAACCCAAACCCAGAGTCTCTTGGAAATGCCAGCTCAGATCAGTTTGCTGCATCGAGACGTGTGAAACAGTTTCAGGACAAACCAAACAGGAATAAGTGCTCACATGATTTTTAATAGTGTCATAAAAGTTCCTGCTTAGGCACATTTGGCAACTGTAATTATTGATTTTGTTCCTTCTCCAGAAATCTCAGTTCAGATGGTTTCCACTCTGATATTTTGATGGTCATTTCTCCCAGCTACTGTTATCACTCAATGGTAAGGTCAATGAGGGAGTTCTCCAAATTGTTCCCTCTATTTTGCACATGTGAAGTCATTTACAATGTGAATGTCCTGAGGTTCCATAAAGATCAGCAGTTCCAGGTTAGTGACCTCTCATTACCTACCTTGTGTGTACAGGTGGCAAAACCTGTTGAAATCACAGTTATGTTGCAGGTTTTGCATCATGGAAAGTGGGTCCAAGCCCTGGGGTCTTGCAGAGATCATCACATTGATCTCTTGCACACTTCACATGTGCAAGGCTGATAGGATGACTTGGAGAACATAATTTATCATTTCTTTCATTAGATAAGGAAAATATGTCTCTGTAAGGTGACAATTTCTAAGGAATTACATCTACATCTCTAGTGAACAGACACACACACACACATATAAATACTGACATGAATTAGAACATATTTGTCAGGCACCTGAACAATCTGCCCCAACCTGTCCTCGCTGTGACAGATACCCTGTAATGGGCTGTCTGACAATCCACTGCTTTCCTCCAAAAGTGGATCATTTTGCTTCTCTTTTTCTGACACATTTCCATTTACATCTTGACCCTAAGAGAAATGATATAAAAGAAAACCTGCTGGTGTGACCATAAACATTGTATTTTAACATTAAATAGCTAAATGACAAAAATTATTATCTACAAAAACAAACAGGACATATAATGTGCTGCAGTTGTAAACAAGTCTTACTGGTTTAAGAGAAGCTCACGAGGTTCTTTGGCAGAGGCATATCTGCCATTTTCTCATCTACACACCTTTGCATCCTGACCAAGGATACCGGCTCTAATTATATGCAAGAGAAAGCTCTATGCAGGTGTGTTTAAATGGAAAACTGCAGTTTTTAATAGACATTATTAGCTTGGTACAGACTCGTTATAACAAGGGAGATCTCCACAACTTTTATTTATACACATATATTTACATAAGGCTATAAATTTCAATTAAATTAAGGGTGCAATACAGGATGCAATATGCAAAAGGCAATTGAGAGACAAAGGCCCTTTAACCAGTCTTCCACTGTCATTACCATCAACAAATATACTCACATCACACATTTCCAAAGGATCCTTTAACTCCACTGCTGTGGAGCTCTCTTCTGCAGCAACAGGAGTATCACAAGTGATCTGTATCTCCCTCTCCTTCATTGTATGTGCCTTCTCTTCCATTTGTTTTTCATTACCAAACCCATCTTTTAACTCAAGGGCTTCACTGAAAATATTTTCTTCCTTTTGCTTGACATTTTCAAGTCTTTCTTCCAGACTCCTGTGTTCACTTTGAAGTGCTTCAATCTCATCCTTAATAAACTTCTGTCCTGGTGAAGAGGTGTTTTGTTTAACAGTTTCTGCTAAAACTAAAATCTTCTTTAATGTGTCTTCGCATTGACTAAGAGGTGCTTGTTGTTCCTTTAAACACGAAGAAAACATTTTATTGAAAAGTATCTTCACACAATACACTTAATGCTAAGATCTCGTGTCAGTCACTAAAACCATAAATATTTGTTGTGAACAACAAACTGTGCTGAAAAGTACATGCAGACCTATTTCTTGCACAAAGTCAAATACTAAACCAGTAATTTTAGTCAGCCATTTTTATGAACAGAGAACACCCGAAGCTATAGGCATTACAACAATGATAAAATAATCAGATAGAATGCTGTTAGGTGCATGATAATCCCCTCCCTCCTCTATTCCTTTCTACTTGTTTGAGGTATAGCAAATTCTGGAGGAAGGGGAATTGCAGTGATCCATATCTGAGCTATGGTTTCAGCTTTCAGTAGCTCTCTAAGCTCACAGCTACAAGACTGTTACCCATTCTGCCAAATGTCTACATATGCATGAAGGAGACTTTTAAAACTGAACTTGGCTCACTGACATTTTCCTGAGCTCTTTAGAGACAGTTCCTAACACCAAATTTAATAATCTCTTTCCTTATTACGCCTAGAGATGAAAAATAACCACCAGCCAACCAAACTGAAGAAGCCTGTATGTTTGAGCTAGGACAATTCTACCTTCAGTGCAGCTGACAATAAAGGTCCACTCAGTTCCTTAAGAGAGGGTTTAGGCCTACAACTATCTTGATAAAAGGAACACCTTTTAGGTGTTAGTTAGAAAGGAATCTTAGTTTTGCAGTTTGAAACTATTAGCAGTTCTCTTTTATAAATGTGATGGTCTCTTCAAGCCCTTAGGGCTTGGACCCACTTTCTCCATGATGCAAAACCTGCAACATACCTGTGATTTCAACTGGTTTTGCTCAGCTGATGGTTGTTCCATTGCTGGATCTTCACAACCAGCAAGCTTCTCAGAGAGAGTTTTCAGCTCTGTGCTCAGGCCTGCTACCATATCCTGAAACTGCTGGTGCTCTTGAACACGACTTTCCAATGTCTCCACTATGGTCTAGAAACCAAGGAGTTTCGAGGATTAGGTCACCATTAGCTCAAACAAATATAACTCATCCACAGACTGTTACAGTTTTTCCAGGACCTCAGCAGCACAAAAAAACTTGCTTGTTTCCCATAAAATATACAGTTAACCACAGATGCACAGAAAATACCTTGCCCTCTTCCCAGCACATCATGGATTCCACTATGAACAAAATCTTCCTTAGTAGCAGGAAGCAGAAGAGTTTGCATTCCATAAGGATATATTTCTAAAAGTGATGTTTTCTATTCCAAATGGATGAAAGATTAGATGCAGAATGCCACAGAGGGTGGAAATGCAATTTGCACTAAACTGAGTAGAACCAACAACCAACAAGATGCAGGAAAAGCCATTCATCCCTCCAAAAGCAAAAAAAAAAAAACCACCCTACCATGGCTTGGAGATTATAGGAACAAATGCTTTATGTTATAGCTATGTGAATCTATTTATACAAGTATAAAATGTAATTCTTCACAGTTACCTTGGTTTCATTTGTTTAAACATTTATCCCTCTGCAAAGCATAAGTTGGTGAAAAATATGAGCTTCTGGTACTCTCTTTCCCACAGTAAGAGAGAGAGAGAGAGAGAAGGGGGTGGGTGGTGGATTTCCCTGCCCTTCTACAGAGGAACTTTCAGCGCTCCCAGTTTTACCCATAAACTTGCCAGCTGAATGACACTACAGGCAAACAGTGAGAACTGCAATCAACAGGCATGCCAATGATCTTGTAAGGAAAGAGACTGAGGTTCCAACCTGTAGCTGGCTGAGCAGATTTTCATGTTGGTGCTTTAATTCCAACCATTCCAGCTCTGTGAAGCAAGCATCCCCAGTGTGACCCTCTACATGATCTTCCTGGCTTTTCAATTCATTAAATCGGGAAGTTAAGGCTTCTGCTTTCTGCAGGAGGTTGGCATAGTCTGTCAGCTGAGCTTGCTTCTCCTGCAAACCAGGCTGAAGGGCAAAACCTATCTCCTGTTGCTGTTTCTCCAGTTCAGTTAGAGCCAGTCTCAGATCTTCTTTTCTTTGCTCATGTTGCTCCCTGTTGGACTGAAGTTGCTCTTGAGGGCTAAGAAAAAAATACTGCGTTTAATAGTATTTAAAAATATATTAATTACCTATAAAATGTCAAATTGTAAACAAGTCAACCACTAGAATGAACTTGAATACTTTTCTTCAGGTTTTAAATTACTGATCAGCTTTCAACTGGAATTGTCAAGGTGATGAAAATGAAAATCACTGAAGTTATTGCTGCTGAACTGGACTTAAATGCAGGACAAGTAACTAACCCTCTTAAATCTTAACCTATAAACCCATAGTTTCTAGCATCGGAGATGTGATGCTCATGCTCTCCATTTTTCTGCTTTTCATTACAGCAGAAGTTCTGTTTAAAAACTACAATATGGCTGCTAATCTACTGTCCTTCTAAACTTCTAATCACAGTCTCCTGAAAGGGAATGTTCTGTAGAACATACAGATCACGTTGGTTGAGACTGGGGTGGGGGAGACACAGACAACAGAACCAGTATATGCAATATGGGCCATGTTAGCACAATCCAGTGCCTGCTTTGCTGACCTTGATGTTGGATTTTGATTCGTGTGCTTTATAAGCAAGTACACTGATCTGCTGCAGGTGAACAGGTTGCATTTGTCCACAGGAAATAAGCAACTATGATCAGTGAGACAAAAGTAACATTTGTACGTTCACATTTAATGATGAAGCCCAGATATTTTCCAGATGGAACTTAAATGCCAGCATTTGAAAATATGATCCCACACAAACAAATCCAAATAAATTAAGTCTGGTTATACTTCTCTAAAGTACAGGAGGATAAACAAGGAGAAAAGCAGAGCTTTAGTGTTTTGGTTTTTGCACCTTAAGATTAATAATTTTTGGCAAATGACAAATAAAGCATAACCTCACATACGTTAAATATTCTTGCTTCAAGTTCCCTATTCCAGCTTCACATTGCTGCCATTACTGTGTCACATCTGTTACTCACAGGCCTGATCCTGTAACATCCTGAGCATCTCTTCAGGTGTTCTGAGCAACTCATCTCCTGTCTTCAACAAACTGTGAAAAGGGTGCTCTGCAATCTGCTGTGTTGGATCAAATATAGCCAATGCTCTGTCTTTCTGAATGTCACTTGTATTGCTTGTCCTCAGTAATAAAAGAAGGCAACTGAATATTCTCAAAAATACTTATTTTTAATAATTAATTCCCTGGTCATTTTTTAGAACATAGGCAGTAGCCCTGCTCTAGCTTCCACTGATCTCAATAGCAAAGTTCCCAATGATTTTACTGAAAGTCAGCTCAAGGACGTTAGGGCAGACAAATACCTTGAAAGTGCCTGTATGTGCAAAATCAGAAATTCAGTTTATGTTTACACAACACACCTGGAATCATCTGACATGTTTAAAAAGGATCAATTTGGCTCTCAGACATAGTTGCCACAGTGCCACAAACACTAAACTGCCTTTGCCGACTTCACAATACCAGCTGCCACAGCCAAGGAAACCCCTCATGGAGCCAGAATAAACCAGTCTTTAAACACTTTAAAAATCCCACCCTCTTGGATTTACCCTAAATTTCCTTCTGAAGCAGTACAAATCGGTGCAAAGGTAGATCCCGCCTCTGCTGGGGGACCATGCCCGGGGCACAGAGCCCAGATCACACTGCAGGGAAGGGCCACTGCAGTGGTTAAATCAGTACCCTCTCACTGCACAGTCTAATGAAACCAGGAACACTGGGGTGCACCTTTTAAAAAAAAACCCCAAACCACAAAAAAAACCCCAAAATACCCCAAAAAACAAAACAAGAGTGGCTGATCTACTTTACTATCAAACGTGAATCTGAGAGCTGGGCAGACCCCATCAGCTGTCCTGCCACCCTCCTTATACCTCCTGGCTACATCCCCCACTTGACCATTCAATCAAAACTATGACCTGCCCCTCCACAATATTGCAGAAATACAAGTATTTTTGTAGGTATCTTGTTCTGTCTCTAAAGAACACAAATTCAAAGGAACTGGTGCAGGAAGAAGAGAAGGAGGTTGATATAGGAGTAAGTGACCTCTACTGCCTCTTGGCAAATTTCACTTTACCTTCCATATTCAGTGGCTACCCGACAGATGCTTTCCCACTGGTTCTGGAGCTCAGAAATAGTCTGCTGAACCACTGGCTTCTTAGTTTTCTCATTTCTCATTAAAGTTTCTCCTAGAACTACCATGTTCTGTAGTTTGGCCTGTCCTGCATCTTTGAGAGCTGTGATTTCCTGTATTAAACAAGAAGCAGAAGCAGTAAATACACAAATATTTTTGGTTACAGAATAACATTTATTACCTATTATTTTTTTCATACTTTATACACTGCTGTTCAAGACAAAAGAATTCTCCTTCAAATATATCACATAACAGATACATAAACAGATAGATTATCTAGTTTTAGAAAGTCTGTGATAACAAGGCTGAGATTTATTCATTATTCTCTACATAACAAAACCAATATTGTACTGACAGAATAAAAAAAACCTGCTCCAAATCTTAGGTAGATATATTTGTCACAATACTACCCCTCCCACAGAACAAAATGTGTAAATCCCAGCATCCTCATTTCTGGCTGTTGTTCTGAGGCCTCCCAAGTAGTCAGAGAGAGGAGGGACTAAACAGGACATTGGGGCTTGAGAGACCCACTCAGGCAGTGGAGCAGCCCAGCACAACAGCACTGCGGGACACCTGAGAAGCCACACACTCTGCAGAGGGCTCTCTGGATGCCCCAGTGGCGTTACTAACCCCCCTGTCCACCTCTGGAGTACTCTGTGATGGGAAGGTGCAAACCACCAGGACCTTAGGAGTTCAGTACTGCTCCACCCAAAGGTGTAGCAGAGAACCTCATCACAAATGTGTAATGAACTATGCAAAAAAACTCAAACCAACACCCCCACCCCCCTCAAATAAGCCACAAAACCACAGACAATCAGCAGAGACAGTACCTTTTAGGAGGTACTGACTCACCAAGCATTCCCCTGATATTAGCATGAGCTATGAAGTGGAAAAGATACATTTAACACAATACCTTTATCTGATTAATCCTCTGGTCTGACGGCAACTCACTTTCCTGTGAACTCAGGTTATTAACAGCCGCCTCGAGCTTTTTGATCCAGCAAGAAACATCCTGAGCAAGTTCTTCAAAATTCTGTCCTTCCACTGGAAGGCTCTCACTATTCCCTGCCATTTCACTTACACATGTTACCAGTGCCTGGTATCTACTGATAAGATCACTAGCTTCTGAAATGGTTTCATCTTCTATCAGCCCAGCTTCCCTCAAGGAATTTACTAGCCCAGCCATGGAGTCAAATGGTTTTCTGAAAAATACAAACACTTAATAAACATCTATTTGTTTTAACAACATGGAGCAATCTTCTTTAGAAGACAGTTCTTAGATAGAGACCAAAGAAAATGATACCTCTGCATTAATAGTGTTTCACAGAAGTTTTCAAGTTTTGTCTCATCATTTTTGATCTCTTCTAGTTTTTCCTCCTGAGCAGTGAGCCATTCTTCCAAGACCGTGCTGCTTTCTTCAAGGCTGAAGAGAGTATAAATACAAACACAGGGCAAAATGAGAGGCTTTACATGACTAAAACCTGCTGACAGCAGTGTTTGCTGAAAAAGTAACATAAAAATTATGTGTCTGACCAAGCAAAGTTTTAAGCACAAGCTTAATTTTACATATCTTGGTTCATGTCACTGAAACTATCCAGAATCACATACTCACATATAGAATCACAGAATGGTTTGGGTTGGAAGGGACCTTAAAGATCATCCAGTTCCAACCCCCCTGCCATCAGCAGGGACAGCTTCCACTAGACCAGGTTTCTCAAAGCCTCATCCAACCTGTCCTTGAACACTTCCAGGGAGGAGGCATCCACAACTTCCTTGGGCAACCTGTGCCAGTGTCTGACCACCCTCACAGGGAAGAATTTCTTCCTAATATCTAATCTAAACCTCCCCTCTTTCAGCTTAAAGCCATTTCCCCTTGTCCTGTCATTAACTGCCCTTGTGAAAAGTCCCCCCTCCAGCTTTCTTGTAGGGCCCCTTCAGGTACTGGGAGGCCGGTATAAGGTCTCCCCAGAGCCTTCTCTTCTCCAGGCTGAACAGCCCCAACTCTCCCAGCCTCTCCTCATAGGAGAGGTGCTCCAGCCCTTGCATCATCCTCATGGCCTCTTCTGAATATAACACTGAATCTGCTATGAAGCAAAAAAACCACATGAAGCATACAATACCACACTCACTACCCTTTACTAAAATACCATCTTTAATAAAAAGCAGAGTTGTTTGCCATTCACTATAGCTGTTTAATAATGAATCATTTTATACCACTTGTGATTAAAATGTCAGAAACAACATTAGTTCCCTACCTACTGAGCTGCTGGAGAGAAGCACCAAGTTCTTTTTCCCGTTTCTGACATTTGGTGATCAATCTTTGTAGTTCTGCTTCTTGTTCTCTCACACAGCTGTTAAGGTGGTTAATGCTTGCTTTGGGCAAGTAGTGCTTCACTTTATTCAATAAAGTTTTAACCTCTTGGATATCTCTGTCTTTGCCATCAGATGTTAGAAAGTGCTGAATAAGAGCACAAACACAAGATGCATTGTCAAATTTACTGTTGTATAATAGATATTTATGTTAAAAGTGTTTTCCAACTCCTGTTATCTCCACCAATATTTTCTAAAGCAATTCCAGCTCCTGAAAAGGAATATATGTTAATTCACAGTTTGCTGACTATTCCACTTGTAAATGGAAAAGTTGTTGTTTGTAAAATAAGGAGAAAGTAAAGTAGACAACTTGTATTTTCTTCTCTACAGCACAAATACCCCCAGAAGAAATAGACAAGCAGCATTCAAATCTAGCATTGACATCACTATGTCTTCTTCTGCCACTTAACTGTGATTGCTTCTTGCTGATGTGGCTTTTCCATCTCTTTTCTGTTGATTCTGTCTGACTTAGAGTGAAAATCTGTCTACAACAAAGTGAATGCAAATTTTTCACATTTAAGTCCAACGTGGGTCAGAATTTCATTTTACTCTCTATATATTTGACTTTCCGTGTCTGTGCACACTGAAGTACTTGGTCGAGGTCCACTGACTTTCACTAACTACTGTCCTGTCTCTCACTTGCCCAGTTATGGCTGAACTTGAACACTGATATTCCATTTTAACAAAGTTTACTTTCATTCCTCTTAGTGTCCTAATGCTTTAAGTTACATTCTTTCAGCCTCAAGTTACAAAACCACTGCAGGTGAATTCACTCCCAATAACAGTGTCCTGTGTAAAAAAGTAAAACTTCAGGACCAATCAGTTTTAGACATTTTAATACTTTACCTTTAGCCTCTGGAGTCTTTCTTCTAGTATTGGTTTGGTTTCTGAGGGATCAAAGCAGTCCTTCAAAGACAGCTGAGTGCTGCTGAACCAGTCATTAAAATTCTTGCACTGACCTGAAAAAAGAGAAAATTCCAATTCTCTTCATTAATTGTAATCTGTAAAAGAAAATTCTATTTAACATGAAGATTTCAGACAATTTGTAATTACATTTATCAGGGCTACTCTCAAAGGTTGCTTTTCACTACAGACCATGTGACAGAAAATGCTGCAGTTCATACTTTTTTTAGCCAACATTATTTGACAATAAGCATACCTGTTCACTTGAGAGGGACAGTCTGCTACACACAGCAGTTTTAGTAAACAACCTGGATTAGCCTACTGTCAACTTTCCTCATTTCCACACAAATAACTACCACTCAAAAACTATTTGAAGTTGAGACTAACTTTGTGCCTAATTCTACACCTGCACAATCCTTGTGTCTGCATAACCCAAAAAGTAACTAATAACACCATTCCCATAAGTAAGATTAAATTAAAAATGACTGGAAAAAGTGAAAATGTTTGATTTCTGTATTTTTTAATGAAATATTCTGTCATTTGTTCCTGAATTATCCTTGATACTTCTTTGATCTGATTTTTTAAATCTAAAAATAAGAGAAATAATACTTTGATTCACATGAAGTCATTTGTTGAAACCAAAAGCCATTTTTATCCAAATCTTTACCTTGCTCAGAACCCCGAAGCAGTCTGAGATATCAGAGTAGTTTCAGACATCAAGCCAAAAGTAAATTACTTGCATAACCTTTAAGCTATAAAGGTACATAAATGTGAAATGCATTTGCTTACGGTTCAAAACATCAATAAAGTGATCTTGAAACACATGTTTCTTCTTATTAAATAAATCAGTGACACATTTAAGCTGCTTATTTAATTCATCCACATCAGGACAATCTGTCTCTTCTTGGAGTAATGTCACATAGTGTTCTTGTTGCAGAATTTTCTGGTGTATCTCCTAAAGTAAAAACAAAAATGACAAGTGTTACAAAGACAATTTTGAAGTGCAAGCAGAAATTCACTGTGCAGAGCTGCTTTAGTACAAACTAGAGTTTTGCAAGCTCTAGCTTAGTACAAACTAGAGTTCTGCAAACGGGTTTAGTCCTGCCTATGTGTCAAAATAATTTCTTAAAGTACACTGACATTAACAAGGCAATCAATAGGTAGATATAAGCACTAAACTCTCCTTCAGCAGTGTGTATACATCTATATGCATACATAATCACATATACATTCACTCATGCACATGTTGGCATCACACAGAATAGATATGTGAAGTGCATGGTAATATAGCATGTTCCAGAGGATGTAACACATAGAAGCTATAATGCCTTAGCTATCATAGGCACTATTCCACCCCTAAATGCCTTCCTATGTATGTCAAGTCCCTGTGGTTTGAAAGATAACTTAGAGGGAGCTGGGAGGATTAATTACAAGCTGTATTTTTCTTCCAGTGCCTGTGATTTCACTGCCCCAAACACTAGTGGTCTGACACCCAGAATGTGCATAATGCACTCACTGCTCAACAGGAGATTTAAATCTTGCCAGCTTTGAACCTCCAAGCAGGAAGCAGCTCTTTTTTCACCTCTCTCCCTGGTGCAAAAAGGATGGAGCGTTAGCTTCAGCTGCCTACTGGGAGCTCCTCTTGCAGGCAGGCTCAGGTGGCACAAAGTCAACCTCTGTATATTACCCAGTCTTGGAAAAGGTACAACCCAGTATCCCCACCCCCCGTTCAGCGTACCTTGGGTAGCATCCTGTTGTCATGCCTACCACTACCCATTTCCAATAGCTGCAGTGGTTAACTAACTACATCTGCTAACATCCCGTGAAAATAGGCTTTTCTTTCATGTTTCTGGCAGCTTAAAGAAATATTCAAGCCAGGCTCTTTGCTTGAGTTATTCTAGCAATTTACAACATATGCAGCAAAAAAACTTACGAAGACTTGCCTGGTAGACAAATAATGAACGAAATTATAAAAGTTGTGTAACTTGTGGCACACTACCTCTAATTTAGTAAAGATCTCTAAGGTGTCAGAAGGAGATAAAGCTTTTAGAAGTGATTCAGTCATTCCAATCTGTGTCTTGGCCAGATCAAGGTCTCCTTTTAGTTCTGCTGTGTTCATGCCGAGTTCACTGGTCCCTTGCTTTGTTGACAAGAGCTCTTTTATTAGCTCCATTTTTTGCACAACTGATGATCTGATGACCTTAAAATTGGAAATAAATATGCATAAGAAGTTATACTGGATTGATTTCTTACAATATTACAGAACTCCATGATAGACACAAAAAGCAGTTAAATTATCTGAAATCCAGACATTTCAATCACAGTTTGTTCCAGTTTCTTTTCCTCCCACTCCACAAATTGAAAAATAATAGTATTTAAGCCCTGCTTTTCTGAGGAGGAATGATCTCAGCTCATCTTTATTAGTGATGCATTTACTGGTGACAATTTGTCAATCTACTCCTGTGTCTCCTCTCAGATAGATAAAGGCTTTACATGTGCTTTGGCTACGATGAAAAACAGGGTTCCAGTTCTCTCTGTAACCCACCTCCCTGCAGTGATCCCACTAGGGTGAATTCCCCACATCAATCCAGAAAACAGGCAAGGACAGCAGAGAGGTGGGGAGCTCTGGCTCAAGACTATTTACTAAGGAGCAATAGGTCCTTAACCTTATCCTTAAGGCTTCTGCAGATTTGCATGAGACAGCAACTCAACAGGATCATGGCCACATGCTGAAACACCACCGCAGGGGGCTCAGGGCACCTGCTGCTCCTGAGGAGCATAGTGTGCACAGTACAAGGTTGCAGAGTCCTTTCCTAAGCTCCTTAGATCACTTTACCTGGTGCAACTCCTCTGAGTTCACTGCCTGCTGAGGATAAACACACAAATAGCCAAACTGGGTCAAGCTCAAGGTGCATCTGACAAACACTGGAAGTGGATGCTTAGGGAACTGGTATAGGATCAAGGTAGGCTAAAATGTCTCAAACAGTGGAGAAGGATATATTCTTTGCTGTGTGAAGTTCAAACAAAAAGAGGAAGATTTCCTTGTGATATCCCAAAGGAAAACATCACAGTAAACACCTCTCTATGCCAATAGCTACATACTACCAAGCTACATTAAGCCATATCCAGGTAAAGGTACAGTTAAAAATCACAGAATCACAGAATGTCAGGGATTGGAAGGGACCTCAAAAGATCATCCAGTCCAACCCCCCTGCCGGAGCAGGAACACCTACATGAGATCACACAGGAAGGTGTCCAGGTGGGTCTTGAATGTCTCCAGAGAAGGAGACTCCACAACCTCTCTGGGCAGCCTGTTCCAGTGCTCTGTCACCCTCACAGTAAAGAATTTTCCTCTCAAGTTTAAGTGGCACCTCCTGTGTTCCAGCTTTCACCCATTGCCCCTTGTCCTACCGTTGGACATCCCTGAGAAGAGCCTGGGTCCATCTTCCTGATGTTTACCCTTTACATATTTATAAACATTAATAACAGTCAGCAGGCTGAGTTGCTGGGATCTCCAAGGAGATGACAAGATCCATTGTGCCTTGTCTTGGCCAATGGCTAAAAGTCAGATATCACTGATATTGGCCTCTTTCAGCAGGTCTGCAAAACAGCTGGGTCAGGTCTACGTCCCTAAAAGGCACAGGACTGAGAGAGGCCTTCATGTTTAAAATGACAGGTTTGGTTCTAACAGCTGGAGAAAGACAACAAATGAAATATCACTGCTAATAGCCAACAAAATGTCTCCAGTCGTCTTTGGGTAGATTTAAGTTAAACCAATAAATGATTGTGGCAAAGACAATACTAGAAGCAGAGCTGTAGTAATGAGTACTGGTGTATTAGCTGTAAAAGCTTCTTCCCACCTGTAGCTCCAGTGGAGGTTCATTACTGTTCAGAAGTTCTTCTATCTCAGCCACTGTGTTGTCAAATTTCTGGAGTTTCTGCTCTTGGACTCGTAAGCATGCCTAAAGTTGGAAAAAACACATCAGTAATTGTGTTTCCCTCTCAATTAAATTTCCATGTTTCTGTTAGAAAATTATATTACTGATATTCTGATGCTGCATTTTGACATATAGAGCTCCCACAACTGGCCCAGTTCCTGATTTTCATTTTCTCAGTGTAGCCATTTTTCTGTATTAGAGTCTGAAGCACTTCTGTTTCTCAGGTGAAGCAGTTGTTAATGCAAATCAAGCATAAATCTAACAATCTTAATTATTTTACTTCTATATTAACTCAAGTAAATTTGCAGGAAAATAATCTTAGTTTTGTATTTACTTCTTGCTGTTTCTATTAAAAAGGGATATTCTCAGACATTATAGACTTAAAGTCAAGAATCTGTGTCCTGATGATACACTTTGGTAGGGATATGATACAACACAACACATGCTGTAAGTACTTTTTAAATGTAAATTTTTGTATATGAAAAGATCTCTACTCATTTGAACGGATTTTGGAACAAGCCAGTAATGTGAAAGTAAAATATCAGCTTCAACTTATGAAACAGGATATACCTAAAATAGTCTCATTGTCTCATATTCCCAACTCAATATTCCAAACTCCCTCAGGACAAAGTATTTGTCTTTGCAGGCTCTGTACAAGCAATCATCAAAACCCATTCACATGCTGCACCCCTTAAAAAAGTTTCCATTTGCATACTGGCTACAGGGGAAAGCAGAATTTCTCTTACATTATTTATACTGAAACTATCTTTAAATACACAGTCAACTAATTCATTACTCTGTTCTTTTGTGACAGGCTTCTTGGAAGCACATGCACCTGTGCTCTGCTGGGTGGTCACAAAGGACCCTGGGGTTCAGCCCTATGTAACATGATACACATTGCAACAGTTGGGGGGTTTTTTTGTAATTAACATTAATGTAGAGAAGTTTCAGGATCAACAACAAAAGAAATAATAATAAATTGATAAATGAACCTGATGCCCTCTGCACCTTATATAAATATACAAAACTATCAACGCACTGAGTTCAGTTTTCACAGTAGCTCATGGGGAACCAGAGTTTCTCTCTCCTCCCTTCTCTTTTGAGAATCATCCTCTCACATGGGAGCAGCCGACTGACCCTGGTGCAGCCACCTCCAGCACAGCCCTTCATAAGCACCAGCAGAAAGGCATGTCAGGGGCATGGTCACATCATGCCAGGCTTGAGCAATTTCCAGCTTTTAAGACACAGTTCCCAGCTGATGCATTTTTACTGGAGCCCCTGGAGACCTGAACTACCCCAGGTAAATTTTAGCAGTACAATGTGAAAGGCAATAATAACGTGACAAAATATCCACCTCTGCACAGAGTGTGTACTACTGTTTCACTGAGATCTATATACAAAGAACACTTTGGCTTTTTACTGCTCTGTAAATTAAAACAAATGAGCAGAGCTAACAGTAGCAGTAATGCTGCAAATAAGCATAATGAAAAAATAAAAACCAGGGCATTAGTAGCAAGTAAACACTGAGAAAAAGCTGCCTGCATATTTTCAAGAAGCAGATATGAGATATATTTATGTCTCAACCCCACTCAAGCAGGAAATTATTTTTGTTTAGTAGATACTGACTATAACCAAATGGAAGCAGTGCAGCTGGTCAATTATGGCCCTAAAATCAGAAATTAAAATATTTACCCTCATATGCGAGGCTCTTCAATGGCAAAGAGGGAGTGCACGTGTTTTTACACCAAACTGCACCCCGACACCAAGAGTTAATGCTATAATCTGTGTGAAAGGGGTCCGGGCAGCACAGGCTCGGCTGACGCCTGCTTGCATGCAGCCCCTGGAGACCCTTAGCAGCCAGCCACTAAGGCTGCATTCAGTTACACTGGGGAGCACACCAGGACAAGGATTGCAGGAGCAAATAAGCCACCTATGCAACTTCTTCTTGAACTGTGCATTGCCCAGCCACTTCTGAGGCTCCAGTATTTTTACTGCTAGGCAATTTCTAACTAAAAACCTACATATTAGCCCATGTACACTCTCTTCCCTCTCTTCTCTAGGCACAAGGAAATACGTACACCACTGCACTCCAGACTACAAGCTTTCCAGGCCTTCTCTTTGCTGAATGTTTGTACAGCACAAAGGAATGAGGGGGCTTTTGTAGTCCAAAACAGCATTTGCAGTGTTGCATTAATTTATAACAATTTAGTATACATGTAGGTCATCTATTTATTATTTTCCAAGACCTGTATCCCCAATACATTCCACATTATCTTCCGTGAAACTATCTCCATGCAGATACAATTGCAAATGTTGTGACTTCCTCTGCTTTTGCAGTGCTGACATCTCTATGCACTATGTATGTTTATAGTCAGAAGTCCATACCACTACAGTGTAAGTTAAGGGTAAAAAATTTCCATTCAAATTACCTTCAACTGTGTAAGGTCCTCTTCAGTCAGACGATGTTCTTCTGCATTCTTAAGTTCTGCATTTGCCCAAGCGTCAAACGTGCCAGATAAACTAAGAAGTTTGTCCCACAAAGCCTGAGCTCTTCCCAAATTATCACAGTAGTTTTCAGTCTTTTCATTGATCTACCATGAGATTTATATACATAAAACAGACACAGATTTCAAAAAATGTCGATTTACATTCTAAAAGCAAATGCAGCATAATAGAATCTGAGTGAGATTAAATCACTGAGAAAAACAAGTGCGGCAAGGGAAAAAAATCTCATGTGCCTTCACAGTAAACCGGTCATGGAGAAGATATTTAAATCCCTGCCACACATGTCGCCAAACATAACCAATCACAATGGCAGCTTGCCAGCTGTAAGGCAGGTTTAGGAAGGAGCCTTCCTCATTAATGTTTATCTACTCTCAGTAAATACCATCTAATCTCAGTATTGATGCACGGCTTAGATTGACAATGGCAAATATTTCTCACCAAAAGCATCAGCATTGTAATTCTCCAAATTGTCTCCAAAGTCTAAATCCACAGAAGTTGTTGTGGAAGCTTACAGATTCATGCAGAAAGCACAAATATTGCCTTCCTGCATTCCCTAGAATTATTTACTGTCAAGAAGTACCCATCATATAAACTACCTGAGATCATTATGCCAATAAACAACGTGCAAGCGTTGCTCTGGTAAACACTGGATTTAACTCTTAAGAATCTTTGCCATATTGCACTTAATTTACTCCAAATATTACACATGTGTCAGAATCAATTACTATAATGCATAACAGATAAGACCACCCTGATAATTTACTTTTTACATACATCCAGCCATCTGTCCACAATAATGTTAGCCTCATTCTCGAACGGCGGCTCCTCAAAGCTTCTCATTTTATTGAGCTGGAATTGAAGGTTTTTGCAGATCTGATTTATTTTGTCTACATCTTCAGAGTGATCATTGAATTCCTCTTTTGCCTCTTCAATCTGTGAAAAAGACCAAATGAGTATTTACAAATATGTTTACTTATGACTTTTTATTCAGCAACACATAACTGAGGCGCTGTTCTTTTTAGTTTAGAGAAACAAGAGCATTACACAAAATAATCTATTTTATGTAATATGATGAGACTAGGAATGTATCCTGTGTTGTTATATCCCTGTCTTGCTGATAGGAACATTTCCCTGTTAGAAATCCAGGTAATTCTGTTACTGGCTGCAAAACAGCTGAGTGGGAACTATGGATAATATACTTCTGACTAAGAGTGGCAAAATCACAGTTTCCTTTAAAAGTCATAATGGCAAGATCCCAGGGGACTGTACATCCATACACAGAAGCTCGGCTACAGAAATAAACAATGCATGACGTAGCAATCGTCTGAGATGCTATTACAACTTCAGAAAATACAACCTGGCATTCTGATCCCCAGGTTTTGAACTGCTTCCTTAAAAAGCTTACATCCTACTTAAACATAGCCATTGTCAAATACTGTATTGCCAAAAACTGAAATGCCCCTTTTTTCTACTTTCTATTTAAACACTAGACTGCTTCTTTGTGTTTAATTGTAATGTCAGTGTTTACAAACAATATGGAAGCTCGCTGGAAAAGAAATACTGACCTCTAGTGTTAGGCAATTTGATATTAAAAGCTTTCCTTATTTCCAAGAGACAAGCATTCCTTCTTCTCATATAGATACTGGCAGTCACAGAGACAAAGGGAGGGACAGCAGAGCAGCACTCACAAACCAGAACAAGGCAGAGAATCTTCTCCATTATTATTTTATATAATTATAAATAACAAAACATCAGCACTCAAGGCCATGCCTTGTACTGCGCTGCAGCTATTGCAGACTGCAATTCTGAGAATGGGAGTTGCAAAACTCAAGGTGAGGAGGAAGGGTTTTTAACAGAGCAAGGGCTACTCCATACAAGCAGGGGCTGGAGTATGCAGGTGATGTCCCCTGCAGCGTGAGCCTGAGTGATATGAGGTGCCAGAGGTCTCACTGGTGAAACCAAGAAAAGACCCTGCCTCAGCTGAAGGGGGCTGGCACACAGGGACATCATCTCATTGCCTGAGGGAAAAAAATGCTTACATTCTTTCTTAAAATTTAACCAACCCAGGCACTGCCTGAGATCAAATGTTCCTGAATGGTGTGGGTGATACCTCATCAGAAAGCCTAAAAAGGGATCTGAACAACCAGTTATAATACCCAGCCAAAAAAAGTGAAACCTGTACAGTAAAATGGTCACAGTGGGCATGCTGCTGTTCACTAATCCATTAGCCACAGACAGCTATGTCCAGTGGTTGCATTCACTTAGCAAGAAAAATGTGGCTGGCTGTCAAAGTTTTGTCTGAAAAAGTGGTAAACTTTAAACTAACTGAGGGGTGTCCTCTCATTCAGTCTCATCAGCTAATGCAAAAGCTACTGCAAATGTTTAACTGCTATAGAATCATAGAATGATGGAATGGTTTGGGTTGGGAGGGACCTTAAAGATCATCCAGTTCCAACCCCCCTGCCATCAGCAGGGACACCTTCCACTAGACCAGGTTGCTCAAAGCCTCATCCAACCTGGCCTTGAACAATTCCAGGGAGGAGCATCCACAACTTCCTTGGGCAACCTGTTCCAGTGTCTCACCAAAGACAGCACGGAGCAAATACCGGTTACAGAGGCCAAGGCTCTCATATAGAAGGTCTGTCTTCTACGTAGGAATGTAACACAGGAGAAGCGAAAGAGGAAATACTGAACTACGTTGTTATGGCTTCTAACCACGACACCATTTGGTCAGCAAAGTCAGCATGAGGGCAGAGATTCATCCTGCAAATGTAACCAGCTCAAGGAAATACTGCATTATCACCCCAGTCAAAACTGTTTTGGCCTTCAGAAGTCCACACCCCAAGGCAGCACCACGATGGCAATCCTTAAGCTACCTCTGAGCATGGTGGCAATGACACACAGTAAGGTACACAAGCTCCAGCCTGGGAGAGGATACCGATCTCAATTCTCGGTTATAAGCAGAGCAACAAGCAGTCCCAAGAAGCTGTATTACCTATTATTTTTGCTTTAAATGGTACAACATTTTAAAGTATCTTCTTCAAAACAAATTAATTTGCTATTTTTGTATATTTACAAACTGCCCAGTATAAGGTTTTTAACTTGATAGAAAATATAGAAATATTCTAAAGGGTATGGGTATATATGGCTGATTTCCACATGTGGTTTTGATAGGACAGGATTTCACCTTATTTTCATACTAGATGAAAATGGTTTTTCTATGTTTGTTTGGTTTTTAATCTCTCTCCTTTAACAAGACCCCAATTCACTAAGCAAAACTAGACATCAGATTCAAACAAAACCAGGATATGGTCTCTAAATATATTTTGGAAGCCAAAGTGAAAGCAAGATCTTAACATTTGCCCTGAAGGCTGGGTATGCAAGGGCAACCTACACCCAAATACTCCAGGAAAGGCTTTTCTTTCTTTTTCAGTAAGTTCTTATTACTCACCTTTGCTATTAGTCTGTTCAAATTCTCCTTCCCCATGTAAGAAGTTTGCTGTGAAAGCACGGCCTCCTGTTTCTGGATGATGCTGGTCAGATTAGTTTTGCAGCTTTGATATTGCTTCAGGAGCTCCAGAGCCCTTGCACACTGCTCCTGGCTATTAAAGAGAGATGTATTATTTATAGTCTAAGCATAAAACAGCAGCCTCAACCTCTTGTCTGCTTCCTTCTTTTCCATTTAAACAGGTAGGAAGTTTGGCTACTATGTTTGGAAGAGAGAAAAGGGAGGATAAACTGGTCATAAACCCTGCAATACAGTGTGATACCTGGTGTGGTATTTGGACAGTTTTTTGGAATTAGAAATGCTCTTCACTGTCTTATGCCTCTGATTCACATTTAACTCTGGTGTGACCTGAGCAGTTCAGGTTTATATGATACTCTCCACCTGAAAGGTGAGCTCAGTCACCAGTAAACTGAAATACAATGTGTAGCAGGTATCACAACAGCTCAGTGGGAAATACCACCTCAGCCCAGCCTGCAGTGGGATATAAAAACAGATTACTCCTTCTGACACCTGTGCAGGCCAGAAGGATTAATCAGAATTATGCCAGTTCAAAGGCACCTTTAAAAACTGTAAGAGAAGAACAGATGCCCTGGGTCATCAACCATAGCCCTTCCCAGTCCTCACTCTCTCAGGGTTATCAAATCAAGTCCCTTTAGTCTTTCCCTGCATAAGAGACTCTCTGTTTTCACAGCTGTCCTCTTCCATTTGTTTCAGTTTGACTTTTATTTTTGAATGTGCTGGCATGAAATTCACAGCAAATACAGAAGATAAATTATTCTCAGCAGCAGATAGGCTTTTCTTCTGGACACCAATTAAATCCAACACATCACTGCATACTTGCCAAATGATAGGATTGCGATGTCTTTAAAATGTATAAAATTCATGAGCTTTGGCTGCAAACTCCTATGTGCAATGCTTGGCTTTATGATAGTTTACAGCATCATAATAGTAACATTTGCTACTGTATCAGTATTTCATTTATTTTAAAGTACAGTCTAAGGCTTTTTCGCTGTTTCATCTTAGAAGTAAACTTCTTACTTACACAATGCTACTTTAAAATGTAGCTTTTCTCCTTACCATTCAACAAGCAAGAGTTTTGTATCCTCCCATAACCTCTCTGTAACTCTGCACTGTTCATTTGCTTCCTCTGCTTTTTCCTCTTTGATCTGTGGGAGCTTATTAGCAATTTCTCGCATAGGTTTCATTTCGACAGCAGCACAATCCAATTGCTTTTCCAATTCCGTTAATGATTTTATCCTTTATTAGAAAAAAAATAAAAATGAAATACAGCCTTATATTAAAAGTCTTTTTTTTTTCCCCAATGTAATCATTAAGTTCCCTAGAAATTCATCCTGAGCTGCACATACTGACTATATTAAATGACATCATGAAAAGTCTAATTTGATCTTCAGCTTGTGTAATTTGACACAGTCCTTCAGATGAGCTATGCTGACCTAAGCCCTTTGAGAAAGTAATCAAAAATCCTAAAGACTCAGCAGGGTCTGCATGAACATAGTGAATTATTTTGTATTAAAAGTTAAGTGCATTTTAGCTATCTTAAAATATGGTCTAAGAAAGGAAGTTATGCCATAGTGTGGGACTTCACAACCTAAAAAAGTGGTCACAGTTTTAAGCTCCTTTCCCCTCCATTTTTCCCTCCACATAAACACCACTGAATTGCTTAGTCATGCTTTGCAAGGCTGCAGAGGGCTTCTCTGAAACAGTACTGGAGACACACAAACTATGTTAGTGGCTTTCTCAGGGTGTGCTAGAATATTACAAGGCTTCTACACTGCAGAGTTTCAGATCCCATGCATCAGTGCTCAGCAAGGAGACCCATACTGAAAACTAACACCATAACAATCAACCCCCTTCTAATTTTTTCTTCAGTGGTGCTTCAAACAAAAACATACATAGGAGTTTAAAAGAAGAGAAAAAATGGAGAAGGCCTCCTTATTTAGGCTGTGATGGAACAAATAAAACATAAGTTTACAGCTTCTTTCAATGCTGCACAGATACTTCAGGACACATTCAGGTTTCAGTGCTCTGCTGCAAAGGGGCCACAGGACCTCTGAGTTCACTGAAATTATAAAATTAAGAGAGCTTGAAAAAAGAATTCACCTTTGTTGAATAGCTGGAATTGTTGGATCCTTCAAGCCTATTTTGTCAATTCTGTCACGTAGATCCTGAATGTTTTTAAGGAGTTCAGTGTTTTTTGTGGAAAAAATCTCGTATAAGTCTTTTTCCTCTGTAAGCATCTGTTCATTTGAGGGATCATAAATCACATTTAGCTCTTCAGATAAAGTCAGAACAAGGCTTGCACAGCAAGTCTTTCTCCCACACTCAGCATCTTCCAAACAGATATCAACTGTTCTCAAGCGTTCATCCAAACATTTAGCTTCTTCTGCCATGTGAGAAACTTCTTGTGCAGCCTCCCTCAGTGCTTTTCCCTGTAGTTCAGGTTGACCTGAGGAATCTTGGAGACATTTGATGGAAGACTGAATCTTCCTCAATGAAGCCATAAAAGCTTCCAGATCTTTAAGGACTGTCTCACGGATCTGCATTTTATGGCTCATTTCTTCAAGCTGGTTTTGATAGTGAACCATAATTTTACTTGCTGCTTGCAGATCTATTGGATTAAATTCATCTCTTGCTGAACTATCTAGGTGTTCCAATTGTTTGCACACTTCAATCTGATTTAATATGGATCTCTGTAGCTCCTGAAATTGATAGAATGACCAACAGTGTTAGCAAGTGAATGAAAACCAGTATCCTGCATTCAAGCTGAACCTATGACTGAAAAAACAATTATACTCACAATAAAATAAGTATGCTAAACAGAGTGGTTAAGAAAGAAAACATCTTTTTTCCTCCTCTGGACTTTGGTGGAAGGAAGTAAAAAGAAAAAAAAACAAATAAAATAGTATTCCACACACAGGGAATTTGTTCAGCATTATTGAAAGCCCAAGCCTCTTTCCAGCAATCAGGCAAAAGGAGAGAAAGATGATGAGAGTTCTGGGACTGAAACCAGCAGGTTCTCGGAGTGGGAGATCACTCGGAGCACAGGCAGGCACACAGATGTTTGTTACTCTGCCATCTTTTAAGTCCTTTATGCTATACTTTTGGACGAGGGTTACATGCATTTAAAAATCCTTTGTTGCAGTCTGCATGCTATCTGATTACAGCCCTCAGACAGACAGCAGCGTGTCAGTGTCGTGAAACTCCAAAGGTCCAGAGAGCTGGGAAAAAATGCAGGGCCCTTCCAGCCAAAACGAGTCATCTTAGACAGAGTGCACATGCTCTCTGCCCTACAGCTTAAGAGACATAAACTCTACTTCACTTGAGAGCCAAGGGCAGAGAAACGCAACTTTCAGTTCTGCACAGCGGTCAGTGTGTTCAGCTCAGAGTGCATGTCAAGAACAAAACAATATTCACCCTGTCTAACAGACAGACCAGAGCCAAGGCATAAGATACTGATAGCATGTGAACATGTTATTGCATACATGCAGAGCTTCCAAAACCATCCTGGAGTGTGCTCGGATACCTCAGCAGATGTGACACAGGGCGGCTTAGCTGAGCTCACAAATTAACACCATATTATATGTATGGCTCTACAAAGCTAGGTGGGAAAATCTGGATCAAAGGAAAGTCCTAACCTGAGATGAAATGTTCATGACTATGCTCTTTACAGCAGAGCCTACTAGAGGGTCCCTGGCTGGCTCTACAGGAACAATGCCATTTAAAGCAAAGGGAGTAAAATGCTGTTACAGACTTCAGAAGGTCTGGGAAGTCTTGTGAGCAGTCCCAAACTCCTGAGTGAAAATCCCATTACATTCTTTAGTTCCTAGACATATTAAAAACTATTCTGTCTAGGGTGTAGTCTCTGCATTTTGCCCTTACCTTTAGTTCCCTATAAGCAAGATCACTGTTCATCAGATTAAACTGCTGAATGTCCTTTTTCTTCAGCCGCTGATCTAATTCATATAATAGAATGGATTCATTTTCTATTGGCAAAACAATTTCCAAAGCAGTCCTTAAAGAGTTTGTTCTACAAGAAAGGTAACAAAACATGAACTGGGAAAGCAAACAAGAAAAGACACTCAACATTTTCCAAGATAATGTAACTGACTGTCTAACAGATCTAATCCTCCTGCTGCGGTCAAAGGAGTTTTTCTATTGATTAATAAGAAAAGCAGTGTGAATTGCAGTGATTTTAACCAAAAGCTCAAATGAAATAACAGTAAACATGGCAATACTGCACAGTAATGTTCCAAAGATCTGGCTCTGTGCTTCTTGGAGAGATTCACTCTATTTGCAATGTATATATGAACCAAGTATAAGTAAAAAAGCTTAACTATATGCAATTTTTTTAAAAAAAGGTTTAAAATGTGCAGGTATGTTCTGTAACACAGACCCTTCTCTTCACAATACACACATTAGTTACAGTGAACTATTCCTTAGCTAGCACCATGAATTGTCATTTTATACCTGGTACTTATAATATCCTGAAGTTCTTTCAGTTCTCCTTTTAGCTTGCTTCTCTTCTCGGAGATAGCAGCCTGCTGCACTTCATCAAGATTTTCTAAGGCAGATGAGACGTTTTCCAATTCTGCCCAACCAGAATTGGTTTCACTCTCTATCATCTAAAAGATATGCAGTGTTAATTGCATTAATATGATACTGTATTTCTCAATGGACTGAACAGTTAATAAAATTACAGTCATGAGAGTCTCTGCAGAAAAAGTGAAAACATCACCTGAAGGTAAGAGTATCTACTGCTTTCTTTAAGACTCCATTTTTAGCTGCATGCAAATCTCTACCAACTTTTTATTATGAGAATTTCCATGTCAGATATATGCCTTGGCTACATCTTATAAAAGGTTCAATAAATATGGTTCAGTGATTTTTACTACAAGAATGAATGGAAAATATCTCAAGTTATGTTCAAAAGAACAAAAAATAAATGTAGAATTGAACCAAGTTCTGAGACGCTACATAACCATTGTACTCCTTTCAAGTAAAGACTTGAAAAATTACAGTAATATATTCTCCAACATCAATTATGTGCCTTTTATCATCCCCTTAAGGTTCTCACAAACCTAACCATGTTCTGGAACAGTTTCATTCTGCATATACACCACTGTCATTTGGTCGTACAACTGATGACTCCTCCAGCCCTGACCATGTCCATCACTTACCACTCCTGCTGACAAAAAAGCTGCTTTACATAGTTATTTTTTCCATTAGCCCTATTTCAGCCTGCAGATCACAAACTAAGAACCACCAATTTCTTCTTTCAGTAACACTTGCAAAACTTCACTGCTAAGTAGGAGTGCAGTTCTGTTGAATGTTAAACTATTTATTTCCTTTCTACTTCTAATAAAATTGGTTGTAAGGAAGTTCCTTTTCCCTTGGCAACACACATAACATGGAGAGGTGAAGGCTCTCCATGAGAAAGTAATAATTTAGGCACCAAGTATGTTTTTAAAAGATTAAAGCTTACCTGGAGTTCAAGCAGTTTCCTCTGAAGGCATGAAGTGCCTTTTATTTCATCAGTAAAGCCAGATGCTACTTTATCTCTGCTGATTTGTAAAAGTTCCTCCAGGTTACTTCTTTGTGTGTTATAGCTAAAGAAAGATGCAATCACTTTCAGACAGAATATTACTTCTAATTTAGTGGAACATGGCAGGGATTGGGACTTGCTGACCAATAAATTACCATAAAAAATAAGCACAGTTTATTGCAAATGCATATTTTTACCTAAGTCCCAAATGAATGGACATAAATGAGCAACATATAAAAGCGCTGAGAAATTGCTCACCCGGCTAATTTTCAAGTATGAATCACTGCCTGCACTCTCTAAATTCAGTCTCATGAAGGTAAAAATGTCAGTTCTTTAAAAAATTGGCAGATTTTTTTTTTTATTTTGCGGTATTTGAAGTTACAGGTTTTTCTACCCAAAGAAAAGATCAGAATAAAAAGTTTTATAGCTCTAAGTGTTCTTTGCTAGTGCTTCCTTATCAGTTACAGAGTACTATGAAGTAAACTGTAGTAGAACAAGAATAGAGTTCTGCACAGAAGGGCACCCTATGTTTGATACATTCAATTAATTTATGAATGACTAGCATAGTATCATCTCTTAATATACATGAATTTTATCTTTTAAAAATTACCTCTCTAACAAAGCTGGTATGGGCAAATCATTGTCTTCCTTAAATTTCTTTACATAGCTTTCTCCATTGTGATGTTTCACATCTGGCTCCAAAACGACATCTGTAGCAGGTCTTGAGGTCTAAGTAAAAAAAAGTAACAATGACCTCTGCATCATGCTGTGTCAATAGGTAGTGAAGACTAAAACATATCTGTGAACTCCTGAAAGAAGCTATTGGTTCATGTGTCCCAAAGCAGATGAATACAAGACACATTTAAACTCAACCATGAACCAAAACAGCAAATTTTTGAACACTTGTAGCCAGGCCATTCATTCCTTCCACAGATGACAGGTCTTTGGCAATCACAATCCACTTGCATAAATTTTTTTCTGCAGCTCCACGCATCCTTGGGCAACCACAATGCACTGTCTTCTGCAGCTTTTGTCAGGCTGCTTACACCAGATGCATTCACATGTCTCTCACCCTTGATTCCAGGATATAGTCTCCTCTTCAGTTAGAGGCTGGCTGATGTTAGTTATGCAATTCATGCTTTGATTATCCATGAGAAAACAGATTTCATCATCATATCAGGGACAATATTAGTAGCCTTACAAGAGATCTCCCTTGGCAATAGCCAATTCCTACATATCTTCAAACTTTATGTAAATGCAATGGGTCCCTTCCTACAAAGCACCAGTCTGGAGGCTCACTGATGAGCTGTCTGCAGTTCTACTGGCGTGAATGTCCATCCTAAATAAGACATCTTCTGTTGCATCCAAATGATGAACTGCAATATCTTCCCCCTCTGAAATTACTTCAAAGAAGTGACATGTTCTGGATTTCTCTATATTTTTCTAAAGCAAATGCCTCCAACTCTTCACTATTTTTACTCTGTGTCCTCTGAAACTTGTTCAAATTACTGGGACACAATGGAGGATTTGCACTTGGACATAGTTTCACACATGACTCTTCCAGATAAAACCCACTCTTTAGCAAAATATAATCATAGAATGGTTTGGGTTGGAAGGGACCTTAAAGATCATCCAGTTCCAACCCCCCCTGCCAGGAGCAGGGACACTTTCCACTAGACCAGGTTGCTCAAAGCCTCATCCAACCTGGCCTTGAACACTTCCAGGGAGGAGCATCCACAGTTTCTCTAGGCAACTTGTTCCAGTGTCTCACCACCCTCACACCAAAGAATTTCTTCCTCACATCTTGGCACCATCTCCCCTCTTCCAGTTTCAAGCCATCACTCCTTGTTCTGTCACTCCCTGCCCTTGTCAAAAATCCTTCCCCAGCCTTCCTGTAGCCTCTTCAGGTACTGGAAGGTCACTAGAAAGTCTCCCTAGAGCCTTCTCCAGGCTGAAAAGCCCCAACTCTCTCAACCTGTCCTCATAGGAGAGGTGCTCCAGCCTTTGGATCATCCTTGTGGCCTCCTCTGGACTCACTCCAGTAGGTCCATGATGTGCCAGAGCTCTCCAGGGAAGAGTAACACCACCTCACCACATCCAGCTCCGAGCAGACTCTTGGTTGTCAGAAGTCTCCTTGTGCTCCAGGTCACCCTGGCAAGCGAGGCTGCTGAGAAGCCAGCAGTGAGGAGATCAGCTGTGGTCTACAGGGAGCAAAGCCCCGGCAGCATTACCATCAGCACACTGGCAGAGCCAGTAGCTGGGAGAGGGGCTGAGGGGCCTCACCTGCCCCAGCACAGCTCCACTGGGGTCTGACAGGGACCCAGAGCCATCCCTCTGCCCTGCACCTCTTCAGGGCTGGGTGGGGCCACCACCCCCTCACTACCAGGCACTGAACAACACAAGGTTGGAGACTCACATCTCCTTACGATGCCTGGTCCTTGCATGTTACATTTTAATATTTACTTAGTCTACATTCCCAAGCACAATAGGTTTTTGATGTGTGACTGGAGGCCTGAGGTCCTACCACAATAAGAACAGTAACAGAAATAATCAGTTTTTCCTTTTTCCAATGACCTCCCCTAGACAGAGCTCTCTTTTCTAACAGTGTGTATGGACTTCTTACCTCTGGTACTGAAAGGATATCAATTTGTTGAGAAGAACTGGGCTGTTCTCCATTCTCAGAAGCAACAATGGAGCTCCTACGGTTTTAAAGAAATTGCAGCTTAAGAAAAAAATATGAAATGCAAAGGGAAAAAAAGAAATCCTGGCTAATGATTAAAAACAGTGCAGCTGTGATGAAGGCTAATCAAACATTGTACTTGCTAGTCTATGTACCTTCATACTAAATGTTTAAATGCACAGTTGCTCATAGTAATGCACATAGTAACGTACTTGGTAGTACATTTACAATATCACCAAATTTATCTGTATATCTAATTTCTATGAAGCTACAACACATCATGCACTCAGTCACCCACTCTTTCACAGACGACTGTCCTTTTCCAGCATGAGACAGCAGGGCTGTGTAAGTATCTGCCACAGTTTGTTGAAGCTTTTCTAGCTTTTGTTCACAGTCTGCAGTTAGTGTCTGTATCCCTGGGACAGTTTCTTCTGATAGTCTTCCCAATATTTTAAGGTCTTCTAATGACTTGCTAAGTTCCCTCAGGCTGCCTTTGTGTGAAAAAAAGGCCTAAACAAAGAAAAACAATATAATAAACTCATGTTAAATCATAAGGATATGCAATTATTCTCATACATTTTTTTCTATTTCCACTGTCTTCCTGGATGAGTGCACTTAAAGCATACGCTGTCAAATCAGGAGAGAAACATTTATTTTCCCTTGATTCTTTTTCAAATAAAGCCAGGAAAAAATTAGGATTTCTGGCAACATGTTCCTCAGTTGCATTCACAAGACTACAATGACTCTTGCTTGATTTTTAAATTCATTATGTTACTACAATTTTAGCTACTTTTGGTCCCAAGTCCTCTTCACAGTGACATCAAATATATACGTCCCACTGACTATAGAAAAAAAAAGAATTGGAAAATTTATTTAAAATATTTCCCATCAATAATTGTACTTTCTAGGGTGAAATCAAGATATACGAAAAGTCTAACAAAAATATGAGCAGAAGGAACACACCTGAGAACACTTATTTCTCTATACGCTTGCATATGTAATCTTTGCTGAATGTGAACCCACGAGAAGCAAAGACTAAAACTCCACTGAATTAATTCAGTGAAGACCAGAATTTAATCAAGAGAGCAATTTCTTACCCTTGCAAGTGGTAAACTGGCCACACAAATGCATCTTAAAGAGGAAGATGAAGGAAATGACTAGAAGCAATGAAGTGTAAAATTCATTGCTTACAGAATATATAAGTGAAACATGAAAGTCTTATGTCTAACTTTGTGATTAATCTATATAGAGCACAAACACAGAGGGAAAGTGTGGCTATGGCACTGTGAGAACATACCCTCACCTGAAGGCACCTAATACCATCTATGCAACTGTAACAAATGAAGGGAGTCACAGAACACATAATCATTTCCTATTTGTACACTTTGCACAGCTAAATCTGTTTTAATGCTTCAAGGTTGTCTTTAAAATAAATAGAAAATAGATACCATCCATGTAGGAAGGAGGTAATTCTATCAGTCTGCAAGAAGGCTAATAACTGCTGTCAGAAAAGGTAAAGAAATAATTTGGATGGCCATTTTGTTCTGTGCTGACATATAGAGTACAAGGGCTCTGTTCCACAAACACAGGCTGCAATAATGTACCTAAAAAGGAGCAAGAAGAACAGACAGTGCATTCACAAAGAGAGGTAGGTGAGTAGAAAAGGAGTGTAGCAGGTACCTCATGTTCTTTGATGAGCCCTTTGGTTTTATCCATACTTAGGAGTTTCTTCTCTTTGCCTAATTGCTTATTGATTTTTTTTAAAGTTGTGTTAAATTTCTTCTTTTCCCTCTCTACGATAAGCTGGACACAGGATTTAATTTCATTATGAGCTGCCTGCAAAATTCAAAACATATTATCCCTGTGAGACGGTGAGGCAGTATTACAAAGCAAATAAAACTGTCAGAACATACAGTGACAAAAAAATTGTTTTCCTAAGATGCCAGGCCTAACGAGAACAGACAGTGTATTCCCCTTCCTATATTATCTCACCTCCCATCTTTTACGAACATCTTTACTCTTTTCTTCCACTACCAGCTTTTCGCAATCAGATGAAATATTTTTCAGTTTTTCAGCTGCTTTCAAAAATTTGTCGAGAACTTTATTGTCCAGAGCATTAAAAGCTTCCTGCAAGAAAAGCATCAAATGAAAAATAAACAGAACTGAATATAGCTTATTTCCCTAACAAAACTACATCAGTAGCATACAAAAACCATGCATAAAGCATGTATACATTGAATGTACGGGCTGTAATGGCCCTTGCATGGGTGACATTCTCCACCCTTGAATGCCTGCAAAAAGGTTGCAGGCAGTATCAGTGTATGCTCTTGGGAGAAAAGCAGATGTTGTTCTTGTATCTCCTCTTTTAGAGACAAATTCGGTACCAAAGAAGGAAGATTAAGGTCCCTGAACTCTTGCCTCATTTCTAGGGAACATACATGGCCATGTCCCATGCCTGTTGGAGAGCGGGTGGAAGGTCTGCACCAGTGCGATGGGACCCTGTGAGATGGCCTGGAGTGAGGCTCTGTGCCGCTCCCACCATATGGCTGCTGGATTTGCTGTGCAAGATGAGGCAACATGGATTTGGGGCACTTTCATTTTTGATACCTCACTAAGGACCCCTTTGAAGAGACTCGGATTTTGAGATTGGACACTTTCTTTACCAGTTAGCCACTGGCAAAAAAGAGGAGATTTAGTATTTATATTCATAGTTTAAAAGCTTGTCCAAGAATTCAGGCATGTGATTCTTGATGGGAAGCTTAATTATTAATCAGGTAAAAAAAAACAATGGCTGTAGTTCAGAACATGATGAGTTCTGATGGGATGATGGAGTAATTTAAGTTAAGACAGGATACTGAATAAACTGCCATACAGGTTTACATTTCTTCATTCAAGCTGTCTGCCAAGTTAATATATGCTAACAGTGCTAAATCAAAAAGCTGAGAAAAGCATTAATAGCTACAAAAAAAAAGAAAATCTGGTATTTTTCTCACAGTGTTACCTCAGCCTTTTAGATACTAAATAGCACTAAGAAATACTCAAATTCAGCTGGCTCAGAAAACAAACCCACCTCATATCTTGAAATACATTCTTCAGGATTTAATTTTTGACTGACAAGTTGCACAGCCTTTGAAATGGAGGCCTCAAGTTCTTTCTGGGATTCTTCAAAATTGAGCAAAGCCTCCTTCTCTAAGGGTCTCTTCTCAGATTTGGACAAGATGTTGTTCATGTCACCCATTATAGCCTTGGAAGAAAGAGACTCTTTTCAGAACATGCCTCAGTGTCAGTAATTACATAAAGCTACTGCTTCATAACATCACTCGAGTTTTGCAAATCAAGATTTTGAAGGGGGCCTACAGGAAAGCTGGGGAAGGACTTTTTATAAGGGCAATTAATGACAGGACAAGGGGAAATGGCTTTAAGCTGAAAGAAGGGAGGTTTAGATTAGATATGAGGAAGAAATTCTTCCCTGTGAGGGTGGTCAGACACTGGAACAGGTTGCCCAAGGAAGTTGTGGATGCCCCATCCCTGGAAGTGTTCAAGGCCAGGTTGGATGAGGCTTTGAGCAACCTGGTCTAGTGGAAGGTGTCTCTGCTCCTGGCAGTGGGGTTGGAACTGGATGATCTTTAAGGTCCCTTCCAACCCAAACCATTCTGTGATTCTATGATCTTTGAAATTTTCTAGTTTTTGCTCTGATAAGAGTCTGGCAGACCGATTCCAACAGCACACAGCACTTTCTATTTTAGATGAATGACAAGGAGTCTTCCTAATCACACAATGATAAATTAGAGAAGTCTGTGTGTATAAAGTACAATAACAATAAAAAAGGAGTACCTCTATTTTGTCTCTGGCTTCTTTAATTCGTGCCTGCAGCCCAGTGGTGTGAGAATGCTGTTGGGACACCTGACTTGAAACATTTTGCATCAGGGACTGCAATATCTCTTCTGCTGCCACAACTTGTCCCTTGCATGAGGTTCCCCTTGCAGCCAAGCTCTGGTTGAATGAAAAGCATTAGAAGCCTCTACAGTAGTTATGCCTTTTTGTTTAAAGAAACTGAATGAAAAAGCAGCATTGATCATGGATGGTCAATATTTGGTCAAGGAAAAATCTTGCATTCAAATTACGGTCAGTGTATTGCACTGCAAAATCTCTGTGAGAGAGAAAGAAATTTGCTGCCATCCACAGGGGATTCTGTTCACTGAAACAGTTTTTCTGATAATGTGATACCTCCCCTATCTTTGCCTCAGAGCCAATTAGAAGTATTTTTTAAACGTGCTCTCCTATCCAAATAGCTTTCCAAATGAAAGTACAAACCACATGTTTGGATATGCATTGTCTGATGATGAAGTCATCCAAAAGTAAGCACATATCAAGGCTCAGATTTTCTTGTGGTATTCAGAACTAAAAGGCAGGAAGCAGCTGGGTATTTTGCATGCAAAAGTAGTATTTGAATATTTATCATGAAATACAGTTATTAGAGCTGTTTTCATCTATGAATATTCAATACCTTTTCCCGTTTGAAGTTGCCAATTAGCATTCTTCTAATGATAATCAGTGCTTTATTCTGGATCTCGACCTATTGTATCACAGGTAATAAACAACCTGATCTCTTCTGCTCACAGACACAGAGATACAATACTGCTCACATTTTTGGAAACTATTTCAGGGTGTCTTTTGTTACTTCCTTGTTTTTAACAAACTAGTGTCACACTGCAAAATAAGGCTTATTTTATAAACATATACCCAGAATTACAAAAAGATTAATAGATTCTTTTCTCAGGCTCACACTCCTAATTCTGTCAACTAAACGCAGTGCAAGAAGGCACCAACAAAAAGTAAACTAACACTAATTCTGGTTCACAGTTATTGTAGGTGGATTTAATGTACCAAAGAAGATCTCTCTTTAATTTTAGCACAGACAGAGGAGCTTCAATGAAACCTCCTTCTGGTGGTCACCTTCCTACCATTAGATTATATTTGCCCTGCAGCAGAAGTAGCAAAAGGCAACATAAGACAGCTTCTTCAGCTTCTCCAGTGCAAAGCCTGGCATCTTTGTTCAGTCTCACCTTCACTGGCAGGTGAAGAAAATAAATCAGACTTTGTACTGATGCTGCTGAGTTATAGATACATATTTCCACCTGCCAGGCACAAAACAGTAATCCCCAGCAAGGAGACATGGGAAACAATAGAGACTAGTGGAAGTAACAAGAAATTCATCCGTGCTCATTGTGGATGTTTAGAGCAACTATCTACAAGCTGAGATGCACAAACTGCCCAGCATGCTGCTGAAAATACTTCAAGTATTCCAGTTTTTGACAAGCAAACCTTGTTGTCCCAACAGCCATGTTGTCCCAAACCTCCTCCCTGCACTGGAGGGTAGGTGATAGAAGGCACTGTATGACCAGGGGAAATTCTCAACTAGGCATCTTGGAAAGTTCTAGTCTGCTGGGAATGCTGTGCTAGACGGAGTAATTAATATCACTCAAGAGCAAGCTGCTGATCAGTGGCACCAACAGCACTTCATTAGCACCTGCTTGTCATATGGACACACTGATGTGGGAAGACTCATTTATAGCTTATCTGGAAGCAATCCTGGGAATTAACATCAAAACACTAGCATTGTCTTGACTTTTTACCACTGTTACAGCACAAAATCCACATTCATTTCTGCTTCACTGGTGTTGGCCCATTTTACCCCAGCCCTGAATGCATGCTGAAAGATGAGAATCTGATGAACAAGTATTTTAAGCAGTGTATTTCCATTTTCACCTGAAAACGTCCGTCTGTCTCAGGTTCCACAGGCCCCTCATGACCAATCTTGCTAAGCAGGCATCCAGTCTCTGCTGCCCAGCTGTCCACTTCTCCAAGGAGCTCTTCAATTTTCTCCAGGCTCCCCGGAAGCTTCCTGGTCTTTTCAGCAGCATCTGTACTCTCTTCACCAAGCTATAAAGACAAAGCAGGGTAAGAAAGATGTCCATTCCCATCACTGGTTCATGGGTCCCTCCACTACCCTCCTGCAACATACAGTCACCACTTAGGTCACTTTCTATCTTTTGCACCCAATAGGAATCAAAGGAGAAATAAATGCCAAACATACTGGTAAATAAACCATGTGAGGCTCAGTTCTCCAACCCTGAGAACAGGTGGGAAAGCACAACTTGTGCCCACGTGGCTCACCTTCTCCCTTAAAAGCCACACTACTATGGAGAGTAATTCCTGGGCTGCAGCACTCCCAGGCCATGCCAGGGAATTGTCCAAGAGAACCACAGCTGGTGTAGGTCAAATCCAGACGAGAGAGCGTGCTAGCAGTTTAATGGTACTGGCAGTCACAGCCTCAAGCATTTGCCCTTGTCTTTAGAATATATATTATGGCCATAATGTCCAAAGTAGTGCCAAAAAAATAACTCCTGAAGTCCTTAAGACCTTGTAAGGGTGCAAGAGGCCTCTTTATACCTGCTTTCTGAACGTATTTCCTAAAAGCATCTCTTACTAAAGGTTTTTTCTAGGAAATTCTGGATTTCCTTCACTCTTGGGAACATTTCCTTTTGATCTTCTTGCACCCTCACTAAGCTCACCTCATACAAAATTGTTGTAATTTTTGAACACAATTTATTGTCACAACAGTACCTTTAATACATGTCAAGGAAAGGTTCAGCTTAGAAAATTAAGAGCTCTAATATTCCCAGACAAAGTGAAAACGTTCTTCTTGTGAAAGCATTCTAGGAAATGTAATCTATGTAACATTAAGCAGGTTGTATAGGAATATACAGCAGCCTAAAAACCCGTCAAGTAAGCTGGTGTGAAGTTGCACAACCATAGATATATCTATACAGTAATAATTACTTTCTACTAGCTGAGGCAGAGATTACACAATTTAGCAAAGGTTCACAAGATCTTAACAACAAAGTTATTACTTCCACTTCTAGAACTGAGAAAGAGCTTTATTCTGCAATAAGACTTCCTTTTAGGAGTGGTTTTAAAATTCCCATTTAAAAGATTTAACATTCTCCATCATGTCATAAAGAGCATTTAACAAAGTCATAAAGACTTAAGGATGGGATGCCTCTGTGAATTCTCTGTTCCTCCTGTTTTAAAACTGGCAATATTAAGTTGACTGAAAGATTTCTTAACATTCAATTAGCAAGCTGATCAGTCTAGAAAATATGATGTTGAAGGCTCCATGACAAAAATGTCATGTGAAACTAGTAACTTACGAAGTGTGTCCTCTTGATGAACTTAGCCCATCTCCTGTTAAGTTTCTTCAGCTCTCTGGCAATATTTGATCCAACTTGCTCTTTGCTGACTTCGATGAGGTAGTTTCCAGCTTCATTTAAGGAACCATGAACTAAATTCCACTTTGCCAAGATCTCAGCAGGGATCTAGACAGAGGCATTGAAATAATTTAAAGCAGAATCCTGCCAAAAGTTTATTTCCAAAACCAGGATCAGAAAAGTAAAAACAACATCCCCATGTCATGACATTATACCTGTCATACATGCTTTCCTTTCAGGAGCCTTGCAAGTGTCTCTGCCTGTCATTACAAAGAGAAATCCAATCACATACCTCTTTTGGATGCTCATTTCTTTTTTCTTCCAGCCATGTCTTTAGTAAGTGGATGTTTTCTGTATAAGTAGTCCAGGAAGACAGAACTTTCTGTAGAGTGGTATTTACATTGGAAATATAGTCTCTGCACATAGAAATCTTTGACTCCACTGTCTTAAAAAGTCTGCTAATTTCTTGAGGATCTTCAGCTAGGACATCAAATAGGTAATACCATTATACATTTGGAAACAGAGAGGTTAATTACATAGAAACAGTATTCTACACAAAACATAAGTGGGAATTAAAACAGTACATCAGTTCAAAATACAGATCTTCAATAGTCCATTTATGTGCATGACTTACCTAAGTCAGGACTGCTTATGTTTTTGTTTTTCAAATCTTCACAGATGTGAGTAGCAGTTTCTAGTTGCACTTCAAGTCTCTTTTCTTCAATGAAATTCTGCCCAAAGTGAAAAGTAATTGGCATGGGTAACACTAACCCACATAACACTAGGTAGAAAATGCAGCTAGGGATACATTTTTTTCAGTATAAACCTATAACCTGCAGGTTAAACATAAACTGAGCAAAGCCCAACCAGCAATTCATCTGCACCCTTCAGTCTGAAATAGACCTGTTCTTTTTTCTACTCATGCAGAGAGTAACTTAAATGGGAATATTAACTCCTAAATGCCATTGCCTGAGTCACAGCCCTGCATGAGTCAGGACTGTTTATTTCAAAAAGCTAAGGCCCTAGGACAATAGTGAGAAATGACATCTAGAACAAGCAGGCAGAATTTAGTCACATAAGTCAAAAAAGTGATAAAAGTGAAAGGTGGGTTTCCCTGCATGCATAGAATTATCAATGTGCCTAGTTCCTGCCACAGATCAAGGAAGATCTGAACCAGGGATAAAAAGGGTGAGAGAAGAAGAAATGGGAGCAGAGGAGGAAACTTGTGCCTTGAACTTTCCCAAAGGGAATGAGAGGGTTGGTCCTCAGCCCTGCATCTGTCTAAGCTGCATCTCACCCCAGTGCTCCCACAAACATCCTGCCTATCAGGCTACAAAACAACCTCTCCTGTGGCCATGACAAACCTAGGCCACCACTCAGCCTGGACTGCACACCATAGGACCAGAAGGAAAGCCAGCAACAAGCCTTAAACTCCTAGGGAAAGTTCTTTATTCTATCAGCTTGAGAAAGACCATGAACCACAACTGTAGAAATAAGTAAGTATTATGATAGTAAGTATTTATGAAACCAAATGAATCAAAAAACTCAGCACAAATTAACTCTGTTCTCCCATCTCATCACAGGATAAGGTTAATCCGCTCAGGAAGACTGGTATTTTATACAACCTCTTGTTGCCTCCTTCCACAGTTCTAATGCTGGTGAAATTCCCACTAATTTAACTAGAGATTCACCAATCCAAAAAGCTTCTGAGAAACTCTTTAGAAACTCCACTAAGATGGAATTCAAGGGGAGTCCCATTAACTGGAGATGGGGCTAAACTGATGACACAGCATTTTCATTTCTCTGCCTCTATTCTTGATGCATCTTTGGCAGTATTTGGGGTAGGGTAATCCATCTCCTCCCACAGGCCTACATGTGGCATCATTTTAATAACCTGAGCCTAGAAGCTGAGCTAAGTACAAAATATAACAAAACAAGATAATTCATATTCACTACAAAGTATAAGGAGGTAAGGAAGAGGCAACAGCTAAAGGCAGTATTAGCCAGCACCATGGGTAATGGTGGTTTTGAAGATGATAACTACTGAACTACCCCAGAGAGGTCCGAGTTAGGTAAGGGTTGCTACCCCTCATCCCAATAACAGTCTAGAAAGAAATAAATCTTCCCAATAAAGAATTAAAAAGGGCAGAGAGAAAATTACAAACAGTCACAGCTCAATCTATTTCTCCAAACTGAGGAAAGAACTCTCATTCAAAGGAAAATGGGAAGGCATGAAGAAAGCTTCTATGGAAGTCTACCTCTCCTTCTTTGCATAATTCCAGATGTCACAAGTCTACTATGCTTCTACCAACTACTGTAGGATCTTCAGATAAGGACAGACACAAGCTTGAATCAAAGAGAGGTGAGGAAGAAGAATTATTGTCAGGGTGTGACACACATATTTTAAACTTACATTCCAATTCTCCAGTAGTGATTCCACAGAGTCTTTGGTCCCATATTTTGTGTCCCAGATATTTAGTTTTAACACCACCTCACTGGCAATAGCTGAGCACAGTCCATAGTGGTATTCAAGAAAGGTGTTGGAGTTTGAGCAACGAATGTTGCTGAATCTGCAAACAGTGAAATGTTCCAAAAATTGACTCAAAATCATTGGATGTAGAAGGCATTAATGTATAAGGTTTTTAGCCTAAAATTTCAGAATTACATACATGTAAACATTATTTTGTTATGATAGAAGAAAAATTTTAAGATAACAACAGTTCATTTTTTTAACTAGCAACATTTTTGAGTCAATATTGACTGCTCAATGAAAAGCCTTAAATGCCCAGAAAAGGGGCATCTGCCATCTGTATATCAGTCTTGGGTTACAGACAGAATTCACTGGTCATTTTTGAAAATATCCTCCAACAGACACATGGGGTTACACAACTTGTAGATCTCAGTGATTCTAAAAGGTGAAAATTAAAAATTAGAGAATTCACACTGCCAGAGAAATTTTTACATTCAAAATATTCATGTTTCCCACCCCTAGTGGGTGTTTCCTATCCATGCTAGCAAAGAGCATTTTAAAAGTTCCTGATAATGAGCTCCACTTTGTACACATAATAAGACATTCATTGGACCAGTGAGTGAAGCTGCTTGCTCTGTATGATAGTCAATCTGTGCTTAGGTGGAAAACACTCTTTTTCTGCAAGGCAAGGATAAATTATGTTTTTTGTTCAAAAGAGCAAAGCAAGTCAATAGCAAAGATAGAATACAACATAGGCAAAGTAGAGGGAATTTGACCTTCTTTTCATTTCCTCTAACTTTTCAGGCAACACTAGTGGCATATTCTTCTCATCTTCATTCTTAAATGATTGAAGAGTGTCCAAGTGAGAATCAAAACAATCCATCAAGCCCTGGGGAGAAAAAAACAAAGTAAACCATTCATTTTAATTCTAGAGTATTTCACCTGGGAATCTTCAAGTCACCTGCCATTAGGGTGAGAGCTATTAAGAACTAGTAAGCACTAGACAATCTTCCAGTGTCTTTACTCATTAAAGTGCAATGAAAGTATTTATCTCATCACCTTCTGAAGTGCACATTTAGTGCAGCACTACATTATTTCTCTTGCCACTGTGTATCTAATTAAATATAAGGAACATGAATTTACTCCATCCATGAGATCAGCTTTTTCCTCACTTTCACCATCATCATTAGAACAAAGAAGTAGCATCATAACAGTTTCAGGATATTAAGTTGTTCTTTGCTATGTGTTAGCAAAGACTGACAGCAAACCCTGTTGAATAAACCTATTCTGTCACACTTGATTAATACTTTATCTGAATGCTCAATAAATTTCCATCTAATTAGATGCATATTGCATTAACCCCCTGATGGCCAGTATCACACAATTGGGGAATATTTTAAGGGCATGTGCCTCAGCACCATATTCTTTAATGTAAGAATAAACTATAATATTTTACTTGGCAACAGGCTCCCTACATAAGACTTACTAAAAAGACTGACTAGAGGAAGGGAGGGAAAAAATATTATCAGCAGAATGTCATCCTATCAGAAAAACTGGATTTGACAGAAATTAATTATCTTGGGTTTCTTCTTCTTAAGGAACTTCATTATTTTATCTACATGTTCAATGGGAAGAAAGAAACCCCCAAACCAATAATATCTCTCTGTCTCATTCTTAGAAATGCTTTAACTACTTAGGCTGACCAACAAACACCATAGATCAAATGGCTAAATTCTGGCAAAGCTGTTACCAGTTAAAAAGCCATCTCTCATATCAAGAACTTGCTAGCATCAGTGCAAAAAAGTGGTGTTATCATGCCACTCACAAGAACCTCTGTTTCCCGTTTTTTCAAATTATCTCTAACATCCAACTTCCCCCTTGTTCATAAAAAAAACAAGTACAGTGGGCATCAACACATCTACTCTTTTTAAAGTTTTCAAACTCAAGAGGACGTTTGAACTATTATCAGGGTAACGATTTCAAGACAGAATAAATAACTTGTATGATACCGAGGTACCAAAATACCTCCAATTGCTTTGAATGGAATTACAGAGTGATTCAGCAAATACTTAACTCTAAACACACAAACTGCATGAACTCACTGGAATGTAGCCCTGAGCCCAAGTGCTTTTCTGAATAGGTATGCATTAAGCACAGATTTAAAGATAAGAATACAATTACCCTGTGTTATTACTTAACAAACAAGTTGCAGGAGCCACATAAAAAAGAATACCGTAATTTACTCATTCAGATAGTACTCAAATTTAATCTCAATCCAATGAAGACAGAAACCTTCCTTATAGACCCATGCAGTTATTTAATTAAACTCCTCATTGTTCAAAGGTATGTTCAGAAGAGCTTTTCATCTTCAAAAGATAAACATATCCACATCACTTCCCAAAATGTCAAATAGCAATTCCATATCAAGTGCTTTGCTAGTTCAGTCTGAAGCAGAATGTTCCTCTGTGATCAGCATACCTTAAATATTACAATTATTTCTCTGAAGACAAACATTGCTTTAAACGGGTCCTGCAAATCAGGCAAATCTTCTGCTTGCAGACGTTCTACCTCCTGAAGCCAGGCCTCAATGCTATCCAGAGGGGAGGGCAACATCTGGTCCAGCTTCACTTTCCACTCATTAATCTTCAAAAGGAAAACAAGTGATTAAATTTCTCACTATTATTTTCTTCCCCATCCCCAAGATACTGACATATGCTCCATAAATTGATGCTCTAGACATCAGAAAAAAAAATCAACCAAAAAAAACCAAGGAAAAATAAAACACCTGTCACCATTCAGAAAAGGAGCTTCCTGTGAAGTCAGCTGCAAATCACATTCACCTGAAACCCAGATTGGCTCCCCAGCCTGTAATCTCTGTAACACAACAGAGATTAACTACAGAGTTACTGTCCTTGGCTGGTGATCATCCATCCCAAGGCCCAGCAACAGGGAAATTTACAGTAAATAGTTGCAAAACAGAGGGGAAACAGGGATGCTCTGGATAACTTTCCATCACAAGACTGACAGGGAAGGAAGTATCTCTTCCTTAAACAGTAATTTCCAGCAAAGCCCAGCACATTCCACTTGCAGTCGAGGGAGACAACACAGTCACCCTCATTGCAAAGCACTGACCAGTCAGATCTCACTGTACCACTATGCGTGCTATCAGAAAGAACATAGTAACACACTTTTCCCAGCTGCATCATTATCTGAGCCGTAATTACATCCCAAAAGAACCTCTTCAGCATAAATAGGCCAAAAACTTTGATCAGAAGAGTGCTCAAAGATTATCAGATGCAGGCCATTTTTTGCAGATATCTTGCAGTCCTGATGTCCAGGAGGCAGAAGGGCAATATACAGTCAGTCACCTTCCCCCCCCTCTTGGGCACTGTACACCACTCAGTTTGCTTGGACTTCAGGTTCAGGTTCAACACCTCTTTTATCAGTCCAAATAAAGTATCACCTCCCTGCTTTTTCCTGTGCGAGTTCCTGGGGTAGACTTAAGCTTCTTCATCAAACATGCTCACACTGGTAACGAAGTGAGCTAGAAATGCCTCTGACCTGAGAGATCAGTTTATCCCACTCTTCTCTCATCTGCTCCTGGCCTTTGCTCAGCTCAGCCTCACTTCTTTTTGATGACAACACAGGCAGAAAGGGTTTCTTTTCTTGGTTAAATGCTTCCATAAATGACATCATTTCCTAGGGATAAAAAGGAAGAGTAATTCATAGAAGAAGACTTCAGATGGAAGCTCATTGAGCCAAGTACTGCCTTTGAACACACTGGTATGACTTCTATTAACTTCAAAGGGTGTGATGCATGGAAAGGCAAGATAGCAATGAAGAGGCATACTTGTCTCCAGGCAGCATTTGGGTCTGAAATTATAGGTGCCATTCACTAGCAAAATCTGTATTTAATATAATGCCAGTGCACTCAGGACATGGTTCTCCCCTCCCACCAAAATTCCTCCCCTCACAGTCCCCCATGGGCCATTTTATTTGGCTACAATATAAACCAAAGGAAATTCTACTTCAGGCACAATCTATAGCAAACATTTCAACTACTCCTCTACAACATTAGTTGGGTAAAAGCTACTGTTATTATTATCACAGAAATAGTGAAGATGACCCTCTAAAGGGTCTATGTGCTTGAATCTTGCCCAAGTCTTCAACTACGTCAATTAATTAAAAGACACTACTTTACTCTCTCCAAAAAACCTTGCTCTGCTTCAGAAACGAAGCAGCACATATCTGTTTCCTAACAGAAAGAATTTCATCCTATCCTTCCCTCAATCATTTGAGGACATTTACCAAATTCATTGTCAGATTTCCAACTCTTGTTTAAAAGTTTATTTAACACTTCAGTTTAGGCAATTAAGATGAAAAGTTATGTTTCTGGGAATATTTTTAATATTTCTTTTTGCAAAAGCAGTTAAATATGAAGTGCAACTCACTTTGTACTTCTGGTAATATGTTGCATTCTCTGTGTCGACCAGCAGCTTTGCTAACTTCTTCTCCTGTGCAGCCAACCAGCTCACAGCCTCTCTTACTTTTTCCTGGTAATTACAGAACAAAATTTCATTTTTACCTTTTGCAAGTCTCACTTTTAATCTACATTGTGCCATAAACCAACACACAGTGAGCAAATGATAAACTCCATTCAAAGCTATTGAAAAACAAATAATAGTTCCTGAGGACTCTAATGAGTTTTGGGTCAGGCACTATCATAGAGAGCAAGGCTCAAGTTTTAAACCTAGCACCTGGAGATATATATATATATATATAGATATATATATAGATATAATATATATATATATATAAATGCATCTTAAAAGAAAAGCCTAATTGCAATCCTACTGAAAGGAGATTATCAGTATGGAGATATGTGACTAATCAATTAATACATAAACTCTCATGGGAGAATACAGAGAATAGAAAACTTGGTTTTCCAACCAGTATGATCCATGTGTGACAAATTCTGTTCACTTAACATGTGAGCTAGTAAAGCTAAAGCTGGGCTGTTCTGCATATTTGCAAATCTGTCTGCCTCTACCCCAATATTTACATACAGACTTCAGAGCATACATGAAGACAACCAAGATTGAAAATATCCTCTGTAATAGTTAAATGAAAAAAAAAGACAACCTGCACAGCAATTCTACTGTGTCATCAAAAATCTATCACTTTGAGTCTTGATTACCACACAGGAGCATCAGAAGGTTCAAGCCAATTCAGCCCTGTCAGTAACTGAATCAGAGGATCTATTATCTAACTGTTATTGAGTCAGGTTATAAACTGGGCAAAGAAAGTACTGATGTTCTTGGCATCCATGATGCATGTTCATTTAAAAATTCCCCAGTGATAAACCACATGACATACCTGCATGTCTTCTTCAGACTCATGCAAATTCCTGGAGTATTGCAAAAACTGAGACACATAAGTCATGATTGATTTTTCATCCGGATTCATAACATCAACATCTACAAGAGCCAATACACAATTTACATAATTATGCAGCCTTCTAGGCCTGATCACATAATTACACACTATACTGCAGTTATTAAAACACATTATCATAAACATGTTTATTTTGCAGCAGCTCAGTTAACATACCATTGACAGAAATTAATATGTAATGAACATATTTTTCCTTGGGAATATTTTAATATAACATGATTAACTAACGAAAAAGTTTCTCCCATGAACAGGAAAGTTTCATATCCTTATTGTTGCTGCATTTGCTGCTAATTCAAAAATCCTACAAATCCTAAGTACAGTCGGTGTTATAAAATAAAGAATTTCAGGTTTGAGTATTACAGTAAAGATCAATGTTCCATTTCAAACTTAAACACAGTCTTACTTTTTCCTGTATTACAAGCCAACATATATAAGATAATATTAATCTCATTCCTGATACCAAAGATAAAAAAAAGCAGATTACTTACCTTCAGGTTCAAGAAGCCGTGGAATATTTAGCTCCAGTTCTGCAATTCTGAAAGCCTCTTTCAGGTTTTCTTTATTGCTTCTAGTTTTTGCCTTCTCCAGATCAACCAGACCTGGTCGTAAGGTTTGGATGATGGCCAAAAAAGGCAGCCCACTTCGCCAGCTCGACTTGAAATCAGTTACATTGATAGAGCCGTGCCTATCCCAAAAATGATAAGAAACAAAATGTTACAGCCTGTTTCCTCAGACGTTCCAAGTACAAATTTAGAAATAGAATATAAATTAAGTAAGATGGAGTACAAACCAAATCCAAGGAGTGATAGAGAACCTTGCCACTGAACTTCTGCAAAAGCTCGGTCACGTAACAATACAGCCAGTACTACCAACCACTACAGTTATGTATTTTTATAATATTTGTGCAAAATGACTCAGTGTTTTTATCTTATGTTGCATTCTGAAGATAAAGCCTTGCTAATTCAATATCCTTTCTGAACATCACCTCTGTGCTCAATACATACACATTTTATGGGATGGGAAAACAACAAGCAAAGCACTGAAGAACATGTAGGTATTTGTCTGTGAGGCACTGAGTATTGAAATACTGAGCTTTTTAGAAAATCCAGACCTTAAAAGTGATCTATCACTGCAGGAAAAATATTTCTTTTTCTCTTATTTAGCTTAGTGTCTTTAGAACATCTTTGATTAAGCAGTGCCTTGACAGTGCTGTGAGGTGCCCAGCTCTGCAAGCCACAGTGAATTCTGGGACAACCTTACAGAAACAGTCCATATATTATGAGTATGTTACAGCATGGAAAAGGTGTGGGGTTTCAGGTGATCCCATTTAGTAACAAATCACTGAGGACTTAACAAGATTTGTTCTTTTACCAAAAACTGTAGGATTCACTGATAACAATAATTCAATGTAATCATAATTCAGAAATGATACTACAAAACAGACAGCAATATTGCTGAAAAAGAAAAACAAGCAAAAGAAAGAGGAAGATTAAATGGACAGAGAGGTGGTTTTAACATGTCAATCGATCTTGTCCCGATAAAACACAGCTAAAAGGGAAACTTCAGTGCCTGAAAACATTCTCCAGCAGAAAGTGTCTGATGTGCTGATGAAGGCCTTTATCTCCTCCTGACAACATGCAATACTAGTATGATGTTATTAGAACATAAAGCAACCAAAGAGCCAAAGAGAAAGGCTGACATTATTGTAAAACATATCTGAAATGTCTTGGAGTGAAGCAGTAGCTCTTGAAGAAAATGTAAAGCCTATTGTTTGCAAGAAATACCTGCACTGGGTCTAGATTGTGCACTGTGAATACTCCCACTGAAATCAACAGAGCTATCAGTACACCAAGCATAAGCAAACACCTTGTTAGAACTGGGGAATAGGACCTCTAGGACTAGGGTCCTTCTTGGGGATCATGCAGTGTTTTGATAGAAAAACACAAAATGTGGGAATCCTAGAAATCCTACATGTTCCATTAAAAAAAAAAAAAAATCTTTAAACTTTGTTAACCAGAGCCAACCATGAGGATCAAAACAAGCAAACCATAAAAACATTCCACTATACTGATCACACAGAAGCCTCTAAAAGAGAAATTCCAAACAACTCAATTTACATTGTGGTATTTTATTTGTAGGATTAGCTTTACATTATTATATTTAAAGTGCTCATGTCAAAACATTTAGAGCCTGATTGATGCTAAAAGTACGAGTAGCAACATCTGAAATCTAAAGGATTTTCTGCTAAGCTGTCACTAAGTAATGTTAAAAAAACAGGGGAAAATACCACCACATTTAGAGGAAAGCAGTAAATACAACATGTAACATAATATTTCTAAGCCTTGGATGGAACTTACAGTGAACACTGTTCTTTCACCCACAACAAAAGAGCCTTTGTAGCAGAGATCTTCCACCGTTCCTTAACTTTAGCACTTTTTTTAGCCGATCGGCTTGCCTTTGGAGAGGAGTCAACAGCACTCGAACAATCAAGCGAAGGCTCATTGTAAGCACAAGCAAGTGTCCTGGCAAGTTCTTCGATCTATCAGAGATGATGGGAGAGTTAATCAGGCTTCAGAGAAAAATTATGAAGACATCAATGGCAGAAAACCGGAGGGAATTAGAAGGGACTCAACCACAGCTGTAAGAGGAGTTTCCTGCCCCCAAAGATCAGGTTTTTTATCTGTTCAAGCTGAACTATTTCATGTTGAATTCTCATCTTTAGATCATTTTTTGTCAGGAAATAATCACCCAAAGACTTCCACGTTATACTGCAGGTACCAGTGCTGGCATCAAGGGATCTTCCCACTCAATGTGCTTTTCTACTCCTCCTACCAGTGAAAGCAGCTGGTGGCAGCTGTGTTTTCTGCTGCCAACAGTGTCATGTATTAGGCACGCTCAGAGTTTGCTTGCTGACTGAGGGTGCAGGAAAACCTACTTGACAGACCTCAGAGTTCTACATTTGATTAGAGAAGCTTGGTTTAGGTAAAAAGATAAAGCGTAGGGCTATGTGCAGCACAAAAACCTTCAGCAACAAAGCACCTTCACCAAGAAAAATACAGGCTACATCTAACACTGTTAAATAACTTTGCTTCTTGGCTCTCTCTCCTGAGCCTCAGTCACCAGGTCACTTGCAGTGCACCTATGTTAATTCACTGCTGGGCTCCTGCTAGAAGACAGCTTGGCTTCATCATCCTCTACAATACTACAACATGATTAAAGCAAGGCCTGTGCTTTCAAACACATCTCCTCCCCATAACCTCATGTCATGCAAGAGACATGCTCAGCCTTCATGTTATTTCAGGCACCTGTACTGAAAAAAATAATAGCACGAATTACACACTGTGAGCACAGCCAACAGTGAAGAGGGGGGCTGCCTCTGAGGGAGACTGATGTGAGCCACTTGGCACCATTTGCTCTATTTGGAGCTTAATCATTACAGGCCTTAGACAGATAGGCAAAGTTTAGCCTATTTTTTAACTGGTTAGTTAAAAAAAAAAAATCTCAGTTATCTTTCCTTCCTACCATTTGCAGCTAGATAGTGTTCATCAGGCTGTAATGCCATCACTGCACTGGTGAAGCAGCTCAGAGAGCCAGGCAAGACACACTGGTGCATCTCCTCCGTGAGCTGTCACTCCCAAGATGTCAGAAAATAATATCCTGCTTTGTACTACTTCATGTTGTTTGGCCAACACGTAAGTCAATGCATTTTTGTGCCTTTTCCCTCTATTAAAACTCCCTTACATCGCTGAAATACTTACATGAAAATGAAATATAATTGTCCAAATTAGGCCAAGCACAATGGAAGGTTTTCCTTCAATAATGTCAGCAACATGAATATTTATGAGCTTGAGCTAGGAGGGGGGAAAAGAAAGGACCATTGTTACAAAGAAAATGTTCTACCAGCTAAACTGGCTTTAGTTGTGAATTTTGAAGTTAATACTCACTGATCTGCTCTTTAAAAATGTCAAAGCATTTTCTATGTTGCTTCTGCACTGGAAGGTATTAAATCCTTTTTCCCGTGGCTGTGAAGCAAAAAGAACAGGTTACACACTCAGTTGTAAAAAATAATTTTATTTTATATTTTGGTAAGGGAAGTTCTGCAAAGATTCACAAATTACTTTGGATTAACTTATTTCAGTGTGCTTCAGTGACAGTGGTGTAAGAGTAAGTTACTTGGAAACAGCTCTGTGACCCCAGAGGGATCACTCATATGCTTACAATTAAGCATATCCAGAAATCTCTGCTGGATATGATGAAGGACTGAGGTAATATTTTTATTACTCTGTCTTACCAGATGTTGACCTGAAAGTACTTCCAACAGATCCAAAAGCAAATGTCCTTGCTGTATGTCTGTATACAGGTCTGAGATAACAGAAGGAGGTGTATGCTGCAAAATAAATTTCAATGCTTGTCATAACATCTTTTGTCATTTTGAATTCAATAAACTACAGAACATCACAGACTACTGTTATTAAAAATATGTTCAGCATCCTTTATTTTTTCAATAAGCTGAAATATAAATCCTGCATCTAATCAGCCATATCATGCTTCTTCTAACCCATTATCATGTTTGTCTCCTATTCCCCTTTGCACTGCCTCTGAGTTTTGTAAGAGTTATTTTAGGCCTCATTTTCAAGTGTTTATATTTTTCAAGGAAGTATGCGGTAAAAGACCCCAAAACTTTGAAAAAGGGAAAGTTATGAGAAGCAGTTAATTTTTTATTTTGACTTCTTAATCAATGCACACTGAGTACAATTTTGACTGTAGAGCTGAATAACCCTCACTCTTTTTACCCACTTGTGGACAACACAAACCCACCATAAGCTCAGCAGCTTCTGCTCAAGGAGGGACCAAAACAGGTTTTTGGGTTTTTTTTTTTCACAGGAGCAAGTCAGATCCCGAGCACAAGCTGCTGCATGAGCTGCTTTGTGAAAGCTAACGAGCACCTACACTACTGTGTGGTTTGTCTTAATACTTACCAGTCACTCAGGTCATCCCATTAAACTCATGCTGTTGGATTACATAATGGAATAATAGTTACCTAAACACAGTAAAACTAATCATAAATACAGAACCTCATAAAACCCTGAGACATGTGCCACAGTCCAACACAAGGATGTTTTACCACATCAGCAAGACACTGTCATTACTTACAAACCACCTCCTACAAGCATCCTTGGACAATCACCAATACAATGCTGTCACACCTATTAAACAATGCTTTCCAGAGGCTACTTTTTCCAGCCAGTACCTAAATCTTATATTAATTTTGTTTATTCTTAAAAAAATTAATCTCTATACAGCATGCCCAAATCAAAAGGCAAAAGGTATGTCTTTCCTAAAGATTCCCCTTCTCACCTTTGCCAATATTGAATTTATCCAGCTAGTGAAGGCTTTCTTTTGTGTAAACTCTCGCTGCACTGGGGAAAAAAAAAGAAAAATGGTTAATGGAATAAATGATCTGGTTTTATTTCTTTTTCTCAAAAAGATACATGGCATCCATTTCAAACCTAAGATCTGTTCTTCCAGATATTGAGATACAATCCAACATCAGTCTTTCTCAACTCCTATTTTAGAGCTAGTATTTTCTTGCTTGCAGAGATAATACTGCAAGGATCTCTACAACCATCAAGCATATTTCTACTGAATGCAGCAGACAGCAACTAATGAAGTTTTTCTCAAAAGTTCAGCAAATGCAAGCAGCAGCATGAACACCTGACCCTACAGAGCAACACATCTAGAATAACTCCATCCATTCCTAAATGTTCCTTGAAAGACTTGGGGTCATCTTCAGTACAAGTTCTACTCTTGAAATTTGGGAAAGTCTGTGCATGGGGTTGGGTGATGACACCAGGATGGTGGCTGGGGTTAGATGATAAACGCAAATCTGTAGGTGAAGCCACACAATGGGATGTCTTTGCAAACTGAAGGCTGGGGAGAGTTATTAGGCTGCTATTGGGGAATATACCCTCTAACAGCATCTTTTTCAGTGCTGGGCCCTCCCTGGGGAACGCAGTTAATCTGGCCAAACAGGGGCAAAAATCAGAATATTTAAGCTGTGTCTTGCACCAGAGTAGAGATGAAGAAAGGGGAAAGTCTTTCTCCACTGCTTATGGGTAGCAGAAATGAAGAAAAGTCTAGTTCTAAGGGTGAAGCAGAGCATGAGCAGCAGATGCAGACAGACCAGCTTCCCCAGCCTGTCCTTGATCAGGGCCAGTGGATCACACAACGCCCCAGAATCACAGAATGATGGGGGTTGGAAGGGACCTCAGGAGATCACCCAGTCCAACCCCCCTGCCAAAGCAGGTTCCCTACACCAGGTTGCACAGGAAAGCATCCAGGTGGGTTCTGAACATCTCCAGAGATGGAGACTCCACAGCCTCTCTGGGCAGCCGGTCCCAGGGCTCTGGCACCCTCACAGTAAAGAAGTTTTTCCTCATGTTTAAGTGGAACCTCCTGTGTTCCAGCTTGTGCCCATTGCTCCTTGTCCTTTAGATATTTATAAACATTAATAAGGTCCCCTCTCAGTCTTCTCTTCTCCAGGCTGAAGAGTCTCAGCTCTCCCAGCCTCTCCTCGCCAGGCAGATACTCCAGGCCCCTCCTCATCTTTGTGGCCTCTTCTGTATTTGCATGAGAGCCCAAAAGGCCGCACTGGTTTTTAATAGCCCAGACATTGCAAAGCAGGTCAAACAGACTATTTACTGGGGGAGGGAAGGATTATACAGTTAGGAAGGTTGATGTTTTGGCCACTCAAATCACCATCTTTGGCCTGCACCAACTGCACCGCTGTCCCAGCCCTTCCCTCTGAGCGCCAAGGTGGATGCCGGCCCCTTCATGCATGGCGACAGGCAGCCATCCCAGGGGTCAGCCTGCAGTGCTCCTGCCTCTCCTCACAGGCAGCAGAGAAGCAAAGCCGGAGAGCAGCAAAGCAGACAGAAAGCATGAGGCCCTCCCTCTCCCCACTGCGGAATGGCAGCAGGGACTGCTCCGAGCAGCCAGCAGCAGAGGATGGGGCTTTGGGCGCTGGGGTCACGGCAACACGGGAGCTTGGAACTTGTGCACACGGGGACACAGATGGCGGGATGGGTTGTGGGCCCACTGCCCTGACAGAAGGACAGGAAAGGATGGTGTGTGTCCTGCACCATTGCCCCTGCACCACTGCAGCTCCCTGAGGAGCAGTGGGTGGTAGAGCGGTGTGCATGGCCCAGGCCTGGAGGGAGATGGTGGGCAAGGTGGCTGCAGGGGTACCCGCTGCCCACCTCCCAGCTGGGCTAAATCCTCTTGCTGCATAGGAGGGGCAGCGGGAGGCTCTGACCAGACCATCAGCTTGCAAGAAGAAACAAATATGGGAGACGGGGTGGGAGCAGACAATCTCTTCTGCCTCTGAAAGCACGCTTTTGCACAAAAAATTAATGTGGAGGCAAGTTTGACATCATAAGGCAAGTGCAAGACTACTCAGCAATCGATACATATGTTTTTGTAGGCTGCAAAGGATGAAAGATACCAAAAATATCAAGCCCTTGGGGGAGAAAAAAAACAACTCTGACTGCTCTGCCCATGAAAATGAAAACGCCACTCAGAGCAAAACGTCCCACACTTTATTATGCTCTGCGAATCTGGCAAACACAAACCCCAGTCCTGGGTGGCTTTTTATCATCCAAGACAGCCTGAAGGGCTTGCTGCACAGAGCTTCATCAGCTTGTGGAGCAGAGCTTACTGCTTAAGGATAACACAGCCTCCTGCTCTTAACCCCACCATCCAACCCACAGACCTCCTTCTGCTTCACCAGCCAGGTGAACGGCAAGAAAAACATTCACACGTCACATGCATCGAGGGCTGTTTTGCATCCTGTAGCTAACACGTCTTTCAACAGTCCTCTTCTACTATGCAATACTATGATCCTGTCAGAGCATGAAACAGTCCATTTCCTCTGCCTGCTGGACTGTTTTATGTTTCTTTTTAAATATCACAGAGATCACTATGAACACTTCAGTAAGATAAGGGCAGTCATAAAAACACAGAAAAAAATGCAATCTCAAAATTGTGTTTTGTTGGGAAAACAGAAAGTACAAACATGCCACAGAGATAAACCAACGTTCCAGTGCTCACAAGGAGGACATAAATAGCATGGAGACATTGTCTTCATGTTTGCACAGGACCCAACCACACCCTTTGGTTGAATACCCATGCAGGAGCTTTTCCAGTTACCTAATGAGTGATTATTGAGTAGCTGTGCTCAGTTTTATCAGGCAGACAAGGCTGGGATTGCTGGCACTTGAAAAGGGACAGAAAGCAAATATTAACTACTCTGCCCGACGCCAATGACCGTAGCTCCTGACAAACACCCATTACTGCTACTGATCTGGAGAACTTGCTTTTGGGTTTGGTTATAGAAGATGGTTAGGATGAGGGCATTTGGTCTTGTTTTGGATTAATCTCTCCATATTAATGTGCAGAAGCATTATGCAATGTGGGCTAGATACTGCAAGTGTTGATTTACGTGGGCAGCTCTCAGGCAAATGTCTCGCCTACCGAAAGTACAAGGCAGTTATTTCACTGCACACACCTAAGCACACCTTACACCCTCCCCAAGCTACAGCCAGTGCCTAGTGCAACCCACCGGGCTGCCTTCCAAGCAGCTGCCGCCTCAGCTGCAATGTGGCTTATTTCCCTACCCAAATAAATAATAATAATTAAGTCTCCTCCTGAATCAATAACAAAACTCCATGCTTGCCAGACTGTAGTGCAGCAGTTACTGCTTCCATCCAGGCTGCACACAGCTCAGTACAGATGTGCTTCTGGCATCATGGCAGGCAGTCGTATTGCAATTTTCAGGTCCAGTGTGTTTTCCCTCCCAGCTCCCCTCTGACTCTACTGCTCAGAGGCGCTAGTGATTTAATCAAGCTCTCAAATTCTTATCTCTACCACATGGTTAATTAATACAGATTTTTATTTTTATGAGGATGAATAGATTCTTTGTTAGGCCTTTTTATAGGACTCTAAGTGACCTTGGTTTTCTCTTGCCCTAGTTTTCAAAATGCCACTGACCCAGAATAAAAAAGCTATTAAAAAAAAAATCCTTGATAATTTCCTTTACTTTGGGACAAAACTCACCATAACAAAAAGTGGATCTGAGAGAACAAAATAAGAACCTGCTAATCTGAAAACACAAAATCTATCACATTTTACCCTGTGTTTTAAAGCTAATCTCCAGAACAACTCTTGAGGGATGAATAACACACAGCAGCAGTGTGTCACGTAGGCTAGTCGAAAATCAATACGCACTGCTGGACAATGACTGTTTTATCCAGTAATGAGCTATCAACAAGTGCTACAAACCACATTGATCATTAAGGGCTGGAGCATGAGGACACAGCAGGGATCACAATGGTGCTGAACTCTCCCAAGAGGAAGAGGAGGGCAGGAGCACTACCAGCCATGATTTTACTCTCAGCCTTCCTTTAGCAGCGATATAGAAAAGCCAGACTTAAAATTAATCTCCTCTCCCCTGCTGCCTTTTGTGCCTCCATTCCTGAGGTGGGAAATGGCAGCTCCAGGGACAGCACTATTTCCTCCCTCGGCAGGGAGTTGGGGGAAGCAAACCACGGCAGAGCAGATGTCTCCTGTCTGTCCATGCTCATCAAATAACGTCACCAAACAGCAAAGAGGTTTTCTTCTATCGCAAGGACTAGTGCATCACTGCCAGTGCACCATTTACAACCATGTGGCTTTTTTCTTTTTTAAAAATATTTTTTTAAAACAATTATTTGAAATTGATGAGCGCAAGGCTGTCTGTCATCGTCCCATCTCTGTTTTGCCAGAAGGAATTACCTCTTGTGTATGATATTTTTATATCTTCCTTTCACCATTCAGGTCAGCTGAGGCTACATCTTGAGGAGCAAGCAGCAGAGCTCAACAGGAACAGATCAGCAGATCAAAAGAACATAGCGTACCCACCAGGTGTGCAGGGAAGGAAGAATGTGTTGTACTAGCTCTATGCTGAATGCCCACAGACAGCCATGTACCTTTTAGGAGCATTTATTTCAGTTTCATTCAAAATAACCATTTCCACACTCCTGACAGCTCAGCAAAGTGAACCAAAGCATGGTCAGCAGGGGTCACTGAGAGAGCTCATTCAAGATAGCACTGCTGGTATGAACTAAAACACCCAGCAAACACATGCTGTAAATGATAGGAACTACCAGAAGAACTGTTAGGTACTTGCCAACCCAGGGAGAGGGTGAGCAATTCACCCCTGAGCCCTTTTATATAGTCCTTTCCCTTCCACTCAGTAAAAGAGTTTCATTTTCTGCAGACAGGAAAGCAGGGAGAAAGTGTTATTTCCAGCATTTATGTTCTGCAACATGGTGTTAAGCAATTAAAAACAAACACAGTATTTTTTGTCAAGATTAAGAAGTTTATCCAAAGCCTAATGAAGGCAATGAAAATATTTCTACAGGAACGGGTCTTTTCAAATACAAAAATCCCATAAATATTAACTAATTAACTACTACCACGTCTGTGCAGCAAGTGGGAACTTTCCTTTCTACACTATTCCTTTCAACCTCCTTTTCCTTTTAAAAGCAAATTATCCAATTTACCAAAAGTGCTGCTAACTCAGGAAGCACACTCACACTGAGTTTTGCCCTCCTGACTTCCTTAAACACTTTTGCTCTTTTTGCCAGGACCCTGGTGCAGCTCTGCTTTGAAACACCACTGTCTTCACTGCCACAACAGCCCATGAACAGAGGCACTGCAGTGCTTGGGGACATAGACAGAGGTTACAGGTTAAATACTCAAAGGTATTAAGTCACATCATTTAGATATCAACATACTTTTAAAGATAAGAGTTTAAGTGGCTTTTCTAACATTTCAAAGAAAAATCCACGGTGAAGCAGGAATTTGAACATTAAGTGGCTTTCAGTGCCCTCAGAAACCATCCACTCCTCAGGCATTTTAATGACAGTTTTTAACAAGTTATGCACCTTTAACAAATTGAAATTTATCTAGCAGGAAACACATTTATACAACTACACAATCTATTTTTTTCATCAGGCATGCAAAACAGGCAAAAATACCCACAATTTATTTTTTTTAGGCAGTCTCATGTGTTGATTGCCTCTCCAGTGCCATCAGCCCTGTCACATGCCAGAAAGCCATGCAGTTACTGGAACTACAGACCAGCTCCTCACCCAGGCAGCAAACAGCATAAACAGGGCATAAATATCAGTGCAGCTCCTATGGGAGCTTTTTGATTTGTAAAAGTCACCCCTGAAAAATCATAATAAACATTTAATGGACTTTTTGATTATTCTGGTGTAAGAAAAAGAGAAGTGTAGCTGTAATAACATACTGGCCCCAACAGATGAGGCATACAGCGAGAATAACAACAGCAAAAAAATGCTGAGTACAAATCAGGAGTCTACCTGACCCGTGGATAAATTAAGCAGGTCTCAGAGAAATATCCTCCTTTACTCGGAGATGAATGTAATCTACTACAAGCTACACAACTAAATCTATCTGTACATACCACTGTACTTTCAATTTCATTGGAAGAAAAATAATTCATAAAGGATTAGACATAACTGCATGAGAATAGCATAATTCACTTATATCATTAAACACTCTTCAAAAGCAGTTTTAGCAGCCACATTCTTAAATGATCATCCTTTGGCTTACAGTAATAAATAGTAACATGCATATGGACTAATAAGCATAGCAAAAAATTAGGACCCCTGCAGTTAATTAAATAGTGAAAGCTCAAAGTACATGCTCCGAACTCCGAGAGCTAAAGCACGCTCTCTTGCAGCTGAATTAGCTCAGCAAGTATGGAAAGAAAAGGGAAATCAGAGTTCTGCACAGGCTTGGTGGGAAACACCCCGCATAGGGTCTGTTTGCTGTCCTAGGGAAGAAAGTGGAAGGATTTGTTCATGGGATGGAATGTAGAGGTTGGATCCTCCCACAGGTAAACAGATTTACATCTTGAAAGTAAAAATATTCCTGCTCCAGAGAGCCACAAGCCACAGTTTCTGCTGTATTCACTCAGCCACAAGTGGCTGCACGTTCCCCTCGCTGCAATCCTTCACTCAGGCTCATCAGCAAAGAGTAGTCATATCTCCAGCGGTTCTCAAAGCATTGCCACGAAGCCCTTCTCTGACCAAAAGAAGGGACATGCCTCCTCATTTCAGGCAGCTGAAAACAGTTTTGGACCCTGACTGTGCCTCTTCCATTTACAGAAGGCTGAGAGCCAGGCTGGACCCCTCTACAGAGCCAGCCCGTAACACAATGCTAGGAGGGAAGCCATGGGAGGAGGAGACACAGGACAGGGCTCCCGCGTTATTCCTCCCACACTCATTGCCAGCCAAGCCCCGGGATCCTGCCTGCTCCCTCCATAGCTCCAGCAAAAGCAACTTCAGGTTTCCAAGATGGTCCACACCCCACAACAAACCATCACCCTGGCAAGCATCCCATGTTCACCAAAAATGTTTGCAGCCTGCCTGGCAGGAGAAACCCTTCCCTTAAATATTTCCCCATAGAATACGCCCGTAATAGGTCGAGCTCAAGGCTTTTCACCTGCACTTTTAGGTGGCCATGCAAGGACACAAAACAGCTTTGCAGCTGCTGTAAGTTGTGCTGCATCAGAAAACTGGGAGAAAGCAGAGAGGTGCTGGAGGAAAGGGCACAGATGATGTTGATCTTATTGTGATCTAATTTTATTATAACATCTAGGACAGAGGGTAGGGAAAAAAAGAACAGAAAAGAAGAAGCCCAAGTCTTGACATCATGCAATTTCATAGCAATTTCAATTTTCCTGGCAGGAAAGGAGCTGGGGTAACTATTATTCTCTTGTTGGAGATCAGCTTGAAAACTGGAAAAAGCAATATGTAAATCTGAAAAATACATATATAAAGGTTCATATTCTTGAAGATTCTTACTTCAGCCTCATAATTTTGTGACTAACTTCATTATTTTAAAATGTCTGCAGATGGGAACATTAGAAACCATATTTCTTTTATTTATTTACCTATTTTCTTCATGTTTTTCAGGCTTCATTAAATGTCCTTCAAATATGTAGCTGAAAAGAAAGATGCACTGGAAACAAAGTTATATTTTTACCTATTTTCCAGTGACTTTCTTTATGGCATTTGCTAGGCCAGATACTGTTAAGAAAAATGAATGTTCATCCTTGAACACTCTTCTAACTTAAAACCCACCAACAGAAATTCCACTAAAGCAGGTTTTTACAATATTAAGCCACTGGCATTAATTTAATAGGATTTCTATAATAATTAGAGCTACTAAGTAGTAAGCTCTTCACTAATTATTTTAAGGAGGTGGTTCTTCCCCTTTTTCCTTCTTTTTCTTCCCAAAAGTGCTGTCCTCCTCACAGAAGACTGTGACTTAAATCCCAGTCAAACATACCCCAAATGAGCTTTTGGTTTTACACATAGTATGGAATAAAAAACAAGATAACCATTTTGTTACATTTTTTAGGCATATAACTTCACAATTACCAAACCAATTGGCACAGTAAGTTCAACTTTTCCTAATTAAACAGACTAGACACGTGCTCTATCATCACTGGATGCCTTTCAGGAATACCAGGAGATTGGATCACAAAGAATTTAAAGGCAGAATAAAATAAGAGCAATTCCAACCAGATATCACTTCTGTTTTTTTCTTCTGTGCCAACTACTTACACACATCTCCTGTTATGCTGTGTATTGTACAAGGATGAACACACTCTTTGAAGCTATACCTTTACAACTGGAAAACCAGATCATAACCAGTTTTACACCCATCTTTAGCCACCCAAAAAGTAAGCTGCTTTTCTAATAGTTATAAGTAGCCGTTACTTGAATCTGAGATTTCCCTAAAGATTCTCCAGGTGAACCTGAAGATTTAAAGTAATCAAAGTCTCTGGCTGCTCTGCAAATCTCATCCCAAGATTCCTGTTAATGGAAAAAAACATTTCCTTGAATGACCCTTTTATTCTTATTTGACCTTTGGCACCACAGATCTGCAGGCAGGTTTACTAATGTTTTCTACATGTCACCTCAGGGAATGTGTCTTTGGTGCTTCACAGCAGCTGTGTCACTGTCTGTTTGTTTGTTTGACCCAGAGCAGATGCAGCAGTGTCACAACTCCATATATAGGACACGTCTGTACCACTTGTTGCATCTTTAATCATTACAAAAATTGCTTATGTCACTTCTAAGGGACATCTCTGGATGTTTTACAACAGTCAAACACATACAGCTTGACCCCAGATTTGCAGTGTGTTAATTTATTTCAGCATAATCCAGGAACCCAAATTATTACATCAAAGAAATAAAATTTATTCATTTCAATTTTAACGAGCAAGGCTCTTTCACTGAGATACTGACCAAAAAGCCCTACTGTTATTCCACACACAAACACAAATCTGACTTTTCAGAAGATAGCATGAATATTATTTAAAATAAAACCCTATCTGAAAATCTCATGTAACTTTCATTCAGCACCCTCTGCCTTAAAGCTAGACAGTGTTTTCCAAACGCATTTCATGACAACAGCCACCTCAGTCTTTCTACCGAAGGCTGAGTTTGACTAGCACAACAAATGGGTGTCTCACAAGCTGTGCTTGGTGCACACTGACAGACCAGCTCCTGTCTGCTGGGAGTTTTTGCTTGCTCTCCTGAAAATGTAACACTGAAGCAAAACAGGAGAAAATTCACCATTAAGGACGTTTGGCTTTAGACCACTCTTAACACTCACTCATCAAAACACGTGGCTTCAATGACAATATCAGTGCAAATATGGATCGTAAAAGTGACCTGGCAGAATATTCCTTTGCATCATCTGTTTTAAATATATTTTCTCTCAACCAAGCACCACAGCAATATCTTTGCAAGTGAGTTAAAAGGAAATAGCTCTGTGGAAACATGACTTAGCCCATCTGTCCTAGAACAACCAGGCTCTCAACACATCAAAGACGGGCTTTCCAGCAGTGCTGGTCCTGCTGCCTGGGCTAGCCTCCTTGATAGCCACCATGAATGTCTTCATGCATATGTTCAGGGGAAAATGAGTCTTCCCAGGAAATTCTTATAGAAGGAAGCTCAACACATGATTAAGGAAAACCCAGAAAGCCTATCTGAGAGGTCAGTCCTTATGCACTCATTATTACTTAACTGTTCAGGTAGCTGCCATTAAATTGGAACAACTGAAAATCAGCCAGTGAGTGCTTGCTTAACAAGTAATAACTCCTTGCAAGTAAGGATGAAAGACTCTGGCCTGTAAGAAATTTGTTTAGAAGCCACAAAAATTTTCTATTTGTTTTGGCCACAAGCTATCTTTCTACCTGTGCAGGGGATACAGCAGTAAGAACAGAAAAACAAATAAAATAAAATAAAATAGTACTGTAGTTAATAGCCTCATTAAGACAGCTTAATGCAACCACCTAATTGTCAGCAAATTGAAAACAAGGAAACTAATGAAATGGCACAGTTGTTTTCATGCTGGTAGTTCCCTTTAAAACACTTTACAGTAACACATATTCTGAATAAAAAAGAATTAAGAACTAGTGAGCACATCTGGACCAAAAAAGGCAACGGCTCTAGAAATACCATAAGAAAGTCTACAAGAACCGTTACCTTTCATTTCACTGCTGAAGCATCTCTCATGAAACACAGAAACATCTTCCAAGAAGTACAGACATGGACTAGCTACACTGATCATAACACTGGTTTTAACAGGTTTCTCAGAATTCCCTTCAATTTGTGCAAAGTCACAGATTTTTTGCCAAAAATCTACATTTAGAAGGTGCAGAAAACTACAGTAACTTACCTTGCAGCGAGAGACAGAGATCATCTATTTCAGAGGAAGCCTGCTCCTCTGTTGAGGGGGATGACTGCTTTGATGCCATATTAAGTTCTATGGAGATTCTTTAATCAATTTCCAAACTGAAATTATAAAAAATAAAAAAGAAGAAAATCAGTACAGTTTTACATCAAAGTGATGATATCAAAGATGCTCAAGGGTGTGCACATTTTGTTTCGGGTTTTCTTCCCTTGGTAAGCTGTTTCCTTAGCTCGTACAGAATGAAGCAAATGTTCCTACTGCATAAACCCAAGTTTTCGACCCTTGATTCTTTTCTAACAGTGGCCAGCAGTATTCTACAACACAAACTATGGATCCCAGTGTGTCTTGCCATGAAAACAAAAGCACTAGGATTAGGAAAATTCAAAGACAGTTGCTTTTTTTGAGAAAGCCAGCTTGACAAATGCTCACAGTGCCTTCTACGGATTTGTTGCTACCAAACCTAAAAGATTTTCTTTAACTCTTTGTACTTTTCAGATATCTCTTCCTGTGCAGATAATTGTTGCAGAATGGAAAGAACTCAGAAAGAATCTGCAAAGATTAAGATTAAATGAAAAAGCAGTGGTTATTGTATGAGAATAATCACAACTGCTGTCTCTGTCTGATACCTTTGTTACTCTTCATCCCCCATGAAAGACTTTCTTTTTCCAACTCCTCCATTTTCCTCTCCCTGGATACCTCCCCTATCTCTAATGCAACTTTAGTGAACTATATGTGATATCTTTCTTAAAAGTCTCACATTGTGCATGGTACTGCAGTAGCTATATTGCTCAGTTTGCCACTGTAGGAAAAACAGGATTTTCATCGAGAACTTAGTAGCTAAACAAATTCAAAAAGAAATAAAGCTGAAAATTAATTGAGGGCTCACCTTAAACAAGCTTTGTTGCCTATATAACTGTAACCTTTTCTTAAGAAGTACTAGGATCTACACACCAGATTTATTAATAACTCATCTACCAAGTATATGTCAAAATAAAGGGCGTGAACAGATGAGTAAGAAAATACAACATTAAAGAATGCCAGAGAAATTTTTACATTCAGTCCCTCGTGCATATGAATCATGAGGCAGCCTTTGTTTACTCCACTATATACTATTTTTCCTCACTCCCTGTCTCCCGCACTGCAGAGAAAGGACAACACGCGTTTAATGAGCAGCTATTCAATATTTTGTTTTCCTCACCCTGAACAATGTGTGTCCTTGTGCTTTATCCAAGAACTGCTCTGATGACAGGATTATTAAGTCCTCACACAATTTTCTACAGCACTCATCAACCCAGCATCTGAATACTTCACAAACATCAATCAATTCACGTTTACAGCATCTATGTGAGATCAGGGGTTATTGACCACACTTAGAATCACAGCACAGTTTAGGTTGGAAGGGACCTTTAAAGATCACCTAGTCCCACTCCCCTGCCATGGGACATTGTTTTACTGATGACAAGCAAAGGCACAGAGACAATAAAGGGGGGAAAAAGTTGCTAATTTGACTCTGGTTTTCCAGAGAAAGAGATATGAGTTCACATGGCCGAAGCACTGATTCAGACTGCTGCAGTGAGGACACAGGTGTTTCTGCCAAGTCACCAACAACTTACAACTGAAACTCAAGGCTCCAGATTCAAGAGAGAGGAGTTCTAGCTGGGGCAGGTAAAGATGAGAGTTATCCAAGATGAGATCTATCCAGATTATGAAAGGAAAAACAATATTTTACAAGAGTTTGGCTTGCTTATCCTAGCAAAAAGAAAAGAAAAAGGACAAATTTGATCTCTGGCAGGCACAAGCACAAGATCACACAAATAAGCTACGTGTTGAGGTTAGGATGGCAATCACAAGATTTGTAAATATTGGATTCTAACAAAGCCTCCCAATACAGGCAATTGGCACAAGAGCTTTATGTGATTTGAAGATTGGAATTGTTCAGAAACAGACAACATAAAGCAGTTGCCTTTATCAAAGGGACATTTGGACTTCCAACTCTGCAGAGCTCTCAGAAGTTCTCTGTTCTCAAGCTAGAAATATGAGTTTCAAGTCAGACAACCAAAAAATAACCACACAGCTAGTTACCACTGATAAAACTTGGGGTTTAATTTCCAGCACCAGCATCTCACAGGAACTGCGTGAGGACAAGGGCTGAGCAAGAATCCAGTTCTCCCAGCAGCACTGCCTATGCCCAAGGCGATGCAATCTTCCCTGGGAAACTCCTTCCTTTTTCCTCTCAAGATCAAGTGATACAAACCCAAAACCTAAAAATGCAAAATGTCAGGCGGCCTTAACATCTTTTGGGTATCACTGTATGTCTCGAGTTTGATTTTGTGATCACCACCTTGAAGGCTACTAACTAAGCAGGAAGACCCAAATGAGGTGGGTACGCAAGCAAAATCCAATCCACATGATCAGATCTATTGCTTTTTTGCTCCCAGGACACACGGAGAGTTAGCTGCGTTCCCTCCACCTTGGATTTTCCAGTGGCCAACTGTAAGCCTTCAGAGATATTTAAGAAATAGTAAATACTGAGCAACAGTGAATCCACAGGTGAAATCAATGAGCCTGCCTGAATTTGGAGCTGAGGTTATAATTCAAGTTGGGTGTTCCTGTAGAGGAAGCAGGATAGGACTACAAGCATATATGTAGTCACTCACCATTGCCACTACAAGAAATACATCCCCAAAACTATGTTCATATGTATGTTCCTGTGATTCTGGGGCATGCACTCAGCACCAGCGGCAATGCATGCTCTTTTTCTCTTTAACACAAGCTTATTCTCATCTTTTTTCATTTTATTTTAAACTAAACGCTGCTTAAGGATTTTCTTTGAAAGACATAAAAGTAACACAAAATCTTCAAACAGTGAAAACATATTTATCTGTTTGACTTTAATGCATTCAGATTTGAGATGGTGACATAGGCAGAGCCAAGTCATGTTCTCCTAACTTGCATGACGCTAAAGTCATTGGGAGCACAGTCCAGAGAAAGGGAACAAGACTTGTCATTAAAATCCCTCTATGATAACAGAAAAATAGGCAAGAGCCAAAAACAGCATTAATGGAAGCTTCATAAACGAAATAAAATGCATTTTCCACCTTTCTGTGACTGTTCCTTCTCTGTGCCCATCCCTTGCCAGCTACAGCAACCACACAGTACATAATATCTCCTCCTATGTGCTTGTACTGCACTTCATGTGATGGGACTCCAACCTCAGTTCAGATATCTAAGCACAAAAGTAGGTGAAGTTAATAAAACTTTCAGGATTTTAAAGCAGAAAGTATGTTAAGCTTTAAAGCATTAATTAACTTTAATTAATTAACTAAATTATCACACATGATCACAGAATATGCATAAGTGCAAAAAAAGCATATGCTTCTATTTTCTTTTAAGGTCATATTAAGGCCTCCAAAAGGATGGGATTTTTTTAAAAAATACTTTTTTTAAAAAAACAGAAATCCACATAACAAATCCACAGTGCAGGTTATAAAAATGTGCAGCTGATACAAGGTAAGTTTATGCTAAAGCTTTCACATCCCTGCAACCCTCTGTTCACTATCCAACACAGCACATACATTTTGCCCTGCCTCAGATTCCTGCCCTGCCCCAGCAGAAGACTCCACAGCTGCTTTGAAAGGGAGACACACACACTCCTGGAGGACATACCTGCAAGGATTAGTATTCTTTAAAAGGTACAAGGCACAGATTGTCTGAGAAGGGATTATACAGGGACAATACTCTAGTCAGCCCCCCTTCCCTCCCTCCCCAATTTCATTCAAATAAAGCATATTAAATGTAACTATATCATATCAACCTCTGAAGAGTGTAAAACCATCAAGCTATTGGGAAGATTGCTCAGCAATGCTTTACATAGGTGTTAGGAATTACCATCTTTTCTACTTTGTATTTAAGTCGATTATTTTGTGTCACAATAACTCAACAAACCAGCAGAACTAAACCAAATCCTTCATTTCCACGACATGTTTGACAACTATGAAATATATACCCATAGGGTTAAAAATATATCAAATGCTTTCTAATGACACTATGCCTTTTCAGCGGGGATAAAACCAAAGGTGAAGAAAATGACCTTGTCTTTCCCCTCTTTATGGAGAGTGTGGTATTAATATAGGAAAGCATTTAAGAGCTTACACCTTGGGATAGCCTGTGCAATAACCTGTGAAGTATCACAGCACCAAAGAGAGAGTTCCAGGAATGCTGGAACCTTGTTTCCAATGGATTTGTTTCCTGGTGATTAACTTATGTGAATTGCACCAGAGCTGTCGAGTGAGCTCATCTTTTCTTCAGCATGAGAGAAGTCCCCTAAGAAAGATGCATAATGAGTGTCCTTGAGAGAAAAGCTTCCCACTGATGTTCTCCAAAGGAGTAATTTCTTGACCACCTGGGCTCAACCTGCAGCTCCAGTGGTTCAACCATCAACAAAAGCTTTTCCTGTGATAAGGGCCCTCATAAGACTCCAACTCAGACTTTGCTCTAGTGGGTATTGGTAGAGTACTTCTTCCCTTCCTTCCCTCTCCAGCTGTTCTCACAATGGGCACCTAAAAACACAGGTAGAAATTAGATCAGCACAATTTCAATTTAGCTTTCTTGGAATCTCTCTTCCTTTCCCAAATTCTTCTGAAATTAACCAGCAGATTAAAAAAAATGTACTGAGTAATAACATATAGACATAGGCACATTGACAGAGAGAAACCTAAGAGCAGGTCTCAAGGAACTAACCTGAAAAGAATCATTCCAGAGATTTTATCATGAGAATAGACAACTCTGATTTAAACACCATGTCTCTAGTGAGGCTTAAGTCCCAATGAGACCTAAGAGATGCTCTTCTTAAGCAGGGTCTTTATAAGAACATTCTTGTCTCAGAAAAAAGGATAAAAAAATGTTTCAGATGGATTTGGAGGACTGATTAGCAAGGATTTCATAGCCTTAACGTTACAGTTTGGATCAGGGTGGTATGCAAACCCTGTCTTTCAGCTGCTCCAAGTAGGAAAAAAAAAAGCAGTTATACAGTATGCTCCTCTACAGTAAAACTGCTGCTATTTTCAAAACAACATATGTAACTACAGTTACAATATAAAATGTGTATTTCGTTAATTAAGGTTACTTCTACAAAACATCTGTGCACGGTAATTAGAAAGCAAGGTAAACTAGTTGGCATGATTTCCATCCTGTCCCAGGTAAGACCACTTGCAGTCTCTGAGTGTACAGCTCACTCCTAACAGCCTGCAGCACAGATGTACCCTCAGACCCCTCCCCACCAGCCAATCCTGAAAAATCATATGGCATGAAATTAGCTCCAGTGTGCGCTCCTTAAAGCTGAAAGCAGCAGATACCTTGCAATCAAGCCCAGGCAGAGGTAGCTGAATATTATAACCAGTTAGTAAATCCTTGCTCCGTTGGTTTTGCCTTTGCAGACATATGCCCCATATTTTCCCAATTATGTTGGCTACATGCTTTCCACTGGTGTTGCAATAGGAATTACAGAGATCTTTGCATGGCATCTCCAACTGCTTGTTTTTACTTTTCCTCCTTTGAAGTGCCACTGATTATTTACGACCCACTCAGGACTCGAAAGACTTTCCCTTCATAGAGGCCTCTAGATGTAAACTGAAGTCTGTTCCTAGCAACAGATTATTATTACTCATGCGTTCAGTCGAGCCAACGTCATGAACAGAAACGGCAGATTTTTATCTTTGGTGAGCTAGTCCAAAGGAAGTAGAGCTCCACAATGCAGACTGACTGAAGACTCTTTTCCTTTTTGGTTGGTTATTAACAAAGATCTCAGTTTATCCTACATTCAGAGAGCAGCAGGAACACCCAGAAGTGCAAGTCTTGAGCTTTGCAAAGTACTACTAAGCCACCTTCTTTTGGTAAACTATTTTTCTGTCAGTCTGTCACAGTCTACCTAAACGCATTGAGATCCAAATCATGATAATATCACTTAAAAAATTATCACAGAAAATCCCTTACGTCAAGTTGGCTTGAATTTTTGCATTTTTACAATATTTTCTTCTTCCCTCTCTTCTGATGTACTCACACCTCTGTTAAGTCAGAGAAGTTGAGACAGCGCTTAAGTCTGATGGTCATGCTTTCTCCTCAACACTTCATTTACAACAGTTTCTCCATTTTTTCACCCAGTGACAGGGGTGGGGAGGAAGGCCTGTTTAAAACATGCATTTTCTAAGATCTTTACACTAAAACACTCTCTTTTTTGTAAGGTTATACTCCAGACTGAACTTCATTCCTTCCACATTTAAGACGCTTGCCAACACTGCTCTCGTGGGTGATCTTGGACAGGTTCACAGCTGTGATGGGATCACACAGCAAACACATTGGCCCCCTTCACTTCAAAGCCAGATTCTCAGGTAGCAAAAATCAGAACAGCACCACTGACAGATCTACCTTGACTTCCCTCACCTGAGGAGCTGACAACTTCTCCCTATCTGGCATAAAACAGTATTTGTCATCAACCAGTAAGCAATAATGGCACATTCTCTCTGCTGTCCTGGAGGAAGAAAAGGGCTTCCATTAGGTTTCCATCACTTTGAAGGAGATAGGGAAAAGAGGTTACAGCCTTCTGATCCTACATAATACCCTACAGCAGTCAGAGGGGTATCAGCCAGTCCTTTAATAAGTGGTATTAGAGCATGGGGCATTAGAGACACTGCACTGCCTGGGATAATGCTGAAACAAGCCTGGCCTTGGGTCTTCCTAACCTATCAGTAGCTGGAGATGAAAGAACTAAAAAGGAAAAAGCTTGGAAAAGGCTGAACTGCTCAGAAAGAAGCAAGCCCAGAGAGCATTAGATCTGCAAGAAATACAGAGGTGGACACAAAGCTGTACCCCATTGCCACAGAAATAGCCTTGCCTTGTGTGAATTGACACACTGAAACTACATGCACAAGTAAGGACTCCTCCAAAGAATAAAAGCTGCAAGACCAAGACATCTCTTATTAGTTTATTTATGACAACCAGCAGCAGTACATTTTTGTTATCCAGGGACTTCCCAGTGATCTATTTATAATTTCTGAAAATGTGCCAGGACAACCATATGAGTATACAAAAGCCACACCACTTTTTAAGGCCAGCAAATGTTGCTGGTTTGTCTTTGATTTACACATCAGTAATACTTCCTGTAACAGAAGCACAATGGATCTTCTCATGGCATTAATCAATTTAAAAATGTGGTTAGGAAAGTGTATTTCTTGACCTTTTATTTTTTCAGAGGGGGTGCTAATATATCAGTCGTCTGGTACAATTACACAGTTTGAAAACCACTAAGTCTATGCTGTTGTTAACAAACACAGACAAATGTTTTTATTAACAGAGCTACGCCTTGTTCACACATTCACAAAAGCTGACCCTTGGAGGTGCACTAGGCATTTGCTTGCCCTCAAAATAAGAGCCTATCTATCTCACATTTATCTACTCCCAAGTGGAAATACAGTGCTGAAGCATACTTACTAAAGTTGGAGAAAACATCCAGTTTTCAACTGCTTTCCAAGTTTTCCCACATCCTTAATAAAAACAAGAACTTCTCAGAACTCAAAATCACTGCAGTTAATGTGAAAAGGGAGAGCAACGAATGCCTGGAGGCTGAGAAGGCTGGTGCCATGCCCCTTGATCACCCCAGGGTACACTGCTATGCAGGAAGGCAGAAATACTATGGTGACTTCATGGCTCCATCAAAGTCAAGGGTTTGCACAACAATTCAGTCTCCAAAACACACAGCCCATAAGCACATCCCAGCCCAAATCTACCTGTGCAGTGCCCAAAAGCCTCCCGTTATGTGGAAATAGCCAGGCTGTTTATACAGTGTGCAGCCACAAGGCCAGAACAGAGAAGCTTTTCCAAAGCAGGGGTCCTTGGCACGCTTCCCCGCCACCCGGCGCGCCGGCCGCGCCGCAGCCCCAAGGCCGCTTCCCACAGATAACGGGGCTGCAGGGAAGGGTTATCGGAAAAACAACATGAGAAACACAAGCTGGCTCCAGATCTGTGCTGTACCTGGGAGGTACATCCAGCACGTAAACATGACCTCTTCCTACCCCCTTGGTTAACTAGGGGAGCACACAACAAGATGACAATAGCTGTCATTTCCTACAAGCCTTTCTCCATTTTCACACGAAAGCTGCCCCTGTCTGACCCTCTTGCCCCAGCTACCTGGGCTCAGATGAGGCCAGTAGCCAAGCACAGCACTGACTAGCCAGACTCTGCCTGGCCTGCTTTCGGCAAAGGGAAAGGATACAGCGTGGCCACAGCAGCCCCAGCACTGCAGGCACAGGCAGACCTCTGACCTTCAGGCATGTAGTTCCCATCACAAAAGCAAAGGGCTGAGCACAGCTTGTCATACCCCTTCCACATCATCATCATCATCATACTCCTTCTTCCTCGTCCTACCCCTTCCTCCTCGTCCTACCCCTCCTTCCTCGGCGCTTCCTGGCCCAGAGTCAGTTCTTAGGACTGAGAAGGGAAGGGAAGGGGGAGGGAGTCTCCGGCAATCAGAGCAAGTTTAACTCTCACGCAGGGGACTGCCTGATCAGAACAAACTGGACAACACTGCCTGCTTTAACCAAGCAACAAGAACTGCAAGTTCTTTCTTTTATTTACTAATGTTTCTTTCTTTCCCCTGGATTACAACTGAAAGTATTTGGTTAGTGTTTTAATAGAGACTCTGAAGCAGATTCCCATTAACACCGGAGCCACTTTACACAGCATAAAAGGTATTTAAAATAACAGTACATAATAACTACACCTGCTTTGAATTAATGACATGATATTAACGAGAATCAGGTTCCTAGTAATATTCTGCCTTTGAAGCAGTACAAATGTTTCCTTTCCACTGCCTTCTTAATTCCCTTTTTCCCCAAATAAAGGAAACAGTCAGATGGTTAACAAACAGATTACTCTGTTGAGTGAAGCTCGCCCAAGCAATAAAAGGCCTGGAGTTTCTCAATTAAATCATAAGGCTGTTCTTTTGCAGAAAGATCTTCCTGAAGAGCAGCAATCTGCTCTTTCAGGAAATTAAGAAAAGGGAAAGGTAGAGATAGCAGCAAGCTAAATGCAGGAGTTTTCACCAAACTGGGGACTGATTCTTACTGAGGAAAATCACTGGAAGCAGCAGTGCAATGTTTGCACAACAGACCTCCGCAGACAGAGCCATTGATAGTGTCAGGAAAGGGGAGGAAAATGAAATGCCATGTGTATTTGGGAATCAAAAGAGAAAGGGCATGTCTCACGCTAACTCTATCTGCTTTGGCAGTATTCCTGTAAAGATCATGAACTTGTTTTGATCACTAAATATAGCAGAGAAAAGGAATCTACTGCAAGTAGCTCTCTCCAGCAGTGCTTGCTGTTTTACGCAGGCAGAAGGAAAACACAAAAGAGAGACTTGTCAAGCTAATGGCAAATGAAGCTTGCCAAATTTGAAGGGCAAATGACAATTTAAATAATAGATCTTAGCCTGGCAGCTGTGAATTCATCAGCTTCTCTCTCAAGCATGTCCAACTGAGGCTACAGCAATGCAAACTACCACTCCTCCCCTAGCACACCTCCACTCTGACCTGGAGGGGCTGCCTCTCCAAAGAGCGAGTTTTTCATGTCCATATAATTCTTCCAGCTGAACATTCCCCCTCAAAGTGCTACTCATGGTCTTGTCTGTTTGTTTTTACACCTTCTGTCCTACATACTTCAAGGTTTGTGGGCAAAGCAGCCTTGCTACAAGTGCAGCCTGTGGCTGTACTGGTTTTGCACACGTTAAAAGGGCCTTTCGGCGGTGTTGTCTCCCACGCTGACTGTGTGGGACCTTCTGCTGGGGGAGAAAACCAGTGCTTTGCTCAGGCAACTCAGCAGAGCCTCTGCACTGCTCTGCTAAGTAAAGCACTTTTGTTTACTGCTTAAGACAAATAAAATGTCTTTCTCTTTGCTTTCAAAGAATTAGTTGCTTTTGGGGAAAAAAACCTCACAAACCTAAATCTCTGATTTATAGCATGGTTTCAAGCCTGTAGAATAACTTTTTGTGTGCAGTGAAAACCAGGCCAAACACTGTTATTCTTACCAATACTGTTCCCAGAGACCAAACAGCCAAACTGCACACAGACAACCCAAGAGAAAGAACTTAGTGCTATGCAGTAAACTGCTAGCAAAAAACTGTTCTCACTAGATTAAAAAAATAAAATAAAATACAGTTACAATTGCAAAGCCAAGGACTCCAAATTAGAAATAGCCCAGACTAAAGGATGCTTTAAGACGGATATAGACCTACTGTAGCGAGTCCAGAGGAGGCCACGAGGATGATCTGAGGTCTGGAGCACCTCTGCTGTGAGGACAGGCTGAGAAAGTTGGGGCTGTTCAGCCTGGAGAAGAGAAGGCTCCGGGGAGATCTTACAGCGGCCTTCCAGTACCTGAAGGGGCTCCAGGAAGGCTGAGGAGGGACTTTGGACAAGGGCAGGGAGTGACGGGATGAGGAGCAATGGCTTTAAACTGGAAGAAGAGGGGATATTGTGATGATGAGAAAGAAATTCTTTCCTGTGAGGGTGGTCAGACACTGGAACAGGTTACCCAGAGAAGCTATGGCTTTTCCTCCCTGGAAGTGTTTAAGGCCAGGTTGGATGAGGCTTTGAGGAACCTGGTCTAGTGGAAGGTGTCCCTGCTGATGGCAGGGGGGTTGGAACTGGATGATCTTTAAGGTCCCTTCTAACTCAAACCATTCTGTGATTCTATGATTCCCCTTCTGCACACACAGGACACAGTCTCCTCATCAGTGCCTGAATCACAGAGCTGTCCCGGCTGGTTTTGGTGAGAATGAGGATTTCTCACAAAGGAGACAAAACCAGGACGAAGGCCCGTGAGCCCCGTGCATCTCCCTCGCTGGAAGGCAGCGATATTACCAACACAAAAGTTACTTATGGACAAGTTCAGTCAAGCAGCAGAGAACGCGCGTTGCGTAAGCAGAGCTGCCGTTCCATTCCGTTCCCTCCTGGGCCGGCAGCCGCAGCGAGGCCAGGGCCAAGCAGGTGAGGTAAGCCATGAGCCACATCTGACCGCCCCAGCCGGCTCCAGCCCACCGAGGCACGCTCCTGTACGGTTTGCAGGGACACGCCTCTCGGAGTCACCGTCCAGGCGGCAACAACAGCAAGGAGATGGCGTGTGACCGCCAATGCAAGTCCTTGGAACAGGATATGCTTCAATTTCCTTACAATCCACGGACTGGCTTCTGGTACAGTAAACTCCTGGACTGGCTTTTCAGAGAAACTTTGCAAGAAGAAACATGTTCAGAGTCACCTCTGAGCTTCTCAAACATGAAGCCTTCACTCACAACCATCTGTAAAGCCATTCCAAATCTACCTACAGCACTAAGAAGGCACAACTGCTCTGCAGGAACAGTGCTTGCTCACACCTACATTGCACAAATATCTGCTTCCTCCCCCTTAGGAACTGCTGAGGTGCCCTGGGCATGTAACTGGGAAGAAAATTCAGATTTTTCACTCCCCCAAAACAAAGCCGGCTGTGCTGTTACTTCCCTCTCACAATAACAAGCTCTGCTTTCTCCATCCCAGGGGTATTTCATCACCAACATCCCACCCAGTTCTGCGTAAGAAACAACATTGCGAACAATTTATCACACTTAAAAAAAAAATAATAATAAAAAAAAATCCAACCTTAAACCTGTCAGTCTGTTAATTGTGAAACCACTTGTTACAGTTGAAGTGGTTGATGAAGCAGGATGACAATACCAGGAAATACCTGGAATTGATCTTCAATGTTTATTTTTGGAGACTGGCTTTTCTGCCAGCTCTTATTTAATAGTTTGCTCTTTCCCTCCTCTCCCCAGTTGTTCTCTCTGGGATCAAATTGCAATTTGTTTCACCTCTTGGAGTTCACCCGCAGACCTCCTAAGCAGAACTTCAGGAATTAAATCCTGGCTCAGACAAAACGTTCTTTCTATTTCATCATATTCTTTCTCACATATCAAAAAAGACAGGAGAACACTCTAGTATTTGTCTGAAATCAGAAGTGCACAGGATCCATTCAACGCTCGGTACTGGACTGTACTTCATATCTCTGCTACACAACCATCTCCTTCAACTAATTTTCCCCCCCACAGACACTCAGCTCATTTAGCATAGGAAGCCTTTCTGCTGTTCTCCACACAGGAGGAATTTTATCCTTAACCTACCAGGTTTACCTGTGGAGATAACTAAACTTTTTCCCTTTTTTCCAAAAACTTAGCTTTTTTCCAGCTCCACAATCAGAGCTAGTGATTTATTTTTTTACCATGCCACTAAATAACACAGCAGCAGCAGCACCACTTCAGAGCAGCCCAGGTCACAGCTCCCTGTGCAGCTCCAAGTTTCCCTGAGCTCTGCATTTAGATATGTAACATAAGTTTTAGATATGTCAGTTAAAGAGTTCCATACATCATCTGAACACCACTAGATAGCCACACATTCTGTCTTAGGCCACTGTGAGCCTGAAGTGAAGCACATTTACTCCTTCAAGGTTTAGCCATTTGCTGCAGATTGAGAGCACACATGCAATCACCCACCCCAGCCCAGCACAACAATTCAGCTATGTGCCTGAAGTATGGAGTTTTGGAACAGAAAGGACAGGGAAAGGAGGATGACTAATGGTCTATATAATTCTGCAAAAAGTTTTAACAAAAAGGAAACAAGTACCTACCCGGTGCCATCCACCCCCAAGCACCAGCCAGCCGGTCTCACCCCTGGGAGAGCAGCAGATCGCAAGGCAGCTGTGAGGAGCATGGGCAGGGGAAGGAACAAACCTCTGGGAGCCTCCAGTCGTCCTCATTGCTTCCACCTCAGCCACTAACCTGATGTGCAACCTTGAAAAAGCCACTCTGCAAATCCCCTTCGGCCTCTTATTTATAGCAGAAGATTGTCTGGCACTGTGGGTCCAGCCCGAAGCTTTTCTGAATCCAACGACTGACCAGGGGAGGAGGATGGCTTTGAACTGGACATTGCTGTCTGCTCTCTGGTCAAGCCCTCCAGGCACACTGCCTTGCACTGCACAACCTGCACAGATGCCGAGTCTGGTAGGAATGAGGACACTAGGAGCCCTCCTAGAATCTCTGCTGGGGTATTAGACACTTGGGCCGAGATTCAGCTCTCCTGACACTAAACAGTTACAAGAGAGATGCCTCCATGTGCGTTCATTGTTTGAACTCTGCAGAAACAATGGCACTTTTAGGGCAGTTTGTCTGATGTATTTTTAGATGTCCAATTCAGTGTGGATGAATCATAGGCCAAAAGTGTTTGCTCCTCTCTAGTGACTATGAAAGGAGTCTGGAGAACTGTTTCTCATGCAGATAGTTATGTTATAGTTTGGCAAGATGACTCTCACCCTTTTAAGATGGGGCAAAAAAAAGTAAGCAAAGAAGCACCCCCCTCAGTTTACACTTTAGTGAGAAAGAGTGTTTCCACCAGAGACACGTTGTGCAAATGCTCTGTGCTTCCCTCCCTCATAAACAACTTGGAACCAGATAATATACAACCACCTTCACTTGGCTTTGCTGGAAGAGTTTCATTTAGCCATTGAACTTGAAGCTTTCCCAACGTATTGGCTGCAAGCAAAGTGCCACGTTCCTCACTACGCGAGAGCATCCAAGATTTAGGACATGCTGCTTGCGGGGCAGCTTTCATTTCTCTCCCTGTATCATTTAGGTGGCTATAAACAACACAAACCATCCCATGACAAAACAGAGGACTCAGTAATGGAAACGGAACCAAACCCATTTGTGAAGGGCCTTTATAACGGCTTCATGGCCGGTTCTACACGGTCCATTTGCCACAGACCAACGAGGCATGTTCAGCAGTGTATTCATTCCCCTCTTCGTCTTCCCTTTCATTCCATCATTCACCAACTTCTTGTCTCTCACCTGGCAACCAAAAGGCCAAAAGATTCAGAAAATAAAATGTTTTCCTGTAAACCCCACATTTCTGCCTCTTCCCCACACTTCCATGAAAGTACTTACAAGTGCTTTGTTTTCCCTCTTAATTGCAATCTCCTTTGAGAGAACTTGCAGCCTGAGTCTTAAAGCTCAAATAACTCAAACCATTCTTTTCTCTTCTTCCCCATCCCTGGCCACAAACAGTACTGCTTGTATCAGGGTCAGCAATTCCTTAAACACCTCTCCAGCCAATCTGCGCAGCTGTATTATGTAGGGAGTTATCAGCAGGCTGCAGGAAGGTTAGAAAGCAAACATACCTCCCGACAGGAGACCAGAGACCGAAGTTAAACCCCGAGTCAAAGCTCTGCCCCATTTCCCCTCCTGTGGGGAGATAACAGCCTGCTCTGCACCAGCCCCCGCCCCAGCACAGCTTTCTGCTTCATTCCCATGTGTGCAGCTGAGCTACACACAAGTTTTTTCCCCACTCCCTTTTCTGCCCCTGTCCTGGCCCTTTCGCTTCTCCACAGAAGCAGCTTGTTTCATCTCCTGCTGTGAGTTAGGTGATCTATAGAAACTGTCTTCTTCATATCCTCGCCAACGCTGGGACTCGTGTGCAAACCATGAAGGTCAAGGAAGTTAGCCAGTATTCAGGGACATTATTATCTTCCCCATCGCTGCTCTGCAATCCCTTTGCCAACAAACTGCTCCAGCCATCAGAGGTCTCTCCCCTCTCAGCATTATCCCAAGACCAAATCGGTTCACCCTTTACATTGACTACTTGCTGCTGACACCCTTCATGCTCCACAGGACACAAGTCAGACCAGGAAGGGTAAGGCAGTCAAATCCACATCCTATGGGGTAACACACTAAATTTTTTGATTCATAGTCCAGTAGTTGCAGGTGCTTCTGCAGGTATAATCTCCTGCTCCTCCTAGGAAAACTGCACATCAGCACAGGAGGGAGCAGGAGGAACAGAGCCTGTCCCTTAGCATGGACATACCACTTGTACTTCAGACCAATTCATCCACATCAGTTGAAGTGAAAAACTCCCCCAGGTCTTGATCACAGAATCACAGAATGTTGGGGATTGGAAGGGACCTCGAAAGATCATCCAGTCCAATCCCCCTGCCAGAGCAGGAACACCTAGATGAGATCACACAGGAAGGCTTCCAGGCAGGTCTTGAATGTCTCCAGAGAAGGAGACTCCACAACCTCCCTGGGCAGCCTGTCCCAGTGCTCTGTCACCCTCACAGTAAAGAATTTTCCTCTCAAGTTTAAGTGGCACCTCCTGTGTTCCAGCTTACACCCATTGCCCCTTGCCCTATCATTGGACATCACTGTGAAGAGCCTGGCCCCATCCACCTGACACTCACCCTTCATATATTTATAAATATTTATTCCCTCCACAGAACACAGACAGCAAAAATCAGATCAACCTGATCTCCCAGTGGCTACATGGACACCTCTGTCTGGAGGTGGAGTTAATGGAGTCTTCCACCCACACTAGCCAGGGATGAAATTCAGGCAAAGAAAGATTAAGTGAGAGGTGTATGAGAAGTCACCTTCCCTTTAATCACAGCTTATGGATCCAGTCCCAAAGTGTTACTCATACAGAGTATAATCCCACCACCTAATCTGACTACTTGTTCAAACAGGCACGTTGCTAGGAGTGGGTCCTTGCCATCACCATCTACATTTCCAGCGTTCCTCCAAGACCACGTCCTCTCCCACATCTAAAAGTCCCGTAACAGTTCAAAATAACCGCGGGAAAGCTAGGGCAAGTGTGGTGGCACACACGGCTCATTCCTTCAACAGGAGAAACGACACAGCCCACTGCAACCTGATGGGTGCTCTCCCACGCTGCCACATCACATGGGGGAAACACCTCAGTTGTGGTAAGCAACAGATACGCATCTTTCTGCACATATACAGAAAAAAAAAAAAACATCTCAGCTGGTAGACTTTTAAAACTGGTATTTATTGTGCCCCAAGGAAGAAAAGAAATTGGGTAAATGGGCTGAAAGGCACAGCTTTGCTAGGAAGAGTTCAGATCGTCTCTTCGCATCTCTCTGTACAAACCCGGCCATTGAGAGTCCAGATCTAAAACAGAGCTGCAGTTGCTAAGAAAACAGCGCTGCAAACAGATGTCAGGAGATGATTCATGGAGTAAGGGCATATCCCTGTACTACAGATAAACCAAAATGAATGAGGCTCTTTATACCTGATTGTCCTGGTTTCCAAGCTGTGCTTCTTCATGCCCTCTTTGGGATTTCTACTTTAATTCATTTCTATATTCAGATGGCGAGGAAACCGAGCAGAGCTGAACTCACTGTTTATGGAATTAATTACTGGTAAAGGGGTTTTACAACACTGACAATGAACTCAGTAAAAGGGCTAAACTGTGGCCCATTTTTCCCCTGAAACAAAGCATTTTTCTCCCGAAACAAGAAGCCACTTTGCCCAAAAACCTATCGTAAGAAATAACATAAAACCCACAGTTAAAAACTGCAAAGGAACGAAAAGTAACATTTTTTTTCTTTTGCCACTTTCCCTTACACCATAAAACTTAACATTAATGACTAGGGAGATAGAGCATTTTCAACCTATTAGATCACTAGCCAGTAACGCATGCTGCTTTTTGAATTACTTCATTGTGTCTGTGCTCAAAATCTCTGCCTGACAAATAAAAAAAAATTGCTAGCACACTACAGGAGTGCTATGGACACCAACAAAGTTTTCATTTATTTTAATGAACTTTTGATCAGATTTTACTGGAGGAATAAAAAGTTCCTTTGCCCTTCTTGAATCATCATGCTCAATTCTTAACAAGGTCTGATACCAGGAGCACTTAAAATATCATTTACTGAGGTTATTCGTAAAGAACTGTTTAAATAAAGGAACTTTGATACATGTTTTTATAGGTAGCCAGAGTAAAAAGGCAATTATCATTCACTACCCTTCAAATTATCATTCACTACCCTTCATTATGAAGAAGTGAGAACTAACACCTTTTATACACTTCTGAGTATGTATTTGTACAGCACCTTGCACAAGGGGGGATTGAACATTGCCACTGTCCACATCCGGACAGGGAGATACGCTTATTGTGGTCACTGATCATCTTTCGTCACCCTCCTAACTCCCGTGTGTCGTTGCCCATCCCTCTCTGCTTCCACTCATCCCCATCTCCCTCGCTGGCATCCCTCTGCTCCCCTGCCACCGCACGCTCACTCCACGCCACCCCATCCCTTCCCGCTATGACATGACATGCCTTCTTCTGCCTTGGAAATCAATTATTTAGGCTGCCCTGATTTCCAGGCGAGGTGGCTGTGTGTGTGCCTGTGGGGTGGTGGATACTGTTATTGTGGGCAGCGTTAACAGCCGCTGCTGTGCTTCTTCTCCGAGCTATAAAACCACCCCAGAAGCGGCCGAAGCCCGTGACTCAGCTAAGCAGGCGCCAGAGGCCATGTGTGTCCCTTGTGCAGGTGTTGCCTTTCAAACAGGGGTATAAACAGACGCACCCGCCAAGCTGCAGTTTTGTCAGCTTGGCCAACAGTTGCAAGAACTAGCCAAGATCCTGCACATGGCACTTACGTCTTTGTCTGTCCCGTGATGGGAAATCGCCCCGCAAGCTGAGAGGGAGGAAAAAGAGGGAACGATGGAAAAAGAGGGGAGAGGACAGAAAGGACACGGGGGACACTGAAAGAGGGAAGCGGATGTGTGAGGAACACACAGTCGCTGACCTGACAACGGTTGTGAGAAACTCTCCAACAAACTTACTCAAAGTTTTTTCTCTGTACGCTTTGACTAACTCAAGGAGCATGTACCTGCTCCACCTCCCAACTACTCGAGCAGCTCTCAGGCAAAAAAAGAAAGAAAAATGACCCCATTTCAGGGGGACAGGGAGAGGACTGAGGTGAAAGGAGGACAGAGAGCCTTCCCATAAATCCATACACACACAAAGCACCTGACACAGAGTCAGCACCAAGTTACAGACCGAGAGCCCCACGTGCCGCGTCCCATGGGCCGCAGTAACACAGATCTGTAATAACTGCTCCGGGAGGAGACGGGAGGCTGCCAGGAGTCCTTGGAGGATGGAAGGGAGGGATGAAGGGAGGGAAGGCAGGAGGGAGGATGGCACGCAAGGCAGGGAAGAGGAAAGGAGCCCATGGGCTGAAAGCACAAGCCCGCAGCAGGTAACGTTTTAAACGGGGCAGCAGCAGCGACCTGGCACTGAGGGTGCAGCGACCGAAGAAACGCCGGTACCTCGTGTACCCCCGCGGGACATCCGTGACCGCTTCTCCGGCCGGCGAGAACTTTGCCTGAGTAAGTCTCCACCATCCGTTTCCAAATACGTAACCCAAGAGATAAGGGTTTTAGAAGCGATAACCACGCACCCACGCAAGACGCGGAGTTGCAAGGAAGCGCTGTTGACCTCCCAGCTCCGTCTCCCCACGTTCGCTCCAAAACACGCCGGGTCCGGCTTCCAGCCGGGGAAACTGTCCCGGCCGCGCTGCAGGCGGACACCGCTGCGAAAGGGGAGGGGAGGGCCGGGCCCGGCGGAGGCGGGAGCTCACACAACACCCGGCTCACGCCGCCGGCCGAGCCCCCCCGCCACGCTGAGTGAACTCCCGCCGCTGCCCCGCAGCCGTGTTTGCCCCTTTCCCCGGCAAAACGGCTGGGAGAGGGGGGAACCCGCCCCGGCAGCGGGGTCTCTCCGCGCCCCCCGTACAGCGGCGTCCCGCGGGGAAGCGGGCGGTGCCGAAGGTGAAGCCGGCACCGAGGGAACAAAGGCGGCGGGGAACAAAGAGCGGCAGGTACCGGAGCCGCAGAGCGAAGGGAGGGGAGAGTGGTCGGGCGGGGCGGCGGCACCGGCGGGCCGGGGGCTGCGGGGCTGGGGCTGGAGCTGGGGCCGGGACCACGCAGAGCCGCCGCTCCCCGCACAAAGACGCAGCCGGGCCGCGCAGCAACTTCCCGCGGGCGGCTCCCGGCCGGGCAGACTCACCGCGGGCGCAGTCCCGGCATCGGCGGCGGCGGGCGCGGGTGGCGGCGGGAGGGCGGGCGGGAGGAGGAGGAGGAGGGACCGGCCGCTCTCCGCCCCGGCCGCTGCCAGCAAGCGAGCGAGCGCGTTCCCCGCCCGCGGGCGGGAAGGCGGCGCGGCCGCGGCCCCTTCAGCCCGGCCCGGCCGCGCTCCGCCTCCCCCCGCCCCGCCGCGGCGGGAGGGCCCGGCCTGCCCGGGGCGGTCCCCGTCCCCCGCAGCCGCCTCTGCCCACGCGTGCGGTGTGTGCCCGGGGCCGGCAGCCGCGGGAGGTGCCGTGGCTTTGCACCGGCTGCACCCGGGAACGGCGCTTCCCCGCCCGCGCAGCCCGATTAGCCCGCGGCTGTCCGTGTGCCGTGGGGTGCCCGGGGGAGCCAGGGGATGGCCCCAGCTCCCCGCGCACTCCTGGCCTCGCCGTGCCCGAGGCTTCCCGGTGCTTCCCTTCCCCGCGCTCCCGGGACCGTGCTGCTCCCCCGCCCCGCGGCAGCCGCCGGGCGAGGCCACCGGCGTTGCATGGGTCCGAGTGCTTTGGGTGAGAAAAGTTAGAAAACCTGTGTGTAGGTAAGAACCGCCTTCTGGTTTGGGCTCGATTTGGGATGATATAACGAAATAAAATGCTTTCGCGTTGTCACGAGTCTGCAGGACCCCCAGGTCGGATTTAGAAGATCAGGACTATAATGGGACACAAACTGGAGACCTCTCCAGTTCCTGCACAGCCTCACAGCCCTCCCCAGCTCAGCTCCCTGCGCAGACCCCAGGCAGGGGCCGCCGGCCCCTCTCTTGCAGATCCAGGCTCTGTCTTCAGCCCCAGGGACAGAGTCACCGGCCCTTGCCCAGCCGGATCTCTGAGAGGGTCAACGGGGGCCGGTTACGTGAACGTGGAGCAAGTTAGAGGACTTTCAGAACTTCAGAGGAGGTTTCTTTGGAGAAGGGAGAGGAAGGAATTTCTTGCATTTGTTGCATTTGATACTGGGTAGCTTTTGGCTGTAGACTTCACAAAGTGAGAGGATATAAATACTTGAGGCTGAGATTTGCTTTACACACCCAGAGGTCAGCTGGCTATCCAAAGAAAAATGTAACTTTCCAAAAGCCATTTCCTGCCAGTGCTGATACATCACATTTCTCCTCAATCTGCACTGATAAAAGATCAATCGACTTAAAGAGGAAGCAAGCACCATCCTGTATTTGAAGGCTACAAAGCCAAATGCACCTACTTACTCAAGTTTCTCTTTATACCCACAGATGTGTCTAAAGAAGTTCTGACAGATGTGGAAGCCTAATTTTCTGTAAGGGTTTTTTTTTATTTTCCATGCAAAAGTGAACACAGCAGGTTTTTGAGTGCTATTTCACCTGGAGCCCAAGAACAGGAAGGGTTGCAGAAGCATCAGTCAAAGCTGGTTACAACTTGACTGGGCTGCCTTGGCAAACACCTGCTCCGATTCATCCTGTTCTTGCAACAAATTGAGCCCCGAGTGCTCTTTGTGTACTTTTTTACTAGTTTTATTGAGGATTAATTATTGTTTGTATAGTGACAGTTGTCTTTGATACTCCATGGACACAGTTGAAGGTAAAGGGCTGCATTCAGGCTGTGCTGTAGTTTCCTGACTTCTGTTTCATGGCTACTGTAACAGGTATCCTCAAAGGGAAACAAGCATTTCTGACTGACCTACTACTTTTGACTGCCAGATATCAGTCTGGTGTTTAAGGAAGGAGAGAAGAAGATGCAATATTACAGCTAAGCTCTATTACTTGAAGAATTATTTCAAAACCCCTTTTGATCACTTTGAGACTCCACCACATGCTATCAGGTTCAGCAGAAAAAGTCTCATGGAGTCTTGATCTTTTGTGCCTTGGAGAGCATCACCCCAAACTATGACTCTGTGCTCTTCTTGCTGGCTTAACCCTGCCATGAACCACACAGCTCCTCAGCCCAGCGTACACAGCACTGCAGGCACCTGCCAAACTTGGTCAAACACAAGCACAGGTCCCAGCCCAAGGTGCTTGTTTTCACTTAAATTATGCATTTCATAACTACCTTGTAAAGCACTTTGAAGATATGACAGTAAGTGCTATTAATGCTAATTGGTACTCTTGGACAGGCATAATGCAAGCAATTAAATAGTAATACCATAAAAAATGGTGCAGGACACAAAGGTAGAATTAAGTCATATATGCCTACCATATATCCAAATCTTCCACCAGGTGATTACTCAGTACAGCCTGACACTCTGAAATTAAACTTTCATCTCTCTTTATACACAGCTCTTCCAGCTAGGAACTGCTAAAGCCCTGTGCTCAGGGTAACGCTCTGACAGGTCTATGGGTGCTGCCCATGAGGTTAGCAAGCGACCGCCATGGATCAGCCTTTGTGGAAGGTGAATAGTGGCTGGAAGCTGTGTGAGCAGGGCTCTCACCTACTGCCCACAGGTGCCCAAAATGAGCTGCCTGGATGGATGCACAGGGCACTGGGGAAAAGACCTGCAGAGCAGCACTACAGGCTACAGCTGCCAGTAGTGAAGGTAACCATGGCAGGGTTGAGAAGCCCTTACAAATCTCGTGTGCCTTCTGAACACGTGTATGATCAGTTCAGCAGTGTGTCTTGTTCCAGCCTTCCCACAACACTCTGAACAGCAAACTCGCAGAGCTGGATGCTGCAGGATGGCTCTTGTACAAGGCATCCAAGATTTCACATTTGCAGGTCCCACACAGGTGAATGGCATGAGCTCCATAGTAGGACATCCCTTCTGTAACGCAGAATTTGCACAACTAGATCCCAGCACTGGAGGGAGATCAAATTCCCCAAGTCTGCTGGATAAAGTGTTAACTCTGAAGGATAGAGATGGCTGTATAAACTAAGTTTGTTTGAATATTCCACGTCATGTTTGCTCTGTAGACTGCCAGAACAAACCTTTGGCCTGGTGACCCTCCTCTTTCCCCTGCGTGCAACCCCTTTGTGCCATGCTGGCACAGAGTGTGTGCGCTGGAGCTGGGAGCCAGATCAAAATTAGCCCAGAAGAAGAATACTTTGTTTTCATCTGGATTGCTCCCAGGATTTGATTTCGGTATGGACACACAAAGAGGTATGTCAGCAGGACTGAGGGAGTGGCAGGATCCAGCACAGAGATGGGAACGCACAGCACAAGCTGGAGCTGGGATCAGGACGATACAGCAAGGGAACAAGGGACCAGCACCGTGCCAGAGACCTCAGCCTCCATGCCAGCTGCTCTCTCCTCACCCCATCCCTTGCAGGAGGGAGAAAGATTGGGAAAGGGGAGTGAGGGGTGAGAGTAGAAACTCACCTTTGGCCTTTCCCACCTTCCACCTTGCTGGCACAGCTATGCCGAGGAAATAAGGCTGCGGTTTTGCAGACATTGGCTTTGGTGGCAGCACTTTGGTGGAGCAGTTGGGTTGGTCTCCCTCTGTTGTGCTGGTGCAGCTCTTTGTGCAGTTGTGTTGTCAAACAGACCAGGATACTGCTTAAAAAAAGCTCCCCACCTCAGTTATTTTTACCCTGGCTCAGTTCCCAGGTACAATTCACCTCGTCTCCACCAAGGTGCAACTGGAGGAAGAGCGTTGGAGTGGGAAAGTGTAACCACAAGCTGGCAAACAGGGGTCTGCCTAAATCCACAGTGCCCCTCAAAAATGTCCATGGCTCAATGTCTTGGGGAGAGTTTTTCTTCAGCAGTCATGGGCAACTTGCTTGTCAGAACTAGGGAGATCAAAAAAAGATGAAAGGAAGGTTCAATCCATGTAGGCACGTGCTGTATTTGCATACTATTTTCCTCTGCAAAACATAAAATGAAATCTGACTGTAATCATGTTAGAAATGCTCCCTCTTCCCCTCCCATTTAAGCTAAGCATTATGTATTACACTGTCCCCAGCTTGTAAGACAGCAATCCAGGAGACCGCTTAGGCGTGGATGCCGCCTTTAACACCTGACTTTTCCTGCTTAAGTCAGTGGAAACACTTCGATGGTTAAAGTTCCACATGCTTAAATGCTTTGGTAGGTCACAAGCTAATTTAAGGACAGAGAAGCTCAGCTCCAAAAGAGAAAAATAGGTTAATAACACTGAAGTTGCAGCAAATCTGTAGGAAATCTCCTGAAATAGGTTCATAATTAGTAAATCTACACTCGTCAAAGTAAATATCCTCACCAGTTTCCTTTTCCCCCATGATTTTGCCTGTGGTTCCTAGCTGAAGACAGGACAAACTGAAGACTTACACACTTACAAACTAGTGCCTGAACCTTACAGCAGCATCCAGGAGCCTGGGCCGTGCGCTTACATCTTCCTATACAGCATTGCAGGAGTGAGGTGTTGCAGGACGGTGGCTGTTCAAAGGTAACCAACGCTGAACATGCAGTTTGGTGTGAACTCCCAGATTTTTCAGAGCAGAGGCACAGCCCAGGTTAGTCTCCTGAGGACAGGCACCTGCCATCTGAACTGAGCTGGGCTTATTTTGCTCCATTTATAATGCAGTCACTGTGCATAATAAAACTTTCCAGTCTATGTTTTCCCACCTCCCAAAGTGCAACAGCTTCTTAGTTACAGCGAGCTGAGTTTGTTACCCGAAGAGATATAACTTCAGGTTATACCCTGAAAATTAAAAGCCAAAGCTGAGCACCCCCAGCTCTCAATACCAGCTGAGTGGAGTCTCTTGGATCACAAGTTTTCATTGAGGTACCTCCAACCCATCCAACTCAAGTGCCTTTTTGGATCCCCCTCGACACCTTGCATTCCTGATGGGCTTAGTGGGCTTAGCAGATGGTGTTTTTAGGAGCCCGTTAGACTCCTGATAAGATCGAGTCAAGGTCTTATGGACCTTTAGGTGTCTGTAAGACCTTGACCTGGTCTTATCAGTAAACTCAGGCAAGGCTTTGGGCTCAGAATCCCCTTATCTTAAACCCAAAAGTTTATTCACTTTTTTCACTTATGTTAGTCCATCTAATAAAAAAAATATTACCTCTTCTGTCCCTAGACTGTTGCTGCTGTCGCACTGGCACTGCAGTGTATTTTTAAGAGTACTGTAACAAGCCTGCAATCAGGACCACACCAGTCCTATCAGCTTTACCATCATGCTCCAAGGTTGGCTGTGCCAAGCACACTGCAGGAGTAAGGTATTTCAGAGGGGTAGCTGTCTTAAGGTAACCAATGCTGAACACACAGTTTGGTATCTCCGTTTCAGCTCTGTTTTTCAGAAACTGGGTGAGAGAAACCTGCCAAGAAACACTGTATTCACTGACCATAGCAGAATCTGGAGAAACACAGTGTAGTGGTCAAATGCCAGGTCTGGATTCAGGAACCTGCAGGATGTATGAGGAAATAAGAGTGGCTGGGCAAGCAGCTTCTTTGCAAAATAGCTCCAACGAACCATCTGCAACCTCCAAGTGCTTGTAAAGCAAAAGTGGGCAGCAGAAGGCACCCAAGGGCTTACACATTTTTCATTTGATGGCTTCCTCTCACTTCTGAGGCCCTTTCTCTGAGGCTCACACGAGACCTGCATTAGTTTCACTTTGAGCAACGACTGTTTTAATCTCTTGACAGCCTTTCCCTTCCTCGCCACCTTGAGGAAAGGCCCTTTGGCCCCTCCTCTCTAGTTGCAAGTTCTGATATTTCTAGGACACACCTGGGCTGAGGACAGCAGAAACATCAGCACTTGCTTCCTACTCATACTATGCTGGGCCCCCTTCTCACACCTCTGTCTTTGGGGAACAGCACCTCTGAGCAGCTCTCAGGCAGCAGCAGTTTGATTTGCCTCTGCTTCCACTGCCAACACCTACACATCTTGAGTGGCTACAGACCATTTGCAACCATGATTCAATGGAGAACAAAAAAGCTCTCAAGAGAAGGAAGTGGGGCTAAGGCTTCTTTGGAAGCAGGATTTAGTAATCCAAATCACCACCTTTAAAAACTGGTGCCCTTGGGCCCCAGCCAGCCCTCAGCTCTGTCAACATCTTTACTGCCAACTTTACTAAGAGTCACACACATGTAAATCTAGTGTGAGAAGAGGATTAAGCCCATTCTGGTTTTATGGCCTATGAAATGTCTACTGCCCTGCTTGCTGCCACTGTGCAGTAACACATAACACAGAAAAGGTGAATTTAGGCTGCTATTGCATCTTCCAAATTTTAAAGAAAAAAAGGTAATTCCAGAAACTTTACCAGCCAGTGAAATGTATTTACATACAAGATTTCTTCTAAGTCAGAAGCTAAAAGCCTGTACCTTGCCAGATGCTGGTTGGAGTGCATTAATTTTTTCCTGCAAAATAAGATTAGCAACAGCAATTTTCCATGCATTCAAGTTCAGGATTTTGTCTGCAAGGGGATTAAAGCTCAGGCAACATGAGCCTGTCTGGATACTGCCCTCCTCCACGTACTGCTCTCACTTGGGATGAGACCTGTGCAGGGGGCTACTTAGAAATCCCACCAAAATGATTATTTCTTCACTGATGACTCAGTTGCTGAGATTTGCAAGAAGTACTGAGGGAATTATATTTATGCTTTCTAAAAATTTAAGTCAGATGTGGGTTCCTGACCCCATTAGGCTGACATTTTCATACAAAAGGCTAGAAAGGGATTTTTTACTATAAAATTTATGACTGGATTTCAGCTCTTGGCCTGGGAATACATTTTGGTTCCAGGTTTCTATAATCTTAGAGCATGGCTCAGATCTCTTAGCAGGATTGCAATATAAATACCACTAAACAATTGTTATGATTATTAACAGTATAACTCTACTGAGCTGCCAGCAGAAAAACAGCCAAGCTGAATACATATTTCAATTAAAGATGCAGAATTATGTGTATTTATGCACAAGCCTGAAAAGCAGACAATAGTTAAAATGTACTTCAGGACAAGAGATACAAGGAACTTTTCATTATTACCTTTATTATTTTCCAATTTATCCTGGTCTCTAGCTCAAAAGTCTCATTCAGTCCTTACCTGTGTAAAGTTGCCGTTATCTTTAGTGTAAGATTTTCTGTGAGACTGTGACCTTTTTGGTCACAGGGGGTAGGTAGGGACTATGGTGAGATATTGCACTGACCCTCGAAGGCACAACCGATAGCGTTTGCCAAAATGGAAATCCATCTTCCTGGCAGATGCACTCTACCTCTCTGCTTCCTCTTTCAGTCCTCCCAAGTGAAATCTCTTGCACATCAGGAAGAAAAGTGGCACATGGAAGATGGACTGCAGTGACCTCTTGTTTTGGTGTTTAGCTCTGTTTGTTTGGGTATTGTGGATATATTTAGTAAACTGTCATCTGTTATAATTTGTGTGGGGACAGCTCCCATGTTTTGAGAAACGTTTGCTGTCCTGCATTGCCCGGAGTCCTTAAATTGCTCTTTCATTTACACGCTGCTCTATTTTAAACGTAGTGTTAGGGGTGATGTCTTCTCCCTTAAACCCACCGTGAGGATCCCGAGCCAAACACTTGTGCAGCAGCACAGCAGGTTTTTAGCCAAGGCCTCTTCTCCTGAGCAAACAATTTGGTATTTATTTGTAAGTATTTTTCCTGAAACAAGGGAAATGCATGCTAAATAAGACACTGTTGCATTTTCTGACAGTGTGACAGACTGTCATTTGAAGCGTGGCCCCAGCCCCCTGGAAGTATCACCCTCCCTGTGACAGGCATGGCTATTTTTGGTCCTGGACGTCCCAGTGCTGGGCACTGGGGAACCTTCTGCTCCCCATAAGCACATGTACCACCATCCCATCACATGCAGGCAGCCACCAGCCACATATTAGTACCAGTCATGGGTTTGCTTGCTCATCCACTGCCTGGGGCTGACCACAGAGCAACACCTTGCTTGCAATTTGTGGGGAAAAAAACCCCAAACATGCTATTTTGTGTTTAGCCCAAACATAGAGCTGTCAGCAATCAGCAATCAGCCTCCCACCTCAAAGAAAGGGAAGCAAAACAACAAGAAGAGCCCATACCAGCACAAACCTGGAGTCAAATCAGCAGGGTCAGTAAGTAAATGCTTTCTCCAGATTTTAATCTCTGGAGAGTATCTACTGACACGTAGGCCAGTGCAATACCTTATCATGTATCATATACTGCTTGCCTTGGAAAAAGCAAAGTCAAGGAAGTACACCTTGCAGGCATGGCAGAAATCTTGTGATGATTGCAGTTCTTCTGTGAATGATGATGATTAGAGTTTGTAGTGCGTTAAATCCAGGAATCTCCTACAGCAAAGGGGCACGTTGCTGCCACCAGCAGAAAAAGGGTAAGAGGAGGTATCAGCTGTAATGGACTCATTATGGGTACCCATGCAGGGACTCATTCCTGCTGGAGGCAGGTGGAGGTTGGACCAGTTCAAGCCTAAGCTGGTCAAACTGATGCTTGAGCCTCCTCAGGGTTTGGTGGCCAGGGACCAAACGGTCCCAGTGAGCGGCTGGAGGAAGACAGGAGCAGAGGAGTCCCCAGCAGAGCAGAAGCTCATGCAGATGAGAAGGATCAGGCCAAAGACAGGGGAAAAGTGGGTGTGAAGAGCAATGAGTCCTGGCAGAGACAGGGCTTGGGTGGAGGGTAGCTAAAGCAAGACCTTGCTGCTACTCCAAGAGACATTCCTATCCTTCCTCACCAGCCATCCCAAGCCACCCCAGCTGTGCCCTCTCCTTCCATCCTACACCACCTTTAGTGATGAGAGACCACTGGGGTGAGTCAGTTCAGCTAGCAGATCCAACAGAAAACTACTAGGAAGCCTTTCTTTACAGAGAGAGTGGTCAAACACAGGCTTCCTCGAGAGGTGGTCGATGCCCCAGGCCTGTCAGTGCTTAGGAGGCATTTGGACAATGCCCTTAACACACGCCTTAACTTTTGGTCAGCTCTGAAGTGGTCAGGCAGTTGGACTACGTGATCATTGTAGGTCCCTGCCAACTGAAAATATTCTGTTCTATTCTACTTTTTCATGGAGGTATTTTCTGGGACGCTTCTGATCAATGAGATCAGCTTACTGAACACATCCATCCCATGGTCATGTCATCACCAGATGCAATGCAAAAGCAGTAATCTTAGTGTGTGGTTTTGTGATGTGGCTGAGCCCATTTACCTGCCACAGCCCCCGAGTTGGGTCCTTGTTCTGCTCCCTATCACACTCATGGCTGGGCAGGACTGCAGTGCTGGCACTGGTACTCACTGACCACGCAGCAATCTCACCCTTCAGGGAGCTGAAGCCACCAACAGCTCATTGCAAAAAATAAAAATATCTTCTGGCTGGGCTGGTTGAGTGCCCCGACTCACCGTGGCAGTGAGCACCAAAGTGAGAGTTCAGAGGAAATGGGTTTGCTGGTGGTTTGATGAGCTGTACCCTAAAGCAGCTCTTCCAGTGTGACCTTGCAGCAGTCAGACCAGCCGTGCCAGTCAGCAGGCAGAAACTGATGCTCACAAGTGGGTGTGCAGGGAACTGCCCCACCGTGTAGCAGCTTACGCTTCCGTAGCAAGATGCAGCTCTGGGATCCAAATGTTTCAGTGACCTGGAATGAAAAGCCAGGTCAAAATCTCTCCAGGCAATACAAAACAAGCTGCAGGTAGATGTGCAGGAGTAGACTATTTCTATAAAAGAACACATCTTTGAGGACAAAACTCAACTCTTGCTAGTGCAAGCGAAGGTAAGCTGGATGTGGGAGAGCATGTGCTTGTTGGAGCAATTAAATTACTCATCAGCAAGTGCCAGGCAGGCCCCTGAGAAAGCCCCGTGTGACAAGAGATGCTGTTACTGCACTGCCACCGTGGACTGAAACAAAATGTAAATCCCTCTCAAGTTCCAAGTATTACCCCGTGCTGTTTTAATAACAAAGTTCATTGTGTAATTTGGCTCCGTGCTCCTTATTCACTTCAGGCAAGTCCAAAAGTGAAATGGGAACGGGGTCAGAGGCCAGAGCTGAAATGCAGAGAGTTGTTCATCGCTGATGTTTAGTTCATGCCGTTAAACCTTCGTTTTCAGTGCTACTAATCCTTCATTTTCATGACAACTTTGAAGATCCATTATGATTATAATTTAATGAAAAAGCTGAATCCAGAGATGTAGCTGCAAAAGGGTAATTGCCTGCTGTGCACTGTATTTAGAAGAGGCAATTAACTGTATATTCCAGGGATGGATTGAAAAGATGAATTTTAACGATGACAGAGTTCAACAATCAGGAAATCTTGGTTTAAAAAAATCTATCTGGTATTTTAATTTTCTTTTTACATTGGGTCTCTATAGCTATTTTCATTATTTTTAAAGAAAGATTTATTTCAGTGACTGCTAGAATTAATCAGATGTGACTAACCTGGAGAGTACCTATAGCTTTTACTTATTCAAGTAAGTCTATATTGTATATGAATTTATTCAGATTCCTAATTATCTTAGTAATAAAACTATTAAAAATGGCGAATGATGCTCTTTTAAACAAGATTATTTTTCACTTAGGTCAAACTCAATGGAGGTTGGATTGCAATTAAAAATGAGTAAAATGGTGCTTTAAAATTTTTTTTTTTACTGTACAAAATATCTTAACTGTCCTGAATACATACAGGAAAAGACATAGAGCTTACTGTTTTTTAAAAAATAAAACTAACTGATTTATTAAAGAAAGGAGCATTTCCTGTAATTGGATTCAGACTTTTTTTCTGGATTTCAAGATTTCAGAAGTGCTAATTCGCATCCTCAGCTGCCTTCCTTTCTTAGGTAAGAGGAAGAAAACAAGTTTTCGTGCTTTTTCAATTGCCAATCAGTTTATTGAGCTATCCTCAACCAGGTAACTGAATTAATTCAAAATAAGAAATACCCTTTCTGCTCTTGTTGAAGCAAGGACTCTGCCTCGCACCAACACCGGGTCCTGGAGCCTCAGACCAGAGCATCCTGTCAGGAGATCGGCACTGCAACCTTCAGTGATTTAACAGCTATGATGAACTGTGGCTGATGTGGGTCATATTTAATTCTAAACAGCCTCACTGCCAAAAGAATAAACACCACCAATGATCTCAGTGTGGTTTTGGAGAGCTGTGCCAAGAGCTGGGGTAGTAGGTGGGCTTCTGGTGACATATATCAGCATGGAAAATCCTCCTATAATGAAGTCAAAAGCATTTTGGTGCAAATCTCCTACAGAAAGTGTTTTGTCCATGTCCCGGCTGGGAGGAGAGTCTCCCACCAGCAGGGTGAAGGCCTGTCTAAATGACGGACCTTCATTAAATGCTTTTAATCAAAACCCGTGTGATTTGCAGAAGCAACGATGACATCTAGTGGGGAAGCATATTATGCACGCTAAGGGGGAAATCACAATTAATGCTGGCTGGCCAGCAGGTCATGAGTATCTGGGAAGGATTTTTCCAAGGAGGAATTCCCACCACTGTTGCTAGTGGTTGGAAAGGCACCAACCACAAACGTTTTGAAAGTCAATCCCAATGAACTGTAAATGTTATGTGACTCCAAGTTTCTGGGGGAGAGCTGGTACCCAGCACTGCAATCAGCCCTGCTGTTTTTCACTCTGTTTTAAGCATCATGGAATCAAACCTTCTTGTTCCAGCCTTGAAGCTGAAAGGTTGAAGCAGCAGAAAGGATCTCACTGTTGAGCATAGCTCTGTTTTGCCCATGTTGTGCTACAGAGATTAATGTAGCAAGTTTATGTAAACACTGAATAGAGCATGCGCTATATATTGCTCCTCTGCAATCGTATCTGACATTAGCTGAGAAATCAGAATTTTCATGCCTGTGGTCCATGCCTGTCTATGCTTTTAAAGGATGGTTTGCCAAGTTGGATCAGAAGAACTGATCCAAGGAGGAGGTGTTTCCCTAGAAACCTGAAAAGGCAATAGCCTGTTTTATAGTCCTATAGCTGTTTTTACAATCATGATAAGAAGAAAGATATGAAAGGGAATGATAAGCTCCCATGGCTTAGAAACGAGTGTGAGACTAAGGTGGAGGTGGGAGAGTCCACAGCAGGCTACCAGGAAAACCTGCTACCACCAGAGCGAGCAAGGAGAGGCTGAAAGACCAGGAGAGAGCTGTGTGTTTAAGGTTTATTTTGGTTTTTTTTCAACTCAAAGTGCATGAAGTCTACCCATAAGCACCCTGTTTGGAAAATGCTATTGCACATCAGGGCAAAGCCTTTAGACTGTGCAGGTTCAATTTCCTCCAAGATCCAGCTTTCCTACAGGAAACATGGAGGCAGAAGCAGCTGCCAGGAGCTTCTCCGGGAGAGGTGGCAGCGAGACAGTATTGGCAGGGATGCCTGGTCCTATGAACTGTAAAGAACATGGCTGGGAACCCGTGAAAACTCTGATTTTTTCAGTCTGAAATTATAACAAACCTGTAATCAAATGGGGCATATTCTCAGGCAATTTCTAGTTTTCATTGACTTAAGGAAATTTCTTAAGGGATTCCTATGGCTGCAAAGAAAATTTACAAAGCAAGCCCTGTTTTTTTGACAAAGAAAAAATTTAATTAAGACCTTAAATAATGAGTTCAGTTACACAGAGAGATAAAGCATTCCTCAGTTTAGGCTTGTTCATTAAAACCTAACACTAATAGAAAACTGGGATTGTTGAGGATTACTGTAGTGTTCAGCCTAAATCTCAAGGTAAATACTTGACTCATGTTTTCTGCTCTAGGAGAGTATTAAATAGGCAATAAAGCTTCTCCCCAAATAAAGGGCCGTGTGTTTCACAATATCCCTTCCAGCCTCTGCACGGCTCCCTGCCTGACTCGGCGAGTGGCAGGACTCTGACGTGGAGGGATGCTGAATCCTCCTGACCCGCACAGCGCAGATGCCCACAGAAACACCAGAAAGCACGAGGGCTTTTCTGAAGTCATTTCCACTGCGATAGCTTCTTTTAAAGCAAATTGTCTTCACGAGCAGTTCCCAGTGTCCCATGTTCTTGCGTTCATACAACATGATTTTACGCATTACGTTTCCATGTTTGTTTGGTTGGCTGTTTTTTTTCTTTTGTTTGTCTTTGCAGTTTGATGCTTTGTTAAAGTTTTATTGGGACCCTGACCTGAAACTCAACAAAGCTGCACACAGACAAAGCAAAGATGCAGCTGCTGGAAGAGGACAAAAAGTAATCCCTGCTAGCACTGAGGTGTGTTTGTGCAGAGCACGGTAAAGTGGCCTGCATGGAAATAGCAATGCATATCGAAGGGGCAATCACATCTCCATTTGAGACTCATCTACTCTCAAATGCCAGATCTGAAGCCTGAAAAACAATTCCCAGAACAGTATCAGTATTTCAGACTCACCTTGTACACTTATATATTTATTTTCCCAGACAAGGAATGCCTGTACCCACTGTAGGGCTTATGGATAACAACAGTTACATGTGTAGCAACACCGCACTCCTTCCAGCGTGAGCAGGGAGGGTGGTAAAGCTGCTGCCATCTTACGTGCACCAGCTCATGCCTTCCAGCTCCCAGCAGCTTGCAGGCAACCTTGAATGTTACTGATCAAACATCTTCCAGTCCCATCCCTCTTTTCCACTAATGTTATCAGTCAGCATGCAAACTCAAGGCTCCGCTTTCGTCCACACAACATGAGCTGCCCACACAGATAACCAAACTCATTGCTGAGCCTCTGGAAATCTCCGCTCTTTGCTCAAGGTGACTAAGCAGCAGTGCTCCTTTTTTACTTTTTTACCAACAATGGGTTATTTTTGTCCCCACTGCGTGCCCATAAAGCACAAGCCAGAGCACAAGTAGGAAAGCAATGAAAGCAGAAGGGTTGATTTCTAGGTTGAGTATTTCAGGCTGTACAGAAAGGGCAAATGTGCAGCTCCCAAGATATGGCCCCCCTTTAATCTATTGTTTACTCAAGGCTTGCACGGGTTTATTATGGATCAGCAACCTCTTACAGGTTATGCCTGTATTCTTGCTATCCTTGTCAAGCAGCACTTTACTCCAGGATTAGCCCAACTGATTTGGACTGGTTCATTTGTGACCTTTTAGAACTCTCCACAAAACATGAGGGATGAGATGTCCAAGTACCATGTGAAATTTGCTGGCCTGTGCTACAGTTTGGCAGAGCAGGTAACCAGGGGAGCATTCAAATACTGTGAGTCCTCATGTCAGTGACAGGACTTTTGGATGAGAACTTGGTGTAAATGGTTGGGAAAGTTGCCCTGTAGAAGGGCAGCAAAGAAACTTCACTGCAAAAAACAGACAGTGGGATGGTAACAGCTTGTTGTAAGAGGTTTTGGTTTCTTTTTCCCTCCATGAGAGAAATAGGAGCCTGTTAGAATTCTGCCAATTACATTTTTTGGTGATAGATGCAGGAGCTGCATTCAAAGGAGGGATCTGCACCTGGGGAAGATTTGGGAATCCAGGCATACCAGGAAATGCTACTGCTGAAATTTCATCAGAGAGCATTTGTACACAAGGTTTCCATGTTTCTCTTTCAAGTCACCAAAGCAAATGGAGAGCAAACTGGAGTGACTTCTCTATGTTTTTCAAAGGTCTTTATCAAAGGCTGGAAATAGATGAGGCTGCTTTGCCTGTGCAGTGTTACTTAGGGATATGAGCATCGTGTGAGATTTCCTGCGTGACCATGGTGCCCACGTGGGCAAGAGTTGCCCATAAATCCCTCACTTTTGGGAAGCACATCAAGCAGTTGGACTGAAGGTGCCCGCAGCAGCTGAGGTTTTCTGGAGAGCAGAGGACCCCCTGCACACGTGTGTGCAGCAGAGCGCGCAGGTTCTACAGTCGTGCAGGGTGTCCTGACCTGTGGGAAGTGCTCACGGAGACAGTCTACCCAGACTTTGGCTGCCACACCTCTGGAAATCTTCAGGAAACAGAAAGGACTCAACCAGAGAAAAGCAGCAGATACATGGGAGCCTTGAGTCCATCTGTAAATGCCAGCGCTCTCACACACACCCCCACACCCATCCTCCAAATTAGCCTCCTATTCTAATTAACTATAATGAGCATGGAAAGCCAAAGGTGAGTGTCCTGAGAGGCTTATATGTGTCTTCTCACAATCACACAGGTTTCTCTACCTTCATCTGGAAAACTAATTTACTCCAAGCTATGTGTAGTATTTTTGCACACAAGCTGGGAATGGGGCACAACCCTACAAATGGGGCACATTTCCAGAATTTCCTTCTCAGGTCCCTTTTATTTTTTGCCACAGATTTCCATCCCCCTGGTTTAGGTTTCTCTTCACCCACAGCGTACCAGGCTCAAGGATGCCTAAAAGGCTTTCAGTGGCCAAATCCCATAGGAAGAAGGAAGAAATTATCGTGTCTTCAGAGCAACATCCCATGACTTGGAGCGGGTCTCAGTGTGCATAAACCAGTTGTTGGGTTAGATGTCCTTGCTCCCTGCTCCTACATGCTGACCTCCCTGGTTACCAAGCTCCATGCCAGCTGGGGCAATGCCAGTACTTCTGGCTATTTTCCTACATGTCTTCGCTCCTCCTTTAGCTTAGCAGAGGCAGTTCTGTCAGTGCACATTCATAAGTACTGTGATTTAATTGATGCACAGATTGGCACATTTATGCACCTACTACATGTAGTAAACCTCAGGCTTAGTGTGTATGTACAGATGCATTTATGTAATTAAACATTTAGGGGTAATTACTCTAATTGCCTGGCTTGACTTGTTAAGCCTCCCATTCTGAAGCTGAAATTCATTTACCTAAAGAGGCTCCATCTTCATAGTCCCCACCATTCGTATTTGTCCCTTATACAGCTGAGGGCTTTCCCATACCCCCTTTCCCACATCATGACTCCTTATGGTAGAGGCAGGCAGTGACTAGGGCTGCTGAATCCTCAGAGCTGGATGCATGTGTCACAGGTGGTCTTCAGTAAGGTGTGTTTGCTTGCACAATCCCATGATTTCTAGCAGATATATAACCCAGCTGTACCTTGGCACAGTGTCTCCTTCTCTCTCCCTTCATCCCCACTCAATAACCAGCACAGGCTGAAGAATTCTGCAAGGTCTGGCTATGCAACGTGAGTGTCTGCCTACACAGATGAGCTAATGCCTCTGTGTTTGCAAAACTCCCTGATCTGTGTGTTCACAGATGAATCTGTACATGAGAAAACACTATGGTTTGAGCACAAAGCTGCAAAGACCTTGACATGATGAAAACCAAGCCTCCAGAATATGGGTTGTAACTTCACATTTTGATTATTTAGATAAGAACACACCACCTATTCTGTTACTCTTTACAAAGGCTCAGGTTTAATCACTGATGTGCCAAAAGGAGATATGTCTTCACTCCTGCAATAACTCTCTGCTGCTTGCGCTGAGGTGAAGGGTCCTGAAGGAATGGAGCTGTTGTAATCATTTGCCAGCTCCTCTCAGCCTTTAAGAGGCAGATCTTCATGTGACAATCATGTGCTGTCCAGATCCGCCTCTCCCAGCAGCGTTTTTATAGGGTGGTGAATTTTTGTTTTTGCAAATTGGATGTCTTTGCCAAATCTTTTCAACAGAAGTAGAAATTATCCTCAAAAAAGTAACCAGTGGGATCCAGAATGGAGATAAAGCTAACTAGTGCTCTTCCTTAGCTCTGCAAATATTCAGTTTTTGTGCTTTAAAGCCATGACATAATGAAGAATATTTAAAGTAAATAGCACAGATGCTTTATGGGCTTTCTTCTCTTTCTGGGCTCTGGACAGCCGGATGTATAGCAGCTCCTGCATTTATTTGGGCAGGTGGAAAGAAAAATGGGGCAAACTCATTCATGCTCTTTTAATTCTCTGAAACATCTCTAAATGAGATTTTATTGTTTACATAGCATACATAAAACAGGCAATGATCCAATATAAAGTTTCATGGTGGTGTCCTGTGGAAGATTTATTTAATATGTTTGTGGGTTTCCTGCTTGTGTGTAATACACATTCCAGAGCCTTTATAGCATGCCTCAGCATGGTGGCCCAGTATGAGAACAAATCTTTCCTTGGAATCCAGAGGCACCTGCTCCTGCCTGGCCCCATTTCTCTGTACCACTAGGTGGCTTTTCCACCCACTAGTTACTATCTCTTTCTTCAAAGTCACCACAAGTGCAATGAATCTTCTGAAGTGCAACCATCAAACTGGTGGGAGAGAGAGAAGGAAGCCAAGACATCAGTCAGCAGATGAACTCTTAAACTCCCCATACACTTACAGTGAAAACGTTACCAATCCCTTGCCTGTCCTTCTAATGTTCTGTTTCAAGTTAACTACAGCCAGCTAGCTTACTTCTAGATTTCGAGTAGCACAAGATACGTGCTCAGACATATTTCTGTACCGCTGTGAAAGCAGTGCACGTGTCTGATTTTAAGACAGACATTTTTATAGTTCATCAGAATAAACCAGTTAGTAACACAGGAAAAGGATGTGTGCTATTTAATGATATGCATTGTCTCACCATGCTCTCAGGATGACTAAATCCAGGCTTGACTTTTCAGATACTCTACTCCAGTTTTTAACTTGGACTTTTTAACTACAGATCTTTACTCACACCTAAACAGTGCAAATGTCTGCCTACGGACAATATATTTTCCAAATAAGATTACACACAACCAAGAAACCCACAAACATATTAAATAAATTTTCCAAAGGACAGCACCATAAAACTTTATGTTGTATTGTTGCCTGTTTTATGTGTGCTATGTAAACAATAATTCCAATGTCTCAAATTCTCTCTCTCTCAAAAAAAAAATTTAAAAAGCCCTGAGAGGCCACTGAGTAGAGTATAGAACAGTTTGGGACGAAGGATTAGGGTTGGAAATTCACAGCTCTGTTGTTAAAAAAAAATAATAAATACTTCTCCCCCACCTATAGTTTTTCAAGCTTGGCCATGTTGAGTAGCAAGTATTTTACTGGAAGCACAACACAATGGAGTTGGGCAAAGACGGACCTGAGAGATATTAAAAGTTTGGCAGATGGACTCAGGATTTGCATTTTTCATTTATTTCAGACATTCTTTCCTTTCACATATTTAACTCTTGTTTTCTATTACAAAAATGACCACATATTCACTAGAGAGAAACCATGGAGCTCTTCCCTGACAAGTACCCTTCAGTGGTGTGAAAAGCCACATCAACAGCTCTTTCAGGCAGAACACAGTGACACACAGGGGAGTAAACCACAAATTTTAGGGGAGGCGAATCCTGCAACTAATTTTACACATATCAAGTAAAATTTCAAAGAGGAAACCCAGCTGCTCAGGAAAAGGCTGGAGAAAGACCCTGTGTTAGGAAACAGCAGAGAGCCGATTGGACTTGATTACCTGTGCAAAAGCTGCTTTTCACCTCCAGATTATCAGCAAAGAGGGACCCAGACTGGCAAGCGGCTGAGAAAAACACACTTGGAGCTGTTCTGCATCGATACAGCACTACTTGCTCTTGGTTGCCATGTGTCATTTGCACCATTTCGATCCAAGCCTCTGCCCTGATTATAGCAGCCAGCTTTCTACACCAACTGGTTTTCGATGCGCAGCTTTCCCAGAGGCCCTGGATTAACAGCAGATTTCTGAGGGAAGAAGAGGATAATAGTTAAATTTATTGGCGAAAACTGGCAACTGGAGCACAGTAAAATAGGGTAGTAACATAGCTGAATAAATAAAACAATCAGGAATATGCAATGTTTTTCTCATTCTACAAGTACCTTTCAAGTAGCCTTTATATAGCATAACCATCCATGGTATAATCTCCTCAAACCCAAGTGAGCTCTGCCAGAGCAGCCAACTAAAAGCCATGTTATCACATTAGCCTGGTGCTGATGCAGTGTCAATGTACTCTACTCCCAGGGGGCTTTTCTGCCAGGGCTTGGCACTGGGCAAATGCAGGCACACAGCTTTTGGTGGGCGTGGAGCACAGGCAGGGGCCATCTGCGGTATCTCAGTGCGTGCCACACGGATGTACCCAGACCTACCTGTGTGATAGTTTCACTGGGCTAGCCCTTGGCCAGCAGCCAACACAGTCGTTCACCCACTTCCCCCCCACCCCCAGGGGATAGGGGAGAGGATTGGGGGCAAGGGTAAGGAGGCTTTTAGGTTGAGATAAGAACAGTTTAATAATAGAAATAAAAGAAAACAAAAAAAAACCCCAAAACCCTAATATTAAAATAATAGTGCTAATCATAACAGTAATAAAATATACAGATGAGTGATACCCAGTCCAACTGCTCACCACCCACCGACTAAGCCCAGCCTGTTCCCAGATAATGATCCTGGAGGAGCAACAATCCTGAACCAGAACCACAATCCCGGAAGAGTGAAAGCCCAAGTGAAAGCCAGAGAGAATCCTCCCCCTTTCTGGTCAGCCCCAGATAATATATTAAACATGACGTGATATCATCTGGAATATCTCATTGGCACACCCAAATGCCAGTTTGGGGTTTGCCATTCACTACACTTCTCCTTCCCAGTCCTAATGCAGCTGTGAACTGCCAAACATGGTGGCCTTGAGCTCCAGCAGCAACTATTAACATCAGTACTTTTATCAGTGTTCTTCTCATAACAAGTCTTACACTGAAACTAAAACACAGCTATTCTAACTACTAAGAAAAAAAAATAACTCTATCCTAGCAAAACCAGGACAACCTGCAAGACGCTATGCAGGTGCATGTCTAGGCTGATTTTTAAGTTACAATAATCCTAACCAAAAAAAATTGGCAGTTTTGATTCCTCATGTGTGAGGCCTTTTATCATAATCTGGGCCTTTGCTTTGGCCCAGCACAGCTTAAAGCACCTGCACAGCATGAATGTAAAGCCCTGCCAGCCAGTGCTGGCAGCATTTCACCCCCGGTGAGTGCTGCAGTGTGTGGCTTCCCCAGCTGAAGGGCACAGGTTGAGTGGTAAAGCTCAGGTCAACCTCTGATCTCTTGGCTGCCCCTCACGCTGTATTATCTCTGCAAACATGCCCTTCCCTTAATCTCTATATAATCTTTTCCCAGACAGAGTAATTAAAAAACAGTTCCATGTCTTTTCTCTTGTCTTTTTTTAGCTAAATATTTTTCAGCCTCCCCCCTTGTGACCACAGTCCATAAATGTTGTCCCATGATTTTTTTTTTAAATCAAACTTTGTACTCCTCAGTCAGCTCTGCTCTTTATACAGAAATTGTTTCAAATGAAGCGCTGTCTTTTCCCCTGTCCCCCTCGTGAAGCTTTATTCACATGCCTGAAGAGTCCTGGTGGAAGCAAACTCTGATCCTAGACCTGCATAGTTTTTAAACACTTCCCTCCATGAATTTCTATCATCTGATCTTATCTCACTGTGCTGGAGCAGAGAGCTGCAGTGCATGAGCTATGAGAAGTGGGGTCTCCGTACCAGGGCTGTTCCCTGACCTGCTGCAGGTCTGGGTGCACAAAGGGATTTCGGTGTGATGGCTGTCAGGGAGCGTCAGCCCTGGCAGAGGAGGCATCGCCCAGATGAGGGTATCTTACTGATCTTATCAATGTCTATAAATACCTGAAATGTGGGGGCCAAATGGATGGGGCCGGGCTCCTTTTGGTGATGGCTGGTGACAGGACAAGGGGCAATGGGCACAAACTGGAACACCAAAAGTTCCAGACAAACCTAAGGAAAAACTTCTTTCCTGTGAGGGTGACAGAGCCCTGGGACAGGCTGCCCAGGGAGGTTGTGGAGTCTCCATCTCTGGAGATGTTCAAACCCACCTGGACACCTTCCTGTGCAACCTGGTGTAGGGAACCTGCTTTGGCAGGGGGGTTGGATGGGATGATCTCCTGAGGTCCCTTGCAACCCCCTGGGATTCTGTGATATCAAAGCAGCAGCCTGGGGCCACTGCAGGAGGCAGTGGGACACCTCTCCCAGCATTGCCCATCCACCACAGCCAGGGCCACCTCCTGCCCATGAGGGATCTGCCCTTCTCCCAGCCCTTGGAGATACCCACTACAGAGGCTGTGGCTCTTGGCCATGGGAATATTGGTATGCTTTCTATGGGGTCAGTATCTCTGTGAGCAGATATTCCTCTTGAAAACTTCTCTTTTGTCATCTTCAGGATGATCCTCTACTTTGTTTTTATGCCTTTGTGAAATAGTATTATGCTAAGCATGGGAAACATGCATGCTGGGGTGTGATGTTTTTCATTGTTTCAGTAGAGTTAGAAGATATGTATAGGATTTTGACATCAATTTTTCAGCACAACAAACAAATGTTGTGATTATCCTGTAATCTCTCTGCTTTTTCTTTTGAGTGCGGTTACACCCCATGGGGAAGAGTCTGAAAACAGCTTTTACAAGGTATCAGTTTTGTTTTATCAAGGACTGTGCTGACAGTTTATACCTCATATTTTAATTGTCCACAGTAAGGAAACATCAGTGGATTCAATGTAATAATATTTTTCTACATGGGTGCCGAGGTTCCTGTGTCTGAAAGGCTGCATGGAAATTATTCACAAATACAGGTATTCATTGATAATAGCTTTTCTGGCACTTTTCATCAGTTGATCTACAAAGGAAATCACTGTCCTTATTTCCCTGTTATTGGTACAAGAGCACAGGGAGGAAAAAGGACCTGATAAGGTTTATATCTGCTAACAACATAATGGCTTGCAGAGGTGTTAAAGACTTCTGGCTCCTCTTGACTTTATTTGGAATTAAGAGAGCCCTGGAGGCTCACTGAGCAACTATCAACCTCGACCTAAATAATTTCTTTACATTTAAATCTATTTATTGTCTTTACAGAGAGCATTTCAACAGTAAGAAAGGAAGTTGCATCTTAATTCCATTAGAAGTAGTCCCATAGGCTTCTCAAAACTCATTTCAAACATTGCATGACCTTGCCAAGATTCAAACGTTCAACTTTCAGCACTGAGTGCAACCCCCATGACGCCAAAGGGCTGTGTGAGCATGATGCATAAAGATAAGTCCTTGCAGAATGACACCACTAGTCAGTACCTTCCCTGGAAATTAAACATTTCATGGTAAGGTATTAACAAAGAGGTAATTTTTTTGTAATTATGCATTTGGGAGCATAGTGTGGCTGCTTTAATTCAGAGATCACTTCATACTGAGAACCAACACAGGCTGCCTTGTAAAAAACAACCCTTAAAGTAAAGTTACATTTTCTAAGGTTTTTTTTTAGGTGCCACCCAGGTTCACACACACAGGCTACCTCCATCTCTGCATGAAGAGAGTACTGTGTTACTAACTGTATGTGGCCAAAAAAGCAGTTGAAACCAGAAGGCTATAAATGACTATTTATACAAACTGCAGTTTTTAAACCATTTAAGCCAAAATATATAAACCAACCCAGATTTGTTGAACACATGGCTCAGGTTCAGTGATATAGATCATAAAATTTAGCCAGGCTTACACTGAATCTGATCAGAGTTTCAGATTTGTGATTTACACTGGTTTCAGGTTTTCTTGCAAGTATTCTACATGCCCTAACAAATAGACCTGCATCTTAGTTTCCACAGTGTCAGGGTCCTTTGTGTACCAACACACTCTGCAACCTCTTTCCCCTGCTCCAAGGGGTTTGGTGCTCATATGCAGGGTCAGCTCTGTAACCTGGGACAAGACTACAGGGAAAAGAGCTGTGAGAAGTTTCCTCCAGACTGGGCTATGCCTGGCCTTGTGCCTGATCCTGCCCTTGCCTCTTTGCCTTGCCTTCCTGGCTTGAACGTGATTCTAACTTCTTGCTGTGGCTTTGCCCAACCATCACTGGGCTGCAGCTGATGCCAGCTGCCGTCACCACGGCTGCTCTGCTCAGCTTGTTGGGGTGCTAGGAGACTACACCCCAACAGACACTGAGCTGGTATTAAGAGAGCCTGACACATGGCTCTTCCAAGCACTTGTTTCAAAAATCAAACCAGCTTATTAAGTTACAGAAAAAACTACCACATCTTCACTGAAAATCTTGCAGGCAGTTGATATTTAGTTAAACAATAGGATCTGCCACTTGAGTGAAATACTATTTGCCAGGACTCCACTGAACATGACAAGCAATAGCCACATGATGAAGAGTCTCTGGCACCATCTAGACACCATTTTTTTCTGGGTACACAAGTCCTGGTCCCATTTTAGTGAGAGTTTTGTTGGAGAGTGGCGATTTTGTTGAGCTAAGAAGGTGTTCTTATTAAATCTGCACCTGAAATAGGGCTGTTAGTCATTGCTATACTGTGTTTGTCTTGTTCTCTCCATTATTCTTTGGACACAACACAGAGCAAGCTGCTACTAGCATGAACACTAAATCTTGTGGACTCAGAGGCTGTAAATTTCTCTAGGACAGAAGGGTAAGCTTTACTTACATACTGGATAATACACAGAAACCTACAATTCTACCTACAAGGCTTTAACATTGTAGTTAGACTTTGTTTATGATTTGGTTGTGTAAACAATATTGAATAATTATTTTCATACTCATCCAAGGACATATGATATGTCCTTAAGCAACTGTGTCGTCACTCTGACTTTGTGTCTCCAGTTTCTTAAGGAAGTCCAAGTTCACTAGGAAAAATGAGGAAGAGTCCTGTCCTAGCTAGGACTTACAAGCCATAACCCACAAATAAATGACTCTATAAAGGGAGTGATTCTGTCTGGATTTTTTTTTTCCCCCAAAACGAATCAAATTTTGCCCATGTTACTGTCATGGTCAGGAGGACTCTGCCACCCTCTTCAGTTGGCACTTAAAGGGTGAGAAAAATATGGTGAAATATAGTAATATGGACCTGGTGCTACCACCATATGTCCAGCTGGTAGGATTAAAGAGTAGGGCTGAAGCGGTCTTACAGTTTACGGCTGCAGAAGCTCTGCCAGACACACCATGTACACGAAACCAAAGAGAGCTTTAAGAGTTCTGACTACACACATGGCTTAAGTATCCACCAAACAAATGCAGGGGAGAAAGCAGATGGAGCTAATAATACCAAGGCATATTTAAAAGGGTGTACATGCATATGTATACATCTATATCTACACATACAGAGTTGGACAGCAGGACAGTCATAAGACAAAACTACATTACAGAAAGCGAGCATTTTCAGCCTGCAAGAAATAAGGAGAAAACCATCTGATTAGCCAGAAAACCTGCAAAATTTAAGATGAAGTGAGTGCAACAACTCCAGTGCCTCCATGAATAGTGTTTTTTCTCCCTTTGTTGTCCGGCTAAGCTGGTTTTGAAAGCCCCTTCATCAGCAGTATGTAAGTTTCTAGCACAATAAAGGTGCAAAACGAAACAATCTTTAGAACACTCAGGTTCTTAGCTGATGAACCTATACTGCAAGTTCCTCCAGTCATGTTTAGTTATAAACAATTTTTTAAAAATGCTTCTCTTACTATACATCATATTTTATTGCTTGCTTTTCAGCAGCCACAGCAGATCACAAGGGTGGTATTAGAAGATGTACAGGCAAATTAACGAGAGTTCTTGCATCCTGAAGTTATGCTTTAAGCATGGTTGCACCACAGCTCTGTGAATCAGCAGTCTTGGGTTCTTGGCCAGCTTCTACCATTTACATACCCTGACTTCAAATCTACAGCCACTTAACTTTTGCTGCATGACTAATCTCACTGAAGTCCAAGGGCAGGACTTATGGAGCCTCCAACCCAAGTCCTGCATCACTCAACACCGCTTGATTCAGACCATCTAATCAAGTGCTTCTGCTCCCTTTTCAGCCAAAGTAGTTAAAGCTCCATGAAATATGGATCTCCTGCATCTCAGTCACCAAACTGCAAGTCATGCACTGACTTGCTGGATCTCTTTTTAGCCCTCTGCATTTTACAGCCAACAATCTAAATTCAGGAGGAGGGATGGGAGTTGCAATGCCCTGGATTATGCCATAACCTAATATCTACAGCAGTCTTCTGAGTCATGAGTGGGTTGCATCCCATCAGGCCAAGGTGAAACTGAATTTAGATTTCCCACTCCCTACTTGACTATGTTTATTAAGCTGTCATGGGAACGATAAGCTCTGGTGCTTCTGTTCCTTCATCCTTTTCACAAGAGCCTGTGGTTTCTCTGTGAATAGCACTGAACTCACTGCTATGAGGCTCTGAGGGTGCAGAGCAGAGTGGGCTTCTCCAGGGAGTCTGGTGGAACACAGACACGTCTTTGCTGTGTCCCTGAACCATGGCAGGATTCAGCCAAGAGCCTGGCCCTACCTGTCACTGCCGCCTGTGCCGTCACTGTCAGGGCAGTTTAGTGACCTGGGGAACTGCCAGGACAGATGAGTAGGCAGCAGGAATTTTTACATACCTCTAGGGTCAGACAGCTGCCACAGCAGGAGATTTATAGGCAGTTTTCTTGAACTTGGCCAAATGAATCCACCTAGAGTCCCATTTCTGGTGCCCAAAGTGCATGCTGTAGAACATATCCATCGTGACAAGGCACTTCTTTAAGGACTTGGATGTCTGTGGGTAAGTCATATAACCCTACACATTTTAACTCACCACCTCAAAAATTTTAATTACTTACCTCATGATGATATTCAAAGGGTTAATTTACATTTGAGGAAATATCACAGACACCCACATAATTCTGAGCACTTTCTGTGTAATAAAAAAGCAGCGATGCACTACCCTGAGACTGAGAGCCTGCAGAACTACCTGTTACATTCAAAATACTTGTCCTACCAGTTCTGAATTGCCCTGGGATGCATGGGTTGCATTACCTGGAAAAGGGTGCAGTGGGAAGGCAAGCAAGTTGTTCTGAGTATTGTAATGTGTGCTGAGCACACCTGGCCTTTCCCTGAGACCTTTCCCAGGACTGGAAGCACAGAACATTCCAAGGCTGGAAGACTGATGGAGGTGATTCACTGGCATTTTCGGCAGGTTGAAAGGAGAAGGCTCTTGGTGATGTTGTGGTTGTTCTCAATTCACCTGCAACAAACAGGACCACAGTGAGAGTGAATTAATATTGACTACCACATTTTTAAAAAGGGCTTAGAAAGGTTCTTCTCCAGCAAGAGCTCTGACCACTATGCATTTACATCAAAAGTGGGGCTCCTGTCCTGCAAAAAAAGTGAGATCTACTCAATTATTTATAAAAATACCTGTAACTGAGTACCAGCGGTAGATCCTGTGTCACACATAATTCATGGTATCTCACTTTCAGTCCTGCCTGAGGTGTGGGATGGAGTTTCAGAGCCATCCTCACATTTGGTTTGTTATCAGCTAATTCAAAACAGCTCCCTCATCATCCTGTAGACTTCCTGGTCTCTCTGTCAAGGTATCTGCCTGTTCCATTGAATTGCAGAGGGAGCACAAGGGCTTAATTTTGGCCTCCAGACTGTAGTTTGAAGGTTAGGAGTTAAAGTAAAAATACTACAGTGCTTAACATGCTCACACACATATATTTTACTGGCTGCAGATCAGATCTTTGTTCTAATATGGATGACCTCATTTGTAATAACACCTATGGTTACAAATAGTGCTCCTGAAACCCAAGAGAATTCATAATTAGTATGAATTATGAACATATTCCCCCAGATTGTGGCTTCTTTTCCACCTCTGAATGGAAAATAAACAAATGTTGTCAGAAAAAACCTCAGCCAAGATTTTACTGTAGTGATGAGTAACTTGACACACCCTTGAACATGAATCGGCTCCATTTCATAATCTTGGCAATCTGGGATTTTCCAAGAAAAAAGTCCAGAACTGGTTAAAACATTCATCTGTGCACACTAAAGCAAATTCCCATCTGCTGCATATCTTATACCCCACATCCTGATTCTCTTATCACATCAAATCTTTCTTCCCTAGTGATTTATTTGGCACGTACATGCCTTGCTTAGTTTCCCCCACACGAACTTTTGAGCTTGATGGTAGGATTTGAACATGCCACCTTTCTCCTCCCTTTTGTGTCCCAGGAGGTAAACTCTCTGCTCCTGCTGTTCGGGTTGATTCCAATTATTTCCTTCCAATTACTGTAGTATGGGGTGCATTCCTTAATGAGTTTGAGCAACCAGAATGGGTCTGGCCTCTTGAAAAGGCACTTTCTTCTTTTTCTCCGTGAAGCTGTAACTCCTGGGATGTGATCACCTTGTCTCTGATGCGAGTCCTGGTGCCCCCAACTCCACGAGGCCTGTTTTCATCCTTGGACTGGGGATGTGTTCTCAGAACAGCTGGGATCCCTGCTGCTCTCGGCATGCTCCAACAAGATGCTTCCTGCTGCCAAGAGTTCTCAGCAGTTGTTTGCCCCTGCAGCACAGTTGGCTTGCAGACACTGATGGAACTCTCACTCTCACACACAAAATTCGATCCAATATGCAATAATTGCAGTTGATGCAAGTCAGCACGAAGGAACTTACTCCTTTCTCAAAGGGCAAATAACTTCAAGGGTACCCAAACAGGTGCATGCACTGGGTTAGTAACTTGGCTCTTCCACAGACAAATGGTGTGGATAAAAAAGGAGAGCCTGGGAACGAAGGCACAGTCAGCTATTCTGAGTAAAAACAGGCAATTCTACAACTTAATCCCTGGTAGCCAGAGTGAAGAAACACTTTCCAGAAATGAGAGTTTCACACCCACAACTAGGTATTATTAACCCAAGCTTTTGAAAAAGTGAGAATCTAAACCTCCTCCTTTTTTTTTGATTTCTTGTTTCTGACAAAATGAGCAAATAAACTCTACCCACCCAGAGGGTAACCAATCTCTCCCCTGCCTTCCCACATTTAATTGTTTTCAATTCCAAATCCTGGGATGAAGAGGCAAAAAGACCAAGGGTTTGTTGTTGCTTTAGAATTTGTTAGTCTCTTTGAGATACCACAGGGAAAAAAATCTCACCATACAGACAGCAGATTACAAAATCAAAAAAATTACAGGAACCTGGGAAAATAGAAGAAATGGAAGTATAATGAGCCTGTTACCAAATCTGTATCTCCTTCCCAGCTGAAAAATGAAGGGGGTGGTAATTACACATTCCACTCCCTCATTGAGCTGTTCCAAAGAGTTGTCAATCAGTGACTGTAAGACTCTCATGCAATAATTTGGGATATATAGTAATTTAAGATAATATTAAAAATTGAATAATCTCATTTTTAACATAATACAAATACTCCTTAAGTAATGTCACTTTGTCTGAATTATGATTGAAATGGCATGTGACATGGTTAAACACATGGGTTTAAGTTCACAGAAGAATGAAAGACTAACAACTGCATTCCTAGAGTGACTTTACAGAGGAGACCCCATCACTGCAGTCTCTTTAATTACTTATTTTCAACTTTTTTATTCTTGTTTGTTATAATAAATCACAACATTGTACACCTTGCATCTGCATACAATTATCTAGCCACTAAAATTCTGTGTCTTTCCAAGATTACGTGCCAATATGGACACATGGAGAAAAACAGAAAAGCCAGCCCTGGCAGCTGGGCAGATTCTGTAATGATGGGCATACTGGGCTCTCATCTACATGAAGCAGCAGTATAATTAAGAAGTACATCTTGTGACATGAGAACATGTGCTGCTGTGCCACCCTGTGCTAAAAGAGGGACTCACCAAAACCACCTGATTGCACTCCCTGGAAAATCCAGGCTCTTAGCTCTGAAGCAAAACATGGCCCGTTGAAACAAAACCTGTACCTTCTGCTCTTGTTGCTGAGGATGCTGTTGCTAAGTTGATGTTATTTGGGGCTAAGCTGATGTTATTTGGGGCTAAGTTGATGTTATTTGGGGCTTCATCTTTCATTTTATCTGGTCTGACAATGGATCAGATTTCTGAGGTTCCCAGTGACCTTTCCCTATCATACCCAAATGCTACAGCAATTTAACAGCAGATGAAGAAGGATATTTGCCTAAAGAATTTAACAGATTTACAAAAGCAAATCATACAAGGAGAATGTTATAAAACCCAACACAGAATTCAAAAGCACTCTTCTCTTAGATACAAAATTTTTGAGAATTATCCTGAGGAAATAAATACCTAACTAGGCTAAATTAAATTCAGGGGATTGTATCAAGTTATTGAACTCATTTTTATCGCAGTTGGTAAAGTTTTTAGCATAGCAATCAGAATACCAACAAGAAAGAGACAAGAACCAGGCCTTATTCTTTCTAAACTACTTAGCTTTTTTCTTTTTTACCCATGAAGAATAACATAGTTGTTAGACCTTATCTACACTAGTTCATTAAATGCATCTTTACTAAAGATAGCTAGAGAAAGCTATCACTGGAATTCATGAGTGGTACCTTGTACAGAGATAAGCTATATTTTAATACCTTAAATTGCTTACTCAGAAAGTACTGTGCAGAACTCAGCAACGGCCAAGTACAGCATAAGTGAGCTGAAAACCCTTCGGTATGTTTGTTCTCTGACTGCTGTAATGGAACATCAGCACTTCCTCAGTGCTCCTTCACTGAGCTACTGCAATAGCTCATACTCGAGAACAAATTAAAGCACTCTCTGGGGTTTTTTGCTTACAGTAATATGTATTAATTGGAAATAAAATATATTTCCTTATTCTCCCATGTATTTTTCAAGATGTAATGTTATGATAAATACACTCTCACCTTTTCAAAACTGAGTATGCAACTCACCAATTTCTTTTAAAAACAATAATAAATCTTGTATGATTAGCACATTTTATTCATTTACATTTGAAATTACCTAAAATTAAGCCTTCCTCTTCCTCTAGGTGCTTTAACATCATTAATAATGTAACAAAACCCAAGCAGCATTAGAATAATTATTTCAACAGGAAACTGGCCATTCACATCTCTACAGAGACTCCGTTCCATCCTTCATCATGCTGGGAAATAATTTCAATTCTTTTCACAAAATGTTAACAAACAGATGTCTTTTGCACAAAAAGATGCCTAGATTCAAGCTATTTCAGATGATGACAGAAAACAAGTCCCACAACCCTGCAGAATGCCCTGCCACCTGCTCCTTCAGTTATATTGAGAGAGAAAAACAACTGTCTGCCAGTGACTCAGATAAACTGGTCTCCAATTGTTTAAAGCTTTTCAAGGCAGAACCACAGCCTTAAATATACTCAGTGACCAGTGGTTATCCAAAGCAAGAAGTTCTCCTCCACAAAGGAACTGCTGGTTCTGCTCCTGTCACTTGGGCAGAGTGGTCACAGCAGCAGCTATAAGTGGGATGTCTTCTGCACCTCATTTGCCATCGATTCCCACAGCTGTCTCGTCCAATACTTCCAGCCTGTGGGAACACGGCTGCACCTACGCTGGTTTGCCAGGTGAAAATGAAAATGTGTGTTACTGGAGTCACACTGAAACAGCTCTTGTGTGGTAAGCTGAACTGTGCTCAGAGCAGCTTTGGGGCCACCTATTGCAGACAGTACAAAGAAACACATTTTCTGGAAAAGTTCAATTGTAGGGCGCACTCCACACTCCTCTTGGAGTCTCCTCTTGCCCACTGCAATCGGTACTTCCTTTAAACATGCAAAGGTCATTGAAAAGCTACTTCAGCTTTTAATATGGAATTTTCACACTAATAGTTCAAGGTCAAAGTAAACAAGTTTCAACCACACACTTTCTGCTTTTTTAAGGTACCAAGTGCATACCATAAAAACAAGTCTCACTTCAGACTTTGTAATAATTGATTTTTTTCCTGTACAGTTATTCAGATCTCATTCCAGAATTCATCATCAAGTTAATTAACAGATTTCAGTTTCTTCTGTGTTTTAAGGGAAGATTGTGGCTTGACTCTGGGAAAATGCATAAAAGAAGGTGGCAGCTTGTTTTTCAGCTCCTGCATTTGCATTTTCTGCTCAAGAGCCAGGAAAAAGGGAAGCATTTAAATTAGGAAGCACATGTATCTCACAGGATTAGCATTACACAGCACACCTTCCACTCTCAAGATAGAAAAATTATCATGTACCATTTCAGGGGTGGTTTTCTCATCTTTCTCTGCCAGGCTGCTGATCTGAAATCCTATTTATGTTTCATTCATCCCTTTTTCAGTAACAGCAGCTCTTCCATTGGTAATATAATTGTTCACGTTATGATAATGCCTCATGCGAGGTTAAGGCTGTACAATGCAAACATATGAAACATATAAATATATATAAAGTACAACACAGGAAATCTATCAGGATTCATTTGGTGCATTCTGATTCTCTTGGCCTTGAGGCAATTTTACATAATTGTGTTCACATTGAGAAAGATTTTTTGGAGGATTATTATCCAGACTTTATAAGAAATTTTATTGTAAGGATCTATTCCTTCAGAAATTTAAATGGAAATGCAGAGAAATTTTTCCAAGCAATCCTAAGAGTGTAAATTTAGGAAGTAAAAAGCCAAAACCTTTAGACATTGTCTTAGTAAGTATATTCTGCAGCCAAAACCTTAATTCAGATCAGCTTTTTTATGGAGCATAAGTATTTGAAGGCAAAAAGAAAAATTGATTCTAATGCTCATTGTTATTAACGAAATGCCTGCTTCTATCATTTAAAATTTAAACCATGATGGTCCCACTAGATTAACCTGATACTATGCATATCATGGACCATCAGATTTCAACTTGTAATCTTCCAATAAATAAAGCATAACTTCAGCTAAAAAATAATTTTCAGAAAGACATCTAATCTTCACCAGAAGACATAAACCAATGGAAAATCCTCAGCTCCTCTTGGGAATGTGTTCTGGTGGTTAACCATGTAAAAATGTGCGTCTTATTTCCTATTTGAATTTGTCTGGCTTTTGCCTCCGGCCATTACTTCTTATTATGCCTTTCTTCAACAGATAAAAGAGCCCTTTAATATCCTGTATTTTCCCCCAGGAACGTTCCTACGCACTACAATCCTGTGCACCTCCCAATCCTCTTTTGGATCATTTTTAACAGCCCATGCTCTTAAAACCTCCCAGTGTAATGCATTTCTCCAACCATCAGAACATTTTGCTTCACTCTTCTGCCCTCTCTTATTATTCAACGTGCTTCTTAAAATCTGAAAACCAGATTTATATGTGCTATCCTCTGGATGGCATTGTTGAGGACAAACATGAGAGGCAAAATAAACTTTTTTATTCCTTTGTTTATACATTGATTAATCCTTTCCTGCTCTAGCAGCATACAGGAGAGCCCTTATCTGATTGCTTATTCTGACCCTTAAATCCTTCTCAAAGTCATTACCTTCCCAGGCTGCAGTCCTTTGTTCTCCAGCCTCCACACTTGGTTCTTAAGAAAGACAACTTTATAGCTGGCTGGTTTAAAATTCACTAGGTCTGAATGGGCTGCTTCTACCAACAGTGCCCTGTCCTCATCATTACTTACGACTCCATTAATCCTGGAGTTGAATTTTTTGCAGCAGCAGGTTTGGATCTGCTTCCAGATCATTGCTAAAAATGTAGTACAACATAGAACCTACCAGTGAAACCTCTTTAGAATCTTCTTTCAACTAAGTTCTCCTCTTTTTGAGATCTGCCAGCATATTCCATTTGCATGGTTTATTGGCACTGCATGCACTCAGTGTTAATGAAAACATCATGCAGCACTCAGTCTGAGTCAAGCACCTCCTCAAAATAGTATTAATAGCTATTTTTACTAAAACATTACGTAGACATGTATTGTATTCCTTCATTTCAACTTTTTATTATTGGAATTCCACATTAGATTTTCTCTTTTGGTTAGGATAGCTATTAAGCTAACTAGTCATTCAGGTGATTACCACTCACCCTTTTCAAAAATGGCATAAAGCAGCACATTTATCACTTGCTTAACCTCCTTTTGCAAGAAAAAAATACACTGAAGTATTAGCAAGCCACAGATCAGCATCAGCTGGATAGGCAGAAGCATCAGAGAGCACCGGTGACCACAGCTCACATTTCTCACAGCATTTCCAGGATGGCAACCCCAGTAACTGTGGACTTTCAAAGTACCTGATGGCAAATTTTCTGGTCCTCCCGAACTTTAAGCCATGAACCCTCACCCAGGAGGAGGTGTAGAACTTCCTCCGGACTACAGGAGAGATGGGGGAAGGCAAGAGCCCTTCCCTCGCACCTGAGCAGCTGTCTGCTCTGCAGCCCTGTGGGTAACTCAACGCCTCCATCCTTAACCAGACTGAACACTGGGGCTAAGGCCACTCACAGTCTCTGCTTGAAACCAGCTTTCCCTCTCATGTTTACACCACCTGATTTAGGCTTCTGCGGTTGATCCAGGCAGCGGGCAGAGGCTTAGGGTGGGGGCTGAAGGTGGAGGGCAGAGGCTGAAGGTGGAGGGCAGGGGCTGAGCTTGAGGGCAGGGGTTGAAGGTCGAGGGCAGGGGCAGAGGCTGAGGGCAGGGGCTGAGGCTGAGGGCAGGGGCTGAGGCTAGCCAGGTACAGGCCTCGGGGGTGCTGACGCCAGACACAGCGGCTGCGCTGAGCGCGGCAGCAGCTCACCGTCAGGCAGAAGGAGGAGCACCAGGTCGCCGCGGGCCGTCCGTGCCGGTGACCGGGCTGCAGCCGCTGCCCCCGGGGAGACCAAAGGCCACTCCTCCCCCCCACCCGCGGCCGCCTCCGCACCTCACGCTCGAGGCCGCGGCACGCCGCCCGCTGCCTCGCGCAAGGCCAACCTCTGATTGGCTCTCCCTGCCAGTGGGGGCGGGATCGGGAGAGAACCGCGGCCAATCAGCGCCGCGATGAGGCTTCCCGGGGGTACCCTCCCGTGTGAGCGGGGGTTGTGCGCAGGCGCGGCGGTGAGGGGAGGACGCGCGCGCGCGAGGGAGAGAGGGAGCGGGCGAGCGCCAGGCGGAGCGGGCTCGGGGGCTGGAGCCAGAGCGGAGCGGGGAGCCGGGCTGAGCCGAGGGCGGTGGCCCGGGCCAGGCGGAGTCCGTCGCTCCGCCACGCCTCGCCCTCGAGCGGGTTTCTCCTCAACGGTTTCCCTCCCCGCGGCGCGCACGGGAGCCCCCATCCCCTCCGCCGCCTCTGAGGCGAAGCCCCCTCAGCTCTCCGCTCGCCGTTCTGGGCAGCGCCTCGTCGCCCTCAGCCTGCCCCTCGCGGGCGGCTTCGTCCTCCCGCCATGGCTCTGTGCCGGCGGCTGGCCCGGCTGGCCGCCCACCTGCAGGACCCGCAGAAAGTGGCCGCCTTCCAGCGGCTCTGCGGCGTGGAGGGGCCTTCGGGCTGGGCCGACGCGGAGCAGCGACCCGGCGGTCGGGGGCCAGTGGCTAATGGAGGCCCCCCGGCCGCGGAGCGAGCGGGAGGGCAGGGACATCCCGCCGGGAATGGGACCGTGGCCGGCGGGGCGGGCCCCCCGCAGCGCTGGAGGAGGAGGCCGCGCCGCAACTCCCTCACGGAGGAGGACGGCAGCCAGGAGTTCTCCACCCGCAGCCGCTTCCTCTACTATCTCTTCAGCCTGGGCACGGAGCTGGGCAACGAGCTCTTCTACATCCTCTTCTTCCCCTTCTGCATCTGGAACTTGGACGCCTGGCTGGGCCGGAGGCTCATCATCATCTGGGTGTGGGTGATGTACCTGGGGCAGTGCACCAAGGATGTCATCCGCTGGCCGCGGCCTGCCTCCCCGCCCGTGGTGAAGCTGGAGGTCTTCTACAACTCGGAGTACAGCATGCCCTCCACCCACGCCATGTCGGGCACCGCCATCCCCCTGGCCCTCCTGCTGCTCAGCTACGGCCGCTGGCAGGTAACGCTCCCCTCCTCCTCCTCCGGCTGTTTTCCACCCTCGGGGTGTAAGGCTGTGACAGACTTGATTTCCTTTTGGAAGGAGAGAAGGGCTAAGTTTGCATAAAATGTGAAATTCGTGCCTCTTTCCCTTCCCTCCCCCCCTTTTTTTTATGTTTTTTTTTATAATCCAAACGAGTCCTCAGGCAACAACTGTTCTAATAATTACGTCTTCTGAGTGGAAGTTCTGCAAACTTTATGAATGGTTAGCTCAGTACACCTTAAAAGTGTGCTATAGCAATCTGTGTTTTGTTCTTGTGCTTTTTTTTTTTTTCAATTTATTCCTTGTAGGGTGATTGCTTTGCACAAAGTTTGTATAGGTATCTGGTATTTTAAGAGGTGTTTGGGTTTACTGACTGAGAATTTGGTGGAAAGCCAGGAACTAAAGGGCTTTTTGCTGATCCTTTGCTTTGAGTCACTTTGTAGCTTGAGACAATTTGTAACTGTAGCCTTTTCTTTAACGCTGTCTTTTAGTTTCATTACTTTTAAACTCGAAATCATTATTTGTGTTTTGAGGAGTGCATGTTCTTTCAAATGGATTTACAACTATTAGTGTGCTAATAATTATCAGGAAATTATAATCTCTGATCTTTTCAGCACCTTCATTCAGCAAAATCTTATGTTCTGCCTGTTGCACTTTGGGTCAAGAGTGAGAACAACACTGTTGATGATCAGGTTTATGCAAGCTGTGGCATGTGCTTCTGCACTTGCTCTTAGCAGTACGAGTGGCAGCAAGAACTCCAAAGAAAGCACAACATGCATTCAGCTCTCTAAATCACTGCACTAATTTCAGCAGTAAACGAGGGAGTTTTTTGCTTTCCCAGGCAAAAAATGTTTGGTGTAGGGTGTGTAATGGTCAAGAAGTTATGTAATAAGTATATTCTTAAGTTGTTAATGTTTACAAATTATTGTTATTATAATACTTGCCTACTTTAAGTCAGATGTGTGTCATCTTGGTAGGGAGAACTCTCCTTTTAAGCTTTATGGCAGGGGCTGAATCCGTTACTGTTAACTGTCAGCAGTTGTCTGGTGTCACAGTGTGACACTTTGTGGCTTTATCTCAGCACATACGATGGGTGCCTGAAAGGAAAGAGATAGGTGAAGGTCAGAGATTGTATTTGGCCTCTCTTTAATCAAAGTTTATGTATATACTTCTGCAAGGTGATCCAGTGTGCCCCAAAGAAAGCTACTGAGGATTTATATTCTTTGCTAGGTAAATGAGAAGTATCACTAGTATCACTCTGCTAGAGTTGTGCAGGCATCAGATAATGTCATGTTTTGTGGGTGCTTGTGAAATAAATATTTGGAGTTCTGGCCCTGAGCTGCTTAACCTTACAGTTGTTGTGTTTGTGTGTTTTGTCTTTAAATGACTGATTGCAGTCTGAATAATTGATTATTACTTGTTATGTGTATGGGGCTGATGGCAGTTGCAGAATAAACTGGATTTCTATTTCTTTGCATGTGGGAAACCTCATTTGGTAGTATCAGTCGATTAGCATTGCACAGACTGAAGTCATGTGTGCAAAGGAGAACCTGGCTTGATTGCTTTTATAGAACTAGCAAACTGACCCTGTGTGAAATAGTATTTTTTCCAGTGAACCTTGGGTTTGCCAACCCTACAGCTGCAGCCTGTGAGATACTGTGCTAATCGACTGAACATGTTTATAATGAATGCATATTAAGAAACCATAAACATTCAGCCTTGTTATTATTCATTTGGAACTGTGCTTAAGAAATTAGGAAGTGTTTGAGTCTTCATTTTAATTCCCTTTTCCTATAAAATGAGTATGAATAACAGACCTCTCTGAAACCAACTTCTGCCATTTTGAAATGTTCATTTTTAAAAAACCACTCCTTCTGATTTTTAAATTATTTCAAAATATTATCCAAAAGTTAACCTATGGCATGTTGGATATCTTTTGATTCACCCCTGAAGAGAGTTAAGTCTTTCTTCTTTGATCTAATGCTTCTGCTGTTCTCAATCTTCTACTTCCATTGAAAAGGAGTAGAAACTGTATGATGACTTTTTGTCATTCTGTTCTGGAAACAGATGGGGTTAAAAAAGGCTGACCTCAGAACTTCTTGGAAAGCTAGTAATGATAAAGGAGCATGTAATAACTCTGATTTTTATTACATGATATTTGTTTATCAGTAGATACAGATAGATTTAAACTTGCTGGCAAATGTTGGGGTACAGTCTTTCTATATATTCAGTATAAGCAAGCATTACACAGACCCTGATCGTAATGAGTCCACTCTTTGTTCAGAAAAGTCACAGTGGAGCAAGACTGAGTGTGAACTTAAGCAGATACAGTTATAACTCTCTGCAGGCACTTGCACTACATCCAATTCTGGAATACAGGTAACTTTGAGTTTGTTACTTTGAAGTTTATACTAAACCAAAGACACTCTTGCTCTAAAAGAGGTTGTTCTAGCGAAAAGGGAATCACTTTCCTGTGTAGCTTATTTGGAGTTTGCTTTCATTAGGTTATGACTTCCTAGTATTGTTTAATATTTCTTGTCTATCAAAGGCAATCTGAGTCTTTCCCTTGAATGACAGAGAGAACAGACACATCTGCTCTTATTTTTCTACATATGGCCCAGATTGCCCATTTAAAAACAAAATTTTCTAATTCCAGTAGGTTTTCTTTTAATGTGTTAAATTAAGTTTGTGCTTTCCTAGCTTTCAATACCTATCAGTAATCCTGTTACAATTCTTTTCCTTTCATGTAGTGGTCAGTAGCATTTTTTACTTTACACAGCAAAACTAAAATATTTGCTTAGAAATGCAATTGTTCAGGTAAAATATTCTCAGAGATTATATATTTTAAAGATGGTTGTGACATTTTCAGAATAAGAGACTTCAGACATAGGGAATATTCAATGTGACCAGCTTTCAGACAGAAACAAATAATATGTTAAGATAATTTTCGTAGTAGCTAACTGTTCTGTCCATTGTAGAATATAATTTTTCAGTTTCTCCTTGTATTATGAGATCTTGCTGGAAACTTTAAATTCCACTTGCTTAGTCTTTATATATTTATTTAATTAATATTGTTAAATCTCAACAGGGAAAACCACTTGTTTCAAAGGCACTTCCGTAACCTTGAAATACAAAGCTCATGCCAAAGACTCCTGAGAATTTAGCAGTGTTACAGATGTTGATATTTTTATTTAAGTCTTTGAAGCCCTGAAAGAGGGCAAACTACTCACTGAGGTTATAGATCTTGGTATGATGTACAAAAAAGTATAACTTTATCACATTGGGGAAAACCTGCTTCCTTTGAAATATTGACAGTTTGAGCCAGGCTGGCTTATATCATGTCCTGAATGGGGAGGAAGAGATGGTGTGAACTGCTAATTATCTTCAAAATCTCCAAAAGCCTCAGGCTGAGACTACTGAAAAAAGTATTTTTTATATTTTATTTGATTACTTTGAACTGCTGATTTCAAATAGATATCAACACATATTTTATTAGAAATGGTGCTTGAGTTAAGATGCTACCTGAATGTGTCACAACCCTGCTGTTTTATTTTGAGGAGGGGGGCGGGAGGGAATCAGTCAAGGAGAGAAAATACACTTTTCTCCCAGTTTCTCCAGGATGTTGCCTGGCTCTAGCAGTAGTTGTCCGGATTAGGAAGTGGTGGGTTCACACTCTTCCTGAGCTCAGCACTAATGAGCTGAGTCAGGATCTGCTGACTCTCACTGTAGGCCGTTGAACAAACTTTGAGCTGATATTCAGCAGGAGCCCAGAGCCTTGACTGATGACTAGCTGGCCTCTGTAGCTACGTTAACCAGTCTTGTTTGAATGGGTTTATCTTCTGAAACAATTCTGATCACTAAATATAACAACATTGTCCTCCCTATGTGCTTGTCTGCCAATGTTTTATATGCAAATCCTGTCATCAGTGATTGTCTTTCCACCCCACTGATGATAACAGCGACCTTAATGAGCGCAGTGGAGCGCGTCTATTCTGTGGTGATTTCTTTGACTGACACACCTGAAGTTATTTTTCAGTTTTCATTTTCTTAGTGCTCTGCTGACTTTGCACAATTGTGTAAGAATGTCATGTGGAACCAGCTCAAACACCCTTCCAGAAATCTTCTCTCTGCACCGTTACTTTTATTAATCAAAGCTGATGAATCTAATCAAATGAGATGGGTTTGACAGGATTTGTATTGGGATTTTGGAGAGATCTACATTGTTATATGATTCTGATTGAGCACTACTAAATGTTGCCTCTAGAATTGTCTGTCTGCTCTTTCATTTCAAAATCTGACTTCTCTTTGGGAATGGGCAATAATTGGTAATGGGGGTTGGATGAATAGTCTAATCATGATACTGCTATAGTGAGAATTTTACAGAAAGTGGGTAAATCCTAGTTTTAAGTGTCTGCCCTTGTTGAAAAGCTTGCATGCTCAGTAAGATTGATGTATTGATAAAACTGGAAGCCACATACAGGAGACTCTTACAAAGTCTGTGTAAGAGCAAGTACAGACTCCTTTCAGATGCTTCATCTCTCAGATTAAACTGAAATGGATTTTGGCTGAAATACTAAAAAGCTGTGAAGAAACTTTGACGAAGAGATGTGTACTTGTCTAATTGATTTTCTTACATGTGTTTCTTAAACAATCAAAACAGAAGCTCTTCTGACATGAGAAGCATAGCTGATGGGCTGGTCTGAAAACCCAGAATTGTCCACAGTGAAGAGCTCTTGAGAAAGAGCTGGGAATTTGGAGGGTCAGCACTGCCTTTGTTTGGTATATTTGAGTTGTAAGGGTGTGTTTTGTGGGCCATATTAATACCTGTAGGTAGTTTGTACAGGAAGCTGGAAGAAGTTCTGTGGCCTGTTTGATTCAGGTGCTCTTAAAAGTGTGAAAAGATCATAGCCAGTTCTTACACATCCCATTGGGGAATCTCTGCTAGAGGTACTCAGCAGCCTGTCTTATTAAACTGTGTTGATTGACATTAAAGATATTTTTCAGTTTTACATAAGCAAATCTTTAATTAATGCAAAGGATCTTGGGGGAAATGTGTAAAAACAACTGCCATAAGGATAGATGCAGGGTTTTTGAAGAAGAAAGTATTCAAAGGAAGTACTTCTCAAACAATTTCTTTCCTTGGCGGACTGTGCAGATGTAAAGCACTCCTCATACTTTCAAATTGGGTCTGTTGATTAAACCTGAGAAAACTTCAGTTTTAAGAAAAACTAATTTTTAAGTGTTGGGGGCATAAACAGAGCAAACCACAGGTGATTCTTGCTGGGTATGTTCAGGGAGGGATTTTTTTTTGTAATGACAGCAAGGAAAAGAAGTAACAGGCTCTAATTCCTATTGTAGCTCTTTAATTTCTTTTCAGATGATGTGTAGCAGAAAATTTGAACCTTTTAACTCTCTGCTGGGCTAGCACTGAAATTATCTTGGAATTTAAAATAGAAGTTCTTGTAATGACACTCAAACTTTTATGCTTCTATGCTTTTTGATGTTGGTCAATGGAAGAATAAAGGAAATAATTGATAAATGTAGCTTCATCAGTGTTATTTACCACTTGACCTCTTTTAAAAAGGCATTTTTTTGTCTGTTTATTTTTCCCTAAATGACTTGTGAGTGATCTTTCCTTTTTAACCATCCCCTTCTCACTTTTCTTCTGCTTCCTCCAGAAAATCATTTATATGCTGTGCTTTTTGTACTCCTCTGGCTGATGAGTGTCTCAGTCGTTCTTGTAAACATTGGTTATAGCTTTTCATGTGAGTATTGCCAACACCTAGCCCAGGTATCTTACCAAAAGCACGATGCTGCAAGTGCTGCTTGGATTGTCTCAAAACTCAAGCTGAACTTCTGAGCTATCATATGATTGAAAAAAGATGATTGAGTAATACTGTAGAACACTGAAAATACTAGAAAATTGGTTTGGAACCCTTTGTGTATGCTGGAAACATCTCCAGCATAGAATGTGCTTTTAAAAATTAAAGAAATCAGCATCTAGAGTGTGTGTTCTGTTATGAAAGAAAGAATTTTCTGACCTAGGTCAAAGCTTTTGGGACGGATTGTTTCCTTATGAGCATTTCTAAACAATGGTTGTGTTATTAAGACTCTTGGCAAAAAGTCAGACTAAGGGGAGGGAGGAGGAGGACAGGCATTTGAGGGAAACATTTTCTATGTGATCCAGTCAGAAGCTTGCAAGTCTTTTTCAAAGGATGTAATCAAACAAAATGGGAATTCCCCTTTAAAAACACAAGGCACAAAATTGCCAAAGACTTATGGGGAACAATTTCACTGCTGTTTTCCAAATATGACCAGTTTAATTCAGTTTCATGATTAAAAACAAGATTCTGGATGTGGGAACAAAATTGAGGCGTGAGAGAAGATGAGTAGTCTACTCAATCAGCTTTATTCCTAGCTTTTTCTTTAACTGAATATGTGAACTTAAGAAACCAATTAACCTTTTTTGTCCCTTTTTAATTTTTTTTTTTTTAATAACTTGTTTGGTGATCTGTCCCTTAGTCCTATACATTGACTGGGACACTTCTCTTAATGGGTATGATGCCTTAAAAGAAACATATCCATTCAAACATTTAAAAGCCAAAATGTCACCAAAGTTGTATTTTAAATCTGTATGTTGCTTTTGTCTCTATCTCCAGTGTCTGCCTAGTTCTCAATTCCATGTGCCTCCACTTCATCTTCTACTACTGTATTTGTACTACATGCTTATGTGTATTATCAAACTCTTATTCTGGCCTTCAGAAAGAATATTTGTGCAAACTGGGTATCAGTGATCTAATATGGAATGTAGGGTACTTTTCTCAAGAAGAAAAATGCCAGGTTAATGTTGGGTTTTGAGTCAACATCTGATTTTTGAAGTTCAGATTGAGTACTATGCGAGTGCCTTTATTTTTTGTGTAAGGTTAAGATTTTCAAATCACAAGGGGTTTTTAGTGTAGAAAAAAGAAAGCAGTATGCAGTTCAGTAAATACTCCCCATACTCAGAATTGTTGAGGTGGCATGGTAGCTATGGAGGCATAATGGGTTTTTTGAGAATATACACAGGATGGTCTTAATTGAGGGTGTGAAGGCAGTGTTTGAGATGTTTTTGTCTAAAATGGGCTGTTCTTGAATATCTGAGTATATAAGTGACTCTGAATGTGCTGAATTAAGAGATGTCAATTCTGTTACCAGAAGAAACAAGCTGAGAGAAGGAAACCTGTTTTTATGTCTACCTCTGGCAGCTGTGACCTGTGACAGCCTTTCAGACCCTCATCTGAAAGGAGTTATGATGCCTTCTCATGCCTGAATGAGTGAGGATAGCGGTGAATTGGGGACGAGGGTAAAAGTGAAATTGTGATCTTTTGTCCTCTGTGGGTCTGATTTGGTGTGCGAGGAACCATGGGACTAAAATTCCTGGAATTCATCAGTTTTGCTTTAATATCTTTAATTTAGAAGCTGTCAGTATATCTATTTACAACTAGATAGAAAAGACCTAAAGGTTTATAACACTAAAGGTAATTGATAACTGTTAATTTTTAAATTTGTGAATATTTTCCAAAATAAAAGACCCAAGCAAACATTTAAAAAGTACATACGGCTTTCTTCATTGAGATTAGTTTATATTAAGTTTATATTAAACTTTTCACACTAATCTTTCATAAAATGTGCCTATTTTAAGTAGAAAACATAGTAAAAGCTGGGAATTTTTTTTGTTTTTAAGATTAATTTGTGAATGGAGGAGAAACTTTGTGAAAGCCATTATTTATTGTAAAGCAGGGCTGATAAATATTAAGAATCTTAAGGTGCCATACTAATAGAAGATTGGTATTTGGGGGGATTTCATATGCCTTTGCAGTGGGAGGTTACAGATACACAGCCATGGTATACCCAATATATATATATATGCAAAATACACACAGGCAGTCGTTTTATAGATTAAACAGCATTTAGAAAACGCTTGCTGGTACCTCAATATTGCATTCTTTTCAGACAATAATTTGGAAATAAATTTGTGGCATCAGCTTTTTTTTTTTATAAGGATCAAGGTGACGTCCCCTGTTGGTGTTATGATTTGGCATGCTGCTGACCAAAGGTGTGTGGGAGCGCTGATGTTCTCCTTTACTCGCCTTGTACACTTATCCCTATGTGTGAGGAGAAAATACGCGGTTGCCCTATCACCTCCCCCTATCACCTCAAGGCAGATCTTAAGCAGGTGCTACCAGTTCAGTGTTGTAGGAATTCTGGGACCCAGTGGCTGCTTCTAAAAGGTATGAGTGAAAAAGAGTCAAGGAGGAGACAGGGTACCGTTCTTTATTTGTTTTGAAGTAGGGAGGTTCTTCTGCTTGATTTCTGCTGGTGTGTAAGGAGGCCCGTGAGCTCTGGAGCCCCGAAGGGTACAAGCAGCTTTATGATGCTCTGCAGGTGGGTACAAGGCTTGTGGGAACAAAATCAGATCAGTTATGTGGGCAATGCAGTGTGGTGTGGATATACCATTGGGAGAAACCAGGGCAGATGGAGATTAAAACCTTCTCTAGATCAAATTTTATTTCTGTACTTTATGTATAAAGATGTCTTTATCTAAACTGATAGTTATTTTACTGACTGGTAAGTAAGCTTCAAACATAAACCGACAGTAGTCTGAGTTTGCTGGTTAATGTAGTGTGAGCATAGAGGAGAATGCCCTGGGTGGGAACTAATGACAAAAATCAACTCAACTACTGTATTGTGGAATATTATTCCAGGGGAAGTTAGAATAATTGTTTCATTCTTGTGCTTTTTTATAGTGGACTGAATACTATGCAGCAAGGCATACAGTAGTTAAGAACTTCTCTTGAGTGGAAAAACTGTGTTTAGGACTTCTGTGGTTATTATTATTATTATTATGCATTAAAAGCACCATAAATCAGCATGGGCCTAATACTGCAGGCACATTTGTGGACAGGTCATGCTAAAGCTATTTCAGTAAGAATAATTTGTCTAGGTTTAAGTTAAAAATTCTTTGTTACTTTAAGAATATATGAATTGGGGTTAAATGTATAATTGGCTTTTTATTTGGGACATAATAGGGAAGTGTTTGAGCTCTTGGATACAGATGCTTTGCTACAGAGGAACTAAACTAGGCAGTGTTTCCAGGTGTTTTAATGGGTATTTATTCTCAATAGTACTAAAAACATAATTAGAGTGAGATATGACAGAGCCAAATATTCTTTCCAAATTTTCCTTCAAAGTTTGCGTTTCTGACAGTTTCCTTCTTTCCCAAGCTCAGACACCCCTCCCTTGTGTGTTCCTCATTGAGAGCAAGCATTTCTTTTCATCTTCAGGATTTATCCTACTCTCCCTGCTGTTTACAGTGACCTACCCAGGACTCTGGAAACAAGACTCCTCATGTATACTTTTTCCTTCATATTCCTTGGTCTTTGGGTTTTGCTGTTGAGCTGCTGTAACCTCCTCTTCTCCCCAGTCCCAACTTCTTACCCCCAGTATCGTTAGCTGCTATAGCCCGCTGAGCCTGGCACTTCCTGCTAAAGCTCCAGCTTCTGTTTTTATCAGGTATTTCAGAAACAGGCTTTATTTATTAAAGAAAGCCCTTGCCCCTGACTGGAGCCTGGAAACACAAGAGATGTGTGCCAGGAAACAAGAATCAAACGCCCATGAAGTGATGGGCAAAACTTTGAAACTTCTGACACGTGTGTGAACACATGCAAGCTCATTCTACCACCAAGTAATTGTGATGCTGTTAAGTTTTCTGGTCAGGAGGTTTGCATTGCTTCTGAAGGTAGTAAATCTTCCCTTGCTCATCTCTGACAAACAAGAAGTCTGTCTTCCCAGGCTTTCATCTTGCAGAGTGTGTTAAGAGGTGCTAGAAGCTCCTCTTTGCTTCAGAGGATGGAGGATATACCTGTCCCTGTATCCACAGCATTCCTGCCTTGGCAGTGCTCTGGAGGGGAGTGGAGCAGCACCAGGCAGGGAGGTTGTGTGGCTGGAGTGTCTTCCTGGTGCAGGCAGTGTTAGTTGTGCCCTGAGATCAGTGGAAATTATGGGAGAGGCATCATGGGGATGAGTGATGGGGCTGCATTTGTACTGTGTTCTGGTGGTGCAGTGCAGGGTGCGAGGATTGCTGCTGTAATGATGTCAGCATCTGATCACTCTGCAGTCATGATTTGAATGTGACCGAGTTTCTGGTGTATTGCCCATTATTAGCATAATTCTGAAAGGCAGGAAACTGAATTTGTTCCTTCATCATTTTGGTTAGAGATGAATCATTAAGTACATCATTTTGTTTAGGTACAATTTGTAGGTGAATGTAGGAGAAACAAAGACAAATGTTGCTACAGGAATTAAAGTTTAAACTGGATGTAACACAACTGTGAGCTGGGCATTTAGAATTGATTTTAATGTGTAATCTGTTTCTTATGTGAAAAGTAAGCTTCCCAATTCTCTGTTAGCTTGAGAATTTTTTTAGGTTTGTCATGCTAATGTGGCCCTGGAGCTGAGAATTCAAGAGTGTTGGAATAATGCAGAAGATTGATAATCTTTACTCAAACCTTTCCTTCAAAGACTGATTTAGAAGCTTGCCAATCTGTGAAGTCTCTTTCACAGAGGACATAAAACTTTCTCCAGTAAGATTGAAGATGCTTTCTCTAATTTCTTGGATATTCTACCCTTCAGGTTATCCATAAAAGGAGCAAGGGAAAGGGCAAGAAAACTGCCTGTAATTCTTAATTTTTATTCTAAGATTCAAGTACATCTAGACTGCCTGTTTATATGAAAATGTTTCTCATTGCTTTCATGGAGGAAGTGAAGCAATTTTGGAAACATGCCATTCTGTCTTGTGACTGCTTCTTTTGTAGAACTAATGCTTATTTTTAATACTGAAAACAGGCAGCTATATCCTGCCTTGTACAGTATTTTGCAATATGATAGTGAGGAAAGTATTTCTTACTGTGCTGTAAGATGTGAATTAGCATACTTTTATCCAGAACCCCAAAAGTTAAAATACTAAATTTCTATGCATGCTGATATGTGCTTATTAAAGCAAAGTATTTTGTTTGTTCCTGGAAACAGTCCTTATTCATAAAAAATCTTTTACCAGAAGATGGAAATAACTGGAAATAATTATTTGATTTTTTTTTTTTAAACAAACATGGATTGTCAGAGGAAGTTTATATGAGTTTGTAGAAAACAAAGCAGATTACTATTCTAGGAGTTTCATGCTGGTGGTCAGAGATTGAGTTAAGGATTGCAGAAACTAGAACAGCGTGTAAGGAATTGGATTTATTTGTAAATTATTACGAGTTCTTCCTTTTCAGGAGAAAGGTGAATCTACTAGATTCTGCCTGGATAATTGTTAACAATGCTGGTGTATTATGTAGCTGCTTCACCCAGCGTAAAACTGTGCCACAGTTTGGAACACAAGGCTTGTCTCTGCCTGTATTGCCAATTTAGGGTATTGTAACGTGGCAGGACTGACTGCTACAAAGCTCTATTAGCTTCCTACTGCTTTGTCTGAAAAGATATGACCAATGTTCTGAAATTCATATATCCTGAATGCCATAAGTTGCATTAATTGGAATTAATTATAGAATTCTTAGAGTGATTTTTTTTTTTATTATTTTTAATACAATCTCTCCATTTTTTCCCTACCAGTATCCCCTTATGTTTGGACTGATCCTTGCATTCTGCTGGTGTTCTTTGGTTTGCTGTAGTCGAATTTATATGGGAATGCATTCAATTTTGGTAAGATTAACTTTTGTTTTAACGTTGTTCTGATTTTGTAAACTTCCATCACAGTTTAATTTTTACGGCGCAATAATTGTATATAGTTTGGGGTTTTCTAAAGAGCCAAGTAACAAAATTATCAACTTTCATAAACACACTTATTTATTAAAATTATTAAAAAAATAAAATTGAAACACAAATGCGTTCAGTGTAAAAATGGGAAGACAAGAACACTACAAAATAGTAAACAGAATCACAGAATGTTGGGGATTGGAAGGGACCTCGAAAGATCATCCAGTCCAACCCCCCTGCCAGAGCAGGAACACCTAGATGAGTTCACACAGGAAGGTGTCCAGGTGGGTCTTGAATGTCTCCAGAGAAGGAGACCCCACAACCTCCCTGGGCAGCCTGTTCCAGTGCTCTGTTACTCAATAATGTAATAAGAATGTAATAATATATTAATAAGAATGTCTAAAAAGGTTTTTGAGGATCACTTGCTGGAAGGAGAAAAGCTACTAGAGAGAAACCAGTAAGCCTGGTAGTGAGTAGTAAAGCTGGTAGATGAACACAATGTGAAAGGAGCATGTGAAAATAAGGCAGCTCAGAAAAACTGAATGACATTTGCATTAGTGATTAGGAGGCTTCCCAAGTCAGAACCACTTGTGTGGAGGATGATGGGATGAGCCGATATTTCGTCTGGAGATGTCAGCTGACAGGTAATGTCTTAGAACAAAGTCACACAATAAATAGCAGCGCATCACGTAGACTGGGTTATTCTCCAGCTTCATATCTGAATCCTCTGTAGTGCTGGAGTGAGTACAATTAACCATGTGTTACCTGTAATGTAAATCAACCCTGGTACCTAAGTTTGGGGGGGGGGGAGGGTGGCAAATATGGAAAAAAAACTGTAGTCATTGCTTCTGAAATAAGCAAGTCTGACTTTCCTATCAGTCAATTATATTAGAGCTTTTATCCAGCATTCAATTAGTGGAAATGAATAGAAATGATTCATTGAAGATGGAGCAATACAAATACTGCTGATGAAAGTCCCACTTCCCAGCTCATATGGAAAAGTTGATAAGCATGTGGATGGGGGTGATCTAGTTTCTAGCACTTGGATTTCTAAAAATCTTTCAACATATTCCTTCTTAACAACTAAAGGTGACAAAAGTTGCAGATAATTCTGTGCAACTGAGAGATTAATTAACAGTAACTGAAACTTAATGCTAAATTAAAAAATAGAGTAACCTTTTAATTAAAACATTTTTAAAACAATAATAAAACTGAAAATCAAGTATGAAGGAACAGAAGTCACCTCTTCCTCTCCTTTAATACTTGCAAGCAGTTCTCCATTCCTGCAGTATTGTTAATTCTGAAGCTAGAATGGAAAGTCTGAGCTGCTCTAATGCCGAGCTGCAGTGGTCCTCGACTGCTTCACCACCTGATGCTGCCACTGTACCTGTGCGTTGGCACGCAGGCACTTCGATCCAGTGTTGGGCTGTTTTGGCAAACTAAGCTGGCAGAATTCACTTATCTGGCCTAGTTTTGTGCTGACTGTAGGATGGAATACCCAGCCCTGGACAAGGACCACTGTCTCCAGCAGATAGGTAGATCTACAACTTTGATCATGGATCATTTGACCATAGCTTCATTCATGATCATTTTTCACCTGATCATGATGCAAATGACCTGGTAATAGGTGATCAAATGCAGTTCCTTACCTTCTCTTTTACATAAAAAAGATTTAATTTTACACAGTAAATGAGAGAAGAGAGAAGTAACTTTTAGCAACAGAACATCTAGGCTTGTCTCCATGCTAGAGTAACTTAAATTGTTTTTTGAAATAGTTACTACACTGAAACCATATCTTTCTCTCTCTTCAACAGGATGTTATTGCTGGATTTCTGTATGCTATTCTCATCTTAGTGGTCTTCCATCCAGTTGTGGACATGATTGATAACTTCAACTTAACTTACAAATACGCACCCTTAATTATCATCAGTCTCCACTTAGCCCTGGGCATCTTCTCTTTTACTCTGGACACCTGGAGCACATCGAGAGGAGACACAGCTCAGATACTGGGCTGTGGTGCTGGAGTAGCCTGTGGCTCTCACATTAACTACATAATGGATGTGAAGCTGGATCCTCCCCCTGATACCTTACCGTTATCTCTTTCCTCTCTCACTGTGACTGTGTTTGGGAAAGCCATATTGCGGTTGTTAATTGGAGTAATAGTTCTGTTATTAACAAAGGTAGCGATGAAAAAAGCCACTATTCCGCTGGCGTGCAAAATATTTTGCATACCGCATGGCGATGTGCGGAAAGCAAGGCAACGCATGGAGGTGGAGCTTCCCTATCGCTATATTACCTATGGAATGGTTGGGTTCTCACTCATGTTTATTGTTCCTTGCCTCTTCCATTTTATTGGTCTTTCTTGATGCAGTTTTATCACCCTAAATAGGGAGAACAGAGCTAGTTGCTTTTCGAAGAGGTGCACTAGTTTGCTGAGGGAAGGCCAGCGAGCTTGGCTTTAGCAGGGTCTTCACCTGGACAGCAATACCTAATGGGTAAAGCATTTAAAGAACTTTGCACATCTTTGGGTATGGTGTGGGGCCAGAAGTCAAATACCAGTCCACAAGGAGTGCCAAACTCTGTAAATGCTATGTCTAGAGTTATTGCTGTAACAAAGTCTGTGTGTGTGAATGTATTTGGAATGTCTGTCATACTGTACCTCTGTACTCTGACATTTTAACAGGTATGTCAGCTAACTGCAAAGCTCCATTCATTATCTGTTTGCCATTTCATGATAATTTATTCAAGTTGTTGGACCATAGACTGCTAAATTTGCTTTCCTCTTTTCTTTCCTGTTCCCACTCAAGATGTTTCAGCTAATAGACATTTCTAATGGACCAAACTTGCAATGAGGTTGAATTTTTCTAAAAAAAAAAAAAAGAAAAAAAGAAAAAAAAGAACAGAAGCCTTTTTCTTTATCCCCCTCTACAGAGTAAAATGTCTGGATTGGCATTGGTAGATATAACTAAAGTATATATGATTCAGGTACTATATCTTATGGTTTAATAACTGTGCCTTTCTGTTGCTAAATTAAGAAATGCCATATATACTGTGATGTAAAAATGCCTAGTTTTATTTAAAATCCTGCATAATTAGGCAGATATTTTTACGTGTTAGATTGTCCACGCTGATGGCATGGTTCAAGTTAACTGGAATATTCAGTTTAGCATGATCAAAATTGCATAAATGTAATGACCCAAAAGTCGTGTCCTTAAGCTCAAGATATGTTGTAAATGGGCAGTAATCCCTTTTGTAAGTATTTTTAATGTGTACTGTAAGTTACTCGAAGAGGATATATTTTTCTGGAGATTGTTTATACAATGGACAAATATTCAGAATTAATTATCTAAACATTTAAACAATAAAACCACCCCATTATGCAAAGAAATGGGCCTCACTTATTATTCAAAACTAATTTAGAAGGACCATTGTTTTTAGATATTTGCTTAGAAAATATAATCCTTATTCTAGAAAAAAATATATGTATTTTTATGCATTAACATACTATATTCAAAGGTGATAATCACTTTTAACCAACTTAGGTAGCTATAAGACAATATAAGGATCAAATTAAATTTTTAATCATTCTGTTAGGCAGATTGTGAGCAGTCAAGACAGTATGGTCAATGCAGAAATGGTTTGTGCATATCTAAATTTTACTGAATTAGTATGCACTTTTCAGCTTTCCATGGTCCTTTTTCCGGTGATGAGTAGAATATGACCCTTCAACTTTAACTTCATGTGCCTCTGTTGTGTTTCATTTGGTCTATGTTTGTGTTGCCTAATCTGTTCTTTCCATGTCAGGAGCTGTCATATTGCAGCAAGAGCTGTCTTATTGTCTGGCCAGACATGAACCACTTATTTTTGTATTGGGTTAGTTTGTTTGGGGTTTTTTGAGGGGGGAGGGGGAAACAAAAGGTTGGGAAGTATAGTGATGAGATAGAATACAAACCTTACATTTTTTGTAAACAATATTTGGAATTGGAAGGGTTTTTCTGTATTGGAGCTCATCTCTCCAAACTGTTAATGTGTGAAATTAACAAAATTAACTTTGTATCTCTTAAAGCAGTCACAGCTCCAGTTCGCTGGCAGTAGGTGATGTGCAAAGCTAACTTTACTGATGCGTTTCTTCAGTGCATTCAGAACGCACCGCTGTGAATGTATTGGAACTGAAAGATCCAGAACTGAGCGTGTTTAAACAAATTCCATAGTTGACAAGGCCTTACCTCGCAGGAAATGTTTAGCTTGTTTCAGTGCATGTTTCTGGTTTTGATTTTTCAATCTGTTCCTCTTTAGCAGTTTAATGCTGAATGTGCAGTAGGAGGTAACTTTGGTTTCCAAGGTTTTAAAGGAGGGATTTCCACTGTTTTGGCTCTGCACACTAAAGCAGTCATTAAATAAATAGCTGGGGGTGATGCACACAAAATGCCTTATGCTTAAAGACAGTGAGCAAGTGGTATAGTTCCAATTATGTTAAATTAGTCTGAGGACTGGTAAAAATAATATAATATCTTTCTCTGAAATTTAGGGCATATTCTCCTTAAATATCTTGGCTTTACAGTTTATAGCAAAAAAAAAAAGAATTCTAGCACTGAAGAGACAAGTGAGCAAAACTTTTTTTAAGGTACGTATTTGACTTCTAGGAACTTCAAGTTTACAGCGTAAGAGTGTTCTTAAAGCTCTCTGTTCTAGCTGTGCTTGCTCTGTTGTACTGTTAATGGAAGATAAAATCTACTGTGGAAGATGATATGCAGGTAGGGCTTTCAGCAGGCTAAGGAAAATTGCACTGTAGTTTATTCTACTGTTACTCATAAATATATATTTTATATTTTTATACATTGGGTAACTTCAAAGTGTCATGTTCCATGTACCACATAATCTAGGATAGAGGAAGTGTCTATCAGAATGTTTATACAGCACCTTTACAACCCTGTCTCTAAGACTGCAACTACTTTACTGAAGTTTACATGAAAAAGGTTTTACTATTCTGTTTTAATGTTTTATGATGGGCTCGGCTGAAGAGGGCAGTTTAGCACAAAATATCATGCAATATGAATACTGTTATAAAACAAAGAATCACAGAAATGCAAAAATTTAAAAATCCAATTTAAATATTTGTATTTCAGTATATTTTTGTTTAATAACAAGCTAAGGTTCCCTCAAACCAGACAGAACAAAACAGCAGGTAAACATGGAGCACTTTCTTTGCCCTAAGCTATTCCTAGAGTTGAACGTTAAAAATGTTTCTAGTATGAGCATCAGCTGCTACCAAATTATTTATAAATAGATTTAACATAGCTTTAAAAGATAGTTAAATGTATTCTCAGAAGGACACTACACTTAACCTTTCATGAAGTGGTGCAACAACACATTTGTGTGTCACTGCTAGTGAACTTCCTTGGTTCCAGGTTGTATAGTCCTAAAGAGAGGTATAGTACTACTTTGTAGAAGCAGATATAAATACACATTTATTACAAAAAGGTAAAAGTTAAATTTGTCTTATTTGATTACTGTAAACCCTGAAGCTAATAATCATGTAGGCTGTAATTTGGCAAAAAAATCTGTTTTCCAAGAGGCTGAAAAGACTGGAATTAGTCTTAGACTGCCTTAAACATAGCACGATTTTATTCTGACCTGGCCCTCCATCAGAACTAACATATTCATTGCATCTTGGGCAAGTTTTAGAATCTATTAGTTTGAAAAAAGCTTCATGTTTTTGAAAAAGCTACTATTTTTGCTTTTCCGTGAACTGGGGTTGAAGCATCTTTTTCCTGTATGATCACCTATGAAGCTCTTCAGTCTCTGGCCACATTTGCCTTACCTCTTACCTTGCAAATTGGGTGGGGTGGGGGGTGGGGGAAGAGGAAAAGGAGGAGGTGGAGAAGCTATTTTAAGGTAAATTGGCAAACCAAAGGAAGTTGTGTTTTGTTTATTTATGTGGAATTTTTTTAAGCTTATGTACAGCTTTTCTCCTGAAAAAAAATCAAACCCAGAAAGATACATTTCTTTTAAAATGGCATCTCTAAATGTGATACGTGGCTTTTTTTTTACCAGAACAGTGTTAAATTGTCTGGATTTTAAAAGCTATTGTTTTCCCTTTGTTACTACTTTTTATTACTGCTTTCAGTATTTTCATTTCTTGCTTATTTCCCAGGGAGTGTCCTGAACTTTTTGTAAGCAATTGCTACTTATGTGAAGATTGTAATTTTGAACTTGTAAATACTTAAGGGCTGTTTAGTGGCTGTTAGCTGCTCAAATGCATAAAAACAAACTTTGCATGCTGTAAGTAAATACATCTGTTGTGCTAAAAGTTGTTACTACGTCAGTATTTGCTTTCTCAATACAAAATTGAGATTTTCTTCACACACAATACATAAGATATTTAACAATTCAGTGGTATGAAGGGCCATTGCTGTCTAACTCCTGTTAACTTTCCTGGGAGTGCTGCACCTCATTCCTTCCATGTTACGTTGAGACATGACCCTGAAGGTCATGTCCATGCTCTGACATGGGTGAAGGCATCACTGTGTGTCACATTGACCTTACGTTCCAGGTGTAATATCCTTGGTTTTGAGGTCTGAGAGATTGTTCTTTTTAAGATCATACTTAGCCCAGTTCCTACAAGACTTTTAAAGGGCTTAACTTAGGAGCTGTTTCTTAGTGGCTGGAACTGGCTGCACATTTGCAACACTTAATTGATGCTTTCCCCTCTGTACTGTAACTGCTGAAGGACAAGATCCCAGAAAAACATCAGTAGGTAAAATGATGACAGGAGAATTGATTTCTTGGGACATTGTGACTCAACTTACTGTAATTGATTCTTGGGTGATTTTTTGGTAGAATGTTTCTAGGTTATACAATTTATTTCTGTATTCCTCAAATGACTTTGAGGAAGTTTTTACTTTTTCATAGGAGGAAGTCTCATTGAATGACTTCATGCCAGAACTTTATTCTACTGGAAAGCTTAAGTGGCCTTTTTGTTTCAGCAAAAATATATAAGCCTATTTTAAAATTTACTGTAAATACCGTATTTGTCAAATTGATAGATTAGTTGGGTCACTAATATTGTTTTTCATCCTATAATACTTCTTGAAACAAAGGCAAACAAAGCTTAATTTGGAAACAAAATGTGATACTGTGTGGCAGAGAGGTTGTCGCTCTTTAGGTGTTCTCTAAAAAGTGAGTATCACATGCTGGAGTTGAAGCAAATTGAATTATGCATTAGAAAAATTTATTTGTGCTCCATTCTGCAGCAGAAATAATTTGCATGTTGATAAGAGTCCATTTAACAAAATTAACTAAAGCAATATGTGCTTGCAGTGAGTAATTAGTAACTGTTCCTGTAGGATCAAAGAATAGAGGGTATACAGGAGAATACTACCTTAAAGGTATTGACTGGTAAATGTAAATAAATTATCAAGTTAGAGAATTTCACTAATTTTTTCCCACAACTTTATTTTTAAATAAGACAAGGGTGATATTCCTGAAATGGAAATTAGATCTTAAGACAATTCTAGATGTCTAAAATATTCTAACTGTAAAAGATCAGTTGAGGAGGGAGCTAGTAATGTGGAAAGAGCAAAGTCTGAGGGGGATTTTATATTAAACTTAATGCACTTAAATTATGCCAAAATTTGGCCTATACTTGATTTATCTGAAATCTGTAGTACAATATAGATATATATATATAATATATATTGCATACTGGAGTTTAATTTTTTATGTATAGATTTTTTCTTGTTACTGCATTCCTTGATGAAAGCAACTGTTCATAAAATGTAAAACAGCTTTGTCTAAGGTAAGGCTGTATGTTAGGAGTATTGCAGGAAATTATGCAGTAGTAACCCCCAATCTCTCAACTTGCTGGAGAACTTTATTTAAAAAAAAAAAGTACTTTCAAATGCAAGCCCTGATTTAGCTGAGAATCATGTAATGGTTGCTGTATAATAGTGTACAACTGATGTTTTAAATTAATCCATGGGAACTTTTTGTTATATTATCGTTAATGATTTTGTACTTATTGTACACTTTCTGCAGTTGTCAACTAATATTTAAACTCATACCGACTGGTAACTGAAGTGTGTAACTTCATCTGCAATGAGTGGGTAATAAACTGCTGTTGGATTCACATGTGTTCTGTTGTCTTTATTCCTTCCAGTGCTAAGGGACACGTGGTTGGACAAGCGTAAAACACTGATCACAAGAAAACTTACATTCATATTATCATATAGCAGTAACTGGTGTCTTTTAAGGTATGAGCTTTAGATAGAAAAGTTTAGGAAAAAGAATCAGGAAATACTGAAATGAGTTGTTTTTTCTTTTTCCACTGCCTTAAAATCTGGACTGTTAAGTTTCATGTACTAAATAATAAAACAAGCTATTGGTCAAAATGTATACAAAGATTTAAGTTGTATTTTTCTATAGCTTTTGTCACTTGGTGCATGCTGATAATTGAATATGGAAGCATGCTCTTACTCTAACTGACAAGAAACTTACTTTCTAGGAAAAAGCCTATTGTGGGAAGAAGAAATAGTTTCCCAAGTTCTGGAACTATTGAAGTTTGGGTTTCCAGTGGCTATCTGACTGCTTTGACCTATGCTGCAGGTTCAGTGTCATGAGATAGCTCAGTCCTTATTTTAAATCAGAATCCTAGAAGACTACATGAGTTTGTGTCCTGTTGGGTCACCTTCCAGTAACTTCTGCTTATCTACCAAATCTGCTTTGAAAATTGGCCAACAGGGGGTATTTTTTTCTCCAGACTATTGAATATCTACAGACTTTTATGAAGTGTATGTAGGTAGTATATTTGCCATGAGCTTTGCTTCCTTAGTAAACCAGACTAACTGCAGAATACTATTAATTGAAAATGCTGTGAATTTTGTTTTTACCGTGGTCCCAAGATGTTTTAACTGCTGTGTAATATACAAGCATGAGAAAGTATTAGTTCATTTGTATATCTGTGTTAATTCTAAGTAGCCTTAAGTAACTTGGAGAAGTACAGCAAAAAATAGTCAGCATAACTCGTTTCCTCTTTTCCTGCAGTTGTACAATGCCCAGTGAGGAAGCTTGAGCAGTTAAGTAACGTATCTGAGCAGTATTGCAGAACACGCTAGAAGAGGTGGGAACTGCCCCTTAAAAGGAAGTTGTTATGCTGTTTCAAATCCATTTGTACACTGTGCAGTGTTCCTCCTTGTTTTGTGTACTGGAAGGGTTTATGTGGAGCTGGTGCACAAGATGGTACTTCTTGCGTAAGGTCAGAACTCGTACTTTTACGCTGAGCAAATCTCCTACAACTAGCAGAGATTGCTGTGATTTTTTTTTCCCCTACCAAGGCATTTTTGTCCTATTAGAGCTGTGAAAAATGTGGATAACCAGGATGTTAATTCCAAGGACCACAATAATGTATGATCTGTTGGTTATTGGCAAGATTTTAATTAATCATTCCACTGATGTTTGTGACTGTTTAGTCTTTGCTGAGGAAACAAAGGTTTAGTATAAGGACTGAACTTGTTACCAAAGCAGAGCTCTGGTCCCTAGCTTCATAAAATGACTCATAAGAGCATGGTCTTTCTAATTCTTCATTCTAAATGAAATAATTTTGAAAGGATTTGTTTATAGTAGTTTGTTTTCTAAAAGTTCTCACCTTAAATGTATAAGATTAATTTGATGTGATATCTTAGCAAGCATAAGCAGAAGGTGCATTCTGTTTCCCTATCAGTTAAAGACAAAAAATTCCCCTGAATTATTTAATCCATTACATGCTTGATCATCTCTCCTGCTATGCCAGTAACTATATTTGGATAATTCCTGCTGTAGAGCATTCAGTTGTGGTGGCTAATCAAGTCCACAACTGCCTTGGGAAGATTGCCAAAAAAATGCCTGTCACGAAGAGTTACTTTGCAATTGCTAATCTCTTGCTGTTAAGCAAAGTGATGTAATTGTGTTTGCCTCATACAGAATGATTACATTTCAGAACAGGATGACCCAGATTTCTACTAACCTGCAAGGATGTTAAAACTGAAAATGGAAAGAGGCTGTTACCTGTGGTTCCACTGTACACAGCATGTAGTTCTGTATGTGTTCATTTTTGGTGGCTTACTTTTTACAGCGTTATTCATGCTGGAATGGCTGCTAATTGCTCAGCAGTTACTGCTGTGGACTGCAGTGGATCAGTTGCAGATGCTGGAACTATAAATTAAATAAAGCTATTAGTCAAATTGACTCTGCTTTGAGTTACAATATTTTATCTGGACTGTTGTTTATAGGATATAATGCCGTCTCTCATAATTTTTAATAAGGTTTGAAGCAGTAAAAGTTGCCAACATCTTTAAGACAGTGGTAAAAGCACAAAGTCAACTAGTTTAGCATTCAGGCTGATTTCATACCAATGCTAATTAGCATGGCATTGTGCTTGCCTTGCAGCAGCAGTTCTGTTCTTTCCTGATGCATTGGCTTTGTGACAGTATTGGGGTTGTGTCTAGACTTCAGGCTGACTAACCTCACTAAAATATAATTGAAAGAAAAATACAAAATTCTTATGGTCAGGTTTGGCTCTTTTCACTTAGAGACATGTCCAGGCATCTTCTTTTTGTAAACATCTGGTTGCTGAGATTTCTTTCTTGTCAATGCAAATAAATGTCTATTTAAAATTTTATGTACAGGACACTTCAGTAGGTATGCAAAAGCTGTATCTATGATACAGCAGTTCTGAAATAGTATCTGGTCTGCTGGCCTAATACTTCTCTCTCTTCTGAACTTGGACTTTTGGAGGGCTGGTCTTCTGTAACTGATCTCAGCATCAACCAGAGCTTGAAGCAAAGATAAAGTGTACAGCATATGGAATCTGACAAATAAATCCATGCTCTTAAGAAATTGCCCCCCGCAAAAGGCAATAGGTAACAGATTTGAGCTGCCTCATAACACCTGTCTGGACTGTATTTGGGAACCTCACATGTGAGTGTGTTGGCTTTATACTGAGGTTCTTGGGAAAAGACAGGAAGAAGGGTAATGGCTCAGGCTAGGCTGTCCTGTGTAGTGTCTGCACACATACAAAAAGAACTGAGAATGCAATTAGGTGACTGTTCCCTGGTGCACTTTGGGTGCCCTCTGCTACCACTCCGATGGAAGGCTCTTGCTGTTGCCTCCAGTTTGATCTTTCTGCTTCAGGGAGAAATGAGGAATTCTTGACACTAACACAATTGCCAATAAAACCCCAAATCTCAACACGTGCACCCCTAGCATGGGTGTTCAGAGAGAGAGATGACCTGGAAAACAGAAATACTTGTCTGCAATCTATATTCCCTACCTGAAGTGTGCCTGGAACATCCACTCAGCCTTTTAGGGAGCATTACGAAGAGAGCAGTTGGGATGGATGAAGAGGAGCCCACAGTGCATAGCTCTGCTTTCAACAGGAACAAATAAAAAAAAAAAATCTTAAATTGGCATTCTGTGCAGGTCATGAGAAATTGCAAGTATTGTTACCAGTAGTAGCATTATTAAAATTAAGAATTCCTGCAGCAGGGAGATGATGGACACAGCTCTTCTACTGCAGGATGCGGAAAGTTAGCTCAGGTTCTCTGAACTGAGAAGCTGTTGACTCTGAGCTGACCTCTAAAACATGGTGTCCTTATCCAGCAACTTGACTTTGCAATCAAAACATCCTTTTATTGTACTATATAATTAGAGTATATGATTTAATCAACATTTGATTTTGGTTTATTAAGTGCTTATTCACGACTAAGTGGCAATTAAGCATTAAAGTACCTTCAATAAATCCAGGAACTTGATAATCATCAGTCATAATAAATTTGTGTCAAGTTCTGCAGGAAGAATTGCAAAAAGTGCTGGAGAGAAGTTTGCCAACTCTTCTTCCTCAACAAACGGATAAGAACTGAAAAGTGAAGCAATCCAATGAGCTGTAACTTTCAAAGACTAAAAATAAACCCCCTTTTCTCCAGCAAATCACATTACCTTCTAATGCTTCAGCTCAGGAGTTTGCTGATGGAATGATGTTCACTGATGCCTGCTATGTAACAATCTACATGCACATACAATTAATTACAAGTCCCTATACTGTAAAAGTTGGTATAGGTGGCTAAAATATACTGCCACATTAATAACCTTGCCCTACTCGATAGATAGCCAAGGAGTTGGGGTACAACTGCTTGATTTGACAGACCTTACCTGAATTGTTCCAGTTAAAAGTGTGACAAGCAGCATTCAGAATTATCAAGCCCTATGAACATTATTTATGAAAGGGTGTCTTAGTAACTTCAACTATATATAGATACTCTCATTTATTTCTCTGCTTTGAATGCTCTACATAAAATGACTCTAAAAATAATAGTATTTTCATTCATAGAATCATAGAAAGGTTTGGGTTGGAAGGGACCTTAAAGATCATCCAGTTCCAACCTCCCTGCCATCAGCAGGGACAGCTTCCACTGAACTATGATTTCCCCCTCCCTTTCTTTAACTTAAGTTTGCTGGAAGGAAGAAACATACTTCTCACTGACCTGCATTTCATACAATCCAGCCCAAGAAAAAAGAAGAAGAAAAGAAAAAGATGGATGCCAAAACTATTTGTGGTGCATTAGCATTATAGTAGCACCCAGAAGTTGCTGACTGTACTCGGGGACAGTTGTGTCACAACATGTGTTGTGGTTTTATGCAAACACAAAGATTCTTGTTTTAAAGAACTTGCTGTTTAAGTACTTGACCTGGGTCCTAAAGTACATGACACTGAAACTCAGCTTTGTGGAGACTACTTCACTTTCTTTTAAGGTGGGGATCATAAATATTCCTTTCTGAAAATACCTTTTGTTTTAAGTTCTGTCTATAAAGTAACCATCAAGTGTTACAAGTGATCTCTGGAACAACCGCTGTGCAATTACTGTGGTGAACTTCACAGATGCGTTTCTACCTAATATACACTGTGACTCAGCAGCGTTGGTGTGCTAGCAAGGAACTTGTACTTTCTGTTTCTAGCTGGATTCATCTGGGAGTACTGAATACCAAATCCACGGCTGGAGAAGTGTGTCATTCCACTTGATCTTGCAGCTGTTTTTGCTACGTGAGCAATGAACAGAAGGTATTTGTTGAATCTGCAGCAATGCTAACCCCTGGGAAAGTTGGATGAAAAACTACTAACTAAAGATATTTCTCATTGTAATATTGATGTTTAGAATACAGTCTTAAGTATTGTAATGTATATGGTGTTAAATTCAATATTGTCTTCAGTTAAAATCATATGCACCTTGTTTTGAAATTTTCAGAACAACTCTCACCAATTTGAGCAGTGATTAGTCCTGGCCAGACTTCAGCAGGACCAGGCTTCACAACCATGATGGAAAGTATTTACTGTAAAACAATAAGCACATAATGTGGATCTTTGTGCTTTCATGTCATGTGCTGAGGTATTTTTCCATCTTCAATGCACCATGGAGGGAAAAAAAATGGTCTCTAAAATAATTAAGAAGCAAAAATAAACAAAAAAGGGCACTTTTTCATGGCACTTGAGTTGGTCTGTCTTCTGTGATACCAGCTTGGATAAAAGGTTTGTGAGCTGTGCACCTGTGACTCCTCACAAATACCAGTAGCTGTATTAATATCTGGTCCTCATAAACTATTTAGAGAGCAGACTTTAAGCTGAGATCTGGGTGAATCATCAATGGCTCTGTGAAGGTGACTCTCTCACAGCATTGCAGAGCGATCACAGATGTGAGTGTTCTCTACTCCCAGAAAGATTACCTTGTCAGTAGGTACATGAATAGCTGCAGTAATAAAAATAACAGTAGTTATAGCCAAGCATGTAGAATTAATTAAAATTTTGCACACTACTAGTGGCAGGCAACGGAAATTGTCAGTATTTTGAAGTATCTTTTGATGGACTTTCTGCTTTTGTTACACATCAGAGTTAGGGCCGTTAAAGTGAGGTACAAGTTATGTTTTTATAGATGTTCTGTGGTTATTATCCATGTGAATTGACCACTTTATTTGGTTTAGATTAAGCTCTTCTTTATCTTGCTAGAAAAATATATAGTCAGTTCAAATGTTTAGATTTTAATTTTTAAAATAGCAGTGGAAATGAAGCTGGCAAAAATATTTCCATGTTTAAAAATACTTTCTGAAATAATTTACATATTTATCTATTATATTGGGAATATTACTTACCACAACTGACAACATTTTTCAGAAAAGACCACAAATCTGATTTTAGGTGGTACAAAAAAAAAAAAAAAAGTACAAATTATGTTTCTCACTGAGTAACATCCATCTAAGATAAGGGACTAATGCAATACTCTGTATTTAGTGCCAGACAACTTTAATGCTGAACAGTGAAGTAAGAATAGAACAAGGGATTTTGAATTCTCACACTTTGAGCAATATTAAATAAAAAATGAAAAGAAACAAATGTTAAGCATGGTATCCTTCTTCTAATAACCTGTATGTGCTGGCCTACTAAGTTGTAAGTAAAAAAAAAAAAAAAAGAAAAAAAAAAAGAAAAAATTATATTTGGAACTTTAATTGGTAAAAATAAGGGCCTGGAAAAATGTAACAGCAAACTGAAGGAAACCTAACTCTCCTGCCTCTGTTCTTGTTTGGATCCCTCCCAGGAAATAATCCTTCTTTCTATTCCTGCTTTCCTGGAGAACAGCAGCTCTGTATGGCATGCCAGCACAGCTCCACGAACACATCAAGCTGAGGGACTTGTGCATCTCCTTCTGTAACCCCATTAGTCTGGCATTTCCCTGCTGCTCGATAAGTACTATTTTTAAACACTGTCAGCTACTGTTAAAAAGCTATAATGGAAAATTCAGTCCCCGATCCCATTGTCCAGATCTGATCTCATGTGCCACATGCACAGAAGGGAGCAGGAGAAATTGTGACCAGTGCAGCTCTTAAATGAACGCTTGTAGTGGGCTTTCTTCTTTGTTTCCCTAACATAGGGAAGTCTAAAGGTTTCAAGCTGGACAAAGATCACAGAATGGTGGGGTTGGAAGGGACCGCAGGAAATCATCCAGTCCAACCCCCCTGCCAAAGCAGGTTCCCTACACCAGGTTGCACAGGAAAGTGTCCAGGTGGATGTTGAACATCTCCAGAGATGGAGACTCCACACCCTCTCTGGGCAGCCTGTCCCAGGGCTCTGGCACCCTCTCATAAAGAAGTTTTTCCTTAGGTTTGTCTGGAACTTCTGGTGTTCCAGTTTGTGCCCATTGCCCCTTGTGCTGTCACTGGGTAATACTGAAAAAGAGCCCAGCCCCACCCATTTGGCCCTCACATTTCAGATATTTATAGACATTGATCAGGTCCCCTCTCAGGCTGCTCTTTTCCAGGCTGAAGAGTCCCAGCTCTCTCAGCCTCTCCTCATACAAGAGATGCTCCAGGCCCCTCCTCATCTTTGCGGCCCTACAGCTGCCAGCAAGGGTATCCTATTTAATAAAATAAACATTCTGACATGCTCTCATGTGCACTTTATGTATGTATGTGTGTGTGTATATTTAGGGACATGGTTTAGAGGTGGACTTGGCAACGTTAGGTTTATGGTTGGACTCGATGCTTTTAAAGGTCTTTTCCAGCCAAAAGGATCCGATGGTTCTGTGGGATCCAATAGACACTCAGTGCCTCATTTCAGAAGCAGCACACTCGTCAAGAGACAGAAAATCACGGAAGAGGACGATTTTCATTATTAAAGGCCAAATGCTCTCGTTGCTTGCGAGCCTTTTGGGTGGCTCTTGAACTCTGCTCTGTCGAACATGAGATCATCTTCTTTTCGAGGTTGTCAGGGTGGGTGCCAAGTGAACCGGAGCCATGTCTGAGGGCGGGCACAACTCCAGCCGTCAGGCCCTGCTCGCCGCCGGCAGCCCAGGCTCCCTGGGAACGTGCAGGCTGTGGCCTGGCACCCACCGCGGCCCAGCTGGAGCCCCGTGGGCCGGTCTCCGCGATTCTATCACCCTCCTTCCCCCGTCACAGGCCGCTAATGGCGCCGCGTTCCCCCAGCCGCGGCTCTCAGCGCTGCCCAGCGGCGGAGGCCCCGCCCCCTCGGTGCCATAGCAACCGGGCGGGGCTCTCGGTGTGCCGCGCGCTGCCGCCGGGAGCCAATAAAGTTGTGGCGATTGAAGAGTCGGAGGCCACGCCCCCTCCGCCGCCTGCACCAATCCCCTTCCTCTGCGCCGCTTCCTTTCCCCGCCGCCGAGGAGGGAAGATGGCTGCCGGCACACCGGCCGCGGCAGCCAATGGGGTGGCTGGGGGGGGGCTGCGGGGGCGGGACGCGCGCGGCGGTGGAGGCCGGCGGTGGGGGGGCAGGGGAGGCTGTGAGGGGCCGGGGTGCGGAGCCCGGGCCGGGGTAAGCGGCCGCCGCGGGGGTGGGGGTGTTCTGTGGGGCGAGGGGGCCGCCGTGGGCAGGGTAGTGGCTGCCGTGTGGGCGTTGCTGTGGGGAGGGTCTCGGGGAGGGGACGGGGGTTCCTCTGGTGCGGCTGGGGAGGGGCCCCGTGGGGAGGCGGGTGCCCACGGCGGGTGGTTTGGGCTGGGGGCACAACCGCCCAGAGATACCCAGTGTGTCGGGGCTAGAGGGCTCTTGGTGGGGGTCGTGCTCTGTGAGGAGAGAGCGGCGGCTCCTCCAGCTTCGTTCCCTCACCGCTGCCTTTTCGTTTTCCCTCAGGCTAAACCGAACCGTCTGCTTTGCTGATAGCGATGCTGTCTGTGCTGCTGGCCACGCGTGGATAAAAACACTCGGCTCACACTGTGAGTTTGTCCTGTTACACGGTGAAGCCTGGAAGCTCAGAAAAATGAGCTATGCTCTCGCAGTACTCTGAGCAGGGGGCAAGGGCTGGTCAGGGTTGGCATTGGCTTGGTCACCCTTTCCAGCCTTGCTGCTGTCCCTGGGAGTGAGTGGGGTAGGACTGAGCCTGGCATGGGCACTGGGTCAGTGTATTGCTAATTTGGGCAGGCACATCTGATCAGAGTTGTAACTGGCCAGTTGTGGGCTGTCAGGGTTAAAGTCAGGACCTGTATTGGGAGATAAAATATATTTATTAAGAAGTTACACTGGTAAGTACAAGCTTAACCTCACTTAGGTTTGGTGAAGATGGGCATCTTTTTTAATAGTAACAGTCTAAAACAAACAAATCTGGAGAAGGTCAGAAGAAGGAATAAAAGTTTTGATTTGGGTTTTTTGTTTGGTTTTATACTCCCCTGGGAAAAAGTGAAAACAAACTTTTTTATCTTTTTGAAGAAAAAAAAATAGAGAAGCTACTGCTAAAGGTATAATACATATATCCTTAAATGATGTTTTGTATAACCAAAAGGTATTTCAAAGTATGCTGTGTTGGAGTATTAACTTTTTCCTGCAAGGTGCTGGGAGTGAAATTGTCAATACTGTGTTAAGGACTCATATTGGTTGCAGTTACATAATTCAAAATTCATTTTCCCTAGAGATGTATTATGTATTCAAAACAATGCAGAAACACAAGATCTTTTCTTAGTATGCTGGTTTTGGGTCTGTAAAAACTTTGGTCTCTCAACTAAGCCATGTTATTGCCTTTTGTTTCCTAACATTTTGAATGGGTTTCCTGTTTGAGAGCAGTCATCAGATTCAGTGAAGTGCCCAGGCAGAGCAGCTCCTGTAAGATAATTGTTATTATCAGTAGAGTAACTGAAAAGGTTTCTGTTCATGTGTATCCCAAGGACTGCTTTCTAGTTGCTGATTTTATCTAATGCTTGTTTAAAGTTTGCTTGTTGGTTTCTGTTTGTTTAAAGACAACACTAGCTATTTGCCTTTTCCTTCAAATATCTTTTATGGGGTCAAGGAACAGCCTGGTAGGAAAGGTGGGCCTTGGACTTCTCATCAGCCTCTGTGGTCATAGACAGTGATGCAGGGCCTGGCTGTTTCTTATGTGTTCTTGGACTCTTTGGAAACAATTTTCTTCTTTTTTTGCCACATAAAGAGTTCTGCTGTACAGGGGTGATGATGGTACTGGGATGATCAATGATGTTCAGGTAGCTTTTTAAATTCCCTAAGTATAAGATTTTGTTGTTGTTTGTAATTATTTTTATTTCACTGTATCAGTCTTGGGGACAAGACTCCTTTGCTGGACAGCAAAGATCTCATCTGATACAGGTCTCTTCTGTACCTGACTGTGTGTGAGGTTTTGTGTAAAACCAGATTGCTGTTACGTGCTGGCAGCACTTCCCAGCTGGATTCTGCAGCTTGACATGCTTTCACTGTGACTATACAAATAATGGGATTTCTGAGCTTTTCTGAACAAAAGCAAAGCAGAAGGAAATCAGCAGTATCATGCTGATAGCCATGTTGATGTCAAGTTTCCTGTGTAGACTTGTAGGACTTGTAGAATCACCTCAAGGGAGCTGATTCTCCTGCTCTACTCTGCTCTCATAAGGCCCCACCTGGAGTACTGTGTCCAGTTCTGGAGCCCCCAACACAAGAGAGGGGGACCAGTTAGAACAAATCCAGAGGAGGCCATGAGGATGACCCGAGGGCTGGAGCACCTCTCCTATGAGGACAAGCTGAGAGAGTTGGGGCTGTTCAGCCTGGAGAAGAGAAGGCTTAGGGGAGATCTTACAGTGGCCTCCCAGTGCCTGAAGGGGCTACAAGAAAGCTGGGGAGGAACTTTGTAAAAAGGGAGTTAGTGAGAGAACAAGGGGAAATGGCTTTAAGCTGAAAGAGGGTAGGTTTAAATTAGATATTAGGAAGAAATGCTTCACTATGAGGGTGGTGAGACACTGGCCCAGGTTGCCCAGAGAAGCTGTGGCTGCTCCTTCCTGGAAATCTTCAGGGCCAGGCTGGATGAGGCTTTGAGCAACCTGGTCTAGTGGAAGGTGTCCCTGCTGATGGCAGGGGGTTGGAACTGGATGATCTTTAAGGTCCCTTCTAACTCAGACCATTCTATGATTCTATGACTTGGTTTTAATTGGTGAGTGAAAAGACATCTTTGTGTGGGTCAGCTTCTGTGTGGTGACGTCTGTTAGTTAGTTTTTACACCAGACATAAAAAGAGTGTTGACACTTGTGAATCGGAGACCGGGCAAGGCCAGGATTTGGAGATGAGTGTGCTTTGGGACTCGCAAGCAGTTTAGTGTGAGGTGGACCATGGAGAGCATAAGAAAGGCAGGAAAAGGTCATGGTGCTTGTAGCTATGTGGGGTTAGGAAGTTCAACCTCAAACATGCCTTTGCCCTCTTCAGATTTTGGCCTGACCCACTATCCACTTCTCCCTTAGCTCTTGCACTTCTCATCTTCCTGTGTTGTCCCTTAACAGAAGGGTTACATAAATTCTTGCTGGTGCATTTTTGTCCTGCCACCTCCTTTTTCTTCCCCTTTCTTCCCCTCAAAGCTGCCCTCTGACTGTTCCATCCTTCCTGCCTGAAGCTAGTGAAGCCCTGGGAAAGGACAGCTCTACTGCAGCCCTTTGCACTTACAAACCAAGTGGAGTTGGTGCTGGTTTGGGTCTGGTAGAAGCACTTCTTGTGAATTTGTGGGGCTGGTGCGGTCAGCGTGTAGAGATGGGGCATGTTCAGTGCAGTCTGTAAGGAAGTTTGGAGCATTCCATTTCGAGCTGGTTAGTTAAATAGATGTGGATGTAACTTGGTGCATGGATGTGACCAACCAGAGTGTGTTCTGTTAGCTTCTAAAATAAATGTGAGGGATTGTGAAATGGTGTATAGAAGATTGTTGTTTTGGTAGATAAAGCTTTAGACTGGGAGTGAAGCATGTCTGATGCCTTTGGATTAAATTTCAGTCATTTGGATGAATTGCTTCTATGATGTATTTTTGCCTTAGCTGATACTTTGATGCAAGTTTCAACAAAATATTTTGGTGAGGACAAAGCAGGAGATGGGGGTGGACAGCCCCCTGGAAAAGGAAAGCAAGCCAATCTATAGCCATGAAAAAATTGTGCTCAAATCACAGGACAAAGTAAGTAATTTCATTAAGCTGTTCTGAAAGTCCCAGCATAGAATGTGTTTTGTATCCTGTTTCTAGATGCTACAGGATATTCAAGTGTTTTCAACTATCAGAATATTTTGTAAGTATTGACAGGAAACAAATATTGTGCAGCTGTCCATTTTAACAAGTTCATATTAATATTTTCTTTAAAACTCTTCAACCTGATATGTTTGTACTCTATTTTGTTATGCCAGGTATTTTAAGTCCAGAAGGACTATTGCATTATCTAGTCTGATCTCCTTTGCAAGACAACTCGTCTGTGATGTTGTTTATACCCTCTACAGACTCTGCATAAATTTATCTCCCCTTTTCACAGTAATCTCAAGGCACTTCTTGCAGGCTAATAATATTATCAGATTTTTGTTATTATTCTTATTACACTATCTGCTTCCTTTAAAATGTTTTGAGGTGACCTTACTGGTTAGTTTCAGATTAAAAGTTGCAACAGAGAGAGGAATGAAAATATTTTTAAACTTCTTAGTTCCTATTGTTTTGCTCTTTGAGACTTCTTTTATATAAGACTGCACTGTGGCCTTATAAGGGCACTTGCTATTTTTCTTTAATTCTCTAGTTTTCCAGCTAATGAAAATGTAATGAAAAAATCAAAGTTAAAGAGTTCTGGTTCGTTTAATATAGCGACTGAATCTTATCTGTTAAAAAACAGCTGCATTTAAACACCCATAATTTTTACACTGGTTTAAACTAACTGATTCAAAAAGTTAGCTTTGAAGTAAAATTACTTTTTTGCTTTATTATGCTTGAGTGTAGCAGCAATTCAATTTGAAAATGTTGAGCATCTTTCTTGCAATTTCACTTTGCTTTTAGATGGATGAATGAACATACTGTTAATACCTGTAGCCACTGCTGATATTTTTGCTTCAGGAGAATCTTCATATTTTTTCTTTTTTTTTAGTTGATTAGCAACTTTTCTGCAGCTACCCATAATTACTGTGATCTTTCTTTTTTCCAATGACTGTTATTTCTAGGCAAAATTATTACCCTGCTTCCCATTAAAAGTAAGATGTAAAAGTGCTGTGCAATTGGTAAGCAGTTAAATTGGTGAAATGACAACCCAGCATTTACCTAAAACTGGCAAATTGCTTGCTAGATGGAGTTATGTGCTGGCAGTACCTGGAACAGAAAACTTCACATACTGATCACTTTTCAATAACTTGAGGATCTTTTAGTGATAAGTACGTGTGTATGTTTGCTGTGGGAGTGACAAGAGAGCTGGCATTAAGTGTTATTATATGTTTGTGGAATTGGAAGGGATGAGCAGGCAGCTGTGAAAGCAAAAATTCTTGTTTAGAAACATACAACTCTTTTACTATCAAACCTGAGTTTAGTTTTGCATATGGTTTCTGGAGGACTTTTTTGAGGTAAGTGAAGCTGATTTTGGTTTACTCAGTATCTGTCATATCTAAGGAAGTACGTGACTCAGTTTTGAAAGGTGGTAGAATAGGTTTAAGGAAAAATTAATTCTAGTGGTTTAATGTCTTGGGTAACTATTAACATGAAGGTGTATTGAATGTTCCTGCTTCAGGAATGGTTGTAGGAGCCAGACATGAGTGTAACAGACTGAAAGAAGGGTTTTTTAAGTTGTTGGATTTGGTTTGTATCCCACCCTTCCCAGGGCAAACTTAGCAGTGAGTGTTTCTGGACTTGACACTTGCTGGAGGCTTAAAGAGCAAATACAACAGCACAGAAGTCAGTTGTTCCCTGTGTGCTTCTGTGTGCGTTGCATGGAAATATGAAAGTTGCATCTTGTGGTGTCATAAAGTCTGAAAGAACAACAGCTCTGAATTGAATTCACATAAAAGAGGCTTTAAAAACGAGCATGTAACTTATTTTTAATTTATTTTACAGATCAGAAAGAGAAAGTTACAGTGTAGTTTGATGGTTTTTGGTTTTTTCTTCAGTTTTTGGTGCTAGACAGTTCTAAGTGAAGGCTCTGAGTTTTGGTTAACAGTCTGATTTCAGAATCTGAGGCTTTTAAAAGGAAGACAAAAATGCTGGTACCTTAATAACATTCTTTGCAGTACTTCAGGCTCATTTCCTATGCCTTGCATTCTAAATTAAGTTGTTTGTTTTTTTTTTTTTCTTGAATGCCACTCTGTTAAGGAAACAGCTTATCGTAACCGATAAAAATTAGTGGAGGACTATATAAATGTAATAAGAAGAGTTGGTGCTCTCCTTCTGAATCGCGTGGTCTAAATCTGAGGCTGCAGCTCGTCGCTGGAGCTGCTGGTGAGTGGTGGTCACCGGTGACATCCAGCGGGCTGAGCGTGAAATAGCAGCGTCGGGAACTGTCACCCTCCTACTCCAGCTGCTGTGGTTGCCGTGGTGCGCGTGTTCTGATGTCGTGTTTACATCGCGCTGAGAGATGCGGTCACTGCAGGACCTAAAGCCTTCAGTTCTACGTTGCAGCCACTGATCAAACATTCAGACTTGAGAGGGAGGCATCGCATTTCCCATGCAGCAGCCTTTGCAAAAAGATGTGGCTGTTTGGAGAGTGTGCTTAGGTCCTTAGACTTTTATCCCCACAATTTCAGGGGCATGGAGAGAGGAAGTCACCCTAAGCTGGAAGTTGTGTTCTCTCTGTGCACACACCTACCTCTTACTATGGTCTTACTATTGCTTTTGAAACTATGCAGCAACCAAATGTTGTGTCTTGCTATTGTCTTTCTGGCAGTGTGGTATCTTCCAGAAAGAAATGACGAGCCAGCTTATCTCGTAGTTGCTTGTTTTTCAGTCTGCCTTGTTCTTTGTGTTCTTTGCTGTGCAAGGGCAGTGGTGGGTGCCAGGCTGATGAGGTTATAAAAGTAGATAAAGGCAGTCAAAGTTTTTACCCCTGCTGTTCTAATTGGAAACTATTTTGAAAGATAAACTTTATAATTTCTGCTCTAAATTTTATTAATGGTCAGTTTATACTCTTAAACTGTTGTGCCAGTATTGTTCTGGAGAAGCTCCCCTCCCTCCTGAGCATTTATTCCTTTGATGTATTTGTAGATAGGAATCGTATCCCCTCGCAGTCTCTGTCTTTGCCAAGCTATACAAGGCAAAGCATCCCAGCTACGTCTTGTAAAATAAACAGTCCATTCCCTGGATCATCTAACCCATCCTCCTCTGCACTTGATTATGGTTTAGTTATCAAGAGATTGGCTTCAACAAAGAGCCCTGCTGGCAACCTGCTATGACCCTGCAAAATATGGATTGACTGAAGTGTTGAGAACAAACATGGCTTGAGAGCAGGGTTATTAAAATGCATAAAGCTCTTGACTTTGCTTTTTATCCTTGTCTTGTTTTGGGGCAACACTGTCTGCCGAAGATGTTGGGAAGATCTTTGTGAATCTTGGAAAAATAAATTCCCCACCCAGGTCCTGGGGGTTCATGGGTGCTAACAAAAGCATATAGGATTGGTTCTGATTTGCTGGCAGGGAGTGTGTATGTTGCTGCATACAGTAGGTCTCTTGATCAGGAAGTGGTAGAGTATCAATACCTACCTACTTGCTCTTTTGTCCTTCCCTTTTGCTATTCCATTTCTTACAACTGAGTCCTAAATCACTCTCGTGGTGAAAAAGAAGTTGAACATGAACTTACAGCGCAGTACGGTGGAAAATCACTGTGCACTTGGATGTTGTAAAAAGGGAAAGTTGGGGTTTTCTTTATTATTTGTGTATGGCATTGGTGAAGCTGGTACTGGAGTGCTGTGTGTGGTTCACGTGTAAACACTGTCTAAAGGCTCTTGAAAACAAAGAGCTGAAGAGAGTACCTTGCCTGGGTAAAATGTGCACATACTTGATGCCTCAGCATCTTTTGTGGAGAGAAGGATAAACTCTTGAACAGGATAGAGTCAACAGAGCTCTAAACCCTTATATTTCAGCCTCTTCTATCCTCCTGTTGTCACTTAGATGACATCTTTTCCTTTTGTCTGCTACAAAGCGTTGAAAATTGAGCTTAGGGCATGAGAAGGATTCAACAGAGCCTCCAGCTGTCAGGCTGTGCACAAAGAGCATGTTTTGGAAATTGATAGTCTGTAAACTGTCATGGGCTTGCAAGGATCTCCAGTTTCTCCTGTTGCTTTGATACTGGAGAGGGTCTGACAGATCACCTTGATGTGGTGGTGTTCTGGATTAGCTAAATATCTAAAACAGCTATTGTAGGAAGTGACAGGTGAAGATACCTTGGTGATCTGCGTGTTCCTGGGGAAGCAAATGAGGAAAATAAGTTGTTTCCCCTGCTTAGGTTTGACAGATGTTTGTGTTTGAGTAGTACATCTGGAACTGCAGGAGGACAGCTTAGGCAGTGATGTTAGCACAGCCTTAGGGATTGCCAAGCACACCAGTGTTGTGTCTGGAAAATACTGGTGCCACAGCGGCGTATGTGTCCAGTTCTGGGCCCCACAGTTCAAGAAGGACAGGGAGCTGCTTGAGAGAGTCCAGCACAGAGCCACCAAGATGATGAAGGGAGTGGAGCATCTCCCTGATGAGGAAAGGCTGAGGGAGCTGGGCCTCTTTAGCTTGGAGAAGAGGAGAGTGAGGGGTGACCTCATTAATGTTTATAAATATATGAAGGGTGAGTGTCAGGAGGATGGGGCCAGGCTCTTCACAGTGATGTCCAATGATAGGACAAGGGGCAATGGGTGCAAGCTGGAACACAGGAGGTTCTGCTTAAATTTGAGAAGGAACTTATTTACTGTGAGAGTAACAGAGCACTGGAACAGGCTGCCCAGGGAGGGTGTGGAGTCTCCTTCTCTGGAGACATTCAAGACCCGCCTGGACACCTTCCTGTGTGAACTCATCTAGGTGTTCCTGCTCTGGCAGGGGGATTGGACTGGATGATCTTTCGAGGTCCCTTCCAATCCCCAACATTCTGTGATTCTGTGATCTTCTTACCAGTTCACCAGCAACGTCTCTAGTGAAGGTGGGGACTGTAGGAGCTGATTTAAGCTTGGGTTATTAAGAAGAGAGTTTTGAAAACATAATAGTCTTGTGTTTTGAAGAATGAGCTCTGGTAACAAAGTGTACTTAAGATAAATTACTGTTGTGAAAGAACTTCTGAAATATTCTGGTAGATAAAACATTTTATCTCATTATAGGTATTCTGGCACCAGTGTGTGGTAGCAAGAGCTATTTTTCCTGCTGTAGCTAAGTTTCTTTATATCCTTTTATTCTATTTGCTGCTAAATTTGGGTTGAAATTTCCCAGGCTTCCTATGGTGTAGAAACACATTCTTTGGAGAGTTTAAGCACAATTTCCTAATATTTGGGAAGAATCTTCTTATTTATTATTTACAGGTTTTTTTATGAGGACATTGGTACCAAGTGGCAGTGTCTAAATTGAAGGAAATAAATGGTGTTATTTCAGAGTCACTAAATGATTCATGCAGCTGCATAACTGATTTTTTCCTTTCACCTTTCTCTGTAGGGTGGGTTGTTGGGGTTGCCCATTCATCTGGTGGTTTTGTTCAACTTAAAATGGCCCTGAAAAATCACCGTTCTTGGAGTCCTTTCTTGTAATCCCAAACTTGAAAGGACATCAAAGCACTTTCTCATTGTGGAATTTGCAGGTGCACTGCAGCATTACTGTGACTTTCACATTTTATCTTGTACCATAGATGTTCAGAACAAGGTTTTTTCTTTCAAAAAGCTGCTGCTGACTCTACTTACTAATGTTTGTGTATGCAGGTATTAGGAGTTAAGCAAATACTGTCTTTGTTTCACTGATTAAGAAAGTAAAGAGTGAATGTTACAGCTTGCTGGGAATTACTTAGTAAGCTGTTCTGCCAGAACCAGGACTAGTAAGTGTTTGTAGGCCAGGTTCTTGTTCAAATCCACTCAAATCGCTTTATTTCTGTCTTCCTTATCTGTGGGATGTCCATCTTGGTGCATAGCTCTAGCGCCAAGTCCAACAGCAAACTGCTTGACCTTTTAACAAAAGAAAATGCTGTTAGTGAGGAAGCATGTGAGGAATAGCTCAGAGAAAGGTATGAACCTTCTCTTAGCTGCTCATGGTTATACTGTGGCAACGTGAGTGGAGAAAAACTTAATACTACACACAGAACACTGTACCTTACGTGTTTGATTTCCAGCAGTTGCTGGTTGTATGTAATTATAGAGTCTGATTAGTTCTGTATCTTCTCTCCTATGTTTGTGGTTACAAAAAGTAATGTCAATATGGTGTCTACAGTGGGAGGTGCTCACAAGAGAAAGGAAATGACTTTTCTGTGGTCACTGTGGTCTGATGAGATAAGCACAAATGCAGAAGGCTGAGACTTGGAAGCTCTTCAAGTTTTGCAGCAGGCTGGCTGAACAGCTGTGGTTACAGGACAGGCAGACACCAGGACACAAACATGCTGTCTTCTGAAGCTCTGAGTTTTCTAGCACCTGCTGGAGTTGGGAGCGTCGATGTTTGCATAGCACCTGGACAGTGAAGTCTTCTGGAGCGGTTGGGTGTACACATTGTCCACCTTCTGCTCTTCATAGGGATGTTAACTGGGTCCCAGGTCTCATTGTAGGAGGAGGTGTTTGTTAGAGAAAGGGTGAGGGTCACAGAACTTGTCATGACTTCCCTGGTAGATGTTTACCCTTCTTTTAGAAGGTCAGCTGGATCCCTCACTCTGTGTGTTGTCAGCCTGCTGGGCTGGAGTACAGGTGAGGCACTGTCTGTGCCTGGGAGGAGAAGGGAGGAGCAGTCATAAACCTCACGTTTGACCCCCATCTCAGCGACTTGCTCCAGTGCAAAAGCCAAAGCCCAGCACTGGGACACTTTTCCTGGCAGCTCTTGCCCATTCTCTAGAATCCACCTGAGGATGCAGAGTTTGTTGTTTATCTGTTCAGAGGCCATGAGTGTGCAATTTAGCACAGATTAGCTTTTGCACAGGGTTTTTAAATACACTGTTCTTTGCAAAAATAAAGAATATATAGAATTTAGAACGTAAATATCCTGACTGTAGTATCTTTCTGTAATTTAACCTTTGCCTGGGAGTCTTTCGAATCTGCCTTTAGAAAATAGGATTGCTTCTGCTGCAGCTTCTGTCTGCTTGATCTGAGAATAGCCATGAGAGTAAAATAGAGCATCTCTTATCCTCTTTGCAGTCTCCTTTATTGGATGACCACCTCATCAACACCTGGAGGCAATAACATCCTCTACCTGGTGAGGTCACTGCTAGGAAACCTCCCCCTCACAAGGAAGTTCTTGCTCAGATGCAGTTGCTCATGTCAGTGTGATTTCATTGACACAGCCCTTACTTTGCTGCTCCTCTGTTAGTAGGTCTGGATGAAAAAAAAAGATTGAAAAAGGAAAATTCTCCAACATATGTGAAGTAATGTTTGACACAGCTTCTTAGAGTATTCAGAAACTATTCTTTCCTGTGTTTTATGTTAGGGTCTCCTAAATTCTTCTAGAGAAGGTAGTTTAGCTATCTGAGCATCAGATTTTAATAATTTTTACTTAAATTTGAAGCCAAAATTAGTAATTTGAGCGTTTTTAATATCTTCATATAGTGTTTTCTGGCTTATTTGATTTTTTTTTTTTCATTGTACATTGGATTGTTCTACACTTAGGTTTTTCTTACAACGGCTTGTCCTCTGTGTCCTTTGCAGCTCTTTACTATCTCTTTTTTGATTCATGAATTTGTATCAATAGGCTTTCAGGTACTCGAGTACCTGAATGTAAATTCATTGAAATTTGGAGCTGAAATGCCTAAATTTTCTAAATCTCCCCTGCCTCCACCATATTTTTCAGTGCTGGATGCAAAATCAGAATAGGTCTTTCTAGTTGCAATGCAAAATCTTACACCAAAAAACCTAATTTTAAGTCTTATTTTGATGAAAATATTCAACATATGCCTTTCATGATTTATGCATTTAAAATAATCCCTAGTCAAATACAAAAGTTGTTTTTTGTGTTCTCTCTCTACAGGTATCTAGATTCAAAAAGAGATTTTGTTTCTGTGTTGGCATGCACACCTGCTTATGCCCCCAAAAGATGAACACACAGAAGTTGTAGTTTCCTTTTTTATTTTTAAGTTACTGAGCCCAAAGCACTGAACACCTCTGACTTTTTCCTTTTGTTCTCTCCTAGTTCTGACTCTTTTGTTTTGTTTGTGGGTTTTTTTGTTGTTTTTTGGTTTTTGTTTGTTTTGTTTTCCTCTAACCAGTACTGCTGTTCAAGGCCATTTCCTTGATTCTCTGTCCCACCCACAGCTCTTCTCTCCATTGCTGAACAGGATTGTGCCCCCAAGGTCCATGCTGCTGGGAGGGTAGGATGGAATTGAGTTCAGGGAAGGCAGATACTTTGGTAGACCTCATTTTTTTGCTCTTCCCATAGACTCTGTTGTGGTAGTGTTTAATCTTCTTCCTCCTTTCTGCTCTCTTGATACAGTCTTTCTCTCTACTGCACATGCAAAATTACCAGGAGTTTTTTCTTGCTGTGCTTTAAGTTTGGAAACTAGATGTAGCTAATTTGAAAGGCTGAAATAATTCTCTGGGCAGATTACATCTTGTCTCTGCACTTCAGCGTAACCTCTCACGTGTCTTATTCCACTCCTGCTCGATAGACTAAATGCTATTTTCTTTGCCTTAAATTGGCTTTGTGGGAATGGTGGAAAAACACCTTATCTCCTTGCTTTGGTAAAATAACACAATCAGCTGTAGGAGTTTGTATCCTGCAGAAATGACACGTGCCTGAGGGGTGTTTTGTGCTTCCCCTCAGCGCCTGGGATCACTTGGCTGATCCACCCTCTGTTGTGAAGCGGAGCCGGTGAGGAGAGGTCTCTGAAGGCGTTTTGCGTTAGCGAGGCGCAGCGTGCGAACGCCTTCTCCTCAGCCAACTTTGCGTTTTCATTTTCAAATGCAAACCACATGTGATGGTACACACATGAATTGTTTTCCACTGCCCAGAGCTCCAGGTTTGTTCTTAGGTTGTTCTTGAACTTTTAATAATGGTGAAAATAAAGGGAGGGTCTGTTTGTATTGTTTATAGTAGGAAAGAACAGTGCAAGATTTCATCTACTGCTGTTCAAATCCCTTGCTATTTTTGGTATTTGACCTCTGCCTACAAGATTGCCAAAACTACAGGTTGTTTTCATTTTTATGACGTGTTTCTACCCTCCTACTCGTAAGTTACTCTTGCGTACTGATTAAATCTTTGAGGCAATGTTCCATTTCTCCCACATTTTCCATCGTATTTTTCAGAGAGGTAATTTAATGTTTCTATGTGTCGTTGAGCTAACGTTCCCTTTTGGAAATGAGAACTATGCAATTTGGCAGCATCTTGTGTACACCACTGAAAGGAGAAGGAAAATAACTTATGAATTGCTGTTTTATTTTTTTAAAAAGACTTTCTGGATTAGAGAGGACTCCTGAGCCTTTTGGCTGCAGTTGAGACTGCGACGTTCAGAATAGTGCACAAAGAGCATGGCAGGATATGCTGAGACAATATTCAATGTTTAGCTTGTGTGGATGGGTACTTACCTTTCATTTCTCTGTCATTGGAAAGGCCAGAGAAATGGCCTTTCTAGTTTCTAGTCTTGCTGTACAGTTGTCTCCACACTCTACTAGTGAGATATACATAACTAAGGGCTCTGAAAATCCTGTCCTTCCTCTTTGATGTCCCTTCCACTTTGTTCTAAAACTCAACCTTACTTCTTTTAAAGGAGCCTTGTAGGTAAAAATATTTTAGGTTATTTGAGTACTGAATTTATTCTGAGTTCCCAAGATGTTTTGAGTGTCCTTCAAGAAGCTTTTTGTTTCTGGTAGTTGTGATATCAAGGAGCCATGCAGGGGTTGCGTATAACTGTGAAGTTAATTCATAGAAAAGATCACACAGATGTCATTCTGGAGGACTAGATAGGGTAACACAGAAGTTTCAGGGTTAATTTATGGAAAGTGGCTTTACCTTGTGCAGAGGATTGGGGGGTGAATGCAGATGAGAGATGCAGCTGTTATGTATGAGGAATGGTGATCAGTGAGGGTGGGATTGGCTTCTGTTTCAGACACAAGTGATTAGCCACAGCTAGACACCTTCAGCCAGAAACTTGTGTGTCATCCAGGTGGTGTTGTTTCCCTGGCACCTTTACATCACCTGGACTTTGCCTGTGTTGAGCCTGTAGATGGAAAACATGGGCCATGATGAGATGGAATAAGTGAACTGAATTTAATTAACTACCTCATGTTCTGAGCAAAGAAGGTACCTTGGGGAAAGAAGAGTTTTTGGCCAGTGCTATCTCTGCCATTTCTTCTGAGACTGGAACAGTTCAAGAGCATGCTGCCTGTCCCCTTGGAATTCTTGGTGTCAGTTTGTCACATTAACATGAGCAATTTTCCTCCTTGATCATCACAGCTGGGTGTTACACTATATCCAAATTGCAGCAGGTTTCAAAGGTACTGACTTTGCTAGAGGATTCTCGGTGACCATAGCAAAGCAGATATCTGTGCTGTCGAAATTAAGGAGTGCTAAGCCAGAAGTGCTTGAGTTCTGCAGTGCAGAGCACCGTGTGCGTTGCAGGTGGCTGCAGTCCAATGCTTAGTTATCTTCTATTGTGTTTGGAAGACCATTGTTTCCTATTTGTCTCATAAATTTAACACAGATCCTATTCCTGCCATTTAAACTTTCCCATCAAAATACAACAGTGACTTCCCCTTCTGAAAAGGAAGGACTGGCAGCTACACCCTGAAGTTTGAGCATGAATTGTTTATATAACCTTCAATCACAATTTCATAATAGTCTGAAGACTTTCCTTACTAGGGCAGACATTTTACTGAGTTTTTAGCAAAAACCTGGCTGCCATCAAATGCGAGTATTAACATTTCCTAGTTGTTGCAGTGGAAATAGAATTGAAAACTGTACCCTCCAGCTACCTGATGATATAAATTGCACATTGATCTGGAAACATAAACAGCATTTTCTGGTATTTCAGAGCCACTGTACTTCTGTCATTTGGGGCTAAAAGCTAAAGAGCTATCTTGGGCTAATTTTATTTCCCATAAAATATTATTAAATCAGAATGAACATGCTTTTGCAGGCTCCAGCTCTTTACAACTTCTGGGTACTTGTAGAGTTCCCTCAGCCTTCCCTCCCCAGCAGTAAAAGCTCTGACATGAGTGTTGTAGAAACTGTTCATTTGATAATATTCTCTGTCAAAGTCAGTAATATTTAAACAACTGCAGCTTGCTTTCCAGATGGATGATATTTGTCCAGAATGTGTGTGTCTGAGTTTACTTGGCCTTTTGAGTATAAAAAGTCTGAATGTTTAGAACTTGAAATTCAGGTCAGTCTGGGAAACTACATTTTTCTTAAAAAAAGTTTACAGAGAACAATTTTTTTAGTCACTGTAACCTTGCAGGATAGCTGGTTTATGAAAACGCCTTTTTCCACCTGCCAGGATGTGTTTTTGAAATGGCATTTAAATAGAAGCTTCTGTTGTAATTCTTCAGCAAATTGGATTAAGTAAAAGTTGTCCTTGATAATAATATTAAAAGTATTTTTAAATTTAAATTATTAATTTGCATGGCAGTTTAATAGTTTAGTAAATTTTCTTTAAGTTGTTCTGTCTCGACTTTGTGTTACGGTCTTTGAGGTATTTAATTAGCATGGAAAAAATATTGTGTTACAGTATTAGCTGGTGATTTTTTGAAAACAAATTTCAACAAATCCAAATAAAATTGGGCTTTAGCCTTGCATGCAGCCAACAAGCAGGGCTTGAGAACAGTCTGCTTTATGTAATAGTTCTCGGCAAAGCTTGTTCCATTTGAGGACGTACCCAGAAAAGTAAGTCAGGAGCAAGCTCTGTGGGTAGGGTTGTACACAGGCTAATGCCAGAAAACATGTTGAACTTCTCTTCAGAGGGGAAAGGAGTTTCCACAGGATGTCTGCATTTTATGGCAAAAATTACTTGTAGATGTGCTCTGAAAGGTTGCTTTGATGTAGGAGATTAACCTGGGGACCTCACTGTCAGGATATTACTGAGGCAAATAGCTTAGTGAGATTATTTGTGACTTGGGAATTAAGCTTTTTGAGTATGCCTACTTAAGCTGTTTTTTTAAGAATTTGCTCGTTTGTCACATGGCATCATGAATATTTGTGTGTACCAGATAGGAGGAGGGAAAGCAAAATGCTGAAACTACAACACCTAGAAGAAAAAAAAGCAGAATACAGTTTTATCATAGCAACTCCTTCTTTGTTGCTGGCCTTCTATGGACCATTAAAATAATTACCCTAAAACAAGTAATACATGGAAACTTGCTCATTCCATCCCTAAAAATCCAGCTGGAAAAATTTGCAGAAAAATGTGTGATGGGACAGCTGGGAAGGCATGAGAATATTTTCCTACATTCTGGGTCTGCCTGCTTTTTACTCCATTTCTGTTTGGATTTTTTTTCAGAAAGGGTTCTTTCATGCATGAGGTAACTAGGACTGGGTGCTGGCCTAGTCCTTAAGGGAAAAAAAGAGATTTTTGAGCGCTGTTTTACCCTTATTTGCATTACCTGAAGTATCTATACCAGTGAGAAGTCCCCTGGAACCTGCTGTGATTCCCTCAATGTTAGTTTTTTTCAGTGTAGAACAGCAATGTAATTGAACCTGTAATTTTAACAGAAGTCATTTATGTGGATGGTTACACTTACTTAACATACCCCACCTACATCTTTCTTTTAAAAATGATTGTAGTTTGTAAACTCTCTAAAACCATGTGTTGTTTATGATGGCAAATATATCTTTTAGATTTAAATGCTTCAGTACTTTTTCTGACTCTAAATGGATGAAAACCTTTACTGCAGTTACAGAATTGAATTTTCCTTTGTGTTACAGGAAGGAGAACTGTGGGGTTTCTTTGTTTTGTTTTTCTTTAGGGCACACCATTTTTTTAGAAGTGAATCTGTGAATGAGAGGTTGGAGAGAATATTGTTTAACTTTGGTTTTGCTTGGTAAAAATCTGAATTTATGCACATCACTGGAATAACATGGGTTTCCAAGGGGGTTCAGTAGTGCCAGAGAAATCAGTTGCACGAAGAGCCAGCGTTACATGGTTTTAAAGGTGGCTGAAAGCAATTTAGGTGCTTAGGAGAACTGATGGAAAAGGCAAAGGTGCCTCATTCCAGGGAATTCCACTGTTGTCCTGTAGCCTGTGCAGGTGTCTGTGGTGCGCTGACAGGTGTTCATGTGCGTCGTTGGGCACCTAAATACTTGTGAAATGGATCTCATCTGGCCATTTCGGGCTGTAGTTCTACATCATTTTGTTCTTGTTCTCTGCCTGCCTTTTGTGAGTCCCCCAGCAGAAAAGCTCGCCTAAGAAGTCTCCTGCAGTGGTGCTGATGCAGCTGTTTGTGGGCTGTGCCTCTTAGAATCACAGAATGGTTTGGGTTGGAAGGGACCTTAAAGCTCATCCAGTTCCAACCCCCCTGCCATCAGCAGGGACACCTTCCACTAGACCAGGCTGCTCAAAGCCTCATCCAACCTGGCCTTGAACACTTCCAGGGAGGAGCAGCCACAGCTTCTCTGGGCAACCTGTTCCAGTGTCTCACCACCCTCACAGTGAAGCATTTCTTCTTCATATCTAATTGAAACCTACCCTCTTTCGGCTTAAAGCCATTTCCCCTTGTCCTGTCATTAACTGCCCTTATGAAAAGTCCCTCCCCAGCCTTCCTGGAGCCCCTTCAGGTACTGGAAGGCCGCTATAAGATCTCCCCAGAGCCTTCTCTTCTCCAGGCTGAACAGCCCCAACGCTCTCAGCCTGTCCTCACAGGAGAGGTGCTCCAGTCCTTGGGTCATCCTCGTGGCCTCCTCTGGACTCGTTCTAACTGGTCCATGTCTCTCTTGTGCTGAGGGCTCCAGAACTGGACACAGTACTCCATGTGAGACCTTACGAAAGTGGAGTAGAGGGGCAGAATCACCTATCACCTCCCTCGACCTGCTGGCCACGCTTCTCTCGATGCAGCCCAGGACACGGTTATTGGCCTTCTGGGCTGCGAGCTCACATTGCCGGCTCATGTTGAACTTCTCATCTACCACCACTCCCAAGTCCTTCTCTTCAGAGCTGGCCTCAAGCCACTCGTTGCCCAGCCTGTATTTGTGCTTGGGGTTGCCCCGACCCAGATGCAGGACCTTGCAGTTGGCCTCGTTGAACTTCATGAGGTTGGCACAGGCCCACCCCTCAAGCCTGTCCAGGTCCCTCTGGATGGAGTCCCATCCCTTGAGTGTGTCAACCACACCACTCAGCTTGGTGTCATCGGCAAACTTGCTGAGGGTGCACTCAATCCCACAGCTTGTTAGAACAAAAGTTACTTCTCCTCAGGTAGTGGCGATGACTTCGTTTCATTCTCTTTCCACTTGTGGGGAACATCACTTTACTATTTACTTTATAAAAATAATAAAGCAAATTTAACTAAGTGACTTTCACAGGATTCATAGACAGACTATTTAATCTTTTAAGGGGATTATATGGTGTAGTGCTTACAGTCACAAGAGACTGAACTCCTTAACTCAGGGAGCCCTTTCCGGTTCTCTGTTGTTGTAAATGAAGTTGTAGTGGGTAGGACATCGAGATAATTGGATTTTGAGTTCATAAGTCATCTCTGCGCAAGTTGCTTTTTCATACATGTTTTTAAAGCTAATATTACTTCATAATGTAGTAATTAAAACTCACCTTGGATTTTTTGTGACAGGTTTCTGACAGCACTAGGACCAGCATTTGCGATGACCACAGTGGAGAAGATTGAGAAGCAGCTTGCGAGTCTGCGCATAGCAAAACGTTCTACGCTGAGTGAGGAACCTGCTTACCTACTGGATATAGACGTTTCCAAACCTGCTCCGTCTGAGAGCAGTCGTTTTGTGGCAGTTTCGTGTTCCAATAAGTCAGTTAGGGTCTATAACAGGGAAACATTGAACTTCCTGCGGGAGTACAGCAGCCGTCCTGGGACCCTTACCGGCGTCAGATTTGCACGCGCGTGTGACAGCGTCGTGTTTTCAGCGTGCAGTGACGGTGCTGTAAGATGTTGGGATATTCGGTTGGCGACTCAGAAAGCTGTGCAGGTGTTCAGTGGCTATCCTTCCAATGTTTTCATCAGTTTTGATATCAACTGCAATGATCTCATCGTTTGTGCTGGAACAGAAAAAGTTGAAAAGGACACGTTTCTGGTGTTCTGGGATGCAAGGGGTGTTACAAACTGTGCCAGCGCCACTAAAGAACCCTTGGGTGTCTATTCTGAAAGTCACAATGATGACATCACTAAAATTTGTTTTCATCCTACCTCACCTAATTTGGTAGTTTCTGGCTCAACTGATGGGTTGGTTAATGTGTTTGATGTTAACAAGGATAATGAAGATGATGCTTTAATATCAACTTGCAATTCAGATTCATCAGTAAGCTTTATTGGCTGGTCTGGGAAAGATTATAAACAGGTCTACTGCGTGACACACGATGAGGGCTTTTGTTGGTGGGACATGGCTCAGTTAGATACCGAAGAACCAATAACTCTACTGCATATTCTGGATGTCAGGGACGCAGTCTGCGTTGAAAACGACAGCTTACATTACCTGGTAGGTGGCTTGTACCACGAAAAGGCAGACAAACTCTTTCTTATTGGGGGAACATCCACAGGAAACATTCACCTCATCAGCTGCGGCGCCGATGGACTGAGCCTGGTGGGTACCCTTGGTGGAGGACACTCTGCCACGGTTCGCTCCTTCTGCTGGAACCTGACAGATGAGTCCCTGTTGACGGGTGGAGAGGATGCTCAGCTGTTGCTATGGAAACCCGGAGCTGTGGAAAGGTCCCTCGCAAAGAAAGCATCTCTGAAAATCGCTTCTTCCGTGCAGAAGAGAGTGAGAGTTCACAACAGCTCCCTCAAAAGCAGGAAGAAGTAGAATTCTCCAGGTGGGAATCTCGGCTGTGTAGAGTTTCCCTGGTGTTTAATCTCTCAGGCAATGCTTTATTTGGAGGTGTTCTGTGGAAAGAACTGTGATCCTTGAATTCTACCTGGGAGTGGATTTCAGTCATCAGCATTTTTTTGTTTTGTTTTGTTTGTTGGGGTTTTTTTTTTCCAGTTGCTAATATTAATCAGAAAAGAGTAAGTGTTTGCTTTCAAGTTCTTGAACAATATAAAAATGTTTCTGTGGCTGTTTAATGTCTCAGCCAACACTTTTAATGTGTAATAGAAGTCTGTGGCTTGCATAATTTGTTACCTTCCTACTGAAATTCCCTGGCATGTTTTAAAAGCTTTTGTATTTCATGCTGTATTTTACTTTCTTTACAGAGAACTTAATGAAATTGCTCAATATATTAAAAGATTTTATGTCACATCTTAATGCCTGAGGGAATTACTTCTTGATGAAACAGAAAATAAGTGCTATTTTGCAGTGTCAAATCGCTGGTTTATAACAAGGTCATAAAGAAGCAGTTGATGGAGCCATATTTTTCCCAGTAAAGGTATGAAGGTATTCAGCCAAACAGGAACACATGATTCCAAGGAGTTAATTTTGGAAGTGTGTGAGAACTGTTAAACTGGCATTATTTAGGGCATATTTCCTGCATGAAAATACCCAAGAATCTTGGAAGCAGCTTCATTCTCTCCTGGTAAGTGCATCTCTAGAGGGTGTACCTGGAAGACTGGGGAGATCTTGAGTAGGTTAAAGAAATGGATTGATGTAATTATGCCAGTGGTGCTGAAAATCCCAGGTTCTGCGTTGGCAATGAGCTGGTATCACGTGCTACGTGGGAATGTTAAAAACCAAAAATGCACACTGCCCTGTGAGACTGTAGTTATGGAGTTACAGGCCAATATGAGGAGACTTGAACAAAACCTTTTAGAGGTCAGTGAGTGTCCTCTAAGAAATGTTGCTCTCTGCAGAGAGGTTTATGCTCAGACATCTCCCTAGGATGGCTTTGGTTTAGTGTTCCATCAAATACCAGTTTAGTGGTGCAAAAATTGCCCTGTACTTCTGAAACAGTGGAGTCTTTATGCTTATTCTGCTCCACTGGCAGACTGTGATCTGTGCATCTGGATCTGCACACACAATTACCTTCAGCCTTCTGAGGACCATCGCAGTCGAGTGGTGGTTGGTAATTATGCTGTAGTGAACGTATGGGAACTACCACTGAACACAGCACAAGAGTAGTTAAGAATTGCTGTTATAGAATAGTTGGCAAAGGAATTAAGAGGGGTTGGTTGTATTTTTTCGCATGAGGGTGGATAGGTAATTCCTTCCAAACAAGTTTTGAATGTCAAGTTTAAAGGAAACTGTTTCTGAGGTACAGAAGATACCTTCAGTATATGGTTACAGCTGTGCTGAAGGTGTCTTAATCATCTCTGGAAACAATTCCGATTCAACCAGAAGGATCACGTTTCCATGTGATACGTTTTGCAAACTGCTGATGTCCTTCAGCCACAGCTACACATCCATAGTTGTTCTGAGTCTGCCTGTTGGTGCTAATTAAGATGATTCATTTGCTTTTGTTACTGTTGGTTATTTAAAAGTGCAGCTTCAATTTAAAAATGACATTTCTCTAAACTTTTTTTTTTTATTACTTGCTTTAAATCCAAGTTACACCCAACATCCTTATCTGTTGCTTTTCAAATTACTTTGTGCTATTTTGAGACAACTTGGGCAGCGAATGTCAGGGCTGTGACGCACCTGATCATGTGCCCTTTCAGGATTTAATTCTCCCAGGTCACTAGTTATTGCCTGATTCTGTGTAATTCACAGTTTTGTAACTGAGTAAACCAAAACCATCAGAATTCACTTGAATGCCCTCGTGGGCCTGACTTGGTTCAGTAGCAGTAGCTGGGAGTGGGGACCTAAGGAATGATTCTGAGACCTATTTCATTGCAGGAACAATATATAACTTGCTTTTTAGGTGTTTTTCCCACCCTTTTCCTGGTATCTTGACACACCCAGTTGGGTGAGGTCATTGGGTCTGTCCAACATTTGATTTCTTGAAGGCAGTTTTGTGTGCTGGACACAGAACTGCGCAGTGAGGGAGCTTTTGGTTGCCTCCACTTGCTTTCAAGTGTCTGTTGAGTGAGATTCTGATGTCTTTTGCTAACTGTCTCTGAATTAAAGCAGCAGAGATGGGAGTTCTCGCACTGAAGTGTTTGGAGTGTGTAACCTGTATCTGCTACCGTGTTTCAGAATTAGATTGATACCTAACCAGTCAATATCCATCACAATTAACACTATGCTTTTCCCTGAGCTGTTGATTTCTCTATTTTATGTACATACCTAAAACAGATATGGATGGGGAAAAATGTCTGTATGTACCTTAAAATTCTGCAAAAGCACCCAGCAGCTAGCAGGAGACTCAGGCTTGTGTTGCCTCTGAAAATACCTGATTATTTTCTTTTTGTGTTCATTTAATTTCAAGTTAATATCCCTAAAATAAACATAGATGGGAACTACATGTTAACGAGTAATTAGCATTCCTTGCTGTTGTAAACTGCAAACGCTGTTTCACAGAGCACAGGCAGAATATGTCTGTAATCATATAAATAATAACAGACTGAAATTAGGCAGGTGAACTTGTCTGACTGTATTATATCTCTGAGGTTATGGGGATGGCTCTAAGTCGGCTTCAGCATCGTTAGCAGACATTTGACCTTTTAAAAACTTGTATAATTTAAACTATATGCAAGTAGCAGGCATTCAGAAATCGTCACTGTGTGAATTGATTAACCCCAGGGGAAGCTTTAATTCTGGATGCAGTATCAGATTTTTTTTCCAGTAAATGAAAAGTAAAAATCCAGATAGACTGCTGAAGCGCAGCAACCTGTCCGTCTTTGTTCCGAGTGACAGGAGACCCCTGGTACAATATTTCTGAGCAGCAGGAGATTGTCCTGCTGTGAACACGTGAAAATAAACATCCTTACCTTTGGCACATTGCTAAATTTCCCTTTTGTTTCTTTTTCTTTGTTGGTAAAATCCAACCTCCTCCCGTTGAAGATGGGCTCCTAGTGAACAGGAGCGTGCTGCCGCTCGGAGAACTCAACTGTTTCCTCGCGTTCAAATGAGAGACGTCCCCTGCTTGGTGGGTAATCTCAGCAGTTGTTATTGCAGCAGAGCGTAGGATTTCACCCACGCTCTGGGAGTCTGGTGGAAATTATTTGACAAATCTAAATAAAGGTGTGAATTCCTTTCTAGGTGGAATTTAGTGAAGCAGTTGTCAGTTCTGAGATATTTTCCGGTAAATTTGTACGTGGCACGCGGCTTGTGTGATCAGATGGACAGAGCTGCACGTCCACCTTCAGGTCTTAATTAGCAAAGATGCTGATACAGTAAAACGTTTTAGAGACATGAAGTGCAAGGTTCATACTGTGTTTTTGAGTGAGTGCTGTCTCTTGGCCAGCGCTCTGATGTAGCCCATGGGTCCTGCTATTCTGTGGAGCAACACATTTTGTCACGTGGAGTGCTGACTCAAACAGGCTCTTGAAGGCAGTAGAAGCCGGGCACCTACGCGCTGCCACGGCTGCCTGGTGCTGTGTGGTCCGGCAGCCTGGCTGTTGGGACAGACCCAGGCCAAGCCTTAATCAACATTCTATATGGATGGAGTTAATTGCAGTGTCAGTTTTCAGCAAAGCTTTTATACTGCTGAAAGAATTGACACTTTTGGTTCACCTTATAACGTCTCACTGTCTATGCTGTAGTTAATTTTTGCTCTCCATCCCTTTGAAATGCTCTTCTGGTTTTTGTCTTTCATTTGGGGGTAGTAATGAATTGTGTCTTGATGTCAGCTCTTCTGGAGGGGAACGAGACCTGTCCCTTTCCCCCAGGCTCTGCTGTCCTGTGTGTAGGCTGCTGGACCCCGTGCTTCTTATTACACCAAACAAGAGGTGAGATGCAGAGAGAGAAAGGAAAAAAGGGTGTCTGTCCCCTGCCAACCCTCTGACAGGGTCTCTGTCCCCTGCCAACCCTCTGACAAGGTGTCTGTCCAGGGAAGCTCCTCAACTAAGGAGTCAGACCCTTTACCTTTGAAGTAAGTATTATGGCTTACTTGTGAGCTTGGTGGAAGCAGGATAGGACCTTACATGAATTATGCAAGACATAAACACCCTTCAAGCATAAAAGCCAGTTCCTGTTTGTCTGTGAGATGAACAATTTGGCAGCGAAGCGTGCAAGAGAGGCAGAAGGTGTTTGCTCACAGGGGCTGGGTATTCTTAGTTTCTGTGAGTGGTGAGGAGAGCCGCTGGTCGAGCCAGTGCTGCTGCCTCTGCCCTGCAGGAACCTCTGGAGTTTGGGATTTCAAGTGCTATGGAAATAAAGAAGGGAAAAGTGAGTGTGAGGATGACAGCTACAGGGAGCAATTCAGCTTGTGAACTTACAGCTCTCTGGTAGGTGATGATACAGTGCTCCATTCCTTGGTTCCTTGCCAGAATTATTGACACATAACCCAACAGTGAATGGTGAGGACCATGGAATCACAGAATGGTTTGGGTGGGAAGGGACCTTTAAAGGGCATCCAGTCCAACCCCCCTGCAGTGAGCAGGGACATCTGCAACCAGATCAGGTTGCTCAGAGCCTCATCCAGCCTGGCCTTGGATTTTGGTAACTTGTTTTCTATTCCTTTTTCTACACCAGTTTGTAAACTGGCAGAGGTGTGTTGGCTGCTGGGAGCGGAGTGGGGTTAACTTCAGTTCCTGCCATGGACTGCTCGGCCTCAGCGTGCCGTCACCGTGTTCTGTCCTGCTGGGATTTCAGCACATGCCTTTCTTCAACTCTTTTGTCCTCGTGCCTTTAGATCCTTTGAAATCTGTATTTTGAAAGTATATCTACTTTTCTGGAAACTGAATGTCAGAAAATACTATTCTATATACTGCTGCTGTAATCTTGGCACCAATATTTTTATGGGAATATATTACATTTTTCAATTCAATATCAATTTCAGTCTTATTCCCCTCACGTTCTGAATAAAGATTTGATGCTGCTAACATGCCATAAAGGTTGTACTTGAGCAGCCTGTTGCCACAGGAACTCAGAACTGGCAATGAGAAATGCTGGGAGGAGTGCAAGAGGATTCTCAGAGCTAATTTAAAATGATCGTTTGGGGAAGTCTAATAAAAGTGGGGAAAAAAAAGAAGGTCCAGGGAACTCACAATACACAGGAGATCACCAAAGGACTGTGCACCCCAGGCAGTGTACTTGATATTATTAATACTGAGCTAAACTAAAGCTGAAGCACAAATGCAGACCCACAATTCACTTTTCTTTAACACAGGAATTGTTAAATAATAATGGAGTTGGATACCTGTGAGCACAATGGATGCCAGCACGCACTGCAGATCCAGATTAAAAAATACTGAATACACACATTGCAAGTGAAATAGCTGGAAGTGACCAACTTTTACTGGGACTTCTGGGAGGTGCTGCAGAGTAATGTCTGTAAATCGGGTACAGAGGTTCTGATTTCTTTATTTGATTTCAGCAAGAGACAATGGGCAAAAACTGGAACACCGAAGGTTCCAGACAAACCTAAGGAAAAACTTCTTTGCTGTGAGGGTGCCAGAGCCCTGGGATAGGCTGCCCAGAGAGGCTGGGGAGTCTCCATCTCTGGAGATGTTCAAAACCCACCTGGATGCCGTCCTGTGCAACTTGCTCTGGGTGAACCTGCTCTGGCAGGGGGGTTGGACTGGATGATCTCCTGAGGTCCCTTCCAACCCCACCATTCTGTGATTCTGTATTGCAGATATATGAAGAATGAAAGCAGAAAGGTAAACCAAGAAAGTGTTTGTAACGCTGCCTTAACTGTAATTATTCCTGACAAAAGTTACTCTGCTCGTGGATGTAAAGTTTGCATTCAGGGTTTCATGTCTCTTGTCGTATCAGAAGTGAGGGAGGAAGAAGTACGGACCCTGGACTGGAAATTCTGCTTCTGTTGATGCTCTGTCAGTGACTGCCTGGCTGCCTCTGAAATGCATCCCTGGGTTTGAATCTGGTAACAATTTCAGGTGTTTATTGGGTCTCTCAGCACTGCAGAGCCTGTGATGCTCAGCAGAGTGCTGCTGAGGATGTGAGCTGATACATGAGTGGATCGCTGGGTCTTGGAAAACATTGAGGCTTTGGTGAAGGGAACTTGTATTTATACATGGTGATCTCAAATGTTGCTCTAACATTGACTTCAATATGTAAATTTAACAGTTATGCCACCAAATGAGCATTTAGATGCCCAGCAGTTGTATGGGTCAACATGTCCTGGGTTGTTTGGGATTTTTTAAGTCTTTTTGACAAAACAAAGCAGGGAACAATTCTACTTGTCGTTATGCCAGCAGGGCAGAGACAATACCCAGTGGGACAACAGTGTCTTGAATCAACTAGGGTGGCATTTGTGCTTTACACCCCCCCCAAAAAAAGTCCAGCTGAGGCCAGTAGTACAAAATCGAATGTTTATTAGAAAGAAATTAGCAGTTTATAAAACAATCTTGTTTTGCTAAACGAAGACATACAGTGATGAATGGGTCAGAGATATTGAATAGTTCAATACCTATTGAACTATTAACAAGGTAGTTATAAAGACCTTGGGTAGTCTTTTATATGAGTATGGTATTAGAGTGACATGAAGATTAAAAGATTGTCAGAATTAATTCTTGTAAGTTGGGTTGAGCTTCTTGAATCCTAACTGTAGCAAATAGTAGAAAGTATGAAGGCAATTAAGGAATGTAATGGGAGCACAGAGGCACCCCAGCACCAGCCAAGGAATGAATGGTGGCATTTTCTTCAAAATCTTGGCTAAAATAAGCCCAAATCCTTATTTATTTTTATTAGTGTTATTATTTTAACATTTCTGTTGTGGTTTATTGCCAGGATGCCTAGACAGTGAGTGAGCTGTGACTCTCAGTTGTTGCTCAGTGCAGCTTCTCTTCCCTTTATGCATTCACCTGCCACCCAGGACACTTGTGTTTCCCAGTTTGCACCTTACTTCTGTTCCACACGTTCTAAGCCTGCATGTTTATTGTATTTCATTTAAAAATTCGCTCCCATTTATTTTCTAAACTGTTAGAATGCCCCAAGACTGCATTCAAAGGAGACATAACTGAAGTATTTGTGGTTTCTTACAGGGATGTGTAATGTATCAGACACATTTGCTGATTGCTGAGATTTATTAACGTGGTGAAGTTAGCACATGGAGAATTACCCATTTATCCATTAATATGGCAGTTTTAACTCTCTTGTCAATACTCCTTAAATACACACACCAAAAAAGTCCTGAGACTTGATTATAGTTGACAATTTCTGTAGGTCTGGGTGTTTTTAAAGAGTTTGGTTTATGAAACAATTCTGAAGAGCTCTGAAGTATCTTGTAAATGAAAAGCCAGTGTTTTCCAGATGGCTCTATAAATAAATTCGGTAGATTCAGAAATTACAAGGAAAGGTATTTCAAGAGCTCCAGGCGTGTTTTTGCACATAATGCTATGGTGAGCTAACAGAGGAAATGAACTTCCTTTTGTTTGCAAAATACAAAACCCCTGAAGTTCTTAACGTTTTTTCCACACTGCTGGGGAAGGGAAGCTACGACGCAGGTTTTTCTTGTCGATCGCAGTTTTCCACGCGTACCACGTACGTGAACCCTCCTCCAAAACCTCAAAGAAGAAAGGCCACAGTTGGCCCTAGACAGCTCACATGGATGCAAACCAGAGCTTTTTGCTGGGTCACAATCCAAGGTTCAGGAGAACAAAGCGTCCTCGTGTAGCTGGCCTGTCACAGCAGACACAAAGAGCAGTTACTGCTGTGTCACAGTCGTCGTTCCATTCTTCCTACTTAAAAAAAAAAAGTTGGTTTAACTCACTGTGCAATTTGGGGTCATCTTACTACAAAAGGGGAAGAGTTACTGAAGTTCTCTCTAGGAACCCCCTGTATTTGTTCCTTGCCTTGCTTTTCTTGATCTCAAATTATTTCTGTTCCTTAGGCAAAGGTGCACTTGGCAGTTACCAGGATGATTTCCAACTGTCCGGCTTGCTAGCACAAGCGCTGTGACAGCACCAAGGAAACAGGAAACATTATACTGTATTAAAATAAATGTTTTTCATCCCCAAACTGTGGGAATGTCACTGTGTGAGCGCTCTGTTTTGCCTGCTGGGAAGTGCAGAGTGTTACCCCTGCCTGCCTTGTTCCCTGTCTGAAGGCACACAGGGATCAGGTGTACACACACGGTGTGTACGGTGGTCTGGGAGGACCTGGTGTAACAGGACACGTGGAGGAGGGTGGAATTGCTTATGAATGTGCTCAGCTATCGAAAAGGTTTTAATATCGTTGATATTAAAGCAACTGTGTAAGTGGCATAGTCTAAATATATACTTGGAATAATAAACTACTGATAATCTTCTGGAAGAAAATGGTGCTCTGTCGTTCAAGGATTATTTTTCCCAGATTTTAGACAGGATTTGAGGGTTTTTTTCCCCATTATCTCCAGTATATCTACAATAAACCAGCTCATTTTAAAAAGTATGTTAGATAGTTATTCTCAAGGAGTGAAATTAAAACTTCTAAACTTTAGAGCCCAACCAGAATTTAGGTTTCTAAAAGTGCATATTTTTTTAATATATAATATTCACTCTGTTCCATCAAGATGGTTTCATTATTAGACATTTCATGAGCAGAATGGGTTTGAAAACCGTTATGTGTATTATATACCAGCTTTTAGAGAACGAGACAAAACAGTGAATCTCTTGAGCTTCCCTAAGGAGCTCCTCTTTGAGCGCCACTAACTCCAAACCTGTGTCCCTACCCGCTCGTTGCGTTGGTCGTGGCTGGAGGCAGCAGCAGAGGTTTCCCTGCACGGATACACAGCTCTGTACACGCTGTACAGATAAACAGCGAGTTGTCCTGCCAGAGAGCCGATGGTTTCAGCGTGTCAAGCAGAGAGTGGATATTGTATTTTTCATTTCACAGGCAGGGAAAATGAGGCAAAAAGCTCCCCAGTCGCACGTTAAGAAATCTTTGCCAGAACTGGATGGGAGCTGAGAACTCCAGCTTCTCTCCTGCACCACACAAGGCTGCTGGGGCTTTGGCCTCTCCTGGAGTTTACAGTATCGCCTGCAGAGATTATTTAGTTTGTTAATTTAATACTTTGAAGCCCCTGTTGAACTCTAGAACCTCAGAGGACAGAGAAAGAGTCAAGCAACACCTGGCCTACATACCAGAGGGAATAAACCACACATGAACAGCAGAGGAAGGGTAGAGGAGATGATGCCAGCTAGCCAAGTCACATCGTAAAAGCAGAAACCCCCTAACCTTTCCCCTCACTCATTTCTGCCGAGCTTCTGTGGACACTGGTGGCAGGGAGGGGAATGTGCACATGTCTTTAAAGAATTCTTGCAAGAGAACAAAGTCACGGTGTTATGGTGGCTTCCCAAGAGCCCTTGGGAAGAGCGAGGGGTGGCAGCAGGGGAGAAAGCAGGAAAACCTTCATCTGAAAGTCAAAGAGGCGACTCCCACTAGATGTGTATCGGGGAGGCAGGGGTAAGACGGGTGGAACCCGTGTGCCCAGTCGTGTGCTCCATCAGGGTAAATTGCAAACCTGAGGGATTCTGTAGGGATGGTGAGGGGACACTATGGTCCCAGTGTCCTGTTTTCCTAAAGCAGAGACTCGGAGAGGTTGCACGGCTCCAAAACGTGCCAGAGATGGAGAGATGCCTGTGCTGGGTGTGAGACTGCAGCACTGTGCTGCAGGCGACTGGTGGGTAACGATGGACCTTCAAAGGACCCAGTGGGGCCCATTTTTTTGGAGAGAGAGGAAGAAAAATCCAGATAACTGTGAAGAAGATGTGCCAGAGGAGGAGCAGCATGGTGGCAGCCAGTGCTGATGGCAGCAGGATGGAGGAGGAGGAAGCAGTGCTGTTTGGGAATGCGCTAAGATGTCACCCACAGTATTTTACGCTGATGCCCTGCAGCGTGATCTCTGTTTACATTTTAATGGATCCATTTAGCAAACGCAGTGGTAGGATTCCTGCCAGTTCTGTTCAACCAACTTTGTTTTCCTTGCTAATGAGCTCTAGTGTGAGGCGAGCACAGACAGGCAACTGCTTGTGCCAGTCCAACAGGCAGCTGTGCCTGGGAAACGGGGGGAGCGGGGCTGGAGCTGGTGCTCAGCTCAACGTCTCGCCCTGGCTAAGGATGGTTGCCAAGCTCTGCCCTCCGTCCTCTTCATGCTCTGCACCCACATGGTGTGTTACTGGAGTACAAACTGTCCCAGCAAAGCACCCTGGAGCTCGGTCCTGCTTCCTCTCCCACTGCCCCGCCGCACACCCCCGAGGCCACGTCGCAAACGCCAAGAGTTGCCCATTTTGCACAGTTCAGTGACGTACAATTGGGGAACCCCAAAGTGGGATCTGCTTGATTTAAACTCAAGGCAGCCTGGCAGACAGGGCAGTGCCTGAGTGACTGCTACACAGCTTCATTAGCTGGCAAAAAATTCCTAATTGCAGAGCGTGGCTCAACAGCAAGTGGTTCAGGTTGAGTGCAAGTGGCAGGAGCCTCTTCAGAGAGTGCTGGTAGAGAGAAAAGTCCAGGCTGTGATCCTAAGTAGCCCTGAGATGAGGCTCCTTACGGTGGTTGAAGCTAAAGCAATCTTGTTGGGTTTTCAGTTGTGTCCTTTTGTCCTTAAAGAGCCAGAGGGCAGAGCATTAACAGCGAGTCTGAGGCAGAGGTACAAAGGAGATGGTGTGAACTGACACCATGGAGCACACAGAGGTGGTCACACTGTAGTGACTTAATTTGCCTGCTGTGCTCCTGCCTGGATTTCTCATTTGTGGTCACTCTTAATGCCACACACACTTGGGACAGCAGTGCGAGGTGTGCGCAGGAGCCAGGGCTGTGCTTGGCTGCCATTGCCAGCTGTGTAAGAAGAGGTGATAAACCAAGTTTGTTTCATATCACTGAAGCTGATTAACCCAGGGAGCTTTCCTGGTGGGTCTCTTTGGTTATTAACAGTTTAGTACTGTATTTAATGCACTCAAGGCACTGACAATCACTTTAATTCTTCTTAGAAACCAGGGCAGGTCTGAAATGGCTGTGATCACTCATAGCCTCCATCACAGGAAGGCTGAAGATATTTTTTAGTACACATATAGGCTTTCCCCATGCCATGGAAAACACTTGGAAACATACAAAACAAACCTTAAAACCTTCTGAAAAATCTTAACTTGGAAGAAAAGTCACGTATTGCCTCTGAAAAGTCACGTATTGCCTCTGCTTTGTGTTCTTAAATAACATATGGGGGAAAACCCCCTCCCAACTGCAGACCTCACCTCTTGAGATGCTCTCGGGCGCAGCGAAGGCAGCTGTTGCCCTTTCAGAAAATTGTGCCAATCCTCTGGTGCAATGCTGCCTCTGAATGCTTTGGGATATTTCTACTGTATTTATATATTATAAAGCTTTGTCATTAAATTATTCTCTGGGGTGTTTTGAGTTGTATCAGTGGCCAAAAGGCTGCCAGTACAATTCTAAGGGCTTCAGTCACCATCATTAGTGCCAGTGTGGCGTGGGACGCTTTGCTGAGGCGACTGCACTGGCAGGAGACTCACCTGTGAAAGGAGGTGCTGGTGGTGTTACTGTACAGCTTGCACCATCAACCTGCCCCAAATGTGCTTATTGAAATGGATTCCCTTAGTCCTGAGATGCTGAAAATGAAATAATGAGTTTTTCCAGAAATAAAACGGGGTTGGTCAAGCTGGAAGCTCTCTCAGTGAGACACAAATGCTTTTGATTAAAAAATCTCCCCTGCAACACCAGGTTATTGTGAAAATTACAGGCCACTTTCAGTGTTCTGTACGTGGGGTAGTGGTGTCAGTGGTTGGATTTTACACTTACAGACTGGCTATGTAAAATAAACTTACCTAATGTGTTTTTCAGCTGGGACTAAGCGTTTCCCAATTTCTTCCTGTCCTTAGTTCACTCAGCCTGACTCAGATCTAGGCTTAGCTCCACAGGACAACTTTTTTGTGAATTTCAACACTGTCTAAATGTTTGGAGTAAAAAATTGGTATTTCAATGTCCAACCCTGACGTTTGTTTCACCCTTGTTTCATTCTTACTGAAGTTTTGCATTTGTTGCCTTCTCCAGAAGGAAACAAAGAGTAAGTGCCAATATCATTACATACCTGCAAGTTGTAAATCCTTAGTTGGCTTGAAATGTGCACATAGCAACACAGCCTGCACTAGTAACAGAGAAATAAACACAACAGATTGAACTCTACAAATAATTGTCATTTCCTCAACTTACGGTGCTTTAACCCAAGTACCACATATAATACAGCTTGTGTACCACTGAAATATACTTACACATTAAAAACTTCCAGCCTTAAATATATAAAACTTAGACTTCAGGGATGCTTAAAATTTCTTTTGGACCAGAGGTTTCTGTCAATACGTCAGAATTAGTGGTAAAATTAATTAACAGCCAAGAATATAAGTATCTAATCCTGCCACACATCTGTGAGAACTGCTGAATTCAGGTTTGGTGAGGTGACTACACTGCATGGGAGTCCTAAACTCATCAAGATTTTCCTTGCACAGGTCATAATATAAAGAAAAAACAAGCAGCCCGTCCCCTTGCCCTGGCCCCTGCAGCATGTTGTGGTTTCCATGTGTATATGACATAAATCAGTCTTTGTATAATTTTTTTTCCTTTTTTTTTTGGCATAAACCATTAAAATGACAGGACGTTTCCAGTCTCCCTGAAGTGCATGTGAGTGTGGGCCATCTGCTGATAGGCTGTCTGCCCTGTACTGAGGGGTGGGTGCTGCTGTGGGACCTTGGGTTCAAATATGATCCCCTAGAAAGTACAAGCCTGGCTCCAGGGCCCCTCCTCCACAAGACCCTGTAGTCCTTCACCTCTCCCAGGTGCTGGAGAAAATCACAGGGGAGAAGACAGCAGGTTGTGAAGTGGCTGCTTATCCCTACTTGAGCAGCCTCTGGGTGCTGCATACTCTGCTCTTCAGTTAATGACTGCATATAGGAATAAAATTTGGTAATAACAGGCTTTTATTACCATAATCGATGTGTGACAGGATGGATGTCTGGGAGCTGAAACTGGACGTCGTTCAAATTAGAAATACGATATATTAGAATGGTGGAGGCCAAAATGAACCATACCAGCAGCTTGCCTACACCCATGCAAGACCACGGCACTGGAAATACTAAAATTAAGATTGGATTTTCTTTACAAGAGGTGACAACTACTCATTTACTACAGCATCATCCTTAAACACTGATGAATATTTTCTTTTTCCCCTCCTCAAACTAATTTCACTGAAAAAATGCAGGAGAATGCATCTTTCAACTCTTGAGCCAGAAGTATTAACTTTCAATTGAGAATTCTTCTCCCTTCTCTTGCCTCCAGTTAAGAAATTCTCACTCTTGTTAATTCAATTTAGTAATTCTGTTAAAGGCATCATGCCCTCTACATGCCCATAAATTCTCTGCTTTCCTTAATTTGAAAGATTAAATGTTTGAACTTCAAATTCAAACACTTAAAAGAGGAAACCATCTCCCTCAAAACACATGTGCTAGCCTGACCTTTCTAAATCTGGCTCTGAAGTGACACTTGAGCCATCAGCAGCACTGGATTGTTTCAGAACTGTGTGGATGTGGTCCACGCTGCAGGTGCAGCTCTGTGAGTCAGGAGTCACACTTGTTTAGTGTCTTTGTCTTAGTTCTTGAGTGTTTTTCATGATACAACTACAGACAAGAGCTCCTCTGCACAAAGGAAGGAGCCAAAGGAGCAAGTAGCTTTTGCAACCACTTCCCTGTTCACTTGGTCGCCTTGATAGCAGCACGTCATGAAAGCAGGAAAAGCTGTGAGTGGATGTTGGGGGGATTTGATGAGTACCAAAAGAGGTAAAGAGGTGGTGGAGCAATTACCAAAGCAATTTCTGAGGAAGATGCCGTAACTGTTAGTAAAGAATCTCAAATGTACAACAGTGCATTTGATCCTATGCAAGAAACCTCCTGATTTCACTTTCCAGAGCAGAACCAGGTGCTTCACCTGGAGAAAGAAGAAAAAACATCATTATTTCAGGAACTACTCGAGAGATAACTTAATATTACTGCTTCCTGCTGTTCATTGCCATGCTGGGAGAGGGTCAGCACCCTCTGGGTTCAATAAGGAACTGAAGGAAAGGTAACACCTCAAATCTGGATTTCAGAAGATGTCAGTCGGTGCTTGTGGTGTATTTTTGCCATTTGTTTAGCTCAGCTGTCTAATTTTCTTATCAAATTTCAGGAAAAGCTTGCAAAGCTGTAGCAACCTTGTGCATCCTGGGCCATGGGGAGGAACAGAAGTTACTAAAGGATGGCATAAGGAATGGTTCTTTCCTCCTTGGAGTGATAAATACACTGGAAATTTTTAACTTGTATTTGTAACGCAGATGAGAGCAGCAGGAACAAAGATATATTTAAATGCATACTTATGTATTTCATAACTACATTTAAAGGGTGGTAAAGAATAACAAAGTTATGGGAGAAAATGATCCTGAGAAAGAAAAAAGAAACAAGCAACTCACAGAAAAAGAAATAAGCAACTCACAGAAAGAGAAGAACTACAAGATGAGAGAAACGTGCCTGCTAAATCGTGTACCGTGCAGAGCAGGCATTGAGCAGTGTGTTTTTACAGTCTATTACATCTATCTTTGACTGGGGTATTTTTTTGCCCCCATTTCCTCACAAGTTAAGGGCTGCAAAGAAATAGTTCTGCTTAAGTGATAAAGAACTCAGAGAAATGGGTGGTACTTCTAAAGGAGAGGTATTTTTCACTTCCTGCAAAGGTGTGAGAGTTCTCACAACACTCCTGGCCCTGGTTCCTCTCTTGTTTATATTTTAAATTTTCAAGTCCCATAGTGAATTATGCTGTGGAGTAACTACTGGAGGTAACTAAAAATCAGAAAATGGCTGTGTCCACACACTAAGAAGAAGATCCCAGAGGAAAAATATAACTGGTACATGAAGAATCCTTCTCCAAGGCTTCCCCGCTACTAGGCCTGCTGCTCAAGAAGGAAAAACAAGAGATGGGAGACAGCGGAGCCTTGTCTTTCCAACTCTCGTTTCGATCGCAGCACGGCACGAGACTGGATGTGTTGTCTACAAGCAACCCTGGGTTGACACCTGGCACTCCTTAGACAAATCCTCCCCTTTGTGTGGACCTGGAATTATGACAGAGCAAAATGGACAAAAACATAACTCCAGACCTCTGACCCCCCTCCTCTCCCCTTACTGAGGACGCACTCCAAGTGTTGGTAACTTCTACCTTGAAAGGGGGAACGGAAGTGTCTTTTGCCAAGCACCCTAAAGGTATGACTAGGGTCACTCAAGCTCCACCTTGCAGGTAAAAAAATAATATAAATATGGCCCAAAGAATGGGGGAAATGGGGAAAGATACCATCATGGACAAGTCAGGGAAGACACCATCATGGCCAGGAAGACATCACTGCGGACCAGTCAGGGATGACTCCATCGCAGACCTCTGACCCTTGGAACCAGCCGATGGGCTGAGCCTCTCTTCCCCCAAATTGAGATGCCTTTGGGTAAGATTTATACTGCCCTGAAGACTTTCTCAGAGACTTAGAAATCTCTATAGAATGGCTTTCTAACTTAACACTCTTGGTAACTTGTAACCTTAATGCTCATATATACCTCTGCAGGCAGTGGATTATGGCCGGCAATCCACACGAGTCTGTACCACTCCTGTTGCTCTATTAAAGTGTTTTTATTCACCTGCAGACTCACTGCACAATTCCTTACTGGGCTGCTGCCTGATAAGGCCATGAGAGTCCAGAGATGGTGACTGGACAGCGAGTTCAGGGCACTATTGACCAGATTTGGCATCGGTGTATCTGGACTGGTAGTACCACATCGAACTGCGTCCCTCTGTGACCAGCCACCCCACCTGACCCGTGCTCAGCAGGACGCTGCTAAATTCTGCAGGTTTAACTGTGAGAGTCCATAAATGGTGAGTACAGGAGTGCAGGGCACTATCGAGTGAGCCTGCAGCTGTCGGACCGATAGTGCTCAATTGGGCATCACCCCGGACCTAAGCCCAGCCGCCCCCAGCTCCTCTCATATCTGCGGGTGAGTTGGAAAGCAAGGGGGTTTATTTCCTGCTGAATTGCTTTACCAACCCTTTCATGCAACATATGCCAAGTGACAGAAGGGAAAACGTCTGCGTGGAGCAGAGTCACGCTCCTACAGGGAATTGGCTTCCTTGGCACATCAGTGTTTTCAGGCACTAGTGACCCTCTGAGTGAGAAATGGAAAGAAGAATGATGAGCCACATTTTCAGACAGGCACACACAATTAAACACATTTGAATGTGCCCTGTTTACACTCGTAAGGAGTTACTTGTATTTCTCTCCTCAACAGTTTGAGTCTACTGTAACCTTCTTTAATGGCCACACAGGTTGTTGCCCTCTTCAAGGCCTTGATTTGCTTTGTGCTTCCCAGTTTATTAAAAAAAAACACCTGCAAGGGGTTCAGTACAAGCAGCCCTAAAATCTTTCTTCTGGATTAAAGAACCAAAACAAGAACTGGAATGTTGCAATTAGCAAAAGATACTAAATTGTTGGCAGAGTTCAATGAATGGAGACAGTCCACCTGACTTCAGTACCCATCTTTCTGTGGCCAGGATACCTGATGAGATAAAGCAGATGGAAACTCCTCTCTATCTAATGGAAAATGTTGATAGGTTGTTTTTTTTCTGTAATACTGATTTTTCTGAGGGCAATGTTTTGTAAAAAACTCAACACCTCAAGAAACTCTTTGGCTGTGTACACCAGTCAATGACACTTGGTCCCATTAGTGGGAAAAAACACCTAGTGACAAAACCACCTTGGGAGCCTCTCCTCAGGGAAACAGAAGCAGCTGTTGGAAGACAGGCTGAACACAGTCTCATCGCTTACTCAAAGCTGGAGATTTCTGACCAACAGTGTATGCTGCTTAACCACAGAAAAACTGCTCCAAGAGGATGTTCTTATCATGGGGAGTTATACAAAAAATACCACCATTGTGACCAGAATGCTGGTGAGACACCTGTAAAACCTCTGGTTTCTCAGTTCTTGCCTCCTGGGTCACTCTGAAATGACAAAATAGTGAATTGAAGGGCAAGATGGCTAATCATAAAGTGATAGAGTGCAATGGACGTGGTACAAAATACCTTAAAATACAATGAAATTTGGCTTAACAATAGTTAGTTAAAAAAACCCTAAAACAACAATGAATTGTAAAGGAAATTGGAAATGTAAATAACTTTAATTTAGGAAATAATAAAGACTTGATGGGGTTTGGAGTGTGACCAGTCTCCTGGATCCTTAATGCAAATATGTATTTGAGAGCCACTGGGAGCTTTCTCTGTTAGCATGATGAGGACAATAGCCCATGATATACACCTATTGTGTATGAGGCTTTCATGAATTAGAGAGGTTCTGGCTGGTGAAGGTACACAAGGAAAGGTAATGATAAATTAGCTTGCACTCAGCCATTTTGGTGGAGGAGAATAATCAGAAATTTCTTAATTCTTCAGAATGACTTCCTTAACAAATGGCATAATTTTTAGGGCCTCTGAATGCAACAGAACACTAGACGTGTAGATCATCCATGCAAAAAAGTTAGTACACAAGTTCTACAAGAATGCAAGGTGGTCTTTCAAAAGCTTTTTCTTTTGATGCTTACTACTTCAACATGCAATGGAAAGTGGGCACAAGTAGCTGAGAGCAAGCCTGTTATTCAGTGGAGAAAAGTTGTTAACAAGAAAAGATGAAGCCCACTCCCAAACTGCCTTTCCCTCAGGACAGAACAGACTCAACATTGTTTTTAAGACTTCATAGAGACTACTTGCCAGGACTTGCAGCCATAGCAGCTCCCTTGTTGCTTCTTTTTAGGAAAAAAAATGAGATGGGAACACACATACATGTAGGGTCAAGTCTCAAGCTGGCATTGCTGCTAACTGACCAGGGCATTGAGGTGCCCATGATTCCAGTGGTGAGGTTAAACACAGACAACATCAGTGTACTGCTGCTGCAGGGACATCAGGGTATGACACAAGCTTATGTCTCCTGAATGTTAGCTGAGGTAGAGAAAACATACACCATCTCCCAGAGATTCTGGCAGTATTCTGAGCAGGGACTGGCTCTGAGCATTAAGGTGAAATCCAGTCCTTCTAAGAAATATCATCTATCTCCACAAAATATTTATTCTCAGGGGAAAAAAAATGAAGACACAAACGTTCTAACAAACAGAAGTATTGCAGAAAGGACCTTTAGGCTTGATGATCAAGGACCAACACGTGGAAGCTGGTATCAGTCCTCCTGCAACTTTGGATCAGGTATGTCCCACTGCACATTCACTCCAAAAAGCAAGAGGGTCTGAGCTATGAGGAGTCACCACATAGGGCAGATTTGGGCAAAACTGCTTTGTGGCTGGATCAATGTTCCCACCTGCAAGAAGTACACTGGGTTTGCATTCCAGAAATAAGTCTGTTGCATGGGAAATGTGAGGCATCCTATTCAGCACAGTTGGTAAAAGCAGCAGCCATCTGTTGGGTTTGGAGAAAGCTGAGAAACACAGGATGTTTACTTTTATTCAGATGTGCAGTGGATGTGCCTTGTGTGAGCAGACTTGTTACAATACTAATAAAACAACTGGGACATTGAGCTCAAGAGAAAATCTTGTTTTATGCAGTAAAAGTGAACTTGAGCAAGGTAGAAAGTGCTACAGATAAATGCACAGACACATATACATAATCATTTAAGTAAAGGTCAGCAGAAAACAGGTCAGACAGAAATTCAGCACAAATACAGCACCAACTTTGAGACTAAACTGACTGCTTTCCGAGGTGCTTCATGGAAATCACTCCAAAAAGAATTAATCTACAAAAGGTAAGATGAAGAAGAGTCCAGTTTCAAAATAAACCTACATGTCAAAATTACAAGCTGCAATCCATTTAGGTAAACTCTCCAAAAGGGGATTTGGCATTACTGACAAAACTGAAACGTGAGCGCGTGCAGCGTGAATCCAAGACCTCCAACGAGGAGATGGAGGCGTTCCCTTATCATCGACACTGATCATCGAGAGCACGTAAGACACCGGAGAAGGAACTGGGCTCAGGTGTCCTCAGCTACATGAAAATGTCATCTACAGTGTGAATAACTTCACGCTGCTGTGAATGTTAACCACCAAAGGGGCAAAATTCCCACGTGATTTCAGAGGATGCGAGCAGAATTCTGCAACAGCTAAGAGAGCGAATCCAAGAAGTAACCAAAGATGCAGATGGAGACGCTGGCAAACAGCATTAGCAACAGCTAAGGTTGTTATTGCCAACAAAGGAAAAAGTTAAGTATAGTAAATCAAATACAATTAAACATGGAGCAGCAATATATGCCCTACTTTTTTTCTGCAAATGTCTTTTACCAATTTTTTTTTTTTCTCCAGGACGTAATGAGTATTTTTGGAAGTCTCCAGTGAAAGCAGACCACCTTGCTTGTATTTCTGTCTAATAGATTGGATAAGCAGATAACATTTCAGTTGGCAAATATTTTTGCAACTAAAGTAAAATAAAGAATTCTGCATGCATGACTTTCTGGTTGAAATATCCTGGAGATGATCATCAGCAAGACCAACAGTAGATGGTAATTTTCTTGAAGAAACAATTTGAATGGGATGAAAGCTCTGTCATGCCTATTTGTTAGAATTCTGTCAATTTGTTAAAAGCAAAGCAGTGAGTTTGTAGTGGGGAACAGGAGGGAGGTTAAATTGCTTACACATACCAGGAATTATGAAAAAAATCTCTAAAGCATGTTCACTATTGTGTATTAGAATGATAGTGTGTAACTTCCTAGAACATCCCAAAGAAAAATAGCTGGGTTGCATAGGGAAAAGGTCTGAGGTGGGTTTCAGAGGGTGTGGAATTACATTTGATGGGATCAGAACAGTTTGCATGTCAAGGAATGAAATTCTGGATCAAAAATAGTGTACTTTGGAAGAAAGTCTGGTAACTCATAAAGGATGTTTTATGTAGAAGATGGAGAAAATCTATTTTCATATTTTCCAGTATGTGGCTTATGTAGTATTTTAAGATCCTAGATGAAGCTGCAGTGAGTTTTCAAGAAAGGAACTTAAGATTATAATATGAATTTGACCCAGGTATAAATCAGTGAAAAGAAAAACAAATCACATTTTAAAACTGTACTAAAGCAGGCATTGAACAGCATTGTCCAGGAGTATCTCACACTCAGGATACAAGATGGTGACACAGTTTCAAGAACTAAGCTTTACAAATATTGTAGGTCTAAAAAAATTGTCTCAACAGCCCATCATTAAAACCTGGTAACTGCAAGAGACTGGAATTATTCTAACACAAACTTGCAGGGAAGAGCTTGTTTGAAAGGCTCTCAGCCATTTGTGTACTAAAAGCTCTCAATACAGAATTTAGTTGTCTAGTGTATTTTTGATGGACTTTAACATGTGAAGAACAAATGTACACCCACAGAATTGCCATTAGAGATGAATCTGCTCAGAGGTAGCTCACCTAGAAAGACACATATTGGAACTAAACATGACTCAGAAGTGCACAATCCCGTTAAAGGTTTATTTATTCAAGACGAGTGAACAGTCTCTGTGATCTGATTATTTCTCATCTGTATTTGAGCTGAAATGGCTCAAGTGGGAGACACAATTTCTTTGAATGTACTAAATATAGCTTAAGATGAATTTTCTAGAGGTGTGTGCTGGTGCTGCTTGGTGCCTTAGCAAATCATGGTATTATCTCCTCCTTGTATCCTCTTAAAAAGGAAAATCTCAACTCTATTTATTGTTACCTCTCATTCAAGCCTTGGCTATTGATTCTTGCTGTGAATTCTTCCAGGACCCACCTGACACTGGGCAATGCTGAAAATTCTGTAAGTGTGGGGACTGGATGGCATGTCAAAAAAGCCACTCAATCATGCTAATATGCCAAATCTTATCACAACATACCACAGATTTTATATTGACTCAAATTCTTCCATATTTACTGAGTTATCTTACCCTAAATCTGCTGTCTAGACTTCTCTATAGAGCAGATTTTAAAAGCTGATAATGGTGCATTTTCATTTAGTGGCAAATAAGCTTCCAAACTCACTGATGTGTTGTATAGGTAATGTATGTTGCAGTTATGGTAGCCTGTTTAACTACAAGGACAATTTAATCTCCTTGGGCATCTGTTTTTCTAGATTTTGTTTTATCTGAACCTGTTCATACATTTTACCTGTATAACAGCACATGAAAGCTTGTAATATTGCATCTTGCCAGATAACACAAGAACAAATAACACAAAGCAGTTTTGAAAATTAAGTGACTTGTTCACCCACCTCCATTCCATCAAAGATCTTGACAGACCTCTGTCACATTCAGCCTGAAGTTTTTTCCTTCTGAGCTCAAGATCCCCAGTGTATTAATCCTCTCCTTGTGAGGGAATTGTACCAAGCCATCTCATTTCTGGGCTTTCTCTGTATTCTCTTTTCTAAATGCAGTCCACACCAAATTACACAGTTAACGAAGGATGCATGATGGATTGGTACAATGGTATAATGATGGATTTCCTGCTTTATTTGCTATTCCTTTCCTTACCTCAGCATTCCAGTCTTTGTCATCAAGTACTAGGGAGGCTTTAATGACATTTTTTTCCTCAGTGTTTCCTAAAAAAATCAGTTCTACCAATGTGCTCCTTTAAAGTGAGACATTCTCATCTCCTCAATGAAGTTTTTAAACTTCCAGCGCTTCCACAGAAGAACACCATTTTTGTTCTTGTTCCAGTTATCTATTTTTGTGTGGTCTGCTTAGTCAGGAGATTGTTTAGGTGGTTCTTTGCTATTTTCTGTCTATATCTAATAAATTTCTGTCTTTTTCTAGGATTCATAGCTTTTGGATTTCAACTCCAGTTCCTGTCTCATCTAAGTCCTTTCTTACTTGTCATTTGTAGGGTATCTGTAATTCCTCAACAGGGTCATGAAAGACCTACAAGCCTCCTTATTCACTTAATTTTCTCAGTGGCAAAATTATCTTATTTGTTTAACCCTGACAGTAGATCTGGGAAGATGATAGAAAATGCTCTTACAGGCTTTTTTTTCTTGTCCTTCCCATTTCAGCAGCATCCACCCAGATTCCTTTCCAGATGTTACTCCCTACAGCAACATCTCTGCTGCTGCACCTGCCAGCCAGGGAGCAGAGAGCAGCGCTGCCTGGGTTGCCCCCGTACTGCTTACAGCCAACCCCTGCACAGGGTGGATGCAGAGGGGACTACTGCTCAGTGTGAGGGCACATCTGCTCGTGCAGCAGACTCCCAGGAGGATTTGTGTTTAGACCTGTGACTGACACTCAGCCACTTCTTTCCAAGGAGCTTTGCTTCTGACGTCTCTTTAACAAGTTGTTCCAAAGCTCTGTGGAAATGCCCTTGGCACCTGCACAGTCCTTCCTCTGCCCAGCTGCGTACCACAAGCTTTGGAACCCATTAGGACTTAGATTTTAAACTTATTTTAAGTGCTTTAAAACTCCCTGATATTCAGCATTCCCTACAATGCTGAGCTGGAGATACAGACTACAGAAGAACACTTTCATCTCCCAAAATTTGAAAACTTTTGAAAGTATCTAATAGGTTAAAGCTGTACCATAAAGCAAGCTGAAAAATTACAACACAAATACTGGCTTGTTCTCTTTTATAACACAGAGAACAAGAAAACTCTATCATCTCAGCCTGCTCTGTCCTCAGGGTCTCTGTCAACTGCCGCTATAACTGCAAGAGATGCACCTAACTTGGGAGGGAGTTGGTAGGTACTTCCCTGGAGATGTGGGAAGCAGGATGAGAGCAGCAGTTCACACACTTAAAGCACTGCTGGATGCCTTAACCACCCCCTGGTATTTTACCCATTTTATTTATTCATTCTGGGGTGTGATGATATAGGAAGCTGGGCCACAGTAAAGGGTGCTCATCTGAAGATGGCTTTATACTGGGAGATCATAACAGCTAATACCTTGGCTTATAATGCACTGAATACAGAGAGAAGTGAAACAAGGAGACTTGATCACAAAGCCAAGAAGCAGACCTCGGTTCACTTGGGACCTCAGACCTTGGTTCACTTGGGATTCAGACATAAACCAGTGGCACAGGGGACAATGTAACGCACGGACAGGTGCTCTGTTTCCAAGAGTAGTTTCAGGTGCCAGAAGTGGCCCTGTGGGCCCTGCCCCGGGAGAGATGGGGCAGAGAGTGCTGGAACCTTCAGAGGCAGCTGGGGAGCGACACTTGGAGAGAGGAACACACTGCAAAGCCTGAAGAAGGCAGAAGTAAACAGGCAGTGAAGGAAAGCTGACAAAAACTTCATAGAACTAGGCTTAAAGGAGCGCCAGAGGCCTAAAGGCAAGTTAAGATGCTGGGGGAGCAGAACAAAATAAAAACAAAAAAGTTAATTGGGGAATAAGTGAAAGCAGCGTTGTACTGGGAATAAGCAGCTGCAGAGGCGAGCAAGCTCCGGCTTATCTTGCCATGTTGACTACAGAAACAGACTTCAAATGATGCAGTGTCTGTAAACAGAGAGGAAGAATTAGTTCCCATTCGGGTAGTTGTGTCTATGACCCTAAAATCCTTACCACACACATGCATCAGGAATTCAGCTCCTGAGGGCACTGCCAGTGCTATCACATAGCTGGTACAAGGAGGAGCAGTAGGCAAACAGGCCACGTAAGGAGCATTTGCTGATTATTACAGAAACTTGGTACTGCCATTGGAAATGTTGCCCAGAAGTTGGACAAACCATTCCTCCTCAAAATGTAAAACACACAAACTGGAAGTCAACTGCAGGGTAAACAGACTAAATAGAATGTTTTCTCACAACACATTAACCTGATTCAAAAGTAAACAGAAAATCTCAGATGGTGCTGTTTCAATCAGATGGATGGAGCAGGACAGTTGCTTTGATGCAGTATTCCACTGTGTTCGTTTTCATTACATGATGTATCAGAAAGGCCTTGTTCACATGCTGATTTGCCTCTTCAAACAGCACTGCTGCTTCCCCGTAACACTTTTTCTTTCTAGTCTTTTTCCTGTTGGTCTAAGTAATTAGTTCTCTGGGGAGATCAAGTCTTTTCTTGCTTACTAGTATTGGAACAGGGAACATCTGAATGAATCCCATGGTAGCCCTGATAACGTTCCTTTTGACGTATAGGAGATCCTTTATGGAGCATTATGTGACCCTTACTGTAGACAAATACATGTCAGATGTGCTATGTGCACCATTTACAAGCTCCAGCTAGATCCATTTATGTTTATCACTCAATGGAGCAGGACTTCCACAGTGGTATTTATGTAGCAATCCTGTTTGATAAGCTGCTACGTAAAGAGCAGAATGCCAATGTGGTTGTGAGCTCCATACTCCTGCCTGGGTGGCCAGAACAGATGGTCCATAGTGCAACTTCAGTCACACACAAAAAAAAAACCATGAAGCAGCACAAATCTGAGGTACCAGTACAAAATCTTTGCTTTGGAGGACCCCTGACTGCTGTTGTGACTGTTCAGGGGCTAAAAAGGACAGTGCCTAACTGGTGAGGAGCTGGCCATCAAAATTCCTTTCTAAGCTATTTTTAAAAACCCCTTTTGTAGGACAGTAAGGCAGTGTAACTTCCAAAAAGGACAGGCTTGCCTTGTGCCCTTGATAGCAGTGGAGAAACACTGATCAAAAGAACTTCTTATTGCTTGTAGATCTTCAGGAAGGGCTGCAGGTATTGAATGTGTGCATATTTTTATATATATACCTACACACTTGTATGCAAGATGTTGCTCATGTGAACTTCAGCTGATGACAGTTAATTTTTATTCTTGCAAATTGATATTATATATATTTATACAAACACATATACAAATATATACACATCTATGTAAAAAAACCTGTAGTACTTATTTTTCCTCCATCTCTGCTTGGGAATCGTAATCATTTTCAAAGCAGCAACTTTTAGAAAATACAAGCTAAACAGAGAATAGGAGAAGGACAAGTAACAGTGCCTGTTTGAAATATTAGCAGTTTCACATTCATATCTTATATTATGGTCTTAAATCTGCTCCCAGATGGAGATTTTACAGACCAAAGGAGAAAAAAAGAAAGTAACCTGGAAATGAAAGGGAAGCCACCTCTGTAAACTCTGATGGACAAGTGATAAAGAAAAAGTAAGATTTTGCTTATTCACTGATGAAGCCTCCATTTTTCTTGAATTGTTACCATACAAACATCACCTGATATAAAACACATCATAAAAATGCTTTACACAATCAAAATGGACAAAACATACCACATGATGCATTTTTCATGTAACAAATAAAGTAGCTGAATGCATTATTTACCAGCTTGGTCGGCTATCCTGAAGAACTAATTCTATGGCTATTATACAAAGACAGACTGGAAAGTAAAGATCTCTGTGCACAGGATTGAGGACTTGGACACTAGTCTTGATTTTTATCCCTTCTATGGCAGTTATTTTAATAAATACCCCCATCACATGCTTCAGTTTTACATTTTTAGTGTTTTACAAAGACAAATTTCATTTCATACTGGGAAGACTAAAGTACAACCATGTAAAATGACATGCTTGACTGCACCTCAAAAGCCACTCTAGCCATCAGACTGTGCTAGAACTTCCCTTTTGCAGAGTATGCTATCAATAACTTTATGAGCTGCTCACTGCACTGTTCAGTCCAGAGCAAAAGCAGCACAGAGGACAGTGAATAAATCTGAGAATTAAAGCATGTGACTGACAAACACAACTAACAGAATTAAGTACATAAAACAAAGCAAAACATGTGCATCTGAGGGCTCTGTCCCCCACTGATGAGGGGAACATGAAGTTATCGCTGTTTTTTGCCAAATTTTAGCTTATATTGGTATAAAACCACCCTGACTTCCATTCTATGTTACCAACCCTTGCTTGCATTAAGATTATTTTAGTTGCTTTGGTTTAAGTTGGTGAAAGTGAATTTAAAGTTTTAAATATTTACAAATACGTACAAATCTTCTAAATTCAGTTACACAACCATTCTGTAACTGTGGCACAGTTCAATCTTAACTAAGTTTTGTTTTCTAAATACAATTCTTCTGAGAAATGCAACTGATTTATAAAGGATGACAAATTCTACAGTTTTCTGACTTAAAATCATGTGGAATTTTATTTTAAAAGATGTCTTGACTGCTTGATCTTCCATCTGTCCAGTAATAAAAATGAAGGGATAGCATTCGGGCTGTTGCAGTAAATCATTTCTCAAGTAGCATTACTGTCTACTTGAGGGAGAAATGACTGGCTTGGTAGCTTCAATTTCAGCAGAAATTGATGTGGGGGTAAAACAGGTCAGCAAAATTGTGAATAGATCATACTGACTCCAAAGTATTTGTATTGGCACGTGTAAACAGGAATGTAGTCTGTGACAGGCACAACAGCAGATTTGGGTGTTGTTGAGGCCTTAATTGTAGTACTGTGTCTGGTCTTGGGTGCTGCAGTTCAAAAAAGATGTGAATGATCTTGAGACATCACAAAATCTCGAGTGGTTTAAAACTGTGATGCACAAAGAAGGATTGAAATGAAATGGAATTGCTTAGTCTAGAGGTAAAATTTTAGGTGAGACATATTTAAGATATGCAAGAGGTATAGTGAGAGATGAGATGCAGAACTGTTCCCATCCATTACAGTTATACTTCAGTAGCAGTGAGCTTTTATTTTAAGTAGTCTTCCAGGTTCCGCAATGCGAGCTGGACCAGGGAGCTTACCTGGTTGAAAATTAGCAATTTTGAAAGTAGTTTCACAACAGCTTAAACCACTTTAAATCCAGCCTGCCACAGTCCCACCTCCTCTGTTATGCCACATTGGTACTCACATACCGGAGGATAGCTGAGTTAAGAAGCAGAGCAGGACAAAAAGTAAGCATCCTCTGTAGGATTAGCCATGTTCAGAAGGTTCAGGCACTCACTACCTGCACAAGCAGGGAGGACACGACTGACCCATCAAAGCAGCCAGCTCTCAAAGCACCTTTGAGCTCATTTCCAAAAAAAATAACTGTACCTCAGAGGGTTTTGGTCACATCAACACAGAAGGACTGCTGCTCTTTTTTTTTTTTTTTTCCCAGAAATAAAGGGGAAACAGTGGACAGTATTTTCAAACATAACAGTCATAGTAACAACAACAATTGTAATTAAAAAAACACCCCAAAACATCCAACCACCAATACATCAGATAAATAAATTTAAACAGGATTTAAGGTATTTAACGAAACTATTTACAAGCACTGGTTGTGCTGGCCGCTATACATATACTTTTTTTAAAAAAAAAAGCAAAACAGCACAAAATGACCCAGCCAGCAGCCATACACTGGGCACTGGGTGAAGATACCCAAGGGTAAGGGGTACAGGGCTGCAGAACCCTGCCCCTGCTTCCCGGCTCTCCCTACCCATCACAGCAGGGAAACGGCGGGCCGTGCCTGCAGCGCTTCGCTCCCTCCGGCGGCCCCGCGGCCTCTCGCACAGCCGGGCCGGCCGCAGGGCCCCACGGCGGGCTGGAGGGAGGCCCCTCCCGCCCACAGCCCTCCCCGGGAAGGCGGCTCTGGGCCCCTCTCGGAGGGCCCGGTGCGGCGGGGCGCGGGCTTCACCTCAGCGTTCGCGGGGTGTTTTCCCTCAGCGCTGCCGGGTGTTTTACCTCAGCCGACGGGCCTCGCTCTGGCGGCGGCCGGCGCTCGCCCGCTTCGCCCCCGGCCCGCAGAGGCACGAGAACGACGATGGCGACGACGAGCCGCTGACCCCTGCCAGCACCGCCTCCTCCTCCTCCGGCAGCAGCTCCCCTTTCCCGGCTGTCCCGGCGGCGGCGGCGGGCGCCAATGAGGCGGCGCGTCCCGGCGGCAGGCTCCAGTGGGCGGGCGCGGAGGGCGGGCCGCGGGCCGGGGGGCGGTGGCAGCACGTTCGGTTGTGAGTGAGTGAGTGTGTGTGAGTGAGTGCCATGGCCGGAGCCCGCTGGGAGTGACAATAGGACCGAGCCGGAGCGCGACCCTGACGCCCACCGGGATCCCCCCTCTCACCTGATCCAGCCGCCGGCGGAAGAGGCCTTCCCTCCCCTCGCAGCACCGCCGCGCCGCCCGCCTGGCCTGTCCCCCCCCCCCCACCGCCCGCACCGCGCCCGCCGCTCCCCCTCGGCTCGGCCCGCACTCGGCTCCCCCCGCGTTTTTCCCCCCCCGCCTCCTCAGGGCCCCTCCGCAGGGCTCCGCCGGGAATGTGAGTGAGGCAGCAGCCATCGCAGGCAGGGGGCCGCGCCGAGTGCATGGGACTGAGCGGAGCCCGAGCAGCCGCCCGCTCCTGAACCCGCCGCCAACGCCGCCCTGCGCTGGGGAGGCCGCCAACGCCGCCGAGGCCTACAGGCTCCTGCGCCGCCGCCGCCGCCGCCGCGGCAGGGACCGAGCCCGGCGCGAATCATACTCGGGCCGCCGCCGCCAGGCATCGGCCGCGCTCCGTCAAGCCCGGCTCACGCCGCCGCCGCCTCCCTCCCGTCTCCAGCTTCTCTACCAGGAGGATCAAGGTAACTCCATCCCTCCGTCCCTCCGCGCCGGCCCGCGGGGGAGCGGCGAGGCGGCCGCGGCGGTGCGGGGAGGAGGCGCGGGCGGGCCGAGGTGGAGTGGCGGGGGGGACTGGGGGAGGGCGGCGGTGAGAAGGCGCGGGGGGCTGCGGGGAGGACATGTTCCAGCTGCGGTGCTCCGCGGCTCCCTTCTGGAAATGACAGCCGAGAGCAGCGGGCGGGAGGCAGCTCATTACACCTCTGCTTCCCCGGGCGCGGAGCGAGCCTCTGGCTCCCTTCCTCGCTGATATCCGTCGGTATTTTCACGTCCACTCGCCTCTCCGTGCATTACACCCCCCTCCCCCGCCCCAGGGACCGGCAGATCTGATGTGCGTGGCTTCGTATTTACCCAAATACTTGGGGAATAAGACAAGATCCTCTGGCTGAAGGAAACAAGAAGCGGTGGCTGGGTTTGCAGCTTTCCCACTCGCACACAATAAATAATCTCGGTCTTTCCCCCCTTCCTCGTTGAAATAGTGTGTTTCACTGTGATAGTGTATTCAGGGGAGCAAATGTTCATTTGGAGAGATGAAAAAAAGATCATTGTTTACTGTAAGGTTGTTAGGCTGGATGTAGTCTTGTTGAATTAGAATTAGATTTTAATAATTTATAAAGCAGGTTAGGGAAACTGTTACTAAATTTACAGCAGAGAAGTGTCAGTAAAGCTTCTTGCTGACACAATGATCCTGCAGTTTAAGTGATCTACTTTAGTCCCTGTCCATTTTTTTTTTTTTTTTGTAATTTAATTTTGAGAGAGCGTGCAAACATTTCTGCAGAAATGGTTACACTTTAATGATGCACATGATGAGGAGGTGAATCTTTTTGATGGGATGAAATAAGGCCAACCAGATCAGGTTTTAAGGATATATTTTTTTGCCTGTATTTCCAGGATTTGGTTTATATAACAGGTAACTTCGTGTTTGTATGTTTTTTGGTGGACTGTTGAAATCTTAGAAGTGGGTTGCTAAAGTACAGGCCATTCTATTTCAGTTTATCTGACTTTTTTATTTATTAATCTTGGCTGGGGCCTGAATACCCTGGTGATGCATTTCCCCCCCCCCCCCAGATGATAAACAACCCAGTTTAAGGTACAGGTTCGTGTTGTTGATAGTATATTATATTTAGAAAGCCTAAGTTGGTAGTGAAATAATACCTCTGGAGAAATCAAAAAGATGGAATAAGATTTTTTCATTATTGTAATGCCAGCTGCACAGTGCAGCTTCTTGGTGCTGCACATGCTTCCTCGAAGAAGCTGTGGAGTTTATACTTCCATTTTTGATAGATTCAGTGCATGTATATGTAATTTTGCATTAAATAGCTCTTACCTTTTGGAACTTGTTTACAGAGTTGCAATAAATTATACTTTCTAAAGCTTTTCTTACAAAAGACAAACCCAAATAAGATCTGTTTTGATGGATTTAATAATTTCTTAAGCATACGAGTAACCAAATATTTTAATAAAATAAGTACTCGAGAGTGTTCTCTATATTGTGGGATCAACTCCTTTTAGCGTACGAGTCACTTTGGTAATTGAAGTCAACAGACATTGGGGATGAGTAATGCTTTCCAAGGACACGTTCTAAGACCCTGATCCTGCAAATGCTTATGCCGATGCTTAACTTTGCACGAGCCTGTGGCCTGACTGAAGTCAACAGAGCTGCTCTTGTTAATGATGGTGTTATTAATGCAGATAGTTCTGTTCATTTCAGGAGAGGTGCACATGCTGGTGAAATTAACTGTACACGGAGCTGCTTGAAATATGTAGGCCTAAATTCCTCCCATCTCGTTTCCCTTAAGTATTACTCATGTATTTCACCAAGATGTGATGGGCCATTTTAACAAACAGGACAAGACTGGCAAATACAATAGCTGGATGGATTAATTCACTGTTCAAATGTTTCCTTTTGGTATTTCTTAGTAGTGTGGAATTGTCTACAGGAGTACTACCAAGGCAAGCTGTATAGGAAGAAGCAATGCTTGTTTCTTAGACCAGCTGATAGAGTTGGGAAACAAACAAACTTGTGCTTGCAGAAACCTTTTTTGGCTCTCTGCCTCTCCCTGCAAACCTTGGCTGGCTTATGCCCTTAGAACAGTTCTGGCTACCACGCTGCTATTCTTACAGAAATGCCAGAATGTGGAATAACTACGTGTAAAGAGACTCACAAGAAAATAACTGAGTATTTCTAAAATGAAGAATAAAGAACTAATATGTAAAATTTGTCACTGTTAGTGAAAATTGTGAAGCATAGCAGTACCTTTTGCTGTACTTTCTTGTACTTCTATAAAATCTTGTGTGTAGGTGTGGCAAATAAACTAAATTTTTCTTCTGTCCTATTTTTTTTGTCCTATGCATACTGATAACTTTAATGCCAAAAAAACATTTGTACCTTTTTGTGTACCCATTCTTTAGCATGCACAGTGCCTTGCAGAATGAGTTGAGATTACTTTGTCCCAAAGAACATATAGTTCAAGGCTACAATCCTACGTCAGGCTCACAGGTGTATGATGTTCTATTGGCATAATGATGTCAGCATTAGGTATGAATTTTTCCCGTTGCAGGATTTTTGGCAAATGGGGGACACAGATAAAAAAATAACTGAGAAGAATTCTTACAGTGTTCCATTAAGTTTATTCCGTACAATTTGTACGTATGTTGGTGGATTAGCTCTCCCAACAGTCTGTCTGCCTACCTGGGTGAGTTGCCAGCAGCAGAGTGGTGCAGAAAGAGGAAAACTTTTGGAAAATTTAGGTTAGTCTTCATCCATTTCATCCATTTGGGATATGTCTGTAACATTTGTTTTCCTTCAGTAGGGATATGTCCTCAGCACCAACTACTCCTCCATCAGTGGATAAAGTAGACGGATTTTCTCGGAAGTCCGTCAGAAAAGCCAGACAGAAGAGGTCACAAAGCTCCTCCCAGTTTAGGTCTCAGGGCAAGCCTATCGAGTTAACTCCCCTGCCTCTGCTGAAAGGTAAGATCAAGAATAATTCTTAATAAATAATACAATTTTACTTTACAGCTGACTTCTAAACTCAAAGTATTCTATTGCCAGAAATTGCAGGGAAATTTTGCCAGCAATGAGAAAAGTTTCATGCCAGAAATGTATGTATTTAAGCTCTACAAAATATTTTATCTGTGACTTGAGGGCGTGGTAATTGGTTGCAATACTTTTGAAAGCTTTAAATGCTAATGTTAACCCATACCATGACTTGAATTTTCAAGGCACTCGGGCTGTTTGTGAATCCTCAACAGTTGACCGAGATGAAGAGTAATTCTGATAAGGATAAATTGACTTGTGAGCAGAGGAGAACTTTTTGAGGATCTTACCTTGTAACACGTGGGTCTGCAACCCAGTGATGCCAAGTGCAGCCCACAGGCATTTTTTGAATGCCCTACAGCAATGCATTAGTGGGGAGGTGGGACCCCTTCTCATAGCATTTGTGAATGGATAACTCCCAGCTCCTGGCTTCTGCTGGGTTTTGAAATCGAGAGGTCCCATGAGCTGCAGCCTTGCGGAGGAAAGATGCTGCCAATCAGGTCTTAGGCAAGACACTACTGTTTTGAGAGCCTGCTTATCCCGGCTCCAGTTGATTTTCTGCTGGCAGATTTAACCTCTAATTTGGGAAAGAAAATTATGATCCAGCATACCACTTTTGAAAAGATGCCAATATTTCTGTAATATCTCAAATGCTTCCCCTAAATCCCAGTTGTCACTGAATTTCAGTACAAGTCCAGAGGCCAAAAGCACCTCTCAGAATTCTGTCTGTCTGATGAGGGGAGTTGCCTTCGACAAGTGTTTCTTTTACACTAAATTCTCAAATGGGCTTTTTTAGTTTTGTGAGTTTTTTTCCCCTTGCCATTCTTCTTTTCTGTTACAAGTAGAGAAAATAAGCATGGTTGGTGGTGATAATTCTGGAGAACAGCAAGATTAATAGATGTAATATTATGTCTGTCTCATTTTTGCATTGTGGGCAAGTATATTTCCAACATTCCTTCCTCTACTTGTTTGACAAATTTGTTCATTGGAGTATTGAAATATGTAGTAAATGTGTAATTGCACTTTAGTTTAGTTCTTGAATCTGCTTCTTCATAAGAATGGAGGAGTCAGAAAAAAACTACAGACCTTAATATATGTCTTTTAGTTAAAACTAGGATTCTGGGATTAGTTCTTGTGGCATTGTCATTAAAATATTTGGGGCTTCTTTCTGTGAGATACCTGTAAGAACGCACAAATGGCCATACTGGGTCAAAAGAAAGGTCCATCTGGCCCCACTGCATGGTGACTAACGGTGACCAACTTGGAATCACAGAGGAGAGTAGGAGAACGGGAGGCCTGGAGTGATTCTGTACCAAAATGCTCCCCACCTTCAGCATTTCTCAATTTAGGGACTGCCAGTGCTGGTAGATTTGACTTTGTAGTCTGCAGTGGGTATTATTTTACTGTTCTGTGATAGAATTATAAAGAAGCAAATGCTCCTTTAAAATAATTTTAAAGCTCAGCTTTATACTTTTGCAGATAACTTTTGATATCCAGGTCAGTTCCTTTGAAAATACACTTCAGAAGGTGGATGGTTTGTCCTTTGACTTAAATGGCTAGATTACTGGAAAACATTGAGATTTGTATTTGTGTAAATGAAGACATTGATGTTACAATTATTTCATTCTATTGTGTTGTCCCATTCAGGGAATAAACTGGGCATGGGCACAGGCGTAAGGAAAAAGTTGCCTTTGTCTGAGGACCTGGTCTTGCAGCAACACAGGCGTATTTAGGTGCTTAATTTGACCGCTGTAGCTAGTCCCGTGGATTGAGATATAAAACTATAATAAGATAAAACAAACAGATGGGGAGCAGAGAATGTTGGTGAGACATTTATGATTAGTGTCATAATGAGTTACAGTGGTCCAGCTTCAAGTTAAGGATCTGATCCTGTGAGTTAGTTTTCCCTCTTTGACGTAATGCGGATTCCCAGAGGCGCAGGGATCTACCTGTGCAGATTAACTGACAGGGTTTGGGCCTGACAGTCTCTCTGAAACAGCAGTTCTGTTGGTCCCTGCTGAAGGGTCACTGGCAGTTAAAAATCATGCTACTGTTTGGAAATATTCTTGACCTACATTAATATTTGTAACATTCAGAATTATTAAACCTGAAAGAAGTGAGGAAACCATTTCCTCCTAGGTTTTTCATACTTTTCTTGGGCAGTTGCCTGAAAACCCTAATCTTTTAAACTCTTAGGTTTACACTTATCTTTAAACAAGGGACTAGTCCTATTACTTCAGTCCAGTAATCATATAATTTCCAATTTTATCCTTATTGTTTGGATCTTGCAAACCAAAACAGAGAAGACATTTCAGCAAAAGAGCTTTTAAAAATCTCAGAAAAATGAAATTGGTTTGGAGATCTGCAGTTGCTAAGTTTATTTAAACTTCTTGTTTTGGGTAAGTTTCAAGTTTAATTAAACCTCTTCAGAAATATTTCAGTACAGGAAACTTTTAGAGGACAGACCTCAAATTCAACCCTAGGCATATTTCATATTCATGATGGAAGGCCTTTGCTGACAAAAACATACGTGCTATGCTTCCTTCTTTTCTTTTTTTTTTTATATAACTATATTGCATGCTGATATTTGCAGGCTGTCTTCTTTAAAAGAACACTTTTATGGACTTCAGTATCTTCTTTGATTACAAGAATCATGTATGCAGAAAACTAGATAAATGCTTAGTCCATTCTTTGCAAGTTTTTATACTATGCCTGTCACCAGAATGATTTGAGCACCTTCCAGTAGTGTATTAAGTGACGTGACTACACATCTGTCACATCTTATCTGCTCTCATTCCTTTCCCTAGGGGCAGAGTCATATATAGTGAAATGGCTTGTTTTGGTAGTGTTTTAATGCAGTCTGTTGCCTTCTGTGAACATACATGCCTGTATTGCAAAAACAGATAGATAAGGCAGCGTTGTTGTTGTTCATTTGGTAATAAAAATGTTTCAGGAAAGAAAACCAGAAGAGACAGTATGTTTTGATGCTGTGTACAAGTCTGAAGGATAACTGGCTATTTAGGAAATATAATAAGAACTGGAATTTTCAGTATTGCTTGTTCCAGGAAAAAAAAGTATGGAGAAATAAATAAGTTGTTACTGTTTGGTTGTTGGGTTTTTTTGTTTGTTTGGGTTTTTTTTAAATGTATGTATTGTATCTTTTTGTAAACAAACATTTTGTGTATTTGGAAAATAAGATGTACCTTCTCAGGCTCTGTTGGCCTGAGTTTAGGCTTGCAAAAGCCACAAGTCAAAAAGCTGCTCTGTTTACCTCCTGTATACAACTTAACTTTTCTGATAATTTAATTATATATTTGTTTATTGCGTTGTGAGTGAATCTAGCTTGGAGTTACCTTTTGTGATAGGACTAGTGTCCAATATAACATTTTACAACCACTCTTTTCTCCTTTGTTTCATGTGTAGATGGGTGGGATGAGAAGTGCATTTGGGAGTTGGGATACAACTGTCCTGCATTTTCAGTGTGTGTACTCTTACAGATGTTCCAATCTCACGTGCATTTTTAAACGTGTGCATGTTCTTGCCTGGTGTATCTTGTGGTGCATTATGGCTTTTGATGTTGACTTTACATATAATGAGACTATCGGTGTCATGAAGGCTGGCAGGTCCCCTGGCTAACAGGTTTGTGGCAGAGCAGTCCTGGTGAAGGACCCTTGCAAGGAATGAATACTTCCACCCCTGTACCTGAGTCCAACCCAGCCTGAGTTTGTGAACCAAGTTTGTGGCATGCCTCACATCATAGCTTGTTCTGTAGAGGAAGATCATATTGTGTGTGCATTGCATAGGTGGATTATTTATTGGAGGGTTGTTTTACTTTCAGTTTGTATAGATACTCTTTTTCTTAGAAGTCTCCAGAGGTTGATTGGTAGGAATGCAATGTTAGAAAGCAGCTGGTTGGAAAAAAGTGTATTGTAGTATTGGACATGTGAAAAGAGCAATTTCAGTATTGCCTGTAAAAGGGGAGGGAGGAGTTCATTTGTATTTCTGTCAGTATCTGTAATAGTAAGGAGGGTGTCCAGGGGATGAAGACGTACATACAGATGACTAAAAAGATCATATGCCTTAGGAATACATATTCAGCATCTTGAGAAATTGGACAGAAAACTTGTGTGTAATTCTCAGTATTCTTCCCATCCCCCTTGCTTTCATTAAAAATACATAAATTAGGTAAAGCAAACCATCCAAAAGTAAGACTGTTAAATATTAAATCAGTGTATCCCATTTTTGTAATTTCAAGGTGTGTCTATTTTTTTTCCTCTCATCCTCCCACATTTTCCAATGATCTAGTAGAATTAATATACTTTACTTACAGGTTTTCTAAACTATTGTATATTTTTGTTGAAAACAGCTCAAAGTATGATTTTTATTTTTGAAGAATTTTTCTTCCTTAAAATAGGCACTCAGAGAATAAGTTTTCTGTCAACAATACCAAATGCTTCGCTACCTCAATATTATGAAATTTATTGAGCTTCTAATACATTTATCAGATAGTTTCCATGGCATTAAAGAATTGATGTAGTGGCAACAAAAGAGCGCTGCATAGTCAAAAAGGGAAAATCTCTTTTCACTTGCTGTTTATTTTTGATCATTGTATTATTTCCCTATAGTTGAGATTTTATTATAAGTGTTTCTTATGAATCCTGTCTATAGGTCAAATGCTGAAGTTCCTAAAGAGTAAAAAATCCTACTGACTCCAGAAGACCCTTAACTAAGTGAGAACTGCAAGATGTGCACCTTTTTTTTTTTTCAAATACAGTTACTTTTGATTTTTTTTTTTTAATCTCATTTATCATAAAAAGTCTGTCTTTTTCAAACTTAGAGAGACCACCTCCAGAACTGTACATATGGGAAATAGTTAAGAATTGAGTTGTAGAAGAAGAAAGATACATCTTTTTATTTTCTGTTGGCTTCCATGGGGGCTGGCTGCTTGTCTTTTCGGTGCTACTCTCTGTTTGTGAAATTTGGAGTGCTTTACAGATATCAGTAAACCATTAATAATATACCTAAGCTAAATACTTTCTCCTAATTTATGAATAGGAATTTAGGGTCATAGTGGTTATGACTTTGTAAAATAAAATTTTACTTTTTTTCTATAAATGGAAGTAGATCCCAGGACTCCTAATTCATGGTGTGGAAGAAACACTGGAACTTGGTTTATGCTGCACATAATCAAGGGTGAATCAAGCATCAGTTCTGGGACTACTTTTAAAAATGTTGTGCCCATTCTGGTTGAAATAAATCTGGACATAATGGGCCATCTCTGTGTCAGATTTGGGAATAGGGCCACAATGCCAAAAGGGAGAAGGACTTAGCTGTTTATTATTTTTTCTTAAGATGTACGAGTTTCTTGTCATATGTTATTAGTTTCTTCACTTTCTCTTTTGTGCTCGTGGCAGTTGTTTTTTGAATATATACTTAACTTTCTTTTTAATTTTTTTAACATCTGGTGGTTGTAGAATAATTATTTCCAATAATCTTAAAGGTTTCTGCTTGTTTTTAAAAAGTATTTGCTGATGGTGTTTAGAAAGGGCCATATAGTAATTACATTCTGTCTTTGATTTTTTCTCCTCTTGTTACTGTCTCCCACATTTGGAATGTGGTTTTGTAGAGCTACATTTATAGGGAATGGGCGTGTGCAGAAATGCTGACTTGAAGTTAAGATAATTGTAAAAGAATACCTCCTTATCTTAATGGTGTATTAGTGAAACTGCAGCTGGTGAGAGATTCTGTGAGCTTAGCCCTGATCTTCTGATGTTTCTGTTCAGTTGTCTTTATTTATTTCTAAGTCTCTTTAGGTCTGGTGATTTTCCTATAGCCATGGTGGTCGGTTTTTTGTTTGTTTTTTTGTTTATTGGAGGGGTTTTGTTTTGTTTTTTTTAACCTGAAGCCTTCAGTGTAATTTTTACTTCCTGTATTTCTCAATCTACCCTCTGCTATGATGATTCCCACCTCTTCCTTTTATTTTTTTCTTTTATTTTTAGTTAATTTATTTTTAAAGTGAAGTCACTTGTACTCACTGTGTAAAATATATTTCTGTACTCTTCACAAGATTGAGTCTGTCTTGATAATTTTCTCCAGGAATGTTTAGACTTTACCATCATCAGAAACTTTTGTTTTCAGTCAGTATTTGTAGAGTGTATATCTATAATGTGTTGCCCAGTATTATTTATGTCTCTAATAATATTAGAATTTTCTGTGTCCAGGTGTCAACCTATGGGTCTGTAATAGAACCTCCTGTTTGTATAAGTACCTCCTTTATATTCCTTTCACAAAGTTCCTTTGACAAATAAAAGTTCTGGTTTAGCCATCCAATGATTTCTGTAGAGTATACAAGATTGTTAACTATAGCCCTGCCTTTATAACTGATTATGATCTAGAGCCTTTATCGCTGTGAAAGGTCCATTTTCCATCTCTCTCGAATTAAGTGTGTATTCATAAAATCTTTAAATCTATATGAAAAAGAAATAAAATCTATAAATGTTTATAATGTATATTTGTGTATAGGTAAATATATATATATTTAATGTCATATATAAAGTTTAAGTTTTGAGCTAACTGAATTTTGTTTTGTTTTTAGAATGCAATATTTACAATGGGACACCACTGCTGTTCCTTGGTAAAGCTTTGTAGTAGGGAAGCAGTCCCTTCACATTCATCTGCTGTAAGCTGCTGCCTCCCTGAGAAAAGAGCGCTTTCATTTATGCTTTCTGGGGAGTAGGAGGAGGACAGAAAACTATTTTTAGGTTCAGGGTAACTTCCTTTCACCTACAGATTTTTTTCATTCAAGTTGTTACTGTTTCTTTGGCTCAATCAGGCAAAAATCCTTGGAAGCAGGAACAAGAGGACTCGCTGAGTTCAGTGAGTTGCGCTCGGGTTGGGCATTTACGGATTAGGGGTAATCTTGGTGACTGGTCTAATTCACAGATATCAGCAAATGGGCACACATTGCTTCATAAAAGGTTCAGGAAAATCTGTTAGGAAATGCTAGAGTCTTCTTTCAGAAGGGCAAGGCTGGGCTTCTCTTAGTTTGGAACCTGGCTGGTTCCGAGTGTCAGTCTGTGTTTCAGGTGCAGTAACATGAGGGTTTTTTCTGGTGGCAGAGCTTCTTCCAGAAGTTCCCAAGCATGTACCAGAGTGCACTGCCTCTTGTCTGTGCTGAGACAAGTGCTCATGGGGACACAATGTAAATCAGATTGTTCAAAACATTTTGCCTCCCTCTTTGTTTGTTTTTTTTTCTTTTTTTTTCTTTTTTAAACCTTCACAATTTTAGTGATGTACTTGACCCTGTGTCCTCCTCTCAAACAGTTAATTCAGCAGAACTGAAATGGTGGTGAACTTTTACATAGGGTTGGTAGCTTCTGTGTGTGTGGTTTTCTGCTTAAAAAAAAATGCTGCAGCTACAGTCTGAGGATTTTTATCAAGCATTTTCAAAAGATAAGTCAACTGTCCAAAGAAAGGTGTAAAATACTTTTGTGCACTTAGTTATTGCACTTGGTTGAAAAAATTGTTTTGAGCAAAGTCTTGAAGTCAAGCTACAGTTTTGATCAGAAATAATAATGATTTACAATAGTGACCTGTGTGTAATTTTGAAAAATACATCATTATATTAAATAAGTCTAAGAACATGCACATTTTCAATCTCCTATAGAAAGTTTATTTTTTAAGTCACACTGATATTAACTGTTACATTAAGTTGTATTGCTTGAAAACGAAGTATGTTATATCATTTTATTTTAATAGACTTGAACATCTTATGAGGTTTTTATTAATATGTTTTTATAGAAAATATTTTTTTGCATTTATACCCTTTATTAATTTTTACCATTATTTTTTTCTTTCTGATATATATGACAGGTTCTTAACTGTGGTGGTTTTCCTTGCATGTACAGTGCATGGCCCTTTCCCTAGCATCTGCCAAAATTTAGGGCAGAGAAGGGACATAGTATAACAGGGTTGATGTACCTGGATGAATGGTCAGAAGGTGAGAAAGAGAAAGGGATCTTTTCTGGACAGCTTCCTAAAAGAAGAAACAGAAGAGCAGATTGCTGTAAAGTCTGCTGAACATCACTGGACATATTGCTGGCTCTTCTGTAACAGTAGCTTCTTGTGTTCCCTGATCTGAAGAGCTTGTCCTAATAACTTAATATTGGACTTCAGAACTGACCAGGTTATAAGAGAGGTGGAGGCAAGCAGTTTGTTATTCTAATTGTAAAAGTTTGTGCATAATTAGGGTTTGTTTGAAGATTTTTATGAATTTGAAAAGATGTATCTGCTGGAAAACATCAGTTGTAGAATTAGCCTTCCTTGCTTGATGGGTATTTTTCAGAAGCTAAAGTAAATCGGTGAGATATCGGTGGTATCTCAGGGATGATGAATACATGAAGGTAACTGTGTGTACCCATTGGTAAAAGTATTAATTTTAGGACTTGACTCCCCAGTTAGAGATAACAGTTAAAGTACTGAGATACAGTAAATTTTATTCAGAAAAACTGGATACCTTTATGAAGAATGAGGTTAAGCTAAAATTGTATGTTGTCTGGAGAAGTACTTTGCTCTCAGATTTTGATTAAAACAATGAAATAAATGTAACTTGCATGGTCATATTGTGAATATTGGGTAGGTATAAATGTAGTTTGTGTAGTGGGTGGGAGACATTTCTTTAGGTATTGTTTTATTGTAAAGTTTAGAAGATCTGCCATTAGAATTGTTACTTATAGTGGGTTTAACTTTTTGAGGAGCATCAGAAAAAAATTTACTGTTATTAAGAAGAAATAACTGTGGTTTTTGTTGGATGTGGTCTGTAGTTTTCTGTGGGATTCCTGGAAGATTTTCAGGAAGTTTTAGGGATACATTGTGTGAGGTCTTTTATTTTCTTTACTGTGCTTGTGATATCTACCTGATGTGGGCTAGCTTTTTGTTATTTGGGATTTCTGTGCCTCTGTCATGAGTTTAATTTAATATTATCCTGACTTTCTCATCTGCTTTTTTGTGTGTGCTTGTCCCAAACTTGGATTTTCAAGTTTTAAAATGCAGGTGGCAGTAAATTAGTTTGCTGCTTTCAAGGTTTTAAATATATTGTCACATGGATTACGTTGCAAAGGAACACTACTGCAAGTTAAATTTCTCACGTTAGAAATTGATACTGGGGATAGTCAGAAACTGAGGAGAGGATGATTCAAGATTTTAGAGGAATTAAATATCATTTTTCTTTTATGTTACCCAGTAGGATGTAATGTGAATGTATAAACTTCCATTAGTTTTTCTTTGCAGGTCTAGCTCACGTGCTCTCCACTTGCATATTCTAGCAGCCAGGCATAGATGTTGTATGCAGACAGTTTTTAAATAATAAAGTAACTAGTAATTGTGTTCTGACTTCAGTTTTGAACAGTTAACCTTGTGCATTTATAGAGAATGTATTTTCCCCTGTCTGTGGAAACAAAGGTGCAAAAGTTGATGATTACAGCTGAGAAAGTACTTGAATCATTGTAGAGAACATAACTTATTTGTTGAATATTGTCAGTGTTACCAAGGGAGAGGAAATTTGGCAGCTTGTTATTTTTGGTGTTTTCAAATAACATTTTTGGGATAGCTTTTTGAAGAAGTTGTGGTGGTACTGTGTTACTGATCATCTTTGTTCTCCTTCACTTTCCCTTTATTCCACCCAGCCCATACTTCTCCTTGCTTCTTCTTTGCTTGTTCTTTATCACTGCCTTCCTTACTCCCACTTTCTACTTCCCATAACCTCTGGTGGGTACAATTCACTTATTTTTCCACAAGAGGGTGATAAAACTCACTCATACATGAGAAAACAGGCACTCCAGGTGGAGTGGATGGCAGAGGTTATTGAAAATCTCAATATAATAAAAGTAGCTGTATTTATAAAAAATAATCTGTTCATCTTCTGAAGCTCCATCAGAGTGTTCCAGTGGTTGTTTGTCTGTACTTCTGGAGACAAGACTAGACCTGTTAGGATGGAGATCCACCCTGTGAGGAGCGTGCCAGCTCCATCCTGCCTCAGTTGCAGTAATCAGACCTCACTCTAAGGCAGTCTTCCCCGTTATTCATGCAGTAATTTTCCTTGTCCTTTCTTGCCCATACACTCTCTTGATTTTATTTTTTTTTCTTTTTTCCCTCTTCTGAAGAAACAGAACCTCTGATCTCACCAATGCTAAGGGACTGTGGTGGCTGAAATTTCTACTCATCTTTAAAAAGCACAGAAAGGGTGAAAAGGGACAAGGCAAAGGGAGAGAGAAAATACCCCCCACTGTGGTTTGCCCCTAAGAGAAGATCTCAGTAGAAATCCGTATCTGGTTTTGGCAAAACCTAGACCTTAACAAGTATTTTACTCAAGATTAAAAGCCACTCTAGTTTCTCTTTTTAGGACTAGAAAAGATGATGGAGAGAAGTGGTTATTAGACCTTCTGAGAAGAGTAGCTCCAGAATTGTCTCTTTTAAGTGATGGAGATGGCTGAAGTTCTGGCACTGGCTTTGGCACTTGGAAAAGCTGTGCAATTGCCTAGGGGAATGCTGGGTGGCAAAGGTAAGGGAGTAGACCAGTTAGGTAGGTGAGGGTGTTTGGGATGCAGGGCTATGTAGATGCACTTTGAGGAAGAGACAGCATGCCAGGGTTGCTGTTAGCATGTACTTTGGGTGCCATAAACTCAAAGAAAGTATCCCTTGCTGTAAACTGCTTTAGAATATCATCTGAGCTGCCAGATTAAATCTCGTTAGCCACAAGTAAAAAGAACTGCAGTGAGTCCCTTAATATTAGAGAAATGAGCAAATTGGATCTATATGTGGGTTAGGCATAAGCTCAGCAGTGAAAAGGCTCCTGGAAAAATTTTAGACACTTCATTGTGATGAGTCAAAAGGAGTCCTGGCAAGGAAAGAGAAAGGAACAAAATGCTTGAGGTTATGTTTATCCCATCCTCCCAGTAACTGTGAAATCTCAGGACACAGAGTGAAATTTTTCACTACTAATTTCAGGAAGAACAAACAAATGCCCCAAATAAATAAAAAAGGTACAGTCTTTTAAGAAAAATACAACGACAGAGTCAGTGATCTCAATATTTTGTCTCCTTCTAATAGTAGGAAATTCCAAAGGCAGGAGAAATGTCTCGGGTTTCCCAGGACAAGTCTGTTCCTCTCCTGTTCTTCCAGTGTCCTGTTGTTCCTAAAATACCAGATCCATAGTGCAGACAGTCAAGTTCAACAAACAGCATTTGGAGCACCTTCTTTCTTCTTGGGTGAGAAGGGCCAAGTTTAAGGTGTGGTTTGGGTCTTTCTAAATCTCAAGTGGGACAGATTCTTCCAACTAACTTGTTTGAGGGGGAATCCCACCTCAAAGAAAAAATGATGCCCATGAAACCAAGTCATTCCTAGAATTTCTGTGTATGCTTCTGAGTATATACACTCAGAGTGTATGGGACTTGGAGAGATTCTAATTTATATTGCCAATGTAAAAGTATTTTCCTTAAGTTTTCAGGATACTCTCCTAATTAAAGACTGCCATAGTATCTAGAAACAAGCAAGTGGCTAGAAGCAGGTTTTGAATGATCTCTAAGCAACTTTCTTTTGTTTCCTGCTTGGTAAGGAACAGTCATTTCTGTTGCAGAAACTTTCTTGGATTTTGCAGAGAGGAGGATTGATAGACCCTTCAAAATAGCTTCTGAGGTGACCTCATTTGACATGAGAGCATTGTTGGTCTCCCCTTGTTTTGCATAGTTGGTCTAAGTGTGAACAGGCATTGCACTACAGCAAAAATGAATTGGAGAACCAACATCTTCAAAATTATTTCACTTGTGGTGAAATGTGCCAATACTTCACGGTCAATAAAAAGCAAATGCTTTGGGAATGAACATACTTTCATGTTTATTTGGTTTTGGATAAGTATTGCACTTCTGGATTAAAACCTCGTGATATTTCTAATATAATGGAAAAGCTCTACAACAATACATAATATGCAATCATAAAGCACAGACTCTTTTTTCATTACAGTTGGTCTTTGTAGATAAAGCATTCAGTACTTGATAATATTTTTGCCAATGTAGTTTTAAATGCCTGGAGCAACAGGACCTTTGCTACAGCAAAGATAGTTGGAGTGCTCACCCCTGTGTGCTTGGCTTCGGGAGAGGAGTCAAATGGGTGAAAGGGAACTAATTCAGCCCTTCCTCCAATTCCTAGGTTCAGGGGCTGGATAGACAGTGTCTCCCCCTCTTCTGAGCTCATGCTGCATTTGTGGTTAACACAGCTTTTCTGCATTGTTGTTTCCCAGGTTTCTTGTCCATATTGAATATCTATGTTTGGGATTATTTTTCCCAGATGTATTAGTTGGTGGTTTTCCAAACTGAATTTCACTTTATTTTCTGGCCATGTAAGGAATTTGCTTAGGTTCCTTTGTATTATTTCTGACTTTACTGCTACTCAAAGTTCCCTATTTAATATCCTCAGAAGATGTTATCTGCATGCTATTTTAATCATATAGATCATTAAGGAAGTTATTAATGTTTGAACTAAATTGATTCTTATATCTCACTGGCATTTCTTTCCAGTTGGATACTTTGAGGTTTTTATCCTTTTATTTCTAGACTTTTTGTCAGTGCTGTTTTTCTCTGTCTCTGCTATTAAAAAAAAGATGGAATCAGTTCTAGATGTAGGACTTTTGGGGAAAACAAGAAGTGTGATTCATGCTGGAAAAGAGTAAACTTTGTAAATCCAATCACAATCAAAATTGAAGCTGTATTATAATCATGGTTGTCTATCTTCACATTGATTTCAATATACTGTCTTTGTACTTTAATTTGTGCAGTAGTAGTTCTTAAATGATAAATTATTAAGTAAATATTTTCCTAGTGGAATGTGCTTTCTATTTTTGTATATCATCTTGAGAACAGAATGTGATTCCTTTCTGTAGGGTCAGCTATTTGAAATACTTGCCTGTGTTTGTTCTAACTGCATAATCTATAATCCTCAATATGTCTTTAATCCACTTTATCTCTTACAGAACTACATCTTTGGAATAGGGAAGAATATAGTGTGTAAGATAGAATTTAAGTGTTTAAAGTTTGGGAAGATTAAATCAATTTCTGAGGTCAGTATTGATAGATTTTGGCAAATACCAGACAGAAGAAATGACTAGTTAAGAAAATTAAATACTGCTCATATTTTAATTCCTATGGAATGAACAAATAATAAGTAACAAAGAATTTTTATAGTATTTTATGTCTGGAAATATGGTAAAATTAAGATGGAATTTACCACCTGGCTAACCTTAAACATCTCCTACAGTGTTAAGGGAAAGGAATGGATTTATTTTCTTTTGATTTTTTTATAGTTACTGTGTGAAGTCAAATTGAATTTAAAAATGTTTACTTTTGTATGCATGACTAAGGCAGAAACCAGAGCACACGTTTCTTTTCACTGACCACTTGAGACCGAGTGGATGCATTAACCTGGAACAAATTTAGCCGTGGGTTCAAGGGGAGGGTGTGTGTGTGCCTGCACACGCGTGTTCAGGAGTCTGTTCTGGGAAGAGTGAGCCTGTCCTGGGGTTGGTTAGTAGTGATTTTGACAATTGCTGTGCTGGTTTTGTTAAGGATTGCTGTTGTGATTGCTTCATTAGAATGAGGAGAAAAACTCATTCAAAAATACATGTAGGCTACGTGTATTAATATGCAAAATGTGACCCTTCAACAACAGTATCGGTGCTGTTGGAGGGTGTCTGTTTTGGCAGGCTTGATAAATATGCATTTTTAAAGTAGGAGAATAAGGGAAGACCAATCATCAACAATCAGCTAGCAAAATTTCAGAAGATTTTTTTTTTAAATTAACCAAAACCAAACTTTGTTTAAAAGGACTTGTTTTGTGTGTAAACTTCAGGTAGAGTATTTTATTAGGTGAGTGTTGGGAAGTGTTAGATGCAAATACTGCTGAATTTTTTTTCTCCCCAGAGTTGCCGTTGCTTATGTATCAGTTTAAGTAACTGATAGCAATTGAAGATCCTTAAACAAAGCAAGTTGTCAAAGGTCAGATTTCTTTGTGTTTGTGTAGTGCTAAGGTATTAGGTACCATTTGTCAGGGGACGATGGATTTCTCATTTCACCTAGTGACAAATAATCTGATTTTACAAGGTCTTTGGGTTTGGGGGGTAGGAATAGTGATTATGTTACATGGCAGGCTTGCACAGCACAGTTTTTTCTTTATGAAGCCACACTATGGAGCAGCCTTGGGTTCAAACACCACCAGTGCTAATGTGTGTTGTTCTATTTATTTATTTATTTATTTAAGTACATGTTGTTTAACACAAATATTGATAGTTTTGTATTTTAGAAGAAGGTGAAGATCAGCAGTGTTAATTAAACCTGGAGGATCAGTCCTAATGCTTGTTGTTCTTACAGATGGTTAGGAACATGCATAAGGCTGAAAATCTCACATCCTTATAATACTAAACAGAAGGAAAACTTTAGTGTGGAATTTCAATGTTCTACATTTGTAAAACTTCTGAGAGTCCTGTGAAAAGCTGTAAATTGCAGGGAAGCTTATTTACATGAAGAGAGATTTCCTTTACAGAAAAAAAAAACCAACTGTGTGAAGCAGCATGGTCCCTGTCTAGTACTTGCCTTTAAAAATGATTCCATCTAATCCATTCCCTGGAAGGGATGGGAACTGGCTAACAGGGCAGCAAGTGAATCTGAACACTGAAATGTCTATTTTGCATCTGCATGTGCCATTGTGATAGCATCCATGTGGCTGTGAGGAGGGAGGGCCTGCATTTTGTTTTTCACAGTGAGGAAATAAGTGAGAATTTGCCTTTTTTTTCTTTTTAGACCACAAGAAGTTTTCTACCAACTTCACTGCTTAAATTTGTATTGTGCTTTCTGTGCTGCCATACCATTTTCAGTAAAAGAGCAGTTGCATGGAGACAAAGAGACTGCTGATTTAAGTCTCAATAGAGAAGTCTGTTAGGCTTCAGCTGTGGGAGGATACTAAATGTAGCTAGGAGGTTGGCAGATGCTACCTGGACCAAAGCTACTTGAAAATATTAAGCAGCTGTTTAGTAGGTTTGCCTAAAAACCATTTAATGACTGGAAGAATTGATGGGAAAAATATGACAGAGGAGTTTTGGTTTAAAAATGTACCTATTGTCTGGATGTGACTTGCTGTTTGTGTTGAATAAAAAAAAAAAGTAGAGCTTGGCTACAAATATTTTGCTAATGTTGATGTGAGGGGAAAAAAAAAATCCAACCCCAAGCCCTGCTTTTTCTTTCCACCCATCTTACAATTTTTTTAGTAAATTATGTCAGTTTATGCAACATTTTGTTTTTCATTTTCAAAGGGAGTAATCCTGTTTCTGATTATGTAAGTTAAGCTGAAAGCTGTGGGGTGTTGTCTTCTGAAGTTTTCAGAAAGCTCAATGTATCTGCTGCTATTAATGTATTTCTAAGTTGTTACACTGAAAATTTACCTAAAGAGTTTGTTCTGTGCTGCAGTCGTTGAGACCATCATAAGGTGGCCAGAAGCGAGGTGGTGGGACTGCTTGTTAGGGACTGGACCTGAATTTCTACCAGGTGCATGCAGAGCTCGGCTCAGGAGGGGAAGCTTTCTTCATCTGCACCTTCCTCATCCCTGCACTGGCCTTCTCTGCAGGTTGGATAGTCCTGGGAGCTGCCCTGGTTCCTCACCTTGTTGCCAAGCTGGAGTGTAAACACTCTTTAGCCATATCATTTCTGACCTGTGTGATGCTGTGTGGGACGCGTGAAACGAGCTACCCCAGCATTTCTAGTTTGTTTTTCTTTTTGGTGGGTGGAGAGGGGAGATAAAGAAGTTGTGTGAAGCAGTTGTGCCGCATGCCTAAACGTAGAGAAAAGGCCTAAGGAAGCCATTGCTCAGGACCAGGGCAGTTAATTTAAGCAGGGAGTATAAACTTCTAATTCATTTCCAAGTGTGGTTCCCTTTGTGACCTGTTCCATGGGGAGAGTTGATTACAGGATCTCTGTCCTGGGTAATTAAATAGTTAACATCAGTGGAGATACTTACGCTTCAGAAGCTGAGGTTTGCACACATGTGGGTATAAGCGTTTCCAGTAGAACACATTTGATACTTAACCTGGAAGATAGTCAAAAGAGGTGATTAATGTTTTGTGCCTTTGGAATAGGTTTAATTTTGTGTGCCTGAAGCTTCTAGCAGGTGCTGTAGAAACTGGGGAAAAAAAAAATCTTTTCAGCATATCCCATCCATACTTCTTCACACAGAGCCAGAGAATAATATTCAAAAGACCAAGAATCTCTTGATTGAATCTAAATGAAAAATACAGTTTTCCATGGCCTAGTCATTCCAGAAATGATAATTTAATTGTAGGCTAATTTAACTAAAACCTAGGAGATTTCTGCAAAATTTTATGAAAGGAAAAATACTTTTCTCTTTTGAAGTGAGGCAAAGAAATAGCAAGAGGTTTTTCACAAGACTCTATGTCAATCTATTTTGGCTACTAGTTCTGCTTCTGATAGAAAGAGGTTTTCAATTTTCATAGATATGTCATTGTCATTTGCTTACTATTTTGTTTGTTTCTCCACTATACAGTAACGTGGCTAATAAAACTTGTACACACAGTTTAATAAATTTTCAATTTTGCTTGTAGAATTTATAAAAAACTATTTCTGAAAAAGTGCACTTTTGCCCACGTGAAGCGGTTGCTTTGGAACTTTTCTGTTTGTCAGGGTTGGTTTTTGTGCCCTGGATCAGCCTTTTCCTTTGTCCATGAATACCAACCCAATTTTGTCAGAATTCTGAGACAGCAGAAGGTTATTCTGTGTGTAACAGCTAGATAAGGTTATCATAATTAAGAATGATCAGGCATTTTAGCATCTATTATTAACTAAAGTGTGGATGTGTCATCCTCACAGAGCAAATGAGGATGATTTGTTTCCTCTGAGGTGTGACAGGCAGTGAACAGAGTAAGTTCTCCTTGTGGCACTGGTAAGATCAATACTAGGATGCATCATGGGGTCTGGGACTTGGCATACCTGAAGAAGGTATAGGAGAATGAGCGAGAGATGTAGACCCATTAAATGGCTGAAGAACCAGAGAAAATGCCTTATGCAATACAATTTAAAAAAAATAAATCTATTTGAATGGTTTTATCAAAAAACTTGAGAGTGGATATGGCCATAGTGTCTTATGGGGAGAAAATACTGGTTAAATCCAAGAAGAACTAATGCTGTTGGCTAAAGCCAGAAATTAGGCATGCGTTTTTAATAACAAGGAAAAATGTGTGCTGGCAGGAAGCACTTAAAGTCATGTTAGATTCTCTGTGTGCTTCCAGATCAAGAGTCACGACGGTTAGAAGAGTTATATTTTAGTTGAACACAAGCTACTGGACTTAATTCACAGAGGGTTGCTGTGTTATGAAATCTCAGGGAGGGTTTCATTTTGGTTAGACTGTCTGCTCTGGTAGCCCCTTCCAGCTTGTGTTCTTCTAAATCCACAGCTGTAAGACCCCAGCCATTCCAGCAGCTTTGAAGGAAAGGCAGTAAGGGGTTTGGGAGGAAAAGTGTGGCTTTCGTGGGTTAGAGGAGGAAGAGTTCCTTGGAGGAATTTGACTTTGTTGTTTCCTCTGCTCTGTCCTGGGCGATACTCTGCTGGTTGTTCAGAGCTACTTGCTCTTTTTGCCACTCAGCCTGAGACACTGGGTCGTGATTTAGAGAAGGGATGATGACTCAAAATGCAAGTGAACTTGGGAACTAGTCCTGAATACTGCACAGTGCTATGTAAACATTGAGAAAAATCAGGATGTCTCAGCTTGGGCATTGAAAATTAATGGATGCTTTCAATCTGAATCTTTTTATTTCTCAGTGTTCTTTTAAATTAATATGTTGTGAGTAATACAGCATGGAAATGACAGTCTTTAAAAATCTTATTCTTCTTTGGTTTGAGAAAAACAGCTAAAAATTAAATATGACATTATACAAACTCTTTAAGATTCACTACTTTTATTACAGCTAAGTAACTGAGAGATTGTTTTTTGTTATTTTAATAGAGACAAATCTGATTGAATTATTTTTGTTTTTCTTCTAAAAAATCAGACTGTCACAAATATTTTTAAAAGCCTTGATTAAAGGTAATGATGCAGCCTGGTGAAATTCAGGTATGATCCAGACTGGAGCACTGTCACTTCTTTGCATGAAGCTCTTCCCTTCTCAATCGGATTTTTTTTTTTTTTTAGAGTAATAAAACTTCTAAGTTAATTACTCAGGTTTTGAAATTCATTATAGAATTCATTATTTCATTATGCAAAATTAACTTTTCTTCCTCAGAGTAGTGTGCTGTGGTTTTAATTTTTTTTTTACTGAAATCCATAGTTTATTTTGTTGCTTGACCAGATTAATTTATTTTCATTAACACATTTTAGCAAGCCTCACCAGGTTAAAGCAGGGCTGTAGATTTCAAATAATTTTAAACTGTGATGCTGCTTAAGCTCTTCTATTTTCTTATTTCTTTCTGCCTGCCCTGAGCACAACTACCTTTGCCTGCCCTTTCTCCCCTCTTTCTTTACTGCTGGGGAGAACGCTGGTACCGTGTGCATTTATCGTCGTCATTGCCAACTACAAACTGTTGTTCAGTGGCAAATGCCTCGTATGTTCGCTTGGTGTTCCCTTCCTTGAGTCGAAATCCTAGGGAATATTGAATACCTTCTCCCAGTACTGTGAAGTCATGTTTTACAGAGCCAAAAAGTTCACCTGTGTATGGTTTTTTCCCCTAATTTTGTGGTGTAACACTCAGTAATTTATTGTGACGCGTTATGTGTCCTTACAGTAACTTTTCCCCTTCTTAGGCACTTGCCTTCCCATTGCCAAACAAATGTCTTAAAAATAGTCAAGCAGATCACTGAAGGTAGAATGGCTGCCCTTACAGAAAGGAGTGAAACCTCAAGAGATGGCTGGTGATGTGATTTAAAAAAAAAAAAAAAAGAAAATAAAAGGAGGGTTTCATGGCTGTTTTATATAAACTCCTTAAAACTCACTTAAAAAAAAATAAATTATTTTTTAAGAATTTTGGGAAATGAAGCACAATATGCTGATGAATCAAAAATTTGTGGAAATTGAATATATATTTAAATACAGGCAGTGAATCGCTGAAATGAAAGCTGTTCAGTGTAGCTTGTTGAAAAATGATTATACTCTCATTCTTTGAAAACAAAGGATTGTAATTCAAGCCTGCCTTTTTAAAAGAAGACTTTCCTCCGACGTTGTTTCAAGGTAGAGTTTGAAAAAGGAAGTAATTTGTAAAATGTTGAAACACAGTTTGGTGTCAAAGCAACCGAAGAATAAAATTACGCAAAATAAATAGTTGCTCTTATTTTGAAAGCGTGTCAAAGTGGAGGAGCTTGCTTTGTGCACAGTTGCTATTGGCTGCACAAAACCCTCGTTTCTTCAGCTAATGGTAGATAGGAATATTAATAATATAATTCATGCCTTGTCATATTTTGCTGCTTAATCATCTTGTTTGGCACTCCCCTGGCCGTGTTCTGCGTGGCCATAATTCAGGAATGAAAGCTCACTCGGGCACTGGTATTACAGTCCAGCAATCAAGGAGGCTGGGATTATGCAGATAATGAAAGGACTGGCCAGCGTGTGTTTACCCACGAGAACTGGAGTGGAGTTAGAGACAGTAAACAGCCGGGGAGCTGCCTTCCACGCCGGACCATGCCCGTCGCTCCTACGTCACGGCTGCTTTAAAGGTCCTGGGTGGGTAAGCAGAAACCGAGCGTGCTCTCGGGCTCAGAAACGTCTGTCAGCAGTGGTACTTGGAAGTTTCTGCCATGAAAAAAAACTTAATCTGTTACCAGTCTTTAGTAATGTTGTCTTTTGTGCGCTGTTGCTGCTGTCAGAAGTAGTATTTCAAGGACGTTGCTAACATTTTGGGAGAAAATACTTGATTTATAAGTAGTTTCCTGGAAGTTAATGTAGATTAGAAAGATAAAGAGGGGCTATAGCATGAATCTGAATGCAAATAAAATAGAAAAGCAGTATTTTTTTATTTGTTTTCTTTAATTTTTTGTAAACAGCTACAATTTTAAAATCTAAACATTTTCTCAGAAGTTTGTGAAACACTTGTGATTCAAAGCATTGCTGGATAACTTTTTTTTTCTTTTTTTAAAAAATTTTGAAGTGATTACTGGGCTCAGTACTGAAGGTGGCTGTAGTTGGAGGGCACTGTAACACATGAAATGATGGGAGGATAAAAGGAAGTATCTAAAACAAATGAAACGGGAAAATAAGTTTGGGGTTTATTTATGTATTTTTTTATTTTTTATATATATTTATTTATTTAGTAACTCCAGAAGCCCTTTCCCTCTCTTGGTTTATAAATGGTGTTTCATCTCTAAGTAGTGTAAGTTCTTCCAAAATACCCATGATTTTTTCTGAAGTGGTTTCCATGCTCTTGTCAATGCATGAATAACAAATAATAGAATGGGTGGGGAGGAAGTTGATTGTAATTTGACTTAAAAGCATGAATGTTTTGACCTCAACGATTGGCAGTTTGAAAAGAATGATTTGCTGTGCTGTTTGTGTGAGCAGTTGGGTTGTTTAGTGTTAATCACCATCCAGTTATGAATATAATGGACTCGTTAGACAAGTGAATTAGACTATAGGCTCGTGTTGGACTTTTAAACGTACCTTCAGTAAGCACTCGGATTAAAAGGAGGAATGTTCTTTAGAGGGCTATGTCGTTGGATAGAAGCAATATTCATCTTGTGGATGTAATGAAGGTGAGGTTGGAAAGGTCTGAAAAAATCAGAAATTTTATTTTTTATTTATCTTTTATTATAGTTGCTTATGTACTTAAAAGATAGATTTCCTGAGATACTGTTTTCATGCATAATCAAAAAGTAAGGTGTTGGGATTTTTTTGGTGGCTTTTTTTGGTGTTTTGTTGTTTTTTGTTGTTTACTTTTCCTAATTGTTTATGTTTTAGGTTCTAAGTTTTGAGTAGGATGCTTTTTGGTTTGGTTTATGACTTGAGACAGCTTTCTTTAGCAGCTGTAAACTTTCGTTGACAGGTATAATTTAAAAATACTCTGTCCATGCATGCTGTGGCAAAGCAGCAGACTCAGGGGAAAGCTGATCTGTATTTTTTTATTTGATACTTTTATTTGGCTTGTATTTACAGATGTATGATGAGCTTTATGAGACAGTGAGTAGAAATTAGATCAACGTATAACCTGATCCTATATTCAGAATTCTTCTAGTCTTGAGAGCCCTAAGATCTGAAGAAGCACAGGATCAGTCTCCACATTGTAACAGTTTTTCCTGCATTTCAGAATTAAGGCTGGCTTTTGTGTTGTTCAGAAACAAATTTAATTTGATTATATTAGCACTTTTCCTGATTAAGGATTGCTGAGTCAGGTTCGCTGTTTGAAAGGTGGGTGTGTAAAGGGAGATGTGTGTTTATGTTACCCTGGCTAGTGAATTATGTGGTAACTTGAACAAGCCAAGGGCTGATCTCTGTGTTGAAGGATGTTAAGAGGAACTGTATTTGTATTTTAATTCAAAAGAGAGAGTGTAAGGGGTTTTTTATTATTATTATTTATTTGGGGGTTTTTTGCAGACCTTTTTGCTGAAGTTAAGACAAGTTTCGAAGTTGTCAAGGAACATGCCAGGGCCTGAGTTGGTTCTCCCCCAGGTGGAGGTAGAGAATTATGAGCAGAATAAAGGTAAAATTGACTTTTAAGGACAAGTTAGAATTCCAGTTTTCCAAGTTTTTATGTGAAAGTTATAAATCCAGAAGCTTTCCTACTAGTCATGTGGTCCTAAATATTTCCATAAGGAAAAAAAATATGTGTTTCTCTTAGGTTTAGGAAAGGACACCAGGATTGTTTATTAAAAAAGAAACTTAATTTCAAAATACCAGTCCAGCAGGAGTTTTGTATGCCTCCTGTTAACCCCTGTATTCTACCCCAGGGACATTCAGAAAACATTAGGGGTTTCAGTTACTACAGTTCAGATGTTTCTTCCAGTCATCAGTTATTTGTTTGTTTGTTTGGGTTTTTTACCTAAACATAAACATTTCCACATAGTTCTAAAATTCTTCCTAGAGATTTGAATGAGGTCATTACTTATATTAAGAAAAAAAAAACTTTTTTTTTTTTTTTTTAAGGTCCTGGAAGCCCAGAAACACGAAACCTATGATTTTTGTCTTAGACCTACCCCAAAGTAAAGAGTTAATGGCAGCTGGCTGAGCAGTGACAAGAAAAGGCAGGAGGATGATCAGGGAAGGGGGAAAACCAAGGGAAGTTGTTGCTCGGTCACAGAACCAGGAAGCAGAGAGGAACTGGCCAGACCTGTTGTGTAAGAGGAGCTGGGCTGTATCAGGTGGAGGAGAGTTTAAGATCCCTGTTACCGGAACCGGGTCGAATACAGAGAAACGGGCTTGAGAGAATTTATTCTGCAAGTCAGAGAGGAGAGAAGTGCTAGTGCAGGCAAACTGTTTATGGTATCTGCTTGCTCTGATGTCTAAACCACTTTTCCTCCAACTTTTTTAACTCTAAGCACTTCGCAACATTGGAAAAAGAAGAAGAAAATTCAAGGATTACTTAGTATGCTGTTAACTTGGAGACAGTGAGGATGTGGAGAAATGACAATAAAATTTTATTCTTGAACAGGTGAAGTACATTATTGTACAGTAATACAATTTTGTTTGCCTTACAAGTATTTTAATCAAAAATACTGATGCATAAACTTGCATCTGTCTGCAAACTGTTTGAATTTTGGAGTAATTTGATTTGTTTTGAGGTGATGTGAGCAATTGAAGGGAGGGCCAGGGGTAAATACTTGCACCATGAGTGCCCTAAGGTGGTGCCAGTGCCTCAAGGAAGGATTATCTTACAGTGGGAAGAGTAGTGCCCAAAGCAGAAGAACCTGCCATTTTCCTCTGTTGCACAAGCAGCCTTTTTTCATTTCTTCTGCCGTGCTGTATCATGATTGAAACCTCACATTAGGCTGAGGACCTGTGTGTCCAGGTAAGGCTGTGTGCAGTGAGGGAGGACAAACTGGACTGCTCCTTGCTCCTTACCTGAGTGAGGACAAGCAACTCAGGAGAGCTCATCCATCTCTGGTAGGCCTGGTTGGGTGCAGGAGATGACACTGAAATGGCAGAAATGCCCCATGGGTGGTAGGAACCTGCGAGTCTTAAGCTGGGAGGGAAGTGTGCTGGGTGGATGCACACTGTGGAGAGTCAGTGGTGTCCTCTGCATTTGGGCTGGTTGGAGCTGAGTACCACCAGAGATCCCTCGAGTCCCTAGGCTTGTCACAGATTATCGTAGCTCTGAGGCTGATTCACGTGCCTGCCACATCTGCCTCAGATTGGAGGAGAGGAGCTTCATGTGAAATGATCAGCAAATATCAGGCCTTGGTCTGCCACAAAAACTACTTTGGCTATGCTTGGAGAGTGTGAGTGTGTGATCTAGAATAACCAAGTCCTGTCCCATCACAGCTGTGTCCTTAGCTGGAAACTCCTCTAAATTTTCCCAGCATTTTGGATCAGCAAGTGTGAGGTTTAAGAGTTGGAGGAAGAGTGAGATGGATGTTCTTGAGCTGGGTTCTAGGGCCCAGGTTGCCTGGTGCTCCTGTGATGGGCTCTGCTTATCCTACCAAGACTTTCTGTCCTTCTGCTCACTCCTCACTCTCTCCAAGCACTGAGTGTCCCTCATGGTGCTATCATGGGAAGTAAGGATTCCTCATTGGTTTTGAGGCACCACACATTTGAACCCAAATAGATGTGCATGCCTTTTCTATAATACAATTAACTTGGCTTCTTGCTGTATTACTTGTGTCCTCAGTCTGGACCAAAGCTGTACATAGCCATACAGAACTGTTTCTTTAAAAACAAAAATAACCCAAACCAAACCAAAGTAATGTAAGAGTGTGCAGTAGGGATGTGAAAGGCTGATGGTGGTGGCGATTTGCAGGGCAAGGATTTTGCAGTCTGCTGTATGTGTTCATTATTTTTGGCAGAATCACATTTAAAGCAGATCCTTTCTGCCTTCAAGTGAAAAGAAGTTCCTTTCTCAGCAAAACAAACCGTCATAGAAGCCTTCAGCCTCTCATTTGCAGAATAAATGATTTCAACTTCTCTTGGGTTTACATGGAAAAAGTACTCCACCATTTTACTGGTTGCTGTGTTCTTTAGAACATCCCCCCCCCTTTTTTTTTTAATAGCTGTTTCTTAATGATCCACAGCTGAAGGCCCTTCCCATTGCTCTTGGCAGCCTATGCAGTCTTCATGGGGTGGAACAGGATCTTTCTTTCGTCCTAGGAAATAGTATTAATCCTGCCAGTATTTAACTGAATCCAGGATTACTAATCTGTCAGAAAGCTCTGCTTTTAGTTTTCAGGGATGATGTTCAGGACATCTGATAGTTGGATTCCTGTTGTCGAAAATGCGTGCTGTGTTTGTCTGTGGTAACCTCAGAATCTCTAGAAGGGATTCATTATAATAATATTAAATGATTGCGGTCTTCATTAGTAAAAATGAGTCAAGTTCTCTTAATAAAACGGTAATTTTCTCATTTACGTTCTGTATTTCTGAAGTAATGGCTTTTAAATACTCAACATTTAAATTTGCCTTGCTAGTGGAATAATAAAGTATTACAATGACAGTAATTTAGAATGAATTTAGATCATTTGATTATTTACTTTTCCCAATGTTTTCCTAGGAAAAGCTGCCTAACTAGTCTGTCTGTCTTATGATCTGTTTTTCCTGTTTGTACCGACTTGGTTGATAACTATGCCGAAGCAGGATTGTTGGGAGGAAATTCCAAGATGCTTCAACTTAACTTTTCATTAGCAAAGTGATTAAGAAGCAAGCAGAGCTCGCCTGAAACATCCTTTTGTAGCTGTGAAGCCAGCTGTTCTATGCCACCTGTATAAGAGAGAAGTCTGTGTAGAAAAGCACCTCTTTCAGCATGCGGTGCTTGTATTTGTGTATTGTCATAGCTTGTTTCACTCTTTATCTAAGTTTACATGGGGTTTCTGTCATTTTTTAAAGTAGAATCTTGCAAGTTTACAGGTTGGTCTAGGTAGTATGTGGAAAAAAAAAAAGATTGGTGAATAGGTAAAGCTGATCTTTAGTGCTACAGTTATCCCCTATTTTATGTGGTGCTTCCTTATAGGATTTAGAACTTCAAATGCATAAAACTCTCGTGCGGGAAGGTCATTACTTTAAAAAAAGTGTGTGAGTGAAATTACTGTAGAATCTTAGAGGCTGGTTAATTTGTATTAAACTCTGAGCTTCATCTTTCATGGGAAAAAATATACTGGAAGCTTCCTCATTTGAATTAATGTAAGTATGAGGCATACAGATTCCTCAGTGCAGCAGCTCAGAAAGAGTTACTCAACTGGGTTACTTTTCCAGTTGTGACTAAGGGGCCAATTAGCAGCATCCGGAATGAGACAGCAGCGCCTAGGTAAAAATAGATGGCATTTGAAGAAGCTGGGGGCTGTTTTGGAGAAGGTCTTCAGCTGCAGACTGAGAGAAGACAAAGAGGCAAGCTTCAGAAAGGAGTGTTACAGAGGTGATTGTGAGAAACTCCATGAACAGGCAAAGGTAGGAGCAGCCCAGAGAAACGGCAAGAAGTAAAACCAGACTGGATCCTCAAACTGAAGGGCCTCTGCTGCCGAAGGAATGCCTGAGCTGGGTTCTTCACTCTCTTCTGACAAGAGAGATAATGCTAGCACTGATATTAAAATGAAACAAGCTGTATCATCCTCTGAAAATGACAGGAACTGGAGGAGTGGGCGTAAAGCTCGATAGATTGTTAGGTCTTATGTTAAGGATTGATACTTTAATGCCTCTGTCAGAGGAAGGAGTAAGGCACACAGAAGTGCTGCTTCAGTAGGTTTGCTTGAAGGCAATTAGTTGACTACTGCTGGAGTCCCTGAGACCAAATAATTGAGTAATATGCAAGGTACACAGAGGAGAACTGGATGGCGTGGGATTGCGTATTGCTTTCTAGCCTATACAGATATAACTTCATCCTGTGACCACAACAGTTTTGACAATCCTTCTCTGTCATTTCTGTAGGATACTGAAGCTACTGGATTATTATAGTTTAAAACTCTTTTGTTCTTTGCTGACCTACTTTGACTGCACGTTAGCTATTGGATTGGGAAAGGGCCATCTGTATATCTGCCTGCTGATACAGCCTGAATGTAAAGAGAATGTAGAATACTGTCTGTCTTCTCTTGATAAGCTTCAGACCAATGGAGGTAATTACTTAAAATACTAATTTTTACTGTAAGTGGCATGCTCTACTTGTAATTTAATGATGTATTAGTGAATTTGATATTTCATGAAAAATAAAGAAGGCAAGAAAGGATACTCCTGAAGTCGTATCTTTACACAAAGGATGTGTGTAAGTTAAAGAGTTCTTGGTACTGGCCTAGTAGTGAGCCTGCTGCTTCCTAGAAAGTATGGTAAGAGATTGTATGATCTCTGTGTTCATATGATCAGATTCAAAGCGTGTTTGCTGTACTATACCTGCTTTCTTCATAAGGGATCTGTACCTGCAAAGGAATGAAAATGCCTTTTAGAAGTTATGCTAATTCACCAATAGTGTATTTGTTTCACCTCACCTGTGAAGAGGAACTTTCAGACTTAGCTCTATGTGTATGAACCTGCAAAATAAACACTTTTCCTGCTGAGATTTTCTCCATTAATTTTTTGTGGTATGCATAACTGATGAGATTGCTGTTCCTTTTCTTGATTGGCAAGCAACGAGCTTTCTGCCAATTATAGCAAAGGTGTAATCGCAATTCTAATGAACTGGTGTAACACTCCTGTTGACTTCAGTTTGGACAGGATTCCAACTGAAGATGAAGTTGGAAACCACGGTACAACTGAGGATAAATATTGTTGGGAGATCTAATTTCAGCTTATCATCTTCAACAGAGAAGGACCTTAACTAATGAATAGTTTGGAAGCTGTTGAGGGTAGCAGTTGACAATGAAGAGTATTGTTTGGTAACCAGAGAGGAAAGGTTTTAATTATATTTGTTTCCTAAACTGTTATGTCTGGTTAATATTTGTAACAGTCTAAACTAATAAAGTTTTGCGGAGTGACTTGATGTGCAGCAGAGCGATACCTTTGGTTACATTGGTTGCATGACATAACCTTGGCTGTGTACTTTTCAGTTTTCTCAAACTTGTTTGTGAATCTCAAGAACTTAATACAAAACTCTTTATTTGTAACGGGTCACATATTTATTTTTAAGGGTAATACACTGTTGTAGACTGAGAGTTACATTGGAGAGGGGCTAAATAGTCTCTAGTGAAATTCACTTCAGGTGCCAAGGCCCAATGATCATCAGATAGATTTGTCTGTGCCGTACCAGATGGCATTTCTAAGGGACAAAAAAACCCCTGTGATTAATACACATGCATGCAGGTAAATATATTCTGCCAAAAGAAAACTGCGTATCTTTTTAATCAGTGTTTTTGGAAGAGGTCAGAAGTAAAGATGATATGAAAAAACATCCACATACACTGTGGTAATGCAAGACTATGATAAGGGTTGTTCTTTAGACAATTACAAATATTCAGAAATGAGGTCATTGCTCTCTGGAACCTTGTGTTGAGGAGATAAAATGTCTACTCCAAAAAGAAAAAGTTGCTGTTTAGAAGAGAAAAGTGGCCTAATGTGCTACGTCAGTCAGATTTCCAAGTTCTAGCAAAAATGCCTAATGTAGATACAACAGAGCAGTGAACTCTAAATGTGAGTGATAATTGCTAGTAAATGTGATGGAGAGGATTATTTTTAAACAGATAGCTGGTATTTTTACATAGATATATGTCATGATAATACAAATGACATAAAATATCCAGCATAACACAGACTGACTTCACAGATTATAGAGGAGTATTAGATAAATGTAATGTTTTTCTCCTCTATTGGTGAATTGTTCCAGATCCTGAATGATCTGGAGATCAAGAGTTTGCCGTAGAACTAGTTGAGAATGGGGATATATTTCTGGGCACCAGGGAATGTGGGAGAACTCTACAGTAATTACAAAAGCAAAAAAAAGTAAAGTGGATTTATTTATTTATTTTCTGTCATGTGGACAGCTCTACTGGGCTTGCCCTTAACTAACAGCTTGACTAATTTGAGTTTTTGTCATGAGGTATTGAATAACATAGTCAGAGCCTTACAAATGATGTATCTCAGGGCAGCTGGTTGAGCCTAAGCACAAGAAGCCCTTATGCAAGGAGAATATCTTGAAGGAGGAAATGATGTGGTAGCCTCCTTTCTTAACAAATAAACCCCGTGAGTGTTTGTGGATGCAAAGTCCTCACATAGCATCTTTTGAGTAATGCTTTCTAGTTTCTAACTTGGCAAGTAGATGTCCTCCCAGTGTGTAAGTCAGGAGGTACCTTTGGGTTTTCCCGTGTTGCCTCGTGGCTCAGCTGGGCTGTAGTGGGGGTTATGTTCTCCTGCTCAGGAAACACAGATGAGCAGTGAGCGCTGTGGCTGGTGTTCCTGAGGGACATGCTGCTGCAGATGCATCTCCCCCTGCAGCCTGGGCTTGTTTTTGGCATAACATTAAATCGAGCTTGATGTGTTGCTTCTGATCTCAAAGGATCTCAGTGGGCTGAAACTAGTATTTAGAAGACTAAATTAATAATGAAGGCAAAACCAAATAATTTTGTTCTTCTGTTGTGCTGGAGCTTCTGGAGTAAAGAGGACACGTGTAAGAAGTTGAGCTTCTGGGGGGGTCCATTTGGGGTCTCTAGAATGAACTCCCAGTTTGTTTCTGCATCATCCATCATAACTTTGGATTTATTTGTTAAATCTTGTATTTTTCTTACACAAACAGAGCATCCTGCACCTGTGCAGTTCTGTAAAGTTCTTACATCGTTACACACATTGCTCCCTCTATGGAGAGCATGAGAGAGCAAACACATGATGGACAGTCAGATTGTGTAGTGCGTTACTGGAGAGTGTTGGGAGACTGTGGTGGTAAATTACCACACAGTAAAATATGTTCTTAACTAAATTTATACTACCAAATGAGAAGGGAATGGAAGTTATGTTTTCAGGGTTCAATTAAACTCTTCTAGATGTATAAATAGGATTATAGAAATCTATATTTTATATATATGTATATAATTTAAGTTAATAAATGTAAATATTTTTAACTATAAGCCTGAGCTCTTAGACAGCAGGTTGCATATGTAGAATAGCTCTCACTTAATTATTCTTTCTCTGGAGAAGTATTCCTGTGACTTCTGGGATAAATTAGAGGGTCGGTATCAAGCAGAGTCACAATCCTGGCACTTGTTCCGAACCCATTTGGATGAGAGTTATAGTTTGGGTTTCCTTTGCTCTTGGTTCAGTTTTTTTGAAAGCATCTGAGTGTTTCAGAATAAATTTCATAGAGCAACTCAGTGGTTTAAGCAAAATGAATATTGCATATTTTTGTTTGGACTCGTGGCAGTTTCAGAGCACTTACTGAGCAAGGTATAATTTTTACCTCTTAAAGGAAGCATGTGCAGCTGTATAATTTTATCATGATTTCATTATGTACTTAATGCACCAAACAAATAAATTCCAATGCAAAGCCAGAACTGCCTTGTGACAGCAGTTAGAGTGGAAGGTAACTTGTAAGATTGCTGCAGCATATTTGTGGTGTTATATTTAATGATCATTACAGAGCAAAAACTTCTCATGCCATGTAGAAAAAAAAAAGTGATCTGGTAAGAATGTAAGAATGTTGTCAAAAGGAAGACAATAACCTTCTCAAGGATTCTTCTGTCTTAGGTTAGCGAGCCATGGTGGTTTTTTGCAAAAGTGTTTCTTTAGTAGCCTGGATCTTGTAAATGTTTTTCTAGGTTTTAGATTTTTTGCCACCCAAGGAACCTGGAAACTGTGAGAGGTTCATTATAAATTGCTAGTCTTGCCATTGTCTGGTATTTGCCATTAATTTACAATGCAAGAAAAATTCACACACGATGTAGCAAGATAAAGTTGAAGCTGCAGTGTGATCCATCATTCTCTCTAAAATTAACAGAAACAAAGTACAAGATAAAAGTGATATGAGCATAGCATGACAAAAGTGAAATAATGAGCTGAGACTTGGGTCTCTATTGATCTTTGGAATTCCAGTGCCCTTCTAGGAATTTAGGAATGGATGGAGGATGGGAGAGTCCTAGAGACTAGCTGGGCAATTAACAATACACTGAAAAACAGCCCGAGGAACTGCTAGTGGTTTGAAAGGGAAGGAAGGCAGCAGGAGAGTGACCCTGTGGAGTCCTGAGTTACTATTGTGTAGCTTTGCTCTACATCTGTAATTTGAGAAATCACTTGGAAAGTGAGATGTCATTGTTTACATGGAGCTCCTGTCTCTGGTCTCTGTGATGTGTTTTAGTGTAGAGGAGCTGAGCCAGTAGGCAAGTTCAGCTTATTTTGGATTTGCATTTCCTCTGCCGATAGCTTTTGCTATTCAAACATCTACAGAAAAGCCTGACTTTAATTCTGGTGTACGGCTCCTCCTGGTAACAGCTGAAAGGAACCAATGGATGATCCAGCACTGGAGGCATTACCCCCTAGAATTGAGCAAAGGTGTAAGGAGCAATGCTTGCTTACTAATCCTGGAGTCTCAAAAGACCCAACAGCAGATTTTCATGTGAATCAGTCTTGTGTTTGTAATGGGGCATGATGTAAAAATCCAGAGATCTTTAAGTTCATGGGTGTTTTGATTCTTAGACTAAGGATGTTCTAACACAGCTCTAGGAGCTCCAATGTGAGCTGATTGTACTGGGTGTTAGTGCTGTCTCCCAGCATAGTTATTGGGTTGTTAGAAAGTAGATGATGAACAATTTCTGGGTTGGGTTTTGTTTTTAGTGGGTTTTTTTGTTTGTTTTTGTTTTTTTTTTAAAGAACATTTAAAATCTCCTATTTTTTTTCCCTTCCCCTTGGAGAACACTTTGATAAGTAACAATTATATCTGATGGTAGAAGGTTAGGCAGAAGGTCTGTGGCAAAAGTATCCCGAGAAGTTCTTCACTACCTCAGATCAGTATTCTCAAGTGGCAGGACAGACACGGACAGCCGCTCTCTCTGGTGACTGTTCAGCAAGCCTGGTGACTTCAACTCTTCTGAATGAAGGTTAGCTTGTACTTTGAAAGTGCAATTCGGTAATAACCTACTTAAAACAACTAGCATAAACTTCTGAGCCAGTATAAAAGAAACTTGAGTCAGTTCAGGAAAATTGGCCACAATAATTCTCAGTGTTTCAGCAAAGTATTTTTGTCTTATTTGGAGATTTTATGCCACGTATTCGATTTAGGAAATTGAAATACCATTTATGTATATTTTTGCCAGCTTTTTTGCTTCTCTTAAAAAAAATGCAAATAATTGTTTATGAAATATTAGTAAAAATTTGAGGCAGGGAGGAGAAAGCAACCTACAAAACCTGTGATCAGCATGAGGCTAAAAAATAAGTGTTAATTTGATGTGTAGGCAAACTTATCATACATAATGTAATGGGATATATTAAAGATGTCACAGGTTGTCAGGAACCTCCAGATATGTAGCTGCTTAATGAAATCTAACTCCTAGCCACTAACTCATTCTTTTTTGTTTTGCGTAAACACTTTGAGCTCCTATTTTTTCCTTTTAAAATATTCTACTACTTTCATTGTGTTACCTGTTCCCCAAACAATTTTTCCTCTCTTGTCTTTTCCAAGTCTCCTGCTCGTGCTCTACCTCATTCTCCTTCTTTCATGGTCTGTTAATACTTTTTAATGTTGTTGCTCTGCCTTCTTCAGCTTCCTGCTCCGTCTTCTCATAATATTCACAGCTGTTTTGCCGCTCTTCCATCTCTTATGAATTTTTTTGGTGGACTCATCCACTTGCTTTTCTCCCATCAATTTTTTTGTAAAATTTGTGTCTTTTGAATCCTTTTCTGTACCTTCTCTGCTGTCTTCTTTGACCTGGATCATTTTTTGGCTTGAATGTACTTGTAGGTAGAACAGGTGAACTTTGACTGTCTTGGGTTACTCCGTTAGTCTAAACTCTTCCCATTCATCGAAGAACTCATGAGGAGGGGTTTGAAAAGTCTTGCCAACTTAAGGAGGAAAGCATTGCTGCTTGATTATGAAAGAATATGTTTTCCACTAAGTGCTTATTATTAGTACTAGTGTGAAGGATGCTATATACTACCAAATGTCTTGTCTCTATTTTTGTGGGACCTAGAACAGCGATTGGTGTACCCAAATACCCCGGTAATCTCGTCTCCCGTTAGTTGCTCATGAGTTCTGACTGCCCACTATGTGTTTCCTCGATAGCTTATTGTTAACTGAGATACTCGATATAACTCTGTTTCATAATGGATTCATCACGTTAAGTTAGTGATGAGTAAGAGAATCCAAACTGGTAAGACCTATGGCACCCTGGGAGCTCTCTGCTCACTGGAGGGTGACACATCATCAATGCTAATTTGCATTAATACAGTCTTTACGGATGTAATAGTATTTTGCTGTGGCTCATCAGTGGCTTTGACAACCAAGCCAATTTGAAAGATGTCCACAGCACGGACACCATTGGTGTAGTCATGTAGTGGAATGAACAAGTGTTGGTGACAGATTGACGAAGCGCAGCCTAAACAAATTTCTTCATTACAACCTTGACTGTCATGGGTCTGGATTGAGCCATATGGGTGAAAGAGAGGAGGCTTAAACTGTTGTCTGCACCGTATCTGCTGTGGAATTAGGCAAAAAAGCGTAGCTGAAGTTTAATAAACTTTAAAAGTATAGGTTTTAAAAATAGGCTTTATTGAAAATCTTTTTATTGTCTATTTATTCTTAATTCTTGGTCCTGTGATGGAGGACGTGGCAGCCCTTCATCCATATGTTCCATTAAGGGGCTGAAGCTTATAAGATTTTCCATATATGAGTAAAAGCAGAATTTTGATTAATATATTTAAAAGAATATCTTCACTGTGAAATTTTGGCAGTGTATATGACTTAAGAGTACATCTATTAAGGAGTATCCCCTGTTGCTTGTAATGCTACTCCATATGCACGCAAGGCACTCAGATCAAACGCTGGATCTACGCTGCTTTCAGGCTGCTCAGCCCCGTAAATGATGTTTGTTGAAAACCTCTGTGGGATGATGGGGAGTATTGGCAAGAGGTAGAGGGATTCACAGTATCCAGGATCCCTGTGAAACTCCCCAGGAGATTTTCACTGGTGAGAGCTTGTTCAGTTTGATCAGGGGGAAATTTATGGTGAGGGAAGTAATTCTCAATTTTCTGATTAATTATCTGAAGAGATACTGATTACCAGGAGAAGTGGTGGAGCGTGCTCCATGCTACACCTCCAGTCACGCATTTTGAACGTGCTGGAAACAGTCTGTTAGTGTTGCGCTTCCCTTTTTGTGCGTGTTCACTCGTGAAAGTCAGCGTGAGTTTGTCCCACTGTGTTTATTGCTGTGTGAATAATGTTGGTACTGGTTAGACATTACATATTTGGAATCAGTGCCTAACTGCTGCCCTGCCTGTATAATTATGAAGTATAGAGAATGGGTTGAGAAAGCAGCTTTGAAAAAATAAATGAATGCTTACCAACTCCACAAAGCATTCATAATATTGACAACCAGTCAGGAAAATTAAGTGAATGCAATCAGGAGAGTGATTACTTTTCTCAAGAAGTGTGTATAAGAAAGAGAGGGCAAACATTTGTACTTCTTGGCATCTTCAGACCAATATTCTACTGTGAAAAGTGGCTTATAGCAGTGTGGCTTGTTACGTACAGGGGCGTATGTATGACAGGACCTTGATTTAGCAAAAGCTTTGAGCTGGGTGTGGCTAGACCTTTTCTCAAAGTGAGCTCCTCAGTGAAGACCAAAAGGCTTTCAGATTAAAATTTGCAAGTTTTATTTGAATTTAAACTAGAAACTTAGCTCCTTACAAAACAGAATCTTCCTAGTGACTTGTGGGGGATAGGTGAAGGCATAAAGAGATTTATGCACAACTGCCTACTTTGTGCAGGTAGGTCCTTGCTTCAGCAGTTGGTTCTGTTTAACTTGGTGGCTTGGTGAGTGGGAGCAGAGTGGGAGCATTTTGGTTTTTTAGAGTTTTTTGGTCATAAGGAGATTTTACTTAACTAGAAAAATAATAGTCCTAGGTTTATTTAATAATTGGAAAATATGGAAACTGAAGAAAAACTGGGGAATTATTTTGCCATTAAGTTGATAGGGAAGGAATATAGGAAACAATCTCAGTGGGCAGAGGTGAGTGAATACAGACTTCTCAGATGTTGGGAAATTATAAGGAAGTTCTTAAAATTCATGTGAGTAAAAAAGTTACTGTTAATCTCTCTGTCCCCCATTCTGGACATACTTTGGTTTTAGTATGTGTTTTTATTTTTCATGCTTAAGGTAGTGTTTGTTTTTACTATGTTACAAGAGGATGATGCTAGTTCTTTATGCAAATGTCATCTTCAGGGTAATTAATAACAGTAATGTATATACTGGAAGCAGTAGTTATTCTGGGCACATTTTGATTTTAATTACTAATAAATGTTTTGATAGTACCTATGTGGGTGTAGGGTAGCACGTGTGAGCATACCCTTGTTTTGCTTAATATTTTATATGTAATCTGCATCATTTGCCTTCTTTTATTCTGATTCTAGGCTCTACACTCTTGCATCTGCAATCCCATGACTTTTCCTTGCAGTTGCTGTGCTGGTTTAAGCAGCTCAATCCCTCCCCCATCTTCACTTCTTCACTTCCCAGCGTTACACCTTTCACTGCAAAACCACAGGCTGAAGGGGGTCAGGGAGCTGGTCCAGGTGGTCACTATCTCCCCCTTCTTGGCTTTTCACTGTTGCTGAGAGAAGAAGCAAAGCTCAGATCTCTGGATGCAATTTTGCTGGTCTGATGTATTAATTCAATTTTTTCTGATCTAAAATAGGTTACTTGTAAATTAATTAAAATATGAATGTAGTATAAACATTAATATTTTTTATGTATGTTAGAGACTTGCAGTAAAAGTATGCTATCAGATTTTTATTTCTTCATTTGATAAAAGGGTGCAGAAGGCAGAGACTGCAGAGATGACTGATGAGAAGGGATGGGCTGGTTGGATTATGATTATTTTAGAAAAAGGCTATTAAGAGAGAAACTGAATTGATTTGGCCATTTTAGAATTAGTATTTCAACCACTGTAGTAAAAATTGTTGGTCCATGCCTAAAAAAATGACAGTACATTCTGTCAGTTTTTCTGATAACTTTATAAACTCTGATTCTATCTTGATTATCATTGTTTAGATGTATTAGTACTTGCTCTCACTGAGCCAGTTTCCTTTGAATCTGTGAATACTCAGTGTGTTTCAGAAGCTCTTTAGAGTTTTAAATAGCTAAAGAGACAACTGACAAGCCTAAAAATTAACTTTTAGCAAAGACCTTCTGAAAACGAGAAAGAGTTTGTACAGTCATCCAGACATAAGTTTATCTTTCTTTAAATTTTGATTTTAATAAATGCATACTCTCCTGTGTGTTGGACATAAATCACACATGCCACCTAATAGTGTCATTTTGATTTATTTTATAGATTATTAAAGTATTATAGGTATTTACACAGATTTATGAGAGCAGTTGCTCCATTTTCAGTTCTTTCAAGTGAAAGTGGCAATATTGAAGGTTATTAACACGTATCTGTTGGACTGTGTCCAGAGGAGGCCCTGAGGATGATGCCAGGGCTGGAGCACCTCTCCTATGAGGACAGGCTGAGAGGGTTGGTGTTGTTCAGCCTGGAGAAGAGAGGCTCCAGGGAGATCATACAGTGGCCTTCCAGTACCTGAAAGGTGCCTGTAAGAAAGCTGGGGAAGAGCTGTTGACACGGGCACGTAGCAATAGGACGAGGGGTGATGGTTTTAAACTAGAAAAGGGTAGATTCAGATTGGATATTAGGAAAAGCTTCTTCAATATGAGGGTGGTGGGTCATTGGAACAGGTTGCCTGGAGAGGTGGTGAAGGCCCTATCCCTGAAGATATTCAAGGTCAAGCTTGATGGGGCTCAGAGCAACCTGCTCTAGTGAAGATGTCCCTGCTCACTGCAGGGGGGTTGGACTAGATGGCCTTTGAAGGTCCCTTCCAACCCAATACATTCTATGATGGTTCCATTACATTTGAGGGCCTAAATGTTTGGCTGCGTATTAGCACGGGTAAAATGTTGCAGAATTAATTGAAAGCAACAAGTCTTCATCTGCTGAGAATAAAATGATTTTCTGTGTTTCATCAACTAACTGTGAACACCTGTAACAAACTGTTTCATTTCAAATCACTGCATTAAAGAGTTCAGCTCTTTCGTGGAGCTTCATAGGTCTGTACTCCAAGTACCAGTGTGTTCCCTGCTCTGAACAGTGGCATGAGGGTGGCTGGGAAAGTCCATTCTTGGTAATCTTTTGGTAAGGTTTGCACCCTGTGAAACAGGCATCAGAAGATTAAGGAAAACACCTTTAAAAAAAAAAGGGGGGGGACGGACCACCCTCCTCCCCCTGACCCCACAAACTAGTGGTCTCTGTGGGAAAGTTGGGAACCTGGAATACTAATTTTGTTGATTTCTGCTGCCTTTTTCTTGTGCTGTGCATATTCAGACCCCCTAAAATTTACTCTTGTATACTTTTCTTGTTTACAAGTAGAAAAAACTTAGGCATTAGGTATTACACTATTCCCAGAGCACCCCAAATTTCCAAGAACAATGAGAAATATTATTGTGTGAAACTTGCAATTTTATTTTTTAGTGTGAACAGCAACTTGCTTAATAAAGAAAAGCAGATATGACCAGAACAACTTGGTGGTGGGATTTTATTTCATGGGGCCTTGGGGTTTTTTTTGTGTTGTTTGTTATTTTCTGGGTTTTTTGGTTGGGTGTTTTGTTTGTTTGGTTTGGATTTTCGTTTGTTTGTTTGCCCCAATAGTTTCCATGGCTTGTAGATGTAATACTGGCAAGAAATTCATGTAGTATTTTAGAGTGGTTTTGCTTGAGAAGAACTTAATTATATTTTTCATTTTGTTCCCACACCTCCAGATACATAACTATTAGTTATTTTAATGCTTTATTAATTTTAAAATTTTTATTTAATACTGACCCTACCTTAAAATAGCGTAATCTTGAGTCGTTTGAGTCTGGTTATAACTTGAGCTGAACTGTCTCTTAGTTGATTCCTATTTGATTTCAGCCTGTGTTTTTCTTTGGATATCCTTGTTGGCCAAACTAAATGTGTGCAAGCCATGTAGAACAATGCACCTAAAACCCCATTATGGTCATGTAATATCATAGATTTTACTGATACCACTTCTATGTTTTCAAGTTCTGTGGGGGATTATAGATAGCATAAGAGAGAGTGGAAGTTAGAATTAAACATAATGCTCTTGAAAGGCAACCAGTTGCACTTTCTCTCTCTTTTGTTTTTTTCCCTTTCCCCTCCCCAGCTTGTATTTTCAATCTGTCTTTTAGAAGAAATGGTTAATCAGTTATTTGTTGCCTGCTTGCTAATAACAGTGAATTCTGAAATCCAGTCTCCTTTTTTTGTATTATTTGAAGGCAGGTAATCAAGGAAGTAGTTACAAGCACTTTGCTTCTCCAGGCACTTTATCTCCTCTAAGGCTGTAACCTTAGAAAGGTTGCTAATAGAAGTGGTCTCTTTTGTAATGGGTGAGGGCTAATGACTTTCTCTGACTCCTTGGCTTGTCTTAGGCTTCAGCGTTGCCTGCTGTGAGGCATCTGAACTCAGGTGAGACACCTGGCCAGGGGAACAGCTTTAGGGTGACCTGGTTTTGGGGCCTTCAGTTTTCCAGAGGTGTTTGGGAGGACTGTTCTCCCACATAGGTCTTCTTGTTGAGGTTCTGCAGGACCTCTTTTCTTGCATCTTCTGTGCCACAGATGAACATAGCCTGTGGGAACGTGGGGTGAATAATTACAGCGATACAAAGCGTGGTGTCATAACCATACCACTTCTTTTCCCCCTTAATTTGCTTTGGACACAGCTGTTGTAGAGCTTACCCAAGCCTAATGAATATGAGATTGGTGTGTGTTGCCTGGTATCATTAATTAAACTCTACCAAGATCTTGGTTGTTCCTTGTGGGATGCAGTTTTCTCGCCTATTGAATCCTGTTACTAACGCAGCGCTGTAAACAGACGAGGTTGCACAAACTGTTGTGCTTTACCATGTCAGGTCATGTACATTTTCTGTACATTACAGATAATTTACCATTATCTGTACTGCAATCCCTCTTTGTTCTTTCCAGTGTTTTAAGCAATGCATAGTGTTGATGTGAAGTGCCTTGGGGTCCTTGCATCTCTATCAGTGCTTTTAAAAACTGTGCTGCTATATATTATGACCTTGGAATATTTCATAGGTCTTTTGAACTTGAAGCTAGGAACTGTTGTGTATGTGGTTTTAATTAAACCAGATTCATGGTACTTTGTCCTTAAAACTACTACACAGCTACTAACAGCTTCCTGTGTTTACCAAGTATTCCTTGACATACTCTTGTGTCAATAAGTTCTGTCTTAGTTTGGCTTTTTACTAGTGTGTCCCAAGTTTTGAGAAATAAACATCAATTCTTTTTTATTAAAATTTTTCTAGTTGAAATCATCAAAATTTTTCATTTATATGTTGTATTGTGGCTTGGATGGTCATTTGCTGGATTCTGGTGCTGACAGAGCATTTTTGCCTTTAAAAAAGTAGATCAAAGGAAGTCAAGTGCCCTCTAGTCTGAGTGCATACTTTCACATTAAAAATGCATATTTCATTTCTGCAACTTTCTGCTATTGTTAGCCTCTTGTCTACAGGAACATCAGATAAACTAAGCTTTCCGTGTACTCTTTTCATGGCCTTGGTAAACTAACAAACTGCTAAGCAGTTGACATTCCTTTTATTATTTTATTACGTCTTTTATCTGCTGAGAAATAAGAAAACAGAGCAAAAGTATCAAGTAGTACATTCTGCTTACTTTATTGGTCAAGCACATACTATTACTTTGTGTGAAAATGTTCTTGTTGATGCATGTTATGTGCTCATAGTACAGCAAAAAGTCTTCACTCTTATTCCAGTAAAATTCATTTTGCTATGGGAAGTGTTGACATGGGGGTAATGATTAAATTGAAAACTTGCTTGCAGAATTATAGTCTTGCTGTGTATTCATATACACATTCATCTATATTCATGTAGAGTTATAAATGACAGTATTTTTAGAAATATAAATTAATCAAGCTTGATCTGTTTGTCAGTTCTTGCATCGTTCTTTAGAGTGTAAGTTAACGATGGTGATTATCAGCCTGCAGTGAAGGTAGTGGGATACCGTAGAATTAAGCCTTGAATGCTGTTGTGTTTTCATTCTCCACTTCAGCCTGGACTTTTTCGGTGAACTTTATTTTCTTAATAGCAGGTGATGGTTAAATTGCTTCTACAACATGTTGTTCAAGATCTCAGACACACAACAGGAAATACAGTTCCTGTAAGGGGTTTGTTTGTTTATCTGAGCTCGGTTTTACAAAAATTGTATGAATGCTGCTTTCCTTTGAAATTGATCTTCAAAAATAAATTGCATTTTGTATAATAAGATGCTAGACTCACAAATGTTTCCTTTCTTGTTTCATAGACGTTCCATCTTCAGAGCAGCCTGAACTGTTCCTAAAGAAACTTCAACAGTGCTGTGTCATTTTTGACTTCATGGACACGCTTTCAGACCTTAAAATGAAAGAATACAAGCGCTCCACTCTTAATGAACTGGTGGACTACATTACAATCAGCAGAGGCTGTTTGACAGAGCAGACTTACCCTGAAGTAGTTAGAATGGTGAGTTCCTTCTTTCTCATGGTCTTTTTAAATCCACTTGCAATTCCAGTTACAAATTGTGGGCGAAATTGAACCCTGGAGTAGGTGGATTAAATGAGGTCTTTGGTGTGTATTTTCTGCTAGACATCACTTGGGAATAATTCTCTAAAGACCAAAATTTTAATTTTTATATATGCTTAATTAAAGTCAAGTAGATGATGGTTATTATAGTGTCACAAATGTATGAAAGGAAACCTGGATTGTTTCTTGGTGGAGAAAGCCAGCAGCCATAAAATCAGAGTCCCTTACATTTCCCCACACCTACCCTCCCTCTCCCCCTCAATATAAATAATGGAATAATTTTTCAAGTTTCTTATCTTTCTTTGAACTTTATCCAAGCTCTTGAGTGTGTACTTTAGGCAGAGATAGCTTAAAGTATGCACAGATAATGATTTTTAAATAATAAATGCTAAAAATGTTGTATGGGATCAGTGTGAAAATTTGCTGGTTTTATTATGTGGATTCATAGCAACTGCTGTTAAAGTGAGCAAGATTACTCAACAATAAAGCCATACCTTGGATATATAAATTGACAAATAATAGTGTTTTGAATGTAAAAATAGCAACAGTACCAGATGCTATATGGTGAAGAACATTCATTGTGATTGTCAAAATCAGTCTCTGCTTTGAAATATTTGTTCTGTATTACCATACAGAATGCTTATAACCTGTTATCTAAATGAGAAGGCAAGGAGTTACATAAAGATTTGGTGATGTTGATTTCCTAATGGTACTGTGTGATCATGGAATCCACTGGCTATGTGCTGTGAGAAGAAAAACCTGAATAGACTTTACATTGCATTATATATGCTCCTCATTTCTTTTCTGACACACAGATACATGCTATGTTGCTTGTCTGTAATATTTAAAAATAACTGTGAATTTTGACAGAATCATCAAACAGTTGATAGTGGAGGAAAAAAAAAACCAAAACAGAATTAAGGCTATATGGAAAAATCTTAATATGGCTTCTTTCTGTGTATGCATTGTCAAAAAGCCTATAATTAAATGGTCAGATTCTTCCCCTTCTCCCCCACCCTCCCTTTCTCCTTTCTGTACTGGACCAATCTTCTGAATGAACTCTTTTCAGTCTGTTGAGTTATTTGTTCAGCATGTGGTGTAATGCACCATTCAAATACTGGTCTGAATACAGAATGACTGGTTCTTTGCTGAATCCTTCTGGTGGTGCTGCACTGTAGTATCTAAATGATTTGCAAATGTTAGTTTAATCTTACTTGTACCCCCTGCAATGAACAAATTATATCGTTCTATTTGTACAGACAGGATGCTGATGCACAGGTAACTTCAGTAAATCTGTGTGCTTTCTGTGTGTGTAGAAGATGCCACCAGACTCATGTCCTGGGAGAATTTAAGTTTTTGGGGGTTTTTTTTTAGTGTTTCTATTACAGAGGTTATATTTTCATATTGACTTTGGTTATAGTTGGTTACTGCAGCAACATTTGTAGAATAAAGACTCTGCAAGTTAACATTGTCTTAAGTTGGGCCCTAAGAAACAAGAAGAATTTGGTCTGTAACTGCTCATTTGAATCATAAATCATAACCTGTGAAGCAATCTGAACTGAAACTAGAAGAGACGCAAAACCCCTTTGCTAGCATGTCCTACTGTCCCTGCAGTCACTTATGTTGATTCACAAAACTGGTTTTAGCTTAAGGAAAAGATGCATTACCTAAATAGTTTGAAAAGCATGGTTTTAAATAATTTTCTTAAATATACTCTGTAACTACGATATGGAGGAGTCACTGGAAGTAAAGATCCAGCATGAGTGTTTCCAGTGGATTTCACAGATATCTGCTAATGGAGCTTCAGAAATTCCAGTTTCAGCTTAGCTCATTTTTGATGGAAAACTGCTCTATCTTTGTTTCTCTCCACTGTCTCTCCCTAATCCTTTCATTGCATCACGCTCTTCTTCATCTTACTTTTTTCTGCTTTGCCATTTGGACTCCAGTGCTGAACTCAAGCTACGTTTTCTCTTCAGTGGCAGGATACTTAAACAGGGGAGGAGTGAGAATATTCTCAAGCCTTATATTTGGCTAGTCAGTAGCCCCTGACTGCCCAAACTGGATTTTTTACAAATAAAAAGATGCCTAAGTAATTAGGGAAGTGGACATGTTTTTTTTTCCTAAAGAATTTCCTGAGAAAGTTGTAATATTTAAATTTTGTAAGAGACTCTAACCTGCGACAGCAGCTGCGCTTTGACGGAGGTGTAAACTATTGTAAAGAAGCTTTCAAAACCGGAAAGCTGACATACCTGAGTCGTGCCTCTGACAACCAGGAGTGTTCTTGGTGCTCGTGCTCTTGGAAGAACACACTTGGGTGGTTGTATTCCACGTGAGCAGGATGCTGTGCTCTACTGTTGAATCCCTGGGAGATGCGTGAATGATTTCTGCCGATCATCCCAGCGAATGCTAACGCAATGTTTCTACTAAACCACATCATCAGCACTTTTGTGTTGCAGGTATTTGTATTGTACAGATAGGCTATCTGGTAAAAGTGCTATTTTTCCTCCTGCTCTTTGCCTATAAAAGCAAGACATCTGAGTCGCTTTGAGTGCAGTTATACTCCTAATATTATATAAAATAAGTTTTCAGCACATTATGCCTGGTGAGGAGATGGCATCAGTCACTTTGTGCTGAAGCATTATGTTTTGTGTTACGTGCTCTTTGCTATAAGTGCACATTCTTGTTTCAAGCAGAATTGTGCTCATAATCGTATACTGAAGCAGGTTTAACTGTACACAGTTGGCTTCATGAGTGCAGCTGCCACCTTTATCTACTTTTGAGGATTTTCATCTCGGTTTCCAACTGTGTTCACAAAGGAGCTGTCAAGTCAACAATCTCTGACCTGTCATGATGGTGAAGGAAACAACAGTATCTGTGTCCTGACCAAATTAGTGTCCCCATTGACTGCCTGCCAGAATTGTCATGGGAGTGTTTTGATTGAAAGACCAGTATCTTAAAACCAATCAAAATAGAGGAGAGTGTTCTTTGTCCCTTTGGAAGGTCTTCTCCCTGTTCTACTTAGTCTTTATGAATCCAGGAATGAATATTTCTGACTTGGCCTTTTGCACTACTGTGATTTGGAGGTGAAGTGAAAATTAAAGAAGCTGTTTTGTGAGTTTTGACATAATTTAAGAGCAGAAAAAAAGGTGCACCAGTCTGAGGCTGATATTTAAAAGTTTACTAATATTTATAAAGAGGGATTAATGGCTAAAATGTTTTCTTATCTTAATTACCTAAAATGTTGAAAAAAGGTGGTATCTGTGAAAAAGCCTCTTTTTTGTTTTAAAGTTTTATAGTGTACGTGTATATTAGTGTTCTCAGTTCATGACCCAAAAGGAGTTTGGCTTTACAGATGCTAGGATAGAAAAAGATTGCCTATAAAATTTATCAGAAACTCTGATATTTTTAATTACTTATAAAATGTGGTGGTGTTATGATGTAAGGGTCATTTGTGGTAGCCAGCATAACAGCTCCTGGATCTTTTTACTGCCAGTCATCCTAAATTCATGCCATTAAAATGTTAATCCCTAATTGTAGTATCACATATTTTCATCTTGTTCTCTTGAGCATATGATAGAGTGTTGTATATGGCTAACTGTGAAATCACTTGGCTATTTGTCAACCTCTTCAAACCACTCTCTTTAGCTGGATATATACAGAAGTTTTTGGCATGTTATAGGCTATTTAAAAAAATACAATGGAATTGAATTTACTAATGGCCACCAGAAGAAGCTTGCAGTGGCCTCGTCACTGTCATCAATATCAGTTGATGGGAAGAGCGGCTGGAATTTGTGTTAATGGCCATAAGCTGGGCAGATTTATTCAGGAGGGTATTGCTCAGTGGCCTTCCCCTGCAGTTTGATGTGTTGTTCAGAAGGACATATGACATTCTTTAGAATTAGGCTGGTCTTAGGAAAAAAGGCCTTTGCCAATTAGACCACATTCTGCTAAGAAGGAAATGCCAGTAATATGACTTTATGAGCCAATAATTGGACACTTAATCTAAAATTTATTCCTGTCTGAGCAAAATGTGGAGGCTTAAACTAATGGTGCTGATTTTGCTGGTAGATTAAGCAATGGTAGTTGAGTGAAATAAATGTTATTATCTGTGGTGGCCTAAAGGGTGTATTTAGTAAAGCTTTTTGTCTTTTCTGGGTATTAAGATATAGATTGAGGAAACCAATTTCTTTCTTTAAAAAATGGGATGGGAAAAATTAACAAGCTGTTAAACTGAGAAATCTGGATGAATCTTTGTTGGTGAGCAACATTTCAGCTCTTCTACTTGCTTCTTCAAAAACTGTAAACCTGACATTTACCGTGATGTTTATGCAACATCCGTGGATGGTTGCCAGCCCGTAAGAGATGGGCAATGAAACTCGGGAGATACACCTTTTAGAATGGAATAGTATTACTTTGTTCTTCTCTCTTTTAACTGCAGAAATGGCTTTGGCTTCCTGTTGTTGTCTTTTTCTTTTCTGTAATGACAAATCAAGTAAAATAAGACTGTAATCTCTATAGCCAAAGTGAAATACCATATTAGATGTCTTGTGGCTCAGAAGCTGTGTTGAGCAAGACAGTGAAAGAAACTTAGTTAAATGAATACCCAAATAAATACCAAAAATTGCATTTTAAAGGTCAGATTCTGTTTTTTTTGTTTTGTTTCGTTTTCTCTTTTTTTCTTCCTCTTTCTATTGACACAGATCTAGAAGGATTACATTCCTTTTACTGCAGGTTTGTCTCAACAGATGTGAGGGCAGAGTCTGATCAGGAGTGAGTTTGTAGCAGACCGGTTAAAGATAAAGAATATCTTGTTAAGCCATGATTTTTTTAGCACGTTAAGGAACCTATTTTTAGGAAGTGTTCTAGCTGTTAGACTTCATAGGCATTATTAATTTATTTTCTATAGCTTTAGCTATAGCTTATGACTAAGTATGACACCCTCCTTGCTAAATGTTCATCCTGTTTAGGATTTTCCATGTTAAAATGTTCTTGGATAGAGATTTTTATGCAAGTCTACCTATATTCAGTCTTCTTTGATTTAGCAAAAACCCTGTGCATATGTTCCTGTTGGTTCTTATATTAGATATACAAATATAATACTGAATGTCATTTTTACTTTAATGGAAATAGATGAAATCATATACTCTTACAAAAATTGACAAATAGTGTCTTTGTTTTCAAATATGAAGTTTATATAACATCAGGAATTCTATAAAATATTAGAATTAATCTTAAACTCAACTTGAATCAAGTTGAACAGAGTGTTTTGAAACAATCTGTTTCAAAGTAGAAGGTGATTCTCCTCCTCTGCTCAACTCTTGTGAGACCTCACCTGCAGTACTATGTCCAGTTCTGGGACCCCAACATCAGAAGGATGCTGGAGCACCTCTGCTGTGAGGACAGGCTGAGAGAGCTGGGGCTGTTCAGCCTGGAGAAGAGAAGGCGGCCTTCCAGTACCTGAAGGGGCTCCAGGAACTCTGGGGAGGGACTTTTGACCAGGGCAGGGAGTGACAGAACAAGGGGTGATGGCTTGAAACTGGAAGAGGGGAGATTGAGATGAGATATTAGGAAGAAATTCTTTGGTGGGAGGGTGGTGAGACACTGGAACAGGTTGCCCAGGGAAGCTGTGGATGCTCCTCCCTGGAAATGTTCAAGGCCAGGTTGGATGAGGCTTTGAGCACCTGGTCTAGTGGAAGGTGTCCCTGCTCATGGCAGGGATGGAACTGGGTTGGGGGGGTTGGAACTGGGTGATCTTTAAGGTCTCTCCCAACCCCAACAGTTCTATGTTTCTATAAACTATCTGAAAGGAAGATGCAATGTCTTTGGATCCCCAAAATAGACTGTAGTTAAAAATTGTCATGGAAGTGCAGCCATGATGGAGCATGCTATCAAAGTTTAAAAAAATAGATAAAAGTCACATCATGTTTTACATTCTGTTCTTGTTTCTTTAATGTGAGATTTTTGAATTCTGTAGGAGCAAGACAGTAATCGAACTTGTGTTTCTCTTATGTATCATTTCCAAATTCCTCTGTTAGCTGCTTTTTATTATTCACATTCTCTATACACCTAGTTTGTATGAAAATCACAATGCTTATTAAAAGAAGAGGCTCCAATGTTCCGTGCTCCTCTCAAAAAATCAGTTGGAGGCAGCTCCTCATGCAGTGGTTGTCCCTAATAATTTCTCCCGACAGTATGTAATTACATTTACCCGTACCCGTTATTCCTCCTGTTGGTTACACAGGCCTTTCATTCGTCAGACTTTTCTCTGCATAGTGGTACAATGACTAGATCTCAAGCAAAGAAATAGATTGGAAAAGCATTTTTTTCCAAGAATTACTTGCAGATATTTTTTATTATTTATTTATTTATTTTAAAGCAGTGTGCACCCCCACGCCCCATTTTGGCTGTGTCATCTTCTTAAATACCCGTCGAGCATTGTGTCTGTAGATAAGCACAATGTGAATCTTTGGGAAGATTTTTTTTTATTGGATTTAGAATTTTTTGTTTTGTTCTTCAGTTTGGAGTCTGAAACAGTAATACTGACTTTCGTAATGTTGTCTAGAGTTCAGGTTCATGTGTTGGCAGACTGTCACTTGATCTGATGCCTGCTCTGGAGATGAGGGGCTCTTTCTGCTGGTCCCGTGCTTTAATTTGTCCAAGATACTTGAGCTATTGCTATGATTTTTTTAGATTATGTTGTATAGAATTAAATACACATTAAATAAACAATTGCTCCATTGTATTACCTCAGTCCATAGTTACATGGAGATAGTGATGAACAGGTAACAACCCTGTTACGCTTCAGGTCTAGGTGACTTAGAGTGGAATTTCAGATCTCTGGTTTCCAGCTGTGAGAAGGTGTACCTGAGGGTGCTGCCTGGGGATGGGTCTGTGCTAGCACTTCTAACTTGGATCACAAGTGTCTTTTGGAAGTGGATCTCCCATTTGTTCTCACTGCATTTTTGATGCTTGCAATAGAGAAGTGTTTGGGTGTGTGAATTTGATTCCTTTTGGATGAAATGTCTACTCCAGCAGTGTACCTAATGCTTTCCAACTTGCTAAAGGGCTTCTATGCAGGAGATCCCTGGAAAGAAACTCCTTCCTCCAAACATGCATAGTGTGGACATTTGGTACCTGAGCACCAGCTCTTTTGTTCTACCAACTTGCTCCTATTGCACTTATCTGCCAACTGAAGCATAGTCTGAGGGTCTCAATTTTACCACTTGCTCATCTGTATGGGTGGAAGCTGCTACCACCATTGAAGTGGGTGATGGTAAGCTAACGAGTTTAGGAGCCCTGATGTAGAGCTAAATTCTTGCAGGTTATTGACTGAATTTTCAGAAGACTTAAAGGTCAAGAAAAGAAGAGAAGAACTATTTTCCCTTGGCCCTGTGATCTGGATTGTTGACTGTGTTCTCAGTCCAAAATGGTTCATTTTAATGTAGCAAAGTCAAACGTAATGCTTGCTGTATTCGTGCAAGCAGTGGTGGAGAGAAGAACCTGAACATTGTATCTTGACTATTTTGATATGATTTTCTGATAGAGTGCACTGTTCAAAGAAGTAAACATTGATAAAATAAAATTACAACATACAGATAAAAAGGGAGGAAATGCACAGGTGGAAGGAAGCAAAAGTAATCACAGGATTAAAACCAAACAAAGACACCAACAGCTGCCTGGGTTCAGAAACTCTGTCTTTCCATTTAGCAACCCAGACGTTGAGAGGTGTCATGTCTATATAAATATACCTATATATAGAATCATAAATGGTTTGGGTTGGACCTTAAAGCTCATCCAGTTCCAACCCCCCTGCCATCAGCAGGGACACCTTCCACTAGACCAGGTTGCTCAAAGCCTCATCCAGCCTGGCCTTAAACACTTCCAGGTAGGGAGCATTCAGGACTTCTTTCAGCAACCTGTTCCAGTGTCTCACCACCCTCTATATAAATAGATACATACTTCTTGTGCAAATATATATACAAATGTATAAGAGATCTGGTGGTTTAACGAGAACCAATGGGGAATCAGGCAGATTCAACCTTGGAATCAGAATCAGTGCTATAGTTAAATTAGTAGTAAAATTATTGGAGAAGAGGGCCAGTGGAATAATTCATAATATTTTAATATAAGATTAGATATTTCTTTTTGTAAGATGTACTTTAGTGAAACTTCTGTAACAATTCAGTGGGTTATATAGAGAGATTATAGCTGAGTGACTGCAGTGGCCACTTCAGGCTCTAAATATGTAAATCCATAAACAATATTAAAAACACCACGTATGCAGGTTTATTTCAGAAGGACAAGTGCAGTGTTTGTTCCAGGGGCCATTCTTGTCTCCTAGTTAGCATGGCTTCATGTTACGGCTTAATTGCATTTTATTGTTTCTGTATGTCGTTAATATGCACAGGAGTTTAAGCGTTGTGTGTGCTATTTCAATTTTGTGTATAGATGGGGTTTGTTTGGATGGTGCCACATACTGGTAATAGCAGAACAGGTGTTCCCTGTGAGCTAATTGGGTGTTCACTTACCCTGTTTTTATGTAGCTAACGTATTAAGCTTCCCTGTGTGTATGTTTGTTTTCATTTCAGGCTCCATTCAGGAAAACTATCACCGATAAAAATCTTTGCTTCAAACAACACAGAGTAGGAGTGCTGAGCTGAAATTGAATTGGTGAAGCGTTTCTGTTACAGCATCATCATTTTGATAGCACTCCAGTGGAGGACAAAGGGAGGACTTCTCAAAACATTTATTCCTGACTTCAGACTTAAGCCTCTTAGTACTTTCTTTTCTAAAAGTTATTTCAGACATGAATGTGGTGATAAAATCAGGGCTTTCTTGAAGCTTGTTACTTTTAAGTGTATATTCATAGTTCCGTAGTTCTGGATTGCTAGGTACCAGTTGTCAGATCTTTTCAGAACTTGCTGCTCATTCTTTGTGGGGGTATCAGAGCAGCCTTCTCTGTCTGTCCTTTTCTTTTTTGCTTTCTTTTTTAAAGTGAATTGACAGTGACCTGTAATTGCCTGGAAAAGTGGAAAAGTTTTTCCTGTCTGGCTACTAGTTGGAGTTGTGCCTGACTGACCCATTGACATGGAGCTTAGAGGTGTCTGGGCATCTCCAATTTAAAAACCTGACATTTCAGCATTTACAACTTGACCTTGGGAATTTTTGATTCAGTGTGGATGGGGAGATTTTACTGATTAGTTAAATTGGTTTCTGGCATTTGGGTGTTCAAATTCTGCATAGGAGGGGGGCAGTGGTGTACTTTTCTACACCCGGTTTGGTGTGTGTTTCTGAAAGGGACAGTCACGGAGGACAGTGGAGAGATGTTTTTGAGGATGCAGTAGGGGAGATTTGTCATGATACAACTTCTAGAATATCAGAGTTCTGGTGTGCTTTACAAAAATATCATCTGGACTTGGAGACGTTCCTAATCAGAGGAAGATGGAAGTCAGTATTGATCAATAGCCATTTGTGTTGGCTGTGGAAGAGGCATCATCAGGGACTGTATACGCAGGCTGGCAGAGATGTCCTTTGGCTTGATGATTCAACAGAGGTCAGAAGAGAAATGATTCAGCTATTTAGCCAAAGGAATTTTGGCACGCTGCTTGGGCCCAGGGATAAATACTAAATAGCTACTTTATGCCTATTTGAGAAAAATTATTCTTCTTTCCAGATTTGATATAGCATATTTCCATCTTTACGTGGTGGCTGTCAAAGTGTCTAACGTACAGCTGGGCAGTTCATGCATGGAAGAACTTGTTGCCTTCAGTTCTCCCTTAGAGGCTTATAAACATTAGCCACCCAGAGGCTACTGATTTAGATAACCGTGCTATGAATCGACACTGCATGTAAATGAGCTATCATGCTGTGTTGTGGTGATTAATGTAACTGTAATGGCACACATTATCTTCTAAAATTATGATAACCTGGGGAAATCACTTAAAGATAACCTGTTCTGTCTGTTCTTAAGAGAATATCTGCATTTTGGCTCCATATAACTTGTCTTTACTCCTAATACAGAAAAACAAAATTAAAGACAGGAAACTCTATATTAGGACTGTATTCTAACTTGCATTGCATTTACTCCTGCATATTAATTTACTTTTGCAAAAAACTGTTGCTGGGTTGCCTTGAGACTGGTCTTTTTTTAATAGGCACTCTCCAGAAATCATACTGGTTTTGTTACAAGCTCAAGATTGAAGTGTCAGTGCTGACACTTAACTAATTGTTGCTGAAACCTTCATACTTCTGTTGTGCTGTTAAGGCCCTGACAGTAACTGCTCGAAGCTTGGTTTGCCTCAATTTAAATCTTAAAGGAATTTGTCTTAGTTTAGCTTCTCATTCTGAAAGTATGTACTTCTCCTTGCAGGTTTTGCTTGTGCCACACTTCAGTATTTGTTCCAGTTTTAAAATGCAACAACTGATTAATATTTACATTTTCTCTGATGTATTGGTACAAGTTTCAATAATTTATGTATGGTTAAATTTGCAGATAAAAATTCATTCTTGTTTCAAATTACGTTTAAAGCAGAAAAAGTAAAAATAGCTGCAGAATGCCTTTGGTTTTGCTAGTTCTGTCTTTTGGTCCAAATCCTGAGAAAGCTGGGATTTTTGAATGTGAAGCATTAACCAAAAATGCTTCAGTAAATATTGCAGAATCCCAGATGTTTGGATCCAAGGCACCAATAGGTACATTTTCTTTCTTTTTACTTGGGAACCCTTTGGGCTATCTACCGTCTGCTGCCCTGTGCTCTAACACAGAAACAACTCTGTCATGTTAATTCTGATCACTTTCCTCTTCTCCCTGCTTTTTCATGTCAGGGGTAGTAGGAGGAGGAGCTCAGGAATCCTTGAGGAAAGACAAACTATAACGTGTGTGTATTCCTGGAATAGTTAATTCACTTCTCCTCATGAGACTAGAAAAGTCTCTTCATGGAGTGGCTTTGAGAGAAGTAAATGAGAAATAGGAAGAGGATGAAGAAGGGGAAAGAAAATAGCTCCTAATAGATGTTCATATTCACTTGGCAGGTGAGGATACAGGGCAAATAGATTTCAGTATCTATTAACACAGGCTATAATAAGTACAGTATGGGTTAAGGTTGAAAGCCATACAACATGAGATTTACATATACAGTGAAGACTTCTGGAAAAGTATGTGTTACTGTAACTGGTGAAATACACCCTCTTGTGGCAAGAAGAAAAAAGTCCAAGCAGAAAGCGACCTCTTTTTTTTTTTAGCTCACTATTTTGCCTTACTTATTCTTTTTTTTTTCCTTTCCCTTGTGTTCAGTGAATATTCCTCACTGATGTGCACCACATGTGCTTTCCTACAGTTTTCTGTTGTTTCATCTTTCTGTTTCTGCAGTACCTGAGTCTGTTCTGTTTGTCTTGCAAATTCTAAAACTTCACTCTGTCTCTCTCAATCTGGTTTTATCAATGTGTGGATTGTATTTCAACTCTTGTCTTTAAAATGCCCTTTCTTATTAAAAACATTATTAATAGTTATTAATATGCCAACATATTGAAAATATGCCTTACAGACTAACTTTACAACATTTACAGGAGGAAAGGGCTGGAAAAATAAATATGGATGTTGAAGAGCATACTAGTTTTGTTTCTTAAATAGCTTAGTTTCTCTGAACTACTATGAAGGGGTCATTTATAGATGAGATTAGGTGATAACCTGCTGCTTTTCCCAGCTGTTTAATTAACCAGCTTAGACATGGGTCAAATGCTGTAGCAGAGTGCAAAGAAGGCACAGCATCACCTTCAAAGTGCAGAAAAGGCCCTATAGCATGTTTGCAGTTTATCAAATTTGCTGCATAATAAGCTGTACACTCCACTCAACACTATAATTAACCCAGGAAAGCACTTTGGTTCGGTCTTTGCTGATAGCATGAACCTGACAAAGCCAAGCAGTCTCAGCAAAATACCTCTAAATAAGATTAAACCAAGTGAACCAACCATGAAATAAAATGTAGGCTAAATGTCGGGCAAGTACTATTTGTTGCTTGCATTAGTACCAAGTTCTGTGCTTGGCATGAGCTGTCCAGGCATATAATGTGTGAATTGCACTGGCAACTGCTAACAAGTGCTGACAGATGAGACCTTAAGCAGATATCATTTAAATGTTTTCCCTGTGCAAAGGAAAACAACCAAGCATTGTATGGAAACACTTGTAAATGCACGATGATGGCATTTCCTGCAGCTCCTAAACAGCCGTGGCTCTCAGCCCACTGATGCCCAGCAGGATTGGGAATTAATGTTTCTGTCCACCATCTGGAACGTGGTGGACAGAAATGGTGGCAGACTGGGTAATGCTGGGATATCAGTAGAAAGAAGAAACAAAAAGACCTGGAGAAGAGAAAGTCAAGGTTGGTGGCAGGTTTGTAAAGTGACAAGTTTCTCAGACCTCTACTGTTGCTAAAAAACTTTGTCAGACAGCAGGCAAAAGAATTACTGCAATTACTCTTGTGTACCTACCCTATGTACAGATAGGGTAGGTATACAGAGTCCTGAAATCTAGTACCTATTTGAAAAAAACAGATCTCATTATTCTTTATTTCACCTTTCAGGTATCTTGCAATATCTTCAGAACTCTCCCACCTAGTGACAGCAATGAATTTGATCCAGAAGAAGATGAGCCCACCTTGGAGGCATCATGGCCACATTTACAGGTTTTTGATCATTTATCTCAGAAGAAATGCTGATCATTATTTAATGTGTTTAATAATTTTCTTAGCTTTTTTTTTAAACCTGTGAATCAGAACTACTCGGTGAGACATTAGCATTTACTAATATTCCTCATGGCTATAATATAATACCTACAAAGACAGGGGAGAACTTTTCATATAAAAGTACATAGTTGTTGGCAGCTGGTCAGAAAAATGAATTAAAATATACATCCCTGTCCTAAGTCTTCCTTCCTCTCTCTGGGTTGAGGTTTGCTTTTAGGTGTTTGTAGCAGGATGCATGCTCACTGCTGTGTATCATCCCTTCCTCTGTACCATAAGTGTCAACACAAGGTATTTTGAACAAAGAACATTAAGTAATTTTGGAGGAAACATAATTGATGCTAATGCAAGAGATTCCTTTATAGAAAATACAGATCTTGTCTGTGTTAGTCAGGACAATGACTTACACCACGAGTAAATGTAGAAGTTTGCCTGAGTAACAGTTTGTGGAGCCTGGGATTTTCTGTGAGCAAAGGAGCACAATTGATCTCAGCTTGAAATGACGATTTTACTTGACAGTTGCAAGCACAGTCCTTGCCTGTGAGCAGTTTTTTTTACTCTTTTGTGCTCTCAAATCTGTTGAAATGTAGGTTTCATCCCTTATTTATATTTAAATCTCACAAAAATAAGAATCTTAAAAGCATCCAGGCACCTCTGAACAGCTCTGCCTGCCTGGTAACAGCACAGGCACACGTATCTGTTATCTTACGTTCACTGACACTAGTGCTGTAGTTTTAAAAGTCACTATTTACATGGAAAAGATGTAATTCCTTAGCCAGTGGATGATTTACCATTTTCAGGAAGAAATGCACTAAAGAATTTGTCAGGAGTTGACGGCATTGATTTCCTGATGATTTAATGTTAGTTATGTAAGCTGTCGCTTTTTCCATGTCATTTTTCTAAAGCTCTCTCCCCCTTTTGATTTCCTATTGTTTCCTTTGAGAAGTCAGAGCACACTGACATAAAGCAGCAGCAGCAGTATAGCAGCATATTGATATTTGCATGGAAAAGTTTTAAATTATTTTAAAATGTAGTTTTTAGCTTCCTTTCTCCTTTCAGTATCAATGTGCATACTCTCTGAAGTCAGAAGGGGAAAGTTTTCAATGGCTGCTCTTCTTGAAAAGGTTCAGTAAAGAGAATTGCTAACTGGTGGCTCATCTGATCAGTGACAGGTCTGAGTTGCTGGTTTAAAAGGACACAGTAGCCCCTGTTTACCTTCACTTCCTTTTTGCCTGGTTTTTATACACTTCTTTTTCTCCACTAAGTGAAAAGTCTGTTACTGTCCCATTGAACAGTGTAGGCAGAGATGGAATTTCATGAAAGTAAGCAGGTTTGCTCCAGCCCTGAGGCTAATCTTTACAGTAAGTTAGGAACTTCTGGATAAATTCTGGTTTGTATTCTTCTGTGTTTCAAGTTGTAATAGAATGCTACTCTAAGCAGTTTCTAATTTATTTTTTCCAACTGCTTCACCAAGCCTTTCAGAATTGTAATATCTGTATTTGATGTGACTTCAGCAGTTCAGAGGGCAGTTTAAATGTGCTTTCCAATAGTTCTAGGTTTATAAGATGATAACAAGCATTATAGTGTCTGTTCTCGGTGATGAAATGTCTTTGACTGGAGTTAAGCAAAACTAGCTTAAAAAGCTCATGTAATTAATTCTAATTCTAAGGCAGCAGTTTGATAAAGAAGAAAAATCTGTTTAATCCTTGCAACCTTTTACTCTGTGGAAAAATAAGTATTTTATTTTCTAGCAAAATAATTTAGGGAAATACTTAAATATATAAAGAGTAATCAAGTCATAAACTAAACCAGAGGTGGTGGTTTGTTTTTTCTTCTTTCTTTTTTTTTCACAGCTTGTATATGAGTTTTTCATACGATTTTTGGAAAGCCAAGAATTTCAGCCCAGCATTGCCAAAAAGTACATAGATCAGAAATTTGTATTGCAGGTAAGCTGATCTGTTTTCTTTCTTTGCTTTTGAAAAAAAAAATTTCTTTAAACAGATTTTCTTTAGAGTTTGAAAATGTAAGTTTATTTGCAACAGAAAAAGGCTAAACAAGCATATACAATGAAAGTTTTCAGTCTACAGAGGTAGGAGAAATGTGTGTGTTTATCTGTCAGTCTCTGTTGCTATAGATATATACAATAGTTGGTTTGGCTCCTGTTTTGGTACCTTAATCAAAATATTTGACTTACTGCTTATGAGAGGAAGCTGAAATGGTAACAGTTGAAAAATGAAAGACTATCAAGTAGTCTAAAAATGCTGCTATCTAGAGAGACTACTTAAACACCAGTTTTAAAGTGTCTTAGTATTGGTAAAAGATTTCTGTTGAAAGAGGAGAATATTTCTCCCTGTCTCTGCTGGAGAGTTGGCAACAGGGGCAGAAGTTCATTAACAAACCTATTCGCAGCACAGTACTGAAACAGTGATGCTATAGTGGTTGGGGAGGAGGTAAATAAAAAGGCCATATAGAGTTCAAGCTCTATTAAAAGCATGAAAGAAGAAATAGCATCAATAATAAACACTGGCAAAGAATGGGTAGCTCTGTTTTTGTAGTTTGCTTGCCATCATCATGGCTAAATGGAAGAGATGGCCTCAGTCAGTCAGTCAGTCAGCAGGTAGCCAGGTGTTTCACACAGCTTTTGTCTTCCTCCTCCTCGTGTACCAGCTAGGCTTCTTGTGTGCTTTGTATTTGAAACTACAGTAGCTGGTCTTCTCCACTGAGGAATTTTCATCCAAGCCTTGACAGACACCAGAACAGAGATGGCTAAAGGAAGATATTTTCTGGGATAAGCCAGGAAACACCACAGATAGGACTTTTGCCTTCAGCTTTTGGGAACAGGCCTGTCTGCGTTTTCTGTTCCCACCGTGAATTTTTGGGTAACTGCAAAGTCAGAAGGAACTTTGTGTTTATTGCTCTCTATAGCTTGCTTTTGAAATCAGGGAAATTTAGGAAGATTCCTACTTAGAAAAGGGAGTTTCCTTGCAGGCTGAGACTTGAATAAAAACCAAACTAGAAGTGGAGGCGATACTCAGCATTTCTGAAGACCTTTCTCTCACCCCTTTGTCATGGAGCTTTTATTTTTCCCTGTAGTGCTCAAGCAATAAAAGTAATGGTTTTAGTGGCCTTGTATGTTATTTGTATGAAGAATACCTGAAAAATGTGGTGAGGAGAGCAATTTCTGTCCTTAGATTTAAAGAAGGGACTTCAGTTTCATTCTTAGTATCCCAAGACCTTCTTCAGTCTACAAAAGCAATAGGATATACTTATGGTTTTATTCTATTCATCTTCTAAATAGAAGAGCATTTTTCATCTCGATCAAACCTCTATGGTGAAGTTTCCTTTTCATCTAAATACTGTTCAGAAAAAGGGGTTGCACCAATCTGATCATCCAGTACCTGGTAGAGATGTAAGAACATGCATGGAGGGTAATCACTTGACACGTTTTTCCAGACTGATGTTATTTTCTTTAGATATAGCAGGGTTGCATTAGAAGGAATGCTTGTGTTCTACTTCTGAATCTAGGGAAAATCATTCCTAGATGCTCCTGTTGTATGCTGCTGAACTCGGTCATGACTGGTGGCATCCCACTCACTCACACCCTTTCATGACATTCAAACCTGTTACAATTTGGCACAGGAGAATGGGTGTAAGACAAGGATTTTTTCTTTTTTAACCCTGTTAGTCTTTAATAAATCTACTAAATGAAAGAATTATATCTACTGAAAGAGGGAAATAGAGGATTTTGAAGCCTACATGTCTGAAAATGTATTAAAATTAAAAGTTCAAGAGAATTCTAAGAATTCAGAAGTTCTTGGGACATGGTTAGGTGATGGGTTTTTTTATATTGCTATGCACAATGTGTCAATTTAAAATTCACTTTTTTTCTATAAAAAGTTCTGTTGAGCCTTATGCATATATACAAGTAGACCTGTTTCTGTGTGTCTACAGGTGTTTGTGTTTAGCCTGAAGGAACTGGATTGTCCTTCCACTTCTTACTGTATTTGTTGCACATCTGGAGTGACTCCTAAGAATCTGTGACTAAGATCACTTACATTGGAAACCAGTTTAAGACTTAAGGACATTACACATGTTTGGTGTTTCATGACACTTAATCTTTAAAATCAGCTTTCTAAATTAATTTTTTGGGGTTTTTTTGTTTGTGATTTTTTTTTTTTTTTTTATTTGAGGAACTTAAATTGTTTCTTGGCAGTAACAATATCTATATGAAAAAATGATTTATTTTTTTTTAATGAGCATTTTTTCAAGCTTTTTCTTGTTTGCTTGCTTTCTGCTTTTGTTTTTTGAAGGTAGGTGTGTTTCTGGCTTTCAGCTGTATGTTTTGATAAAATGCTGTTCATTTCTAAAGCCTGCTTATATACTGTCTGAAATGGTTGGCAGTGGTTGCTAAGAGACATACTATTAAATATATCCACAAGTGTCTCTGTTATGTAGGTTGCTATTTTGGAAAAAATATTTCCCTTTTCTATGTATGTTTAGTGTCAGAATAATCAATATGGAAGTCTTGCAGCTTATCCATAATAATAAGATTTTACTGTTGAAACCTGGTACCAAACTGGAAGTATCAAAATAATTGTCTTATTGTGTGTTGGTTTTGGTGTGGGTTTTTGTTTTTGTTGTTGTTTTTTTTTGTTTGTTTTTAATGAGGGACTGAGTCTTAGTTCAGCAGTGTTTCTACAGAGGATCTGTATAACAGAACTGGAAATATAAATATTTTGCTCCTAAAAGCAATCCAATAAGAAAATTAAAAACATAAGTGTTTCCAGCTGTTTGCTATCTTTGGGTGAAATTTGCTATTTGGGGAAGGTTGAGGTGACTATTTATTTATTTAACTGTAGAACTAATTGAACAAAGCAATGTGTTTATAACCTCTGGAGGGCAGCTGACAAACCTCATTTCCTTATGAAATTCCCACCACAGATTATTATTGCAAGGAAAAGATAGTGGGATCTCATTACAAGCTACAGAAACATCCAAAACAGTGAAGAAGAATACATACATCAGTCCTAAAACTCGATGTTAGAAAGCAAAATCCCGGACAGCTTAACAACTTTTAACCATCTTTTTGTATCTTTTTTTCTTTTTCACCTCCTCAGAGTTGTGTAGCAGTTTAACAGAGATCAGGTAGTCTACATACACTGACATATCTACTTATTAATAGGTATTTAATTTGCCTATTTGTAAATCCAAGGTAATTTTGTTTTCTACCATTCCTCTAGTAATTTTTTGACAGCATCTTATAAATTTGTAAGACCTTTTTGTTAAACTGTCTTCATTTCTCTTGCAAGATGGGTAATGGTTAATGGTTACTTTCTTTTTCTTGCAAGAGAGATACTGGTTCCTTAAAATTCCCCATTTTCTATGCACTTGTGGGGAAGGTTGGGGTTTTGTTGGTTTTGTTTGTTTGTTTGGTTTGGTTTGTTTTTAAGTAAAGTTTACCTTCTAATTTATTCCAAATGTCTGCCAGGATAGCCGATGTTGTGCTGTCAAAAAAGATGAAGATGAAGGGGTAGGGGGAAGCTCATACTTTTGTGGCAGAGAATTCAAGGGGAATACAAAAATGATCTGCAGGTGATATTCCTTCTGCTCATTTCATGCCTGAATTCTTAGAGGCAACTTCACGTGTCAGTGTTTTGGGATATATTTTGTACAATACAAGATGCTGGATGGTGTTCTCTTTTGACTGAGTACCACATAATAATTTTGCTGTTTTAAAATCTTATTTAAGAGTTACTTAGTAAAGGTGGGTTTTCTGTTGTTGTTTGTTGGTTTGTTTCTTTTCAAACTGGATATTGAAGTTACCATTTTTTTCAGCCTTGGGGATTAATTCCACCTGATGCTTTGGTTTGTGTCAATTGGTGGAGATCCTGTAACAGCAGATCCAGTGCTGGCATTGACTTCGCTGTTGAGTCTTTCCACAGTGTGAAGGCCATGGAATCACTACGAAGGCTTAAGAGCTCATAATATAAATTACAAGCAATTAGAAAAATGTGACTTTGACATGATATTGTGGGAACAAAATATTAGAGCAGATGAGGATCTTTTAGTTGTGCAGAGTGAAGGAGTGGTGGATGGTAAGAGCAAACTGTCTTCTTTTGTAGTTATGGCAGCATGTCAGAATTTATTTATTTTGGGGGAGAAGGGAGGCAGCATTTTGGAGCCAGTTAGTCGGAACTTTATTAGTTGTTTGAAGATTTCCAAAGTTTTGTTATGTCAGAAGTGGAAATTAATAAGTTGAGTTTTGTGATGTTGTACTGGGGTTACAACAGGTTTTTTTTAATACTGTCTTCCTACACCTTGGGTAATGTAGATATCACATTCTTACATGCATGTGCTTTCATTAATTTAATTTTTATACAGAAGTCCATGTCATACTTGTCAAATACCTACTGTTTCAGTTCTCTTTTTCCTTTAAACACAGCTGTTGGAGCTGTTTGACAGTGAAGACCCTCGAGAACGAGACTACCTAAAAACAGTCTTGCACAGAATTTACGGCAAGTTTCTGGGTCTTAGAGCATTTATCCGAAAACAGATTAATAATATTTTTCTACGGTAAGTTGTGAGTGGAGGTACTTTATGCTTCTGAATATTTTAGGAAATTGATATGTTACTTATATTTAATTTTTCTTTTTTTAGATTTGTTTATGAAACTGAACACTTCAATGGCGTAGCTGAGCTGTTGGAAATTTTAGGAAGGTGAGTCTTTATTTATTACCTGTCTCAAACTTCCCTTCTGGACACGTCAGAATAGTGTTGGATTTGGAAAAAGTATTACTATAAGCCCTGATTCTGAAAACAGCGGTGAGCACATGCTCATCTGTAAGCCCATGTGCAAATCTCGGTCACATCTTTGCCAAGAGTATATAACTGGATGCAAATTACAGCCAAAAGTGTTGGATTGATTTTGTGTGTGTGTGTTAAATCTTGTGCACTTCATCCTTACATGCTGCAGAATTAGTTTTTTTGAGCATGCTAACAGTGTGTATATTTTGAGTAAATCTAATTCTGCTAAGTCAATTACTCAAGAACACCTTGCTTACGTGAGTTTACAGACCACACAGACAAGGTCTTATCTGTTTGGCAACAGGTTTGTGCAGCTGTTGATGTGTTTATTCCTAAGTTGGAGCTGAATTGCTACCTAGATACGTTCTGTGCTGCTCATATAAAGCAGGACAAAAGTCAGCACCTGTTTACAAATGCCATGAGCCTGCTATTTGTATACAGGTGCTGACTGATAAATTATTTTAATAGAAAGTGTTTGTTCAGACCTCAAGAATGTTCTCTGTGATGATAACACTAACAAATATTTCTCTTCTAATTTCTAGTATTATCAATGGTTTTGCTTTACCTCTTAAGGCAGAGCATAAACAGTTTCTGGTGAAGGTGCTGATTCCTTTACATACTGTCAGGAGTTTATCACTCTTCCATGCACAGGTAGAAATTATAAAAATATTTTCTGCTCATTTAGAATGATACTTTTTTTTTTTTCTAAAGTTGCTTTGGAAATTTAATTGCTTAGCACATTAGTTTTGAAATATGGAAAAAATGCAATAGGTTGTTGGGTTTTTTTAAAAAATTCATTTAATGTACTTTATATGATAAATGTCTTCTGTTCTGATTAGGTAATTAAAATTGTTACATACATCTGTGATATTTTGGGGATTTTCTTTAGTACCTAAACTCTCTCTTTAGGTTTTCCTCTCTGCCCTTTTCTCATTCTCAGAAGTTTGCCTTTCCCATTCCCTCTTCCAAGAGGGTGTTTGAGTTTCCTTAGCCTTTTTTCAGACAGTAACAAGCTTCGAAACATTGGTTGTATGACTGTATTTAGAATTCCAAGTTACTCTGATTTTTATTGTGTATGCTGGTTTGCCACCTTTTTTTTTTTTTTGTATTGTGTTCTGTTGTTTTAAAATTATTCCTTTGTGATTTCTTTGTGGAAGTGTTCTAACTTCATTTTCTTAAATCTTTGCCTCTTCACAGCTGGCGTATTGCATAGTACAGTTTCTGGAGAAAGACCCCTCACTCACAGAACCAGTAAGTATTTATTTTATACCTTTCTTCTTTTTCTTTTTCTTTTTCTTTTTCTTTTTCTTTTTCTTTTTCTTTTTCTTTTTCTTTTTCTTTTTCTTTTTCTTTTTCTTTTTCTTTTTCTTTTTCTTTTTCTTTTTCTTTTTCTTTTTCTTTTTCTTTTTCTTTTTCTTTTTCTTTTTCTTTTTCTTTTTCTTTTTCTTTTTCTTTTTCTTTTTCTTTTTCTTTTTCTTTTTCTTTTTCTTTTTCTTTTTCTTTTTCTTTTTCTTTTTCTTTTTCTTTTTCTTTTTCTTTTTCACATTGTAAACAGCTTGGGCTGTTGAAAGAAAAGCAAAAAATATAACTTTTTTTTTCTTCCTTCTAATTTAGGTCATTAGAGGTTTAATGAAATTCTGGCCAAAAACCTGCAGTCAGAAAGAGGTAAGTGATATGCTCATGTTAACATAATGTAAGAGTTATTTTGTTCAACAATGTAATAGTCAGGGAATCTTTAGATGTTTCCAGGTAGGTAGCAGATGCTGTGGTTGATCTTGCTATTAATACTTCCAGGTGATTTTCCATACTTGAATTATGTTTTTTTTGGATGTTTTTGACTATGAAGAGAAAAGTTTGATAACTATGGTTTTTATTCACAAAGTAAGCACTGGTTCTTCTGCAGAGAATTTCTTTTTTTTTTTTTTTAAGAAGGAGAGAATAAATGTAGTTGAGGATAGACTGTAAAATTCTGATAGGTTTGGAATTGTTTGTATGTGAGGATAGTATTTTTCCAGGGAGGATGAAAGATATTTTGTTGTCTGGCATTTACCTAGTAAACATGTAAAAGATGCAGTTAGACCTTTGTGATTTTGTTTCAAATTCTTGATGCAAATTTGAGTTTCCCTAACGAGATTTTATAACACAGCAAAACCGTTATTTTTAATATTGCTTCCAAAAATAGAGGTAAAATTAAGACTCGCCTTAGTTAGCAAAGTTGAAGCCTTGGCCAAATTCTTTGCCTGCATGAGGCTGGATTTTCAGCATGTATATATACTGGTGCAATTCTGAATTTTGTTGTAGAGGGCTACTTTAAATACAGCATTTGCACACACTCATCCTCCTCTTAAGAGACTGAACACAGAAGCTGCTAAAGGTAGGACTGATAACATTTTTTGAGAGAGGGTCTTGTTGAGCTAGTGAGGCTTCCATTTCTCCCTAAAGTGGCAGAATTTGAGGGTTACTAGTATTTTGCTGATCAAGATGATTCAGAGGGTTTTTTTTATTCAATGCTTCCTTCCTTGTCTTTAGGTCATGTTCCTAGGAGAGCTGGAGGAAATCTTGGATGTAATCGAACCGTCGCAATTTGTCAAAATCCAGGAACCCTTGTTTAAACAAATTGCCAAGTGCGTCTCTAGCCCTCATTTTCAGGTCAGTGGTAGAGGTTAATGTTTCTGTAGGAATGTATAGTCTCAGTTTCAAACATAACACCCACCCAAATGTAAATAATATTTTATGTTACGTGGTTTTAAATACTTCTGGATTTCTGTGGAAGAGGGTATGTTGCAGTGGAAGTTTAGTTCTGAGCTCCATGAATAACTTGATAGATATATCTGGGGTTACAACACAGAACTTGCCATTCTGAGACACATAAGGTCTTAAACTTCCAAGCAGACTTTGAACCCTTATGACTGTAGGTGACAGGTACTCACTGTGTGGTGTTTGGACTGATAGACTGCATAGGATGTATTTGCTCCGTTGTTTAGCACGGCATTGTGCAGCATTCTTGTTTTCCTACTTCGTTCCTTCTGTAAGGAGATGTCTGGTTAGAGGTGATAGCACCCCCATAGCTTGTTTTCTTCACATTGCATAGCGGAAAGAAGGGGAATGAATAGGGTTTAAATGGCATCATATGTGGAGAGGAGACAGGGTTCAAGGCCTGTAGTGTCTCCATGTTAAGCTAAGTGACCTGCTTTGGCCCAAAGGCAGATGTGACTGTTTTTGGCTCTTCCTTGGACTACATTGTTTTTTTGCATAATTTATGTCAGTGTTTTCACTCCTACACACCTTCCACCCCCATCTCCTCCCCAAGGTGGTTGTGATCATTGATACCTTCCCCACAGTTAAGATCTTTCCTCCCCTTATTCAGCCCAGCTACTGGGCCTTTCCCCATCTCCTTCCTCCGGTATCCCAGCACTGCTCTCTTCCTTCCAACTGCAGTGACAGGATTGAGGGAGAGGGGCCATGGGAAGTCTGTCTGCTCTCCCTTCCCCTCCACAGCTGCAGCATTAATGCAGTGTCTGCACCTGATCTTCAGTGAGTAACAACATATTGCTCAGGGGAAAGAGAGAGTGGATGCTGTGGGATCTGAATTATAGGATAAAAACTTAATTCCATTAATGCATGTTATGCTGCTGATTAAAGTAGAGTTTTAATTCCAAAGTTAATGATTTCAGTTAATTCATCCTTGTGAAATTTCTCTGTGATTTGTTTTTCCTTCAGAAAATGAGAAAATTATAAGTATCTGAATTCCTGTTAATATTTTATTCCTTTGACTCAAAAGGTGGCTGAAAGAGCACTCTATTATTGGAATAACGAATACATCATGAGTTTGATAGAGGAGAATTCAAATGTTATACTTCCCATCATGTTTTCCAGCCTTTATAGGATTTCTAAAGAACACTGGAATCCGTAAGTTTTTTGCCATTACTCTTTGTCTTACCATTTGACACACTACTGATAAACTTAGGGAATGTTTGCTGGAGAATATCTGAATGGGAGAGATCCAGATCCAAAGCTGGCATGAGCAGGTGCAACTTGGTTAATGCCTATATAAAATTAGCCTCTACTTGAGCTTGTCTCAAAGTGTTTTCAATTATCTGGTATGTGTACAAAAATCAGTACCTTGTGGGATAAAAATAGACCTTCTCACAATTTGGAGAAAATAAATTAGATGTTACATTGTTATTCAAGAAAAAGTGTTGCTCATCAGACATTTCTCCTACAGAGTTTTTTATAAACTGGTTAACATCTTAAGCCTGATTGTAAATAGTCTTAGAAGAATGCTGCTTGGCATGAATAAAGCTTTGTGGCTGTAGCATGGGAGATACTGATAACTCTGGTAGACCTCTGATACTGGCATTTTTCTAAACATCTATGAAATATATAGACATTAACATATTCTTAGGTTGGATTGTTTTATCAAAATTTATTCAAATACAGCTGTTCTCTTGTTAGGCATGGTAATAGAGTAATTGCTTCATATTGATATTCCATTAATTTGGAATTTTTATTTTTAAACTGAATGACCTAGTAGAAAGTGTTTTAATGGAAAATACTGTTACAGTTACATGCCATGTATTCTGTACTTCAGTTGAAAAGTTTATCTAAGTCAAGGTGACTACCATTTAGTAAAGCAAGTATTTTTAATGATCTGTTTAATGATCCCAGTTGCTTTAAGACCTTACTGCAATATATTTTTAAAATATTTCATCTTTTAAAACATTAGGCTTTTTGTTCTGTATCTAGCCAAACCTCAAGGTTATGTGCTTTCATGACCAATCTAATGCTACTGGAAAGCTCCTTTAACTAGTGCTTGTCACAGAAAGACACTTTCCATGGCATAGTAATGCATTACTGGTATCTACCCTGCCCGTGTCCTGCTTTGTGCTATGCACTGGGATGCCTCTGGTAATGAGAGTGTTGCAGTATCCCAGTTCTCAGAGTTTTCATGCCCACGGGAATGTTGTACCTTTGACACACAAGCCAGGTTAAGACACATGTAAAATAAAGTATTGAAAGAATTTTTATATTTATAAGAATATTTTTAAATGCAGGCAACAAAACCAAAAGTTTATTGAAAGAGATGAATGATAGATGGGTGGAGGAGCATGGGAAATGGCACGTAGTTTGTCTGCTGGCACCTCTGATGTTGATTCACTGCCTCCTGGCTGAAGAGCTGTTTCCTAAGCAGACCCATGTCTGAATATGACAATGATAGCAGTGAATCAGGAACTGGGATCTCTTCATTGACAGTCTATTTCAAATAATTTGAAAATTTTTTACATTTGTTTCTTTCCCTTCTCCCTTTTCAGTTGCTTTCTTGTTTCTTTATCTTCAGCTCTGCCAGAAAGGAATTTTGACCTCTAAATAATCAGACTCTTGGCAGACCTATCTTACTTTGAGAATTCTAGTATATTTAATGTTAGTTATCCAGTCAGGTGTTATAAAAGAGGAAAGTGATTCTACCTTTTTTGAACCTTTGTGGGACAGAATGCCTTTGAAGCCTTTTTGAAAGTATTACTATTATATACCTTTTCTTCCTGTGTGAGCAAATCATGCCTGTCATGTTTTAGGCAATTAAACAACTTGAATTCAAATAAGCAGTGATGTATTGGCTTTTGGGTAAGGTCAGGAACAGCAATAAGCAAAGTAGGCAGAGGTTAGAGAGAGAGATATATGTATGGATACTATATATATGTTGTGTGTATAGATATATTTTTTAAAAATGTATATATATACACACACAGTTTTACACAGTTAGTACTCATCTGAAGGATTTGTGGGTTTTTTAAGAGTTTTTTGCTGTACCAAGTGAAAATGAATATGAAATGTGTGAGTACAAGGAAATTGCTCTTGAAATACAGCTTTGTATTTTGCATAGGTGCACTGAATATTCAGTTTCATAGAAAAATCATAAGGAAATATGAATCATTCTCATTTCATATTTATATTCTATTCCTTCTGCTAGCATTGATGATTTGAATCCCTGGAGTTGCATTTGGCATTGCTCCACAGCATGAGGGAAGAGTCTGTAGTTATATGTAATAGCTTTCTGTTGTTACCTTTTCCCCTAGAGTTTTAGTGTGCTCCATTTATGTAGTCAGTAGAGACATGAAAGCTGATTCTCACGTTTAAATATGTTAATGAAAAGTAGTTGCACTGAAATCAAAGAATTTACATTATCATACTGCAGGAGCAGAATTGGTCGCAGAAATGCCGGTAAGAGAAGACACTTTTATTTCATGTTTGATTTTACCTGAAACTAATAGACTCCTTTCTTTTTTCTTTTTCAATATTTCACAGGGCTATTGTGGCTTTAGTCTACAATGTATTGAAGGCATTTATGGAAATGAACAGCACCATGTTTGACGAGCTGACAGCCACTTACAAGTCAGATCGTCAGCGGTAACTTTTTAAAGCTTTTTTTGTCAGCTGTGCATAAGGCCTGCTGTTTAGTTTTTCCCTTACACTCAGATGCAGTTGAATAATCTCACACATAATAGACACAATGCCCCATTTTTCCCCTGCATGCTCTCTAGCCTTCTCTTTGCAAAATGTAAGATAATATCACGTACAAGTTGTTCTTTACCCCTTATGAAACACAGTACCCGTTGCGTTGCTTGGGAATCTGCATTCATTGTGGAATTCCTTTTGAATCCTCATTCCAAAAGACTTAAATGTATCAAGATCTTCAATAATAAAAGAAAAACAAGGGTTTAAAGATAGCACTTAGCTTCAAGACTTCAAAAAAGTCTCACTGGGGTTTGGAAATCTATAAGATTTAATTTTCCAAACTACTGTTTCTAGGCTTGATGTGGTCTTAAAGCAGAGATATCTTTCAACCTTTTATAATTTCTTATTAAGAGGTCTTGTTATATCTGAGTCTTTTAACATGCAGGATGCATTAGATACACCACTCTCACAATCATTAGTTCCACCCTAGTAAAATGCTTTTTATCTTTTCTCCTATTTTCCTTAATCTTATTTTTTCAATTATAGTGCAGCATTTTTTCACAAAATTTTCAGCTGACCTGAAGTGTCAGGTGAAAAAAATGAGGAAACTTCAGGAACTCTGAACAGTTTACAGCTTCATTTAAGTCATACCTTTTCTGTGACTCAGGGTTCCCCCAAGCAAAGCAGTGGGTATTGTATGTCATGAGACCTCTCTAGGTTAGTGTAGTCTCTGATGTCTGTTTGAGGCCCTATTTTTTGAATTGTGTGACTGGAGTCACGCTGTCCTTTTGTTCTGTTTCATACACAAAAGTTTTATACACAAAAAATCTACACTTAACAAATTAGTTCATTAATACAGTATTTTACTTCAAGAAACTTGGATATATATATTTGAGCTAAGATGTTAGATCAGTTCTAGATAGGTGTTGATAACTAAGGCTCAATCTGCCAGTGCAGTTTAGACAACACTGCACGATTTTCTTGCAGAAAAGGCAGAGGATCTTAGGACTGGTCATCTAATCCAGCCATTTACTGAGGGACCTCAGTGACTTAAATCAATTTGTGATTGCACTTTGACCCCCAAGATGAAGAACTCTGCTCTTAACAGGACCAGACACTGTAGTAGTATGTCCTGTGTCTGGATAATGGGTGAGGTTTATTGACTGAACTGCACAAAGAATTTTTCTTGCACTTCCAGATGTTGTATCTCCTATCAGGGAAGGTGCTAACCATTTCACCATTTTTATTTACTACTTATCATTTTAAAACATGTAAATACCTGCCTGTATAAACTGGGTTATTTACCTTAACGTTTACAGAAAATCTGTAGCATCTTAATAGAATCCCATTTCAAAAGGGTAGCTTTGATACCACTTAAAGCTTGAGGAGAAATATGTTCAGTGTTAATGACTATGATGGGTCAAATATGTAAGTTAGGTAAGCAGGCATATATTTCATAATTATTAGAAGATAAATATTGGTAAGTAGCCTGAAAATGTCAGGCTATTTCTTATGTTTAATTTTAAATACTTTCTAGTGACAGTGGGCTCTCTTTTATTTTTTTAATTGTTCTTTAGGAGTTTATCTGAAAGTTGTATTTTTTGTATGTTTAAAATACTCTTGGGAAATGAAAATTTCAAATAAATGAGCCAGATGTTGGCATTTTGACTGAAACAAAGGTGTAGGAATGTTTCTAATCAACTGAAATATTTTTTCAATAGTTCTCTAATGCAACTGACAGAGAATCTGTATCTCTGTAATTGTTAGATTCCCATTTTGTCTAAATCTACCAGGTGATTTGATAGAAATTTAAAGCATTTTTTACCTTGTAGTATGAAGGAGATTTATTCAAAGTAAGCTATGGCAGAGACAGGAAATTTAGAAAGCAAATAATGTAGGTAAAGCAGATGTTAAGCTAGCTGTTTAATTTTATCAAATGAGCCACTGAAGTCTGTTGTTAAAGCAAATGCTACATAGATCTTCTTGTAGGAATTTGGTAAGGAAAAAAAAGTAAATCACTGAACAAGAGACACATCTTGTAATTTGAAGTTTCTGTTGGCTGGTACCTAAGCTATATGAAAGCCACCAGTCAATGTAAGAAAGAATGGTGATTCTAAAAGGGTAAGAGAATGCTTGTTTTAGAAAGTGGCTGTTATTTCTAAGATTAAAAAATACCTTGCTTCAACAGACTTGAATATAATTAAATGTAAGTTAGTCCTGAAATGTTAATTTTTATAATAATGATATATTTGTTCCATAATAAAAGTCCACTGGATGCTTTTCTTCTGTATTACAAGTTAGTGTCTATGAACACTGTCACTTTGTTCAGCTTATGTTTTATGTTCTTTTTCTGCCACTTTGTTCAGTGACATTTATGTAGGTAATGAAAAACAAAGAAAAGGAAAAATATTTACAAAAATTAAATATATGTTAGGAAAATTGCAGTTGTGTTCAATGAAATTAAGAGATGCTAATTAATGTTAACTATATATTTTTAAACATAAATATTCTACAGTCTTCTCCCCTGCTAACTCTTTGTTTTATTTCACCTGTCAGTGAGAAGAAGAAAGAGAAAGAGCGTGAAGAACTGTGGAAAAAACTGGAGGATTTGGAATTAAAGAGAGGTCTTCGACGTGATGGAATAATTCCAACTTAACAAAAAAACAAAACAACATTATTAACCTGTGGAGTCACACATTTATGTAGTAGAAGATGGAGCAACAGTTTTCTGTATTGTGCAACTTTACAGTAGATTTCACATTTGTTTCATTATTACAACAGCACTGTATATACCTGTCTCTAAGTAAAGGAAAAAAATAAGGACTTTAATCCAAAGTTTGGACAGCAGATGGACTTCTCAGAACTTTGCAAACATAATCATTGTTTTAACCCTCCTTTAAAACCAGTCTTCAAAGATCTGTTGATGAAAATTGCGATGTCAAATTCCATTGTCAGGACCTGTTCCTTATTTATCGTTAGCAGAGAGTATAATACAACTTTCAAATGTGAACAATCTTAAAATTTAGCTTGTCTTTCTGCTAAACTGTTAAGTGTATTTATAGTAAAAGAGAAAAAAGACTGTCATTTCCTTATGAGTTTGTGTAACATCCTCCTTCTCTGGATAACTTTACTGTAATTTGACTTTTTTTCCTTTTGCACATCTTCATAAGTTGAATGTCCATTCAGATCAGGGCCGTGAAAAACATAGGTCCTGAATAAAAGTTTTGTTTACTGGTGTGAGCATTTTTTTAGTACCAGGCTGTTTCTGGTGCTTCCTTAATTTGAACATTAGGAGTTAAAAAACAAGTAGGTGATAAACATAGTAGGAAAGGGAGCTTTGGATTTGTGCACCTGTTTATTGCAAATCCAAATTAGTGTCCACAATCCTTCGAAAATGGGCAGTGGTAACATCCTGGACTTCAGTACCTAACCAGTATTAGTGATATGGCATTGGACACATATACTGGAGTTGGTTTAGAGATACTAATTGCTAAATTATTACAGTATGTTTTATTGGACCATTTTGAAAGAATAAAGACAAACGCTAAACAGTGCAAGCATGAAATTGATCTCCAGTGGTCTTGGATCTAATTGGAAACTGAGTTGAGCTAGTTTGGACTGTTTGGAGTTGTTGCCTTACTTTTTAATATGTATTTATAAAGTGTTCCAGCAAAAGAGGATGTAGCCTCTAAGAAACATACTATAGTGTTTTTGTGGTTCTAGTACTATTACTCATCACAATACCAGCCCTATGGTCTTAGCTGGAAAGGATTCTGGATAATATACTTCTGCATTCTCATCTGGATGCTCATTCCTAACTACTGTATTTGTTACCAAAAGTGGTTCTACAAATGCTACTGAAAAAAATTCTGGAAATCCTAATGTTCTGAGTATTAATAATAAAGTTTAAAATGCTTTTATATCAAAGGTGCATTGTGACCAAATTGTTTAAAACAAACAAACAAACAAAAAAAATACAAAAACAAAGAAGAGGGCTGTATTATAAGTATACATTATTGGCTATCTGCTTTGTATTTGAAAGTGGAATCTTACATCTTTGGTAGGTAAAATGCTGATAAGACTTATGTACAGTATATATTTAGCTAATGCAGTTGCATTATTATATACCGAAAGGTATGTGTTTCAGGATTTTTCTCCAGGATGCATTTGAACTGTTACAGACATATGACAACAGTGAATTGATAATCCTAAACCATCAATCCAGCAGTATTTACAGTATAAAACTGAATTGGTGTTCATGAGTCTTTGTGATAGTTGCAAACATGAATTTATGACCTGTTGCCGTTGATAGAAATACAGTATAAATACAAGCTTGTATATTTTTCTTCCTACCATTTAAATATACAGTAGGATTTGAAGTTTTCTTGTTTTCAGGCACGGAAAAGTGAAAAAAAAAAGAATTCCCTCCTAGACTACTGACTGTTTCAGGATTATCAGGTCGCAGTTTGTACTTCTGGGTCTGTGCACACAAATGTTGTAAACTCAGCGATTTTGTAAAAACTTGACACTGTTAATTCTGGAAAAAAACCAAACCAACAAGTGGAGTTAGTCATACACAACACCAAACACAACATGGGGTTAATGGGATTAATAGGAGCTTCTTTTAAGAACACTGACTGGGACGCAATGTAAATTAGGCAGTTACTGTCATAGTTGAAACATTTTATTTTAAAGTGCTGAAGCAAAGGTGCAAGCTGAAATACTGAAGATTAAATAAATTTGTAACAAATTATATCCCTTAGCCCATTGATTTTGACAGTCTTTTTATTTCTGTTACCAAAAAATATTTGCTAGTGTGATTTCTGTGTGAAATGCTTTACAAGAGGGTGGACTTAAACTCATGCTCAAAGACTATGTTCCATTGTGAAAAACTGAGATAGAATGGAGGAAAAAAAAAATGAATGTTTTCCACCTGGTGGAGTAAAACACAACAATGTGAAATTAGAAGAAGCACCTTGTCCTGTACTTAGAGTTTCGGTGAGTGTTGTTTGTTCATAACTATTTTTGGTTTTAACATGACATTCTGGTATTGATCATACAAAACCGATGAGAACCTGAAGGGTTGCAATATTTTGTTACCTCTGTTGTTACCTCTGATGTGGGGATAGTGGGGAGTATCTAAAGTTTATAGATGATTTATCACTTCCGAAAAGGAATGTTTCTTTAAAGTGAATGAGGTGGTGTGATATTAGTCACTTGACTCTAAAGGCTGATATGACAGGAGGTTGCACTGTGCGATGTACATGAAGAAGCACTTGCCGTAACGATACGACCGTACCCCCGGGATCCACTGTTTGCTGCAATCCACGCGCGATGTCCTGCCGCTCTGCAGAGCTCCCTTTGCTATCAGCTGGAGTTGTAGGCAAAGAAGAAGGCAGCGTATGGGCCCAAGTGTGATCAGTGCGTCTCTTTAGTTATGCTTTTGTTTGCTTCTTGAGTTCCAGAAACTACCTTTGTTTGTGTAAATGTTTTTATTAACTGCTCGTACAGCAGTTGCTGGGTGGTCGCTTGTGTCCTGTGCCATATTGGTTTCAGGAGGAAAGGTTGAATGCTCTCTGGTAAGGGGAAAGAGCTGCCGTTTCAGTACTAGGGCATTGCATCAGGTCATGGGGATATGACAACTGTAAAAGTAAAGTTCCTCTCGTATACTTTAAATTGAGCACACATTGCCTTCTTCATCTTGCAAGTCTCCCTTATTGTTTTCCTTTCAGTGCTTTTGAGTGTTTTTTGTCTCTCTTCCAAAGCTTGAAATGCTTCAAGTATAAGTATTCTAACTCCATTGGAGCATTCACTAGCAGGGTTACAGCAAATTTAATCTCGGTTTTGTTAGCATAAATAAAAGGATTTAATTTATTTTTTTAATCTCCTCCTATATACAGAAAAATTGAGGGTGTTAGAGCCAAGAATTGCTTGAGTAAGAAATGCAGCAGCTGTACTTACATTATATGTGCCTAAGTACGGCCTTAGGCTTTCTCACTAAATGGAAAGGAAAATAAATTAGGAGCTTTAAAAACCTCTTTATTGCTTTGTGAAGAGGGGGAAAGACTAGATTCTTCCTCCTCAGATAAAACTGAAATAATTTGCTTTTCATTCTGTCTCGGAAAACAAAGATGGCCTCTCTCTTAATTGTGTAACAATGTAATCCCAAAGCAGTTGCCCTAAGACAAGACAAAGATGACAATGCGCAAGACTGAGGAATTAATTTATTTACACGTGGCTTTTTTATGTTGGTTCACCTTCTTCCCGTAGCAGCTCTGTAGTGAGCCACGGTCAGTTCTTCTAGTTGGTATGTGCAGCAGATTTTGTATAGCCCAGGTTTTTTTTTGTTTTGAAGTCTATGAAACAGTATCTTGAAACAGAATGGAACTAGTCGTGATTGGAAACTTTTACCCGAGTGTTGCTTCCCATCCACAGAAGCACACGCTTTTTATCATGACCTCTCTGAATAAAAGTTTTTGTTATTTGGATCACTTCCTGTAAATATGTTGTATTCATAACCTCATGTAACGATGAGGAGTTTTCAAATATAAATAGTACCGATACATTTCTTGTTGTTGTCCTATTTTTGATTGTAGTATAGCGAATGACCTGTCATGCTTTTTGTTTCAAGGTTAGCATTAGATTCATAGATCTTAATATTTTAGCATTTCATTGTTTAAGCAGGAGAGGGCAGCAAAAGTTCATTTTTCCCCATAGGAATGCTCTGGTCCATTACTGTTTTTAAACTTAGATGCATTTAACTATCTGTGGGTAGGGGGGAAAAATGAAACATTTTTTATATATATTAAATTAAAAGGTGCATATGAAAATATATAGACTGGTCCAGCCAGACTGTGAAAATGTCTTCTATTCTACATCGAAGTAATAATAAAAGAAAAATAACTTCCACCTCTGGATAAAGTACATGCAGGTCTTAAACTCTTGGATTCAAATGTCATTCTTTGGAAATAGTTTACTTTCTTAAAAATGGTATCAAAGAAACTCGAACTCAATGGTGCTCCCAGCTATAAATGTGTAATCTTCCTCTTGTGCACATGCTCAAGAGGCTCTGTACTGTGGGTGCATCTAAATAAAGAAGCAATGAAGTGTTTTCCAGGTGCTTGGCTTTTTTTTCCACCTCCTCCCATCTAAACTTCATGTACCCTTTCAACAGTGAACATATCCATTTGCATGTATTAAATGTAAGGACACTTGTCCGAGGAAAAAACAAAAAACTCGAAACAAACCACCAACAAAACTAAAAAACAACCAAAAATGAGGTGATAATTTAAGTTTCTGCTAGAATTACCATAGTCAATGCTCAGTTTACCTTAAGTTTATTTTTTTAAAGGTCCTCTCATGATGATGATGATGAGCATCCTTGTACTGCACACAACCATGCTTGTGAGGGAGGTAAAGACCAGTGGATACAGTAAAGAGGCATTAGAGCCACACAATGTTCTTCATAAACCCTTCGGGCCTTGCACTTTGCAGCTGGTGAAGGAACTTGTTCTTTTATAGCATTGTTCTGCTGTTTCAGTCCTCCTGCTACTCTGCCTTGCAGTTTGGAAGTGAAGAGGAAGGCTTAAGGTGGTTACACACGTGGGAAACGCCCTCTGGAGGGAGCCTGGTAAGGGACAATGCTGGTGAACGGCTTTAGCAGAAGTGCAGTAGGAATGTGTGCTGCAATAAAACTGGAGACATATATTAAACATCTTCTGATTTTAAAATATCAATTTCCTATGTGAATTATTCCAGTAGCCTGATTCTTAAAAATTCTTTCCATTTTGATTTTTTTCCAAATTAAGTTTTTCAGCAGTTGGATCTTGGGTGCCTTTGTTAGAAGAGCTCATTATCACAAATCTCATTAAATACTTGTAAGAAAATATTCAGATCACTTAAGAACCTCATGTCTCTCTACTTTCTTATTGCAAGGCAAGTATTTTCCAAAGAAGTTTAAAAAAAAAAGCACCTGCAGTAAGTTGGCCTTCAGGGTAGGATTTGTCTTCAGTGCTTGCAAGTTAGAAAACAGCCTTTGAAGGATTGGAATTAAATTAGTTTCCTACTTTTGGTAATGATAATTGGTTTGCTAAGTTTTCATCTTTGTCTTTCCTTCTCAGGAGTGTTTTTGTTTCTCATAATAGCAGAGCACCTTTGTCTTACATTAAGTTTGGACCCCTGATCACAAGCAGGTTTGTGTGCAGGTCTTGTGCAAGTCTGTATAATGCACAGTAGAGCAATCGCTTGGGTGTTAAACTAGAAACTGATACAGGGTCTTGCATTATGAGTTTGGGGCTATCTGTGGTTTTAAAGATTAAATGCTGAAGCCAAAGCGAATATCCTGAATTTGTTAGTAACCACCTTGAAAGAAAGTGTACTAACCCACTGTGAGCAGTGACTGCAGGCTTTTCTGGAAGCCTCTTATCGCATGAGAAATTGTCACACTGAGACTTTGTCTTTTACTTTTTTTCTGTTTGGTTCCCCCCTAGCCCCCATTCAGTTTGTCTATTCAGTACTTCCCCCCTCCTGAAATCCCTGAAGGTGTGAGAAGTTAAGGGTCACTCAGGAAGGATAAAAAGCTTGTGATACATTTAAAGAAGTACTTGTTTTGTTATTGCTGGACAGTGGCACGTGCCTTTGATACACACTTGAAAATGACTGGGAACTTTCCTTGCAGTATCCCTGAATCTGGAAAGGTCTTCCAGAAAGAGAATGAGAAAGGGGTATTCTATACAGCTTTGAAATTCATACTTGGTTACCACCTGGGACAAGTTTTCCTTGTGTGCAAAGTCTCTGCCCCTCGCCAACAGAGAAAGAGCAATCCAAGAGGCAGTGCTTTATAGAGGCCTGGCTAGCGGGGTGGAGGATAGGTATGCCAACCTGCCAGCCAAAGTAGAAGCAAGCTCAAGCATAACTGCCCTGACAGCAAGGAAGAAGGAGGTTGTATTCGTGCAAGGATGTGTGAAGACCTCCAGCAACAAAAGGCAGAGGTTACCTGCAAACTTGTTTTGAATTGAGCAGGCTTGGGTCAATTTTGAACCTTCACCTTTGGGTGAAGCAGATGCGGTTAAGTTGTGTAAGCAAACTGGTCAAACAGTCAGCTCAATTCTGGGTATCTTTTAATTTTAATTCTGCAAAACATATTGTCATCTGCCACCCCTAAGACTATGTGATCACTCCACACTTTTCCAGATACTATTTTGGCTATGGAGATAATATGCATACGTGGAAAACCGCTGTATACTTAACTGTATGTATCAAACCAAGGTGGGCAGCCTGGAGAAGAGACTTGAGAGGAGATCTCATCACAGTCTAGAACTTCATCCTATGGGAAAGAGGAGTGGCAGACAGTGATCTCTTCTCTCTGGTGACCAACGATAAGAGCAAAGGAAACGACAGAAAGATGTACCAGGGGAGGCTGCGGTTGGCCTTGAGGAAAAGGCTCTTCAAGCAGAGGGTGGTGGAGCACTGGACCAGGCTCCCCAGAGAGGTGGTCATGGCACCAAGCCTGACAACATTCAAAAAGCCTTTGAACAAGGTCCTCAGCCACATGGTCTGAATTTTGGGATAGTCCTGTGCTAGGGCAAGAGTTGGACTCCATGATCCTTGTGGGTCCCTTCCAACTCACAACATTCTCTGATTCTATGATCTGCATTACATAGGCTTCCATTTCAGGCATCTTAGAGGCAGTGGGCTGAAGTCTGCAGTTGACAGATCTCAAAGTACACTGGAACTTGGCAAAACACACACTTGATTTCTGGAGCAAGGAAATGTGGAATGCAGACAGTGGTAATTAGTTCATTAGTCCACACACTATTTGACAAACACAAAGGGATATTATCGCTATTTGCTGTCCATGACACTCATCAGACAGTAACTGCCATGATTAGTGATTATGAGCTGGATTTCAAACATCACTTCTGGCCAGACAAAAATTACTCTCAGGGATACGGAGGGAAGAATATTTCCTGCTGTCATCTGGTGCCCCACGCCATCCCCCTTCCTCCTCGTGCTGCTGAGTGCTGCCGGCCTCCTGCAACGAGGTTCTGCAAACACTTGCAATGAACTGGATTTGAGCAAAATATGTTGTTCTATTCAAAATTGTCATCAGGGGAACAGGATTGGTGATGATGGACTAGTGGATATTGTTGCCTTATCCAAGCAAATGCCTTCGCATGTGGGTAGCTAAAGAACTGGGACTTTTTTGAGAGGTCCTGTGGAGCCTGTTTCTCACCAGACATCACAGTGTAACTCTGCTTTAGCAGAAACTGTGTTGAAGCTTTTTTTTCAGACTCAATTCTATTTCTATAATGACTTTCAATCTATTAAATCCTCCTAAAATTTCCAATGTGAATGATTAAAAGACCCCTCCCCTGCTTCAAATCCCATTGCTATCTAGTTGATTATTCAGAGTTGGTTGGTAAAGTACTTTGAAAATGTTGAAATCTATAAATTTGCTCCAATATTTAGAAATGCTTCTGCAATAGAACAGCTAAAGATAGAGGAGATAAAGGCTTTGATTTACACTCTAATGGAAGATCACCCAGGGAATAATTTTTTTTCCCTCCCCTTTTTCTTCCCCCACCTGACCTATTTCTGTTTTCTCTTGCTGTAGAGCTAATTCTGCTGATGGTAAATTCGAATACATGCAGCACAGAAGCTACATGAGAGAAAACAGGAGCTGCTTTCAAGAGCTGTGCTTCCACAGAAGGTCTGTGTAAGTCCCCCATATAGCACAACCCTCATCACTCCTCTCTCAAGCCCTCCTTTGTGCATGGAAATCAATGTCCAGTTATGTCCCAAAGCTCCTAGAGATGTAATGCCTTAACTTAGGGATATCTCTGATCAGTAGCTGCAAAGATCAGATCCTCATGGGCTGTGTAACCCTTTTTGATTCTTCTACTAATACAGGCTAGACAGGCTAAGCACATGCAATAATTTTTTGCTGATTTGTAGGTGTTTGTCAGAATTTGGGAGAGCAGAGGTGGCTGCTTGTCCCTTGGCATTGTAGTCCATCAACTTTCAACTTCTTTGACTTCTTTTTTTTGTCTGAATTTTCATCTGTTTTTGTCATAATGGGTGTGTGTTAGTAACTTTCTATGCAGTCCAAATGCACTTTAGTAACAAAGACCGAGCAGTTCCAGGAGCAGCACAACTACTGATGCTTGGCCACCTGTGTCTCTCCCATATGGCTTTGTAGGTACGGCTTGCAGGAGCAGAGTCTGAGGCAGACTCCTCTGACACATTGTTGAACTTAACTGGGACTGAAGCTGCAGGGAAGGAGAGCTGCCAGCAGCCAGGTGCACGTGGCATGATAACACAGATTTTACTTCCTTAGGAAACTTTACCATAAAGGGATAGGAGGCTCCTTGCCTGGATTAGGAGAAGTGCTATTCCAACAGCAGCCCCCTGGTTTCTATCAAGTGCTTCAGACTTGCTTGACCAAACCAGGAAGGGGCCCTAGCACTCAAGTGCAGGAGCACACGATTTAACAGCAGGTACCAGCTATGTACAGGGTCTAGCATTTAATTTATGAATTCAGTGTCTAGGAAAAGAGATTAACTGAATTAGACTGTTAAAAACAGCAACCCCCCACCCTTTTTTTTTTTTTCCTTTTTAATTGAGTATAATTTAAATCCTTGCTAAATCCACTATCATTAAACTGCTTTCTTTTCTCCTATTCTAAATTACCAAACCAGTTTCAAATTGTTGGCAATGAAATGTATGCAGTATATAACTTAATGGAACAATATCCAACCTATTATTGGGATTTGAAATCTAACAATTAAATGCAAATGCTTGAAGTCATTGTCTAGGAAAACAACCTATAAATAAGCCATTAAATGTCATATTGCTTTTTTTTGTGTGTGTGATTGGGCTTCAATTAGTCACTGACGTAGGATATTCTGTTTTGGTTGTATCATTATTGCAGCAGGGAGTATTAACATGAAATCCAGATCCTGTGGTAATAAATAACAACTCAATTTCCAAGGCTTATGCTGTCATTTCTACATAAGCTTGATTTCATGGGATCACTGACCAACCTTCATTCATTATGATCAGGTAGTTGCAAGGTAGAAGTATTATGTTTCAGTGCTTTGTTGAACAGAATAGAAACAGAAAGATCAGATTAAAAGGAAGCATTTTGCTTACTACAATATTTTAAAGAATGTGCAAAGTAGGGCTTAGGAGCAGTGATTTCAAGCTTGCTATGAAAATACTAGCAGCCAGTTAAAATAGTGTGACCTTACTTCCATACTGGCTCATCTCTGTCTGTGCTGTCTGACTTGGCAGTGGTTGGAGTCCCTAAAACACAGCTTTGAAATGTATTTTCCTTTACTGTAACCTTGAATTGTTTTCCGTGTGTTCACGTTCTGTCATTCCCATCCATTATCCTCATCAGTTTCTTAATGGTGATACATTTTCCAAGCAACGTCTTACTGTCTGGATATGTCTCTCTGTGGAGTTGGGGTGGTTATCTTTTTGCCTGCAAAAAGAGGACTGGGCAGGTGAAAGGAGGAGATGGGTTTCTGGCACCCTTTTGCTGGTGGGATGGGAGTGTGAGCAATGCAAGGAGAACATACCTGCTCTGGGTATGGCTCCTCTCTGCTCTGGGTCCTGGAGCAATCCTCACCCACTCCCCTGGGCTCCCCGGTCCTTAGGTCTCTCATTCCACAACACACTTGTCTGAGCATCTCAGTGACTGGGCACCTCTTGATCTAGGTTTGGTTTTCCTTTTCTTCCATCTTTCATCTCATCCTAAACTCTTCCCTCTCCCTCCAGTGGAATCTTTACTCTTTGTTGCCAAACCCACTGCAGCCCCAAACTACGTGCCTCTGCCCTGGAGTTCATGTAGGCTCTAGTCGGTTTGTTTGAGCCTGTTCCTCCTGCCCTCCAGAGCTCATATCCTTAGCCACCCTTCTCTGGGTTCCCCTGGTAGGTTAAATTGTGCCTTTCACCTGGCTCTTCCAGAAGACAGACATCCTCTCCTCTGCTAACATGAGGATGTGAAAGACCTGGACATATCAAGTCAGTAATGCCTCAAAATCGATCAGATGCTTAGAGGGGAAGATGTGTAGAAAAAAGGTGTGTGTTAGTCTGGAACAGTGTTTGTGTGTCTTAGTCTGGAACAGGGTATTCTGTTTTCATCTCAAAAATAAACCCCATGTTTTTCTACCCATGGCTAAGTTTTTTAAAAAACAGTACTTTATTGTTTTCACATTGGGTGCACTCATACTTGTTTGAATGATGGAGGTCTTCCCTCTTTTAAGTAGAAAAACATGATGAGACAGATTAAGTACAGCTTTTCTGGAAACTGCAGGACTTACTTAATTCTCTTCCTGCCAGTGTCACTGATGGAAGTCCTGTTGCTGTCACCAAAAGTAAAATAAAGGTCTGTGAGGAGATTGGACAAAGCTGCTGCATCTATATGGGAAACTGGTCAGCACTAACAGGAGTGATGTGGACTCATTTCCTCTTCCTACAGTAAATTTATCCTATTAATATCATCTACTATTGTGTGTATATTAGCTGGGTGACCTCTAGAAAGCTTTTATGCATATAAGCTTCAGAGAGAATGTGTGATCCCAGTTTGCTTCCTGCCTATCTTACAATGATGCACCCATCAGCTCCAGCAAAAAAACCTGAATAAATTTATGCTGCAGTATTTGTGGCCAGTACACGAGCACACAGTGAAACACTTAAGCACGTACAGTAAAACCCAGCCCCTGGATGGTAAGTAGAGACAGTTTTTCTGAGGCTGTCTAGACACAATGTCTGCTTACAAAAGAATTTAGTTATGAACAGGGCACCATTGTTCAAAAGATGATATTCTACTACTGGGGAAATTGAAAGGAATTTTTTTGCTTTCAAGGGCAAGGAAGTACCCTTTTCTGGTGCAGTTGTCAGTTCACCACCAGTCTTATGAAGACACTGTTTTTTCTACTCTGAGACTCTCCATTATTATTACTTACCTAAAACATGCTGTCTTGAGAAAAAAACTATTTACCTAGTCTCTGATGTGAGAAAAAAATGGAAATGAAACAGTGTAACATCACTTTCTTTGTCTAGAGAATACCAAATGCATAAAGGAGAGCTATTTTGTACAGGGTGCAGTAAACATCAGTATGATGCTGAGAAGCAAGGTGCTTACTGTCTCTTTTGGCACCCAGTAGTGGAAGTGGACTGACATTTGTAGACAGTAGAAGAAGGTAGCTTGCACAAAGTGCACTGCTCTGACCTACACCTGCAGAGGAGAAGGGACGCTGGGGAAAAATATGGGTCTGGAACAGAGTTTTATAATTGGGAGGGCTACAATGAGCTGAAAATGAAGACCAGGCAAAATCCATTTCAACATTTACCTGCCTTCAGGGATGATCAGATGTTTAAGAAATTAGGGAAACAAGTACTTTTTTAACATGTCAAATCTGCCTATGTCCAGGAGAGCGCTGTACTCCAAACCAAACTGTACATCCCAGTGGATCGAGGTAGGGTTGTCATAGCCATGGCAGTGGCAGGCTGAGTCTGGAACTCTTGATCTGCCTGACTGCTGATCTGGTGGTTGGATGCTATAGTTTTGTCTCACAGGCTAGCAATTTCTTGGGTATGGATGAGCACTTTGCTGATGCAAGGTTGATGCATCTGACATCTCCCTACCAGTAGCCCCAATGAAATGTCATGCCATATGACATTTGAGGAATGGGCATGGGCATTTGGAGGGAAGGGCACCCTGAGAAGTTACCTGTCCTTCCCCAATATCCATAGGTGTGTGGCTCCTTTAAGCTGGCATCTGGGGAAGGGTTAGAGAAGTTGGGGTCCTTCTCTTTGGTGCTGAAGACAGGGTAACAGAAGCAGTGGGCATCTGCATTTAGTGACTCTAGTCATTTCCTATTTCCATGTGCCAAACAGGTTTGGCAAAGGAGAGATTCTAGATAAAACCATCTCTGGATGAAATGCCATGAGCCTTCTTAAGACACATAGGAAGATTCAGTGCCCAGTGGCTTCAGTGATAAAAACCCCTTGATGATGATGATAACAAGGTCAAACCCCAGAGTTCCTTGGGCCATGGTTTGAAGTTCTTGCATTCCTGTGACATGGAGAATCCTTCTCATTCCAGAGTTGCCCTTGGGTCAGACAGGGAAAGTAGCCAAAATCTTTGCTCCTCAGCCTAGAGTCACTGCCTGTTTCTTAGATATTAGAAGGAGGTTTGGGAAACCTTTGCCTCAAAGAGAGACCCTGCATGGACATAGACCTGCACATGTAATCAAACAACCAAAATGGGGGGAAAAAGGATTAGCCAGTTTTAATCACTCTGTCAACACTGTGGCTCCTTGGATTTAAAAAAAAAAGAGATGCTTTCTCAGTTGAAAAAACCTGTGAAACTGTGATGTACAGAAGCTGTCACAGTCACCGAGACACATCGTTAGTTCCACCATAGCTCTTCACGCCGTGCAGAGAATATCACCCAAAGCAGGAAAACTGGTAACTGTTGGGCTGTGGCCTTGGGTTTGCACTGGTGCCTACGCCTGTTGTGCACCCTGGGGCCAGCCTCTGGGGAGTGGGTTTCTAAAGGAACGATATACCAGCGTGGTTTTCCCCTTTCAGTGTCAGTGGAGGCTTGGCCATTGTGGAACTCTTGAAAATTTAACCTTGGGTGATGCTAAAGGGCCATGGGTTCAGAAAGTTGATTCCATGTAACTGGAGCCTGCAGAATGTCTGACCGCTTCATATAGTCATCACTGACACTAATTAAAGCGGCAAACCTCAACTTTAATTTTCTAGCCTTATGTTTAAGGTCAAACTCAACATTTTATTCTCTTTCCAGCTTAATCTGTGAGTCATTTGTAATGCGTTTTCCTTATAAAACAACATCTGTATGTTGTATTCTTTACATATTGAAGGAGTTCAGAGTCTTTCAGTATTTCAAGTTGAGTGGGAATCCCTGGGGTACAGTTTGGCGCACTACTCTGAAAACATACCTTTTAGTTGTTTCACTGCTGGATTTCAACTTAAATGGCTGATGGAGGATTTAAACAGCTGGATTTCAGCATCTGTTTGCCACATGCCAGCTGCCAGCAAAGCAAAAAATTACTATACTGGGCCATGATTTACATATTTGACCTTTGAGTATAAGAGGATATAGCAGACACTGTCAGAATCAAATACAGTATGAAGCCCAGTGAGTATGAAACTTATCTTGTTAAACTGTTGGATCTTTATAAATTAATATCTGGTTTGAAAGTGTCTTTAAATGACTAAAGCATTTTGTTTTTATCAGGATTTATCTGTCTAAACGAATCAAAGTAGACATAGCTTAGAAAGACTGCTGAATATAAAGCATGCTTGAAGAAAAGCAGAGGTGTGTAGCACTAGCACCATGAAATGGAATTTGTGGTGCTCCTTCAGTTAATCTGTATCGATTAATCCATCTACAGGAGGCTACAGGCTCTGACCTGAACTTTCAGCTCCAGTATGAAATCATTACTACTGCAGTATCAGAATTTGTAAAGAAGTTATAAATTATAATGAGCAATGTGTTCCCAATGGCAGAGAGCTCTTCCCCTCTGGGGCAGAGCTGTGTTTCAAAAAGCCCTGCAGGTATCAACGTACTTCCATGGTCAGGGCATTTGTTTGTTCTGTGCTGGAGTTGGCGTTTCACAGGTCATGGAGTGTGAATGATTCACTGTGCAAGAGTGTTCCTGCTGTTTGCTTGGTTTATAAGAGTGGTTTTGGGATGGATTGTGACTAAGAGATGATATTCAGCATTGTTTTATGATAGTTGTAAAAACAGGTGCTATATGTGCTCTCAGCATGGCCTCCATGTTCTTCTTTCACAAAGAACAGGCTTGGCTGTCTCCAGCTGTGTTAGAGAGAAGTTAAAATGGACACTCCTGCAGAAAGGACAGAGGCATGATTCCAAAGAGACAGTTACAGAGCGATGTGGCCATGTGATGCTCATAGCTGAAAGAAGGAGTGTTGTCAGCTCTCATTCTTCTGAAGTCGTTCTCCCTTGGTATTTATTCAGTTGCTGACATGTTGGTGACCCAAGACAAACAACAGCAAACCCTGTGGTCACCTAAGCTGTCTCAGTACATTTGTAGATTTTGTTTCTCAGAGGCTTGCTGGAACCTATTTTTCTGTATGACCTTGTGTCTCTGAGCCCTGCTGGTCCCATGACATGGGATGACTCTGCACCCACATATTGCTTGTTAAAATCAGTGGGACCAGGGTGATGAACTTAACTTAAACTGGAAATAATCATGGAATCATAGAATGGTTTTGGTTGGAAGAGAGCTTAAAGATCATCCAGTTCCAACCCCCTTGCCATCAGCAGGGACACCTTCCACTAGACCAGGTTGCTCAAAGCCTCATCCAACCTGGCCTTGAACACTTCCAGGGAGGGGGCATCCACCGCTTCTCTGGGCAACCTGGGCCAGTGTCTCACCACCCTCATAGGAAAGAATTTCTTCCTAATATCTTATCTAAACCTACCTTCTTCCAGTTTAAAGCCATTTCCCCTTGTTCTATCACTATGTACCCTTGTAAAAATCCCTCCCCATGTTTCTTGTAGGCCCCTTCAGGTACTGGAAGGTGGCTATAAGGTCTCCCCACAGATTTGTCTTCTCCAGTCTGAGGACTCAAAATGTTGACTAAGGTCTGCATTTCCCCAGAGGGTAAAAAGAGTTCAGGCTGGAAGATTTTGTTCTGTCTGCTGCTGAAACTTCTTGCCTGTTACTGTCTGGGTCTATGCTGTGCCGAGGTTTGGTTTGGCCAAGTGCCTCTCTGAACTTTGGGACTCTGGTCATATTTGTTTTCCTGGCTGGATTTTGATTAGTTCAATAGTTCTACGAGTTTATTCTAACAGGATTCACAGGAAGAGACAGTAGCTTTGTTTCAGGAGATTTCATTTCCAGCTTTGTCTAATTTGTAAACTTCACTCATCACCAAGGCAGTGTTGGAAATGGGGCATTAGCACTGGTGATGGTGCGTGTTGAAACGAGGTGTCTTTTTTCCAGTGCACTGGACGTGAACAGTAGGGAAATTAATGAATTAAGAGAATGTATCTTTGATCTTCTGTAGTTTTGATTAAGAAGCTTTATCTTCCACTTCTGAGACCAGAGGAGAGGATTAATGGAGCTATGTCATTGCCCACTAGTCTGTCATAAATGCCTAAAATGTCCTTTCAAAAGACTATTAGAGGAAAGCTATGGAATGCAGAAGTGATTTGAGTTAAACTGGTTATTGTCAGTCACATATAGTTTACATATTCAAAAACATCCATATTTATTGGGGAATCTTTTTCACATTGCAATGAACTCAGAGCAGATCTCCAGGCAGCTACCTGATGTACAATTAGAGAGCTCAGTTCTCACCCACATCAGTGTTCAGCCAACTCCATTGGATTTGAATTCTGGAATTACACTGGGCTGAATGTGATCAGCATCATCACCATAAATGAACAGTTTAACAGGCAAGAAGATGTGGCCACAGCTGAGGATGGTGTAAAGGTGTACACGCTTTCACGAGCGGCTGTGGAAGCTGAGAAGCACATTACCAGAAATGTGCAATATCCACAGTCAGTTATTTAGTACAGGTTTGATAAAGGCAAAAAAAAAAAAAAAAAAATAGTGCAAGAGTAAAGTGCTGCAGTATTTAAAGGTTGCACCACAGAGTCTTAAAAACACAAAATGAAACACAGTGGTGTCATCTCAGAGTAAATGTCTACTGCTCTGCTGCCTGCAGCATTTCTGTCCAGGTTGTCTGAAAAAAAAAAAAAAGTATATTGTATATCAGTCTACCAGTCCACTCACCTTAATTCTTTTGATTTCTGTCAACCCACCTGGCTGTTTCTATCAAATTTGACAGAATCATAGTGCTTGGTGTGGTATGTCAGGTATTACAAGTGTTGTGGATACACGTCCCTGTGACTGCCCTCCTGAGCAAGAGCTCAGTACTGTTGCAATCCCTCCCAGCCATCAGGGAACCTGTCTGTCAGTTTTGGTACACGTAGCCATGGAATCACAGATGTCCTGTCTTGGTCATCACAGAGTGACCCCTTCTTGTGAAAAATCGCTTCATGTCAATGTTCTTTTCCCCTGCATTGTAATGACATATCAGTGGTTGTTCCTATCCACTGTTGCTTTGCCCATTTGGGCAGCTTCCCTTAGCACTAGACCTGCAGATGTTGCTGAGGCAGTTTTCTTGGTTGAGTTTCTCCTGAGACAGGGTGAAGTGTAAAATGGGGAGGAGTGCTAATCTTGGAAGCTGTCATATAGAGGGTACTATTTATTTTCACACTTACCCATGTGTTGCCTTGCCTTGTAGATGTCAGAGAGCTCGAAACTTGGCAGGAACCAGGGAGTTACTCACGGACTTCATGCCAAGCAAAAGTCTGTGTTGTCTTGGAAAGTTTGCACATCTCTGTTTTGAGGATGAGTTTGATGTTAACTAGACCCATTTTTAGACTATTTCAAGGCATACTAGTCAAATATGGTCATTTGTAAGTTTTGTCAATTGTAAATTCCAATTTGTCAATTTTAAGTGGCTGTTTTCACACTCTGACTTTGCCCTTTGGGTTTTTTTTTTGGTCTTAAATTGACACTTTTTCCCCAAATATTTTTTCCAAGCTCTGGTCATATAATGTATTTGGCATTGGCAAACCAAAGAGAGCAATCCACTTTTCCCAAATTAATTATGGTTTATTCCTTATTACTAGGATCTATGCTTGACAAATACTCCTTTCCAGGGCAAAGCTATGGTAGCCTTAAGAAAGGAGTTGCTTTTCTTTCCTAAGGACCATGACCAAGGAGTCCCACATCCTGGGGTTGTGCCTTTACTCTCCTCCTCATCCACTCCAGATATGTACTTTGCTTTTTTCCTGACATCTGTGTACATAAGATAACTCCTAAACCTTCAGGGAAGTCCCCGAGAATGTCCCTGTTCCAGGTAAATTCTTCCTGGCAGCCAGTTTTTGAGAAATGTGTCTTAGGCAGTTCTTAATCTTTGCAATGTGCAACTTGGTGATGCTGTAGAGTGTGACTCCTGAATGAATATTTGCACTACTGGAACAGATGTGAGGTAAACTGGCCTGCTGTATCTTAAAAAAAAAATAAAAATATTAAAAAAAATGGAGGCTATCCTTGCACCATTGGGTCAGGGTGTATTTTGTTGAAAGCTGTCCTGTTCTTGACCATGGAGCTTCTTAACTTCCTATTTGCCTTTATGTTTTTCTTTCCAAGTTTTTAATGCAAACCATTTTGCTCAGAATTTAGGATAAATTAATTTTTCTGAGGTATCACATATATAATAAACATGTAAAACAGAAATCTGAGTAAATATATCCAAAATGTAATACAGAATATTTGCCCATATTGTATAAAATCAGGTTATGATCAAGAAGCTGGACTGAAACTTCAGTTCTGCTATGGATTTATCTTTACTGGAATTACCTTGGTTTGGGTGCAATACCTGTATGTTAAGAGATGCTCACTACCAATTTTTAGAAGCTCCAACTCTTCTAGTGGCAGTAGGGCCTTCAGTATTTCTCTCCTGGTTTGAACCCATCCTATCTGCAGGCCTTTTTCAGCAGAGTAGTGTTATCTCACCAGGTTAAACGTGCCTCAGGCAAACTGTGGATTAGTGTTTCTTCTTACTGTTAAGCCTCACCCTTGAACTTCATTTTCCAGGTCTAGGTGGAAAAGGAGGAGAAGAACAGTGTTTGAGAGTTTCCTTGCAACAGCAATTCTAGCATGCAGTGTCTGTGCTGGAGCAGCTGTAATATTGCTGCAGACAGTGCAGTGCTATTTCACAGCAATTCAGATCTTCTGGGCTGGATTTTGCTGGTCTGTTCATTGGGCTGTTCTGCAGATCATAACACAGGTACCCCCAAAAGCAGCAAGAAGCAATAATCTTTTCTGTAAGGTGGGTCCTTCCTCTAAGTGTGGTGTGATTTCCTTTCACAACAGCCTCGACAAATCTTCTTTTCTGACTTCATTCTTCTCACCTCAGCACTCATTCAGCTGGTGACAATCTGTGTTGTGTTAAGCTCAGGAAGTGAAATGAGCAGAAAGCCTTCTGAAGCAGAAGGAGTGGCTTTGTGTGCTTGAAACCTTCAGCCAAGACTGGTGTCCCATTGTCAGTAGGGAACGTCCACGTTTATCTAATGACCATCTGAGAGTCCATTTCCTGGTCACTGCATTGTGCTTTCTGTACTTACAGTTGGCAGTGTTTCTGTCAGAGCACTTCTGTGAGCTTTACTCGCTTCCTTTGATTTTCGCTTACAGATCAGCTGTGCCCTCTCAAGGTTAAACCTGCTTTGTCTACCAATTGTTCATAGTCTTTAGAAATTCAGCAAATGACTGAAAGGCACACTCCAAGACAAACACACAGCAGCTGTGGGAAAGGATTAAAGAATCCTAACGTATTTGTTTGTAATGCAGTTTTCAGGATATAAAGGTTCTTTCAGAACTACCAACAAAGAGTAAACAACCTATTGAGACGAAGTCTAACGTTAGCTTGGATAGGGAAAAGTGATTCTGGTGCTGATTTTTACAGTGAGTTCATAAAATAATATCTAGCATACATCATCTCCTACTTGATGGTTTTATAATTCACTTTGTTCTAACCTGAATCCTAACCTTTCTTAGATGCCTACTCCTGTGAACTTGTCCTGCAGAGCCATACCACCTTGTTTCCTCACCCGTTTCTCCTTCTCTCTTACTTTCGAATGCACCACCACCCTTTCTGACCTCTCTTGTGTGCAGTGCATTAAATATCCCCTGTCTAGTCACTCTCTTTGCTTGCTTGAATGGCTACCAGTTTCTTCTTGGCCTGCCAGCTGCCTACATGGTTCGCTCCAGTATTTACTATGTGCAGCTACTCAACACTGTAATTTCCCTTGGTCTGGCTCATTAGATAGCACATCTCAGCTCTTTTCTCATGACCAATCCAATTCAGACTTCTAGAGCATTAACTCCCCATTCCTTACTGCACCTTCTTGCCTACTTCTACAGTCTTCCTCCTCCAACCTCTGTTTGCACAGTAACGTTAATTCAGCTATCCGAGGTCCTTTCCCTTCCATGCTCTCTTCCACTTCTTTATTTGTAGGACATCTCAAAAAGAGCATTTATAAGACCTCCAGAAACTGTTTTTCAGTTCCTTCTCCAAATTCAGCAATGATGTCATTAACGTCCACAAGAATTGGTGAACTGAGCTGACATTAAAATGTTTTTAACATTTTATTGACTCCTCCACAAAATTTTGTGAGAAATTTTACTTCTGCTAAGAAAGACCTAGAAATCCGGGGCAAACCCAGTACCACTAGGTTGAAAAAAAAAGAAAAACAATGTTTTCAATCTGAAACCAGAAGTCTGGCACCTAATATGAAAAGCAATAATTTTTCATTGGACAATACATTTGGTTTTTATTTTTAATTTTAAAATAGTGCTGATAATTCTTTTAACCTACTCCACATGTTACACAAAACACTAACATAGTCGCTGTCAGTACTGCTTTGTTTGTGCATGAGTTCTCACCTTTCTCCCCCGCTATTTGTTTCTCTCTCTTTCTGATTTGTGAATTAATCAGGATATAGACAGGTTGCTCATCGTACCTGGAATATCTTGAGATCTATCAAAATACAAATAGTCCTCGTAGATGGTTAATACTAGGAAAAATAAATTAGGGGAGGTCTGAATTTGAAAGACTCACCATTGAAAGAGAAGGATGGGATTAAAAATTCCCTGCATGGCTGAGAACTTGTGTATTCATGTTAGTTAATCTGTTTGGGTAATTTTAATTTGGAAGTTTTATGTGATGGTGAGCTGAATGGCACCTGGTGTTGCTCTATTTTCCGTGCGTGGGAGAGAAGATAGGGAAAGACAACATGAAGCTGCACCCAGAAGGTAGCGAAGAGCCTGTGTGTGTCCAAGGTCTCTTGCAGCTATGGAGTCCACCATGTTTTAGGCTGAGAGGTCTTTTGAACAACAGAGGTTGTTTGGGAGTGCAGGGGCTGTATATTGGGAACTCTACCAAGGACAGGTCAGCAAGGGGCCAGTTCAGAAGCAAAGCATCCTCTCTGCTGGCAGAACTGCCCAGGAATGCACCTGGGAATGGTGATGTCCTGCCAAGAGCAACTGGAGTCACTGGGAGTCCAAGGTAGGCTCTCAGGATTTGCTGAGAAGTCCAAAGCCCTGGATTTGCTGGGACCTGGTTGGATGAAGCCCACAACTACTTTATAACCATTGATGTTACCCATGCTGGAGGGCTGCAGCAGGCTTCTGTGGCACCTCTAGTGCAAAGCCTGCTTGAGGAGCAGACAAGGCCATAAGTTACCAGTTCTCATCACCCTGACACCTTGAACATCATTCTTAATATCTGCATTCTGCCTGTCCAGAATTCAGAGGAAAAGCCACACAAGCCTGAATGGATGAGTGGATGCACAACCATCATGAGGCGTGCTCCCCTGGTCAGTCTGTTTCTGTCTCCTTCTGTGTGCTCAAAAAGGGAACAGGCAGATAATCTTTAGATGTTTTATCTATATGTCACCTTTAATTTCAAATAAATTCAAAAGATCCAGGGAAATAAAAAATATGCAACTTTTAAATTTCTGATGTAGACTGAAGGCCAAGCATCCGTGTATGTAGTATATTTATTAATTAACTTAAATTTTTAAAAAGCACAAAACAATAGGCCAACAAAACTCTGCCTGGGGAAAACCAACACTCATGCTTTTCATGAGATATGATGGCAAATCCTTCAGAAATCAGTGTCTATCCCATGGAAAGACAGGATTTTAGGATTTTCAAAAGGGAAAATAAGTGAGAGTAGGCAATTTGTCTTTCATTTTAAATTATGAGGTTATTCAATACAAATGGAGACAACAGAACAGAATCTTCGTTAGCTGAAGTCAGGCAATCCAAACTGAATTACACAAACCAAAAATCCAGCACCTGCTTTTCTAATCTATAGAAGAAAAGGGATCTGTCAAAGCTGGTTGATCTGCCATCTGGCAGGTATTTCCTGTACCTGTCTCTAATCTTGGGCTGATTTTTGCTGGCACATTTCCAGAATAAAATAAAGGGAACTTATTACCAATATTTTCACTACTACCTGCTTTCTTGGCAAGTCAGGAACTTTAAAACTGTACATTTTTAAAAAGCTTTTAAAGATTTCTTTCCTAGCTTTATTTTTGATCAGTGAAAATTACAGCAAAAAAGTTTCTTTTTTTTTTGTGGAAAGTTGCTGATATTTTTAGATCAGTGGCAAGACTTTGACTGTTCTTCTTGACCTCCCTGTGGTCTGAATTGGCTTTGAATCTCCTGCTTTTCCCTGTTGGTTTCAATGGGAGAAAAATCTGTCCAGGATAGGTCTGATGATCACATCTACAGAGACGATTACAATGCCTCCATTCATTATTCCTCCTCCAACGTCCCACCTGATAGGTCTTCACTGAAGCTGGAGTCCTTTGCTGCTATCAAGACTGTGAATAATAATGACCAAGAATACTGGGAAAATTCTGTTTGCATGGTGAAGGCAATGGACATGATTTTAAAATTTCCTTTGTACAGTGGTGCTTACCTGTGTGACAGCTGCTGGCTCCTCAAAAGAGCATTTGCTTTTCTTGCAAACTCAAGCCTCTTCTCCCCATCCCTTGCCCTTGTTTGTACAGAGCAATTGAGTAAAAAAAAAAGGTCTTATGCAGTTGTCAAAAATTCAGGGGTTTGTTTGCACAGATACTTGAAAAGTGTCCCTCCAGGGTGTTTACTCAGGGCTTGTTAATTAGGGGGATAATGATGATTTCAGAGCCAGTTTCCAATCAGACCCATTTTGCCCCAGTGCATGCTCATCATTGCACTCACCAAGATCCTCCTTTTGTCTCAGGGCTGATGTTATGAAACAATACCCTTTAAGCTAATTGCTTTTGGAAAGGAGAGGCTGGCTTTGCAGTCAGTGACTTTGATGCCTTGGGTAGTTAAAGTAAGGATCTGTCTTGCCTTGATTGACAAGACCCTTTCTATAAATTTGAGCAATTAAGTGACCCAGTAGCAGCTGCTAGGGAGATCTACTGAGCACAGGGTGGACAACAATTGCCGTGCAGGTCTCCTGCTGCTCACTCTGATGTCCTGAAACACCATCTGCAATTTAAAACTGCAAAAGGAGACCTGACTTCAACAAGTTAGGTGAGTGTGCTTCTGTGTTTGCTCTGTGTCATGGCTCTGGTTCATGAATAAAGCACCAGGTTTTGCTAATGTGGCAAAGAATAAATGCTCAATTTGTTCTAAAATTTGTCTCTTTTGCTTTCAAATATCTGTTTTTAAAAATATAAAAAAATAGCTTTTTTTTTTTTTTACTCTTTTGAAGCTTATATATAAACCTACACTTATTTAATCACATGTAAGATTATAGTGTATGCATGGCCATGTATGTGAAGGGTTCACTGTAGCAAACTTCATGTGCTGATCTAAAACTCTGTTTTAGCAAATTTAAAGTGTTTGGTTTAACAGGAGCCCAGAGACTCAAACATCGGTCAGGCAAAAGGCAGGCCAAGCTCATTTAACTTCAATATTATCCAGCTGAGACCACAGCCCAATGCACACAAGTCTGTGTGCCCTGTGCAGTAGCTGACTTTCTCAAAGTTAAATATCAAGTCTGGGGCTTCTAGGTGGGCATTTTAAAATGTAATTCAAGTATGTGATGTATAAAATGGATCTTGTGGCTTAGAGCTACTTTCCAGCTTTTTTTTTTTTTTTTTTTTTTTTTTTTTTTGACAGTTTCCCAGAGAGTCTGGTTGCTTTCTTCACTGGAAAGGCAGCAAGGGGACCTGGCCAGTGCTGGGTTGCTTGGAAGGTATAAGGAGTTCAAGCCTCCTCTGGTCACCTTGGCCATGTCGCCTCCATCTAACCAGCTTAGTTCAAGCCTTGGTTGGATCTAAGTTGGCTGGTAGGGCAGTGTGTGCAGGTGGGACAACCAAGAGTTGCATTTTCCTCTCTGGCTGCAGCCCTGGGAGTGGACTAGCACAAGTCCAGCGCTCAGGGTATTGGTAATGGCAACTCCAGTAACACTTTTGGGAGGTGCTGATCTCTCTCCAGAGATGATAGCACAAATTCAGGGGCACTTGGCTTCTAAAAGGTAAGTGGGATAAAGCCAGGGTTAAGTGTTCTTGTCAAAATGTTGGTGTTACCTGCAGACCTAACCCTGCTGAATGCATGGAGCTGCAGCCATGCTGCTTTCTCCCTGTGCAGCAAAGCAGGGAACCTGCCACCTGCCATAGGTGTGGGTGACAGACAGACAGAGACCTTCCAGACCGACCCTGCCAGGGCCAGTACTGCCAGGGTATTCAGCCAACAACACTAAGAGAGCCACCAAAGGCTTACCCAACCACTGGCCTGGTGCAAGCCCAGGGCAACCCAGCTGGGTGGTAGGAAGGCATTTGCTGTAAAGTAGACTGGCGATATGGAGATTTCAGTGGGTCTGAGGCACTGCTGGGTGGCTTTATCTCTTCCTGGCAAAGCCTACAGCTCTGCAGGGAAAGTCTGCTGCTGCTTTCTATTAGACCTTTTCACTAAGATTTTACCCTTCTGGGAGTAGGTGACCCCTCATTCGTACATCTGCCCATCTTCTCTTGGGCTGAGTGAGGATGGGGAACAGTGTGTCTGAGGGCAGGAAGTGGCATCCCCGCTCTGGATCTGAGCCTGTGCACGTGCCCTTCTTGCCTCCTGGACTGCAGTGGCTCTCCCAACCCTCTGCTTCTCTCCCTTCTGCCTCAGCATGAAGCTCCACTACATGATCCTGGGTGCTCTTCTCCTGCTGCTGGCTGGTACGCTCCAATCCTCCGCCATCGACCTGCGCACCTTCATCGGCTGCGCTGTGCGGGAGTTCACCTTCCTGGCCAAGAAACCCGGCTGCAAGGGTCTGCGGGTGACAACGGACGCGTGCTGGGGGCGCTGCGAGACCTGGGAGGTGAGGCTGCGCCCGGGGCTGAGGGAGGGTGGCTGGCACTGACATCTCTGAGTGATGCTTTCCTCTTCTCATAACAGTCCTGAAGAAAACCCCAGCAGATGTCAAATAGCTTGCAGCTCTCTATGAAACAGTCGAGGGCTGTGTCCTGCTCCACAACCCCCTCACCACACTGTCAGCAGCAGGGCACTTTACTGTTGTCTCCTCCCTCCTTCCACTGCCTCACAGGGGGATGCACATCATGTGATGATATTAATGAAGCACTTATGTAATGCTGTTATTATGCAATTTGAAAGCCTCTTACAGCTTAACCACTTAAGGAGATGAGGCCTTTATTACTTTACTGGAAAAAAATTCCTTTGAGATTAAGATGGAGCTCCCAATTGATGGGTAATATATTTTGTTCCAAAAAGCAGATCCCAAAGGTAATGTCTGTTTCTAATTTGGCCCTGTTTTAAGTCACAGCCCTGTATAAATATGAAGTAGTTATGATTTGGGGGGGTAGAGGAGGCGAGAGAAAGAGCATAAGAACATCTACAAACAATTCAGAGAACAAGTTTCTGACTGTCTTCTGCCACTGAAAGGCTCAAGGGGCCAGACCCAGTTTAATTCAGGGAAGCTTCAAGTGACTCCAGAGGGATTTTGTCCACATGAAGGCAAGGGCTCTGTATACGTGAGCAGAGGAGGAGCCAGGGTCTGTGTGCCAGCTCTTCCTGCCCTCTTTCACTGCTTGGTGGGATGAGGGAAAAGGCCACTGATGGCCAGATTTCCCCAGTAGGATAAGGTTCTTTTGAGGGACTTCTTGTCACCTGGTTCCCCTTACTTCTAAGCTCCTCCAGCAGCACAAACCTTGTAGGCTCTCTTAACATACTGCAACACCACTGGGATATGGTTAAGGTTAATGCATCTGGTTGTAGGCTCAAGAGCTTCTAGAAAGCACCACGATGTACTTGGATGGGGGGGTTGGTAAGAAGGAGGCTGTCTGGATATCTTCTTGCTGAAACATTGCATCTGTTCTTTTCCATGCCATCATTCTCAGTTCGCAGGGCAGGCTCCTTACACAGCACAGGGGGAAAGAAAGAAAAATGTAAACGTCTCCAGGCTGTGTTACCTTATGCTGTTTCCCATCTGTGCAAGGGAAAGGATGACAGTGGGCTCCCATTCCTGTTTGTGCTGCTCCTTCTTGGAGTCTTTGGAAAATGGGTGCCCCTGTTGAGGAAAAACTCACTTTTCAGTGAAAGCAATGCCACTGTGATACCACTTGGGAGTGTGGGTTCCAGGGCCTCTGGGTTCCCATTGTTTCCTGGTGGCTGAGGTCTCTGTCCAAGCTGTTTTTCTCATGAGGAACTGCAGGCTTCTATGCTGGCTGTTGTGCTGAGTGCATCCCCCATGGAGTACATCCACTGGGCTTTGTGGGACTTGCAGCCTGACTGGGAAGACTGGTCTGATTGAGGAAAAAACAGCTGTTTGGCACCTGGACGTGCCTCTGCTCTTAGGCAGCTCGTGCACATGGAAGGGCTTCCAGCAGAATGCATTTTCTTTGATGGAAAATCAGTCCTTTTGGAACAAAGCAGCTGCTTTTGGCAAATGTTTTGAAACACTAGTATTGTGCTGAAAAACAGCTTTTTGGATAGGCTTTTGCCTTCCATCAAGCAGCTTTAATTGGAGCTTCAGGCTTTAAACAAACAGAAACATGCACTAACACCCGCTCCCCTTCATGGCAGGGCTCCAAGAGGCAGGTGTTGAAGGATGTAACCTAAAAATTATTTCCATGGCCCCTTCCACTTGATCCAGTGGCTCCCCTATTTGCACTACATCTCCTTGAGGAAACTGGGACTCCAAATATTTGTCTTACTTCTTGTCTGAGGCCAGCATTTCTCCCCTACAGAAGCCAGTGCTGGAACCGCCTTACATCGAGTCTTACCACCGTGTTTGCACCTACAACGAGACCAAGATGATGACAGTGAAGCTGCCCAAGTGTGCTCCTGATGTGGATCCCTTCTACACCTACCCGGTAGCCATACGCTGTGACTGTGATATCTGCTCCACTGCGACAACTGAATGCGAGACTGCCTGAGCTCTCCTTTCCCAGGTCAGGCAAGGAGGGGCCAAATTCTTCCCTGGCTTCATACTCCTGGTACCTTCAGAGGGTGTAAGTTAGGCCAGAATTTTATCTCCTCCTGTAATACCCCTTATCATTGACTCTTCTGGGTCAATGAGCATTAATCCTCTCTCCTCATACTCCTTATACTATTCCAAGCATTATTGCTGTAGAAATGTAGTACACAGCCTTACAATAGCAAATCCTGTGGGGGAAAAAAAATAAAATGAAACTAATGCAGTATCCCTTCCTTACAGACTCTTCACACTGTGACCTTTCTCCATGCACAAAGTGCACACGGACTAAACAGTCACTGGGGGGTAGAAACAAGCCACGAAGGCATTGCAGCCTCTCTAACAGCCTCTTTATTCAGATCTGGTTTTAGCTCCTTCCCAGTAATGTAAATGCCAACATTTCCACCACCTCACCCCTGCCATTAGTTCTTACCCAGAGGTTTATCAGGAATACCAGTCAAAGGAAAGGCCTTAAGGCCAATGAAATGGAAATGGGAATCCAAATTGCTACCTTGAAATTAGGGTGAATGCATACTTAGCCCTGACTCAGCAATGTACTTAAGCTCATGATTAAGTGTTTTGCTTAATATCAGGGGACTTCTACAGTTAAGCACATATTTCAGTTACTTGGTTAATTGGAGCTATTCTGCTGGAAAAATCTTGCCTTACAAGAGACAATTCCTCGAAAAAAGAAACACATTAAACCTGTAAACTCAAAAGTGCATATTTTCCCATCTGCTTTTGTCCAGGGATAGGAGGGGGAATTGACTTCATATAAAATCAGTGAGACTCTGCAGAGCCCAAGGAGTCTCTCCTGACAATTTCCAGAGTCAGAGGGCCCAAGCCAAAGCACAATGATCATGGTTTGGTTTCAGTGAGTCCCTGGCAGAGGTGGTGGGAAAGAGGGGGCTATGAAGGGTTTTCCCAACTTCCCCATGCTGCTCGGCTCCATGGAGACCTGCTCGTCTGAGGATGCACGTAGAGCTGGGGGCAGCCAGATGTGCTCTTAGGAAAGCTGTGGAGTGGCCAACATGGGTGAGACAAGCCCAGGACAGGAAAGAGAGCAGACATGCTGAAGGATGGTTTGCACCTCCTCAGACTCACTTATTTACAAACTAGGTCACACCTGGAAGCTGCTGCAACAGCCCCCCAGTGACCACAGACACTTAAGTGCCTTTGTCCTCTGGTTCCCACCTGGAGGAGGACAGAGCCATGCTCATCCCTCACTGCTCCCCTGAAACAAAATGGGACATTATGTGAAAGCAGGAAGATTTGCCAAGTGAGAGGTGTTCTCAGGAGCTTACAAAACAAAGACACCTTCTCAGATAGCCATTAGGAGAGAACTGCTACTGAGAATTGCTGCACCTGCTTTTCCCCCCCCATTCAGTGTCTTGTCTTCTGGATGCAGTTGCCTTCATTTCCAGGGATATATGCTTGAAACTTCCCCAAGTGTCCTGTCCTCACTGAAGCAGATTTAATTTAAACTATAATTTATTAGTTGTTGTCATCTTTTTGTCTGTGGATTTGTAAAAGCTGCACTGTGGTTGAGTAGGAAGGAGGTGATTTTATCACTCTGCCATCTGTAATTCGGAATAGAGACTGCTGTGTCAAACAGCAGCAGGAGCAGTTGTCTGCTGATGGTGAGGTTCACTGCCCTTTAAAAACATCCCTGTGTTTTGTTTCAAATTGCATCACACAATCCCTCTGATCTTGTTATTGTTCTAACTGGAATCACAGCTATTATAGAAAACCTGCAAATTATTTTGTGTCCTTAATAAACCTCAGCATTGTAGTATGAAAACAATCTAAAGCAATGTGTCCCTCTTTATGTATGGAGGTTTCTCATGCAAAATATGTGTAAGCTCCTACAAACTCTTTGCCAGAGCTGTGAACACCTGCAAAACATCTCCTTGATGCTGATGTGAAGTCATTTCCTTCCCTGGATTTCTCTCACGGAGTCTGGCTGTGCTGTCATCTCAGGATTAGAAGTAGGGTTAGAAAGTGACAAACTTCCTTCCTTGGCAGCCAGCAGGAAATACAGGCTCTACCCAGATATGGAGGGACGGTAGAAACCTCAGCAAGTGTACAGAAGAAAACACTGCTGGGTGTGAAGGAAGGTTTTGACTGATGCAGTAGCAGCCAGACTGGGAGGTGGAAGAGGAAGAGGGGGAAGGATGTATTGACTGAAACCAAGCAAACACTTCTAGGTGGTCTTTTAAGGAGGAGAGCAAAAATGAATGGAGATGCTGTGGATTTGCTGTGGGTGCCAAAAGTACAGTGAAGGCCAGAGCCCACCAACACATTTGACTGCCATGCCTCCCTCTTTGTCCAGCTCTGCTGGGCTCCCACAGGTGGGGCACACCACAGTGAGTTTCAAGGAACCAGCTTCATTCCCGCTGCTGGTAATTGCAAATCTGGGAATGCTTTTTTTTCCCCCCCCCAGTTCTTACATTACTAGGTCTTATTTCTTAAATTCTCACTGATTTTAATACTTGTGATCAGGTCCTTTGGCTTTCACGTCCTCTATGCTGCAGCTGGGATGTTATGTCCTGCTCAGAATCTGCAGGCTGTCAAAATAGCCCACAGAGTTCAGAGCAGGAGAAGCCCTTTTCCAGGCCATCTTCATCTCCTTGGGGGTATTTTAATGCTTCTTGAAGACACAGATTTGAATCTCACCTTCCCACCTGTCTAAAGCAGTCGGAGGGCCTTTCTGTCTTTGGTGCCTAAGTGTGCAAGGAGTGTTTGTCACAGAAGTTGTCTTACATATTATTTCTCCTATGAAATCTTCTACTGCTTTTTGTAGCACATTGGCTGTCCCCTTCACCTGGACACTGACAACCAGCACCTGACCAAAATCCTCACAGACTGCAGTGTGGACCTCATGAAAGTGTCATTTGCCACTGCACATTTATCTGGCAAGACTTTCACGAGCTAAAAGCAAGGGAAGGAAATTTTGGGGGAGCTTGACTTCCCTGGGACAGTTGTACTTGCAAAGCAGGGAGCAAAGCGTGGCCAGAGAGATGTTCCTTCGCAAAGTGTCGGTGTTGAACCGTTCACAGCCCTGCAGCCCCAGCTTGAAGTACCTGCTGCAGTGAAAGGCTTTCTGTAAGAAGGGAGGTGCCTGCATCTACCTGCTCAGAAAGGTGAAGGTGCAGGTATGGAGAAGGCACGACTATGCAACTTGGGGACTGTAGTTGGCTCCTGGCTCTGACACAAACAGGTCAGGCGAGCAGGGGGAAATCTTTATGACTCAGTTTCCCTTTTGGACATTGGGAGTGATGCTATAGTCCATTTTTTTTTCTCCCTGGTATGTTTTGGAGTGTATAGGCTGAAAGGTCCCTTGTGATGAGTCATGTCTGTATCCTGCACAGTACTCAGCTTCTCAGGTTTGTTGTTGCTCTTTGAACCTCTGAAGAGCAATAGTCACAGTACTGCAATGCTTTGATTTTTGACAATACTTTCCTGTTATATAATGGCTACAAAAGTCCACTGGGTCTTGTAGTTCAGTTCCCCTCATTCCCACGCTGTAGTTGGTGTCCTGAGCGAGACTGGCCGTGACAGAAATCAGAATATTTTACCCCATCTTCAAACCTGAATTAGAGTGAGAGGAAGGGCAGGAAGCCTCCCCAGACACGTGTTTCCTGCATTCACTGGATTTCTCTTTGGGGGAAGAGACAGGCAGCTCCCTCCTGTTTTCACTGTACTCACATGAAAACATAGGAACTGCCACCCTGGGTTGGAGCAAAGGACTTCCTCGCCCAATATCCTGCCACTGGCAGTAGCCAGCAGTGGATGCTTAGTGAAATGTAAAAGCATCAGGGCTGTATAGAGGTATCCTTCACGGGCTACACCCACCCAACTGTAGCAGGCAACAGTTTAGGAAGCTTCTAGTCTGGAAGATGCATTCAGCACCTTGTTGTTAACCACAGATGCATGGGTCCTCCATGCTGCTTCTTCCCAGACAAAGTCTGGCTGTGGGAAGTCTGGTGATCAATCCCAGCTTCCCCCAGGGGCAGGTAAATCAGATGTATTCCAGGCCACATGCTGTGTCCTCTTGAATTGCTCTGGTTCCTCTGGGGTTGTATCCATGTATAGCAGCCAGGGATTTGGGCTGCATTGCCTTCTGATTAGGAATAGACCTGGCCACCTTTTGTCATTGTTCTGGGAGTGAATGCCCCAGGCAGGGGCTGGTTAAGCCTGCTGAGGTTCACAAGCTGTGGGAACACAAAAAGAGCCTTTCTCTGGAGAATCTTGCTTTAGCTCAATCAGTATTAGGGATGTTGTTCAGGAATTATGAGATTTATGGTCTTAATTTGAAGACCACAGTAGCTGGTCAATGGGATTGGTTCTAGTCTTGCAATCAGTGAAACTGAAAAGTTGGGTAACAAAGGCACTATCTTTTTTTTTTTATTATTTAATATTTTTTTATCTTTTTAAACAAGATCCACATCTCCACACTGAATCCCTGGAAGACTGGAGCCAGTCATATTCCTGATTCCAGTCCAGCATTTAAGGACCGTCTTTACTCATGTATCTTCTTCAGCCCTTTAAGCATTTCACTTTCTCTCCTGCCTCTCCCTGTCCTGTCTACTGGGCCAAAGGTGACACAGCTCATCATCTTCCTTGCCATCAGTAAGGATTTGTTGGACAATTTTGTTATCTGTGTGTTAGGTTTGTCAGGGAGTAACAAACTCCCCTCAAAACTCCTAGTACTTGGGCTAATGTTTTTTCTAGCTGCTTTACCAAGAGAGCTCCAGTGCCTGCTAGGCTGCTGCATGCTGGCTTCTCTCCAAAACACTTTAAATATTCACTTAAGGGAGAAAAAAATCCTTTTATGGTGCTGTGATATTGCACTGGAGACCAGACAGTAACGCCAAGAAGCTCTTAGCAAAATAATAATAATAAAAAAAGGAGTTACATCTGAGAGAGCAACCAACCAACCACCTTAATATTGGTGGAAGGTGGAAGACTAAATATCTCCAGGCCACTCACTGAGGGACACTCTGGGACCAGAGTGAGCCAAAGGCTGAGTGCTAGCGGGTTCCCAGGCTGCAGTTAAGCAGCAGTTTCCCAAGAGGAACAAGCCTGAGATGAACAAACCTTGGCAATGTCATTGAGTCACCTGTTTGACTTTCTGCAGGTCACCCTGGAAGGTGCAGGCAGTTCCAGGACCATCCCAAAACACTCCTATATGTTAGTATGTGTTTTTCCCACCTGAAATGTCATGATAGGTGTACATGATTGGCATCTGGGAAAATAAGCACAACACCCACCACACCTTCTCAAAATGATGCTGTCAAAATACTTAGTAATACATTTATTTTGTTAAAATAAACTATGTACAATAGACGATATTAATGTGCAGTTACAATATACAATAATTACATGTTTAAAAAGAGGATAAGCAGAAGAGTATAGAATCATGTGCTGTAAATAGGAAACTAATACTGTTTACATGATTTTTTTTAAACTATGCAAAATATAATTGCTGGAAAACTGAATTTCCTTGGTTTGAAATTTTATTGCTTTGACAAGATTTGGTTAATCTTTAAAAAAAGATATGCCACTCAAAAGCCAGTTGTAATATTTTAATGCTCATCCTTTGGTTTTACCAGCCCCATACTCCAGCGATATTGCACACAGCAGCTTTTCAAGAGAGAATAATTCAGTTGCTCACATCAGGTAAAGTAAATAACTCTCTTTCTTAACCTGCTAAGAACAAACTGATGATGTGTTAGGTCCTGATTCACAAAGTCAATTGGAATAACTTGTTGTGTTGTTACTTTTAAGTATTGCTGAAGTACTGCGCGAAGAGAAAGGAAAGAAATTTTATTGTCTTTGTGATCTCAGGGGGGCAGAGAATCTCTTGGCAATAAAAGGCTTGTATTTAATAGTGCATCAACATCATAACAGATTAAACTGGATTCAGTTATGCTTGCACTCAGACAGCTCAGATCTATCTCTCTACTCCTCTTTGCAGCCTTCTTTGAAGCCCTCCCAGTCTCAAGGTGCTGCTGAGACCCAAGTGTCCTGGTGTGACTCCACAGAGGCACCTCCGAGCCCTTCACCAGGCTCATGCCATACTTGCTGGGGCAGCATGGACACCATGCTGTGCCTCACTCTGTGACATTTCCCACCTGGCAACCTGGGCTCACCACCTTCGATCACTTCTGCTCATGAGTGAAGAAGACTTTGCCAGTATCTTTCCCCTTTCACATAGCTTTATGGTATTGCTTATTAATGGATTAATATTTACAAGTTTTAGGGAAGTTTGGGCTCCTTTACTCCATACTGACAAGACAGTTCAGTGCCTGCCAGTTCCGTAATGCAGTTAGAGCAGCTGCCTATTTTGGGGAACAGTGTTGGGAGAGACAATGTGACAGTCACACTGTGGATATGGCTCACACCCAAACTACTTTGACAGACATCAGATAAAAATTTCTACGTGTTATCAGTACAAATAACTGTTGTGTTGGAAGAACTGGAAACTGTAGACTGGTGATACCAGTTTACTCTGAATTCATTAACCTCTGATCAAAGTCAAAATCCGTCAGATTTGGTATCAGCGAGAGCTCAAACTGATCTTTGGCAATACCAAATGCAAAATTAAATCTGAAATCCATTAAATGCTACCATTCCACTGGGATGAGATGAAATTAAGTGACAGCAATGAGTGCAGTGTTAAACTCAGCAAAGATACCCATTTGTCTTGAATAATGCACTGCTAATGTAATCATTTTCATCTTCAGCTTCAGTAGCGATTGAAACCAGGAGTTACAAATCTAGTCTCCAGAGCTCATGCTAAAGATCAGATCAGCAAAGTCTCCAGATGCCTAACTTTTTTAGGGAGTCCATAACCAGCAGCCAAAAGGTGTAAAAGATTCTTGGACCTGGCTCAGTGTATCTGTGTGCTCAAAGCTTGGTCAGCCACAATAAAGGGCAGAAAAGGAGGAAACGTAAAGACTGTCAAATACTTTCCACATTAGTCATGTGTGGACCTCACTGAGATTTTCCATTGTCTTCATGAGAATTGAAATGAAGCCAACATACAGCATCTTTGAAAATCCCACCCTAAAATTACAGTTAGAAGAAGGAGCCAAACAGTGCATTATGGCCTGCACATGCTGGAAGGGGGTGGGGATCGTGCTCAAAGTTACCTTTGTTATCAAGTTTTCAAAGTTAAAGAGACTTTTCACCATTGACAGCAATTCATATGATTTTTGCTTGTTGCTCTGATATATGGGTTTGTGAGCTCATTTTCCTCCTACAATGAGGTTCTGACTCTTTTTTGCTGTTAAGGTGGGGTTCCTGGATCTGCCAAGGAAAAATAGATTGTTGTTCACATGTTTCTGAAAGCTTTAACTGAAACAAAGAAAAGAGAATTTGAGGATTTTTTTTTTTTTCATCCTACTTATGAGTGTCCCCTTAACATCTTAAAATGAAATTTAAGTTTTAGGATCAAACTGACTAATTGTGGCTCTGGGTGCTGATTTTGCAGCTCTGCCCCAAAGCAGAAGTGTCGAAGTGATTCTATCCCAATCCTTACTTCTAATCTGTGTTTTTGTCCCAACTTTTTGATCCAAAAATATTTCTATTTGTATTCTGTTTTGGTAGGTGAAGACAGCTGAGATCATAAGCCACTACTGAAATCAGTGGGAGGCTTTTTCCTGCTTTCAGAGGGTCTTTATTCACTAAGAGGAAAATAAATATTTATAGTAGAGATTTGTCTTCATTTTTACGTAGAGCTCAGATGTGTCTGGAAGTTAGCTGACGTAGGTCACTCCATGCTCACCTCCTGTCAGAGCAGATGCTCCTCCGGTTGTATAGAGTTGTGAACCAAGAAAGTGTTCTGTTATTTCCAGATTATTATTTTTTCTTTTTAAAATGTAGGATAAAACACATTACAAATCCCCTTCAGAGAAAAGGAAAATACAGGGATAAAGGCATGTACTGCCAGATTCCTGCTTTCTACCTGTTTATTGTACAAATGGTCCCTGGAACAACATGAGCATATGTTGATTGCTTTGTTGGAGAAGAAAAATGTGCTTTCAAACAAGCTTGGCTTGAGACAGATTGATGCCATTGCAATTTATTTTTAATCCAGATGAAGTTTCCGTAGGGTCAATCAAGAAGTATTTGCCATGCCACTTGGGAAAAAAAGCTATAGAAAAGGTCAAGGAATGTAAGCAGGCCATGTAAGTAAAAGGGCAGCTTTCATATCTGAATTAGAGGGACATTGTTGTAAGGACATGGCAGCCTGCATGGTGAAAATATACCTGCTAGACACACAGCATTGGTGTAATTTGCCACTGTACCACCTGCTGTGTATGAGGCTGGGTGTGATGAGGGGTGGCGGCAATAGAAATTGTTCTCAAGAACTTCTGCAACCTTTTCCAAGATCCTGTAAAGGGTTCTCAAATTAAGCCTCTGGAGTCTTGGGACAATATCTTAGATGGGATCTTGACAGCTTGTGACTGTTGGGAAATGAAACTTCCTTGTCAACGGCTCTCTGTTTGCTATATTGATTTTCCCACCCTTGGGGTGGGTTTTCAGCCACTTGCCTGGAGTTGTCTTGAAGTGATTATTTCTGGAAGAGTCCTGCTTGGTTTGTGTAGCAGCATGCTCAAGGTTCATCTCCTTTCCCGACTCATTTCTTGCTTCTTCTCTACCATGCCTCCTTAGAGATGACAGATATCAGACAGATCATGATGCTGAGCATGACAGAACACCAGGTGATTTGTACAGTGTGCAGGAGATGGTAAATCACTTCTTTTAGGGCGACACAGGCCACCAACACTAGAGCAGCTGGAAGATATTTTGTTATATGTTAACTACAAGGGCAGGTCACCAACGGCCATATTCAGCCTCCCTCATTTACATGAGCAGTACCATTGGGATTGAATGAGACATGAGGAAGTTGGAGACAATTCCTTGTGAAGCAAGATGCTCTACAGTATGAGGAAGACTGCCAAAATCTGTCCCTTTAATAAAAATATTTGGAATATTTTTACTGCATATTAAGCTGCAGTGCTATATTTAATTCTGTGTTTACTTTGAACTGAAGCAGTGCTTTGAAAGAGAAAAAAGGTGAGAAATGTCAATGACAGCTGCCGAAATCATTGTTTTGATTGTCAAGATGGACTCCGAATTCTTCAGTTCCCACTAGCAAGAAGATTTGCATCAGGACCAGAGTGTGTGGAAATTGAGGGAAAGATTCACATTGAGCCTGATTCAAGGCAATGTGAGGCAACAGTTTGTAGTTGGTTGTTCTTCATAAGCTGCATTCTACTGTAACAGTAAATATTTACAGAACAGAGAGAGAAGGTCTGGGAGCATTCAGCACATAGGACAACAGGGGAAGCTCATCTTGAGAACTGCTCCCCATCACTCATGGAGGATATCAGTGCATGGGACTTATACCCCGTTGGACAAATGCTCCTAGATGGCTCTACAAGGGGTTAGAACCTTCTCCTCAACTCTTCTGAGCTCTGTGAGACACAGGACAAACTGTGGAAGTCTTTGTGGGACTGGTGGAAGTGGTAATATAGCACAGGACTCCCCCAGTTCCACTGGCCTGGTGTTTTAGCAGTGCCCTGAAAGGCAGAGGCATCTGTAGGTTGTTTTAATGTGGTAACAACTCTCTAATGTCTTGAGATATCTCTCTAATACTTAATATCTCAAATATCTCCTTGCAGGAGTTTGCATGAAAACCCTTTGGGAACTGCTTGAAACTACAACTTCAGGTTAACAACTCCTGGTAGAACATCAAGGTTTCAGAAGAGGTCAAAGGAGACAGGTTTTACAGGATCGAGCAGATTTCTTGTAAGTTGTGAGTGCTTTTGAAATGATAGCAGACTATTAGCAAAGGCAGCTCTGTCAGGAAAGGTTTTGACATCAGTTGCATTAAGAGGACATTGTCAAATAGGTTCCTGGGATGGTTTATAGCCTTTATGACTCTCCTAACCATGTTCTTTTGAAGGTGAAATTGGGATCTGATTTCTAGCTAATCTTACAGTGAGAAAACCCATCTCCTTTCACCTGACAATCCTTTATTGATTTTCTTTTCTTGTTACTAATGGTGCTTGAAAATAACTCAAAGGTGCTTGAAAATAACTCAAAGTTTGTATCTGCTGCCTTATGCCTGTGCTTGCACTGTGTCTGGTGTTTTCATATTTCTGAAAATAAGCTTTGCTGCCTGTTCACACACCATCTGTTGGCTTTTAGAAAAGATATTAGGTATGACTTGCCAGATAGTCAATGACTCTCCTTATATCTGCCTACAATCCCTTTCTAAAGCCTATTGGTCTGTACTATTCCTACCTCCTCAAAATAATAAGTGTAACAGGGCAGATCCTCGAGTAAGTACCACATGGCATAGATAAGCTTGTGTGCATAACCTAACACAGGAATAATGTTTATGAGATCTGCATTAGCCATGGCTATTTTTAGAACATTTATTTTTGGTGGAAGAGAAATTAGAAACAAATGGAGTGCAGAGGCTATTTCTCAGTGGATTGTGTCCACCCTCCCTCCCCTGCAGCTCCCAGACATCAAATTTTGGTCACAACCAGCTTCAAAAACTTGAAATTTTACTGCCTCACAAACTCAACGTGCTTGGCTTTGTAAGTGCAAATAAAACCCTGGTTGGTCATAACATTTTTTGTATGCATATTAATGCTTTTCTGCCTGCTTTCACTGCTATGCACTGATGTGTGCAGGGTGCTGCAGTTGAATGCATTAGGACAGTCACATTTTATATTCTACATCACCGTATGTTTTTTAGTTACTTTTCCTCAAACCACTGCAGTTACATTAATGCTACAACTTCCTATTTGATTTTTTATTTTATATGCCTCTCCTATGCTATCCTATTAGTATTAAGAGACACCTCTGATACTCAGTGGCACACAAAACCACCATTTGATTATTTGTGGCTTTTTGTGATGCATGCCGGGAATGCTATATTGCACTTTTCCAGTGTGCTCATTATTTTATGATAAGCTCAGCTGTCAGTCTGAATTTCTATTATTTCCTCTGTATTTCGTGAAGCTCTAAGAATATCTGACAGCTCCAACCTGAGTGTTTGCATTGCGCTAAAACAGACTTCACTTACTTTAACCAGAGACTTGTATCTAGGCTAGCACTCTACAGCAACCTACGTGAGCTAAAACAAAGTAATAATCCTATCTTATTTCCACTGAAGTAAATAACAGTGCAGTGAAGCTCTAATTTTCTCTGAAATATGTTGAAAGCTTTTTTTTATTATTATTTCAGTGGACTTCTAGTCACGTTGCAAGCCAACAAACATTCCCTAAATATTTTTTTTTATTTACACCACTCCTAGTTTTCCTTATACTCCCCTAATATCTCTTTACACACTGTAGTTCAGCTGATTGCCAGTGTCCCAGCTGTGTGAACACTCACTGCTCTGCCTGGGGATGGCAAAACAGCTTCTGCGGCACGACACAAACTCCTTCCCCCGGCTTCAGCACTGACCTCGCTCTGAGCTGTGCTGTATCAGCTAGTCTATTTGAAGCAAACTGCTAGGATGCAATAAACCCAAATATAAAATGTGCCTAAAGAATGGCAGCAGTGAGGAAATCTTTCTTTTGTCTGTCTTTGATTTAGCACAACTTTGCTTTTATCCGTGCTTGTGTGTGGCAGGAAAGAGCTGGTGAGTGAAAGCCTGCTGGGTAACAGCAACAAGGCGTTCGCCTTGAATTTGATCTTTTTTGTCAGAGAGAACTGTTGATTTCTACCTGGAAACATTTTGGGGTGCTGGATCTGGTTTCTTTAGGTGTCCATGGTAAATTAAATTTGTGCTAAAGGAAGAGCTTGGATCCATGAACCTCAGTGGCTGCAGGACTGGGCACTGCGTCATGCTTGTTCCCTTCTCTGCACCAACGCTACAGTCCCTGTGACCCTGCTGAAGTCACTAATTGCTCTGAGTACTCCAGGTCTATAATTCATCACCAATCATGAGGGTTTTTCTGGTTGCATGTGTGCACTCAGCCATGCTACTGTGCTTCTGGAGAGGCAGTCCCCTGGAACAGGGCATGGAGGGGTACAGGACACATGTCCCTGGCCTGGGAGGGTCCACTGTGTTAGTTGCTTACTCCTGGCACTGCTGGAAAAGCCAACTACAGACACGGGTTTTGCAAGGAGTTACATCAGAGGTCTTTAAATCTGTATTTGCTGGCACTATGATTTTCTGCTTGAGGAATGAAATCCATAACAAGACAGTCACATGTCTTTGCAGGGGTACCTGAAGGCAGATGCAAGTAACAGGACACTCTTCGAGTTCACCTCTGAGCATCTGCTTTGCTGTGATGTGCAAAAGTACAGGCTCCCTGGAGGGGCTGTAGTGAAAAGGCACACTTCTCAACAGCAGAGAGAGCTAACAGGCAGCTTCCCTTCCCTTCAGGTCTGGACTTCCCTCTCTGTGCTGTCAACTGCAGCCCATCATTGCAACTTGTGTGAAAGTTCACTCCTGAGGACCACAGCCACACTGCAACTTAAACAGCACTCATGGTCATGAAGGTGGAAAAACGGGAACAAAGAAAGAAGTAATAAGTGGGAGGAGGGAGACTACAATAAATCCACGTGCTTACAACTCCACTTTGATGAGTTTTTTTTACATGAGATAGTCCATTAAAAATAATCTTAAGGCAATTGGATCACCTTAAAGCACTTGAAGTCGGTATGACCTTCAGCTTTTTGGTTTTTGCTATTTTTATCTGCTGGGTGAGATGTATAAATCCAGCTGATCTATAAGGTAAATTTTCAGTTGCCATGGCAATGTGTCTCATTCACGTTCTCACTTTGGAAGGGAGATTGTTCCACGCTGCTATTTCATGTCTAGGGCAATATTCTTTGGTGGTAGAACTTCTTTGTTTCAATACATTAATGCTACAACTCTGTTCTTCCTTTCCCGGCTTAGGGAAACATGGCTCAGCCTGAACATTCCCCTGTAAAAATACAGTTATTTGCATTTTTCTTGTAAGAACATTCCTTAAGTCTGGAGGTAAATGTTGATCCATTTTGATAGCTTGGGTGCAGCAACATCCTGACGCTGTGAAGTTTCATCATTAAATGAAAACAGACTGGAATCACTCCACTTTTGCTTCCATGTGGTTTGAACAAACTGAAATATATCCTGAACTTGCAAGTCATATAAAAGAAAGGTAATTTAAAAGTACATCCTACCTATAGTATATATCTTACATTAGATTTCTACAGATCTCCATGTGCTTTCAGTCAATTCAGATTCAATTCCTAAGTACTGCAAATTCCTTATTTAGATCAATTCTTGCTTAAGGCCACAAATGCAGATTCTCTTGTTTCTTTTAGTTCTTTGTTTTTCCACATGGCACCTTCACCTTATTCCTAAGTGGAGGAGTCCAGCAGGAGGAGGCATCTTGGTTTCTGTTGGCTCAGTGCAGTCTGTGGTAGTGGGAACAGACTGTGGACAACTCTGGAGGGTTAGGAAAGCACATAGACATGAGTTGGCCTAGTGTGATACAGCTTGGAGGTTTCACAGAACGGAGGGCTCCTATATTTGGCTAAAAAGGACCCCTTTCTGGTCATGTTCTCCATTTCAGTTGCATGTGACCTTCATTGCCTTTCTAACCTGCTTGGTTTCACTGATCTCATCTTGCTTTTCTTTCTAAGGGACTTCACACAAGGGTGCAACAGCGGTGGCACTTTGCACAACGTTTCTTCTTCTTCTTGGGGTGAAAAATGGTCAGGATTGCTTCATCGAAGACAGTCTTAAGGCCCTTCTGTGTGAGGGCTGAGCACTCCAGATAGCACTGTGCTCCGATCTGAAGGAGAAGAGAGAAAAAGTGAGTACCCACTGTTAGGAGAGACAAAGCAACCCTATTCCAGCATCCTTCTACGTGCATATGTGTCCTGCCACAGAGGGAATCCCACACCTTTAGAAAGGGGGTCAAGTCTTTGCTCTGTTTTGTATCTGGCTGCTTATAGGATTAAGGGACAAGCTTGTGTGGTCACCCTGAACAAGCAGGGATGAGCCACAGCAGCAGTAACACAGGGGGTTAAGGAGGAGCAAGAATTCCCTGCATGACCCTCCAGAGAGAGAGAGTGGCTGCATTCATGTTCCAGTGCTGGACCAGGAGCCTGTCTCTCCATCTGTGCAGCTGTAGGGGTTTCAAGGAGATGCTGGCTCATTAGCTGAGTCCCTTCCTATTTGTGGCTCTTCTCACCTGACCTGTCACCCCTGTGTCCTACCACCTCTGTGTCCTGCCTCCTGTAACATCAAGGAGTTGCTACTTGGGAGAGGGCTTCCAGCTGCCTTCTGGGAACTGGGAAGCATGGTCTTGGGATGGGAGTCTCCTGGGGGTGCTGGTGTGACATGAACGCACATAGTGGCCTGGGAAACAGCCTCAGTTTATTCAGCGACCTTGTTTCTTATTCTGCTAATGGAAGATCCTACTGGCCTTTGAGGGACAGAGTCTGTAACAGCACCTGCAGCATATGAGGTAGAAGCAGCTGGGGTCCAGATTCAGGGCTTAGAGAGGACTTTTTTCCCCCTACCTTCCCAGAAGAAAGGTACAAGAGCATAGAAACTTTGAAATATCCTTCTCTGCTGCTTGAAGTGCAATAGGTAAGTGGGAATCAAGTTGTCTGTGCTTTCAGATTGGCAGGAGGTGACTGCCGAGAGGGGTTTGCCACATGCACCTCCTGGCAGAAGCCTGAACAAGAAACAGTTGACTTAGGTACAGTAGGGAGTAAAATCTGTTTTGCTGCCCATTTGGCACCTGCTATCCTGTGTATCTGTACACCTTGCTGCTTTGCTTGGAGCTCAATTGGGTGTTGCAGTAGAACAATGGGGTCAGGAGTCCCAATCTGTGACTGGGTCCAGCCTGTTTGAGCAGAGGCTTTAACCTCTGGCTGTGTCCAACAACACACCCCAGAGGAGTTCATCTTGAATGAAACAAACTCAACGGGAAGCTGTGATCAATCGATTTCATGGCACCTCAGAAAAAGCTATTACCTCCTTTGCTAGCTTCACTCCGTGCTCGTAGGTGAGTGGTTTCTCCTTCATGTAAAGCAGCCGAGCCAAAGTTTTGGGGTCATCCCGGAGATCGATCTAATAGAAAATACACAAACCCTGTGCTCAGTACCACCTTGCTGTAATTCTTGAGACAGGCATTCATAGCTTTACAAACCCACAGCCACGTACTTGCATAAGGGTATCTGTCCTCCTGGCCTCAGATGAGACATCAGAAATGAATCACACATGTATTTTCCTTTTTTTTAAATTTAATTTTTTCTTCCCTTTTTTTTTTTCTGTTTAACATGAATTATTTTTCTTTGGTGGGTTATTGGGCCACTGCTCAGATAGTTGTGGCACAGTAAAAATATAGTTCTCAATGGCTCTCACAATGCATCTTGGAAAGTGTTGGTGGAAGCCTGAGCCCCACTGGAATGGGAGGCTGCTGCGCCCCTGCACCCAAAAAACACCGACAGGCCAGACAGACCCAGCTCAGTCTGACTGACTTGAAACAAAATCATATATATCCATGGAAAACATCAAAGTGAAGCATTCTAGCATTTCAAACCCATCCATTTTCAGAGTGTGTGTTTCAAAGGGTAATACTTTTATTTTAAAGTGCGTGTTTTAAATTATTCCTGTGTGGAAAACAAAGGCAGTGTTTGAATGACTGGACTTTCCTACGGTATGAAGGTTTTGGTTTTGACCAGAATTTGATCTATTTCTCTAACTTATCTTAGGTTACTGTCCAGTGTTGAGACATTTTCCAGACTCGTATCTTTACTTCTCACAGTCTCTAGCCACTCTGTGTCTTGGAAGCAAACCCATATTTAAGGCATTTTTATTTGATTGATAGATTCAGAGATTTTAAGGCCAAAATAAAGTGATTGGGTTGTTTAGCCTAACACCCACTCTAACACAAGCAGGACGGTGAGTCACTAATTGCAATGGTGATGTAAAAGCATGAAGGGAGGCTGTTTCATTCCCTTGTCTCTAAGACAGACATTTGGTTAATTACTCCCATTCTTAAAATTTAGTTTGAAGTTTAGCTTTTTCTTCTAACCACACACTTTGATGTTTGTTTTTTTTCCCTCTTACTAAAAGTCTGTCAGAAATCTTTTCTCCCTGTAGATATTTATGTCTTGATACCATATTAACATACATTTGAATAAAAAGATGGGATGAGTTTTGCCAGTCGTGATTAGCATGATGGCACATCTTCATGTTGGTTTCCACTCCCAGTCCCTGAGTTTTCCTCTAATGGGAAAGTCTGGCTGCATTTCACATAAGAAATTACTTTCCAGAGAGCTCAGCCTCCAGCCACCCCTGGGGTGGATTAGGAGTCCCCTCACTCTGAAGATGCCTGTGATGGCTGATGGTGCCCTGGAGGAGTGTTACCTGTGTTCCTATGAGGACGTAAGGCACGTTGGGCATGCAGACTTTCAGCTCGGGCACCCACTCCTCCTGAACGTTGTGGTACGAGGCGGGGTTCACCACCGAGAAGCAGATCAAGAACACGTCTGTGTTGGGGTAGGACAGGGGTCTCAGCTGGTTGTAGTCCTCCTGCCAGGGGGAAAACAGCAAACACATTATGAGGCGGGGGGGTAACCGTAGATGGGTCATCACGTTGGCTCTTGATGAACAGCTCAACGCTGTCCCTCCATGCTCATGCACACTTAAAACCTCCAGGGAGCTGCTGAGGGGGAAATCACATCCTGTGGGCCAGGGGTGCTGTTTTGTCAGCATCTTTACCCAAAAGATCTAACACATTTTGTTTGTGTGTGTGTTATTTGTGGTGATGCTGGTGTAGAGGGTAATGCTAAACAGCGGCCGTCATCCGTGGTGTAATAAAAATTGATCTTGAGGCTGCGTGTACTGGTCTCAGCCCTCCAGCAATGTGATACCATCCTGGGAAGTTTTATGTGACCATCACTGCTAGCTAATATGTGCTGATAACACACATCTCTGAGGGCTTTTCTGTTAATATTATGGGCTTTCTGTTCCCCAATAGATATTATAGACATCACCATATACAACAAATATGGTTCTCCAGGCTATTTGGTGCCATCACAGTCATGTACAGTATGCAGCAATGTTTCAGTCAGCAGAAGACATCTTAAAAGCAGAAAGCAGATCAAATCCTGCCTGCAGTGGCTGGGTAAATCACTGAAGGTAATTTAATGTTTCCACAGACCTCAGACTGTGGAAGGAGAGATGTCTTCTCTTTGTGCTAGCTGTGAAGAAGGTGAATTTTCAAAGAGCTCAAAGTGCAGCTGTGTCATGTCGTGAGCTGGCTTTGGTAGCTGAGTTTCAAGGAAGAATTTGAGTCTGTTTTCAGGCTTGATATGTTAAGAGCAAGCAGAGGTTTTGCAAGTGGTGTGAAGGATAGACTGGCTCTTTCTGATGGTGAGAGCATATTTAGCTGTGTCTGGTGGGTACTTTTCAATGAAACCTGATAGAAAATTTCAGTGCAATGAAATGTGCTTTTAGAGGGGATACACCTGATCAGAAGACTTTTTTGGGGAGTCCAGAATTTAAAAAAGGGAAAGGAACACAAAGTTGGAGTCTGTGAAATGGTAATACATGTTGTTGTCAAGCCTGACTGAGACCTAGGTTCTTAGTTTAGAGTTTCTGTGTTCTGGGCAAGCCTCAGATCTCTGCATTATGGTCACTTTTGGTTACAATTGTCTGAAACTTCAATGGGTGCTATTTACAGATCCTGAAATAGTTAATAACTCATTGAAAAAGAATAATGAAAAAAGAAGATATTCAGGTGCTCAGACTTGAGAGCAGTCATTTGAGACATTGAGGTATTAAGGGCAGGAGTGATGCACGCTGCTGTCTATCCCACAGGAGAAACTGGTGCAGGACTATATCACTGTGTGCCTAGATTAGATGGTGTGTTCATTTAACCTTGCTTCTGTCTTGCTTTGGTTGGGTCAACAAATGACAAGGCTTAATTATGTGTTGAGACTGTTAAATCTTGTTTCCAGCCAAAGTCTTTTGTTCACTGAGTGTGTAGTGATAAGATGACCCACACTACTTCTGAACAGACACTAATTTCTGAAAAATACTAATGGATTACGTAAAAACAGTCTGCTCCAACCTTTCCTAAACAAAAAACCTTAATTATTTACTCTGAAAGGAAGTATGAGGCCAAATTTAGCTCCATCTCATTAAAAATAAGTTTAAAGAAACAACCTGAGCCACAAACAAAGTGTTTGGTTTTGTCTAACTGAATGTTCATTGTCCAAAACCCACTTCAACAGGAAGAGTAAATTCCCAGTTACCACCTCTAGCCCCACAGCCAAAGTATTTCTGGTAAAGCCAGAGTATTTGCCAACTGACCTATGTCTTTCCAGTGTAAAAGTATTGATCTGAATTTACATGACAAAAGGGGGTGTTTGGAAATAACAGCCCAAGAAAGATTGGATTCTCCACGTTCAGGCAATGGCAGGGGAAAAAAACCTGAGACATCTGTGGGAACATCAGCGATACAGGCCATGAAGCAGCAAAGTCGGTGAGATGAGATTTATATGAGGCTCTGGAGACACCCAGCTCCCACAGATGAGTTAAATAGAGGCAAAGTGGATGCCAAGATGATGGAAGGAAAGGAGCAATTGCACTGCAGAGACAGCCGAGTTTCGTGTGGACGCTGTGGGTGAGGAAGTCCTGGCATGATGCCTGCTTGATCTTGGGACATTATTTTAACCCAGGACATCAAACCTGATAACATCTCCACAGTCAACGTGGGCTGATACTAGGTGCTTGGCAAAGGCACTTTTTGTGTTTTCGGTTCAATTTCTGGAAATCAGCTTCCTAAAGCAGCCACGCGATGGCAGCAAGCCCTTGAGGAATTGCGATTTAGGATTTTTTGGGGAAGAAATGGGTTCAATATAACCAGTTTCAATATTCCAGACGTGCCTATTTAGAGGGGCTGGAACTTACTGTACCATTAAAATTACAAACTAAAAACCACAAGCGCTCTGTCTGGCAGTGACAACTATAGGATTGTGTATTTCATTTTATTTCGCTTGTTCCTTTGGAGCCCCTAGAAAAGACTTTTTCAAGAGGAGCATTCCCGATCTGTGTTAGCAGCACAGAGCATTATATAAGCCATGAGGAAGGACAACCACACATCACGTAGCAGAGGTCATGTCTCCCGTCAGGGCACACGGGAGCTTGCACAGATCTGTTAAAGCACAGGCACAAATGTCATGGATAAGAGTTGATCTGGGCTCCTTTACATGCCTGCCAGCTGGTAGGAACCTCCAAACCACATCAGACAAGGACCCTATCTCTGTTCATACCTGCTCTTCAGGAGAAGGTTATAAAACCTTGCAATGGACTGTTATAAGATGTGGCACATCAGGATTATTTATCATTCAGAGGTGATTGAAGTCAAGCAAATAAATAGTGTAAAAAAGGGACTGGACATTTGCATGGGTATGGGGCAAATCCAGAGGTGCTGCAGGTAGTGACAGTGGTGTTTGGGAAGGGACATGAGTCCTGATGGGGTTGGGCTGTAGCTGAGCATTGATTTGTTTCCCTGGCTCATGCTTACATTTTGCTGCCTGTGATATAGGGAGTGCAAGGCTTCCCACTTACACTGCCTGCCCACTGGTTTGGCATGGAAATGCCAGAGCCAGACCTGGCCTTGCTGAGTTACCTGCCTCTGACTTGCCAGGGCCAAGACACATTGATTGGTGTTGCTCCTTCCTCACTCTATCGCTGCCATCAGTCTTGCAGTGTTTGGACACAGAAAGTATAACTAAACTTGGGGTTTTTTTAAGTTGCTGCTGTGCTGATCTCACGTATGCTCCTTGCATGTCAGCCTGTTAAAGCACTCCATGCCTGAGTCCAGCCTGGGGAAAAGGACCATGGGTTTTTCCCTCCCAGGACTGTTTGTGCCAGGGATGCAGAAAACCAGATACCCCAGGTCTGGGGTCTGGGCCAGCTCTCCCTTCAGGCTGACAGAGGGTCCTGCTGCAGGAGTACATTTTCCAATTGTTATTTCATTAGCATATGTTTTATAGCACCGTAATGTGAAGTGCTATTTTTGGCTATGACTTCACATCGATGCCTTTGGAAAAACCACGCGACACAAGGAGAAGGAGGGAGGAAACAACCCAGATGATATGTTGTTATAGCTGGAGCATGTGGGAAGCATCATCCTTTCAGCCTCCACAGAGATACAATCTAGTCATCAAGAAGTGATTCATGCTCTGAGTTTTGACTAGATGGCCACGTCCTCTGGACCAAGGTCTGAAAGGGAAATGAGTTAGAAACAGTGCTTGAATGGAGGTGGTGCTCTGGCTAGTTTGAAGGAGGAGATGGCAAAATGATTGTGGAGGAATGGATAGAGAGATTAAGTATGTCACAGAGGCAGATTTGTGTTTCTTTGGGTTCAGGAGGACAAATAAGAGGATGTGAGGAAATTGCTGGCAGGTGGAACTGTCAGCTCTACAAAACAAATAGAAATATTAAGGCACTGAGTAAAATCTGACTGAGAACTGAATATAACTCCAGTCTCATTTGCAAAGGCTTGCAGTGCTGCTGGATCATGACAGGTAGGCTCCGAGTGCTGTGTTTGTGAGCACAGAACAGAAAATTGAACATGCATTGAACATGGGAAAAGGACTTGGGTCATATTTTGGGACTGGCTTTTGGATCATCTGTTTGTGCCATATGAATAGAAAAGAAGGATGGACTGTAAGTGACACCAAGCTAGCTATGAAGTGACTGTTGCTGCCTACAGATATGTGACAGGAATAAAATGATAAAAAGCAAAACCCAAAGCAAAAAATGCCAGTCCTGCTGAGTGCAGGTTTTTCTGGAAGTGACAGCCTGTCCTGATGCGGTTTTTGACCTCTCTGCATACTGCTGCAAAGTATACTCTGTAATAAGTGGCCTTCTGCAGACAAAAGGGCCTCCTTCTGCATTGTTTATGTATTTCATAGCAGTCAGTCATGGCCAAAAAAAGCACAGCCAAGAAGTGCTCCTGAAAACAAAGACCTGCATCCAGGGCTGCTGGGTCCCAGAGAGTGAAGCAGGCTCCCAAATCTGCTTTCCTCTCTTACTGCCTCCAGTGCCAGTGCTGACCTGAGGAGCTGGTGGATGGGACCTGGGACCTGCTCCCTCCCCACTCAGCAGGTGATTTTCTGCAAGGTTTCTGTGCATATTACGGTCCATCCTGAATTCTACCAGATGATGGCATTTGGAGTTGGGAGAGGAAAATTTCACAATGAAAATGTGTTGCTCCCTGTACCCTCTTCTGCCTTTCTACTGGCAGAGCAAGGTGGTGAGAAATAATCTCCCTCCTCCTCTCAAGGGACCGAAATCAGCCCACAGACCAGAGCTCTTCTGCAAACTTTTCATGCAATCACACTGTATCAGACCGTGGACAAACAGTAAAAGCATTGTATCTGTATGTAAGCATGAGTTACCAACTCTCCTGTAGTGGACACCCTAGTCCTGGGAGGAGGAAGTTGGGATGGATGCCAGTCTGGCTGGGTTACCATTGAAAAAGTCAGTAGCTGGTGATTGATAGGCTGGTGCTGTATTGTATTAGCTTTCTGATCTTGGAAACGCTGTATCTTCCCTATATCTTCAATGCCACCATGTGGTAAATGTAAGAAAACACTGACTTTACACAAAACATCATATTTGCAGTAGGAAGTGGATATATAGGCGGCTGAAAAGCTTAATCAGGCTTTACTTTTTTCTTAGACAAAATTTGGAATGAGTTCATTTGTGTGTGTCATTGCTGAACCAGAATGAAAGCTCCATGTAGAAATCAAAAAAGAGAAGGTCAGCAGTTCAACCATTACAACTCACAACTGATTGTTAAGAGTTGTAAAAAAAAACCCCCACAAACATCACAAACTACAAGACCTAGTACATGGTAGTAACAAACAAACCATGGGAAAGGAAAATTATAAGTGTTTTGCAGAAATTTACCTGCCCTGCAGTGTCATAAAGTCCCAGCAAGTGTTGCTGTCCTCCCACAGTCACAGTTACTGCAATAGAGAAACAAGAGATGTTGTTTAGGCACAAGACAGTGGCCTCATTTTCAGGTGTTTTAATCCTAAAATGCCAATAGATCCTTGTGCTAGACACATTAGCATGTGTCTTACAATGTGCATCCTCAACCACACATATCTATTCAACCCAAATTGAAGGCAACCTAAAGCCACAAGAAAAGCAAATCCTTTATGCCAAGCTCTTATTTCTTTACAAACAGCCAAGAGCAATGAGCTGCACACACAACTGCTGTCAGGGACCCAGAAACCAGAGGACATTTGCCTCTGTCTCTGCAGCCACCAGCTGACTCCTGTGAGGTGCTAGGACTTGAAAGCACAGAATTCCTGCCTCTCCACCAACAGCATTGAAGTAGGTTTGTCATGGAACATTGAGAGGGTTTTAAAATGATTTTGTTTTTTCCAGGCTGTGAAATGATGAAGCATTCAGCAGTAGTTGGTGTTTGGTGGGTCTCAGTGGAGGTGTGCTGCCTCTTAGGCAATCTACCCTGTCCTATGTGACACAATCACAGGTCAAGTGACAGTGCTTAATACATGGGGCTCTGTAGTGGATGCTTCAAAGGACAGGGAGGAAGAGGAGCACTAATATTTTCAGGGGTGTTGAACAAATTCTGTTGCAACTGAAGGAAAGCATGTCTTAGTTTACCGATCACACTCAGCACGTTTACTCCTTTAGTAGAATTCCCTTTGAACTTCATTTTGAGCCCACTGACATTGATGAAAATGTTTTCTCATTGCCTTTGGATGAATCCCATTATTAGCTGATTTCTGTGATCAGTGTTATTTTATATAAAGATATCATCTGTGTTAATGACATTTAGTTAACCAGTTAATCTGCTTAAATCATTACTACTCAACTGGAAAGAAAGGGGGGGAGTCCAGTTCCACCCAGTAGTCAACACGAAGACTTCAAACACTTATCAGGAAGGCTGATAAAAATAATGGTATTCTCACAGCCCATGGACTATTATTTTTTTAAGCATGAGGACAAACAGCTGTAATGAACACAAAGCTACAGCTGGGTTGGAGGATGCTAAGACTGGTGCCCATCGATTGGTGGCAACTTGCAGTTAATGAGGGCTGGGAATGATTAACAGTCACTTTTGGCAAAGAGGAGGCTCCAAATCAACACACAGGTTCTTGCTAATTTCTTTTTAAGTGATAAGACTTTTGTAGGAGAAAAGCATCTACCAGTTTATAGAAGTTAATAGCTCCTGCACTGGGGAACAATGTCCTGTTTGAAATCTCTTAGACTTGAAGTCTCTGTCAGTGTGGCTGGACAGACTGTTTGTTCAGCAGCTTTACTTGCTTGCAAAGTGACACGGTAATTTTGCTCGCATATAAACAGAACAAAAGTGACACCCTGAAAGTACAAAGGCTCAGCAAGGACCAGACTTGCTGATGAGAGCAGGACAAGCTGCACTCACCCGCTGCTGGAGCTGCCTTGTGATGTGCAAGGGAAAAAGGGGCCGAGACCCCTCCTCTCGCTTCTCCATTCCAGTAGCTCATACACAGTGCAGCTCCCAGGGGAACTCAAAGTGGAACTAGATGTTGATCATGGATGTCCATGGGTGGAAGAGCCCAGGGAATATGTAGCAGAGTGGGGAGATGGGTACCAGTGCAGACAGGAGACAGTCCAGATGTTCCACCCCCTTCCTTCAACTTGACTTGAATAAACTAATTCTAACTAAACCTCCCCAGAGCCCTGATTTTCCATTTTTTTGTGGTGCAGAGAGTCTCAAAATGTCCCAGTAGAGGAATGAACTGCATAGGTCTACTGACAACAATTTTGCTTTCCTAGCTCCCTTCTTAGAAGCAGTGGGGGCCACAGATGGTCCTGCACAGCTTACTGGAGGCAGCCAGGAGGTGTGCCATTTATTCCAGTTGCAACCTTGGCCAGCCTTCAACCTGCCCTTGTGCCAAAAAGTGTAGGAACCAGACCTGTTCTGCTGATGTTACTCTGCTCAAGGTCCAAGTGTAGGAAGATGGATCCTTCAGCTGAAAGCCATTTGGCAGCTGTGGTGCGTTAGCCATGCAGTGCTCAGCTGGCTGAGGTGGTGTTTAGGGCTGGTTGAGGTGGTGTTTAGGACTGGTTGAGGTGGTGTTTAGGACTGGCTGAGGTGGTGTTTAGGACTGCATGTGGTTAGGACTGCACGTGAACATCAGCCATGCTGTCAGTCCTTGGTTGAATTTACATGGAGTCTGCATAGCACCTCCAAAGCGGGATGCTCATGGGACAGCTGTGTGGCCATGGAGTGCATGGAGTTCTGATGAATATAAAGAGACATTTGCCATGCATCAGTACTGACATAATTATCCATCTCTACCTCTCATGGCAGTTAACCCAGAACGCAGGCAAACTGAGCTGGGTCCTGCTTACAAAGATCAGTTCAGGTCTTCAGTGTTTTAAAAACTTAAAAGTTGCACTGAAATTTACTCTGTCCAGGCTTGGGCTGCTGTGAAGCTTTGCTGGCCTATCTTTTGCTGGTAGTTGATGGACAGAGCTACACTGGCAAAAAGCCCTGGTGCAGATACAAATTGCTGCCTTGTTCCGGTAGTTAATATGTTTTGGAGATAAGCTGTTTGGATAGAGGTCCAGTCCACCTCCTCTGAGCTATGCTTTGCCAGAAGGACATGCTGCAACAGCTCCTAAACTATTATCTGTGCTCTGTGGTGCATGAAGTCCCAGTGGATATTTTGCAATAGGTCTGTGGAGCCACACATGGAACTGTTATTGATAGTTTGTACAGTTCAGTTTGGCTCATGGTGACCTCTGGGAAATGCTGAGGGGGAATAAAGAGGTTAGTGGTGTCCTACCATTACTCTTTACATACAGAAGGGCTAGGAAATGCAAGGGCTTTTGGAAAAATATACCCTGAATCTACCCAGCTTACACATCATGTTTTAATTCTCATCTCTTGCCTCTTATGGGTCCTGTGAATTTCTGTGTGGTACCAGTCATATCTTTTTTCCTCTTTTTTTTTTTTTTTTAATTTCTTTTATCTTTTTTCTTTAAATTTCTTTTATCTTTTTTCTTTTCCTTTTCCTTTTTTCTATTTTCCTCATGAACATTTATATTTTCTTTCTTCTTGTCGATTGTTCTAATCTGTCTCTCATCATCAGAAGATATCCTTCCTGTCCCCATCACCTCTCTACGTTTACAGCTACCACCCCATCAAAACTGTCTTGTTGGCTAAACTGCAGCAACAGGCAAACTTCTGTCTTTGGGTTGCTGGCTCAGCCTGCAGTGGGGTCCAAATGGCTCACCCTGACAATTCAAATAATCACTGGCTCTTGAAACAGCAATGTCTAGGGTAATGGATTGGTGCTGAAATTTCCACCACACTTTCATGCAGGCAAAACAGATGTCAAAATAAATGGCTGCTGCCTGTGAAAACATCATGGTATTTTTATACTAAGAGTTTATCAGTCCGTCTCTGTCAGGCAAAAGGCTATTTAGTGTGTCCACTTGGTAGGTCGTATTTATGAGCTGAGATTGCCCTGCTAGATTTGTAGGCCTTACTTTTGGCTTTTATCTCCATTAACTTTTACTTTGTTACTATCTTTTCCTGTTCTCTCAGTGGCCAAACCTATGGGAAGCCAACACAGAATTCTTTCCCAGTCATTGGGGCAATGCAGGCTCCTTTATGGGCTTGTGAACTCGGCTTTATGGGCAGTCTTGAAGTAACAAGCTAAATACAAACTCTCCTTGCCATTTACTGGCTATACTGACATCTTGATTAAGCACTGAAGTGGCATGGCCTTTAACACCAAGTGCAGTGGGGACTGCAATAAAACGTGGCTGAATACTTGCACAGTCCTGGTTCTCGTTTGGCTCCAGTCTGGGTTGTGTCAGAGGAGCAACGGGGCAGACGTTTTCCTCCTTTCACTGGGTGGTTTTAAACAAGTGCAGGATATGTAAAACACTACTTTAAAAATATTAGTTAGGTCATAAATTAGCTGGGTGTTGCTTGCTAACCTTTGAGTAACTATTTTGGGTTAGCTCCAGGGCTTTGTTGCAGGTCTGTGTGCCTGGGGGTTTTGCTAATGGGCTCCAACATAGAGCTCTGAAACACGCTGTCCTGCTTGAAGGCCACAGCAGAATGGCAGGGTGTTAGGTGGAGTTATTGTTTGGGCTGGATCTGGTGTGTGGACTAGGAACTGGTCTGAGCTGGGAGCTCTCTTTTTAAATAAGTAGTTAGTTTGTGTTCCTGGGCAAAATATGTCTGGTTTTGTTGCTGTTTTTGTCACCCATGTTGCTCCAGATCCACCTATCAGTGGCCAGTTTTTGCCAAACTTTTCCCCTGTTGTGTTTCATTTACTCACAGCAAATCCCTGGTGACTTTGTGAGACTGAACTGTACCCATGGAAGAGCCCTTCAGCCACACAACAGCGATGTTCATGGTCTGTACTGACAGAAAGGAGACATAAATTGTCTGCTGCCCTCCCAGAGTCGCTTGGTTAAAAGAACAAAGCAACAGGTAAGTTTCTGGTATGACACCAAACTAGGATGCAATAGCTCAGACGTGCTTAGCTGTGGTGCAGGAGAGTGGATGTGTACATCACAGGGAATTTTTCCATGCCTGTGAAGAAGTACTTGCAGAACCAAATGACCGTGAAACCACTAGCCAGAACATACACAACAGTTTAGGCAATGTCTAATGTGATACCACATAGGAAGGTATTTATTTATTCTAGTGCCCTCCTGACAACAAATGAAGGCTCAGCCACTTTGGAGAGAGATGCCAGGAGCCTGACAGCAAGCAGAGATGGTAGCATGGGCCTGGATGGAAAGGCTGTCTCATTTCTTTGGACAAATTAGTCTGCATCAAGCCTCAAACTTTCACAAAGACCATCCTCTGCCCTTGTCAGCAAGCTCTGTCTATTAAGTTTGTTCATTTGTCTGTTCACTATGATTATTTGTACTAGATGCATGTTACTTTTCATTCTTCATAGCTCCTAAATAAGGGTCTCTATGGCTGAAATGTGAGGATCCCTGTTATTCCAACTAGGGGCTGAAACTCAAACACTTGTCAAAGATACGTAGATCTCTAATTCCCTTTGGTTCCCATAGTGGTCAGGCATCTAAGTAACTGAACTGAAACTACATATCCCAGACTTTAAGAAATAGCAGCTTTGAATATTTAACAGCAAAACAAAGTAAATGAGGGTAGCACATTTTTGTAGCACCTTCCAAGTGCTTCAGGTGCATTTATGAATCCTATTTTGGGTAACATTTGTGTTCAGAAATATCTTTATTTGGCTAATCCAAGTGAAGAAAATAGGGATAGGGCTGCCAGGGATTAATCTCTCAAATGCTGCTTTGATTTTGGTTGGGTCAGTGTCTGAGGAACTTCATTCTAGCTGCTGTGGACCAATCTTCAGGAGATGTTACACTGCTGCAGCTGAAGCTTGGAACACTCAGGAAACCTGCAAATGAAATCTCTGGGGATGCTACAATCTGGGAGCCACCAAAGGAAGCTGGTCAAAAAAATCACTAAAAAACCCCTTAATGTCATGTCCCCATCACTGAGGCCAGGAATGACAATCAGCTGAGCTGTAATGACTGTTTGCCACTTCAGCCAAAAGGCTATCCTTGATGCTTTCCTCCTTGGAAATATTCCCTTTGCTTCGACTGAATGCAACGCTACAACTGTGTGTTGTGTGGCCAACACACCCTGGACAGATAAAAGCTGGTGTTACAGGACCCTCAGCTCACCTAGGGTCTGCCAGTGTCCCATGACTCAAGCCTGGGCCATTCTTCACTTCTACATGTGAGGGTCATCTCCAGGAAACTGAGTCACACATTGCTTATAGCATGTTCCCCCATTTCCTCCTTCATGACAAATAAGATTTGATTACAGCCAAATTGATTTTCTACCTCAGCATTGTCCTGCAGCTTAACTATATTCTTTCTGAAAGGAAAATCAAAAGCATGCTATTTTGCACTGTAATTGGCCTAAATACTGCATTTTAGATGTAAAATGTACTAAATGCCTTTCTTTAATTGCTCCTGTAATCATCTACCACTAACTTGTCCAGGCCTCTGAGAGCCAGCATTTTTCCAAAGAGGGGCTCCAAGTAAACCTCACCATTTTCTGTCACCTCATCAGTGGATGAGATCTATGTTCTGCTGAGCAAATACTTTTGCCCATCTGATATTTACAATATCTGAAAAACATTTCCAGTCTGCTCCCTGCAGTGGGAGCACAGAGAAGCCTCTGGGGCTGAGATTCAGCTGATTTCACTCAGTGTAGCTCTTGGTCTAATGAGGTGGTGAGGAATTTGCTGCTTTGTCTTTAGGCCACAGACATTTAGTGATTTTAGAGCCAGATAGGATTCATAGCATCATTTATTCTGCTCTAAATAGCTTATCTAGTATCTTCCTACAAGGCATATTTTCTTGTTCTTATATCATTCTTGTAGCTCTTTTCCAAATTATTTTTCAAGCAGTTGCTATGACTAGACAGTGTGGTCTAGCAATGGTTTCCTTAACGACCTAGCCAGAGGTAACATGACTTTCCTATTTCTACCTGTCATCAATGGCTGCCCTAAAGCTCTCACTGGTTGATTATTCTCCTTATTTAATAAGTCTTGCAATACTTTATGCTTTTCTTAAGGCCAAAGTCAAATAATTTTTGGCCTTTTTATTACCTTCTTTTTAACTCTGCAATTGTATGGAAAATCTGGATACTGTAAGTCAAACGCCCACTGAAGGCATCTTACAATAGGGGAGGTCATGCTCCTGCAATGCTCTCATGGTATGGAAGCCAATGTTAAAGACTCTTGGAAGTCTGGAATTGACTATGCAGAGGCAAACTTTTTCATCAGGATATTTCAGGTACATCAGAGAAGAAATATCTAGACACTTGTTAATGTTTCCTTTCCAGACACCTCTCCACTTCCTCTAGTGATTGCTCTTCACCTTGCACTCTTACTTCTTGGTGGGTGGCAAGGAGCAACCCCTCATCTTTGCCTCATTCATATGTGTTTGAGGGTTACAGTGGAATTGGTGGGAAAATGCCCAACGCTGACTCACGTTGCAGCTGCGCTGGGGAAGCAGGCTGACACCAAATGACAGCTCTGTTGTCCCGTTCTGCAACATGGATAGATTAATTTAGACAGTGTCATCTTGTAGGAAGATTCATCACTTGGACGATGTGTTTTTTTCACATCTTGAGAGGAAAAAGGCTGCAGCTCTTCACAGCTGGGTATTTGCCATGCAGAGACAGCAAACAGAAGAGATGTACCAGTTCACCAATCATTTTTATTCAAGCAGCTGATAGGAAATGCTGTAAATCTTTTGAAATGCATTGAGAAGTCAGACTTCAGCATTGGCCAACTTACATGACAAAGAACACAAAAACGGTGGAGGTGGATTAGGAAGATCAAGTAGAACGAATCTGGTCCAGAAATGGATGAAAGAGAATGGAAATTCCCAAAGCTTTCAGAACAAGCACAACACTATAACATGAGCCAGCTTCTTCCCAGTCTGGGACATTACTTATTTATAGACAGCATGAATGGAGTTGATTTATCAGAATCATTGACCTCATTGTTTGTAAAATCAGCACTGGAGGATTTCCCCAACGTCTCAGTGAGTTATTGCTGCGCTAATCAATCCTCGAACAAATTCAGCTCTGCTGATAGCTGAGTCCAAGGAACCTTGGGGTCTCTCTTTGCAAGGAAAGCTGTGCCCAGTTCCTCCAGTAATACAGTCTTGAGGGAGCTCTTTGGACCTCAATGATGTATAAAGCTGTGGTAGATGGAAAAGGCTAAAATGATTACAGTGATTGGGGAATTGAAGAACAATTGACTTTGTGTCCAAGAGAGTGTTTTGTTAGATTTCATTTTGTGTTAAATAGGGGGCTGTGCACTGCAGCAGACTGGGAGGTGCTTCCTGAACGTTTCATTTCGCTGTGCACCATCGGCTGTCCCCATGGAAGGCAATTCTGCTCCCGAGTTAGAAATGAATAATAACTTCCTAGGTAAATGCACTAAATATGCAGGCAAATAGACTCTGATGTGTGCATTTCAATGATACTCTAATTGAGAGTCTTTTTACTCTTTACTGAAAGTAATAACATCAAATCCGAGCAAATGCTAGACAGAGGAACAAATGTAGCATTAATATCAATAGATAGAACCTGAACATATTATTAAAAATATTATGATTGTTCCTAAACAATGAAGAATACAAGATATCTTATTAAGCCTGACGGAGGGGAAGTGCCCTTCCTGAGACCATGCAATTATTTGTGGCGTTGAGATGAATGAAAGAATAAAATTTTGGCTGTGACTGCAATGTAAGCCTATCAAAAAAAATAAAGGCAGAATGTAGATTATTATCTATATCTGTATTTTTAGCTCTTCTAAATATTTTCAAATCTTCCATCACCATAGCACAGTATCTACGAATATACTGTTATCTAGAGCTGGACTCAAGTGAATAGCAAAGGAGGTAGAGTTCTGAGTTTATTAAAGAGTAACTGATAATTGGAGCAAATTTATTAGTATTTTAAGAGTTAATGCTGACCCCATCTGCAAAAGACCAGATGCTATGGCATTTGCAGTTTATTTTAACACAGATTAAGTCAGACAAGACTCTTTAAATCAACTGTTTACTGACACCTAATTCTGTGAAGGATGTATTTGGAGTCTTCTAATAGTGATGCTGAGATCACGGTAAGCAAAGCAAGGAGTGTGAATTTTACTCCAAGAAGAAAAGGTGGAAATAAAGGGAGCCTTTGACTCTTTGCCTAGCTCTTCTCTCCTGTCTGTAAGGCAAAAGTAATTCCTCTAACTGCAGCTGAGCGCTGTGGCAAAGACTACCTCAAAGTTATGTCAAACATCTAGTTATCAAGGGAACTTGGCAAATAGCATCAGAATAAATGGAAAATAAGTGGTAAAATGAGACAAAGTTCACTGAAATGTATCCAGGCAATACCTGGGGTATCTCCCAGAGCATGGGAGGACAAGGCTCTCTGTGTGGTTGGGGGGAATCAAGGCAGCTCTCCACTACTCTTCTTGTACTGCTCAGAGTTGGGTGGTTTTTGCCTGGAAGGAACAGGAAAGCAGTCTGGAGAGGCAGCATTGCCTATCAGCACTGTCTCTTTGCTGTAACACTGCCTCCCTAAAAACTGTGGCGATCTGCCTTGATCTGGATTAGATTGCAGTGGGAACAGGTAATGCTGATGGAAGGGCACTAAGTCTCTGTTCTGCAGCGGACAGGCTGTCCTCACTGAGGGCTGGATCTTCAGGTGACGGAGTAACTATTTCATAGTGACCTATACTTCCAGAACACTCTATGCTCTGAACTTGACAGCAGTCCTTGTTGCTTGCTGACAAAGATACTTCAGCAAAAGCATTTTAATCTTTAGCAGCTATGACTTTAGTGGATTGAATTCTTTGAGGACTTGAAGGCTGACCAATCGGGGAGCTTTCATTTCCTGTGTTCCTGAAGAGTTCCTGGCTAAGAGTGGCCAAGGGACCTCTTAGGCAGAGAGTCTGTGCTGGTCATGCTGGTTCTCACTATTGCCCTGTGTTAATTAGCATTGGTAATTGTGGTAGAAAGGTGTGGAACTAAGATGGACCTGTCCTGGGTGTTGGGTCAGGGTGGGGAGAGATGTTACCCCAGCAGCATCATTAGTACTACAGCTTGCAGCACACTATTGCACATCCTACTGCTGCTGGATGAGATCCAGGGGAAAACTGGATTATCCATTTACCAGCTTATTCAACAAAAAGTGCAGATGCCAAAGCTAGAAAGGAAGAACAATTTATCTGTGGTGTACACAGAAGGGGACAGGAGTGTGTCTTCCATAAGAACCAGATATTAGGTTGATGTGCAGGAGCACAAACCAGGTAGCAGCCACCAGCCCAAGTCTCCTGTTCCTTACATGCAGATACCAGGCAAACTGACCAAACCTGCCCTGTGCTAGAGGCTGTACCTAATGTGAAGATGTGGCTGGTGATGGGCTGAGGTGTTTGGGTGCAGCATTTGGGCACAGACCTGCAGGGTAGGTGTGTGTATGCGTGTGTCCCAGGCACTGCCATGTGCATGTGAGCAAGTCACCTGCAGTAGGACCTGCAGTAGGACCTGCTCTCCGGCTCAGAGAGCAGAGCTGTGCCTCAGGCATCTTTCCAGTGTTACGTTAGTGTAACTTAAAATAGCATCTGATCCTCTGAGCTGTGAGCTGCTGGGGCAGGGGCACATTTGGCACACTGAGATGATTCTATATGTCTCCAGTGTAATACCTTGTATGGTTTGCTAAGGAAAGTGATAGAGTTCAGGAGCATTAGGTTTGCTCAAGCTCCATTGCTTCTGTAGCTGACATTTTACATACTGTCAATCCTGTTTTGGGCGGGGGAAAGATTAAATGATGTTTTGAGGCTCGTTCCAAAATCAGGCTCTCTGATGCTTTGTCTGCATCTTGTTTGAGTTTGACCTTAGTGCTGGCTTTTCCCGTGCATGTTTCCCTGTGAGGCATTGCTCAAAAAGGCTTTAAAACAAAGTACCTGTTCCTGAACCCGAGGAGGACCACGGCAGAAACTCTGCTTTTCATTTCCCAGAAACAAAATCAGGCCTATTGTACTTAACACCAGGACCAAACTTCAGCTGCTATTTACCCTGCAGCTTGCAGAGATTAACCAAACATTTGTGCAGCAGCTCTAAACCTATAGGACTTATGAAGCAGAAATGTTAAACCCCGTAAACAAAAATCTTGGAAATATTTAAACTTTCTGATAAGAAAATCTTAAGTTAGGAATTACTTTTTTTTTTTAGCCTTGGCTATCACAAAGGTCTTAAATACTGTTAATGCTTTCTCTGTGTCCTACTGAGAAGCCTTCCACTTTCCTCTGCAGTGTGCCAGCCGCTGCAGACAATGGAGTGATTGTCATGTTGGAAAAGCAAGAGATGCAGCTGGATGAAACGCCTGGGCTTAACCCTCTGCGTGTTTGTGCGTGCGCACGTGCAAGGGAGAGGTGAGTGCAAACCTGAGCATTGGGTACCCTTATCCTTAACTCAAGCATGACTGCCCTCATGTGAAGTGGAGCGTGAACCAGCCTCCCTGATCTAAGAAGGGTACTTCGTACCACCAGGGATGATTTGTTGGCCTTTTCAGAACAGATTGGGTCTTGCAGGACATCAAGAGGCTGCATGTTGGCTTCAGCCCAGCCTTGGATGTACAGAAGAGGTGCTGAAGTGCCTGCTTGAGCTGAGGCCAGAGGATTTTTTCCTTTGGACAGAAAAAATAAATCCAAATTCCTGTATAGAGCTGGACAGGAATTTTCAGCTAGAAAATGTGATTTCTACAGAATCAGAAGTTTCCATGGGAAGCTGTCGCTTTCAACAGACAAGTTCAGATGTTTCCACTGGGAGAAATGAAGTGAAATGATGTGAAATAACTGACCCTGATCTGAACTGTTCCCTTTGTTGAAAAGACCTGAACCTTTTTATATAAAGCTGTTTCCCTGCCATAACAGTCACACATGCTGTGGGCGGTGACTCTTGCACCAGGAGAATCCAGCCACGCAGACCCAGAATGCCAGGGAGGCACCATGGGCATGGTGGCAGCTGGTGGCTTGCTGGGCGATGGGTGATGCAGCCTGAACGGGGAGCAAAACACAAGTACCTGGATCCAGGCTGTCAGCCTCATGGAGTGGTTTTGCATGATGGGGTTTAATATAGAGTCCAAAATTTTCAGGTTGTTGCAAATTCATTAAAACTAATGCTAGCACAGATAGGTGTGAAATGGTTGTTTTCAGCCTCAAAATCTTGTTTGTTTGCTTGCTTGTTTGCTTGTTTGTTTTACTTAAAGGGGCACTTTGACTTTATTGCAACTTTGGTATCTATTCTAGGAAATAGCAGCCACTTTCCTTTCTCCTATGTCATAGTGAGGTGCAGCTGTGTTTAGGGGAGGCTGAAAGCCTGTAATGACTGTTGTGTTTGTTAGTCCTGATTTTAAATGCGATTTTTATGTATAGTCAACTTTTTTATCTGCAAAAATGTTCTTTGCTCTCTGAAGGTAACATCTATTTCTATTGGTTTTGAGTCTTGTAGAATCACACAGAATCACAGAATCACACAGAATGTGAGGGATTGGAAGGGACCTCAAAAGATCATCCAGTCCAATCCCCCTGCCAGAGCAGGAACACCTAGGTGAGACCACACAGGAAAGTCTTCATTTGTTTGACAGAGAGAGAAAGAACATTTTACCATTTGAAAAGGTCCTTGCAGTTCGTAAACCTTGCGGTTGCTCTGTGTACAAACATAGGAGTAAGGATCTCTTAACACTGTGTAAATCACATTGGTCACCTTGTCAAAAGCTAAAGATGATAATTTTTGCTTCTTCTTTATAATAGCACTTTTCCTTCCTCACTGAAAACATCACCTACATTCTAACTCCCAGTCTTGTGTTCCTGATGTTTTCACATCCTGTGTATTATTTCTTCATGACCACACTCTGTTACATCTTGACTTACTTGAGTTGATGGTTGGACTTGATGATCTTAGAGGTCTTTTCCAACCTTAATGATTCTATGGTTCTATGACTACCACACTGATTTAAAAGCTTTGAAGTGCAGCAGTTTTTTTCCAGGGAATCTGTTTATTTACTTTTGATTTACAGAAAGTTTACTCTTCTGAAAATTTTATAATTTTTAAACTTTTGTCCTCACATACAATGAAAATTAATTCTGAAATACGTCGCTTTTTGAAGCGACAGGAATTTGTAATGGGTTTCTGCTCTAACCAAAGCTCTTTAAACTTCTAACTCTGAGGTTAGGATTAATTAACTTAACTTTTCTGTTAATCACACCATGCTTGAATACCATTTTTGAATCAAATTAAATGTTCTAATTCAGCTGAATTTCCAGGAATGTCTTGCACTCCCTGTTAGCTATAACTCAATTTAGACTTTATTTACTCTTGAAAAGATTTATTAGGTTTCATTCACCTTTTCTTCCACCTTGTGAGCATCAGAGACAGCTCTGCTGAGCTCAGAGGAATTACTTTTGGTTGAGAGAAACATCAATCATAATGTCTTGTAGCTGGGGAAAAGAAGTTAACTAATTTTGAAACAAACAGTGTATATTTTTAATGTAAATTGCTGTTAAAATGTTTTCATCTTAAAAAACAATGGTCACTAGTCACAGAAGAGCATAAATTTATGATAAAAACATTATTTTAATAACATTTCCTTTCTTCCCTTAAGCAAGAAAGAGACATAGTCAGCAAAATACAGGACAACAGCATATACCTCAGTTAAAAAATCAAAATATTAGGCAATATGAAATTTGGCATCTCTGCAAATTATTCTTTCATGTAGAAGAAATATTACTTATTTTCCATCTAGCTTTGTTTAAGGCTGTATTTACTTAATAACTGGCTTAAATACACAGCTCTTAAAAAAGGTTCATTCTGAGAGACTGTTTTAAACATCATGCCTGGTAATTTTTTCTATTTCACACTGCTCTCCTGAGAGCTGAGCAGTTCATTCCTGCTTGTTTTCTGGAGCTTCAAGCTATATTAGAAAATGTTGACACACTTTTTCAGGTACATGAAAGTGCCACTAATGGGGATCACATCTGACTTCAGAGGAAAGGGACTTTGAAGAAAAATCACAGAACATTGCAAATAAAGGAGAAAATCCACAGCTACTTCCCACAAATGATTACCAAGTAGGATAGGAATTGGGCTTTTGATTTGAGTTACTGGTTAGCACAGCAAATGGATTTTAAACAGCATATTTTACACAATCAGGTAGATGAAAAGCCTTGTTTTTAAGCAAGACATTGTTCTCTGTTTTCATTTTTAGGATGGCAACACCTCGGATTATGAGTCCATTGTATTAGGCTGGTGTAAACCGGTGGACAGAGGCCAGCGTGGCTCTGCAGAGCAAACACACCAACAATGGAGGTGGAGAAAGAAAATTTCCTGTTTCACAGCAAGGGAAACAAGTGCACAGAGGGGACCTGGCTCTTTGGGGCTGGGCAGCCGGGGGCAGCTGGTGTACGAAAACCTGGGCCTTAGTCTGTGACTTTGCCTCAAAATGATTGTTTAGTCTCAAGAAAAAGAGGCTGAGGGAAGATGTTCTCACTCTCTACAACTATTTGAAAGGAGGTTGTAGCAAGGTGGATCTGTCTCTTCTCCCAAGTAACAAGTGATAGGACAAGAGGAAATGGCCTCAAGTTACACCAAAGCAGGTTTAGGTTGGATATTAGGAAAAAAAATATTTACTGAAAGGTTTATCAAGCACTGGAACAGGCTGCCTGGGGCAGTGGCTGAGTCACCATCCCTGGAGGTGTTTAAAATATGTGTAGATGTGGTGCTTAGGGACATGGTTTAGTGGGCATGGTGGTGTTGGGTTGGTGGTTGGATTTTGTGATCTTAGAGGTCTTTTCCAACCTTTATGATTCTATGAAAACAGAAGAGTCTTTGGGTTTGGCCATCATCGCAGACAGCACACCCCCTGGGTGATGCTCAGAGCCTGGACATGCTGTTCTGCTCATACCTCTGGGATAGTCCCGGGTCCTTTGCTCTTGACTTGTTGCCCATGTGTGCTTTCAGAAAGCAAGAGCACCTGCAATATTTGATTTGAGCTGATTTTCCTGAGAACAAGATTAGAGTGGCTAAACATCAATGCTGCTGGAAATTAATTGCGAACATTAGCACGGCAAGTGCTTGCCTCGGCCACGGCTGCCTGTCAGGGATTGTTTCTCTTTAGTGGCTGGGACATTGCTGAGTTTTCAGGCATGCTGTAATTTTCCATTGATTTTTAATGAAACAGTGCTGATGCTTGTATAAAAAGGCACCTTCAGGTCTTGTGCTGACTTTGTCCAGAGCCGAATTCATCAGAAAATGTTTTTCCCTGGTTCCTGCCCTGTCAGCGTAACATGTCTGACAGATGCCCAGAAATTCATTCAGAAAGTACATCCACAAAGAAATCAAGCTGCCAGATTAAGTAAAACAGATATTAACTCAGATGCCTCTAAGCATAGCTGAAGCAGACTATTCCACATAGAGAAAAGATGAGTTGTGGAAAACATTTTTTTTTCTTGTGGATTTTTGGCAGTTTGAGAGGATTTTGAGCATTTTTGTGCATTCTTGCAGCGACAAATTTAGAAAACATGGAGAAACCTTCAACTCTCTGCTTTGGTGCTACAAAAATGGAGCAAACAAAATAGCATGCAGCATTTCAAACCAAGGCCAGCAAAGAACCAAGAATTTGAAGGTCAGCAGCAAACCATGTTCGTGGCTGAGCACATGCAAATCCACGTGGTCATTTCCCTACAACAGCAGATGAGTACTGTATTATCTGATCCTAAATGGCAAAAGCAGGTTAAAAAAAAGTGGGTAAAAGTAGGCTGTGAGATTAATGGGTGGGTTTAGCCATTTTGTGCTGCACCTCTTGCTCTTGCTGATGGGTGTGAGCAAGCTCTGGGGCCAAGCACTGATTTAGCAGAACTGCAAGGGAGGGAGATCCTGGCTGCACGGGTATAGTGGTGCCAGGGCTCTCCTGTACCAACCCTTGGCTTGGTTTCCAGGGTCTTTGCTGGCACCACAGATTGACATTATTAAGGATATCTCCTTGGCTGCTTTCAAACCCACCCATATAAGGAAAGTTGCCACCGAGCTGCATCGGGAGAGAAATGCAAGGGGGAGGCTGATGCTGGTTTTAAACCCTCTCTGACGCTGCCTGCATGAGGGAGCAGTCTGTACGTCTGGGATGTGTAAATCTGTCTGCCCATCTGCCTGCTAAAGCTCTGATCCAATGGGGAGATCTGCTCTGCAATTAGTGACCACATTGTGTGCTCAGTTATGGCTTGTGACAAAACAATGTGGAAGGGAAGAGGAAGCAAGCATGGACCAGAGAGCTTTGTCCAGAAACCTGAATACACTTCTAAAAGAAAAAAATAAAAAGCATATTTTTTGCTTTAATTGCTGATATTTTTAATGCTTTGAGCAAAGCACCTTTTCTCTTTTCCTTCTGTCTACGTTTTTCTGTTCCTCTTTCAACCCAACATTTGTCGTAGGGAGCTGAGTAAAATATTTTCACTCTACAAAATGCAGAAAGTAGAGTAAACTCAGTTGCTTTCACCTAGTGTACTTTGTCTGTTTGTCTGCCTGTCTGTCTTCTTCTCTGATCTCAGGGTTGCCCAGAGCTCCTGCAATCATTGCAAAAGCAGGACAAAAACAGTGGATAAAACTATGTCTATCTTTTGGCTGTAGATTTTATGCAAGCAGATGCAAGGAAAAGGTTGTGCAATCTCAACCACATGGGAGCAGGAGGACTTAGAAGGTCCTGCACGGTGCATTTAGTCCAGGCACAGCCTCCCAGCCCCTCCACTCCCTGTGCCGCTGCCCCTCTGCCAGCTCTCGCAGCAGCCAGGCACTGGGGCTCTCCATCAGCCAGAGCTCCTCTGCAGCTGCAGGCAAACAAGATCTGCCTGTACCTGACCTCACCCAGCACTGACCAACAACACCTTACATAGCCCTTTCAAAAGGCCACCACGCAGCATAGTTCTTGCTCGCTATAAGATGGAGGTGCTGGAGTGTGCTCAGAGAAGGGCAACAAAGCTGGTGAAGGGTCTGGAGAACAGGTCTTATGAGGAGCAGCTGAGGGAACTGGGGTTGGTTTAGCCTGGAGAAAAGGAGGCTGAGGGGAGACCTTCTTGCTCTTTACAACTACCTGAAAGGAGGGTGTAGAGAGGTCAGTCTGTTCAACCAAGTAACAAGTGATAGGATGAGAGGACATGTCTTCAAGTTGTTCCAGGGGAAGTTTAGATTGAATATTAGAAAGAACTTTCATGAAAGGGTTCTCAGGCATTGGCAGGGGTTGCCCAGGGCAGTGGTGGAGTCCCCATCCCTGGAGGGATTGAAGAGTCGTGTAGACACAGTGCTGAGGGACATGGGTTAGTCAGGGACTTGTCAGTGTTGGGTTAATGATTGGACTCAATGATCTTAAAAGTCTTTTCTAATCTGGTCAATCCTGTGATTCTGTAGCCCAGAGAGGACCCTTTCCCAGCTCAGCTTGCCAACAGCAGACTCTATGCGTGCACACAGTATTTGCTTTCGTGTGACGTGCTTCTCTGCCAAGTGACATTTTCCACAGATGCTGGCTGAGATCAGTCTGCACCTGCACATGTGTGTGTAACTGAGGCTGCGATTAGCCAGTTTGTTTGAACAACTGTGGTTTCAGCCCTAAGCTCTTGTTTTTGGGTTTTTTTTTTCCTTTCCCATATGCTTACAGCTCTCATTTTAACAATTTGATCTCCTGCATATACCAAATCTGTGCTTCAATAGATGCACTGCAATTGCTGCCCTCTCCTACTCTACAAACTGAACTCGCTGTTTGACTCTATCCCTTTTGGCATACAGCCACTTCATTTGTTTGTTTGCGAAGCATTATCACCATACCCAAAAAGCAAGCTGTAATATCTGGGAGCTATACCTACGTTATTAAATAATGCTGACAATAACATGGACAGCAAGCCTTTCTCTGGCTTGACACACATACTCTTATGCCAGTGTAAGAGGCTGAATTTCATTTCACTATAGTTCTCAAAGGGATGCTAGAGCAAATGAGCAGCTCTTTGAGTGAATATAAGTATGGCAAAATTGGAATGCTCCCTGTTCTTCCTGGAGAATGACTATTTAGAGACATTAGTTTGTGAGCAACTTCCTGGGTTTTTTCATCCTTGGAGTCAAGTTAGATTGGAGATAGAGGTGACCATGTAGAGTAATCGATGAAGTGACTGTTGAAATATGTAAGGATTAGGGATCCTTTGTAAATCAGAACCAAGACTTGGAGGAGAAAGGAAAAGAGAGAGCTCAGGTAGGATTGCAGCCTTCTTGCACTACAGAATTCCCTCCCTCCAGCTGGCGTAACTGCACCACGTGGCATAGCTATAAAACCAGCATGGAGAATGGAATCACAAACAGCGGTGGAAATCCCTTTGCCCAAACCCAAGGGAGGCAGCAGCTATGTGGCAGAGGTATGCAACACAGCAGCCTGGCATGGGAGCAGGATGGATGGAGCTGTCTCATAAGCTGAGATGCACAGTGCTATTTTTGGCCATTTAACTGCACGGTCAGTGGTAAGTGTGGTCTGATGCAAACTGGCACACTTCACTGCTGAGGCTCATATGGCAAACACTGCTGCTTGGCGTATGTTCTTGATTTGTTTCCCTCTTAACTTGCCATTCTTCTGTCTTTGTCAGCTCTTTTTAATCCTGTCTCTAGTCCACATGCAGTGAGATGTCTGCAAGGCAGTGCTGCTTGTACCACTGAGAAGGATGGAATGAGACCTCATGCTAGATAATGAAATATCGGTACATCTCCTGCCATCCCAAAGAGTTATGCAGCTGTTCAACCTGGGAAGCAGAGGCCTGCTGCTACTCTGTGTGTCTGAAGAGGCTGGTAAAGTATTCTGGTCCTGGTATCTACACTATTTTTAGGAAACTCCCACTGTGGTATCTTTCCCCTTGCCTAATGTAAAAAGGTAACGTGCCTCTAATCTAGTTATTAGAAGATCAGCCAGCTCCATGGGTCAATGAAGAGTCAAAAGCATCATTTAATACTTGAACTTTGCTGCTGGCCCCTGACTGTGGCTGGTGCTTGCAGGGAATCCAAAGCAGCTGTGAGGAGAGGAGCTGCGATGTGTCTGCGTGAAAGGCAGCCGAGGGCCAGAGGCCAATTGTTTCTCTGAGTCGGTGGCATTTTTTTCTTCCAGGAATTCTGTTGCATCGTGACTTAAAGGTCACCTTTCTCTTGGCCAGGGAAAGAGGCTGACCCTGATCCCACCAGTGTTTTGGGGTCCTTGCTCAAAGGGACTAATCTTATGATGTGGGTGCAGAGGAGGAGCTGGGGACACTTCCACTGGGTTTATTCCTAGTTCAAAACATTACCAGGAAAGGCTTGATAAATCCCTCCTGGGGAGGTTTCTCCTCAAATGCTGGTGTCTCATTTCCCCCATCAAATTCCCCATGGGGTCATCATCAGCATTAATCTTGCTCTGGTGGTTCACGCCACCCCAGCCTGCACCCCTCCCTGATGGGGGGAGACTTCCTGTGTCTGAGTCAGTCCAGCAGCAGGATGGAGCGAGCAGATGGAAACAGAAATGGGCTCTGCTCACGCATCACATCCTCCCTGAACACACTGATGGGGAGAGAAGCTCTGCCCTGCTCCACCACGCTGCACTGCTCTACGTGCTGCACATTCATGCCACAGCAGCCCAGCCTTTGCCAAACACCGCTGCTCCATGCCGACTTGCAGCACCGAGGCTTGTGTTTAGGGAACAATGGGCTAACTTCCAGCACAGGGATCTGTCGCACTCATATTACAGTGCTGAGGAAATACCCATAAAATATCAGCTCATTAGACACACTCGGTAATGGAGGTACAACAACAATGAGTCAGAGCTGCTGTTTGTCATTGCAGCTCGTGGTTGAAGCCCTCTGAATAACTGCCTGGCTTCCTCGGCTGTGTTGTGTACAGCAGGGAGAGGAAAACAGGGGGGTGGTTAATGTGCTTATGGCTTGGCCTAATGTGGTCCACTTCAAGCAATGTATCTTCTGATGTCCCTCTGACAAACAAGGTGCCCGCAGCACCAAAACTAACTCAGCAAATGAACGCTGAAAAAAAATCTTTCCCTGTGTCTTACACTGGTTTTTGTAACAGGTTCTTTTAAAAGAACTACAATTTCCTCAGAAATTTCCTTTAAATGAAAGTCTATAAAAGAAAATGTTCTATTTGAAAGGTGAAACTGATTACTTTTCTCTAAAGATAGACAAGGGAGGAATTTTAGGTGTTTATTTGGAAAATATTGACTTGAATAAAATTATAGGGGGGAAAAAAAAGGAAGCCTGGTTTTATGCCTGTCTGTTGAGAGTTGCTGCTAGTGCAATTTCTTTTATCCATGCCTCAGAAGGAGGGAGGAACATCCTCTGGTCCTGGAGGGCAGATGTATGACATTTTCCTCCTCCTGTGACACAGGCTGTGGGTGCAGTCCAAATCCAGTTCATCGGCAAACTGCTTCTACGGGCATAAACTTGAAAACTGTTCATAGGAAGGTTATTTACACAAGGGGACTTGCAAAGAGCTGACACTTGTGCTGACAAGAGCATTTAAAGACAGTGAAACCTCTCTGACAGGCATGTGCTTTGCTTGCACAAGAGTCTGACAAGATTGCATTTATCCAAGTGGATATGGTGCTTGCATCTCTGGATTCACGTGGTTACGCTACAGTCTTTACAGTTGCATGACCAGCTGTGTTGTACTGTCTGTAGAAAGATCTTTTGTCCCTTTAAATATCACTTACTGTCAAATCATGGAAAAGATTAGAAGCCAGTGTTGACATTAATGCAAACAAATCTAAAAGAACTTTCTGGTAAGGTTCCACCGATAAACACTTTACCCTAATCTCGCAGTTGGATGTGTGTGGGCAGATGCCTGTGTTCCTGCAGAGCCTCTCTCACTGCTGGAGAGGACACATATGTTTTTAAGTCAGCTATTTGCCTTGAGTTTTTTGCTGGACGGGGTCTTAGTGAGAGGTTTTGAAAGGCAGCTGAACAACTGAAGAGCACAAAGCCACTGATTCTCACTGGGAACTGTACTTCGTAAGTGACTTGGGCTTTTTTGAAACTCTATCATCACTTTATTATTTAAGAAGTATTGCCAAAATCTTTCTAATTTTCCATTCTTCCCCACAAACATTTACTGTCTTCTATCCCACTTAATTCTACTTTGTTACCAACCACGGGGGCCTGAATTTTGCCCTCAGCTATTCTTGTAAACCCCCCAGCTTCAACCAACTTTATGCCAACCAGGTGAAGAATTAGCCTTGCATAGAAATACCCAGAGGTCCACAGGATTTGCATAGGTGTGTTGCATATGTAGTGAATCTTGGAGGATGTTGAAATCAGATAAATTAGCTAAAAATAAAATTATGTTTAACTGAATCTTGATTTTCACTCAAATCTTTTTAATGGCAAACCAGGCATTAAAATAATAGTTGGACGCTTAGCTTCAGATATTGGGACCTGTTGTGCATGTGGGCAATCATGTTTTTTCATGGCAATAATGAGAAATGAGAGAACACAGTTCCTATAAGGTTTGTGACAATGAATTTAAGTGAGAACACACCACTTCTGTCTTTCTTAAAGGTGCTGCTGCTAGAAAATCTCCTAGAAATCTGTCCTGCCAAAGAGGCTGTTTGTCCTTGTGCCAGTGATACATGTAGGGGCTATACTCTCAAGAGACATCTGTTCCTAAAAGATTTCTTCCCTTCCAGGCTTTCCAAGGTCATGCTTCAACATGAGACTTGAAAATCTGAAATGTCAGCAAACAGTGGGGCAATCTGTAAGCACACTTAGAATCTAAGTAAATTGTCTTTTTTCCATTGCCGTGAAAGCTTTAAAACATAGAGAAATTCCATCAACTTTGCTACTAAATTTAGTGTTATCCAGCCCTCTCTTCTCTTGTTGGAGTGACTTTTGTGTATATGCCCAGAGCACCCAGCCCATTGCTCCAGTTGTGTTTTCTGTTCTTTGGTGTTTCAGCATTTCTGAAGTCTTTCTTGGGTGGAATCCCAGTGAGTCAATGGAAAAGTCCCGTTGACTATCTTGGAAGCAGGAACTGGCTTTTAAGACTCCCTTCCTAGTCTGAACTTGACACTGTAATTCACAACATATGCAACTAGAAGGGTACTAACAGCACAGTCATGAGGGTTAACTGTCACCCTTAAAACGAAATCAGCGTGCAAAGTGAGTGTGTGTATGCACACTCCCTCTGTACTCCATTAGACTCTGATTTCTGATCTTTCTTTAGGATAGTAATGATACTTTGCCCAGAAGGTTTAAGAGCTGCCACTTTGAATATGATAAAAATTTTAAACAATCAGCCTTGTCAGATGGTTTAAACCAGTGTTTGAGGTCAGCCAAACCTGACGAAAATGCTTATTTGGAGTTCAGTCCCATTAGTAAATTATGGCAGCTTTACACTTGTTAGGTACTAGCCTGATACGCACTGATGCCCCTTCTGTGGCTATATAGAAATCATCACTCAAGTAGCACCTGGCTAGTGTGAACAACATCAAATGACAGCTGAAGTTTGGGACACTGTTTTGAACTCTCAAACCACTGAGGCAGAGTTTGCCCTTGCTCTGAAGGCGAGCTCACAGGCTGCACGTGATGATGAATACAGATGATTGCAGCTAATCTTGCTGGCTGGGATGCTCTCTTGGCTTCAGCCCAGGTGCAAGAGATGTTACTCATCTCATATATGGCTGAAGAAAGTAGGGGGAAAGGAGAAAAAAATGCTGCAGGAAAAGCTTTCAGAAGTACAAAGTGCTGGAGAAAATGAAGACGCATTTTCACTTCAGAAAAGAGGCGAATTTGGGCTGTATGCTGTACATGGATGTGTGCGTGCTGCATCTGGAATGTACCGGGGACCTCGTCTGCTGAAAGTAGTGAGATTGAACTTTGCATAATGTGAAAACCAGCCAATGCCTGCACTGTATACCACATACTTGGAAAAATGGCTCTGTTGTACCCAGCTTTCCATACCTCATAAAAAAGACTGCATTGTCCTTTCCAGTCACAGCCTAAATGCAAATTCATAAGTATGGTTAATATGGCTGTCTTGCTTCCACCAGTTTTTTCTTACAGTCCGTACTTACTAAAATGTTAAGTCCTTCATTGAAATTCCACCTCCAGTGGAACAGCCCTCCATCAGCTGTCCCCAGGAAAACAGAGTGAGCAACAACAGCAAAAGCATTGTGATGAGCTTTTCTATGCTCTCCTGATGTTTTTTTAAAATTTTCCATTATTTTGGCTGAGAGGTCAGTGCTGCTCTGAAAACTCAGTTGTGCTTTTGATTCTCTATTATCAAGCAAAACATAACATAAGTTAAAACAACTACCAAAATCAGAAACTACTCCTTGGATAGCTTGGGAAGGGCCTGTTTTAATAATTTATTTTTTCAATGATTCTGTGACTCAAGCAGCAATGAGTTACCATACCCATCTGGCCATATATATTTAGATATAAATTGTTTTTCACAGATGAGAGAATTTGCACATAATTTTACAAGAAGGGGTGGAAGTTGTCATAGTTTACTTGTCCTCCTCTCTCTCTTCCCTGTCTCTTTAGATTTAATTATTATCATTTGTCCTTGTTCCTTTGACTAATAACCTTTAAAAGAAAGAAAATGCCTTTGGCGCTGCACTAAGAAATCTCCCAGCTCGCACAATGTGGGTCTCTAAAGAGCACGATGTAAGGCTGGAAGATAACTTAAAGCATGTCCATGAGAAGGGGTAGGGTAGAATGAGGGTACCAGGAAGCCTCCTGACTGCATCTTTACCTGCCAATTCAGGGCAAGCCAGAGGAAACAGGAAAACAGCAGATGACAGGAAAAAGGCAGATGGCAGATATCTCCCAGATGTGTTGACAGGTAATTTAGGGTCAAATATTTTGCACACATGTAACATCTTCTGAAGATATTTATGCCTATTGTATTTGCTTCTAAATATAGCAAAACAGAATCTTCCATAGGATCTGCCATAGATCTGGTTATCCTTGTGTTTTGTTGGTGTCCTTATGGGGACTAATTTGTACCAATAATTAGTATGCTAAAATTCTTGGGTTTTTTTAATGACACACACACACTCACATCACAAAGATTTTCAGACAGACTTTGCAGGCTTATAGCACTCTTTTCTCATGTTCACCAGCATCATTAACAACACCTTCCCATGCTCACTGCTGTTACTGGCTTTGGTCACCAAGACTGTTGCCATAAGGTGGCTTTGACCCCTTCTCTGACTGTGAGACTCCCTTGCCAATTGAAGAGATCCACCTCCCCTGGGTTTGACTTTGGTGGAATTGTTCCAAATTTCCACAGTTTGAGGCAGGCAGTTATATTTTGTAGTTCTGAAATTGATTGGGAGGAGGAGGAGGAGGATAGGAAAGAGGAAGAAAACACAAAAGCAGAGGAGGAAGCGGTAGGCAACACAGCAGACAATGTGGACTGTTTCCCAGTGTCATTTAGCGTCTACTTTGAATGGCTGGGAAATGACACCAGAAGATTTACAAAGACAGAATATGTGTTTCATGTATAATTATATGTTTACAATGTAGTGATATGGATAATTATCACCATTTGGAAAGGCCCTTTAATCCTCTTTTTTTCTTTTTTCTTTTTTCTTTTTTGTATTGCAGCTATTTAATGGATTGTAAAATCTTATCCACTACAGGATTTGGAAATTGTTTTGTCTTGAGGTTTTTTTTTTTCAATTATTTTTTTTTAAAGTTTCCATCAATCTCTACAGGTTTTCTCTGTATATTTGTTGTGAACAACTTGCTGGCAAATAATACAGCTGAAGACCAAAACAGCTCTATGCTAGATCCTGATGCACAAACTAACCATGAACGCAACTGCAGTCCCAGGAGAGGTAAATGCTGGCCCATGTGAGTAAGGCTGTCAGGATTTGGCCCAGAGCACAACTTTGCTTTCAATGAGTGTCAATCTCTCATCTGATCCATGTGGACATTTTGTAAAGCAAAGTCCTAAATTTCAAGCCTTGTAGCTTGCACTTATGTTCCTACCATCCACCAGAGACTAGTAAGATTCCACTTAGAACAGGCACTCTCAATTTTGCTTGCCTTGTAATGGGAGATATATGAGCATGCTTGTTTATGTGAGATTTGGGAGAACAAAGGCTAATTAAATCCCACCCTTCCAATAGGATATATATTTTTTCAACCCTGAAGCAAATTTTCTACGTCTGTGTGTTTTGGCTTTTAAACTCAATAGCCTGCAGGCATCAACCACGTCAGCAAAGAAATGGAAAGCTCATTATTACACTATTAAAAGATTTAAAACTTAAAACCAGAGGCTACAACAACAGCAAATGGGATAGCAAAGACATGCCCTTCTACTTGAGCCTTTCACTGAATTCAGGCTGGAGGGGTGCTGCGAAGGTTGTTTTACTGTGCCTCTGCACTCTCCAAACATCACAATATGCTGAGGGTATAACAGCTTTTTTTGGATATTATTGTAGATTCTTATTTGACCAGATAAACAGAACAAAACCAGAGGGTATGACTTTTGGAGGTAAAGATGTGCTGTTGGGTCATATGGACAAGCACTCAATCCCTGCCCAGGCTTGCTCTGAACAGTGTACCTGCAATGCTTGTGCCACATGAATTTCACAGGACAGTTTATGCAATTTTACAACCATCCCACAGATTACAGTATATGTTTCACTAAAAACCTGTATTCTAAATTTTGGGCTGTTGGAGGTCATTTAGGCTATTCTGTATGTATGGATTCCTGAAAAAACAGTTCTCTTCTGCCCTGAACTTCCTATTCTTTGTTCCCCATCGGTCCATCTGGACTATTACCTTGCTGCTCTGTATTATTTTTTTCCACACAATTCCAGCCTTGATGTTTGCAATACTGGAGGCTTTTTCCTACAGACCTTATTTTCCAAACCTTCTATTATTTTTGTGACCTTCTGGGACATTCACCATTTCAGGAATGTTCTTTGGAAGGCTGATTTGATACAGAGCAAAAGAATTACGACCTGGTTTTACAGGATATGTGTTTCCACTGTGATACCCTGCCTTTTTGGTCCCACAGTGTCCTTCCCTGGTTTGCATCCACGTGAGCACAGTGCTTTCTGAGAGGTATGCAGGTTGCAGAGTCAGATGGGGATCCATCTTCTGGGTATCCTGCTTCTGGACTAGTGAGGATGCTGCCACCAAGAGCAAAATGCCTTTGTCTGCCATGAGACTCTTCCTACATAAGCAACAGCTTTAAGGCTTTATCTGCATGTATATCCTATGAAGGAAGTCTCCTGTATCCTGCACTATTGGTTTTCTAAGAGGAAAAAAATCTGCTTGGAGCAGATCCTTTGGGGGATTCAGAGTTCCCTTGAGGAATGCATCCATGAGCCAAAAATGTCAGGTGCAGCTGATCCCAGTAAAGCTCGGGGCTTACAAGGGGCTGAGTCGGTCAAGGAGGGTGGAAGGATTTCTGGCTAGAAGCCAAGCCAAGGCAGGCTGGCGGCTTACAGCACTGTCCTATCTACACTGATTTCTTTGATGTGTAACGGTCATTGAGGTGTGCAGAGGGTGGTCGAGGGCTTTGGTGGTTAAATACAAACCGCAGGTATAAAATCTGAATTGCAGAAGGGAAACATACTTTTCAGCTGCTGGGCCTGGATATACAGGAACCTCCAACATTGTACTTGATTTCTATGTGCTCCAGAGAGGCATACCCATGCTCTCCTTTAAAAGGCAAATTCTTGAAGGCATGGCTGGCCAGCGTGGCTCACAAAGCCTTGCCACAGGGTCTTTGCTTGTCACAAACAAAAAACATGTTTGGTGCTTAGGATACTTCTAGAGTAAACATTGCCAAAAGTCCACACAACTTTGATTTTGAGACATGGTAGTAGTATTTAAAATTGTTTCAGTCCTAGTAAGAGAGGCAGTGGGTCAAGGTACCAGGGTATGTTTCTAACCCTACAGGTGTTTTTTAGGAATTGCCATGTGGCCTCCTGAAGTTTCCAGTTTAGGTCAGGCAGGACCAGTGATACTAGCTGGTATCTGAGCCTACACAGAGCATACAATGTTGGGTTGTTAAAAGTGAAACTTGCTGGTACCAAACAGCATAGGGATTTTGAATCATCTGTTAAATACCAGGAATTAATTTGCTGTTCACTTCCACCCCACTGCCAAAATACACTTATATCTAAACCTTCAGCCCACGGTAGTCTTGGTAGGCAAACCTTGTATAATTTGTGTAAAACCAAAGGAGGAGAATAATCATTTCCACTCCCTGTAGGCTGACAAACAAAAAGGTTTGGATCACTTTAATGGGCTCTGATGAGACACAAGAACAGCATCATTTCATCTGTGCCTGAGTGCTTCAGCACAGACACGACATTGAATTGATGGCAAAAGTGTGTGGCAGCAATTACTGCCATGAGAGTTGCTCTGGAAGGAAACACAAAAGAATTCATTTAACTCCCTCATTCAGCACCGTAAGTTAATTTGGATATGCTATATTTCCAGCACAGTTATAAATCTAAAAATAAGCACAGCCAGGGCTATAGCTGAAGAGGGACTATGTGGTGCAACTGACCAAAACGTGCTCCAGAATATACTGGAGTATAGTTTACAAAAAGTTGCCTTTTAAATCTTATGCCTACAATCTATTTCTTTCTGGAACAAAATATGGTACTTCCAGCCTACAATATGAAGTGAGTCATAATATTGCCATTCTGCTCCCAGCACAATTGGAGCATACCTATGGTATGAAGTGGGAGAAATATTTGGCCAAGAAGAAAGCTCCAGAATTTTTTAAAGTACTGTCAAGACATGCTTAATAAATGGAGAGTATTATTTTCATATTGCGTAATTCAGATTTTCCTCATTCTGGGGTTGTTTTAGCAAAACACACAAGCATGTGCTTATCTTTAATTAGTGTTCAAGCCCAGATGATGGTCAACATACTTATGGGAAGGACTTTCCTAAGGGTTGGGCTTCCTGACATGCATGGAAGCAAACATATGCTTACACCTGCATGAGGGCTGAAGGAAGTCTTGCCCGTAGATATGGAGAGTAGGTTTTAGTGGCAGAAGTACATGATCTTGCAATGGTCAGTGGTCCTTCATCCTGTATTTCTGCTGTTTCCCTCATGACAGATTTCAATGGTCTCCAACATCACTTGTGTGGGCAGACTCAGCCAATCTGTGAGAAATAGCCTGAAGAGGAGCAAACTGAAAGCCCGGCTGCCCAGCTGGAAAGGCTTTGGGGCAGAGGGTGAAATCCTCTTTCCGGCCATGACAACAGACATGTTGCCTTCAGCAGACCAGATTTCAATCCATATGTGTGAACAAATGCTGAAACAAAGAGAGGAGCAATCATGTTGTATACGGCCGGCTGGGAAGTGTTTTGGCAAAGGAAAACAGGGCTTAAACCTTGAATTCGTCCAGGTGAAAAATAAAGGCAGGAGCAACTTGTGTGCACATGGGATGGCAGGCAGGGTGGACTGTGGACAAATCTTTGGTCCATGATACAGATGATTTGGCCTTGATTCCTGCCCTGCAGCTGTGTGACCCTCCCAATGCCGGTGTTTCCCTCCAAATAAAATGTGAGTATTGAGACAAACCTGCTTTGATATAAAACCTGTGCACTTTCATGCATTACTGTGCTAATTCTGGAGACTGTCTATGGTTGAACCTAATGTTTACTTAATATACTCTATGCCTCAATATTAAATACTGTTACTATTAACTGCTGCCATGCCTGTTGCCTACAGGGTTGTAATGATCAACATTATCTAAAATAACAATTGTTCATTTTATTTTTAAGTATTCAGTAGAGTGCAATGAATTTTTTAACATTAGGCAGTGTATGTGCTATTATGCTGTGCTCATATATGAAGTGTGTTTTTTGACCAAACAGCCCAGAAGTCTCTCTTGCTCTTGGTAATGAGAGCTCACAGAATCAGAGAGTTGATGAACATTTGAACCCTCCAGAGTGTGAAATAATAATGACCAGCTGGTGCCATCTCAGTGGGGAAAGCAGTGAGCAAATGGCAAAGATCTGAGAATTAAATCTTGTTTATACTGCACCACTGAGGGCCACTAAGAAACTGGTTTGGATTGGTTTTAAGAGGATTTCAGAACAAAAGCATTTCTGAAAATCTCTGCCCTTTCAGAACAGCAACATTACTCTGTACACACAGGATCTTCAGACTTTGGGGTTTGGGAGCAGATTGTGGAAACCAGAAGGATCAACCACTGCTGAGACCTTCTGGAGAAATTAAGATGAGAAAACTGTCAGGACATGTATACCTATATATATCTCTTGAAATTCCTTTCCTTCTGTTAAAAAGCTAAATTGTTACTGCTGTGTTCATAAGGCAGCTTGGGGTGTCTGAGCAGACTCCTTGTTGTTTAACAAAGGGATTGATATGTCAGAGACTTTTCAGGATACATCTGGTCAATGATGGGTTGATATCCAGAGAGCCAATCTTAAAGTAATCTGGGGGCTGGTTATAGAAAAAAGATATATGTCTTCTTTTAAACACAGAAAAACACTGAGGACAAGTTAATTCTATGATCCTATGTATCATTTAATCCTCATAACCTTACTATTAGCTTTGTAATTTTTTAACAAGATGAAACAAAGACTTCCAAGAACAGTCTCAGGGCTGTATCCTTTGCAAGACCCTCAGCCTGTGTTGCCATGTATGCCTATGTTTGCTCACTTCGAAAAAGCTCTTTCCTTACTCAAGGGTATGTGGATGATGGCAAACTGTGGAGTTTTTTCTAGCAAATTTGCTTTCCTTCATAAATATTTTCCTCTGGTGTTTTTCCCACCCTTGTTCCTTTGGACATATTGATCTCCATAGGCTTACTTCTTCCTCGTTTAAGATCTGTTTTCTTTTAAGGAGCTACGTGTCTGGGAAATATACACTCTGGTGTACCAAGAGAGCAGAGGGAGGTATTTCTAGAAATAGCAAAATGACAAACAAATAGAGAGAAATTCTGGTCTTGGCTACCTTACTATAAACTCAACCCATCTTTTTTTTTTTTTTTTCAGAACTGAGGTTTCCCATCTGTCAATGGGTGGATATAAACCCCAGAGGACACTGAAGAGACATCTGGAGTGTATCCATTGCACTCCTAGTGTCAGTGATCATCACCCAGCTACCATGTATTTTTGCTGAGCTAAGGGAATTTGTGGTCTTCCCTCCATATGGGTGATTGCAAAAATTGCAATATGTCTAACATCCTCTTCTACAACTACTATGACTTTCTGATACCAAGACTCCTACTTAGTCCTTGTTTCCATAGCCAAAGTTTTGATGAGGTTTTATAAACTAACAGGGTGGGTGCTGCGGGATGGGGCTGCTGCCATCCTGCAGAGAAGACCTTGATGTCTGTGACAAGATCATTGGCAACAGAGGAACCGGGAACCTTCACCAGTTCATGAAGCTGAATGAGGGGATTTAAACCTTTTGGGAATCAAAATGAGGGAAGGGGATTTTCCAAAAAACCTAAAATGCTTGTTTTCAAATGGAATTTGAATGGCGTCTGCAGGTCTACAACATGGCTCCAAAAACTCTGACCAAAGTTTTCTTAGACAGAGAGAGAGAAGATTTTCTACCCTCTCACATCTGACCACACCCAAAGGTGCCCAGAGAAGAGAGAAAAGTCTTTCAGCCAGCTACATTTTTTCTACCCTAGGAACAACTCCATTGTACAACACGAATGCCAAGGTCCAGGTTCCTTCTGGGCTTTGCACGTCTCCTTAAGTTGGTGTTTATCTTGCATGATCTGTCCTGACTTTCTGGTTCCTGTTACTGTTTTCTCTTATTGTTGCTGATGAACTCTGGCCCTTAACAGGATTTGGTGGAGTTGCCTTTGTCTGAGTAAGTATATGGGAGATTTTCCAACACCGGAGTGCCACCACCCCATGCTGTGATGGTGTGTGTATTCCCCTGCTGATCAACCTCTTTCTCCTGTACTTATCGTTAAAAAACACAGAGAGGAATAATCTCATTTACTAGTCCCTGTAATTAACGGGAGTTGCATCTGTGAAATGGTGAGTGGAATTAGGACTGTTGTCTTTGCTTAGCAACAGGCATTTGTGTAAATGATTTGGAGGAAAATTCCCTGAAATGGAAACTATAGGAACTTCTCTCACTGCTTATATAAATTAACACAGCAAAGAAAAGAATTTGGGGAAAATAAACCCCAAATATATGGCTTCTTTGTAATCTAGTCTTTCTTTGACAAAAATAAATAATACAGTTAATAATATATAAATATTTCCTTGCATCTCCTGCAATTATATATTATTATATAAATTGATACTTCCTTGAGAAATTATCTGCTGTGTATCATAAATTCTGATTTCCTAGGAGCTTAGCAGTTGCACAGAAATGCATTAAGGAAATTATCTACTTCTTTCACTTATTTCATTCATCTACTTGTTGGCCTTTTATTGTATGCCACGCATTCCTTCACTTCAAGGGTTTCCTGACTTAGCTTTGCTTGGCCTCAGCTCTGTGAGTCTTCCAAAACCAGATGAACCCAGCAGTTTGTGTGAGCATAGCTAGCCTTAGAAAGGATTGCCTAAAAATCTGTTATTTCCTCTGTTTTCAATATTGAAATATATTTACTGTGATTTCCTCATACTGAAAATAATCAGACTAAAACATTTGTATCATGGCAGTAGGCGTAAATATTTACAACTAATAGAGACTATATGTAATTTTAGGTACCCACACCCACCATGCTCACTGGGAAATGCAACCAGTCTCTTTCAGGTTACACTTCCAGCTCTTCTAAGGAAGAAAATCCATTAGGCACTGTCGGTAATGCCTTCTCATTACCTCTGATAGCTCTGTTTTTATTCTTGCCTGACAGCTCACAGCAGGAGCACATTAAAAAGGCTTTTCTGCATAGGAAATCTGAAATTCAGTGGTCCTCAGACACCCCAAATGAACTTCCTTAGGCCAGATGTAATTCACACTAAGACAGGATTTTGAGCCCTCTGCTGAGAAGCTCCTGGGAAGGACAGGCATTTTAGCTTCTGGCTGATGCAATGAATACTTTCTACCAAACAGCAGTGGCTTGGTTTGTTAACATGACAGATTATTGAAATGCAGCTATATGCGAGGATCCTACAGTAAATGATCTCAGGAGCTGGAATATAGGTTGATTTTCAAGCTCAAACTAATTACGTACAATCTAATTCCCCTAAGCACTCTGGTATCCTTCCTAGCTTAATATGGCATGAGCTCCCAGTCTGGTCCTTTACTTCATATTTCCTCCATAATCTACAAGCAGCATCACTAGAATGTGGCCACAGACACCTCCATCCACACCTACTTGGCATCTTGGCCTAAGTCCTTGTTCCAGCATCGCTAACTTTGGGGACCACTCACTGGAGCAAGATTGTGTCTGGTGGAGGAAAGATGTACTTTGAAAATCTTTAGAGAATGCTTGGGATGACTTTCTTCTGGCAATCAAAGCTATGGGGTTTTATTAATTAGAAATGTATATTTAATAGACGGTAATGTGATGACAAAAGTCACCAAAAGAGAAGAGGAGAAAAACAGCAGCATGCAGGTAGCCTGTACCAGAGAGATTAAAAACACAATGAGTGATGCTTGGTACAAAGACTATTTTCTCTTCTCCTAAGCTCTTGCCTGGTTCTGCCATTAGGTTTGCCAAGGCTTGGAAGGATTGTGAACCTCTCCTGCAACCACTGCAGCTCTTCATGTTGAGAGAGCCTAAAACCACACCTGAGCTCACATTATTTGAGTCATTTTCCTTGGAAATTTTGGTCTTTGCTGAATAAATATTTCTTTTAGAGGAAGTGGGAGTAAGTCTGTCCTTGAATAATAATGGTTACAGTACAATAACTGTAAAATGGAGAGTAACAGTAACCAACCAGAACCGGCCAGGGGGATGATAATTCAGCTTTGCGACAACTTCTGAGGTTTTACAATTTGTTTTCATTTTGCAATGGAATGAAAACAAGTCCTTCAGATATCATGTTTTGAATTTAGGTCTTTCTTACTGTACTGTCAGAAATAACCAGAGGGCCCTGGACCTCAAGAATTTGTCCTTCCAAGTATTTAAAAAATGCTTCAACTTTAATGAATCAGCATTTTCTTCTGGTGGGATAGTTTGTCAAAAATGCACTGTCCAGAGCTTTTGCTAACCCCAAAAGTTCAAAATCATGAGTCACATCCCGCAAAATACAGTTGTTACAAATCACTTGTATTATGGTTTATGGGTTCTTTCTGGACTATCTTCTCTTAAACATACCTTTTCCCTCCATCCTCTAAGGATGTACATTTGCTTCCCCCTCCTGCAAAACTTCTTTCCTATTTTCTTGGGGATTTTTTTGTTTCTCATGCAGTTGGCTTTTTTGACCTTCCCTAGCTTATGAGCAAGAAGCAATGCTGAGATATTGCTTTCATGGTATGCTGTGGCAGGGGTTTGCCAGGAAGAGGTGGCTGCTGGATGGTGTCTTCAATGGATAGTGGTCATTGCAGGGTGGTCCCACTATCATCCTGCAAAGCTCTGTCTGTCTGCTTGTTGGTTTTCACTCATCTCAGATGGCATTTTCCATCAGGCAGAGCTGACATCTGTCAGAAGGCAAGAACATCTGCTCTCATGCCCTGGCTGGCTGCAGCCCTTGCCAGCTTGGCAGTGCTTGAGGAAATCAGAAGAGCCACACGGTAATAATTATCACTCAGTGCTTGTGGAAATCAGAAGAGCCACACGGTAATAATTATCACTCAGTGCTTGTGGGGCAGCCACTACATGTGCAATGTCTGTGGTTTGGTTTTGGACCCAACTGGCTCAGTGATGGCTCTGTAGGACCCATATCTAGTTCTAGCCAGCTCCAAGCCCCATATGCTTTGGAAAGATCCTATTCTTAGAGAAAAAAGTAATGTGGAAAATAAATACCAAGAAAAGGAAATGCAGCTATTCATTCTGAAAGATGGAGGGAACTATAGAAAGAAGATCAAGTACTGGAAGGACTTAATGTGATGGAAGTTCTAAGGTGCTCTCTAGTTAGGCTGTCTTTGTATGCATTGTCTCATGCACCATACCATGACATACTGCAAATGTGCTCAGCCAGGGACAAGGTTCCCCTGTGTCTTCAGGAGTTTCCACCCTGTTGGGCATAGTCTCAAAATACTGTTTTCCTTGCAAAATTGTCACAAAACTTTTTTTTTTTTAAAAAAAAATCTCTCATGTTAATGCATTTAAATAGAGGGCAAGGGAAGAGAAACCCAGTTGGGAGCACCTTATGGAGACAACACAAGTCATTGCTGTTCCACCATTTTCTTGGCACTGATTTCCTCTGTCAAACATTACTTCAGATTGGGGCCCTCATTCTGCATTCACACTCCCTGTTGCTTCTTGCTTCCTTGGAAGCATCAGGAGGGACTTATGGTACTGCTACAAGCAGCTCTTTACAGGAAAAGAAATAAATTGGGCAATATGCTTCAAATAATGAAAGAATGAATTATTTCACCATTTTAGCAGTTTCCCAGGAGGGAGAGTAGACAGAGAAAATGCACTTAACACTCTAAAATATTAAAATAACAAGAACCACAGCAGCCTCACCCCTCTGGACTTGAACCAAACAGAATGGTTTAGGTAAATTCCCAGAAGATCTTCAAGTGGCACACACCATCAGAGAATATTTCTATGCATGGCAAGAGAAGTTCTCCATATTAATGATATCATGAACTGGCTCAGCTAATTTGGAGTTCTTCTGTAAGGCTTGGTTTCTGGCAGATTAGCTGAATATTTTTTGGAACATGAACTCCCCTTTTAATGTTAGTTTTGATCCTGTTTTCATGGACAATATTCCTGGAAAATTACTTTCTTAAAGCTGTATTTCACATATATTTTTAAATGAGAGATGTTACTCCCTTGTATTCCTGGAACAGGCTTAAAATATTCTGAGCAGTAACTAGAAGGTAATGAGATGAAGTGAACTGTACTTGAATTTTGAGATTTACTGGTTATGTACACAGAACAAAACAAAGCAGCACAGTGAAGGTAAAGGGTCTTCCTAAGACCTTAAATAAGAGTATACAAATTCCCTCCTACATTTTGTTCATGCTTTTGCTGAAAATTTTAATGGCAAGTTTTCAGAGAGCAAAAATGGGAATAAATTAGAAAGAAATTACAAGCGATTCTGTAGTGTCCTTTGTGTTTTGATACAGATGAAAAGGTCTATGTATAGTTATAACTAATCAAAAATAAAGATGCAATTACAATTACATAATCTATATGTAGATAAACCCTTGGCCCTCAGTGAAGTTTGTGGGCCCATATGGAGCTATTTGGGAAGCAGGATGGTACAACGCAACCTGTCGACATCAGCATTGTTGTCCAAGCTTGAATGGACAACACAGTCCTGGGCATTACTTCCACAAGCCATTATTTTATAAATACAGCATAAAATAGATGGTCTCAGGATGTGTTTTCAGTGTGAGTTTGTTCCAGAGCTCAGATTCCCTGGTGGAAACACCTCACCTTTTAAGTGAAAAATCAGGTCTCTGCACTTCTGCTGCTCATGGACAGTGTCTAAACCAACTGGGCCCTCAAAATTAGAAAAAGACGTTGACTCTATGCCTAGTTATGGAAGGAAAACACACCAAGGTAAGTTAACCAGTTCTGAAATGGAGCTGAGGAGATTGCTCAGAAGCTGAGAGTGTCCGAGTCATCCTTTGAGGACAGAGCTGCTCACAGCATCTGGATGGCTGCCCACTCTGAATCTGGAGCATGAGACTGTTTGTGAACTTAAAACACATTTTCCAACCTTATGGGATTTTCCTTATGGTCTGTTCTCAGCAAAGCAGCATTATTATTGTAAATAGATGCTCTTTTTGTCCCATCTCCCAGGGGATAAAAATTAATGTTATGTTTGAACATGTATGTTTTCCCACTCATTGCTGAAGCTGTTCTTTTCCTTAAAGTCTGCAGAAAGACAAGCTTTAGCAGATACTGTTAATATCATTACTTTAAAGTTACAGCTGGATGTCTGTGCCAGAGAGTCTTTAATAAGAGACGTGGCCTTCGTCCCCTCAGAATTGAAGGGATTGGAAAGTAGTTTTAGTGAGTCATCTCAGGCATTCTCCTGCACTGTGGTAGGACCCTTCTGTCCAGCCTCTCTGCAAAGTCCTCATTAACTCTTTCAGATGCCTAAGTGCTGGCTTCTGTGCTCATCACTGGGACTGATAGATCCACGTTTCACTTGCATATTGTTCTGAACCAGGAGTGGGGATTTGGGTACAGCACTGTGCTGCTCTTCCCCTCCTGCTCCCAAGCCACCATCCTCCTGACTGCCTCCTGTGCCTCCTGTGCCACTGTGCTTGGGAATATTTTTACAGCTGTTCATCTCCCTCCTTTGGGAGGGCTTTTTTCCCCCCCCCAGTGCTTCTCCTGTCAGTGAATAGTTTTTCCAGCCTTCTCTTCCCCTGAGGCTGGTCGGCACATTATATATTTATGGAGTCACTGCTGTGCCAGTCTCTGAGGCAGAAAGGCCACCCTGGGGCAACCCCACTGCTGCATTTGCTGGTGCACTAGACCCACACTAAGTCTGGGGAACTGTGCTAGCTGAAATACCAAGCTTTCATGGTCTTTCATGCCTTCCCCTTCCTTGGGATCCCAAATATAGCTCTTTGGCTATGGGAACTAGCTGGAGACACCACTTCCCAGCAAGGGCCCCAGGGTGCAGATGGCACTGTGTCCCCCAGGACCCTTCCAAGCCATCTGCCTACTCTTATATGATGACTTTCCATGCCCACAGTGATACCTTTTTAAGAAAAGTGTTTTGGTCTTGGTCATAAATCTGTGAATATGTATGCTACTGAACAAATACTGAGGAAAAGCCATCACTACATAATGAGATCTGTACTCATTTCAGCCAAAGGTGGTAGCAGCCACAGAGTTGGATTGTATCATTGGGTCCTTTCTCATGCTACGCTCACCTGCCTGTGTCCTCACTGCTGAGACATGATGGATGGTGCTTGGGATTGCAGTGAGGAGTAGTGATTCATTCTCATATCTGGGAGAGCTTTCCTGTCCACCTGGGTACATGGGAAAGTCATTGGCTGATGAATGACATTAGAGCATTTTAGCATGCGTTTGAGTTGCAGGTGAGGTCTAGTCCCTGCATTCAGCCAGTGCTGTTGGTAGCATGGCTTGTCTTGGGTGAGAGATTTCTGAGTTTGAATGTGAATAATGCTTGCCAAGAAATAGCGTAAGGTTTTTTGGGGTTTTTTTAGATTCAAATTATTATTTTAAAACCTATTTTCCCTGAGCTTATTTGGGGAAAAAAAGAGAGATGAATACCAGTCCAGAAATCCAGTTTAGAATTTATTCATTCAGTGCCTCTTGGGATAAAACTTGGGGTGGCAATTCATAAAGCTTTAATTTGTCAGTAACTTACTCCCTGACTTAGCTGGAAGACCCATAGCTTGGGATACAAGAACAACATATCTGACAGGAGACTGGTGAGTGTTTTTAAACAGACTAGAAATATAATAACTTGGATTCTTTTCATTGCAAAGATAAATAATAATTTGACAGGAGATGTCATTACTGTTTAATGACTTTGTCTGAACAGAACAATTGAAGGAAATATGTTTGCTCTTCCTCATCCCTTGCCATTTCCATGATGTCATTTGGTCTGGCCATAACAATTGGAAAGTTAGAACATAGGAAAGGCACTGCCTGCAGGGCAAAATATACACAGCGATGCACGGTAGCAACGATGTGTATCACTGCTACAGACATCAAGGTAGCACGTTTTACCAAGAGAACAGAAAATGAGAAGGAAGTTTTAGTGGAGGCCTTTTGCACTGACTTAATCAGTAACTAAGCCATTGTAATGGTGACTTAGCAAAAACACTGCCACATTCTGCAGAAATGATGAAGTTTGTACATGTCTAGGAATTTTGGTTGCTTAGACTTCTTTGGTAGGTTTTTGTTTTTCTTTCCTACATGTGGAATATCTGCTGTTGAAAAGCATCTGCCCAGCTGTCAACATGCGCCTGGTCTGGCACCATCTGTAAGTGGTTTTGCCCCCTGGGGCGGATGGCTGGCCACATGTACTGAGTCAATTATTGATTTAAAGATAGTGGATAAGGTTTTTAGTTCAAGCTGTAGAGATTGTCCTTCAAGATCCAGAGATCACAGTTTCAGTTTTGGTTTCCTCAGCTGATGTCACCTCCTGCAATGTTACACTGATAAGAAGGGGAGGGAAAGACTTACTGGCTGCCTTGGAGTAGTGGAGAAGAAAAGAGTCATTTTCCCATTGTTTTCCTGTTTAACCCTTTTCGTGCTCCAGACAAATCCCACCATGTATCTTCTCAGCAGTCCATTGCTGTACAAGTAAAATCTCAAATTTTACAAGTAAAATCTGTTTGCCCATCCAGAAAAATAATTTTTAAAAGTCCCTTTCTACAGTACTATCTGAGTAAAAGAGTGATGGATTGGGTCAAACTCACAGCCCAGGGAGTCAACGCTCCATTTCTGATGTAGCAGCGAGTAGATTCAAGACAATTTGCCTTTCATGAGACCAAATTTAGGTCTCATCCTGGCCTATAACAGAAGGTGGTGGCAGCTAACATTTTATTATCTCTTGCAGAAGTCTTTTTCATTAGCTTATGGCAGCACTCAGTCTCCCTGATAGCTGGTCCAACCTCTCATTTTACAAACCTTCTTAAATTTTTGTCCTCAGTAACTTCTGCATGGTGCTAAATTCCTTGGGTTGATCACATGCCATGCAAAGAAATGCTACTTTTCACAGCATTTGATTTTCTCATATTCACCACCCATTCTCTCAGGACTGTGGTTGACCTTAAAACCCCCATAATTCTACATCTGAACAACCAATGCACATTCAAATGGTCTAACACCCTGCTTAGTAATTTTTGTGTTTCCCACTGCCCTTCAAACACTGCATAGCTAATATGAAATTGTAGACAGAGGAGTTTATGTGGAATTCGGGCTGGATAATTCTGGATGAATAGCATGGCTCCTTCATAGAATCACAGAGTGATTTGGGTTGGAAGGGACCTTAAAGATCATCTAGTTCCAATCCCCCTGCCATGAGCAGAGACACCTTCCACTAGACCAGGTTGCTCAAAGCCTCATCCAGCCTGGCCTTGAACATTTCCAGGGAGGGGGCATCCACAACTTCCTTGGGCAACCTGTTCCAGTGTCTCACCACCCTCACAGTGAAGAATTTCTTCCTAATATCTAATCTAAACCTGCCCTCTTTCAGCTTAAAGCCATTACTCCTTGTTCATCTACTTCTCTAATTCCTGGCACTGTCCTCCCTGAGGTGTATTGTTTGCTTATTCTCTACATCTAGTTTTTAGACTAAATGTTATGAACGGTGAAGAGTTTTTCCCCGTTGTGCCTGATGCACAAAGACATCCACTGACTGCTGGTCCTGGATGAAGAAATCAGTTCTCTGCATCAGGCTGCAGCAGCTTCTGGGCTATGAGTTGGATCCTGGGTGATAAGCGAGGTGCTGGTGGGTACAGAAGGGATTGGTGCAGAGCTCTTTTGTGTTTCTTTGTAGCATAAAGCTTTTGTCAGTATAAAATCAAACCAGGAAGGGCAACTGTACAAAAAGAAGCTGGATGACAGAGCCAGAGGCAAAGGTAGGAAGCAGCTCAGGTGCTGCACGCTCCTCCCCAGCCACTACATTTCAGTAGCACCAGGGGACAATGGGATTTTGTCACCACAGGGCTCAGGGCACTGCTGTGGAAATGATCTGCTCTGAGTAAACAGGATCACAAAGCACGATCACATCTCTGTCTCCATGGGCTTCAAGTGGATTGTGCACCCACAGGACAATACAGGGATATGTGTGAGGAAGAGAGATATGAGCAATAGTTATCTCAAGTCTCCTCATATAGCAAAACACCTTCAGAAGGAAAAGGTCTTAAGACACTTGGAAGCGTATACTGTGCCTGTATAACCACAGTGATTCAGGCAAAAAACACATTTTTGGTATAAAGGCTTCCTGGATGTGAAAAAGCCTGAGGATCACCATCTCATCTGGCTTACATGACACAGGACACAGAATTAAACCTTCTGTGAGGAGCCTAAGAATTAGTGGTTCTTTAAAATTTATCTTAAAAAAAATAATCCAGCCATGAAAACCTTTGAATTGCAGTGGTGGTGCCAGGCATGAAAACCTGGTGAACTGCACAACAGAAACCTGTTGTGTTGTACACTGAATGTTTTATTGAGATCACTGGTTTATTCTGACTGAAACTAGGGAAGATTGGCAGATAAGTCCTTTCCAGCTCCTGAGAAGCAAAATGAACATATCTATTCTGTGGCTGCTAGTCTAAAGAGCCAGATCTTAAAAGAGTCAATACTTTCTTGTCTCAAGGATAAAGTTCAAATCTGTATGATCAAAACTGGATGACTATTAAAAGGAAAAAAAAAAAACCTCCACTGCAAACATCCATGCAAATAAACATCACAGTTCTCTTTCAGTACTATTTATATCTCTTTCAGTTTAATGACCCCAAACATCACATGAAGGGTTTCTCTAATGTGCTACCAAGTCTGCTTATAGAAGACAACTGTCTCAACAATGTGGTAGTGTGAAGACTCCCACGGCAGCACCCATGCAGAAATTTCAAACCTCCTTGGACAGCCTCTTCCTGTACCATAAAGTTTCAAAAGGGGAAAAAAAGTCATGGTATGGGGTTTAACTCATCGCTTATACACCATGGCAAGCAGAGACAGGTCAAAAACAGTGTATGTTATTAAAATTAAAAATAACTAGCACATCAAAAGTGTGGACAGATGTGCTTTTCTGCCTGTAGCTGGAGAAATTTGGGATGTTACAGCTCCTGTCTGGTTTCTGCCATATCTTGGCTGGTGGTTCCTTCCCCATGGGGAGTGGCTGCAAGATGAAGCTGCATGATGCATGGCCTGTTGACAGCGTCAGGGTGGCCCCAGTCTCCCTCGGATGCTCCTGCCTGCCCCAGGACTGAGACATGGGCAGCCCCATGATCACTGAGAGCCCACTTCCAACCACTCTCTTTTGTAGGACATGAGGAAGAGGGATTTGAGTCAGTGCTGTGGCATGTGGGCAGGATATAACAGATTTATGCATTTGCACAGGCACAAGCTGACTGCTCTGGGCAAGAGCTGTGATACTGCTCCTACGCTAATAAAAACGCCAGAGCAGAAGGCTCTCCCTTCCCGCATGGCTTGCCTGGCCAGTAAGGTTGGGATCACTGCTCTGCAAGATCAGTGAGCACTCCTGACCACTTCAGTGCAAAGTAAAACTGATTAGGCTGAATCATCATTATAGAACAAAAAATGTGTCTCCCAACAGTAACTAATGGCTGTCTTCTGGATTGCTTTTAATTTACAGAGCTCCAGTCATGGCTGAACTATTCTATATGCTATTCATTAGCTGATCACATGCCACTGCTAATTTTTTTCAAATGGATTCACTATTTATAAATATTAATCTGTTTGTGCTGACATATGAGGGAAGGGAGGGACATATTTACAGCATCTACTTTACGTCTTTAGTGCAGATGCTTTGCAGTTCTCCTTTAGAGGGTTCTGACCCCCTCTCATTTACCAAGGATGCAACTTGGGCTCCTAAAGCTATTTCTAGGACATTCACCTATATGCTATGCCTAAACAAGACAGTTTAAGACTCACTACCCTCTTTTTCTTAGACTTCAACCATCTAATGAGTCCATTCACTTTTGTCAGCACAGTGGGCTAAGTTAGCCATATGGTATTGGACCTACAACGATCACCTAGTCCAACCACCTGACCACTTCAGTGTTAACCAAAAGTTAAAGCATGTTATTAAGGGCATTGTCCAAATGCCTCTTAAACACTGACAGGCTTGGGGCATTGATCACCTCTCTAGGAAGCCTGAATATAAATTTTGGGGTGAATAAATTTCATGCTAAAATTGCTATTTTTTTAGGGTTCATGAATATCAAGCGTAATGGTCTGTGGTTGCCTAAGTAACAAAAAATACACAATTCCCTTATGTCTTCCATGGAGCAAGCCAGCTAATTTGGTATCATTAAACCAACTCCACTAGTAGCTGAATTGCATTTTTTTGTTGGTACAACCTCATCCCTAATTAAACATTTATAACCTCACCTAGCTAGATACAATACAAGTCACCCTGGCTGAAAGACCTTTGCTCATGGAAAATCAGCATTTGATGTTCAAAAGATGGAATGGAACCAGCATGTTAAAGCATCTACTCACTATCCAAACAGTGCCTATTGTTACAGTTATTTCCAGTAATATCCTGTTTGTCACTGGGATAGCACTTTGGTCTGCCTGCCCTAGAAATAGCCATTTACCTCGTGGCTAAACCCTTTCAGGGTGGGCCTTGGAATTTCACAAAAGTTAAGGAAGCCAACTCAGGGCTCTAGTTTCCAGAAAAACCTCTTCAAAATGCTTTGAGAAATAACCAAACTTATAAACTTCCATGCATTCAACAAAACAACACAGATTCATATCCAAATAACAAATTTGCCTTCCCCATCTGTCTGGCATTGCCTCTGACCCTACTCTACATCCATCACATCCCAGCCCTGGCAACAGGCCCTGAACAAATTCATTTTTGTGGACTATGGGTGTAATCTGTGGCGGAATATTGCTAGTGGGGAGCTAATAACTGGTTTGGACTTTTATACAGTGCAGCTGCGTACATGGTGAGACACCAACAGCCTTTCGTCCCAGGCATTGCTGTGTCTGAGTTGTAAATGCTGTGTGAGATATCTGCAGGAAGCCTGTCCTTCCCAGGGTGCAATCCATGTACTGCCTTTGATTTTCTCAGAGGCAAGTTGGGCTCAAATTTTACAAAGCAGATTCAAGCCATTTCTTGTGAAAGGCACTGAATGGAGCCATGGAGTGTGTCCAAAGAAGGGTAACAAAGCTGGGGAAGGATCTGGAGCGCAGGTCTTATGAGAAGGGGCTGAGGGAACTGGGGTTGTTTAGTCTGGAGGAGGTTCAGAGGAGACATTATCACTCTCTACAACTACCTGAAATTAGGGTGTAGCAAGGTGGGGGTTGGTCTCTTTTCCCAGGTAACCAGTGACATGATGAGAGGAAGTGGCCTCAAGCTGTGCCAGGGGAGGTTCAGGTTGGATATTAGGAAAAAATTCTTCTCCAAAAGAGTGGTCAGGCACTGGAACAGGCTGCCCAGGGAAGTGGTTGAATCACTGTCCCTGGAGGTGCTTAAAAGATGAGTAGATACAGCACTCAGGGATATGGTTTAGTGGGCATGGTGGTGATGAATTGATGGTTGGACTGGATGATCTTAGAGGTCTTTTCCAACCCTAATAATTCTGTGAATAACTACCATACAGATCTAATCCTGTTGGAGCCCTCTGAAATACTGGTTGTTTCCTAAGGGCTGCCCTTGTCACTATGTTCACCGGTTTCACCTGAGCCTTTGAAACCTGTACCAGGTGTGCAATGCATCAGAGCAAATAAAATAGCTGGTGCTGTGGGGCCGTGAACAGTTAACGCCTTGGCCACAGCAGTGGTGCATCTGGAGCTTTTCCCAATGCTGGGCTAGATAACATCACTGTCTCTCCGAGTCACTGGAGTCCCGGCAGTGAGAAACTGCTCTGAGATCACCACTGGAATCCTGGATTTTTAATGCTTCTCCCCCCTCCCTTTTTCCATTAGAAAGAAGGAAATTGGTAAATACCCTGGGACTCACAACCAGGTTGTGACCTGGTGAGCCAAGAGGAAGCACTTGCTAACACACCATTTCGGGGTGAAAAACCTTCTGTTGAAAGTGCAGCTTTGCAAAAATCTGCAGCAATTAATTGCTTTTGATCATTTCTAGCACAGGAAAACCAAATGAAATGGTTTCAGCTTGTTTGGGAAAGTTGAAACAGTTGGTTTTCAGGACAGCAATGGCAGGGGCAAACAAAACAGTTCCCTGGGGTAACTTCAGATGTGATTTTCCAGAGCCTCAACCATCCTGCAGGACCTGTCTGTGTGTGAAGCTTTCCTCTGTGTCGTGGTGCCCTTGGTACCACCATGGCCATGGAACCACTGTGCCCATTGTACGGCTGTGCCACCAATCCTCTCGACCATGGGCTGCCATGCAGATAGATGTGGAAGGGGCTGTCAAAACAGGATATCCTAAAGGTTGTGAGCCCAAGGGTAAAGTTGCCCCAAGTGAAGTCTTTTCTCTCTCAACACCCACAGTAATTTAAATAGGTTATGTTATACTTTATGCCAGGTAATATTTTTATGTTTTAAGAGTGGGATTTTTTCCAGCACTCTGCTCCAGAAATCATTTCCACTGCTCAATTCTGTGTGCAGTTTTGTAGTGAAATTGGTTTAATAAATATGGGATTTCCAAAAAACTGAAATTCCATTTTTGTTCAACGCTAGTTTTGACCACTGCCACTGGTTTGTCTCAGAATAGCACGTTAATATACAGAGCTATTTTTTCCCTTATCTTTCTGAACTTTCTCATTGAAAACATCCTTAGTTCATATTTATGTGCTATTATAGTTAAGAAGGAAAATAAGAATAGCTGGAGGTATTTTAGAGGTCTAAATCTTCAAACCTTGAAAATGTAGCTTGATTTAAAAGTGCATGCATATTGCTCTTACCTGGCACCCTAAGGAAATAATAATTATGCAGCTACACTCTTCATCTTCCCACCCTTCTCTGAGCCCTCCTCTCCCTCAGTAACTTTTGAGCCCACTGGCAATTTCTACCACTTCTGACAGAGAGGAAATAAAATCAAAGCAAGTCCCTGTGAGACACCTGAGTAGGGAAGAGACACTCGGCGTGGTGCCCACCCTGAGCGCAGCCTGGCTGGCATCAGCACCTGTGTGTGTCCACAGCCCCTGTGCACATGTGTGTGCTCAAATCAGAACCACCCAGCCCAGAGGCCAATGCATATATGGTCTGGTACCAGTTATTGTGTGGCTTTTTCCATAGGCAGAGGCATTTGCAGGGCATGGGAGAGAGAGAAAAGGGCGGTGGGTGCTGGGACTGGCATGTTGCTGGGGAGTGAGGCTGTACTGGACAAGCAGATCTCAGTTTATCATGGGAAAGTGGGTGCTGCTGCAATATAAGACAGAAATTCATGTAGCCAGACTTCCTTAGGGCTTTGGGCTCATGGAAATATGTATTTACACCATGCAATATTCTTATATCTTGTCTGGGTAAAGATTTTTTTTACTAAAAGTCATTTAATCTATCTAGTGGGAAAGGTAGAGGAAAGAGAGCATTGCTTGCATTAGAAGTGACGTTGCCCACTCTTGTGGAGGAAAAGGTCTTCACATTTCCATGGATCAGATTCTGCAATTACACAGCTTTCTTGTTTGGCCAGTTCATCTGCTAAGCCTGACACGAAGCCAGGATGAAAACAGAGATTTTCCCATTACAGAATACCAAATCTATGATAAGCCACGCCATGAAAATTCTGTTTTTAAGGAGGTGGGGAGAGAATGAGGGAAACTCCAACTGCTGCTGAAAGATAAGCAATGAGTTTTGCAGTGCTTCTAGAATCTGTTTTTCAGCAATCTCATAAACAACAACAGTCATAAGCCAAAGGAGCAGTGAGAGAAGAAAAACAGCAGAATTTGGGATAGGAAAATTTAAGCAGAAGTTTGAACAACAGTTTTAGCCTATCACATCGTCTGCATGATGACTTTGGACACAACTGGGTAAAGTAAGTAATTGCTACAGAAAGAGGACTGTGAACATTGTACCTCATCTCTGGGTCTGTTTTGCACAGTGATCTTGATTATCTTCATATTTTTTTCTTATACTACAAATCCCCTCACTATAAAGTACTCAAGCCAATCACCACTTCTGCTTTCCCTACCATCAAGTTACAGTATTAAAATGTATTTATAGACAGAGTAACAAATGTCTCTGAAAGGAGAGTTATATTCTGACAGCACTGAAAGAAACCATGCTGGTTTTCTCAAAGATTACTCCTTCAATAGGACATAAATATTGTAATTTATGCATCATTTGCCATGAGGCACAATATCACTGATAGCATATATTTTTTTTTCTCTCTCTATATATATGTACTCTTCACCATAACTGCAGTCTGCAAAGTTCAGAAATTCAGAATTTAACAAACAAAATGAGAATACATATCAATGGAGGCTGAATTACATTTGTTGTCCCCAAAATCCAGTGGATTTAATTGCATCCCTAACACTGCTTATTTGCCAAAACCAAAATAAAAATTGAAAGCAAACAAATAAACTCTCTGAATAAATCCTGCTTTGCCCCAATTGTATGAGCTGCCATATAAGCCGCCTGGCTACCATCCAGGCCTGAATCACATTCCCGGACAAGAAGTAACCCATGCATCCCTTTTGAACCATCCTCTCCTCTCCTTGAGCTTCCTTTACCTCCCACCTGGCTCTCCTGCAGGTCTCAATTAAATTTCTTTTAAAGCACTTTCTTACCTGCATAGTGGTCAAACACAGTGGGGACATACTCCTCTGGGAAGGCATCGTTGGCGTAACTCATCAGCAAACAGGTTTTCCCAACTGCACCATCCCCAACCACCACACATTTTAACATCTTCTTCGTGTTATTGCTGCTCCCATCAGTGCAGTTGTCATCTTCTTTGCCGTTCATTCTTGCTGCTGCTGCCACTGCTCTTGCTGCTCCCAGGACTTCCAAGTGAACATGAAGGAAAAATGAAGTGCGATTGTATTGACTTTTCCTGAGTTTGGAGCGGTGTGGGGCGGGGGGGGGGGGGGGAAGCAGCAAATCTCAAACTCAGGAAATCATACTAATGTTTCCAGGCTGTCACAGCCGCTTCTAACAATTACCAGATCAGTCAAGAGAATCATCGAGGTGAATAAATTAAATATACAGAGAGGAATATAATAAAAAAAGCGATCTGTCCTTTCTTGTTCGTTCGAGTCAGGAAATCCTCATCCTGCCCCGGAGTTCTCAGTATTTATTGCGACTTAAAAAATATCAGCAGCCTGCGGCTTTGATTCGTGCCTCCCTTCCTCCAGCTTGGCCGCAAGAATCAGGGATTCCTGTTAAATCCACTCCATTTTCCATTTCATTTCTAACATGGAGGAGAGCCTGGAGGTTTTTAATGGAGTTTTTCCTTTCTTTCTCCAGCTTGCTGTGTGTCAGGAAATCATGGGTTTCCTGCTGAATTCCATATTAGGATCAGTGGGCTTGTGAAGGGCTGCAAACAATGGGAGCTCTGTGTGTATTTGTACTTTGGAGGAACTCTGCCAGGACATGGAGAAAGAATAACACTAGAGGTCTCTCTGCAGACCGAAGTTTTTAGGCTTCCAGCTCCATCCCGCGCTCGAGCTGCTCTCTGGGCTGCCGGCACCGAGACCGGCAAGGAGGATTTTGGAGATGTGGGTGTTCAACCTACAAGGCCAGGCGGGGTATGAGGAGGTTACGAGCTGTGCCTGTGTCTCAGAGTTGTCTGCTCTTCCTAGGGATGATCTCCTCTAATCTCAGGATAGGTATTTTCTTACATTTGGCAGGGGAAGGTGGGAGGTGGAAAGGCAGACAGGAGGTATAGTGGGTAGGTAGAGTTTAATGTCAACTTTCTCTGTGTCTATAGCCCTTTAAAAAACTTTGTTAGAAATAATAAAGAATTTATTTTTCAATTCAAGCACTCAGAAAGTATCACTTGCATTTCCCTCATCCACCCATAAAAAAGAAAAAGAGGGTTGTTTTCCCCTCTTGTGTAAATATGTAAACACAAACAGAGCTAGAGAGAAAAAAAGGGGAATTAAAAAATTAAAAAAAAAAACCCAGCACACAATAGTCTGTGGAAAACCAATTTTGAATTGTATGATTCCTACCCCCTTGTCTTTTTTTTTTTTCTGGTGTTTCACATGCCTCCTAAGTCTTCTCTTCATTTAAATATATAACAGTCTATACGCACATGAAGGGCCAAACTCCCTACTCCTTCCACAGGGAAGATTTTGCCATTTCCAGCAGCAACAAGGCAGACAGAAATCTCAGTACAGCAGCCCAGCACATCCTGCTGGCTGCATTTCCCTTCCATGAGAGTAGGAGACTTTGAAAGGGGGAAACAACTCCCCACTGGGACTCCACGGGGAAGCACACCAGTGCTAAATGCTTCCCCTGCCTTGCTTATGCCTGGTTAGAAAGAAATGTCCCAAAGCACACACAGGCTTGCAGTGATGCACACCTGGAAGTGTAAAGACCAACACAACCTTAAAAAGAAACTGTCTTAGCCCCAAACTGCATGAGTAAAGACAAACTCAACCTTACTAATGAATCTTCCTAGCCCCAAACTGCATGTCCTTCAATTTTTGCTCTTCGGTGATCTAACTGTATGCTGGACCAACTCTGAAGATGTTCCCCAAGAGGCAGTAAATAGATAAAACATGTGAACAAGGTTGAACAAGGTTTGTCTGCTTACCTGGAGAGCCCCAGGACTCCGTTTGCCATGTCTTATCAAGAGTCTTGGTCATTCAGTAATTTGTGCACCACACCCCATGTTCTTCATCTTCTTCATGTCCTCCTCCCTGTTGACAACCGATGATAGGACAAGGGGCAATGGGTGTAAGCTGGAACACAGGAGGTTCCGCTTAAATTTGAGAAAGAACTTCTTTACAGTAAGGGTGACAGAGCACTGGAACAGGCTGCCCAGGGGGGTTGTGGAGTCTCCTTCTCTGGAGACATTCAAGACCCGCCTGGACGCCTTCCTGTGTGAACTCATCTAGGTGTTCCTGCTCCGGCAGGGGGATTGGACTAGATGATCTTTCGAGGTCCCTTCCAATCCCTAATATTCTGTGATTCTGTGATTCTGTGATCTTAGTAGGCAGTGTTAGGCCTAGCCTAACCCACTGTCACAGAGCATCACTAAAGGGTTTATCCAGTTAGGAGTTCAGGTGGCATCCTCTTAGCTTCAAAACTATAGCCCGAGGGTGAAGTGTATCCAACAAAACTTGTGAGTTCTGGGCACCTAAACCACCATTCTCCAAGCATTTACTCTGCTGATCATTTCTGCCATCAGCAGCACAGCTGGGTCATCCTGGGGTGACTGCAGGGTTTTGTTCTTTAAGTTTCTTTCTTGTTGCAGTTGGGGCAAGCTCCAAGCTTGTGCCTCTCTTTGGTTATTACATAGCTGAGTAGGTGCACTGATACCCCCTAGGTCTTTGCTTACCAACCTAGCGTCCTTGTTGCCAAATGTATTAGCAAGTGCATGTTGCAAGGTAACAACAGAGGCTGAGGAAGAAAAACATTCCAGTAATTCAAGGTTCAGTTCCCCACTGCATCTATCAGACAAAAGCAACAGCTATCTCACTTCCCATTTTACATAGGCACAACCTCTCTGCAAGTTTTTAAACATCAGACATGCCATAGTTAGAGCAAGCCCTAATGCTAGTTACACCAAATTTAGGCCTACCACAAAATCCCCATGGCTCATTCCTCAATGCTCAGCAGGGCTGTGTTGCTTTGACCACAAAGTTGGGCAAGTCTCAGCAGGAGTGTATCCACCTCAATTTTTTTTTTTTTGCAAGAGGTTAAACAATGAAATTCCCTCACTGGTTCTCTAGAGACTTTAAGATACTTTATTCTCCTCTCCACCTTTTTTTAAAGGATCTTTCAAAATTGCTTAAAGAGGTTAGCTTTTGTGAGAGGATACTCACACTATCAAGGCACTGAATCAGAGGGTCTTTGCAGACCCTTCAAATTCTAAGCTCTGAGGTATGGGAATCTTTGTGGGTGACCAGTTTTAGTTAAGATGCATCAATAAAAAAACTTTACATCCCTTAGTATGCATAATGGAAGTGCAGCTACACTGTTAGAGCCTACCTAAAGGTTTGCCTGGAAGAGGCCAACAGGGTGAGTTTATCTTGAAGGTGGGGAAGGCTGACAACTTGCCTGTACAACTCAGATTCAGTGCTACATTTTTGCTTTACCTGTATAGGTGATACGTACAGCTTTAGAGGAGTTATAAACTTAGAAAATAAGACCTCTACCTAAAGGAGGTCTAAAGGACTAAAACATGTTTTCTTTAATCTCATTACTTGAACTAGGTTTGGCATCATTCAGATCAGCTGGGCCAAAACATCTTAAGAGCTGGTTTAATTGCAACAAAGTATAATCACAGTGTTTTAAACTTTTCTCTCAGGAGACTGAGACAACATTAACCCCTCTGTTACTCCAGGGTTGTACCTTTTACTTGCAAAGTTGCCCCTGAATCTGCTGGGTGATTTAACAGCCAGTCCTGTTGTCTAGCAGTCTAGCAAAGTTTGAGACAATCCAGTTATGTTTTACAAAAAATGTCTTAACCTGGAAATTGCAAGTGGCAATGCTTTAGGGTAAGCTGACCCTTCTGCAGTTGCTGTGCAAGTTTCAGCTCCCCCAAGACCGTTTCTGCACAACAGAACTACCTACGAGCCCCAGCGTGGAAACCACAGGGTTATTGGGAATGATTAGCAAAGCTCAGAAGGTCTGGTGATTTAATCTGGATCCAGGGCTTCTTTGCTCTTTCACTAATCAGGTTAGAAATGGTCAGATTTGCTCACAAGATCTCAGCCTTTCCCATCTCACAAATCCAATAAGAGCAGGCTGGTTCCAAGCCACGAAGTTTGGAAAGACATGTCTGAAGTAAAAAAAAGTGAACCTAACTAGTCTGATTGCTTGGAAAATTTGTTTAAATGCATGCGGTTCTGCAGTATCTAACCCAGTTTGTTTCATACTGGTTTAAAAAACTTCTAGCCAAGACAGCCACAGCAAGAAGGGAGGCTAAAAGAGACCATAATAGATATGGGCAGGTGCTATTAGCACTGTGGAGTGAAGATGTCACCTGAGGCATTTTCTGGCAAAGTTTCTCAAGCAAAGAGCTCTGCTCTAGATGAAATGCCTCTGACCTTTTGTTAATTAACAAATTAACTGGCAGCAAATCTATTCCTGGGACTGTAGAGTGTGTCTAACTCTCACGCATCTGTGTGGAAGCATCAGCTTCATCTTCATCAGCACAGGTCTGACAGGGTGGTCCCTGGAGCTGCTTCCTTGGGGATTAACAAGTTCAAGGCTGGTGCAAGAAATTTTGGTGAGAAGATCTGTAGGAGATTAAGAGCTTGCAAATTTGTTAATTAGCTCTGCAATGGGCAATATGTTTGCCAATTAACTCTGGTTTATATTTCTGTGCAGTCTTGCAGAGGGAAAAAAAGGCTATGATGCCATATCATGCTCTCCCTGCTCTCCTCATAGAATTGTAGAATCACAGAATAGTTTGTGTTGGACAGGACCTTTAAAGGGCATCTAGTCCAACTTCCTTGCAGTAAGCAGAGACATCTTCAACCAGATGAGGTTGCTCAGAGCCCCGTCCAACTTGACCTTGAATGTTTCCAGGGATGGGGCTTCTACCACCTCTCTGGGCAACATATTCCTCTTCCCTGGCCAACCATATCACTCCCATGTTTCTCCCCAGTGCCTCCTGCAATGTACTGGTCTTCCCTTGTGCAACCTTACGAGCTTAAAACTTGAAAGTCAGAGGAATTTTCTTCGTTAACAGTTTTCCTCACCAGACCTGACCACCTGGATTTGATAGGGCCCTCATCTTTCCTTAGGCCCTGTCCTCCTAAACCCTCTCCTTCCCTGGCCTGAACCAAGCAGATCTGTCTTTACATTCTCAACTACAAGAGGCAGCTCCGTGGGGTGGGAGATTTTGAAGGTGACTGCACTACTGTGAAACTTTTCTCTCCATATCTTGCTGTTAGAAACAGCCTTGTCCAGCCTCCCTCTTTCCACCTACCTATGTGGGAATGAGTTTTCTGGCACTGTTACTGAGCTGTAAATTGACTTCAGGCAAATTTTCTCACATTTTTTCTTATCCTTTGTCTAACCTATTTAGATTGTCACAGTTTTTTAGGACAAGGTTTGTGTCCATATTGGAATGAGCATAGCAGAACCATATTAAGCCTATCACTGCTGTTAAAAACCAGGTTTGGACAGATGTGGCCATCAGATTCAGAACCTTTCCTGGATTATGATATGGCAAGAGACCATCCCTTGCAATTAAATTAATTTGTGACTTTAAGACATCCCCACAGTCACCATATTCTCAGGGGAGTCTCCTGAACCCCTCATTCTAGATAGAGCAGCCTTGGGGTGGCTCCTCTTTGTTCTTGGATTGCCTGTATGGCCCTCCACATTGTGTTAAGAATAATTGAAATTAGGGTATTTTATCCTTACTTCCTCCATCCTCTCTTTCCCTTCCTTGCTGGCAGCCTCATTCATTAGCCTCCCACCCCCATGAAGTGGTCATTGAGACCTCAAGTAAATTTGATATACTAAAAAGCAGAAGCAGCAAATGAAGGAGGAAAAATAACAGTTTAACAGTGATCACAGGAGAGGTGGAAGTGCTCTGTGTGAAGACTTTTTAGAGGCAGCCTGCTGAAGGGCAGATGCTGAGGTTCAGCTTTGAGGCTTGTTGAGTGAGAGCAAGCTTCTCTACAGCCATCACACACCATCAATCATGTTGCCACCATCACCACCACCATGGTGGTCCATGCCAGCAGCAGTGGGTTCCCTGTTTCATGCTGCTGCTGCTGTGGATATAATTAGTGTCACTGGGTTTCCCTTTGGAAAGATGAGTTTATAATACAAATGGTTTTTGGGAAATGAGGTCAAGCAAAGGATGATTCATGTCCTGTCCGTCAGGGTACCCTCTTGCTTCCCAGAGACAGCTGCTATATAATGAGAATTGCACATGGTGCATTTGTGTGTTCATGAGTCAGGAGGGCTGGTTTTGACTAGGAGAGATAGTGATCAGCTTGTTACCTGACAGTTCATTCTGCATCACTGACTGTAGATAGTGCTGTATTACTTACCCATCCATACGGGTGGTGGTGCTTGTCCAGGATCTGTATTTCCAGCTCTTCTGTTCACAGGTATTTGTGTGTCCTTATATATGGACTTTGAGGATGAGTTTTCCTTGAAGGTGTGAAAATTGCCTCTGGATGGTAGAATATGTGCATCTGGCACATAGTCTTGTGGGTCCCTCCATTTGCACCAGAGTTCTCTTGTTTCCTTTCAGAAAATTGCTGGCTGTTGATTCTGCCTTCTCTCTTTTCTGGTTTTGTTCTTGCATGGCTGTCTCATCATTTTTTTCTCTCTTCTCTTCTCTTCTCTTCTCTTCTCTTCTCTTCTCTTCTCTTCTCTTCTCTTCTCTTCTCTTCTCTTCTCTTCTCTTCTCTTCTCCTCTCCTCTCCTCTCCTCTCCTCTCCTCTCCTCTCCTCTCCTCTCCTCTCCTCTCCTCTCCTCTCCTCTCCTCTCCTCTCCTCTCCTCTCCTCTCCTCTCCTCTCCTCTCCTCTCCTCTCTCCCTTCTCCCTCTCCCTAGAGTAGAGCTGAAGTCTGACAAAAGCTGTTTACCTCTCTCCTCATGACAGTGCAGAGAAGTGGACTTAGGTAAGTGTTCAGCCTGGGATTAGCATAGTAGGAAATATATTACTTTAGGCAATTTCTTCCTCCCTACTTATGGATTTTTTTCTAAATTACATTTATTTTAGGATGAGCAATACAGCAGGAGGTCAAACAAGGGAGAACCTAATCTATGCCTCTTCTGTATTTTGAGATGGCATTTGCTTCTGCAGATGGTGGACTGCTGGGAATGTAAAAGGGCTGCAATCAGGAAATCAAGCTGCACTGAGGGCACCAAAATTGCGACCAATTAGCACAGTGCATGCATCCACTCAGTGAAGTCATTAAAGGGACAAATCTGTTTTGTTCACCCCTGAGTAAAGCTTGGGACACAATCTGCAATTTCTTTGAAAGCAGAGAAAGGTCCCTGAGTTGGATGTCACTAAATGTAACATCTTCAACAGGAGGAAAAAGTTCATGTCTAAAAACATGCCAGTCGGAATCTATTGGGTTGTTGTTTTGGGTTTTTTTTTTTTGAGATAAGAACAATTTAATAATAGAAATAAAATAAAAGTTAGAATAATACTAATATTAAAATAGTAGTGACAATGATAACAATGATAACAGTAACAAAATATACTAATGAGTGATACCCAGTGCTATTGCTCACCACCCGCTGACTGAGCCCAGCCTTTTCCCAGCTAACGATCCTGAAGGAGCAACAATCCTGAACTGAAACTGCAATCCTGGGAGAGCGAGAGCCCGAGCAAGAGCCAGAGAGAGCAAGAGAGGAAGAGCCCCTCACTAATATACTGGACATGATGTGATATGGAATATCCCATTGGCATACCCAAACACCAATTTAGCTTATTAATTTAAATATTCCTCACCCCCATAGATCTTGTGCTTGTAGACTAACAGCACACAAAGTCCTCCACTTCCAGTGACAAAAATGCAAACCTTGGTATGTTCTCAGTGTTTCTCTCATAACAAATCCCAGGCTGAAAGCACTATTCTAGCTACTAAAAGGAAACCCAGCCCTGTCTCAGCTGAAAAACAGGACAGTAGTTTTTCAGCTTTCCCCTTTTCAGGCCAAATTGCCAAGCTGGCTTTATCGTTGAAATGAACACACAGCTGATTCATAAAACATTCATGCAGGGTTTTTACTCTCTTGGAAAGAAAGGACCAGGCTGCTTCCAGGGAGGGAATGTGCTTTTGTGCTTCATGTGATTTTTCTGCCTTCGCTCAAAAGTAAGCAGAAGGCTGGCGCTGCCTCCACATTCCAGGAGCAGGGAGACGGGAGGAGACCAAGGTGGAAATCAAAGGGATGTCAGGATTGCAATGGGTGTTTTTTCCACTGTGTCTCCTTGCTGAGCTATTCTCAGCAAAGCCCTGTGGCAAAGGCACTGCAATGAGACCCCGGAGCACCCTATCACCAAACCTGCTGCTCAGACTTGCACAAGTGGAGCAGATCCTTTAAGCAATGCCCTTACCTCATGTGTAAAACAGGAATGAGGAAAGTTTTACTTTTTTCTGTCTATTTATACTGCTAAGCTTCAGGGCAGGGACCGGCTCCTGCATGGTTTGAAGGGTGTGGTGGGTCCATGACAAAACTAAAACAACTTACTTGCAGACTGTCACCAAGAAAATGTTTGCTCTAACCTCCTAGTGAGATTGTTAAAAGGAGAAAATGTGTAGGAAACACATCTTTTACTCTTTTTTTTTTTTTTTTTTCCCTTCATGTTGCTTTCTTCTGGCTGAACTCCCCCTGCCCACTGTAGGGACAGCTTGGCTTTCCACCACTGACAGAGTTATGGGAAGAGTACTGGCAGTAGCAGGTGACTTTGCTCCTTTTGTAGCAATTGGAGGTTTCATTTGCATTGCCAAGTCATCCTTTTGCTTTAAAGGTGTCTGGATGTGGTGGTAAAACAAGTGAGGAATATGGGCACCCTGCCTAGGCTGCAGAAATGTATGCCCAAAATTGCATGAGGCCAAAGGACAGAGCATTAGGTCAATGCCTTGGGACCTACACGTACCTGAAAATGCAAGGGAAGGAGGAGGGAGAGGTGGGAAATAGACAAACTCTTAATTTGCAGTGTCTGCTGGCTACTCACTGGTAATTTTTGCAGGGGCCTTCTTGGCAGCTCACCACTGGGGATAAGAGGGGTCAGAGCATGTGTGTGGATGGGCTGATAGCTCAGCTCAGTGGCTGGTAATCTTTCTGCTCTGATGAACTGCATGCCAAGATTTGCTTGTGGCCAAAATCCATCAGACACATATCAGGTACCTTGGACTGTCAGAGAGGGGTAGATGAGAGCCTCAGGGAGTGGATGCAATGGTTCTCCAGAGCTCCTTGCAAAGGAGACAACCAGGTGCCATCATCTTCAGCAAATCCTGGTGGCTCAGTCCCTTTCCACTATGGATACTCATGTTACTGACCCAACTGCACTATCACAGCCCTGCACCCTCCTCAGCTACCTGTAAAGGGTTTACAAATTGCACCAAGCTCCAGGGCCACAGCCTGGGCTCTCTGAGCTTGTGCTGTGGAAATGTGTTCCTGTGCTCTCTAAAGTTCATACCCCAGTGCTTTCCAAGAGATCTGCGCAGGCTTTGTAGTGCTCAGCAGAGCTTTTGCTGCAGGTAACACAGCTATTAATGCACCTGTGCTAAAGTATTTCATTCATGTGTGGCACAAGCTGCAGTCACAGCTTTGCAGACCTGCCATGGTAGGAGTTACTGCCTCTCTCAGGCTGATTTAGAAACTCTTCCACCCATCTGTGCCTCCTCTTTTTCATCACTGTCTGGCTCACTCCTACTTTAAGAGAGGTCAGACACCCTCAGGAGGAAGCTTTGATTTTTTAGCAGTGGCCATTTGTGAAATTTAGGTATAGTGTGTATCATTAAGGAACTGTGACTGTTAAATATTGCAGTATGCTGCTATGCTCTGCACCATACTGCCTCATGAAGATTTTAAGGGTCAGGGCTCCCTTTCCCTGCTCTCCCTTCTCCCACAGTGGCACACTTAGGTAGAATGAGTCTGGTTGCACATTTGCCACCATCTCAGTCTGGGTTTGCTTCCAGTTTCTACCATTAAATGGCAGGAATACATGTGGGTTGTTTTCCTTAGTTCAGAAGTACTCATGACCATGCTGTCATCCTGGAAGTCTGTTTGGCAATGGTGATGGGCAAAGCTGACTTCTAAGAACTTCCAATTTTGTTCAACTTCATTGGAGTTAAAGGCTCTGTAATGCATCAGAGAGGCTGTGGAGTGTGCATCCTTGGAGGTTGTCTGGACATAGTCCTGGACAGCTGGCACTAGGGACCCCTGCTTGAGCAGCCGTGTTGGGCCAGATGACCTCCAGCGGTCCTTGCCAACCTCAGCTACTACGTGATTTTGTGGTCAGATGCACCACAGCTCAACCTCTTCCTCTTTCTTTCCTCTTTTAATTTCACAGTGAAGTGTCATGCATTTGTATTTTGTGTGCCTCTTCCCACATTCAGCTCTGAGGACCAGCACTGCAGCATATTTCAAGAATTTTTACGGAACCCTCTAGTCACAAAGGAAATAATGAATTTTCAGTTATTAGGATCTCATGAACATCTTGTTTCTGTCAAAACAAATATGATGTAGACTACAACTATGGTGAGTAACACGGGGATCAGTTCCCAGTGAACTATTATTGACTGAACTTGCCTCTAACATAATTTATTGCTGTCCTCCTGACATATTTGGTAATCAGATACAGGTTGCTGTTTCTAATAGCAAATGTCTAGGAGACAATCACGGGGATCCATTCTCTTTCTTGTCTCTCTGATTTGCACCCTGCAGGCATCAGACCTGATTGTTTGGCTTGCACTGGGATGAACTCTACATTTTTGGATATGCGAAGAAGCATGTAACTTCTCTTTGCCTGGGGAAGTGACTTTTGGGCAGAGGTCTCCATGTCCTCTCTCCAGAGGGGACAAGTACAGTATGGAGCTGAAAAGATGTCTAGAAACAAGTGGGCTTATTTAGCATATGAAGAAAAACATTAGAGGAACGAACTTGAAAACAGCCAGCAGCTGATAAGCATCTGTAATTTAAACTTCAGACTTCTTTGATGGACTTTACTCATCAGTGACAGGAGCAGAACAGCCCCAATTTACGTGCTTTAATTAATGCAGGCAATCTGAAGACACAGTCTGCTCTCAGAAGGCATCACACAGTAGGACTTTTTCTTGGAAAAGCTTTTCCCAAAGCCCTGGGCCTGCTGTGCTCATCTGAGCCCTGTGACCATATGTTGCACTGGCTTTTGTCAGGGGACCCAGCTGTGAAGCCTTCCTTTTGTCACAGACCAACTTCTTTTTTGCTCAGGCATCCAGGCAGCTTGAGAGCACACTGCTGCAGGAACAACTCTGTAACCATACCCTCCAGAGCAATTAATCTTTAACGCCTTGGCTATAGAGCTTGTGATGATGGTGAAGCGCAGCCACACTCTCACCTCCAGTCCTGAATCCATCAGCCTTCATCGTCATCATCAGCTGAGCTGAGAGCCCCACGTGGCAGGTGTTGTTTTGGTACATGATAGCAATGAAACCTGATGGCTTCCAGAAGCATTTCAGTCCTTCTTGTCCTGTCTGCAGATCTATCAGCCACATCTCAGCCCTACCTGAGAAGGGAGAGCACCAGAGTCCTGGAAGATGTTATGTCTTTCCCACTGTCACAGGTGAGAGCCCTCTCCTTTGGTGGCAAATAAGCATCAGGTGTATAATGCTTTATTTCAGCCTGTTACCATTACACTGTTTGAAATGCTCCAGTGATTCTTAATTCTTCCTATAGACCATCTTCAGAGCTTTATCCACTTTCACAATGGCTATTCAGACCTCTTTTGCTGTGTCAGTTACTGGATAAATAATAATTCCCAGTTAAAGTATTTTACTAAACATCTGAATAACAGCATGGTGCTTATATACATTTCTCCTATTTCTTAGGTGTCTTGAGCACTGTTAATTTTTACACCTAATTAGAAATACAGCGCAGATTGCCACCACATATTTCAATACCTCTTTCAAAAGGGCCATGTTTTTATTATTGGTAAAAAAAAAAAAGAAAGAAAAAGGAAAAACAATAGGAAACTTACTTTATAGGTTTTCCCAGAAAAGGAGCTGCCAAGCTTCTCAGAAAATCTGTCCCCATCAGATTTCCCAACTTTTTGACCACTTTCAGTTATCAGTCCTTTTCCAAATTTGCACTGAGGTAAAAGGGACTGGAAAACAGTGCATTGGGAAGTCATACAGCTGTGGGTTCATGTGACTTCTGTGACTTGTCATGCCATGAATAGCAGAGCAACAGCCTTCCAGCACTCAACCATCTCACTGCCTGCCTCGCTTTGGATGGAGCTAGGGTGAGCGCGTGCCTGTGGAAACAAGGAAGAAGTTAACTAGCACCTTTTTATCTCAGTAAAAGGTCTGGTTTTTGTTCTCATTCAATGTTTGCATAATATCTGAATTTAATTGCTCTCCTGTTATCGTGGCCCCTGCTCCAATTGCTCTGTGATGTCAATGTAGGATTTGCATTCAGCTGTGCTTTCAAGACCGCTGTGGAAACATGCTCCTGTTATGTGAAACATTGCACAAAGGGACAGGGAAACTCAGCAGCTCCAGCCTCACGGCGTTTGCAGGCTATAGGTGCAAGTGACAGTAGGGGAACCAGAAGGGAAAGGGTTGTCCAGCTGACATGTGAGGTAGTGGTGGTGATAGAAATAGCATGCCATGCCCTCGACTCATAAATCAGTAGTTATCTCCTGCTAAGTTAAATGCCTTTAAGTCATATTCTGTGCCAACAGCAGGTTGCTCTTGATGCAAAACCAGGGCCAGACTAGCTGTTTATAGGATTTTCCTGCTGTGGGATCTGTCACTTTGCAGTATTTGGGGAGGATTGAGCATGAAGTACTAAAACTGTCCTCTGGGTGCCACTCAGCTGCAGGGCAGACAACCCATGGGCTCAGGCTGAGGCTCCTCTGAGTCCCTCTGTAACAGCAGAGATGTTTGCCTGGAAATGTCACTTGGAAAAGTGTATTTCCTCTCCCTACCCAGCTGTATCAAAGTCTGTAAAGACAAAAGCAATGCAAATAGGGTGACAGAGGGGCCTTTCCTTAGTTCAGCTCTTTCATCCTCCTGTTGGTCCCTGTTGAGACCATCCCTGTTGGCTGGGCTTGCATTTGGATTTCAACTTGTTGCATCATACAGCTCATGCCAGCTGTAGCCATTCTGCTCCAAGGCGCAAAGTACAAGTCTGAACGCTTTTCTACAACTGAATTTCTTTGGCTGGCAAGTCCCTTGGCTCCTAGATGACACAAATCAGTTTGGGAACCAACAGGTTGGCAAATTTTGGGTTTTGAGAAGAGTGGATTCAACATGGGCTTGAAACCCAAGAGGATATGACAATATAGCTGTGAGATCTTCTCAGGTGCACAACTGCATCCTACCTCTTCTCCTACCTTCCAGAGTGTAGAAACCACATTTATATCTGAGCAAGATGGATCTGTTGTGGCAAGTAACTTTACAAAACCACGAGGTTACCTCTCGCAATAGACAGCTGCTCATAGCTGTTGTTTCCCACTGTGAATACACATAGCTTTGTTTTTATGATACAAAGGGAAAACTGGGGCTTTCAAACCCTTACAAGCTATTTGCCTCACCTTCTCTGTCTCTACACATTGCTGACCTTCACATGCAGCCCCGAAGGCATTTTTCTGGTTTAAGAGTACTGTTGAGCAGGTGGCATCCCAGCCTCTCCTTCCACTCTGTAATTAGCAGCCCCAAACATGGAGCAGTGTCTGACCCTCTGACATTTTTTTGCTAAGCCTTTTATTAAATTGACACTAGTTTTCATAACAACTCACCAGGGAGTTATAAAAAACATTCAGCTGTACCTGACAGAAAATGGTGGGTTTATCTTCTCAAAAGGTTATACTGAGCATCAGAGGCCAACTGTAGTTTCAGTCCTGGGGAAGGCTCGAACTGTTTGATGGAGAAAACATGGAAAATTAAAGTGGGAACATTACAGTTTAAAAGAAGGATTTGTGTCACCTTGAGCTACCAAGCTTTGTTATCATGGACTGTCAAAATTCGTGCCCTCTGGGGAGCAGGCAGGTAGGAGACTTCTAACACCACTAATGTCACTGTTCCTGAGGGGACACTGCCTTGTCACCTGTAAACTAACTTAAAACGAAGGAGTGTTTAATTCGTTAGCTGAAGGAGAAATTTTTTGCCTTCTGAAGTGAGATTTTCCATTGTTCCACAAATAATTGTTCTCAGTGCTTTTGCTCCTGCTCTGGCTATTCCTGGCATGAGCAGGCTCTTGCATAGTGACGTTTGGACACCTCAAATTGTGTCTATTTGGGCCAGACACTGTGATGATGGCCCCAGTATACACAAGTTTGGGTATTGTTTTTTTTGTTGGACTTATACTTTTGATCTCATGTGGTGCTTTGCTTTAGGTTCCTTTACGCTAATGCAATTTGTTGGCAGTGTTCACCCAGCGTATGCTCTATCTGGACAATGAGATGTCCTTTCATCCTTTCTTGACAAACTTGAAATGCTCTGTCAGAAGGTACTTCTTCATTCACAGGGAGTCTCTTGACTTTACCTCAGATTCCAATCATGATCTGGTTGCTATAATCAAGGACTCTCTTTTCTTCGTACTGATTCTTCACTCTTTGGTAATTTACAGCCTTTTCCATATTTTCTCTTTTTGTTGTCCAATTTGCAAACATCTCCCTCACCTGTTTCCCCTTTGGCATGGAAGGGGGAGTTGTTCAACATGAAAGCATCTTTCAGTGCTACCTATGTCTCAGCAGTGCACAGTACAAGCCTCAGTCCAACAGTGGATATTGTGTAACATTAACCAATTTGTTTCATGCATCCCTTGCAAGGCTCGTTCCTCCCACCCACCTGCTGAAGGTGATCTTAAGATATGCATCGCACTACCCATATTTTCATCTCTTCTTGGCTCATATTTTGGTTCTTCTGCCTAGGAATTTCTCCTCCAGCATAAATGAAAACTTCCAATTCTTTCAGCCTCAGGCCATTGCTCCATGATGTTTCTACTCTGAGTCTTGACTAAAAACTTGATGGTTTCTGAGAAGCTTTGGATGCACTGGGCAGTTAGGTGGCATACCATGTCAGTGGTCAGTGTGTGTTTAAGGAGCACTGTAGCTGTTAGTGCTGCATTCCTCCTATGCAGATTTAATGGTGGTGGCCCTAGATCTGCCCATCCTATATTTTCACTATTGTTGAATAGATAAATCTTCTGTTTAAATTCTCTTGAAAACCCACTAGTTTCTGTCTCAGATTCACTTAAAATCTCAGAGAAGCTTCCATGAAGTGGCTTGCAGTTGAGACAGGAGTTCCCATCTTTCTCACACCTGATGGGGACAGCATATATAATTATGTGTGCCTGTTAACTGCAAATGGTCTTACAGTGTTCTTCAGCTTGCTAATACCTGTTTCTAATTCTGGTGATAGGTAAACAGGCCCATGCTGTTGTTCTTCCCTGGCTGCTTCCATTTGCAGTGGGGTGTAATTTGAAGGACTGTACCTTGCACTCATTTGCAAAGCAAAATAATTTCTAGGTGCAGGCAACTTTGGGCTGAAGGAGGGGACAAAGAGCATCCAGATATCATAAAGCAGTGATCTGTTTCCAAAGCATACTCCAGTGCAGTTTCACAGCTGCCAGCAGAGAGGGGTAGTCAGCCATGTAGACAACAGCTGCATTGCCAAGGAACAAAATTACAGAGCCAGATGTTCCTCTTGGAAGTACATTACAGTGAACTTGGCAGATGAGTGCAGTGGCTGCCAAGCACATCTCTTATATGGTCATAGGTAATGATCCCTCTGTCAGGGAATGTGGAGGAAAAAGACCACACAGAATATCCTCATCAAAATGTTATAGTTGAAACGTTAACTTCTCCTGGACCAAAAAGATTTGGGAGCTCCATGGCAACCTTCACATCGTGTTTGAAGGGTGATGTTGTTTACTACAACGCATGAAGTGAGAAACTTACAGTAACTGAAGCCAAGTGCTTTCAAGGTATTTGTTACTGAAAGGTGACTAAGAGGCTGATATAATTTTTATAGCAACCGCAGTTGTTTGTGGGCGCTCTTGTAATTCTCAGCTAAGACTGAAAGTGAGAAAGAGAACTTCTGGTTCTGTTGGTAAAGTAAATACCAGGAGTTTGGGTTTTTGAGGACATGTTTATGCTGCAGCCATGTCTGCAACTGTAGAGTCATCAAGACAGACACAATCTAGCTTTAAACTAGCCAGCTGGGTGTGAGTAGAGACTAGCCACTGCACTGCAGAGCACCTTCATCACCTCTGCTTGTGTGTCTATCTGCACTGTAAAATTTTGAAGCCTGATGTTGCCTGTATTTCTGTCTAGAGCTAATATTGCTCCACAGTACTCCGCAATGGCAGCATGTAGACACATAGGGCCAAATTCATGTCAACTAGTGGGACGCAAGTCATAAAAGTGCCTGACTTGGGAGTCTGGCTGTGGTGTCGCTGGTGGAGAATGACTGATACCTCCTTAGGGAGATCCACCCCTCCAAAGACCCCAGATAACCCTGTAAGTACTGAATCTTTGGAAACAGGTAATAGCATCTCTGAGACAACTGTAGAGATAATTCTTGTCTCGTGTCTCCTCAATCATCTTTCTTAAACTTTCTGAATTTGATCCTTCTATCTTGGGATTCTCAAGTTGCAAACCCAATTCTTTCTTTAAATACCTTCTATTTAATAACTAAAGAAACCAACAATAGCTCAAATCCATCTGCCAAATAAATCTCCCAGTAAGGAACTTACCCTTAAGAATTACTTTAACCCAACATTTCCCGTGCGTAATATTAAACTCATTCCTGCACTATCAACAAATTTAAGATCTGATATCTCAGGGATTGCAACAGAGCTCAGAAAAGCTACAGATCTTAAAAGAAACCTGCAGATCATGCTGAAGGACGACTTTGTCTGTAGTCACATCTAGTTCATGGCCCTCACCACTCATCTGCAGCTGAGGGAAGGGAAAGGTCGGGGAAGAACTGTGGGTTTGCAGTGAGAACACACTGCGCTGCTTACACATTTTCCAGGGACATAGGGACAATAAGTTTCTCTCCCCATCTAGTGGCCATTAAGAGACTTTTAATAGAGCAGCAGCCTAAAGCGAGGGGTTTAACAGCTCTCCGGGAATGATGCATTTTGCATTTTTTCCATGCCAGCACAGGGAGGAGATGGTTGCTCCCTTTGTTGTAGATTATCTAACTGAGAAGAAAGCTGAGGGGAGGATTTCTGGAGGGTTCCCTTTGTTTCCAATACACTCTTAATCAAAATATGACAAGGGTAAGAAGCTGAACTGATGGGAGGAAATTATGGTAACAAACGATCAGGCAGTGGCCGCTAATTTTTCTTTCCTCAGTAATCCTCCTTCTGTGGGTTTTGCGGTGAGTGAGAGGAAGTTTGAAATGTGACAGGAACAGAAATATCTTCATTGCTCGACGGCTTGTTTGGCCTGGCTGTGGTTAATTCTTTCTGCAAACAATGTGACATTGGGCCAGGGAAGAAGAACGTGAAATTAAAATTAATATGGATGTTAAGCAAAGCTGATACCAACTTGTCTAAATTTGAATAAGGGAGCTAGGAGAGTAAATAGTGGAAGGAAATGGAGTTGTCTGAATTCTTCCTATTCCAGTGCCCTAAGGTGTTATCAGTAACATGGGAAAAATATATATGAAGCAAAAATGTGGTTGTAATATTAACACAAGACATTCCACTACCTTCCCTGAGACTACTCACACAAACACAGCCTGCAGGACTGTTGAATGGGGAGTGGTCCTTTCTGGGAAAGCAGTGCTTTCTTGTGCTACTCCTCTTTTAGAGTGGGTTATTCTGTGAAAGAGAGCAGCCCCCGTGGTACCTCACACTGACTCTGGGTTACTCATGAATGGTCCCCTGCCTCAGTGCTAGGTGACTGCTTGTTTTGAGGGTAGGGAGGCTCTACAGAGGGACCTGAACAGGTTGGATCAATGGGCTGCAACCAACTGTATGAGGTGCAACACAGCCAAGTGCTGTGTCCTGTACTTGGGTCACAGCAACCCCATGCAACACTACAGGCTTGGGGAGGAGTGGCTGGAAAGCTGCCTGGCAGAAAAGGACCTAGGGGGTGTTGGTTGACAGCTGGCTGAGCATGACCCAGCAATGTGCTCAGGTGGCCAAGAAGGCCAATAGCATCCTGTCCTGTATCAGCAACAGTGTGGCCAGCAGGACCATCCTTCCCCTGTACTCAGTGCTGGTGAGGCTGCACCTCGAGAACTGTGTCCAGTTTTGGGCCCCTCACTGCAAGAAGGACATTGAGGCACTGGAGCGTGTTCAGAGAAGGGCAATGGAGCTGGTAAAGGACCTGGAGAATAAGGCTTATGGGGAGTGCCTGAGGGAGCTGGCATTGTTTAGCTTGGAGAAGAGGAGGCTGAGGGAAGACCTTACCACTGTCTACAACTACCTGAAAGGAGGGTTGTAGCAAGGCAGGTGTGTGACCATTCTCCCAAGTAACAAGTGACAGAACAAGAGGAAATGGCTTCAAGTTGCACTGAGAGAGGTTCAGATTGGATATCAGGAAAAATGTCTTCACTGCAAGGGTTCTCAGGCACCAAAATGGGCTACCTAGGGAGGTGGTTGAGTCCTCATTCCTAGGGGTATTTAAAAGATGGGTAGACGAGGTGCTCAGAGATATGGTTTAGTAGTGGACAGGTACAGTTGGACTCCATGATCTCTAAGGTCTTTTCCAACCAATTATATGACTCTATGATTCTGTGTTTTCCAGTGCTTCACTGTAATTTTATTATTCCATAACTGTGAAATGAGGGTAATGATATTTTTCTTTCTTTGAATGAAACTTGGAAAATGAAAGATGAGAAGTGTAATTAAAGACTGTAACTGTATTAAAAGTGCTGGCTGAGGCTTGTTATCTGCAGGACAGCTCGGCTGCCCTTCCCTCCAGCTAAATGCACAGTGGAGACCTGGAGGCTGAGTCCCCTATCCTGCATGGGGGGCAAGGCCGGTGCAGGGGTCCCAGTTCATGCTACTGTTGTTTCCCCTGGTGGACAAACTTCCTAGGGAACCCTTATGGAAAAGTCCCTGGAGCTTAAGTCTGCACTGAGTATTTTGTCCCTTATCTCTGAGTGCAGACACAGGTGACCCATGGGGACGCTGGATGGAGGAAGGACACAAAGGCTGCTCATGCACAGTGCTGCTCCACTAGCTTATTCCATATATTCTCTTCAGCCCTTGTTGACAAGCCTTCCCCTGCTGCACACTAGAAAAGACTTTTAAGTGAGATTTGAACTGCTCTAGCAGACTGAGACAAGCTTTTCTGGAGAGGAGACAGGCATTTCCCCCTTAGAAAAGGGTTCCTCATTGCTGTGGACTTCCCATGGACTGCCTTGTCTATCTGACTTTTTTTTTAATAAATCCCCAAAATAGGAAGGGAATCTGAAAGCCTTGTGGCACCATGGGAAGGGATCAAATTGTCCTGTGGCTCAGGTAAGGAGGAGAAAAAAGTCTGGCAGAGGGTTTCCACATGTGACACCAGCTTTCTGAAAGATAGGGTGGGATGAGTTTGGGATGGAAGAATTGCAAGCTAAATTTCTTCCTTATCTCAACCTAGTTATTATTTTCTCCATATGGCTTTACAGAGACCTTTCGTGCTGTGCTTTACAGTGGTAAAATAAAGCAGATGGAGAGAATGTGCGTCTTCCCTCTAGCTCTCTTATCAATACCTCTGTACAACAGTAAATAACAGGAAAACAGAGCTCGCTTGTCAATGTTACCAGCTGCTGTTGCTTTCTTTAAACATACAGTCATATATTTATTGCTGACTTTTCTGAAATAAATAACAGCATGGGACAGGGCTGTGGACACATTGTCTACCTAAATAAGATCTTAGTGACAGCCAATGTTAGATAGCTTGGGTTTTTTAATTTTTATTTTCAGTAGTTGTTTCCTTTTCAGAGGACGTCAAAGAAGCTAGTCAAAGGCAGAATAGGTCACTAATTAATCAAAAATTAGGTTGGGTTAACAGCTAACCCAGATTTACACCTTGATATGTAGAAGAGATATTTATAGGGCTGTGTAGTCGCTGATGCATCCCCCTCCCCATCAGCATCCCGTGTTCTGCCCCCCACAGCTGGTTTGGGTTTGTCTGTGGCCTCTGCATGACCAGACATCATGTGCATGTCTTGCCCTCCTTGGTAGGTACAACCTTCTTAAATGAGGCCACCTGCATGTTGCTGAAGTTTTCCTTTCCATCATTAACTAGATTAATGGAAATACTGGGTACAACTGAACAGGACAGACCACTTCAGGAGCCCAATGGCAACATGTGCTGTTGGTCTGAGGATAACTTGTTCGGACATGTTTTTGCAGGCAGGTTCTCCTGGAAACCATGTTTTCCTAGTTCCTCATGACTGAAATCAAGACATCCAACATCTACCACCTCCCCCTTTCCCAGTAATCCTGTCAAAGAGGGGAATGAGTTTGGATTTGGTACAATGTGTTCTTGAGGCATCCACTCTGGGTTTTTTAATCACTTTATTGTTCTCCTGGTGTTTATAGACGAATTGTTTAATAATTTGCACTAGTCTCTTTCCAGACTGACAGTTTTATGGTTCCCCAGATTCTAATTTTCCACCTTTAAAAGGGAAAGGTACTCTGTTTACCCTTGTGGTATGCAAGTGATTTCATGCGAAGAAGCAGCAAAATTATATTGCATTATGACAACTATTCTGAGTCATCCTGCGAATTAATCGGGAAAAATGTGAGCAATGGGACCTGGATGTTCAGAACCATAAGGAAGCAGCAGGGAGAGGCTGTGCAGGTAGCATTGTCCCACCTTTGGGGAGGGTACGTGGCAGCAGCGGGGGCTGAGGAGAGCCAAGCAGGGGTGGCTCAGTCAGGAGAGGCTGCATAGAGAAAAGCAGCTGTCAGACAAGAGCTGCACACTGGAGTAGCACTGATGTCCCAACATTTGGGCATTCTGCTCCTGTTATGTTGGTATTTTAGAAGTGCAATGCTGATTTAGTGCACAGCTGTCCCTCCCCCAGTGTGAAAAAGCCAAACTTCCCTTTTCCAGCATGCACTGATGGCCTGAAAGTACTGAAAGGCCAACGTATGACATGTAGCTTCGATCATAACCATGTTAATCCCTGATGTTCAAAGAAAGGCAAGAACTCTGTAGTTTAATAAAAAATGAATTAACTTCACAAACAGCTTATTAAAAAAAAAGTTTCTGTTTTTCTGGCATTGCTTTATTGACCTATTTTGGTGGATTAGGTACTGGGACATGATGCTTATATAAACTTTCTCAATAAGCTGTGTTAGGCACAAACATCCCTTAAGAAAACTATTCTGTTCTTGCTGCTGATAAAATACCCTTTTTATTATTCAGAACATAAGAACAAAAGGCAAAAGAACAGAGAATCCAGAAGATAATCTGTATTAAGGTCATTAATAACTTTACAATTTTCCATTTGTCTGTCTTTTTGCATTTAAGAGAGAAAATGTTTAAATCCAAGTGTTCCATTGCTAGTTTGGATCTCTGTTTATAAAGGCTGTTTCTCACAGTTTAGAAAAGGAAAGTTCAGGGAAATCCCATCATTCTGGTGATAATGAATTTCAGTTTCTAACACCCATCATGTGTAACATCACATGAAGTATTTGTTCATCTAACACTGAGCAGGCTCTGTGATGGCACTGAATTCCTGAAGGCAAGGGTGTATTTAAGTGTTTGCAGGATCAATCTCACAATTTGACATAATCCTTTTAGAGTAAAAAGTTAACACTAGCATTGTTAACTGCAGTACACATTGCAGTATGTTAGGCTACTGCCTACACAGTGAAGAAAGCCATTGAAAAGACATGGCTATTTCTAATTATCAGTTTTATGTGTATAGAGAAAACAATCACAGAAAAGATCTTCTATTTCATAGTAGAACCTGGATTCTCATTTTCTTACCTACTGTAGCAAACAGAAAGGAGCTACCTGCTTTCTACTAATTATTTGAAGAACATATCATTATTATTTGCTATTCCATGTTGGGTTGCAGCACAGTTTTGTAGGACAGACAGACTATGTTTTTGGTGTAGCCCCTGGTGAGGCTGCTCATGGTTTGCGTCTGTCATGGTCTTACTGTTGCTTGTAAATCTGCCCTCCTATGTCAGACATGGAAGAGTAGTTGTTGCCAGGTCCTCAGTTTAAAGTGGTCTGGTGAGCTGAGGTTGTGCTAAAGTTGTGGATGTGGGGTGGCTTACATGAGCTGAAGACCCATCTCTCTCCTCACCCATCTACTCCCAAGCACTGAGCACTTCCACCATGGTGGCTAACTCCAGTACCCTCCTCCCTTGGCCACCCTCCCTACGTCCATCTCCTCCCTGGCCTCTGGCACTTCTTGCTCTGTGTCCTCCAGCACTACCTGCACCCCACCAGTCCACTTTGGGCTGCCTCTGCTTTGTCTTTAATAAAGTATAAGCGGACATCAACAGCTCCATGCAGAGCTTCTCTCCTGAGGGCTGCCAGCTGGAGCATTTCAGAGCTTGTTGGGCCAGCTCATCTGTGCACATTGTTGGAGGTGTTGAACTGACAATAAAGATTGTAAACCTATGCTGAGGGATGATCAAGGTTACCTAATCAAATCCTTCTTTTAATTCTGCCATTGCCTTCTTCCCTTTGGACCATGAGTTTTAAGTAACCTTTGTGGATGGCGGTTAGCTTAATTTCCCACTGCCTTTCTGCGGTGCTTTTTCACTCCACAGACAAAAGCATTTTAAAACAATTATTTTTTCTCAGTACTAAAGCAGCTGCATCATGTTCCCAAGTCCAATATTCTGATTATTTAAAACAGATCCCTTCTTCGTTCCTTCAGTATTTTATCAGCAGCAATTTAGTCAGCAGAAAAATGTGATGGTCACAAAGCCCAGTTTCCAAGTATTTCCATTCCTGAGAGCTCTCAGTCAAGTGTCTTCAGATGTAATGAATTGAAGCTGCAGCCAAATTCATAGTGTGTCAGAGAGAATATAAGGGAGGCTCTTTGCGGTTCAGTTGTGTAGATATAATACTTTTCTCTCTTAAAAAGTACTTAAAAGTGGAAGATTTGCCTGTAGGGTCACTAGAAGTATTGAGAAAGGAAAGTCCTTTGGAAAAACCCATCAGCAGGTACTGGTGTGCAACAGATGGTTGGAGGTCAGCTGCAAAATATACACACCTTGGTTCTTAGGGAAGTGACCTAAGGGTAAAGCCAGAAAAATTAATCTTCTGCTTTAAGTGGGAGCAGGGTTACTGGCTTCAGTACTCTTACGTCCTGTTGTTCACTGGTAATGGAGAAGTGCTGTAGGTCCCTGTGGTTAGGAATGACTTGGATCATAGCAAGATCTATTTCAGCTTTTAACAAACCATAGCTGTGAAGATATCTTGCAAGACATACACAGTCACCTTTTTTCTTTCTTTTGTGGCTGATAAAATGGCCCTGACTGGGGAAACAATGTCTTGCACATCCTAAGAATGCATTTGAATAGAAGTGAGGTGCAAGTGGGCAATAATAGTAATGTTGCCATGGTGGCACTGGCATGACTCGGATTTTAGGAATACCCTGGAGGTGTTGAACAGCCTTTGGTGCAGAGACTCCTCTGTTTTGGTACCTGAACTCACCAATTTATTGGTGCAACACTTCTAAAAGGACTCGGGAAAACATCTGTCCCTGATAACATGAAACATCAAATAAATAACAGGAATGAGCTGTAGAGCTTTATTTGTGATGAATTAACACCAACGCCCCAGAAAGAGCAGAGACTGAGTAAGTTTTGCTTTATGGAAGAGGGTGTTGAAAAAGCTGGAATATATGTAGTCTTTCCTACGTTGGAGAGAATCTGTGCCCAGATCCTAAGTCAATGAAAGGGATGGGAAGAAAAGGTACATTTTTTTCTCTTGGTTAGCTGATTGGTTTGCCCTATCCCATAGAGTTCTTTTTTTAAATAAAGCCTAGTTAAGGGATGTTGGTAGTTGACTAGTCAGGACATCTATAAGCCAGGCTGGCAGGTTGCTCTGCAGCTGTCCCAGGGAGGTACATATGGTATAAAATTGTCAGTCTGCAGTGGGAACTGAAGGGACATTTCTCTTTGGCTTTGTGGAGGCATAGAAATGCAAAGCCCCAGAATAACCTACAAAAGACATGAAAGCTGAAGCCTTCTCCTTTGCCAGGTGGTGGAAATGCATTAGATACCTCCTGAAGGCAGGCAGCAAGCTGTTTGCTGTGAGTAAAGCTTTGCTTCATTTTTCCTCCCTTTGAAAGAGTTGGTGTCACTGTGAAGACCAAGAGGGAGTGCTGGATAGGGAAAACTTTAAGAGGAAATTCTAGAATATATTCAAATGCTAAAGGGTGGTGTCTGAGCCAGAACGTGTTTAAAAAGGGGAAAGGAGTAATGTATCTAAGAAAATAAATTAGTATTGACTGAAGATTTGAGGAGGAGGACTAAACTGACCCAGGATGTCATTTCACTGGCTTCTTTTGTGTTGCTTCTGGGATGAATTTGGCTCAAATTCTATAAATGTCAAAACCAGGTCAAAAGATAATTATCTATGTTATTTGTACAGAGACTTGCTCATGATGGTTGAAAAGCGCTCACAGCTACGGCTCCTGAGTGGTTTAGTAACACAACTAATGAAGACTGATAAGGCAGGTAAATGGTTTTGCAACTGATGTAGAGGACTATTTTTAAAACTGTAATGATGTAACTGGGAAATCTGTGCTCGTTTTAAAGTTCCAGATGGTTTTAAAGTTAAGTCTGATTTAAGAAAAAAAAAAAAAAAGCCTCCAATGCAGCATCTTCAAAACATCTGTATTTAAATTGTGTCTGCCTTGTAATTTATGATGAGCAAGGTATGCAGTTTCTTATACTCTTCCAGGAAATGTGATTTACAGATTTGTATTTTGCACACAGAATAGCAAAACGAGAGATTGAATTAAGTCAGGAAGAGGCAAGCTTGGGTGCTGTGCAGGGATGGGGTCCAGGTTTAGTTAATTACTTTGCACTGAAAGGAATGACCACTTTAGCAGTGAAATCATTGCCTTGTATGCTATTTGGCAAGTCTCCTAACAACCAGTTCATACAAATGAACTGAACTCTTGACACCACCTGTCCACTGATGACTGTACAGTGGGATTTTTCCCTCTCAGTCCCTGTTTTCTACATGCACGTCGTGTTCTTGGCTGGTGCTTAGGGTCTTGGTAAGATTCAGGCTGAACTTCCTTTCAGCTTACTGAGTTTGGATAGATAGTTCCTCTGGGAGGGTGGGGGCAGGCGAGCAGAAAAGATGATATTGCAGAGCAACACACCCTCATCTTCTTTCCTCCAGGCTTTTTTTTCAGGGATTTGGTATGGGGATAAGGAACACTCCCATGTTGCCTTTCAAGAATAGGGGTTTTTTTCAGCACTTTTCATATACAGATTCCTATAGTTTTTCTGTGAAATTGCATTGCAATGCTCTGATGTTAATCTTATTCTTTCTACCATTTGTGGTGCCTTAAAAATTAATCTGTAGGCCCTGGGCTGCAAACTGAAAGCCACAATCCAACGTATATCCCATACCATATTGTGTGAAAGAGACAACATAGTGCCTGCAAGCCTGGCACATCCTTCCCATCTCTAAGCACCTTGCAGTGGTATAGCAAATAAACCAAATATTGCCTAAGTATAAATTGTGCTTTTGGCCACTCCTTTGGTAGGAAAAGTGTGGGCAGAGCAGTGTTTTGTTTAGGCTGCGGCTTTTTGAGCGTATGCATGTGAAGTCTTTACGGAAAGCTCTTCTCTGGCAGCCAACATCATGTGTCTGTGATACACATCCAGGAAAGGACTTGCAACAGATTTCCTGGTGCTCTTCATGGAGGCCAAACACACTCACCACTGAAATAAGGGTTTGGTGGGAACTGTGCTTTGTAAAATTCCTGGATGCTTTTTTTGCCTTCCTGGCGAGAGTTTACAGGAAGGTGAGGCATGGCCCTTTGTAGTATTAGGAAGCTGTGTTGGTTAGTGAGTTACCTTTGTGTTACTTTTAGTTTAATTTCCATCCCCAGCTGAAAAATGCAAGAAATTATTGCAAGGAGACTAGTAAACTCATATAGTGTAACAGAACTGCAGCCAGCAGTTTGCAGAGCTTTTAAAGCCAAAATTGTGATGATAAGAAGGTAAAACCTCAGGTGGAATGACAAGAAAAATTTTCCAGTGGTGTGACGTACCAGACCTTGAAACAATCCGTGTAAGCAGTGTCAAAAGTCTAGTAAAAAGGGTTATTTGATCCTGGGCAAAAGAAACCTCAGTGAGCAGGTACCAGGGACCAGCTGGGTACACAGGGATGTAATGTGGCTCATGCTCCTTTCTAGTGTGTCTGATTTTGTTAGTGAGCAATCACTGGGGAGGAATAACCGTATGCATCAGTACAGGTTGGGGGCTGACCTGCTGGAGAGGAGCTCTGTGGAAAAGGACCTGGGTGTGCTGGTGGACAGCAGGCTGGCCATGAGCCAGCAGTGTGCCCTTGTGGCCAGGAAGGCCAACAGTATCCTGGGATGCATTAAAAAAAGTGTGGCCAACAGCTCAAAAAAGTTCTCCTCTCCCTCTACTCTGCCCTGGTCAGGCCACATCTGGAGTGTTGTGTCCAGTTCTGGGCTCCTCAGTTCAAGAGGGACAGGGATCTTCTGGAGAGAGTCCAGCGGAGGCCACAAAGAAGATGAGGGGCCTGGAGCATCTGCTGTATGAGGAGAGGCTGAGAGAGCTGGGACTCTTCAGTCTGGAGAAGACTGAGAGGGGATCTGATCAATGTCTATAAATACCTGAAATGTGGGGGCCAAATGGGTGGGCCCGGGCTCTTTTCAGTCATACCCAGTGACAGGAGAAGGGGCAATGGGCACAAACTGGAACACCAGAAGTTCCAGACAAACCTAAGGAGAAACTTATTTACTGTCAGGGTGCCAGAGCCCTGGGACAGGCTGCCCAGAGAGGTTGTGGAGTCTCCATCTCTGGAGATGTTCAAACCCACCTGGACATTTTCCTGTGCAACCTGGTGTAGGGAACCTGCTTTGGCAGGGGGGTTGCACTGGATGATCTCCTGAGGTCCCTTCCAACCCCCACCATTCTGTGATTCTGTGAATATTGAACATCTTAATCTTTGCTTAATGCTGGTTATTGTTAAATTATTTCTTCTCTGTTGTTTCTCCAGGGAAATGCTAAATTATTCTTTTTTTGCCCATCTGTCTACTGGTGTTTATCTCTTCCTGGAATAAATCCAAGTTTTGTAATTAAGGAACTGGGAACAGTAAGAGGTTTGATCAGTAGATAAAACATAATTATAACAGATCTTTGAGTCTCCCTGCAGTATTTTCACACCTTTGGCCAAATCCTCCAGCAGCATAAACCAACTTATTGGAGAGCAAACTCTCTTACACCAACTAGGGATCTGTGTACAACTGCACAGATAGCTCCATTGTGGTTGTGTGGGAAAAGTGGAAAAAAACCCCCAAACCTTCAGAAGATGATGAGGTGCAATACTCCATGCCCAACAGTCAGTCTGGATGAAATGTACTGGGTTTCGGGGTTTTTTCGTTTGTTGTTTTTTTACCACATCCTGTGACATATGCTTGCTTATCCTTTTTCCATGGCTGTTTTCAAATATCCTGAAAGACAATTATGTCTTTACAGGTAAAATTTTCAGAAGTAATCTCTTCAGTTGCAGTGGTGAGTATGCTCTGCCTCATAGCTGGATTACCTATATTAATTTGGCAAGCTTAAATGTTACTTATTCCCTAATTCAGGTACATAGGTGAGGGTTTGTGGTAGAAACCTTTAGTAGACAAAAATCACAAGATCATTTTGGAGAACAGCAGCAAATTGGCTGAAAATTCTCCAAATTCCACTGATTCCGAGTATCTTGTTTAACCTCCTGCTGAAGTCTGGAGCAGGTTTCCATGCCATAGCTAGTGGAAGTCACTATTTCTGGCCTCCCTGACCTTGTAAAATGCTCTAATGGGACATCAGTCACATTCCCCAAGGTCTTTCTCAGCTGTAAGCCCTGTGGGAGCCTGAGGTTAAGTATTATCCACTGAACCTGCAAAGTACCAGATGTTGTCCTGCCAATTCCTCATGGCTCCAGTGTGGATTGAAGCCTGTAGAGGGACATGCAAGAGGGTCGCCTGCCATAGACATGGAAAGAGAGAAAGAGAAGGACTTTTGGGTGGAAAAGTTTCCAAGGAGACTATGCAGATGAACCATAACACAGTTTGAGAAGCTGTCTGCACACCAGGCTGTGTTGACAGTCCTTTCAGCTAGTCGTATTTACTTCCTAAAGGATTTAAAGATTTTACTGTTGAACAAATAAAGGGAGCTGGTGGAGGGGATGAGCCATGCTGCCAAGCCCACAAGTGGAGCTTGTTGTCCCTCTATGCTGTGTGCTAACCACTGCTGACAGGTAGAGAGGCCAAAATGTTTCCATCAGGGAGATCTTCACTGAAGGAAGCTGAGCAGTCAGCTTTCTGCCTTGTCACAGATGGACTTCATGGGGCTCAGGGTCACGCTCAGAAGTAGTGACAGGATGATACAAAAATGAGCACTTAACCCGTTGGGGAACCTATTTGCTTCAGTCCTGCTTCAAGCAGTCAGAGGTTGTCCAGAAACTAAAAAAAACAAGACAAAAAAGAACAAAGATGAAAATCAAAGGGGAATTACATTTTAAAGCCATGGAAGCCCGGTGACAGTTCCTGCTTGCCAAAATCATGTAGCACAGGTCCTACAGGAGGGGTTGTGCAGTTAAGGCAGCAGCAGTTAGTTGGGAACAGACAGTTTATAGCACAATTTAAGAAACTATTTCCTCAATGTGTTTTGCTTCAAAAGCAGAACCAATAACCTAATGTCTTCCAAACAATGACAGCTCACCTAACACAACAGAGTTTGAAGAAAGAATTGAATAAGAATGTAACATTATTATAATATGAAGAAAAATAATCTCATTGAAATGTTATGTACCGGCTTGATCCTTTAACAAGCAGAGGTTCCAGGGAGTGGAGGGTGAAAGTTGAGTCTATTACTCTCCCTGTTTTAAGATATAATATAATATAATATAATATAATATAATATAATATAATTATTATAATATAATAATATATAATATAATTAATATGATATGAAAAAGCTTACTTCTCCAAAACCAGGGTCCAATGCTCAGCTGGCTCTTCTGGGTGGCCTCTTTCCTTACATGGAATTGATATGAAAACTCTTACCTCAAGTTTATGTCTGCACTGTGTGCATGATCAAAGACTAAACCACAACAATCTTTAAAGTCATTGGAAAGCTGCATGTCTATAAAAGAAGTATTTCATTATGATTCAGAGATGCCAAAAGCATCGTTTCCCTTCAAGATTTGCCAATTCATTAGAAACAAGACATAAAGGATGCATCTGTGCAAAGGCTTGGAGTTATATAGCTGCAAAAGGGGGAAATCAGTCGTTTACCCCTTCAGAAGTCTTGCATTTGCAGAAGTAAGCCATGCACAGATTGGAAAGGATGGATCCCATACTATACAGCGACATCTGTCTATGTCTAGCTGTGAGTGCTCGTACAGGAAAAGCTGTGGTTGGCTCTGACCATAAGCTTTTGGAAGCAATAATGAGAAAAGCTTGTGCCAGCACCAGCACATCTATAAAACATAGTGATGTTCCTGTAGAAATATGCTACTGTGGTTAAATAAAGACCAAAACAAAATATACCGCATGCAGATTTCTTGATCAGATGGTTTCTGGCAGGGAAAAAACAATTAGAAGGAGGTATTTTCAGGCATAAATTAAATCTGTTTGGGCTGAACAGCATTTGTGAGGTAAGACATGTAGGGCTCTGCCATGTGAGACGCTCCACTGTCCTTGGCCATTTCACTGCTTTGCAGTGGTACAGTGGCTGTCCTGGGAGGAGTCAGCAGTTGTGGGTTACCTGGGGTTTGGGGATCCACACAAAATTTGTTCATTTTGGGAAAAAGTTTTGCCAACAGTGAAGAAATATCAAGAAACACGAAGTGACATTGTATCTCTGACAACTTTCATTTCTATGGGATATTTTTGTCCTCTGTGACAGAGCTTAGTAGTGATGATTGAAATGGATGCGCTTTTTTGTTGAAACTAAAAAAACCCAAACCAAACAACCCCTAAACCCTCTGCAGTTAGAATTTTCAGTTGGGGGTTTTTGTTGTTGTTTTTTTCCCATTAAGCTTAAGGACTCTTATTGGAAATTGCCAGTAGGAGCTATGGAAAAGGGTTTTGTTATTTACACCTTGTTATTTATATATGTAAGAGTTAGCTTTTTGAGAAATGCTTATTGTTTGGCACAGTGTGTTTTGGTTTTGTTTTCCTGGAAGCCAAGTGCATCAGTGATGAGATTTATTGTACTTTATTTTTTTTTTTCTTAGAATCAATCTTGATGGTAGCTGCTGCCCTCAGATTAGCTATTACAAACAAACAAAACTTTTGGTTCAGATATTTGGCTCAGTGTTCAAAAAGCAGCTAGACAAACCAGTGGAAGAAAAACCTGCCTGTAGATATTAAACACATAGAAAACATCTCTGGCTTAGGAAGCCCTGAACTGCAAAATATCACAGCTTTGGAGAGTAACCTGGGACTACATCTTCACATGCCTGCTATGTTCTTGTATTCCTTCCCATACATCTGTTCTCAGCCAGTGTTGGAAACAGGACAATGGGTCTTACATCTGAGGTAGTATCTCAGGTTTTTGTCCTCATGTTTTTATTCCATGTCATGAAACCTCAACAATGTTCCTGCTTCTAACATGTTTCTCAGCAGCAACACACCTAATTTTTGGAGCTGCCTGGGCTCCATATCACAACAGAAAATAAAACAGCTTGTTGATATGATAATCTGCATGCCAAAGGTTGCATGTGAAACACGAAAAGAATAGGGTGTACTGAAACAGAAAGGTGGTGCAGTTAGGTACACCCACATATAACTCTGGAAACTGTCACATTTTGAAAGTAACCTTTAAAAATTAAAAAGACATGCCATAAAACCTCATGAAAATTCCTTTTAAAGCTTAATACTGATAATATATTTCATTAAATATCAACCAGAGCAGTAAACCATTTGTGGTTCGTTCTGGTCAAATGAGCTCATTTGTGGCTTGACTTTCTCTTGATGAAATTCCTTGTGAGAGCTGCTCTCAAAGGCAGAAAAAACCAGTGGGTTAGTTTCATATATCTGATTTAATCAGGTTCCCCAAATTATCATTTTTCACTGCTGCCAGGAAATCAGAAAATCCTTCTCCTCAGTCTCAGGTGTCATTCTGGCATGCACAGTGTTCGGACCAGGTGAATGTGAAGAAGAGTGTGCTAGCAGCAGTCCAGTGGAATGCTTAAATAAATGCTTCAGACCACTACAGCACTTACATGCTATATAAGTCTTGGAAAACATCATATTAGAAATACTCAGTGGAACCTCAAGTGGTTGTGACCCACAGCTGAGGAGACATGTCAACGCTTCTCCAGCTCCTTGGTACAGGCACTGTCAGGTTAAACATCTGCCCCACTGGTAGTGCTTCAGTGGGGATTCAGTTTGGCTAAAGAAGTACCCATCTGTTTGTTAGGAGAGAAAGATGTCTCTGCAGATGGTTAAATAATCTGGTTTAACTGTACTGAGAGGCTCTTACCCTTACCTGATGCTATTTGGATTAGTTCTGTTCACACTGATGGAAGCAGAGTGGTGTATTTGGATGCTGTCTTGTGTTAGCTTGCCTGGAAAATATCCAAGCTGTCTAAATAAACCTGTACATCATTCTGGTTTTGTTTGGTTGGTTGTGGGTTTGTTTGGTTTTGTCTTTTAAATTTTATATTCAAAGTTTCAAGTTTGATAAATGAAAAACCATTTAATCAGAACAACTTTCAAAAAAGGAAACTACAGCTTAAAAAGACATGTTGCCTTAACAAATGTCTTAAGTTAGTCTGCACTGGACAGCTGCACGAGGAATCCTGGAAGGACATTAAAAAGTTACATATATTTTTCATCAGCACCTTCCAAGCAAGTTTAGCAATTTTTCTATTATTTATTAAGGTCTTCTGCATCCACTCAGCAAGAAGCAGTACTCAGCTTGTGATGGCCCAGGCAGAATCACGTGCCGTCTCTGACACGCTGGTCCCTCAGAGCCTGGGAAAGCAGTAAGAAATGTGAGATGTCCTGCAGGACTGTGGAAGCCATCATGTGTCTTGGAACTTGGTGAATTTCCAGCAAAATTTACTTATGCTCCAGATTCATATTAATTCCTCAAAATCAGCCATTTGAGAGGCTCTGAGCTCAGAAAACGAGGAAATTGAAAATTAGCATAGACTGGTGTCATACTCACACACAGGATCTGAGTTATTTGGGGCCTCCTAGCTGAAAAGAAAAGCTTTAGATACCCCTGTGAAGCTAGTGAAAATGTCTCCACAATGCAAAGCAGCTGTGAAAAGCCAACAGCAGTAAGTAAGCTGTGTTAACGAGGGAATAGGGAGTAATACAGAAAGTCTGGGGGCTTGAGAAGTTCATCAAAGCTGGGCAGCAGTTTAAGAAACATCAGAAGGATATAAACCAGAGCTGCTCAGATGGTTCCTACTGAGAGCTGCTAGATAGATGTAAATACTGCAAGCAGTTGAGTTGTTTCACCTCCAAAGGGAGTGTGGGCTATATGTGAATGCTGGGGAAAGGGAGTGGAAGGTGATTTCCAGCACCAAAGGGAAACAAGGGATGATGCTCTGGTCTCATGTGTGAAGTGGAGCTCCTGTATGCAGGAGAGGGAAGGGGATGGGGAGAGATTTGATCATGTGGGGACATTTATGGGCCTGAAGTGGGATTTGGGAAAATTAAGAGGAGGTATAGTGATGTCTTCTTAGAGAGGAGGTAAGAGGGACAAGATGAAGAGAAGTTTCTGGGGACATGGGGGGTGCAAGCAGAGGCAGATGTGAAGATCGGCTGTTAGAGGAGGAGGCCTGGAGTTGGATTTGGAGATTACGAAAACAGAAACAATGTTTAACAGTTGTTTTTTCTTCAATAGCAAATACCATTAGTAGACCTTGCTCCCATCTTGGCAGCTGGGGAAGGATAATAAGGGAGCATCACATTTGAAACCCTAGCACGGCCTGCCAGACACAAGCATTTTCAGGACTATGGGAGGGGAAGGGAGGAGTAATAACAGGTGAGCATGCAAAGTGAGTGGCAGAGAACCAGATTGTGAAGCTGCTGTGACAAACTCCTTAAGAACTGGGAGCTGCCTTAGATATGGGATGTTGCAATGTGGTTATTTATTGGTACCTCCAAGGGATATTATACGGGGTCTGTGTTTCTGGGGTTATTGCCACAAACAGGGCTTCAGAATGTAAGGGTGACTTGGAGCTGCAGGATTTGAGAAATAAATTAGTAGGCAGAGTAAAGGAAAACATAAAAGATTTGAATAAAAAGAACTGGAACCAATGCTTTCTAGGTTGAGTCTCTATTTGGACTGCACAGGGTGGGATTAGTAAATAATTTTCATTAAAAGCAGAGGTGTGTTATTTGCTTCTTGATTAGTAGGTGGAATTCAGCCTCCTAAGCAAAGTGATGGAGTAACTGGAGAATCACCTGCTCATGCTGCAGTTGAAGTTGCTGTGATCTCTTTTAAAGGTGTTCCTCACTGATGTGGACCTTTGCTGATCTGTCTGCTTATGCCAGCTCACAAGTCATCACAGTGTATTTACATTTCTAAAACACATAATGCTTTGTCTAAAATCTTATAGTTGGAGATGGATAAAGATCATCTTCAGATCCTGATCACTGTTATTCATTATATACAACATGAAAGACAGGAATGTGTTTCTTCTTTTGTAAAAACATCATACCCTTGGGTAAGTTTGGTGGTTCATTCACTTGCACATGCTGTTTTCCGAATCTGTTGTTATTTATTGGTTCTGAATTTGTTCCACCATTGGAAGAGGAAGGATTTAAATCCAAAAAGAAGAGTTTAAGAGGTAAGAGATCAGGAGTTTGAGTCATAAAAAGGAAAAAAGCAGAAGGGGAGTAGGAGCATGAGGTGGAAGGAGAAATAAAAATCTGCAAAAGGAGCGAAAGACAAGCTTACACTGTGTGAGCTGGGAGGATGTGGGACCTGTTGGAACTTGGCAGAGGGAACACTGGTCTCAGTTGAGGGCCAGGACCCAGCACCGAGCCTGAAATGCAGGGCTTGGGGAAGCAGCAGAGCTCACGATGTTAAACATCGTGTGCAGTTGCTGTCTTCTGCTCAGTTCGTGGGACTGGGCTTGGGTGTCAACTGGAAGGCACCTGAAATAATGGAAACACTTAAGTGTTAGGAATTAACGTAACCAGAACAAAAGAATGGTTTAGAAGAGACAGACAGCTTTGCTTTACAACATGGATCATTCTGATTATATTATGTTTTCTGGTTTTGTTGGCAAAAAATCTGCCAGCAGGAGATAACAAATGTCTTTTAACGTATTGTTTTCTCTAAGGAAAACATTATTTTTTTAAAGATCTCTCCATTAAATCTGCATACAGTTGAAGCCTGAAGAAAACAATCTAACAGGGGGGAAGAGGGGGAAATGGAACAGCTGAAAATCTATTTGTGAAGTGCTGCAGTGGAGAATATATATTTTAATGTGAAACAGTGATGACAGAGGAAGCTTTAGACAGCTTCAAAGCAAAAGCATCCAGGCAGTCAGTCCTGCAGGACTTCAAAACCTTGCATTGAGACAAAGCTTTTTGTACATCAGAGCTTGAAATTCAAATCAAGTGGAGAGCAAGCCAAGCCAACTTTGAGCATTCTGCATTTCACTTGATGCCCTTAAAAGCTGCAAGAGTTTCTTTATTGTTTTCTTGCATCACATGCCATTTGCAGTTCTGCTTTACAGGTGTTTCTTTGTTCTTTTTCTTCCCATTTTGTTGAGGAGTTACAAAGATTAGTAGTATATCATATGTATTTTTTTAAAGCTTTTTTTCACTTGGTTTCCCCTTCCAGCCTCAAAGGCAGGCTTACAGGAATCTTTTATAGATATGACACTGCATTATTTTAAAAGCTTTGATCTTCTTATCTTCGTGGTCTTAGGGGTAACAAAGGACTACATATGAGGATAAACATCAGGTTCACCAGCATGGAATAAAGTCAGACTTAATTACACAAAACACAGATAAATCCAGATACTCCTCTTAGTGTCTCCCCTCTCTCCTATCACTGACAGAATTTCTTAAATTTACTTTAAATGGCAGGAGGGGGAAGTGCCAGAAAGAGCAAAAAGATCCCAAACCTCAATCAAAGAACTTGAAATAACATTTTAATTCTATCCAAATAATAGTGGTTCTAGAGTGGCTAAGTAGAGATATTTTTATATAAAAAACAGCAGAGGAAGATTATTGGATGATTAATGACAAGGTGAATGTCCAAAAAAATCATCTAATGTAGGGTGCTTTCAAATTAAGGGCAGAGAGGAAACTACATTTGCTGTTGTTGAAGGAACAACTGGACGTTGCAAAATAGTTTCAGCGAGGAGGCTTTGCTGGATTTGATTCAAAGAAATGCTGAAAGCTCAGTTCTGTGTTGCCCATGTTTTATACCATCATTTCAGTCACTCCATCTTTCTCTATGTGCTGCTGCAACTCAGGAACCTGTATGTTTTACCACTTACAGGTGTGGCACAGCTCAGCTATGCCAGAGATGGGGAATTGGAGGACTCTGGGTATGAAACTTGGCTTTGTCCAAACCAAGCAGAGGTGACTGGAGGGTGGGTGCTCCATGGTTTTGGCTCACAGGCCCTGGCTCCTAGGTTGCCATATCAAAATCTGCATCAGTTGCCCCTCTGATCTAGGCAGGATGAGATTTAATGAGCACCAAGCCAACCTCATCCTCAGCCAGTTGTGTAAATAATAAAAATTGGACAAATAGGGCCCGTTTTTGCCCTTGCTACAGCAGCTGCATGTTCCACTGCAGCATGGCTGGTCCTGGGGCCTGTGGAGCTCCTGAGGGGGCTTATTCCCAGGGAGGTTGTCCCCATGTCACTGCAATTCTGGTTGCTGGAAAGCAACCAGAGGAAAGCTCCAGAGACCTTTTACAGTCAGGAAGAGTTTTGGTGCTTCTGCTCTGAGGTGGCACTTGATACTCTGCAGGGCACCAAGGGGCTGGGTGGAACTTGGGGTGCTCGTGAGCTCTCAGCACCACAGGGACCTGCTGTGAATGGGTGTCACTTACAGCATGGCAGGAGGTGAACTGGGTGTCTTGAGGAAAGCTGTACCCAGCATAGGTGAGGAGTTGCTCTTCCAGCCAGGCACTGAGGATCAAGGCAAGCAGCGAGAAATGGCTCTGTGATCTGTTAAGCAGGACAAGACAAAGGTACTGGCTTTGGCTCTGTGTGGTGTGGCTGAGGAAGGTGAGGTTTGTTGAGGTATGTGATTGCTTTCCTTTTTTTTTTTAGAAAGGCTGAAGGGAGTGCCCAAGGTCCCACCACGTTTGCTCAGCGATAGGCATCTCCTGGGCTACCAGCACTCACAAAACACTTCCTGGTGTTCCTCTGCATTTCAGTGTTCTGTCATTTCACAGACACTTTATTTTGTCCCTCTCTGTCCTAATCCTGATATCACTGGCATGCTTTTAACCTGAAGACAGAGGCGAAGCTATCCCCCAATGAGAGGCAGCTGCTCCAGGAGCTAAGGTAAGGGAATGAAATGGGATTTCTGCCTCTGCTCCTCCTGGCTGTGCTGTGGTTTCACAGCATAACGCTGAAAGTCACTTAGGCTCTGGGCAGTTTAGCCATCTATATTGTTGTTTTGCTAATTGATGGGGGTAGCAAAAAGGACACACACTCCAACTTGAAAACAAAACCAAACTTATTTTACTTTAGTTTAAAGTAGAAAAGGAAAGGCATAAGCAGGATACAAAGGTTAACAGGGTAATGCACCTCATCATCACTACATCAGAGAAAGCAGCACGGTGATTAAGAAAGATGCATCACCAATTGCCCCAATACTTCACCATCACCCAGACCCACACATCAGCTGGGGAGCCCCGATCACAGCAAAGGACCTGGAGAACCTTTCCCGGCAACTGGGAAGTCCTACACAGTGTGTCCACTTGTAGGTGAGGTCTCCATCTTCACTGTGAGAGGGACCTGCTTTTATACACTTTAACAAGTAAATTATGTAAAGAGAAAGTATGGTAACATCTGGTGGGTTGGCTTCACTTCGCTCAGGTGTATCTTTGTTTTACATGTTTTTGTTTATTTGATCTTAGGGCTTTTTTTTTTTTAAATAAAGGACAATTGCAAATTTAGGATAAAAAGACTACAGAAAACTGAGCCAGCTGAAGATGCTGTTATCTTTCAGTTTGAGTGTCCCCCGAGAAACTACCAAAATGTGTTGTGGGAAACTAAAAATGCCAAGTAGTTCTGGTTTCCAACACCTGACCCACAATTAGCATTTTGGCTTATTCTAACAGGTAAGCTGTATGACTGCTGATTGCTATGTGAGGTGTTGGTGCCTGCAGGACAGGTTATCCAGAGCGCTCCCAGGATTAGGGCTGGCTTTGTCAGCTCAGAACCATCACATGTTCCAGGACATGGCCCCTTACCTACAGAGGAGGTGAGAAATGCATACGGGTGAATTTGGAACACAATCTCTGTGCCCATGTAAAATCCAAAATGTTCTGTACAATACTTTTGCTGTCAGTAGGAGCTGGAGGAATCCCCAAGTGCATAGCCTACGTTTTTAGCTATATATAACCAACAGGGGGCATTAGGTTTATGCTTATTAAATGTGTATTTCTACTCCTTGCAGAGAAAAATCTCCAAGTTGTTTGTTTGAAAACAGCAGGATAGGAATCCTGTATCCTACAAAAGATGCAGGATAGGAATCCTGTATCCTACAAAAGATACAGGATTCTGTTTTCCCAGAAGATTTAGTAACTGTACAAGTCTGTTCTGTTTTCTTTAGTTCTAGCTTTCATCTGTTTTGAGATGAAGATAAGTGAGATTGATGTAATTAAAAGTGAGATTGATGTAAACAAGAACCAGATGATTTTTGTGTGATCTGTAGCTCAAAAAGTACTTGAAAAAGATAAGTGTTTCCGGTGCAAATTGGTTTGTACTGACAATTTCCAGTTTTCTAAGCAGAAATTAAAGTAAGGCTGCAATTATATCTTTCTGATGGAAATTAGATTCAGCAGTACACAGTCAACTGCTGCTCTTCATTATGGAGGAAGCCTTGCCCTGTGTTATTTGATTACTTTAGTGAGGAGCCACAGTGCAAGCACAAATTGTGGTTTTCAGAAATGAAAGTAATATTTATTACAGAGATAATTATTATGGCTACAACCACTCATACTCCTGTATGTGGGACTATTTATATACGCATTCTGAGGGAGATGTGATTTGGTTTTAATATTTATAGCACTGACTCAAGAAGCAACTTTTTATCTTCACACACAAAGTTGGAAAACTGTAGCCTGCTCTACGCTCCTGTCACACCCAAGGAGCTGGGGAACTGTTTTGAGTGAAGTGATTTCTACAATCTATAGTTAACTTGAGCTGCATTTGGAAATATGGAAAGAGGTTAAGGAAGTAAATGTTAAATAATCAGGTGAAACAGCTGAGAAGAACTGTTTTCATAAAGCAATGTCAAAACAAATTGTTGGCTAAAAGGTACAGATGCTCTCAGTTTCAACGAGTTGATTTAATTACCTGCCTTATGTTAAAATGGGTTTTACATAACCTAATAACTTTAATTACTTCCAAAGGAAAGTAACAGTTATGATTTAGAAATAAAGTAAACAAATGAGCAACCTCTAGCCTGCCAGTGCATCTGGGATGCTGTGAGCAATTCTTAGACCCCTACAGTCAGAGAAAAGAAATTCTAATTGGATCAGTGGCACATAGTATCTTCCTTCCCTTGAGCCCTCTTCATACCCCTGCCATAAAACAAGACGAGGAGTCTGGTTCATTTTTATCTAGCAAGAACGAAGGTGAAGGGGATACAACTGTAAACAGCCAGTCCTGTAGCAGGGTGCTGCAGAGGTAAGAGAGTTTATAAAGTAAAGCACAACATTTGTCTTAGAAAAATGGATATAACTTTGCAAATCTGCGGGTGATGAGGTCTAGTTTTCAACAGACGGTGCCTGAAACAAGGAGGGTCAGATGCTTCCCTAGCATTTGTCCTAACGGTAAGTGCATTTAACCAGTGTCTTCCCGAGGGTGCCTGACCCCAAAGTGCTCTGTTGAGAGAGGGAAATACCTAGTGGTGGCATTTCTCAAACGCCTGGGTTGCTCTGATGTACTGGCCTCATGGATCTTCAGAGCTGGGGCTGTGCTGCTCACCCACCGCTCTCCACTGTGTCAGGACTTGCCTCCATTTGAGTTCCCTCTGTGTGGCAGAGGGGGTTATGGAGGATTTCTCAGCCTCGTTCACTGGAGGAAACCACAAGGATGGTACAAATACTAGCCCAGTGAAACCACTAGTTTCCAATTTGCTACTGCCTGGTGTTCCTGACTTCTGCCTGTTGCCCCGTTTGTGTGTTGCATCTTACAGACAGCTCTGCATTATTAAACAGGTTGTGGGAGACACCTCAGAGCATGGACTCGCAGACGGTTCCTTTAAGTGCCATATCCACATAAGAAGGACAGCCCAGACTCCCACCAAAACACTCTAAGAAGTGGCTTAGTTTTAATTGCTTCTATCAGATTGTGGGTTTGCCTGCATGAGTAAGTGAAACTCTTAAAGATGTCAAAGTTTAAGTTGCTAAAAGGTAATTGCTACAATATCTTCCTCTTGAAATCTGTTCCTATTTCTGCATATATCTGTCTATCTTCTTAATGTTAACAGTGATTTTTTTTCCAACTAAAGTCCAAATGCTTAGAGGTGAACTCCCCATTCAAATCTTCAACACAGGAGCAGTTTGTAATTTGAAAAAGGAGAGTTGTTAGCCAGGGACCAGATTTATCAATAGAAAGAACACTCACATATTCATCTCCCTCCTCATCTCTCTTCCCCCTCTCCACCATTTGTTTTTTGGATCTATGTACTGAACAACTTACCAGCCATGGAATAGTTTTCTTTTTGCCTTTCCAGGGTACCTTTTCTGTAGTTTGCATTGCTCATCTTCTGCAGCCTCGTACTTGCATCAGTGAGTGGAAGGTGCTAGAGTGTAACTTACCTGTAAAATTTCCCAGCCTGAAAGCTTGCTGTGGGTGAATGCTAGTGCATTTTAAAGTTCTTTGTTGGGATTTCCAAATCATGGATTGTGAAGAGCTAATACATTGGTCTGACTTGAGCCCCGGGGCCAAGTAATGAAATTAAATCCCACTTTGATGCTTGCAGACCTCTACGAAAGATGGCCTTGGGTTACTCTGGCCCAGGGTCAGGAGCAGTTTCCTGTGCTTCTATGTATGTGTTGATCTCAATGTCAGGCTCTGCCAGACTATGAAGCAGTTGTGATATCTGTGCTGCAGGTCTTTGTCACTCTTGTGCAATTTTCTAGAGCACTAAGAAGGTCTCAAGGAATTATTAGAGCACGATAACATCTGCAGCTGTAGTTTTAGCCCCCGAGTAGTGACAGCTCTGGTCTCCTGAGTGCTGGGATGTGTGTCCTGGTCCAGGAGGGACCCTGTAGTTGTGCCAACTACAATGATTTGACTCTGAGGGAGAGTATCCCTTTTAAAGGGGTACCTTTAAAAGACTTCTTCCATAGTACAAAGGCTCTGCAGGCAGGACAAGGTCTGTAGGCTTCAGCCTGGCCACCCACTATAAAAACAAAAGTATGTTTTATCTTACATTGCTCTCCTGGCATGTAGTCTTAGGGGAAGCAACCAGATCATCTAGAAAGATTTTTTTTGAAAGTTGCTTATGCCCTGGCACATTTTTCCTTCTCATAAAGCAGGATTTAGTGTCCTTCAATACTTAATTCAGTCTTCATTTTAAACAGCATCTCATCTGTTGGACCTGCTTGTGTTAGTGAAGAGTTGTGTTATTCTGCGTATCCAATAGAATAGCAAATTAGGGACACCTTTTCCATGCTAATCAATTAGTCATGTAGATGTTACCACTTTCTAAAGAAGTGCTGGAGTAGCAGCTGTGTTACTTGTTATGAAAGGTTCGTGTGTCAGCAGACTCTGCATCTATGTTACGTTTTCTGCAGAGCTGGCAGCAAATCCTAATAAAACTTAATGTGAGCAAACATCACCGGTGAGGTGATAGGTTGAGATTAACTGCAGTGAAAAAACAATTCCATGTTAAGTTTTTTTTAAACTTCTCTGAAGAGTCACTATTATAAACACACCAATTTAAGGACGACTTCTTGCTTCTGTGAAAAGCAATATGAAAACTTGCAGAGAATTAATCTAAAGAAGAAAAAGTGGACAGCCAGCTACCACCCACCCTAAGTCTGGGCAGCTAAACTGTGCATAGGCCACGTTAGCACAGGGCTCAGTGGAAAACTGTACTGGTGCAAAAATATTCATCTGAATTAGACATTTACTGGGGAATCTATGTTGTTATCCCACAGATCTTTTGCCTTATTAGTTAGGAAAAGGGACTCAACTCTTTTTTTCCTTTTTCCTGTTGCAGTTAGACATAACTTGAAGGATAACATGGAAGGGACAATGTTCAACTGCATTCCAGAGTGGCATGAATGATAAGTTCCTCTGTCGTGTGGTGCACATACAGGTAATTGGTTTTGTTGTACCACACACAGAAATCAAGGTTTCCATGTCAAACCAATCTTTGTGAAGAGAAAGAGCATGTTAGCAAGGGCTGGTGCAGGCATGCAGCAGGTGTCATCCTTCTCCCTGTCTGAATAGGAGTTTGGGGCAGGTGCATGAAGCATCAGGCTGGCAATAGGATCTAAGGCTGATTGTGAGCTTTACTTTTTTTTTAATTTTTATTTTCTTTTTTTTGCTAGCTCAAATAGTCTGTCTTAGTTTGCTATCTATAGAACAATATTTTTTTGCCTGTCTAGCTCAAACTGAACCAAGTAAGTACATGTACATAGAGGTACTGTGTCTTTCTTGCTGAAACTTTGACTTTCCAGTAATACATGTTTTAACGAGTATGTTTAAACTCAAAACTTAGCCCCCTGCTGAGTTCTAATGTCAATTTCTAAAACAATGTCACAGTTGAGCTAAGCCCTGGTGTAACTAGTTTCCTTCTTAAAGCTATTTTTTATAAACAAGTGTATATAAATAGGTTTAAAATTGGAAAAAAAAAAAATCCTTGTTCTTAACTGTGTCACTGCTATTATTACATTTTACCCAAAACATATAAAATGCCTAACTTAGACTGCCTACATTAGAAGAAAACACTGTGTTTAAAGCATTTTTTTTTTTTGTTAATTTTATTGTTGTTGTTGTTTTTTTACATATATAATTTTCAGGACAATTTAATGTCATCCACTTATGTCAATGATTCAGCTGCCAAGAAAACTTGAGATTTTTCTGGTGTACTTGATGCACAATCCTCAGGCTTTCAGAGGCATTCCTACAAGAGTAAATGTGATGAACACAGTGGACTTCCAGTTCTGGAGAAGGTTTTTTCTGTAGCTCCTGCTCATTTCAGAAGAGACTCCAGAACCTGATGTGGTTTTCACACAGAGAAGGGTCCAGAAGAGGTGTAGGATGCAGGAATAACTTGTAACACCTCTGGGAAGGAAAATGAAGTGATGGTCTGTCTCAGACTGTCCTGCCTGCCACAGCCTTTGCCACAAGCACCACTGATGGCTGGTTAGTCTGTCCTCCCTCCTGCCAGTGTAGCTTTTCCTGACGCTTTCCACATGTGCATGCTACCAAGTGTGGAAGGAAAAAAAAGATTCAACCCACCAAAAAAGAAAAAAAAGCCAAGATCAGACCTAGAGCTCCAGCTCCTGGACTTACAGGATTAGAAACTCTCAGCTTTCACTTCTTTAACAAAGAAAAGTTTCTTTCTTTGGGAGTCCCCAGAAAACCTGGCAACATGGTCAGATCATAGTCTATGAAGCAATCCATGTCTTTGAGTCTGCAGGAAGCCTGAAAACCAGCTCTGATGCAGAAACTGGCTCCATCCTCCAGCGAGGTGCTTTCTTTCCTCCTGTCCCCTACGTGTGACCATGGCTGGAGAAGAGTCAGGGGTATTTGCAGCTATTTATTTTACACTATGCCAGCTCCCCACTGGTGGGATTGAGACCTGAGGGGGTGCAAGGAGTATTGTGCTGTCTGAGGCCTCTGTTAGACTTAATCCAGACTATTGCCCTCTGCTGCCTGAAAAAAATATCCCTTTCTGCTGTTGAGATACCATGAATTGCTGAGTCCCCTGCCTCTATGGTGTCAAGGATTTATTGCTGGTTCAAGTAGTCCAAAGACTCCCCCAAGCACTGTACCCTGGAGTCAAAAGCAGGTTTTTGTGTATTGTAAACTGGGCCCAGGAAAGACCTGTGAGCCTGTCCTTGCCTCTGTTATGAATTTCCTCAGAGCATGCCTGCAAGGACTTTTTTGGGCTATAAAGACTTTAGGATTAGCCAAAAAGGCCAAGAGAAACAGAAGATGCTTCCGTGAGGTGTTTTTAGCTGGACACTGCTTTAAATGCAAAACACTTCTTCTAAGATATAACTGTGGATTGTTTCCTGTTCTGAATCTTTTCTGTGATGATTCATCTATTGGCAAAAACAACCTGAAGAGTATGATTTTGAAGCACGGGAATACTCTGTAATCCCATCTTCACATGATTATTATTTCAGGCATTACCTGTTCATGGGTAGAAATATTTTCCACTTTTTTTTAAAAAAAAAAGCAAGTGGAGAATATCAGTCTGTTTTTCTTGGCTTTCTGTAACTAATCTGGTGATTTATCTGTGTAAAGTCTGACAATAAATTACTGGTTCCTATCACTTTATTTCTCAGGAAGAAACCCTAGAAGGGGAAGTAGCCATAGGCTTTTTAGCCCCAGTGATTAACCTCAGTGCTGACATTTGCTGTCCTTATACTGGAATAATGTTTCCTCTCCTTTTTCCATGTAGTCTTTTGACCTACTGAACACCAACCATTTATACCACTGACTTCTGTGACTGTGTCCCATCTACCCTTGTCCCAAACCTCACTTCTCTGGGCAGCTGCAAGCTGCCATCCTGTAGTACTGGTCTTACTGGGTTTTTAGGTTAACTCAGAGGACTCTTTCCTCCTTTCCAAGCAGGAGTTTGAAACTCCCATGTCATCTCTCCTAGAAGTCTCAAAGACATGAAAACTTTCCTTTCTACCACTGTATGTTCCTCTACCCATAAATGTGCTGCAGCATCTGTAAGGGTTTCCTTGCAGGGTTAGAAATAAAAACTCTGTATCCTTGAAAAGAAGGAATTTCTCTTCTTTCCAGGGAGAAAGTCCACAGGAGTCTTGGTTTGGACCTTGCAGCACCTGCCTGGTGCTGTGATAATGGACTTTGAAAGTTTTGATGTTGCTAAATTAGGTGTTCTTTTAGGTCATTTCAGAAGCTTGGATGGCTCTCTGTGACTGCACAGCTGGACTGATGGTAACTGAAGCACAGACTTTGCAGGTGAAGGAATATGAAAAATGTTAATAAAATGTTCATATTTTAAAGGCTTTATTCCCAAGCATCTGATTCTGGCTTAAGAAAAGCCCGTGAAAAAGTGAAGTAGGGGTTTCTAAGTACTCTAAAGTGAGGCAATGCCTATGTGATGGTTGGGTTGCTTCTATCCTTATGTCTGCCCACGGTGATATGGTCTTCAGTTACATTCCCCACAATATTTTATATATGTGTGTGTATATACATCTCCCCAGTGGCCTGTAACTTCAATGCAACTTTGATCTGTAATACCTTTGGTGTGCTCGTTAGAGAAAATGAAAGGTATAAAGCAATATGTCAAAGTCTATAAAATTGTCCTGTTAAAAGCAAATGAGACGTGGAATACTTAAATCTGTTAAGAGGGCTTTTTCATGAATCTGCACAGGTCACTGGAAGCTAGTGTCTCCCAGTACCCACTCTTTCTATTTTTTTCATAAGCTCATGGGAAATGCACAGGTTCTCGAGAAATACTTTACTCTCACAACTATAATTGAAGTCAGTGGACATTGAACATGTAATCTTCTACCAAAGTGGGACTTCTGTGCTATAGGATCCTGGATATCTCAAGTTGGACACTATGAATTACCAGATGATTTTGACCTTAATCTTACTATACCCGTCTGCTCCCTGTATGACAAAGTAAAATGCAGAAGATTCCTACAAAGCACCAGGAGATCAGTGATAAGCACCATGAAGAAATTAATTGTGCCATACTTGAGCAGAGGCTGAGTGATGTCCTGCAAGTACAGCACAGGGCCATATTTAATGAGAAGTATAAAGGGGAAAGACTTAGCTGTTACCCATTCATGGAGCACCACCCTGAGTGCATCCTAGGTGCATGATACACAGCAAGCCTTAATTCTTCCTAATTCCTGTGTGCTTCACTCAGCTACCCAAACACTTCCAAATTTCTTCATGTAAGTTGTGCATCCCTTTGCTTCGAACTGCCAAAGGGCCTAAAGTACAGGAGATCCATAGCCTCCAGCTCTAGTTGTCTAGACTTAATTTGCACAAGGCAACAGAGAATGAAGAATGCTCACTGATGCCAAATCAGATACCAGCAAGTACTTTGGCTCTGAGGTTTCATCGATATTTTCCATCAATTTTTATTTTTATTTTTATACCAAAAGCAACAACTTTTGTCAAGTTTTTATTGACTTTGTATCTGTCAAACTGCTTTTTCAAATTTCTAATGGGGTAGGAAGCAAAATACAAAAAAAAAAAATAGGCAAGTAATTTATTCCCCCCCACACCTATTTTTTTTTTCTCCTAAGTATTCTTTCTTGATATTATCTATGACTAGAAGTATTTTCTCATCTCTGAAGGCTACTGTCTGAATGAAATGAAGAAATGCTGTCACGTGTACAAGCATCTCCTGAGTAACTTTCAGACTTGGACAGGCGTACTTTAACTGTGGAGAAAGATTTAAGGACCTCGTGTCTCACTACATGCCAGAAAATTATCTTTTGTCACATTCTTCTGTGCAGATTCTATAAACTTTAAGGAGCAAAGTCTACCTGCTTTTCCTGCAGTTAGCACGCTTCAAACAACTCCCTCTGGCATCTTTTTTCCACTTGAGCCCTTGTTTCAGCAATATACCTGTAAGTCATGAGACACAAATCCATTGGAAATAAAACATTGCTGGTTTTGGAGTTCATAGACTGACTCCTACAAAACATGTTGCTTCTAGCCAAAGCTTGTGGTCATCTTGATTATGATTTTTAGAATGGGAAGTCTTCTGTGTGCAACAGGGTTAGAAAACAGCTCTGAGCCTTGCCAAGGGTATTCCATCACTCGGTTCTGCTCACAGTATTTTTAGACCTGTGTGGGTGAGTCTCATTGGGTCCCCAGGGTGGTCCCAGGGACCCTGGCTCCCTTTATTACATACAAACACTGAAAGCAAAGGCAATGTTGTGAATCAGTTCAGCAGCTCCTATGTTTTAGTGACTCAGGCCACTGGGGTGGACCAGTGCCTGACCTGTTTATGCTGGCCTATGGCCTTCTCGTCTTCTAGGAGCCCCTGGGGTCCCAGGTGACAATTCTTCAATTCATAAATTCATAGAAGATACATTTAAAGCTCTGTGCTTTGGATAAGAACCAGTTCCAAAGTGTTTAATAGTCCCTGAAGTAAAATAACCCTCTCTTGTAGGTTTAGATTCAAAGGGTCAGCTCTTTCCCAGATGTAGCTGAACTTTATAGCATGTGCTGTCTCCACTTGCTGGGAGTCAGTGTTTGCCCACTGCTCAGTGGGTATGGGGTATTGTGCCTTTTGGAGAAACAACCAGGAAAGAGGTAAATCACCCTGAGCAGGTGTTTCAAATTTCAGAAGAAAAGAAACAGTGAAGCAGAAGAGGAAGGAATCGTGATTACTCTTTTACCCTGGCACATTCCCTGTGCTCACTCCCTTTTAGCCTTTTTCCTTTTAGGAAAGGAAAGCTAGTTTCTTCGCTTAAAGAAATAAAATTTGAAAGCTGGGAAGAAAGAAGGACTAGGAATCCTCTGATCTTCCATCAGGAATGTGGGTACATTTAGCTTAGACTTTTTTTTAAAAAAATATGTTTTAACAACTAATTAATTCCTTAAAATTCAAAATGTGTTGACTTCTCTATTCTAGGAAAAAAAAAAAAAGCATTTTGAACCACAATGGATTTTCTGACACATTTAAGAAAGGTTGATTGAGACTGGGGTATTTTTGATTTGAAAAGAAACCACTTAGCTGCCTTTTTGCTACATATACTGACCTCCCACCTTTCCAACAGCTTCCTGCACCATGGCTTAATGCTGTTTCCAAGCCCAATTTGAAGGTCCCCAAAAGAAGACTAAGAGTCTCTTTGCAGTTCCCAGTTTGCTTTCTTTATCAGCCTCTTCTTTTCAAGGTTATCTTTAGCCTCATCCAGCATTTCAAGAAAAAAAAGTGGTGTCCTCTGGTATTTTTTTGGTACCTTGATGTAAGTGCTTGACAGGAGGTAAGCATCCCATCACGTGTCCTGCTCTTTCTATCCTGCCAGATGTCTGTGGCATTTAAAGATATGTTTTTGGAGCTTGTCCCTCCCCATAACCTATTGTTTAATGAGTGCTACTGGAAATATAGCAACAAAACTTAATAGTGAGATCTGAAGTTGAGGAGATGAAGCAGGGAGGATGGAGTAACTCCTGGGCATGACTGCTACTCCACAATGGAGAAATTTAGCAGAAAGGCTAAACAAGAAGGAGTTTGATGCATTAATTAAAAAAATGAGGGGCAGGAGGGGGGGAGGTAAGTAGGTGAACCTAGGTTTCAAAACAAGAATGGGAAAGGAGTAGAATAATTCAAATTGGGTAGAATGGAGAGAACTGGGGAGCAGAGGTCCTGGAAACACTGTCCAGACAGATCAGTCACATAGTATTTGCCTGTGCACAGGTGTTTTTATATGGGTACTGCTCACTTGAAAGAAATTAAGATGTTGCTGCCCACCTGCCAATTACCAGGAGCCAAATTTCCCTGTGTCTGAGGCAGAGCTCAGCAGGAACAGCTTTTAAACCACAGCACTCTAAGGAAAGCCCTGAAGACTTCAGAGCTGGAGGGGGGAACCAAGAAGTGTTTGACAAATAGGGTCTGGTTCACCTCTCAAGCTAGTTTTATATCAGCATTCACAAGCTGATTGTAATGGAGCTGCTCCTGATTTGCATTTGTTTAAAGGAAAGCAGAACCAGAGCTTTTTCCTTCCAGCAGTGCCTGTGGGTGGGCTGGCAGGGGCAGCAGCCCTGACCCCCCAGCTGAAAGAGCTGCAACAACTCCTGGTGTGGGAAAAGATGTTAAACAGGCGCTTAACTTCATGCAGAAGAGTTCAGGTGACCTCAGCGTGACTTGTTGGACCACGACCCAAGCACGGGAGGGAGGAGGTGCTGAAAACAGGCTGGGGGGGGGAAGGAAAGAAGAAGATTTTTCCACAGTGGGATAATGTCTGGGAGAAATCTCTGGGAATAGTTCTCTGGGAGAAGCATTGCTGCTTGTGCCAACTATGGCAGGAGTGTGCGGCAGCACACTGGGATGTGCTCTTGCGGGGTTCCCTGCTGCCCTGGCAGGGATTGACTAGGCATTTTCCATCTCTAGTTTCCTTCTACGATGCTTTCCAGCCTGTAGCTGCATGCAAAATCGGCAGAGACAGAAGTAATAGGTGGAGAAATTCCTCCCAGGATTTTACTGTCCATACTTTTAAAAGACTGCCCGAGTAATGAAGAGGCTGGAGGGAGAAAAGCAGCTGGGTCAAGAGTAGGGCAGAGCTCACGTGGAGGTTGGCGTATGGTGTCTCACTTTGGGGCTCTGGCACAGGAGCAACACGGTGGAGCTGGGTCCCTGAGTGCAATGACAGAAAAGAGGGTTCCAGACCCAAATCTGCCTCATGCTCTCTCCTCCTCACAGCTGCTCTCACTGGGAGAGGGAGGAATCCTCCAAAAATGGTTGCTGGCTTCATGCAAGGCTGGCATTTTACATGTTACCTTACAAACGATCAACCCTTATCATTTGTGGGCCAAACGCAGCCACCTGCCAACCTGCCCCTGTGTCACTGACCGTTCTGTAGTCCCTTGTCCCCCAAACCCAGCCGCTGAGCACACGGGAAGGCCGTCCTAAGAAAACGTTGTGCAGGTGAAAATGCCGCCGTTTAGGGGTTTTTTGGTTCGTCTCGCTCATGGGGACGGGGCAAAACTTCGACGGGGTTTTACGGAGACTCGGGGACAGCCAAGGGACGATGCTCAGCGGGGCGGGGCACCTCCTGCGATCCCCGCTGCCGCGCATCCCCGCGGGACTCCGCTTCCCTCCGCCCCCCGACCCCCTCCCCGCTCCGTCCCGGGGCGGCCCGGCTCAGCGGCGGGGCGGCCGCGCAGGCGCAGGGGGGGCGGGCGGCGGCGCTCGGCGGTTCCGTGCGCGGCGCGGCCCCAGTCCGCGCTGCAGCCGCCGCGGGGGCGCCACTACCATGAGCGGCCGCGGCCGCCCCGGCGCGACTCACGGGCACCGGGCGCACCCGCCGCCGCCGCCGGCCCCTCAGCCCCGTCGTCGCCGCCGCCGCCGCTGCCGCCGCTACCGAGCACCCCCGGCCCCCGAGCCCGGCTCTGCAGGATGCCGGGGGGCAAGAGAGGGCTGGTGGCACCGCAGAACACCTTCCTGGAGAACATTGTCCGGCGATCAAGCGGTGAGAGATCCCTCCGTCCCTCCATCCTTCCATCCATCCGTCCTTCCATCCACCCACCCATCCCTCCATCCGTCCGTCCATCTCTCCGCCGCCGCGCCCGCTGCCCCGCTGGTGGGTCCGTGCCAAAGCGCTGCCTTCAAGGAACGGGGTCTGCTGTGCCCCCGGGATCCGCGGGAGCCTGTTCCCCGCGGTCCTGTCCCTGTCCCCCCTCACCTCTTCTTACATCGTTATCCCTGTGAATTTATCGCCTTTGGTTTTTTTTTTTTTTTTTTTTTTTTTTCTGTGAGCCGCTTCTGAAAATAAATAGTCATCGTTTACATTTCTGATATCCTCTCTACTCATCGGGTCATTTTTTTCCTTCTTCTTGTTCTTTAATTCTTTAATAATTGGGCTTATGACTGTTGTCATTAAGTGTTTCAAAGTCTTTACGATTCTGTAACACTTCAAAGTCTGTGGGAAAGGAACTGGGAAAGAGGATGAGGGAGTGACTGTGATTTGGACCGTGGTAACCCAGTGGCTGAGCAGAAATGTAAAGAACTGTCTGCAGTTCCTCACCTACAGCTCTGTTAGGTGAATATTTAGAGGACTGGTTTAGGACTGTACAGCCATCCAGTTATTCTTTGCTGCTGGAGTTGGTTTTACCCTTTCATCCAGTGCAAAGCACTGATCAGGAGTACTGTGTACAGCTCCATGGAAGTTAGGGTGTTGCAGACCACCATCTCTCGAGGTGTATTAATGTAGATGCTGCTTTAGGCAAGTCTTGTGCTAGTTATGTTCCTTTTTCACATAGTCTTTGCACTGGCACATAACTATGGAAAGATATGAGTGTTTGCATAAATGAATTCTAGTAAGAGACCTCAACTTTGCATCTGCTAGAAGATATCTCCTTGGAAAACCCAAGTTTAGGGTGACCTCGCCATACCAAAGCATGACTGTGCCAGTGTGTGTCTGGGGCTGTGAGTGGGAAAGGTGGGCAGAGCAGAGCATTTAGAAAAGTTGGCATATGTATTATTAATCAAGACACTGATGTGATGTGAAATCCTGCTGAAAAGTGTTCCCTTTCACCTTTCTACTGCACAATTCTGCATTTACCTCACATTCATACTAACGTGGTCTGGTGAGCTGGCTTGAAGTTGATTTTGATGGCAGGTAGTGAATTAGTGATTCATTGACTTCCCCAGGAGCAGGAGTGGGATGAGGACCTAGAATTTGTTTTAAAATGGTGTATATGAAAATGCCAGCCTTGTATTAAGCCAACGATCCTTTTTGGGGGGCTTTCTACCTCTCATGTTGTTCTGTGTTTGGCAGCTGATGGTGTGTCAAGCTCTGTAGCTGCATGATCACTAGAAGCTAGTTTCCCACAATAGTGTATTTATTTACCAGATTATTAAATACAAGCTTAATTAATATGGGTTTATATAGCACTTTCCCTCTGACAATTTCAAAGCACTGGGTGGAATTTAATTACACTTCACAGGTCCTTATGGAAGAGGAGACACAAAGACATTCCCAACCTGGTCTTTGAATTGTGGTGTAACCAGGGGCTTGGGGCATCACAGTTGTTTTCCCAAGGTCATGCGGCAAGTCGGTGGCAGAGCTGGGAACATGGTTTGGGATCGCCACGCTTTTGTATCATGCTCTAATTAAATCACATATCCTCCCTGGTGAAAGCTCAGAAAAGCTTTGAGATGTCAAAAACTGCAAAAGCTCAGGCAGCTTTCGATCATTATACTTTAAAAGCATGTATCCCACTCCAGTTTTTAACATGGTTTAATTTGGGAGCATGAATCATGCTGATCTGGTCATTCATTCTGCTTTTTTTTCTGCCATTGATGATGCCTAAACGTGATGCTACAGAGGCAAATCTGCCTCAGTGGTCAACAAAGTGAAAAGTGGATTGAGGATTTGTTTTTAACTCACGTAAGTGGTCAGTGTTGTGCCCCCAGACGTGATTTAGTTCTTATTTTTGTCATGCAGAACATAACCTTATTTGTCCTTTATAGAAGTAGTAATTTTAATTGGATTCAGCACTATTTAATCCAAACTTAATGGTATCCAGTAGAGCAAATCTGGTTCAAGTATCCCCTGCCAGTGCTCAGTAGAAGGCAAGGATTTGGTCTGCTGGCTGTGTGTTTGGTTTCATTTTTATACTTGGATTCAGCGGTTTCCAGGAGATTTTTCATTGACAAGTTGAGGAACGGGATGAAGGAAAGACTGATGATTGTTTTTTGAAATACATCTTCAGCATCCTCCAAAAAAACTCCTTTCTATCACCTTTCCTGGTTAAAGAACACTCTCTTTTGAGATTTCTCACACTTAATGCAATCCCATTGCACTTCTTGACCATAAATCTTTTCTTAACAACCAGGAGGTTAGTTGTTAAGATAGAGGCAATATCTTCAATTCGGCAACAGGTACAGCTGGAAAAATTAGACAGGTATTTCAGCAGATAGGCTTTTCTTCAGATGAAATAGAAGCAATGGTTTCAAAAATTGAAATGTAGGTGGAGACAAATTACTTGAGAGTTGCCAGAGGTGGATCTGAATAACAAAATTTATAGACAAAATTGCAATAATTTTAAAATGTGGAATGTCAGAACTGGCATAGTGAGAACATGGTGCCCAGATTTAGTGTGGTGGCCAGCCTGGTGTTAAAAGCAACCATATATTCAGTTTTCAGTATTATTTACACATTTTCTGTTTAGCAAAGTTCTGAATCTTTCCTTTTCACCCCAGCTTTGGCTACAAATCAGGTTAAAATTGTTGGAGAAGCACTCATGGTGAGTCAGTCATGAGCAAAGCATCGAAGAGCTGAGTAGAAAGAAACAGGCTGGCCATGGCTCTTCTGTGCACTGTATGGAGGGGTGGGATTTCTGGGCTGTCCTGCCCAATGTTCTTCTCCCAGCTTATGTGTTTGAGAAGGATGGAGCAACTGATGAAGCAATGGGGGGGGGGGGGGGGTCCCCCATGGCGTCTCTTTGCCCAGAGAACCTTGCTTTTGGAGGCGACTTTACACCTTGGAGCTTATGAAGTGTTTTAGAGCAGTGCCATACTTTGCTTTTTGGACAGCAGTAGGTTGCAGTTGCTTCCCAAAGCTTTAGGTGGTGGATGGTAACCTCTATCTAAGCTGCTTTTCAGGTTCTTTGCCCACACAACAGCTGAGCTTCACTTGAGATGAGACAAAGCCTACGAGGAGAAGGCTTTTTTAGACCAGCTGCTGCTGTTGGTAAAAAGGGACAAGCCCTCAGGACACACAGATCTATCTTCAGGGTAATCTCAGTGCACTCTCTGCAATCTTTTTTTTTTTTTTTTCTTTTAAAGCACAGTGAAAATACATCGAGTAAAGATCTTATCTGAGGCTCACAAAGACTGATACGATCTCGCTACAGCCTTGGCTGTGCCCTGGATCTTAAGAACACCAGGTGTTTTGCTGAGCTGAAAGAAGAAGTGTTTCATGAGAGCGCTGGGTTAAATCACATTAAGGCGCCTGCCTTTCACTGCCATTAGTATTTTGGACTTTTAATAAGGGCCTTCCTTAGGGCAATGTTCTCTCCTAAGATGTTCTCAGCAGTCTGTGCCCGTTATTACTAATATTACTGGTTGCTTCCTCAGTGCATTCAGAGCTCCTGCTGATACTGACCTTGGCTCAGCCTCGCGGAGGTGCAATGGGTATAGAATTGGGCAAGTCTCTAGAGCAGAGCTGGGCTGGAGTGCAGAGTGATCTGTCAAGTTGAACCACGCACAGAGGGGCAGAGGAATGTGTGTGTCCTGCCTATTCATCTTCACCCTTCACATATTCTGGCAGCAAAAGTATTAAGTTTGTGTTAATGGCATAATTTGCTTTTATGGTAGAGGAGGAGTTTGGGAAAAGGGGCTTTGTGGCAGTATGTAATAAAGAGCGCTAGCAGTCTGGAAGAGGGGTTTAATTTAATGAAAAACTATTAATAGTCTCACCTATATGATAAGAGTCATCATTATTGTTTACTGTTTCTGTTGCAATAACTTTTAGAAGCTTCCTGCAGGATGATGGGTCTTTCAGGTCTTTCACAAATGTTTTTTGACACTTGAGCTGAAATCCTGGCTCTGTAAGGCTTACGTGGGAATTTTACTGTGAGCTTTAATGAAGCTAGCATTTAATTCCTGGCCTTTTTCAGCTTTCTGCCATGTTGCTACAAAGCAGTTTCTTCAGACAGAGCTTTACACCCTGCTGGGTCCCTGTGACTTTGATGGGTGAAAGGATCAGCCCTGTTTACAGGTGACTGTGTTGGCAAGATAGGTTACCCAGGAAGGGGGAGAGAAATGGGTGTCACATCTGTAGCACTGAGACACCTTTTTCGTTTTTATTACGCTGGTATTACAGACAAAATTAGTGTCTGTTGTCTCTCCATGTCTTACTCGCCCATGTAGCATACCTGATGTCACTCGCAGGGTGACAAAACATTGTTATCCTCATGGGACGTGATACATGTGGGCTTCTCTCCCGTAAGTTAAAACAATCTGCTTTTTCATCTGATCCACATTAAGTTACACACTCTGCAGAGAGAAAGTTCTTTAAAGCAAGTTACTTCAAGTTTACAGGATGTCTGTCATTGGGGATCCTCTGAAAAACTGCAAACCTCAGCGGTTCCCTAAATCTCTACATAAAGATGCTATAAACTGTGGGGTGAGAGTTTCCATCCTCCAGCTCAATTGACTGCGGAGAAGTTACCGAAGGGGTGACCAAGGAGCTTATGTCATTAGGGCTTTCTGTGGCATTCGAAGGCATAGGGTTCCTTTTGCAATTCCTATGACTGCAGGGGGCCCGCTGACATGTAAATCAATGCAAAGTGGATTTTTACACTAAGAACCGTGGCTAGATGAGATTTGTGAGGAGTTTTCAATTGCAAGTGCCCCGTTTTCCTTACTTTTCAAATTGGTTTGCTGAATGCAGAAAGATTAAGCATATCTGACTGCTGCTGCTGCTGAAATAGGGGGAGTTTTGCAGGATCTTAATTTTTTACTTTAAAAAATAAAATAAAATGCTTATGGCAGCTCTATACCATTGTATTAATGTAGAAACCCAAATAACATCGTATCATTAGCTAAAGGAATAGCTGGATTTCCTTCAGGTCTGATCAACTCCTTTGTGAATTGTGGATCTTCTTTTTTCTAATATTTCTTTCTGTGCGTGTTGCTGGGATGGGACCGGTGGGAGAGACGTCGTTCTCTTCTGGGGGATGCTTAAGCGCTGGTGAGCACTTGCCACAAGAGGTCACTGCAAGAGTTGTTGCATTCCCAGGTTTATGTTTAAAATCTGAGAGAGAAGAGAAAAATGAAATTATTGATTTTTTTAAAAATTTTTTTTTTTAGAGTAAACATCCATTTTTTTTAAATTGCTTTTGGAAGGAGTATACAGCCAAAGAATAATGTCAGGACATTAAGTGAGCTGTGGTAATATATTTAATTAGCCTGTTTAACAGGGTACCATTTGGTGGTTAACTGGGATTTTAAGTTACTCTTTTGGAAAGCTAAGGGAATAGTATTTTCTGGCTTGATAAAGTTAAGTAATAGAAGAAGATTTTGGAGTTAGCACTATCATAACCTGTTTTTTTTTTTTTTCAGACAAAAAAGTCTGATACTTGTTTAATCAGCACACTCAGTGACTGGCAATTTTAAATGCCAAGCCCTGGGTAGCCCAGGTAGCCAGGGCCTGATCCTGCACTCACAGGTGGCAGTGGGAGGGGATCCAACTCCTGGCTTGTCCATAGCCCCATGGGAGACTTGCCCAAACCTCGGTACTGGGCTGGGATCCGTACTGTTGGTAGTTTTGCATCAGCCACTTGCACAAAGAGTGGAGCACAGGAGAGACAGACGATTTTCTGCCAAAACAGGTTTTTTGAGATACAGCCAGGCTGTGTGAAACTGCAGCCTGGACTGGCTTCGGGCTGGGGGTTTGCAAGGGGAGCCCCTGTGTCTGGATAACTATTGGTACCACAATTTTCTCATTTGGGAACGTGAAGCAAGCGCTCTCCTTTGTTTAAAGCTAGAAATTTGATTTTTGGTTACTCCCTGGGGGTGCCTGTGTGCCTTGAATGAGAGCTACAGTGTGCTCCAGTTTAAATTTAGTCTCTTTACGTCTATGTTATATTCTACATAATTTTAATAGAGAAGAGATTCATCGGTGGCATTTAGGTGATAACCAGGATAGGTGAGGATTAGTTTAACTCCAGTATAAATGATTGTGTTGGGGAGAACCTGTGGTCAGAATTGTATGAAATGTCATTTTGTAGGCAACTCGTAGAGACTCTCTCTTGTCCTTATTGACTCAAAACCCTTCCTGGGGTAAATGGTGATGTGCCAGAATAAAATCAGGAGACCGTGCTGTTTGTGAGCTTTCACATTCAGAGGGATTAAAGTTAATTTTTTAAGATTTCAGGAGGTAAATTCCAGGCAGACTCTAATCTTTCTTTTTGAGCTTGCTTGCTAAATTGCTGAAAGCTGCTGTGTTCCCAGCCAAGTGACTTACACGTGGATTTAATATTTCAGCCAATGCTGGATTATTTATCTTTTATTTGAAGAGCACTTCTTTGGGGTAGGAAATAGATCGTTTTAGCATAGTCAGTATGGTGGCATCTTGCTCTGGGTTTAGCCCTCTTTGCATTTTCATAATATGAGTATTAAATAAAAACAACACTGGTACAGAGAGGTGACGTAAAGAGTTAGTCCTTTGAGAGATTTTTTTTTTTTCAGGCAAGCAACGCTTAATGTGCTGGAGAAATTGGATGACACTGATGTTTTGCAAGCTTTAAAAACACCAGGGAAATAATAGCTTTGTTAGAAAACAGCTCCATGGTTTTATAGTAAGGAGTACAAAGCGCTGGTGGAGGTTGCTGCTTCAAGCACCGCGGTTTGTCTGCAGCCGACCCCAGCACTGGAGGGACGTTGGTGCCCGTGGAGGCTCATTTCAGAGGGCAGTGGCTTCCAAAAGGGTTTAGGATTTTCTATTGTATTCTGTGGGGATACAGTACATCTTGAGCATGTGATTATGAACAGCACCAGTGGAAACAGGTATTATCAGGGCCAAGACTTGCTCAGGAGAGCTAAAAGAAAATAAAAAATGAGCATGTTTTTTAGGACCCCCCCTCCCCAACACGCACACACACAGAAGCCCCATGAGTTTTCCAAGACGATCAGCAATACGCTGACCCTTTGTACTTATGAGAGTCAGCTGACAGCAGTTTTAAGTGGTTTGGGGCTTTTATAAAACAGCATGAACAAAAAAGGCAAATTCGAGACGTTTCACAGACCTTGTCAGGACTGTGCTCCATTTGCTCTGCAATGGAAGGGTGGTAATTCTGAAGGACAGTTCTGTGTAAAGTTGCTTGAGTTAAGAGTTTTTTCCTAGATGGAAACATTACTTCTTTTTATTATTATAATAATTATTATTATTTGTGTTCTACAACTGCTTCATTTAAAAAAAAAAAAACCAACCCATCTTTTCAATGGTGACTTTTCTAAAAAAGTTTACCTGCTCATTTTCTTGGGATGAGCTGAAATTCTGAAATGGTGATTTAAACAATTTTGGTCACAAGTAGTACCCAGGCATTCTTGAGAAAAGATGATTAGAGACAACATTTCTCATTTGGCTAAGCATATCTCCTGGAATGATTTAGCTGTTCTTGCTCTCCTGTGATTACATAACTTGAATTTTACACTGCTCTGGGCATTTCGTTGGTTAAAGAAAATTGCTTGCACAATGTGGTCTCTTTTTTATTTTTTTTAAACAAAACAAGGCTTAGCGCTGCATTGAGTATTAGCTACTGCAAGATAGGGTAAGATTAAAAGCTTGCTGCTCTACAGCAAAGACTGCCTTTATACAAAAGAGCCTTTTTACAAACTAGAAGCCCAGCAACAGCAAATAGAATGCCTTTAGCAATTGTTTTCTTCAATTGTGCTTTCTAACCTGAAATTTTGCTAACTATATACTTCTCATACCCCAGTTCCTTGCCATCAGTATTAAACCTTGTAAATAGGAGAGTTGCATTAGTTAATAAAAAGCCTACTGACTTCCTAAGAAGAATCTAGCAACTCTGAGACAGGTGAGTCTGCTGGCTGAGCCCTGCTTCCCCACTCTGGTGTTCAGACATGTCTAGTCCAAGAAATTATACAACCTACAGATTTGTGACTTGGGCTCTCTACAATATATCAGAAAGGGGGATGGGTGGAGAAAATGATTGGTGGAGGCAATGGCATCAAGACAAGCTTACAAATAATAAAAATTGATTTTTATCTCTAAGGAAATGAGAAGTGGAAATGTGTTTTCAGTGCATCGGAGAAACACAAGCAAGGATGAATGCATTACCAGACTAATGGTGATTTCAGGCTAACCATCATGCAAGTTTTGAAGTTAGCTGCATGTTCATGTGTTCTGAGTATGAGATATCACCACATGGTAACCTGGATCACAGTTACATAGTTTCATATACTGGATCACACCATTGGTCTGTCAGATTTACTGTCCTGCTTTCAGCAATGGCCAATGTCTAGCAGACCAGGGGAGAACTCCCCAGCCTCCAGAATAAAACACTTGTGAGACTGGGTGCTGCTGTACGTGGAGAGAGAAGCCTTTCCTTTCTGGGCCACAGCACAGATATTGCCCAGGTTTTAGTTACCAGTGTCTTACTGCAGAGTGTGAACTGTATTTATGTACTGCCATCCATACCTTTGGCTATCCTTGGCAGTCACTGTTGTGATACTCTTCTTTCCATGAGGTTGAATACTTAAAAACTGAGTAAATTCAGGTGTTCTGGTGCAGTAGTGGCTGAATTTGATATGGTCTAATTATTAGTAGCTAAACTCTGTTAAGAAATACTTGTCCTTGAGAACATCTCCAATATAATATATTCCTTAAAAAAACCTAGCTTGCAGAATACAGCTCTTGTGTATTGAATCCAAGAGGAAGACAGCTGTGGAGATCCCAGAGCTGGTGTCCTTGCTATGCTCATCGCTCTGCAACTTGCAGACCTTTAGTTGGCTCCTTTTTCTTCTGAAGAATGCACAAAACACCAGTCTTAGCTCTTGAAGACTAGAACAAGCAATGAGAGCTTGCCTTTCCCATGGAGTCTGAGCCTGGCTCTGTCTGGCAGAAGGCATCTGCCCTGGGGGAGGCAGCCCTTGGAGTGTGGGATTGCAGGACTCATGCCCATGCTTTAGAAAAGACTGATGGTGTAAAAGTCCTTTGACTCACTCCAAAAAAGTGACTTGTATTTCTGTTGTATTCTGTGGGGATGCAGTATGTCTTGAGCATGTGACTGGAGTCACTGTAAACAACACCAGCAGAAGGAGGTATTATCAGGGCCAAGACTTGCTCAGGAGAGCTAAAAGAAAATAAAAAATGAGCACATTTTTTAGGACCCCCTTCCCTAACACACAAAGGAGCCCCACGAGTTTTCCAAGATTATCTAAACAAGACTGCAGCAATATACTGATCCTGGAGAGTCAGTTGACAGCAGTTTAAGTGGTTTAGGGCTGAAGTAACGAATTACTTTGGAATTGGAGTGTGGAACATCAGGGGAAGGGGAGGACCAGGAGTGAACCTGGGATTTGATGATGGAGGTGCACCCAGTGCTTGCCCCTGGCAGATCATGTCCCTGGGCTGCTGTCAGGTGAATAGCTGTGGTCTGGCAGCTGTTTCCTCCCTGCTGCCTGCCATGAGCATGGATGTCTCTTAGGAAGGAGCAAGTCAGGTCTGTAGCACACTTGCCTTTCGTTGTACCTTGGATGATGGCTTGGCTTGTGCTAAGAGGCTGTTACAAGACTTCACCAGAGAGTCACAGCAGCAGAGCATGGGGGACATCAAGGTGCCCTTGGCTGAGGGTCCTTGCCTTTGGCTGAGAGCCCTTGCTTTGGAGCTGCTGGGAAAGGAAGCCAGGAGGAACATGCAGCCAGTTGTACTTGGAAGGAACAGACTCGTGTTTGCTGTTAGGGCTGTGGAAAGCCAGGGAGATTTTATGTAATGCTCAGGCTTTACTCCATGTCTCCTGCTTCTTGTAGCCAGGGCATCTCCCTTTGGGTAGGAAAGCAAATTTTTAAAGTCGGTGTTTAGACTTAAGAATATTTGTGATGGATTCAAATAAATTCTTTGAGCTTAAAAGTGTTAGACTTCAGAAACTTTTGTTTCTTACATTGGTTGGCTTTTAAATATTTTTAAATCTGCTTTTCTACAGAAAATCCAATAATCTCCAGATTACTTTTTTTTTTAGAAATTCATGTTTAAAAAGAAAAAAGAAATACCATTTTTTTCAGTGCACTTTCCTTGTTCAACAGAATGTTTGCATAAGAAGAGTGTGTGTAGCTCATGCAAACCCCGTGTCACTTTTATGTGAAAATGAATGTGTGCACCTGAGTATATGTCTGTAATTGGCATAACCATTCTTTACTCTTAGGAAGAAAATTTGTAAAAATCTCCTTAATTTTTTTTCTCCGAAAGAACTGCAGAAAGGAATATTTCCTATAGTTTCTATACAGCAGTGATTGTTAATAGTTAGATTTTAATAGCTTTTTAACATCGATGAATGGGACCAGTTAATTCCATAGTTGCAGTCAAATTAAACTGAGAACAGTAAAAATAAAGGAAACTCCAAAGACCATCAGAAACTACAATTTGAGAATCTCTACTAAGTGAAAACACTATTTCTGAAACAAAATTGGGAATGTTTATGGTGTCGATGAACATAAAATGCCACAACGTTATGTTTAAGCAAAATGGGTATTTCCTTCTTTGGAAATGCCTTGCTAAAAGCAAGGATGGAAGAATCATTTCAAACTAGTAAATAAAACTATTTTAGGACTAACTCATACTGTATTGGTGCCAGTCTGTGTGTATAATCTGTAGGCACTGACTGAAAGAACAGATGACTGAAGTGATATTTAAACCTGAGTTCAGCCTCCTAGAAATATTCCCTGCCTGTATTTTGTACGTACAGCAATGGATGCACGTTACTGGGATGAGCCAAACCCACCTATTTGCATTTTTAATAGACTGCCACTGACATTCAGTACTTATTTTGTGTTATTTCAACGTGTAAGGTCCCTTTGGTGCTCATTAGTTCCCCAATCATGCTGAATTTCCACGTGGGTCACTTAATATCAGTGCTCCCAGGCGTGATGTGGCTCGTGGTTTACCACGAGATGTGGTGTGGGTACATCTCACCCCTCCCCAGCAGCTCCCAGCACTCTCTGTCCCTCATCCCAGGGATGCTGACTGTGTCCTGCAAAACAGACTGGGACCTGACAGGTGGAAAAATTTATTTGTCTTAAGCAAAAGAGTTGTCATCAGCTTAGGCACACATACAGTTCAGCATGTACAACTCTGTTTGCAAGTTAATTTAAGGTTGATTTCAAGATACATATAAAATGAAAATCTAACGTGATACCTTGCCCAGATGTGAGTAAATGAATCCTTTCTAAATAATTAAAGCATTGTTGCTTGTATCAGTATTTTGGGGTGCAAGAAGCTACTTAGGTTACTAGGAGTTATCCTGTTTCATCGCAATTTCTTTTCTGATGCCCATTTTGATTTTATTTCCCTCTGAAATTTCACGATAGGAGTTACCACCGTGAATAACTCTGCATCTGCGGTGTAACACACAAGGGATTTAAATGTACTTTGCCACTGACAACAGCCCTTTCTCTCTTTATCTTTTCAGAATCCAGTTTTTTGTTGGGAAATGCCCAGATTGTGGACTGGCCCGTAGTTTATAGTAATGACGGTTTTTGTAAACTCTCTGGATATCATCGAGCTGACGTCATGCAGAAGAGCAGCACTTGCAGGTATGCTGGCTGGCTGTTCCTTGCCACTTGGTGCACTTTAAAAATTATAATATGCTGGTAAGAACAATGAGTTTTTGGGAAAAGAACTGGTGTAAGAAAAGCATTGTTTTGCAGAAATTAAAGTACTGAAACAGGCTTTAAATGAATGGAACCAGCAACTTAGCCACGACATGGTAAAGCACTTGAAATTTATAACATCAATATGAATGTGCTCTAGCTAACAATCCAATAAAGAATGTGGGGGTTTAGGTAATATATTTCAAAGGCTTTTTTTGACAGATTTTTGTTAATTCTCCTATTATGATGTCAGGGGGCAGTGGGCTATTCTGTAGCCCATGTTGGTCCCTGTTATTACACACACAGAGCACAGTAATGTGCAAACTACATCTTTATTCCCAAGAGAGTGATTAAGCTGATGATATATTTACTCAAAGCATTGCAGCTTTATGGCTTTTTCCTTTTGTTGGTGGTCTTTCAGGAATGGGCAGCTGTAATTTATGGTTAGACATGCATCTGCGCCTTGTCTGCTGCATCCTTTAAAAGGAGATGCTTTGGGGAAAGACTAAATCCCTAATGTGTGTGCATGTGTGTGTGTGCCTGAGGAAAGTAAAGGAGGGGCAGAGGCCATAAGGAATGGCTGAAATACACCTGTGTGTAGGTTTTCCCTTTATGCATTCGGGGAGTGACCGACGCCAGGACGCTGGGAGGAGGGGGCTGCGTACCTACACTGATGATTTTTGGGAGATGGGTGCTGCCAGACATGATCATCAGCTGATGCTTCAGCTGGCAGGAGCAGGGTGGGCAGCAAGCCTGTCCTTGGGGGTCAGTCATTGCAGACTCCAAAAAGCATCGTGTGCTGATGTGTGGTTGCTGTGCTCAGCTGCTGGGAAGGGGAGGAAGCCTTTGGGGGGCCAGGGTTGCTCTGTGTAGCCAGTTGTCCTCTAATGGGCAATGGAGAAGAGATGGGCACGTGCTGCTGAAATGAATTATTCATTCACACAGGAGCAACAAAGTCGATATATTCAGTGGGGCTGAGAGAAACAGCCTTATCACTGCCCTCCCGGATATACATCTGTGCTTTCTCCTTTGCTGTCTGCTATCCTGTGTGTTGAACTGTGTAAGTTTGCTGTGAGCCAGCACTTTTACAGTCTGTGCACATTAAAATAATTACAAATACAGAATGAGATTGTAGGAAAATGTTAAGGACGTGAAGGTTTAACAATACCTCTCTGATAATGGTTCCCCCCATGCCTCAAATACTGAGGGGATCAAAAGGTTTATTCCATCTGAGTGCTTTTTGTGAATGTGATGGGCTCTAGTTACCATTTGTAAGGATCCTGTTTTGACCATGTTCAAGTAGATCATGCAGGCAAATCACATAGATGCAAACTCAAGGAGGAATTATTGTGGAAAGTTGAATTGGTAGCAAAGATTTTTTTTTCTTTAATTTTCATACTATAAAACCATCTGGATTTTGGAGAGGCCTCTCTACACTCAAAGCATGGCTAGTGCTCCTTTTCTGTCTGGGTCTTAGCTGGTGGAGTTATATATGCAGTGTGATGTTTCCTGCTTCTTAGGAGACATCCCAGTCTTTGCAGATTAGAGGAGAGCTGGAGGTTTTTTGGTATCTGGGCTATTATTTATAGTATTTTCTGATTCAGGCTCTCAGTCCAGATGTGCTTTGTTATGCCCAGATTATGTTACATTATACATAAAAATTGCTATATATATAATGTTTACTTTATTGCTCTAAGGCAAATGCAATGGGATAAGAGTGCTATGGTGCCACACCTTTATTGCAGGTTTTGGAAGGGTCTGTTTTTACAGCTTTTTAGTGCCAAAAGTCCAACCAAGTGAAAATACACAGGACAAATGATGTAAATCTAGCCCCTGATTTGAGTTACTGTTGTTACTAATAATGAGTATGATAAAGGACAATTTATAAATTTTGCAATATTTGGTCAGTTTGCCCCTGCCTATAAGTTACAGCGCCTTCAAATCAGCTTTCACCCATGCTTTTCTCCTGGCTAGTCCAGCAAGTATTCACTATATCCTCTTTCTGTCTGTGCCACCTCATACCCTACACTGGGTCTGCCCATGTGTCATAATTATATTCAGCCTCAGTTTCAGATGGTCTTGGCTGATACCCCTAATGCCCTTGAAGGGCAGTGAAGCTTATGAAGGGTCTGGAGCACAAGTCTTATGAGGAGGGGCTGAGGAAATGGGGATTGTTTACTCTGGAGAAAAGGAAGCCAAGGGGAGACCTTCTCGCTCTCTACAACTACCTGAAAGGAGGGTGTAGCGAGGTGGGGGTGGGTCTGTTCAACCAACTCACAAGTGACAGGACAAGAGGAAATGGCCTCAAGTTGCACCAAGGGAGATTTAGATTGGATATTAGGAAAAGTTTATTTACTGAAAGGGTTATCAGGCATTGGAACAGGCTGCCCAGTGGTTGAGTCACTGTCCCTGGAGGTATTTAAAAGATATGTAGATGCAGCACTCAAGGATATGGTTTAGTGGACATGGTGGTGGTATTGGGTTGGCAGTTGGACTTGATGATCTTAGAGGTCTTTTCCAACCTTAATGATTCTCTGATTCTATGATACTGATCACAGGGAGGGGTGGATAAACTGAATGCACTGGAGGTGTGAGTCATTTTTGTTCCAGCTCTGTATTCTGCAGTTGCAATATGTCTAACCTTCAATTCACCGTGCAAAAACCCCTGCCTGGAGGTGCACCAACAGATCAGTCAGTATGCAGGAAAACCACTTGTTTCATGCTCAATTGCCCACAGTCATGACAGTGTATATCTTCATGAACACATTGAAAGAATAAGCAGTTATAAATCATTGAAATCCAGTTTAATGTTGCAAGTATCAGTATTTTCTAATATTTTTGCTTATCAGTTAAGCTCCATATTCTCATCAAGCCTTCAGAAGAGCAGCAAGCACCCTTTGTGTGACTGGTTAGTAGACCCACCCCGGCATTTTACACTTGGCATTTACTTCAGGATTTGCTTTGCTTACCCTTCCTTACACCCGAGAGCCTCATGCTGGGCTGGGAGTAGCTGGTTTTGTTTTTAAAGAGGAAACCTGCTCCTAGGTCCTGTTTGTGCATTGCCTTCCAGCTGTACAGGGGGATGGAATTGGATCTCCTTGCTGGAGCAGTTGTTTACAGGGAGCTTTTCCCTTGAAACACTTGCAATGCTCCAGTCCGCATCTCTGCTGTCCCTTGTTTAAATTTACTGCCATTACAAGTGGGATTAAATAAAACCTCTGTAAGTGAAATTCTAGCTCCAGTGAAGCTAATGGCAAAATTCCCACCTTGTTCAAAGAAATGGGATTTTGCATGGTGTGTACAGTGTGCTGGACTTGAAAAAAGTTAGATTTGCTACTGGGATGTCACCTCTGTGACCTGATTTTTGTGCCACCTTGTGCTGCTAAAGCTGTGCAAAGAAATCTTGCTGAGCATGCCCGTGGGACCCAGGGAGCTGCACTGTTTCCCCTTAGAAATGATGCCTGTTCTTTAACTTGCTCTCACGGTTTAACCTTCAGCCAGCAACCAAGCACCACACAGCCGCTTGCTCACTCCCTCTGGTTTGGGTGGGGGAGAGAATTGGAAGAGGGAAAATGAGAAAACTCGTGGGTTGAGATAAAGACAGTTTAATAGGTAAAGCAAATGCCGTGCAGGCAAAGCAAAACAAGGAATTAATTCACTGCTTCCCATCAGCAGGCAGGTGTTCAGCCACCTCCAGAAAAGCAGGGCTCCATCACGCGTAACAGTTACTTGGGAAGACAAATGCCATCACTCCAAATGTCCCCCCACTCCTGTCTTCTTCCCCCAGCTTTATATGCTGAGCATGATGTCATATGGTGTGGGATATCCCTTTGGGCAGTTGGGGTCAGCTGCCCCAGCTGTGTCCCCTCCCACCCTCTTGTGCACCCCCAACCTACTCACTGGTGGGGTGGTGTGAGAAGCTGAGAACTCCCTGACTTAGTGTAGCACTGCTTGACAACAACTGAAACATCAGTATGTTATCAACATTCTTCTCCTCCTAAATCCAAAACACAGTATTATAGCAGCTACTAGGAAGAAAATTAATTCTATCCCAGCCAAAACCAGGACACTTGCAAAGTTTTGAAGCTATTGTTGTGTACCTGCATTTGCTGTTCTTCCTGGGTAGATGTTTGTTCACGGTAATTGATGCCTTTTCATCCAACGCTTTTGGATGAGCTGTAAATTGGATGCAGGATCATGTACCCTCTGTGCTTCACCTGTCCTCTGTCCTGGATAATTCCTCAGAAATAGCTGTTAATACTGCCCTGTGCACACACTGCAGAGCTGGAGCTGTTCTGATGCCACTGCTCTGGATCCTGACAAAGAACAGAAGAATACTTTACAAAGCTTCAGACGGGGCTTTGCTGTGTCAAGGGATGCTTCAAAGGGAGGCGGGAGCCCAGGCATCTTAAATGACAAATGGTCTCTTTCAGAGAAGGGGAAATTATCTAAGATTGTGCCTTTCTCTGAGTATTTCAGTAAGTCTTGTTTCTCTTTGATAAGTCTATTTTCTAGGTAGTAAGATTCCCAGTAGCAGGATGGTTTTGATATTTATGTCGTGTACAGTTTGCACTGAAGGCACTCGACAAGCACTAAGTAAAAAAAAAAAGCAAACCATGAGGCAGAAAAAGACAGAGTGATTGACTGGAGAAGTAGGAGTCCCTCCATGTGTACAAAATAGGACAGACTAAATTAAAGTAAACCTGTGATAAGCAAAGATCTTATATAACTGATACAGTGAGTGGCTTTGAGGTTTCTTTGGTGCTGTTAAACCTTCTGAAAAATGCTTTTATTATTCCACAAGCCTTTAAAATATATCTTTATAGGTGAAAATAATGTAAGATGTGAGTATTACAGGTTTACTGCAATAATAAGCTGCCTTTAATTTAAAACATAAAGTTAATTGATTGTATTCAGCAGCACTAACTGGTATCATCCACCACTCAGAATGCCAAGTACAATTTGTCGTTTTAACACTAATTAATGATGACTTTCTGTATTATAAGCCATGTAAAGTCAAGCACTTTAACAAATTCTTGTTATTTTTCCCTTCAGGACTAAGAGAAACATTGTTTTAAATCTCAAGAAAACAAAAATAAAAAGACAATTGCACAACAGGCTATGTGAAAACTACCAGCTCTTGTTTTGTCTTGCAGGCAGGAGAGCAGTCTGCTTTACTTCACCAGTGCGTTAAAAAAGGTGTAGATTAAAAAAAGAAAAATCAAATCAAACTCTTTGTTGTCATCTCACGTATAAAAGGTTATCAGCTGAACTCAGGAAAGAAAGGCAGGTCATTTGAAAATGTGCAGTAGGCTGTTTTGCATTTCCTAAAGACAGACGTGCATGTTATGATAAGTGGTACCTCAATGAAGCCTTGTGCCTGGGGAAAACCATTTCCTTACGTCAGTCGCCGTAGTGGCGTCTCCGTTACAGTGCTGTCCCAAAGGTAACAGTTATGACATGTCATTTATCAATAGCTCTCCCTGTGTTACTGGTGAAGAAGCTCCTGTAGTGACATACAGCTGTTGTAGTCACTCTGGTGCCCCACATCTGCCTCCATCACCTGTGCTGGGCAGCACCTAATTCTGGGAGCAGCCCCATTACCTTCCTTGGTTGGCTGTGTGAAGAGAAGATTCATGGTCTGGCCTTCATTGAGGGTTTTAGTGCTTGCCGAGTGACTAACCACTGTACTGTTTTATTGTTTCTTTCAGAACAATAGACATAAAATAAATGTTGATTGAACCTTTGGAGGTCTGTCGATCAATAAAGAGAAGCTGCGTTGAAACCACAGAGGCAATGATAGCTTTTCTTTTCCCTTTCATATTCTCAGGGTTGTCTGTTGTAGGTTTCAGCTGAAGCTCAAACTGTTTGTGAACAAAGGAAATGGAAAAAAAAAAAAAAGGCTCATCAATTAAAAGTATATTCATCCAAGTGACTGAAAGCTTTTATCCCACGTTCTGTTTTCCTTCGTTCTATAATTGGGAATTTGCACAGAGTGGTCTTTGCTTATTTTTAATCCAAGGGAGAACGACAGTAAAAGCCTGGCTGTTCCCTTACAGAGACTTTCAAAAGTAAGGTTAGGGGGTTGGGTTTGCTTACACCAGCTGAAAGCCTGACCTGGAAAAGAATGCAAAGATGAGATGGTCAAGTGGCAAGAAATAGCAGAGTTAAAATTACATTTTTATATTCTTGGTCTGGAGAGGGATGATATTCCAAAAACATTTTAATGTTTTCCATATTTTCACTTTAATATTAAAGAAATACAGTATACAATAAGGAAAATGATGGTGAATTTGGTTATGTTTGGTAGTAGTGCAGACGTAGCTACACTGAGACAACTCATCCACTTGCTTTCTGTGCTGAATTTTCAGAGAATTACAGTCATCACTTCTTATTGGTTAAAACATCCCTCCTTTTGTAATCAGTATTTAGTAGAAGAATTCCAATTATCTTATTGTTGCAGATGCATCTTGACAAGATTAGATTTGTAGCCATTGATTCAGCCAACAGCATTTACCGCCTCTCGCAGAAGCCTTCTCAAGAGGATTAAACAAAATTTGGGAGATTTTAGAGGTTTTGTTCAGTTTTCTCTGTTTTGACAGCAATATTCTCATGGCCTGGAGCTGTGGCAATAATGGTTTTATAGGCTATCAGCTCTCTTTCTAACCATATATCCTTAAAGACATACTCAGAGAAGCACGTAATGAAACGTTACGATAGATTTATTTGCTGTCATTTACAGGTAAAATGTGGTCATGGTTACTCACTATTGTGGATTTCCTTGTGACAGTTTTTAAATATTTAAATAATAATAATGTATAAATCATAATTAAACACTGGTAAATGACACTTAATAGCATTTCCAATGCTTATGCTGTTTAAGGTGACTGTAACAAAGTTGTTGTTTGTCTAGAAAGAAGAGAAACATTTTTTCTTTTTCAGTTTTATGTATGGTGAACTGACAGACAAGAAGACCATTGAAAAAGTCAGACAGACTTTCGACAACTATGAGTCAAACTGCTTTGAAATTCTCCTCTACAAGAAAAACAGTATGTATATATTTGTGTATGGTGTTGGGAGTGGTAGGGCATATTTAAAGTATAAAGTAGACTAAAATAAATTTTCATTTTGGCATATGGATAAGTTTGGGGCAAGATTTGGAGAAGAAATGGGTGTTTTGGTTGCCACAGCTCAAGAAAAGAGCTCTTTTTTTCAGGATGAGTGTTAGTTTGCCAAGAATAGTTTTTCCCTGCTGTCTCTAGCCTGACTCCTCCTTTCCAAAATATATTTAGTTTTGAGGATTGTTTCCCTAAAGGGAAACTAACTGGGTTAAGTGAAAAGAAATCCTGAATGAGGTTCCCCCACATCCCTTGGGGAACACCTCCATGTCTCTACAAGTGAGAACTCAGACCCTGGCTGCCGTAGGTGGATGGTCCCAGCAGTGCCTCTGTGATGTGTAAACCAACACGTGTGAGCTGTAGTGAGAGTACTAAATTTGGTGTATAACCCAGGGAATAATTAGAGAACTAGGGAATTTTTTAACTGAATGAGATGTAGGCCCTAGGTCCCTTCCTCTCGCTGGCATTGGGTTTACAGGAGGTTGCTTGAACCAGGGAAAATTTTCTTCAGTTTGTCTTAACCATGAGTCACTCCAGTCACATTTTCTGTCCTGCTATGTATGTGGGTAGTACTTCTGTCTTATCAATGTTGTAGCACATGCTAAGCAAAACCTACACTGTTGTGTGGTCTCACCCTGGACTTGTGCAGTGTGGACATCTCTCCTGGGCTGGTGGTTTAAATTCCTGGTGTTGTCGGTGAAGATGAGCAGCCTTCTCCACTAGCACAGGCCATCTTCCCAGTGTAGAAAGCCAAAACTGTCACATGAAATGTGCTCCAGAAAATCTGGTTCCTCTACACCAAGCAGACTAAGTCTAGTTGACTGAGTCAGTGGCCATGTCAAACACAAGCCAAGAGCAACCTTGATGGAGATACTTTCTTTGGCTTGGCTTTCCTTGCCCAGTGCAGGATGTAGTTCCTGGGGGGTCGGAGAGCTTTCCCTCTGGTTCAGCTGTCTGCAGCCCAGTAGCTGAGGCCACATTCCCCCTTGGGAGGACATCAGTGCTGGCATGGAGCACATTGTTAGGGTGACGCTGGAGGTTTCCAATACATGTTGTGGCTAAAGGAAGATAACAGTGTACCTTGGGAAAGAGCTAACTGAGCCTGACTGCCCTATTTCACTGCAAACTCATATAAAAGTTTAATGATGTGGAAGAGAGCATCCCAGATACCTCATCTTCTTGAAAAAAACCTCACATGCTTTATGCTTTATTTCCACTTTCCCTCTTTAGACAAAATCTTCCTGTACATGCACTTAAACAGTAGGAAATGCCTTTAGATTTCTCCAGTTCTGCCTGCTTCAAAGCATTTTAGCCAACACTTTAATTAAAAAGAGAAGCAAAACCAGCTCTGAAGTCCAACTGTTTCTGCAGGTGCTCAGGCGGTCTCTCCAAATTACTTCTTTTCGGTTCCTCAGCATATGGACATGTCTGTTCTCTAAATTTTCTGCTTCTCTGCCTGTTTCCTGTGCAGGTCACCTGGACGTCCCCTCACATTAGGGGAATTTCCCAGAACAGACTTGTGTTGGGTATCTTTGCAGGTGGTGGTGCTGAGCACCACCATGCCCTGTGATTTCTGAAGAGGATCCCAGAGATTCAGTGCTCTCCCCAACCTGGCTTCTCTTATTAACTGGGCTGGCACCTCCTGTTCTAGCATAAGCCATTCTTGAACTAAATTCCTTTCTATTTCATTTAAGTATAAAGAGGAAAGCCTTTTCTTGGTGACTTTTCTGTAACAAGCCAGTTGCTTTTTGCTTTGGGTTGTGAATTGCTTGCTGGAGCTTGATGATGCTTCAGAGATTTATTAAGCTGCGGTTGCCTTAATGAAATCTTCACCTTTGCCCAGATCTCCAAGCCTATATTTTCCATAAGTTATGCAGGGTTACAGAAGGACTTTATGGAAAAGTCTTCATTTTCTTTTCAAGCTTGAGACAGTTCCCATCGCTAACATCTGTTGCCAGCTTCCTTCTCCATCACCTGAAGCCCAGAACTTCAACAATTTGCTAACCCTAAGAGGATCACCTTTTGGCTCCAGTTCAGCATTTGGTTTGCCCAGGGTTTGCTTCCATTTGTCATATTCTGAGCCTTGCAGAAGAAGGTTCCTCAAGAAACTGCCTACTTATTCTTCTATCCTTCAGGCTGAATATTGGAGCACATAAATAAATAAAGAATAGTATCTGCTGATATGAATCAATATACTTCTGCATACTCATGTATATGAATTTATTTCTGCAAAATGTGGACAGTTGCTTTGTGGAAGCACTTGTGTTTGTCACCTGCTGAGACTCTGCCTATTTCCTTTCTCCTGCATGGAGCTTGCAGAGCATCCTCTTGCCCACATTTTCAACCTGGAGGTTCAGAGGTGCTGTGTATTTTTTATTATGTTCCACAACCTTTTCTTTCTCACCCATTCTTTTATGCTTTTGGCAGAGGGAGATTTTGAGATTCTTGGATTACTTTCCCATCCTTCTTTCCTTCAGCACAGAAATGATCTTTAAGAGCTGCATCCATACAGCTGCTGGCAGCATCCATACAACTGCTGGCTTCACACACCCCCTTGCCATTTTAACCCAGCTAGCAGGTTTCAGGTTCAGACCTGAACATTTGCTACAATTTTCTTCTGCTTTGCTGTGTTCCTTCCTATATAGTCCTCAGTGCTACCCACCCAGCTATTCACCAACCATGTTAGGCATGCATCTATATATGCATGTATGTGTGTGTGTATATATATATATATACACACACATACGTGGTAACACTCAGGAAGCCTCTTTGCCTGCCTTTGCCCAGATTTCTGCTACTACAGCAGTAACCACCTTCCTTTCCTCTGTCTTTGATTTTTAGCAGTGCTGTTGTACAAGTTATATTGCCTACTTCCTTTCAGACCTTTTCAAAGGGTGCTGATGAGTTGCCAGGTATAAGTGCAAGTATAGTATTACTCCAGAGAGCTTCAGCTCTGTTTCAGACATTATGAAAAGAGTCTTTTATCTTGGGTTAGCAACTGGGAATTGAGATAATCAAGTAATCAGCATAATAGCTTCAGAATTATCACAAAAATTAGTTCCCCATCTCTCCCACTTCTCCAGTTTACTGCTAGTGAGTTACTGGTTTAATCCCAGTTTAGCCATACTGCATTTTGTCATAAACCCTTGTGGATTTTAACCTTCCCCACAGTAGTCCTAGTCCAAATGGGTTTTGTTGCTCTTTGGGCATCTATCCTGCAGTTCCTGGCACAGCTCCCAGACATGGTGCATTAGAGGAGATTTCGAGGCGGGGGCAGTGGTGCCCATGGGATAACAGTGGGCAAGTGGCTTGTCTCAATGTGTCAGGCTGGCATTCAGGCAGCTCAGGAGAAAAGCCATTATGTCAACTGGCTGAAAACACATCAAATCCCAAAGGTAATTAGCTGGCTGTGAAGGCATTTATAGTGCAGTGTGTGTTAGGTGCAAGTTTGGGAGAGAGGGGACATTGCCGTGGGCATGGAGCTTTGCTGGATGGGAATAATCTCTGACATTCACATCCCTGCAGGTGAACAGGATATTTCTGAGCAAATTACTTAGTCTTTTAGGATTTCACCCCTTACAGAGCAGACCTGCATGTACACAGGGGACCGCCGCGTGCACTTCAGCCTAGGAGGGAACAAGACCAGTTTCAGCTCCTGAGCACCTGCAGGAGTCCTCTGTGAGGACTTAACCAAAAGCCATGCTAACCACTCAAAAACCATAGGCATTTTTTTGGCTGTTTATTTGATGAGTGGTAAGATTTGAAATTATTTTGTATCTATATTTCAAAAGCTAAATAGAGATAACTGCACTGGGAGAGTGTTCCAGTGGGCTGGACAGTGAGGAGGTGGGGGGTATGACCTGAAACACAGAAAGGGAATTGACTCTCCTGATTTGTCCTGATAGGACATTTACAGTCTATGGATTAGCTTAAGTAATCTTAAATAATGGAGTAGCATCAAATTTGGAGCATTTGATAGTATACTCCAATAGTTTTAGATTTGATAGTTCCATATTATGTGAGGAAGGAATCAAAGATACCATCCATCCATTTTTTTTCGTACCTGCCTTCCCTGCAGACACTAAGTTTCTGAGATGTGCTGGGAAAAAAAAAACAAGAGCAAGAGAGGAAGAATCACATATTTTTTTTTCGGAATGGAGATTTATAAAGTCTCCTGTCTCTGTTTATTGGATAATTAAATTAGTAACATTTCCCCATTTTAATGAATCTGTAAAAATAGGAATATATTGTTTTCCTTCAGGGAGGTAAAACTAAAAGATCTGGAAAATGTATAAATATCTAGATATGATCCTAAACTGCATGAGTATTATAATAACATATAAATGATGAAATATTCTGTGTATATTTGGCTTGGGAAAGTTTGTGCTACACCACAATCCACTGTCACCTTTTTCTTTCCTTCAGGAACCCCAGTTTGGTTCTACATGCAAATTGCACCCATAAGAAATGAGCATGAAAAAGTGGTTTTGTTCCTGTGCACTTTTAAGGATATCACTTTATTCAAACAACCAATTGAAGATGATTCAACAAAAGGTAAATATGAAATACAGTATTTTTCTTTCATAAATGGTGAAGTACATGTTTGAGCTCAATCCTGTGACAGAGACATGTCACGCCTATGATCTGTGTCTTGAATTCAAGAAATGTTTTGTGACCTGTCAGACTTTTGATACCACTCTCCTAAATTACTGCTTAAAATTAAAATATAAATCACCATGAGTGGAAATTCTCTAACAACATTTTGCCAGAGTAATAAGCCTTCCTTGCTCTTTGTAATTGCACTATTTTTTCACTGCTTTTGCTCGTATTTGCTAAAAATCACATAGTTTTTGAGTCATTTTAATGCTGTGTTGTTTTGGGAGACCTTTCTCTTAAGGGACTGGTATCTCCTTTTTAGCAAAAAAATAATTTCAGCTCCTTTGTGCTGAGACATTGATATTTCCTCCTTTTCTCACTCTTGGAGTTTAAATACAGAAGGAACAGCCCATTTGGGTCCTTTAGAACTTGCCAACAATGATGACTGTGTGGCAGTGGACATTGTACTTGTTATTTAACAGCTGCTGGTGATGGTATTTATTGAGTTGTGCCATGCTCTCATCACCTAACAACCCATGACCAGACCTGCAGCCTTGCACAAGAGAGAATTGGTGGGGAAAGATGCAGAGAACCTAGCAGCATCCTCTGCTTTGGTAATCAGACCTGTGTCTTGGGTCAGGTTCGTGTGTGTGTTGCTTTGGGTAAAATAATGCACATACATAAAGAAGGACATTTATACTACAACATCCACATCCCATCTTTTCATGGAATTTGCCTTCTGTTGATTAATTCCTTGTTATAATTTTCTCTTCACACTTGGAGAAGGCTTGATTTCTCACCAATAGCCATGTGTGTTTTAAGCTACATTCTTTAGAAAAAAATTGGTGCCATTTGAATGCAAACAGGGTTTAAGCTAATTTTTTATGATCTAGATAACACTTATTCTATGTCTTTGGATAACTGAAAAGTAGATTTGTAAAGATAGACTTAAAATAAAACAAAAAAAATCTTCTCTTTGGGCTAACACCAAATAGGAGAATATTTGTCTAGAGAATATTATCAATAAAGTTGTGAGATCCTGATATGATGGCTGGGAAGGTATTCCTGTAAGCCTTACTGCATCTATAATTTAGTTAGCAACCTGCAAATGTTCCTTTATTTCACTTTCAGCTCCATAATGTGGAGTTCTTTTGCTTGGAAGTAATCTGAATTTTTTAGGATAAATGCCAGTTAATTGAAAGGAGATTTGTAGAGATCTTAAGGCATGTGACTGACTCCTTGCTGCAGTGTATATAATATATCGTGGGAGGTCTTCAAGGGGAAAGCCAGTCTTTGCAAGGATTGTCACGTAGGATTTCCTATTTGATGCTTTCTGGGAGGATCAAGATGCATCTCACATGGAACCAGCCCCCAAGCCCCTACTTTTCACCGGCTCTGCCGCAATTTCTGCAGACGTAGTTGCTCTCAGGAGTGTGTGGCTGCAGCAGGACAGATAAAACGTATTGAAGGTGGCTCCCAAATGCAGAAATGATGAATTTTGCCTCCTTTGGATTCTCAGCCCTGGAGGGCTGAGCTCTTCCCCTCCCTGTCTTGTGGCTGAGGAGGAGGAGAATCCACCTGGCATCCATTATAGGAACAATATACGTTCCTATGGGAAAGAGTAATAGCTGTGAAGTGTATAACTTGTGTATTGCTGTTCTCCTGTGAAAGGTACCATTAGTTAAAATGTCAGGTATTAACTATGAACATTGCAAAATATTGTGGTCAGCAGCCAGAGATTTGACTGTGTATTTAAAGAGCACTTCTGTCAAAGTCATACTTTAAAAAAACCCAAAAAATCCCAAACACCACAAACCAAAACACCACAGAAGGCAGTACAGCCACATCTCTCAAGTGCCTTGAAGGCGTATGATTGGAGTCTGAGGAATTTGCTCAGGGTGCTTTAATTAGAGCATTGATTAACATTGATCCATATATCCAACAAGCTCCATAATTCTGAACCATTGATCCGATTTTTCTTCTGCTTTTGCATAAATTAGAGCTTGTCTTTTATATTCTTCAGAGGAAAAAAAAAACATATTCAAATATTTGCATCATTTTACTACAAGGGTGTTGCATTACCCTCTGTCTCTCAATTGGGTGGAGCTGTGGGATCCCCCAGCACCAGAATCCCAGTATTGTTTTGTCAGACATAGTGCTATGAGAGATGCATAATTCATTGTCCTTGCAGATAACATTACAATGTGTTTAGAAGCTGTCAGGCCACTTTCTGTTTGAATGATGAGATTGGTAAACATATATATTACAATTTAGTGGAGAATTTTTAAACTTTTGTAAAAAGCATTTCAGTAAAATACTGCTGTTGAGTGCTGGGATTAATCATTGAAAGGGCTATTTTTTTTCACTTTAAGAGAAGGATTTTTCTTCAGAAATTCTGCCAGGACCATGCAATACATAATACATAAGTAACTATGGTGCAGATGAGTTACTGTCTATTACTTATGGGAGCTGTAAATTTGAGATAAAAAATTCAACAGAAATAAAATATTGATGCCATTATGCAATAATCTCTCCATACCAATATATTCTGCACTGTTCGAAGGTGTCTTGCTTTGTTGTGAAGCTTCAGTATATCACGCTCCTATGGGGTACAAGGATTTAGTATTTGAATCATAACAATGAGTGTATCTACACTGCAGGGTGTCTGTGTGTCCTGGCTCCTGGAAATAAATGGTTGGGTTTGCCAGATCTGATTGTGGTGGCTGTGACATGGTTGGCATCTTGTGCAGACCTTGCACGGGTAGCTGTGGTTTTGGGGAACTGGTAATGGTGCCCCAGTCCTGAGGATACAGAACTGCTCAGAATTGAGATGCCTGTTGTATTTGTGAAAACAGGACATACAAGTAAAATAAAAGTTATCTTACTACAAAGCACATTGCAAGGGAGAAATGCTTTTTTTTCCTCCAATAAAGGCTCAAAAACATGCTTGTTTACAGGCTCAGAACAAAAAATACAGTTGACATCACATGGATTTGCCCCATGTGAGCAAGGGGAGTTAGAGAGGTCTGGGGCACTGTGACAGATGGTGCATCCCTCTGCTTACCTGTGTGCTCCTGTTCACTCTGTGTTAATGCTGTCAGAAAGGAGGAGGAGGAGGAGGAGGAGGGGGCTTTGGTTGAAGGAGAGAGTGAAAGTAATGAAAAAAATTTCACCCTGGAGATGGTGAATTTGTTGCAGTCCAGAAAGCTGTTGAAACTTACTGGACTGCCAGCAAGACTGGAGAAAAGGGATATTTAAAAGCTACCTTCCTCTAATAAAATATAGTGGCAGAGGTCAAAAACCTTGTTTTCTGAGAGGGCTGATGGCAGTGGGGTTGGAACTGGATGATCTTTAAGGTCCCTTCCAACCCAAACCATTCTGTGATTCTGTAGAGACAGTTTGACACTGAAGATTTGGCTGACTTGCTTTCTTGTTACCCATGCTGGTATCATCACTGAGTGATGTGCAGGAGACCTGTGATGTAGAGCAATGTAACAGTGACCAAAAAGCACTTTTGTATCCTTGTAAATGGAAAATTGCTTTAAAAGTGTCTAACCATGCTAAAGTGTAAAAAAAAAAAAAAATCCCAAAAAACAAAAACCCAACCCCCCACATTTCAAATTGAAACAGTGAAGATGATAATGGAAGGAAACATAAGCCACCATGTGTTCCCTTCTGGGGGAAGAAGCTACCAGCAGCTGTGTGATGTGGAGGGTAGTGAGGATACCCTGCCATTGACTTGGTTTGTAGTTCCTAGTGTCCCAGCTCCTGAGTCAGTGGCTGGATGAGCTCTGGATGGTGGCAGCGTGGAAGAACAGGTGTGAGAATTAGTGATGGAGTAGAAGGTGTTGCAGAAGATGATGTCCACACTCAGTGTTTGCTGGGACAATGCTTTATTTTCCCATGAAGGAGCTGTGCTATGTTTTGTCTGATCCCTCTTTCTTTCCTTCTCTTGTTCCTCTTTGGTAATATGAACATTTGTCTGATCTGGATTCAGTACCAAGCAATAGGTCCTACCTGTAGTGGTGGATGGCCAGATCCCCAGGTGTCCTGGCTGAATGCCTTACACAGCAGAGCTGGAAGGCCATTACAAGCATATGGAAGATCGTATTCTGTATTTTCTTCCAGAGAATAAAACCCAAAGAATCTTCTTTTTTGTGTTTGTACCATTGTAGAGTCACAGTTGGATGCTTTTATCAGCTTGCTGTGCTTTTATTCTATCTTTACCCAATGGCCTTTTAAAAACATCTGAAGACTTTCAATCCCTCCAAAGGCACACAGTGGTAATAATCTTATGTTTATTTGTCAGAAAAAAATGAAGTAATTTTTCTGGGCCCTAACTGTTAGAATGGCAAATAAGGCCACTTAAATTGTTAACAACATTTGAAGCCAGAGTGCTGTAGATGATATTGAACTGCAAGTTTAAGGATAGAAAAAAAGACCGTCATTTTTTGGCTAATAGTGGGGTTTCACCTAGTTGTGCAGTGGCTTTATTTCCTTTGTTGTCATCAGAGAAGAAAAAAATGTAGTCTCTAGGTAAACGTGGATTTATTTTATTTTATTTTATTTTTTGCTAGGATTCTCATTGGTTATCTTGAGTGTCTTTTGAGTGAAATATCAGGTATGTCACCTGGTGGAAGTGATTGGAAAGTTCTGGTGAATATTGATGGGATGCTGAATTAGGATGCAAGGCTGTTAATGAGACCCTACAACTCAGGACCGTATGCTGTTAACAGATGGATCAGGAGATGGCACAGCAGTATCCTGAAGTGGTTTTTTGGTTGGTTTTTTTTAACTTGATAGAGCCAGACTTTCATAATCAAGACTGTCTGGGACAATGGTGTAATGCTTCCAGCGCTATAACTCTTAATGGTTATATAACTCTCTATAATGATACAACTCTATCTCGAAGTGTGACAGGACCATAAAAAGTGTAGTAGTTGCAGAAATATGCACTTATGCTTGCTAATCCTTGCTAAGCCTGTAGTTCTGGTCCTTTTTTATCTTTAATAAGTGCAAGTTATTAAGGATATATAACTAGTTGCACACGGGAACTTTTTTCCTTGAGTGAGTATCAGTCCTGGTGATAATAGAAGTGGGTGGAGGGATTAGAGCATGAAAATGAAGTTTCTACCTTTCACTGAAGCCCAGTGTACCCTGTTGAATACATCACCTTGACAGTAATCCATAACAGTAATTTAATAGGTCACAATTTGGATATCCTTCCCAGCCCACTTTTCCAGACCTGTAGTAAGGGTATTGGTGCTGCTACAGAGCCCCATTTGTTGTTGTGCTGTTTCTTATTGCTCTAATCTGCAGAGTTTCACTCCCCAGTGCCTTCAGGCACCAAGGAGATCACCTCCATCTCTCCATTCTCCTCTGGGTCTAGAGTGTAGAGTCCAGGGCCTTGAGAAAGAACTTTGTGGGGGATGACAAGAGAAGTGGTCATTTGCCAGGACAGCAGGTGGGCTTCCAGTGTGAAGAATAGACAACTCAGAGGAATGGTACTAAAGTATAATCTCTTGGTATTTAAAACCATCCATTTTGGATGGGCACAGTTTGCTAGTAACCACGAAGACCCTCTGAGGTTGCTTTGCTCCTGTTCCTGCAGGACAAGCATCCCTGTTATTGTCTTCAGTGACAGGATGGTGGCACTTTTAGCAGCCACTGCAAAGGCTGAACAATCGTGAAGAGGTACTTGTTTTCTTGCTCCTAGGGGTGTGAATTGCTGAGGCCTGAGCAGTAGGCCTCAAACCAAAGCTGACCTCTAGATGAATCTTGCTACCCAACGCTATGTAACGAGCTCATTGATGAAATATGCATGCTCATTAGCAAAATATGTAGTATAGATGAAATATTATGAGAATATGTTCATCTTGTTCTGTTCAAGGGTATGTTGTCAAGGCTGTGGAACCAGGTGTCCAGCCTTGTTTAGAAGTATGTGTTCACAGCTGGGGAGATAAAGGAACTTCCTTGGCTGCTCCCTGGGCCCTGGCCAGGCCTTGGTTGGAATTCCAGGGGAGAGTGATCCATCGACGAGGCCGTGAGACCAGGTGTCCGGCCTTGTTCAGAAGTAGGTGGTCAAAGCTGGGTAGATAAAGAACTTCCTTGGTTCCTCCTTGGTCCCTGGCCAGGCTTTGGGGAGCAGCCAATGGAAGAAAGTGACCAAAATAATAATTTCCCAGATGCATCTCGGATACTGGCCAAATCCGGGATGCGCCTGAGCGAAGTGAAGCCAACCCACCAGATGTTGCCTTACTTTTTCTTCACGTAATTTGTTTGTTAAAGTGTATAAAAGCAGGACCCTCTCACAGTGAAGATGGAGACCTCACCTACAAGTGGACACACTGCGTAGGACTTCCCAGTTGCCGGGAAAGGTTCTCCAGGTCCTTCGCTGTGATCGGGGCTCCCCAGCTGATGTACGGGTCTGGGTGATGGTGAAGTATTGGGGCAATTGGTGATGCATCTTTCTTAATCAGCGTGCTGCTTTCTCTGATGTAGTGATGATGAGGTGCATTACCCTGTTTATCTTTGTACCCTGCTTATGCCTTTCCTTTTCTACTTTAAACTAAAGTAGTTTGTTTTTATTTTCAAGTTGGTGTGTGTGTCCTTTTTGCTAACCCCGTCAATTAGCAAAACAATTGGCCTCATGGACAGAATCTGAACAAAATGTTGTTTTTTAAATCTAAATGTGAATCAGCTTAGTCTGAAATTCGCAGGTCAGATGTCCCCTGTAGTTCGCCGGCTCCCGAGTGGGCTAAAGTTGGAGGACTGTGCGAACAATGGGAAAGTTGGCTGAAAGCTGCCAAGCTGCTGGATGTAGTAAAATGCATCCAGACATTGTGTATCGAAAAAGAAATTGTGGTTTGGGAAGATGGGGGTGGATTTTGTTAACAGCATACAGGAAACAGCACCAACAAAATGAACGATTGTTGTTAGAACGCTCCCGTATGGCACAACAAATATGTGATTTGCAGAATCAGATTATAATGGTACAGTGCCAAAATAAGTTGCTTGCTGGTAAATTGGATGCTTATCAGCCTGTAGCCGAAAAAGCTGCAGTAAGAGTTGCAGAGTATAAATATAAGAAACAAAGGGGAAGAGTAAGTCGTAAGAAAGTGCATTCAGTGATTGCAGGAGCAGGTGTACAGTGGGATCGCGAAAAATGGGTTGGAGGTATTTGAGATTCTACAGATTCTGATGAGGCGAGGTCCCCAGATGAATTTGTAGATGAGAGACTGGCATGGAGATGGAAAATGGAATTAGGTGATTATAGGCAGCAAGTAAGGAAGGATGTGGTAGAGGATTATACTCAGCATGAGATAAATGATATAATTGAGAGATTTAAACAGAGACTGCAGGAACCCCTGCTCTCTTGGATGGTATGTTTGCACGATCAGAGAGAAGCAGAGGTAACCCTAGATTCAGTGGATTCCAAGAAATTTGTAACCTTGAGTTCGGATTCTTTTGTGCAAGATGTGTTCTGACAAAAGATGTGTGATACAAATCTCCTAGCCTTGGTGGCTCAGGGGTGCAATAATAAGTACCCCACAGAGAATGACTGGCCAGGTGCAGAACATCCATGGTACACTTTGTGAGATTGTATACAGAGAATGAAGGAGGAAAGGATGAAATTGGCTATTTTTATCGGAGATGCTGATACTATATGTGGAATGTTTTGTCTTTTACTATGAGAAATGGGGTAAAACTGCTCCACCGGCATATAAAAATGTAATTATGAGTCTCCTGATTAATGAGACAGGAAACCCCTTTTGTGAGGTAATTGAGAAAGTGCAGCAGCTGGGTGATCTTGGGGAATGGGGACCCCGAGGGAGTGCAAGAAACCGAGATACTTGGGACAGCTCTAGGAGCAGTGAAAAAGAGGCTGTCTCGCAACAAAATGTTTACAGCTTTATTAAAGGATGGTGTGTCCCATGAAGAAATCGACGGGGTTCCAACTAATGAATTATGGAGAATATATAAACAGAGAGGGTTGAATAAACCTAGCAAAAAAGTGCAAAATTCTAAAGCAAAAGACCCAGGTACAACTCTGCCTACAGTACCCACTCTGGAGCCCCAACGGGACTTCACATCTGCTTGCGGATGGCTCCTCGCAAGTGGATCAGCTTTTCTAGGGGAGAAGGAGGATTGGGGACCATATTCTGACTTGTACCCTTGGAAAGAGACTAGGGAACTAGTCCAAAGTAATAAACAAGAATAAAATAATGTCCAAGCTCTGGTGCAGTGAGCATGGCAGGAATGGCAACCCCATGTGAAGCTCCAAATATTTTGTAAAAACTGGTCCTCACAAACAGTAAAAGCCTTAACTGACACTGGAGCAGAGACCTTCTTAATGTATGGAAACCCCAAGAAATTTAAAGGGCAATCTGTAATTATTACAGGTTTGGGGGCAGGGGGAACAAACTGAACCTGTACAAATGCAAATAGAAATGAAAATAAGAAATCTCCCAAAATGATTGTATTGCAAGTATCTACTGTCCTCATAAGTGATTAAAAAATAAACCCTAATTTTACAGTCAAACAAGAATCCCCAGTGCGGTAGGGAAAAACTTTAGCTGAATTAACTCCTTCTGAGAAAGAACATGCTTGGTTCACTAACGGATCAGCCAAATATATATAAAAAAAAAGTTTTGGAAAGCATTAGCTTATCATCCTCATTTAGAAAAAAATTTAGAAAAAACAGGAGATGGGAAAATCAGCCAATATGCTAAATTATATGCAGTGTATATGGCTTTGAAACAAGAAGATTTAGGAGAATGCTATTTATATACTGTTTCTTGGTCAGTAGCTAATAAGTTAGCTACCTGGCTGCCAATGTGGGTAGTGAAAGATTGGAAAATATATTCCAAGGAGTTCTGGGGGGAGGAACTGTCAAAAGGTATTTGGGAAATAGTACAAAGAACTAAAGTAACTGTAGTCCATGTTGATACTCATAGTAATATGGACACTTTAAAACAACTTTAGAATTCTGTTGCATATAATCAGGCAAAAGTTTCCCAAGCTGAATTGGAGTTTCCTCAGAAGGAGGATCATGAAGGCTTGGTGATGATGAGGTGCATTACCCTGTTTATCTTTGTACCCTGCTTATGCCTTTCTTTTTCCACTTTAAACTAAAGTAGTTTGTTTTTATTTTCAAGTTGGTGTGTGCGTCCTTTTTGCTACCCCCATCAATTAGTAAACAGAGTGATGCTCCAAAGCCTTATTTCTGTCCCCATCCTTTCTTGCTTTGCTGCTGTCAGAAACCCACCATGATGAAGAAGAGAGAATTTCCATAGTCAGGGCTGTTTTGTTTCTTTTGCAGAAGTCAGGTACTTTTTTGAATCTGGTACTGCCTTTTGAGGCCTTTGTGTGCTCCATCAGTAACGCACAATGCACATTAACTGTCTGTAAATGTCTGGAAGTTTAATGTGCAATGGAAAAGAAATCCCTTTTAATAAAATCTATCCCTGTGAGAGATTGAGTTAAACTGGAAGTTGATCTTTAAAGCAGTAACTGTAGATGGATACACTTTCTATGTAGAAATCTGAACACTCATAAGCCATCTACAAAATAAGAAGTATAAATATAGTAGAGGTAGAGAGTTTAAGAGTCTAATCTGTGTATCACAGGTCATTAACATTTCACTAAGTTACTCCTCTGGTGAATCCATGAACTTGTGTGTAACTAAACCATCTGCTGCAGACAAACATTCAGTATTGATTTAGAAGTCTGAAGAGAATGAGGATCCACCCCATTCTTTTCTTTCTTTTTCATTGCACTTTTGGCTTTAAAACAGTGTCATATTTAAATTAACCTGGCTTCAGCTTCTTGCAGTGGCATCTTCTTATATAATTTTTCCACTGTACTAAAAAAGTCCCACTAAGGCACTTACACATATAATCAAGTTAACGCTCCACCTTCTTTTGATAAAGTAAATGAGCTGAGCTCCTTAAACCTCTGTGTAGCCTGAATTTGCAGGTCTGGTGATGACAGATGCATAGGCATTTTAGCTGCACTTTAATGCAGCTCATTGTTAGCAGGAGGGACGAAGCTGTGGTGGTGTGGATTTCAGCCTCCCAGCTCCCCCGTTAGTTTGTGCACCACTATTGTAGCCAGGTGGGTTCACATCTAACTCCTCGATATTGCCCATTGCTCAGCCTCTCCAAACCTAGCTCTTACTGTTGTATATCCAAGGAGTAGGTGACTTTTTGCCAAAGCAAGCCATATGCTGAATTGCTCATCTACTAAGACCTCTGGATCCTTTTCAGAACTGTTCTTTATTAGGGACATTTTCCCCTCCTCTACTGGAGATACAATTTGCATTGCTTTTGCCTAGATACCCGATTTCCATTTAAAACACGTTTTAATGGCACATGCCCAGTAATCAAGCACATCATCCTACATGACTGCCCTCACTACTGTTTAACATTTCTCTAATCTTTCTGTCATCTGGGCATTTTATCAGTCATTTTGTAATGACTTTCAAACCGTAGAAAAAAAGCACTGAGCAGAAGGGAGCCTGTCCACTGGGGTCCAGAAGACTCTCTAATATTTTTTTTTCCATTTTCCACTACTCCTTGTTTGATATTTGCCAGATAACAAGTTCTTAATCCATTCAGTAATTTACTGAACTGCATAGTCTCAATATTTTGTCAAGAGTGTCACATAGTGTCAGTTCAGTGAAGATTACCATACAAGAGGATTTGGCCAGTGTATGGCTCTTGGGTGATTGAAATGCAGCACCAGGATGAGATGATGTAACGTGATGAGCATTGTGGCTGTGCTGATTTGGGAGCTCTTGGGAGGAAGGTCCTTGGTTGCAGATGGGAGCAAACTGGGGTAGCTGCTGAGGCTGTCATCAAGTCAATGGTCCACACTGCTGCCCAGTCCAGCCCCAGCAAGGGAGCACTGGTACGGGGAGCTGCCCTGGCGTATGCCTCTTGGGCATACATCGTGCATATGCTGTGGCTCTGGCTGGTTCTTGCATTTGGCTTGCAGCTTGTTCTGTCAAGACGTTTGGCTGTCTTCCTGAACTAAATTTATACTCTTATCAAATAATGAAATTAACATTGTGGGGCATTTTACATCATTCCGTATTGACAGCCATTCATTATGTTCCTTTCCTTCTTTTTTATTAAACATATTGAAACTCAGATCGTCTTTTCTCTCATTTTGCCTGGCACTGAGATCAAGCTGAGCAGCCTGTAATTACTTGGGTCAGCCTGTTTGCCCTTTCTGCACATGGATGCAGAAAGCCTCTTGGTCGTACTCTGGGAGTTCTTTAAAACTTCATTTTTACTGTAATAAATCTAGCCAGAGAAGGATTTTTCCCATATGTCTTTAGCTTCCTCTGTCCATTCTCATAAGCCATAATTTCTCATTCACATACTTCTTCACTCTTTCTTCCCATCCCTGTGTGCTTTATTGTATACTGCTTTTTAATTTCTAGCAGCTGCTTTCCTTTTGACCCTGAGCCTTAGGTTGGTGTAGTCCTTTTTTCTTGACCATTGTATGGCACCATTTTGCTGATAAACTGCTAAAAGCCAGTTGACTGACATATAGAGTACTTAGTCTTTTTTCTTTCTGCTTTTTTTTTTTCTTCCCCAAATTTGTGATTCTTCTTATATAGTTATGGGAAATAAGTTCTTGGTGGCCATGTGTGTGTGTGTGTATAAAGTTTAGCTTTAGTTGCAGAAGCATGAAGTTAAAGAAATTGTGCACTGTAAATTTACAGCTATGTCAGACTTAAATTTAGAAATGCATTGTGTACCAAATGTAGTCTAGTGGTGTATAAATCTTGGCACTTTTCATCAGTAGATCTCAAAATGGCTTGCAAAGTAGGTCATTAGCATTATCTTAATTTTAAGGAGAAGAAACTGAAGCTCCCAGAGGTAAAGTGATATCCCCAAGATTACCCTGTGATTCTTCATCCATTTTGAGCTCCCCAGCAGCTGCAGTAGGTGGATGTAACTAGGAATACAAAACTGAGCAAGAACAGAGGTCAGATGTAAAAATTATCCCAAGAGTGCAGTGCGTTGTCAGACAGTGGAACACACAGAATTTCAAATCGAGAAATTTATCCTAATATTTTGAATTACATTTGAATAGACTCTGTGGTTCTTCAGTCTGTAAATAGTTTTACTGCATTGTGGAAGTGATTGTGCTTTGTTTGACTATTATTCTATTTATTCAGGAATCCCATTTATCCCTCTCTCTTTGACAAAGCAAAACCAGGATGGTTAAGTTTTTTGAAGAGACAATGAGCTCTTTCAGCCATGTTTTACCTGTGATGAAGAGCAAACACCCAACCATTGCAATGATTTTACTGTCTGAACTTACAGAAATAATTGAGATTTGTAGATGCTAACTATTGATGCAAAAGGATGATCCGTGTTATCAATTGAATTCCAAACTGTCTATTTCTAAGCAGTGACAGCTCTTTGCTTTTGAGCGTATAGAGTATATATTGTTTAAGCATTCTGTATGTTAACTATTTTGTGGTCCACAGCATGAGGAGAAGAAAGGTGTCTGCATGGTCTGGAGGTGTTACTTACACTCCTGCAGGCAGGAATCAAGACAAGCGTTGCTGTAATTACCTTTTGTGGTTGTTTTTTTATGTACAATATCATTCTTAGCTAAAGTGTTTTCACTGCAGTCTAAGATATTGGATAGTTCCCTGTTAGACTGATTTAAAAGGCTTCATTATTTCTGATCCTTTTAAGACCAGACAAACCTTGACAAAAAGGTTAATTGCAACCCAGTAGAGCTACACTAATGTTTTATTAGGGGGAACTAGGCATGTCTAGATTTTCAGAGCAAGTGCACTATAAAGAACATCAATTTCTTGCCTTGAGAATTTTAAACTTCATGAACTCTGATATATGAATTTAGTTTTCAAATAACACAATATAGTTTATGAACTAGAGATTTTAGATTTTTTTTTTTTCAGTGTGGCTGCTAGCTAGGTGGCTAAATCCATATTCAGACCTGTACACAAATCCATTTTCAACTCTTAATTAAATCACGGGGAGAATTTGAAAGGTTTTCTCACTTGCATATACATATATTTGAAGATATTTGCTGTTACCTTTGAAGGGAATGGGTAGCTTATTGACTAATGAGGTTTATACAGGGAAGGTGGCTTAAGCACTAGTGGAGCAAAAGAGCCCACATCTTCTTTGCTTATTATGTCCATGCCTTCACAGGGGCTTCTCCCAGCAGAGGACACTGCCCTGGTCTGACACTCTTGGCAGGAGTGTCCATGTGTGACGGGTGCCAAGAGTTGCTCTTTGGGGCATGTGGGAGCACTGTCAGGAGGTTCGCAGTTCTGGATGGTGTCTAACCCGTTCTCTGCCTGCTTTGTGACCTTGAGTGGAATCAGAGGGGAAGCAGTGATTCTGTCCTGTCACTTCCAGCATCACTTCTGCTTGGGGAGGCCTCTCTTGTTGTGCTTTCTTTGGGCAGCTTTTCCCTTGGTTCTTTTTATGCTCTGCCACACACTGCATCAACATGTTCGACCTAGATGACATTTCTCTTTACTTAGAGAAGGCAGCAGAGGAGAGAAGCGGGTGTTGGAGATAGATGAGAATGTTTCTGTACTGGATTGATCTGCAGGGTATATTAATGGCAAGGAGACTGGTGACCAGAAGGGCAGGGAGAGAAGTCCCTGTGGCAGTGCAAGAGTGCAGTTCGCAGAAAGCCCCTGAACACAGAGTAAGCAGTAAGTGTGGTGGTTGAGGTGAGCTGGTAGGGGAGCAGCTGCTGCAGAGCTGTATAAAGAGTCCAGTATAAAACACAATGATTGATTCAGGATCTCAGGAAGAAAGATGTGTGGGCAAAATACTACTCTTGTTGGAGTAGTAGCTGATGGAAAGGCATGTGCTATAGTGAGTGAGGGGTTTCATGTAAGATAGTTTGGACTCTGATGGTGGAGGGATGATAGCATCGTGTTCTAAGGGGATAAACTTAATGCCTTTCTACAGGGTATCCTCCCTACATATGGCACCATTGACAAGAAAGCTGGAAATACTATTTCCCCTTAGACACCACATCATTTCTGTAGTGGTGTATGAATCTAGAGAGTGACTGAGGGAGCATCTTAGACCCATCTGGAAAGCTTTTCCGTCTCGGAGGAGAGGTGTTCAGGCACTCTGTCTGCTTTGTTTGACTATTGCCTACCTCCCTTCCATGCTCCTTCACTCCCTTGAGCATCCTGGCACAATGTTAACAGCTTCAACTCATGTTGTAGCAGCTGAGGTTTGAAAGAAATACCAATTTATTTTTTTTAATTAATTTTTTTATTCTTCAGAGAAACCTTTGGCTCAACATTTGTGTGAAGTACGCAACCAAGTTATCCCCAGCTCAGTTAGTCCTGCAGTCAGAGGACTTTCAAATTGGCAGTCCTAATTAGAGCAAGACACATGGAGAATATTTTGTGCATGTAAAGTATTTAACTGTGAATAACACACATGGAGGAAGGAGAAAGTTGCATGCTTGGAAGGACAGCACTACAGCTGGGCCAAGGCAGAGACTAGTTTAGTTCATGTCTAAGGCATACTTGCCTTCTTCATGTACTGTTTTTGTAACTGTAGAGTTGCTGAACCTGAATCCTTAATTTCTTGAGACTGCAAGAATTTTACTTTGAGTAATGCATAGGAACAAGGAAATATTTTGCTAGGCTCCTGTTTAAGAACAGACCCTTGTTTTGGATCATGAGAATGAATGCAGATCATGAGGTGGGGTTTTTTATTGGGTTATTTTTTTGGCTTTGTTTTTTTTAAAGCAGGGGTACAAATTCTTCTGGGTTTTTTTGTTTGTTTGGTTTGTTTTTTTCCATGAATCAGAAAGTAATTCAAGAGAACCAGGGGAAACAATCATTTTATGTGTACATTATTCCAGAATTTTCCATTTGGGGTAGTTAACACCTTCCTCTGAAATACCCAATTTAACTTCTTGTAAGAAGCAGCTGCTGGCCTGATCTGGTGTGTGATCTGATGATGTTGCTTTTGTTCCTAAGAACTTGAGTGCAATGGTGAAAGTTCAGGGTATTATTTTTCAAGTGGTGCTGTGGAAGAAAGACACAATACAGCTGAGCTGAAGAGAGCATCAGAAGTGTTGCTTTTTCTTATGAGTAGTCTTTTCTCCCTCTTACACCTGCTATTTGTGCTGCTTCCAGACTGAAAATATCTATGAGGGCAGGCGGTCACTAATACATGGGATAAAATTACCATTCTTTTCAAGTTTCTGTCTATAGCGGCAAAGAAAGAAGAGAATTGTTTGAAGAAACACTGACAGCAGTAGGCAGCTATTCAAATTTTGCTGGTCTATTTAAACATGCACATTGGCTTTAAATATAATTATGAACTTATCTAGTCTACAACAAGGTCAAGAAACGGAGAAATGTACCCTGTACAGATTATTTCAGACACAAGGCAGCCTGTATACATTTTCACCTTCCCACTCATACCCCAGCATCTTGCTGTTGCTGTGTTTTTAATTCTCTTGGTTTGTAAATAGAAAAAAAAAAAAAAAAGAACTTGTTACTTTTTCACACTATTGCAGATGGATAGATTGGAGCAGGTAGAACAGTGCTGGACTTTGTGCTGAATTAGAACAAAGTCATGTTAGCGTGTTCTCTGCTTTCAGCGTCCAGAATCATGGGCTTCACAGGGCTGAAGAAATGTGAAAATGTGAAGTCTCTAAATGAGACTGGAAGGGTTTTTGCAAAAGGTCTGCTCTAGCACAAAGTAAAGCTTTGGTCTTGGTGGAGAAAGCACACGATGAAATGGTTTGCCTCGTGAAAAGAAGAGGTCAGACCAAATGAGCAGAGTGGTAACCCTGAATGCTAAAATGTGTGGCTTCTTTCTTTCACAGGACATTGATGATCTCACCAAAGTGGAAAAGGGGTATTTGAAAAATCTTAGTTCTTTCTTTTTATTTTTACAGCTAAAGGATTGCTGTTATTTGGTATGTGTCTTAATCCTCCAGCTCCATGTGGTACATCTTCCTCAACTTCCCCGGGCTTTCTGTATTTGTGGTTAACAAAGAACAAATATTTTTTTTACCCAAGATGATGACAAGGGATTTCTTACCAGTTTTGCTTGTATAAGAGGAAAGGCATTTTTAAAACCCATATTTTTGTGAGTGGGATCTCTCAGCCCGTGAAGCAGCTTAGGAAAGGATTTCTAGAGGGTACATGAATCCATCCCCTATCATTGCCAGCCCCTGACTCTTCTCCAAATTGTCACCTAATCACTGTATAGATCAATGCCCTAAACCTCAGAAAATAAAATAAATCTTGAATCATTAACCATCAGCCATCAGAAAGGCCACAGAATCATGGAATGGGTAAGGTTGAAAGGGACCTCTGGAGGTCATCTTGTCCAATACCCCTGCTCAGGCAGGGCCCTTTATGGCCAGTTGTCCAGGAACCTGTCCATATAACTTCTGCATGTCTCCAAAGAGAGAGACTTATTCCAGTGCTCTATCACAGTAAAAAGGTGTTTCCCAATGTTTGGACAGAACATCCTGTGTTTCATTTTGTGTCCATTGTATCTGGCCTTGTTACTGGACACCACTGGAAAGAGCCTGTCTCCATCCTCTTTGCCTCCTCCTTTCAGGTATTTATATAGATTAAGAATATCTGTTGCCTGCCCCCCCTCCACCCCCTAAGCCTCCAGGATGAACAATCCCAGCACTCTCAGCCTTTCCTCAGAGGAAAGATGCTCCTGTCCCTTAATCATCTTTGTGACCCTTTGTTGGATCCTCTTTAGAATGCTAATGTCTCTCTCCTACTGGGGAGCCCAGAACTGGCCTCACCAGTGTTGAGTAAAGCGGAAGGACCTTCCTTGACCTACTAGCAATACTTTGTCTAATACAGCCAAGGGAACATAAGGAAAAACTTCTTTACTGTGAGGGTAACTGAGCGCTGGAACAGGTTGTCCAGAGAGGTTGTGAAATCTCCCTCCCTGAAGATACTCAAAAACCATCTGGACAAAATCCTGATTCATGTGCTCTAGCAGTCCCTGGGTGGTTAGACTAGATGACCTTCAGAGGTCCCTTCCAACCTCAACCATTCTGTGATTCTGTGTACCATTCATCTTCTTTGCAGCATGGGTGTGTTGCTGTATTCAACCTAGTCCACTAGGACCCCCAGGTCCTTTTCTGCCAAACTGCTTTCCAGCTGGGTGACCCCAACATATATTTGTGCATAGAGCGGTACCTTCTTAGGTACGGAACTTTGCACTTCTCCTTGTTGAACTTCATGAGGTTCCTAACAGAGTTGGAGTAGCTGACAAAGCTGAGATGTGACAAATTAGGGTGTTTGAGACTGAATTCAGCAGTTTACCTGTGATAGTTTTGGCTTTGCTGAGCTCCTCTCCATCACTCTTATATCAGGTCTGTGAGGCAGGGTGACAAACTAAAGCTTGGGGACTGGCCTGAAGAGCATACGTCTTATGAGGAGCAGCTGAGGGAACTGGATTTGTCTAGTCTGGAGAAAAGGAGGCTGAGAGGAGGCCTTATTGCTCTCTGCAACTACCTGAAAGGAGGTTGTAGTGAGATAGGTGTCAGTCTCTTCTGACAAGAAGACAAGAGGAAATAGCCTTAAGTTGTGCCAGAGGAGGTTTAGCTTGGGTGTTAGGATAAGTTTTGTCACCAAAAGGGTTGTCAAGCACTGAAACAGGCTGCCCAGGGAAGTGGTTGAGTCACCATCCCTGGAGGTATTTAAGAGACGTGTAGATGTGGTGCTTAGGGACATGGTTTAGTGGTGGACTTGTCAGTGTTTGGTTTACGGTTGGAATTTATCATCTTAAAGGTCTTTTCCAACCAAAATGATTCTATAATTCTATTAATCTGTCCCCATGGACCACAGGGAAGTGCCTTTCCAGAGGAAGAGGTTGCTGCATGTGTGCCTGTGTCTGTAGGTACCTGCCTGGGGTCTGAAGGTGGGTGACCACTTCACAGAGGGGAACTGCTTTTTTTCTCTGGTTCTTGCAGTGTGGTTTCAGCGTGCCAAAAGCCATCAGCTGGATGCACTGTGGCCTCCAGCAATTATGAGAAATGTCGAGGCAGAGCTGTCACGATGCTGTTACCATGCTCGCTTGCTCTTTGAAATTGCTGGCTAAGAAAGATAAAGAACAGTTCTGACTTTTGTCTTAAAGCTGTCTCCTTGCCACAGTTTTATAGACAGTAGGAAAAAGAAATCCACAAGAATTTTTCAGAGAAATTAATAGTTCATACTCAGAGCACTATAGTCTCTTTTCACCTTTTTTAATACAGAAAGTGCATGTTCCTAATTGAACAACCCTGTAAGCTCGAGAAGCATGAGTCAGTTCACATTTAGATTTGAAAAGTTAATAAAAATACTTCTATTTTTTACCTTTTCACACTGCATTTTTCACATGCATTTTTGAGGTCATATGTAAACAGCCAGATAAATGGTTTATGCAGTGCTGATAGTGTATCATGATATTTAGATCTGTTCTGATTGCTAAATGATGAACAACAGATTTACATTTGCATGAATTTGATATCTATGTGGTAAGTTGCAAAGTCCAACTGTAAATTATTTTTTTCTTCAAGTTTTATTTGTCTTGTCTGTTCTCTGCTCTTCATCTTATCTATCCCAGGGCTTCTCTTAACTTTCTGAGTCCCTGGATCCTATCAGATAACAGACATTTAAAAATAAACCAAGATAATGAAGAAACGTTGTGTTTCCTTTCTTAGATGTGACATTTTCATCTACTCAGCATTCAAGTTAAATAAATGTAAAACCTTCTCCTGAACCCATTTCCTGCCCGTAACTTGTTTGATATGTTATATACACCTGTGCAGTAAATGTCAAGTTGTACATGGCTAAACTGAATGTTGAGCATCTCCTTCAGTGCTTTCAGGGAGGCATTTCCTTCCTGCAGATATTTGAATTTTCAGTTTTCCTGCTTAACACCAAGGTGCTACACTGCTTAAACCCCTGGCGTTTTCTTTGTTACCGCTGATCTACCTCATCCATTGATGCATCCACGCCAGCTGTCACGTTTGGGCTTTTTTCCAGCAGAAATGATTTGATGACACATTCCCAAGTCAGTGCTGCTGTCAGTAACAAACTCTGATTGCTCTTTTCTGAACGCTGTAGAAAAAATTCCCCTGGGGTGGCCCAGTGTGTTGGGCTCAAGCTACTATTAAGGCAGCTGTTTATCATTAGTTTAGCAGCTAGATGTATTTCTTAATGCCATTTAAAATCTAGTGCTTAATCTGTCTTTAAAATATTAATGATTTTTTTTAACATCTGAAGCATTGCTATTGATGCAGCCCTGATTTTTGCTCTTTTGTTTTGTTTTGTTTTGTTTTAAAAAAAAGTCTTAGTTTTGTCCCTGAAGTCTAGTTGTGGCATGAAACAGTAAAGACTTAAGGATCAGACTTTTGGGGCTGCTCCAGTGGCCCTGAATCAGCAGGAGCCTTTCTGTAGCTAGGCATTATTTAACTTCAGCAGGATTTGCAGACTTGGGAAGCCTTTGCATTAACTTCAGTGGCTTAGAATTAGATAGCAGCAGCAGAGTAACTCCCCAGAAGGCTGAAAGCACAATGTGATTCGTCTAACACAACGTCTCCAAAAGGCAGAAGAAAGAACAAGCCAGAGAATTTTGATTTTACTCAGATTTACTCGTGGTTGCCTTGAAGCAGAAGTATTTTTGCAAGGTCTTTAAGCCTGGAGCCTGAAGCTGTGCAGCGATTTAGAGAAACTATTCAAGTCTGAGTCTCAATATCAGTGAACACAAAGGAGGTTTAAGAGTGATGAATGAGGTCTGAGTATTTCTGACACAATTTCCTTCTTTCCTGCAGGTTGGACAAAGTTTGCTCGGTTGACGCGGGCCCTGACGAACAGCCGGAGCGTACTGCAGCAGCTAACGCCGATGAACAAGGCTGAGGTGGTGCACAAACACTCCCGGTTAGCCGAAGTAAGTGGGACAGACACCAGCCCGCTCCCTTTGTAAGGCTGGAAGAGATGGGGGGGATAAAAAACCAAACCTATTCCCATTAATAAATAATATATTTAGAAGAAAATATTTCCCAACTCTGCTTTTTTTCACCCTCTACTCTACTCATCCTAAAGCAGCACTGTGTGCCAAGCCGATGTTTCTGGGACAGGTCATGCTCTTTCAGTCTTGAAAACAGTCTCTGTAGGTCACTTTTCCTTACATGGCCCAATTTCTGTGATGCAATTCCCACTTTGCTGGTTGTTGCTTAAATTGGGGTACAGGGCACAATGTGCTCTTCTACATGCTGTCTCACAGCGACACGGAACCAGACTTGGTGTTCTTGAGCCCTATAGATGATCAGTTACTCCCCTGGGGAAATGGGATTGTTTGAGAAACCTCTTTGTAAGTATCCCTGCCTGGGTCCCTAGGGTTGCACAGGCACACCGACAGATATACCTTAATCTGGATTTTCTTGCAAAGTAATTCCAGCAGTATTTTTCTCATAATTTTTTACTTCAGAACTGATGAAATGAACTCTTTGGCAGGTTGCAAACATCTCCTTAACAGTGCAGATGGTGCAACAAGTGAAAGCCTTCAGGTTAACTGATAAAACAGAGGTACTGCTTTCATCTTCATAAAAAATATACAGGTCAAAAATATATGGTCAAAATATCTGGGCTACTGAAAATGACAGCCCTAGCTACCATGTGCCAGAGAGCTTGTCCTGGGTTTGATGCTAAGAACTGGTAGCAGCTTTAATTTTTTGTTGTTGTTGGGTTTTTTATTTGTTCCTTTCTAGGTTTAGTGGAACTTAAAATCAGAATGTGAACCTACAGTTTTCAGGAGTTGGCAGTGTGCTGTTTTCCCATGAATTTTCCCATCCCAATAGCTTGGATGACTGCTGAGTTACTCTCATGTCTTTCTTTTCTGATTCATGATATTTCAGCACTCTGTTAATCTAGTTATATCCATTATTGGTTTAGTCTAGAGGAGGGAAGACTGGAGAAGGTACAGTAACAATGTTCAAGTGAGTCTAAAGCAGTTGCATAGAATGAGGAAGGAAGTTGTCCACCAGGTCCACTACAGCTAGAGAAAAAGTAATGGAATTAAGTCTCAGCAAGGAAGATTTATATGAAGCAGTAGGAAAAGCTCAGGTAAAGGAGAAGGTTGTACCCAGGAATAGGTTGTTTGGAGAGAGTGCAATCTCCTCTCTTTCAAGTCGTTGATAGGTGCAAAATGCTTTGTAGGCGAAGTGCTGTCAGGAATGCAGCCTGAGTGGAGCTATGCCATCACTGCACAGGCCCCATTTTCCATACTTTTGTGTCTAAGGAGGAGCATTATCATCACAGCTCATCCCTTGCAGAATGTACTGCCCACTGTTACCAGGCTTAACCGTTATCAGCCATTTTCGTTAGTTGTGTACAAGAATAATGCAGCTGACTAACAAGATATTGTGTGTTCTTTAGTGATTTAAAATTAAAAATTCATGCAGCATGAAAGAAATAATCATTCTCGTTCAGTGGTCTGCACAGCCACTTGCCACCCACTCACCATGTCAAACTCAGCATGATATTATGTTAAGAGTAATAATTATACTTCTACAGTATCATGGGAGCTCCTAAGCACTCCACCACCAGAGGTGTAGGGAACTATCAAGCATATGTTCATTGCATTTGGCTTGAGCCCGAAGAAGCTCATTATTCCAGATATAATGAGGCTGTTTCCAGCTCCTGCCCCAGTGAACAAGATACAGATGAGTCCAAAGAGATAACTGGAGATAACAACCAGATTGTGAGTCAAAGCCAAAATGGTATGTTAAATGCAGGGGACAGTTTTGACATTGAAAGAGATTTCATGGATTTGCACAAAGGCTTCTGTGGGAAAAAAAAATATAACTGTATATCAATCATTGCTTTTATTCCAGGGAAGGACCAATGGATCCACCAGTGAGTTCAGTGTGCCACAGTGGCCAGCTGAACCTTGCCCTTTGGGTGGTGATAGGAGGGCTGTTTGTGAGTCTTGTCCTGGTCGCTAGGGAATGGACATCTGGAGGTTGATATTTTTATGAGTCTCACCAGGGGTCTCTGGTGAGTGCCATTGGGACTGGACTGCGTGGTATACCTTGCTGTTCAGCTGGAGCTCAACACATGGCTTTGTGTTACCCTGGTTCTGGTGTAGTATGATGCTGTGGGCAAAGAGGTCTCCTGGAGGTCTCTGCTGGGCTCTCAATGCTACCTGCGTAGTGGGTCTAGTGATTTTCTGGTCACAGGATAAATTTTTTTCAACTCAAATGATTCTGTAGAAAACAAATGACTACTTCATATAACAGTAAATTAGTTTTTCATCATATCAGGTTAACTGCCTTTTCTTACAGGTCGTGATTGCTCATTCTGACCTTAGGGACGGTGGGAACGGGTAGGCACAAACAGGTTTGCATCCCATCAGGTTACAGCCTGACTTTGGGCCAGATTAGGCATGTTGGAAAACTGTAACACAGAGTGAGAACGACTGCTGTTGTCCCTTGGTGATTTCTGAAGAACAGATTTTCAGTGGAGCCAGGCTTCTGACTGATCTCGGTGACAGTTCTCTCATCTTAAAAATAAGACTGCAAAGAATTAGTGGAGAATCCATATCTGTGGTGCTTGAGTTCGTATTCCTAGTTGTTGTGCTGTTTATTCAGAGCCATTTACTCCTTGTCATCGAGGAAGCATCTTATGTTTGATTGTTTTTACACATATGGGACTGCTATTTGCAATCCAACTGTCCCTGCAAATATGGTGCATCAGCCCCAATATGGGACAGGTGTTGGGCAGAAATGAGTTTTGTAGTTGCTGGAATTATTTATTTTATCCCATACAGATTTCAGATCCCCAAATGTAAAAGGTGTTACTAGTTCCAAAAGATACATGAATCTTGCAGTTGGCAGTGCAATATATTGCCACATTGTGCGTTCCTTTGTGCTTTTGTTTCTTGTGTTGGACTGAGATAATAGGTAATTAGATTAGCTGGAAGGAATGTCTAAAGTGAATTTGGCTTGGTTCCTTTGCAGTGTTTCCAGTTCCACATCTTACAAAAGTGCACATGCAGGAAATTAGAGTCATATGCAAAAAAAAGGAAAAGAAAAGTAATTAGAAGAAATAAAAGAGAACTCACTAGTGATACTGAGCTTGCAAGGGTAACAATTTTTTGAAGACAATGGGAAGGAAGCATGATATTGCCAGGGTGTTTGGGCAGAAATTGTGCATGCAATGCTTCATTTTAGAAGGAGATCAGCGAAGATCTCCCTTTTTGCAAGAATATCCTTAGATGCTATGCTGCTCCTATTCACTGAGTGATAGCAGCCTCCACACATTCTTAATAAATCAAATAATTTATAAATTGCAATTTGATTTGTGATGCCCAGTGAACACGGTCCTGCTCCTCACAGAAGTCCATAAAACCCCTAACTGGATCATGTAAATTCAAAATAGTAACATTTGCTTTTCTGTCTTTTACAGGTTCTCCAGCTGGGATCTGATATTCTTCCTCAGTACAAGCAAGAAGCTCCAAAGACTCCACCACACATTATACTACATTATTGTGCTTTTAAGACCACTTGGGACTGGGTCATCTTAATTCTAACCTTCTACACAGCAATTATGGTTCCATATAATGTCTCCTTCAAGACAAAACAGAACAACATTGCCTGGCTCGTGCTGGACAGTGTCGTGGACGTTATTTTTCTGGTTGACATTGTTTTGAACTTTCACACAACCTTTGTTGGCCCTGGTGGAGAGGTTATATCTGATCCCAAACTCATAAGGATGAACTACCTGAAAACGTGGTTTGTGATTGATCTTCTGTCCTGTTTACCATATGACATCATCAATGCCTTTGAGAATGTGGATGAGGTAAGTGATTGTAGTCCTCCTCAAGAGGATTGTTTCAGTTGGGAATTAATTTAAGAGCACTCTCCCAAGCTTCTGGCAGCAACAAGAGGCAACTGAAGCTCTGTGCAAATATGCAGGGATGGCTCTAAGCTGCTGGGCTTTACATACGCAGCATTCCCGTGTTGGAGAAGAGGTGTCTGGTGATTTCAGTAACTTGTGGGGATGTGTACATTAATAGATGTGGGTTTTAGACTCACTCACTCTTCATCCAAAAGTATTGTAGCACGTCCACATCCCAAAGAGCTGAACCAGTTGGGATGTCCCCCTACCACAACCTCTCTTTTCAGCTCAGTCCCAGTTGTTGCCTGTAAGCTGTCCTAATCCATTGCAGGGCAGGCTGATTATTTACAGAAAGCTTTATCAAAACTCTGTGTCTGCTCTGGCTGAAGCCAGTGGCAAATTTGCCACTGACATATGAAAGTAGAGAATGCCTCTGAATGAGCATTTTTAAAATCCTGCCCTAGGATTATTTTTTGAACCATGTTGTAATTTTCTTTTATTTGTGATGTCTTTTCAAATGTCTGATGGAGAAGGAGGTTTATCTCTATTTTTTTTAAACAGTTCTTGAGCTACTGCTGGAATTTTAGAAGCTGTTTGAGGAGAGAAAACATAAATATCTTAAATGGACACTGAATTAAAGCTTTTTAACTGCTAAATGTATTAACATTTAAGAAATGGTGCTTGCAGTCTAAGATAATAGAGAAAACAAGCAATAACTACAACAAATAATGCATGCACAAGTCAGTGTAGAGAAAATTCATTATTAAAATGCAACTATAATGGCATTAGGACTTGCTTTAATTATTCTCTAGAGCCTTTTATCTTTAAGGCCATAAACAGATGAAAAAGCCTGAGTTCTTTTTTTGACATTTTAGCAGTTTTTTCTTAGAACACTGTTGAGTGTGGGGTATTTTTCCCCTCAGTTCTCAAATTCTGCAGTTATATATCCTCACTATATGTAAAATCTACATTCTTATTTTTTAATGCAGGTTTTGTAGAGCTCCTTTAAAATTCCATTCCTGTCTGTGCTGAGTACCATCTTTTGACATTGTTCCATTTTATTTATAGCAAATATGACAGAAGTGATAATACTTGCAGCTTAAATTCAAGATCATACCAGGGCTGCCTGTCTGGAAGCAGGTTGTACAGTCAGGCTGTGTAAGGAGGTGGTATTATCGAGTTTGTAAATATAATACAGATTTTAAAATAACAAATTAAAGACTAGGAGAAACCTGTTTTTTTATAAAAATGCAGCTTTATCTCCAGCATTTCCTGTTTTAATATGTAAAACAAACAGAAAATTTCTGTGCCCAAGCAGTACAGATTTAAATGATGAGCTTAACCTCTTTCTGTAACATACAGATGGGAAATAAACCATCTGTAATATTTGTGACAGTAAAGGGAGTCAGTGCCATAGTGCATTATAATTGAGCCACACTTAAAGTGACAAACTTTAACAAAAATGTAATAGCAATAACAAGGTATCATGAGCTCCAGTGATCCTCTAGCTGCTCTCATACCTTCAAACAAATGGAAATATCAACTCCTTAGCAATAAGAGAATCAAAAGTAGCATTTATTTCTCATTAAATGGTGTATTATGGCTCTGGAGCTTGTAGCAGATGTTGAGGTATAACCTATGCTTAATTTCAAACCCCTGCAACTCCTGTTTTCCCTAGTGCTTGAAAAGTGATTGAAGTGATTTTGAAAACAGGTATGTAAACAGTGAACAGTCAGTCTTTCCTCCTTGGGTCTACTTTTTCCCTTTTCTCTTGCAGGATAGATATTAATACTCTTTATCTTTATTTGGCTTTTAACATTTATTTTCACTGGTACTTGTTTTCTGGAATTAGATTTTTTTTCCCACGAGTAGCACTGTGCTCAAATACTATTTATAAGTAAAGAGTAAATAAATCAATAAGCTTGATTTGGAATAAATATTCTGATTGATTAAAAGGAGAGTATTTCTTTGTAGGTGAGTGTTTCCTTCTTAAGTCAAATAGGAGAGAGAAGGGTTCTTTAATCTCTTGATTCTGGTAGATTTTAGCTCTTTATCTTTGCCCAGGGTGCTGGATGAGGGCAGCTGTCTTTAGCATTAAAGTTGATGATTGTGTCATTACAGAGAAAGTTAAAAGAAAATCAGAGCTAAGTGTTAAAGACCTTGGGGACAGGTCCTAGTGGTCTTTGAGTTCTTGGAATGGTGGTGAAGGATGGACCCAAATCAGAGTGAATTGTCCTAAAAGCCAGCTGCGTGAAAGTTCTCTTTCCAAGTTTGTTCCCTTTGTGTGTCCCACCTCCAACCCCTCCTTTTTCCACATGAAGCATCAAATGCACTTTTGTTAGTTGTTACAGACTAAATGAGTACTACCATTGCAGGTAGTTTGTTTTCCTCCTTAGGCTCAAGTCTTTCACACATAAAGAAGGTTATGGCCAAGGAAGTTAGGTTTATGTGTCTCCCTTGTAGATGTAAACTATTCTATGTGATATAGGCGCTTGAAGGTTCTCATGCCAACGCTGCTGAGTCATTGTATAAGGTGCCTTATGCAACTGAATGGCATTTTGTAATGTCAGAATTAAGGAGATAAATCAAAAGACTAAAATGAGAAGTGTGAAAAAAGGAAATGTGAGTTTTCTTACTGAGGGTTGGAGTTCGTCAAATGCAGTCAGTCTTGGCTGGAGTAGGAACAATATCATTTCCATCATGGGCAGCATTAGGCCAAAACTAGAGTCTTGTGAAACTCCCATCTGAGGCAAACATGACTTGTTGAGTGGATGCAGAGTCTCAATAGAGGGAGATGATGAAAAAGATTATGACACACAAATTGAGAATTGGGGGGGGATTAAGGTGATTTGAGGCAGACTTGAAGTGTAGGTTTCCATGCCTGGAGTTACAGAGCCAGGTTCTTACAGACTGCTCAAGGGGATTTGGATGTATGACAAGGAAAGAGAAAGGTAATGAGAGAGAGAGATACCTTGCACAACATAGAGTGATCTAAATTGATGTGATGGATGAGGAATTAAGTGGCTAAGTGGTATTGAAAGAGTAGGAAAACAAAGTAAAATAGGCTGGAGAAAAATGAACTAAGAGAGAGGAAAGTGGAATCCTTAGTGGGATACGTTTTTTATTTCAGAAAATTGGTAGGATGATAGTCCTAGAAATCAGAAAAATGCATGGCATCTTTTCTAATTGGGAAACATCACTTGCACTGAACTACATTCTGGCTGAACCAAAGCCAGACAGAAAACCTTTCATATGTAGAAGTGTGAGAAGAGACACTATAAAACATACAGAGGAATCCATCCAATTTTCAAGGTATGAACCAGAATGGAGACTGTGCTCAGAGTCTGAAATGAGATTGCCTTTTTTTTTTTTTAAAAAAAAAAAAAAGTAAGAGTAAGAGAATTCTCTGAAACTTCAGCTTTATTCCAAAAGCACGTCTGTCTGTCTCTGCTTTTAAATTAAAAAAAAATTTTAAAAAAGAGAATGTTTGGGGTAATGGGATATGTAGTGTTAGAATCCAAAGATTTTGGTCACATGAAGTTCCTATTTTTAATTAGGCTATGAAGTATGTAGCAACTGATAATTTGATTTTTGTCTTGGAGTTACATGTTACTTGAAGCAATTCTAATTTTTTTGCTGAGTATTTAGCTGTATGTAACAATTCTTCCCATTAGTGTATGCATGATCACTTCTGTTTCTGGAATCATGACTAGTTTTGAAGCTCGAGAGCTATGTTACCTTGAAGCTTAGCCTTTATATGTGTTCTGCCTACTAGAGAGAGATAAATATCCAACCTCTGTCAGTCTGGGCTATCAAAAGGTTGTTCATAGCATGAGTAACCATCAATTCCATACAAGTCACAATTATCGGAGTCACACTGTGCTGAAATTATCAGCAGATGGGTTTACGGTGTGCCTGAGGATCCCATTGCTTGTTCAGATATGGCCAAACCATGCTACAACTCCTTTTAAAACCAAATGCATGTATTTACATCCCAGGGAAACCAGGATGTTGCGTGGGTGCTTGCCTTTTGTCACCACATGGAGCCATGCAATTAGGAGACCACCTGAAGCTGGAATGACCTCAGGTACCCGCACTCACGTACAGGCACACTGATACAGTGCTTCTGAGGGCTGCATTTGAGCCTGTGTAAATTAATATACAGCATAAATATTCCCAAGACTGAGTGGATGGACAAGCTTTTGGAAAAATTGAAAATGTTTCCATAAATTAAATGTAAAATGCAGCTGAAAAAGCCCCCTTTGCTCCCCCCTGCCCCTGGAATGTTCACTGAGATTCTCGAATTTCTGAGTTTGTAATGAAACAAAACCTAGAAGCTTGATCTCATCTCTGTGAGAAACATGGCCCTAAAATGACATGGCACATATTGTGAAGAACAGGACCAGATGTCCGAATAGTATGTACAGACAGCCAGATAGATGGTTTTCAAATGAGTTGTATAAAAGATCATTCTTTCTGCAAAAATTAGTTTTCATGAGCCAATGACTGGAAGTGAAAGCAGACAAATTTAAATGACCTAAAAATTCTGAAGTTCTGCATCTGTTGTTTAATAATTTAAGACTACATGACCCAATGGCCTTTAAAATTTAGTGATCGGTACAAGACGTATTACGGCATGGAAACCTTGTACTTGTGATCTTTAAATTGCTGTTATCGATCTATTTCAGCAGTGGCAGAAACTTCTTTGTATCACTGCAATTAATAGCAACTAAAATAGCAATGTCTGTAAATTGAAAGCAAACAAAAGCTGATATAACTAGTTTAGCCATGTTCACAACTGCAGTGCTTAACTGCAAAGAGTCCCTTTTTGGGAGATACTTGAAGGAGGGTTTATGGACCCCAGTCTGAGTGGCACATGCAGGAGGGTGAGGATAAATCGGTGTGTTTCCAGAATGTGGCTTTGGCTCTGAAATAAAGTCTGTTGCCAGCTACCTTTCTTAAATCTAGGTGGTTGACATGGAGAAAATAATTCCCAGAACTAAATCCCTGGTGCAGCCAAGTGTTAAACTATGATGAAAACTCCTAGCAACATAACGACAGACGCACTAAGCCTGGGACCTGGCATTTCCCCCTTTGTTATGCCGTCGAAAGGCAATTAAATATGAAGAATACTGTTGTACTGCTGTAGTGTGCAGAAAACCTCAATATAATAATACAATGGCTTGGTTACAGTGTCCAAATATAAATGTATCCGCCTTAGGCATATATGATATAGATGGTCAACCAGATTCACCCCTGGCACTTATTCACCCTTATCACCCCTATCACACTTAGTTGCAGAATTGCACCATGTCTCTTTAGCTTTTATTCAAGCAAATGTTTTAATGAACTTCTGCCACTGTTTAATTACCAGATTTTTTTAATGGTATACAAGGTCTGGGATATTTCTACAGGTTTCCCTGTGGAGACACATGAATGTCATCCTGCAGTGAGGAGCGACTTGTGAAAGGAAGATCCTGGTTGATGCAGGGGGTGGTGAGAGGGCAGGCAGGGAGATGGATGTCTCATGAGATGGGTGTGACCTGGTAGCCTTGTGCTGCACTGCTCTGATTCGGATTATGGCATACTGAACTTTAATTATAGCTCTCAGTGATCTTTTTCCCCCTTTATTTTTTTTTTTTTAAAGTGTGTTGTATATTTTACTGGGAAGCAGATGTTGGTTACAAGCCATTTAAATCAAATCTTTAGTCAGAGCCGTATTAAGTGATGCAGAGTCCATTTGGGGCAAATTGTGTGTGGAGTACTTTCAAGGGAAGCTTCGAGTCCTCTGTGATCCTTTTGCTCGCAAAGGAGGGGAAGGTTTACAATGCAGATGAAGCAAATGAAATAATCTGGTCAGATACTCACTGAAATAAAGCTGATGGGAGTAGCACAAATCCACATTACTGGAATTGCTGTACACAGCCATCAATGGGAGGAAAAGAGTTACAGGCTTAAGGATGAGCAATTGCTCTGCACAAAATGGAGCCAAGGTACAGCCCTGGAGAAAGTAACTGCATGGCTAATATCAGAATTAGCAAAGTTTTACTAATTGTTGGTGTTACATATGCCCCTTGGTGTCAGGGGTGTGTGCAGTTCCAGAAGTACTTGCAGAAACATTGCACCTTGGATTACTCTCTCCAGATATTTCTTCTCTTTTCATTCCTATGCTTGCATGGGAAGTTTGTGGTTTGTTGCTGACATTAAACTATTAGCTAATAAGTTCAGTATCCTGCTCAGAAGCTGTCCTGACCAATGGGACACACTTTCCGTCCCGTTTCATCCTCCATCTACCTTCCCTAAGTGAAAATTAACAGATTTTATTATATCATCCTATTTTTTCCTTGTTGGACACCCTGATGCACTAAAAAATAAATAGTGCAAGATGCCACATTCCCCCTTAACTTGAATCCAGAAGAAATATTTTAAAATTGCCCTTCTTTTTATAACCTCAGTTATCACCGTTTGAAATGTATTGCATTGTGTAGTTGTGCCATAAACAACTCACTAGAAGTTTATTTATAATGTTATTGCTTATTGACATTTGTGTTAGGGGAAAAAAAAAATATGAAAAGCTCCCCCATCCTCCTGGAAAAAGAAGATAAATCTCTAGCAATAATTTTAGAGGTGCTTTCACAGACTTCATGAGAAAACCTACTTGCTTTCATTTTGTTGTAAGGACTCAATTTTGTTCTCGCTGCAGTCACTATTCCCATTACTAGCATTGGTGCAGGGTCAAGTATTAAATGGGCTCTGCTTGTACCTGGACCCAGGATCTAGATAGCTTGTGCAGAAGCAAAGTCCCTTACTCCCATGTGGGCCTACATAATTGAATGCAACTCTAAATTCAGTTCTTAAATTGGTGAAAAATCAGAAATGTTGCTTTTTTATTTTTCTCATTCCAGCATTTTGATTTGTAACTATGCAACTTTATTATGTTAATTGTTTGCCTAAAAAAAAAAAAGGGTTTCCGAGATATGTGGGAAGATTTATTTTAACATTAACTCCAGTAAAGAAGCATTAAGGAGCTAACCAGGGATTTTAGAGCTAAGCTCTATTTAAGTAGCTAAGCTCAAAAATTTATTTTGGGAATGATTTGCTGGTTAAATTTCAAACAGCCTATACATCCCCCTGCACTGCACAGAACAATACCTTCTGGAGATGTGCCTGCAGGCTCACCCGCTCGTGTTGGCAAGACTCCCCATTTCAGTTGTTCACAAAATCTGTTTTTGGTTTTTTGGGGGTTTTGTTTTGTTTTTTTTTCCCTTTTACATTGTGTTCTACCATGTAACAACTGCTCCATGGTTGCCCAAGGTTTCAAAAACTGGTGCCTTTTGCACTGCTTCAGTACCACATACTAGGCTGTACCTTGACTTTATGGAACCAGTTAGGTGATGAGTTTTTGTGTGTGTAATTACTTCTGGTGAGGAAAAGATAATGAAAGTTTTTTTCCATATTTCTTTATTTAAAGTATTGGACTATATTTCAAAATGTACTAAGCATGAGATTCATCTGATGAAACATAGGGCCAGGCATAGTCCCCAGCCATGTGCAGGCTATGGCTTCTCATGTTTTAAGTTGCATCTCCAAGGCAGGTCTGAGGAGTCACCCTGCCCTAAAATGCTTATTTCTCACCATTGACTGTGATGACACACCAGTGTGACTAGCTCAGGCACAGACATCCCAGGGCACAGTTTATGCTGAGATGAGATGCATCCTGCCCTTGAGACTGTATTTGCCTCGCTTCAGCTTTTCAACGGATAAAAACAAAACCAGGAAAAAATAATAGGGGTGAAACTCACAGGGACCTTTTGAGTCACTGAGTCATTGGCTTTGGTGGGCAGGTTCATCATATCACCCTTCCCATAAACTGGTCAAAATCCTCCTTAACTCCTGGTGTCTGCAAATCCATCTTAATTTGCAGTCTGTGCATTTGTCCCTGTGCCAACCTTCTTGGTTAAATATTTCTTTTCCTTCCCTCATGTTTGTTTTGTCAATGTGCTTAGAAAGAACAGTCATCCCTCCCTCTCCCTGCATAAACACACCTCCTTTCCTTTCCTTTCCTTTCCTTTCCTTTCCTTTCCTTTCCTTTCCTTTCCTTTCCTTTCCTTTCCTTTCCTTTCCTTTCCTTTCCTTTCCTTTCCTTTCCTTTCCTTTCCTTTCCTTTCCTTTCCTTTCCTTTCCTTTCCTTTCCTTTCCTTTCCTTTCCTTTCCTTTCCTTTCCTTTCCTTTCCTTTCCTTTCCTTTCCTTTCCTTTCCTTTCCTTTCCTTTCCTTTTCCCTTTTCCCTTTTCCCTTTTCCCTTTTCCCTTTTCCCTTTTCCCTTTTCCCTTTTCCCTTTTCCCTTTTCCCTTTTCCCTTTTCCCTTTTCCCTTTTCCCTTTTCCCTTTTCCCTTTTCCCTTTTCCCTTTTCCCTTTTCCCTTTTCCCTTTTCCCTTTTCCCTTTTCCCTTTTCCCTTTTCCCTTTTCCCTTTTCCCTTTTCCCTTTTCCCTTTTCCCTTTTCCCTTTTCCCTTTTCCCTTTTCCCTTTTCCCTTTTCCCTTTTCCCTTTTCCCTTTTCCCTTTTCCCTTTTCCCTTTTCCCTTTTCCCTTTTCCCTTTTCCCTTTTCCCTTTTCCCTTTTCCCTTTTCCCTTTTCCCTTTTCCCTTTTCCCTTTTCCCTTTTCCCTTTTCCCTTTTCCCTTTTCCCTTTTCCCTTTTCCCTTTTCCCTTTTCCCTTTTCCCTTTTCCCTTTTCTTTCTTCTTCCTTTTTTTTTCCCTTTTCCCTTTTCCCTTTTTCTCCTTTTTTCCTTTTTTTTCTTTTTCCCTTTTTTTCTCTTTTTCCTCTTTTTTCCTTTTCCCTTTTTTTCCCTTTTCCCTTTTTTTCCCTTTTCCCTTTTTTTCCCTTTTCCCTTTTTTTCCCTTTTCCCTTTTTTTCCCTTTTCCCTTTTTTTCCCTTTTCCCTTTTTTTCCCTTTTCCCTTTTTTTCCCTTTTCCCTTTTCCCTTTTCCCTTTTCCCTTTTCCTTTCCATCTTGACTAGAAACTTCATTTATGAAATTTTATGAAAATTTGATTGGCCATTCCAGCTGCCTCTCTCTGCACGGAGTTAAGTTTGAATACATCTCTTTAGGGCAGAGCTGCATGTTTTACTCTAGGATGAGAAATCACCTTCACTTTGTAACTGGGGTTTTGCTTTTCCTCTTGATGGTGGAAACAATAACTGATCCATATTGGAACTGGATTAACCTTTTCTGTGAGTGCAACCCACCGATTGATCTGAGTCACTGTGGGATTAACCCATATACCCACATATTTCTTTTTCTCAGTAATCTTCAACTAAAGATCTTTGTAGTTGTAGGATTTTTTGCTAATTTGCCCTGTAATGGATGATTTGAGGCTCTGTATTGTTAAGCTGTATCACGTTTTCCTTTATTCACACCCGGTTCTTCTTTGCACTGACAGTGTGTTTCAAAGGTTTTATGATCATATAGTATTTCTGCTGACTTCACTATGAAACCAGTGAAATCACCAAGAGTTGCCACTTGTAGCCCTTGCTAGAGTTCCTTTTAATGGAATGCCTTCCTTTTCACAAGTTCCTCAGTCACCTTCCAACCCCAGACGTGGTCCCTGTTTTCTGTGCGTTTCCTAATAATAATAATTTCACTCCTTGCGTTACTGAAATACAGCATTTATTTCATTTAGAAAATGGAGTGTGTTATCAAAGAAAGCTATCAGTAAAACTTGGCTAGATCCCAGCTAACCTAAGCTTAGCAAACCTATTGGTGCACTGATTGCAGTTTGATTTATCTCAATGTTTCTAATTACTCTTTCCCTTAACATTTGTTCAGGTAATGTACCTGTTTATTTCCTTCTTGATGCATTAGCTTTTCTGGAAAACATCAACATCATCTTTGAAAACTAAAGCTAAGAATTAATTTAACTTTTAGCCCAAGGCTGAATTATTTTTACTTCGTTGCAGGTTGATCAGTTTTGTTGTTCTTTTTTCATTTATGAATGTGAAGAATCTTTGTTTTATGTTCTTTACAAGGAAAAGTTCAACCTGACATTTGGCAATTCTCACTTTATCTCTTTTCTTTTTACCTGCTAAAATGTAGCTTTCTGTTGATTTTTTTTTTCTTGTATATTTTAACTTCTCTGTTTCTTTTTTCTTCCTTTGGATGATTATTTACACATTTGTAACATGCCCAACTTTACAAGTTTTTCCCCTTCTTTGAGATACAACCTCTGGATATTTTGTATGTTTTGACATAGGGCCATTCTAGGTGTCCTCAGCCACCAGGTGTCTGACTCTCCTATCTCTCTCAGTCCAGCTGTCTTCACTTATTGTCTATAGTTCAGTATAGTGCCATTTATAATTTAGCAGCTCTTGCCCTTTTGAGATCAAGAACCCAAGTCCAGTTTGTTTTGTGATTGTTCATTTTTTTTTTATGAACTGTTTCAATTCCTTCAAGTCAATGAGGACTTCTGCAAAATCCTATCAGAACCAAATGTAGCATAGCATCACTTTCTGTGGAGTAATTGGCTATTCAATAAATAAATAAGCATGCTATTGCATCGGCAGAAAATCTCAGCCTACTGTTATTAATAGCATTTATTCTCCAAGCTCATATCGAGAGAGATAAGTCTCGCATTGTGAGGCAGTGCTCTGTAATATCCATCTCTATAATAACATAATACATGTTTGGATGTTGCCCAGATCTGGGCTATCCAGATTTCTAAGGATGGGTTTAATTTTCCTCCTGTAAGCTGTGTAAGCGATAGGCTTCAGCTTCTTTGTATTCAGTGGGAGGGGAGAGGGACAGCTCCAGGAGGTGATTCATCCTATTCCTGCTGTCTGAGATGGATTGGGTGAATCACTCTTCTGACATCCCTCTCTCTTCACGCACCAGGGAGGGAAGCTGGACAATCCACATAACTGTATGGCTGGCCCTAAGGTCGCAGCACTACGTGAGATGAATCCCACGCCAGGAAGGTGGTTAGAGCTCAGTCGTGGTGTGGCTGTGGCTTGTGCAGGTGTGCTCGAACTCAACTTACGTAAAACCATTTTGCTCTTGAATGGAGATAAAGGACTCGGCCTGGGCTGCAGGCTCCTCAGAGGATTTTGATCACTTTAATGGCTAGTTTTGCTGAATGCAGGTTGCTGTAATTGCTTGAGTCTAGCAACTCTAAGCATATTAGCTTAAATTTAGCTTAAGAAGATCTGTGTCTACTGCAGTCACACCTTTGACTGCAGTGGCAACATGCCCTTCAGCCTTTCATAGAAAGGTTCCCAGCTCTCGTTCTTGGCCACTTGATAAATTCTTCAAAACCACAGTGTGCTGAACATCAAAACATAGTGAAAAGATCTTCTTTTTTTTTCCTCTGACCTTTGCCAAGACAGTATTTTCTGTTAAATGATGCAGTACCAATCGCCATTTTCAGAGCTTGGAGGATTTCAGTTTCAGAACACATTTAAAATGCATGTTTCTTCTCTCCTCTGTCCTCTGTCCTCTGTCCTCTGTCCTCTGTCCTCTCTCCTCTCTCCTCTCTCCTCTCTCCTCTCTCCTCTCTCCTCTCTCCTCTCTCCTCTCTCCTCTCTCCTCTCTCCTCTCTCCTCTCTCCTCTCTCCTCTCTCCTCTCTCCTCTCTCCTCTCTCCTCTCTCCTCTCTCCTCTCTCCTCTCTCCTCTCTCCTCTCTCCTCTCTCCTTTTTGCTGTTGCATAGGTGCCCACAGCTAACAACAAATAAATAAAAAATTGTGGAGTGAAATCTAATCGTAAAAGATCGTAAAAATCTAGAGTTAAAAACACATTGTTCCCTAACGGGAAAAAAAAAATACACAGGAATTTACCCTTTCAGCATACTGGGATTTAATTTTAAGGTTTAAGCAGATTTTAAGTATATTTAGGCAGTAGAAACTTAATTGTTGGTTTTGTTTTCTATTTTACTGTTTTAAACATTTATGCAATAATTTCCTACTGCAGAAAAGACTTATTAGATTAGCAAGTAACCAGCTGATTAAATCTTTTATTTCCTTTACAAAGATACAGCTCTGTTATTCTGTTGCTGTTTTAGTGTAGAACAGACTCCACTCTCTCTTTTCTGGTTTAGGAGGACATCTCTGGCACTCATACTAACTTGAATTATTTCCTGCACTTGTTAACCTTCATTTTCCTTTGGTGACAATGTTCCCTTTATCCTCTTGCATTTTTGGTTCTCGACCTCTGTATAACAAGACTCTGACAGCTTCATCCTTCCCGTTGCCTGGCTTATCAGGGATTCATTAAGTGCAAGAGAACTTCACTCCTTTTTCTTCCTCAAAGTGCAGAGATCTGCTCCCACGGCGTGTATCGCATTGTGGGAAAGGTCCTTCTCAGCCTTTTGGTCAGAAAAGTTTAGCCAGATGCAGTCGTGCAGCTTAGACTCTTTCATCCTGGATGACTGAAATTTGACAATGTGATAACATCTAGGATCTGAAATGGCAAGATTCAGGTAATTTTAACAGGGAGGAGTGTCCTTCTGTATTTCAGACTGCTATCATCACTTGTGCCTCCACTATCAAACTGAATTTCCTTTCTTAGCGTATCAAGACAATGTGAGAACACAGACTTTGCGAGGCACTTGTGTCAAAAACTTGAGCTTTGTTTAATCATGCTTGGCTAATTTAATTCCAGTGTTGAACATCCATTCCTCAAAAATGTCTTTCTGGATAAATTTGACATTGTCTACATCCTTTGTGATGGCTTCAGCTGTCTGCTAAGTGGAAACGGTGGTACCAAAAAGGGTTGGTTCAGAGCTACTGCTTGTGTCCTCTCCTGATCCAATGGCCTTAGAAGTCACTGGGTCAGTCTCCTGTGGCTCACACTTGTAATGCTGAAGTCAATGATGTGTATCAGATAGGAATTTGGTTTCAAACTTGTCACATGAAATGCAATTCTGGAGTAGGTGATTTTTCAGTTAGAAGATTTCTACAGCTGAGAAGATTGAAGATGAGTGAGCTGAATATCCTCATCTGATTAAGACATGATCAAACACATTAGTCAAGACCTCAAGGGGCAGAACTGGATGATTCATCACATAATGAGATATTCTCAGTCAGAAAACACAAACCAGCAGATATTGCAGACAATTGGCCCAATTGACTAAATGTGTCAACAGAATGACAAATGCTCCTCCCAGAAGGTTGGATCTTCGGTATCAAAAAAGTGCTTTATTTACATGATGCTAATGCCAAATGGGATTACATGCTCCATTCAAGGTTTCTAATCACCTCTCTGTTCCTTGAGTGCTGAGGTTACTACAGTTAGAGCAAATGCTCATCTTTTAGTAAAAGGGTTTTCAAAATATTGATTATGGAGCATAAATACAGTTAAAAGAAGAATAAAATTAAAGGCAGTCAGCAATTAGTCAAGTTTAGAACACTGAATTTCTTAATAACCCAAACTTAATTCAAGGCACTTAGTCTTTCACATGATTTCCACTAGGGAGATTGTTGCTAAATCCTGGGTAGAGCTTGGTGTAATTAACAATTGTGCATTTAGCATCAGGCAGTTTTTTAAGAATAAAGGTACCAGCTTGATCCAACCCAGTACTTTAACAGTGCGATACATCTTATGTTCATTTGCTGTGTGCTTAATTGCTCTTTCCTAGGTAGTGTTTTATGGAATGGGCTTTTAACACTTCCAATATTGTCTATATATTTTACAAGATTAGACATGAAATGTGAATGCTCAATAGATACATCTCTGATTTTTTGGCCTTAAAGGAGTGGGTCAGGCTGAACTGGCTTTAAGATTTACAGTAGAACTTACTTAAATTAATTACTCTTTGGAAATAATAGATTTCAATGTCAGCTAAAATGAAACATTTCTCTTTGTTGTATACATAAGGGATGTGATTGTTATCTGTGCTTAGGAAAAAAAATAATCACAGCACAAATTTTCTCCCAGACTTTGAAATAAAAGCTGCATTTTTATATTAGTTGTACAACTACTAAACTGTCCACGTAACTTGGAGAGAGAAGATGTAATATGGATGGGGGATGAAATGTCAGGCTATTAAGTCTCCTCATCAAGGGTTGACTCTCAGCTTGGGTTTGTACAGTAGGAAGTGCTGTGTAAGCCTTACCTTACCTTACCTTACCTTATGGGACAAGCATAAACTACTGGGTGCAGAAAGGGGATTCCCAAGTTTAGGTTCCAGGTCTCTTGACTCCTTCCCTAGCCTTAATCTTGGTAATGAACAGTAACTCTTTAAGTGAAATGTAAATAACACGTATCTCCTTGACCAATGCAACATGACCTGATCCTACAAAAACGCACCTTACTGTTTTCTCCCTTGATTTCACAGCAAGTTGTAAACTTTGAGAATCAGAGATAATTCACTGAAGCACAGTGCATGTTAATTTCCTCATATACACTATGGAACTACTCTGTAGGTTTGGGTTTTTTTGTTGTTTTTTTTTAATGTAGATTCTTTTTCTGAGGGATGTGACCCTCATTCAGTATTCCATTGGCCCCAGTTCTTTGTGTAATGATCATTGTAAGAGTCTTCCTAGTTTATTGAACAAGGTAGCTGCTCAGGGTGCCTCACAGACATACATCCCAAGGCAAATAAATAGATATACGTTTAGATGGAAAAAAGAATGGTAAACTAGTTCTGTGTCTTGTGTAAATGCAAAATACAGAAATCAAAATGGGAAAATTCCACTCCCTCCATGGTATTAGTCATCATGAGAGCTTGAATGCAAATATAGAACTTCAATTTATTAAGGATTTGGCGATCGGAAACAAATTCCAACAGGGTTTGAAAAGCATACGAGAACTTTGTCGAACAGATTACGTCTAGAAATATCAGGTGTATGTTACCCTTCCAACGTTAGTTGTGAGAAGAAACCAAGGTACAAAAGAGATTAATGTTTTTCTGGTATGGAAAACTCCAGAAACTCCAATCTTTTACTGTTTGATAATATAATTAGCCAGTGTTTTGACTAGACTGATTTGATAATGATGCATAGAAAAGGGCAATTTAATCTTGGCACAGTAACTAGGAATGTTTGCCTCATTGCTTTCTATGTCTTAATTTCTACTTTAGATTAAATGTCTTCAGCTTCTGAATGTTTTATATTAGAAACCTTCCTTTGCAAACCTTCTATTTTGAGCCACTAATTAATTTAATGCACAAGTTAGGTATATCATGGGATTGCAATAGATCAGGAACACATTTTCCTGTTCTTTCTGCATCTATAAACTCTGTTAAAATACATTGCAAACCATTTGTGCATTGAGGAGGACACACACATATTGTTCCCTCTCAGATATTTCTATTAACTTTTTGATGGTCCCTGTGCTTCTATTCCCTAAATATTTCTACTTGCATTTATTTGTACTTCATTTATCTTGCATGAAAAAGAAACACCACACAAATAGTTGCTTTCAGAAAATATCTGCAATGTCTGTTGATCAAATAGGAAATTAACGTTATATGGAAGTGCATGCAGCTCTCTTGCCTGTGCCTTGTGGTCTGTTCTATCCTCACTCAGAAAGGTGATGTGTCAACAGTTGTTAGTTCCATGTTTGGTCAGTGAGACATACTATAAATAAGAAAATATCCAGAGTTATATTAGCTGCAGTAAAGAATAATTGTAGGTGGAGATTGCTGGACTAGAGGAAGTTACCCTGCTACTCTCTGATGGATGAGAGGAACACGAGGCAGATTTCCCTGTAGTACCTTTACAATTACTTGCTGACATTTCTTTTGAGCATCTGTTAATGCTGAGGGTTGTTGAAGTTGATGGACCATGCTTTGTTCAGAATAACAATCCTCTGCTTGAATTTAATAGAGTACTGTTGTTTTGTGAGAAGCTTCAAGAAGACTCCACTTGGGTGGTGTAGTTCCATATGTGACTTTTCTCCCACCATGCCTGACCTCCTGGAGATCAAATCAGAGTTGCCCATTTACTTCAAACTGGCAAAGTATTGAATCCCTCATTTTTGTAATAAACATGCTATCTCTCAGTTTAGATTTCACAGAACTCTTCTGTTGCTTGGAAAGACTGAACTTGAACAAAATAATTTATCCACCTAATGAGTGCCAAACTTGATTTACCCTGATGAAGACAAAAGTGCTGGAGTGGGAGGGGGCTTTCATCTTGTACTCTGTCATCTAGAGCAAAAAAACATTGTATAGAAAGGTTTGAAGCAGATGCAGGAATTGCTGTACAGCCTTCTGTGTTAACCAGCAAGGTATTTCAGATGAAATAATGATTTTTATTCTTTTCTAGGGGATCAGTAGCCTCTTCAGTTCCTTAAAAGTGGTGCGTCTTCTACGCCTTGGTCGTGTTGCCAGGAAGTTGGACCATTACCTGGAATATGGTGCTGCTGTACTGGTACTGTTGGTATGTGTATTTGGACTGGTGGCCCACTGGCTAGCTTGCATATGGTACAGCATCGGGGACTACGAAGTTATAGATGAAGTCACTAATACAATCAAAACAGACAGCTGGCTCTACCAGTTGGCACTGAGTATCGGGACACCGTATCGATACAACACCACTGGCTCAGGGCAGTGGGAAGGAGGACCCAGTAAAGACTCCTTGTACATATCCTCTCTCTACTTTACCATGACAAGCCTTACAACGATAGGATTTGGAAACATAGCACCAACCACTGACGGAGAGAAGATTTTTTCGGTGGCCATGATGATGGTTGGCTGTAAGTAGAATTTGATTTTATTGTGTTTAAGCAAAAGGTAGTTTTATAGCTAGTGCGATGGTTGCACAGCATCCTTGCTGTAAGCTTTCTTGACATCCTAAAAAAAATCTGAAGTACCTGTAAATAATCATGGAGTGAACTTGAAATTACTGAAAACAGGAATTGAGATTGTGTAGCTGCTGTAGCTTTTAAATTGTTTGCAAGACTGTGTAGTATTTACATAAGTGTGCCCAATGACAATTTTATATTGAGTTCAAGGCTTTTCCTTTATGCTTTAAAGATGGCTTTGATCGTGTTTGAAGGGTCTGGGCTGGAATTTGGTTAAAAGTTACAATGTATATTCAAATTCAGGTACCCTGACTTGGAAACGTTTGAAGTGGTTTTAGCCAATTCCCAAAACACCTAGTGATTCCATAAGGTGATTGTGTACTTTATGGCACTGGTTTGACTTACAAGTCCTGATTTTATCTCCTGAATGTGGTGACCTTTGTCACCAGCAAACCTAGAAGTGAGGGAAATTGTAAGACACTATATTGCAACTTTTCTCTGTTTCCTGCTGTTTCACAGCTCCACTGGAATAGTCTAAAAACAATAGTGGAAAGACACGTTTCTCATTTCATGTGCTGCAGAGGTTAGATCATGGAGCAGCTCTCCAGGTTAACACAAACCTTCAAAATTAAGACTGTTGAAAAATGTTAATATCATTTGGGACAATTATTTTTTCTGTTAAATAAATAATGCTTGGTATTTCTCTGATGCTTTCTATTTTCTGAACTCCATACAAACACTAAGCAATTATGTAACAAGAGAGCAAACACAACCTTTTGAAAATAAGATCTGCATAATCTCTCTAATAATTATCTCAGCTAACACTTTGAGCTCATCTCAGAGAAATTCTGAACTCTAAAAAAAAGTTGTTTTCGTGCTAAAGTCTTTCTGGATCTTTACAAGATTAAAGACATTTGTTTGAGATTTTTAAATGCTTTTTAAAAAGGGAGGTTGCAGTTTTAGGACTCTGCTTGCTGTGTGGTACAATGAAATTTCTGCTGAATGGCATCTTTACTTGATGGGTCGGTGTGTTTCAAAACATTTCCAAGTTCATCAAAAGCAAATCCTCAAGCTAGAGAGTTAAGGCACTATTGCACCTAGGCCATAGAAAACCTATAGGTGTTGATTAACCATTTGTTGAAACAGCTTTGTGGTACTTACAGAAAACGGGAGTTGGAGAACAAAGTGGATCTAGAACATTTTCAGTATTGTAATATTTACTTCCCTTGGCTTCTGTGGGGACTTCTGTTGCCTTGCAGAGAAGGGTCCCACAGAAGGAACTAAGCAGCCATGATAAATGATTTGGGGTAGAGTGAGAGCCATAAAAACATAACAGATAATAACAGCAACAAAATAGATACATGGCCTCAGTAAGTGAAAAGGAAATGGAGCTTATAACGTGCTTTGTATTTGATCTAGGTGGATTGTACTCTTGCTTTTTCTCTGAAACACATGTTAAAGATGAGGAATACATATAGCAGTATCAAAGTTGACATTTACAACAACCTATGTATGTGCCACTGGCTGATTTTAACAGTTTTCATAAATAATACCTGCAAAATTATTAAATGTACATGTCAAATTTATAAGAGGTACCTGTAAGCTTAGGAGTTGGAAAACCATGAGTAGGTTTATAGGCTTTTGGGCAAATTCAAAAGTAGAATCTAGAATTCAAGAAGTATGGCAAAAAGATAGTTAAGTTGCTTATTGAATTATAAAGCCATAAAAATAAATGTGGTTTCTCTTATGAGGGGATGAAGATCATTGTGGCATACAGGAAGGCTACAGACAGAATAAATCTTTTTAGGTTACTTGCAAGTGTAAAAATTCTCCATTATGAGAAAATGATTGAATCTTTTGCAAACATATCAATTAAGACTTGAAGATTTTCGATACATGCATATCAGTGTGATGACTGAAATCTAAAGGAGTTGCTTGATTGATGAAATACTGGTTATAAAATACACCAACTTCCAGTTAGATACTGGTCATGGGCTTTATACCTGCAATATTCCTGCAAAGAGATCAGACCTGCAGGACTGTATAAACATGCTATGCAGTGCCCGCTCCCAAAAACATGACAGCCTGAACACCAAAACGTGACGGGAAGGTACACTGACTGAAAATTTATCAGGCAAAGTGGCCATTGAGGTTGAGATAAGGATTTGGCCCAAGAAAATGTGTAAGTAAGAACTGGAAATTATTTGAGTTGTTTTCAAAACAAGATGTTTCAGTTTTTCTTTTGAAATGGTGTTTTGAGATAAAATTCAGCAAAATTAAATTACACTTCGATCAATAAAATACTCTGGTCCCTGAACTAACTCCTGGGATAAGCAGAGAGAGATTGTGAAATACCTTTGTAGTTTTCTTGAAGAAGTTTGCTAATACCAATAGTTGATATTGGCAGCGTCTTTTCTAACCGGCTGTGCCAAGTAAATGTCTTAAATTTAGCACTGGAATTGGAGATAGTAATTCATCACAATCCCAGCTGCCTACTCATGCAAACCAGATAGGAAAGAAAATCTTCACTGCGTTGTCAGCTAGCAGCGGCTTGTTCTCCAAGCCCGAAGTTTCCTTTTCACGCTAGCAAAGTTATCAGGATCAGGGAGGAATATTTGGAGAGATTTGCAAATCCTTCTGGTGGGCAGGATTGCAAAGGGGTGTTCTGGTTAAAAATAGCTGGATTAAGATTCTGTAGGTGCTGATAAAGCGTTGCTCGGTGCGGGGCGGTGGCGGGGGAAACCCAGATGAATGGGGATGCTTTTCAGTTTGATTGGCAGCTTGTCACTTGGTTGTTCACTGCGGACAGAATCAGGTGGGATATTTATACCGAAATACATCACCCGTCTTGCAGGAAAGAGAGCTTTGAATAGCTTAACCTCATCTTGTGGAGCTTACTTCAGATCTCTTTTTGCCTCACTTGCTCTTTCTTGGTGTCCAGTGCTGTTCAGCAATATTTTTGCTGTTGCTTCTTGACGCTTGAAAAGCTAAAAATAGCAGACATAAAGCATCCTGTGACAAAGGAGCAAAGTTTTTACAAGGGTTATTGTTTAAATACCTGTTCTGCATTGGCTGCCAAGAGTTGCTGAATATGCATTGAAAATATGAATTCTGTAGCTCCTTTTGTGTAGATATAGGTCATTTCATCCCCTCTGCAGAGAACAGTACAAATAGGTGGATCCCTCAGATCCTTTGAGGAGATGAGGAATCATTTATCATTCAGGAAAGACCTTTCTTGTAAACCTCCCATTATCGTCTGTCAGCTCACTGCCTCTCACAAGAAACTCAGTTTCTGCTTTTGCATCTTGCTCTAGCTCAGTCCACAGGCAGGTTTTAGGCTTTTGAAGCACAGGCTATAGGTATAGATGTAAATCTAACTGATTTTGTGCCTTTCACCAAAAAGGAATGTATTAAGGAAGAAAACAGAAAGATACTTTTTGTTTGTACACCATTACTGTCTTACAGCTCAGCACAGCCAGGACTTCAGTGAGCAGAAAGTCTGTAAAAGGGAAGAGGCATTTTGGGGAAGGTGGTAATATGGCAGGGCAAAACAGCCTGCAAGAACTCAGGAAAGAGGAGTTTTTCTGAAGAAACCAGTATGAATCATAGAATCATAGGATTGTTTTGGTTGGAAAAGGCCTTTAAGATCATCGACTCCAGCCATTAACCCAACTCTGCCAAGTCCGCCTCTAAACCATGTCCCTAAACACCACATCTCCACGTCTTTTAAATACCTTCAGGAATGGTGACTCCACCTCTTCTCTGGGCAGCCTGTTCCAATGCTTGACAACCCTTTTGGTGAAGAATTTTTTTTCCAGTATCCAATCTAAACCTCCCCTGGCACGACTTGAGACTGTTTCCTCTTGTTACTTGGGAGAGGAGACTGATATCCACCTCACCACTACCTCCTTTCAAATAGTTGTAGAGAGCAATAAGACCTTCCTTCAGCCTCCTGTTCTCCAGGCTAAACAACCCCAGTTCTCTCAGCTGCTCCTCATAAGACCTGTTCTCCAGGCCCTTCCCCAGCTCCATTGCCCTTCTCTGGACACGCTCCAGCACCTCCATGTCCTTCTTGTAGTGAGAGGACAAAACTGAACATAGTACTTGAGGTGCAGCCTCACCAGTGACGAGTATGGAGGGAAGATCACCTCCCCAGTCCTGCTGGCCACACTCTTTCTGTTACAAGCCAGGAACCTATTTGCCTTCTTGGCCACCTGGGCACACTGCTGGCTCATGTTCAGCCATAACTGAACGTTTAAGCCACAAGAGTTTGTGTACTGCTGTATGCCTTCATTCCTTCTGTGCTTCTACTGGGAGAAAAGTGGCCAGCTTCCCAGCTTGCAGCTCAAAAGGTCTCTGATACGCTTTTGCATGCTTCTTGTGTAACCTGGTGCAATTGATTTGCCTCTGTTCATAAGGAACAATGAAATTGCTCTGAATGACACAGAACAGATTGCAGAGTTAGTCTAGCCCTATAAATATGGCATTTACATTAGATTATTTGTCTAACTGAGTGGGTCCAACCCACCACATACTTAATTTAAGCAATAACAGAAATCCAGTATATTCTGTTGGTCACAGAAATGCTCCAATGATCCTTGCTGCAAGGGAAGGTCAGAATAAGATATGGAAGGCAGGAGTGTCAATGAACATTGAATCTTTCACTGTTTCTCAGGATGTGAAAGTTCCAAAGAGTGTCCATCAGTCCCCAGAAATGCTGAGGAAGGGTGCTTTGTTGTTCTTGCTTTAGAGAGATACTTATCTCTCATATACATAGCTTGCTTTGGCTTCTATTTACTTCCAGATTTATGGGGAGGTGGTTGTGGGGGAGATACTATTTTTCAATGTCTAGTTTAAAATTATAGTGAAGACAGGCTTGTTAATTCAAATTGTTTTTGTACATGAGCAGAGGAGTTTGTGCAGGATATCTTCTCTGGAAAATTGGGTCATTTCTGACTGCTATCAGAGTAATTTCTAGAGAGCTCTTTCCAAAACTCAGTTTCTGATTTCATGGCTTGAAATGCTGACTTCTTGTTTTCATCTTAAAAATACCCAGGATGATGATTTGCAGGTTGGAAAAGAAAACAGACCTAATTGCTGTCACTTTGACACCAAGTTGTTATTGTTCAGGGGAGAGCTGATGAAGGAGAGTGTGCGTGAGTTCCTCTTGATACCTTGCTGTGTTTTTAATTTTACTAAATGGAGAGAACAGGAGATGCTTTTTCTGATTGAGATCAGGTGAGATGCTCTCATCTGAGCCACCTCTGGTGCTAAAACCTCCTATATTGAGCAGTGGGTGAATCCTGCTGACAAGCTGCTGGTTGCTCGTGGCACTCTCCCTTGCTGTTCCTCAGCTCTTGTTTTGGAGTTGTGACATGGACTGCTGCAGGCTGTCAGTCATCTCTCCACTGATCTGCCAGAACCTAGTTCATTATTCAAGTGGGTTCTTTCATTGTTCAAGTAACGTTAGTCAGTTCTCTGTGGATATATGGTAGTTAGCCACTTGTGTGCTGTTTGTATGAATCATGGAGGTTTATCTAGTAAATTTGTTAAGCAGTGGCTAAGCCCACGCGCTGACACAACAATGTGTAATTGTAGGAAAGCACTTGTCTGGCAGACTTCCAGACAAGCAATCCCAAGAGTCCATAGGATTTAATTTTTGATCCTGAGGAAAATGTACGTGTAAGATAGCACCTTCTAGCAAAAATCACTACCAATAACGTAGATTAAATCGTATTTTTTACAGCAACAGGTAGTAATATGAGAAGGCTTTACATTTGTAGGAATTTATAGGCTTGAGTGTTTAGCTACGGTTGAAATCCAACCCTGCTCTAAGGGTGTCCTAAAAGAGTCAGTCCTTTGTAAGGGCATTTTCTGTTCCTGCAGGAATTTGGTATATGGGAGAGACATGGCTTTGCACCACCTGTCCAGGAGCTGCAGAAGGATTTTACCTCTTCAGCAGCAGAGAACTTGTGACAATTTTTGAGCCACTCCTTACAGCTTCTTAAAATGTGAGCCTTGTTCAAATGTCTTTGAACAAGAGCATGGCCCCACTAGTGAGCTCTTAATTGCTTCAGCTCCATACATACGTAACCTCCAAACTTCATTTGGCAGGTGGGGTGCAGGATGCTTCCACAGCCATCAGTGTGAAGTGGCTGGAGACTTGGGTGACAACCTGCACCCCTGGAAGGATCAATTGCAGGTTATTACCAGGTTGGACTTGGCAAAGTTTTGAATGTCCTACAGAATTTGGCCTGGTAAGGGAGGGATGAAGAAGCTTCTCACTTCTTCATGATATTCTATATTAGATGATGTGAATCTACTATGTGGTTTGGCAATACTGCCCTGATCAAGGCTACTGAGAGGGTGGCACAAGGATGCTTCCAAACTGGGAGCTTTTCTGTGTGCAACTGGTTCATCCCTGCTCCTGTGCACAAGTGTGCATCCACCTAGAATGGCTGCAAACTCAGCTGTGCATTAATAACTATGTCTCAAAACCAGAGGATTTTAGTTAGGGGAGGTGGAGACTGTCTGGAGGAAATAATTAGTTTCTAGGACTTCTAAGAGACGTAGGGCTAACAGAGGAGGAGGTGTTGATGTGGGGACTGCCTTGCAATAAAGAACTGCTTGACCCAGAAAGGTTTTAAACATTGAGACAGGGTGCCAAAAATTTTCCTAGAAGGGCTAATTTGGGTGTATTTCTAGCTGTCTTGTTATGTGCAGGTTGGCATTTGGCCTCATCACCAATAACCCACTGGATGAAATACCAGAAGTAAAGCTGTGTATCACCCCTAGCCCTTGTCTTTGAAGTGAGCATATCTTGATATTTCAGAGCTTGAAGAAAGGTTTTCAAAAGGCTGCAAGTCACCTAGAAGACTAGGGGTAAAGATTTCTACACAACTAAGTCAGTGATATGAGTTATAGGTGTATTTGGGCATAAATTTAGTAGTTTAATATTTCAGATGAGGCAATAAGAAAGGTGGTTGTGATGGGTTGTCCCTGACTAGAGGCCAGATGCCCACCAAAGCCCACTCTATCACTCCCCCTCCTCAACTGGGCAGGGGGAGAAAAATATAATGAAAAACTTGTGGGTGGAGATAAGGACAGAGAGAGATCACTCACCAGTTACTGGCACGGGCAAAACAGACTCGACAGGGGGGAAAAAACAAATTTAATTTATTACCAATCAAAATCAGAGGATAATGAGAAGTAAAACCAAATCTTAAAACACCTCCCCCATCCCTCCCTTCTTCCTGGGCTTAACTTCTCTCCCGATTTTCCACCTACTCCCCCCAGCGGCACAGGGGGACAGGGAATGGGGTTGGGGTCAGTTCATCACACGTTGTTTCTGCCGCTGCTTCCTCCTCAGGGGGAGGACTCCTTCCCCCGCACCAGCGTGGGGTCCCTCTCACGGGAGACAGTCCTCCACCAACTGCTCCAACGTGAGTCCTTCCCATGACTGACAGCTCTTCACAAACTGCTGCAGCCTGGGTCCATTCCATGGGGTGCAGTCCTTCAGGAAGGGACTGCTCCAGCGCGGGTCCCCCACGGGGTCACAAGTCCTGCCAGCAAACCTGCTCTGGCGTGGGCTCCTCTCTCCACAGGCTACAGGTCCTGACAGGAACCTGCTCCAGCGCGGGCTTCCCGCAGGGTCACAGCCTCCTTCGGGCATCCACCTGCTCCAGTGTGGGGTCCTCCACGGGCTACAGGTGGTCATCTGCACCACCATGGACCTCCATGGGCTGCAGGGGGACAGCCTGCCTCACCCTGGTCCTCACCACAGGCTGCAGGGGAATCTCTGCTCCGGCACCTGGAGCACCTCCTCCCCCTCCTTCTTCACTGACCTTGGCGTCTGTGGAGTTGTTTCTCTTACATCTTCTCACTCCTCTCTCCAGCTGCAAAGTGTGCAGCTTTTTTTCCTCTCTTCCCTTTTTTTTCCTTAATTATGTTATCACTGAGGTGTCACTGATTGGCTCGGCCTTGGCCAGCGGCGGGTCCGTTCTTGTAGCCGGCTGGCATTGGCTGTGTCGGGTCGGACATGGGGGAAACTTCTGGCAGCTTCTCTCACAGAAACCACCCCCATGTCATGTTCCCCCCGGCTACCAAAACCTTGCCACACAAACCCAATACAGTGGTAAATTCTCTAACATCCAAATCAAGAGAGAGTAAAACTGTTAACTCACATGTAGCACCAGTACACACAGAGGGAGGTGACACGGAAAATATTACATTAAGTTGCCTTTCAATGGAAATTTCGCCTTTTGGGTGCCATTGGAAAAGCACTTTTGGACTCATGGAGTCCAAGTGCATAATCCAACTGCTATCAGCTCTGCAAAGCAAGGATATCAAGATTTTTCTGTGATCTCTTTTAATTATTAGCAATCTTAGTTATGCTTCACAGCTGGAGCAGGTAAAGTCTTTCCAGGCAGGGCATTGGTCTCAGTGCAGCAGTCAAACTTGACAATCTTGATATTCTCTCAACAGCTGCATGGAAAAGGCTTAGAGTATAAATGTATCAGTAGCCTACAGTAAAAAAACAGTTACCAGGGAGTAAAAGATCTAGCACCATCTGCTTTTTCATGAAACTTCAATCTAAGATTGAGATTGGGGTGAATGCAACATAGGTAATTGGCAGAAGCACCATGTGGGGTAGATATACCTTGTTTTGCTTTATCTGTGACATGTCAGTGGATTTTTAGATATTCAGGTTCTAGTTTATAGCAAAAACATGTCTCTATGTAAAGAGCTTTAAAACTGTAAAATGGCCTCCTTGGGAAGCTTTATGGGATTTTTTTTTTGCAAGGTTATAGCTAGTGTGTGTTTATATAGCTTTACTTCTATTATCATTGGCTTGATATGTTTAAATGAATTTATTGTATCAAGAGAGATGGGGCAGTGAGTGGGAGAGGTAAGAATGAAGGAAGAAATGTTATTTCATGCTATTGAGCTATGTTATTTAAAACAACTGAAAATTGCTGTTAAATAAATGATATATAAATGTGGAAAATGAACCTTTACACAGTGCTCTTGCTCACGCATAGTGCAAGCAACCACCTGACATGGTCCAAGAGGGACTATTATGATGTCCCAGATTACTCATAACATCTGTATCTCTGAGGAAGCAAAAAGTTTTAATTAATCCAACTAGATCAGCAAATATATCAGACTAGCTCACGACACAGCTCAGCTTTGTAGCACGTTGTGCTAGAGGGATAAACAAATCTTAGATAAAAGATAACCCCTAATGTATTACACCACTTGGGTGGAAGGGACTAGAGAGATTGTTAATGTTTTTCTGTTCTGAAGTTTGAGAAAGCCAAATGAGTGATCTATGCCTGGGTTTACACAAAGATGATACCTCATGAGATAATACCTGTGTGTGGTTGGCATTCAAAAGGGAGAGTTACCTAAGTAAGTCAGGGCAGTTATCCAAGCACATCCTGCTTGATTTCAGTGGACCTGTGCTTCTTAGTGGGCACTGATTTTCAGCGGCTAAAACAGGTATTTTCTGTTAAATCTCCTTAATATTGGCCTAGCTTTACTTGCACACCAGACCTATGGTTTATCAGCCAGAGTGTACAGAAAGTTTTTAGGATGGACACAGGCGTTAGCAGAAAAGTTGTTTTAGGAAGTATCTCATTTAAACTATACCAAGTGAATCAGGCCTTATTTTATTTTTTTTTCAAGTCAATCCAGGATTTCCTTGCCCAAATTTCATTAGGTTGAATTTCAGAACAGAAAAACTGTGTGACATTTTTGCACAACCACAGAGGCTGATAGAGTTGGGATTTTTGTGGGGTTTTTGTAAAAGAAAAATAAAAAGCTCAAATCTCTGGGAGGTTTCATTATTGTACTACTGCCTGTGGTACTGTAACATGTTTGGTGGTACTAAGCAATATCAATATTCTTGGTTTCTCATTGCTTCATTTCTGTAGGTCTGAAGTATACAGTGTCATGTTCCTCTTGAAAATATGGTGAGCACTGAGGACTGAGCCTGCACATCTCTCATCTTCGTTCATCTTTCCTGCAGCTCTTTCTGCAAGAACCCTGTTAGAATCAGGAAACATTTTCTGCTAGTGGAAGCCTACCCTACGTGGGAGTATGACTGCAGGTTCCTTAGAGAGCTTTATGCCTTTCCCTTCAATTTAGGGGAAGGACAGGATAGCATCCAAAATGGCATCTCTCCCCTGGGTACCTGCTGTGCATCCCTGACAGTGCTGAGTCAAAAAAAAATCCAGATGTGCTTCAGTAGGAATATTTTGCTCATGAATGATTAAAAGTAATTTTCTTCCACTGGCCAGCAGCTAGCATGGATTTGTCAAGATGAGTTCATGGCAAATTAATCTGATTTCTTTCTTTGACAAGATAACTGCCTAGTGAATAAAGGGAATTTAGTAGATACGATATATCTGAACTTTTTAAAGGCTTCTGACACTTTTCTACATAGTGGTTTCTCAGTGAACGAGTGAAAGATGATCTCAACACAATCATAACAATAACGGTGATAGGTGATTGAAAAATGTCTCTCAAAAAGTAATCAAGGGCTTCACTGTCAAACCTGGAGGCAATTGCCAAGGAAGTCTTTGCCCCATGTGTGATTTTATTCAACACTTTAATTAGCAGAGTTGAGTGACAGAACAGAGAGAGCACATCGGAAGAGTTATGGGGAGGGTTGCAAGCATTGTAGATGACAGCATCAGAATCCATAATGATCCTGATAAATCATAGAAGCACAGAATGGTTTGGGTTGGAAGAGACCTTAAAGATCATCCAGTTCCAATCCCCCTACCATGAGCAGGGACACCTTCCACTAGACCAGGTTGCTCAAAGCCTCATCCAACCTGGCCTTGAACACTTCCAGGGAGGAGCAGCCACAGCTTCTATGGGCAACCTGGGCCAGTGTCTGACCACCCTCACAATTTCTTCCTATTATCTAATCTAAACCTATCCTCTTTCAGCTTAAAGCCATTTCCCCTTGTTCTATCACTACCTGCCCTTGTGAAAAGTCCCTCCCCAAAGATTGGAAAGGCCACCCAAAATCAGCAAGGTGAATATCAGTAAAGGCAAGTGCAATGCACCTCATGTAAAGAGGGCAAATCAAATGCATAAGAGCAGTGTGGGGAATAACTGGCTCTGCTGCTGGGAGACTGGAGAGGATCTTGGAGGAAAAGGGAAGGGCCAAGTGATAGGCAACTGCAGACTGAATGCAGCACAACAGTGGTCTAAAATCTGTAAATCTCACTCTGGAAAGTATCAGGAGCAATGCCATAGGCAAGATGAAGAAGGCATTTAGGCTGCTGTGATTAGGGTTGATGAGACATCTTTTTCTTTTTGATACAGGGCTTTAAGAAAGCTGTGGAAAAGCTGGAGAGAGAGGTGATCAATAAAAATTCTGTTACAAGACAGGGTCTCACGGGAACAGTTGGAGGAACTGACTTTGGTTTAAGCTGATGGAAGCTGGAGGGGAACATGAAGATTGGATTCTACCATGGAAAGAGTGTGCTTGAACGGGAAAAAAATGTTGGTCCTCTGTGTTTTCTGAAGGGCAATGAGGTTAGTTAGGAGGGAATAAAAGACTGATGTCAGAAACCCTTGTTTCTAGCAGTCCACCAAAACTTTTCAGCTGTGGGTGGATTCAGACCATGGGCAAAGCCACCACCAGATTTAGTAGACTCCATTTCATTGATGAGTATTTGCCAGGCTTGCTCCAGGTGTCCTTGCTCCTGCATTGGTATGGCAATCAGACCAGGTGATCCCTTGAGATCCTTCCCAACCCTACATCTCTCTGATGCTGCAGGGGGAATAAGGTACAGCTGAAAATCTCTGTTACATGTTAAGCAAGGCAAGGCTAGCAGAGCTTGCTTTCATTAGATGATTGACCATCCTTTAAGATTTAGTGAAGTTTTATGGTCCATGATGTAGCAGTGGCATGTTTGCACTGTATATTGATCCTGTATCACTTCCATATTCAAACTGTACAGTGTGCATGGACGTGCTGTGTACAGGCATCCTGGGGAAGTTCAGTTCCCCATGGCAATCCCTCATCCAAATCATGTGAGGCGTTGAGAAATGAATGGAGGCGTCCAACACTAAAACAAAGCTTTAGTGGGATTTTTTCTGAAATGCAAGGGCTGCATGGTAATGTTCATACTCTCTAACATATTCCAAAGGCATTTTTTGGAGCTGTTCTCACTGTGGGTCTGAATCGAGTCCATCTGCAGGAAACAGAGGGAAATTAATTTCGGTAGAGCAGTTTGAATTTTTTTGGCCTTAAAAATTTTTGTTACTGAAATATAGTTCTCAGATAAATGTTCTTGCCTCAATGTTTTCCTCAGGACTTTTTCATTAAGAAAATAAAGACACTGAAGAATGAGAAAATAGTAATTTTATCTTGGAAATTTTATTTCCTCCCTCTTTTTTTTTCCTGTCTTTATTAATTTCAAATATATTTTTTAAAAAATTCTACATTTTTTGGCATTACCCTTTGGAAGAATTAGAAGGATAAAAATAGAATCTTCCTTAAAGACTGGGAAAAAAGAGAGATTTTAAGCTAATTGTCTGACTTTTAAGAATTTCTGTCTTTTTCTAGGGGAAACTAAGCAAGCAGGTAAAAGGAAGGCCAGCAGATAAAAAAAAAATATTTTTATAAGTTGAAAGATTAATAAGCTTTTATCTTTTGTCTACATTTTTGTTGCATAACATGAAGGATTTTCTAATAAAGCAAAATGTTTAATTTCTTCTATATTACGTAATGAAAATTAAAGCATATTTCAAAGGCTTGTTTGTGAAATGTAATCAGAATTGAAATAGGATGAAGTTGATGGAAAAGGGATTATAAATATCTGCCATTGGTTTCTACACGGTGATGTGACAATTAGAGATGGCTTGGAGGCTGAATTCCTCTGCAGGATAAAGCCCAGCTCTATAGAAGTGTCGTGTCGAGTTCTGTGTCAGTTTTTCCTCAGTGGAAGTTGGTCAATTTTGAAGTAAAAGCCCCTTAAATTAGATCTTTCCTGAAGTTTGAGCACTAGAAGTCATATCTGTGTCCCTTCCCAATTTGTGTTTGTGTGTGCACTTGCCAACGGTAATGGCAGTGGCTAGGGTAAAATTGTAATTCTCACAATGTATTGGCAAGGCTGAACAACCTGAGGGTGTGATGACTGAGGGTGTGATGACTGAGGGTATGATGACTGAGGGTGTGATGACTGAGGGTCATCAGTCGTCATGCAGACAAGCACTGTCTGCCTTGGGATGAGGTGGTGCATCCTTTACATCTCATCTCTCTTGCCGTATGTGTGATCGAATGGTATTAGGGTAAAGGCAGGAGGGTAGACCGAGGTGTGATGAATCCTCACCTGTTTTTTAAAAGCATTTAAACAGGTCCTTCAGTTCTTCCTGAACAGGGACCTCAAACCTGCAGTGTTTTGAGCACTTGAATAGTCCCACTGACCTCACTGTTGCTTAATAGTAGCTTACCTCTAAGTGTTTTTCTGGCTGCAAGCCATAATGAAAGGAACATTTCTGATGTCTGAGGTCTATGGGTGGATCTTCTACATAAAATCAAGAGAGAATTGGGAGGGTAAGTCCCACTTGAAGCTTGTGAGGACTCATGCCCAAAATTCATATAGGCATTTTGTAAAAGTTCAACATCCGTTTCAACGAGGTCCTATGTATGGAAATTATTTTTTATATGGTATCTTTGGATGATCACCTGCTTGGAAAAGATGGGAACACTGACATTGCTTTATGTGGTGAAAGGACCAGCTTCATTTGCACTTCTTCCTCCCTGAGCAGAACTATTTTAAAGCACAAAATCTAATGGATCCTTCCACTCCATTATTTTTTAATAGGAAATTGAGGCATAAAGAGGGTTACTACTGTGTCTCATTAATGCAGTCATTTCCTGCCCAAATTGATAGTTCACCTTATCTAAAGGAAATGTAACTTTCTAGTTAATCAAACACAATCTTTCTGCATTAGCTTTTTAAAGGAAAAGCAAAAAAAAAAAAAGCAAGTCAATAAGGTAAGAAAGAAGTGCAGAGAAAAGCCATTGGCATCAGTGCTGTGTTGGAAAATATTGAAAGGGCTGGAAGATGTAAGTCTGAAATGATTAAATCTGGGTGAAGATTGATCATGCAAGAAGGAGTTTGTAATCCCATCTCCTTGAAGTGAAGGAGGAGAGAAGAGTAGAACAAGCGAGTGAGATGCCTACAACAACTGTGGCATGATCTCAGCCCTTAGAGATCCTTAACCAACCTTCCCCATGTGCCAGATCATTTTAGCAGAGGTCTGTTTAGGGGTATGCAAGACTGTGTGTGTTTTTGCTTGTGAGTGACTGTGTTGAGCCCTATCACATAGGTTTCAGTTGCATCAAGGGCTGAAAGCTGGTCCTGCAGAGAACTGAAGCACAGGGGAGCCTCCTGGTGTCCTGTGGGACCTTGTGGGAGCTGATGTGGTTGGTGACACTGACCTCTTTCTATTTCTCAGGTAGGAACAGGAGCGTGCCCATGGTTGCACCCATGTTTGAGGTTGCTCTGCTGCCTCTTCTAGGAAGTCAAGGGGTAGCATTGGCTGTTAGATGGGATTTTAAATGGCAGAATTAGAGATTTATCTGAAGCATTCATCTTCTGTTCGAAATAATAAACCTTCATTGGCAGAAGTTCCTTAATATTTTTCAGGGATCATAACAGATGCACGTTATTTATGTTGTGTTGATGGGCTTTGGAGCAGGATTACAATTTTAGGAAGCTAGTGAGTTCATAGATCCCAAAGCCTGCTTTGGGCATTTTTGAAAAAATCATGTTTTTCCCAAACTTTAGAGAAGGGCCCAGCACTGCAGCTGTGTTAAATGTTCTACGAGCTGCTAAAGGAATGATCAGGGAAAGCACAAGCTTAAATCAAGTTTCTGTGTAGCCTGTTAAAAAAACCCCAAACAAACAAACAAAAACCAAACCAAAAAACCTCAAACAAATAAAAAAAACCCAAACTCAGGAATACCAGAGGGTGTTAATTAATTAAATCCTCAAGTGCTTTGCTAAACGGAGGACTTAATGGTAAATATTGGGAGTCTCCCAAGTAAAATACTCTCCAGCTGTCTTAGGAAAGAGTGAGAGCTAAATTCCCTTCATTACAAAAAGAATAGCGAGAAAATTATTCATATGGTTTAAACATGGATATGTTTTCATTTAAATGCTTCTTATAAGCAAGAGGAGCCATTCAAGAGATCTAAATGTTTGCAATGCTGTAAGGGGTGATCAGAGGCTTTGGAAGGAGTTTAATGGGAACTGCACCAGTATTGAACACCCACACGAACACACAGCATAGGAGGGACAGGAAGCTGAACTGAGCAGATTTGATCTAGCCTAATTAGTCAGATTGCTGTTGTTGTTTTTACAGTCTATTATTGATATACAAACATGCTGTTGAAGAATTAGTAATCGAAAACATTGCAGTTCATTAGAGGTTTTAGTGGTGCTCTAATAGCCACGCTCCATCTGGATGATAATAAGAAATAATGGACCGCAGAGAAGTTATGTATCCTCACCTTATAATCCATTTTCAGCCAACTGAGAAAGCAACAAAGAGGATATTTGCTGAAATATATCACTTTGTGATTATAAATTCAAAGGGAACAGAGTCCTGTGTTCTTTATCTCTGCACCAGATATTTATTCCTTTCTTCCTTTGTGTGCTGCCCAAATATTTCTAACCAAATTTATACTGTGGATAAAGGTGCGTTGTTGTGTCAATACAATACAGATATCTCTGCAGTGCATGACATTTTTAACGGTTTTTATGTTACTAAAGTGAGAATGTCAGAATGAATCAGACTTTCTTGTAGTTTATTACCTTTCAGGTTATAATTGTAGCTACAAAACGTCTTCATAATGGCAATGCATGGAGGTTGTTAACAAATGCATTTTCGTGTGTGCATGAAAAGGAGAAGGAATCAGTTGTGGTCTCATTTAATAGGTAGCATTTACCAAAGGAACAAGAGCTTTTGAGCAGAGATGTCCAAAGGTTAAGGCTCTCATCTAAGAATGTGAAACCTTTAGTTTCATTTCCAGATCTGACATTTGGCATTTGATAAATTTTGTGGTTCTTTTTTCCTCTCCAAACCTACACCTGATTTACTGGTTCAAAAGTTAAATGGCTGGGGGCAGGAACTCCACATGTTTTTGTACAGTCCCTACCAAAGCATGTTCCAGGTTACAGGAAGCCAACAAAAACAAATGAAAATGTTCCAGGAATCACAAAAAAAGGAGTCTGACTGCACTGAATTAATCTGAATTTCTGTAGTTGACCCCACGTAACTGGTTCAGACCTCGAGTTTAAATGCAAAGAGTGCAGGAGACATTTAATTTTTACCAATCTACAGTTTAAAAGCTCAGGTGAAGGCAGAGTAAATGGAGGATACTGTACATTGCTCTGGCCCATCTAATAGCCTGCAGTCAGGATATTTCATGATGGCCCAAAGTTCATGTGGGTCTGAGCCACAGCATCTGTGGGAAGAAATCAGACAAATTTTTGTTGTAAAATAAGTCATCCTGGTTTAAAATATATACATATATATATACATATATATACATATATATATATTATTTTGCTTCAGGCATTGCAGCCTATCAAGTAGGACTGGAGGCAATTCTTTCTACCATGAGCTCTATGTTCAATGGTAAATAGTTCCAGGATTAACATAGCCAGAGTACATGGCAACACTAGAGATTTATGCTGAAATTAGTGCTTGTCTCTTGCTTTTCATAAGAATGTGATAAACATATGTAGGCAAAATGCAATGGTCTTGCCAATATATCTTGATCTTTTAAACAGTTACATTACCATGTTAAAGGCAAAGCCAATATTATCCAGTAGAATGGCAAAATATATATGGCTGACATGACAAAGCCACAACAGGTATCTGTTATAAATCTACAAAAGGTTTGAAAGTTCTGTCATAGGCACTGCAAATGTAGCTTGTTTAGGATATTAGGCAGCATATTCAGAACATTCATACAGCTTTGGGGAGTTTATGTCCCAGTCAGTTTTGGAGACATCATGTTTCCATTTTTCTGAAAACCTTTCTCATTGCAACCAACATAGAACATTTAAAACTTGTTTAGGATCTGCTCCTTGCTCCCTTTTTACTCCTCCCCCCAAAAAACCCACAGAAATATTAATTATAAAAAGAAAGTGTGAGATAACAGCTACTAAACTTGCAAGATTAAGTTAAACCATCAAGCCATTACTCTGATGTCCCTGACCTCTGAGCACTAGGTCTTGGAGTGCTAAGCTTTAGTAGTAGATTAGACACATTATTTTTCCATAAAGAACAAGAAACCAATTTAAGATCTCACTGGTTTTAGTTTTTAAATTATGGTGATTTGTCATAGGTTTGCACTTTCTGCATGAGATTCCCTTGGTTTCTTGGTCATGCAACCTGTTTTTGTCTGAAAAATTTTGGAGTAACCTTAAAAAAAAGCATAATAAAGTCAGTTCTACTGTAGATGAACAAACATGTTATTTTTGAATGCTTTTAATATTGGAAGGATATTTTCAAAGTTTTTATGTATATTTTGTTCTAATGTGATCAATAATTGTGTCAAACTTGGTACTTCTGCCTACAGTTGTTGTTACACTTACAGGTCTTCCAAAAATGAATGAAAAGATGATGTTTTTCACGTAGAGCTACCACAAATGAAAACCAGCCAAATTAATTTTCCCTCAGTTTTCCTAAAAACATTCACCTTGATACTGGAGAATATCAGGCCAAAACAAATTAGTCTGATGAAAGGAAGGAAGTTTAGAATGGGAAGTGAAACTCTGCCTCAGCTGGGGAATGCACTGTTTGTTCTGCAGATAACAGTTTAACTCCTTTTCTTATTCCAAATGAAATATCCTTATTTTGGTAAAACACTTGAATATACATTTTTGAGACATAGAATTTCCTTCATTCCATTTCCTGCCCCAAACACAATTTTACAATCAGCTTTATATTTGTAATATTCTCTTTCCTTCATTTTAGTGTCGCTTCGTGTTCAATACACCTAACTAAAAATATCAAGAAAGTTAATATCCTACACAGAAGATTTAGTTGGAAAAGTTTCCCAAAGTGAGGACAAAGTTAATTTTTGACAAATCCATTTCTTAGGTTTTGATCCTATTACTTCATTCAAGACCCCTGTATAAAACAACAGACTTCACTGAGTTCTGTTTAGGCAGTCTGGGTACCTCATATATCAGACTGAGATGTTTTGACATTTATCCCATGATTATCCTCAGGGACTCTGTCCTCATATGCTATTTTTGTTGAAATGGTTTCTCTGAAGATAGTAATTATTTTTTTTCCTAATCTTTCCCCCTAAAATTGCTGATGTGGCACAACTGTTGACCTGGCATGCAGCTAGGTAGATATGTCTAGCTGTAACTGTAATAAGGCCATCCTTATTGTCCCAGGGTAAAATCCTGATACAGTTTTTCTGCTTATTTCCAGGCAACCAGAATGTTAGCCCTGTTATTTTGACAATGGGGGGAGGCCTACAGGATCCATAAGCTCAGCCATGTAACAATATGTCTTGCTGATACTAATTTCAGCTCACTTTTCGTGACAAGGTATAGCGTGGAGCATCTTATCTTGGAGGCTGATTTACGAGGCATTTTTTCATTAAAACAGGGGGAAGCTTCAGCCCCCATCTCCTTTTCCTTCATTTTCTTTTTTCTTGCTAAATTTGCTTTAGTCAGGGTTGACTGACTTACACTATCGAGATGTGAAAGGGGGTACCTATCAACTCAGAGTTATTTTTTGTGGCTGTTAGTAGCATCCAGTTGTATAGGCAGAAAGTGAAGCCTGTGTTGTGCATCACAGTAGAATATGGAATTGTAAGAGAAATCTCTTTTTTTGTTGTTTCATTAGGAAATTATCCATGCCATCCCATAACATAGTGGAGATAGCATGTAAAATAATTGCTGCTAATTAAACCTTCCTGATTTAAAACCATTTCCATAATCTAATTAGGCTAAGTATGTAGCTGAGTGTTGTATGGGGTAGTTAATGAAAATATTTATAAGTGTGGATCATGGTGAAATTAGAAAAGGTTGAAATTAATTGTGGTCAGGAATTTTTCTTCCTCTTTTCCAATCCTGAGTATATAAATGAACTGGGATAAGAGCTGGCAGTGAGGTTTGTTCCTGTGTTTGTTTGTGCTACTAGAGGAGAGATTTTCTGCTGTCACCTGAAACATTTATCACAGCAACAGGCATATGCATTTTGTTTTCTTTGGGAGGTTAGTGCTCTGTGTTCTTTATGCAGGATAAATAAGCTTTTTTTGCAGAATTATGTTGTCCAAGTTTTTAAGTACATCATATTGGAGACATTTTAAAATATATTGAAAAAGCACTTTGGGCCCATTTCATAGCAGTCATTCTGTTTGCTTCTGCTTTAATCTTGCCCATTTTTCACTGGAAAATTTGATGTACACTTTTCCCACAAAAAGGACAGACGTTTCATAATCAGCACCACAGCTTCTCCATTAATAAAGCACTTAGTGGAGAGTGCAGCAAACTCATTTCAAATAGCAAGGTGTCCCACTTGACAAATCTCTAAGGATGAAGGAAACATAAGAAGTACCAAATAGCTGTGTGAAATTCTCTGTGGAGGATTCAGCTTGCCTCTTCCTTCCAGTGGTTGCACTGGCAGACCTCATTGCTGTGTGCTTTGTGTGAATCTCAGAGATTTCATCTCTGCAAAGGGCCTCCAGACCGCCTTGAAAAGGCTGTGTGAACAAAACCGTAGGCAGAGATGGTATGAGGGAAAGTGTGGTTTTCCTCATCCAGATCTTATGGAAGAAAAAGGGCACAGATTTTGGGGTGTCAGTAGTAACCTAGGTTTATGTTAAAACCTGGGGTGAAACTGGAACGGTGGCTCGGTGCAAGGGGCTTGTTTGCAGTGGAAATGTCTTCATGGAAAGGACAGTACCTTTTTTAATTTTAGGTCTTGGAAAGTTTCTGTAAGTGAAAGGATAAATATAGTCAGATTTAAATGTTATATCTGGAGTTTTTATTCTTTCAGTTCCTTTATTGGCCTAAAAAAAAGAAAGGGAGAAAAAAGGAAAATAGAGGAAGAGAATCCTCTGCTCGGAGAATGCAGGAAGGGAATTTCAAAGCATCTATGATCAGTAGCTCCTTATTGAATTAACCAGAACAACATGATTTTGGACCTTTTTTTTTCCTCCCCCCTCCCCCAGTTTAGAGCTAACTTTACCAAAAGAATGTGGAATTTTATTAAACCTGGTTGTTTTCCTACGGATTGAGAGAACTGATTAAACCATGTGGTGAAAGCCACACTACTGTTTCTGAGATGCTCTTAATGACAAACCTCTTTTTCTTAATGGTAATAAACTAAATTCAGGGGGAAAAAAAAAGTGTTTATGATGTATTATGGTAATAGTTGTACATTATAAGTTAGCTACTGTCAGCACAAAACATGACCTTCATTTTGATCTGTGACCTGAAAATATATCTTATTAGTGCTTCTGTATTGTCCCAGTGGTGTTTTGTAGGCTAATTCAGGGATCAGGTGCTTAACATAAGGATATCGTATAAGGCTGAGGTTAGGTAGAGGTAGGAAGTGAGTCTGTCCCCAAAGAGGCTCAAAGTACATCTATAATTCAGCAACAAGAGTAATCGTTTTAATTAAAGTTATGTGATTTTCTTTTTTGACCTCAGGCTGGAGTTTTTCAGCGTGCTGTGGGATTTCTATTTCAACAGCCATCGTGCAGCTGACTTTCCTGGTAGAAGGCAGTGTCATGGGGGAACATAATCTTGGATTCTTTATCATCTTAAAAAAAGCACATTGTTTCTCATAGATGAGTACTAATCTCTGTGCATGGTCCAGAATGTTTTAAAAATGGTCCCCTTGGCTAGAATTCATCTTGCCTAACTTAAGACATGTATGATATAAAAAATTGCTGTCTTTCCTTACCTCCTTTGGGTTTCTTTTAGACTCATTTGGCATAAATGGGCACTTGCAAGGCACAATTCATCCAATCCATTATAGGTGTCTGTACTTTAAAATGAGATGAAACTGAGCTCTCAAAGTATAATTATAAAACTAACTTAAATGTAGATATCTGTATCCCACATTTCCTTAGAAACACAGAGCTTTTTAAGAACAATGCAACTGTACTTACATAAAATCACCTCATGAAGCATGGGAGTTTTTACATTGTCAGTAAATATTTTGTCATAGAAGTTCGTGGAACAGAAATAGCGTATTTTTGTGGAAAAGGAAGGAGGAGAAAGGAAAAAGGATTGTTTCTCTTTGTATGTATATTGAGTACATGTGTGTAGGTGTGAATTTATATATAAACTTCCTCTGTGTATCTGAATGCTTTGTTTTTATAATTGCTCTATTTTTATCATTCCTTCAATCATAGGCAAATCTTTCTTTTCCCATTCTCTATATTTATGTGCTGCCCATCACTACTAGTGAGCTCTATTAATTGGTGTAATTGTGCTTTCCCTGATGAAAGCACTTTGCCTAAAATTATTTAAACTATCAACAAAAGTGAGTCCAGCTTGGCCACACCTGAAGCATGCTTACTCCATATATCCCAGTGCAGCCTGTGGCTGCAACAGTTTGAATTGCATCAGGTTCATTTGGTATAAATATATGATCTAGAGAGATTACTCTGAGCATTGAAAAACTTTGAAATTAGGTAGTTTGATGTCGCTGAAACCTACTTTGTTTTATCCTGTCTTGCAAAGATGCCCTGAGTTGCATGGTGCAGCCTGCTGATAGCACCTTCTTAATCAATAGCTTCATTTTAACCACACCGCACAAGTCGTGCACAGAAATTAAGAGCTGCTGTTGGACTCTCTTAGAGGATATGCAGAGCAATGATAAATTCCTGCCTTGCCTGTGTTTTCCTTTGTTACTTGGTAATCTCCTAAGAAATGGTAAATGTGGTTGAGAGCTGAGTGTGCTGCTTTACACAATACCCACTAACTTAATTCCTGCAGGGAAATGGGGCAGTTGGTGCTACCGTGTGTTTTGGGAACACAGCTTATGAGGGAGCCAATAGGTACCTCGAGAGTGAATGCAAAATTGATAATGTCATTTCGATTCAGCAGAGCAACTCAGATAATGCTGCTTCCAAACCCCATTAAATTAATCAGTTCTGACGAGTGTTACCTAACACAGCTCCGTGCAGATGCTGCACACAGTCACTTGTGACTTGTTCGTGCGCTGGCTGGGTGATTTATCTCCCTGCAAAAGTATTTAGCTCTCTAGGTTGCAGAATAATTTGTGTATATTTGGCACTTGATGTCAGTGTGCATCACTTTGTTAGACTTTATTAACTATGCTTGTATAAGATCCTCTAATAGCCACAGTCAGTCTCACATAGAGGCTTGGCACCCGTTGTGTTAGATCATGGGAAGTGAGTGATTTTTAAACTGGAGACTAGTTTATAATTGTAGAAGTATGGAGTTGTTTGATTAAATTTTCGTATAAATAAATTTCAAAGCATGAAGAATGGAGGCATCAAACCTGCTACACATACCTTTATGAAGAAGTGCAAGTTTGCCTCTTTCAGGGGGAATACCCGTGGTTTGTTCTCTGAGTTGCACCTTCAGAAGATGCAATCAATACAATAATAACCCAGCAAAACCCACTTGTTTTCAAAGAAAATTAAATGCATTCTTTTTCAGTATGCTTTGAGCTGTGAAGTAACAAACTTAATATAGATTACTTTCCTTGTATTTTATATGCTTTGTTCACTTGTAAGAAATACAACTAAGTTTTTCTTATTTGCAAATCATTATTTACATTGCACCATATCATCCTGCATGTTGAATTGCATTGCAGCAATAAACATAAACCACCTCTTATTTGTACAAATATTACAGCTAGTTCCCTGCAAATGTTTGCATATTTTCAATAGCAACAAAAATTACAAACAGAAAACATGATTTTTTTTTGTTAACCAGCGTATAATAGACTGAGTGCACAAGTACTTCCCTATTACCAACTCATTTTTCAACCTGCCAAGGCCAAATGTACTTGACAAAGAATCAAGAAAGAACAAGCAAAAACCAGAAATTGTTTCAGGAGATTCAGGCTACTGCGGTTTCACATCCTCTAAGCAACTAGTTTTCTGTAATGCCAAGATTTTTCTGATAAATAAATTCCAATCATAAAAATGAAGGATTACCCTTGTGATTTCCAGTGGAGGAAATTCTAGATCTAAAATGGCCAAGACAGAATACCTGAGATGTGTAATCAGATTGAAATGGTGCTTAGTTACTGGGGATAAAGCAAGAGTCAGCCTTTGACAGATGGGCTCTGTGCTGAATTATCCACCCGCTGAGGCATTGGATCTACCTTTTCTTTTTTTCCCCTCCATGTGCTGAGGTACAATATGGAAAATGACAATCAAATGAATCCTCATAGGAATAAATAAAAATAACTTTTGGAAAGTGTTGTATCTCCTGAAACCTCCTGCTGCCTGAAGGTACCACATATAAGAGGGACTCCTCACCATGGCATACGGTGCTACTACAGCACCATCTTGGTGGCAGCTGCCTGCGGGGAACATCTTTCCTGCCCGAGTGCATTGGAAGAGCAGTTGATTAAAGTAAAGCACTATTTTGTTTCAAAGGAGTGCTGTTTCAAATGTCTAATGCTTCAGTCTTCTGAAGATGTCATGGGAGTGCTTCATAGTGCAGGTTAAATGGTCACATACAGAGCTTGTAGAATGTAGTGATTTTTAAAAAATAAGCTTGTGGTTGCAGACAAGGTAGTTGCTAAGTCCCATTGTTGTGAAGTTTGACTTCTCCTGTGATGCACAGAGGCTGCAGCATGTTGAAAAGTTTGTTCAGCAGGACTAGGCAGAGAAACAAGGTCATTAGAAAAATCGTAAACTGCAAGGTAGTTTTATTGTCTCTTGAAATTTTAAAGATACACTAAAATGTGATGATTTCAGCATGGTACACAAATCCTGCTTTTTCACTCTAATTAACTTTGTTCTAAACATTTGGAGCTAATGGTCTTCATTGAGGAACAGCAACTGACCTTTTCATTTTGTTTGAGGGCCAGGCAAAGGTGGACTACCTTGGGTCACTTGGAGGACAGTTTAATCATTGCAGTCTAATTACACCCAGATACTTTCTTTGTTATAAAGTTCACTGACAAAAAATTATTTACGTTTCCCAATCAGTAAAGAAAATTGGTATTTCTAAGAAGGTTCTCAGCATCTTGGTAGGTGAAGAAATCACCTGGGATAAAGAGAAGTATGTTGCCTTGTGATTGCTACTGCCACTGCTCAGATTTTCTTGCATCCTGCTTTCTTTGTTACAGTTTTATTTTAAACTGCACAAGAGAAAGTGCTTTGGGGAAGAAGCATCTATAGCAGTAGCCAGGGAACGATCTTAATCCCTCCAGTAATTCTTTGGTTCTTTGACCTCATACTTTTAATCTCCTCAAGAAGTTTATTCCTTGACCTCGTGCTTCTAATTCTGTCACAAATTTTATTCCTTGACCTTGTGGTTTTAATCTCTTTGCTAATTCCACTCCTGAGCTCCAGGTTGAGTGGGGTTGTGTGTAAGCTCATCTTTGAATCTGGTACTGTGCTGCCTTAGCTTGTTTCTGGTTAGAGGCTGAAATGGTGGAAAGAGAATTAGAAAATGCTTTTATGCATATACCCAAATATATTCCAAGGGACAGCCTTGGAAGTTGTTGTGAGACATTTAGGGCAGGAAATATAGGCAAGCAGTTGCAAGTTACCTTAGCAGGGGTATCATTTGCTTAGATGAACATTAAACTGCTCTTAAGATGAGTATTGTGAACTTGATTATCATATTATTGCGAGTATGTCCTCTGGGAGGATTTGAGGTGGGAAAATTTGCAAATGAGTTGGACGTTAAGGCTCAGTGAGTAAGAGGAAGGTTGGGGCTTGAGTGTGCTTTGTCTGTATTTGAACTCAGCAAGGAATATAGATTTCCTGACCAGCACATAGCAAAGGCCGAGGATGGGGAGATGAAAGACTTTGCATCCTGTCATTTTCCTTCTTTTGAGCTATTCAGTTTCCCACAGTGCTTCAGTTATTAAACTGAGACTTTAATCTACGTTTTAGCCCCTTTCATGAAGGGATTTTTTTTTCTTTACTTTTTCCTTTTTGCCAGTTATGCAAAACCATCTGCTGTTTACATTTTGTCACTTTGAATGCTCACTCCCTTTCTTTATTCTTGTTCCCTCCTGTCTGTCACTCTACTGAAATAATCATGTTATTTGGAAAGTTCATTTGAAAGTTGCTCGTTTTTGTGGTGTCTCCTTTTGAGACAGCCACAGTAAGGCATCTAGGTATTATTATGTCCTTATGTACTTGACATTAAGACTTGGTTTACCAAGGGCAGAGTGGAGTGCAAGCAGCTGGGAATGGTACTGGTTCCCAGCATCCACATTAGCAGCCTTGCAGGGAGGTGCAGTTGTGCAGCTGTGGCTTAGAGATGGTTTTCAGGACAGCCTTGAGCTCAGGGCATTGCAGTAGCTTCTTTTCTGGGCTCTGTAGTGATCTGGTTCTGTGTTCCATCTTCTGGATAAGATGTAGAGGGAAAAGGCTTCTCTGAGTAGATGTGGGCTTTGATGCTCAACTACTGCTGAGCAATTATTCCTACAGACAACAGGAAGGCATTTTTCAAATGCCGATTTATTTTTTACTCTTACTTTGCTGGAAAAAAGAGATTACTGCTTTACAGCTTTTCTGTTTGCTTATCCCAGCTCTTGATCAGCTATAGAGCTACACAGTAAAAATGCTGACAAAATGTTCATCAGGAGTATCAGACAAAAAAGAGGAGGAAATGCATTGTGAAAATTATACCTGAACAGCTTCTCCTTCCTTTCCATCCCAATGACTCAGTTCCCTAGAATCTAACCCATCTGACTTGGACTAAAATTAGTGCAAATTATCATTACCATTATTATTTAAATAACATTGTCTAATTAAAAAGAAGATTCTGTCTGCTGTGCTGCCACGTCTTTTTTTTTTTCCCCCCTCTTTTTAAAAAATCAAATGTCAACTCTGTATCCACTCAACAGTCTCAGCAATTTAAATATTAAATACCTGACAGGACGTTGACTTTCAAAGATGATGCACTGAAACAGCTGTAATGCAGAAAACCTTGGGAAAGCTAGCCCAACCCATGGATGTAAGTACTCCCTACATTTTAGTAGCAGCCTTAGTTGTGTTTCATTTGTTAAATGCAAAAGCAGTGGTGGTGTCAGAGATAACAGAAGCCCAGACCTGATGTCAAAAGTCTCATCTGCTGATTATACTGTCCATGTGTTTCTGATGTTACTGCAAGTGCTGCGAGCTCAAGGATGAAGCCCCAGGCTCAGCAAACAGCAATGGCTCAACTCGGTCGTAACCAAGGCTTGTCAAAGTTGCACTGTGTGGATGCTCAATTCATTTGGCAGTTTTGAAATTGCCAGGCTGAGAAAGCTTGAGTAGGAAAATAGCATCATGTATGTTGGAAGAGTGGTTATGAAGAAACTGAGGTCAGAGAAGCGTGGCCAGCAGGTCACACTTGTGCTGTTTGTATGCCCCAGTGCTGAAACTGTGGCTATCCTGGGTTAAGGACAGCTGTGTGACCCACTTGTGGAGGAGGGCTGAGCTGACTTTCTTGGTAGGGAAAGACATGCACCTATGTCTTTCATAAGACATGTATGAGGCTTTTACATATGGCACTATACATAGTGCATAGACACACCTCCTCCATGGTGCACAAGCAGACTGGCTCTTTAACTGTGTTCCCCATCCACTGTGAAAAGCTGAGGGACCATTTAACCTCTTCCCTAAAATGGTGTGGTAGAAAATGGAAGGACTGTGTCTCTAGAGCATAGGAGTATTACAGTGAGAGGAAGAGAGAGCTCTGATGCGGCGAGAAAACCATAAATGCTGCATAGCCTGATGTCAAAGTCGCTTAGATAATTTATTAAATATGAAGATGAATCGAAATGGACTGGATTTGTAGTGTGATGGAAGTCATAGCTTAGGTATGCTGGAGATCTTGTTTAATTCCAGTTCTCCAGGGGGTTTCTCAGCCCAGAGTTTTCTTTACGCTTTATCTTGTGGCAGATGCTTTACAGGCATTTCAGTCACTCAAGCTGCTATATTTAATGCACATATTACTGTTAACACAGGAGGTGTTAATATCCATAATGACGTTTCCTTTGAAAAAGCCAGCAGCATTTATCCTAGCTCTTTATCTTTAATGTGATTGTCAAGATTTTCCTATATTAGAGAAGGAAATTATGACATTCAAGACACCTCAGAGTAGTAATTCCATTAGAGCACTTTCCAATTCCTTAGCTATGGCCTTGACTTCTTTAATTAGCAGAGAAATTTTATAGAGATGTCTTAGTAAAAGGAAGCAAGCTTTGCAGTGTTGTCTGAAGAGAGTAAATAAATACCTACTTTTCTATTACAAATCTGGGTAAACATGGACAGCTGAACTGGATCCACAGGGTCTTTTCCAAGGGTTCTCCAAGCTACAAACCTCTTTATAAATTCTAGGTGCCTTTTTTCTGCTTCCTGGATGGGAATGTGGAACAGGAACAATATGGAAAGGGCAAAATGCCTTGGCCATTGTCAAGTGGGTTTCCTGATGAACACAGTGGGTATCTAAATGTTGGAAATCCCATGAAAAGGAGCTTATAACTCAGGGTGGCTACCAGGATCCTCTGCCCATCTGGGACCCACCACCACAAATGCAGTTCGAATCAATAGTTATTCTTTGAGAGGAGCCAACAAGGGTTCACTATGGCAGGGTCAGTGCCCTCACCTGCATATTTGAGGAGAAGCTGATCATCAGACTATTTCCTGAGGACCTGGGCAACCATCCTTGGTCTGAGGGATTTCAGTCTCACATCTTTTACCTTCTAGAGGTTCCCAAGTCACATTTCTAACTTATCCCTCTTATAGCACTTTGCCCTGGGCTCCTGCCTGTTTCTCTCCCAGATGTTCTCTCCCAGATGAACTCATTAGTCTCCTGTGACCCAGCCTGGCCATTCCTCTTTACTCTTTCCCACATCCTCCTAGTTTCAGCAACCTCCATTGTATGCAGGTGCCTCTGCCTGATCCCTCCCATATTCTTGCCAAGTCTGTTGGTCTCTGCAGAAAAGCAGCATTGAAGGTGACTTGGAACTATTTAGATTAAAAAGAGAAGCAGCCAATGATTCTGAGTAATTCCAGGGTTAGTCCTCATTGCAACACAATGATGCAGGCATCTGAATTTGTTTAATCTTTGTTTTCTGCTTGTGCTGCTTCTTTGGATCTGTTCCATGATGTCCAAAGACCCTAACAATGACCCATTTTTCACTTTGCAAGGCATTTATCCAAGTGAATTTCTCCATTCTGAATGTTTATGCTGAAATACTCTGACATCAGGGTGAAGCTGTGTGTACAGACCAGTTCCATCTGCAGTACTCTTGTCCTGCACTCTTTTTTTAAAAAAATCAATGTCTAAGAGCATTTAATACAATTACATAATCACATTATGAGAAAAAGTAAATTTTAAAATTGAATGATTCTTCCAAAATTGGTATTTTAAGAGACATCTTGCTTCTTGAAAAATCAAATTATCAAGATTGTATTTCTTGTGCAAATGTGTGCTGCTTTTGAGGGGTTTTTTTTTCAACTTTAGCAAAAACTGTTGAGTACATTAATGTGTAATTGTAAAACATCTGAAAAGGATATAGCCATTTCATACTCCTTATACAGAGAGAAAATTATGAGAATGTTTTGTATTTAGAAAAGATGTACTTCTTAACATAAGTAGTAGGCTTTTCTTTCTCAAATGGCTTTTGGTGTATGTTTACTGCTATTTGTGGGAAAAGCAGCAGCTTTAGTATCTTTCTCGAGAAGAGAACCTGAAAACAGGCGGCTGAAAATAACCACAGTCTGGTGGATATTGAGGATATGGACAGAGAGAGAAAGTTGCACCTGCTTTTACCATGCTGGTGCAGCTGACTTCTTAAAATCTTCATCACCCATTTTTTCATTTCTTTCCTCAGTTAAAAATAGTGCTAGGGTAACAAAGCAGAGCTTAAATTCTTTCGTCTTTCCTTGTCATTCCCTCTTTACTTTTGCCGGTGCTAAAATCAATATACATCTCCCAAATATGTCTCTGAAGTTGCTTGAGGCAAAGAAGTCAGTCTGCAGGTTTGCTGTCAGAACAGTGTTAATTCTGGACCTCCAATAATGTGGATAATGTGAAACAGTCTGGATTTAGACAGTTTTTGGTTTTTCAAAATAGATGACAGCTTTTCTGTATTGATTTCAAATGGATCCTGAAATCTTCATGTAATGAAGGTAAAAGGATTCTAAAAACTTTTTTACCAACAACTGGAAAAATTCTTCAGTATTACCAATGAAACCTCAGTCCTTATTCCTCACCTTTTATCCACCTTTCCTTTCTTTTCTTTCTTAGCAAGGGACTGTTGAAAAAAAGTTCTGTCAGCTTATAGAGAAAGACTACTGCGATAGTTGGAGCTTGATTTTTCTGATGCCAGGCTTATGTAACTCATATCTCCAGAACTTCTATTGTCACTTTTCTCCAAATAGAAGACATTAAGCCAAAAATGATGCTTTTTATCTTTTTGTCATTTAAATATACTACCTATAAATTTAGAACCTCTTAAAAATTATTTTTAGTTAGGAAAATAAAGTGCTGGGTAATGTTCTTTTTCTCCCCTCCCCTTTCTCTTTCTATGAAGATAACATTCTTTCAAGTAACGGGGTTTTTTTAAGGCTTTTCTATTGCAAATTATTTGAAGTGCATGTTACCAGACTAATTAAAATTCTTAGAGGCCTAGCTTTGCTCTTACTTAGCTTGTGGCTGTGCTGTAGGCTTACAGGTGAGCGAATCACAAAAGTGGCATTGCATTACTAAATAATACAAAAGACAGCTGGGATATACAGTTGTGTACAGTTGTGCATAAATACAGTTGGGATATTTGCATGGAAAACATTTTGTATTCTTGCAGAATAGGTCTTATTTCTTCACTAGTGATGATCCCCACCTTCCCTGGCTAACAGAAATTGCAAAAAAAGATCTGGCACATCCTGAACCTCCATTCCAAGTTCCCACAGCCTGTGCTATCATGAAAAAACCCTATCTATATATCCAAAACAGTGACCTGACCAACTGCTGGTTACAAAGACCTAGTGGTGAACAGCCTACAGAGCCACTAGTTTATCAGCAACAGTGTAGTATTAAGTCATATTTTAGATCCATGCAGAGGACAAAGTCACACCTTCTCTGTGGGTGGAGTGTGCTGCCCTTGTGATGATTTTAACAAAAAGGAATTGGAATGATTCAGTTTCTGTTGGAAATAAAATAGGTGAAACATAGTGAGAAATAGACTTGCTTCTGAAGGACTGTGGTATATATTTTTAGTAGTTGATGCTGAGAATTTTTTTTTTTTTAATTTTTCTCTGGAGAGAAATGAAAGATACATAAAAGATTAATCATGGTACATGTGTTCAGTAGCCTTTCCCAGATGTCAGCTCAGCCTGTGTGAGGATCATGAGATCAAAAAGAAAGAGTTTTCTTCTTCCATTAATTAAGAAAAATCAAGATAATAGATGAACTGTTACTTTCAAACTGCTGGTAATAAATTTGTACTGTGCCACAACAGTGGCTTGCCTGGACATCCTCATGAGTTTAAATACAAAGATATTCAGTATGGCCCTTACAAATCTGAATGCCCCGAATGCAAATACCTCTGGAGTATTGCACAAATCCCTTACTAGCAAGTAAATTGTCAGATTATTAAAGCTGGTTAAAATTTTTGAGGGAGAATATTATTTCAATAGAAGATGCTAATTTGTCAAAGAGGAAGCATTTAACTGATCTTGCCAAAACATCTTTTAAAAACTTGTTAGCACTCTGTGTCCTCTTCCTTCCATTATGTCCTGATAAATTAGATACGGGACAAACTGACCTATAAGTTTTGTCATTAAGCATCCTTTGCTTTGAGTTTTTTATTCTTTAGTGTTACCTAGTAGGATATAAAATAGTGCAAAACAATTAAATTTTAATTCCTATCACCCTGTCACCACCTGTTAATTAGGGGGTCCATAAGGGGATGTGGTCTACAATGCATGCTGCACACGGACTCTGCTCAGTGACATTCATTTCTTTGGTCTTGTCTAATTACAGAGCAGTTAATGACTCTACGTCCGCACAAGGCAGGAGAAGATTTGTGGGGTGGACACAGGCTTGCTTAAATTGTCTGTGTGTTCTGTGCAGGGTTGAAAGGATCATTTCTCATCCTCTGCTCAGTCCATCTCAGTATATGTTCTTTAAAGGACTTACTGTTTGCTGATTGCTTGTAGAGGATGGACCTGGAAATGGACTGTATATTCATTTTGTGTAAATGAGATGGGACATGGACAAGCTGTTACTAATTATGATCAGAAAATGGAAGCTTTTGAGAATTTTAATTTGTAGCTATTTTGGTTAGAGCACTCAGAAGTGTCTTTTCCAAATGAAAATAAATACATTAGGTAAATAAATCAGCCCTTGAATCTGGCATGAAACTGACCAAAATAATAATAAAAAAATGAGATTTAATAATAACCTTATGCTTCTGAAATGTGAAATGGAGATGACATAAAGGACTTCAGTAGTGAATTTGTTATTATATCTGAGTTGTTAGTTAAGATTTTGTTAGCTTCTGCCACAATTCTTATTCTAGCCTTGCTAATAAATCGTCATCAACAATAATAAAGCAGACTTTACTCAGCAAGTGTGTTAATAATGTAAAAATGAAAATAAATGAATGTTTTCTTACAGTAAAAAACTTGGCTATTCCCAACCTGTATCAGTTCTGTAATATTAAGTACATAGTTTTGAAGAGCAGAACCAGAACTCCAGTGGTGTGTGTAAATAAAAGTAACAGATATAGCTAATATTCTGTTTCACTAGCAACATTCACAAGGACAAGTGTGCTATGTGGATTGTCCATGCTGTGTGTTTCAGACCACCTTAGGTACGAACTCTGGTCCTCTAAATTGTGCATAATTGTCCAGAGTACAGCAATATAAGCAGGGTGATCACTGTCTAAAACCAGTCCAAAATGCACTGTAGAGATTGAGCCCTTACTATGCTCCTTGGTGTATACTCGACATCATTTGGCTTCATTTCATGTTTTCAAATGAATGTCCTGATTGGAAGGTTCTGGGACATGGAGTAGGGGAGGTTGTGAGGAGATTGAGACTGAGGTTTGGGGTGACTTAGGGGCCAGGCAGGAGGGTTGGGTTTGCCAAAGGTGAGTGGGGACTTCTAGCAAGGAGCACTCTCCTGGGAGGGATCTCAGCTTCCTCTGGAGCTCCTTGCTGTGTCCCTGTTCTTTGCAGGAGGTTCCCTCAATGCACTCCTTTCTCTGCAACTGTAAAGCTCTTAGGGAGCTGCAGGACCCTTAAAACATCTCAAGCCATTAACATCTGTTCTGAAATTCTCTGTCTCAAATCACACTGCTGTAATTAGAAGGTTGCCGGAAACTTTACAGTTCTTCTCCTTCTTAGACACCGACTTATTGCAAACTATGTCTTCTTTCCTCCACTTTTTTGAGACCACACCACTTTTTACTGGTGTGAACGGTAGGAGTGCTTTGCAAAAGCACTTAGATGTAACCCAGCTTGTCTCCCACCGAAGTCATACCCGTATGAGCTGCCTTATGTTGATGAAGTGCCTGTGCCACCTCAGTGCTTGTTGCTTTCCACTGGTGCCTTTGGTTTGTCATGACAAGTATCACCTATTTTCCTTCACTTTTAAGACCCTTTGCTTGCCAGTCTGTTGGAAGCCCTCCACTGTCAGGGTGGTCCTTCCTCTGAGCAGCCTATTGTACCTCTGCCTTTAGCAGCCACTCATTACATTTTCAGGTATGTACCACCTTCCATGTTGTTCCTCGTGTTCTGGAGGAGGAGGTTTACATGTGGTCACAAAGATAATAGAAAGACACCCTTCTTCATGGGTGCCTTCAAAACACATCATTAGGGAGGAAGTTGTCTATGAGATTAATCATTACTGTTGCATTGATTACTTGTGCTTCACTCTCTGGAAACTCATGGAGGAAGAGTGCCTCTGGCTTGCAGTGCCTTGACTGCCATGTTCTAGTGCAGGTGTGGACATAGAGATGGCATGAGTTGAGGGCAGCATTTGGGCAATTGGAACTGTTGTACCATGGGAGCAGCCCATCCTGCTCAGCAGAACATATGATGGTGTTGGCACGTGGAAGGTGATGACAGATGCTGAAAGGTGCATTCTCTGCCTCTGTTTTTTTCTGAATTTGAGGAGAAAGATGCAGGTGGAGGGAGTGTGCGAATTGTCCATGTCATGTTGTAGCAGCTGGGCTGACACCCTTGGATTCTGTTGGTGATGCCATGTGTCCTGTGTCATAGAACAAAGCCAAGTTGTGGAGCTCCATGCAGTGGGCATATTAGAAAAACCAGTCAAAGCTTTGTCTTTAAGCAGCCCTGAGTCTTTGGTATCCCTAGTAATTCTATCAGGAGCCACAGGGCAGAAGCTGATGAGGCTGTTAATTATGGTTACTTCAGTAAAACAAGTCCCCTGTGATGTGAACTTGCCATTTGGCAGCTTGACTAATGGTGCTTCGTGTGACAAAGGTGTACAGTGCTACAGCAGAGCGCTAAAGTCGTGTGATCTTGGCCAGTATTAGCAGAAGGAGAAAACTTTATGAAAAAAAAAAGAAAAAAAAACATTAGCAAGGGTTAGATCATTGATTATTTTTATGGATGTGTGTGAAGCTGGGGAGTTGGTGAAAGCGAGATATTTTCTATAAATTCTTCCGAAAGATCCAGGGATGGAGAAATAGAGTCATTTCTTACAGTGCCATGGCAACCAGCTCTACCCAGAGGAGGCATCTTATCAATTAGGTTAAATAATTAGGAATAACATTGAGTAAAATGAAAAAAATCCACCTTAGAGGGATGTCAAGTGGGAGGCAACTAAGCTTCTAAACAAAATAAACAATATGCTACATCACTTCTGGAAGACTTCAGCAGAGGCTGAAAGGGGATGTGGAGGGGAGGAAGGAATTAAGGGAATTAATGGGAAAATAGTGAAAAAATCTTGTGGTAGAAACTTCAATAATATGGAAAGTATTTAGACCCTTATTTTTATTGAAAAATACGTATTTTGAAGAAAAGAATTAATATAAACAATAATTTTTTTTTTTTTTTACTTCCCAATTAATATGTCTCTGTTTTCAAGCTAACAGGAAAGTCCTCTCTTGCTCATTCTCTTACTATGCTTTTCTGATTCTTTTACCCTAGAAAGAAACTGGATAAAAATCTTTCCCTTTGTTTTCTGCTGGAAAGGTTTTTAAAAATTAGAGGAAATGTTATGTTATTTTAAAAAAACTTTTGACTTTGATGGTGAAAAAAGTAGAACATAAGTAAAGGAATAAGACATGGAGTGTTTACATTCACTTTAGAAGGTTGTCTACAATATGAACTCAGATTAAGAAAGCCCACAGGTGTTACTTTCTCTAATTTTTTTTGCTGAAGTTTACCCTATTTCACTAGGAAAAAAGTGACTAAATAATAAAATGGAGAATAATATTTTTTTAAAAAGTAAATGTCTCAATTTTATAAAATATTTAATTCTGAATTTTCCAATGAAAAATAGAACAAGGATAATTGAAATAAATGATAGGTATGGAATGAAATTGAATGATTTATCTTTCTTTGTAAAATGCATGTATAAATGTAAAATATGAGATGGCTGTGATTATTATTATTGTTGCTGTTATTAATTATTAATAATAATAATAAACATGGAGGAAATTAAAATAGTTTCCCAAAGGCCTTTTGCCCTGCCTTTGGGAAATTTCCCATACAGATTCTCAAAGGAAATATAAACATACCTGTTTATTGCCAACCCTAAAACTCACTAACATCAGCAGCTACTTTCCATTGACCTCAGTGAATTATGGATCACAACCTCTGGGAAAAATGAATTCAAAATAATATAATTAAGAACCAAATCAGGTTAGCTTGCAAATTTGGTTCAAAGTGTTTTTATTTAGGTTAGGTAAATGTGTTTTAATGTTATGCTTGCTAATATGTACTTGCAGGAATAAACACTTGCATAAAATGAGAAATATTTGAAAGATTGTTTCTCCCAAACCATTAGTAGAGGAGAAGAAGAGGCTCTGCTCCATAGATAATAAATCTGAATGCCTAAAAAGATTAAAGGAAATATTTGCAATTTGATCAAACAAACTGAGGGGAATAAAATGAACTCCATTGGGATTGGGTTTGCAAAACTGAATAAAAAATGTAAAGAAAACAGCTGTGAAAAGTCAACTACAATTAATAGTTCAGCTTAAAATTAACACAGCATACTGCAGAGGCTTGGGAACAAGGAGGCTGGAAGGCCTGAAAAGATGTGCTAATAAATCAGTTGTTGAATTTAATTTTCATTGGATTCCAAGACTTCATTCTGCAAGGCTTACAACAGTTTCTTGCTCACAGAAGTGGTCAGTAGTAGGAATAACTGAACATGAATGATACCAGCACTATCTGGTTTAGGCCATTAATGCAGAGGGACCAAAAACCTGAAAATTCTGTCAAACGCCCCATTCCATGTACAAATCTTATTCTGTGTATAATTTCAAATGTCATTGCCCCTCACGAAGGAAATTAATGGCATACATGCCCAGCTATTAGTGCCTCCTGACAGCTAAGAAGCAACTGAGGATGCTTCATGTATTGGCAAAATAGAATCATAGAATAGTTTGGTTGGAAAAGACCATTACGATCATCCAGTCCAACCGTAAACCCAGCATTGCCAAGTTCCCCACTAAACCATGTCCCCAGGTACCACATCTACACGTCCTTTAAATACCTTCAGGGATGGTGACTCCACCACTTCCCTGGGCAGCCTCTTCCAATACTTGACAAACCTTTCAGTGAAGAATTTTTTCCTAATACCCAGTCTAAACCTCCCCTGGTGCAACTTGAGGTCTTTCCCTCTTGTCCTATCACATGTTTTTGAGGAAAAGTGACCAACTCCCACCTCTCTCCACCCTCCTTTTAGGTAGTTGTAGAAAGCAATAAGATCTCCCCTCAGCCTTCTGTTCTCCAGACTAAACATCCCCAGTTCCCTCAGCTGCTACTCATAAGACCTGTTCTCCAGGCCCTTCCCCAGCTCCGTTGCCCATCTCTGGACACACTCCAGCACCTTCATGTCCTTCTTGTAGTGAGGAGCCCAAAACTGAACCCAGCACTCAAGGTGCGGACTCACCAGTGCCCAGGACAGGAGGATGATCACTCTCCTACTCCTGCTGGCCACACTATTTCTGATACAGGCCAGGATGCTGTTGGCCTCCTTGGCTGCCTGAGCACATTGCTGGCTCGTGTTCAGCCGGCTGTCAACCAGTACCCCCAGGTCCTTTTCTGCCAGGCAGCTTTCCAGTCACTCCTCCCCCAGCCTGTAGCACTGCTACGGTGGAGGTAGAGACCCTGCCGCAGTTTCTTCAGCTATCAGCACATGGACAAAACCACCAAAGACATCAAGGTAACTTAAATTAACCTATTGCAGTCATAGCTGATCTCACTGTTACTTGAATGAAGACAATGGCTGTTCAGCATAGTTAATGGTGCATGCAGTGGTGTGACACTGGGACCACTAAACTGGAGGGTTAAACTGGTATTTTAGAAATTAACACTTACTCTTGCTGATAAAGAGTTAATGTTCAAGAGGCATCCCGTAGATGTTAGAAACATTGGGTCACATCTTGACATTTTTATTCTGTCAAATCTCTCATTTATTTTTGATGGACTTTTAGGGTTGGCTTAGTCACTCTTGGGTAAAATCCAAGAAAGAACAGCTTTGCCTGTGTTTGCCCAGCTCTGGGAAATAGGCAGTCCTGCTTGTAGTAGGAAGATGATAAAATCTTCCCAATTATTGAGAACTAAGGAATGATACTAGTATAAACCTGAAAAATTTAAGAAACAATTCAATTTTGCCCAGACTTTTTTTATTCTTTACCTTGTAGTTGTATCTAAGTGCAGCTTTTCTCCCTTGTGCTGCAGGTCTTTTTTCTGCTTAATACTGAAATTAGAGTTTCTGGTTTGCTGTATCAATCCCACCACAGAAGCGATTGTGAAAAGGACAGATTAAATTCAGTGTCAGTGCATGCAAATTAATACGCATAGGCAAAAAATAGCTGGCTGCACCTATACAATACTGATTTTAAAATTAGCAGTTACCACTCAGGAAAGAAGTCTGACTGTTACTGCAGATAGTCCTATGACAATACCAGTGCAATATTCAGTCCCAGTCAAAAAAAGACAAATAGGACTTCTAAGCAAGTAATTGAAATTAATGTTATTGCACTACACTGCGCTGTTCTACAACAAGATTTTGTAGGAATAAAAAGGGTGTCTAAGAGGTGATGAGAATGAAGCATAGAATGACTTTCTCAGAAGGAGAAATCAAATACATGAGGGCTTTTAATGACTGAGAAAATACAGTGGAGGAAGGCTTACAAAAATCAAGAGCAGTGCACAGGAGGTGAAGAGAAGCAATTACTCGCAAGGGGAGCTGGGGTGGCAAATTTAAAGGCTGGGGCAGTCAGACTTGCAGAATAGCATGACAAAATACCTTGCCATATAATATTTTGGTAAGGAAAAAGTAGAAGTGGATTTGTGGAAAGGAATTAGATATTCTTGGTGGAGATGTGTGGTCACTAGCTAATACCATGGTCTGGATACAGTGGGCAATTTAGAAAGCTCCTGGGCTTTAGATTCATGGAAATCTGTAAGGAGTAGCTCAGGGCAGGAGATGCCCCGTGCACCCTCTTCCTTGTAAACTTATCATAAATATCTGGAAGGGGCTGCAGTCAGAGGAAGGGTTTTGGCTTAGATGGGCACTTGTTGTGATGCTGCGTGTCACTTCTGTTGCTTACACATCTCTGTGGGCCATACACATCACAAGCATCTTCCAGACAGTGTCTGGAACTTTGCAGCAAGAACACCACCATCCCAATGAGAGAAACTTCATTGCAGCATCCAAGAGCAGGATAAATGTATTTTAGTGAAACGGGACATTTAAAAATGCTATGAAACAACCACAAAAAAAGTCAAAGGAAAGTGATAAAATACACTCAATTATTCTCCTCAGATACTCTCCAGACGTCAGTGTAATTTCATTGACTTCAGTGAAATTAGTGTTAATGTAGAAATGGAAATGCAGCAAATCTAATTCCAGCATCTTCTTCCTGGAATAGTGAGCAAGAAAACAGAGAGGTAATCAGATAGAAACAAGTGCTGATCAGAAGGAGTTGGATGAGGAGAAGGAGAGCTCCAGGAGCTGCTGCCAGGAAATAAAGACAGTTTTCCAATCTCACACAGTCACGGAGAGTTCAGCAATATATGCACAGAGGCTGAAGTGAAATGCCAGACTTTTTTTTTGGTTTAGTTTGCCAGTATGTACGATCTTTTGCTGTTCTGTTGAGTATTCTCAAGCCCATTCTACCAGAACAGCATCAATGGCTAGTAGTATTTCTTGCGATGTCGTTATGCTTGGTATTATGAGAAAGGGAGTGGTGGACACCTGTGGGACTGGTGGAAAGAAGTGAACGTAATGTGCTTGATTATAGTATTTAGACAGCTCTTGTTTCATAGATCTGTTTGTAACCTTTGGAGGACTAACGTCCCATTCAACGTATATATTACTGTCTGGCTTTGTGCTCCTCTGATAGAAAATGCAAAAATATATTTAGGGTGTTGCCTGCCATTTTGCCATGCTATCGCTCTTCAGTGGAACTGTTTATGGCACTTGCAAAGGTGAATGTGGTGAGCATCTTCCTAGGACCATAGATGTTCTCTCCAGCACCATAAAAACTGCCTGAATATACTGGGATTCAAATCGATATGGTGTAGGAGATGAAACCCTCTCGCTAAGCACATTCACACTAATATCTTCCTCCAAAGACCCTTCTCCACTGGTGAGAAGTGGCTTTGCAGTGGTGGTGAGTGACTTCAAAGCTAGTGTGTCAGGGCTGGTAGGGCTGGATATATTCAGAACACATAAAGGGTTAATTGTTAATGCTGAATGCTAAATTAAGAGGCCAACTTTTTTCTTCCCTACTCCTCCCGTAAGGATGCAGTACAGAGTAGCACCTAATTTCATCGAGTATAAAAGTGGGAAAGATTTTTTGCAGTTGGGTTTCACTTGGCTATTGACTGTGTTACAAGACAACCACCGAGGAAGCTCTGAAGAAGTTGTCAGGCTCAGTGACAGCTCAGCATCTGCCACAGCTAAATCAATAACACGATGAAGGACAGGTTCCCAAAGTGGATAATCAAAACAGAGTAAAGTTAATTCTCCTTGAAAGCCTGAAAGTATTAGTGTGAAATTTTTTAGGCAAACCCATCATTATTCCAGCAAGAATAATGAGGTGCTGAGGTCCAGCCCCTAGCAGCAGTCTGGTAGTGGGGAGCAGGTAGTGGTAGTGGGGAGCAGGCTTAACGCCAGTCACCGACACAGGTGCTTTGGTAAAATGGAAACCTGGTGCTAATAAGTCAGGTAAAAAGGGTTCACGTTGGCCCTGATGGCTAGCAGTGCACTAAGAACTCATGGTTTGTATTTTGTGGAAAATATTCCATTATTATATAAATCTGAGGGATACGTGAAAATAATGAATGTTCTATTTTTTCTGAGGCTACGACCTTTTTTTTTTTGGCATCAAAATTGGAATTTCTTCCATTGTTCAGGTTTCAAAGGTTTAAAATCAAAAGACTGGAGGAAAATGTTTTGCTATGAATTATTTTAGCTTTATAAAACCTCGAGGTGAATTGTTTCAACTTTTTATGGAAAATTTTTTTTTTTCCCTTGGTTTTAGTGCAAACACTTCAGGGAAGATGAATTTAATTTGAGACAGACTGTCAGCATCACATAGAAAATTTTGAATACCAAATTTTGCTCGACTCTGTCCAGAGATGCTGAATTTGCAGGATTGAGAATTAAATGGAAGGTGCTTCTCTAGATGACAGGTCACAAGCGGTGTTCCCTAGGGTTCAGTATTGGGACCAGTTCTGTTTAATATCTTTATCAATGATCTGGACAAGAGGATCGAGTGCACCCTCAGTAAGTTTGCAGATGACACCAAGTTGGGCAGGAGAAGCGATCTGCTCTAACAGAGGGATCTGGACAGGCTGGATCAATGGGCCAAGGCCAACTGTATGAGGTTCAACAAGGCCAAGTGCCAGGTCCTGTACTTGGGTCACAGCAACCCCATGCAACACTACAGGCTTGGGTAGGAGTGGCTGGAGAGCTGCCTGGTGGAAAAGGACCAGGGGGTGTTGGTTGAAATCTGGCTGAATATGAGCCAGCAGTGTGCTCAGGTGGCCACAAAGGCCAATGGCATCCTGGCTTGTATCAGAAACAGTGTGGCCATCAGGACCAGGGAAGTGATCTCCCTGGAGGTATTTAAAAGATGGATAGACAAGGTGCTCAGAGAGATGGTTTAGTAGTTGACAGGTGCGGTTGGACTCGATGATCTCAAGGGTCTTTCCCAACCAAATGATTCTATGATCATCCCCCTGTACTGGGCACTGGTGAGGCTTTGGGCCCCTCACTACAAGAAAGACATTGAGGTGCTGGAGTGGGTCCAAGAAGGGCAGCGAAACTGTTGAAGGGTCTGAAGCACAAGTCTTATGAGGGGCGGCTGAGGGAACTGGGATTGTTCAGTCTGGAGAAGAGGAGGATGAGGGGAGACCTTATTGCTCTCTACAACTACCTGAAAGGAGGGTGTAGATAGGTGGGCGTCCACCTCTTCTCCCAGGTAACAAGTGATGAGAGGAAATGGCCTCAAGTTGTGCCAGGAGAGGTTTAGATTGGATATTAGGAAAAATTTCTTCCCCAAAATGATTGTCAGACATTGGAGCAGGCTGCCCAGGGAAGTGGTGGAGTGACCTTCCCTGGAGGTGTGTAGAAGAAATGTAGATGTGGTGCTTAGGGACATGGTTTAGAGGCAGGCTTGGCAGTGTTTGGTTTACGGTTGGAGTCATATATCTTAAAGGTCTTTCCCAACCAAAATAATTCTATGATTCCATGACTTAGATGAAACATTATCATTCAATTCAATTAAGCCAGTTTTGTGGTCATTTTACAAAGCAGAATTATTCTGAAAATAATAGGATGCAAACATATCTCCAGATATGAGGGATTTATTATTAACAGTTAAGTAATTTATGTTGTTCCTAAAAATACCTATAATTGTAAATAAAAATCTGTCCTCACATGGAGTTCAGGCTGATGAATTAAAACACAGAAAGAAGGAGCTACTGGGTAGAAGCAGTGTTGCTTTACCTGTGCCCTATCTCATTAATATTTTCAGAGAGATATTGTGTAAGCATTCACCGCTATGCTAACAGGTATGTTTACCACAGCTCTGAAGGCTATGTGTGGCCTGTCTTTTATAGCTGGAATCATTTGTCTAATTGTCCCAAATCCATTCATATTAATTGTGCTGAGATAAAATTGAACATTTAATTAAATGAATAAGCAAAGGTAGATTTGAAAACAAGTAGAAAGAATGAGCAAATTAGAAGACTGAAAGGAAAATTGGCAGCAGAAAGTCTGAGCCCATTCGTATGGTATGCTCACCTTTACACTTACATGCAGGTGTTATCTCTGTGTATGTGCACACAGATTTATACAGTACAAACTTTTGCATTGGCATATGCAGAAAAAAAAGAGCCTAGGAGCAGAGAGCTAGAAACATCTTCTAGTACAGTCCAGTCCTTTGAAGGTGTGTTTACAAATTTCCTGTTATATTTTAACAAGACAAGCAATCTGGGTGGTGTTCCTCAGTGTGCAAGTGATATTCTGGTATCCTGCCTCCAGCAACATTGCTATCTTGGGTTCATCTTAATGTGACAAGAACTTGGTGTCCCATTAAAAAATTCCCTTAGAAATAATAAAGAAAAAAATGAAAAAAACCACCATCACCAAAAAAAACCCCTCACAGCTCAAATCCAGCAACAAGCTGTCAAGTTGTTTCACATGGTAATACTGACAGCTGCCAGCTTTGCTCAGAGAACTTTTTTCCAGAGACGATCCCTTTGGTTCCTGTGCTTCCATTCAATAGTGCTGGAGACCCTTTGTGCCCTGGGCTTGTTACTGGTGACAGTTTTGACATGGTGAGGCACACAGAGGAAGGAACATGGGATGGCTTTGATCCACAGGTGTCAGCGCTGGCCAGTAATAACACCAAAGACAGCACTCTGGGAAAGCAGCTTCTTTATTTCTTTGATGGAGAAAGGAAAGAGAAAGATTTATGTGACGGGTAGATGATTGTTTGACAGACAAAATTGAGCTTTTTTCAAAATACTGGAGAGATTTGCATGGAAATGAGGCAATGTTAAAGATAATATTAAAAATAGAGAAAATTATAAATAAGGGATGGAGCAAAGTACTGGAGGTATAGGGTCGCTGGCATTCATGGTCAACATGCTTCTAATTAATTTTGTTCATCTTCTGCCTCTGTATTTTTCTTCTGTACCCACTGTAATTCCTTTAAGGAAGTGATTGCATTTTAATTAACATTTACCATTGCACAAGGCTTTATGCAGCATGTGAAATGCTCAATGTGCCATTAGGTAAGGAGGTAATGGATTTCTGGAGAAATAGGAATGACGAATTATTAGTATAAGAAATGGTTTAGTTCATGTCACTAATTAATTATTCTCTGTGTTCATGTCATACCCTTCCTATAAACTGAAACTTAAATATTCCTCCCCCAGCTGTCACCATCAAAGGCCCATTAGACCCAACTTCCACTATGTATAAAATATATAGAAAAAGCCCTAACTTTCAGCCTCTTACTACAGAGCTCTCAGGGAAAAAGTTTCCAAAATCAAGGCTCCTTCACTACAAGACAGGGATCTTTTCAGGCAAAGGCCACTCAGTTGACCCAGGGTAACGCTATTTACCCGCTGCCTGTTGTGGTGTAATTGCAGCCATTTTTCAGGCTGGTGCTTGATGCTTCACACCCTTGAATAATACAGTGAGGGAGAAGCAGACCCTAGACATGTAAAGCTTTTCAGGTGAAAGAAAATGAAGTAACTTGCATGCAAATACCAAGAGGAGACCACTGATCCTGTGCAGGGCTGTATTTGTGATGGCTAGCACCGTTTCTTAGGTGAATGAACAAAGTAAGCTAATAACATGGGGTAGCTGTGGTATGGGTTGTTGAACAGGGAAGATGTTGTGTGTGAACTGTGGTTTCAAGCTGCTTAGCATCTGCATTGCCAGACCCAGGTGGTCCTTGACCCCTTGTCCTCAGGGGTAGCAGTGTGTAATTTTGTTGTCTGTGCTGCTGAGTAACCTTAGCAATCTTCAGCACACGTCTGTCATTTCCTCAGAGCTAGAAGCCAAAACCACTGATAACTATGGGCCATGGTAGCCTTAATTTAGAATCATAGAATCACAGAATGGTTCGGATTGGAAGGGACCTTAAAGCTCATCCAGTTCCAACACCCCTGCCATCAGCAGGGACACCTTCCACTAGACCAGGTTGCTCAAAGCCTCATCCAACCTGGCCTTCCACACTTCCAGGGAGGGAGCATCCACAACTTCCTTGGACATTTAGGACTGTCTCAGTAAAGTGTGGTACTATGTTTTGCAATACCAATTTGTCCAGTCTTGGATTGCATCTGTGTGCAAAAACATAGGTAGTCAGCTCATGAAGTGCGTGGTGAAGAGGCATTGGAGCTTTAAAGTAAATATTTTGTTAGCTAAGAGCTCTCATGAAAGAAACACTCCCAGTTTCACCATTTAAAAATTAGTGACTGTACTAGCACAGTTGAAAGCCCTTATTTTAAAAAGATTTTTGCATAAAGTATGCAAAATGCCTAACTGCCTCCAAAGCAGCTGTTCACTCTGCTGTGCAAACAGTGTCCTCTGTAAAGAGAAGAACAGCAAGTGTGAGTTACAACAGTTGACTACTGATGATCCTCTTAATTATATAATTATTTCTTGTCAAACAAATATCCCATCAATGTGAATGGGGATTTTACAGATTTCTCATTATCATCATTATCCTCTTAATTTAGAGTTTGCATTACTATAGTATTAATAAGGTATTGGGTCAGGAAAACAGGGGTGGATGTCAGCTCAGCATCTTATGTGACTAGCATTGGATGCAGGAGTGCAAGGAGGGCCACATATGGGGCATACATAGAATCATAGAATGGTTTGGGTTGGAAGGGACCTTTAAAGGGCATCCAGTCCAGCCCCCCTGCAGTGAGCAGGGACATCTTCAACTAGATCAGGTTGCTCAGAGCCTCATCCAACCTGACCTTGAATGTTTCCAGGGATGGTGCTTTTACCACCTCTCTGGGCAACCTCTGCCAGTGTATCACCACCTTCATTTTCAAAAATTTCTTCCTTATATCTAGTCTAAATCTACGCTATTGTAGCTTAAACCATTACCCCTTGTCCTATTGCTACAGGCTCTGCTAAAAAGTGTGTCTCCATCTTTCTTGTAGACTCCCTTCAAGTACTGAAAGACCTCAATAAGATCTCCCTGACACCTGGTTCCAGGCACTGTGTGTAAAGCATATAGACCACAGGGATGATGGATTCAAGCTGGCCATGGTGTGCATTTGCCTAGACACAATTATGTCCACCCCCACCCTGATTTCAGCAGTCAGATGATGTTGGTGAGAAGTTCAGAGTTGAAGTTCACTGCTGAATCCAGACCTTTGCCCCTTAGATTTTCCTCTGCAAAGTGGGTGTAACAGTGCATTGTTGGAGTTTATGGGAGGATAAATGTATTGAATTATGTGGCACAGGATTAGTACAGTGGTATGGCTGCAAGTGAAATTGGAGGAAAGAGTTGGTTTTTTTTTTACTTTGGGCACTTTTGGAAGTAAAATACGACATCTGGTATGCTCTGGTGTTGATATCCCCTCCCAGTAAATGGGGAGTAATGGTATTTAGGGCACTGATTGAACACTGCTGTAAAACTGGTGTCAGCATTGCTGGAATGGGGGAGTGTATTTTAACAGCACAGTTTTTACTAGGGCCGAGGATTCAAAATGAAAACTGGCCTTTTGAAGACCTGTAGAACCACGGGGTTGTGTTGGTGCTTTCACTAGCAGAGCTGCCAGGCAGGTGAGTCACTGCAGGGCTGAGGGGGGAGGCAGAGGCTGCGGGGTGGGACAAGGCAGGCATCAAAAAAGTACTGTAAAATGATGGTAAGGGAGGGGGCTTAGAGGGATTATTTTCTTCCAAGTAATACGCTTTGTTGAATGAAGTTGATGAATTTGAAGAAAGCTCTTCACTGTGACAGCAGCAGCCTATTGCTGCTGCACCATCTCAGTGAGGCTGTTGAACTTCAGAGGTGGACACTACTGTGCTGGCAGGTGTCACACTGAATAGCACCTGCAAGCGTTTTGCAATATAATCAGCTATATTAAAGTGAGGTGGAAGGCACTAACAGCAAACTGCTCTGCTTTTAAAATAATAAATATTTCGGTAGTGGGTTTATATCTAATTATATCTAGTATCTATGTATTGGAGTTTGTATCACAGCTCCCATGAATGATAAAGCTTTAATAATATTAATCTAATAATTTTGCAAAAATACCTAATCCAAAAAATTCATTAAAGAAATTGTAGCTAGCCTCAGCATGCAAAAAATAAGTATCTATATTCTTCCAGGATCAAGGCATCATCATCTTCTTTACAATTATAGTCTAAAGATATATTGTATATGTTAAGATTAATAATACACTAGCATAGAGCAGACCATAGGGAAAATTAGATATCTCGATCAAGCCTTCAGTTCTTAAAGGCAGATATTCCTATCTGGACGTATTTAGCATATGGTCAGGATAAGAAGATAATAAGATATCTAGATGGTCTGTGATAATTTAGGTAACTCTTAGTCTTTTCTTTTTTTTAGAAATTTCCTTGCTTTTAATCAGGCGTAAAGATTTACGTAACAGTGCTGCTAAATCACTCAAAACTGTTTTATGTGTGTACAAATATAGTAACACACATTTCGTGTATAAAAATGTATAGCACTTATTCCTTGTATATAATTCAGGGGATATTTTTCAACACTGAAGAGTAAAAATAGAAATTAAAATAACAGTTGAACCACCTACCTCACCTTTAGGACTGAGAAAAAATATTTCTGCATCATTATGTCAAATTGTTCTCTATGAAATCTAGTGAAGGCTGTTCCAGATTTAGACACACAGGACAATTAAGTAAATGAGCATTGCATGAGTGTAGAAATATAACAGGAAATGTCTGGAGAAATGTGAGGCTTTAAAGAGAAGGTGAATAAATGCAGTTTGACCTAACCAGTCATTTCAAGGAATTGGGTAAAGTAATTTCACCTTCAACCTGTGTAGCATCATCTCTCCCATTTCTTATAAACGGAGCGACTAAAGTAAAACTATTGAAGTGTATATATACCTTTAGAGATTTCTTTAGAGATTGTTTAAATCCTCTTACTGTCAGGAGAGGCATAGTATTTTATTTCCTTCAGAACCTTTTGCAAATGATCTTTACTGCCAATTCCCCTTGCCAAAAATAGTTAAAATACAGCAAAAGTGAAATGCCCTCGGTAGTGTTCCTCTGCCTTTGGTTTTTTAAAAGTGAGGGCTAAGGTTCCCACTTGGCATTTCAGTGTTTGCTCAGTAAATAGGGATGCTCTGAGAAGTCTTTGTTTGCTAAATACAGGCACAAAGGATCATTCATTAAGAGTCTTAAGCCTTTGAAGGCTCAGAAAGGCAAGAGTAGTGTTAGATGCTTGCCAGCATGTCCCTGTGCGTGGATGTGCCTTCATATGTGCGTCTGGGCATAGGGGATCCAATGGGCTCTGGAGGTTGTTGGCTCCCTGAGCTGAGACATCTCTCCCAACTAAGGAGCTGATCCAGCTCACCTCACCTTCTGTCCCATCTCTGTTGTGTTTGCAGCTAATGCAGTTACCTCAGCCTAAAGCTGGGTGAGGAAAAGCAAAGGCAGGTAACTTGTATTTTTAAGGCAGATAGCTCTTCTTAGTAGACTGTCCAAGCAGAGGACCCTTTCCCTCTAGAGGAGTGTCACAATGAGTGTAAAAAATGCAGTGCAAATGATTTATTATATATATTTATTATTTCCTTATCAGCAAAAACTTGTTTTGTTGCATACCAAGACCTGCAAAACAATAAATATCAGGTTTTTTTTAAAGGACTCCCTTTTTTAGGTATCATATAGAGAACAAGAATGGGGAGCTGATTTACAGAGAGAGGTGGATTTTCCATGCCAAATTATGAAAAATGTGCTCTCCCCTAAAAAAACAACAAAGTGGTTTCAGCAGCTACCAGTGTTGGCCTAGGGAAGCACCACAAGCGAGGAGAGTCTTTGAGGCAGAGCTTCAAAGCTGTGAAGATGTAAGTAGGTTCCTTTTAAAAGTTTGCCAAAGCATCCCTGTGCAGTAACCTGTAAGAAAAGTGGAATATTTAGATGAATTCAACCATGTCTCTTTACCATTTCCAACAGGAGACAAAGGAAGGCTTTGATTTCCAACAGAGGATGATGCTGGTTTCATTTATGCAGACTCTACACCATGTAGGCTTGTGAATTCTGGCTTAGTGAGGTACTGCTGGGTAATGCTTCCAGCAATTTTGCAGGCTTGATCTAATGATTTATTCTATCCTTAATTTCTTGAACAAACGTACTCTTTTTAAGTACAACTTTCCAGGACCCTATATTAAGAGACACAGAACTAGAATTTATCTTCTGCCATGGCATTCTGAGCTGCTTTCCAACCTGGCAGGTGTCAGAGTTGAATCTCTTTTCTCCCAAACTTACAGGGCACTGTGTCACATTTTTAATCAACCTGTGTCTTCTGTGAAGGGTTGAATGCATTGTAATTGCATATGCAGTCCAGCTGTAGCTACAGGCTTGCATAAGTTTTACTCGTGCAGAAAGGCAGGACTGCAGGGACAGTTATGACTTCTTTTTACATTTAAAGACACAGTCATTTTCAGATGTATCTGAAGATGCAGGACAAGATATTCTACACTCACATATCTCATCAGCATCCTTCAGAAGGATGGGGGATGTGACACTTAGAATAAATGACCCTTTATCATGTTTATCCTACTACAAAAGTCCAAAAGTTGTGAAAGCTGAAAAAAAAAAATAGAAAGAAAACATTTGGGGGACATTCATCCATATGGACTTTTTGTAATCCACATACTCTTACACTCTGAATGAGTGTTCATATAGAATCATAGAATCATTTAGGTTGGAAATTTGGTTGACAGCCAGCTGAATATGAGCCAGCAGTATGCACAGGTGGCCAAGAAGGCCAATAGCATCCTGGCCTGTATCAGAAACAGTGTGGCCAGCAGGACCATCCTTCCCCTGTACTTATCATTGGTGAGGCTGCACCTTCAATACTGTGTTCAGTTTTGAGCCCCTCTTTACAAGAAGGACATTGAGACACTGGAGTGTGTCCAGAGAATGGCAACAAAGAAGGTGGTGGGGCTGGAGAACAAATCCTCTGAGGAATGGCTGAGGGAGCTGGGGTTGTGTAACCTAAAGAAAAAGAGGTTGAGGGGAGACCTTAACTCTGTCTACAGGTACATGAAAGGAGGGTGTAGTGAGGTGAGTGTGTATATTTTCTCCCAAGTAACTGGTGACAGAACAAGATGAAATGGCCTTAAGTTGTGCCAAGGGATGTTCAGATTGGATATCCGGAAAAAATTCTTCACTGCAAGGGTTGTCAGGCACTGGAACAGGCTACCTAGGAAGGTGACTGAGTCACCATCCCTGGAGGTGTTTAAAAGATGGATAGACAAGGTGCTCAGAGATACGGTTTAGTGGTCGATAGGTGCGGTTGGACTCGATGATCTCAAAAGTCTTTTTCAACCAAATGATTCTATGATTCTATGAAAGGACTTTTAAGACTGAATCCAGCCATAAACCCAACATGGCCAAGTCCACCACTTGGTCCACCACCAACCAAGTTCCTAAGTGCCACATCTACACATCTTTTCAATACCTCCAGGGATCGTGGCTCAACCACTTCCCTGGGTAGCCTGTTCCAATGCTTGACAACCCTTTCTGTGAAGAAGGACATATCTGAATGGGTACAGAGGTAGAGAAAACCTTTCAGTAGCTAGCAGATATGATACAACAATCAGTAAAGCAAAGAGTTTGCAAGAGTACCCTTGCAAAGAGTTTTATTTCTGGACACTGCATAGAGTGTTAATCAGCTGTGTTTTCTGAAACAGAAACCTCATGTTCATCTTTGCTACACATTGTGTGACCTTGTTTGATATGATCTTGTGTGTTGAAATGAAAAATCCCAAGACTGATGAAACAACAAACATCATATTTCTGATGAACTTCAGCATCTAATTTTCACATGGACATAGTAAAAAGCACTGTGAGAAATGGAAGTAAATTTTTTCTTTTAGGTTTTAGGAAAGCACCAGGTTTCTTTAAAAATGTCACCTCTAAAATAGGGGTGATAAACAACAGTAAATGAGTGAAACAAAGTGAATTTTCTGGAATGAGGGAGAAATGTGTTGTGTAGAGGGAAGATGTTATGCACTCAGAGATGGAAGGCATTTTTCTTTTCACTGTAGGTTATTTCTTGCCATTTGTAGGCTGCAGTTGTTTTTCAAAAAAGCAATGTGGAAATGTATGGCTGCATTCTTCTATAAAGTACCTCCAAGCAAAGATAATTAAAAATGACAGGCACATTTCTGTATATTTGATAATGTCAAGAGCAGAAGTAAAGTGCCACACATTGGTGTTATGAAATATCAGAATAATTCTCTTTTCTGCAAAATCTGTAATGCGTAATGGAAGAATGTAATTTTGGGCTTGCTTGCAAAAGTAATTGCATTGTGTCTCAATAAGGCACCTTAAACTTGCTTGGCTTTAAGAGTGTCTTTCAATCCACCACTATTCAAGACAGCACTAGCAAAAGTGTACATTTAAGTTTTTGCTTAAATGCTTTGCTGAATTTAGGCTTTAGAAATTAACTGTTCTCCATCAAATAGTGTTCAGTGCATCACACTCGTAGTATACTGAGGTTGATGCCTTTTCAGTTGGAAAGGGTTACTTAAAATGTGATTTTCTTGAATAAGCCATGTCATTCTTTGGTGTTGCACAACTCAACTGGCTGAGCTTGACAGTAATGGTGGCATGTTTGGAAAGAGGAGAATTAAACCGGAAGAGAAGGCAAATCTAGGAGTGAGTTTGATGTAGTGTTTCCTGCTGTACCCTGTCCTCCTAGTGATATGTCAGCAGTGAGGTAAACTTCTGACTGTTTATTGTTTTTTCTTTGGAAGCATCAGTGACTGGCATCTAGTGTTGACATGACATACCCAAATTGTCTTCTGGGGCTGGCTGTGAAATTGGTCTGTGAAATGCCACTCTGAATCTTTCTTGTGCACACCTTGGCTGTTGACACAAGACCCAAGTTGTATAGATATCTCCTTGCCAGGTTTCCCGAGTTCCTTTCTTCTCCATTTCATTTCTTCTTTGAGACTGAGGCCATTCTCTACTCATAGCATGTGCTAGCTGAGCTGATCTTCCAGGAGATCCACATGATTCTTTGGATAGTGCCTTCAAGGTGTACTGGCAGGCTGAAGCTACAGTTCAACAAAATTAGTTTGGATTAGTACACGATATAAAGTTGAAATGCACTGACTGTCTTTAAACAACTACATGTGTGGACATTATCCGTGTGACTGATTTTGAAATTAATGCAGATGGAGTGGCTTTATGAGTTGTGTGGTTAAATTCAATATATAACTGTACATATATGTGTGTGACAATGTATGCATAAATAGAAATTTTCAGTTTACACCAATGCATTTTCAGTAATTTGTAATCATACATAAAACTATTTGAAGTTATGCTTGAATTATGAGGAGCATTTGCTGAAGCATACATGCTTATTTTTAATTACCTTTGTTGGTTTTTTTTTCAGCTCTTCTTTATGCAACTATTTTTGGAAATGTCACTACCATTTTCCAGCAAATGTATGCCAACACCAACCGATACCATGAGATGCTCAACAATGTGAGGGATTTCCTAAAATTATATCAAGTCCCAAAAGGCCTTAGTGAAAGAGTCATGGATTATATTGTCTCAACCTGGTCCATGTCTAAAGGAATTGACACAGAGAAGGTATGAGTACATGGGGTAACAATTAAGATAGCAAGAGTTTGTGTTTGTTGTGTACTTTCGTAGAAACAGGACTGTGTAACAGCATATAACTTACTAACAAATCCTTAACTGCATGCTACTCCATTATTATGTTTATGTTTGGATTGAAACCTGGATGTTTTGCTGCTTTGGAAATATGCCTTTATTTTTCATTATGGTAAATGTTTTCTGCTTTCCAGTCTTTGCCTAAATACTAAATGATTTGAATGTACGTAACTATTGAAATCCACAGGAAATTGGTCTTTAAATTACTCCGAGAACATAATTTGGTGTCTAACCTCCACCAGTATTATTCTGAAAAGTATTGGCATCTGTGAGTTGCAGTGAAATGAGTTTCATTGGTTTGGACCTTTTGCTGATGCCCAGGACATCGACATAGCCATCAGTGTAATTAGTATAGGATTTAATGGCAATAGAGATTGATCTCCTTGAGCTAAAATCTCTCAGATAAAACTTAAGGCCTTTGGTAGGGAAATACAGAAAATGTGGAACTACATTCTACCCAACCATGCAGGCTCTAAGTTCTACAGGACTTTAGCTGTCAGAAAGGACTTCAGAAAGGTCATTCAGGTTTCTTCAAAAGCTGGTTAAAAGAAGAGGTTGTCTTCAGAGAGTGAGTCATTGTGTGCCATGACAGACTGAGTGAATTGTCTGTAGAGCCTCTCTTTCTCATTATATGTGTAATGAGTCTGTCTAGCCTTGGATATTTTAGAGAGCTGATGGCACAGGGAAGGGTTTGCACCTGCAATACCTTGAATGTAAGTGAGATACAGCAGTTTTAGGTATAGATTTTTGGTCAGTGGAGGTCAGCAATGCTTTTGTGGCTTCTGTGGATCTGATAAACATCAGCTAAAATTAGGCATCCAAGCCTCAGTTTCCATGAAGATTTCCCTCCTGAGAACTTCAAAGGCAAGTGTCCAAGGGAGGGTAAGGGAGCGTTGTGGCAGATTAATATCTTAAAATGTCTAGTGATTGCAGAGCTTTGAAGTTTTTGCTTCAGTTGAATGTATTGCGTAATATCGAGTGATGATGCAGCTAGTTCAGATATGCCAAGATGAAGTCTCTACACTGAAAAATTTAATCTTGGATCATGCAACAGCAGTTATCTTATTAATCATCTGCTGAGAAATTTGGTTTACCATCACAAATACAACTATTTTAAGTAACAAGGATTTTGATTTCTTTGATTCTTATGCTTCAGTATGTCACATTCTTTAATATGTTAACTTCTTATACACTAATACCCTAACTTCCCAATGCTGATTCATGGTGTTAAAAGTGAGCTCTTATATTGTAAACCACTGTAAATGCATTCAGCCCTATTGTGTAAACTCACGACCATGTGAAAATTCAACTTTCATTTGCATTTATCTCCTTGCAGTTAAGCCAGACTCCTGTACTATTCTACTACAGTTTCATTAGATTTTAATGATGCTTTGCAGTTAATTAGGAGAACCTATGCTTTAATTACTGAAATTTCCTTCCATAGTTTCCGCATGTCCGGTTTTATAGATTATAAAAATGCAGTTAGAGCCATAATCTTCGACTCATTGTAAGCAGTGTTCTCTGGTCTGTAAGATAGTGGTGACTGCTTAGCTAGATAATTAATATGGCTGTAAAATCTGTGACTTAGGTTTTTAAAAATTTTTCCTTGGTAAAGACTTGCCTAAACTTAGCCCTGGATCCAAAATCTATTTTAATAAGTGGAAGAATTTCAGGAACTTCTGAATCTGGAGTCAGTAGTTGCATCTGATCGAACTTCCGAGAAAAGCCCACGGTGCAGAAGAACAGAGGCAAGATAAAAGTAAGAACTTGAGCACTGGTTTGAATATTTTGGTGTTTTGTATCCCTTACAGCCTGCAAGTCTGCAAAAGCAACAGCACCAGTGACCTGTAGTGCCCTCACTGAGCATCCCTGGGTCTGTACGAGTGTAGGGATCAGGCAGTTTGCTTTCAGGTGCAGGACCTTAGCCAAGGTCAGGATTTGTTTTAGCAGAAGGGTGGAAAGATGTGTTGTAGCCAGGCATCTTTCCTACCTTTATCTCCACTCAGGAAGGTGTTATAATATGTTTTGCCAAAACAAATGAGAAAATGTTATAAATCCCAACTGAGAAATGATGGAAACAGAGGTACAGTCCCAGAGACTAGTCATGTAGAGTGGATTGTTTCTCTTGCCTTAGTTCCTTCATTACACCTTCAAGCCCTGTTGTAAGACCCTCTGCATTTAAACAGAATCCATCTGTACTAACCCTGGAACAGCAAGTGGATGGGAGCACACGGTAGGGACCTTCAAGGCACACAGAGTCAAGTCAGATTTGTTACTGCAGACACAGTGGGGCTAATAGGACTACATTACACCTGCAGCTGACCTGCTAAATGGAGATAGTGCTCCAGTGTAGGTTGGAATCAGGGATTACTGCCCAAGGTCTTCATTTGCTTCTCTGCGTTGCTTTGTCTGACAGCCTGGTTATGACCTTAGAGGATTCTTCCAGTCTAGTTTTCAAAGCTCAAATAATGAGATTCTGACCAGTCTGTTGTCTAAGATATCTTTGTATCATGTGATATCCCATTCTCCTTAATTTTTATTAACTTTTTGATAAGTTTCCTATTATCTTGCAAAACATGTGTGCTCATAACACATGATAATTAGTGAGGAATTTATAAACTTTTCAGTTTCCATCAGACAGCTCAGACAGTTGTCATCATCCAAGGATGTTTTTAAACCTAATATATAGTATTACATCCTAAACTGTTCCAAATATGTCTACATTGTCACCCTGGAATGTGTTTTGCAACATCATTTGCCACAAATTTATAATACATTTCATTCAGTCAATCAGCATGTTGAAATGGCATTGTTTTGAAATCCAAATTCAAAGAGCAAGAAGGTTAATATGCTAACAGAGAATGAAATTTCTTATATGAGTGTTACAGTAGGTTCCTATGGTGATGAACAATCCTAGAAATTTGATGGAGTAGAAATAAACACATGTGCATGTGTTTGGTAATTAAAGATTTTAAATTCGTATGCTTGAAATTAAAATACAAGTTAATAACTTGATTGGAATTACTACCACTACACGTATTACTACCACTTAATATGTGTAGATTTGTTGCATCAGAGCTCAAATATCTATTCTTGAATGACACATTCAGTGTGTAGTCCCAAAGAAGATCTTTGCTTAAACTGGCAAGGATGAGATGGGAACTGAAGGCAAAGTGGAAGGTAGCATGGAGGAAGTTTAATGGAGATCTAGTCCTTGCTGCTTGTGAGAGCAAGCTGGCCTGAACACAACTTTGTTTTAAAGCTTCAGTCTGTTTTCCTTGTATGTGGAAGAGGACTTGTTCTCCCACACTGAAGTGATGATGCCTTAAGCACACAGTTTTGGCTTCCTTGTTCTCCTTGGGAACAGCTCATCTTCAAATCCTGTATTCAAACCACAGTGCTTCAGCCTGTCTCTGGGTGTTCACAAATAAGGAATTAACAATGACACTAAAAGCATTACTGTATTTATTATTATTACTTAAGGGGAAGCAAGTGGACTCTAATCCATAATCTTAAATCACTTAAACATGAGAGCCCTCTGACAGCTGGGATGATATGTGTAATACATGCATATGGACTCATGTCCTGGTGTAACAGTGGCTCAGACAACAAAACATTACGTTTAATGCTGCAGGTTTCAGTGTTATCCATCCAATAATGAGCAGAGCTAAAAACATGACAAAACTAAGATGCCTTTATATACTAAACAGTGTATCTCATCCAGCAGAACCTGTTTTTTGAGGGAGGTAAAAAAGAAGTAGTACATTCTCTGTATATGACTATTTTTAAGCAGCTGAAAAAATCTTTATAGTAATAATTTGACACACACTGAATTTAAATCTCTCAGTTTTTATTGAAATCTCTAGGCAGCAAATGAAAAATTTATAGATATTAGCTCTACTATAAGAAATAGGTCATTATACATGAAAGCAGAACAACCATTAACTAACTCAAGGTCTCATCTAATGATAATGTTCTGAAATGTCAGTAAACCCCAAAGATTTTCTCTTCTTGACCTCTGTGCTGTTGTATGGCTTAGGATTTGCTCAGAAAGCAATTAAATAAATGTCTATCATGTTTTAACAGTCGATTTCTTCAGAAAAGCCATAGGTTGAAAGAGAAGAAAGGCCTCTATTTAGTCTCAACCTAAGCATCAATGATTCAAATAATGAGAGCCAATTCCACTTTTCAATGACTGAAATGGAAATCATTGGAAAATAACACAGTATTAAAACTATTCACTACTGACCCAATAAGCTTTCATACAGGAGAGATGGATTTATGGTATATAAACACAGATTTTAACTTTATTAAACATTAATCTATAGAGAACAGTTCAGTTTAGTCATGTTTGCTGTTAATAAGATCTTCGAGAGCTGTAGTAATAATTAGTGATACCCTGAGATGAACAGGGGAGCCAGGCTGCCATTCCTATGGTATCCCATCACATGGAGGTGTTTGTAAGTGCTGGCTGGATTTCGTCGTGGATGACCGGGGTAGAAGGCTTCCAAAGAAAACTGCACAATTAGGTGTGACAGCTGCATACAATTCCCTGCTGAAGAGGGGAGGTAAAAATCATTTGGACAAGTATTTTTGTTTCGTTGTAGAAGCGGGGTTGTTGGTCGTTCCTTGCAGATCGAGACGAGGTGAACAAGAAGTCTTCCCTCACCTCACAGAGCTGAGCTAGGACCAGGTACAGTTGCAATCCACGGTTCTTTGGAGAGCGGGATGCAGGAGAGATGGTCAGGGTCTCACTGTCCTTCACACGGGTCCGAGAGTGGGGCCTGTGCACCAGTGGGGCTTTCTGTTTCACCTTTGTGGATGGCATGGATTATTTACCTCCTGTATGCACTCTGCAGAGCCAAGAAACATTATCCACAATTATCTCTGCCTCTTGGATGTGTTCATCTTGGGATTGTTACAGATTAAACAATTAACCTGTCATGCTTGAGGAAATGCCAAGGCTGTACACCATGGCTGTGGAGCAGCGCATGAGCTTCTTTTCTGGGGGAAGAAGTACCCAGGCATTTTCCTGAGCACTGCCACCCAGGGGAATGAACTGACAGAGGGACTGTCAGTTCTAGAGACCACATCTAGGGGAAGGTTTTCTCCAGATCTGTCTTCTTAATGCTTTCACCCTTGAATGTCTTTACATGATGCTGCATGTTAGAAAATAAAGCCTCTTCCAGAAGAAGCATAAAATAATCCATTTATTTACTCCATTCTTCCAAGGGTGACCTTTGTGCCAGAAGTTGTCACTCCAAAAAAGGTAGTGACATGAGAGATTCTTTGTTGTATGACATATTCTTTCTGATGTTTATTTTTCTTTCTTTTATCTAAAAAGTTGATTTAATGATAGGATTCCCCGTAGTCTGCTATCCTTTGCCCCATTAGAAGGTCATGTGATGATTGTGCTTGGGATAGATATTATAGCAAAACTGAAAACAATAAAATCTTTAACTGTTCTGAGACTTCTACAACCCTCAGGCAACTTGGGATCTGCTACTTTGGGTCATTGGTGAATTTTATCAGTGTGCCACAGCGCGTTAGACAAACCAGCAGGCCCTATGCTGGTGAACCACTTGGTTCCTTAGAAGACACAGTGATGCTTCTCATCTTCCCGTTTTTCAGACCTTCAGACAGATTCTCTCTGTGTTGACAATACCGTTTTTAATGTACTCAAGAGCCAGTTTCTAGGGATTTTTTTTAGTGTCTCTAACACTTTTTACTCAGTTAAAAACCGATTGATTTTGTTACTATACCGCTAAATCTAACCATTCTGATCACTGGTTTGGATCATGTATTGTTAACAAGAAAACAAGCCAAACTCAGCTTGGTAGACTTGATTTTCAGATCTTGGTTACTGAGCATTTAAATAAAAGTGACCTTGGATTTTAATGCAATTAAAACAGAGCTAAAATTAAATCCCTAGTGCCAAGATATTCAATGATATATTAAAGATTACCCTAATGCGTGCAGGGTTAATAACTGCTGAGTTCCATACATCACCTTTGAGTAGCTTACAAAATTACCTGATTATTACAGGAAAATACTTTGTGATTTGCCAGTGAGTTGTTTTCTTACCTTTGTCTCCTTGGCCTCTGTCCAGTGCCGAATGTAGCACTTTTAGCCAGGTCTGCAAAAGAATTCAACACTCAAATAAGCCAAATCCTTCTAAAAATCTGGTCAGGTGCCTGGAGGATATTTTGGTTTTCTGGAAAGAACTGACCTTAATTATGACTGCTGAATATATCTGAAACCCCTGAGTGGCCTTTCTGCACAAAATAAAAAGAGCTATCTGTGGCTTATTGCTGGTTAGAACTTGCAGGAGTTAATCTTTTTTATTGTCAAAGTTGACATTTTTTAGTATCTCCAATATTTGTTACAGTTATTCATTTAGGAAACAGTCTTATTATTCCACTGCTAACACTGTCTAAGCTCTGTGCTTGAATATCAGTCAATATATCCACTAGCTACAACCCCGAAAAAGTGAAAATCCTGTGTGCTGAAAGAGAATCGCAAATAGATAGAGTTCTTGATTCACTGGCCTCTGCCCTTTTTTGTTAACAAGTCTTCACAGATTCTGTAATATTTGCTAAGCCATCCTTTAGTGTTTTCCAGCTGTGGAAGGTTTTTTAAAAAATACTTAAACCCTTCCTAAAAGATACTGTTTGGACACACTCTTAATCTGTACGGTTTTTGTTTCCATTCATTTGCTTTTCTTTGAGTTTCTTATAATCTCTTCTCCCTGTAGAGTTCTTTGAGCTGTTCAAGGGGCTTATCTTAAACTGCCTGAGCATGCTGAGGAAATGGATGGGAGAGGAAAAAAAATCAGATGGAACTTCCTTGGGAATTTTATTCCCCACTTGCAGGTCTCGAGCTGAAAACATAGTGAGACGTTTTGTGCCAGTTCCCTGTGAGTCTTCCAGAGCTGGTTAGTGCCTTTCCCAATTTTTAGCGGCAACCACAAGCTTTTCATTCACTGCCAGCATTTTCTGTATGGCATAGGGTGCTCTAGAGATGACAGCAGTGTTCAGTCTCTGCACTGGGTGTCATTTTGTTGGGGTTTGTATCAGCTGGGTGCTGGATGACGATGGCAAACCTCAGCAATTGTCTTATACAGATTTTGAGGAGGTTTAACTTTCTGTACAGAGAAGGGAAGTGATTAATGTTATTCTGTTACTGTGTTATTCTAAAGAAAGCCTTACTTTCTCCTCTCTCAGCTTTGTAATGGTTCAGGTCTTTATGGATACATGTATACTGTTCATGTGTGGCATGAAGCCTTGCTCCTTTTCTATATAACCAGCAAAGATTTTCCTCTGGGTAGGATTCAACTTTCTCCTCTAATTTTGCATTAAACTTAGCAGGTTCTGTTCTTTCATGCTGCTTGGATGCATATGGGAAAGCTGACTGCGACGTCTGTGGCTACAGATTTATTACGGAGCAACTTCTGTAGCAGCACAAGCATCTGGTCCCTGCAGACTGCCTGCTCCAAGTTGTGTGCTCCATACCATCAGTTAGGAAAGCATTGCAGTCAAGAGCCCTAATATCCTGCCTTGCTTATAAACTGTAGGTTTCACTGAGAAAGGTCTTGAAATCTCTGAGGAAATTTCCTCTTCAGAAACTTGTCTTGGTGGTTTTTGATACGCTGCTGAAAGAATGCACAGGCTAGAACAAATGTCCCAGCTGAGCTTTGGTTCTACTATTAGGGAGTGTTGGAGGCATTTCCCTAACAGTGAAACAGTAAATTGTTACAGGATATCCTCTCCCTTAAATTTAATTTCTCTTTTACACCCATGTGGGTGCATTTGTACACCATATGGACTCACATACAACCACGTTGCTACTAGGATGTATATTTTTAGTTGCATGCTGCTTAAAAATGCTGAGATCTCAGTATGAGCATTTCGCATTAAGAATGTTGAAGTCTTATTATCAATAACGGATCATTTTCAGAAGAATATTTATCTGAGTTTGAAGTGCTCATTTTTCTCATTTTCTGCTCCAAGAATCTTTGGACTATTTATCATTAGCTTCCAAATGCTTCTGTGTGATCCTATATCACATTATGTGTCTTCTTTGGAAGGAGGAAAATGACTACATAATCTGTGTCACCAACAACCCCTTTCTACAGTACAACTAATAGAGAAGCTGGTGGTATCTGTGAGACTCCTTCTGAATTAATGGCATTGGTATTTATAAACATAGAGAGAAGTGCTGCGAAGTCAGGTTGGAGCTCATCAAGTCCCATGCTTGGAGCATACAGCAAACACATAGCTGAATATTCACATTGTCTATCTTTGCTCTTTTTTTCCCCTATATACATCTACATTTATCAGTCAAAGCTCCTTTTGACAAATCTTTTAATATTAACTCTTTCTTTCAGTTGTCATCTATTTCATTCTCTGTTCTCAGGACTTGCAGCATGGCAGACAAGAAAATGGAAATAAAGAATATTTGTTCCTGGCTAACTCTTGGATCATTGCTCATTTACTGCTGTACTAGTTGATAAGTGTTCTCTCAATATATCTCCATACAGTAATGTGTAATTAGGAGCTTTACTTTATCATGACATCAGAAAATTCCTGCATTATGCTTTCTAAGACTGGCTTTTCCTGTGCAACAGAATTTTTTCTGTCTCTTCATATTTCAGTGTGTGATGATGGATATGTTTGTTTGTTTGTTTGTTTGTAATGCTTTGAGTGCTCACTTTTAATACTCTGTATTTAACTCTGTATTTGTGAAGAAACAATATACTGCTTTGCATCCAAGTGGCTGTTATTCTTGAGAGACACAATTAATTTGAACAAAAACCAAAGTGTCCCAGAAAATCTCCAGATTTTACAGTAACAACCTCTGCAATAGTTTAACCAATTTTTCCTGTGGTTTGGAAGCTTAAAAGATAAAATTTGGAAGTCAGTCATGTATGAATACACATATTTTTCTGAAGAGCAGAACTCATAGTTCATGGCCTTGTTAAGTCAAAAGCATAGCCATTACTGAAAATATTAAAGGGACATAAAAAGCTTGTAACCATGATTTAGGCCCAAGAGTAGATAAAAATGTTAAAAATCATCAATCATTATACAAAATAAAGCAGAATTTTTCATTAAATTACTATTGAAAAGAAATATGGCATGTTTCTATTTTATTATAATAAAGATGAGCTATCTTTTTCTTTTCTTTCTTTTTTTTTGATCCAGAAGTAGGGTTGAGGTGCAACAATCACTCTCAAAAGTAATTTTTGTTTTTTACTCGAAAAAATAAGGTATTCCCATATTTCTAATGGTAAATGGGATGACTCAGGTAAGTATAAGTTTGTAAAATTGACATTTGCTGCTAATAAAATTATGGAAATGTGCTACAGGATATGGTCAGCAGTGACTCGGACAAGACATTATTACTAATGCGAGTGATGGTTTATGTCTTGTCAAATGTGCTCATTATTAATTTTAATGATAAAACAGACTTATGCATGGTATGTTAATGTGTTCTGTACAACATTTTGTTACAGAAAAATAGCATTAATCCAAATTGACTTATTCTTTGTTAAATCAAATAAAAACTAGTTACCTAGTAGATCTGGGAAGGAGGTTGTAAGTGAGAAAACCTCATGCTGTGGGGAAGTTTCCAAAGAAATACTTCATTGTGTTACGCACAAGAACCATCATCTCTTTTATTTATTCAAGATGAGCTCAAGAGAAGACCTGGTCATCTTCTGTAATCACCTACATGTGAAAGATTTCAGATGATTGCAGATCTTTTCTCTGAGCAACATGATGAGATCCTCAGGCTGTTGGCTGAAAATTAAACAAAAAAAATCAGTTCCGAAACAGCAGATGTTTTAAAGGAGTGAGCAGCTGTTCATTGGAACAACTACCCTATGCCATTTGAAAACATCAAATCAAGGCCTTCTAGGCTATAATTTTACCAGGTGTTCTGGGATTGATATGAAAATTATGAGTGCAAGAGGTTAGTGCAGATGATTGCAGTAGCCCCTTTCCAGCCTCAGATTGTCACAGTACAATAACTGTAGATTTATTATTAGATGTTACTGTTTATTAGATTAGAAGTTATTCTCCTGTAGAGCAGGAGAACAACTTCTGCTTCATCTTTTTGCATTCATTACATCTTTGACTGCAGAGCAACTTTTATCTATTGAAGTAAGAAAGGAACTAAATGTAATTATTAAACTAGATTGTTTAGTATTTTCCCATTCTATGCTTTAGGACCTTTAGTAATACTTTACAATAATATGCTCTGTACCTCTTCTGCATTAAACAGAAATTAAAATCATGGCTTTACTTCAATATTAACATGATCATTTGCCTCATAACTTAGTCTGGGTTACCAGAGTCTCCTTCTGTTCACTAATGTTCAGTGGTAGTCAACACATTGACCCAATGTCCCTGTCTCTCACACTGTCTGCAGAGTGAGCTGCCAGATTAATTCCATACAATGAGAAATTAATCAGTACTATTGATCTGCAGTCTTCTCTATATGAGATTTCCAGAGTGCTCTTTTCTATTATTTATCCTAGGAAAACTTTAAAAGGTTTTACATGCTTTTCAGTGCAATTAGCTGCCATGCATTTTAGGGTTATAAGGAAGCTAATGTGTTGAGGAGGATGTGCAGATATTAAACACAGTTTACAAACCTAACAAGATGCGTAGGCTTTCACTTTTTTTCTTCAGGTGTATTTGTGTTACTATTTCGATAGGGCAAGCCATTTAAGTTAAGAACTTAATTGGAGGTCTTAATTTTTCCACTGTGAAGACATCTTAATGTTTTCAGGACAGTTTTTCACTTATCTTTACTTTACATTTCATAATACTTTATTTTTGCTCCAATCTCGAACTCTTTGGATTTTCTAGTCTGTAAGCCCTCTAGGGCAGGTTACTCATTATATGTCTGTACGGCACTGAAACTAAACCCTAGGTGTGTTTGGATACCTGTTGGTAAGTGGTCATCTGCATCATGATTTTTGAAAACTAGATTTTCTGGATGTGAGCAAAATGTGGTGTTTTCTATTGTGAATGGTCTGTCTTTGCATGTCTTAAAGCTCCTTCAGCTCTGAGCATCCATTCTGTGCTCCTGCAGGGATTGAGTGTAGCAGCGGGTGGATAGTCTGGGCACCAAGACGGGAGGGGTATCCACAAACAGGACATGCAGTTCTGGAAAGCACGTGTGAAAACTGCTAGGAATGAGAACGGTGTAACAAAATAGTCCCTTCTTCCACACCACCCTTTGAACTACAGGAAAGCAGTAGATGGGTAGAAAAAGACTAACCCAATTCAAGATAAAACTCCCACCAGGAGCTTTGTGAAATAACTGGATGGATGGATCTTAAGATCCACCCAAGTGGATAAATAAGGTCCATCCGTTCAGTTGTTTCATAAAGTGTGTGGTGACCCAGTGTCATATTCCCAGCTGATTATTTTTCATCTTTCTTTTATTCAGGTTCTCTCAATTTGCCCAAAGGACATGAGAGCAGATATTTGTGTGCACCTAAACCGCAAAGTTTTTAACGAGCACCCTGCCTTCCGGCTGGCTAGCGACGGCTGCCTGCGAGCCCTGGCTGTGGAGTTTCAGACGATCCATTGTGCCCCGGGGGACCTCATCTATCATGCTGGGGAAAGCGTTGATGCGCTTTGCTTTGTGGTCTCGGGATCCCTAGAAGTCATCCAGGACGATGAAGTGGTGGCTATTTTAGGTACTGTGGTCTCTATTGAAATGCTTGTGGTTTGGATATATTTGCCTTCTGCTTAGCTTTGCGTATTAACTAGTCTTGCCTAACATCAGCTGGGACTGCAGTAGCCTTCATGGTTGTCATAAGATGCAGATGTCATTTCTCCAGAGATACTACTCTAGAAGCAAGTCCTTCATCTTTTATGCCATTGGGAATACTCTTTCTGCCCAGTATGGCTCACTGGTCATAGTTACAGTGTCTCTGAGCAGAAGAGAATGGCATCTGTATGCTTGACATCTTTTAAATAGCCTGGTAGATTCTCTCAGGTGGATTTCCATATTAGCCTTCACCCTGGGATTTTAATTTGTCTCTATTTTAGCCCAGAATAACACCTGCAAACAGTCCCTACAAGAAAGCAAAATTGTCACCTGGAGTGAACTGGCTTTACAGAAAATAAATAGTCTGATCTGACAGATGCAAAGAGGTAGGGATGCACTACCTATCCAGCCATGGTCCTGAGAAGTCTGAGTAATGGGGGAGCTCCAGGTTAATCACCCTGTCACCCTGCTGTGGTGTCTGGTTTGCCCGCAGTGGGGAAAGAGCCTAAGGCAGACTCTTCACTAGTTTGTGTGGGATTGTGAAAGGCTTATCAGATAGTGGGACTGAGTGGTCTGTACTAGTATTGAGGCAGAACAATATAGAGAAAGAACTGGTGGCTCTGCATGAAAACCATCTTGCGTGTTTAAAATAGACCCATTTGTTGTAGAACTCATCTCCTATTGAATATGAGCTATTTGCTTTGTCTTAAACTGAAGCTGTGCCTCAGTTTAAGAGAAAGCCAAATCCAGTGGGTGGCCTTGTCCTAGGGGACCTCTCGCATGCCTCTGAGCCTCTGTACTGCTTCTTCCCTCTAAGCGTGGCTCTAGATGGCTCCATGGGTCCCTCTTGTATCTCATGGGGATGATTGCTGGGACATGAGGGTTACACTTGGGAGTTGCACTGGCATGTAGGAAGAGGACAGACATGGGGAGTCAATACTGGTTGTGAATCAAAGTTTCAGCTCCTGCCTAGCTGGCGGTGAGATGGGGAGAGGAGAAATGAGGACAAACATGTAGCTGAAAGAGACTCCTGACGTGTTGCTGTACAAGTCTGTGCACGTGTGTCCTGTGCTGGGGTGGGACTGAGCAGTGTTGTGCGTATGTGGATGGGACTGCATGGGGACGTCTCCCAGAGGGCATAACCTGGGTCCTCCCAGCTGGAGAGGAAAATGCACACGCATGCTCTTTCAAAATACCTGCTGCAGCTTTCTGTATTCCAGTATGTACTAAGGTTTTTAAAAAGAGAAATTTAATGTAAGAATGGATCTGTTTCCATATTCAGATGTGAAGTCATTATGGTGAAAGCTCCTAAATCTGCAATTTCCATAGTAAAATATTCCTTGTATTTCAGCTCACTGGACCGTTTCATTTTTATTATTAATATCAGTGACAATAGCATATATTTGCTTACAGCTATTCAAAAAACAAAAGCTTTAAGAGTAAGTAGCAGCATTTAAACAAATAAATGGTTTTCTGGATATTAGAATGAAAGCAAACAATAAATGTGTAATTTACTGAACTAGAAGCCATCGATAAATGGATTACATGCAAAACTCTATTGCATTTACTAAAGTCTATTGTGTTTTTTGAATGACTAAAAACTTTTTATTTCTACCTTGTAGATATGGTAAATCTAGCATCTATATTATTATCCATTTGGCTGGAGAGACCTTTAACTATATCTAGTTAAAGTGAATTACCTTCAATTACCAAAAGTGCCTTCAATTCTGTCTGCTGACAGGTGATCCCATGACTCAGAGCTATGTTCATTGTGTACTACAGGGACTGGCAGAATGTGTAAATGTAACTTAAAGCAGGATAAACTGCCTCCTGTAGTTGTAGAGCACACTGAAGAGTTTTTTCATGGTCTGACAGATTATTTATCAGAATAGTGAACTGAGTAATTATAAGATGTTGTATCCTAAAAATTCACTTGTGGAAGGAAATCTCTCCCAGGTGTAGTTGCAAAGATGTTTATGGTGGCAGCTGTGGCACCTGAAATAGCAACTGTAGATCAGACGATGAAGAACATATTTTGTATTGATCTGTTCTGCCTTGAGAAGTTCAAGCACAAGGAAAGTGAATCTGCCTAAGGGGAGACCAAGTTTAGAAACCTCAGCCTAACCTGAAAACCTCTGTAGCCTGCTTTGAATACTCCAAGCATCTGCCGTTACACTGGATTTTCTAGGGAAAGTCAACTTATGGGGTTGTACTGTCAGTCTGTCCATCTTCTCCATCCCCCAGCAGTAACCCAGAGTGGAAATGCAATAAGTATCCTTTGAAAACTTCTCCTCATTAATTTCCTCTATGGGAGCAGGAGCGTGGCTATCTGCCAGCCTCTGCTCCTTGCAGAACCATCCATTTCCAGAGTTTACTTTGGAACTGGAACTTTGCGGTTACTGTATTAATAGCATTATTTAATATAATAGCGTTATTTGCCTTGCTTAAAGAGAAAGAGAGAGAAGGTGTGTCCTTTTTTTTTACCACAGTCACCCACAAAACTTCTGCATGGAAGTAATGGTGTATTCTTAAAAGTGGAATATCCTAGAAAAGTCAGTCAGGTGGGGACACCAAAATGGGTTAAGAACATGCATCCTCCATCTCTTACATTTTTACTTCTCTCAGAAGGGCAGGGGTTCATCCTCCCTCAAGTCCCAGCATGAATCACTCCACCATGTTGCTGCTTTTTCCCCTTCTCCATCTTCCCTTATCATGTTCCCTTCCCTCACAGCCACAGTGAGGTGGCACATCCAGCCTCCCTGCCTGCTGAAACGGTGTCCTCAGGAGGCTTGGCAACCCACCTAGGTGCTTTCTGCAGACTCCACTGTGGAGACAACCATCCTTTTGTTCAGCAAGAGTTTTCCTGTCTCAGCAGCCACAGCTTTGGCATTTCTTGTGCTCAAAAGCAGGTGAAACTAGTGATTGACAGTGCAACTTTCAACATCATGATGTTTTTTTCTCCCCCGGTTTGGTTTTGCTCTCATTTGTGCACAATTAAAAGCCCAGCTGCTGCAGTCATCAGCATTAGAGAAATCAGTAGAGTAAGAGAATGAATCCAGTTGAGTCTGGAGATCCACAGTTTATAGGGCTCATTAATGAAGATACCCAGGTGCCCCATTACTTTCCTCTCATTAGTTGTCTCAATTTCTCAAGGACAATCGCCCACCTTTCGCAGGTACTGACTGCTGCTGTAGCAGAAAGCACACCGCATGCAGAGTTGGTGAGATGGGGTGCTCCTTTGCTGGAGAAAACAAAATCCAGTCATTTTAATATAGCTCATCTGCAGTTTCCAGGACAATGGAGAAGGGCAAACCTTCTTGTCTCTAATTATCAAAACTTTCCTAGCAAGCAAGGTGACCTTGAGAAGGCCCATCAATAATTTTCCACCATCTCAGGCAGGAGTAAACAATTTAACTGCCACTGCTCTGCATGGGGAAGTGTTATCAGCAGAGAAGTCTCAGGAAGAACCAGGGATTTGAAGTCCCTCAGGCTAATGAAACAAGTCATCTACTAGCAGAGGGCACCTAACAATTCACCCTGCCACAATTAACCTGAATTTGCTCCTGGCGAGGAGTTCCGTGTAAGTGGCAATGCCAAGCAAGTGGCTGTGGAAGCTGCTGTCCAGCTCCTGCTATTTGCTCGGCTGACTGCATGAGTTGTACAGGAACTTAAACCAGGCAGATTGATTAACAAGGTTTAAAGAAGTCATTTTGCCACTAGAGAAATAACGACCCACCACGTTCAAATGTTGATTGTAGGAATTGATCAAAAATATTGCTCAAACTGTAGAGTGATAAAAATATATCGAGCAGTGAAATCCTACTGGGGGCTGCTGCTGAATTAATTCAATTTTGATAGTCAAGCCAGGACAAATATAGATTTAATAGCTCATGTTTTAGCCACATTTAGGGTCCTGATCCCATATATATTCAATCAAGTTGTTATTTGCCTTTATGTGTTGCATGTTAATTCTCAGTATTTTCTGCATATAGTTCTAGTGCAACCTGTTGTTTATTGGATTTATTGTTACTAGGCAAGCCAGAGTTTCACTTACTCACCAGTGTGAAATGCAGCTTTGCACTGCACGGTTCTTCTAAGGCACGTGCCTTGGAATAAGTCGTATTTTGCAGGCCTGGGTTGGCATATATAGTGCATGTAAGATACAGTCCTACTGATGCTTGTTCAAAAAGGTTATTAGCTCTTACTGACAGAGTTGAAGGGAACATTCAATTTTTCACATTATTTTGTAAATTTGAAATATTTTCATCTCTGTCGGCATGATAGTTAACTATAATAAGAAGCATCAATCTTAATTTAGTGCCAGCTGGTGTGTTATAGATATGATCTGCAGCCTCCAATGTCAGAAAGATTCCTTTCACTGAATTGAAATGTTTTTGAATTAGACCTGCATGCTTCACTGCCAAACCCAGGAACTCAAAAGTCTTGGCAGTGCAAGAAAAATTATTTTAAAATCATGTGATATATTTCTTTTAAATCAGACTAACAGTTTGAGGCAATCTGATTTGCCTTACAAATTTTGAAGGTGGTGGGACTGGTCATGCTTTCAAGTTTATTTCCTCAGTCAGGAAGGACAGAAACTTATTTCTGTATAAAATCAAAATGGAGATATCCTCTCTCCAGGAGCTGGAGCTTCTAGAAAAATATGAAGTACCAAGATACTTACACTAAAAGTGAGAGGGATGGGGACCATAATACCTTCACTAACAGGAGAATAGCTATAAAGACCTTTTGTTCTTCTAGCAGCAGTCCTGAATGCTGGAAGAAAGGTAAATTTATTTGGGGTTTTTAGGTGCAGATGAGGAAGGTTGCACTGTGTTAAATAAAGCAAAGTACCTTTGCCAGAAGGGACTTGGATCTTTGGCACAGTCTCTTGTATTTGTTTCTTTGCTGGCTATTTTGACAACATTTCAAATGCTAGATATGCTGTTTTTTCTCGTCATTCTGCCCTTTCACATGTTAGTGTACAATGTGTACTCCTGTCAAGCTGGATTTCTGCCTGGTCAGTGCTCAGCTCTGGTCTGATTTTCAAGGGAGCTCTGGCCCTTCTGGATGCCCTGGGAAAGACTGAGGTTTTGGCTGAAGCATTCACAGAGGCGAGGAGCACTCCTTCACAGTCTCAGTCATCTCTGCACACCATAGGCTATGCTTACATGAAGCAATGATGTCCCAGCGGGCAGGAGACAACTGATGAATTTGCACCACTACATCACCCCCATCTTTTCCAGATCCCCTCTTCAGACATAAACAACTGTATCAGCTGAGTCCAGAAATCCATCCAGCCCAGTAGCCTGTCTCCAAAAATGGCCAATAGCAAATGTGCAGGAGAAGGTAGGAAGGTGAAGTAAGCAAACAGTGATACTTCCCCAGAGTATTCCCCAGCCCTCCACTGAATTGTGTTTCAAGGTCTTCCTTACCCAGAGGGAAATCTTTTGTGTTTAGTAGCCACAGATGGATTTTTATTCCGTGAATACATCCCATCATTTTGTAAACCTATGCAACCAGCCACGATGTTCCATGGCAAGGAGCTGCAGAGCTTACCTACTCACTGAACCATCACAAAGCTGTGGGCTGCTGTGGGTAACAGGAGCTGATTCCCTCCTTGTTCACTGGATTTCTACATCAGGTTGAGATACATCTGTTCTTCAGCCAGAGGTTTCACTGCAGATATATAGACACAGGCAGATGTATTTGTATGAATATACATACCAGTATATGTAATTGTGGCTGCAGGGACTTGATATTTGGTCACTGACCTCCACTTCTGTGCATGCTGCCATCACTTCATGGCTATTGGTACCTGATCTTAGGTGAATGTTTTCTCTACATGATGCAATTTTACTGATTCTGCAACAAAATCAGCCTCTGCTTTTTGTAAGCAACAGAACATATGAGCATATCATGATGGAAAGCCTCCATTATTCATCACGTCTGGCTTTTGCCAGTGTGACTGATAGGACTTTGGAGATGTGATTTGGGGAAGGGTAGCTGGCCTATTAGCTAAGACTGCATAGCACGGAAAAACTCCTTATCACCTTAAGAAGTAGTCTTGGTCCCTTTTATGTATTTTTTTCTCAGTGCTGTTTTCCACAAAAAATTTATTCTTTCATTGCCTGCCCAAACTTTCTCCCAAAGGCCCCATCGAGTTCTCGTGTCTACTAGGATATTTCTTAGCTCAGTTTCTGTCCCCATCTGGAGAAGGATAAATATTGCCTTTACATAGACATATATGGGTTCTGAGATGCTGTTTAACAAGAGTCTTGCCTCTCCGAGTCCAAGGACTTTTTCATTCCCTTTGCAAGCTCCTGGGGAGTTTCATAAGGCTCTTAAGATTTTTTCTGCCTGAAAGATCCGGGCATGAGCTGCTGCTCTCATAAACTGGCAAGTCTGTCCATGGTGCAAGGCTCCAAAGAACATCTGCCCCCCCCAGTTCTGTATGGGAGAATTATCATAATATAAAAGATAGAATAGTGTATAGAAATATCATTATCTATTATATAGTTACATAGCATATGATTGTCTCTGAATATATATACAAACATGCATTTATATATATGTATGTTTTATGTACAGGAATACATATATAATACACCAGGAAATTTTTGTTTGTGTTTAGGGTGATACCAGTGTAGCTATTTCAGAAAAAATAATGCCTGTCACCAACACTTTGCACATGTCCTCTTGGTTTCCATGGTTCTTTCAGTCCCCAAATCCTTACACCCATGTTCCTGCCAGCTTTAATCCAGCAGTATCCAAATCCTGACAGTCACAGAATCACAGAATCACAGAATGTCAGGGATTAGAAGGGACCTTGAAAGATCATCCAGTCCAATCCCCCTGCCAGAGCAGGAACACCTAGGTGAGTTCACACAGGAAGGCGTCCAGGAAGGTCTTGAATGTCTCCAGAGAAGGAAGCTCCTCTTCCCTTTCCTCATACCAAGTGCAAAATGTATGCCAGCAGTTCCCACTCTTATTTTACAGCATTCCTTTCTTCAGCAATGCTTCAGGCACTGTGAGAGTAGGCGCAGGAGGATTTCCCAGAGTTTTGCCTGCATTCAGGAGAGATGTTAAGGCTACCTAGGGCTCAGGGCAGAGCAAATTTGGGAGATAAGTGCTGGGGCCTCGAGAAATCTCTAGAGAGAGGCTTTGAAAAGTCTACAGGTTGCATCAGCCCTAAGTGCCTGTGTATTCCCAGCCCAGCCCTGGGCTTTCCCTAGAGGTGTGCATATGCTGGGCAAGTGTACAGTGTATATTTTCCTCTGCGTTGCTGGTGTTTCAGACCTACCAGTTAAATTTTCTGTTGAAACTCTGAAAGATTTCTTTCATTTAGTTGCACCATATAAAATTAAACTTGAATGAGTAATTACCACACTCTGCTCAGTGAACTACAGTTAATAGGGATGAAGTATAGTACATTAATCTCTGTATTTATGAGAAAAGACATGTTGTTTTGGAGAATCTGGTTGGTTTTGTTTTTGTTCAGTACATTCCTTAGCACATTTATAACAGGCAAATGAGACTCATAAGTGTGTGGGGAAATGTCAAATTCCAGAACCCTTAAAAGCTTCCAAGATTTTATATTTTCTGAAGAGAATAAGCCACAATGCAAGAGGAGCTTATAGCTTCACCATTCAAATCCAGTGACTGATGGCTCATGGAGGAGTGAATAGGTTCAGTTCCTATTCACATCACAGCCTTTCTGAGGGACCCAGTGCAGTTTCCTGCCTTACTAAAGTGAAGACAATGAGGAGACCTTTTCAAATTTATGAATAGTGATTTAATTTGTCTGTGATTTGTGTACACATTCTGTAAGATAACATTGTGCAATTTTGGAATGAGCATCCACTACTTGCAACCTCTTTGCTTAAATTACATGTGTATTACCTTAAATTTAGAAAGAAAACAATTATTTTGCTCACATTTCAGTGTGAAAATTGTAGTAGTCCCTATTACTGAATTCTGTCTTTTTAACTGCACTCTGCAGCTCCTGAAAGCAGGACTCAATGCTGTCCTGTGTCCACCTCAGAGAGCAAATCCATTAAGCAATTTTGTGCATTTCAGAAATAGTCTATTTTCTATAAATTATGTAACTGTGCTGAGTGTGTCTGTAAACCAGGTTTTGAACTGTGGATATAAACAAGGACAATTAACTCCAAAGGGTAATTTCAAAACAGTGCATTAGATAAATGATATGTTACTAGGAAATGCACTGTGATAAGGAGAGCATTTTAAAGCAACTTGTTTTATGAATTATACCATCTGTATTATGTATTGTAGTTAATTTTAATTACATCAAAATAATGTAGAATTATTTAAAAGCAGTTCAATGAGAATGCAACCTTTCTAAGGGATGTTTCTGCTATACAGACTTCTGTAAAGAAATTAAAACAAGGAAATTAAAATAAGGACTGGCACATTTCATTTTACTCTACATGAGAAATGTTGGCTATGTTTTACTGGGTACAATACCTAAAGCAGAAATGAAAATAGAGAAGTAGAGCTTCTGATCCCAAAAGCAGTAAGGTTGGATAAATTACTCTGGTCTGTGTTCCCAAAATAGAGTTGAGTGAAATGTTATAGCTCTTAAAAGAGGAAATATTAAAATGTATTACCTTTTTTATCCCAAATTATAAAATCATTAATCTTAACCAAGGGGCTGCTTGAGGTACCTGAAATCAATAGCGATACCACCACTGACTGATTGATATCAATTTCTTTTTAATAACTGCTAAAATAAAGAGCTTTGGTATCATTGGGGTCTGAAACAAAAAATGCCCTTTGTACTCTGGTTTCTGCTTCAGGACTTGAGGTTTTGAATCTAATGTCCTGATGCCATCATTATTCCTGCTTCGATGTCTAGCAAGGCTGGAGGTGTGAATTCCTCACAGTGTTAAGGAAACTGAGGGATGCACTTCCAGCCCCTGGAGCTCTTCTGAGCATGAGACGGGACTACAGCTAGTCCTAAGTAGTCAAAATGTGCGGGGTGAAGGTCGGATCCTCAGCATCAGCTGTTCTGCTACACTGCCTACCAATGTAGAAATAGCCTTCACATGTAATTTTTAGGTCTGATTGAAGTTATTTATGTGTGCAGTTGTCTAAGGTGTCAAACTCTTTCTTACTCAGCAGACATTTAAATACAGAGTTAAGTGTAAGCTTCTACTTAAGTGGATGTGTTTGGGTTTAGCGCTAGTCTTCTGGGTATGTTTAACATTCAGAGCCAGTAATTTAGAGTTTAAAAGTCTCAGGGAGGTTTTTGTTGGGTTTTCTGAAGCAGGATTGCCACTCACACTGAAGTAAAAACGTTCAAACATCCTTCAAAATGTGGCCGATGCACCACACTGCAGAGCCTTGGCGATGTAGGAACCTGGGTATCATGAGCTTTTGGTGAGAGCTCTTAGGAACAGACCCTCAAAAACACTCAGTCACCTGAACATTAGTTAAGTGCTTATTATATTCAGGAGCCTTTGAAAAATCTGTTGCCTGCATCTTCAGCTACAAGGAGACTTTTACAGTGTGGTTTTTATGCTTTGTGACACTCCACAGGGCAACCTTAAAAACCTGGGTCTACTTACTGCTGAGGATACTCAGGTACCTCAGATATTTTAAAAACTTTTACCTTTATTAGTTTTCAGAGTTGGGAGCTTGAGTTAGAATAATTGGAAACATAAGATGGTTTGGAAGGGAATTATTTGTGTGCTGAAGAACACTGCATAAGCTTTACCTTTTAATAAATTTGTCCTGTTGTTTTTCAGGTAAAGGTGATGTGTTTGGTGATATCTTCTGGAAGGAAACCAGTCTGGCCCACGCCTGTGCCAATGTACGGGCTCTGACATACTGCGATTTACATATTATTAAACGAGAAGCCTTGCTTAAAGTGCTGGACTTTTATACTGCTTTTGCAAACTCGTTCTCCAGGAACCTCACGCTCACCTGCAATTTGAGGAAACGGGTAAGGCAAAAGCTCTCGTTTTCCCCTTTCTCTCACCCAGGGGTTGCACGCTCTTGCCAACTGTTCGCAGTGTTTAGCAACCCTCAGTAAGTGTTGTTGCTGTTTGTTAATGATGGCTCAATAAAAGTTTCCTGTAGATTTGCAGCTCTGAGAAGCAGTCCTAGCACGGTGACTTATGAATTACATTTCTTTTCCTTTTCTTCACAGTTGCTGGGTTTTGGCTTTTTTTCCCCTATTACATAATGTAGAACGTTGTATTTTTTAGTTTGATAGAATCCAGATTCTGGACTCCTCAGAGGTGAGGTTTAGTCTCCAACCTGCTGAGATACAGGTCAGAGGGCAGTCTGATGGATCTGCATGGCATAGACCAACTAAGAGAAATTTATTGATGTTAAATAAATAAAATGTACTCAGCAAAAGTATTGTATTAATACCTGCTTTTCTTACTTGCACAGTTTAGAATTTTAGTATGGCAAGGTTAATAAGGCTTGGTAGTGATTTTTACATTCACAACTCCACTCTTAAACCTTCCTGCTCATTTTATAATCAATCAGCAATGCTCACTATCCATCAGTCCTTTCAAAGAACACTACATCTAGAAATTAATGAGCTATAAGGACGTATCTTGAAAACAGGTTAAGGGATTCTTTAATTCGCATTGCGGCTGCAAAATTTAATCTTTATGATGGTTTTCTTAAGATTGATGAGGGTTATATAAATTTCATTTGCCTAGAGAAATCTCATAGCAATGATTTATAGATTATTGAGTATTACCTGTGATCCTCTAGCTGCTGAAACACATTTTTCTGCAGCTGTACCTAGGGCATCTCACCTGAAAATGTACCAAGGTTACTTCAGTATTTTACAAGACGGTCTCATCCGCTACAGTAAGAAGAGTTCAACACAACTTGAATTTTACTTTTCTAAGTCTAGTTTCACTCTAGCCACTGAAGCATCTTACACATGCTTCTTTCAAAGGAGTTTTAATTTTTAGTGAGTTCCTCGTGCTCATTAATATACCAAATATGGCACAAAATACTCATGGCAAAAAACAGATGCAATGGGATTACAGTCTCACTCTGACTGTGCTGGAGCATGAAAGAGCTGAATTATAATCAGGTTTGGTTCCAGCTTGTCAGCTTACTTCTGACGTGAAGCTTGTTAACTGCTTCAGACCTCAAGAAGGGCTTTGGGGCTTGAAAGCTGGTTTGGAGTTTCAAGCTTATCGCTTCTCTGTTGATAAGATGTTCTCCAAGCCTTGACTTCAGCATTCCCCTTGCCATCTTGCCTACCTGCAGTGTGCCACCAGCTACAGTCCTGTGATGACAATTCTGCTCAGGCGTTGCTAACTGATTTCATGGGACAAGATAATGCCACATACAGTGTGCCAAAGTGTATTCTTTTCTTCTTGAAACGGTGAACCTGTCACTTCAGCTAGCTTCCTGAGACTCCCCATCCCCCTTACAAGGTTGTGTAAAGCAAAAACATGTACAGATCTCTTCCTGACAGGGCAGTGTGCTGGACCTCAACTCTGTAATCCAGGGATGCATATGGAAAGTAGCCTTGAGCTGGGTTTTCATGGATTTTCTTCTCTCCCATGCACCTCTTTTTTTTTTTAGGAAAATTGGTTCCCCTGCAGTGTCCTACCATGGGGAGTCACCCAGGTGGAAACACTTGCAGAACTCAGGTCCCCAGTACAGATATCTGCTGTATAGCTCAGTGTTAGGTACATGGATTTTGCCATGGGGACAGTGACTCAAAACAAGAAGGAAGAGCACTGCTAAAGAAATGTTGGATTTTGCAGAAGGAAAGGAAATGTTGGTTGGGTGCATGTGTGAGCATTACATGAGAGTGGATGGAGAAAGAAAGGTCGTGTTGGTGTGGTGCATGCAGGGTAGAGTTCACTAAAAGCTGGGTGATGACGTTCAAGCTAGTCACCAGTCACCTTTATAGCCCTTCCTCCAGAAAGTAATCATCTGGCCCCTCTTCAGTGCTCCATCTGGAATGGGAAAATCATCCCCTTTCTGCTGACTTTTGAGAGAGTCCTTGATCAGTAACTTTTAAATACCTAGGATACATCAGATGGACTCCACCTATGATGTCTCTGACAGTTTTACTCAAGAACTATTTTGGGAAAAGTCTTACTTCTAATAGTATAATAAAGTGTGATGAGCCAGAGCCTGCTTTTCAGAAATGCTGTGTATTGTTCCTAGGCACAAAATAGATCATGCTACTTTCAACACCAGGGACACAATCTAAGTCCTGTTACATAAAGTTATTCAGGGGATTGTTTCAAACCTCGTATCTGCTGAAAGTATACGTGATTCCCTGTTGGGCACAGAAGTGTTTGATGGTGAGTTCATCTCTTAGGAAAAGCAGTGCCATTCAGGGCAGTTTCATCAGGCGAACAGAAAGCAGTTGTTCAGGCAATGAGATGAGGCTGACAGAGCTGCACTGCTCTGCAGCAGTTTGTGCTGGAGTCATGTCATCTAAATGGAAAGAAAATCATTGTCTCCTTTAATTGATTTCAATAGAAATATACTTAGAACTTTTTCTACATAGTCATCACTCATAAGGTTTAACATTTAATTATAACAAAAGTACACTCCTTGTGGTTTTTGTGCTCAAGAAAATGCTTTTTTAATATATGATATATATGATGTTTCATGGTCAAAAATATATAGACAGAATTGTTCTTTCATCAGGTCTGGTCTTTGAAATATGCATACATGTATGTGGATGCACACACACACGTGTTTGTGCTGCACTGTCCCTCAACAAGCACTTAGTTGTAGTCCATAGACTGCAAAACAATTTAGATGTTCAAAAGGCTAATAAATTAATAATAGTACTGAACACAAAAGGTTAGTTCCATATGACAGGGAAAAGAGTCATGCTGAAGTGGGAAAATAGTATTTTCTCACTCCCAAATAACATTTAAAGGCCAGGCATGTCGAATGACCTACTTAAGGCATCTGCTTAGCATGCTATTATCAACTCTGGATTTTTGTTTTCTTTTTTGTGTGTTAGGTAGCTCAGACATCGTGCTGCATTTGTGAGCCCATAAAGTGAATGTGCCTGCTAGCTTTTCAGCCTGCAGTCATCTCTCCTGCCCAGGGTAGCGAGGTGACTTTCAATTTGCAATTGCAGAGTATTACAGGATATGATGTTTCATGCTCTGAAATCTTTATGGCCCATCTAACATCACTAATGCACACTCCAAGGCAGAACCAGGATTTTGAACTTTTTTTTTTCCAAACAGGGAAAAATAATTAATCTGGAAAGATATTCTTTAAAATCACAATGAGATTAAATAGCCGCCTCTGAGGACTGCAAGTTATAAAGCAGTGTTTAGGATGAGTCTTCAAAGAGTTAATTACTGCCTTCTGATGTTGGCAAAAGACAATATTTTTTTAAATTATTTTAAAAATAATGTCTAATTCATTAAGTGCCTCTCAAGATTGCACACATTTGGAGGATGGCCTCTCTGCAAGCTTCAGCCATGGAGCTTGGCCTGAGGAGGGGAGCCAAGACAGATTGCTAAGAGACTAAAACTTGTATAAATATATGTACATTTTATTGATAATCAAAATTCAGGAAGGAAGGCCTACATCAGCCTACCAAGTGTGTTCCCACAGAAAACAAGTGTTCAGCTGAAATGTTTTAAAAGTTTTCCTTTTCTCATCATTGCTTCTGTTTGCAGCAGCTAATGCACCATCTCCAGCTAACTGCTAGACCAACATGGTCTGTGCAAGTGCAAGAAAAAAATCAAAATGAAATTTGGGCCTTCCTGAAATCACAGCTAAAATTGTCCTGTGCTTCAGTAAAGCAAATATTTCCCCCACAGCTTTTAAGGTACATGGTCACATACTGCTCTTTTCTACCATGAGCAAAATGAGCTGTTAAGGAACTCAGGAGCAGCCAGGGAAGAAGACAATTGTCCATATAGGACCTCTGGTGCATTTGCTCCTGGAAGGTGTGCTGGAGAGTGAGCCAAGGAGATGTGAGGAGGAATGAGTGCCTTTAAGGTAGTGAAATACCATCCCGAGAGGCTCATTTATTTTCCCTGTGATGCTCTGAAAGCCAGGGTCAGCACTGTGAGTGACTGATGTTATCTAATTCTTCCAGCACAGTGTGAATCTCTGGGGCTTTTTAGTGGGTGAGGCTATCAGACTGTCTTAACACATATCCTGTTTTTCTTTCTATTTCAGATTAGAATAGCTTATTTTTAAATTGGCTTTCTGTTTCTGCTTGAGGTTTTAATGAATTGCATGCTGTTTCTTCACTGAATCACTTGTCATTTCTGTGTCACATAGTGTTTAGAAAAGCTTTATTTTAATCTGAATTTTGCATTCGTGTCTCCTAAAAGTGAAGGTTGTACCAAGGTTTCATTCAGGGTCCCTCTTGTTTTTCATGTTTAAGACTCTCCAGGTGGCATGCTATATTAGCGAGCGTCCTGATGCAGAAGCAGTTCCAGAGGCAGAAAGCATTGCTCTGTGTATCGGCCCTTGCTTGTGAAGGTTGCACATATTCTGGTGAACTTGAGGACTTTTGCAGGTTTTGAGCTCTGAAAGCCATGCACAATTACAGCAGCTTAATTCAGAGCTGTTTGCACTTTGCCAGCCAGTGCTCAAACTCAGCCCTGATCAGTAGTCCATCTCCACAGGCAGGTTCATCATCCATTTTCACCTTTTTTCAGTCTGTTGTTGGGAGCTTTCTCCATGTAGGACATTGATGATGGCAAAACCTATCCGGGAAAAAACAAGTTTTTCCATCATTATTAATGAAGAGAAGCAGGGGAGAAAGATATGCTGCCTAGGGAGCTGCTGTGACTAATAATGTAGATCAGCTGGTGGGGGCTTCAGTGGGGTCCTGGACTCCCATCCCGTGATAAGGAATGTGCCCATCTCCAGGCTGGTACTCAGTCCTCCTCCATCTCTCACTCCTGGTACTTCCCTTTTGCATGTGTAGCTTATTCCTCTGCTGGTTTGAGGCAGTGGCAAAGGCCTCAGAAAGTGCAGGATCATGACTCTGGAAGAGCAGATCCAACAGATCAATTTCTATTATGGCTTATATGGTCATCAGGCTTTTGGTAGACTGAACTCAGAGCTTGTTTGTAAGTCAATGACTTGCTCAAGCCTATTGAAAATTAATTTGATCAACTTCTTGATGTCATGTTTCCTTTCCCTGTCTGTATCTTTTCAGGGACTCAGAGCATCTGCAGGCTAATCCATCCTGCTGCTTGCTGCCCATAGCTGAGGCAAGGGCTTCCCCAGCCAGGCATGGTGACACCTTTCTTCACTTCTCCAGGGCAAAACACAGAGCAATGTTGGTCGCAGCTTCCAGCTGTGCTGCCCACGATATTGTGGGTGTTTGCAGCTCTTGCTTTGTTACTGCAATAACAGGCAACTCTTGTGACCATGGCAAAGGACACCTTTCTCAGCTCTCTAAGCCAAAACCACCTCTTTACTTTTCCTCCTCCCTCTCTCCTCACTCCAACTCCAACCCACCTCATTCCTTCTTTTTTTTCTTTTTTTTTTTTTTTAAAAAAAAAAAAGCAATAAGGTCAGCTCCTTTGGGTATAAGGGGGGTATTTACCTCCTCATTCTCCCACTGTACAGCTTGCAGACTAACCTTGCCTTTAACTTCACCAAATTCCTTTCTCTGTGTGAGAAAGGAAAGATTATTTTACCTTGTCTGAGGATGCTTTTGCCCTTTCCTGTCCCTCTCTGGTCTTTAGTTATATGGGGTTTTTTTCTTCTTTTATACAAACATGTTATCGCAGAAAATGAAGTCTTATAGCTGTAGTTTAGCTCTAACAACAGTTTAGCATGATTACAGAGCAAATAAGTTACACCCTCAAAAATCAATATGGCTTTGTTTTGTTCACATCTTAGCAGACTCTGCAGCCTCTGTTACGCTTGAAAAAGCTTTCACTTAAGAGAATTTTTTAAATTATTTTTATTGTTTGGCTTAATTGCATTCACAGCTATCTCCAGCTATGTTCATATTCCATTGCAATATGTCTTAAAGGACTGTTTCCCTCATTTAGATCTAGTACCATCTCTGATGGTGTCTAGACTTGTATGTTGAATGTGCATGGGGCAGAAGAGCCCACTTCAAACATTCAAACAACATGGCCTCATCCAAATGGCCAATTGACAGTGGTCCCTGGCTGGTCCATGCCTGGGAATTTATTGAGAAACTGCTAATGTGCTAATGGGTCTGGGCCAAACCCGTGTGAGGAATTTATCAGTACAGAAAATGGGGTAATTCCTTGTGTGTTTGTAGCTGTGTGGTTACAGACAGCCCAGCACAGTCCATGCTACACCTTCTGCCATCAAGAGACCAGTGTATTCCTTCTGAGTGAGGATTACAGAGCTGAGGCTGGAGTTTTTTCTGCAGCTTTTCCCTCCCACCTCCTGCTCCCCTGAGCAATTCCTTGTGTCTTTGCTCCACTTTGGGGGCACAGGGATTGTTGAGTTTGAGGCAGTTAAAGCAAGGAAGTTAGTCCTTGGAGGATCATGCATGACTTTGCTAGGTAGAAGAGCAGCATAAAAATTCAAAGAGAAAGCTGTGGCAGCATTAACTTCACCCCTCTGTGCCTCTCTGCCAGACGGCATGGGACATCTGTCTGAGCAGAGCGATTGCTGTAAAAGCTGTTGGTGGGTTTTCTTTCTCACTTTTGTTTTTTGGTAGCTGTGAACCCAACTCTTTTCTTTTCTTCACTCCCTTCCCTCTCCTTTCTGCCACTTCATCATCTCCCTTATGGTCGTATCTTCTGGGCATCCTTTGAGTCATATGAACCATGGGAAATTGGGGGCACAGGAGGAATTGGGCTCTGAACTCCTCCCTGGAGGCACAGAAGAGCAGAGTGGTTTTCTCTTCTTCAACAAGCACAATGTGCTCCCTTGGCTGTGACAGTGTTCGTGGATGGGTGCAGAAATGGGTGATAAACCTGAAATCCCTGCTCTCCTTGCCACCTCAAAGACTTTGATATCTTAGTGAGTGTTTAAATACTTACCTGAAGAACAGGGCACTGCATATCTCCTGAAGGTCTTTGGGAGGCCTGGCGTGGTATGGATTCATGGCACAGTCTGGATTAATATATTATATATTTTGCTTTTAGACTGCAGGCACATGCAGAGATTAGCCAATGCACTGTCATCTTTAATGGTATTTCAGGGCCACAGTAATCCCACAGGGTACCAGCAGGCCCCTCTTCTGTTCTGAATATAATCTCTAAATTAAATACCTTTCTCAGACCTCCTGACCATGCTTCTGTAGGAGCAAAAGCACCACCAACTCTGTTAAAAGTAGGACTGAGCTCAATTCTGGTAATCTTTTGGCATTACAGAGGTGGAGTTGCTTTTTTCCTGGACATGTAACTTCTCTGTCTAAATCTAAATCAAAAGGACATTTGATCTTGTTTGTCAGGCCATTATTTTATTGTTGAGAAATGCAAGGCAATTTAGCATACTTTTCAATCAAGGATCTTTGAACAGCATGGCATGGCTGCAGAAAAAACAAAAACTAAAAAACTATGCTGATGCTGATGAGCTGCTTTCTGCACACAGAGACTCAGCAGCTGTTACAAAAGGCACTCTGCTGATTTACCCCAGTAAAAGGTATGAGCATGTCTTCTTCAGGAAGGCAATGTGAGCAGTGATGTGTTTGTGTGTGGAACGATCATGAAACAGGAAATGTCAGGGATGGGCAGCACCCACAGGAAAACAGAAGTGAAAACTAGCTGTGTTAGAGTGAAGACTCATATTGATGATGATTTGCTATTAGGTTTTTTTGTGGAAAAAAAGAAATCTTTGTTTAGAAAGCTGTCATAATTAAGAGGGTCACCTTAATTGACTCAGAAAGCCGTCTGCAGGCTGTCTGCTAATATCAATTCATGGCAGTGTTGCTTGAACAGGACTTGAATGATGATAAAAAAATAAATCAAAGCTTTACTATTTTTAATCTTGTAAATATTAAAAAAGAAATATTTTGTGTTCACCTCCCCTTATCAATTAAAATTGATGCTTTTAATCTCTTCCAACTGCTAGAGTAGAGGAGGAAGCGTGCACAGTGCAATGAAAAGCAATGTTGCTATTTCATTTTTGATTGGTGGTTAAGAAGGTTTTTATCATCAGCACTGGCTGTGTTTTGATGTTGTGATGAATACAGGCACTGGCAGCTCTGCCAGCAGCAGACTCTAGCAGGTCACCAGCCCTGAGCTTCCCTCGTGGGCTTGTACTTTGCCAGGCTTAGCTCTGTGGCAGGATCTTTTTTGGGCAGGCATCCTGACAAAGCTGATCTCCCCATTGCTTTATGTGTTTCCTCTGGTGCCTAATAAGCCATGGGAGTATTACAAATGCATTTGTGTTACCGCTGAGAGTAGCCAATTTATTTTGTGATGCCCTCAATGTGCTCAGGAGCTGCTGCTGCTTCAGGTGGTTTCCTGCTTGTGGGCCACCTCTGTTACATGGAACTGTGCCCAACGCTAAGGCCACTGACATCACAGCAGAGATGGGATAGGATTTTAACAGAAAGTGGGGAAAGAGATCTATTCTGTTATCTCACACCCCTCCAAACAATTAGCCCAGAACAATGGATTTCTTCTTGCATAGGCTGTTGAGCCTAATTACCATGTAGATCAACAACTTTTCCAACATGATAACCACAAAAAGAGGGGGAAATGTGAGAAAAGTGAGATGATTAATTCCAAGTGCTCCAGTTGCTTCCACTGTTGCTTTCTGGAGCTGAACACCAGACATTTTAGTAACACAGCACAGCATGACTTGCAGCTATTTAAAATTGAGTCTCTACACCAGGCTTCTCACTCCCCAAACCTTACTTCTGCGCAACTGGAAATGCCAGTTGTAATGCACCCAAAACCATGACTGGGGAAAGAGAACTGCCTTTTCAATGGGATAATATAAATGGATTTCCATAGACTTCCCAAGGAACAGACAGAGCTTTAGCATTGACCAAAGTGGGAGTTTTCTGGCTCTGCCCAAAGTGGGATTCATTTTGTCCAATCTAGAAATGATCAGTAACAATTTCACAGCTGTTTTGCATTGGAGAGAGCATTGATTTTATTCTTGCTTCCCCCTCTCCAAACAGGTTTTTGCCTTGGCTTGTACAGAAAGGCTTCTCACCATTTATACACTATAAGCCTTTAAAACACTAAATAAAACCCCCTGTTTAAGGTCTTTTTTTTCCGTGCAAGTATAAATCCACCCATCTATTATTTTGCAGCACACACTTCACAGATGCAATAATACCCAAACTTGCTGGTTCAGCATGTAATAATCATTGCAGCTGTGCAGATCCTACATTTACCTTCCTCTGAATGCTATTTTTGGGCTGCCTTCTGCAGCAAAGAAACAGTGCATGTAGGAAAGTATTAAATTGTACACAAAGTGCAAGAGAAACTGTGGGGAAGTTTGCATGAATCCCACTAGTTTTAGTTAAAAATAAAACCCAGCTTGTCATTTCCAACTTAATGATGGCTGATTGACTGTGCCTTTTTTAATTGTCAGCCAGTTGCTGTGATTAGCAAGCTGCCTCAGTTCAGGTCCCATGCAAAGGAAGTCTGGAGGAACAATTTTGAGAGTAGCTGATTTACAGATATGACAGAGGTGGGCATAGTTGTTGGGAGGGACGGGGGGATTCTGGGAAGCACCTGAAATAGCTGAGTCCCCTGTTATTGCACTTCTGAGCAACTTGCTGAAAGGCAAAAATCTTCCATGTATTTAGGAAGGAATATGTATTATTAATCCATGTTTTTTCCTCATATTTTTACTTCTCAGTTTTCACAGCCTTTAGTCTTAATTTGTTTCCCTTCCTAAAGATAACAAAACCATAATGTAGTTTTCAGATGTAAGTTACTGTTAAAAATGGAGCATAGTGTAAGCAGTTATAAAAGTCTCTGATTCTCTTAACTCCATTAATTATGCTGTCAGTGATCTTTTGAACTTTGGGACCTCCACTCGGTCTTTTAGGTGAATTTTAGATTATTTTGTTAGTGCTCCCCAAAGCCATCTCAGCTGCCAAAAAGATTTTGTGCAGTGATTCCTTTCTAAGTATTTCCATCAGTCACTGTACCTCCAGAGCAGGGGGACTTACCACTCCATGCCCTGGAAACAGTCCACTGTCCTCTGTTTTTTGTTACGGGCAGCACTCCGCAGGAGCTGGCTTTGGCTTTTTATGAGAGCCTAAAACACTTTGCACTCTTAAAAAATGTGAAAATGGAGACCTGAGCAATCAGTAGACAACAGCAGCAAAGAACAGCCATTTCTAAGCAGGATATTCTACCAGTTATCTGAAATGTTGCGTTTTTATTATTAGCTTTACATTTCCAATTGTGCCCATCACTTGCCTCTCAATGCACAGATATCCAGCTTTCCTCTCTGGATCTGTGACTTCATCAGAGCATCCTGGCATCTCAGCATTTAATTTCTCTGTCTAGCCTCACTGTTTTCACCAGTTCTGCTTTCCTTGACTGCCTGCTATTGTAATTATTTTCCATCTCCATCTTCATGATTTGTCTAAAGCAAATCCATTTTTAAGTGGAAGAGTTGTTGGTAGTTCTGAGCAGCTCAGTTATGAATGACCCCCATCCTTCTCCTGGGCTGGATGAGGATTAGCCCTCCTGCTGAAGAAGGCTACACTAGAAATATAAATGGATGAACTGAATCATGCAAGTTTTTCATGTGTTATTAATTGTCCCTGTTTCCATTTATTAAAGGATTTAGCCAATAGTCTCAAGATATTCTACAAAAGTACATGAATAATAATTTACAAGCTCAACGCAGTCATGCATTAATATACCAAAGAGGTGCCTGACTGATCCACATGATCATAACTTAAAGCATTTCTCAGAAAGTTTGAACCAAGACTTTGTTTGCCCTGTGGTCCATCAGTAAAGTGTCTCATGAAGAGTTTCCTCCCAGACTGGTTGTGCTTAAATTCAGTCCGATTTGTCAGATGGTTGCTGATAGGGTAGATAAGGACTCTGCTAGGACAGAGATTGACCTTGCAAAATCCCCAGCAGCCTTCTTTAACCTTGCTAACCTTCTTGTGGGCAGATGCTCTTGCTCTGTGGATCAGCCCTGCCCCTTGGGTGGAACATCTGGCACAGTTGCAGATCTGTAGGCATCCTCTAGCATCTAAGGTAGGTGCCAGACAACACTGAGAAGAGTCAACCTTCTAGAAGTGCCTGGACAAGGCTTTCCTGGGAGAAGATGACTGAAGAACTGGTGTCTCATGTGGGAGACTTAGGGTTAGCTGGATTTTTCAGACACCAGAAACAAAAATTAAACCAGATTAAAAACGGAGAATGCTTTAGCCAAAGTCTCATAGGTCAAAAGGACTGCTGGGAAGCAAATGCAACATCTGAGATGAAAAGGTAACAGAGCCAGAGGTAGAGATCTGTACTTCTGCCTGGTGTCTCTCTGCATCCTTGCAGTAGTGTTTACACTGTACCAGCTGCTGTTTTGTTAATTGTGTGTGCACAGGGAATGGTAGAAAGGATACAAACAGTGTGTAAACAGTCACAAATGAGGAAATACAGAATCATCAATGTTACCAATTGCAAAGACCTGTTATTTTTGCAGGTACAAATTTTTCTTACTAGACCCAGACAGGGAGAGGGGAGGAATCAACTGGACTAATTCCAATTTTATATGAGGAGGTCATTTCTGATCACTTTTAAAGCCAGATTTGCCAAAGTATACAATACTGAGGATTACAAACTAATTTGTTTGCGTCTGGAGCAACGAGATAAGCTAAGGCTGCAAAAACAGCAGGCTCAGCCTCTAAGGAACATCCTGTGACAGTGTCTTAATACATGGATAGGAACATAAAACAGTGCTGATGAGCTTTATAGAGATCCATATCTAGTAAAGAGGTGATGGCTGTGATATAGGTATTAGAGAACATCACTAAGAATCACATGGAAAAAATTGAAGGACCTTTTCCCTGAGAATAGACTAAATGCCGGGACACAATAGAATGATACCCACAACTAGGATACAGCCAGATCACTAAAATCCTCCCCAGCAGAGCCTTAGCTTATTGCCATGAAAGCCCAGGGATTGATTTAATGCAGTCAGCATGTAAATGGGAAGGAAATGGCTCTTCACCACACCATCTGTTTATCCCATCCCCATAACCCCACTAGTTAACTCTTTTGTGCAGTCTCTTCCTCTTGCTGATACCCTTCAGAAATAAATACAAACCTCTGCAGAGTCACCACTTGCTGAGTTCCTCAGTCACATCTTCTGAGGTTAGAAAAATCATCTAATGGTCCCTTTGGGGACAGGCAAAGCACTTCATCCTCCCTAGGTGTTTGTCACGTAGGCAACCTGCTGGTTTTGTCTGCAAGAGGCTCTAATACAACTATCATTAGCAACTTCATTTCTGCACAAGTAACCTTCAGGGAACAGTGCGCTTCTCTCTGTGGTGAAGTTTCACATGGCTGATGCAGTATTTCTGTGCTGTCATAGGAAGCTCAGTAGTTGGTGGATAACTCTTCTTCAGGCTCTTCTGGTTCTGGGTGATTTTCCTTGACCTTCTGTCCCAGAAACAAGAAAGAACTCTACTGATGCAGATTCAGGTATGAGAAAACATTAGCAACATCACCAAAATGGGGTCTTTGCTCACTAAAAATGTTTTGTTTCATTGTATCATAAATAGAAGACCCTTGCTCTGCTGACAATTAGAGGTGCCTCTGAAGGTAGTTCTTGAGCTAAAGTATCCTGAGTGGGAGCTCTACACCAATGACTTTTGGCTAAAGGGAGATGCTTAGGTGAAAGTAGCACATCCTCTTCATAGTATATTTCTTCTTGACTGGATACTCTTCAGTGTTTCCATGCTTATATCTTGGGTCTGTTTTCCTCCTCAAGGGGCTCCTCCCCACTGAAACACTGGCTGTGATCGTATTGAAAGCAATTACAGTATATTTCAACAGCCAGCACTCCTTACTCACACACTGCCAACTGAGAGCTCTCAACTGGGAAAACTTTAGCTCTTGCTGGGTGAGATGTTTCACTTCAAGAATCACAGGGATACTTGTTAAGGTTATTTCACAGAGCTTTCTAGAGATAAATGAAATAGATATTAGAAGTTTAAATAACCCATTGGTCTTTTTCCCTCTTTAATTGGGAGGTCCTAATGGTTTAACTTATTTCGCATCTAGTACACAATGGGCTCACCCTGTCTTTCAGACAGTGAATGATCTACCAGAGGTGTTAATCTTTTCTGAATCTTGTTTTCAATTTAAAAGAATTATCAGGTCACACTGCCAGGGGATTTTGTGCTGGTGTCTCTGAGCTGAGAAGCAGAGATGTGAGTTGCTGAATTGCCCCAGCTCATTCTCCCTTGCAGCATGCCTGTGGCTTCGTTTGCAGGGCATCCCATGGGACAGGTAGGCACGGGGATATGTCTGGCGGTCAATTGAGCTTGGGTTTTATCCAAAGATCTGGAGAAAGGGAGTGAGCACTGGCAGCACTTCCCTGGATTTGGTCCAGGCACGTTCAGTCTTCTCTGATATGGCAATAGGCTGTATTTATGGGTCAAGAAGGAAAATAACTAACCCCAAGGGAATTTTGGCATGGCTGGCTGGCTGAAAGCAGAACCATGGCGCAGTGTGAGCTTTGGGCTTGAAGGCAGCACAGCCAGATTAGAGCAGATCTGAACTAAGCTTAATTAATCCTGCCTTTCTGCAGGAGAACACTGCTATGCTACAATAGGGGTCCTTGTGCCCTTCTCTGTAGTGTGGCATAGACATACCCTCACTTTCAGCCACACTGAAAGTCGGGTTCTTGACTGGGATCTAGAAGTAAATAGGAAACAAGCAAATGACTGCCCAGCCACCAGCTTAAATCTGCTGCACTCAGGAATGCTACCATGTTTTTGAACTAGCTTGAATTTGGAGTCAGTGGCTCTCCCCACCAAACTAGTCTCCACTATTAGACCAGGTGCAGGTGAGGAATGTCTTCACAGTGACAGAGCAGTGTGTTTTACCTCTCTGATTTGTAATAAGGAAAGATACAATAAGGTTTGATGCCTTGGCTCATCAAGGTAGAGAGGCTGCCCACTGTCCCTTTCATCTGGGTCTGTTGTTGATATGTTCTGCCCTTTAAAATTATTTCTTCATTTCTGACTCATCACTTCCAAACAAAACTGATGGTGTTCTACATCGCATGGCATTGGAAGTGCATTGTTTTAATTGAAGCTCCTGTTATAAAAGCTTTTCAGTAAATTAACAAAACCTTGAAAATGGTGAAATGAACAAACAGTAGCTGGTAGCACATTCTGTATAAAACCAAAGTTCAGGGAGGTGGTGGAGTCACCTTCCCTGGTGGGATTTAACAGACGGGCAGATGAGGTGCCTGGGACATGGTTTAGAGGTGGGATTGCTAGTGTTGGGTTTATGGTTGGACTTGGTGATCTTGAAGGTCTTTTCCAGCCACTACAATTCTGTGATTCTGTGATTCTGAAAGCCAGGTAGAATGTCCTCAATGTCAGAAGCATGGCTGAGAGGAAGGGGTGTTATCTTTTGCTAGACCAGTGCATAAAGCTGGAAAAACATCAACAAGCTTTCAGCTGCAAAAAGCTTTTTCAGGTCTGAAGACTTCAGATTAAATTTCAGGCACTTTATAGTCTGGTACAGTAATATTTAAGGAAAAAAAAACCCCATAATGATCCAAATTAATTTAAATTTCCACTTAAAGTAGAGAGGAAATAATAGTTCATTTTGGGAACAATTTGCAAGTGTTTTGCTGATGTATTACTTTGTAAATGGAGAGTCTCTCAGGCATTTACTGAGACCATTTGGTCTTCAGGCAGAAACCCCTAAGAGGCAAAAACACAGAGAACAAAACACAAATTCTGCAAATCCTCTGGGCCCATGTTCTGTGTGGCTTTGTGCTAGAAATATGTGGGAATACTGGGTCTGCCACAAGTAGGGCTGGCCAGAAGCCAAATGTGAAGATTTTGACATTTTTTCATTGGAATAAAAGCAAGACCTGCTGAAAATTTTCACGAAATAAACAGAGATAGTGCTGCCTACCTCCTCACCCCTCTTCCAACACAAGCCAGAAGAGCAGTAAAATTGTCCTGGACTGGATTTAATTTCAGCAATTAACTGCAATTACAATTGAGCCTTTCCAACTATTTCAAATCCAGAACTGTATTTCCCAGACTGGACAGTAGTGAAAAGAAAGTGCATTATTATAGTAATAATTTTATTTTACTTTAATAGGTATCTTTATATTTATATGTTTAATCTTTTTACAGTATGGCTTTTCCTACTGTGGGGACTCTGGGCTGGAAACTTTGATTCCATCCCTTGCTCATCCATTAAGCAGCTCAGTGACCCGGGCCAAGTGATAGATGACTTCTCTGTGCCATAGTTTGGCATCTAGCAAAAGAGGCAGCAACATGAATCCTACTTTCTCCAATCCAGGGAAAGAAGAGTCAAAAATTAATAGTGCTTGTTATTATTGATGATTGATTTTCTGTTCCAAGTTAAATGAGGCTGGAGAGCAGCTTGAAAAGTCTTTTGGCACTTTTCAGCATCCCAGAGAGCACTGTTTCTACAGTTTCCCCCAAGCTCAAACTATCCCATTGTCATCTGGAGGGCTTTGAACTGTGTTTCCCTATTTATGCTCAGAAGCATATCACTCTTAGGAGATACTGCACTGGGCAAAGCGAAGGCTACGTTCTTTGAGGAGTTTCTTTTTTAATCATCTGTAATAAAACACATAGACCATAACTCATATGCACCATAGCAAAGCCTGAGTCAACTGATGTTTTATTAGGCCAGTGCCAATAGCAGCTATTGATCCAATGGTTGATATAAGTTTGCAAGGACCAGACCTGTTTGGTCTAGTTGGAAATGGTCCGGTTGAAGAGGCACTGTCTTGCAGTGAACACAACACCCTGCAGCTGGGTTAGGAGGCAATGGGAAACTCCCGTCAACTCCTGAGCCCTAGGGTTCATACTGGTGATATACTGGTAGGATTGGTGGTGGCAACATGGTCTAAGTGCACTACCTGGTGCTATGTGTCACCAGCTGTTTACATCAATGTGGAGACCTGAGAGGCTGTTGTTGCTGGGGATCTCCTCCAGATCCAATGGAAATTCTTGAGTCTACCAAGCTTGGATTTTTAGCCTTCTGAAGGGCTCCTCTTTCCCAGGGTGTGGAAATCCACCACAGTCCTTATAAGAACAAGAAGCTCAGCTTCCCTTCTTGATGGAGTTTGGTGGTATACAGAGAAAGAAGCATCTGCAAGTTGGAGGGAAAGAATGTCCAGGAAGAGTGTTAGAAATCTGCACTTCTCTGCCATAGGCAAAGCAGAAAGAGAAATATCTCCCCTGCCTTTTGCTCCCTCTAATAACTGCTTCAGTAAGGAAGAGAAGGGAAGGGGAAGGAGAGATGAGTATGTGATAGTCTCCATCAAGACAACATCTGCAAGAAGAAGAGATTGGTAGAAGGAGGCAGAGGGCAGAAGGAACCATTTAGTTTGGTCACCCACCAAATGACCAGCCCAGGCTAGACTTGTTTACATGGGAGAGTCCCCATGAGACTTTACTCAGTATTAGTTACAATGCAACAGTTATCCCAAAATTGCTCTCTGATCTGTTTTCCCATATTTAACCATCTCTGTGTTATACAACAGAAAACAAATTAGGTCCTGATTCAACAAAGTAGTTCATCTCCCCAGTCCTATTTCATCTTTGTATTGAGTTTCAGGGTCTCGAAAAGGCATTAGAAGGCTAAAGCTGGGTTTCATTGCTCCCAGTTGTGACAAGAGCCCCATAGGAGGGGCTGTGTCTCTTTGGATCATGGTCACAGTTCAGTCTTTTCTGAGGCCACACAGATCAATACTCCTCTCTTCAGTAGACTGACCCTAAACTAGGCCAACCAGCAACAGACCCTGGCTGAAAAATAGCAAACATTCATAAATTAAATAGCTTTTCTGGTTTATTGTTTTAAATAATTTTATATGTGGAAGGTGAGTTTTGCTGTCTTTGATAGTATTGGAGAAATAGGTCTGGCTGTTCTGCAACATGCTAACGCATCTGCTGTTTGGTTAAAGCAAAGAAAACAGAAAATAGTGAGGGCAAAGCAGAAAAGGAAGCGATCAGCTTCAGTTCCAGAGTCTTATTTAATAACCATGGCAAAGTTCCTCACTTCCAAAGGTGCACATTGCCCTTCTTCAGCATCCCTTTCCAAGCAGAAACATGGAGCCCAGCAGGCAACAGATACAACAGCTAAGGCTGCAGCAGAAGAAAATCCATGCATTGTTTTTTCATGGGGTACAGAGAAGGAGGTGTCTGTATGTGCCAAATGTATGGGCAGGAGTTGCTAAGGTCAGGGCCACTGGAAGAACAGAAGAGCTCCTGATTCAGGAGCCTGAGCTGCTCTCAAAAAATGCTCTTGTGGTTGGTGTAAATGTGTGCAATTGGGCAAACAGAGTAAGAGGCTTTGGCATTGTTTTTGGCAATCTGACTCCTTAGCTCAGCACAAGCTTAGTTAACCATGTAATCACACCATTTTGAAGAATCAGTGCCCATCATTCAAGCTGAGCGATTTGACTGATCCTCCCTTGCAAAATAGATGTCAATGCTACCCTTAATCAAGGTTTGACTGATGTATCAGGGCATCAGGAAAGGACTTCATGTAGCACTGTACATCTGTTGTGCACTGCCCTAGGTGTCTCAGTGCAGCAGAGCCTTGGGCCCTTAATCTTGAGTTGAAATCCTGAGAACACCTATGTGTATTTTTTGATGGCTGTTTTTTAATGAACTGTCTCATTTTTGGCAATAGGCCAAAACAGTGGCCTCTCTCTGCAATCAGCCATGGATCCTAGTCTCTCAGTTGTAAATAGTTAGCGATGACAGAGGGATTTCCAATCAATTGCAGAAATGAGGGCAGTGTTATTATCCTCTCTTACACTGGGAGAGGTGGAGACATGAAGAGACAGTGTGATTTGCACAAGACTTCACACTTTGCCAAAGGTCAGGCCAGCAGAACAATCCATCCTCCTGAATCCCAGCCTGGTGGGCCGTGCTTCTCTGGGGATGTGACAAATGTGACTTGGATCTCTGCCTGCGTCTCTTTTCTTTCTTCTTCAATCCAGACATGTTTTAAAGTAAAACAGGATCACTTCAGATCCATACCAAGTATGAAGCAGATGAGGCTTCTCAACTACTCTCTTCTTAATATGCATGCTTGTTTGCAAATGCAGATCAGCCTAACTGACTGTCAGCATGCACAGATGTCTCTCTGCAAGAGTAGTTGGGTGTCATGCAAATTGATTGCAAACACAAAATGGAACCAGATTAAAATTTAACCTACAGTAACCAATTTCTAAAACATGGAGCAAGCAGGAATGAGGTAAGAGAAGTTCTGGGTTCTGGGCTCTGTTGGCTGTTGGGTTCTTCTGAAGGGTCTCTCCTTCACTATGTGCCCTGCTTTTTCTTTAGATGACCAGCCTGGGGGACAGAGATCTTTATTAAGTCACGCTGAAAGGATTAACCCCTTTCTTGCACATAAAATGCCATTAAATTTCCCTTAAAAGGGCTTTTTCAACATCATGGAAATAATTTTCCTTTCCTTGAAGTGACATCTCTTTGTTACTTGGATTGGAAATCTTCACATCTCTTACAAGTCAATTCTATAATAGCTTAGGAAGAAACTACATAAATACAGTTTCTCCAAAGCAAAATTAAAATGTGCTTGGTAGCAACCTTTTGCTTTTGCATGCTACCATCCCTGTGAAGTCAGGATTAATGGAAGTTTGCAGAAAGGCTATTATTTACCGTTTCTTTCAAGCAGCCAGCAGACTAACCTACAAAAATCTTCTTTTCCTCCAAAATCCAGCATGAAAGGCTATTGAGTGAAACATTCCTATCCCAGAGATTAACTAATTGCCCAGCAGTCAGTCATTTTCACTGCACAGCCAAGGACAGCGATTCCTTTCCCACACACAGATGGAGCAATGGTTTAACACAAAGCAGTTCCTGGGACGGGAGGATTAAGGAGAATTTACTGGAGAGCAATTAAAACAGTTGTTAGAGCAATTTGTTTCTGAGGCTGAATTTCACATCAAAGTAAAGTTATCTGAGGAGTGTACAGAGCAGGAGAACAATAAAACCATCATTTCAGGCTATCTATTCTGCATCCTCAGAGCACAGATTAATAAAGTGAACTAAGAGGACATGGCGATTTACAGGAGTAAATTAGGTGAAGCAGCCTAAATGCAGTTTGCATTTGGAAAGAGGTCCCTTGGCTTCAGCCTCTGTTGGCTCTTGCTTTTTGTGGCTTCAGCTCCCTGTCATTCCTGCCAGTTTTCTTGTTGCTATCATATTCAGCAGAGAGTTTCTGACTGTGCTTCTCAATTGCAGAGACTCCTGCCAGCACAGGACACCATGGTCAGAGGCTGCTCTCATGCATGAGCCGTATCAAAAAGCTGTAATGGAAGCTGGGTCAGAGCCAGTGCTCCTTGCTGGCCCTTTGCTGGTGTTTGCTGGTCTTGCTGGCTTGGTCTTCCCATCCTAGGTGTCTACTCCTACCTCCTTGCCATGCCCTGACCTAGGAGGAGGCGTTACTCCAAACTCTCCCTTGGGGTCAAGAGCTAGGATTGCATCTTGTAGGCGATGCTGCCATTGCCCTTTCTGTTTTGGAAGGGCAGTAAACCTGCAATGAAGTAGGTTTTCAAGGCAGGGAACCAGTCCAGACACAGCGAGCCCATCCACAGTGCATGGCAGCAGCTTCTTACATCCATCCCAAAGGAAGGTTTGCATTAACATCTACTGTTCCAGTTTCTCTGGCTCGATGTGAGGCTCACAGGCTGGACTTTCAGATGAAGGACAAATATAGATGGCCCGTGGCTCTTCTATCAGACTGAACTGCAGCTCTGCTAGCCCAGGCCCCAGGGCTTCAGTTTCTGCCTAATTACAAACTCAAGGGCTTGTGTGAATTAATTTCCTATTCATTAATTTCTGTCCATTCTTTCAATAGTTTAACTTTTAAAATTTCAGCATATTTTATTTCATGCAAATTAAAAGGAAGATTTGTTAACATTTTATACATTCATTTAAAAAACATTTAATATCTGAAAAAAAAAAGATTTAAAAACATTTTAACATACTAGTAGTAACAGTGAATCATCTTCACTGTGACCTGCCTAGATTTAAAAAACATTTCTGTTTTGGAGCAAGCCTGTTTACCAATGGCTACATGTGAGAAATTGGGCTTCATTGGCCTAGTTTTCAGAATATAAAAAAAGGGGGTCCCCAGATGTGCCTTGTTTTGACAATTGAAGGCTTGTACAGAGGGCTGGTCCTCAAGGACTGAGGGATGAAGCATCCTAGACTCACCTGATCACATCAAAGCAATACCCTGGGAACGGTTTGCTGAGGCTGACAGTCCTCAGCAGTGCACAGTGCCAGCAGTGGGAGAGATCTGAGCAGGATCTGTCCTGTGGCTGCAACATCTGGGAGTGGGGTGAGATTTGCAATGCAGAAGGGTGGTTGTATGGAAGCAGCCACAGCCATCTCAGGTGAGTCCCAGTTTCCTGGGAGCTGCAGGGAGATGGGCTCAAGTGCCCATCAGGCACTGGAGAGTTTTCCAGGGGAGCATGGTAAGAACAAGGAGCTTTGCCTTCCCTAATAGTGGTTCCTTTGACTGCTCCATGCCAGCAAAATGTATATTTTTTCACAAGCTCTCACTTGGACCTGCCAGCCTGGCATGGTCTTCTGTGCACTCTTTGCTCATCCTCCCTCTGTTGTCCCAGAAGTTGGGTCTGTCACCTGGTATGCCAAGAGCCAATTCACACACAGAGTGGAGGTATTTTCTTTATTGCATAAATGCATATTTATGGGTGCCTGTCCCAAGAGAGCACACCTAAATCTTCGAATCCACAGTTATTTATACACAAATTATTAACATATTCTATTTCCTAATACATATTCATTGTTACTCTGTAAATTGATGGGTTAAAATCCCTTCATCTAGCATGTAAATTAGTATGCATGCCTAGTCTTAATCTGCCTATTCCTTTTGAGTTGGTGGGATGAATTGAGCAGAGGGTCTGTGAGTCAGTGGTGTCCTGCCAGAATTAACTTTACTTTAAGGTCTCAGTCGTTTGGCAAGTTGAAGTGTTCTTCCAGGGTCTGTTAACTGAGTTTGCAATTCATCAGTTCCACTTCTGCTTCTTCATGGACCCCTCCTGCTTATCAGACAAAAGTATGTTGTTTAAATCAGAACTCTTTAACTAATAATTGTTTTCTCTCTTAATTTCTTAGCTGGCCTTAGGCCAGTAAGGATGGGACTATACAATGGATATACCAAGCAGCAGTATACCTGATATATCTGACTTTATCCTTTAGCATCTCAGCATCACCTCTGCAGCTTTTAAAATAATAGTGTTTATCTGGAAGGACTGGCAGTTCTCTGAGGCTGAGTGGGGAATGCATCCCAGCTGGGAACCAGCAATACCCCAGCATGCTGGGGAGAACAAAAATAGCATCAGATGAAGGGAATGATGCTCACACATATGTACATAGAAAAAAGCTTTACAGGAGGCTTTTTACACGGTCTGCACCAAACCTTGACATTTGCACTGCAGAGGCAGGGGTTTGGAGACTTCTTACCCACCATCACATGGAAGACGTCTGCATCCAAGGGAGATGCACAAAGCTCCCCGCATAGACACAGGAGACAAACAAGCATTTCAGGGTACAGCTTGTCTGACCTGTTTTAACATCTAGCTGCAGGTGAAATGACTCACACCCTCCAAGTGCCTTTTTCCTTCCCTCAACTATGCAGGGCTCTTGGAGGGTGAGTTCAGAGGCAGACACTGGCTTTGTAGGTGGGCCCTGTTCTGAGCTCTGGAAATTGGGTGTATTTTGTGGTTTGTTCTTAGAAGCAGGAAAAGAGCACACTCATCTGAGCAAAACATGGGTTGGGGTATCCTGTGTCTAATTCCTGGTCTGACACAAATTTTCCTTTCTCATTAGGATGAGAAAAATGGCAGTTACTTTTCTACAATGCATTCTGAGCTATGAAAATCAATAGTATTTTTTGCAAACATCTTTACAAAAGTTTGTTTCATGTTTTGCAGCCTAGGCATGAATTAAGCTTTCCTTATTATTTTCAGTTGTATTTGCTGGGGGCTTTTTAGCATTGTTTCTGAAGAAAATGAGGTATATGTCATTACAGTATTTGTCTGTTACTGGTTGTATCATCAAAAAATTTAAAATCCACTTGCCAGCTTCAGCTCAGCTTGTGTGAAGGACTCACCTTGAATCATTTCAGGCCAAGGAGGCAATGGAAGATAGCTCTCCTGTTTCCAAAAGAGAACCTATATAAAACAGTGTCAAGACCAATACACCTTGTGAGGCCACAGACCCTTTTTATGGGAATTAGACATTCCTGTAGGACATGGACCAGGTCAGATCCCTCTGGTGGGATCTGAAAGCTGGTGAAGGAGCTGCTGTATGAGCAAGCAAGCTGGGAGCCACCAGCTCTTCAGTGTGGTCCAAGGGAAAGTGCATTTCCCTAACACCCTGCCTCCATCACTGCAGCTGGCTTGGGAAGTTCCTAAGCTCCATCCACTTGGCTCCATTCACTCATCCCACTTACACCATCTGCAGTGCTTTCTAGTACAGCTGTGGGTCTGCACTGTCAAATGGGTCACTGGCATGGTCCAGGTTAAAGAGACTCCTATTTATTCCTTCAAATTTATTAACCTGGATCATTTTATTGATCTCATTTTCAGTGCTGCTAGGGAGGGGAACAGTGAGTAGCTGTCTTCAGGACCACAATATTGAATTAAGGTGCCTTTTAGGATGTTCCTGTATTAAACGGGAATAAAAGTACAGGGATCTGGACAAATACATTGGATTGTGAGTAAACAGATGCAAGGGAGATCAGGCTTCTACAAGACATTAATACAGACAAGATAGTTACCTCTGGAACAAATTTTTGAGAGCTGCCACCACCCACATCAGCCTCAGCTATGCATTAATGAGTGTGACCTGCTGTTACTGATTGCAGCCCCAGTCCAGCTTCATGGCAGGGCTACTTCTTCTGCTCTACGTGGATGTCTGTAGCTGTGGGAACTGGAATGTTATGTTTGCTTTCTGTTCCAGTTTTTGGAGCTGAGTCAAGCCAGTTCTCCCAGGACAAGGTCTCCCCTTGCTTCAGGGCTCTAGCATACCTTGCCCATCAGCCATGTTTGTAGGATGCTACAGCTTGGGCACCCAGAGTTTATTGGTCACTGTGAAAATCTTTATGTTGATGGGCTTGTGTGGCTTTCCCTCTCTCTCTCTCTCACTTGGTGCACATCTGCTGTGTTCATCACCATGACAACTGTGTGCCCTTTTGCTATACCGTTACACGTTTCTGTGAATTTCCATGGTGAGGCGTAGGTGCGTATTGAACTCCACTAACAACAGCATGGGATGTTCGAGGAATGGGACAAGATGATCTCTGGTCAAATATTTGCCACCTTTGTGAACTTACTGTAACTATTCAAGACTATTACCAGTTCTTTAGTGGAAGTTCTTCTAGTGGAAGGTGTCCCTGTGCATGGCAGGGGGGATGGAATTAGATGATCCTTAACCCAGACCATTCTGTGATTCTATGATTCTTTCATCCATTCACATGCCTCCCTTGGAGTCACTTATTAAGGGGTCTTAGTGAATGGAGCAGGGTCATGGAGGGATGATTTTCTCAGTACTCCTACAAAAAAAGACAGCAGACAAGGGATGCATTTGAAAGCATCTGGAAAGGCCACAGCTTTACTGATTAATTCAGCAGTAGATGGGAGAACTTGAGTGTGTCTCAGCCTTGAGCTGGCTCCCTGGCCTCTCATTGCTGCTGCCCTCGTCTGCACTTGGCTTTGTGTTTGGTTATACAAGCTAGCACTTCACAGGAGCTGCTCCAGCAATAATGTACCCATTGCCAGTACTGTTGGTAAGGTCCCTCTTTGGAAGTGGTGATGGGCTGAGTTTGCAGCCATGGCAAGTTACGTCTCAGTATGAAGGGGAAGGAAAGGAGGTTGAGCTTAAGATCTAATGGAGAATCTCAAGTTGCTGTTGCCTTTTCTGTGCCTGCCTCATAGATAAGCCAAATACTTCAGGTCCTGGAGCTGGCCATCAGTTAACTTCTACTTAACCTTTGCAAACTCAATAATTAACATCACCTATGTTTCCCCTTCTTCCCAAAGTAAATACATTAAAAGCAAGAAAAACAGAAACCTGGTCTCAGGAGACAGGATTTGTGTCACCTGGGGCAGTCTTTCACAATCTCATTCGTAAAGGAAATGAAGTCCTACACTGAGTCTCCATCACATGAATGAATTTAGCACTTGCCCTGAGACAGGAGTGTGGCTCTGTACTCCTTGAGATGTGCTATATGCACAGTTAATTCAGTTTCTTCTGATTAACTCCTTTGGGGTTTGTGTCTATTCCTGGGACATACATTTGGACAGGCCTATGTGTAACCTCTCTGAAAAGGGTCAGGGACAACTGAAATAGCTCATCCAATTTAAGATTTCAAAATAAGCCTCTCCTAATTTGCTGAGGAATGTCGGATTGCATGAGGTGTTTTTCTGTTCTTATTTGTAGAGAAAAATAGCCAGTAATAGTTATTAGACATTAATAGAATTAAGTCTCTATGTAAACACATTTAATCCTCTTCTGTCTTAGGTTAAACCACTGTGGAAGTTAATTAAATTCAACCACATGAAAAAAGTCCCTAATATGGAAAAATTTGGTAATGAAAAAACAACTATTACTGCTAGAATTCACATGTCTTCCCCCCCGCCCCCCATTCTTTATATAAGAGGACCTATTTTTTTTTTCTTTTTCTTGTCAATATTGTAATGATATCAAGTAGTCCTGACCAAGAGTAGATCCTTGCTGTGCAAGGCATAGTGCTCCATTGGATGGTGGTGGACATCTTGAAGAGGGGACAGTCTTCATGGGGTGATGCAGGGATGAGATGGTTTCCTTGTGGTGACAGAGTAATTTAGTGGGTGAATGGGGACCAAGTCCCCAGTCGCCAAAGTGCCATAATCTTACAGTGTCAGATGGGATATGAGGATCTGCTTGGTTATGCATTTCAGAGTGATAAAGAAAATAGCAAACAGCTACAAACACAAGGTCCCCTTCTGACCCAAACTATTCCATGATTTATTGACATACAGGTTACATGAGAAAGCCAAGCGAAGGGTAGGCATGGGGCTTTTCATCAGCCCATCTTTGCTTCCTTGAAAATGTGGCTCTACCAAGGTAGATCAGTCCTGAATTCTTGACACCCAGCTGACCACTGGATTTACAAGTCCCTGGATATTTTCTGCAGTAATTCAGAATGCAACAGGCATGCTTCTTCAAAAGAGCTGCCCATACTCGTTCCGGGGTGTAGCACTTTCTGTCCCAAGCAGAAAAAGAGGAAAGCATTCCTTGAAGAGTTCTGCCAGCCTCCTGCCTGTGTCCTGCAAGAGGCTGAAGGAACATCTCCTGGGGAGGTGACAGCAGGACTTTGGGAGTGTGGCTTCTCCATTGCATGGGCTCGGAAAGACAAAGTGGGAAGAAAGCCCACACCTGTGAGTGGTTACTGGGTCCTTGGTCTCGCTTGGCCGCAATGGAGATCTGATGGCTTTTGTCACCTCGGCCACCCATCACTGCAGCAGGGACACATTCAGCTTCCCCCAAAGAGTTGGCCCCATGCTGAGGCACACCAGCACTCGGGCTCAGACCCCCATGCCACTGGGCTTGGCTCATCCAAGTGACATCTGGACAAGTGGTTCTGGGACAAAAAAACCCCATAGTGATTCCCTGGCTTTCAGAAGGGCCCCATTTCAGGAGTGTGAGGTACAGGCAGTGTCAAGTTAGTCAAGTCTTGCCTTTTCTTCTGCAGAAAGCAGCATCAGCAGTCATGGGTAATTATATTCTGTGCAGGGAGATAACCTCTGTCTGGCAAGTTTTTAAGTGAGAGGAGAAAAGGGAGAAATTAAAGAAAAAGAATAAGCTGGTGGAAGGAAAGGGAGATGAGGGCTGTTTTCAGTGAAGCACAAGTGTTTGGAGAGGTGCTGTGGTCTTTGTTGTTATCACTCTGGTCTTTGTAAACATCTGGTGGCACAGAAGTTATCAAAGGTACCTCATGCCTCTCCCGGCCGTGCATTCACTGCTGCACTGGAGGTGGGAGCGCTGCTAGCCCCCGCGAGCTGCCTGTCTGCGGCCACCATCTGCCAGGCATAAGCTGGCTGGAGCAGAGGAGGGTGCTCGAGCTGCAAAATAGGGTCGTGGTTACAAAGCAGGGAAACAGTGGGTAAAGGATGTTTTCCCCACCCCGGATGTTTCCAGAGACCCATCCATTCTGGCCTGGCACAGCACAGAGCAGAGCAGCACAGCCAGGCAGGGAGACCAGCAGAGGAACCGATCACCTTCTCTGAGACACAGCTTGGGGACACATCTTTGTGGCTGGTTGCTTTCAGCATTGTGTCATCTGCCAGAGGTGCCGTGCTGCCCTCCAGGGAAAGAAAGGTACAAACAAAACACCACAGCCCACCTTCCAAATCTTCATTTAGAGAGTGTGGTTTTAATTAAATGTAATTATTTAATTTTGAATCAAGGACAACTTCTCTTGCATTTATTTGGTGTCTCCAGTGGCTTGTCCAAGAGAGAGAGTTGTTCCATGAGGGTAGGTGCTAATGAAGAGGAGCTTCCAAACAAGTGTTATGTTGCTGCATCTAGGTCAGAGGACTCAGATGAAAGTATCTTCCATGTTTCTCTCTTGTCTGTTTTTTTTTTTTTAACTAGGCTTCTAATAAACATGTTAAATTTCCAAATTATTATAAGCAGCTGCATCTATCAGCAGCACACAATGATATATTTACTGCATTTGAAAGCTCTCTAATGAAGCTTTGAAGTCCAGCTCATCCCAGATTCATGCAGGGAAGAAGCTGTAGCCGTTGTGGCACTCCTCTGCCGACTTCTGAAGATGTGAGACTTGAAAGCAATTGTTTCTTTGCAAATATGGACAGGCGTGAGAAGCCTTTTTAGAAAAAATAAATAGATACTGAAGTAAGAATACTCAGATGGATACTTCAAAACCTACATCTGATTGTCACAGAGTTTTGTTAGTGTTTTGCAGGGGCTTTCTTTTACTTTTCTTACCAACGCTGTCCCTACACAGTCCATATTTGCATTTAATCACGTGCTGCTTTTCACTTCAGAATCATCGAGAGAACCAGAGTTTCCCTGTCCTGCCTCAGTCACACATTCAAGAAAACCAGATGAACCAAAAAATAAAAATATTTCATATGAATAATGTGTGAAATTAACAGAAAGGTTTTTACTGTGTGGATCCTTCCACAGCTTGAGGCTCATTTTCTTTTTGCCCTAGAGGCCTGAGAGATGCTGCAGGGTGAAAGAACTGTGGCATTAAATGGCATGGCATTACGAAACGATGGATATTGCTGGGTTTTTATAATCACACCCCCTTGTTACAGTGCTTCTCCATGGTGCTCCCAGTACACTCACACATCTTATACATACAAACTCTCCAGGAAAGGCTTGGGTTGCCGTTTCAAGCCACACAACACAGCACATGGGGAATCTAATTGCACCCTCCAGCCACTGTTAGAAAACTAGTAGTATGCAGAGCTAAAAAGTATTGAGCATGTTTGGGTTTTCCACTCTCTGTAAGTGTGTGTACATTGAGTTAAACTTACAGCTGTGTAGTCTCCACTGAATTACTTTTTCCTTTTGTTCTGTACTAAAGATAGTGACAGGTATGAGTGTGAGTAATGGGTAGGTAAGTATCACGGTATTTGGGTTCTTGCTCACTTTCTTTCTTCTCTTTATTCAGTTTCTTTCCTTCTCTTGATGTCAGAGTATTTTTAGTTCTTCAAGGCTCTATATTCTGCATAAAAAATAAAGGTGAAAGCCACTTTTAATCTCTCCTTTGAGGAAAATGTGTGTGTATAATGTATGCAGCAACATATATCTGAGGTTACTATGTCTCGATCAGCTCCATTTGAATTCACTACAAGAAATTAAGATAGAAAGGAAGGGGAAATAGGTGTTCTCTCAATACTGTTTGTCGTGTGTGATGTCCTTCAGGTACTGACTCTGTTGTGGGTTCATCCCCATAGATCATCTTCCGGAAGATCAGCGATGTCAAGAAGGAAGAAGAGGAGCGCCTGCGCCAGAAGAATGAGGTGACGCTGAGCATCCCTGTGGACCACCCTGTGCGGAAACTATTCCAGAAATTCAAACAGCAAAAGGAGATGCGTAATCAAGGCTCAACCCACATAGACCCAGAAAGGAACCAGCTTCAGGTGGAAAGCCGGAGCGTGCAGAATGGGGCCTCCATCACAGGCACCAGTGTGGTCACCGTGTCTCAGATCACCCCCATCCAGACATCCCTGGCTTACATGAAAACCAGTGAGGCCATGAAGCAGAACAACAGGGATGTGATGGAGCTCAAGCCAAATGGAAACGGAGACCAAAAATGCCTGAAAGTAAACAGTCCCATGCGGATGAAAAACGGGAACAGGAAAGGGTGGCTTCGACTGAAGAACACCATGGGGATCCACGAGGAGAAGAAGGAGGACTGGAACAACGTCACGAAGGCTGAGTCCATGGGGTTGCTGTCTGATGACTCCAAGTGCAATGACTCGGAGAACAGTGTAAATAAAAACCCACTGAGGAAAACAGACTCTTGTGACAGTGGAATAACAAAAAGTGACCTTCGCTTGGATAAAGCTGGTGAGACTCGCAGCCCCCTGGAGCACAGCCCCATTCAGGCTGATGCTAGACATCCTTTCTACCCTATTCCTGAGCAGGCCTTACAAACCACGCTGCAGGAAGTCAAGCACGAACTCAAAGAAGATATCCAGCTGCTAAGCAGTAGGATGGCTGCCCTTGAAAATCAGGTGGCAGAAATTTTAAAAATATTGTCCGAAAAGAACGTACCCCAGATCTCTTCCCCCAAGTCCCATTTATCACCCCAGCGGCCCCCCCAGATACCTTGTCAGGATATTTTTAGTGTTTCAAGGCCTGCATCACCTGAATCAGAAAAAGATGAAATCCACTTTTAGCATATACCTATGTGTATATATGTATACAGTATATATGCAGAGGTGTATATATACCTTTATACATATATATATGTGTGTGTGTGTATACAGTAAATATATATACATATATATTTTCACTTGCATCCAATATGACTTGAACACACCAAGGATTTTGATATGTAAATATTGCATGTCCAGCTGGATTCTGGCCTGCCAAAGAAAACAATTATTAACATAGATATTGCTTGTATAATATGCAGTTGACTGCATGCACACTTTACATTTATTTATAATCTCTATTATGTAATAAAAGAATGACTTTTGTTTAACAAAGGCAATGTACTATTTAAAGAATCAGGGTCTAACCTGCCAATATTGCCATGACAGTTTTGATCTCAGGCTGGGTGAATTGAGCTTTTATTTCCTCACTGTCTTTTCTGCCGAGTTAAACAATAGATTAATGTGACCACGTGGAGGACACATTCAGACTCCGGTTAGTATTGTTTCCTGGTATCATTCCATTATAATATACTGTATATTTGTTGATTAATTCCCCTACTCCAGGAAGGAGGGCTGAGCTCAGTGACTAGGAAAGGGCACCGTGTCCGGTGCTGGAATGGATCACTGGAATTTATTCATGTGGGTATTGTGCATGCAGAGCCTTTTATTTCAAGTATCCTCCTGCTCTTTTAACATCATAAGTAAGAAATAATAATGGCGATTTATGTAACAAAATGAAACTAACAGAAACTCTCTTAGCTGCACTCCCTGTGTGGTTGGGGGTAACTTCTTTCTTGAAAGCCTCCTTTTACTGATGCCATTTTTACTGAACTGTTAGAGTAACATTATGTAGATTCTCTTTGCAGCACTCAGCAATGGTGTCTGGTTCTGTCAGTATCTTCATTAGGATGTCCTGTTTTTGTAGGGTTGAAGTTGCTCTCCTGCTGTGCCCCCCTATTGCCCCAGGCAAAAAGACTTTGCACAAAGTCCAAGGAAAGGAGAGAATAACTGTAGTTCAGCTCCTTGAGAGCCATGTGAGCAGATTTGAAGGCCTGAAGTTAAAAGGCTGCAGCTAATCCCCCTCCCCTCTCTTTTCTGAGGATGTTTATCAGTCTGCACCTGCTTTTGAGAAACAGAAAATAACCTGTCAGGATGAAATTCTCTTTAGTCCAAGGCACTTGGATTATAATGTTTGGGTGGGAGAGCAGTAGGTGTGTTGGGGAGATGAAGTCCTCCCTAGGGTGCTGCCCACTGCTCTTACCTTGGACTCGTGGAAGGTTTTGGTGCATGGAGGGGAACGCTTCAAGAGCAGGTTTGCAGTGCCCACACAGCTGGTTATTACATGTACTAGGCTCTTAGATCTGTGTCAGATGCTCTGACCCTCCTCTTAGCTGGCTCCCATCAGCATCTCCCAGTCTTGAACCATGCTCAGACCCCATCTCCACCTCCTAGGCTGGAACATCACCCTCCACGCAGCACTAGTGGCTTGGCAAGGCTGCAGCAGGGCAGGCTCTTACACTGGATCCTGTTTGCTCTCCTGTTTGGAGCTGAGGTTTTGGACTCTGCCTGGGTCTGCACCTCAGTGTGATGGGGGTTTTGCCTCTCCTTTTTCACTGGTTAAGAATCCAGACACGTGATGCACAGCAAAAATGACCATTGCAGCTTTAGAGCCGTTCAGTGATACAGCTCGAGGCCAGCCCAGCACAGTGCAGTGGCTCCTTCAGAGAAGGATTTATCCTCCACAATTAAACGGCCTCTTGCATCAAGATCCCATGTTTTCAAAAGTGCCTTGAGTAACACCTGTATGTACCACAAGGCATCACTAATGATCAGGTAAATAAAATACATGTTTATAATTGGGCATCCTGACCAGATCCATTACTTAACATTAGAAAACTAAACTAAACTAATCTAAATTGCTTCCTGAAAAACTTAAAAAAACCCCAAACCAAACCAAACCAATCAAACAAACAAAACACCCCCCCCCCCCCCAAAAAAAAACCAAAACAAACCCAAACAAACCAACCAAACCCAAACCAAAACAAAACAAAAAACCACATCAAACCATCATTTGCAGTAGTGGCAGTTAGGAACCTGCATCTTAGGGTGAACATATCTTCTACTGTGAAATCCAAACACATAAACTGCCAGAAGTTCATAAGAAAGCCAAAGAAGTCATTGCTTCTGTTGTGTCAATTCATGGAGGCTTTTTGGAAGATGTTGGTCCTTCTCATTTGCTGTTTCTTTTGGCCTGTTTCCTCCCCTTCTGCAGTTCCTTTCATTAGGAAACCCCAGCAGCTGCTGTTCTAACCAAGTGCAAATCTGTAGCCCTGCAACCATGCTTTGGTCTGCAAGGACAAACTGCACTTGAAAAACAGCAGGACCTTCAACATGCTGCTCTAAATCCTTCCTTGGGACTCTGAAGGAATGTGGGCATTATAGGGTTAGGGAGTTACAGGGTGGCTGCAGGCTGCTGGACGATGTACGGACCTTGTGGGTACCACTTCAAGTGCCAAGCTTTGAAGATATGACTGTTCCTGCTTGACATGGATGGCTGGTTGAGACAGACACACAGCAACTGCCCAGAGCTACTCAGTGAAAAGCTGAGTCAAGCAGCCTCTCTGGGGGTCAGATTTTGGTAAAGTTCCTTGAATTCATGGGTATGCTGTGAGGTGATGCTGCAGAAGGGCCAGCAGGATCACAGGGGTGACTTTGTTAGCAAGCTTTAGCCTTAATGGCATTCCTCTGCCTTTGTGAAGGACTTATTTTCTTTCTCTGTAACTGATAATAATTCTAGGTAGAACTGCATGGCATGCAAAGGGATCTCTATTTAGGTTTATCTTGCAAGTCAGGTGTAACTTTGTGCCACTTTACAGTGAGACAACATGTAACAAGATTAATCTGACCTTGAAAATTATTTAAGCCTATAATGTCTATTACAGTTCAAGTACAACTCAACTGGTTAAAATGTGTAGTGACTAAAATCTATAAACAGTGTAAAATACCAAGCTCTTGAAACAAATATGGTGTTTCCAGGTCCACTTCTCCTAGTGGTGCTTTGTCTCTGATATTCCAATATTGTGCATTGCAAGTTCAGTGGAACCAGCTTGCACCTTGTATGAGGCAGTAGCATGATGGGTGTCTTGCAAACATAAATACTCAGCAGCCTGCAGATGGGCTGTCCCAGGCTTTGTGTGCTGGGAGGCTAAATTTGTGGGACTGATTCTGGTGGCTATTGCTCTGAAAATTTGGCTTGTACAATTCTGAAGCACTTTGCCTCCAAAATTTCATGATCAGAGCATTACACGTTGTTTCGTGGTGTTGGGGCACTGGTTCAGCGTTCCCATCCCGTGCTGCTGACTGGAGCATTCCTTTTCTGTTAAAGAAGCATGAGTTGTAGTCTTGTAGTTCAGGCTTGACTGAAAGCAACCACCTCTAGTCATTAAGTGCTATAAGGACACAAACGTGTCTCTTCCACCTCAGCCAGTGCTCGAGCAGCTAGCCTGCTCTTGGCTGCGTGCTTTCCTTTCCTTTGAGAGCTGTGTACCTGTACAGATATTCCTGCCAGGTGCTGGGAACAACGTTCTTAGCGCTTACCTTGTGCTTTGTGTGTTCAAAGCCTTTTACCCGCACAAAAGTGGATTTTATCTTTCTGGACTTTGGTATAGAAATAAAACATGTAAAGAAAAGTAAACACTTTCCAAAGCAAATGAACTAGAGTACCTTTAATAACTTTTTTTTGTGTGTAATATTACATATATGAGACATATAGAACAGCACTGCAGGATAATAACTGAAAAAAAAATTGTTGTAGTGAAGATTCAGTTCTGAATTTGTATTTGTAAATCCTTTTTTCCATTTTTCTGTCTTTGCCAGGGGACAGGGGTTAGAGCAGAGCTGACTCTGGAAATGACAAAGTTAAGCTTTGTCCGTTTTTCTTTTCCCTGTTCTGGAGACGTAGCACAACTCTAGGGACTCAGTGCTGCTGGCTCCGAAGTTTGGGCTCATGGCTAGACTCCAGTTCAGTCTTCATTTACTACCACGTGGAAAGCAACTCTGTTACACGGGTGTGAACTGAAGGTTGAATCTGATGATCATATTGGACCTTAAAGTGGATTTTGGATCCCAGGACAGTTTTAGAGAACTGGCAGCTGTGGGAGTAACGTACTGTTTGCAAGCTGTGAGCAGTCACTCTGGAAGTAACTTGAGACCGTTATACAAACGTCATCATTTGCATGGGTCAGAAAACAGATGTTGTACTCATGAAATAGCTGGGAGGCTTTCTGTGCAAAAAGCTGTCCCAAACTGGAAGGGAAAAAAAAAAGCCAAAGGTTTAATCTGGAATTTGGGGGTGAGGGGTAGAGAGATATACTCTAATGAATTGATGGTTTTTTACTTGGATTTTGAGGATTTAGAAAAACCAAACCTATCTTTTTAGATGTCAGAATTGGACAGATTGTTAATTTTATTTTTTTTTCTAAGTGATGTGGCATGAAAGTGATACCTACTTTTTAAAAAAAGGCTTCAAATACAATTTTCCTACAGAAGAGAGTTTTAACAGATTTTGTTACAGTTGTTTTTAATAGGTTGTATTTCTAAAGGCTTTTTTTCATTTCTTTTTTCGTACCAGAAGCTCCTGTGTTAACGCATATCTTCAGGTCTATAGGATCTATATTGCTTTATAGTCTTGCCTCTAACATACTTGTTAGAGAGGGTTTGAGATGTGGGATTCCTTTGGAGAAAGGCATCTCTCTGTGGCAGCCTGGGATATGTGACTCTTCCATCCTCAGCACTAAAGAGCAGCAGTTTGCATTTTGCTTAACACTTCTGAATCTGCACTGATTTCCTTCAGGGAATTTAAGGAAAGAAATAGAAAAGTTGACACTGTCATTTTTCCTGGATGTCCCCAGTCCTTTACCTATGTCTGTGCCACCAGAGTAGTGCTTTCCCATGGAGCCTACAGGGAGGAAAAGGCTAATCCAGCTAGATTTCCACATCTGGGAATCGCTTTTATAACTTTCCCCTTATTTTTTGATACAAATGGATAACTTCTTTAAATTTTTGATGGTTTTAATATGTTCTAGCACATTTAAAAATTAAATACAGTCTTAAAATGCTGAATGGAGCTAAAATAGACAAGAAGTCCACATTATTTCTGGCAGAAATGCGGCAAATTTTCTTACTGACATAAAGAATATTGTGCAAAGATCAGCTTTGTGATACCTAATAAATGACAAACAAAATAAAATCATCCTTACTGAGGGTTTATTTAGTCATACAGAAAAGTGACCTTGTATTGCACAGTGGGACAAGAAGGCATATATTGATTTTGAATATTCAAATGATAGAAGCATTCAGAAAAGGCTTGATCAGGCCATGATAAATAAATTATATTAATTTATTATGTTATGTTAATTAGCCTCCTGATGCAAGGCAGGTGGAACCAGGTATCTGGAGCAATATTCTCACAAACCTTTTTATCCATTGTCTATAAAGCAGATAAGTGGATTTCTTCATTATTTTGTGCTTGGAGATGTAAGCTTGCTTGGCCCACAGTCTGAGGCTATTGGTGTGCACCAACACTTTATCTGGCTGCCTGCCACGAATACATCAATTAGCCTTAATTAAAAACCCTATAAAAAGGATTTTGTATTAGGCTGAGCTCAGTCTGCCCCTCCCGCAGTAACATGACTCTATGTTATCTGGTTCAGTGCAGATTGAATTCAGACTGAGCAATGGCAGAGTAAATTTCTGCCTGTTTGCAAAGAATGTATAGACACACCATATGTATGTATACTTACCCATTTGGAATGGGGACTCACATCTAACTTGTTTAAGACAGATGTTTCAGACAGGTGGGATGAATTGTGTGCCAGAGATGCCAGTCTCTCATCGTTTATTGTAGAGTAATGACTTTAGATTAAACACTTGATTTGTAGAGTGCTAGAGGGTAAATGAAGTGAATCCAACCTATAACTCAAGCTCCCAGCCTGATCCCGTTTATATAAAAAGGTGCCTCTAAAAGGGACCACTTAACATCTTTCCAGCACTTTCAGACAGGTGACTGTCAGTACAGGGAACATTGCAATGTCTCAGCCTGCAACCAGAAACAAACTCTTCAACTCCTAAACTGTTGACAGCTCCATAAAACTCTCCAATGCTCAGTTCTTGGCCTGTGGTGATCAGATGTTTAACTTTTTACCCCAATACCATGGCAGGGTCATCCAGGGACCCACGCTATCACAGGTATAGAGCAGTTAAGATGCTCTTCACCACGATGCGCAACGCCAAGGCACGGGGAATCACCAGTTACTTTTTGGACAGTGAAAGGCTGACACCTATGTGGGATCTTTGGCTGCTCTGGGGTATTGAGGATGTTAGGAGTCTTATTGCTGAGCTATGTCATGCAGTGGAAAGAAGCCAAGGCTTTGAAATGTCCAACAAAGGGGAAAATTGTAGTGAAGAGCTTCCAAGGTAGATGGAGACAGACTAATGGTCTGACTAATGCCCAGACCACAACAGAGTCCTGGCTGGAGGAGAGAGGGGAGAGGGAGAAGAAAGGATATAAAGAATGGTGTCCAAAAATGGTGACAATATTCAACTGAAGTCAATACTTACTAGTCTCTGCATAGTAGCTGTTTGTGTCTTCATAATTTATTTATTTGGAAGTTGGCAGACTCCTCTTTCTTTCAGGTGGCATTTAAGGATGAGGCTGGCAGCCCTTTTTGGGATGAAGACTGTAGGACAGGGAAGGGCCATTAGAGGATACTCAAATATAGATGCCCTTAGGTGAAAATGTGGGCTTCAGGAGAGCCAAAGCTCTTAAAGCTTGCCAGAGACCTGTCAGAAGGGGGCATATGGTATCCAAACTGTGTACCATCAGTGTACAGACTCTGTATTTGTAGTTGACCCTGCTTTGAGCAGGGGGGTTGAACCAAATGATTTCCAGAAAGTCCCTTCTGTGCGGTGTTGTTTTATCATTCAGTGATTCTGTAGATTTTAATAGCACAAATAGAGAGGAGGTAAAATTTGAAGGTTCTTAGGATTATGTTCCATTATTTTCTGGTTTTCAGTTTGAATTCTGAGGAATGTGGTGCCAATTTTCAAGATAATGAATATTTCTAAGAGCTGATACTCATCAAGCAGACACCAGAGAAGTTTGGCATATAAATGGAAATAAATGGCATATAAATAAATTAAGTCCTTTACTGGGCATCAGCTAACATCCACACTTGATGCCAAACGCTGAGAAAAATGTCTCGGTGACCATGCAGTTTCTGGAAGTAGTGGGCTAATATGATTGCATCAGCAACACCCACTCCCTTTTCCTACCCCTTCTCCAGCCCAGTGAAAGGTGATTACAGTGTCTGAAAATGCCATCAAAAATCAGTAGCATTAGAGCAGGTTTTCAGTGTGGCACTTGCAGATGTGCACATCCAAGTGTGCACATGTGTGAAGGGCAGTTGCAAGTAGGTTTCTCATTAGTGGCTGGATCTGAGGGTGATTCCCACACTCCTGGATTCAGCCTGCTCATCTCATCATCAATGTGTGGACACCATTGCTGAAATGGCCTGGGCTTGTCCAAAGGGTCTGGGTATGTCCATGGGGCCCATGCACATCCCTAGTGTCTGCCCCAGCCCCATTCCCAGGCTTATTCCCTGCTTTTCTAGGCACATTCCAAGGTTTACATCTGGGCCTATTAGATTTCACTGGAAAGCTATTTATCCAGACTCTGTAACCTGCTCCATATCCTTCACAGAGTTACTCAAAAAAATCCTTTCCAATCCGTGGCCTAGCAGCAAGTCTCCAAATAAATCAGGAGTATTTGGGCAAACCTTATGCCATCTTGGCATTATTTTACTAAACAAACCTTAATTATTATTTTCTTTATGGATCTTTGGAAAATCTTGAATAGTACAGTGTCCCATAGAGTAGCAGGGATGGGAGTGTTTGTGGGCTTTAATGAGCCAGTTTGAAAAGGGAAACTCAAGTGAAACACCAGCTTCACACTCAGTCCAGCATCTGCCATATGTGACCGTTTCCTCTGGTTTCCTCCTCCAGTTACACCTTAGGTGAATTTCACCACTGCAGCACTTTGAACTGATGACATGTAGTGCCAGTAAAGGTCCTCTTCATTTCCTCAGGCAGACCCTGAGGCTTTGCTTAACATTTCCATGTGTGTTATGCCAAGACACCAGCCACTTCCTTGTCCTGGGCTTGGTTTCAGAAGAATTTTCTAAGTTGTTGCACCTCTTTTCTCTGTCACCACTTTGTTTACCTAGAAGAAAAACCCTTTTGTGCTGGTGTCCACCTCCTCCAGCTGGTGTGACAGAAGAGGTTCATGGCATGGTTCATTGTAAGCCAGCAAGGAGCGATGTGGTACACTGCATTTTCTGTCTGATCAACAGTTGCATCCAGGGTTGCTGCCAGAACCATTACTCAGAGGTCACAGTTCAGTCTGTAAATTGGGTGTCTTACCTGAGCTCTTATGAAAAAAGTGGTTTTTTTTCCTAAAGCAAAACAAAATTTCTGCTCTGCTTCTAATTAGTCGTCTGTTGTCCCTGCAGGATTAATTACTGCCGCCTTCACTTGTATCATCAAATGCTGTTTGGCAACAGCTTCTTTTATTTTTTTTTTTTTTTTTATTTTAGGTATAATTAGAAGCCCCAGCATTGCAAACAAGCTCAGTCAGGTGGTACTTTAAAATTATAGAGCTGAAATGTGACCTAAACTAGCAATTTAAACCTAGCTTTTGAATACCAACAACCCCATTGCTCTCACTGTGTATTCAGAGCTCCTTGCTTTGGAGTCATCAGTATGTCAGTGTGAACGTCCTTCTCCTGAAATCAATAACAGAAGGGTGTTTGTTCTGCAGGGTCCTCCCACAATGTGGCTCTTAGAAAAGGGCTGTGGGTGCAAGGATGCAGTGGCGCCTCCCAGTTCTTCCTGCTGCCCCTTGATGATCTGTAGATTCCCAGACACATTTTTTTTTTTACTTAAAGGAAGGGCTGAGTGCCACTGACTGCACAATTCTATCAAGTGGTAAATTCAATTTATCAGGTGGGAGAGGCAGTAGCTAGCAATAAGGCAGGATTTGGATTTTTAAAATTTGCCTTGTGGGAATTGGGCAAGCTACCAGAAAGACAATAAAGGATTTATCTGGCAATGCATGCCAAAGGAATGCTAAACATGTGAGCAGGAGAATTTATTGATACCAGTGAAAAAGCTCATTAGCGTTAAAGTGCAAAGCAACTCTGTAAATGTACCTTTCAACTGTCCCAATAAATTCCTTGTACTCAAACAAGGGGAACGAAGGCTTGTTTCTGTGGAGTGCAGAACTGGCTAATCAGCTTTCCCAGAAAACTTGCACACAAAACATGTTTCCTCAAATGTAGTAGTTAGCACAATTTTAGTAGCATGGGCAACATTCACTACTAGCCTCAATATATTTCCCCTGCCACTAGTTTCACAGTGATTCGAAGATGCTCCTACAGCTGTTCCTGCAGTTTTTCCTCATGGGACAGGTTTGTTCCCTTCCTGGCTTGTCACTGATTGTCCATTATGTGCCCTTTAAGAGAGCTGTGGCCCTGTAAGGGACATGGGGCACCATGATAACCCTACAGCTTGGAGGGTTGCAGTGGAGGTAAAGGTTCACCATATTTTTTCTGGAGAACATCCCAGTAGTAAAAATACACTTACTAACTGTCTAAAGCTCCACTGCCTTATCAGCACAGTTTATGTAACAAAATCCTATTAGTATTGCAAACCATTCTCACATGAATTAGGACATGATATGCTACGTACACTTTACATACCTACTTACTGCTGTTATGCATATAGCACTTGTTTGGAGCTTTTACAGGCAGGTGTACCTCCATATCTTGTGTTAATTTTTGTGTGTTTTGAAAGCTATGAAGTATGAAGCTGAATATTTTCCACAATGAAAACAGCATTTCCTGTCCCTGTTTGTTTTTCTACCTCTCTTCTCTTTCTCTCTCTTTTTCTTCCACTTTTCCTTCCTTCCTTGACTTCTTTTTTTCTTGCCTAGATTATTACACTAGCAACCTGTAGAAATGGGAAGATTGATTAAGTAATGTTGCATCCGCAGATTTAATGAGATAATGATCTGTTTTGCTATTTGTGTTCAAAAGAAATAATATGCTAATAGGAATTGTAGTTAGGGCTGATTTGTTAATGTCCTGCTTAAATGCCAGCCAGTAAAGTGGTCTCAGCAGATCTTCTGATTTGTGTTCTTAATTTTGAAGGTAAATATTTTCAGACTTTGAGCATCTTGTGTAAATACTCATACTAAGGTCAGTGGAAATCTTTCCATTAATTTCTCTATACTCTAACCCAGTTCTCGCAGAGAGACGGGGACAGTGAGTCCCAGCGTGGGCTGAGCTTTCTCAAAACTGAGAACTGTGGGTACTAGAATTTTAATTTCAGGCCCTTGTCTAACGCAAATGGACCCAATATTTCATGCCCTACAAAATGCTGCATGCCAAATGCAGGCAGAAATATAGGGAATGTGTTTGAAGTATGGGACAGCAAGGTGAATTGCCATAAAAATCAGCTGAACCGATCAGGGAGAGGACACTTTTTAATTAGTACATATTTGAACCCAAATTACTTGTTCTCAGTATCTAAACTGTCAGTAATTTCCATCCAAAGTAACTGCTCAAAATTCATGACTGTCTAGAATATCCTTGTACAAGCCAGATATGTACATAAGCTGTGCAAGCTCTCTCTGGGGAGAAGCATGGTTAAAAATAGTTATTATTGCTACCACAGAGAGAGATGATGACAAAGACAGGAGGTTGTGCACCAGGTACTGAGACTCTGAATCCTGCCCTGCAGTCCTGTATCCAAGCGTTGCTGATTCAGACATGGGCTGTTATGCTCAACTTTTGAGTCCTGTTTGTGTTTCCTCATATCCATCCACACCTGAAGCAGAGCAGAGCATCATGCAGGGAAGGAGCAGCTTTCATAGGACTTCATGAAGTGTAGCCCCCACCCCAGACCAGGCTACAAAGGGTGAAGTCCTGGCTCCATGAGGGCCATGGGAGTTCTGGCATGGGATTTAGGATTCCTCTCCTGACCTCCCTTTGAAAAGGTTGTGAGTTCCCACTTATGTTTAGGCAACTAGTCATCCTAGGCTCTTAAATGAAGAAAAATCTGGGGAATATATACTGGGAGGAAAGAGGGATGAGGGGAGGCCATGATGTTGCATATGTCTCCAGCTCCCCAGTGGTGTCTGGTGAAGTGCCCTTGTAACAGTATGCTCACAGTATTAGTGGCAGGGGGAGACTTTTCTAAATGACTTATTGTCATCACAGAGGACCTCATTACAATTAAAATGTTGTACTTTTTTTCTAGCTTTTTTCCTTAGACTTCCCCTTTTACCCCACATGAAACTGAAAGCTAAACTGAGCAGGAGCTGCTATACAAGCCTGCACGGAAGATGCTGAACGTATAAAAACCACCCCATCCCACCATCACAAAGTACCCACATGGCCCATGCAAAACACCTGTCCTGAGCACACCCTGCCTTCCCTTTCCTTTTTCTTTGCTGAAATGCAGCTGCATGGCCAATAAGCAGTTTTTAATTTCCTGGGAAGCAGGCAGCTGGGTATCACCAGCCCAGTGCTTGCTGACCCAGACTTGTGCTGCCACATCTCGCTCTGCACCCCTGAGCACCTAACAGGGACCATCCTGCAACGCTGATCCCTGGTTTGTGGAAATCATTCCACTAACTAGCAGGAATTTTTTCCCAAGCAAAGCATAACGGGCTTTAAAGCCTCCTTTTTCACCCTGAGGTCCTTAGTTTTGATTTCAAATTTCAAGGTGTCCCATTAGTTGCAAAAGCAACAGCTGATGTTTGTGCAACCCTCGTGGAGAAGTTTGGGCAAAACAACTGGTTTTAAAAGCTCATAATGGAAAAACTGATCTACAGAGTAACTGCAGCTTTTGAATGTATGTGATTCACAGACACTGGACTGTGGGGAGGAAAAATATTTTGAGAAGACTTTTTTCTGCAAGGGAGAAATTGGGGGAAAGGGTTATTGCTTGGATAATGTTTCTTTTGTTACTACTTGCTGCTCTTTGTACACTAGCCAATGCAAATGACGTTCATGTTACTGATGATATTTTTGAACAGCCCAGCTATCTTTTTTGCTGTTGTTAATATACTGAGGATTTGGGGGGGATTTTAAATGCCTCTGCCTTTCAGGATTATTTCTACAAAAGCAATTGAGAACTGTATTTTGACAGCAGGAAGCTTATAAAAACCTATAGAAAAAAAATAAAGCAGTTGAAACTGAACAGATATAAAAGGAATGCACCTCTGCTACCATATCCAAAATCTACAAAGTGATAATGAATTACAACAAGGAAGGACCATCTTTCTACTGAAAATCACACATCAGTTCATACAGAGTGGATGCTCCCTTGACCACTCGTGTGACTGCTGAAGAGGAATGCGTGGGAACGCTTTGGTTGCATATGACTACCCTGTCACTTTTGGACATTGCTATGTGTGGTCGATTGAAATTGGTTTATCTGTAGCAAGTTTCTTGTTGCACTTTTCTGTTTGCTAAAATTCAAAAACAAGGAAAATGTGGGTCACTTTAAAAGCATTGGCAGACAACTGTTTCTAACCCAAAGGATTATGGGTTTTAGCACAATGAACTGTACTTCTTCAGGGAGGATCAACGTTGATTTTTTTTTTTCCACACGTCTTTATTTACATGTGGCTATATTTTCATTGATACAGAATAAAAAGTGCATTTTATTGACCTTGTGTGCTTGTGTTGTTACGTCTCTTGGGCTCTAGCACCATAAAAAGGATAGCTCTTGTTTTCCTGGCCAAGCTCATTAATCTCAAATTTTTTGAGATTAATGAGCAAAACATAATCTTATTTTTAGGAGGCTTTAGGATGGGGACGACACATGAATCTATTGTTAGAATAGAGCTTGTATACAGAACAATAGGAACAATGCTTGCCTTCCTCCTCACTAGCCTGAAGACAATAGCAAATAAATCAAGCTGAGCTGGGCACAGGTATCTCATCCATAAAACTTTTGCTGCATTTAATTCCCTCCCCCAACACAATCAGGGTGAAGAGGGAATACTTTAAGTGGATAGTAAGTATTTGCTTATAACTTTTTGTCCATAAAATGTTCCATTTTATTTGGTACAAATGCATAACTTTTTGCTTCAAAAAAATTTCATATGTTAATTACATTCCAAATGAAAAATAAAGATTGGGAGGGTGAGGTAGAGGCTGAATTGTTTCACTTGGAAATAGCAAGTTCCAATAATTTCTAAGATGTTTGTCCCTTTCCTTCTTACATCATTAGCTTTGTCACAAGTAGCATTCTGACACTTCTTCAGCTCAGAAACCGAAGCACATGGAAATTGGTGGAGTTTTTTCTATTCCCTTGCAAGTGGCTTTGACCCAGATCCTACATGCTTTGTCCCAGCCAGTGGTGGTATCAGAGTGTGGAGGAGTAATTACATCTGTGACAGAGTGGAACTAATTCAATTTGAAGGTAAAGCATCCAAATCTAGCTGTCCACAGATTGGTGTTGCTGTCTGTAGAAACAAGTTTTCTGGGGAGAAAATGTTTTCTATTTATAGTGAAAAAATATCCATCACTGACCTTTTATTTCTCTGGCCCGCTGAGCGCTTTCTCTCAGCATCCTCAGCTGCGGTGAGGACACCCTGGGCTGAGCAGAGGAGGGAGGACAATTCAAAGTCTTCATGGCAGGCATTGGCAGAACAGGCTATAATATTCACTGCTGAAAATCCAGTGGCAGAGGCCACTCCTGCTCTTGTCTTTCCTAATTCGGGTTGGCCTTCACCAGATAGGAAGCTGTCAGCGTCAGCACAGCAGCTTTTTCCAAGTGGGCGTTTGGAACGGTGTCAGAGCTGTGCATCCCAGCCCTGGGAGCCACGCTGGAAAGGGAGCTGCCAGGCACGGTGGTGGGAGGCTGAAGGGTGAAGCAAGAGTGGATTTATTTACAGGAGCTAATTTGCTACTGGCTGACAGAGCTGGTTTCTGCAGTTGTGCCTGGCCAAGCTGGCAACTTCTGTCATTGTCCATGGGACTGGTCTGCAGCAGCATCCCAAAATCCTTCCACCCCCAACCCCTGGTCAGGTTTGGCTTGTACCTCTGCAAGCGGCAAGGATGCCAGCCAAGATGCGGGATCAGTCCCCAAGATTACAGAGGCCCTGGAGGAGACAAAGCGCCCATTTTGTTTGGCAGATTGCTTTACCTGTGCATATTATCTCTGCCTAAAAAAGACCTGAAAGCCTGGGAAACAATTTAATATGTATGCACATCTCATTCCCTTTATGAGAGCACTATCCAACACACTGGGCTGAAGATTTATTGTCCAGGGCTGATGCTCCCACTGATTTGGGATCCAGCTATAAACACAATGTATAAGCTGACATGAGCCAGGAGCACAGGGCAAAGACAGAGGGTTGGTTCAGACTGCCTCTTTCCTCACATCAGTATGCCCTTTATCATCAACTTCTTACAAAAGTTTTTTCTCTAATTGTCCACAGTGATGTTATTTGGCAGAGAATGAGGCTAAAAGTATTATCTTACACTTCTGATTAGGTGAAGTTGTGAAGATGGAGTGAGCAAGATCTTTACTGCTGGAAATTCTTCTATGGTTAAATTTGCTGCACAGAAATAAAGCAGCTGCTCACTTCAGAACACAAATTGAGTCTGGCCTTGAAAGCTAGTTGAACGTCTTTAGTGCACAACTCAGGAAATGTATAAAGGGAGATATACCACTGATATCAGCTATTTTGGGGGCCACCTTGACCACCTCCCTCTCCTGGCCATCTAGCCAGGTCTGCCTTGCTCACCTGGTTGCACCTAAGAAAGTTCATAAATCATTACCTTCAGGCATGAGCAGGATGGTCCTGCAAGCCTGAGGGTCGAGTGTTTGAAGTATTTGAGCAGCATGGGGCAGGTATTTGAAAAGCTATGCTCAGCTCACACGCAGCGATATGTCTCTGCAAATACCTTTGTGGCAGCACTGCCGAGTGCTTCTGACTGCCAGCACCAGCAGCTGCTCAGCACTCAGTGCCACAACATTTTGAAGATGCTCTTTTGCCCTTAGTTAGATAGAAAGACAGAGAAAACACATCCTGATTGCTTAGTCAGGTGTGGGAAGTAGAGGTTTGCCTTGCAAGCCACTTGGCAATGGCTTGTCCTGTTCATAACCACTTCTCTTTAGAGTCATACAAACAAATAAATGCAAATGTCTTGGGCTGCTGGTTATAAATAGAAGTTGTGCTGCACAAACATAGGCATGGCAACATTGGCTCCTGTATCTTTGCAAATATGTACCCTGCAGGTGAAATGTGGTATTTAGAGTCATCACAAAAGTCCTTCAAGAGCAACATGTACACTACATCAAGACCATTCTTGCTGGAGAGCCCATTTGCAAAAGGCTTGAAGAAATCTGATTTTAGAGGAGCTGCCAAAAGCTTTCTGTGAACATGTTATGAGGGGCTGGTTAAATGATTATTATAAAGCAGATTATGAAGGGAAAAGTTTGGTTCACTGGTAGTATCTGCTATTCTTCTGCACAGGTAGTAACATGTAGTTCAGGAGGAGTGAAGGAAGCATCTGTCAAGAAAGGACGTATGGATTTTTTATTGTTGAAAAGGAAGCCACAAACGGAGCTACGCTGTGAAGAAAGATGCACTTCTGCCCAGGCTTTTTATAAACACCTACAGCTGCAGAGGAAAGTCAGTGAGCTGGTCTTCCCCTGCCAATGACGAGTCTCTCTACTTGGAAGTGCCAATAACTAAAGCAGCTGGAAAGCACAAATCTGTGTGACAGCTCCTGTCTCCAGGAGCTCCCTGGCTCAAGGCTGCCAGGTGCTGCACCCATTGCTGCCTGATGTCTCATCATTTCACCCTGTACCTGCAAGTCACTTGCTCCTGCCCAGCTCTGGCAGACTTTGCTTCCTCCCAGGAGCTCCAGCCACCATCAGCAGTGCCTGTCACTCCCATGGCAGCTCAGCAAGACAGACAGAGAGCTGAGCAAACATTTACTCCCTAATCAGGGCACAATTATGAAGCTTGCCCATGATTCTGCATTGTGGAGACAGATATTTAAAGAGATCTCAAACCTGAGTTTTCTCTACGAATCTGTTTGCTCCCTTTCTGATTTTCAGAGATGCTGATAAGGATGAGAGTACCTGAAATCAGAAGAGGCAGGTTGCTGCTTCTGGAAGGCTTGTCTCTGGCTCCCAGGATGGAAAAGCAATCCGAGAGTTTCAGTGGGACATCATTTGGGACAGTCCAGCCACTTCTGCAGCAGGTCACAGAAACTCATCAGTAACCCCACACTGAAATGAAATGTGTGCTCAGGTCAGAACAAAAGTTGGCCATGTTAGGCCAGTGCTGTGCTGGCCCACTAACTTTCAAAGATACCCAAATGTTATAGGCATTTTTAGTAATTCCCAGCTTCCACAGATCATGTGAAAGGTTTGTTTCTCATTAGACCATCACAACTTAAAATATTACTTTAAAATAGGATCTCACAGAGAGGTTTAGAAGGTAAAAAGTCTAGGGAAGGTTAAATATTCTAGCAAAGGGTCTGAATCTGTGTCTAGTCCTATTGGCATGAAGGAGAGCACAGCTACATCAGCTGGAAACTGCCCCCTGGAACACTGAGATGACCGTCCTGATAAAGAGCAGAGTACACTGTCCCAGAGGTGCCTTCTGGCTTCACAAGTGCTGCTGCCAGGATTAGTGCTACTCAACACCTCCTTCAAGAAACAGGAGGAAGGTGTTCCAAGTATGCTTGTGGCGCTCACAGATGGGAATAAATGAGGAGGCACAATGTTGGGCCTGGAGTGTGGAGCACAGGTGCAGGATGTGCGGCCAGCTAAGTGCTCCTGCTGTGGGATGGTGGAGGCTGTGAAGAGCCCTCAAGGGCAAGGGCTGGCAGCACATCACGAGGCACTTTGAAAACATCACTGGAGAGCCGGGAGCGTGCAGTGCTGGGAGATGCCATTGATTGGCAGGAAGATGGACTGCCCAATTTAATAAACCTCTTCCAACCCTCTCCTCTGTAATTCTGTGACATTTTCTCCAGGAAAGTAACATAGTTCCAAATTAATCTGATTGCAGTGAAGCGGACTCTTGTCAGCCCATGGAGAGTTCAGGGCTTTCCTGGCAGAGGCAGAATGGTATGATGGTCTATCTCAGCTGAGAGCAGGTGAGACTCTGCCCCCATGGCATGGGGCAGAGTGACCCTCCGAGAGGCTGCCAAGTCTATTCACTAATAATTAGCAGGGAAACAATAAAAGGTTGGATAAGGAGGTAGACTGAATCACTTTATTCCCTGCTAGGTAAATAAAGCACAGGCAAGAAAAGAACTGAGATGAGAAATAGATGGATGGACAAACCTGATGGATTAAATAGTCTTGCCATCTACTTACACGTAGGCATTAGGATGACATTATAAATCAGTGATATAGATGCTACTCAAAGAATAGCACACTGGTATGTAAGATTTAAGACTACAGAACAAACACTATTCAACATGGACATATTTAGCTGTTTTTCATATATGTCTGTGTTGGAACATGCAAAGACCCCAGCTCCACTGTGCCACAACTTGGCAGTACCCTGCAGCAGGTGTAGAAGGTTCCAGTGGGACCAGCTGTGGGGAGCTGGATGGACACAGCCCCACCGCCTGCACATCTTTCTCATATTTATTCCAGCCATTAGGGCTGAGCAGACCCTGAGTGAAGGCTAGGTAGTGCAGACAGGGGATAGCATGTCTCACTCAACAGGCAGCAAGGGAAAAGGCAAAACTGTGATTGTGCAGCACATAAAAAATCAGAAGTCACACATAAGGATTAAAAAACAATGGCAAGATTTTTCATTTGTTGAGATGGAAAGAAGGGACATAAGAAGGTTGGAGAAGCATAATTCTATCCCTGATGCTCCCCCCCACCTCTAGTTTCTTATATTCTTACATTCAGTTGTTATAAATACTGGCTTCTGTTGTGAGTGTAGAAAATATTCATTTGAAACAAGTTCCATGAAACAGAACAGTGAAAAATAGCATCCCTGGTTTCATGGGTACAGGGAGGTCAAAGGGTCGGGAAAAATCCCCACCTTTTTCAGTAGTAACTCAGCCTGTTTACAAACCTCCTCCGAAGGGTTCTGATTCATGCTGGAGACACTGTATTTCCTTCTCCAGCAGCAGTTTTTGAACAGGAATAGCTCAAAAGCAACAGGTATATGCAGACTCTTTGAATCTTGTGTGTGGTTCACAATCTGATAACATAAAGCATATTGTTTATCAAAGATGTCCCCATCCTCCTTCTTGTCTATTTACTTTGTGAAACAACAACAGGGAATCTCTGCAAAGATTTCCTCTGGCCAACACATCAACCACCCTTTATCTTTCTCCTTCCTTCTAAAGATTAAAAAATGCTACTTCAGTGTTTCACAGTGTAATTTTTAATTGTCTATGTAATCAACTTTTCTTACTGACAAATTAGAAGTGTCAAGCAATAGCTTTTAAGACATGTACAGACTTCTGCATCACTGTAAGAGATAAGACCTTGACCAACATAGACTCATTTGTAATAAACCTATGACTTTAAAACATTGGGAAACTTCATCCTGGGAACATAAAACTTTGCAAAAGACGCAGTTTTCCTTTCGTAGGATGTTTCTTTCCCTTTCCCTTTCCCTTTCCCTTTCCCTTTCCCTTTCCCTTTCCCTTTCCCTTTCCCTTTCCCTTTCCCTTTCCCTTTCCCTTCCCTTTCTTTCCCTTTCCCCTCCGTTTCCCTTTTCCTTTCTCCCCCTTTCCCTTTTTTCTTTCCTTTTTTCCTTTTTTTTTTTTTTTCCCCTCCCACTTTCCCCCCCCTCTTTTCCTTTTCTTTTTTCTCTTTTGAGCTCCATGAAGAAAGGTAGACTCTTTCTGGCCAGTTTGACCTCCAGTTTTGAGGTTGGCTCTTTATTCTGACCAGATGACTTCTTAACTGTAGCAGGGAAAGAAAAATGAGAGAGGGAATCCAAGACATCAGTGGTGCCAGCAAAAGCATGCTAGTAGTCTAACAGGCTCTATATTTCCAGATAAGCTTGCTTGAGATAAAGACAACTAAAGAAACCAAACAAAGAAAAAACCCCAACCTGTTAGAACTTGACAGAACTAACCCCTGGTCATATGATATTTGCTAATGAACTGCATGCAGTGAAAAATGTGTGAGAATCCTTTCTGTGGCTTTTTGGGGAGGGTGATGAATTATTATCAACTAATGTAATAAGTAAGTCTGAAAATGGGTTGTGGTGGGTGGCTGCTTCCCCCCACCCCCCCCACCCCTCTGCTAAATCATGCCATAAATGTTTCCCTCCGCAGATGCAGACGCACATCATTTCTTTCGGGGTTTTATAACCATGACAACCAGTTTTAAAGGAACGTTTTCAGTTTCCACAGTTTAAATTAGAAGTGTATCCAAAAAGAGGGTTGTAAAGGGAGCAGAAGTAAGCTACTATTTCCACATTTTCCCAAGAAAAATGGAGTGCCACATTTTTGCCTTTATTATTATATACAAATATGATACAATGTAAAATAAAGCTTCTATACCAATATTTACTTTAAAAATAATTTTAAAAGCTTTATTTGTTAAAAGCCCATTTTAGAAGTTTATTCCCTTGTTAAAAAGCCTTCATTTTAAAGGCAGTGAAATTAAATCTTCCTCATTTTAACTCATGTTAGATTTAATGATACTGTAATTTATAACGAGTAAGGCATGTTGACATTTAATGCATACGACTTCTTTGAAGTTACATCCTTTTAGTAGAGATGAATTTTGATGAGTTTTACCAAAAGGGTTGAAAGAGTTTAGGTAGGCTAAAAATAACTCTGGAGTGAGTTTAATCTGGGTTAGACATGGTTCCTTTTATCTTACATTGAAATCTCATTAGCAGCAAGGTGCAGAGAACCTTTCAGCGCTTTCATATACTTTAAAAATCAATGCCAAGCTCTGGACTGGAGTCACGAAGAGAGGTCAGTACCCAAACCCAACGTGCTGCCAGTGCCAGCTTTATGATGACCTGCTGAGCTGGGGCTTCACCCCAAAAGGCTCCCATTTCTGTTTCAGGCTATATCCAGCTCTGCCCAGGGCTCATCTGCTCTGACCTGCACGTGCTCACCCGATGCCAAGCACTGGTATTGCCCATTTGAACACATGAAGGATCAAGACAACAGGAAAAAAGATGTGTGCACCACCCATACAAAGGAAGAAGATGATTATTCTGTCTCAGAATTTCCTTTTTTCTTGTTCAATGAAGGAAATCAGAATAACCCTTCCTATAACCTCTAGCTGGAGGGCTGGGAGTTTTCGTGGATGCAAGCAAAGCACTGAGCAGTGCCATGCAGAGAAAAGCTGTTCCCTCCCAGGTGCCTGCTGCTGTCACAGCTCCATGCCAGGTTGCATTCATTTGGGGCTCATCTGTTCACCCTGTGATGCCTGAGCTATAGTTGTTGGCATCTCAGCTAATCACCCAGATCTCTTTTACAGGCAACAGAGTAAGAGAAAGACAGCATGTGTGTGTGAGTCTGTGTGCACACATATGCACTCATGTGTGTGCATCCATGCAATACTGTGCCTGAGCAGACTTTTTTTCAGAATTAAACATCTAGATAGGTCACATGGACAATCTAGAACCTCACTGAGATGCTGGTGCCTGCCTTTGCGTGGATAAATCCCACCTGTTCTTTGAGGCTCTCATCTGGCAAAACATTCCCCTGTGACCAGCAGATAACTGTGAGCTGCTGGTCCCTCAGCTTCTGACTACGGCAGGCTGGCTACTGTGTTCATGCTTTCTTTGGGTTCAATTCCATGCTTTGGCTACAAGAACATCTATTATTCAGATTATTCATTTTAACCTTTGGTGGGCTCACCTGCTTAATATTAAATGTCTTTTTAAACTGAGTGCTCAGCAGGGCTTTCCCAGCACTGGTACTTTGTGAGCATCTCTCACTTTACAAGTTTCATGTGATTAGTCCCTCATTTGTCATTTCCAGCTCATATTTCCAACCCATCTTGAAGCAGTTTGCATAATGTCTCTATAGAGTTGCTTTTGCTTGCTATGTTGCCAAAACATCATGTCAGCCTGGTTGGGTCATGCAGCTCTCCTCTTCTCTCTGTGCAGGTGAAAACCAACCTACAAAGTCCTAGGCAACTGCTTGGTGGTACCATGTGGTATGTATGAAAATGTGCTTTCAAAATATATGGCAGTATATGACATTCAGTTGATTCTTGCTGCATAAAATTAGCATTATTTTGACATTTCTGTCCAAATTCATGTTGTTCTGTGCTCAGGTGTATTCTTCACCTGTGTGACAGGGGATCCACTTGGGAATCCACCAAAGGAAGATGAGCTTGTTGGGTTGTTTACTAGAAAACCACTAAGACTCACCCATTGTCTAATTTCTCCTTAGGGATGACTAAGGTGACCTGGTCATTCCTCCCCTGCAGTGAAGGTCTACAACCCTATCCTGGGAAAGTAATTTCAGCCCACAGTGCAGTCCAGGGTTTCTGATCTGAGGTTCACCATTGCTGGAGGGGCTTCTTCCACACACATAGTTGCCTACCACTCCTGGGTGACCTCAAAACCCTTCAAAAGAAGGTAAGTCAACATTGCTAACATGAAATTACCAGGAGTTCAGTTCCAAAAGAACCTTGAGTTAGTGCATTTTTTAATCTGGAAATACATTTCTCACATCTGACCTCCATTTGCTGGTCCCACAGTTTTGAGAGCGGCAGTGGGCTCATCTCAACTGAAGGTCCATTTGAGAGGTTCACATTAGGGTAAGGCAAACCCCCACAGGTGTCTCTGTTGATGAGATGAGAAATCATTGCCCTAATTTATTCTGATGCCTGAGAGCAGTGGAAGGGGACAGCTTTTGGGGTGACAAACCTTTCTCCCCTTCTGGACTTGCAGAATTAAGGAAGATAATTTAAGATTTAAATTAAATACCTTGGAGCAAGTATGTGACACACAGGTATGCAGAGGAGAGATGGGGTTTAATCTAGGCCCAAAACCTGCTTAGATTGAGGGTTACAGAAACTAATAATTTTGTATTATTATTACTATTATTATGTAAAATATTTTGACACCTGACAGCTGTAAAACATCAGACCCTACAGCCATATGAACACCCTAGAGCCATCACTTTTTCATGTAAATGTATGGCTCACCAACCCTTGGGAGTAACATGCAAACTTGCACACAAACTTACTACAGTGACATGCTGCATGTGCAGCTTTTACACCTGCATGAACTCTGGGGAGAAACAGGCTCATGGTTTCTGACGGTGCAGTGCTCAGTGCTGACTACTGAGGAGTGACAGTAAACTTGGTGCTCTAAAACCACCTTGAATTTCTTTGCTTTTTAAATGTTAAATACTGGAGTGTGTCCAAAGAAAGGCAACAAAACCCGTAAAGGGTCTGGAGAATAGGTCTTATGAGGAGCAGCTGAGGGAACTGGGCTTGTTTAGCCTGGAGAAAAGCAGGCTGAGGGGAGACCTAATTGCTCTCTACAGCTACCTGAAAGGATGGTGGAGAGAGGTCAGTCTGTTCAACCAAGTAACAAGTGATAGGATGAGAGGAAATGGCCTCAAGTTGTGCCAGGGGAGTTTTAGGGATATTAGGAAAAAATTATTTACTGAAAGAGTAGTCAAGCATTGGAACGGGCTGCCCAAGGAAGTGGTGGAGTCACCATCCCTGGAGGTGGTAAAAAAACAAGTAGACATGGCACTTGAGGACATGGTTTAGTGGGCATGGTAGCGCTGGGTTGACAGTTGGACTTGATGATCATTAACATCTTTTCTAACCTTAATGACTCTATGATATGCCTGCATGTGTGAGAGAGACTCTGCATTACTACATTTGATAGCAATATAGACTTCTTTCTCAGAGTCCATCTGAATTTTCAGTTCACTGCTGAGATCCAGCTGCTCTCCAGCATGGCTGTACCCTCTCACTTGCTGCCAGGAGCGTGGTTGGGATGCAGTGTCAGACATCCAACAGGCATCACAAAAGCCAGGAGAAGCAGTCACTCCCTTTGTAAGCTGAACTAAATGCAACAAACCCATTTCCCTTCCCTTTTAATAGCAGCTCAGTGATGCAAGGTCTCTAATTAGCACTCACAGTTGGCCATAGCTGAATTGCTGGGAAATGTTCAGAGGCCTGCAGGTATTTTGCCATCCTCCTCTTTCATCAATGGTTACTTTCAATCGCAAATGCTCTGCTCTTGACTGCTGTTACTTGAGCTGAAGACTCAGCTGTTGCTGTCTGGTCTTTGGAGATGGACAGGGGATTTTTGTTATCTGGGTGAAGAGAACACAAAAGTGGGCAGAAGACAAAGAGCAGCTTTCACAGACATGTCTAACATTTGTGAAAGTGGGATGGAAAAATAGGCTTGGGTTAGAGGGCAATTTAAACTCCTTCACAGTGTTACCTAGATCTGACCTAATAAGAGCTAGGGAAATGCTGGGTGCTATTTTCAAGCAGGAGTGAATTAATATGACTATTGTTTAGAACTGAGCCCTTGGTCTGTAAGAGGGAGTAGTAACAGGTTTTCAATTCAAATCACAATGTACACACACCCCTATATAAAAATATATGTGTATACACACGCACATGCACATACATATTCCTATGTGCATGAAAATACAGTTATGAAAGAGATAGTCTGAAGAGAGAAGAAATAAAGTAGAGGAAGATGGCAAGTTTTCACCCACTGGAGCAAAAGCTGTTCTTAGAACAACCACCAAGGAGACAGCAGTGTAAAGTGGTAATGTTTCCACTGCCTCTGTTTCTCCCCTAGCTACTGCTGCTCCCTCCTGCAAAATAAATTAACCCTGAGGAAATGCTTTGCAACAGCAGTGATGCAGGACTCCTCCAGGGCCCTGGTGCTGCTTGTTTATGAGGAAGGGTCTTTTCTACTGTAAGCAATTCTGCACTGTGGAGAGCAAACATTAAATCGAAGATGGCAAAGCCCGTTGCAGTGCTATGATTTGCAATCCCATGGGAGGGAAAGCACAGCTTATCACAGTTATGCACTGGATGAAGAAATGAAGTTGTGGTCCTGTCCCTATTTACTGACAAAGGGGACAAATACATTTGCTAAAAAATATTGCACAACTGAATCTCATTTGACTCTGTGAATGGCCCTACTCAGAAAGATAAGAACTTTCAAAAGAACAAAAATAGAAAATTCTGAAGGATTTTTTTTTTTTTAGTGATCATCCTTTCAAGTCAGCTATGACACCCCTAGTAAACATGTGAGGCTTGATAGGGCTGAATGGTATATTAGACTCTCTTCCCAGGGCTCCTATCTTAATTTTATCACAGCTCTCAGGAAATTAAATGCACTTTATATTGTTCCTTCATTTGTGATGTACCTGACCTTGGTCTAGATATAGATTTTTCCAGTTGGATGAAATTGGGCAGTCATAATCCCTCCTTTCTGCTGTTGCTGAATCTGAAATATCTGAATTAATGAGGTCTCTTGTTTCGCTATCACATGATCTAAATTGCCAAAATATTTGCTTTCTCCCTGAGTGATGTACAAAAGAACGAAAATGTAAATCATCAACGTGCTCCTTCAAACGCTCCTTTACATATAAACCACTATCCTAGCTGCCTTTTACTTTCCAAGCTGTACACTGCAATACACAGAGAATGCTCAAATTCTGTCAAATTTAACCACAAGTATAAAGATAATCCCAGGCATGACGTGCTTCAGACCCACTCAGACTGCAAAAATCAGCTTAACCAAACTATCTGCTTATACTGTATCTTTAGACTAAGTCCCTCAAATAGATAGCTCCTAGCTCATAGGATAAACTAAAAGATACATCATGAACTCAAATGAAACCATAAAGATTAGGGATAGCTAATACTTTAATGTTCTTCTAATATTCATTTGAAAGTGGAACCTTCCTCTAACAGGGAAGGAGAGCTGAAAACGCAATAAAAATGCTTGTACCTCACGCTACATCTAATGAACGATCCTGTAGCAAATGGTAATAGTTAAAGAAGGCAAAAAACCATTAAAGTGCTGTTGCTCTGGCCCTGCTGTCAGTTGGCATACCTCCATATCTTCCATGTAGCTAAAGCCAATTTAGCAGCAGCAGAAAATCTGTTCCACTGTGTTTGAAAAGAAGCAGATGAGCGTCTCATCAGTATGATGCAAGAGGCTTTCCTTTGCATTGTCTGCATAGTTCTAGCATATGGATGGCTGGAGCAACTTTCCACTTTTCAACTTGCAACTTGGTAAAAGAAGGCAAATATCCATTTATTGGCCATGACAGTCAAGAGGCAGGCAGCAGACATGATAGGTACTCTGTGTATATGTGTATCTAAGTGTTTCTGCAAACTAGATGCACACCCTAACTTCTGATATATCCCATGTATTTAAGAAGCACTGTTGCTTCCTTTTTAGTTTGTAGGAAATACTTTCTAGTTTAGGATGAAGATAATTAAGTGCAACTAAAGAATTAAGTGCAAGTAAAGAATGAAGTCAAGTAGGTGCCTTGTATTTAGCACAAAATATACAGAAAATTATTCTTATCTTTTGATGATTCTCTTCAATCCAGAAGGATATTAAGGAACTTGACTGGGACAACAGAAAACTCATGGAGTTTAACAGAGAGGTGCAAAGTTCTGCACCTGGAATTAACCCCATTCCCCCGTGAAGGCTGGGATCTGACTCAATGAGCAGCAGTTCTGCTGAAGAGGACCAGGAGATTATGGTGCACACCAGGTTCAATGTAAGGTAAGAGTGTGCATGCCCTACAATGAGATGGTGAGAAAGCTGGGGTCATTTAATCCAGCAAAGAGGGCGCTAAGGCATGACCAGTGACTTGAAGGGTAGTTCAACAACTGAAAGGGTAATTACAAAGATTACAAAGGCAGACCCAGTAGGAGCAGACAATATAACAAGGGAAAACACACATAAAATGACATTTTGGAGGTTCAGGAGAAACTTTTTCATCAGGAGGGTGCTGTAGTGCTAGAGCAAGCTGCATGAGGAGGTGCATCCTTGGAGGCTTTCAAGATGCAGCTAGACAAAATCATGGCTCACCAGTAAATTGGAATATAGATCTCCAGAAGTCCTTTCCAATCAACACTGCTATGTCTGTTATTCCTGTAACAGATATCCCACGCTTACTCACCTTTCTCTGTTGGTAATACTTGTATTCTCCCAGATAACTGGGCCTTTTATGGGAAGTCACAGAGTTCTGACAAAGCACAGGTGCCTTTGAGCCTCTAAGGTAAACTTTGGTCAGAAATATTCAGCCCTTGAACTGAATTCTCTTTTCTCTGGGACAACCTGTGTTACAGCTTTCCCGTTTTCTTCATATCCTCAGAGTATTGCAAAGCAAAGAAAATAAAGGTTCCAAATATAAACAGGATTAAAAAAAAACCCCTAATAGTAAGGTATCTTCTGCTTTCAGCTACAGGAACTTTGTCTAATTTGAAAGAGGAGTTCTAGCCACAGAGCCAAAAATCATTCATTAAGAATAAGGATATCAACAGACCTTTGCTTGTATGAATCCAATGGAGGATGGGCCACAGGCTCAGCTGGTGCAAGTTCAGCACATAACAGTCAGTGCAAATATTGTGATTTATACCAGCTGAGATATGGCTTTCTGTTTCTATTTTAATAAATCAGCTGTAAAAATAAATCTCTCCTTACTTGCTTGGTATGGTTCTGTTGCGATATTTAAGCACACTAACACAACAGCTATGTTTTTAGTACAAACCACAAATTGAAACATCCTTTGTGCCACATAAAGCACATCTTCTAGCCCAGACTGATTTTAGAGGTGCTAATTATATCATATAGTATTGCAGGAACTACAGTAATTCACTTCTAAAATCCATTTAATTTCTTTTTAATTACTCATGTTTACCAATTCCTTTAGATTTGGAAAAAGCTCAAAATTGCAGTTAGCAAAGGAGGCTTGAAGTGGAATGATTAAGAACATCTGGCATATACATAATTATACTAGGCAATTTATTCCGCCTTTACCATTTCTCTATAGCCGTGGTAATGAGGTAGAGCTGGATTCTATCACTTTTCTGAACATTTAGGAGTACCTTACTGCACAGACAGTTTCACAGAAATAACTGGCAATAATTAAAGTGTATAACACCAAATCTTGGAGGAAAGGGTGGCAGATTCTTTCCTTTACTAAGTGGAGGTGCCAGCTGCAGATATGTGGTCAGCTTTCTCCATGAATGAATTCAGGCAATTCTGAGTTTATCTGAAAGACTATCTGAATGTAACTAACTACAACAAACACCATGGGCAACTTCTCATAGCTTAACTAAAGTATGAATCAATACTAAAATCATGCTGATTCTGCCAATATTTTATCTTTGGAAGCTAACAGAAGTAAAGAAAAAAGCAGACAATGTCACACCGTACTATTTCAAGGATGTTTTTAAGTTAAACATTTCATTCCTGCTTTAACAAGTTGGATGTTATGTGAACATAAAGGAGAAATTAACTAAAGTGTTTTACTTCCAAAACACCTTCTTAATTTTCCTTTGTGGACAACTTGAAAGATTTAGGTTCCTTGAAACTCGTGCGAGGCCAAATTTCCAAAGCTTAATGAAGCAGAATTGAGTTTTTGAGGCAGCACATGTGGTGACCTCACTCATGGTTGGTTTGCTTCTGCTAGCCAGGGGGATCCTCAAATGAGTTCAGATGAGATAAATGAAGGGCCTTTGATATTTGTACATCTACAGCCTTTTGCTATCCCTTCCGCTCACCAAGTATCCCAGCTAGGCAATACTTACAGGGGTGAGGACAACAAGCAGAGCAGCAATGGGGGGGGTGGAAGAGGGCCTTGTCAGGACTTTGCTCCTGCATCTCAACCATAATTGTCAGTTCTGATACACAACACATACATTTGCACGGTACAAATACAGTCAAGGGGATTTCAGTGCCATCTATATAGTTAAACCAAGATGAAGTTATGAAGATCATGGTCAAGATCATGGTGGGAAAGATGTCCCAGTTAATCAGTGATGACTTTATTGCTTGGGGAAGACATTACAAAGCCTGTCTGCAGGCCACTGGACAAGGTCACACTAGAGAAGAGAAAACATCGCTATTGTATGGACAGTGGTTGACTTCCCAAAATTGTGGCTGGGAAGCAATGGGTTCATCATCCCTTGGTGTATTTAAGAACACACAGACCTAATTTAAAAGAATTCAAAGGAACACCAAGAGGAGCTATGAGCTCCATACATAAATTACTGCCTGAATCTGGCTTTCATTATGCAAGTGATGAGACCAGCTGATCAGTGTGACTCGTTTTGGCTGTTAATCGTATTCCCTAACTAACATCTTTTTGGATCTCTTAATTCTTAGCAACCATTGACCAGAACAATCCAGATCCATCTCCTGGGAAGTGCTCCTTGTCACGGTATTACCAACAGCCTCTATTCCCATGGCTCTGTGAGAATCTGGAAGAGAATCTCGTGAGAGCATTCCAGGGTGATGTGACCAGTGTCAGGAACAACATCAGACCTGGGTGACTGCAGGAAGCCTGACTCCTTCTACATGAGTTCTTAAAACAGAAAAATGATCAAAAAATAGATCAGTGAAATGTGGGCTCCTTTCTCTGCAACATTTCACAAGAAAAGTATTGCCATCACATTAATTTAGAGTCTCAACAGTCTACTTTGAAAACCAATAGCATTGCTTCTGAAAATTTTGCTTTATGGATTTCCATAAGATATGGAATGGAAAAAGCTAGCTCTAGTATGCAGTCAGAATCTGTATTCAGAGCTGTATTGTGAATATTCTGTATAACTCAAATACTCTTGAATCTTTATTCAGCTGGAAGGAGCCAGGGCTGAATAATGAAATGTAAAAGATATAACAGTAGGTTTGAAAGTTTTGGAGTGCTCAGTCTGTTATGCACCACCACTGTTTAGGGCCACCACAGCTCAGCACTCTGGCCAACTGATGGATGGAAAACTCACCCTCTTCACCCTGACTGGCCAGTTGAAGGAACTCATCATGTCTGTGCACCAGCTAGGGCTGAAAGGAGGTGGGCTGGTGTATCCTCATAAACAGCATGAGTACTTACTCCTCATCATGAAAAAAGAGTGATGCACCAGCCCATCAGCGACCCAACTTTATTTTTAAGGATGACAGGATACACTACATATGCTCTGCAAGTAAGCAAAACTATAGGTAAGCAATATTCTCCAGTGCCCATTTCCTTCTGCTGTTTCTTCAAGTTCTTAGCCCAGGACCTTCTTTCTTCTGCCATCTCCTGTCCTTATTATTTACTTGTTAGTGGCTCCTAGCTGTTATGTGGAACTCATTTCCTTTATTCATTCAGGGGATCTGTCAAGTCCACCACAGCACTGACCCTTATTTATCTTTTCTTGTGGTTTTGACTGTCTCTTACTCCATCTTCCTGTTTGCTCTTTTGTGCAGTTTCAAAGGACCTTACTCTGGTCTCTATTACTCTTGTAAAGAAAAGTGACAATTTTATTGAAGATTCAGCTTTTCTTCCTTGTTCCCTGGCTGTCAAACATTGAACCAAGTTATTTTGGAGACAACTGTTCAAATCTAGGCAATGAAAATGCACATGCTTACACCTGTTTTAAACAGACAAACTTTATAGGATGCAGTCCAAACTCGATTTGAGGTGGCCCAGTCTCCTCCTTTACACAATACAATTAGCATTTCCCTGCATAAACTGAGTCTTAGAAAATTCACTGAAGAATGTCTTACTCTGCAAAAAAACCCCACAAGTTTTATAGGGCATGTGCATGTTCTCATTTCAGATTTCTTTTCATATATATCTTACCTGGGTAGACTTTCAAATTTCTACAAAGGAATTTATTCATATTCTTTCAAAAACAGAATTGAAAGTTGTTGGTTTTTTTTTCAATTCTAGTGGTTGTTGTGTTAAATTTTTAATTTTCATATTTGCCTATTTCTTGCCATATGTGAATTCTGCAGCTATGGCCAGGTCATGATCCAATTCCTCCTTATAGAGCTGAAGTGATTCCTTGTATTTCGTTTTTTTAACCCCTGATTTAAATCTTTTTAATTGAGATTGTATGTTTTAAGTCTGGTCTGCACAGCTCTAGTGACTGCAAATTTTCCTTGCTAGCACAAGATTGTGCACTGATATAAATGACACCTTAAATCTTCCTTCCTGAAAACCATTTTTAGATCAACTGTTCTCAGTCCATTGCAACAACCAAGATAATTTTCAGGATATGTCTGATGAAGATGCTCAAGCACAGAAATCTATTAGTGGTCTTTACCTTTTTAAAAAACAAAACAAAACATAACAAAACAAAACAAAAAACCACCAAAATATTTACTTGGATGCTTCTGGCTCTGGTGTCAGTTGACTTTGCAGAAGTTTTGGATGAAGATAGGTCTTACCAGATCTATCAGACCACCCTATATTGTGTAACTACAGTGTTGCTGTGGACAGCACAATATGAAGGACATGAGAAAAATAAACATAAGAGAAGGGAAAAATAAATTAACTAAGTGGCAAATATGGAAGCTCACAAATTATCTGGTCCAAAGATTTCATTTCTATTAAGCTTGTCTTCATATGGCCCATTTCTTAGCCCATGTAAGTGCGAATGTGCCACTGCTGTTCACTCTAGCTGCACCCTAGATGGAATTAAAGCTTTAGCCCTCAACAATTACAATTCCTATCCTTTCATCAAATTTAAATTCAACCTTTATGATGACATAAATCAATATTAGCACCAAAGATTTTTAAAGATACACATGGTATGGGCTTTTTTTAAATTGAATTAATGGTATGCATTTATCAACACCAACTTCTGTTGTTTAATGAAGAGGAACAACACCTACTGAAAGCAAGATGGTCTCTGACCCACTTCAAAGGGTGTGTGTGCATGCATGCAAAGCCTGATAAATACAATACTTCTCTAAGAGAACCTGTTTTCTGTTGCTTATAGCTTTTCCATGCTATCACTAAAATTTCCCACTCTAAGAATTCATATAAGGCAGGAGTTGCTTAGACTTTTTGTTTTCGTTTTGGTTATGGTGGGGGTTTTTTTCCTCTTGTTTTTTGGTGAAAATCATTAGAGAACAAAGTTTAGAAGTCCTGAACAAGAATAAAAGAGAACAGGAACAATATTTTCCTTTGCTGTCTTAAAATAATATTGGCAAGTCTTTTTTTTTGCTTGTTTGTTTGTTTTGCTTTGCTTAGTTTCATTAGAAACCATAAGCATACTAGAATTTAGTGCAGGTGTGCATCTTTGGGGTCACAGCTCTGCTTTCCCTGCTGCTGTGAAAATCCTCAGATTATAAATCTCAATTTAGTGGATTTTTCTGACTTTGACTGTTGATACATTTGAAGGTGGCAGCTTCAGTCTCAGAAGATTCCACATCTCTCAGATATGTGATTACCCTTACATGCAACTGGTATGGAACACAGGATATGGCCCCATGGGACACCATATGCTGCAGCCTGCGGTGGTGAATATGGAGCTGGACTTTCTCTTCAATTAACGCTGAATAGCACCGTATAGCACTTGATTGGGTAAACAGAAAGGCTGTATGAGGACAGCTAAGATGACATGCAGCCAAGATGAAAAGGATTAAATACATCCAAAAAATGAAGCATTGATGGGACTGGGATCAGCTCGACAAAGAAAGGGAGACACAAGGGTTTAGAAAGGGGATCCAGCAAAGTGACAGAATGGAGGAGAAAGAATGAAGAGACAAGACAGGGTCTGAACCTGGGAGAAGGGCATAAGACAGGATTGAATGGTACAATAAGAAAAAGAGACCAAAAAACAAGCTGGAGGGTTAGAGCTGAAGAGCTCGGGTTTATAGGTAGAAGAACAGAAGGATCTGGTTGGGATTTACAGGGAAAAACAATGACACTTTGGAACCTTCGATTACAACTCTCTGAGCATCTTCAGATGCCAAAAATCTGGTCACGTTACTACAGTGATAAAACCCAATTAGTGAGAAACAATATACTGGGACTTAATAGCAGAAGTAAAAAAGGCTTGAAACTACTCTTTGCCCAGCAAGGGGAAATGTGTTCACTGAGGTACTGAAGAAGGGAGGAGGATTAGATGTTGAGCAGTCAATTAAATTCTTTATCATAAAAAATCTGCAAAAATGGACCTTGAACAAACTCTTTAAACCTGGCAGTTAACTTCTGAGTGCCTAACTCTACACTTGATGATGTTCCTGGAAAGTCATCATTTTCTCTGTAAAAAGCAATCTCTTAAGGTAAGAGCTTTGAAGCACTTGGTGGCAGTTTCTTTCCATTTACTGTAACCAAGCCCAATACCAAGCTGTTCTAAAAGACTCACCTTATTTTACATAGAAGATTTCTAAGGCCAGAAAGGCTTCTTCACGCATGGAAAAGCAGTAGTGCCAACAAGACACAGGTAGGAAAAAAGAACCATGATAAAAAAAAGAAAATTGGCTACTTTTTTTTCCCTAAAAAAATGCAATACAGAGCTACTTAGGACCCTCTGAGTATTTTAAATCCTTCTCACACTGCACTTGAACTTATCTCCTTTAACAAATAGCTGTTAATACTGTTTTCTTCCTACCTTTTCCTTCTCAGTTAATGCATATAGATAAACAAATCTTTATCGGTAAATAATAAAATAATTATGTTTAGCCATTTCAATTTCTCAGTTAAATAAATAATGAAACAATTATTTTTTCCTTAAGATCTCTGCAGAAAATCGGCACACCCTGTCTAATAAACACTACTCATCATAACAAAAGGACCTTGCTTCAATCTCTGCCATTGCTACCATTTGCACAGATGGTAAATGCTTTAACTCCAGTAATCGGTAGGCTCATGTCAGCCTACCAAGTTAGATTAATTACCATTCACCTGTACTGTATGGATGGCACAGATTTTGTTTAATCCTTAAACTCTCCCTAGAATTAAAAGACTTCCTACCTTCTTCCTTTGTACTGGAGAGGTATTGTCTGCAAGTACCCAAGCTGCAAGTGGCCAGACTGATAAAAGAGGGCACCGTGCAATGGATCCACTCAGTGGAGCTCACTATGCTGCATGGCACCTTTAACATGTACCATCAGTCACATTAAGGGTGCCATTTTTGGAGGGTTGGGGTAAATGTAAGCAAGCTATTAAAATCAGCTGACTTGATTTTGAATTGTTGCTGAATTACACAATAAAACCAAAGAAGCTCTTCAAGCTATTGATTTCTAAAATGCATTGTATGTATTTATGTAAATCTGATTAAAACATTGTGCATAACCCAATCACAAGTTATTCCCTTACAGCAAGTTTTATATTTATCTAAGCCAGGCTGTGCCAGATATGACACATAACCTTGGATTTGAAAATAGCCATTGTGTAACAGCTGAAGTGGTCAGATAAATACACTGATGATTTTGTCATTCTACCAGTGGATCATATACTTGTGGGTCAGGACCATTTCTTACCATTACTGAGGTTTGCCATATCAGATTAACTCATTGACATATTTCTGCTATCAGATTGCTCAGGAAATGAGTTAAAGGTACAACTTGAAAGGCAAGCAGTTGAGAGGCTGAGGGACAGCAGAAGACCCTCGCTTTGTATTCTGCTAGTAAGTGGGGAGGCAGGTCTGAAGGGATATCACGGCTCTGAATTGCTCTTTAGGGGAAGCAGTCTCCCTCCATTGGGAATATAGGGACATTGGTAATACAGGGAACTGGCCTTCAAAGTTAAGGGTCTAATGCTAGGTGCTCTGAATAACCTTATTCCAGCCTTGAGTTTGAAAAGAGCATCAGTATGCTCTTTTTGGACTTCAGTAAAGCCTTTGATACTGTCTCTCACAGCATCCTCCTGGACAAAATGTTCAGCATCTAGCTGAATAAACACATAATGCAATGGGTGAGCAACTGGCTGATGGGTCAGGCTCAAAGGGCTATAGTCAACGGGGCTGGTGATAAGTTACTAGCAGGGTCCCACAGGGATCCATCCTGGGGCCAATGCTCTTTAATGCATTCATAAACTATTTGGGTACAGGACTTGAAGGACTGCTAACTAAGTTTGCCAATGACAACAAATTGGGAAGAGCTGTGGACAATCTCAAGGGCAGAGAGGCCCTGCAGAGAGATCTAGATAAATTAGAGAGCTCGGCAATTACCAACCATACGAATTTTAACAAGGGTACTTGCTGGATTTTGCACCTGGGACATGGCACAGGCCACACATGCAGAGAGACTGGAGAGCAGCCCTGAAGAGAGGGACCTGGGGGTTCTGGTCGATGGCAAGTTGAACATGAGCCAACAGTGTGTCCTGGAAGCTAAGAGGGACACCGATGTTCTGGGTGCATCCAGCACTGCACTGCGAGCTGGGTGAGGGAGGTGATCGACCCACTCTACTCTGGACTGGTGAGGCCTCACCTTGAGTACTGAGTGCAGTTTTGGGCACCACAGGGTAAAAAGGATCTAAAGCTACTGGGGAGTGTCCAGAGGAGACCACAAAATTGGTGAAGGTTTTAGAGGGGAAGCTGTATGAAGAGAGGCTGAAGTTGCTTGGTTTGTTCGGTCTGGAGAAGAGGAGACTGAGATGAAACCTCATTGTGGTCTATAACTTCCTCACCAGGGGAAGAGGAGGGGCAGGCACTGTTCTCTTCTCCCTGGCCACAAATGCTAGTAGCAGAGGAAATGACAGGAAGATGTGCCAGAGGAGGTTTAGGCTGGACATTAGGAAAACTTTCTTCACCCAGAGGGTGGTGGAGCACTGGAACAGGCTCACCAGGGAGGTAGTAATGGCACCAAGCCTGCTTCAAGAAGCATTTAGACAACACCCTCAAACACATGGTCTGAATCTTGGGATTGTCCTATGCAGGGACAAGAGTTGGACTCAATGATCCTTGTGTGTCCCTTCCAACTCACAACATTCTATGATTCTAATATTTAGGTTTTGATGGGGTAGGATTGCAGCAGTCTTCACCAGAATTCCCCCAGCATCTTGCAAACGCAGCTCCATCACCTGAGTAATAGTGGCAGAAGATGAAGCAGGGACCAGCTTGTGCCATTTTCAAGCAATACTACACATAAATCTTCCTGCAGCAGATCTACACCATGTTTGTGACAGTAATAGCCTATGTATAATCTTTTCCAACATTGGATCAAATATCAGGTTTGGGGGAGAAAACAGTAGACTCAACTTTTCTTCTGAGGAGTAGAGCCATCCCTAACCTCCTAACACTTGGAAGAAGTGCCCTCATTCAAGGCTCCAGTTCATGCTCTCCACAGTTTATGAAAAAGAGCTAACATAGCAGAACCCTTCCTAAGGCTGAGGAAATGGAGAAGGAGGATAAACCTGGCTGAACTGTATAAGAGCATCATAGAATAGTCTGTTCAGAAAAGACCATTATGGCAGAGAGAGGAGAAGGGAGAAGGAAGGCAGAGCACTGGTGAGGGTGATACAGAGCCAAAAGGGGTGTGAGCAGAGCATGGGTGGGACAGCACAGAGCGACAGTGGGAAGAAAGGACGTAAGACTTCCTCCAGTGAGTTTTCATCCCTCTAAGGCAGGAATTTACTCTATTGGGTGGAAAATCCAGCCAAGTCTTCACCTATGGTGCTCAATAAATTACTGTTCCTCTTCTTCCTCTGCTTCCTTGATGTCAGAGGGTCATCGGGACAACTTAGCTGGCCAGTAGCTTAGTATCTATCCCTACTCAAGTAGCACTTTCCCAAGCAATGCTTCAGCTCCCAGGCAAAGCTGCTGGCTGGGGAGCAGCAGGATGAGTAGCAGTCTCTCCTCATACAACCTTTAAGCGTAGGCTTAGTACAGTGCTACAAGCATTCCCTGGGGCAAATGAGATTGACATGGCACCTCAGCACATGTACTACCCAACTCCAGGATTTCAAACTGCATGCCAGTTGGAGACAGGTTTATGAGCTTAAGCAGGCAATAAAATCTTCTCTCCATGCTAATGAAATGTCCAAGTCCTAATGGATTAGTAGTTTTCATATCAGATTAAATCTTCATTTTTGCTGATAAAGACACAAAAGTCACTCCTAATAGGCTTTCAGATTTTGTTAGCAAAAATACATCTCAATAGAGCACAGTGCCTATGGGAGATGAGCAGGACAGAAAAGGCACTAACACATTATGACGGACTGCTCAAAAACTCTGCTTTCCTCCAACTGGCCAGAACACAGTCAGGCAACATGCAGAAGGCTATTGCTGATGTACAGAAACCCTATGGGCACTTTCTTAGAAGCCAATACAGAGCCAGCCCACCTCTGGTCTCTGCAGCAGTCCCTGGAGCTGTTCTCCAACCATGGTCAGATACGGGGCCCCTGGAGCCACTCAATTCAAAGAGCTCAAGCCCCTTTGATACTAGAAGCTACTTCACATGTCTCTTTGTGAAGCCTCTGAATGAACAGGGATCCCAAACTCAGTGCCTCACCAGTAACCTTCAACCCTAAAGAACTGCAAGCATTATTTTGGGATGCAGCACCAACCAGGCAATTCCTCCAGAAAGCTGCTTAGGCCATATCTGTGCTGCTAAAGGAAACAGCCTCAGACACTGAGAGCAACTGGAATCATCTGGCTCACATCTACGCTATTTAGAGCTTACCCTTTCTGCCCCTAATTTGTCTAGAAATGAGTTGGAGAGGTCCACAACAGAGTTGGAGAGTAAGTTATTAGCCAAGTAATGTGGACAATAAAGGTCCAGCACTTAAGCTGGCTCCTTGTCTTTCCTTTAACAACAGAGAAGCCTGGCAAAGGGGTAGGGCATTGCTGTGTGGTTGGACTGCTCTGAAAACACAGAGCACCCCTGTGACGGTGGAGAGCAAAGCCTATGCACAGGGTGGTGGGTGGTGGTATAGCATAGAGCTGCTATAAGACTCCACTTGCAGGTATGAATTCCTGTCTATGGCCTCTCTGCTTGCAGCCTTCCACAGGTGGCCACACGCTGAATCTCAGAGCCTGGATCCTGCTTCTCGAGCACATCCCTGTTCCCATGCAGCAGTGCTTTGTCTTGCATCCTATTGGGCTTTGCAAACATGTTAAAGCCCCTGCACATGCCAAGCCTTTTGGTGACTCTTCTGTGGAAGTGGTTTAACATACAGGACAAAACTGACTCAACCCAAGGGTCCTTTGATGACATTTTGTACACATAGCTGATTTTTATTATTATTTTTTTTTTCTTTATCTTATGGAATTTTTTCCATTTGTTATTTTGGAACTTAATAGAGTGATGCCATTTTCCATTTCAATCAGTGCTCCAGCTTGTTCCTCCACTTTCATTTCTAACTGAGTCTAAGCTAACTTTTAGAAAGGAAGGAAAGGAGATAGATGAATTATGGCACTTGAAGTCAGAGAAAAAAATTCTGAAAGGAAAATATAATTAAGAAATAAATTGAAAAACAGAAGCACCTGTGGTACAGCAGCCAGGAATGATTATTTTTGGGGGGGAACCATCACTGGCAGCTTAATTCCATTTCATTCTGTTGCTCTCGGGATTTAGAATGTTTGCTCATTTATTTGGATAAAATGTAAACCTCTTCTACTTGCACTGTTAGATGTAATTAGTATTATTTTGCATTTAATTAAAATAATGACACATTCCCACTGATGGAAAAGTTTCCATTGCTTTTTCAGAAAGCACTGGGTCATTTGATATATAGGACATAGTTATTAACTGCTCAGCAAATACCTGGGATGGAAACAGTTTTACCTGTTGGGAAAAGCAACATTGAGGGACTGAGCTCCCACAGTCTGAATTTGCATGTTATAAAAGGGGACCTTTTCTTCAGTGAGTTTGCTATTTTTCCAGTAGCATTTAAACTTACTTCATTTCCATGGGAGAGAGTGAGTAAAGCAGGAGTCAAATCCCAAATTGATCCAAAGTCCAAAATTACATGTCAGAAAAGTTCTGCTAACAGCAACTCCGTGCTGTCAACCTCCTCCAGCTACCTCCTGACATTTCTTCTTCTGCCCAACATCAAAACTACTTTTCCCAGTACTGGACTTCTCACCCCTACCAAAGACTGGCTCAGCATCTAGAAATCAGGTGTGGTGGTGACTCTCTCTGGAAAAGCCTGCTCTGTTCAGAGCTATACCTAACAAACTTAGAGGATAAGGCCTTTACAAGATAAAATATGTCTTCTCTGCCCATTATTTACTAATAAAGCAACTCCATTTTTCTGGGCTTTTTTTCATCTGGAACAAGACAGGAACTGGAGATCTGCCATAGCTGACTCTGTGCAACAAAGATGGTAACTGGTTCCTTCATGTCTTTATGGTCTCAATCATCACTATATGATGGCACCGTTCAGAAGGTACCTTGATATGACAGGAACAGAATCTATCCTGGGATACTATAGAAGCATTAGAGCTTGTCTCTAGCTCCTCACACTTGCAGGTCCCTCTCACAGGGCCTGGAAGTGAGGTCCCATAGGAGATCTTGTCTAGTAACACAGAAACACATTCCTTGTATGGGTCTGGAGTCAGAAACACATTCCTTGGATGGGTCATCTCATAACCACAGAGCATTAAACCCTATCATTATTTTTCCAAAGCTGCAGGAAAATTCTGTCCACTTTTTTTAAAAAAATTAGAGACACGGGGAATCTTTGGTAGAAAGGAACATAACAGAGTAAGAAATACTGCCTGAATGTGTCAATATTCCTACTTCCTAGACAAGCTAGCTCTTTTCTTTTTTTTTTAAACCTCTAAAGATAGAGGGATGTGTCACATCTAATAGTTATACCTCAAATGATTTCAACATGTCTTAATTGAAATGCTGAGGAAAAACAAATCAATTCTGAGTAGATCAGGAATACAACAGGTGCTATAAGCAATCACAATTCACAACTTCTTAACAGCACTTTTAGTACGCTCTTCACTTCTGTAATATTACATATTTATCAATACAACCTTAACAGCTGAAAAAAAGCATGAAGCTGAGTAATCCCACCAGAGTATCATAATGGAAGCCAGAGAAATGGATGAGATGACATTAATCTAGTCACTACGTTTATTAAACCTAAAGTACTTGTTGAAAGTAGAGATGAAAATTTTAAAATTGCTGCAATTAATTGTCACCAGAACTCTGAGACTTTGAGACAGCAACGACCTACAGAAAGAATAACTGAGCTGAATTTATAACACTTATGTTGTCCTCAGCCTCCCTGAAAAAACATGCACAGAATCTAGTTAGTAACACCTCAGACCTGGTAGGAATCGAGAACTGGTCTAAGGAACAAGTTTTCAAATACTGGTGTCGCTGTCCCCAGAATTGAGCAGGTTATCATGCATTTGGAATTTTTTCACACAGCAAATCTGGGAACTACAGCAGTTGAAAGGTTTATGAAAGACTGTTTTTACACGAGAAAATTACCTTCTAGCAGATTGGAACCATATTTTGAGGATACAGACATTCTGAGGAAAAAACTCCAAACCAACAAAACAATGCAGAAAAGTTTTTTCAAAACAAGTATTTCAATATTGTTGCAACCAAACAGAATCACAGGCTCACAGAATGGATGAGGCTGGAAGGCATCCCTGGCAATCATCTGGTCCCACCTCCATGCTCAAGCACGGTCTCCTAGGGCAGGTTGCTCAGGGTTGCTCATCTACCAAACCTATTATTTCATCCATTCCCCTAGAACATGGCTCACCTGCACTTTACAGAATTTCTCAGATCTTTTTTCTCACATTCATTGTGAAATGAACATTGGTGGTCAGGCCTGTGGATTTATTAAGGTTAGAATATGAAGTTTATTGTAACAAGCTCTGTTTCAATGTATTTAGGAATCTTTTTGTTGATACCAACAGATATAGCTGATTGAGGAAGCAGAGAAATCCTGGATAATTCCAAGAATTTTGTTCCCAAATATTTGGCTCAGTGGAGTCATGGGAAGACTGTAGTCTTTCATGGACTGCCCAAAGTACATGCACAGAGTGGACACATTTAAGAATGCTTGTTTTTAATACAATAGCATGGATCAATTCTGAGCTCTTTCTGTGTTTCTGTGCATCTCAGCCTTTGGGGTTCTACAGAGTGGTCTAAGGCCACTCACTGCTTTGAAGGAAAGACACAAATGATTTCTTCAAATGACCACTTGATGTCACTTGACACCATAATAATAAACTTGATGAAGCCCACTTCTGGGCAATAAACAAATGTTCTTAGAATAAGGTGTCTGAAAATAGGAAACCAAAATGCTAACAATGTGTTATAAGAATATTGTATTTGTTATGGGTTTGTCTATTGTTCTTGTAAATCAGTGTTGATAACTGCTAAATTACTTAAAAATCTCTTATTGTCCAGAGAAGTATTGGTACCCACTTTTCCTTCCAGAGAGAGTCTAGACTAAGACTTACTAAGTTAGCATGTGTTCCTCACTTTTTGGGTGGCCAGTTTTGAAGAGAAATCAAAGAGACATAGATGTTTCTAGATTACCCTTCAAGAAAAAAAAGATTTTATTAGCAATCCAGGGTCATGATTTCCAACTATTCACTTGGAAAGTTTTGACTAAGCCTCAGATTTTCTCTCCCCTACAGCTTCATTCCTTACTGACATCATCAATTTCACATTTCCCATGCATATGAAATACCAGCTCTGAAAACTAAGGCAAGATGCCATATTTCCTAATCTATTCAGTCCAAAGTAAAGTGAATTATTGTTCCTTAACAACATTTTTCATACATGAGCATGACCTGAATTCTAATACATTCACATAAGCATAGCCTTATAGTCTCTCCTCTCCCACTTTCCATTTATGTACTGCTGGGACATTGATTTATTTGTGGCAGAAACCTTTATCCTGAGACTTGTATATGTTGGTTCTATCCCCTGGTAATCACCATCCAGGTGGTCTTGCCAAGAAATAGATCTGACTGTCTGTAAAATAAATGTTAACCTGGGACATTTTCAATCTCAGAGCTGCTTGAAAAATTTTAGCCAGAAGAGATTTTCCTTCCAGTTTCACTGAAAGTGAAATGCTTCTCTGGATGCTGTTTTCAAACTATTATTAGACAGAAAAAAGTAAATGACTTATTGAGGTTGTCCCATTTTGTTTTGAAAATGTCACAAGAGTTTTGTTCTTACTTTAATCAAAGCAAAATGAATGAGTTGTATTGAAGTATATTTATAAAATATTTTATATTGGTCTTGATGTCTTTTTAACATTTGAGTGGTTCCAAATTTAAACAGTTTGGAACCTGTATTATCCAAAATTTTGAAGAATAGAGTAAATTCTGATTCTTGTTTGCCTTTCAGCGTTGGCATGTATCACAGAAAGAAAATAGCCAGCCCAGTGATACAAATGTTAGGCACTTGCTCTCATTTATGAAGTGTTTTACTTGAAGACTATACAGTCTCACCTGGGTAACAAGCTTTTCTTTGGCAAGGTAGGCTGAATCAATACCAATTGGTCAGTTGTGCTCCTTATTCGGTGTAAGGCAAAAGACTGGAGAAACTCGATCCTTACACTCAAGGTCTGTCTAAAACCCCTCCAGGTATCTCATTTGTGATTTGTTGTATCTTATCAGCTATCACTCTTCCTGTCCTGACCCTCAATTCTTGACTAGTGCTGGAAGGAGCCATGGCAGATCCTTCTATGAGGACTCCTTCAAGAAATATGAAGATGTGGAACCCTTCCAAAAACTTCCAAGGCTGTTGAAGTGATGCATTTAATCTCAACAACTGTCTGTGACAAATTTAGCTTCCCTCAGTAGCTGAGTTCCTGCTTGCTTTAGTGCATGTCCAGACAAGAAAATACCCCAAGGTTTGGGTGTTTGTGTATACACCAGAAAGTTTTCTGCAGAGCTCTTTGGTAATGTACTGCATGGATTCACAACTGTGTCCACAAATACACTTTGCTGCAATACGAGGTACTGCCATGCTTATATCAGGGACAAGGGGAGGAGAGGCGGGAAGAGGGTCAAGCTTGCAGGTTTCTGCATCCCACATCAGGCAATCCAAACTAAATTTGTTGTATAGTGAATCTGGCTGTAAAGTTTGGCTAGCTGTGGCTGTGAATCCTTCAAGAAGTCAGAGAACATAAAAATGACTTTGCATAGAAGACTTAAAAACCTGTTGGACGTTTTAACCTCCCTTATTTTCCAGAGGAACCAAAAGCTGGAATATTTTTAAAGAACAGTAGGTAGAAAAAGTATCTTCTGTGCTCTTCTCTCTGGAAGAGAATATTGCAATTTTTATATTTGGAGGCATTCCTAGGTTTGTGTACCTATACCATGGTTCAGACCCATTTCCAAAGTTCTGGTCCCCAAAGAAACAAAAGAATAAGAATATTAATATTACAATTAACTCTCTTCCTTGGGGACATAACTTTAGAGACAAACTATTTTCCAATATCATCTTCTCTAGCTGCTAGTGCTTGCAGCTCTCTAGTGCTTTATAATCTTCATTTCCACAAACACTGAGCAGATATTGGTGATTTATTCCTGTAATTATTGTGCTCTTGAAGTTGTACCAAATGGAGTGTACTAAACTGTGCTAAACATTGCAAGTTAAATCCCACTGGGCAGGAAGGAGGAAAAAAAAGCTATTGAAGTCTATCTAAAGCACATTCCAGCCGTTGCTTGGCTGTCCATCAAACAAGATGGTCTACAAGACAAAGATGAGAGAAAGAAGCATATGAAATCCATCTTCTTTCAGTGTAGGCAACGCATGCAAGTTATTAATCTAGTGCTTCAAGTTGTCCCCCTTGGACCAATGCTTTAAAATAGGAGCTGATGAGAATTTCTAGGCACAGGAAATTTTGTTGTTTCATTGCAAATTGGAATTAAAACCCTAAGTATTTTAAGAAATTATGAAAACTGGTAAAGCCACTTTCTCTTTGTTACAGTCACAGAGTTGGGTTCTAATGCACCCAGAGATGTGATACTAGTGAAAACTGACATAAAACAAAACCTTAAGAAAAACAAGAGATAATGAGTGTATCCTACCAAACCAAAACATTCTGCATAAATAGAAATAATGGAGCCATCTGTTCTCATAAAAAAGCATATTTGCAGAATTGTTCTTTAACCTAGATGTGAAAGTGCATTTATTTGTTTTATTTGGGACTCCTGACCTCATGGCTTTGGTGTCAACTCACTGTAATCTTAATAATAACTACATGACAATCAGAGGAAGAAAGGAGAAACCAGTTTCCTGGACCTCAGCTTGGTGATTCTGCTTAGCTTTAGATGTAGCCACATTCACATCTGAAGGTGAGTACATCCCTCCACCCTTTGCTGCACCTGGACTCAAATCCAAATGTTGTTATTTCAGCTCAGTCATGTTATGTGTGAAATCACCAGTTACCCATAATTAGTCCTCTCATTAGCAACCATTACACTGCATTTTTCTTTCTATTGTCTTTTCTTCAGCTGTGTTTCCACTTGCATTAACTCAAGAAACACTTAGGGCTAAATCTGATCTCAGGGAGCTGTAAATCAGGCAGCGCTGTAAATCAGGTGTCCATACCAGTGTAACAACCATGTAAATGAGATTGAAAGAGACTTGTAATTTCATTCCATGGAAAGAAAACTCTTTGCTGTTTCAGCAAGTTAACTTAACCTTCCTACTGAGAGATGACCCCACTTAGATGTGAATCCAGGAGGAAGCAGAATGAGCCCAAGCAGCACGTGGTTAGCCCTGAATGCAAAACAGCAACAAGCAGTTCTTCCAGCAAGCTGAAAACCTGACAAGTCGCATCAGCAATAGTTAATGTTCGATTGAATACATTTGAACTGTGATGAAGCCAGCTTTGAGAAGACTATTGCTTTGGATAAAATCACAACTTAAAATGAAAAACTGTGGCATAGGTTCACAGCTGTGTTTCACATCCATGCTCATGAAGATGGCTGTGGAAAGGAAATTAGTTACAAGATATACTCTGGCTTTCCACCCAGAGGCATCAGGAGGGCACACAGGTAGTTCATTAGGGTTCAGGATATATGGCAACTCTTCTGCAAACATTTACTTTATAACTTCTCATGTCAGATACTTGCCAAAACTTCATATCAACACCTATAGTCAATTAGTAGAGACAGAGAGCAGGAAACGCCATCCAGAGTTCTCCCTGGTATTGATCAAACACAACCAAGTGTCATTCTGTGCAATTCCCCCTCACTAAACAAAAGTCCATTAGAATTTCAGAACTGGACATGCCCAAGAGCTGCATTAATCATCTTGTGATGGCACAGTGCAGACTTCAGGCGTGCTGCAAGCTCATGCCTCACAGCTCTAACACAAGCTTCACCAGGAGCTAATCTAAGGATCTCTCGGCTGTCTCTTCAGTGACATGGGAGTACAAAAAGGAAAACTAAAATAAAGAGCTAACTGAAGTGCTCCATTGAAATAAGGACCCTGAGAGTAATAAAACCAGCTTCCCTCTTTCTGCCTTCCATCTCTGTAGCTGAAGAGGTGACCTATACAATAAGAGGTGACCTGTATGATATTCATCATACTGCACATCTATGATGGGCAATCAGAATGCGAAGTCATATATGATGTTTCTGAAAGAGTGGATAACAGAGACAGTGCTGTGATGTTCTGTGTATTTTACAATGCAGGGGGGAGGCTGTGATCCTTAACCCTTCCTGAAATGGCCCATGGCTCTCACCGTGCTTCTGTGTGCCCCAAGTGTCCTCCCAAGCATCCTCACTGGGACAATACTCCCCACAAAGGGTGGTGGGCTGCAGTACTCCCTTACTAAACTCGCCTTATAGTCAAGAATTTTGTTCCACAAATCTGTGCACTCCTTGAGAAACACAGATTGGAAGTGACACCCTGAACCAACCCCTGAAGGGAGGTAGCTTGCTGGAGGAGCAGATCGGAAATGGTGGTTTCCCTTTTCACTTGTCAGAATCGGATTTCTTTGTTGATTGTATGTTTGACACAACGATAGATCTCAGTAATTAATATTTTCTGTCAAGCTCATCTTACATTGCAGAAAGAAATAATTTGAGAGTGTCACTATGATTCATTTGAACTGCTGAACTCTGTATCATTTTTAGAAGGAAAATGCAGGATGACTGTATTTACAGGACAGAAAGCACTGAAAACCACCTATTTATTTTTCTGAGAGCTTTCCTAGGCCACTGTGATAGTTTAACTACAGGTAGACCATGCAGTCCTGCACTCACTCCGCCCACCTTGTGAGATGGGATGGAAATCACAACAAAGGGGACATGGGATTAGGAATGAAGAACAAGGGTGGCTCACTCACCAGTTATGGTCACAGGCAAAACAGACTCAACCTGGGGGGGAAAAAAAAAAGTCAATGTCATTCATTGCCATTCATCCCAACAGCACAATGAGACATAACAACCACATCTTACAACACCTTCCCCTCACCCCTCCCTTCTTCCTGGGCTCAAATCACTTTTTTCTCTACCTTCTCCTGCCCCAGCAGCACAGGGGACAGGGAATGGGGGTTCAGTCAGTTCACCATTACAGTTCTTCCTGGCATGAAAGTCCAGGAACAAGATGTTCCAAAGCAAGCTTCCCATGGAGTCATGGACCTCTTCAGGCTCAGCTCCTGGCTCCAGCATGGGGCATCCACAGGCTGCAGACAGGTCTCCAGTCCAGAGCACCCTCTCACCCTTGCTCTGGCATTGAGCATCTCTTGGGGTCTCAATTTCAGTCATGCTTGCTCTTGGGCTTGGCTTTTCTGCTCCAACATGGAGTCCTCCATGGTCTAACACATGTGTATCTATCTGCTCTGCCATTGAACTTCCATGGGCTGCAGGGAGCTCCTTTGCCGTCTTGTTCTCCATGCAGTTGAACTGGGTGTCTGAGGTTCTCTGTCCTCCCCCTCCTCCTCCTTCCTCCTGCAACAAAGCTCTCTCTTTGTTGGTTGATGGTCATCTTTTGTTCAGGTCAATGGCCTCTCTTCCAGGTTCACCCCACTTTCCTCTTTTCAAGACAGTTCTTCCCCTCAAAAATATGGATTTGCAGAGATGTTTCTCTAGTGCTCATTGGCTCATCCTGGGGGGTGGGGAGGAGGTCTCACAAGGTGGCCCCTTGCCCCACTACCAAAAACAGCCACCAGTTCCCACTCCTCCCCCCGCCCCCGCAAAAAACCCAACACAGGCACACATTGGTACAGACTCAATTTACAAAGGGTGTTTGAAAGCCAGGATACAACTTCAAAATTAAGCACTATGAACATAACAGACCTGCTACTCTTTAAGAGGGCTACATATTCTTCGTGGTCCCTCTGGACATCCTCTTTGCACCTGCTGTGCTCCTCACCTTCCCCAGGTCTTCCTTTCTTGGACTCTAAATACTGTTCAGATTTAATTGACCTTGCTTAATGCACACAAGACTAGATGTGAACTACGTATTTGTCCCTTCAAACCATTTAGCTTTGCATCTCTTCAACCCTTTCATGGGCTGCAACACCTGCAGTGTAAGGACAGTAAAGGTAGTGAGAAACCATGCAAAAGTCTGTTCCTATCCTTTCACAAATATCTGAGCCAGGTCTCGTGCTCAGGAGAATATGGCTGCTCCACATATTTAGGATTTTGAGTTGCCTTAAAAGGCATAAAGTGAATGTAAAATCCTGCACTGAATCAGAAGAGGGAAGAGTGAGAGCAGTGGGCACTAGAGAATAAAAATTCAGGTGTCATGTCCTTCATCAGTCACAGGAAATTGGGGTGAAAGCAAAGCAACAGAAGAGATGCTTAATAAACTAAGGAGCTCACAGGTTTCTTGCTTCCTTGCTCTCTGTTGGTCAGTAAAGCTCAGCAGGCTGAGTTCTGTGCACAGCATCCCCATTTTCAGCCAGACACAGAGGGGATTTTCTTACTTTACCATAACTTTCTAAGGGGTGGTTGGCTGCAGCTGTCTCTCTTCAGCTGTAGCAGTTTCATTATTATTTTCGGTTTCTTAGGACTTGGTACATTCTTTTGTCTCCTTGATCAGATCTGGCAGGTGACATCCAGGCAGCCTAAATTCCACTCATGTCCCAGTACTGATGCAGTCTCTCTGCTCTTCAGCACTGTTTAATCCTTGAATCTCTACAATGTTCTCTGAGATGGCCAGAAGTTTCCTTGGGCATCCATAAGAAAGGCAACACTTTTTGGCTAAACTATTGTGTCTGGGCCTCTGAAGCCTCAGACTTTTATGCTCAGTGAAAGACACACTTGGTAAGGCAGTTGCCACCTCCTTGTAACAGCCAACAGCCAGAGGACTTGGTCTGAAATAACCTCAGCTGCAGGTCTGTCTTTGCTTGAAGGAGTTTCAGTCCATCTCAGCTCAGTACCAGAGCCACCTGGCTAATGTGGGATGGGGTTGCTGGGTGGGTGAGGGTGGGGGGACACTTGCTGCCTTTCCTGGGACATTGAATAGGCAGGAGCACAGGAATGACAGGGCAGTAGGAGAGCACCTTAGAGGGAAAGTGACTGTAGCTCCCAGTTTGGACACTCAGATGCTTGTGCGTGGTCTGGAGCTGATCAAGTTGGATCTTCTCCTGGCTGCACTTAACCCAGCAGGGCCTCATGTCAGATGCTGACAGCTGAACTACAGCTGAGGCTGGTGCAAGGCGAAATTTCACCACTATTCAGGAGAGTTGAGCCCACTGAACCAGCTGAAGGCAAAATTGCTGTGTGAACCTGATGTTTACTTTTCAGAAAATATTTTAATATATACATTAAATTTCTTCAGTTTAGTTCTGACTATTGATTTGCCTTACACCCACAGAAATGGGGCAGCAATCAGACAGGCAGAAATTAATCCCATGAGATTGGTTCAATGTCCTCCAGAGCATTAGAATAAAACTTGAATAGAGTGCAAAAGGATCTACAGCTAGTACAGTTACACTAAAGTGGAAGAAAGAAATTTTCTCACTCATCAGAAGTGTCCTAAAATAAGCACAGGGATATCAAAGTCAATTAGGGAGACAGTGACGTAACTGAAAGACATAATAAGCAGCCTTCTGTGATGCAGTTTATGAACAATTTATCACCATACTTCAGCTCCAACAAGAATATAGTCCAACAAGCTACTGGCTTCAACTTTACCTTTAGATCTCTATAACCGACTCATACTGATAGAGTCAGGACCCGACAGTGGAGATAAAATGAACTATTTCTAATTACTCAAAATCAGTGAAGGGTTTTCTAACAAACACATCAAATATATTAAACTGAATTAATTTTCTTTTATGGATTCCCAGCACTACTAAAATCAGTGGATCAGTGGAGCGAAAAAAAAAAAAAAAAATTCTCTGTGAAGTGACAGCATAAATCAATAACCAGATACAAATGTGAAGATAATTTATGCTCATTTTGAATCCCACTGGAGTTCTTTTCAGCTCAAGTATTCCTAATGTGCTCCATGGTCTGTACAGGACTGGAGATGGTCTGAGAGGCATGCTCAGAGGGAGGAAAGGAGATTTGTGGGAGCTGACAGCACGCAGGGAGGGATAGAGTGAGGACACCCAGCCCAAAGGCTTGAGTAGGACTGTGGATGGTAAACACAACCCAAAGCCAAAGGGACTCTGAAAATGAGCTCCTCACCCAGGCCAGGACAGAGTGAGCAGAACTAGGGTTCGTCATCAAGGGTCAGACCCCATTGCATGAAGAGCCTGTCACCAAGTAAAGGGATGAAGATGATTTGCTCTGCTACAGTCATGGGGAACATGGCTGCACCATGCAGAGATGCCATCTTGGAGCTGTATTGGCATGGCATAATTACTCAGCCATTGAGTCCTGGCCTATGAAGCATCATCTTGATGTGACTAAACTGTTTCCAGCTGTACCAACTTTTAGGGAAGCAGTTGGGGTGCCTACGATCCCCACCAGCATAGGAAGGGAGTACATTAAGATAAAATACACTATAAAATAAGATGTCCACTACTGGAGGCAGGAAGGGAGCATGTACATGGTGCACTAAATTAACACAAACCCCATGTTTACTCTAAAAGATTATTGCAGCAGTGGAGGAATTTGAAGAGTCTGTTCCAGACAAGAGAAGCCAGGGTGAGTGTGCTGGAAATGCACAAACATATCAAATATGAAATGTACAGACACTTGAGAATGGCTTTGTCAAGGAATAAACAGACAAGTGCACATTTAAGACTTCCCTGATCTTTTCTTCTACAAATCAAGAAGATATACAGCAGAGACAAGCCTGGGTCTGGTTTCCAGTGAACCAGAGGCCCAAAGTAGCCCATGGGTTTGTTTTACTTCTGATTCCAGACTCACATTCCTGGCTCTTAGGAATGAGGCTTCTCAGGGAGACATTTAAGAGCAGGGCACAGCAGCTGGACAAGATGTTTCTCTCTCCAGGATTACAGAAGATGAAACATCATCAATGAAATGGAATTGCATCAAAGTCAAATCTCCTTTTCCCATTGCAAAGACATCTTGAGGGTTCAGACTCTTTGATGTGACTGGTGAAAACACCAACAGACAAGTGGTCCCAAACTATCATTACGGTGATTTGGATAACAAGCCATCAAGTCCCTGCTTCACACCCAAATTTTTCATCCTGAATGACCCTGAGCACTAACAACATGCCAAGGTCACTTTGAGCCAGGCCATCCCATTAGTGCTGAACTTCATGGGTCACAAGAGAGGGAAACAGATTACATGACATTCAAGCAACCTTTGGCTTTCTATTCTGAATGACCACACTGTGTGGCAAAAAGCCTGAAGTGACTGTCCCAGCTGTGTATCAAGTCACCCTCAGTATTCTGCAACTCAACCAGAGGTGTTATGCAATTATAACACCCAAGGCAATTCCTACTCCAATGGTACAAGGAAGAAATATAGACTGTGATTTCCACTGTGTAGGCTGGAAAGAAAAATGCTGGAGAATTCTGACTGAGCCACACCACACAGGAGAAGCTCGTACATGGTATTATGGTCATGAGGAACACCAGGTTTGTTGGTACCTCTGCTGCAGACCAGTTCTGAGCATGCAGCCGGTCTAGCCCTCTCTGCTACTCTGCACGGTTTAGGTCTGTGACGCAAGAGAAGTCAGTCTGAAGCATCACCCTTCCCTTGCATTTAGCATGTCTGTGGTGTGTGCACACCATGGATATTTGTCCAGCATTTCCAGAGGACCAAAAGCCAGAGCTGTTCAGTGAATGATCATTGCCTAACACAGCACAGTGACAGGCTGCCTTTAGGAACAGCAGAGTTGGCAGGTTGAAATGGGTGGCAAAACTGGAGATCTGACGAGTAGCATGTGCAGGGATTTGGGGACAGGACTAACAATCGTACTTGCAAATGTATTCTTCAGAACAGGATTTCTGACCCTAGATTTTGGAAAAAAGACACCTCTTCTCATACCACTAATTTTCTCAATATGGGATAAAGCAGAGGATTCCTTGGCCCCCAGCTGACTTGTCCCAGCAGAGGCAAACAGGAAGACTGTCTTCTGTTGCATGATAAGCAACGAGATACATGACGGAGATGTGGACTTTAGTTCGTGTGATGGGAACCAATTCCTTCACAAGTCATCTAATGGAGATAAATTCTTCCCACCATGCTAAATGAAGGGAGCACTTATGTTTGTTTAAAAGCTACAACATCTCCCCTTGCTCAGAGTGTCCTCAACTTCTCTGTCCTGTTTCCATTTGTTAAGCTGCTCAACTTCTCTATCCTTTCCTTCTTATGAAGACTGGTTCATTTTGTCACATACACTCCTGGTTATAAACAAAGTAACAGTAGCTAAATGTGCTGGCAGATGCAACATTCATTATTTTGAGTTTCTTAGCCCAAAAATCACAACAAAAAAACAAAGCTGAAGAACTAATAATTTTAGTTAGACCAGCAAAGTGAAGGACTGATACATTCCCTAATGAGCAACAAATTAAAATAAGCCTAAAGCAACAAGCAATTTCTGACTCTTCCACATGTGTTTTTATTTCCATGTCTCTGGTGTCTACCTACAAGGAGGAGTGTGTCAAAAGCTTCCCTTAACTCTGAATTTCAAGTCTGAATTAAATTATTAATGTCAGCAGAAGCTCCATCACACTTATTTAGCTCATGCAGTGTGGATCCTGCCTGAGAGGCTGCCTGCCTGAACCTGGACAGGAGAGCCTTCCTCATGAAGAACCCCATAGGAACTGGAGAGGTCTTGGTCAGCATGAGAGGGTTCAGCCTCAGCCATGTGAGGGTGTCTGAAAATAAAAGCCTGGCTGCTTCAGTTCTTCCTGAGAATGGACTACCAGGTCTCACATCTCCTGTATAACTTTCCCATCATATTCTATGGTATTTCTGAAAGACCAGCGGTGCTCTGAATTTTCCCTTTTGTGCTCAAGATAAACTAAGGGAAGCATTAAGTCAGGTGATATTGCAGCAATGAAGAATAATCAGAAAGTATAGGAAAACATACAGACTATGCCACAGCACTTCCCTACTGCCACAAACTTTGGGTCATTGATGCCAACAGGACATTCAGTCCTGTCTTCCCTAACGCTGACAGCCCACAGCTGCAGGGTCATTACAGCAGTGAATTTGTTCTTACACCCCTACCTGCCTGCAAGCCTGCGAGTAAATCCTGCTGCTCGCTTTGGCAGAGAAACTGTTCATATCCCAGTCATCAGCCTGCTGCTATACAGTCAAACCTGAACAGCTCTAGTGCTCAGCTAGCAGTAATTGAAGCCACACATTATTCTTTGCTACTTCACTTCTCCATCACAGCCCCAGCAAGGCTTGTTCTCCACTCTGGTGTCAAAAAGGGACAGAGAGCACAAGTTCAACTCGGGAAATGTTCCTCAGATAAGTTCTGCTTTGTAAGTGTTTGGTCCCTGCTTGACTTTGTTCATTGCTATCTGAACTACCTGAAAAGAAATCAAATGCAGCCTTTCATAACAACAGGGTATTAGAAGAGGATTTGACTTAAAAATACCTCCAGTACCTAAAAATGGAGTTTTGTACTGACTGCAGCAAGTCAGTGAAACCTAAAATTCGAGCCTAAAATTCTAGGCTTTAAAGGGATGATTTTCCACTTGAAGATTTTTCAATTTCAACATATAATTCTTTTGCTCAGTTTGCTGAGGGTCAGGCTTGTCTTATGAAGAAAGTTGTGCTGCTCCTCCACCTCTTGTTCTGGGGGCTCCAGTCAGAATTGCATGACACCTCACCCTGTGTCACCTTTCAGTATAGCGTGACTCCATTATAAATGTCATAACAAGTAATATATAGTATGTGATTGTTTTTCTCCAGCAGTAGAAAAAATACTTTACAAGAATGAGAGGTTTTAGATTAACAATGGTTAAACTGTTCTCAGCTTTGGCTCAAGACTCCAAAACCAACTGCACTGTGTACTTTAGCAGGTTCTGGAAAGTCCAATATCTTTCTTTTTTATTAGTATTATTATTTCTAAACATTTTCTATATTCAGCCTTCACTAGGAGTGCTGAGGCTACAAATGCCTCTTGGCATCTGTAGATAGTAATATCCCTCATTCTCTGATGGCAATGTACTTTTCAAGCCTCATATTCATAAATCTTCCAAATGCCCGGGACATAACTAAGTACTACTGTGTACCACAGTGGTAACCTCAGGCATAAAGAGGTTAAGAAACTTTTCATGCATTGCCAACTGAGTCAGAGGTGGATATTGAACCTCCAAGTCCTGATATCTCTTTTTTTTTTTTCCAACCACTCAGCAGCCATCCCTCTCCCAGTAACCCAGGAGTCTGGTAATTACACCAAGATTCCCATCCTTTAGTTGCTGATTCTTTTTCTCCCCTTCAGCAAAATCATTAACTTTTAAGATTTAGCCCATTGCTTAAGTAAAATGGAAAAGCCATTTAAAACTCTTAGCACAGAGGACCTGGATTTTCAATAAGGAAAATTCACCTCCGTGAGAGGGAGATGGGGCTGATTCCTGCACCACTCAGTTGCTGTCTTCCCTTCTAAGGATCCACCCTGCAAGCAAACATGATCTAGCAACCACCCTGCTGCCTTGCAGCCACATTTGGATACTCAGCCTGATCCCAACTGTATGTTACAACACCAGTGAGACAGTGGGAGGAGGTGAGATTTCACAGCAAGGTATAGGAAGAGAGAGGAAGAAAGAAGGAAATGAAGCGCAGTAGGAGCACCACCAAAAGGCCATATCTGCTCAGCTGAAAGCTATTTGAAGGTCCTGGTTCAGCACCTTCTTGCACTCCCCTTTCAATCCCTCTTGCACAAATGAGGACAGGCATTTTATATTGCTTTGGCTCCCTGCCTGTATTGGGCACATGGTCAGGCTGGATACTCATGAATTCGGCCAGAGGCCTCTAAATTGAATTCATGCCTTTTCCAAAGCAATTTTTATAGGGTGACACCACCAGGTGTATTTTTCATTTTAAAACAAGAAGGCTATTTTAACAGGGATTAATTCTGGACTGGAAGAAAAAAAATGCTAGAACTAAGTTTTAGATATTAAAATTTTCATCATTTTAAATCAAGGTGTGTAAAGGCCACCATCCACCGCATTTCTTTGTGCCATGCTCTATTGCTTCAGCCACTCAGTCTTGTTTCACCTCAAGCATCACTCACACTCCCACAGTTTTGTCATAGTCCAGTGCTGTGGCTAAAGCTAAGACACATCAAAGTCTTATCCCTTCAGGTTATCAAACACATGCCCCAAAAGGCAGTGTACAAGGGCTGTCTTCTCAACTGAAGACTCCTCCAGGGTCCAACCGAGGCTTTCCTGGGCTGGAGGTCTGAAGACAAGCTTGTTTAGTAGGGAGTTGCTTTACTTTGCGATGTAAAGTAAATAACTGCACAACCCATCCAGTGGGGAGGTGGCAGGAAAGAGGGTACTAACCACCTTTGACTTCTCTTTGAAGGCTCCATGAGTTCAATGGCTGCTCTGGTAAGAGTGGTCCTCAGCTTGCCATTTACAGTCTCTGATACAGAAAGAGCAAAAGCCACACTAATAGGATGATCTCTCCTCGTTTTATCTCCTTCCTTACAAGCAAAGGTGGCAGAAACAATGCCATTCCTCACAAGTCTCAGCAGCAGGGGCTACTGCAGGGAAACAAGAAGCTAGGTGTTGAGGAAGCTGCCCTGAGAAATCACCTATGGGGATACTGAGAGGCTCAAGTTATCTGACACAGATCACAGAAAGAGCTGAAGTACCAGAGATGCAAACCTCTGCCAAGTTCCTAGCTCTAAAAATTGCCCTTTGATCTCTTCTCGTCCCATAACCTCCCTCCCCCACTCCTTTATTTGAAGGAAACATTAGTGATCTCAAATGTCAAAAAAAAAACCCAGTTAGCTACAGCTGTCCATCAAAAGTGGCTTCAAGAAGGTTGTTACAGATGGGAAGACTAGAAGAAAGCAAGGGTTATTGGTATCTATCCCAAAATCCAAGAACCAGCTGATACAGTACCTGCCAAGTTATCTGCAAATTTGGACGCCAAGCAGATGTACCCCCGGCTCTGCCTGAAGTCTACTGACTGAAGTAAAGGAGCAGGTGCTTTGTACAGACCTTATTACCAAAGAGGTTAAAAGATGACAGCTGTGAGAAAATGAAGCCATTCTCTATGGAGTAGTTGCTGAAGGAGTGGGAGAACATGTCTTAGAAAGAAGCCCTGTTGCAGTTTTATTACTCAGGTGTGAAAGGAAAATTGTATATCCAGGTGACATGCTGCAATGTTGGTTTTTTGCATTTAAACTCACTCTTCTTTTTAAAGGGATGGAGAAAACGTGCTTCTTGCAGTGCAGCTAAAGGGAGACCTCCTCTCCAGTGAGTCTGTCTGACTAGGCTTTTGCTGTGTTTGGTGGCCAAGGCTGTCACTGCAGGTTCAAAACCCTATGCTGGGATTAAAATCAACTCTAAGCAGATGCCTGAAGACTCCTACTCCATCTGAGGGCATTTTTTGCAGAAGTTCTGGCTGACTATCACCAATATTCTACTAATTCATTTTAGAAAGTATAGGTCCAGCAGACAAATTGCTTGGATTTGCAGAAAAAGGCCTAGACCATTCCAATTCCTGTTAAAGAAAGTGCAAACCAGCCTAAAAAAGACAGACAAAAAAGACAGGTCAGGCAGCAGAGCAACTACATGATTACAGATGCACTGAGGGAGTTATGGTCTTGGCAAAATTAAAAGCAATTAAGACAATTACGTGATTGTCCTAACAGAAAGCAAAACCAGCTATGTTTAGCAGAGTTATTGTTGAAATACTAAACAGAATGTCTCTGCCTTACACCATGCTAAGACACCACTTCATGCTCTATTTTCATCATCCTGGACTGTCCCTGAGAATAAAGCATTTTGTCTGATTTTTTTGATATATCCAAGCAGGTTTGTAAGGAGAGAAGGTGACCGGTGACCTTATTTTTTAGCTATGTAGCAACACAATAAAAGTCTCAGACTTTGGGCCTGTTACTGCTTGCATGCAATGGACAGTAAATATTTCATATTTATTTCTTATCTGGCTGCAGAATTTGATTTCTGACTGGTTGCTTCTTTCTGCTTTCTCCTGGCATGAAAGAGCAGCCAAATTTTAATACATGAACAAGGCTGTTTTCTGGAACTCCTAACGACTCCGTTCTCTGAAGTGTGCAGTGCTTGCACTCAACCACCAGGTTTGGGACTAGGAGAGAATTTTCCCTCCAGGTAAGATTGGGAGAAAACGTTGAGGCATTTTGGGCTTGTGTCTATCATGTGCCTTATATCTCTACCATAATCATAAGGGGAAATCTGTTTATCAGGTGCTCTAGTATCACAGGAGTGTAGAACACTGGCAATTACCACAACCTCTTCTGTCCTCTTTTTGCCATACACTTACGGCATTTGATCATCTACTAAAGGTCTTACCTTGACCACAAATGGGGCATGTTTACATTGCTGGTGGGAGGAGGAGCCCGTGGACTTTTCTCAGCTAGCTGCCTACTCTTAGTGTTCTGCTCTTTCAAACAACAATAAGACAAAACATTACCAGGCTGCTAACATTATATTGCAGCTATATATGAACCTGTCAATTCTAGTGCATCAAGTGAACCTACATAAAAACCGGGTTCAATGCATTACAAAAATGCTCGGTAGTATCTATACTTTTCCTTCAATCATGCTATTCTGACAGTGCCAAGAACCCAACTCTCAAGGGTTTGAAAAAGCAGGAAGAGGAGCAAACTTTTGCTAAAAATGTTCAGATATCGATTGCTTCAAGGTATGATAGCAACATCAGATTTTCCTTAGTGCAGGAGTAACTTCACCCAGCATTTTAACCATGTGGTTAAAACAGCTGCTCTTTTAGAAGCCAGTCTTTTATGAGGACTTTATTTCCCACTCATCCTGATTACCACCTCCTGCCTTGCAGATTCTCTACAGCAATGGCTAACATTACAGTGCCAGTTTACATAGCCTATTTTACAGGGAATTCAGTTTCAGCCTCTGAAAACAACAACTATTACATGGAAAGATATCTCAATTATTTTGCACTGAAAAACACCGTAGTGAGTGTGTTGAGTGTGTAGTCTGATACCTTTTCATTTTATTCTCTTTTATATATGGATATAAAACCTATAATGTCAGTGTGTGGGTCTAGTGACACTCCAGTACACATGTATTGAATAGTTCTTTATAGTAACAACCATCCTCTAAAAGTCTTTTCTGCTGTGCTTTCTCCAGTGCCTAGGAGAATCATCTATGATCCATAATTGGAAGCTTCCTAGAAGAACTAATTAATAATATAATGATGTTATGGATAATGGAACAAACATTCTAACATGCACACAAATAAGACACAAATACACTTCCCTTTAAACAATCACTGAACTATCTCACTATATTTTAGAGCAAAGATTTCTGGAAAAACTTCTTGATTACTTTAAATATCATGGGAATTGATTTTGAAGCTATTCACTAGTACACTGGATTCATTTGTTAATGGGCATTGGGAATAGTTCCTGGGTGCTGAATAATACACAATCCTGAAAGTATGTGAATCTTTCTAATGTCCATACTTGGTAGCAAATAAAATATTGATGCTCTGGAAACAGATATCAGTGTAAAATACTTTGTGTTCACAGTATTGAATATTAACAGCAGGATATAGCAGAATACAGGAAGACTGTGTTAACAGTTTCTAGACCCCCCTAGAAGCTGGTGGTTGATGGCCCTTTACAAGCTAATATAGACCATACTAAGCATTTTCAATGCTGTTTCAGCAGGCAAGATTAAAACTTGATACTGAAACCTGTCGTCCACAGTTAGGTTTCAGTAAGCCCAAAGCTAAGGCAACAACCCCAGGGAGGAGAGTGGGAAGGGACTCTGTAGTTTAAGGAAACCTTCACTTGAGGGTGGGAGTGTGGGCTTGTGGCTGGGAAACATGCTTGACCACATCTCATTTGTGTGTGGGGTCCCCAGGTGGCTTCTGTTCACACCCTCCTCCTGCTTGGTGCAGTTGAGAGGACAAGCTCACTGTAAAAACACCATCTCTGAAAATACTGTGCTTTGGCCATTCTCACCAGCAGTTGTGTCTAGTTGGGCTCTCCCTGCCTTTGCTTTCCTCAGCCTCTGCTTTTCTGACCTACAGTACTGAGCTCATTGGAAAGGGTAAACCAAACAACGCAACTGAAAATAGTCACAACAGTGATTGCTCATCCTCTGCAGACTACTGGCTGTGCTAGGGCTGCCCTGCGAGCAGACATTCCAGTGTGACCAGAGTCCATTAATTGTTCCTTTAAAAAAATTAGTCAAGAGCCACGCTGGAGAGCTGAGAAGCACTCCGGAAATCAGTGCAATCAGTTGGTCCAGTGGTCAGCAAGGAGCTTGTTTTCCTCACACTAGGTGACACATTTCACATGTGCTTTTGACAATTACTAGTCACAAAGCCAGAGCAAGAAATACAAATATTTGACCTGCAGTCCTTGAAAATATCCTGCAGCAAGGCACCACTTGGCCTTCTGCCTCCATTAGATATGGTCTACCACCTTGATGGATTGAATTGCTCATGCCCTGAGCAAATACATTGACAATGACACATCCATTAAGTTCTTGGGGTCACCATTGACTGCACTGCCCCAGTCAAGTTCATTCAAAGAAACATTTGTCATGCTTATACCTGCCAGTGCTGCAGGGCTGTAAGTGAAGAACAGCATTGACAGTCTGTTAATCAAAGGCCAGGAGAAAATAAACTAAGAATCTTCAGCAATCCTCACTAGCAGCCCTTTACCTTCTGAGCAGGCTGCTTGTTGGGGTGAGCTCGTTGCCTACTCCAGCAAAATACCATCTGCAGAGTGTTTTACTTTGCCACAAGTGAAAAAATCAGCAACAGCCTTGGCACCATGCAGTTTACTCTAGCAAACCTCTAGTTTTCCACCATGTATTCCAGTGCTGTGCTATGAACTCCCAGGATCTAAAGATCTTAAAGCTGAGTGGCTGGCATATCATACTATATATCCAGGCATTAAAGCCCCCGTATAAACTAGTACCAATGGTTTTTTGAACCAAGCCCACTTTAAATAGGCACATATTTATTTGGATTGCAAGCCCACTACACACATAATTGTTTGTACAGTGGTGGATATGAAAGTTATTTCAATATAAATGTCCTCTCATACCAAGCGACCTAGCTCCAAGCAAACCAAGAAGCTTGATATGATGTCTATGATTAGTATTCAGGTTCTTCTGAATGGACACCAAAATGCTGCCAAGCAGAAAGGGTTCCATTAGACAAGAGTGTTCTACTGGGTCATGCAGTTTCTGAAGAAAAGAAATTGAGACTGTCTGGCAATAGAAGTATTGATGCTTTTTCCCAGCAGGAGCTCTTTTTCACCTTTGCACACATCCATGATTTTGAAGAACAGGTGCTGGAGAATAGCATTTGTTAGCTGTCTACAGAGGTAGCCTGAGTGGGCAGTCAACCCCAGCTATTTTCTTTTCATCAGTATGTGAACCAATGCATAACTAACAACTGGCATTCAAGGCCAAAACTCTTAGTTTTGAATCTTCTTGTTCAAAAGATAACACTTACTAATTACAAATACACTGATTTTTCAGTGAATTACTAAATCTGCAACAACAGTAGCGAGCATCTGTCCATTTTGAACTAAAACTCTGTATTTCAAATACTAGAGACTCAGCAAGAAAGTAGCATTTCTGGATAGCTCTCAATCTTGATTACAACAGTATAAATTTGAGGCAAATTCTCTCATATGGTCAATTAATCCAGACTGCTACTAAAACAACTGAGAACCCAAGAGCCATGGAATGTCTTTATAATGCTAATTTAATTATAATCAGCTTTGTTCTCTTAAAATACTCATTGTGCAATTCCATATAATAAGGCAACATGTAAATTTACTGTGGTATTATTTCTTAGTGTTTTCATTTGTAATCTCCCAAGATACAAGTAGTAAAAGAAAGCATCAGTTCCTAGTGGTTAGAGACACAAACAGAAGATCCGCTGTCTAGTTTCAGGTCTTGCCTTTTACATTTGCCTGGTGCACAAGGTCAGCACTTTGAAACCCACCTATCTGTGTTATTAAGAGTATACAACATGAATGAAAATACATTTAACTGAAGACCTGACTAAAGAGGTTGAGTATGAGATTAACTTCTCCTGAGGTCTCTAAGAATCTGTCATTAGAATGGCTACCATACATCCACCTAGCCAGCCTCCTCCGAAGCTAATACCTACAGACAAATGACAAGTTTTCTTTTCATGCATTTGCCCATTTCCTGAACTGTCTTTTCACTTCCTACACTTTCCATTTCAGGTCACAGTATTTAATTCCCTCAGTAAAGTTATTGAGTCATTTCATTATTCACTTCCTTTCACATTAATGCAGGTGACGCATCAAGCCTCCATGCTAATCCCCCTCCCCATCTTGGTGTGGCAGCTCCCAAAGAAATGAAAAGTTCCTACAGAAATCTCACTCCAGTATTTCTGATTTGGCACATTTAGGTGAATTCAACTACTGGCTTGTGTAACTAAAGAAGATAGAATCCCTTGACAATAGCAGAGTTAGAGGCCACAGGCATTTCTGAGGCACTGTCTGGCAGATAGTTTGCATAACATTAAGTGTTAGAAAAGGACAAATACTTGTTGGTTATGGAGTTTATGTTACAATATCCTTATAGGGCACCTGAAATGTGGGGGCACTGCCTCCTGAATAAGTGACTCCCACCAGAGGAGGGAGTATCTACTTTTGAAAACATTACTTTCTATTTTAGTTTGAGGACAGCTTTGCTGGTTTTCGTTGTTGTTGCTATAGCTGACTGATCCTATACTCTGGTGATATGTTATTCTCCCTCGCCTGCCTTCACCAATCATGGTATGTCTGTCAAAAGTGTTAGAATCAGTTGGCACAGTCACACCGTGAGTGGGAACAAGCCAGGTCTTTTGGAAATCCTATGAATTTTCATAGCACAGAAGGGTTAGCTACAGAACCTGGCTGAAAATTTAGTGCTTTTCAAGAGATCGGAAAAATCGGTCAGCACTTAACAAGTTTGAATTATTGAGGCTGGAGGTAAAGAAACCCACCCAATAACAGAAAAGCAGTCAGTCACAGAGGACAATTGTGAATTCTGCAAAAGCAAATGGAACATTTAATAGACTTTTTGAAAGCTCTGAATGAAGTCACAAAGTCCTCAGACATTGAATTAAAATACCTACAATAGCCTGTTCAGAAATGGAGCCTGGGATGTTTTAGAAGTTGAATAAATGGCAGACGTCATACTTGGTGCCAAGACTTCAGTTCCAACTTTTAGTTGCTTCACTTCAATATTGTCTAAATTTACTTTTTTCCTGTGTATTGAGATTTAGAAATTACATTGCTGTGCTGGCAAGAACTGTTATTAGGTTCTGAAAAATTCAATCATGCAGAAGGGAGTGGGGTGAAGGGAGAAATGTATGCCAGGTTATTTATTATCTCTCTATAGGAGCCCAGTATTTTGTCAAGGCAGCATCCTAAGGAAAATTTCATTGTAGTTATAAAGACAAGATGACAATGGAAAACCCAGTTAAAAATCTGGAAGTTCTCATAGTAGCTCTTCCATTCAGTCTAGTTTTATTCAGCTAAACATCTTCAATATATGCTGATCTAATTAAGAACCGGTGAACAGCTATTAATAGAAATGTATCTTGGAAGTTAATAGTGTGGGCTTTATGCCCCTGCCTAGCAAAGCTGATATGTTAGAATTAATAAGAGTATTAATGTTAAAGAGTGCTACCACACTTGCGAAGGCAGGTGAGTAACTCCATGTGGGTAGGATCTTCTCATCCAAGAGCCCCTGTAAGCACTAATGGTGCCCCTCTGCCTCCATGATGCAAAGGATTATCATTCAGTTTCAAAGGGGTTCTAAGGATGACTGGCCTTCAAAAAACACAGATGGGAAAGAGTGATCCAGAAAGAGAAGCAGTTTGTGAAGCAGCATCTAATAGTCATCATCTCCTCCACCCTACACACGGCCCTGTCTAGCTGCTACATGCCTTTGAGCTCAGTTTTAAAAATAAATAAATAAAGTCATGGCCTCCACTAAAAGAAGCCAAGCAGAGACTAAGCACATTGCAGGGCGTGACTGGAGGCATTCTGTGCAGATGCAGATTCTAAGGCACTGCCCAAAATATCGAGTGCAGCAGACATGACTTCCAGTCCAGTCAGGATAGAGAGAGAATATCTTCTCAGGTTTGGTACCACAGCCTGGTGCTACAGAAACTCAGCATCTTCCATGGTAGAAGGAAGAAGGGAAGGAAGATGGCAGAAGAGAAGGAAGGGAACTCAGTGAGACTAAATTATTAGGTCAGCTGAACAGAAAATCAAATGCAACACAGATCAAGAAACCCATGATTCATTTCTTCGTGTTGCTTATCTAAATGTAAGACATCCAAATCTGCCTTTCTGTTCTTTGGCTTTGATATTTTTTGCTGTTTCTACACAAAATATCACAAATGACAATGGAATAAAAATAAGACTAAAAAGGCTGCTTGTTCAAGTTTTACAACGATAAGTGCTTTTTTGACAAAATCAGAAAATTTTGCAGGAAGGTATAAATTTCATCAGTGCTTTCACTGGGAAATTACATTTCACTGTGATACATTCAAATCACTTTGTTTCAATAGAATAATTTTAGCTACTATTGTGACAAGCAGAAATAAGAGAAAAATGTTCTAAATTACCATTACGAAGCATTTCAAGAAAGCCATTTCAATGTTTTGGGAATAAAAAATTTCCCAAACTTCAGCTAGCATTTAATTTTGACTTCTAATGTTGGTTTGAAAATAAAATTGTAAGTTTCCTGCAGAATGAAAATTCATTTCTCTGACCAGCCACCTTCAGTACATTTCAAATGTAATTCAGAGGAATGCAATGGGCCTTTTTTTCACACACCACTACGGGACACTGCTCCAGTTGTCTCCAGGCCTATTCCCTTGCCAGAACTTTCACTTCTTTTCGCAGGGCAAGCACTAAGGAATATTTCACAGATGACATCAGAGCTACACACACAACATCAGCCTGCAATAATAGCCAGGAGAGGTCTTGGTCACTTTAAAATGTTACAAAGTCAGGTTCAGGCAAATCTAATAAACTAAATAAAAGGAAACCTATTTCAGAGAGCACTAGAGGGAAGAAAAGGAAGGGAAAGAGAGTTAAGGGAACCCATTTACCTGCTGCAGGCTTCAGTTGGTCTTGCACAAAATTTGCAGAGACAGGATGGGTCACAAATGCTTTGTCCCTTTGTTTGATAATCTCAATAACTTAGTCTCATACCTTCCATTAATTATTTTTTTTTTAAAGTCCCTTGTATGTGAGAAAGAGGGGAGGGAGACACCCCTGGGAATTTTAGTTTGTGTGCAGAGACACTCCCTTTACCCACGTACTTGATGTTCCTTTCCTTCCTAAGCAGACTCTGCTTTTCTGGGAGGGGGGGTGCCTTATATAAGGCACTTTAGAAAGTTTTTTTTTTTCTGTGGAGAACAGATCAGACAGGTATTTCTGGGGCCTCTAGCCTGCACAAGCTCACCACCCCCACCTGGGCAGTGAGAGCAATGGAGTTGAAGCACCTTGGGGGATTTGCACAAAGGGGTTTATTTGAAGAATCACTTCCCTTCCAACACACTCAAGGACTTGCACAGTCTGAGGGCATTTGAACGTTCCATTTTTTCCCTTACTGATAAATGTCATATATCAAAATAACGCTTTATCAGCTGGGGGATAACATAGGGATAACCAGAAATTAACATCACACACTACAAAAATCCTGAGCAAATGTGCCCAAGAGAAAGGGGAGAAGGCAGCATGCACATGCAGAGGCTGTGATGCACAGCTCTGCACTGGGGCAGCACCAAGGCATGTTGTTCCACTCCAGTCACTGGGCATCATGAGAAAACCAGCTTAGATTCAAATGGACTGGGACCCAAATGTGTCCTTTTGGTGCCACACACAGCCCTGTGCAGGGACAGGCATACAACAGGGGGGAATAGGCTGCTCCTCTACTTTCTGTGCTGCTCCATCATATAAAAGCCAAAAAGTTGGTGTTTGATGACTTCTGCTACCTCCAGGGACCTCAGCATGCTGCCTGGCCCCTCAAGTGGGCTGCATGCCAGGAAGTCAAAATGATACCATTTAAGGGAAGCAGAGAGGTTGTTAGCAGCCAAGAGGCTGCCGCTGTGACCTTTACCAGTACACACAGTATCCTTCTGTCCCCATCCTGCCTCTGTATCAAACCACCCCTTCTGTACAGCAAGGAGCAAGGTCCTTCAGCCTGCCCCTCCAGAGGTCCTTGCACTGTCAGCAAAACCTACGGGATTGTTTAAAGCATCACAAGTTTCCTGCAAGGCTTTGTCTCCTCACCGAGTTACCTCTGAGTTAAAATGGGTAGGAAATGGGTGAAGTAAAGTTAAAGGGTTTGAAAAAGGCCACAAGCATGAACTTGAGGACAGTGGAAGGAAACAAATAACCAAATGTCTTTCTGAACAGATTTCAGAGATGGCTGCACCGCACCGAATGTCACTTTCCGCAGAGGGGCACATTGCCAGGGTGTGGCTGGGGCACACATCTGAGTGGTTCTGAGTCCTGTCTCTGTCTTTTCTGGTGTGAAAGACACATTCCTTCTGCAGGCTGTGCAACAGCAACAGATTACATTTGCTTTTCATAGGCATCTGTCCTGAATATCAGCTCGAATGCAGAGCTACAACGTTGACAAACCAATCAGCAGCAGGATTTTATTTCCCAGCCTCTTTAATTGCAGTGTTAACTTGTCAAATACCACAATATCACTTTCCCATGACCTTTGCTGTTAACCAGAGATTTCAGGGCAAATTGGATTGCTTCTCAAGTTCAGCAGCAGCTGTGGAGAGCAGCCGATTGCATTAGGCAATCTGCAACCAGAGGGACTGACTCAAAAGCACTAACTCAAGTGTGAAATTTGCCTTCCCCTCTCCTCTTAATGAGCCCTGAGCATTTAAAACTGCTGGATCTACTTTGATGTCACCATACAGGGAGGGGGGGATAGCTGAGCTAATATAGATCATGGCATATTCATTAGTTATGAATATTCATTAAGTGGGCTAGCCAGTGCTAATATGGTCCTGTTTGGGAGGGTCTCAGCAGCATGACAGAAGGCTCTTCATGAAGCAGAATTCTTTTTAGAGGACAAAGTATCTGGGAGAAATAAAAAACTGTCTAAAAGGCCTGAATGTTATACACATCCACATCCTGCTAGGAGATTTTCTTCCAGGGGGTATGTGTATCTGATGTCCATTACCTTGAACTCTGCTCTGTTTTTATATCCCATTCATGCTTCACGTCTTAAGCATGCAAGCACATATAAACCTAGTGCTGTTTCAAGGCCATGCAACAGTGCAGATTCAAAGGAATTATTGTCTGTGGTCATATCACAGCTCTGCTGACTTTTGTGTGCATTTCTGTTCTAAGGGATTGTCCAGTTCACAAAATTAAAGGATTGTCCCAAAGAAAATTTAAATTTTCCACCCAAGCGACAGCCAAAAATAATTTAGAAATAGTTAGAGTTATTATGTTCAACATTACCAATCTGCCATTTTATTTCATGTTTTTACAAGAAAAAATCCACACAATGGGAATATGACAGACAATAAGATAGAAAAAATACTTGGAGAAATTGAGAGCTTATAAGAGAGAGAGGTAAAAGCATCTTCAGCCCTTCCAAAAACACTTTCTGTTGACAGATGAACATGGCTGCCCTCTTCACACACTCCTCAAGGAGAGGCTGCCAGAGTCAGACATAGCCTGTATCTGCTACACTACCCCTCGTCATCTCACCACAATACTTGAGCTTCATCTCTGGGAGAAAATAATCCCATTTTCCACAACTATAATGAAATACTCTGAGTTCAGAGAACTTCACAAGCAAACTGCTAGGTCTTAGCTACATTGCATTAATAAGGCAATACAAACAGAAAGGCAGGACTCTGTGCCAAAAATAACGTGGTAAACTGGTGATGGGACTGGAGAAAGACAGACACCTACAACCCTCCAAGCCCATGCTCCCAGCAGCCTTCTGGGGCCAGCATCCTCAGACTGTCCCTGCAGTGGAGCTGATGGTGACTGGGAGCATGAGGAAGTGCTAACTGAGGTTGTCTGGTTCCAGGTTCCTTTTCAGGCTATGAACCAGCATACGAAGAAGTATAGCCAAGCCAAACCCAACTTTCTTGGCAGAAGCACAGTGAATATCCTTTTACAAATAACAAGTTGCAGCATTTTCAAAATATTTCCTTTGGAGGCTTTTCATAAGTTGTGAGCAGTGCTTCCTGTTGGAGATCTGGGGTTGAATTTGGGGCAGGATAAGTTTCTTTTAAAAAAGCAAGAGGCAGGTAAAGAACTACCATGGTGGTGGAAACACCAGATCTGCCTTCTAGTTACACCATGATACATACAGCAAAACACCTGGTATCACTATAACACTTCAACTTTGAAGTTTATCAGTGTCTTTAGGGCAGAAGTTCAAACCCTGCACAGTCCATTCCATGCTCCAATACTCCCAAATACAGAAGAATACCAAGTATTTAACCAGTCTCAATCCTTCAGATGAGAGCTAAATCTTGCTTGTGCTGCAAGGTCATTCAGGAGTTCACAGAACACCTTGTCCTCAGGACATGATTTCACTCATCATCCTTTGGCTGCTTATCCTTGTACACACAGATACACAGTGTATGTCACTCCTAGCTTCTTCCATTCATCAGGATATCCATTATTATCCTAAAAGTGGTGGTACTTCTGTGGTATAGGTTATTTATAACCTGAGAGATGCCTCTGGATCCTTCAGCACAAAAGGCAGAAGGAATCTGAAGCTTACATCTTCATTGCTCTTTGAACCACCTTACAAACATTTAGCATACACAGGGTAATCTTCAAATTTTTCAATCTCAGGACCACACAAGTGGGATAAGTTTGTGCAACAAGATCAGGAAAACATACCCAACTGGTCTGAAAACTCTGTCTCAATTAGAGGGAAACAAATTCTCCCAGTTCAGTCTCTGATAAAAAGCAGGCTCCTTTATAACCTTCCCTGAGTGTCATGATAATCAACACTGCAGCTCAGCTGTTAGTCTGTGATCAGGAGCTGTTTGGGATGGGAACAGAGAGGATGCTTCACGCCAAAGGATCAACACATCTATCTGGGGCAGTCGCAACACAGCCTACCAGTCCTACGTCTGGCTCATAGTCATGCTACTCATCCCTTGCTCTCATAAGAGCTATGCAAGCTTAAAAAGGAAAAAACAAGCAAACTTTTTTCTCCCTCCATCAAATTCTGTCTAAGCAGACAGCTTTCAAAAGGCTCAGCATTTTCTGAGTTGCAGCTTCCCTTTATGTTTCTCACAAAGTGGTTACCCACAGCCATCAGATGTGTTTGAAAACCTTTGCCTTTACCACTAGAAAATTAGATGCACAATTGCATTTCCCCAGGGTTTCAGAATGGACTCCCTGGCTTACAAAACAGAGCGTGGAAGAAGCAGGTTTATGTCTGAAATGCAGACAAATAAATGGTAGCTCTCAGCGTGAGGGTTTGTTTATTTAGCAAAGACTTAGAATGAAAAAGGAAAACTTGAAAGGAAAGGGCAAATGTGATCCTTATTTTGCCCACCACATGGAACTTCTTTTCTTAATCCTTCAGCCAGTTGAATATGACCGCTCCTGGAGACTGCCAAGATCAGAGAGATGAAAGGGCAATCCTTCATGTAAGCACCAGCCCTCCACTTTAAAAGCTCCCTGAGCATTCTTTCAACTTATGCCTCCAATTATACTTTTTTAACATTTGAAAATGCTTTAGGACAGCAGGTGCCTATCTCACTCACACATTGTTCAGACATCATTGCCTGTCTTCCTTGTGGCTGTCCTCTCCTACTTTAAGACCTCACCTTTCTGTGAAGATTAGCACGATAGTCATGTATCCCAAAGGGGAAAAGGTGGGAAGACAGAGGAGGTGCAGTCCTCTGGTATGTGCTAGTTATATCCCAGCTTGACCTGTGACGGGTCTGTGCCCTGAAATGCTTGATCTAATTACAATACTTCTACTACAGGAGAAGCAGTCAGGTTGGGTGCACACCTCTATCAGGTCTATGTGCTGCAAACCGCTGGTCTCTCACCATTGAGGCTCTTCAGGCTGCAGCCCAAGATGAATGCTGGGCTTAGTGATTTAAGATCGAGATGGAGCTGGCAGAGCTGGTGAGAGGAGGCAGCAAGGGCCTTGCAGCCCCCAAGCCGCTGTGGCAATTGAAGATGGGGCAGTGAGTCTCATGTGAAAGGATGAAGAAATGGTTGCAGACCATGCAGGGTAGGTTGGTTCCTTGTTCTGCCTATATAACATGTGTGGATAGGTGGTGCAGGCTTCCAAATTACTCTGAAGGTGATGATGGTGTGAGGACCATGCCACCTGTCAAGGAGACCCTGTGTTTAACTTGAGCAACGAATCCCACTCAAGGGGATTCCTGGAGCTACAACAAAGTGGGACAACAACTCAGCTGTTTGTCATTTTGCACTTATAAGAACTCATCTGGAGATTCATCTAGTCCCACATCCAACCTCCTTGCTCTCTGAGGATTAAGCTAATAAGCCAGGCCTACCATAAGAGCTATCATCTGGTGAAGATTAGGTAGTTCTCCAAAGACTCAGGGGATGAGCTTCTGTAGCTTGGTTTGCCCAGTACTGGAGTCTGTGGAAGAAACCAGAAGGTAATAAAGATAAACCATTTAAAAATTCATATCTACATAATGAATGCTGCAACGGCTTTCTTTACCCAGAATGACAGAGGCCCATATGACCACAGAAAGCATTTAAAGCAATAAGGAGGCACAGTTTCCTCCAAGTTGTTCACACAGACACACTGCAGAGAGTGTTTAAAAATCATCACATCCCGCTGCAGAGCTGCTCGCACAGCACAGTGCTTTGCATGGGCTGCCATCTTGGTCACCCTTATTAAAAAATAAATCACATACAGCTTTGTGCTGCTCTGTAAGGTCCCTGATTAAGGACGCTGATGCTTTTAATGCCTGGCCAGGGTGTGGTGCTTTGATTTTACAATATCAAAGGCACATGAAAACCCAATTCATTTGATTGAATTTATCAATATAGCCTTTTTTTTTTCTCTTTTTTTTTGTGGAAAACTGCAAAGTTTAAGACACAGAGAACAGACAAAACTATCCTGGTATAATCTCATTACCTCTAGCCTCATCACAGATCTTACTCTCATGGCCTAGCCACAATCAGCAGCTACCAAATACCCATCTTTACCTGTGGATGAAGCCTGGGAAGGACTAGTTAGAATATCTTGAAGTGAGAAGGAGAATGTTTAGTGCCTGTACTATTCCCTCGGTCTTTGTTTCTCCATCACTGGTAAGATTTGTTCTGCTCCATCCTGACTTGCTACCTGCTAGAAACCCCCTAAAAGTAGGAAGATGTAATCCTTACTGCTTTCAATGCTTAGCCTCCTGCCATCTGAGCAAAATGCTAGGGATAAGACACCAGGGAGGGGAGTAACTGGTCTAGCTTCTCTCATCTCCCTTCACTTCCAAGGACACCGAGCTAAGCCTTCCGGAGGTGTAGTCGCAGGACACCTTTAGAGAACCTTCTCCCTCATCAGTGCCCCTCAAGGGACATGGCAAGAGAAGGAAAAATGTGTAGGGCACTTCTGTTAGCAGGACAGCAGCAGTAAAACTAGAGGGAACGCTCTCTGAATGTAAATTCATAGCAGCACAAAACATCTTGATTCCCAGTGCCCCACAGCCTTTCCTCCCTGGTGGTACAGCTTTACCATGCGGTGTATAATATATCTTCAAACTACAAGGTCAAGAGGAAATACTGCTATTATCTAGTCTGGCTTTCTATACAATATAGAACTGAGAACTTCCTAGGATTTCTCCCCATTTCAAGCACAGTTCTGTTTTGAAAAAAATCTAATCTGATTTCAAGAGATGCCAGCAGCAAACAGCTGAGAAGAACTCTTTACATTTGCTCCAGTGATTACTTGCCATCACCATGAAAACCAGTCTGTTTCTAGTCTGATTTTGGCTTGGTTTGAATTTCCAGTGCCTGCATTACAAGATTATGAAGAGGAAGTGCAAGTTTAGCAAAGATGTACATATCATGATTGCCTATATGAACATAGCAGGAGGAAAAGCTCTTTCACTGGGCTTCTAACCCATTTTTCTCAAGGACCACATGTACCAGCACTTCATAATGAATTCACCAAGAAGTCACACCCAGGCAGCACTTTCTACTCTCTACTTAGATCTGTCACTGAAGTAAAGTTTCCTTTTAAACACCTGGTTCACAGAGGTTATTGCAGATGTCTGAACTTCAAAGGCACTGACCTTCCCATTAAAATTATAACCTTAGTGTACGTTGAATAAGGGTTAACAGTGCTTTGAGTTCAATGAGGTCCCCAAGTTTTGCACTTTTCAAAAACTAATTCTAGGCATTTTGTTGATATTCTATTTTTTAAAAATTTGGAACCCACTAGTTTTAGATAAGAATATAAAAAATACATTTTTCTCTCACTTTTCCAACCCCTGTTAGCAATTCAGGTTGCAGTGAACCCAAAGTGTCAGCTTTGGACTATCTTGGAAGATGGAGTAGATGCAATTACTTGCATTCTTTAAAACATAATTGATCTAATGCTGTCCCAGTAGAACTTATGCTGGATGCTAATGAGAGGCACTGCTGAAGTGAACCTTAAGTGTCACTCTGTGACTAAGATACATAAAGAAAGGCATAACGATTTTTTTTTTTTTTTTTTTTTTTAGCTTAGGTCAAAGATCTCAGGTGCCTCACAGAAAAATCTGAAACATGCTTGGAGATTATTTTGCTGACATATCATTTTCTATATTTTTCTGTCTATTTTAAGCACAGTGTTATGCTCTCTTTGCCATTGATAGCTCACACACTTATACAATATCCTGGGCTATACATCCTGATCCTTGGATGATGAGGATGTTTCAAAGATTTGGGCCTCATCTGTTACCACTGGGTATTTAACCAGATTTGTGATCTTTCAGTAGACATGTAACTAGGAGATTTGTCTAGAATGGTTTTTGGGGAGAGAAATAATATTTTTTATTGTTCATCAAAAATTGACAGCTGATTGACTGAAAGCAAACCCCTTCAGGGCAATATACTGATTTTGATTATAATCTTGATCAGGCAGCCTTTATTAACATTAGTGCAGAATTAATTATTCATATGGGACACAGTTTCACTCAACGCAAATAGGAAAGCGGCTGTTAACAAGATTATTCTTCCTCAATATAAGAGTGTCAGTTACAGGTGTATAGGGTATCAGTAGTGAACCCAAATCTCCTGCAATCTGGCCAGATGTCCTTACAACCAAGCACTTGGCTAATTGTAACAGTCTGACTCTTTTTTCCATTTTTCCTTTTGAAGCTCTGCCCTTCTGTATTGTAAATAAAAAGTAGGGGTGAAAGCCTCAATTCCACAGACTCAGATTTAGGACACTCCCCAAGAATAGGGAAAAGTTTATATGTCAAGTTTATATGTCAGCAAAACAGCAGACATATAAAAGAAACCAACAGCCATGTTGAAATAGCCATTTGTCACCCAGAAACTGAACAAATTCATCTAAGGAATAAAACTAGAAAGAAAAATACAGTCTGAAAATGAAAACACATTTGGACTGAATCTCATTTCCTGGACATGGCTTTATCCTGAGTGTCCTGAGTCCTTTCTCCTTTGACCAGACATTTCATATCTACAATCTACAATTGCAGATCAAAAGGTTCTGATCTCCTAAAGAACAGAGTTTTCCCACAAAGTACACATCAGCCCTGTCAGGGATGGAAAACAGCAGGGAACACAGATCACAGCTCAAGTAGGGCAGTGTTGTCCTAGCCCTTAAGACCTGGTCCTGAGTTATAAGTACAATAATAAAAGAAAACATGACAATGAAAAGAAAGTTTAAAGTTTTCCCACCAAAGATGGCACTGTAACATCTGTGTATAGGGCAAATGTGTCTGTGGAGCCTGGCAGGGAATGGAACCAGCACAAGAGCAGAGGGACACTTGACAGGGAGACCACAGCAATGTGACACACGTTTCAGAATCCCAAAGTCTACACAAACAACTAGTGGGTGAAGAACACTTCAATACTCCCTGCTATGCACAGTCCTCCTCTTCCCTCATGTAAAGGGCAAGGCAGCCCATTCCTGCTAGGCTCTTCCTGCAGGCTTCCATCCGCAGGAGAGCTTATCAGTGAGTTAGCATGAAATAAATATATTTCTCAGCATTTTTAGAAGAGAGTCATCATTAAAGCCAGACTAAAAGAAGAGAAAGTATACCAAATTTGGAGGAGAAATTCTCTGAGACCAAGTTCTTAGCAGCTCTGTGCTGAGTGAACAGACTGACCTCTGTGGATTTATACCAGTGCTGACAATCTGCTGCATACCGAACGATAAGGGTGATAAGGGCACGTGAAAATATGCAAAGATAAAGAAAACACAGATGTCTACAATTTGTAAAAGAAATGAGAATTGTTTATGAACTGGTAATTTGGTTCCCAAGCGGATCATGTTATGAAGCTGAAGGCAGCAAGTAGTTGTGAGGTGGTTTATTGGCTAATAAAATTGCCAAATGTAAGACCACTAAACTGTATTTATTAAAAACAGATTAACGTCACATTTGGCAGCGTAAGTGGCAGAAAGAGTCAAAGCAAGGTAGTGTGGCAGGGCTAATAAAGTCCAATCTCTGCACAGCAATGACAGGAGTAGAGAGCAAATGTCCTTCTTAGCAACTCATTTGCACAATATAAAAGGAAAACTATTGAAAAATAAGCTAGTGCAAGAAAATCAAATAAGAGAAACAAAATATAAAGATAAGAATTTCTTGGATATATTTCTCATATATATATATATATATATATATATTACTCATGGATATACAATAAACTCACCAAGGGAACATCCACAGTTCTAAAGAAGTTGGAAAATTGCATTATCTTAAAGGCATGTCTTGAAAGAAAAGAAAAGGAGCTCAGGCTAACTAGTAATTTTCCAACAGCATGATCTCACATCCAAAACTATCTTTTCATAATAGAAGTTTTCAACACAAAATTGTATCTTTAAATGAAATTTATTTTGAAAACACACATACTGAACTATTTGAGTCACTAAAAACATTCCAGTTTGATGTTGCTCCAACAGGCTAACTGCATTTTGCAGTATAGTTTAATTGAAGATGTACTCTGATTCAATTAATGTAAACATCACAATCTATTATCTTTTGTGGAACAGAACTTCTAATTTCCATTTATGCTATTTTCTTTATCAGAGAGAAACTTAAGATGTGATTGAAATGAAAGCAAGAAACAGGAACACTGGACACAGGTCCCAAAAGAAACTTTAAACCAGAAAACATAATAATTTCCAGTCCTTGAAGGCTTAAGTCTAAGTACAGAATAAGACATTTTTAATGGTGAAAATAACTAAGCATTGCAGCATAATGCAAAGGGGAGTTAATCCAGTGTACCATCATCTGACCTTTGTAAGTGAAGATCATATGTTTTATTAAAATGTATACTCCATTTCAATCACAGAGTGTCTGGCTCCAACAAAAATAAGATTCTCTGTGCAGGGGACCAAACCAGGTAATTACAATGGCTTAAACTCAATCAAATGTGATAGCACAATATGTATGTTGTCAGGATATGTGTGATAGCTCTTGATAGTAACATCCTTTGCTGGACCATTTTTGCTTGCTGGAGAGGATGAGACTTTCATCTGGGTGAATAAGTTAGTGAAATTGGTACTGTGAGTGGAATACCCCTCATAGGTTAATAAATGAGTGAATATAAAAAATTTTGGAAGGTTTTTTTGAACCAAACTAACTACAAAATTTGGAGGTCGCTCTAGGACTTGTACAATATGCCACTACTTCAAAACAGCTAAGAAATCCAGCAGAAGTGGTTTTGCAGCCAGAACAGCACCTTTCCTCTCTTACCACACAGATATGCAGGGCATGTGTCATCCCAGCATAGTGGGCACTGCAAAGGGAAGGTTTGAAATAGCACTTATTTGGTCAAATTGCTTCCCCCTAAATCAATTTCAATGTGGTTTTAAGGAGCATTCTTAGGGAGGGTTATTACACTGTAAAAAAAAACCTGGAGAGATGTGAAGGCTTATAGGAGTGACAGAGGCTCTGGGAAACCCTCATGGCATTTCTGGTAAGTACTCCAGTTCCCATAATCCAGTTCTGGATTATTATAATAGAAAACCTTTTGCCCTGATGTCTCTGTCACTAGAGACTCTTAACTGGGTGAAATGGGGTGTGTGCTCTCATCAAGACTGACAAACAGAGAATTTACTAGCATAACCAGGTATAATGCCTGCCTGTGCTGGGAAAATGGCTAAATATTTCAGTTCCTTAAAAAGAAGGCAAAAAATAACGGGATATGGGGTGCAACCACCATCACAGTTTAAACTAATAAGCAGATACTGCAGAGTTCCTGTGTAATTTCAGATCCATTCTTACCCTCAGAAACATTCACCACTTTTCAGCTGTGATCACATTAGCAATCTTGCAGGGCAAATTTTAATTTGACGTGAGCAATTCCCAGAAGTGAGGTCAGAAGTTTGTAACAATAAAGCTAACTCAAGTGGAAAGATACTTACAGGTACCAACATCATATTCCTCCTGTGCTGCAGCCAGTCCTCTGCTGTCAGGGTCCACAGCTCTGCCCTTGCTCATAGCAAAGAGCTTTGAATCACCACACAGCAGAATTTATGATGAAGCTCCAGCCATGGGAATGAAATACAGCAATGTCTCCACTACAGAGGACTTAATAATTTCTCCAAAAGAACAATCATCACACTTGTTTCTCTGTCTCCAAGTCACACATTTGTGCAGAAATTTCCTTGTACTCCTTTCTTCCATTTGCTTACATAGTTCAAGCACTACTGAGTTTTTGCACCTGCTTTATGCCACAGTCCTAGGGAGCTCAGACCTTCAGCCCTCAGAAAGAGATCTGAGATTGATTTGATTGCTGGATACCCTGAGGAATACAGGACATCCCTGTTATGTATAGCAACATGGTGTATTTTGAGAAAAATATCCAGGGAAGAGGTTTTGCCAAATTTTTGAGGAAACCACTGTTTGCTGGAAACCTGGCCTTTAAATGGCTGCTATGGCTACACAGGTAAATCTCTGAGGTCCCACAAGTCCAGCCCTCATGCGCCACATGGCTGAACTGTACACACACAACACAGCATCATCACATTTGCAGTGACTATGTCTGGGATCTCTGATCTGCACAAGGCTCACAAAATCTTTCTAACAAGACCCCTCAGCTCAAAAGCTTCTCAGGGAACTCTTTCACCTTGCTATTTTTTCTTGCTGCTTCTTGGGACACCCATGAATTATTGCCTTCTCAACCGCACACTGCTTCCCCTTGAGGTCAGGGGGAATTTCAGCATGTTATCACAGAATCATTAGGTTAGAAAGAAACTTGAAGATCATCAAGTCCAACTGTCAACCCAACACCACCATGCCCACTAAACCATGTCCCTAAGCACCACTTCTACTCATTCCCAAGGTCCAGAGTTTACCAAGATTACCTTGATAACCAAAGCCACCTGCTCACCACAGCCACTCCCAAAAGAGAGCCCAAAAGCTGACTGGACCTTGCTTTCAGGGAAGTAGAGATGTGACATTCTTGGATCTGAAGTGGGAGCTGGTTGGTGTGGCCTGAGCTGAGCACATTCATACCTGGGATGGCCCTGAAGGATACTCTATGGCTGGGCAGACAGATTTGGGAAGACAATATTAGCATTTCAACTCACTTCTGTTAACTACCCCTGAATTTCAGGGCAATCGGCTCATGTGCCTGCACAGCCAAAGCCTCACCCGGCTCTCAGGCTGCATTTAGGAAGAAAGGAATGTCAAAATGGCATTTTACAAGCTACTGACAAAAAAAAAGGAGTATCACGCTGTTGATCAATGGTGCAGAAAAAGCACTGGATTTATCAACAAATACATAAGCAATGAGTTCTGCAAGACAGAGGTATCCATCATGATTTTGTCTTTTGGGGTTGGAGGGGGTTATTGTCTGACTGGCATCTGCATAAACAGCTAGACTGCATATTTCCAAAGGAGATTAAAATAATAACTGTGATTAATTAACAGCATCAACACCCGTCACACATTTGCATTCCTGGAAAGCTAATGGCTATCAGAATAACCTTAAGATAGTGGAGCAATAAGCTATAACATTTCTTAGCTATTCAGAGGAAAAGGTGAAATGAAATGGACTTACAGTGCCTGCCAGGTCTGCTTCTGACGTCAAGTCACTTTTTTCCAGATGAAGAATTGTAAGATCAAACTCCTAATAGTTAGCAAATCTATTTCAAAAATATTTCATAAAAGAGTTCAGAGTCCAAATTTATTCAAGAATAATCTGAGGTTTATTCTCCTACTCAGGGGCTTGGTTAGATTAAGAAGATTACCATGGGAAGCAGCAAATTCTGCACCTCATAGTGTTGTTAAAACATGAGTAAATCCCTGTTTCTGAGATCTGTTCTAGCTCAAACAGAGGCTGGGATGCAATGCGCAAGGCAGGAATTACTGGGAGGAATTCTCTGGCCCATGTTAGGCAGCAGTTGAGAATGGAGTATTATAAACAGCTTCTTCTAGATTTAAATTATGGCTTTCTGGTCCACTGCCTCCTGGTGCAGGGAAGTACAAACCTCATCTCCTTCAGCATAAGAGGACTCTCAAGGGATGCAGCCCCTGAGGAGGATACACAGAATTTGACCCTTTACCCTGTTCTCTGGTGTTCTGCTGGATCCACAGTTCCAGCCCACAGCCAGGGAAGCATTAAATAAACTTCCTCACCAGTGCTGCTTTCAGACCCAGTCCTGCCTGTCACTTCCATTTGTGGCTCTGTGCAACAGTAAAAGCACTGGAGAAAGACAAAATATTGGTGTTTCCTTCCATTGCAATGTCCCTCGAGGTCATCTGCCTCAAACCATGTTTCAGAAGATACAAATATGACAAATGGAGGGTGGGTACTGAGCTCCAGGTCTAAGACAAAGTAAAGGATGATACAGCCAGACCCTGTGCTGGCTGAGATGGTGAACTGCACAACAAGCGAAGCCAAAAAGCTACTTTGGAGAGAAGAAAGGGAGACTTACATCACACATCAAGAAAAGGGAGAAGGGAGCTATGCTTGATATTAGCACAAGCTAAGGAGACACTTGTTGCCTCCCCTGGGAAGAACACCTGTGCTGTGCACTGGTTTACAATCTGGTACATCATCAGTAAACGAGTTCAAGCTTTGGGGCAGGCCAGACCTCACCAGTGCTCCCCAATTTCATCTTTGCCTCTAACATCTGCTTTAGAGTTTGCCTGTAAAGTTGCGCTAAATCCCACAAGTTCTACCTAAATGGCTGCAGACTTCTCTCTTGAGACCACAGGATGCACAGATACTGGTATCAATAGGGGCAAGCAGGAGTGTGAGCAATGCATACACTTAATTCTCAGTTCATTACCACTTGCACCAGTGTGCCTCACCACCTTAGGCTATTTGTAAACTACTTCTCACATTTGGCTATAGTTTATCAGCAGTGTATCCATGGAGCAAAAAAGGACCAACCAAGTTAAGGGAAGTAATCTTTCCCCTCTATTCAGGGCCTTTAAGACTGCACCTGGAATGCTGTGCCTGTTTTGGACTTGAAGATCTCCAGAGGTCCCTTCCAACCCAAATTATTTAATGATTACCAAGGTACTACTATACCTATCCCCATGTGTTGCCCGTTTCATCACACACAAGTACCAGTTGTCTCCCCTGGAACTTCACAACGTATTTTATTATGGAAGAGGGTACCAGCCAGGAGAGAGAGGAACATGCCTTTAGAAATGACATTAGGATCATGCTCAGCCCCTATCCATACACACAAAAGAACAACAGGAAAAAAGAAGAGCAATTCCAGCTAATATTGATGCATGTGAAGAGGGAAAATATTGGATATTGGGAAAGGTTGTAATGGCTTCTGAACTAAGGGTGATGTAGAAAAGGGTATTTTAATGAAATTCCAATTACTGTGAGCTGCAAAATCACAACCAAACAATTTTCAAGCACTTTCTTGTGTGTCCTTAGTTGGAGCAAAATATACTGTCATGTGACATTTTGATTTTAAGATGGGCAAGCAAAAGGAGCAATTAGTATGGACAACTGCAAATAGATGGAGAAGTAAAGAGGTCTCTTGCCTTTTGCAAGTCCAGAAAATGTTCTAAACTAAAAATTTAGAGCAGTCGATACAAAACTTGCTGAAATCCTTCCACTCCTGGATCAAACTCACTCCTCAGAAATAAGTAGGGGCACCAAGTGTACAGTTACAGTTCAGTTTAAGTGTCGCCTTGACCAGATTATATTGCATGAAGCTTGACTTTGTCTAAGGCATTTTTAAATCAGATGCTAGACAGTATTACTTCAGAATAGTCACAGAGCAAACGTCCATGAGATCTGATTCAAGATGGAAAATACGACAGTGAAGTTGTCTCTTGTATTTCTTGTCCCATGGGCTTGGTCTGTGATGGAGAAAGGGTGATAAAACTAGGATGTCAAGTGGAATAAAACATATCAGGAGCCACACTCTACACAGATACTGAGCACATAGTTGGCTCTTGGCAGATTTAAGTGGGTTTGACTTAAAACAGGCATTTATGAAGATACCTGCTAGGGACAGAGCTGTCAAGATACTCAAGTTCACTGCCTGGAGTGTGTCTGATCTCTCTACATGATACGAAGGAGTCGGAGTCCATGCTGAGGTTTTCCCTTAGATAAATCTCATGGTGCTTGACTGATGCCTACAAGGGGATTCTGGACAGCCACCAGCTTGACTCCAGGAAAGGGCCTGGACCTGTGCTTTGCAACGTGGACATGATTACAAAGTAATGTTCATTGCTCAAAATATCCACAGGAAGAGGGCAAGGTCTGGGAACACCACTTGAAAGAGGAGTCAAATGGATATGTGAGAAGTAATACAGCCTGAACAAGTCCCCCCATCCTGGGCAGTTTTTTATAGCTAATGGAGCAGTGCTTTAGCATTACATGCCTGGTATGAATAATATTTTCTCAGTGGCTGGGAAAAGGCATCTTTTCTAATCTATTCAAAAAGCACACCACAATTCAGTCTGTTCACCATTATTAGCCCCTTTTCTTCAGTCAAAAATATAGGAATATTTTTAAATGGTAGAAATTACAATCTCAAACAGAATCTTTCTTTCTTAATACTGATGTTCCTTCTTCAAAAGCAGCTTGGATAAAATTTCCTTTCTTCATGTAATCCAGGCAAAAATATTGAGACAAAACCTCAGAGGAAATTCAAGTTTAAAAAAGGAAACCACATATAAGGAAAATCAATTTCAAGAAATCTTTCAGAGACAAAGCTTCTTGTAAAAGAAACTGCTAGTTAAATTACTTATTTTCATTAATTCCAAGTGGAGGTTTCTCCTGTGGGGAGTTTGAGCTAGACAGAAGGGGGCAACATGAAAGGGTAGAACTGGGAATTCCCAGTTCCTCTAAAGCACAAACACTAATAAAAAGCTATACCAAGTACTGAGCAGGAATTTTAAAAAAAACTATTTATTCTGACGCGTGGAAATTTTGGGAGGTCCCCAATGTTCCCATCATACCTTGGGAGAAAATTAGGACTCAATTTTTTTGTTTCAGCAAAGAAAAGAGACCATGCACGAAGGATGTTCAGCTGGACTCTGGCAAGCTGAGGGACAGGTACCGCTCTGCCAGCTCTGACTGAAGAGTTAATCCTGGCTCTTCTGTCATCTCTAATTGCTTTGAGCATTGAGGAGCCAGACTCTTCCCCTCTTGGTGGACATGTTCCACTTTTTTTAATCAAACTTTGGGCAGAAGCGACAGACAGGCTGATCCTCTGGACCGGTTAGAGCGTCCACCCGCAAACCCGTACATACGCACTCCAGTGCCTGCTAAGTGTTTCATGGCCAGTTAGGAAGCAGAAGAGCTATAGTTCACCACTTTCTGCACTGTGAACTAACACAGCTGGTCATAGTGCTGTGTCTCTATGAGGATACTGAGCCAAGGTTATTAATTCCAGTTTCAGTTGTCCAGGGGGTATCTGGACAGCCACAGCAAGACCTATTCCTTGTATAGATAATGTTTCTTAAAAGGATCGTGTTGTGCATAGTCCTCAAATACAAGGCAAGCTATTTTATTCAGATTGTATCTTCTGACAAAAACTGTGCCATATATTGGGGCCAATACAGTTGCTACTGCTTGTTTTCAGTGTAACTAAGAACACTCTAAAAATAGAAAACAGTCAAAGGACCAAAACTCAACAGCAGCCTGCGTCATTGCTGTATATCTTCAAACCATAGAAATATGAGATGATAAATAAAAAAGAGAGAGAAAACCTTCAGGCCATGAAAACAGAAAAAAAGGAATAAGTTTCTAAGGGGAAAAAAACCCTCTCAAATGTTGGAATCTTAAATGAAAAACAACATAACATTAAGATTAGCATTTTATTCATTTTAAGACACAGAGAAATACCACAAGTATGTAAAGAAAAAATAATGTGTCCAACAAAATCGTCCTTCTAAAGAAGTAAACAGAATTGTTCAGAGCCTTGTACCATCTTATAGCTTGTGGATGAAAGAACCCCCTCCCCAAAGCCAGCATCAAACCCACAGCTTATTTGAAGCTCTTGCCCGTGCTTTAGAAGACTCTTCAGTCAAGTATAGGGTAGTGACAATCCCATATTGATTTCAGTAGGGAATTATTCTTATTCTCAAAATCATACTCTTTGTTTCCAGCACGACCTTGGCTGAATTTCCTGTTCCACGTTTTTGATCACATTCTGTCTTTGCTAATTTGAAGACCATTCTCCCCATCTCAGAGATCTACAGAGCTGGTACACTAAAGCCACCTTCAAGTTCAATCTGTCCAGGGTACAGTCCCAGGTCTGAAGCCATTTCTGTAGCTCTTTTCCAAGTTTTCCAATCTCAGTTTTCAGGATGGCCATCAGAACTGAACATGTTGTTCCAGCAATGGCCTCACTAATGTCACCTCTCCTCACTTCCCAACCAACACACCTACTCTGTGATACCCAAGGGTCACATCTGCCTTCACGTCTTACCTGTGTATCCACAGCCACCTCTCTGAAGTACCTGTCCCCATACACCCAGCTGCCTCTTCCTGGCCTAAGGCCACTCTGTCGCCCTTCTACCTTCTCGCGGTAGCTGCTCAGCCCTCTGGGCAGGCACGTGGTAAACTGGGCTGAGAAACCAATGAGAAGGGAAAAAGACTGTGGAAGATAAGACCCCCAGCTTTTAGCAGCAATGGAGGCTTCGATCAGCTTATGTGATTGTACTTTCAGAGTATTTCAGTGCCTCACCACAAACCTGTGTGTCTTCTCTGAACAGAGGCAAAACCAGAACACCAACAGATACTCCATGCTGTGCAGGCTGCTTAAATCTGGCGAGAAGGACAGCACTGAGGCAATGGGAATGTGCTAGCTGGAGAGCAGAGCAGGCAGACCTTCCTCTCTAAATAAGGTCCCAAGTGACCTAGGATAGGCAATGCTGGTGTAGACCAACTCCCTGAGAGCTGCAGAGCAGGTCTTTGGATGGGGCTGAAAGGAAGCATGGGCTACATGAACTTGATTCACAGACTGGCCTCCCTGTTTTCCATTTAAAAAATAAAGAATATTTTGTCTACACATGTTCAGTGATACTTGCACTCTCTGAGGATGAGTATGAAGGTCTGCTTCCTCTTCTACCCTTGCTGTTCATCACACTCAGCCAGTCATCAGGGTTGCTGCCTCAGCTAGCAAAAACTGATTATCTTTCTCCTTTTCTATGCTAACCTAACTGCTTAAAATAATGAGCACTTATTAATTGGCCAAATATTTATTTAACGATGCGGGGGCAAGCAGGAAGCTGTTTGCACTTGCAGTCATGACTGTCTCTCTGGACACTATCCACTGTCCATGAGCAGAATTCCTATTGGCTTCACCCCTCCATGGCAACAGGAATCCTTGCTGCACGGGGGCAACTCTCTCTTTGTTCTGCAGTATGAATGCTAAATTTAAATGTCATTAAAATTACATCATGGAGCCTGAAGACTTCTAAACAAAGCTGGTCAGATTGCATCCCAGAAGAAACTGCTGCTGAAAGATAATGTTTATTTATTCATCTGCTTTTTAATAGCATTATGCACTTAACTCTTCAGAAAAGAGGTTTAGGAAAGATAAAGACCCTGAGCACAGGTTCCAATTTATTATGCTTCATTTTCTTCTGCATTTTACATCTACTTTAAGAACGTGACATTTTTTGTGTTAAAGCTAAGGAAGGCAGATTTATGCCCCTTCAGGCAATTTAAGTATAAAATACACGCAGTTATGTTTGGTAAGGTTTATCAAGTCCTGCAAATTGAAATTTCTTCTCAATTCCCATTGCTATTGTTAGGCTGTTATAAGATAACAAAAAAATCTTTTGTGGCTAGAAATAGATCAATGAAATTTTCATTGTCCAGGCTGAAACAAATGCAAAAGCAGAATTAGTGGTAAAAATCACTGGAAGTCAGTACCATATTAAAAAACCTTCTTGGGCAAATGGGAGAAAAGCAAAAATATCAAGACATTTCACCAACTCTCTCCTCAAGAGCTTCAGCAATTCAGAGAAAGTGAGAACCCAGCCTGACTGATCATTGTTTCAGCTTTGTGGAAACAACAGTACTGTCTCCCTGACTCACTTTCATGATTTTGCCTGTCTCAATGTTACCATCAAATAAAATACAGGAGGAGATTTTTTACCTAAATTGCTTAAGAGCAAAAGTCTCACTAATTTTCACTGTATCAACTGTCACCCAAGACACAAAGCTGCTCTCAAAAGTCAGAGAATGCAGGTCTATGGTTTTTATGACGGAATTTTCAGCCCTATAGACTCTTTGATAACAGTTCAATGTCTCAGAAGAAAACAAGAAAAGCTTGCTCATTTTGCCAGTGACTACATCTGAGGCCTTTGTTAGGCTTACAAATGGAATTAGTGAGATTTTCAAATGTTAGCACAGATTCACCATCAAAAGTTCAGCTCAGATTTCCCATTGACAACTCTACGTGTATGAGATAAAAGCAAAGCAAAATTAAACTTCAAAGAACAACTATCCCCACAACACTGAGGAATGGAGCATGAATGCACCTCTCTACATCCACTGGCATGCTTCCAAGGTACAGATGAATATCTATTCACATGATAACACATATGGTACAGATAAATATCTGTTCACATGATAACATATACGCTTATGAGATGTTGACAAACTATAGCCCATTTTCCTTGGGTTTTTTTATGTTCCTTTACCTGGGGTTGCATCTTCTTACATTACACCAAGCACAGAGAAACCTCAAAGACTTTCTAAAAGTACTTCTTTAGCAATCCCTATGCAGTACTAGCACTATACTATTGACAGAAACTCCATATTGAGGTATTAAAAAGGCAAGGACAATCCAAAGTGTTTTTTAAACATGCCTTCTCCAGTATCATTAAGCCAAACACAACCAAGAAACATCACTGTAGGACTGAGGAATGCAAAATAAATTAAACAAAGGGATCAATGAAGAGAAAGCGCAAGGTGTTGCCTAACAGATTGATAAAAGCCCAATGTGCCAGTGGGAAGCACTGGATTAAGTGTAGTTTATAAATATGACCTTAAGGGCAGAAGCTGTTCCATTTTGTTCTCTGAACTAGAAAGTATGTGTCTAACTTCAAGTGTGAAATGTTATAGAAAAATACTTTATTGAAGATATATTATGACCCTGATTATAAATTCCCCAGGCTCTCCTTGGGCCAATTTCCAACGGTTTATGTGAAAGCCTAATGCTGGAGATGAGAACACAATCTTCTTTAATACACAAAGAAAACCTGACCAGAGTACTATGATCAGACAACTTCAGTAGTACCAAAGACAAAAAAAACCTATCAAGCTTGGAGCCACTAGATCTTAGAGAGATGTCTCAAGAAAAGTCATTTTACGGCTACCTTGCACACTGCAGCAGACAGCTTGTTACTAGTTTGGGGTTTGGGGTTTATTTTTCCATAAAAAGAGGGATTCTGCTTTTCTCAATAAATCTCAACTTGCTAGAGAAAACGGAAAACCAAAGCACTTGGATTCTGAAAACTTCTGAGATTTCAGCCAAAAGAATGACATGTGACTGGCATGCTGTTGAAACGCCACATGCTCTCTCCATCAGTCTGGGATGAGTTTCCTATGGGAAGCATGGAGACAGGATTCAGGCAGCTCAGCAGGGTGCTTTGGGAGAAGTGGGGGGGCATGAAGCCTCGGGAGAGAGTGTATGCACAAGGTGTTGAACTAGAGCTCCCACATTGTGCTTCAGCAGCATTTCTAACCAGACCAGGAGGAGGAAGTGAGGGAGTGTTTGCTTTTTATATATATATATAATTTTTTTTAACAGGAAGAAATAAATAGCCTAAAAATTTACAGTTTCTAGTTTTATTGGCTGAAAAGTCAAAAAACTTCCATAGGGAAGCCTTCCACCCCCTCTCTGATCCCAACCACTTTTGTTTGACCAGGTTTTGCGAGTACTGGCATGCTGGTACAGTGTTTCTTTTTAGGGAAAAAGAGGAGACTGTAGTCTGTCATATCTGAGGGAACTGGGTTAGAGACAAGAGACAGATGACAAGGGTGGTTGGGCATGGTGTTGGCAGGGTGTCAAGGGGAGCTGAGAGGGGGTGGGAACCATCTGCCTGGAGAAGGAGGTTGCTGAGATGGAGGTAAAGGGGGTGGCAGAAGGAGAACAAGTTTGCACTGCATTTCAGAAATACTTTTGGTTTAAGTTTGATAGTAGGGTAAATGTGGACCCATTTGTAATCCACACATAAGGAAGTTACTAATGATGCTCAGTATGAGCTTATTTTCATTGAGCAAGAGGTGGGTGAACTCACATTCAGGAAGCTAACATTTGTCTTGCCTCATAAGGGTATGGCAATGTTTAATCAACCTGCAGAGAAGTGAATTTCAGCTACAAAAAAGCTTAAAGTGAGTGACTCATGCTCCTTCTAGGTATACATGCCAGAAGGTCTAATCATAGGAATCTGAATGGCAACAACAGATTACTTCACAAGTTTAAGTTATTCTTTACCTGCATGCATCATTCACCGCAGTATAAGCAGCTTCAGAGATAAAAGTGTCAGGTGTGTCCATGTCTATAACCAAAAAATGGGAAGGCTAGTGGAAATCAGACCTTTGAAAGTTTTCTGGCCTTACAAAAAAAAAAAAGGTGTACATTCCTAGTTCATACCTGCCTAGGCAACTGCTAAGCAAGGACCTCCAGCCAGGAAGCACTCAGAGAATACCAGCTATAACATAAGCTTGAGGAATGCAGAGCGATAGACCATGGAGGAACAAGAGCAATGTGAAGAGGAAACCAAATTCACAGCAGTAATTGATAAAGAAAGTGGTGTTTTCTATGACTGTTCAAAATATTCAACTGAATAACAGTGTTCTCATATGAAACAGAAATTTTTGGCAGGCAAAACAATAAAACACCCTGGAGCCACAGGACACTCGGCACTATAAAAAAAAATGACAGTTCTTGGTCAGGGGCTTAGTATTGTTGTGAGATGAGCTCAGGTGAACCAGAGCTCTTGGGTGGGTTTGAGAGCACCTTTCCTACCTGATTTAAAAAAAAAAAATAATAAAAAATGAAAAACTAAAAAATGTAAAGTTTTATAAGAACTTGAAGCAGAATACTTCACTTCTTACAGAAAGAAGTACTTACAGAAGAAAAATGACAAGGGGCTTATCAGCTACCTTCCCTCTACATCTTGGCAGAGCTGGTTCCAGCCTTCAGGATTTGCTTTGGCCAACTCAAAGACTCTCAGTCACAAAAAGTCTGTGAATCCCCCCTAATTCCAAGGAAGCTTTTTGCTTCTATCCTCTGTCTCATGCCCTTGCTCTTCTCAGACTCTTTGCTGTAATGCTCGTGCTATCTCTTTCCTCTTATCACCTGCATCCTGGAAATGTCCCTTCTTGACCAGGCTCTGCTGTCCCCCAGGTGCAAAGCAATCTCCCTCCCTCCAGAGCTGCTCTCAAGAAAATTATTCAGAGGAACAAAACATACAGGGCAAAACCAGTCCCATCACATACTGCCTCTTGCATGCTTGGGAATACAGCTGCCTGTAAATTAGAAATTTTGGGGCTTACCTCTTTTCATATCCAAACCTCCAAGCAAAAATATGTGTTTATGAACCATTAAATAAATATGGACATGTCTACTGCCCAGGCACTTCACAAAGCCTGTAAGACTGGACATGTTCTGGCAGTTGTGTCACTCATCTTCATGGATAAAAAACAGTGATAAAGACAGGTCTTTGGGGAAATTTTCTGAATGGAAATGTAGCCATGGAAATATAGATTTGCTTATTCTCCTCAGGACTCATGGATGGGGAGGATGGGAAAGTCCTGGTGGGCAGCAGGATGACCATGAGCCAGCACTGTGCCCTTGTGGGCAGGAAGGCCAATGGCATCCTGGGGTGCTTTAGAAGGGCTGTGGTTAGTAGGTTAAGAGAGGTTCTCCTTCCCCTCTGCTCTGCCCTGGTGAGGCACATCTGGAATATTGTGTCCAGTTCTGGGCCCCACAGTTCAAGAAGGACAGGGAACTGCTTGAGAGAGTCCAGCACAGAGCCACCAAGATGGTTAAGGGAGTGGAGCATCTCCCTTATGAGGAAAGGCTGAGGGAGCTGGGCCTCTTTAGCTTGGAGAAGAGGAGGCTGAGGGGTGACTCCATTAATGTTTATAAATATATGAAGGGCGAGTGTCAGGAGGATGGAGCCAGGCTGTTCACAGTGGTGTCCAATGATAGGACAAGGGGCAATGCGTGTAAGCTGGAACACAGGAGGTTCTGCTAAAACTTCAGAAGAAACTTCTTTACTGTGATAGTAACAGAGCACTGGAACAGGCTGCCCAGGGAGGTTGTGGAGTCTCCTTCTCTGGAGACATTCAAGACCCGCCTGGACGCTTTCCTGTGTGAACTCATCTAGGTGTTCCTGCTCCGGCAGGGGGATTGGACTGGATGATCTTTCGAGGTCCCTTCCAATCCCCAACATTCTGTGATTCTGTGATTCAACACTCTCAGTCTGTCTCATTCATAGGCAAGCTCCTTGCACATCAGAGGTCTCTGACACAGGCAGGGTACAGACCTGGAGAGCTGTGTCCTGCAAGCCAAACCAGAGTCGTAACTACTGGTAGTGAAGTCTCAGTTTCCTCTGCTATTTCTGCCTCTCTAAAGAAAACATCATTTTAAACAACCCACCTCTATGGTAAACTGTAGTTGTGAATACATTGTTTCATCAAAATGTTCAAAATTAACTGTACTTGTGAACTCGAAATCAGCATAACATTCACATATGTGCTGAAATCCTACTGAGGTCAAAGTACTTGCTACAGCCTACTCTGTTGTCATTATCTTAATATTTGCATTAAATAAAGATAGACTAAGGGTGACAAACTTGTATGGCAACTCATTTCTCCTGTTTCTGAATTCCATAAAACTCCTCCCCATTCAGAACTCAGGAGTCATTCTGTTAAACAGATCTGACTATCACTTTCAGCTGAAAAGAAAGACCAAGCAAAAACAAGACAGGTGGCAGATGTGCAACATCTCTTCTTCCTCACAGTAGTATTTTTCATATGATATGAGTTCAAATGTACAGGTTTATTGTCCTATACACTAAATTGAATACCAAATATTTAGGTTATCTCAGTATTAGAAAAATTAAGCTGGTCTATCAGAAAATCTGAACAAGGAAAATAACTGGAAAATTATCAAATTCCCAAAACCCAAATAAATCTAAGATAAAATCCATGAAAAGATATCTTTGCTCTGCTGAGCATTCACAAGGATTCCAGGACACCTGCTGGATAAACACATGTTGGATGGGATGTCTATGTGGAAAAGAGAGCTAATTGTTGTCACAAAGGCAAATACAAAGTTTCCTTATGGTGATGAATCCAGGTATCTGGTACACAACCAACCATCCTGCAGTCAGGATGAGTGGAAAGTGACAGTACCCGTGTCCAAAGTCCTGACAATATTTTGGCACCTCATAGCACAATGGCCTGTTCCAACCACCACCAGAAAAGCCACTGAAGAGCAAGAGATGTCTGAGGACTCCATTCCTGCCTGAGGCTCCCGCTTGCCCACAGGGCCACCATATCCTCTAATTTGGACTGGTAATTGGTCAATACAGAAGGCTCCCACAGGAGTCCCAGTGGACACAAGGGCACATCTGTGAGTGACGTGAGCACTCCAGAAATGGAAATGTGTTCCATTAAATCATTCGATCAACACTTGCAGAAACTAACACTTCCTCTCGCATAAAGGCAATCAATTAAAAAGGAAAAGATGAAATTTGTCAGGTAATTTGTTCTTAATGATTAATTCAACTAAGTCTAAACAATTCCATTATTTAGTCTTCCTGTGTCCTATTAATCTGAACCTCTTTCCCCCACCTCCCAAGAAACCCAGTGCAAAAAAAAGCAAAGGAATGATTAATTTTTTAGCATGAGACAGCCTGACCTTGTATTCCATTAAGCAGAGTGTTTCCATAGTTTCCATGTAATTTGTCATGGATGAGTTCACCTATGTACTAAACAAACTTTACATTACCAGACTTGCATGGAAAATAAAATCTGAATTGCTGCTGTTTAATGAAGATATAAAACCCAAAGTTAAGCTTTAAAAAACAAACATTAATATTGTCTGTAGAAGGCCCAAACCCATTGTGTTTTTAGGCCTGTCTCTGCGAACTTGCAGGGCTTTTCATCAAACAGACACTGCGGCATCCTTAGAATTTCTGAGGATTCAAAAAAAGTAGAAACACCTTAGGACAAAGCCCAGATCTGCTGCAATCAATGGGATTGCATCAGATGGCTGGAGCAAACCAACGGAGGAATAGAGCAAAAGAAAATGTCGCAGCAACGTGGTTTTTCTCAGTTGAGCTGATGCAAGGAGTCGGAGCGCTTGTTGCCATTGTCTTTGCTTTGGCAATAGGGACAATTGATCTGCTGACCTGTGGTACACTGCACTTGATCCAGAGTGGTCCAGAGGTGTACCAGAAGGATTAGAAAGTGGCTTTGGATGTTTTTGCTGTGTGTTGGTTTTGGGTTTTTTGTTGTTGTTGTTGTTTTTTCCCCTCAGCTAAGTGAAAATGAGAGAGGCTGGCAAAAGGGATAAAATATTAACTGAAAAACTTTTCACTATCTTGCCTGCTAGAAAGTTTTACACAGTTTCCTGAAAAGGTTGTTTTTCTTGGGTTTTCTTTCCTAAATCAGCCAAAAGAATTAGCTGTGAAAAAATAAACAGGATAAATATTTTTATTTTAAAAATGGATTCTGGATTTCTGGATGTCACAGTCCACACTTAGTTTAAGAGGAGTGTTAGGATTTTCTCCCCTAAATTTACTGCAGGAAAACAGTTCATAGTGAAATACAGCTAAACACAAGCATGAGCAGAAGGAAAGTTTCTGTGCAACCAGTTTCACATATCTAGATGTTTTCTTCCCACATCTCTGTGTGTGAAACACAAATGATCTTGCTTGGGTGACCTCCCAGAAAGTCCCTAGGAGCACTGAGTGCATCTGGACTCCCAAATTTGGGAGTTTCAAATAAAATATTGGATCCTTTTTATAAAGATAACAGAACAGGTTCTACCCCCCTTTTTTAATGTACTGGTAGCTGATTTAAAAGATAGAAGTATACTGCAATCTTCAAACTCACCTCCAAGCTAGATAAAAACACCACTGAAACTAGTAGATTGAAAAGGAAGTATTTCTACATTACAACAGTTCCTCTGGCAAGGTAAAATGTCTTTTCCATTGATTTCAAAAGGGTAACATCAACTTAATCAGACAAGGATTTGTACAGGGAATAATGCTGCAGGACCCCCAGGTAGGTGCTTAGTTGGAATTGCCTTATCAGGGAGTCAATGCCATTTGGAAAAGTCATAAACAAGAAATTACTGTTGCTATGATTGGGAAAAAAAGGTGTAGTTGCTTTGTTCTCTCAGATGTGTTCTTCTGTAGGGACAAATAGTAACTAATTTTCTGTTGTCCTTGAGAAATCAGTGCTTCCTCTACTAATTCATAGGCAAAGCCACTGCAACATCAACACTTATTGGCACTCTTGAAAGAAATAAACCAACACAAAACTATCTGTAAAGAGCTAACTTTACAAAGTTGTATTAATGTGAAGAAAATTCCCACACCTGCAAATTGTAAAACTTTATCACACCAGTTTTGATGTGATAAAGATACATTGGTGAAATAAATCTGCAGCGTGACCGTGTGCATGTGCACGCCTCTCTAACTTTGTTGAGGTTTTAGGTATTGCCTACCATGGTGGGGAAATGATTGATATCAGTGATGGTAACTCAATTCTGGATCAGCATAGAGTCGTCAATCTTCTGGCACTCTTAAAAAAAAAGCCTGAATAATGTTCTATTGATGCTTCTCCTTTCTGATGTTATTCATTATTGCTGCAGCTTCTTCCAAAATTGTAAAGATTTTTATTGTGTACAAAGTGAATTATGCTTTCATATCTTTTGCCTTACTGTTTTCCCAATTGCTTAGCAACAATTCTCCACAAAGAAAAAAAACAGAGCACTTTCTCTTTTATGTTGTACATCAGCAGCATCTCTGGTACAACAGTGACCTCAGCCAGCTTAGCACCCAGGATGCATTTGGTTCATTATGTTAATCCTGATGTTCTGTAAAGAGTTTATATATGTTAAATATTTAAGTATTGCCTTTCTGGATCTGTAACTGTTCTAGTCCAGGGGCTACAGCTTTATAAACACTACCTTCCACATTCAACGTTTAAAATAATGCTACTGATTTCCAGTTTTTCTTTTTCAAGAGAAATCAGCCCAATTCCAGAACTTGAGGTAGGTAGCATCTGAATGGGGAAAGACAGACTGGGTGATGACCACCTACAAGGAGCATGGGGAGGAACCAGAGAAAATATCCCAATAACGTGAAAATAATTTATAGCTTCTCAAAACGATACAAAGGGTCAAACTTCCATCAGGGAGGTGCCAGCCCTACATTGCCAAGGGAAAAGTGCTACATTATCTAATATTATTTTCTGTCTTTAATTTTAATGAACATCAAGCTGCTATATTCAATGAAATGTGTTCCCAAATGGGAAGGTTAAATAGGTTTACAGACTTATATTGGTTTTAGAGTGCACTGAGTCAGATGACTTCCAATAGAGGCTAGTGCAGCTCAATCAATCTTTAATATAATTCAGGAGATACACAATAAAAATACAGCAAATACACAGTGTATACACACAACCCAGAACACTGGTGCATTGGTTTAAAGAGTTTGCTAGTGGCTGAAAGTTATAACAGTACCCTGCTATGATATTTTGGTTTAGTGGAGAACTTGTTCTACTCAGGCGACAAAGACTAAATTTTCATGCTGAAATCCCATCTCTACTGCCCTGACTCCTTGGTATCTATGTGCAACACTGCTTCAGTGCACTCCTGTGCACTGGGTAAAATCCTAAACAGATCTCCCCTATTATGGAGAAATCATAGAATCATAGTAGTTGGAAAAGACCTTAAGATCATTGAGTCTAAGCGTTAACCTATCACTACCAATCCCATCTCTAAACCATGTCCCTAAGCACCTAATCTACCTGTCCTTTAAATACTGCCAGGAATGGTGACTCCACCACTTCCCTGGGCAGCCTCTTCCAATGACTACCCTTTTTGTGAAGGTTTGACTACCCTTTCTGTGAAGAATTTTTTCCTAATATCTAACCTAAGCCTCCTTCAGTGAAATGAAGCCATTTCACTGACAACCTATAACCATGTTCAAAGCAGGAGAGGTCCTAAAAGGTTGGGTGCATTACTAAAGAGCACACTTTTCCAGTTTATAAAGCCCTTTCATTTAACATTTTGGTGGCAGCTATCCCATCCCTTCTAAATTAGCATGGTGGTGCCTTTCCAGTGTCTGATAGGCAGCATTTAAACAGCTTTTAGGAATGAGTCCATTTTCCAGATGAGCTGCTAGTGGCTCCCTTTGCCCATTTCCACAACTTACATTTTACATTTCCAGGTGCATTTAATTTGTTCTTGTAAAATGGAACTTGCCAAGAAAAAGTGAATGCCCTAATAAGCCAGTGGATTTGGGCATCCTTACAGGGAGGTCTGAATAGTGTTGGTGCAGGATGGATACTGAGGATCTAGAATGATAAAGTTCTTTAAGCCAATGCAAGATTTTCAGATCCCTGGGGGCTTATTCTAAAGAGTAGAAACCATATTTCTTTACCTTGAAATTTGAGCTGATCTCCTCCTAATGTATTTGATGCACTTAGTGCTTCCAGAGTACAATATGTGCATTGTGACAGGTGTAAAAGGTAGGTGAACAATAATTGTAAGGCATTCTGATAAACACAAGATGTACAGCAAGACTCCAGAGCATAATTAATTGACAATAATGAGCCCTACTAGCACTGCTTCAGTGCAAGGACTGAGATGTTTTCTCCTGCCTTTATGATGAGTGTTATTAGTCGTATTTATAGGGTAACACATGCTTCAATTTTGCTAAGAGAAACATCTATCAAGAACTAACCCTGCTATTCTATACAATTCAACTCCAGGACACTTGATAAAAGGTTGGGCAGAGGAGTAGCTCTGGGATATCCTGTTCTTTGAAGCCCTATGTAAGAAACACCCTCAGGTTCCACCTCTTCAGAAATGGGACAGAAAACATTGTTTCTGGGAGCCAGAATCCAGGTTTTCCCCTTGTTCATGCACAGAGCATCACTGACTGCCACACTGAGAAAGAGTAGCCAAGAAGTCACCTGTCTTTGCTCAAGGCTCACCCATTCAAGAGCAAGGAGAGCAGAGAACGGAGGTGGCAAATTGAAACTGTGCTCTATTCTCCTTCAGCCAAAGACCATGCAGACATGAAAACAGATGTGGGCAGTCCAGGAGAAGTGTCTTCAGCATGGTAGCTCTGTTCTCTGCATGACAAATGACTCCTGATGAGAACTGTGGAAGACCATCATTTGTGTCAAAAGAACCAGACAATGGTGGAGGGAGACTAATAAAAATCACAGTTCAGCTGTGGATGGGCTGCTCAACCTCACATATATTATCTGGATCTGACATGGATCTCAGCTTCCCTGGCTGTAAATGGAGATAATTACCCCAATTTTCTTCCTTGCAGAACTTAGCAAGGTTGAAGTCCAGTAGAGACTAGAAGGTGCTACTAGGCAAATGAGGACACAGAAGCCTCTAGACAGATGGATCTCTTAACACCTTACACAGCAAGCAAAAACATTTGCAAATACACTCAGTGCAGTTCACCTCTGCCCATTCTGCCCATTCTTGTGTCTGGCAAGGTGTCTACGTATTTATGGAAAGGTATCTGACTCTGAAGGATACCTTCCAAAAGCACAGCAAGCAAGTCTGGCTGCAAGTATCTCTGCCCAATAGGAAAGGCATTTCTAAACTAAAACAGATATCCCTGCACACCTCCTGTACAAGGTAAAATAGCATCCTATGCAAACGATTCATATTCTCTAAACTTTTTCCACATTTGCCAGTGCAGGTAAAGGCCAGAAGAACTTATTCCAATAGCTTGCTTCAGTGCTGTAACAGTCTTTCAGATCAAAAGCTGAAAGAACCACCACCCCAGGCACATACTGCACAGCAGCATTTAAGCAGCAACGTAAAAGCCAATCTCCTTATTTGCAAAGCAATCACAGCTAGGGAAAGTATATCTGAAGGGTATGGGCAAGGCAATATGGGAAGATGAATTATTCCCCAAAGGGACGTTGCATTCCACGCATATTACTTTTACATAGAGTTGATTACTTTCAGTACCATGCAAGGAGGCTGGCAAAGAGTACTTCAATGGCTGTTATTAGCGTTGATTTACAAGAAATCTAAAGTAATTTTTTAAGTATTGCAGGTTGGAAGGAGATGATAAAGTGCAACAATGTGTACACAAAGATAAACTTAAAAAAAACCCCAAACATTTTGAGTTTCTAGCTGCAGCTTCCCCTTGAATTGATTAATCTGATAAACAACTTGGGTTTTGATGCCTTCAATAATTCTTCCCTGCTTTTGATCGCTTCTCTCTGTAGTGCAATGAGTCTGTGTTGATTCACAGAATGGCAGGGGTTGGAAGGGACCTCTGAAGATCATCTAGTCCAACCCCCCTGCCAAAGCAGGTTCACCTAGGGTAGGTTTCACAGGAAAGTGTCCCGGCAGGTTTTGAACATCTCCAGAGATGGAGACTCCACAGCCTTTCTGGGCAGCCTGTCCCAGTGCTCCGTCACCCTCACAGTAAAGAAGTTTTTCCTTAGGTTTGTCTGGAACCTTCGGTGTTCCAGTTTTTGCCCATTGCCCTTTGTCCTGTGCTACTGAAAAGAGCCCGGCCCCATCCATTTGGCCCCCGCACTTCAGGTATTTATAGACATTGATCAGATCCCCTCTCAGTCCTCTCTTCTCCAGGCTGCAGAGTCCCAGCTCTCTCAGCCTCTCCTCATAAGGCAGATGCTTCAGGCCCCTCATCAGCTTTGTGGCCCTCCACTGGACTCTCTCTAGAAGATCTCTGTCCCTCTTGAACTGGGGAGCCCAGAACCCTACGCAGTACTCAAGATGTGACCTCACCAGGGCAGAGTAGGGCAGGAGAAGAACTTCCCTTGACTTTTTGGCTATGCTCTTTTTCATACATCCCAGGATACTGTTGGCCTTCCTGGCCTCAAGGACTCACTGCTGGTTCAGAGCCAGCCTGCTGTCCACCAGCACACTCAGGTCCTTTTCCTCAGATTTCCTCTCCAGCAGGTCAGCCCCTAATCTGCACTTGTATTCCTTACAGATGAACTGATCAACCACTGCATATGTACTAGGTTAGGGTCATGTCTAGTCCTTTCTTCTGCAACCCAATGGGCCTTTACTTTCTTTAATGTTTCTTCAGCACAATAAACAGACCTTGACTTATTACAGACCAAAAGATGCTTAGCAGAAGAACAAGCACAGAAAAAAAAAAAAACAACATACCAAACAAATATTTCAAGTACCCAAGAACCACTCACTCACATGGAAATGCAGAGTCCTTCAGGAAGTTCCAGGCTCCCCACACATACCACCACACAGGTTTAACAGAGAGAGAGGAGGTTTGCATCAAACAGAACGCTCAGAGAAAACATACTGAGGCAACTCTGAAGGCATATTGAGACAGCAGAACCCTGTGTGTCACTGACAAGATCTCTTCACCCTTTGAGCCATTGGGCCACAAGGCAGCTCTGGGCTGGAAGCAGTGTAAAGACTACTACAATGGCACTAACAAGTCATGTATCTCAGCTGGGCTTCCTAGTCTGAGCAGGACTCCCATTAACTCAGGTAGGTGATCTCCAAATAGAGAATAAGGCACTGCCAGTTGTGAAGGTGAGGCATGATTTGGTTGCACCTAGATGTATCTACAGACTCTTGATTACCCAGGGTGGGTCACCTAAATTCTATTTGAGACAACATCAAAAGTCTTACTGAAGGATTTTTATGGTCATGGTTTTACCATCTCCTTTGGTCCATAACATCTTCAGGCACATGCTGACCATAGGGATGCAATACCTAGAGTACTAACTCAGATGGGGGATGTACAACCTATTTCAGTAAAGCTTTCCAGGGTCACCACAATTTGTCACACAAGGATTACATCACTACAGGGATCAAGCCTGACACTGCTTAGGTAAGAAAAACTGAGAATGAGAAACAATAGAAAAGGTATTGTTAACCTGATGAGCTGCCTCTAGACTTTGGGGGACTGGAGAGAGGAGGGACAAACTGAGGAGAGCTATTAAGATAAACCTGTCCTAGCGGGACTTTGGATAGTTTGTGTTTTAGCCTAACGTGAGGGAAGGAGGAAGGAAATCCATAGTTATTGTCCTGATTCCTTGTTGCTGACTGTACACTACTGTAAGTACTTCAGCTGGGTGAGTCATTCAGAAGAAATCAGTAGTTTTACATTGTTGACCCATTTCCATTTCACAAATCATTTCCACCAGGATATTTTTATTTTTTTTCTTTTACAGTTACACTTCTGCAACAGTCTCTCTCAACTTCTGTCAGGGTGAAGGCTGCTTATGAATTATTTATTGTTCAGTACACATACAGTGTACTGATTTGTCACCAAATCTAGGAGGTGATGCGGAGGTTCATGGGTCAACTATGAAATAAAAAGCAAGTCAATTTTCTTTTGCTATCTTTTACCTAAATGAGTTCACATGAGATGCTCAGATACTTTCCTGCTTTCATTATTTTTTTTTAACCAAAATGTCTGGTTTATCAGTAAACGTAGAAAATTAATTAAAAAGATTGTAGAAACCCCAAGAGCAGGCTCTAAGCCGTATTGCTGAACTATGCCTTTGTGTGGATTTCTGTTCTGCATGCAATTGGTGGTCCTCAATCAGCTTTTTTTTTTTTTTTTTTTACACATTCTTAGAAATATAAATGCATGCCAATAATTCTACATCTGATTTTGTAATATTTGTTTCCAAAATATCTGAGTAATTTCCCAACAATACTGAAAATATACACATCTCTCAAGCCTTTAGTCTTTATAACCTATAAAGGGTACAGCCATCAATTTCAACAGTCATTTGGTACTTATTTGCCATGTTGCTATCATAATCATAAAATGTGATTGATGTACCTTCGTCCACTGTGTCTTTTAGACAGGTTTATTGGCTGAACTACAAATGCTCAAACTCAAAGACTATGTTCCTTTTACAGAGGAATATTTTATCAGCACAGGTTTCAAACTGAAAAAAATATCTATCTCAATTGCATTTTTGATCTGAATACGGCTTTAGAACTGGCCTTCAGACAAAACTTCTACAGCAGTGTGTGTGCACTAAGTTTCGCATCTCAAACTTGTTACACACTTACCCCTTCTAAGAATCTGTCATTTAAGTATTTATTTATTTATTACAGCTCTACCAAAAGTCAGGAATAATCTTTCACAAACTGTTTTATTTATTTTACCATTGGCAAGACAATAGATCATGTACCCAGTTTTTATTGCATATGTAAATATAACTGTATGAGATAATTTGCAGATTCAAAGCAGACTAGCAAATAATTATGATGATAAAATAATGTTGGAAAAGGCATTTATCAAATCCAGTTTATTGCTCAAATTATCAGCAAGCAATTTGAATTTGGACTAAAGCAATACTAGTCTAACTGTTTATGCTAATAGTTATGCCCTGATTTTATTGCCATTCATGTAAATGGCAAAGTTTCCACAGAGAGTAACTGGGAGTAGAACTAAACCTGACCTTAGGTTCTAAAAGTATAAGTCTCACCATGTACAGAAGATTACCACCTAAAAACTGCAAAAATAAAAAGATTAGGGTTTGGTGGTTTTGTGTTTGTTTGGGTTTTTTTTTCCCCCCCCCCGAGAAGGACAAGGGTTGATTTCAATTAACGAGATGAAAATCTGAAGTTATCCTTTCCCTTCTCATAGAGGCAAAAACAAATGTTCCCAGTGTCTTTCGGTTGAATGTTGATAAATTCAAGACTAAGATGTAGCAAATTAACACTGTACAAGTTACAAGTGATCTTAGTTTTCACTTTCAGAAAAATCAGTGTGAAGTTTAGCATGAAATTAGCTCACAGAAGTACAATTTCAGTTTAGAGCAATCACCAGTGTCAGTCTGCAGACTGAGAAGGTCAACTGCCTTTGATCCTGTTCAGCTGAGAGATGAGTGGGAGCGGCAGAACCCAGGGTGCCAGGCAGAAGAGGATGTTGTGATGTGATGGGGACATGAGAATTTCAGCAAGTCTCAGGTGGAGGATGAAAGAAGGAATTTTCCATCCAACAGGAGCTGGGAGAAAAAGCTAAAGCAGCACTGCATGGACTGACAGGAGGAACAGCACTTCTGAACTGCAAAGGGGACTGGAAAAATTACTTCACCTGTGATGACATGAGACTGGGCTCAAAGATGCACAGTCCAAAATTCTCTTTTAAGCCCCTGGCAGACTCCCCAGGAAGCATGAGGCAGTCTAGGTCTTAAAACTTCAATGTGACTGTCCCTAAACAGGGATCAACTCTGCCACCAGAAAAAGCCTGTGTTGCCAGAGGGATTGCAGAAGCACTTTCCCATTTCACTCTAGCTGGGAATCTGAACACCAAGGCCATTAGTTTAAGCCAAAGAAAACCAACCTAGTTTGCTGATCAAAGCTTTAGCCACTAGAACTCAATTTAAATCTCACCTTTGTATTTTTAGTGGCCAATGAGTGCTACCAAAAGGATCAGAAGAGGCCAGAAGAGAACTAACCACTGATTATTAGAGAGAATACTCATATATTTTCAACCTCTCCAGTTAATGCTGAGCAGAAGCATACAGACAAATGCACATCTTTCATTAAAAACACTGCGCCAAAGTAAAGCTTGATCTATTATTCAATCAATGCTCTTTTGAAGCAAATGGTCATTTTACATCAAACCCTTTTTCTTTTTTGTTTTCTTTTTAATGCCATGTCTACTGAGGGGGCAGGGGCACTAAATATCCCTGGACAGCATTCATCCAACTGCAATGAGAAAGCAGAGAAAGGAAAGGAACAGTCTATTTATAAAGCTATAGAAGACACAGCAGTGGAACCTTTTGCACTTTCTGTGGGTGCAGACAGATAAAAGGGTTTTGTTTAAATTTATTTTTTGGACAAGACCACAAGGAAGTTATTTATGCTTCTGGCCACATTGGAAGTCCATTTTTACTGTCAATAGAGGCCTCACAGGTATATCTGCCTGCACCTTTATGCAAGGAGAAGAGAAAAGCTGCAGGAAGTAAACAGAGCCGGAGACCCTGACAGCGTGGAGACTGAGCAGGGAGAGCTGACAAGAGAAATCAATAAAGAGTTTGCAGGTGTCTGTAAGACAAAGGCTACTGCAAAACAAGTCTCTGTTGGAAAGGAAAGGCATCTGGCACATGGATGCCTATTAAAAGAAATAGTTTGGCAATTGTGTAAACTGAAAGTCAGTCCTTTGAAAGCAAAGAGCTCTCGGGGCACTGCCCATGACGGTGAAGATGGTGGAGTGGGATGAAAAGCAAAGCAGCTTTAAGTGGGAGAAGAGCCTATGAAAGGGAGAGATGGCATCAGTGAGAGACGCTTGTGAGCAAAGGCAGGAAAGCAGGAGACAAAACAGAAGGCAGCTTTGCAAAAATAGCTGCCAGCCAGAGAGGATGGACTGGCAGGGAAGTGTGTGTGTGTGTGTGTACATGCAGTGGGGGGCTGCATGGAGTGACAGCAGAGCAGTAGTTTCTGCAGACAAATCATTTTGCAGGATGATTACTGTGTGTATCCCAAGTAGTACCACCAGCTGTCTCTAAACTGGGGAGTTTCAGGCTCTTCATTTAGAGAGACCAAGAACAGCAGTTTACATCAAACCCTGTCCTAGAATAGCCCAGGCAGCAGCATGAGACTTGCAGTCATTAGTCAGGAAAATGCCTTCTCTTTACAATCCAGAGCTGACACCAGCAGAGAACAAAGCTAGATTAGGAACTGAAGCCCTGTCCACCAAAGTCGGTGGGGAACAACACGGGGACTTCAGCTGGCTTTGGATCAGGCCTTTATAAAAGACAAAACATACTGGGGTACTGGGAAGTTGGACACAGGATTCAACAGTGCTAGCTGAAGGACAGACACAGAAGTATCTGGCAGAAAAAAAATGCTTAATACACATAATTTTGCAAGTTGTCTCTATATGTGGTGTTTGACTGACTCCATCTTTCCTCACCCATAGAGCATCAGAGTGGTAACAGCACACAGAGCTGACTGTCTATTCCCCATCTTGGCAGGTTTCTGATCACAGAATGGCTGAGGCTGGAAGGGACCTCTGGAGATGGTCTAGTCAAAACCCCCTAGTCAAAGCGTGGCCAGGGAGACCAGGTTGCTCGGGTCTGTGTAGTTTTGAGTAGCTGCAAGGATGGAGACTTCACCACCTCTGTGGGCAACTTGTTTTACTCTTTGACCACATTCAGAGTAAAAATAAAGAAATAAATATTTATTTTCATATATTTAAACAGTGTTTCCTGTTCATTTGTACCTATAATGCAAGGTTTAAAAATACATTCACATAAGGATGGCCCATCTTGGCCCACGATGCATCGACCGTCTTCCTCTCCTCAGGATGGCAGAAGGAACAGTTGAACAAATACAAACCCATGTGTTCCCATTAGGAAAGGCTTAATACTCAGCTAAGAAAACAAAACCTCCTTATGGCCAAACCATATTGTTGATTTTGAAAGTAAGACGAGACAAGGAGAGACCTCTCTCCACCTCTCTTGAGGGAGGATCAGCTGTCCACAGCCATTTCTGAGCAACTGTCCTTTGTCTTACAGTTGTACTCAATGATCTTAAAGGTGTCTTCCAACCAAAATGATTCTATGATTCTGTCATAAGGGGTGGTAACCATTGTGCTTTGCAGAAAACACATTCCATATGTGAACTGAAAGATACCATTTCTGCCACTCAAAGGATTATTATAGCACAATTTATTTGGGCCAAATGGGAACAAAGTATTGAAGAGCCCCTGAAGTACTTAATTTCTACCATACATATGTGATTCTGTCTCCAGTACTTCAGGTTTGAATTGCTTGATTTATAGGTATAGTAAATGTGCTTTTGATTTCTAAATCTAAATAAGTAGAGGTTTTTTTTGTGGGATAGGAAAAGCTTCAAAACACCACAGGGCCTTCCCCCCGCCCATCCCCAATACTGCCTGACTCTCCAGAATTTTGTTTTGCACATCCATTTTGGTCTGGGTTCCTGCAGTTAAATGACTAGCCTACTTAATTCATTAATTAATATATTTATTTATTTGAGCAGTAACATTTGCAGAAAGCTGGCATTTTAAAGCTTGCAGAATCAGGTCCCACCAGAAAACATCTTTTCCTCATTTTTATGCAAGCCTGCCCCATTCTGCTCGTGTATGTGGGACAAGGACACATAGAAGAAGAGAAGGGAAAGACTTGCAAAACTCTGCTGAAGCAATAATAGTAAAGACAATCCACCCAAAGTAGCATTTTCTCACATGCTGTGAAAACCTCTTACCCAGTCTGCACCAACTTGTTCCAGATACATAAGCAAGTTGATAAACAGCTCTTGCTGATTTTATTCCCCTAACTTTAATAATGCTTTAATATATCATTGACAAGCTTGTGCCTAGTAATTATTTAGAAGCTGCCTCATGGTCAGGTTTTGTACCTCCTTGTTGCTGTCAACAATTGAAAAAGGGCTAATATTAAAATACCTCATCTAAAGTCTCTTTTCTTATTGTGCATTGTGATATAAAAAGAACTGGAAAAATATATTTCATTGCATATTTATGCCTTTCAAATTCTCAGATTATTGAAGGAATGGAGGAAGGCAGTAGCATCCTCATTGTGCTGTTTCCTTTTATCATCTGGATGTTCAAATCAGGCAGTGAGATGCATACGTACATTTCTTTTTTTAAATAAATGGTTGCACATTGTGTTTTACCACATTACAAAGTGTCTGCTTCAGAAGACTGGCACTTTGCACCTATTGTAACATTATTGGGGGCAAGATTTCAGATACAGTTTAGTGCATGACTGGAAGAAAGAAGCATAACGAGGTTCAAGGACTGGAAGCTGAATTCAAAGAGAAATGAGCAAAAGGGAGGTATGTTTAACCACCACCCCAGGTAAAGTATAGCCAGTGTTACCTTCTTTCATTTGAGATCTTTTAATCATGATTGGGTATCTTTTATAAAATACATGTATTTCTTTAGAGCTCTAGTAGAAAAATGAAGAAGAATATTTCAGATAGAACCCAAGTGGTATTTTGAAAAAACCTCAGAATTGTCCTAGCTGAACTCAAGCATTGCACCCCTCGGAGCTCTAGTATTTTGAGGTCAGAATTCAAAAGGACCTAGGCATGATGTCAAGATCTGCAATATGTTAAAGAAAACTGTTCAAGGAATAAAAATGACACAAGGAATAAAATTTATACTACTTGGTTACACATTGCACAACAATTCCCACTTCAGTATGCTGAATAAGCGATACTTAAAAGTTAACCATTGCTGAAGTCAAGAGGACATGTCAAACTGTCACACTCTTGGACGTCGGTCAGTATCTTGGGATTGCAGAAAATAACATTAGGGAAATCAAAATTCAGGCTGAAGCCTTCTGCACTAAGCAACTGACATGCCCATCCTGATTTCTGTCAGGATGTACAACAGCACAACAGTCTGTACAACAATCCATGGATTAAAACCCAAAGTCCTTCTGTAGCCCAGAACCTAAGAGTTGTAAGGTCTGAAGAAGAGCAAAGAGGACAAAGACTCATTTGTTCAGTGTTAGGGAGTCAACAGACAAGTAGATCTGCATACCAATTTCTGTCTCCTTGGGGGAACGTTACTACCTCAAAGATATGTCAGATTAAACCATAAGAGCCATAGTTCAATTTTTTTGTCTCAGTGTTTTCTCAAAGAGATTTCACAAACAATGTTCTTTGGTATTCAGTGCTTCCCTGAATTATGGCTTAAAGATGAAAACCTGATGAATGCTTGACATCTTGAGCTAAAGTCCAACTTCCTTATTGGTCAATTCTCTTTCATAATTTGACCAATATGCCATTTTTCTCCTGTTGGAATATTTTCTCATTGACAAAATACCAAGAGCTAAAAAAGTTCAGTAACACTAACCGTATCTCCTTACTAGTTCTTAATGTTCTGCATAAAACTTCATGTTATCCTGTATTTTTCCTAGCTCAGAACTGCTTTGATGTTTCTCCTCCCTTTTTAGGATGTTTCTCCCCAGAAACTCTTCCTTGCCCTCCATTTGGAGCATGTTTCCCCTTACTGCTTTTTCCTTCACTGGAGCTCATTTGTGGTGCTTTCTGGTACTGTACCAAGTAACCTGACTAACATTGATAGTTTATCGTCACCTCTTCCTCCCAAAAAATATATATGATTCAAGGAATATCTCATTTTAAATAAACAACAACAAAATCCTTGCTCTTGGAATAGCAACCTTTCTGTTGCTGCTCCTTGTTCTCCAGCCACATCAGTGGTGGTGGTCATCCATCCCATCTATTCCTCAGGATGTTCCCACAACCTAGAGAGCAGCTTCACATTCCCTGTGTCATTTCAGGAAATGTTCAACTCTTTCACAGATACTTTTCCACTGGAAATTTACCAACCATTACAAGCACTGCACTAGTCTACCATCCTGATTTTGGAAGCTAAATTATCCTCCTGCTCTCCAATTCTTACTCCTGTTACTAGCCCCAAACTTAACACTAAATTCCCCGTTGCAATGCAGAATGAAGAGTAACATTTTCACTTCGAAATACACTTGTAACACCACAGCATGCCCAGACACGTTATACTTCAATATATACTTCATGTCAGCAATAAACCATTACCATCCATTTTCTCCAAGGAGCTCAAGGTTATAATCAGCTTATTTAGAACCTGCACAGCTTTTATTGATGCAGCAACCCCTCATCTCACCCCATACTTATTTTAATTGAAAGGTTTACTAATTAGTACAGGCTCCTCTCAGTTATTTCTTTGATATCAATGTCTTTCACCATAACTCATGACTTCCATTCATTACAGACTTTCCTAGCCTGGTAGTGTACGGGACCAAGGAAGATTTGTAGTGTTGACCAAGATTCAAATCTGGAAAGCCAAGTAACTACAGCACACAGAGGAAACAAAGGAAGAAACATGTTCCTTTTCTAATGTTTGAGATTCCCATGAATGTTCACAGAGGTTTTAATAGCTATGTAGGTGAGCTGGAATGTGGAAGCGGTAAGTCAAACATGAAAACTGAAGAATTTGTGTTTCTATTCAAGAAATAAAGACATTAATTTTTATTGGCACCTCTTGTTAGCCTGATCTCCACCCACTGCCATGTCTAGAGTGCATCACTTCTACGTATTGGTCTAAGTGGGCCAGATCACAGATATGCACCAGAAGCACAAGGTGGTGATGGAGGAATCCTATTCACTCACCAGATGGAGTCTGAACACACAGTCCCAGTATGCTCCCAATCAGAAGCACCGCTTTTGTGAGGGCCCAGAAGTAAGCTCTGACCTACAAAAACCTACATGAAATAAGAACTGCACAGTTGAGACATTGCTTCGTTCCCCAAGCACAGCAGAGCTAGCTGAATTTGCCCTGCCAAAACCAGCATATTGCTGGAAAGAACCTCTGAAGGGCCCCACAACTTTGTGAGCCTTCTTTCCCTGGTGTTAGAAATGGGTTCTGCAGAAGTCTAACTGCCTGCAGGAAGCAAAGCCAACCTTTTTGAGCAGGTGTTCAGCCAAGGCTAGAGCCTGACATTTCTTCAGGGAAACAAAGATCTGAGAAGTTTTTGCAGTAACACGAGTGTGTCAAATATCTTTCTAACACAGGAGAACAGACGCTGCTAGTTCTGTCTTATAGTCTTAGACAGATTGCCAAGATTTTGCCAAGCCTGAGCAGGGCTTTGGGATGCCTCTGTTTTGGAAGTCCTCTTAAAGAAATGCGATCTTAAGAAAGGAAGTGGTGAGCACTCCTTAATAGGGAGGCAACAGCATTCATCTCCACTCGGGAGGGATCCCAGAAGCCAGGGTATTTTGATTTGCATTTTAAATGGTATGTATAGATGGAAAAATTTGGATATATAGATCCACATCCTGAATGAAAATACTCTAAGAACATCATTTCACCTTTCCATCACTAAAGAGCTAGCTTTCTAAGAAGAATACCAATATATTTGATAGAAAAGGCAATTACTTTACAATAATTCACTGGTGTTTTATGGGGAATATCCCTTCAGTTATCCTAACTGCTCCAGATACAAACATAACTGCAAGGAAAATTTACTCAAATATTAATTGAGTCCTTCATATAGCACATTACTGTGTTAAACATCCCTTGTGTTTTTTTAAACATATTTTCAGAGATGTGTAGTGTAACAGAGTACAATTAGCTTAATGAGATTTAAATTACACTAATGCACCTTATTAGGAGAAAAAGGTTATAAAGTCTTCAGCAGTTATTCAAAGGCTCATGTTAACATAAGAAGACAGGCTCCCAAGCTTCCTCTGTTGCCAGTGAAGAGAAATAGATTCCTGTAGAGAGCAAGAGTCAGTCCAGGAACCTAATTCATATATCCTGATTCAGCCTCAGAGGATCATGTCTCTCATCATCAATTCTGAATGAAGCCTAAAGAGGTCACCTTCCCACAAAGAGAAAAGCCTTTGTAGTTACCCACAACCCTTCATAACTCCTTATATATTTTAGGATCTTCACTATTATTTCAAAACCTGGTGTGGAAAGAGGCTTTGTGATGATCTGGAGGGAATCTGTCAATATACTCATCTTTCATTGAACAGTAGTGACCAAAGCAATTAAAAATGTCATTTCCCATATTTCATAGGTAGACTGTGAGCCTTCTGAGATCCAATAATGGAGCTCCTGGTAAAACAAAAGACTGAATCTTGAGCCAAATTCCTTCTTGAATCTACTTGGATAAAGCATAAAATGAGCCCATTATACCCAGTGGATAACAGGATTAGTGAAAGTAAGGCAGAGAAAAGGAATCACACTACTGAACTCAAAGCCTTCTCTTAAATTCTGAGTTATTTTAGGAAGGTAGATATTTTTTTTTTCTATTTTCTCTTCTTTATAGCCATTATAGAACATTTCAGAAGTGAGTAGGGAATTATTTTAATGATTGAAAGGCTTGATAAGCTTCTCTACAATGAGGAATTTACTACTGTATAGAGAACAAAGCATGACAAAGATTGTAAATGGGTGCAGTTTTGTACATAAAGCTCTAATATCGTATGTTTAGTACATCTATCAATGTCTGAAATCTCCTGAATTCACACGGAATATAGTTTCTTATAGCTACAGGGCAGCTGTGAAGGATTAAATATTCCCATGTTTCTTTCCCCATGGCAGCCTTTTGCTCCTCTCTGAACCTCATCTAATCACCAAGAGCACTGTGGGGATCAGGTACCCCTGTTTTATCCTTCATTTTGGGATGTGGTATTTTGGGGCCTTTGTTCCACATTTTTGGGGCGTTATTTTTGTGGGGGATTTTTGTTGTTGTTGTTTTTTCCCTGCATGATCTGCCTTGCCTTCTACCAAGGCAAAGACAAAAGCCCTCAGTACCATGTCACCTGTCATTCAGCAGACACATTCAAAAAGCCTCATTGCTGTACTGGTGAATGTTTCTTCTGCACAGCCCTTCTTACCATCCCATTGCTGGCATGTACTTGCAAGCAATTGGCCAATATCTCATTTTAAAGGCAAATATATTATCTTTCTCCACTTAGCAAGAAAAATTGGTATAACTTCTTTGGCACTGTTTAGATCTTTCCCACCTAGTTTGTACTCGAATCTCATTACACAAGAAGGCCAAGAGTCTTTCTGTCCTCTCCTCCATTGGTAGTGCTGCCTCTGAACTTTCTTATGGCACTGTTATGGCATCTCCTTGCAACCTTAGCATACCCAAACCCAGTACAAATGCAAATACCTTTCAGCTGCTATTCTAGCACATGGTGTGTTTGCTCACTCAGTCAATATCCTCTTCCTCACCTTCCAACACTAGACCTAGTGCCTAAGAATTATGAGCTTAAATATCTTAACTTTTTAAGGGATCTGTCATAACCCTGAAATCTTTCTCCCCCTGCCACCCCTTGTTTGTCTACATAACATACCAGTATTCTGTTTAGCTTGATGTTTAGGAACCCACTAACAGCTTTACCAGGTTTTATATCATAGTAAAAATATTGCTACAGCAAGGATTGCCTATAGATGGAAAAACAAGGCTTATACTTGGTTTTGTTTGGTTTGGGGTTTGCTTGTTGTTTGTTGGTTTGGTTTTGTGCTTTGTGTTTTGGTTTTTTTGTTGGGTTTTTTTTTTAGTTGTCAGATAAAACAATCTAATTGGATAAACAGACAAGCTTTTTGGCTTTCTTGGTATCAAAGGACATGACCCTGCCATCAATTTGCTTAGTAAGATCTAATTATTTTTTCAGTTTATTAGCTTATTTCTCAGACTGATAACCTCTTGTCTATTAAGAAGGACCAGCGTTGTTACAGAGAAGTGTATTCACATAAACCAAACAAACTGAGTTAATCATCATCACAGGAATTTATTTAAACTAACTCCCAGTCTAACCTTAGTGTGTTAGAAACTAGATTAGCAGCAGGCAAGATGCCACATCATATTTGGAAACAGCTCCAAAAACTCTTTTCATCTTCACATATACTTACTAACTATGTAATGTGCACGCAATCTAATAAATACAGAGTAGTTAATTGGTTAAGATAAGTGCATTCATTTGTGTCACAGTAATATTAAATTATGTTTACTTAATTACAGCAATATTCTATAATTAAAAATATTGTGTAATATCTTGTATATTATCAAGATTCTTCATCTAGTCAAAAAGTACACCAGTTTAAACAAGTTTGCCCTTTGGAAAAGGTATCTGCATTCCAGACCTGTCACTCAGTCTCTCTTATTCTATTCCCTAATTAATAAATCAGACATTATTTACTTAATGAGACATTAGCCATGTCAAGGGCAACTCACTTTTGCCACGTATTCTGTGTCATACCAATAATAAGCCTCTGCTTTTCTTTATCTTGTAAAGAGTTTTTATTAAAATCAGTAAGCTATGAATAACTTCCTATTTCCCCCCTGTAAATTCACCTGTCTCCTGAGAGAAGCAGTAATAATTTGTTCATCAAATGTTTTGCCAGTTTTCAATTGCATATCCCAGCCTCCAGTGACTAAGATTAGCTTTATGAAATTTTAAGAAACAATCCCTTTTTCACATATTTCCCCACATCAGCCTGAAGCTAAATCTATAAGCTCAGCCTTTGATTTCTTCTTGATAAGAAAATGTACGTACTCCCAAGTTTCAATAGTATGCCAGTTAAAACATCACTAGGTGATTTTCTCTGATATCTGCAATTTGCATTTGTGGAACCAACACAAAGGATGAACTGAAAAACATGCAAAAAAATACCCACAGACAAAAATACCATGGAGGCATCTCCAGGATGTGAGAAATCTGGACCAATGTGCCTGTGTCTTGTCTTGGGTGCCAGAGCAGATGGTCTAATGCCAGCCTTCCCAGGCTCATATAGGCCAATTTCAATTAAAACCCCTTCCAGTTTATTTTAAAGGGAGATTTCTAGCACACCATCTCTAGAGCATAGACCTAAAACTTCCATAGAAGGTGAGAAAGCTTTGCAGCACATGCACAGCATGCTTGGCAAAGCTGGAGATGACAATGGGTTATTGCTATTCATGCAAAATCAAATAAAAGTACACAAAAAATGCAGAAATAAGAAAATGGGAGAAAAAATGTAACCCATATGGGACCCAAAACGTACCTTCTGAAAAGCTTTCAGTTTTTCCAGGTTTAAAACCAGAAAATTTATAGAAGAGCATCTTCAACAGAAACAGCAATATATTTTGAACTGAATCATAGCATGGTTTGGGCTGGAAAGGACCTTTACAGATCATCTAATCCAACCCCACTGTCAGTGCCCAGTGACCAGACTATTTTATTTAGCACTGTAGACAGAAACTTAAGAATAAATGCAAGTTTCCAAAATGCTGTTTCAGGCTCAAATCACTACCTTTTTTATTGGCAACACTCTGAAGTTTTAAAATGGGGAGAATCTTACCAATGTCAGAAGTTGCACTAGTGCAAAGAATAAAAAGATCCGGTCCTCTTCAAGCTCACGGTGCCACAACAGTTTAGTTAAGGGATTCTCCATAAGCAGAAAACAGCTTTGAGTCCCAAAACACATTGCATCAACTGGAAATTCATCAAGATGTTGGCCAGAAATTCAGAAGACAAATACAATTTTTCCCAGGGAACCAGCTGTCATATTTCAAACAGATTGCGAAGAAAGTGCAAGAATCAGATATCTGAGAACAGAAATATGAGATATTTTATTGTTTTCAGTGATTAATCTGAACCTTCATCCAAACACCTCCTGGGTGCAGACAGTAGTTAGTCTGAGAGCCACTGCTGAAGGAATTAACACTTCCATAGTGAATGTAAATGCTTCAAGCATGATTTATTTTGTAGTCATTTGGAGGATGAGCTGTTCTTAGATTAGAGTTATCAGTAGGAACTAGATCTGAGACAAAGACTTTTTGCCTGTATGGCACCAAGGACAAAGAGCACCCCTGAAGGACCAAACCCAACTAAGCACTGAAGCAATATCAACAGAGCACCTGTGCTCAGGTCAAACCATCCTCATTAGAGGTTTGTTTGAACAGGCTGGATAGAAATCTTCAGAAAATGGTTTGAGCAGAGTTCATTGTCCAGAGGGTCTTTGCAGCTCTAGTGTTTGATTCATAGAGTATGAAGTCAGTGTTAAAATACTGTTGCCATCTTGTTCATTCTTTCCCCAAGAATCATGCTAGAGATTTCTCAGCCCATGCTTATTTTCCTCTACTGGACTAGAGACTAGAAGACTTCTCTCTCAAACAGATTCGAGTTTGGGAAGGGTTGGACTGCAACATGACAGTCAGAGGCAGCTCCACATGTACAGGTTCTAGGGGGAGGGGTAAAGTCGCCTTAATGTGAGATGAGACCTGAGACAAGGACATGGGTCTTTAGCTGCCCAGCTTGAGAAAACTCTTCCCTAATCATCTTTTTGTGCTAAGATAATTCCAGGGACATTCCAGGAACACAAAGACTTTTTGGCTAACCAAGATAGCAATCGAAAGCAAACATTCACACGAGGGAGTGTAAGTGACAGAGCTGCTAACTGGCAGTTCCCTGTAGCTTGTTATGCTAACAGGAGTTCAGTTATAGCTGTAACAAGGATAACACTACTGACAGATCCCCCGCATGCAGAATACTGAAATCTTGACCCCTGTGAAGTCGGTGGGTGTCTGTCATTAAGTTAAATGGGGACATGACTCCATCAGAATGCACTGATGCTTCTTTTTTTATTCCACACAAACATGCATATGCATCCTCTCCTTCAGAAATACTCGAGTCTCAACAAAACCATCCTTTTCAGGATAAGTCATAGGTAGAATACCAAGAGCAAGAAGTGTCCTTCAGCAATCTGCTTTCTATGCACGTCTTACAGAAATAGGGCAGCCCTGTCTCTTCAGATAGAAGCACATACATCTCCAAGGTTTGCTGAAGGGCTTTTCAGGTGGCCAAAGAAATATCCTAAACAAGCTGCAGTCTCCTCTGGCAGTTAGAGCAGATAATGTGCACAGAGATGAGGTAGGACTCCAGCATGCTGAGCGGATGACAGGACTGAGCCTTCTTGCAGGAGAAAGCTCTCTGTTAATCCAAAGGCCCTGTCTGAGGTGTATCTTTGCCAGTAGCATCACTCTTCCCACTTCTCAAACCAACCAGACTGACCCAAGTGATGATAATCCCACACAATTGCCAATGGGGCAGAAGAGAAGCTGTAGTACCAGGCCACAAATCCACAAGACACAAAGCAAACATAGGGGAACCTAGAGGATGTAAAAGACTTGGGAATTAAGTCTGTGGCCTGACTCTGTGGGTGCTCCAATTTTGTCGCTCTTTTTCCCTCCCCTGAAGCCACCTATGCATTAGGCTCCCTGCCAGGGCTCTGGCTTGCTCCAGGAGCTGCTGCTCCTCCAAGTAGCACCTGGCATGCCCTTAGCACCACCAATGATGACTTTCTCAGGAAAACCTCTGGGCAAGACCACAACATGGTCAGCAAAGCAGAGCTCACTGCATTTACTGAAACTTATGCATTTTCCACTGGCTCTGTCAGGACCACCACCAGGAACCAGTTAAATAAGACACAAAAGTACCTGCCACCATAGCACAGAAACACGAGCAAACTTCTGCTCATTGTACCTGCATGACCTACTCTCTGCTCTTTGTGCATTTTATCTAAACTTTGCATAAAACCAACATGCAGAAAAAATGCCTGCCTGTTCAGGCTGTGCTGCAACCAGCAGTTCTGAAGCATTTGAAATTGGTGGGGGGAAAAAAGGGATGTTTTTATTCCTGTCATTCCCATGCTGAGGGATGTCAGAAAGGCCATTCCAGAAGCGTAGTCAAGTCAAAGTGGACTATAAATTTTAAAAGCAACTCTGAACCCAGCACCCCAAAGCTAAGCTTGAGACAGCAGCCCTCTAAAACTACTTCTCAGTTGTACAACCATCATTTATACCACAGGACATTATTACAAAAAAGAAAAGCATTTTTGTTTGTTAGGTTCCAGGAGAAGCCTTTATTATTTACAGTGTGGCCTTTATTATGTGAACCATATAGAGAAGTAGCTTAAATATTACACAATTCCATCATTAATGCAATGAGTGTTCCAAAGATCCTGTTGTAAGCTCAGATCAAATCCTGAGCAGCTTTCTGGTAAAACACTAATCTTTGATTTTGATGACTGAATTTAAGACCAGATCCTCCTGTGTTCAGGCAACATAACAGGTGAATCAGTTTTTCCCCCCATCCCTGAAAGGCCCTGCTTGTAGAGTATTGTATTCATCACTAAATCTGATCCTCTGCCTTTTGAAGTCAAAGGGAAGCTTTCTATTACAGACTCAGTATGCTATCAGTTCTAATACAGAAGAGCAGAACCAAGTGACTGAATATCTGATTTTATCATCCTGCACCTTCCCAACAGTATGACACAGACAGCGTAGCACTAGAGCTTATCACCAAACTTGTCAGATAACATGAGGGGAGGAAGTCTCTCACCTATGGAATTTAAACTTATTACATCTCTAAATGCAAGGCACAAGTATTTTTATAAATCAATATGGTTTCAATTTAAAAAAATATACCATTTTTCTCAACTTGGCAGAAAATCAGTTTACGAACACAGGAGCACCCAAACTGTCTGCTTGTGAGCAGATCAGGATCCTGTGCTGTTCCTTCTCTGATCTCAAAGAGTTTTTTGTCACCCACAAAGCACACCCTGTAAAGGAATTCAACCTGTCTATAATACACTGACTTTGTTAACACAAACCAGGGATCCACAATAACTGCCAATTTTTCTCTAGACATGGTCCCAAAGCATATGCTTTTGACAGCAATGTATTCTCTACTCCAGCAGTGATTTAGTTTTCCTGTTTCAAATTCAAACCTCATCATTCATTCAATCTCTTTTGGAAGACAAGCATTTCTCTGTCACTATTGCCCATTTATGCCTTCATTTCCAAACAGAATTAATCTTACACAACAGATGCTGCTTGGCAGTGTGTGTACATACATAACTCCCCCAAAAGTTTCGAACCCCTCAGTCGATTTGTCACAGGAGTAAGATATCTCCAAACATATTAAGATTCTTACAGTTTCAATAATGACATGTTTCAATAACAGAGAAGAGATATCCCAAAACAGTAGTGCCTTATCATGAAATCCCTTCTTCTTAGACACCAGGAAACAGAGAGACACGCTGATTTTGGAGAATATCAGAAATATTTCCTCAAACATGAAAAACTTCACCTGCTGTTTCTGTGTTGTTAGTCACCAAAGTACTCTCCATAGGACAACAGGCTTTAAGGTACAGTCATAAGGAGCAAGGGGGAAGGTAGCTATCCAGCCATCTAGCCATTGCAATTCAATTACTTTTGTGTACTGAGAGTACAACTGATAAAATCACTGTGCATCTATTTGAATCATCACTGTAATACAGCTTAGCACAGGAAGAAAATTCAGATTGTGGAAGACAGAAGTATTATCCTCACTGTTTGCATGTTAACCACCCTGTGCCCAGCTGGATTCAGTCTTGCCACAGGGCTGTCCTAAAATCCAGAGCTTCTCCACTGTTAGATCACAGCCTAAATGAAGATGTAACTGGTTCTCTCTCTGCTGTGGATCTCTGATATTTTCTCAGTGCTGATGTCACCTAGAAGAAGGCAAGGTATGCAGGCAAAGTAATTTGGGTAAGATAAAACCTGACATTAACAGGGGCACAGACCCAAATCCAGAGATCTTCCTCTGCCCTACTGGTGCCCAGACTTCCCTGTTAGACAACAGGTTAAATTAAGACTTGGCCAATTGAAATTTAATCCTTCTTCTGCATAAATGGGAATAATTCCACCATAAATCAGTAGGAAGTCTAACTCAAAATAGCCCTTTAGCTCTATATTTCCCCTTCATGCCATTTTTGAAGAAACAGGTCTAAATTCCTCTTTGGCAGGAGATGTAAAGGAAGCAAAAGTAAGCACCTCCTGGACATTAGCTCTAGTTACAGACCTATTTAAAAAAGGTAGGACTGGTGCTATCAATGCATCTACACATACAGAAGGAAAATGCTTTTGCTCCTACTGACATCCATGCCTCATCCAACACTTTGACTCCTGAGTGGAGACTGGCATCTGCTTGCAACCCAGAGTAAAACCCCAACCTTCCTGAGAGCAGCGAGATGAAGGAAACACTAAGGAGAGTGACATGCTTTGCTTTAGACAACACTCAGTAAGACTAGAAGAAGCACAGAGAAGGCAAGCACTGCTCACCACCATTCTCAGTCCAAGAACCAAAGGGCATCAGATGAACCTTGCCAGCATCAGGCTCTAAAGCAAATAAACATAAACCATTCTCAAAACATCTTATAATTAAGCTATGTAATGCCCTGCTGCTGGAGCTACAGACATCAGGAGGATGTCTGTAATTTAATCTCAGGTAGCTGAGATTAAAAAGCTGCTAGAAAATTTCATGGAAGGAAAATCCACCTTTGGCTATTAAAGATGAAGTCATCACTGGGGGCTAAAGACCCAGGATCAATTTCCCTGAGCACCTGCTGCCAGCAGCAGGATGATAAGCTAGTCAGGCCCTTGGTCCAGCACAGCCACCCTCTTCTTCTTCCCTTGGATTTAATTTTTTAAATTCCTGACTCCTTTCCTAGCTGGATATGGAGGATGAGGGAATACATGAGCAGGTATCTTCCTCAGCTGCTGACTAGGCAATAGGACATCCTAAATTAGCCATCGCATTAATGACCTCAGGTGCTTGAGGGAGAAATTTAAGGCTGGATTTTAAAGGTTGCCCTCAAGAAGCAAACAGAATAAATTATGTGCCTAAAGATCTTTCCGCAAGCTGGTCCCAACCACTGTTCTTGGTAGTTGCTAGTAATGTTTGCAAACCACAGTGACATTCTCTAACACAAGCAAGTACCTTGGTGGTGCCTTTTGTCAAAGAAAGGTATTTTGGGTACATCTAGGCTTGTAAGTTGCTCTGCACTTACAAGAGAGGAGACCTCATAACAGTCTATAACTTCCTCGCAAGGGGAAGAGGAGGGGCAGGTGCTGATCTCTTCTCTCTGGTGACCAATGACGGGACATGGGGAAATGGCAGGTAGATGTGCCAGGGCAAGTTTAGGTTGGCCATCAGGAAAAGGTTCTTCACCCAGAGGATGGTGGAGCTCTGGAACAGGCTCCCTAGGGAGGTGCTTATGGCACCAAGCCTGACAATATTCAAAAAGCATTTGGACAAGGCCCTTCAGACACATGGTCTGAATCTTGTAACTGTCTTATGCTAGGGCAAGAGTTGGACTTGATAATCCTTGTGGGTCCCTTCCAACTCACAGCATTCTATGATTCAGCAACCTGAATAAAAATCAAAATTGCTCCTATTTCCCACTGGATTAATTGCTACTCCAGCCATAAGACAGTGAAACAGAACATCAGAGCTGAAACATGAGTTTTCACAGCTAAAACAGGCAGGCAGGAGTAGGGAAAGGCAGTGAATTTATCTTGACGAAGCAACAAAAAACCACAGAGACTGCCAGAACAGAGAGAGGCAGGTAGCCTGGCTGCAACAGGGATGTCACTGGCAGGGACTGCTGTGACACTGAAGCCACACTCCATCCCCATTGCAGCACAAATACCAAGACACTGACAAAATGTTCACTGTAAGGCCCCAGTTCCCACAGGATGATCTCCTCCTGTCTCATGTCAAGTTAGGTATAACACATTGGTATGGACGTGTACATAGCAGAGAGTCCCTGCAGAGGTTAACTCACATCCAAGTTCTGACACGAGGCAGGATGCTTATTTTTTAGGGCCAACTATGTTAACATGGGCCAAGAGGGCCCTGGGATTCTCACCATTACTGTTTCAGCATGAAGCACTGCCTTGCTTTCAGTTGGACAGGATGCTGGGCCATCTTGTCTAGACCATGCTTTTGCCAAGAAAGGTTGGACCAGATGATCCTTGAGATCACTTCCAACCTGGTATTCTACAATTCTACCGTGATTCTCTGTGATAACCTCCTGCCTTTTCTAATAAACACTCTCCCCCTCCGAGTAGCTGGAATTATACTGCTAAAACAAAGCCTAACCAGGAATAAAGGCAAGCAAGAAGTGACATGTAATTTCAGGTATTGTCTGTCAATTTGATCCAGACACTAAAATTCACTGGACAAACCAGTGCTTCTCCTCCACACAATCAAGTTCAGCTCTCAAAAGCACCATTGGAAAACAATGGCTGGCTACGGCAAAGGGTAGAGATAACACCAAACGGAGAGCTGCAAATAACTTTACAGAGCTTAGCTGCAAATAACTTTACAGGGCTTAAAAATATGCCACCTAAAACTTGAAGCAAAACCTTTACATCTAGGGGTGTTTTTACATGATGAAAGTTTCCATATCCAATCACTGGACTCAACAGACCTGCATAAGGGCTACATTGCTTAGAAAAGACCCAGTCTCTGGTTTGTACCATTTGCAGATGCCTAGTTCTCCCCAAACCGGAAGACAGGATATGGGAAGGCGTCTAGAAGGAAGAAATCACCTAGTGGTTTTCTGTATTCAAAAGCATGTTTTTTTGTAATGGTGCTTAACAGAATAACCCAGACGAAACACCACCAGCACTGAGCTCTGTCTGGCACCAGTCCATATTCAGTAAATACAGATGTTTTATTTTTCTAAATAGCTACACAACTAAAACAGTAGTCCTTTGCTCTTCTGTCTGATCTCACACTAATATTTGTAACATTCCTGAGCAAAATCACATACCAACAGTGTATGATGTTCCTTAGATTTTCACAGTAACAAGAGAACTTCAGATGCAGAAAGTGTCTTCTGTATCTAAGGCCTCTTCCCTGCTCCACTTTAATACAGAGTGTCTTCAAGTCCTCTCCATTAATAAAGATTATTATTATGCAAGGTATTTCAGGCTGAATATGAAATAAATAATATAATTGTATTTTTCCCTCAGTTGTTATACCTGGATGTCCAAAAACTGAACTAGTTAATAATGCTCTTGACAGATAAATTTTTATGCTAATATGAAATAAAAGCAAACTGATCTAGGATTAAGGTACTAACCTACATTTATTTTAAAGTCTTAATTATGAGTTCATTGATTTTTTTTATAATTATATGGAACTGTACAATAAAAAGGTTTTGCAAGCAGTACACTCCTGGTATTTGTAGCACCAATAAGAAATACAACTGTGATGCAGGCTCCATTATGCTAAATGGAAATTAATATATGAGATCTTTTTGACATAAAACATTTAAAATAGAGGTAAATGAAAGATGAGCAAGAGCAAAAAAGATCATTGTACCTGTTTTATAAGCAAAAATCTGACACAAAAGTTTAGACCCAGGTCATCCTCTGCATCTCACCAAATCTAAATCATCTGTTCTTCATTTCAAAGCCACCCACATTGTTGCTCTCCTTATCTCTTAGATTAATGAAAAGCCCAGGACTACCCAGACCCAATCTACAGTGATGATGGTTTCAAACCTCAGAAACTCTTAAATTCTCCACCATGCTATCTCCCACATTACTAACAGAAGCTCCCTGCAGTCTTGCAGAGAACCACTTTGGGTCTCTCCTCCCTCTTTCTCCATGCTGTGTCACCTGGGGAGGGTTACAGAAGACAGCCATGAGCACTTGCACACTGTCTTTCTGTAGCCAGCCAGCACCCCAGCTTAATCCACAGGGACTTAGAGGCAGGAATGTTCTTTTCACTACATGTCATCACAAAAAGTGAGCCATGTTATCATTTAGTGTCTATCCAAGTCTGGTAATGAGCCTTTTCCCCCACTCACTATGCAGTAAAGCAACATGAAGGGAGTTTATCCTTGAAAACAGAAGATCCTTCTCCAATTTGCAGCATGTTTAGCAAGAGAGGATAGATATATAATGTATCTTTCTTCTCCATACATCAGATGATGACACAGTCTGGCAGTCCCACAGAAAGCATCCCAGACTAAAAGTTAATGCTCTAGCAGAGAGCTTTGCACTAGCTTGCAATTTACACTATTTATGATATGAACTTGCTGAAGATCTGGCTCTCAGAGAGTCTCCAGGTGTATGTTCACATTCATGTGAGTCAATAGTGGGTTCCTAATGGAGAGGTGGTGTCTCACCCACCAAATAAGTGGTTCATAGGGGTTGCAGTTGCTTTGGTTGCTCTGTGTTTTCCACACCAAGAACTTACCTCCTCAAACTTTGTGTTTTAAAGGAGTAAGTCTTGCACAACTTTTTATATGCAGGATTGGGGTAGGTTTGGGGATGACCTAGCACATACTGACAGGGTTTTAATAGCACATGGGAATATTTAATTCCTAGTGCATCTTCTGTCTCAGTATTATACTCAGCCTACATGGTAAGCAGCTGAAAAGAAGAGAGGCAAAGACTTGGGGATTTGTATAGAATAGAACAGAAATCTGAATCACAAGCCAAGATCCAGGGCCTACTATGGAATAAACAAACAAAATAAACCCCTAGGTTTCATTTCCAGCTTTTTCACAAATCTTCTGAATCCAGGTGAGCATAGAAGAGATAGATGAGATCTTTGATATCTTAATTTATGCAAACAAGCCCATTGGCTCCCACCATCCTGAAATGCTTGTGCTGTTTGAAAATAGTAAGAAATTGTCCATTTGACAAGTCATCAAATTGAGCATGGCACTGATCTCCCCTCAGAGGTTTTGGAGAATAGACATGTAATAGCAAACAGTTTTCTTGCTGGAGCTATTAGTTTATTCTCCTTCTGATCATAGTGCAAGCAGCATTCATCACTGCTCTTCTAGGTATCATGGTACTGCATGTTCCAAAATCAATTCAAACTTAGGGCCAGGCTCAGCTAAAACTTTCCTCGAATTTGCACTCAACCCAAACCCACTCACAATGTGGAAAGACAGAGCTAGAGGAGGAAAGGGGTGAAGTCAAATGCCTCCAGTCGCAGAAGAGGAGAGGAGGAAGCAGGCACAGGCTGATGGAGAAGGGTTTAAGAATAACCACTATGGAGGATCTGGAATGGCCTCAGGCAGTGAGAAGCAAGTTAGAGTAGAAAGGAATTTTCCAAGAGGTTATGTTTCCAAATCTTGAGCACTGGTAACTGGACAAAGATTACAAACCAATAAATATAAGTCTCCAGCATAGAAAAAAAAAAAAAAAATAAATCCAATACCAAAGAACGATGACCTAAGCAAATGTCCCTGCCTCTGCAGACTGGTATAGCCAGGACAGACTTCAGACAGTCACAGCACACAGTCAGTAGCACTTCACAGCACAAGAGTATGAATCATTTAAGCCACTTACTGTTAGGCTGTGCCTTGTCAAAGTTTCCAGCAGCTACTGAGAACATGGTAGTGGCCAGACATTGTGTTGACGCCTGGGGAGGTGAATATGGGGGTCTGTAATACTTCCAAGGACATACTCATGCTGGCTTTAGCTGGGGTAAAGTTAATTTTCATCATAGTACCTGGTCTTTATCTCAGCCCACGAGTTTTCTGATTTTCACTCTTCTGATTCTCTCCCCCATCCAAATTGGAGGGAGTGAGCAAGCGGCTGTGTGGTGCTTAGTTGTTGGCTGAAGTTAAACCACAACAATACCAAATGAGTCCTGTAATTACTGTCTCCTAACTGGTATGGGAACATCAGAACTATATATGGAAACATGTATTTGGTTAAATATAAACTGTTGATCTGAATGACAAGAGCATGTTACATGCACAGTCTATGGAGAATGTGAGATTGGCATCAGTCCACTACTGTTTAACCACAGCCCACTAGAGAGAACTCACAGCAGACACAAAGGTGCATGAGTTCAATTCCTGAACAGCTTTATTTCTACCTCCCACATCAGCTTTTGCAAGATCTATGCCTTCATTTTTAAGGATGCCCTTTTTGGCAGTGAGAGGGGGATCATAAATCTGCTAGTTCTCATCAACACTGGCACACCTGTGATAGCCTCAGGTTTGGAAGCAGTCCTGCCATTAGGAGATGAACCCTTCATGAAATATTGAAGTGCTTGCTCACCGCATATGCAGTCCCCCAATACAAAAATCAAAGTGCCTTCACCATTCATATCTCAGTACCTTTCAAAGCAACACATTCAGCGAAAAATAGAGTGGTACTAATGAGTATACACTTGGGTTTATCTGGGCTACAGAAACTCCTTTCCCCTACCAGGTCCCATCAGCAGAAACTGATTTGAGACAGACAGGAGAGCTGCAGTCTCGCCTTCTCAAGGAGAGTTAGTCTTGCAGAGAAGGAATGAATGAGTTAAGGGAAGACTCAGAGGGCACAAGTCTGACTGCTGTCAGCTGAGCTTTGCATGGGGAAACAAGCTGTCACAAGCTGCACATACTTTGGGACAGGCACATCCCTAGTGCTGACCAGCATCTTGCTAATCTAGCCAGGAAAAAACCAGCCAATTTCCATCACACATCTCTCAGCTGTATGTGGCTGCAGGTCAGTTTGAGTTGCCACTTACATTACAGTAGATGTCTGAGCTCTCTTGCTTTTGCCAGTATAAGCACCTAATTTAAGGTTTTTCTTCTTTTTCCCATGACCAGCAGAGAAGCACCACCACCTCTAAGCTGTTGGCTCCAGCACTTTGCTGCTCGGAGCCAACCCCATAGGCTCTGCCCTCCCCAGGACAAGCAACACTGCCAACATCCATGTGCTACAGCTACTCAGAGCACAAGAACATTCTCTCACATGAGGGCACATGTAGCCCAGCTATTTCTTCACATTTGTATTTAGAAATGTTAAACCTGAGCATAAAAAGTATGACTGGAAAGTCATATGAAGCAAAGCAAACTTAAAAAAAAATAAATAAAAGAGGGATGGAAATTGCAGATACCCTCAGAGCTGATGTGGAGACAGAGCCTTTGGGCATCCAGGTGAGGCCCGTGCTATGGCTGGGTCAACACATTTCTTGCCTCTTCAACTGTAGCAGGGAACTGACAGCTCTACCTTGGAAAATGTTGACTCTAGGGCAAAAAAAAAAATCAACAAAAACCTGACAGCTTTTTTCTAGGAGGCTGCAGGTGAGTTCTTTCCCTGCATGCCTCATGGGAAGTGCATTTCAGACCCTACATAACTCTGACTCACATTCCTACAAGGACTGGACTCTTCAGTTACACTCTCAAAATACATAAGCTACAGCTCTTCTGATCCTAGTGGGTTTTGACTCATTGGTATTTCTGCAAGTGTGAGATCACAAGCTCTGGACAAGAAGTTGAATGACTTTTTTAAAAATTTTATTAAAATAAAGGGGAGCAGAGAGGGCTGATTTCTGCAGAAAAAACCTTCTTTAATAAAAATTAAATTTTCTATCAAATCATTTTTTATGGAAAAATTTTAACAAGCTTTAAGATTAGGATGATGCACCTTTTGCCAGCAACCTTCTACCTTTGCATTTACAGCAGCACTTTGTGTGTGCTCCAGTAGAGACCGTGTCTTCAGCTTTCAATCCAAGTACAAGACAATGCAAAACATCTACTCCCATGCAGAGTGGCCACTTTGTGAAGCTTTCTGAGCTTTTATTTCCACAGTGGCTAATTTCTAACAGTAATATCCACATTCTTCACCAAAATAATGTCTGAGGTCAAGTCCAATTAAAAATAACTCCCTATCTTTCCTCTTTTAGAAAGATATTTTTTGCCTGAATAATTTCTGTAACAGAGTAACTTCAAAAGATCATATTAGTACAACTGGGGGAGAAGGAAGAAGCAGCACAGGAGACAAGAAGGTCTTAAGCTGGCTCCAATCTTCACAGTCAAGACCTAAAGGATCCCCACTGAGAATTTTCACATGGCTTTTAGAGAAAAAATATTTCTAGCAACTTGAGTCCTCCCAGGAAAAATCTGAGTGAAAAAAGAAAGAAAAAATGTGTATTGAACTTCCATAAGCATCCTCCACTGACATTGCTGTTTGACAGAAGAATGATATTTCTGTTTACAACCATTAAAGATCAATCTGAATACATTTAACATTAAAAATAACTTCTAAATATTTCTTTGAGCTGCCAGGCAATTTTTACCTCTATGCATATGCCAAACATCAGGAAGCAGAGTTATTTCCCAGCTCTCAAAAGTCTCACTGGACAGTTAATTCAATTGGCATCTTTGCTGTGATAAAGTTAATGTCAGCAAGCTGAAAATCTGAAGATATCATGCCTGTATATAGGCACTAAAATAATCCATCTCAAGATTGTAACTGAGTCATATAATCAATTTCTGCTGAAAGAAGTGCACGACATGAGACATCTGGCATCTCATGGCTTCTAGGAAGCATATGTTTGAACGAGGGTCCGGGAGGTATGAGATCGATCCATGCACAGCGTCAAACCTCCTTGCTTTCCTACTCCAAGCATAGCAGTCTTGCAAAATTGGCTGAAACATAATCTAAGGCCTCTAAAAAGAAATGTAATTATGTTGGCATCATGTGGAAACAAGAGACCAATGGACAACATTATGGTGTTCAAATATCAGAACTCAAACTCATTAAGAGACAAGGAAAAACCTATCTACAGAGTAGGTAGGTTTTTCTTTTTCTCTCCAAACAGTGGATGGGGAGAGAAAGAAAAAAAAACCAAAACACTATAGTTTGACTCTGAGCTCCTGCATAAAGCAAGGACACAACTCCCCAGCACCCTCCTTTATTAAAGGAAAAAAGGAAAAACCCCCACAAAACACCTAGCTGTTGTATCTTCCTCCCTCTTACCGAGGAGAGAGGCTACCCATTTCTCCCTGATTGCCCTGGGCTTGGGGAGCTCTAATCTTTCCCTGGACTCTGAGGCAAAGTTATAACAAAGAATGAGTCACTGATATCTCATGGACACGCTAATTTTTATCTCAAATGGTGCTAAATTATCGGTTACTGTGACACATTGGATTAAATGGACTTTAACACTTTGTGCCCCCCCACCCCATTAAGTACTTTACAGAGCTGCAGATTTCAGCTACTGCGTGTGGTGTGGGCGGTGGGAAACATCTCTGGTCTGCAGGTGGCTATTCAATATGATTTTGCATAACACCCTAGGCACTGGAGATGGAGAAGTACATAAATGCAAGGAGCTCAAAGAAAGAGCTAAATTGACATCACCAGATAGACAAGAAAGATAGGAATAATTCACTGAAGGATGTAAAGCTCAATTATCCATCTGGGCAGGCTTTGAGAATATTTTCCTTCTGCACATTTGCCCTATATAATACAATGAACAAGTGGCACATTTTCCAGGTAGCTCAGCATGCAAATCCATGCTATCTGCCAAAACTGGCTGGAGATTTTCAGATGGAAGAGACTTCTGTCAGAAAAATACTCCTACAGAAAGATCAGGAGTGTTGCACAGGAGCATGTTGATGCTACCAAAGCTTTGACAGGCAGCAGACAGCTTCCTCAAGAGCTCCAGCTACCCAAAAGCACTCCTGCAGACACAGCCAGCCCAGGCAGCCCACCCACCAAGTGCTGGGGCCTGAGGCAGTCAAACATCTGAGAGTTTCTAAAACTGTTTGTCTCTGGAGGAAACAAGAAGGTTTGAGAAGTGAGATGAATAATTATCTTGTCTTAAACTAGACTTTTTTGGGGGAGGAAGAGCATTGTCTGTTTCCTACAAAGCACTAAAGCTGGCCACAGGTTCATATTTTCCAAAGCCTCTTAAAGTATTTGGTCACTTAATTCCTATAGCAATCTCAAGGGACTTTCAGGAGCTCAACTGTTCCCTGTAAGTATTCACAGGCAAGCCCATGTTCCTGTATCACCAGAAAAGCTAAGGGAAATTCATTCAGAGGAAGAATCTGCGGCCAGCAAATTTTGCCCCAAAAGCAGCAAGCGGAGAGCACTGGACAAAATTTGAATAGGCAAAGAAAAAGTTACTAGCCAGTTTGTCTGACCAATGAAGAAGGACAAACTTCTAAGGTTCAATATATCTGGCTGATTTTGGATAGCTGCCATGGCAGGAAATAAATCAGCTCTTAAAATTATCCACTTCTCTCCATCAGCCCTGAAGGGAAACTAGACAACAAGCCAGGTCAGCTGCTAGCAGTGCAGATGTCTACCAGTTGAAGTTGATGAATCCCAGCTCAAAATGCCATCCCAATCCCAGGCACTTCTCTACAGTACAAGAGGTAAAAACTGTACTAATAAAGATGCAAGAGTGTTTGTTATACTTGAAGCCTGCAGATAAAGGAAGCTTCTAGTCGCCTGTAGTTGTAAGTTCTAGTAACAAAGCAGGCAAAGCAATCTCTTGGTTGGCAGCTTGTTTCTTTGTGAAGTTTAGGAGTCGTGGTTTTGCAGACAAGATACAGGATAAGGTGAACTTTTACTCAGCTTCAACACTGTTGATGTTCTGTTTTTGCATAAGAGGCACAGCTCTCTACTGCTACTTCCAGAAGAACCCTGTGATTTCTTTAAGTCCTCTAGAGTCGTAAAATTATTGCACATGCCAAAGAAAAACCCCACACAAGTAAGATACTGTCTATGGCATATGTAAGTGACACAGTAAAACCTAAGAAGGGGCAGCTGTTATTAGTTTGCTACCAAATCAAGCAAGTATGTGAGAGACAGTTGAGGGATGAGCTCCTCACCCAGGTGAATGCATTGGGTGACCTAAAACAGCAGTGCTCAGAGTGGATGATCAAGGACACACAAGTCTTGAAGACACTGCTTCAGGCTGCTTGCATGGCCAGCAAATTCTCAAAGGTTCTCTCTTTTGCAGAAGGGCTTTCTGACAATTACAGGCACCCTACCCAAGCGTCCACCTTCAGACTCTTCCCTCTGATTCCCTACCATACCTCACCCCCTTACACACTTGCAGTGGAGCCCCATAGCCCTCCAGCCCTCTGGCAAGAGGAAGTGGACCAAGTGAATGATGCTGTGAGAGAGCAGATGGAGACATGTTCCCAAGTAAGGAACCACTCTCAGGAAGTCCCACTGGTCATGAGCCCAGGAGCATGAGTCCATGTGCTCCAGCAGCAGTGCAGCAACCTTTCCCATTGGGGATCCAAGTGCAGCCCTCATATAACCTACTGAGTGACTGACAAGCATGCACATGGCCAGCTAAAGCCTATCTTCCTTCCCACTCCACATGAAGACTTGAGAAGGTCAAAAGATCTCAAAAGATAAGTACAAAATCAGTTCATGCAAAGTAGGTCTCCATCAGTCACATGAACCAGGAGAAAATGAGACAAGGCTCAACTTATATTCAGAAAAATCTCTTACATACCCAGCTCCAAGGCAGTGAAACCCAAGTTTTCTACTCCACATATTGACACCGGGTAATTAAAAACACATATACAGTAGTTGCTTTCAGATTTTTGTTATGTAGATTTTGTTCCTTAACATTAAATTTTCAACGTAGAATACGAAAGCTGAAAAATTACAAGAATTCCCCCAGCAATGGCCTCATTGAAAGAAAGCTATATGCTTAGAACACTATTGATTTAACCTCTGAGGGAGTTATACATCAAAGAGAGCTGACACTTCTGACTCACTGCCAAATTGAAATGAAACTCAGCAAGCCACATAATGATAGAAGGACAAGGGCAATAAACTCCAGAGGAGTTCCTTAGCCTCCAACAGAGTCAAAGTCTCTGTAAGACATGTCCCTGGAGAAGAAAGCAAGCCCCTAAGGATGCCCACCCATTAAATGAATAAATATAAATACTTAAACTGAAGACTTGTGGACTTGCTTTCATCATTGCCCAAAGATAAAATGGATATGGGATACCAACAGAAGTATGGATGCTTCAGCAGTTACCTACAGAAGGTCAACACTGAAATACAGTTAATTATAATAAAAATAAATAAATAAACAAATTCTGCCTGAGTGCAATTTTAAGCCATCAGGCAGAAGATATTCACAGCCTGTTGTGGTTTGAGCACCACAGGCAAGAGCGTTCAGCTCTAAGAACCCTAGGCACCATGTTTCCAGCAAGATACAAGCCTACAGGCTTCTCCAAAACATTCACTTTTATACAAACATTTTCAAAAAGAGATTATTAGAAGAAAAATCTCATTTTGAAGTGGTATTTACTATACCCACTGGACAGTCACTGAACAGATGGTAAGTGTACAACAGCAGTAATAACATAATCAGCAGCAGAAATATAGCAGCAAATAACAGCAGCACTGATACTTCAAGGCCCTGTCCAGGAACATAAATAGTCAATTTTTTAAATAATGTATTAACCATACAGACTCACAAATGTTCCCAACAATTTATGTGCTTCAATCCTTTGTTGGATTTTTTTTTATTTTATATTTAAAAATCAAAGTTACTATTGGATCTTGGGATGTGCATTCTAATTGCTATAAATAAATCATGAATGATTGGCTCAATGTATTTTTCCATGGCAACTCCTGCGTCACACACAGCGTTACATTTTTGAAAGAGAGCTATGTTCTTTGAGAGACAGGCAAAGATTCACACTTAGGGTGGGCTCAGCTCAGTTTTACAGTTTCTGTCTGAGTAGAACATATATTAGCAATGAAACAGAATGGTTTTCCACTAACTGTAAATCACTTCAGCACCAAAGCCCATATAGTGCCCTGCACCAGTGTGGAGACCTGCATGGTAAATTCCCATATAAAATACAATTCTTGATTCTTTGTGTACAGATCCTCTGTGACTTCCTCAAATATGCAGACTCACACACTAGCGAAATCCTGTTCCATTTCTGTGTCACATTTAAGAAACCTGCCTGCTGAAGTTGCCAGCAAGGAGGGGAAAGAAATTACTTTCCTGAGGTCTATGATTTGGTCCAAAAAAGAAAGCTTGACTTCTGTGCCTAGTAGGTTGGGCCAAAAAAACCCATAAGAAGCTCCTTGAATCACAGAATTCAGCCCTGGTAAAGTAAAACAAGCAAAATATGAGTCACAGGTTATATCTTCCCCGTCCCTCCCCTTCCCCCCCCCCAAAAAAAGGACAGTTCTACATTACTTAAAGTCACCCATCTGGATTAGAAAGGAAAATTTCCAAAGTACGTATTTCCAACTATTTTCTGAAAGAAGCACATGGAATATTTAGTAATTTACAGAACCAACATCAACTTTTCACTTATGAACTAATATTTGTACACCAATTTAGAAGTTTTGGTACCTGAAGCCAAGTAACCTTTGATTATGAATTAAAAGAAACCAAGTTTAAAGACTCAATGGTTTTTAGAACTTTCAAAAGCCTCCCAGGAATCCCCTGTATAGAATAAACCAAGTTCTCTATCTCAGACAATACAATTCAGGTGCACCTCTCAAGAGAAAAAAGCAAATAGTTCTAACTTCAAAACTAAAAAAGAGTGTGTTCCAGTTCCAGTACAGGATGAAGCCTTCAAGAGGAACCACTCTCATCAGACTGTATCTAACTAGTAGTTCATGAGTACACCTGATCCCAGGCATCCTTCCACTTTTTAAGCTTCAGCCAGAGCCTCCCAAGCACCTAAATTTTCAGCCTGACTCTAAACCAAACCCTGGTTTAGCCTTAAGTTTCAGTTTATGCAGATTGACATACTGATATCTTAGAGCACCTCTAAAAGCTTATATTAAATAGAATCCAGAGAAACCTATTTTGAAAATTAATTGGCAAGACAGTCTCATTCAGAAAGCTCAAGCTCTTCCCATTTTGTGGTCTCCATACCCTTTGCCTCCAAACACAAGCTTTGACATCAGTTATTTACTCTGCATTTTCTAAGCAGTGTATATTTATGACATCCACTGCCTACATTACACAGTTTAATTTCCACATATTCAGCAGCATTCATGTTTACATTTAGTAACCTGCAGGAGACAACCTTTGTTAAACAGCCATTTGTGGAGTAAAATTTACGGTGATATGCAAACAGATTCTGTTCTTTCCAGTTCATAGTGAGCATCAGCAGAGCACGGTGAATTATCCATGCTGGGTAAAAATTCTGCCTAAACTTTTTCCTAGGAAGAAGCTGAGTTTTCACTGATATGAACACCTGTTATAGTCTGTTTTCCAGACAAAAGGTTGAGCTATTGTTGAATATTTTAGTCAAAACTTTAATTTAATTTTTTTCTTTTTATTCAGTGAAGAAATCTGCACTTTCCATGTGCATCTATTTGCATCAACTGTTTCCAAAAGGGAAAAACAAAGACAAATACACACTTCTGCAAAACTGCACTGGACAGCATGTTCCCTGGTGTTATCAGTAAAAAAAAAAAAAAAAAAAAAGGAAAGTATTCTACTTGATAGGAGAGATTTTTTGTCATTATAATAACCTACCTGATTTCAAGAAGAACTGAAACGCTGGAATTTCTCAACCGTTCAGTCTCAGCTACGCCCAACTAACCATGTGGTCCCAGTGATGGATAAATGTGAGATCTTGCATGGATTATGTAAAGTCTCTTAATAATTACAAATGATCGTTAACGGCAACAAAGCTATCTGAATAATAACAATCTGGCTCATGTTAATTATTACAGCTCTCCTGCTAAGGTACCTTACTGTCTCAAAGCTTCTAGACATAAGGCCAAACGAGAATGGCTCATACTTCATCATGCCAGTGAATCAAGATCACTTTAATTATTCTCCAGTGGGACTCCAAAGACTTCAAGTCAGCATGGCATGAGCCATATGTTTCTTTCTGTTTGGGCGTAGCAGCTAATTAGCAAAGTTGGGGAAATCCTGTTGCAAAGTGATAAAGCACAAACCTCAGCATATGTTTACTTGAGAAGAAGTAGGCATTTTAATTGCAAAGACTACAGTTATTGCTGTATTAACAAGGAGGCTTTAGGTTAAAGTATGAAACAACTTGGTTACACCCTCAGCTGATGTAAGTCAGTGTGGCTTCCCAAAGCAGCTATGCTGAATGGGACCACTCCTGGCTACAGCTGGTTGTGTTGCTCATCATAAGTGCTTACAATCACATGAAAACCTCAGGGTTTAACATACCTTCTCACATGGGACAGCCTGAAGCAAGACTTTTCAAGAGCAAGAGGGTCACCCTTCAAGGCTTGGAGACATCTGCATTCTTTGACCTGGAGCTTCCCTTCTTTTGAAGGCAAAACAAAATATTTTATAAACCAGAAGATTCCTGTCGTGAGCACTAGTGGAAGGGTCATTCCTCACCGTAAACTTTAGGACAAAATTTGTTTCCAGACAGGTGACTAGAGATTGCTGGAGAAGTGCTAAAAAACAAAGCATTGACACCAAAGCTTCTGACTTCATACTAGTTGAAACAGTGTTGAACCTTCCCAGATGCCCTCATCTGCTAGTGATTAGTAGAGCTTCAAATAACAAGGAGATAAATCTATTTCAAGTGAACTATGTCGGGATTTTTCTAGCCTGTTGCACTCTGAAACAGTTATAAACCAATCAATCTCCTTAATAAATTCAGCTTTGAGATCATGCTTAGAGAGCACCAAGGGAATGGTCAATCCCCACCAAAGCTGTGGAACCAAACATGAAGACTGTAAATCTGAACCAACACCCTATCATTCATTCATGCTACTGCACAAAGCAGAGAAAGGAAGTAGGAAAGCCCACCAGCTCAACAGCTGCTGGAGAAACATGACACTGTCTTGCCTGGTTTGCTTTCTTAATCTCAATCTCATGCCTCAGCTACCACAATAGAGTCTTTGACATTACATCTCCTTTGTTTCTACTCAAGAACAAAAACCAGAAAAAGTTAAATGATGGGAGGGGAACCCACAACTTCTCTAATAGCACTATTGCTCTAGCAACTTTAGAAAGAAAGGGGTACTGATGAAAGAAAAGTATTGAGGATTGCAGTCATCAGTACCACTTATCAGAGTGACCTCCTTAATTTCTTATTTTGCAGTCAATTCACCTGTGAATGCATCCATATATACACAAATTCCCCAGTTGTCATTTCCCTGCTTTAAGCCAACATCTCTGTGGATAAGTGTTCACCTGTAGTCTTTCTTGGGAATTTTCCAAGTACATTTTAATGTCCCTCTTCTTCACCACAATTAGGCTGCAAATGTCCCATTTTTATCAAGCTTCACTTACAAAGTAGTGGAAAGGGGAAGAAAAGTATTTTAGGGGAAGAAAAAAAAAATCCTTAAGTTGTTTCAAGACATTAATTATAAATTAGAATGCAATTTTAAGAAAAAGTCTATATGTGAATTTGGAGTTTAGCAAGTCTAAATGACACAGTTATGAACATTACATTTCTCTAATTAATAACTTACACTAAGGGTACACTGAAATTACTAAGGGTACACTGAAATTATATACCCATACATAGTGGATATTGTACATAGGCACGTCTTAGAGACTTAGAGGGAAGTTACCAATTTAAAATTGGGATGCTTAGATCTGGAAAACACTGGATTATTTGATAAACCTGTTTTGAAACAGAACAAAAACTTGATGCCTCAGCAGCCATTGTAGGTGAAGTAAAATTGCTTCCAAGTCAACTACATTTACCAGTACATTTGAAAGTGGTTTGCACACACATTTTATCTTTTTTTTTTTTTTTTTAGAGGGGGAAAGTGAAAAAAAAAAAAGTAGCATGAAACAATCCTGTATCTATACACATTCACATGGCATTAATTTCCCTAATCAAAGTCCTTTAAGGTATAACACAATTTAACCCTGACACTATATTTACTGAGGAAGAGAAATAAACCAATGAGAAGCTGCCACTACCACTACTGCCTGATCATGACCAGATGTCAAACTGTTTCCACACTTAAAAGTACAGGAGACCTCAAGGAGATGGTATGTTCCTCATTGTAGAAATGTTCAGGTACATTTACTAGCGAGACATACAGCCAGAATTTTCTTGGAGGTAGTGATAGGAAAAGAAAAAATGAACACAATGGTAATTTCAATTAGAGACATAAGTGCATTCATGGGAAAAACAAAATCTCAGTGAGCATACTCAAACTCTGACATGGGTTGCCCAAGCTGGAGTCTCCATACTTGTCAATACTCAGAACTGAACTGGAAAGGGCCCTGAGCAACCTGAAATAACTTTTCATTAAGGGGAGGAGAGAGCTGGACTTCCAGAGCTCCTTTCCAGCCTGAATCACAAATCAGCCTATGCATCTACATACTTCATCAGTTTCATTTATCATTAAAATCTGGTCTAAGTTTCTTATGAAAACCTTCCCACACCCCCACCACACACATCAAGTAATGTTTGGCACAACAACATAATGGAAGAAGTTAAATAAACTACAACATTCAGTGAGGATGCACACTGCTTCAGACACCTTTGGAGAAGATATTATCACAAGCATGTAGACCAAAAAATAAAACTGAAGCACTCCTAATGAAAACACATTATTGCAAACACCAAAATCAAAAGAGGAAACACTAAAAAAAACCCCAAACAACAATCCACAAAGAAAAGCAGAAAAAGAGACAAGATGCTTCAGAGAACCCCCAAACTTTAACTGTACCTCATTTGCACTGAACACTGTTGAAGATGTGATGTAAGGCACTTGAAGTAATCTGGCAAATCTTCAGCACAGCATAAAAGCATTTTCTACGTACTTAGAAGATGGTACAATGTGGTTGCACAACCATTTTCCCAGGATCCCTGCGGTCTACTCCAAACAAGTGAGAGAAAAATTCATGAGTTCACCATCCCCTTAATTCAAAGGCTCCTCTAGCAAGTGTTGCTGTAGTGAACACATTTTGACCTGCATTTAAATATGCAGTACCAATCTACATAAGATCCCTTTTCACCTGTTTTTCAGAGTGCTATCAGATAGGTTTTTTTAAAGTGATTTTATGAGTTGTATGTAATTTTTTTCCTTTTCTCACTCTTTTACGTCACTTCTTGTGTCTATGGTCAATCTCCATGTTTAGTAAGCCTCCCAGTCTCTTATAAACCTTGCTTTCCTTCATAATTTGCATGCATAATTTTTTTATTAGGCACAGTCATTCCAGCCCCTCTAAATATTTATTTCCAGAAAGAACAGGTTCTGCTGAGCCATTATTAATTGCAGTCTTACCTTCATGCTAACCTCCCTGCCTCCACCATGACCCTACAGTAACAACATCCAATTATATATGCCCATCAATTCCCTCATTCTAGGGAAATTGGGTCTTTTAAATTCAGAAGTCTAGCTCTTTCCTTCACCTCCACAGCTTAATATACAAGGTCAAATCTAACAGTGTGATTTCTGCTCCCAAAAGTCTCTGACTTTTACTGCTTCTTTTCCCAGTACCTTCAATTTCTAGGATTGCCTTGTATCCAAGTTGTTTCTTTTGTAACTTCCATTCACATTCTAGTATCCCAAATTTATCAAAATCCTCCTTTTTCTATCTAATTACAATCTGATAAAGCAAGAATACTGGTTTTCTTAATTTCTTTACTGCTTCAAGGAAATAATATATTTAAGCACCTTGCTTTAAAAGGTTGTATTTCAGGATAAGTTAAATTCCTTCTCTTTTTGAAGCTATAATAATTCACTAACTAATTGTGTAGTCTCATTTAAGAGAGTCAAGGGTCAAGATAAAGAGCACCAAAAAGATTATACTCTTCCAAGGTCACCAGTCTCACTCAGATAAATAAGCTGCAGTGATAACCACAGGTGGAGCCTATTGTTATTTAAATCCCCACCCAAGCTTGAGACAAACAAGTAGGGATGGGTGCAAGGCTTTGGCAGTAGCTACTCAATGTGCTTTGCCACATATCCTATGATACAAAGAGAAATAGGTAATGTGTTATTCCCAATTTTCTCAAACAATATTTTCACATACATGCACAAGGAAAATAATCATCAGTTGCCATCCAGCCAACTCTCCAGATAATGGACTTTTTTTATACTTTCAGACTCTGAACTACCATAGTCATTGCTAAAAGGTCAGCGTGTAGACTGCTACAACAATGTAATTTAAGGGTGCTTTTCTGCATTTAGAATAGTCATTAATTATTGTAACATTGTTGTTTAGCTGCCACCCTCAGAGACCACCTGATTTATTGCTTTACCAGCAAAGCTTTACTCTTAATAGAATACTCTCAAATTCTTTGGAAAGTCTCAGATTTATACAGCACAAGATTTATACATTACACAGCCTGGCTTGGACTGGCAGGGTACCTGTCTCCTGTTCCTGGCTCTCTTCTTGATCTCCTTTGTGACTTAAGACAAGTTCCTTCACTCTGCACCGGTTCTGTCTTCTTTATTTGTAATCAGGGCATAGACCATGTCCCTGGGAGGTGTCTGTGCAGTGCCTACCACAAACAAGGCTTTAAGTCTTAGAATCCATAAAAGTAGGTGAAAAAATGGTGTGACAGCTGAAATGAAGTGTCATATACCACTGTTCTGTAGAGTATAAAAACTTCCACCGCTTACAATAAGGGAAAATAATGACAATCACTTTAAGTCCCATTAAAAATAGGGTAAAGCTTTCTCCTGTGGAATTAGCATTAACAATATATTTTAAATGTGCAGTAGTCATTACCTATAACATACAAATAAATTTTGTGTAATAAATGCGCCCATACAGATGTGAACAAGATGCAATATGTATTTATTTTCAGCCAGGAACATTATATTCCAACTCTGGACAAACCACAACTCATTTAATATGGGAATCAGAGCCAAGCCAAACAAAATAGCACGTGTCTATTAGTCTCTATCAACAATACAATCGAATACCAACTTCAGCATTTACAGCCATGAGAAGGACTAGATACATTTTTCTATAGAAACAGAAAACTTGCAGAGCTTTAATATTTTTGGCATTTATACTCACTCTGCAATACATCTACATCAATCACCTCCCACACATGCTTTGAAGACTGAAAGTAGATAGTAAGTCTAGCAGAACTTCGTGGTGGGAGTGTGCGGGTTTTTTCTATCAGACCTTAAAAGTAGGCTTGAAAAGATAACTTTAAAAACCTGGTTAAATCCCAAGGATGTTAAAATTTGGGAATGACTACTTATCTCCTTAGCCTTAAATCAGTGGATTTACCATTTTAAGTAATTCTTAGCTGAATGTTGGATTGTTTAAATTTTTTTAAATCATTTTGTTTAGTTCACATAAGTACTTAGTTTGGGAAACATTATTGACTTTATTATGGAGGAGATCAGAACTGATGACCAGTTATTCTCCTTTCTGGCCATGCAGATTTACAAAACCACCACTGAATTAGAGCAGGGAGAGAGGATGAGAAAACTGTTTCTCATTAGACCTTGGAGAGAGGCCCAAATGAAGCAAAGATTGACCCTTCAACCTAGTGTAACTTCTAAGTACCTGGGTGATACTTCACAGAAGTTCACCCAATCATTCACATGATAACAATAAGGATTTTGCTTGACCCAACACACAGCTTCCAAAAAAAATTTCCAATCCTGATGCTTCAGCTCCAAATGACAGATAGGCAGTCAGTGGTTTTGCTCATTTGCAGCTGGATAGGAAGTAGTCATAGGAGAAGTTAATCTTATGAGTCCTTTCTACAGAGCTAAGGAAAAAGAAAACCAAAACAGAAGAATACCACAAGGACTTCATTTTGATTGATCTGAATTTTAGAGCAAAGAGAATCAATTCTTTTTCTACATGGACCAGTACACTAACACCACATACAAGAGCTTACATGGCTAAAAAAGCTTAGGTCCTAACTAAATTGTCTCCACAGGTATACTATTGGGGCAGGCAAAAATCTAAGATGGGCACTTCTGCTGGCATATCTGAGCATCCAAGCCTGAAGGGCTTTTAGCAATCAACCCAACAGCCATCTACTCATTATTTTCATTTCCCTAGTGCATATTTCCTTCTCAGAGCAATATTGCAACAAGTCTTTATTCTGGTCTCTGACTTACACAGAACTAAGCAAGGCAGCCAGCTCCCTTGTGAAGGAGTCCAAGACGATAAATTCACCCATATTAACGCAATCTGACTCCATGACTGCTACAGATTACAGCAAAAGCTCACAGCTGTGGGCAACAGTGGGGGTTCTTTATTCTTCTTATGGAGCAATTCTGCCTGGGGACATCTGTAAAGAAGATTCTCTGTGTTCACAGTCAGTGGTTAGCCTCTGCCAGAGAGTGAATAACTCTAATCCCCAAAGCTAGCGGGTTGGAGGGATGCAAATTAAGCAATGTCCTCTTATCTTGAAATAGTTCTGCAACAGCACTATGTCCTTGCAGCCCCTCAACCCTGGCCTTGTTGCTGTCAGGCATATTGAAAAGCTGGTCTGCAGATTCACCAGGAGGGGCTGTCAGGGGTGGTTTGGTCACTGCTAGCCTTTTCCCCAACTCACACCGTCCCTACAGATGACACAGAGGGTACAAGAGCAGGTTCTGTGACCACACTGTCCTGTGGGTTACCAGTCCAGGGCTTGAGCCTGTGGTGGCACCACGTAATAATAATTCTTCCTGTTGATGTGATTCAAAAGCCAAGACCTTCTTAAAAGACATATTAGAGTAGTACTCCACGGCAGCAAGGGCTTGCTGGCTTGCTACAACACCTGTTGGAAAATTAAGGCTGCAGGACTGGAGGTCCTGCAGAACATAAGTGGACCTCTGAGTTATTGTAAGTATCCTGAGCTTCTTCCCAGGAGAACCACCTAGGAGGGTATGCCAAAGGATTCATGACACAGTCTGAGATCTTAGTTTTTAGGACACAGATGGTTACTTGTGACAGAACAGCATGAACACAACCAACAAGTGTACAGAAACTTGCTTGTGCTACGCATTATCGCTACTTTCTCAGAGCTTTTAAAAGCGCTGAACAGTGTGAGAGGCATGTTTGAGCTATTTCTAACTGTAACTCCTTCCCCCAGCGTCAAGCACACTGGTGAAGTGGCAGATACTCAATGCACTCTGGTCTCTTCCTTTCAGGCACATTCTTCAACTCTGTGCAGGTGGAGGTGACTGTCACACTTCCTTCCAACTGGAGCTTCACTGAGTCTCTTCCCAGCACTATTCCTGCAGGGAATTCAGCTTAGACTTCAGAAGTACCTGGGGTTTTAGATTCTGGTTTTAGTTCTTGGCTTTTGTTTTTATTGGGATTGTTGTTTCATGGTGCAAAAAATACTGCCAGGGTATTGTCACAATAATCTTATGGGAAATAATGTTTTAGAAACTGGAAGGTATTCTTCCTACAATCCTATATGCTCTGCTTTTAAAAGGCAAAGGAAGAAAGAAGCAAGCAAAATACCAGCCACCTCTATGGGCAGAGATTATATAGGAGAATTGACCCATTTTGGTTATGAACAAATTAAATTCAGCTAATGTGGATGAGGTTTTGTTTAGATTTTAGCAGTTTATTTCCCACAGATAGTGTGAGAGTATATTCCTGCCTTCTGCAGGCTTTGCATAGCAATATAATGTTGTTTTCCCTTTCTAATCTCCAATATATTTCTCTGAAACTGCAGACATACTGAATCATCAAGCTTTGTGTTTGTTTGCCGTGGATAACAAAAAAATTTCAAGCACCAGTAACTTTGCAGTGCTTTCCTTGTATTTTCAGTGTTTCTGAACTAAACAGTTTTAACCTACCTCATTGATTTCCAATGGAATTAACAGGTAAAATTTCTAGTCCTAAATTACTTACTTATCATAAGCACACAAGACTGTTAGAAATGGGAGAAAGCAAGACAAGCTGCTTCTTATGTCCAATATTAGAAGGTAGAGGAGTGACTCTGCTCCAGTCCCCCCTAAAGAGTTTTCATCAGCCTGGGAAGGGCTCCAGTTCCAGTTCTGAGCTAGGAAGCTCATTGATGAGCTTCAGGACAGCCACAAAAATAATCAACAACCTTCTGGAGTGTACATCACTTCCAGTAATGATGTTCACAGAACAGAATCACAGAATGTTGGGGATTGGAAGGGACCTCGAAAGATCATCCAGTCCAACCCCCCTGCCAGTGCAGGAACACCTAGATGAGTTCACACAGGAAGGCATCCAGGTGGGTCTTGAATGTCTCCAGAGAAGGAGACTCCACAACCTCCCTGGGCAGCCTGTTCCAGTGCTCTGTCACCCCCACAGTAAAGAAGTTTCTTCTCAGGTTTTAGCAGAACCTCCTGTGTTCCAGTTTACACCCATTGCCCCTTGTCCTACCACTGGACACCACTGAGAAGAGCCTGGCTCCATCCTCCTGACACTCGCCCTTTACATATTTATAAACATTAATAAGGTCACCCCTCAGTCTCCTCTTCTCCAAGCTAAAGAGGCCCAGCTCCCTCAGCCTTTCCTCATAAGGGAGATGCTCCACTCTGAAATGCCAGCAACAGATTCAGTGATTCAGTGGAGTCTTGACTAGGTGGGCAAAAGATCAGTGGTGGGGTGAGGAAATCATACCAAAGAATATTTAAAAAAAAAAAAAAAAAAAAATTAAAAAGAGAAAAAAGGTGAATTTCTGGATTTAAAACCTCAATCTAACAGAATATTTCAAAATGGAAGACACTTTTTATAGCAGTCATACCACGAGAGGAAAGCCTGCGCACCACACTAAAACCCTAACAGGTATTAAAAGCTGTGAAGTTTATCTGCTACAGAAAAGAAGGACAAAGACAAGGTCATTCACTGTGTGCAAGTGAAAGAACAAGGCTCCAAAATCCCCAAACAAACAGGGGCAGAAAATAATCTCCTTGGCAAAGTTTTGCAGTATTTGAGCATCAGGAGAAAGTCAGAAGCAATATTATTGACTAACCAAGCTGACATTTGGCTACAGAAGTATCTAATTCTTACAGTTGCCACGAGATGAAAGGACACCACATCCATCTCCAAGTGATGGCTTGGCACAGTCGACCAGAGAGTACAGAATATCAGCATTTTTTCTTTAGTGGGTTGAGAAAGAGAGGACACTCCTAGAAGTTTCTCATTTGTCCATTGCCCTTTATCTTGCTTGACTAGTTGAATTTCAGCAGAACCTGAGGTCAAATTCTGCTAATCAATCTTTCCCAGCTTCCTTCCATCTTTTCTGTGGGGAGGTGGGTGCAAAGAAGGACTCCCAGGTGAACACATGTGCTGGATGCTATCATCAGTGCTGCTTGCAGAGAGGTCAAGCCACAGCATCCACACAAGAGGGACTGATAAGATGGAAGAAAAAGTCCTTCCTGGGGAAAGGAGCATACCTGGTGTAATGCATCAAGCAGGAGGCTGCAATGCTGGCTTAACACAGCCTGGAAGGTGGTATGTCCACCCCCCAGCAAGTGTTCAAGTCAGACCAAGTTTTCTGATCTGGAAGAAAAATGATGCAACACATCTCAGTCTCATGACATAAGCTGCTCAGAGAACAGCAGACAAGTGTGAACTCCTTATAGAGAGGTAACATGGATCAATTGGCACCTCATAGTTGCAGGAGATCCTTTACTGGCATGATCAAGGTCCAAAGACTAAAGAATCTAAACAATTATACCTGTTTTCTGAGAAAACTCCAGCTGAGCAGCAGTTCATACTCAGCTATCTGTATTTTATTGGCAAAGCTGCCGCAGTCCTTTATAATGTTCAGCCACAGATAACACACTACATCCCAGCAGATATTTCATAGTAAAGTGCTCAAGTCATTCTCCACCCCCGTGTTCTTCTTGTTTGCAAGCTTCCTACAAGCACAATAGAGATTCTTTTCCATTTTACTCAAAGGTTGTTTGCTAAGATTTCCATGCATAATCTTTGATCTGTGGTTTGCTGCACATACTTGAAGTTCAAAACTTGATCTGCACCAATTGCTAGCAGAGGAATTTCAGCCATAGGACTAAAAATGCAACTCTCAGGATCAGGGTTATGATGCAAATATTGAAAGTATAATATTCATTTAAGAATTAGTAATAACTTTGGAAAATTGTGGCACAAAAGTCCCTAGGTTTACTCTGTGGACTCAGTTATCTAGGATCAGTGACTTGTGTTGGAGAATACATTCCAGTTCTCTTTTTTTTTTTTTTTTTTTTTTTTTTTTTTTAATCCATTAGCTTTGTGCTCCACCTAGCATCTCCCTATTTTTGAAATTAAGGAAATGGAAAATATTGATCATTTTTCTCATGACTTAAGGCTTCATGTCTCCTTGCCCTGTTCTCCTCTTTTCTCAAAAATCCCTCTCTTTTCTGTGTTAAACAGCCTCCCTCCAGCCCATCTTCCCACAAGAAGCTTCCTTGCCTGTAAAATACACCCATTACCCTGCACTAAACCCCTCCTGATTTCCCTTAACCCATTCTTTTTGCTGACCCACACATCAGAAGGGGACAGCATCGTTCATGGGCAGCAGATTGGCTGCCATAGTCCACCTGCCTGTGGATGAGCATCCACGTTACAAGCCATGGGGACCACTTCCCACGAGTACCCAGGATGCTGGTCTGATGCTCGGGTCCATCCTGTCCAGGTGATGGCTCAGGTGCTGGGGGAGAGGACGGGTACACAGCAGCCAGCCATGTCCCCACCAGGCCTCTGCACTCACTGGACTGCAATCACTGGGCTGTCAGGCTCAGCACCTTTCAGAAAAACTAAATTTACACCCACACACTTCCCCCCTCCCGTCCTCTAGACATTATTAAAAAAGCTTCATTCCCTGATGATTCACCAACACCTGGGAGCAAGTTCTGCTTTTTCTTCATCTCCGACTAAAATCTTTTCTTCCCCTTAGCAACCAAGCGGCAAGCCTTCAAGATTTAAAAGAAATGAGAATCAGTGTGTAAGTGTACGCTCCCTTCCTTGGAGTGTATGAAAGGCTAATTACAGAAATTAAATGCTAATTTCTCAAGATTAATATAAGCAAGTAAAAGGTTTTTTGCATTGTTTGCATAAGAGGCTACTTCAAAAGCTTTCCTCCTTTTGCTCCTCACCTGTAATTTCTACCATTCCTCCCTGTGCTGAGTTGCACCAGGTCAGGTTTTTAATTGGAGCTCATTAGCCCAGCTGTGGATGCTCCTCTCTGGTCAGTCCCTTTGCCCACAGGCGACTGCTGGCTGCATCTCATAGTGTTAAGAAGTAGAAAGCAGAACCCCTTCCCAGCGACACTGGCACTTTGAGCTCTGTCACCAGTGGCTTTCCTGACACCCTGTGGAGAAGTTTAAAGGGGAACAAAACATATACAGTGACAAAACTTTTCAGTCCAGCTCCTTTGTCAAGAAGATGCAAAAACCTGAATGTATGCATTCCCGAAATCTGTGTTATTGTGTTGTGCTTATATAACAGGCACTAGCTTCTACAATTTATTGTCACGTTTGACCATGCTCAGACCATTCCAGTTCTACCTATCCAGTAAGCTGCCCCTTAAAGCATAGGACTGTAAATGCCTCCATAAATTGGGGTCCAAATATACATTTATAAATATATGTATGGATATGTTTTGTTCTATAAAAGTTTTTTCCAATACCAGAGAAAATCTTTGCATATCACATTCTGACTACAGGTCAGACTGATGAACACATGTAAATGAATGTAGCTTACATTGCCACTCTCAAACACAAGAAATAGGAGTTGAAAATACATTTTTACTTTGACTCCCTAAGCCAGCTTTCAGCAAGCTACCATCTGACCATGCTGACCGGGGCTCTCTAGCAAGGATAATGACCCTACCAAAAGCAGCAAGCCCACATCACAGCACAAACAGTATATTTGATTAATGTCCAGGTTATCATTAGCTCTCTCTTAAGCAAGGATAGAGAGGTCCCAAACACATCAGGACCCCACTCTATCATGTGCCAATGGGAAAAGAAGGAATGGGATGAATGCAAAACGTACGCATGGCTGTTCCTAAAGCACCTAATTTTTTGATGCACAGGTCAGAAAAGTCAATATTGGGTTTATGCTGGTGGTTCTCGCCCAGTAAGAGCTACACAACAGCTCCCAGGAACCTCACCAGAGAAAGAATAACAGAACTGCCCTTATACAAGAGCTATAATAAGATAAGGAAAGAAAAGGAAGTAATTTGGCATGCCTACGTGCACATATTAATTAAAGATAACAAGAATAATTATACACTTGGGAAAAGCAAAGACAGGTCCTCAGAATATCAACAGGCCTATAAAAATTCTGGTGAAAGGCACCAAAACCTGAATAAAAAGGGGTGCAATTATTCCCCACCACCCACCTCTGCTGAGTGTGGGAAGGGACAAAAATCACAGCAAGAGATAGTAAATGTCACGGATGGGTCATAGGGACAACAGAGAAACACTCTGTAAGGTCTTCACAATATGGTACAGCTGAACTGAGAGGATACAGCAACAGGATTTGCTCACAGAACTCAAGGGGCATTTCACACCTCTCTCTCAGGGGTGGGAAATGAACAGGCAACTCTCGAAAAATAATTGGAAAGAGTTAAGGTGAGCAAAAAGTGGAATGGGTTTATAGCAGGTTGGTGACATTTGCATTTCACCTCTTTCAAGGACATGAAAATAGAGAGAATGCTCTACATTCCCACAACTTGTTAAAAAGCATGATACTTCTTCCCTGTAATATTTCTGCAGCAGACATCATGTTTGAGCTAGGCATCAGAACAGGAAAACATCATTTACAGTAAAAGGATTGCACACAAACATCTTTTGCCTCCAGCAAAAAGGCATGAAACTAAAGAGACCCTAGCTGATAAGCAACACAGCAAGAATGGGTTTATTGAGCTGATATCCTACACATGCCTTTCTATATTAATTGTCCAGTAACTGCAGCTGACTCCATAGGGATGGTGAGGAAGCTGACATCATTAAGAAAGGAGAAAGAAGAGGCTTAGAAGAAGATATCCTTTGAGCACCGGGTACAGAAATATTTCAGTAGTAATTTTAAACTCAACTAGATGCCCATATTGGGTTTAACTCATACTCATAGAACCCCCTCATTTGATGTGTACAGTTCCTCAAAACGTTTCACAGAGCAAGGAGAGATGACATAACTCAATATGAGCGTCTCAGGGGCTCCTGTTGTTGCAGAGCAGACAATATACTACAGCAGTTTTAAAGCACGATGCCTTGAGTGATCTAAGCTCTTGCTAAAACATACATCCACTTTTACACACTTACACCTCTGGTGTGAGCAAAAGGCAACCAACACTTAGGATACAAACCTGGGATGTCACATGGCTCTAATCAAATTTTGGAATCTTAATTACATTAATCCTTGGCACCAAATCTATACGCAAGGAGTAATAGAGCACCACCATTTTAATCTAGCTGAAATACCAGAATAAATAATGGTTTAATTGGAGAATAGCCTGAAACAAACTTAATTTCCCCAAAATGTTTCAGAGAAAGTGTAAGGCCAGAATGAAGATTGCTAGCTCTAGCAGCAAAAAGGCATCAGTATACATTTCTGCTGCTAGTTAATCTCCAGTGAGTAACCAAGGGAGATTCACTGCAGCCTTTGCATCACACTAAGAGGAAGAACAGGGAAAAATCCACAGGTGATGGGGCCTCAGCAAGACAGGTACAGGTCGGCTGGAGGATTCTGAATAGCTTATTTGCTCTTGTTCAAAACTCACGGACTAAGGTAGTACACCACTAATGAATCCCTCACTTTCCAAGCTTTCTGCTCAGAGTTTTCTCGCGTTAGGGCTAAGTATCCATCAAGTTTTGCTACAGACACTATGCGTAGAGGTTTGTCAGATCCAGCAAGTATTTGGCTGAACCTACATTTCAAAAGCCACTTTAGTAAGAGATGCTGATTGATAATACACATCCCAAGAAATTTCAGGTGCAGGGTGCTGTACTGACATACTATCCTTTCACACAAGAGATAGTAATCCAAATTCTTTTTAAATAATAGTATCTGCAAGCTTGTTCTGCCATCCAACAGCAGATTCATGTTATAATTCTGTAATAAATGTGCATTGTCCAAAAATAGTATGCCAGAGGATTTTTGCACTCAACAGCCCTCAGTGTCATCAGCCACAGATACTGCCAATCATGAACAACACTTAGGAAAATAAATTCTACATTAAAAACTGTGTGTTGGTTCTGCGTGATTTCCATAACACCTACTGCAAAACAAAGGGCAGAATATGATACTGACGTCCGATTGCTCAGAGATTGTGAAAAATCTGAAAGTTCTGGAAAGGTTTTTTGCCAGATTACTGAATTGTTTTGCTTTAGATAGTAACTTGGAATCCTTTTTGGCAGCAATTATACAGCATAACGTACAGATGAGATGTGGCACACATTCCACCATATGGGCTAGAAAAAAGCAGATGTCTAGGGAATATCTTCAACTAAAAATATTGTGTCTTATCTGACTAAGAGAATTGTAAATATTTTAAATGATAGTCAGAATATTTAATTGCACTCTTTGAAATATTGGAATTTACATGCAAAATGAACTGATAATGAGATACGACACCTTGAAAACGTGCTTTCCAGCCCTTTTCTGTGATTGCATTATAATAAATATATATTAAATGGATAAAAAAAGATCAGAGATACTCTGGACAATCTTCCAGTAAGAACAGAGGCTAAGGGGAATTCTAACTTCTTCCAAGACAGATTTTGGTTGCCTTCTGGAAGACAGTGAGAAGGACCTGATGACCCAGAAGGCCCCTTCCTGGTATTCACAAATGTCTGAGCTAAAGCTGGTTTCCCTTGAAAGTCACCTGCAGAATATTTGAGATTCCACGACTTAACACACATCACCATACACTAATTTTGCAGAGAACAGAGATTGTCATGGAAGATATCAGAGTGAGTCACACTAGAAACGGAAAAATCACTTTCTACATGTTGGTGCCTCATAGAAACTGACTTCTGCCACTCCAGTGCCAGAGGACACAAGGCTCAGTATATATTATACAATTCTAAATTTTTCACATGCCAAGTGGTATTTGTGCAAACAAGAGAATTAGGCATCTTAGTCATTATTTGCTCAGGCAATGATCTGATTTGCATGTGAAACCCAATGCTAGTAGATAAATGCATAGGACTAAAGATATTTGTAGACCTCAAATAAGCGAAAGCAATTGTAAATTTTCCTATTATTTCAACAACTCAGCCAACTGAGAGGGACAGTAAGATACAAATCAAAATTCATCACTAACTGAACACAACACCCCCAGATCCCTACCCTTTCTTTGTAAAGCAGCATTGGATTTATTTCAACTAGAGCTTAAATAAAATGATCCCAGCTGTCCCATGGCAGGGCGGATATGGGAGAGAAGGGGATGCTGTGTTGTCAGAGGGCTGCAGCAGTATGAACCAGCATGTGACAAATCTTTACATCTTCTGGAGAGAGGAGATGCTGTTCCATGTACCTGCTGCACCAGTCTCCCTTCTCTCCAGTCAACCACTGCGCAGCAAACACATCTATACATTCTTATTTGAGATATTTCAGTTTACCCTAATGCTTTTAATGGCATTTGTCACTTTTGGGCTCAGAAGCGCCAACACTACTTCTCTCATCTGTATTTTTTTCTCCACACAGTTGGGCACAGGAAAGCAGAAGAGACTGGCTTTAAGATCCCGCTGCATTTCCAGATGTGACCTTCTGCTACTTGGCTGTGCATCCTACAGCTGTGACAGTCACTGCTGTCCCCCGCTGCAGCCCAGTCTCCTTGTCCACAGGAGTCTTGGCTTCAGTACCAAAGTATCCAGATCCCAGCTCCACTACATTGTGAGTTTATGGATTCAGAAAGACAATTCCTAGCAACAGAGATGTAATTAATTACCACAAACACTTAGTATATAAAGTCAGCAGTTTGAAAACTTCTTCTCTCCATCCTAAGTGTCCATGGCTCAGAAGATGCTCAGGGAAACAAGTTTGGCAGAGGCACCTTTTGTAACAGTTAATGATTGCTTAAATATATGGCTGCTTCCCCAGTGGAAGGATCCAGATGGAGAGTAGTCTCCATGGTATTATTTTAGCCAGATGATTTTGTCCACATGGAACTCCCTACTGAACAGCTCGCTGTAGAGTATCTTGTACTTGGATGAGATCTATACAGGCTGAGAATAATCCTTCCAGTCCCACTTCACCTTTCTTCAAAGCAGGCTCCTCATCAGGGAATCCCATCTATGAGTTTCATCATTTTGAGCTCAGAAGTTTCAGACATGTGAAGATACTGCTGCTTCAACATATTATAAAAATACTCTATAAAATGAAAAAAAATATATTGGGTAAAATAATTTAACAGTTCGTGACTGCAGTTTAAGACATTGCCACAAAAATGCAGCAGCAGTGAAAAACATTGAATTAATAGCACAACTTCAGGAGAGTAACAAAAGAGGATTTTGCATGAAACTCACCCCGTCATTAAAGGGAGAGGTTCCTGCATCAGCTATGCTTTCTGTCCATCTGCTGGAATTCCCCTGGTTTGTTTGATTAAGGAAACAGGGGGAAAAAAAATCTAACTTTGCACTGTTGTCAAGCTGGTACTCACATGTTCTTGAACTCTAACAAGTTCCGCTGGTTGAGCTTTAACTGAGGAGTTTGTGAACAATTTTCTTCTCTTCTATCCCCACCCTCAGACAGAAATGTTTACCCCACTGGGCAAACATCCAGTTTTGAAGGAACTAAACCACATTTTTCTTCCTAAACTTTATGGAAAGACATGCAGATGACTACCAGAAAGGGTGAAGCATAAGGCAGAGGAAAGCCATTTGAGTTCCTCTCACTTTCCCCTGTATTACATGATACTGGAGTTGGTAAACACTCACATTTTGTTCACCAAATACACAAAAATACACACTTTAAAATTTAGAGATGATCCCACAATTTCATCTTAAAATTCACAGCAAGCTGGTGAGGTTGTTCAGAGATAGCTCACCGCAGATGCCTCTGCAGGAACTTAGGAAATGCACCACCAACATTAACCCATCAGATAAATGCAAACCCTGGGACTTGGCAGTGTCTGTTCCTGCATAAGGTGAAGGAAGTTTTCAGCATTGCTATGGACCTGCTTGTGCATCTAATTGAGCCAGGACTGCTTGGGAATGCAGAATGGGATAGCATCCACAAGAAAAGCAATTGCACAGTCCTCCTTGGTGCTCTAATCCATGATGCACTTTGCTGGTGTGTTCAGCACTTGATCAGTGGTACACTAGATTATTTTATCAGGGGTAACATCTACTCTGGTCAGTAATACCAACAAATTCAAGGCCAATGCTCAGCAATTGAAAATTTAAATCAAATGGCTGACATACAAATCCCCAGTGTCACCTCATGATACTCTGTATAACAGGTAGGCACAGAGGAAAAAGAAACTAAATGCTACCCAAAAAAAATCATAATTAGGAAATTTCTTTCCATCCTGATCTGTGGAGCATAGTCCACTTCTAAAGAAGGAGAGAAAATAGATAGAAATTTTAAATACAGCTTTGGTTCAAAACAGCCTTTCCACAAGGTTTAATGGAAAAAAAAAAAAACAAACAAACAACCAACAACAACAAAAGTATTTGGAGAAGAAAAACATAAGGCAGAAACTACAGGAAATGAAAAGAAATAATAAATCAATCCCAGAAAAATACCTGAAATACAAACTAAATAGATGTCAAAACTCTTAGGAATCTTGAAGAGGAAAATGTAATCAATGCGATTTTATGAATGAGGCTGGTTTTCATGAGATCATTTCTTACTTGAAAAGGCTTTGTTATTATAAAAATTGGCTGTTCCAGAGGAGGTTTTTTCATCTACTAAGGTTAAGACTGGACCTCTCTGTATCTCACATGCACTAGTTTCACTGTGCATAACACCAAATTCAAGAGGTACCTCAGACCTATTTCTGTGTTGTGTGATGCAATAAGCAATGTCATCCTCTACCACAACAAAAAGGAATTTAATCTCTTTCGATTTCCACTGCAGATCACTCAGTCATTACTGTTCTACTACATTTTCAGGACAGTAAATTAATATAGTTTAAAGCCATTATATAAAAAGTCCATGAAAACAACTCTGCTGCCTGTGCAATTTCTTACTGTGTTGAAAAATCTCAAAAGGCTACTGAGTGGAAGACGAGCTCAGTCTCAAAAAAAAAAGAAAACAGACCACATTTCTTGAAGCATTAAGCTGTTTTCTTAGCCCTGCTTCTGAGTTTTCAATGATTTTTCCATATTTATGATGGAAGCAGGTGGTGTAATGCGCCGTGTAGCTCAAGTCCTGTGTTATTAAAGAACCACAGGACCACAGAAGGATGAGGCTGGAAGCCACCTCTGGAGACCATCAAGCAGAGTCAGCCTGAGCAGGTTGCCCTGTTCAGATACCCCATTATTTTAGCAAGTCCTTGCCCCAGTATTAAACCAATAAAATTAAAATAATTCTAGAATAATTAAGAGCAAGTGATCTTAGCACAGGACTCTTAACACTTGCTATCTCCACCTGAGATTCAGCCATGCAAGGTTCACTCATCACTGCAATTCTTCCTAGCCTGCTATGGGACTTTCTTTGCTTTCACAAGATCTGTTCTGAGCTTGATGTCCAGGAATGCTGCAGATCTGAGCTCTCTCTGCAGTGGTAGATGCCCTTGTCACGACATATGACATGAAGAAAACATGATCTTGAAGCATCACTGGTGCTGGCCTTCCTTAACAGCAGGAAGGTTTAGCATCCATAAATTCTCAGCTAGGAGAAAGAAGAATATTTCTCCTAGAACAAACTGTGCTCATTTCTTATTGGTTTTCCTGAAACTCTCAGCTTCTCTTTGTGAGGTAAAGTAAGAGGCTCACATTGACATTACTTTCATAGTGACTTCTAAATATTTTAAAAAAGAAGTGCATTAACTCTCTTGGAAATGGATTAGGCAGACCTTGGACAAATTGCTAACACTCTAAGAAACTGTTTACCATTGGTAAGGAGCCAAACACTCTCAGTCAGAAGTACCTTTACCTAGACCACTCTTTCCACTAAACAATGATACACATCATTAGCTTTAATTTCAAATGTTTGCCAAACCGAAACCTTCCTTTAAAATCTACTCGTTCAAGAAGTTCCTAACAGAACTGCGGCACTGAGGAACTGAGAAAGTGTGGTCTGGATGATCAGGTAGTGAGGTGGATTGTGAACTGGTTGAGGCCTGTGTCTAGTGGAGTCCCTTAGGGGTGGAAACTGGGACTAGTACTATTCAATACATTCATCAGTGACCTGGATGAGGGAACAGAGGGCACTGTCAGCAAGTTTGCTGATGACACAAAGCTGGGAGGAGTGGCTGACACACCAGAAGGCTGTGCTGGCATCAGAGAGACCTGGACAGGCTGGAGAGTTGGGTGGGGAGAAATTTAATTAAATATAATAAGGGCAAGTGTAGAGTTTTACATCTGAAACAACCCCATGTAACAGTTCAGGCTGGGGACAAACCTGTTAGAGAGTGGTGTAGGAGAAAGGGATCTGGGAGTCCTGGTGGACAGCAGGATGACCATGAGCCAGCACTGTGCCCTTGTGGCCAGGAAGGTCAGTGACATCCTGGGGTGCATTAGAAGGGGTGTGGTTAGTAGGTTAAGAGAGGTTCTCCTCCCCCTCTGCTCTGCCCTGGTAAGGCCACATCTGGAATATTGTGTCCAGTTCTGGGCCCCACAGTTCAAGAAGGACAGGGAACTGCTTGAGAGAGTCCAGCACAGAGCCACCAAGATGACTAAGGGAGTGGAGCATCTCCCTTATGAGGAAAGGTTAAGGGAGCTGGGTCTCTTCAGCTTAGAGAAGAGGAGACTGAGGGGTGACCTCATTAATGTTTATAAATATATAAAGGGTGAGTGTCAGGTAGATGGAGCCAGGCTCTTCACAGTGATGTCCAATGGTAGGACAAGGGGCAATGGGTATAAGCTGGAACACAGGAGGTTCCATGTAAACATAAGGAAAAACTTTTTCAGTGTGAGAGTGACAGGACACTGGGACAGGCTGCCCAGGGAGGTTGTGGAGTCTCCTTCTCTGGAGATATTCAAGACCGGCCTGGATGTGTTCCTGTGTGACCTACTGTAGGTGTTCCTGCTCTGGCAGGGGTTTGGACTAGATGATATTTTGAAATCCCTTGCAATCCCTAACATCCTGTGATCCTGTGATTGTACATGAATAACAAAGGCCTGACTGAAAATAATATAGCTGAAGAATGGATCATACTCTTCTTGCCCAAGAGCATCTTGCACCACTATACTGCTCCATGTAACCAACGCAGCATTTATGTGCTAGTCACCAACGAAGTGAAAAATCACTACAAGTCTGCCCACTACAAACAATCTGACCATTTGTAATCACAGATCTGGCTTCTAATCCCAGCGCACTGGGTGATAGAATTAGACCAAAAATCTGCAACCAGATTTGGGACACTGCAGGTCTTTTCAGAGCTGGCAGCCAGCTTCTCCTTGCTACACAGGTAGGAGCCATTTGTCAAATAAAGAAGAGTTAACATATGTCAGTGTTCAAACTTCAAGTACACCTGGAGCTTGAAGGTGTTTATAAGCCAAAGCAATGACTTTATTGGTAGCTGAACTGTTAGCCTGGCATTTGTGAAGATGTGATTGATGGGATAAGGAACACACACACACAATCACTTTCTGCTGGCTGCAAGTTCTGAATTACTGACACCACTTTTTCATGCTTGATGCATTACAGATGTAGGCATGAGGGGTGTTGCCACTGAGCTAGACAGAAAGGAAGAGGGTTTGATCTGTTTGCCATCATAGAATCATAGAATGGTATAGGTTAGAAGGAACCTTAAAGATCATCCAGTTCCAACCCCCCTGCTGTGAGACATCAAGTTTTCCTCCTTCAACTGGGAACCTCATTTCAAAATTTGTGATGGGAATCCGGCAAGGCAAATTTGGAATCCTTCCCCATCCCTAAATCACTAGAACAAGGTATATGAAGTCTTGCCTTTCCCATCCATCTGGTATGCAAAAGCTGCATTGCACCATCACAGCTACCACTTCCCCAGTGCTTTGCTACCAACTGTATCCCACAAACCAGTGTAGGTTTGGCCCCAACACTGGTCCCAGCACAGCACAGACTACGACTGGGGGCAAGAGGGGAGGGCTGAGGAGTTCTGCTTTTCCCATGGTCATCCATTTTTTCCTGCAGCTCTCATTGCAGCAAGAAAAGTATCAAGAGCTTTAATCACTACATCTCAAAATACACAAGTTAGTACTTTTCTGTGCTTCCAGACAGTAGATTAATGCAGAGCCTGGCTGCCAAACATGATTAATAACTCTGCAAGGGCCTTTGTACTGTATGCACTATTTGCCAAAAATGGCAGAAATCAGAAGAGAGAAGGGTGCACTGCAGTGACAGTAATTTCAGAGCCAGATGACTGGGTTTTTGTGATTAAAGAACAAACTCAATTCCATGAAGAAAACTCGGTGACATAAGCCCTCCTCTAGTTCCCTCCTCTCCAGGCCCCATCACCCCTCCTTCTTTAAAGTGTTGCTTGGCATTCCTGAGATTAATTTCAGGGCTCTAAAATAAACACTTCCAAAAATAGTAAGAGGAAATAGTAATCTTGCAAAGTGGAGTTTGTTAGCTTATTTTCCAGAAACCAGAAGCCCTGTCTGCTTGAAAACCTTATTGCTCTGCACAGCAAGTCACAATAAGATAAATTACTTTCTGTGTCAGCAGAGACCAAACACACTGCTGTTCTGGTGCAGAGGCTTAGCCTTCAGTGTATGTGCAAGCGAGGAACACAGGGCTGGGGGACTGGGTCAAACCACAACACAGAAGGCAATCTCTGGTCTATTAAAATCCATTTCTGCTTGATTAACAGGTTGGCTTTTGCAAGCCAAATCCATTCTTCAGAGACACAGATGGTCTCAGACCCATAGATGTTCCTGTCAGCATCAGAACCAACTTCACTAGAAACATCTCCAAGAAGTCTTTTAGCTTTGTCTACAAACACCAGTTATGCAGGTCAACACCCTCCATAGTCACATGCACACTCTCATTCCCTACCACTGTTGACCATTTAAACTCTGTCCCTTCCAGTAAGCATGATCCTAGCACTGCTTGTCACCCTCAACGTGAGTTTGTTATGTCTAATGTGAGGAAAGGACTTAGCCTGTGGTAGCAGTCACTCCATCCTTCAGGAATATCCATCAACAAGGCAGCAATCGCTGCAACAATGTGAAGGGAGGCATTGAAAAATGTATGGTAACACTGCCCAGGAGACATGTAGCTTCCTGACTCTTCTAGCCAGCTGCAGCACCTACTGTCCCCCACACAATCACTTCAAACAGAATAATGGAAGGGAAAAAAAAAGCGGGGGGGGGGGGGGGGGGGGGGGGGCAGATAAAAAAGGTGGCAAGGGCTCCTCCAGGCTGTAATTTCTAAATTGTCATGTTTCTGCTTCAAAGTACATGCACAGCAGAGCTCAGATAGACTGGGATGATATTTGATAAGCATCAGATTCTTTGGGACGGGGGCTGACATTTCTGCCTGAAATCTAAATAACTGTACAATTAATTCTTCACCCCATTTTGAGGCAGCAGAGAGAGGATCTGTTCTATCTATCAATGGAGTATCCCCATCTACTGTTGGAGAGGGGAAAGGGAGCAGCACATCCCCCACAAGGAATCAAGCTGCAGAAGAGGAATGTGCCACCCAGCAGGATTGCCAGGAGCCTGTGTCAAAAGTTTGCAGGAGCAAGTGCGACTTCCAGAAAAACTTTGCTTCCCAGCTCTGCTGTGGCCTTCAGCAGAACTCTATTCCAGTATCTATTACAAAAATATGTTTCTAGATGCCATCGCTTAAAAAAAAGCTAAATTTTTAGAACAATCTTGCATGTAAGCCAAGAAAAAGCTTTGCTTTCCTAATCTTGCCAACAGCCTCAAATAATTACCTAAGGAAATTTGAAGTCTCTAAGGAGGACAGCTGATGGTGACAGTTTGGATGCTAAAATATATTTAAATCTTTCACTGCTGCTGATGACATGAAACCTGCAGTAGCAAATAAATTTTTGCCAATTTTTTTACAATACTCATCAAGTTTCAGATGTTTCTAAAAAAAAAAAAAAAAAATTAAAATCTCCTATTACTTAAGTTCCAAAGGGATTCCAAAAGGTAGCTAAACAGAGATAAAGGACTTTAAACTTTTCAGGATTCTAAAGTTTACTGAATTCACACTCATCTTTGGTCACCTCCTAACAAGGAGAACATAATAAATGATCAGACTAAGTACTGCACAGCAAGGCATAGATTTAGCAAGGGGCAATCACAAAACTGAAATTAAGACATTAATAAGCCTGCCTGTCAGAGATGTTGTGGAATGATTCCAGACTAAAAACTTTAACACAGCTTTCTAATTACAGATTATTCTTCATCATAGCAGCGTGATGAAAACAATCTTGATAAAGTTACCTATTCATCAGTTACTGTCATTTCCTCAGAATAATGATCCTGCTTCTTACATAGAAAGCAAGAGCTCAAGATCTATCACTGCTGCAGAAATGAACAGCTCCAGAAACTCGAGGGATGTATTCTGAGAAAGCAAGCTATTCTTCACTTTTCAATGGCCCTTTTTTGCTGTGCATGTGAAGTAGTAGTGGGCTAAAAATTAATGAGATAAGACTACTCCCATGCTGCAGAAGTTAAGCACCCACTTTAAACACTGTCCAAAGAAGAAACAGATTTACTTGTACAATTGAAAAAAAACTTGCTGAATTCAAGCTTTAAATGCTGAGGGATGGTTGAAAGCATCCCCATAAGATGCCATATTTTCATGATTTATTTAATTTGAAAAATATTTTTTTTTTCTTTAAAGTGATCTGCTGTGATACTGAGGTTGCAATAGCTGTGCAGGTGTACACAGCCAAAAAGGCATGAAAAGGAAAAATCCAAACACTATTTTTACTGTATAGACAGCACTTGTTCCAAACCTATGTTTGGAGATCTGAGTTTGGAAAACATTAACATTTTCTTTCTCCTCTGTTTTATCATGCACAAGCATCCTAAAAAAAAAAAAAAAGAAAAAAATAAAAAGAAAGCAGACCTACATAGAGGTATCCGAAGGCCAGTAGACAACAAAGACACATGGACCAGATTCTTCACTCATTGCTCCTATCTCTCAAGGATGGAGGGTTTAACTATCTCCAAAGTGATCAAGGAATTTGATTGTCACTCCTAAAGTAAACCACAAAACAACTGGGATGTCCTTCCCTGTGTAAAATAGGGAAATAATTACCTTTCAGCTCTCTCAAGCAAAAACACTGCATTACAGTTTGTCTTTGGACTAAAAAAGAGCAGGGGTCATCCACCCAGAGCCTGCTCTGGTCTCTCTCCTCTTGAATTCAGAGTATCAGTGGAGGGAGATGAACCCTTGCACATGGCCCATGGGTCATCCTATGCCAATATTCAAGTCCAAGTGTTATAAGCCCTTCCTCATCACAACCCCTTCACCTCTCCTGGTTCATCCTTTGCAGCTCATACCTCTCTGTCTTAGGAATCTTTTCTGCTGCAAGATGCTCCCATAGGTCTTCACAGAGAGCCCTAGCCTTGCTCATACATGATTTCTTCTGCTCCAGGAAGACTTCACCTCCCCAGGCCCAGATTCCTATCTTCATGCCAAGGATCAACCTCACACAACCCTCAGGGAACAGCAGCGCCTCTGTTGGACACCACATCTGTCAATTACCAGGCACTGAGCAGGAGTTTCCTGCAGCAGATTCCTCACACATTCCTCCTACTCTTGTAATTTATTGACCAGTAACTCTGGACCACAGGAGTGCAACATGAATCCTCCTAGGCGGTCACCTCATGAGCCAACAGGCCCACCTCTTCTCCTGAGGGAACACAAGACAGTCTCTTCAGATTTCCTGTAGCACACTTTAAACAGGGTCTCTCCTTAAAGACATTACTAGATCGCCTCATAGTAGAGAGGATTTGCTTGAGAGGCAGGACACAGGATCAGAAAGCTGGTTAAAGCTTTGTTTCCTCAAAAGCTTATGCAGGGACAGTCCCAGTGAAATTAATCTGTAAAATTAAACACATGTATAAATGCTTGCAGAATTTAGGCCTAAGAGACAGCAAATGCTCACGTAGCCTGGGAGAAGCATATCCAGCAAAAGATATCCTACTTTTGAGTCAAAATAGGTTTCAATAAACTTACCAACTACATATAAACATTCTTACAAGGCCATATTCATTTACTGCTGGAAGGATATAAAAGGAACAAAATAGAATTGAAAATTATTATTATTATACCTTATGCCTTAAAAGTGATTGTTAAGGACATCCAAGAAGTTGAGAAAATATTAAGCTATAAGTTTTATTAAACCCTAAGGGAAAGTCAGGAGACCAGAAAAGACCAGAACAACAGTACAGAAACAATGACAAATTTCTAGAAATGCAGAGGCTGAAAATCCAAATGAGCTAGTATTGAGCTAAAATAATCTGATAATGTCTCTCCATTGGCAAATAACAAGGGCCAAGGGGATAATTTCCAAGTTTCCCCCAAAACTGAAACATTTTTCTCCTTTTCTTTTGGACAAAAAGGATAAGCCGGTTTGCAAGGCAGGGAAAACAAGACTTTGATATAGAATTGACAAACCTCCAGCAGTGGAAAACTAGGAAAACCAGCGCAGATGGTGAAACATCAGCAACTTTTCACTCAAAAAAAGGAAAGAGAGAAAACTCTCAACCTATAGTGGGCAAAAATCACCAAGTGGCTATCATCTAAGCTCCTGCTAGGGGTCTTCAAAACCACAGAGCCTATTTCAGCAGGCTTAGGCCAGCGTAGCTTTGACAACCAGACAACATCACTTTAGCAAGAGATAGGCCATATTGAAAGTGGGGACCGGGGAGAGAGAAGGTCCTGGGCATAAGGATGCATAGAGGGGTATTATGAAGAATATAATTAAAACCAGACAACAGATGCTTCTAGCACCATGGGAGGCACCTTAAACAGCATAAAAGTCTCAGCAAGGAGGAGTTGCCTTTCTCACTTATGAACTCTGCACAAAATAAAACCCTGAGCTCCTAAATATTAACCAGTATCAGATGCATCTGTTTTATGTGAGCACATGACTGGTAAAGCAGAAAGGAGACTTTGTTCTTGGAAGAAAACTACCTTACAGACCACTTAAAACATAAGATATCAGCAAAGAACTGAAAGCAGCTGGGATGCAATTACCTCCAGATAACTGCAGAAAACTGCACACAGACAGGTGACGATCTCCTTACTGCAGCAATTTAGCAGACTGCTTAACAGAGAGTGCTATTTCGATAACTTTGCACATTAATCCAAACCACAAACAGTTTCCAAATCTAAGCAGTTTTACTAATGAATAATGAATTAATTTTAATCTAATTCTGAATATTCTTAGGGGGATTCTTGATAAATCTGTAATTTATTAGACACACATTGCATTTCTTGGTGAGGAACTTAGTGTCTCAAGGAAAAAAATGATGGAAGTACTCTCCTTTAATCTTCACTCAGATCATGAACCACTCCCACCCATGCCCACCCTCATCCAAACTAATTCACGTATGAATTATAGCCTGGGGTACAGGTAACAATTTTCTTCATTCCAGTAGCAGCCTTATTTGGTAAAATCTACCACTTTGATGAAAGCAATTTCCTCATGGATGAGGATACTTTATTATGTTACATACTCTTCCTCTATCTCCTAAGAGGTAGAGGAGGAGAGTCAGAGCAATTAGAACTATGGAGATGTCAGCATGAATTAAGTTGTCGTCATCAATAACCCTTGCCATGTTTGTCTTCTTACACATTTTCATGTAATTTGAAGTGTGCTTCTCCCCTAAAGAACAGAGCTACTGCTATAGAAGGTTCACATATTAAAATAATGGCAAAAAATGGAGCACATTTTTATTTCTGAGCAGAGAGGGCTTTTAGGAATGAGAGAAAATTGGATCAAAACTAGAGGATCATTTTTTCCAGCATCCTGTCGCTACCAACAGCAGGTACCAGATGGTTCAACAGATGATACAGGGGTGCTAAAGGCAGAGAATACCCTACCTTCAGAAAAAGAAAAAAAAAAATATATATATATATCTCTATATATATTTTATATACAAATTTGTTCTGTTCTATTCTATTTTTGCCCTGTCCACTGTGATGCTGGTGGTCTCTACTGGTGATGTAGCTGTCCAGCATGACTCAGAAAAAGATTAAGAAATTATCTTGACTGCATCCAGGGATACATGGAGTTTGATATATTAGGTGCACTGTGTAATATAACTGGTGTTCTCAATAACTACAGTATTGTGTCAAACATGATTTCTCTGTAGGTAATGAAAGCCTTGAAAACCAACAGCTACAGCAGCAAGGCAAGATTGTTTTTCTAAATTACCAGAAAGAAAAGGCTTTAGATCATTATGGATTCAGTGGAGTGATTCACTTTTAGGGAGCACTGCTGGGCACATTAAAATTCACAAACCACACAACCTGTGGCATTACAAACATTAATATTTATTGCTGCAAGAGCAGTAGTAACACTCATATTTAATACAGTGATAGTGACTATTGTGACCTCTAACAATTTCCACTGACGTTAATGGGAGTTGGGGCTTTTCTCCCCCACACAGAGATAGGACCAACATAGATATTCCCATTATTTTCAGGGGAAAGACTTTTATCAGTTATGCTGTGGGCAATGGGGAGTAGAAGTTAGAACAAGACCCAGACAGGTCCCTATTCATGTTGACATTAAGTATTCTAATATTAATCTCTTAAAATGAACTTTAAAAGAGAGGCAGATAATGGTTTAAGCTGCATAGCCATGCGAGGCAGCAGGAGACAGAAATTGTTCTTCCCTTTCAACATGAAATACCTCCTGGAAAACAGGAGAGCTGGGGGAACAGGGCAGGCTTTGTGAACCTTTCCAGTCCCCACTGAGGCTGACAATGGCTGAAACAGCTGGGGATGTGGCATTTAAGCCACAATGTTAATCTGCAAGCCAAAGCAATCCTCACTTCTTTCTTCTCTGCCCAGCCCTTCGCGAGTGCCACTGCAGCGTTCATGGTAGCAGTGCCAGTCCTGGTGTAGCCCAATGGAGGAAGCCATCAAGAAAGGAACATGGGCTCCTGTCAGCCTTGTTACTTCTTGATTTCAAGTGGCATTCAGTAGCCTTTAGGAGAGTGAGCAGGTTCATAATATTTTGTTTATTTAGTGTGTTCTCACTGATGCATCAGAACACAGTCACACCATCAACACGTTTTCACCCCAGCTGATTAATGTTTTGGTTTTGTTTTTTTTTCTCTTGCCTGATCAGATCATCTTCCTTTTTAAAGAATATTGTTCTTCAGCAGTGAAGGTACCACTCCATCCTTTTTTTTTTTTTTTTTTTTTTTTTTTTTGTCCCTTATTTATATATCTTTCTTTCCAAGATCATAAATCACCTCCAGTAGGATTTTTAGGAGCCTATAGGCATGCCTCAATAAAAATATCATCAGTTCAACTTGTACTACTCAGAAGTTTCAAAATGAAGTTTCACCTCTCAGGTAAAATACAGCCAAAGAGAAAAGAAACCCTGCATTTGAAAACACAATAACATCAACCCGAGTTTAACAAATTTTCCTTAAATCCATTGGGGATGATGTCAATATCAGCTGAGGAACTGACTCACTTCACCTACAAACCTGACCTCAAAACCAAACTATTTTTTCATTTCTTCCATTCAGGAATCCTAATGCACAATTTAACTCTGAGTTCACCCCAAGCGAGGCACTTCCCGTGACCAAAACACAGCTCAGACATGCAGCTGAACCTCCATTTTCAACCTTTAGCCTGTGCCAACAGCCTGTTAGGGGCTGATGTTCAGATCATCAAATATTATTTCACAGCAAGTTCTCCTGGACAAACTACATCCATCCAAATTCACTTCTACAGTATGCAAATCCACACTGACTCTTCACTGGGTAGAACTGCACTGCATTGCATTGTATCTAAATATAGAACTCACAATTTCCGTCAGCTTGTGGCTTCCAGGGATCATTTTCTCATCACTGGATAAACTCAAGACTGCAAGGGCCCTGAGAACATCTCCTCACTGGGAGGCTGGCCACTGCCCTGACACCATGCTGTTATGCCAACATGGTGTCCCTTCCCTCACTGCAGTCAGCCTCAGCAGTCTCAATCCCTGAGACAGTGCAGGGATGAAATATTCATCTTTACAGACCAATGCGTGCTGTAACTAATGGAAATTTTTAAGGTACATACTTATATCTACAGATAACACTGAAATTTCATGAGTATTGACATAGATGAGAACATACTGAGGAGATGGAGCTGCTTTGATGCTGTCCTCCCCCATTTCCTCTCTAGGTTCTGCTTAGTATTTTGAGATTTCCACTCACTAATTAAAATGTCTTGCAAAGTAGAAACACTCCACCCTAGCTGGTTTTCATTAGCTCTGTTTCACAGGTTTATTATCCTGTACCAACAAATACAACTGACCATATGCTGTATTAAGACTCATATGCAGCAACAACCTCTGGACAGATTTTTCTTAGTGCTCAGTAATAAGTATATGTGAAGAGGTGAGTCAGTTTGAAAACCTTTGTCAAGAAGTTTGACCAACAAGTATTTTCCTTGTATATGCTCCTCTAGATGACACTTGAAACTATATTTTCACTGTAATCAGCAAAAACTTGGGGGGTAAATTTTGCAGAACTAAGGGTAAGAAGAAAACTTCTCAAATTTGCAAGTGCTGAATAAGTTGCTGGGTAGAGTAGAGTTTCTGGGCAAACTCCACAGGGAGGCTGCCTTGCGAGCAGGCATGAACTGATGCTAGAATGGGATGTCCCTCATTACATACCTTACATTTCCTTGATCTCCACTTTTCTGGTTTGTTTGTGACTCTTCCTCAGTTCTGGTGTTTGCCATTGCTGTCTGACATGGTAATTTTGGGTTCATTGAACAATGACCTGTAAAGAGGGAAAAATATCAGAAAAACGTTGGATGATCCAAATGACAGATACACGCCTAATGCTGAGGTGAACAACCTCTTCAGAGAGAATATGAGGAACTCAGCCTGCCAGCAGTTTTCATTAAAATATTTGGCCCTACCTCAAAGAGGTAGGAATGAAGAATGCATCAAGTTAGAGAAGGTCTGACAACCCAATATACTTCCTTAACAAGGCAATTTCTAAATGTTTTGCTGTGTCTGCTTTCCCTGTATTAAGCAGAAGAATATGGGGAAAGACAATACAGGACACAAGAAGAGGCATGTCTGTACATGTACATCCATAAAACTCAGGTTTGTAATGGGTGAAAAGGCTCAAATCTGTTTGCACTGCTGTCATTATGTGGACTTTTCAGCAGATAGTAGTGGAGATTCATTTCCTTTTGGGCAGGTATGAACAAATCAATACAGTTATTAATGCATAGCGTAGCACATTCATATACTTGAGAATATATATGTGGTAAATGCTGCAACAACAAAACATTTATAAATGTCAGGTTTAGGTTTTGCTTCATTTTCAGTTCCTAGAAAATTAAGAACACGGATTTTTTTTCTGTATGGGTAGGTTATAATTTTATTTTCATTGGAGATTGATAAAAGAGAATTTTCATTTGGTCATATATCCAGGAATATTTGATTGACTACCCTTTTATTCCTCCAACAAGATCAGTTCAGTTCTTGCTGAAAATGTAATGATAGTTTGAGAAACTGGAACATTATATGGGGTTCCATCAACTTCAAATTTTTCACTGTCTGTTGTTGTCTCTTTAGGTGATAAGTTTTCCTGTGCTCTCTTTGTAACACGCTCTTCCACTCCTACAGACACATCCTTTTCAACACTTTCCACTTGAAATTCAATTTCAGGACCTACTCTAGCACTTTTCACATGAATTTTCACTTCTGAAACTTCTACTATTATACCTTCCAGTGTAACTGCAACATAAGCAGCATCTTCTGGTTCCTTTGTTGCGGCCCATTCACACCTAGGTCTTTTTAATCAACTTCACTACCTGTCTTCACTACCTGTCATCTCACTCATAATCTTTCCTGTTTTAATTACTGCCTTTTGACTTTAAGAGTCCAGCTCTTACTATGGAAGACTAATATCTATTTTTTTAGTGTTTTCCTCCCACAGTAATTTCAGTTAATGATTGTTTAAATTCTATTCCTACAGTGTCTAACCCAGTAGAGCTTTCTACTTTGGGGATCTCTATATCTTGTGATTTGACTTTGTGCTCTTAAAAAGTCAGAGCACGTGTAGGGAACTGGCTTTGTCAGTTTTTGAAGTGCTCATTTCTGGTTTAGACAATTCTGCTGAAGATGCAGTGAATTCTGAAGTATGCATTTTTGTCCTTCAGCACTGCTTAACTATACTTGCACACATTTCAGGTTTTTTTAATATTCACTCTAATCCCTGTTCTCTTTACAGGTAATGAAATATTTCTTTCCATCTCTGGCGAGTTAACACCAGAACTCTTCACCCAGTATCCTAATTTTGGAATCCCTCTTTTTCCAATCGCAATTTCTGTGGTTGCATAGGGCAATAGGGAAGGTATTTTCAGAAATATTTGTTTAGATTTGTATTTTGGCAGAAGGAATGCCTACTTGAGGCTTTTCCACACTGCCTTCAACATCAGTCTCACCTTCCTGCCCTACCCCACCCTTTCAAGGATGTCAAGCCCAATGCAAGTATGCTGTATTTTGGCATTTAAAAACATCTATGATGTTCCTTGATCTCAACTTCTTCAGCTTTTATCTCATCATGTTCTTCTTTTGATTTGATTCCCTTCTCCTCAGGGCTCTCAACAGCTTCGTCTCCTCCAGGATCTGACAAATCAAATTTAAGTTCTCATGCTGGAACTCGCACAGTAGTGTCAGCAATTTCTGCTGTCATTTTTAACTGGGGTAGCTCAGCTTCTGTTTCTTGAGGGATGATGTCAGGCTCTGGCCCTTTCCCTTTTCTTAGGGAAATTACAAACTTTGGCTCCTGGAATTTAGGCATTTTAATTTTCTTCTAAAGACTTCCAATTTCTTCTTTCTTCTATCAGCAAATGATGATCCTTTGGTTCTTATTTCAGGGCTCCTCCGTTCAGCTGAAGCTTCTCCATTGGGGAATTTAATATCCATTTTTGAATGATATCTTCATCAATAGAACTTGATGTTTTTTCCCTTAGGAAGTTTCAGATTTTACTGTAGAACCAATGTCATTTTCTAACAGTTTTCCCTTACAGCAAAAAATTCTAAAATTTGAGTTTCAGGATTTATGTATTTTAACTGTACATTGTGTGTGACCCACAGATATTTCAGGAGCTGGTGTTTTCCCTCCTGGCTTCAGAGTTCTTTTCTCTGAAGAACCATCTTCATTTAAAATTCCAAAATTTGTTGCAGAAAGATTCATATCAGCGAGAGATTACATTTGTGATTCAAAATCTGTAATGTTCACTTGATATTTAGTAAGAGTTGCATCCCTTTTTGGTAATGCAGGATGCTGTTCAATTTTAGAAGAAGTAATATCAACTTTGGACAAAGCCAAACCAGAAATTCTAAATATAGTATTTGTATGGGCTCTATCTCCCTCGCAGACAGAAAGAATTTTAGATCCAACATTCCTTGACAGAGTAGCAGGAGTTGCCTCTGGTTTTGCATAAGAAAGATATTCTGACTGAAAAAACTCCAGTTCCTGACCTACGCTTAGCTATGTTGGAAGGAGACATGAAACGATGTTTGGGCAATCTAAAATGTCCAGTATTTTCAGTTTTCTCAGCAGAACCACCATCTGATATGTAAGCAGGTTTCATATCTTCTGACACTCCCCCTAAAGGTGCCTTCCTAAGTTTTCATAGTTCCACAGACATCATCCCCCCTGCACCTCGAATAGCCCAGATTTTGTTTTCTGAATTATTAACATTTGTGTTGTCTGATGCTTGTTTTTCTCGTTTCCAGTGTGTCAGATGGTGTGTGTCATTCTTTAGCAGTGCCTTTTTCCAGACCTTTTACCTGTATGGATCCTGTGCTGTGTGATCCATTACATCTATGTGAGTTCCATTTTCTCCTTCTCTTTTGTCTGCTGTTCATTTCTGTTTCTCTTTTTTCAGGATTTTGATGAGGCCTGTGGTGTTTGTTTAGCTGGGCTCTCTTTCAGATCAAGTGTTTCTAAACTGGGCTTTGATATCTGTGTTGTTATAGGTGGCACTTCTGGTGCAGTCAACTTTGATGTTGATTCTTCATCTTTGTTTTTTAATGCTTATTTCAACTTCAGGGTGTTTTTTTGCATGGGTTGGAATGCCTTTTTTCAGTTCTTTCAAGTCTTTTGTTTAAGTTTCAGAACACTGCTTGGACCGATAAAATATTTACTTTTCAGTGCAGTATTTCAAGGCTAATTACAGCACTGATCCCTGGTGGCTGGCACTAATTTTGCAACTGGAAAAGAAAGAAGAAAGAGTTACCTGGGACAATTCTTTAGCTGATTCGCTGCTGTTTCTCTTGTTTTGTTCTGATGTAACTTCGGTGACAGCATAGTTGTCTAGATTTGGAGCAAGGCATGTGTGGGCTGCTCCATTCTTGGGACTTGAATGGTCCTGTATAGTTTTGTGGTTGCTTCATCTCATCATCCAGTGGGGCACATCCTTTGAGTCTAGAATACCACAGTTATCCCACACATTGTAAAAGAGGTAAAAATTTTTAAACCAGATGCTTTAATCAAAGGATAGCTAGCATGATTAAGTGACCAACACTTTTGGAATGTTCCTGCCAGTGAGGCTGGGCAACTCAAAAAAGCCAAGCAAATTAGGCAGACCACCATTTCCCATAATGAGACTTGAAGACTCATTTCCCATCTTTTAAAACTACAAATGGGACTGTCAACTCTTGTTCAGCGTGGATATGCAAAGGTAGACCAGGGGCTGATAACACCTCACCTGGGCTTGGATCAGAGGAAGAAGTTTCTAGCTTTCCACCAGCCATTGATCAAGCAAAGCAGTGTGTGAGGCACAAGAGTGGCTTCAGATGCTCAGTCAAGAGCTGTCAGGCTATTGTTCTCCTTGTCCTTGTTAGAGGGGCTGTGCATCAAAGTTTGACAAAATGTTGCCAGAAACAGCCTGTGCTGTTGAGGGGCAAATCTGTCAGCGTAAAAGGCCTCTTCCACCTACCCTCATGGTGGGTAGCAAAGAAAAGAGTCCTCGTGTGAAAACTTATAGGACTCTTTCCTACAAAATGGAGCAACAGACTTCTGTCTCCAGGACTAATGTGCATATGGTGGAGTTTGCATGGAAAATTTTGCACTGAGGCCCTCCAAGTCCATCCTGATTTCCCCAAACTCTGCCTTCACGTGTATTAATTATCTCCTCTACAGCAGTTAACCCCATGTCATAAAAGACTTGTTGAGCCCCTTGATTCCCACTGTAGACTAGGCCTAAGATTAGCTTCAGGTTTTGTTCTAATTCAGATTGCATGAAAACTAATCTGTAAGAGAGTTGAAATATACTACATCGATTAATTCAATTTTCATCAGTTTTCTTGCTGTGTGTGAAAGACTGCACCAATAAACACGATTTATATTTAATTCTTATGCTCCAGATAGTACTGATGCCAACATTTTACAGGAATTAACTTTTTTTTATATAAACACCAGACAATCAATGCTTTATTCAAAACATTTTCATGAAGAAGACGGAGTTTGCATAAGTGACTACTTCTAATAGCCACTGTCTTTAGAGCAAGGGAAATTTTTGAAAGGAGGCAGTAGGAGTTATTCAGAATGGAACATTTCCATTTAATATGATTGAAGATTCTATTTGATTTTTTTAAATGCAATTGTTTTGATTATTTTACCTTCCATCTAGCAACAGAGTTTGTTTCTGCTACAACTGCAAAAATGTAAAACCACATTATTGTTTTAGCATTCACATTTGGTGGGTAACAGTCTCTAAAACATATTTGAGACATCATAAATGAATTTAAAGTATAACAGTGTCACTTAATTCAAATCAATTGCTCTTTAAAGTATCATATAAACTGAATAGAAATCCAGCTTTAACTGAGGCATTGACATACAAATTTACCATAATCTGTATGCTTCAAAATCAAATTAAGATTAAACCAGAAATTGAGTACACTGAAGTTGTTGTTAAAATAAAAGAGAAATTATAACCTCTTAACCTCTTCTGTTAATAACTCTGTATCCCTTGCTTACAATTTATATTATTTTCTCTGCACTTCTCATGTTTGGGCTTTTGGCTTCTAGGATTCAATACTAAAGATGCATAAGAAGACAGGGAATTTAAGTAGTCTGCTCTTATTTTTAAAGATATAATTTTTCATTCCATTAACTTCTTAGGCATTGTCTTTCCTGCTAAAAAAGTGGCTTTGTTTTACTATATTATATTTTATTGTATTTCATTTCATTTTGTTTCATTTTTGTAGGAGAGAACTGGAACACTGCTGTTGTCTTGTTTTCCCTGGGATTTTGGTGTAGATCAGTTTAAATTGGTTACACTGAACACATTTTTACAAAGAGGCAGGTTAAACACAGATCATTCTCAGGAGGAGAGAACCTCTTCTCACCAGAACAGGTTTCCTCTTGCCTTGTACTGGCTGGCATGAATTATCTAACTTCACTTCCACAACTGGTTTCTCTCTCTCAACAGACGGAAATTTGAACTGTGACAAACCCATGTGAAAACCTCTGTGCTTTGGTCATTCGTTTATTACTGTTCGTAAATAATATCAAAGCTGCAGACTGTGCCTTTGCTTTACTAGGCTTTTGATGTTTGCTACTTACCTTTTCCTAGCTATGATAAGAAACAATAAGGCCTGTTTGTCCAGTATTGGTCTGGCCTTGCAGAAATTAATAGCTTTGAATCCATAGCCAGTTTGAGGTCTTGTGCCTAGGCAGGTAGGCAAGGCCAGGACACCTCTAGAGCAGGTCTTCTGTGACAACACAAAGTGCACACTGGGCACCTAACATGATTTGTCTTATTAATGAGGAAGAGGAGTGAGTAACTGTAAAACAAACAATAATAATAATAATAATTTAATATCATTGCCATTGTTGGCAGTGTGTTTGACATGGCAAATAATTTCTACATGCAGGTCAGCAGTTTTCAACCTCACATACTTAATACTATGTCTATATCTTATTTTAAATAAGGATGTGCATCACTGCCATCATGGAGAGCTTCAGCTGACTTGATGAAGCTACAGCAAAGATGGGAAAAGGGCGAAGTCAGCCCTCATATAGCCCAGAGTGAGCTTTACCTCAGGAGCTGCTAACTGAAAAATACATCCTTTAACACTTCTATACCTGCTAAATCTTCTGTGTAAAGCAGATAAACATGTCAAAGTATACAGCTTTATCAGAACATCTGCCCTATGTGAAGGAGGAGAGACGTGAAAGAAAGGAAATAACTTAGGTCAAGTTTAGTAAGAGATAATTTCATACAATTGTGAACCATTAAGAATGGAGTATGACAACTCCGAGTGCACAGCCTGTGACAAGCACCGTAGGAATTTTACAGTCTGTGTGCTCAGAATGATGCAGTGACAGTTAATGCTCTAGTATATAAAATTATTGTTCATTTAAAAAAAGAAACTGCTGGGAGGAATTAATTCCACGCACTGTTTGTTGAACAGAACTCTACGAATGGAAATGAGAAAACAAAAGTATCAATCGCTGCTCAGCTCCTGACAGTCAGAGTAACATTTATTTGTGACTCTCACATTAAGATCTCTCAGAAAAGGGAATGAGAAAGGGGTCTGCCTTATCCCCTTATCCATCAGCTTATCCCCTAAACAATGCAAACCAGCAAATAACCTCACCTGCCAGCCAGATGAGAACTTGCAGTTTCAATGGATTTGAATAGAATTTGTTTCTCCCTGAATTGCTTTTTGAAGATAGATATGCAGATAACTTGTTTTCATGCTTAAGCACCTTCTTGAGCACAGCCAATTTTTCTGGCTAAGGCGAGCACCAGGAGAAATGCTAAATGCAAATGTGTATTTTTTTTTCATAGTCTCTGGTGTTCTGAACAGTGGTGGCTTTGGAAAGAGCCCCAGATGATTCCCAGGTTTGATTGGGAAAGCTAGTTAAAAGCAAGTATTGCATGCTTGACTCGGAACAACTCCCAAGGATTTGTTCATTAAGGATCCAGTTTCTCCTCTTATTTTCCTTTAACAGGTTCTGCTCTGAAACTAATTTGCTGTTATTCCTTTGCTTCTAATGGTATACAATCTGCTTGAGGCTTTTTTTACTGGTATCATGCTGCACCACAGAGAATTAAGTATATTAAAGATTTTTCTTTCTTTTTCTAAATGTAGAAACCCTTATCAAATGATGGTTTTACCCCTTTTAATATCCAAATCTGCACTCTATTCCCTTATTTACAATGAGCAGATTCATGCATCTCTGCCTCAGGCTTTAGGGATTCAGATTTTTATGAAAGTTCAGGCTTGCATTTAATAGTGATTTGCCTAAACTTACGGTCTGAAATTAAGAAAAATGCTGCACCTAATGAGATTTGCAGTCAGACAACAAATCAGCAAAGCCAAGCAATGTGTACTAAGCAGGTACACAGCTCGAAGAGAGCACTGGAAAATTAATGTTTCCTAATTAGCTCCTTTGCCATTGCAAGAGGCTTCCAATTGGTCAGAAGATTATTTCGTTTATATATCTGTTGTGGGACTAATTATCAAAGAGAATACAACCAATCTGCTAAAAAGACAACTGCCTATCCAGCAACAATTAAAAAAACCTTTTTGAGCAAGTCTGGAACCTAAAATATTCCATAAATATGGAAGATGAGATGGACAGAAAGACTAACCGGAGAGAGAGATTCTAAAGTGAATTGAAATATACATTTAAAATAAAACTAAAAGGATGTGTGAATCCTGTTCCTTGTGCAAAACAAGAAACTTCCTTCTTTATGTCTGTGTCAGAGAAATCGCTTCCTCATAGTGTCCACACTGTCTGATGATGTGAGAACTTCTCATAGTTGAGTCTGCCTGCAAAACCTTCAGTGTGACATCTCCTTTGTGACATTATCCCTGCCATAGTTGATAAAATGCACACAGTGGTGCAAGACAATTTGTCTGGGATTAAAGTGAACATGGAAGATACAATCAGATCTTAATACATTAGAAAAGCAGAGCTCCAGCCCCACACAACCATGCCATGTCCACCCCTGACCATGGATCCGCTGATGCTGGGTCCACATCCCCTCCCAGGCTGATGTCCTGTCCTTGGCCCATCATTCCCATCCCCAGTGAGGTGTGCAACAGCCAGGCTGGGGCAATGGGATAGGTCCTGGCTGTGATGCCCCATTCTGCCATCCTGGGGAGCCCCCAGCCCTCCCTGTGTGCTGACAATTGTAGCATTAAGCTGCAAGCCAGTTTAAACAACCTGAGGTGTTTTGGCCAAGGTCAAATCTAAGTTGAAGCTAAGCACTTTTTTTATATTCCGCACCCAAAAAAACCAAAATAAACCTGTAGCCTTATAGGCACTTTTCTGCTGTGTGATGGCAATGTGGTTTTTCCTTTGAAGAAAAAAAGCTCCAAGAAAATCTTCTTTCTTGGCTTTCTATAAGAAAGACCGGCTTTCTTATAATCCAGCTGAGTTCACATAAAACAGGGCTAAACTGAAAGTTTACACTTAATCTTTTATGCCAGTTTGGTATATTTTTTAAAGTCCCTGTTTACAAGAGTGACTGTATACAGACCTGCCTCAAGCTCCCTCTGCCCCATCAAGAATTTCAAATGATTTGTTAATTATTGAAGCTCTATCATTTACAATTATGTTCACTTCAGACCTTCTTTACTTTGCCAACAAACATAAAGTAACCTTTGAGAAGCTGGGAATTTGTCTCACCTTATCTTGTTCTTTTATGCCACGTTTTCTGCAGAAATCTATTACAGAGGAGCTATCCTCCAGTCTCCCAGGTTGTGTTTCTGCAAAAGTCAGCAGAACAAATTATAACAAAAAACTTGGCAACTCTTTCATTTATAAATTGCATCTTTGCCAAGTGCCTCCCTGCTGCATAAAGCAGATTGTCACTTCTCACTTCAGTTCCTTCTGCTGTGTCCCACAGCTTGATAAGCATTTTTGCAAGTGTTACAAGATGGGATCTTATCCCTTCTGACAGGCAGACACGTCTTTTAACGTGAAGAGCAGGACGTGAAATGGAGAGCGCTCCACAGAGGGGACTGCCAGACCAAAAGCAGATGTTGAGTGAAATCTGGGGTTTCAGACACCACCAGAAACCACAAGTGCTTTTAGACCCTTGCTCACTACATAAAAAACAAGGACCAGAGGGAGAAGACATTGAATTATCCTACGTCATGTTTCTTGCTGCTGCCCCTACCATGGCATCCAAAAGTTTTCCACATACTAAGAACTAGACAGTCAAACTGCTGTATAATTTGTATGGATCCCTTGCCTCTTTTTCCTTTATCCCTGACAAAGATTCCAGTGCCTAAAAAAGGTGCTTGATAGCAATACCATTCAAGCAGAACAGCTTTAAATCAAAGGTTTTGCAGCATCTCTTGTGGTTATTATATCACTGCCTCAGCTGCTCTCTTTTTGAAGCTGGTTCCACAGGCAAATCCAGGAGTGCTTCAGTCCCTCACTCTCCTGCTCCTCTTTGAATCCTGATTCAGAAAGCATCCTTGTCTCAGCACAGTCCCACTGAAATAAGGTGATTCCCCAAAGAGGTCTCACACTGAACATGCCTGCCCTCCATGCACAATCTTATTTCTCTGTTAGTGTCAGTCCCAGCATTTTGTGTCCCTGCAATGGGAGATTTTTCTTTTTAGTTTCTGCCTTAAACAGGTAAAGACAGAAGTGTTGCCTTCTAAAATGCCCAGAGAAAAGTCCTGGGATTTTCTTGGTGATGGGGAAAAGTTTGGAACAAAAGAGTCACAAGGTTTCAAATTCTGAAAGGAAAAAAAACAACCTGTTCATAAGCTTATAGAAACATCATGGGAATAAATAGATTTGTAGAACAGACCAACTAAGAACAGAAATACTTCAGCGCTCGTCTGTAGGGGCTCAGCCCATCCCAGTTTTTGCATTCTCCCCATCTCAGCTTCATCACGCTTCAGTACCAGGGAAAACAGATGCTAACGCCATGCACAGACTGACACTATGAAGTCAGGATCAGACCAACACTTCTCTAGGCTAAAAAGCTGTTCCCATTGCCACTTTCCAAGACACAAAGAATTTTGAACCAAGGCTATTGAGTGTGTGTTTTAAGGTACCTTCTACTTCAATATTTGAAAGCCATTAACCCAGTGCATCCCTGGGACTGTTTTTGCTCAGCAACGGAACTTAAAAATAAATAAATGAATAAATAAATAAATAAATGAAATTCATCCCTTGGAGCTTCCAGTCCCTGACAAAGGAATCTACTGACTATCAGGTGGAAAGAAAGGGAATGCCAGAAATTCAAGTGCAATCCAGCACTTCACTAGTAAAAATTACCTTGAGTATCTTTAACACAGATTAGCAAGACTGACTATATTGGTCAATGAGTAAATTACATCAGGTAACAACTCTGTAGCTCCAGCCCATGATTCAGCTGCCTACCTCTGCTCGTTTACAGTGCAAAATTGGCTCTTCTTTCCTGGAAAACTGTTGATGAGCTGCAATAGTCTGTATGCTAATACCATGCAAGGAAAGGAGAGGAGAGGAGAGGGACACCGAAGTGAAGTCGCTGAGATGGTAGCAGTAACTCAAGCATACAAAAAAATACCGACATGGGAAGGTATAAAACCCTGAGGATCACACCAGAAGATGGAAGCTGAGCAAGGCTGGGGATCTGCCATTGCAAAAAGCAGTACATCTCCACCTGACTGTCAGAGTGTCTGGCCAACAGAGACTCATCAGGCGCCTGCACATCTCTCTAGCATGCCGTAGAGATCCTGCCTGCAGAGTAAACAGTGCTGTTCCACAGTGCAGAAATAACCAGTGACTTTTCTGGAGTACCCAGGAGCAATGCTGATTAGCAGACATGAGTCAGGAAGAGCTACAGCATCCTGATAGGTAGAGTGAAACAGTTTCTCAAGGAAAGAGAAGTCAAAAGTTTTAGGATAGCAGTGAAGAGAAAGATAGCTTCATTTTCCAAGCCTGAAGAACTAGTTTCTTCCCTGCAACCACCTCAAGCTTTATAAAGCCCCTCTTTTGCAGAAGTGCAGACATGGTATGGCATGAAAATCCCTGCAGTGGTGTCATGTCCTATTCTGAGGACATCATTTCCCACGATGAAGCCACACAGCTGCTAATGACTCCAAACCACTGTGCTGCAAGACCAGCAGGCTGTATGGTGCGGGACTGAAATGCCCAACAAGGTCTCACCAGCAAACACCTGTCCTGAAGACACAGAGCCTTGGCCTCACATGAGCGTGTCCATCTGTGTTACTTCGAGTGGATTCTCTTCTATTTTTTCTGAATTCTTGAAGCACATTATTACTGGATTTCATCTAGGAAGTGTTATCTGAGAGCTTTTTGTATTTGAATGACATCAGTGATCCCAGATCTTGACAAAGGAAGATTCCTGCCTATTGCAGACACATAAAGATTTCAGGTGTGACTCTGTCTCTGCATGTTAGGGGCGGTACAGAGAAGAAATAATCCTTGCCACTAAGAAAGTACAACCACACAAGCTCCCTTCTGCCCTTTTCTCTGAAGGATAAAGATTACTGTCCTCACTGTACTAATGCGTATTAAAGAGTTACCCAAGGTAACACAGGAAGCCTGTAGCAGAATGAAGAACAAGGTTCAAGTCTCCATTACATAAAAGGTAGGTTTTTTTCCACTTCTTATAAGGGAAGGTTTAGACACTGTTTGCCAGAAATCAAAGGAAAACTCCCAAATTTACAGTTTCTTCCTAAATAAATAAATAAAGCTTTTACTCCATTGAAGGCTGTCATTTCAGAGCACAACCCCACCTAAATAGAGATGATTTGAGGAAGCACAAGGTAGCAAAGCTGAATCCTACTCTTAAAGAGGAATGGAAAAACAGATATAAATACCTTGTTGCTCCCCTGCCAGCTTCCAGCAAAAAATGGGTCTAGGGAAAAAAAAAATATACAAAAAAATCTAACTCTGCCTGAGCCATCCTCAACTGGTTTTGTTTGAAGAATTTAAGGACAGGTTGAATAACAGAGGCTCCACCTCTTATTCCAGTTTTTTGCTATTCTTAGAGTCAAAATTCTTATGCTAATTTAAACCTCCCTTGTTTTAATTTAAATTCATTATTACTGATTCTACCCACCATGTACTTGAACATATTATTCTTGCACTCTTTTAAGCCACTTAACACAATTGAGGACTGTTCTCCTTCTCCTTTGGTTTTCCCTGTTTTACAGAGTCCTCATTCTTTCCATTTTCCCATGTAACAAGTCTACTTTCTGGGTCCATTATCAGAACCACACTTCACTTCTAGACCGTGTCTCACTGATCACATCTCCCTTGAATTGCAGTGCCCCCGGCTTTGTAGGGTTTCCCTGCTTCCTACTCGCTTTCCCTCCCTTGAATTTGTGTAGCTGAAAAGTCATCATCTGAGCTTTTAACTTAGAATCATAGAAACATTTTGGTTAGAAAAGACCTTTAAGATCATTGAGGCTCATCGTAAACCTGACACTGATGAGTCCACCACTAGACCATGTCCCTAAACATCACATCTACATGTCTTTTAAGCACTTCCAGGGATGGTGACTCAACTACTTCCCTGGGCAGCCTGTTCCAATGCTTGATAACCCTTTTGATGAAGAAATTTTTCCTAATGTTCAATCTAAACCTTCCCTGGTGCAACTAGAGGCTTTGTCCTTGTGTCCTATTGCTTGTTACTTGGGAGATGAGACTGAAACTCACTTCTCTATACCCTCCTTTCAGGTAGTTGTAGAGAATGATAAGCTCTCCCCTCAACCTCCATACCTCCAGACTAAACAACCCCAGTTCTCTCAGCTGCTCCTCATAACACATGTGCTCCAGACCCTTCACCAGCTTCGTTGCCCTTCTCTGGACACGCTCCAGCACCTCAATGTGCTTCTTGTAGTGAGGGGCCCAAAACTGAACACAGTATTTGAGGTGTGGCCTCACCAGCGCCAAGTACAGGGGGATGATCACTGCCTTAGTCCTGCTGGCCACACTGTTTCTGATACAGGCCAGGATGCTCTTGGCCTTCTTATAGCCTGTCCTTCCCACTTTGCCTGCACTACTGATCTACCCCACAGGCCCTTTGCACTGTGCTGGTAACGCCTGCATTTCCCACCACACTAACACACCTCTCTAGTCCTGAGAGATCCATTGTGTTCCTTAATGACCCACACCCGGGCACCTCCAGTGCTGCTGTGACTCCTTTACAAGTTAATTGAGGGAGTGACAAGCAAAGTTACATGAGCCCTTTGGTTGCAGTGCCAGCTTGGATGGGTGACATCCCCAGGGAAGCAGACAGGGACATCTCAGACTCTGGATAGGTTCTTTAGGTAAAACTGGTTTAAATTTGAAAACGTTGGCACACTCAGGGCATGCTGCTAACGCTCCCCAACTGTCAGTGCTTTGGCAGGGGCACCACTTGGTTTTTTGGTGCCAATCTGTCTTTAGACATCACAGCCTGTAAACCTGCAGATGGAGTTTTCCACAAGCAGAAGCTGACATGTCAGAAGTTTGACAGTGGGATCTACTGGCCACCATCCAGCAGCACAGTCTTTCCCCCACTGCGCCTGTGGATGTGGGTTGAGCGAACAGGGAGCTAAAGCTATCATCTTTGAAGGCTTGGACACACCACAGCAATTCCTTGTTCCCTGTTCTCCAAGAGGGAGGAAATGTAACAGGCTCTTTGCAGGAGAGGAAAAGCATAGAGATGTCTATTTTCATGCATTTATTGGTACCACAGACAAGCAGCTACCAAGATTACATCCCAGTCTCAAACTTCATTCCAGCCAGTTGGTTCACTATACTAGTTAATAAAACCAAGTCCAGTGGGTTTGTGTTTATTTTGGTGGGGTTTTTTAAATTAATTTTATTCAAGTTTGGCCTTAATGCCTTCTATACCAAGTGCTTCACTGTGCTAAGATCAGGAGTGACCACATCAGGTGCTGTGCACAAGCTTGTGCTTTCCTGGAGGCAATCAGATAATGGTGTGAGGGTCTCTCCAGCACTAAAACCACAAATACACAAAACCAACATGAAATATGGATTCTGCTCCATAACCCAGACATGATATCCAGCCCTGCACAGGCTGGGCATTAAACCTGATATATAAAAGAAGTACCTACAAGAGTTTGGAATAAAGGCAGCCTAGGAAAGCCAAGACATTGAGACCTGTCCTGAAAACTGGTACTGGGACTGTGACAGAGCAGCACATTTACCTCTTCTCCTCCAGACTGCCTAGTACTGAAGCCGAGCTTAGAACAGACCAAGCTGTAAAAAGGATGGCTATCAATGTTCTTCCAGCCTGAAAGAAAATTAGTTTAGAAAATATTTACAAGCATTCCTTTAAAAGTATCTTATCCATTTCACTTTTGAAAATAATTCAGGTACTTTTAAACGACTACATTGCAGCTAACAAATAAAAACACCTAACAAATATCACTACAATAATAGCATTTTGGAACATTCATTTATATCAATTCTTTCTAGTTATCAAATATACATTTATGTCTAAATATTCAGTAGATAATTGATGTTCTGGGTGTGACATTATGAACAATATTCCTTTCAAAGTGGTGGGAATACATTATGACTCATACACGACATCGGCCTGAAGCCTAAGTAGTAATTTAAACTGGAGTATTTTATCAAGGGATTATTAATTTTAGAATCTAAATTAATGAGCATCAGCCTGAGTGAATATCTAGAAAATATTACAAATGGGTGGGAGGGGAGAAATTGCACTGGATGACTCAGAACAAAATTTAAAATATTATTTAAGGGGGTATAAAGAATACAGTAATAAATTTTTAAAAAGGCTGTTCATGAAAAACTGAGTCAGATTATGTCTGAGATAAAAGACTACTAAGGGTAACAGCAGTGACCCACAACACCATGACAGGCATTGTACCAAGATGCCACAAGCAAAAACCAAGAACACCTGTTTTCCATGAGCCTGACTTTGTTATGATGTGAATAGGAGATTGCCACAATGCAAAAATTTTAAGGACACAGAAGCATTGATTTGATTTTGAGAGCTGGAGTCAATAAAAACTATTTTTTAGGCTAGAAGACTTCACTTCCAACTGTAAATGAAATTTGCCTCAGTTGTGTCTCACTGCAGCAAACACTATACTAGGATGCACAGATAGGAGCACTGCCTGTAGGACGCAAAATATTTCCTCCACTCCATTCACTAGTGACCAGGCTAAACTGGAATTTTCCCATGTGCAGCACTGCAATACAGTCAGGATGTTGGCTAGCTATAGAGAGACAGGAAGAGATCACAAGACAGATATGAAAATATGACCTCTGAAAAAACACAGAGAAAGTTTAGCCTAGAAAAGAGAAACCTAAGAGGACACAGAGTCATGTTCATGTATATGAAGGGAGCTAAAAAAACAGTGGAAACAAATTTTTCTCCACATCCAGGGTGTAGAGGGCAAGGAGTAATAAGTTTAAATTATAATAGATGCTTTAACTTCTCTCACACTCAGCAAAGCAGCTGGTGGGATCAGGAGGAGGTATTGGGGTCCCCTTGAAGAAGGAGTTTAGGCAAGGTGTCAAGCAACTGTGTGTTGGGTTGAGGGGGGTGGGGGGAAGCTTTTTTTTATAGTGGGGGAAGGGCCATCCTGTAGGAGTGAAAAGCTCCCCTTGCTCCAAGGTGGAGACCCCCCAGCCCAGGCTGGGCCAACATGCACTAGAGAAACACCTCTGCGAAACCATATTGGTGAGGGAAAGGACTGTCCTGAAAAGAACATGGAGAGAACCTGGAGGAGAGGCCATTGACCTAACAAAGATGACCATCAGACTAAACAAAAGACAGACAGAGAGAGAGCTTCATTGCAGGAGTAAAGAGGAGGAGGGGGAAAGACAGAGACCCACACCCACTTCTACCATATGGAGTAGGAGAAGACAAAGTCTCCTGCAGCCTATGGAAATTCAATGGCAGAGCAGAGACCCACGTGTAGGCCATGGAGGACTCCACACTGGAGCAGAGAAGTTGAGCCTGAGGACAAGTGTGACTGGAATTGGGACCCTGAGAATCACTCAATGCCAGAGCAGGGGTGGACCCCCAGAGCGGGGGGTGAGTCTGCAGCCTGTGGATGTCCCCATGCCGGAGCCAGGAGCTGTGTGGTGCATCAGGAATGGAAAAAGTAGAATCTATTATGTCTCGAGGGAGAAGAAGGCCCTAGATTGCTAATCGTGGAAAATAAGGATTTTGTGCAGCCATTTCCTATGATTAGCAAATGGGCAGAATTCAGTTCTCACTTACATCAAAACCATTTCATTTGGCAGCGTGAAGGGACCTAAAAGGGGACCTGGGATTAAAAATCAAACATGAAGCTTGGCAGGTGGTAGTAAGTAGCAAGCATTTCCCACAGTCTTTAGAGAATTTATAAAGTACACCATCAGAGGGTGATTGTCTCTCTCACATATGGGAATATGTCTAATTAGAAACGTTTAACTTTTCCATCTTCCAGCCAGAATAGCCCACCCAGGGCTCAGAGCATAGGCACCATCTGACAAGCTTTTAATGGGAACCCAGCAAGCCCTCAGCTGTTTGGAAGCATGATTACTAAACTGACTTTCCAAACTATATTTCTTGTCCTTTATGAAAAAATAATGAAGTTTTTCTCTCTGAGTATTTATAGTACTTCATGAATTTGAGATGAGTACTAGCAAATAGTTTAAGAGACAGCGAAACAATAGTAAATAAATGGATAAAGATTTGGACTTAAACTTTTGATGCAATAGTCTTTTCTCCCTTGACTCTAATTAGCAAAGGGCAACCCACATGCCAGGCCTTGAAATATGTGTTCATTTACATGATACAACCATTAACTTTTCAGGGACTCAAAGAAGCTCCCATTCAGCTTTTTGTCTGCCTTGATACTCATTGATTTATAAAGCATGACTGGGTGGTCATCCCATCTGACCTTCTGCTTAATGCATCTGTCACTAGGAACCCCAAAACACAGAGGCAGTGGGGAGCACTAGTGCTTACAGACCACAAGAGCTCTAAGCAAAGGCATGAGCTCAAGGGATTTCAGGTTTGTTCAGTCAGGTGAGAACTGTGGTGGGAGCACTTGTGAAGCCAGCCCGCAGCTCCTGGGCTCCCATTTAAAACAAGCCAAACTCCATCAACAACCTGCACATGAACCTAACATTGGTTAGGATCATTCTGTCTAAAAAAAGCACAGGATGAGATTAAATCCATGGAAGGATGACAGAGGGATGAGCAATTAAATAGACCAGGTGATTTGAGCCTGAAAGAGAGGTAAGTGGAAGCAGAACAGAAATTTCAGGACTATGTCCTCTGTGCCAACCATTGAACAATTGCTTCCCATCTTATCTACCATAACAGTGGGTACCAAATGAGAGATCTCTAGACAACCACTTACATAAATTAATGGATGGAAAGTTCATTTTCTTGGAGACAGTGTGTTACCTCCTACCTGTTGGTGTGGTAGGTGTGTTACCACCTACCTGTTGTGTGGTGCGTGTTGTCTACCTGTGGGACAGAGAGAAGCTACCACTCTGTGCTGTATTTATCAGAAACCACCAAATGCAGTCATCCAGAAAGCAAAGTCAGCTCAGGGCTCTGGCTAAGTAAACCTTAATTTAATTCCTCCAGTGCTTGCACACTTCATTCACCCCTGTCTGAAAGGTATGGGGTAAAATGCATCTTCATCTGAACCAAAAGCACTGATCTTAGTTTCTTGATCTCTGCAATCCAAGTCATGGTTTTGGACCAAATATTCAAGAGGAAAAAGTATATTTCTTTATAGTTCCTGGAGCTTCTCTGGGAATAAGACGATGAAGGAAGCAAAATGTTTGCTTTGATTCCCACCTTCCTCCTCCCACACCTCTCTTGGGAAGCAAAATTGCTGCGTGTTGTGCATAAACCCAATAGCTGGAGAGGATAAAGCCTCAGCAAAACTTGCTTTAATTCTTCTACTGCAGAGCAGTAAACCTGTACAAGTCCATAAGAGTCATGTTTTGTGCTCACTAGTGCTCCAGTGTCACCTCCCCAGAGCACGGTTCAGCACAAGTCAGCTAGAAAGACAACACCAGCTGGCAGATGTGAGGTTTATTGCAATTTTTGCCCACAGAGAGTTGCAACAACAGGGAGATGCACTGAGGAATAGGTTCTCATCCTTGTCCAGTCCTCCCTCAGTAGCACCAGCTTGAATCCCTCCATGGAAGGAAGACAGCAGCCCTGAATTAAATGGCATATGAGCCTGATCTGAACAACCCCAGTTCAAACCCTATCCAGATCTCCACAGTATGAAGAACATCACCTATAGCACACCTTTGTAGAAACACTTTGAGGAATGAAATTCAGAGCTCCAGCCACAGTGTGCAAGACACTGACTTAGACTCCAGAAAAGCCCACCTCAGGTAGGAGCAGACACAAGTGGTGTTGGCTGTGCAATGTCCTCCTGAGTGCCTCCTTTATTGGCACAGAAACACCAATGAGTTATTTGACTATTATAAACAAGATTTGTTTGCAATATCAAAGGTGATGCTGAGCTTCCACACAGCTTTGTTTCATTTATAAAAAAAAAATATTGTTTTGATTTGGTTCTATGATTTTTTTTTCCTATGAGTCATGTATTTGGGGCATGAGCAACAGCAAAGCTTTCTTAAAGCAGGAAGAGGAGAGCAACTGAATGATGAGGCTGTGGACCGGATATAATTTTGATACAATGCTTAACTGAACACAATTATGGAGCATTACCCTCTTTTTTTAAGAAAACAAGGGTTAAGGAAATATATCTTTTTAAAATAATACTGAAGCATTTTCATAACAGAAGCAATAAGTGCACAAGGTAAAACATGCACAAACATCTCTCTCATTCACTTATGAGTGTGTCAGAAGTCACAGGGGGAAACTGTTACTGATACAGTGACCTTCCTCCAGAAACACCCAGTCAGTTGCATGGCAGTGTGATGATTAAAACTGATGAGGGTAGGCTCCTCAAAACACTCAAACCCTATTTTGTAGCATTGCTGAGGGGAGGAGGAACAAACTTCTGAGCCTTTCTCCAAAACAGGTAGCGGGATGTGGTGCCTACATGCCTGGGACATCACTGTTTGCCCTTATTCACTGAACAGTAAAACCCAAGATGGAGAATTTTCCCTTTTAGTACAACATGAAGTAAATTTAGCCAGGTTAAGTGACAAACAAGTTTGGGCAAGAAGCGTTTTTGTATTCACAGTTGGCATCCCAAAGGAGAAAAACACAAGTCTGCTCCATGACTAGAAGAGATTACTAATATCCACAAGATCAGCTAATAAGCACTGCTGGTATTTTGCCAGCTTTGCTTCTTCCTCTCCAACCTGTGGGCATGTTAGCAGCCGCTCTCTGATTTCAAAATGCTGGTGGTGGCAGGAAGGACAACTGTCAGAGCTTTTCCTTGGTGAGAAAGGCTGGGTGTTGGTAAAGCTCTATCTCTCCTCTTTGCATAACCATGGTTGGATGCTTTTATTGTTAACTTTCAACCACTCATTAATGTTTTATCTAAAAGCTGTACAACAAGCTTGTCTTAGCAGGCAAGCAGGCATTTGCTAGCTTGCAGATGAGTGTGCAAGATGAGCTAAGCACCAAGTTTTGCAGAAAGCTGGCTGGCAAGGCCCTCTACTTCCCTGGCAAGTGCAAGCAGCCTGAGCAACCTCAGGAGGAGGCTATGGAAAGCCTATGACCAGTAAGTGCACTTTCATATCTTACAGGTGTAAGAAGACACCTTGCCTCTCTACGCTGACCTAAGAGCAATCTGTAATTAGCAGGGCCTGAACTTGGGGATCTAACGCACAGTTTCAGGTCCTGACAGAAAACACATGAAGATTTGACACAACGTCTCCAGTTTGGGATCAATATGCAGTATAAACACATACACCCTTGCTAGCTTTTGTAGTCCTGACTAATTCCTGAAAACTGATGAGTCTGAGTAACAGAGGGAATAGGGAAAAAATAAGATACTGTTGCAGAAGAAGAGATTTTTCCTCAATCACTGTGTGCCACCAGTCTGGTACTTCTGCCACAGCCAAGTCCCTTTACTTTAAAGGAGTAGTTCAGGCAAAACAAGACAAGCAAAGCCAAGCAAAGCAAAGCAGCGCTGCTGACAGAGGCAGGTGAATCCCAGCACCGTCAGTGCAGTACTACACTGCAGTCCTTGCTTCAAGAGCAAGCACTAAGCTTGCACTAATTTTAACACTGTTTTCCTTCTCTTCTTCAGGCATGACTTTTTAAGTAGTGTCCTGCCTAGAAGGAAGAGGAATTAATGAGGTTTCAGCTTTTCAGGAGTCCTTTTTTGAGACGATCTAAATTGCAAAGCTCAGCTGATGCCCTCCATCCTACTCACCTCTCCCGTTGCCCAGCTAACCCAGCTTAAGAAAGCAGAGATGTGTGCTGCCAGCCATTATGCTGTTAAGAGCCTGGAACTAACTCTATAAATATCCAGCATTCAAACACTATCATTGAGCTCCCAGAGAATAAACTACCTTGATTGAAGAACGGGTTCATTAAGGTAACCAAGTGACAGCTTTGAGCAAGCTCCCTTTGCAGTTTCTAAATGCATCTGCTCTGATGGGATTAACGAAGCATTCTGACTGGGAGGAAAGAATGGCCTTAATGTCAGGTCTGCCTCTGGCTACATCATTAAGCAATAAGACATGACAGGCAGTACACTTCCAGGGGTTTGGGGTTTTTTTTGCATACTTAAGTATGCAGTGAGGTACAATGGTCAGAGCAAAACAACCTTAGCCCCCAAGAGCTCTGATCACTGTACCAGTACATACTAGAAACAACTCTCAGCCCACCAAACCCTACATATTTTCAATGCAATAATAATAGGAACCAATCAGAAAGCACCAGGGTTTTTGCATCCCAAGCCATTTTGGATGAAATTCATCCCTGCTGCCTAAACCCCAAGTAATCAGGCTTTAGATTAAACACACACAACTCTCTATCTATTAAAAAGGATTTGCAAGCAATCATCAGTTTAGAACTGCTAATAACAGGTCAAATCCTGAAGAATTCCCTGAGCAAGTGTTGTGCCAAAATATTCACAGATGGATGTAGAAAGCCAGCACTGATCCCAAAGGTTTTTGACGTGTTATTGAGTGCAACTGCAGCAAACTAAGTTGTATCCTCTTGTGCATGACTTTAAAAGGCCTGGAAGAGGGGTACATGCATTGACAGGTGATTCCACATCATCTACTACCACTGTGATGTAGGTTTGCTCTCAGCTAACACCTCTTCTGTGTAAGTGTCCCACTAATCATCACTGAAGCAAATAAAACATTTTTAGGGTTGTTCACCCACTACTGGGTACATGGGGGGAAAATACTATTTTTAACCATGCAGAAGGTACAAGTGCCCTGCCTAGTGACTCCTGAGGACAGTAAGCAACCCCTACAACCAGGGGAGACCTACATCTGACACAGCCATGATTGCCAAATACAGTAAGACAGATCATGATGTCTGGCTTAAGCGTTATACACTCATCTTAAAAAGATTAGCATGGTCTTGCACCTTTCAGGTCCCAAATGATGGTGATGGAATTAATGTAGCAGGATCCACCTATTACTGCTTCCACTGCATCAGTCCTTCTCCATACACCAGGTCTTGCAGCTCTCCTTGTCTGGCCTCAGAATTGCTGAAGTCACTACTGGCTGCAGTTGCCTGAATTTACTCGTACCCTGTTGCTCACTCGAATAAATTTTTCAGAGCAGAAATTCTTTAAAAAGCTCTCAAGCCAGACAGCTAAAAATGACAATGCTGAAAATACCTTCAGGATGCTTTCCAAAAGCATACAGCCTTTCTTTCGCACTGCTATGAATGCAAAATACAGGCTACATATTTCATATCTTCACAAACCAAAAAGCAAGTGTGCTTTATATGCTGTTTGGTTGTGCGATTTATACACACTATGCAAGCAATTTAGGAAAGAAAATCTACACAAAAAGACATCCATGTGAAAATTATTCCTTGGCTCACAAAAGGTTAATTATATGATGAAACACCACAGACTGAAAGAGCCAGGTGCTCACAACTGCTAACATAATCTGACCACAGCGAATGTTCTGCATCAAGTAAGCATCCTTACTTCAAACTGTAAGGGTTTAAACCACCCCAGAAAAGCTATGAACTATGTAAGGATTCTCTTATAACTCAAGGAATTTGTCTAAGTTGCTTAAATTAATTAGTGTCAATGGGCTTAGGGCTGGCCAGCCCAGCACAACTAGCAATTGTCAGCTTTAGACTCATTTAATATAGAAAGAGGCCACCTGCATTATGTGGGGCTTAGGACTCTACTCCTGAGAGAGGCATAGACAGAACAAACAAAGACTATTTCTCTGCTGTGTCTGAGATTTGTAACCAGAGTGGTTCCTGTCAATAAGATATCACATAAAATGGGAAAGGAAAACAAATATGAGCCATTAGCCCTGGTTTTGGATGGAGCAAGAAAAGGGTCTCAGACTGTTACCATCATCTCCCACTGCTCTGCTCAAAAAGGAAAAGTTTCACTCCCATGTTTTAGTCAAGAGGGGTTTTTTTCTACCTTCTTATCTGGAAAGCACATTTCCAGCCATTGCAGCTGACAAACTCAAGTTACACCCTAAGACGCCAACTCTCCTATCCCTCTTGTAGGTTTTTATCAATTACCGAGGTTGGTGTTCAAACTGCCAGCCTAATCCTCCCCTGTAGTGTAGCCACAGCCTCGCATTAAAACATGAAAATTTAAACTCATCATGTTTTGCAATATTTACAAATCAATTAAACTAATGCAACCAAATGGCAGTTGTCTAGGACTGAGAAAAGCTGATGAGCTGGGACACTTTCCACTGCTAAATCTGTTCCCATCTTTTATTTACAGGAATTTAAGACAATCCCTTAGTCATAGAACAATTCATCTTTTAAGACAGGTGGGAGCCACACAAGTGTACTACACCTGATATCTTCCCCAAAACAGTATGTGCTCCCACATTTTTGTAGGAAATGCAGACATTGGAATATTTCAGGCCAGAGAGCAGCAGTGAAGAAACTGAACTACTAACTCTACCACAGAGGATCCCACCAGGCTGTGCTACACAAACCTCTGCCAAGTGGAAGGTGGCCTGGTGTAGAGCCAGGACTTGGCCCTGCAGAGGAATCTGCCCCTGCGCTGTCATCATGCTTGGAAAACTTTGACAGTCCTTTCTCTACTGCATATTTCCTACTGGCCTATTCCCAGAGAGAGTACAGCCTGGCAAGGGAACTACCTTGCTAAGTTCATATCTAACTTTGTCAAGCCTACACAATACTGGATTATCTTGCAGCTTTGACTTGAGGTGGGTTTTTAAAAGCCTGTTTAAATTCTCTGCTACATAAACCCTTTTTAAACATTTGCAGCAATGTTCCTAGAAACAGAAGGCCCACATTACAAGAATATTCTCATTTCTTATATTCATAAGTAGCTTTGTGCTACAGGTTCCTTTGGCAAGAAATACCAGTAATACACTAAGATACATTCTCTACCACCAAATGGAAAGAAAATTTCCTTGGCAGCAGTCACAACCCATCCCACCATCAGCTTTTCTCTGAATATGTACCCTTTAGGAAGCAGGCACTGGAGAGAACCTGACTTGTCCCACAGGCAAACTGCCTTCCTGCAAATTGCCTTACTCCTCTGGATATCAGTTTGCTGTTAGATAGGATTAAGTACTCTTTGGGAAGATGAAGCTGATGAAGAGAGCTACATAAGAAGCTAGGTAAGTGTGTATTTACCAATAGCATATGATTGTTCTAAGATGAGAATCCTCTCACCCGAGGCCCTTCAACAAAATGAAGCTGAGAAACATTCAAAGCTTTCAAATTACAGAAAACAAAGGGATTTGTACCCTTTGAAATGTATCGTTCTTAAGAAGAACATTTGTAAATGCAGCATATGTACATGAGGCAGACAATGGGAACTCAGGAAGCACCTTTAACTTCAACTGACTTTAGCTTTCTTTTTAGAGTTAACAAGGCTACTCTTTTTCCCTGCTTGTCTCCTACCATTCTTTCTTCAACATGGTGTATGCAGACCATAGGTCTGTAGAGAGTCCCATAATAGGACTAGGAAAACAATATCTTACAAGAGGAAATAATTAGAGAACCATAGAATGGTTTGGGTTGGAAGGGACCTTAAAAATCATCCAGTTCCAACCGCCCTGCCATGAGCAGGGACATCTTTCACTAGACCAGGTAGCTCAAAGCCTCATCCAGCCTGGATGACTTACTCTAAGAATATCTGACAGTTGTGAATAAGGGAGCAGTTCTGAAAGTCTGGTGAAGTGTTGTCATCATTGCCTATCACCGTGTTCCTAAAGACTTTCTGCCAGAATGCAATCTAGTTGTTGCATTTGATGTGAGTGGACATCCAAGCACACAGCTGCTTGTGACTGTCACTACCATTACATCCACAGGCATCAGGCTCCAAATCAGGCTGGAAATTTCAGAAGATGGGACTATTTTGAAACTTGCAATGTGTCTGGACTGTGCTAGAAAACAGCCTTCACTCCTGTGTGTGCTGGGGGACTTCCATTTGAAATGGATCGTTCCATCTTTGGGTTTCCTGTGCTCAGGAAATTCAGGCTTTCTGCAGCTGGAGCTGGGCTGGAGCTCAGCTGGCTTCAGCCAAGCCTGGTAGTCAGAAACCACATAAAGAAGAGTTTTGGCCAGTGCCACTGTGCTTGAAAAGACACACACACACAGACAAATTCTGGCACTCACAAAAGTTTTGCAATATAGAAGGCTAGTAAATCTGGATTTGAAAATGCTCATGGTTAATTAAAAATGGAGACATACTCCTCAGCCAAATACTGAGGTGGGGAGACATTTCTGTTGGGTGTTTTATCCCTTCCACCACCCAAAATTTTCCCACAATATTGCTTGTAAAAGAAAAAAAATCATCCATTTCTCTCATTTTATATTTAATTCTGAAATTTGTTTACAAGGCAGCAAGTGAATGACACTTTCTATGAGGAGTTAAAAAGCATATCACTGTGAGTTCAAAGGATGCATCATGTAAATACATTGGGGAGAATTACTATTTCTCATCAGCGGGATAATAGCAGGCAATCCACCTAAAGGTTAGAACACAATATTTGGAAGAAGTTATTGCCTTTACATTTCTTTATAGCCTGACATGAAAGATCTGAAACTTCTCCTGCATGTGACTCAAATATGAATAAAGCTCATAACAAAAGCTAATAGAAGAAAATGAAAAATTCCTGGCTGATATAGAGGCACCTGCATGGTGGATAAATTATATTTTCATTTTCAGCTCATTTGTTCATTCCTCCAGACTGATACTGACCATGTTCTAGAGGATCTTAACTTCATTAAGGACACTTTGACTTTGCTGACTTTTGATCGTGCATCAGGAAGGTTTTAAATAAATCAGGCAGTACTATTGGCTAATAATAATAAAAAAAAAACCCCAAACAACAACAAAAAACAGAAGATATAAGCAGCATCTACAAATTGCTGTGGATATATACAGAGAGCTATATTTCCTATCCATGGCACAGGTAATGCATCTGCAGAGCTATGGGCTTTGACTGCTTAAATCAAGTTTTCCAGAAACTCTCATAACTTTGTATGAGAGTTTTTGTGGCAACTGAAGCAGTAGTAACATGAGCAGACTGTTGTTTTGCCAAACTGACCATAACAGAGGACCACAAACTGAACCTACCTGGGAAGAAGAGTAAGAAAATATTTCATTTCCATTTCAAGACCTCATGCCTTATAGTTCAGGTCTAAAAGTCTCTAATCACACACATATTCACTGGAATCCATTAAAAACAATTCTGGCACCCACGTGAGCTTTGCATCCTTCTCACTTCAAGCACATGTGAGAGGTCTCTTCATCCCAAAGATCAGAGCTGTGTCTGTGCTCAGACCCAGTCTCCAAGCACAGAACTCCCCTTGGAGTTCAATGTGTTTAGGAGTCAAAATGCCAGGCAACAGAGAATGGCCTAGAAGAGCTCTATTTCACTGCCTGATGTCATGCTAAGGTTGGGGTGGCAAAGGCCAGACAGTCATCTCAGTGATGTTGACTGGGAATACAGAGACCTCAAGAAATGCGTGTCCAACAAAGCTGCATTGGAATAGATTTAAGCAGTGTGACATCCTCCCCAGTCTTTACTCTTCAGCATGTATTACTTTTAATTTGTGCAGATTCTATCTGTCAGTACTTTCTCAACCAAATAATGCAACTGAAGATACCTACTCCCACCATGTTGTGGGAGCACAGCACAGCCTTGGGCACTAAAAGCTTCCTAAGAACATCCCCTAGCAGATAGCACAAACGTAGTTAACTGTGGATGGGAAATGGAATCGCCAAGAGATGCAGTGACAGCAGAGACACTGCAAAGCAGATACTATTTCTGTGTCCTTACAATTCATTTCCATACAGCTGTAGACTTTTCTTCTCATAGTATTTGGGACTTGAGCATCTTTAATGAATCACACTTCTCCAAGACAGGGTTGAGAAAAGGACGGATAAGCAGCACTTACTAATTTTGCATTGAGACACTAAAGGCCTATCCCTAACATGTGGGATGAACAGAACCAGCTCCAGATCAGCATTTAGATGCACCAGCACAATTATATTAGCAGCAACAAATAAAAGCACCAGCAGATATTTGCTGCCTCCAGGCCTCAGTTGTTGAGATAGATGCACCAGCTGTCTCTGAATTCCCCTGGACCCTGCACACTGTGCTGTACCAAGGGCTGAGATACCTCAAGTAATGGTCATAAAGTACCTCTCAAGTACAAGATCATAAACCAGGATCACAGCCACAGAAAAGTTTTCTGGGCACACAAACAACATGTGAACTACATAAAACAATCTAGCTACATTTAATACAAGTTTGCTGCCCCTTTTCTCAAAGCCACCTTCTCATACCTCCACACACATGGGCACAAAAAGCCCCAGGACATGAGATATGCAAGTCACCTACTAGACAGCAGAGTTGGGCTGGCTCCAGTGTCTTCAAGGACTCCACAGCTCTGCCCATCTTGGCAATCTGCACAGCACAAATACACTTCAGGTTATCACATAACATACCTGGACAGATGTGACAAAGCCAGAGGCAGTGTAATAGAAAACAATACAGCTCTCAGGATCAAGAGAAGGAATCCTTGCTCATGTTAGAAATGCCTGTGGTTTGGTTACCAGACCAGCTTGGTGAGTCATGCCTTTAAGGAGGATTTCATTGTAATCAAATACTTAAGCAACCCACAGCATCAATAACCCCATCCAAAGTGAGACCTGGATGAATGAGCAAAAAAGTGCTGACATTAAAAACGATACACTGCGGTGAGTCACTCAATTAGCAACCTTTGTGCAATGTTTAGTAGATGGAGAAGGGTTGTCCTATCTGGTAAGTGACTCACAACATGAAAGAACATAATACAGTAGAGATCAATCACAAAGGGGAATAAGCAGCAGCAGTTTTGTCCAGAGGCTGAGTAACATACTCAGCTACACATCAATACGATCCATGCTCCTACTTCTTTCCACTTAGTTAAATGAGCGCTACCGAGCCTAAGCCGATTGTATCATGCAGTGTCTTATCTAAAGGGTGGAGATTAAAGAGCATCAGAAGAAGAGGTTTTCAGACACTCCATGTAACTTTACTATTGGCAGACCTCTATTGCAACAGTTATCTGACTCTAGACAACTCCAGATCACAGGAAAGGAATTGTGCAAATTCTACCTGAACAGAGACTTGGATCTACTGGGAAAGCCAACAAAATTTAATTCCAATCCAAGGTAGTAGTTTCTACCATTTTTTCTAGACATAAAGCCTCTCCTTCCTCCTACCCATGGATGCTCAGTTCTATCACTATCCCAAAGTTTATCATTCCCTCATTTGTGTTGAAATGTGGTTGAGATGTTTACCGTGTAGAGACTTTTTCAATTCAGGGATCCAGTTAGAACACAGCTTCCCTCTCTCTCCATCCCAGCTGTGCTAGCAGGGTAACTGTGTGACTGGCAGCAGGGCTGAGGCAATTTTACCACCACAGAAAATTAATGTACTCTGGTGGGAAAGGACTCTGCTTTCACTCTGTTTCCAAGTGGATGGGAAAGATGCAGCCTAAGTTGAAATCACAATAAATAAAATCTGTAGCCATTAGCAAGTACAGAAGGTGAAGCACAGTTAAGAAGTCAACACTGATGGACACTCTGCAAAGGAACGCATTGTTTGGATCCCCATAAGCCATGTTCCTGGCTGCCCTGGTACCTGCTCTGTGAACAGCTTCCCACCAGTCAGCCTGCCTCTCCTAATACCTGCTCACAGAGTCTGAGCAAGGGTCAAGGGCCTTGCCCTCGCTTTCACTGCAAATTGCAGACAATAGGTTTGCACAGTGGACAAAGCAAATGGGTTGCTTGGAGCCAATATTGGGTGTGTACGTCAGGAAATCTACTGAGAGGTCAAGCATGGGTGAAATAAGGTGGCTACACCTTACAGGGAGGATGTCAAAAGGAGACAAGGGATGCACAGGAAGGCTTGGGGCTTCTTCTTCCTCCCTCTGGATCAGTCCTGAGTCCCCCTGTCTCTCCCATCCACAGGCATTAGGAAGTATGAGAGAGCAGCTAAGAAGATATGGCTCATCTCCCTCCAGCCTTTGCCCACAGTGAGGGACAACCTGCCCCTGTTACCACCCACTGTAATTCAAGAGCTGAGCAGCAACATGGACTTCAGAACAGCATAATCAGGGTGACCAGGGAAGGTAGCAGAGATTTCTCAATTAAAAAGAGAAAGCTGTGACACCCCCTCCTGCACTGCAGTTTTCTTCACAGGTGGCTACCTGGGAAAAGTTGGGTTTGCTCAGCATCAGATAGGAATTCACCAGGCAGATAGAAACTCTGTGCTACCAAGGCACCCTCCAGCTGTGTTAAGCCATGAAATCATCCTCTTTCTCTCTTTGTGAGAAGCAGAAAGACTTTAAGGAGCACACAGCCTAACTGGAAAGGAGAGAGGAATCTGGGCAGGTGGGCACTGCCTTGAGTTCCTTTCATGATGCTCACAAGTGTTTAATGGCTCCATGCAACATAGGAAGACTCATACACAGAAGAGGTATGGAGTCAGTGTAACATTACCCAACCTCTTTACTCTCTTCTTAAAGGAAAATTCAGTATTTCATACCACAGGCAAGCAACATTCAAACAAAATACATAAAAGGAAGAAACGCAGAACTCTCCGACAATTTCTGTAGCTCTGAAAGTTTGACTCTGCAACCTTAGTAGCTCCTTTTCCTCCTTTTAAGACATGCAACTACAGACAAAAAACCTCTCTAATGATGCTTGTAAAACCTTTACAATGCTGTATCTGGAGTGATCAGATTATTCATAGGTTAGCAAGCCTTACGTGAATAGTACAGCTCATTCAGATGATTTCTTATTCAACTTTTATACAACAGTACATAATGGCACAGCATGTCATAAACCCTCTAGAATACTACTTTAATATATTCCCCAAATATTTCTAACTTACATCTTGCTTAGATCTCCAGAGTCAAATTCTTTGGAATGCATAATCACAAATGGGCAGAACTCAGAAACAGCTTCAAGATAACCTAAGAATTAAGAAAAAGCCTTTTTCTCACTTAAAGACTTTGTATTCACTCAGGATTTCTAAGGATAATGTTGTTTTTTCCCCTTCAATAGAACAACATAATGGCCAGATTCAGCTTCAGGGATAGTATAAACCAAAATAGCTGATGTTGCAGTGGGGTGTTCTGGGGGAGACTCCCCAAAGTCTCTTTTCCACTCCCCCCTCCCCATGCTGTAAATCCATTCTGGTGCAGAGACACAAGATAAGAGCTTATTAAGCTTTTTTAACAACACTACAGGCAAGACAGAGTCTGTAAATCCCACCATTTCATTATTAATGCAAAAGTATTTTCACATACAGCAGTATATTAGCTTGGAAGTTAGCCCAAGCTCTTCCATTCCACATCAGTGCCTTCAATCTGTAATTTGGCAGGAAACACCTTAACTGCTCTCCTTTACCCACACAAGCTCTCACTTTGATAGATTTCTGAGCTAACTTTAAAGAGTGGCACAAAACACTGTTCCAAGTGAGGCTTCCTATCTATCTCAAGAGCAGTCCCTAATACATGCTCCAGACATCTCAGGCAAAGATGCGGACAAAAGGCTGAATTCCACAAGAGCTGCCATGACCCAGTTTTACTTCAAACTTCAAGAAATCCCAACATGGGCATTATTTCTACATTTTGACTTAATGCTGAGAAATCCAACACTTCTGTTCCAACTGAAGCTCAGAGGCCAGGGCAGTTTTGGGTTACAACCTCACCTAGAGGAACTCAGTGATGAGGGGAATTCAAAAGACATTGGCTTTAGGGCAGTCTTTCCTTTGGCTGAGTGCAGAAACAACTTCTATAATACTACAAACTCTCCTGGGCCTCTTCTGCTCAAACCCAAATTGTATCCAGCCTTTGGAAAAACCTTCTGACTTTTCTCAACATAATGGAATCAAGCGTGATAGATTTTCAGCAAATCATGCCTGAAGAACACCTGTGTTAGATTAGGATCTCCAGAGTTAAACTAGTCAAGCCATGTTTTGTCAGTCCTCAGGTAGCAGCAACATGTCAGCTCTTCTCCATCACAAAACCCAAGAGCACCATTCCATCAATTATTTCAGAATAATAAAGCAGGTTAACAGAATGTATACGCAAGTAGATTATCCTCAGATAGGAACAGTTGCACTGTATTCAGTTTTTGTTGGCAAAAGCAATGCTCTGTAGAGTTATAAAGCACCCCCTTCCAATTTTTTCCACTAGAAAAAATATCATTTGGATGCTGTAAGCCATTAGTCCAAGTAGCAACAATCCCAAATGAAGTCAAAGGGAGTATAATACTTGTGAAGCAGAAGTCAGACCCATAATATCAACTACTTATTCAGCATGAGACTAAAGGATTTGGGTCTTTAATGCTTTGGTTATGTTAATTCTGCCTTCAAAAAGTCATTAAGATACAAGGAAGAACACAGGATGCTCAGGCATAACATTGTAGCTGGAATCTTTTAATCTCTTATTTAACACAGGCAACTTAATCATCAAAATGCAGAGCCGTGTCAAAAGAAAAAAAAATATTTAGAGAAAAACCTTTCTAGAAAATGTGAGTGACCTCAGCACAAGCATATACAAATTTATAGGAAAAGCTTTGATTAAATAAAGATCCGAAGTTTATATCCATATCAGCTTAAAAAAACCACTTAGGTACTTACAACACCTCAGATCTAACAATAAATTTTCATAACTGCTTTTCTTTTTTTAAAGAACTGAATAGAGAAAATAAGCATCAAAGTCTGAAGACTAGTCTGAATGTACTTTACTACTTAAGTGCACACTAAAAGAAGATCAAGTACAGAAAGGCTGATGCTTTTGTGCATCTCAATAATAACCTGCCTGTTTACAAGCCATCATTACCTTGGCCACAGATTCCAGAGAGACTTTTGGGGTTTTCATCATATTTTGAATTGTTCCTTTACCCACATTCGTTAGTTAGGCTGAGATCCCCAGGTCAGCTAAGAAAGAAAATGTGAGTTTCACCTCTCTGTAAATCTGATTGTTGAACATTTTCAGCTGATTGCATTACCCCTTGGTCTAAGCTGGCTAATTGCTTTGACTCAATTGAACAGTAATTGGATTGTTCCCGATAGCTGTGGATCAATGCCACAGCCTTGTGCTATTGATAATACAGTAAAAGCCTATTAAATTCATGGCCTTGTTGTGGAGAATAGTACTTTTAAAACAGATATTTGATTCTGTTATGAATATTAATGCTAGCTTTCTTCTTACTTAAATCATTATAAGGGCATTAAAAATATTTAGCAAGCTGCAACAGAGTGAAAGATTGGAAACTGGGCAACGATTTCCTTCCAGGGAACAATTTTAGAAGACACTTTTCTAAGGTTTATCCACTGAAAAGTTTCAAAAACATATTTTAGATCTTTTGCCTGGAAAACTTGTATTAAAGGAATTGCATCACTAAATTTGTCCAGTTTCTTACAACAATAGTCAAAATGACAAAAGACAGAGCCGGTCTCCACAGCTTTAAGTCAAACTCTTTCTTTGTTGTTTACCAAAAAACCAGTTCCCTGGGAACTCTACAGCATGCAGCCGTATCTATAGGCTAAATTATATTCCAGGTGCTCCTGGAGAGCTTTCTGTAATGAAGGAGGAGAAACTGACTTTCTCCAATGACATTAACTGTTGGCCTTGCTGTGGGCAGCAGTTGCAGAGCAGAGCTGCACTGCTGAGCATTGTCCTCATTAGGGTGGGATGAGCAGGAATGGTCCCTGCTCACATGGGTGAAGGAGGAGAACCCATTGAGATGATGAGCTGGAGCTCGAATCAAGGAACTGCTAACTCTGGGTCACACTTAACAGAACATGTTCAGCAGACAACCCAGAGGAGAAATCACCTGGGGCCTTACCACCCTCAACCCACAGGCTACTTCTCCTCAGCAAGATGCAAAAGTGCTCAAAAATGGGGCTGAAGCACATGTTCAGCTCACAGCTGTACTCGGTCCTGAGAAGGCAACATTAATTCTGGTGAAAGAGTTCTCAAATACAGATAATTTGAATCAGAGAGTTATAGATATCTGTAAGGCCACAGGTGGCCTGCTGTAGGCTTTGTCATAAAGTTTTGTGTAAGTTAACCTCAAAAAAGTCTCTAATGTTTCATCATTTCCAGGAATCATCTCAATGCAAAAGTGTCTGGGTTCATTTGATGGTTCAGAAGAGTTTGCTTCTATAATAAAAGAGAACTTCAAACCTTCCAGCACCATCTGAGATGAAAACTACCTCCTCTCTGAACTTCTCTTGACTCCTGTTAGCTTGCTGTGACAGCACTGTGCACAGGTGATGGGAAACCAGGATTTACCCCTTCAGGCACTGCCACCCTCTCTGCACAGGACAGTGACAAGCATGGGGAAAATGCTTTGTTCCTGGCTCGTGGTGATCAGTTTTGGATTTCTCAGTGCCAGTAAGACATGATCTAAGCAGACACATCTGGAGTTGGTAGTGAACTGTATAATGAAACTTTGGCATAGCTTGTTTAAACCTTACACCTCTTCCAAGAACAGGGACTGAAGGTCTCTAAAACCCCTGCCTGAGGTGATTAATTAGATGATTATTCACACACAGAGCTTAATCCCAAACCCACAGAGACCTGTGGGAGTTTACTAACGACCTGAAATTTGCTACCCAGAGACTCCCCAAAGACTAATTATGTGTCAGACCTACTCAGATTATAGGTCTGATTTACAACACCATTTGATATTAAGCTTGCCCAACTCTTTCTATTATTCAGTTTTACGTTAAGTTTTTGTGCTGAAGTGTTCATATAGTTGTTCCAGGGAGCATTTTTGGAGAGCGTTTAAAGCCAAACAGGTTAGAGACTTCCAAAGGGGGAAAAAAAAAAAGAAAAAAAAAAAAAAAAAAAAAAAATTAAAGTATATTGGTTTGGTACTTGGTGCCAGATTTGAGAGAGAGGAAGAGATTTTTAAGCTTTAATTTGAAAACTTCTAGCACACCCATGATATGGGATGTCAGCAAGTAGAAAGGGACTAGCATTCATCAATAGCCTGTTCTTTCCTTCACCACATGAAGATCCACATTTTTGATTTCTGGTATTTCAACTTCTAAAATACCCAAAGGCCCTGTTCTCAGTTCCCATGGAAGATGAGACTTCCCCTGACATTTCAATTGGACATCACTGTGGGCAGTTCCAGTTCTGGATGGGAGTGATGGGCCTCTCATTGATAACACGTCCTCCTGGGCCTTGACATGCTGGAGGAAGAGGAAGCACCTTGTCCTCCTTCAAATGCAGAAGTGGCAAGAGGTGGGTGAGAAAAAGTGAGGGATTAATGTGAAAAGGGACTAGTTACACAGAGAGTTACACACCGGTTAGGATATAGGAAGACTGAAACCAGGAGGCAGAGAAGATCAGGAATGAACTGGAGACAGAGGTGAGAGGTCAGATGGGGTTATGAGGGAACTTATACTTGACATCTTTAAAGTAAGAATCCAGAATTTCAAATCTCTCCCACTATTGTGCTGTTTGGTTTTATATATGAATGTGCAATCTCTCTATTCAGAAAAAGGCTTATTTTGTCAGCTGCTGTCCTCTTCCACCTGCAGAGGAATAGTGAGGGTCTTCAACAGAAGACAGATAAGCCCATGGTTCATGCTTGAATCCATGACCCACATCAGTACTATCCTGTCTGCATGGTGTGGCAGGAAAGGAGGTAAAGTTGCCTATGAAGGCCAAAGTAACTTATCAGGTCAGTGCCACCTGGTGTCACACAGACATGGAAGGAATGAACATAGGGAGATGGTCTGGAGCAGTGTAACTCCTCTACATGAGTTAGCTTCTGGGTGCATGAACCACTGGAAGAGCCTTCACTACAGTCTTTTTGAGGGAATTTAACTTCCTGGCTAGCTTTAACTGGGTCAGTACACCAGGAGCAGGATCGAGGCATTTGCTGGCTTGTAACAGATATTTGGGCATGGCAGAACGGGTCCAAGGCCCAGTGGTTTCTGTTTCAGGCTGCGCTTGGCTTAGGTCCACAAGTTGGTGCATAAAATACTTGCACAGGGAGAACAGTCCAAGCTGTTACAGTGATCCATTAGACTTGTGAGTTTTACCATAAGACTATTTGGAAAGGTAAGATAGCATCTCCAGAACAGAGCCTATTTCACTGATAACATGTATTACAGACTGTGTTGCAGTCATCTATCACTTACAAGTTATGAGTCTGCAGTAGGGAGCAGTCTGAAAAGCCAGACATATACGTCAGGGAGTTCCCCAATAATAGGGTTACTCATCAAAACAGCACAAAAAAAAAACCCAAAAAAACCCAAAACCTCAAGCTATCTTATCCCAGACAGGAGAAAATAAAATGTGACAAAGAGGTGGCAAGCATACCTCAGTGCAAAACTGTGGCTTCATCAAAGCTGTTCTTTCCAGTTTCTGGGGGTTCTGGACTTCATCAGGCCTCTGCTTGCACTCTCTAAGCACAGCTTCCACCTCTGAAGAGCTAAGGGAGGTGGGGGGAGGACTTCCAGGAGACAGACCAGTGTCTTATTCCCAAATAAGTTACCACCCATCTGCGATGCAAGGCAGGGATAAAGGTCTTGCAATAGAAGAACATTTATTCTGTGAACAGGATTCCTTCAGCTGTATGGGATTGTCATATTGAGTCAACATCCTGCCACCAGCCCCAGCAGTCACAAGCCAAAGTACTGAAATTAATAAATAGAAGATGTTAGCACTGTACAGAGCTGTGGTTATTCCTGCAGTCTACATCAGATAGAGCAGGCAAATATAAGGACCCCAAATTCCTTTGATCTTCAGCCTAAATTGACTCCATTGGTGAGGAAAGATTGTTTTCCAAGAACATGCTGCAGCATTGCTCACTCAAATATTTTACATTTTCTGATAGTTTTTGACCTCTGTCAAGGGCGGGTCACAGGACTGAGCAGACTTTCCTTCTCATCCAGGATCCTGCACAGGCATGGAGTCAGCAAATTAGAAATTGGACTGGGGGAAACTGGCTCTACCGGATTGTCTTGCTGATAATCTCCCTGACTTCAAAGCTCACATCTGTCTCATGAGGTGGGGGGACGGTTTCTAACTTTAGTTGACCCAAATTATTTCCAGCCTTCCTCTGCAGCACACAGAAACACTGCATCTCTGTATCGTGCCTTTGATCACTGCATCTCTGAAAGAAACTGGCCTGTGTGTCTCTGCAAAGAAAGCTTTACAGGCAAAGGAGTTCAGATGAAGCCCATTGGTGATTCAGCTGTCCTTAACATGATTATTCTCTCACTTGGAGTGGTAGCAGGGGGGGACCTGAGCACAAAACAGCCTTTATCTGCAAGGTGCTGAGTTTTTGTGCAGTCCTGTCACATCTAAGAGCAGCTCCTCACCTAAGGAGAAGAGTCATGCTCTGGTTTTCCATAAAGTGGTCCTGTAGGTAGAAGAAACAAGCTTTCCTGAAGTCTTAGTTAAGAAAAAAAGGGATGTAAAGACCTATAGTCTGCATCAGCTCCTGGCTAACCTTTAACTTCATCGAACCATTCTGCCTTTGTACCCTAAAATCTTACCCATCCCTCCTCATCTCTTATCCTTTCAACAAAGATACACACTCTGTAAATGCCAAATTAACATAAAGTTATATATGAAAACAATGTTTAGAATTGGAGACTTTAAGTCAGGATTTTAATAACTTGTATTTTTTTCTCAGGTTAATTTCTTGTGTATGCTGCAGTTGTATTCCTGCTGGGCAGGGTGGATGTAGTTCTTGTCCTTTAGTACCAGGATGATTTTTGCTCATGGTCTATACTTACAACACCGCTGACTTAGCTGCAATGGTAGGAAAACAACTGTAAAATTCTCAGGGAGATTTTGGGCTTTCACTTCTGTTATTTCAAAGAGAAGTTAAACTCAAACAAAAAAAAAAAAAAATACAGCATCCCAGGAAAGTGTAAGGCCATTTTTAAACACCACGAATTAGCAGAATATAACAAAACTCAGACTTTTGCCTATTCATAGATGTGACCCCTCTAAAAAGTGAGAAAAGGGAGAAGATGTGGGTTTTTGTTTGAAAAAAATTTAAAACCCTTAAACAGCAGGATATTATGTACCTGCTATTAAATTCCATCTGCCACCCTGCAGGCAAGTAACAAGCCAAGCCAACCTTTTTTGGGGGGAGATAAAAAAAAAAAGGAAAGGCTGATTTTAGCAGATGCTGTAGAAGCAAAATTTGTTTGAACTGTCTCTGCACATCTTTTCATCATGAACTTGCAATTTCTAAAACTATTTTAAAACAGGGTGGGAAATGTGTTAAATAGGTCACTCTCTGTGTCCAGCACAGAGATAAGAGGCTGTTTATAACTCCAACTGCAGATCTTTGGCTCTTGAGCTCCACTGGTAACTGCTTACACGGCAGGTCCCCAGTGCTTGCCCAGAAGGCAAACGTTACAGGCGGAGAAAATAAATAAATCTGACTGCTCTCATGTTTAGCCTTGTTCCAGCACACCAATACTTCTATACATGTCAGCCCTGGAGCTCTGGTACACAGACACCACAGAGGAACGCATGATGAGTTGGAGAAGCAGTCCAAAATAGTTAAAACATGAGACATGGAGGCAAACTGGATGGTTTTGCAAGTTTACGCTGGGAAAAACTAGGTGACATTTCTGTCAAAGAGGACGTGGTCCTGCAGAGGCTCACAGAAGTGACACACAGTGACACTCTTTGTTTGACTCAAAAGGGAGAAGCTACAGGAAGGGTCTGCAGGAGAGAGACACTCAAGAGATACATGAAGCAATGTCACACTGATCCAGCACTGCCTGGGCCAAGAGAAAACCAAAGAGAGCTATGTAGCATATAGCATGGGTGCATATTGGGGTAGGCACAGCCTTGGTATCCAGCAAGGAAAACATCCTGGGCTGTGCACATGCTGGAGGCGTTGGTGGAGTGTAAGTAACCACCTGAGTCTGTCTCCCCTTTTCCCTGAGGAGAGAGACCTCCATGGCTGGTATCACAGACCAGGTTGTAATATGGCAAAGACTTCAGGTGTCCTGAAGCTCCAGGATTTTTTGGTTTCTTTATGATTTGTTATCATAGAGGAGGAAGAAAGATGAATCAAAATGTGTTTCTGACCCTTTTTTTTGCACTGTGACTCCTTGGGGAGCCATGGGATCTCATGACAGGAGCTGCAGGGAGAAAGCTCAAGGCATTGGGACTATACCTGACAAGGGACTGCTCCAGGGTGGATCAGCCTCTCCAGCTGTCAAAGAGCCAACAGGTAAAACACTGGCCCCTAGACAAGTGGGCACTGTGCCCAGTCTAACATGTCCAGGCACCCGTATGCCTCTGCCACCGTCCCTACAAGTGGCAATGCCACCAGGGCAGAGATGGTTAGAGCTTTAGCACTCTGTCGAGATGCCAAACAGTAGTGCTGGAGTTTCTCCAGTGCAAGTGGTAATTCAATCCAATTAAAAGTAGGTAAATGCCAGTTAGTCTGCATTTTCCCCAGAGCTGGGGCTCTGTATGAGCCAAAGAGAGCAAAGGATGCCTTTCCAAGAGCTGTGGCCAGCCTGCTGAGAAACAGATTTTTACAGCTGCAGTTTCTGCAGTCTGGAGAGGATAAGAAGACATGGGGAGGGGAGAGGCTGCCAACATGTAAAAGATAATGCACAAATAAAGGGTGTAAAACTCTACTGGGATTTACCAATAGGCTTAAAATGCAGTAAGGTCTAAGGCAGATCTCCCTTAGGGACAGCTTTCAAATGCTATGTAGAATGAAACACTGGAATACACCAGCTGGAGAAGGCAGTGGAGCCTCCATCTTCTGCAAGGAGTCAAATACTGTCAAACCCAAGGTAAGGGATTAAATTACATATAGAGAGTCCCATACAGCCCTTTCAAGAGCCACATTTCAGCAGTGTCTTCACAACAGCCCAGAGCCACATTTCAGCAGTGTCTACTATGCTGCATAAGTGCTTTTACATCCCATTGGGACTGCGCCTATCTTTTAGTTGTCCTAAAGCCTCAAGAAGACTGTGACTGAGCCCTGTAAAGAGAGGACTGTAAAACAAGGTCTTTCCTTTCTTTTCCCTTGTGCTTCCCAGAGACACTATTTAAAACCAGAACCCTAGGTCCAGGTCTGGCCATGAAGAATCCATGACTTCTGAGGCTTTGCAAACTTCTAAGGCTTTATTGGAGTTGATACTATTTTATAAGAAACCAGTAGATCATCAACCCATTGTGAACTACATTGCACCTTGTTTGCCATTCAGGAGGTAATTCTTCATTAGGGTGTATTGCAGGATTGGTTTAAACACCTCTCTGATTGCACAGGAATTGGCTAAACTCCTACCTGCCTCCTTCGTGGGCCATTTGTACCCAGGGAAAGGAAGGAGTTCAGGAAGCTGTGTTGCACCAAAGCTCTGAAAGCACTGAGGTGCCTGGTCCAGAAATATCTCTTTTTATGGGTAAATGCTGTTAAAGAGGTCGGAAATATCTGGGAGTATGGACAGAAATACTTCAGACACAGAAACTGAAAAATTCCAGCTAATGAATGAAATGAGCTTGTGAGACATGTTTTGAAGAAGCAGGAGACCAAAGGATACAGTGACCAAGCAAGAAGAAGGTATTAAATCAATAAATCCACTCATCACATGCAGCCCTACCCAGCATAAAAATGTTACCAGAAAAAACAAAAGTAAGCCCTGTGGGTGGTAAAAGCTGTTCATGGTCTTCACATTTCTGCTGTTCCTCTGCCCTTTTGTTCCTGCTTTTGGGCACAGCAAGAAAAGTGTGGAAACAAATCGAGAATCAGTCGTATGCAGGAGGAGCAAAATCTTAGACAGGAGCTATTGGGAAGCAGAACATATGTTTACTGGCATCTTCCTCCCCGCGTTTGAAAAGCCACCTTGCTTCCAAGAGGGAGAAAAATCTCGCTGCAAGTCTCCTGGAAGAGAGGAGAGCACCTCATCAGCCGGGTGCTGGCTCAGCTCTCAGCGGCGGTTCGTTTTCCTTCATCTGTGCCACCCTCCCCAGCACACTGATGGAGCTTGTGATTAATTCAGCTCTTTACTCGAGTTTAATGCTGTTCCACAGTCAGTTTGTGGAAGTCATTTCTCTCCCATGGCAGAAAGCATCCCATTTTGCACGTGGGTCTGTGGGCTGTTGTTTCAGATTGATGACTTGTACTGCTGCCACTTGCAGGAATGTCCTTTCCATGATCCACACCCTGCTGCTGGGCAGGGGACAGCTCAGTCCCCGTCATACAGAGGTCCAAGAACCCATGAGAGGGACAGGACTGACCCAGGCTGGTGCAGGGACGTGGAGCAGCACAGCACCCTGAGCCCAGAACACATGAACCAAAGCCTGTCTAGGAAATACAAATCAACTCACACTTTGCTGCCCAGGGAGAGAGAGAGGAGCAAAAGGAGGAATTAAGAAGAGAGATAAAGAATTTTGCTTCTGATACCCTCATTTAAGCACAAAGACAGCCATATAGTCTCTTTATTTCACAATCAAACCTTCATCAATAACCCTCAATTTAACCCACAGGGGTGATTTCTCCCACCCAAATGCTATTTATGCAACTAGTTCATTCACACAACTGGCTTACTGTTTTTTCTGCCTGGAACTGAACCCAACAGGAATTCATTACAGGCTGCAGGACAAGGAGGATTAAAATGGGACCATGCACAAACTATGAGCAAATGACAAATTGCAGTTCTAGGGCTCCTGTGTATAGCACAGCACTAGACATACATCCCAAAGGAGAGAGTACTTTTATGCACTTAATTCCTTCACCGAAAGTATAATAAACAGACCCTGTAGGTTTCTACCACTTAATTCTCTATTTTGTTTCATTTTCACCCAAAAAGCTCACTTGGCCCTAAGCCAAACTTATCTGTGCAATTTATTACCACAGTGGTTCCTTGGGTCTGACAGCAGCACTGAGAAACAGAAGTGTACAGCCATAAAGTGCTCCAAAACCAGGCAAATATTAAATCAGTTAAAAAAACAAAACAAAAAACATCAAACAAACCAAAAAAACCCAAATCAGACTTGTAATATTGCATATTAAGATAAGGGTCACCCTGTTCATTGCCACTTATCAATCACCTTGGAGAAGAACTTTCTCTCATGAATGACAGGAGCCAATCTTTCCCAAATGTAGTCCACCTATGTTTTCTCCTGCCTTCTCCAAAGAGGATGAAGGTTTCATTTTTTAAACAAGTGGTTTTTACTTTATGTCCTAGATATTGTTGGCTCCTGGACAGCCCCACTTAGCAGCTCCACAGCATGAGCACTGCCACAGTCACGTCTATGTGAGATCAGAGCAGAAACTACCAGGACCGTTCAGCATCATCAGGATGAAACAAACTTTCACACCTGGAAATTCACCTCCAGTGATGATTTCAGCTGGGCTATGAGCAACCAGGTCATCCAGTCATCCTTTCCCTGTTGCAGAAGATTTCACAGCACAACTTTCTGACAAAGTTTTTTTTCTACAGACTAAGATTGGAGAGGTAGTTAAAAATATTCTCAGAGAGCACAAGAATAATAAATAAATAGATAGATAAATAAATAAAACCTTGAGCTGACAAATTAATGAGAATGTATGAGACCAAAAGAAAAAAATACTTAATGAGTTCTTAGGGGACATTTTGTTTTGCAAAACATTAATGGCCACATGCTAACAGTGACATGTCACAGCCAACACATTTGCTTGTTATGAATGTGTGACTTCAGTTGCTCACCAGGAAGATGCAAGGTACTCTCATTAGAAGGACTGTCACTAGGAAATCAAAGCTTGCTAATTAATATAACATAGTTAGTAGTGTACTGTGATATTTATACATTTATTTCAGAAGTGCTCTCTTTCATCTCACAATTTGTATTATTTCTATGAACTCCAGAATGAAAACTCCATTTTATTGGTCCTTTCAGAGAGGTGAAGCACGCCTCCTGACTTCCTACTACTTAATCTGCAACTGTACATGCTTCCTTTCCCCTCAAAAAGCAATCACACCAACCAGACCCACAGCTCTACTCTTGGCTCTGTTTGTAGTCTTCATATTTCTGGGTTTTGTTATTCATTCTTTGACCTATCCTTAATTTGGACCTTGAAAAATAAGCTGGCAGACACATTGTTTGATGGCTTTTCTCTGCCACACAAGGAAAGTTTGAGAGTTTATCTTTTTTTTCAGTGGAAGGCAGAGGAGCTACTAAGAAAAAAGAGGTTTTGCCTTTTCTGTTCTGGATATAGTTAATAAAAATCTTGGAACTTCATTCTTACTATGTTGGATAAAAGATAAACAGGAATATAAATCCATAAGCAGCTGGTATGAAAAAGAAATTACTGGTAATAAGAGGGCACATGGTATGCTTCCTTGCCTTCTTAGATACTGTCAAGAACATAACTAGACATACACCCTAAGTGTATGTATGTTAGATACCACCATGATTCTTATATTGCAATATATATATGCATATATGCACAGGGCAATATTTTGGTTTTGCTTCCTCCCTGAATTTCTGCTTCATCCCCAGGAATGAGTGAGCCAGTAGCAAAGCCACCTGCATAAACTCACTCGTGTGACAAGTCACCATTAAACCAGTTTCTGGTCTTACTCCTGCATTCCCCACCACCAATCCCAATCTCCATTCTACTACATGCACTTTTAAGTCTGCATTGTATCATTAGAAGTTTGCTTCAAAAGAAGGATCCAACGTGCCTTAATGGCCACTTGAAGTCATCTGAGTTTTACACACAGGAGTTTTATAAGGTGGAGATTTTCTAGTGTGGGCATGGTCTGGACAGCATTAGTGTAACACAAAGTATTGCAGTGGGAGCAGATCCAGCTCCTGCAATGGGGATCAGGGTAGATTTTCAGTATCAGCAAGAAGGCATATTGTCTCCTCATCAGTCATAACACTATAAATATTAGTCTAATGTTGATTTAACAGCTATTTCTCCTGCTCTTGCTCTGCAGTAGCAGCTTCCAGCATTGATGACAAAAACAGAGTTTCTGAAGTTCATATGGCAGGTATAGGGTAAGATTTTCCAGGTTTGGGATTTCCTGATGAGCACTGATCCCTAACACCACAGCTATCTCGGAGAGTCCAGCACTGGCTGAGAGAACCGAGGTGTTCAGGACTTGTATGATCCTCTGAGCTCCAGCACTTTCAAGACACAGGGGAGTGGATTACAGACAACAGCTTGAGCAACAATTAAGAGGACAGTGTGGGCTATTTCTCCTGCCTGTTTTCCTGTTTTCTTTCCTGAGTTCTCCATCTTTTTTTCTTCTCTTTCTCTTTTAATATGCAGTATTTTTTTATACCCTTGGGATGGGGTGAAAAAATCTTACCTGTGGAGAATTTAATGTCAGAGTTCAGGATACTGTTTCCTGGCACAGATAAGGCAATGAGAAACCGTTACTATCCCCAGTAGGGAACAAATATAACCTTCTGTCTACTACCTTCTCCCCTATATCTATCACACTGGCACTTGCAGCAGACAGACTGAGCATTAGGCTTTCCAGAGTTCAAAGCAGAATTCGCAGTCTCCCTGGCCCCTGCCAACAGGCATGTCTGTCTTCACCCTCTTTCTCCAGTGTGACCTGAAATTAATGAGAACAGTTAATATTCTGGTCTTGATGAAGGGATCTGCACCCCCAGCCAACACACCAGTCTTCTGGCATTGTAGGGTGATACATCCAGAATCAATTTTTAATTTTATTGTCCAAACCACTGAAACAAACATAAAAAGGCAAGAGTCAAGAAAGGGTATAAAAGAGTTCACTATGTATTGGCCAAGAAACCCTTAATGCTTCATGTCATGCTTTGGAAAAATCACATTAGCCTAAGACTCACTTAGTGATTACAGTCCCATTTCAGCCCCAGATATCCAAGTGAAACTCTGAAGGAAGGTTTAGAAAAGGCCTTTTAGCTACAGAGAGGGAAATCAATCTGTTTAGTCTCAAAAGGCAGAGTGGGAGGCAACTTGATTACATTGTCTTCACATGGGGAAGATAACAGGCACTTTAAAGGGATTCTTAATCTGGGAGAGGCTTAACAAAACGCTGGTGGCTAGAAGTCCAGACCGGTTCCAATTAGAAACAACACACTTAAAAAAAAGCAATTTATTTAAAAAGCCACCTATTTAAGTGGTTATAACCACTGGGACAATCTACTTGGAAAAGACAGAGTCTCCACACCAAGACTGGATGCTTTCTAGGAGGTGTCCTGCAGTCACCCTTTATGGAACCTAAGAGGTTTATCAAAATCTCACCCAGCAGCTCTTTCTGAGCTTAGCTAAGCCGACAAAATAGTTCCCTTAAAAAGATAAACTATCCCTTCCTAGACAGTGCAGTGCTATTTCGATCCAAATCTACCTGGGCTTTAGCAGTTTGCACCTTGAACTGCCCTATCAAAACTATACTTGAAATGAAGATCCCACCCAAAAGAGTCAGTCCAATGCCTGTTTCACTGCATTAATACCTTACCCCAGCTGGGTCTTTTCTGCTGTCATCCTCTTATGTGTACATCTGAACTGGAATAGAAGCTGCTTTGCATAGGAAAACAATACATTTACAGTCAGCTGTAGAATAGCCTTCCATAATACTCTCCTGCACCCATCCCATAGTCAGGAAAAGCAAAAATGGGTTGACTGGACGCATACACAATGGACAGACTTATATTTCACTCCATTCATGCACAGTCATTCCTAGCAAGCTCTAATGGCCTTCTCCATACTAGCATCCATCATTACTCAGTATATAGAAAGATGCTACCACCAGTTACAGAGCTATGAAAGCTTTGGATGATCCAGAAGGTGTTTAATAGGAACCAACAGGGCTGCATGGCTGTTTCTCCTGGCACATTTGTACCTAGCTTCTGTGTACCAAGAAGAAAATAACACCATGAGTTCTCAGAAAAAAAACAAATGTCTTGCTCCAAAAGCATAAATGCCACGAGGACACAAGATATATCATACATGGTTCCTTCTCTGTGAGGGGTTTCAGAGGAAACAGTTTGCTCACTGATCAGCATCAGATCCCATTAGTGATTCTGAAGTACAATGCTGTTTGATTCATTTATCAAAGCTGATAATTTCAAAGGCATTTAAAGGAAACATGTTCATCTGGGAGAGGAGGGGGAGAGGGAGAGAGAGGTGCAGCACAAAACCCCTCATCTAGAATGGCCTTTTCAAAAAGTTGCACTTCCATGAAAGATTTCTTTAAGTCCCCAGAAGTTTTTATTGAAGCAGTTACATACTTCCCTATCCAACATCCATCCAGAAGCACCAAACACTCAGGTGCAGAGGGGTTTGTATGCACACGCAGTCTGCAAGCAATGCTGTGGTGGTTTCACTTGGCTAGCACCGGGCTAGCAGCCAAACACAGCCACTCACTCACTCTCCCCCACCACAGAGGATAGGGGGGAGAACTGGGGGTAAGGATACTCATAGGGTGAGATAAGAATAATTTAATCATTGAAATAAAATAAAAACTTAAAATAATAATGATATTTAAAATAATAATTATAATAATAATAGTAATAAAAATGCAAATGAGTGATACCCAGTGCCATTGCTCACTACCCACCGACCAAGCCCAGCCCATTCCCAAATAACGATCCTGGAAGAGCGACAATCCCAAACCAAAACTGCAATCCTGGGAGAGCGAGAGCCTGAGAGAAAGTCAGAGAGAGCAAGAGAGGAAGAGCCCCTCATGAATATACTGACCATGACATGATATGAGATGGAATATCTCTTTGGCATATCTAAATGCCAATTTAGCTTATTAATTTAAATAGTCCTTGCCCTCCTTAGAACTTGCAACTTGTAGACTAACAAAACACAAAGTCCTTCACTTCCAGTGACAAAAATGCAAACACTGAGATGTTCTCAGTGTTTCTCTCATAACAAATCCCAGACTGAAACCGAAACACAGCGCTATTCTCTCTACTAAAAAGAAACCCAGCCCTGCCCCAGCTAAAAACCAGGACAAACACAGAAGACACTATCTGTGGAGCACTTGCCTGTAATTTTAATCTAGCAGCCCTTCCTTGCTTGGTCCTCTCTCTTTTCAGGAGAGAGCACCTACTTATATGGGGAGGGGGAAAAAAAATACTTTAAATATTACACAATAGCTTGGAAAAGACAAAGCACAGTTTTCCATCCCAGGTACTTTCTAACTGGCACGTGAGCTGGCAAACACATTTCCATGGGAGTTTTTGGAGAAGAGCAACATCCTACACCAGCCACCATCAGCGAGTAGGACAGACCTGTCTGCTCTGCCCACGCTGGCTGGCGCTTGGTCCTCACACTGGAGCCCCATTCTTCTTTTCAGCTGCAGTGAACTTCTCCAACATAGCTGCAGCTGCTAAAATTAGCATGGAATAAAGTCTAGTGTATTCTGAACAATTTGCTGCCCTCTGTAGTCCAAGCAGAGCTTTATTCAGTCCACGGCAGTGACATTACTGCTTTAAACTAAATCCCTCCACGGACCCTTAGAAGTGTGGGCCCAAAACAGCACAAGAAAATGGCAGTGATGATGGGTCCAACTGGGCAATGCAACTAAGTCACCCTACCAAGTGCATGTGGTCACTGAGGGAGTCATCCCAAGGGTTTCCCATTGCCAAGGAAGCACTCCCCAAGAGTCAATCATAAAACTTAACAGGAACCACCCTGCAGTTAAAAAGGGGACAAACATGGTTTGGGGCAATACCTGCCTTGCTGGAAGCTGTAGGAATTCAGAGCCGGAACAGAAATCTGCAAAGTCTGTGTAAAGCTGAAAAAAACCTACAACAGCCTGAGCAGAGACCCCAGAGAGGCACAACTCTTCAGCACACACGGCAGATATGACATCTCCTTTGTCAAGCTCAACCTGCTCGCCTACCACGTTTCTCTCTGGTGAGTTAACCAGAAAAAGGGAGTTCAGCCCATTAGCCAGGCTCTGCTGAAACCAACCGAGCCCACAAGGTCCACAGAGGGCTGAAGTTTGGAGACCAAAGGGTCTGAGCCACAAGGTCCCACCAGCCAGCACAGGCATGACACGTAAATAAATGGCTGGCAGTATTTTCACGAGATCAAGGTCCTCCTTGCCTCCAGTGGCACATGGCCCCAGTACTTAGATTATTCATGAAAGAGGGAACACAGCTCAAAACAAACCAAAGCTCCTATTTTCACAGCCCCACTATCCTGAAGCAATTTTCCCCCCTTCCCTCCCAACCCACTGCCTTTATTAAAACTAACCACAAAGCTTCCAACAGGGAAAAAAGCTCCTTCACTGCAAACCGATGAAGTTTACAGCCAGGTTTTTCCCCAAAGAAAACAGTTTCTGTTTTTCAGCCTTTCCCAATTAAGTTGGTACAACACATTTCTCAAGGTGACAGGTGCTCTGGGTTTAATGTAGCCTAAATAAAGTCTGCAGGTAGATGTAGCCCTCCAGTGGAGAACATACAGACACACAGCCATGCATTTATTCTGTGTGTGCATAGAAGACAATTATCATAACAGCCAATGATTGCTGCTTCTTCTCTCTCTCCATGGCATCTGGGGATCCCAACGCACAGAAGACATTAAATCCAGCCCCAGCTCTGCATGGGCACACGAGCTCCATGCCATGAGGACCACGGATCAGGGGCTGAGGACAGACAGAAGTAAGCACAAAGCTGAGCCACATGATGCTTGCAGAGAAGCAAAGCTTCTCCATTTTCAGCCACGTCTGACCTGGCACAGTGTCCTTCTGCCAAGGAGCCCTTCAAACTAGATGCAAGGTGTGCCATACCCTGGCAATCAGGGCACCCTCCTATCCTAATTCAGGCCAAATGCTGCCTGCTCAGTCTCTTGGCATACAGGTAATGCCCAAACCACCAACCTCAGGTTTGACACTGCCTTTGGGCTACTTCATGCTCAGTCCCTATCCCTAGAAGATGTCTCTGCCATTTCATCATAACTGCAGTCAGTCCCCCATCACTTTTTCACTTTTGCATTGAAAAAGAGCCAGTATTGATGCTCAGACAAGAGACCTGGGAGATCTTGGTCACCCAGGGGCATTCCCCGCACTGTATGGACTAATTCTTACCTGCACAACACAGAGATTACTTCCTGCTACTTCAAGTCCTTTGGGAAAGGTGAGGGGGCCGAGGACACACGTCCAGGAAAGACAACTTCATTCACAACTTGTGGCTCTTGCCACCACTGTTTTACTTGATGTGAGCACCTGGACACAGCTGAGGTCACACTCCCATCCACCTTCTTGCCAACAGGACAAGAATGGAGTCTCTTGTGAATAAGTTGGAGCAGCTCCTTGCGTTTTGTTGTGTTCTTGTCAGACCTCTGCAGAGCTCAGCAACCAGCACACATAGAATCATAGAATCTCCTGGTTGGAAAAGACCTCTGAGATCATCAAGTCCAACCATACCTGTCCACTACTAAACCATATCTTTGAGCACCCCATCTACCCATCTTTTAAACACCTCCAGGGATGGGGTCTCAACCACCTCCCTAGGCAGCCCATTCCAGTGCCTGACAACCCTTTCAGTGAAGAAGTATTTCCTGACATCCAATTTGTACCTCCCCTGGTGTAACTTAAGTCCATTGCCTCTTGTTCTATCACTAGTTACCTGGGAGAAAAGACACACACCTGCCTCACTACAACCTCCTTTCAGGTAGCTGCAGAGAGCAATTAGGTCTCCCCTCAGCCTCCTCTTCTCTAGGCAAAACAACCCCAGTTCCCTCAGCTGCTCCTCATAAGGCTTGTTCTCCAGCCCAACACACCGTACTCCTTAAGAGAGTAGAGGAGAAAGAGTTTACACCAAACTAGCAAAATCTGGACACTGTTTGGGTTCAAACACTAAGGAAAAATTCAAAATGATGTTGTAAAACAGGTACAGAGGGAGTCTTGGTCTGGGGTTGCCTGTGCATGGGAAATGGGGTCCTTCGAGCCCTGACCCAGCCAGCACCCATCGCTGCACCCATCCCTGAGCTCAAGTCAGCAGCTCTCCCGGCCTCGTTTTACACACAGCTCTATTATAGCAATTTTCCAGCCATCCTTCGATATAGCAGTGCCATCTTCAGGCAAAAATCCTGCCCTGCACCCCTCTGCTGGGGTAGGGACCTGCCAGGGAGCAAGGAGAAGGTGTGCTGCAGGGCAGGCTGGAGTACCAGAGGTACCAGCATTTAACTTAATATTTCCCCATGTTAGCTGCAGCTTGCCCTCACCTTCCAGGTGATCCTCAGCCTTAGAGAACTGCAAATGCCAGATCCATGTGAGCTTTTTTAGCCTCATGACAAGTCTGCCTCCCAACTCTTGCATCATTATTTTTTTTATCCAAAGTGGAACCAGAGCAGATACTGTCAAGCCTGTCCATCAGCTGCTGGTCACTACTTCACTCAGACCCATGGACCAAGACACAACTCATCAGGTAAAACAATAACATGTGAAGAGTAACTACTTGGTAGCAAGTGCAAGGCTCCCATGAGCTGACACCTCCCACCTCTTCCAGCCCAAATTTTTTTCCTAATTCAGGTACTCCCACAAAAGCCTTTCCAGTCTGCAGCCCACATGTCTGAGCAGCAACCAGACATGGGCTCTGGTTGTCCACCAGAGTAAACATGTGTTCACTTCAGCTATCTGCATATGGACCTGTGCACCCAAAGAGTACCAAGATGCTCATTGGCTTTAGACACAAAATTTTACAGAAATATAGCTATTTACACTAATGCTGTAAGAAAGGGGCCCATCTCATTGGGATCATCAGTAATGGTGCTCCGATTCCATGATGCAAAGGCTGCAGATGTGGAGGGGGTATCACCCTCTAGACCTGGCCATGCAGAACTTGGATTAATAGGTACTACCACCATGTGGGATGTTGAAGTCCTTATGTCACTGTCACGGTGGGCACATTCACAGTCCCACCCTGTGGCTCCATGCACCTACCTGATCCTGAGGTATCCCTGGGTGACACCTCCTTGAGCTGCAAATTCCATCTGCACTGCAGAGCTTTGTGAGAGACCCTGTCTGCCTGGGGCGTGGTGCAACCAGCCTTTGGGAATGCTCTCTGGGTACGGGACCAGTGATCCCAGCTGTGTATGGGGACGTGCTGCAATATTCCCATGGCTCCCCTCGGCATCCCAGCAAGGGATGTAGACTCAACAGATGCCCAAACTGTGCTGCAAGCACCGGGCATTTGCACCGGTGGGCACCACAGGGGATGATGTAATGGGGTGGTCTCAGCACAGTTGGAATATCTGTGTGGTCCTGAGCCTCAAAGGATAGAGTGGGAGAGCAATATCAGCTCCCCACTATGAACAGAAGATTCCAGCACCTTACAGGGAGAAAGACCTTTACCTTCCCAGCCATCCTTCCTCTTCCCTGACAGCAGATGCTACTCACAACCCTTCTTGCTGCAAATTGACAGCCATTTCCACTCAGCAGTTTGTTTCAGAAAAAGCCACCTTCCACAGATAAGAGCTACAATTTGGCACCATTCAGCCCAGCTGGGGATAATTTACCTTCAGTGGCCCATCAGCCTGGGGGCAGCAAGGCAGCATAGACTGTCCCACTGTGCTAGAAAAGCCAGGAGGTTGCAATTCTCTGCAGCACACTTCAGTGAGGAGCTCCAAGAGTTGCCTAGTTTGGCAAACAGCACTGCTTATCTTAGGGCCTGAATTAATTAAGCCCTGAAATGCATGGAGTGTGGGATGTCATGGTGAATTACAACTTACAGCTGGATTCCCTGAGTCCTGTGCCAGCTGCTCCATGAGTCTGGGCTGGCAGTGCCCAGGCTGGGCAGCCCAGCAGCTGCTTCAGTTCAAATTGGCTGCAAATGGACATAAAGAGGAAAAAAACAAACAAACAAACAAATAAACTCCACAATACGCAACAGCTGAGAGCAAAGCAAACCCACGGTGCTCTGGCCATGATGCTTTCATCACCTCCTCTAGCAGCAGAGGAACTGGCACAGAGGACCCCACCGTCAGTCTGCAGCAGAATTTGCCTTGTGACAGGATGATTCCCACGGCTTTGAATCTGTCCATGGTGGGAAAGTATTTGCATGGGTCAGACAACATAGTGCAGCTGTGCTAGGAGGTGGGAAGCAGCTGCACTGCCTTTGATTTGCACACTAAAGCAGTTGTCTCCACAATTGGACCAAGCCCAAGGCTCAGCATCTCCTACCAGTGTGGTGTATCCTCAGAGGCAGCAGCTCCCACTCGGGATCTTGGGAAATTTTGTCTATCTTAGTAGAATCACAGAATCCCAGAATTGCCTAGATGAGAAAAGATCATCAAGTCCAATCATTAACCCAACACTGACAAGTCCCCAACTAACCCATGTCCCTCAGGACTATGTCTATACGACTCTTCAATCCCTCCAGGGATGGAGATTCCACCACTGCCCTGGGCAGCCCCTTCCAATGCCTGAGGACCCTTTCAGGAAATAGATTCTTCCTCAGATCCAATCTCAACTTCCCTTGGTGCAACTTAAGGCCACTTCCTCTTGTTCTACCACTTGTCACTTGGTTGAACAGACCCACCTCTCTACACCCTCCTTTCAGGTAGTTGTAGAGAGTGATAAGGTCTCCCTTCAGCCTCCTTTTCTCTAAACAACCCCAGTTCCCTCAGCTGCTCGTCATAAGACGTGTTCTAGACCCTAATACATCTCTGTACCAGGGATAATCCACCCCAGAGGCCCTTGGTCATTCACACGTCACATGGGGAGCAAACAGGCCAAATGTCCAGACATGCAGCCCACCTCTTTAAGCAGCCCATTCCTCTAAGTTATGCACATACCCCTGCCAAGGTCTAGGTAATGCTTTTTGGTTAAAAAAAAAGGAGTGGCTCTGAGATGGATAAAGGGCTGTGTCTGATAAAGACATCTCAGGATTCGGGAGGTGGCTGCTTAATCCTGGTAACATCACATTTAAACGAGGTATGTAGAGGAATCAAGATCAATGGTTTCAGAGCTGTCCTCAGGTTGACAACATGTAGCTCTTCTCTCCTAACACAACAGCATTAGATGAGGTGATTGATTTGCTGCTGTGCCTACAGCTCAGCCTTTAAAAAACCTAGACCTGTAGCTGCCAGGTGGTACCTGAGCCCTGGCTGGAGGTGGGTGCTGAAGCACCTGGCCCTCCATGATGTTTCCCTGTGGCTGCTTCAAGAGGCTCCTGCCCATGGAGGGGTAAAGTTCATTCTCTTGTAAATATTTCTCTTTTTCAATATCCCTTAAATGTCTCCAGTGTTTGATTTCAGTTTCTTCAGGGAAAATAATCCTAAAGAAAAATCCCTGAGGATTAGGGAAAGGGTGATCATTCCATTATAGTCAAGAATTTTAGTAAAAATTCCTGTTTTCCTGAACTGCTCCAATACCTACCTATTTTATCATTGACCTTTCTGCAGCATCTGGAAAGTCCCATGCAGAACATCACTAGAAAAATGGTTCCTTGCAGATTTTTAAATAAAGTAAGCAAAGAAAATGAGAAAGGTCTTGCAAGCCCATAGGCAAGTTGGGATACAAATGGTGGGATCAGGGAGGGACAAGTGAATATCAGGGTTTGCACGGCATCCAGAGGAGTAGCCCCAGCTCTGCCCATCAGATATGTCAGATGAGACCAGGTTCATCTCAGTGATCCAGGTCCCTCAGAGAATCTGTGGCTTTAAAAGTTTTCAAGGGATTGATGGTGTTAGAAACCTTTCTTGAGTAACTTTACATGTTAATTTGCTAACCAAACAGCATATATTCAATGAGAGACCATCTGGCTCAATAGAAATAGATCTTTATTAATAACATGCACATCATATGTATATTTAAAATACATATACATTTTCCTACTATTCACTTTAGAAAACAATTTCATAAAAACCTTTAATCAGGTCCCAAGTAATTTTAAACATTAAAAAGCCATTTTTTGTTACAGAACCAGTAGATATTATTCCAATTAAGTGTTGTATAATCACCATGTATTTAACATATCGCAGGCTCATGCATTTCAACAGAAATAGGTGTTCCCTTTTCTGCTTCGTTAATCATGTCAAATATATGATGATATACTTGACAACACCTGCCACAGTTATTATATGCAATTGTGATTCCCTGCTGAGAGCGCACTGTACAGATGGTGTTTAAAAGCTGGAGACAACTTTTTTACAACTTTCTGAGTTCCTGGGAGGGGTGCCTGGCTTTGTAGGTGACCCAGAACCCAGTTACAACAGAAACTAGAAAAACAGGATTTCATGGAACAGCGAAGAGGAAAGCAATCTAAAAAAGAAGAGGAGAGTGAATTGCCATATCCACTCCGTTTTCATTGCAAACTGAGGTCAGGGTCCCAAGACCCTGCCAAGTACCAAACCCGATCTGTATAGAGTGCACAGAGTTCTCATCAGCTGTACCCTGCTTGGAGATTTACAGAACATATACAAAGGCTCATATGAGGATGGGACTTTAAGGCACGATAGTCCATGTACTCAACACATTCATTGAAAACAAAAGTTCAATTTACAGTGCAATATAAACGTAGTCAAGAACTCAAGCGGCAGCTCGATAATCACTTTCACTGATAATTAGGCAATGGAGGAGTACTACTGTGGTGCACAGCAGCCCCAGCCCTGCATGCACTCGTACACAGGCCGAGTGGCAACTACACGAGGAGCCTCTCTGGCTTTGGTGAGAGGATCTCTGCAAAGAAACTTTGATGGTAACTGAAGCGTTAACAGCATCAGGGCCCTAATATGTTGAGGTGTTTGCACCAGGTCATACAGCAGAGATGGCTCTCTCCTGGCATCTGCACCCCTCTTACCTTCAGCCACAGGTCCTGCAGCTCCAGGTGACTCCATGCACGTCCCCATGCCCCCAGACCCCCATGCCATGTCTCGCACGGAGCCACTGCCACCCCTTCTGTACCCAGGCTCAGGCCTGGCATTTACAGCCAGTTAGGGAAAGTGGCACAAAGAAAACTTAACTCATTGAAACGCTAATTACAGTCAAGTGTGTTGCTATTCCAAGACAAAAATGAATTGTCCCAAACCAGTCATTTTCAAAATGATCAGCTGTCATTACCAAGTCTGTCCTTGTCACCCAGCTCGTCTATATTCTCTCTGATGAATATACCATCTCCAAGGCAACCGAGTCAAAGGGAAGGAAGGACTTTCTTTACATCCAGTGCAAACATAGCGTGGGAGTTCCTACTGCAGTCATAATAGAATTTATATATATATATATATATATATATATCTGTCACTGAACGCTGACCACCTACAGACAGATTCACATATCAGAAGCCAGAAGAGCTGAATTGTAGATACAAACTCAAAAAATAAAAAAATCACTGTATGTAGCTGTATTAAAATGCTGGTAGCTGGTAACTCAGTAACTAAATGTTAAAATCAATATATAATTCAAAAAGTGTCATATTAAGTATCTTGGGAGTAACTTTCAGTGTTATTGCACCTTTGTACTTCTTTATCACCCAATAACCTATGGTTTTTAAGCACTAAAGTAGAATATTTCGGACCCACTTTTCAACATCAACAACACAAATCACTGCACAAAGCAGAAGGCAGTAAAAACTTGAGCAGGCTTAAAATGTTTAGAATAGTGGACCTTTGATTCATATTCATATCAAAAAGTCAACCATAAAACCCCACTTTGTTTTCTAGAAAGAAACAATCCATTTTAACAGCTTCTAGAACAAGTAGAAATAAAAACATCATATGATGCTTTTTGTTCAAAAAAACAACACATGAGAAAAACATGAGTAAAATATTGTCCTTTTTCACAGGTAGCCCAAGCAGCTTTGTTATCTGATCCAGATTTTTGTCTGTTATATCTGTTCAGTTATTGTAACACCTTATCAGAGAAGCTTTCAATGGGTAAGAAAGTCCCTGCCTCTTTCAGCAGGCAAAGAAGTTACTCTTCAAAGATGAATATGACAGGGGCAATGGGGTGGGTTTTTTTAGGTTAAAGGCTTTAATCCTACTGAGCTTTTTCATTCCATTGAAACATTATTAATTTTATGTTAAAAGTTTTGTTTATTCAGGCCAGAACCATCCTATGAATATAATAAACTAGGTCAGTGAGAGAAAAAAGAGCATTTTAGCATTTCATGTAGCTGCTAGCTCATTATGAATTCAGGCGAAAATGGACACAAAGGAAAAAATGCACAAACTAGATCACTTCAGAGTGGAATTATACATAGTTTGGAAAATCAGAAGACAAAAGCAATTTTCCTTGACCACTTAGCAGTCTTCTGATGTCCCTATCCCAGCCCCCAAGTTGTCACGAGGTGCACAAGGTGCCAGCAGAGACCAGAGAGTTCTCTGGGGCTAAGGGCACCTCTCCCAACAGCCACCACACCATCAGCCCTCATCCCACACAGCAGTCGGGTTTCACTGCCAGCTTTTACTGGTGGTGTTAGGGCTGTTCCACACACCTGATAATTAGCTTGCCCTTTCTCATCCTGCCCCTCTCAAGATGGGCATGGCCACTTTTAGCCCGAGGTTTCTCAAACTGTGTTAAATGTGAGCTTAATGGTTCACATGATTTTGGGCTGGAGCAAGCCCAGAGGCAGTAGGAATACAACCACACAGAGCCAGGCAGCCCTGACAGTAAATTACACTGACCTGGGGTTTAAAGACACCCTTTTGTAAGAGACAAGTAAATATGCCTTGTGTCAAAATAAAAACAAAAACCTGAACATTCATCATGACTAATAGCACCTCTCAAACAGCACTGCCCTGTTTTTCCAGCCTTCCCACAATATCTGTGCTGTTTATGTTCTCCACTTTGCAAGTTAACCTTGTTCTGAAATAGACTGTTGCTTTTTTTTTTAAATTTAAAAAAATAAATAAATCTGGATTTCACTGTTTCCTTCTCTCTTCTAAACCTGTACTGTCTTCTAACTACTGATATCAGAGTTAACTTTGCTCTTCACACCTCGTGCTTTTGCCTTTCTGTCTTTTCTCCTGCATAACACGTGCCCGAGAGCTGTGATGATATGTGCAATGTACACAACTAGGATGCTCTAAGCAGGGTTATGGGAGGAATCTCACATGAAACACATCCCTGACAAGCAACAGTATTTGTTCGTACTGTATAAACGCTTCAGAAATAGCATCAGCCACATCTGCATGAGCAAAGCCTCTCAAAATAAAAAATTAGGTTCTTAGATAGGTATCTGCCTCCAGCTGAGTGTGCGCTATTATTTACTTTGCTTTAAAGCTTTAAAGTGGTGATAGCCAGCGAGGCAAAGCCAGTTTCTTCACTGTACCAACAGACCTGTAGGACTTTGACAGGCTTTGGATCATCTTGTATATTTGTTCAGCAATTCTGGGATGCAAGGCACCCGCAGGTGAACTGCAGGTGTCTTGGTAAGGGTTAGTTTACAGGCTCATTAATCACATTTCCCCAGGTTATAGTGCAACCTTTGCTTTTCACCCCATTGCTGGAGCATCATCTTTTCCCTTATGTTACTCTTTGGTATTTTCATGGCATAGCTTTGGCAGCTATAAAACTTTCCACTTGTAGTCATCAATTTGCTGAACATCTCTCATGTCATAGCTTGTGAAATATATATGTACATATTCTAAGGTTAATTCCCAGATTGAAATCAGACATTTCACTTAACCTGAAACATTAGTTCTAATGCTGAGCAGTTTCATCAGGAGAACCACTGAGGTTTTACTAGAATCTGTCAGATACATTCATTGTCTATGAGAGTTATCATAGATTTTCCACCTTATATATTCCACATTAAAAGAAATTATTGTCTATTCCCTAGCACCAACATGAACGTCTGGCCAAAGAGCAAATTAGCATGCAAAGAAGTATCAGGGAAACAGCGAGGGAAAGAATCAAATGAAGTTAAGGGAACACTGATAATGGGCTGAAGAAACAATCTTTCCTGTGAGTCATTTGGGTTTGTATTAAAATAGCAAAGGAGATACCAGCTAAGAGATAATATAAGTAAACAGTGAATGCAGTTATTTAAAATTAAAAAAAAACAACCAAAAACAAACCCTTGCAAACCTCCATACAGAGTGTCTTGTAAGTGGCAAGTGAGTTAAGTCTCTGAAAATCCTAAGCAAAAGGTTGTTTCCTTTGGCACTGACTCCTTCATGGTCAAAGCATTTCTCAAAGAAACTTTCTATCTATTACCTTTACAGTAAACAACTTGCATTTTACTCCTCACTGTTAGACTAATCCACTGCTTTGGGGGCTCCCCTTCCACTGGGGATGGCATAATTGAACTGCAAAGTGATTTTGAACATCTATATCTACACACAGATAAACAAAACACATTGCACGTAGTGGCCGTGGGTAAGGACCTCCGTATTGCACCAGCTCTGTGTGTACTTCAAGGTACTTCATAACCAGGGGGTTGACAGCAGGGACTGCAGAGCATTATTCAAAGTACCTTCCACTCAGCTCTGAACACATCTGCCTTTGATCACAAGTCTATCTGCAATTAGTGCCTCATCTGAACATCTCAATGAGCAGTTCAAGCATTCAGAAACAAACATCAGTGGGTCTAACAGCTACTTTAATTCATTTTATAAATAAGCAATTGAGAATTTTGCTCCAAGTGGCTGCCCATTCCGTAGACGGAGTTCTCTGCAGAGTAAGGCACGATGCGATACGAATGCAGCTCTTCATAATAGAGCGACTGGGAACAGCACTCCTGAACCATAAACTTCAGCCGTTTTCGTGCATCAGAGTAAGCAGTCCTATAACACGGAGCCTCCTTAAAGTATTCATAGCTCTCCCTCTCTGTCTCTAGGTGAATCTTCCTCAACAGATTGTTAATTAATACAGACCTACGGAGATAGGCTTCAGGGTCGTCCAGGAATCGGAGTTTCTGGAGAGAAAGTTTTAGAATACAAGTCCGGTCCTCAGGTAGTATCAGGTGCTGGGGGTAAAGAGCAAGCAAATGGGTCTTTAGTATCAAGGAATGAAACTGGGGGAGGATGGGGTCTGGAATGATAGATCTACTCACTTTTGGACAATACTCATGGTAATCTTGATGTAAATGTTCCTCTTCTGCATATTTTCTCTTAAAGTAGGCTACTTTCGACGTCGTTAATGTCTTGGGTAGGCCCCGATCAGATCAGCTCTGCACAAAACAAGAAGAAAAAGTGGTTTGGTAACGCTTGCTGCCACGGTGGCTGTAATGTCAAGGTCCAGGGTGTGTAGAGGAAGGAGGAGTCCAGAGGTGGGATGCAGCCAGGACAACACTCAGCCTCAACCTGCAGCTCTCAACCCACTGGAAAAATAATTGAGAGGCTGGCAAATGTGAGGGCATTTCAGAGCCACCACCCCGAGGCTTGCCAGTACAGTAAGTCCTGCTCCAGAGTGACAACCACAGCTCTGGGCACACACTGCCACTGCCAGGCAGGGTCTCCAGGTCCTACAACTGCACAGGGTACCCTGGGCAGCCACAGCCTCGCAGAGCAGGGCCAGAGAGATGCCCAAGCTAGGAAGGTCTCCATGCACTGCAGGAGGGATTGGGATGGGACCACCCGTCTGCAGAACAGGGGTGCCTGCACCACGCGGGAGTGTGTGGGACAAGGGATGGGTTTTAATTTCCACACACCATGCACAGAGCTCTGTGGCTTCCCTGGAAAACCAATACAGAGCATCTTCACTAGATGGTAGTGTTGTCCCAGAGCTCTCTGCACACCCACAGCCAGGCCTGGCTGGCTGCTCCGAGCTCACTCATCTCTATGGAAAGGTGACATGCTGCTAATTGAGCATCTTAATGAGATCTGTAACTTCTGTGGTATTCACTCTGGTAAACACTGGGTCCCCAGAGAGCCAGGACTGGGTTTTGCTTTCTGTTCACTGGACAATATGATTAGGCATGCACATTTACAAGTGGCATCATCACCTCCCAAACCCTCTTTTTTGTAAGAAATTTCTTTTGTTTGCTTTTAAATGAACTATTGTTTTAAAACTTAATACGCTGACATTTAAAGGCAATCCAGGAGGAAAAAAAGGTATCTGGAGCCACTTTTTAGAACAACTCAAAATCAGGTCCTGTGGGATGTCTTCTTCCCTAAATTGAGAACTCCTTATGGGGGCATTTGAAACTTAGGGTTTTTTGAGGAAATAAAGCACTTGGTTCTGAACTGTTTCTCTGCCACAGCAGAAAAGCCAAAAGGTATTGCACAGCCAAAACACAGACCTCATGTCACTGGAAGGATCCTGCCATGGGACATGGGGGCCTTCTTTAGTCTTGGCCACAGGTGGGACTGAAAACATATCACACAACTATTTCAGGGGCTGGTGGCATTTCTCCTTCACTGGTAGGAAGGAGTAATGTGCTCTCCCTTCCTTCCTCTACACCAAAAACCCACAAGAAGGGGATGAAGAAGAAATTCCCTCATAAAAGAGTCATCTTGTGTTTTCTCCCTGAACTCCAAGTCTATGAGGATGGAGGTTTCCCATAAGGGATGTTACAAATCTGGGCAGAAAACTCTTGACTGCTGGATTAACACCCCATTTGGAGCCAAGAACCCAGCCCCGTTCTGGGACCCGACCTGACACGGATCACATGCACCAGCAGCATTTCCCCAGGAGGGCTCGGAGAAGGACCATCACTCTTCCCAGTGGGACAATGCTGCATTTAAGACTATCTGGATGGCTGCACACACCAGACATAGTTCCTGCACCACCCAGCTCTCGAGGGCAAGGGTACAGGTGTGGTCTTCACAGCTCTGCTAGCACCAAGCTGCAAACACTGGTTTAAGTTCATATGCAGCAACCTTCATTGCTAGCAGGTTTTATCCCAGCATTTGAATTATAACAGAGCCTGGACATCCCGGACATTTAATTACTCTGATATTAAGTTCTTTTAATTAAAAACAAACAAACAAACAACTAAACAAGCAAACAAACAACTAATGCCGCTGTGTTATCTGAGCACAACCACAAATGCCTTTATTCTCCCAATGACACGGGATGGGAGAACGTTACCGTTTTCCTCACACTACTCTGAGGAAGACAAAGGTACTGACAGATGAAGTGATGTTCCCATGGCCACCCAGGCTGTCAGAGATGGGAAAGGAGCCAAAGCCAGCGTACAGGTTGATGAACCAACCATGGGCCCATCCTCCTCCTTCAAACCAAGCCTCTAAATGCTAAAACTCCTTCCCTAATGGTTTTCAGAGCAAAGGCTGGAAGCACAGACTTAGCAGTGCCTGTGTGCAGTGCAAACAGAAAATCAGCTGTGTGCAGGGGCAAGACAGCCAGTCACAGGGTGCAGAGCATCGCAGCTCAGTCCTGCAGCTCTGCTGGCTCTGTGCAAACCCTTCCTTTGCTGCTCCTGGCAGCAGGAATCCCTCTCCCTGCCCCGGAGACAACTGGTGACAGGGGGACATTCAGAGTCCTTTGAGAACTGGTGGTCCTGGAGACACCAGCAAACAGCAGGGAGCTGGGTCAAGGAGCCACTGGAGCACTGGCACTCGGGCCCTGGGAGGGAGGCAGGACTGTGTTTTAGCACATGCCGTGGGCTGGGGGCTGGTGCTGGCAGAAGCAGATAGAAAAAAAAAAAAATGTGCAGAGGGACACATATAACCATCCTGGCAGTGGGTTCATCAAGCATCTGCCTGGCATTTCCTTTCTGCAGTCACATTCAGCACCAGGCTGGGGCATAACCCTTGGGTGAAAGATGGTATTTAAATTCCTAAAAACCTCATAACATCAGACAAAGCGGTAGAGTTATAACAACACCCCATACCTTGCTTTAATAGCTAGGAAGGGAAATAACCAGCAAATGCACACTAAGAGCATCTCTGGGCTGTAAGGCTGGTTTTAAATGTGTTCCTATTTGTAAGTGGAAGGCTACACTCTAAGAGCAAAGTAGCCACAAGCTGCTCAACACCATGCTGGCTGTTAGCAAATTACAGCAATTCCAAATCAGCAGGGCTCGGGGCACCCACTTCCCCAGCCCAGCAGCTCCCACGGGCTGTCACAGGAGGCTCAACTTCTACCCCCTCACTCCAGGAGGGAAGGGGTGCTGCCTGCTTGCCTGAAGCAACAGGATGAGAGTGAACCCAAGGCAGGTGAGTCCCAGCACAGAGCTGTTCATAGAACCTCAAAGTCTGCTCTTGTGCTCAGCATAGCTGCCACCCCACCACCACCTGTCTTCTTGTCATCATCATCTTTTGGTGACGTCCACACATCTGTTTGCAGGTGCAGGGGAATGAGAGAATGAACTGTGCCCTCAACATCAGTGCCGATGCTCAAGCCTACAAGGGGCACCTCTCCCTGCAAGAGCCTTGCAAGGACCAAGCTTTTCTTTAATACTTGGCTTGAAAGTCAGAGCAGAGCAGCTCCGTGCGTGCCTAAGGGCTGCTTGGCCAGGGTTACCCGCACACAAGGCTGTAGTAATGCCGCAGTGAATCAGACCCTTAGTGTTTTGTTTAAATATAAACATATTGAATCAGTGCTTTTTTGTGTACAAGGCTATTCTCGCGAGCCAAGTGTTTTGACAGTTACAGCAAGGTGGTATGAGTCACTGCCTCTGCCTCAGTCAAGCTCAGAGACAGATACATCTTAATCACATTACATATTTTCAGCGCTACACCACAAGTCAAGGCACGGGGCCAAATTTCCCTGCAGGGACTAACCAGCGTAGTGCTGAGTCCTGAGTGTGAGGTTTGTCCTTCCAGCCTGGCTGAACCTCAGAAAAGCGCATTCAGCATCCCACCAGCATTCAGCTGCGAGCCCTCTGCTACTCACCAAGGACTTGGTAAAATTTGCAAAGAGCTGGCAGGGCTGCTGGGGCGCAGGAGCCGGAGGGCAGGGGCTGTCTGCTCGTGCCGGCCAGTGTTTACACCCCGCCGGCGTGTGCCTGCTCTGAATGCACGGCACATCGGAGCACGGCAGCTCTAGCTGCCATTAACGCTAATGGAAGTTGGAAGCATAAATCCCACACGCGGCAGTGAGGGAATAAACGCCTCTGTCTCAAGCCTGGATCTCTCAAACGCAGCTTCGTGAGGGTTTTAATTGTACTTTCAAAAGAGGAAAATGCGCCTGTTCCTATTTATTTCTCCTGCAATAATTACAGTGCTCTATGGCATGGGACCCACAGAGTTATTAGGCATGTTTGGACAGAGGGTTATCTTATCTAAATTGGATTGGAAATAGATTTATAACACGGCAACTTCACAGTTGAACTGCAAATGGCAAGAAATTCTCTTCATCTGGCCCCTGCGCTCCCGCATCACCGCAGCAACAGAAGCCCCTCTTCGGCAGGAATTAATGCCAGGTGATTTCCACAGGGCTGCAGACCAGCCCAGACAGCCGGGCAAGAAGGGGTTTAACCAATGATTGAACAACCAGGAAAAAAAACTCCAAAGCTCGCGCCTTTCCATCTCAGGCAACAGAGAGGGATCTGCAAGCCCTGGGTCTGCACAGCAGCTCTGCCCCAGAGCTCCTACGTGAGACCTTGGGAGCATTCCCACACCTGCCCGGTGCCTCCACCTTTCCTACCTTTCCTTGGGAAGAGAATTCCTCCCTGCATGCTCAGTGCTGCAGTGAAAGGGGTTGTCCGAGCAGGTACTATTGGCTCGTTGCTGCAGAGGTCTGCAGGGGGTGAGCACAGAGGCTCGCTGGCCGAGCCAGAGCTGGCGATGCTGCGCAGGGAAGGTGGCGAGTCAAGCGTGCCGGTGCCCTGCAGGGTTTCCTCTCTCAGTGGAAGGGAGGATAATCAATATGCAAGCAAAAGCTGGCTGAGACGGAAACCATTGCTGAGCATCTCTTGCATGCACAAATAGAAAACCTGAGGCTTCTGAGCACACAGAAATTGGCATCTATTATCAGCAGGAGACGCGACTTTGACATGGCAGGAAATATCATCACGTCCTTGCAACTGCTGTCACACTGCAGTGATAAATTCCCCCGTCTCTAACCTTAGCAGCACTGGCAATTAGGGAGTGCTCAGCTGAAACCCTCTCTGATTTCACACATTCTGCTGCTGCATTTCCCCTCTTCCAGGGGCAGGAAAAGCAGCTGGTCCACTGTGGGATTCCCAGTTGATAACACAAAGCTACCAGACCACAGCAAATGAACATGTGGATGGAAAACACATGCCAGCCCTGGGATTTCACATAAACTGCCCATCAATTGGAGTCCTTCCAGAGTATCAGGACTTACTCCTTGCTCAGGCAGAGCCCCCTTTAACTGACCCAGGGAAAGGTGGGGACCCACAGCCCTGCTGCTGTCTGCTCACTGGAGCTGCCGGCTTTGCACTTTAAAACTGCCTCTCTTCTCATTTGTTAATTGCTTTGCAGATCTCCCTAATTGCAGATTCTCCCTGGGCACACCTGTGTGTACAAGGCACAAGCATCTGAATAGCTCTCATGAGCGCATAAAGACACGAGATTTAATGACTCAGTGACTATTCCTGTCTCGCTCCTTGTAGTCCCACTCCTTTTAGCAATGGAATAAAATCACATTTCCAGCTTCACCCCCTTTCAACAGTAACCCAAGTAATTTCCCACACTCTGAAGACAAGCCCGACCAGCTGAAGTCTGCAAACTTGTTAGTTACCTGAGGACGCAGAGTCAATCTGCAAAGGGTCTTTCTGGGATAATCTCAGCAGTTCTGGTAAGATTTCCTCCTCGCACGGGCTCAGTGAGCATTTCTGGCAGCACAGCACTGCTGAACAGTTACCTGCCGTGGTAGATCAAGGAGAAACACATATGGTTCAGGTGGCAAAGTCAGGATATACAGGGCAAGTAGCTGGACTGTAAGAAAGGGCAGTGCTATTTCAACAGCCCCACAGGGCTTAGTAACAGGAAAAAATAAGAGTTCTGATGTCACATCCAATTCTCTAACTTTGACCTTGCTTCCTGGACTCCCTTTTAAACACCAGGAAAGTAAAATAAAACATGAAGAAAGACCGTTTCAGTCTCTTGGTGGTATAGCTGTAATCCTCTCGGAGTAAATGCTGCAAGAATACAGCTTGCTTCTCTAAATATCCGGAAGTTTCCTGAGCTAGAACATGATTACTGCCCTGAACACCACCTCTTAAAATGGCACATTATTTTCTCCATTAATTCTTGTCAGCCTCAGAGGAAAGCTGAGCGGGTACTATTAAAACCACACCATTATTTCCAGTAGTAGCATTCATTTCCTATCACACGCGCACACACACACCCCCTCACACTGCCTGCGGAGTAATACAGGTCTGGGGGAAGTCAGATTATGGTTTTTATTTAACAGAATTATTGCAGTGTGCATGTTTCAGTGTTTGCCTTACACACGGTACAGTTTCTAGGCTGCAAGCAACTGCAGCAACTGACTGATGCTTTGCCTTCTGGGGGGAGTGTTTAGCACACTGTAGTAAGAATATTTCCCACTCCGGAAGAAAAACATCCACAGATATGCATGTGTGTACCCAAACTCTGCACTTTCACATGAGTGTGCAGAGATATTCACACTTATTATGTACATGAATGAAAATAAACAGGTCTAAATCCCGCAAGAGAGAAAGAAACAGAGCGTGTGTGTGTGCGTATTGATGTCTCGCAGCTATAAGATGTCTATATTTAGATAGTTGCCTCATCCCAGAGGATGATACTTCACTAACAGGCAATGAAAGAGTAGCTATGGTTACTTTTCAGAGTTCAGCTTTGACCACAAAAAGAGGACTTTGATTAAAATGACTCTTTACAGAGTGTGCTGAAGTCTGGCAGAGCAGCCAGCACCTCTTCCCCCAGCACTGCAGGGCGAGGGGTGAGCTCTCTCTCAGCTCTTTGCCCTCTTCCACCATGCACCAAACCCGAGAGCTCACAAACAAACACAAAACTTCCTCCACACCAACAACCACCCACCAAAGCCATTCGGGCAGATCCCGATGGAATAGCAGAGTCCCACACCAGCTCACTGCCATCGACAACCCCACAGCTCGTTGTCCCTGGCCACCCCCAGCTCAACGACACTCACCCAGCGAGCCCCGGCTCCAGAGCGGGGATGCTCCCCGGCCTGCCCTCGCTGCTGCTGGAGGAGGAGGTGGCGGTGGTGGCAGCTCCTGCGGGTCCCTGCAGCCACTGAGGAGCGCATCAACGCCCGGACACAGCCCGCGGAGGTGGGTGCCCAGATGTTCCCGGCGCGGATTGGTCCAGCGGGAGCAGATGTTGCTCGGTTGCTAGGAGCGTTGCTAGGAGCGTTGCTAGGAGACGGTGACGCTCTCCCCATCACTGGCGCGACTCGAGGCCGCGGGGAGGAAGGAGGGAGGGATGGAGGGACGGAGAAAGGGATGGAGGGAAAGAGAGGGAGGTCCCACCACCGGGATGCTCCGCGGCGGGACGGACAGGACCGGGCGAGCAGGATGCCGGGCTGCCCGGTAGCCGGGGATGGAGCAGATGCTGCAGGTCAGGGCTGGAAAAGCGGTGAGGACTGTTGGGGGAGTCGCGGCAGGAGATGGGATGAGAAACGCCAGAGCTAGGGGAGGGCAGCCCTGCTCTTAGCCCCAGGGGGGTCGGGGCGGGGGGGCTGAAGGATGGACGGAGCGGATGGGCAACCGCATGGGTGCCGGGTGCCCAGTGCTGCACGGGGAGAGGGTGAGAGCTCTGCCTGCTTCAGGGCAAGGTTGGGAGAAACATAACCCGGTGCCTGGAAAGGCTGGGGGGAGAGGTGAGTCCAGTTTGGGACCACTGGCAGTAGGAGCTGAGAACTGAGCTCTTCTGCTCTCTCTCAGGGTCACATTGCTCTTCCTTCCCAACTCATGTTCCTCAGAATCCCAGAATTGCCTGGATTAGAAAAGACCTTTAAGATCATCGAGTCCAATCATTAACCCAACACTGACAAGTCCCCGACTAACCCACGTCCCTCAGCACTATGTCTACACGACTCTTCAATCCCTCCAGGGATGGGGACTCCACCACTGCCCTGGCCAACCCCTTCCAATGCCTGAGAACCCTTTCAGGAAATAAATTCTTCCTCAGATCCAATCTCAACTGCTCTTGGTGCAACTTGAGGCCACTTCCTCTCATCCTGTCACTTGCTCCTTGGGAGAAGAGACCAACCCCCACCTCTCTACATCCTCCTTTCAGGTAGTTGTAGAAAGTGATAAGGTCTCCCCTCAGCCTCCTTTTCTCCTCACTCCTTCCCTCATGCCCACCACCACATCTTGGCACACTGGCTTTTCCCTGAGCCTTTTGGGATGCCCCACCACGGCACCCTGGGTCTCTCCAGCTGTGGCACATACACCTGTGACCCCGAAGAGGCATGACAGCACTCTGAAACCCCATGAGCAGAAATTGGGATTGCTGCAGGGATAGAAGTCACACAGCAAAACAACCCAAACCTCCTGTTCACCCAGACAAAACAGTAGGTCACTGTAGAGTGGGGCAGCTCCAGCATCTCAGCCAGACGGGGGGATTTTACTACTGAGCACCCTCCTTATGGCAATAGGTGGGTTATCAGACTCACCTACCCTCCCTACCAAGAGTCCAGCCAGTGAGGCCCAGAAAAAGTTTAAAAGGAGTAAGTAAAATCTTAGCCGTGTAAGGCAGTGGGCACAAAGAGGGGGAATCCCTTTCCCAGAGATCCTAACTCTATAGGTAGCTACTAGCAGACAGGAGAGTATTAAAAAAAACCCTAACAAAACAGTTTCTTCAGCCAGCTATATGTAGGGCTTTTCCCTGGAGGAACTGTACCACTCCCAGACTTGGGAAAAGGGATTCTACAAGATGAGCTTTTCTGGAAAGCCAGATTGGTGCCAATGGCTGTGCTGAAGTCACCAGCATAACACTGCCTTAGATCAGCCCAAGCACCCAGACTGGGCTCTGCTCAGAATCTTTTTCCAAGAGAAAAACTCCTTAGACAATAAATTTTCTTTCATGCCCCCCAGCTGTGTCTATGTCCACACAATTACCATGGATGCCACCACTGCTTCTGAGAGCCTCATGCTCATGCCACAGCAGTCACTCAGTCCAGCCCATGTCCCACCCTACTACTGAAGGTGACTCAAAGGCTCAGCCAGTGCCAAATCCAAGGCAAGGTGCTATGGGAACATATTCATTTTGGCAGCATCTGAAGCTCCCAGGCAATCCTCTGTTCTCTAGTGATCTGGAAAAAGCGTGCCTCACACACATCAGATCTGGATACATCACTGCTGGTAGGACACATGGAGCTCTGGTTGCCCCAGGGTCTCTGTGAAGGTCCTGCAGAGCAGCACGCACCAGGCTTAGTCCTCCTCCCTCTCACACGGTGGGAATGGAGGCACACTTCATTTGGCATTCACCTGATCAGTATCTCATCCAAATTTTAACAAACTGAGTTTTAGCAGGCCCAAATCCCAGCTAACATATGTCAACACAGCAGCCTCAAACCAGTCACTCCACTGACTTTGAGTAGCTGGTTGTATTTGGTACTCAGTATGCACTGACATGCACGTGCACGCACGCAGCTCCTCTGGTCTTTGCAGTTTGAGAAAAGATCAGTCACGGCCATATACTTATTTCAAATTATCTCTGAAGCTCTGCTTCTTTTATTGAGAAGTCAAATGAACTCAAACTAATCTCAAATTTGAATTTCTAGGACAATAGGAAGGCACTGGAATTTAATTGATTTTGATTACCTGCCTTATTATTATGCTGCCAGTAGCGAAAGTTCAGGTTGGTGTAATTTTAAATTTACTGTGAGATGAATCTGACATTTCTCTGCTGCTGAACAGAGGACTTGAACGATTCTTCAGCTCTTCACGAAGATGTCATAATTAATTCAGTAATATCACTTCTGTAAGTGGAGATAGAAAAGGAAGACACCGAAGCACCTACTCTGTGCCTAAGAGCTGAATGAACGACAGGCTTAGTTACTCCAGCCTTCCTGAAATTGATTGTATTTTTTTTTAACATTCAACACAATTTCTGCTGCAAAGACACATCTTCCCCTCTCCTGTCAGCACACAAGCAGGACTTATTAGCTGGCAATAATTTACAGCCAAAAGGTCAGCTAATCTTTCCCCAGCTGGCTCCAAGGAATATTTCCAACCTCTCATCAGCCCGGAACAAATTCTTCCGTAATCCAAGTCCAGCTGCTTTTCTTTGTCCCCTTTCTGAGGGGGCAGAGAGGGCAGGGAAACAGATCCCCTGCCAGTATAAACCAGCATTGCTCTGCTGGCTGAAAAGACCTCCATCAATATAAACAGCAGATGCCCCACCCTGCCCCACTCCACCCCATCCCACCCCATCCCCTTCCTCTTGCCATGGGAAGACAAGAGACCACCACCCCTCCCCCCCTGAAGAGGACTTTTCCCCTCTGCCAGGGATGCCTGGTCAGGAATTGCTGCCCAGCTGAAGCACACAATGTTTTAATGCAATGGAAATTAAACAGAACTGTGAACTGGGACCAAAGTCTCTATTGACAGTGATATTATTTGAAAAGATAAGACTTTAAATGTGTAGTGCACAAGATAAAAACTGGGCAGGCAGACAACAGGAAAGTAGCTTTTTTGCTTTTTTTAGTCTTTTGAAAGCAAGATTGCCTAGCACAGTCAGTGCTACAACGAATATGTTTTTTAAATGGTTTAGAGCAACAGGGAATATAAAAATCCAGAACATTGCCATTTACTTTATGTTAACTGCCACACAGAATTAGAAAAAAACCAGTTTGTTTCAAAGCAGTTACATCTCCTCAAGCCAACAGTTGAAGAAAAATTAATTAAATTAATGTGTCCTTTTGAATTTAAGCAACCAAACATTCAAAAGATGTGTGTTAAAACCCACTAGCCCTCCCAGACAGCACATACCTACACACATGCTCTATTTCTAAACACAGGACCCGGAGGGTATTTCCAAAAGAGAAAACATACCTGCAATGTTTAGCATTTGAACTTAAAACGCTGAGCAGTTTCAGACACGAGGTGTTACCTCCTGGCCCAATTTTCATGCCTGGCCTGGCCCACTCCGCTGCCTCTGACAGACAAAGACCCCCAAAGGCTCTCCCAGCCCTCGGCTTGTCCCAGCAAACTGAAAGGAGAAGCTCCAGTTTCTCGACCCTCTTCCTGCCTCCCAGTGGCTGCCCAGCCTCAGAGGGACCAGGTGACTTGGGAGGTTAATCCTACCTGTGTCTAAAATGCAGCCTTTGCATTTCATCCTAAAAGACCATCTTTCTCTCCTTCTGTTTTTCTTGTACTAGAACTCTATTTTTCTGCTCTATCTTCTGATTCATTGTACAAAAAAAAAAAAAAAAGTTGGTATTTTGAAATGTTTTAATTTAAATGGTTTTTAATTCAAAAAAAAAAACCCTTAAAAAACTTCAGAAACAAACTGGGGAAGAGCAGAACTAATGAAGTTTGTTTTCCTACTCATTTGTGCACATTTGCCCCTACATCCTCCACACCACCACCAACAACCAAACTCCACCACGTCCCCTTGGACACCCCCAGCTAGATCAGAGACAGCACAAGAGACAGCACATGCTGTAACTGGTCCAGAGCTGCACACCATCATGATGGACCAGCTGACTGACCCTTGGCCATCAAACCTACTTCTTTCTGCTCCTCTGTAAATGATCCTCTGCCAGGAGACAAAATTTGTAGAAGCATAATTGTCTCTGAGATAGTTACACTTTTTAAAAATGTGATTGAAATTGGCCAACCTGTTCAAAAACGATGGTGGTGGGGGAGAGACTGGCGAGGAGACAGATGGCAGACAGCTCAGCTTCTTTAGCCTCAACCGAGCTGATTGAGAAGTGGGAACGCTTTCACCCTCTCATGAAAAATGATATCACTCTTTCGTTGAAATTCAAAACTTACTTTCCCGACATTAAAAATGTGACTTTTCCAACCGGTCAAAATTAGGATGACATCAGGGATGTCTTGGCAAAACAATACTTGGCACTTTGCCAAGGAATGAAGCCACTCTGAGCAAGGAATTAAAAGGCAGCCAGGAGGAAGAACAGGATAATCAGAACAATAAAACAAAACACAGCCAAGCCCTGGGGAGCCCAGCAAGATCCACACATGCTTGTGCTGAACAGTGGGTGTCCCAGCAAGAGCAGCAACAAGTGGATTTTTAAGCCCACCATCGTATTTATACCAAGCACACAGAAAGCCTTAGCACCTTACCACCAATTTTACGGGCAGCCTCAGACCAGTCATGTAAGCCAAGCTGCCCAAATCTTGGCACCAAGATACAGGACCCATTTCCCAGCTTCACCAGAGCATGTGCTGAGCTTGCAGGGGGACACAGACAAGTCTGCTCAGAGAATAAACCAAACCCCACCTCTGTTTGCCCCATGCTGGTGATCAGCCTGAGAAAACCCACCCACTGCGACAATACCAGCTCCTCTGTCACCATGTGACAGCTGAGGACATCCCCACAAGGATATCATGAGGCTGTGGGAACAGCAAAGCACGTGTGGTGTCCCCAGCAGTGCCCAAGTCTTTTAGAGTAACTGCTGGTACCCCTCACTGTTGGGATTACACAGGAGAAATAGGCTGGAGCTGGTGGAGGAGTTGAGGCCAGGAGATGAACAGGGTGAATTTTAAGTGGTTCTTAGAAAAATACATGGAGTGAAAAGGTGTCAGGAATAACCAGGCCAGGAAAGCTCTGCCCCGGTACCAACTCAGGCCCTGCCACCGCTTCAGCAGCAACGCCCATCCAAGCTGCCACACCCCAGAGCAACTCACAGATGGCATCTGGTTCTACAGATCCCACTTCGTGCCCGGAGGAGCTGCTGGTGGGGCTGAGTGCAGCCCAGAGCGAGCCCCCAGTCTCCCCTCTGCAGCCTTCCCTGCTGACAACATCTCCAAAATTATAGAACTCCGCCAGCACTTTCCCACCTCCTTCCCCCTCCCACCAACATTAGTCCTTTGCAAAATACATATTTCATCACCAATCTGCACCAAGTAGGGTGAGTTTTGCTGAACTCCTTCATGCCTCTCTGAGCTTCCCAGCGTACCCTGTTTCCCAGACAACTTTCAGATGAGGAGCTCTGGGCTGGATTTTCCATGGACCCAGACACAGTTTGCACTTGCCACAGTTGCTGAGGCTTCCAGAGACTGAAGCTACCAACCGTGGCCAGAAAAAGAAACTCTATTTCTGGGCTGGTCCTGGAAAGCCAGCCCTGCAGATGCCAGCAGGGATTCAGAAATCGTAGTTCCTTATGTCACCCTCAAAGACAGCACTGCTATTCTGAGAGGAACAAACTACCTCCAGTTCAAAAGCACTGATTTGGAGATCTTTTTAGCTTCTTTCTTTCTCTGTCTTAATGTAGACATGGGTTACAACCGCAACCTGGCAGAAGTATACCACACACACAAATACATCACGACCAAAGGTATATGCAAGCATAAGTGGCCACCAGATAAAGACATACCACTCTCAGCTGCAGTGATGTCTCTGGCCTCGTGTCAGCCCAACTTCAGCTCTCCAGCCCAACACTTGAGCTCTTACCTCTGTTTCCAAAGCAAGACACATCTGCCCCGTGGCCACTCCAGCTGCTACAGGGACATCCCTCAGTGTCCCATACACATGGCCAGGATGTCAACAAAGCTGCTATCTACACATGGGAGTGACACTGTTGACATGGTGAGAGCACCAACAGATCTATGGGTGTATAGGAGAAACGATGGATGGGGGACCACCACAGAGCTGGGTGTGAGGGGCTGCTCCCTCAACTCCTGCCAAGGGTTGGATGGGGGAACACCCAGACATCAAACTCTTAGCCAGCGCTCTTCCTGCCCCACATGGAGCTGTCTGGAAGGCGGTATTCCGATGGAGGAGGCAGAGACATGGTGGGACATGGAAACATCTTCAGTCTCCCAAAGCCCCCCAGCAGCCTCTGCCTGCTGCCACAGGGCCCTTCTGTCCGTGCAGACAGACAGGGGGACCAAGGTGGGGCATATTTCCCATTCCTCCCAGTTACACATTACACACTGGACACCTGCATCTTTGTTCTGAATAAAACACGTCCGTGTCCACCTCTCCTAAATGCATATTCACTCGGTTCTACCACAGTACGAACAAAAAGGAAGAGACGTTGGTTTTGCATGTCTACATGAGCCATCTGCTTCTATTTTATTGATAAAAACCTGCAACAACAGCGTTCAATGTAACAAAATAAGACTGTTTCTAAGGTGTGGATGGTTGTATGTGCGTGTGGATAATTTCAGCCTAGAATTCTGCAGAAGCTGGGTTTAATGCTTTTTTTTTTCCCCCAGTCAGATATCATCTAGACATTAGTATTCCTAACGCAGCATATAATTAGCGAGAGGCAATATATTGTATGATCATGCACGTTAGCACTTAAGTAGAATAAAAATGTTTCATTGTCAAGTACATGAAAAGCTAAGAATAAACCTGCACCACTCTTCTTGTTGAATATCCAAACATCTTTTCATCATATTTTTCATCTTTTCTATCACAGTTTTGCACTTCAGATACCTCTTTCAGTCACACACACAGCAAGTGAAATGATGCTCATGCCATTCCAGTGGCCTCACCAGTCCATACCAGCCATTTATTAAGTAAATTGAAGGTACAATTTTCAGTGCATATCTTTGAACTTTACAAAAGTGAAAAGGGCATATGAATTTGTTTCTTATAACCTTCACAGTATGAAAAAGTCTTGGTTTATAGATATATTTATCATTACAAAAATCAGCAATAAATTCAAGCTCTAGAAGACTTGCTTCTGCACTGCCTGAAGTTAGGGACCTGACATTTTTATTAATTTGTCTTTATTGTTATTATTTTAAATCACAGAATCATTAAGGTTGGAAAAGGCCTCTAAGATCATCCAGTCCAACTGTCAACTCATCACCACCATGCCCACTAAACCATATCCCTGAGTGCTACATCTACACGTTTCTTGAATATCTCCAGGGATGATGACTCAACCACTTCCCTGGGCAGCCTGTTCCAATGTCTGACCACTCTCTCAGAGAAGAAATTTTTCCTAACATCCAACCTGAACCTCCCCTGGTATAACTTGAAACCATCCTATCACTGGCTGCCTGGAAGAAGAGATCAATCCCCACCTCTCTACACCCTCCTTTCAGGTAGTTGGAGAGAGCAATAATGTCTCCTCTGAGTCTCCTCCAGACTAAACAATCCCAGTTCCCTCAGCCACTCCTCATAAGACCTGTACCCCAGATCCTTCACCAGCTTCATTGCTCTCCATAACCTCCCTGGTACCAAGGTCAGGCTGACAAGCCTGTAGTCCTTCCAGCCCTTCTTGTCGATGGGCATCACATTGGCAGGTCTCCAGTCACCCGGGACCTCTCTGGTTGACTAGGACTGCTGATAAATGATGGAGTGGCTTGGCGAGCACTTTGGCCAGCTCCCTCAGTACCCTCAGGTGGATCCCATCCAGCCCCATAGACTTATGATAGTCCTGTAGACTTACACATCCCAGGCTGGGAAAGGAGTGTTGCATGTCCACCTGCAAAGCTGGTGGAGGGGAAGGAGTAGCACATCACAGGGCGCGTGGGAAGAGAGGAGATGCACACATCCCTCAGCCACTGCATCTCCAATGTCCAGCTGTGAAGTGCAGCAGTGAGACAACAAAAACCTGTACCTGCCAGAAATGATTATCGTTCCACTACAGAAAGAAGCAAACACACACTAAAAATAACTTATTATATACAGTATATTTAAATCAACAGTCAAACATACATTGAGATATGCTTCATGCAAATGCCTTGGGGCACTTTACCACAAAAAACCTGTTTATATATACACGTATAAATGTCACACAGTATTTAAATGCTAAGTCTACCAAATGATGACTTCATTTACTCTTCTTGATAAACAAAACTCTCTGCTGGGAAAAAGTCAATGAAATTACAGCTGAGAATACAGCCCAGCAAGACAAAAACCACAGCAGTGCCAGCAGAGGACTACGGGAGAGATGTGGTACTGGTTTAATTGGAAAACTTGTGCTTGAGGTGCCACATAGTGACAGCAAGAGATTGGAGGACAGGTTTTATCCTGAGCACCATGAACAAAAATATTGCTACCAGGCACAGACCTGACTTGGAGCAGATCTCTATAGATATTAATGAGACGATGGGAGATGCAATGTTGGAGACAGTGTGAAGGGAAAGCACCTGGAAAGCGTTAACAAGACACAACAGGGATGAGGAAAGCTGGCAAAATTATATGATTTTTCCCAGTTGCTAATGAAGACAGAAATTTGCAGTGTTGTCCTAAGTCTGAGAAACTAAGGGAGAAGGAAGCATTTGGCAGAATAAAATGCCTTCCCTGGAGGTCAAGGCTTATTAATGGTCATGAGACTCAAGAAAGAATTCAGTTTTTGTCTGAATTCTGAATCCTTCTTGTTCTTCACCCATGGCCAAGATCAACTCTTCACCTCTTGTTACTCAATGAGCTCAGCCCACGCTGGGTATGATGTTACAGGGGACAGACACCTCCAGAGTATCTGGTATCTATTTGATGGTCACGCGTTATAGCCAGGAGGAAACGCAAGAACCAGGAGGTGATGTCCTCACTTCCTTGCACCTGCAGCTGCCCCAGGAGCTGTGATTTCTGTTAAACCACTTTTGTTAAGTAAAACCCAACAATCCACTTTCCAGTTTTCCAGGAGATGAGAAACTAATAGGTCTGAATGGAGCTTCACAGCTCACATCCAGCTATTGGGTTTCTTCTTCCACTTTTTCCAGCCTCAGCTGCCTAATGCTCACTTGATGCAACATGGTGCCCGTACAGTTTTTTGTTGTGCAAGATCATGCTGACTACCACAGCCCACCTGCATCACTGTCAAGCAGCCCAGCCTTCCTTAATCAGTGGTACCTCATAGGATTCAGGTTTTACGCCCCTGTGATGGGCAATACCCAAATCCCATGCAGGTTCCCAAATTAGGATTGAAAATGTCTCGACACTGGACTGCTATCTGCCTTATACAAGCATTGGGTTGTCCCTGCTCTGTGTGTAAACAGAGCTTTGCTCAGGCTGTTTCAGCTCTGCACCAAGATTTCAAAATTTATCCTCCATGAGGAACTCAGGAGCAGAGCCAGGGAAAAAAAAAATCTCAACTTCAGCCTTCTGTTTGGGGAGCAGCACAGAGAGAGCTCAGCCTGCAGCTCTCCTCTTACACCTTCGTTTGCACAGATGGCTTCTCTGGAGAAGAGAGAGATTATAACACTAGAAGAGATGAATGGTATCTACCAAGTGCTTTATCCAGGCTACAGTATTGACCTATATCTGCTTCATAAAGGTGAAAAAACATGGATAGCTGTGTGGGTTGAGCAGGAACATCTTCCCTCTGCCAGCTGGCAAACAGCTTGGGGATTACAGCATGAGGATTAATAGCCTTTGTCATTTGTAAGTGCAGATGCTAACCTTACTCACATGACAGACTGATCTCCTTTGGATTCTGCGCCTGTTTGCTGTTCCAGAAAGATGACCTTGGGCTGCTGTGAGAGACAAAATATTTACACATTCATTTCTTAAGGCCTACAGTGTAGGCTGCAGCAAGACATGAGCTCAATCTGTGCAAAAAAACCCCAAAAAACAAAAACCAAAAAAGCTGTAAACCTTCAGCAGATATGGAGCTAAGGAATCATGCTGAGAAACAGGGTTCCAGCTCAGGCCAGATGCCACTGCAGTCCAGTTGTGTTCCTTTCTGGAGTAGAGTGAGCAAGCTCCCAGCTCCACAGCAGCACCAGCAGCCCGAGAGCCTTCCCTCCCCACCACCTTCCCGGCCACCGCTCGGGATTGTCTTTTTTGTATGACAGCTTGTTAAATCTGCTCCAGATTCCAAATAAACACCCAAAACAGCTAGGTTGAATTATCCTGTATGTCTTTCCAAGCTTTAGGATCTGTCAGCTTCTGGCTGCTTTTATCAGGGAAGGAGATCAGCTGGGAGCCAGCAACACTGCCTGGGGTATGAGAATATATTTGCTAGGGTAGCACACGCTGAAGGAAAAAAACCTGCCTCATTCAAAGTGTGAGTTCTTCTCTAAACCCTGCCTGCTGCTTTTTTTTTTTCCTTCAATCCATAGTTGCAAATATCACACTTAGTACATTTTAAATGGAAAGAGGATGCTCCTGCATACTAATACCTTCAGGCTCTCTTGTCCTTTTACAGAACAGCATGCCTACCAAAAAAAAAAAAAAAAAAAAGAAAAGTAAATATAGAACAGGTTGTTTTCTCTGTCATTAACTCAGTCCACATTGAGGTGAATGGGTGTCACTACTCTGTAATTATTAAAGTATCACAGCCCAGCCAACAAGGTTCAAACTCCACAAGCAGTCTAGAGAGCAGGGAGGCAAGGTCTTAATAATGAGCATCACAACTTTAAGATGACCCCTCCAAGAGTCAGCTCCCTTTGAGCCTGAGGATAATGTGATAGGGAAGACCATGTTCTTTGCTCAGCCTTTCTGTCCATCTTTTGTGCCGAAGGGCAGAAGACAGTTGAGGGACAGAGAGATGAAGTGCAGTGATCATACAGAATAAAGATGATGAAAAATATGGGAGTGGAAAGCAACCTCTGCAGGCACACTAGCCCCAAGGTCATTGCCAGCCTCAACTGAAGGAGAAAATGAACTGCCACCAGAAGAAACGCCTGCTCCTCTGCCAAGCTGCCACCTTAGGCTTTATGCTGGAGAAATGATCAAGAGCAGCTGGGCAGCCTTTGCTTCTGTGTGTCCGAGAACATCTAAAAAAATTCATGACTGAAGATCAGTCAACTATGTAAAGCACCAAATAACTTCCCAGGATCTAAAAATATATCCAAGTATTGTCCATGTGCCCCAGGAACTACACACCTCATATTACCCTGCAAGGGAAATGCAGACAAGCCAGAGCGACAGCAGCCAGCAGGCCACAGCAGGGTCCAGGTAATTAAAGACACTGGTAAAAAGGAAACCCAAACAAATCAAAGGACGTAGCAGATCACCCAGATAAAGCCTTTACAAACGAGCCCTTCAGTAAGCTGTAGCTGTAGCTCAGTGGGCTAAAAGAGGTACTCATTTCTGTGGGCATCAGTTGAAAGTCAGCATTATTCCAGGGAATATAAACGTGGTGAGATCATTCTGTTCTGTTGGCGATACACATTGAAACTAAAAAATAAAATAACAGCACAGAGCCTAGCAGGACAGGGGTGTGCTGGCTGGAGAGAGACCAAGGAAGGAACAGACTGCAACTAGCTGAACGATGCTGTTCAAGATACAGAGATGTATCCAGAGCACTTGTCCACAATATTCTGGGCTTATGCCAGTGCAGTTAGTTCCTTCCCACACAACGGTTTTGTGGGTTTTCAGGCTTTCTTTTCCAAGAGGAGAAAATTCAAATAAGCTACAAGGGGATCCCAGACAATGGTGTCAAAAGGGGATAAATTATCTTAGAAAACATAAGTGCATTAGGAAACCTCCAAGCATTAGGACTTGCAAGCATCCAAGCATTCTCAGAACAAGGTCAATCACTGCTTTCCAGCTCACTGAACTCCTCAGGACCCTCCTATAACTCTTCTCCCCTCCTAGACCCCCACAGAAGCAGAGAATGGGCATCAGCATCCACACAGATGGGAGGTTGGCAGAGCACAGGCCTCCAAGTCTACTGACCACCACCAACTGAGAGAGAAGTACAAGTCAAGACTCCCAAGGAATGGAAATCTTTCCAGAAATTTAGTCTTGTCAGCCACTTCCAAAGGAAACAAGGGGTTAAAGCAGTGACTGAAAGGCCAGTGGTATTTACATAAGGAAGACCATGAGCACAAGCCCAGCCTGTATCAATATTAGCAGTGACTAATTCAATCTGTCAATGGGAAGAATTACAGGATCTCTGGAACATGGGACAGCCAACGCAAAGCCTTTAATTCACAGACAGTCGATACCAAAAAGAAAAATAAACCACAAAAGCAACAAAGATTCCAAAGTACAGCTAGCAAACACGAGCACCCCCAGCACTGTGACCATCCCAAGATTCCTAAATTCCTCCACTGCTTTAGTAGGAACCTAATGAACCCCACAAATGTGTTGCTCAAGGCACAGATGTACCAACAGGTTTCGCAGCAGCTCCAAAAACCCAATGCTCCCCTCATCCCTTTTCCCTTTGCTCCCAGTTTTTCTGGTAAAACATCAGGACAAAATGTTGTTGGAAGGATGCAGCAACTTGCTTCCATCAGAGAGCAAAGTTTTAACACATGCTCAGATATTAACATACTCTAAGCTATTTTCACTTGCTTTCCTCTGATTCACAGTACTCTACGCTGAAATTATATCTTAAATGTCAATTCCCTTAATGCTGTATCTTCAGAAAAGACAGCATGGAAGTCCAAAACCAGTTTACCTCATTGCTTTTAAAAATGATCTTTTCCAATATTTTTTTTAAATCACACTATTACAAACCTAGATTATCTCCAGTTCAATGATGAAATGTATTATAAACTTCTACTTTTCTCTTAGCTAATTATTAAGCATAAGCAAGACTTTGCAGGTTGAAGAAGTTACAAAGAGAATCTCACTAAGTTTATTATACATACACATCTCAGACAATAAAATTTCTTACAAACACTTGTGTATACATCTTACGCAGTTCAGGAAAAAATGATGCAGAGACTGGAAAGCAACTGAAATCAGCAAATGCACCTTTTGAATTGTGCTGTTTCCTCCACTTTTTTCAGGAAGAAAGATACATGATAAAAAAAACATTTCTATTCTGCTGGTTACCATTCCAATGCTCATTTTCTCTCGCATTGGTAAGACAGCAGTATTAACAGTGCAGTCAAAACCGTGTTTGTTTGCTAGGCTGTATTTGGGTTAGATCCTGCTTTGTGATACAAAGCCCCAGTAGTGCAAAGCAGATATTACACCAGCTTATCTAGGCAATGGAGGACAACCCTCCTGTATAGGATAGCCACCAGTCTCACTGGAAAAATGACACTTAGACAGGTAAGTGATAAGAATTTATAAAACCATGGCCTGTAGGATAATTTGGCTCACCTATACCAGAAGTCCTTCTACATGCAAATTATTCTATCTGCATCATGAGGACAGGCAAAGCCTGTGTGCATCACACCAACTGACAACGTGCGTGTATCACACCACTGCCCCACAGGGTCTGGCTAGCCTGGAGGTGATGCAAACCAGCACCAAGGTTCAGTTTTGATCAAACAGCCAGTGCCAAAATTTGCATTAGTTAAATTTGCACAGCACCATTGAAGGGAAGAAGATGGTCGTGGTGCAGTAGGAGGCAGAATTTGGTGCCAGGTCTCAGTAAATGACAAAAACAAAACACAGAGTGATTCAGTACAGACAAACCTTTTCAGCAAAATATTTCCTGCGTCTTGCTGTCATCAGCAGGAATGGAGCAATGCCAGTCCTCTCCTAGAGAGCACAGGGAGCGGGAGATTGGGCAGCTGATGATAGTACTGGGAGATCTCAGCACCTTACTGCCTACATACCACCATTACACCAAGAGGATGAACATCCTCTTCTGTGTCACACACAGCATTACAACAGCTAACAACTGCTAAACTTTCAATAGTCAGGGAACAGCCTGAGGCATGTCCCCTCTCCATCGGCTCCACGACTTCAACTCACAAAGACAGGAGAAAAGATTCAAATGGAAAATGGCAATATAGTCTGAAAAGTAACTACATAAAAATGTCATCACCTCATCCAGCAAGCCTGCTCCTTGCGTTGTGTTCAGTTAGAGGCAGGAAGCGTAATACTTTTCTCTGGTGTTACTTCAGCAGAGCCAGCAGCCCCTCTATGGGGGTCCCTGGATCCTATATTCCTTGCCTGCAGGAGAGCTCACCCCGAAGATGAGGTGACATGGTCTGGTATCCTCTACTCCTCAGCATGCCAAAAACAGTCCCCTTTCAGATTCCAAGAAAATATTACAAGATAGCACATTTGAAGAATAGCCCTCAGCAAACCGAGTTGTGCTTAGTGAATTGCAGAGAAATTGCAGAGCTAAAGCCTTCCTGTGTAGTGCTCACAGAAAAGCTTTTCTGAGTGAACCTCACTTTCAAAAAACAAAGTAACACATGGGGAAAACAACAATGCAGAAAAGAGTGATTCAGGCACAAAGGTGGATGTGCAGCTTGTTTTGGTCTTTTTTGGTATTTGCAGTGACAGAAGCCATGAAGTTCAAGTAAGCATCTAAACATGCATTGTATAATTGCAATATAAAACTCATTGTATACCTGCAATATAAAACTGATGCTAGTTATCTCATGCAAACCTATGGCAATGTAAGCTAACAAGTGCACAGGATGCCTAATTAAAAATACTGGTAGTGTTTAGTCCTAATATCAATAGTTAGTACAGGAGAACAGTAGTAATGTCTAGGCACTTAAAAGTTGACAGAGAATTCAAGAGCGCTTTCCCATGCTGCCTGGAAAATATATCATCCAGTCTACAGTGGCTTCAAATGCTTATTTCTAGGACTTAGAAACATGATAATAAAATGGAGAGAATGTGATCTGCATGCAGGTTAGCCTTTCTGTGAGCTATCTGCGTGCCAAGAATATTTGTAAACTTCATTAATATAAATAAGGAGAGGGAGGGAAAGTTTAACCCAGAAGAAAACAGCATCAAAATCAGTCTGTGATGATTAAGCCTACAACAAAATGAATGAGATAATGACCAAGGAAAGGATTTTGTAGGTATTCCCATTGCTTCCCCCTAGGGTTAATTCTTTGGATGTAGAAAATGCAGGACAACCTGGAAAGAGAACTAAACTTGCATCCCAGGCCTTGCCACCTTTAATACCCATGACTGCTGACACTGGAAAGTCAGGTTAAAGTGTACATGATCTGTCAGAGCATGGTGCTTGCCATGAGATAGCTGTTTTCTGCTGACTGAGAACAAGGGAAGACAGCTCATAGTCCCAGGACCCGCAGGCTGCCCTGGTAACCACTAGGACTCCAGTAGCGTGTGCCACCTGCAGACCTGTGTCCCCTTTGACTCCTTCATCTCCTGCCAATGACTTTGCTCTTCCTCTCCACTGCTGTTCTGGCCCATAGAAATCCAGCCGATCATCTCTTTGCGCTTCATGCTGCGTCTGTTGTATATGGAGATCATTAGTGTGACATCAGAGAGCTGGAAAAGGGCAACCTGGAAGATGAAAGTTTCCTTGTAGACGGGGTTGGGCTGTCCGCGACGGATAGAGGTCTTGCAGCGAGACATCTCCTGGCCCACAGAGTTGAGCAGGCAGAGCTTTCCGTAGGTGTCTAGGACAAAAAAAAGATGAAATAATATGTTTGGCACAGGTGACAGACTAAATGAAAGCCCAAAATGGTAAAAAAAACCCAAAACCAACCAACCAAACAAAAAAAACTCCAAGTAGAGCAGCTTTGTCTGTAGTGAACAACAGATGAGGGCTGGACTGCTCTCCTTAGTAAACTCCATGGGATGAGAAGCAGTATGTGAAAGCACCTCTTGAATTTCCTCATGTTCAGCTGGGGAGAAGAAAGGAAGGAAACTGATGGGTGCTCAGCCCTACTCTCTTGGAAAGAGCAGGAAATCTGGTTCTCAAGCCTAGCAAGCCTGCCTAAGACGAACAGAAACTATGAGCATCTCTATGGATTTTCCACATCAAATGGTGTGTCTGCACCTTCCCTTCCTCTCCCTCACAATCAAGCTTCATTGGAGCTGCCTTACTAGAGCTTCCCTCGGCTGCACTTGCCTCTCCACCACTTTCCTTTGGAAGAATGCCTCTATGACCTATTACTTGAGATAACAAACAGAAAGGGTCCTGAAAAGGAGGGAAAGGAAACCTGCATACACAGTGAAATTGTTTGATCCTGCATGACAGTTTCAAGGCTTTTTTCAAATGCTCATCTTTCTTTTTTGGTGCACTCAAGGTCAATTTCGTTCACGATTAAAGTCAGTACAAAGAGTAAAAATGCCCAGCAGATATAGGAAAGGGATGGTCCAAGTCAGCATTCCCATAAAACCACCCTTAAAACTCTTGCTATCTCCTGTATTAATCAGGTCACCTCTGTTATGTGGTCACTAACACTGCGCTCTCAGGCAGAGCTCTGTGGTCCCAGTGCTCCACAGACCCAGCTCAGTTTAAGTTTTCACCTCATTCTGCACATGATGGTAACAGATCACTTGGCTAGAAAAGTCCCCTCCTAACCCCTTCATAATCTGTGCCTGGGTTTCTGCAAGTGAGTATTATTTCAGAGCGTGCTGAAGACAGGAAATAAATAACAAGGCTCCGTCTCTTGTCTACAGCATGTCTATCCTCTTCTGTTCCCATTTGATGTGCTATTTTACGCACTTATCTACTGAGCAACACAAGGTGTGAAATTACACTTCAGGTGTGAAAACACTTCTGTGTCTCCAAAGCAAGGCTTTCCACTCCTCTCAAACTGTTCCACTGAAAAAGCTGTCAGGAGACTGACAATCGAGGAGCAAATTGTGAGCCTGCACAGCTGTACAGCCACCGAGTTACTGCGGGGAGAGTTCAGTCCCATCATTACCTGGGGATACCAGCTTGGCTCCCAGCATAACACTGGAGATGAAGTAGATCTTGCCAACAAAAACCTACTCATTAGACAGAAAAACAGAGCTCTGACATGAAATAGTTTCCTGATGGTATCTGGGAAGGAAAGAACTGCTTTATCAAGAGGTGGACTAATTCTCACTGTAATATTCAATGTTGGTGCTGCTGAGGGACTGAATTCTGTAAAAACTTCAGACCCATCAGAAACAAAAAGCCCAAGAGAGGACTCTCTCTTCTAGCTTGACTCAATGTGAAACCACACAAGATAACTACCAGACACAACCTCTTGCCATACTTGTAGAGATGTCACTTTGCTTTGCACTGACAAACCACAATGCACACTAAAGCATTCCTCGTGTGGAAGTCTGGTTGCTGGTCTGGGGCTGCAGGGAAGTCCCCAGAAACAAAAATAAGTGGGGACTAGGGGTTTTATGGATTTTTTTTAATGTACTCACTCTTTTGTTTTTCCTTTTTTTTTTTTTTTTTGGTGAGGAGGGGATTTCAAAGTAGTGAAAAATCTCCACAAAGCTGATTTTTAAAGAGAAACAAGCAGTTAATTTGTACAATTCCCTGTTCAATTTTTTATATTTTTCTTTCTTTCAAATTGAAAGCTTGTATTTTCTACATAATTACAGTGCATTTTCCAAACCAATCTCATTTACAGGCAGAAAGCCTCATTTCTGCTGACACACAAGAAAAGTGAATGCTGAGACCCAGAAATTCATGGAGAGGAGACCCTCTCTAGTTGCTCCTCATTACTACCTCCATTTTTCTCTAGATATGTCCCTGGTGTCATAATTACTTTCCCCACTACCCTCTGAGAACTGCTTTGTTGAGGGTGAGGGCATTTAATTGGGATCACAGTCCACAAGGGCAGAGCTGTGGCATGAAGCAGCACTGGAAAGGTCCTGCTCCTGGACCCCTTGGCAGCTCCTGGAAGGGTCTCCTCAGCTGTGTTGGGGCAGGGGATGGGCTGAGCAGAGAAGCACTATGCAGCCAAGGACTGCTACAAATACCCTCACTGCTGTCCCATTGTAATCTGCAACGTAACTAACAGCAAATGAAGTATTTTTTCAGCTTATCATCCCATGCTGCTTCAGGGAAAGGTCACCCACATTGCTTTTATCTGGTTTTCTGAGAAGATGGGAGAAGACTGAAGGTCTAGATTTTCCTCTCAGTAAACCTTGCTATCATCCTTCCTACCATTGCCAGTATTGACAGCTCAGGTGTGATTCATCACATCTAACCACAGCTACATATGTTTAAGCAGTCCCCTACAGAGACAACCAAGTTCTAGTCAATACTATCAAAGCAGCATATGACATAAGTCAGCAAAGATCTAGTAGACAATGCTACCATTACAGATGACTTAGTTTTTAACACTAAAGTAAGTGCCACAGCTAAAACACCTCATAGGATGCTGCTTCAGGATGTCCCAGCTAATTTTCCAGGCAATGAATGGATGAGTTTTTTGCAATCATAAACTATAGGATGTTGCATTCCTGACTGAGGCTTCAACTTTTACAAGTGAGGAGTAATATAGACAGCTTTAAAGAAAACCGAGCATTGTACGACTGATGACTTAAACCCAAGAGAGATCAGTGTCAGAAAACAGGGCTTTTTCTTTAGTACACATCAGATCTGCTACATAATTCTGCACCAAGGCCCTGTCTATACAGTACCAAGGTCGGTGGGGATTCTGCAGGTATCACCTGGATCAGTGAAGAACAGGCAGGCTGGGAGGAGACTATGCTCAGGGCAAAGCTAATACCAGGAGTCCTGCTCATCCCCAGGTAAACACAGGCACAAAACCAGTGTAAGTGACAACTAAATCAGGCCTCTAATTCTTCTCAAATTTATTCCACTGGGTGTATTTTACCAACTAAAAGAATCAAGCTTGCCTGAACAGAAATAAAAGAGTAGGTGTGGATAATATATTTAGCATTTGAAATTTGCTTTGCAGAGCTGGTACGTATGAGGCTAAGCTGTTATTCTGCTTCACTACTACATTTTGAGATTGTGGTTTGTCCTTACTGCATTGTGCCCCTCACAGCATCTTTTTAGGTGTTTCATCAAGAAACAGCTCCTAGGTCTTCTTGTGGTCCAGTCTGGTCCTTTGAGATGGGAAGCTCTCCTCTTTGGTTGGCTTTGCCAAAGAAAATGCATCCCCAGATACACGGTGAAATTAGTGGAACTACAACAAGGACAGACTTGAAAATTTACTGAGGAATGTACGTGTGAGAGCACCTATTCATTATGAAGGCAAACATTTTTCATCTAATTACATGCTCAGATTCAGTAATGGCCTCATTACTGTGGTATCTCAGCACTTTACACTCTTCAGTGTATTTACTTTCATGCAACCTCTGTCAAGCACAAAAGGAGAAGAGAGATTAAGGCTTACATTCTTTGAAATGCCTAAGTTCTCACCTTCTATTTAGGCACCTATCTCACTGACATGAAGAGAAGCGAGACCTCTTAATATCTGGGAGTGTCTGAGACTGCAGCTTGCCCATAGTTACACAAAAGTCTGTGAAGGAGCAGGAACAAAGTCTAATTTTGCCGAGACCAATTTTAGCACTTCATCTACCAGGCTCTGCTTTCTATATAGGCTTTGGAACAGAAGTTCTTGCTACAGATCTTTTTTACTCTAAACTCAAACTTCATCTCTGGTATGAGTGGATTGAACAATGTTCACATATACATAAAATATCAACACCTCTGCATTTCATATCAGAGTGAAAAGCACTAAATCAAGGAATGCTGCAAGAAGCCAGACACATTTTGGGCCGGTGCATAATCTTACTCCAGAGGTTTGGCCAAACCTCTCCTTGTGCAGACTGCTCTGTCTCCATCAACACCACCCCAACCATAAAACACCTCTTGAGAGCTCATCTGCAAAGACAATCAGTTTATCTGTGATTCTTCTAATGACCCATTTCTGTCATCATCCTTCTAAGAGAACTAACTGATAATGACAACTCAGGGGAATAATCAACTATAATTTATATGTTCTCATTTTTGGAGCAGGGATCACAGTGTGCATTCTGCTTTCACTTACCCTAAGCTTCACCATTATTAATAAAGCTGACCCATGAACTAAAACACTGCAGTATCAAAGCATCCAACCCCCTGCTTGAATTTATATTTAGAAAGGAAACAAACAACTGAAGACTCCTGACTCCTCAGGTCTGTGGACTGCAGGGTACAACACAGTGCTGAACGGACTTTCCCATCCGTGCTCCAGGCAAGCTAGCTCATTTCCAAAAGTAGTATAACCATGTCAGCATGCTGCAATCCAGACTAATAAAACCCATAGTAAAATAAAGCCTTGGGCCTAGAGCTTAATTTCACCCAGCTGGCATGCCCACACTCCTAGCCTACATAATAAATGGCAGCATTGTGGCAATGCAGCCCCAGAGCTCAACTCTGTGCTACTCTGTACAGCACAGCTCATTGCCAGGTCTCAGTTTCAGACCCAGAAGACCTCTTTTCCATTAGTCATGGCTTTACCTCCCCATTAAACCAGCAGTGGGGCAGGAATGCTCTGAACCTGGCTCACTGCAGCTGGATTAGGAAAAGAGCGGCAAGGAGAATTAGACCCAAGCCTTTGTTCCCAAATCCACATGGTGAATGCCTGGATTAGGCCAGAAGCAGCTTGCAGCCTACTCTGTAAATCATACAAGAGCTGAGAACTGCCTGCTACATTGCACATTGCTGAGGAGCCAACTTTCCTTCCCCTATTCCACCGAGTCTCTGTTGCTCTGGTCTCCTCTCCCATGGCTGGCAGCGATCACGCAAGGGAGAGGCTGGGATCTGGCAGCCTTCGTGACATGTGAGTCACCACAGAACAGACCAGCAGCATCTTTAATTTAAAGTGCAGAATAAAGGAGTGCACTGCTCCGTGGAAGCACTGTTTGGCCTGAGGGGAGGGAATTACCAGCATCAATAACTTGCTTTGTGCAAGGAGACAGATTGCACAGGGACAGGAGAGGAGGGCTCCCTGGAAGCAATGCTCTGGTCTCTCCACAAGAATGGCTGCTTCCAGAGAGCCTCTGAGCTCAGCTCTTTGATGATTCTCCTCTGTTGTCACAACACCCCATATCTATTCCATTTTACAGTGCCAGCCCTCACCTGGGACACCCTCCGCAGTGTCAGGCTGCGGAGCTGCTTTACCACCTCCCTGCACTCTCCAGCTCTGAGGTGCAGCTTCAGTCCGGACTTACACAGCTAAAGCGTAACACAGACACTTCTCCAAATGCACAAGGTGACTGTGCTCTAACAAGGGCATTTCAACACTTCCCACAACATACACTGGGCTTTATGCATTGCTGCTGCCTCAGAGAGGGAGTGGGAACTTTAACCGAGAGCAGAGCAGAAAGCGTGACTGCACACCTCAGGCACGGCAATGGAAGCGGCATGATGTAAGGATGCTTCAGCCTGGCTTTTCTCACCTCCAGCAGTGGTGTCCACAGGCACAGCTTTATTATACAGTCTGTCATCAGATCTCCTGCAAACACTGCTCTGTAGAGTCACTGAAGATTTGCCCTAAACATTCAGCTCCAACTGAAATCTGGAATTAGGAGAGTTCTGCCCTGGAATCAGTGGCTTTGTATTCTGCTTGTTTTGGGAGGGGGAAGAAAAATAATTTTGGTTTTGTTCTTGTTCACAGCTTTGGGAGTGGGAGAGGCATCACCATACATTCTACAAATGCGCTCCTTTGATTCAGAAATGTCTTCATTTTTATACCCAGTAAATGTAACACAGACTATACTTTTCAGAAACCTTTTAGAAATATAAAACTATTGAAAACATTACTGGATAACCACACGCTATCACTGGATATCTCATTATCATGGAACATCCCCCACAAAAATCTCACAATCACTCTGTGAAAGTCCATTATTCTGTGACTTGCTTTTCTGAGCCTTATCAGTCCCAGGTCTCACATGCAGTAGGAGGAGCTGTACCAAGCCAGTCCCAACAGTACCCAATGCCACATGCCTCAGTAAGTCTACAAAAATATGACAAATATGGCATATGCTGATTCTCTCCCAAATACTCACCTAGTCTCCAGTGATTTGTGACTTGAGAACTTCCTCACTCAGAGGCAGTGCCTTCATATTTAATGGTCCTCAGTGGATCTTTCTTCATGAACTCACCCTGTGCTGTACCAAACTCAAGTAGACTTCTAGCCTCCACAACATTCTGTACTGAGGAACTCAACAGCCTAAGTGAAGAACTGTCTCCTCTTCAGGACCCACTACCTCTTCACTTCATTTTATGATCCTTTGGTTTTGTATCGGGAGAGACAATGAATAACTGTTGCCAATTCACTTTCTCAATGACACTTATGATTTCATAGACCTCCATGAAATCTTCCCCCATCTCCCTTTCTTGTAGCATCGTAGGAGGCACAGTCTATTCAGCTGCAGCTCGCTGAAAACTGTTCCTACCCTGACTGTCTCTGACACTCCTCACATCTTTCCAGTTCTGCTATATTCTCTTTGAATAGAGGGAGCCAGAACTGTACACAATATTGATTACACTGGTGAATGTATACTTACAGTCAAATATATATTTTTCATTTCGTCCTCTGTATATTTCTAGCCTTTATTTTTTTTAATTTTTGATTTATTTATTTTTTTTTGCTACTACTGCTGATCCTTGACTAGACATTTTCCTGGAACTATTTACTATAAGCCTAATATTTCAATCCCAAGTGGCTGAGTCCATCCAGACTAAGCTTGAATTCTACCCCTGCCCCCAGGCAATACCTTACATTCATCCACACTTCATCCTCCACCTCACTGCCCATCTACTCATCACTGAGACACCCTTCTTTACTACTCTGAACAAAACTTTCTCTTATTGTGAGTTTCTTCAAGCAACATTTAAGGATCTTCAATGAAAGGATGCAGGAGAGACGGTCTTGTATAAGCTTACCATGACCAACTGACCAGTACTCCAGCAGCAAGTAGCTGTCCAGCACCTCTACTGCTCTGCTAACCAAGCTCTCTGGAGGACTGAATCCACCACAGCTCACTCTGGTACAGATCTCCCTTCTATTACTGATGACATGGAAGCATAAGTTACAAAGCTTTAGAAGCTCAAGCAAGTTCCCTCTTCAGAGCAAGATATGCAGGTTAAAAGTTATTTTTTTATTCAGCTTCCTGGTCTGACTGGGAGTAATTGAAGAAATTAACCTGTGCTTTAGTTCTCCAGGGATGAAACAGGGACAGTAACTTTCCTTCCATCACAAACAAGTTGATAAAATAAAATCAACTAATGGCTTTCAAGCACTCTGATACCAGAGCAACAAATACTATGTAAGGATCATAATTTTTCTACAGGAGCATCTTCTGTACTTCTTGCCAGTGCTATCTGTGGCTCAGCTAGACGTTTGTTTTCAGACGAGTCTTTATTCCGAGAACTTCTATTCCCCAAAGAAATCTTGATAGCTTGTTCTCTCCCTCCTGTCTTTTCCAGCGTTAATGCTATTGTATTTGTTTAATGGGGTTAATATGCTGCTGGTATAATAATGATCAAGGATGGATGTAATTATTATGTGTGATTAATTCTGCAGCTGCTGAAAAGCTTGAAGGACTTCTCTTAGGCGAGGGAGTATCTTTACAATAGTCCTTCTCAAACTGCATTACACACAGGCATAAGCCCCAAAAGAAATGTAGAAGGGGAAAGAACAAAGGCTGGATTAGAGGAGAGAGAGCTGCACTCAGCAGAGCAGCTGACGAATGTTAAACATCATGTGGGCAGAGGCCATCTCTCTGTAGTGTGTTTATACACTGACTACTAGCACAAATGATTCCTGGTCCATCACTACAATCCCAAGGTATTACTACCATGCACATAGTATGCAATTGGTTATAAATTTTTAAAGAAGTGTCTGCCAGTGGTGTAGGTTTCTCTTGTTACTTTTTTATAATAAACATCCTTTAAATGAACACACTTGGTTTTATTCTAAGAAGATACAATACCACAGACCAAAATATTAACCCCTACAAAATGCTAGCACAGGTTAATGATTTTTACAAGAACCAAAGAGAATGAGGTGCACAGCACACAAGCCATTAGAACTAAAATATCAAGGGTGTCCACATCCGACAAAACCGTCGATGCTTTTCTGCATGAGGCTTTTTGGTACACACTGATAATTTACGGTCCGATGCTGCAGTCATACTCTTGAGTGCTCTTAAGTGCTCTGAGTGATAATTGATCTATTTGCGTGATCAGGGATTGCAGACTCAGGCCTATAACTCAGCATGTTCCCCAGAACAATACCTGGACACTCACCCTTGACCAAACTATCCTTAAATGTCATATATGAGACCTGAAGAGAAGACACTGCCTGCAAGATTTAAGTCTCTCTAAGCTGTCCAGCTGTTTTCTAAGCCAGTTATTACCCATGCAAGCATTCATGACTTTGATATTTAACTGATTCAGTTCAAAGGTTTAAGTGAAGGAGAAGATGTGCCCAGGAAAAACTGAGATGAGCACAGTCTTCCTTTCCATTTGTTTTAGCCTCTGCAGTCTTTAACACCTAAAATCACCAATGGCCCAGTCCAGTTCCTTCTTCTTCACACAGTGAAATCCCTGTGCAAGGATGCCAAGGAGGGAGCGTGTAGGTTGCAGAAGATGCTGAGCTCACCTGTGCAGGACCACAAGTGGCAGAGAAGGAGGTCAAGGTGAGCAAAAAGCACAGCTGGAGAATTTGCTGTCGTGCAAGACTCTTCTGCCATCTCCCATAGCTGCAGCTGTCAGCAGCAGACAATACTAAAGCCACTGGGCTGTGACAGGACCCAGTATGGGTACTATATAGGTTCTGGGCATGCAGGGCTGGGAATGGAGATGGATCCTGCCCATTGATTTCTCCCAGTCTTACCATAAATGGCTGCCCTGAATAGCAGTTTGGGCTTGGTATTTAAGTGTCCCAAAGCGCTATTATAGCTGAAATCCCCATGATACTTCAAAGAAATAAATCACTCCCTCTGAGCCTTAAACAACAGAACTGCAGATAGGACCTATCTGAGAAAACACAAGGGCTATTTGCTCATCCTCCAGAAAGGGAGATAGCAGTTTTAGTTTTCACCTAGTGAAGGACTTATCGAGCATCTCATTCAGCCTCCAGCATGTTTCAGACAGTAACGATCGGACCTCACAGCACTCCTCTGCAGTGCCTGCAGGAGTTATCAGCGAAATGCTACTCCAGCATGAGACAAGTGCTGGTTTTCCTCCTGCTTTTTAATTTCTTTCCATTTCTGCTTCACTGGGTTTTCCTTTTCTCACCACACTACTGGGAACTTTGTAAGTGCAGAAGAACAATGCTGAATGCAGAAGTAACAAGTATTGACTTGGAATAAAAGAAGTAGGTTGTGATAGGTTCAGAATTTCCCTGTAATCATTTATTAATTTGTGTTTCTCCTAAAAACTGATCTAACACTGAGAGACACTAATCTGACAATGTTAAAGTTGATATGGATAGGGAAAGAGTGTGAAGAAACAACTCAACATAACCTTAACAGCAAAGATGGAAGAACTGTTATGAAACCATTTCAGGACTATTAGTTTGGGTGGCTGACAGAAGACCTTGGCCAGCATATCGAAACGATTCAACTAGGTTTATCTGCCTCAGACTTGTCCTTAATTCTCGAGGGACTGACTGATGACGGATTATTTTTGTAATATAAGGAAGTATAGTTTAATGGAAACTTAAGTTTTCTCATCCATATACTGAAATATTACATAAATATCTTGCTAGCTCTGGGTCAAAGAGCGCAACATCTTGCAAAAGCAATCTTGGCACTTTACAAGCTGGAGATACTATGTCAAATCCAGCAAATGCAAGGAACTGTCAAAGGTTATGACCTTTGACAGGCAGGCAACCACACCACAAAAACCAAACACACCAACAAACAGAAAAATGTTATTTCATATTGCCATCAGCTGCTGGTTTCACACAGGAGGCAAAAAAATTGTATGAGATGAATACAGCACTGCCATTCAACCCCTGAACGAGGCACCCCAGCAGCAAAGCAGATAACACCACACACTTTGGCTGCATGACCCCATCTATACCATGGAATTAGCACCATCCATCCACTATCCTTCTCAAGGACTAACTCTGCTCCAGCACTAACTAAACCTTCTGTAAGGCAATTTACATTTTTTCCCCTAGGTATGGAGGAAGGGAACTCAACCATTGCAACTCAGCAGAACAACTTTCAAATCTTCTTTCTGCAGAAGATTTTCTTGTGTAGCAGCGAAGAATTCACAGCAGGAGGATCCCCAAAGGGCTCAAAGCATCAGGTCACCTGGCACTCAGCAGCACAGCGAGGGGACTAAAGAAAGTATAGCCCTGGGAAACGCTCAATGGCAGTAGGCAGGGCCTCTGTAGGTCACGTGGTAACATATAATCACTTGAAAAGCGCTTCTTTCTTTTTATGGATCTGCTGAGAATTACTCTGTGCTCTGAGTATAATAGCACTTTGCCATAATCAGATGTTGTAAAGGTATATGCAATAAAAGAGACATTCAGGTATTACTGTCCCATCAGCTGTGTCTTCATATGATTGCCTCCAACTACACTATAAAATTTACCAGCACACGTGTTTGAAATAATGCTTTTAATTTTCAATCAGATACTCTGCAAGGAAACCCAGCTCAGAAATGACATAATTGAATATCTTGAGGAAGAAAATAAAAAGCAAATTTTGACTCAATGGCGTTATTTAATAGCAGTGAAAGTACTTACCAGGTGGCCTATTAATGGCGAGGTTTCGGAAATGACTGCCTTTGATCATCTCCACTGACAGCCGCCCCGTCGTGGCATTGTACGACAATCCCACGAGCAGCTCTGGCACCCCTCCATGCGACAGGGACTGTGTTGAAGAAGCGCTATCACTGTGAGAGATTGCTGACAGACTAAGCTGAGAGTCTGCACTCTGCAGGGAAAGAGCACTGAAAGTCTCATCAGGACATTCACCACCACCCTCCCTTAATTTATATCTTGTAGCTTTGTTTATCAAGATGTCTCTTAAGAATTGACAATGACTAAGAATGAATTATGATGGGGCACCAGAAGAATCAGAGCATCACTTCAACAAAAACACATCTCTGAACTTTCTCTTTAACGATGAGGAACTCTGCATAATGTGTTATCACTAGTGTAAATCAAAGCCTCTGAGATAAGCATACATCCTACTACATCAAATACACAGTAAATCTCCTTGACAATGACTTTTGGATGGAATGCATTTTGCTGGGTGGTTGGGTTTTTTTTAGTCATGTACTGTGTATTTTCTTACTTTCTTTTCTTGCTACCATGATGCTTTCTCTACCTCCTCTTCACCCAGAGTATGATGTTTTATTCATTTCACATGCACAATCTTTCACTGAGCTTTCTGTGGACGATGAATCATGACAGAGCTCAGCTACACAAATTGATTGGCATAGCTAGAGTTGGATACAATTGTGATGTGTATGGAAGACTATGAAGCAGCACAGCCAGTTCCTTCTCACATGACCCACCTCTCCACTTCCATCTGTCATGAAAAGGAACATTGCTAAGCATTCCTGGTAACATAAAAACTCCAAACACAGAGATCCACAAGCCAGTAGCTAGTGCCAAACGAGGTAGTTCTTGCATTGGCAGTAGTACAGGTTCACCAACATAACAATGCACAAGAACTACTGTCCTTGTTGAAATTAAGATGTAATTAGCCTTGGTGGTTCTGGGACCAACCAACTATTTCTGCATGGCACAGCATTTGATGACTTGTGTAGATGCAGTACATCTACATGACTTTGTGTAAGCTTGCTAGCTGAGTCACTGTTAATAAGGCACAGCTTTGTATAGGGAAGACATGTCCCATGCTTTCCCCTTCCTGATAACTTTTTAAGTGACAGTAGGACAGATCCACCAACATCCTAACAGCCCTGAATGAGAACTATCAGGTACAGCTGGTCCCCATTCACCAGATGAACAATTTTACAGATTCCACATTTCTTTCACCAAACTTACGCTTAAATTACTCCTTGGCTCCAAGACCAATGTCACCTTCACTTCCCCTTCCTGGCTGATGTTGCTCAGGTAGAACAACTGTTCTCCCATCATCTTCTCTCCAATCATCTTGTGCACCGCATAGAGGCGGAAACGAATGGCGTGGCTGCTTAACTCCTGTGGCTCCAGCTTACTGAAGGTAATTTTATCCTTGAAGGTGGGGATGGGTCCTCTCTGAACACTTGTCTTACCCCTCTGTTTCTTGCTAGGCATCAGGACTGTGTGCACTTGCCAGGTGTTGGCACCACTGCGGTCTTTGTCTGGGATATCTCTGGCCTCCAGGACCGTAACCACTAGCTTTTGACCTGAGGCTTTATAGTGGAAGATGACATCTAGATCACCACATTTACAGATGGGCTCATGAGCACCATGGTGAGCTGGTACACTCTTCATTTCATCATGTTCCTGCAAAGAGAAGGAAGAAGTAAAACCTCCACTGGAGTTCAACTGCCTCTGTGATCCCAACTCTATTTAAAAAAAAAAAGTATTCTCCTCACTCGTGCCTGTAAGTGGAGGCAGTTGCTCTGCAAAATAAGGATTCCACTGTTCCTTGAAAAGCCAGTGCTAGTTAATTGCCTGATTTTGTGTAATATTCCCCATACAATCTAGTAAGCAACAGCACTTGCTGAAACATTTCCAGCAAAAAGTTTCATCAATATTTAAGTGTTCTGCAGGAGACTTAATTTGCAAAAATTCTACACAGGTGAAAACTAAACAAAGTTTTTAAAATTTCATTCATGTCAATTTTGAGGCATTAATAATACTTTTGGGTTTAATTTGATCTAAAAAAAAAAAAAAATTTCTTAGCCTATTACTTTGAACATACATTGGAATTTTTTCAAAATTGCTTTTTTTATGTTACCAAAACATATTGATTCTTTATTCCCTTTTTAAACCTCCCAAGAGAAGCAGCTGTTCCTTGTGTTCAGTTTGGATACTAACATATCTAGAATAAAAAAATCAAAATAAACAACCAAAACATGTGCAGACTAATTCACACCCAATCTTCTACCTACTTAAAAAGAAAAAATCCTGATAAAACAAGCTAAAAAACATGGATGCTCACCTTACCTTTTGATGAGTGGGTGTGTGCGTTTCTGTTCAAAAGTGCTTTTTTATCTTAGAGCTAGAATGTGCTTCATGTGATAAAGGGGTTGCTATAGAGATCAATGATTTGTATTTAAACATGAGTATACACTGTACTAGGGAAAGATTTTCAGTTAATAGCCAGAAGGTGAATTAAGGCCTGTCACTAGCAGTCTGAGTCACCCTCCTCCTCAAACATCTTCTTTCACATTTCAAATAACACTTCTTCTCAACATGGGAATCTTATTGTTTAGAGTACAGATGATGGGCCCTAGGACTTCTGATGCAATTCCCTTCAGAAGTGTCTGGGGTGGTATGTGTCTCAAAGAAGACCTTGGACAAACCTCAACATTTATCTACTTCCTGTCAATCTACTTCTCAAGTGCTCAGATTCATCTGCCATGACATGCAAAGCTCCGGCTTTTCATCATTCCATAAGTGTATAAGGGATTTGTGCACGTGAATTCCAAAGTCTGTGCATGCACACTAGCGATGGAGACCTGCTGTCAGACATCTTGCAGAAGTAATGTCAAAGAGAGAAAAATCACCCCTTGGACAGCACACAAAGTGACTTGGTTGCCCACAGAAATGCCTTTCTGTAGGAACAGTGGGCTGCAAAGACAAAAATGCAAGGCAGGCCAGGTTGCCTGGAGAGAATGTGATGTTATGCAAATGTTAAGTGCTGCTGTGTAGCTGTCAAGTTATTTCTGTCTGGGTGATGAAATAATATTTAAGAAGGAAACGTAATGGGATTGCACGTGATTCATGTTTCCTTCCACTTGTTCATTCCTCCCCACTTTCATCTGTGTATTTGGTACTGAGGAGATGGAATCAAGGCACATTTTAGAACTGCTGCTTAAGTGTGGAGACAACTGTCCTTGTGGCATGACGTTGCTTTCATCTACATGCCTCAGCTGAAGCATGTGAACTCCTATTCGTCATCATAAACCCACAGGTATGAAGATCCAACAGGCACTTTCCTGCCCCAACAGGACTGAGTATCTCATCTTCTGGCAGCGTGTAGTGCAGACTGAAGGTCAGCTATCTGGTTTTTGACAGAACAGCTAGAAAGGATCTGGATTTTAGGAAATCACAAATTGTGCTAGCATAGCTGCAGCCACATCCACTGCAGAGAAAACTGCAAGAACGGGAGTCAGAGGAGCAAAGTGAAACACCAAACTCTGTGGCAGTGACCTTTCTGTGAGCAATGAAGCTTTAGAGACCTCATGGGCTGGCTCTTTCAGAGAGCACTGTGCTATGTGGGACTCACCCTTGTACAGGCTTTCAGCACACAAAGCTTATAGATGCTCAGTCTTCTTCTGTGGAACTCATTGACAGAATTCCCCTGGGCATTTGGAGTTCAGCTGGGGCTATGAGCCCTTTGTGAATGTATGGGTTATACAGACACTTAAACTGGAATCCAAGGGAAGTGTGAGTTCTAGATACTTCATCTGAATTTCTTTTTCTCCCTCTTCCCAGCATAGTTGCTGAGATGTCAAGCCAAGTATACTGATTGATACTGTATGTCTAACTCAGTCGTTCAGGACAGACAATATCCACTTCACTAGGTAAAATAAGTCCATTTCTGCCAGAGAAACCCAAAAGAGCAGCTAATTATGGACAAAGCTTGAAATGGTACTTGTGGTTCTACTTCAGGGGCATAAAATTATCATTTTTGTCTATAAAGAGAGGTCCTTTGAGTGGAGCATAATAGCGCTTGGACATTTCTGGCATGTCAGAACATTTAGTTCCTGCAATAAAAAGTCTTTCATTAATCCACACAATACCTTTGTAGGAGAAGCTGCTTGTAGTAGATAAACTGGGACTTGGGCATATCTATCCCCTGATGCTCTAACCATTCTTTGCATGTTTAAAATGTAGATACCAGAAGCAAAATGAGAGATGTATTCCAAAGAAATGTAAGAGGACACTGGAGACGTGGTGGCACACGTGAACCACGACAATGCACACCAAATGTGGAAAAGGAGAAATGAGCCTCAGATGGGCAGACAAACAGTGCGTGTCTGAGGCACAGAGCAAAGAGAGGGCAAGGCTGCCACCGTGTCGAGTTCCCATGTGTTCTGTAGCATTTTGTGGGACTGCTTTGTGCAGCAAACCAAACTGCTGTTTGAAACACCCCTTAGGGCTGGAGCATATGGACCAAGGAGCTGCTTCTCATCTCTTTAACTGGCTGCAGGCAGCACGCTCCAAGGAAAGGAACCTTTCCCTCAAAGCCTTGTTGCACAGAGTGTGATGTGGTATTAATTTCCATGGCTGAAGAACAGTCTTTTTTAACTCAGGCAGATGTGACCTTTGTGCTGTTCTTTTAATGTCTGATGCAGGCTGATATGTTTTCAGAAATTTAATCTTGTGGTAAAATAATAATGAAAACTAACACATCATGCATTAGAAGAGAAAAGGGGGATGTTAAGTCATCAGGTGCTTACAATGCCTTAAAATCTGTAATGTTTTCTTGAGGCTTCAAAATAAAGGTACAGAACTAAGGGAAAGCAGACGAGTTCTCAGGTTCTCTCCTTCCCAGGAAGGATACCTGGTATCAATGGGGACCAGAGTGATGGTCACTTAGCCAAGTGAAAGACCACCCCCACCAGTTTCCTCCAGCTTTCCAGATGCTTTCAATTGCCTAAGCCATAGAAACCACCCAAAAGAGAGGCACAGATCTGACCCAGTGACCACACATCATGACCCTACACACACCCCCTGCTGATACAGCCAGTAAGAAAGCCCTGGGCCATTGCTAAATGATAGTAAATGCTGTCAGACCGTTAATGGCTCCAAAATCAGTTCAAAGATTGCAGTCAGAAATCAAGCAATAAAACAGCTCCTCTGAATGAGTGTTAGTAGCAAGAAGTAAAATACAAGAAAAAGAGGAAACACAGAGAGGGGTGTATGTTCATGCACCCATGCACACAGGAGCATCATGATCTTGTGCTGTGCTGATCAGTTTTTCACTTCATTTCTCCCCTAACATTTTTTGGCCCCCAATATCCTTCAAAAGCTTACACCGTGTGTAATAAATGACAATTCACCATACCTCAGGGCTCCAAGCCGATGAGCTGTCAGTAGCATCATTAACTTCAAATCTCTGGATGGTATATGGTGTCTCCGTTTCCAAACAAACTTCCGTGGCTTGCTGGCTAACGCCACCGGCAATGCTGGACTCCATCCTGGGCCCTTTACGCTGCCCAGTGCCCCTGCTCTCAATTGTTGTTCTTGAATCAACAGATACATGGTCATCTTCAAAATAGGACACGTTGTCTTGGTAACTCAGTTGGCTTAGTCCATCCAGATCTAACAATTTTCAGCAAGAAAATAATTTCAGAAGGATTAGAATAAATTCCTCCCCCTCTACCTCCAAAAATGTGCCTTTCTCTCCCTTCTTTTCATTTTTTTCCCCCCTCTTCTCCAGTACATGCAAGAGACAGTTTCTACTTCTGAGTACTGCAGCACTGAACTTATAAATTAACAAATCCTGTATAAATCAGCATTTTATGGAGTTGATGTGGCTGTTTCTCACCCCATCCTGAACTGAGAAACCAGTTGCCTTTACTTCAAGAAGTAAACTACCAAATGCAATTAAGAATGGAGTGTTTGGGATATTCAAGTGCCTTGGGGCTGCTTTGTGGCCCCAAAGCAATCACTTCCATGAAAACACAGGTCAGACAAATTGCAGAAAAGCACAGCGCAGGCCTGATGAGCAGCTATCCACAATTTCCTTCTATGCAGGAGGAAGAGGAGGAAAGCAGCATTGCCCTCAAGGGCACGGTGCTAATGAGGAAAGGAGTTTCATGGAGATTACAGAGTGCCACCACAACCCTATCACCCATCCCCGAGAGCTTTGATGTGCATGACCAGCCCCACAAGCCCACTAGGAATCTAAATTGTCCCAAGGGTAACTGAGGGGAGATGTGTTCCCTAATTTCCCACTTACTTTTATTAGTTTTATTTCATCTGATCCTACACACTTACTCCATGGACTAAAGTAAGGTTCATTAATGATAATAAAATAATCTTCTCTGGTTCAGACTACAGATGCCTTGTCTGCACCATTGAAGTATCTATTTTGAACACAGAGCACTTTACTTGAAGGTATTAGTGAGAGCTCTGTGGGTGGAACAACACAGACAATTACATGTGCAGGGACACAGATGAAAATAACATCATGATTTGGCCATGAATGTGTTCTGCTAGCACTTTCAGAAGAAAAACAGGGACTTTCCTCCTCCTAATGCATCTGATGCCAGGCCTTGCTTTAGGAACACAAAGAGCTAGATTCTGTTTCCACCTCTTTCAAATAAGCAAGGAGCACTTACAGTGAAAGAAAACAAGTTGTGCTTCCAGACCATCGATGACAGTAATGAAAACAGAATGACTTCCTCTGCAAACACAGCTATTTGGGATTTAAAGGTTTCACAGAATGGTTGAGATTGGAAGGGACCTCTGGAGGTCATCTCATTCACCTCTCCCTGCCCAAGCAGGGCCATCTGCTTGTTGTTCTCAAACCTGTGGGTTTGTTCTCAAGAAGGTCATTATTATAGAACAATCATTTTTTTTCAAATTTGGTCTCCAAATCAAGTCTTTAACAAACAGTTTTAATTACTGTGTTTAACATAAAACTGTTAGTTTGCTTTGGTTTAGATGAATCTATGTTTTAATATCCCACCTGATAAATGAGATCAGGAACCTGGTGACAACTGACATGGAGAAGGCTGAGGTACCAAACAACCTCTTTGCCTCAGTTTTCATTGGCAATTGCTCATCCCATAACTCTTGAGTCCCTGAGTCTCAAGGCAGGGACTGGAGAAATTAAGTCCCATCTATTGTAGGAGAAGACCAGGTTTGAGACTCTCTGATGGACCTGAACTTTCACAAGTCCATGGGACCTGCTGAGATGCATCCCAGAGTCCTGAGGGAACTCTCTGATGTAGTTGCTAAGCTGCTTTCCATCATACATGAAAAGTCATGGCAGTAGGGCAAAGTTTCCAGTGACCAGAAAAGGGGAACTTCTCCCCCATTCTTTTAAAGGGTAAAAAGTAGGACCCTGGGAACTACCAATGAGTCAGCCTCACCTCTGTGCCCAGTAGGATCATGGAACAGATGGAAGATATGTGAAGGCATGTGGATGACAGGAAGGTGATTAGACACAGTCAGTATGGCTTCACAAAGGGCAAATCCTGCCTGACTAATCTGGTGGCTGCCTACGACAGAGTGACTGCATTGGTGGGTAAGGGAAGGGCAACAGACGTCATCTAACTTGACTTCTGTAAGGTGTTGGCAATGGCCTCACACAACATCCTTGTCTCTAAGTTAGAGAAATATGGATTTGATGGATGGACTATCTGATAGATAAGGAGTTGGCTGCAAGGCCTCATGAAAAGAGTTGCAGTCAATGGCTCAATGTCCAAATGGAGATCAAGTGGTGTCCCTCAGGGGTCTGTATTGGGATTGGTCCTGTTCAGTATCTTTATTAAAGACACAGACAGTGGGACTGAGTGCACCCCCATCTGCAAGCTTGCAGATGACATCAAGCTGAGTGGGGCAGTTGATCCACTTAAGGGAAAGGATGCCACCCAGAGGGACTTTGACAGACTTGATAAGTAGGCCAATGTGAACCTCATGAAGTTCAACAAGGCCAAGTGCAAGGTCCTGCACCTGGCTCAGGGCGATCCCCAGTATCATTAGACTAGGGGATGAATTGTTTGAGAGCAGCCCTGCAAAGAAGGACTTGAAGATTCTGGTGGATTAAGAATTGGATATGAGCCAGCAATGTGTACTTACAGCCCAGAAGGCCAACCATATCCTGGGCTATATCAAAAGAAGCATGGCCAGCAGGTCAAGGGAGGTGATTCTCCCACTCTACTCTAGATGAGGTCTTACAAGAGCAGAGTACTGCATCCAGCTATGGGGCTCCCAGTACAAGACATGGACCTGTTAGAGCAGGTCCAAAGGAGGGCCACGAAAATGTCAGAGGGCTGGAACACCTTTTCTGTTAAGAAAGGCTGAGAGAGTTGGGATTGTTCAGCCTGCAGGAGAGAAGGTGACAGGAAGACCTTATTGCTGCTTTTCAATACTTAAAGGGGGCTTAGAAGAAAGATGGAGAGAGAGTTTTTACCAGGGCCTACAGTTACAGAGCAAGGGGCGATGGTTTTAAACTGAAAGAGGGTAGATTTAGATTGGATATAAGGAAGAAATTCTTTACTATGAGGTGGTGAGACACCACCTGGAACACGTTGCCCATAGAAGTTGTGGGTGCCCCATCATCTAAAGTGTTCAAAACCAGGTTGGATGGGGCTTTGAGCAATCTGATCATGGCAGGAGAGTTGACTAGATGATCTTTAAAGGTCCCTTCCAACCCAAGCCATTCTATGATACACCCCTCTGTCCAGAACAAAAAGCTCAAATCTTTCCGAGTAGAAGAAATTCTGTGTTTGGCCTTAGCAGCAACTATGCTGTTTCTGATTCATACCTGCTCCACAAAAACAAACAAACCAACCCACCCACCCCCCCCCTCCCCCCAAACAAACCAAAAAAACCAAACAACAACCAATACAACAAAATCCCAACCAACCCACCAACAAGAGGAATGGGGATTATACTCAGGAAACATTTCCTGGAGGTGGGCAGAAGTCCTTGCCCCGCTCCTTGGCTGCTCTTTCAATTTAACAGCTCAGAGATTAGGAGAATAACTTTATCCCCTTTCCTCAACTACAAATGGTCTCACATTCTCCCTCCCAGTAAAATGCTTCAGCCATGGGCACTTCAACAGAGAAGTCTGAGAGCACCCCACAGCTTTGTAATTATGGTCCTCTTCTGAGACGTGGGAGATGGTCCTTCAGGAGGAAAGAGGGATCCAAATTCAGATCTCTCAAATTCCAGGTGAGTGCTCTTCTCACTCCTTTCTGAAATGCAAAATCCACCACTTCTCCTCCTCATCCTCCCACCTGGCAGACCTAGTCCTGATACCAAGAGCCCTCATTGTCTCGCCTCTGCCCCGAGCTGAAACTCTTGAGTGAGAATAGAAAGTAATTAGATTTTTTTCCCATTACTCCCAGTCTTCTCTACAAAGTCAGAAAACAGAAAGAAGTAAACATAAGAACGTAAGCAAGAAATAAAATAACATAAATTCCACAAATTTCTTGAGACTGAATGGGTACAGGAGCTCCTTAAGGCATTTAATTAGCAAGCCAATGTCTAATACAGATTTTAAACAGTGGGTCATCCATCAAAGCACACACCACACAGCAGGCTTTCAGAATAAAATGGTACTGTAGTAAGAAATTATCCTCACACAATTGTCTTGTGGTTTTGACTCCTGCTGGGATAATATCTAGATCAATAATGGAAGAATTTTCAAAAACTACATTAAAGCCATAAAAGGCTATTCATAACAGGAAAACTCCAGAAATATATTAATAGAGCAAGCCATCTCTCTAAGACTCAGGCACAAAATGAATGTGTTAGGAAAGCAAATGTAGGATTCAGGGAAAGGAAGGGAAAAGGTGATTCACCAAAACCATTTAGTGAAACAGTCTGGCTTTTTCTTTAAATTTAAAGTGGTTTGGTAAGAGATAATCACTTATAAATACCAGTATTAGAGGATCATTACAGGTAATAACCCAACTATACAGCCTAGAACAACTACACCTCTCCAATTACATCCGTTCTAACATTATATTCACAAAAAAACAGTCAAAACAGAAGTTCTTCATGTAAAGGAAAAGGTCAGAGCAGTAAAATGCCTGTAATTTACCTGAAAGATCTTTAAGGAAGAAAATGTCAACTGTCTTATGAATACCTGACATGAATAAACATCACAGTAACTGGGATATACATTGAAACAGCATTATTTAACTATCTGAACTTTAATTATCCAAGAATCCCTGCAGAGCAGTAGCAGCCAATTCTAAAATTAAGGGCAGATAGCACTGTACACTTTTAAAAGAGCGCTGTTTTTTTCAGCCCTGTTCCCAACCTTTCCCTGTTGTGTCATGTGCACCCACAAGCCAAGAATAAGGGGGATACTGGGGAACAGAAATCACCAACAAATCAGGAAAGTCTCTATTCAAGGTTGGAGAACCAGCTATGAAGAAACTGTGACCTTTTTCAGATGAAAGGGTGAGCATCACATCTAAATAGAACTCTAACAGGGATATGGAAGCATCTCTCCAAAGATACAGGGAAAGCTCAGCACATCAAACACCAAAAATCAAGCTGGAAAATGCCATGAAATCACCCCTCACAATGGCAGGTAAACCGCCTGGTTATCCTACAGTATATTTCTTTTTCAACAGTACACAACCTCTCAGTTCTATGAAGCATTACAATGTGCTAAAGAAATGTCCTGAGAGGCCTCATCAGTTGCTAAAACATCCTGCCAGAGTTAAAAGATGGAGCCTAGTAGAGCTTGCTAAATTAACACTACATAGTTCATTGACCAGCAAGAAACACGGAGATGAAAAGTTTAATGCGTGCCTGTTACCTGTGCTGACCGAGCTGACGTTTGCTCTGTGGACTGCAGTGAATCACTGTGCTTTTACAAGAAAAAGCATGTATTTTCTTTGCAATTTTCCAAAATGAAAGAAATTTGATCCTTTCTTCTAGACTGTACATAAATACCTGCTGAAAGTTAAGAACCTGTTTAAATATGGTCCAGAGGAAGAAAAGATTTCAGTATGGATCTAGGTGCTTCTGGATTCGCAATCCTCCTAGCTGCTAGGAGTGATTTTCAAACCCCTCTTCCTGAAAGACAGTAACAGCAGTAGAAACATAAGTTAGTGGGAGTGAGACATATTTGTCTTTATACAGCAGTAATCCTCTTGCCTGGCCCTTGATACAGCCCCAGTTCCAAATCACTCTGCAGTACCCTGGCACCACGTGCTCCTTCGCACTGAACCAAACCAGATGCAGGGAGACTGAGCAGTGCTTCTGCCCCTGGTTATTTTGAGATTAGCCATCAAAAAGTGCTAAAAAACTTCCTTGAAGAGCCTCAAAGGAGCAGAATCATTATATAATTACAATAAATCTCAACAAAAATGGCTTGTACATTTTAAGGGTTAAAGAGAAAAAAGGATCTTAAATTTCAAGTGACATTACGCAATCAGGCCAAGATTGTTTAATTTACCACATGCTGGTTAATAGCCTGAGAAGACTCCATGTTTCCAGAACTAAAATAAGCTCTTCATTAACAGGGTGATTTGCAGAGAGGCTGTGGGCAGAACTGGCATTCAAGCCATTCAGCTCCCTAGAGCATCCTCCAAACACTTCCTTCCTGCAGTGTGCACTCCTCCTTCCAAGCTCTATTCAGGTTACAAAAAAGATTTTTAACAGGTGAAAAGTTAAAGCAAGTCCAAAATGCAGACTGTCATGACACTGATAACAGAAACAGAGGGTCAAGGAAAATCTCATGTAAGAACATAGTATGAGAAACTTCGTTGTATGTCAAGGCTGAGTGGGAGAGAAGCGATTCAGGGCTCTCAGAAATGCTCAACTTTGCTGTATGCCGAAGCATGTTACAGATTTCTGATTCTGTAAGAAAAGAAAACTACCAGCTATGTGAGTAAAAGGTCTGTTAAGAGAACACAAGGAGAACAAAAGTCTCGGGCAGACTCTAAGGAAGGTCTGAAAGTGTCATAATCCCAACCTGGACTCAGCACTTTCCAAAGATCCTTCATCTCTCCCACCACCCAGAAAGGTCCAGAGGATCTGCTCCGCTGAAGCAGTGTTTGATAAGCTGTTGGGGCACAATGATGGCTTTACACACACAAACTTTTCTGTGTTTTGCGATCACGGCACCAGCTAGAGGCCAAACCAAACTCTCACACGTAAGGAGTTCTCAGACCAGAACTGGAGGGTAGCAGGGTGTAGGGATTTACTCCAACCACCATCTTTTCTCCCAGATAAACATCTCATATTGGGAGCTGCAGGTGTGTGTAACTGTCGCTGTACACCCAGCAACAGCAGCTCCACATGTCTCAGAAGCCCTCTCTGGGTTTGAAGGAGACCTGACATACTGAAGGATTAGTTTATCAACATTTGTTTGTAATGAAGGGTCTAATCTTGAGCTTAGTGAGGAATGAGGCAGAGAATCAAATGTCTCAGTGAAAGCAGGCTTCAGAGTCTGGTTTCACCTAGTTTCTGAACAGCTACTTAAACAATATTCATATTACCTCTGGAAAGAGAAGAGTAACTCTGCACCATACTGTGCCAGAGTTCTATGGACAGCTGTATCTTGAAATGATCGTTCTAATCAGAGGTCACACCGAAATCAAGCAATTGTATTTCAAACTCAAACCATTCTATGGAATGAAAACCAAAGGGCACTTTCACGGCTCTTCCCTCTAATGAACTTCTCCAGATTTTAGAACGTGTTCAGGCCAATTTTCTAAGTAGCTATATTTTTAAATGCATTTCATCTCTGTTTGTATAAAAGAGTCATTACATTAGTCCACAGAAGATCATAAAATTCTTCCCTTCTGTGTCATAAATTTTTAGTTTCTGTCATTCCCTGACATTTGGTGTATGCACTGGCAAATGATACAGCATAATTCATTCACTGTTCACCTTGTTTTGCAAAGCTGTTACCAAAGGAGACACTCAACTTCTGCTAAAAGGCTTGCTAAAGAAATGACTTAAGTAGCACAGACCAAAAATAATTAGAACAAAGTCCTACGGTCTTTACTCTGGCAAAGTTGGCAATAAAATCCATTAAAATCTCTGTGGATTAGGAGCAAGGATTCAAAAGCCATATACAGTTAATGGAAAGATCTTCATGGACTTCAGTAGGGCTTGGATCCAGACTCTTCCCTCTAAGTATTTTAGAAATGAGTTGCAGGTAACAACAAGGAAATCGAGTTTAGAAAGACAGAAAGCAAGATTCAGGACTTGTTCTCCACAACAAAAGAACCTCTCAATATTGAGGCTACAGATCTTGAAGACTGCAACTTTTTTAATCTTATTTCATGCAAACAGTACCTTTGCATTCAGATACCTCTGTACGGTACTCCTCATGGCTGGAGAGGAAACGGTTGAATTTGGGTCTACGCTCCACGCCTGCTGGTGTTGCTTTTTCAGATACTTCTGATTGAAAACTCTGTGAGTGTGACACAGAGGTCTCAAACTGCTTAATCACCTCATCACTGCTGCCTGAAGATGTTCTCTGTTCTTCATCCTCCCCGTAACTGTTTACTGGGAGAAAAATACAACTCGGGCTTTAGACAGTCTGTTGCCCTTGGCCAAGAAGCCAGATGGCACAGCACACTTCTAGCTCCCAGATGTACCTTCTGGGAAGAAAAAGGGGACCAAGGGTTTAGAGAGGACTGGGGAAAGAACTTGAGAATTACCTGCTTCTTCAACCTCTGGAAAACCTGTGAATGTCATATTGTATCAGCAACATTTACATATTATTAGACCTTGCCCACCTTGCACATTACCCTATTTTTTTTTTAAATGAAGGTATTTAACAGAGCAGAACACAAAGTAAGACATGACACACATAGAGAACCACTTGTAAAATCATTAGCATGTGCAAAGGCAAAGTAGTAAGGGACTTGAAAACATGGTCATGCTTTCATCCCCCTTCAGCTCCTGCTAAGGTGGAGAGGGAACTTCTTTTGCACCGAAAAAGCAACTCAGGTGTAACCTTATATCTGGATAACAACATGAACATAACACAAATACAGCACATGGTTAACAGGCACCGCTGACTCCATCTGCCAGCAGCAGAGGAACTCAGGAGACCAATGTAAATTGTAACCTTTAAAAGTGAAGATACGCATTTGAGCACGTCCCTGTAAGTGCCCTTCCCCTCCTGCTACAACACGTGATTTGAATGTGAGATGTCTGCACCCTCATTAGTGCGTGAACACCCGCCAGATGGGGGAAGGAGGGTTCAATACATACTAGAAACTTGGCCTTGCTTTGTCAGGATGAACAGGCAGAGGCATTTTGCTGATGTCCCTGCCCTCAGCATTAAGCAATCACAACAGCAGGACGTTAGACCCACTGTCACGCACAGAGAAGGGAGCGGTGGGGACGATGGGCTGGCGGTGTGTACGTGCACGCCTGCGTACACGCGTGTGAACAAGCCAGCTGCCAAGGGTGGATGGACCAGTGCTTGCTCTTGAGCATGAAGGATATGATGAGGCTGCCAAAACTCTGCTTTGATAATCACTATGGCAAACCCAAGCAGCTGAATAAACGAGCATTGCAGACAAAAGGGTGAAGGGCAGCTTTCTCAGTGGCACTGCCTGGTTTGGGAGGAAAAGCACCTTTTGTTCACCTCAAATCTCATTTCCATCAACCACACAGCTACAGGCGAGGAAACTGGATTCTGCTTTTACACACTGTGTTAGGTTCATTAAAAATGTGCAGTATAAACTTAATGACAAGTGCTATCACTGCTCCATAAATTTATCTGCTGCTGCACAGAAGACAGCACTCAACTCCTTGGGCAGAGAGGACAGAGCAAAGCAGCTGGCAGTACCGAAGCAAACTGCTCCCACCACCAGCCCAGCAGAAGCTGGCTTCTTCCATGCTGCCACGCTGGGAGATTTGACCCTCTGGTCTGATTTGCCACAGTTTGACAAAAAGCCTGCTGTTTCTTCTAGAAAATTGCTCTCAATTGGAGGAAAAAGCTAAGTGTTCCTATTCTGACAAAAATGAGAAAGAGTTTAGACATTAGTTTGTAAATGGTCAGTGATCAGCTATCATAAAAATTGATTATTTTTATGTAAGCTGGTAAAAATAAGTTTCTTTGAATTTTTTTTAAGTAAAATAAAAATTATTTCAAGCTGTATCAACCCTCTGGCTTAAATGTACAATGATCTATCCAAATAATCGAAACACATAAAACTAAACAGCCCTTTTCAGCCAACTGTGTTGTCAATTCACTACCTGCATCCCATACAACCTCTACAAAATTAATTTAAATGTTCAGCAAATGATGGTAAATTCTACTTATATGTGTATATCTTTTGAGTATTTTAAATTAAAAAACATGTGTTCCAGTATAAACAAAAGTCCACTTTTCACTCCAACAGCTTGCCATAAATCCCAAGTAAAAAACCATCCTTAGTAATTAAGCCACATCTTTCACCCATTTCTAGAACAACCACAACATTAAAATCCTGGGTCAATAGGCATGAGGCTGTACACTTAAATAAATGCACATTAATGTAGTGTACAATTCTGGTTATTACAAGTAATTTCGCAAAGGCCACGTGGACGCAGCACTCCTGGACCGCTCCTGTAAGCGTGCTCCCTGGGGTGACCTGCATGCAAGTCCCTGCAAAACAGAGCAGAGCCCTTTTTCTAGGACGAAGGGGAAGGGTGAAGGGATGCAGGGGAGGAGTTTAGCCCAGTTTGATGTATTAGTGGCCGCTTGACTTTGACTTCAACTTTACAAATCCCCAAAGCATGACGGCATCACTTGTTATGACACTGGATGCTGTTTCTTACCAGCGTTTGGAAGCGTACAGGCTAATTAAACGGTGGCACTGGGGAATCTGCAGCAGTTTGCAGCTGAATCTCTGCCTGAGCAGCAGACAGCTCCATGTCAACTTAATATTTCTGTATTAATAAAACTAACTTTACCCAGGGGACAGAAAAACGTTCACCATTCAAATATACAAGTGTCCTGATTAGGAAAGGACAAGGGGGAAACATTTTCTATATCACCATGGAAACTTAAATAAAGGGCCCATAATTACAATCAAAATTCTGGAAAGATAATGAATACATCTTGAGATCTGCAGATGTTGTGGAGCATATACATATTTCTAGCAACTTCAACTCAATTATTTCTATGCAGCATCTGTTTTACAAATCAACTTCCCACTGCTCATAAGGAGGCATGTGGGGTTTTTTTGTTTGGTTTTTTGTTTTTGTTGTTGTTGTTCCCAGAGGAAACAGTGGGAAGGGAAGGAGGGTGACCTCTTTTTCTGGCAAGGTATTTCAAACTACCACTATTTCTTCAAAACTTTCCAATACCCAATCAGTTACAAAGTTGGCTTACAGGCATCCCAATACACTAAGCTAAAATGCATGAAATAAATAATTCAAGAATTCTCTGCAGTGTTACCAAGCATAAAGAATAACTTATCATTTGTTCAAACCTTATCCAAGAAAAAAAAAACAACAAATAAAATACATAGTGTAGGAGTAAAATATAGATGTACTGCATGAGTCCTGTCCACTTGCAAGTTAAAAAAAAAAAAGGCAAACAAAAAACAAACAATCATTTTGGCTGAACAATTCAAAGGTTGCAAATGCCAAATTTCTGCTTTCCTATACATTTAATGCTGCCCTTGTATATCCACTTTCTTCTTAAAGATTTTAATTCTACTTTACGGAAGTCAGTGAGAGTTTCCATGGGAGCATCAATGAGCCCTGAAGGAAGCAGAACTACTATACAACAAAAAAATGTATTTGATCATATAACCAGAGACAATATCATACTTCTATGCATAATGCATACACTACCAGGATCCCAGGAGTGCTCTGTGCTGTGTTCTTTGCTATTATAGAAGCAGTCAACACAGGCCTGGCCTTAAAATTTTCATGATCAAGATGACGTAGAGAAACAGTGATTTGCAGTGGTTCCTAACTCAGCAAAACCCAGAACTGCACACAGAAAGAAAAGGGTTTTTCTCTTGGAAAAGTGGAAAGGCTTGCTGCAAACAACAGGTACGTTAAAGCTTCTCAGAAAAAAAAGAGGAACATTTTGTAAAGGCAACATTTAGCAACACATGCAGAGCTGCTACTACCAATTACCATGCAACTACAGCTCTGATTTGCAGTGTCTTCAATCCGGAGTCATCTTCTTGCTTTTGCTGTCAATCATTTTTCCCCCCTTCCTGTGAGCCATTTCTTCAGTTGGACTCAATGATCTTAAAGGTCTTCTTTTACCAAAATTATTTGATTTGAATTGAGAGCTCAAATGAAAGCACAAAGTAATGCAACTGATTTATGGGTTTGACTGGGGAGGAGAGTACCCCATGCCTTCCTTCATGCTGAAAACTATTTGGATAGTTTTGGATACAATTCAATCATCAAAAATCCTTCTGTTTATAAAACAGAAACAAACTCCAAAACATCCACCTAGACCCTCAAATATACTTAAAATTGATGGAGAATGCACTGTGATACAGTAAACCCATGTTTCATTATGGACAGAGAAACTGTGCACAGTGACTCTGCACCACTGACCAACGCTGACTGGTCATTTACTAATGAACAGAAGGCAGCCTCCACCTGAGCTTCCTCCTTGCAACCAGGCCCATGTGGTTTTGTCTCCTTCTGGTAGGTATACCAACCAGGGAGCCACTTAGTGCCCAGTGGTAAACATAAGGTCCATCCCTCTTTGCTGAGTGACAAGTGACAGCATCTTGCTTTTGCAACCTGTCAATCTCTACCTCTTCATTTGCCCTCACTGCACGACCAAACCAACTGGGAGCTCTCTGAGGAGAACACACTTGGGTGATGAAGGCAGAAAGAATTGCGACTTGGCAGGGGACATTTCCAAGAAAAAGAAAAAAAAGGCAAACAAGAAAAGTCAGAGAGTAATCAGAAACAAGTCATTATTTGGTTCTGACCATCAAGCACCTCCATAGCCAAACAATACAGCAGTCAGAGCAATAAACTCCAATTCTGCACACTGCTGTGCAAAGAAATAGAGAACTGCCCACAGCAAACAGCATGAAAATCAACATCTTTTCCTGTTGGTTTTTTCCTACTCCCAAATTTGGATTTTAAAAATAGGAACAAGGGATTCGGCTTCAAACTGACTCTCACTTTGCTGCCTAAGGTTCTTCCATAGCTGAAGGAAATGGCAGCCAAGAAGCAGAAGCACAAACAACCCTGATTTTCCCAATCACCTACTTTACATTTTACATGTAGGGTAAGCATGAGTCAGGCTTCACTTATGCTACTGCATTTTATTAGCACAGGCCCAGGATTTGTGGAGAAGTGAAAGAAAAAAAGAGATTACACACCATAGGAGACACTGCTAAGCCAGGAAAACCCCTGGTGTGGATGCAGTTACATTCATGAGTCAGCCTGCACTCCTTTGCCAGCCCAGGTTAGGTTGCTTGAAGAAAACATGCAGCTGTAGAGGCAGAAAAACACCTTCTGTCAGCAGATGCTGTGTCCATGCTGGGGACACTGCAGGGCACAGGTGTAGCTGTGTATGCTCTGGGGTGTGGGGCTGTAAATGCTCGTGGGCTCGGAAACTAAACAAACTGCTGGATCCCTATGGCCAGCGAGTTGGAAAACACTGTCCTTTCCTTCCAACAAATACTAATTTTCACATTATTTTTATGACAGCTTTCCTGGTAGCTTTCATACCAGGATGGGCTGAATTCCCCATCAAATGCCTCTTCAACTTGTTTGCTTGGCTTGGATACTCCTCCCTCTAATGCAATGGAGCCACTTCGTAAGCTCCCTCCACTACATTGAAGGAAATGTCTCTGAATTTGCACTACCTTCTTCCAGAAAATGGCCTTCCACCTAATAGAAATCAAACTAGCCAAGAAAATGCCCAGGAAACCCAGGACACTTATTCTTGCTCCTCTTTTAAGCATAGTTTTGCTACGACACACTCACAACCCGCTAGACCCAGCGTATGCACACTCATTACAGTCCATTCACAGCCCCCAACGCTGTAACCACTGGCTTCACACCCACAAGTCCTTGTCTGCTGATTAACAGGGTGGAAATCAACTCCCTCGCAAAGATACTTGTTTGGGGTTGCTACGGATAACAACTGCATTACAACAAGGCAGATATTTATTTTCCCATTGATTTTTCTAATTGAAACTTTCTGTTTGCTACCAGAGGGTTGATTCACCACAGCTCCCCTTTACCACTGCTGTACCACCACGGTTTCCATGGCACTCCTGGGAAAATCACAGACTTCAGCAGCAGCAGTGGGTGAACATGTGGTGCAACAAGACTCACATGAGTTCAGGACCACAGCTGTCACACAAAAGGGATAACTCTGTCCTCCTTCCTTTTCCCTCTTGCCCTTGTTTCAGTTTTAGCAATCATGTGGACAACTCACCTGATTCAAAGGTAATAGGGAAGGGGTTGGTAACTCTCAGCTGAAGCAATAAGCTGGTCCGGTTCACCACACAGTGGCACACTTCTGGGGCCAGACACGGGAAGTAGCACAACTGTGTGATCAGGGAAGGAGAAGATATCCCCACTGCAGTTTTACATCAGCTACTGACAATCACAAAACTGCACCCTCAGGCCCAATGGTTTTATAGCTACATTATTTACTGCAATAAGCCTAGACCCCAAAACTGACCCTGTGACACAGAGTTTCAGCAAACCTCAGTGCTCTCATTAATCCAAACCAGGGCTTTCTCTCCAGCACCACCACTCTCATATTATTTGCTGGAAAATACTCCCCCACAGATTATGCTGCTACGTATAGACCGTATGGGCTTGGATTTCTCTCACTCTGAGGAGAGAACTGTCTCCATGTGCCCAGCTTGCGTGGGCAAGCACTCACGCCCCGTGCAATGAGTCTCTCCAGGGATGCTTTATCTCACATGGATACTGAGCTCTCTAGACAGGGGACCACATGCCTGAACATCAGGGAACTTGTAGGTAGGGTGATGAAGCCATGAGAGCTATTTTCACGGTCATTAGAAAGGATTTTCTACAGATTATGCTATGGACTGGTTTAAGATTCAACCCAAGTAATTCATGTTGGTCTACAAATAGGTACTGATGAAGCCCTCCCTCAGGAGGAGGAGACTGCAGGAGAATCACAGAAACAGTATCTGCAGAGATACAACCCAACCACACCTTCCTCATTACAGGAAGGTCCACACAGCCCAACAATGCCCTTCACTGTCTACAAAACTGCACATTTTTCCCTCCATGACTGCAATCTCCCTCTTTTCATTGCAGTCTTTCCCCTTGGTTACTAAAACTGTTTCAGCAGTCTATGAGGCCACTCAAAATGATGGCTGCTGCCAACAGGCCATCACAACAGCCATAAATGAACTGGGCACATGGAAGTCATATCCACACCTCTATCAGGCAAGAGGTGAGGACCAACACCAGCTCACCTTTTGGCAGAGCGATCCCATCTCACATAAGCTTACATTCATGGTTTTTGAGCTGTTAACCAATGTACAGAGGCTAGGAGGAAACAGAGAGGAAACAGAGATGGATTACCCATGCTTCCAAAAGTCCTAATGGTCATTCATTTCTGCAAGCATTTACCTGTCATCATGGGTTTGCATAAGTAGCCTTCTACAAAGTGGGCCAAGCTATCAACAACTGCAACTGGGAAAAAAAAAAAAAGGACAAAAAAAAAGGACAAAAAGTACTACTGTTTGTATCAGCACACAGAAATACTATGTTCCAGCTCTGCAGAGTTCTGCTAGTATGCCTGCACGTAACCTCCACCACAACACAATGAGATCATTCACACCTGCCTCGCCTGTAGTAGGAGAGGGAAGGTGAGGAGGCAGGGTTTCTAGGAGAGAGGCAGCACTTCCCAGATGCTGCCAAGATGCTGTTTATTGGTAAATTAAGCCTCTTGAGTCCTAAACAACCTTCCCAGAGGAAGATAAGAGTCGCAACTGCCATATGGGGAGTGGGAAGAGGATGCCACTTAGCAAAAGTGGATCAGAAAATACATGCACAAACACACACGCTCACACACACAATTTGTTCTGTAACTGCAGTGAATGGCAAAATCCATTTCTTCCTCTCAAATACATCCTTCTCTGTACAGCTTATGCAACCTTCTAGATGGCAAGAGCAGATGACAACTACTCCTGAACAGAGCATCCTTCCTCATGGTCCCTAGGGAGACAGGCACAAGGAAGTTCTGACCACCAGACAAGGAACTTGATGAAAACACAAAACTACTGAGCTACTGTGGGCTTACAAAGATACTATGTCTAAAACCACCAACTGAGGATGAACAACAATGTTGACAGGCCCAAGACAGAGCCCACAATGGTAACACCTTTGAAAATTTGTGTTTTGAACCACTCTTTGGCTTCACTCCTCCAGCTATAAAGCTGACACGTCACAATCCACCCTCCTTTCAGGGCCACTGTGTACTCTCATCACCACCTATGTTTCGCACCATGGATGAAGATCCCTTATAATTTGAAACTTTGAAAAGAGAGAACTGAAAAGGAACACCTTCACAAGGACAAAAGTCTGTGCACAAACACTTTCTGAGTGGTTCTGAATTTCCCAGAGAGAAATTTCCCACTTCATTTTAGAAAGCTGTGGACTTGTGCCCCATTCTTTAGAGACCAGATGCATATCCCCAGTCACATTAGTGCTTTTTGCCACTCGAGCAGCCAGGAGCATTTTCTGTGAAGTGCTTTTGTCCACTGTCTGTCTTTGTTTTCCTTCACTCAGTCCTGGTGGTGCTATTGATTCAGTGTAGCCTTTTTAAATGTCCTGCTTCGAGCACAGGTGCTGGTTTTTATAGGGCTACATTCTGGCTAGAGCACTGGCTGGCTCCATAGCCAGAGAGGTGATAAAATTCATCAACACTTAGGATCTTTACATGGAAACCAGCCATCTATCTATTTTAGTCTCAGGTTCAAGCAGAAGTTTTATTTATCACACAAGCAGCATCTTTTTGTTACAGGTATATTTTGCTATATGGGTTTACAGGACCTAATGAAAACTCACTTCTTGCCTGGGGAATTCATGGCCGCATGAAGGGTCATTTACTGAGGTCAGGAATGTTCATACACAGCAGAAAGAATAATTTCCTCTACTACACATATTACCAGCAAAAATCAATGACCCCTGTTAAGCTGGAGGCCAAGGTAAGTAAATGCAATAGTGCTTCCTAGTTTTAAAAACTCCCAGAGGCTCAGAGGCATGCCCCCCCTTACACATGTACTGGGGATAACTACCTAGCCACCTAGACAAGATTCCTATTAGGACACCAAACTTCCTTGTATTCCAGGGTCAAAAAAATTTATTTTAGTGCAACTGAAATGCAATTGTTAGCTAGCACTGAGATTATCTAATTGATGGGAAAAAATCTCCAAAGACTTCATGCAGTTTTAAGTGTAGTGCTCACCTGTAAACTACACCAGTGTTACGAACACAGCGTCAGGCAACTCGGGAGACTCTTCAGTCACAGAACTTGTGGTGCAAAAATAGTTCAGCTCTGATTCAGAAAGACTCAACTCAGCTGGTGTGTCTGTCCCCATGCCTTTTCAGAGCAGTGTCTGCTGAAACTGCTAACTTAATGGTCACTTTGACTTTTTGTTTGCAAAGGACAGGGGCCCTGAGGAAGAAGTGGGCACAAGGATTGCTGCTTTTCAACTTTTTCTTTATTTTTTTCTTTCTTTTGCTTTGCTTCCTGAAGGTTCAGGCTGGGAAGCAGATGGACTGCCCAGCTCTACCCCTCTGCTTGCAGTGCACTACTTTTAGAAGTGGCTTATTGCTCCACTGCTTTTTTTTTTCTTTTTCTTTCAATTCTGCAGCCAAATGTGCAATGATGGATTTGGCAGCCACACTCTCACCAGCCACCCCCAGTCAACGGATCAGCAGTATCTTAGCCGCGGGGGGATGCAAAGGCTGCTCCCTCCTTGTTCTGCAATAGGAGACAGTTTCTCCATCAGAAACACTGAGGTTAGAAAATGAAGGAGGGTCACAAAGAAGCTGCAAGATCAAGTTCAAGTCTATTTGCAAAATTCACAACTACACGATGTGCAAATGGTGCCAGGGGTCTGCGTGCGTAGAAGGCTCTGCCTTCCCACCATTCACCTCTCAAACCAAACACCTGGCGTTACAATATCTCCTGCTGAACTACCTCCTCATTTTTAAACTGTGGATCAAAACCATCCAAAGTGAAAAAACTTTTCCCTGCACTTGTGTGAAACCTTGGCACATTACTTGTATCATTTAAGTACAGACCAGGACTCAGCAGCAGCCCAACCTGCACCCTGCTGATTAGCTCACAATATCTAACAGACGTTTGACTTAAGAACTCAAGAATTTCATTGCTCAAAAACTTTATTGGATCCCTAAGCCTAAAAAATCATTTTCAATAATGTGTGTGCTGCTTTGGGGCCTCAAAAAAGCTACTCTGGGAGCTAGGAAACATTTCCTAGGAGGCAAAAATGTGATCAAAAACATATTTGATAAAAAGGAGAAGGGGTAATGATGGTTTTTAACTTCAATTTTATTTAATTTCATCTCAGAAGCATGCTCTAAGTTTAAGAGAGGGGAACAACTATTGGATTTTGGTTTGCATCTTTTTTAAAACAAAATGATTCTCATATAGGGCTTGTGGGTTTTTTACCCCTAAACCAAATAAACTATATATTGGAATGACCTTGTAACGGGTTTCTGTGGCTCTTTAATCACCAGTGGCTGCTAAATGAAGCATATCTATTTTCTCTGTTACATTACTATTGGCAACCAGGTCTTCAGTAAGTGCCCAGAAATATTTCCATGGCAACAAAAAGCATTCAGTATTGCTACTGTTTTGTGCCAATTTAGCTTTAAAATATTCTATTGTGGAGAGAAATATGGTACATTAAGTGAAATAAAGTCAAGATGCAATGTTCTGAAAAGAATATAAGGATAAACAGGAAACATGTATATTGTAAAAATGGGGAAAAAAATGCCAAATGGAAGAGAAAATGTTCAAAGCTAATATTGATGCTACTGAATGCCTTTGCTGAATGTCAGCAAGTCCATATGCTCGCTTACATTTTCACTTAGGGTTAGGTAACAAAGCTAACAGAAGCAAGAATACCTCAAACATCTTCTCTTGATCATTTTAATCCATGACTGAAATTTTAAGTTGCCAGGGCATTACAGGCTCTCTGCATGTCTAGGTTACCATCAGAAGAGTTCATACTCTTGATGTTAGAGAATGAATCTATAAGGAAAAATAGGAAATAAAGAGCTGAAAAATTAAATACAAAGAGCATGTGTGTGTTTTGGAAGTGAAGGGTCACTTAGAAGAGCAAAATGAGTTCCTCCACATCAAAGATCTTGTGGAAGACATTTTCAAATCACAGTTAAGCACTTTCTCTCCTAGGCACCAGCAGTGCAGGTGCTGGGGAGCTCTGTAAGGCCAGCTTCAGTCCACAATGGCTCCAGACAGCTTACTGAGAAGGAAAGCATATAAATACTAAGAGAGAGTCCAACAGCAACTTCATCAGTACCTGTTCTCAGCTGGGACAGAGGTTCAGAGTGATCCTGTCCTTTAGCTGCAGTGATGGGTTACTCTGGCATCTGACTGTCACTCTATGTGTCTCTCACCAGGAAAATTCATCTGGTCCACCAAATGCTCCTAAGGACCCTCTTTCTCAGTCGTCCCTGCAGACAAGATTGCAGGTGAGAAACTGCTCTGACACTGACAGCAGCCCATTCCTGGTCCCCATTTCCCTGAGGGTTCACCACCTTTTCTCCCATCCACTCTCTAGAGTGGATGAATCTAGAGATTAATTCTCTAATGTGAACAAGGGTCTAGTTCAGAGACAGGATAAAGATCTTAGCAGGGCCTGCAGTGATAGGACAAGAGGTAATTAATGGTTTTAAACTAAAAGAGGGTAGGTTTAGACTAGGTATAAGGAAGAAATTTTTTACAATGAGGGTGATGAAACAGTGGCACAGGTTGCCCAGAGTGGTGGTAGAAGCCCCATCCCTGGAAACATTCAAGGGCAGACTGGGAAAGGGCTCTGAGCAACCTGATCTGGTTGAAGATGTCCCAGCTCACTGCAGGGGGATTGGACTAAATGGCCTGGAAAGGTCTGTTCCAACACAAACTATTCTACAATCTGGAGGTCACCATCGGTATAACACGAAGGCTGCCTTCTCTGAGGAGCCCCAGGATTTGCCATGAATTGCTCTAACAGCCCCCCTTGGTGGTACAGGCTCTGCAGAAGACAAGGTTGCACCCTGGATAGCACTTGTCCAGGAGGACCCATGGCCTGAGCATTCCCTGGAAGGACACTACATGCCCTGTTCCACAGCGTTTGTGCACACACGGGACACATAATCCAAGCACACACAGTAAATCCAGCCCTGCAGCATTGACTTGGTGCCCATGAACAAGCCCTGTGGTCAGGATATCACACAGGCAATGTATAGAGGTACCAGAGGGTATGGGATCTGTACAGGTTAGAGCTTGTGCTCCAGGAGATACAGCTCTGGGGTGACTAACCTGGGAATGGGCAATCATTCATTTGGAATATGAAACAAGCAGTCCCAGTCTGGGAGACAGAACAGCTAGACCAAAAGCTCTTTTTAATTACCTACTCCCTGGCCATAACAGTGTGAGGAATAGTAATAAAGAAAGGAGCTAATTTTAACATTCATTAAAGAACACTGTCAAGGTTTATACCCTCTCAGTCTGATATTCCTATTAAATTAAAAAACAAACAGGCTGATCTGCCGCAGTCTGCACAGAAAAGGCTAAATGTGTAAGATTTCCCTAGAAGCCAAGAGTGATTAAAAGCTCTTGGTCATTATAAACCAAACATTTTCAAGAGCATCTACTGCCTACTTCAAAAAAAGGAATTTAGATATTTGAAAGCAAATTCTGGTGTTCCTCAGTGAGTCTCAAGTTCTTCATCAGCTCCATATTGTAGACCCACTCCCCCGACCCCTTTCCTCCCTTATCCCCCCCTTCCTAGGACGTTCGTAACGAGTGGCTTTAACTCAGCAAGACCCAAGGATGGTGTCATCAAGGACTGCAGCTTTCCTGCTTGTGCTTTGGGATATTACATCTCCATCAGTCCTCTGTGACCCAGGTAACTTCCAGCCACCTTTACGGCAATATTTAGCGAGTACAAGTCACATGGCTGAAACTGAGTCCTGAACACAGTCACCTGAGAAGCTGTTCATGTCACTTAAAGATCAGAAGTCATAGTTAGGCCTATTTAAAACTGAAAATATCAAATTCAGTTCTCCTTCCCATAATCTCCTGCCTGCTGTCCTCTTCAGTCTTATTTGAAAAGCCTGTGGGGGTGGTGGGAGGGGAGGAAAGCGATTTGGGAGCCTTTCATCCATAAAATCATGAGATATGGCTGGCTTTTTAGTACAGCATTTCACAGCACATGGCACAGTAACATCTTGAGATTCCTGGCACAAAGAAACAAGTTTGAGATTATATATAACTTTAATAGCAATGACGCAAAGGCAGATGGTTCTCAAAGCAAAGGCTTAAGGCTAAACACTCCTTCTGAAGGGTCCTGCTACCAGAAACAAAACATGGGGGGAGCAAAATACTCCTTGCTACAGCAACAGGGTCTGATTGCCTTCTGACACATGGCATTTCACCCTGGAAATTTCCACTTATTTCAGTGAGATTAGTGTCAGAACGAGAGAAGAATTGGAAACAGAAAATGAAAGGTTAGATTTTTCTTTGGGATTTAGGGAGTTTTATTATAGCTGTGGGGAAAAAAAAGACAACACAGAACATAATGAGCAGATTAGCAACTAAATCAAATCAATACCAGAAAAGAGAGGCCTGGGTAATACTGTCAGGGTGTGTGCTGGCTGCTTACCTGCAAAACTTGCCTTGCCATTTTTACTTTTTAAGGAGTCATCCAAGCTGAGGTTGCACTCATGATCTCCCATCCTCAGAGAGGGCTCGCCTTCTTCCTCAGCGATGGGAGGAAGCTGATCAAGCAGCTGGAGACTTTCATTTGTCCAGAAGGATCCATTGGCTGCCAAAGATCTGGTGCTTTCAACACATTGCTCTGGTAAGCTGCTGGTATTTTTAACCTGGTTTTGCCCCTGCAGACCCATGTCAGAGCCATGAGGGAGGTCTTGTGAAGCAAGATCAGGACCCCTAATGTGACCATCTTCTCTAGGATATAAGTACTCCTCATCCCAGAGGTCCAGGTGTTGTTCATCATCTGATGCCTCCGAATAATCCTCATAAACTCCTCCATTATTCTCCAAGTCCCGGTTCCTCTCTTCTTCTGACTTACGACCCACTCCACTCAAATTCAGCAGTGAAGCTGATATAGAGTCTCCTGCTTGTTGGATAGCTTCGTATATTTGAGACATCCAAGAAGACAGTGGCTGAAGGAAATTCTGAGCAGCCTCAGAAGCCATGTTTAACACTATGCCAGTATCTGGTGATCAGTTGTTCAGCTTTGCCAGCATGTCACTTATAATTCAGGCAGCTACAGAATAAGCACCATAAGAGATTACTGTAAATTGCTTGTCCATCAACACCTGTCGACACACTATCTACATAAGATGTCTAGAACTAAGAGGAGAAATGGAAAAAACACTTCTACCCATTGAGAATACCACTAGAAATCCAGAAATGATGGACAAATTACACACATTCCTGCAGAGATCTGGAAAGCTTTCATTCAATTGCTAAACCTTATATGAAAACAAAAATATAGAACATCAGAACAGAAGTACCTTTTCTGAAGCGCACACATTCTGGTTACAGCTGCCAACAGACCTGGTGAAAAAAGTACAAAATCTTCAGTCAAAAATCAGAAATAATCTGGCCCTGACTTCCACTATATCCTTAGCATTAGCATGTCCAGGTGGGAAGACTGAAGGGTGGAGAATTTGAGGAGAATTATATTTTGATTTATAAAAGTGACAGGCCTAAGGCATGCAGAACCAGCCCGTGGCAGACAACTGTCTCAAATGCTTTGCTCCAGAAAGGCTCTGAAGCTCTCTCTGCCCAGAGTAACACAGGGCTGTTTTGCCCTTCAGAGAAATTGAAACAAAAAACCAACCAAACAAACAAAAAACCACAAAGAAACCCCAACAAAACAGAGGGAGTGGAATAGTGTAGGTATGAAATTATTGGGAACAGAAGCAAGTTAACAAAAGCATTGGTATCATGTCAATATAATATGTTTTCTCAAAACTTATCTAAACCCAAAATAAAAACATAACTTGCAGAAAGTTAAGGCACCTTTTTGATCAATATGCATCTTCCCACATCATCACAAGACAGATATTCTTTTAGGAACTCTGAGAAGCAGGAGAAGCCTAAAATAGGATGATGGGTTTAGGAAGAAAGAATTAAATAGTTGCAGATTTTAGGCTAAAAGACAACTAAAAAGAAGCAGAAAGAAGCTTCAGAAATTAATTATCAGTGTCTTCCTGAATTTAGAGGTCTAGGAGCAATCAAACTGTGAAAGGGTAAATGCAGTATAAGCAGCGAGGAAATAAGCTCAGCAGCAATGTGTGTTACCTTGTTGAAATGGTCTTCAGAGAAATGTAATGGGAATCATAGTGATTTGGATTTTTAAATGGAGCATGGACTAAGGAGATCCTACCTTGCTTGGTGAACAGCTTTTTGACAGATGAGATCAGTGATCTAGGAGTTGTTTACCTTTTGAATCACTTATGCCAGATAATCTTGTTCAGTGATGCTGACTTGCACTGCAGACACTTCCAACAAGTTTACTATCAGCTTCAGTGTGCACTAAGAATTACAGTCCTAACAAGGGCAGTAAATGAATGTAGGTTACTAAAGCCATTTTAAAAGCTGAAGACTGTTACAAACTCTCTGGGCTTGGGGGACACACTGTTCCAGCATCCACCTGTCAACTGCTGGCCTCTGGTTCAGCCTCTGGGACATGGGGAATGCTCCCTGCCATGCATTAAATCTTTGGGAAAGATCAGACAATGTCATGGTGTAACCTCCCAAGTGAGCTGTTCCCTTGGTTGACTCATCCCTTTCCAACCCTGTCCAGTGATGTCTCTCTGCTTTGTGCAACTTATTCACTCATAGACCTAAAGTGATTACATACTCCAAACAGCACATTTTCAGCATAATGCAGATTTGCTACTGGTAAATCACAGCACCAGAGAAGTCACTGGGAGGAGGTGATACTTGTAACAGTGACATTCTCCCAGGCATGGAAGGAGATAAATTAGGGTGGGTAAGTAGGGGATACTGGATACATTTTTAACCTGTTATTTATTTATAGGCAACAGCAAATGAATGCCTGATTTCTGATGAAAGAAGTTCACAATGCTCTGCCCCCACCTCAGCAGCAAGATATGTGACAGCAGTAGCCCTTGGAGGGATGCAGGCATCCAGGAGTGATAGCTAACCAATGCAAATAAAACATATGGGTGCTAAAATGAAGCGCTGATCTGTTCTAAAAATCAACAGAACATAGACTTGTGATATTTGCATAGGGAATAATTAGCTTCTCTTGTTATTAGATTTCAGAGCTAACACCCAATTGGTCCAACAGAGCCATCCCACTTCTCCCGGATGCTGTGGCTGACTGCACCACGGCTCAGGAAAATTTCATGGTCCTGCACAAGAGATTCCTCATGAGGGAGGTTGGTATCACAACCATAAAGACAGAAGGAGTTTTTCAAGGAGAGCTATTACTTTAGTCACAGAATTAAAGCAGGGATCTAAAGTCAGGGCTTGGATGTGATCACCCAGATGTACGAAGAGGCAGATAAGACTTGAACATGCTTCTTTCAGGTAACAAGTAGTTTCCTCGATCATCTTGCTATAAGTAGGCTGGGCAGAACCATGATGCATACACACATGTATACACACATCCACAATTGTACCCAAGACCTGGAAATTTGTCTGGATTAAAGCTGAAGAATCCCAACAAATGGTTTCATTGCAGTTTATAGACAATGGATAGACATTGTCTATTTTTTCACTGAAAAAATCTGAACTACTTTGCAGTAACACCTCCAAGACACCTGCACAACTTGCAGTCCAGTGCCTACCTAATCCCTACGGGCAAAAGAAATGCAATTTCCAGGGTGCTTTGCTCTGTTCACCCTTTGCTTGGCTTTTTCTCCCATCCTCTCCCTCTTACCAAAGACTCCACAGTCAGTGATATGCTGAACAACTGGAGTTCAGCTCAATTATAAATCACTTATTTTTGGTCTTACAGCAGATGGATAAAATGTGTAACAAGCTGCAGACAAGTTTAGGCGGGCAACATTTTTACAAACTCAACAGAGGATCAAAGAGGGCTGAGCTCTGTTACAGGCTTGCTGTTTCCCAGGAGCTCTCTCCCTTAATTAGCAGGCACTGCTCTAACCGGGTGTTTATGATACATTTCACAACATGGCCTTTTCAACATAACGGATTCTTACTTTTGAATTCTCTAACAATTTTGACTTGCATTAGGAAAAAAAAAATAAATAAAAGAACTGAGAAGAGCATTTAAAATGTGTGGGAAATAAAAATCCATTTCTTTTTAAAAGCATTCATCAAAAAAGAGAGAGAAAAAAAAACTGTTTAGCAAATTCACTTCAAGTTCCATCTTCTAAAAGTAACCACAAGAATTTTCACACTGAATCGCCTGCTTAACTCAAAGTTGTTTTGGTTTTTTTTTTTTCCTCTTGGAAAATCAGATAGCTAAAAGGATCAATGTTAAGCCTCTCACAGAAACCATCATAGCCTTTACTACAATCTATATTCCCTTGTCTTGATAGGATCATTATTCCTGAGTAGCGTTCCCATTGAGAGGTGCAATTACTTTATGGCTAAAAAAAGAAGTCTATTAGCAGAGTTTCAAACACTACCACAATGCAGAGGTTTGTAATATTAGCAAAGTGTCTTTCAATCTTCTTGATATGCAGGCTCCTAAAAAAATTGCCATCAGATGTGCATTTCATACAATGATTTCCCTTATTCAAGCTCTTGTAGAGCGTAGGCACAAACTTCCTTTTCTTCAGTCACTTTTTGTGTAGTCCTTGCAAAAGTTTTCTGTCAAACTCCTCCCTTGTAAGGAGGCTTGAGGACCACAGGTTGAAAACATTGTCCCAGCACATAATAACTAAACAATTTACAAGTGAGTGTTTGTTTCTGAAACACTAGATAAGCAAGCAAGTTGCTTTTTTAGCAGTTTGGTCAAGTTGCTGAATACAACTGGCGACAACTGAATCTCTGAGCACTGTGCTAGGTCACCAGTTTAGACAGCCACACTACTACCCAGAAGAATGATTTCTGCCTTCCCCACTTGTCAGAAATGTTAATTAAGCCATTACTAATGATTTACCTTTATTTCCTGATCTCATACAGAGAGCAGCAGCCCCCATGCCCACCTGGAATGCCATGGATCATATCCATGGACAGGAGTTTATTTGTGTGCACACCTAGGAAAAGCAGTGTCATAGATCCACCATGAAACCTTCCTCCAAGCTTAGAAGAGAGATCTAAACCAAGATGTGAATCTAAACTGATGCCCAGACCATCAAGGGTCAGCACAAAAGGCTAGTCCATTTTGCTGTGCATGAAAGGAGGAAGAAGGGAGGGTTTGGAGAGCTAAGGTGATTTAATAACTCTTCTGAAGCTATTGAAAACTATAATGAGCCTGATCCTCCCTGTAGAGTGGAGCCCAATTAGCACACGTGTAAAACAGCAGAGGGGAGATTAGAAACATACTCTGTTGAAGGCAGGCAGCAGCAGCACTGGGCCAGGAAATCCTCTGTCCTAGTTCCGGGAACAATCTGGATTCTGGTCCTCCTGTAGTTGCCAGAATCCCATTTAACAAGATGCCAGCAAAGTCCTTGCATCCTCACAGTGAAGGATAACCAAACATTGCTACAATGATGAAACTGTATTTCCAGTTAATATTGTCACAGTGCCAAAACCAGCCTGTGCACTTGAAGTTGTTCAGTTGATTGGAGCCTCTTGCAGAAGCATTATGAGGAAAGTTCACCCACAGCACCCAAGGTTCACATCAACTGTGAGCATCACTGCTGACCAAATCTCCCTAAGGTAAAACAAAACAGAAATACAGAACATCTTGGTACATTTTTGGCCTATGTGCCACAAGAATGCTATTTATGTAGCTGAATCTAATAAAAAATAATAATAAAAAAAAGACAGAGGCACTTTCCAAGTGATTACGTGCTCTGTAATAATTGTTTTCAGCTGATGATTCAGAAATTCCAGGGCATTCAAGGAAGATCTAATAGTTTATGCCAATAAATTACACACATCTCATTAGAAACATTAATGGGTTACAAATCAACAAGGCAATAAACCCACTGCTGCAACGCATTGGTTCTGCAAGTCCTAAAAGGGTGAAGTGAAAACAAAGATGAGATCAGACAGACAGCAATGCACCCTGCTGCATGGGGTTTAGCCTACGCAGAGGAAGCCTGCAGACTTATTCCTCACTCCCAAATCATCTCATGTCTTTGCAGGCAGCTTGCTACTAGTGATGCTGTGCCAAATTAGTCGTAAAAATTGATACCCAAATGACAGAAGTGGTTTTGATCAGGGTATTTAGCCCCATGGTGTCTCCTCCTTTCTTCCCATTCCTTTGTCACATGCTCTCCTTTTGTCAAAAATAATGGCAACAATTACTGATCCTCACAGCCTCAGTGGGATGGGGAGAAGAGGAAAGGAATAGAAGAAAAAAAGAATTATGTAAATGTGACATTAAACATTGAAAACTGTAGAGCCTTTTTCAAAAAACCCAATTAAGTCCTTCCCCCCCCCAAAAAAAAAAGTGTTCCTGAAGACCAGCATCCAAATATTATGCTCAGAAGCTCCACCAGCAATGGGGCTGAGGAGCTGAGGGTGATTTCCTATCCTGACTACTTCACACCTTCATTTTTGCTTAGACTGTGAGACCTCCTGAATTCAGAAGTGTATTCATTTCATGTAAGTCCAAGGCACTCACAAAAGTGGGAATCTGTGACTACAGAGACAGACACTATTGTCAACAAAACATTAATACAAAACTTAAGGGAATTTTCAGGAGGAAGAAAATTAAAACACATTCCTTGACCACAATATTTGGCCTGGATATATTGGAGAGCCAGATCCTGCCTTGGCACTGGTGTTAAGTCCAGACTCATTCCACTGGAGCCAGTCACATCCTCCAAATCAAAATAAGGTCCTTTTGTGTTTAAAGAGCCACTTGTCACCACAGGCACAAAAAATTAACAGTTCTGTGCCAAGTGGCAGTACAAAAAGCAACCATGAATAACTTTAATTATTTATACTTCTCAAACTGAGGGTTACAAAAAGGGCATAAAGACAGTCACAGATCACTGGAGTATTAGAAAAGAGGTATTAGTAGTGGCAACTGTTCTCTTTCAAGGTAAAGGAATGAGAAACATCTGTAATTACTGGATTAGGGGAATGAAAGAAGAAACCTGCAGTCAGATATTACAGCACGTTGTGTAATTGAGCTGCTGTCATTTGTCGGCTTGCATGAAGACAGAAGAGCCAAAAGGAAATCACAAGTTCAAAAGCCTGGAGAAACACCAATTTACACCACACTCGAAGCCACCCACCTGTGCTGTCAAGCTGTTGCACAGAGCAGCCCCAATAGACCCAGTCTCCACCCCGCCTGCAAACACGCACCCAGTCTGCAGCAACTGAACAAGCCCGGGTCAATCAGAGCAATTACTTGCATGGTAATTAGCAGTGGGAGAGCATGTCTAGCTGCTTAACACAATGAAGATATTTTAGAAACATTTTGAGGAGTCACCCAGTTACTGTTACTCCTTCTTCCCCCACACACTCTCCATCCATAGAGAGCCTATGGAAATTGCTCTGCAGGGACACCACCGAGCAGTGCAGACAGCGCTGCTTGGGAACCACAGCCCTGAGTGGCAAATGCAGCAGATGATTCTTCCAGGTTGCCCAGAGAAGCTGTGGATGTCCCCTCCCTGGAAGTGTTCAAGGCCAGGCTGGATGAGGATTTGAGCAACCTGGTCTAGTGGAAGGTGTCCCTGCTGATGGCAGGGGGGTTGGAACTGGATGAGCTTTAAGGTCCCTTCCAACCCAAACCATTCTGTGATTCTATGATTATCCATTCCTGGTTATCCATCTTTGTGTGCACACATGGCTAAGGCCATAGCTCCCATCTCCTTTCACTTCTGCTAAGTCAACCACCAGTCCAGTTGGACATGCTGGGAGGCTTAGGGGTCACAGGGAAAACCAGACTTAGTTTCAAATGACTTTAAAGAATTCAGAGCCATAGATCTGAGCAGGGAGTTGTCCCTACAACTTAGGAACTACTCCCTCAGCTACTCTTATCCTTCATTTAATTCAGCCTTGTTACTTTCTAACGTCTAGGGCAGGCATCGGTGGCAACAGCCACACTGTCCCTTGTCCAGCCACTTCTCCTGCCAGCCTCTATTGAAGCAATCCAGAGAAAAGAAATTTAGAACAGTGGCTTCATTTGGGCACCAAGAAACTTTCCTTTCAAGAGCTCCTCTCCCTCCTGCCACTATCAGGTCAAGGAACCTAACACGCTGCCTGAGCTATGTATCTCAACTAGGTGACATGAATAACCCCAGACTCATTTCCAATCTGCACCTTGCCAAGGACAATGAACCTAGTGGTACTTGGCATCAGGATTATAAGAACAACCACAATTCTATCTCTTTGGAGAAGGACATTCCTGGGCTTCCTATGACTTCCTACACTGTTGGAGAAAGCCAGTCTGCTGCACACACCAGACTGGTACTGTCACGCTCACCCACGTTACTTGTTTCTAAACATGAAGCCAAGCCTCTGCTAGCATATGGTGGTCCCACACGCTTCACGTGACAGGTCCCCAGTGCCTGGATGGGCTCAGGGCTGCACTGACAAAGCAAGGTCAACATCCAGGCAGCACTGCTAACATTCCTGCCTTTGTTGAGTGCTGTAGGTGTTGATGCTTTCCTTAAAGCCTCAGCTACAGGAGATGAGTGGCTTATATAAGAACTGCATCTCTATTTATTTGAAGTGTGCTGCTAGCCCCAGAGGCTAGAGCAGTGGCTGTGCACAACAGCTTGAGAACATGAACTGAAAGCACTCTTCAGGCTGATAAGACAGAAGGGGAAGATGGGAAAAAAAACGTTTCTTCAAATCTCATGATGTTTGAGGTGATTTCATATACCAGGAGTACACGCTTAATGTTAAGTGTTCAAGGCAAGGCACAGCTGGAATATTTTTGTATAAAGTACAGTCAGGAAACTACAATTTCTTTCCTGATCTCAGGTCACATCCTTGTAAGAAGATTACGGCATAGAATAAAGAGGGCCCTTTTCTTTTTCAAGTTGCACTGAAGCACATGGTTAGATACAGCTCTTTACACAAGGGTTTGCCCAGCACTATCACATGTTCCTGTGAAGTTCATTTCAACCATGAACTTTTAAAGCAAAGAGCTCACCAACACTATAAACACTGTGCATAAGAACACCATCATGACCTCTTGCTCCTGAAAATCACAATACAGGAAGGGACACTGAACCATCACAGTATCAAAAGGTCTCACATGAGACCCCACTGATATCTGTCAGGCCTCTGTTTGAGGGAAGGTCCTCCTTCCCTGCGTGGGAGGATACTCCAAGAGGAAATTTCACCCCCCCACACACTGCCCCACCACCCGAAAGATCACCACTTGTGAGGAACCACTCCAGCTGACTCTATTAAGGTCAAAGGCAGTGCTTCATCTTTCCCTCACTAATGAATTCTGCACATGACCTACATCAAGGCTCTATATATCGATCCAGCCAGCTCAGGAGTGCTTCATGCCAACACCACTTCCTTCTGCATGTGCTTGGGCATAACCAAGCAAGCTCGATACACGTGAAGTTAACTCTGTGCTACCCTCCTATCAGTTATGTGCTTACCAGCTTCTCCATCAAGCTTTGCAGCCTGCTCTGAGCTCTCTCTTGCAGTGCCAAGCCCATCTTAAATACAGGCTGGCTGTGTCCAGGTGAGCTCCAGCCCCCACAGTGAATGGACTCCTGCAGCTGAGTGAGATGCAATCAGGGCAGCACACTCTTGCTCAAGAGATGGACTCATCACTAAGGTCAATGAAGCAGTCAAGAATAGGATCCACAAAAGCCTCAAGTAGCAAAAACATTATCTATTGTGTCCCAGTAATTAAGAGGCTTTGTCCTGGAGGCTCCTCAAAAGTTTTCAATTAATTCCTCATTTTTGCAAAGATCTTTTCCTTATCTTGTTGCTTTTATAAGGACACAAATTGTGCAATTAAAATTAAATTAAGAACAAACCAGCCAGGTGTATCCTAGAGCCATGACAACAGAAAGACAGAATGAAATGGGTGATTTGCCTCATTCTGAGGTCAAGCCCTGTACAGAAAAGCAAAACCACCACCAACAAAAAACCTTTGACACTTTACAGTACATTTTCTGAATGTCAGTCTGTGCACCTGCAAAGTGCAAAGTAGACAGATTAGTTTATGTTTCTATACTAACTCTCTTTTTTATCAGTAGGTAACTCAAAACTCAACTAGATCCAAGGACAAGAGAAACATCTCATGCACTGAACCCATACACACCTCCTCAGGCTGCAGCCCTCATTTATGGATGCTGTTGCGAATTGGGGTTTATCCTATTGCAGATGTTCTAGTCATGCCAGAGGGATCAAATTGCAAAACATCATCTTTCCTATTCTGATAGTTATAAAGCTGACAGTCATAGCAGAGAGGTATGTTCTAACCACTCAATTCCACATGTGGAGAAGCAAAAAGATGTCCCCAGTTTGACAGCTTAGAACTGGGAAGAACAATCATTAGTGGGTTAACATGTTAAAGATGAGCAGAGACTTTCAGGATCTTCTTGTAGCAAACACAGCTCACCAGAAGAAGCTGAGTAGAGGAAAAGAGAATGCTAACCAATAAGTTACAAGTTACAAACACTCTCATCCTGCTTCTTCCAATACCTGAAGGAGGCCTACAAGAAAGCTGGGGAGAGACTTTTTATAAGTGCAGGTAATGATAGAACAAGGGGAAATGGCTTTAAGCTGGAAGAGGGTAGGTTTAGATTAGATATTAGGAAGAAATTCTTTCCTGTGAGGGTGGTGAGACACTGGCCCAGGTTGCCCAGAGAAGCTGTGGCTGCTCCTCCCTGGAAGTGTTGGAGGCCAGGTTGGAGGAGGCTTTGAGCAACCTGGTCTAGTGGAAGGTGTCCCTGCTGATGGCAGGGGGGTTGGAACTGGATGAGCTTTAAGGTCCCTTCCAAATCAAACCATTCTGTGATTCTATGATTCTACCCAGCAGTCAGATCCTGAATTTGAAACAAACTCTTGCTTGTCAACACTCCTCTTGGGACAGCTCCCTCACCAGGCAACTGCCATGCTGGAGACAGCTTTTCCTGGCTTTCCAGCCCAAGCCCAGGCTCCAGGTTTCTCCATTCCCCATATGAAATGCTATGCTAGCCCAGGGTTTAATCTATTCTCTCATGCTGCTGTCCTTTAAAAGCATTAGCATTTCCTACACACATATTCCATATTGGCCTTACAAGTATCAAAATGCTATGGTGAAATTTCAACTAAATATAGAGATGATATTTTTAAATAGCTCTTAGCTCCAACTCGCCAAGTTGATTTTGTTTGAACGGAAAAAGCAGGCTCCAACTTTAAGCTTCCATTGTAATTAATGATTACAACACATTCCTCTGCTGTATCAGATTTAGCACCTCATTAATGTGTGTGGTATTTTGCTTGTACGGCACAGCTGTAGTTAAAGTTGAATTAGTGTTTCCATTATAAACCCATGTTTTCGAAGGTTTATTACTCAGACACATAAGATTTAGTCTGAAATGAAAATTGCCATTAAGTGTGTCAGCTGGGAAGCAATTTTTTGCCCTTCAAAATTTGGAAGGAACAAAACACAAAAAAAGCAAGCCACCCTGTTTATTAATAATTCACATTTTAAAAGGCATTGCAAATACATGTTTACATGATAGCCTGTGACAGCTCCATAGAATGTCAACGCCCACACACTCCTGGGAGATGTGTCATCTTAAAAACCGAAATAAAAGCCACATTTTTACACCACTTGATGAGAGGCAAAGAGAAGGGAAGAAAGACTTAAAAATAATATTGATGAAGGAAACTTATAAAAGAAACCCTATAGTCTTTGTTTAGAAACAGAAAAGTTAGGAATTTCAGTGGAGAGGGGATGGGTGGGAAGAATTTCAAGTACTATTTGGACTTTTTGATGCCTGTCTCTGGCCTCACTAATGCATTCAGCAAGAAGCAGTCAGTCCCACTGACTTCCTATCACATGTGGCATCCAAGCCTTCGACCATCCATAAATCCTGACTCTAAAGGCATGACCAGATCACGCCCTCTCCAACAGCCGTGCAGAACTCCGTGCACAAGGCAAAATGTATGACAATAAAACCTCCAAGGGCTCCACACTTTGGGATTGTGCCTTTCTACAACTACCTTTAAGCCTGAACCACTGAGAAGCAGACCTTTTAATTGGGAGGCTTCTGAGGCTTCTTTTTGGCTGATTAATTCAATGATTATACACTTATGACATGCAAATTTACAAACAAATGTAAAATGAAATTACCAAATTCTCAGTTACCATCTGTGTTGGGTTTGGGGTGGGGGAGGGGTAGCCATTTTTGGTAGTGGGGGAGGGCCACCTTGTGAGAGCAAAAAGCTCCCCTGGCTCCAAGGCAGAGACCCCCCAGCCCAGGCTGAGCCAATGTGCACTAGAGAAACGCCTCTGAGAATCCATATTTGTTAGGGGAAGGACTGTCCTGAAAAGAACATGGAGAGAACCTGGAGGAGAGGCCATTGACCTGAACAAAACACGACCATTGGCCTAAACAAAGAGAAAGCTTTGTTGCCAGAAGGAAGGAGGAGGAGGGGGAGGACAGAGAACCTCAGACACCCAGTTCAACTTCCTGGAGTAGGAGAAGGCAAAGGAGCTCCCTGCAGCCCATGAAAGTTCAACAGCAGAACAGATACCCACGTGTAGATCATGGAAGACTCCACACTGGAGCAGTAAAGCTGAGTCTGAGAGCAAGTGTGACAGAATTGAGATGCAGAGAGTCACTCAATGCCAGAGCAGGGGTGAGGATGTGCGCTGGACCCAAGGTCCATCTGCAGCTCATGGATGTCCCATGCTGGAGCCAGGAGCTGAGCCTGAAGAGGTCCGTGACTGCATGGGAAGCTTGCTTTGGAACATCTTGTTCCTGGACCTTTTCATGCTGGGAAGAGCAGCAATGGTGAACTGACTGAACCCCCACTCCCTGCCCACTGTGCCGCTGGGGGGATGAAGGTAGAGAAATCGGGAGCAAAGTGATTTTAGCCTGGGAAGAACGGAGGGGTGGGGGAAGATGATGTAAGATGTGGTTGTTACGTCTAGTTAGATGAATGGCAGCAAATTAAATTGATTTTTCTTCCCCAAGATTGAGTCTGTTTTGCCCATGACCATCACTGGTGAGTGAGCCCTCCCTCTCCTTCATTCCTAATCCTGTGCCCCCTTTATTGTGTCTCCCATCCCAACTCACCAGGTGGAGGGAGGGAGTGCAGGACTGTATGATCCTACTGTGGGTCAAACCACCACACCATCATTACTAGAATGGATGCATTTTTGATAGCTGAGAAACATTACAATGTTATTTTTGTACCACAGTAAAATTCCCAGTTATTTTGACTCCAAGACTCATAGGTTTACCCAAGTCATTTGCAGACAAGAACAAATGCATGAAAGAGCTACAACGAGAAAACCAGGACAGGCATATCATTCATGAGCAGAAAGGTAGTGGTGTTACTCAGAATTGCTCACATTTTGCTCTTCACTGGATTAACAAAACACTACCATAACAGAGAGTGAGGAGCGTGCTTTTTCCCCATGTTGCCCTTCATTTTTCGAGAGATTACTCCAGACAACACAGATAACAGGAGAATGGTAGCAATTGCATATCCATTTGATCAAGTTTTGGAGGTTACTACAGTCTACCCAAAACCCTGCTGTTTTCCACACAAATAACCTGAGACACAGCAAATGGGTCTATCTCTGTCCTCCCAGCAAACAAAGCCTCACGAACATTCTGTAGATCAAAGGCAGTATAATACTGTGATACTTACCAAGGCCCTCATGAACTCTGGACTTTTCTTTGTAGTGTTTTCTTCTCCCTTGTTGTTCCAGGCATGGCAGCCCATCTCTCTTTTCAAAGCAGAGCCTCTTGTTGAAGTGGAAGAGGACTGCAGGGAGGATAATGAAGACTCCAACTGCAGACAAAACCCCAACAGCCTCAGGAGTAACTAAGAACAGAAAGTCAGAAAGAAAACATCAGCACAAGCAGGAAAAACTGCCCAGAGAAAAATGTGGTTTAAACACATCTGTATCCATGGCTCTGCTTTGTCTCCCTAGAAGAAACAGCAATGAAATTCATCAGAACTTGGACTTAAATGGATACAACATCCGTGTTGGGCCAGTCTACTGAAGACATCAACAACAGGGTTACATTACACACCAAACTTCCGACTAAGTTCTGATTACACACAAAGTTCTGATTAAGGTCTTAATTTCTGCCACATCACTCCAACACAGGAAAGACTAACTGATTTTCATAAACACAGAACTCCACCAGCTTCAAGAGAGACACTCTCAACCAAAACTGCAACAAGGATCCAGCCAAGAAAGGGCAGTTGGTCATAAACCATTCCTGCATGGCTTGCAGTAAATTCTCCGGGGAGGCTGTGGGGAGTATTAGCTCGGGGGGCAAAATGCCTCAATATCTCCTTAGAAATTTATGTATTTTCTCTCAAACCATCAGAGTACACCAGAATGGTACTCACTAACTTCATTACATTTACTAAGAACCAGGTTAATGTACAGCCTATGATCCTCGTTCAACTGTTACTTCACCCTTAAGTAAGAAGTATATTCCTGTACCACATAATTAACTTTCTTTGCTGCAAAAGACCAGCCTCCAGCTCACGTAATTCAGTTCAGCTCCCTTGGTGTCAGGTTTGGCCACATGTAACAAGCACAGTGGCTTTGCACCAGCTGATGACCTAGTCCTATATATCAACATCCCTATGTCAAACCATAAAGGAAGAGTCTTATTTCAATTTATCACATTCTGCCTGTACCACTGGGTCTGCAAAAAAACGCAGGCGCCAGGAAAAAGCTTTTAAAGCCATTTCACCTCTCTCACACATATCAAAATGCCAAAACAAGGGACAAACACTACATACATCATCCGATGTGGATGGCAAGGGCACACACATCAAAAACTGCAAGTGCCATCTGCAAAACAAAACAAAACAAAAAAAATGGCTTGTTATTCTGGTAATTACTTCACCAGGAAGAGGTGAAGTTCAGTTGCTCAAGACAAAGACCCCATAAAAATGAAACATCAGCAGCATCACTGGCACACCAGGGATGCCTGTAATTGCAAAGCTGCAGCTCACAGATGAGACAAGCAGGAGGAAAGGATGTAAACAGAGCCAGCCCTGCCTGTGAAACATCCCACTGGGAGTTTACAAGACTTGACTCAGCAAAAGACATAGGCTAGAAGAGCTATACTGTCTCCAGTTAGAGCCTTGATAGTGCACAGTAGGACTATGATCTAGGGGATTTAAAAACCTAAATTAATACAAGCCAAGATGCCTCAACTGGAAACAAAAATCAGCAATGAATAGCAGCAGCCCACGTGCAAAACAAACAAGTGTTTGGGACTGAACCCAGAGGAATACGGGTTACACAAACTCCAGAGGTGGCTCTGACCTTGGCTCGCTCCAGACTAAGGAACAGAAAAATGCACTGAATTAAAGCAGCTTAAATGACAACAAGATCAAGTCTGCATTTCCATTGCTCTCTTCTGCACGGGTACAGTCACCTCCCTGGCAATCACTTCTGTGTCCCCTTGGGTCACACCAGCACTAATCAGGGTCCATGAAGACGGCAGGTCTCCCTGCCAGCACTGGGATTTGGTGCCACAGATAATTTGGCAGGCACATATCAGCCCCATCTTCCCCTCACACCTTGACCCAGGGAGCAGGGCTGGGGATGTGAGGGTGGCTGAGTGATACATTTACTCTGGCTATTTTCAGCAGCTGAAGTCACCATTAAGTGGCTGCTGGAGCCAAGTATAAATCAAAGCAGCTGAGTATAAATAAAAGTAGCCATAACCCGAGAATATACACGACAGTGTGGCTGGGTCCCATCACTGATTCCTCCTTTTCTTGAGTATAAAATAGGCAGGAAGAAGGATTATACTCTACCTTACATATAAAACACCTGAGATCACCACATCTCAGCACACAGCTCTTTGTGTGTGTGAACTTGGAGCAGGTATGTAGTAAACGGACTGTTCATGTTTTGAAGGCTCTATGTGAGTGATTTCATTGCAGAGGGTGTGATGTAGAGGGGTGGCAAGGACACCGCTGTTACCATTTATTAAGCTCTTTTATAAAATCTCAGCTTGAAGTCCAAGGAGATGCCAGTTTCCCCTTCTCAGCCAGGGCACAAGCAAGCCACCAGTATTTTTAAACACAAATCGTCCAACACCTGCTCCAACATGCTACACAATCCCCAGCTGCAGAAATCCTCAAAGTGCCCTGTTCTCCAACAGACCTGCACAGTGCCTTGCAAAATCCCAGAGAAAAAGCAGACCCTTGGACTGGACCAGGCACTCTGAAAAGCTTGGAGACAAATTCTCAGCTGCTATCCACCTGCACCTTGGGATCTCAGATTGGCACAACAGCATTATTGCCCATCTAGTCTTTGTTTCCTTGTCAGTTACAGGGGAAGAAGAAAGTAGCAACGCAGTGGCGTAGGACTTGGGACAACCCTTCAGGCTTCCCCTACTTCTTGGGGCAGAGATGTAGAAGGCATCTCCTGTCAGAGCTCACAAAAGGTCCAGCAGCAACTTCTAGGAGGAATCTCTCAAAGCCAAACACTAACAGCTGTGTCCACACAGAGGCATACTTTTTGGGATCACAGGTAAGAAGGGACTGCACAGATCCTTCCCCACTCATCCTGAACAACAAAGACTATCAGCCAGCTACCAACAAGGACTGAGATCCCTGCAACACCCCTCCCTCCACTGTAGGCACCAAGCAACGAGGAAAGGTGCCCCAGAAGGACCACCAAAGCTCTGGCAGGAACCAATCCCTCCTGCACAGATGGCTCCTGGAGCAAACCAGAGAGTCCCTCTCCTGAAGAGGGTCTGCCTGACTTCGAGGAGGTGGCTGGGACTTCTGTAGCACAAGGCAAAGGAGCTCGTGCACCCCACAGCTTTGAGCAGAAGTTTCCTCTCCTCTCCCCCACGTTATCCACGGCAGATACTAGAGGTTTGTGCCACAGCATCTCTGAAGGAGGGCTGTGATTTTGCACCCGAGCACCGTCTCACATACGTGGGTAGAAACGTTACAGTCTGTGCACCTGGCTCCAGCTGGAAGCTCACATCCCTCTGCGACGGGAGGCATGCTGCCTCTCTGCTCCTCCATTACCACGAGGAACAGATGCTGCATCTGCATACGGTCCTGACCACATGGCCCTGCTCTCCTCTCAACCCCCAGCTGAAGGGCTTTCTCTGCAGACTTGAAACACTAGGCTAAGACTACATCTGGGAAATTATTGTAAAACTGATTTGGAGTAGAGCTCTGTTCTGGCTTGTGGGGGGATGTCTGGTCTTGGGAGGGTGTTGAGGAAGAAGAGCAGCAGAAATGCACACATGCCACTTGTGTTACAGCATTGCTGGAGCACGTCAGAGTTTCTCACACAAGTCAAATGCCCAGCCCTACAGCAATAGATGACAGAATGTAACTGAGAGCAAGAAGAGAAGATGCAGTGAGCCATTCAACTGTTGGTCCAAACCATGGGCACCCAAGTCCAGGGAAGAAGCTGTCCACTAAGTGCTTTGGGACATGAACAGCCCATGCATCCAGGACTCTTTCCCACTCACCCATTTTTAAGCTAAGAAATTAATGTCACAGATGCCTTTGTGCAATGCCACAGTGCATCCACACATTCTGTTGCCCTAGGTGAGAGCGCAAGCCAAGAACTGGTGTTTGCACTCCTGGCACGCAGACTCCTTCACACACACTGCTGAAGAACAAACAAGAGATGCAGTGTGAAGGGCCCCAAGCTAGGAAAGAGGAGATCAGAGATGGAAGTGAGATCAACAGAAGACATCTGCTAGAGGACACAAGGAGCACAAGATATTACAATGCTGTTCCTGCCCCAACCTCTCCCTCAAAGCTACCTCCACAAGACAAGATGACTTCAGGGGAGAGTCTGGCTGGAAGAGCAGGAGGGAAGTGCTGGCCACATCATTACATGCATTGAATCTGGATGGTTATTTGGCTTGGAGCAGGTTTCACAGCAATTCTACAAGCAGACTTGTCCGCTCTAGACAGACCAGGACCAGGAGAATGAGTGGAAGAAGTGCCACAATAGATTAACTTGGACAGTCTGCAATTAACAAAACTTTAATCCATTCAGCTTTGCAAGGGTTAAATTTTGCATAAAATCCTATTCCAGACAATAGCTCTTTAATTCCATTTGCTACCAAGCTTCCTGCAAAAGGAATGTTTACTGGCACTTTTTAATTACGAAAAAACCCATAAATTGTCTGTTTTACTGTCTGTGCTAATTACATTTCATTATATATTTGGAGTAAGCTATGATTTTCCTGCTGGTTCCCATGACATTTTTCATTATCAACCACTAATTGTCTAGCAAGCACACTACATTGTGAACCAAGTAGGCTGATGCGTGGGCAGAAGTTCTAGAGAAAGCTGCAAGGCAGTAGAAGTGCACGTTGTTATTATTACTATTATGATGTATTAGAAAGTTTCCACCTACTTGCATACCCACCTATCCTCATCCCTAGCAGCAGTGTCACTGCACAGCAAAGCACTGGAGTCCGTCTGTAACAAGCCTGGTGCTTAGCAAGGCTCAGCAACTACTGAAGGAAAGTTATGTGGGGTTAAAATGATGACAGCAGCCCCACTGCAAGGATAAGGTTCCCTGCTGGGTACAGTGGAAACACCAAGGTTTCTCAGTCACTTCTGCTCAGTGCCCAAAGCAGGTAGGTATCAGGATCTTGTCACTTTGCCTACTCACAAGCTGAGGCCAAGGTGATAAAGGAAAATAGTGGCATTTGTGGATTCCTACAGGAACAGGATAACTGATGGGATCCTTCCGAGATAGCAAGACAGAAAAAAGGTAGAATCACAGAATAGTTTGGTTGGAAAAGACCATTACTGTCATCTAGTCCAACCATAAACCAAACATTGCCAAGTTCACCACTAAACCATGTCCCCAGGCACCACATCTACACGTCCTTTAAACACCTCCGAGGATGGTGACTCCACCACTTCCCTGGGCAGCCTCTTCCAGTACTTGACAACCCTTTCAGTGAAGAAATGTTTTCATAATATCCAATCTAAACCTCCCCTGGCACAACTTAAGGCTGTTCCCTCTCCCCCTATCACTTGTCACTTGGGAGAAGAGACCAACACCCACCTCTCTCCACCCTCCTTTCAGGTAGTTGTAGATAGCAATAAGGACCCCCCTCAGCCTCCTCTTCTCCAGACTAAACAATCCCAGTTCCCTCAGCCGCTCTTCATAAGACCTGTTCTCCAGGCCCTTCCCCAGCTCCATTGCCCTTCTCTGGACACGCTCCAGCATCTCAATGTCCTCTTGTAGTGAGGAGCCCAAAACTAGGGTACAGGGATTTCATAAGCCACAGCTAACACTGTTTCCATTATAGCAAAACCTCTAACAAATCCATATCTATGCAAGCTCAGAAAGTGCCACAAAGGGTAAAACAACTCATTGCATCCAGCATTCCATAAATTCAGACCAAGGGAAGCTGTAGGTGCTGATTCCTCATACAGCAAACTGCTAGAACAAGGAGCGCATGACCACTGCTCCTCAGATCATCGTTATCAGCCTCGGACAGGTGGCAATTCTATTCGTGTGCACCACACACACAATACACAAACACTTCAGAAATAAATGTGTGTTTTCACAGGATTGCAGCTCTCTCCTGATATCTATTGCAAAGGAGACAAAGCCCAACCCTTCCTAACAACACTGTGAGGGAACAGTTGTATAACTCCTCCTCTTCTCCTCAAGGTGATCCACAAATACATTATCAGAAACACAATCAGACCACACTCAGCACTGTAGCAGAAGGGTGAAATTCCCACCCAAAGCAGGAGGACTTGCCCTGCATCGAGGCTCAGTTTCACACACTTTATTTTTATGTGCTGATTTACAGATAGCAAGAACGAGGAAGTTCTCCAGTCCTTTTATATAAAGAATATGAAGAACTGAAAGGTACTTTTGACCTGACTATGCTTCTATTAAATTTGACTGATCAAAAGGTGGAAGAATTGGCTCATTCATAGCTCCTGCTGATGTATATGCAGGTCACCTTTAAAGATTGAAGCTGCCCTTATGGTCTATGACGTAGGCATGCAATTTCAAAGGTTTCAGAGACAGTACAGCAACTTCATCTCCTTTTCTCCTACAACCTGCATAATCATAGTACCCAAACACCTTGCAGTTTTCAATGCGTTTATCCCCCCAGCAACCCTTGTGAAGCAGGGAAACACTAACACAACCGTTCCACAGAAGGGGAGCCACAGCACAGACACAACCCAAAATGGTGGAAGTTAGACCCAAAAGCACAATCAAGAAAAGTCTCACCCATCTATACAGGCACTTCAGTGTCTAGAAATACCTCTCTTTTCACCCTAAGGCTGAGGGTCCCAAATAGAACATGTACAGCACCTTCCTAGAGATGACACCATGGCGACAGCTGTGGGCCTCCAGGCATCTCCTCAGGTCACCTGAAAGCCACAGGACTGGCATTTCTTCCCCCAAAGCCTGATTCTTCTTAGGGACACAAACCAGCAGAGGTGCCTGACGCCTCCTGGCAACACTGAGTTCAAGGGAAGGCACATCAGGCACAACAGGAGACAGGAGACACGGAGGTAGCGGCATTAAGCACAGGTGCTCACCTAAGAAGTGGAAGGCCTGAGATAAATTCTCGATTAAACCCACATTTTCCTTTTCCCAGTACCATGTCCTAGGTGCCTGACTAGAAGAGGGCACCCTCCACCCTTTAGGCTGAGCTCTGCTCATAGTGTAGCCCATTTAGGGGCCAGGAGTAGGACCAGCACTGGTATACCTTGTTTTTTCAACCTGCTCATCAAGGTTCAAAAAGGGTTGACCCAGACTTGGGTTCTCAGGATGCAGTCTGGACTTCACTGAGAACCTGATACAGATAAATGACCAAGACATAAACACTGGGAGACCAAACCTCAGAGGAAGCAGCAGCTCACCTGTGAGCCATAAGCCCAAGGAGACTCAAGTTCAAAAAAGCTTTCCTTGAGGCTAGATTTTCCACCTTACAAAGGCTGCTATATATTTTGCTGTGGCAGCACTGTTTTCCCAGGAGCAGAAATCCCACTCTGGCCTTGAGCAATGTTCCTGACGACATTTGCAACCAAGCAGATAACAGTTCTGTGAAATATTCTGCCTTCAACAAAAGGCATTTTCCAATTAGCAAATATGAAGTATTAGTTTTGCTGGATGTTTTTCAAACAACTGTGGAGCACAAGTTCAAGTCAACAACAAGTACATGGTGTTTGTAAACTGATGCCTGATGTTCTGCATCCAGAAAAGTCCTGGCTCTCACCCCATTCCTCCATCTGTAAGCAAACACCTCACAAATACGGATGAAACAAGGGAACAGAAGTGTGTCCTGATGGACAACGGAGCATTCATGTTGTCTAAGGGAGGCAACTCAAGTTACAACTAAGGCCTCTGAAGGGTGATTCAGAGACTAATTGTCAATCTTAGTAATAATCTCAGAAAAGGCTCCAATTCAGCGTGGTATTTAAAATTCATTGAAGTTAACAGGGCCAGAGAGACGGAGAACTTGAGCAGCAGAATACTTGAATTGCCATTCACAAAATGAAAGCTGGCCCCCATCATGTCAGGGCTGAAGTTTAACAGGGACAGCATAAGGAACCTCGTGGTACCCATCCAGGCCTTGGTCCTCCTGTACCACCACCTGTACTTGGTCCCTGCCAAGAGTGTTCTCAGAGCTGAGCCAACAGCTGAGATAATCCAAGTAAAAACCACAGCCTTCACAACTGTTTGGCTCAGTCCTTCTCTAGACCAGTGAAGAAAAATTAGAACTGAGCAGAAAATTACCTTCCTAGTCCACAATCTATGAGAAACTCTTACACTCAAGTCTTCACTCTGTCATTTTTTCTTCATCTCAATATTCACAGAATCACAGAATGGTGGGGGTTGGAAGGGACCTCAGGAGATCATCCAGTCCAACCCCCCTGCCAAAGCAGGTTCCCTACACCAGGTTGCACAGGAAAGTGTCCAGGTGGGTTTGAACATCTCCAGAGATGGAGACTCCACAACCTCTCTGGGCAGCCTGTCCCAGGGCTCTGGCACCCTTACAGTAAAGAAGTTTTTGCCTAAGTTTGTCTGGAACTTCTGCTGTTCCAGTTTTTGCCCGTTGCCTCTTCTCCTGTCACTGGGCACCACCAAAAAGAGCCCGGCCCCATCCATTTGGCCCCCACATTTCAGATATTTATGGACATTGACCCTAATCTCTGAGCTATGCTCTCATTCTCAGTTTCACATGCTGGAACTATTTTCCATTGTAAAACAGGCATCATACAAAACAGTGAGGGGACTAACTTGGCGGTCAAAGCTTTCACCTAAGACACAGGAAAGCAAGAAAAAGGCTGTGGTGATAACTATTTATTCAGTCTGGACTAGACAAATAAGAGAAAGAGGGTGGTCCCTAAAAGCCAATCTCCTGCTGCTTAGGGCACTGTGTTAGAAATGAGACCTGTACTCAAATGCAAGTCTGAATCAAGCAAGACAGAGACTTGAACTTGCTCCTTCCAAGTGTCCTTTGACTGTCTGATCTCCAGAAAACCTACCTCAGTGGCAAGGAACACTTGGTTTCTCTCACCATCACCATGTTCTGCTCAAAGAGGAATTCTACCCTGAATAAGGACACAACTTGGGTCTAGGAAAGTTTTGTCAAGATAATGAATTTCTTAGAGAAAGGTATTATTTGAACAGAATTTAATTGTCTGACAAGAGCACATTTTCTCAGAAGATTCTCAGCATACTCTTACTGCAGTAGGTTTGTCTTCCATCATGTCCCAGGCTTGTTTTCAGTCACACTACAACACAGAGCTCATAATCGGATACATTCTGTCATAGCTGACACCACCACTGCCTTACTGGTAGGAAGAGAAGACGAAGGCTGTCAGTCTGCCACCTTTCTTGAACACTGAAGTCACGCTTTCATTTTATTTTTTTTTCCTTTTCTTTAAAGACAACTTCTTTGTTGCCATGGTATCGCTAATGCAGTATTCTGAGACGGGAAAGAAGATAAACGCGCATCATCAGGGTGACACATCTATCAACTGCCATCCTCTCAAAAAGGGTAAATAAGTAAGGATGCCAACACAGACTTTTAAAGGCTCCTCCACTCTTTTTAATTTTTCCCCTCTCACTTACAAATTGCTGCCTGCAAAGGTCATGCCTTGGTTTTATGACAGAGAAGGTCAGAATTTGCCTCTCAGCAAGCAGCATCTAGGTTTACTTTTTAATTCCTTCTCTTCTCCCCACACTACATGACACCAGCTGAGGTACACTCTCACAAGAGAACAGAAGCACCTGCATGTTCAGAAAATGCCAGCCTGGCTCCCCATGTTAAACCATGTGGCAGTGGCTGCTTAGCAATTCTTGCTTGTGCAATGATTTCTTCCTGAACTAACAAGGTGTCTACTGCTGAACACTATCCACATTTATCTCAACAGCAAGGGAAACAAAAAAGGGCACTGTGATGGTGTCTCACATATACCACCTTCAACTCACCAGGTGTGGTCTTGTTAGATTTGTAGCATGTCTTTCCTATGACTGCCAGAATTCCTTTAAAGAAACTTTCACTAACTCAGAGATCAAGGCTCTGCACTCAGTGTGCTGGCACTTCCCTCCTTGACTGTGAATATGAGAACATTGCACCAGGTTCCTTCCAAAATTTCAGAGAAAGCTCTGCACACTGCTGCCACAACCCTGTTATCTCAGTAAAACCAGGGAACAGTCACAGTGAGTGCCCACATACCAACACACTCCCTGACTTTGAGTCCAGACCAATGAACAGGCAATGACAGACATGACAACTTCCAGCACACCACCACTGCCGCCGTGGCGTTCACAGTGGTGACAGGATGAGCTTTTGATCTCCCAGGTGGTGCAAAAGGTGGAATAATGTAATGAAATGAAAACTTACATAAGATGAATTTATCAAGCCTTCTGCAACAGAGGAGGGAGCAGAGAGCAACAAGTGAAGGAGTGACAGAAGGTGAAACTGGAAGGATCTCTGGTACAGGTCAAGAATTCAACAGTGAGCAGAGTCCTCTAACAAACAAAAATAAATATTTTACATTTGGGAGAGAGAGGAAAGGGGGGGAGATGGAGGAGAAACAAGGATCTCGGTTGCTGCTTCTCTCTTATTTGGGGGGATAACAAAGAATAAGTTGTCTACACTCAGAACTGAAGTGCTCTCACCTCTTCAAAGAGGAATCTAATTGGGATCTTTATGCTTTCATGTACTTATTTTTCTCATCCACAGAACCTTGTTCTTAGTTCCACCAATTTGACCCAAGGCAGAATGACTCACCACAGCAAAAGGCCGGACAGCAGCTTTTCTTTTTTTTTTTTTCCAAAGACCTAAATAAACCCTACTCCATCAATTGACCAAGGACGATGCAGCAGTAAACCTCTCGCTGAAAGCTGCGTGTTGCCTTGGCAACCTGTCTGATCTCCATTGCTCCAGGGACTGGAAATGTGCTGCCAACAGGAGATTTCAGCTAATCAAACCAAATCTCTTAATATTTAGACGATTTCCCATCTGCAGAGAGACCACGTGCTTGAGGAAAGCAAGGCACCCTCCAAACACAGCCCTGGCTCCTCCTTGACCCATTATTTGTTGGCTCCTTGTAGACCACAGACGACATCTGACAGCTACCAAAGGAGATGAGGGGGTGGCAAGAGACCACAACGTGCTCGCTATCCGCACGGCAGCTCCACGCCTGCACGCAGCAGATGCTTGTCAGGCTGCAGGGAGGACAGGCAGCGAGGAGCCTGGCTGCCTGCTGAGAGCTACCTGCTGGCAGCAGGACCCTCACGGGGTCCATGCCTCAACCCCTGACCTTCGAAAGAAAAATAGATTTTCCAATTTTAGTAACAAACACTCCCTACAGGCCTGGTGCTACAGATTTTGAGCCTTCTCAATCCATTCTGCCCCTTTTTCAGCCCCCATTAAACACATCCAGGTAACAGCACTGGCAAACTGCTGACCAAAAAGAAAAAGTGGAACAACCACTTATGTCTTGACCTTCCTAGATCAGGGACTGCTGTTAAACTGCAGCTCAGAACTCCTGCTTTATTCTAAAACTTCTAACAGGCAATGCTAAAAGGGAAGCTTTGGTGGCTAATTTTGCCTTGAAAGCACAAGCAGTAATTGCTTTCTTATTTTTTTTGAGTAGAAAGACCAACCTTTCTACAGCTCCACTAAAGGTTTCCGGCCCCTGCATTTAGGTCCAGCCACAAAGACAGACAATGAGTCTGGCTTTTAGCACAACCAAGGGGCCACAAAAAGAGGCATGAACAGCAGACCTGGGGGGAATTTTCTACAGTCACTCTGCTGCCAAGACAAGAAGTTCTGTTGGTGGGGATGAGATTCACGTCCATGAAAAGTCATCAATTACCATCTAACAACCCTTAGGTGACAACAACTACGTCACCTAAGATGGCCCTGGCTATGACCTTTCCACTGAATCACCAAAGGGAACCTGAGCGTCGGAAGAGCAGACTCAATCCTGGCATTCAGGCTCTCCTTCCCCTCCTGGGTCATTCTTTACTGCATCTCAAAGGACACTAACCCACCTCTCTCTGAACCTAAAAGCCACAGGTCCTACACTGAGTTTCATCCCACACACATTGTTTGCTGCCAGATTAACCCACGGTATTGTCACAATTGGTGCAGGGGACCCTTAGATGTTTTTTGTCCTGGTATGGAGGACATGTGCACAGGAGATGCTGCCTTACCTCACAACTGTCTGGGACCTGGGCTAGCTACCAAGCTCAGGCTCCAGCTCTTGAGGAATGGGATGGAGGAATTATTGGTATTTAAAAGGGAGCCCTGGAGCGGAAGAAGGCTGCTCATAAAGCAGGGTGTGGTTTCAAAGAAAGAGCACATTGTGGATGATTTCTAGGCCTTTGATATCGACCAAGTGACCTACGCCCTGGGAAAATATGTTCTAACAATAACACAAGCCATTAAAAGAAATGCTTGGAAAAAAAATGCCAGTGGTTTCTAGAGTCATGTATTTAACAGAGTGAATAGCTTAGCAAGTACTGCCACCTTCTACCATGTTAAACATGAACATTTCTCTATTCAGGTTAGTCTAACAAACCAGTTAACTCGTTACTGGGGCTGCACAGAGAAGGGCGTGAACTGAAGTCATCGCTCAGCTAACCAACAGCTCTGTGATAAGGGAAAGGCAATGAAGTCCTACAGGTATAAGGAAGAGGGAACCAGGGCTGGTTTTAATGGCCAGGAGAACAGCTGGCTCCCTACATGTGCTTTTGCACCCTCTTCTTTCCTATATCATGCCCTCTTTCTATTGCAGGCACCCCTCAGCCTTGCTTAATCCCAGTTCAGCCAAACTGAATCAAAGATGGACCCTGGGACTTATGCCCAAAATATCTGTCTCTACAGGGCATGGAAAATCAAAAGCATGGAAATCAAAAGCAGAGTTGTCACCAGTCTAATGGGGAGCAGGAATGATCTCAGAGAGAACAAATGTTGATGATGCAAGACACGCTCCATAATTCCTTTGAAAAAGCAACGTGCAGGGCAGGATCCCAGCACTACAAAACCTGTGAGAAGGGCCCCTTCCAGATGAAAGCGACCACAACGCTGCCTCAGAGGATTCATTTGCGTTAACAAGTTTCAAAGCCTCCACCCGGAGTTTCTTTCAAGCAGAAGCTGTGACGTTGGACCGCTCTCAGGGATAAATGGAAAGCCATGCCACTTCAGAGCCAGAAGACTGAGAAGGGGGGAGGCAGATAGAGGCGACTGCTAGCCAAAACAGATGCGATGGAGACAAACTAAAATAGATTCCACGAATTTCAAGGGCTTCTGCAGTTCTGATGCTCCAGTCCAGCCCATGTGAGCAAACATCCCTGTACGCGTTCTGCAAAACACTTGACATAAAGGACCGCAAGAATAAAGTGCAGTATGTTCCTTGGATGTTTTCAGACACACTGAGCCAAACTATGGAGTCCACTTACTCCGTTATTTGGATCTCTTCAGCTGTTTTCTCTCACAGCCATCATGCTACATTTAGGTCCTTTTTTTAACCTACATCAGTCACAAGTACTTGCAAGTATCCATGCCTCCCCTTGCACAGTGATCAGATGTGCCCTCTGCTTAACAGGAATGCAAATACTCTACACTTAGGTTACTCATTATGGATCTAGAATTATGGTCTTACTGCTGCTTCACAGTAAATTCTGAAATGACAGCAGGAAACAGCATGATGTAAAAGCGAAAAAGAGAAGAAAAGGCTAACTCCTATTTCACTACTTGCAATTTCCAAGACGTCTGTATTACAAGAAAACCAAAGCAGCATGCAAACCCAAAGTAGTAAGTGTTGGTAAGACAGAATGTCCTTTTCAAACTGTAGTTGTCACCAAAGTAACAAACCAGGAAAGCTATCTTCTCACCAAGAAATAGCCACAAATCATTCAAAACATGAGACTTACCTAACCGTACTTACACAAAGCAGCAAAACAAGTCAAACCAGCAATAAAATTTCCCAAGAACACTTTCCTCACAAATAACACATTTCAAAGCTTTCTTCCTGGGACAGGCAGCTAAATCCTCGGGATCTGTGGTGTTCACACAAACTGGGCAAAGCTGAAGAGAAGCACAGTTCTGAGGTCCAAAATGACGAGTAGTGCTCCCGTTCTTGCTCTTTTCTCTGTATGTACTTGTTGATTTAACGTCCCAAGGAAGAAGGAAGGCTGCTGGTTGGTAAACATGTGACAGCCACCAAAGGAATGCTAGCCAGAGAAACAAGAGATAAAGCAGCCTATGCCACTTCCAACAGGGTTTGTTTAAAAACTACTGCCTCACCTGTAGCTTTCCTACTGCTCTCACCTTATGAGTGCTAGGTCTTTATTCAAACAATTATCTTGCTAACAAATCTGCATTAAAAAACCCCTTGTCATTTATTTCTCATGAAACTGTGTTTTTTCCTCTCCTGTACAGGAGATATAATTTATTACTCATCTTAAATTGACACTCTGATCATAAATATTTTGGATCCAGTTTAGAGATTTACCTTTTCCATCCTGGATTCTCACAGATTTGCAGTGAAAAAGCAAAGTAAGGATCACAGTAGGTATTCAGTCTAAAACAGTGTTTCCTCTCCAGGGAGCAGCCTAACCCTTGCACTTGCCAGCCCTGAAGGGATCTGCCCACCCTCTGGCCAGTCCCTGCTCCATTGCTGTGGACTCCCAGGCTGGAAGAGCAAAGCTGGGCCAGCAAAAGGTCTCTCTGCAGTGAAACTAGAGCTCTTCCTATCAATTTATTAATTAGTGCAAAATTTTGTTTCTGGCTTCTAGAATACCTGGTGCTCCTCCAAAACAGCATGGAAAGGCTGTAAAATAAAATCACACATCTGAACCCAGCTACTCACAATGCTCAAAACACAAGACAGCATGGGGAAGGTGGACAGAAAATGGGGGGGAAGGGGGGGAAGGAGGGGAGTGCACTCCCCACTCAGCCGGGGCTTGCAGACCTGGCTGCTCACAACCAAAAGGGCTTCCAGCCCCATTGCAGGCAGCAATTTGTAAGTTGGCTCTAATCAGCTATCAGCAGTATCTTGTCTCTCTAAGGTAAACTGCTCCCTGAGGCAATTTTCTGCAGGTGTTCCTAATGCAACCCTTTTTCCACCCCAAAAAGGCATTTTGATGATCTTGTTTATAAAAGCTGCTGCCTGTCAGATCCCTGAAGAGTAGTCCAGACTGGCATCTTCAAAATAAAAGCTACTTATAAAGAGCTCAAGACAGGGAAAAATGTCCATACTGAGCAGACATGAAGCCCCTTGGCTTACTTGAGTCTTGCTGCACCAGATTCCCCACGGATCAGGCAACTGAAGAGGGTGTCTGGCTCCCTGGGTTGTGTGATGGATGCAGGCAAAAGGCACAGGATGGACAGAGCCCTGGTGAAAAGTCACTGTTGGAGACATGTCTTTCCAGACTCACAGCCTCTCCCCTGTCTCCATGATGCCAACATCAGGCATGGCTGAGTGATCATGCTGATCAGCCACAGAGGTCTCAGAGCAGGAGGTGGCAGCCGTGGCACTGTGCTAAAAACATGCGAGGACACAGGAGAGCAAAAGGTAACCACAAAGCCTAGTTATGTCAGACTAGTCACTGAAGCCAACTGAGCAAGGTTCATCCATTGCCCAGGAGACTTGTCTTGTCTGCTAAGGCAGTGGGAAATTTCCATGCTAATTTAGAAGCAAGCCTCAATCCCTTGAAGATTTGCAGAGACAGGCTACCAGGAAGGGGCTGGGGCAGCTCAGAGTGTAAGTCTATTGGTGCTCATTCCCTGTACGTACATATAGTCCCAGTGCTGCATAATTGAAAATAAATGTCCAAGTAGCAGCTCCAGAAGGGAGGCAGTGAGATGAGTTGCCTGTGTTGGGTTTGGGGGCAGGGGAGGGAAGCGTTTTTTGGCAGTGGGGGAAGGGGCTACATTGATGGCACCTGTGAAGAACTTCATGAAGTTCCCTCGGCTCCAAAACAGATCCACCTCTAGCCCAGACTGAGCTAATTAGCAATAGAGAAATGAGCTAATTAGCAATAGAGAAACACCTCTTTGAAACAACATTTATGAGGGAAGAAATGGTTTTGAAAAGAAGAAGGAGGAGAGAACCTTGAGGAGAGGCCATTGACCTGAACAAAAGACAACCATCTAAACAAAGAAGAGAGCATCCTTGCCATGAGGAAAGAGGAGGAGGGGGAAAACAGAGAACCTCAGACACCAGGATGGCAGAAGAGTAGGGGGGAGTAAATGAAGTCCCCTGCAGCCCATGGAAGTTAGCTGGCAGAGCACATACCCACCTATAGGCCATGGAGGACTCCACGGCCTACTCTTATGACTGGTAACAAATTAAATTGATTTTTATTCTCCAAGTTGAGTCTGTTTTGCCCATGATCATAACTGGTGAGTGAATCCTCCCTGTCCTCGTTTCAATCCACAACCTCTTTGTTGTGATTCTCTTCCCATCTCAGTGGGTGGGAGGGAGGGAGTGCAAGACAGTGTGGTCTTAGTTATGGGTGAAATCACCACATTGACAAAGAGAGGGGAAGGTCTCAGGTTCATCACAGCTTGCCCATTACCCAGGAAAACCATCCTTCCATCTGTGCCACTGCCTCTGAGTTAGTGTTGCACCAGGGAACTTACTCCAAACTTCTTCCCAGTGATTATTCTGCTCTCCCCTTACTTTTGAACTCTTTCTTTTGTAACTTTCACAGTAGTCTCTAACATATTTTATGTTCTTTATGCACTTTTATTCAATTTTTCCAGAATTCATCAGGACTGTCATATTCATAAAGGAAAATGGAAGACCACTTAAGTTTTCCCCTCTGATTACCATGCACTTGGCTGTTTTCCTTGCTTTCCCACATTAAGTTCTTACTCTAAATTTTACTCTTGAATCCATTCTTTATAAAGTTGCAGTGGAAAAAGTAACCCAGAAATAATGCCACAATAATGTTAGGAGAATAAACTCTCTCCTTTGTCAGCTCAACACTGCTCTTTTTCTGGTTTTTTGGGTTTTGTTTTTTTTTTTTCAGAACTGTTGTGCTAAAAGAGCTAGAGTACAATTGGCAGAAATTTAAATACATTTTCAGATGTAGCCAGTTTTTATTATTATTTGTCAACCACCAGCTAAACTGTAGAAATATTCTCTTTATGTCTTGCTAAATGTCAAGTCGATATTTTTAAAACCCGGACAATGTATTTCACACCAACCTTTACACCATTATTTTAAAGATCAAACATCCTTTCACCTGGGAGCCACGGCAGGGCTGGTTCCCTCAGCAACGCGACGTGCTCCCCGCTCAGCCGAGCAGCGAGATCCCTTTCAGGCATCCACTGCCGAACCAGCACCCGGCCGGCCACGCTCTCCTCCAAAGCTCCGCTGAAAGCCCTTTGCCAAGGCACCTCTGAGACTTCAAATTCTTCTTTTTCAAGGTGCACCAGACTTACACCTCTCAGAGAGGGGGGGGCAGGGAAATGGTATTTCATCTGAGCTTTTCCATTGATCTGGATTTGACTTCTTAATTTAAAGCCACACAGAGTCCTCGCTGCCTTCTCTCGCCACACTCTTCCTCACTCCCTCCCTGGCCCTGTGTCCCCGTGTGCCTTGCTAGAGAGCAAAGGGCTCATGAGGACCCCGACAGCGTGAGCACCCCAGGCCCAGGTGAGAGATCAACCCCAGCACAGCCCAGTTATGCCAAGAAAAAGAGGCTTTACACTGACATGGCTGATTTCATTCCTTCACAGAGCAGCAGCCACAGGATACCTGCCACAACATTCCCCCAGTATTTAACATGCGCCACTGTCATTTTAGTTCCTTTGCCAAACAATCATCACTGCACACAGCATTTGCTAGAGGTAAACTTGGCTGAACAAAGCCATAAATGTGCAATAGAAATCCACACAAGCAGCAACGACTCACGCTTTCACTTCGCTCACTACATTAAGCCTTCCTCAACATTCTCTAGACTTGAAAAAACAAATATACCTCCCACTTCTTTGGCTCACAGTGAAATCACTCTTCTCCCTCTGCCCCAAACTTCATTCAAAAGACAAAAGAGACAACTGTATACAACAGAGTCAGGCCTCTGAATCAAGAGCCCCAAAACTGGAAAAACTTATGAAACAGACTTGAGGTCAGTGCACTTGTCACACCTCTTACCAAGGTATGAATACACAAGTGAAACACCTCTGGCACGTCTCACTGAACTCACCCAGTGCCTGCCCGGTACTCCACTCCTCTGGGCTAACAGAGTACAGCAGCAGACTGACTATACTGGAAGGAAGATGCCTGTGCCAGATGAGTGTGAAGTCAGAAATATTTACACAACACGTTTCTGCCCAAGTCATATTCACGTGCTGTTTGCTAACAGGTAGAGATGACAAGGTCCCAAACTCAAGAGGAGGAAGCTGTCTTAGCAGAAGCAGTGTTTCAATTAAACACATGCCTGGACTCTGTGGTATTTCCTCACAAAAATTACTATGAAGTGGCACAGATAAAATGCACAGCTTTGTTTATCTGAAACCACACTTGAAAGCTAACTGAAATGAGATCATAAGCCTTTACCCACAAACAAAAAGGTTAGCTTCACCTATAGTCCAAAATATCAACAAAATCCACGCGCCCACTAAGCCTGTAAGTAGAGAAATCTGACCTGGTTTGCCAAAGTATGCAAAGAGAGAAATTGTGTCTGTTTAGATTATTAAGTCAGCAGTAACTTGATCAAAGAGTTTCCCTGTGGCTATTCGAGGATGTGCTGCTTGATGATTGGGCTTGCTACAATCCTGTGCACCTGCTCACTTCATAGATGGGTTTTTGGATCCAATCCTCACTTCCACCCCAAGCTTGGACTCCGAGGCTCACTTATTCCAGTGAAAAAGTTTCCCACTAACTTAACACTATCTGAAGTGGAACTGAGCAGTCCAGTTCATAGAACTCTGATTAAGTTTCCAGGGAACCCAAGGGTCTCTGGTCTGTATTGCAACTCACATTTCTTCTACTGTGACAGCGAAGGTGGGAGGAAGGAAAGCCAGGAGCAGCACTCAACCTAGTGGGATGTCCAGCAAAGACAAGCTGGCAGGCAAATCAGCACCTAGAAACGAAGCAAGCAGACAGGCCAACTCAAATTCCAGAAGAGTTGCATTTCCAAATAAAAAGTCTATATACACAAGGGTGGTTCAAGTCTATTTAGAGACTTGAGAATCAACAGCAAGGATTTTCTTTTCCTAATTAAGTGTGGGTTGTTTTTTTTTAAAAAAATAAAAATATTCCAGCATTGAAAGAGTGTTGCCAAAACCATTAAAACTGCAGATGAGGGAGGCTAGAATTCCCCAGAAAAATGCCAGGTTTTGATCACAAATCAAGAAACAGATGATCAGTGTTCTTCATCTTGCAACTGAGTCCACATACTACTTTAGAAACATCAAACTAAATAGAAAGTTTGTGGGTTATACGAGTCCAACCTGCAAGCAAGAGTACGGAGAAGAGCAGATTTAAATCTCCAAAAATGCAAGCTCTGTCCAGGGAAGGAACCAAGACAAGAATGCAAGCACCAAGTCAGCACATAGGCTAAAGTAATGCAGCTGGACAGACAAGAAAAACAAACTGGGAATATAGGCAATATCAACCACTCTACCATGGCAAGTGATATGAGAGGCAGAGAGGAAAACGGTCACCCTAACAGATATCTTGACAGAGATGAGGGAGACAGAACCAAACTCCCTAGGAAGAAAAAACAAACAACAAAAACCCAGCAAACAGCAACATGTGAACTGATTGAGAACACTCCCATATAAGAGGAAGATGCCTCCAGAGTGGCTTTAGCTAATTCAAACACTCGCCATGCACAAACACTACAGTCTAATCCCAGCGACACTGATAAGCAGCAGTATCAGACTTAAGGAAAGGGACCAGCTGCTCTGATACACAGTAAAGCCATTTGGAAATGCATGAGCAAATGCAGGCAGCCAATAAGGAGCCCACAACACCAGGAATGTTATCACAAACCCTTCTCAGTACTTGACACACACAAGCACTGTCATCTGTCCATGCTCAGTGCACGTGAATGACAGCCAGGGACCTGCCTGGAGCACACCTCCACAAACAGGGGGTAGAAAGATACCAGAGCCCTGCTGCCAGCCCAGCCCAGCTCCAGCCGTGCTCTGAAACAAACACTTGTCTGAATGTAGACAGGAAGGGGGAAAAATGAATACTTTAACAATGGCTATCAAAGCTTTCAGTAGCTCTGAAGAGGAACTCAAATGAACTGGGAAATGCCCATGCACCAGAATGTGAAGGGAATCTTCCTGAAAGGGTTCTCAGGTGTTGGAAAGGGTTTCCCAGGGCAGTGGTGGAGTCCCCATCCCTGGAGGGATTGAAGAGTCATGTAGACATAGTGCTGAGGGACATGGGTTAGTCAGGGACTTGTCAGTGTTGGGTTAATGATTGGACTTGATGATCTTAAAGGTCTTTTCCAATCGAGCCAATTCTGTGATTTTGTGAACTATGCTTCCAGAGCCTGTGCAACTACATTTGAATGCAACTGATCTACCAGCAGTTAAAATAAAAATCAAACAGTGAAAAGATAGCCAGAAGACTAACAGTTCAGATAAAATGCACAGGGAGGATTTACAAGCAGTGAAGACATGATTGCAAGGGTAGTCCAGCCCAGAATTTAACTGGAAGGCAAAAAAAGATTGTGTTTTCAATGATAAGCAACATGCTTCAGGTCATAGATATGACAAAAAGAACAGAGAAGTCATTAAGAGAAAGCCAAGTGAAGCAGGCAGCTTCTACAATACAGGCACCAAGGACCACAGACAACACAGCAGAGAAGAGTGTGTCAGGGCTCCGCCTGTCAATCAGTTGTGGGAAGCAATGGAAAAAGTCAGTGGAGGACCTCGAGGGCTCAGGGTGGTGAGAAGGTGAACCAGAAGAAAGTTGCAGTACATAGGAGATGGCCTACATAATTGCTCGTGTCAATGTAGTTTATTTAAGTGTATTAATGCTGGCAAATCAGAGATTTGAACACTTATTACCAGAAATGGAATAGATGTGATTTGCTGGAGCATCACAGCAAAACTCAGCATCAACAAAACAAGCAAAGTACAGTCCACTTACCCACTTCCTGCAGAAAAATTAAGTTGGGAAGGGGCTCAGAGGACCACCTGGGAGCTCATACATAGGCCTGGCTGAGGAAAAAACAAAACAAAACAAAACAACACAACAAAAAAACAACAACCAAACCACCCCTCATGTCATTCTTGCCAAGGATGTCAGCAGCAGCTTGCTCCCCTCCGGACAGTGCCACAGGTTCCAACCAGATCTCTGTGCTGCCCTTTGCTTCAGCCCTGGCACAGACCAAACCAACATAAACGAGTTTGGTTGTGAGGGAAGATCAAGTGTTTGTACATATTTATTCTCCTTTGTTTAATTCTACCTTATTTCACTGTGCACCTTCAATGTAAAACTCCTAATAGATGGCAGTTAACATCACTGAGAATGAACTACAGCAGCTTGGTAAATGAGAACCTCAGCTCAAAATTCATGTTCTAGAATTCACCAGTGTCAAACATGAAATTAGGAAGTGATTTAGATGAAAATTAAGACCTTTGAATAAAACTACTTTTAAACACTAAAGAATAAGTTTTAACTCTATTGCTCAGCCAGACAGATTTCAATGTATGTAATTTCAGGGAGAGATGACAGATTTCAGCTAAATTTTAATAGTGTGGTAAAACTAGTTAAAGTTTTAGTTTAGTTAAAGCACCTATATGACTTAGTTTTTAAATTCTCACTGAAGTAGCTAAATAAAGTAACTTTTATTATGTTTCAGAGCTGATAATAATTAAAGTTTACAGTAAATCCACAGAATTCAATAGAATTAACTGGTTATAAATCTCAGAGCATAAAATTGGTTTGCAGAGGTAGCACAGAAGTGATTCCCAGCCTTTCTGCAAGGTGCCAGCCATTGAGAGAGCTGATTAGTCAGTCTTTGATTAATTGCCTGCTGTGTAAGAGCCAGGGTCAATCTACTCAATTAGGTGAAGGTCTGGTGGAGATCAGAGATATAAATCAAAACCTACAGCAAAAGCTTCAGCACAAGATGAGAATGTACCAGCAGCCTTTCTTCCCTGCCAGGATCCATCTCCCGCCACAGCCATAAGGGGATACCAAGGAAAGAGCAGGAGTGGGACCCTCACACGTGCCGTCTCCTCAGTAGCCTTCCCACCTCCAACCATGTTTATTTCTAAGGATTTTTTGAGCTTGATATGGCTTGTTTTCTTCCAGGTACTGAACCAGTCTTGCACTGAACCCACAGTGTTGCATCCAACACACCCTTCAGAAGAGATCTCTGCAGATCTACCACCCACTGCATGAAGATCCAGCTCCTTCTGCTCCTCCTGAAGCTGGCTCCCTCGATACCCCTCAGGCCTTGTGAGGCAGCGAACAAGCACTCCCTGACCACCTCTCCCTTACTACTCACATAAGTCTGTATATCTGATGATCCCCCAAAGTTAATATCTTTTCCCAGTTTATGAGTCTTTGTCCATCACTTATGCCTAGTACCAGAAATGTCCTCACTGTTCACCCAGCCACCCATGCAGGACCTCTTCCAGTTCTGCTATATCCTCTTGGAAATAGGAGGGCCAAAACTGTGCACAGTACTCAAGGCCAACTCTAGGTTTACACAGCAGCGCAGTGGTGTTTCCTACAAGAAAGGACAGCTTGCTTACAAGATCAGGCAATTTCCCATCTTCAGAGACAAAAAGTGCTGTGCAAGGAGCCCAGAGACACAGGCTGCATCCACTGCGGTCCCCAGGAGGTGACATCTCCCAGCTGGCAAGCCCCATGCTGCGGCAGGAGAGGAGGGGCTCACGTAAGTGGGACACGGCAAGATAAGACTCACAGGAAGACAAAACCCAGTGGGAAGCTGTAACTCCAAATACGAGAAGCAGGAGAATATCAGAGCAAGAGAGGCCAGTGGGGAAATGGTACAACATGTTAAAAAGGCACAGATTCAGATTAGTTTAAAACCAACCAGATTGTGACACTGTCCACAGGGCTACAGGAGACTGGGTATAGAGACAGAAAACAGGAGTGATTTAAAACTGCAGTTACCCCACACAGACTGGGAAACTATCTTGACAGGGTGATGAAAACACTGTATTTTTAGACATTATAAATAACTAGTTAAAAACCTGTAATAGAAAAGCAGCTAGTCCCCAGTGACACACGAGAACAGCTATTCTCCAACACCCTATAGAAGAAAAAAAGCCCACAGAAATCTAAGCAACAAACTTAGATTAGAAAAAGGAGAACTACATAAAATCAGTGCAGCAGTAAAAAGAAATAGCTGGAAAGGTGAAAATACTTCCAGGAGACCATGTACAGGTACTACAGGAAAGCATCAGGATACTCATATCATCAATTTAAAATGCTTTAAAAGGACCAAAAAAATCAATTTGTTGTTCAGGGTTGAACAGCAGATTAAGGCAATTACTGGCAGTACAGACAAAAAGGGGAAAAAGAATATCCTTCAGAATGTGAATATCATGTTAAGAGGAGGAAAAGAAAAAAAGATCGTGAACTTGTGGCAAGTTAAATGTGGAATCATAGGAAGGCAGACCAAAAAACAACTGTGGTAAGCAACTTCCTAAGGGCATAAAAATTTAATTACAGGTCTTTTTCAAGTGTTGCAGAAATAAGACGCCTTCCTGAGAGCTGGTGGGGTCAGAGATGAGAAGGTGTACAAGGAACACTCATGATGACAGGCCTAGAGTAGGAAAGCCAAATTTTGCATCAGTGTTACCTGCAGAGAAGCCGAAGGATGTAATTCTGGTATTTTCATTCAGAAAAGGGATCTTGGTGACTGTCCAAATAGTTCTTTGAAAATAGCTCAGTGTTCAGTAACAAAGCAAATAAAGGAATGTTATGTAAATTAGTGAATAAGACCACAAAAAAAAGTATTGTCACTACAAATCCCCCTTTCTTCACTGCAGAGGTCTTGAAAAGGTTATAATAGAACCACACTGAGACAGGCAACTTGGATAATGAAGGGTCTGAGACAGCTTCTACTCAAGGAAAAAACTTGACTTTTTCAGATAGAGAAAGAGGTCATTATGGGATCAGGGCCGGGATGGAGAGGTAATAAAAAGGTAAGTGGTATGGACGTGGCGAATAAGGAATTAACTGCAACTACTCCTTTCTAGAAAAAAACAAGAGAGCGCACAACAAAAAAAGTAGGTATCAGGTACAAAACACAATGCACAGAAATAATGTTTAATGCAACACAAGACTATGAAACTCACTGCCACAGGACATTGCAGGGGCTGGAAGCATAAATAGGTTCAAAAAGCAAATAGATAAATGGTGTACAGGTTCATCATGGGCTATCAAACATAAAAGCCATACTGAAACCTCTGGGTTAGAAAGTCCCCAAAGAGCTCATTGTCAGAAGCTGGTAACACACAGCCAAACTCTGTTGTTAAACACTCTCCCCAGGCACTTGCTACCAGCCAGCATCAGGGATCTTTCCTTTGACCCAGCACAACCATTCTTCTGGCAGTGCACCACAGATTGCTTTTTTTGTTTAACTTTTTAAATTATTTTCAAATTTAAAAGTAATCTGAACCCATCAATTTGCAAGCTGCTAACAAAAGGTGAAAAATTAACCGCTTGGTTTGCAGCTTTCACTCAGCAGATCAAACAAATAACCTGCTCCAGTAGCTTTACCTGTCAAATAAACCTTCCTGATCATATGCTTTAAGCTCAGGGGCAGCAGTCCCAGCAGAAATGGTATCTGAAAGCTAGTTCAGCCTGCTAATCACCCAGCAACTAACAGCGTACCACGCCAGCCCAACCAGCTTGCTATGTACACACCAGACAGTACCAGTCCCCTGGTCCTGCAACTCAACTGCACAAAACTATCACAGACATTGCATAATCCCAGAGCTCCCCTAAACCAGGGGAAGGCATTCATCTGGAGCCTCAGCTTTCTTCATGCTCATTTTACTAAGGTGCTCTCAATTCATGCCAAGCAGCACAGGGAAAGGTCACCACTCTGATAATGAATCCTCTACCAGGCCACGATCTCCTCCAGCCTGGAGTCTCCTCTGCCACAGGATAAATACAAGTGGTGGTTCTCTTGGCCAGGTAATGTCATCCCAGCAATGGCAAAACAGCATCCTTCTTCCAGCCTCAGCCACGTGCACATCATCAGCAGGGTACTCAAGACAAGCACAGAGTTTCGTGGACAGGCTTTGCTGCCTGCTGGACAGGTCACCAGCCCAGCTTTGCCTCACTGGCTGTTACTTGCCCTGATGGGCAAGGAAACCAGAGAAGCCTGAGCCCATCTGAGACCAAAATCCGTCCAAGGATAATCATTACTTTGGGGGGGGAAGGGAGACTGAAAAACATTCAATTATTTTTTGAATGAAAAACACTCAACTTGGAGAGGAAGTCTTTATGTCAGCCTAGATTCCCTGGACCTTTCTGTCAGTTTTTATACAGCCAAGTAAGGCCAAAAAAAATGAGGAGGGAGAACGGAGATGGAAGGAAGAATGGACAGAAGGTAAAGTAGAAAAGGAAAAAGCAGTCAGAAAGGATCCCCCTCAACTGGGTGACAACAGTTCAGCTTCCAACTTTGAAAATGAGAATTTGTCCCAGAAAAATGACAGTATCTTTTTATTTACCTTTTTCTTTGATGCTGCCAAGCTCAGCTGCCAGGAAAATGAGTTTTGAATAAAAATGTTTTGACCAGCTTTGCCTGAAACACTCAATTAGGTGAAGGGCAGAGCAAGGATGACGGGAAATAAATGAATAGAGGCCATCAGCTGGGCAGCAAACAAAGCCAGCCTGACAGAGAGAAGCTGGGAGCACCCAGGCCACCAAGCACCTGATGAATCTGTGTTCAAGCAAACACATCCAGCCCTTTATCTCAAACAAGGCTTATCCTCTGAAGGATGCCCTGTACCACCTTCTCCAGAGAACCCCACCAGGCTGCCTAGGTCCCTCAGACCCTGCTAGTTGCCCCAGCGAGGTCTGCAGGTCTCTCAGGTGCATGGATCGAGCAATGGGAAATGGCTGGTGCTAAAATAAATCAGGAGGCTCGTTAGGAGCCAGTCACCACAATGACAGTCACCAAGCTTGTTTAATATGACTCCACCAAGCTTCATGCACTTGAGTAACTTCTCAAATACAGCTGGTGGGCCACAGTGCTCACATTCATACTCTTCCCTTCGTTTCCTGTTCTCTCTTTTATTAATATAGTACATTTCTCTGGCATCTCTAACTTAACGCTCCGCTTGTTGGCTGGCTGACAGGTCTCAGAAAAAGCATGTCGTTCCACTTCCAGCACCATTCTGTTTAATCTTGTATGGAGAAGGTGTATCATTTAAGTAACTTTTTCTACCCCTCCTTTTCTGTAGGAAAAAGGAAAGAAGTTTGAAAAAAGAATGACAGCAATGTTTTAACTTAAATGGAAGCAATTTGCATGCAAATCAGATTTTTCAGGTGCCACAGAAGATGTGGGGGCCCTGCCAATCTGGAGGGAAAAAATTAAAAGAAGAGTGAATTTGACACAAACACTGTCAAGTGATGAAACTGCAACTTTTAGTTTCTTCCCTAGGGCAAAGTGTCCTGGAGAGCGAGACTCTTCCGTACTACCTACATATTTATTTTCATTCTCACTGACACTACCATTATACGACAAAGAACCTGTTTCTTCTTTTATTTATACTCCTTCTCAAAGCCCCTTGCATGCAAGTCCTACAAATGTAGTCAGTATGTGAGTAGGTGCAGCTGGATGTAAACCCAAGTGGGAAGTGGTTTCCTTACCAAACTTGATGAGAAAATGAGTTATACAACCAATAAAGTAGCACCAGACTGTAGAGGAAGAGAGAATCTTACGATGTTCTAAATAGCACCCAGACATTGTCACCAATAAATCATGGTACTATGTGAGCTAGCAGAGGCACAACAGGGGTGCTAAAGCTGCTGAGAACAGAGGAGCTGTGAGCACCCCAGGGAAGGACAGCAGTCTGCCACCAGCACTTTAGCTCAACCAGTTCCTCCCAACAGTATTTCTCCCAACAGTTTGCGTTTGTTACACATGGGGAAAAACCTTTCTGCTCCAGAGCAGGCGCTCCTTGTCCAAAGTAGGGTTATTTGCAGCTCTCAGAGAAAGACCTTTCAGACAATGATTCCTGCAGACATTTATGTTCTTCTGGCAGCACTGAAATAATCTTTTTGGGAACGTGAACAAACTGAGTTCTGTGGCAGTAGATGCCACACCACTCCATGCTTGGGATCACTGCACCACACCACAATGCAGCAACTTACCATTCAAACCAGATCCATAGCACTGCCACACACAGGCAGACAGCATTTTCACAAAAGCCTCAACATCAAATTGTCAAGTTTGACCTTATATTTGAAAATGCAGAGAGAGCAACCAGAGGAAAACACCTTGCCTTAGCCTTCCTGTCGATTCTGCACAACAGACTGCCCTACCAGAAGAGAGTCTCCAGCAGCAAGGTTAGCAACGAAGCTACAGCTGCTATTTACTAACACAAACACGCACCTGGTCTTGGAAAACCTGTACTGAGCACAAGTTTTGCAAGTATTTGCTTTTCCACTTTCTACCTTGACACTCCCAATATGCTAGTATAATTTACCACCAGTGTTCTTCCACAAGTGTTACACCCTTTCTAAAATAAAACAGGGCAGTGTGAAAGATCTAAAACAGCAAAATGCATCAGAGCAATTAGCGGTTCTGCTACTTTTATGGCTCTGATTGGAATTCTGATCTCAAGCAAAAAGATAGTTCTCCAGTGAGAAAATACAGTGGCTCTGCATACGGGCTCCATCTGCCGGCGTATCACCCTCCCGGCTCCGCTCAGTATATAGTAAACTGAAACAAAACTTACACTGCCATCAATTACATTTTTCTTCTCACAGCCTATGAATTTCAATAAATACACCATCTGTTCATCTTCTGTGTGGGAGTTCAGTCATCTTCTTGGCAGCAATATTATTCTAGAGCAATTACCTGTGTCTTTATCACCTATCATTGTGCTTCATCATCTTTTCATCATGTGTAAAAACCAACCACTTCATTACTACAATTTCTGTAGGCAGCCCAGTCCTGTTAGTTACCATGGAGATGATCTGTCAAAAGAAGTCTACATTTAAAGAAGTAAAAGCTGAGAAAAGGAGGAGGAGAGAAACACAAAGAGCCTGAAATGAACTTGTTTCTTCAAGTCAGAGTTTAAACACAAGAGGCGCATCTCGGGCAGCAACACTGAGACGCCACTAACAACCTAGTTAGGAATCCATCAACCTGCCAATACAGAGGCTGAGTCAGTGACTCACAAACATTACAATACGCTCAGAGGTCAGAGACTCGGCTTTAATCCCTCAGCTGAGTCCCATGACTTGCTCTTAGGAAGGCCAGTTTCTTATTACTATAAATCAAAAGATAAAATATGGGGAAGGAGGAGAGGCTGGAACGGCAGGCAGGCGGCAATAGCAATTTTCCCCTCCCTGGCAGTCACTAGCAAGATACAGAATCAGAGAATAGTTTGGTTGGAAAAGACCATCATCTAGTCCAAAACAGAAGACAGTGAATGTTACATCAGCTGCACTATATACCCGTTCCTGAAAATCTCTTTGAATTAATCTCTTTCTTCCCCAACTTCACTGTGGTTTTGCTCTACTTTCTCTCACCCCTTCCATGGATTCCTGCCTTGCTTGGCGCTTTTGTTCCTTCCCTCACGAGCTGCACATTGCTCTCCTTCTCTTTCCTTAAAACATACACACACTTGCAGCTGTTCTACCTCTCTCTTTCCAAATTCCTATGTATTTCAAAAGCAGCTGCCAGTGCCAACTATTTACAGATGCTTGCTCCCTCACCCACCCACATACACCCCCTGCCTTCGCTTCACGAAATCCTGTTTTCCCCTTTGAATTTTTTCATCTCCTCCAGCCTTCCAGCTCCCATCCTTCCAAGCTGTAATTGCTCTCATGTTACTGCAGGAAAAATATTAGCAAACTACAAAGGACTTGCTGATGCTCTGTGTTTCTAGGATGCGTCATTAGCAGCCTTGAGCTGAAACACGCCGGGCTGCAAACTGCTTTGGTTCAATTCATCCTTGAATCTCTGGAAGAAATAAGCAATCTCAGAGCTATCCAATTTGTTTAATATCAAGTACACATGCATTGTGTTTTAATGATGAGAACTGTCATTCTGAATTGCAAGAGTACAAAAAATGACCACCTATTGACTATGTTCACAGCTACCTTTCATAGTAGAATTACCTCAGTCTTGCAAATCATAAAAAGACAACTAGGGAGGGTGTTTGGCTAATTACACAGAATCACAGAATGTCAGGGATTGGAAGGGACCTTGAAAGATTGAAAGATCATCCAGTCCAATCCCCCTGCCAGAGCAGGAACACCTAGATGAATTCACACAGGAGGGCGTCCAGGTGGGTCTTGAATGTCTCCAGAGAAGGAGACTCCACAACCTCCCTGGGCAGCCTGTTCCAGTGCTCTGAGTGCTCTGTCACCCTCACAGTAAAGAAGTTTCTTCTGAAGTTTAAGCAGAACCTCCTGTGTTCCAGCTTACACCCTTTGCCCCTTATCCTATCAATTGGTTGTCACCAAGAAGAGCCTGGCTCCATCCACCTGACACTCACCCTTCATATATTTTTAAACATTAATCAGGTCCCCCCTCAGTCTCCTCTTCTCCAAGCTAAAGACCCCCAGCTCCCTCAGCCTTTCCTCAGAAGGGAGATGCTCCACTCCCTTAATCATCTTGGTGGCTCTGTGCTGGACTCTCTCAAGCAGTTCCCTGTCCTTCTTGAACTGTGGGGCCCAGAACTGGACACAATATTTCAGATGTGGCCTCACCAGGGCAGAGTAGAGGGAGAGGAGAACCTCTCTCGACCTACTAACCACAGCCCTTCTAATGCACCCCAGGATGCCATTGGCCTTCCTGGCCACAAGGGCACAGTGCAGACACCAACTTGAAAACAAAACCAAACTTATTTTACTTCAATTTAAAGGGGAAAAAGAAAGGCATAAGCAGGGTACAAAGGTTAACAGGGTAATGCACCTCACCATCGCTACATCAGAGAAAGCAGCATGCTGATTAAGAAAGATGCATCACCAATTGCCCCAATACTTCACCATCACCCAGACCCGTACATCAGCTGGGGAGCCCCGACCACAGCAAAGGACCTGGAGAACCTTTCCCAGCAACTGGGAAGTCCTACACAGTGTGTCCACTTGTAGGTGAGGTCTCCATCTTCGCTGTGAGAGGGTCCTGCTTTTATACATTTTAACAAGTAAATTACATAAAGTATAGCAACATCTGGAAGGTCAGCTTCACTTTGTTCAGGTGCACCCCAGACCTGGCCAATATCCAAGATATCTCTGGAAAGCTACTATTTTGGTCACTTTCTTCTGTTGGCTTCTCCCCAAAGCCTGGCCAGGGAACAAGGAGGAACCAAGGAAGTTCTTATCGATCCAGCTTTGACCACCTACTTCTGAACAAGGCCGGACACCTGGTCTCACGGCCTCGCCGATGGATCACTCTCCCCTGGAATTCCAACCAAGGCCTGGCCAGGGCCCAGGGAGCAGCCAAGGAAGTTCCTTTATCTTCCCAGCTGTGAACACGTACTTCTAAACAAGGCTGGACACCTGGTTCCACAGCCTTGACAACAGACCCTTGAACAGAACAAGATGAACATATCCTCATAATATTTCATCTATACTACATATTTCGCTAACGAGCAGGCATGTTTCACTAATGAGCTGGTTATATAATGTTGGGTTGTGAGATTCATCTAGAGGTCAGCTTTGGTTTGAGGCCCACTGCTCAGGCCTCAGCACTTCAAAGGGAGGAAACATTTTCCAAAAGTTTTCCAGACTTAAAAGCACTTTGATTTCTGTCCGTCCATCTTAAGACAAAAGATATTCAATTCTCCTAAGTGCTAAATGCCCATATTTTCCATGGATTTCTGCCTGCAGAAGATTTTCTATGTTAGAAAGCTAAAGAGCATTAAGTTTAGGTACTGCAAATGAGACAGTTGTCTAGAAATCTAGGACTAAGCACCTACCAGGGTATTAATTAAAAAAAAAAAAAGGCAGTGTAGCAGAAATAATGCTTGGGTTCAGCAGTGAAAAATTCCAGTGCTTAACTTCCGAGAAAAGTAGGAGGGGACATAAAATAGGAGGAGAGATTACAATAAAACAATAGGCAGGAAAGAAGAGAGAGTGATGAAAATTAAAAAAAAAACCAAACCCAAGGACATATAATGAATGCACTGCCATCAGAGTTCAAAGCAAAATTCTCATGGACATAACCCAAAAATATCAAATGTGAAAAAAAATTATCATTTGCTGAGAAGATATGAACTGAACCAGAAAAATCACATTCTGATCTCAAATCTGATCTCCCCTGAAATGGAGCAAAAGTTCTTCCCAATTGTCCCCTTATCAGAAGTGCTACTGAAGAGAGACTGAAACCACAGATAGATCTGACACTGCAACAGCTTCAGCTGCTGAGGAAATGGCACCCACGCACCCTTTATCTTTAAAGGTGTGGGCCCTGTGCTTCCTCTCTCTCTCTAGATACCTTTCGCAGTCAGGTTGAGCCATCAGCTTCCATATGTTGCTTTACCTTCCATAAGACAGGCCCAGGGAGAGTCATATCCCTGCTCTTTAGCATGGCTGGTTGCTGCACAGATTGGATGTAGATGGAGAGGTGCCCAGGCTAAAAAGTGGTTTCCAGCATCCTGGGCCAACTTGAGCCGCCACTTGGTAGGCATGCTGTAGAAACTTCTGCTTCTGCTCACCTCATTTCCTCCAGCCAAGCCTTCCGTAACAGCTCAGTGGATGCTGACTACCTGTATGGGATCTTTGTGCCCTTCCAAGGCAGATGCCCTTGACCAGCAGCATCTGTGCTGCCTCTGTCCTTGGCAGGTGCTGGCAGGCAGCAGGGGCAGACACTGGTTCTGCTCCCCTCCTCCCCTTTCCACTGACAGGTCCATGAAGACAGCCAGGAGAGCTGCCCCAACAGGGAATGCTGCCTGCCCAACGCATGCCACCGCACACAGTCCACCACTTGCACTTGGACAGCAAGGTCCTCAGCTGTCACTCCCATTCTCCTAAATCCTCAGCAGCTTCGCAAAAATCACTGCTTCTGCTTATTCTCTGGCTTGAATAGATGCTCCCTGTCACTGCTGTGTGCTCGCACAGTAATTCACCCTCTCTAGGGTTCTTACAAGTGCATGCAGGAGAGGGAAAAGAGAAAGCACTATGGGGCTTGTGGTTTGTCCCAGCCTGGCCACTCACAGCAAAAAACAAGAGCAGCAAGCAGCAGGTGATAAAAGCCAGGCAAGAATAAAAATGGAGTACAGGACAAAGAAGGATTTCTTCTTCTCTTCAGAGTAAATCAAATACACACAAGCCAACCCAATGCACACACTGCTCCATAAAACAGCCAAAGCATCTACTGGGAATGGCCCTTCCAGCTTCCTTGGGGGGCAGAGGAGGGGGAAGCAGCATGTCCCCTCTCACTCCGCTCCAGAGAGCCAAAAGCACATTTCCCCACCGGCACCCAGGAGCTGCTGCAGCAGCAACGTGCCAGATTACTGGTCAGAGCAGCAGGAGCTGCTCCCTGGGCCAGGGCAGCACAACATGGGCAGGCTTGCCAAGGGGAAATGGCAGCACGTACAGCAGCTCCGCTAACGTCAGCAGGTCCTGCACAAAGCTCAGCAGGCCAGCACCCTCCCAGAGCAGCCTGCCACAGCTGGGAGCACTGCAGAGCCCATGCCACTCCTCCTGCTGAGGATCTGTGTCTGGACAGTGGGCAGAAGGTATGTGCTCATCCCTTGATAACATCACATATCTACAGCTTTCCCAACAGTCAATATGACCTCCCAGTTGTGTGCACAGCCATCACCTTCCTCATCTTGAACTGGCTGGGATGGGAGTAGAGAGAACATGGGGTTTGGCTTCTTTCAGCTGACAGCTGCCACCCGTCTCCTCCATGGTCTTGTATGATCATCCCTTGGCATGACAGTTAACACATGGATTCAGCACAGACATTCATGAGCTGGGCTGGCATTTGACAATCCAAGTGTAAAACAAGCCATGGCTAGACAGAGCAGGCTGGAATATGCATGGTGTGCCAGATGCTCATCCAGCACAAGGTCACTATTGCCTGATTTTACTTCACCAGTGACAACCATATAGTCAGACCACCTAAAGTGTGCTTCAAACTGTCATAAATATATTCCACCCAGTGATTCAGCACCACTCTTCATCAAACCACAAGGTAGGGAGAGCAATGGGAAAGGCACAGGAAGAGGAGCAGCACTAAGGAGGGAGAAAATAGATTTAATCACTCAACAAAAGGCATGATCAACTCTGTCTCAGAATTACTTTTTGACACAGAATCAAATAGAAGGCAGTCTTGCATCTTTCATGGGTTTGCAGGTATAAACAAGTCAACACAGCTAATCCAGTCATCCTGTCTGCAGGAGTCATCAAAAAACCAGAGCTCTCACAACAGTACAGGCAGCTTTTGGTGGGAAACAGGTAGCCAAAAAGCCAGGGTCCGTTGTAGGCACTGAGCAGGCAGCCTGCCTTCTCCCAGACAGGCTCACTTCATTCATCAGGAGTTCTGTGACAAATAAATGTGAATACTTTCATAAACCCAATTTTGATACAATGATAACTTACATTGCATTAACACTTTCATTATGTCAACCAAGACTGAGACACCACAGTGCAGAGTGCTATATGGAGTGCCCATACCTGTGTGCAGGAGAGCTTGCAGGCACAACAGGGAAGAGGTGAAACACAGACCACACCCTGACACTGGTGACAGGGACAGAAACCAGGCCCTAATACCCAAAATGCCAATTTGAAGGATTAGGTTAATGAAGATATATCATTAACCTTTCACCCTTTCCTGTAATTCTGTAATACTTCCATAGCCATACACAAGGCAATCCGTATTTCTGTGATCAAAGCAGTGTTAATTATGTCAGCTCACAGCATGTTTCTACCCTCAGTTCAGCAGTAGCCTTGACTTGTTCCTTAAAAACTTAACAGTAAAAGTATTCCTGGCCTCACCCTAGGGCAGCAGTTTACTGGCAGTGCTAGAGTATACAGTCAGTGCCACCCACACCAGTCTGCCTGGCAGAGGAGCTGGGCTGGACTGGATTCAGAGGCAGCTCGTGGCTGGGGAGATGGTGAGACACAAATCATCAATTCTGACAACAGCCAGGTGGAAAAACAGGAGGTCCCTCAGAGCTTTTGGAGAAAAACAGTCAGAAGATCTCAGATCACATCCCCTGTTGTTCTCATGTCACTTTGGGAATGCACATGCTTTTTAATTTTTCCATATATATTACTGATTTATTGGTTGTTCTACAGGCTTTTTACAGCTTTTTCATTAAACAGCAATTAAAACAGGCAGACAAAGTCAAACCAGACCTGTGCGGTGAAGGGGCAGAAAGTCCTGAGCAAACAGTTTTTCCTTCCCCAGTATGGGTTTGAGGAAGACAGAGACACAAGATCTAGGTGACATCTCACCTTGTGTCTGCAGGTAGCCACATGCAATTATAGTGCAAATTCTTGAAAATATCACTGACAATTCCCTTCAGATTATTTCCTGCCCTTGCTACTTACAGATATTTCAAGAACAGAGTAAAGCCACTGCTGTCTTTTGCTAATATTGATGAACAGTGACAGCAAGAGTATTCAGGGACATCCTGTTTTGTACCCTTCACATGCAAACACACAACATCTGACTTTCAGCTAAACAGACCAACAGTTCACTTGTAAACTTTACCACAATGGCTCCTGCACTAGTCAAATCCAAGATCCTTCATCCCTAAATTGTCAATTTTTCTCCTACTTTAAAGCCCAAACTCAAGTTGAGATTCTCAGACAAGGGGCTGCAAGTCCTCAGGAAGCTCAGAGCATTTATCATCTCCAGGGAACAGCTCATCACACAAGTTGCTGCCAGCAATGAAAGGCAATTAGGATTTTCCTCATTAATATAAAAATCGTATATAAATACTTCCAGCAAAAACCATTACAATTGTGTCTCTTCACCAGCCCTACAGGAATCAAGCTTTCTCATGGGAAAAAAAGGTGAAAGTGAAAGGATCAACAACAACAAAAAAACCCCAAACAAAACAAGCAAAAAAACCCAACCAAGATGATCATATTTGCATAAAGTTTGAGAAACTCCTGTGTAAAGTGAACACATTAGTCTTGGGGCAGTACTGGGAATCACTCTTCTCAACAAGAGCTTCAGCTGCAGCAGAGCTCTAGCAAGGAACCCCTGACCTGACATGGCACAGTCTCTGCAGAAGAAGGTCAAAAGATTGGCTTGTTGTCTGTTTGCTTCATACATGGTATTGCATTAGATGATGCAGCAGAGATTTCAGCTGGTTTTTGCTTAAATTGCAGCAAGAAAACCTGTCAGGAGTGAGTTAGATATAGTTCATCTGGCTGTGGGGCAAGGGAACCGACATGTGGTTCTTTCCACCTTTATTTTCTATGATTATCTCTGCTCCTCAGCACTCATGAGTCAAGACACCCTCCTGCTGATTAGTGTTCGAAGACAGCCAAAGTAGGATTTGGTTCCCATTTTATTCAGGCTAGAGAGTTTCCTCACAAAACAGCAATGTCTCCGTTTAGCCTCAGGTCCTAAACATCCAAACAAAAAAGAGTAAAAACCAACCACAACTAAACAAAGAAAAAGAGAGTCATTCTAGAAAAGGAAAGTCAGTATTCAAATCCATTAGGCAGAGAAACACAGACTCTATTAAATTTACGTGCTTCGTTTCAGGACTTGGGAAGAGTCTCTTCATTTCCTGTACCTCTTGAGTATTTACTATGTCCCCTATGAGCTAAGTCTTCCAGAGTCATTTTAATGTCATGTTCTAAGCACTTCTGCATTGTAAATCATCGATTTTTATCTCCTTCTCCCAATCAATGCAAAGATATTTATGCTGAACACATAAAAGCTCTTGACACTATAGAAAAACCAATTACACCCTGCAAGACATTTGCTTTTGGTCGTTGACATCATGGAATTATCCATTACACTTTGCACATGCCTGCCATTTACAGGAAAGCAGTGTGACCTTGCCTGCCTGAAGTTTGCATCTCTGCAACCTGGTGAGGCAACGTGGTGGGGGCTTGCAGCAGACATAGCCATCTCTGGCCAGGGGAGAACCTGAACTGCAAATTGTGAAAGGTGGGAGAAATCATGACAGCAGAAGCAGTTCTCATGTCAGTCCCGCTCCTGTGCTCCAACCAGACATCACTTGCTGTCAGAGACAAGATGCTGGCTAGACAGATCTTTCTTCTAACCACTGCAGTCATGCTTCTCTCTACAGCCCCAGAGGCAGACTGGAAAACTTCATTATCTCTCCCTGTTTGCCAGTGCTTCAAGGATGGCCCCTGCATCCACCCCCTACCAGTGTACCAGGTTGATCCTTCTGTCTCTTCCCACTCCTGCACACTGGGCTAGCAATGACTATATTTAAACTCCAGGGCAGACACACACTGAAGCACCTGCAAGCTCCTGTTTCAGTAACTTCCTAGAGCACACCATGACCCCTTTTAACTTGGCCACCCTGGTTTCCTTCTCTTGAATAATGCTGCATCCTTCCTGGATGCAATAAGGACACTGGGCACAAAAATACAGAGCACATTTTGATGGCTCCCCCACCCCATGCTACTGGCAACACAGGTTCATGGGATGAGCCAGCAACCAGCCCATTTATCTTGGCAAAACTGAAACAGACTTGTCAAGTCTCCGAGTGGTTCATGTTCATGACGCCCAGCAGTCCCTGTCTTGCACTTTCTTCTTCTATCAGCAGCAATTCACACCCTCCTAGCAAAGCACCAATAAGTCTGTGCTCCCTGGAAAGGACCCACCACCAAAAGACGTCCCAGGAGGTGCAGAATCCCCAGCCTCAGCATCACACTCTCTCCCATGTCACCAGCTCAGCGATGAAAGGGAGGCTTCCTGCCACACAACAACTGGCACACGGATGTACCCCACTGCCACACGACTCGATGCTTCCCTTCGCACATATGAGACAGGAAAGCGTTTCACTCAGTACTGAACCAGGCAACGGTATCTGATGAAAAAGTGTGTTGAATAAAACTACACAGGAGAGTGCTGCACCTTCCCTAGCACTGCTGTCCACTTCGCCTTTCCAGGTGTTTGTCTAGACTGTATCTGAAGTTGACACATGGCTGTAGCCCCGGCAGGTGAGGAACCGCCTTCACGACTCGCTCAAGAGAACGGTGTTTCATTTTAAAACCTTGGCAAGATCTTCCAGTGCAGAAGGCTAAATCCAGTGGAGTCAGGGAGCTGTGATGATTACATCAGATCCAGCCTGCAAGCCATGAGCACATCTTTAATAAGAGTACATAAAGAGAGAGACTATTAAGCACCTAATGGCCATCATTCTCTCTGATGATTGCAAGAGCAAGAATTACAGGGACACCAGCAGAAGCTTCAGGGCCCAGAGCCATCATGTTTAATTCTCTACAGTCCTGACTGACACAGCTGAGTGAGGCACAAGAATCTCTCATCAGTAGAATAATTAACTTTTTGTGTGTCCAGTAGATATAAGTTCCAGGCACTGCACAGGAGGTTTATTCATTCACAGCCAAATTGCTTATACTGAATCGATTCTAAGTTTTTGAACTTTTCCTTAGAGGGAGTTGGGGTTTTTATCTCTTGCTGTCAAAACAGGCAGAGCTCAGCCAAGTTCACTGCTGATCACCTCCATTTACAGGAGACCAAATCACTCAGGAAAAAAGGGCAATAAAAAGTCCCACTACATTTAAAAAATTACAACCTTGCTTTAACTCTCAAATCTTAGGAAAAAAAAATATTTCTGCCCTCCCTGCCCCATTATTCATCCTCTTCTGAACACCTGGAGCATCAGGCAGTCAAAGGAATGGTGTGAGAACGCCGAGCAAATACTGAGGTTAGAAGCAGGAGTAGAGAAGAGGTCTTGTATTTTAAAGGGGTTAACAGAAATATGCACACAAAAGAAATACTAAAGACAAGAATTTGCAGCATATCAGTTCAATGGCATTAAGCCCTTTGGCTATCTCTCTTCAAAAATCAAAGCAGTCTTAAATAATAACAGTATAAAATTAAGCTGATTTCATACTCTTTAATCTAAATCAAGTAAGACAGCAGATGTGGCTCAGTTTTAAACCACAGAGGAAATAACTTTCATTCAGAAGGAGATTGTGTAGACAGGGATTTGGCATCCTTCTGTTAATCTATTTTACAGTCACACCTTAGTTAATTAGAAAACACATACGGAAATTAGCTGGTACAAACTAAATTAACAGTGATCTCTGTGTAATACCTATGCAACATTCATCAGGCTGTAGTCAGTCAGATTCAAAAAGACTCTTACCAATGGGTCTCCTACTTGACAAGGCTACATACATCTCTGTGTCTGAAAAGCAAGGAGATTCGACAGGCAGTTTGTTCAGTTCTCCTCACCAGCTGAGTAAACCGCCACCGCCAGCCCTGAAAAATGCCCTGCACTTCCTAGGGGGTATCAATCAGACTGATGCATACCTGCTCTGTCACAATACCTGCCCCTGACTTCAGACCTGGAATTTGAAGGAAGGAAACATAACAGGCAAAGTCCACTGGGCTCAGAGAAGGCCAAGGACAACATCTGAGAGGAAAATGAAAGAAAGCAGTGCATTTGCAATGGTCTGGAAGAGATCATATCAAACAAAAATGTAACCATATGTGAGGAACTGCACTACAGACTTGTCTTAAAGATTGTTTGCAAGGACGGTCACAAGAGCAGGGGTCTGGAAACCCCAACCTGTGAAAATGCCCTGCCATTAAAATATTCTGCAGGGACATGCCCCTGCCCCAAGTGCTGGGGGGCACAAAGAGATGTGCCATTGTGATGGAAAACATGGCCCAAAAAGGGGTATTTAAGGAGGACCTGGACAGGCAAGGGCAGGAGCGATGAAGGGAGAGAGACAGAGAGGATGACCACCTGACCGCACCGCACCACGCCGTACCACCACTGGAACAAGCAACTGAGACCTCCTTGTCCCCCCACCTCACTGTCACCTCGCTGCAGGACCTGTGGTGGTGAATATTCTTGTTGCCCTATCCCGACTCCTTGCTTGATTCCCATCTTTTGTTCCATCCTGTCCTATTGCTATTCTCTTTATTACTTTTTCTTTTTGTAATAAAAGGTGTTCTGGGAGTACGGCATTTGACCTCGTTTGTGTCTTAATCTCGCTCTTGGGATCATATCAAAACCTTTCCTGACATCGGATGGGGACATTTAAATGCCCCCTTTAGCAACAAGATGATGTCTCCGGCCTTAGGCCACTAGTAGCTGCCAAAGACTGGAGAGAGGGCAGGTGGGTATTGCTGCAACAAGAGAAATAAGACATGGGAGAAGTGTGGCATTTATAGGTCTCGTATACCTTTTCTTTAAAGGCAGAACTGAAGAATGTAAAGAAAGCAGATAGAAGTGAGAGGGAAAACTACTTTCAAAAAAAATATTATTCTGGAAGCATGTATAAGCAATTTTCCTTCACTCGGGTTGAAATGAGAGCGTGTTGCACGTTATTTTTCAGCTCAGTCATGCAAAGTCCTGACTCTGTTACCCACAGCTCTCCTTTTCCTAATATCATCTCTAATTGGCACAGATGAACAAGATGCACTCTACTTCACAGAATCACAGAATGGCGGGGTTGGAAGGTACCTCTGGAGATCATCCAGTCCAACCCCCCTGCCAAAGCAGGTTCACCTAGAGCAAGTTGCACAGGATGGCATCCAGGTGGGTTTTGAACATCTCCAGAGAAGGAGACTCCACACCCTCTCTGGGCAGCCTGTCCCAGTCCTCTGGCACCCTCACAGTAAATAAGTTTTTCCTCATGTTTAAGTGGAACCTCCTGTGTCCCACCTTGTGCCCATTGCCCTTTATCCTATTGCTGGCCACCACTGGAAAGAGTCTGGCCCCATCCTCTTGACACCCACCCTTTAGATATTTATTAACATTAATAAGTTCCCCTCCCAGTTTTCTCCTCTCCTCTCCTCTCCTCTCCTCTCCTCTCCTCTCCTCTCCTCTCCTCTCCTCTCCTCTCCTCTCCTCTCCTCTCCTCTCCTCTCCTCTCCTCTCCTCTCCTCTCCTCTCCTCTCCTCTCCTCTCCTCTCCTCTCCTCTCCTCTCCTCTCCTCTTGGCTCAACAGACCCAGCTCTCTCAGTCTTTCCTCACAGGAAAGATACTCCAGCCCCTTAATCATCTTTGTGGCCCTCTACTGGATTCACTCCAGAAGTTCCCTGTCTTTCTTGAACCGGGGAGCCCAGAACTGGACACAATACTCCAGATGTGGCCTCACCAGGGCAAAGTAGAGGGGGAGAAGAACCTTCCTCGACCTGCTGGTCACACTTCTCTGAATGCACCCCAGGATACCATTGGCCTTCTTGGCCACAAGGGCATGTTGTTGGCTCATGGTCAGCTGGTCATCCACCAGACTTCCAAGTCCTTCTCTGCAGGGCTGCTTTCCAGCAGGTCAACCCCTGACCTGTGCTGGTGCCTGGGGTTATTCCTTCACTGGTGCAGGACCCTACACTTGCCCTTATTGAACTTCATCAGGTTCCTCTGCGCCCAACTCTCCAGCCTGTCCAGGTCTCACTGAATGGCAGCACAGCCTTCCAGTGTAGCAGCCACTCCTCCCTGTTTAAGTGTCGAAAACAAACACGTTTGTATTTCAAAAGTATCAAAGACAGTAAAAAACACTTTGCACTATGTGATTTCCACAGCATATAGAAGGCAGCAGCTGTATTTCATTACATCATTGTAAGAAAGAGTCCCTAAACAGAAACAATGTAGGGTAAAGGAGAGTCGGTTGTTTAATGCTGGGTCCACACACAGATTTTTGTATGCACCCAGAGACACTATTTGGGATAATTTTCTCTTTCCTGCTGTGAAAGGCAGTCAATTTTAATTTGGAAGAAGCATTGCTACTGTGAAAGTTAATAGAAATCTATCACCCACTGACTTAGTGATGTTGGTAGCACGATCCTTGCTCAAGCACCTGTCTGTTGGATTTCAGCACCGACTCCTCAGTGCCCATCACTGAAGGTACCTGTAACATGAACAACGTCCTGACTGTGCAGGTCCCCAGTATGCACCTGTGTGAGCAGCGTGCAGGTGCTGCACACGCCTGCAGTGAAAGGCAGCCTGTGGCACCTCCAGAGGGACAGTGAAGACAAAGCAACAGCCCTTGCTGATGGCATAAAACAGCAGATGTTGCTGTATGTGCCTATTATTTGCTTCAGAGCTATCACGGGAAGAGTGTCATGTAAGCCAAGCACGTCCTCCAAAACATCCTTTGTGATAAGTGTGTGCATGTGTGCTCACACACGTGTGCACATGCACCTTTCCAAAGATAAATGGAGGCATCTGAGCGTGATTCCCCATCTTAACTGGCAGCAAGCAAGTGCTCAGAGGATGACAGGCTCCGCAGGTCTCGTGTGCTGCAAGATCTGGATTTTGTTTCACTTTGCAGAGACATGTAAGGTCACAGGCTGGAGATGTGAACTCTCTCATAAAGCAAAAATCCATGCCAAATGCTTATCAGATAATCAGCCAGCTGCACACAAACTGTTTATTGGGTAGCAAGTAGCTACCGATCCCTTCTGACAGCATAAGCAGCCTCTAGGTTGTGGCTCAACATCCTTAAGAGCAGCTTGACATACTGAATCAACACCCTGTCATTTTCAATGCAGCCTTGTAATATTATCTCTAGACATGTGTGTATGGCACATCTGAGCTCCCACCTAAAATTAATTTGAAACCTTCCAGCACAGGGAGATTTCACTTCAAGCTGTGCTCTGCAGACATGATGATTTATTGATTTATCTCTCTACAAGGAAAACAGAGAGTACCTCCAGTCAAAGGGTATGTTACATTAGGAGACTGGCCTGGAGGAGGGAGAAAGCAATGTGAAAACAAATAGTTCTTTTGTGGACTCTGCTAGATGCACAGGAAGGATGAGTTTTGGTTTGTTTGTTTCCTTACATCATAAACAAATATCCTACAAGTTTTTTCAACAGATTAAAACCTTCTCAATACAAGCACAGCCAGTCTAATGCTCAAAGCTCCTCTGAAAAGAAAGTCAAGTCTTCTTGGTACAAAAATTTTCATTAATCAAAATTTTCTGTGAAACAACAGTAACAAAAATTTGTACTTAATTCTATCTTATTTTTAAATCTTTTATGCAATCATCCTGCAGAGCAAGAGTGCAATGAAAAAAACAACCTGGAGGTTCTCACATCACAGGATGCTGCACTGCCCTCTAGAGCCTCCTTCACTGTCTCATTCCAGCATCTAAATGCAGATTCTTACAAAACTGGCTCTAAAGACATAACAGAGATGGTTCTCAGTGTTATTTTGGACAATACCTCCCCTACCTCCCTGTATAAAAAGGCATATCAATAAAATAAGGCACAGCATTTTAGGAAGGACTTTCAATATCCGTATCTCTATATAGAAATAAAGATTCTAACAAGGGTAAAAACAAACATTGTATTTTTTCTTACTTGCTCCCCTCCCAGAAGCCACAGCTATTCCTGTACCCCAGATCACAGGACTAAGAATCAATCTGGCTCCTTCCAAGATGGAAAATTGCTGCACCCAGACCTGCTGTGTTCAAACTCTGTACAGTGCTACAGAAAGATGGATATTGCTCCTGTGAGTGCTATGTTTTTAAAATTAGTTTCAGTTCCTTTCTCTCAAACTCATAATGAAGGATTCCCCAACACAGCTCACTACTATACATACAGATCCCTTTGCATGCAGCTAACCACCATAAATTTTTTCCATTCATAAGTTGGCATGGAGAAGACAAAACATACCTTAACCCTCACATATCAAAACTGCATCAAGCATCTTCCACTGACACCACATCCTATCAACAAACACGTGCACAAATCTGCATCGCCCTTGTAGCAGGAGGTGGTCTCAATACGTTTCATCCTTCTGCAGTGGGATTGGTAGAGCATCTTCTACACAGCATTTCAGACCTCTTGTGTCACCCTTACTAGTTACGTACCTGAGGAGCTCAAATACTGTCCCAACAGGTGACACCTGCCTTTCTGTTCTGAAATACACAAATATATTCTTAGTACTTGAACAGCACGCAAAGATTGTAGCTGATTTCAGGATTCCCCGATAAGCTCCCATTAAGAGATGGCTTACACCCTAAAAATCACTTGGAGCCTAAAGGAGGAACAAAAAGGGGATGAAATAAGGACAAAACCATTTTGTTTCATTTGTCACTGTCCATATTAAATTGCACAAACACTGTGGGGGATGATGTAATAGAATCATGCCTGAAGGTACACACACACAAAGTACCCTTGAAAGAACACAGTGACATGGCTGAGCCAGCCTCTTGCTGTCTATTATCAGTTGGCTTACTGACCTTCTCAGCATCATAGCAGTAATAGTGAGTTCAGCTCTGGAGATGAAGGTCTCAGCCTCACAAACCAGATGGGAGAAAAGTAGCAGGAGTAAGGAGCTCTGGGGAAAAAGAAATTTAAGAAAAGGAAAGACTTTCCAGTTGCTAAAAGACATGCTGTGAATTACAAAGCAAGGACTGTCAGGACCCCTCTCAAAGAGTTTGGGGTGTATATTATAAAGCCTTATGCAGCCATGAGAAATGAAGCACCACTAGAAGATGGTCCTGGACACTGCCCAGACCAACTGCTGGATGGCAGCAGGAACATCAAATACTGCATTTTGCATGTGCCATTTCTAGGCACAGAGGATAGAGCCACAGAACAGGGCTCGTAGAAGGAGTTTCTCTGGCTATATGCCAGAGTCTGGAAGAGGACTGAGGTCTCCAGTAGGCATCATGATCCCTTACTGTGCAGCAAACGTCCCAGAAGAGTCAAGAGGTTGGATTTTTAGAGCTGTTGTGTGAAGTTTGCCTGTTTTCCTAAGCCTGACATCATCTCTGCTGTGCTCTGTCCCATGAGGCTTGAGCTTCCATGGAAATTACAGCACGTTAAACTCATTCTGTGGCCTAACTAAAGCACCTTGTGTGACAATTGGAGCTGCCCAGAGGATCTTCAGACTTTACTAGAAAAGGTGATAGAAAAGTTGACTTGTCTGCTACAATGCACACTATTCTGGATATCACAAACACAACCCTGAAGTCTTTAGCTTAGCAAGGCTCAGTGTAAACAAATTCCTGCTCCATCTGATGACACAGGGACTTCCCAAAGGCAAACTTTCTCTATAATTTGGTCTCTCTGCCTCTCTCCTCCAAGGCTGTGTCCCCAGGACTGCCTTTAGCTCTCTCTTGGTTTGGATTTGAACTTGTCTCATTCTTCTGAAGCCTCTCAGATGGAAATCATAGAATCATAGAATGGTTTGGGCTGGAAGGGACCTTAAAGATCATCCAGCTCCAACCCCCCTGCCATCAGCAGGGACACCTTCCACTAGGCCAGGTTGCTCAAAGCCTCATCCAACCTGTCCTTGAACACTTCCAGGGAGGGGGCATCCACAACTTCCCCGGGCAACCTGTTCCAGTGCCTGACCACCCTCACAGTGAAATGGAAAGAGCTTGCTTTTTAGTAACGATGGCAAAGACCTCACTGTCAGGAACAAAGATGTGAAAGGACAAACATGCCCTGTTGTTTTAAATGCTTCCCAATCCTTCTCAAAGTGTTACGTTCTTTTGGCCTTATTCAACTTCACATGCACCCTCTTTCCCACCCCTCCGTCCTCAGGGATATCTGGGCACCCTGAACTTTGTCTTTCCAGCAGCAGCTCCTTGGAGCTACAGGCATGTAGCTATCATGTGAATGTGACAGCAAGGGTGAGCCTCAGTTCAAAAGGAAGACACCAAAATGCAGTTTCCTGCAGGTAGGTGTGCACTGGGCATCCCAGCTCCCATCATGGCCAGTGGATCACCACTCAGTACAGCCTGGGGAACTCAGAGAGCCACCCAGCTGGGCACTCACTATGAGTCTACTTCAAAGCAAGCTGAATCACTTTCCAGGCTTCATGGACTGTCCTGACTAGATCTCCATTAACTGTAATGGGATCTCAGATGCCTACCACACACCTTCACGTTGCCTTAATCTCACACTGAATCTCACCTCTGTTCTCAGACCCATCACAATGACATACAGGTGTGTGCTCTTTGGGAAGCCACACACCTTGCGTAACACGTTGTGTGTGCAACATTAGCATAATTAAACCAGTGCAAGTTTTATGTCTGGACATGACTTAAGTACACATTCCCTGTTTGCATCATTCTTAAAAAAAATAATAATTAAAAATGGGGGTGGGATTTTTCTTTTTAGTTTTGGTTTGTTTCTTTTTCTTACAAAAAATTATATTCCCTCTGCTAATTCAGCCATGTCCCTTCAATGTTTTGTTACTCCTTAGGCAATGTTTTTGGAAACTACTGTGGAAACTGTTATCTCTGTCCAAGACCAAGTTGGAAAGCTTTTAAGTTGGCCAAATGTACATTATATTGAATCACACGCAATTAACCTAATCAACTATTTCTCTAATGAAAACATACGTTTCTGGGTTGGCAGTTTCTGACTCAACCACAATTCATTCAATGCTAAGGAAAAAACATTAGAAAAACCATCTGTTCTCTTTAAATAGAGAAGCTATTTTTACCTTCATGATGAGCCCAAGTAATTATAAAGCCAGTGGAGTGGGTTTCAAAAAGAAAAATAAAAAGAGAGGGCAAGACAGCTGCTACCTTGTGACTATCACAGTACAAACACGTTGCTAGCCATGTGCAGTTCAGGCCTTACACTCCTCACCCTGCTATGCATCATGTAACCTATTGTCACCCCATTAGCTGAAGCGACACAGTATGTGCTACAGAGAGGCACAGGGGTTAGAGCACAGAAGAGTGAGATTTGGTGAATGAATATTTACATACTAGAATCAAATGCCAACAGAATCCCAAAGGTAAAGTTCCCAGAAAAGGGCTGATTCTCAAAGGAAATCAGTGATACAGTCCCACGCAATTGCTATTTTTAGGTACCAAATTCAAAACTGCAGTCCTCAAAATCATCAGTCAGTTGACACCTAATCCTAGGGGATTTGATATCTTTTGCATTAAAATTCCCCTGGCACCCACCTGCTCACAGAAACCATGACAGCAATAACCAAATCAGCAGAACTCCCTCATATCTAATCCTTCCCACAACCCATAACACAGAAACTTCTGCCTACATTTCCTGATGAGCTTCTCTATTACCAAAGAGATGAAGCACTGCATAAGGTCAAGAGGGCACCACCTTTCCTCCAGCAGTTGCATGGCTATGGCTACAAGACAGGACAGCCCTGACTGGAAATCCTGGGTTTGCCTACAAGGATCAGAACTCAGCATCCACACTGCCCTAGCCTGTGGAGTCCTCCTGGAGCACAGTAACACTCAGTGCACCTTGCTGAAGCTTGTCCATTTAAACACCTAATGGACCAAAGAGAAATGCCAAAGGAGCACAACTCCATCATGCATTAGTGAGAGTTACCTGACACAAGGTGATCTTGACTTCTTGCTCGTGCTCTAGTGGTTGCTGATACTAAGCACTGAGAACATGGACAACTGTTCAAGAGCCTGAATGCCCCTGTTTCCAGCCTCAGAAAGGGGCACATCTCCACACTACGCTGCTCTGCGTTTCACATTGACTGACTTAAAGCGATTTGCAGTCAGGCTGCTGGCTGCAGGGTTTCCCATGGAGACACCTCGCTGATCACTGGACCTGTGTGACTGTTCTGTTTATGGCCTGACAAGAGCTCATCATGGATCGTGCTGCAGTGTCAAGGAAAGAAACATTTCTCCAGGGTCTCCAACTCATGTGTGAGTATGCCAAGTACAACTCCTAATTTTCCACTGCCCCAGCTCTGTGTTCAAGGTCAGGTTGGATGAGGCTTTGAGCAACCTGGTCTAGTGGAAGGTGTCCCTGCTGATGGCAGGGGGGTTGGAGTTGGATGAGCTTTAAGGTCCCTCCCAACCCAAACCATTCTGTGATTCTATAGTCATGGATTTAATGCTGCAAATGAACTTGAGAAGTCCCAGACTATCTATCACTTACCCACTGGTTTCAGCAAGGGACACTCGCGAATGGTGCTGAGTGACTCCCAGCAAGCAATGGCTGCTGAGCAACAACATGTGAGCAACTGCTCCTTCTCCTTCCCAAGGGGCCAGCTCTACATGGCTCTCCTTCCCCTGGTCTCCAGGGAGAACAAAACACAAACCAAGGCAACAGCAGAAGCACTGACAGCATCCCTCTGCCAGGCAGGAGACAGGGAAAGCTCAGAGGAGAGTAAAGAACTGAACCAGGAAGAGGCAAGAAAGCAACAGAAAGAGAGAGAATAACAGCTCTGGAGGTCTGTCCGTGTGCCTTCAGCAGGGTGGATACATGACTGCATGTCCTGCACAGTTCTTGCTGAAGAAGTGCTGAAAACAAACACACTTGCAAGAATCACTCCTCCCTCCCTGAGACTGCCTATTGGGAAACCTTTAACCCACTCCTTTTCCCCTAAAAGGGGGACCTGCAGCTCTGTTGCCAGAGTTGTTATCAGATTGAAATTATTTGGTGTTTTTCTTAACTCTGTAACACTTGGAAACATGTCATCACAAAAGAGAAACAGCTTTGTTTTAGATTTTTGTTTCTAGCTCACATTTGCTGGAGAAATATCTGAAGGTTGTTTGAGACTTGAAACTACTGATTTTTCAACATTAGCTTACAGGTTTGGGACGCCTGGGTCGTGGTTTTGGACCACGTGGCAACACTGTCACCTTGACCTCCTCACAGGGCCTGAAGGATATCATTACCAAACATGCCTAAACCAATATTCAGAGCAGCAGGGAGCAGCACATCTCCTGCCTCCTCTGCCACTCCTGACCTCTCAGCACACACTACAGCATGCACCAGTGATAAAGAGGAAATCCATGAGCAGCAAACTGGAACATGTTGAGTTGTTTCAGCGCAGACAGTACAACCATCAGTTTGAGGACTCCTTCAGGGTAGCACCTTCTGTCTGGCTTTACTAAATTACAACTCTTTGGTCATTTTGGAGCATTTGGTCAGTCATTTTGGACAGACCAGAACATGTGGCCTGCCATAGGGTTCTTGGGTAATCAAAAAGGTGGGAGGTTGCCAGTATTTTGGCTAAAAGGAGAGGATCATCAGATACAAACAGTCAAGACTCTGTAACTGAGCAGTGGGATCATTATATTTTCCTACCCATAAAATGTCCCTTGCTATGGCTTTCCATGACATTAGATGGACAATCATACTGTTCTCAATTGCATGAAAACATTGGCATGTGGAGCCAGGCAGGTTGACCACCCTTGACACACAGCATCACGAATAGCATAGATGGAAAAGTCTGCAGACTGTCAGATCCCTCATCATGGACTGCCTTGAAGAACATGGCAGAACTTCCCAGTGTAAATTGCAGCAATAGGAATACACTGGAATTTGTTTGTCTTCTGACTTCAGCATCAAGAAATGCACTCTGCTTCCATTGGAAAGCCTACGATACTCCATACACAACCATGCAAAATCCAAGTTAAAGGGGAGAATGCTTATTAATTTTATACTGAAATGCAGGTAACAAATCAAGTAATTAAAACTGCAGAACAAAAAACAAAGCACTGCTGCAAAACACTGGGAGCAATTGCACATCCCAACTATTGCCCCTTCAGTAAAAACTTAACAAGCATCTACTTTGAAGTACAGCACCAGAACCACCTGGACTCATTTCTCAGCAGGGCTCCCGGCACAGATATATCACCCACACGAGGACTGATTAATATAATTGCAGTGTCAAAGGTACAGAACTTCTAAAGTCATTTTTGCAACTGGAAAATAAAATAATGTGTAAATACACCCATGCTTCATGGAGCAGGCACTTTTTTTAAAGGACAGTTTAAACAACAACTATCACAACTTCATTGAACAACAATAGCAATTTTACCTAAATGTGTTGATCCTGAAGTAAATGATAAGGTGAGAATCTCAGCTGCTATAACAAATAACTTTCTAGTCCTTGTGGCAATGAAAAAATGCCTTCTTTAATCTGCTCCTCTGGGAAGAAACTCAGAGGATTTCAAGTGCTGCAAAACAAGAAAGAGGACAAAAACCTCCCACACATTAAACATTTTGTATGTGATTTTTATGGTGATTGCACAGTTCTTCAGGGTTGACTCAAAGTTTTTAAGTACAAAGCATAACCATAGCATGTTATGTAAAATGGGCTTCAAACACCAAAGCTTCTTAACTATTTTCAACAGAAGTTATTGATAGAAAATGTTGGTTCCAAAGAGTCACTGGGAAACAAGAAAGAAGAAATACCCACGCTGGAACAGACTGTGTTTCATCCCCCTCTGCCATTACCTGATAAAAAGTTTTAGGCTCACTTTATCCAGGACAGAAGAGTACCAAAAAACCCACCCAAAACCAAACAAAACTCCTCAGCCTCAGTGTAGGAAAACCACTACAGCTTGTCAGAAATTCACTGGAAACTCCCGAGTTCCAGAGACTCTAGCCCACAGTTCTGACACGTGCCAAAAATATTCCAACCAGCGCCTGTCATAGAACGACAAGCTCCTTCAGACAGAAGTCCTGCACTAACATCTCCCAGATTGACTTGAGCAGCGGCTTTGCTACTCTGTGGGTATTTTTTAACTTTCCTGGGATGTTTCATGTTACCAGAGAATCCCACTCCCCAATTTTAAGGCTTGCTCTGTCCTTGGAGATGGCAAGTCATGACCGCAAGTCCTCTGAAATAATTCTCAGAAACTAGGCCAAGTGATTTTTTTCTTTTATTTACTACAACTCAAACATTAAATAAGCAGTTACTTGGTTTCGAGATGCATGTAAAGATATTACAGAAAACCACATCTATAACCACACATATCTTACTCCAGCCTATAGGCAGGACCCTCACCCTAATTTCACTGAAGGAGATCTTTGCTGGCAGAAGTATCTGTTTTCTCCAAAAGCTTCTGTTCAGGTCAGCTTTTCTCCAATTTATAACCTCAGAACATGAGAAACCTTAATATAGCACTTTCCTAAAGGGCACTGCTCTACCTGCACTTAGTTTTATTAAAATCTGTGTTTCTTGAGCATGATTTGCCAGAGTCTTCTACCACTGACCACCCTGGCTCTTAGTTACTGATAGTTTGTTAATCAATTGTGAATAACCACTTTCCCCTCCACCCATCAGGCCAGCAACACCAGTGCCTAACTTCCTTCTGCACCACAAAGCACAGCTCATCTAAACATCCCATGCACAAGCAGCAATTTATACCGACAGCTAAGGGAGGCTTTGTGGAGTTCACTGTTAGCTCTCAAAAGAGGGTAAACACAACACTGACCAAGTAACTTCAGTGACAACTCACTGCAAAACCACCTGGTCTAGAACCACTAAAGTCTTTGAGACACAGGTCTAAGGAAGCAGGTGTATCATAGCTGTAGCCAACACACAGACACCGCAGACAATGAGGTATCTTAGTCTCGCTTTTCATTCTTAAATAGTCCATTAAAAAGGAAGGGTCACCGTATCCTAGCAAAACACAGACCCTGCAAAGCTTGAGATCTCTGCATCAGGAACTTCAATCCCACCTGAAATCACAAAACACAGAGGTGAAGAGCAAACACTGCAAAATTCCTTTGGATGCTGCTGCCTCTTTCAGCCAGGCATGTGACAGTGACAGCACGGCAGGACACTGGCTCTCTCTGCTTCCCAGGTGAGCCATGCGCATCTGGCCAGCACACAAACACCTGAGGACACAGGCATCTGTCCTTGAACCAGGGCTGTGTGTTAATTAGCTAATCCATAATTCACTTTAAACAGCACAAACTTCTGGAACAGCCTGCAGTGAGCAAACCAGGCACACGCTGCAGAAAGGGAGTGCTGGCAAGGCGGCCACAGACCTTGTGAACCAGGCCAAGGAGCTGCCACCTCCTCCCAGCTCTGTGTTTGTTGGCAGGGCTAGTGGCCTCGACTACCTGCTCCTGAGATTTACTCTTTCCTTGTCTCTCTCAGAGCAAAATTAAATAGTGAAAAAGAGAAAAAAGTATTAGAAATTGGTTTTTTGCAGATGACAACTGCAAGATGCCAATAATTACCTCTGAAGGGTGGCTCAACTGCTTATCTTCTGACCCAATTCACAATACCAGCAGGAATCAGCTGTGTGCAGATGCCCTCTATCAGCAGAATCCTCCCACACACACTTGAAGAACTAATGCTTAGGGAAAGAGAAAGTACCACACCAAAGAGCAATAAATTATTTTAGAAAGCTCTTTTTGTTCAATCACAGTGAGACACCACAAAGGGACGAATAGATCTGTGTAAAAATTACTGGGGTTTGGTTCAGTCACCAAACATTTTTGTTTCAACTGCACAAAAACTTGGTTTTCAGGACAACATAATAGGAGACATATGGGTTGGCTTTTTTATATTTATATACATTATCTGAATATACTTTCTAGACACTTCTGAGATGTAAACCACATTCTGATTTTCCACATTTTCATAAAAAGGCTTAAATGTTTCAAAACTCTTTTTTTTTTAACCAAAATAAGTAGTTTTGGTATCCACAAAACTGTATATTTTAAAATAACAGCCATCTGAAAACATGTCTGCCAGCTGTAGGAATGAGCAGTACCTGCAAGTTCCCAGATACTTTCAAACCCTATCAAAGCCAACAAAAAGGCTGAGCTCCTCCACTTCTTGAAGGCACCCAGTATCACAGAATCACAGAATGGTGGGGTTGGAAGGGGCCTCAGGAGATCATCCAGTCCAACCCCCCTGCCAGAGCAGGTTCTCTACACCAGGTTGCACAGGAAAGTGTCCAGGTGGGTTTGAACATCTCCAGGGATGGAGACTCCACAGCCTCTCTGGGCAGCCTGTCCCAGGGCTCTGGCACCCACATGGGAAAGAAGTTTTTCCTTAAGTTTGTCTGGAACTTTTGGTGTTCCAGTTTGTGCCCATTGCCCCTTGTCCTGTCACAGGGTATTACTGAAAAAAGCCCAACCCCATCCATTATCCATTTGGCCCCCACATTTCAGATATTTATAGACATTGATCAGATCCCCTCTCAGTCTGCTCTTCTCCAGACTGAAGAGTCCCAGCTCTCTCAACCTCTCCTTGTAAGGCAGATGCTCCAGGCCCCTCATCATCTTTGTGGCCCTAAGTATCTTGTACATTTGAGTCACAAAAGCTTAATAATAATAATAATAATAATAATAATAATAATAATAATAATAATAATATAGGTAATAGTAATACCTAGCTTATACATGACACATTTCATTACAGAGCACTACAGAAACAGAAAAGGGAATCAGGTGCAGGCAGGGGAAGGAAAATGCCACAGTCTCTGAAGAAATCGGTGGCAGAGCAAGGACTGATGCCCAACACAAGTCCCAGCCATGCCTCCTGCACGGGCCCAAGAGAGATATGACAGGTACTTGCGAAATGGAAAGGTCAGAATAGTGAGAGGTGCCCTAAGACAGAAAATAAACCAGCCCCATTCCATCTTTGCCCTTCCCCACTGCTGCTCAGCCCCGCTCCGCTCCTCTCTCCAGGAGCTTTCATCAGGAAACATCGTACCATTTATTCCAAGCCAGAAATCAGGACAAGGTGCCATCAGCTGTTCCACACATGCAGGCAATGCAGCTGTGATCCCACAAGAACAGTAATTTTGTGTGTGTATATGGAGAGTGGGCTCCATGATACCCTTCCAATACTTTTTCTTCATCCAACACTCTATGTCCTCCTCAACCTGTCTGTTGCTTCTGATGCCATCATACACTTTGTTCTCGAAATCATATCTTCTCTTGGCTTATACAACCCTCCTTTCACACCTCCAACTGTTCCTTTGCATGATCTTCCCATTCTCCTCTACACCCTCACCATCTCCTTGAGCTTTCCAGGAGACCTATTCTGTCTTTTTTTCCACTCCATCCTACTTCCAGTCTTGGCCTCTATTTTCTGTCCATGACCCACAGCTCTGCCTCCACTCCAGGCTTATCTTTCCATCCACACTAGATCTTGGCATGCTTTTCCAGTGCTCTTGCTGTACACCTTGTGAATCAGCTGAAACTTTAACATGGCTAAAAGCACAGCTCCTAATTTTGTTTGTCCCAAAATCAGGACATCATCTTGTCTCAGAAATTGCTCTGGAGTTTCACACAGAGGAAACATCCTAGTTTTTGTGCAATGTCTGTTATGGTTATGCACTTTGCAAGCTACCCATCCTCTTTCAACTCCTTTCTTAGTCTTTTCCATTTTGATTCTTGTGAGCTGCTCTTCTCAGGACTTCACAAATGGCTTCTTGTCTTTCTCATATCCACCGAGAAGGCTGCCACAAAGGTCACTTTTCATTGCTTTATCCAAGTCCTGCAGCTGGTCACACTGCTTATGAATAACATTGACACTGGGAATTTTAACCACCTGTTTACCCACTCATTTAAACCTTCAACACAAAACCAGTCTATCTTACACACAAAAGGGAAGATACCTGATGACTCCATTCCAGGTAGCACAGCTAACATAGCATCCATGACTCATTAAAAAATGTTTAATTTGATTTCTTCACAGCCACTTTAATATGTTGAGTACATACATATCAGATAAACAATTGATAACTATATTCTCCCCTGATCAGGAATTCATCTCCCAAAAATACACGAAGAACTGCAAGTGCAAATTCCAAGTGCCTAAATAGCAAGTAACCACACCAGTTTGTAGAGCTGGTGTCTTCTCAGCCCCAAGAGAGATTAAATTCAAGCCCTTGCTGAATAATTGATCAAACATTCTCAGGGTACAATCAGAGCAATCAGCAATAGAGCATACAAATGGAAAGTGAACACAGGTTGACGTCATGATCGGTGGGGTTAAGTGGTCATTAAGGAGACCTATCCAAGGCACAGAAGAGCCTGCTTTTCAAAATAAAGCTTCCTGATGTTTTTAGATAACCTCCCCTGATAATTATGACTACTCCTATTCACGTAAGAGACATCTCTACAGCTGAGCAGCACCATGGAAGGGCTTAACCAGGCCAGATGGTACACACTTGTTTCCCATGTGCAGGGGAACCAAAAGAACACTTCAAGAAAGTAACTGCGCAATAAACGTTACAGACTACTGCAGATGGGTCCCTCAGGAAGTGCTGGCATCATTACTGAGAGCAAAGGCAAGCCACAGCGCTTCATTTCACACACCCTGACACAGCTCATGGCACTCTCACTGCTGCAGCGCTTCTAGCACATAGCCTCAGCCCATCCACGGAGCCCCAGCCCATCCACGGAGCCTCAGCACATCCACGGAGCCCCAGCCCATCCACGGAGCCTCAGCCCATCCACGGAGCCTCAGCCCATCCACGGAGCCTCAGCCCATCCACGGAGCCTCAGCCCATCCACGGAGCCTCAGCCCATCCACAGAGGCACCACCACACTCACAAGACTTCCTCCTTAATTCCCTGTCTGCACTGAACAGGACCCATTTCACAGTGACCTAAGCATACTAAATCAGTGCTACAGCCATTAGCAGCAAGGCTCCAAGGCCAGATTTGATTTAAGGTGTCCTACGTGCTCAAAAATGTTTGGTTTGGTACATCACTTGTGTCTTCAAATCTCTACAAATATTTTTATAAAGCCTGGCTCTAGGATCCACAAGCCCAGTGGCCTTTTAGCTTTTATTTTGTCAAAGAAGGAACACTGCCTCCACCCCTGCAACTGCATCCCAGTTCTTCAGGTGAAGCACTCCAAGGCATACAAAGTTGCCCATCTTTGCACATCATAATGCCCAAAACAAACTCTCCTCAGAGGCAGTGTCCCTGAAGAATACCCCCCACTCGAATCAAAACGGGAAGGAAACAGATTTAAAACATTCTCCAAATTATTTTGCAAGCTATTTTGAAGTCTGACTATGGATTCGAACGAGTCTTTTCTCACGGGGACAGGTGCATAAGCACAAATACAAGCTCTCTATAAAAGTAACTGTGTTTCACATATTTAGGAAAGAACATACAACTGCAATCAATATTTTCCACAAAGAAGGCATTTTTCAAGATTTGCTTTCAAGACAGACAGATGTGATGCAGGTCTATTATTAGCAAGAATTTAAGCAACACTACGATATTGAACAGAACTGGCCCCAATACAGAGCCCTGAGGAACATCACTTGTGACCAGCCACCAACTGGATTTAACTCCATTCACCACCACTCTTTGGGTATGGCCATCCAACCAGGTCTTTACCCAGCAAAGACAACACCCATCCAGGCCATGAGCAGCCAGTTTCTCCAGGAGAATGCTGTGGGAAATGGTGTCAAAGGCTTTCCTAAAGTCTAGGTAGACAACATCCACAGCCTTTCCCTCATCCACTAAGTAGGTCACCTTGTCCTAGAAGGAGATCAGGTTGGTCAAGGAGGACCTGCCTTTTGTAAACCCACTCTGACTGGACCTGATCACCTGGTTGTCCTGTGTGTGCCACTTGATGGCACTCAAGATGACCTGCTCCATCACCTTCCCTGGCATTGAGGTCAGGCTGACAGGCTTGTAGTTCCCTGGATCCTCCTTCTGGCCCTTCTTGTAGATGGGCATCACATTTGCCAACCTCCAGTCCACTGGGAACTCCTCAGTCAGCCAGGACAGCTGACAAACGAGGGCAAGTGGTTTGGTGAGCAGTTTTACCAGCTCCCTCAGTACAGTTGGGTGGATCCCATCCGGCCCCATAGACTTGTGTGCGTCTAAGTGATGTAGCAGGTCATTAACCATTTCCCCTTGAATTATAGGGTCTTCACTCTGCTCCCCAAACCTGTCTTCCAGCTCAGGCAGCTGGTTAGCCCAAGACCAACTGGTCTTACTATTAAAGACTGAGGCAAAGAAGGCATTAAGTATCACAGAATCACAGAATGTCAGGGATTGGAAGGGACCTCGAAAGATCATCCAGTCCAGTTCCCCTGCCAGAGCAGGAACACCTAGATGAGATCACACAGGAAGGTGTCCAGGTGGGTCTTGAATGTCTCCAGAGAAGGAGACTCCACAACCTCCCTGGGCAGCCTGTCCCAGTGCTCTGTTACCCTCACCGTAAAGAAGTTTCTTCTCAAATTTAAGCGGAAAATTTGTTATTATGTATCCTCCCACATCCACGAAAGGATGGAGAATGTTGTCAATGTATTTATTGAAACATTATTAAATTTATTTAATTGTCTTTTAGGGCAGTAGCCAGATTAAGTCCTAGTTGGGCTTTCGCCCTTCTAATTTTTGCCCTGCATAACCTCATGACATCCTTGTAGTCCTCCTGAGTTGCCTTCTTCCAAAGGCCATAAAATCTCCTTTTTTTCTGCCAAAGCATTCTGTGCAGCAAGGCCAGTATTCTTCCCTGCCAGCTTGTCTCTTGGCACATGGGGACAGCCTGCTCCTGCGCCTTTAATACCATTAGAAGTGTATTCAGATGATCAACAGTTCTCTTTAACACTGACCTGAACTGTATCCAAGCTGTACTCATTTCAGATTGAGTTGAAGACAAAGTCACTGGAGACCAAACTTCCCTCACTTCTGATCCTTTAGCCAGCAGGAACAATGAATTATTCAACAATAAAAATCAGAGTGGACTGCTGTAACACGTTTCTCTGATCACCCACCTCAAGTCACCACGTCTTCTGGCTGCCCAGAATCACAAAGGAAGAGAGACCCTCTGGCTATTATTCCCTTCTCTGAGGAACAGCTCTGATACCAGGACAAAAGTTGACACTACCTGAGCTACCAGGATGCCCCTGCTCCTCCCAAAGCTCCCCAGTCAAGAAGAACCCCCAGCTCTGCCGATGGTGCTACTACTCCATGCAAGTACAGACAGGGTTGGCATCTCCTGAGGTATCTGTTGGATATAAAGCTAAACAGAACAATCCAGATGTGCCTACTTCAATGAAAATCATACTTTAATTTAATACAAGTGCAATTTAATACAAATACACCATGTCCAAGGAATGCTAGTTTATTTATTTTAATATTAGGCTTCCCTCCGGTCTTTTTTACTTCAGGTTATTATTTCTCTATAAAAACACTTAGTAATTTTCAAACAGATGAGGAATTAATTGTTAGATGTGCTTACCAAGATTAGAAATTGCAAGTCACCAAGTAACTTAATGAGCGCAAAGCACACGGGTAGCCTTGAAAGCCAGACAGCCCAGAGCAAGTGTCTCAGCTTTCCAAGACAAGGTGACTAAGGTTGGGATACAGAGCAGGGCAGAAAGCAAGCCTGCCAGATCTGGACTGGCACACAAAACAACGGGCAGTGCAAGATAATCCAATGGCTCTGGACCAAGTCAGAGGAGTTTAGCAGGGTTTATTAGCTTGGGTCTCACTGCAGCATCAGTGAAAGGTGGTGGCAGCCTCAAGACAGCAACACATGGAAGGAACCACATGGAACAGCAACCAACAAAGCACAAACTTTTCCAATTTTCTCAGCTAAAAACAGGTTGGGAAATTATGATCCACCCCAAAGCTTCAGCAGCTGAACCATAAGATGATGCATATGTCTCCAGGCTGCCTTCTTACATTCAAAATCACTGTATCAACACTTCACCATTGCCATGATCAATGCACTGATCACACTTCATGGTGAATCCCATCCCTTGTATTTGTCACACTTAGGAGGAGTTAACTTACAGCATCGTAAGTAACTGCTTAATGTTGTTTGCTGCTCTCTTAGTTCAGTCTCCTCACACAATAAGAGAAAAGAAAGCATAATGTGACTAAGTTAAAATTCCAGGGAAAAAAAAATCCTCAAATACTCCTTCACTAGAAAAAACACTGACACTCTGGGTGCCCAGGTCTGATCTCAGAGCTACAACCTACAAAATTAAACGAAATCTCAGTCACTGCTCTTCTCACCCTGCTACAATCCTACAATGGGTGGGCCCGTCCTCACAGCTGATCCAAGCGCCCTGTACACCCCGAAACCGACAGCACAGGGTCGGGGTGATGGGAGCTCAGCTGTCCCCACACACTAATCAGTCACCCACCAACCACCTCAACCTAAAGCCTGAGCCTACTGCCAGAAGAAGAGGTACATTCAACAAACGGCGTCTCCTTTAAGTATTTGGAGAAGACAGAGTTGGTCTTGTTTAAGGAACAAAGCAATAGCTCTGCTGACTTTTGGGTCAGAAGAATGTCTAATTAATTAAATATTGCATAATTATCCATTTCATATTTGTGCAGCAGGAACAGAGGTGAGAAGCTAGCCCAGAATATTTTCATTAATTTGTAAAATGCTGTAAAATATAAACTAATGATAATTCAATTATGTACTGAGTGCTGTCAGTGCCTCTGGGTCTCTGCTTTGAGGATGTAACTAATAAAAGGGCAGATTCTGCTAGGTGAAAGTGTACTGTTACTCTGAGCACACCAGGTCAGTGCCTAGTTCTCCTAAGGCCACCCTGAAGCACTGAATGACTCCACGTCACATCAGCCTGGTCCTTCCCTGAGATGACCCTTCCTTAGGGACACAGCCCTGAAAGGAAACAAGGAGCAGCAAACACAAATGACCGTCACCAGATGATAAAATGAAGAGAGAAATCAGATTCCTCATTAAGCCCAACATTTTGAAAACCGTAAGTGTGGGATTTTGTTCCCCAGAGCTCCTAAACTACCATGTGCCATCCCGACATCTCTTAACAGCTCACATGATTATTTTCCCCCAAACTAGCAAAAGATACAGCAACATCAACCCAGCAATTTTCAGTAAGTGTTGGTGTTGGTGCTTCTACCGTAAATCAGGAGGAGGCCACCAGGACCTTGGCTCACAGTAGCAATTCAGGCTTTAACTCACCGGTGATGTGATTGGAAATATTAAGATAAATACCGGCCCTCTGGGCAGCAGCACCACTACCGCAGCCAAGACCCAAGCCAAGGTGGTACATGTCACTGGGCAACAACCTCATCAATCAAAAAACGGAAGCAATCATCCCCAAAATCAATTGCATTATAGCGTGGTCAGAAAACCCAACACCTCCGAGTCTCTCCGACACAGACGAGTCTCCCATCACCACAAGAACACCTGTTCTTCATTAGGATCCTAACGGCAGGCGTGCTGTTCCTTTATTCTCCGTAAGATTCCTGCCGGTGTGCACCCGCCTGCGCAGCCCTTCCCGCGGGGAGGGCAGAGGTGACACCCCCCACCACCACCACCCACTCCCGGTGAGACGCGGCGGCGGGGAGGGGGCACGCCCGCAGCGGGCCCGGACAGGCCTCCTCACGGAGGAGGAGAACCCACACCCCACGCACACCCCTTCTGTCCGCCCCGGCCCCGACGGTCCCAGGGGCAGCACCGCCCGGAGCGGGGCCCGGTTCCACCCCGCTGTGCCCGTCCTCCGCGGCTCCCCCCGCTCCCCTCAGCGCCCGCCGGGGAAGGGCGCGGCCGGCGGCAGGTGCCCGAGCCCCCTCCCCAGGGAGGCCGCCCCCGCTATGGGCACCGCCCGCACTCACCGTCCGCCGCCATGGCCGCGGTGGCGGCGCCGGCACGGCCTCCCGCGCTGGCTGCCCGATGGCGGCGGCGGAGCCCCGCGACCGCGGCGAGGCGGCCCGCTGGCAGCGGGGAGGGGGCGCGCTGACCCGCACGGCGCCTCCCCGCCTCGGCGCCGGGAGTGTGTATGTGGGGGGCGGGGGGAACCTGGGCGCGGCGGCGGGGGGTCCCCGGGGGCTGCGGGCAGGAGCAGCGCTGCCTTCTCCCCGGGGCGGCGGCGGGTACGGGGAGCGCTGCTCGGGGTGGGGGCTGCGGCCCACGGGGCAGGCGGCACAGGGCGGCTGCACCGCACCGCATCGCCCGCGGCCCCAGGGGCGGGGGCTGTGCCCAGCACAGGGGGACTCTGTGACATTTAGCAGAAAAATCCAACCTCCGAGGGTAAACAGCTTCACCCCGTCCTCCCAAACGCGGTGCCACCTCCCCTCAGGACAGCACTGGTAGCAGCATGTGTAAAATACAACAGCCAGCTCCACCCTGGCTGGATGGACATCATCCACCCTGTGTCAAAACCTCACACGGAGACAGAGCAGGTTGCAGTGAGCCCATCTCTGAGATTTAAATGCTACCGCACTTTTCATCACACATACAAAACTCCCTCCTACTGAAACAAGTTACTCCCCAGCTCTGAGACCCTTCAACGGCAGCCCTTACGTCCCCCATTATTTTCCATATCCAGGTTTATGTTTCTGTGACTGAAGAGGCAGCAGGTTGGTGTCTCTTACAGAAAGCTCAAACTGTTGCAAGATAATTTTGCTTTGTGTGTTTCTATTGCAGCCACACTAGACAAGACTGATCCAAGCTTTGAAGTGCAAGGGGCAAGACAGAGTTTCAGCACATTTCTCAACCCTTTGTAGCTCATTAAGTACTTGCAGTCCCATTTCCCAGTGTTGGGTTGCATACAGATGGAAGAGGGAAGTATTCAGTTGCCAGGCTTAAGTTGGTGCCCAGATTTGAGGACAAAGATGAAAACGGAGTGAAGAAGCCAGGTCCACGCAGCAAGCTTTGTAAAATGTAAACAGACAACTCCAGAAGTCGAGTGAACTTCAACATGAAATATTCCAGAAAAGAGATAAAATATCTGTGTCCTTTGACGAACTTACTCTGCATGTGTGACGAGAGAATACAAACTCTCTGCATAGGGTCCTGCTATGTAAAACATGTAATAATATTAGAATAATACCAGAATAAACCTCAAGGTATCCTCTAGTCCATTTCCTGTCTCCAAAGCAGGGTTAGGTCTACTTCAGACAACCATCACCAATGTTTTTCCAACACTGGTTTGAACTCCTACAGCAAAAGTGATTCTGCTGTCTGTTATAAGGCCAAACTGTTTCCTTAACTGCAAAAAACTCTTTATTAAGAAAATTAATGTTGCTGCAAATTGTATAGCTCTGCCTCAGTGAACATGGAGAACAACTGATCATTATTTGCATAAACTTATATTAAGAAGTGGTAAAGACTGTTACATTGACTCTCAAACCCTTTATTTTCCAGACTAAACTCTCCTGCAGTCTGTTTTCTTTTTGTTGCCCCTTTTTTTTTAAGATTCTCTATTTACTCTAGAGGTGATGTCTACATCCCTCCCAAACTGTAAACAACACAGACCACCACTGCCATCCATGGCATTTGGAATTTTTCACATTATCATCATAGTGCTCATCCACCTTCAGTTTTAGAGCTGCAAAAAACCTCAGAGTGAGAGCAGCTGCTTACACAAGCATTCCCAAGCTGGTATTTGCATTACAGAATCACAGCATGGTTGAGGTTGGAAGGGACCTCTGAAGGTCATCTAGTCCAACCATCCTGCTCAAGCAAGGACTCCTAGAGCACATGAACCAAGATTTTGTCCAGGTGGTTTCTGAGTATCTCCAGGGAAGGAGATTTCACAACCTTTCTAGGCAACCTGTTCCAGTGCTCAGTTACCCTCACAGTAAAGAAGCTCTTCCTTATGTTCAGGTGGAACTTCCTATGCTTCAATTTATGCCCATTGCCTCTCGTCCTCTTGTTGGGTGCCAATGAGGAGAGTCTGGCCCCATCCTCTAGACACCCTCCCTTTAGATATTCTCCCTTTAGATATTTACAAACGTTAATCAGATTCCCTCTGAGTCATCTTTTCTCCAGGCTGAACAGGCCCAGCTCCCTCAGCCTTTCCTCATATGAAAGATGCTCCAGTCCTTTAATCATCTGTGTCGCCCTTCGCTGGACACGCTCCACAAGTTCCTTCCTGTACTGGGGAGCCCAGAACTGGACACAGCACTCCTGGTGGGGCCTCACCAGGGCTGAGTATAGGGGGAGGAGAACCTCCCTCGACCTGCTGGCAACACTCTTCCTAATACAACCCCAGATACCGTTGACCTTCCTGGCCACAAGACCACTCTGCTGGCTCAGATTTAACTTGTTGCCCACCAGGACTCCCAGGTCCTTCTCCACAGGGCTGCTCTCCAGGTCAGCCCCCAACCTGTACTGGTGCCTGGGGTTATTCCTTCCCATATGCAGGACTCTGCACTTTCCCTTGTTGAACCTCATGAGGTTCCTCTGTGCCCATCTCTACAGCCTGTCAAGGTCACTCTGAATAGCAGCACAGCTGTCTGGTGTATGTGACATTCCTCCCAGTTTAGTATCATCAGCAAATCTGCTGAAGATGCACTCTGTTCCTTCATCTAAGTCATTGATGAGTAGGTTGAACAACACTGGACTGAGTATTGACCCCTAGAGCATAGAATCTGTCCTTACAAGTGCAGCCTTTTGCACCTCCCTTTACTTAATTAAGACCTTGCTGATTTCTCCTATTATAAAAATAAAAATTATATTGGCAAATGTCTTCCACTTAAACAGTTTCTAAACTAATGTCACCTATAAGTCTTTGAAGTTTATTCTGCTTTTCATCACCCACATTGTATTTGTAAACATTGCATAGCACGAGTTCAAACCTCCACTTTGAGGATGGTTTAGCTTTGCCAAAGAAATGGTGACCACTATTGTAAGAACATAGTTCAGTCAGTTGTACATCCACCTGAAACGAGTTTCAGCTGAACCATACTTCTCTTATTTAAGAAAACTGTAACAACATCCAGATATATATTGTCACATTGCCTCCAGGTCAGCTGGAAGTTACACTGGCATTAGAGAGATGAAGTTTCCTTGCAGCCTTGGACTAGCTGATGCTATAACCAGGAGAGAAGTTAGATACTAGAAAACAATATTCTTGGAAGTCTAGATTTACTGTTGTTGGCAGAGGTGGGGGAGGTGCTTGGTTTTGTTTTGTTTTTTTTTTTTTTAATGACAGCTGCTTACTTCAATGAAGCATTTTAGGAAGTCCCTCTCCTGTTTTTAAAAGCCTGTAATTGCCCATCAGACTGCAGCAAGGGATTTTTAACTTTTTTTTTTTTTTTTAAAAAAAAAGATTACACCAGCATTATGAAACTTTTCTTACAGCTGCCTCTAAATTCTCAGGATTACTGTTGTGAAATATTACCACTGCATATAGTCAGCAGTTCTAAGTCTACCCTTAAGTAAAACTTCCATTTTACATCTGTGTAATTTTATAAGCAAATTAAAGAACACTTTTTTTCACAGTTACAATATTAAAATAACTGCTAGTTGAATGCACCCACCTTTGTGCCTAGTCAAGCCTCTGCATGCTTCTGATGTTGATCTGGAAACAATTTTCTGAAGGGTGGGCAGGAAAGACTCCTGTCACTGAATATTGAAAATCCTGAAAAGATTCTTCTACTCAGCTCTTGGGATGGTTCAAAGACACAAGGAGAGGCAAACAAGATGGTCATGGTATGAAAAAGTACCACATATTCCTTAAATACATTAAAATAAACTTATGCTATATATATGGAATAATAATAATTCGGCTGAAAATAGCCTGTCATGAAAAATAAGCTTTTGTAGCTGTGTTTAGCTTCCTTGAGAAAGATACCTGCAGGTTGGAGGGAAATAGAAAAAAATAAGTCACTTTCAAGTTTTCCTTCAAGGGAAGAACCCAATACCATGTAGCTGGAAGACCTAGCTTAACCTCAGTGCCTAGAGGCAGCAGAGGATCAGTGCTGTAAAGTTCATCCCTAAGCAACTTCCTAAGTTAAGAAATTCATAGGAAATGATGAATGTGAAGCTGTAGTCCCAATATCTGCTAGAAAGAAATCTCTCTCTCCATCTATATGTTTCTTAGCCATCCAGGGGTTTCCCAAGAAGAGATACAAGTGCTCCTCTGCCCCTCACCTCCAAACTGCTCCCCCATTACACCTATACTGTTATCCAGCCCCTGCAGCATCAGCATACCACAAAGATTCTCTGCTCACCCACAGCAGCAGCTGGAACTGACAAATGCAGTGTTACCAACAGGATCCTAACTGCATTAAGGTGAGCAAAAAATATTGACCAAAAAAAGTCGGTTTAAGTTTCCCTTATGTTTCTTATATCTGCTCACCAAAAATTAGGAGCAGAAATGCCCAGAGGCAGAATGAGTTTGTGCTGGTAACAGAACTGTTAGAAAACCCAGTTAAAACCAAACTGTTCGCAATTTACAGAAATTATACCTTCAAAACCTCCGTAACTAGAGATGAGTCTTTCTAAACAGACCACATCTAGGGCATGTTCTATCCACAGACTAAGCCCAGCAACCTTAGGACCAGAAGCACAGTGGAAGAGTGAACACCAAACCAGGAAAAAGGAGTAGAAGCTAAGTGTCTGTATGATAATTTTAACTATTATTACTACTAAAGATATATTTTTTTTTTCTGTATAGAAGGTTTTTTTTTTTCTGTAATAATTAGATCTCAACTAATAATGACTTTTGGATTAGACTGTAAAGATTTTGGTTATTCAACTGAATATTCCATTGTTCAGTTTACTACACAGTAAGGTTTTGGCTTTATAATAAAATCTTTCCTCTTTGCCTGTTAACAAGGTTGACTGCAACCATGGTGCTTAATTATTACTTTTCCCAGTGTCCAACCAGTTTGTCATTTAGGCCTGTTCCTCCTTACCAACCAGTGCATTTAATACAGGCCCCCTATATAGGCAAGTCATTTATATTCCCACTTAGTGTGTTTTTTTCTTCCAGGTAAGGGCACTTCAATGCCTTTGGCCTTTGAGAGGCATATTACCAAATTACTTTGTTCAGTTTGGGTCCTTCTTATATTCAAAATCTTTCAAATTTATATTTCTTTTTGTAGGACAGGATATGTCAATTCCTTTGGCCATTTTTTATAGTACAGCTATGACCAACTGGAGAAATTACTAAAGGGAATAACCATCCACATTCTTCAGGAATTGCTGTGGTCAGATGGGGTTATTTAAGGCTATACCCTTCAGGGCTGACTGACACCAATTCTAGTTTACAGAAAATACTCCAGTTGATGTTTCTCAGTCTGTTTGCTTTTTCTGCAGTGCTGTTGCCTAGCAATCATTTCCCTGTCCTGCACCTGTTCCCAGTACTGAGCTTCACATTTATTTCCACACCCACCACTTCCACAGCACCTCTACAATTTATAACAATGATTTTGAATTCTAGTCCTGTAGGGTGATCTGCAGAAATTGCTAAACACACTTTATACTTCTTCATTCGAATATACAATGATACCAAATCTGCTGGAGATAGAATACAATAGCAGGTTTATCACCAAGTCCATTTCCCACATCTGTGGGATCAAACCATGGTAAACATTGCCAAAGTTACACACTATAAAATGCAGCGAGTAAACGGTAAGAAATAATTTATTGTACTAATTTTCAACAGTCAATAACCTTAATTTTATGTTCAGACATAAAAGATTACAAACATGCCTCATATGGACAAATACTTTGTGAGCTGTTCTTTTAACAGTCTCTGCTAAAACCACCACTGCAGATCAACAGGAGTTGCAAGTGATAACTCACAAGCTAAATACAAGCAGCAACCATCTTCTCTTTCCATCTCAAGCAGGGCACACCGACTTTGTCTCCCACAAGAAGCATTCACCAGGTGAATAAAGGCACCAGGTGCTGTACCACAAGACAGCTAAGGTACACCAGTTACTACCAGTATTCCAGCATCCCCTGTAGTTCTGGTCTCAGACATTTCTTGTTGTGTAGTCAAAGGCTTCCAGAACAAGCACTTTGTGTTACCTCTAACATTTGCATTTTATCATTAAAATTAACATTAGTGCTTCTCCAACTGGATCCTCTAACATCTTCTTTTCCTCTGGGGGAGAGATACTTCTGAAAGGAAATAAAGAGATTTTTCTGATAAGCTTTTCAATCTATCTTCCCTCATGGGAATGATTAAAGTAGAATTAATTCTGCTGAGCAAAGGAAATCAATTAGATGAGCTTTTGAGATCCCTTCCCGATCCCTCTTCCCATAGTTTTAAATATGAAAAAAAAAATCTTTCTAGATTCTCTATCACACTATAATTCAAAAATATCAACTAAAATTCCACTGATGAACAAAATACTGTACTTAAACTCATTCAATCTTGAAAGCGTTCTGCTCCTCATGAACACCTTCAAGATTTCATTGTGAACTTGACAAATGGAATACTCACAAAATTAAGCACAAAATACCTGAAGAGATAGCTTATGGGTATTTTTAATGCTCAGAATTTGCTGTAAAATTCTGAGGAATGGAGAATATTCCTGATTTAGAAATAAAATTTTGTCCACAATAACTTGATGGAAAAGTAAGTAAATAAAGTACAATATTAAATGCACCATTAGGCCTTCAGTCTGACCATTTAAAATCGAATGAATTCACATCGTCTACAACTAAGGTGATCAGAGAATGTAATCTCATTTCAGTACTACAAGATGCTTTTTACTTTTAAAAAGAGCAAGTATAAATGTGTTACCTCACTACAAATGTATTTTAATAATTACTATGCTTCCTTGTACGAAATATCACTCAATTACATACAATTTTGGATATTAACTCCAAAAGATACACTCCTCACATTCATCTATGTCATTAAAGCTTTACAGAAGCTGTACTTAACCCTTTGCTCCCCTTTTAAGCAACTTAAATACTACCCCTTCAGGTTAAGAACCTGTACCTCTGGTCTATCAAGCCTGCCTTCCACTACATAAGCAAGATCCATCAGTCTCAGACTAGCTAGAACTGCCAGTGGAATCACAGCTCCTCTCCCAGGAACACAACCCATGTCTGAGATGTGGCAGCAGAGCAGTGCCCTGGGCTCTTCCCAGAGCACAGCTGAACAAGGTACTGCAAGATAAAGAGGATGATTTTTCTTTGTACAGTGTCTGTTCCACACTGCTTATGTTCTCCTCAAGCAATACTGAGGACAGACCCTGAAGCTTCTGAATTGCTGAATAGTTCAAGATTATCTAACATCTTAATTTCTACTATAGGAATGTGATGCTTCCATAGAGCAACTCCATCACCAGCTTTGAGAAACCCGCTTTATTACTGCTTCCATATAAAAATTACCTTATTTGCAGTAACATGAGTAATAGCAAAGTAATTCACTCTTCTGCTGCAGTTCCCAGAATCCCACCTCAACTTTGTCAGACAACTGCTAATATAGCAGAGGATGCTATTACTGTACATTGTGGTGGCTTCACCATGTATACTGGTTTCACATGTGTACTGGAACTTAACCCTTGAAGCATTGCCCAGCTGAAACTGAAGCTAGAGGGGAAACTTCTATGTCCCCTCACTTCCAAAGAGCTGAAGGCAGCAAAGGCTATTTTCACCATGGGCACAGGTAACAAGTTCCCAGAGATACTAGAACAGGTATTTTCTGTAAGTGGGACAATGACCAAAAAAATCAATTTTCCTTATACATCAGAGCTCTTCAAGCCAGATCTGTATTACAGAAGAGTAAGTCTCCTTTTATTAGGACCACTTTTAACTCTGAACCACTATAAATAAATCTATGTAGAAAAAATATGACTCCCAGCATTGTACCACCACGTGTGTACTCGTAACAAAATCTCAAATCAGAGCTTCAATTTTCATGCAGCAATTTAGAGGCTAAAAATGATCCTAGCTTTTGCACAGCAGCAACACATGGTTCAAGATATCAGCTTTAGTTTCAGAAAAATACAGCACAGTAGAGAGCTTGTTAAAAAACAAGTCACTGGTTTGTTAAAATTTCAATCCTTGTACCTTCTTCATCCGAGTTCTCTTCTTCTGTGATGACAGGCATCCCAATATGCTGAGTAACAGTTTCCTTTGCCACTTGCATTTTACCTGCAGATAGATTTTTAGGAAAAACTGTCAGCTCTTTTTTTTCTCCTTCTACATCTCAGGACCAGCAGTTGAAAGACTGTTCACTTGCTGCTCTCTTGAGTTTCTAGTCAAAGGCTGTAGAGAAACACCTATGTCTCACAGTACCTTTGTAAGCTCACTAAAGAAACCTTCAATAACAAGTATTAACACTACAAGTGTAAAGCATATTAATCACCAGCTCAGTCCAGAGATAATTCAAAATGCCCCTATTCCTTTATAACATTTCATTTACTGTTTTAAAATGAAGCAAAGGCAACATTGCCTAATGTTCACTTCTGAAGAGGGATGAATTTTCTCAGTAACTTTTTTTTCTAGCAGAAGCTAAGTCAGAAAATGGAGTTTGGAACTTTGAAATTAAATCCTTGTCTTCAAAACAAAGTTAATTCAAAACTACTTTGCTGCTTAATTTAATTTAACCTTCAATAAGTAATAAGTAAATTAAAAACTTAAATGGCAGAGCAACTTCTATCAGAAAGATTATTTGCTTCAGAAAAGTAATTTTCCATATTTTCAGAACTGGGAGACAGAGATCTAAATAAAGTCTTAGAAGACAAAAAAAAGAATGCATAAGCAGGGATGTGCAAACACCTAGAAAGTAAAACTGCACTAATCTAGATGATATAAAAGCCACAATAGTAAAATAACTATATCAATCACTGGTCAGTTCAGATATGCCAAATGTCAGCAACACCAGACAGGATCTCTCCAACAGAGACCCCAAATATCTCCCTCTTTCCTCACCTCCTCTTTTCATCTAGCAAAGTACCCTCACACCAGGTCTTATACTTATCTCACATCAAAATGAGTCAGCCCCCAAGTTCTGAGACTTGAACTTTTTCTGAATATATTAATATAAATTATGATACCATACAACAAGAATCCATACAAATGGCTAATCTATTAAGTTCTTGGTCTCAGCATCATATTTTCAACAAATTTCACAAGTTAACCTCTTTTTAATTTAATTTATCAGCTTTGGATCAGGTAAGTAATTTTTTTTTTTTAAAAACCCAAACTGTTCTGAGGCAGAAAGGAGTTCCCTGTCCAATTTCTTACTTTAAAAAACTTTCACCATATCCTCACTTACTCCATCACATTTTGCTTATATTTTTTCTCTCTAGAGGCATTTTTGCTCACTCTGTAGGCAGCCATTCTTGTCACTCACTAAATTCCATCCTCTCCACAGCATTCAAGGAGAAATAACAGGCATTTGCAGTTAACATTCCATAATATTTCTTGTTAAAAATTTGAAGTTTTTTTCTGACTACATTAAGCAAGAGCATTCACTGAGTGTGTATAGGGACATACCAATGCTTCTTACATCATTATAGATCAACCAGAACGATATAAAGTACAAACATTTAAAAGTATTTCCTTCCAGGATGCATTTCAAAGTAAGAAAAAATGTCCCAAAGACTGGACATAAGTACTCTGGGCCTGTTTTTAAAAAGTTTGCTCTGTAAAATTATTTTTATTCCTAGCTAAAAGTGTAATGTTCAGGTGGAAAAAAAAGAACAGAACTCCAGAACAGAACCACAAAAAAGAAGTCAGATGTGTATAAAAAACCCTCCTGTCAAGAAGGGAAAAGTTAAGTCTAGCTATGAACTAAACAAATGTAGAATTGTTATAATGCAATAGTTGCAATATTGAGGTTAAGGAAAGAATTTGGAGAGAATTTTGAAACTGTATCAGTTGTTGACAAAAGATTTGTATTCCCATGGAAACACTAAAAATTTCAGTAACAAAAGAATAAAATAAATAGTAAGTATCAGATGGACGAAGAATGACCGATGTAATAGTGCAGGCACTAGTCTAATGAAGCAATCATTATTATTAAGACATCAATATAATTTTATCTTCAGAAGTATTAGAAGATATTCCTTTGAGAGCCCAGGAACAGATTAGAAACAGGAATTTTTACTTTGGATTTCATGAAGAGAGTATGAACAATGAAAATTATCAGATAGGCTGATTTTCATCAAAAAGCTTCCAAAGTAGAAGCTATCTGACAGAAGAAGAAACAGACACATATTTTAATCTCCAGTACATTTGTTATATGGCAGTAGGAATAATTAAGACAGTGACATACAGGACATGCTTTTCCAAGGTCATGCCTTTCCAGAGAGAAATTAGCAGAACTATGTGTGAGACTTCAGGTTAACTCTAAGCTGCATGCACTCGTGTTGTCTTTCTACCTGACCAGACTGTGCAAAACAGACAGAAAGGTTCAATTATGACAGGGGTATCACAAAACATTTCTTTAATCTTCTGCATTCACTGAACAATAAATAGTAAAATTTAACCCAGCTGCTTCAGCTAGCAAAGCAACGGATAAACTTCTGCAGACTCTCCAGGTTCACAAGTGCAATGGAGAAATACCTTGGGTTTCCAAAGAACCTCTTCTCCTTGCTGGCTGTGGTCTCCTGCTGGTTTTTTTACTTCGGCGTGGGGATTTCTCATAATTTGATCCTGATTCAGAAGATTCCAATTTTACTTGACGATGCCTTCTGGATTTGGAAGCCTAGAACCCAAACATACATATCAATGACACAAAAAAGCTAAACTTCTACAGCCAGATATCACCGTATGTCACCCAGTGCTTTACAAGTCAGGAAGAACCAAAGCATCAAATTCCATGTCCGGGTGAAGAGATGGATGGGGAGGGGAAGGAGGGAGGATTCCCAGTAGTTACCACTCTTCAATTTTAACAGGACAATACCCTTCTGTGATTTAATGGATGTATCACTTAAAATTCAGGTAACAAAACATTCATTTATTTTCAAACCATTCCCTGTTGGTATCAGCCTACACAATGTGTGGCACACTGCTGAGTGCAATCAAAAGGAACACTTCCAAAAAACTGCTGCACCACAAAGCCTCTTCACTGTCATATTTTGCTTAGATGCCCAGAAAACAGTATCACTGCATATTCAAAGTCTGGAGTATTGTACATTCCAGAGCTCTGTTTCATTTAATAATGCATTTTTCAATAAGATATTTTAATGAAGAAGGAAAGTTGTGATGTTTCTCATAGCCCTGCTATAAAAAAGACAAATATTTTAAAAGTATCAGTTATTAAAGCAATGTTTCCAAGAACTTCCAACTGACTTTAAACATCCAAAATCCATTTTTGCAAGCATCTTCAGAGATTCCAATACCTAAACTTCAAGGAATTTGAGCAATTAAACTCACAAGTATTTTTATTCCATTTACTTAAACAGAGCATAGACATTATAGGATACCTTGTAAATTAAACTTCCCCAAGCATAGACCATATCTGCACTGTTTCCATAAATCTAACAAGAATAATAAAGAACTTCAGGTGTTCCCAATGTGTTAGGAAAACTAGAAGATTCAAAGGTTGAACTACATAGGGCAATTTTAACTCATTCCTTCCTGACCCTGCATTTACATTAAACTGGTATTTAAAACTGTTCTTTGAAAATAAATACATTCCTATCATCAGATTTTATACTTACCTCAACAACTGCAGAGTAAGACCTGTATTTGATTCTAGCCAATGCATTTGCTCGTTCAGAACCCTGCAAAGAAACAGAGATCAGTCAGAAAAGGTTTTCATATCCTATTATGGTAGTATTGACATGAAATATCACATCAGCCACGTGAGCAATATGTCACTACAGTTGTAATTCTATAATGAGAATTAGTTCCATACAATTTGAATACCACTGAACTGTTACTTAAATTTAAAAAAAGGTAAAATTTCATTAAAAAGGCAGAGCATAATTTCTGTTGCCTTCACTGTTACAAAGCCCAGGAGGAAAAGATCAAATTTGAAACCTTGCATCACACTCAAATTCAAAGTTGAAATAAGCAGATAAGCACAAAATGAGATAGTTTTGTAGCATTAAAAAATGAATATTGCATTTAGTTGAAAATCCAGGAGGAACCACAAAGAAGCCAAGAAAATACAGCTCTTTCCTCTCCTTACCTTAAAGGGACTTTCTATTACAATTATCCAAGAGCTACCACATCAGTGAATGCTCATAGCTTAGCAGAAAACAATGCTAATTAAAAACAAAACCAAACAAAAACCAGCAAACAAAAACCAACCAGCCCCACCAGCTATTCCTAGAACCTCCTCTGACACTATCAAGCCTTGACATACACTGCTTAGCCTGTGATCTGAAGTCAAAAAACTAACAGTTTTGGCCTGCACAATGTAGCAAACTAGTTCATTTTTCTTACCTCTGATTCTAGCAAAGTATCTTCTTCCTTTTTGTTTGATGCTTCATCAGTTTCTTTAGCATTTAGAAATAATTTCTTAAAAAAAAAAAAAGTCTGTCATAGACAAGGCAGCTAAAATCCAAGAACTGTGAAAAATAAAACAAATATTAACAGATATGTCCATTTTCTTCATCAACCTTACACTATGGCCTTTCCTTGATCGAAGAATAAGTGCTACAGAGGTATTTCATATGGTCACTCTAATACTGCCCATCAGTCACATCTTCCAGGGCTCACCTCTCAGCAATTATTTATGTTACTATAGCAGCAGTACCACATACAAGCCCATGTCCTTCTCCCCATACCATAACTCTACCTAGGGTTTACTCACTCCATGCCTTCAGTGTTACACTTCCTTCTACCGAAGTCTGAGGTTTACAAAGTACATTCAGAGGTAATTACACTGAGAAAGACAGTTCTTATATGTTCACCTAATCTGTTAAGTTGCCACAGCACAATGGTTGATATTACCTACCATTCTGTTCTGCTGCCATTCCTGATGTTCCAAAGTTATGTTTTTAAGAGTAACTACAAATTCATCTTTTATTAAGCTCAGTGCCTTGTCTGGCTGGGATTTGTCAGCTGAAATGACACACTTCATTTTCTGATAGTGGTCATGAATATTCATCAGTTCCTAAAATAAAAAAAAAAGATATTCTTTTCAGGAAAAAGAAGGAAGAAGGATTCCAGCAGTAAAGTAGTATTAGTCCTCAGTGAACAAAACCAGGGTTATAAAAAATACTTTAAGAAGACCATGAAACTAAGAGGAGTGTTAGAAACAGATTCTGTTTAGATCAGTTCAGTTTTAGGGAGCCTAACAATACTGCTACATAGCACTGTCCCATCAGTCCACCAAATAAAAAAAAAGAAAAAAAAAGAGTATCTTGTGTTATTTAAACTAAGAAGGAAGTCTCAGTGATACTGAGGATCAGTGCTCAGAGATCTCATTCTGATATTTTCATTCTTTGAAGAAAGCATTTTACTTCTTCCTTTTCAGGAAGCAGGTCTCCTCAACCTGCCATTTCACAGCTTACTGATTTTTGTACCACTGTAGTCACCCTTACTGATGTTGCTAGCATCAACTGGAAAAAAATTTAAACAAGGAACTATTACTGAGTCATAACGAGCAATGTAAGAACCTATACCCACCTTTAACTACTCCATGTTTTATAAGATGTATTATATATTAAACCAAACCAAGTTTTAAAAGGAGAAATAAAGGTTAGGGAAGGCTATAAGCTTACAGATAAGTAAATTCACATTACCACAAGTATCAAGGCTCCAGCTGCAACCTGCAGACATATCAAAACAAACATGCTGCCCCTCACCCACCATTTTCCATATTTCTCTAAGTGACAATTAACCATTTATATTTTTCCCCTTTTATATCTTACTGAGGCAAAAATCACAAAACAATCACTAGAGTATATTTCCCTATTGAAAAAGGTACCACAATTCTTCTGAAATAAATGCCATTCCTCTGAGTGTTTGGTAAAATTGCTGGCACAGAGTAATACCTTAGTCTGCACTCCATAACAAGAGTTACAAAGGACCAGGTGGTGCTAATCAGGTAAGTTACAGCTCTTGGACCACAGAAGAAAAACAAACAAAACAAAAACCCAACAGCAATTAATCTGTAGTTTAAAAGTTACCGTACCTCCAATACATCATTAGTGATGAGGCTGTTCACTCTGTTACTTGGGTCCTTAAATTCTTCTTTAAATTCGTTTTCCTGAATCTTCTTTTTAGTTCGGTAGTTTAGCTAAAGCAAGAGACAATGCTTTGTAACCTAAAAACAAACTGAAATGGCACCTCCTTTTGAAAATTCTTACTGCATATCCCACCATGCTGAAAGGCATAAAACCACCTCATCAACAACAGCACGCAGCTTTACTGTCAAGTGCTCAGAGTCAGCACTTTTCAAAAATTATTCCCCAGTCAAGAATTTAATCCAGCACCCAGATTCAAGAGTTGGACATTTCCACAAATTACAAGACACCTCAAACATAATAAGAACATTGGATACTGAAAAAATATTTTTGAGGTGAGAAGCATGCTACATTCAAACATCCTCGAAGCTTTGTGGCACACAAAGCAAGATGTATTACATTTCAACACAGCCTCAAAGCTAAACTAGAGTGCTCTTGAACCGTAAGCCATTGAAAGCTGAAGAGATTTTATTTAAAATGGTAAGTGTATATTAAATATACATTAATACATGTGAATGTAATAACTCACTAGCTTTGGCATTGCTGTGAAATGGAATGCTCTAGCAAGTCGCAGTGTCCTAAATACGTATGCTGCATCATAATGCTGGGAGTCTATGAGATCCTGTTGAAATCTCTGGATTTCAGGCCAATCCTTGAGGGCGATTCTGATCTGCAACAAAACAGAGGCACACTGTCATACTGACCAGCATATTTCAACAAATAAAAAGTAATTCAGCTGACTACTGTGACCAGGTTATACCATGCGCAGTATTTGGATGTCTAAGGTGTAACAAGTCCCACAATCTCAGAACTACAGAAAGGATTGTACTATAACATTTGTTACTGCTATCAAAATTCTAGCAGATAAGCTTATTACACTGTTGTGTGAAACATTCTCACTGCCATTGTTTTCTTAGAGTGACACAGAACAGTCTGTCATAACCCTGCTACTGGGGGCTTATGTGTTGGTAAAGGTTCAGGCTGTTGCAGACAGATCTGAATCAGACCCAGACTCCTTCCCAGCTGCCTTACTGTCGCCCAGCTATCTAAAGTAGATATACAAAAATATAATAAAACATCTAGATTATCAGTAAATAAATGTGTGCTTCATTAATCAACCATGTGTTTGCGAATATTTGCTAAATTAGATCTAAGAGAGTAAACTTTATTAAAATCAGTTATATACTTAATAGTATTAAGAGTATGTTTAAGAGTATTAAGAGTAATTACAATTAAGGTAGCTTGCAGTGCTCTATGGTCAAGTGTCCCTGGCCACACCTGACTAGGAAGATGTCATTGCCCTAGGGAGATTCTCAGCTAATTCTGTTCTAAAGTCAGCTTTTATAGAGTTGCTCTACCTATGCCCAATTACTAACAGATCAGCTGTGATCCCAAAGCAAACCACAAAACAAAACAAGAGGCAAAGCACCTTTTCAATCTGTGCCTGCAGCAACTAGGCAGGACTGTGGTTCTGTGTTCTAAGAGAGGGGGTTTAACTGAAGGAGGGGGATTGGTCACCACACAAGCCCCCATTCTGACATCTGAAAAAGTTAACTCTTCACACTCAGAGATGCCTGAAACAACAAACACCTAAGAGATTCCCATTCACTAGATGATTAGGAAACAATACTTATACCATGATTTCCTGTCACTGAAATGCTCATAAAAGTATCCCTGTCTTCTTGCTTTCCTTCCTCTCCTGTGTAATCTGCTCACTTATTTTTTTCTCTAAGTTAGCTGCTTTGATAATTCCTGGACTCTCTAACAGTTGCTATATAGCAGTGGGTTTAAAATTCCCTAAATTCACCTCCATAAAGTGACAAACTACATCACAGTTTCCAAGTACACCACTTCTCCTTGCACTGAGTTTCTGACTCCTTTACACACTGGTCTCCTGTCCTAAAAGCAACAAGGAGACATGTCATTCAGGCATTCACCCTTTCACCCTATTTACAAATCCCACTTCTGATTAACAGGAACTGGAAATAATTCAGTCTTCATTCTGTCAAAATTCTAAGGAATACCTGGGGCTGTAATGGAGTTCACCCCTCTGCTGATGAGCACATTCTATTCCCATTTTGAATGCTAATCATCTTCATTTTTGAACAAAGAGCTTCCTATCTGGCAAACAAGATTTCTGAGACCACAGCTACAATTTAGGAGGCATAAGCGGTTTTTTAATCATCAGTACATAATTTCTCAAACCCAAAGGATTGAGAAATTTGAAAGGCTACCTTTTCCAAAGGGAACATCTGGTTCTAAATATTTTTATTTTAATAAAGTGAGAGGAAATGCCCTACCCATTTAAAATGCCAAAGTAGACAGAGGTATACTATACATCTTACATCTAGTATCTTCTCACAATAAAAACTCAAGAACAATTACCTTTTGTTTTGGCTGGCAAAGCTGTGTATTATAGAGCCCATATAAAAGGTACAGAGCACCAACACGAATCTGGAAAGCATATGGGGGCAAGAAGTACTGCTGTGCCAGTTCTAAAGTCTTCTTTGTGAGCTTATTTCTCTCCAAAGCTCTTATTCTACCACTAAAGCAAACAAAAAGGAAGCATGTTAAAGCAAGTAATTATGAAAATGCAAGCTTTAGAAAATCCATAATGCAGAAACAAGTTTTAGGTACTTTAAAACATGACTATAGGGCTGAAGTTCTGGGAAGTCTTCAAAGATGGCCAGACCTTAAGCTCTTACACAACACTGTGTGTAATTCCTTGTATTAAATTAGATGTAAAGTGAAAAATTACATACTCTAGAATCATATTTTAAATCTCATGAGCATTGCACCAAAATCCCTGAAGCATCAGTGTCCACACCACATACATTACTAACGTAATAATTTGTAAATGTAAAAAAAGTGTGCAAAATAAACTGAACTAATAACAGCTTTTCAGCATTACACAGGGACAGAGGCTTCCTTGCCATTTACCTACATACCAGCCAGGCAAACCTTTCCTAAAAGCTCGTTCGCCTGAAGGCAAACAGGGCTCAGCAGTAACAGCCCCCCTCCCAGGGCCCCCGCACTACCGAGGGACGAGCTCAGCAGCGGGGAGCTCTCGGCTTTGGGAGGGGGAACACAGACTCCTTGAGGCGAGGCTCAGCCACTGAGCACCGCGCAGAGACGCCAAAGGGCGGCCAGACCCGGTGTCTTCCGAGCCGGTGCCGCTCTGGGCGGCGGGCAGCGGGCAGGCCGCTGAGGAAGCGGCCCAGAGGCGAGCGGCGGGGCGGGCCGGCCGGACCTCCTCACTCACTAGAAGATGGTGTGGAAGCGGCGCTCCCGCCATAGCTCAGCGAATCGCTCGAAGCGGACGGTGTCGGCCTCCTGGAAAGCACCGAGCAGCTCCTCGCAGTCCGCCTGCAGCCCCGGCACCGAACTCATCCCGCCGCCGCTCCGCTCCCTCACAACAACCTCCCCCCACCCCGGGCGCCTGCGCAGCTTCCCCGCGCATGCGCACTGCCGGTAAATGCCGCCGGGGCTCGTACTTGAGGGAGGAATATCCCGGTCCCTTGGTACGGGGCAGAGGGTCACCCCGCAGCCCGGTGGCGGCTGTTCCTCCCGCCCCACAGTCACAGGGGCCAGCGCTCCCCTCTGCCGGCCACGGGGGAAGGAGGGAGTTTGTTTGGGTGGGTGGGTGGGTGGGTGGGAGAGAGCGGCCGGCGGGCTGGATCAGGCAGCCGCTGTTGTACGATAGCCGCAGGGAGGGGTGGGGCGCAGGGCTCCGGTGTTCCCCGTCCCCGCGGAAGCCCCCCAAGACGAGCTCGCCGGCCCGCAGCCCGGCAGACCCGGGAACAGCGGGGTCTTATGAGGGAAAGGGAGAGCTCGGCGGTGCCGCGGCTGCTCCCGCGCTTCGCGGCCGTGTGGACGTGACCTGCCGCCACGTTGCCGGCCAGATGTGCCCCGCGAAGGGCTTGTGCCGCCTTCCCGCGCTGCCTGCACGCCGGCTGTCGCACCCCACTGCCCCGGGCTGGTTGGGCGGCTGCTCCCCCCCACCACCCCAACGCCTCTCGGAGCCGGCCCGGCCCGCAGGGCTCGGCGGGTCCGGGAAGCCCCATTTCCGCCTGAGCGAGCGCGGCAGGCAGGGGATCATCCGGCCGCCGCCCCCTGGAGCTCAGGAGCCGCGTCCCGCCCGCTCCCCGCATGCACGGACACACGTAGGCGGCCAGGGTGAGCCGGGCGGGCGGGGAGGCGGCCGGGGTGAGCCGGGCGGGCGGGGAGGGGGCCGCGGCTGCCGAGCCGCACGTAGGGTGGGTGGGCGCGGCCTCGCCGGCGGCGGGGAGCCGGGCGGCGGGGGCTCTCGTACCCCGCGCACGTAGGTGAGCAGCTGCCGAGGCGGCCGGGGAGGGGAGCGCTGGCGTCGGAGAACCCCCGCGCCCCAAGTGAGTACGGACCTGCGGTACGGGGGGAGGCGGGCGGGCAGCGCCGGCTCCGGGCGGTCTCAAGGTGCTTTCTGGGGGAGTGGGTTTCGGTGCCGTCTTCCCCAGGAAGCCCCGCAGCCCTCCGGCAGCTCCCAGGAGGGTTCGGGGACGGGGCTCCGGTTTCAAGGCGCCGTTACCCTGATCGGTGCCCGCGGGTGGATTCACCCCCGTGGCCAGGGCTTGGCCGGAGCCGGGCTGCGGGCAGCCTGCGGGCTTGTGGGAGCGGGGCTGGGCAGCGGCAGCACCTGCGCTGGAGAGAGGGTCCCCAGAGCGGGTAGGAGAGCGCCTGCATCGTGGGGAGGGAGAAGGGGGCTGTGGGCTCGGCCGTGAGTGGTTGACCTGGCGCTGAGGGAACCTTAAGATGGGAAACAGCGGGTAGAAAAAGCGGGGAATGTGCATGGGATGGTGCCATGTATGATGCCTTTATGAGGATGTTTAAACCTGCAGGAGTTTTGCACCATGATCAGGTTAAAGATTCATATTTCGCTTATAATCATACACTGCAAAAATGAGTTTAAAATTTGCTGGCTCTGGTACTGTGATAATCTCCCCATCACCATTAGCATCAGCTCATTGATTCAAAGGTCGCTCCTTACAGCTAGGCACTTGAGGCTATCAGCTCCTACAGTAACAGGAGTTTCCACAGTCCTTCAGGTGCAAAAGCATCTCTCCTTATTGATTATATTTCCCAAAAGGTTGCTGGAATCCAGCCTTTAGCTGCTTTTATAGATGAGTAGGAAATGGCCATCAGCTAAACTGCTGTTGTCTTTAAACACCGCTGATTGCCACTGTCACTGATTATCGGAACAGAAGCATTAGCGGAGCGGTTGCATATGAACTGGACAGGTTTTAGCAGCTGCAGGGGAGAGCTACACATGCTGAGTCTTGGTTTGGCTTTTTTTTTTGTTTGTTTTTCTGAAGAGACATTGCCGTCTATCATTTGGATTCATTGTTAAGAGACGTAGGGAAGTGACCCCATTCAGCCAGTACGTGACTCGTCTTCAACAGATTGTACTGATTTTGAAAGAGAATGCTAACGCTGTTGGGAAAACGGTTGTCATGTACTCTCCTACAATGGACTTAAGGATTCAAAGCACAAGCAAGTTAATAATTGACACATCATGGAGTAAGTTCGTCATTACTTACAGGTCAAGCTAAGCCCTGCTTAGTTACAGCAGTTATCCCTTAATTTAAAAGGAGCGGAGGAGCTCAGCTCTGGGGTGATGCCAGATTTCTAAATCTTGAGCGTGTTTTCTGATATTTGTGTTTTAAGCACGCAGTGAGCGTTGTGATTTCTCAGAGATGGTGTTTTAAGAAAAGCTAGATGGAAATTTATTTTTTTTTTCCCTAAGGCTGCATGTCATGACACTTCCATTGCGTAAAATGATGTCAGACGTGGTGAGGATGAGGCTGTTGTGCCCATGTTAACATGTGCTGAGTCTTTCCTTACAGAAAGTTTGGCTACAGTGTAAAAACTGAAAATGCAGAGGAATAATAAAAAAAGCCCAATAGGATCTCTGTAGAATTCCCCTTCTGTGGTGTACACGATGAAATACAGTGTCAATTTTTAGGCTAATTAATACTCGTGATAAATTGTATGTGTTCATCTAGTGTTCCTTCAGATTTTTCATTAGTACATTTTAATTCTTAATAGGGACTGCCTTCTAAAGTAAAAAACATTTAAAAATAATTAGATGATGTAAGGAAGAGTGTGCTGGTTACCATACCTTCTTCATATGCTTATTTAACTCCTAACCAAAAGGATGAAGCCCTGTTTGCCCTATTAATTCGTAGCTTGTAAATTGCAAGTTAAAAAGCCACTTATCCTATAGAGGTATAAATAACAGGGAGTTCTCCAGTTGCCCATGGCACAAAACTACTACTTTTTTTTAATATCTTGTATGATTGTATTAAAACACATTTTTAAATTGAAAATATGAATATAAATAATGTTTTCATGGATTTTAATGAAAATAAATAATGGATGTATTTTATTAAATAGCATATTCAAACTTATGTATGTACAAGCCTGTTGCAAATAACAGGATCATACTCTACTGTGACAGCACTTGCACAAGCTGTCTGCCTGCTTTCAGACTTCTCAACAAAGTAAAAACATTGCAAAAGATTTTAAATCTGTGCAATAGGAAGTGGTATTGATTTAACAGGACAGCAAGAGTCACGAGATCCTGTCGTTTGCGTGTACTGAGAGCAACTGAAATCACCTGGAGACATATCTTGGATTCAAGCTGGCTTCTGTTTTTTACTAAGGGTGTTCTTGATGTGATTACTCAGAGATTTCATACAATTTCTCAGTCCTCTGGCACTGTAGCTGTCTCCTCTTTATCTCCCCACAGGAAAGCACACACAGCCACTAATGTCCGACTTGTTAAATTGTATGCTTGCCCTCTTTTGTTCATGCCTGTAGTCCTCTGAATTCAGGTGGGACAACCATTGTGTCTAAGGTGAACAGGATTCTAAGGGCAAGACAGAATTTATACATGCTTTTGGAAAACAGACCACGTGTATGTTTAGTGTCAAAGTTTGTGACTTCATTACTAGGTAAATCAGACCTCAAACGTGCCAGGAGTTTTAGTTATGCTGCACAGTAGTTATTTAGTTCACTTTAAAAAGTGGTTTTGCCATCTCCATCTTTTAGAACAGGGCTATGGGATGAACAGAAAGATCACAGATGTCACAAATTAGAAACAAACCCTCTCTTTTATTGAATTTTATACTGTTACACAATCAAAAAGAAATACAGTCACAAGTATGTCAAAATGTTTCAAGAGAAATATCAATTGCAATACGTTGTACTTGGTTCCAAAAAAAGAATTCCATTAAAATATACCACTTCTTCATGAGAGAATACTGCTATTATTCACAAAATCTACCATATTGTATAAATCCAGTAGCAAACTCTTAACTTTTTGGTAACTTGGCAAACCTTGCTCAAGGTAAACAGGGAAGCAGAAGGAAAATGACAACTCATTTCTAGAATTTGCAGCAAAAAAATCACAGTTCTCCAGAATGGAGCTTTCCAGGGAGTCAAGTGACTAATTGCTAATGATTTTTTTAATGAAAGCTGAATACCTAACTCACATGAATTCCTATGAAAATGATCTTCCTACAAAGTACTCTAGGCCTGTGAAAGGTTTATTTTTACGCTGGACAAGGACAGTTTGAATAATGTGCGTAAGTGCAGTGACACTTGCGTGAGATCTGTGTTCTGCTCAGTAGCAGCTCATGGGAGGGGACGGAACAGATGGCTGACCTGGGGCACGTCCAGCCACAGCCTGGGTCACAGCGGTCGCTGCTCAGGACTTCCACAGCACTGTTCATCAAAAGAAACTGCTCATTCAGCAGTGTAACAGCGGAGAAAGCTTGCCAACAGATATTGGTGAAACAGCTCACATTTCTGCCTTTAGCTACCATTGTTTTGCTGTTCTAATTAAACAGCTTCTTGAATAATGGAAAATGACTACTAAATATGCAGTAGTTTAACCTGTAATTACCAGACATTTTTGACCCTACAGTTATATTTCACTGGAAGCAGAGTTTATAAATTCATCCAAAATAAGCTTTGAAGTCTTTAAATTGTCATCACTGTTAATTGTTCTTTCTGGCCTTAATCTGCAATTCTTTAATTCAATAATTATCACAGAATGGTTTGGGTTGGAAGGGACCTTTAAGCTCATCCAGTTCCAACCCCCCTGCCAGCAGCAGGGACACCTTCCACTAGACCAGGTTGCTCAAAGCCTCATCCAACCTGGCCTTGAACACTTCCAGGGAGGAGCAGCCACAGCTTCACTGGGCAACCTGTTTCCTGTTACTTCAGGAGAGTTTAATGTTTGTACACAGACACACAGGAGAGGAAATTTATAGTAAATTTTTTCCATTTCACCCAAAGTTTTTTAAGGATCAAGACAGTCAGGCCTATCTCACTACACAAGGGGAAGGTATGTTAGAAGGTGTACTTTGGACTCCAGCCTACCTTAATTCACTCAGTACATTACACCTAAAATCAAGTTACTGGACAGCAGACTTAAGTGACTTCTAGGGAGTGACAGCTGTAGTTAATTAGAACTACTTTTAGGTAAAGGAAATAATTATGTCATCATAAACACAAGTTTTAAAATCCCTTTACCTTTTAACAAAATCATCACTGTTGTTGATAAAAACATCAATTGGAATCCATATATAAAAATAATAATCATGCTATGCCATGAAGAAGGCATGGCTTGACTGCTGCTGTAGTCACAATAACCTTCTGGAAACAAACTTGATTACTCTCAGTTTATCATTTCCACATAATCTAGTATGTTTCATATGCAGCAGGAAATACTGTATCTACCTACAGATTCATCTTTACTTCTTTGAAGAATAAATGCTCCAGTGTAGCACCTCAATATTTTAAATGTAGCAAGTCAGCAAAGTTGTTATTCAAAATCACTATGAAAGTATTTAGAAATTAACCTATTCTAGAAGCTTGTTCTCCAAAGTAGGTTTAGAATCAGACTGTGCATTCCTAAACCCCACACACACCAAAAAAAAAAAAAGGTAGTAAAAAAAAGCAACCAGAAGGTGTACTTGTAGATTTTGAAAATCTGCATTTAGCAAAGCCCTTACAGGGCCAGAGCAACTACTGTGACTTTTCCGTGCTTTCTTCAGCATCCCTGGGAGGATGGGTGGGTTTTTCTCTAGAGTAAGCCACTACAGCTACTGCAGCTCAGTCCATTAACTGCTTGTTTCAGTCGCTTTTACCAGGACAGTAAACAAAATGTTATGATGTATAATAAGTGATGTGAGATTTGGGAAGATTCTTAGATAAAACATGGCTTATTTAAATCCACAGCTGCTATCATTTAGACCAGAGGTGATGCTAGCAGGCTCATAACCATAAATCATGTGGGTCACTTCAGTTTTCCTCTTTTTAACACTGATTTTTCTCTATGGAAATTTACTGGCTTCTTAAACTCAAGTACACTGAAGAGGAACTGACAGATCCAAACTGGTCAGGCTCCTCCAAAATATGACCAAGGAAGTAGCAAAACATCAGGCAAGATGGTATGAAGTTTCTCTTGGGAGACTGACATGGAATATCTTACTGGCATATCCAACTGTCAGTTCTGGGTTCTACTAACTACTACACTTTTCTTCTCCTTCCAACCCGCTCCTTTCAGTTCTCTGCTCTTGCCAACTACCCAAGCACAGTGTCCTTGTGGTTATCAACATTTCTTAACAATCCTTACTGCAACCAAAACACAGGGCTTTCTAGCTACTAAGAAAATTAACCCTATCCTAGCAAAAAAACCAGGACAGAGATGAAAAGGAATAATCCACCAGGCCAGCTCAAAGCTTGCCAGGGCCCCAAGAAAAGCAGAACTCACTTGTACCCTTCACATGTCTGCAAGACTCTCCTCACTGTCTCCCAGAAGCATCACGTCAGTCCAAATAGAGCTAAGCATAAGGGATGCCCCCAACAGCTGGTGCTCTCCCTAAGCCTTTAGCAACTTCACTATTAAACCTTTTAACTGCTGGCAGAGAAAGAGATACCACAGAAAATGTCATCCAAGAGACCTCACACAGCAGGAATGCAGTAGCTCTGCTGCTCTTTTATGCTTTTGTACAATTAAAGGTTGCATTAAAAATCTTTGAATTTATACACCTACTGAATATTAAAGTGTTCTCTGCATAAAGCTTCAGCTTTAGCTTAGTGAACCTACACACCTTCTCCTCTCTTCACAACTTCTACTCAAACTTTAAGTATGCAGCTGTCTTCTGCTATCAGTGTTTTGGGTTTTTTTAGTTGGTAGCCAGTAGTCTCCATTTAATTTCATTACAGCTGTGTCAGTTTGAAAAGTGAAATAGTAATAGTAATTTTAAGAGATATAAGCTTATATACCATTATATTGATTTCCAAAGACTCAAAATTGAGGCCAATGAAACCAAAGTTTCAGAAATAAACCAAAGTTTCAGAAATAATTCCTGTGACCCTACACATTTGATATCTTACATTGAGATAAGGGGTTTTTTTTAAATCAGTTTGAACAATGCACAGAATATCTTGACCATATTTACACATCACAAGGTTGTGTATCAGTAGTATCATGTTTTATGACAGCAAAATGAGAAGTTACCTAGCCAAAGTTACTGAGTCAACAGCACAAGAATGCAGAACAAGCTTTAACATCAAGTACTAGCTTAATTTTTTAAATCATGCAGTTTTGTGATAAAAATATACCTTTAACTGATCACTCCTGTGAATTTTACTTTTTCCTGCTTTCCAGTGTTACCTTGATAAAGCTCCCAGAGACAAGCCTTTAAGCTGTTCGTAAGGAAGAATCTTTCCACTCTAAAGTAACACAAATACACTGTCTCCTCACTTTCAGGTTTGCTAGCTGGTGTGATAACAGATTTTAAAAGTTAACATCTTTGGCACGCAGTTGTACAACACTGTCTAGGAAACTTCGGTACTGAAGAGGCTCAAATAATTAACACAGAGATGTTACAATCAAAATCAGGAAGCAGTGATCTCCAATCAACTCTAAGTTAAAAAGGGAACACGGATGAACAATAACCACTAACAAAAATATAAATTATCTCATTTCTCTCAGATAACACACTCCCCAAGGGGGCCTGGTCCACATATAGTTTATTGATGTAAGAAAACAATACAGTTAGTGTTAGATCCAACCACAAAGAGCAAAAGAATGAGTGAATGAAGGTTTTGTACAGTACATATAGGAAAATAAGATGTTTGTGACAACTATATATTTCTAAATAAAAAGGCTTCTAAATATATTCAAGTTATTGAAATCTACATGAAAACATGGATGTTAATAGCAACAAGGTGCATAAAACCAAAACATCAAAATATTGAGCAACTCAATGAAGTACTAGATAAAACTTTGCTAACAATGCAAGATGTTTTACAATCTGCTTGAAATATCACCTATACCACACAGGGTAAGCTGAACATTTAGATTTAAGATCATACACAATATTAGCATTAACTTCAACAACTACAGGCAGGGAATTTATTTTTTTTTTAAGCTGGCAAAGTGACTACTTTAAGAACATCAAACTCTCTCTAAATTGAGAACGTATCCAAATAAAATGCTGCTAGCCCTTTCCAGATAAAGCCTTTCCTTTGACTAACCACACTCATTTAAGTCAAAAGCATAAGACAGCATTTAAGAACAATTTATATTACAGTGTGACTAAAATAATGACATAATCCGGGTTTAAACATTATTTCATAGGCAAACAAAAGATTCTTCTTAAAAACTAGTTTTTATAAATGCAGAATATATTGCATGAGGAACTGCTGGTATTTTTTAAGAAAATATATTGTGCGATTGTGGCTACAATGCACTGCTGCAAAGCATTGTTGTTTCTTATAAAAACTATTAAAATAAAAAACTTATTTGAACATAAAGAGAGCACAAGTTTTCCAACTACCTATAAAGAGCAGGATGGAAGTATTGCCAGTTTTTCCTGTGTTGACATTTTACTCATGATAAGTTTTGGTGACCAACTCCCCAGCCAAAAAATAAATATTTATATATTTTTTTTAATCAGGTGCATATTTCAAAGCTGCTATTGCAAGTGTGTTTTAAATGTAATGGACTTAAAAGTGTGTGTACCAAAGAATTATAAAAATGCACTATAGTTTGAGTTATTGTTACATAAAGAACATATTAAAAAGACTGTCAAAGTAAGTAGAAAGGGGATCAAAACTGAACTAACTGAATTAGTGCAGTACTGTAGCCAGGCTTCTAAAATCAGATATAGAAAATATAAATAGACTGCTTTAGGTGATGATTCACCAGTGTCCAAAAAAGGAACAAGTATTGTGAAGGCTCAGTTAACTTGATCCAGAGCTCTGAGCAGTTCTTCACCCTGTAGCAGGTTTCTGTTGCCTTGTATGGGAGCGTTGACTTCGCAGTCGTAACTCGTGAGTTGGGGTAGTCCACTTTCATCCATCGACTGCCCTAGAAGTTTACTTGCTATGTCTAAAGAGGGAGGGGAAGGAGAAAAAGTAAACTTTATTCATCACCTTAACCTTGCCTCCAAAATTGTTCATAAAGGAGGTAAGTTTGGATATGTTTTTGTCACTCAGTTCTTTCACACAGTCCCCCCTCCACATATTAAAAGCAGGTACTAACCAGTTGATAGTAGGATGATTGTCTTTTGCTCCACTCCATTATGACCATTTGTTTTACATCCCTTTACACGTTTCCAAGCAAGTGATGCATTTCCTCCACGGTCACCTGTCTGCTGGAATAAAGACCCCTAGAAAAAAACAAAATAAATCTTCTGTATTGAATACTGTATCTTTCTAACCTTCTGCATCCCTCTTCCAAACCAACAGTTCCTGTCACTAATTATGAATGTAGGCATTGGTACAATTTAAAGTGGACTTCATTCAGAACTTGGGGAGAAATCTATTTCTAAGTATACTGGCCTTGAAAATTATTTAGAAGAAAACTGAATCAGATTTCAAGACCTTACTTCCCTTACAGAAAATAATTACTAAATCCTGGTTATCATTAGTTACCATGCTCAAGATTAGCATGTACATGTACACTTACACACCCATTTAATTACCACTGCTCTTGTGTGAGTAAGCATCAGGTTTTCACTGAAGTCTCTAATGGTTTTCTGCACTGGAATTAATAGTGTGGACAGGAGATTCAGGAACCTCGGTAGGTCAGTTCCATCTACATTTAAGATGTAAATTCTACTTGCACTCCAGTTATTTCCACCAAGCCATCTGACCCAAGTCTTGTGGGGAATGCAGTCCTAATCCATTCTACTGCAGACATGACTCCTTAGCATACTGTTTTGACAGCAGCACAGAAGATAATGGAGATTAGAAAGCTTTTAAGTGCCTCATATAATTAGGATAATTGAGAAGAAGCTACCACTGAAACAGATGGGATGGAAGGGAAACACACCGTCTTAGTATCAAATTTGCTAGGAAAAGTAGTTGAATCTGCTAAGCTTTGTCTTGTTAGTTGTACTGACTGCTGCCAAAGGAGGAGAAGGTATTTCAGAATGCTTCCATTGCCCTGAACACTTGAAATAGTGAAGAACATAGGTTCTCAGGTTATAAACCATCCATGCAAGTCAAAAGGACAGTCGTATAGTAGAAGTTTAGTTAACTATCTCAGAAGCTGCATTTCCTAGTAAGGTCAGTCACCTACAAGGTTGCTGGTTTATTTTTTTTCCACTGTGAATGCAATACTACTCTTCATATTAAGAAAGCTACAGCTCGTACCTTTTTCAGTGTAATGATTCAGATCATTTAATAATCTTACTTATAAAATATCTTGCTCTTGTCTAATTCTCTTGTTTTCTAGAAAACAAAAGGAGCAGTTTACTTTTGCCTTCACTTATTTTCACTCTTTGCAAAATAAGTCCCACTTCCTGACAGCTAAGGTGTGGCAAGTTTTTGCACAACCTCAGCATACCATTTATACAAGCTTGGATTTAACATAATTTTTCTTCTGTGTGTGTGTGCAAGGCCTACCTAGTTCATCCTCTTAGAAATCCACCGTGGAGAGAAAAGCCAAACAAAACCACTTGCTTGAGATAACATCAGTAAGACCCCGCTACGTGGAAAATGCAGCTTCTGACTGCGCAGAAAGCACCGAGGTATTTCTAACACTTTTGTCAGATACAGAGAAAAGAGAAAGGTTTAGCAAAGGCTGAAGTTTGAATCTATAAGCATTAAAAAGTCACTAAGCATAGAAGCCTGAACACTATTACAGCAGTTAATACTGAACTGCTTGTGTTCTGTGTATGTAATGACACGCCATGCTACCCTGAACATTTATCAGCAGCGCTGTATGACAGCTGTAGCACCATTGCACCAGAAAGGGGCAATCAAAGGCAACACAATTTCTTGCAGAGCTGTGAATTCTTTACAGGGCTACTGGAAGCAACAGAACACCATACATGAAAGTGCAAAGCATTTAGAGAATGAAAACCATGACATAAGTATGATTTTTTAATTTTTTTAAATAAAGCTTGCTTGCCTCAGAAAAAAATGAACATATAAAAGCTTTCTCAGCTTTTCTAGAGGAGAGCAATGATAAAGACAATATACAGTGGTTTGTCTCATGCCCAAACCAGAAGGCTAATACAGAAATAATTCACAGTTCAAAGAAAAATAATCCTGCACTGTAAGACATAATGGATGACTACATCTAGGAGATGAAGAATCTCAAAGGCTACACTGCAGTAAAGGAACTAAGAATCAACTGTGAAAAAAAAACAAAAAAAACCAAAACAACTTAAGAGTAAGTGGGAATTGGCAGTGAAGGCAAGAAGAGAAATAACTGCTCAAGATTTCAAAATTCTAACAACTGGCAGTAAGAGACAAAGATCATGGAGACAAAATACCCTTGCAGAAAATAACAAGCTGGATAGACCCAACTGAATGGTGCTAATCTGATACCTAAAAAGCTTCTTTGGAAAAGCTAAAACAGAAGATGATGAGTTACTACTCACAATCATAAACACTAACACTAGGACAGAGTATGCATGAAATGAAAGTGGTAGTAATATACATTTGCTAGGTTATATTAATTCTCTTCTGTTACAGTTCAGCTGGTCTTATTATCCAACCAAATAAAGGACTCTCCAACTTGATGGAAAAATGAAAGCATAGAAAGAAGCATAAGAACACTAACTCCCATATTGACAAATATGAAAATTGCATTTTAATTCAAAAGTGAAATAAATATGACAATTATAAATTTAAATATGTCTTACATTTGTGTATATCCTACTGAAGAACACACATGTTCAAAGGAGTATCTTCTACCGAATCAAGAAATGTGCTTAGGTATAGAAGGCACTTCTGAAACAGCTGACAGTAAAATCAGAGTAGCTGCATATATGTAAGAATTTCACTATCAAACAATTATCTCTGATCCCAAGATTCCACTGTATACCAACAGCTAAACTCGGGAGTCTGCACTGATGCCTCATTTCAGAAATTGCAAGGTTAAAAGTGAATATTTTAAAATGGTAAAACAAAACTCACAATTCCAACTGCCTGAAAAAGTGAACCATCATGTTCCATTTTTCGTTTTCTCTGAGCATTATGCAAAGCTAGCATCTTTGGATTTAGTTCTTCATCCATTGCAGTAGATCTAAGAAAAATTGATTCAGGCTGTTAAGACGTTTCTACTATCCTCAAGCCATTCTTCTTTTGTGGACACTTACATACAATATCACAGAACTTAATTTATAAACTATACTACTTTGCTTCCATAATTGACTCATTTCAACAATCATTGTCTAAGAACATAGCAAATGTTAGCTTTTAATCTTGCTGTGAAGGTCAGAATGAGTTATAACAAAAATTTCAAAGTCTTTGCAGAAAAAAAAAAACAAACAAAACAAAGCATAAAAGTTCAGCAATTCACTTTCTACAGAAAGAAGAGAGGGTAGGGTGAGGAAAAGTTTATTCTGAATATTTCTACGTACAGATAAAGCTCTATGTATCAAAGGTCTGATGTTTGACTTTGCATAATTTTCTATCGTGATTAATACCTGCTATAAATGCCACAGTCCATCACTGGGAAATAGGGTTTGCTTTAAAAGCAATACATGTAGCACACAGACTGCAGACACCTCTTACCTCATAACCAAGGGGACAAGAAAAGCACTAGAAATACTGTGTGGCTCTAACTACTTGCCAAGTGCCTACTGTGTTCTTTTACAAAGGCTGCATGTCCGATACAAGAGCAGAACAAAATTCTGAACACAGTTTGCACACAGTAGCTGCCTATTACATAAGATGTTTATGTGAAAGCTACTGTGAAATTAACTTTAGGGAAGCTTACTGTATCAAAAAGAACTTGTTTGAAATGTCCAAATTTAAGCACATCAATTTCTACTTTGAAGTAGAATGCTGAAGACAACACACAACTGTTGCAGTATTTTAAAATGTGTTATATCTACTTGCTTGAACAGATACTAGGGCTTAAGCTTCAACTTTAAAATACCTTTTTTTCAGAGTAACTGTTAGCAAACTGGGCCTTCCCGGACACGATTTTTCTGTCTGATCCAATGTTCCTTTCCCTGCTCTGATGGGAGACGCAGTTCGACTCCTGTTCCCATTGTAAGGTGACGCTGGGGCACTACTCGTTTCATTGATGATGTGGACAGGAGATGAAGGAACAATTATCGTCTTCACATCATCCACACGTTCTGTCACTGGTTTTATTTCATCAGCAGTACTTGATGGTGGCTGAGTCTGCTGAAATATGGTAATGGTGGCTGCATTTTGAGAGCCGGAAGAACTACTTTCCAGTGGAGATAGCTGATCAAAGGAGCGCAACTGGAAGTCATCATCCATTGGGATGTAAGGAGCCAACATCTCCAAGTCTAAATCAGTTTCCTAGAAAATATGGGAGATAAAAACTATGTAAGAACATCTCAGCTATGACTTCATGACTTTCTTAAGGCTCTTCCTTTTACAAGTTTTTTTTTCAGTTTATTTTATATTTTATATAAGAAGAAACAAGCACATTGAGAATAAGTATTAAGATGATACAGAATTGTAAGTTAATGTACATTACCTGAGTAGAGAATGGATTTTTTGCTTCTGTATCTATGGCAAAGAGCTTCTCCACTAATTCCAGTTTGAATTCATTAGCTATCTCATTATCCACATCAAAGCAGTAGTCGTTGGGACTACTGGGCTGTGAAAACATTTTGAGCACAGTTTTAAATTTCTGTCATTACATCATTTTGCATTGTATCCACAGATTCTCTGAAAAATGTTCTAATTTAAAAACTAATTCCAAGCTATAGTTGCACAAAATTAAAATGGGAAAGGAAAAAACCCTACATTTAGCTTACATTTATCAGTATACACTCAAAGTTACCCCCCTTGGGAAGTACGTGATCAGTTGGAATCTGGAAGTAGCCTCTACAGTAATTTATTGCTATTAATTTGCTGTTTACAGAAGTTGTCTCTGAACCATTCTTTTCTAGAAAGACCAATCCCAAGCTTTTCTTAGTTCTGTCAGGTGGTACTGCATGCATCTGCGTGACTCACTTTAACAAAAAGCTAATTCTCAGTATGAAAATTCATCTCTTTCCCCAGATCATGGCACGAGCTTAACTAAGTCACAACTTCAAAATAATTTTTCAATTCCTGCCTTGGCTGCATCCTTAACCAGATTTGCTCCACAAGCCCTAACAGCACAGACATTTTAATGACAGTGTCTCCAGATTACGTAACTAACCTCAGGTGAACTTTGGCTGGTACTTGCATCAGAAGGGCTGGTTGGTTGCTCCTGCACCTGAGGCATGGTAAAAGAAAGTTCGAGTGGCTCTGTGTTTGGCTCCAGCTTTGAAACAACTTCTCTATTGAGTGCAGGATCAGCATTGCTACGAAGTGGCTTCGTAGTTTCAGAGGCAGGTAGTGGGGACATTGCCATATTTATATTCTGCAATTTCTCACTGGATGAGGGGAGCATTACATCATTATACAAAGGAACTTCATCACATTGTTGTTCATCAGACTCTATAAAAATTAAAAGAAACCATCAACCTAAGTAACAATACTGTGCGTGTCTACGGACCTCATTAAATCTAAACAGCAGCTGAAATACCACTAGGAAAATTATACCAGGAGGTTATTTTTTGACATTTACTGTAAAAAATACTAACTTTACTAATTAGCATGCTCTCCAATTTAAACACACACCCACCATTACTGCTGAAATCTAGAGAGATAATTGTGTCTCCAGCAGCTGGGGCCAGCACAGTTAAAGCATCTGGTTCCTGTTTAAGTTTTTCAAATAGGCTGTTTGTATCATCCAGGTCATCTTTGCTGAATATTTTGGTCATTTTCATATCAGGAGACTCCACTGGTTTCAGCATACACTCAGTTTGTCCAAGGGAAAAAATCAAGTCCTTCTGAACAATTCCACTGTCAGAGAGGAAGATGACTGTTAAAGAACAGCTAAAAGGAATAAATTCAAGCTTCACAGTTTGTAAGTAGTGGGGGGAAAAAAACCAAAAACCAAAAAAACCCACCAAAACGCCACACACACAAAATTACCAGGATAGAAGCTTTAAGAATTCTTTTTCTTACTCATTCTTTCCTCAAATGTAATAGATAAAGCAAGCACTAATTGTTGTGCCATCAACAATTAGTAACAAAAATAAATGCGCTTTTCTGAAAGCATTGAGAAAGTAAGTCCAAAAAAAAAGAAAAGTTAAATATTTCCTAAAACACTTTTCTTCCTTTAAAATTAATGTCCAGTATGTTGATAGATTGATACTGGTACATTCACTAAAGTTTTGAAGAATTAATTTAGGACTATTACACAATTGCAGAAAAACAGTCAACAAGTCTGCCCTCAGTTGAGGCTTTCAATTAAAAGCGGAATTCTAAGGAAGAAAAAGATAAAGGGGATTAAGAAAGACAGCATTACTGCTGCTCTGACTTCATGTCTAGAAGTTATCAGCAAAATTAATTGCTCCAGACTGCGTAAAAGATTAGAGAGTTGACTAGAATGCACACAAATTCTCAAAGGTTTCCTCTGCAATAGTGTAGAAGAGGCTGGTCCTACGCTCATTTGCCTGCAGAGATCTTCCTACTGACATCAGCAGATCAAAAAAGCATGGTTTTTTTTCAAATACAATTCCTAATCCTAGGACCAGCAGTATTCTAAGCAAAATTTCCTTGGTAGGAAATAGTAACATCATAACACATTCAACAGGGATCACATTCTCAGCAAGCTGGAAAAAAGATGGAGTGCCACCAGAATCCACATTTGTCTTCAATAAAAATGATGACAAAGAGCAGCAACGTCCACTCAACTTACCTCAACACATAGTTTACACACACTATGCACTGTGGCTGAGAATTCTTAGTGTTGTATATGACAGTCGCTTGAGTCTCAACCCAGACATAGCCACCTTGTTTAGCAAGCATTCTGTACTGGCCTGTTGTCACCTGCCCCTTTGTGAACACTAAAAGCAGAAAGGACACCAGCTTTAATTACAGGTAGAAAAAAACCAAAGCTGTTAAAAAGATTAAGATTCACTGCAGATTCATATCTGCAATTAAAAGAAAGCCCTTCTTCTGCTGCATCTCATCTCTTGTGGTTGGAGGACTTTAAATACATCTTTTTCACTTACTGTCATGGTGTGTTTTGGTCAGATGATCAGAATCCAGCGCATGATAGTACTCATAGATCGAGCGACCCAGGAGTTCCTCTGGCTCATACCCCATCAACTCTGTAATTCTTTAAAACATGGGAAAATATTGCTAAATAAAAGCAGACAAACTAGCACAAATACATTTAGATACCTGCACATCTAGAAAAATCCTATGAGTCACTTCCATACACATCAGCAGCAATTCTGGTTTACTAGTTTTCATTTTTAAATAAATTGCTATTTTTTACAATTTAAAAATTATTTAATAGAGAAATTTCAGCAGGCATGGGATTTTACTTATCACCACCCCTGCTTTCTAGACTTTTTTTTTTGCTTAAAGGTAGACCAGCTACTTATGGACCAGCACATCCAGCTCTTGTAAATATGAGAATTTAATAAAATAACAGAGACGTGCTTCAACAGTTTTAAACCTGCAGCTAAGAGAAGTTAGGAATCGGATTTATTTTTCCCACTCAACCAGTTTTAAAGGAAGCAGTGTTTTCTACAGCCCCCAGAGGGCAGTGCTAACCAGCTTTTATTTTGCCCTAGTCCACATGCAGAATGTGACCAAATAAGTACCTTTTATATGACACCATCAGTCCTAGAAAAGTAGTTACTGCAGAGGATAAAAGATAAACTGCACTAACATATCTTTGCATCTAACTGAAACAACTATATAGAAGTTCATTTTTGTTATAAAGAAATGGAAACAGGTACTAACAATACCCAATTAAAAACACAAAAACCCCTTTCAACAAGACCTCAGGCCAATGGTTTTCTTCACTTCTGTTTTTTTTTTCTCCATTTTGTCAAGCTAGGTTTCCAGAGGATAGCAAGAGCAGTCTGATGTATTTGACTACATCCATAATTTGTACCAGAACACAAAAATCTCATTTTCAACAGTAGATGTATTGCATTAAAAGTACAGCTGAAGTTTTGGGGGGCTTTTTTGGACTGGAGAAAGGAGCCACTGATCTCCCGAAGAAGGGAGAAGGGTGAAGGGGTAGCAGTAAAATGCACCTGACAAGTATTACACACACACACACTCTTTTCAGTCACCAAAATGCACCACCATCTTTGACAAACCTAAAATCCTTCCTTTTTTTTTCCAGTGTCTGGAAGAATCTTCTAATTTCTATTTAATTGCAGCCACTACACTAGAGACCAGTTTGAACAGGCAGTTAACTGCAGGCAAAAGATTTATTTCAAGGTAATAACCCTGCATCCTCCTTAGATTTAAAAATCTGTCTTTTAAATAAGACATCCTGATCAGTTAGGAAAAGCCAAAGTATGTCACCAATTATTCAATTTCACAAATGAATCAAGTTAATGAGTAAGACTATATAAATGTATCAGGCCAACATGCACCAATCCTGCAAATCCTTCAAAACACTCATTTTTTAAAGTACAAAAATATATATTACCTTTCATCACAATAGGAAAATTTCATATCAAGACTGTGACGACTGAGGAACGTTTTACTGTCCAAGGGGACCTCAATGTTTGACGGGTGAGGAATAGGTTCACAGATCAACACCAGACACGTCATGGGGGGCTTTTTGTAGCCACAGTGAGTTTGATTACCGCATGTGTCATATACACGGATGTGTCCAGTGCAGTGGAGTACCTATGGGAAAGTTGTATTTTAAAAAGAGACTAGGTTCTTGTCTGTCAGACAGCACAGTTGTATTTCCATTAGCACACCTGGAGCAAAGTCCTTCCCCTCCCCACCCCTTGAGGTGATAGCAGCAGAAAGGCAGCAGTTCTTTCAGGTGGATGGCTAAAGGAAAGCAGCAGTTTTCCTCCTCATGCTAGATAGACTGCAATGAGCACACAGGCTGACAACTCTTCCTCCTGGGCACCGGCTGAAGCAATGCTAGATGTTTCTGCATTTCTGTGAACTGTTCTTCTTTGAAAGTTACATTAATGCTGACACTGATAAGCAATTGCCTCAGCAAAAGGTATCTTACTATGTAAATTTGAAGATTTTAGTAATAGTAGAAACCTCCATTTTAGATCTTCTGCAGAAGCGACATCAGAGATCAAATACATTCTTCAAGAGACAAGTTTTGCATTTTGTGGGTTTTGGTGTTTTGCTGGGGTTTTTTTTAGCCATTCTGAAGTAGAAATTGTTCACAGACAACAGCAAAGAAGAAAGCAGTTGTTTGATCCAGAATAACTATATTTAAGTTACAAAAAAGAATTGTGAGCCATAATACCACTCAATACACTAAAAGGTTACTTTTTGTCCAGAGGAGAAAATGCATTCACTGCAGAAAGTTATCAGGCCGGGCTCTTTTTGTTCCAACTGTTACAAAAGGGATAGCCAGCAGCTTCAGAAAGAATGGTATTGAAGTCCTTCAGAGAGACCTCAACTGTAACATTTGCAGTGTCAAATCAAAATCAGATATCAGCATAAGTAGGTGTCAAATATTTTTTCTCAGAGAAGGCTTTGTGCAAACATATTTAGTAATTATAATTTCTTGTAAGTAAATGACCTCTAATTTAAAACAGAGAATTCATTAAAAGAGTTTTGAAAAACTAATTTTAAAACATTGTTTCAGTGACCTCTGTAATGTATTCAGCATTAAAATTCAGCATATTGAAGCATAATCATTACATTAGTTAAGTGCTTAGCGAAACTCAAGCTCATTACATGAAGTAAAAATGTTGAAATATAGCGAGTTATGACATCTGAAGAGGAAGCTGCCAACCTACATAAATACTCTTTTGCATTAGTTACCTTCCATGTAGCAGACTTTATATTCACAGTTCTTCCCCTGCTAGTCAGTGTACACTTCATTCTGAGAAAAAAGCTGCGCTCCGTGTTTTGCTCTTTGCCCTTTTTCACAGGACCTAGCAAAAGCAAATAGTAAACCAATTCTTAAGCTCTTGGATCAGCTTCCAAAGACATAAAAACCCTCCCATTTATAGAACTCTAAAACTAGGGCAAGACCCAAAAAAATCAATTAAAAAGACTGATAAACCTACCAGCACTTTCAGTAATAACACTTTTCAGAATGAGTTTTACTGTGAGGTAGGCAAAAAACTGAAGTTTCAATGTTTTAAGATCAGTATCATATTTGTAGCAAACTCCACACTCCTAAACTTCAGGAAAAAGGGGTGAGGAGGAAGAGAGATTGATTGAAAATTTAATATATTTTAAAATTGTGACAGAGGACAAAAAACAGATGTGCAGAATGAGAAGTACTCGAGTTCATTTCCACTCAAATGCTGGTAACTAACTGTGGGGAGATCCAAATCAAATATGTTTTGGGCCTGTAGCTCTTCAGCTCTGCAGTATTTTAAGTTTTTCAGTTTAGAATTAACAACTTTGCTGTTTACATGCATCTGAATATTTCCACAGTGATTTACACTCTGAGTGAACAGGGATCAAGTTTTTAAACACATTATTAGGATTGGGGGGGAGGGGGGGGGGGGGGGGTCAAATGAATATCAGCAGCATTAATTTTTTAGCCTTACTTGCTAACAGCAGGCTTTAAATTAAGTTTTTGCCTTTACAGGGGAGAACCTTTCAGAGTCAATTACTAGCTAGGCCATTCTGGGCAAACAAAATGCAAACTGATCCTATCAGAGAGCTGCAAGCAGCCCACTGTGTGTGGAAGAAGGAAATAGAGCACCTAGGATAAGGAGCAGTGGAAGAGCAAGTTTGCCGAGGTGTGCTAAGGAGTCAGGACTAAATCATGGCAGAGGGTGGAAGTTTAGAACACAAGAGCTTACTTCTGACACAGGTTTATACAATAATTTGTTCTCATCCTCTACAGACAATAGCAGCTGTGAAATACTTCATGGTGTCTTGCACTGCAGCTACTAGTTTGACAAAATTAATTAGAAATGAATTAAAACCCCTGTGCTGCATCACCTCTTGCTTCTAGCAGAGGCAAAGACTAACAGGGACAAGCCTACTTTATGCCACACCAAAATATCCTCAATAAAGAAGAGGAGGCCGATTGGGGAAGAAAATAAAGCAGAGTTCAGAGAATCAGCCCAAACTTATTGAATGCAGTATGTTTTTAAAAGAGTTAAACCAATCTAGAAATGCATAGTTGAAGATCAGACATTATTGTTACCAAATCCCAATGCTTAAGGCTCAGCTTTAAGAAGCAACTGTAAAAGATGGAACAACTCTCTCAAGTCTGATTCAGCACTGGACATTATTTTTAAAATTGCCAGCTTTTAAAGTTTAAAAAGCAGCTTTGTAAAATCAGAATGCAGTCCAGTTTCTGCTAATCGCACTTGTATTCATCTGCACCTGTACAATCCCAAAGGGGAGTACTTAATACTCAATTCAAAACCAAATAATTCCACTGATGTAAGAGCTGCAGTAGAACACAACCTGGGAACACTAATAAATATAAAAATGTACTATTATTACAGTAATTTAGACTTTTGTCTGCCAGCTTCATTTGCAAAGCAGATTTTGTAATAATGCTTTCCAGACATCTTACTCCCGTCTGGTCAATTCAGACACACTAGAGTTAGTTCGCATGAAACTCAGTAATAACGACATTTTCAAGAATAAGCTTTTGCAACAAGACCATGTTTTTTTTACACTGCTTCAGTGATGATGTTTCCTCACACCATCCCCCAATTCATTACTGTATTCCAAAAGGCAGGGGGAAAAAAGTCTAACCCAGCCTTAGAAACATACTTCAATACTGAGGGCAGACAACTTTAGAAAATGCTTACAGAATCAAAGTTGGAGCCCTTAATGCTGAGATATCTTATCAGGTCTCTTCCACTGAATTAAGCAGAATGACAACATAAAAGATTTGATTTACATGCTCCACAAAAGCAGAGGTCAGGCTTGGTAATTTATCACTATCTAGAGTCAGAATCCATATAACCCTTGTTTGATGAAACAGGAATTAGAGAGGCTGGATTTTAGACTTCTAACAATCAAGTAATGCAGATTCGTTTGGAGGCATGCAAGCTGCCAAGTCTTTATAGTAATTAACAAACTTTTAGAAGACATAAAAGCAGTAATTCATGGGCATTTGTTAAGCTCACAAGCATAAAGGATATGTGAACACAGTGTTCTACTCCCTCAGATGGAGAAAAGAAGAGACAGAAATCTGTGAAGATACCAATTTCATGCACCAATTAAAAGGTGCGGAGAAGCATCAATCCCAAAGCCCTTTTGGGGCTGTCCAACTACTCTCTGATTAGCTTTTCGTTGTCCTAAATACAGTATCTCTTTTGTGTCTTAAGGATACCACCACAGATCTCTGGAAGAAAGCATTTGCTTTTAAGTTGTCCTGTAAAGGAAAGCCCAGATCAAGACAAACGCACCGATTTAGCTTCTCCTGATTTTTCTATGGCAGTTGCTGAGGATCATTCTCATTCAACCTACCTCTCATCTTATTCCTGTAAGCATACCAATTCTTTCAACCCTCAATAACTCAGCTTTATTAATTAATTTCATTTTAGATTAAAGAGTACTAATGAAGTCTCGTATCTCCTACAATTAAGATATTGCCAAAACATTCTGGTTATTTCTGTCATTAGCGTCTCTGAACAAGGTTTATTTTGAGATGAAGCAGCAAAACATGACAGTCTGTTCTCTCAACACCTTTTTCTTTGGCAGATAGCCAACTGTACTAGTGCCAACAGGAACTATCCATAAGTAAATTAAATCTTTTTTTTTGTTGTTCTTCTCACCATTTCTGTGTGTAAGCATTTCTCTCAGCTCTTCATGGTCACATGGATGAGTGAAATCAAATACACTGTGCCCAGTCAACTCAAACTGCAAAACATAACAGGTACATGGGTGTCTAGCTTTACATATAGAAAAATGTAACAACTTTTACAGATTTGAAACTGTTTTAGGAAATGCCAGTGTTTCACCTGAGTGAGTCCCATACACTTGTTCACGTTTTCAGACATGTAAATCATGTCCCCATCTTCAGACAGAACCATGACAAATCCATCAAGAGCTTTCAAGTAGAAACAGTTCAGCTCCTTCTCCATTTTGGCTTCTGTCTCCAGCTCACCTACAAGCAGCCACACATTTTCATTTAAGTAAACATCAGCCATTCTTCAGTTACCACCAGGAAAGACTTCTGGCACCAGTCTGCAAGGAGTCAATCTTGCAGGACTGTTCAAAATCAGTATAACTCACTTATCTAAGTGATCAATTAAATGCTTCAAGCTCTAGTAATGGTATCACAAATCACAGAAAATCAGAGTGAGGTTAACTCCCTGTGTTTTTATGCATAATCTAAACCTTCCACCTTAATGAAAAAGTCTATGTGGCAAAAATATTACCATTTCTCTCAGAAAGGCATTACAAACTTTTCTCAGGGGCTTCCTAGGAGACATGTCAGAGTATAGCTACCAAAGTTACTCCTCCAGATGGTATAGATAGGCATGCACGACTAAAGTAACCATTAGAGCATCCATGGCATGCCATATAGATGCTGGTTCATAAGCTAACTCAGATACTCCTGTAGTTGCACAGATAGGGGTAACTGCAGAGGCAGACATATCCTCAGATAACTTCACCTTCAGTGGAGTATAAATTACAAAAAAATTCCTTGCCATTTACATTAAGGAGAAACACTTACAGTTAGCTAAGCCAGCCTTGCACCAACCACCTACAGTTTAGTAAAGCACAGCTGGCACAAACAACTCTAGGGGGAAAGAGGGTTAAAGGAAAGAAATTAACTTTGGGAGAAGGGTCAAATGAGACTGAAAATGGCACTACAGCTGTGATGAGCCAACTAGGATCATCAGAACAGAAAGGTAAAAAAAAAGAGTGGACATATTTTTCCTGTCCTACCACCATCAGCCTATTTTTACTGTAAGGTCTTCTACCTTTCCATAGAAAGGATGCAACTCTTAATGGATTTATTTAACTGCTGACAGGTTTTAGAAATAGCTTTTTCCTCAATATACCTCCATCCTCTTTCCCAGATTTTGCTACGTTATTCACTTACCAGCATCCAGCAGCTTTCTCATGCGCAGGTAGCTGATGGTCAGTCTCATAATGGATGCCTTGTCCAGGTGTGCACTCACGGTGTGGGGCAGGGGCAGCTGATGAGCAAGCTCATAGAATACTTCCGATTCCTTGCTCCTCCGGAACCGGGCTGCATCTCTTGACTTCTCTTTTCTGCGTTCTGAGCTAATCCTACACAAACAAATTTGGGGTTAATATAGGAAACTGAGTTTTTTGTGCAAGTTAAATTTGTAACTAAGCTGCTCAGTAGCCAGTTAACCAGTTACTGAAGTTGAATAATTTAAAACCCCAGTCTAAAAGTGTAAATACAATTCTGTGTAGAGTTCTGCCATACTTGGGCTCTGCCAGAACTAAATTCAAGCCCACAGAGTCTTCCAACAAAATCAGTTGTTCAAACAAACATCTTCCTACTCAGAACCATTCCTGAAGTGCTTATCTCTTACTTTGACTGTTGCCTCTCTAGCCTCCAAATCCTGTTTCCTTCCTTTTTCCTAGTGCCTTGAGTCCACTCAAAATCCTACATCACCAGGTACTTCCAGCTTGATGCTCCAGCAGTACTCTCCAAGTTCTTCCCTTTCTGCCATCCTTACAAAGCGCACCTAATGAGTCAGATAAGCAAGGGTATTGATTCAGCATAAGGTGTCCTGCTTTCCAAGTGATCCAGAACATCCCTTTCCCAGCTCTCTTTCTGCAGTATAGCCCCTTCTATAGTCTCCTCTAGACTGGAAAATTCCAGCTGTTAAGAAGTTGCCTCATTCCTCGCGTGGGTCAGACTCACCTCCCCCAGGACGCGTGAAGCACAGGACAGCTCACAAAGAGCGAGCACCGAAACAACCGAGACTCTGCGCCAGTCGGCAACGCGGATAATTCTCCTTTTGCCCAGTGCCCACACTGCTCCACGTTTGGCTCATGCATCTGTCACATTGGTTTTGAACTAAGCATTTTCAGAGCTCCAAATTTTTCTTACATTTGAACAAGAACTCAGTGTTTCTGTGGTCCCTGAGGAGATCATGCCACTGTGGTTAAATGTGCTTTTATTTTTAAATGGAGGATACCAAAGCATATGGTATTATTGTCCATTTTTCTTTTTATACATTTATATCTTCTGAAGGCACCCTATCTTCAATTTTGCAGACACCTGACACACAAAAGGCAGCTGTATTAATCTGTAGGATCCTCTTTCTCCCCCACTGACTTTCATTAAAGTTGCAAGATAAACGTATGTCTATATACACTGCTTTTTTCATTCCGTTGCATGCTTTTTAGTGGTATCATAAAGAGATTTAAGTGTCACTAGTTGAAAAAGGCAGAAAATAAACCATGGCGTTATTTACTACCAACAGTTTAGGAATTACTTTTTTCAAATTTCACTAGACTTAGAAGTCCCATACTGCCACTGACAAATCCACATTGCTAAGTCTGTAGACCTGTGCAAAAGCACTTTTTAATTAGCACATATCTTGCAAGAAGTACCACAAATGACAGAAGAAAGTCATTCACGAGCTGATACTGCACACGAAATAACGAGCCAGACTCAAAGTACGTAGTCACACACCCAAAGGAACACATTTTCAGTCCTTTACCTGAGGTGCTACCCACAACAGCCAAAGACGTGCTGAGTCTGTGCAGAAACATGCAAGCAACAATACTACCAGGACTGACATTGGAAGCACTGACACAAGTTTAATAAGCTCTGATAAAGACAGAGCAAGGCATTAGAATCTCTTCCACAATTACCTTCATTTTTTCCAGCTTCATAAAACTGTACGGCATCCCCATCCATCCCCAACCCCACCAGCCTCTCCCCCTACTCCCTGCCACTGCCAGCAGAAGGAAGCACTAGAAGGTTGATTTTCAGAATCATAAGGTTTAAGACCTAATAATAGGATTATGTTTTCTCCTTTGGTGGCAAAAAACAGGCTGCTGTATCACAGAAATAGTATTTCTACGTTATGAGAAATATTAACATAACAATATAATAGTAATAGAGGTCTTTGAAAAACTAACTTACAGGCTAATAGTAAAAAAATCCAGACAAAATAGTTCTGGTTTCTGTGAACGTAAGCTTGTGCTCCTCAGAAGGGTAGCCTAAAATATTTTATAATATTTCCAGTCTTGCAGATTTCCTCACATTCAGTTTCCCTGTGACAACTGATGTTCCTGCTCTGGTCATGGATATCTTGGTCTGCGAAGCTTGAAACTCCTGACACACAGGTATATCTGCAAACAGCTATTACGAGAAGTCTGACCTTTAACTATACTAAAAAAGTATTTCAGCTGTATAACCTGACTCATTAAACGTTTCTTACCAAAGACAGGCCTCAAGTACCTTTTCTCTTGGTGGAAAGGTAAGGGTGGAGGTGAAAAACCACCTGGATCCTCTTTGTCCTCTTTCTTGGACCACAGATTTCACTGACAAAGGTAACACAAGTAATTATGCTGCCTTATACAGATTCACCTTTATACCTTTGATTTCTCTTTGTTAGCTACTCATTCAAGATCCCTTCACCTGTGGGAAGTTCTTTCTACAACAGAAACTCAAGGGAGAATTACTGGAAGTAATTGGTTTCCATCTGCCTAGATGCCTGCAGTTTTGTCACAGCTTCCTTTTCAACTGCAGACACTTTTAAGTGAAAAACTGCATGCTTTGGCAATAAAGCTGTGCACTTTGAGTCTACAAGTTTGTCAGGCTTGTGTGAATCACAAAGGGCATGTTGAGAAGGACAACACAGAGAGGAAAATAAGATGCTAACCTCACAAGTTACAATTTCAGCCCTTTCCCTTGTATTTTCTTTCTGAAAGCTTAATATTCTTGAAAATATTTCAGCTGGTTTCTGCTTAGCAGCAGACTTCAACATGAACAGTCAACACACTTCACACAACCATCGAATTATTAATTACTGACTGAAACACTGCTCAAATCGTAGTGCTTACATTAAAAAATTAATCCTGGGGTAAAACAATCGAGTGCTGCCTGACTTTACAAGGGAGAAAGCTCAAGGAAAAGTGCAATGTTGGTACCAACTGGTGCTGTCCAAGCAGCAGTCTCCTCTCTTACTAGGTATTTCCTTTCTAGAAAGGCTACTGCTATAGATAGATATTTAAACTGTACAGCACTACAGTTTGCTATTTTTAGCTGCTGTTTAAAATAAGCTGTAACCAATCTGAGTAAAACCCAGCAATTTAAATAGGAAGATTAACTACCAGCTTCAAAGAGCGTTTCTTTAATGGATCAAATTAATAGGAAAAAGGTCTTTCGCAAACGAGGTTTAATTACCAAATGAAGTCAGAGTTGCCTCAACATGGGATGCCACCAAATAATAATAATAAAAAAAGTCAAAAAAGAAATCCTTTACTGTTGCAACTACTCTAAGCCTTGTTACTTCCAGTTGCACAAAGTAAATGAAAAAGCACACAATCACAGCATGTACCTTCCCACAAACTTCTGCGCAGTCAATTAGAGAATGTTGAATTTCTGTAAAGAAAATACATTTCTGAAGTGAGCCTGGTCTCAACCAGAAAAAAAGGAGGGGGGAAGCTCAAGGAACAGGACTTTAAACAGTGAGGTGTGAACTGCCACTCAATCAGTTTAAATAAATAATAAAATTTAAGAGAGATTTTCAGAAGTGCTCATGTGTAAAGCTCACGGTCTTCACAACAGAAACACCATTCTGTAAAGACAAGAGGAACCCAAGCTCCATTTAAACTAAACCCTGAGCTTAAGAGTTGTATGGCAACCTTCTGCTACTAGTTTTGCATGAAAGAAAAACACTGAAAGATTCCCAGGAAAATCTCAGCTGCAGAGTGGATTGTACGTGCAATGAAAATATCAGCAGTGCCGGTGCTAGACAGGAAATTGCATGCATTTTCAGGTAGGTTGTTTCCTGCACAGCTTCAGTGCCAGACATTCATTTCCATTTTGTATTTCTGCCACCAGAATACAGAAGCAGAGAGCAATCCAAAGCAGGTTATGCACTGAAAGCAGTGTTCCACTGACAGTTTTAAACCCAATACCAGGCACATTTCATATGTAAGAGATGTTCACATGCAATAGCTGAATAAATATCTGAGTTCTAAAAGAGATCTGAATGAGAGACCCAGAGCAAAAAGGTATTTCACCACCAGGATCCACTGCAGCTGAACCAAGAGCTCAGCTGAAGGATATTACCCAGGCTCCCACTCACTGCCTCAAATTAAAAAGGCTTTAAAATACAGTGAGGTGACTAGAAGCAAAGTTTTACAGCGGGCTTTTGCAGCAAGCAAGACTTGTCCTGTCAGCCTTGAGGACAAAGCACGCCAGCAGCAGTCCCAGGTGCACCAGTTACAGGTGTTAACACGGCCTCTGCACTCCAACGTGCAACTCCTGTCGTTACGGTCACATGAACCACTGGGCCACAGCATCTCTACATCACTAGATTGTTCCTTGTACCATCCCAGAGACCCCTCTGCCCACCACTGCACGTTTCTACAAGCAATTCCCCAATCTTCTAGATACAGCCCACAGTTTTCAGCTCCTCAAGGGTCAAACTAATCAATGGCCCCATTGAAACATGACTTGTTCCTGCTTATTTACCTACCAACAGTAACAGAGACCAAAAAGAACCCTGGGAAATGCCATCAGTAATTGATAAATTTAAATTAAAAATTACTAACTAGGTTTAAAGTAGTCAATGGGCAGATTTTAAATTTGGAGCATGTCAACTTTGCCTCCTAGTTTCTTAAATCATCACCCAGTGTCAAGGAAAATGTTACTCTGTGTACACAATATTAAATTAACACAAGTAATCAAGGCTGGGTTTTGTTCCCGTATGTTACTTTACTTCTGTTATCTATTTCATAGCCTTTCTGTCATTCTAACTTACTGTTTTTCTAATCAGGTAGATCCTTCTCTGTGTATATTTTTTCTATAGCTGTTTTCAGTTCCCATGTAAAATAGCTATACTGCATTTATTAATTAATCCAGGCTTATGTGTCCTGATACAGGTTTTGAGCACCATCTAAAAAAAATTGTAAGTATCTTCTGATAGCAATTCACTTTTTCATCTTTAGAATTGTTTCCTACAATTGAGCAGCTTTGTATTTATCATGGTATCTGTTCCTCAACAGTTCCACACAAGTATACCATGTGGAAGCAATATAATCCACATGAATAATATGCCTCAAATCCAGTAACATCTCATTATTGAACTTTAAATAGTTTTCAGTTCTGACATTAATTCCCATCATCTGCCAGTACAAGGTTTCATACACAGTACTTCTATGTTAGATACAACATCTCCCAAGACGGTAAAACTTGTACTGAAAATACCTGGCTTAGAAATGGAGTCACAAAGACCATACCCACTATAACACAACTTCAATTTTTCTTCATTATGCAGAAAAAGGGGGGGGGGAGGGGGGGGGAGGACAATAAAATAATATATTAACAGCATATCTCATCATGATGGTATTGAAACTTAGGAAGCAGACCTGGAAGTGGCCTCATATTTAGCTTTTAAGGTTGAATTCATTCCTGCAGTTGGTACAAAACTTGATCATCTTTTCCTGCCTAGCCCAGAACAGCTGCTTCTGCTGGCACAGCTGTATGGGACAGAGATGCAATTCCTTCCTATAGTCTTCAGCCGCAGCTCAGCAGCCACCCAACATGGGTATCATCACACCAGGGTACCTGGGTGTGCTCATGGGGACCATCTGAAAGAGCTCAACCCCGGGCATGTCCATGCCAACCACCCTCGCCTACAGCACAACACCACGCCTCAAACAACAAAATACCAACTAGATACAAGCTCACTTAAAAGATGCAGATGCCAAAGAGCACATTACAACAGAGCTCTACTCTTGTGACTGTGCTGAATATGCAGCTATTCAATTTTCTCCGCTGTTTGTCAGATCTTTATTCTGTCCAGGGCTGCTAGCCGCAATACTTACTAAATTATTCTTCCATGGAAAAAAATGCCAGGCAAGCTCAGTGCTTACCACAGAGAAACTAAAACAGTAACTCAGCTTCCCTCGAGTAGACTTCATACAAAAAAAATGGGTTTATAATGTACATGAACACCACTCAAATCCAGTTATTTAAATATATGGTAAGCTAGTGATGCAAGCATTCTTAAAAAAGAAATAAATTAAAAAAAAAAATAAAGCCCTCATCTTCCACCTGGCACAGACAGACAATATGCCAATTAGCCTCCTTATCCCCTTAGAAATACTTTTAAATTTAAAATGATCAATTTCAATCAGGGGTGACAGAGCTACAGTGGACCCACACAGCACATCACCCAGAGTCGCAGACAGCCCCAAAAGCCCCGTTCCCTCTCGCCTCCCAGCCCAGCAGTAACGCACTTGTCTGGCCTGACCAGCACACAGCAGCAAACAATAAAACAGGTTGTGAGCAAAGGGTAGGGGCAACCGGGTCCATTACAGTCAGTCTTGCAAGGGAGCCCCAATATTTGCTGTTTAAACACGGGAAACCCAGGCAATGGGGCGGGGAGGAGAGGGGCCCGAGGACCATCCGCTGTGCCCGCTTACGGGGTGCAAACAGTCCTCTCAAGGGTAGCGGGGGAAAAGCATTTCAGACTGCGCTCCCCAACACTCACTGCAAAGGTTTCAGTTCGACAGGCAGGCTTTCTGGGAACTGCAATATATCTGCACATTCTCCACAAATTCTACTTTTTCCAAACTGGTGAGGAGGGGTGTGCCTCCCTTCTGTAGCTGCATTACAGAGTCAGTGCAATCTCTCAGCTACAAGTTCACGATGAACTCTGGATTACACCTTTGCCTCTTCTTGCTTTGACAGGATTGTTTTTTTCGGTATTATTGCTTTCACCATTATGGCCAATTTTATTTACCAATTATCTTTATTTTATAGACTGTGTAGAGTTCTTCTGAGGAAAATATAAAAACCCAACACATCACCCACACCCAAATCTCATGTGCAATCACAAGCATGTGATTTTCTAAAAGGAAGTCTTGCTCATTATGAATTAATGAACATTACAGACCAGTAATCCAACTCAGGAAAATAAATCAGAAATTCCTTATATACAGTAAGAAAGATTTAAAAGAACTTTAACTGCACAAACAAGCATAATATCAAAGCAGAGACAACACCTCTGTATGGAAGCTATTAAAATACATTCCTTTGTATAGCTCCTTCTAACATAGCAATTTAAACCATTTTCTTAACATGAGGGCAGTTACAGGCATTTACCATAACTGCACCACCACCAAAAAAAACCCTAACTGAATAAAAACCTAATGAATTAAGAGAGCAAGCAGGCAGTTCGGGCTGAATTAGCTACAGCAGCAGAAACTGTCTGAGTGAACCCATCGCTGTTGCAAAATGACAGTGGGGAGAGGGAGTGAGCAGAGACTCCACTGAGCTACAAAGCTACTGAACTTACAAAGTCAGGCTTTACTATCAAGACCGTGAAGTCTATAAACACCCATTTTACAGACAGGTAAATTATAGCACATAAAAGCCACAGCAGAGCCTGACACTCCTGAAGCCAGCACAGGACCACACTGCCAAGATTATCCGTCACCTGGATTTGGCCTTGAACTGACCTGAAACCCCACTTAGAAAGTGTGAGTAAGAAGGTAAAAACTTCCAAAATTAGTATTTCTAATTATGAACATGGTGAAGTGATTTTGCTGTGTCTTACTACACAATGTAACCCACTGATATTTGACCTTTGCATAGTAATTGACTGTTATAAAATAAGCATATGGCACATAGTGGCTGCTTGTAAGAAAATTCTATTTTTTTTTTCCAAGTAGGTTATTTGGCTTTTTCCTAGAACCCAGCATTTTTTTTTTCTTTTTAATTAGCTGTGCTCTGCCCTTCAGGATGAAAGATACATGGTAGTTAAATTGTGTTTATTATTACAGAAAAGAAACACAGCTATTCAAAAGAGAGATCACACAACTAGCCACTAAGTGCTCCCCTCCCTTCAGCCCTCCTGCTTTTGCTTCTACCAGACTCACAAAAAAGATGCAAAAAGATATTCTCAAGATACCTGTCAAGCTCTCAGTTAACAATGTTTTAGCTACAAACTGCTCTGTCTTCAGACAGATGTAGACTCTTGATAAAGTAACTAATTTTAGTCCAAATTGTAGTTTAAAATATATCATTTATGTCACTGCATTCAGGTTTTCCAGACTGGAGGCTGGACATCTTCCCTTACTGCTTCCATCCAAATTCTCATCCCTTCACCTCACATTCTTCAACTGCTTTCAGTTAACAGAATATTTCATGATCAAAGGATTTAAGAACTAAAAAAAAAAAAAACCAAACAAAAACAACAGAAGAGAAAATTTTATTTTTCTGTATGACTGAAGAACAAACAGACCCACTAAGCAGCCAGGAAAACACAATAGCTAGGACAAAAAGCCTGCAGCAACATCAGCTCAACATCCAGTAGATTCAATAGGGTGCAAGGAAAAAGTCCTTCTGAAGGGCTGAGCACTGAAGATTCCCATCAGCAGCTAAATCACACAGAGCTCCTCATTTCTTTGGCTTGGCCTGTAGAGACTGCAGCTTTTTTATCTGCTGTGCATTACTTCAAGACTTCTGTTCCTTGGAGCATATTCCCACCTCTTCCAACGGGTGTGAGCAGGGGACAAACATAAGAAGCCAAGCCTCTAGTAACTCCTTCTAGCTTAACAGTCCATTTACTATTCTCATTTGGAAGAAGGATCAAATAACTTCAGAAAAACAGGAGCAAATTCTTTTGCTTCTTGAAATGCAAGAATTTTCATAAAGTAACACAAATCTGGTTTAGGTTTAGGACTGACAGTGAAAAGACTCATTCCAGTAAACAAAATGGGTCATCTTTTTCACGTAACACTTCCAGGATTATTAGAAATTGAGTTGAAAAGGTTATTTAATAAATTACTCGGTAAAACCTTCCACTGTTGTGAATACAATAGCACAGTTCAGTGCTGCTGATTGTTCCCTCAATTCTTCACTTGAGCTTCATGTTCTCTTTTAATGTAGCGAGTTCCAAGATCCATTGTAACATTTTTCCTCAAAACGCTTAACAAGCATTCATTCACAGGGCACCAAATGAAACAGAAGCTGCACAGTGCCCTTCCTAACACAAAGTTTCTTATGTATTGGATATCTTTAAGGAACTACTAATGGATCTTCTTGAAGCACCGTTTCTTCAGTGCCAGCAGAGCCATTTCAAATGTCTTAGTACTGAAACATTTCAAAAGGCTACATTTTTGTACAAGTTCAAGTATTATCAGGCTTCAAGAGAAAGAAATGGCAGATCATGTGTACAATGAAATCCCTCTTTATCAATGCATTTACTCTGAAATCTTGGACCAAACCCCAGGCTGGTATGAACAAGCATAGCTTCAATGAACCTGTGCTAATTTACATCAACTGAGGCTATGGCTCCACATCAAAGAAGCCTAAAGTGTTCCTCACCTACATAAACTGTATTTAAAAAAATATACATATATGCTGGCATGTATTCACTTGATTTCATGCTCATGTTTCTAATAATTCCAGAACTTAATTTTCATAGAGACTTTTATTCTAAGCTAAATAGCAGATATGTCAGTAGAGGAAAACCTTAACAGCCTTCATAATCAATGGTAATTTGGAAACCTGTATTTTTCCTGAATTTTCAGTCATTAGTTAAAGTAAAAAGGCTCACCTTCTCTCCTGGGCCATTTCTGTAGTTCCCAGTGTCACAAAACCCCCAAGCATCTCTCATTTCGGAGCAGTAACTTGGTGGAAAACCCAGATTCTTCCACCTGCTCTAATACTAAGGAGGTTTCTTATGAAAGGCTCAAAATGCTCAAACTTTCTTGAATTCAAAAGAGAAAGGGCTGTTATAACATCAAAAGATGATTAAGGTCCAAGTTCTTTCCATGAATTACCTAGGTGGTTTTTTTGAGGCATGTAAACACCTGCCTATATAACTGTGTATGTGAAGATAAAAGGAACATTTGAGCTGATGACTTGTAATCTGGAACGTTCCTTCCTTTTGGACATGAGCTTGCTAGAAACGGGTTCCTGCACCTCCTTGCTAAGGTTCTTCCAAGATTTGTTTTTGTTTTGAAGCAGTTTGTTTTTTAAAGAACACATATTGTAACTGGCCGGGTATTTGCATCTCCTTGAAAGAGCAGTATCATCAGGAAAATCTAGATGCTCTCGTATACCACCACTGAACCACGCGGTCCTTCCCCGCTGGGTTTACTTAACAATGCATACTTTACAATCATGGAAGAATTATTGTGTTGGCATATCATAACACCAAGCTTTTCAAGAATAAATTGAGATAGTACTGCCAAATTCTCTTCTTCAGTATAAAAAAAAAATTTAAAAAAAATATCAGTAGTTTCTGTCATTCAGTGTCCCCTTTAATACCAAAAATCTAATGTGACCCTACTTGAAATCCAGCCTTCTAACATAAATTTGTGCAACATTATTATTGAACAACATGAACACACTCAAGAATTTAATGCATTGTGTTATAAAGGCTCAGCAAGAGGTTTCAAGGCTTTCAGGTCAGAAGCACACCAAAGTGAACACACTCACTCTTGAGAACCTCAGAAGGGTTTGGGCTTAATTTATTGACTACTTTGCTTTTTTCCCCACTTCACCATCAGCAGTCAAGCGTCCTGGAAACAGCCTTATAAACTCTACGCGTTATAGTTCAAGGATAAGGAGGAACAAAGGTCTGTGGTTGCATTCACCCATGAAAGGTGAAAGCAAAGGTCTGTGGTGCAGAGGAGGAAGCAAGCCCCTGTAAGTAAACGCATGTGGCTGAAGCCTTACACGTGATAGCAGGGTGGTCTTCTCTGGCCTCTGTTCTGGTGGCAGTAGAAATACAGCATGCAACTCTGCTTCTCAGCTGCTTGAGGCTTACAAAGGACATACTTTAGCATGATCTAACCTAAATAAGCCCTCAATGGACATTTCTGAGAAGGGAGAAACCAACCAGAAAACGGGGATGGCAATTAAAAGAGGGAATAAGGTGGGTTATGCACTTCACACCCCCACCTTTAAACCAACAGTTAACCTAGTGGCCAGACTTCAGTTGCTGATAACTATGCAGCTACATTTGTTCTCCCTTTCCCAAAAATGGCCCAGAGACACCAGAAAGGAAGAGCATTTATACAGAAGGCCGATTTGCTAAAAAAGCTTGAAAGTACTTGAAACAAAAACCTCCAGAACCCTATCACCCTGTTACAGACCACGTGACAACCTGGACCACCCGATCACATCTACCCTGGACCCTTCTGCTAAGCGTGGACTGGCTGTTGATATTTCAGGCATGCCAACCAAAAGACCCTGACTGGAGACACTATGTTTTAAAGGGCAAAGCAAGCAAGACTGTACACAAAACCCAGAAAACCCTCCCTCTGCTTCCATCAACATACTGCCAAATACTCAGAGCTTCACTGATAAAAGGAAACTGAAGCACCAATAGTGCAAAATTATGGAAAATAATCTGCAGTAGGCAAATCCTCCACAGCTCTCCTTCCCTGATTTTCAGTGCCTTGATAACAAGGAGGAAGTGCAGCAGCACTACACTGCTGCCTTCATCTTTAGCAGGCACTGGGAAGTAATTTCTGATCACTTTCATTGAAGGAATGCAACACCGTTTCATGCTTAAGGAAACAGCAGAGAACAGACAAGACAGGCAGCACCACCAGGTAAGCCCTATGGCAAGGCAAACAATCCAGAAAAATCCAGAAAGCAGTAAAACCAGCGTTGTGTCAGCCAGAAACCACTCTGCCCTCCCCATACCTGTGGGGAGACTCTACAGGAGATTTACTGAAAGATTTCTCTTCTTACAACCCGTAGAAAGGTACAGTTAGGGTATATACAAAAGGTTTTTGTATTCACTTTCAGCTCCAGTAATGGTGGCTCAGTTCCACCAGCGCTGAAAGAAATCAGCAGACAAAAAGCAATGGCACATACAATCCTAAAGACCTCACACAGGTTTAAGAAAAACCAGCAGTAGCCACTGCCCCTCAGAGCCAGCGGCACAGGACCCGGGCTTCTCAAATAGATTTTGGAGCTGGACCTCGGTGGCAGAGATCCAGCAGCAAAACCCTGGTCTTTCAAACCATCCCCTAAGACACTAGATGCTAAGTCTGAAGCCCTGACTCTGAGAAACTGAAAAGCTAAAGTTCTTCTGCAAGGCATTCAGGTCAGGATGTTAAATTCCAGTGTTTTATACCATCTTAAGACTCAGATTAAGCACTCAAGAAATCACTTTTAAAAATCCTTCTACTTCTCATTTATATTTAGCACCTATACCATTAAAAATATATAAATATATATTTTATGCTCCAAGTAAGGACTTCAAACAATCCAAGATTAATTTTTCCAGTGTATGTATGATCTGCAAGCCACTACCAAAGTAACCAGTAACCCTAAATGGCTTATTTACTTAAAACTGTGCAAGAATTACTCTGCTAATAGTGAAGTATCACGCCACAGACCCAGGGAAAAAAAACTTTCCATAGCACCAGCCATCAGCACACTAGAGTCTGTTAAAAGAATATTGAGAAAAATCAGCGTACTTCTCAACAAAAGCCTTAAATTTGATTCAAATCAAAGCCAATAAGCAAACAAAGCTCCCAACGATGCTATTTTACCCACTCCATGCACTGAGATAAACTTGCTCCTTGAAGCACATGGGGGGAAAACCCAGGAGCACATGAAAATGACACAACTACTGAAGAACAGCTAAAACCCAAGTAACTCAATACCTAATTGTGTTGCTGATACTTGGTTTCTTATGGAGTATGTCGACCTCTGTATCTATATGAGAAGCTCAGGACTACATAAAAAAATGGATTCAACACACTAGTAAAAGAAACCACACTTACAGTTACTATTATGACTAAATTTCACTTATGTAAGACTGAGACACCCACTTGGTCAAATTCCATAATTTCTGCATCTCACAGCAGATAATTAAGCAAACAAGCTTCACTTTAACTATCAAGAGCTAAACACTATCCAAATACAAGCACAGGGAGGGTTAAGGAATAAGAGGATCTTAACACATGCCAAAATTGAGGTGCACTATATATAAAATCAGCCAAAGTTTTATTATCAAAGAACAGCTCTGGAAGGTCTCCTCTCAAACCTATTCTGAACATGGACACCATCAAACCTAACCCCTTCTAAAACAACTCAGGTTCTTGAGAAACGCTTGAGATTTTCAATAAGTTCTCTGGTGAGTTCATATCCTTCCTTTTTTTGCTTAACCTTCTTTGCTCAACTGCACATTCACAGCCCCCAGGATAAGTGTACCACAGATACAGCTTTATGTTTTCTATTAAAACATACCCTACAACAGAAGTAATCTGAATATTCCTTACTGTTTTATAAGAAACATTCCCAACTTTGAACTCAGCCTACAGGAAACAGAAAACAACAAATTCTCTTTCTTAAGCCCTGCCTTTAGGAAGGAAAGATAAGCTTTGCATACTGATTCTTACATTCTGAAGAAAGCAGTTACATCCAGGATAAGGAAATTGCAAAAAAAGTACCCAAGTGGGACAGAATGGTAAGTAAAAAAAAAAAAACCAAAACAACAAATGCTCAAGGGCAAAAAAAATAAATCAAAACAAAAAACCCAACCCGCAACAGAGAACAATTCAAGTCTCAAAATCCTTTTCTAGACCTGCCACTAAACTAGGGCAGCAGAGCAAAGCACAGAATAATCATTTCTGTTGCAACATTTTCTCCCAGGCTTCTCAATAGCCAGTAGCTTTGAGTAGGAAAAAAACAAAACAAAATCAAAAAACAAAGGTTACAGAACCGGTGCCACCCCCAGGTGCCTGACTGTACGGATTTCATTAGATTAAAAGCTGCTTCTCCCCCACCCACCCCCTGCACCACTCTAACAACTTCAAATTATCAGGGATGATACTGTCCTAGAGGGGAAGCCCAGAGGTGAAGCGCTCCCCGTTCACAAGCCCAGCACAAGGCTCACCATCCATTTTAAAAGCCAGCCAGTCTCCTTTCCAACGCAACTTACACACTTAATACTTCCCACATCTAACCTCCTCCACAACCCTTTAATAGAAGAGCAGAGAAAACACATCTTTTAAAAAAAAAAAACCACCCAAAAAGTATGGATCTCAATATAAACAAACAGCATCTTCTGCAGATGGTGATTACGGCAATTAATCCCCCCACAACGCGCGCCGATGGAGAACCGAGGCAGAAATCTGGTCACCCGAATACTCCAAGTCCCTAACTTCACCGTGTAACAAAGGCTTTTAAGGCTTTTATTTCCCTCTCCTAATTTGAGCTAACAACCCTCGGTGAATTATTCATACTTCTCAACTCACATTGTCCAGCCACCACCCTCCCCCCCTCGCGTGGGTTTGGGCTTTTTTTTTTATTATTTTTTGAGCTTTTTTTTTTTTTTCCTCTCTTTTTAAGCTTAATATTTCTGGATTCCAAACCGTCCCTTTTCTACACAAAACCTGAAGGCCACCGGCTGGGCGGCCGCCTGGAATGAAGCACAATCCATTCCACTCATTTTCACGAGCAAAGGCACCCCTCACACACTCCCTCCCTTCCCGGGGCGCTCCCCGCCACCGCTGCAGCTCAGCCCAAGCCGGCCGTTGCCACCCGGACACCCCCCAGGCCCCGCCGCCAGCCCCCGGCCCGGCCGTCTCGCTCTCAGCACACACAGGCCGCCCAGGCGCGACGGCGGAGGGCGCGGGGAGCGGAGCGGGGCCCACGCAAAACCCTACGGCCGCGCGGGGAGAAAACCCGCCAGGCGCTCCCACCCGAGAGCCGGGCCGGGCCTGCGGGACAGCTCCCGCCGCGGCGGAGGCGTCGCACCACACCGAGCCCCCCCTCCCCGAGCGGCGGGGCCCCGGCCCGCTCCCCCCGCAGACAAAATGGCGACGTGGACGGCGGGGAGGAGGAGGAGGAATGAAAGAGCGAAGCGCTCCGCGGGCCGGCGGAGCGCGGGGAGGGGAGACGAGGGGGAAACGGAGGACGGGGCGGCGGTAACAAAGCCGGGGGCGGCGGGGTGCCCGGGGAACGGCGCCGGCAGCACTGGGGGTGGGGGGGAGGGGGGGGACGGGGACGCGGCCCCCAGGCCGAGCGGGGGGCGGGCAGCGCGCTGCCGGCGCGGGCAGCTCGGGGGGCCACGGTGTCGGCCGGCGGTACCTCTTCTTGTCGGTGATGCCGCCGGGGCTCTCCATGGCGGCGGGCTGGCTTCTCCTCCCGCCGGTTCCCTGGCTGCGAGGCAAACGGCTCCAACAGCCGCCACGGGGCGCGAGGTGATGGCGGCGCGGCCGGGAAGGGGCCGGGTCTGGGGCCGCGCGGGCTCAGAGCATCAGGGCAGGCTGCGGGGAGGTGCGGGCAGCGGAGGGCGCAGCAGCGGCGGTGGGCGGTGCGGGGCTGGGCTGGGCGCGGAGGAGGAGGCGGGGGCGGGCGCGGCCGGCCCGGGCCCCGCGCTGCGCCAGTGAGGAGCAGCGGCGCGGCCCAGCCCCTGGGCCGGCGGGGTCAGCTGAGCGCTCAGCTGGGAGGGGGCCGGCGCCTCACGTGTGGCGCGGGGTGCGGGGCGGGACTGCCGCCGTCCTGCCCCGTGCCCAGCTCTCCGCATCCCGGTGAGCAGCGCGAAGTTTACTCGGGCCGGGGTCCCCTGGTTTAGTGCCAAGTACCGCCGGAGCGGACCGTTAAATACCGTCAGAAGTGGGCCTGCCGCCCCCGAGAGCTCGAGGCACGTTAACGGGCACCGCGCGTGTTTCTGCGGCGTTACTGTTTGTGAAGGGAACGTTACTTGAGTGCCGGCCCCTCTCCCTCTGCCGCAGGTTTCGTAGGCCTAAACCCGGGACATTTCCAGTTAAAGAGCCCAAAGCCTCGTGTTAATTAAGGGGAACGGGCGGCTGCCGGTCCGGGCAGGCCAGGACGGTAACGCGCGGAGAATTAAGCGCATTTCACGCACGTTTTACAACTTCGAAAGCCCCAACGCCGGGAGGCTGGACGGGGGCTGCGCGGAGGCTCCGCAGCCCCGCTGCTTTACCTTCCGCCTGGGCAGGCCCGAACCCCGCCTGACAAGCAACGGTCCGTGTTGGCGGGACATGGCCCCGCAGCACCGCAGTCTCCGCCGGGACGCGGGGTATCCCGGAACTGTTCCCTTCCCTTGTCCCGGGGGCGGGCGGGCGGCGCTAGGACCAGTGCGGCCCCGCGGGGACATTGCCCCGCGCTGTCCCTGCGCCACCCGTAAACGCTGGGGGGCGCGAGAGAGCAGGCGGGGGTGGGTGGGCTGCGCGCCGGTTCCCTCAGGCCGGGGGCGGTGGGGCTGGGCTGGGTCCGGCCCGGCAGCCCCGGGTATTACACGCCGGGTACCCCTTGAGCGCTCCGGGGTCTCCTGCACACCCTGGCTGGCGCTGGAGGCTCGTAGCGAGTGGCATTAGAGTGGCCAGGGCCTGTGGCGGCCCAGGCCGAAGCTGCGGGCCTGGGGTAGACACGGTGGTGCAGGTCCGAGTGGCCCCTCGGAGCGGGAGCCAGGCCTCGGCCGTAGGGGCACAGACGGAGGGAAATCGGGGGCAGTTAAAGTTAAAGGCTCTACAGTCGCCTTAGCTGTGTGCCCTTAGTCATAGGTACCCAAGCGCTGTGGGGAGGCAGGAAGGGCACAGCTCCAGGCTCCACAGGGCTCAGAGATTCTTTTACATCTCCTGGGCTTCCTCCAGCAAGGACTCTCAGTGATCACACGGAGCTGAGCTTTACAAGACCACTCAGTTTGCAGCTCAGAGGTGATGAGACCTTTAAAACCCAGCAGATCTGACAGGCGTAACATCCTTGCGCTGTTGTGTCCGCATGTGATGTTGTAAGAAACACCTGCAGGGCAAAGTGAAGTCGTTTCAGTGCTGTACCATCCTCACACTTCTGCAGTGGGTTCCAAACTTCCAGGTAATGAGCAGTCATTTTTGCATACAACCATGGGTGTTTTGTGTGGTTTTTTTAAAAAAAATTCTGTTGAAGAAAAAGCAGTGACTGTGACATTTAATAGAAATCACAAGGAGTTTCTGTATGAAACAAATTGCATCTGCCCACAGCCATCAGATACACAGAAGAGGCACAGGTGCTCTACACTCCTTTTATTCCTTTAAGGTTTCTCATGCAAATGGTGACAAAGCCCAGCTTTACTTAGCTTATGAGATGTGACAACACAATAGCCCATGGCGGTGTGGCTGTGGACTATTGATATTTCTGTTGTTTTGTGCTCACTGGAGCCTCAAGAAGAGAAATAATCAAAAGAAGACTCCAACTCAGGTCTCTTCCATAAGTACCACGAAGCCCCAGACATGAGCTCATGGACAACTTCTTCAAAATGAGGCACAGGCAGTTTAAACGTAGGGACAAATTCACTTGTGCATGGCAACCGTGCACTATTTCAGCACAGTCACAGGGTCACCGTAACAACGGTGAATTGGAGGGATCTCCTGGCAGGGGCAGAAATTACATACCCAGCTCAGTGCCACCGTCCCCAGCAGAGCCCCTGCCATGGGGAGCACATCAGGGGGAGTTTCGGTAGCGAGATGGTGCTACCAGAGGTACTTCCCATGCCTTAGAGGAGGCTGGTGTAACTCTGAGCAGCTGTTGCAGCTTCTCTGACCTGAGTGTGGGGATGAAGTGGTTCCTGGTGAGGCTGCCACACTCAGAAGTGAAAGCCTCTTTTGTGCTTTGACTGCGATCTCGGTGCTCACATTCCCTTTAAAGACCAAGCAGCACTGATGTGGTCCAGCCCCGGGACTGCCCAGCTGTAACGCTACGGAACCCAGCTTATCCTACCCAGTGGGCTCATTTCCAGTCCTATGGCTGTCACTGCTTTGAATGACAGCTCTGGTGCTCATAAGCACTGACATCTTAGGATCCACTTGTGCACCTTTATTACCATTACCCAAGTTCACATACTGTGCAATACATCCAAACAGTTCGTCATTGAGAGTTCTCTTGCAAGGTTCTGATCATTTTAAATCATTCAGGCTCAAGATGTCTTAACAATCCCTGGGTAAAAGACACTGCAGAAAAATCTCAGTATAAAATTACTAACACTGCTTAAGTTAATTGTTCAAAGATGTCAGGCTTCCCAGCGTGAACTGGTTGAGGAGCTGTGAGTAAGTGTTGTGGTCTCCTTACTAGACACATTTCTCTCATGCCAAACATGCTTACCCCAAGCTCGTAATAAAGAATACTGCATCAAAACCCAACTGTGTTTCAGGAGGACGTTAGTGGAAACTTGTTCCACAGTTGAGCATTTCATACTCTAGCAGCTCTAGAGAGATGTGAAGCAAATACTCTCCCCCTCACATCTTCCCCCTGATTAAACTTTTGCATCACTTCACTAAAATTCGGCATTTGCATTTGTTTTCCCGCTTTGCCAGGGGCTGATAAGAGAAACTTATTACAGTATATCATGCCTTAGTCACTTTTCTTGACCTTTATTGCTGTGCTAAGTTCATACCCCAACTTGCGTTAAGAGAACTTCCTGAATAAAATAGTGTTTGCATATGACTAATTAGGGCAAATGCGCAAGCTGATGAGTCAGCAAACGGCTTGGTGAGGACAGTGGCAGGGATTCAGCAGCAGAACAAATCAACGTGAAGATGAGAGACAGGCTCCTGTCTGTGGCTTCAGATCTGTCTGCTGATGGGTCAGGTCTCACCATGCATTAATTCTCAGGACCCAAACACATCCCTGCCAATACTGATTGGCAAAACTTCTGCTGACTTCAGTGGGAAGAAAATCAGGGGCTTAATTTTCTCAGGCATCTTCCCCCTGAAGAACACTTACCATTTCTGAGCATGGGCTTACCAGGTGGGGGGTGTTATAGAGAAGTAGGAACTCCCTCCATTTATCTTGCTTGAGCTGGCAGCTGATATCACATGGGATGTCACTGTAACAGCTCCTCGCACTGGCTTTCCTGGGCTTTCACTTCGTAGTGCAGCCCCTCTTGTTTAGGGAATTAATAGTCATTGAGTCAGTAAATAGGCACAGTGCTATAAGGAAGGACACATACCAGTCTATGGATATGTAACCAAACCCCCCCCCCTTACCCACAGCATCCCTCTGCAAGCATTGACTTGAAAGAGAAGCGCCACAAGGTCTCTGAGGCTGTGCAGACCCGTGGCTCTGCTACACAGGCTGCCAGTGATCTAAGGCTCCTTACTGCGACTTGCTGTGCTTAACAGTGCGAGAACCTGAGATCTCTGGTAGTCAACTCAATTCACAACAGAAAAGTGAATTGAAGTTTGAATCAAATTCAAACCAAACCATTGGTAGTGGAAGCCTAATGGTGCTGTTTCCCAAATATGAAATACTGTCTGAAACAAGAGTACGTGATGGGAGACACAATCTCTCTTTAGCAACTGTTATTTCCTCTGTTCTTTTCTAACCTTAGCACCTCTCCTCTCTTTCTTGTGCCAGGATCTCATTTATTTTCCTTTTCACATTTGCACAATCCACATTTTTTAAGCTATGACCACCTCTTAAAGCCTGCTTGACTCAATGCACATTTCAGCATTTGGAAATACTCTCTAGACTGTGATCTCTGCATAGAGACATACATCAATGTGGGTAACAAATTCTGCAATGTAATAAAGGCACTATGTCCAATTCAGTGTAATTATGTTTAGGGGAAGGATTTTCTACCCATGAAAGGAATTTACCAGATGAAAGCATGCGGCAAGCAGGCGCTCAGCAGGCTACGCCGTACAGTTTCACCAGCCTGCTGCATCCTGCCAACCCCAGGCCACTCCTGAGCAGATATTGCCAATTGGACGGTGGTTTTCCTGATGTGGACAAAAAGCAGGATGGAATTTTAAAATTGTCCTTACAGAAAAGATGGGTTTGTGGTTGAAGCCCTGAAAGAAGACTCGGGGAGCTGAGGTTTGGTTCCAAGCTTCCTGTGGGACATTACACAGATCACTTAGAGAAAGGCTTTCAGATTTCAGTGCTGCAATCCTTTGCCACAGCGCGAGCGGCAGAGTTCAGTGCGTGCCAGGCGTGGAGTCCGGCTCCCCATGCAGTGCACAGAGAGATCTGGGGACCTGAGAAGGAGCCTCAGAAACCAGCTGAGGAAGGAGTGACTAAGAAAACCACAATGGGAACGTTTAATGAAGGAGTGCTGCTTGGACCCATGGCCTTGCCAAGGCCATGTCCAGTTTCTTGCCTTTAAAATACTTTTCTACTCTCAGGATTCTCAGCTGGTAACTCAGCCCTGCAGCAATGGGACTTGGACAGAGGAGCTAAAGTCTTGGGGGGTAAAGCACACTCTTGGAGGTCAGAGATGCTTGTTCAACCTCTGTCCTCTCCAGCTCAGCCCAGGGTTTGGTACCCACATGGGTGAAGCTGTGCTTCTCTCTGAGAGCTGTTTCACTTTAGCCCCTAAACAGCTCTTTACAGAGAGGTGCTTGGGAACATGGCGGGGCTGGGTTTAAACCCTCTCTCCAAACCAGGCAAAACAAGAGTTTTGGGCACAAGTTTTCCCACTCATCATTTGGAGGGTGCAGGCATGCTTAAACAGCAGGTTTGGTGCTCCTCAGCGCTGTCCTGAGTGCTCTTGAGCAAACCAGGCGCTGTTTTCATGGCCGTCGGTCTTACCACGTAGGATGGCGGCACAGACACCGCCTGGTCTCCCCCTTGCCTCTGCTCACACACTCTGAGCACGACTTTCTCGTGAGGCCGCAGTGGCCAGCGCAGCTCAGTCTGTCGTCACACTGGTAAGCAGGGCACTGGCTGGTTTTGCTTCTGACCAACAAAGTGTTTTTAACCTACGTCTGTGAAGCCAGTAAGACACTCCCAATATGCCGATCAGCCCATAACACCTCATACCTACCAGGCTAGTTTTACTTTCTTCTTTGCCCAGCTTCCCTTTTGAAGGTACTATAAACACAAGTGAAATGCTTCGAGGACGTGTAAGGGAAACCAGACGAGCAGTCAGCAGATGCAGTGTGAACTGTGTGACAGTCTTTGCATAAGATATAACCTAGAGCAGAGGGAAAATGCATTTCTCAAGAGACATGGTTTCAATTTCATGCAGATTTCTGACTCCCACAGCTAGTTATGATCTGCAGGAAAGTTCTAAAAGAGGTTTCTTTTTCCCTTTTTTTTCATGCTTTTCCTCCCTCCTACCAAGCCCTTTGTTATTTTACAGCCTGGACCACAAGTTTCTCACACAGAGCAAGAAAGAGTCTGAAATAAATTGAAAGATGAAATTAAATGGGCTTCACTTGTAATTAAAATGTAAAAGGGACCAAACTATTTTACCTGATCCAAAATTGAGAACTGTTTCAAATTCTGTTGTGGGTTGGTTTTTTGGGGTTTTTTTTCCCTATTTTGGCATTAAAACACACTTTCTTTCCAATTATACATTTTCTTAAGTCTTTCTACTTAACATTTCCCCAACTTGGATCTAGCTAAAACACAAAGGGCTTGAGGTTTTATTTGTTTGTTTGTTTTCCCATAACACATTAGAAAATGCAGCGCAAGCTTTAATGACTACGTCTGTTTTAACATGCCTTTTGGAGGACTGTAGGCATTTATGGGGGAATGAGGTAATTAATATATTACTTAGGCATGCGAAGACAAGTTGGAAACAGCTGTCTTTCTTCTCTTGATATGGCAACACAATCATTAAAACAATAGCTTCTTATATCTTTTTTTTTTTCCCTCTATGTGTTCACAGACCACTCAAGTTGCTTGTTTAAGTCAAAGCTCTAAGAGCTCACCGTATTTTCAGGACCAGTAATTTCTCTCTCAAACACACTCTTACATATTTGAAGTAGCAAAATGAAAATCAATATCACAATTCCTTTAAGGAAATGCTGGTATTCAAGTAAACTCAAGAGCTCATGTGTTCTCATTTCAGCCTCTAAAAACGACTTTTATAGTATATCCATTTCTCTTCCAGACTCAGTTTTTCCACCTATTAAGCTCGAACCACAGCCTTTGCAGCTGTGGTGGGAAGATGTGAGTTTAGCTGATCCAGCCAGCTGTGAGAAGTGTTAGGTACCCCAGAGCCTGGGATCCACAAGCGGATGGAGGAAAGATCAGGTCACGTTGCTTCCTGCCTTGCAGAAAGCCAGGTGGGTAGGTGAGGGGGGATGCCTAAACCAGTGTTTCTAAATTGCAGGGTCAAGGAACCGGTCATTGCTCTAGGCAGAAATAAGCACTTTGCCAGACTGATAACAAGAGAGCTGAGACACAGATTATAGTTCCTTTAATTTTCTTCCAGTTAATTAAATGATCAATTGTAGTATTGGCTTTCAGCCATGGCAGTGCCAGCTGAAATGAGCTCTCCAGTTTGCGAGAGGCTAATCGATAAATGTCATTTGCAGTGGTGATAAGGATTTTTATTTTAAAGCCAAATATCAAAATGCAGAGTCAAAATAGTGCTGTTATTCACAGCTAATTGAGTTCTTCTCTTGCCCCCCAAAAAATCCCAATGATGGGAAGAATGGCACAAGTAGTTATAGCTTTAGCTTGGGTTGTGTTTCACTTCTTTGCCTACCATAGACTTCCCGCATGACCGCAGTCAAAACACTTAGGTCCAGATATGAAAAGATATTCAAGCAGCTGAGATAAAAATCAGCTGGACTTAAATACGTAAATAGTTTGTGGATCAGGTCCTTTGGAAGGGAGACTGAGTTCTCCACTTACAAATGGGATAATAGGTACTTTCCAGCTGAACTGCAACGACTCCGTCAGGGAAGACAAAGGCCAAGTAAGAGCTGAGGAAAGGCAGGAACTGAACACCACCAGGTATTTGACCACAAAGCAGCATCTGAGCACTCCACTGGTGTCTTCTCCTTAGTGCTGCCCACCTCAGCTAGCAGTAGCAGAGACCAACATTTCCTTTAATCACTTTCTAGCTGTTTCTTGGTTCAAACTCTTCATTCCCAAGGATTTAAGCTGGAGACATTGTGGAGTACAGGAGGGGTGAAGTGCGGGGCAGTGAAACAAGGACCACCAGTACTGGATTATCAGGACACTTTGGCAGGTAGGAAAATAAAATAATTCAAAAAAAAACCCCAGAACTAGTCGAGGCATAGTAGGGCTGGGGGCATTCCTATACTGTTAATGAAGAATTCAGCAATCCTGGCAGGTTATGGTAGGAGTTAATAAGCAGTGCATTTCAGAGACCAGGAAAACCCAGGGTTCGTATGTCAAAAGATGTCAACGCAGGACGGAAGGAGTTTGCCAAGGAACTGAGTAAGCAAAATTGAGAACCATAATGACAAAGTTGGTGCATCAAACCTCTCTTTGCTATCTGAGATCTCACGTTAAGCAATGAAACTGCTTATCAATAAGAAGCAACTCGTAAGCGTGGGAAACAAAGATCTTGTAGGTACTGAATCTGGATAAGAATGACCACAGACCTCACCATTTTCAGAACCAAATGAACATTTGTTTATGCTGCCAGCTTTTGCACAGTGCAAGCCTTTAGTACATATTCATGCACCCAACAGAGAGAGAGACGCACAAGCTAATCAAGTTTACTTTTTCCTATTGTCTCAGAAAGGAGGAAAAAAGTTAGTTCAAGGATGTAATTTTCATTTTTAGACAGTTGAGAAGCCCTCAGTTCATCATGAACAAAATAGCTCACCAAAAAATACCTGGGCAACAAGGTCAGAAACCAGTTAAATTTCATCACTGTTTCACAGCTGCTGCCTTTATTTAAAAAAAAAAAAAAACAAGCAAGAGGAGCATAGCAGTAGTATCTCTGCTACTCATTTATATTACTAGAACTGTTATGCAAAACTGAGAGAAGACAGTACTGCCCACAATGTCCCCCAGGCAAAAGCAAGCATAGGCCTGAGTACAGAAGCTCGTGGATTATTGATAGAACTAGCAGCTGAACATTAAACAGTCTTCTCACAGAATCACAGAATGGTGGGGGTTGGAAGGGACCTCAGGAGATCATCCAGTCCAACCCCCCTGCCAAAGCAGGTTCCCTACACCAGGTTGCACAGGAAAGCATCCAGGTGGGTTTGAACATCTCCAGAGATGGAGACTCCACAACCTCTCTGGGCAGCCTGTCCCAGGGCTCCAACACCCTCACAGTAAAGAAGATTTTCCTTAGGTTTGTCTGGAACTTCTGGTGTTGCAGTTTTTGCCCATTGTCCCAAAGAAGCAGCAAAAGAAATCTAATTGATGGGGTAGAGCATGGTTTCTGGAGAAGGAAGAATCCATTCTGGTGTAATAGCAACACTTTTGCAGGGTTTAAAATTGATTTAAGCTTGAAAACAAACAAAAATCAACCCCTTAGGTACCAAGTTCCATAGGAGACATCATCGAGGTGAACTGGGCCAGGAATTCACAAGCCAAAGTCTCTCAGTAGCTGTTAGAGGCATATGTATCACTATAAGTGATTTATTGGGCAGGAATGCACGCCTGGCTCACCTGGGACTCTCAGTCTGACCTGTCCGGAGCACCGCGCCCTCGCCCATCTGCCCTAAGGCTCAGGCAGACAGAAAGAGCTCTGCAAGTGATAGAGTTAGGGGGAAAGAAACACCTCCTGACATCTCAGGCTGCTCTGTAGCCAGGCTCCCTGACTGAGCAATGCCTCTTACATTCCATCTTGGTGTGATCTTGCTTCTCTGCAAGTAAGTACAGAGGGAGGGGCAGAGGAGAGCTGGTGTGAGGTGCTGCAGGGACGGGCAGGCTGCTCCCACTGTGGGGCTTCTCAGTGGGAAAATCAGAAATGTAGAAACATAGCCACAATAATAAACCCCCACTTCTCCCTCAAACGTACAGACTCAACCCAAATGTCACAGAATCACAATGTCAGCTCATTGCCACTCCACTGACCTCTTCAAGATCATGTAGGCAGCCAGTCAGCTTCTCAGGGATACATCCCAAGTTTCCAAATTCACAGATCTGTGCGGTAACCACTAATCTTCCCGGCAGGGATTTTTTACAGACAAAAAGTCCCTCACATGTTTTTATCCCATCAAGAAAAGACAAGTAGCTTGCATCATACAACTTTTATTATTTTTCCCTGCAAAGCAAACTTGTCTTAAAAAATGGGCTGTAAATGACTTAAGTGAGCTGAAAACTACCCAGGAGCAATGTTTATTTTGCAAAACATAGTTATCTCATGTCCAGGAGCCCTCATTAATTTGAAAAGTTTCCACATGACCTCAGAGTTTCTGTAGCATGTGTGAGCATCCTGCAGCCTCTGCTGCAAATGATGGTAAAGAAATCACTACTGCAGCCCCCTGGAAAGATTAATCAAGTTCTGTCATGTCTGAGGCAGCACAACCAGTTTATTTTTTAAAAATCAATTCTAAAACTGCACATCTCGGTGCACTGGTGCATATACACGCTCACCTAAAAAATGCTGCTAAGCAGAGGCAGCTGCTGGTCGCAGGGTTATGGCCCGTGTCAGGCGCAGATGGGATGTGGCCAGCTTTGAAGTGCTGGGTGTCAGTGAAATCAGGCCAAGCTCTTGCAGGCTCATAGGAGGAGTATGAGGAAAATATAATTTCCTGGAGTTAGCTAACACATCTGACCAGAGAAAGTCAATCTCATTGATTAGTATCTCTTCTTCTGTTTGCCTTCTCTAATCTCTGCTGCCTGGGCAACTCCTCCCAAACGCTTCATTGCTAAATAGCAATTAAAGCATAAATACATTAGCAACTCTGTATTATAAACTCGCTCACAAGCCACACGATGCTGCCAAGCCTGGCTGTGACAGTGGGACTCTGCCTCATCACTGGCCACTTCCCCTGCCAGGAATATCGATCAGTCATTCTGAAACGACGTCAGAGTTCATGTCCCGTTAGAACATGATTTTGACCTTTACAAAACGATTGCAGTCTCTGTGGGGTGTGAGGTGTTAAACAGGGTCAGGTTCAGGTGACTGTCCCTCTTCCCAGGCAGCTCCTGCCCCTGCAGCCACTCCTCTGCTTGTCCAGGCCAGAAATTGTCCTTTCTCCTTTCAGATGATGAGAAGCATTCATAGTCCATGTGCTAGTTTCACCTAGGGCTTTCCCCTTCAATATTTATCTTACCTCCAGGCATATAGGGACCAGCTGTGGAAACCTGGATCTCCATTTACCTCGCTGGGTGCACTGCAGTTTGGAGTATGGTTTGTATGAAGCAAAGGGGTTTTGATGGGAAACCATCGTCTGTGGTGTCTGGGGAGGGAACCGGGTGTGATAACCCCTGCAGAGCAGGGACTCTCTTGGTGCCAAGTCAAGGGGATACACGTGGAAGAGGGGAGGACGGGCAGTGAGAAGGCTCTGTAATCTCTCCTGTACACAAATAAACTCTACTCTCCCAAGTCACCTCTGTGACATATTGCTATAGCAGGTAGTACCCAGTAGTTCCCTGGGTACAAAACGGGACACTTCTCCAAAGCATGTTGAGTTTGACTCTGTTCACCAATGCTATTGAGTGCATGAGTTCCAGGAAAGCCGTTCCCCCTTTGCTGCTCCGTTTCTACATATCACCATGGCCAAGTTCATTTCCCCTGTGGTGAAATGAAGAGATAAATAGTTATTTTAAAGTCCTGAAGACTTATGTGGGAGCAGGGTGAGGGCCTCCTTGCTTGTTTACACACCATTTTGGTGGAAAAGCAAAGAGGCAAGCCTGGGATGAGAGAGGCTTTCCCAGGGCATCCGGCTGAGGTTGTCCTTGGAGGTCCCCAAGCTCCTAAACCACACAGGACAGGTAAAAGGATGGAGGTGGCTGGAGAGCACAAGGATGGTAAACACATGACTCAGACATGAAGTGGTTTCAGCAGAGGGATGGTAATGCACAAGCAATAAAATGGGAGCTGCCAGCACAACATTTTCTGTTAACCACATACCAGACTCGCTCAGCTTTCCAAGGAGAAGACCAGGGAGAGGAAGGACAGATCTGCTGAGGGGCCACAGCTTGGTCCATGCCAAAATATTACTGTAGATGTAAAAGATGAGAAACTCTCATCACAACCCAAAGGGGTCTGGCTACATAGGAGAGCTGCAGCAGGCAATAAAAAAATAAATCAGGGGCAGAAACGGGGGACAGTGCTGGAGAGAGCCAGGTGACCTGGCCAAGGGCTGGGCAGAGCTGGGGAAGCAACCCAGCAGCCCTGCTCAGAGCCGGGGTGAGAGCTGGGGCTTTCCTGGGTGGGCTCTGCTTGTTTTCCCACTCTAGAAAAGAGGATTTGTGTTGGGGCAGGTACCCAGAGCCGCTCGCTGTGCACTGCTGGCTTTGGAGCAGCGCTGCCATCGCTGCCATCAGGAAAGCCGGCGGGGCCAGTTGCTTTAATAAATGCTTTCTACGAGCAGCCTTTTAATGGGATCTTTTGCCTCTGGAGGATGTGACGTGTGGTAAGAGTCTGTCTGCAGAAACACTTGCCTGTCTGTCTGCAGAAATAGGCTAAACATAGAGTTTTCTCCTCCTTCATACCAGAAAAAAAAAACCCAACCAAAACAAAACAAGAAAAGGTGTTTTTTTAACTTAAAAACTCGGGTGCTTTCACAGAGCACGGACACGGTGCTGTCAGCTGCTGCGGGACAGCTTTTCTCTCCATCACACACAGTGGGATTTGCTGCCTGGCTCCCATATAGTAGCTACTCTGAGTACCTCTGTTTGTACCCGTGGAATATATTTTATGCTTCCCAAAGCCTGGATTTACTGAAGTCCAGCACTTATGGAAAGCCATCGGATATTAAAAAAGGCACTAGGATTAAAACTGTAAAAAGGTACAATGTTAATAGCAGCACTGATTTTTAAAAGAGGTAACATACTAGAAAATATAGCTGACTGCATTTCATAAAGGTTTAAAAGATGAATGGTATTTTGTGGCAAAATACTGCTCTCTGTGACAGGTGGGGAGGGAGCATCTGGGGCAGAGGAACTCAATGACATAAATTTGTCTTCCTGTGTATTTTGGAACATGGTTTATTTGTGTTGATTGAAACGACAGCTTTTCCGGTAATTTCTTCCTTTCCCAGCAAAGAAGCTTTAATCTCCTTATTGGAAATTGTACTGTTTATACAGAAAATCCTGCCTCTGAGATTGCTTGAGATCATGAGTTATGTAACCCAAACAGATGGAGTTGGAACTTTTTTTTTTTTTTTAAATGTCAATTCATATTATAATCCCAACAGGCTGCAATCATTTATCAGCTCCTTTGTAGCATAGAAAAAGATAGACTGAGTATTTTAAATGTGCATTTAATATACACTTACATAGGAACACTTATGACATTGACAAGGCTGTTACTAAGCACCAATAATAATAATAATGCTTATTAAGGATTTTCCTCATTCTTATGAATGCGTGATACACATAATAATATGTACATGATATTATGACTGTCACCCTGCAAAGGCTGTTGAATTTACACGTTGGATAGATGTGGTTATCTGCAGCACTGCTATGAAGTTAAATCTGAGAGAAGCTGGGAAATCAAACCGGTGAGTAAGTGGAAAGGAGGAGCTAGAGGAGAGCTGGAGAGAAGCAGGCCAGGGCAGGACAATCAGTGTGAAGGACCTGATTAATGCTGCCCTGTTCAACTCTTGAGCAATATTAAGTCTTATAATGATGAATCATCCATCCAGCTCCCAGCTGATCACGTGCATACCCTGTAGAAGCCGATGTATAGTATATAATACCCAGTTTTAGGCTTCGCATCAGCTTAATAGTCTGTCTGCTAACATGATCAGGCAGATAAAATTCTAAATGGCTCAGTTACACTTGCAGAGATTTTATCCTTTTTTTGTTACTAACGTGGCTGTTCTTATTTCATGTGAGTTTAAGCTAAAGTGAATCCAGACCACAGGAAAAAAAAAAAGTATGAAAAAGGATGGAAAGGTAGCAAGCAAAGGTTATTCCAAAAGAAAATGAATATAAACAGAGTATCTAGGTGTTCTTAAAACTGAAGGGGACTTGATCAGATGAATTTGGGAGGAAGAAGAGAAACAAAGAATAATTTCAACCCAAATCTAATTTTCTATCAAGCTGAAGTTCAACCAGCGCTAAAAAAAAAGCCACCAAGTTTAATTATGGTCTTAGTCCAACCACATTATACACTTTTATTCCATTCTGTGGGAATTCCCCATGTGACACACTTGCATATTTGGGCCCAAAGTGTAATCTAAGGCTCAAACCACGTCAAGGAACTTTGCTAGAGAAGAACTTCCAAGAAAACCTCAGGAAGCCGAAGCAGAGCTCCTGGTATAACGCAGTACTTTCTGCAAAAGCAAAACCAAAACAGAGGCACGATGCTGCCCCCGAGGCTGAGTTCAGGGGTCTGTGCACGGAGCTTGACCCCTGTGGACTTGGCTGTCTGCTGTGTTCAGCCCTTATTGCCCAACCATGGGTTCATTCCAGCATGCTGCCTTCTCACACTGGGGTTTGCCAGCAAGGGGAACAGCCTCTGGTCCAGGGAATGTAGAGGAGACCCCAAGATCTGGTCTGTCTCCAGCGCTCTCTGCCACCCTTCCACACATTCACAATGGCAATTTTTCCTCTTTTTTTTGCCACTGTGGTGCTTTTCCACTTGGTTGTCATTCCCAAGAGCACACCTGAGTGGGATGCTGTGAGTGAGAGCTCACCCCTATGCCACAACCAGGGAAGACAGCAACAGCCCAGGCCTCATCACAAGACAAAACCTTATGTTTTCATCCCACCTTTCATTTTGCTAGAACCTGAACAGTTCCTCTGGCAAATGCTTTTGGGGACCCACCTAGAAAACTGAAGCAGAGAGCTGCTCACAGCCAAGCGCTGCACCTTTGGCCGTCTTCAGGTCTCACCACCACCACCAGATCTTCCACTAAGAATATTTCTAAGTGGGACAATAAAAACAAGTCAGCAGGAGTTAAGTGTTTAAATCCAGATGTGGTTATGGCCTCTAAATTCCTTCATCCCCTCAAAGTTCAGTTTAGTTCCTCTCATATTTAAGACTGCAGAGAGAACAAGAGATTTTAATGAAGCACCAAGCGATGGAAGTTGTTAGAAAGATGATCTGACAGTAGAAGCAATGCAACATTTCAAGAACAGCCCCAATTTTAGCCAAAGCCTTGCCATTTCTTATATGCAATGCTGTGCAATACCTTGACCTCCTTTCTTCTGGACTGGGGGCTTTACCTACTTGGTACTACTAATGTGAGAAAAATTATAATGGGTTTTTAATTCATTCTGGATCTTGGCCAGTGGTTAATTTAGTCAGAAGCTTTTCTATTAGCCAAAACTTCAAAGATATCTTTATTTTTATTTTTTTTTTCCCACAAGGAGAGAAATGAGCTTCTGCTCCTGCTTGTAAATATATGTAAATATTTAACTGTGCAGGATTTTGCTCAGGCTTATAAAGTGTGCTTTCTTTAGAGTTGCTTTTCCCTGGATGATGTAATTTACTTGACTGCGTATTTTCTACTCTTGCACAACTGTGTGAGTCGATCTAAGCAGATTAATCTAAGCACCAACCTGGCACTCGCTTTGCCAAACAGTTATTCAGTGCCCTGCAAAAAAAGGATTGTTATTTTAGGGAGGCACAAAGATCACTTCGCTGCCCGAGATCATTTCAGATGAATGTTAGTCTGTTTGTGTGTAAATAGGTCTAAAAGCCCCAAGGACCAATGGGCTGGATGAGCCAGATACTGTATGAGCAGTTACGTAACAGAAGCAGCACTAAGAGGAGAAAAAAATGCTATTTTTTTCCCCATTGTTACAGCGACAGCCCAGAGTCAGATGATTTAAAGGGTGTAGAGATTATTTTATAGGCAGCATCCACACTGGCTATGCTTCCTAAATCTTCAGCCCCACAGAGCTCTCTCTATTACAGTCTGGGTTTGTAGTGGGGAGGGGAAAAAAGAGGGAGAGGAGAAATAAGAAGGTTTATTTTTAGTAGAAATGACTCTCAGACAGGAGAAAGGTGATAGACTGATAGCTTTTGGGAAGCATTTTGTTTAAACCTAAAACATAGACTGTGGGAAGCAGATTCATCTCTGCAACATGCTCCAAAATGCTTCAACATCACTTGGTCAGTCTGCCCTTAAGGGTGAGATAATTATGGCTGTGCTGTCTAAATGAGGGAATTTTTGGTTCACTGATCAAAAAAATTATTTTAAATCGACTTGAAATGAAAATTTCGCTGCTTGTTTTTTTACAGTTTGGGGGAAGTCGACATTTTCCCTACTTTCATTCAGAATTATTGACATAGTTCAGTCAGTATTCAAAAAAATGCATTTTTTCATTAGGACTAATGAGATTTTAGGGGAAAAAAAAATTGCTATGAATATTTTTGCCATTTTAAAAGTACTTGGCCACTCCAAAACTTCAGGCTCCTGCAGTGGAATGTCTTCCTGGGCTTCTGGTGATCTCTGAATTAATATTAAATTCCTATGAAAGACATAGATTTGGTAGATCCAATCACATCTCCCTCTTGTGGCTACTTCCCAGGACTAGAACAACCTGCTATTTACTCAGCATTATATGGGATTATATAGGTTGCTTCTTTCGCTAGCGCTTTGTTTTCCAGCCTGAAGCTCTGCTGATGACAGTGAGTGGGTGTTTGAGAGGCTGCATCGCTGTTTCTTGCCTTGTGCTTCCCAACCAGATGCCACCAACTGCACCGCTGAGCTCAGGGACACCAGTATCAAACTGGAGGGTCCCACCAGCCCCACACCAACCAACTCATCCTTTAGATAAGCCAAGAGAGATGTCACCAAAACTTCTGTATCTGCATGATGGACAGCTGAGCAAAACCCATGAATATACAACCCTGATGAGACATGGGCTTTGTAAGTTTAGCCCTCCAGACCTCTTGTGGCGATTTCCCCCTAAATAACAGCATTTTGCTGCTCCTCACTCAGGTTTTACCAATAGTTGCTTTTATAACTGCATTCCTCCTCCTGCTAACGGTTTCACAGCAAGTGCTATTTCATTTTGATGAGGAAGCTTTTGAGCAGAAGCCAAATTGCTCTAAGCAAAGCAGATTTTGCTTTCCTACAGTTCAATCAGTAGGAAACAAAGAGGCCAATATTGTGCCGCCACAGACGTGGAGGTGAGCAGCCACCTTTGCTCGGGTGAGTTTTAGCTTTCCCTCACTCCCTGGGACATAACCAGGAGTCAGCAGTCACACTGTCTAACATAAATACAATGGTCTCAATCCTCAGCCCATGGAAATCAGCATCGCTCCATCAGGAGCAGATTTCCAGCCTTCTTCAGTCAGCAGGGACACAACATCCATCACAGAACAGTCTGTGATCAGCCAACCTCTCTAATTTGTTAAAAAGTCAGTTTTACCTTTTAAGAGGAAACTGAGGATATAATTTGAATTCCTGTTTGTGTCCTTGCCTTAAGAGGAAGGCAACTCCTTAGCAGCTTCTGGCAGCTGGTCAGACAGTATGAAAAGCCACTGAAATTATATATATATATATTCATGCTGTCTGAAGGGTCAAGGCTGGCTGCTAGGAGGGAAGGTGTTTCTAAGCAAACATTAATGTGACATTCTGTTTGCAAGTGGTAACTCAGCTACAGAAATATGTATCTTTTATCACACATTTCAAACTCTGTAAAAAACATGTTTAGGGGACTTCAGTCTGCTTATTCCATGGTGGAATTCAGCTCAAATTCTCCATCCAAAAGGTGTTTATCTCACAGGTTTTAGCTAATGTCAAACTGTGTAGACTAAATGCTTTCTGAGGCGTTATGTACTTTATGTACAAAATACAATACCTGTGTTGCTTTAAAAAGGACTTGCATCATTATCTGGTGATGGTTTTCCAGCACATGCCTGAACGATGATGAGACCTGCAAATCCTGCAAAGAGTTGTACCCATAAAGCCTCATTTTACAGCAAAAGACTGTAAAACAAGTGAAAACTCCTTGCTGGGACCTCAGGCTCCTTCTGGAGGAGTTTTATGCCGGTTGGTACGGAGGAACACTGCCAGCAGCCACTGGCCCCTGCGGCCGGCAAGGCTTTAGCACTTGGGCTTTTACACGAGGTCATTTGAAGTTAAGAGCAAGGGGGGGCACCTCGGTTCAGGCTCCTCCTGCCCTTTTCTAAACAGGATCAATCCAAAACCCAATCCCAGGGGGTTTTTCAGGGGTGGCATCTGCAAACACCAGCTCTTGCCCCAGCTCTCTGTGCAAAGCATGTTGGAGCAGGCTCAGCTGGCTGGAGCCAGGAGAGAAGGGAGCATCCTGGAGATGCCCGCGCTGGCCAGACACAGGTCAGATGCAAATAAACCCTGTTAAGATGAAGGGGCTGAGCTGCAGCTCTAAGCAAACCCAGCTGAGCTGCCTCTGACCCCAAACGGGTCAGCCTTGTGCTGCCAATGGTCCCCTCTGGAGCATCCAGAGCCCGTGGGTGGGATGATCCGTACATTTGATAGGGAAGGAGCATCTTCCAGCACTGCCTCGGCACTAAGCAGCTTCCCTGGGAAGGCAGCTGCTGATAACTGGTCATAAGAGAGGAAATGGGAGGTGGTTCAACATGGAAAACCCTGTCACCTTTCTCCAGCTTTCCTCATCTCAAGAGTCAGCACTTTATCATATCGCTGGCGGAAACTATTTAAAAGCTCCTTAATTAGCCTGTGGTCTCAGGCGGTTCCTGTGCTGACTGCTAGATGGGTCTGGGCGATACCACAGGGTTCATTTTGTCAGATGGAAGAGGTTTTCACGTAAACCACCACAAAACCTGTGTGTTTGCCTGACTACCAGGTGGGCTGGGGGCAGCGAGGGGAGGTGAGAAGGGACAGGCATATCAGATAGGATTTGTTTGTGCTGTGACCTGATGGGAAGTGACAGGCTCTAGATGAGCTGGATTTCAGCAGGTCTCACCTCTGAAGCACTTCTCTGCTCCTCACTCCCGGTGCCTTGTGTCACAGCTGGTGGGAGAAGGATGGGAATTATTTCAACCTGAAGACTCACAAAAGCCTTTTTTTGTAGGACCACCCCCCTACCATGAGCCATGCCTCAGGTACCACCATCACGGCAGCTCCACCTCATCCCTCTGCATGCACTGGTGCTCCCGGCCATGGTACTGGGGGACTGAGGGTTGGAAAAGGACCTTTCATACATTTCATTCCAGTAGTAGAGACTGAGTTAAAGCTTTTAATCACTTGCTAAAATTATTGTTAAATTAGGTACTTAACTCATCTCTTTACTCAGCTGAGAAACCTGCTTTTCAGCTGGGATGCCGAGCTGCTTGCCCCATGGTTGGGCCAAACCCCAGGCAAATCCAAGCTACAGTTCCTGAGTTAGAAGAGGATCCAAAACCAGAGGCTTGGGGACTTTTCCTTGCTACTCTCCTCTTTAGGGATGTGTCCCCCATTTTTTATTCCCCCTCCCAAGCTGTTACTCACACCTCTGTAGGGATAGCTCCCAGAGCTGGCTGATCCTGCCTGCACCAGGGCTCCCATCTCTCTCTCTCATAGCCCCCAGCACCACTCCCTCCCACCCCCCCAAAATCCATCAGCTGGCATGAATATGTACCACACAGCTTGAGGCTTTTCCTTATGCACAGGAGTGCCCTTGAATTCATCTACATCTGCTGTTATGCATAAAAAAGGCAGTTGTAGAGAAGTATGTGCACACGTGTGAGTGTAGTCATCTATTACAGGGAAATGTTTCTCCCACAAGTGTCCAGAAAAGAGCGATCTGGGACTGCCTGTTGCTGATTTTTCTCATCTTTACTCCCACACATGCAGGGGAGGCTTTCACAAGCAATAACAACTGGAAATAGATTTCTGAAGAAGTTTAAATTAAGAATATTTTCCTCTGCTTAGGCAGGCATTTGACAGTGTAATTCTTAGCTATACTTCATTGCTATTACATTTAATACCCGTGAAGGATTACATATCTGCTTCATTGCAAGTCTGGCAGGATTAGGAATGTAGTGTCTGCTTAGTGTTTTTAAAACATCAAACACTAACAAAGCCCTAAGCAAGAAACCTTTTCTAAGGGCTGCAAAATGCCAAGGGTCTGGGGAATTGCACCATGCCAGGAAAACTGATGGTGTGCTCTTTGAGGAGCTCCACGTTTCATCTGCCAAACCAGGCAGTGACAGAGACACAGCCACTGCAGGAATCCTCTCTGCACACAAATACTCCTAATTCTGCTCCCTGGCAGTGTAAAACCACTGGCTTCAACCCAGGCAGCCAGCTCATGGAGCAGGAGCTCGCACCCCTTCTCCACAGGATGAAGAATTCTAGGATTTGGGATTTAAATAGTATTTGCAATATTCACGTCGCAAATAATTGTTGGTGATGATCTCCCTCTTCCTCAAGTATCCACATGGAATGAAAGTCAATTCCCCTAGTCCTGAGACTACGGATTTGTAGTGGGGATGTTAAATCCTTGTTAGAGCAGGATCACAGAATCACAGAATGTCAGGGATTGGAAGGGACCTCAAAAGATCATCCAGTCCAACCCCCCTGCCAGAGCAGGAACACCTAGATGAGTTCACACAGCAAGGCGTCCAGGTGGGTCTTGAATGTCTCCAGAGAAGGAGACTTCACAACCTCCCTGGGCAGCCTGTTCCAGTGCTCTGCCACCCTCACAGTAAAGAAGTTTCTCCTCAAATCCAAGCGGAACCTCCTGTGTTCCAGCTTACACCCATTACCCCTTGTCCTATCATTGGACATCACTGAGAAGAGCCTGGCTGAGAGGTGCAGCACAGGCTGGCTCGGACCCTCCTGGCATGGCAAGGAGCTTGGCACGAGGTCCTTTGAGGGATTTGTCTCTTTAAAACAATCCTCAGTTTCTCAAAAGAAGCTGAAAGTCAATAGTGTTTATTATAATTAATGGCCTCTCCAGCTCAGGCATCAGCCTTCGGCAAACCCACCCCAAAAATCCCCTGGAATAAACACCACCACTTTGATGATAGCTATGAGGTGACTTGCCTTGTGTTACAGTAAATTGGCATGTGGGAAGAGCAAACCAGCCTCGCCGCTTCCCTGCTCCCTCCGGAAAGCTCCGGGAAAGCTCCCGCGCAGGCGTGGGATCCTCTGCCCGCTGTCCTCAGGGAAACTGGGACTGTGCTCTGCGAGTCGGAGCCAGCCATTGCCAGGCTCTGCAGGGTCCGTGAGCATCACGTGTGTAAAAGGAAAAGAGAGAATGCTGATAGGTAAAATGATTTGATTAATTGAAGTATTATGGTTAAGATGAAAAATTAGAAACAGGTGCTATGAAATAATAGAATAATAATTCTTGTAAACCATGCAGCCATGCTGCTTCTCATTTTGTCCCTTGTATTGCCCTCTCCATGGTTGCTTTAAATCCAATCCAGCTGAATCAACAAGAATAATAGAATCTAGAGACATAGCAATTATAGAGGAGAAGTGATTAACTTGGAGTAAGCGAACTGTGAAAGATTACAGATTTTTAAAATAGACATAGGGTAAGCATGAGTTAAATGTCATTATGTAGTTTTTTTTCTTAGAAGTGGAAAGGTGAGCAGACAGAAAAATTGTTCAAGAAGATAAGTGAATACAGTGACCAGCAAGCTTTGACTTCTGAAGAGGCACTGAGACGAGATGATAAGAATCAGCTGCATTTGAAGACCACTGGGGACTTTTATAGAATTTCAAGTTAATGGAAAACTGGGAACTGGGAGTTTGTGGAAACTTACCAAGAGTTTTGAAAAGGACACCTATTGCATAATGTTAAGTCTAGCATATATCTAAACCTTGATTTTTGTTATGCCTTTGCCACTCACCGAGGTGATGGCCCAGCTCTGAGTTGTCAATAAAGCAAACCTAGAGCTACCCAGCGACTGAGTTAAATTCCTTTAACAACATACAGGTCCAGTGTAGGGGCAGGGAAGCCTATTTTTGATTCAGCTGTTATTAGGGTGACTCTGGCATATATAGAGATGAATTAGGTCTGGATATTTCCAGGTATAAGGTTTTGGCACTGAAATCTGTAAAAAAAAAAAAAAAAACAAACCCCAAAAAACACTTGAGCTACAGTAATGGTTTTTTTTTGGTGTTTTTTTAAATGTTATTATTCTGTTTCTTTTTATACAGCTAATGAGTATTTGTCCTCAGGAAAGGGAGAGCACGTGGTATGAAGGCTGTGGGCACCAGAGGCAGAGCTGATCTGCAGAGGGTGAATAACAGCAAAACTTCACCTCCCAGTAGGTACTGGATGGACACGGAGAGGGTTCACCCATCTTCAGCAAGATGCAATGGCCAGGAATCCCCAGAAAGCTCATTTTCTGCTACAAATGGAAAAAAGGGACTAGAAAACAAAAATCAGAGTTGCCTTCAAAACTCCAGCAGCAAATTTAAATGTAATCTCCAATTAGTTCTTCGCCTCCACAGCTCCACTTAAATTCCTCATCAACATTTCCTTTATACCAAAGAGACAGAAACTTGGAAGAAAAAAACCAAAAACAAAGCAGCAAACAAATCATGAAGGGAAAGAAAAAGGGCTTCTTAAAGCAGTGAGCGGCCAGGTCTCTCTTCATTTGCCTAAAGAGAGCCCAAAGACAGAGCCTTGCAGTTCCTTACTAAAAGATGGGGGGTCACACAGGAAGGCTCTTGGCTAAATCCTCCACCCCAAAACCCACAGCCAGGCTCAGGTGAGCCTGGTTTAAAGCCATGCTTCCAAACCAAGCTGCTTGCACTCAAAAAAAGCTGGGGACAGCAGAGAAAGGCTGGCCAACCTGGAGGCAGCAGGGCAGAGTGTTTGCCAAGGGCCGGGAAAGGAGTCAGAGACCTCACCAGGGTCTCCCAGTAGCTGACCATCACCCACAATTACCCAGCCCTAATTAGCCTGATGGGAAACATGTTTTTCTCATCAACAGAGTCTAGGGTGGAGGGGTGTCACCATATCACAGCTTCAGTGATACCAGTTTGAATCACTGGCTCGAAATGAGATAGCAGCATCAGCCAAGAATAAATATTTCCATCCTTGGCTCAGGTTTGTTGTCATCGGAGGCCGATGTGAGCATCGAAGGACCCTGATATGGGGCACAGCAGCTTTTTCAGAGGTGGCCTGGTGGGAAGCAGACCTTCAAATCACACTCAGAATTGGGGGTAATTCATTCTCCAGCCTGCAGTAGTAAGTGCTGCACCGTGTACATGTGCCCAACACAAGACTGATTGCTCTGGCAGCAACCGGTGCACTCCTGGGAAATTTCCTTTGCATTAAGTGCTTTTGACACTAATGTTGGTGCCTAAGCAAACACATTAGGATGAGGAAAACACCAGGACTGCGAGGAATCATGGAGCACACACTCTAGAAATGCAGCAGCAGATCCAGCTCAAGAGAAAAGCAATGAGCTTCAGTTTTTACGGCTGGCCCTTGGTCTCTCCTGCCTTTGTAAGCTGGGTTTGGTAAGATGCCTACAGGTGAGGTGATACGTCAGTGCAATGCTTCAGTGCTATTCATGAAGCAAATCTAAATATTCTGCATTAAAAAGTTGTGTGTGTGAATTATGTGAAGAATAATTGGATTTGATTGTGCTCTTTACGGAAAATAAACCCACAGCCTGCACTCGGTAGAATCACAATGTAGTAAGGACAGCTGAAATGAGAAGACATTCAGGTTCATTGCCCCTATTACTTGGCTCTGCTGCACAGCACTAAAGGTTTTGTTGCACAGATCTGCAGCCCAGATATTCCCATTTGGAAGAACCTGAGATTCAGGGGATTATAAAGGATGTGTGGGAGTATTAGGCAGTTCTCCATGCTGAAGATGAAAAAGACTCTCATCAAAATACTTAATGGCCTTTGAAACAAGAATAAAGCAGACAGGATATTTTTAGAAGCCCGCCTGCACTTGCCAACACCTGCATCTGCTGATGGCAGAGGCTCCTGAGTGCTGACACCCAGCACCTCTCCTTGCCGCACCACTCCGGATTTATACAAGATTAACTGCTGTAGCCACAAGAAAATGGGAAGCGTGAAATGCACGTGCTCGGCTGAAGCAAAGAGTGTACCCCAACCAAAGCATCCCTGAAAAGTCACTGCTGAAAAACTGCAAGGACCTCCATTCCCCTTCTGCAAACTCAGACTATGTTTCTGCTTTGAAGATGCTGCCCTGGAGCACCAAGGGTTGCATGGTGGGAATATCCATGAGAAGGACCACGGTGGGACTTGCCTGGCAAGGCTTTGACAGCTCCCTCCTTTTCCCATCAATTCTTTTGGTTAAGGACATGGTATCTCCAAGTAGGTCATCTGTTTTGGACTTCTTTCTGGCAAGACAAACGGTGGCTGTCAGCCAAAGACACCAGCACTAGTCAGTTATGGAAATGCTGAAGTGATGCGAGTTAAAATTTCTTTGGAACTCACACTTCAAAGCAGCATAAAAATACAGAGTGGTTCAGTGTTTTGCATGCTCACCCACCACCCCAGAGAATGGTTAGAAGCAGGTTGATAAGTAGGGGGGGTTGTAATTATCCTCTGTGTTTTTCCTTTCACCCCATTTGCCATTAGTTTCCTTAAAATAGACAGACACACTGGAAAGAAGCATTTTCCCATGAAAGACTACCAGTGCCAGATTGTGTAAGTTTGTAGGAAATTACTTGTTATTACTTGTTTGGTTTTTGATATTAAAAATTTGTAGTGTCTGAATTTTCCAGCAAGAGAAACTTAATCTTATTGTATAAGAATTATCCCAGGCCAGTAATAACATTTCTGAAGGAACCAGTCATGGAAAACATGTTTTTCAGAACTGTTCTCAGGACAAGAAATTTTGCAGGAAAATCTAAAAGTAGAAAAAAAACAGGAAAATTGAAATGAAGGGGCTGAGGATGGAGCTGGAACTGCTGTGCAAGAGCAGTATGTGGGAATTTAACATGTTGCTTTTGCTACTAAGAGGGTTTTTCTTCACCAGGATGGCTAACTGCTGTGTGTTAGATTACAAAGGGACATCTGACCTGGGAGTAACAACAGTGCCACTATCGGTTTATAGGGGCTGTACCACAGGAATCCATCGCCCCTCGGGCTCGGTGTGAAAGTCCAGGATGGCTTTCCCTTTGCATGGTCTCCTCTCTAGTCCTGAGCAGGGCTTTGGAGGAGAAACCACATCCCCATCCCTGTGCCTTCTGCTCCTGCTGGCTCGTGTCCCTGCCAACGGGTCAGCGGCTCAGACACCTCTCCAGAAAGCTAACAGGACATGTCATCAGCTCAGCCCTCAGGGGTGCTCTGGTTTTTGGGGTACAGCTAGACCCCTTCCTTGACATCAAGCCCCCACGCTCCCTGCTGTGGGAGACATGAACCCAGGCTCCTGTCCTCCCCGTGCTTGCTAAGCATGGCTGCAAGGACGGGCTCTTTTCCTACCCAGAGCCACGCATGGAAAATATATTTTGCTGACAGCTTCATATCTGTCAATTCTCCTATTAAGAGAGGAGACATGAGTTTTGTCTCTGCTAAGGCTTGTGTGTGCAGGAAAAGCCTTTCTATCAACAGAGGCACCAAGGAAACGAGCTGGCTAAAAACCAGCTAAACTGTACAAGATCCTATCTATCATCTCGCAGCCTGTTGGATTATTGCCTGCCTGCACCGAGGGCTTTCAGCTGGAGCAGGGTCTGGGAATGGGGGTCAGGGGAGAAAGGAGCCACACAGCCCTCGAGCCCTCTTCAGGGATTGCCTTTGCATCTTGTCATGCTTGGTGCTCAGTGGTTTCCCTTCCATGGAGGGAGAGCATCCCTCCTTTCCATCAGGGCATGCTCAGTCTGTGCCCTGAAGATCCAGAGAAAGTTTGGAAAAAGACTGGACACAGGGAGAAGAAATAAATAAATAAATAAAAAAGGTATTTTCAGCCCTACCAAGGACCATAAGGAGAAGCAACAACTTGATAAATGCTATGCACTAGTAGCAGTAATGATTTGTTTGGGGAACAGATTAATTTGCAGCCAGTCTGACATAAGGCTTTCTTTTCCCCTGTATTTATTGTTACTGCTAGGAGTCTTTTGCTGTGATCTAAGGGCATGTTGCAGAGCTGAGCACTGCAATAAGCATGGTAGTCTTGGATTATTCACTTACTGAGCCAATGGGGAGGATCTTTGTAACAGGAGGCCAAGGGCAATTCCAATCTCATTCTGAAAAGTTGCATTTCATTCAGGCATCCTTTGAGGATCAGAGCTTCTCCATCATCGGAAGCTATTGCCTTAATTTAAATTGTTGGTTCAATTGCTTTCCGTGAATTTAAAGGATTAGGGCAAAAAAAGCTCTAATTTTCCTTCTGACCTTTTGACATCATCAGATGAAAGTTGGGACATCAGCAAAGGATTTTTAAGTCAATAATTGTTTTGTAGGGACTATATGCTTGTGAGCCAAATGCTGCCCCTGCCCTAATCCTCACTCCCTGTATGGAACAGAGGCATCTGCTGTAGTCTTCTAGGTTTGTTTTTACATCGGCCTCGCCAACAGGACAGAACTTGCAAACAAGGCAAGAAAGCAGCGATCCAAATAAAAATCAGAGAGACGAGGCTGCTCTGCTTGAGCCCCAGCAAGTTCTCAAAATGGGCTGTTGCTGAAACCCTGACCTTGTTTGCTCTTGGGCTGCCTGAGCTGCTGCCTACCCTGTAGCCAAGATTAATTAATTCTCATATTGATGTGTCGAGCGACTGCCATGAAATCATAAAAAAAGCAGAAGGCTGTCGGCATCCTGTAAAACTTGAGGAGGAGACAGGGAACCAACACGCAGGGACTCACAGCATGGTGTATGGAGGTAGTGCAGCTACAATCTCGGGTTGTGTCACTTAAAATGAGGCAGATCAGGTACCTTGTTCTGCTCTGTATTACCCTGGGCAGAAGTTATGGACTTAGATGGCATAAGGCACATGCAAACAAAGGGAGAGTAACCAAGGAGGCCAGATCCTTGTTCCTTTGACCTCTCATCTCTTACAGCAGGTAAGGAGCTGGACTGTGAAGTCTGCTTTTTGCAGACAGGTTTAGTTACAGCCTTGAGTTGTAGGTTTAGATTTCCTTTTGGCCCTCAGAGCTCATCGTTGTCTCCTCCCTGGTCCTGCGTTGGCTCCCCTCACTGTCACTTCACACAGCTGCTATGACATTGCTGGAGGTAGAAAAAACTATTTTAGAGGTGTGGTTCATGCTCATGGAGGGGAAGGAGGGGAAAGCAAAGCAGTTGTGGAAGCCTTTAGTAGTTGCAAGAAACAGCAAGGCTGGAAGGAGAGCTGGAAGCAGGCATAACCCATGGCAGGAGACTCTCATCACAATCCCCTTGAAGGAGAAAGTCCACGGGTTGCTCAGACAGCACACAGTGGTGCTGGGCATGTGGAGTTGGGGTAGATGACTCATGCCACAGTGGGTCTATAGGGCTGGGATGGGGACCCAGATCCACAGCAGCATGGCTGCACAGGAGGCCAATTCCTTCCTGCTTTAGCAGGTCTCTCTCAGACGCTGCCTCCTTGGGAGGGAACCATCGCTTGCGACATCTCTGCGTTTTGTAGCACAATGAGCCCCTGTCAGGAGCCTTCACTTACTCCAGTACCAAAATACAGGGGAACCACAAAGAAGAACTGTAGTGTTGCAACACCATTGTGCTGTCACAAGCCATCTCAGCTAAAAATAAACTGCAGGGACAGACTGGCAGCCTCAACAAGCATCAGACTTTCTTTCACCAAATACCGTAAGGAAGACACCCATCAAGAAGACCGACTCAAGACAGGGTACAAATAGCTTCCAACACTGAGAATAGTTTCATTTTTTGCCCCTCTTCTGAGTGTAAGTCCCTTCTAGCCCCTCTCCTGCTCCTCTGTCCTGAGCAAGTATCCTGGAGCCTCTGGGATTTCTCCAGAAACTCTTCAATTTGAAGATTTTTTTTTTCCCCTCCTCTCATCACTTCAGGGTATTTCATGTAGCCCTGGGAGGGTAAATCCTGCTGTGGTGAAAGCAACAACCCTCACCTCTGTTTTAAGTTGAGTTCAAGTGAACTGTGAGCCCTGGTTCTTAGCTCCTGCCTTCATGTTTTGCCATGAGATGCAAGCTTTGCAGAGCTTTGCAGGGAGAGGGGGAACCAGCCTTGCGGAAAACAGCCCGCAGACAGACAAAGGCTGGCAACAAAGCCCAGCGAGCTGTTTTGTCTGAGCCCGGACTGCTCCATCTCCGGCTCTTGCCAGGACTGGCAGCACTCAAAAGCCAGGCGAGTTTTCTCAGCTGATCTTGCTTTAGTCTTACCAGGTTATCTGAAGTTCAGCTCACCCCCGCTGCCCCTGTGTGAGCTGAACAGGGTGTGATATCCACCCTGAATCGCAGCTGTGCCGGGCTGCCCACAGCACACCCTCCTGTTGCTTGTGAAAAACTGTGCTGGGCAGGTTCCTATCAGCTCCTCTCTTTTTCAGCTGAGCTGGAGAGAGCAAAGCTGTCCTGTGATGCTCCTGAGGACACTTTTGCAACGCTGCCCAGTATGCGTCAGACCCAGCCCCGCTGCAGCCAGCAGCTTCCCACAAGACCCAACACAACAGCTCCCAATTTCGAGGCCACGCTGTGCACCTCACTTATACAAGATTTTTCCTTTCCTCTCCCTACACTTTCTTTTCAGTGTTTTCCAGGTCTGTGAGAGAGCCTAAGAGGCTGGAAACAGAAAGCTGGATGGTTTTCCCTCCCTCTCCCCCAAATGCAGAGGTGGGATGTAGCCTTGCAAGACCTGCCAGCTTCTGCAGGAAGCTGCTGCTGGGCTCAGCAGGAAGTCTGCCATCCACCTTCCTTGGTCCTGACATCCTACAGAGCTGGACACTGGGATGCAGTACAGAAGTTGGATTTCATCCATCTAAAATTGATGAGGGGGGCTGGCACAGCCCTCACACCAGCCCTGGCTCCAGCACATCCCCATGAACCCCCTCGATGGCAGCAGTGACATCCCCAGTTCCCCCTTACTGGGCCTGGGCATATGTGGCCAAGTGACCAAAAGGAGCCATCTCTTTCCTGCTCACTTTGTCTGCTTTGTGTCCAAAGCAGCCACACTCAGGCACTCAATGCACAGTCACCGAGCTGTGCCCAGGAGGAAATTCCCCACCCTTCAGCCTCCTGCTTTGCCTTTTGGCCTTTTAAAAAGACTTGGACCAAGTAAGGGGACAGGATGCTGGCACGCAGAGATAAGAGCAGGCTGCAGGTGGCAGGGAACAATGCTTTTTCCTCTAGCATCAAGCAGGCACGGAGCCCATGGGGCAGGTCAGGCTGCGTTCCCGTGCCGCCCGGACACAGGCAGTCCTGCTGTGGGGAGAGGTGGTGCTCAGTCCCCAGGCAGCCCCCATGGCAGGCACTATGGACACTTTGTCCTCAAGGCCAGCTGCAAAATTATGGGCTGGCCTGTGCTGTTATGGCGTGCAGAGAGCTGGAAGAGAAAATGTTCTTCATCTGCCCTCATGCAGCATGTCTCCCTTACCAGTACAGAGCAACGGTGGGAGATGCAATGGTAGGAGATACCCATGGTCCAGATGGATGCCCAGCTGGGAAAATTTACACAATGGGCCTGGTTTCAAGTGAGATCAAGTTCTGGAAAGGTTTTGATTCAGAGATGCCAAACCACTTCAAGTTAAAGCAAATCCAAGGGTTACCTTTTGGCTTGGCTGAGCATGGCACCTCACTTGGACACCACTGAGTGAGGGCAAAGTGTTTCTTGGTGCACAGATCTCTCTGCTTCACGGCTTTGGAGATGCTGGTGGGATCATTTGCAGCTCTGCCAAAACAGTTCATCACCAGAGTCCCTCTTGGGCTGCTTAGCAGGAGGCAGTGCCGGGCCAGAGAGTGTGGGGTGCAGGGAACGGGATCAGACCACCTCCAAAATCTGCTCCCACCCGAATTGCAGTTGGAGCAGGCACAGGCACGAGCTGAGCCAATGTTAACCAAGTGAAAAAGAGTTTTGACTGAGGCCAGTGAACAGCGAGTGAGGGACACACTTTAGCTCCTTGTAACAAACCCCTGGAGCTTCAACCCCATGGAAAGGTTGGCTGTTGTGGAAATAGCTGAAAGAAACAAAGCACAGAAATCAATACGCAGGTCCACCTGTGACCAGTGTGCTTTGAGTCTCATTTCTTCAATTTATTAGCAAATATGGATCCAGAGCAGTCCTGAGGAGAAGGACTTGGGGGCACTGGTGGATGAGAAGCTCAACATGAGCTGGCAATGTGCACCCACAGCCCAGAGGCCAATAACCGTGTCCTGGGCTGCACCCAGAGCAGCGTGGGCAGCAGGTCCAGGGAGGGGATTCTGCCCCTCTGCTCCGCTCTCCTGAGACCCCACCTGCAGGGCTGCCTCCAGTGCTGGGGCAACCAACAGCACAAGGACATGGAGCTACTGGAGCCAGTCCAGAGGAGGCCACAGGATGATCCGAGGGCTGGAGCACCTCTGCTGTGAGGACAGGCTGAGAGAGTTGGGGCTGTTCATCCTGGAAAAGAGAAAGCTCTGGGGAGACCTTCTAGTGGCCTTCCAGTACCTGAAGGGGCTCCAGGAAGGCTGGGGAGGGACATTTCACAAGGGCAGGGAGTGACAGAACAAGGGGTGATGGCTTTAAACTGGAAGAGGAGAGATTGAGATGAGATTTGAGGAAGAAATTCTTTGCTGTGAGGGTGGTGAGACACTGGAACAGGTTGCCCAGAGAAGCTGTAGCTGCTGCTCCCTGGAAGTGTTCAAGACCAGGTTGGATGAGGCTTTGAGCAACCTGGTCTAGTGGAAGGTGTCCCTGCTAATGGCAGGGGTGTTGGAACTGGATGAGCTTTAAGGTCCCTTCCAAACCAAACCAGTCTGTGATTCTACGATTCTGTGACTATTAGAAATACCTCAGTCCTGTGGGGGATTTGGGAGTGAAACTGCCCTGGCTGGGTCAGACCTTCAGAAAGGTGCAGGTAGCGATGGGGCAGGACCAGGCTCCTGTCTCCCCATGTGTGGTTGCTGAGCTGCAGCCAGCCTGAAAGGCAGAGCAGAAGACTATAAAGCCACATGCAGCTGATTACGCCTTTCACTCACCTTCATTTGCTGATTGCAAGGCCGGGAAGGAGGGAAGCAGACGGTACAATTAAAGCAGCTAAAGGCTGTTGTCAGAGACACAAAGCAGAGATGCGGCTCCCCCACCTCCCGGCTGGTCTGTTATAACCTGGTCCTCTGAGACCTCTGGGGACAGACAGAAAACCACAGCCTGATGGTGTTGAGCAGCATCAAGTCCTTGGTCCTGGGATGTGCCTTTTGCAATGTTCCTGGAAGAAAACAAGGCTGGAGCTGCAGCCCCCTGCCACGGGATGAGTTACACCTCGCTCGTGAAGCAGGGTCCTGGTCTGGGGCAAAGCTCCTTGGGTGTCGGGGAGAGCGACGGGCTCTGGTTTGAGCAGAGCTCAGCACCTCCCAGATTGCCTATAGAAACACCACAGTCCTGCAGACACTCCTTGGGGTTTGGTATTTTTTCAATCAGCAAACAGCTCAGCCTGACTTTTTCCTGTTTCTGCACAAATGCTTAAAATTCTCCTGAAATGGCCTTTTAAAATTTTCCATTTTAAACACAATCTGGAAGGTAAAAGAAAAAAAGAAGCTGTGTGTAACCGAGACGGACAGCGTTGGCTGGTTATAGGATTTCTGCTGCATCATTGTTATATTTGGCTCTTCCTAATGTCAATAACTATTGTGCTATTAAGGCTGCATTAAAAAGATAAAAAAGGAACCAGACAAGGACAGTTCAGGCCAAACTTTGGTACCGTTGAATTGGTCAAATATACAAAGCAGCTGCTTTAAAGTCCAGAATCAATATTTTCACATCACACCGGTGCACAAAACACAAACCAGAGCAATTAGGAAGGTTTTGACAGAATTTTCTTTGGAAAGTCCTGGCTGGGCTCAGGCAGCCCTGGGAGGCTGGGCTGGCGAGGAGTCAAGGCTGCAGGAAACCTTTACAGGAGTTTTGGGCAGGGAAATATCCAAGTGTTTTACAGCTCCACAGCTATTTGAGCCAAAGTGGAATTTGCTGGGCTACAACTATTTTCCACTGGATCTACTGGGAACTGTCGCTGCTATTCTGTGGGATAAATTTGGTCCTGTGATGACTTGAATTTCCTCACATGAAGAAAAACATTTCCCACTAGTTTATGTGTCCTAAAATATACCAAGAAGAGGAAAGCCATGCCAGATGGTGCAGGGCAGATAGTAACCCTGTCACTTGCACCCCGTGTTATCCTCCTGGCTGACTGCTCTGCCAAACAAATGGTTCTGTGGGGATGAGAAGTTGTTACGCTGCCGCATGAAGAGTAAATTACTGCTTTGTGAGAAAAAGCAGCAAGGTTAGTTTGTCAGATATAACTTGTTTCTGTTAGGAAGGAAAAGCTCAAGCCAAGGAGCTTCTCTCCACAAAAGCAAAATTTGTAAAGTAATTCATGCCAGCAAGTTCTGATCAAAGTGAGTTTAAGATGAATAGAGAATCTCTCCGTATACAACATGTATATGCACATGAATACCATGTCTCAACTGCTCTCTAGCTCCAGGAGATAGGAAGGTGGGGCAACAGTAAGAAAAGCTGGATTCATCCAGATGGAAGCCAGCACAGCACACAGACAGCTGGTTTCAGAGGAGAAAAAGGAAAAAAAAAATATCAGAAAGAAAAAAAGCCCTGAGATTGAGAGGGATGCTCAGTGCCTTGGTGCTGGGCTGAGTTTGCTTTTCCTTGTTTAAGATAATCTTTTATTGGTTCATTATTGTAATTTGAGTAAAAGTCCTTGAACACAAAATTGGAGTGAAATCTTAGACTCTGCGAGCAAAGCCCACTTGGCAATGGTTTTCCAGGGGCTGCTTTTGCCTGGATGGCTCCTGAAGGAGAGACAGGCTCTCCAGCAGCTTCAAGCATCCTCACTGGGAAGGGAGGACACCGCTAAGTCAGGGACACGAAAAATCCCTCAAGTCCAGTGCTGAGCACCACAAACTGCTCCAGGAAATCACCATCCCATGAAGATGACCCAGTAGCTCAGGTACCCAGTACCAGGCTGAATACAAGGTGATGTGAGAAAGGCAGAGGTGAGCCCCAAATACACCCCCCAGAGCCACTCTCTGATGAGGTCGAGCAGTTCCTCACCCCAGCCTGCAACACCCCAGCACGTCCTATTTATACACCCTGCACCCTGTAATTGCCTCACTGGGAGCTTTAATCAGCTGCAGCATAAATACAGGGGTGCAGTGAAGTGATGCCAGAAGGAAGGTGGCCTCACCTTGCTCAAACTCCCAGATGGTGGGGGAAAGGAGTGGGGAGAAAAAGGGGCTGTCTAGGGTGGCCAACACTTTGTGTGGGGCAGGGAGGGAAGAGCTGCAACCCCCCCATCAGCCCCAGGCCCTGATGGCAGCTCTTGGAAGCTGCAGGAGTGTGACTGCAGCTCTCAAAATGTCTGCTCTGCATGCCAGCCTCACCAGCATATGACAACGGCCCAAGGGTGGCTGGGAACTCCACGTGTGGTTTCATCTGGGTTAGGGCACATCCAAAGTTTGGGCACACTCCTGCTGGGATGGCCTGTGAACTGGCTGAGGGACCTCTGCCCCAAGGAGGGCAGTGATGAATCATGGTCCTGAGGACCTCATCTCTTTTGTCTCATGGAGGGGTGAAGAATGAGACACCAGGCATGTCCACACACATGGTGTTTGGGCCCATTTCAGGGTGGATTGAGCCTCTAGGATAATCTCCCCTCACTCCTCAGAGATATTTTGCTCACAGAGCACGATGGGAGCCATCCAGGGTGCTATAGAGAGCAGAGATGTCCCAGGAGAGATTTAACTGAGGAAAACCTGTATATTCTGCAGTTTCCTGTCCACACCCACCCTTGGCTTCTTGGGCAACTCTAGTTACCTGGTTTTCCCTATTCCTGTTCCAAAATGACGAGGATTGATTTGCCAGTTGGAGCTGATAGGGGTGTTGAAGAGGCCGGGCTGACTCAGTGCAGAGGGCTGTGGCTCATGCTGGAGGGTGGATTTCACCCAAGCCCTTGCTGCCTGTTCCTTGCAATGCCAAAGGCACCAGCTCCGAGTTGCGCAGCTGCTGCTCCATTGCCGGCATCCAAATCGGCGAGGAGGTGCCACTGGGATCAGTGGTGCTTTGCAGTAATAACTTGGATCTGCAAACCAAGTGCAAGAAGGAGCAGAGCACCAAGGATTGGTGATGCCAACATGCAGGGTGGGTGGGCAGGAGCCAGAAACATGCTGGGTGCTGCGGCTAAAGTCTGCTGGGATGGTGAGGCAGAGCCCTCAGTCAGCTCTGACATGCGCCTTGGGAAGGCAATGGGGATGCCAAGCCTGGCCAGCTAACAGGACCGAGATGGAAGTCAGCTGGAAGTACATGTGTGTTTTGGACTTGATGATATGAAAGGTCTTTTCCAATCTAAGCAATTCTGAAATCCCAGTGGTGTGCTAACAGAGCTTGGAAACGCCCAGCAGGTCAGGAAATGAACCATGGTATGCCGGGAAGGGGAAATGGAGGGTCAAAGTAGTAAAAAGCTCTGATAAGAAGGGCCTTGTAATCAGAATAAATATTGAGTGATTCAGCAACAGCTAATCAAGGAAGGAGTAAAGTTACTTCTCGCAATGTTTGACTTGCTGGCTGTGATGGTGCAACAGCCTCAGACAAAGCGAGGCAGCAAACGCAGCGAGCAGGCGGCTCCCCCATTGCCACGGCACCTGCTCAGCTTCTGTAGTGGGGACTCCAGAAAAAACTGCCTCTGGGCTTGCTTCAGCTAAAAAGGTACCTTCTGCTGTGGCAAACACGGGTCTCCATCCCACAGGGGTGGCAGCAGCACTCAGCATTGGCCGTCAGGCAGGAGGACATGACCAACAGCCGGGTTGTTTGCTGCATGTCCCGGTAGATAAATACCGCTGGCAACCCACGTTACCTCACTGTGGATGTTGCAAGAAACGCAATCCCTCCGAGCCAAGCCTTGTGACAGGGGCCAAGTGGCAGCTCAATGTCCTGACAACCTGTGTTATTTGCTCACACGGGGCAGGACTGCCTTTAGCCCTCACTTCACAGTGCTGGGGTGCGGTACCCATGATGCTCACACTACCTTGGCTCTAGGCTCGGCAGCTGGGTCAGTGGCTGGCATGGCTATTGCCTTTTATCCCCTCAAAATCCCCACAGCAGGTAGGAGAGGGGTCACTCTCTCAGACTTCCCTGGAGAGGCACCAGGAGATGTCACATAATGCTCTACATAGGGCTTTGCTGGGCTCAGGCTTTGAAAAGATGATGGTGCTTGAGGTCATGGGTAGGCTTGCCATTGCCATTGCCAAGAATACAGGCTTGGAGCCGAGGCTAAGCACCTCCCTTCAGAAATGCAGACCTCTTGAATGAAACCTAAAGCTGCAATGGAAGAAATCAAACAGGAAAAAAAAACAACCCAACCCCAGCACTTCCCAAAACCATGACCCAAAGTATACTTCTGAAAATGCAGGCTCTCACCCTGTATGTAAAACACATGCATGCTTCTGGATGACTCCACCCTCTCACTTGCAGCTCAGCCATCATTTCACAATACCCAGCTGGCAAAGAAATCTTCATCTTTCCTAGCAGAGACAGATGGCAGCTGGGGGTCTCCAATGTGCAGGACTCTCCAGCCCCTTTGCTCTTGGCTATAGCAGATGGACCGTGGCTTGCAGGAAGGTTGGCAGGACACCTCTGGTGCCTATGGAAAATCAGCAAAGTTCAAGGGGAAAAGTAGCCAAAACAGCAAGAAATAAAATGGTGATGGGTCATATGGATGCCAACACCATGATATGGTGGAGATAGAGGAGGTTCCTTGATTGCAGGTCTTTCCATGCTCCCTGTGCCCTTCCCACCCATTGTGCCAGTGCAGGTGGCTGGGAGAGCCCAGCAGAGGGGTGCCGTGGTGGGGCTGGGCTGTGTGTGCAGTGGGGCTGAAAGCTGCTCTGCCAGAGCAACATGGGAAGAGTGGGAATAATTCCCTGTGCTGAGAGCACCTTTCAGGGGAAAAAGTATCTCCAGCCCCACTCTGGTGCTGAGCTCCACTCTGGTGCTGCTGGTACCAGTGGCAGAGTGGGCTCCTGGCTATGCCATCACCAAAGCTGGTGTTTCAAAACCATGGCAACACTCTGCTCACACGACACAGACCCACAGCAGACATATCCCTAACCAGATGGGCAGAGCTGTGCTTATTTACACCAACTTCCAGCACTGACCAAGCACAGGAGCTTGGCAAACTGGGTAAATCAACAACAAACAACCCCTCCAAACCAAAACACAGGCACAAACAGTGATAAAATTGACTTTTCAGCAATCAGTTTTATACTTTCTCCTTGGTACCACACTGTTCCTCCCCAAACAGGGAGCTGAAATGCCCCTGGAGGATCACAGATGGGCAAAACCACAAAAGGATAAATGAGACAATACAAAGTTCATGTAGGTACTGAGCAAGGCATGTCTGTAGGCTTGCATGACTTAACATGGCTTTGCAAAGACTTGTCCAGTGATTGACCAACCTGCAAGTGCCAAGGTGCAGTTGAACATGACCTGCTAACCAGACTAGTGAGAGATGGAAAGTCCCTCCAAGACCCGTAGTCACTGGCTAAGAAGGAGGGAAAAAAAAACAAGCAGAGGATTTTACAACCCCTGAGAGCCCAGTTCATGGGACAAAAATGCATGGCCCTGCTGTTGTCCAACCATTTGAGCTTCCCCATCAGCATAAGTCAAACATCATTGGGGTTACAGCAGCCACCACTGACTGCAGTTCCTGCAGCTGGTGATGCTTGGTGCTGCTTTGCAGCTGGGGTTCATCACTGCAGCTCTAGCACCTCACCTCCCAACCCACTGTACCCCCCCAACCACCTTCAGTGGCTTTGCCAGCAAAGAGTGAGAGCAGTAAGTGGGACTTGGTGCAAGTCCAAGAACACGTTACCAACACACTGGTCAGCATGCGGGGAAAACACAAAAGGTTTGTCATGGGCTTCATGCCACGGGCACTTGCTGTTAAACTGACTCTACATTGAGATGTTGTGATCCACTGACAGAGTCACTTGCCCATGGGAAAACAGGTAGTGAAACACCGTGGACCTGCCAAGGAAGCCAACAGCTCTAGCAGCCCAGCCAGAGCTCGGTGAAGAGCTGCTGCCATGCTGCACACCACCCTGAGACCGCCCAGCACCTGGTCCAGCTACCGTGGCCACTTTCCCTGCCCACATCCCAGCCCCAACTGGCCGCCCGGGCTCCTTGGCAGTGCAAGAGCCATGGCCCGTTGCATCATCCTCACTCCACCTCCCTGGGGCAAGTCTCCACCAGCCCCAAACCTGGCAGCCTCCCCTGGGGGATCTTCGCCAGCTGGTCCCAGCCAGCCGAGAGGAGCTGGGGCAACGTTTGCCCCATGTCCTGGAAAATACTCAACTTTTCTAATCATTTGCCAAGACCTTTCCCAGTTCCTGGTGAGCAGCACCAGTTCCTGGTGCTCTCCTGAGACAGAGAGGGAACACCCTCCTTGAAGACCTCTGTGCCAGCTCCTGCCTGCTTGCAAAGACTTGCCTCAAAGGGATGGCGTTGATGGGTTTTCAAGTGCCTGGAAAGGGTTGCTATGGGCACATATTCAGCTTTACCCATTGCAAGGGAGATGGTTTTACTCAGATTCCTGGGAGATCAGAAGTGGAGCAATTAGCCTCTGAGGAAAGGATGGAGAGGTGAAGGTTGAAGGGCAGGGCAGTTGTTTCTCAGCAAAGCGTGGCCTGGGTGCTGCTGGGAATGCCTCAGTAATACTGTGAGAGAGAAGCTGGTCCAAAAAAGGTAGCTCCCCTTGGGCTGGAGAGAACCCAGAGATGCTGCACCACCTTCTCCACAGCCTTTCTCCTGGGCTAGGAGGCATTGCAATGCTCTCCATTCTCCTGGCTACCTGGCAGAGCCACAAGCCAACACAGCAGAGTCTTAAAAGCACATGCAAACCCCCTTCGTATAAAAACAAAGTCATCAAGAGCTTCTGGCCTGAGGGAGTCCGTGAACTCCCCCGGTGAACAGGCGGTACCAGAGCCAGCTAAGGACCACGGGGCACCCAGCTGTGTCTCAGGGCATGCAGACAGAGGAAGTGAAGCCATCACTGGACATCACTATATTGCACCCACAATTTTTTTTGGCCTTCCTTTGTGGGCTTTTCTATTTTTGACCTTGCATCTAATCACATAAGCTGCTTTCCAGAGTGACTACAGCATTTGCAGCTTTCATTGACTTCCTCCAAAAACGAGAGTGAGAATTGCCAAGAGGGAGATGCCAGAGCCACACTCGCTTTGACATGGTGTATTCACCTGGACAGTCCATGGGCTTCAAATAATGCCAGGCAGGCAGGCAGCTGGGCGAGCAAAGGGCTAGCAGCGCCCAGTTGGCATCTGCCACCGCTTATTTTGCTGCTGACTAAGCAGCAAAATATCTGATAAAAAAAAAGAGAGCTGTTTTGTTTACCACTCTCTCCATGCAGCACAAGCTGAAGTAGAAAACCAAATCACTCTCCACTCCACAATAACCACTGGGTGTTGGTTTTTAAAGAGCATCTCACCATGACCTTGATGGCCCATTTCATGCGAGGTGGCATGGAAGGGAGCCCAAAGGTGAAAAGGCTTAATTAGCAACACTTGAAGCTGATTACTACAGCACATATATAGGATGACCTGCATCAACTATCACTTAGCATGGTAATGACTAAGTACAGCATGTGGTTTAAATATCTCCCTAATGCTAAAGCTAAATGCACCTATAGCCCCAACCCTCTAATGGATGGATTCTAAATATGATAGATTAGTTTTCCATCTCATTATATATATCTAATCAGGGGATGAGGGCGTGTATACTCTCAGACACATGGTTTTTCATTTCTACTGCCCTACAACAGCAATTAAAAGAAAATTACTTGTCTACTGGGGTTTGTTGCAAGGCTTATCTTGCATCCTATCTCAGAAAGCTGCTGGATTCAGAATCTTGCTTCCATGTGGACACCAAGATTTAGAAATGCAGGTGTTGCCTGTGTGACCTTTGCCTGATGACCAGTCAGCTCATGGGCAGCAGAGCCCAGCAGGAAAGGCTGGAGAGCAAGGAGCAGGGGAAGGTGGGAAGGTGGAAAGGTCTTGGCACAAACAGCAGCTTAGGCTTCAATTGTCGATTCTCTACGAGGATGCTCATTTAGATATTGCCTAAAAGAAGTTTCCTGATTCCAGCAACCAGCTGTACAAGGTGCCTTTTCCTGTGGTCACCATGCCCAACTGCAAGGTCATGCACACCAGGCAGGCTCCACTCCCCTAGGAGCTGCTCACTATGGCCCCAGCCTGAGGACACGAGTGGGTGGAGGACTAAGGCAAGTCCCTGAGTGACCTCATGTGCATCTTCCAGCCCAGCTGAGCACTAATAAGCTTGATGCATTTAGGCTTTCACTCCAGGTATGGGTAGCTCCAGACACCTCCTTGCTCATGCCTTGTCTCTGCCTAGGAACCAGTTTCCAAAGCAGGATGCCATGGGCCAGCTGACCAATGTTGAACTCCAGTTGCTACTCGGGGCTCCTAAGCCATTTTTTAGCACTCAGGAGTCTCCACGATACACTCGTGCTCCACCAAAACTGAGAAACATCTACACAAGGTCACCCCAGAATTTCACCACCATCACCAGGCTGCCTGGGGACCTCCCTCTGGCCCAGGAGGCATGTCCCTTCCTGCCAGGAAGATAGAGCATCCACCCATTCCTCCCAGCCTCTCTCCCAGGGCCTGGCTGAAACAGGAGAGAAGATGTCACCAGCTTCTTGCCCAAGAGGAACAGAGGATCACCCAGATCTAACAACCCTCTGCTGTTAGCATGGTCATGAGTACTTCACTTCCTCTGTGTTTCACCCAACATAGAGGCTATGGAGCCAAAACAAAAGGCCCAGGTACCCTTATGGTCACGCTGGCTGGTCCAGACCAATGCCAGTAGGTCTATACGTGGACAGAGTAATTCACCACGAGGAGATGAGCCACGGTATAATGTTGTCATTTTCCACTCAAGTGTCCCAGGCACCGATTGCAGTGTGGAGATTTTCCATCTCAGACAAATTACCAGGCTCCAAGGAAACAGCTGAGAGACAGCCCCGTTTTGGTTACAACATCTTCACCAGATCAGCACCAGCAGAACTCCCCTCTGCATGCACGAGGGAAACGCCTGCCGTGGGCAGGAGACTCGGGGCCACGGCAAATTGTCACAGTGCAAGGAAAATTAAAGGAGTCAGGGTAACAGATTAGAGAAGGCATCCCAAAGTAGCAGGGGAAATTCTTGCTCATTAGAAGCAAAAACAAAAGACAGCCTTCAACTGCAAGGGTGTAATTTAGACCCAGGCTCAACGTGGCAATTTTCATGGGTCCACAGGGAGCCCTGGTGAGACTCAGTGATGAAGGTTCCCACAAGTAAAAGGATTTTGCTGAAGTCCAGGCCTAGCTGAGCAGGTTTAAAGGTCACATTTGCCTTCCCCCCCCCAGTTAAAACTGAGTTTTAAGCTACTGAGATTAGCATTTGAAAAGGAACGTTATCCTGTGACATTTGGCTCACTTGACCAGTTTCCTTAGGCAGCTGGAGACAGGTTTCCTCCACTGTCCAGGGAAGTGGCAGAAACACAGAGCTGAACAAAACCACCACCCTGCCTTCTCCCTGGAGAAAGGGTTAGCAATGAGAGAGAATAAAGGGCCTAAGTGGCAAAGAGAAAGGTTGCCCCAAGGAGAGCAACATGTTCAGATATGTCTATCAGATAACAATACTTCAGCTCAAGCCCCAGAGTGTGTTCACAGAGCTTAAAAATAATGGTGACTCAGCTCTAGGTGAAATACTCACCTGTAATACTGCTCTCCTGCCTCAAGTCAGAAGGTTTGAGATACCGATGGTCTGGCCTTCACTCCAAGTTTGGGAGAGACGAACACCCCAGAAGCTAGAGGAGACATCAACTGGAGTCTTGTTGGCATTTGCAAACCAAACGACCCAGTTCTTGGAGTGAACGTGACAGTATGTTTTAATCTAGAAGAAATCTGTGGTTAGCACCAAACTCTAATGAAGGTTCCTAACACCCTCTTTCTTCTAGACTCTGCATCTGGGAAAAGAAGGAAAGACTTCTGTGCAGAAGGTATCTCTGGGCACTAGGAGGCCTGGAACTGCTTACCATCTGAGTCTAGGGGCAGGTAAGATGAAGATATATAAAACTGCTTCTCACTCCCAGTCCAATCACAGCACACCTCAGCTAGTCTCCAATAATGGCTTTAATGACAACTCTTGCAATCTTCTTCTGTCTTGGCATATGTGGTGGCTATGGTGGTGGCGTTGCTATTGTTGTCTGAAGATCTGTACACCTTGTTCCTCGACTCAAGTGAGATGAAGGTGAAACACATTTCATTTAAGAAGAAACAGTTTTAGTTCTCACTGTTGTAGAAAAAGTGAGGCCCTGACCCCAGTCCACGTTAAAAGTTTGGAAGTGAGAAACCAGGTGAATAATAAACCCCTCATTTGGTGGAGGGGGGAGGGAAGCACTGGAGGAACTGAGTCACTGGTTCTGAGCAATTCTGAACTCGCTGCTAAAATCTCTCATCTCCACTTTTATGAGACCTGTTGCCAACAACAGTTGTGGGAGCTGAGAGTTGGAGCAGGAGAGCTGACACCACAGGCAAGTTAAAACTCTTTCAGGGCTAAAACCTTCACACTGACATGTTACCAGTGGGAGCCCACACAGAGAAGCGTCTGTCTCTGTCTGACCCAAGCTTGTTTCAAGCTTCCTTCTTGGGATGAAAAGGTTTGGGGATGTTCCTTGGCAATTCTGCCTGGCAGCTTTTTGCCATAATGGTTTCTAACTCCCACCATCACTGAGACCTGTGGTCCCCAAGTCTCCTCAATCAAACCACCCTCATCAAGGCAAAGGCATCTGCCTTCCCCAGTGTGGATGGGGGCAGAGATGAAAGGGCAACTTTCTCACGTGCCTACAGGCGTCCTTAGGCACTTCTAAAATATACTCCACCCTCTTGGTCACAGCCTAGAGTTGTGACTCCATTCCTTAGAGGACACCCTCCTGTCCCTTCTTTTTCTAGCTTCTAACACAAGACATGAGAAGAGAGATAGCCTGACCTTCTCACACAACATCCAGCTGTATATGGACACCAGTGGGACACTGGCTATATAGAGTCCCCATCACTTCATTCAGGACCAGAAGATGCCCAGGTAGCCAACTACCAATACAACTGATCATTCTTCCATGCTTTTTGACCTCCTGTTCTTCCTACAGGCTTGGCCTCCATCAGCAGGACACTTCCAGAGGGCGATACAGAGTGCTGTGCCCAGGGGAAGGCAGGACGGGCAGCGGGGTGGGTGGGGAATGGCATCACGGGCTGCAGAAGGCAAAAGGTGACCGGCCTGTGTGAGGGCTGATGCACAAGTTCAGAAATGCTGCTGAACAAGCCCTACTCACAGCGACTAGACAGCGTGTAAACACCTTCCCCAGCCTTCCTCTTCTCTTTCTTCACTCCTGTGCCTCCTGTTTGCTGCATGCCCTGTTACATGGGGTTGGAGACAGGGAGACAAGGGACAGCACTGTGGTGACTATACATAAAGAATAGGAAAAGGTGAAAAAATGCATAAAACCCTTGCCCTCTGTTCTTATACTTTTTTCACCCATCTCTTGGTGCTTGGTGTTCTCCTCCAAGCTCCAATGCCTGGCTTCACATCAATGAAGAGACCCCAGCTTTCATCTAAAAAAAATTATAATTACACGACATTCCAGCTACTATTGATGTGGAGAAGAAGTGCAGGTTAGAATCAGAAATATTCATAATCCAGATGCTAAAAAAAAAAAAAAAGGAAAAGGCTTTGACATTTATTATTTTGGAAAGCTCGTGATTTCTGCATGAGCCATGATTTTCACACAACCTGACTCATCATTTCTGAATGCTTTGGTTTGGCAGCCCTGTATATATTTAGTAATACAAACCTTGACTTGCAGCTTCCAATGAGAATCCTAATGGCATGATAAGACAGATTTTCATCTCATTCACGTCATTTTCAAATATTAGGAAATTTACTTAACAGCAAGAGTTGTAAAAGCTGTGAAATGGTCTCCCTGGGGAGGAGCAGAAACCTCCTGACTCCACACAGCTGAACAAACCAACAGAGAACAGGCAGCGGCGAATGGCTCTCTGCTTTCTGGCCAAGGGACAGAGCAGATGATCCCAGACACGTTTTCCTCTTCATTTCTCCTGGCTCTGGGCACTGCTAATCAAATCCTCATACCACAGTTCCTGAAGCCTCTCTCATATCCAACTGGAGAAACAGCAACTTCTGCAGGAGGAGCACACAGCTTCAAGGGAAAAGACTGTTGCAAACCATTTAGGACTTCACAAGGAGTAAGGAACCTGTGCCAGTCTTTGAGAATGCATTCAAAGCATCTTCAGCCAGCAGTTAGAAGTGCATTTTTTACATTAAAATCCCTTAGGCACTTGGAGTCTGTGAGATTTTTTTTTCCATTGCCTATCAAGCAGTGGTATTAAAAACGATGTCTTTGGCAGCACAGCCAGCCTGAGTAGATGCAAGATGATTTTCCTCTATTCATTCTAGACCATCTGCTTCTTACCCTCAACTTTCAAAGGCCTTGAATGAGACGTAGGCCACTGAATTTTACAGCTAAATTTCATGAACCTCTTTGAAAATGAAAGGATTGCACAGAACACAAATTTAGAGACATCAAAGGGACCTTCCCTTTTCTTGCAAGCACTAAAAGCAGTGCAAAGGGAACTCATTACAATTTGCTCTATTGCCAGTTTTCACACTGGAGCAAATACCAACATTTTATGCCTTAAACCTTACAAACTCATTGCTGCCAGCTTAATATACTCCTAAAGCCATGACCAAATTAATAGACTAAAACCATCTTGCATCCACTCAGGCAAGCCATGAAGGCAAAAGAGCTCACAGGCCAGCTCATGAAAAAACCCTGCTTTGTTTAAAATAAATAAATAATTCAAAAAAAAAATTCTTTACATATACAATAGCAGTGTAAACACTAATTCAGCTTTTCCAAAAGCAAAGCTATTCCATAGATATTTTTTAATGAGCTGATCTTCATCCAGGCTGCTGACAGAGTCTGGAGGGAACACCACCGAAATGGCAGCTCCTACTAAAAAGTATGTGAGAGTTCAAGGATCTTGACCCAACGCGGCCGGCTCAAGATCTGCTGACTCAAGTGGCTGAAATCGTTATGCAGACATGTGAGTTCCAGGCAGGCAATGGAGGGGAAGAGTTGCCCTAAATTATGAAGCAAGATTCAAGTGAAATTATGAAAATTAAGGAAATTACTTTAGGGCAGACTATCAGCTCCTAGTCCAAGCATGGATCTGCACAGGAGCTTTGCAATGAGGGTGATGGTAGGGTGGAGTGACTGACGTCACTTGAAATCAAGGACAAGTGAAGCTGGGGAAGAATCTCCTTTTGATATTTGACCCCTGCCCCATCAAGCCAACAAGCCCTTGGCCAAAGCAGGTACAGGCTGGCCAGGGTAGGAGGTTTCCTGCTCCCTTAGACACTGTTTATATCTTCCAGAGATCTACAAGCTGTCTGATTTACAGTTCACAAAAATCCTAACAGAGCACCTCCAGAGGCGTCTCAGTTTCCATTCCCCAAGCTTTCAGCACATGCATTGGTGGGTTTTGCTACACCAATGAATGTCTCCAAAGGTGACTATTGCACATTCTTCATAATGTCAGTGGTGTAGGCAAAGCTGCTCAGATCCCAGGGCCATGGAGACTGGATGACATTTTGATGCTGAAGGCAACACTATGGCACTAGCTTCTCCAGCATGAATGATTCCAGGAGGTCTCCAGAGCCCCAAGGAATAACACAGCCGACGAAACCCTGGGAGGATACCAACATGCTGACAAAAAAGTGTGTCACTTACTGTTCTCCTGCCCTGATCTCCAGGGAAGGAGAGGTCATTCATAATCCTCAACAATGGGAGAGTCAAAAAGCTGTCAACACAAAATTCATAGAAAGTTCTGGTGCTCCAAGTAGAGAGGGCTTGGGTGGGAAGGGGTATCACTTGTATGCAGATCTCAGCTTTGATTTCTTATTTCTAACTTAGTCTCACAGAAGATCAGCACATACATACTGGTGGGTCTCTGCTGAAATGGGGGTTGTACCCATATAATTTCCTTTACAAAAGCTTATGGTCCCTGATGTCACCTCCACAGCTACAGTGGTGCAAGGTCTGTGCAGACGTGTCTCTCTCTGCTGCTCCTCACCCTTCTCTCAAGTTAAAACATGTGACTAGCACTATACAAACATGATCAGTTTGGAAGATGTTAGAAATCCTTCTTCTCCAGTAATTCATATCTGCCCAAGGAGGAGGCCACAACCCTGACATACAGCTTCAAGACTAGCAAGGAGCGCAAAGTTGTGCCATGGAGCTACAGAAAAAATCATCCAAACTTCCAGAAGAGCAGAAACACAACAGAATCATCTCCTTGAGTGTCTGGTTTCTATAAATCACACTGAAAAATTGTCTCAGTCTGCCTGTAGCTGAGGCTTGAGGCTGCAACTGATAAGAAGTGCCCTGGGAGTAATAAGCCCTTAAATCCAAACCAAACCAAGTCACCCTATATCTGAGATAAGGTTTATCATTCTCATGGGAGAAACTTCTCCTTTTGTGTTACCTGTTGGCCAACAATTCTGCTCTCAAGCAGCTTGCCAGCTCTGTGGCTCCCATCACAATAGTGCTACAAATAATTTAAGTGCTACCACTTTGGATGAAAATTTTAATGAGGCACTAAACCCACAAAAGGGGCTCTGTAGAGCATAATTAAATAGAATGGGCCTAAATAAACAGAAAGATTTGACAAGTTACATTGTAGTTGAAAACAGCTGGGAGGCAAAGAAAGGAGCACTGAAGATGCATGATGTAAAAAGGCATTTCATAGAATGCAAACACTAACACTTTTCATATCGCACAAACAGTAAAACACTACAAGCACGTTACTTCCCTCTGATTTGGAAGAATCTGTGTGGGGCACAGGGCATTTGGTTTTTTTCCTTCTGCTAGTCAACACAATGAAATATTTCACATGGAAACCCAAACAGTGGCAAAGAGAGCCATTTGTCCTTCGGAAAGAAATAAATACTGCAGAAACAGGTAAAGTCAGTAGGAATATTTGGTTCAGTCAGGCCAAGGGATGCTGGATCACAGCTCCAAAACGCCAGACAGTGCTGAGACTCCTCAAAATAGTCTTGCAAACAAACAGAATTGTAACAAGGCTTTTTGGCTCAGAGCTGCAAGACACTTGTTTCACGTTCACGCCGACTCCTCGAATCCATTGCAAGCGGTGACATTCAGGCTGAGCCAACTAGCTCAGCATTCAATTCTCTGTCTGCATCAGCTATTTACAATATCATCTTTGTTCCACCCCTGTCAATATTTGATCCAAGAGCTGCATAAATCCTACAAACTCAGGAAGGTTTCAATTTCACATTAAGGTAACGTCGCCAGTGGTGCTGCTGTATCGTGTAAAGTCAGTGCACTGTTATTCCTTGAGAATGAAATTTCTGGTAAACTTGGTTTTCATTTCATTTCACCCCAGTCCTCTTGGCAGCCTTTCACCCAAATCCATAGCTATTGCTGCAGTTCTGGGCTTGTGAATGAAAAGTTTCTGAATTCATCTTGGTTTATCATGGGAAGAATTCCTTCTTCAATGGGAGTCAGAATGGGCTCCTCTTTTATAAAATCTGGATCAAAGTTGCTCACGTCATCTTTGGATTTCTGTCAAATGGAAAAAAAGACAAAAGAAAGAGATGTCAGAAGTATGTGTCATCTGCTTAATCCTCGCTCTGCATCTTTAGTCTTGAGTGTAATAAACCATCAGCTCCAGAACCCAGGCTGAGCTTACTGCAAGCTTTTTCTGGGGTTGGACTGGGTGCAGCTGAATGTCCCCACAGAGCCTCTTACAGTGTAAACCCTTTTAGAGCCTCTGCAGGCTTCTGACAGGCAAACCCCTCTCTGATTTAAGTGACACCACCTCTGATGGGTTATGGGCACATAAATCAGTTCCTCTTCTCATGTGGCAGCACAGACCCAGCCACTCGAAGCAGTTATCAGCCGTGTTTCCAATTAGCTGCCTCCACACGGTCCCTCCTTATCTGCAGAGTGTCTCAGCTGGGATTTTGGGGGGTGTACACTTCTCTCTGTGTGAGCCATTAAACTTGCACAATAATGAATTACTGGGCTGTGGGAAGACAAATGGCTCGCCTCCAGGTGCTGGATTCCTTCCTGTGCACCACAAAGTGGGACTGTGTATAATGCATACACACAAACGGGGTTTGTGGCACATTTTGACAAGGTGTGTGTTTTTCCTGCATCCAGGACAAGATGTTTTATTGACACTGAAGTTTAATGTTCCTAGATCCTGTCCAGCTCATGGGAGACTGAACAGGCTCCCTTAGCCTTTGATTCAAGTCAAGAAACAACTCAAGGGCCTGATCTTGAGCTGTCACAGTTTCCCTGAGCACCTGATCCTGCACTCAGTGTGCTTCAGGAAGCAGGACTGGGTTGACCACTGCCACTATGAGTTTGCAGAGTGACAACAGCATGAGACAAAGCCACTCTGAGCAACAATTTCCAAGGCAAGAAAGTCAGAGACACAACCTTGGAATGGCCCTCCATGGAGAGCATCCTTTGGGCTCTCCCTTCTGCAGCCTGTCCACCATTTGAACCACTCGGCTGACAGTGGTCTGAGCAAGAAGCACTGTGCTGGGTGCTGTACAGCAGAGACAAAAGAGAGACAGTCCAGTCGTGAAGAGGTAGGTGGAGTGATCAAAATGAGGATTACTTACCCTGTTTTGTATTTGGGGAAAGCCAAAAGGCAGTTAGGTGCCTAATCTGCAGCAGTTGCTTTTACAAACCTGCATCTTTTGGCTGATCTGCCTTTGAACATCCAGCATGGAGAGGAAAAGCAGCCTGTACAACACCAGGTGGCCAACCAGCAGCCAAGCCAAGGCCAGAGAGCTCATCTCCCAGCTCCTGGGCCACAGCCTGCAGGTCAAGCTTGCCCTTCCTTCACCTGCTTTCCTGTCTCACGGGAATAAACCTACTTACAGAGCCCAGAAGAGGAAAAGAAACAGGAACCCTTCCCCCAACCCTCTTTCCCACGTACAATTCGGGGCCTGAACGGTGGCTCCATCTGACGCTGGTTCAGCAGGTCCCAGTCCAGATCTTTGAAGTAGGGGTGCCGCAGAATCGCGCTCTCGCCGCCCAGCCCCAGGCTGCCCAGGCGCATGTTGGGGTTCTTCGTCATGAACTGCAAAACAAAAAGGGCTGTTTGTTTCCTCCCATCTGGCAGGGCCACGGGAGAGGGACCTATTAGCAGTCACACAAAAGCTTGTCCTCAGCTTTCCTGTTGAACCCAGTTACTGGCCCAACTTCTCAATTTCATTGTACTGGAACCACATGCAAGGAACTTGACTCATTCTCTAGAGGAAGGAGTCAGGGTGTATTTCTCCTTGGTCCCTTTTCTTTTGGTCAAATCCTTGGTTACCACAATAAGAAAAGAAAGTTGAATTGCACCATTTGCAACATTATAAATGTTGCACAATGGTTTTGGTGGTTATTTATTTCTGTATTAATTCTCAGCTCACTCTCAAACGCTGCTCACCAGCCAGCCAGGCTTCGGACTGGAGTCAGTCCTGAGCTGTGTCTTTTTCTTAAACCTCAGCCTGTTGAAGCACAGCCAGAAGCCTACCTTTGCCTTCCTGTCATCTCAGGAAACAGAGGAAAATGAGCAAGGCACTGGCTTTTAGAGCTCCTCAAACTCTGAGCAAATGAGAACAGACAGGTGACTGTCTCCTCTCTCAATGGTGAGACTCTAAAAGAGGATTTCTTTTTGTAACATTTTCACTCTACTACCAGTGCAAAGAAATCTCAAACCTCAGCCAAAGTGCCCTGATTTGCCAGGGAGCAATGAGAAAAGCTGTACATCATGCACACGGTGTGAGAGGGCCCTGGTAGTTGCCCTTTAGGTCCCAACAAGAATGATGAAGTGTGAGTCCTGCAGATATTTCTTAAGGTGAAGGAAAATACAAGGGGAGGGGGGGAATCCTTTCCCCAAGCAGGAAAAAAAGGCAAGTTAGCTAGTTAATTTAGGATTATAGTTCTTAAAAATTCAATAAAACCCAATCTTTCCTCTCCCCTTGAGTATTTCTAATTCATTAGAGAAATCAGGTTATGTTTAAACTGGGAAAATAGCCGCTTTTATTTGCCTATTGAAACAGCAGCATAAAGCAAGCTCCACTCTGGTGGAGGTGTCCAGACGATTTCCTCGAAGATGAAAGAGCATTATGTTTAGCAAATAGCTGAACCAGCCAAACCAGACAATCGGTCACTGTTTTGGGAATGACCGAGTCTGCTGCATCTCAGCAATGGGGAAATGAAAAGAAGGGGAGGTGCCACGAGAGACCAACTTCTTTCTGACTGTAGGAGCTTTTCAGAAGGTACAAATTCTCCTAGGACGAGTGGATAAAAGATCTAGTCATTCCCTACCTAGAGAGGAGACGGGGAGAAGAAAGACGACTGCCAGATTTATTTTAGAAGTCTCCCCAATACCCCATCCTGAGGGCGCTTCAGAGCCAAAGCAGATGAGGCATCTGCAGCTGAGACCTTGCAGGACCCCAGACTCTGACAACATAAGCACAAAAACTCCAGCTCCAGCCTGACCTCCTGAGCCCTTCAAGGACATGTGCTGCCATGGGATTCCCTATGGCTGAACTGTTTTCACCATCCTACCCCAAAACATCAGTAGAAAGTACTGCTGAGTACACCCAGATTTGTAAGAGCAGTCACCAGGACAGGAGCAAAGCCGAGGTGGCTCTCTGCAGGTGGAGTCTTCCCATGCTCTCTCTGGATTCTTCAGCCTTTGGTTATGCAGCATTTCCATGGTCAGGCCAAAGGACAAGCATAACTTCTGTCTCCCCAACCCCTTCAACCTGTTTTTCACCCTTTCTACCAGCAGAACCCAAACACTATTTGTTTCCCAAGAGACTCTGATGCCCAGACAAAAGCTTGGTTCCCAAACCAGAAATGGGTCAAGCCAAAAGCTCTCATAGACCTGGTTCAGAGAAGCCTTTGCAAGTCTTTAACTTCTTTGGTTTGCAAAACAGGCCAGAAATCTCCTGGCAGCCCCATCTTTCTCTAAAAATTCCCTGCCCAGCTTCTTTGTCCCCACTGATAGATATCTGCACCTCACTAGCTCTTATTTGCATTGCTGGAACACCTAGAAAGCTCAAACAAGATCAGAGCTTGCTGGTGCTGGAAGTGGTATAGACCAAAACAGTCCAAAAAGACAAGACAAAGAGGAAAGGAGGAGAGCTGGGAATAAGTCCCATGTCTCCTGGCTCTTGACCTACCCCTACCGCCCCCTCCATTACACCAGGAAGTTTCAGCTAAATCTGGAGGGGGGGGGGGGAAAGCAAAACAAAACAAAACATGAAAGCAGATAATCTCTGAGAAGGGCTGGTAACATGCCTTGCTTGGGCTCCCATTCATGCTCAACCATATAAGACCAAAACCTAAACTGGACCGCCCATTCCCAGACCAGTTCAGAGCCCTGGGACACAAAAGTGTGTTTACATTCCTATTTGCTTGCTTTATTCCACATGATGCCAAAATTGCACCAAGCGAAGGCATCCGATGCGACAAACAGAGCCAATGTAAATGCATTCCCGGCTGCTTTAAATATCCTTTTTGTTGGGACAATGAGGATTAGCCAAGGGCCATCCCTTGAGGTGGGCTGTTTTGAGCTCCAAAAAAGCAAAACATAACATTCAAAACACAATGACTGTTCAAATTTGACCGTCAAGCTCAGATTTGATCATTGGACCCACAGATTAAGACACTTCTGTTGGGTAACTCTAGGCATCATCTACCCTGCTTTGGCTGCCTGAAGGAGACAGGAGGAGAGCAAAGGCTTCAAATTCACCCACTGCTGGAACACGTTACCCTGTCTGGCTGCTGAGAGCAATGCCAGGTTGCTACAAAACCCCTCTGAATTAATCCTTGCCCCTGACAGCAGTGAGCTGACCTACAGGACACCAGATCAAACAGCACCTTCCCCAGCTGTCAGGCATGAGCTCAGTACTGCTGCCTCTCTTGCTCTGTAAAAGCAAGGCTTTGAGGCACAAGGGTATCAAGGGCTGGAGTGACCCATCAGCACCATTAACCACTCTGGACAGGTTTCTCTAAGCTTGTTTCTCAGACACTGCAAGTGCCAAACGCAGGCTGGCAGCACCTTGAAAGTGAATGAAAGTCACACTCCGAGTACCAACGCGACGTGAAGAAGCCTCCCTTTCGTGGCAAACTCATACTAGTCTGCTTCAGCAAGGAGAGTCGGTCTCTTATCATCAACTTACATCCCTGATAGATGTATTTTATGCTGCACTGAGACCTCATGATTGCATCTGCACATGGGAACCAGCACTGAAGACGCTGCCTTTGAATGGCATCATGCGGTATGTGAGACTCAGTCCCGAATTCTGGGCAGCTGCAGCACCCCGGCAGGTTACTGAGCCTGTGAATGTACACACACCTGCATACCTGGGAGCTGTGACAGAAAACAAGAGACTGGCCATTGCTGCTCCTCCCTTAGGTAAAATCTCCTGCTGAATTTGGGAGATGGAAGGTCCACCACAGCCTGGTAAAGGTGGGTGTTTCCTCTGGGAAGTGGCTCCAGTTTTTATTTGGCAATTGGGCTGAAAAGTAGGTGTGTAAATGGTGACTCCAACAGAGACAGTAATGATGTTTTGCAGGGGAATAGAGTTACCTGCCTTAATGTAAGAGGTATATAGAATTAAAGGATGACATTTTTGAAGCCAATTTCCACTAAAATGAATAACTAACCCTCTCAAACACTATTTGAATTCACCAGAAATCACTGCAGAGACAAAAAAAATGGATAAACTATTAGTTTGTGCTGTCCGGTATGTCAGGAAAAAACCAAAAGACTATAATGACCTCTCAAAGACTCCAAGGCCCATAAATACTTCTCCTCCTCTCTGCCTTAGGCAGTACTGACATTTCTCGGCTGCAACAGGGTAACATTTGACAGTCTGTCTCATGCTGCCTCTGCTATCTGATGGCATTTCCAGCAAAGCAAACAAAGAACTTGGGATTTCTGAGGAACTTAATTACAAGCTCTGTCTTCATCTCTAGAATAAGTAGCTGGAGCCCATACCTATGTCTCTGACCACTTCTGCAGCAGGAGGGGTGAAGCTGAGTGCCCAGAGCACACAGCCACTGCCCTCTGCACACATGCAGGCTGTGCAGGGGGAAGGTTTTTGGAAGTGTGGCTAATCTTTCACCTGATCCCTTCAGCTGCATTTAGAAATAGCTGGAAAATGTCTTACCAAGTGTTGACTGTTCCTGGCATCCACGGGAAGGCTAGAGTTTGACTCTTGCTTCACAGGTTGGATAACCCTAAAAGTCCTTCCAAGTACAACCCACCAATGTTTTTGCAAGTGAAGAAAGAAGACGTTTAGCAGAAAGTTTTTTGTGGCAAAATATAATCTCCTAATATTTACAGAGTATTTCTAATTTAGTATGATAATCCAGAATCCAGCATGAATCTCAACCTCTGGCATGCAGAGCTCAGTGAAGAAACACAGAGAAGAAAAATTCAACAGTAACAACAACAAGGCAAACCAGAGATGTTCCTGAGCAAAAAGAAACAGGTAATCACCCAAACTCAAGATGCCTCCCAGCAAAACCATTAGCAAGACTATCAATGTTAAACCTGAACCAGGCCGTCAAGCTCTCGCTCTGTGATCACATCCAACCATGGGGAATTGTCCCATTAAGAGCCCCTTGGGAGCATCCTCTGACTGGGTCCCTTTGGGCTACACCAGTTTGCTGAGCAGCAAACTCGAGCGAGGCTCTCGCCGACCTCAGCTAACCCTCTCAACAGCACAGCAGCCAAAACCAGCAGCAGGAATGAGCCAAAAACATGACTTCATGAGATCATTTGAGAATAGTTACTGAAAGAAAATGCAGCAAGCCATGACAAGAAATTAAAAGCTGGAGATCAGTCCACAGAGGGTCTGTGAAGTTACAAGGAAAAAATGCAGACATAGCAGTGCCAACCACTGGGAAAAATCTGCGTCAGCCCTGGGAGCTCAGCCCGTGAGCAGGTGAGGGAGAGCAGGGGACCTGCATTGGTCCATTCAGGGGACCTGCATCAGTCCATTACATGGCCTGGACCTTGCTGGGAAGGGCTCCAGCCTGCTGGGCGAGGCTGTACTGGACTTCTCTGGTGCTGCTCACATGCAACATTGCAACTTCTGTCTTAAGAGGCTCAGCTTGCAAATTAGTCTAACAGCCTGGAAGTCAGTGAAGGGATGTTTGCATAAAGCAGATGCTTGCAAGCATTAATTTCCTCAAATTTCCAAGTTCCCTTTCTCAATACTAAAATCTCTGATAGGTTTTTATGTAATTCACGTATGTGCTATTTGCATCAGGATAATTAATTTAATGAGCAATATCACAGTGACTAGATTACGTGAAATTGTGTTACGTTCTAGGAAAACACTAACAAGCCCAGACCTCTTCATAGAGGTAATGCACTTCAGGAAGGGGAATACAACTTTCTGCTCAGCCATCCCCTTCACATTGACAGCCATCTGGACGAGGAAGAAATCATTATTTCTAGTATTAAATAATGTCTTGGACACAGCAGCTCCCATCAGGACTCTCTTGCCCTGGGCAGGGTGCATTTACCTTGTAAGAGAAAGCCCGTGCCCCTGAGCAGCTCATCTTTCAGATTCAAGTGCATGGCAGAGATGGAGGCTCTCCCCCATCTCACAGGCAGGGAACAGAGGCCCAGAGAAATTAATCATTTAGTTTTGCCAGGAGCTCAAGGGCATCCCATCACAAATACAATGGCAGACCCTCAGTCCCACCTCCTCTCCATCACAGCTTCCACATACCTCAACAGGCCCCTATCCAGGACTGTGCCAATGCAATAGTCGACCCCAACCCCTTCCATTAAAGGAAAGCAATATTTCCCTGTTCATGATATTAACATTTCCTGCCTGTTGGTATTTCTCACATGTTGCTACCAAAGTGAAAAGCAGCAGCAGCAGCAACACAAGATATTAACACCCCACAGTCTCCCCTCCAGTAATGAGGGAGAACAGGGAGATTGGGAGATAAACAACACACTCGTCTTCATTAAGATTCATGAGCTAAAATAACAGGGCAGAAATTAACTCGAAAGGAAGTAAGATTTCTCAAAGATCTGTTTGATCTCGGACAAAAGGGAATCGTTATATAAATAGAGCAATTACTCTAATTAAGGTTTCCCTCCATGAATCTCTCAACTAAATGCTGCAGTTGCCGAAAACAGTTTGGCCACCTATTATATAAGGCAAACAAATCTGCAGTGTGGGGTTTCATTAGCCTTCATCCACCCTGAAACAAAGGAGAAGAAAGATGGCTCTATGGCTGCATCTGTTAATGTCTGTATTATTTTTAATGATTGGAAGCCAGCAGGGATTAGCATAGCAGAAAACTGGTTTTTTTTTTTCTTTCTTACTTTTTTCTTTTAATAAAAAAGCTGTTCTTTCGAGCCAGTCTTGTCTTTTGCTCTCTCTTGCACAACGCTCCCACCACCCTCCACCACAGTCCTGACGTGGTGATGCTCACAAGCGTATCTTGCTTCCCCATACAAGACCAATCCAGGGCTCAGGCACACAATTGGGCTACCAGGAGCGAAGGATTCAGCACAGCCTGATTGCACTAAATGGTGCCAGCTGAAACTCCAGGGCCCTGGGAGCAGGGTGGTCAGTGAGCTCTCCCATGGAAGTCCTTGTACTTACAGCAGTTCAGCTGGTGCCTGGTAACTTAAACTGCAGTGATTTGGCTGTGGGCATGAGCCAGGCACTTGTGAGCCTGAATCCTACTGACCTTCAGTGAGGATTGTGCTTCTGAGAATAGGACTTGGAGTCATGGTGGCTCTCTCGAGTGCTGCCTCTACACTGGACGTTTGCTTTGACTGCAGCCATTAGAGGACACATGGCATTTCAGCTTCCCACCCTATCCATGGCAGGATCGATTGCTAAAAGCCCTGATTCATACCAGTGCAATTCAGAATACAACCCACAGATGCACAGGGTGATTCTACCCCCATGCCGGGGTCCTGGCTACAGAAAACTGTGAGCTGGTGAAATCCTTCAGTGCAGAGAAGATCCAGTGAGTGCAGTGCCAGTGCTCTGAGGTACAAGACTGCCTTGAAAGAATTTTAAGGAGGGGGTTAGGAAGAGAGAGAGAGTGATATTTCAGTTACTTCCTTTTCCAGATAAAAAAAGGAATGGGCAGGGAGATAAAAACCAGTCTTCAGCCCTGCTCCTAAAAGGCAGAAGACTGTAACACTAAGCATGGCAGCAGTCACATGTTTAACGTGCCAGCCGCAGGCAAGAAGGACAAAATGTCAGTGCAGTACATATTAAGCAGATAAATTTGATCTCGCTTTCCCCTAGTACAGAAATGGCTGCTCAATGCTGCCCGGTCAAAGCTCGAGAGAATTAAGATGGATTAACTGTATTGCAAACAGTGGTGAGCGAGACAGACTAGCAAAATAAACCAAGGCAGACAGAGCAACTCACGAGTGGGACAGACACATCTGGCTTCACATCTCCTGGCAGTGTAAACTGATGTAACTTTGCTGACTATCATCAGAACTTGGCCCAAAATGTGGGAATTAATTGTTGTCTGAATAGCTACAAACTTCCTTGCTGTGCTGAAATCTACCTGTTTCCCTGCCTCTCCCCACTCATCAAGTAATAACTCATCAACGCTGATGCAGAATGGCAAGACCACAAGTATTAAATGTATATTGGCCCCTGATGATAGCTAGCGATTTTTGACACTTCTGCCTTTGGTACTTCTGTAATTAAGAATAATAAACAGAAATTAACTTCAGTTATTAGGTATATGGAATATTTAACATAGGTTTTGGGTAAGATGTCATTATAGAAATCTGTGTTTTCAGAACTGATGAGTCAATCCCAGTTCCCACTGCACAGGCTGCTCAGACAGTATCAAACCCTGGCTGCTGTTTTTAAATTACCCCAGTTGGACTATAGGTCCAACATGGGGATATGTAGTTCAATTACATCATCAATACATCAACCGGAGTAACACCCACGTGGAGGGAGAATGAGCATCGTACTTATTAACAGACTTGGGGCACGATCCCACTCTCATTTTAAACAGTGGTGAAATCTCCCTAGGGTTGCACGGGAAAGCAATTAATCCTTTTCTGATAGTCTTGTCAAGGGGAACTGGGAATCTATTACACAGCCCTGGGTGGCCTATTTACATAGGGTCAAGTACAAAGGGGACTGAAGTGCCCCAGACAAACCTGTAAAGGCCAATTGGGCGGGGGAGGGGGCGGAGGGGGAAATCACAGGAAAATACTTCAAAGGAGCTTTTTTGTGTTCCTGGTTATATTTCAATTCTTTTAATTTTAAAGTTCCTGAAAAGACACAGCAGGTCAGCAAGGTCAAAGCTGGAAGGATGAGTAAGACCCACAGCCCCTGAATGGCTCGGACAGTCGGAGATTTGTTACCCCTGTAGCAGTGCTGAGACCTCCCAGTCAGATGGACTGGCCCCCTTTGCTGGGGGCTGCACCACAAGAGCTGGTCCCACCACTCAGCAATCATTCCCATCTCCACGTTAGACCCAGGTTCTCAAGGGAATCCTTGGGCCTTCCCCAAGATTAATTTTTAATGGACTTCACCAAAACACCTTTGAGGGTCTATAATCGCACTGTTTAACTGTGACAGAGCCGAGAAGGGAGCCCAGGCCACAAGTCTTAAGCTTGGCCATGGGAATTGCTTCTTCCCAAGCACCTAGGAGCAAGAAAAAAAAGAAGAGGGGGAAGACAAAGTTGGTGCAATGAATGCTCCTTCTGTTTTTTCCCCCCACCCATACCTAGCAGGAAAGAGGAGGATGCGTCACACCCGACATTAACAATAGGCTGGGGTAGGAGCTTTTGTGATGAAGCACATCTGAGTCTGCACGCCATGGACTTAACAAGAAACTAACTTCAGCCCATCAGAAAAGGAAAGATAAAAGACCTAATGACTGCTGCAAGATGAATTTGGCCTTGGCAAGCTATATAGAGATGGCTTTAGTTTTATTTCACAGTGAATTATTCAAAAGCATGGCACTGTTGCTTTGGGGAAGAGGAGCACATCAGAAAGGGGTGTGATTGATCGACACAAGAGATTAAAATCACCAGGGAAAGCTGTTTGCTGTTGGAGAATTAGTAGGCAAAGAGTAAGAAACAGCATGTTACAGAGATGGATATGCATGCTCACGTAAAAGAGGTAAGAAGGCAATCTGTGGTGGAGCACAACCTTGCCACTTTGCCACAGTGTGTGTTTATGGACAAAATGGTCTAGACAAGAGATCATTTAAAACTGCAGAACTCCTTCCCAGTTAGGAAACAACAGGCACCGGAGTCCTACTTATGCTGCAGAGGCTCTGAAGCCAACCAGGAAATGAGATGAAAGCATTTCTAAAACACAAAATAAAGAAAAAAAACCTTTACACAGACCCAGCATAGAGTTTCACAGAGAAATTCAACTATTGGCCTGACTCTGACAGCCAAAGCTTAATCAAACTGTGCAAGAGGATTTATGGAGCCTGCCAACTCTGAAGAGATGCCAAGGAGAATAATTTATTGGCATATTTGAAGGCATTTTTAATATCTGCCTTTGTTAGCAAGCTCCTCAGCTCTGAGGATAAAGCAATGAGCTCATCTAGTTCCCCCTTTGATTTCAGTGGGCCACCATTGTGTTGTTCCTTTTAATCTTGGTCTAAAAAATACTCCTGGCATCTGTTTCATTCAGAAACAAGTTCATTCTGGCTATTCCAACATTGCACATGAAACAGATTATCTGCCTTTTTCTGTCTGTTGGAAAGAAAGAACCTGGCCTGGATCTGTAGGATGCAAGTGCAAAGGAGAGACACACGCCTTGTGCAGAGTGATGTAAAGGAAACATAGGAAATCTTGCACCATCAGCATCTGGCTGCCTCATTTCACACCTTGCAAGTGTTTGGGAGAGGCCCGGGGAACACGAGCAGGGGGAGTTTGGTCCAGCTCACACAGTGGCCAAACTGACTGCCCAGGACTTGGGGAAAAGGTGAGGCACAAAGGCAACAGAAAGCACATACATGTTGCACTTGGATGTGCCAAGCAGAGCACAGCCCAAGTATTCTGAGCCATGTGTTGCTTGCTGTAGTGTGCAAGGAGGATGCAGACACCCACTGTGGTATCTGAGCTGATGACAGCTAGTCCTGACCTCCTAGTACCCAGGTGTGTTGGACCCTGAGCAAATGTAGTGTATGAAGAGAATAAACTCCAAAATTCAGAAGACCTCACCCTCCACGCTGACGTTAGGGGTGAGCAGCTGCAGTGAGTAGGCAGCTTGGACCATTCATGTCTCTCCTGAACTTAGACATCCTTGCCAGCAGTCTGAAACCAGCCCTTTCCCCTCCACTCCTCTGTCACAGCACACTGTTTGCTTTATGTTAAAAATTCTGCCTTTAAGTCTTTCTGCTGTGAAAACCCCAGCCTCTGCCTTCTCTCCTCATTAATGGCATTTTCAAGTTGCTTACAGCAGTGGGGCCAGTCTGGTTCAGCTCAGAGCACTCCTCATGCAGAAAGTCCTTCTGAAAATAAGCCGTAGCGCACGCAAAAGGGGCTCTCACCGAGGTTTGAGCAAGCATGGTGGCATCCCCTTAGGATGGGTAGTTTACTCCTCCCCCAGCACAGCTCAGTGTTCACTTTGCTTTCTCTCCTGCAGCTGGGCCTGGGTGGAGGGAGTACCCTATGGAAATTATTTTTTCTGTATTTTTCCAATATTCTTTTTTCTCAGCCCGTTTTGGTAAGTGTACGCAGCACAGCCTGAGTCTCCAAGGGCTCTGCTGGAGCTGTTACCCTGCATCCAGCCAGGCTGGACTGCCCTGTGCCCTGACCACACAGAATATTACAAGTTCCTCAGAATTTTTTTGCAATGGCAAGAAATAGCCTCCTGAACCCTGTACTCCCAGAGAGTCCTGGATTTAACTCACACACACAAACATAATAATCAAACTTATCTCTCATTAAGAGCCATCACTCAGGATTCCTGAGAAATTATGAGCTCATTTTCACCAGAAGGAAAGGCAGAAGAGGGTACCCTTCAGATTTAGTTTTTCATCATCTAGTATCACCTGCAAATTTAAGAAAACCCTAACATAGACATACACTTTCCCAACTGCTACCTAACTTATTTCTACATATGCATATGGAGACACAAAGCATTTCTACAATTCACTATCAGTGCCCTCTAATTTAACCTCTTGTTTTAAGGTAGAATTGGGCCACATTTTGAGATAATATCCACAGGCTTCCCACCATCAATTCAAGAGAAATTGCTGGTGGAAAATATACTATTCATTATAGTACCTTGTGGGGAAGTCTCTTGTGTCTGATGGTTACCTGAGTGACTGAGGGACCTAAAGCAGCTTCGTATTCACTGTTCTGGGCAGCAAAGGAATGACAAACTTCTGTAGGAAGTTTTGAGTGGCTTTTTTAATTAACAAGATTAAAATTGGCCGAGTTGTTATGGAAGGGCCCTCATACCTCTCTCCTGCTGAAAATGAAGTGGCTGGTTGCCATCTGCACTGCAACATTGCTGAGCCCTTTTCTTGCCCTCCAGAAAAGCCCGTGTGTGCTGCCTCCTAGCAAAGGGGGATGAGTTGCACTGCCAAGGAATCTCAGTACTGGTATCACTCTGTGTGCTAGCTGTACAAACAAGTCAAAAAACCTAAGGAACTAACTGAAAAGCTCTAGTTTCTGGGTTTCAGTCTGTGACATTGGCTCACAGGAAAGGAAGAAGAGGTTTTGCTTTCTAGATCACAGCTTTTTTGCCTTCTTGATCAGGCTTCAAAGCTGTATGGAGGCAAAGGGAATTTAAACTGTGGCACATTTAACCCTTTTCCCCTCTAGCTGCTTCTGAGAAGCATTCAAGCTCCCTCCTGGCTGCTGGCAGAAGCCAGGAAGGAAATCCCAATTCCCTCACCTTGTACTCCAACAGCCAAAAATGAGTCCATAAGCACAGGTCATCAGAGCAGGACCCGGCTCCTGCTGACCCACAGAGCACCACGATTGCTGCAGCTGAGTTTGAAGCACTGATTCCCAGTTATAACAGCCCCTTGATGTTAATGTGGCAGAGTAAAGAAGATTTTAAGCAAGTCTGTGAGAGCAAAGTCCAAAGGGAAATGGGGAGAAGGTGGGGTGTGTGTGTGTGTGTATGTTAGACTTTAGTGATGGTGTTAGGATGCAGAGTGCTGGGGTACCTGGAGGGGGGAAGTGAATTCAGTGAAACAGCAGAGAGTTCACTAAACCAGAGTACTGGCCTTTTGAGTCAGTGTCACTTCCAGGCTATTGTTCTCTAGAAAAACAGATCAACTTCAAGTTTTTCTTTTGCATCCTTGGGGCTGTATTGCTGACATCAATTTTCTCTAAAATACAGGTAAAGTTTTCTCTCAGCTGAGCTCCCACACCTTTCCATTTCAGCCCCTCTCACTCTTTGCACTAATCCACTGGCATTGGATTCCCCTGTGCTGTTCCACCTGCACTGGGCAGGAGTCAGGCTGCTAAAACCACAGCCAATTTCCTCTGCACCTTCCTCATTTCTTGTCTGGTGTTTATTTCTCACACAATAACCACTTGGAAGGGGATATAACCATTTTTGCCCAGTGTCTTAACTCCAATAGAATTTTCTTCAAAACGTATGTTTTTAACCAGCTGGAGATAGAACAGACTTTAGTCTCATTTATGTCCCCAAAATATCCAGCTACAGGTAAGGCTGCCCAAGCCACATGTTAAGAAGGAGCATTTCAGCTAGGCCAGAAGTGTTTCAGAGCTCACATTAAGACTGGAGGTTGGCACTACAGCCACCAAGAGACACCCTCGGCTTCAGCAGACTCAGCTGTGACAGGAGTTCAGAAATCCAGGGTGCAGAAGGCAGAGCAATGCTAACACTTCCCTGGGGAGATGCTGCTTCCTAACCCCTGCTGTTACCTGCATCTGAGAGTGAAAACATCTAGGCTGCAATTGCTCATCCAAGTTTCCAAGCCTTTGGGCCAACCACTCTTACTTCAGATCATCAGTCCATGGAGTGACTCAATATGCTTAGTCCTTCTCACCTAAAACCAGACCTGAAAAGGAAAATCCCTGCAGCTTTCCCTGTGAATTTGCTTCCTATTAAACCATCGACTTTTGAGACCTGATTTTCACTGTGTCCCTTCATTCCCCCCTCCAACTCAGCCTGACTGTTAGCTAGACAGCGTGATCGGATTGCATCTGAGAAAGTCATACGCGAAGCGAGTGAAACATGCTGCCAAAATACCACCCCACTTATGGGAAATGAGAGGATTCTATTTCATTTTGCAATTTGCTCAGCCAAATCCCAAAGCCTCTGGCTGCCTGGAAAGCCACCCCTCTTTACTCAAGCACTTTTTGCTAGTGACAATTTACAAATCCAGAGCATTGACATGCTGTAACAAAGCACGCTCCAGCTGCACTCTCACCGTTAAAGCTATGGTGTGGCAGTCCCTGCTCTCCACTTGCTCACTAAGTTTCTCTTTCACAGTCTCTTCATCATCAGACACTGGTGATTTCTCTGTCAGCCAATGGCAAAGAGTATTTGAAATAATTTCTTTTGCAGACACAAACCAAACAGCTCGTTTGGCAGAAACTCCTTGTGACGGCATCCAGGTAGGGCTATGGAGAAACATTTTTTTGGAGGGGGGAATCAAAATCAAAGCAAGACTTACATTTAAAATGAGCTGAAGTGGTCAGAATCCATTCAGCAGCAATTCTCCTTTTCTGCATTTTTTTTGCCTCCAACAAGCAAATCCATGTCCAGTTTGACTTGCTCACACAAGCAGGGGAGACCTGAGTTCAAGTCCTCTCTTCCTGATGTTAGCCCTCAATACCTAAATCCCTCAGTGACACATTCAGATGGGGCAGGGTACATGAGTGAGATTTTCTACTTCCCTCCTCTGGGAGTATTGACTCCAGCAAAATCCTGCTGACTTACACTGATTTAAGTCTGCCCTACTCTTTCCCCAGCTCTTGAGGGAAAATATAAAGGACAAAAAAAAACCCCACTAAAAAGGGAAATAGATAAAAACTTGTTTTTTTCTACTTTTTTATGCTTTGAATTCTACACAAGGTCTCAGGACATCGAGGTTGTTTTTGTTTTCTTTGGTACCAGTGCTCAAAAACAAGCCAGGAACACCCAGTGACCTAAATGAGGTCCTAAAGACGTATTTTGGTTGTTATCAGGAAACTCTAAAGATGAACAGGATGCAACCCTCAGAAATCAGGTGGTTTCTGATGGGGGGAAATTGTTGAAGCACAATTATGGTAAATGAAAGAAAAACAAAATAACAGCATCCGTGAAATGTGTCCTAAAACCTATTATCCTTGTTTACAGTGAAGCTCTTCATGAAGGCAAATTGATCAAGTGCTTTCTAAAGCTAGATATATCCATTCATAGAGCATCTCTAAGTGCCTACACCTAATTGCATCTTCCTGGCAGAATAATTTGATTTTCATTTCAGAGCTTTGTACCACTCAACACCAAGTGAATTCTCACCAGCCCTGGTCAAGGTTAGAGGCCAGAACTTTTACTGAGGGGATAATCTAGTTATTAAGGCTATTAAGGCTTTAGCCTGCTATACGAGAGACCCCAGGTTAAATTCTCTAGGCTTCCACAGGCTTCTCATGCCATGTAATTACCTATAATCATTTATGTCACTGCAGTAGTTCAGTGCTCTGATTTTCCAGAGCTCTTAATATCCTGGGTTAGAAGGCAGTGTCACAGCTGTAAAACAGGGAGTTTGAGTTCAATTTTTTGTTAGAAGCGAACACAGCAGTGATTAGAAGATGCTCACATGGTAATAATGCTGTATCTAAGAGAAATATTACTAGTGTCAGAAGTCTGTGAGAAAAAAAAAAAATCTACATATTTAGCAGCTAGAAAATTGTCTTCCTTCCTAAAACAGCCACAAGGGAAGAAAAAAGCCAAGTTCACCACTTTGTGTTATACAGACACCTAAAACATTGACCAAGCATTATCGGTACACTGCAAATAGAATATCTCAGCAGTGATCACATTTGTTATCATTCAAAAGAAATCAAAGTGTGTGGGTTTTTTCAATTTTAATCTAGACAGACAATCTCATGACAGGATGTTTCCTTCCTGTTAAAGCCAACATGCTCTGATGCCTCTAAAAGCTCAGCACATAAAAGGAAAGAGGAAATGAGGAGCTCTTCTAGTGAACCACTCTTGAACTCAAAAGCAGCTACTATGAGGCTGCAGAAATTCAGGCTGTCTATAGTTCACTGAGGATAGTTCAGTGCCCTATATTCAGGTCACTGAACCATCATCAGTGCTGTAAAATGATGCAAAAGTCACCTCCAGGTAGCAGCCACCCAGGGAACAGAAACACTGAAGAACTGAAGGTCCAGTAAAAATTTCAGTTGCAACTTCCTACTTAATCACAAGGCTCCCGGTTAATGCCCTAAATTTCAGCCTTTTCCCTAAACCAGATGTCTCTTGATAGTGTAGTGCTCCTCTTGAGCAATGTGTGTGCATTTCAGAGAGGCAGTTTTGCTTTCCTTTGCGTTTCACCGGCAACATGGGATACAGCAAACAAGCAGAGCACCTGGCGAGGGGACCTTATTTCAGGCAAGTAACCAGCAATAGTGACAATGACTGAAACTTCAGAGATGCTCAGTCAATCTCTACTTAAATTCTCAATTCTGGCCCTCTTTCTCCAGTGCCCCCCATCATGCTGCTGCTTGCTAATCACAGACAGGACCTGCTGTTTAAAGGTGGGCTCTGAACACTGGCTAGAGCAGCCTGGGGTGAATGTAGCTTGTGCTGGCTGTTCCTATGTGCTTCCTATTGGAATTAGGAAAATAAGCATTTCATCATTAAGAAGCTAAAACACTAATCATATTTTATTACACCCTGAAATTCCTGTTATGATGATCATCTCTCTGACCATATTTTACCTCCATCTCATACTTAATGCAAGATACCTGCAACAAATCCACTCTGCCATTACTTGTCACTACAGAAGAAGAATTGGCTCAGGCATTCAAGACTCCCAACCCAACAACATGAATGCTGCTCCAGAAGCTTCAATAAATTTGAACTTCACATTTTTTATTTTAAATATGCTGCAGGTTTTTTCCAAAACCAAAGAGGGCCTTCAGCATGACAAATGATCACTCCTGAGCATAACCTGTGCTTTCAAAGCACAACCCTTTGCCTCCTCTAGAAGTGGGTTTTATTCTTAGTTGATTTCTGTGGGTTTTATTCTTAGCTGATTTCTGTGGAATTTATTAGACACATTTTCAGCTACAGAAAGTAATTGCTCAGTTCTTATCCTACAGAAACCTTTCACCAGGAAGCTTCTGATTCTTGCTTCTAAAGATCTGATGAAAACAAACTCCCCTCTTTCCTTTAAATGGTCCCATCATTCATTAACCCATTTCTTTGAGACAATGCTACATAAGTTATTGTAAATTACTCTCTTATCCAAGCATTTATTTGGCCCTCTATTACCACAATAATTAGTAGTATCCAGTCTTAAATGCATCTTTGTCCACAGTGCTATTGCAATGAAAGGAAATACTTTGATCCTTCTCTCTCCAAAGGGTGCTTGGAGATAAAGTGATTTGATCAGGGGTAGGAAGAAGTCAGTAGCAGAACAGCCAAGCTAGGTCTCCCGATTCCTACATTAACACTCTCATCATTTAATCACCTTTTGATTCATTACAGTAAAGCCAGGGAGTTTCAGTGCACTGGGCACTGTTTGCACATGCACAGCCTGAAATCTTAAAAACCTTCATTCCCATGTCACAGGCAAAGATGAGAGGCACACAGATAAGACAGCTCCTGGGAAAATTCATGAATACATGCAAGAACAATGGCTAAGTGTGGCCAGCAACAGCACTCCTCAAACTGTTTGCTGTACAGCCCCATTTTTTTTTCTCCCAAACACACAAAAATCAAAAACCTGCCTTTGTATGCAGGTAGACAGCAAGCCCTGGGGGAAGGCTGATAACACCAACAGTCAGAAGGAAGGATTATCATGAAGACTTCACTTCCTCACCACTCCAGTTATGTGGAAATCATATGGTGACTACTGATTAAATACTGTGTATACCTGCTGCTTCTGTTCTGGAAGATGCCCATATGTTGTAAATTATTAAGCCAGCACGGGAATGCCCAGACACACAGACATGCACACACTGTGCTTGCCAAATTGGCTGCTGAACTGTATAAGGGACATAACTATGCAAACACACCTAAGTGTAGCAGGATTTTTTTTCTGTTTACCCTTCAATCCAAGATAAGAGGGTCAGGGTCACGGCAACTGTGATTTCTGAGTGCCCATATCCCAGCCCCGTATTCCTTTGCTAGATTTAGGCTGAAGAAAGTCAGGACTGAGAGCATGCAAACGGCCAAAGGGACTCACTGCTTTGAGGATTGCCACTGCATCCTGCTGGAGCCACGTTGGGTAGACAACTTCATCATTCAGAATGGCCTCAAAGAGGTCGTCCTCGTTCTCTGCCTCGAAGGGCGCGTGGCCGCACAGCATCTCGTACAGCAGCACGCCCATGGCCCACCAGTCTACATCAGGGCCATACAGCATCTCCTGCAGGATCTGAAGGAGAGATGGGAAAAAACCATCAATGCTGAAGCTTCTTAAACTGAGCAAGGGAGGAAAAAGGATTCTGAAACATTAACACAGAAGTTCTTGCTGTGTCCTAACAGCACACTCTGCTCAGCTGGCTGTATGTCTAGGAACACATAGGTCATCTCAATCTGGGAACCCCCAGATCAGCACAAAGGTACATCAGATGCACTAAACAAGGGCTGAAGTAGCTTGGCTGCTCACAGGTTCTCCTGGGAAATAAGCCCTTAGAAGTGATGCTAGGGCTCAGCAGGAGGAGAAAGGGCATTTCAGCAGAACTGGCTGAGCCTCAGAAGTGGCAGAGCAGCCGTGTGTGCAGGATGACACCACCCTTTCCTTGCCTCTGGGAAGGAAATGCTTACCCAGCCCCAATGGCAAGGCTTTCAGCTGGAGAGGGGAAGGAGCACTAGCATGTCAGAAGGGCACAAACACCAGCCACAGACAAAAATTCAATTGTGTTGAAGATGGATCTGAAACTCTGTCAGAACATCTGGCAGCATCTGGAGGGCAGCTGTTCCTTAATAAGGTGTTTACTAATTTTGCAGTGAGATTGGGGAATGACAGGGAAGGAGAGGAAGGATATAAAGGACTGGAAGACAAGGTGAGAATTCAATCTCTTTCCAAATCAAAGTGGGCCAGTATCTCTATGTGCCTCTCAAGATTTTTGCAGCTGTGCCTCCCTTTTTCACCTTATGTTTCCTACAGAAAAATACAGGCTTATCTTGGTGCCTACAGCAGCCCAAAGACTTACTCGTGCTTTGCTCACACAAGGGATTGATAATACAAGCATGCACCCAGGAGGAAAACTTGCACCCAGTGGTCAAATAAGGTGTAGCTAAAGACACCAGAGAGTATACTTGCTGCTCCAAAGCTAACCTACAATCTTCACATTGTAACCAAGGCTTCCTGTCCAAAGAAGGGTTTCCTATACCTCTGGAGCGATGTAGTCTGGTGTACCACAGAAGGTGGCTGTGGTGATGCCATCATGAATGCCCTCTTTGCACATTCCAAAGTCAGCCAGCTTGCAGTGACCCTCGTAGTCCAGTAGCACGTTGTCCAGTTTCAAGTCCCTGCAACGAGAACCATTTACCAAGTCGCTACGTGCTTGGAGCAGCTGCAGCAGAAATGGAGGCAGCCTCCCAGGCGTCAGAAGCTTAACCTGTAAACTGGACAAACCTCATCATCATAAAAAAATAAACAGAAGTAATGCAGGAGGGGTTTTCTTTTGCTTCATCTCTTACAAAAGGGAGGGAGGAACAAACCTCATTCTGCTGAACTGCATTTAATATGGGCAGGTGCTATACGAGTTTACCCACATGGCTTTCCAAACACACCACAAGCCTGGCTGGCAGAGCTCCTGCTCCTTTAGCTCTGGGACTCACTGGAGCAGAGGTTGCCAGAGCTGTCAAATTGCATAATGATGTTATGATGCAGCAAAATGCACCACACAGGACGAACTCTGATTCAGCAAAGCACCGTGCTGGGAGCACGCAGCCAAAGCTGGGGAGGTCTGCGAAGCCTCTTCAGAGGGGCAGCAGATCCCCCCTTCTCCTGACGTGTGGAGGGTTAAATCCCAGACTTCCCTGTATCAGGGAAGCCTGACTGATAAACCCCACCCACAACATTATCCAAGCTGAGAAGAAAATAAAGTCCCTGCCGACATCACACCACATGGGCAGGGTGAGTCTTCAGCCAGCATAGGATGTCTCCACCATAAGGCAAAGTCTTAAAGTCCTCTCAGGTGTATTGATTCCAGCAGGACTACACTAATGTAAGAAGTTAACAACCTCTGTAGTGCTCCTTGGGGTAGGGACCTCCTTGCCAGTGTCACAAGAGACCTGCAGTCAAACACCATACTGTACAAGGCACATTTTCCAATACGTCACCTCTAACAGCCTGAGAGTTCCTCATCAGGGGCAGAGCTGCCAAAATGACAGAGCCCTAACAAAGCTTATCAGCTTGCCTGACCTTGAGATTGCCTGAGGGAATAGCCTGCAGACAGCAGTGCCATCAGGTACATGACCAGAAAGCACGGGGTCATCTGCAGACTTAGGCAATGCCTTCCTAAAAATACACACCAGCTCACAGCACCTCTGTTTTTCAGCTGCCAGACAAGCTCTAGGCAACGTCACAGATGGAGGAAAGGAGCTATCATGGGAGGTCTGTGCAGTACAAATAGGACACTGTTTTTTGAACTGTCTCAGGTATTGGCCCAAGAGTTGCACAGAGCCCTCACAGCAGCTCTGAGGCAGGGAAGTGTTGCTATCACCATTTTACTGAAATGGAGAACACCTTATAGGCTTAGAAAAAGCCACTTTCAAAATCATTCAGATGCCCAGATAAGGATCAAGTAACTAAATACATTAGAGGGTCTCAGAGCCCCTTTAGGAAATCCATGCTGGAACTTGATCTGTTTTGCACTCTGGTTGGACATCTCTTTCCTTGGGAAGGGAGACCAGTGGGGAGGGTGGTAACATACACAGTGGCATATCCATATCAATATGAAAACCTGAGAGAGCTGAAATCTGAATTCATCTTGATCCTGTTCATCATCTGCCTATGACCTTAAAGTGAAAATCAGGTGGTTGATTGCTCTGTCTTGCATTGGCATTTCTACAGCCCACACCACCACCAGAAGTGTCTCTGGAGCTTGAGGCAGCTCTCCCTCAACTTCAGTACTGCAGTGGAAAGATCAATGTTGCATTGTACTAGACAAGCAGAGTCACATCCTGTCCTAAAGAGATAAGAAAAAGCATTATTAGCTTCTTCTGAACCCATGGGAAAGCAAGGGGTAGAGGTTAAGAAATTTACCTGTGTCCCCCAGAGCCAAGACTGAACACCAGCTTCCTGAATTCCAGCTCTGGATCTTAATCACAAGATCATACATCCCCTCTTTCTCTCCAGCTTTAACATGGCATGGCAACACAAGCCAGCAAAAACCCCTCTGTAAGGATGCTGCCCTCCCCAGCAGCCCACCAGCCACCCAGCGGCCAGTGAAATCTGTGTGCTGAGGACAGTGCCCAGGCCTGTCTCATGCTGCAGAGTTTGCTCCAGCTGGGATGCTCAGCAGAAGACACTTATTTTTCCCCTCCTGAAAATCAAAAAATGGCTGCTAAGGCATGTGGACAAAGGCTCGTCTTGGAAAGGCTTTAGGCGAGCACAGTGAGAGGCATTGTACGTGCTCGCCCATGACAGTAGGGCTTCAGCAGCAGCTTACGGCCAGAGCTCCTGTTGCTCTTCCCTGTGGTTCCTGGCAGGGCAGGGAAGCTGTCCAAGCCTGAAGGCAGGCCTTGTTTCCAGGAATCTGCAATGATGTGGTTGAAATGTGCAGTTTATTCTTGGCTCAGTTTTAAATGCAGCAAACACCTTTTTGGTCCCGGGAAGGCCTGACTCTTGGGGGGTGCCTCTAAAAGTGCAACTAGAAGAGGATCTTTGGTGAACCTGCTTGGAGATCCCCCTTCCAAACCTCCCCTCACTCCCCAAAACATCCACCACCTCCTGGCATGCTTTGGGAATACCTCAAAATACACCTTCCTTATACCTGAGCCAACAGGAACAATCATGTACATTGGCTGAGTGCAGGTCACAGTCTATCATGGAGAGCCTGAGGAGCAGAGGCAAGACACAGCCATGAGACAGGGACAGCTCTGCAGACCAGATCACCAGCCACTCTGCCACTTTTCAGCCTCTGCCTCACAGGACACGCTGCAGAAAGCCCGAGATCCCTGCTAGCTGTATAATGTGCAATGGTCATCATCAAGATGGCAGGAACTCCTGCAGGTGCAAGAGCATTTTGTGCTTGCTGCGTCCTCCCAGAGAGCCTCTATATATGTAACAGCCATTAAATTTAAACTCTCTCCCCCTTGCTGAGTGAGTGCAGTTTTAACCACCCCAGGCAAACCTCCAGCCCTTTGGCTTCTCTACATTGCACGTTAAACCCATTAAGAGCGCCTGTTGTCTCCTCCTGCAGTTGGGACACCGGCTTCTCCTGACTTCTTTCCAACAATGTGAAATCCAAAAATGGCATTTTCTATTTTCACATAACCTGTAACGTGACATTAATCTCCTCTCACTTGCTCAGGCACTCTGGCTACGTGTGGACCATTTTAGAAGAGGACCTCCCATGACCAAAGAAGACTCCTCAATATCCTTTGGCAGGCAAGTCCACACGCAGAAGATGGCCCGACACGTCCCTCTCGGAGCAGGTCTTGTGGGCCAGCACAGTGGCAGGCCCAGCCTTACGGCTCCTCTGGAGCCTGCTCTCTCCAGCTGCCCTGTAAGATAATTCTCTGGGAAAGTTGTGGTTTGGTCTCATGTTTGAGCATTTGTCTCAAGCAATCCCACCAGTTGTAAGCTCTGTACTCACTGCTCGATGTTGACAGGTCTCCCCACGCGTCCTACCTCATGAACCAGTACAGCCACATGAGAGGAAAAACACTGACAGGTTTCTGAGATTTACAAGGAGCTCTTCACTTTTGCAGTAAGGATTCCGGGAAGCTGATGAAACTGGAAGTCGTCCAGCTCAGAAAGCCCAAATCTACCTCATTTCCTTAATACTTGCATTTTCCATTCCATATTTTTAGCAGTTTGATGAAGCAATAATGGTGGAGAGGTTTTCTGAGGGCTGCATTTCTAAGGTCCTGCTGAGGTTCTGCCTTTCACTGGAAAACAGGCTTCATCCTGACTCAGAAAGGCAGTCTTTGTCCTCCCAGGCAGCTACGGCACATTGGCTTAACGGCCTCGGTTTAGTCTAGACTCAGAAAAAATGACAAAATGAGCTGCTTCAGCATCCCTCACTGGAAGAGGTGTTCTTTATACATCTGGCGCTTGAGTTTAACATTTATTTAAAAAAAAAACAAACAAAAAAACCCAAGAAAAAACAAAAAAAAAAACCCCACCAAAAAACCAAACCCAAAATTACAATTGCAGATGCTCCGGCCCTTTTCTGAAGCATCTGTCCAACACGAGTTCCCTGCACCGGGGAGTTTTGTCGGTGAATAGGTGTTATACACGTACTTGCCACTCGCTCTGCTCAGATCATCTCACTCATGATGTAGAAACTGTATTTGAAAGGATGAAGTTTGGGGTTTTTTTCCACTTTTGGTTTCACCACCCTGTTGTAAGGGCTGTGTGTGTAGTAAGGATCTTCTTGGCAGGAGTAGTGGTGGCAGAAACTACCTTCCAGTTTCAATGCCTCAGTTCTCCCCCGTTTGGGAATTCCAAAGGTCCAGTTTAAAGCTCAGGAAAGCTTGCTGTTCTCATCTCGATGCAAATCATTTAGTGATGAAAGATGTAGGCACAGAACAGTGGGAGCTAGCCACAAACATAGGTGCAACTAGGGTAATACTCCAGCCAAATGTAAAAAAAAATATATATATATACACAATTAAAAATAAAATCCCCTACCACAGAATTAGCTAAATGAATAATTTTGGCATTTCTGAAAGGGAAAAATTTGCTTCTTCAATTCTTCAGTATGCAAGGCCCTTTAGACACTCATTTGGAAACACCTTTGGGATGAGCAAATGTGCATTCACATCTGCTTTGCAAGCAGGAGTACTGCTGAAGTCATTTTACTTCACAGAAATACCGAAATCTCCATTATGATGGAGAAAAATGTGTTTCTATTGCCTGCTCTGGTAGCCAAAGCAATACATGTTTCCAACTCCTATTCCAGTGAAACTGGAATTATTTTTTTGCAAAATGAAGCAACTTCAACAGAGGAGAACGAAAGACGTACAACCTGCAGGATAGCACAGTGGGTAAGATACTTACCAAAGAGGTAGGATTTTTCAAGTTGGAGGCCTTGCTCCAGATACAGTGGACAACAGATTTAAACCATTATTTAGATTAAATAAGGAGGAGAACAGATGGAGGTCTCAGTTTTTATGTAAAGCTCTAAATACTCATGTGAAGCTAATATTGTTTCCCATTATCTTTTGCGTTCATTAATAACACCCACACCAAAATATTCTATTTTACTTGAAACCAACACTCTCTTGAGTTGCAAAATAACATTGTTGCTTTAAAAAAAGCCCTGACAATTATTTTGAGCCCACAAAATCTGAAACCATTTTCTGTCTTTCTTTCCACACCAAATTTTGGAGAGTCAGTTACCAAACTCAAAGCAAATAACTATTTTCACAATTCCATTCCCACCAGCTTTGGATTATGGACCTTCACATTTTGTTCCCAAGATTTCATACTTTGAGAATTAAGGCTATTTGCAGTCTCATGTGCCTTAGGTTGTAGAGAACTCACTTAAAGATTCCTTCACAGAAAATGGGTCACATCTTGCACATTTTTCTAATAACAACCAAACATTGTTTATTTTTATGGTCAAGTAAATTTTGATAACCAGAAACTCATATACTCACAGCATCAAGGAAAAGTTAACAAATTTCCTAAGCAGTGGTAAAGCTGAGTGTCAGCAGGCAACAGTAAATACAGGCTAAAGAAGACACCTGCAATAAATTCTACCAGAACTAAGACATAAAAACTCAGGCTGGGCTGCTGGTATTTGCTCAGTTGCTACCACATCTTTAGGGAAGGGGGAAAATATTGAAATCACAAATCAAACACCGGGTTGCTGGTCTTTGAAAACGGGAGCCACAAAGCATAGATTGGAAAAAGATCAAACTGGAGAAAAACAGTTTGAAATGCTGAGTTTTGCTGCCAAGTAAGAGGACGAGCTCTTGCTCCCTGATAGTCTCAGAGGCTTCCTCTAATTGGACTCCTGACATACTCTAAAGGGGGAAATCAGGAACAGCTGGAGCTTACAGAGGGCACCCTCATGGGCACAGAACCAAGCGGAGAACCAGAGGTAAGACTCGGCATTGTTATACATCATATAACCAGCGTGTAGCCACTCACACCACTGCCTGGGCTGACAGGCTGAGATGGAGAGCGTTGCTTCATGCACCCACAGCTTCACAACACTGTCCCTTAACCCTGTGGGACTTAGTCCAGGCACTCTGTCCTTCCAGGCACTGCACAAAGTAACAGCAAAAGACAGCACGGGGACTGCAAGACATAACTTCAACAACTTGTTCTCTTAAAAAACGTTCTGTTGGGTAAAGAAAATGTTCCTTCTAGTTTCCAACCAACTTCTGAGGTGCAAACCTGTTCAGACCACCAGTCTGCATGCAGACAACCCAACTACAGCCAGCATACTGCAACTTCCAGTGCAGGGTGACGGGACAGAACCGAAGGAAAGATCTCCCCAGGTATTTGTAATTCATAATTACCAGAAACTAGGAATGAAACAGAGCAAGGTGCCCCTCTACACCATCCTAACAACCAGTTGTTGTTTTCAAAAGCTGGTCATGCTTAAGTGTTTAGGGACTATAAATACAGCCACAATGGCTCCAGCCTGAACTTCTGCATTTCTCAGAAACAAAGCAAAAGCAGAAATGTGACATAATGATACAAGAATCCAACTCAGACCCAGGATAAGTGGTGTGAGCAAGTGAAACTGCACCGAAAATTAACACCCATTGCCAGGCCATATAACAGGAGACAGTCACCTGTCTTTTCCGTCTGCTTTGTGCAGCTGTGGGAGGCAGAGAAGGCTTGTGGGGAAGGTTGATCCCACAGGCATCTCAGTACCTAAGCAGTTCTCCAGCCAGGAGACCAGCACCACTGCTGGGGATTTTATGGCCTCATCCCACCACAGCACATCCTAGAGACTCCACAGAGGGCTGCAGAGGAGGAACATGGCAGAATATAACAGAGCTTCATGGCTTTTCCCTGCTTCACCTAACCCACCCATGCTGGCATGCAGAACACAAACCTTTTGAAATGCTCTGCACCTATGTGTTAAGATAAAGGCACGATGGATTACAGCCTCTCTTGCAAACACAAGGATGACTCATGTCCAGGGCCAGACACAACGCCAGAACACACAACTGAACTTCTCTGGAAACTCACACCAGAGCACGTGGCCAAGGACCACTATGGGGGACCAGGTGGGTGTCTGAACTTGTGCAAGACAGAGGGAAACCCTCATACCCACCTGCATCTGTGCCCTTCAGTATGTCCAAAGGCACTCTGTACCAGTCTTACACACTCGCAGGGATAAGTCTGATGAAGCTTTAAAACACATTCTTGCTCTGCTGCTTGGGCTTCAGACTAAACCCTGATTGCCAAGCACTTGTATCCAGAAGCACTCTGTTAATTACATTTTAATCTTAAAGTCAAGCAGCCCTTCAAGCAGGAGGACAAGTTTCTGCAAGCCATCTGCCCGGGTTAAGGCAGCACCATAGGTTTTTTGGCAGAGCTGGTCTGGAACCAGCACTGCCAGCTCCCCACCTGCCTGACCCCTTCCCCCTGGAGGGGTCTCTCTGGAAGCTGGTTCCTCAAACCACATCAGAGCACTGGTCCCCTCCTGGCACTCGCCGGGCTGCTGCTCTGGAGACAAAGTGGTGCCCAAGGTGCTGATTTCTCTTATGGCAAAGATGCTGACATTACCTGGGATCCAAGACCTCTCTGATGGTTGGAAGCACCAGCAGTCCCACCTCCCCTCCCTCTGGGCACTTCAGAAAAGCATCTGTGGAAGCTAACACAATTACCGACATGATTTCATTGCTATTGAGATGAACAAGCATGATTCATCCTCCAGTATAAGGCTAAAGTATACAGGCATAGACTAAAAAAACCCTCAGAATACCACAACAGATAATCACAAAGCTTCCATCACCTTAGTGGATCTGAACCCAAGTGGTACAGATCCAGTGGGACCCCCATGGGTGCACTGAGTCCTTTCAGAGTCAGGCACACCTATAAGCTTCCCCTTTATTATATGCATGGCAGCTGTAAGAGACCTACCGACAGTTTCCAAAGGCAGCTTCACAAGGGCAAAAATAAATTCTTGTGAAATGGGGCAGCTGAGAGCCAGAGCCATTACTGCTGAAACTCAGAGACGCTGGAATTACTATGCTGGAGCAATCCCAGAGACGGTACAATCCTTATATATTTATACAACTACATTTGTGTGTATATATATATATTTAATGTATATATATATGGCATATATATTATTTATGGGAGTATAGTCAGGAAAGAGGAGTTACACTTGAGGTATTTCCCTGAATCCCAGAGCAAATGTCCTCCCATTTACTGCGGGAAGGGGAGAGGTGGACAGAAAAAAGCTTGGTGTCCAGCTCTTGGTATGCATGCCACGCACTTCCTCTCCAGATGAGCTGCCAGCCTAGTCCTGTGACAGACTCCTTGGTCCTACTGGGCAGCAACACTGGAATTTGCTGGCCCTGAAACATCACTTGCTGAGTCGCTCCCAACAGAGCATCTATTTTACCCTTGCCAGAAAAAGAGGGAAAGAGGAAAAAAAAAAAAACCCAAAACACAACGCTTCCTTCTGTGAGTCCCCTTGCCTGGAGTCTTCAGACAAGGCGTACAACAGACCAGACCCAAATGCATGAACGAGAATCAGGTGTGGACTTAATGACTGATGGTGCTAAAAGAGGCTAAAAAAAATAAGCCTGTTATGTCACCTCGACAAAAATAGACCAACCTTGATTTGAAGCCTGATACAGAATTTAAAATGATATCAGGCTTGTGACTGCAGCACAACATGGTCTCAATGCTTCAAGATGGAGTGAAAGAGTTACTCAATATTAACTATCACCAACTGCCCACAGCCCAGAGCTGCTCCAAGGCTCTGTCCCAGCTCCAAGCTCTCCTGGTAGGATCAGGGCAGGACTGCATTGCTGAAAAGGCTCCTCTTTCCACTGGCACAGTGACATGTCCTCATTTCACCACTGCATGCCACTAAGTCTGCCCTGCAGGAATAAGACAGTAGCTCACACCAAAGTGACTCTCCTGCACTCTCACTGCTAATCTCACAGCTGCTGTGAAATCCACCCTCCCCACACTTGGAGTCTTAGGAGAAAGTGTTTCACTCTGGGAAACAGCAAAGAAAAAAAAACCCAACAAAAGCAACAAACAATAAAGGTGGTCCTATCCATCCTGATCATGTGTGCAGACTGCCTCTGGCAACGGCTTGGGCAGCAAACAGACCTGTGCTGGTATTGGTAATGCCAGCAGGGCTTTGTGGGGAAGAAGACACCCCTGCAGTGAACCTGTATGTCTAGTCAGGCAGGCATCTCCATATTCATCTGATCTGGGTAAGGTTCACTTTACTCTCAGCCTGATCCTGAATCCAGGGGAATTGGTGGGAAAAAGTCCTGTCAGGTTCAGTCGATTTTAGATTAGGCCCTTAGGAAGAAAAAATAAAAATAATAATAAAAAAATCACTTAACCTTATTAAGGCTCTGAATTACAGATCCAGATTTATAAAACTAAGGCTATAGGCACTAATCTCCTTCCTATAATGGAATGAACAAAGCTGAAGGCAAAAGTATTCTCTATTTGTAGATGGGATTTTCTAAAAGCACTTTGCTTTGGCTTGTAGATTTCCACTGCAAAATTTACCATTAACTTTTGAAAGGGCAAGACTGGGGCAGCACAGATGCTTTTGAAAAATCTCACCATCTGCATTGAATTTTTAAGCACACAGCAGAGAGCAGTCTCAGTGCCAGTGACACATTGTGGGCACAAAACACACGGGCACCCCAGTACTGCAGAGGGAGTGCTGCCTAGCCCCCCTTAGAACAATGTTTAAATATATTTCCTAGGAAATGCTGCCTTGAGAGCAGTTTCTTAAGAAACTGAGACCATCACTGATATCATTGATTCTCTTTTTTTCTAAGACTCCATCAAAACCTGCGGGCAAACTAAGTGCTTTCCTGACTGCTCAGATCTCCTTGCTTTTTGCCACAACAATCACTTAAATAGCAGCAGTGAAAGCAGATGGAAGGGGTATTTGTAGGAGCCTAGCAAATGGATCATGATTGCAAGATTTAGTTTCTTATTTCATGTGGATTGCTGTTGCTATTCACTCATTACAGGTGATTCACCCAGGGCTGTGTGAAGACCAAGCATCCTGGATAAGCAGGGCAGAGCCAGGTGAAATTCCTGGCTGGGCATGCCGAGCTCTCTGCAATCCCGCTCCTGCTCCTGGGGACTCCTCCCAAGCCGCCTGCATGCAGGAACCAGCAACACTGAGCTTTGTGCCAGGCCAACAGGGACAGATGAGATCCCGTCTGCCACCTCAAATGCCATACAGGCAGCAAACAGAGCCCAAACTGCCCAAGAACAGTGCTGACCCATATTGTCCCCATGTCACATCAGGTACTTAACCTACGAATCTCTTTGGTCAGGGCTCCCTCTCCAGCTAGCAGAGAGAGACAGGTGCTTTCCCAAGGCAGTTCAGCCCCCCTAAAATTTTACTCACCAGCTGGTGAGGCTATCTAACTTCCCAAATTAAGTGCCTTAGCTGGCTGCCTGATTGCAAGCAAAGGAACTTGGAGCAGGAGTCAATCAATGCTCAGCTGACATGGCTACCATGCACAAAAAGCTGCCAACTCCCTTGTTCCTGGAACACATGAAACAAATGAATCAGAAAATGAAAATAAGCCTTGTCTCAACCGACTCCATTGCCCAAAGGATAGAATGGGACCTGAATGAGGAAGGTCTGTCTTTACACTGCTCAGCTCTCGAGTTTTTAGCCCACAGATGTGTCAAGTCCCTGCCTGAGGTTCACTGCAACCCAACTGGCATCCACCCAGTCTGCAGGAGGGCACTTGGGCCTCTGCAAGGTGAGACTATGGAGGAGGATACTCAGTGGTACTGTGTGTCTGTGTCTCCAGGAATATGTCTCCCAGCATGACTCAGCTTTCTGTGGTACCACACTCAAAGGTTGCTTTCCAGTCCAAATATTACTGTCCCTCCCCCAATAAACAAGCCAGCCCCTCTACAGGCATCTACAGTCACATCCTTGCATCATGAGGCATCAGTTCCCCTTTCCTTTCATCACCCAATACAGACAGTATCGACTCCAGGGGTGGAACTGGGAAGTTTGTGTAAGGGAAGCACAAGAGGCATTTTCAGGACAGGAATGGGAATAGCAACTAACTTCAGTGTGCTCCAGCTAAGATGGAAATCTGGGGGTGTTACCCAGGAGTAGCATGTGCTGTTCAGTTGGCTGATGCAGAGTTAATTCAGGCTCTGACTCTGTGTGTTCACTCTTCTTTCCAGGACCAGGATGCCTTGCTTACTGGAAGGTACCTGCAACAACTGTTCTTAACTCACCCTTTTTCAGGCCAACACCACAGACTACAGCACTCTCAGATTTACTGTTTGAAGTGGGGAAGATCTGAAGCTGTCAGATCCCTCTCACCTACATAGGCCTTGACTATAGGCTTGATTTTCTGGATTATAAATCCCTTTCTGCAGCAAAAAGACGCTACAAACCCTCAGTGAAATTTATTTCTAATCTAGGGAGACAAGAAACAACAGGAAAACCAGATAGAAACCTTTGAGAGGTGTGATGACACCACACCAGATCAAAACTCAGAATTAAAAATTTTGTGTCTCAACCTCCCATGTTTACACATGCCAGAATTGCACAACAATACACATTTTCTATCACAATACAGAAGTTGGTCAACTTGAAGGGAAGATGTTTTTCAAAAACTCCTTGTCTGTGCTTGCTAAAAGTACACTCAGGTGACATCTAAAGTGCATTGGTTTTAGCTCATGTCCTCATCAAAGTTTAGCACACTCCACCTACAAGGCTATATTTTTATTTTGTGGCAGGAAAGCAGTTCTTAATGTTATTGACAATTCCAGTGGGTTCAGTCATCAAGTACTTCAGACTCATCTACACAGTCAAGTGCCACTACTCTTAGACTGGACTGCTGTTTTCAGATCATCTCCCCATGAATAAATAATTGATTGAGGACTAATGGAAGACCATAGAAGCCCAGGGGAAGCAGAACAAGTCTTTACTGCCTTGAGAAAAGGAACAAAAAGTAAATTATTTTAATTTTAACATGCTGAAATGCATCACCCACAAAAGATGCATTAAAGCCAATGGATTCCTGGAACTGTTCTAGATAGGCTACGCAGACAAGGAGCTGCAGATGATCGCTGTCCTATCTGCACTTTGGGGACACCACACACATGGTTTACCTGTTCCCCATTTCTGTTCTCAAGCAGGCTCCACAGCTTTATGCTACAAATGGTTTGCAAATCTCTTCAGGATTTTGCACGAGAAACAATTTCATGGTAGGGTTTTGAGAGCAGAGAATGCTGCATGGGGGACGCTGGTGCAGGTGCTGCAGTACATTTCATGCTAGGCTGTAACAGGAAAGCAACCACACCATGACATAGCAACCAATTTCATATCAAGATTACATCCATGTGCACTGGGAATCAACTTTTAAACACAGGGTTACTTTCACTTCTCACCCCACACTGTCCCTGCGGTGACCTGGGAAGCACCACTGTGATAGGAATGCAAACTTAGCTTGCTGCTTCTCCAACCAATTCCTTAATTTTGTTCTACTAGTTTTGTGTCTCCATGTTTCTATAGAACATATCTGTGTTTCCACAGCCACCCCTGTGGTCTGGTACTCAACCCTTGGGCATGGTTCTCTGCTCCAAGACCAAGTGCTTGCTGTCACTCCTGGCACCACCAGCAACCCTTAGCATGGCTGGAATGACTCAAACCAGAAAACGCCTAAGAAGACAACCCTTATCAACAGCCTCTCATTCCCCCACCGCAACCAAAGCATGATCCCAGAGTGGCTCTGCCCAGACACAGAGTGGGTGCAGCTGACACCCAGTGTGATGTTTGGATGCAGCAGGCTCTGTCTGCCCCAGAGCTAACCCAAGCTTCAGGGATCAAGCAGAAACACTTTCTGCTGCACATCCCCAGACGAGCCCGTATGGTAGATCTATTCGCCAAGTGCTTCTCCTCCCCAGCTTTCTATCTCAAGGCGAAGCACTCCACAGCCCAACGGCTCTGGTGTCCACACGACACCTTCATACCAGAGATCTCAGAGCTCCGTCACTGGTGACACATTACTTCAACACGTGGTGACTTGCTGTTAAACCCAGCAGCCGAGCAAGCAGAGCTCCCCTTTGTCCTCAGTTGCCCTGGGCAGCTGGAGCTTTTTCTGGCACCTGACTAGCAACCCTGTGGCTTTTACCTCGTGTTCAGAAATGAGACAGAACGTGGATTCAGGCTCAGCTTCTTCCGTCATCTTTAAAGGAAAGTGGTGGTAGGGTTTAGCACTGGCCAGCTAAGGTGCCAGCAGGGCTGCTTTTTATAAGCAAAAGACAGCAAGATCCATCTCTCTGGTGATTTAAGCCTTCTCCTCCAGAAGCATGGCCACATTGCTTTCCTAGCTGAACCTGCCCTTCCATGCCCTGTCCCATCTGTGCTTTTTGGGGCAGCGAGGGTGCTGTGTGCTAGGCAGGCACAGTGCCTTGCAGGAGAAGGCAGGAGAATCCAGCGCTTCCCCATGTGCTACAACCAACCTCAGCAGCAAGAGGAAGACACTGTCCATGGCAGAGCTGCAGCCTTTTCCCTCAGCAGAGGACAGCACTTCACATTCGCCACTCAGCAGAGGACAGCACTTCACATTACCCATGGCACAAGCAGTTATAGGAATGGAAAGATTTCCTGGGTCTCTCTGGCTAAGCTGCACCGTGGCTCTCTGTGGTGCTGGCCCCTGTCTTCCCTATTGCACCCCCTGCTTTTTGCCAAACTCCAACACACTTGCTGTCATCATGCAGTCCCCTGCTCTGCATCACTGTCCCCTTACACAGGCTGAGCCATTCCCACCATCAAGTACCACACAGACGAGCAAGACTGGAAAAATCTTCTCCCCCCGCTTTATGCAAGTCCCATACTGGCCTGTTGCTGGTAAAAACCACAGATTACCTCATGCCTTTCTGGCAGCCACAATCCACATCATCAGCCAGCGAGTGGGATGGGTCATATACGTATGAGAGCACCGGGGTGAAAACCACAGACGGGTTCACCCTGCAGCGGGCGGAGAGAAATAGCAACTGTACAGAGGGCTCTCAGAGGAGCCGGAGGCTGTGACTCACCGGGAGGGGCTGCACAAAAACAGGGCTTTCAGCAAGGCCCACAGTAATTTCTTGAGGGAGATTATTCCCCCAGAGATAGGCAAGGGAAGGTGCCTCACCTTTCCCATCACAGAGTGAATCCGGTGAATGCCCTTTCAGCAGGAGAATTGCTATTGTCCTGCCGATTGTTTCCAGTCTGGCTAAAAACAGGATGAGAGGAGACTAATGGCTTCAGTGAAGGAAAAAAAAAAAAAAAAAGCTAAAACAGTTTGGAGTGACCAAATTATTTTGTAGCTTGTTGTTGTTTGGGTTTGTTTCCATCCTGGCTTAACGAGCATTAATGACTTCAGTTGCAGGAGGATTGGGGGAGGAAAGCCATTAGGGTGAGAACATGATCCACACAGACATCTCTCGCCCAGCACACACTTCTGCCCCAGACAACCTCTGCAGCCTTGCTGGCAACAGGGTGCCGTGTCCATCTGTCCATCACTCCTTCCTCTCGCCCATCAGAATGAGGAAGATGGCTGAGAGCAAAGGGAAATGTTAAATTTTCCTTTTTAATCAGTCCAGCTGGAAGTGCCAGCCTTCCTGCAGCTCAAACACTTCAGCATGTTAGCTGTGCTTGGCAACGTCTCCAGAAAAGCTGCTGTCCCTTCTCTACGGCAGGGAAACAAAGGGAAAAGGTCCCAAAAGAGCAGATGCTCCAGGAGAAAGCAGTAGAGCCCAAAGCTTGTAAAACAAAGCGTGCTTGTTTTGTTTGCGGAAGTCACACTGACTGTGACTACTTCTGGTGTCTGGAGAGACAGAATGACACTTAAAGCCAAGACAAGTAATTAATGGTGAAGTTCTTCCTTACATAACAGTGCCTGGGACACAGCTGCTCACTTGGCCAACGCTGTGAACGACCCTGCCAACACAGGCCAAGGAAAAGCCTGTGAGCAAGCAAGCGATGCCTGGGTTATAGCCAGTGGCTACAGGCTTCCTTACATACTCACTGTGGGCTTCAGGGAATTAGGAGTCAGGACCCTCTGGGAATTATGCAATCATCACATCTATAAACCAACCCTACTGAGGGACAGGTATCTTCTAACTGGATGCATCCCCCATAGAGCAGGAGAATAACTTGAACCACCCCAAACTGCAGCAAGGTCTCAAGGAGGACACAAACAGAGTAAAGACTTGGAAGTATTAGGAGCTTTCCTGGAGAAGTGGTGGAGAATTTCAGCATGAGTCTGGTTGTAAGAAAGTGAAGAGAAAAAAGGGAAGACACTCAGTCAGTCAAACAATGACTCCATTTAACTGGTTCTAGACATGACAGAACATGGAGATACCTCATCCTCCATGCCACATTTAACTCATACAGAGGTAACACTTAGGCCTCCAGAAACTGTCATTTAACATCTCCTCCCTTTCACACACCCCCAGTCCAATGTCAGCTTACTGGTTCATGGCAATAGTTGGAATTTGCTGTCTTGCTTCCCAACCAGGTGGGATCCAGAGATGTCACCAGCTGGTGCTGGGAAGCACCGTCCAACAGCTCTGGCAGGAATTTCTCCTGACTGCCTTGAGGTTTGGGGAAAGCCATCAGTCCCAAAAGACCCCAAAGGCAGCTGTGACCGGAGATGATGAGGTGCAGTAAGTAGGGCAGGCTGCAAGACAGTTTTCCATTCATTTTATCACAAAATATCTGTCTTTCCCCCTGGGGCTATCCCTGTCAGGTCACCAATTTGAGCATCAGTGAGCAGGGCAATTTCATTAAATCAAAAGAGTGTAGGGGGACAGGCAACACAGATTCTCCACTCATGAATCAGACTTCAGTCCACTCAAGCCACAGACATCTTGTGGCTTTAGAGGTTCAAAAGTTGGCCTCACTTTGCTCTGACTCCTTTCCAAAACATCATGACTTCCAACAAGAAGCACAGGTTAGTACTATCTTTCTGAAAGCAGACAGGAAAGTACGTTTCAAGTGGTTCAGTCACAGGTAAAAGCTATCTATTTAACAGATATAGTGAAATAAAGGCTTATTAGGGCATTTTCAATTTGTTTAGGGATAGGGAAAAAAAATAATGATTTCAGGTAGGAGTTACACTAGTCCCATCTCAAACCTACCACCAGCAGATGGGCTGCCATCGATCAGACGTCACAACTTCGAAACTAACTCTGCAGTTCAAGGCGTGAGTTGGATCAGCTGAAGCTTTGCTGCCACAAAGGAGATGGAGAGCTGTAACCCTCCCGCAGGGGCTGGCCTTGGCCCCACAGAGACCCCAGTGGGAGCAGGACTGGCAGGATGAGCTCTTGCTCCATGATGATCAAAGGGTAGAGCAGCTGGGCAGTGCTGTGCTGTGACCTTCGCAGTGGGTGGGCTGTCTCTTTGGGAGCTTGGCCAGCTGGCAAGAGTCAGAGCAGCTCCTTGGCTTTCTCATTTATCAAGGCTGGGCAGAGAAGCAAGGAGCAGGAGCCAGCTGCCAAGATTTTTGCTCCCTTCTGTGCTCAACAGTGGCTGAAGGTAGAAATTCTGGTTGTCAAGCTGCTATTTGGGTACCAGGTTTCAAAACAGTGATATGAGAATTACTGAAATGGAGAGCTCTACATAGGAGGAATGGTTATAAAGAAAGAGGAAAAATAAAAGAGAAGGTGCAGGTAACGGCAAAGACCAAATTACGTTGATAAGATTGCGTCAAAATCCCCAGAACATAGATAAGCACACAGTTCCTCAACTTATGGTGAAGCCATACTGACAAACAGAAATACAAAGCACACTAATTCACCTTTTAGGCACAAGTCAACAAGGACATGGGATCTTGCTACATTTTCATACTCAGGTAAATGTCAAAAGGAACGTAACCAGATCCAGAGAAGGGAGGAGAAAACCCGAAGCCCGCATGCTAAATGTCACACACCAGCTCAGCCTCTAACACAGGTGCCACAGAGCCCGCCTGCCAAAAGTGCTGCAGCCACGCTATGGACAGCACGCACGGGCTTATTTAAAAGCTCATGAAGTGTCCGAAGGGATCATTTCTTACTGCCCCCTCTACCACACAGGTCTGAAGGGATCATTTCCTACTGCCCCCTCTACCACACAGGTCTGAAGGGATCATTTCTTACTGCCCCCTCTTCCACACATGGAATAATTTCCCCCTGCTACCTTGTACAGCTAACCCTGCTTTTCCCAATTTCCACCCCTCACCATCCCTTCCTCCAGCCCACCTTCCTTTTCCAACACAATAAACAAAGGAGCCATGACCCACTCGGGCAAGGCACCATGATGCTGCTGCCTTCCCCGAAACAGCATAGATCAGAAATGGTTCTGATGCCCACATACCCATCCTTACTGGATGGACTTTGCCATGGCAGTACACCTGGAGCCGAGATTTTGCTAGTAAATAACCTCTCCTAGCTGGAAGTAATTTTCCTGATTCATGAGCACTTCTCTACTATGCTGCTGAGAGATTTGTGAAAGAAGCTTTAGATGTTAATAATAAACCGTGCTTGTGAAACTTTAATTGATTCAGAAGGAATCAGCTCAGAGCGTGGAGGATCTCTGTGGTTTTGAATATATTACACCTTGTACAGGGTTGAGACTTGAAGGCTTGCTCCCGTTCCCATTGTTGTCAGCTGGAACACCGCCACCTGCTCTAGTGGAATAATAACCGAGTAATACCATTCTGAGACTAAATTGTGCCTTTAGGCACAGCCTCATAAAAGGGGAGGTTCTCGATCCTATTAACAGCAAAGGTGTTCTGACTCAGAGGCCAAACGATGAGCAATGCTTTCCCCTTGCTCCATGGGAACAGGCTTTGCAGTCTGCACCCCTGCAAGCCCCAGCACCAGCTTGGCTGGCGCGCAGAAGACAGAAGCGAAGCTGTGCCCGCCGTTCTGCTCAGGGTACCACCGACAGAAAATGGAATTTTCTTCCACAGAAATTTTGAATTGTAAAACAGACAACTATTACTGCAGTGTTACTAGGGAATACTTGAAATTTTCTACTGCCTTATTATTTTTAGTATATTTCTGTAGCATTACAAGCAGAGAATCTTAACTAGATTCTTAACTAGAATCTAAAGACAAGGTGTTACAACTGCACCTTTGATATTAAAAGTTGCTGAGTGACTTTACAGAATTCCTCTGTTTTCATAAAACCAGAGTACCCTCCTGCTCAAAATCTAAACATTGTGATTATTGACCAAGGAAACAAATATCAGATGCTGATCTCGCTACAGCTAAAAGGATAAGTCAAATCCTCCCTGGATAGCTATGGCAGTTGCTGCAGGCCAAGTACGTCAGCAATACTGATTTTCTCATTGTCTCCCTTACACACAGAGTAGCTTCACTCACTGCAACACGTCACGTCACAAGAAATCTTCCATTTTAGCAAGTCAGAGGGAGTAGATAAAACAGCATTTTCTTGGCATAACCTTTGCTTTAAAAAATTGTACAAAACATTTATTAAGGTTGACAGAGACCTTTTCCTCAGCTATATATATATATCAGCCTCCCTAATGCTAACTCAGGGGTCATATTCTCTGACATTAATATTGAAAGTTTCCTTTATCTGAGGTGGGTACAAAGATCAACTAAATGACTGGCTTAATGCTGGACAATTCTGGAGAACTCAGAGCAAAATCTTTCAAAGTTGGGTCCTTAAAAATCAAAGCCCTGAATGTGCCCCAGGGACACATTAAAAGTCAGATGAACAGTTTTGGTTAAAAAGGTAGAAATAATACTTACGGGCAGTTTTTAAAAATAAATTTTTACATAACATCTTTAAATGTATTTCAATTTCTGTTTTTTCTCCTTCTCGTGATCTTCATCTCTTTAAAAAAGAATGAAGAGGCCAGGAAAAGCAGAAAAGAAGGTTTTTTGTAGAAAAGTTGATTAGTTTCAGAAGTTCTAACCTAAATATTCCCAGGTACTCTGAGATTTAAAGACTGAGTCTAATCCTGGGCTCCTTTCTTTAAGGACTTGGCTGTAATTGTCACACAGAGCTATTTATTAAACTGCATCTGCATGCTTTTTAATTGTGAAATGCCTCCATAAGTCAGAAAAGAGTGACAGAACACGAGTCATGTCTAATCACTTATCCTCTCCATGGATGAGCAGTATTGCTTATTTTTATTGCACCAGTACCAGAATTCCCCATTAACACCGAGCTCTCATTTCAAACATCCAATAAATGGGAGCCCATGCCTGTGAGAGTGCAGTACACAAGTTATTACGTGCAAATGGAACAACTACACCAAAGGAGAGGAGTGAAAGTACGAGGGACTTGCATCTAGGTAAAGGTTATCTGGCCTTGGGGCAGGTGGTCGAACCAGACACTCTTGAGGCCCCTTCAAGCTCTAGTTTGTAATGATTTATACAAACTCATCATGTGCAGGGTTTGCAGGTTTCAAATCAATCCCTTTAAATAACCATAAAGGAAAAGTAGACACTAGCAGAGCCAATAACTTCTGTAGGCTATTCAGTAGTCCTTAGTCATGTGGAAAGTTGCATTAAAGTTCACAGACTATATACAGTGGAGTCAATGGGGCACAGAGATCTGATATGTGGATCTCAAAACAGGACTGCTCTTCGTAAGCATAACTGTAAATCAGGACTCAACTGTCCTGCACAGTGACTGATTAAACATGACATGGAAACGTGAGAGGCTGGGTTTTTTTGTGTTGTTTTTTTTTTTTTTTCTCTGCACTTTCCATTTCATCAAGTGCAGAGAAACAACACTTTAAACACTGCATGCCAGAGGCTGTAAAAGAGCCCAGCTTGCAGGCATGCAACAACCACCTCTGAGTGGAAAACAATGTGGAAGATGCACTGTCTGGAAGCACAGATCAGTCGACACGAGCTGCTGACTGTCAGATAAGATAGCCACAGACATTACTACACTCCTGACCCTAAGAGACATTCCTTTTTATTTTCTAAAGCTGAATGAAGTGCTTCCAGACATGCCAGCATGAAAATTTCTCTTCTGCACTAAGCAGTTGTTGTAGGGACAGGGCTGCTGGTCTGCTATTTTGTGCCAATTTGCAGCTTTTAGCTGATTTGCTTCACTCATTCACCGTAAAATCAGCTTTTTTTTCATTCTTTCTGCTGTTCTCATAAAATAGCACATTATTAATTTTGTCCTGCTTTTATATATATGTATCTATCTATCTACTCTTGTCTTCAGGGCCCCAATATAGGAAAGTGCCGAGTCTAGGAGCCCTCCTGAATAGAGGTCTCAAAGCGATAGGGACCAGATCCCACAGCTGAGGTCACGGTGCTCCCCAGAGTGGCAACTCACACCCATTTTGGCACTAGCTGAGCTGTTCCCCACCCTCTACTCTTGGATGCAAACAATATGTCTCTACCTGTGTGCAGCCAAATCAGTGTGGGGAAGAGGGAGGCATCAAATACAGCAAAGACTAACTACAGATAAATCTACAATGTAGCACACTCAAACAAAAAATTTCAGAAAAGCTTTAAAACACCTCATTAAACCAAAGAATTATCTTTATTTGCTAAGAAAACAAAGCTATGCATAGCACCTAAGCAAAACAGTGATAATCCCTGGATAGCCCCTCAGCCAGCCAGTTTGCCTTGCAGGGCACTGCTGGTATCAGTCACAGATCCAGTTCAACTGCTAATCTACCTCCCCGGGGAAAGCCTTTTGACTTCAGGGGAAACAAGATCTGGCTCCAGATGTGAAAAAGGGCATGAGATGAGAATAAACAAAATCACCAGTTGCCATAAAAACCCCAAAAAACAACAGAGAGAGAACATGAGGGATCCCATGTCTACAGTGTCTTGACCCATGGAAAAAGCAAACAGCACACTAATAAGAGCTGCTGTGTTAACAGAGGCTCTGTGTAATTAGGAAAGGCATTCAGCTCCTGTTTTCAGCATGTAATTTTTAATTGATTTTGCTGAAAGAAACTTTAGTGTTGTTTCAGTTAACAAGAGTCTTTCCAGCAAAACTGGTCTCTGTAAAAGACTTATGTAAACCTTCCTTCAAGTGTCACAGGCTTATTGTTTGAATTGGCAGGGAATTAATCTGTTGCAATAAATTTATTCCCTATAAAAGCCAACAGTCATGAGACATACAGCCACAGACCTGACAGGTCTCCTAAACTAAGGAAAGGTGACAATTTTGGAGACCTGGCCAGTATCCAGTAATCTTCCCAGATCCCAGAGGAGACAGAGCTTTTCCCTGTCATAAAGAGCACCATACATACACAGGTGATGCTTTCAGATAACACACAGAAAAGTGAACACTTGCTGTTAATGAGCCCATCATATTTTCCCCAAGAGCTAGTGTTCAGCCCCAAGGTAAGACCATGTTCTCATCTGGATGACTGCATAATTACCTTTTGCCTTCTAAAGGGACCACACATCCTATTGAACACAGTCAAGTCACGGGACCTACTTAATGGTTTGTTGCCTTTTATCTCCATGGCTGGCATCACATCAGAGCATGCAGACTCTGCACACACCATCCCACGTTCAGAGGCGTGACAGAGCACAAGCAGACCTCGAGCATCTCTGGAAGTACCAGTTGCATTAGAAATATCAGTACAGACACAAAGTCAATGGAATAAGCTAACTAGCATAAGCCCTCAGGATAAAACCAAGGTTCTTCAGCCAGTCAACAACCAGACCTTCTCCCAAGCTCTCTAGCCCAGCCTTTTACCTCTTCTGGCTGTTGATCAGCTACATTACCTACACGCTCCACTACCAATACCCTTAACAATACATCTGCCACTGTGCTGTGCCAAGCACAGATCTAGCTAATCCAGGGCCAGTTCAGGTATGTCACCATGTACTGCATGCTGTGTCACCTCTGTGGATAGTGGAGACACGTTCTGAAAAGTGACCATCTCATTGCCCATACATCCTCCAAGTGAGACACATTTGCAGAGGGAGAGAAAGAAGGTTTGTCATAAAAATCAAGATCATGCCACTTGGTTGGGTTAATTGCTCCATGTTGCCTGGGAAAAAAGGTTGTTATCTTTCTGAAACTGAAAAAGTTTTCAGGGCAAACCTCTAAGCCCCTCCTCCAAGAAAAATAAAACCAACAAACAAAAACAAAACAAAACAAACTCCCAGAACAACCAAGTTTAAGAAAACATTTGCATTTGCCCCCAGTATGCTGGTATGATACCTCTGTTGAGGGGACACCATGTAGGTGACCCTGGCAAGAGGACCTACCACTAGCAGAGCTGTATACCAGCCTACCCAGAGGTTTCAATTTGAGGGCAGCAGGGCAGATCAGCCTTTCTTACAGTAATGCTTTATGGAAGGAAAAATCCTGCTTTTAAAATAAACATTTGGAATCATTTACTATCTCTTTGCTTTTTAGAAGACTATGAGTAGCCTAGCTCACCTGCACTGAGTAATCTTATACTGCTCAGACGTGCATGCTGTTTTGTTTTGTTTCCGGCATTCACAAAAGACAAATAGGCTTCTCCTACCCTGGGAACTGCTGAACTGGAAAGTGAAAGTCAGGAAGAGCTGCCTCAAGAAAAATAGTACATACAGTCTTTAGATAAAAATCATAAACCAACCTACCTACCTGCAACAGGTCCCAGCACACTGTTTTCCTTTAGCAGTAAGCTTAAAGAAAGCAGCCGTGCAAGAATACTGCCCTGTGAGCAAAGATTTTATCTACAATAGCCTTGATTATCACCTAACCTTTTTCTGGCAACATCCAGCATGAGCTGATCCCAAACATGGCCTTGTCCTCTGTGGCTAGGGGTGCACAATATGCTATAATTTGACATGTTTCATGGCTGGGTTCATTCTAGTCCTGCCCCCTGTACAGTGGGATAAGGAACCACACTGTTCCTGTCGACATTTTGTTCAGGAAGCAACTATAAATAGGCAGTGCTGATTTGACAGCTAAACCTCAGCATAGGGCAAGCCAGAGATGTTTCCTTGATAAGGCCAGAAAGCCATTTTTCCTTTGTAGTGTTGCAAATGAAAAAAAATTTAAAAAATAATAACAAAAAAAAAATCTGTGAAACTGAAGACTTTTAAAAAACTCCAACTATACACATGTACATTTATGGGACTTTATTCTGGCCAGAGCTTAGTAACAAAAAGCAGAGTTTCCTTGAAGTGAGGAGAGGAGCAAACTCACTAAAAATTTCCATTGCATCATGAAAACCATACTATAAGAGCACAAATCCAGCAGTAAATCTAGTTTCAATGTTAAAAAGTTACATATAACAAAAATACACGATCTGCCCCAGAAACTCCATTCTCGCAGACTCACAGTAGCAACTGCAGAAATACTGCACTACAGCTACTTCAAACTGTGTATGCATGGCCAGAAAAGGAATCAAAACTTGATTTTAGCTGTTACCAGCATTGTTAGCCCATGCCAAAGTGACACATTTCAGCTACTTCTCAATGAACTTTCAGTGCTGGCTCTCAAGCCTCTCTGGCATTTCAAAGGAGAGAAGACCCAGCTTTTGGCAGCGCTTGTTGCAAAAGCAATTTGACCTAGAGGGAGAGCTATCATTGTGTTGGTAAATGCAGACTCTCTCATTAACTGCTTAATCTTGAAGGGGGCAAGGAAAAATACAGTATTATTATGTTTAAGATGAGCCCAGAAGAAAAACAAATGATCCAGGGTATTACACACCAGCAACAATCTTTACCCTCGGAATCTTGAAAGAAGTGCATTGAGCAACTTGTGTCAAAACACTTTCTGGTCAGGCTTTCCCTGGTGTCTGTCCCCCCTGCTCCCAGCTTCCTAAGCAAGCACTCACATTCTGATCAGAAAGTCTCCAAACCCTCTTAGACAAGTGCATTGATTCCCTTCTGAGTATCTCCTTCCATCCTGCAGACTCGTTCCTGGAACCCGGTGTTCATGACCCAACAGAAGCAGTCTCAGCTCAGTGCAGCCACAGTCAGCAGCTCTCTCCCCTAACACCTTCCAGAACAGAGTCACTCCGACTAATTTTAAAAAAACAAGTCATCCCCCCACAAATCTGCACCATGCAACTGCAGCTACCTGACTCCATGGCTCAACCAGCTTTCCAACAAGATCAAAGGCTGTGCAGTTGTTCAAGGAGCTTTTCAATTACTCCTCCAGTTTCTATCATGAATTACAGCAGCGCTTCAAGAGTGCCAAAACCCAGAGGGATTGATTACTCCTGCCCTGTGACAGACAGAAGGCAGGAGGGGGACAGGCAAGCTGCAAGAACAGTGGCATTACATTATGCACAGAAACAGTTTTGCTGCTGAATGATTGACAATAACTATTGGATGTCACTATTTTAAGGATAAAATGTCATTTTGTGTAATTATCTATCAGGGTCTCTCTTCAGTGGCTGGCACTGGGAAGAAGTAGACTGAAATCCAGCTGTAGAGTAGATTTGCTATTCTATGCAGACAATCACAGTGCTTTAGAAGCTTGATACATACGGTATATATCACTAGTAATTTTCCTACTCAGGACCCAGATGATATTAAAATGACACTCTTTCTCTATTTCACTGTGCCACATATATCATATGATTTCATACTTAAAAATAATTTCATATTCTCTGTCCTCACCTGACCATCTCTTTCTTACTGAAGCTCAAGTAAAGAAGAGAAAGAGAAGTTGCTTCTACTTGATTTATCCTGCCATCTCACCATCAGATAGGCAAGTGTCCCCCAAATATCCCCAGGCCCTTTGGCCACTTTAGCCCTCAGCTATTCTGGTTTTAGTGTGTTCAAACCAGGGTTCATCTGATATGGGAGGACACACTACTAAACATAGGACTGCATCACCTGAGTTCAATTATGCAAAGCCCCAAACCAAACAGCATTTGGCCCAACCCACAGTCTGAAATGGTATTAACAGAGCCTGACTGGGATTGGAACTGGTCCCATCCTGGACCTAGTTGCAGGTCCTAGCTGTACAACTGTAACTAAGCAGGAAAAAGAGTTGACATTATTCTTTACAGTGTTGGCATGCCACAAGTGGGACTGAGCAGGGCTACAGCAGACCATACCCAGCATCCATGCTTTGGTGCTGGAACCCAGGTAACGTTATTCCAAAGGAAACAACTGACTGTTCCTCCTTTCCAGTGCCCTGGGCAAGAGGATGCCAGAGGTGTTCTGCAAAGCATTTCAGAAATAAACTTTTCTGTATAACCAGACTGTCTCAGAGCTGACAACTCCCTACTCTAGCTGTCCTGTTCCATCACAGAAGAGGCCTTGCTCTGACACTGGGGTATGTGGGAGGATGCTGGTCAAATGGTCATCTTGGCCAAGGAGGCCCCTGCAAAGACAGACTAGCTGTCTGATCCACGCTGGCTGGTCTATGCCTTGAAGCTTGAGTCAATAGGAGAACACTTTGGCAATACAGAAGAGAACAAATGTAAACAAACTGCCCTGCTGAGTATAGAGGAATGAAAAAAAAAAAAAGAAAAGAAAAAATAGCTCTGTGTATGGGACGTGGCTTCCTGAGAACAGCACTGAGACCTGGGAGCGGAGGCTGATGCTGGGAGGCAATGATGCTCTGATCCTGTTGCAAACAAAAAGATGCCAGACATGGGCAGGAAGGAAAAACTCCTATTGTAGAATCATGGCAGGAATAAAAAGACTTTTAGTGGCTGAGCTGAGAGGCACTGGATAGTTATGTCAAATAGATAGGATTTAAACACAGGCCTGTAGCTAACAAAGGGAAACAAAGAGGCTTGGGTGTAACCAGCACCTATTAGACTTTAAATAACAAGGCACATATTATCAAAAGCAACAGTTCCTTCCCTTTACCTCCCAGAAAATCTAGAAAGGTTTCACTTAATGCCTCTCCCTTTGTCATCAGTCTGACACATGCTCTCCAGTGGCAGGAAAGGCCCAGAGGAGCACCATGGAGGCTTCTGTTGGTCAGCAGCTAACGCCCAGCAGCTACACAGCCACCTGAGGTGCAGACAAGGGGCAGTTCTGGGGCTGATATAAACCAGCAACGTCAACTGACACCAATGCAAAATCTCACCCCTGTGCCTCGAAAGGAAAATCTGTTCTTCTACGTGCTCACACACACATCATTGGAAGACCCTCCCTTGTAGTCAATACTGCAGCCATAAATGTCACTCCTTCCTGGAAGACAGTGCACCTTGTAAAATGTGCAGGGGGAAAGTGTAGGTACTGTTATCCCAGCTGACAACTTGTTCCTAGCAGGAAGCAAGTGATAGTTATTTATTCAAGCAGAAAACTCAAGCTATCATCTCAGCCGTGGGGTTCAGACAAAGAGAATGAATGAAAGAATGAACGAATGCAGAGCTCACCGATAAATGATGCCTCTTTCATGGAGAAACATAAGGGCTGAAATAATTTCTGCAGCATAGAACCGGGCCCGATCTTCATCGAAGCGACGCGACTTCTGAATATGGAACATCAAGTCCCCGCCATTTACGAACTCCATCACAAAGAACAGGCGATCCTTCACACACGCAAACACAACAGACAGAAACAGCATTAATCATATCCTCTGTCAGGCTCAGAAAATTTTAAGTAAAACTGTTATCTTCCAAACAAAACCAGATTAAGCATCCATGAGATGTTGGGGGGGGGGGAAATAATTTTTTTTTAGGAAAGATGAAGCCAATATCAGGAAGATCTGTAAGTATCTCCTTGCCCTGCACTCCTCCCAAAAATTCTGCTCCTATTCATGAAATGAGTTCTTGTTCACATGTGGATTGGGCATATCAGTAGGTATGTGCTCATCACTAACCACCCCCTGGAGGGATTCCCAAACTGTCCTTAGCCTGAATCCAGCAGAGGATGATACCCTTCAACAGCACTCTCTGAACTAAGTGGGCACAAAAGAAATCTGTAAAAACTTATTTGGTCCATACTAAACAGTTCAGCTCTCTGGGAAAGATGCTCCATAATATAAAGTGCATAACCACGCTGCAGCTTCAGAACAGCAGCACAATGGCCCAGGCACAGCAATGACGATGTTGTCTCGAGTGTATCTCGACACTATGACTGAGGAACGTGTGTTGTTTTCCAGAATGAGATTTCCTGCCATACACTTGCGTGGCAGCTGCCTTTTGGGCCCTCAGATTTCATCTTTCCCCTGATTAACCTGCAAAGATCTTTGAGTGATGAAGGAACTGATAAGGGTGAAGTATAAACCAGCGCTTCTATTGAACAGATTGCTTTTCTGCCCTGCAAAGTTCAGCTCATTAACCAGAGCTGCTAGTCTCTAAGGTTCCTTTTCTGGCTTTGTTCTGGTTTTTGCAAGAGCCTACAGATAGGGAGGCACTTGCTTAAGCTGCCTGTTCAATGGTTTAACACGTGTGAAAGGGGTGCTCGCTTAACTGTGAGAGGAAGGACACGCAGTGAATTGTCACAAAACTAAACCCTAGAACTGTTGCAGTCTGGTTCAAAGATTTCACCTGGTAATTGTTTCAGGACATTCAATACTGATTGTTTCAGTTTTACCCTAAATATCAGGAATAAGCAGACTGGAAAAGAGGCATACAATTCAGTTGAGAGTAGTCAGCCTTTTAATGGGACTATTTGCCCTTCTTTCTCCATGAGCCCCTTCCCAGGTCTGATGTTAATCATCTACAAGCTAGTTTTAAGCCCTCTCTAAGTTTAAGAGGATAAGCATTGTTATGCTCCACTTTCTGGCAGCCAGCCAGCTTGAAATGACTACTGGTATTAACATCATGAGATGCACACAGTAGAAGAAAAGCAACCAGGAATCCTTTCACTCATCTCTAGACACAAACAGGAAAGCAAACTGCTTGTGACAGATGAGGACAGCTTGCTTCTTGTCATCATCCTGGGCTCTACTCAACAGCTCTTTCTGGGCTCCTTACAGAAACTAAGATAGATGTGTTCCCAGCAATCTCACAATATTACTGCACGTCACACCAAGGCCACTGTTAAGTGCTATCTCCAGTCCATATAAATAACAATACTTTGTTGTTTCACTCTGTCTTTATTATAGGGCAGCTGAAAGACACTCAGGCTGGCTTGTCTACAGCAGCAGTCTAAGCTAGAGCAGCACAAACTGTGCAAACCCACCAGTAACCTTGGCTCTTCAGCCCACATCAGATCTCCACAGTCACACCTTCGCTGCAATTGGTTGAACTGGGTCTGGCTATGCTGTGCCTACCTGTTCAGCAACCCTTCCTCCAGCTGCAGCGCAGACATCGCCCCTGCCTTGCTAGTCAGACCAGGTTCTACATCTTCTTGTTATTCATTATTTATTATACATCTTCCCATCTCCTTCCTTGCTGATCTTGCCACATGACACGTGCTTATCTAGCCCAGCTTGTCCCAGCATCTCTTCAAGCCCATACTTAAAAAAGAAATCCCTCTTGCCAGATCTCCAACAAGAAGTAATTTAATTTACCGCCAACCTGACGAGGGATGTGTGTGTATTTATGTAAGTAATATATATGCTTGTATACACATGCATACAGTTAGGTGAACACACATATATTTTCTACTCTCTCTTTAAAGGTGAGCTTCACAGAAACAAAGTTAACTCTTCCTATCTCAAAAAATATATATACTGCTTTTCCAGTGCTGGCAAAACTCCACAGCCCATCTCAGAATTCTGGATGTACTTGTCTGTACTACGATGCATAAAGGAAGATATTAATTCTTTCCCAAACGTTCAGGCAAGCACAGAAATTGGTTTACATCACTGCTGACATGGAATGAGCAGCTTTTTGTCACAAACAGCTCTTGCTTCAGACCGTCTTCAAACCTGAGCAAGTATCATTGCACGTGTTACATAGTCCTCACAAACATAACAGCTAATGCCCCACCTCCATCCATGGTCTCATTTCACAAGTCAAGCCTAAATATAGATTATTTAATTAATGAAGTTCTCCCATTTAGGCCTAACAGAACTTTGGACTACCCAACTTCTAAATTTTATTTTATTTTTCTTAAAAGAGGTCCAGCTAATTGTCTGTCCAGTTTTCTAGCACTTAGAAAGCCCACAGGGTTGATGAAGTAAAGAGCAGGATGGGTATTACAGCATTTGTGCACTGGCTTGCTACATACCTGGCAATGATTATTAGAAAGATCAGCACTAATGACCACTCTTTGGGAACCAGGATCTAAGAGCCAAGCAAGGTCTTCTATTTTCACTCTTAGGCCAGGCCACCAGCTTGCCAAATTGCAAAGATCAACCACTTTCCTAGGAATCATTGAGAAGTAAAATAAACAGTGGTATTTAAGAAGAAAGGCAATTTGCAGCAGGCAGATAAGAGTGAATAAATAGCTTAAAAAGGGGCCAGGAAAAGGAAATCTTAAACCAGCAGATAGTTCAGATACTTGCAAATTTGACCTGACTTGGAGTTATGTTCCTCCTTTCTTGGGGACTATAGCAGGAATTAGGAGTTGAAAGCTGGAGTGGTTTTTTGACAAGGCTTAATGCTGAAATCCTTGCGTTTCTACTTTTCTATTTTGCATTGTTCAGATGTCTTCCCTGGTCTGTTATCTCTGTTTGACATCAGCAAAAGTAAGAAAGAGCATTTGAGTCAACAGGAAATGGTGATGTGAAAGCCTTTGCAGCAGCGGCAGCCACATGAGGAAATCATGTTGCACCATTTCTGGACTGGCATCGAGTTGAATAAAGCCACAGACAGAGAAATTGTTACTGTAAATTAAAGAAACACTTGGAGGAAACAAACACAGTCTGTGGGATCAGGTGGGCTCATTTCAAGGCTGGCCTACATCTAGAGATTAGCCTTGCCAATTTCAGTGCAAGAAAACTTATTATTTTTTTAATTAATTTGTTTGAATTTCAGTTTGCCATCCCTATTTGTTCACCCATTAGCAGGGCAGGTGCTGTTGGAAACACATACACTGTCCTAAGAACAGTGTTTGATATTGTTTTATATATTGTATTACATATTGTTGTCTTAGCAGGGTGTTGGTGAGGCTTGAAGAGAATCCCTGATTGCAAAAGCCACTGGGTGGGACAATCCACACACTGGTTACTGCCCCTTGCAAACACAAGCACCCTCTGAAATCCAATTCAAACATCACTTTAGTCCTTTGTTCTCACCAGCTCAAGTAGAAAGCTGTTTTGAACCCTCACACCTTTCCTCCTCATTGCCAGAGGGGAAAAGAAAATCTGGATTTTATTTAAAAAGCATCCTTTCCCTCCTCATGCCCCAAAAAGGCCAGTGTAATGGCTAACTTCCACCCTCTTCTAGTTAAGAGTCATAGCTGATGTCCATGTACAATCCACACGAGACCAAAGACCTGCGAATAAGCTAGGGCAAGAGCTTCATCTCCAATCACAGGCTTTCATGCTACATAAATGGGACAGGGCAGCACCACTGCTCCAGTTCAGGCAGCGTGGAAGGAGGAGATGGGGAAGGACAAGAGTTTCCTACGTGCAGACGTGGAAGAAGATAATAGCAAAGCTGCCTCCCCTATCTGCTGTCCCACAAGAGCTGCTGTGCCAAGGGAAGCATGGAGGCCAGAGAGGACTTCTCTCAAGAAATCAGTGGTGGAGGTTCAGGAGACCCACTGGAAAACACCAACAGGCCTCTCCAGTCTCCAGAGCCATCAGGAACAGGCTTGGACAAGCTCTGCACATCCCCGTCGCAGCAGAGCTCTTCCAGGCACTGCTTCTGCCCACACTGATTCCTCGGCAGGACGAGGAGCTGAGCCATCCCACCAAGGACACATCCCAGCAGTAATTTCACCCAAGCCTCCTCTCTAGCTGACAGCTGCTATATAAGGCAGCATCTGGAGGATATGGAGACCTGGTTAAATGCCATTTAGAGCAATGGTCCAATATTTCCAACCCCCAGAAAAAAAATTGGCTTGGCTCAGGAATTCCACTAAGTTTGCATTTCATCTTTTAGAAAATAATGAGTTCACTGAAGCCAAAGGGTTTCCCCCCAAAACCAGTCATTTTTCACTGTTTTGGCAGTTTATGCTTTGCAGAGCAGAAGGCAGGCTTACAAAATTATCTCCATACAGAGACAGCTGTGTCACTGCTTCCCAGCAAAAGTTTATTCTTTCCAAAAAGAGTTGCAGGGCTTAGGGAGCTTGCAAGCAAATTATTACAAGATAATTACAAGAGCTGGCAGGCTTCCTCAGTGCTCCCAATGTTCCTGTTCTCCCTTCGTGGTCCACAACCCCCACACAAAGCAATCTGCCTTCGGTCTCCCTGGGAGCGTGCAAATAAACCGTGCTGTCTCAGGACTGGCCTTCAGAAAGCCACATGTCCAACTCTCCCAGCAGTGCGAGTGGCCATCCGTATCTGGGTCATCACGCCAAAGCACAGAACCTCCAGAGGAGGAGTAATAAACAGATTTGTTTCTTAATATTTATCTTCATAGGAGTAATACAATCATGAGCCAGGCTCAGACCCTGCTCGGTGCAGAAATGCCTCCTCTCCATACCCGGCCCTTTGACAAGGCAGCGCTGCATCCTTGTGAGCTGCCGGCTGCAAGAGGTTTACAGGAGGGCAGGTTGCTCAGGGGGGTTATATCTGGCAATGTTTCAAAACTAGAGAGGACTGCAGGTGTCATAAGAGTGGGATTACCAACAGGGAACTGCCAAAACAACCTTTGTGCACAAGAGCTCAAGCAAATCTAGTGAGCTCACTCTCAAATTTCTGGTCAGTGTCAAAGCCACGCTCACCTGACTGAGATGGAGAAGACACTGACTTATGCTGGGTGAAGATTTGGTCCTTTGACTTCAAATTAGAATAACTACATCAAGCAGAGGAGAAAAAAAAAAACCACTTCCACACCGTGCTTGCTCAGCTGGAATTACACGTACGCGTTAGTGACGCTCCTTAAACACGGCCGCAGCGATGACATCTACGGCACCCGCCACTGCTCCGCTCGCCGCCACGGCCCACGACTCCCAGACGAACAAGGCGGCAGCAGGTTTTACAGCCAGCTGCTTGCTGATTTTTGGTGCTCTGTTAGCCCTTTTACCTCTCTGCTTCAGTGACTGCAGAAGTAGATGCCAGCCTCAGGAACCACTTCTGCCCAGCAGAAAGCAAGCCACAGCAAGGGAGCATGTCACAGATGGCACACACAGCCCCAGGGCTATCGAGATGGGGAGATCACAGTGTGCAGTGCCACTTCTGAGAGGCTGAGAAAGGCAATGTTTCTTTCTAGCACTGTTTTTGGGGTGTTTTTTAGCCAAAAGGAGGTGCAGAGAATATCCAGCAAATTCAGAAAGGGAGTAAGGCACACGCAGCATCTCCCCCAGGCTGGGCAGCTGGCGAGTGTGCTTCTGAGAAGCGGAGGTCACTTCCCCACGCCGGGCTCATTTTTAGCTCCTTTCACAAAGAGTCACTGGCGTCACTGTCACAGCTATAGGAAGGGGGCAGTTATCAGCAGTTATTACTGACATCCACGCTCTGCTATCTGACGCTGCTGGGAGCAGGCACCACCTGGAAAGCAATATGGATTCAAAGAGACCAAAACCTAAAGCACTGCTGGTTCACACCTCAGCCAGTTGCCTCTTCTCTAAAGCTTCAATTGTTTTGTTTTGTTTTGTTTTTTTCCCCTCAGTGCTGACTGGCACCTGCTTGCTCAGGTTGCTTGTAACTTGGTTCCACTTTGACCCTTTTTTATGCCACAACTTCCTCAATTTTAAGTCCAAAGAAAAATATTCCTTTCATGTACTCTGGCTAACCATAGGCAACAGCATCTCCTTCAGCTACCTGTGCACTAAGCTTGATAATTTTGTCTAACAGTTACAACCTCTGTCACAAGCCACTGCAGATGGAGACAGACATTTTCTCAGCTACATAAAAATGCTTTCCTACACCATGGCAGCAGCGAGGCACATAAACATCGTCCAGAGAATAACAAATTGGCTCTTGGAATTTGCATAAGTAAACTCTGCGGGGTCCCTCGGGGTAAAGGCTGCCTCCTGCACGCATGTGTGCACAGCACGGTATTAACGCTGAGCTCATTCCAGAAGTGCTGAACAACGACAACCACAACTCAGGGTGAGCTGATGGGAGTTGTGGGTTCTCACCTGCCCCAGAAAAACAAAACAAAACAACCCCCCCCCCAAAAAAAAACCCCAAATCACAAATTTAACTACACCCTCCAAATCCCTGCCCTTGATTTCTTAACCATGTAGTTGAAATTTCAAGCTCACTGGCTGGACAGTTTTTGTAACCCACAAATTCAATCATTTCTCTGGAACAATGCATCCTTTGGGATACTGGAGTAAACCATACGTGCATCCTTCCTCCTCATCCCCTCCCCTCAAGTTGGTCCAATTCACAGCAGAATTACATGATTAACTCATCTTATGACCAGAAACTTTTACTCAACATACATGCAAAAGGATGACTTTTATCATTCTTTCATTTGTATCTGTTCCATTAGAAACAAAACAAAAACCCCAACTAGAAAAAAACAACAACAAAAAAACACCCCCAAAACCCCCTCAGGTACTAGGTCAACCAATTAAAAAATGTACAATAAAATGCTCGTGTAATCTCAGTTTAAAAGAAACAAAAGTAATCTTGGCTACCATTAAAACAAAACATCCAAAAATAGAAAACAAATTAAAAGAAGAAATAAAATTAAATCTCTCTCTTCAGACCTTTTAAAATGGCATTAAAAGTTACATAAACATTCCTTCCCACATGAAAGATCAAAGAACAAAGGGCTGGCTAAACTTAGAGAGGAATAAATGGAGGGATAAGGAACTAGAATGTATCAAGCTATAGACATCACCTGTTAATCAAAGATTTATAGGACACCTGCACCCCTCAGCTGGCTGCTGGTATCGTGACGTCTCAGAAGAGGGTAGCTCTGTGAAGATCATGCTCTTTTTACAGCCCCCCCCAGCTCAGAAAAAAAGCTCCTGGAATTCCTGTTTCCAGCTTGGAGTGACCAATCTCAGACAGCTCTGGCTTGTTTTTAAAAACACTAAACTCTGCAATATCTGCTGGCTTCAGACTGTGCAGGGGAAGGCTAGAGACCTCTACAAGCTCAGCCAAAGGTCTTCAGGAAAATTAAGAGTGTCGAAAAACCCAAAGGCCACTTGGAAATGGCTTGCTACAAGGCCTTTGGGTATCCATTCTCTCACCTTAACCACCTGGAAAGCAATATGGATTCAAAGAGACCAAAACCTAAAGCACTGCTGGGTCACACCTCAGCCAGTTGCCTCTTCTCTAAAGCTTCAATTGTTTTGTTTTGGTTTTTTTCCCCTCAGTGCTGACTGGCACCTGCTTGCTCAGGCTGCTTGTAACTTGGTTCCACTTTGACCCTTTTTTATGCCACAACTTCCTCAATTTTAAGTCCAAAGAAAAATATTCCTTTCATGTACTCTGGCTAACCATAGGCAACAGCATCTCCTACAGCTACCCATGCACTAAGCGTGATAATTTTGTCTAACAGTTACAACCTCTGTCACAAGCCACTGCAGATGGAGACAGACATTTTCTCAGCTTCATAAAAATGCAAGTACCCAAAGTCCCTCAACAACCAGGGGTGGGAAAGTTACACTCAGGCTACAACACGATGATGACAGCTAACCCTTTGGTTCATATTTTCACTTCAGCTCGTATCACCTCAACATTCAGCTTAAGTGTGGACACCCAGCAAAGTTCACAGATAAAATCAGAAGGGTCAGTCTGATCTCATTTCATTTTCTGCAAGCAAAACCACCCTGCCTACAGAAAAAAATAATCCCCCAACCTTGTACGTTCCTGCAAGGAAGAGACCACCACGAGATGTTACTGTGTGCGTCAGAGAAAGGTGAGCCTTTCAGACTGGCTTTGGAAGCCTTGAACACCTGGTTTACTGGCAACTTGGGCCAGCATGTCAGCAAAGACGTCAGAGGTTTCTGGTAGATGTGAACACTGTGAAACCACAGAAAGCCACAGTTTGGACCAGTCTCCCTTTATTCAGTGCTAGACAAGACATGAGCCAGAGGCAGGCAGAAACCACCTGACCCTCCTGTGGTCACAAAGCCAACGTGAGGGCATCGTGACACATGCCTGCAGAAACCACACTGGAGAGCAAAGGTGGAGATTGGAAATTCCTTTGCACCTCCCTGTCCAACAGCCCCCCCCAAAACCTAACTTGCCACCCCAGGGCCCCAGATAAAGCACAGCTCACGCTCCTTCAAACTTGACTTCAGAAGGAGACTGCAGCAAGCCCCCAGCTGAGTGCCTATGTTTATAGCCAGAAGGCATGCTAGACCGTACCAAGCTTTTTGGAAAGTGCCAGGCCTAGAAACAGGACGTCCCCATCACCATCTTCACTTGAATTCAACTGGCAGCAGCAAAAGTGAAGCGTGTGCTGGTCTTCCAGCACAATGGCTTGGGGCAACAGTCTCCATGCTGCAGAACAGGGGAAAAAAAGTCTCAATGCTTGCAGAAAAGCATCTGAGAAGTGCACTTGGCTGCTGGGTACATGCACATATTGAGTTGTGCCTCCCTGACATGCCAGAGAGGGAAGGCTGGGGGTTTAGAGCCTGGGAGATGATCAAAGCCATCCTCTCTGCTCCCAAAGGGCTCTCTCTCGGTGCCTTTCAAAGAGAACATCAAAGAGGCCCCACCACTTCCTGACCGCCCACCAGCACGCTCCAAGGCCTGTGTCAGGATGCTTGTTCATCTAACCAGAGCCCCGGGAAAGCTGCTGCTGCCTTTCCAGCCTTCCTCACCTTCACCATACCGGCCTCTGCTTTGGGACTGCCCTGTGCTCTACCCACCTGGTGGCAGTGGAGTGGGTGGTGGACAACCAGGCTGATGCTGGAGATCCCCTGGAGGGACCATGACCGAGGGACTCCAAGGACATACAAGGGCACCTAGAACTCTCCTCTGGCAACCAGGGACCACTGGGTGGGTGAGCAGCCAGCCAGCTGCCACTGCTCAGTCCCATCGCTTTTGCTGGCGGCCACTCACTTGAGAATTATGCTCCTGCCAGAGGCTCCAGGTTAGCTCTAACACTTCTAGGAGATGAAATACAGGCTCACCTCCCTGAACACCTGGGTGATCCATGATGTTATGCCTGTGCTGACCCTGGGAGAACTGTTTCAGCACCTCAGGAACCAGCAGAGACATGGAGAAACCCTCCCCTTCCATATTGAGAGCATGACATCAGCCCACAGCTTGTAAAAGGGGTGGAAAGCTGCGTGTTGGACAGCATGCTGCCCTCGTAAAATGGGACCAGTTCAGTGATGAGCTGCTCTGGAGTCCCTGGGCCAGTCCTTACCGGCTTCAATAGCACCCCTGCTAGCTATTATCTTGGAAGGACGCTTGTTACAGAAAATTACATCCCTCTGCCAAGTTCTCGTGTCTCACTATTTTTGGAATGGCACAGGCAGGCTCTGTGCCTCAGCAACTGTCAGCAAAGCCACAGGGAGAGCAGATCCATATAACGATCAGGCTAGCAGGGACAGTGCTAGAAACAGCATCGCCTGGGGGACAGACCCCTGGAAGCACCCTGCAGTCATGAGAAAAGGGATAAGGGCAATAAACATAAAACCCAGAAGCTATTTGACACTATTTGCATGGGAAGCTGATCTCCCCCAGCCCTTCCCATTCTCATGCATATGAGTGGAGACAAAAGGGTTTAAAAGCAAGCCACCTGTGCAGGAAGGATGGTTCCTAAACCCCAAAGAAGACAGGACCTACTTACTGCAAACTCATTTTAATTAAAACATTCCAGGATCCACATTCCCCAGGATTAAATTACGGACTTAGCTATTTATACATATAGTCTCTTTCACCCATTCTAGGACAGTATTGTTGAGGTGTTGGATGACATCATTGTCAGGTAAAGGGAAATGAGCATTTTTTGGTGTGTGTGACCCCTAACACAGGATCCACAGTTACCCACAGGTCAGTCCTAGCACCTGTCAGCAATTCACAGATTACTGCAGCAGGAGCATAATCCTCTCTGACATTAAAGGATGATTCTAAGGCCCTAGAAAAAAGCAGAGGTAAATGGCTTAGGTCACATGGAAAGTTCCCAAAGCAAGGCTTTCAGTTAAAAAAAACCCACAACAATAAAAAGTAAGAAAACAGAGGTGTGGTAAGCTAGGAAGACCTCACACAGATGCAGCTGGAGCAGAATTCAAACTGTCCCCCCTGCAAGGGAGCAGCAGGACTCCTTCCTTGCCTTTCACAGGAAAGGAATCTGGAGGTACAAGTCCTAAATTGCCCCAGCCAAGCACTGGGCAAGCACAGGGCCCTGACCAGCCTCTGCCAGCCTGCTGTGCTGCTTATATTTCCTCTTTAGGCTCTGAAAACTATGACCCATACCAGGCAGAGACAACCCTTGTAGCTCCTACCATCTAGTGGCTGCAGTTATTTCTCTGTGACAGAGCAAGGAGACTGGCTGGAGGTCAGGCAGCTTCAGCCCACCCTGGGCAAACAAAGCAGCCCTTGCTAGCAGGTATCACTTATGCAGCAGCTGAGACTAAATTTGGACCACACTCAGCACAGAGGCAGTATAAGAGTAGAGAAAACCTTTCTGGAAACCATCAACAGCTAATGGTAGCACAGAAAAACATCAGCTAGCTCTAAAACAGGGACTGTTTAGCAAGACCTTCTTGCTCTCTACAACTACCTGAAAGGAGGGTGGAGAGAGGTGAGGATGGGTCTGTTCAACCAAGGAACAAGTGACAGAACAAGAGGAAATGGCCTCAAGTTGCACCAAGGGCAGTTGAGATTGGATCTGAGGAAGAATTTATTTCCTGAAAGGGTTCTGAGGCATTGGAAGGGGTAGCCCAGGGCAGTGGTGGAGTCCCCATCCCTGGAGGGATTGAAGAGTCATGTAGACATGGTGCTGAGGGACATGGGTCAGTGGGGGACTTGTCAGTGTTGGGTTAATGGTTGGACTTGATGATCTTAAAGGTCTTTTTCAATCTAGGCAATTCTGTGAATACAGGTGAGCAAAAGCAGCAGCAATACAAATGAAGTCAGGCAATGCATTGCTGTTTCTGGATCTCGTGCCAGCTGAGCTAATGCTGGATTACTGGCACTACACGACATCACCCTGTGCAGCACAGACATGCCCCGGCTGTTTAAGTCAGCCCTAGGCTACGTAAGTCAGAAGAGTTTGCTGGTTTGGGTGGAATATTATACAAGAGTCTGAATTCAAATGGTTTTGGATCCCACCAAACCCTCAAACCCTTTGAGTGCTCTGTCTTCAAACTGCTGCAGCATTTCAGGTGCTTCCAAGGTCTTTCCTTTCCAGTTTCCACAATTTCCTCTTGAACTGGGTGGGGAGGGAGGGGGCATAACTCACCAGTGCCAAGCAGAGGGGATAATGACTTCCCCTGAGCTCCTGAAGCATACCAGTACATAATTCAATTTACGTGCAATGAGACTGCTCTGCTGGCTCATACTGAACTTGGCACCTACCACAAGCCCCAGGTACCTCCCAGCTCAGCTACTACCCTGCCAGTTAGACCCAGCCTGTCTTGATGCATCTTATGGGATCAGGCTCTGACTTTGCTTTGACAAATGGTAAGAGGCCTCAAAATGGCTAGTTCATGAAAAACTCCTAAAGGCTGTCCCAGAAGGTCATTATTTATCCACAATCTCCACTACAGACTGGAGTCCTGCTTTATATTTCATAACATGAACTGTTAATACCACATTTTCAGAGCTTGGGCTGTAAGTGTGATACATGTGATGTGGTTTCCATGTGATTGCAAGTGAAACTAGGTCTTGTTTTCTGTAACCCTTCCCCCAGCTCCAAACACAAGAAAGTGCTTTGGTATATTTAAATATGGCTGCAGGCCAACATTTTAAATAAATGGTTACTGGTATTTTAATACATATATATTCTATTCTTCCAGGTTCATGTTAATGGAAGGGCCAAACCAATGCCATTAAAGAACAAGCAGAAACCCTAAGTACTGTATCAGCCTGGTTAAGCCCTCCTAGAAGGACTCTGTCCAATGAATACCCTGCTGTTGCAATCAATTTTCTATTATAGCACAGGGATTTAATTATGCTTTTATAAGCAATTTACATCTGGTTATTCTGGATTGAAGTGGGCGTTACTGAGTGCAGAACATGGACAAAAGACACAAGGAACCACATCAGTCTGAAATCTACTTTTTCTTTTGTAAACACCTCCCTTTTTGGTTTTATTTTTTATTGGAGGGAAGTGGTTTTCTGTTACTGACAATCTAGATAATAAAGCAAAGGGGGATTCAAGTAAAAGAGGAACCTGGGAAAGACTGGAAATAGCAGGGTCCTGCTAGGAGAAGCACCATTCCCTTGGCACCTTTTCAGAGACTGACCAGCTCTATGTTCAGGGCAGCAAGGGCTGAAGGGTTCTTCACTCCTCTGAGGAGAAGCTGGTCCAGAAATTCCTGTTCCAGGCTGCTCTAGTGTTTAGCAACCTCCTTTTCATTTCCAGTCTAACTGTATCCATGGCCAGTCTAGACTCATTTAATCTTAGCCAGCATCTTCACAGCTTTGTTTCTCTCCTCAGTGTTTGACATCTGCAGACATCAATCAGATCCTCTTTTTGCTTTCAATTTGCTAGTCTAAACAGGCTGAGTTCTTCCCTTTTTTTCCCCCTTTGCAAAAGACACTGCAATTACTTCATCAGCCCAGAAGACCTTGTCTGCACCCACAGCAGATTGCATTCATTTTTTGGACATGACAGACAGTACTAGCATAGTGACCTTAAACCTTCCCTAAGTTCATGGGAAATACTCCTCACAGCCCAGGAGAACATTTGCTATTTTCACATCTACACTGCAGTTCAGTAAGTAAAGCCATAGCAAAGAGCACAGTAACAAGTGGCAAAAACCACTGCCATCCCACACCTGACCTCAAACTGCACACAGCAATACTGGACTTGTCTGATATTTTACATGAGAACTTCAGGAAAACCATTAAAATTTGGGCCCTGTGTCTTCATATTATGAAATAAAAGAGGAGTTTCCTTGGTTACAAATGACAACAGTGAGCTTTAAGTTTTGTTTCTGCCATACAGCATAGCTGCTCTGTGAACTGCATAAGCTGTATATTAAAACAAAAATAAAAAAAATCACCACCACCAAAACCCAAACCACTTAATTTCTATTAGGTGAGTCTACCCAAGGGCTCCACCCTAAATGAGCACAATTCTTAAGCTCCATAGCTGGCTGTTGCATCACCCCAGTGAGAAGAGAAATGAGTGGGTGGTAGGATGCATTTGTCTGCCTTCCCCCCCCCCACTAGTATTTTGGGTTTATGTAGGAGGAGTGAAGCCACAATTAAAAGAGCATTCTAAGAAGAAAATAAGCTCTCTTACCACTTAGCAATGGTCAAAAAGCAATGGGAAAGGAGCCTAGGCAGCTTGGAAGAGCAACACTGCAGAAGATGCTTTGGTCCTAATAACAGCTTTTGCTCAGAGACTCCCAAACTTACCTTGCTGGGACATGGCTGTGGCCACTGTCTCCATCAAAGCCACTCCTCCCCACACCACCCACATCACAACAAGCTCTCACCCACATGCACACACTGAAGGAGGCTCTAAACTGGACAGGCAGCACATGTGCAGTCCTTCATTGAGGTAGACATACCACAAGTGACAGCAATTGCTCATCTACACCAGAAGAAATACCAACTGTGTACGGTTCTGATTCAGTGTCCACCCATGTCAGTAAGATCCTTTCCAGTAACCCCAGAAGGATCTTTCATTCAGCTCTGAGCAGCATACACAGGCTGGTAGAGACAGGAGGCCACCCCTGCTTCCAAGCAGAAGTCACTGAGTTTACAGGTGATTCAATGCAAGTACAGTCCTGTTAAATTCAGGTAGCAAGACAAGAGCTTGAGATTCCACAGCAACCAGAGGACACCGCAGGTCTGTAGACATTTGCACAAATGCATTTGGAAACACTTAATGGCACAGAGATGTTTCTAGGGACAACACAAAGAAAGGCTTCCCCGTCATTACCATTTTGTTAGGGACCTTAGAACACACCAGGATTTTGTTTGCCAAATGCCTAGCAGATGTTAGGGGTGGAATACAGCAGAGTGCTCTGTTCATTCTTGAGCAGAAAGGTTTCTCCTGGGTCTAAGGTGGGCATTTATAACAGGCCAGGGACCAAATACACAGGAGAGTGTCTCTGTCCTGAACATGCTATCCAGTGCCAGGAGGAAGGCTGTCCACAGCCTGAGCTATACTTACAGGAGTCTGGAAGCAACAGTAGAGCTTGGTGAGGAATGGGTGGTTCCTTGCCAAGGAGAGGATGCGTTTCTCAGTCATAGTGCATTCAACATCATCATCTTGGAGAATGACGTCCTTCTTCAACACCTTCACTGCATAGAGCTGCCCACTCTCTTTCATCTTGGCAAGCATCACCTAAACCAGAGGAGGGTGAATCGCAAGGGTTGAGCCCTCAGTCTCTATGAGCACAGAGCCTTCTCACACCTTCTCACACTAGAAAGGTCAGCTATCTCACCATCAGGGCATGTGGATACAAGTGAGTCAGCCTGTTCGTATGGGCATCAGTATCCAATCACTGACACATATGATACCATCTGCAGCAGGCACCTCTGGAGAGAAATGCCCACACATGTTGCTCCAACGTTTGATGCAGGACTAGCCAGTCTAAACTCATCCACCATGCCACAGCAAGCCCCCTGAGCAGTGCCATCCATCCCACTTCCCTCCTCAGTTACCAAATTCAAATGCACCATTTCCCATTGCCTTTGTGGCAAAGCAGAGAAACGAACCCCCCATCTCGCTGCATCTGAAATCACTGCCTTGTTTCCTTTAAAGGAAAAGTCTTTACATGCTCCAAGAAATGCTGCCCAAACGAGTGCTAATGCACACACTTGCAGTTTCTGGTATGGGCCCCAGCATGCAGCTGTTCCTTCAGTTCCTAACTTTTTTCTTTTTTGTGATATCCAGTTCTTCACTTTGCTGTCAGCTTTCCTTCTCTTCCCTTTCCTCCCTGCTTTCTGTAACCAACCTGGCTGCACAAGGCATACTCCACTGGACAGCCTTTATGCCACATTATGAAATAAATTTCACTTCCTTGGAGCTTCTTAAAGAAGAAACCTTTCCCCTAAAGAGCCACGAACAACTCTCACCTTTCCAAAACTGCCCTTTCCCAACACACGAAGGAATGTTAAGTCTTTGATCCCAAGTTTGCTTGCTGAGCTTTCACTAACGTTGTTGCTGTCTTTCAGGCTGCCTTTTCCCTGGTGTCTCAAAGTAGATCTTGAAACAAGTTTCTGTGGAAAAAAGTGAATAAGTATCAGTCTACATAGAAATTGCCCTTTTGCCTCAGAGGTGTACACAAGTAGTCAACCTGGTACCAACCTGGCTATCTAGGACCTGGTCAGATGCATTGTATGGCCACTGGGACAGAAGCACGTTGGTACCAGCACCACACACAGCTGTCACGTGCCACTGGCCAACCTCAGCACTGCACAGAGCTGTGCTGAGATGTCAACACTGGCTCCTGACCTGGGCATTTTAAATTGTAAACTCACGGCCCAGCAGATCCAAGAGGCAAACCTGTCTCTCTCCATCCTCACTCCCCAGAAAAATAAGACAATGAGTGTGGAAACCCCAGTCTCCTATCTAACATCAGTGAGGAACACTGCGTAATTCTGCAATATATGAAGTGCTGGCAAGATCTAGAACCCAAGCAAATTTCACCTGAGTCTCTTAGGTTTCTACCTGATTTTAAGACTTTTACTCAAAGCCCAGTTCAGTGGGACCCAACCTTCAAATGTTTTTTTTCCCACCGCTGGGCTGCTGGCTTCCTCCACTGCTGCACATTTGATGGAAGGCTGTTCATTCCCACACCAGCAGCGAGGTGTCTGCATTTCAGGAACTGTACCAGTATTAGCACACATTTCTAGAGCTCCTGTTTTTGCAGTATATGAAGACCAAGTCAACCTCCAGAGCCCTCTGTTCGCAGCTCTCCAGGTATGAGTATGCATATAAGCCACGAGGACTTTCAGTCAGTTTAACAGCCCGAACAAAGTCACACGGACTTCTTGAGCTCCACCTTGTGACTACTTTGGTACAAAGCAAGATTCTCCCTGCACAGACGACTTGGCTCACTGCCACAGAAATGGCAACCCCAGCCACTGGGAAGAACCAAGAGCATTCAGGACAGCACCCAGCAAAACTTCCAACAGATTTAAGCTTATAACACAGTTGACCACTTACCTAGAGCCTTTACCTCACAAATAATGAGAAGACATTGTTAAACATCAAGCAGAGATTTTTATTTTCCTGGTTTCATCTCCTTTTTATGTGCAGATTATGCAAACAACAAGTGCTAACAAGTGTTGATTTTTACAGAACTGAGAAATGAGTGTGGGATTTGTTTTTCCCTGTAACTCCCAGGATAACTGTCCCTGTGAACTGCTACAGCATGAGGAGCACAGATAAGAAAGTCTCGTTTGCTACAAACCAACCGAAATGCAAAGGGGCAGCACAGCCTAACGAGCAGGCTAGGCTGATACAGCATCATGTGGTCAACCGATGTACTGACTAACTGTATGACAAGATTCATCAGGCCTGGCAAGTATCTTTTGGGTTTCAATATTTTCTTTTTGGTCCAATAAATAGACCAACATTTTATTATGGGTTATTGTGGCTTCAAGCAAACTGACTTTTCAAAACTGCTAGTGAAGGAAACATGATGAAAACTGGTTATCAAATGACAGCTCTGATTTCCATTACCCTCTATGGGCATTTTCACTCAAGCTCTTATAGTGTGTTTCAAACTCTCAGAATAGACTTAGATATACAATAGCTGGAATTTTAGGATGCCTAAAGTACTGACAAGCAGAAATTGTACACATATGTCCCCAACCCTGGTTAACAAGCTCACTAGGACCCCGGCTTGGATGGTAAAGACCAGAGATGACAATGTGTTGACAGGGACCACAGATTTCAGCTAGGGAAACTACAGTGAAGAGAGAAATGGTCTCACCATAATCACTCAGAAAACCAGTGACAAAGCAGGCAAGAGAACCTAGACCTCTTGCTGAGCTTTTCTTGCACTCTATTCCAAGCCACATATGCAGACAGCCCATCTGCGTTCACAGGAAGGGTAAAAAAAAGGCATAGCATGAATTATATTGACCATTAATTAGTTTGGGGTCTTATTCTCCTCTCAACCATGCCAAACGGATAAGAGTCAATGGAGTTACACCACTGTGAAACATAAGCAGATGAGAAAGCAACACCTACAGACTAAAGCCTTCACCAGGGTAAATCTGGATACAAGACATCCATTTCCCAGGTGAAATCTTTGCCACAAGCCACAGACAGTAACAATCTACTCATGCAATCCACCACCCAACACCATACCATCTGCCATAACTGAAGTCTCTGACTTCTCCTGCACCCATATAAAGACTCAGTTGTAACTCACTGAATTTGGGGAGATGCTTCCTGGTTGCAGCCCCATGCATGCCAAGGTTTTAGCAAGCTCTGCCGAGTTCACCCCACAGTTCGGTGCGACGTTCGCTTGGCATCGGATGTGGACGTTCATTTTACAGACTGGCAGGGTGATGGTAGAGATAGAAAGTAAAAGCAAAGAAACAATTAAAATAGCTTGCAGGGATTTATTGCTGAGAAATAATTTAGTAATTCTGCTTCAGGAAATATACCCAATTGGATCTACCCTGTGTCTTTAAACTAAAAGGATTTTTGCCACTGATCTCAGCAGAAACAAAATTAGGACTCTCATAAGAGAATAAACTCCTGAAAAATTAGGAATACACCCCAAACTCTCCAAGCAGGATGCCACATTGCCTGAAGCTATTCATAAGCTTGTTTGTCAGGCATATAAATACCTTTGCAGCTATGTTTGCAGGTAAAATTAGGATTTATAAAGCCACAGAATTCACAGCAAACTTCCCTTGCATTTGCAGGTATCTAATTTTAAAGATATTAGTGGGAAACGAAAAATCTTTCTTGCTCTCACTCACCGACTCACATACACCCTCTTGTGGGAGATGAAGGTAAATGGGAACTCTTGTTACCCACACGATTTCACAGTCTGGATCACTGAAACTAAAGTCTAACACCAGGACGTGCTTTGCCATCAATTAACAGTGTGCCAGACAGGGTAGTCAGCCTAAAGCAATGACTTTTTTTTTCCCCCCTCTGAGTGCCTTTTCATTGCCTTATCTCACTAGCTGAGGAAAAGCCATCAGGTAAAGGGAAAAATGACTGCAGAAAGCAGTGATACCCAGGAATATTTTCAATAACACCAGTTAAACAAAGCTGTGCTTTGCAAAGTAGATTCCTTCTGGAAGGACTGAGATTAAAACGCAGATCAGAGTTTTTGTTAACTCTTCCAAAGATGAATATTCATTGCTCAGCGTTCTCTTGAAGGTTGTACAAATCAAGCCCACACAGTGCACCAAGAGTCTAAAAATACATGTATTTTGTGAATAAGTTGCTCACTTTTACACTGTAGGCCCTGTCGCATGATTCCCCAGAGCAGGGAACCGCAGTGGTCACAGAAAGTCGGGACTTTGTAGTTGTGGACGCTGAATTTATGAGGGATGTTGATGCCAAATCTCTGTTCAGTCACCTGAAGCACAAAAAGAAAAGGACAGATTTAAAATTCAAATACATATGTAGAAGCTCATGCTCATTTCCATCCAAGTATTTAAGTGAAAAACTATGAAAATAATTCCAACTCGGAGAATGCCCCAATCCATCACCTAACTGAGGTTTGCTGCCAGTGAACACTGAGTGACCAACCTCATCTGCTGTGAGACTGCCCTGTTCTCTTTCTATTCTCTTCTCCCAAGTAACAAGTGATAGGACAGGAGGAAATGGCCTGAAGCTGCCCCAGGGGAGGTTCAGATTGGATATCAGGAAAAATGTCTTTACTGAAAGGGTTATCAGGCACCAGAACAGGCCACCTAGGGAAGTGGCTGAGTCACCATCCCTGGAGGTGTTCAAAAGATGGGTAGAGAGGTGCTCAGAGATATGGTTTAGTAGTGGACAGGTACAGTTGGACTCTATCTCAAAGGTCTTTTCCAACCAAATGATTCTATGGTTTCTTTGTCAGTCAGGCTGGACTACTTGACAAATTAAAAAGTGCTCCCTAGCCAATTTTAAACTCTTAAAGCCAAGTTAGAATTATTAGTGTGGATTATCTCATCACAAACCTATCAATCACACCGAAGTGTGACATATAAATTATGTTAGCTACAGCATTTTGTAACTAACTAGTTTTTAAATTATTAACTTGCATACTATGTGCAAACATGTAACTTCAGGTCAAACTGTTAATTGTATTAAATTTAATATAGAATAGTTTTCCCACTTCCTCCTAAAACTCTCATTCTTCTTCTCACTCTCCTTGTTATTATCAGTCTTTCATTTCAGGCCCACATTTAGCTTTACCACCTGGTCTCGCCCCATTTTTAACCTTGTTGTTTTTAACAGTGAATCATGCAGATCTCAGAAACACCTTAGAAAATGTTAGATCTGCTGAAGAAACCCATCCCCATTGAACCTCTCCATTGCTTTCCATTTTGTGTCACAACATGCAGATCCTGGAAGACTGAGGGGCAACCCACAACTTCACAAAAAAAAAAAGTCAGGGGTGTGACTGAAACAGTGAGTTTAAAGTGACTGGTGCCTCCTCACCTTTGTCTTCTTTTAAAGTAGCTTAGAGGTGTTATAAACCCTTCACAATCCTAAAACAGCGGTGAGGAGACTCACCATTTAACTTGCACCCTAGCCTCAAGCATTTTAACTTATTTTCATCTGGTTTGGCAAGGGGTCATTTTAAGAAGTCTAGCTCAGCAAGAAATAATGAGCAAAGCCAACTGCTTATCTGTACTTCACTGGAAAGAAGGTTTCTGCATGGCACACAATACAGAGCTACCTCCCAATTAAAAATATTTCCATTGAATTTTCCTGAAACAGTTATTAAACAATTTCCACTTACAGAAACGAGCCATGCAATGCACAGGGCAGTGTTAGGTAGGGATGTTACTCCTGTCAAGTACAGCCAAAACTAGCAAGGAAGAAAACCTTCAGAAACACAAGTTATGCAAGGGCTCTTTATTACAATATAAATTATTTCATAGAGTAAAGGTATGAAGCAATGAGCACTTTAAATTAACAGAAAATAATAAAGAAGCATGACAAAGACCAGTGGTTAGATTTTAAAGCCAGAGAAATCCACATTAACAACTGGGCACCAAATTTTGATGACAACACAGTTAATCATAAAAGAAAATTACCAAGGAAAACAGTGAATTGGCTATTTCTTGATGTCTTCCAATGAAGACACCATATCTTCCTAAACTGTGTGCTAGCCCAGCCAGTTACTGGAATTAACAGAAGAACAACCAGGAGATATTGCATGGCCTTTAAGCATGTCCTTACCACTCTTAGTCACTTTAAAAATCTATGAACAAAGATAATGCAGAGTAAATTCTATTACAGGACAACCCCCAGCAACCCAGAAAACCTCAAGATTCACAAATTAAGATGACCCAAAATAACCACCATGACTTTACCTTGAGATCGTTCTTGTTAGTATTGTTTTGGCACGTGCAAGCTGTAACAATTAGATGATGGCAGCGCTTGTGTACAACACAGGTGCATACTAGAAAACAAGAGAGGCATGCTGAAAAGAGCTGTGGAAAGACTCAGAACACATCAACGCATTAGCTATGTATCATCAGGACACAGTAAAGATGTGAAAAATAATCAGTGGCTTAGAATTTCCAAAAATCTTGTTACAGATCTGGAGATGTATCTTCAACCCACTGCAACAGAAATTCTGCACTGGACCATTCACACAGCCTAGAAAACAACTGCCTATATAAAATGTGTGTGATGCCCACAGAAATAACCGTGTGATTTCACAAATGAACTAAAAAAAAATGCTGTTGAAATTATCCAGTGGAGGGCTTTTCTCACAACATACACAAAGAATATGACCTCATAGGTCTAAAATATCAAAAGCCATCCCTACAGCTGAGTGGCACAGTGTCCCTTACACTGCATACCCAGCGAGTCCTGCCCTGGTGAGTTTGTCATTCAGGCTCAGTGCAACGCTTGGACCTGGGGAGCTGGATAACTGCAGCAGAAACATGCTGTGCCTGGCCTAATTAAATAGTCCCCATCAAGAGGGCTAATCAGCCCTAAAGCAGAGTTGGGTTCTCTCCAGGTCTGCAGCTGGCTTGGCTGGAAGGAACTTGAATCTCTCCACTCCATAACCCAGCGTGCACCACAGACACCACTAAGGGCCATAGCTGCTGTCTACATAAGGAGATTTTTGTCATGGAAACTGTACGTTGCAGATGTGTTGCAGCGTCCCACACTATTCTAGCTGTTGCTTACTCAAGCTTGCACTCCTAAGTGTCTATCCATAACATTCATTATCACCCAGGAACTTTAGACAGGATATCTATTTTGTTTACACGCAGCTTCCTTTCATACGAGGACACCAGCACCCTATTCTATTGCAGGCTGTGTTAGAAGGCTATGAGTGACCACACACCTGTGAGGCAAGTCATAAAATAATAAAAATAAAATCTTACCATAGAAAAAGGAAAGGAAGAACTATAATTAAGTACAAACAAGCACCACATACACCTATACAGCCATTCAGCCAAAACACACATTCAGCCAAAAGCGCTGTGCTAGACCACAAGGTTGCCCTTTGAAGTCACATCCCTAGTTTCACTTTGTTGTTCACTTTGAGAAAGAAAGAGAGTGACCATTCCAATAGGATACTTTCTGTCCCAGTACCAGCTGAACACTGTCCTGAAGGGACCCTGCACCTCTCAAGCCTTGCTGGGTGTTACATGTACTCAGCAACTCAGTGGATCTGCACAGGAGGGAAAACTGTGGGCGAAACACAGCAGCCAGAGCCCATGGTGTTTGCAGGAATGCAGGTGGTTGCTCCTGCCTGCATGCAAGCCATCAGCCTGAGAGCTGCTCAAATGCACAGTTCTGGCTGGCTGAGGAGGAAGAGGAGTGGTGACTTCAGAGAAGGTTGTAACCGCAGGATGTCCCAGCAGCACAGGAGAGTGCTCCTGAGACAGCACATCCTACACACCCACACCCTGTGCAGGAGCAGAGCACCTTACCTTGGCACTGGTATCCCTGCTTCCCAAACACGCCCCTGTTCAAAACAAAATATGAAGAGAAATCAGAAAGCCAGTTTTCTTGCAGATTGTTTACAGAAGAGAGAGAAAAAAATGCAAGAGGATCCCAAACGACCAGATCCCCAGAGTAAAACTGCCCAGCAATAATGATGCAATTCAGCACAGGGGTGTGAGAGTGTAACAAAGCACTACAAGAGCTGTAGCTTACAGGACAGGTTGTCCACATGCATGTTATTCCCCATATTCCCCCTCACTCTAGTTTCTGAAGCACCTCACATTATTACAACACACACTACACTGATTACACTAGTCCCAGCAGCCCACACCCTGTTATTATCTCTCCCACTCCATGCTCTTTTGAGATATATCTAAGATTTTCTCCCTGCTCTGCCTACTCCCTGACATGGATCACCTCACACCTCTGATGGCTTTTCTGTTATCAGGCATTTTCTCTAGACTTTCAAGTAACTGGTTTTTCTCAGTATAATCTCAAAGCTCCACTCAAGTTAGTATCTGGGGTCTTTCTTCAGATTGCCTGGGTTACTTTTTGCCCCCCTGAAATAATATCTACACTCACAAGTGAGGAACACTGTCCCATCCCCATACCCTCCCAGTTTGGTTCCAGCATCCAAGATACTTGTCACCTCTGGCCTCTCTGCAGAAGACTCCAGTTTGCAGCATAAATATACCCTGCTAAGCCTGATGGCCAGGGGGAGTCACGTCAGTGGTCCTTAGTAAAGGGCTGGGTAACTGATTCAAGATGAAGGGTGGCACATCAGTCCCCAAAACGTGAAGGGATGTGAAGCTCCACACCACTGCATTCGAGCTGTTCTTACCAGATGAACTCCCTGCAGTGTGAGCAGTAGGTTGGCTGTCGCAGGTAGGTGGCCATGAATTTGTGCCCGTTCACCTGATGCACTCGCCTCCGCATTGCCCGCTGGCGCTTCCGAGTCAGGTTCTTAAAAATGCGATCCCTCTGGAGTGTCCCTGTGCAGGGGGTAGAGGGAAACAAAACAAAACCAAACAAAACAAAACAAAAAAACCCACAATGAAACATTAACTTTATCACTCAGATTGATAACACATTATTGCTCCTGTTTTTGCTATGGCACAAAATGCTTTCAAAGGCCACAATTACATCCCTGGCTTAGAAGTTGGGGGACTACAGTTTAAGAACAAGGATAGCAACTGGGAGGGGCAAGGAAGTTAATTGCAAAGGCCTCTTTAGCTCAAAATTACATTCTTCATCTAGAAATAACTGCCTCTTCCCATCTTCCTCTCACTCCTCTCCCATGTTCAGACATGTTACTAATCCATTAATTCACAAGCTGTAAACAGACCAGAAGCTCAAGGCTAATGAGTTGTTATAACTCACAGCTTTTTGAGCAATAACTCCTGAAAACATTACATGTGCAACCAACTGACCAGCGCTCCGCTTGCTGAGACAAAGCAGTGCTTTGCTTGGTGAATAGTGTTCATCCACCTTTGATATTCTCATGCTACGCTTCTGTGCCACCATTTGTAGTGATTTTGCTTCCTCTCTTGGATAAAAAGGCATGGCCTAATTTTTCAAGGACTGTTAGTTGTTTGGTATGTGCCACTCAGGTTTCTTTAAAGAGCTCATCTTCCAAAGGGCAGACAGCAGTTTATTGTTCTGCCCAAGAACTGCTGACATTCAAATGTGAATTGTCCCAGAATTTAATTTATTTTAAAAATAAATTAGACTACTTCAGTTAGAAGGGACCTACAATGATCATCCAGTCCAACTGCCTGACCAATTCAGGGCTGACCAAAAGTTAAAGCATGCTGTTAAGGACATTGTCCAAATGCCTCTTAAACACTGACAGGCTTGGGGCATTGACCACCTCTCTAGGACACTGTTCCAGTGTTTGACCACCCTCTTGGTAAATAAGTGCTTCCTAATGGCCAGTCTAAGCCTCCCCTGCACAATTTATCATCTATTAATTTAAAATCACTATTTAGTATCACCATTTAAATATTTTTTTTTTTCTGACTTTAGTTCAGCCATATAACAATTCCCTAGCAAAGCTCAATTTACACAAAACAAGTCCCTCAAGAGGCAGAACTGAGCTCCAGATTGAGAAAGCCATTCCCAGACAGCAGCAGCCATCTGACGTGCAAATCACAGCCAGCTGGTCTCTGGGATCCTTGCACAGACTGGGTCAGACTCCAGTGAGCTTCCCAGATCAAAGCCTCATCTGGGGCACACTCACCTCAGAAGAAATGAAATGGAATTTGCAGTTTTCAAGTTAGTTGCTTTGCAAAGTAAAGGTCCTGCTAACAAGTGCATTTTGGGGACACACACTGGAGTCTACAGGTGATTGTGCACCAATGTAAGTACTCAGAATTCTTGTTTTGAGCACAGACTGGATGCAAGACAAAAGCCAGCTATTGCCAAACCCTCCACATGGATGTAATGACACAGGAAGGGACAGGAGGTCTGTAAACTTCCCACCCACCAGATCATCCCGGAGCAGTGGCTCGGCAGCGGTACCCAAACACAGCTGTTACCACATCACTTCATTTACCCTGAAAAAGGGGGCAGAGCATTTCCCTCCTTTCAACTAAGCTTTGTTGATTAACCACTGAGGGGAAAAAAATATATATATTGGAAAAAGCTGTCAACCTGATCAAGGCTTGAAATGTAGGAGTCCCACATCACAGGCGTATTTCCCAGTCCTCTTTGTAGGAGTGGAGATAAGGGAAGCCATCCTGTCAGTGCTGAACCCAGCCACTTCAAAGGGCCGTAAGCCACACGATGTATTCCTCTTACTACGCTTGCCACACAGGTTTAGAAGCAAAACCAGCCATAAAGCTAAAGGCTGTTTTTTTTCTGCTATGTCCTCCCAGCCATTTGTGCATGCATCCCCTCCACAGGCACTGACAGAAGCCTCCTATCTCATGGCATAACTGCAACGTGGAGCATAGCTTGCATTTAAGACAGCTTGCATTTATTTGTAAAATGGAAGTGCATGCTATAAATTAGGATTTTCCCATTAAAACACAAAGCTGATCCAAGCACTTAACAGAAACCTGCTTTCTTCACTGCAGAGCTGCAAGGAGCTGGGCAGAGAGACTGGTGCAAGAAAGCCTGTTCTCCTGGGGAAGTGCTTGAACATGTCTTTAATCCTTACTGAAGTCAACAGGACACGAGGGACCACAGGAATTGCCAGCCTGAATCAGAACATTGGTCCATCTAGTTCAGCATCCTGCCTCTGTCAGTGGGCAACCAGAAACACATGACAGCAAAGATAATTTTCTGCAGCTGGGAGATAATTTGCTTCTCTCCCACATACGACATGTCATTTTGATCTCCAGAAGTGAGATATGATGTGCAGAGGTTTAATATCCCTTCCAAACATTCAATCATCATTGCACAGTTCCAATAGACTCATTATCAACTATAGGAAACATGGCTGAGAAGAACTTCAATAGGTCAACAAGTTCATCCCCCTTCCCCAAAAGAAAGATCAAGAGCCAGTTGGTTTGCTGAGACCAAACCTCCTGCAACTTCAAGTGAGAATTAAAAAATAATAATAATAATTTAAAACATTTCTTACATTATTACAGAATTTGCCCACCTTTAAATTTAAGAGAACATCTCCTTGACCTAGATTTAAGCGTATGCTCAAGTGTTTTCCTGGATCAGAGCCAAACACCTCAACTGGCAAAGTATCTTCTCTTGGAATTCAGGACATATACAGGAGAACTTCCAAGGCATGGAAAGGGAAGAGCAAGGTTTGTGAATGGGTTGTGAGCACATAAATAAATCACCTAAAGAAGCAATCCAGTTACCAGCTTGCTTCATACCAGCTGCTCCATTAGAAGCCCAACAGCTGATGACCTTTAAGTTCATGCACTCACATTTACCAGAGTTTAAGAGAATATGTTCCCAATTTAACTCATGTAGTTTCTGGTTTTGTGACAGTTCCCCTCAAGGATCAGTGTGGGGTAATTGCCTCCCTGGTGCTCTCCCATGCAGCGAGCAGCCCACACGCAGCCAAGAACAAACTGGTCCTTCGCACCAGGAGTATGGGACACTGCAAAGTGGTCCGCAAAGTCACCGAGTGGGACACTGCTGGGTGTCCGTGTGGTCTGCCTGCCTTCAGAGAGAGTGCAAATCTGAAGTGGCTCAGGAAGACCAAAAAAAAAATGACAGGCACTTGCTTTTTCATGGGTGGCAGGGGAAGCCTCCATGCTGCCTGCACTGGTGGATCATATCCACAGCCAGCCTTGAGCTTTCTCCTCTGAGTTGTATTTGGCTTCCAATTCCTGTTCTCCAGTCACCAATATCTCATATGCAGTGCAACAACTTTCAGTTTACAGACCCACTTTTCATTAAAACACTTGCCACAAGTTTTTCATTTGTATTTTCTTTTTTTTTTTCTTTAAATCATCACTCATATTTAAAACCTTCCTCAAATTTCACATTTCCCCACACTACCTGGCTGCCACACGACCTTGCTAATTTCTCCAGATGCTGCACATCTTCCAGGTGATTCTCACCCATGCTTATATTCACCTCTCATTAAATTATAGCAAATCTAAATGTTATAAAGCAGGAGAGTGACTTCAGCAAGGCTTGGATTACTTTTCATATGCAATCAGCTCTTTGGGGTACTGCTCTTTCCATTTCCTGATGCTGTCTCAAGTGAAAAAGGGGAGACAGAGCACAGTACATCTTCAGCCACACCTCAGGCCCAGGCATAGCTGCAGGAGACCATCTACCACGTGCTCTGGTGGATCCACATACACAACCACATCACACAGGATAAATCCCTCTTTCAGAGGGCTTGAGCGCTCACCCATCCCACACACCACACCACGGAGCCGGCAAGTTCAACCCTCCAACAAGACGCAAGTGATTTTGAAATGGTGGAACATATGGCTACCAAAACCACCTTCCTCCCCACCACCAGCCTCCCCAACCACTGAGACAGCAGTTCCTCAGCTCATACCCATCACATCTGCTGAATGGCTTCCAGTGCTGCTGGGCAAGAGGTTGTGTGCAGAGATCATCAACACAGCACTGAAGTCTGCTAATGGACAGGGTGGCCAACACAGTAGTCCCTCATGCCTCTCACTTTTACTGCCAAAGGATGTAAAGTCATCACAGACATTTCCCCACTCATGTTCTGTGTTCTGGCCAGTTTCCTATAGAATATGAATTTTCCTTCTGCATGAGGAGAGCGTTTTACAAAACAAAGCAGCTCTAGACCACTTAAGGAGACCTAGACTTTTAAAAGCCTCTAATCTCTGGTAAAGCAACAACCACCATGAATGGTTCAAGTGTCCAAATACTGCTATAAAAACAGGCAAGTAATTGCACAGTGAAGGGAGTTGTCCACATCCATGGTTAAATTTGGACGTCTGTAACTATGGGGTATTTACTGTGCCTGGCTATGCACAAAAGTAACTATAAAGTTAAATACTAAAAAGCCTCTTCCGCTTTCCTCCTCTCCACTCATGCCTAACACGTGTTTATGGCAGTGGAAACTATGCACACAGAGGAAGAGGAGAATAAATAACCCACCAAGTCATCTGAGGACATCTGGATGTCCTAGCACACTGCTCACTCCTCAGCAGCCTCACTACGCTGCCCCCTGAGCTTACCTGATCCTGGCCACAGATCCCCCCTTTCTCACTCCCCCATTTTTTATTCTGGTGGGTTATTTCAGTTAAGTCCTTACAGTGGTGGTGTAACTTCAGCAGTAAGACAAGAGGAAGAGCTGCAGAATGAAGTGGTGTGTGTGTAACTACTTGTCTCAAAGAGTTAAAGCCTGTCAGGTCTCATCTATTGGAAATCAATTTCACCATCACACTATCAACCACTGCTAGAACGCTGGCACAGCAAAGGGCACAGAATCATTTAGGTTTGAAAAGACCTTTAATATCATCGAGTCCAACCGTTAACCCAACACTGCCAAGCCCAACTCTAAACCATGTCCCTAAGCACCACATCTACACGTCCTTTAAATACCTCCAGGGATGGTGACTCAATCACTTCCCTGGGCAGCCCATTCCAGTGCCTGATAAACCTTTCAGTGAAGAAATTTTTCCTAATATCCAATCTGAACGTCCCTCAGCGCAACTTGAGGCCATTTCCTCTTCTATCACTCATTACTTGAAAGAAGAGACCCACATCCACCTCTCTACACCCTCCTTTCAGGTAGCTGTACAGAGTAGTAAGGTCTCCCCTCAGCCACCTTTCTCCAGGCTCAACAACCCCTGTTCCCTCAGCAGCTCCTCATAAGACTTGTTCTCCAGGCCCTTCCCCAGCTCCATTCCCTTCTCTGGACAGGCTCCAGCACCTCCATGTCCTTCTTGGAATGAGGGGCCCACAACTGAACTCAGCACTCAAGGTGCAGCCTCACCAGCGCCGAGTACAAGGTTTGTTAGGGCACATCCCGCTACACAACAATTTCTAGTGTTACACTCTCGTACTCATCAATGGGATTTTTCTTTGAAAGAAATCAAGATATTAAAAAACTCAATGTAAAAAGTCTTAAAGAAATAATGCTAATAGATTAAAACTTCATTAAGTCTTTTTTTATTATTAGCAGTAACAGTATACATGTTTTCCTGTGCTCCCCTGGGAGTATTACAAGCAAGATCCCATTGCACTGAGTGATACACGAGTGGGGCGCAGAGATCAACCACTGCACTTCCTAGACTGTAAAAAGCAACACAGCAGATTGACAGACCCCTCAGGTCTTGCAAGACCACAGCACTGAACAACAATTTCAGATCAGTTTAAATACTAACTACCCATTCCCTAACAGTGAGTAGTAGTAGGTGTTTTAGGAAAAGAATATATAAAACAAATCAAGCAAATGGGGGGTAAGTAATACACACACACACACCTCCTCCAGCCACCAGTATGGAGATGTTGTCTCACTATTTACCTAACAGTGGGCTTCCTCACATCTACTGAATATAAACAGAGGCTAAACCAAGATGTTTATTTTCTGAGCTGGAAAACACGTATCTTATGACAAAAATCAATTACAAAGGCTTGCTATCTTTTAACCAGAAGTTTTATCACCATAATCCCATGTAAGGTCAAAACCACAGGAAGCTTTGCTAATTACAACATTATAAACACAACACAGCACTGAAGAAGAGGCTGGCAGCCTGAATCTGTAAAGGAAAAAGGATGTAAAGGCTATGGCCCAAAGTGGTATTTCCATTCCCCAGTATTAGTGCTGCAGAGTGAAAACTTTTCCTAACTACTGCAAAGTTTTATCTCCAGTTCCCCTCAAAAGTCACTTGGAGGTGTGAATTGTCCAGCTGGAAAACAGCCACATCTGCAGAGATCGTAGGAACCACACGGGGTTTGTCCTCCACCTCACATCTATCAAAATTTCTGTCCTTCTGCTGCTTCTGCCAGTTGGTGCATTAAACCTGACTGGTCCAAATCCCAGGAGAGGCTCACTGCAAAGCAAACACGTGGCACATCAAACACAGGCTGGGACTTCGTTTCATCCAGCTGTCAATTTCCCCTCTGAAACTGGATCAAGTTTTGTACAAAGACCAGAGAAAGAGCCAGCTAGTGCTGGCAGGAGTAGGTTGTCTTCCACTAGGACTTCACAGAAAACCCATGTTAACAGACAGTTCATCTTTTAAGGTGCCAACCTGTCAATATTGTCTGAAAGAACAAGAAGGAACCATGATGTTCTGAATCCAAAAAACTAAAGAATTTTGCCACTCATGAGTATGACACAGCATTATCAGCAGTCTTCAAAATTCAGAAATACGCAATCATCCCTACATCAAATCACACAGAACTTTGCACTTGAGGCAAGGTCTCCACTTCTCATCCAAGTGCTGAAGTAAGGCAGATCCATCTTCTTTGTTTTCCTGCCAGGTTCAGGACCTAAGTTCACCTCACCTCTCACCCTCAGCTCTCAGTGACTAGCAGCATTTGAGCAGAGATTAAACATGATGTTTCTGTGTGGGGGCAGCAGCATTAACAGCATCAATGAAGTTCATTCAACAGTATCAGCAAACATGACAGTGCTCAGCTACTGCTACAAAAACCCATCATAAGGTTATTTCTAAAATTATACAATGCCAAAGCTCTACTGGCACTAGTAGGTAAGGAAGAGACCACAAAGCCAAGTGGAAACATCTCCATGTTTCCCAGGTTTACTAGTTCCAGCTCTGCTCCACCCATCACTGCTAACCTCACTGTTCACCTCTCCAATGGGGAACCAGGGTCCAGAACCTTTTTAGGGGGCTCAGTTTGCTTCACTCACAGTCTCCTGCACTTGGATGTAGCAGTGCCAAGGGACAATGGGACAGCTCTCCAGAGCTGGAGTGACTGGTAGGTGGCTGTCATGAAACCATCCACTCATGCAGGAAGGGAGAGGGCTGCAAAGAAGGTGGTAGAGTCTAGTGCTGGGGCTGAGGGAGGAATAGCTGTTTTTTATATGTTTGCATAAGGTCTGTGAGAACATGAGAGAGGAGGAAGGAGGAAGCTTGAGAAACTCTTAAAACAAGTATTCTGCTGCCACTTTGAGTCTAGCAACCAGTTATGAATACCATACAGGTTATTTTGCATAGTTTTAATCATGATCACCACACAGGTTTTCAGACGTGCACAAGGCAGCTCAAAAGTGTTATTCTCTACATCTGCTTTTACAAGTTATTTCTGGGAAAATTCTTTTAGATGTCCGCTTGTGGATGTTGACAGCTATGAAGCAAGGCAGCATGCTGCACAAGGCTGGAAAATACAAGTGGAAAAGCCTTTCCATTCATTTCTGGAGTGAGTAACAATGAATACTGAGGACAACAAAAGATTTCAGCCAACATGAGCAACCCCTTGCCATAAGAGATCAGGTTCTCAAAGGGAGATCATTGCATGCTAGCCCATTTGTGCTCTCCAGGCCACAGGCTGTGGAAAAGCTGCTGGCTGCCAAGGAGGATGTGTTTGAAGATGACAGCCACTTCCCTCTGCCTTCTCCTCACAGCCACACCACTGTGAGAGAAGGAAGGGGACAGCCCCGTTTTTCACCCTGTGCTTGTTTCTCTGCCAAAGGCAAAAAAGATTTTACCTGCATTCTATTTTATCATTCCATCTCTGCAAGTTTTTGCATTAATTTGGAGATAGCAACCTCATGGTACTTCTGTTTGTAAGAGGGATCAGGCTGGAGTGATAATAGCAGAGAACTGTCTCAGCTTGCACAAAGAGGAGATGCCAGGAGTGAAGGATTTTCTTTTAAATGAGAGGAGGGATTTGAGGGAGATGTGGTGGTTTGGATGGATTCACCCTTTCAGCTTGCACCTTGCAGCCAAACACAGCCTGCTCTCTCACCCTCATCCAGGGAGCAAATTGGAAGGAAAAGGGAAAGGAAACTCACGGGTTGAGGTAAAAACTATTTGCTAATTAAAATAAAATGGTAATGATAACAACAGTAATAACAGAACATACAGATGAGTGATGCACAGTGCAATAGTTCACCACCCACTTACCAATGTCCAGCCTGTGCCAGCAAACCTGGAGCAGAGACAGAGACAGTCCTGAAACTGAAATCCTGGAAGAGCAAGAGCCAGAGAGATCCCCCGAGAGAATACCCCCAATTTCTGCTCAGCCCTGGTTAATGTACTGACATGACATCATCTGGAATATTTCATTGGCACATCCAAATGTCAGTTTGGGGTTTGCTATTCACTACACTTCTCCCTCCCAGTCCTGATGCAGCTGTGAACCAGTCAAACACAGTGGCCTTGAGCTCCAGCAGCAACTAATAACGTTTATCAATGTTCTTCTCATAACAAGTCTTACACTGAAACTAAAACACAGCTATTCTAACTACTAAAAAGAAAATTAACTCTATCATAGAAAAACAGGACAAGACAACAGAAACCTGAGCACTGAACTGAGCCCTTCAGAGCCCCAGACAGACAGAAGGCCAGCTCGTATCTGTCCCTGTACCCAGCAGGAGGCACACAGTATCCATGAGGTTTGGAAAAGCAAGAAAAATTAATCCTGTCATATCCAGTGAGATGACAGATCGCCACTTCCCTCTGGTTATCCTTACCACGGTCTTCCAGCAGCAGTAGAGGTCCAAAAAGCCACCCCAGCCCCACTGCTCCCTCCTCACAATGGGTCTCCTCCCTACCATCTCACACCTGCCAACATGACTCCATCTGCAACTGCTCCATAACCCAGTCCTGTCACACTGATCTGGGGTAAGAGCAGGCAACAAATAAAAAAGAAAACCTGTATTATTAAATTTTAAGTTGACCCACACGAACAGTGAGAAACTGGCAGTAACAACCACCTCTCCTCCTCAGCTTCAGGCAGAAAGGCACATCTGCTTGCAGTATCAACTTTATCATAAGATGGGGACAAATCTTCCTCCTTACTTCAAGATGTGCAAATAAAACTAGTACTTCATACTACTCATGCATTGCTCATTAAAGCCTTAACGATCTGATTCCTCTCACTCCTCCCCTTGCCAATTATAATCATGATTATTTCCTTGTGCTTAGGCAAATGAATTTCCATTGTAAAACCTCCTGTTAGTCCTTCCTACCTAATAAACTCAAGAGAAAAATGTTGAGATGTGATTTATTAGGGAAGGAAACTATTTAAATACATTGTTCATTAAAAACAGGAAAATAAAACTAACAGAGCAACTTTGATCTTTTCCATTATTAATTCATATGCCAGAAGCCCTCTGCACCGTAAGCTTGTAGAAGATTTCAAACTATGCTGGCTACAGAGCAGAAGTAGCACTAAGAGTGACAGCATTTACAGGCCAAAGCTACCAGCACTTGTGCAAAGAGTCTTGAGAAAAGCAGAATTAGCAACCTGGGTAAACAGCAGGGAGATCCTGAACCTTCCCCTGCTCCCGCCGCCTCGGGGCTGGTGCATGTTCCAACCATCAGCAACTCGCAGCTCGTAGGTGGCTCTGTAGCAGGTATCACAATACGTTATTAGGAGGCCCTACCCACACAGGGAAGCACGAGCTCCAAAGTTAAACCTATTTTTAACCAGATGCAGTTTAAAGCTATTTTTAAGTAGATGCTCTGCAGACATCCTTCTCTGGGGCTATGCGTCCAGCTTCAGAATTAAAATCAGCTTCTTCACTATTAAAACAAGAGTGTCCACACAAAGTTTTACACCCAACTAAACCTTCTTAAAATTCACACCTTTATGTTTAGGCAGTGCAACTTTTCCAGACACACAGGCTTAACATCTGTCTCAAAGGAGCACCAGGAAAATAATTCTTTATGTAACATGAGACAAAATGCACAAAGAAACCAGGATCAACAGCAAGCTGGTTGAAATGGGGCTATCAAGCAGCCTGTATCCAGAAGGACCCACAGTTCTGTATCAATGGCAGCCACGTTCTTCAACACAGCAGCCATCCCTAGGACAAAACTTCAAGCATTCCTCACCAAGAACACTGCATCTCTCGGTGGGAAAGCAAACTGCAACCCAAAGCACAACTGAAATCTAGTCAGGAGCAAATTAATTGGGAGAGCTAATTAAGTAAGACAAGTTAAACACTCCCCTTTTTCTGCTGTCAGAGCCTCTGACTGCTTTCCTACAATGTCTCAGCCTTTCCTCAGTCCCTGCAGGTGCTCTGGCCTTGTGCTCATCAGGGAGGATGACCAGCACCTGAATCACCACCCTGCAACACCTGTATTCTCCTGGTTAACTGCTCACCCAACAGCCACACAGACCCAGCCCAAGTGCCCCGGCCACATGCCCAGCTCTGATTACTGAGCTGATCCCCGGTACTCTGCCCATTTCCACGCAGCAGCTTGCTAATAAGTTCTCAAATTGCAACAGCCTTAAAAAGCAGGTTGTTTACCATGTTGCTCTCCCACACAGATTCCCACACACCATGGGCTGAGCAAGACACTACCCCAGCAAAGCATCTGTCAAAAAGAATAAGTAAATTCAGCCTCTTGTATTCCGAGCTTACTGCTACCGTGAAGGTACCTGCCAAAAGGCAGCACCTCTTCTCACCAAGACAGTCCCCACCTTGGTAATGCAGTGAGGAAATACTCAGTGTTCAAGTGCTCAGGCCAGCAATCACACTTGGCTTGATTGCATAGCTCATCCTAAAACACTTCTGCAGATGGCATGGACCATTACTGCCCTGCCCCCCACCACACCCCTCCTAGTGCTGGCAGATTATCATTATTTCCCAGAGGGATTTCCCAAGGGCTGCAGGCCAGGAGGAGTGGTGTGTTCGGAAAACACAGCTGTGCCTGACAACTTCTCATTCAGCTAACACAGCTAAACTTGTTCTGTTCCCCTTCCCCATCTCCTCCCCAACAGGTTTTTGCCCTGCAATACATATTTCTCCATTTCTGGGATTTCAAAAGCAGATGTACCAAATCCATACAAATACAGCTCTAAAAACACTGGGTGCCACATGGAGAGGGTGTAACTTGCCTTGGCTCAGGATCTCTTTGTACAGAGAGAGGGAAGGACCTTGCCTGTTTCACCAGGTACATAACAGCCACCAGCTCCACCAAGCAATTTTCTCCTTGCAAATGTGTGACCCTTTCCACCAGGTGTAAGAGCAGCACTAATAAGTACATATTGTGCCTCGCCGCAGGCTCTGCCATCTCACTCCTCTCAATTAACAAACAAGTGGAGGTGGGTAAGTGGGAAGAAAGTCACTTTCTCCAACAGCTTGTGAGAGACACCTAAACATGACCTCCTTTTGTCTTTTTTCCCCAGTGCCTCAATGGAGAAGGAACACAAAGGGAGGGAATCTGTTAGACTCATACGCCACGAGATGGAAGCCAGACTGCAGCTTGATGCTCCCAACAGCCCTTACACCAACTTAAGCAGCTTTTCCCCCAAACAGCATCCTGCCTTCCTTCCAGCACTTCCTTCCACATAGTCATTTTCCAGCCAGATCAGTTCCCAAATCTGGTTTCCCATGCACCCCACAAACAGCTGTGTTCGCACCATGTGGGGTGTGAAAGCAATCTGGGAGGAAAATTAGCCGAGTTTTGTTGTGCCTTCTGCAGGGTCCATGTCCCTAGCATCGAGGCTCTTCACTCCTCCTTACAGCACAGCTCAAAGCCATGTGTGCTGCTGGACTCAGCCCAACGTGCCCACCACAGGAACACACAATGCCTCTACAGCTAAAGTGTGCAATGGCCCTGATGTGCAACATCAACCCTTCTGGATACAACATCAGAGCCTCTCTCTGAAGGACTTCTTTTTCTCACCTTACCACACATTCACAGGTGAAATATAGAACCAGAGACAAGGCAGGTAAAAACGTGTGTAGGACCAGACTGAGGCCCCACATTCTTCACCCACCGCTTAAGTACGCTGGGCAGGCTGGAGAAGAAACACCTTTTTGCTCTTGTTCCTGCTGATCTCCAAGTCTGTACTGCGACATGTAGGAAGGACAAATTTTAGACACAGTCTCCTGACTTTTGGGGATTTGATACTGTAACATTAGTGATATCCTTCAAACGAAAAGAGGTTTGTTTTTCAGAAAATTTCCCAAGTTTTCTAAACAAAAACTACCATTGGAAGTAAGTTCATCCACTGGAACTGGAGCAGCCTTCCCCCTCCACAGTCCTGGTTCACCAGCACAGCTGTGGTCTCAGACACACAGCTCCTGGGAGAGAGGACAGCACTGACAGAGGAACATGTCACAGAAAAGGACTATGCTCTGCTGTGCAATCCAGTACTAGCAACAGCCAGCCACGCTTGCTCAGCAAGTCTGACAGCTAGACGGCAGAAAAGAGCCGAGATTCTGGGATTAAAAACTTGGTTTCAGATTCTAGCAAGAAACAGGCTTTGCTGGTCACAACTCTTCTGTTCCTCATCCCCTGCAGCTCCTCTACCATCTGTCCATATTCTCCCCTTCCCACCTTTTTCAACCCTTTGAGCTTCTTTAAGCTGCTTCTTCCTTACAGCTCCTGCCCACACCCACCCATCACCTCTCCCCAGCCCAGTCTCCTACTTCCTTCTGTCTCTCCTTATATTTCTTCTCTGTCCTTTTTCTAGACCCTTATGGCTCTATTTCTTCTCTAAGTAACTTTTCCCAGTGTTTCCACCATTTGCTGTCCTTGCTCTGTGTCCCAGCAGATGGGGCACGGAGAGCAGGACAGTCACTCAGGCAGACCTCCTGCCTCCCTCCCTCCTGTCCTGTCGCAGCACTCCAGGCCAGCACTGAGCTCAACTAGAGGATGGATCTGGCTCAAAACCAACCCACACCCCTGCTCCAGATTTGCTCAGCTCCCCAGTCCAGCCAGCCAGTGCAGAATTGGCCCTGCAGAAGGCCAGCCCAAGGGAAACCTTGGGATCCTTTTCTAACAGACAGATTTACTCTAAATTATGAAACTGCCTCAGTCCCCTATCTGCAATGGCCAGCAGTGTTGGCAATTGCCAGGAAGAACAGTCACTGAGGTGGGAACCTGCTCAGTGCAGGTAGTGTCCACAGCCCTCAAAGCCGTGTTGATCTCATGATCTTTCTCTCCAAAGATCACAAATGGGTAGATTTTCCCAAAGACAGCAGAAGGCAGATGGAGTCAGCAGAGGTTCTCATCCCTCCCACCCTGCCCTCTGCCAAGCTTGAGGTTGCCCTGGCAAAACAACATCAGGATCTCCTTGCTGTATTTTGATTCAGCATCTCATTCTGGAAAACAACTGAATCACTTCAGCTGAGGCACTAAAAAAAAAAGAAAAAAGAAAAAAAAAAACCTTTTTCAGCTGCCACTGAAGAGCAGGAAATTTAACATTTTATGCTGAGCACACTCAGGAACAACCCAAAACAGGGGCGTATAAGTTGTGAGCATGAGGATTTGTTTCTGAAAGCACCACTAGAAGACAAGCTCTGCTTCCTACAGCTCAGTGCCAGCTCGCCTAAGGCTGAAGATCCCATTCTGCTTGGCTATCAATGAGATTTTGCCCCACTCCATTGAGGTGCTGGAATCAACTGTCACAACATCCTCAATACGCAGCAGAGTGATGCTGCTGCTGCTTCTCCTTGTGTCTGTCTACAGGGCCAGAGGGAACTTTGCTAATGATAGAGAAATATCTCCCAGGTAAATTGAGGTAATTAAACATGGTGGAACAACAACATCGTGTTACATTGTCCATCCTCTCACACCAACAGGCCCAGCAGATCCGCTCACACACCGAGTCCAGCACTGCCCCGTAGAGCAGCCAGGTAACAAGGACTTCTGGATGCCTGATAGAATAGGCTGCCAGACACAAGGAAAACCCTTGCCTGTGGTGGTACCACCTAAACCAGGAGTCTCCTCCAGCAGCCAGCATTGACAGACTTGGATCTTAAAGGGGACACAGGCTAATTTAGTAGTCAGTGGAGGTGAGGTTAAAAAAAACCCAACCAAACAAAAAAAACCCCACCATGGTGTGGTTTTGTTGGTATTTTTTCCCCTCCAGTTTCTGCCACAGGTTTACAGGGTGACCCTTGGTAAACTACTGGGGCTTTTGGAGAGCCAGGCTCCTATTCCCCTAGTCAGATACCTTGCAAATTGCGGTCTACAGAAATTCAGGTGCAGCCATGAGGTGTTGCTGGCACATGGGGTACCCCCCCATCATCCCAGTCCAAGGCATCATCCAGGTGCCCTTGACCACAATAGGTGAGGAGGAAGATGGCCATGAAACAGCATCTGCCAGCACAGGGCACAGCTGCTGGCATCAGCCCTGGCCACAGGATCACAGTCCCGACCTCCAACAGCTTCGTGCTCTGCTCCTTCCAGCCCACATTTGCCATCCAGCCTCGCTCCAGCACAGCGCTGTCCTCCAAGGCCAAGCAGATAGATTTAAGCTCCTCTGGGAACCACCGTCACTTGTTCCAGGAATCACATTAAAATAAAGCAAAAACCTCTGTTCCTCATTACAGCCAGGAACACTGAAATCCCAGAGCAGATTGCAAGCTTGCATATTTATATCTAGGCTTCAGAGCCCAGACAAAACACAGCTCACTGAGGAAGTAAAGTTAACCCTGATATTGCTCTTTGTTGCATTTTTACAGCGTCTGGATATCTAAGCAGTTGGCAGATCCTGGCAAATCATGAATTACTGCCAAAAAACTCTCAGCATTAGAGATAGTGCAATAGCTGTGGAGCTCAAATGGATCGTTTTCCAAGAAATAAAGGTGGTCTTGTGGAGATGCAGCAGGCTGGGGTGCTGTTCACCTCCTAGCTCAGATTCCCTCTGTTACACCAAGCAAACCACAGCCTAGATCTTTCAGCAATCAGGAACAAACAGTGTTGTTTGTTTTTCTCCTATTAAAATACCTTTTTCCTGTGAAAATACAGAAATTACCAAACTTGCCTCTTCTCCTTTTTAAGTGGAGGACAGGCACGTGTGAGATCTAAGAGTGCCAGAGCACAAAACCCCTTGGGTTCTCTCTGCAATATTTAAATGTCAAATGCAATATGTAAATTTCGAAGGCTTCACTTAAAAAAAAAAAAAAAAATTGCTCACACTACCCTCCCATCATAAAAAGTAATAATTACTCATTACCCTCAAGTTCATCCACTTTGTCCATGTTCCAAGGCTGGGCTGTCTCTTGTTACAGTGACCCCTTCTCATGTCACTGTCAGCTTGAACAGGGCAAGTGAAAGGCTCAGGAAGATGAAGTACAGCCTCTTCTCCTAATGGCAACTCATAGCCCAAAGGACATTTCTCAGAAAGCCCAAAGGCTCCTCCTCATGAAAAGGATCTCCAAGAGGTTTTTTACGGTCTCTCTGACTTTGAAATTCTCTCCCGAGGTCTTCAGTGTTGCTGAGAAGGTCTGACATCCTTGTGCTTAACTCACAGAGGCTTCACAACAAGGATAGAGCTGCTCTTGCTCCTGTTGGCCTGGCTGATATATCTCCATTGGGGTGCAGGTTTGCAGAGCCTGACCTTTAGGAGAGCAATACTTCAGCAATACTCAGGACTTCAAGATCAGTCTCTGGAATTGCTTTTGACTTTTTAACCCAACTGACATCTTCCAGCAAGGTTGGGGATTCACTGAAGTTCACCTGCCTCCCATAAAGAGATGCACACCAGGATGATATTCCTGGTCTCAGCAAGTGTTCAATCTTCCCCAGGGTGCATTTAGGGCATATTTTCTCCTCCATGGGATTTGACGTTGTTCTGACCTATTTCCATCTGGAAATGCAGAGTTGAAGCAACATGGAGCGCATCTGGAAATCCCTTGTCTGCAGCATGCACATGTGACAGGTGTGAACCAGTGGGAAAGAGTAAAGCTTTCCTTATCCTCTTCTGCACTGATATTGTCTGTTAGGATCAGGAGGTTCTCTGAACAGTGTCTACTACATGCCTTAAAATTCTGCTTGGGCTAGTAACCCAAAACAGAAGAGTGGCCCAACTAACCAGGGGATGAGAACAGGGCATTTTTCATTCCTAGTTCCTCATGTCCAATAATTATTCCCTTAACTATAAAAACCAGGCTAAAGCCAGTCATTATTGCAGTTTACAGAGGACTAGTAAACATCTTTTTTCTCCCTCTTGTATAATAATGTATCTGTAAATAGAGGTTTTGTGGGGCTAAGGAGCTACATTACAGTACAGGGGAAGGATCCTCTTAGCACGACTGTCTACCATTTAAGACTGGAAAGCTGCAGATCTTTATCTGTCTGAGGAAATGCTATTTCTTAAGACAAAAAACATTTCATATTAGAAAAAGGTATTCCAAGAAAATGAATAGCAAAAGATTAAGAGTCTTCATGCTTGAGAACAAACCATCCCAGACACATGATGTGACAGTTGCAAACTAAAGAAGCATTTCCTGCTCAAAAGGAGGTTCAGCCTTCCCTGCTTCTGCAAAGCCTACCAACATTAAATATTTAGCAAAGGGTGCTATATCTGCTCTACCAAGTCACTTGGCTTTTCAATATTCTCGTTGTTCTATTTCTTGCCCGGAACACAAATTTGTCTTTGTCTTTCCTGACACTGAAAGAAAAGAAACAACCATTTCTTACCTCACAACGATGAAATGAAAATTGAGCTTCAAGCCAGAATTATCACTTTGAGTGACAAAGCAAAAAAAAAAAAAAAAGAAAAGAATAGAAAAGGCAAATTTCAAGAGTTCGAAGCACTAAAATAGATGCACTTTATTCTCTACAGGGCTTGATTCATTCATTAATTCAGTCAAATAATTAACTTGTAATTAATTTGTATTAATTTAATAAGATTTGCTCAAAATTAAAAGAGCAAATAGCAAAGGTCTGGAGCACAGGTCTTACAAGGAGTGGCTGAAGGAGTTGGGATTGTTTAGTCTGGAAAAGAGGAAGCTCAATGCAGACCTTATTGCTCTCTCCAACTATCTGAAAGGAGGTTGTAGTGAGGTGGGAGCTGGTCTCTTCTCTCAGGTAACCAGCGATAAGAAGAGATGTAATGACCTCAAGTTACACCAGGGGAGGTTCAGATTGGAGATTAGGGAAAATTTCTTCTCCGAAAGAGTGGTCAGACAATGGAACAGGCTGCCCAGGGAAGTGCTGGAGTCACCATCCCTGGAGGTGTTGAAGTACCATGTAGATGCAGCACTCAGGGACATGGTTTAGTGGGCATAGTGGTGATGAGTTGATGGTTGGACTGGATATCTCAGAGGTCTTTCCCAATATTAATGATTCTGGGGACTCAGCTTGCTCTGGGGCTCCAGTGTTGTAAGGGAGAGGTTCACACCATCCTTCAGGCACATACCTGGGGTCTCTCAGTCCCCAGTCTGGCCTCACTGAAGTGAAACACCCTGACCCACGCACGATCACGTGCTTTTGATTATCTCTACTAACTTCTCACAGGTATCCAGAAGCACCAACAACAGTAGTTGTTCACCCACACTCACTGCAAGGCTTTTTATTTCAAATCAATCACCCCCTGCCCAAGAAGAAAGTAATTCATGGTTTGTCCTTTCACAGCTGAAACCAGTATTCAGTAGCAAAGAGAGACAAGTAGTGGAGAGCAGGTCTGAATTCATGCCACTAACACCAACTGTGCAACCCTCAGTTGGCCACCCTGATAGCATCAGTCACTTGCTATGAACAACAGAAGCCTCAATGACAGTCTCCTCAGAGGCACCAGGTCACCTTCAACCAGAGCCAGGGGGACCTAGATGACACCTTGGGAGAGCACAAACTTGTGTATTTGGGCACACAACGCTGGAGAACTGCAATTGCCCCCACTCAATGGTGTCGTCCTAACAGAGTGCTCCCAGGTGCTTTCCAGGAGTGGTGAGGAAGAAGACACTACTCAGAAGCAGCCTACCTGGAAATGGTTATGGACAAGGTCAGGGAAACAACAAGGAAGATCCAGGGAACTACAGGCTTGTCAGTCTCACCTCTGTGCCTGGCAAGATCATAAGGCAGATCCTCTGGAAACTATTCTAAGGCACATGGGAAATGAGAAGGTGGTTGGTGACAGCAAATATGGCTGCACCAAGGGCAAATCGTGCCTGACAAATCTGGTAGCCTTCTATGATGGAGTTACAGCTTTGGTGTATAGGGGAAGAGCAACTGATGTCATCTACCTGGACTTGTGCAAGGCATTTGACACTGTCCCACATTATATCCTTGTCTCTAAGTTGGAGAGGCATGGACTAGACAGATGGACTGTTCTGTGGATAAGGAATTGGCTGGATGGCCGCACTCAAAGAGTTGTGGTCAAGGGCTCAATGTCCAAGTGGAGACCAGTGACGAGTGGCATCCCCCCAAGGTTCAGTATTGGGACTGGTGCTCTTCAACATCTTTGTCAGTGACATGGACACTGGGACTGAGTGCACCCTCAGCAAGTGGAGGGATGGGATGCCATCCAGAGGGACCTTGACAGGCTTGAGAGGTGAACCTGTGCAAACTTTAAGGCCAAGTGTAAGGTCCTGTACCTGCATCGGGGCAACCCCAAGCACACAGGCTGGGCGGAGAACAGATCAAGGCAGCCCTGAGGAGAAAGACTTGGAGGAACTGGTGGGTGAGAAGCTCAACATGAGCCAGCAATGTGCACTTGCAGCCCAGAAGGCAAACCACATCCTGGGCTGCATCAAGAGCAGTGTGTCCAGCAGATCTGGGGAGGAGACTCTCACCCTCTACTCTGCTCTCATGAGACCCCAATGTGGAGTACTGCACTCAGTTCTGAGGCCCCCAACAGAAGGACATGGACCTACTGGAGTCAGTCCAGAGGAGGCCACGAGGATGAACCAAGGGCTGGAGCACCTCTCGTATGAGGACAGGCTGAGAGAGTTGGGGCTGTTCAGCCTGGAGAAGAGAAGGCTCCGGGGAGATCTTATAGCGGCCTCCCAGTACCTTGAAAGGGCTCCAGGAAGGGTGGGGAGGGACTTTTGACAAGGGCAGGGAGTGACAGAACAAGGGGTGATGGCTTTAAACTGGCAGAGGGGAGATGGAGATGAGATGTGAAGAAGAAATTCTTTCCTGTGAGGGTGGTGAGACACTGGAACAGGTTGCCCAGACAAGTTGTGGATGCTCCTCTCTGGAAGTGTTGAAGGCCAGGTTGAATGAGGCTTTGAGCAACCTGGTCTGGTGGAAGGTGTCCCTGCTGATGGCAGGGGGGTTGGAAATGGATGATCTTAAAGGTCCCTTCCAACCCAAACCATTCTGTGATTCTATGAAGGTTAGGAGAAGATGAACAACATACACCCTACGCAGCACTCCCCATTTTAGAGAGCAATAAAGCAGAAATTTTCTTTTAAAGGAATCTTAAATCAAAGTTGAGATCTTGTGGATTATCTCAGAAATCCTGGTACACACACAGGTCATCATGGGGAAGGAGGTAGGGCACCACCAGTTCAGCCAGGTCCCCAGGGCTAGGCAGAGCTGAAGTGCCTTCTGACAGCCCCAGCTTTGTGTGGTGCCACACACAGCACACAGCATGCTGCACCCCACACCCACTCTCACATTTCCATGAGGCACATCCACTGGAAAGACAGATCTCTCAGAGAAGCCACGTTTGGATTTTTAAAAGGAGAAAGGGGCAAGGAGACACAAAGAGAGAGAGAGAGGTCAGAAATGCTAAAGACACCATCAGTGATAAAAACATAGTAATATCCAGATTAAAAAGAATAAGGAAATTTTAAAAGAAATAATAATTTGATTACTTGCAAAAGAAAAATCCTATTATCAGGCAGGGTTAAATAAAGAAAACCCAGGAAACATTGAATAAAATCCTCTGAGGGAGGGAGGTGGTGGGGGAAAATCAATCCTTAAGAAATGCCTGAAATCTGGCAGGCAGAAGTCAGTCCTCACCTTCTCTATAAAGCAGCCTGGAGTGAAACAGGGTCACCAAGGTAGATCAGTGGAGGAAAGGTGTTTCCCTCCACCCTAGCTGAGTGCAAGGGCCACCAGGACCCAGCACCACCAGCAGAGAGATGGCCATGCCTGGAGAGGTAATCTCCTCCCGAGGCAAGGAGATTTTCATTTTCATTTTGCACTGGTCACTTTAAACAGGAAATGTCAGCTGAACGAGGGGAGTTAATCTAATCAGAGAGAGCTTAGCACAGCAACGAATCCATCCAGCAGAGAAAACAAGGATAGGCAGGGATAATTTCACTAGACCTTTCTCACCTCCTATTGCTCCATTTCTTTCTCTTCCTGAAAACATCTGTATATTTTTAACAAGTGAAGCAGGCATATTTCCCTGCCTCAAAACAGCAGGTTAACACTGATGGCCAGAAAAGCCACATAGGAACCCACAAAGGACTAACCTCTTTTCAGATGCACGTTTTCTACACTGCCTCATCCTGATGGTACATGAGTGCTTCTGTCAGATATGCTGTGCCCCTCACAGAAGTGCCATCCTTCTCCCCTATCCCCACCATAGGTAAGCAGAACCAAATTAAACTTTTGGTCAAAAGAACATTTGATCAAAGAAAAAAACCACTACTCCCAAAGCTAAAGAAAGCACATGCTGCCAACACCACTGGGACTGTCTATTTTGGTTAAGGTTTCTAGGAAAACAAAACAATACAGTCTCAGGTGGATCTAACATCTTGGGCTTGTTTGTTTGCTGGTTTTTGTGGCGGTTTTTTGTTTTGTTCTGTTGTTGTTTTTTGGTTGGTTGGTTGGTTTGGTTTTGTTGGGTTTTTTTCCTTTTCCCCACACACCCTTGTCTTTAGCCACTTTTTGGGCTTTCACTTTACTGGAGTTAGATGATGATGGCCGAGATCCTGTGAATTTGGCTACTTCCATAAACAGAACAACTAGCTTGGCCAAAAACCCCTCTGAGATGGATCACATGTTGGTAGCGTGAGGACCAGCAGCAGGCACCGACTCTCCAGCCTTTGCTTAGTAGAGCCCTCAGAGGCTTTTCAAAGGCAGATGCTCCCCATGGTTCAGACTGACTCTGTTACATTACCCTTCTGTCCCCATGGTCTGCTGAAAGTGGTGAGGCGAGAGCTGCTAGAAAAGCACGTTGGTATCTCCAAGAGCCAGTCTACAGACACTGCCACATTGATGTTTGTACCTGCTGGAGTCTGGCTTTTTTTGCAGCTGGATCCTTTTGAGAGCAGGAAATGCACCAGTTATACACTTAACTATTTATAAGTCACAAGAAAATGATCAAAAGTCCTAAACATCATATTGCTTGAAACTCCATGTGGGTCTACGTGTTACCCTGATGGGGTCTAATGAGAATGACTAACCCAGACAGTTGTGTTTTCTGTGTTCCCACAGACACACACAGCCTTCGAGCCATCTCTGCTCCGTTACCTGTAACTAGCAGGGAGGATGCAGGGGCAGCTGCTCCCCAGATCAGGGCAAACAAGTGGGAAGCCACTTTTTGTGCTTCCAAGTTGTGAGTTATTCTCAGACTTCTTTCCAAAAAAACTTAAATTTCAAATACAATTCTGAGCCTCCACATTTCCAGGAGAAAAAACAAAACAAAACAAACAACAACAATAACAAAAAAACAGAGAGAAAAATAGAATCATAAAATGGCTTGGGTTGGAAGGGACCTTTAAAGGTCATCTAGTTCAAGAATAGAACATGATGTTATGAAAGAGACCTCACTGTTTTTCAGAAAGAAACCCCATGTTGCCAATGTTTCCACTACCCAACAACTAGGAGAAGTTAATATCTGCACTCAGGCTTGCCCTGGATTCTGTCTATTCTTGGAAACTCTAAATGTGACCACACGTGGGACTAACCAGTCAAGAAAAACCCCAAGAGCTGTCTTTGATCTTCCTGTTCTGTGAGTCCACACATCCTCAATAATGACAGAGTAAAGAGAAGTAAACTATTTCCAACAGTTCCCCATTTTCCTCGGAAAGAAGTAGCACTACAGGGATTTGAATTATCCATCTCTTGTCTTTGACACCTTGCTAGCAACATGCCTTAATGCTAAGCCACCAGCATGAGTTTGAACCACACTTTGGATTTATGCTCAAGCCCACTATCCCTGCTCAACCCTGCTTTAAATGTGCAGATACAAACTGGCACGCTGGTCAGTAAAAGCTCTCTAGTTTCTTGATCTCCATACAACTCTCTCTCTCCATCATCAGCTATATCACAGGCAATTAAAGCCAATTTCTAATGTCCTTTTCATGCCTATTGCTGCCTAAGAGCCATGGCTTCTGGACCTGCAAAAAAGTCCTCCACACCTCCTCTGTGCACCTTTGCCCTCTCCCTGTTCCCTGGTTACAAATAGAAAGCTTTTCTCAAATTAACTTGAAAAGTAACCTTCATGCCTCCCTGTCACAGCAGAGTCACAGGGAGCGTCTCCCCAGAGCAGGAAGGATAAATGATCTGTTAACATTTTAAACATGGATAAATGCAAGAGCAGCTCCCAGACCTCAGAGCTGACACCTGGGCAGAGAAAAACACGCATTTCTACTTGACAGACAAAGAACTGAAAGTTGTGGTGATGCTATGTGGCCTGCTCAGCTTTACATGGAAAGGGAACTTGACAGGAAAAGTGAATCCTGGTCCTCTCTGCCCCGCTGCTGCAGTGCCAGGGTGTGACACTCCTTGTCTTCTCCATCTCCCTGAGAACACACATTTCCTCAGGAGTCAAAGCCAGCCAGACTTTCTGTTCGTGTCTCCCTCCCAACATGCCTCCTACAAGCAGGATGACGCCCTGCCCATGGTTCCTAGTTGCACACAGGGAAGGATGTCTGCAAACCCTACCACCACTTCCATGCCACAGGGCTGGGGGTGCTGCGGAGGAGAAGGACACCATCTCCCAGAAAACCCTTGGTGGGCCTTCAGGCGTGGCTCAGCTGATTACAGACTGGATTGGGCTCGAGCAAACACTTTAAAAGGCTGTAGCTATCCTGCCAGGTGCAGAGAACTTCTAGGGTGTAAACCACCCAAAGAAATCCAAAAGCTTCACCAGCAACTCTGATGCAGCAGCTCCCCATCAAGCAGCTGCCTGGGTCTCAGCACACATCAGGCTGCCAGCTCAGCAAGAGCGAGACAGCTCCCCAAAAGCATCCAAGTAAAGCACAAGCTTCTATTCAAACCTGCACTTGGAAAAGCAAAGGCAGGGGCACAGACAGGCCTGGGCACCCAGCACAAGGTGTGACCCAGGGGAACTGCTAAGCAGGGGAGCAGAGCTTCCCCGTAACCCTTGGAGCAACCATCCCTCCAGCCTGCACCCTCCTCATGTCCAAGCTGGAGCACAGCAGGGTGGGCTGCCCATGCTGCAGTCCCCGGCAAAGCCATCGTGCCAAACAATCAGTTTCTGGGGAAGAACAGGAGAAAGCATCAAAAATCCAGCTCTCCCAGGCTGCAGGTAACAGCAGGGCAGATCCTGCCTCAATTCCTGACTTCTGCACAGAAAACACCCCCCAAGCATCCCCCAACAAATACAGTTTGAGAACGCAGTGAAAATAAATAAGAACCATGGTGTAGGTCAGAAAAAAAAAAAATAACCTTTTTTCTGAGCCCCATCCCAGATTTCCTAGGTTGCTCCAGCAGAGTTCACATCCACACTCATAGCTGGTATCACACTGAACAACAGGGAAATTAAAAACATCACACTATAAAAGATAGTTACAGAAAAAAATCCGCCCAGATATTTTTTCAGGGCAGCTGTCACACTAAAAAACTTTAAAGTTTCCTGTGCAAAGTGAACTCGGGAAACAGAAATGCATGTGAAGTAGATGGGAATCATTATGGAATAAAAATCACCCAGATGTTTTAAACATGTTCTATTTTAAACATGCTCTGCATGCTCCTTAGCTTGCCTTTCAAGAGGCACCCAGGTGAAAACTACGAGTGACAAAACCAATCCGTTTGAAGGACAACTTCAGACAAATGAACCAGATTAAGCACGAATCAGCTCCCTGGATCCAAGATCAGACCAACAGCAGAGCAGTGTGACCCGTTACAAACGGCTCCTTCCAGATTTCCCCCAACGCTCAAGAAATCTCCAGCGCACAACAGCACGTGGCCCGTGTGAAGAACAGCATCCACTGTACACTGCTCGGTAACTGATGGCAGGAGCACACACCAGCCTCCAGCTCCTGATGGCAGGAGCACACACCAGCCTCCAGCTCCTGATGGCAGGAGCACACACCAGCCTCCAGCTCCTGATGGCAGGAGCACACACCAGCCTCCAGCTCCTGATGGCAGGAGCACACACCAGCCTCCAGCTCCGAATGGAAACGAGCTGCAATAATTCCCTTACCTTCTGTGAAGCTGCCTGTAAGAGTTATGACGACAAACACTTTGCCTTCTGGCTCCAAATCCACCTGAAAAAGTAAAGGAAAAGTTACAAATTGTCTTTCAGGATTTTGCATGATAAATTTTGCCAACATTTGATAATATTTGAAGCTCTCTATATATTCTCATGCACAATTTTTTTTTTTAATTTTATTTTTTACAAAAAAAAAATATTAAGCACCCATGGCTGAAATTGTTCAAAATTCAGGGCTCCATAAAAAATAAGGAACTTAATTCCTTCTTTTTCCTACAAGTGTTGAACAATCCCAACCTTGCTAGAGGAAATAGAGATTTAAAAAAAAAAAAAAGTACAGTTAATAGTATTTCAATTTGTCAGATGAATGAAGCAGGAGTTAACATTAAACACACACAATTCTCTGATATGGTCCATGCATATCTGCTTGATGAATTATATGGATATTTCCTCCCTATTATATCTTATCCATTGAAATTGTTTCAGTCTCTCAAAATACCATTAGTGCTGGGGTAAATGCTGATTTCTTACATAATTCACCTTTTGGCCTTAAACCATAGAAAATAGGAAACTGTTAGTGCTGTTCCCTAAGGAATTGTTTAATCTAAATTCGATAGAAGTACAGAATATAAATTCAGGATCAGAGATTCAATCCCAGTGTCAGTCAACCTGCCCTTGAAAGAAGGTATTTATTTTTTGATGAGTAGATTTTTCATTTCTAATTACATTTTTGACTACAGTCTGGCTTTTGGGTTTTGTTGGAGGTTTGGGGTTTTTTTACTTTTTTTGGTTGTTTGGGGTTTTTTTTCCCTTTGTTGACCAGCTAGTTTTTAACAAAAAATCACAGCTAAGGAGCCCTGAAGTCTGAGTCAGGCTGTGACACAGAAATCTCACTTTAAATAAATAAACAAATTGAAATTGCAAGGTTAAAATTAGCAAAGAGGAGCTTCACATCTTATGGGTAGCAATAATCTGTGTTGAACAGAAATTCTGGAAATAGAGCTCTCTGCAGGAATGCCTAAACAGGATTGTTCAAACCCTCTCTGCTCTTGTACAACCACCTTTCCCTGGGCTGGCAGAAACAGAAGCAAGTTGTCTACATCAGCAGCACTAATTGCTGATGTAGAAGAACGAAACATCACAGTTTCATCACATAGGTGCCCAGAATTTAATACACCTTGATGTGCACACTGCAGAATAGAAAAATATTTCCAGTCCTGAAACACAGGACGATGAGCCCAGGCTCCCTCTTTTTTCTCAGGTAACACACAATGTATCCTGACAACACTTTGATTCCTCTCCAGTGCTAATATCACATCATTCAAATAAACCTCTAACCATAAGCCTAAGCTCCCAGAGCAATGGTGTATGGACCATCACCATCCCAGACAACACCTGCCCGTGGTTTGCAAACCCTGCCATGCACCAATCGGTGCTTTTAAGGGAACAACAGTAAGATACAGGTAAAAGAGAAAGTTGAACTCCATGTATCTAATGAAGGAGCCAAATATCTGTGCTACAAATGGACAGAAAGCATCTGCAGGGCTGTAAGTGGGGTAGAAGGTGTCCAAGCTGGACTGACTCTGCAGCATTAAGGCGCATGGCAGCACCTTCTGCTGGCACCTCTGCTCCCAGGGATGCCAACTGCAGCTCCACCCACACGAGCCAAGAGAAAACAATCTTCTGGGGTAAGCGAGGGGAAGCAGAGGCAGCACACACCAGCACCACACGTCTCCCTAGCCTATCATTTGTGGCATTGGTAGAGAAAGTGTTTTTTAAACTATTGGGGATTTGTTAGGATGAGCAGAGCAAATATTTTCAGAAAAAGGAATGAGAGAACATCCCATTGACACGACTCCAGCTACAGTCCAGAAATGACACATCTCCATCAGTGAGATACAAAACAGGGAAGCTACAATTTCTTGGAAAAACCCTATCAAAATGTTGACTTTATGGACACTGTATTTTGCACTGGGTGGGGGGGTGCAGAAAAAAAAAAAAAATCAATCTCACAGGGAAAATTTAAATTAAATATTTAGTTTTGAGTCAGTATTAATTTTTGTGTTTGCTTGGGCTGCTTATTATACTTGCTTTAGGAAGCTGTCTTTGAATAGTCCTCTGTCTCCATTAATATGAAAGACATTCCCCAAATAAACTTTAACTCTAGCAATATCATGCATCATTTGCCTTTAAACCTCAGTTCACTGGAGAGATATGCAGCTTTGTAAAAAAATGGGGTTTTTTCCAAAAATATATGGTATCTATAATATATACACATATACAGTCACTCTGATTGATTTCTGGGATAGCAAGAATTCAGATTTTATGGGAAAATCCTTACTTACTTAGGTTTGCAAAGTCATTCTTCAGTGCTTAACACTTTTCTGCCAGTCTCCATACCCAGCAATACACTAGACTCCTGCTTTCATTCATGAAGAGAATCCTTCCTCCCTTCTGACATGCACAGTCCCCAGTAGAATATGGAGCAAATCTTACACTCCTTGTTTAGTTTTAAAAGCAAAGGCTTCTCAAGACACAAGCAGTTGAGCTGAGACCAGACAATGCAACAAAAGCATCATCCACACAGGGCACAAAAATTGGTCCAAACTCAGTGACACATCTTCCTCTCTAACACTGCAAATGGGATTCCTCTGAAAGAATAGCAGGAAATTTATAAGACTTATAATCTCTCTCCCCTCCAGACTCCAGGATTAAAGACAAGTACTACAAATCCCCTACACCAATAAGCAGCAGTGCTCATATTATACCACAGCTCAGGAGCTCTCAGTAAAGAGGATCTAGCTACTCTCAAGATCTTCTCATGACACATGTTAGTAAGATCTAATGAAAAATTACAGCAGGAAGGCTCTCAAATGAGGACTGAAGCCTCAGCGTGCCAGGAGCTGCTGAAATTTTGGCACGCAGATAGTGAAATCTTGTCTTATACAAGAGGTTAAACTAGACTAGAGTTTCTCTGGTCTTAAACTGATAGCAACAGCAACAACAGAAGATAAGAAACAATGAAAGTAAAACATTAAAGTTAATAGACTACTGGTAAAAGTCTGGCTTTTGGACCCGCTGTCATCTTCTTTAACAATGAAATTTGACCAGCTAAGTAGCAGTGACTGCAGCACCTGAGATCAACTCTCAGACACGCGGAACGTGCCTGAAACAGAAAATAATCTCTGACCTAGAAAACTGAAAGGGAAATGTCTGACCACAGACCTGCCCTCCCATGGGCCTGCCCAAGAGCAGATGATTGAGCTGCTCCCGGACAGCAGCACCCACCTGATGGGACATGCTTCCTCTTGCCATCGCATGGACTCGCGTCCTGCAGCCACATAACGTGGAGAGAACTTGCGCTGGCAGCAGTTAACTCCTGTGAGCTCCTCACACTTGCTGGACCACAACCCATGACACCCGTGCAGCCAGACAGATGCTCACATGCTGAGCCGGTGTGCACAGCAAGCAGCTTGCTAAACCCAAGCCCCAGGGCTGACCTAAGCACTGTTCTCCGTGTTCCTGCTCCTGCTGAACACCTTCATCACCGCCTTCACGCTTTGCGGTGCAGCTACAGGAACAGCACGTGCTTCAGGACAGCTTTACCAATCCAGCAAGCAACTGCAGCAACATTCTGGCACGCAGAAATATGCCCATAACCATCTGAAACCATCAGATGCCCACAAATGAGTAGTGTGGTGCCCTACTTCTTCCCCAAAAGGATGAACTCCTAATATAAGCTCTCCTTCAATCTCTTCAGTCACTAAAGAGCTTCTCTCACTAGCTCCTACTTTCACAGACTGAGAGGGCTTCTCACTACACTCTGTTATTTAATAAGATTCAGGCACTTCAAAAGGAAGAGGCTGCCAAAGGACTGGCCCTCCAGCCATGGAAGGGATAACTCTATCTAGTGACGGCTGGCTGGCAGCCCAGGCCCTGAGTGAGCGCCGGCAAGGCTCCGGCGATGCCGGTACCTCCCAGAATCAGCAAACACCCCCAGGATCCAGCCTCAAAACAGCAGTGTGGGTGTAACACAAGTACCACGCATATGCCAAGTTTTGCTTCTCACTTCTTTTCTTTCTTTTCTTCCCAGCATTGACCATGGTGGCTGCTTAAAGGCAAAAACCCCTGTTTTTACAGAGAAGCAGGGCCACACGATTATTCCTGACAGAATTATTAAAGTCCAAAGCAGATCATGTAATCAGTTTGGGTCAACAATGCAGCTGATGCTTATCATCCTTCTCAAAGAAAGCAGGAGAAGCTTGGAGAAACTCAACAGCCTGAAGGCAACAGATGATGCTAAGGGGCAACTCCTATGTCATAACACAGGGGTAAGTGATACAGGAATGTAAACATCTGTATATATTTGAAAACAATAATCAAAGAGTAATAACTACCGAGAAAAGTTTCATAATGCCAAGATCTATTTGGCACAGGATAACTTATTTTAGGGTGTTGCAGAATTCTGCCTGGAAGGTTTAATATCAGAGCAGGGGATGCACTGCAGTGGCAAAAGTCGTGTTGTATTGGGAAAAGTAAAGGAGAAGTCTCAAATTTTCATGCATGATATGGCAAATGCTGTGAGGTACACTGATCTCCAAATTAATCAAACTAAATTGGTGGCGTGCAGCATCACACCATTAGCACGCATAGCTGTGAAGAGTAATCACCCTCCCCTCTCCCCAGAGCTTTCATCCTCAGCCTGGTCCCCGAGAGAGCAACTGGGAGGAAAACCATTGTCTTTCTGGCTGTTTTAGAGGTAACTTGGCCAAGTTTTAGCTAACTGGGAGAGGAAAGTGTGCTTATCAGTGTAGTAAAGCCTTTAATCGCTGCTCTCTTCTAGTTCAAGGAAATGGAAGACAGCACGTTCCTCCATAGCACAAAGGGTGGATAAGATCCACTGCTGGAGCTCAGGAACCCCCTTTGTATCTGTAAGAACAACACAGGATTTTGGCCCAGAGCTAAGCATACACTTTAACTTCTGTTGAACTTCACAGCTGTACCTAAGAGAAAACAAGCGCTGGAGGATTTTGGCAAGTGAGCTGGAAATGAGCGGGTAAGGACTGATGTGTTCTGCCCTGGTTTCATTACGCTCCCATTGTGAGATGCAACACTTTGGCTGCAAGGCTGAACACAGGACGAGGAGGACTCCACTCCTCATTGAAACCACTCACACAGTGCCCCATGCCTGAACTTGCCGAGATCACGCAGTTCCCCCGTGACTTCAGAGGGAGCTGCAAGGGATCGGTTTCCCACAAGGAGGGGCCCCAGTCAACCATCTCACACACCTTCTCCAGGAAAGGACTGTACTCACGTGGTTCCCCACAACGAGGCAGGTGTTATTTACTCCCCTTCTCCGTGTTACCAAACCAAAAACCAAACAAAAAAGCAAGTTCAGGAGTGAACAGATGCAGGGAGACTGAAACAGGAATCCTTAATGATACGTCTTGGCACATATAATAAAAACTGGTCACGCGTGATTCATCAATGGAAGAGGTTTGGAAAACAAATGCAGGAGGAGGGTAATCTCTCAGGCAACATATCAACACCCAGCTGAAGCATCCACTGAACTCGAAGAGCAGGTAGAGTCAGTTGGCCTCCGAGAGAGCCTGGCATGCCGCTCTGAAAAACTCACCGCGGATGGGAAGAGGCAGATCCGAAGGGTGGCTGCCTGCCAGAGAGTCGCTCGCTCTCCAAAACGGAGACGAGATGGCTGAGGTGGACCTCCAGGATGAAGAGAAATCTTCAACCCTGCCTCTAGCATGAATATTAATTCTTAAAAACACAAGATCAGAATATTTTTGTCCTCCCTTCCCCACAACAGATAGCCCAGTCAGGGAAGATGTACACTGAAATCAGGAGGAATCTTTTTATTGTCTTTGGATCAGACACAAGAAGACAACTGCATTTACCCTGGGGCCCAGAACATCATTTCTCCCATTGCTGCTCCAGCCTTTCTTCCCCAGAGGCACAATTAGTAAGCGTTCTAGAAGTGCAACCTTCTTCTAAGCCATGTCAATGCTGACGTGGCTTCAAAAACAGAACAAGCCAGACACTTGCAGTGAATAAAGCAAATATAAAAGCTACCTGGGGACTTAATTAGCTTAATTAAACAAGTAGCTATATCTTTTGACTTCCTACACAATTTTAAAATTTAATTAACAGAACTGCATATATAATCAGTCATTTGTAGAGGCAATTCCCAAGGCTCTGTTCAGTCGAAAGAACTGAAAGTCTGGGTTAGGCTAAAGCTGTTTTTTCACATGCCTCTAGTTATTTCTTTTATTTTTTCTTGTTTACGCTCCTAACAGATCATGCTCATGGAATGTCAGATCCTTCTATACTTTAATAAGGTAGCACCTCCACTTGAGCATGCTTTTGTTGGACAGGTCAAGTAGCACCTTTCTCAGCCAAACACGCAGCACCTGGATTAATCAGTCCCTCTCGTTTGAAGGCTGACAGACACCTGTCTGTCAAGTCAAACACCTTTGAAAAACCCTTGGTACTCTCTAGCACAAAGGGGATTTTGCATTTCCAGACTAACAAAGTCTTTTTCCTATGAGCACACAGCATGCAATTTTTAAGATTCAAATCAGCATGCCTGAAAAAAAAAATATTAAAAAAACTGAGTACCAAGTGTCTTCTCATTCCTGCAAAGGCTGGCAAGTGCTTAGGACAGTCACTTCCACCACAGGTGCCAAGGGACAACGACCCATGGCAAGCTCGGTGCAGGGGAGGCCCTAGGAGATGCTCTGTGGTGAACATCAGCAACCCCAGCTCTTGTTCCACTCGAGCTTTGAATCTGCTGCTGCTGCCAACCAGCAGCATCTCCCTGCTCCCATCAAGATTTAATTTTGGTGCCAGATCTCAAAACAAAGAGCAAGCCCAGGGTGACACAGCACTGCAGAAAGGCTGCCAGTCCCACCTCTAACTGGCAGGTCGGTGCACTGTGCTGAACTCACAGAGCACCAAAGCCCCAGCAGCTCACTGATTCCAGCTGCAGCAGATGAACAATTAGACCTAGAGATGACACCTGGTCCCTTGAGGGTCAGCCTGGCCACCCCCTGGTAGGGGATAAAAGGCTCAAAACTTCTGCAAGTGACGGCAACTCTTAAGAGTTTCAGGGGAAAAATAAATCTTTCTAACAACTATTATTGCTGTATGCTTCACACTCTGGAGGTAAACCCACAAATGGGTGGAAAGTTAGTCTCTCTCATAACTCCTAGAACCAGTTATTCCAGCTATTACTGTAATATTGTCATTCTCATTTTTTGTTCCAGGACAGCTGTTTAAAATATTACTTTTGTTTTCAGTCAAGCTGCATAATTATAAGCTGTGCACCAGCCATGAACAATCATGCATAACTAATAACTCTTAGCCAATCCTGGACTCTTTAATCAATTTTAGTCTGGTTTCATCCAAGAGATGCTCAGGTAGGGAGAGCAAGGCCTGCAACGAGATATATCTATCCCATGAAAATTCCTGCCAAGAAAACCTGCTTGAAGGGCTACAAATAAAATATAAATTAAAAAAAAAAAAGGTTTCAAACCTTAAAAAAAAAAAAGAAAATTCAAAAGTATGAGCTAAAGCCTGCTCCTACTGGATTTACACCAACTTATATAACTTTTGAGAAACCCCACCTCTAAAACAATGAATGATTTATGAGTAATAGTTGCAGGTGGCTGCTCTTAGTATACTTGAAAAAACTTGTAGGGATATAAACTTTAAAAAGAAAGAAACAGAATCAGAGAATGTTAGGGACTGGAAGGGACCTTGAAAGACCATCTAGTCCAACCCCCCTGCCAGAGCAGGATCACCCAGAGTAGATCACACAGGAACGTGTGGTTTGAATGTCTCCAGAGAAGGAGACTCCACAACCTCTCTGGGCAGCCTGTCCCAGTGTCAGACACACACACACAATTGCTTCAGGGATGATTGTATTCTTGTTCTCCTTATATTTTTAAAGAAAAGCAACTACTCCTCTCTGGAGGGATTTCTGAGCTCTTTTTCCTTAGTTATGTGGTAGGGGAAGGTCCAGTTGCCTGTTTATCAGTCCCACAGTACTGAAGTTATTCAAAGGCCAGGCATTGACCCCAACAGTACCATTGCTGGGCAAGAACCCATTCCTTCAGAAATTTAAGCAAAACTCAAAATGAAATGGGGGACAAGGGAGAGTCTAAGAGTGCCACGCACACACTGGACTCTGCAACAGAGGAGAGCTTTCCACCACAACCCCGAGACAAGCATGGGGCTAGAAATGACACGGGTGGTAAACAGTCCAAGAAGAAAACATGAAAGATGACCAGACCCTAGCAAGGAGGGTCCAGTTTCTGAGGGCACAGAACATGCCAAGTGTGGGACGACTCTGCAAACTGCCGGCAAACAGCAAAGCAGGAGCTGGACCTCCCACCGCAGAGCCTTCCCCTCTCGATTCAACAGTGTGGCTGGCTGCCAGCCCCCCAGCCAGGCCCGTGGGTCAGGGCAGGAAGGTGGTCTCCCACGCTGCTGCTAGATCACCGTCAGCCACTCTCGGAGCAGCGCCCAGCCCAAGCTCACCGCAGGCGGCTCCGCCATCGCGCGTGGCTTCCTGTCCTACACGGCTCCGGCAGCGAGCCGCTGCTGATGGAGAGCTCCTGCACAGAGAGATGGGGTGAGCTGCTGGAGCAGCTCTACTGGGATACAGAGCCCTGGAAGGTCAAGGTCTCTCCTTTTGGGTGAAGCTTTGGGGAGCAAATAAGCAAGGCAGCAAAAAGCCTGCTCTGAACCAACCTCACACCCAGGAGACATCAAGTTGCAGGTGACTCTGTTCTGCTTTCCCACCTGGCCAACAAACGGCACCTCGTTTGCTGTAGTGACTGTAGACAGTGGCCAGGAGAGACATCAAGCAGAGAGCAAGGGCAGGACACCACTTCCCAGGGGCCTCTCAACACCTTCCTGCCACCTCCCCCAGCTCCTTCCCACAGCTGGTACGACCATAGCCCCTGTGAAACCACAATTGCGTGGGTGGGACACATTCTGCCTTTCTCTACCACATGAACATACAAGCAGAACTTTAGTTCTGCTGTGCACAGATTATTAAACATACATCATGCCACACCATGCCAAATACCACCATGCCAAATCCATCACTGGGTTTTCCTCCCAACTCCTCTTGCCTTCCTCCTACGGCTTTTTTTCTTTTTTTGAGGGGGAGTGGAGTGGAAAAAAATCAGAGATTACTTTAATTTCCTAACAGGCAGGTTCTGACATCAATGCAGGACCACTACATTAAAGGATGGCAAATGCAGGGCTTCATTTTCAGCTGCTTGATTACAGCAAATACACCCATGCACACATTCAGTAGCTGATACCGGGCTATCGGCTTTGCATACGCAACATATGGAAATCTGCCTGCAAACACCTACATATGCAATTGCAGGTCAGAGAGGCTGAAAGCAGGACAGGGTCTCTGCTCTGGAGAGGACCTTTGGCAAACAAACAAAAAGTCTTTATTTCCATTGAATGAACAGTAATAACAAGTCAATAAACCTCAACAACCAGTTACTACCAACAGAACAAAAATCTTTCAACTGCTATAGAGCCCTGGGACACCACTTCAGCTATTATGCTCTGGACACAGGAGTTGCAAAGGGATGATGCTGACAGCTCACATTTTAGGTCTCTCAAAAAGTACACAATGTAGGAAATGCCATCCTCTATTTCCAAGTTCTGAAGATGATCAACAAATGTATTTTCTGTCACAGATACTAACTCAATATAACTTAGCAGAAAAACCAGGAAGCTGTGCCAGTTTTGCTGTTTACAGTAATGAAGAAAGAAATCACTGATGGGTGCCAAGTAGGCAAGTTGGTGGCACTTCCTGTTTGGAAATGCTCCAAGGGCCACAGCAATGAGCTGGTGAGTGGAGTTTCCTCAAAGTAAAATACTGGCATAGCTGAACTTAGCACTGATGCAATGTCCCCTGACAAGGAAAGGGCAGGTGAGTGCTAGCAAGGGAGAGAGCCCAGGTAGCCCATGCACCAGCCAGTGCACATCTGTGACCTGGGTTTTGCCCACAGATGAACAGAACAGGCACCAGGAGGAAATACAGAAGGAGAAACAAAAAGATTGGGCAGAGAAGCAGTAACTATGTTCTTGGTCTTGAGAAGTCTTCCAAGGCACAGCACTCACCTGCAGTTTTAATTAACCTTATTAGCAAATCCAGTCAGGCTTATGAATCATTCACAACTTTATATTAAGCAGCAAAGTCTGTATCATGGTCTGAGGTTCTGTGTTCCAGGCCCTCTTGTTGGTTGCCCAAGGACTGTCGCCACACAGCTACACCGCAGGAGAGCACTGTGTAACTTTGGGGGAACCCACTGGGTTGTACAGTGTCAGACAGGGACCTCAATATCCTGTTCACAGATCCAACCCAAGGAATTGTGGACCCCTAAACCAGTTGCAAGACTCTGCAAAGAACCTCTCTGCAGTTGCCTCCCCAGCACCTCGCTTATTTACATACTTGTGTTGTTCTCCAGTATTCAGTGCTGGAAAATAGTTTCTTGTTATTCAGAGGTTTTATCTTAAACTTCTGTGAAATTCTTCTCATTAAAGCCTCCATTAGGTGTGTCACTATTTCTAAAATATCTTCCTACTACATATAATTCATTTGGTGTACTGCTAGTTTTCCATTTTTGTCCAATAGCTCTTTCTTCTTTCTAAAACCGGGCCACAGCTGATGAGATAATGAACCATTAAAATCCATTAGTCCTTCAGATATAATCCATCAAACTTCTCAACACCTGAGGTAGAAAGGGGACAGGTCACAACTTTCTGCTACTCCAACCATTTCTGTCAGAGAATCACTTTTAAAGAGGCAAACCCTATCTTTTTAATAACAGCTAAAAAGTTCAGTCCTGGTGGTATATGCAAAAGGCAATCTGCTGGAAAAGTCCAGCTATTTATGGGGCATGACCACTGCAAATGAGTGTGGTAAAATAAAATTTAAAAAAAAAAAAAAAAAAGGATCCCAGAGTGAGATGCAAGAAGCCTGCATGCTGATAGCAGGAAGCTGGGGCTCCGTGATACAGAGGTTCAAACGCAAACCAGAAAACTCTGCAGAGGGCTTGATCTGCAGGCACCTACTCTCTTCTTCCCTTTGACACCGAGTGTTGAAAAGATCTGTACTTAGTAGAGGACAGTGCTTGCTTTCACCCAGGGAAGCTTCCCACACAGACTGCCATCCCCTTGTTGCAGCCCTGGTCTCGCATTCCTCCGTCTCCAAAAGGCAATGCGGCATATGAAGGAGCTGCACGGGACATACCCAGCTCTACCTTCTCAACCACAGAGCATAAAGCCCCTGGGGTGCTGAGGAAACTTTACACCATCAGCTTTATAGACAAGGAAAGCAGTGCATGGGGATCACAGAATCACAGACTGTCAGGGATTGGAAGGGACCTCGAAAGATCATCCAGTACAATCCCCCTGCCAGAGCAGGAACACCTAGATGAGTTCACACAGGAAGGCATCCAGGCAGGTCTTGAATGTCTCCAGAGAAGGAGACTCCACACCCTCTCTGGGCAGCCTGTTCCAGTGCTCTGTCACCCTCACAGTAAAGAAGTTTTTTCTCAAATTTAAGCAGAACCTCCTGTGTTCCAGCTGACACCCACTGCCCCTTGTCCTATCACTGGACACCACTGTGAAGAGCCTGGCTCCATCCTCCTGACACTCACCCTTTATATATTTATAAACATTGATGAGGTCACCCCTCAGTCTCCTCTTCTCCAAGCTAAAGAGGCCCAGCTCCCTCAGCCTTTCCTCAGAAGGGAGATGCTCCACTCCCTTAATCATCTTGGTGGGATGGCAGGAGCAGAGCTAGAAACAGTGCTTGTGGTCTTCAAAAGCCCAGGCTAGCCCACTGCAGGGCAGGCACACCGCCCTGGAAAGTGCAAGGAAGGTTCTGCAGTACCCATGCAAGCCATGTGTGCATGGACTGCACAGCAATCCAGATGTCAAGGAGAGTCAGTTGCTCCACAGCACCAGAACCCATCATTCTTTTCAGTGACTATAAAGCCTTGCACTAAGTGCACTGAGGGGGAGCACACACTACCACCCCCCCAACAGTATCACAATGAATTAATGTGCAAAATCAAGTTATCAGCAATATTTCTGACAAAACCTAAGATTTCAAATGACATGTGTCAGTCTTTGGAACTACAGCTCCCAGCATGGATTTCCCCATTGAAAGCCTTAACTGTAATAAGTGGATATCTTCAGTGAGGATATGAAAAGGAGCGATTAATTCCAGCAATTTTCAAAACCCAGATCCTGACATGGGCTGTAACACCATGGACAAGCCCAAGCACCTATGCTCTGACCATTCTTTCCAGATTCTGAATTAATCACAGTGACTTCTTTCTTCCTCCTCTCACTTGCTCACCTGGCAGTTTCTTAACACTAAAATTATTAAGGACTAACTTTACATCCAGCCAGCGTTAGTCCACCACATCTCCTCTCACACTCCACATTGCAAGAAGATCTGTCAAATGATTTCAGATGGAAGGATGGAAAGCAAACGATCAAGTATGAGTGGTGTCTCACAGGAGAGAATTTGCTTTGGTCACAGAGAAAGATGGAGAAGAAGGTTAAAAGTACCTTAGTCCACACACTAACCCCTCTTCCATTCTTTGCCAACAGCTTCTTGAATTGTTTAGTATCTCTGGTACACACATCCCAGAATACCACGCAAATGCGGTAGCAGTTTCTGGCCACACAGTCAGTTAGATGTTTGTAAAGGTACAAGAAAAAAAATAAAATAAAGGAGTGCCAAGGCATGCACTCCCCCAGCATTCCTGAAGGTATGATGCTTGCTCCTGGTGTCCAGATGTTACCGCTCATCTCCACTCTCATCTCACAAGGTCCAGCGCTGGGAGTCGCAGTCAAGTCTTCATGCAGCAAAAGGAATGTAGGTTGGGATCCAGTACGCAGCTGACAACACCCAGAAAGGAGATGCCATTGCCAACATTTGCTTTGCCAAGTTAGATCATATCCTACTTGTACAGTGGTTTTTGTTTGTGGGTTTGTTTTTCTGTTTGGGGTTTTTTTTTTAGTGGGAAGGAGGGGGAAGAGCACAATAAAAATATTTTGTAATACAGCAGTTAATAAAAGGGTACCTAGGTGAGGTTCTTCACAGTGAAGGACCCTGGTTTGGATATTTGTACAGAAAGGACTAAGAGGGATGGGTGGGTGGGGGAAGTCCTGAAATCCTGAAGCCAAGCACTGCAGTAAGAGACAGACTGTCCAAGACCAAGCAATTTTTAGTCCCATCAAGTCTGTGATTACAGTTTTCCTCATCTACCTCACAAGAGAGATGATCTCACTACGCACTTGTGACCTTAAAGTCATAGCTGTGACTCCAGCAATTGAGTTGAGACGGGAAGGAGTTGAAAAGCATCAGCCTCCAGTCTTCTCCAGGCCACCAGATGGGTGACGAGGTGCCGTGTCACTGAGATGTGCTGTTCAGCTGACCCAGCCATCTGCCTCCATCTGAAGGAGGAGGCACTTCTGGGGTTTGCATGCAACTGCAAGCTGATGGGCAGCTTGCTGGCTTCTACCAACAGCATGTTGGCACGTATTTCCCCTTTTTAATATTTATTTTTCCCTTTGCAAAGCGTGGTTTCAAGATGAGGAAGCACTTCTCAACCAATGTGACCAAGATGTACCTCAGATTAAAAAAAGAGGGGAGAGGGGGAACGCAGAAAGGGTCTGTAGAGGAAAAGGTCAGAACATGGTTGGAATGGTTTTACACATACGTCAATCGAGAGCATAGCCTGATGCTGACCACATTTCCCATCCAAAGCCCAGCATCACCTGCAAAGCTGCAGATAAATGTTCTTCTCTCCAAACAGAGCTTTTGCTGGGCATCACTGCAACCCCAAGCACGTGGCAACCCTCGGTAAGCCAAAAGCAGGACAGGCTCCGTTACAAGGACAATGGCTGTCATGTTCCCTCCTTGATAAGTATTTAGTTTCTTTGTGAATGGAAGGCCTGGCATTTTAGCTGTGTCACAGCCAGTGTCACAAGTGCTTTTTGTTACAAAAATAGATAACTTTTAACTCCAGCCCACTTTAAAGGTATAAATTGCCTTCTGGAGAAGAGTACTTCCCTACCTGGTGACACTGCTCATTTGGACCTTGTGCTCCTCTTCCTGTTGACAAACAGCCCTTGCTGAGGGGGTACATGCTACCTTAATTCCCAAAGAAAATCTGATTCACTCTAGGAAAAGTCACATCCATCTTAGTCTTATAACCTTAACCAGAGAGCTTTCACCAGCTGAAGACAGAAATCCCTTGGACAGCATTTATCTTTTGAAAGAAGATAATCAAATAACTTCCCTTCTTTAAGGTTTACCAAGCCCTGTAATACAAAGCCGAGAAGCCAGTCACAGTTCCTCTCCTCTGTACGAGCAGGATGCTCAGTAACAACCTTGTGAGGAAGAAAATGAAAGAGATACAGTCCCTCTAATAAATGCCACATATCCAGTGAACTGAACTATTACATATACAGGCTCCTAAGAAAGATAATAAAACACCTCATGCTGTTCAACTCCCAGTATGCATGATATTGAAAGAGCACAAGATTACAGAAGTGAAGGGTTAGATCCTAACCAAGCTGCACTGGAGCTGCTGACCAGATCCTTACCGCTGCTGCACCATGACTTTTGGCTTTTTATGAATCTAAAAGATTCTCCTTGCAGCCCAGCAGCACTTGAAAGGCTTCTGGGACATTACCACACACAGTAATACGAAGCACTGGGGTGGTTTCGGGTACCAAGATAGAAAGTCTGAACAAGTAATGACCCACTGGAAAATTCAGAGCAAGAGATGGAAAGATCTGCTACTCTTCAAACACCTACATGTACTGACTGTGGCTTTGAAGCAAGCCACAACACTGCCTATTGTAAAGAGCACCATTCCTGTGGAAACAGTTGCTCAATATTGTCAGAGATGGAGTAAGAATAAATACTATAGGGGTATTGAATTTTGCAACTGCTCATTTACTGGCTAAATAGATATATATTAAAAAAAAAAACAAACAGTCCTGCTCTTATTGACAGTGAGAAAAATTATCAAGCACAGATGAAGAGCATTGTTGTGTACCTGAAGTAATAAAAAACCCAGAACAACCCACATTTCTCTGCAAACAAAATTTCATATGCCTAGGACTAAAAATAAGGAGACTGTTCAGTCAACCTAGAAATGAACCACAGAACTTATGCTGAGAAAATGTTGATGAGCTTTTTTGAGGTCAGGAATATTCTTTCAGAACAATCTTTCAGGAGCCAAGCACAGGGGCACCAAAGGTTGTTTAAAACCAGCAAGCCTCAGTTACGCTTTTCACAGCCAGTGTTCACATTCAAAACAGGAACAGGCTCTTCCAAAATGTTACTAAAATAAGAAGTGGCATTGCTTAAAACAATGAGTACTCCATCCATTGCTGAGACAAGTTTCTTTGCACTAAGCTTATTTATATATAGAAATAAATCCACTGACCTCATATTAATCACCAACACCCCTTTCCCTATGACAAAGGGAAATGACAAATTTGCAAGGACACATCAGAGATCCAGGATTGCACCCACATAAGCTAAAACATGTGATGACTTGAAGGACCACTGCTTCTCTTTGAAGAAAGCTGCCTTGACCCTACAATTTTATTCTCAACAATATCAGAAGAGCACGATTCTAAGCCATACGATGATTTTGGATATACCTTCAATTCTCAGTTCCAAGGTTCTTCTAAAATCCTGGAGTTCTATGGTTCGTAATTCTAAGAGTTCTACCCAACAAAGAGAGAACCAGAGGGCACACAACCAGTCAAAGGGATCTCTCCTCAGTTACACACAGGGCTAAGGGAGAACTGAAATGGGTGTGTGTTGTGTCCTGTCTGCCCCTCAACACGCACACGTTCACAGGCGCTTCTACACCGTGAGCGTTCACATCCTGTGCTCCTGCAGAGGTGCAGCCACACGCAGCAACTTCTCACCCAAGGCAAGCTAAAAGACATGGTTGTCAACATCCTTTTGGTGGAGTTTAGGTAACATCAGAGTGGGGTTTTGTACATGTCCAACAGTGATTGTAGTTAACTGCTGGGAAGAGCACAGGGTTGATTACAAACGGATAAATCATCAGCCAAGTTCTTCAGTAGATACAAAATAAAGGGAAAAGCCATCATGGTATCAAGCTTTGATCAAAAGGAGATTACTGTCCCCAGCCCCCTCAAAGTTCCCCCCACACACACACACTTTTCTTCCGGCTGTCACCACTCCTCTGCAAAGGCAGCAGAATGGACGCTGCTTTCGCACGACTCCAAAACCACAGCTCACAGCCCACCACATTAACTCATTCGGCCCTTGACTGCTTCATTTAGCAAGCTCAGCTGTGAAATGGGGTAGGTGAGAAGCAGACACAAGCAGGAAGCACACTACACTACCTCTCCTGCTACCCAGCGACTGCCCGTGGTGCGGAGGAGGACAAAAACCTGCTGGGTATCCTCCTTGATCTGCCCTGTACAAACTGTCACAGCTCAGAAGTCACAAGCCTGCTGAAAAAGTACTCCACCATGGTTAAACACAAACCCCATTCCTAGTCTGGATGACTCTGTAAGCATTCACCCAAATGAAAAGGGTTCACCTGCACTAGCACATGAATGCATTTTGTCTCTAAGGGGCTGAAAACCATTCTGTGAGGATGTGTGACACAGCTTGAATTTTTGATGCTTTATTCCTGAGCCTGCCAGATGCTCCAGAATCCAAGTTTGCTCTCCATTTCAACACCATCACTCTCAGATGATGACAAGCCTTAAGGATTTGGATATAGTGAGTCCTGGCCTGCAGAGACAGCACCAGAACAGTAAACACAGAGGTCCCACTGTCCTTCAGGTAGAGATCTCAGCCTCAACCTATAGAGATATGAAACATGCAAGAGACAACATACCTGTAACATTGCTGCCTATTTATTTCATCTGCATTGCACCCCTTTTGTTCCTCTAAGGGAAAGAATAAGGCCCTACTGTCTGGGCTCACTAGGGCAACTCTGGAACTTCCTTGGGCATGAGCACAATGAACTCAGTGCCCTTCTAGGCTCATGCCAAAAACAATTCAGCAAGATTTTGCAAAGGAAAGTGAAACATGTTCCTTCCTAGAATCAAGAAGATGGGGAAAAATTTTATCATCTTTATTGGCAAGACAGGCTAAATGTTCCTTGAGTTCATTATTTGAAAATATGGTCAAAATGAGTTACTAGCATTAAGTGCTGACAAGGTTATTATAACAGGGGCTAATTTTTGAGAGGAAGATGGCTTCTCCTAGCACAGCTGGGTTTCTACCTAATTCTGCTCTACTCCAAACTGAGAACAGCTTAGTTGCTTGTATAGTAGCTACTAGACCACCATAATTATGGCCCACTATGTTAAGGAAGACTTAGTAAACCAGCATTTTTTCTTAGCATAGGTCTATAAATTGGTACATCATGAGTGCCTTGCAGAAAAAAAGAGGCTGAAACTTCTAAGAAAGGAAACTTGACTGTAGGGTCAGTTCCAACAATCTTCAATAAGTCACCCTCCCTCACAAGCTAGTCTTGTGAGCAATTCTTGTAGGAGCACCCAAAGCTCCACCACTGGACTTTTTACTGTAAAAAGATGATGAAGTGGTAGGTGTGGGGCTCCATCTTGCAAACTGATTATCAGCAGCAATACTCCCACAAAGCCCTGTTAGGAGCTGGAGGACCACCCTACACATTTGACACCATTGTAGCTTTTGTATTAAATAGCATGTTCCAACTGAGTAGCTTTGACAAGAAATCCCACCGTGGACTTGGATGGCACAGGAACATTTTCCTCACATGGTTATATTTTCTTCCAGGCTCAGGATCAAACTACCTTACAGAATAAATTTTCATTGAATACATTAATGTTAGATGCCGCAGTCTGTGAATGACCTAGATAATAAACTTATTGCACAGAAGCCAATTCCTTCCTCTTTCTCAGAACTCCATGAGAACTCACAGTGCTCCATAAATAATGTACAACTCAGCCATCATTATAAACCCTTGTTGCACGCAAGAAAGAGGAAAGAAATGTGTCCAGTTCTTCCCCCAGTCATAGAATCACAGAATGGTTTGGGTTGGAAGGGACCTTCAAGATTATCCAGTCCCAACCCCCCTGCCATCACCAGGGACACCTTCCACTAGACCAGGTTGCTCAAAGCCTCATCCAGTCTGGCCTTGAACACTTCCAGGGAGGAGCAGCCACAGCTTCTCTGGGCAACCTGGGCCAGTGTCTCACCACCCTCACAGCAAAGAATTTATTCCATATATCTCATCTAAATCTTCCCTCTTCCAGTTTGTAGCCATTACCCCTTGTTCCATCATTAACTGACCTCATAAAAAGTCCCTCCCCAGCCTTCCTGGAGCCCCTTCAGGTACTGAGAGGCTGCTATCAGATCTCCCCCCAGAGCCTTCTCTTCTCCAGGCTGAACAGCCCCAGCTCTCAGCCTGTCCTCACAGCAGAGCTGCTCCAGCCCTCACATCATCCCAATGGCCTCCTCTGGACTCATTCTAACTGGTCCATGTCTTGTGTTGGGGGCTCCAGAACTGGACACAGTACTCCAGGTGGGGCCTTATGAGAGCGGAGCAGAGGGGCAGAATCCCCTCCCTGGCCCTGCTGCCCACGCTGCTCTGGATGCAGCCCAGGACATGGTTATTGGCCTCTGGGCTGCAAGCACACATTGCTGGCTCGTGTTCAGCTTCTCATCCACCACCACTCCCAAGTCCTTCTCTTCAGAGCTGGCCTCAAGCCACTCATTGCCCAGCCTGTACTTGTGCTTGGGGTTGCCCCGACCCAGGTGCAGGACCTTGCATTTGGCTTTGTTGAACTTCATGAGGTTAGCACAGGCCCACCTCTCAAGCCTGTCAAGATCCCTCTGGATGGCATCCTGTCCCTCCAGCGTGTCACCTGCACCACTCAGCTTGGTGTCACCGGCAAATCTGCTGAGGGTGCACGCAATCCAAATCCCACTCAATCAGACTGGTGCAAAGCTGGCAGCGTAACTCCACTGATGCCACTGGGAATGCACCGGTGTAAACCTGGCAAGCAAAAGCAGAGGCAAGCAGTGGGCTCCCCTTCTGCTGAAATCTCCCAGAAGACACAGGCAAACTTTATAATTTATAGCGTGACATTTTACAACGAGTAAGAAAGAAGGAAGACAATTTTCACATTGAAGTTATTAAAAATAGATGCTGGAAAGAAGTGAGGTATGGAGAGCAGCGTCTCCTGGAGTGTGCCATTGCGACTATTGTGTCAGATAAAAGCACTTAGGAGTACAGACATCTCATGCTGATTTTTACTTTCATAGCAAACTGTCATCTTCTTTCCTATCCAGACCACAGACCCAGTCAGCTCCAGCAAACTGACACAACCCTAAAGGACCTGTCTGACAGTGCACATCTCCCTCTGCCTCATACCTACAGCACTTGGCATAGTTATGACTGGTCCCTGCTTAAAACTACTACAGCATCTATGAAACTGTGAATGATGGCAAATATTTTCCACCCAAAACCAATAAAAGGTTTCCCAAACTAAGACTCCATTGCTATCATAGAAGGTTTAAGATACTAAAACAAGTGGAGATGCGCATGAAGACTTTAATTTACAAGTGACATATTGCTTACACAACAGAATAAAATTAAATTTACTCAAAAGAAAAAGCACCAAGTACAGTACTATGCTAAAATGGAGACTAATGACAAAGACCTAAAACCAAAAAATAACAAACAAGCAAAGGCAAAATAGAAATGACAAAGCAGGCCAGAGAGAGGGCTAGAAACCAGAAATGCTGTAGGAAGGTATGAGCTGCTTTGTCAGACCAAATCAGACCAGCTGACAAATCAAAATCCTGCCTCAGGATGGCTGAATCTACACATATGAGACAAAGGCAGAAAAAACACCTCGGTGTTCAGATATGGAACTACCATCTCAAACCCCTCCTCAGCCCCTAGACACACAATGTCAGACTATCTGTCAGTATAATTCTTACTATTAGGTGTAGTGTGGCGGGACAGTATAGATCTGCAGCCTGTTAATCACATCTCCATCACTCGCCTCCATCTGAGACGTTACAGGGCTCTGCTGATCAGTCAAGTGATTTCACACTGCAAATGATTTTATCAGGTTTTACTTTTTTTAAAAATGCACAGCAGACATGAAATACTCGTACACCAAATCACACATTTATAAATGCATCTTGCACGGACATATTTTCCTCCTCTCTTCTTTTTGACAGAAATATCTGTATTGCAATAAAAAGTGGAAAAAAAGGGTAAAAAAAAAATCTACTAAGGCCTACACCACATTGTCATATTGGTTTAAAAAAAACAGAATTAATAATCTATCTCCTATCTCACAAACTGAAGTCAGCTACCAAAGCTACTCAACTTTTGTTTCTTCACCAGTACCTCATCTCCTGTCTGTTCAACACCAAGGAGATCTCTCCTGGAAGGAGTCTGGAGAGCTGCCACTGAATCACCGATACAAACACAATCAACCCACTCATGAAACTCAATATTTACAAAACTTGGCAGGTGAATGCCAAGAAAAAGCCTTTGTATAATGTCATCTATAGGTTCACACTCCCCTCCCTCCCTCCCCTCCACCAATATTTATTTGTTACTGGCAAAGCCCACGGGTAACTCCAGTTGTAGCAGCACACTCTTACTCCAGCACCAGCTGTACAGACCTGGAGGGCAGGTCTACACCGTGTAACGGAGCACAGGAATTCCCATCCAGCGACAAGGAGGGACAGCAGACAAACCGAAATCTTACCAGAACCTGAAGCCCCAAACACCCTGTGTCTGTGCAGCCCAGTGCCAGGGCAGCCATCCTTCCCAGGCTGGGCTTCATCAGCTTCTGAGGTAGCACTCAGAGGAGACAACCCTGGATGCAACACCCGTCTGTCACACAGACAAGACACAGACATCCTCTGTCTGTCCTGAGGGCTGCATCCCTCCATAAAGACATGGATCACCTGTGGGCTAGAGAGCACGAGGCTTTCTGGAGATACAGCGAGTCCCACAAGGAAGACAGTGGCCAAAAACAACCTTGAAGCTTCCAGAGCAACTCTTCTGCCTGCAACCTGCCCCCTGCCCCACATCTGAGGAGCCCCAGGAAAGAGCAAAACAGGGAATGGGGCTGTCAGCCGGTAAAACTGCTCTGGCAGCCCTATGGGATAGATCTGGTCATCGATTAGATGCCTCTAGTTTAGTGTAACAAGGGCACAAGGGCACACAAGGCCTCACAGGGACAGAGGAAAAGCAAATTTTTCCCATCACCTTGGGCCCAGCTGAGATTTTAGTGCTGAATACGGGTAGCACCTGAATTGCTGAGGATGCTCTTGCACAGCACTGCGCTAACACAACAAAACCTGCCTTACATCTGTTCATGGTGCTGCCTTTCAAAATAAAACAGGATAGTTTCCTCAGCAATTGAATTCCCTGGGCAATGAGAACGTCCCATGATGTTAAAGAATAATAATAATAAAAAAAAATGTCATTGGCATTGCAGAAATTTAAGTCATTTGTCTGGCCTACCCTAAGTGGCTTAGCAACATTAACTGGGCGGACGCTTCAGGATGCACTTTGTTTTAGACATACATTTGCTATCTTTGATATAATTATAAAGCAAGTCTTTCCCTTGCAACCAGCCAGGACTTCTTGTACCAGCACAACCAAGGGCATGGCTGGGGAGAGGAACAATTGCCTGGAGAGCACCACCAGGACACAGACATCAGGTTAATTATCCAGGAGTCCAGCCTGCTTCATTGCATGGCCCCACAAATAACACAGGGGCAGAAGAAGCAATCAGTACAAAGATTTCTGCCTGTCCCCAGAAGACATAGTTTGACATGTATTAACTGTGTACCTAAATACACTGAGATTTGGGAGGCAAGAAGGCACGATGCCTGATCTAGAATCCTTTACAAAAGCTGCCAGCAAACTCGTTTCACTTGCTAACTCTTCTGTTCATCTTTTCCTCCATGGTTACACAAAAAGTCCACAATTTCTTGATTATATTAGCAAAGCACAATAGCTACAATCAAGCCTAAAACATCAGGGAGCTTTAATAGCTTGCAAAGAAAGGGTGGAAGTCTTATTCACTTCAGTAAGGGATGCATGCTTTCATATTGAATTACACTGTAAATCAGTCGACTTTCTAATGGCATTTCAATAGGTTAAACAGCCCCCTTGACAACCTTTTCTGCAGGGTTTATTGCCTATAAGCTCAAAATGGCCAGAAACCAAATCATTACTCAGAAAATATTACCAAAAAAAAAAAAAAAGAAAAAAAAAAGAAAAAAAAAGTCTTGGACAGCCTGGATGAAATGCATTTTTACAGAAAGACCTGTGGTAAAAGCTAAATATAAAACATGAACAGAATGAGGCAAGGCCCACGGGGTGCAGGGAGTAGGGCTGGGCACAGAGCTTCCTGGGGTACTGAGCTCACTTGTGCTGTGGTCACCCCCCTGGCCCCTCCTGCTCCTCCACACACAGCTTCTCTGAAAGAGCAACCCCAGGGCTGGGGGCACAGGTCTGCAAACACCCTCAGGAGCTGCTTCTGCCATGACTAACAGTGCTGCAGGAGACACAGGCATCAGCCTTTGGCCTGCCCCCTCTCCCTCTAACTGGGAACACAGGTAACTCAGCAGCAACACCACCAGCTGAGCAAGAGACAGAAAGCTAAGCCTGGCATCAAAGTCAACCCCACACCCCAGCAACCACATTAGCAAGGGCTTTGACAAACAACTCCAGAAAACCTTGTGTGACTATGCAAGGTGGGGCCTCTCCCAGCCACCTGCTCCACTCCATGCCAAGAAGCTGCCACCAAGCCGGAGAGCCGAAGCGCTGGTGCATGGGCTGGCAAGGCAACTGGGTAGGGAGTGGAGTGGGCTAAGGCTGGAAACCTCCGTGCCCACCACGCTGCAGAGCCAGGGGGACTGGGTACCTTTCAGTGGGGTTTGGGTTGGGCTTTCAGGTGACATGGTGATACCTGCACAGCCTATTCCAAGCCAAGCTGCACTGGGCACGAAAGCGTGCTCCTCTCCGCACATCTCTCCAGTGTTCCCAGAGCCCTTCCCAACTCCAACGGCATCAAAGCAACAGTTGTCAAGACACAGCTGTGGAAAAACAGACTAAAGAACACGCTAGAAAGCTGGTACTGCAGCAGGACCAGGTACCCAGCTGCGTGAAGGACAGCCAAACTCATATCCTGCTGTACCCAGCTCAGAGCCAGGGCACAGTGCCACAGACACCTACTGGCATCCAGTGATTCCAACCACTGGAAACTGTCTCTTCTCATGCTTTGACCAAGTCTTTCCAGCCTAACACACTCACCAGCAAAATGTCTATGTACTCCAAGGATGCTCACAGTTGCCAGACAGGCCTTTTACTGTGGAGGAGATCATGGTTGAGCGAGACATAGGACTCCTAACCAGCTCAACTTCAGGTGCCGAAACAGGGCAGTAAGCATGCAGCTCTTTGTGACAGTCAGCTCTAGCCATTCACATCTGTCTCGATCAGTAACAGTGTTATTAGCACCACACACCCCAGGATTATTTAACACCTGACAAAGAGCAACAATTTTTCCTTTATTTATTTATGACAGCCTTTGCTACAGCCTGCAGGGCACTCTCGGGCAGCCCTGGTGCACAGGACTCTGCTGGCATGGTGAAGGGTTTGTTCACAGGCCCAAAGGACAGCTCTATGCTCAAGGAAAGAAACAGAAACCAAAACTCTGGTAGCTTTCAAAAACCATCTTACCTTCTGCAGTGGGTGTTTCTCTCTACTATTCCCATTCAACATAATAACTGCATATTAGTAATAATAATTACTGAAAACTTAATCAAGAAACGGGGAAGGAGCGTAGTTTACAATAAAAGTGCAGCATGACTGTTGCACAGATCAGAGATCTGCACTATGTACACAGTTGTCATAGAATCATGAGCATGAAAACAGAAATCATATGGACAGGCTGCTATTGCTCTTTTTCTCAGCCAGCTACTGACCTGCTGAAGGAGACATCATTTACTCCCACGCTAAAAGCTGCAGTCCATCTCCACGGGTGGGCACAGGCTGATGCACACACAAATAACTGCATTGCAAAATCCTCTGTCAATAGCTATAAAGTATTTTTGATTTCCTGATGCAGGTTTTGCCCACCTGGAGAACTCTCTGCAGTGAAGTGGGACTCAAAACAAGAAGCAATCGCATTGCATTTGACCTGCAGCACCCTGACTCTCTGCTAAGCTCACAATGCTCTGAGGAAGAAGTTGCATTCTCCTTTAACTCTTCAATTTAATGTTTGATAAATACAACTGCATATAAACATGGGTGAAACACAATTCTTTTTGCCTTAGAAAAGAAAAAGTCATAGGAAAGGATACAGGTGAAAAAGCTCAAGTTAAGAAATGCATGAGAACTATTTGTCTTAATCTCTTCCTGCACACATGAGCAAATGGTAACAAACTCATCAGGAAGTCGTGATTGGCTCATTAATCTTATAGTCCATCTGTTATCTAATTTCCTTCAGTATACTCTGATAATTTGCTACATCAAGGTTTAATTTTAACTCCTTGTTAAAGTCCTAGACATTATGACATCTCTACCCAGGGACTAACAACTTTTACAATCATCATTAAATAACAATGTATTTATATAACAATAAAATGCCCTGGTAACAATGCAATTCAGTATCTGTAATAGCATTTCCCCAAGCTTAAAAATGACTTCAGCTACTACATAAAACTCATAGGAATAATCCTATGTATTGTAAACATCTCCCCTTTCAGTTACAACTCAGTACTCCAAATTATTTAGGTTGTTTCACTGACATATGACTGCACTCCGAGAAAGTTAAAGGGGAGACACTACCTTTTAAATATGTATACGCCGAGTAAAAAGATCTTAGCACATGCTAGTGCAAACAATTAAATGCTTTAAAAGACAAGTTTTAACGCTGATGTAAATCATAACAGAAGAGCTTTTGGACAGCAGGCAGCTTGATTCTCTACTGCGCTGCACCTGGCAGGGTCACGCGCACCTGTGTGAAATGCTACCATTCAGGTTTGCACCATTTCACACCCACACAGGAAAATGCCTGCCAGAAAAAACACGGTACCAGAGAGATTGCTCCCAGTTTTAACTACATTTAAGCATGCTGAAGGCAAGGTGGCATTTAATTGACAATATTAATAAAAACTACTGCTCTGCAACTTGACAAGTAAATATAAGAAATGGAAAACAAAGAGGAGAATTTTGACGTTAACAAGCTCTTGCAGATTTGATCTGTGTAAAATTAGTCAAATGTGTTTAACAACTAATATGCAAATTAAAAAATATCCAGACCATGCTAATGTCTTTACTAGAAAGACTTCAGAAAACAATCTAAATGGTTAGAAGAAAAAGGGTCAGTTTTTAGGAGTCTCTGGAACATGGATTTTAAAGCAAACCATGAACAGAGAACTCTGTCCCAGTACCCAGAGGGATGACTCAGGTGTATAAGCATTACTGATGAGACAGTTCATGTCCATACACTTACTCATCTGCATAAGTGGTTGGGGTCATAATTGCAGTGATGTACCTGCAAGTCATCTGGGAAGCACCAATGCTTACACACCAACTGCTCCTACTTGCCTATCACTGACACTTCCTACAGTTCTCACAAGAGGTGGTTACCAACATTACAAATAATCACTTTTTTCCAGCAGTGTGAACCTGAGAGCTCACACCAAAACTTTCAGACCAGCACGTGAGCTGAGGCACTGGCCCACGTAACCCCCAGCAGCTCAGCTCTCCAGAGGAGAGCTCAGAGAGCAGAGGCAGCCAGCTGCCCTGTCCTGTTTGGCTGTTATCGATCCAAGGAGCATTTGGAGTTTACCAATATATTGTCCTCCTTGTCTCTGAAAAGTGAGCATAAAAATTCTATTTCAAATCAAAATGAATAACTATACACAGCCAAGTAAGTGTGAGCCAGGTTAAACTGAGGATTTACCAATTTTCCCCTCACTATTGACTCCTTCCTTGCCTATACGTGCTTTTGCTTTAGGGATGGAAAAACGGTGGTATGAAGGATTTCAGAGCAGAGGTGTTGCAAATCATCTAAAAATTCCTTGTGGTGTCTTATATCGTGCCAGCAGTTCATGGACCTTGGGTTAGTAGAAACCAGCATTTCCTACCCTTCTGATTACACAAAACCTCGTGACAGCCTTGCTGGATTTATCAAGACATATTAAATTATCAGGGGAAGATGCTGTTCCCTGTCATCATGTGATCCTGGCTGCATGCTATGCGAGATGCTAACGAAGCAAGTCAAAAGGGAGGGGAGAGGAGAAAGGGAACAGAAGATGAACATTTGCTCACTCCCTGCTACATCCACTCCAGTTGTAATTTTTAGACACAAACTGAAAAGGAGAGCAGCAGCTCTTAGCCTCTGTCTACACGCTCAGATACAACATCAGTTTACAACAGTCTAGTTAAAAACCTCACTGATTGCCCACCCCATTGCACCCACCAACTCACAGGTCCAGGAGTTCATAAAACATGTGCCTATGCAGCAGGGGTAAGAAAGTTTTCCCTCACTAAAGACCAAACAAGCATTTCAGGTCACAGACTGCATCTGTCCTAAAAATCAGCACTGCAGGGAGGATGAAATGAAAGAAACAGTGGGCCCTTGGACATGCATCCACACCAGAGGCACTATTATTATAGATATTTTAGTAATGTAAATAAGGCCATCACCTTTGCCACAAAGCAGTCCAGTCCCACACGTAGCCACAGACCCAGTGTGACGGGGACTCCAGCCTCCCAAGAGGATAGAGCCTCTCTCAACAGCAAAGGGGAAACACTCCCAGCAAATCAAACACCAAGAAAACCTTCAAAACAACAGCTCTCTATCCTGAGCTCACTCATTTGCCCTGGCCCAGAGGGGTCTGTTCTGTATTTAAAACTGCTCTAGCACAAGTCTCAGTTTCTCTCCAGCAGCACAACCGGCCTGGGAAGCTGGGCACACACCCACTGAGCAAACCCCTGTGAACTCTGCTCTGGCTGGGCTGTCAGGAGCAACACCTGAGCTAGCTCATGTGAGGTTAGCCTGGATCCCTCTGCCCAACATAAAATCACATCAGTGACTGTCTAAGAGAGACCACATTCAGTGCAGGAACCTCAAGCCGATCCATAGGGTACCTAAGTACACCATCAGGAAAAAAAATAGTACCAATATGCACCTATTAATCAATCCTTCGACTGGTATTTCCCTGTTATCACCCCAAAGGTGCAGCATCACACCTCAGTCACAGACATGGGCTGAGAACAGAAAGCACCAGCATTCTCCCCAGCGATATGACCGAGATGCCTATCTGTTCTCTACACTGTCACCTCTCTTTCCTCCATCTCTCATTTTATTGTGGTGGTTACCTGAACACACGTGCTGAACTTCCTGGCCTCAAAAAGTTAAGGCCTATCTTAACCTCGGAAATTCTCAGCTCTTCTGCATCTTCTCTAACCAGAAGAAATGCCCCCCACCTCCTTTTTTTTTTTTAATTTTACCTAACACAAGCAATCTACTGTCTAGATCAATACACTCTCTTCCTCTGCCTTTACCGTACTGGAAGCAAAGGCACAACTTTAGACCCTGTACTGTTCCTTTCACTTACCATCAGGACTAAGACATAAACAAGGTTCTCCAGGCCAGATGCAAGTGGCATCTATTTGGAAATAACCTAGAATTAGCTGTTAAGTGAAACTGTGTCCAGCCAGTGCAGCGGTGTACATAACAGACACAAGACTCATCCTGTCATTCTGTTAAGTCAAAGAAATTCACATGCACACATCAAACAGTTGTGCAAGCATGTGTATGGCTCTGAGCCATAAAACCCATAAATCCAACCCCAAGTGTCCAAGTAGGGCTCTGTGCTAAGCACAAGGCGGGTATGTGATGGTGTGAGTCTGCAGGTGTACTTTGCCGGTTGTGTACTACAAGTGCTCTCTCTGCTCGTCTACAAATAGGAGATACTTCACAGCCCTCAGCTACCGGGTCTTGACCCTCACATTACGACAGCTGAGATTTTTTGTTCTTAGGGTCCCAAAACGCATCAGCAGAAACAGCAGCTGAAACAGCAGTCTAAGCACATCTAAAGCACAGGGGCACCAACAGATGGAGGAAGGTACACCTGTGTAAACGCAGACACACATGCTGTGTGCATCTGCAGCACAGGCGTGCGAGGACAAGCCCCAGCTCTGCAAGTACCCTCCAAGCACCTTCATTCATTCAGGGACGAGCCCGGCTCCAGCTTCTCCTCAAGACAGGTACTCACCCAGCCTTCGAAAGTGTCGCTGGAGCCTGCCGAGCGCAAGAGGTCCTGGAAGTGTAAGGTGCAGTTGGCCACAAAGTCATCGTAGCCGATGGGGGTGTCGTGGAAGACGGACAGCTCGATCTGATGGCCGTCGGTAACCGTGGCCGAGAACTCCTCGTTGTAGGTGGGTTTGTTGGTCTTCTGTTTGGTGCTGGTCTGCCCGACGCGCACCTGGTCCACGCTGACGGTGACATAAGGGTCCAAGAGCTGGTAGCCTTTGCGGAAGAGTGAGTGCCGGAGGGACCAGCGGGTGGGCTGCAGGCCCACCGCCTCCCCGATCCGCACCTTCAGGTACCCGTTGAACTTCATGGCTCCGGACATGGCCGCCGCAGCCGCCACCGCCCCCCCGGGGCGCCCCGGAGCCCGGAGCAGAGCCAGACCCCTCTCTCGCGGAGCCGGGCCAGCAGCCAGCCCCGCCGTGCCTCTTCAGGGGGCCGGGCGGTGCCGGCGCGCCCGCCCCCGGGCCATGCCGGAGCCCCGGAACCACCGCCCCCCCGCGCACCGCCCACCTCCCCGCGGCCGCGGGCAGCCGCTCCGCCGCCCAGCCCCGCCGCAGCGCCCGGCCCGGGCCTCTACTGCTGAGGGCGAGCGGCGCCGCTCGGCTCGGGACACCTGGGGCGTGGGACGGCGCCTGGGCGGGGAGGAGCCGCGAACCCGGACTGCGAGGGCGGGCCCGCCGTTAGCGCAGGTGCGGCCGGCAGGAGCACCGGAGAGCCAGGGGAACCGCCCGCCCAGCCGGGAGCAGAACAACGGTGGGGCCGGCTACAGGGCGAGCAGCCTCCTCCGCAGACACACCGACCGACCGACCGACCGACCCGCCGCTTTTCCCCGCCCTCACGTCCCCCCGGTGCCGCTGTCCCTTCCCGCCCCGTGTGCCACCTCCCGGAGCCGGGTGATGCTGCACCGGGTGATTCCCGCGGTGTGTCCGCGGAACGGCTGCGCGGGAGCAGCGAGGAGCGCGGCGGGGTCTCGGCTGCTCTGTACCTTGTCCTTTATCGCCGGCGGGTTACGGCACCGTAGCGCTGGAGCGGCGCGTTTAACGAGCACAGAGAATACAAAGATGCGTTGCTTTTGCTATTGAAAAGTTTATAGTTACAACTCTGCCGTCTGGGATTTATTGGGTATGATTGAGGTTCTCGGCACTCGGCATGCAGGGTTTGTTGCGGGGATGGATTTCTTTGAGTTTTTCATTGCACTTAATAAAGTCAGAATTTAAATACTTGTCATTACTTTCCAAAGTTCACAGCGAAATGGTGTGGACTGGGCAGGGGAGCAGGGGAATCCTGCTTTCCTGGTGATACTGTTTGGCCAACACTGTCTGGATTAGTTTGCAATCCCCATAGCAGAAGATGTGGTCATTTGAAGGTCCCTGCCATGGCCAGACAGTGCCAAGGCTGGCTGAGAGCATGCAGCCTCTTTTGTGTGTGTTTCTTTCATTTTTTATTTTCTTTTCCTCTTGCAGTCTATTATTCTCCCCTCAGGTCTCCCTCTTTCACATTCAACCCATTCCCTAGCAGACCACCTCTGGTTTCCCACCCCTTTTCCTCCTTGCCCTTCTCCCCACACCCTTTTCTCCTCCTAGGTGCTCCACTTTTTGCAGGAGCACCAAGCCAATGCTCCTTCCCACCTCAGACAGAGCAGAGCTCCTGTTCCCTTCTCAGGAGAGAGCAGGTGGAACAGGTTCAGTAATGTGATCATTCCTCACATGGCAGAAACAGTTCTGCCAGAAAAACTTGTAGACCCTTAAAACAGACTTTTGACAGGTCTCCTTGCAAGGTTTGTAAGTTCCTTGAGCTATCTCTATTAGCTGGAGAAAAGAAGTGTTTAAGAATTTTTGAGCTTGGGTAGGACAATTCATCCTGGGAACAAATGCAGCTTTAATGTTAATAATTGCCAAAGTGCACAAAATCCAGCCACCACAGGGTCCGGGATCTTGTCTCCAGGAGTGACCAGCTCCAGGTGTTTTAACAGAAGGCATGGTTGAGCAAACACAGAGTAGTTTGTTCCTATAAAAGACTTCAAGATTTAGGGATTTTTTTTTTTTTTTGTTGGGTTTATGTTCCTTCTGAAATGCATTTTAACATTACCTATGATAAATCTGGATGGTATTCTTTTTCCTACAGATATCCAGTCTTGTTCTTAATCTCAATCCTTCTTGGATTCCTCCATCCCACAGCAGTGAGCTGGTCAGAAATAAACATTTACTTTTACCAGCTGTGTATCTGCTATCACTTTAATTTCTTGATTCACCCCTGTTCTTCTTTCATGACACCATAAAATAAAAAAGCCCCTCATTTACCTTCTCAAGAGCATCATTATTTGTCATTTTGCACTTTAATCACCTCTATCCTTCCTAGTCACGAGCTGTCCCTTGGAGTCCATATGTGCCAGGACAGAATCCATACTGACCACGATGGGCAACCCACAGCCCTTACAAGACTTCACCAGGACTCTCTGTAATGGCTGCAGACAAGGCTTAAAGACAGCCTGAAATGTCCACAGAGTGAGGCTGAAGGCCTTATAAAGGCTGGAGCACTTGCTCTCTAAACTCCAAATCATCAAACATAAATTTTATGTTGCTTAGAGGCCCTCAAAGAGCTCAGCACAATAGCAATGAAGAATGATGATTTTAAAAGAACAAATTTTGGCTTAGTGCAGCATGTCCAGTTTGCTTCTAAGTTTCTTGGGCTGGATCTAATTGCCTTATGGAAATTAAAACTTCTGTAGGCTCCCCCAACAGTGCAGATGAACCCTTTTTAGAAGTCTGAATATCAGCTTAGAGTCACAAGAACTCTTGGGGGCTGGAGACTGTAGTTAATAGATAAACATTAATTACAATCACCAGCTGCTGTAATACTGTCAGTATTTTTGTCTTTACCTTTTCCTCAGCTTTCTGAGGAAGCCGAGATAAAAGCTTTCCCAAACAACTCATTAGAAGTAATGACTGGCTCACATTTTTACTGGCACAAACAGGGAGAAGACCAAAATCTGGTAGTTAAAGGTTCAGACAGTGCCATTTCCTCAGCTTAATCACACAAGGTGAAGTACTCTGCTGCGCTGGAGTTTCATACATCATAGCAATAGGGAAGGGTACTTAAAGAACTTTTTCTATACAGTAGTTCATTGGATTCTCATGTGATGACATGATTCCTGTACTTAAAAAAAACCCCAAAACAGCAAGTATTGTAAAACTTATGGAAAAAACAGGTGAGCTATAGTGATAAATATTTCTGATGAGTAGCAGTGCTACCATTGCTAGCCAGCTTTCCATTGGAGGAAAAAATCAATCCTATGGACTCATATGATGTGAAGCTAATTAATTTTGTTTATCCACTTGAACCAGTCTGGAACAGATCATCTCAAACAGCATCTGAACACACCCCTATTCTGAACTCCCAGCCAAAGCCCAAATGTCCTGTTCTCAAAGAGAACCGTGTATCGACATGAAGTCAGAACATACCCAGCCTACTCTCCCAGACATCCAAGCAGCAGAAAAACATCTCCAGTTCAGTATTTTCTTCCAAGAATCAAAACCTCCCTGCACACAATGACCTTGCAAGGCTGAATGCAGCAGCACCATCTGGTGATGGCTGCACTGAACCTCCTTGCACAGCTTTCGGTGCCAGGCAGGTCTGCAGGAGCATGGCTTCTCTTCTTGTCCCCAGCAGGAACTTGGAGACCAGGCTCCAGATATGGCAAGTTGATTCATTTTGTGCCCTCAAGTGTTCAGGGAGGCTGAGCTCTTCTTAGCACTTCCTGCCAAGCTGCAGTGTTTCCTGAACAGTCAGCTGATGACACGTAGTTGTTCAAGAAACTGACTAAGAAGAATGAACAGATCTCCTGATGTTGTGCCTGAGCAGCAGCATGGTGGATGGCATGCTGTGGCAACATATACAAAAGGCACTACAACCTGAATTATAGGTAAATTATAGGATAAACAAACAGGTAACAGGTAATCTTACTAACCTTCTGCCACTTGAGGAGAAGATTTTCGTGTAGTGGTGGAGACCCCTTGGAAAAAACAGCTTAGTGCTCACCAACTATCAAAAAGACAAATAGACTATTAGTGATCATCAGAAACAGAACTGAGAGCAAAGCCAAAGCTGTCACTCAGGCACTGTATGAATGATACACCCACACTATCGTGTGCAAGACTGCTCTCTCCATCTCAAAAAATGCAGAGTAGAACTAGAAAAGGCACAGGAAAAGATGAAAAAGGTGATCAAAGGCATGAAACATGGTTGTGAAGGGAGAGAGCCTGCCTAGCTTAAGGTTTGTGGGTCTAGGAAGGAATGACTGAAGAGGAAAATGTGAGGGAGATGTGTACAATCATAAACCATATGAGCTGGATGAATGGGAAAGGATTTTTCATTCTTTCCTAGACAAGACCTAAGGGGCACTTGCTGAAATTGTGAGGTAGCAGGTTTAAAACATACAGAAGCAAACAGCTTCTCACAGAATGCATAGTTAGGAGTACAGGATTCACTGCCAAAAATGGAGGCCAGAAATATAAATAGCCTCATGACGGGCTAGATATTTATGGAGGGTAGACTTACTAGTGGCTACTGACCATGAGATAAACCCTGGCCCAGGAACTTCTTAAACCACAAATTGCCAGCTGAGAGGATTCAATAGAGGAAGGACCACTTTATGGTTCTCTCATTTCTTATCCTTTTCTGCTTATTTCTTACTCTGGAGCCCCAGTTTCTGGCCACTCTTTGGAACAGCATGGCTGAGGTACGATGAATCTAGGAGGGACCCAGTGTGCCTATTATGTTCCTCTGGATTGTAATTTCCATATCTCAGTGAGAAAACTCAGGAGTGACACCCTTTTAGACTGGTTTAGGCACCATTCCCTGCAGGTGGGTGAGTGGCCAGTGGCAGAAACAACTCTCTGAGTTTACTCTTGCGTTCTTCCTCCAGGTCACAGTAACCTTAAGGATAAGTTTATGCAAGTTCTCGCTTAGGTTTTTGTGAGTCTATCTGGAAAGCTTGCAATCCGGCTCCACAAACAAAGCCAAAGAGCTTGGCTAAGCCCTGTTGCAAGTTTATGATTTAAGCCTGGCCTCATCTCACACTGCAGCTATACACAAATTAGAGCCCATTCATGCACCATGTAAAACCTACACTTCTTTTTCCTACCAAAGTGTGCATTATTCCCTTCACCAGTAACCTGTGATTCTGTAATAATTTAGTATTGTCCCCATTTGGCAAGTTAAGGGCAAATGCTTAAATTGTTCCACTTTACATTTCTACCAAACACTGGTTACATTCAGAAGTGAGTCTGTAAAGCAATGGAAAAACTTGGGCTTTCACAACTACCATTGCAAAAATGCTACTGACATTTCTTGTAAATGGAACTGCAGTTAAATACACTTTAAAAATACAAAAATTAAAAGAGCTGTAGAGGCTAGTGAAGCAGGAACTAACTCTATTTGGTTCCTCTATTAATTTTAGTCTATTTATACAACTTCCCTTTTATAGTTCTTTCTATAAGAGTGCTTGTTAAACTTCTAAATAATGACAGCTGCTGAAAACTGAATATCCCATGTGTGGAATCATTTGTGGTCTGGGGGGAAGAAAAAAAAAAAAAAAGGAAAAAGATAAAATTCCTCTCTAATGATAATAATTATGAGACCAATCCAAAACTCACTGAAGTCAAAAGCAAAGCTGCCACTGATTTAAGCTATACAGGAATCAGCCCTGGTTTGTATGTATGTCTGCTGTTGCTCCTGATTTATTCCAGTGTAAACTAGAAAAAGTGATTTAGCCTAATATCAGCTTTTCTTAGTTATTTTCCACAACTAAACTGCAGCCCACCTGATCCTTATTATTTTTTACTTTTTGGAAAACACCAAGTCATTTTATAAAGTGCTGGTATTATAAACTGCAGAATATAGTTTATAAGAGCACTAACTCCTACAAGCCAACCATTAATACAGCTAATGGCCTGTTTGTTGTATTAAACTGCTCTCATTTGTCTGGGTCCATTAACAAATGCAGTGGTCATTAACTGTTAACAGCAACTCAGTTATTAGATTTTATTACTTGTACAGGAAACACCAGAGAACAAACTGATTGTTTTGGTTTACTGGAGTTTATTTCTTTCCCAGCAGTCTTGCCCTATTATTTATAATTTAGCTCCTCACTTATTCCCAAACATGACTGACACACTCAGGAGTGGGTTCAAGCCGTCCATGTAGACAGACAGTTGACATGCCAGCCCCTCCTGCCAGCTCCAGATAGCCCAACAAACCTCTCCTTTAAACCAGAGAGCTCCGAGGCACCAGGCATCTGCAGTGGCCTCTGCTTTTCTGATTTTTCCATCTTTTTTTTTTTGGCTAGTAGCTTCCACCTACATATAGAATAATGGAATTTAAGTAAAAGGTACATTAATGTGTATCTAGGAGGCTGTAAAATCTTCTGCTTCATTCATGGTTTTCTCTCTCTAATTCACTGAAATACAACAATCAAGTTTAAAAATATCTTTTACATCCTCTTTGTTGGGACTGATGCGTCAAGTAAGGGTGATCTCTTTCTGCCTTGCACAGACATTTACTCCCAATAATTGTAGAGGTCTCTTCTGGCCTTGTGGTTTGCAAATAAGCTTAGAGCCACAATCTTGCAAACCCTGATGTGTGAGGAATATTACCCAGTATTATCAAGATCTGAAAGACCTTCCACATTTTGAATGCTGAAGACCCCTGGTGCACACTTCCCGTGCTCTGCTTTCTTCCCCTTGATTCAGTTCAAAACAATGGAAAACCAATACCAGTGTCAGATTGTCATGAAGGACTGGCAATGGCTTGTCATGGAAGTGGCTTTCATCAAGAAGTCTGAGCAGTTTTCTTCAACCTGCAGTGCCATGATACACAAATGAGGGAGGAGACACCCAGAAATGTTTTGTTAGTGCTCTTTGGAAACAGGATCTTCTGGACTCCTACCAATTAGTGTTAGACCTGACTGGTGTGGCAAGACAACTATCAGTACTTCAGAGGTGGAGATATGGGAAGTGACTGTGGTTTACCCTCGGCGGGAATGGGTATTTAACGAGATTGAAACAACTCAATTTCTCAGCTCTTGGTCTTTTTCTCCTGCACTGCAGTTATTAATGGTTTTCTCCTCCTACAAAGGCACAAGTGTACACCTGGTATAAATGATCCTACCTGTTCACTAAAGGCTTGGGTCAATGAGAAAGACACAGCCAGCACAGTGCATCAGTGGCACACATGGTGCTTCACCCTCTGGAGAAGAAAGGACACATCCTCCAAATAAAGTGATTCACAATGTGGTGTCTGAACAAGTTGCATTGGAGATGCCCCACCAATCCTCTTCTCATTTGGCTTGTGAAATAGGGTCTTACCATGGTTTGATCAAACACAAAGTGGTCAGAGGATGGTCATGGAGTGCAATTTTGGCCAAATTACATCAGCGCAGTGCTATCCACAAACCTATTTGGATGCTATGGCAGCCAATGGATCCAAGGTAGCATCAAGAGGAAAATGGTGAGAGATTTTGTTCAGAACAGGCTCAAGACACTGCCAGCTTGTACAACCAGCACAGGTGATTAGAAGGTGCTTCTATTATCCCTGGGGCAGAGGTTAAAGCCTCTTCTCACAGCCTTTGCCTGTGTCTCACGTGGTGTGTACATGGAGTTGTGTAGTGTTGTGGTGCTGGGGACTGAAAGGTAAGTCAGCTTATCTGCTCCTGCTTATAAACAAGGCACTTCTGATACAACTCCCCTTCTATCAGCTTCTGATAACAACTTCCTTCCTATCCTCTTTCCCAAGCTAGCACATGCTAGCTTGTTGTGCAACAAAACCAGTCGGACAAGAAATTTAAAAGGTATTTAAGGAGCCCAAGGATGTGCACATTATGCCATTAAGAAGCTGATGTCAGTGGAGACTTGCTAGGAATGGCCCCAGATCACTGGGCATGAATGGATTCTCCTTACCTTGCAGTGACAGGGTACAATAAAAAGAGCATCTCTGCCTCTTTCAGCTCCTGGCACAGCTCAGGACATTAAATTCCAGAGTTTTCCATGAACAGCAGGACAGTTCAAACACAGAGGAGACCCCACAGTCCCTGTTTTACATACAGAAAGCAGGTGCCAGAGCTGCAATCTAGACCCTTGTCAAAAAAAGGCTGAGCACCCCCATCCCTACTCTTGCATGGGATGCTGTGCTGTTGTACCAACCTCCCCCTCCTGCACCCTCTTTCTCCCTTGAGCTCCTTTTGCAGAAACGGGTCTTTCTAACAAAATCACCGTGCACTTCCTGCAGCATGTTATTCCTTCTTTTTGCTCCCACTGGATTGTTTTTCTTTCTTGAAGGATCTGGGTGTCAGCTCAGCACAGGATGAGATGCTGCCACAGCAACTGAAGAGCACATTATGATTTGCCAGTGCGCCCGCCTGCAGCACACCAACAGCCTGATGCTTCCATTTGCAAGGTACATTTGTTTATACTCTCCATACTGCTCTGGTCAGGAGTTGCTGCCTAAGCCAAGATGATGAGCCCTAGATGCACGTGGTCAGAGCTTCAGCTCATTTTAAGAGGTAAGAGCTTCAGCTCATTTTAAAAGAAAGTGAATTAGGAAATGATGTTAAAATTCAGAGGAGAGAGTCAGGCCAGGGCCTATTGCTGCGAGATTATGTAGCTTTAGTCCAGATCAAGGAGATTTAGCCCCAGTGTTCCAAATCAGAGAAGCAAGATTTTAGTGAGGACAAGCACTCAGCTTTCAAACCTTTGTCCCTTGTCTCTGCAGCACACACCCGATGACGTACAGGTGCACATCTCTGAGGTAAAAGATGCCAAGATATCCTGAAGGAAAGATAGTTCCTGGGAGCAGGTTCCTGCCACAACCAAAAACCCGTCCATGCTTCTGGATCAACAGGACAGGCTTCTAGCTGCACTAGACCTTGTGTGTCTCTCAACACCATGTCTCTGGGAGAGGAGCTCTGCTGGCTACTGAGTGCTGGGGGCTGCATTGCTGAGGAGAATCAGAGCAGTTTGGCAGGCAGCTCCAAGGGCTGCCGTGCTCTGGTCTTAAGAAGATAAAACAACACCCCCGTCTGCTGGCATTGAGTGAGGAATAATCTCTGTGGGAAACCAGCATGAACTGTGCCCAACTGCCTGCTCCTCATGGAAGAGTCTGAAACTGAAATAGGTAACAAAGCAAATGATGGAGAGCTTAGTGAACAAAACCACTGCAGTGGCTGCCAGAGATCTGTTTAAGAACTAGCACTTCAAATGTTCCTCAGAAATGTTTATCTAATATGAATTTTATTCTTTAAGAAGTAGGATGTTGTTCCTTTCCTGAGTAGTTTAACTTTGCATTTAAGTCCTCAGAAGACTGAACTATGACCTACGCTGAAACAATAGTAGATAGTTTAACAGTAAGTACCCTAAAGAGGAAAGAAAAAGAAATGTAACAAAGTTATGGGACTATTATGACTACATGTTGCAGACTCATTATATTAGCTAATAATGCCTAACCAAGTTGACTCCTTTAACACTGTCAAAATACCAGCAAGCCCTCAAAAGTTCTTTCTTCAGTCAAGACAGCCTGATCTTTTAGTTTCCTGCTATGTCTCCCATTAAATTCCTTTTTCTCATTAAAAAAAAAGTTTCACCTGCCAAGAACTGCACATTTTTTCTTCGTCTCAAGTGCTGAACTCTGATCCCCTGAAATAGAGGAGTTCACCAATAATCTCTATTTATCTGTACATTTTCTAGTAACCACAAGAGCTATCATCTTTAATACCTATAGAGCAGATAGGAGTTGAAAAAAACAGCAGAAAAGGCTTATAATGAATGGAGTTAAAAATATACTGAGGTGAGTGTACTATAGAGAATATAAAGATGACCAAAAATGGTCAGAGAAAGAAGGGAACAATTACCTAGACTAGGTAACTAGAAGAAAAAGAAACACATAGGAGGTATTGGGCATTATTAACCTTTAAATTCTACGTAAGGAATATAGTTGTTGGGGTTTTTTTTCTAAGTCCATTACAAAGAACTCTCCTCTTGGCTCAGAACCAAACCCCAAAACATCCCTCAGCATATCATTACAGCACTATGGCAGGGCTGCACTTCTAGGATATACTGTGCATCAGATGCATCTCTGTTTCAGCTTTAATCATTACTGATAGGAAGAAAACATGCTGTGTTTGCACTTTTACTGAGATCTCTAAAATCTCAGTAAATCAGAAGAACTCTGTGGTACCAAGATGCCATCCCAAGTACTCATTGAGACAAACTGTTAGCTTCCTAATTACTTAAAATAATGCCTCTGTTGGTGCACACCTACGAGTAAGAGTTACCTGCACATCTCCATCCCTACTCCATGGTGATTTCTACAGTGATACTCTCCCCTTCTTTTGAATTTGAGTGTAGGCTCAGCCACTAAATACCAGTGCAGGCTCCAGTGCAGCCCTCTCACACATATTGCACTGAGAAATTCAAAGATGTCTGTGAAGAAACAGGAAGAATCAAGAGTCAGAACCTCCCCATCCATCCCATTTCTGTTGGGATGCTCCAAACTGTGTACACAAGCACCAGACTGTACACATATGGATGCTCTTGCTGAACTGCAATTCACTCTGAATAATAAGCAGGGGAAAAAAAGAGTATCTCAGGATTTCTCTAAAACTTCAAGACCCTGCTCCAAAATCTTAGAACTTATAAAATATTTAGGAACCAGAAGGTGCACAAGAGAAAGTACTCCCGTGTACACAACGCTGCATCAGATAGAAACTCTTAAGTGAGGAGCTATGAAAACCAGGTTTTCTCCTCTGTCAAAGACCTCTAGATGGAGCTACCCTTTTATTTTCAAACCAAGCAACAGCTGGTGAGGTACTGCCAGCCGCAAGGCAAGAGAAATACAACGCTATGTAAGGGAAGGAAGCTTAGGCACTTGCAGCATGAGCATCCTTTTGCATGCATGTTGTGCTGTCATGAGATATTCTAAGTTTTTCAGAGTCCCTCAAGAAATCAGCTGTGCTGCCGATGCCCTTCTATTGCTTAAAAAAGTCAGCCCTTCCAGAAGAGCAACGTTTGGGAGTGAAAAGAGAGTCCAACTGGATTGCAGACTGCTGAGATCTGAATGTAAACAAAATGCTAGATCCCCAGCTGGACAGAGACCAGCCAGACTAATTTGTCTCTGTGATGGGGCACCGATATACAGAAGTCTGGGAGCTGAGTTCAGTGCTGGGCTAGATCCCTTTGAAGGGAGAAAGACTGCAAAAGCTGGGACACTGAAGAATTCCTTTGCCTCCCATGACGAGGAGTTTCATTTCTGGAAGGCCTAACCCTTCCACAGACAGTGGCAGAAATTTTCCCAGCAGAGACAACCAGTCTGAAGAGAACTGACTGCAGGAGTATCATGCTCAGCCTGCGTGATCCTGCAAGCCTGGAGGGCACCACCACGCCAGCATTATGCACAGGAGGAAATAACGATGTCATGTCCGTCTCTGCACTGCACTGTTCCCACCAGGCCCGAAAACCACAAAGCCCCAGTTTTGGAAGGATGAAGGCATCACACGTCTCCCTTTAAACGAGCCCTAAACCCACCTACACCCTGTCATCCTTGCCACAGGGTGAGAAGCACAGACAGGGTCATAGAATCATAGAATCACAGACTGGTTTGGGTTGGAAGGGACCTTAAAGATCATCCAGTTCCAACCCCCCTGCCATCAGCAGGGACACCTTCCACTAGACCAGGTTGCTCAAAGCCTCATCCAACCTGGTCTTGAACACTTCCAGGGAGGAGAATCCACAGCTTGTCTGGGCAACCTGGGCCAGTGTCTCACCACCCTCACAGCAAAGAATTTCTTCCTAATGTCTAATCTAAATCTAACCTCTTCCAGTTTGAAGCCATCACCCCTTGTTCTGTTACTGCCTGACTTTGTTAAAAGTCCCTCCTCAGCCTTCCTGGAGCCCCTTCAGGTACTGGAAGGCCACTAGAAGGTCTCCCCGGAGCCTTCTCTTCTCCAGGCTGAACAGCCCCAACTCTCAGCCTGTCAGCCAGAATCAGCATTTCATTTCACCTAATTTCACATTGTCCTTGAAGAAGTCCCTGGGAAGGCAGGAAGGACATCCTCGCCCTCCCTTGGCAGGGGCTGTGTTTCACTCCAGCCGGTGCCTGTTCCACTAGAGGGTACCCGGACCCCGCAGTGGTGCTGAGCGGGAGCTCTGCTGAGTGCTGCTCCTCATGAAACCTGGAGGCCAGGCCCAGTAAAGTAAAATCAAACTTTACAGAAAAGCATGTTGTAATTTTATGATGTGCTTTAATTTGACTCTGTTTAGTTAGAAGAGCCCCCTGGGCAGGCTGGGACCGTACCATGGAGTGTACGTCCGTGCTTTCAACTAACTGCTCCAGCCTCTTCCAAGGATGTAAATGTTAAAGCCTCCTGTGCAATCAAAGCTGAAAATTACTCTGGGGAGTAAATGAAAAAAAACAGGAGGCCCACAGGACTCACATTTAAAATACATATTTAATCTTATTAAAGGGGTAAGAGCAAAAATGTTCAGTTCTCTAATATTATTTGCATTATAGCAATGCCTGAAGGGAGTCAACTAAGCATCAGACTACCCAGAGCTGGGAACTGGACAAACACCTAGTAAGGAGCACACAGCTTGTCCCACATAACTTGCAATCAAAACAGACAAGGCATAAAGGAAGAAGGAAAACAGATCAAAGAGGGAAAATGTGATGGCCTGAGACTACCCTACAGATGGGACAGAGCCAGGAGTAGGAGCTAGGTCACCCAGTTCCCTACCAAGGTCCTCCTCCTTGGCTCACACTATCTCAAATGCCGTATGTTCACAGCGTGCCCTGGTTTTGCTGTGGTTTGTTTTTTCCAGCCAGGTTACAAACATGGATGCACAGCTCTTCTGAAAGCCAGGTCCCCTGCAGTCCAATTTCAGCTGAACTAAAGCAAGTTGCAGGAAAGACCTAGTATAGGTAAACATTAGCCTAAACTGTGACCTAGCAAAAAGAACCAAATATTTGGAAATGCCACCTATTATCATATTGATGGAAAATATACCCAGCACTTCAAGCTCTGCCTGTTCCAATACTTCCCATATCCCTGGAGACTGGTGACTGAGTCAGCACCTGGCATATTCTAAGGGAAGCTCAGAAGGACTTGGTGAGCAGTTTGGCTCACATAACTGGCTATGCTAACAGTCAATTTTTCATCCAGATTAGGGATATTGTCCCAGAATTAATGCAACTCCATTTCACTTCAATGAGAAGAGAGAATTCTCAGCTACAGTGAGAAAAGTCCCTACCCTCGTTCTGCTTCATATCGGTGCAAGACCTGGTTTGCTTTCTACTAAACTGGGATATTTCATTTACATTCTTACACTGGAAACTACAGAAAAAATTTCCTCTGAGATTCATTCCATTAGGACCCATTTTCCAACAGTTCATTCCCTACTCACAGCTCTTTAGATGGCAGTGAAGGTGGAATATGGAAGGCGGACACTAGGTGGATCAGATAGGACAATATATCCCCAGGATAGAGTAGATCAGGGGAAAAAATACACAACTTTGTATACCCTCAAAAAAAAAAAATCCAACAGCCTCAAGCCAATTAAAGTGACAGCTTGTGAATATCTGGGATTGGTCCAGGGGTGTCACTGGTGTAATCAGATCAAATTATGAAGGAAATGTGAAGATGTGCAACAGCCTGAGGTCCCTCACAGCAAACACAGTAGAATCATTAACTGGTAGGGCAGCAGAGAATGGTCCAGCAAAATGGCTTGAGACGTTCCACTGAAACAAACAAAGCCCTGCGATGGGAAAGGTGCTGGTTTCCACCCAGATTCCAGAGGGAACGTTGGCTTGGCCCAGGATGGGATTCTGGTCAGCATTAGAGACAATTCAGCAGTCTAGGCACTGTCACGGGATGTGGTACACCAAGGTGTAAATCCTAGGTTTGCAAAAGGACTTGAACTCGGGTCTTCAGCATCTCCAGGGACTGCCCTAACCACAGGGCTGCTTGCTATTTTGGTACCAGCTCTCTTACTCACACAGCATTTTTGTCACAAAAGAAGGAAAGAAAAAAACCCTGAGTTAATAACAGAAAAAAGTTTTCTTCAGAGGGCTGAAAAATGATTTGCCTCCCCATACTAATTACTTAGCATCTACCTTACATGTCTGAAACTGCCCCTGATGTCTAAAGAAAGTTGGATGGAAAGGATTTTTCTAAGCTGAGCACTACTGCACTTGATTTGAGAGCTGGGAAAACCTGTATGCAGGTACTTACATCTGTCCTTAGGGCAGAAATTACTGAATCCCCACTGACATTGCTGGGGAACTTTCCTGTCTGAAAAGGGGATATAAGGATCTGTCTTGCAACATTAAATGTGATTGTATAAAACCTGTCCAGATAGAGTTGGTGGTTCATTTTTCATTCAAACCCTTTTTGTCTTTGGGGTTGTTTTAGGTTTTTGGTTGGATTTTTTTTTTGAGGGGGAGGAAAGGGGAATAAACTACGACAGATTTCTCACATAAAAGTATATGATGTGGTTTTGACTAATATGAACATTTATGATGTATGTGTCTATACAGCTCTGCCTGTAAAACATTTTAGGAGCCTTGTGCACAAGATGTGTTCAGATATAGGTGGATTATACACGAAAAAGCAGTGCAATGAATGCACGCTCACATGCTCCCCCAAAACCCCTGTGGGTTGGTAGATATCAAAACCAGAACCTGAAATTCCCTTTTGGAAGCCTTACGTGCTCGGAGCTCTCTCCCTGCATTTGCTGGACTGATTTACGAAATGAATAGCAGATGAAGGGCTGAATTTCCCTGCTGACTTGGACAGTGGCTGCACCCTTGTGGCAATCAATGTTTTTTAGTGGAAAACACCACGTATTGCAATTGGATTGCTTAGCTATATTTTGGCATTCTGTTTATGACAGAGAATTATTAGTTACTGAATCCTTAATAGTCCATAGCATCAACTTCATTCTGATTACCAAAGCAGCCAAGTAATAGTTTTCCCCATTTACATTTATTTGTAAGACTACAACCAGAAAGCAAGCCATGAGTGACTAGGCCAGTAAACAGTGCAGTTTGCTGACTAGTGTTTGTTTTATAACCTTTAGCACATCTTGATATGTACATAATAATAGTTCTTAACCCATAAATAATATTTTACAGAGGTCACACTATAGTTATTTAAGTTCAGGGGTTTATTTCCCAGAACACTAAGTAGTTGTGAATGAATTATGTTTAGTCTGATCTGCCACAGAAGGGTCATAAACTTATAAGTTGTAGCAAACCATGGAATATTACTCCTATATGTCAGGCAAACTGTGAATATAAAAGAATAATGCTTGATAAGGGGAAAGTCTTTTTATTTTGTTAAAGTAATATATGTTCCTAGGGAAAGACTGTAAAAATTCATGTTCACTTAAGTGACAATTTGGGCAATCTCTCCACATACAGCTTGTGAATTCTGCTTGCTACAGGGGACTCTCTCTGCATGTCTGAGAGGCTACAAAATCCATTCATAAAAAAATTCAAAATCCATACGAAAGCTTTTCCTTTCTTGGCTTACAGTGTCCCAGAATCCACAGGAGGTGATCCTGTGCTTGGGGCTAATAAAAAAAGGGGTCATTAAATGTTGCTGATAGCCTGTTCAACAGCTCTGGACAAAGGGAAGGCTACTACATCATTTATTAAGTCTAAGGGACAGGAAGGGAAGAGAACTAAGCTGCTGATCATCAGGTAGGGATTTTTATCACTTTGGAGGCTTCTCGAGGTCACCTGACAAGGGAGGGTGTAGCAGAAAGCAGTGGCAGGGAATTGAAAATGAAGAGACCAAAGGGACTGTACGTTCTGGGAGAGACGCCGCGCGCAGGAAACAGGACATAGGGGCATACTTTTATAACAGAAGGGTATTTGTTAATTGCAAGACCAGCTGAGATAAAGAAATCCAGCCAGAGAGGAGTGAAAAAGGCTTCCAAGTCCCAAAGAGAAGACATAGGCATTAAGAGTGAGGAAGAGATAGACCTGCAAGAACTCTGCTTTGATCCCAAAGATCACACAAAACCGAGGAAAGCAGGAAAGTGCATCTGAATCTGTATGGTTTGGGTATTGATTACAGTAATGACTTCAAAGCAATAACTGAATTTAGAACCTGCTGCAAAACCTGAGTTTCAGTGTGCTTCCACCATCCCTTGTCCCTAAAGCAGTGAACTGCAAGGTCAGACACCTGGGAAAGGGCAGTTTTAGGCAGGGAGAAAGTACAACACGGGTTTTGAGGCTGTTCAGGTGCTGGACCAGCAAGCAGCGTGTAGATCAAGTCCATGCCACGCTTCCCTTCCCTGGGGCCTGCCCTGTCTCACCGGTGGCAGGCACAGCCCTGTGCTATCCCCACCTTTTTGTTACCAGAGGAACTGGAGAAAACCCAGGGCTCTTCAGAATCTGCAAAGTTTCACAGGTGACCTTTAAGGGATGCCTTCCTGAGGTGGTGACAACTTCCCAAAACAGAAGTAAAGTATGAACCAAGAGGATCAATAATGAAGATCAGAACATTCTGGTTCTCCAAAATTTCCTGACTCCAACCAACTACTTTGCTCCCACTGACTGCAGGGGGGCTTGCTGTGAAAGTCTAGCCAGCCTGGAGACTTTTAAGAAGAAGAGATAAATTAAAATGAAGCAAAAAGTCAGCAGCTGCATTTTTCCAGTTTGCACTCCTACTGCTGGATGCCAAAATCCAGGATTAGCTGTTGTGAGAGTGCTGTGGCATGGTGAGACAGGACCTAGTTCACCACCCAGCTGAGCCCTCTGTTATTTGCAAGTTGTCTTAATGTTCTGGCACTTCCTCCTATACAAAAATCAGTCCTGCCTAAATGAATACTTGCATACCGGTGGGGGAGATTTTAAAAGTAAAAGTATGACAGGGAATGGTTGAGTTCCCACTGAAAGCCAGCAGGAGATGCATGCCCAACGTCTTCATTTGCCTTGAAAAATGGCAATTAATATTATTTTGAAATTCATTACCTATTAAAAAGAAAATAAAACTTGGGTGATTTTTCTTGACTTTAAGAAATTTAAGAATAAATTATTTCCTCTGTGTGTTAATTTTAAAGAACTTTGTGGAACTCATAAGAACAAGTCTTTAAAACAAGATAAAATCACTTTTAAGTGTTCTGATCATGTGAAAGCATTCCAATTCATAGGCATTTCCTTATGATGCTGAATTCAAATTGAATTGTAATTTCTGGGAGTGAGGATCTAAAACCAAAGACTTTTGTGAAACCTGGTTTCCTGTGGCTGTGTCTCATGCTTGGACCATCCTGTGTCTAATATAACATGAACTCCAGAAGAGGCTTCTCCTGTCCTTGGGGTCTTCAGGATGACTGTTTCTCCTACATTTCCCATTTCTTTTAACACAGCAGAGGCTGTGCTGCAGCCTTTCTCTCAGAGGGGGCATTCATGTGCATCTTTCCCTTATACACAGACACCTGTTTGCATAAGACCTAGAGGAATCCTCCCTGAGCCCTTATTTTGAATCTTCTTCCTGTTTGTCTGATTTGGTTGAAATTCCCTAAAAATTTCAAAACATTTATGGGGTGAATGGAAGCCAAAAATACAGGCATGGGGAAAATGTGATGTATTATGTTTGTTTGTTTCCTTATCCATAACCATAAGGAGAATTTCAGCTATATTTTATCACTGAGATTATTTATTGTGAAATTTCAATTCAAAACAATGGCAAAAATAAAATAAATTGAGTAACCATAACGTCTCCTATGCCCAAAGAAGCTTAAGGAACAGAGACCTTGGACTCCCTGGTGATCCAAACAAGTGACATGTCACAAAGCTCCTGGCTGTGCTCTACGACCATCCATTTCAGAGATATCAGCATGAGGTCATATTGTATTCTTTATTATCTGTACTTTAATTCAAGCCTTTGAGATTACAGTAAATAACATCACAGTTATATATAAAAAGCATAATAACTGCTCAGTCCTTTACTTGCCATCCTCAGCCACCAAACAACAGTGGGATACATAAAGGTTCATAGATGTCTCTTAGGTAGTGAAACTTAAGGAAACAACGTGGTATAAGGATTACTGGTTGTCAAGGCCACTTTATACATATGAGGCATTGCCTTCAACTAGACAGAAGAAAAGCAGTGACATTCCTGTATTGCTAGGGCTTATACAGCAAACAGGACTGTGATTTTCATGCATGAATGTCTTGTGCTTGATTCCTGAGTGCAATATATTTTGTTCTGTTCTGGTAAAGAGGACATTTACAAAAGAAGGCATTTCAAACTTGATAGAATTGCCTGATCAGAAGGAAACATCAGCTTATTACTTACTCAATACATTGTATTTATTCAATGCTTTGAATAAACACATGATGCCCTCAAGGATGCTATTGTGCCAAGCAAAGTACAAGTAAAGAATGACAAATGGTTGTTTTCTCCCAGGAGGTCTCATGCCCATGCCTACTTCTGTTAAACATGGGAAGTTCAGCATCTGGGCCCATGGGCACGTTTGTGACCATCAGTTCCCTGCTGCCTACACCTACCTCTTACAAACAACAGCCACTCTGTGTTGTGCACAGGAGACATCACTTTTAGCTGCAGTTTTCCATGCCTGCACTTTTTGGAGAACCGAAAACCTCTGCTGGTGTCACTGGAATTTCTAAGGGAAGCTTAGTCAAGCAAGCAAAGTCAATAGTTGTTGGCTGTCTCAATAAAACTGAAAGTGTCCTTTTGAAAATCCTAGCCCTGGAATTTTAAGTGCACCAGAAATACAAAATGAGACTCTTTCTGCTGCTATTACAAATACAATATATGATAATTCATTTAAGACTCTCTATTTATCCTTTCTAGACATGAACAATTTCCTAGCATCACAAAGCATCACTCAAGCACCATTCATTGCTCACCATAATTGACAGTGTAGTCAACCTTGACTAATCATCTTAATTATGTCTCCTACTTAGGACTGCAGCACACACCCCTCCCCCCAAATACACACACACACAAGATGAGCAATACTTTGAACATACCATGTTTTCTTCACAGTTTCAAAAATGGCATTTCTAAATTACTGAGATCATTATTTATTAATTATAATAGTGGCTAAAAATCCCAAATACTATTATTCAAGCAGAACACAGAGATGTAAAAGCCCTGTAAATGAAAGGCCCAGAGATACCATCAAGTTTACAGCAGTCTGAATTACCACAGGGCAACAAAAACATAGTTACTGAGGATGTGCCCATTCTTAATCTGTTGCAGATAAGACATAAAACGCATTAACTCAAACTTCTCTTATTGAGGAATGTATTTTACCTTGCTTTTTGCTCCCTGTATCACCCAGGCAGGGATGCAATCATCCCTGGGGACCATGGGTATATGGGGTACTAGAGAGCACGAGGCCAAACACATGTGCTTCCTACTGCCCTGTGCAAAAGGGGCAGATTAATAGATAATTAATATGTATTGACTTGTCTTGTGGTGCTTATAAAATGTGTTTTGCATTATGTTTTTGTAACAGTTGGCTATCGAGCCTTGACCTGCCAGGGTTAGGATGAATACCTGCACAGCTGGAGCCTTCAGTGGCCAATCACAGTCCCGCTCTCATCATTTCCCGGTTTTATAAATGTAAATATTGGAGGTCTTGTTTAAACCTTCAGAACCTAAACATGTCATCACTATTAATAACATATGTTATAAGACACCACATGCTGACAAAATAACCTGCAGTAAATGACACCAAAAATATTGAAAAGCTTAGCATAAAATTGAAACTCGTTAATGGTACACTGTGCAGTTTGGCATACAACTAGAGGCAAGAATTCCACACAATGGGACTGTGTGAGTGCTAACAGCAGGCTCCCACAAGATAAAATAAACTTGTTTTATGGACATGAGGAATTGATTTTTAATGAGATTCTGTTCAGCCGTAACATCATCCTGGGAGGGTGAGCTGGTTTTCCCCGTGTCTCTGGTGCAAAATTATAGTTTGCAGAATAAAGACACATTTAAATTGGGCCTATGGATTTGCACCTTCATCATATTAAGTGAAAAGTAGGTGTTATCCCAACTCTGAGTACAACATGGTGGTTACAATGCCCACAAGGAAGATCTCCTCTTCCTTGCATTACCTATCTGTATGTTCTGGGATCGGGAGGTCAGTCTACAAGCAGAAGACACACTCCCTGAGTTCTTTAGGAGGTAAATTATCCTGCAAGCTTATTTCCTAAAGACAGAAGAAGAGTGAAAGAAGGGATAAATCTCTCTCTGTAGAGAAGTTGAGTACAGGCATTTGAGTTTATCTTTTCATGTCCAGGTCTCAATTGCCTATTAAGAAAACAGTAAAATGTAAAGAGGTTATCAGACTTGTGGTTTGATGTCAAATCACTGACACATTCAGTCCCAGCAAGAAAAAACTGTCCCTTTGCTGCTTATTCGCATCTGATTATATTTCTATTTCATTCCATCAATTAAAGCCAACACTAAAATTCCTCTTTAAACCCCAGAAAGAAAACGAGAGTCACACAAATGGAAAGTGCCTTGTAACCAGGCAGCACTTGGGGAAAAACAGAATACAAAACCAAGAACAACTATCAAGCCTCTTCAGCTTTAAATGCAAAACATTTTCTTTACAAAGAAATCACAATTGTGCTTCCCAGATCAATGTCACTTGGCCCTGAACGAGCTGAGTCGCATAGTGTTGTTGCTTTTCTTTCCTCTCCTCTGTTATGGTTTGCACTGTTTGTGTGCAATCATTGGCTTTTAATTGCCTTCTATTGCCTATTTCATTTGTCAATAAATAGAAAGTGCAGACCTATCACCAAAGGCCTTACATCTGTTTCTCATACATCTTAGCCACCCATGGTGCCTGAAGCTAAAGCTATCCCCTACTGCTAACCAGGCTGCCAGTTTATTAGGGTTTTTTTCCCCTGCCCTTTTAAAAAGATGAAAGTTCCTAAAAGCTTTTTTTGTGCAAGTGGTGGTTGAAGTTAATGAAGTAAGCATCTGTTAGGTGAGAGAAGGTCACCCTGGGGTTGGGCACCTCCCAGTGGTGGAACTGGCATTAACCCAGCGATTAGTATGTGATGACAACACCTTAAAGATAATTAGTTGACAATGAGTTGAGAACCTGTTAACCCCTTTAACACCTTATAGTTTATGATTATAATGAAACACTTTGGGACAAAACAAAATAGATCTAGTTTTCCTTGAGTGATTTACCATTTTTTTGGTGCTTCACTTACCATTTTTGTGACCTACTTGCAAAAGAAGAAACAGCTTCCAGAGGCCCAGAGCATGTTTCTTTATCTTCATCAACCAGGGCTGAAATGTAGCACCAGCTTTCTATCCATTTTTCTGCACTAGCTATGTGGTTAAAGACTTTTTGGCCTGGGGTAGGAGCCAGCGCTGGGGTAGACACAGAAGAACAAATATATGTAAGTTAATGGCATTTCTCATGTGACTGAAGGCTGAAATGTCAAGCTAAACCTTTTTTCAGGTGACTTTTTCATACTGATGTGGACATACCCCTGCAATTTTAGTAGAAGCCATTGGATTTGACTCACCTGAGCATTACAGCTGGGCTCACTCAGGCTTTCCCCAGAAACAAGAGCTACTTGGCAGAACAAGAGAGAGGCTTTTATAAACGAAGTGGTAAGAAAGGCAGGATCAGGCCACATCTCCGTTTGAGTAAAGCAAACAGGAAACAGCACTGATCATGGGTGTGAGGAGATGAGGAGGAGGAAGCAAATGGAGAACAACTGGCAGTCTGCTGTGATTTATATACACTGGCATTTCCCATCTTCATTCATTCACTTAACGTGTTTAATCACGACATGAGAGCTCAAATGAATTATGACTGGCAGTAGCTCAAGAAATTTGGCAATAGCAAAGTAAAACAAATCTGTGCACATCATTCAAGAAAAGCTTGTCTTGAGATTAAAAACAAAATTCCTTTTAAATTAAAAAAGATATATTTTTTGCTTCCCTCTTCCTTTGCTCTTTCTAGTTCAATGCAATAAAGGCAGTCATGGTGAGAAAATTTTATGAGAACACTTTTTGACACAGATCCAGAACAAGGACTGGTCTTGCTTTCCTTAGGTTTAGCACAGGACTTCTATTGATTTCAGCAGGAACAGGCTTTATTGTTGGTATGTACCCAAATAGATGGCTATCTAAGCTATTCTGTACATTTTCTGAAATATGCCCATCATTAACAGTTACCAGGGTACTAGGACACACAATAGTTCCACACAATTCTCATTTCTCCTGTGCCTCCCATTTCAGTCCTTTAAAGTGCTTTAAAAACATCAATAAATTAAGTTCCATCGTGGCAAGCCTTCCCTGGAGAGGCTTTTATTCCCAGGTGACAGGCAAGGCAAGGCTTGCAAAGGATCCCCACAGCAGTTACAACCCAGACCTCCTGGCTCCCAGCCTTGTGCTTTACTGCTAATTAAATACATCTAGCTTAATGCAGAAAATGTAGAGAGTTTTGTTATGCTTTTTAGATTTAAAGGCAATATATAGATTCAGCACTGTATCAAATGTCCATAAATTAAAAAATAAAGTATTTCCAGCAATTTCTAAGTCCCTGATTAACTGGTTTGTACTATTAGGTAGGATTGAGCTTAAGGAAAACCTGTTATCATTTATCTTAATAGAAATCTAGGAATAGAAAAACTGTCCTCCAACAGTCACGACTCTACCATCCAAAAGTGATTCAACTCTCTGATGTTATGACCATCAGTTCTTTTAGCAGTGAAAAGAACTCATGATAACTTCATCTTCAACAGTGTTAGCAAACGTTACATGCTATTGTAGGTAGATGGGTCATAGAATCAGAATCCCTGGAACACATCATTGGTTGTTTGAGTCTTGATTATTAAATATGATTCAAGGTTAATTAATAAATCCACTCCATGATACAGCAGAAAAATATGTGTAAAGTGCCTTACTGAATCAGATTATCATGCCTCAGGGGTATTGCTCTGATATTGGTCTTTAGATTTATTGATCCCTCTTCCTGCAACCCTTAAACGCATCATTAGTCACAATGTTAAGTACAGAATTATTTGTCTGACTATGAATTTAAAGAATACGGCTCATAATTAATGATGGAATTGAAAGGACAACTTTATGGGCTGAATCACCAGCTAGTATAAAAGGGCCTGGCTCCATTGGCTTCAGCAGAGCTACAGAAATTTATGCCAGCTGAGGATCTGTCCTCAGCTCCACAAAATCTTTTTTAGCCAGTTATTTCCTTTATCCATTTTTAAACTACTTTAGAACATAGCTCTGGGGAACCTATCTAAAATATCTGTTTATAATGGGATTCTGTGTCAAGCTGCACAGTCCTGTTGAATTCAGCTCTTACCTGCCTTTCTCGTTAGCTCATGAAAAATGATGCAAATTCGTGCTGATTCCAGCACACGTGAATCCAGGAAACAAGCAACTTGGGCAGGAATGTTGGAAACCAGATCTATGCAAAAGACTTAAGAATAGTTGGATGTGGAATAAGTGGAATTATTAGAGGTGTCAAGGAATGGTGCTCTTTTGTACCATTCACAATTTCTTCAGAGATGCTTACAGCACTGTTGCCACCACTCTGCTCTGTTGTGGGCTGCTGCCTCCTCACGGGGGAGGCAGGGGGTCAATCCAGCTCACTTTCCAGCTGGATTTGCATTATCACAGCAAAATAAAAACATCTGTTTTGGTTTTGTTGATCATAAAGTATTTGCTTAAGAATTTTCAAGCCATATAGTGAGGTGTCCAGCCACTTTCAGCTCTCAGTGAGGAAAAATTGTCAATGTAAAAGGATTTGGGTATGAGGTATTTCATCCCACCACCTAAACTCACAAATAGGCCAGACCAAAGCATATAGGCTGTAGAGGTTAGGCATTTGGATGGAGCCACAGTATGTTACTCATGTCATAACCAGGAAGGAACAGTGTAAGCTGGGCATTTTGACAGACATTATAATCACTGCTTAGTTTCACAACATTGTTCTACAGAGGTGTGACCACAGCCAAAATGCAAAGAAAGCCATGCCATGGCTAATCTCCTCGGCAGTTTCTGTGACAGCATTCTTACTAACCAGCAAAGCTCTCCCAGATTGGGAGAGAAGTAGGAACAGGATGGACATGAACATCCTGTTGTTCAATCATGGAACCCACTCGACTGGCTGCTCAGCAAAATGGTCACTGCTTAAGCAAATGTCTTAACTGAAGAGGTTACCAGCAGTAAGTCATTTGAAAAAAGATCTCTGATGAGCAGCACTGCAGATGAAGAAACTTTCCATTGGTATAGAACTAAATAAATATTCCTCTCTCAATGTCAGCAAAATGCCTCCACCAGCACAGCCAAGAAAAAGAAGGAAACCAGCGTGGGAGCCAGCACACAACCTTGTTTGGGGCTGCTTGAGACAGGAATGGAGTCTGATATGTTGCCATTTTCCATACACTGGCCATCACGGAAAAATAAAGTGACAGAAATAAACTTTGCGTGACTTCAAAAAGATGAACAAAATTTTCCAGCCCCCCTCATGATTTTGCAGTGCTAAAAGCTATTGCTAGATCAACCAACAAATTTGCTCCCCAGCCCTCTTTCTGAAGTTGACAGAGATCCTATCTATGGAGCACGACCAGACCTAAACCCACTAAACTTTAGGGAAATGTTGACATCATGTGAGGATCTTTTCAGTAACAGAGACTAGAAAAATGCTAGGAGAATTGTCAGAGTTTGCTTTGTCATCTTTATGTTTAGAAAAGTTTATGCAAGTTGCAAGCTTGTGTTGTTGACTTTTGCTTTCATGTAATGCTAAAGATTTAAGCAGTAATCACATGCCTCCAAAGGTCACTTGTCCTTATGTTAATTTAATAGCAGCCTATGTTTGTCATGTCCCATACCACATAGTTATCTGTGGCCTGTTTTTCAGGCCAGCAATATCACTGCAAGTCCACCATGTCTTATTAGTACTACTGCTGGTCTCCTCATGAATGCCAGCTTCCCTTTTTATACAGCAGCTGGTGTCTGTTCTGAAGGCTCTTCCAGTATCCACAGCTCACAGGCACGCTCAGTAGCAGGTAACACCAATCCTGTCATTTTCTCTGAACCTAGTTGTCTAATTTATTCTAAATTATAAAGGTAAGTGACTTAATATCCATAACAAAGAGATATTAAACCTTAACAATCCTCTTTTCATATGGTAGTTTCCATGGATAAAGACTCTGCTTCTGCCCAGGTCAGACTAACTTCTAATAGTTGGAATTGAAAGGTGGGAAGGGACTGAGGCAGCATGTTGCCTCATGGGTGACCTTGGCCATTTGACAGACCTGCCCAAGGGTCACCCAGCATGGGAGACTGGAAGTTACAAAAAGAAACTCCTACAAGCCCTTTTAGGGAGAGATGGGTACTGACTTATTTTTCTGCAGAAGGCAAGTGGATTTATCCTAGAATTAGAAGGCTCTGAGCAAAGAGCATTTGACAGATGTGAGGAAACTTAAAAAAAAAAAGGCAAAAAGTGGTGGGTTTTTTTAATCTGTATTTCTCTCTCAGAAGCTGATGTAGATTAGTACCACTATTAATTCACAAAACTTGAAAACTTTATTCGTCAGTTTTCTGTGTTTCAGCTATTATGTGCCTCTGAAAATATGACCTCCAAGACTAGAGAACAGAAAAGCTTGGAGCTCTGCAGAGGATTTTCATACTTGCTGAAGTGTATTTGAGGCTTTGTGGATTTTTCAAGTGGACAATAAGATCCATTTTGCAAAAGAAAACAGTGAAAAGACACCTTAGAAAGCACACCAGACAGGTAGAGGAGGACTGAGGTCATGTTATGCCCAACCCATGCCAAGGGAAGATGAAGGATAAGCAGGCTGTATGTGGTGAGACTCACACATAGGAGCCAGTTGTGTGTCCAGCTGGAGAAACTCTACCAGGGCCATGTGACACACAATGTTCAGTTTTTGTTAACATCTGTGTGGTCTAATTTTCTATTACTGTCAGCAAGTTATTTCTAGGAGTGCCAGGTTATTTTGTCCATAAACATTGTCCCCATCACACATTTCTAATTTTAACCCTATTTGTCTCCAGTTGATTTACATTTGGCCAGAAGCAAATTACCTATTGGAAGCATTTATTGAAAATTAATTAGGTGGCTAAAATACCTCCAGCAGATTCTGTTAACAGTGTCTGTTCCGTGTAGCTCTCCAGAATTCAGCATTTTCCAGTTAAAACACCTAGCAATTAAAAAAAATCCATAAAGTAAATGATATAATTAGTTCCAGAATGGAACTTAGTCTCTTTGAAATAAGATGCTTTCTTCCAAGGCTACAGTGCCATACAATAGCAAGAGGTTTATAGTGCCAGGAGATTTTCTATAGAGGAGAGAGTAAGCACTTACATTAGCTAAGTCACTGCAGGAAGCAAAATGAAGGTGTCCTTGCTAGCTTAAAATCAGCCAGGCATGCAGGATAACTGTGCAGATACCAAAGTGGGGGACAGGAGAGAAGACAAGGTGTATGAAGCAAGATTAAAAGGAAAAATACAGGATAAAATCAGAGGCAATCACAGCACCCAAACCCATGGAAAAACACACTGCATCCCTCTAAAGAAAAGCCAGGATGTTAACATGATTTACTGCAAATAGTTCCACAACATTAAAATGAGTTTTTATTTTCTGTGTGTGCTGCTTCAAAGAACAACTCTGTGGGCTCATAAAAATGCAGGGAACAAATAGGGGCCTCTAAGACCAATTTATATGCCATGCCCACTGTGCACTGAGACACATATAATCTGTAAAATGTCAGCTTCAAAGTTCCACAGAGATTGGTGTTAACCCTGACCCCCGACCTTGCTGACTCTAGCTGGGCCCTCATGCTCTCTTAACCAGCTGTTTTAGATAAATGTGCTCCATTTTTAAAGAGATTGTCTCAGAGTTTTACGTGAATAGTAGTAATATTATTAACTCTCGCTGCAAAAACCACCTTAACCGAGAGTCTTTACAGATGGGCCAATCAAAGTCTTACCCCATGCAGAGAGTGGTGGGTTAATAAATATGTCATTGGACTGAAAATATTTAAACAACACTGGGAGAAAAGAGCAAGGCATACGACAAAAGGAAAGCATATTAGTACTGTTTCCTGTCAAAATACACAGAGGAAGCACTTTACTTTGACCATTTTCCTCATAAAGAGACACGGTAGGCCAAAACAAACAAAGCTAAGGAATCTGGTTTATCCCACTGTTGGATACTGAGCACCATCAGCTTAAATGAAGTAAGGTTGAGTGACCAAAACCAGGTTGTCCTTGACAAGACTGTTAATTGAACATATCAGCAAAGGTAATCACACAAACTGTGGCCCCATTGATCTCTACTTTCATTTTATAAGGCCTTTTCATATTTTCCTTCATGTATCTCTCCAAAGGTAGGTGGGGGATGAGCCACTCATGGTCTGTCAGAAGTCTAAAAGTATGATGTAGCCTGCTGGTTTGGCAAGCCATGGACAAAGTCTAAATCATCCTCTTGGAAGAAAAATGTCAAAGTTCAAGGGCAGACGGTATATTTTAGACAACAAAGAAGCAGCTGGTGTCCACTCATAATAAATAATAATAAGTTGGGGTCAGAAATACAAGTCAACTGGCTCCCCATTCACTGAACATGAGCCAAAGACAACTGGAGTCAAAGGGAAAGCTCAGAATGATTTCACGAGGTTTTGACTCAGACCCACTGTGAATCCAGACCTACTTTTCAAGTAGATGGGGTGAGAATATACCCACAGATTTCCACAGAACTTGGGTCTGGCTCTTCAGCATCACATTCAGAAACCACACACTCTTCTTTTTTTGCTACTGATACGTTCAAAAACTTTCTGAATAGATAAAAAAATAAAATGTAACTCCTTAGAAGCCACAACAAACACAAAAATACTGCAAGTAGATTAAAAAAATAGAAGATTTAGCAACAGTTCTATTCTTTACTAAATAAAAAAGTATTTCAGTTCAAGCCACTGTTTAAAATATTGCAGCCAAATTGTTTTCACACTATTTACTTTCAGGGACCACATTACAAACCAATCTTCTCACTGTGCTTCTGAACCCTCATTATAGGCTTTCTGGGTTAGCAGATAACCATAATGTTGAGAAATCAAATACACAACTGTCAGAACATGGAAAGTTAGTACTGAAAGCTCAACTTTTGCTCTTCCCTTCAGTACCTCATGACTCAAAAAAATAAAACCTCTGTATCATTGCCAGTTGTTTGGTTGTTACCGTAATCCAAACAAGAATCTTATTCACTCACATTCACAGTACCCTGCCTGCAAAACTGACTCAGCTTTAAGCATCAAAATGAGATTGACAAGAAAGGGGATACTGAAGAATATTGATTATTGAAGAATAACTCATGATCACCCAAACTTTAGCATATTTAAACATTCGCTTTCTCAGCTGTCTTTACCTTTTTTGAAAATTTTCCCAATTCTTTGACAATATCCAATAAATTAGATTTGAAAGTTATTTTCCACATTATTGGATTCATGTTTTCTAAACAGACCATAACCACCCACCAGAAAATGCAAAACACACACATCGGTGCAAGAAGGTGACAGAGACAACAAATGAAAAGGGAGAGAAACACACAGAGGCTTCAACAGATATAATAAATACAAACAAAAAATACAAATAAATACAAACAAAAATATAATAAATACAAACCTATGATTAGTTATTATTTATTATTGCATTTATATAAAATATAATTTAAAATTTAATGTAATATAAAAATCTAAAATACTTTCCAACAAAGGAAATATGAAGAAGTCTGAGGACAAGACATACAGAAATCCTCTATATAGGACTGATTTGTGGCTGCTTTGCTTTTGTCAGCCTTCTTAATGCATCAGTTGGGTCCCTAGAAAATCTATTTGTTTTTTAAATGTAATCTCCTTAAATGGCACAGGAGAGAAAATGAGTTTCAATTACAGCCAAAACAAGTTTGTGAAGGTAAACATTTTGTCTTCTAAATCCCCAAAATAGGTTAAAGGTTTTGAATTCTGTGAACTTCAGGAGGTTTGCCTTTCCCCACATGAAATATTCACTTCCTGTCCCCCCTTGTGTCAACAGGAATTCTGTTGACTAACAGGGAAGCAAAAAAGGACATGTACACATGAACCAACCTAAATAAGAAACATGTTTCTTAACGCTTGTTTATGGTAAAAATCCAATTACGGTTCCTCAGGATGTCTGAACAGTATGACAAAGCCCTTGGGAAGTAGAAGATTGTCTTGATTTCAATTACAGCTCTTTCAAAGAATAAGAAGCTGTTTATCCTCAAAGTGATCCATTTTTAAAACCAAATATTGTTTCTATTAGAACCATGAGCCCATCTTTGCCTCTCATCAGGATGCTATCAACTCTATATGGAAATCCAACAGGAAGCACATCATAGAGCAGCAGTAACCCTCTTTGTTTGCAAATCCCTCATGGAATTGTAATCTAACCTCGCATTTCTTTCTGCACCAACTCTGTACTTTAGACATCCAACACAGGGCTTTGCCCTCCCCCTCTTTCCCCTTGGCACAGCTTACTTGTTGGTAGCACTCCCATGTTACTGGTTCCTTTTTAGAACTCTCTGTGGGAAAAAAAAAGCATCTCTTGCTCACACTTGACCTGGTCACTGCCTCTCTTGTGTTAATAGAGACATCACAGTCCTGTGGTTAAGGTACTGGCCTCAGAGTTGGCAAACTCGGGCTCATATCCTTTCTCTACCCAGGGCCTCCTGTGTGGCCTTGGGTGAATCATGGAAGGCTTAAATCATCAAGCATCCTTTGCTGCCCAGGTCACAAACACAGACCTCCAGCACCCAAGATGCAGTACTACTTGTGCTTATACATCTATATTCCCACCCTCACTGTCTCTTTGTTGCTGGGCATGTGTACAAGCACTCCAACACTGAGCACATCTACAACTAACTGTTCAGCCACAAGGAAACATTTACCAGATCCCACCCAGCACAGAACATCAAGAGAGATGTGTGGAAAGGTGTTGCTTTTATATATCCAGTATAGAGAAGGTGGGAACTTTCCCCACAGATGTGTTAAACTTCACATTTTTTCCTGCCCACTTCAAGCTTCTCACCTTCCTGGAGATTTTCCTAATTACTGCACTATAGGATATTCAGAGATGGCCTTTTTCAGTCTCTCCTGTTTGTACAAAATAATTAAATGCTTTTTGGAGCAACTGCTGTTGCCTGAGTGACTGTGCTAACCACCAAGCTAGAATAATTCACCCTCTGACCCTTCACGCATCGAAGTGTTTAGAAAAATTACTCCTTGTAACATTATGGAGCTGCAGTTTTCAACAGTTTTCAATTTCCAAGCCCCCTCTTTTTTTTTCTTCTTTTTTCCAAAAGAGGTATATATCCTTGTATAGAGAATTTAAACCAACTGACAACAGGTTTGCTGCTGTTGTTTTTTATGGACCTCTTGGAGTATTCTACAGACTCCCAGAGGTACACAGACTACAGCCTGGAAAACACTGTTGCAAAGGAAAAAAAGCACAGGTTTAATAACATTGGCTCATTCTCCTGAGGCCTTAAGACTGCTGCCTTCATAATGCATGTTCTGCAGACCTTGGCTCTGAGAGGATGGAATATGAGACACAATCTAGATATTCACCTGCCAAGTGAGGAAAATCCTTTCCCCTCCCAGTGAGACACGAGTATTGGCACAGGAGGTCACTAAAACCAAGTGTTTGCTGTTCTGGTGATATGGGTTCGAAAAAGACAGATGTGTGTGAAACAAGATCCTCTGTTCCATAAGATCCCACTGTACTATAAGAGTCAGACGGGAACTGTGACACAAGTGGAGGTTGTTAAGTTTTGAATTGCAAAAGATGTAGTTTGCTCCCCTTCCCCATCCCTGCAAACAAAAAGGAAGGGAAAGAGACATGTCCCTACCTGATGTTGATAGAAAGCACATTTCAGCTAATCTGGAGGCATTTCTGAGCTATGGCTTATGGTAATAATGTCACAGCTGTGATACCTGGTTGTCAGAATCACCCTAAAATATTCATGACAAGTAGGAGCATGGTGAAAAAACATTAAGTAACAAAACCAACAAAGTTGTAGACATTATAACATCTTATTTCTCTAAGGAGTCTGAGTGGATTTTGCACTTAAAAGGTCTGTTTTGTAATAATTTTATGCTCCTTTTAATCACTGGAGAGAATGAAGATGAACTAGACCAGTTCCAGGTGTAGTTCATCTGAACTGCTTCAGATGTCTTCAGTAAGATAAATCACACACTCCATGTGCCTCTCTCTCCATGGACTATAAAGAAATGCAGAATATTAGCACAGTGCAGAGGACTACACTGTAGGCACTTCAATTTGGACAAATGAAACCCACCCCTCATATTTAACTAGTACTGCTTCAAAGTTTCTGGTGGAATAGCAAAAATGCAATGTCTTCAGCAAAGAAAACATCCATTTCTGCAATCATCTTTGCAGACACATTTTTATTTTCCTGTTGGGAGCCTGGGATATTTACCTTTGGTCAATATACATTTCTGCACACATGGCTCACCAAAACAGGGGCTGCAGGCCAAGTACTTCAAGGCTCTGTAGGTTGCAATGCGTAGCTGGACTATGTTTCCTGTGATGGACTGTGGCAGTTTTGGCAGCCGGGAGAGAAAAACCCAGCTACTACTTATCTGGAGCTGGAACAAACTTCTGTAATCTGGGCTTGCATATGAAGCAGATTGGGATGAAAATGCTGAAATGCTGGAAGCCAGATGGCTGAGGAGCAGAGACTGAGCTTATTCAAAAAGAAAGCCTTCTGGAAGCAAGGAGGGAACTGAAGCAGATCAAGAGTCCAGTGACTATGGTATAATCAAAACGAAATCCTGCTTCAAATCAGTTACTTAAGTACTTTGCCTTGGGGAAAAAATACGGGCATTTTAATCAATTCCAGTGTATTTCTGCAGCACACAGACTACAGAAGAGTAATTAAGACAATAATTAAATTTTCAGTAAAAGGCTAAAGCAGGAGGAATAATGAAGATACTGGTGGGCATTGCATTGCTGTGTTTTCCCATTGCATTGGTTACGGTAGGGGTTTGCCAGTTGGCACTAAGCAGAACAGTGGTCAGTTGCCAGATGATTACCAACCATGACATTGTCGAGTTTCCTGATTCCTAACTCCAAAACAGCTTGCCCAACAGTGCTCACAGTCTATGGAAGGGGAAATCCCTGTACTCATAGTTTGTAATTTTTTTCTTCCTGAAGTAACACTTCTTCCCAAAATAGTATTTTGAGCCTAAGTCCTACCTTAGCTCTAGCCTATGGCATAGTGCAGGGTTGGGAGAACGAAAGCAGCGTGCTGATGGCCACAACATGAATACAATGTAAAGTGGAAACAACCAGTTCTTTCAGGGACAGAGCTTGTCTTCCTCTTCTGGCTTTGTGCACATCCTGGTTTTTAGCTGGGACAGGGCTGGGTTTCTTTTTAGTAGCGAGAATAGCGCTGTGTTTCGGTTTCAGTCTGGGATTTGTTATGAGAGAAACACTGAGAACATCCCAGTGTTTGCATTTTTGTCATTGGAAGTGAAGGACTTTGTTTTGTTAGTCTACAAGCTCAAGATCTAAGGGAGCGAGGAAGATTTAAATTAATAAGCTAAATTGACATTTGGATATACCAAAGGGATATTCTGTATCATATCATGTCATGTCCAGTATATTAGTGAGGGGTCCTTCCTCTTTTGGCTCTCTTTGACTTTAGCTCTGGCTCTCGCTCTTCCAGGATTGTGGTTTTGGTTCGGGATTGTCGCTTTTCTGGGATCATTATGTGGGAACAGGCCGGGCTTGGTCGGTGAGTGGTGAGCAATAGCACTGGGTATCACTCATTTGCATATTTTACTACTATTATAATAATTATTATTATTTTAATAACAGTATTATTTTATTTTATTTCAATTATTAAATTGTTCTTAACCTACGAGTCTCCTTACCCTCAACCCCGGTTGTCTCCTCTATACCCTGGTGGGGGGCAGTGAGTGAGTGGCTGTGTTTGGCTGCTAGCCCAGTGCTAGCCAAGTGAAACCACCACAGTGCAGCTTCAACAATAGTAGGAATAAGGACAATAACAGACAGTAACAGGGGTAGAAAACAAGAAATCATGGAATCATAGAATCACAGAATGGTTTGAGTTGGAAGGGATCTTAAAGCTCATCCAGTTCCAACCCCCCTGCCATCAGCAGGGACACCTTCCACTAGACCAGGTTGCTCAAAGCCTCATCCAGCCTGGCCTTGAACACTTCCAGGGAGGGGACAGCCATAGCTTCTCTGGGCAACCTGAGCCAGTATCTGACCATCTTCAAAAGAAAGAATAGCAGGGACTTAAGATCTTCCTGGCCATTCAAGATGCAGTTCCTGAAACTCCACAGTGGTCCAGAAATGTGACATCCAAACCAGAATCAGAGTGTCTTTGTTGCCAGCTGTGGCTCTGAAAAACAACCAGTGGGAACAGAACTGAAGATTACCAGCCCATTGCGACAGAAGCAGGAACCAAGGTTGTGCTTCTCATTGCCAAAGAACCACATACAAAATACATCTGAAAACTAAGAACGTTCCAGCAATTAGAAAGCAGGTCTCAAAAGCTCCATTTCAACAATAACCTGTTTTTTCAAGTAGCCACAGCCCCGGCAGTGACACATTAACAGATTTTTAGGCCATAATGAATCACTGTGATAGCCAAATTAGATCTGCCACATAACACAGGCACAGAACTTTTCCTTGACACTCCCATATCCAGGGCAATGACATGTGATTTGCCTAGAACTCAGATGTGATTTTGGTAATGCTATTTTGCCATTTTAAAAAGTGAGAAGGGCACACAAATGTAATGAAAAGCAAGCTGGACATATCCTAGAGCTGCTGTTTATGGGAATGCTTCCTCTTCCATCCAACAGTATCCAGTACCAACTTTAAGAGTCCAAGTGATGGAGGTTTAAGCATCCTCAGCTGATGCTTTTGGTGTGATTATCTCCTCAGGACTATTGTATTTGCTGTGATTTCCCCACTGCTATTTTTTATATGGTAATTTGATTTTTTGGTCAAAATTCTTGTGCCTAGCTCTACATTTGAGAGCTTGATGTAGTTGCAAAACCTCTTTGCTCTGTCTGCCCCCTTCCTTATTCTTGCAAGAAGTATCTCTTTGTGTAAGTTAGGGTTGCTAGAAAAACAAATCTTCATATTTTGACCACTGGTTTTATATTTATTCTTCCTTTGCTAGAGATCAAACCCACCACTTTTTAATAGATAATTTTAGCTTTATTTCCTTAAGAAAGAAGGGTTGTGTTCTCATGGTGTCTGTGGCTGTAGTTCAGTGTGCATTTAAAGCAGGCACTGCCAGTGTAAAGAAAAAATACTTGCAGCCCCTCAGCCCAGTCCTCCTGGCCACCCACTTCTGCCTCTGCAGGAGGTATTTGTCCAGCCTTGCAGCAAATCAGATGAGGCTTTAAAAAAGATAAGCCATGCAGTCTTATTAACCCAAACCTAAATATCCAAACCAAATCTTTCACACATTTTTAAGTGTGATCAGTTCACCACCCAGCTGTGTAAACGCCTGTGCCAAAAACACTCAGAGAAGAGCAATGGGCAGCTTGCAGTGAGCACCGAGGGAGAGTGGCACTGCTTGAAGGGTCACCAAACTGCTCCATGTGCGCATGTGTGTGCGTGCACACGTGTTCATCAACCTTTGCTATTCCCTCCCTCTCCCTCTAGAGCTCTAAAATCTGCCTGGCAATCTCAACCAAAGTTACAGGAGGGCTGAGGACTCAAATACATCAAGTTCCTATTTCTTACACAGACATCGGAAAGGGGAGAGATCGAAGTCAGAAAGTCCTCAGAGGAGAAAAACCACAGTGTGAGCTCACCTCTTATCAGCCATCAGAGAATCCACATGTGCAACCACTTCAGAGACACTGCTGTTATTAGACACTAAAGCATCCACGCTGGGGAGGTACAGGAAGCCTGGCTTCACAACTTCCACTGCTCACTGAGCAACTTGTTAGATTTACTAGCTTTTATTCAACTGTTTTGGGGTCTCCAAAGAATCTGGAGTGCTGACTATACAAGAACAACTCACTCTGGCACTGGCAAGTAATTAGATGGAAAAGAACCAGAACAGCCATTAAAACAGCCAAGCAACTTTTTGATCCAGGATCCTTTTTTTTTTTTTTTTTTTAAAAAAAAGGAGGAAAAAAATACTTAAACTAAGTTTAAGCATGTAGGAGAAGAAACACTTCCCAATCTGCCACACACACTTCCCCTGTCCCCCATCTCAGGTTTGGTCCTAGGGGGCTTGGAAAAATTTTAATACCCTTTTCACTGTTACACTGAGTTTCACCATTGTGTAACCTTTCAAATTCATAGCAAAGCATGGCCTGTCCTAGGGCCCAAAAATCACTCTGCAAGGAGCTTCTCACCCTGAATAAAACTAGTGGGAAGAGTTTATTACCCTTCACAACTATTACTGTGCATCAGTGGGAGGAAATGAAACCCTCTTTGAGGATGGTTGGAGCTCACACAAAAATTTCACCTGCCCCTTTCTGTAAACATACACTATGAGTTTGACTCAAGAAAATAGGGAAAGAGGAAAGACTTTCTCCAAAAAAATGGGAGAACTTGTTATTGCTACAAGCCACAGTTCCATTCAGTCTAGTTTTCCTTGGACTTGTTTCACTTTGTCCTGCAGAGGTCGGTCTTGCCTGCAACACTGCAAAGTAGCAAGCTCTCTTGCTCCGCACACAGCTGGTCTGTTCCACGCTCCTAAAACGCTTCAGGGATTAGGAGAAGCAAAATTTGGGAAGGTTTCATCCCCCCAGAAAAGCTATGCAAAAAAAAAATTACATAAATTTTTGTAAAAACGTGTACAACAGAGACACGTTGTTTTTACAAGAATTTATGTTTTTAAAAAAAAGTGATGATGATTTTCCTAAATTATATCATCTATCCCAAGAAAAGCAAAGAGCAAAAGAAAAACCTTATTTCCCCAAAAACTCTGGTAACTGGAGAATAAACTAGACACAGTTGATGAGTTTTGATATAAATATGCTGAATCAAGGCTTTTTATTGCCTTTTTTGGCCCAACATTTGCACTTGCACTAACCAAGGTCTCTGGACATAAGATAGGTCCTAGAGCAAGTCCTTAAAGTGATCAGCTTTTCTTCCCATGTAATGAACACACACTCTCTCCACGCTGGGATGCAGCCTTGCTCCTGAAATGCTACCAGAACACAATCTCGGAGACAACAGCAGGCTTTAAATCCCACTGTAACTTGGCAATTCTCAAATGTATGGCTGTAGATATCTTTTCCTGACATTGCACCCCTTGGCTATCCTGCACAAAATGGACTGTCATCCTTCAGAAGGAGAAAAAAAATATCCCAGTTCCAAAGTAATGAAGCAGTGCAATTTTGCTTATTTACCCTACACAAGATTTAACTATCAAGTGCTAAAAGCTCCTTGCCTCTGCACTGGGAGCGGGGTTTCTTATCTCCCCTACGCCACTGAAACATGAGCTGTGTGGTAGCTCTCTGCTAAGCTGGTTTTGAAGGTGATTCCACTAACATTTTCCAAATCAGTTCAACTTTCCCATCATCCCAAGACCCATCCCCAGCTAGAAATATTTAGTGTGGCAGCTGCTTCCTGAGACATTTGGCCTCCTGAATGCATTCCTTTGGGACTAGGAAAAGGATTTGAAGGAAGCTGGAGGTAGTTCACTTTTCAGCATTTTGTGGTCAGCCTCCTTTCCTCATCTGCAGCCTTGTCAGAGGGATCCTCAGATTAGAAGGGAAGAGAAATCCCTGTCAGTTTAAGTAACCTGGAAAGAAGTAGGGGCTCAGAACAGAGATAGATCTTCAGCTTGTATTTGTGTGAGGGCAAATTAAGTCAGGAAACCTATTTAAGACCCAATTGCTGTCAGACAGGCCAACGTCTTTGATTTTTAGTAGGAAGATTAAGAATTCATGAGTAGGAATGAAGGCAAGAGTTCACCTGAGGAAACAAGGGGTTTGTCTGGAAGGCGACAGGGTCCTTTATTTAGACTTTATGCTCCCTTGTACATTCCTATCTATTGCTTCATATTGTCATGTGCTGGTTTGGGTGAGCAGCTAATAGCAGCTGGCCTGATTTAACGGACAGCTTGAGATTACCTTCAAATAAAGCAGTAGAAATTTGTGCTACTGTAGATGTGGATGTAGACAACCTGACTTGTACCTGTGCCTTCTGTTAACAGGCAGGTTTCCCTTACAACCTCTCAATACTTTCCAGGTGAAATCATAGAATCCCTGCTGAGGATTACATATAGGAGGGATCACAGAGAAGTAGATTTTTGTCCATAGTTATTACATCTCATTATTCTTGTCTGGCAAATGTATACTCTCACCTATATTTGTCACCTTTCCTGCTCTTACACTTGTAAATGCTCCCCACAAGTTAAAAATATTTCTGAAGTGACTAGTCAAATATATAAAACAGATGCACAATTGCATCTTGGGATGAATTATTTCTGTCTGTGTGCGAGCAAGAGAATAAATGTGTGGGTAGATCAGGGAATACATTGGACTAAGCACACCAGCTGATTTTTAAATCTCTAGATCTTGATCACTGTTTCTTTGTGTCTGTTTTTCTCCCTTCTTATGTAAAAGGGGAATCAAACAAGGAGGTTTCAAGAGGTAATCCCATGTCAAGTATCACATTTTAATTTAAATCAAACTACCTTAATATAAGGCCAAAATGTATCCAACACTTTTAATTTCTGGTTTTATGTCATTTGAAGTATAACTTCAAAACAGCCAAATTGGCAGGAATTTTCCTCTAAACTAGGAAGGCAAGGAGCCAGCTCACTATCAGCAAGCAGTAGAAATACTTACTGGGATTTGTAGGTGTAAATTAGGCTACCACATACCCTGAGGTGGGCATTGACAGGCGGAGATGCGGGTTCCCTCAGTGTATTTTGAACAACTGTTCTTTGTCTGAGAGTTCAACAACCTGGCCATGTGTCTCGAGTGTCAGGGCTACAGCGAGTTTTATGGCTGGGCTCAGATCTTCTCAATTACATATATCATCCTGTATTGAGAGAGACAGTTGGACATTGCTCTTCTGAGAAGGCAAGCAACACTTGTGTAATTAAATCCTCACTTCTGAAAATCTGCATTATATATTCACATCCTCCACAGACAGTACTTCATCACAGAAATATTAACATAATGACCAACAAAGTCATAATTAATGGTAAAAGGTATGGCTAGTGAAGGAGGTTCTGCATAACCATATGACCATCTAGGAACCTAGATGAGGTATCAGGATCACTGAATTTAATTTGGAGTACATTAACCAAACCTGTCATCAACTTTCCAAAAAATTAAAAGTCATGTTCCCAGGACAACACTAGCCACTTTCATTAACTATGGAGCATGGCTTGCTTTCACATCATCTGCTTTATTATCTTCAGCAGGACAAGTGTTAAAATGAATGATGTGCATGGTGTTGGTTTGGCTCTCAAGAGAACTCCATTCACTACCTGATACCTTGTCACACAGCCTTGGGCATGGGAAGACTTGACCCACCAGATACAGTTAGTTAGTCCATTTATGTCAATGGCAATTGTGCACTGAACCAGTTGGAAGTGATTCAGGTTTTCAGGTTTTGGTGATTCAATCTATAAAATTTCCTGTTTGTTTCTTAACTGTGATCTATTTTCATGGGAAGATTGTGAGGATGAATATATGTTTTAACCTATTTCAGTACATATGTTTTGCTCACATGTTACACTGATGAGGCCAGGACAGACAAACATCCAGAAAAGTAACTTTAGCCATACTGATTTGGTCCTCTTTGTTTGCACTGTTTCTTCTGTGTTATAAAGATGTGAAGAGGCCGAATCCAGTTTATTTTCTCACACACTTATTACATATTTGTGTGTAAATATCCAGACTCATGCAACCTAAAATAACACATTAATGCCCTTGTAAAAATTCAGCCCTTCTACTTTTCTAAGGAGCCTGCTAAAAGAAACAGCTACAGGGTCAGTCTCAGGTATAATAGAATTTTCTTTTAGGCTTCAACAATAAAATAGTTGGTGGTCTCTAATGCTATTGCCTTTAAAACATTCCTGGGTTTTATTAGGATAACCCATAAGTCTGGAACGTCCCACCCTAAGAGCAGCAGCAGCTTTTGTTCAGAGAACACAAGTTTTTTCTTGTACAGTGTTGGACTCAAGGGTGTCTGAACTATGAATGGGTGGCGAGGGGCATAATAGGCAACAGGTTTCAGACTTTTATGAGGGGGGAAGAAAGGCAGCCCTGCATGATGGTGCTAATGTATAACACTACCTGAAACATGAAAGGATTTCACCCAGCTCCTGTTATACATGGTCAGATCCTCAACGGGTATAGCATAAAGAAGCTCCATTGATCTCCAGGGAGCTGTGCTGATTCACGTTCCCAGGTCTGGCCATATAGCTACACACCATATGTTATCCTAAAGCAATCAGAGAACACAGATTTCTTCAGTGAACTTTTCTATGAAACCACATGCAAATGAATGTGGTTTCTGAAGTGCATGAAACGTACCTGTGCAGAGCTAACAGACAATTTCTGAGATACACATAGCCATTTGTTCCACTGCCAATGACCAAGTTGCTCCTTTCCTTTCTAAAATGCCTGGAAAATAATGCCATTGCTCACTGTTTTTATGAAACTGCATTTCTTCTTGGTTTATTATTGCTGACTGACCTCATGAGCTAACTTTTCAGAGGAGCACATGTGAATTTATTTACATACGTGCCAATTATATTAATAGAAGTTGCAATGACTCATCACTGCACATTGCTAAAAATCCTCCCTCATCTCATCTTCACAGGGAGATTTCTGTTCCAATTTCCTCAGCTTACCTTGTTAGAAGTTCATATATCCTTACCCTCTTGGGAAGAAAAGTTCACTTTTCTTTTTGAGATGGCAGCCTGCCATCCCAGTGAACAGACCTGCAGCACCTTGACTTTGTTGCAAGGGCCACTGTAAACTATAATCCTATTTGGGATTTAAATCCCAGCTATCTTCCTGGAAGAGAACAGCTGCTTGCTCCACTATCTCTCAGTCCTTTTTCAGTGATGCTCTAAGATCACACACACACAAGTAACAAGAACATATAATTCAAATTTAAAATTTCCACAGTATCACAACATTTGTATAAGATCAGGCATTTCTTTTGAGGCTGGCCTACTATAAACTTGACATAGATAATATTTTTAAATTAATACTTTTTCTCTATCCATCTTTTGCTCTTTCACATAGCCCCCACATCTTTGTTCTTCCCAATCTTCCTGCCTTTCTCTTTCTCATCCCCACTTGATTTTTCTCCCTATTCTTTCTTCTCATGGCCTCACCTTTATGAAATACAAATCCAGCCACAACCAAACTGAACCTGATAACCTTACAGTGTTGGCATGTATACAAAATTAAGCAAAATTCTCAGTATATATCAACACTTGCAGGTAAGTGGGCAGCATGATTCAAAGTACTTATGGTGGGCTTTACAAAACTGCCCTACATCAGCCCAACACAGCTTCCAAAGAGAGCTTTTCAAAATCCCACTGCAATATTTTAAACTCCTGATGTAAAGTTCAGAAACAATTCCTAAAGAATACTGTGTTCCCTGAAAAACCTAACCCATGGTGGTGGTTTATAGGCCAGAGTCCAGACAGGGGGTTCTTCTTCATGAGGACTATAAACGTGTCCACAATTTAGACTGTCAGGCTGTTCAAGTGAAAGACAGGACTGGAATAGCTGAGGTGTTTTGCATAAAACTGTCATGACAGTTGTATTTTAGATATGCACCCATGTGGGCAGCTATTTCAGTGCCCTCCTTTTAGTTAAATACCTTAGAGGGTAAAAGCAGTATTTCTCAAGTGAGTTTTGGCAAGAATTCCTTGATTAAGCTAGTTGAACAGTACCTCAATAATCAGATTCGTTGATGGCAGTGCTGTTGACAGCGTATTTCTGATAATTTTACTGTCTTGTAGAAAGGAATCAAGTGGAAAAGTGGCCTCTGCCCCAAAGAACTGGCATTCATGTCAGACCAAAATAACAATCATTTCCACTTCTGTAGTGATGCAAAGGGGCAGATGAAGGTGTGACTTTTTAGCACAAAACTGGCGGAAAGAAAGAGTGCAAGTGTTGCAATCCAGGACCATCGTGGAGCACAGCCACGGAGCCTGAAAGCTCCAGCAGCTTCCCCCAGGAGTTCACAGGTCACATCACAGAGCTGAGCTGAGCTGAACTGAACCCAAGTCTCTCAAGTCCCAAGTCAGTGCTTTAACCATCCTTCCACTTAGGCAGCTTTACCCAAGTAGCCTTAGAGGTCCAAATTCTGCCCTGGGGTATGTGTTGGCCTCATTAACTTACTCTAAGTAAGAGCTGCGAGCACAACTTAGCCCACAGCAAGCAAGATTTATGGACTGAAAATGACACATACTTTGCTTTTTATTCAGTGAGAAAAAAAAGCTTGAAACAAGCCGAGCAAAGTGAATGAATCAAGGCTGCATATTTTTCATTCTGCAAACAAGAAAATATATACATGTGAACATAAAAAACACAGGTGCCCAAATACTACAGTCACCTCCTAAATCTGCTCTAAAGCACCAATAGCTACGTTATACCTTTCTCCAGGCAGATATGTAAATTACTTTTATTTTTGGAGGGGGAAAAAATAATCTTAAATAACTTTTTTTTTTTTTGGCATCTTTTCCCCTAAGGCCCTGTAGCCCTTTTACTTGAATTAAGTGTGTATAGGTGCCATGCTCTTTGAACATAAACTGAATAACAGTTTATTTTCAACAGGAAAAGGCAAAGCTTTAGTTATGCTGCATTTCTAATATTTTTTGCAGTTTATGGAAAACTCCCATAAACAGGGTACAACACAGTAAGCTTTCTCTGCTAATATGCTGTCTAGACTGCTTAAAATATGAGTTCTCCTTGCCTACCATGCATCATGGCTTAAACTTTTGACCTTGCTTCGTTTCCCTTTGACCACTTCATAGGCTTTGACCTTTTTCAGGTATTTAATACCCAAATGGCATGTCACCCAAGCTGCTGAGGATGTAAGAACAAGAACTCTTAAAACCTCTCCTTTATTGTTAAGCTGAGAAAACTGGCTGCAATCTAACATAAAAAGTTAGAAAATGTCTTCCACCTTCATACAGCCTCCAACATATGGCACCTTCCCAGGCTGGGTGACATTGATACATTATGGAAGGGACAGCAGACTATTCTGTAACACCATCACATACGTGCTAGAAGGGGCAGAGGGTTCGTCGTGGAACCATACAAACACTGGGGCATTGCTAATGCATGCCTTTGATTTCTGTTTATGGTCCCCAAGTTGAGTGATCTGTCTTGTTGGCACCAACCTGACTATTTTTAAATGATGTAGCAGCTGGCTCAACACATACTTCAAAGATTTATGTTCATGTCACAAAGCCCTTTTACTGAAAGGGAAACTCTGGAGTAGCTTCTACTAGTTTACCTCACACACAGATACAGTGTACATACTTTATCCCAGGCCATCATAGCATATATTTTAACTGAAAAAAAAAAAAGCAGTGAGATATAAAAGGGAAAGCAAATATGGAACAACAAAGGCAACAATGAAACATTTGAGGGTTTACAAACCTTGACGTTCCTGAATCACAAGGCATAATTCTGGAGGTCTCATGCTGCAGAGTCAAAATCTTGATGGGCAGTAAGTGCAGGAAACTGGCCCTTTGTATGAAATAAAATACAGAAATTGAGTTAATTCCCATACTTGCAGAAGTACGTGGAAAGACACACACCCACATGAACTTAGATGTGCTCATATTTCAGTTACAGAGCAAAGCAGCAACACTGGAGATCACTGCGCTGACTATTATAATCAGGTATCAGTTTATGGAGGATATCTAGCAATGCTCATGTCTGATGCAGAACCACAGAATATATCACCTAAGCTTTTCACATGGCAGCACTAACAATTACTAAAGACACTCGGACGCACGGAGGCACTTAATACGATATTTGGCCTACAACACCTCTCCATTACAAACAGCCTGAGTGAAATCCTGTGGTTAACGGTTGTTCCAGAAGTGGCCGGTCAGCCTTGCCTTCGAAGAGGTCTAGAAATCCAAGGGTCCATATGGGAATATTTTTCACTATTGACTAGAAAAATGTACGTAATTCCTGGCGCTATTTTCCCAGCTAACTCAAGGTGGACACTTGTATGAACTGGAGATCTGCAAAAGCATTAACAGCGTCCCCACACAAGCGAGGGAAGCTGCCCCAGTACAATCTGTATATTTAGGCTGTTGTGATGGGACAGGCACTTGCCAAATAAGCTTGAGATGGGAAACTCATCGTAAGAGACCCATGTTGGTGGGGGTGGAGGGTTATTCTACTGCTGTGAGCTGTCACAAATTGCCCTCCCTGAGTTTATTGCAGTTCTGACACTACAAGGGAGGACCTCCCTGCCCCAAAACCCTGAAGGAAGAGAAACAATGACCCCATCTGACTTGTGTAGGGGTTAGCTTTGATTCAGCTTTGCCTGTTAAAAGTCAGTTTTAACACAAGGTAACAAAACGTGGCCACCTTTATTTGGAGAGCAACAACTAACTGACTGAATGAAATCATGACAACCCGACCACTTCCCCCACATGACCACACAACTGAGTTTGTAACACTGACTTCAAGAAAGCTGCACAGACCACCATGGAAATTTCCGAGCCCAAGAGAGTTTAAGCGAGACTGACGTGCGATGTGCAGTCTCTCATCTCATCTCTGGATCCTCCCAGCAGCTGAACACAAGGCAAAAAGCTCTCCATCTAGTTTACTGCCAGGAGACCTCAGCCCTTTGGAGCCTGGCATCACCTTGCCTCCTACCCCACCCTCACAACCCATCTTTCGCACCCACACACCCCGGTGCACCCCAGTCCCTATCAGTTTTGCCCACACGTGCAGCAGTTCCAACTCACACCCCTCAGCTTCGCCCCTGAGCCCAGCACAGAGGGCAACGGGCAACGCCACAGGCCTGGAGCGGGGGTAGAGGCGGCCGGGAACCCTGCTCTCCCTCTCGCCAGCTGGGATTGGCTGCTTTGACCCCCTGGAGGCGGGCCTGTGGGTTGGGCAGCCAATCAGAAAAGCTGTTCCTTGCTTTTCCTCCCTCCCTCAGCTGGGTGTGGCTGTGTTGGGAGGCGTGAAGCTCCCTCAGCTCTGAGGGTGGACGAGCTCCCTCAGCTCTTCGGTGGTGCCCAGTGACAGGACAAGGAGCAATGGGCACAAACTGGAACACCAGAAGTTCCAGACAAACTTAAGGAAAAACTGCTTTACTGTGAGGGTGCCAGAGCACTGGGACAGGCTGCCCAGGTAGGGTGTGGAGTCTCCATCTCTGGAGATGTTCAAACCCACCTGAACGCTTTCCTGTGCAACCTGGTGTAGGGAACCATTCTGTGAAAATGGCGGCGGGAGGTTGTGACTTTGGACATCCTGTTAAATCATGCAATGGTTGCAAAGTTGCCATTGGAAAAACTAGCAGGAGCCGCACACACAGAGTAGAGGGAATAAATCTCCAGGACTGTCCTCAGGGGAGAGTCTCCTCTTTGTCCCTGAAGCCTGTCCTCTCCCAAACCCCAAGCTAGACAAGCTGTAGGACACTACACTTTCTCCCTTAGCCTCTCCATGTCATTAACCACAGGTGATGACATGAAGATGGAGGGGGAGCTCTGTCCACACCATGACGGAGACACCTGGAATTGAGAAATTCCTTCCTCACTGAGTCCCACTGTGGAGGTAGCACTGTAACTGTGTCTAATTTTGCTCCTTCGGCTGCTTTCTAGTTGTTTCCTGTGCTGTCTGGTTTACCATCCTAAAATAAATCACTTTTAAAAGAGATATTTCATAAAAATGTCCAAAATCAACTGGTGTTCAAACACTTGGATTATGGGAAAAATTTAACATTATAAAAATTTAAACCACAGGGAATATATACTAGGGGATTTTTCCTCCCTCTCTCTTATAAGGTTGGTATTGGACTCATTTGGATCTTGTGGTGAATTCCTCACCCAAGCAATCTCCAGGATTCCTCAGGCACCCACAGCAGTGATCACAGCTCAGCATTACTGGGTGATATGTACCTGAAGGGTAACCAGACCCAGCTGTGCTCTCTACCAGGCTCTTCCCCTGCTCCCAAACCATTTCAGTTTACTCACAGGAGGTTTCTGTGACCAGGAGTAACGCTGAGAGATTCCTACATGCATTAGACAAGCCCTCAGTCTGCCAGTCAGCCATAGCTTTCCCTCCTTCATTAGTGCCTAATTAGCCTCTTTTCCACAGCTGTTCAAATCTCACTGTCCTAATCACTAAGCTTTAGCTTCTGATCTTTGACAATATGAGCAAATAAATCTTTCGTTTCTGTTCTTCCTTGTCTGCAGTTTGTGCCAGGCTTTTCCAGTGGTAAAAAGGGAAATCCAGCTCCTCTCCTATCTCATGAACCATTTTTCAGGGATTTTATACCCTATACAGGGACTTACTTTTTTTTCTTTTACAGTTTAGGAGGTCCCATATCTGAGAAGCTAGACAAGCCAAAGCTCCTCATCAGAGTACCACCAATTCAGGCAGCTTTCCTCCCCTCTGCCTAAACGGGCATTTAGCAAATCCTTGGCAGCTTTGGGACCAGAAGCCCATCTAACCCATCACCCATACTTGGGGCTGATCACTTGTGGGGCCAGAGCACGTTTCTCCTAGGCTTCATTTCTGAAATAGCATCTCTGGTCACATAAAATTGGAGCTAAAAAAAAAAATCAAGCAATGGCAGTTCATTGAAAGGGATGATGAGATGACTGACAGAAAATGAACATCATCCAAACTGGAAAAGCTAGAGAGTAAGTCCATAAAACCTGTACGAGAGAGAGAGAGAGAGAAAGAGAGAGAGAGAGAGAGATGGATGCACTTATGCACACACACACATTTATTGTCCATACGTCTGTCTCAGCTTCATTCAGGCCTAAGCCAAAATCCCTGTAATCTGTATCAGGTGCTGTGGCTGTCATATTTCAGTGCCTCACTGCCTCTAATGCTTTTTAGCTAATATTAGCAGATATTAGCCAAAATCCTTTAAGAACAATAGGAATCTTTCCATCAGCCCCCTTGGGCTTCAGATCAGGACTTAAATTCCTATTCTAAGCAAAAATCTGTACACTGTCCACTCTTTTCACTCTGATTTTTCCATGTCTGCCACAATTCCCTATCTTTCTTACATCTGGTAGAGCTTTTTATGCATCTATATCTGAGGGCTGAATTAGACACATGACTTTTAAATTGCCTAAAACATTTTGACATCTTCCAACCTACTCCCAAATCCTACAGATGGGTCAAATTATCTGCTCAGATCTGCTCAGTTGGTCTCACTCTGGTGTTTACTTGTCCCTAAATGTGCAAAACAATTACGTGAAAAGGAGTTCCTCCTATCTCAGCTGAAATTTATGGTGCTGAGCTGGGAGATAGGTTTAGCTAAATATTTTGTCAGCATGTAGCAAACCAAATGTGAATAAGAAATTTATATTCTCCGTACGTCTCCTTGGTGTTCTTGTATGCATTTATACTTGTACATCTCAAGAGCTAACACTGTAGCAATACAGATTTCAGGCATGTATTGAATATGCACACACCATAATATTGATACATTTATAATGGTCTTCATATGGAAAATTCTAGCAAGTTCAAATGATTCACTAAGATTTTGTTTAGGTATTCATGTCTGAACCAGAAACTCTCCAGAGGGTCATTTGCTTGTTTGATAAATCAGAAAAGAACATATTTTTATACAAGTATTTTAATACAGGAAATATGAGTCTAGTCAGTATCTTTCCAAATACATGTGTCTGAGTGGTTTTTGATGTGAAATGCTGCTTAATGTCTTTTAAAGTACTATTTAAACAACTTCACATGAGCAACTACCAATCAATATGTCTCCCATTTTCTAACACTAAAAGACCAATGCTAAATAAATGCTTTTTAAAATCACATATAATGAATAAAACAGAAATAAAATAAGAGAAGGAAAAGAAAACAGCAACAAGGCATTATTTAGAGTAAGTATTACCCAAAAAAATGTAAATGGTCACCCCTAGTTTGGCTCTCTAATGGAAAAGAAATAACATGAAATTGGGCAATTACAGACCTTTTGCTGAGGTATGACTCAGCCTGCTGCATTTTGTGAGGGCTGGCAGGAATGGCACTGGGAGTACTGAGCAGTGTCCAGGCAGGCCAGAAGCGACTGATTTATGACATAAAGAAGGGTGTAGCCAGAGAATAACTTCTAACAAATGCATTTGAAAATGAGCTGTAAAGAAATGATGGATTGATAGCAAAGAGCAGGCCCCCAGGAAATACTGGGGTTTGAAAGTTGCCATTTAACTCTGATTTAATTCTGTTTTGAGTGGAATCAGCAGAGGGAGAGGAGGCTTTTCCCAGAAACCATATTTTTATATTGTAAAGTGTAGAGCAATTCAGACAAAGAGTTTCAAACATCTCAGCGGAGGAAATGGAAGACAAAGCTGCTTGCCAAACATGCACTAGCTGTGTTTGCAGAGATTTCCGTTCAGAAAAATAAAATCTAAGCCTTTTGGTGGTATGGCTTATCAGAAGGATTTCTGAAAAACCAGCCATATGTAGGGTGGGAAGCGTGGTCTGTGATACAATAAGCCACATGAATGGGAGTGGTCACTTAATGTTTTGGATGTCGAGTTTTTGTGCGTCAAAAATGCTGATGGAGGGCTGGAGGAAATGCTGGATAGACACTTAAACAGCTCAGGCTGCTTCCCTCGTCAAAAACAAACAGAAGACTGAGAAGTGTTTCTCCATCAGAATGAAGTAGTACTGAAGGGTCTCTAACTCAAAAAAGGAAAGGCATCACAAAAACCCATAGGTGGAAGAAAGAGTTTTAACTCTTAGAAGGATATATCGAACAGAGAGAGTAGTTAGTCACAGGGACTCATCACCAAAGGAAGTGAGAGGCTTCCTATCTCTTCATGTGTTCAGATCAGGACACGAAGCCTTTCTGGAAAAGAGATTTCAGCCAAATTCCAACTGAATCTTGTGCCAAACTCAAATTACTGGTTTCAAAAGAGAGTTACCCTTAGGAAGTAGATTACTCCTCAATAAACTAGACTAGATAGTCTAATGGCTCACCCTGACCCTAAATTATCTCAATCTTTAAGTCTGTATCTACCCACTTAAATGAGTGTGGATACAAACAGTAATGTTAAATTGACATGCCTATTGAGATTTGTATTAGCATATGATTTCTGGGTTGGAAAAGCCCCAATCCAGTTTAAGGGAGCACTTAAGCATATATTAAAGTTCCACTGAATCCACCAGGACCCAGTCTCATGCCCTAATGCACATTCCTGAAGCACACTGTAGAAAATAAAGATATCCATCTAAAGTGAAATAGATAATGCTTGGTAACATAGCATCCATGTTCTACACTTTTCTTTTCCAGTGTTCTTAGTGTGTACACTTGTCATTTTCAAACTTCTCTCTTCCCAAGTACAGGTATTTCCAAAAGAATAAAAAAAAATACTGTTGATGTTAATTGTGGTAAATGCGGGACAAACTGCACTGCCCTTTCTTATAATTGCTCAGCGTTTGCCATTATAATGTCCTGATTTTGATTGCTTATCATTGGTGAAAATGCAATTACATGCACTGAGATTTCTCATATATTCCATAAGCCTCAGGCTGAATGGTTGAAACTTCTTAAAACATGGATTTATTCAAAACAAAGGAGTTGTCTCTTTCAAAAGAATACAGTTGGGAGAAACATACTGTTTTATCTAGGTCAAAACAATTCTAGAGCCTTTTCTGTGAATAGCTGTTGTGCTTCTTACCTTCTGAGCAAAGAACTCGAGAGCTGGTAAGTTGTTGGAAGGTGACTTTTGCTGTGCCTATGAAAATCACCCCTTACAGCACAAGCAAGAAGCCTCTGAAAAGCTCACACTCCTTACCATTTGTGGTGCTGTAGACCTCTGTTGTACCCCCATTCTCAATCTGTCTCTTTTTCCAGATTCAATCATTTCTCATATGGAAGTCATTCCAAACATTTGATCATACTTTTGGCCCTTTTTTGAACCTTTGCCAGTTTACTATGTCCTTTTTTTCAGATGAGGAGACAGAACAACACACATTGTTTGAGGTGTGGATGAACCATTGCTATAGAGAGTGTATTTGGTTTGCATCGAAAGGTTTTGGTAGCAGAGGGGCTACAGGGGTGGCTTCTGTGAGAAGCTGATAGAAGCTTCCCCTATGACTGATAGAGCCAATGCCAGATGGCTCCAAGACAGACCCACCGCTGGCCAGGGCCAAGCCCATCAGTGATGGTGGTAGCACCTCTGTGATAACATAGTTAAGAAGGAAAAAAAAAAACCCAACAACTTGCACAATTGCAGCCAGAGAGAGGGGTGAGAAGATGTGAGTGAGAGAAACAACTCTGCAGACACCAAGGTCCATGAAGAGGGAGGGGGAGGAGGTGCTCCAGGTGCCAGAGCAGAGATGCCCCTGCAGCCCATGGTGAAGACCATGGTGAGGCAGAGATTCTCCCTGCAGCCCACAGAGGTCCACAGTAGAGCAGATGTCCACCTGCAGCCCATGGAGGTCTCCACTCTGGAGCAGGAGGATGCCCAAAGGAGGCTATGACCCCATGGGAAGCCCACACTGGAGCAGGCTCCTGGCAGAACCTGTGGCCCTGTGAAGAGAGGAGCCCACTCTGGAGGGGAGGAAGGTGGTTTAAGATTAGGTTTTGTTTCTCATTACCCTACTCTCACTTGATTGGTAATAACTTGAACTAATTTCCTCAAGTCAAGTCTGTTTTGCCCACGATGGTAACTGGTGAATGATCTCTCCCTGTCCTTATCTCGACCCACAAGCCTTTCATTATATTTTCTCTCCCTGTCCAGCTGAGGAGGGGCGTGATAGAGCAGCTTTGATGAGCACCTGGCATCCAGTCATGGTCAACTCGCCACAGGAGAGTGACAAAGTGATTTTTGGTTTGCTTACTATTACTTTTCTAATCATTGCTAACATTCAGTTTGCTTTTTTTTCTGGTAGCTTCTGAGCCTTTAGCTGATGTTTTCATTCAAGGTTCAGTTCTTAGTGGTAATAGTCAGCTCAGAGCCCATCATTTTATAATGAATCTAGGATTGTTTTTCCCCACATGCATCGCTTTATGTTTACATACACTGAATTTCATCTGTCATTTTATTGCCCAGTCACTCAGCCTCATAAGGACCTTCTGCAATTCTTCACCCTTCACAATTCCACTGTTAAAAAGCAACAGGAAGCCTGTGGCTCCTTTTTCTCAGGAAAGGTTACCAGGGTCTGAGCAATGCAGAGAGACTCCTCTTTGTGCAGAGTCCTCTGGATGAGCTGCTGTTACACTTTTCTCCGGACAAACCGGACACTCTCAGGGAGGCTGGGCAAGAGGCAAACAAGGCGACTCCCTAACCCACCTCCATGAACGTGCTGCAGTCTTCACCTAAGCAGGGCCTGAAAGCATGGGGTGTGTGCACGGGGAGGAGCAAGGCAGGCTTGCCCTGTACAGCTGCACATGTTGCTTGGGAGTTAGACTGGCTATGGTACAGCCACACGTCTGCTAATGTCAGCTCATAAAAGAAAAAAACAGAAATCGCCTTTGGTTTAAAGTTTGCCCCCTCTGTGCCCCCCTTTTTTTTCCCCCCTCTCTGCTTCAAAAGAAAGACAGGTTTGAGTCTGACTCTGAAGCACCCTCTGCTACAGTATGTGCCATTTACTTTAGTAAGGCTGATTAAGTCATGCATTTACAAGTAGACCTTCCATCAGAGCTAATTTAAAGCAGATGTTCTGGGTTCCACAGCCAGGGAGGCATCAATCTGAGAATTGCAAGGGTCTCTGTAAGAGCACTGTTTTTACTGCACTTTATAGTGCACTGGGAGGAGGTTAATTGGTGTAAAAGTTTAATTTCAAATAAGGATCCCCTTTTAAAGTTGCATATATGCATATACTTTTTATGGAGCATTATATTACAAAGTCAAAGTGGGGGAGAAAAATCATCCAAAAACATTTCAGGATCAAAGACACCCAACCTGTCAAATGCTAAGATATTTTTATGAGGAAATAGGACTCACATTTTCTCCAGAAGACTCAGAGAGAAGTAAGGAGTGGAAAAATATTTAACTAGATTCCATGGTATATTAGGAGAAGGAGAAAAAAACCACCAGTGCCAATATGTTGGTTTCAGAACCTTCTGGCTTGGCTTCTGCTGCTGAAAATATTGGCAAGAAAATGCTCTGCACTGGGATTATTTATTAGAAAAGCAATAGATTTGTACAGTTTAACAATAGAGGGAGGATTCAGAATCGCCCATTTGCTCCATGTTCTAACTTTCAACTACTTTTGTTTTTTAGTTTGGAGCCAGAATAACTATACTTATCCCTTGAAATGGTCATCAGCACTGGCTTAGCATAATTTTATTATTTGATTAATTGTATTGCCTATGGAGGGGTTATAGCCTGTTTCTTACACTGAAAACTGCACTGGCTACTTTGATGGGAGACCAGTTTCCTTATTAATCTTAAGTCATTTAGATTTGCATTTTATATTTATCAGAAGTTATTGGATTTTTGCCTCTAGTAAAGACAACAGCAAAAGAAATTGTGTTTACCTTGAACTTCAGTCTAGTTTTGCAGGTAATACAGGCTATGGCAGTATCCAGCTCTAGAAATGCTCTCCCTCTCTCCTTCCTGAGGGAGAATCTCATTGCATTTTGCAGCTCTTCCTGCTTTGTATTACAGGAGCATCTATGGGCCATGGTCAGACTTGCTTAGCTCTTTCCAAACCATGGCCTTGACTCAGGACCTTTGAGTCTACCAGGGTAAGATAGATAAAGACAGGCCTACAGTCCCTTTCTGCAAATGAGAAATGAGTGATTTACTCAAGACTGTTGGAAAACTATGCCTGGAAACTTCATACAAGCTTCTTACATCCCAGCTGCCTAGAGCCCCGATCACAGCAGGCTCAGTTTCTGTTCCTGATGAAAACTTCTCCTCAAACAGCAGCAAAATGTGACAGCAAAGCTCTCATCTGTTACTTCTCCTTTCCCACCTGTTCAGTGCACAGAGCCATTTCAGACTTGCACCCCTGGCCCTATCTTGTGCTTCTCTTCTTGGCAAGGACTGTATTTCAGTCATCTGTAGCGTTGTACTACAGCACGGCCCCCGTAGTGACGTTCAGCCTCGTGTTTGAATCTGCTACCTGGGATCCATATCACATTAGCCAAGTGCCCACTGAGTTCCTCACCTCTGTCCATCTGTCTGCAAGTGGCACTTTCTATTGATATGGGGAAGGCACTGTCTGAACTCTGTGCAGCTCAGGAAAAGGAATGTGTGGTACCTGGGAAGGGGAAAGGAATTCAGTGTGGAGAATTCCCAACAGAAGCTCAACACTGGACAAGCTGGAGGTGCAGGCAGACAGGACATTTCCAGGACAGCAGCACAGTGCAGGTGTAACTACACTGGCTGAATGGGCACTTTCAATCATGGGCAATGTCGTGAAGGGGTTGGCAGGATTTTATTGTTTTTGGAAAGTTCTTTTCCTAAAATTAAGCATAGCTGTGTAGAAGGACTCAATCCTCAGAGCTTTCATGACTGGGTAGGGCACACCAAGCCCACCACTTCAAAAGGCAAACCAAATAGAGATTGACATCATCAGTTAAGTTCTTGTGCAGGGTTTGCACCTATTCTTTATGGTCTAGTTTAGTGGTACACAGAGACCTGAGTGGGCTTTGTGCCCAAAGAAGAGTGTTATCCTCCAGGGTAAGGGAACTAACAATCTCATAATGTATTGGAGCCAAAACAGGCAGAGCAAACTGGGCCAAATGTATCCTGACTGGAAGTTTGAGAATTCTAAAACACACATTAATTTGACTCAATGTGCTTTGAATTTAGAATGGATGCCAAGTAGTAACCATTCCCATGTGAAAATAGCTAACACATCTCTTGGAGACTGGCACGTTCCAATGAACGGCATGAAATCAAGGATTTTTTTCTTTCCAGGTGAATAATGCAAGAATAAATTAAAAGCAGGAAATCTTGATAAGTGCTACAAGGATGTCCATGCTACAAAACCATCAATCCTCATCTTCTCTGGCTCCCTTTTTCAACAACTTCTTCCTCATTAATTTCACTTTCAAAGTTCTGAAACAAGGTGCTGCCAAGCCTGGTATCTGAGGCCAAACCAAGTTTTTTATACTACAGCCATTTGGAATATGTACTGCAGCTTTGTTAAAACACAGGGAGACTGCCCAAAAACCAATTACTACTCAGTTTATACAAGATGACAGTGGGCTTCAGGTTCTTTACCTTTGTTTTGTCTTTAAAATTCACCTCTGAAAAGATTGCTTCCAAATTCCATGTAGTAATTTTCAGTCCCCCAAATGCAAACTGTGAGGTCTTCCAGTTAGTAAACACTGAAATCTGGAGTCAGCTTTTCCAAAAGGCCTTCTGGACTATGTTGGAGTCCTTCTGACTTTAATAGGGCCTTTTGGTTTAGACTTTATTGACATCAGTAGGTCCCTAGTAACTTGGCATCTCTTCACCTTTTAAGCCCTGGACTTGCAGTTCTCCAAATATCTCTTTTCCTAGGTAAAATATGAATGCTTACCAAGACCTTTGAGGGATTTGGCAGTTGCATCTAAATCCAAACTTGAGATCCCCAAACTCCTGTTCATAAACTTCACACGCTGCAAGTGGCTAGGATCCCCAGTGCCTGCCAGTAAAGTTCCCTGGACACCTAAATTCATGCCTAATATTAGGTGCCACCTCCTCCTTCCAGATGCTGTTAGATATTTCTACCATTACCAAAGGAACACCAGTCTGATCTGGGAAGGGTAGACAGAGGAAGGTGCTTCTCTGAAACCAGGTTTAGGGGCCTAAGTATCAAATCAGAGGAGAGATTACTGCTGCAACCTCATCTCAGGTTCTCCCATTGACTAGTCCATGCAACTTCCATCTTGATAAATTCCTTGCTTTGTACATCCCATTTGCAGGTGCATATGTTTCCTCATGACTTGTCAAGGGAAAAAAAGTAATTAACTTTGCTTTATGGCTTTTTCCATGTACCTTAAAGTATTGAAATGTCAACCTAAGCTTAATGCCTCCCTGAAGTGGAAGAATAATAACAAGTTTTGATCCATCTCCCTGGTATCCAGTGATAGGACGTGTAGGAATGGTTCAAAGCTGTGCCAGAGGTTTAGATTGGCCATTAGGAAGCACTTATTTACCAAGAGGGTGGTCAAACACTGGAACAGTGTCCTAGAGAGGTGGTCAATGCCCCAAACCTATCAGTGTTTAAGAGACATTTGGACAACAACCTTAAAGGCATGCTTTAACTTTTGGTCAGCCCTGAATTTATCAGGCAGTTGGACTGGATGATCACTGTAGGTCCCTTCCAACTGAAATAGTCTCTTCTGTTCTATTCTACTCTGTCTTTCAAATATTAATACCATGTTAATAAAGGCCAAAGCCAATAATTCCTGTATCAGATACCTTTAATACAGAATTGTCCTGCAGAGGGTCTAGATGAGGGTGAGCTAGTGCTATGACTTTCCCAAAAGCATGGAAAACCAAACATGGGTGTTAGCCAGATGTTCTCTTCTTTATGCTGCAGTGAAGGCTCCAAGTTGCCAAGAGTTGGTCAGATCTGCCCAGATGGAAGATTTCTCCATCAGGAGTGAAAGATTATGTCCTGAGACAGCTTTCAGCCATGACATTCACTGCTCATTAGGGACAACTTGTGTTTTATCCTAATTTTCAGCTCCTCAAATGTCCACGGGGGACTGAAAACATCTGAACTACTCATGTCTAAGCCAAAACTTTCAGATCTGAATGCAAGAGTGGGGCTGACCCTGGAGGTCTGACACGATCATTTCCATCAGCTACATCCCTTTCCTTTGCTTGTGTACCTGTTACTTGTCTGATATCAGTGGGGAACTGCTTGCCTAGAAATACCAGCATGGGTAGGTCTTCACAGACAGGGAGATAATTCTTAAAGCACTCAACTTTTATGGTGAAACATGCTAAATAATCAGAAATGCCACCATGCTACAGATATATGTTTTCATCATTCTTTTTCCTTCCTCCATTTCTAAATACACAGATCAGTTTGATGTTCATGAAAACAGGAGACAAAATGCAAGTCTGTGTCCTTGGATGCATCTCTGTGGATCCTGGAGTCTGGCTGCTGGTGCCAAATGGACTCTGTGCACAGCACCCCATTCAGCTCTGCCAACTAATTTCTTGCTCCCCACTAACTTATGATGTCACTTGGAGCAAAACTTATCCCAATATCTTACTTTTATTACGGTAAGTGTGTTGCAAATCTGAAAATAAAAGCAGCGGTACCCTGGCTTCTCAGCTGGTATAAAAAGGAGAACTGCATCAGTTTGTGCCAGCTGAGGATATGGCTCAAGCTGTTTGGGGAGTTTGGGTTTGGGGTTTTTTCCCCTGCAAGCTGTTTGCCATAATCTCAAGGACATTAGAAAAATGTTAACATCAGCCAGTTGGGGGCGGGAGTGAAAAAACCCTGAAAATTTAATATAGTTGCAGAGCACTTTTTGTTTTTTCCATTAGCTGATATTCTCAGGTTACCAGAAAGGAATTCATTGTACTTCTCCACATCCACTGCTAGTGAAACAAGAGATTGAAAGATTTTAGGATAAATGGCCAGGCTGAAAACTAGCAGTGCTTGTGCTGGGGTTTGGGTTATAGGACCTTTACAAGTTTAAGGCTGATGAGGCATCTCTTTCCTGGCCCTCTGCAATAAGACTAGGAAGTGCAGGAAATTCATTGTCTTCAGCTTGCCACTGCTGGCTTGCTCCAATGGCTATACATCACACAAAGGACTGACAGGCTCAAAATGTCCATGTCAATCTGCAGCTGCCTTTAATCATATACAGATTTATGAGAGACCCCCCCCATACCCCCTGTGGAGATCTAGAAACTGTGCTTTGTTTTGATTTGCCATACAGTTTTCCATTTAAGATTAAGAAGTATGAGCCCTATTAGACTGCATTGCAGCTAGGAAGCAGAAGGGGTAAAGCTCTGTCTGAAATGGAGGAAATGGTGATGTAATTTGGAACCGTTAAAGACTGAAGGGATTAAAAGATTTGGAGTAGGATTTGGAAAGTCTCTGGTGTTGCGTACAGTAGGGCTATACTGCCTGCCTCACCATCTGGAGAGAGGAGGGCTTTTTCCTATTTACCGGTTTGGGGGTTGTTGTTATAGCTGTGCAGCTCACGAGCACCACTGCACTTAATACTCCATCATCATTTCCATCATAAACCCTTTTATCCCTTGAGGGACTACAAGGTCACAGTAAATATTTGCTGCAGGGTAAAGCTTGCCACTAAGGTCTGGTCTCAGGCCTAAGAGCAGTGGGGGCATGAGGCAGGACCATGCTTGGAAGCTTTCCACCTTATAGTAACATTGCACTTACCTCATTTTCTAAAATGAACATTTCTAGCCATTATCAACAACCACAGACCAAAGGCTGATGCTCCTTTTCCATGGGTTTGGACAGTTTGCTGTCCACTCCATGCAAGGATTTATAACCTGACCAGTTTGGTGGTAGGACGTGTGCCCTGGGTGACCCTGGCCAGCCACACCTCACATGAGGGGGTACGTAAGACCCCGGCAGGCTCAGCAGTAGGCTGGCTCAGCGGTGCTGGTGACTGCAGGCAGTTGGCCTCTTGATTCAGTTTTGTGCTTGCTGATGCACCAAGCAGGAGCTGTGTGAAAGGGGAAGTGGCTGTTTTTCCTCAGCCTCCCCTTGGCCATTCTACTCTTACAGAAGAGGTCCAAGAGAGCAGGGATGAAGTCATCGCATGCTATAGGAATTACACTGTTGTTCTGTGCTGCTGAAGTCCTATAGCTGGTTCTTGCAGTGCTATCTGCCAGCAGTTCAGTAGTATTTGGGGTCTCACTACTTATTTCAATTAGGAGAAGAAATTAAGTTGTTGGGTTTTTTTAATTCCATAATCAAAACCTCTTTATGAGCTCAAATCCTCTTTATTAACCAAATCTAGTTTCTCTGTGCAGAGCAAGAATTGAATAATACCTGTGGCAACACCAGGTCCTATTGCAAACAACTGCTCGCCCATATTCTCTCTCCCTTTCTGTGTTATTTTCTCTAGGTTGGACTCTAAGCACACCTCTGGCTGCAGCTCAGATCCCTTGTTACCTTTTCTGTTTGCTCCCTTGACCACTCTGCTGCTCCTCTCACACACAGACACACAGAGCTGTACACTGTCCTGCTTTATGGTCAGAAATGCTTTTGTTAAGTTTTTTGCAGAAACTTGAATTTTCCAGTCACTGTAATGTCCATATCAAGTACATGAAATGGATATCAAGCTAAGAATAAGTTAAATGGCAAGACAATAAATGATTTCTTAATCTCTAAGAGCAGAAGTGATATTTTGACGAGTGTTCTTGTCAGGCTTTAGAGGATAAACGAACCCCATGAATGCTCTAAACATATGGAAAGTAAATATACATGCAAAAAAGTGGGCATATCCTCTAGTAAAAATCTGACTGAGAAACTGCATTGCCCTGCTATATGGAAACACAGTATGAATTTGTGGTCTGCTCCCATTAGTTTTAATCACAAAACAAGCAAATAAAATCAGCTGTTCAGACATGCTGAAATAACTTTAAGAGCCTGACAAATTTGCAAGGGCAATCACAGTTGCGAATCAGAAGTTATTTAAAAATCAAAGTACATCAGTCTAATTCAAGAGGCTTCCAGAGATCTGCTTTCTTATCTGTCTCCAAAGTCAGAAAAAAAATGAGTGTAATATGCTCTGATAACAACTTCCACGAGTTCCTTATTTGAATAGAAATAGCACAGGGATTGTCTCACTAAGGTGACTGTAAATCAAAAATGAAACAACAGTTTTAGCAAAGCCTCTGGGATTTGTATCAGCTGAAGACCGGGACATATCATTACAGCATACAAGCTGGCCATCAAGACAGCGTTAAATGAATCTTAAAAACTTCAAAAGAGATCCAGTTTACTTTCAGAAATGGTCAGTGATATACAGGATTCATATTCCTGTATTATTTTTACTATTATTTTATTACATGGTTCATCTAGGGTCAACTGAGACTCCAGAGCTCTCTGAAGCTGATCTGTGCCTGTTGCATCAGCTAATACGAGACCTAATACTGAGGAAAGGAAGCAATTTCTGCCTGTCCCATACCTGGGAACACATTTATTCTGGGGAGTGGAGTGCTGCTTGATAGGGAAGAGGGTATAGCACTGTGCTGCAGGCAGGCAGGTCTGGGGATAACTTCTCTAGAGCACAGCAATCTTCGTGCCCAAAAAGAAATGCTTTCAGCAACATAAAACACTCGTAGCAGGTACATCCTGCTTGGTTCCTGAGATACTACTCTGTGGTAACAGAAAATAATCCTATGTAAGCTGGAGGACAGCTTGTGGACATGGTCTCACATTTATGCTTGTATTCATATGAATCTGGTGAGCATCATAATTAAAAAAAGAAGGAGTGGGTGACACAAGTACACACATGGATATGGTATTCTCATTTGGAAAGGCCAGAAAACTGTAATTACCCAGAAGAAAAATATTGGGCCAAATCCAAAAGTCCTCTTTGCTCAAAAATATTCCACAAAGACAAAGAGAGTGTCTATCGAGGGATCACAAGCTGTGTCCCTTAACAAAGCTGAAATAATATGGCAAAGTAGCTTTATAGACTGGCCCAGTGTGTGGAGTTAGGGAATAAATGTACACAACCAAAACCAATATTGCTTACCAGTGGCTGAGAACCACAGAAGATACAGTTTTGGCTCATTTTTTCTTCTCTCTCTCTCTGTGACATCTTCAGAGCAATTACAGATAGCCATCCAGCAGAACATTTCAACACTCAAGAATTCTGCAGCCTTTTTGCAGGTCTGTTGTGCTCATGATGGGTACCAGAAAGAATGGTGGAAAAGCATCTCAAGATACCTTGTAATAAGTCACACTTTCACAATTTTAAGCAGCAGTTGGCTGGTAGGCTGAAAACAACAACTTGTTTTACCCAAACTGTGTTTTTGACCCACAGTTGTCACTTGGATAGATACATTGCACCATCAGTTAGTCCTTATGCCTGAAAAGAGTTTGGTCCCTCCTTCCCCGAGCCCTGACAGACAGGTGGACTTTTGCCATCAACCTGGGGGGAAGCTCCCCTCCAATTCCAGATACATGAAATTAAATCTGTAAGTTCTGGTTAGTATTGCCATTGCTGGCTTTCACAGGGTTGTTTAAAAGGGCTTTTTCCCATTGTTTTTCCAAGGACCTGCCCAAAAATGTTTCCATCCAAACCACCATCACACAAGACTCCAGCAGAGGAGCAAAGAACAATAGCACACAAGGTTCCAAGTTCAATAGCAATTTCAAGGATTTCAGCTGTCACAGTTAATTAGTGGCAGTTTCTCTCAAGCCTCCTTTGCTTAACCCCTGAAGGACAAGGCTTGGAAAACTGCTGGTGGAGAGGGCAAGAGAGGTCAAAAGACCAGTTTTGTAGGAGCCAAGAATTATGAAGAAAGCAAAACTAAAAACCAGAATGTATTGCAAAGTGAAAATTTCAGACAAAATGAGATTCAGCTTCTATTTACCCTTTAGCTAAAGAAAGAGGCGTGAGCCTGGAGGGTGGGGTCCGGAGCCTGGATTTTGGGCAGGGTTATTTTAGAAAGCTGAACATAGTCCAACTGTTGTTCCAGGGCAAGCACTTCCCAACTCTAGGGTATGTTAAAAAAATCTAGATCCTGATCTGAAATCTGTGGCTTGGGCTTGTTTCTAAACATTTCTTTTTCTTGCAAAAAATAAAAGACATCATATGGTAAGCCACTGCGGAAAAACACTGGAGCTCTGCTTCCTTACAGGAAACTACCTTGGCATGGCTCTCCTTCCAAAAGGTGTACTGTGGGTGTTAGATACAAGACTGAAAACCAGAAAAATTGGGAAATCCTATGTTCCCAAACACTGATGCACAAACCACTTCTAAATTATACACCTGAGCAGTTCCTGATTCCTCAGCATGGAGACCCCTGACACCCTGAGCAAGCACCTCCATGCAGACTGTGTCAGAAGATGCTGTCTGGGTGCAGCTCAGCTCTGTACAATTCTCTGTCATGGTGAGACTGGAGACCTGAGTCCTCATTTGTCACCAGTCCCCTACCAGGGTAGGATCAGGTCAGTCCCTTTGCCTGACTAGGGGAACAGAGCAGCCAGACACCCTCTCACCCCTCTGCTTGTGCAGAGCAGGAATCCATCAATCCACAGCCAGCACTGTCTCTGCAAGAAGTAGCCTCAGCTGGCTCTTAGCCCAGCTCACTTTATCCAGAACACACTGGAGGGCAGAGACTGTCCCTTACCACATGTTTCTGACACACTTTCCTCAGGGCCAGCAGTGCCCAGTCTTTGCTGACCCCGTACAACATGGCACTTTGCTCCCTCTGCCTCTATTTTAACACACTCACATCCTCTGAGCACAAATAGTGTCACAGATGGGAACAGACCAAAATTAGGGGTTGTCCTGTGGGAAATAACAAAGGTAGCTCAGTAGAAATCAAAGGTCTATTCAGAATATCAGCACTTTGGTGTTACCTGAGATGCATCACTTCTAGTTGCTGGTGGTATTTCTAAGCCTGTTGTCCATCTTGCAAACAGCAACAGCTGAAGCATGGATAAATCCTCCAGAGAAAACAAGAGGCCCTCACACTCAAGAAGAATGCTTGTCACAATCTCTCTGTGACAGCTCAGCGTTTGATATAAATGAAGGGACAAGCTGAGAGCAGGTGGAGATCTTCAGGCTAATTACCTTGAATAATTTGCCTGCAGGTGCTGTGCAGGTGGTCTGAGCCCTTAAGCACTGACCTAGGAAAAGCAACGGGAATCCTGCATCTGCCACGGCTCCCATCTGACCTGCAGGCCTGGGATGCTGAAGAAATCCAGATTCCACATTTTAATCCACGGTTCACAGTTTAGGCTTGTTTCTCTAAATGTTTTGAACGACGAGAAAGAAGTTTGATCACACAGAAAAGTTTAACTCTGTTCACTTTAGTAGCTTGCTACATGTTAGCTTTAAAATAACCCCAAAGTGAAGAACTTGCTTGCAGATTAGAACAGCATTCAGCAGCTATAAACTCAGTAGGCATTTAAAAAACAAACCAAAACACAGATTCCTTCCTGAGGCTGCAAGGCAGCTCGTGGGAGTCACACCCTCTTGAACAACTGCCCTCTGACATTTTAAGATGTTCTGGGGTTTTAGTTAGTGACAAACACTCTGCTTCCTCTTGAATTTCCTCACTTCCTCATGTGCTCAAATTCTTCTCCAGAAGGCTGACTTGAGGGGTGCTGTGACTGCATTAAGCTTTACAGCTATTTAACATCTCTTTATTTGAAGACAGTTTCTCAGGATGTATGAACCTTGATTTCTAAGGTGAAGTAGTAATTTATACTGTGAGAGCTTGATTCTTGGATTATCAGGAAATCTTATTTCTGGACATTCAGCAATATGTTATGAAATAAGGCTACCAGTCTATACTACATATTCTGCTGGTTTCTAAAATCAGATACAAGTCAGTGATAAACTTAGAGTTTTATCATGCATTTTTTAAAGTTGCATGTGCAATGCTTGGGTTTTTATCCCAAGAAGCAGTTATGAGCCTTTCCACACCCAAGAAACATGTTGGTCAAGACTCAATATGGGCTGATCCCAAATTTACCAAGACACTAAAGGCTTCACTCACATGTTCAGGGCCAAACTTCTGGGTGGCGATAGAAAAATACTTCCTGGGGAGTTCTCATTCAGATTGCAGAAGATTTCCTTAAACCCAGCATGGACTGAGGATGTGAATGTCCCCTCATGAATTTTAGGGTGAAGAAATCTGAAGTATTCAGAACCTAATTCAAAATTCACTTTTTCACAGAAGTTGTCTGCTGATATCAAAAGCTGAAATGCAACAAGAAGGTACAGGAAAGGATCAAAAGAAGTGCCTGTTCAAAGAGGGAAAAGGCAAGAGTATTGAAACCAAAGGAATTCCAGGCTGTTCAGCATATCTGAAATTCATGTTCCTCCTTCACAACTGGGAACCTGCCTTACCATAAAAGAAACCATTATTTTAGCACCCTCTTTGTGATATAAGGGGCACCCTGTGCACACAGCGAGCTAGGTCAGACCCAAGAGGCAACGGATTTTTAAGGTCTTTGGAGAGAAGCTGGGGTTTTGCTTTTGGTGCAGTTACAGGACAATTCTGTAGCATGTAACTTTTAAAATAATAAATCCATGGAGGCCTGTCACTGCTACTCTGTGAACATGTGGGTGTCTTGTCACCTCCCTCGGCCCGGATGGTTTCAGGGTGTTTCCGTGAGGAGAATACACTGAGCTGTAGTCAGTGCCACTCCACTGCCCTTCTGTTTATTTTTAGGAAATGCAAACTGATCCCCATGTGGCAGGACACGGTGGGATCAAACAGCAGGAGGCTGTTTCTTGTCTCACCCTTTAGGCCCTGTGCTCACTACCACGCTGCCCCAAAGCTTTTGTTCTTTGTTCTTTTTCGGGATGTGCCTTGTGTTTGCTTTATCCCTTGCTGTTCTTGCCCACTCTGCCCTATCAAATAGCATCGGCCTCTTTATTATAGGAAATAGAAATGTCCTGGGAATGTCTTGATATCCCTCTAGCCTCACAACTCGGTTTTTAACCATTTACCCTATGGGGTTTTTGCTGATTTGTTTTTTTGAGGGTTTTTTTTGTTTGTTTTGTTTTGTTTTTTCAGATGTCACTAAATAAAGGAGCTGTTACACAACAGAAGAAGGGAAGACAGCAGTTACACCACCACCACTAACCTGAGACCAAACATGCTGTTTGAGAACATTTTCCAGGGGAACAGCTTCTCCTGCTTCTTGCTGGGTCCAAGCAGAGAAAAGGATCCTGAACAGATTACAAATGGCATAAGCATAACCAGGCAGTCACTACTTTTTGTCATGATGTTTTCATATCGTGAGCTCTGTCTGAGCTCTCTCCGATGCAAACCTCCTGGGGGATTTTTAATCTTCCTGCTTGTTTTTGTTCCATCTGTCTTTTCAGAGAGTCCCTGAGGAATATTTATTTTTTCTTTGGAATCTGCTGTCTCTTTCATAAACTCTTTCTCACTTCTCCTATAAAAACACACCCAGGACAGAACTCCTTCCAGTTTCCAATTTAATTTGATTCCTGAGCAGTTTATACCCAGTTGTTTCCATGCTGTGGTTGTGCCTTAACTTGAGTAGCTCTTTTCCATCCCTGGTGTGCTCCCCCACAATGTGTGACAAGTAAATTATTTCTTTTCAGGGCACCTCACATTTCTTTTAGTTTCAGGTGGGCTGCCTTGAGCTTATCACAGACCACTTATAAACAGTTTACGAGTTCCCCTTCAAAGACTTCGGCATGCGTCAGGATACCAGCTCGGTACAACACGCTGGACAAAAGACACGTACCACACAGCAGCCTCTTTGTTAGTGGATGGTGCATTTTCAGGCTGAAAGCCTTTAAATGAGTATAAGCCTTGTCCTGCACTAAGGGCAGGGCTTTTCTTTTCCTGTCTTTTGTATCAACCACTATTTTTCCAGATCTAATAAGGAAAGCCTGGCTGAATCTGCTACAGTATTCTGAACGGCATCTCTTCATGCAAGCAACAGCCATCTTTTAAAATGATTGAATTTAATTTTCCAGCATTCACTCAGAAACTGATGCTGTCATCTTATTTCATAGGAAGAACTTGCTGAAGGTCAGGGGCTTGACTGCAGGTTTAGTTAATCCATTTTCTCTGTAGTGCATAAAGCCTCTTCTCCTTTTGTTAGTAGTAAGTGGTAGAGGGATTGCCCAATGAGCCTGTTCCTGCCAGTACCTGGGCTACTTTTAACACCTATACCTCTATGAGATCGGGAAAATACATCCTCATTTCTTTTCAGAAAGTGTCTTAAACTGCTGTTTTCCCAAATTTAGAGGTACTGCCCCGTGCTGGCACTAGTCCACAGACAGTTCTGAGAACTTAGTTGCACTCCACTTTTATTTTCAGCCCTTTGCTCCCCTCTGCTGCCACCTATGATAGCCATGTTTTACAATCATTCTTCATTGTATAATATTCTGCTGTTTATCAGAAATGCTCAGTAGGCAAGCAAGAATCCATACTTGCTCCAGAAAAGCCCCAAACTTCTGTGCAGGTCTCAACCATGCTGCACTTTTCCTCTCTTGGAAACCAATCTCAGGAGGAAGTTGCTATGATTGCTTCTGTCCCTGGAGGTGAAAAGAGTCATGCAGTGCAAGTGGGGTGCATGTACCTGCCCTCCAAACCCTGAACCATGTGTTAAAAAGGGAGTTTCCACCAAACTGTTGTGAACACCTTTCCTCACCCTGGTCTAATGAAATTCAGAGTGGTCAGTAATTCCTTTACTACATTGGCTAATCAGTCATTGGGCTCAAACCCCCCAGATTCAGTTTGTGATCCCTGCTTAAGCCCTTTTTGGACAGATTCCCCCATTACTGACAGCAACCAAAGACTCGGGTTTGGATCCCTTGTTCTCTACCTGTTGTCACATGCCTTTGTCCATTGCCTGTGCATGCTCCCAACAGTTAGGTTCAGTTGCCATTGTTTCTCCTCTCCTGCTGTTTGACTGCCATGACCTAAACCTCCATGAGCTGACTCTGCAGCTTTTTGTCACCTCCTTCTCTAGCCCATGTTTGGGGAGAAGCTTGTCCTGGGCACTTCTGAAATTCTGTTCTGGATTATTTTCTATGGTTAAAAGCTTTTTCTGCAGCCAGATTTTTTTTTTTTTTTTATTAATTGCAAAGTGAAAAACTGTAACAGAACTATTTTTTCAGTGCAATTTTTCTTGTTTTACAGGGATTGAACAACGTTTCAAGTCACGAGCCACCAAGTACCCCCTCTCAGCAGCACTACATTCAGAATGACCTACTTGCATAGTCCTCTGTAAAAGCTGCTGCTGCCACTGCTTCTAATGAATAGCTGCAAAGACCAAGTCATGTTCTGTAAACCATTTCCACAGCCTCTTGGAGTGGCTTTTTTTTCTTTCACTGATACTGAGTGTCAAAGCCCACTTGTGAATTCATAAATAGACCCATTGCCAATTCATCCTGGAAGACCTCACTGTGCCAGGAACACACATTTCCTGTGCTTCTCTACCCTTTCAAGTAGGGCATCTCCTTTCCCTCCGCTTCAAGCTTTTGACTTTTCCCAGGCCAGCTTAGGTTAGTGGCTGGTGCCAGACTATATACCAAGGATTTGTACAAAGTCTAGATAGTTAAGTTTTTTGGGGTTTGGGGGGTTTTTTTGTTGTTGTTGGTAGTTTTGCTGGGTTTTTTTAAATCAGGCAGTAAATCTTGCAGCAGCATCAACGCTGGGCTACTCAAGTTCATACAAACCCATCGATGTTCATCCTTCCCAGTCAACCTTTTAGATCACAACATTGAGCTAAACTGAAAAACCTTTGAGGATTCTTCCCCTCCCAGTGCAATTTTGCATTACTTGAGAAAATAAAAACCTCCTTTATTCGCACTTCTCAGAGTTACTGATAGGTACAGAAAAGTGCTACAAATGTCTTGTTTTAGCCAAATTCTCTAGCTGGCCCAGCTCCCACATCAAGAAGGCTGACTTTCCCTGTCCTCTCTGACCCTTCTGTCACCTTAGCCAGGCAATATTTCAGCTCCCAAAAAGCAATTGCAGAATCAGGAATTAATTTGCTGCATCATCATCTTCTGCATCACGAGGCACTATATAGCTGAAGGGTTATAAGAAAATAGATCAGCCTTTTTTTAGACTATATTTTTAGGCTTTTTCAGGTTACATCAATCTATTTTTAGACTAAAAAATAACCTTTTCACTCACCTTCTGCTGGTTAGTTCTGACAGCAGAAGGATTATTGAAAGAGATATATGTAGTCTATGTTGAGAAGTGAGTGTTCAGGGCAGCCTCTCATCATCCGTTCCAGCTGCTGGAACTCTTTGTCCTGAAGTTGTGCATGGGGAAAGGGCTTAACGGGAAAAGCATATCTGGCTGTAGCAGAGGAGAGGACCAGCAACCACCACATTTCCTTCCACATGAAGCTAAAGTAAAAAATGTAGCAGATAGGTGAGTTTAAATGTGTGCTGACATTCACTTGTCAAGAAAGTACACGGTGCTTCACGAGAAATGCTAGTTCCCATAATGCAGCATGATCTGAGATGAGACTGAGTTTTAGTTCAAAGTTTGAGTTTGCTTTTTGGAGAGGGAAAAAAAACCCAAACCACTCTAAAGAACAATGCAGCTTTCTTACCTGGTGTAAAATTTCTGAGCAGATGAAGTGGTAGCATATTAAACAGTACTTTAACATAGAAAAAGACACAGTGAGAAGCAGGGACTAGACATGAAAGCCTGGCAAATTCACATAAGCAGCTCTGCTCACACATTGAAGGGGGGCCCTTAACCCTTGGAGAAATCCTCGGTGGGCAGAGGTGGATTGGTTTGTGTCTTGTCATCTCTTCAGATGAGGGGATGGAGCTTGAGGTGGAGGTAGAGGACAGTTACATTTTAGGCAAACACAACATAAGCTTTAGTCATATGTGAGCTACTTGACTCAGAAAAGAGGTAAAAGTGGATTAAATTTAATAACCCAGACATTAGAGTAGATCTTCAGGTCCCTCTGGACTTCAGCCTCTCTGTTCAGATATAGTCAAGGATTTTCTGGGTTAGAGACAGTTTTTCCAGTGAAGCACCTTGCTTGAAAAATCATTTGGGTCTTTTATTCCTTTGGGACACAACCCAAACACTGCTTTTCTGGACCTGTCCACTTTGCTCTTTTCTTTTTGAGGACCTGGCAGGGAACATATAACCCAGTAAAGGCATTGCAGGGTGTTGGAGTTCTCCCCGTTCCTGTCACAGACAGCCTATTATGTACTATAAAAAAAAAAACCCAAAAAACAAAAACCCACAGTGAAAAGGGAAATGAGCATTTTATAATTAAGACCCCTTAAATAGTTTTCCTGGCTCCATTTTACAAAATCTTGAGTCACCCTGGCTCAAGATGGGAGGAATCAGTCTTCAAACCTGCAGGATATTATCTGACTTTGAAACACTTAGGAAAACTCTCAGCCTATTTGGAAAAGCAAAATCTTCCATGATAACCAAGGAGAGGAGGTTATCTCTCCTTACTGGGAGGAGAGAAGTGTCCTAAACACCATTGCCCTCCAGATTAACTCCTGCTCTGTCTGTGTGGCACCCTGTGAGGCTGCTGGCACCTCAGACATCTCATACTTGTTTCCAGAGCCCCCCACCGCATCCCAAGTAACCTCCCCAAGGGCTAAAGCCCTCTTTCCCCTATTAATGCAAGACGATGTAACACACAGTCCTACATCAGCAACGTACACATGGATGCACAGCCCTTCTCCCACGCCTCCCCTCTGGGACCACAGCCATGGTGCTGGTTTCAGGCTGTGGGAGGGAGAGAGGGAACACAGAGGTTTTCCCCTTACCAGCCATAGGGTGTCACAGAATCCCAGCATTGCCTTGATTGGAAAAGGCTTTAAGACCATTGAGTCCAATCATGAACCCAACACTGACAAGTCCCCAACTAACCCATATCCCTCAGCACTGTGTCTACACGACTCTTCAATCCCTCCAGGGATGGGGACTCCACCACTGCCCTGGGCAACCCCTTCCAATGCCTGAGAACCCTTTCAGCAAATAAATTCTTCCTCACATCCAATCTCAACTGCCCTTGGCACAACTTGAGGCCATTTCCTCTTGTCCTGTCACTTGTTCCTTGGTTGAACAGACCCATCCCCACCTCTCTACATCCTCCTTTCAGGGTTGGGGAGCATGCTTTCTCCTGGGACATCTTTGACCATAGGGGTTTTGTTGGTGGCACAACCTCATCCTCTCTAAGCAGCACAGTGCCACCACTCTGCTCTTTGTTGGGAACCCCAAACACCAGTCATCCCCCAGCAGCATGAGGTGCCAGCAGGATTATGGTTCTGGGTTCATGAGGCAGAATAGATCCTGTGGTGCTGTGCTGTGACAGCAGGAAAGCCACCCTGGGCAGCCAGGGCTGGGAGGTGGGAGCTGGCTGTGTCTAATGGTCCGGCATCCAGATCACCAGCAACTTATCACTTACATTTACATAGTCACCAGTAACACAAGACTTGGCAGCTCTTCCAAGATGAGCAGAGATTTGGAAGGCAAAGATATTTTTCATTCCCAAGCATTTCCATCATACCCACTGGGTATTTTTTATTGTATTCTGCAAGCAGAATGAGGCAACCAGAGGTGTGTAAAAATGGTGGAAAAAAACACCCTCCTCAATCTGACACAATTTTTTTACCATGTGCTAGAGGCTGGCTACATCCTCTCTTAAAATGTGAGTTTCCTTCATTATAGAAATACTTTAATTTTTTTTCCTTTAAAAGCCCATGGAATGTGGACAATGAACAATTTCACATTTAGAAGCCAACTTTTCATCAGGGCTTATCCTTTTCATTTGGAAACTGGCTCATTTAAGCTGGAAAATTCTGTGAAATGTTGCAATAAAAAAGGCTCTATTTTTGCATTAGCTAAAATATGCACACACAGAAACCCAAGCGATACAAAAGCAAGCAAACAAAGAGGTGCCCAGCCCGTAAGCTCCAAGTTGCTTAAAATTTCTTATTCCAAGTACAAACACCACATAGATCCTTGCCATCTCTAATAATAATGTGAGCTGCCACCCAACAACAGCATAACATTTCCACTAGGCATTATATTTTTCCCTGTGCAACATAATTTAGCGAATGTGGCTTCAGCTGCCTAAATGTCATCTCAGTCTGTTGCAATCTGCTGTAAATTTTCAAGATACTAGTCATATGTCAGAGACTCACAACAGTTTCTGGATTTGCTTTAGGACTAAAATGTTCCTGGGCAAAAACAATTCACTAAGGAAGAAACCCTATCCTCTGGGGTTTTTTTTCTGATTCCCTAGAAGTAGCTTCTCACTGATTTTTTTTTCCCCCTTTCTTGCCTACTTCTGTGCATACCATTTTACTTCATAAATCAGATCCACCCTAGTCCCAGTGATCAGAAATCAGAGTATCTTGCTTTCCTGTATTGCAAAGTAGAGCAGTAATTGCACATACTGTTTGAGGAAAAAGGAGAATCCTAATCCAGGATAGGCTTCTGGCCAAAGCAGCTCAGATTTTCCATCTCATCTGCAACTGAGACATGAAAAGCGCAGGTTGGGACTGGGCAGCAGCCTCCAACTGCAGAAGCTCTATTTCTGGCAATATCTTCTTTACAAAGTTTGTGTGTGTGACTGAAGTTATGGCTTTCAGACCACATACAGTAAAAACAGGTACAAGGATACATTCAGACATGGAATCAAAGTTTGAGGGAAGGGTAGGTATTTTTACATCCATATGAAGCCCACATATACTTGCTGGTGGGTATTTATAGAGCATGACTGCATGGACTCCAATCTACAGTCAAGAAGTGGGATAAGTTACATGAATTCAGTGCTGCCAGGTCAACATAATTTCTTTTCAACACCATGACCAAACAGCTTTGCTTTTCACACCTGTAAAATGGGGATAATACTTATCCCTTTTACAGGGGATAATGTTATAAACATTAGTTAAATTATTTGTGAAAATACTTCAGACAAGCACCAACTCCTTACTGTAAAATAACTTTATCTGTATTGGCTGGTATTAGCCAGGAGGAGCTGAAATCTAAACCAGGAGAGTGCGGGAGAAAGGAAGCATAATTTCCTGCTGGTATGACGTACTCTGCAAGCATGACTAAGAATAAAAAACCAAGGGACCTTGCAAGAAATATTTTTCAAGCTGCTTCCCCCCAGGTTGTGCCCATGCAATGCCACCATCCTCAGTAAAGGCATTCCTCATGCAGCCAGGGTGAGAGGAGAACCCAGTCCTTTCATCAAAAATTAATTTTCCTTTAAAATAAATAAATAAAAAAATTCCTTAATTAAAATTCCAGAGGATCTATGGTGCTGTCTGCCAGCAACTCCCTCCTATCTCATGTGCCCGTGCTGTGGGCTGTTGTCCCCTCTGGTTGCAGAATAAATCAGAGGAGCCACCATGATACAGCTGAGAAAGCAATGGAAAATCCAGCCAGCCAGGAAGCTTTTTCTACTTGGTTTCTGTGAAGTTCTCCCCATTTGGCAAGCTTTGTAAACTCAGTAGTGGGAACTGAAAAGGAAAAACCATCACGTACAATTTTTTCTGTGGCTTACAAAAGTGAAATAAATCAAGAGATAAAACAGCAAGGCATCTATGATACAAGATTTGGGTTGTGAATGTTTAAAGCACTTAATCATTGTCCCTCTGGCTTCTGGTTCTGGTTGCTGGGACTTTATTATTTTACCTATTTTGTAAAGTATAATCACTTCTATCTCAAGAATTTTCTGGCTGTGTTCCATATTCCCCTTTCCCTGTTGGTGTCACCATATTTCCCCTCTGCATGACTTGGATAAATCTCCATAATGCTGTCCCTCTGTCCCTCTTTTCTACCTTCTGATTTATCCTGTAAAAATCGTCCCCATGACACTGGTGAAGTCCCCATTGTCACCAGCGGGGCCAGCCTTGCCTCTTCCTTATTACAACCTTTTGCTGCCTCATCAGGTGTCTCTGAGCCACAGTTCTTCTGCTCAGGTAGACGGGCACCCCCATATCCCCCCACCCACGGGGCAGGCAGGAGGTGAGCTTACCATTTCCACCACAGTCCTCTCCACCCATCCACTGTGTGACAGTACACCCCCTTTTCCACCTCTTCACCCACTGTGATGACAAGTGATGTAACTTAGGTTAGCGTGGGAGACCTGAGGAGCCACCAGGTAAAGCTGAAGCTTCACCAACCCCTGGTCCTGGCAGCCTGCACAGAGGGGACATCAAAGGCTGAAAGAGGGGCCAGCAAACGGCCCATTCTGTATTGGCAAATTGGTGGAAGACCTGAAAATAAACCCTGCTGCCTCATCTTACTCAGTGCCACAGGGACTCCACTGTCTCCAAACTCAAGGTACCACAGAGGCCGTGCAGGGACCCTGCCCCTGGTAGGTCTCTGCTGTTAGATCTTAGCTACGGCTGCTGAATTCTTATTAAATAGCTGAGTTTCCTTTAATCTTTTTCCAAAACCAGGCGCTTAAGCCTTACAACAACATCTCCTAGGAACTTTCAGGTCTCCTTTGGGGAGATATTTCTTTCTATTGAAGGGAAAATTTCCCAATAACTCTCTTCTGCTGCCAGGCGCCGAGACCAGAGGCAGCGCCGTGCCGCTCCCTCACCATTTCCCAAGGGACTCGCACATCCCAGGCTGTGCCCTCTGCCTTTAGTTTCCTGTTCTCGTTCCAGCCTGTCTGCTTGAATTCATTCAAATGTGTAAGGTAAAAAAACCTCTTGGGACCGTCTGTCCCGTGCTGCACCCACCACCGTAAAAACTTTGGCTGCCGCACTACTGGTTCTTATCAGCCATCACACCTTAAAGTGCAGAAGGTGTGTCTAATGTTAGCCAGGAAACGTCGCGGTGAAGACCTGGACTTTTTCAGTTAATCGGTATTAATAACTTCCTATGTTTGAAGACAGTCCATAGGAAATGCAGCCTGACTCATCTACCCTGTAATTAGATGAACTCCTCGAAAAAGTGCAGGTGGCTGCACCACAAAGGCACGTCAGCCAAGGTGCAGAATATGCTTCCGACCAAAGGGCAGATAATAGCAGCAATAATTTCCTGCCACTGATATAATATAAAAAAGCAGTATTTCTGACAGATTTGGCATCTGGCTGAGGCTGGAAACTCAAGCGGTCATTTTTTTTGTCTCTCTCTCTTATCTCACTCAAGGGAAATCTGTAATGTGCACAGAGCCTTGATTTATTTTTTACAGTCTCACAAGTTACTGGCAAATAATTATGTAGAGAAATTTCATTAAAAGCAAAAGATATTCAGGTCTATTTGCTCTTTAGATTATACCTAGACTGTGAGTCTTAGCAAAGATATTTGTTTCCTGTGTCCTTTTTTCCTGCCAAGTTCAGCCATATATCACTTTTATGTATCTGAAAGCCGCGGTGTAATGCAATATGAAGCCATGAATGGGATAAAGTTACATATTCTCCATTGATTTTCCATTGTATCCATTATCTTTAATGCTGGAATGCAGGTTAGTGCGAGGGCCGGAAGCCTCCGCACCTCCGTGCTGACTGCTGCCTTATGAAAACCCTCCCCTGGGGGCAGATAAAATCAGCTGCAAGTTGCAGAGAGGAGACAGGAGTCCCCCAAAGTGTCCGGCTTAATGGGGGAAGTGGGTGGCTGACCCGTCTGTAGGAAAGAGAGAAGGAGAAGGTAGACTCAGGGAGGGGGACATGAGGGGCTGGGAGGAAACCAGAGAAGGGCTGGAAGTGAAGGCAGGGGAAGGAGAGCACAGCAGATCTGCCTCAAGGCTCCTTGGCAAGGGAGAAATGCTTTTTGCATGTGTAACAAAGGAGGAAGAGAAGGAGATTTGCAGTCCATGATGCTGCTGTGACGCTGTTGTTCCCTGCTGTAAAGTCCCCCGGGTACCACCAGCACAGCCGCCCAGGAGGGCAGCAGCTGAGGATGCTCAAAAGCCATTGCCCCCCAGTCCTGAGTCTCGTGGAAAGCAAACCCAGGGCTCCCTGCCACTGCTGCTCAACCCCATGGGTCAGGACGAGCTGGGAGGTCGTTTGCAGGCAGCACTGGAGCTTGCCACCATGGAGCTCAAGCCAGAGTCTGAGCACTGTAATTCAGGAGTGAGGAAGATGAGCGGGACAGGAGGATGCAGCTGTATGGGGAAAGCAGGACAGAAAACTGCCCCAGTTGCGCTGGGACTCGATGTTAACACTAGCTCTCTAACAAGCTTCTCAAATCACATTTTTTAAGGCCATGTGTTAACAGAAAACAACTGTGCAAATTTAGCAAGTTCCAGCACCACTTTCACCCTCGTTACGTCTGGGCCGCAGCAGTAAGAAACACCACTGCCACTTAATTTTTCATTCCTCTCACAGAGTTAGAGCGGTTAGTCACGCGAGTGCTCGCCTTGGACGATCCCACGCAAGCAATCCCAGCAGGATTTCTCCCTGTGTGACTAACTGCTCCTCCCAGGAGGCTCAGCTCCCCATCGAGAAGGCAAAGGACTCCCCATTTTAGTGCCAGAGCTGTCTGTAATCTTAACTCCACAGTCACCGCTGCTGCCCTTGTAATGTATTTTTAAGATCAAAATTCTTCTGCAGGACAAGTGACCTGTTCATCTTCCTCTGACCTTTACTGCTCTGGCTACTCCTGTTGACATCTGAGACTAATTTGTGATCTATGAAACCGAGCTGTGACCAATACAAAAAATCTTTACGGAGACCCTGCCAGGTTGATCAGCAGGAGTTTCTCGGGAAAGCTGCTCAAGAAGAACCAGCTCTGAGTGACTCCTCAGGACAACATTTCTGGAACGGGCATCTCAGCCCAGTTTACCTTGAAGCTCGCAGCCTCGCTTCAGCTATAACTCTGGGGACAGACGTAGGGACCTTAATGCAAGTTTTCCTTCAGTTATTTGTCCTGGTAGAGAAGAGGCTCAAGCCAACACGGAACAAAACCTTTCCAGCTAGAGCAAGAATAATCTGGTACCTTGTTTTGCTGTTTTAGCAGGAGGAGAGCGTGCGCCAGGCTCCCTCCCCTCGCTCTCTGTGTGTGTACGTGCATGTGCTGCGCAGCAGGACCCCTTTTCTCATTTAAACAGCCAATTAAAGCCTACTTTGGCACTTAGCACATGACATCGACTTGCAGTACTTAAGCTGCCTAGCACAGTGTGAATTTAATTTGATAAAGGGGCAACTAATAAAGATCTTGGAAGGCTGGTTAAAGTTCATTAAGTCTTTCCTTTCAAGGTACACTTCCCTCCAGTGCAAAAGCTTGCCTCTATTTCTATTTTTTTTTCTAAAGCTGTGTTATATCCTGCCACCAGAAAAAGGTGCCTGTGTCACATCTCAACAGGGTATATTTAAAGTCTCACTGTCAAAGTCATGTCGGGCTTTGGTTCTTTGCCCAGAAATGTGCAGAAAGAAAAAAGAAAAGCCTCTTTTCCCAAGCGTGGAGCGAGGAGTGCAACGTGGGTTGGTGCCCACAGGCTCCTGAGAGGAGAATTGGGCTTCTGTCACACTGAGCTGCATTCATCCTCCATCTCTTGAGCCATCCGTAATTCCAGATGGCTTTCATAAACAGATGAGGAGGCTCCTCTGAGTTCACTGGTTTAATGAAGCCCGTATGGCTGACTCCTGTAATAAGTATTTAATCACACTGATGAAAATAATGTTTAAAACTTCCACCACACACAGTGCTGGTCCCTGCACAGCCGTGGAGCTGATAACACAACATCACAGCCAAGGAACCTCTGTCTTCCAGAGCGTCTCCAGGTGCCTGCCATGACTTTCATCAAGGAGCTATAAACTCACACACACATTTGGGCATTGCCACCTCTAACAAGGACCCGTTCATCTTTGAAAATACTCATCAAATCACCTACAGAAGCACCACAAAAGGAACTTTTTTTAAGCTCCACATTCCCCATGCAGCTGTTTCAGAGGTCGCTCAAGGGTTAACACTTCAGTGTTTATATCTCCTCATTAGTTTCATTTTGTGCTCTCAAATGCTCATGCTTAGAAATTTGCAGAGTTTAAGTGGTCTCTGTTCATAAACAGGGAGATGTCACAATACCTTGCAAATACTGAGGTATCTTAGGTGGAAATCCTTTCTCTCATCAGCAGAAGTCATTGTCAATGCCATGAAGAATGTGGGCCATCATCATTTCCAGAGCATGGGCCTAAATGAAATCCTGTAAATCCACACGGCAACTGGTAGTCCATCCAATTTCAGTACATTTTAAGCTAGCTGCAAAGAGTCAGTCCTCCTGCTCTCCTGTAGACCAAACTCATAGCTGGTGGTCCTTTCAGAGCCAGATGTATGCAGAGGGTGCAGGTGACCCTCCCTGGGGCAAGGCTGGAGGCCTTCAACCTTTCTTATGTGCTGTTGCCACCCAAATAGTCCCCTGAGCAGGCTACAAGATTCAGTGTCAAGATCTGAACTTATTCCTTGGGGGACAAGGTCCATAAATCACTACCCTGGAGGGTCTGAGAGGGCTGGAAAAGCAAACAGAGGTCTGAGAATGAGAGAGGGCACCTTGCATGGGATGTAGCACTCAAACCTGAGAAGGTTTGAGATGCTCTGTCAGGCACTGAGTCTGTGTGAGAGGCTGAAACAAGAAACTTTAACTCTAGGACTGGATTCATGTTGTCATGTTTGTTCTCACCTTTACAGCTGGCTTCATCACCGTTCAACACGTGCAGTCACTTCTTCTGAGGGCTCTGGAAAAACAAAGATGATGAAGCCACAGGCAGAGGGAGGTATCTCTGTTTTCGTTTGCATGGAATTTTGTGGATCAGTCCAAATTTTGTTGGGCAGAGGTTTTTTTATCATCAGTTGAATTAGATTTAATTCTAAGTGTTGGGGACAGGGACACTTGAAGAGCTTTGATTTGTAAGATCAACTTTTCCAGATTCTAGAAATGTTGAAAGCTGAATGCATATTTGCAGCATGTTATCAGTTACAAGATTGCTTACAGCCTGATGGAGAAAAGGCTTATTTTCTGACATGGGACGAAAGAAAATCTTTGCTTTGTGTCATTAACAGTTTCCTTTTGTAAGCAATTAATTGTTCAAATCACTGAAATGTAGCACAGTGTTCATGGCTTGAGAAACTGGGTTTATTTTCATTTCCCTCACTTGATTTTACAATAGTCAGTTTTTCACTCCTAAACATGCACATATGTTGAAGAGTTATCAGAATAGGCTGAACAGAAAGATGACTGTGATTCTGGGATATGAATTATGAACTGTGCCCAGGAATTTCTGATTGACTGAAATGCCCTTCATGCATAGTAGGTGCTGCTATAAATAGTTGTTCCTTGGTGGTTAGCGTTTTCCAGATTGGGAAGTCTTCTGGTTAACTTTGAATCATATTGCTGTGGCACCTAGATCTACACAGCTCCAAATAACTGGAGCATTATGGTCTTTCGAGGCTTGGTAACAAAATCCAGAGTTCACTTTATACAAGTGCTTCATCCTGGCATTCATGAGCTTGTGAATTCTGGAGCTGCAGGATCCAACTCTGTAAGTGCAGGAATTCTGCACCCCGTCTCATATCTCACTTCAGAGCACCTAATTAAGATGTCATTGTGACTTTTCAGTAGAGCACCTTAAATAGAAAAACACTGGAGAGGTCTCAGTTTCCTTGGATATGACTTCAAACTCTAGAGCTACAGAACACCAAAGAGAGAGCTTAATGCCTATAAATCTTGCAGCATGAACTGATTCATGAGTCAGACAAAGCGCCCAAGCCCCTAAGAGTCAGGAGAACAACTCTTTAAAATACAGTCTGCTACTATTGCTGGAAACTTTAACCCACTGGCTTCACACTCAGAAGGTTTAAGCTGCAAATGGCAGGAGAGGATTTATGTGTTCCTCTGAACAAAATATGTCAGGGTAGGAAAACTTGACCCGACAGTTTTGAGACATGCCTGCCATAAATAACCAATTGATTGGCTGACTCGCAAAGCCATTAGCAGGCGTGAGGTGCCTGCTGAGGTTCAGACACCGCATAAAATGCTGGAGGTGCCAGCAAAATGGACACGGCAATTGGCCATGCCGTCGTCTTCCAGCAGACCGCTGAGGACGGCTCGTGAAAAATGGAATGGCTTTCATCTTGCTGGTTTGACACCACAGCTCTGGTAGGGGATTGTGCGTGGGATCTGGTCTGTCGTGGGTAAAGGGGGGAAAAAAAGAGAGATAAAATGACCACTTTGTACTTGAGCAGTAAATCATCTGGAGGAGTAAAAGTATTTCAAATGACGTTGGAGATCCTGCTTTGACAGTTGCAGACCATGAGTCTTTTCTGCTGTAAATCACCACAGCTGCCAAGTGGCACTGGTTGGTCTGAGCTAATGGGCTTTCCACCCCCTGAAAAGTGGCAGCAGCAGTTATAGGAGAAGGGAATTTGATGACTCAGATCCCAGGCTGTCAGGTGAGAGGACCAGAGGTTACGTTTTACTATCTGAGAATGGGTCATTTTTACCTTTTCCCTCCATCCCTTCTCCCTCCCAAGGGATGCACACGATGCGCCCATCTCCACTCTCCTTGCCACAGCCACGCTTTCTGGAGTTGAGTTGATCTTTTTGCACTGTCCCACTCTGATGGCAAGGGAAAAGGTAAGAGCAGTGGAAGTCCCCTGGAGCTCTGCCTACCAAGTCTTTCATTTTGGAGAAGATAAGGCAGTGGGAAGCAGAGCAGACATGACGATGGGCCTACTCCAGACATGATGATGGTCTTCTCCAGACACTCGTTTATACCAGTCATCTCAGACATACACACCGTGCAACTGAGGAGGAATCTGGGTGTAAATGGCTACATAAACAGCAGCGTAATGATGAACCAGAGCCAGCTCCTCAGGGAGGCTGCAGCTTTGAGCATTAGCTTTGAACAAGCATGGATGGGGCCTTGTTCCAGTGTCAAATATGAGATGAGAAGTGACGGCTGGGAGATAAAAGACAGGTAGGAAGAACGTGGGTATGTGAAATTTGATTCAATCTGATCCTGCTCAGAGTCTCAAGTTCTTTCCAGGCTGTTCCTGCTCAAGGAGATAGTGGGCTGTCTCACAAGGACCAGCTCCCTTGGTGGGTATCTCCTCCTGAATTAGCCAGATTGCCTCTTGTACTGGCTTTCAGAGGAGTGTGAAAGTCCTCAGTCCTGGCACTGACACCACTCAAACCCATTGGCTCTTTTAGAACCAGAGGATTCCTCCACTATGTAGGACTTGGTTTCCCCAGAAAGTTTTTCATTTTATGAATTAGATTTAACAGCTTTTTTTTTTGCTTTTTTTTTGCCTTTTTTTTTTTTTTTTTTTAATCCGGGGAGCAAGGGCCCACAAGGGAAGAACTGTTTACAAATAATTGCATTTACACAGTATGCAAATATGCACTGGCCAAGTATTCACTTGCTGCTGCCCAGGTGGTTTCCTGATGGCTCTTAAACCATCAGAACACGAGCAGAGGATTAATCTGCTTTCAGGAATCTGGCCCTATTCCTGTGAACTACAAGACTGTACAAGTGTGACTGTGTCTAAACTCTCACTAGCTAACCTCAGGTTTTATTATAGTACCTATAATATAATAATTATTTATTATTGCTGTCCCAGCAATGTCTTTCAAAGAGGCAAAAATATCTCAATCTCCCCACCCAGTTCTAGTCCCTCCATTTTAATGCCACCGAGATACATACCTGTATTGTCAGAAGCATCTGCTGGAACAAACCTTTCAGCAGAGCAATGTGCAGGATAACGAGCATCACTGGAGTGAAGATCTCATCCACACTCAGAGCACTGTCCCCAGAACTCATGACATTGCTTTAGTCAACGCTTCGAAACACCGAGGGATGGCATTGCTGGAGGCTGCTATTCATGACTCCATGCTGGTTTGGCCTGTGGTCCCTAAAACTGGAAGCTGAAGTAACAGATACAGGGAAAAAAAAGAAATCAGCTAAATATTTCCCATCTCTGGAATATGGAAAGATGAAGTGTTGACACCCAGGTCAAATGGGGTGTCTCTGCTATCAGAAAGAAAAAGGAAGAGAAGGTCAAGGGAGAAGGGCTTTGTGTCTGGAAAACAGAGTAAACTGCTGCCAGATACTTTGAATTGATTCTCCTTTTATTTTTTTAATGTTCTTTTTCTGAACTGAAATCAGCTTTAGGCAAGGAATTGGAGGCAAGAAGCAGTTGGGATCTCGCTACTGTTTTGCAGGCAGTAGTTCCTTTGAATTCATCAGCTTTTCATATAAATTAGAGAGATAAGAATGATCATGTTTAATAAGAACAGAAGCTCAGCATCTCATCTCTGACAATAGTCAGTAATAAATGCTTTGGAAACAAGTAGGAGAAAGGTAAGAACAGTTGTCCCACACCCAGCCAACTTCTATCTCACCGTAGTTTAGGGCCTTCTGAAGGAAATGTTATATCCATGTGGCTCCTGCAGTGAACAGGCACTGTTTGTGCTGTTTTCCATGTGTTTGTTTAATCTTGTCCTTTGAAAGCTTTAGCCACCACAACATCCCTGGCGAGGCATTCTGAAGCCTGTTAGAAAAGTTGTTCCTTTTGCTTCCTTTAACCTCAGTGTTGGGCAACTTCTTTAGGCACCATCTAGTCCTGGTTTTATGGAATAAAGTGAATAATGGCCCCATGTTCACTTCATAACTACTAAGGGCTCAATACATGTCCCCTCCTTGCTAACTTCTTTCCAAGAAGCATCTTACTATCTTTGAACTCCCCATTTTTTTGAAACCTAACACTACATTTTGTACAAATATTTTGCTGCAGCAGAGAAAGGACTTGATTTTGGAAGAGTCATTTTAATACACACCGTGCAAGTGTTTATAAATACCTACCTGCACACAGACACGGCGCTTGTCAAAACACATTCAAAGGATACCTAGGTTCTTTCGTGTGTTACATAGTCAGAGTGAAAATAACCAGCTATATTTAACCCAGATCCAAGCCCAGACTAAATTATTTCAAAGGTCAATTAAAGAACAGAAAATCTCACTAGCTAAGAGACAAAAAGCTCCCATTCGTCTGCAACTCCAAGAGATTTAACAGAGCTAAAGTGTAGAATGAGAAACTGTAATTAAGTACAATTTCACATTAAAAAAATCATTGACAACTCCAAGTTGCTATACCTGCCAAGACCTGAATTCAGATGACTGCATTTGGCCTACAGCAGTTGATGGAAACTCCATCACTCACCGCGCTGATGTAGTTGTTTGGAAACCAACGGCTCTTGGCAGAGAAAACACATTTCAGCTTCTGTTGAATGACTGCACATATGATGAGCAGAAGAGGAGATAGACCAAGAGCCGGTGCTCAAAATTGGATTATGTTTTGGCTGGTGCTTAAAGTTCAGGTCCGAGGCCAAGTGAAGGCTAGGATTTAGCCTGCAATGTAATCCTTAAATCACATGGGCTCTTCTCCACAGGTATTGGACTCAGTGGCAGAGACCTGGAGGTATTTTCTCCCTTGCGATTGTAAGTCCGTCAGTTTGGCAGGCGCCGCTGTGTTTGCTGCATTCCTGTTCTTTGGCCCTATGTGAGTCAGTTCTGGAAAACTCTTATTTGACCACAACTGGAAAAGAAAGAGAGAAAAAAAAAAAACAAAAAAACAGAGCCAAAACCCACAGATCAAATACGTAAGATGGGTTTGAACCACAAAGTTCAGTTTTCTACCCTGACAGCCTGCATGATCTCAGCTCAGAGATCCCAGTGCAGTCCCTGCAACAGCCACAAACAGCCAAAGGACCCCACTGCAATCACCCAGCCTGAGCCAGGCAGGTGACAGCAGTCCAACCAAGAGAGTGATGAACACAGCAAGCAAAATCCCTGAAGAAACACCAGGATTTGTTCTCTCTGGCTGCTTGGAAAAGCTATTTCCAGAACTTAACTCAACACCTTCCTTCAACCTCAGAACACTTCCTTGGGTAAACATAATCACCTTCCAGGTTTGGGCCATACACAGAAAGAGATCAGTCCACATAGGAATGATATTTAGCACAGGTCACAGTTTAAAATGCCATCAAAAAATATCTGGAAGGCCGTTCATGTTTCAACTTTGCCATCAGCCCTAAGGTGAGGACACCTCAGCGCGTCTGCTCAAGGCGTGGATTTGTGATGTGCCCCAGAACATTTGTGCAATAAGCAGAAACGAGGGCCCAGCTCCATTTCTTGTTTAGTCTGCGATTTCTTAACGTGTCCGACACACTGGGAACCCGTTCGAAAAACACTGATGGAAAACTTGGAAAGCAAATGGAAGTGAAGAAAAGCCCTCGGTGTAATTTTACAGGGTGTGAAAGACTTAAAGCAAGAAACACAACCAGATGCCACAGGGAAACTACTTTCAATTAGTTCTGCTTTGTGTTATACCTACTGATGAAAAATACAAACAAATTCATTCTGTCAACAGCTCTATCTATAGCATAATCCTTAAATGAACTCATCTGTCAAACTGGTCTTCTCTGGCAAAACACATTACAATCCCTGTTTCTCAGCTGTGTGAATCAATCATCTGTTTCACAAACCCATTGGTCAACATCTTAGGAACCCAATATATTTTTATTGCTCTAAACAAGCCAGTTGCAGGGCACCAACCTCACCACACCATCTATGTACAAAGTGATCATCTATGAGCAAATTCTGTGATTTCAGAAGAGCTATTGTCCCACCAGGGTTACATGGTAAGTGTGCCTGTCCTGGAATAAAAGCAAACCTCAACCTTCCTGCCCCAGCAGCGTAGGTGGGATGTGCTGCTGCTCACAGCTGAAGAAAGCAAGAACACACCAGATTTTTTTCTAGGTGGACAGCTTAGGAAGCAATGTTTGAAAGGACATAGATATTTCAGAAGATAGAGAGATATGTATGTGTGTGTGTGTGTTTTTAAGACAAAGCTAATGGCTCACACTGAAGTTGCAGCAGCAGAATGCCACCCAGCACAGACATCACAGGCAGTATTCAGTCGCATTTGCAATATTTCTCAGTGGTGTACGCTCCCCATGAATGAGGACCTTGAAGAGGGGGGTCCTTTCCCAGGGCTCTGAAGGCTGCTGCAGCCCAAAAGCACGCTCTCCTTCAAGCAATGGGATCCTATGAGAGGAAGACCTGCTCTCATTGCCGTGTTATTGATGGGAATATGCAGGTACAGCCATACTCCATCCTGGACGTACACAGGGATGGAGCTGTGGAGGTTTCCAAGGGTTTCAGTGGTACCTCCTATGCCACCTAAGAGGCAGAGTTGGTCAGGATGAGATGATATGTGCTGTGCTCTGCTTGAGTCACATCAGGATGGAGTGGTCAAAGAACACCTTTAGTCATAGTCACCAAGGGCTAAACCATGCCTCAAAGTCATCCTTGGAATCCTGTTTCCCACCAGGACTCACTCATGCTGTGAGCAGAGACTTGTGCAGTTGGTGCTTCTGGTTTTACCATACTGGTTGACAGAAAATCTACTAAAAGTGTAATGCAAACCTGGGTGTTTCTTGCAGGTGTATGAGCTTAGCCAGGCAAGCTACAGCAGTGGCTTTACCTGAGGCCACCTCGTGAAATGTACTGGGAATCCCTCAAAATAATTTATCATACAGATACCAGCACAGACATCTAAGGGATTTTGAGCAAAGCAGACATATCAAGGGCACCCCGATCTTACTGTCCCAGCAGTGGTACCAGCTCCTCTTGGCATTACAGGAGCAGCAGTATGCATCCAATAGTGCACTTGTTCGAGATAAATTTCCATCATCTCCCATGGATTTCAGTTACCTGGGATATTTGGGAAAATGTTTCCTCAAATCCTGGGTGCAAGAAGAATGGCAGGGGATTGTCCTCACCAACAATCCGATCTTACAGAGGTCTGTTATGGACCAGCTTAGATCAATGTGAAAATTGCCCAGAGATGTACCTGCAGGAAGTTGAGCAAGTTATGAGGCTTAAAAAGAAAATAGAACATTAACTTTTTAGCCACTTTTTGAACAATATCAGGGTTTATTGAAAGGCTGGGCAGATTGGAGAAAAGCAAGATACATCTTGCTTGGCAACGTACTTCTTCCAAGCTGAAGACATACCATGGCCAAACTCAAGGGAAGTGTGTGCCCACTCCAGCAGGTACTAAGTCTTTGCTGCAGGGGACCACTGAAGTGGCCCGTTGGTGCATAAAGATGTCAATAAAATTCACCGCAGAAGTCAGCAAAGGTGACAGGATTCATAGTTTGGTGTGGATTTTGACAGCTCAGGCATGCTCTGCCCAGGGTTTCCAGACCCAGCCAACCTCAGCAGTGAGCTTGGCAGCCCAAGGAGGAGGAAGGGAGGAATTCATCTGAGCTGAAACCAAAGTCAGACTTCCCTGAGGAACAAAGCCAGGGCTCCCAGACACCCATACACCAGGGGTATATCAGGGCAGACAGGTGCCTGGTATGGACAGCAAATTTTGTCAGTTAAATGTCTCCAGCACCAATACCCTTGGGAGGAATGAAAACTTGCCAGCAGAGCTGTCCAAAAAACAAATCAAACAAGGCATGTATCACTGGAGAGTCAAATAATCCCTGTGAGGCCACCAAAGTCAAGTTTGAGGAATAAAACCTCACTGCTTGCAGGCAGTGGCTGCCGAGTGCACGTGTGCTGTGGAACCAGCCTTTGGAAAGTCATCTGCTGTTCATCCACCCTAAACTCAAAAATAACCACCTCAAGTCCCCTGGCATCACCATGGAGAAGCAGCCCCAGTACCTCTCCTCTGTCAGAGGAACCACACACACACAACACACCAAGGCAAGCAGCAGAAGGGATGCACTTAGCTCTGCCCAGGACCTTGCTCCCTTCTTTATCAAAGGACCTGCTGTAATTCCCTGCCCTGCACCATGGGCTGAGACCATCTGCCCTCCTTACCCTCACTGCTCATTGTTCAACAGCTCATCTGTAAACCAAGGTGAAATATCCACTGAGGGCATCGCCAAACCCAAACACTCAAGCCCCTGAGTCAGCCCCACACCCTGCTCATGAACTGGCATTGGACACCAGGAGGTTTTTGACAAGGACACATTGGGTGTGCCTTCACTGGGCTTTCTGTGTCCCAGATCTGCTCTACAGTCACAAGAAGAAAAAGTATTTTTCTTTTCAAACATGAAATTCTGTCTGTTGACACGGCCTCAGAGCCTAAAGCCTCTGTACGAGTATCTGCTAATCCATGACAAAGTGGTAAAAATTGGTGATATGGACAGTTCTGCTGCTTACCCCAGGACTCCAGAGTCAGATTTTGGCACAGACACAGGATCACTTAAAAAAAAAAAAAAAAAATTCACATTAGTGCCATTAAAGAAGTATCAAACAGAAATTTGAACTCTGATGGAGATACAGATAATCTGTTCAAGGAAAGGTGAAAAATATCCTCAATGGTCATAGCATTTTCAGAAAGAAAAAATGATTATTTTGATGAGGCAGACACAAGAACTAACATCAAGTCCAGTCCTTGTTGGTCACTTCCCAAAAATCTCCGTGGTAAGACAGAGGGTGTCCAGGGGCAGATGTGAGGCTGGCTGTGGGGACAGGGCTACTATGAGGATGCTGAGAACAGGGGCAAAGTTTGGCTACCTCAAAAAACCCTTTGTTTTGTTGAGGTTTTTTGGCAAAATCAAAGCAGCATGATCCAAGGCAAACCATACAACCCTCAAAACCAGCTTAGATACCGACGTGCTCAGCATATAACTGAGCTCTCAGCTGGGAGCAGAGCTCCATGGGTGCCCGGGGCATAGCAAGCCCAGCCCGAGCCAAGGGATGGCTTTGGGGTGGGCTGAGGTCACCCACCGGGGCATCACCGGGCATGAGCTGTCCCCCAGCCCAGCCCCAAGTGTTTCCTCCTGCTCTGCTCACAACACATGGATGGACGGGCTAGGGGCTCACCCCAGCGAGGCGCAGGGGACCGTGCTGCAGAGCCCTTGCCCTTACTTACCATCAGGGCATTTGTGCTCCTGGTCCTTGCATCCCACTGTCCTCAGGGACCTGCCCTGAACACTTGTGCCCTTCACGCTCCTGGGATGGTGATTGTCCCCCCAAGCCCGGCGCTGGGACAAGCTATAAATATTCCTCCCACCCTTCCCTCATCACTCAAGCCCCTGGCACCCTGGCGGTGGCCGCAGCAGCCCATGGAGCAGCCCCAGGCAGGCGCGGGGGCACCACCTGCTCCCCCCTCCCAGCGGGATGCCCGGGGATGCTGGAGGCCCCGGGTGGGATGGGACATCCCAGCAGGCTCTCCCAGAGACACCGGCAGATTAGCAGCTCTATTTTTCAAGCTGATCCTCTCCCACCCCCATCCAACTTTCATTCAACTTACAAGAATTTCAGATAACTTGGCAGGACAGGCAGGACCTATATATAAACCCCAGTGGCCATTTCATCAAACAAACCCTGAGGAGCAAATGGCCTCTGTACCTGGAATGTGGGTTTATGCAAGTGACAGGTCAGCAAAGCAGCTGCCCTCTTCCCTCCCAGCACAATGGGGATAGCAGAGATGCCAGCAGCACTATTTTTTTTTTTTCCTACCCTGCTGTGCACTAAAAAGTTTATTCTAGGAACATTATGGAGCAGGGGAGTAAAAATAGATATGCAGGTTCAGCAAGTAGCTCTCTCCACTCCTTGGGTTTCAACTTTTTTTTTGCAGAGAATAGAAGCAAAAAAGAGTTACGCTGCCCTGTTAAACTCTGTGTTTGCTCAGCAGCTCCTGATAACCACACCTGCTGCTTCTGGGCTCCTTTCAAAAAATGCTTCCAGCAACCTGGGCATTTCTGGGGTTCTGACTGAACCAGAAAAGATGAGTCCTTAAGCAGATCAGCCCAGGTGGGAAGTGTCAAAACGTTTGCTGCAGTGGCCCCGGTTGAAGCTAAGTTTTGCCTGTCACTATCAGCAGCAACTAACGTTAACCATGTGGTAAAGAACGTTAGAAGGTGAACTTTGCTCAGCACACTTGTGCTCCAGACCCTTCCCCAGCTCCGCTGCCCTTCTCTGGACACACTCCAGCACCTCAGTGTCCTTCTTGGAGAGAGGGGCCCAACACTGACCCCAGCACTCAAGGTGCGGCCTCACCAGTGCCCAGTACAGGGAGAAGAGAACTTCCCTGGTCCCACTGGCCACAGAAGCAGCAGAGCTGATGTCCCCATCCCAGCAGGGCTGATGCCACGTGCTTTTGCTCACACACTCTGCTTTGGGTTGGCAAAACACCACAGTTGCAAGAGGCAACCCAAAAAATCCTTCCTCTCCTCTTGTTACCTCCTCCCCTCCATTCTCGGCCACCTTCCTCCTGCCCTGGGCACGGCAGGGATGGGGAATCCTTTTGCCTTGGTGGTCTTTATCCTCAGCCTCTCTGCAGCTGGAGTAACCTCCCGCAGTCCTGCAGCTGCTCCAGGACCAGCCTGGTTGTGCCAGAGCCCAGCCTGGGCAAAGGGAACAACTTTTTAGGGGCTGGATCCTGAGAATTCAGCTTCATTTGAAAGCTTTCAGCATTTAGGCTCCTAAACACTTCCCAAGCAGCAGGATGACACCAGAAAAGGGCTCTGCCCATGTCACCTGTTCAAGCCCTTTATCACCACTCAAAGCCCTCGGGCTGGTGCAGGACAACAAAGAGCCATTAAATTCACCAAATTGCCAACAAAACTTCACAGGCAATATCCATCAGACCCTCCTTTTTAGATCTTCCCAGTCAAGCATGTTCCCTCTGCAACACAGAAAGGGACTTCCATCCCCAGCTTCCCAGGAGCTCATTTAACAGCGAGCTGTAGGAACTGGAGGGACAAGAAGGAATTTTAATAGAAGGCAAATGAAGCACTTTTACAACTCATTTCCACATGGATTTATATGGCCAAGGTTGCTCTGCTACCCTTTCATGGAGGAAAGATCCCTAAAGCAAACACCTTCAAAGGACTGATCCAATCCTTCCTGAAGTCAGGAGAGGCAAACCCTGCAAGTCGAAGCTGGGGCTAAAAACCCCAAACCCCTCCATATCTCCATGGGTTTGGTCACCTTCAGCCATCCCCTGAATCCCCAATGCTGGAGCTTCACAGATAACGCTGAGCTATCAAAACACTAATGCATGTTCCTTTACACCTAGCAAAACCCAGTGCTCAGCATTGCATTTTTAAAAGACTCAATTTCTCAGCATTAAGGTTCATTTCAAAGCAAGGAATTTCACTTGGGTCTCTCCTGGGACCCCTAAAGCCCTCGTGTTTGTATTCCAGCCCCGCAGAGGGAGCGAGGGCTGATGGGGAAATGCTCAAGCCAATTATTTCCCCTTTCACAGTGCACTGGAGAACGTGTGGTGACACCTCTGCTCAAAGAGAAAGGTCTTGGTTAGACAAGACGTGGCAAACACGAGGCCCCTGCCCTGGTGGAACAGCTTAGGTGGCTGGAAGAAGGTTGAATATTAACTTTCAGAACATTGAAATTTGTGGGGGGAAAAAAGATCTGTCCATGATTTCCATGTAGTTCTAGCCTGAGGCGTTGCATCCCCTGGGGAAATGTCATTCCTTGGCTTCCGACCCACCAAACTGAACTGTCGGATTAAGGAATGGCAAGGCAGACGTCTTCAACTAACATTTGGCAGCTGGGCCAAGACAATGTCTCTCCACCATCACTCGAGTCATCTCCCCTTGGAAAAGGACCAGCTGAATGTTCCCGTTGCTCAGATGGTTCGAGAAGAAACAACTCGTAAACAGCAGCAGAAACCAGGCCAGCGAATACCAAAAGGAAACCCGTACCATTGCAGCAACCATTTTGGAGCTGGCTCCAGCAGCAATTCCCTGATGAGCACTAAAAAATGACCATATCCCCACAGCTCCCTGTCCCACCGCAGCTGCCGGGGAGCATCGCAAACCTCACGGGGCACACCTCGCCCTGCAGTGCTGTCCCGTGGGGCATGGACCTTTCTCCCCAGTCCCATCTGGAGATCACATTGTGCACGAGGCCTGGTTGTCTTTGATGGTGTCATTGCTTCTGTAACAGCTGAGGCTGTTCCTACTCACTCCCACCTCAAATCCTTTCTGACCCTGAGGAAGTGATGTGCTGCAGAACAGCCAGCAACCCTAAAGTGCCACAGGAATGACTCCACTGGTCCCAGCACCCACCAAATCTGAAGCACCTCACTTTTATGTGACAGATTTTATGGATAAAGAGCCATTGATACAGTAAAAGGGTTTTTCGTTCCTCACTCCACCTTTCCTGACTACTTGTGCCTGGCAAGTCGCAGGCTGCAAGCAGGACCTGACTGTGCTGCATTGCTCCTGAGAAGAGCACATGGCCAGGGCCAAGGGTGGTGAAAGATCCAATGTCCTGTAGATGCAGCAATGTCTGGGGCATAAATTCTATATATCTTCGTTAAAAGATATGTGCACAGTGACCCAAACATGCAGACAACATCAAAAGGGCAGTGAAGGCTATAACCTCCCTCTGGAGCCTGGGCAGAGGAATGGACCATGGAAGTCCATGATGTCTTAGATGCTTTCTAGTGACCTCAACTCTCCCCATTTGAGAAAAATCACCTCCAGACAGATCTTCCATCTGCATCCCTTACCTGCCACATGTGATCTCACCCATAGTTCTCTGCACTGTTGAACTCCAGTCCCTGAGGAACTTGCTCAGCACCTGGCCAGTGAGCAATAGTGGGAATTCCCCTGCATCCCTACCCAAAGCTCAGGGGTGAGGGAGCCTCCAGACAGGCTGAGCAGTGACTGGCAGTTAAAAGGAGGAGAAGGTTGGTGTTATCTCAGGAGTTTGCCCCAGAGCCATATACACACAGGGGTTAACAGGTACCCCCTCAGCACAGCTTCTGCCCAGACTGTCTCTGTGCCTGTATTTGGTACCCACCAAAATGAAGCAGATTCTGTCTCACTGCTCAGGCTCTTCAAAGCTTAGGCCTGAAGGATCAGACATTGATTTATATATTTAGAGAGGTAAATTGTAGATAATAAAAAACATGAATTCAGCCATTTCTCCCTTTAATATGGATGGAAGTTGTTCATCAAAATCCCAAAACAAAACTCTAACATGTGTCCCCTGAGCTATCCCCAGTGCCAGACCTGTAGGAAGTTATAAAATACAGAGGGGACAAACCCTTCCTATGGGAGATTCACAGCCACGAGCTGCTCAAACCCAGCTGGGGAAATGCTACACTAAAGCTTCTGGACCGACGTACAAAATGGAACAGCAGAGCATGACTGGAGGAGGTGAGAAGAGGGCCTGAGATTTTCATGGCCCTCAACTTCAGCCCTACAGGTTCTGCACCATCATAACCACATCCCAAATCTTTTCACCGTCCCTGTGTGTAAATCTCATTATCAAGCAGAGCTACCTGGGAGGCTGGAGAGACCTGGCTCCTGGGAACACCACCCTACTCCAATCCACAGAGTGGTGAGACCGACCAGGCTCCTGAAAGGTGACAGCCTGTAACAACCACCATGAGCTTCCAGGGTTCGTTAACTCTCCTCTGGCCAGATCCATGATTTGCTACATGATGCATGGAGCAATAATTTCCACCCTGGGTCTCCAGAAAAAAGAGTTCTGCAACCTGGGCTGATCGGCCACCCCACCAACCTCCCTGGTCACTGTGTAAATCTAGTGCCTTCGATTACATCATGCCAGCAAACTGAAATGTAAGTCAGATGCTGGAGGCATTAATGGCAGCACTGTAAAGGCTCAACAATGCAAACCTTCCCAAAATGAACTGTCTTGACCTTTGCCGGGCTGACAATAAAAGTGTGACATCATGTGCAAACGAGCTTTAAATGTAAACCAGGTGCAGGGAGCTGCCTGGCGTCGTGTGGCTGCTGTATAAACCGCTAACACGCGAGCGGCGATGCTGGAGGCCAGAGAAATGCCAAGCGCGGACAGGACCCGCTCGGTAACACACACAGGTACGAGCAGCTGGTGCGGTGCAAGACCCAACCCCAAAAACTTGGGGTTTGTGCTATTTGGTACCAGTTCTAGCTAGGGCAAACATTTGTGAAGGGAACACAAATTTGCTGATTTCATTTCCACGTGTGTGAGAATTCATACAGCCCTGGAACAGAGCCAGCAGCACAATAACCAGGGGGTTTTACCTTTTTTTTTTTGCTTCTATTCAGGACTCCTTTAGATGTTTGCACAGTGCTTGGAGCTGTGCTCACAGGTTCAGTCACAGCCATTAGAGCACACTGTGATTTACAGCCAAAAAGCACAACCCTGCTCCAGAGCCCTTCCAGGACAGCCAACGTCCCCCTGTGCTGCTACCCCGACACGAACTGGTCTGTCTTCCCCGGCTGACCCTCCCCTTCCTGCACCAGAAGGCCCATCCCAAAGGGGTTTCCACAGCAGTTTCCCACCCCACAGGCAGTGCTGGCAGGGGCACCACACTGAATGGTCACAGCCTCCATCACCTCTTCTGCTGCCTCTTGTCTTACAGATGGGAGCAGAAGAGCACAGAAGAAGCAGGATACTGTCGATGAAACCAATACCTTTGAGGATGTCTAACGCAATTCTTGCCTGACAAGTTATTTTCTGCATCCTCTACATTTTTGAGAGCAGAGTTCACAGAGTAAGATCAAGCACTGAGAGCAGACAGGTCTGGGAGGATGACTTAGTAGCAGCTTCCCAGACCACATCTCATGTTCCCTTCAAGCCAGGTGCTGCAAGACACTGCCTGTAGAACAGAGCAAGGATTGGATCCAGCTATGCAGGTGAAGGAGAACACGTTGCTCTCTATAACTCCCTGCAAGGAGGGTGGAGAGGTGAGGGTGGGTCTCTTCAACCAAGGAACAAGTGACAGGACAAGAGGGAATAGCCTCAAGTTGCACCAAGGGCAGTTGAGATTGGATGTGAGGAAGAATTTCTTTGCTGAAAGGGTTCTCAGGCATTGGAAGGGGTTGCCCAGGGCAGTGGTGGAGTCCCCATCCCTGGAGGGATTGAAGAGTCGTGTAGACACAGTGCTGATGGACATGGGTCAGTGGGGGACTTGTCAGTGTTGGGTTCATGATTGGACTCGATGGTCTTAAAGGCCTTTTCCAATCAAGGCAATGCTGGGATTCTCTAAGTGCACAAATGTGCTATTACCACCCAACCAGGAATGATTTTTAAGAACAAGACCCTTCCCTTGCCAGAGCAATGCTACTGCCTGCAACACCACTGCACGTCGGGAGCTAACTGCAGAGACAACGCTTGGTTATTTCACTGAGCAGGGATGTTGGGCACAAAGCAAAGATGACAACCACATGAGTTACACATGTTCTGGTCTTTATTTTCTGGGGTTTTTGGAACATTCCCTGGCTGTTCCGCAGGGAAGCTGAGGGAGGGAGAACTCAAAAGAGGAAATCTGTTGTACAACATACAGGTTTGACATGAACTAGGTAATTTTTGCATACAATTATTATTTTTTTTAATAACCCCAATCCCACATGAAGCGTGGGTGAATGATCACTACTGTAACACCAATACAAAAACCAACACCACAAACTGTAGAAATTAGGCAGCACTTCTGTAATACTGAAAATTCTCCCCCACCAGCAGTCATGAGGAAGTAGCAGTAAACTTGTCCAAAGGTTTTTCAGTATGCAGAGCAACTCAACTAATGCTTTCAACCTGAAAGTCAACTGTAGAACAACAACTTCAGGTGAAGTGTTAAATGAAATCTAATTGGGAAAGGAGCTCTACAACAATCAATGTTGTTTCTGAATTTAAATCTTTACTAGAGAGCACATTAGGATGCCCACTACAGAAATATTAATTTTCATCTGCTAAAGTAGGGGCATTTGGAAACTACTTGATGAATCTCCAAGTATTTGCCGTGATGCATTGGTACATATGTGCATCTCCCCCTGTTTTTTGTAGGAATGTCAGTGTGAGCTCTGAATTGCAACGCTCCCTTTGGCTGAGAACGGGCTGCTGCCCAAAGGAGACACCCATGGAGCCTCAAAACAGGCCAGTGTGGACTGACAGCTCCCCTGCGCCACCAAATTCCAGATCCACACCAAAGTGATGCTTTGTGCAGTAGGAGAAATATAGACATAAAGGACAAGCCCATATTCTCTCTCATGCAAACAACACACGAGCTGCTCAAAGATTTAACATTTGCCCGAGCAGCTCCATCAGACAGATCCCATGGCACCACTGTGTTTTCATTCTCATTAGGAGGAAGGAAGGGTAGGAACTATGGCACCTTGAGTATTACATGTAACATAAATGATTTACAAACTCCAAATCAGCACAGTCTTCCCACATTACAAAGTTGTGTCCCTGTTTCAAAAAGACAAATTCTTCCAAGAACAGACCAGATGGGTGCACCAACAAGGTCTGCCCACGTCTAGCACTGACCTGCAGCCACGGGCAGCAGTGGACACTGGAAATGAAGCGTGCAGAGCATGGATGGAGCAGTGCTCTCCCTGACCCACACCTGTCCCCCAGGCTGCATTCCCCATAACAATCATTCCCACTGCACATCTAACGGCACATCCCTGCTCAGGGCCACGTAACCGGTATTAACACGGAACCCACGTGAAGGGGAAGGTGAAAGGAGGGACAGAGGGAGAAAAGGACAGTTTCAGTGTCTCAATTTTCACCACACAGGGACACAAGATAGAATTTTAAACAAACTTACTGCCATGAAAACCAATATATTAAGCTACAAACTGCCTAGAAACATGGGAATAAAACACGAGCATTTGCCACAATGCAAAGGCAGGTTCAGAGCACTTTTGTTTTTGCAGCACTCATTCATTTACAGGACACACTCTTCACATCTAGCTTACCACACTCTGAAAATCTGAGCAGCCCTCAAATGGACAAGGAATGGCAACAGGAGAATGAGAGGAAACAAATCAAAAGCTACCAATTAATTTTTGTCTCTTACATTGTTCTTCTTGTCCCATTGGGGAAAGCCAACCTTACCAAGTGAGTTCAGAAATGCTGCAGACCCCTTCATCCACTCTTATCAAATCTTCAGAAAAGAAGGTTGGAAAATGCTAACTACAGGTAATAAAGCTGCATCACTGAAATTATAAATCTGGAAATTCAGGGAAAAAAAAAATCTGTACACAAGGAAAAAAAAAATATATTTAGCAACACATGAATGAGCAGAGTTCCAGACTGGAGGCCTGTGTTGCACAAAAAAATTCATGCTAATGCACAACTGTAGTGAAGCCCTTACACAGATACAAAGAACAGCCTGTGGGAGATGCAAAGGATAAAAACAAGTGTCCTTACTCTGCTTTTGCATTGTGGAAAACACCAATACTTTTTTCTAAATTTGGAAATACAAATTCTTTCTTTTTCTGCCTCTCTTTCTCTCCACCCCCCCTCTATATTTTAAGTTATGCATCATAGAAAATTAAAAGTAGCAATATTTCTAACTTTTTTAGATGAAAGACAGCACACATTCTGTAACACCCCACGCTGCTATCCCTTCTGCACCGCAGCCAAAATGCAGTAACAGAATCCAGCAGAGGTGTGAATTGCTTCCATTCATCCTGAATACCAATACAGTGGCATTCAACATTCCCAACTCTACCTATTCAGTTTGCTAATAGCCAGGCTAATTAGGTTAATACTCAGGGATTAAAACAAATATCGTAGTGTTTCCGTAGCATTACAGGAGTCAACTGTAACATTAATGCTGTATTTCAGGCATTTTCTCAGTCACATTGTTCAAGCTGATGCACACAAACCCAACTGCCTGTGTATGAACAGAGCACTGCAGCGCAGGGCAAGACGCAGCTTTTTCAGGGGAAGGAAGAAAGAACAAAAGCTTTGCAAAACTCTGCCAACTTTCTGCACCTTCACAGATAATTTAAGTCTTCAGTGTTCCATCACACTGGTTAGAGTTCAAAATAAAGCGACTGCAGTGATTACAAGTGTTACTCAGTAGAATGTTACAATAAATGAGGAACAATTTCCATAAAATTTCTAATAAATATTCCTTCTAAATTCTAGTGTTTGAAAAAATCCCTACAGTTCATTCACATGAATTTAGGGTCTCCCATTTCCCTAAAAAGTTTTTGGTTCAGAAGATCACTTCCTGATGCACAGCTGTCACTGCTTTCACAAGGCAAATACTTCTCTTCTTACCTTACTGCCAGAGACACCCCGAGTGGGAGAATCCCTGTAGTACAACAAAGCCTGTGAAACCCCCGTGGGTTTGCCTCATCAGGGCAACTACAAGCACAGATACAGGCTGGGCACAAAATGGATCCAGAGCAGACCTGAGGAGAAGGACTTGGGGGCACTGGTGGACGAGAAGCTCAACATGAGCTGGCAATGTGCACCCACAGCCCAGAGGCCAATAACCGTGTCCTGGGCTGCACCCAGAGCAGCGTGGTCAGCAGGGCCAGGGAGGGGATTCTGCCCCTCTGCTCCGCTCTCCTGAGACCCCACTTGCAGTGCTGCCTCCAGTGCTGGGGCCACCAACAGCACAAGGACATGGAGCTACTGGAGCCAGTGCAGAGGAGGCCACGAGGATGATGCCAGGGCTGGAGCAGCTCTGCTGTGAGGACAGGCTGAGAGAGTTGGGGCTGTTCAGCCTGGAGAAGAGAAGGCTCTGGGGAGATCTTCTAGCAGCCTCCCAGTACCTGAAGGGGCTCCAGGAAGGCTGGGGAGGGACTTCTAACAAAGGCAGGCAGTGATAGAATGAGGGGTGATAGCTTTAAACTGGAAGAGGGGAGACTGAGATTAGATATTAGGAAGAAATTCTTCACTGTGAGGGTGGTGAGACACTGGAACAGGTTGCCCAGACAAGTTGTGGATAACCCCTCCCTGGAAGTGCTCAAGGTCAGGTTGGATGAGGCTTTGAGCAACCTGGTCTAGTGGAAGGTGTCCCTGCTGATGGCAGGGGGATTGCAACTAAATGATCTTGAAGGTCCCTTCCTACCCAAACCATTCTGTGACTCTGTGATGATTCTGTGAAAGGCAGCTATCAGAGGGCAGCCACAGGCAGTTATCTGGTTATCGAGAGTTGAACAAGCTGGAGGAACTGTAGGATAAAGGCAAGATGGGGAGCCTCAACCACTAATACTCACACAATACTGAGAAAGTCTGATCATAGAAACATTAAGGTTGGAAAAAACCTCTAAGATCACCAAGTCCAACCGATCCCTTGATCAAAGGAGACCAGAAATCTCTCAAGTTAGAGGCATCTGCTACGTGCACGCACACGCGCCTTAACCTGCTGAAGCAAAACTGCTGGGCAAAGCGTCAGGCTTTATGAGGAATAAAGTGCTATTTAAGGGCTTCTGCTGCTCAGAAAGTTGGTCCCACTCTTACCACACCCCCACACTTTTCCTGTCCCCCAGGTAAGCTCACTCAGTTCAGTTTTTTGGCAGGTAATGCGTAATATCTCACAGTCACACTGGTTTGTGCTAGTTAAACACACTGACCAGGAGCCACTGCCAGTACCACAGAAGTAGCTGTGAACTTCTGGCCAAGAATGGACATGCTGTTTCTGGTACTGGCAAACTGTTAGATGGGCTCACCCTGTGTCGTGAACCCTCTGCTCAAAAATTTATTATAAAAATAACTGCAGTCTCTTCCAGAGATCCTCTTCTTTGAGATCCTACCCAAACTTCTGAGTTAGTTCCCAGGCCTCACCACACAAGTCTACTTCTATATTAAACCTGTAAGTAGAAGAACAGTCCCCAGGCAAAAAGGCTTCCTGAAGCAGTACCAAGCTGCACCACCTGGGTGCCTTCAAGCCATCTAACAAAAATGAAAAGTATCCTACAGATCCTGTGAGAGCCAAGTGATCCCTGTCAGCTCAGGAATGGAGAGGGTGATCCCAACTCTGCCATTTGCTGTTCCTCCCTATGAGACAGGTGAGGATTAAGCACATTCCATCAGGGTTATGTTAAAGTTGGCACATCAATGAGCATTTTCCAATTTCCAAATCCCATGTGACATAATTAAGAAGGTTTGCAGCACAGACTCACTGCTAAGTTGGAAATATCAGGCTCTGGGGCATCTCAACTGATAAAGTGTAAGGCAACATATTAACAGAACTATCTCACCAGGACTTCTTAGCAACAGTCACTAATTTGCTAACTGGGCACCTTATGGACAGAAAAGTTTGTTTAAGTGTCACTTACCAGCTGTTCTCATATTGTGTAAATGTATTACTTTGCTATGATTCACTTGTGTCTTACTCCACTTCTCAGATGTAAAAGTGCTAAGCTAAATTAGAAGAAATATTGCATCTGGAAATAATGAAGAACTTTCCCACTCTCTAAGTCTTGCCAGTTGAGACTGAGGTCTCATTTCTTAACTTTACACAAAGCTGTTCCTTAGGACACAAAGTCTCTGAAGAAATCAGGCTTTTTTAAAGACATCAGATCCCATCTGATAGAAACAAATTTTAAAAACCTCACCACAACACCAGCCACTGCTTTCACTGTACTGGGATGAAGAACTTTTGTGGTGGGCATTCAATACCATATTTAACACAGCCCAGTTGGTGTTGAAAATTGTATTCACATTTCATTTAGGGGAGACAAAAAAAAAAACAATTATAAAAGGGTATATGGAAGTTTAGAGATCTCAGGTAAAATTATGGTTCCATAAATGTACAAATTCCTTTGTCTTCAACAGAGGCAGAATTTCACCTTTCAAGCCCAAACTTTCTCTGACATACAACAGTAGATAGAGAATTATAGAAACACTCAAATATGAAACACTTGTGAAAATGGGAATAAGAGGAAAAAAAGAAAAAAAAGCCTTTCACTGGGAGGAAAACTGAAGTACACTGAATAATATTCAAAAGCAGGTAATAATTGAAAAAATATCTATTGTTAACTGGAAAATGGAAATACTTCCTAATGGTACTAAAAGCTATTATGCTGGATAGGCAAAGCCTTCTAACATAAAAATTACTTCAGTATGATTCAAATACATTGAGGTATAAAAACTGTATTTAAAAAAACAATTAACAAATATTATCATGATGTGCCCATTAAACTGGGCTAAGGCAGCTGGCTTCTGGATCCCTGTTAGGATAAATTAGGGTAAACATTCAAATCAGGAAGTTCTTAACATGAACTGGCTGAAATCTTGGAAATTATTCAAGCAACAGAAGTCTTTCACGCTTTAGGACAGCGTGTGCACTATGATGCAGTATCTGTCCACCTCACTGTCTTTAAAAGAGAAGTTATTTCAAGGTTCTGCTTTTGTTCACCATGTGCACTAAACTATTTTTGCACTGCAGAAATTCTCAAGAGATCTTTTTACCTGTCACGATTGCATCATTAAAAACTAATATTAATTTTAGAATGGAAAAGACTAATTGTCCAATAACTGAAGAGTGAGACAAACTAAAGAAGGAGCATCACTAACACAGTGAGGAAGAGCCTTATTTCTTCCACAGACAGCTTTGGTCAGTGTTTTCATTAGGATGTCCAGCATTCCTTTCAGTAGTATTGACAGGTCTCTGGTTCTTGTAGTCCTTCTGAAGCTCAGTTCAGACAGTGACAATAGGCTTTTATTGATCAATCCAATTGAAAATTATTAGAACTAAACTGAGAAGGCCAACACAAATGCCAAAAATAACCAATGCACATGCCTGTGAAGAAAGAAAAGCAAAAATTAATGTTGTATTGAAGGAAGCATGTTACATTTCTAAGGCTTATAATTAATTATGACATAATCTGTAAGAATAGGTTTAAATAGTGTATTTTAAAATAATCTTTAATGTTTCAAACTACTCAGTCTTCAAACACAAGCCATCTGCTTAGCAGGAAACTAAACTGAGTCTGCTCTGGGATAGTTTCATTGGGAACTCAGAGCAGTCTGGTTTGCTTGCTCACACTATCCATCTGCAAAAAAAAAAATCATTTGCCCTTTATAACTCTGAATGAATTAAGAAACTGAATTTATATTTTACTCAAAATATAATTAAAGTTACAATGGATTCTTTATTTTTTTTAATAGCCAGATGATAATAAAACTACAGTTTAAGAGACAGTAGCTTGCTGATTTGTAACTATGTCCCAAATCTCTTGGAACTAGTCAAGACTTTAAACAGTCATAGAGCATCATTATTAGGTTTTTTTTTTTCAGATTCCCTATTTTGTCAATACAAGAGCAGCCCTGTGAATTCTAAGAATGGCAGAAGGACTATATATAAACAGATTGTCAGCATTTTAGCCACTGTCATAAAGTTGCTCTGCTGAGCAGTGGTTGAAATGAAGATAAAACAGTTACAGTGCAAAAAGCAGGCTGCTGCACCAATTCCAACTAGAACTGAACCTACTACACCAAAAGAGAGACCATAAAAAGAAGGGGGAAAAAAAGGAAGAAAGCTTACACAGAAAACAAGCATAAACACTGTTTCACTTAAAAGTTGAGCTTTGTTCCAGCTGCCCAGACAACATCAGAGCAACGCGTAAAAACTGAGGAGAAATTGGATTAAAAGTCAACATCTGAAAACTATAGGGAAAAGCATGTATTCAGATCAACAGCCTGGCACACGGACACACTGCTTGTCAAAAATCTCGTGTGAAGAACGAGGTTCAGAAAATACAGAGCTATCATGAAGGACTGAAGAAAATGCTCACAGATTCTGTGAAGTGCCATGAAAACAAGAAGTGTGCCCCTTGGATTACGTGCTCTACAGTGTATTAAGATGCACCTAAAATGAGTCTGTTTAAATATATGAAAAAAGCATACCCCAAGTTTCTGTGGTGATAAAAAGTCCTCTCTGCTAAGTTTAAGATAAAATAGTCCAGGATATACAAAAAGCAAACATGTTGATGTGGTTGAACCTTTAAAAGAAACAAAAAGAAAGATTTTACTTAGAGTAAGATTGAAGTATATTAGCTTATTATATTACTGAATTTTTTTGTTTCAAGAAAATAACCACAACAACTTACCAACTACTCCAAACACATTTTTAATGTCTGGCACGTACATTGCAAACAAAACAACAATTGTATTCAGCGCTAAAGTGACAAGGATATGGCAAATCCACGACACAGGAAGATCAGAGAAAAATACCATCAACACAGCTTTCCGTGCCTACACAATATGAAGAGAAACATTGCATGGGTAAATACAGACATATACATATATTTGAGTCTTACCTCAGTTTCATAAACTTAACTATTACATCATACCAGATGTGAAAGAACATTTTAAAAACCAAAATGCTAAAAATTTAGTCATGGTTAAGTGTTTTGTCTTTCTGTACCACAGAGTTTACTTAAGTATCAAAAAAATATTTATCACGTGGCTGTTAGTTGTATGGAATCACTCTTTTTTTGCAGGGACAACAAAGGTCAGGGGGATAATGCTTTGTCTCTTTGAGCATGCTTGGTAGCAAATGTCAGCATATTGCCATATATAGATTATATATATAATATAGATTATATACATAATCTATACACTACTTCTATATACATAGTTTTGCATGCACAATTTATTTTGGTCCTAACTGAATGAATTTTCAGTTCTATCACAGTACTGACAAAACTAAAGTGGGTTTTTTTGGTGAAACAGTCAATATGTGGTTCTAATTTACAATTAAATTGAGTTTTCAAGCCTAAGTGTGTTTGTGTGTGGGTGCGTGCATGCAGAAAGGAAAAACCAAGTCAGCAAAACTCAATTTAAGAGGAGAGGAAAAAAAAAAAGAAAAAATCAAACTAAATAAACTTTAGAAGTTCTGAATTCTCTAAATTAAAAACAATGCTGTGGGCTAGTTTAATCTGAAATCTGTCTCAAGAGCACAAATTAACTTAGTGGTTAGTTGTTATTTTGGAGCTCTCACGGAGCATATGCAAATATGTGGTCTTTGATCAATCACTTGACAAGTGAATAAGATACACAAGCCTCGATGGGACTCAAACACTGCAGTCTGCAAAGCATTAGCCTTACCACTGCTTAGGCCAGCTCCAAAACACTGAGGAGTACTTACTGGGAAATGGATCAGAGGGACTGTCAAAAGCACAGCAAACAGTATGGCCACTTTAACAGTCATGATGACAGTATCATGTGGCAGGTACCTGCTGTAACCTTCTAGCAATTCAGAGTCCACTTTGTCTGAAAACAAGAAAAATTAATTGCTTCGTTAATCATTTGAGAACTAAGAGAACCAGCAATGCCTATGAAGCTCACATTCAAATTGATCCATTTTCTTGTGACTAATGTGGAGTGGAGGGGGGCTGCAGGCACACCTCACTTTGGCATTACTGATACACTAGGATAAATAACCTTGAGAAACCTGAAAACATCAGGAGGCAATTCTCTCTAGAGCCTCTGCTGAGGCCAAAGCTACCTCAAGAGAAGATACAAATATGAAGGAGAAAGCATTAAAAAGAAAGATGATGTAACACAAAGCCAAGTATAGAGTAAAACTTCTTCTGTCTGTCTGAAACAGTCAACACTAGATTCTTTTGGTTGAACTAGAAGCCAGAAACAAATTAGTTTTGCTCAACTGGCTGAACTGCATTTCCTTTTTTCCCCTCCCAGAAATATTAAGTGATATGCAAAGTAAAATTTCATCATTTGAAAGAAAAGCTGCAATTCTAGTTTAAAAGGAAGAAAGAAACATTCAAAAATACGCTAGTGAATGTGCTTTTACCGGCTGTAGTTCGCACTACGTTGCTGGATGACATGGAGAAGGCTACTAGCACCAGTCATAAACGATATTTCTTATTAAAAAAAAATTATTGACAATTGAGGCTGTTTTATCCCTCTGCCAAATGCGTGGGCAAGTGTCACACGAGGACACCTGAAGGCTGGCAGTTCAGATTCGTACAGCACCCAGAGGAAATCAGAGGACTGCAGCAGCAACACACCCAGCCAGGCCAAACGCTTTCCCATGACAGCTCTGTTCTCCTCAGCAGTAAGAGGCTCCTGTGCTGCCCACCACATGCACATTCAGCTTTGCAAAACCAACTGACTGGAATTCCTATAGCACCATACAGCATGGATACACCATCACAGGCAGTACTTTTCTACTATTTAAGGCAGAAATGAGGCAAAAAGTGATGAATCAGTGATGAATTATTCACTTTTGACTTTTGCCCTTTTAAGGTGAAAATTTTAAGTAAGTTAACAGCAAAAGTCCACCCTGAAAGTGATCTGCTACCCTGCCTTTTTTTTTTTTTTGGCATACCTTGACTCTGTGCTTTTTTGGACTTCAGAATCTACCAAATTTTCCACCAAAGTCCAGTTTGAAGTTTCAAATTCACAGAAAATGGAATAAACCATGTGAAGCACAGAAAGATGAAGCATGTCTCATTTCAAAGAGGGAACTCTTTTTTTGTTTTCAATTTAAAATACAATGCTTTACATTTTCTCAGACTGATGTTTTAGGCACAGGGAACAGATTCTTTCTATTGAAAGAAATAAGTTAATTAAACAAGACAACCAAAAAGTGACAAAAAGGAGGAGCAGCTTGCAAGGGAGGGAAATCTTTTACTGACATACACTGTTGGTTCCAGCATTTTAGGCTCTTAAGTCTAAGAGTTAATTAAAGAAATTAGGTTTGCAGAAAACCAGAAGTGTTCCCAAGGAAACAGACTAAAAGACTACGGGCAAGACAGGGTCTTGCCCCAAAGAAACCATGAAAGTGAAGGTAACAGGAACTGGGATGGTTTCTAGAACTACCACCGTGGGTTTTTGGGGTTTTTTTTGTTTGTTTGTTGTTTCTTTTTTTTAAAAAAAAAACAACCCTTTTTGTTGCAATCTCATCTGGAGCCAGATGGTCACCCTGCCCTGCCTGCTGAGTCTCTCACTCTCAGAGTGCCACTCAAAATTGTATTTTCCTACAAACCACACAGACACAGTCAGGAAACGGTAATAGCAGCCTACACGCTCTTAGGGGTTTCAAGACTCCCCATATAATCTTTCAAAGGATTCTGAGTGCCAAGAGAACATTTTGGGGGAAAAAAAGGTGCAAAATTTCTAGAAATCTGGAATTATTAGCTGCTGAAAGCTAATATTCTTGCTGCTTTGTCAGACATATATCTCAACCCTACAATCAAGAAGCATAAAACACGATGAAAGGAGAGGAAATCCTAAGCAGAACACTTTTGTCCTACTGCCTTACTGGCCCTTATGAGAATTTTTATTCATAGAAACATTAAGGTTGGAAAAGACCTTGAAGATCATCAAGGACAACCATCAACCCAGCACCACCATGCCCACTAAGCCAGCTCCCTAAGCACCATATCTGTTTGTCTTTTAAATACCTCCAGGGATAGTGACTCCACCACTGCCCTGGGCAGCCTGGGCCATTGCCTGACAACCCTCTCAATAAAGAAATTTTTCCTAATATTGAATCTAAACCTCCCCTGGTGCAACTTGAGGCCATTTCCTCTTGTCCTATCGCTTGTTACTTGGGAGAAGGGACCGATACCCACCTCTCTACACCCTCCTTTCAGGCAGCTGGAGAGAATGATAAGGTGTCACCCTCAGCCTCCTCTTCTCCAGGCTCAACACCCCCAGTTCCCTCAGCCGGGAACTCAGCACACTTGTGCTCCAGGCCCTTCCCCAGCTCTGTTGCCCTTCCCTGGACACACTCCAGCACCTCCATGTCCTTTGTGTAGAGAGAGGCCCAAAACTGAACCCAGCACTCAAGGTGTGGCCTCATTCCAATTAACACAGGTTATCATGTGTTTGTCTCATAAAGAAGGATGAGTTTTCAGAAGACATGAGAAGAATCCCCATAGATGACTGTGATGCATTTATGTGATGGCATTGGTATGAAACTGCTCCAGAAGACAGATCACCAAGCAGAGGTGATTCAATTTGACAATGCATGCTATGTAAGCAAAACTCACCATAACACAATTTTACAGCAGGATATGCAGAGCCAAATGACATTTCTTCAAAAAGGCACCACTGTGACGTTATATGACAGGATAATAAAATTGCTGTATGAAATAAACACCCACCTACTTCTGCCAAAGGTACGACAGACCTTTAAAAAAAGGCTGCTATGAAGACAAAAGGTTCTGAAACATTTCTGTGTACCTGGGAAATGCAAGACTATCAGAGAGATAAAGTAATTATGTTTAAACTCAACTAAAAAACTGTACCTAGAAGTATTCAAAAGTCCAAATGCAGAGTTATTAAACCGGTACTGAGGCACCTTTGTTAGGGCAAGTGTCATCTCTCATCCATTTTTCTGTTTCATAAATAATAAGGTCTATTTACTTTATCAATATGTTGACAACATCTCTAAGAAATGTGCATTTCTTGATTCAGTTCAAGTATCAAACAGATACAAAGACACAAAACTAGATGACTGCTTTCTCCGATTGAGACCTTCTAATTTTCTTATGTTCCTGGCCAATTATTTTCCTCTAGTTTGTCTTTATATTACACAAAAACAAAGGTATCACGAAGAAGTAATTTTGTGCAATCCTTTAAAATAATCCTTTAAAATTGGAAGATTCATGAGAATTTTTTTTTCCTCATGTCCAGCAGATTTCTAGTGAAATAGCTATTGCTAGTTACAATTAATTTGTAAAAATACAAAAACAAAATGAAGAAGCCATAGATGTTTTGTACCCAAGCTTTATCAGACAGGGAAAACATGCTGCAAACCTTCATGCCCACCTAACACTAGGGCTAGCTTGTTGTGGGTCAAATTCCCCTCGTAAAAGGCAACAGACTTGGTGCTACTTGGAGACTACAAATGTGCTGGGATATCACAGGGTTAACAAGTGATAAATGTTGCTAGAAGGTACAGCCTTAGAACAGACCTTTCAAACTTGTTGGACAAGCAGACTGTTATCAGATCTTAAAATTTCTCACAGATCATGGTAAATCTGTTCCCAGCTTTTAAGTGAAAATATTACATGTTCTAACACATAGTGGCAATCAGCCATCTAACTACAGAACATTAGAGAGCATCATCAAACCTCAGCTACACTTTAGGGACCAATAGTCTTGTCTGTACAGCATTTTAGGACATGAACCCTGCAAGCTGAGCTATGTTACACATTGAGAAGTCAGTGAGACTGTCATACTCTGCAGTGTTAGGCTTGTTCTTAAATCTTCACAGGAAGATTTCTGAGGATTCAAGAGTATCAATGCACAAACAAGCCTGAAGTACTCCAGACAAAATGCAATTCTCATTTATTAGTAACCTTCATTCTAAAGAATACTTGAAGAATATACTTACCATAAAATGTCAGGTACCCAAACAGAGCAGACATAAAGTAAATTAGGGAACTCAGACCAATTCCAGTGACAGTTACATTCTGCATTCTACTTTTGGATGGACTAAAACACAAAAAAAAAAGCCCAGAAAATTAGTGTTGCTTAATCTGTATTGTGGACTATTAAACACAATGCAATCTCCATAGCAGCTTGCCTTTCTTAAGAAAGCATAATCTTAATTTATGGCCACAGAGTATTTGCTGAGGTCTGTGCTGTCAGTAATACTGAGGGTTTTTTAAAGTATTTTTAATCTGGTAATTAAAGGGCACTTCTCATGCAGACAACTAACATTGTCCCCATCTTGTAGGGAATTCAGACATACCAGAGTATCCTTTAAATCAAAATTTTGATTTATACAGGATGATAAATATTCAGAGCCAGGAACAGAATCTGGGTCAAAAAACTCCACTGAATCAGATGTGGCCAAATGCAGATTCAGTTACAGCAATAAAAATTAACTATTAAGTACCTTAGCAAATGATCTTTTTTTCTCCAGATTGTCCAGGCCAGGACAATGTACTGACATTGATGATGGAACCATATTTGCTACTTTTCTCTCCTGTAAGAGAGGAGAAGCCAGTACAGACTAAAACTGTACATTTCCCAAAAACATTAGAGCTACTTAGTTTGCATTTTTTGATGGCACTGACTCGAAAATAAAAGTTATGCAAGATTAATTTAGGGAAAATATTACAGAAATACTATAATTATATTTTAATATTGCATGTATTTTCATACATTACCTTTGGAGCTCACAATAGATGGGTAAGACTGAGGTATGGCAGAGAAAAGAGAAGGCCATAGTTGGTATTGCATAAACACTCTAGAATAGAAGAAAAACATCTTGTAGGTTGTTCGTTGCTACAGATGGTTGGAAAAATATCTGGATGAATTCAGAATTCAGTTCAAGCACTGGAAGTCAATGGAAATCTTTCCACATTAATGCTTTGAGATAAATCTCCACAACAGAGAATAGTGTGTCTGAATCATTCCACAGAAAATGGACCTTTTCAACTAGGACCTCTTTAAGTGGTAGTCATAGCTTTCTATCTCATGATCAGGAGAGATCATGCTGTCTATAAGCCAACAACTGAAAGATTATTTTTTAGCTATAATTGAGGTCAAGAACTTATGTAAAAAGAGTAGGATTTGTCCCAAAGTCAGTGTATCATTCATGAAATTTTCTAAGAAGTTTTCTAAATGCTAATATCCACAGCTACCTGTCCAATTACTGATTCCTTCATCCTGATCTCACTATTTTCTTAGTACTCCTTCACAAAAATTTGGATACAGCACCCAGAAAATACAACATGCTTTGGCATCTCAAGTTTTAAGACAGTTATATAATTAAAGTTGCAACCACACAATTAGTGGCATATTATTCCAAAAACTTGTAATAGAAGAGATGAATCATCTAGTACAGCTTACTGCAATTGCCAAGTGGAATAAACTGAACTATAACAAACACTTTTGTGCTGACATAATCAGGCCCATACTGGTAAAAATATGCCACTTTCTATTGATTATTAAATTTTAAAAAGTAGTAAAGATGAGTCCCAAGACTCTTCAAAGCACAAAAGGCGAGAATCTCACAGTAGATGTTTCTGGTCAAAGCAAAATGTCTTCTTTGATCTACAGATAACATTTGTCTCCTGTTTGTATTGCCCAAGCTTCCCCCTCCCTCCACCCCTTGGGAGGGTGGGGGTGGATTTTGTTTTTTCAGACAAATGCAACCAACTGTGTCCCTCCTAAATTCCACTATGTTACAGGCCTATCCCAGATTTATTCTTCCTTTTCCCTTCCTCTTCACCCCAGAGAGTCGACCTCTACATGATACTTCCTCTCCTGCAAGCCTTGATGGGTGGTGACATGATTTAGATGCCATATTAATTAACAAATACCAGAGCTGGCATCCAATGAAATGCACAAGATTGCATTAGGCCTGAAGAATTACCTTCAGGTAAGAAAAAACTAAGGTTAGGTCCAGGAAGCTTCAGGAAACCTGTTCTACCTCATGAGAAACTAAAAGTGTTCATACAGTCAAGTAGCCCTGACTTCCATCTGAGGGCATGTTAAGTTGGCTTGATCCAACTGCATCATGAAGTTGACCACCGCTGCATCTGTTATACTTTAGAACTTTGGTCATACTTGTGAAATGTTTTCATAAATGTTAACTTGGACAGCCAGCCTTCACATAAAAAAGAAAGAGTGAGACTGGATAACACTTGGCAGCAGGTATAGGAAATATTTCAGCAGCCCATAACTAGTTTTACAGAAGAATAGCTTACTCTGGATAGAATTTAAAACCCAATTCTTTAAAAACCACCACCCCCCTTTAAGTTTGTGTACTGTTAATAGAGATTACCTCTTTTGAAAGATGAAAGAGCTTTGCTTTACAATCCCCAGTAGAATTTGAAACCTGTAAGATAGACATGCAAAAAAATGGCATAATGAAAGAATAAGCCCAAACCACATACAAAAAACTTTTTAGTTTCTGTGATGATTAAGAAAAGAAGGAATTTAAATTACAAGTAATTCTGAAAGTGTTAATGTAAAAAAAGCATTACAGTTACTAAAAAAATTATAACTTCAAAACAGCATGTACTTTACCTGTAAAATCTCTATGGCACTATTTAGAGGTAGAGGACACGGGATTGACCATTTTTTTATCATAACCTGCAAAGACAGCATATTTAATGTATGAATGGTACCCTAAAAATCAGTTTAAATTTAGATATACGTAGCTAAATTATCAGACTGCTGGTAAACAGAGCAGATTGCTACACCCATAGTAAATTAACAGGCTTGACCAGTAGAGAGTTAGGCCACAAGAAGGAGATCTGACAGAAAAACTTGTCAGTGCCATACAGCTGCTTACAATACACAGCTGGCAGCCTTATGGCGTGCCTGTGTGGAGGTGGTGCACTGGAACGAGCTCTGACATGAAGTGAAATACAACCAGCGCTCTGTATTCACCCTGCTCCACACCAACTGCCTCCCGTACAGCAGAGCCGCTGTGTTCGTTATCCCAGGCTCTCGCCCCAAACAGACAAACCCGTAACAGAGATAGAGCAGAGCCTAAGGCTAATCTTAAAAGGCAGAAACATATGGTTTGGACTAGAAAGCAAAGGAAAAACAATAAATGCAATTATTGTCCCAGAATGTCACTGAGGCTTTAGCTACACCCTGCTGGTTTAGGGACTGCCAAGTAACAGGGCTGAAAATCAAAGGGAAATTAAAGTAAGAAATGTTACCTCCTTTTTCAGGAGTCTAGTTTAAAATGATAGTTGCATTGCTCTCCTCACCCTAATTAATTTCCTATTGTAGTTGCCTGGCTTTAGGGTTATAATTCTTTTGAAGCCTTGAGCAAATAATTAAAAACTTAATTAAAGACTCAGATTCACGAGAAGAGTAACACAGAAGAGAGCACTTCTCCTGGCTCAGGGAATTCCTTTTTGCTTGCAGCCAACTGGTGTTTCCCAGAGGATAAGGATCAGATGCTCTCTCTTGTCACCAGTGCCAGGAGAAGCAAACAAATGCTACCTCCAGACAAAACGTGGGGAAAGGGAACGGAGGGTATGTGGCATGCTGAGTCCACCATGGCAAGAACACCCATCTTAAACTGCATGACAAAGAATAACTCACAACAACTCCAGGTATGGAACTAGGTAGTAGCTTGCTCAACAGCAGTCTGTAAACTTTGTGAAAAGGATTATCAATGGAAATCCCTCAACCATGCTTCTGACACTAAACTGGCACTGCTTTATACCGGGAGATCTGTTCGTACCTGCTTATTTATTGACTAAACTGCCTCCCCTGTGCAACGTGAACTGCAACCTCCTCTGGGGAAGGGTGTAAGAAGGGGCGAGAACATGCTGGGAGAACATCAAGAAGAGTGTGTAAGGGAGAAAGAGGAAAGGGCCAAACACTAAAATGTGCCTTGGGCCTGTATCATATATATGCATGACTGTCACACATGTCACCCCTGCTTCACCTCTTCTTTGTGTGCTAAGCAGAGAGAGGCTACAAGCTGAGACACAGATGTGGTACCACAACCGTGGATGCGTGGCTGAGCTACCTCCTCAGGAAGCCCAAGCTTGTTGGCTAGCTGAAGACATTTATGAGGCTGAGCAAGAAGGCAAATATCATTTCAAGGTGATCTCTGTGTACTTAAAGGCACCCAGGTAGGGGAAATAAAGGAGAGGCTTTGAAAGCTCCAAAGCAGAAGGCTTTGTGGGAGCTCTGGAGAAGGCTGGAACACGCTTACTGAGCAATGAAAAGGAGCATGAAGCCGAAGGAAAAGCTTTGGGGAAAGTAAAGTGTGCCTGGCAGTGGTGGGGGCAGGGCTGCCTGCAAGCTAAAGAGCAAAGATAGATAGATATATATATAGATATATATAAAAACATTGCAGAGGGAGGACAAGACAAACCAAATCTAAAAAGCTAAAGAACATTTTTCTAATACTAAATTAATACAGATTAAGAACAGATTGAAATGGAAATAAAAGGAGACAAAATAAAACACACTAGGTGCATTTAAAATCTGTAATTCTATTTGCCCACCTGCTTAATTATTCAAATCTCTTTAGGTTTCCAATTGTAGTCGACTCTGTATTTCTAATGAGGTGCCCCCCAACAGGAAGTGATTTTTAAATTGGCTGCACAGTCCAGTTAGCTGAGCAGTCATGCAGACAGCACCATTTTCCTCTGGAACTTGAAGCTTATTTCATATAAATGTTGTCTTTTGAGTATAACAAACATTTGGTTTTAAGTAAAAAAAAAATCCTAAAATTTACAGAGAGGTTCTAGTGGAAATAGGGTATTTTAAACCCACACCAAAAACATTGCTAAAAAAGAAAGTTAGAAGCTCAAAATGTTCCAATATTCTCAGTGATGTTGCTTTTTAGAGGGAAAACACGAATCCCTCTATTCCAGTAGTACTGACAGCACTCAGCAACAGAGGAATAACATAATTCATTACACATGGCAGGTTCCCAATCTGCATCACATTTTGTTCTGGGAACATAAAGAACAGATTTAGAAAAATACCATCAGGAATCATTAACACCTTTGTTGAGCAAGCTACCAATAGGGTTGTCTCCACAAAAAACAAAAAGAAAAATCTGTCTTTACTCTTTACCAATATTTAATATAACAAGAGGAGAGGCAATAAAAAAATAAGTTTAACGATCACATTTAATTTTGTTTCACTAAGGATTCAAGTCAGGAAAGTATTCAACAATCAGAAACAAAAGTGCTGAGGACCTCACAGAGTCTGGCTTTGAATTAAGTTACATACATTGGTTCTTCTCCCAGATCAGCTCATCTCAGTGTTTTCACTTTTTCCCCCAAGTGAAGACTATAACCAGTATATTAACATTAAAGGAAGAGATACTGAAGCACAGAGAGGAGATATGTGACCTGACAAAGCCCCACAGCAGAGCGTAGAGGACAAAAAGTCTCTAGACCTTTTGCTCAGTGGACTCACTAAACCATACTGACCAAGACACATGCTATTGTCTATTGTCCCCATCTTTTCTGCAGGCTGTATTAAAACTGTGGCTTGCTGGCAAAAAGCTGAACAGATGGTATGCACTTGAAAATGCACAGAATTATTGGATATGCAAAATATAATTGTATTGCTTCCATATGACTAACACAGTTTTCTTCTGGAACAAATTAAAACATATCTGCCACACAGAAATTAACATTGTGCAAACTAAAACACCATTTCAACAGCACATATCACCCACTTGAAAGCAATTAGATATGAAAACTAAACCGCAGTTAATGCCTTTGAGTTTCAGTGCCTAAAGAAGTCAGAGAAAATACTCTCTGAAGAGCATTAGTTTTCTTTAAATATCTATAACGGCTTTTAAAAATTTTGACCTCAATTAGATTTACTGTGGCAGCTTCTTTGTCACTTAACAACAAAGAGTAAGCACACAAATTTAATCATGTCATAAGAAATCCAGTAGTCTGTGCTCCTTCATTTGTCTTTTCTATCTACTTCTTAGACAGAGAATCAAAACTAAACCTTAGCTTCAATCATGCCAGCTTGACATGTCTGCACACAAGTTTTGCTTACACACTTGCCTTTTCTGAGCCCAAAATTGTTTTCAAATGCATCCACTCACTACAACAACTTTCTTCAGAGATACATCTATATTCTCATTGAAATCCAGGAGATGAACTTGTTTTAAAACTCTTGCAACTCCCTTCAGCCAAAGGCCTATTTCAGCATTACAGTTTGTGTTTGTTTGGGGTTTTTTTGTGGGTTTTGTTTGTTTGTTTGGGGTTTGTTGTTTTGTTGTTTTTTGTTTTGTTTTAGTTTGGGTTTTTTTAAAGATAAATTTTAGGACAGAGGTCAAAAGTTAAGGTAATTTATAAATATTGCACATGAATTGCCATTAGCTCTGGAGAGGCTATGGCTGCTCCTCAATGCTCAGCTTATGAAGAACACTTCCCAAGGTCCTGCAAACACTGCAATTCTCCAGGGATACCCTAAGGAGATGTTTTGACAGCTTTGAAGTTTGGTTTTATCACGTGGTTTAGTTCCTAATGGATTGCCTTGGTCTCCTGGATGGCATGTTTGTTCAACTTGCCTTCAACTCTGTTTATCCCTTTGTAAAACAGGTATTAAATGCAAGTCAGTGCAAGCCAGAATGACAGGGGGGGGAACATTTCTCCAGGCTCCCAAATCAGATTCTTGTTTCTATACCTAGATGACAGAGTGCGAGTTGCTTGGTTGTACTACATATTACACATGTGCATTACCACACTTTTTCCCTGTAAAAAGAAAATTAGTGCAACTTAAAGGCATATTTTCCCTCTTAGATCTGCCTAGCAGGTCTCACTTGTGATATTTGGAAACATCTACCTCATAGGGGCCTTGAGAGGGTGAACATCAGGGTCAAAAACCCCCGTATGGCTCAGAGAAAAGAGCTTTTCCTTTCAGCGGGAAAGAAGAATAAGGTCATTGACGTATTAATGAATCTTGTAAACTGCCTTAATGAAGTTCTAGTTTTCTTTGCCTTTTTTTGAACTCTGTCACTCCATTATGCATATAAATTTAATTTATTTGCAGTATATTAAATTTTCTTCTGCACTAGCTGCAGTAAGTAATAGTTAGAAGCTAAGAAAACAGAATTCCATTCCATTACCAGTAGGGAAACAAAAGTGTATGTGCCAGCTCCCTTCACTGCACCGTCAGCAAAACAAAAATATTGTTACTTTTACCAGTCCAAAATATAATTATTTTAAATCTTTTCACATGCTTGAAAGTCCATATGCATTTCCATGCCTCAGCAAAACAAATGCAACGTGTCCAAACAAGCACACAATGAGCTTAAGGAAAACTCTAAATTTCCCATAAAAAGTTTAGGGGGGAGGGGAAGACAATTCATTTCAAAACAGGCTTATGAAAACATTCAAACAATAAGAAAAAAAAATAGATAAACTGTGCACAAATTTTTAACTTACCACAAGAGCAAAGTACACCATAAAGAAAAATGATAAACTACTTGTGTAGCCAAGAAAGCCTGTAAAATAACAGTAAAAATAAAAGAGAATTTATAAGGAAAGTGATCCTAATGTACAGCTAAAGCTTTACATTTTAGGCATGTTTTCTATTACAGTGCTTGGTATCTGGGGCTTAGGACTCAGAATAACAACATTCCAACTGCCTGTCACAGATCATTTATGTAGTTTTGTAAGGCAGAATTAGAACTGGCTTACCACTAATGGCACGCTGTAAGTAAATGCAGCTCTTTAATGTTCTGCTGTAAAGATTTTGTTTTAGTATTGCAGACAAAATACTACTGCAACACAAGTAATAGGTTAACTAGGCAGGGCTGGAAGGCAGAACACACTACAACAACTTAAATAATCCCCACCATCACCAGCCCCCTGCCAGCTAAAATAAATAAATAAGCCATTAAGGTTTTAAAGTCTTCAATTGTAATTGCTACTAAAGTAGAATAATATTCGCTTCTCTCTTTTAATTACTCACCAATTTTAGGAAGAAGTGCGAGAGGAAAAACAATGCAGACTGAAGTAATCAGCAGCAGCAGCCTCCCATCAAGGTACCAAGACCTGTTGGAAAATCTTTTTATGATTGATACAAAGCTCAAGAGTCCTAAAAAAATATGTTCAACTTTAAAACTGTGATCTTAGACAAAATAACCACTAGGATAAGAAAAATCAATAATTTCCAGTCTCACATGCTATTTACATGAATTTGTATTCCTAGTTTCTATATTGTGATATAGAGTTCCCAGATAAAGAGGAGGCAGAGCACCATCCCATAATGAATCAGCATTGCAGGCAAAGCTGCACAGGCAAGTGTCTCCATGGATCAGGGGTCTGGTGTGTGTAAAGTTATTTCCCAACAGCACAAAATTCAAAGCCCTGCCTTTATTCCAAGCAATGATAAGGGTATTTCATACTCTGCAGACTTCCAATAGCAGCACTCGTACAGTATGCCACATCTAGGTTGAACTGGATTACACCATGTTGCATATTTACACAACTGGAACAAACAAGAACATTAATTCTCACTTACTGCTCAACTTCCCTTCCAGTTTATTACTCCTACACAACCTCAGCTCCCCACTGTTTCTAAGAGGTGTGAAACAAAATGCTAAGCTACCCAACCTATTTCTTTGGAAATTCAGTTGTTTTCTAAACATACCAACTTTCTCTTCTGCTCAAGTTTCATTATACCTATCATCACAGGCTTTAAATTATAGAAGAAAACAACAAGTAAATTAACTTTTGGTTAATTTGAAATTATGTTTGCTGTCCAGAGATGATATAAGGAAGAACAGCAATAAAAAAAACTTTAACTTTGCACAAAGTGATCACTCATTCTCTGCATACATCTGCACAAAAATTAAAGGACAGAAGGGATGGAAATTATGCTAATGAAATCTGCTATGATTTTAATACCTAAAACTATACATATTTAAAAAAGCATTGTAGATGCATATGAAGTCTTAATGAATTTTAAATCTATTCAAAGTATTAAACTCATCTCCAAACTGATGAAAGTACAGACATATAAGCTGTTAAGAAACAGAAACATCTTGAGGGTGGCTCCCTGTAACTTGGTAATAATCATATCCTGTACTGATAAAGATCTTGCACATCAGCCTCTGACTTTACTACCTATAAACACCTTGGCCTTTGACCTTCAAGTTTATTTAGTCCAGGATATGGTTAGCACCTAATAAACAGGCAGCACCTCAAGTTATCATAAGGAAAGCAGCATAACACCTGTGCTAAAGAAAAATTACCATATACATATATTAACTACTGTCATACACCATGGACAACCACTTGTGCCACTTGTGTGAAAAAACATGTAATTTCAATGAACAGAGAAATTTCAAGGTTGAGGACATTTTGGCCACATCAAAAATCGAAGGAAACCTTAAGTAATAATGTCTATTTTAAAAATTACTCAAAATACATCACTCTTCTAAAAAATGTATTACTAGCCTAGGTCTGCTAGTGCTACAATGAAAAAGCAACTTTGCCAAGATCAGCTCCCTGCTGAAGCATCCTTCATGCTGTTAACATTCAGCATTCACATATTTTTAAACTTTTCTAGTGTGGTGGATGTTCAGATTAGGAGCTACAGTATAACAGCAGCAGGCAAAAGCGTAACCAACGCTGCACCATGTGTAAGGTTAGCTAAAATGCCTCAGATCTGTACGTGTGGGACCTCTGTTTCAAGCCTTCCAACCCTAAGCCTGCAGCAAATCCACAGTTGCCACCGTAGCTCACAAGCTCAGCAGGCTGGAGGAAAAATTATTTTGGTTACTTTAGAGTAAATGAAAAAATATTTGTGGGAGAGGGGGAAAAAAGAGAGAGGAAAACTGCAGTGAGGTAATGGGAAGGAGAAAAAAACATTTTGTAAATAGTTTAATTTTGGAATGACAATCCCTTTATTTAAAAAGATGTCAAAAAACTGTATAGTGGACCATGCACTGGTTATCAAAAAAGTGCATTTTTTTTTTCCCAAAATACTGTTGTACAAATGCACTTATCTTCCAAAGGTAGAATAAATATTTTGATATTGCCTTTAAAATCAGTTTGATCTGCAAATTTAAGCCCATATGATAAGTGTTCCAAATATGAAATACAGAATATAAATCCTTGACTCTACTGAAAGTGCTTCGGCATGCAGATGTTCCTCCTCCTTCTCCCATATTTAACTAAAAACAGACATTTATAAATCGCTTTAATTTCATTCCTGAATGCAACAGGACAAGAGATTCATATGTTCTAAATTAGGATCTTACTCTCAGTCCATACCAATTATATAACACACAAGCAAGACAACTTAATTGCATCAATCATATCCTCCTGACAGGGTCATTAAATGTTAACAGAGGGCTCACAAATTACAACTTTTTAACACAATCCTCATTTGAAACTATGTTCATGCCCCCAAAACTATGTGGGATTCTTGTTGTGCAGACAGACTGAAACACCTCAACCCCCCAATTAACAAGTTTTCATATTGTATGTTTCTGATTTTTAATAAAGACACAAAGATGTATTACACTCTGGCTCTGAGTCTTCCCAACACAGGCACACCTGCTATCCTTTATCTGTAAAAACGATTCAAGGTGTAAAACACTCTTTAAAGGGCCCTCCCAAAAGTATGCTTTGGGATGGTACATGAACATAAAACATATTTTACAGATAGTTTGCCTGACACTTTTGACACAGTCTAACTTCAGTTAAAGATAAATTCCGCACCCAGATGAAAGTGAATCAGATGCTACAATGACTTAACAAGACCAGAACAGTTGTGTAACCACATCTGGAAACAAGCAGTCTAGTTAAAATAGTTTAATCAAGCTAGTCAGTATTTATGTCCTTTGCTTAAATAAGTTGCTACTTAGGCTTGGTATTTGATTACTGAATTCTGTTGAACAATTTCCTACAATTTAAAAACTCTGTTAGCAAAAAATTACTCTTAACAGCCATGAAGCAACACAGAGAAACAAAATGTTATGATCTACCATGGCAATTAATATGGCAGAATATATGAAATATAGACGTGGGCACACGGAGAAGCTCAGCTGTGGGCATGCACCTGGAATACTGCTTGAGCACTGCACTGGAAACATTCGCTTGGGCAAAGAATAGGAGAGTCAAATTGTGTCAAATAAACATTTAGCAATGGAAAAACTCCCAATAACAGAGGCATAAACACAATGAGACCTGGACTGACAACCAGGTTACCACTTGAGCTGTGGTTAGTATTCCCATGGACAATTTCAGCTCTTTCTAAATACAAAATTGAACTTCATTCCCATCTCAATCTGTAATTTCAACTAAGGAAGAAGTACGGGTGGTGGCAGCGCTGACGGCACACTGAGAATTACCATGGCTCAGATGATTGGTAATAACCAGTTCAACCACTGCAACCTGTCTGTGTGTTCATTTGTGTTCACATCCAGATCTGCACTGGACCTTGATAAACAGGTAAAGCTGATGGGAGTGTTATCAGACAGGCAGCTTAACGAAAAAGTTGTTTACAATGCCTTTTTTAGACAGAACAATCCTCTGAGCAGCACACGTGCATGCAGGACCTCCAGATTCTACCTCTTACAAGTTCTCACAAGCTGTTTGTTTAAAAGTGTATCTTTGTTGGGGAAAGTCACTTTGCATCAACAGAGCTGACATAAAATTAAAAGCAGTTGTAAGTGGTGTTATGTGCTAAATTTGGGGACAGGCAGACGGGAACGCACACGCAGCAGACACAGTAGCAGGCTCAATGCCTGTGTGTGAAGAGTGGAGTTACAAGTATGATCTTGAAGGAAAAGGTGATAGCACCCAAATGAAAAGCTGATGACTACCACAGCTGGAAGAGATACATTAGCAGACTAAAAATGACATATACACATAAAACATACTAGTTAAAAAAAAAGGCCTCTTACTAAAAACACGTTATTGCAATGGCCAGGAGGGCAGGAAGACAGAAAGCAAGATTACTGCCACACTTCATTTCTCAAAATGTTTGTGAGAAAATGGAAAAGTTATTAATGAAAAAATATAAAATGAACTAAAATACCTGTTAAAAAATTAATTTCAAACTTAAAATTCACCCACAACATTCAGCAATACTACAAGCATCACACAGCATTGAGACAATTTCACCATATTTCAATCCAGAAGAGCTTTGAACTCAAAAAGCCTGAAAAAGAGCCATAACACAATCTCAGATACACTGTTATGAACGGCAGCAGCACTGGAACAACTAGAACAAGGTATTTCAGCAGTGAAGCTGCAATGTTCGTCTTAGCACAGGCACAGATTTCTTGTGACAGTCCTACTAGAAATCAGAGGGACACCCTCATAGCTTTATAGCTCAGCTGTGAAGAATGATTTCTTTACTGGGAGCCAGGTTAAGGAATTATAAACCAAGTCTGGAAATCTGGCATTCTTCCCAAGACAAGTCCAATTACTGGAGCAAGACAACAAAATATTTAAATTTAAACATCTGCCAGTTTTTGTACTGTGGTTTTGAAATACATGAAGTGATAATATGACAGCAGTTTAAATCTTTCTCCTCCTCCCCCTCCTGTCCTCTCCTGCTTCCCCTTTTAAATTTTTATAGAAGGGAGATTTCTGTAGATGGAGTCTTGCCACTGACTTAAAGGTCCTCTGATGGGAAATTGCTATGAGGAAAGAATCACGCTCTGTGTGTGTGTGTGTGCTGCAGAAGGCTTGCACATGCCAAATACATTTCATATTCCAAGAACTCCTGTAAATAAATAATTTTTTTGGCCTGTGAGATCAGAAGGAAGTGTCAGTACCCATGTCCTTCAGCAATCCTGAACCACCTTCTTCTTCAAGACAAATACAGAATGTTTGAAGCATTTTTCCTTACCCGCTCTCGCCTCCACTTAAGAATCCTGCAACAGCACCAGGAAGTTCAGACTTCACAATTAAAAGATAAGATGACATAGCTGCAAAGAGAAGCAGAACAGATTTAGTAGAGCAATACCAATATCTCTGGTAGTAACAGAGCATGGCTTAACCAGAGTGGTTACAACTGGAACATCTCAGCTATATATTAGACACTGTGGCACCAGAATCAGAATTTATTTTCTCATGTACTTCCTTTAAAAATAGCTGCAAATCCCCGAGCACTGTACCAGTGTCAGCTAATGCCTCCAAAGAGGCTGTTACGATGTGAGTCTTGAAACAAGGAAAACATGATACAAAGGACTAAAAGGCAAAACACTGCATAGGCCTGACCCTTTACCTGGGAATACAGACCTCTGGGTTTGACATAGACTACGAGGCTGCAGCACTTCTTCTCTTTTGTTAATGACAACAGTAAATAATAAGATTTGTTTCTATTAATAAAGCAGTTTTTAAAGACTCAGTTTTTATTATTGCTCAACTGCTGTTGTACTAAATAAATGTATGAGAGAAATTTAAAGAGGAGAATAGGACTTGAAAGGTTCTTCATATACTGGATGGTTTGGCCCTTGGAGGCAAGAGGATTATCAGTGACAGATCCAGGTTTCTCAGATTAAACCCACCACCAAGGACCCAAAAACAACATAAAGTGCAAAACTACACAGGAACTGTGAACCAGAAGATAAGTTGTTAGTTATTCTTATAGTAGTGCTGACTTGAATTTAAGCATTTATAATTCTATTCAGAATAAATCATAAGAGGGATCATAAGATGGGTCATAAGAGGGATTTTAAAATCACAACTTATATTAACCTGATGCCCTCACATAGTGTTCACATCACTTTTTTTCTTTTACAGAAGCAGCAAGTATTTACATGAATCAAAAAAGAGCAGAAAATTACTCAGAAAAATCAAGCTTTACAAACAGATTCAATGAATATCAAAGCCTACACAAAACTAATTTCCATCCTTCAGCAGCAAGTAATTTTAGTAACATCCAACAAAAGTTTAGTTACATTTAAACCTTGATAAAAATTCATCTGTTGTACTGAAATTTTACTCTTCTATATTTATTAATTCTTTAGAATTTTACCATGGTTTATTTATTAATGCTTTAAAATTAAAACATAAATTTAAAACAGGCAAACCAGAAAACTTCCATAAGCTCAAATTTGAATGTTTGCTTGTTTTTAAAGGAATGTTTTGAACCTTAAAAAATGTGTGGACTCAGACACTGCTGTACTACAGCAGTTAACATTAAATTTTGAAGAAAGGGAATGTGGTCTCTATAAAGAAAGCAAATTCTTTTAACACAAAGTGACATTTACCTACCGCAAGGTTAAATTAAAACCATTTGGTAGGTCACTAAATAAGGAAATATTCACTTCTTCATAATTAAAAGCTCAGGTTTTTCCAATATTCAAGTATACTTCCCTGTTGACATATAGCTGTTGATTGTGTCTGGTGAGGTATTTATCTGCTGTCTTGGTTTTACTCTCCTATTTGCATACAATAGAATGTAGATTTAACTAGAGATCCCGACAGCATGCATATTTCTAAATCACCTGAATTTTTAAGTAAATTAACACAATTTCTCATGCTAGTCTACAGGCAAATGTGTATTTCACCCTAAGCAAAGGCAGATATTTAAAAAATTAATGGAAAATTCCTCTAAATTATAATTCAACTTTACTTTAGGCATTAGCCTTCTTTCTTGTATTATACTTTATAAACAAGTCACAGTTTTTATATATTTATGTCCTTCAAAAAGATTTTAAAATTAGTTCTTTTGCAGCCTCAGCTGCAGAAAGCTTCAGATTAATTTCCAGATCAGATTTCCTCCTAATATGCAATCTGTCACTCTTCCCTTGCAGTCCTATTAGCCTCTGGCTAATCATTTGATCACTTATCCTTTGTTGTGCACTTACTCTTTGTTTTTCAAAGAGGAGTCCTATTTCACTGAATTCCGCTCCTAAGGAAGGAACCAATCATGCACCAAGAAACTTGCACATGCTGAACATTTGTATGCATCTTTCTTCCTTTCTCTGGGCATATGGGAAACAATCTCACATAGTAGGATTTTTTTTTTTCCCCCCAGTTTATATTCTCTTATTTGTTCTAAAAGATTAAGAAAATAAATAAGAAATATTTTTATTTATATCCTGATGCTTAGATAAGACATGAATATCATACATAAACCTGAGCAGGATGCCTATGCTAAATACAGTTCAAGAAGTCAAATGCTGCTTTTTCTTCACTTACAAACACAGTTGTAATTCTCCTCACAAGCAACAGTTCCTTGTAGCTTTACTCAGCATGAAAGAAGAGGTGCCAATGACTCTCTGAAACACACTACCAAGTGAGCAAAGAATGTTGTTTGGTTTTTAAAGTTGAAACCAAAACAGCAAAGCATCTTCACAAAGGGCACAGCAACTAGAAAAAAAACCATCTTGAGTAGGAATAAAGCGCATACAGTGTGACAGACAAAGAGTCATGTATCCTTAGCTCCAGATTAGAAATGTTACCTAACTTCCCTGATGCCCACCACGACTGAAGCCATGTCAAGTTACATTGCAAAAATTCAATGTCAGCTATCCTTGGCAATCTTAATGTATAACAGAAGGAAGAGACTACCCGGTCACCAGGCTAAGCCGTGACACAAGTGAACACAATGAACAGTGCACCTTGTGCTTTTATTGTGCTTTTAAAGTACTGACTTCCTCTGTCATTTTGAAAATATTTTCAATGTCTTAATGGCTAACTTTTAAGGTACCTTTTATTACATATAAAAATTACAATAAACAGATTCATCTTTAGAAGTCAAGCATTTGAAAAAAATTAGCAAATGTCAGAAGAAACATTCCCGTCAGAGTTCACTCCCCTTGCACACACAGAGTACAAGAGCAGACCTTACTGCTCTTGCAGCCCAGTCTCATCCCCTAAATTAAGAAAAGAATGTTATGTTTTCTTCGTGTCATCTTCTCTTTGCAACATGAGACATCTATCTTTAGCCCTGAGACAGGTTTCCTGCAGAACACACGGTGTACAACGACGTCATTGGAGGGTTTAGCAACTACAGGAGCAACCTTCACACAGTGGCTTCAAATCTTCAGGTCCTGGGCTTGCACGTATCATATTATTTCAAAATAACTTTCAGTATGCACCAAGAACTACCTGATGGAAAACTAAGCAGGTTTGAACTTCTCAATAGGCCTTGACACAAATGCCATAGAACAGTATTCAGCAGAAATCAAAATTATCTTACCACTTGACTATTCAACAGGCTGACCACTATCTTGAAAGCACCAAGAAATTACATTCTTAAAATACATCACTGTTTTGCCATGTTCTGAAAACCTGGTATTAGATCTTTGACAGAAAAAAAAGATGTTTCTAAAATATAAAATAGGTGCTTTACACTTTCATTATTATAATCTGTAGTGCCACCAAGAGATGAGACTCTCTATAAATATACATACCATGCACACATTATTCAGAATGTCTTTACGTGGTACAATATTGTTTAACACTGAGCATGTTAAACATGCCTGAAAAAATGCCCCTACCTGAAAAAAATATGAGTTGCTGGAGAAAAGGGAAGCCAAGGTTATGTTTTTTTAGAATAGTTCTCAAAATATCTCTTCTGAGGTAGGCTAATCTTAAAATCAAATTTGTGAGTGGCTTTTTGGCTACCAGAAAAAGAAGTGTAACTTGTCCTTATTATCCTACCCAAAAAAAGATCAATTGCTGAAGTCCATAGCAATGATACAAGAAAATATGTACATTAACTTATGTGTAAGCATATCATTTAGTCCTTCCTTAGAAAACACCTGGTGATAAATCCCTTCAAATAATTTTAATTCTAGGGACTGAATCTAACTCTTCTGGTTAGTTTTTCCTAATCTACCACTGTAGCTGATCATATTAGAGCGCCATAAAGATGTCTTGCAACATTAAGCACTGTGCAAAAATGGAACCAAGCTGCCCTCCAAACTTCACAGAGAAGACAGGGCACTGGTGAAAAATAGACTCTTACTTAAAAAAAAAAAGGGGTGCTGACTTGGGAGTCAGGACAAGTAGACAGAGCAATCTTGATTCTCATCTCGGGGAATAGCAGGTAAAACAGAGATTATTCCCAAATGCTTATAGATAAATGAAAATACTTCTCTCATCCTTTAAGAGTTCAGTCAGCATGATCTTTTATTTTCCCAAAATACTAAAAAATATTAGAGGCTGAAAGACAGAAATAGCAGGATAAACACTACCAGTCACTGCACACTCCAGCCCAACCGAGCTGGATCTTTCATAGCAACTGCATGTGACAAACCCCCTTGGGCTCCTGTCTCCCTTTGCTGGTAGGGAGGTTGTTTAAAATTGAAACTGTCCTAATCCAAACAATATGACAAAGTTAAAAAGGAAAGCAGGGAAGGATTTCAAGAAAGAAAATGAAACTAGAGAGGATTTTGGGCAAGCTCCCATTTTTCCTGTCAAAGAATTATAATGGAACAGCAAGTACTTCAGAACTGCATTGAGCCCTTTGTAAGTAATTCAAATCGTCAAAATATCAGGAATGAGGCATGGATGCCACTGAAAACCATCGAGTATTTTAGCCCTCACATCACATGGCCTTAAGAGCATGCTCTTTGGTTTTCATTTTGCAATGAAACCTCCACCTATTAGGTTTTAAGAAGTCTCTCAATTACTTGATGTATTGTTTTTCATGTTTCCTCTTAGAGGAAGCTTAAAAACCAAAAAAAAACCTTCTTGGAATCATTCATTTGTTTTTAAATAAATGATCTAGAAGGGAATGTATGAAAGGAGATGCAATGCTGTTCAAACAGAGAAGTTCTGACAACAGAAATAGGTTGTCAACATCTCTGCTAGTCTTCACTCATCTTGATGAATTTTCACTCCCCTGTTTCTCTTTCCTTCCAACTTTAGCCTTTACCTGAATTACTCTCAAACTTACCTAAAAAAAAAAAAGGGGGACAAAAAAACCAAAACAAAAATTATGCTAAAAAAACCCAACCCTGAAATGTTTTCTACATAGCTCATCATATATTCCATTCTGAAGTACAGCTGCAGGTCAGGATTTTTATTTAAAGCCAGCTAAATATTCTTTACAGTATCAAGCTTTCCAACAAGCATTTGCTGTGATATGAAAACACAAGAGCATGGGTCATCAATTGTTAAATTAGTACAGGAGCTGACAAACCTGCCCCTAATTAAGGCAGCTCTGCACTGGAAATCCTCACTTTGAATCAGTGAGGATAATTAGGCTTTCAGGTCAAAAGCAAACAGCACTGTGAAAACAAACATTCAAGTTTGTTTGAAAACAGAATTAGATTTCCCATACTTAAAGGAAGCTCAGTAATTTCTTAAGGTATTCATGATGCAGGTCTCAGCACATAACAAGCTGTATTTTATTCTTCCATGATTTGCACCATTCATTTATTTTCAAAGTTTGCAGAGTATTGTACTCTGATAACCAAAGGAATCCTATTCCCACCCACTCCCCCGTTCTCAAAAAATATTTTCTCCATTTAAATTTGAGAAACATTTTCTAAATATTTTTAAAGCCTAAATTTCAGAATGGATTAACTCTGGAAGAAAAAAAAAAATTGCAAGTCAGAAATTACCTTGATAAGACAAGGTAGTTTTGTCTTTGGGTTGTTTTTAATACACGCACAACGTTTAGAAGTATCAACACACAGAGGACACACAGACACCCCCCTTCTGCCCAAAAGCAAATTCATAATTTCATGGTTTACATCCCCCAAAAAAGAAAAAAAAAAAAGAAAAAAAAGAAAACCAGGAGAAGGCTGGAGGTTCCAGAGGTGCCCAACTTCCCCGCAGCCCTCCCGGGAAGGGCTCGGGGTGTGCGAGGCCGGGCTGGGCCAGCAGATGGAGGTGCGGGAGCGCTGCTTCGGGATTTGCTTCGGGATTCACTGCGGAGAAGGTTGAAAAATAGGAACTATGCAAAGTTAAATACATATTTAACACGTATTACATTCACAGCAGGGTTTCCATGTATCGACCATCACGTTGACTGTATTAACAGGCCATAAAACCCAGCTAAAGAACTGAATCTCCCATCAGAACTAATCCTGTAACTTCCATTTACTGGCTCCGGCATTCAGGCAGACCCGAGGATAAAACAGCGCTCCAGGGATACAGAACAATCTTTTTTCCTCATTACTTATTCTTACAAAGAAGAAAAACGTGTACCTTTGAGGACATGTTAACTGCACAATATTGAAACAAAATCCGCAAGCACCAGCTACAGAAATTGCTCTTAATTAAATTGTATTTATACTACAAAGCAAATAATTCTTTGTAAAATTAAGATACCAGTCTGGAAAGCCTGGTTCCAAAGAGCGACTGCAATGATCATTTGGGTACCAGCCAGGACAGGGTAGTTACTCACACTGATCCTCAGCACCACAACTCCCCTGGGGATCTCAGCCTATCGAAAGAAACTGAAAAAAAAAATAGTTTCTTGCAAAAAAATCCTCATGCAGACCACCTATGCTACCCGGCTGCACTGCAGGTTCTAGTGTTTCACTTAATCCCACTGCTAATAAATTTTAAATAATTAAACTCATGTTCTCAGCAGTTTCAATTTAGGTTTCTGTGTATCACAGCTACCACCAGTCCTATCTCCCTCCAGCAGTGACCTTCAGCTGATACCAGCCCGCAGCCCCGAGAAGTATGCTGTAAAACTCTCCCCGTACTTCCTGCTAGACCTCAGCGCTGAGGATTTGTTAGTGTTGGCAGCGGGCTGAGAGCTGCTCTTGTGCAATACTTTATTGTGTTTGTCTCCCATTTTTCCACCAGCTTTGCTAAAATAAATCCTTCTCTAACTTCACTACGTACGCTTTAAGATTCCTACCGATTTTCTCTCGGACACAGGGCTGTGGACTGTCCTCCTTTTCAGTCCCATCTGCAGAGAGGACAATTCCAGGAGGAGAAATTCCTGTCTTTTTTTTTCCCTTCCTTCAGAAAGCATCTAGGAAGCTCGCAGAACTTCCCTGGCAGGAGAGGGGGAAGGGCTGCCTGACGCCGAGCCACGGCTCTGGCCCTCTGTGCCTCATCCATCACTTCCTAGAAGCACAGGGCTATTCAAACAATAGCGGGGACCCGTCCAACTCCAGTGGCTCCTGGGAAGGATTAACCTAAAGAGCCAGCAGAGCCCTGTAACTCAGCCTCCTCCGCAGCAGCCTCCCTCACGCCTTCTACACCTCCAGGCATCCAACCTCCCCAGGGCCCTCTCTCATCTCAGACGGCACCTGACAAGGTCTGAAATCCTTCAACATCATCTTCTGCACGCCTGGGAAGAAATGGGACATTTGGAAGATCACCCCACTCACAGACAGGGGGTGAAAGGGACGGGAGGAGAGGATGAACTCAATAACAGCCTGGTAGCAGAGCGTGCAATTCGATAGTTTCCTTTCTAGTGTCCAGTCTGCAACCCCACAGACACACTACCTGGCTCTTTCAAGAACAAGGCAGCTCCCACGTAACTAATCACTAGTTATTTAAATTAAAGTGCTGCTGGATTGGGCCAAAATACTGACAAATAGAACAATAGGAAAAGGAGTAGCTCTGGCCATCCCATTCAACCTTTTGGTTTCATTTTATTAACAAATACCTACATTGCTAGAACAAGTACATATTGATACAAGGAAAGCTGTGCAAATACTCTCCAAGTTTAATCACTCTAAGCTAAGAATATGTACATGTTCTATAAAGTCTGTAAGTCACTGTATTTAAGATTACCTTAATTTACATTTGGATATTGCAAAGATAATGCATTATCCTGATGTATCCTTAGTCAATCCTTGGTACTTAAATGGATTAACATAACACAAAGTGTTCCAAGAGACAACTAAAAATCTGCAGCAAGTTGAACATGTTACAGATAAATGTTACGATTCCAAGCAATATACTTGAATTTTTTTTTTAACCTTTTAAATTCCAAATTTAACCAGTGCTTTCCTGTAGCTGTACAATTCTTTTTTTTTCTTTGAGTATCCTGCTAGTAGAAAAATCAACTCCTCAATCTACATAAACCCATAAGTGGATTAGGATGTCAAATTCCAATTTGCACCTTAAGCTTTCTTTTTTAAAAAAGCAAAGATGACAAATTAGAAAGCCTAACTATATTAAAATGATTACTAAAAAGCTCCCTCCACCACAACAAATCAATGCAAATCACTTCTGCACTTAACATTATTTTTAGAAGTGATCAGAACAAACTTTTAAAAAGCCCAGGCCAGATGCTGAGAGTGACAATAACCCTACTAACGATGCTTATTTTAAATCACAAACCATCATTCATTATCTCATGTCTCCAATCGCTCTTGAAATAAGATATCGTATGATGCAACCTACCCAGGTCTGATGATGTGAAAACAATTTTATTTTTAGCCTTCCTCTGAAATTAAAGATGTTGACAGAGTCTGGACGTCTGCCCGATGGGCACGGTGCTGCGGGTTCCTTCAAACGGGCAGAGAGCGAAGAGAGGGGAACCCCTACCAAAGTGCACCGCGGGGAAAGGGTAAATCTTACACCTAATCCCAGCACAGCTCCCATCCAGGACAAACTATGCTCCATGGTTTGACCACTCCCATTTAAAATCTGCAGAAGGACAAGGCAGACAAGAAAGTTTCCTTTCTTTCTATGCATTTCTTCAAGCATTAAGGCTCAGTGAGAGGTGAAGAGAACTCTCCATCCCTCCTTTGGTTTTTTTTTTTAGGAACCTATTAGCCTGCAGTACAGTCATCTTCAAAGATGATTCCTGACACAGTGTTGCTCTGCTGACTTGGACTGCAGCATCACAGGACTCTGCCAAAGGCAGTCAGTCGTTAAGGAGAGAAATAACGCAGCTGGGAGCTCTGTTCTCAAACAGAAATCTAAATACTAAACAGAAGCTGTGATAGCTCCTTGCAACGACAGCACAAGACATCTTTTGTGGGGGAGAAGGTGCCAAGGAGGCCCAACTTGCAACCCATGTTTCCCCATACCACCCTTCCTCACAGACTGGGGCATGTGTTGCTGTTACTAACACAAACTGACTCAGAGAAGGAAAGTCAGCTTTCTCTTTTGAAACTAGGTGATCTTTGCAAGTGAACATACCGGATGCATGAGCTACTACTGTTCAGTTACATGAAATACATTGCCCTTGGAACCAGGACCACCAAATCAGAGTTTTGAAAGCTTTCATCAAAATGAGGTCACTAAAAATATAAGAAAGAAGAGCTTCAACTTGCAAAAACCTACTTTTAACTAGTTAAATGGAGAACCACCGGTTGGCAAACCAGGCCCAACTTACTGTCAGAGAAGTCCACTGCAGGAGATGGAATAAGCAGTCTGATAATATCTCCAGCATGCACTGGTTCTGGGCTCTAGAGTTACTGAGCTGGATTTTATTAAAAATGACACACAGAGAAGGTTATGAACTGCTATGAGGAAGAAATGAGAGTTATATTTCCTTAGACCAGAATCTCACACACGATCCCAGAGTCTCCAGAACCTGTACTGTGCACCCTTCCTTCTCTAGTACTATTTAGAGGTCTGCTGAAACGGGAAAGGAAATTAAAAAAAATGTTCATTGCTACAGCACATCCTCTAAAACCTGTATGAATAAATAATCCTTAATCTCGGAATTAATATGTTCACTCCTGACTGAAATTAATGCTTGGGTTTTTATAGCCATTTAATTTAGGCAGTTTTTATTATTGGAGCTTTTAGTATAAGAAAAGATTCCAATTTTATCTTAAAAAGCAGTTACTTGGTCTAGTTCCAGGTCACTACATAGCAACAAAAAATAGCAAACATGGAATTGTCTGACTCAACTAAACTAAAAAATCAGCAGCACAGGAATGTTGTTTCCTTCTGACAATGTTTGTGAACATACATTTCTTCTTGGGGGCAGAGCATGAACAGGAGGGAGTTTTCACATCATTCCCTCAACTAAAAGAAAGTATCCAAAACACTGATGGTCAAAAACAAATTTAAAAGTCTTCTGTTAAACAGTGTCACTTTCAGACAATTAATTTACAAGGGCACGACTGCTTAGTAACTGTCAAGTATGTGACCATGCCTGAGTAAGAATTTAAATGCTTAGGAGATTCCTTTAACACAAAGACAGCCAGTGCTATTTTATTGCCATGCACAAAGAAAGACAAAATAAGCATAATGTAATGGGACAGCCCAGCATATCATAACATAACCAGCCCACATGATGAAAGTCAGCAAATCAAACAACCCCTCAAAAAATAAAAGAAAAATAAATAAAAAAGGTATTGAACTAACAACAAAAAAGCAACCATTAATAAAGAACATGTGAAACTTCATGGCTAAGTAAACATTCAGTTGTTACACAAATCACTAAAATGCATAAGCAAGTTCCAATAGCAAAAGTCAAAACACATGATATGATAAAATGTAGCTACCAGATGCAAATGTCCAGGACAGCAGAGAGGAGATCATGCTTCCTCAGCTCCTTCCAATTAGCAAAGCCAGTGAAAACCGACGTGCTCCACATCCTGTGATGCAGCACCAGCCACACAAACCAGCTCCCACAAGTGCCCCCATCTACCCCACAATACAGCGCTGCTGCTTAGTGGGATCACATGAGGCTTTTCTTGAAGTTCTCTGTCCTTTTTAACCAGTCTTTTAAGAACACTTTCATTTAATTATTGCCTTTGGTGTTTGTGGAGCTTTGTAGACCATAGAGGTTATATTCCACTCAATTAATACCGAGCATATGAAGTTTCTTACCTCCAATATTCTGGATAATTACTGTAGTTGCAACAAGGACCTATTAAAAAAAAATTAATTTCTTTAGAAAGGGTAAGGTTAACTAAAATCGTGTGTCTATAGCAGTCATAAAACACACAGGTATTATCTTAAACAGACCAGATGGAGAAGCGATAACTGGTACTGAAAGGAAGGGCATCTTCTCTTTAGTGAAGAGTTTAACACACAGAAACTAACACAATCTAAAATGAATATAAAAGCAGAAAACCTCGCTGAAAATAATGCATTTTCACTCCGAGATGACAAGAGAAGTTGTTGAGTGAAGCCTTTTCTGCAGAAGATGAGGTTTTCTGATATCACACTGAAGACATGTAAGTGCATTCTAATTGACACTGGGTAAGTACAAATTAAAATGATCATTCACCTCTGAAAAGACAATCAGACAGCAGAGATTCGTACAATTTACTTCCTCATTCCAAAAACCTGAATATTTTTAACTGGCATGAATGTCATTATTCTTTTAAACTTGTAAACTAAATAGACTTTTCTTTTCTTTAGCATCTGTGATCAGTTCAGTATGAATAATATGGAAGTAGAAATGACCAGAGACAATTAAAATATTTATCCAAATCCAAAGAATTAACTTCCAACTGAAAAAACCCTAAAAGTGTCTAAAGTTTTCCCAGTGTTTTCTTTGCAGTTCAGTTCTAAAATAGTACAATCATCTAGAAGATTACATATTTTCTTTTTGCCCACTGCTCTGCTTGATGCAGCAGGATATAAGCACTACCATTAAGTCAACTTGGAAAAAATTAAGCCACAGTTAAAATTTGTACTTTTCAAGAAAATGTGAATGCAGAGTTGCCATTCTTTCAGATGATCAGACTGAAAATCATAACAGATCTTAAACAAATTCAAAGTCAGTTCAGAAGTCACCAGGGGAAGGAAAAAAAAAAAAAAAAAAAAAAAGGTATGGTATTTGGAATTTGCCAAAGAGGGAAACAACTACTTCATGCTTTTGGAAAGGACAAATGAGCAATCTTCCAACAGCAGAAAAACTCCATTCTCACAAATCTCAGAAAAAGAAGTTTGACAAGAAATCAGCATGAGGTTGAATAAGTGCTGTACTTCAAGAGCAGTTAACCAGTAGTCTCCTGTCAACTCAAGATGCCAGTTCAAGTAAGGTCTGTCTGTATCACTGGCCAATGACTCGGGTGAGGGCAGAGTCAGTACTACTTTCAAGGGAAAAAACAAAGCCACCTGTGCCTGACTAAGGTGAGGAGAGCTCAGGGAGAGGATCAGAATTCAGCATGGTTGTGGTAAACTAGAGAAGTCTAAAAATCAACAAGATCAGCTCAAAGCAATGCATTCAGGAAGGAGATCTCAAAGATATGACTTAGGAGTTATTACACTAGAGAAAATAGTCTGATAACTCCAGCAGTAGCACAAAGCATCCACAGAAACAGCAGATCTTGTTTTGGGATGTAGTACCAGCCACATTCTATTTAAAATACAAGTAATAATTACATTTCTTGTCACTGTCAAATTCTCAGCCAGGTTACTGTGTTCCATTTTGCAGGCAAGTTTTAAGAAAAGCATATAAATACCAAGGATACTTCAAGAGAGAAAGATAAGTGTTCCAGAAAATGTTAGTTCATTGGGAAAGCTTGGTGAACTTTGGTTAATTATTTCATCAAAACAGCAGCTTCCCAACCTAGAAATACTCCAGTGCTCTCCATGCACACTGAAAATAAAAGACTAGATAATTTTTAGCACAAGTTATTTAAACTGAGTATTATGAAAAAGTGTATTAGGGAGAATAAAAAAAATATATATATACTGATGTTGACTACACAGTGAAGCTGTGAAATCTCCTTCATTTAAGCTTTTAAACAACAGATCAGACAAATACCTGCCAAGAATGGTTTATGTATGTTTACCCGTGCTTCGGAGCAAAGACTAAGTCACATTTTAACAACTCCTTAAGCTCTACATTTCTGTGACTTGTGCATCTAATGGCTTGAGGTTAACGTGTACAGAACAGCTCCTGTGAAAAAGAATTTTATTTCATACCTTGATAATATCAAGGTTTATTATCACTTGAGGTTGATTATATCTTAACTTTGATCAATAAATATTGATTCTCTCAGACTACACTCATATCTGCTTCTTAATGTTAATGGAAGTCTTACAAACACATAGTAGCTCAGAATTAATTCTCAGTTACATTAAAACAGAACAAATTAGACTCTAGTCTGTTAAGCAATTAAAAAAAAATACATAGTTCCAGTGAACCGTTAAAATCGCACTTCTGTGTGGTAAAATACACTTTTAGTATCGTGGAACTGAAACATAAAGCATGGAATTCTTAATATTAAATGTGCAGTATTCACAAGTAATATTTCCTGTGCACCCAGTGTTACTGGACAACATTGTCTATTAGGAAAAACAGATTCAGTACAGACTACCAAAAAGGCATGGCTTACACACTGACTACTCTTATACCAAAAATGGTTAGTTTGCTGGTGGGTTTTGCCATTTTGTTTTGGTTTTAAATCATGAGACAAAACAATAAGTAAGAAACATTTATCCATAGAGTTCAGTAAACAAAATTAAAAAAAAATAACATGTATTAAACATACTCTTATTTGTTCCTGTTGTGGAAACTACATGAAAGGCAAACTCTTATCTTAGATCTCTATTAAATGCTACAACACCAAGAGTAAATCACCTACCTGTTTCTAAACAGTTTACAGCAGCGGTACGATGGGACCGTAAGAAACCTGAAACTGACTGCTGAGCCAACCTGACAATAATGCCAGTGAGCAAACACTTGTACATCCCACTAAGAAATGAACACACTGGCAGGAAAGCAGCACAAAATCTTGCATTTAAGGAATGTATATTTTACAGTTAACTGGAGTTTGGGCGTCCCCGGACCACACAGTAACTGAAACGCAGCGAGAAGTTTCAAGACCTAAGGGATTTTCAGTGCACGACGATGTCAGCAGTTATATTACTTATTTCATCTCTATCTCTTCACTAAGCAAAGAACAGTTGCATATTAGAAGCATGAGACCAAGAACTAAAATACACAGGTAAAAATAAATTCTCACCTTTCCAGTTGATCCAAATGCAAACAGGCCAAGGTCTTCGTAAGAAGTGACAGCTGTTAGCAGGGAGAAAAAAAAAGCTAAAATATTTCTAACTTCAAAATCACTTAAAATATCTAGTTTTGCCTTCTTTCCCTTTTTAAATGATCATAATTCAGGACAGAATTAAAAGAGAACTTTATAAAAGCAATTTTGTAAATTAAAAAATACTATATACACCTGTACTCCTGCTTCAAAATACAGCTCTATGCTCAACCATTCAGAAACTCTCCTGAAACTCAATTTAATATTAAAAATAATAATATTTAAAAAATAATACTACTACACTAATGGCAAATTGCCTCCTCCCAAAGACTGTTGCAAGCCATACTACAGAAGAATACTGAAACTAGCCTCAACCATTAGATACAAGATATTATCATATTTTATTTGTTAGAAGGGTACACTTTTTTTTCTTAAATTAAGGCACCAACAGAGGATCCATTTTTATCTTTCTAAGAATACCAACATCAATCACCATCTTGCCAGCTTTGAAAGTCTTGGCACTATTTATTTGCAAGAGAGCTGAAGGTAAACACCTTCCTTGGTTGAAATTTATTATTAAAAAAACCAAAAACAAAACAAAGCACCCCAAAAGCAAAACAAAAATCCTGCCCTTACCTGCACCTGACTTACATAACCACATTAAAATAGCCTGTGGTTTCCTGTGTGCTTTTGTTGAATTTTAACTGAAGCTCACTTCTAATATTGCTGGTAACTCAAACCAACCCCTTCTCAGAAAGAAGGAAGTCATATTAAAGTCTTTCATTGTTGCTCTGTATTTTGTTATTGGAAACTCAAGCAATATCAAAAAGATGAAAGTTTTCTGAGAAATACCACTCACTTTCTCAGTATATAATAAAACAGTCCGCAGTTGTAAATGCCTCAAAGGGTAAAATTAATCTCAAAACCACATAATTCTATTGTCACAACTCTTGCTTTCTCTTCCGTGCTTCTACTTGGTGCATTCCTGCTTCTACTCCTGTCACATCTTAATTTAGGGCCCAACCCTGCAGTTGGAGCTGCTGGGGGCAGACCTTCACACCTGAGTGAGGTCCCACTGAAGTAAATGAAACACGACATGGGAGACACAGGCTGTTCACAGGGATCAGATGACAGGGCTGGAGACCATGAACTGCCCATGCTTAGGAGCTTTTATCGCACTCCGTTTCTGCACACAATCAGATCAAGGCTCCAGAGAACAAAAAACAACAACAACAAAAAATTCATCAATTTTCTGATATGATTTTCTAAAGGGCAATGTTTCACATTCTGCTCTACCACCCACACCAGTATGCTGTGACAAAATAAATGAAGTGGCACAATTAAATGAGCCAGAGTCAGCTCTCAGCACAAACCTGGACTAATCTCCTATATCTGCCACTACACTGACACAAGTTACATGCACATATCATTAAACAAATCTATGTCTTATCAGATTTTACCCTGTATTTTCCTTAGATTTCTATTTATAAAGTTGTTGCTCATAAGGAAAACAAAAAAAGAAGCATTTTGAAAGGCCAGCTCCAATGCCATTAAAAAAAATAATCAGCAAACTGTTCAGCATATTTAGGAGAGAGTTGTTTTTACTGCACAGGAACAAACACACAGCACACACGTACGAGGAGTCACCGGCAAAGAGAACAAAATTTTCCATGCAACTCCAAAGCAGCAACATGAAACCTTAGAATATTTTCTATAGTAACTCCGTTTCTGAAATCAATTCAGTCCTAAGAACACTGGGAAGCCCTAACACTTAATCACATTACTTTTGTAATTTCAAGAATATATGGAACAAAATACAAAGCACAATTGGTATAAAGATAAACCAGTTCTGCCTGATTGGCTTGATTTCTATTCTGTTATTAACACTAAATGGAAATTATCCACTTATATGCAAAGTGAAATTGGCAAGTACAGTACCAGTGATACTCATGACTAACTCATAAAATGAAAAGAAAAAAAAAAGCCACAAAACTTCAAAGTACTTATAACTTAAATTCCCAATTCCTCTGCTTTACAGAGTCAGCTTAGCCTCAGTCAGCCCAAGCCCTCAAACAATGCAGGTCACACTGAATGAGCACCAGGAGAAGACACTGACTAAACTAACCCAAATCTAACACTTGACACTTGCAAATATTTTTTTTTTCTTGCTAAGCCTTTTGGCCTACACAAATCATTTGATTTTGTCAAAGTCCAGACCAACATAATTTACAAATTGGAGACACTTCTTTATTTTTAAACTACAACTAAAATGCCTGTGCTTAACAAATCCTGGCCTCTGTTTAAAATTGGGATTAACATTAGAGCTTCCTTCTCAGAAGGTATTTTATAGGTCAGCTCTTTCCTAGGATTACTTTTATTACTCCAATACCTGAATGAATACAAACATTTTCAAAGGGTTTTTTTTCTTCTTCACCCTTTAAATTTTTCTCTCTCATTTTTTAGTATAAAGTTACCGAAATTTCCTTCCATTTCCTTGCCATGGATTAAGCTTAATATTATAATGTTCACAAATGCATGTAGGTTTTGTAAAGAAAAGTGTTAATTATCTATTTTGGAAGCAAAAATGTACACAGATTTTACTTTTCTAAGGCACAACACGTCTATTTCTCACTTTTTAAAGACAACATTCCAAGGAAAAACTCAGAATGCTACCTAGCATGGAATTACTTCAACAGTTTATAGGAATTATAGTAAATATAATCTGAGGGAAATCTTAATTAAAAACAAACAAACAAAAGCCCTAAAAAAAAAATACAGAAGGCCATAAATCCAGCAAACTTATCTGGGCATAGTCCTGGTGCTAGTACTACCTGCCAACATTAGGTGATAACTAATTATTAACTGTAAAGCTCTAGTTTCAGACAAGAGAAATACTTCATCCTGTCATTTCAGTGGTATTCCTTGCTTTCAGTTGTGTGTGTTTAAAAAATGTTCTCTTGAGGTGGAATGTTGCCTTTGGACAATAACTGAAGAGTTAAACCATTCTTGTATATTTAGGTCTCTAAGTTCATAACATTGAAGCTTTTCTTACTTCAAAAAAACCCTTAAAATTCTTAGTTTTCCCCTCTCACTGGTAGTTCTTTTGCAAGAATCTCTTTAATTACTATTTTACCAGACAACAACACAATACCACTTAATGCCTATATAATACAGAACTTTCAGCCACAAATAAGAGGAAAACAAAGATTATTAAAAAATTATCTGAAGTTCCTCCCTTTTCATGTATCTTTCTAGCTACTTATCTCAGTTTCTGATTCCTTCCTAATAAGCACAGCTCCAAGAGGAGAAAAAGATTACCAAAGACTTAGTCCCAAATCATCAAGCAGCCAACAATACCAACCATAAAAGTAACCCTACCTCTGAAGAATATTTTTTAAGAATGCATGAAGAAGATCACTCAACAGGTGAAGACAGGGAGCAGCAGATCCAAGAAGAATCAGGCAGCTATCATCTGAGAGACCAAAGCTAGCTACAGAAAACAAAGCCAGTAAGGAAAGAAATGGAAACTTTCTCCCACCACCTTTGAAAAGAGAGGAAAACAGATGAGAGGGAAACAATAAAGAGGTGACTGAAAGAGAGGGAGACTTCCTGCTATAACATGATCTTTGTGTACGAGAACTCAAGGAACTACTCAGCTGTTCCAGGAACAACTGAAAGAAGCAAGAACTAAAACATGAGCAGATTAGATTGCAGATGTTAGAATCTACTGTTTGAAAGCTCTCAAAGCAGCATAATTTCTAAGCACTGCAATGTCACTGCATATTCAGTATCAAAATTGCTGTACAAACCCGCATCTATAAAGTGCCATGAGAATTAGGATAATCCAATATAATTACAAAATTTGGAAGATATCCATTGCAAACCATAAACAAAATCTGTATTACAAGTAGAAGAATGAAAAACTGTTATTTTATTGCTCTTAAGCGTTCACTGAAAGCAACAGTACCCACTGAAGTAGCGTGGCTCAGTCAGCACCAAAATGATTTTGGTACAGAAATACAGGCTCTACCTTTTTGGAAAGATGAGAGGGGCATTTTGAAAAAATTAAAACTGAAAATCTAGAAACCAGTCAGTTTGGTATTGAATTTTCATAAGAAGTTTCAAAACTGTATTTTTAAATGGCAGGTAGCAATTGTTAAAAACGTTAAATATTTCAACATTGGTGAATCAGACACAGCTACCTGTTCACATGCTGTTAATTATAACAATTATACTGTGTCATGTCTTTGTGATATAGGTGAGGAAGTATTTTAGAGATCACTGTTAAATTAATCCTTTTTCACTTACCAGTCTGAGTGCACATACTGAGCAGAAGAAATACAGAGTAAGAAGCAAGGCCGGCAACAATCAGCAGCAAAATACTAAAAAACAAAATATTTGCTTACAGTATAACACACATTCTATCTTTAAGGATAGCACTTTTGCAAGAAGTAAGCTATCACAAGACATGATTTCCTCATTTTATGGCTTGTATCTGCTGACTATGGTTCATATGGTGTCTGACCTTCCCAAGAGTTGCTAAATTCCACTGCTGCTTATATTGTTCACCAAAGCATATCACACAACATACAGGGTAAACATCTGGTATAGGGATTACAAAGAGGGCATAAACAGAGGAGTTTGTGCATATACATATACACAGACAAATATGTATCTTCTAATGAAGTGCATCTAATGCTTAGAAAATGCTAAACCTGACAATTCTGGCAACTTGGGCCCCATTATCCATAGGTTAGCACGTGCAACAAGAAGTGCAAACAAAAGCACGAGCTGATTCACATTTTCCAGATGCTTGGCTGTCCTGCTGCAGAAGGCTTGTTTCTGGGACCAAAGGAGGTACCAGCTTTGCATCATAAATATCAATCAATTAGGAGTAATAGCCAAGAAATTGCCACCATGTGGCAACTGAATGCAATGCCTGGGTACTTGTTACGTTAGGGCAGATGTGAATGACTAAACCAAAGAGGGAAGATCTTATTCAACCATGCTGAAAAGCACAAACTATTTATTTCTTCCTCAAGCTTTTGCACAGGAGTCTTAGTAATCAAGCTTTGTTCCATTTAAAACTACAAGCTGAGTTTAAAAATAAGTGTGTATAAAAACCAACAACTTACCTAAACCCCATGACCCCTGTGTTGGCCATAGCATAGGATAAGCCAAGTATCCCACTTCCCATGATGGCATTCATTAAGTTAAATACTGAGAAACCAAATGAAGAGCCACGGTTTGGAGGATTCTGCAAAAAGGGCGAAACAAAGGACGATTAGTGCGGAAGGTGTTCTGGTCTTACATAGGAGGAGATTTAGGAGAGAGGGAGATTTAAGTGAACTTTTCAATCTAAATCAGAAAAATCTCTTTTCTCGTTCCAAGGCCACACAAACCCTCGTGCACACAGAACGACACGAGGTTATTTTACATGCATGTCCCATCAGGACCTGAAGATGTCCACAGCCGCTGAGTACATGAGACCAGAGCGCAGCAGGACTCGTGCTCGCCATCCAGCTATCAGCCCTGCGTGCTCGCCGCGGGAGCGAGGGGCAGAGCGAGGGGCAGCCTTCCCCGGAGCTGGGCAACCGGAGCACCGACCGGACCGGCAGTAGCGCCGGGACCAGACGCTCAGCTGCACAGGACCAGCACCGCCCCGAGCCCCTGCCTGGCCCTTCCCGCTGCCCTCGCCAGGTGTCACCCCGGCAGCCGCCCCGCACAGCCCGGCCCGGCCCACCCTCCGCCGAGCTCCATCGATCCCTCCGACCTTTGAGCCCGCGGTGTCCCCCCGCCCCCGCTCCCCGAACTCCCCCTCAGCACCGAGCACGCCCGGGGGCAGCCGCAGCCGCCCGGCCCGGGAGCCACCACAATGCGGGGACAGGACCGCCCTTACAGACACAGCCCCCGGGGGAAGCCGGTAAAGCCCAGTGGGCACCCGCCGCCGCCGCCCCCCGGCAGAGCGGGCCCGGGCAGCCCCGCGGCCGCAGCCCCCTCAGGGAGCTCCCCTCAGAGCCGCCCCTCCCCGCCGCCCCTCACACGCACGGTGCCCGGCGGCGGGAGCAGCGGAGCGGACTCCTCGTCCTCATCCGCCTCCTCCTCGTGCTGCCGGCGGGCGGACAGGTACCAGCCCCGCTCGGCCAGGAGCCGCCCGGACCCCCGCGGCGGCCCCGCCATGGCACCCGCACCCGCCGCTGAGGGGAGGGGAGCGACGCCGGGAGGGCGGGGCCTCCGCGGGGTGGGGGCGGAGCCTCTGCGCAAGCCCCGCCCTCCCGCTCGGCGCGGCCACAGAGAGCGGCGCGGCGCCGTGACGTATTGGCGGCTGCGATGATGACGTACGGGGGCGACGGCGCGCGCGGCGGGGCTCGGCATGAGGTGAGGGCGGGGGCGCTGGGGAGCGGTAACCATGGCAACGGCTGCGGCCTGCGGGTCCCCCCGGTCCCCGGGCAGCGGCTCCGGGGCGGCGGCTGCCGGCGGGGCTCCCCTCGGGGACAGGCGGGGGCCTCTCCCGCCCTGGCCAGGCTCCCTGCCCCGCCTGAGGCCTGCCCGCCGCCTCTCCGACCCGCCCGCGGCTGTGTGTGCGCGGTGTTGCCGGCGGAGGTGGGGCCGGCCGGCCGGGGCGGGCAGCAGCCCCCCCTCCCGCCGCACCCCCGCCCCGGTTTACCCGGCGTTGCTCCGGGGGGTCGCGGGGGTCGCGGCGGGGCCTGGGTGACGGGGGAGAGGCGGTTCTGGGAAGGTGTCAACGCTCCTGCGGGACCGCGGTGGCTGCGGGGGCCTCCGGCCAGAGACGGCCTCGGGGCTCTGTCTCGGGGGCTTCTCTCGTCCCGAGCAGCCCGTGCGGAGGAGGCCGGCGGTTTCCAGCTGCGGAGAAGGGGAACGCCTGAGGATGACACTGGGATGCTGCGGCCTCTGGATTAAGCCCTTGCCCCTGTCGCAGCCGTGGAGAATGCCGTGTTTATTTTTGAGTCAACAGGGAAAGGAGATGTGCATTGGCAAAACCCTGGCTTAGGGAAATGAGCTGGTGGGAGCTGTAGGGAGTCCCAGCGAGGAGCTGGGCTTGTGGGGGAGGGAGGGTGGCAGCCGAACCAGCTTTGCCAGGGCTTGGGTGCAGCTATGTTTTGAGGAAGAGACCTCATGGCCTGGTACCCTGAAGGAGGGCAGTCGGGGTGTAGATGTCTGAGGCAGGTAAAAGAACTGGTTTCCTTTCAGAGCTGCTTTGCATCTCTTGTATCAACTCCCAATATTAAAACAAACTTCCCAAGAAGGCAGGAGAAATGTCAGACTTTACATGGGCAGATAATGACAGAACAAGGCGAAATGGCTTTAAACTAAGAGAGGGGAGATTTAGGTTAGATGTTAGGAGGAAATTTTTCACTCGGATGATGGTGAGGCACTGGAACAGGTTGCCCAAAGAAGCTGTGGATGCCCCATCCCTGAAGGGGTTCAAGGCCAGGTTGGATGGGGCCCTGGGCAGCCTGATCTACTGGTTGGTAACCCTGTCCACAGCACGGGGCTTGGAACTGGATGATCTTTAAGGTCCTTTCCAAACCAAGCCATTCTGTGATTCTAAATCAGTGGTTCCTCCCTAGCAGCAGCCGATGCAGAGTCAGAAAAGTTGGGCTCCTTTGGACTGTCTTTAGTGGAGGAAATGACTTAAAGGAGTGTAAAGCAACTTTTCAAGTCCCCATCCTATGAATGAACTGTGGAGAAGGGTTCAGTCGCTTGAACAGACGTTACTAATGCTTCCCTGCACCTTTAGGGGCATTCTGCATTTAGTTCATGGTTGTTCTAGCATGCAGAGCAAAGACACTACGGAGTGTGTAACCCCTTACCTCTGGGTCTGGGAGGCAGAAATTGCTGCAGAGTGATTCTCACCACTATTGCTAATAACTGTTTTCTAGCAACCACTGCTTGGTGATGAATTTTACCAGAGACAGAAGGGATCCAACAGTAGGATCAAGACAGTAAAAATTTTTCCATTTGGCTTACTGGGATTAATATCACATTTATTAGAACAAAGAGAGGTCATTGTATTTTGGCAGAGGGGGATTATCTCACTGCTTAAAGTTAGTTAATGTTTAAGTCTAAAAATACATTTGCAAAAGGACAGAAATTTGGAGTATATAATTCATAGTAAAGTACTTTACTGAACTATTGTGGATTGTTTGGTACAGATGGAAATTCTAGTTTAAGAGAACAGCAAATCCATGTGATTTGCAGCCTTTTTAATGGAATGGTTACATAATGTCTATAAAATGAATAATTTCTCTTCTAGGACTTTATGGAGATTTGGATACTCTGCCAGACTACTGAAAACTAATCATTTTAGGACAGCTGCATCAAATACATCATTTCCAGCAGTTTTTATGCTGTTGGCGCAATATTCTGGCAGAATACCTGGGCTCTTTGTAGCAGTAAAAAAAAATAGTTTTTTTACAATGCCTGAAACAGCGGAGGATAAAACTAACCTGGAGCTGTACTCGCCTCATCCTGAAGTGCGTGGGATGACACAACTCAACAGAGAAGCTTTTAAAAGGACAGTGGTTGTGCCAGTGCTTAAAGTCAAGAAAGACATTGTAAATACTTTGCTAAAGTCCCTAAAACAAACAGTGCTACAGCGCCCTGGTCTGAAGCGAGTGGTTGAGGATCCAGAAGATGAGGACACTAGACTTGTTATTTTGGATCCTCATAAAATACCAGAATTCTCCCTGGCAGAATCGGAGCAAGAGGTATTAAAACAGCTTAATGTTTGTCCTGAGGTGTCCAAGTATAACTTGGAGCTGACTTATGAGAATTTCAAGTCAGAGGAGATCCTCCGAGCAGTCCTTCCCGAAGGTCAAGAAGTCACCTCTGGATTTAGCCGTGTTGGTCACATAGCTCATTTCAATCTTAGAGATCACCAGCTGCCCTACAGATATTTGATTGGTAGGTAAAACAGCTCCTCAAAAAAGTAATTCCTGTAGTTTGTTGTTAAAAAGACATTTTAACAACTACTCTACCCATCAGTTATTATTTGTACAGAGAAAACTTCTGAGCACTTTTCATTGCTTTACGTTTTGACTTTCAATAGCCTTCTGCTATAGCTGTGCACAGTTCTCTCCTCTTGCAGTAACTGTGGTCTCACTTCACTGAGCGTTGGGTCAGGGTGAAGTGTGTGCCTTAGAAAGATGTCACATCTGCCAGCCTGAATCACTGGAGGAAGGTTGTGCTAATCCATGATGCTTACTTGTGGAATTTAACTGTAAACAGCAGTGTTTGTGTGTCATTAGAACACCAAGAGGTTGTAGTCCCTTAACCAGAATATCTTTTGCCCTCTCTTTCAGGCCAGGTTATCATTGACAAGAATCCAGGAATCACCTGTGTAGTGAATAAAACCAACATTATTGACAGCACCTACAGAAACTTCCAGATGGAAGTGCTCGCTGGGGAGAGCAACCTGGTCACCAAGGTACAGGATTGTTCCCCCTGTTATTTTAAATGTAATAGGCTAAAGCCCAGAGACACCCCCTGGCAAGATGTGATGAAGAGATGCTGGTAAGACCATTCCTTTGCACAGTGCCCTTCCTGACACCCCTTTTAGAGTGTAAGGACTGGCAGTTATTTCTGTGTTCATTTGTCCTGGTCTGGTAAGAGCAAGCTCCAGCTGTAGGCACCATGAGGATACTTGTTCTTTCAAGTTCACAGCTTAGATTTTCATTATAGGTAAAAGCAGCTGAAGTGAAGGTTTCTTACAGAGATACTGATTACAAACTTGTAGCGAGAGGTGTTTCTCACTCTAAAGCCAAAATATTTTGTGGATTTGATCTAAGAAAATGCTGTTTCTTAATTCACCAAGCCTCCCACAGTGGCTGATGCAGAACATAGGACTGTGTTTTTAAATCTGACTGGCTTTGCCACTTAGGAAGATTTTGCCTGTGCCTTTTTCCTTTTCTGTCAGCAGCAAGACAAACCTCATCTCTCCTCTGCTGTGACATTTTTCAGGTGCAAAGCACTATGTAACTGCCAAGTATTCTTCACTTAGGGCTTCTCATCTTTAGCTGGAAACTTGGCCACTGGTTTGACCAAAAAATATTTTTCCTAACTTTGCAGTTAGCAGTTTTATTCTTTTAGAAGAGAAATCTTTCAATTACCAAATAAAAGAGCTGAATAGCTGGGGAGAACGTTGTGTACATGCACAGAGGAGGCATTTGAATCAAGGCAGAAGCGATAATCAAATACCATGCAGATGGTATTAGCTCATTAAGCTTAGGTTCAGCATAGCACTGAGCTGCACGCTGAGTAGAGCAGATACACTCCAGTGTGTTCCTTGCTGGCAAAGCCAACGACGCAGTGATTTGGATCTGAAATTGCTTTACTCCAGAGTCACACAGTTCAGGTGTGGCGGTGCAGAGTGAGGATTATCTTCCATCCCGCTCTCATCTGAATAAATACTGTTTCTTTTCAGGTCTGTTCTTAAGATAGTGGTCATCCCAAAGTTTGGGTTTGGATCAGTTTCCAGACTCTGTCACCTTGAGATAAAATACAGTATTTTTTCAAACTGCAGAACTGTTTCCCGATGGCTTTGAATTTGGCTGTCTGCTCCCACTCTTGTGCTGTATCATTCTGACACTTATTTACTGTGTGGACTCTGCAAAGGAGAGCTTGAGGCATCTTCCCAAGATCTGCTTTTAATAAAGGAGTTGTCAGCCAGCCACAAAGCACTTAAAAAGCCTCAGATTCTTATTTTTTTTTAATGGTCATTTTAAGTTGCTGCTTTATTTCCACCTGGTGATTGGGACCTGCATAAACCAGCCATGTGGACTGACAGTTGCAACACCCCTGATGGCTATTTTGGATGAGTAGATCTGTTTGTACAAGATTCATGTGTACTCCTACTGGGACAAATGTCAATGTAGACATTACCTTTTGATAAAGCACCTTGTTTTTTAGCTGCCTTAATTACTGATAATGCTTAAACACGTCTGGCATTTGAACACAGAGACTTAACCAAACGTTCTGGCCTTTCAGATCAAAGAAAATAATATTGCCTATGAACTGGACTTCTCTAAAGTCTACTGGAACCCCCGTCTGTCCACAGAACACAGCCGGATCGTTGAGCTTTTAAAGCCTGGTGATGTCCTTTTTGATGTCTTTGCTGGCATTGGACCTTTTGCCATTCCAGCAGCAAAGAAAAAGTGCCAGGTATTTGCAAACGACCTCAACCCCGAATCCTACCGCTGGCTCCTGCGCAACTGCAAGCTAAACAAAGTGGGTGACAGAGTGAAAGCGTTCAATATGGACGGCAGGGACTTCCTCCTGGGGCCGGTGAGAGCAGAGCTAACTAAAGAGCTCCCGCTTCTGCAAGAAGAGCAGAAAACTTCTTTCCATATAGTCATGAACCTGCCAGCTCTGGCTATTGAATTTCTAGATGTTCTCAGGCACCTGTTAGTGGGAGAGCCGTGCAGCGCTGCCGGCCTTCCCACGGTGCACTGCTACGGCTTCTCCAAGCACCATGACCCAGCCAGAGACATTCAAGAGCGAGCTGAGGCTTCGCTGGGAGCCTCCCTGGACGGACGCTGCTCTACTCACCTGGTCAGAAACGTTGCACCCAACAAGGAGATGCTGTGCATCAGCTTCCAGATCCCAGCGGACGTGCTGTACAAGAGGCCCTGCCCTGATGGAGGTAAGGAACGAGGCTCCTACCATTCCAGACAGCGAGATTCTGTTGCTGTCTCAGGCTGGTGTCACGCTTCAGCCGTGTGACAGCGACCCTGTACTCGGGTGTGAGCGCGGAGGTAGCGGCGGCACTGCCTGCACGTGTGCAGCAGCTGCAGGGCTTCACATGCTCTCAGTCACAGCGGTCCCCTCCTCTGATCCCAGCGTGAGCCTCCACAGAAGAGATGGTGGACTGGATAGGATCATCCCACAGGCCATAAACCAGACCTTTCAGCCTTAGATGGCGTTCTGGGGGAGGATGGGGTCTCTAATGTCAAGCACACGTCTCTGTGCGCCAAGTGCTTGAGAACTGGAGCTCCATTTCACCCGGGTAGGACAGCGTACCTCCCAGTGACTGGTCCCAGTTCTGACCTGCTCCCTTATGCTTGCATGGACTCAGTGTAGGTCTGGAGTACTACAGCAGCAGAATCATTTCTGTACAGTTTCACTGAGAAGTGGATATCCTTAGAGATCTTTCATGTTGAGTTTGATTTTTTTTTTTTTAATAGTTGGTCACCCGTTTCTCGAAGTCCCTGTACCAGCTGGTTGGTTTCACTGACCGTGCGCTTTGCACTACGTGACAAGGGGGCAGGCTTCCAATCCGCAGTTACATGCACTGGAGGAAAGGAGGTTTTGATAAAGCTTTAATGCCATTGAACTTATTTTTATCCTGTTGTTGGGTAGCACCGAGATGTAGGTCATACAGCTCAATACAGGTTTTTGGAAGCCCTTTTTGGCACTTAGTAAAGACGCCCCATTATTGCTGTAGCAGTTTTCATTACTGACTGGCAATCCTGATTTTAACTCTCTCTGAAATCCCTTAAGTTGTTACACAGATTGTGGTTTAGCTCCATCTCTTCCCTGTACATTAAATAACTTTCTTTTTCTAACCTTCTTCCAGCAAAACCAGCTTCTAAACGCCTGTGTACCAGCAGAGATTTTTCTGAAGAGAAGTTACCAAGCTGAAGACTAGAGAGATGGTAACTACCTTACTAGTTTGTGTAAGGTGTACCTGGGCTACCTCTAGTTTACCCCTTGAACCGTTTGAAGCATACCTGTGTTACCCACCTCAGGTGCCAAGCTGTGTAACTCATGTTGCAGCTTTCCTTTGGGAGCCTTGCTTCCTGCATTTACTGACTTTTTAATTGTGGGATCAGGAAACAGATTGAAATTGTTGTTACTTCAAAAAAAAAAAAACCCTTTGCTTTTTTGTAATAAATGTGTGTTTGGTACTTTTCTGTTCTCTGTTGTTTCACACCCTGGGATAATTCAGTGCCACAGACTGGGATAGTTTTCTGCTGTGTCATTTGGATAATGTGTGGTTTGTGGTAAAAACAGATTTTTTTTTTTTTAATTTATTTTGTCAGGTCTAGCAAAATGACTTGTATAACCCTGGCACTGGATTTGCTTTGACTAATGGTTTTGGTGTTTTAAGAATATTGGATTAGTATGAGCAGAGGCACAAACAGCTCTTGTGTAAGCAAGATAACCTTTCAAAAAATTAACCCAAGATACAAAAAAAGCCCAAACAGCCATATATACTTGTTCCTAGGCTTTTGAGTAATAAATGCTTTATAACACTGTGATGTAGTTAGGGATTAGTTAGCTGTTTGCCCACCATTAAAGCACGAAAGACCCTGATGCTGTTGGCACATTTGCAGATCTAAGTACATGCTCATGTTAAAGCCCTGGGCTGAAAACCAGCACCTGGCTGAAGAGTCCTCGTCCTGAAACCGTGTCCTCCTGCAGCTTCTGTGCCTCTGCCATCTCCCAGCTCTCCCCCTCCCCACCCAGCTGCCATCCCTGGACACTCTCTGCCTGTACTCTGCAGGGATGCAAAAAGCCTCTGCCTTTGATTGCCTTTTCTTACCCATCCAAACTGTTGTTGGGCAATGTCAACCACAACTGGTGTATCTGGGCAGGGAAGGCAGATCTCCCTCTCGGCTTCAGACACTTCCCTTCAGTCCAAGCTCAGAGCTCACAGCTCAGTGACCAGCTGCCTGCCACCCTGCCTGGCTCTGCTGCATCCTGATGTCTCGGGTCTCTCCCAAGGAACCGCTGAGGCCTGTGGATTTGTTTTGCTCACGGCTGTTACAGCCTTCCCCTTGGCTACACAGCCAGTGCTTCTGAGCAAGCCTGTGCAGCTTGGTTACTGCTACACAGCACTTATCAAACTGGGGGGAAAAAGTCATCATGACTCACTGGTACTACCTTGAAAGCTGCTGTACACATTCCTTCCTTGGCCTGCTGCTCCACTCCAAGCACTCCTCCCTCCACTAGCCTTTAAAATGGTATCAGAGCAGCTTTAACCTCTCTCCTTGCTGTCAGCGACAGGCACACCGTATCCTCCTCCTCCCAGTCACTGCTCCTCTGAGAGCGGCGCTGGGCTCCTGCCTCCAGCCTGCCATGCTACCTCTGCTGCCTGATACATCTTCTACCACGGCTGCCTGCTTCCCTGCTGCTGCTCTCTAGGTCAACCATAAACATCTGAACGCTGATCTTGTTCTTCAGAGCCTCCCATACACGCTGCTGTGGCAATAAGGCCTTGTCCATTCTGCAATGATGCAGCCACCCTGTGATCCATCCTAACGCCTGCCTGTACTGCTGGAGATCCCAGGTCCCTTCGTGTGCCTTGCCTCACAGTCCAGATTCAGGGCTTCTTGGCACTACTACACTCCCAGAAACCTGGCTTTGATCACCCCTTTTGTGTGAAGCAAGTTAACTATGGAACTGATTTTCAGCATGTGACTAAAATATCCCAGGTCAGTGAAGGATTTTAGTTCTTAGAAGTTTTGTTCCCTTAAGGGTTCAATGCCATCATCACCATCACAACTTCAGTTCCAATGCCAGTCAGTGGGCTGGATGGAGCTCTACTCATCACCAGGGGTTTTTCCATATTTCTGTGCAGTTGCCACTTAGGCCTGTAACCCTTCCCCATGAAACAGCAACCGACAGCCACAGTACACACAAGTTGCATCTGAATGCATTTGAGTGTGCTTGAATGATGCATATGAACAGGCACATGCAGGTCTGCATTCATTAGGGCAATGACCTGGGGCCTTACAAACCAAGTATAAAGCAGATCATGGGTGAGGTGCAGCTTCACCAGTCTGGGTGAGCCTGTAGTGCAGATGCTCCCCTTGGTTGCTGCTGCTCCCTCCCTGGGTCCCAAGCTGAATCCCAGAAGGACCACTGCTCTCTGCAACCTGGGAACAGGAGACGGGGCTGTGACAGAGGGAACGAGCTCCCACAGCTTCTGGCTGCTAGGGAAACAATCAGCCAGGCCCAGCAGCAGTGGCAGCAACCTACCACAAGTGAGGGAATGGATAAGTAAAGGGATAAATGTCAACTTTTAAGCCTTACAGCTGAGAGGAAATGAGGAAAGGCCACAGGCAGAAAGCAGCACTCATCTCAGGGCTAGACTACCCTACAACTGCAAGCGTACAAGTGGTGTCACGTCCTGTGACACCCAGGCACAGGCTTTCTGCCTAAGGCCAGGCCACCTGCCCTGGCTGGGAGCAGCACTCTGCAGGCTGGGACCTTTCCTACACCTCCACCTCATGTGTAACATCACCTGTCAGCAACTATTCCGGGCACAAACAACAGGATTTCAGAGAAAGGGCAGTGGAGACTTTGGCACCTCCATCCACTCTCCGTAACAAAGGAAGCACCAAGTCTGGAATAGAGCTTATTCTCTTTATTACAACATAGAAAAACCCATTCATTTAGTACACTCCTCAGAGCAGTATTCAACAACTATTAACGGATGACCCATAAAACACAGTCCAGGCTTCAGAGGCACTCACTTGTCCTGAGTGGTTTCCATTCTCCTGCAGTTAATACACTCTCATGGCAAAGACCAGTCCCACCACAGGAAACCCATCTCTGCTGCTATTAGTCTACATTCCACTACAAGGAGGGGAAGGAATCAAGGTCTAGAAGCAATGGTCATCCCAAAAGCCAGACAAAGAGATGTTCCTGCAAAAGAAGCTCTTGAACACGTGACAGAAAAGCTGCAAACAGAGCTAAAGAGGAAAAAAAGGAAACCAGTTTTGACTACTTCAATGACCTAGCCTTGGATCAAGGCTTCTTACACTGAGGAGCTCAGCTGAAGGACTTTCAGCTAAAGATTTTTTTTCCAGACAAAGGTAAGAACCAAGGAACATCAGGAAGGATCCCGCACATTGTGTCAGCATAGTTCCAGGGTTTCTCATCTCGTCCAGCTGGCAGGAGGAAAAACCCACTTGTCTGAACTGGGGAAACTAGTTTTATGGGAAGAAAATGTAGGCTTGAATATTGACACTAAATGTTATAATCAAAATGGCATTTAAATGCTTGTGCAAATAAAACCCTGCAATAAGAGTAAAACCACAAACTTTAATAAAAAAGTCTGGCTTTATTTAAAAAAAAATTACAAGTGTATTTCTTTAAACCTCAAACATACACAGCTGAGTTATTCACATCTTCCATTAGATGTGGCTTATTGCTTCAGCCTCCCTCAGCAAAGTGCTACATGACTAACGAGTTTCCCCCTCCACAAAAATGTATCTACCATTTTACAAAGCTCTCGTGCAGACTGGGTTTGGTTTGGGTTGGGTTTTTTTTTCCCCCCTTTAACACTTAAACACAGCTGGTTTTACACAGAAAAGTGACTGCAGCTCAGCCATTGTGCAGATGGCAGCAATTTTACCCAACCTTTGCTGGCTTGATTTCCTTCTCGCGCCGCTCGGTGTCCCGTGATCACAGGCTGATGCACACTGGCTAGCTGGGGTGCCAGAAAAGACCACTGAAAGCATCCTGTAGGGCTCGGTGGCAAGCGAGAGAAGACGTGTAGCCCCCAGCAAGGTCCTGCGGAGAGGCAGCTCGTACATGGTTGAGATACCTAAAACAAAGACAAGCATTATTTCAGAGCAGAAATAAACACATCAAACACCCGCAGAGTTCACAGTACAGTGAGGTCCAGGCTGATTTTTGGGAGGGAGCAAGGAGACAGAGCTGCCTACTGCTGGCCACCCATGGGTATAAAACCTCGTTAGTGAAAGCAGTGACGATGCTGATGCACCTTCAGATGAGCTGCCCAACCAACGCACTGAAGTAACAGGTTGCACAGGGTTATGTCCCCTCATGGGTTTGTGTTTTCTGTGCTCACTCCTGGGGCAGGATTACATTTACCCCCTCAGTAATTCCTTCTAAGACAACGATGATGATGACACCACAAGCTTTCCTCCTCACAAGAATCAGAGGGTTTCAGCTCTGCTCAGTCAATGCTGGGCACTACCAAGAGCCGACTGCGCCGGCTGCTCTGGTGACAACAGGGCTGAACTTCCTGCTCTCGGACTTATCCGTATCTGGAGTAAGTCCACTGACACCAGGGAATGACACCTGTAGGAGGCTGTCATCAACATTTGGCTAAAGAAGCCTCTAAGCTTCACCATTAATTAAGCATCATCACTCATTCACAGAGCCATCTAATTTTACACCAAACCAGCCAGACCAATGAGCTGACATTGAAACACGGTACCGACGCTGGCACTGCCACAAGCTCTTGGCTCCCCTTAGCTCCTTCTGACGACTCAAACCCAGCCAAGAGCTCCCATTAAAGGTGTCTGCTCAGCGAGGCTTGAATGGTTTCATTCAATGCTCTAACCCTATAGTCCTTGCACCCCATGTAAGACAGACAGAAGACCAGATTCTCAGTTAGTTTTACACCAAAACCCCATCAAATACAAAGCCATACACAGGCTGCAGCCCAGCACAATCAGCACAATGACTGTCTCAAACTCTGAACACCAGATAAAACACCATAAATGAGAACTGCTTTTCACAGTGGCCATGTAAGCCACCGAGCTTCAGCTAGCGGTTTTGATTCATCACTTGGTACATGTTGCTCCTGGGAAGGTTGAGTCATTCCACCTCTGGCTTGGCAATTCAAGCATAAACTTGCAAAACGCATACAGCCTTTTATAATGTTATCCTGAGAAACCTAAACCAGCTGCACTGTTGGCAGGAAAATACAGGACCACCAGTAAAATATCCAAAACAGTTGCATCTTTTAATTTATGACTGTACACTGTTTCCATAAAGAGTATATAAAACAGGTCAGATTTTATAGGTAAGACATAATAAACAGTCATACCCATTGATGCCATAAATGTGTAGAAAAAGAGGTTACTTAGAAATGATTAATTACAGTTTTAAAACCATATTTCTTGCACCTAATAACCACAATGAGCAGACATGAGCAACATTTCTGAGCGATTGTTGGTGGGATGCTGAAGCTGAGAGACTGAATTTGCCTCCTGTGGCCAAGTTGAGGTGAGCTCTGCTCCTTTGCACCGACGTGTGATGGAGTCCAGTCCTCACTGCTGGACACTGGTTCCCGTCAGTGCAGGCACCGGCGTTAGGGCACAAACCCTTTTAATAATGTTTAGTCCAAAGGGAACCTACAAACACAGCAGCAAAACTGGACCCGTCTCTTAATTTGCCAGGGAAGATGGTTTGGTGGGAGAATGCATTTAATAGATTTTCCTCTCCCCCCGCAACATTCTTGTTACTTGTCCCTTAATATTTTAGGAGGAAAATCTCATCCTTCCCAAAGGCATTTTACAACTGCTGTGGGAAACAGGAGCTCCTTCCCCCTGCCAGGAATGATGAAGCCATACTGACAATGACAAATAATTTCCTTCAAAATACCAGTGTGAAACTACCTCCACCCTCCAAACCAGAGAGTCTTATAAAAATCAATTCCCACCTCAGATTTTACTTCTATCATGTTTATCTCACTGCACAAACTTCATTTTCTACTCTAGTCCAAAGAAAACAGGGGATTACTTTACATTTCTATATTAACAAAGGTTGGTTGTGTGTTTTTAATTACTTATCTTTTGTTACGTATGTATCACTAAAAGGAGAGAGGCAGAGTCTATTGTTTCCCTTTTTTTAGGTCATCTGAAATTGGGGCATTAGTTTCATAAGATGGGCTGATTTACAGCTATTACAGCACTTACAGCTAATTGGTATGTGATCTCTGAAGCAATACAAAATCATTGCCAAGAAGGCTCAGATCCACTTTTACTACGGCAACCTGCATTAATTCTCCTTAACTCCTGTGAAACAAGCACAACACGCTGCTGGCTGTCAAGTGAGGTCTTTATTTTCTTGTTAAGTATCTAAACTTACTGCTCTTGACCCATTTAATTACTGTGGTACACCAGGCAATTGCAAAGAATCTGCCACGCTGAAGCCACACAATGAGAAGCGAATGTTTCACCGGCTTTTCCACACCGATCCCCATCTGTGCTGCCTGAATCTGGCCATGCCCTTCGCAGGAGAATCTCTCTGAACTGGATTCCTGGGGTTTCTGGCAAAGGTCAGCACATCTTTTCATGTCCCACCTTTACAACAGCAGCAGGAAGAAGAGCTTGCCAAGTTTTATTTCCAAAAAGTCAAGCTCCGTTAGGTCTTGGGACCTGGAGGTAATTGCTCTCACTAGTTAGCAAATTCCAGCACACTAGGTCTGGTTTTCATAGGTTTATTTTAAGTACCTGTAAATCTTATAAGCAGAAACCAGGAAAGAGAGGTTTGCTTTTTTCTGGTGCAGAGTTTTTTAATGTAACTTGTTTTTACTGAGGGCAGACTAAACTCTGAAGTTAAAAAAAGGCCTGCACTATTATTTTTGAGCAGGGCTAAAGGGCTGTGTGTTCTCTGCCCCACGGTTTCACACTTCCCATTCGCCCTAATGCCTACGCTCCGCTTCAGGTTCTGCCCAAACAAGCCTCTTTCCTTCCCTGCAGCCAGTGGATGTTGATCTTCCCCATTAACCTTTCTAATCAGTTAGAACACATCATATTTTGTTCTTCATGAGCCTTCAGAGGGCTTATTCCTGACCTTTAGATTCTTATCACCATATATATATTAAATATATGTTTTCAAGGAAAGGGGTGTAATTCACACTTGGTGCAGAGGCTCCGAATCAAGCTGGTCATTCCTGGAGGTGAGTTTCCTTCATGTCTGCTCTTTTCCAAGAGCTGTGTCACCACCACTTCACCAGGAATGACCAGAACCACTGGAGAAGCACCCAGTGGCATTCAGCTGTGGTCCCACCGGCCTTTCCAGCCACTGCGTAGGCAGCCCCAGCACCGCCTGGCATTGCCATGGGGACCCAACACCAGCTCGTTGGATGGTAACACCCAGACCACTGGCAAATGTCCCCTCACTGCTCAACAGGGCAGTCTTGTTTCACAGAAATTCAGGAAAGACTTCAGAAACTATCAGACAGAATGGAGAAATGGCACAAGCACACCAGTCAATAAAAAATAAATTAAAAAAACAAAACAACACACCAAAACATCCAACCAACAAGCCAAAAAAACCCCAAAGTACTTCTCTCCACCCACCCAACTGAAAGTATCGGTGCATGGGATTATTTCACACAATCTTTCCCCATCTACCCAAGATAAATGCAGTCCCACTGGTGTTTCTGCAGATGCATTATTGGAGGTACATGTGGAATACTGTGTATTTGGCACACAGATTTTACTTTTTTGGATCTAGTAGGTATTTTACAGGAGTGAAGGAAAGAAAAATCATGCACAAGCTGTTTGACAAAAAAAAATCTATTCCACAGAATAGGTTTAGTGCTCATCTGATTATCCACGCACAGTATTCAAGACAAAGTAATGGGGCAGATATTAGATCTGGGAGATTTTCCAGATTCATCGTTTAAATAATAAATAGTGGTTGCACAAAAGCAAGCAAAACACTCTCGTCTGGAAAGCTGTGTAAAAGCATTAGTAACCAAGGAGCAAACGCTGCATTCCTGAACCTTTCTGGAGACAGTATTTTCATTAGATTTACCAGGTCTCCAGGATGAGCTACTGATGCATTATTCACAGTATCCCTGCAGAGACTGGGTCTGACCAGATGAGAGAGGCACATAAGAAACTGGATTTTCTCCAGCCTGTTTGTCACTGAGGAACGCGTGGCCTGGGTTACTCTGTAGCCCCTGAGCCCCTCCAAGCAACTCTCTTTTTGTTTGAACCAGTTCTACCACAGTCAGTCCATGCAGCCACAGCAGAATTTGTTTATAAATGAGCTGAGTTCATTGCTGTTCTTCATTAAATAGCCCTGGGAAATTCATCTGGGAACAGGCCTTCGCCAGGTGTTATTCAGACACGGTGTGGCTCTCCTCGTCCCAGAGACTGGAATGTCCAAGGTAGGACACAACACACAGAAAGCTGGTACAGAAGAGCAATTCACTCCCCCACAGACCAGCTACAAGTCTGATCCCAAGCCCTCAACAGTCAAACAACAGTCTTTCATCTGTTTTAACAGACGCTCTTTGGGCACTATCGTCATATTCAAATCTCAAAAAACAAACCAGCTATTCTTGGTATCAGAAGTTCCTGCTCAACACCAGCCAGCACAGCCTGTTCCAGCCTACAATGCAACTTCAACAGAACCACAAACTCAGCATGGGCTGCTCACCAGCCCAGCTCTGTACCTCCTGCAAGGCTCTGCCCCACGCCTGAGGTCAGGCTTCCAGCCCCAACGGCACCGAGGTACCTTCCATCCGCCGCTCTTCTCCACTCTCCAGGACAGCAGGGACTACATGGGAAAAGTGCATTTTTATAGTTGAATTGGGAAAATTGTTCCCTGGACAGGATTAGGTCCCCAGCTGCCTCAAGGAACCAAGACATCATTTGGTTGAAAAATACAGTGTCCTCGTTTTAATTACTTTAATTTGAATATGACCAGGACATCAAAGAGGACAACAAATTACCACAGTGTGGGGTTTGCTGCAAGCACCAGCAAACAGGCAGGCAGCTACCCACTGCAATAGCTGAGGGGGTTTTGCTATTTGTTATTTTTTCATGCCTCTGGATATTATGCCTCTGTGTATACAATTGCAGCAATTGGTGTGAATGTCAAGAAACTGCTAAGCATAATCAGGTCCAAACATCACAGATACAAACTGGGGAGGGACTTTTTATAAGGGCAGTTAATGATAGAACAAGGGGAAATGGCTTTAAACTGGAAGAGGGCAGGTTTAGATGAGATATTAGGAAGAAATTCTTCACTGTGAGGGTAGTGAGACACTGTCCCAGGTTGGCCAGAGAAGCTGTGGCTGCTCCTCCCTGGAAGTGTTCAAGGCCAGGCTGGATGAGGCTTTGAGCAACCTGGTCTAGTGGAAGGTGTCCCTGCTGATGGCAGGGGGGTTGGAACTGGATGAGCTTTAAGGTCCCTTCCAACCCAAACCGTTCTGTGATTCTGTACTAAGGCAGACAGAAAAGGAATTTATTTTTAACCAGATTATGTTATCTGTTAGTCTTGCAGTAGGAAAAGCCCAAATACAGCCCACAGTGCAGTGGTATAGGGAAAAGTCACTCCAAATACCACAATACAGTTTTGGCTACTGAAAAATCCTGCCGAAGACAACAGGAGAGCTGCCGTGAACACCACTCCTGAAGCCCCAGCAATCCCACTTGCAGGCAGCAGATCCATCAGTTCAGATTTAGCTTAGTAAGCCAGTCTAAATTTTTCATTATTATTAATACTGTTTAGCTATGCTGGTGTTCTGAGAGCAGAAACTGCTCACCCAGGTGTCAGAGGAATGCCAGAGCCCAGCCTCCCCCACGCCACAGACTCGCTCAGCCCATTTCACACACCCACGCCCTGAGGGGCACCCACAGAACTGTCCCTTGAGCTGGGCTCAGAGTTCTCATTCAAACCAACACACGATCAGGTGCAGAAGCTTACAGTGTGCTTGTAAAACCACCAGCTCTGCCTCCAAGGCAGGGGACACACGAGCCATTCCATTATTCAGGGGCTGAAGCTGCCAGAATTAACTGCTGAATGCATGGTTGGGGTTATGAGAAACCCTCATTCCAACTGACTTTACCTTTGATGACACTTCCAGGGACTCACTTGAATTGTTTGGAAATAAACATATGTACACTTACATGATGTTTGAGTATTTCCCCCCCGCCTTTACTGCAGAGAGAAACTTCAACAAACTTTCCAATAAGGAAAAGTTAAGGTCTTCATCTTGCAATAAATTCTTCAAAATCAGATGCCAACTGACTCTAATGGGTCTACTTATCACAATGAAGATATAAGAAAAAACTTCTTAATTGGGATTTTGAGTTCATGGCTCCTAGAACTTTTATTTCTCAGTTTTAGGTCTTCTAAGTGAAGAACTTTGTTCTACAGAAATACCTTTTCCCAGTAGAAAAGCCAAGAAACCCCCAAACCCGCCAAATCAACAAAAGAAATCTAGGACCTCTATTGATTCTTCTTACCCTTTTCCATCTGCTTCTTCTAAATAGGAATTTGTTTCAAATGCTGTCAGGCCATCTCTGGGCAGGAGTATGTGCCAACTGTGTGTGTGAAACAGTTATTTAAATTGGAAATAAAACACGTCTGCCACAGCACACCCCGGCTGAGATGGAACAGCGCAGAGGTCTGCTACCAGACACTGAAGGAGGACAAAAAAAGCCTAGAAAAGGAATATTAGCTATGAAACAGTTGTCTCTGATAAAGCCAGAAATCAGTGATTAGTTATTCCTCCCTCTTTTCCTCTTCTCCTTTATACTGAAGAACAAACATTTCAGGTCCTGGCAGCCCACAGCCACATGTGTCCTTCTGCAACAGCAGCCTGGCAGCACCTCAGGGCCCAGTGCTCCCACTCTGAAAGCGGCGGCTTCGCTCCTTCCCATTCAGCTACTGCAGCCACCAATAAAAGAATCTCCAGAGTGTTGAACATAAAAACTAAGGCACTTTTATTTGATGTTTCACATAAACTGTTTCTTCTTTTAATGGTGAAACACATGCATAAACTGTAAGATATATCTAATTACCTGTGCCAGAGATTTTACTACAAATCACCTATGACACTGGTGAGCACAGCTGTGCATCCTGCAGTAGGAAAATCTTTAAATGCAAAAGCAGAAAAGTCAAAGAAGCCATCCTTCATGGGGGAAGAGGGCAGAATCAAATTTTCCCATACTGTTTTCCCTGAAGACTTCCTATTTTTGTGATGAAGTCCACACTCCAGACACCAAATATTTCCACTAAAAAGCTAATACATTGGGGGGATGGAATGGAGAGAAATTTTCGTGTGACAGTTGTCTCAAAATACATCTTCCTAAGTGAATGCATCAGAAGAAAAAAAATCAGCTCCTCTACAGGTAAAAAAAAAAATAAAGGAAGAAAAATTTTAGAGAGCACCTGGTTCTCCAGCATTTTCCTAGCACTGCAATTCTACTACTGCTCTAGTTTTTAAATAGACATGAGACCAGAGTCAGGTACCCACATTTATTTAACACATAAACATTTGCCTTAGGGGTAACTGAGAAGTCGGTGCTGTTGCCTAAGGGCAAGATGAAAAAAGCATGGAGAAATTAAGACCAAAGAACAAGGAGAAACGCCTTCTGCCCCACAAAAACTGCCTGATATAATTTTAAAAGAAGTAGATGTTTTAAAGTGTGAAGACAGGAAAGTAATGATGAAAAAAGTTTTATAGAATAAAGAAAGTTTTGTATCACTCTGACCTAATGTACATTTTCTACGCCGCGGGCTGGATGACAGTCCTGGGACACCACTCGCAGGCAGAGCAAACAGGTTTCTGCAGGTACTGGTGCAACAACAATTTTTAGACAACCCCAGTCCCACTGCGGGGTCATACCCAAGAATGCACCAGCTTGGATATCATCATTTAATGCAGAGAAAGTACTATGGACTACAGACTTAAAGCACTCTGAAATGGGACATAAACCCCTTAAATAGCACAAACTGATCTATATCCATCTTCGAAGGACCTGCAAATCCATTTACATCTGTAGACAAGACATTTAAAATATTAACAAGTTAAACAAACCTCTCTTTTTCCACTGAGGAGTTATGCAAGCTACAGATTCACATTCAACGAGAATACACGTGTGTAAATCCAGCGCGTGTCTGATAAACACATTTTGCACCTCATGTGAGCCCAAAATTCACCATGAGTGTCTGTGTATTGCCTCTGATAACAATTAAATGCTACATTTAATCAGGTTTTCTTAACATTTGACCAGGCAGCATCACTTCAGATGAGGTGCAACAGTTTCAACCCTGGAAAATGTAAATACCAGTGCAAAGAGAGCAGCCATTCCTGTCTTTCCAGTAGTTTCAGTGGTCTGAGCTAATGCACATCATCTTGAATGCACTTGCAAAAGTTAAAGCAATGACAGAGGTCATATTGTTTTGTTGGGATTTTAGTAAAACTGAAGCTGCTAGAGTGCACCATAATCCTCAATAGGCAAACTTCAGAGAAAGGAGGTAGGTTCTCAGCTGGTCTAAGTCAACATGGTTTGTAGATTTCTTGTGCTGTTACCGGGCAGATTCAAGACAGTGATTATCTGGAAGTTCTCCTCATTTTAGCAAATGACTGTCTGTTTTAAAAGAAAATCGGGAAATGGAAAGCAGAACCTGCAAACACATTAATCCTTGGCAAACAAAGGAAAACTAAAGGCTACCCAATTTCTTTTTGTTTGCATGTTTCAGCTCTACAAAGGACAGAAGTTCTATGCTAACTTTTCTTTCTTCAACTGTTGGGAGGCTTCCTCACATCCTTTGCTCCCAGTAATATATTTACTCCTTTTAATTGCTCCATACATGTCAGTCAAGAACCACCACTGATAATTCTGTCTAAAGTTTGTTTCTTGTTGCTTACCGCACATCTCAACACCACTCATTGCTGCCAGTGTTCTAAACACCGTCTCCAAAACATGTGCAACCACAGAATCACAGAATGGTTAGGGCAGGAAGGGACCTCTGAAGATCATTCAGTCCAACCCCCCTGCCAGAGCAGGGACACCCAGAGTAGATCACACAGGAACGTGTCCAGGCCCGTTCTGAATGTCTGCAGAGATGGAGACTCCACACCCTCTCTGGACAGCCTGTCCCAGTGCTCTGACACCCTCACAGTAAAAAAGTTCTTCCTTAGGTTTAGGTTGAATCTCCTGTTTTCCAGTTTGTGACCATTGCCCCTCATTGGGTCACTGAGCATCACTGAGAAGAATCTGGCCCCAGACTCATTTGGATGAATTTATTTTTTTTCCTTCAAAATGGAAAGATTTCTGCTTAAACTCTTTCCCAAATAGCTGCTTGAATTCATTATCCCTGCATACTCGGCTAGGAACAGAAGGTTAATGTTGATTTTCTATTTTCTTTGTTATTAATGCTTCTATTTCTAGAAGCCTTGCTCACAGGAAGCCTTCCTTCAGTGCAAGTGACTTCCGTAACTCACGCCTCTGCGAGCAGAGGGGTTGGGAACGTTCTTGGATGAGCAGGGACACCTGGCTCCCCATTTGTCATCTTCCTGAGGTCACCCGCCAGCTGTCGGTCCTCTCAACACCCAGCCTTGTCACCGCGGCGAAAGCATTCTCCCTTGCTCAGGTTTCCAGGTCTGAACTTCCAGATACAGTAAATCAATCGGCCATCGCAGAAGCTGCTCACACAACTGCCAGTAAGCATCTGAACACCCTTGAGCAGCCTCGCTGGGTAACAAGGACACTGCAGTCCTAGCTGGAATCCAGCAGAGCACTCGCTCTGCATGACCAGTATAGATTACACTCGGGAGGGCTGCAGAACTGTAGCTACATTTAGTCTATGACTAAATCAGGCTCCATTCGTACTTGACCCCGAGAAGAATGTCATTGAACACAATGGCCTTTTCTCAGCTAGGATCTCATATTTTTTTTTCTTTTCAATAGCCAAAAAGACCATTAAGCCACCATTTCTGTAATTGTGAAGCAGCTCTCTCTTTAATGTGTTGTGGAAACGTTTTGGCATGGCTTGATCTTCAAACTCTTCACCTTTCCCCCTTCTATCCAACACCACTTTCTCCTGCATGCTACGTTTAGGACAAAGGTCACCAGAAGAACATGTATGTTTAAATAATTATTATTACTCTGAGGAAGTTAACCACTGTCTTGTAACTTGCTACTTGAGTCAGGATTTCCATAGGGGTTTTTTTAAGGATAGGGCACGTTCAGTCTTAAAGACATCACGGTGTCTTTCCTCATGGCTAGAGGAACACTTCCCTGGGTCCGAACCCAGGACTTCTACAGGCAAAAAGAGAGAACACAACTTCTATTCTGAAAGACAGTTAGTTTAGACATACAAATTCTTCTTTTAGGATAAAAATTCCCTGAAGTTCCTCACACTCTGCCTTTTTCTCTGACTTCTGCACACCCCACTGCGTACCATAAATCCCCCAGTGCCCAGCAAGCAATCCATATTGATGAACTGGGGCTTTGAGCAAGCTACATGAAAGGGATTCCCCCTGGACCAGCTTCCATGTAAATTATACAGCTGTGAAGCAAACAGAGCCCTTTCTGAACAGAGAGCTCAGTCAGGAACACCTACAGAAAGAGGATGGAGATGCACAGAGACTTTTCTCCCCTCCCTCTTTCAGAACATTTTCCTGGATGCATAGTTCTGTGGCAAGAGACCACAAGGATGGTCGTAGCCGTACCACAACTGCAGAGTACAGGATCGCCTGCCACAAGCACAGAGGGAATATTTTTGCCTCAGCTTTGCAAATACCATCTCCCCAGGTCAGCCAGTCTGTTCTGTTTTCACTGTGACACAGCATCCTCCTCTCTGACAGAGCAGCAGTGAATTCATGTTCCATGGTAATTCCAGTTTAATATGACACAGAAACAAAATAGCACAAGATGCACAAGAATTTCTAGAGGGTTTTTAACGGCTGATACTGATCAGATAAGTAAACCACCAAACCTAGTAATTATCTCAAATGAATAACTACGAGCACAGAACAATTTTTTAACTTGCCCTGTGTTCATAGTTATTCATTTGAGATAATAAGAACCCAAAGTTATTTTCTTTAGGCAGTATTTGAAAAGCATAATCGTTCCAAGCAAAAAGACTGCAGTTTGAACGACACTATTTAAAGAAGATGAGACTGTTCGGGTCAAAACAAGGTGAAAGAAACAGCCTGCCTGGTATCGCAGCTGCCTAATGCTCTAATGCATCAGACCCTCCGCTGCTTCAGGTTCTGGTTGCTGCTGATCAGGTCAGCATTTCAGTCTGATGTTGAGGATCAAGTTTACAGCTCTCAGTCATGCTGGCATTTGCTCCTCAGGAAGACCTGGAAGAGGTGGGAAGGAGAAAAGAGTGGAGGGCAGGAGCTAGGAGGGAGAGCTTCTCCTCAAAGCCACGGCTGAGCTAAGAATTAGAAGCATGTGCCCAAGTGGTGTGTGCAGCCTTTTGGCTGAAGCCCTCACACACCAACCCGCAAAGGAACGGTTTAGCCCCGCTGTGTATCACAGAGCGGTCAAAGACAGCCCACAGAGGTGGGGGGGAGAAGGGGAAAGAGGTGCCTTGTTTTCTCTTCCAAATATTTTTATAGGGGAATGAAGGAAGAAAAAACCCACTCTTTCATTCCTAAAAAGTTTCCTCCTATCTGTCAACATATGGTAGGAGCTATTATTATTTGGCTTAAACATAAAGTATCATTTTAAGCCTATTTTTCAATTTTAACAGTTTGACATTTCCATTGTGAAATCTGGGTGTAATTCTCTGGATTTTATTGTCCTTCTCTATTGTGCCCTGGTGGAATTTCTAGAGGGGAAAAAAGCAGTGATGATTGGAGATTTTCATTTTACTCTTCTAAAAAGACAATGAGTTAAGTGTCCAAATGGAATTATTCTTTATTTTATATAATTTCTTTTAAATGAATTCTTATTCTCTGCTGCTTTCAGTCTAACACAACTTCCTGAACCAGCAGGAACACAGATATCAAAGCAGAAGTGTGCTGAGCTAGGCAGGATCCCTCAGTTTTACCTGGGGGAGAAAAGTGCTAACAGAGTTGTTACAGAGGAGTGACATCCACAATTACTGAGATTCTCCATGGATTATTTGTATAACAACTTGACCCACCTTGCAGACTGCATCCTCAATAAACGTATCTAAAGAAGTTGTGCCTACTGACTGAATTGATTCTGAAACCCTCTGGTGCAGAAACTGCATTTTTAAACGTTCACAGAGAGTGCCTAGCAATTGGAGGAGGGATTATCATTAATAAATAACGGCATTTAATAAATTATCAGGCAATGTCCTGCTGAGGAGAGAACTCACATTAACACTAGGTGGCAGAAGGCTCTGTCACATTGAAGACACCTGCAAGCAGATACAGTCACAGACCCAGACTTAAGCTTGATAGCCGATTTTAGAAAAGCTAAGTGGAAAACAGCTGAAAGCAGAGTAGCTATAAAATACAATTTTCCATCCAGTTTTTCAGTTCTAACTCTGGCTCTGACACCTTGGGTGCACATCGTTTCACTGTTTAAAAGATTGTTGATTATCCCTGAAACTGAATACACCTTCTAGACGTGAACCTTAAATCACCTCTTATTCAATTCAGGTTAAATTTTGTATGTGACAGGTGATTCTATTAAGTTTTTATTTAAGTAAAAGAGGAATTTACAGTTTAAAGAAATAAATGGCCATTAGGGTGAGTACACAATAAAAACACACCCTGCTAGTTATCTTGAAAGGTACCTGAAACCAAGCTTGGAGTGCTATAGCAAGCACACTTCTGCAGCTGAAGGAAAACAAACAACCTACAAGCAAAACTCATTCAAAGCTCCTCAAGGCTCATTGTGGAAGTGGTCTCCTGAAAATGGCAGTTGCTCCTTCATGGAAATGCATTTTCAGGAGATATTTTTATATTTAGATATAAAATTCCATGGTATAAATTGGTTTTTTCCAGTTTTTCATATTTAATCCTTTGAAAAATGTTGATGCTTGATTTTCTTCTAGTCTGGCCACTCTGTTTTCAACTCTCTCTCATCTAGTCTGCATCAAATTAAAATAAGGAAACAAAACATTTAACTTCCAGTAAAAAAGTTAAGTGAAGAAATATCATCAATCACAACTCAAAGACAGTATACAAAGATTTTGCTGCGTGGGTTCTAACAATCTGGATAGAAAAGAAAGCAAAGAGCAGTGTCAGACGTAAGGAGGAAGCCAGAAACAGAGAGGAAAAGTAGAAGACAAGCAATGTCTAGATGTTAAAAACAAAACGGGGTGGGGGGAGAAGGACATGGTGTTTCCTTGGACAGAGAAGTCAGAGCTGACAGCAAAGATTTCTTCTAGATCACCGTGGCTCCACTGCTTCTGCACTTGCCAACCAGCAATGTCCCAGATTTAAAGTGCTTGAGGGCTGGGTCCCACAAGCGTAGCTGGTGCCAACGAGGAGCTCGGTAGCATTGTGGTGGGTTATTTTGCACCTCTAGACACGGAGGCTCTTTGTGTTTAAATATAGTGTATTTTATCATTCACGGTTGTCAGCAGTGGAAATTGTCATCTAAGCAGTAAAAGATGCTGCTGAAGAAACAGGAGGGATTGGCTAGAAAGTAAAAATTATTTTGGCCACGACAACTCATCTCACTGCCCGTTCTGAGGGTAAGGGATCAAGGCACCTATTGCAAATTGCTGCCTGCGAGTCAGAAAAATCAATAGTAGGTAGGAAAGCCTCCTTGCCAAGGCTACAGCCACTGCCAGCAGATTATTAATGCATCTGTCTGCATTCTTTAATGTTTCCTAAGAAGCAACTATGTTAACTGAAAAGGTGCGATGTGTCACCAGCCCTTCTCTTCTCTCCTCTTTATTTTCCCTCTATATTAAAACCTTGGCTACCAAAGAAAACAATCATGTTTCACCTCATCTTTTCCCAGCTTTTCTGAAGTTCAGTTCCTGCTCTATAGCAATATATACAGTCTAAGTACTATCCCTGACAAGCTGTTTGACAACCCTAAGTTGCACATCTATTTTACTCCCAGAGCTTTGTAGTTGGTGGGGCTTAGATGGGAAATGGAGGCCAATTAAAATAAACACAGACAATACCAATGAATTCTTCAGAAACACACAAGACATGCAAAATGAAACACTACTGGCTTTTGCCCACCATTAGAATTCAGCCCATCTCACAGGCTGAATACTCTGGCTGAGGTCCAGAAAGACACTTAAGCATATGTCTTATTTTAAGCATGTGAGTAGTCTCATTGATTTTTCACTCATGCCAGTAAGAATATTCAATGCGCTTAAAGTTAAGCACATTGTTAAGTGCCTTCCTGGACCAAGGCCAGGCTATTTAGCCCTTGTAAGAGTGAGTCTACAGAATATTTGCCATTATTTTAACTTCTCGATATTTTCTTTGAGATAAAGTTTTATGGTGTATGGAAATATTTAATTCATCAAGTATCATACAAGCAATGACTGGTTTACAGCAACCTTCAGGGAACGAGTATTCTTCCCCTTCCCACATCTTCTGAAGCAGTAACTAGAAGGACTATCAAGACACATAAGCAAATACACAGATAAAATTAGTTTTGAAAGGGAAGCCAGCAGTCTTACTGATCTGGAAAGCAAAACCAGCCCCATAGTGAAAAGCTGACAGACATATTAATTTTCAGTGAAAACCAATAAAGTCATTTGCCAATATCGCATTCCAAGTCCTGTACAGCCACTCTGAAAAACAAGCTAAATGTTTACTGAAATGAATTATCACAATAAGCACATATTCAATTCATTTTTTTTCCTTCTTCCTTTTACATCAAGTTGAATACAAAATTCAAGGAAAGACCTGTTAGTGCTTCCTCGAGGTGATCCCACCACATCAGAGCACTTCACAGAGATCAAAGGCACAACAAACACTATTGCTTTTTGCTACAAAGCAGTAAGTGCCATTTGCTTTGTGACAGACAACTGGATTATTATCTGGTTGGCATTATCCAAGCAATATCCAGTGTCATATCCTGAATAAAAACTAGAGAAAGGCATTTAACATAAGGAACACTATGCTGGGTCAGACCAATGCTCCCTCCACTCCAGCTGTCTCTCTCCAGGAGGAGAAAAGGGATCCCAGGGGAGCCTGACCAGCAGGACAGTATGGCAATTTGCTCCTATTTTACAAGCAGATGTAGCTTTTTATTTCAGTACTCGTTTCTTCCTGGAAAGTTTAAATTCAGGAGTGAAAGTACATCATTGACAGGGCCATACATGAACAGAAAACCAATTGAAAACTAAATCATGTCTGAAATCTCAGGTTGACTCATAGCTGTATTACTCATCATGCCTTACAACAATGCAGCTCCACTTATTTCATGTTACCAAGCCCATGCCTGATGGCAACTCAAGCCTCAGCATCTAACACACCACTTTAGAAACTGGTGGACTATCTTCATGGATAACCTGAGACCTCTGCAAAAAGTAGCAGAAGACAAAGGTAGCCTGCTGACAAACACTTTCTAGTAGATTCTGGTTTAGAAGTCCTCAATTTGAAAGAAAATATCTCTCTTTTTTATAGATAGAGTTCTTTTACATATCTTGATGCTGAGATTATTTGATGAAATTTTATCATGCAGAGTCAGACATAAAAGCCATAAAGCAGAGGAGCACTGGGGCTGGAAGGCACTTCTGGAGACCATTCAGTCCAGCCTCCCCACTCAAAGCAGAGTCAGCTCAAGCAAGCTGCTCAGGGCCATATCCAGTCAAGTTTTTAATATCTCCAAGAAGGAAGACTTCACAAACTCTCTGGACAATCTGGTCCAGTGTTTGACCTCCCTTGTAGGAAACATTTTAATGGAATTCCCTGTATTTCAATTTGTGCCCACGACCACTTGTCCTCTCACTGGGCAGCACTGAGAAGAGTCTGGCTCTGTCCTCTTTACTCCTTGCCCTCCACATTGACAAGATCCTTCTGAGTCTTCCCTTCTCCAGATTAAACAGTTCCAGCTCCCTCAATCTCATCTCACACAACAGACACCCCAAGTCCTTACTCACTCCAGTGTGTCCACGTCTCTTGCACTGAACTGGGGAGCTCAGAACTGGGGCCAGTGCTCCAGATGTGTGTGTCACCAGTGCTGAGCAGAGAGGAAGGATCACCTTCCTCAACCTGCTGGTAACACTCTGCCTAACGCACCCCAGCAGGTTAGGTTGTTGATTTTCTTTCCCACAAGGACACATTGCTGGCTCATGGTCAACTTGGTGTGCTCCAAAGCCTTCTGGGCAAAGCTGCTTCCCAGCTGGTCGGTCCCCAGCCTGCACTGGTGCAGGGGGTTATTCCTCCTCAGGTGCAGGTCTTTGCATTTCTCTCTGTTGAACTTCATGAGACTGCTGTTGGACCATTTCTCCAGCCTGCTGAGGTCCCTTTGAAGGGCAGCACAACCATCAGTGCATGAGCTGCTCCTCTGAACTTTATATCACCTGCCAACTTGCAGAGCGAGCACCCTTTCCCATCAGCCAGGCAGCAACAAAGCAGCTAAGCAGTACTGGTGCCAGTACTGACCCCTGGGGTACACCACCAGCTCCTGTTTTGCTTGGAAATTCACAACACAACAGGTCTATTAACGTCACCAGACCGTATTGGTTTAACCAGTTTCTACTTTCAAATTGAGATGGCTAAATGACAGCAATATTTTAATATATGCAAGAATCAAGTCTGGTTTTGAACAGTATCTGTTGGCTTAACTTATTCTTAGAAGTGAATTTCCTTTAAGAAAGGTTCAAAAATCATTTATGACTTCAGAGGGAAAGACAGACTTTTCTTTTTGAACAGCTTTAGTATGTAACTAACCCAAATGATGGACTTTATCAAGAAATAATTTCTGCAGACAAAACTGCACCTTCACTCGAAGGGACGAGAGCAACAGGAAAGCTGTATTCCAGAACTGGGATTAGAGCCAGTTTATGATGGAAAAAACATTGAATGCTTATGACATAATTATAATGTTACAGCATTTGCTGCCAGAATTACAAAAATTATTCTTAAAATTATACCCTAAATAGAATGTTGTTTAGCTAAACTGAAAGCATATTCCAAGAAATGTGAAAAAACAAACTTAACAGACTTCCAAATTGAAATTATGCATACTAAGGGCTTGTTTTAATAAAAGTAAATTTAGTGAATGAATAAAGTTTCTCAAAAAAAATATTTTAAAGATAATGAATGCCTCATCCCCAAGAGCGTGCCATATGAAATTTCAACACTGACTCATGTAAACTAACCTCAAATTTAACCAAAGGCAACTGTGATCAATATTGTGTCAATCCGAAAAGATCTGGGTTTTAAGGCAACAAAACCAGATGCAGGGATGAGTAAAAAGTTGGAATCCACAAACTGAATGGAGTTCTTTGCCACTGAAGGGTCTGGAACAGTTATACTGACAGGGAGAAGCCAAAAGAATGAAAAGTTTTGATAGTATTGCCACATTTAGCAAGAAGAGAGTCAAGTGCAGGAGAAAGAAAAGGGAGTTAGTTTGTTACTGCTGTGTGTTATTTCATTTTTTTTCTTTTAAAAAAGGCACCCTCCACTTCTAGGAGGTACATGGGCTTTTCCTCCACACACCTCTAAATCACTGTACAGTGTCTAGTACAATGGACTTGCATTACATCTTCCTAAGCACTTTTGGAAAGCAAGGAGCAACAATAAATAACAAAAAACCCAATCATATAAAATATAAACAGATTTACTGACATGCTCTTGAAAAAGCTATAAGAGTTACTGAAGAGTAAGACTCAAAAAAGCCAGCTGTGTATCGGAGAGTTGTGCTAGAAAAGGGCACTGGAAACAGATTCTGCTTTCACTGAAAAAACCAAACCAAAACAAAACAAAAAAAAACCACAAAAAAAACACCCGACTGAAGTCAGGGCTGTGATTTTGTTCTTTCTTCCCTAAAAAGTGCTGATGACCTTGCAGCCTTAATTAACAGCAACCATGCTTAGCCCTCATGACTTAAAGGGCTCATCCAGTGAGAAAGAAATCCACCCAGCGGACAGAGACCCAACCCTTGCCAGCCAGGCAGCTCTACATAGCCTGTAAAAATTCACTCTTTTCAACAGTTTTATATTTGTTCTGCTGCAACATGCAACCATTTGTAGTACTTACTGGAGAGCGGGAACGCCTGGTCTGGTTACCCTGTCTCACTACAGATGAACTTTCATGTATCAGAGAGATATGGACTCATTTAATCACTGTACAGACACCCTGTTGGGCAGCTGACTGTATAAATGTGTGCATACACGAACATGCATGTGCATGCAGTACCCACCACTGTGCTCTGTCATGCATCTCCATCTCAGAAGCAGGTGATATAGAATAAAAAGTTGCCTACAACCATCCCTTTTTATTGTCTTTATCATTTCATGGCAATAACACTTATCATGAGTTGTAGTGGAAAAACCCATGAGCTAAAAACAAAAACTGAGCTGAGGTGTCAGAGTAGAGAAAATGGAGTTTTATTCCTCAAAACAAGAACCCCTACCACGACAGCTTTGCTGGCTTCTTCTCTACTGACAAGAAATTTCTGTAAAAGAATCATATGGTGCTGGAACAGAGAACTGCAGAGCTTCATATGTGAGACAGGCGAGAGTCCTGACCAGGGATTAAGGAACAAAGTAAAAAGCCCAGTCCTCTCCTTTGTCTTCCAAACACTAAGAACTCGGAATGTGACAGAAACCTCTTGACTTTGACAGTGTTTAAGTTATACCAATATGAAGTCAAAGAAGCAGGACAGCTAAAATAGGCAGAAAAATAAAAAGTCTACAACTTCATTGCCTCAGAGTCTCCTGCACGTTTCTACCTTCACAAAAATAGGTAGAAAATCCCAGAGGACCACAGAAGGGCAATGGATTCAGGGGGTCTGAGAATCCCAAAACAAAGATACAATTGAGAAAACTGATTTTGTTATTTTAACCCCGAAAGCTTAAATGAAATTTTTTAAAAAAGTAAAAACAAAACTACAGCACAGAAAGCACCTAGCAGAAAAGCACTGTCAGTACTGTGGTTTAGGCATGTTTCCCTCCCCACCTCTGAAGAATTGTCTGGCATTTGACATAATTGGGAGGAAGAATTTTTTCCCCTGGCAAAGTCAATTAACTTCACTATATTTGTATCACCTGTCAGAGCTGAATCTGCTATCTTCTTCATGTCTGACACAGGCTTCTACACCTACTTGACAGATCAAACAGGTCTTAAAGGAATTACTGTGCTTTAAAGGGAAGTTCCACAGCTACATCAAGTCAAAAAGCTGCAAGACAAGAGGCGAGTGATTATTCTATTAGTACATGATACACTCCCCTAGAATATTAAAATACAGCATATCTTTGTACTGATGTTTAACTTCTTTCATGCAATTTGCTATTTCATTATGAAGATCCTTTAGTCTTTAATCATTATGAACATCTTTAAAAATTAAAGAAGGTAATTTTCCTGCTTTGTGCTCTTGAACTGTTTAATTTCTCATATTATTAAGATATAAAAACTCCTTGTTGTAACAAGAAATTTAAGAAAGAGTGTGGGCTGCTGCTTTAATATACAGCCATAAACAAGTATATGCATGTTTGTGCACAAACATGCACTGAATGTTATAACCAAGCTTTTTTTCTTTTTCTAAACTATATAAAATATTAGGGCTTTATATAACACCATACAACAGGATGTCATCAGATTACATGTCATGCCACTCCTTGGCATCATTAAACAAAGTCCCAGATCTCATCACATTTTATGGTCACTATAACTCAAGTCCAAACTCATTTCCCATTAGCCCCAATTTAATATTTGTGTTTGTTGTACATCAGTGTATAAACCTCCTAATTAAAGGCAGCAGAGCAGAGAAAGATAATGCATACAATGTGCTTAATGCAGTTCTTCAGTTAAAACATAAATGAATGCACAGCAGCATGGTGGGTAATGCAGGTGTCGAAAAAACTGTCTATCAAAATGCATTTATTTGTAATCAACCATTAAAAGCAACTGGACCAGTATTCCAGCTCTCCTAGATGGCAGCCAGGAACTGGGAGCACTCACTAGATGCATAATTGGAAACAACATCAGGGTCTCTGTGGACCAATATTTCCCAGTTTTTAAGTCCCCAGGCAGCATGGAAGAGTGTATCACAGAAGAAAAACAGTCACTTTATTTGGGCATGGATCTATTCTGAAGTAAAGAGCTATATTCTGCTCACCAAAGACACTCTGACATTCTGGTGAGAAAGAGGGTTTGGTCAAATAAAATTTCTTTACTAACTAAAATAAAGTTGTTAATTTCTAGTGAGTTGGTCAAGCACAGTGCATCACACCTGACAGGCTGCTGATGTGATTTAAGGGAAGAGAGCAAAGGACCATATTGATTCCTGCCATCAGTAGGACAAGCACTCCAATAAGTTGACTTTAAAGCAGCTACACACAAGTATTGCATTATCTGCCACACAAGTGCTAAGGAGGTTTTCAAAGACTTAATGTTTTGGCACATAAATCTACTATGAGCTAATGAGATGCCCTTTGTGACTGAGAACTTCTTGTACTACAAAGCTTCTATCAGCTTGAGCCACGGAAGAGCAAACACCACAGGAGAAGCAGAGCTCTTCCCAGACCACCTCTGTGCTATTCCAACACACACCAGAGCACATGCAAGTCCAAGCCACCCTAGAAGCCACCTCGAACATAATCCCCACACAAACTTTACCACAAGTGCAGCTTTGCACAGTTTCCCTATAACTCTTTATGGAGGTTAAAGCTTTATTAATGCAAAATCCTCACTTTTTATACAGAAAGTACACTCCTTTTTTTTCAAGGAAAAAAATTTTGTAGGATTTCCACAGGAACGCTATGGGTCTTCTTTCTGAGTTAGTTATCTTTTCCATCAGAGTGATTATGCTTTAATCCCACTAGACTGCAAAAGCTCCCATTCTATGCTCTGTCCATTTAATGCACTGCTGCTCAATATATTCTACACTGACCTATGGATTTGTTTAACCATCACTGGTCTCAAATTTCTTCACCTCAAGAACTAAACATCCCTCAGTGACTCACCTCAATGAAAAGGAAAGAACAAGCTCACCTTTAGGTTTATCACAAAAACAGGCAGTAATTTTTTTTTTCCTTAAAGTACCACATTCAAATTAGTTTCATAGGAGCTACACCAAAAAATATTTAAGCATGATGTACACTGATAGATCTCAAGAACTAAGTGTAAATGGGAATTAATCATCCAATGAGGTATTTTCCCTGCAGGGATCTCATTTTATGCCAGTGATACTCAACAACTTTCATCTGTGATTTTAAAAACAAAATATAAAAGTCACTCCTTGTAAAATGCATAGCTGTCAAAAAATCTGAGGGGGGCTGGGAAAATAGATAAATTATTCAGGCTAATCTGTAGCACTTACATGGACATCTACCAACTACAGACAGCTTAATAGCAAAGGTCATGCAGCTAGGAGCAAAGAACACAGGTCACACAAGACACAGCACTACATAAATTAATTAATACTGCAAACAATGTAGAGATAATAGTGGCCAACTTGCAAAACATGAGCTTTGGTTAGTTCTGTAGCTAAGGCAATGGATACACACACAAAGTAATACCAAGCAGGAGAATGGGGGGGGGAAGGATTTACATATGGACTGAAGCCAAACTCCAAAGGTATTTTGGTGCTTTTCTGCCTTTGAGGATTTTAATCAACTCAGAGCCTACAGTTCATTAAAACTAGCAAGACAGACTCTTCATTCAATTAGTTGCTCTAGAAAATGTTACCTTTGTCTATTCAGTACTCAACCTGTTTTTCTGCAGGAAGTTCTCTGAGCATTAGCTTCTCTCTTCTGGGGCAAAACACCTATCTTCAGCTGTAGTTGCTAAAACAATCAATGCATTGACATGACTACAGAAACACCTAATAATACAACAGCAATAACAACTAGGAGTCATTACACTGTAAATGTAAAATGATATATAATGATATATGCATATACACATATGCACACACAAACACATATATCAATAAAATCGTTCCAGCAGAAATTATAGCTTTACCGGGTGCACAGAGCATGCCCTCAAAGCAGTTATTCTTGATATTGAGTCCTATCCTCTTCTTGGAAGAATCCCAGGTACCACTGCAATTTCTTCATCACTTTGCAAGGAAGTAGAGAGTTTTTGGGAGCTCTCCTTCCCCCCCATATTTATCCCTACCATGTGGCAGTTATTCCTCTGGGAACATCCAAACCTTTCACCAGAGGAAAAGCAAAATTTTTGGCAACAGCTCATTAAGAGAAAATTTAATCAATGAGTTTATGTGAGTCAGAAAAAAAGTGGGAAGGAAAGAAGGTGATGGGACTCAAGGAGAACACATGCTTGTTTCAATGTCTGTTTCCTAGAAACTTGGCTATATTTAGCATGTCTTCTGAACCCTTTTTGTTCAGTTTATTTTTTTTACATCAGAAGTATTTAAAAGCCTCTCCTTTATTTGTATTTCTTGCTTTTCATATTGTTTTTGCTTTCTTAAGGAAACTGGCAGCTGAAATGCTGTTCTGAAAACAAGTCACAAACATTTAGCAATGTTGCCATTTCAAACACCAGACTCAGCTAAAACTGCCGCATGGCAACACGATGCTGTTTCAGCTGTTGGAGCCCTCAGAAAGGGCAAAAAAAGCTGAATAAAACCAAAATATAAGTCATGAGTCAACAAAAACTCTGGGCTTTGTTGCAAATAACCATCCTTCAAAGCAGACCAAAATACAGGATGCGCTATTCTTTGAGAACTCCAGTAAGCTGTATTAGCACCTCCACCCAGCCACTCCAGCTTATGTGCTCCCCTCTACTCTAAGTAGCAAGTACTTCCCAGTGCCTAACATTGATATTTCAAAACAGATAATCCCATTTTGCAGATAATGAACCAAAGCACCAATGGAAAAAAAATAATAATTAAAAAAAAAAATCAAAGGATGAGCCCTTAAGAAGCTTAGATGTACAATTATCACAGATTTCAGAAATCTGAGCTTATCAGCTCACCCAAAAACAGCAACGTAGTAGGGAAACCAGCTCCCTGTCTGGAGGTCCCTGCTGTACCTACCTACCATCCCTCAGCAGGGCTGCTGGGCAGATGCTGACACTTACAATAAACCCCATTACTGCTCCACTACTCCCATGGAAAAAGAGGTGCACACGCACATGAGGAAGGCATCATATAGACCCATAACATGAGCACTGAAATTTCATGTATTTGCTAATTCTGTTCACAAAGTATTTTTCTAAGAGGCTGAAAATAGCATTAAAAGAAAATACATTGATTTTCTTTTCTGATCTTCAATTCTCAGGGCAGACAGCCTGTAAAACCTGCTACCATAGCACATATGGGCAGCTGATCTTAGCAGATAGCTCCAGATGGTTTTTCAGTGTTTCTGTTTTGAAATACAGGAAAGTCAACTAGCAGCCAGTGGCTCCCAGCAAAGCCAAATGCCTACTAACCCGGCCAAGCTATTACCCTGACAAACAGCCTGCAGCACTAGCACACCGCAGCGCTGTCACACAGGTCACCACATTCCTTTGCTCCATTTGCAAACATCCCTGAGCCATGTCGAGCACACTCCTCGATTATATGAGAGCCTGTGAGCACACACAGCTCATCCACTGTGTTGCAAAAGAAAGTAGTATCCACACATATCACCTAAGGGTAGGAACATTAAGGGCATCTGTGAAGGCCTAATTCTGTTCCCACCGAAGCCACCACAGATCCCTTCTGCCAGGGCCAGGAGCAGAACCAGACCAATGTTGAGCTTTTATTTATTTTTAAACCTGCCACCCTCAGCACCCAAGCAAGTTCAATGGGAATTTTTCATACTAATGTTTTGACACTAAAGCCAAAAATAAATGAGTGAACATGTGAACTTCCTCCAGCTCTCAGGAGAAAGCAGGGAAGGAGTCTGGTGGTGTTAGCTGTGAGAGCTCATGGAAACAGTGAGGAGGGAGGATGCACTGAATTACCACTGTTGTCATCTCCAGGGTCAGCAGCAGCTGCTATGACACTACTGATTGCTCAGATGCTGGTAGAACTGGACACAAGCTGAGGTTGTTGTGCTGGTCCATGCTTTTCCAAGCAGAATTAAAGGCTGGATAAGTTGAATGAATTCAGTAGACCTGAGAAGTCTACAGATCACTTCTGGGTGAGCAAGAAAAAGAGTAGTCTTACAAAAATAGTTACTTCAGTGACTGCTCTTAGACAAAAGCCAGAAGACCAAGGAGGATCCTGTGGCCTAGACTCCTCAAGGCAGAGCACCACTCATTCACAGGAGGCTCTGGAAAGCACGCTCCCCTATTGTACTTACACCTTTCCAACAACACTTGCTTCTCTTCTGGTGAGAGAAAAAGCAGGATGCACCTACATCATGGAATAAGGAAAGAAAAAAAAGCGCAAGATTTTCTTTCCATTTTTCAGATTGTTTGCAGACTCTGTATCTGTGGGACTTTTCATTCCAAAATTAACTGTGTGCTGAAGAGAATCTGGAACAGCAGAGCCTTTATGCTTCCAAGTTTTGAGATGGCCTCAGAGCGCAGACCTCCTCTTCTCTCTCATTTCTGGAATACTTTTTGACAATTAACAAAATCAATGACCACAGAGCAAGAAGTCTGCCCAATCCATCAGGGCCTAAATGTGAAAAGAGGAGGAGGAGAAAGGGAACCTTCTAATGACAGGAAGGGGAGAAGAGGTGTAGATTTTTTTTGGCTTTATTCATGAGCATTTCCTCATGAATTCTGGAAGAGAGTCAGGAAATAAAGACAGCAGCCAGAACTCACCTTCTGCATCTTTTTAAGGGAGAGCTAGACACATGCAGCAGTAGCAAATAAAGAAAATACACAAGTAACAGATGCTACGCCAGTACACAGAGTTGGCACACAACTGTGCTATACAGATTGTTTGGGAAACTCTCAATAAATATTAAAAACATGACTACGCAGATACTTGCATTTTTTTCCCAAGTTGATGGAAAAATTAAAGCATTGGCTGATGTTCCTGCAAACAGAGAAGTCAGTAAGATACACAGGTTTAGGGGAAAGAACAAAGAGGTGGAGAAACTACCTGTTATCTTGAATCTCAATTAATGGCAATACCTCCTAGAGAAGAAAGCATTGGAGCCAGGACCACAGCACCTTTCCTATCCTTCCAGAAAGGCTCACCTGACTTTTTGCAATGACAGAGCAGAAGTGCCTGGACACATGCCTAGGAGACTAATGTCAGCAGCAGCCAAGGCATGGGACCTCCTCTTTCTACAGGGTTTGCCCTCTTCTCTTCACAGTTATATGCATTGCTACTATCCAGCCTACAAGGACCAAGGAGGAGTAAAGAAAAGAGACTACTTTGTCTTCCACAGAAGGCAGTCCTTGTGCTCTGCAGTTACACCAAGAGCAAGTGAGCAACCACCACCTGATATCAGAAGGGTGTTGAGAGCACAGAGAACATGCTCACCTTAAGCAGCCTCTTAGAAGAAACACTACCTCGCCATCAGGACAGCAGCTGACTGGATCCCAAAGCAAAAAACCTGTCCCTGCAACAAATCTGAATTAATGGGTCATTAGAAAAAGTGACTAAAATTGATTTTTTTTTTTGGTAGAAATATTTAAAATATAGAAAAACACAGCCACTTCCAGTACAAAAGTAACCAGCATGTAGCAAGTGTATTACATCAACTTAAATAATAAATCTAACTTGCTAATATTTTCAACACTGTACTTTGTTCTCACACACTTTTGAATGACTAACACTTTTTTAAACAAATCCTTTCACTGAAGAAAACATCAATATATCAAAACTATTTTTTAAACTAATGAGTTTCCTCTTTTGTAAAGCAATTATTTTAAGTACTGAAAAGGTTTCCACGGCACCCTCCACTTCCAAATGACAAATATCAGCAATAGCTGGATTTAAAACAAACAAACTGAAAACCCCAAATCAGCAGCGTTTGACTCAAGGAAAAACATTAAATATTTTAAAGTAGAAGAATTGAAAAAACTTATTCTTAAAGAAAAAAGTATGTATGCACACCTGCTGTTCTATCAATCTAAGCAGGAAACCATTTTACTGCTGCATCATAAGTAGAAGAAAAGTGCTTATTAAAACATTAATCACAGTCCATTATATTCTGACTCCATGCCAGAAGTTCCCATTACATCACTGAAAATATCTATTAACCAAAACCTGATTCTGACAAGTTACAGAAGTGTAGTGTTTAGGACTTAGTAATGTAAAAGTCAGTTTTAGAAGAACAGTTACACAATTGATTTTGCAGTGGCTAGCAAGTATAATTAATTGTTTTTGTGACATTTATTACTGCAATGGGGTTGATTTAACTGGTGTTTCTACTGTAAAATTATTCAAAAATTATTTCAAACTTCATCTACTTTTATTAAACACATTTATTGAGAAGGTATTTAATACCCAGGGCTGGCTAAACAATTTTAAAATGTGCTGGATATCCCAGTACATGTAAAACTGTGTTGTCTTGTGTAAATATGGGCCTTGTTTAGAACTAGGTCTCACAGGAAATTATGCCAAATGAAAACCATCTCCCCTTCTCTCTTACTGAAAAGGATTTATGTTTTTACATTTAATACCAGTTAGGTAAAGAAACAAAAATATGGTGGTGTTACCTTCAAGCCTGAGCAATAGCTCATCTGTGAAGTCTGATTATGTTTAAACCCTTTTTTTTTATTACTAAAAATGTGGCCTAACTCAAATATCCCAATTTGGAAGAGAGAGAAGTAAACAACTTAATTCTTTCTGGAAGCCTGGCACTACATGGCTTGTTCACCTACAACAGTTTTCAACTAACTACTAGCAAGGCTTTAAAACCAAAGCCATGAAAATCAGTTCCTAAATGTGTATATATAATCTCCAGCCAACCAACTTAATTGCAGGTACTTTCCTCAACCCCCTGTGAAAAGCCCCATTTGAAAAAAAAAAAAAAAAATCAAAGCCACAGAGCATGATATGAAACACATATTATGTCCTTCACCCAAGGGAGGAAAACAAAAAGGGAATATTTTTAAACATGCTGAATTAATAATTGCCTCTGTAGCTGTATGTTTAATGCCACCAACCTTCACACGACCATTGTCCATTCAGGGGCCAGTCCTCCCTTTCTCAGCTCACAAGGGTGCTGCCACATGCTCCCTGTGTCACTGCACAGGTTTACTGCCCTGGCCACAGCGAGGCAAAGCACTGTGCAGGCAGCACTGCAAGCCAGCTTCGGCACTGCCAGCAACGGTATTGTGGGTGTCAAACAAGCAGGGAACATCTCACTCATCTGATACAGCAGTTGATGTAAAATGAAAGTATTAGATGCTTCTAAATGAGTAGTATGTAGAGAACTCAGTGATTATACATCCATCCTGGCATTTAAGAGACTCTGAATTTAAAAAAAAAACAACAAAGCCTCATGTCGTTAGTGTTCATTATGAATAAAAGGTGCCAGGAACACACAAGCTGAAGAACAGCTGTGCTTTTTTGGCTTTTGTTTGTTTGTTTTTAAAAGGCTGAGGTTCCTATTTTGCCCCCTTTACCCAACATACAACAAGTTTCCAACTACAAAACACGCCTGACCTAATAACCTCTTACCTGTCCTTGGACACCTTCCAATTTTCAATACCCAAAGAGCTTCAGCTTTCCTCTCCTTTCTTTTTAAGCAGTGCTATAAGCAGCAGAACTACAAGGCAGCCTGGCTTCCCATGGCTTGGTCTCACAGGTGCTTGGAAGCTCCAACTGAAGCTTTTCTCAGGCAGTTAGGACATGTACGAGGTGTCTCACTCCCATGCAGCTTCTCTGGTGGCTAATAAGTTATAAGCTTACCAGGCAGCCTTTTTTGTCAGTCAGAGTACTTTTAGGGTCCCACTCCATAACCAATCACTCTTCTTCATGCAGCACCCAGGGTCTTAGTTACCCCCAAAATCTCTGTCACTTCACAAAGTGTGACTGCAATGAGTGAACAGACACACAAGCTGCAGGAACAGAAGGAGCTATAAACTCCAATTCTTGCGGGTGTGTAAGGCTTGGATTATTTATTTATTTATTTATTTTAAGGTGGACAAGAAGCTCAACAGGAGCTGGCAACATGCACCCACAGCCCAGAGGCCAATAACTGTGTCCTGGGCTGCACCCAGAGCAGCGTGGGCAGCAGGGCCAGGGAGGGGATTCTCCCTCTCTATTCTGCTCTCGTAAGGCCCCACCTGCAGTGCTGCCTCCAGTGCTGGGGCCCCCAACACAAGACAGACATGGACCAGTTAGAACGAGTCCAGAGGAGGCCACAAGGATGATCCAAGGGCTGGAGCACCTCTCCAATGAGGACAGGCTGAGAGAGTTGGGGCTGTTCAGCCTGGAGAAGAGAAGGATCTGGGCAGACATTCTAGCAGCCTTCCAGTACTTGAAGGGGCTCCAGGAGGCTGGGGAGGGACTTTTACAAAGGCAGGTAGTGTAAAGGATGAGGGGTGATGGCTTCAAACTGGAAGAAGGGAGATTTAGATGAGATCTGAGGAAGAAATTCTTTACTGTAAGGGTGGTGAGACACTGGCCCAGGTTGCCCAGAGAAGCTGTGGCTGCTCCTCCCTGGAAGTGTTCTCGGCCAGGTTGGATGAGGCTTTGAGCAACCTGGTCTAGTGGAAGGTGTCCCTGTTGATGGCAGGGGGGTTGGAATTGGATGAGCTTTAAGGTCCCTTCCAACCTAAACCATTCTGTGATTCTATTCTATGATTAAACTAGAGAAAACAAAAAAATGAACACGTGATCAGATACAATTAAGTCTAAGGGAAGTTCTCCAGTTCCACTCTTACAAAAAGTTCCTCCAGTGTAATCTAATCTGGGGGACATCAGGCTCATTATCAAAACAAGCAAACAAAGACCACCAGCCCAACTCTTACAAACCTTGCCACCCATCACATCAGGTGTGACATCAGTTACATACGTAGCATCAAACACACAAATGGAATTACTGACTGCAGCAAACATTGAGCATAAAGACTTCTGACCTCAAACTTACCACATAATTTCAGAAGAGCAACATAAGCTCTAAAATTAAATTTCTACATAAATTTATTTTGCTAAGCTGATGGAGGACAACTAAGGAGTAAAGACATATATAGTCACAGGAGAACCATACATCGATAGTAATACCGATGCAGTGGATGAAAGGAAGGATGAAAGCAAAAAAGGGCTTTCAATAACAGGTAAGAACTATCACAGATCACAAGCCATCAGAGATTTTTAAGTGGCTGGTAGTAACAAGGCTTTGATTTGGTTGAGACACAAGAGTGCAGAAAACAGGGCATTTGGCCCACACAATTGCAGGATTCCTCCTGCCACATTATAACCAGTAGATAGCTCTGCCCAACACTGCTTCAGCTGCCTCCTTAGCAGCATTGCCCCCTCACCTGCAGAAATAGTTCAGGGTTCACCTCCTACCAACTTTCAATAATAAAGCCAACATTACCATCCTGATTTTTGGAAGCAATTTTAAATATTAACTGGATAATCCTGCAGTATAGTTCACCAGACAATTCTCCATTCCTTATGTTAAAACTGATTATTTTTTTTTCTTCATATTATACGTATTTTAATAAATGCATGATTTAGTATTCTGCAAGCCCACACTACAAAAAGACTATTCTGGAATAAATGGTATAATTACATTTCCTACAGCGACCTTGTAATCTCTCGAGTATTTATTCTAGACTAAACAGCCTTACTCAGCTGCCCTGTGTCTGATTGTCGATGAAAGAAGCTTGTTTGACAACTGCTTCGAGCAGAAACATATTTTTTCCATGATTGCATGAAAAAGTAAAAAAACATTACCAGACCAGTATTCTGAGCACAGAGACTCATGTTAGATCGATGAGTTAATTTTGAAGCCAAACGCCAACAAAAACAATTACTATGGACATTCTGCTGTCATGGCCAGCTTTTGAGGTTAATTTGGTGGTACATATACAGCTACAGCCAACTTTACATATAAGAAACTACATGCAGGCTTCCTTCTTTGTTTCTTTATATATTTTCCATATTCTCTGCTTTTATAACCCTCCTGAGACCTTTTACAGTTACAGAACCCACACTATACCCACAGGTGGGCGGGCAGGAAGCAAAACTCTCTGTTTCATAAGCAGTCTACTTTTAATATATTCAATTGCTAATGACCTTGACAGAAGAGCTCCATGCAAAACACCATATACTACAGGGTGTCGTTTGAAATGTTCATAGACATTTTTGCCAGAAAGCTGATTTCTTAAGCAGTAAGATTTCAGACTTACTAGAGGCTGTGCTCCTTTCCTCAATTTCCATTCCATTGGAAAAATTGGTACTAACCTTCCTCCTCTATATTAAATTTGCATCCTTCCAAAATCCTACAATGAAACCTGTAGGATTTCTGTATTGCTAAAGTAATGCAAGACAGTTTCTACATCAAACCAAATTAAGATGGTTTACACGCAGTTCTGTTTCCTTGTTCCATCCTCTCTTGAAAAAGACAGCACACTTGGCCATATTCACTATTCCAAAAAAGTGCAGCCACTCAGAACTTCTGTTGTCATTCATAGGTTTTTATTCAATTATTCATGATAAAAAGAATAAAAATTACTTCACTTTAAAAGACTGTATGTAAATGTGGCTGTGTCTTTAAAGCAATAATCCCTTCTTACCTGCCAATTCTCATTCATTAGGTGCCTGATTCAAAACACACTGCAGCCACCAGAAATCTTTCTACTGAGGATCAGGCCCTGCAAAAGGAGACACTGGGAAATTCAGACCATATGCCTTGGAAGCCAAGAGAATTCCTGCAAGAAGGAGTGCAACCCTCTACATGCCCTCCAAAGCAAGACAAGCTTTCCTTGCTCTTACTCAATCTTTCGACTCTGACTACTGAGCTTATTGAGAAACTATAGTCTATTGAAAGGAGCAGAATGAATTCAGTGTTCAAAATCAATGGGCCAAAGCAGATCAAATAAGCCTTTAATTTGCGGCTTTTCTCTTTTTCCAGGATTCAAGAAATATCTGCATGCCCCGACGACAAAGACAGCAGATGTGAAAAATCACCTGCTACAACTTTTAAAGCCCAGTGGTCATGTCAGCCATTCAAAATCAATTCTCATTTATTTCACTGTCTTAAACCCAGTGCAGACATTGACAGGGTTTTAGTAAAAACTAATCCAGCCAAAGACCAGATCAACTATGGCTTAAGAATAGTTTGGAGAGCATCCTTGCTATTGCCTCACTTAAAAAATAAAATCACTGTGATTGACAGCAAAGAAGTTACACGAGTCATTTCTAGATTAAGTGCCAGAACTCTACATGTGTTTCAGATTACACTACAACACTGTACAACAAAGCAATATGCAGAAATTTTCCACTTGAAATTAAGGTTAAAAATTAAATACTAATAAAGCTCTAACAGATAAGAAATCCAACCTCCTCATCTTCATTTGAAAGTTTAAATGACTGAGCTGTCCTACACTAGGAAAAAAAGGAATGAATCAATCCAGTTGTTCATCATAAATAGCACAGCGGGCTAAAAACACATTCATTCTATGGACAGACTTCCACAGCACTCTGATTTTGCTTCAAGACTTACCCTCAACTCTTAAAATGACATTTTTCTTAGATTTAACTTTTAATTTACCACAGTATATTACCTATCCTCATTAGTGCTCACCATTGAACTTTTTTTTTCCATCATATTTAAACAAAACACTAATTAACTGGAGTGCTCCTAACAATGTGGTTATACATGCAAACAAGATGATAGATCAAAGGGAAGTCACGTTTTTCCCTAAAGAAAAGCAAAGAGCAAACCTGTTTTTTTTATACACACACATGTATGCATTCAGGATGTATCTCTCCAGATAAAGTTAAGCAGGCAAATACAATTTTGTTTTAAGTAGTCCAGGCTTGACTTGATTACGAGGTCTGCACAAAAGTTCTCTGTTAAGGGAGAGAATTTTTAAGTGAAGTGCAAACAGAAATTTTTGATCTCACTTGTAAATCACCTCTATTTTGCGAGAACGGCGAGAATAGGGCTGGTGGTGCGTTAAGAGTACGATCCTCTTTGGATTACAAAACGTTGTTTCTAAACTTTGAAACATGAAGTTCACACATCTTTACCCACAATGTTAATCACATAAGCAGATTTTCAATTTCTAGTCAGTTTTTAAGTAGCTTGTATATGGCTCTACAACAGTTGTAAATACTTGGTGTGAGAACGCTGTGTGGCTGCTCCTGCTAGCTGGTACTTACTATTAATGCCAAGAATGCCTTTACATTTTTCAGAACCTCAAACAAACATCATTTTGATCCTCAGGGGGGGTTTTGTTGTTTGGTTGGGTTTTTTGTTTGTTTTTTTAAATCAAAACTACACAACAAACATACATTATTAAAACAACAAACTAATTTCCATACCCATCCTGTTTCAGTCTTTCACTACTTGGCCTGTCAAAGTTTGTTATATTTTTCATTTCTTTTGTTTTGCAGTAAGAAAAATGCAGATCTCCAACCACACAAATTCAGTGAGGAGGGAGGCAAGAAGGAGGGAGGCAAGAAGGAGGGAGGCAAGAAGGAGGGAGGCAAGAAGGAGGGAGGCAAGAAGGAGGGAGGCAAGAAGGAGGGAGGCAAGAAGGAGGGAGGCAAGAAGGAGGGAGGCAAGAAGGAGGGAGGCAAGAAGGAGGGAGGCAAGGCTTTTTTTGCCCCTCAAAGTAATGGCAGTGAGTGCCCAAGCATAGAATCATCACAGAATGGCTTGGGTTGAAAGGGATCTTAAAGCTCATCCAGTTCCAACCCCCCTGCCATGAGCAGGGACACCTTCCACTAGACCAGGTTGCTCAAAGCCTCATCCAACTTGGCCTTCAACACTTCCAGGGAGGAGCATCCAGGCACTCACTCTCTCTGTCTCAACCACACACCTCTGCTCCCCGAGAGCCCTGGTAGGTCACACAGTGTTGCAATGACTGTGACAGTTCAACATATTTAGACCAATTTGAATCAAAAGATGACTCTTTAGTCAAACTACATTAACCTAACCATTTCTGGTGACAGCAGAAGTGCCAGTAGGGCCTTTGATAAGATGGGGCTCTCTAAACGTGACTCCCATCAGTAGGTTGCCTTCAACTCCAAGCAGAAACCAACAATTTCACAGTGAACATCTCAGTAATTCAGAGTCATGTCCAAGTCACACAGACCCAGGACTAGTAGTCCTCACAGGAGGACAAGGCAGCTGCCTCCAGGACAGGTATGTTACAGCGATCCAAGACCCCACTCTTCTCCAAGGACAGGATGATAGGTTTGGGAGATGCTCTCATACGTGTCTTCTCCCCTTCTTCCTTTCAAGTCATGTTTCCATCTGATAGCTGAGACAGGCATGAGCTGGCCTCACAGGCTGACCACCCAAAGTGATCTTTGCCACCCAGATAAAACCATCACCAGCCTGGCACATTCAGTGTGTACTCACGGGACCATCAGCCACAGAGACTTCCTTGCAGGAACCCCACAGACATGTAGTCACAGGAACCTCTATCAGGCTGGCTCTGAGAGAGCTTCACTCCTCTTGCCAGAAGCTTAAATACCTTCTACAAGGTAGTGTAATGCAGGTTGCTCCCAGAAAGCCATGTAATTCAGGATTATTGCCTGTATTTCATTACTTCCAGAAAAATCTTCCTCCATTAAAACAAAAAATGGGGAGCCTCCCTGAAGGACACAAATCCCTACACTTTATACACAATCATTTGTGTTGGAGAAAAAAAAAATCTTCATAAAAATAAATTTCTTCATTATTTCCAGACTTCTAACAATAGCTAAAAATGCATCATGAGGATGTTAATACTTTTCTGCAGTACACAGAAAGAAAGAAAATTTACAGTCCCAAGAGAAACTGAAAACAAATTTCTAAAAACAGTTTGAACATAAATTTCCTTTTTTGCAAAACATGCAAAATCCATACAGAGCAGCAGTGGGAGGATGCAGAATCAAGTTTATTGGACTGCACACAAAGTTTTTTGTAAAGCCTAATGAGCAAATAAAAAGCTTTTATTTTTTTAATTATAAAAAATCCCTAACAAATGTTCTACATGATCCCTCGAGGAGTCATCCTTTTTCCTGCTCTTTGCTGGAAACTTTCTTGACAGCTGTCTCCTTCCTTATAACAGTTTACCAAGAAAGAAATAGGAACACTGATGGCAAAACCTGAAGTGAGTCTTGTAGAAGGTAAGAGATTAAGATCCAAATATTCAAAAAGCTCATCCTACTAACTGTTCTGAAGATAATAAACTGCACCTAAAAAAACCTCAATAAATTATGCTTTGAGAAGTTAATTCATAGTCTTCACGTTGGCATTGTCTTTGCAATGACTGCCTCCAGAAACTCAGATGGTAACAGCCTGCACTTTAAGGCAACTATTTAGTAGCAATAAATAGCCAGACTGCAACCTGCAAAATTTTTAAGATGATGATGAAAAGATGGAGAAACAAATAAAATTAAATAATTTTAGATTTAACCTGTCCTTACATGAGTCCAAATTAAGAGAAAACTAAAAGCCTTTATCAGGAGTGGGTAACACTGTGCCCAGCTCTTCTGCCTCGCCCAGGCAGCTGTGTGCAGCTGCCTGCAAACAGCCCAAAGCAGAGGCCGAGGCACATTAGTTAAGCATTCATCATCAACAGGAAATGCGCATGAGTTCATATAAACACAGAAACACAAACATATAAACCAACAGCCTTGCATGGTTTAAGGTATTTCAGACACCCCATGGAATAGGGTTAGAGCTGTACCGGCTAGGAACCCACAGCATCGAGGTATTTGTTTTGGAATTGTGAACAGCCTCAGGACTCAGAACTTTTCTGGTGGGCACCACCGACCCACCCACCCCCACACCTCCCCTTGCTACCACAGCCACCCAGCACCCTGCTGCTCTTAACTCTTTCATCACCTCCAGAGCCAAGCTCAGCAACCCTGGCTGTTTGTGCTCATAGGAGTGAGCACGTGTGTCAAAAACCAGCACGTGTGTCTCAAAGCATCTCCAAGGAAGTCTGTGATTGTCGTTTGCAAACCCTGCTCCAAATATACTCACATGCAGACATTGCAGTGCAACTGCAGTGTTTGCAGGATTTTGTTTGACAAGGTGTTGAGTTGCCTTCAAACCAGTGTCACAGGTGGTTAGATGGGATGGACACGGATAGCACAGGGCTCCTCTCGGATCTGGACACCAGCACTCACCTTACAGGGACACAGGCGAAGGGACTGGGAATCCTTCCTGCACAAATCATCTTTTTCCCCACCCCAAACACTTTCATTTGTCATGAAGCTCAGGGCTGAGAGGGCCTCAAAGCTCCCCTCGCACTGGAGGTCCCTCACAGCTGTGCTCCATCCAAACAGGTGGTGAAGGCTGAATCTGGCTCTGCCCAAGTTTAAACTGCTAATTAGTATTTGGTCTCAGAAGCTTGATATCAAGTAATAAAATTTACAGGCATCAGGAGGACATAGAAACAACAAAAATGGAGACAACCTCAGCTCCAGGCAGGCTTGAATTTTCTGAAGCACCAGTAGGTTCCTTATTTCCTCAAAAAAGTCTATCTGCCTCTATCATTTTCTGGATGAGATACAATTTTTTCCTGTGCCAGTTAATTAGATGGGATTTCTGTTTGGATTTCAGTGGTCTCTGAAACTGCATACTAAAATGTCTCAACTTTGCTCAGTACTTCGTGGCCTCAGCTTTCCCATATTGCACAGTCAGAAATAAACTGTTAGTTTTTAAACTCTTTCTTGCCTCGACAGTCTGCACCTTCATTCTGCCATACAGCTGTCCAGCCACTAGAAGTGCTGGTGACCTTGAAAGTCAGGCCACGCTGAGTTGGGTGACATTCACTATCCCGGTAGCTGCACACTTCCAGGTGACATTTCAGCTACAAACCCATCACCAGAGAGCAGACACGTCACCTTTGGACTTTCCAGGCTCCACTACCCGGGCACAGCAAGCTCCCAAACTCCCTTCTGACCATGGCTGCACACCGTGATGCTGCCAAGCTGCTGGATCAGCCCTGTATTATATTTTTTGACAAAGTTAAGCTTTGTGCTTCATTTCTCACAAACGCAGTTTGACTGTAGACAGCAGTCGACAAGTAAATCTACCCTTTTCCATGGCAAACAGCCCAACTTTAATATTTTTACTGGCTTACAGCTGGGTAAATTAAGCCCCAGATTTTTATTTATTTATTTTTTAATACCGTGCAACTGAAAATGAACAGCTACTTCACTACGACTGCCAAGGACAACCTTAAAAACACTAATGCAATCCAGTCCAGCTCTCCATAGATCTATAAAGGCTACAGGACCAAAAAATTCAGCTTATCCACCCAAACAAAATGTTGGTTGGGCAGGAAGTCTAATATTTCGTTAAGATCCTTTAAAAAAAAAATTAAAAAAAAAATCTGCATGCTGGCAAACTGAAGATGGTAACAGTCTCAGTTATAATGCCATGAAATGGGAATTAAAACTTGCTGTGTTACTTACCCCAGCCTTCCCAGCATTTCCAGCTCTGGAACTTGTGGTCCATATGTCTCCACTTGCAGAGGTTGATACTCATACAAAGCTTCATCTACCTTCTGAATGGGAGGTAATGAAATATGCTGACCCTGTTTTAAAAGAAAGAAATAAATAAATAATGTAAAACATTTCTACATATCGGGTCAAGGTTTTGTTTGGATTTTTTCTGAAATGCAATGCAAGACCAAGCTGATACCATTAACCTGGTCCAGACAAAGACCATTCCATTAAAAACATACTATATACTATATCTCTCATTTCTTAATGGTTTCATTTTTTTACTGGGATCTACATTTTGGAAGTAATGTTTCACTAGCTGTAACTGTTTGGACAAGGTAGGAAGGCAAGAGGAAAGTTTTATTGAAGGCAGGCTTACTGTTAGAGAGTGCAGCTGCTTCCAGTGTCACTAATAAAATTATTATTAGGTAAAAATTTCGATTATCAGAAATAATATCAAACAAATGTCTCTGAGCAACCCTATTTGATTCTGTAATCAATGATTTCCTGAAAGCCCTAATTAGAAAGGGAAGCCGCTTTCATTTCTCTCCGCAGGCTTTGTAAGCTCCCATATATAATGGCTCTCAAGACAGACTTTTACAGCGCAATACAATTAATTCATTCAGCAAATTCCCATTTGTTTCATAACTAAAAACGCAGAAACACACAAACATAAAACTTTCATTCCAGATGGTACTTTTGCAAGCCCTTCAGAGCACCGAGAAACAGCTAGACATTTTTCTTCCCCGCTCCAAGTCCCTGTCACTCTGAGCTCTCACAAAACAGGAGACTTGTGGCTGGAAAGGAGGGGTCAGGAGGATATGAGATAGAGCCAAAGTTAACAGATGTTGCTGCGTGACATTCTACACTGATTTGTTGATCTTTCACACAGTTTCAATTTTCTACTCTATTCTACGGTGCTCACAAAAATTAGCAGCAGCAGCAAAAAGACAGAGCCCTATGAGCTCCCCCAAAACAGCCTGCCTTCCCCTGCAGAAACTGAGCTCCACATCTGCAAAACACAGGAATTTAGGAAAGTAGCAGTATTGTTTTTGTAGACATTTTGTCTGCAACAGGAGATCGGAAGCTTTCCACGGTGTAACGCTGCGTGTAACCCTGGCTCCCACTGGTGATCACTTACTGAGCTTCGCTTCCCTGGGGCTGCTCATGTAAGCATCTACTCGCTCAAGTGGAAACTAAAGGCTCCTAACGTGGGACACTGGGTTAAAATTAACTGAAGAGACAACAAAAAAAAAAAAAGGCAGTAGAAGGGGAAAGATGTTAATTAAATTTGTGGTTGAGGACAGTGACCTTTCTAAATTTGGAGCATGGGTATTTTTGTTTAGAGTTGCAGAAAATAGCTAAAAAAATTGAAGACGTAAGTCTTTGAGAAGCGCTATCATGGATCTAGGCTGATCTCTATGGAAATATCAGCAAGCTCAAGTTTTCCACTGAAACAGCTCTGTGTGTGTGTGTGATGAGAACAGATAGTTCTGGCCTTTTTCTGCGCTGCCCAGGAGCCTGGCAGGGCTGCTGCTATCACCGTTGCGGTGACAGTGTCCTGAAGGCAAAACCTACTGAAGAAAGTTCTCAAGTCAGCCATGAGCCACTCCACTTTCACAGTCAGCATACTGTTATTTCTGTGCCACAAACTATTGCTGCAACATTAAAAGCAGGCAATCACACATTAAAAAAAAAAAAAAGTAGGAAAAGAAAATTTAATCCCATTTCATGATATTTTACAAGACAAAGGCAAGGTCTTTTTATATTGCTAGAAGTTGTCAATTTACAATCTACTCAAGTTTATGAAAATATTATGCTTTTTAACAACATTCATGTGGGCATGTTAAAGTCATTGTAAGAAATTAAAGTTTAAATAAGACTTTCAGATTTAAATTTTTAACAATATCTTTGTCTCTAAGCAAACCACAGGGAAAGATATGTCAACATTTTACACATGTACACCTGGTGAGTGAAAAGCCTCAGTCTTTCCAAATCCAGAGCTGGAATTTTATTCCAGCCATAGAAAAGAAAATTCATTTTCAGGCAAAGATCAAAACCATGATAAATATTTTGGGAAATTACTTGTGTGTGGAAAAAAGGAGCAGCTCAGATTGCAGGAGCCACAACTCTGGAGGGCATCACCAGAACAGCTGCTCGCTGTTAGCAGAGTTGCCACTGGTGCATTCCTAACACTTATTTAACAAGTGACTTCTGCCAATGTTGGCCAAGAGACACAGGAAGGCTCCCAACAAATAGACTGGGCTCCTCACAAGCCTCTTTCCCCACCACCATTTATGCTGCTACAGATGTCCATCTCTGTCTGGGGACTCCTGGGAGGACAGGATGAAAATGTTTCATTTGTCTTCCTCTCTCTGTGGGGTTCCCAAGGTGCCAGGGGTCAGAAGGGATCATTATGGTCATTTTCTCTCGGATGGTCAACCAGTAACTACAAGGGATCTGCCTATGAACAGTGGGGAAACTGACTGGTCAGCACACAGCTGTATGGTGGGCACTGGTGTCTGTGTCATGGAGAAGCCATCAAGCCAAGCCAGGACCTTTCTGTGAAGCGCAGTATTGCAAAAACAACACACTATGGTGGCCCAGAGAGCAGAAGCAGAACACTGGAAGAGGAGCAGCCTATAGAAACTGTCCATCCTTGAGCTTGCCTCATCTCATGTCCCACACAGACAAGAACATTTTGTGTTCCTGTACAAACCCCATGGACTGGCAGTTCAGCCAAAGCACCTTCTTTTGAAAGGCATCCAATCTAGAGTTAAAGGATTTCAGATCAGAAAGGTCCAGGACATCCACTAGGTAAGTTTTTCCAATACTCAATTATCTCCACCATTAAATATTGGCAGCTCATTTCTGGTTCATCAAGATCTGTTTCAAGGCACTGGCCTCTCCTACACCTTTCTCACTCACATACTGGGCCAAAGTGCAAGTGTCAGGAACCAGTACGTCATTTTGCACGGCAAAACAACCGCATTGGTTTGTGTCCAGCCAGCAGCTCTGCACCTCAAGGAGATTGTGCAGTTGTATGACACAGCTCATTTGTTTTTGTTTCCCAAAATCACAACCTTAGCTGATGGGCTTGGCAACATAGATTACATTCCACTTAGCAATGGGGGGGAACAAACCACGACTGGCTGTTGTTCCTGCACGTAGCTGTCCGGCTTTTAGGTAAAAGCTTTTTCCTATAACTGGATTTAGTCTGCCTTGATTTGGGAGAGGGTTAGATGGAAGCACAGAGTTACAACACACAGTCCCACCTACAAGGGGCTGAAACCTGGTCAAGCCCTGCAACCCCATGAGCTCTGTAGATGTTTTGGATATGAGCAGGCTGTATCTACACTGCTGACTCCTCACAATGCAGTCAGAGCAGCGTGGCCATGCAGGCCCCTGAGCACAGGGGCTTTCAGCTTGTGTAGCCCTGTGCAGGTTACGGTGCGGTCACAGCACCGGGTATGGCACAGAGGGGTGCAAAAACCCATGAAAACTTACCAGTGACAAATGCTGCCTTTCCTATTCCCACTGATGTTGGGATAAGGTGCATTTACAAAAAATTTTGTTGATGTTACAAGGCTCAATTTGAGCGATATTATGTCAGTTAAAAGCCATTTGACCAGCAGCATCTCAGTTTTATCTCTCTGTCCTGAGTGGTCCCTAGCCATTTCATAAAAGACTGGTATAAAAGAGAAGCTCTTGTGTAACTTTAGAGACATCACAAGAGACAATAACTGTTACTTAGGACTTACACAGCACTTTTACAGATCCAAAAACCATTTCACATCTATGAGGTAAGATTTTTAAATTTCCTGTATTCCACCTAGACAGCCAGCCTTACCTCTTTCCAGCATCAGGAGGCATTTATCAGCATGCTAAAACCAAAATGAAAGCAGTGGGTCCAAGATCCTGCTCTTGCATTGCTCTCTCCTGACAAACCTAAGATCTGACGTTGCGGTCATGGGTAAGTATTTCTAATTCCCCTTGGATGTTGTAATGTTTGTGTAAAAAAAGCTGACAGTATCCAAATGGAGATAGAAAAGGCTTCCAAGAACACAGACAACAGATTTTCCTGCCTCCTCTCCCTCCCACCCCTATCTTCAAGGCATACAAGTTTTTCTCAGGGATTATTTTAGGCACCGTAGCTGTCTATTACGTTGTGGAATGTATGGAACCACAAAACACACTGCTAATTAGAAGGAAGGCATTTGCTTATCCTTGTGACTTTGTTTATGTAACAGACTGCACAGCAATGGATTTGTGAGGAACTGACTTTCCATTCATGTACTCTATGGTTTTAGATGAGACATTAAATTGGGAGAGGGGTTTAAATAATGTCTTTGCATTACAAATAAAACAGACTGGCTGATTTACTTTTCACTCTCCTAGATATAACTGTTTGAGGCATCTCTCAGTTTAAATAATAAGAAACAAAAGCAGCAGCCGATTTTTGTTTCAGACTGAGATACAACATGGCATGAAGGGAAAACAAAAAGCTGTGGATTACATACAGAGAAGAGCTGCCCTTGCAAGGACAAGGAGTTAATTTTAAACAAAAAATATGTCCTTTTAGGAAAAGTCACAGCTATTAGAACATCAAAATTGTAACGTACCAGTGTACCTTTCACACAGGGATTTGGGGAGGGACTCTTGGCAAATGCCAGGTATATCAGTATTTGCCTGCTAGCAGAAAGAGGTTATTTTAGCACAGAGAGTCCAGAAATACGAGCTCAAAGTGCAGTGTTCACAGTTCTTCCCATCCTGTTGTCTCTTCCTTTCCCTGTCTCTAAAATGGCATTGCCTTCCTTCACCTCCCCCCCTCAGCAGCAAAAAGAAATAACAACTGCCATCCTTCTCAAAAACCTCTGAAGTGCCAAGGAGGAGGAGAAAGGAGACTGACACCAAAAATGCACTAGTAGGGGAAAGAGAAGGAACAGCTATGCCACAAAAACATCCCCAGGCAAGAGACAGAAGCCAGAGATCAGGGTCAGTAAAACTTGTCCAGACAAAGCATGTTTCTGTACTCAAAACGGCTGCACTAGATGATGGAGCCAATCTTTTTGCTTTTTTAATTTCTCTTTGCTTGGGAACTTACTCAGGTCTGTTATCACCACACTACCAGAACACAGCACACATCAGATAACAGAAATATTCATATTTATGTGCTACATCTTATTTAGTCACTTTATTTAACTCTTTTCCCCCTCAGGTCACCATCCCCAGCCTGGCGTAAGGAGAGCACAGCCAAGCACTGCGAGATGCCAGGGCAGGACACTGCTAAAACACACCCTGGGCATCGCCTCGGCTGCACACAGCACGATGGAAAGGTCAACAAAGCCCCTTTCTGAAACACTGTCCTTTCAGGGGGTAATTATCCAAATGCTTCCCAGCAAATGTTAATGCTGTAAATTCCTTTACATTTTCAGTATAAGCAGTCTTAGGAAAGTATTCTACTGTTAAGCTCACAACAGAATTCTGGTTTTGGAAACATTTCATGTTAATAGAATTTCTTACAGAACAATATTAATGCAAGTATCTTAGGCACTGCAGCCAGAGCCAAAAGCTAGGGTTTGGGGTTGGTTGGTTGTTTTTTTTTTCAGTTCCCACCCTCCCAATTCACTATTGATAAATCCATGTCAGCAATGCTAATATGACTTTCTAATTCTGATTAACTACTTACTTTGACTACAGTAATACTTAGGAAAAAGGAGAATGAAACTGATAGATTTGGAGGGCTCAGTTAATATTATTTTAACCTTTACCCTCCCTGTCTTCTACAGCTTTTTAAAATAAACATGAAAAATGTCAAACTCAAATGCATAATTCCATTTCTTGGCCTAAAATTCCTATGCCAATGAGGCTTTTCCAAAGACTTCAATATCTGAAACCAACTACTTTCTTTTGCTCTTGAAAACCAACAATAAATCTCACTTCTTTATTCAATTGTGAGAAGTGCTATGGGGATATCCCAGTAGCAAGACAGAGTACAAACGATCTGACACAGAAACCACCAAAATCAACCCCAGTTTTCCAGTTGATCTTAAAACCAGAATCTGTCCACACGTGGCAGGACAAGACAGATAAGTTTCACACTCTCTCTCCTCTCTGGAGTAGATGATTTCAGAGGTCTAGTAGCAACCTGACTAAATTTAGATCTCCCCCCCCACCCCAGGCAAATGAATTTGATTTTTGAATGCCACAACAGGTTTAAAAGATGAGCCTTCTTTAAAAATTGCAGAAATACAGCAACAGCACCAAAGCAGCTATTAACAAAAATGGTCACATATGTGATTTATGTGATTTGCTACACACAAACAGGTAACTGTGAAATTAATCACAAAGTGACATGGGCTCAATCACACATCAGTTCTCCTGGCCTCCAAAATTTTCCTTCACAACTCTCTGACACACATAATTACCTGACCAGACTCATCTTTAAGCTCCAGCCAAAAAGCCATATTTCTCTAATCTCTCAGAAGAAAGGCTGTGTCCAGCTAACATGCCAAAATACAAATCATCTGGGTCAGCGCCAGTACCAGGATTTAGCAACCACTCTCTCCACAGAAAAGCCTGGTGCCCTTTCCTCACATCGATGGATCACAGTGCCTGTTTGGTACCATCCCCTCCAGCGCTGGCTACTGGAGCCCAGTTCGGATTCAGGGGACAGTCTGGCTGTTTGCTGCAACAAGTCACTCACTCGTTTTCAGAGACTCCAGAGTTCTGGCAGGAACTGACGGGTTTTCCTCAAAATCTCCGGCACTGTTCAAAGGACAGCCCGGTACACAGGACAGCATTGGTTTTTTGAAACAAAGGATTAAACCACAACAGCATTTGCATGTAACTAATAAGCCCACAGGTCACCCCCCTGGTATTCAGCACTTGTTTCTCAATCCTGTTCCCAACTAGGTCTCGGCTCCTAAGCACTGACTCGCTTTTCTGCAATCTGCTGTGCTCTATGCAGAAGTTCAGCTGCTTCTGCACCTTTTGCTCTGGTTCCCAGGATCTCCCCCCTGCACATGGTACCTATTTGGGCACTTTCAGCTGGATTGGAGAGCCGTGCCATGAGCTGGCTGCTGTGGTATTTGGAAATCCCGGGAGTGCCAACTGCATTTGCAAACCTCGCTATCAGCTCACATGTTCTTTTTCATTCCTTGGCTTTCACTGGATTCGTCATGACCCATCTCAGGGCACAACCACAAGCTCTTTCCCTTTTCCAGAGATAAACTTTCACTACCAGTGACTCAAAGTTAATGTTCAGTTCAGTTTGTTATGCCAACTCCCAGTGTGCTATGTTAGTAATACAACATGAAGCAGAATTAAGCAAACTTTTGTTGCATCTCTACTATCAGACTTCTGGAGCCTTGATCATTTCAACTTGGCTATCAACAAAGCACAAGTTCTGCAGTAGCCAGTCTAATTACAGGATTAAAGGCTTTAATATAATATTGTTTTAAATACCCACATTAAGGGCCTATTTTTTCTAGGGATGTGAAATATTTGACAAATGCCACTTTGTGTATCATGCCATATAACACAAAGCAAGGGACAGACACACCGATGGAGGTCAGAGCACAGCAATACCTGTGTGTTGCTCACAGCCCAGCAGCCAATGTTTGAGTCTTGGTACAGCTGAATCTACTGGTGTTCTTAATTTGCTGCAGTAAAGCTGAGTGTTTCGTTGATATGATCCCTCTATTATGCAAGAAAATTATTTAGGATTACCTGAAGAACAGGAGAAGCTGTAAAAATCAGCTCCTTTATTAGCAGAACAGGAGCTCATGAAGAGCCAGACATTGCTGTACTGCACTATCTCCTCTTTCCTGAGATCCTCTAAAGCAGCTCCCCCCCATCCAAATAGCCACAGCTATACAGTATCATTTTTAAGGAATGTAGAGTTTGATGGATGATTTTAAAAAAAAAAAAAAAAAAGGCTGCTTAAAATAACAAAACCAAATAGAAAGCTGACCTCAGTCAAGAAACTCCATGTGTGTGTGTATGTGTGAAAATCAGAGACATATTCCCCGTTTTACTGAAGCCTAGACCCAGATAAATGTTGATAGATGCAGAACACCACATTCAGCATGGCTTATGTCTGCCTGATAAAGAGAAGAAATAAAGTGAGATTCCTTGAATAGCTAGATTTTAAGGAGGGACTGCTAAAGGTTGATAACTGTCTGGCAAAAGAAAGCAGGGAAGTTTTTATAGCAATGGGGACAAAAAAAGGAATAAAATATGAAGAAAAGGACAATAAAGGCAGATGAAAGGAAAAGCATGAATAGAATAGGAAAAACAGGAAGAGAGAACATCAGAGTGAATTATTAGAAACAGACAAAAAGATAAAAAGGAGGAATTTAGAAAAACTGAACTTTAAAGTAGAAAAATAAAGAAAAGCGCCATCAGGTATTAACATTAAGTGAGACATCTTCACAATATTTGTGGACAAATTTTAAATTAAAACTGAAAAGTGTTAGCAATATATTTAGAAATTACTGCTTTTAATAAAGTGGAAGGTAGTTTATTTCTAGGCTTTCTTCCTCATTTGCATGCAGGGCATGTAAGTAGACATCAGCCAATTATTCTGGGGACAGGAAGAGACACACTGCAAACGTAACACACAGTTCACGGCACTGCTTTGAAAACGTATGTTAATTTTGTCAAAATAAACAAAAAACCTCCCTGGGGCAGAAGCAACTGTATTTTTAATCTGCAGAAAACACACTCTTTTGTCCTTCTAAAGGAGTTTATCTTCTTTCCATGCAAGTTTCCATCTATGTTTTAAACAGCTATATCAAAATATTGCTTAAACTCCCCCCCCACACACACACGACAGCATTCACAGTAGTGTTCAACAGTACCTGAATTTTAGCAGCACTTTGGGCAGGATTCACAGAACCTCACAAGATCAGAAAGTCTATTTGTAAGCCCTGGCTGATCCAAAGAGCATTGAGTCCCTCCACATACTCAAGAACTACCATGGCCTACTGCATTACCCTGGGTTCAGTGGCTACGGCTTTGTTGCTCCTTGAAGCACAACAACCAGAAACATCTAAAGCATCCTTAGAACAAAAAGGAATGGTTCTTGCCATGAAAAAAATCTACAATCTTACTTAGAGAAAATAAAATCTGTCAGCAAAACACCAATACAATCACACGGTAATTTCACTTAGTTCCAGAAATATTCTATTTATCTATTTATAAAATAAAGAGATGCTTCATTTGTTTTATCTTGTTCACTGGCTCCTTTGTGAACCATTCTGCTAAAACACTTGTATTCATATTAAGAAAAAAAAAGCAAGTGTCACCACAGATTCTGAAAGAGGAGACTGCTGTGAAAGCAACTGCAGCACAAACGTCAGCTTTCCAGCAAGTCAGAGAGGCTGCCAGAGTATTTCCTGCTACAGGCTTAAAACAAGACAGTTTTGCCTTAAAAACAACACTCCCATTGTAGAAAGGAAGATATGCTCTGACATAAGCACTGGATGAACCCACATCAGCAGAATGCCCTGAAATTTAATAATACACGACACAGGGAAAGAATCACTCAAATGCAGCGTGCTGGAGATAAGGACTTACAGCGACATCGTATCCCATAGCTACTTACTGCTCCTTGGGAATCAACACAAACAAGCTGCAAACCAAGAAAAAGGAAGCCTCAAGAACAAGCATTAAGTACATTTGTTAATCAAAGGACTAAACATAGGAAAGTTTTAATTTCTTTGACTTTCATATATTATTTCCATACAGTAAAATATGTACTAAACTCTCCACAGATGATGCAAATGTCTTACCCTGGCTCAGGGCAGCTGCTGCTCTGAGAAACAAACCAAAGTGAGCTGATCATTTGAATTCCCTTAAAACTCAAAATATTGGTCCAAATAAAGCAAAGTAGAGCTTATTATACAGTTTAACAAGCCATATCTAACATCTTTGTGCTCTTAAAAACTATAATTTAATTAACTTCACTTGTGAGCTTGTGGGGAATGTGAGAGAGGGGAGAAAAAAACCTCATTTTCTCCTTAACTCTGAAAATAGTTCAGGGTCCAAATCACTACACAAGAAGTAATAAAAATAGCTTGGTTTCTGGTAGCAATAACAAAAACGAGGGCAAGATTAATTCTTACACTTTTATGGCAAACAATCTAAAGCAGATGTTCAAGAATAAAAGTGAGATGTCAAAGTAGTTAATAAGTGCTTTTTCAAAACCAAACACAACAAGACAACTTGCAGCTTTATGTGCTTATATAAAACTCTAAATCATCTCAGTCAGCTTCCACCCTTAGCCCTTCTCTATTCTGTGAAGCTTCACAATTACCAAAAATGTTATATTCAAGTCCAAACCAGATTGGTGTCTCCTGAATGAAAGCACATGCAAGTGAGCTTTGCTGATTAGAGATCAGCTGCTGAATCAGGGCCCTTGTGAACAGACATACATTTTCATGGTTTGAATATCCAGGATCTTTGGAATAAAGTCCCTGTCTCTAAGAGACAGAGTGTATTTTGGATACCTAAAAAAAGTTCAGACTATTTACATTTCCGCTAGAATACTGCAGTTTTGAGACAGAGATCAAACTTCACATTATAAGGTCAAAACCAACATAAGCATTCCTTAGAATCAGACTTCAAATAGATATTTGAAGTTATCCACACTTTCTTGTTTGCGAGTTCAAAGAATTGCTGATCATAAAGCAAACTTGAAGATATTAAATCTTCTAAGTACAAATTTCACAAAAGACAATGTGTGTGTGCAGGAGAACTGAGTTCTTCCACGTTTAATATGGCAAAAGTTTGTATAAGGTAACCATAAGCACACCCTTTTCAAATGAAACTAGCTTTTATTGTCAGCACGAAAGACACTGTGTTAACTTAAAACACTGTTCACTTAGATGTGCTTTCCAAAAGGCCTTAAGCAGGATTATATTGATTTAAATAAAGTAAATTAGGCAAGTTTTTGCACTCGAGCTTCCCACACAAATAGGATTTGCCAAGCCTTTTGAGCCTAATCAGTGGTACAATCATACAGGTATACAGGAGACTGACTCAGCGCGCACACACACTTCCAAACTCACCAGCAAGAGCTGATTTTTGGTTGAACACAAAGAATTGCCTCCTAAGTTGGCCAGCCCAAGTCTCCATCGACCTGGAAGCCATCCATCCAGAAACACTGGGCTCCTGTGCATCTGCATCGCTGTTCCACTTCGCTATGTGAAACACAAACTCGTCGCTACAGGCATGGGAGTAACTGATACCGTATCGCTCAGGTCAATGGGAGCAAATCAGAAACTCTAGATTACATATGAATAATAACACGTTTTTGTGTTTCCTTCCCCAAGTGCTGGCAGTTTGAAGGGATATTTCTCCCCCCTCACCATTGCTGGACTATAATCACTTTAAGTTCATCGTGCCAAGGCAAACTGTTCAAGAAGCTTTCACAGCAGGTTTGGCTTAATAATCCAGGTTGGGTTTCTTGGGTTTTGTTTTGAACTGTCCAAGATTTGACAAGAAAAAGAAAATGAAGGTAAGGTGTATAACTCTCAGGAAAATTATATTTTCAGCAAAAGATGGCAAGGTCATATCTAAAATCTTTAGCAAATAATCAAACCCTTTAAATCACCAGCAGCCTAAATAACTTTGCCCTAGCTCTCAACATATCAACTGGTAATATAGCAAGAAAACCATGTTTTCTCCTTTGGTTTCACATTAATCTTGGGTCACAGTTAAAATACAACACTGCATCAACTTCTCTTTTAGAATCACAGAAATCTCCCCATCTCCTTTTCACAGTGGTGGCTGCATCAGCTGAAACATTCACTGAAGGGCTGAGCATTGATAGCTGGTGCATCTAAGAGACCTACAAGTAAGGCTGCCAGAGCCTAAGAGCAGCTCACCACGTGAAATCACCCTAACCCCCAGCCCCAGCCACGCCACCAGCTCCATGGGTCTGCTCCAGGGCATGAGGAAAAGTAGGGAGTTGCAGTGACTGTTTGCTGCTGTCAAGGAAATTCAGATTTGTTTAACCTTTCATATCTTAGATTTAGACCCATACTAAAAGGTGACCCTCAAGTGCTACAGAGAGCACTCTAATTCATACAAGTAGCTGCGTCACAGCAGCCCAGCAAGGATAATGCATCACTGAATGCACCCACATTTGTTTCTCTAAAGGGCTACAGTTTGCTTTTAATTATTCATCATGCTTGGTAATGTACTTGGATGCCCTTATTGTACATACACCCAGCTAATTGAGTTTTAAGAAAATAACCAAGTCTCAGTAATTAGAGAGCTGATTGCACTGCTTAAATACTGTCTTTTTAAATGAGATGCTTTTTGCATGCATGGGTGTTTCTGTGATAGATGTATACACACAGACAAATAATCAAAGGCCATTAGTTAAACAGTTTTTAACAAAAACTATCAGTGAACATTTTGCAAGACGCTGTAATGCCCCAGTCCTGTGCACAGGACTTAGGATTCACTTAAAGATTACACTTAGGGTTCATTTAAAGGCACATCAAGCTAACAAATCTATTTGCTAACAGGAAATTTTATCATACATTTACCTGGGGCTTAGACTCAGATTCAGCAACACTGATTCAGCTGAGAAAACTGCCCAGCTTGAAGCACACAAAGAGCCTTGCAAAGTCAAAGGAGCAGCCACATACCGATTACTTTGTCTGGATTGTGGCTTACAAGTCCAGCCCGAGGAAGCCAAGCAAGCCTAAACTTGATGGCGTAAACTGAGCCCATCCGCTTCGCTGCAATTACCTATGGCAACAAACACAACGGCCTAGGAAGCAGAGACTTGCACAAACAGGCCTCCAGAGAAACACCAGCACCCTGACGGCTCCGGGCCTCGTCCTTCCCGGGACCGTTCCCACAGCTCAGAGGTCGAGCAGCTCACGACCAGGTATTAGACACCAGCATTTGCTATTGCCTGGTCCACAGATCTGCCACGATCCATCGATGGGCCCTAGGGACTGAAACGCAACCAGGACAAAGCAACCAAGCTGAAGCTAAGCCCAGAGGAGCACATCCTGGCTTAATTTTAAAGCACGTGCTTAGGGGTTTTCTGGGTCAAAGCCAAGATGATCCATATCTCATGAGATCGAGCACTTCCGCCAGTTTTAGACCAAAATGTTTAATAGGACTGTTTCAGCGACACCATTAACTAGCCCACTAGACTTTGCTCAATGCTCATGACACACATAGCAAGGTTAATTTTACCAGCCTAGCCAAGCTGCATGGGCCATTTCTGAAGCAAACACCCACTGATACTGCTGTGGTTTTTCACTGATTTAAATGGATGCTTGCCCATGTCTCTCTAACTGAAGGTGGGCACCAAGAGACTAATACAATAATATTGAGAGATTTTTAAGAAGTATATAAGGCTTCCAAGTAATCTCTCAAGAGTAGTTATTTACTACATAAACCATCTTAATTTGATTATCTAGGCCCCAATTCCATGGCCTACACAAACTGAGAACACAGTCCCACTAGGGACTACATGTAATGGGGTCCATTACTCATACCAAATAGATCAAGCATCCTTAGAAAGCTAATTTACAGAGAAAGTTTACAAATTTCTCTAATCATGTATTTCAAACCTTAAAAGGAAGACAGTAAGCAATTATAAACCGTAGAAATACATATACTCTAATCCATATAATTTTAAAAAGTAGACTTGAATTCTAATAAATGGTTTACTGAAATAGCCATTGAATTAATTGTATTTACTTCAGTAGCTTGTTCAAAGAAATCGTAACTCAGCATTCGACAGTACACTTGACATTTTTCTCCCTAGTAAAAAAAAAACTCCAAAATGCAATGGAGACAAACCACAGTCCTTTGTAAACTGGTGTTTGGGGCAGCATTGTTTATTAATGAAGTGCACCTAATCACATCCAAACAGTAACAGAGGACTTGCTTTCTTTCCAAAGGCACAACAGATTTCTTTAATCTGCGCGTTTACTAAACTGCATAAATAGCAAACTGGTGGTTTGATGCAATCAGCACATTTAAAGTCAGTGCCATTTAAAGCGCAGCACATCACAGCTCTCTTAAGTCGTCTTGGAAATACCTCTGCTCTCAGCAGCACTAGCTTTCCACCAGTTGCTACTCCACATGCTATTGCCAATCAGCTGCATTTGCTGTAGCGCATTCCAAAGTTTACTAATTAATCTCTGCACTAAACCCCAGGGATGGCCGGTTGCCATTTGAAATGATCATCATCTTTTATTTAAAGACATAGTGACTCTATGGTCAAACTCAGACCTACTTTGTTAAGGAAAGGTGTGCCAAATTTCAGGTAATTAACTCTGCTTCAATATAAATGAGGGGGTTTTAGACTGGATAGAGGGGCAATCATTAGTGGTTTAGGAGTGCATACATTAGACACCCTAAGCTATTGCCATGTGAATTGTCAGAGTGGAACAAACTCTTGCATTTTGATCTAGGAGCTACATTCAGGGGAGAGTACAAGACGCAAACTGCTGGAAGAGAGACCATTCATTTCTTGCAACACAGCACACACGCTTTGAAGTCATGTGTTTTAACGATCCCAGCTTATTGCTACATTTCATATGAGGTTTTAAATATTGATTTCACCCAGTCCAACCTCTCACACCATTGTTCCAGGCTGCTCTCATTCAGCAGCGCGTACTGGCTCCGTGACCTTCACAATGACCTCTACAAAAGCAGTTGTGCATTTTACTGTGGTGTAAATCCTCACAGACAAGTCGAACCTGTTCTTTTTGGCATCCAGCCCTTTAGATGAATACTCTGCGGAGATTTATTATGAAAGGGGAATGAAGGGGCATTATTGCACAACATTCATCCCTCACATACAGCTAAGTTCCATCTTTTACAACTTCTGAAGGCTTTTAAATAAACAGATCTTCTTAATTACACACAAACTGTTCTTGCTTCTCACCAATTTTCTGTAATTAAAATTCACTGTTGTTTACAAAAAAGTAGACATGCCCAGAAAAAGGCATGTGTGGTAAGGTGTTTTATATTATTATTAGTAAGTAATATTCATACTTCCTGTTACTATACATGAGGGATTAGTTTCCTAGCACACCATTCACTTACAACACTGAAGTATTATTCCACATTGTAGCAACACACACTGCCCTTAAAAGGTCCATTAATTATTTTTGTAATGCCATGAAGTTACTGCAGGATATTAGACTGTCTCCATAAGAAATACACCCCTAGGGTAAAATGATGAATGACAAAGTTTGTAGGTTTTTAATTAGATTTCAGAACAGTAAGAAAGTATTTACAAAGTTTTTTTCTGTGGCTTTAGCTTAATACTTTGTGTGCCCTTATGCAAATAATCTTTAAAAATTCAAGATTAATTGAATCAAAAAATAGAAAAGCATAAAAGAATTGTCAAAAAGGTAGATTTTATAAATGCAATGTATCTGCCAAAGTGGTCAGAGCAGTAACCCTTTCATTCACACTATCCACACTCCTTCGTGTTTTCTAATTGATCCTTCAGCAAAATGTGCCCTGCTAGGGAAGGTAGGGAAACCCAAACAAAAAACACCAAAAGTTGCATTGATACTCCAGTCCAAAAATCACGTTCAAACTGGCTTTATCTGATAGTCTCTTGGTATTAATGGGAAATGAAGCATTTTGATTCAAGAAAATAAATATTCCCTGATCTAACTCTCTGAATTCCCCTAAAAAGCTCCCTCCCCCCTACGTCAGCTGTCACAGACAATTGACAGGGCACACACACATACCTCGACTACAAAAATAAAGAGCTGCTGTGTGTGTCTCTCCCTGTCACCCACAGGCGATGGCAGGTATGGGTTCTCTCTACCCCTCCTGAAAGTCTCAGCTGGCCATTCCTTAGCTTTCCTGCTCCTTCTTTTTGGACACCAAAATCAAACACAACAAAATGTACAATGGCAAAAATTTCCCCATACAAAAATATAAGAAAATACACTTTTTCCCACCTTTCCTAGGTCCATACTGCCCTTTCACAGCTCCCAAGCTGCAGACAGAGGTTTCCCCAGGCAGAATACGCAGCAGTGGTTTTTACAGTCTAAATTCACTTCCCACCTGTAGGTCCAGCTCTGTACCTCCAGCACAGCCCACTCATTCATTTCTAAGCCTGATGCTACCAGTGAGACAGAGCAGAGATGGGCTGAAGATAATAGAAGGTAAACCAGCATAGTCACGTAGTGTTGTATTTAACAACAAAAATAACGTATCCTGAGTGCTAAAGGAGGTTTCTTCCTTCAGAAGAAATTTCACATTTTGGAAAGCTGCAGTTGCTGTGTACTTTACCTCTTCAAAAATAAAATGAAACTAAATAAAAATTAATTTAAAATGCAGCCACATTTATACTTTGCTTTTCATGACAAACAAAATACCCCAGATACCACTCCTGTTTTATTCAGTGTCCTTTAAAAAAAAAAAAATAAAATCCAAAGGTTTTAAATTAGGAGATAAACAGACTTAATGCCAAAGTTATACCTGGCACAGCTGAGGTTAGTTACGTAGACTTTAAAAGCAGCCAACAGTTAAATGAATACAGCACTCTTCAAGAATATTGTTACTTTTAAAGTGACATATCTGTTTAATTTCGTATTTCAAATTCGCTTAACTAACCAGACACAAAACAGGCTAAAAATTAGCATAAAGCAGATGCTGTACACAACACTATCAATGAAACTAAACTGATACAACACTAGATTTTAAGTATAAATTGTGCCTTAAGGGTTTTGGGGTTTTTTAACCCCTTATTCCAAACAGATTTTAGAACTGCCTGATTTGAGATAAATTCTTGGCCTAATCCTGTCCAGGCTTCAGATCCTACAAAAGTTAAAATGGTAACTCAAGCTGAAGGCACCATCCCATGAAGAAGCAGATTAAGGGGAATAAGTGAAAATGGAATGGGTAAAGATGAAGGAAGCATGAAGTTCCCATTGCAATCCCCTCTACAGCCTCCCATCAGCTCTCAAGTCAAACCCTCTCCCCCGACAAAGAAAGAAAACTCTAATCATGTTTTACTGGGAACAACCACAAAGGGGAATCCTTGGTGTGCAGGGACAGCCAAGATCGTGCCAAGAGACCTTGAGCCTCAGGATCTAGATGTCAAAGATCTATGCCAGGATCTCCTCTGTTAAGCAGACAACACTGAAGGCCTCCAACTCTATCCATATTAGAGTTTGTGTGTTGCTGGTGGAAAATCTAACAATAAAACTCCCCAGGTTATCCCTTTTCTGAACTTGTAGTCATGATCTAGCTCAAATCCCACTCCAAATGGAAGTGGAGAAAACACTGCCACTCCCAGCATCACTACCATCATACTCTGACAGAAACTGCCACCTTTTTGGAAAGGTAGAAAATTCTTTCAGTATTTACTAATTGATTACTCAAACTTCACTTGTCTGAACTCAAAGGGCCTATCACAGGGAAGCATTACAAGCTGGACATCTTGGATGCATATGGCTTTTCTGTTTTTATGCCAGTCATGTACACATGCCCACAGGTACACAAACACAGGCAGCCCTCAACCCCAGTGCCAAAGGCTGCCTGACGACGGCGAGGATCAGATGCCCACATCCATCCCTTTTAGATCTGTCAGCACGTCTACACAGCACAGAGCAGCAGCTCTTGTTTACTTGAGCACTGCCTCTGACAGTCTTGCAAAGGATCACATTTCTGTGATTCTCTTTCTATGCTTTAGAGAAGAGAGTGGTGCTCTATTTATTTCTGCTTTTCTTTCAAGAGATGAAATGGGAGAATGGGCCTCAGACCTAAAAATATAGGCTGCTTTCCTCCTGCACACAGCCCTCAGTTTTAAATTGTTCCTCCCTCCAACCTACTTACCTTTCCCCTGTCTTCCAATTCCACATGCACCACCTTTAAACATACCATCTGTCTCCTGCAGGATCCACCTCACTGTCCCAGGATAATACAAGAATCATTCTCCTTACACAAACCCATCATTTCATTTTCAACTAATCATTGCAAATGTTGCATGTTCCAGTTTCCTGGCCCCCATCCAGCTAATTTAGATAGATGGTTCCACATGTGCTCTCTGTCCCTCCATTTCCTGCCCATACCACTACATACATTTGTCTAAGTGAGTCAAAGCAGGTTTCTTTGTAGTCATAATATTCTTACATATTTTATACTTTTTAAAAAGAACCTGTATAAAATACAACACATTTGCATGCTATTATCCACTTTGCAAGAGGCAGAGGATTTTCCTGCTCTGCCAGACATTCTGCTGAACTACAATGCATGTCACAAACTACAACTGAGCCCTGTATTTCCCCAAAATACAATGGATTAACTGAGGAGCAACTAAGTTCAAGCAAAGCAGAACAATAAACTAAGATAGTCAAATTGTTCACTTTGATATACTCTATTATTCAGTTTTTTCTTCTTTAAAAAAAAAATAGGAGGAATAAAGATAAGCTAAACTTTCATAGACCAAGGCACTTCTTCATGAGGATAATTTCTCTTTCATTAGTAGCCAATGCTGTCAATATTCCTTTCCAGCGACACCTTGACTGACACACTAAGTCCACACTAGGTATATACAGGGAAATTCACCTTTTGATGTCCAACACCAATTGCCTAAAACAATATTCCCTTCTCCCACCCTCTGCACCTGAACAAACATTCTTCAGGAAAATTACTTTTGAAGTCTCCTTGGTACAGATCATTGTCTCTTTGATCCAAAATATCTTTTGCTGCACGAACCCTAGCACAATACGAGTGCATCTTGGATGAGCACTGACTATTGAACACTCAGGCCCTCAACAGCTCCTTTGAAATATGTCTTTATTTTTAAATGTATTCTTAATTTACAAATGTGCTCAGAAGCTGGCTCCTCTGAGATCCTGTAGCAAACACTCATTTATCTGCTGTGCTCACCTAGGCACGAGTTAAGATGCAGAAAGGTGTTAACACACACACGCAGCATGGCCTCAATCAACACATCGCAGATTTTCTTCCTTGTAGGGAACAAATATATCAGGCAGACTGGTGTACCTTCCAACTGGGATGAAAGCAGAACAGAAGATGCTGTGAGAAACACAAGCCCTGCATGTACACCCCTGCCAAGAGCCAGAACCCTTGTTACCGTTAGAGTGGAGGGGTGTCACATCTGAAACCACCAGGTGTGTACACACCTTCCCCTCCTGCCCTTGGAGACCACACTTCTTACACAGGAACTCATCCAGACAAATAAGTACCAGAACCCCAATTCCCCAAATCCTTCTGTCCCAGAGCTCTCCTATAACTCCCAATTCCATGCAGGAGCCCCTCAGCCCTTCTTCCTTGAATCTCCCATCCCACTCATTCCCACCTTTCTGTCAAACTTTGCCCCCAGTCTTCCCCCGCAGAGTGATGGCCCCATGTCCCTTCCATCTCTTTGAGCTCTCCAAAACACCTCACATCCAAGTCCCCACCTTCTCTGCCATCCATCTCACTGTTGCCCTATGCTTCCCCTTCCCTACAAGCCCTGACCCCGTGTTCCACCCTGACACCACTGCTGCTGCTGCCAGCACTTGATACCAACTTCCCTGCCACGTTTTCTTCCAGCAACTACCTCCCACTATGGCCATCCCTCTTGTCCTCCTCTTGGGTCTCCTTCTAGTGGAAGGTGTCCCTGCTGATGGCAGGGGGGTTGGAACTAGATGATCTTTAAGGTCCCTTCCAACCCAAACCATTCTGTGACTCCATGATTTTTAAGTCTGGCAAGAATTTCAGAAAAGCCAGATGTGAGCTGTACAAACCCAAAATTTGTCCAAAGAAGGCCCTAAGAACAGGCAAGGAAGAAAATACAGGCATATGGGAGATCTTTTAACTGTGCTGCAAGGTGAATCTACTCCACAACCTCAGCAAATAGACCCTAGTTCACTGAGAAATTACATAACCAGGCATAAAACTAGTCTGTGACATAAGTCTGCACATACATGCCTGACAGGCAAGTCTCCCAAAACCAGACAGACACAACCCAACTGACCGCTGACTGGGAGGAATCTGTGAAGCCATTAGCCCAGCTCTGCCATTCCAGGTCACTAACCTTCCTCCAGGTAAACAACAAAGATGAAGGGATGACACAAAACTACTTTGATCAGCAGTGCCAGAAGAAAGGATTTGAAGAAAACATGTAGCATTCTCACAAATGCAGACAAGTGCTAAGAAAAAGGATCATAGCAGAAAAAGTACATATTCTTCTGTGCACATATACAAATTTACCACTTTAGCTTCCCTAAACGGCTTCAAGGTCTTCACTGCTCTTACTACAATGCTTTAAATGTTCTTACTGTCCTCTTTAAAACAATTTTCCTCTCTAAAGAGTCCTCTTCTCAGCTGATAAATGTCATTTCACATCCAAGTCTGCAGAATGGAGACAGTCTATCAACCATTTGCAAAAGAAATCAATGCTTTTATTGTTAAGTAACAATTAAGGCATCTGAACTATTTTTTTAAGATTAAATTCTAAAATATTTCATTCTGTGACATTCTCTACACAGTCATGTTCAAGTACACAGAAAGTTCCTATAAAGAGGAATGCTTTTGCCATCTACCTAGACAGAAATTGAACTTGCATTGGGTCTATGCACATTTACTAAGTTTCCCCTAAAATGCAAAAGCAAGGGCAGTGAGTGCTACCAGAGGCTGCCCAGGGGGACAGCAGAGTCTCCATCTCTAGAGGTCTTCAAGAACGGGCTAGACAGGTACCTGCCATGAAGTGTCCTTGGCTACCTCACAGCAGGGGAAGGAAGGCCCCCATGACCTCTCCAGACCCCCACCCAGCACTACGATTATACAATTCCACAAATACTCACTGCAATTTTCGCACCAAAGCTTCTAATTTTATTCATTTTTCTTCCTTGACTTAAAATTCCACCCTTACAGAGGAACTTTGTCTGCTCTCATTTTTTTTTATATCATCTCTATCAAGCCATAATGAGACTGCTTATACTCACACTTTCAGACAAGCTATTTATTTCTGTTTCACCCCAGCACTACTTTCTGGTATGTTTACTTTTAAACAGTGCATCAAGCAGCACTATTTAACAACTTTTTTTCATGAAAAATGTGGTTCAATAACTTTGCACTGCTCATTTAGCACAAATTCTAATATTTAACATTTATGATTTTTGCAACTCTTGGCCAAAGCATAGCATCAAAAGAGCATATATGCACTAAATTGTATCTTGTTAAAAAGAACAGCAGCACTGAAAAAAGTTATATTGGAACAATCTATAAATGTGTTTACATTATATGACTGATTTGCTGTTCCTTCACAAGGCATGTAGGAAGTCAGCACTTCTCAAATGTGTAAAGTATTTCCATGTGCTTAAAGCAGGATCTTTCCAAAACAAACAATGATTGAGAATTTTTTTATTATTCTTTATTTCCCTGCCAGCTGTTTTTTTGGACTCTCCTCCCAGGCACCTTCTTTCTTTCAGTCAGATCTCTCCTTATTGCTCACAGTAACACCTACTCAAGCAATAGCATATTCAGAGCTATAAGACTCAGAAATAGGAAGACCTCTGGCTGATTTAAATGGCATTTTCCTTAGATCACTTTACAACGTGTCTTTGTGCTGTTGTAGCTAGTGGCACGTCTGGCTGTTGCTTAGGATGGAATTTGGGCATCCTAAGTCAGGACCTAGAGCCCAGTTCCTGCTCCTGTACGGGCAGGGGAGCAGAGGACAGCCAGGCTGAACCCTTCCAGCAGCCTTCCCTCCACGAGCCTCATCCTGGGCAGCATCTTCTCATGGAACCAAAACAACACGTTGCATGACACGCAGAGGTACTTCTGAAATGTGATGGCAAAGAGTCAGGCAAGCTAGCTGTTGGGTGACTCCATAAATGAAATAGGAGATTAAAAAATCCAAACAAAAATACGCATAATTTTTTTTAAAAAAAGAAAACCTCAAAAAAATCCAACCCCTAAAAACAGTTCCATGCCAAAAAGTGACAGCTAAAGGGTAGAGCTGCTCCACTGCTGGCTACAGCCATTTTACTAACAAGTACATTTGTCTTGCTGTTCACTCCTGTACAATTAACAGTGTTGGCACTACTTCATTTACTAAATTCCAGTCATTACAGCTGTGTAAACTTATGGGCCTAATTTGTATTTATACTAATGTGTGTACATAAACATGTGCTGCTTTAGCCATGTAAAGGAGCCTTCAAGCAAATGAACAAATATTTACTCTAACAGAGCACTATAAGAGAGCCCAACCATAAAACAGAATCAGGTCAAGCAGTTCTGATTATGTTTGTCCAAACAGTTTCAATGATGGCATCTTTCCTAAGGCATTCCAAACAGAAATCCTGCAAAGAGGTATGGGGAGATGCAGAACTGCATTTGCAAAATCCAGTCTCCTTTCCCAAGGCCAGCACTGTGTAAATGAGGGGAGGAGAAATGACAAATACTGTCATTTACTTCGGGTTTTTTTTCCCCAAAAAAACATTTCTTACCCACATTAGGAAAAAAAAAAATTAATTAAGTCAACATAACGTGCTTAATGTTTATGCCCTTTGATATAACAGTAACTACTTAGTAAGGCCAGAACCCAATTAAATGTTTTAGACTTCAGTCTGTGGGCTGGAATGCACAGGAAGTGTTCCGATGATAGATCACCTAAATAAAGTTTATCTGGCATACACTTCAAAAACAGAGTTCAAAACCTTCAAGCACAGTTCTACATGTATGTGCTTGACTCTTAACAAAACATCTTTATTTAAATAGAGGGCTGGAGATTTAGTACAACAAAGATATTTACTACTGCTAATCATTCTCCATCATGTTACTCAGGAGTTGCAGGCATATTGCATATATAATCCTATGAGATTTAAGCAAGCTGCGTGTGGATCACAGGACTCCAGATCACTGTTAAAATCCAGCACATTAGCCCTGAACTGAATTTGATCATTCAGCATTTTTGGTGTCCCTCAGTTCATTCATTTGAGTTCTGTATCCATGTGTTGTCAGAGATGGTGGAGATCCCACAGCCACAATTTCTCTTCCCTTTTGGCTTTTCAGAAACAGGTATCCTTCTCAGTGGATCAATGCCATGCTTATTGTTAAAAACAAAATATTGTTATTTATCACAAAAACTCAAAATTAAAGCAAAATGCAATATATATTCTTACTAGGAATACCATGAGAAGGTGGTCAGCAACTGCAGAATCCCACTAGCAGAGTTGGTGTCACAGGGCTATGTGCACCTGCTCTCCAAATACACAGAAGCTCCACCCCAGGGAAGCTACTTGGCCAGCGCTGCTGGTTCTCTGAGCAACTTTACCCAGAAACCTGCTGGAAAACGCTGCAACCCTCTTCTCACCAGCATACCTGGTTTTCCTCTGCAATGGGACTCTGCTTCATGGGACTGGCACCCAGCCCGGGGTGTCCGAGCACTGAGCTGGGATCCAGCACGCAGACACCACAGCCACAGGAGCAACGAATGCAGCAGCCACGTCGTACCAATCCAGCCAGACTCCCACCTGGAGGCCTAAATCATGCTCAGTGCCACTGAAAGTTCTACCTTTACACTCATACTCTCTAAAACAAGTATGTCTATTTGGAGAGAATCTACACACCTAAACTCACTACCTCCTCTTGAAAGCAAGTGTTGTGATTTTGTTGTGATTCTAAACTATGAAGCGTTGTGCAAAAGGGAAATATTCCACCCAGCTGCAAAAGAGAAATGTGCGTGGCATGAACCAAATGAAGATTAAAAACAAAACACCGATTAAACTCAGACTGGCATACATCTCAAAGAAATCAATTCCATCTGAAGCGTTTCAGCCTGAAGATGGACCAGCTGAGCCAACAGTGACAGAAGGAAATAGGTTCTATTTATTTATTTATTTTAAAACTTCAGGCAAATACTAAAAGCACTTTAAAAAAAAAAAAAAAACAACCCAAAAAACAAAACACCACACCAAAACCAACAAACAAACCAACCAAACCAGAGCAGTAAGAACTGGCAGATCAAGGCTGGAAGGCTGAAACAGTTCCTGCTCACACAGAGCGGGTGGCAAAGCACACTCGGGTGCTGCAGAATAGTTGCAGTCTGAACTGTAGTGCAACGTGCACTTCACTTACCTCAGAGTACCTGGCATATGTCTGAGCAACTCTGAAGGAGCTCAACTGATTAAAAAGGTATTTTGACAGACTTTTTTGCATTTGGAACAGGATTTTGGATAATTGCTCCACAAGCTATAAAAGAAACAGACTGAAAAACAGGAGCAGCCGCTGAGCAGTTGTTTGCACAGGAAGCAATATTGTAGGAAAAGGCAATAATGAAGAACAGTTAATTTGACCTGAGCTGATGAGGTCAGTGTTTTAAAAGAAATAGCTCCACATAACGTAAAATAAGAAGGTTATTTCCCATTAGAATAATACTGCAAGTGTAACACTGCAAGGAATCTATTCCCTAACATTCATTATGCTCAATTTAGTAGTAACGTGCATTCCTGAGGTGTCCTAGACATCCTGTGTCTGACACAGATCCATTCCTCTGAAATACTGATTCAACTGCTCCCTCCAGCAAGCTCCGGCTGCTTCAGACTGCACATTGCTCTCCCCAGCATTCAGCTACTCGGAGCCTGAAACTACAAGAACTGAAATAAAATCCTGGTAATATTCAGACACACAGAAAAGTTCAATGTAACATCGTTGCCATGATCTGGACAGGGAAGCAGAAGCTGAAGCAGATACTTCACTCTTCACTCAGGAGTGCTGTTGACAGGAGATGGAGCTCAGCTCAGCGGAAGAGACACGAGGTTTGGAATTTAGTAGGGCTGGATCCTATTCCCCCTTCCGCCGCCGCTCTGCTGCCTAATCCTGGGCGAGTACATCCCCCCTGGGCATGTGGCTCCCCTCCCTCCCTGACACATCTATTTAAACTGGAAATTCAGAGGGGTAGTGACCATCTTGGTAATGACGAAGCATTTACAACACTCTGCACTAATATTTTATTAATAAATATTCCCACTGCTATTAAGTAATAAAACATAAGCCATGATAGAAATTGAATGGTCAATGATGCATTATATTAGTTTTGAGGTATTTGGGTATAAAATGTAAAAGACAAACTCTCCCAAGTAGTAGCAGGCCAGAGGACACCTATGCTCTTTTCCTGCAAATTTGGGCAACCTAATTAGAGATAATTGAGTTTTTAACTACATTAAATTACTTCAAGAATGCCATCACTAGAGGCTAAGTCTCTTGGGAGGCTGGACGGAGGGAGCAAAGGAGCATTACAGAACTGGAAGGAACAGCAAAGGGATGGGGCATGCAGCCTGAAACAGCTGAAGAGAACATACATCTGAGCCAGCCTAAGGAATTAGTATTTTTTATTATTCATACAAACATGTAACTAGTTGGGCTGCAGACTCAGAAGGTTTGCATGTTCCCAGTTCCAAATGAATTAAAGAGGAGTTAAATTCATCCACACTTCTATGGATTTTCAATCACACAGATTTACCAGCACCAAAAGGCTCCTACAGTCCTGTAAGCACCAGAGACGTAAAAAGAAAACTAAATTACTGTAATGAAGTGAATTCCTGCTGCATTTGCAAACTGCCATTCGTGTGCAATGCATATGAGCACCTCTTTTACATGTTAAAATTAGCTCCACGTTAAAGCCACCTCCCAGTCAGAAATGGTCACTATATGCACCAAGAACAGTGCTATTGCCCGACCTGAGATTTGTTTTGCGCACCCTGAGAGGCCCTAGAAACGCCACAAGTATCATTCATTTCCGACAACCTTTGCTCTTTTTGACGGCTGCTAAAATCTAAAGTACAAGCATTGACAGGAAATAGTATTTTTAGCATTACTGCGACAACTAAGAACAATAGTATCTGTTGTAGCTTTACACTGATTTGAAATTAGATTTAATAATACTTTTGTAAGTATTCAGATATTAAGAATTAGGCTTTCAGTTTATGATGAGCATGATAAGCAGTAAACTCTGAAGCACTTTCTCCACCCACCTCCAGAAGTAAATCAAAGTTGATTGATTAGGAAGGTATGCTTTGTGCAGAGATGATATAATTTACAGAAATAAAATTTAAAAATTAATGAGCAAACTGCAGAGAAAAAAACTGTTTCCATTTGAAAGGAGAAAGACAAAAATTTTAACAAAAGGAAAAATGAAGGAGACTATCCCCATGAGCTAATTGTCTGTCCTGTGCTATAGGGGATGCTCTTGCTTAGCTTACAAGTGCAAGACACTCCCTCCTCCCCCTGCAATAGGAACTCCACAGCACTAATATGACACCTTAAATGAGCCAACTTCCTTGAGCATTACCCCGGAGACTAGAATGGGCATGCCTCTTAATTCAGAGACCGAGAAACATGTCCAATTATCAGTCAGGCTGAAGAACATCTCTGACCACGACCATCCCAGGGAAAACACTCATGTTCAAGCTGAAAAAAAAAGTGGATTGCCACAACAGGCATATTTTTATAGCCTTTGTGTAAACACAAGCTCTGGATTAGCCAGCATCAAAACTAGCTCTATCTGGATTTCCTTCTTTTGAAACAGAATTAAGGAAAACATCCACCAGTGGCCAAACTATTAGAAAAAAAAAATAAAAGCACAGGGGAAGAACGTACATAGTGATTCCCTACATGTGTGTTGCCCAAACCCTAACAGCGAGCACAAAACAGACCCTTCACAGAAACTATACTCAGCTTGCAGAATTGTTGAGCCAAACACAGCATTAATTAGAATTGTATTTTTTAAGAAATTCTCAGTACTCCCCTAGAGCTGTCCCCACCAATATAAGTGATGTGAATCCCATGACTTACAGAGGAACAAAGCTAAAGCAACTATAAAGAGGGCTGCCCTGGAAGGGCAGTGCAACAAAAGCTCTACCTGCTCCAAGTGTACAACTATGCAAAACAAATGGATTGAGCATCTCAGGCTTTCAGAGAAACATTCAACCTGGAACACATTAAGCATCTCATCAGGTGAGAGCCCAGGTGGGAATTCACCTTATGCTGTCACTAGAATACAGTCATGGATCATCAACCGCACCAAATCAGACACAACAAGCAGTGCTTTTTACAAAACTAACTCTATTCTGAGCTGAACGACTTGCATTTGACTACATGAACTTTCCAAAAGGCATCCCAGTCCTGATCTGAAAAACACCAAGAATTAAGAGATTTCATCGCATTCCAGAGTCATTTTTAACAGAGAGGCCAATTAACCAGCAGAACATTGTGAACTTTAGGTCTTGTTTGTTCCTTCAGTTCCTATTTAGATCCTATTTGTTTAGCTAAGGTTACTGGTTCTTGCCACATTTACTGTTGCACGGTTCAGATTTGGCAAGTTCTGTGTTGAGGAGGCACTTACTGCAAACTGAGTCATCTCTTAACCTTCTCCTAAACTAGAGGCAGAACGCAGCACGAAGTGCATCTTTCTGCCTTTGACCGGACCTTCGTGGCTCAGCTCCTCTTTGTGTTCTGATTTTCATATTCAGAACACAGCCAGCAGAATTCTGCACTCCATGAGTCTTCCCAGGACTGCATCCAGGAGGAAAAGTCCTTCCCTATTTATTGCTGTACTGTTCACATATCCACAGCCCACACACACACGCTGTGGCTAAGGGTCAAACTGCTTTACTCGCTTAGCTAAACTTCCAAATCCTCCTCACTGAGCCTGTTATTTACTCTTCTATTTATAATTTTGCATTTAGCCATATTAAAACACATTTCATTCAAATGAGGCCAGCTTGTCAAAGCAGCCCTGTAAACTGCCAGCTTGCATGTCATCCATAGAAATTCAACATCTGCTTTCAAACACTGAACTGTGTCCGAGCAGAACACCCACAGAAATACTCCCATGCTGTGGTAACCAGCAACTATTTTAGAAATTACAAGTTAGCCAGTTAATTCATTTATTGTACAGAATCTCAATATTGTTATTATTGTGCAATGTAATTTCTATATAATTCTAAAAATCAGTGTCATGTAGTAACTACATCAAGCACTCTATTAAAAAAATATGGAAACATTCATCTTTCTCAACAAAACCTGTAATCTTATCAGTGTAAAATCTGTTTTGCTTGATGTAATCCATTTTCCATAAATAGTCACCAGCTTCAAATATTCCAATCCTTAACTTCACTGTTAACTGCATTTATTCTTAATTTTTTTTTCCAAGTTGTTCTTTTTTTAATCTAGGACTAAAGTCAGTCAGAGTGAGATCTTTTGTTTGTTTGTCTGGGACTGAACAAATTAAATTAGTCATCTACTCATACTTTCTGAACACTGATAAAGTAAAAATCAATTATTTGGAGTATCCCCTATTATTCCAAATGTTAAGATTTAAATGTCATGACACCAGAAATCGCCTCACTCAAATCTTTCACCATTTCTGGAAGAAGTTTACTTAGGTCTGCAGATCTGAAACGTCCACTACTGCATACTGCATTTAATATCCATTTACAAATGCATTAGAAAGTGCTTCCATTGTCCTCATCACATGGCATAAGATTATCTTCTTCCTTTTGCCAGAAGAAAGGCCAACAGCTTTAAAGAATTCTGACAATATATTTTAACGGCAAGAAAAAGTACAGGCATTCAGTTAAAATATATTTATACACAACAAACACTTTTTGTCCACTAGCTTTTCTGCACAAACATAAAACATCTCATTAAGCGTTATCAATTTCCCCCGGACTCTTAGATCTCAAAAGAAAAAGGAAGAAGATAGAGTTTATACCACAGGAAAGCAAAAAAAAAACAATGAGCACAACTTTGCAAAAGCTGAAAGTACTTTTGGAAAAATAAACTGCAAATGCTTCTACACTTGAACTCTCTGGAGCTAATGAACACAGCACAGAAATCCCTGACAAAATAAATTGAGTAATGGATGGGAGACTAGTCTGATGCAAAGGTTTTCGCTTTGCTGACTTGTTGGTTTGTTGAGGAGGGTATAGAATATGTTGGTTATTTTCAAGACATCATTTACCATTATCAATTCTAAAATACAATTCTAAAAGTCTAAACAAAGTTCAGTTAGGTGCAAAAAAATCCGTAACTCATGCTCCCACTCCTAAAACCCCCCCACGAAAATTTGTATTTCCACACAGGTTGATGTGTGCTTGTCCCAGACTGTGATGAAGAACACGAATGCTGACAGATCTTTAGCTGTCACTGTGCAGTAACACGTTTGAAAAAATACTTGTTGCCTCCTAGATTCCAATAACAATGAAAAGAGCATCCTTAACCACTCAGCATAATTTTCTAAATTGCCTGTCTCATACTCTGAGATTATTCCAGTGCTTAAAGTAAATCTGAAGAGTGCACAACCTCTTCTTGAATCTCCAAAATTTCAACTTCCAGAACTGTTATACAAATGAGAGACAAAAATAATTCAAAGTACATCACAATATCATAGCTTGTTTTTTGACAACTATGCAATGAAAATATTTCATGTATTCCAACTATCAGAATTATAAAATTCTTAGATTAATTCCTACTTACTTATATAATCAGAAAAGAACAGTCTATTTCACATAATATGCAACTCTGGTTTAAACAATTTCAAAATTTCACATGAGGAAATCTTTGTGCTTTTGAAAAGCATTTAAAAAAAAAGAAACAAGCAAGTCTTACCATTTTGATGCCAGTGGAAAACGTGACTGGTTTGACAGGTTTGGGTTTTTCCAGTTGCATTTCTAGCTGTGTAGATCTGTCCTTATGCTGAGCTAAAAGCAGTGAAGCAGGAAGACTGGAGCTCTCCTGTAAATATGAGGAACAAATTTAAATGCTAAAACAAAACAAATATTAATTAACACTACAAATTCTTCAAAACTGCCAGCTGTGTCTGAAAGGCCATCACTAGCAGAGCAGTGTAACGCTAGGTATCCTCTCTATGAGAAACAGTTTACAGAAAACGACCATTTTCAGTAATAAGAAAAAGCTGCAGCAAACCCATAAATCAGAGTAACCTGCAAACAACCATTTTTATAGAATCCACATTAAAGACAATATAACAGGCTCCTTATTCCAACTGGCCAATGCAACTATATTTATTAAAATAAAAAAAAAAGAAAATTAGAACTTAATCAGAGAAGGAATAATACCAAGTAGTATAACTTGGATCAGATGTTTATCTAAGACACATTCTTTCTACCAATGAACTCAGACCAGTTTGAAATTGTTTCCCATTAGATTTCACCTGAGGCCGTTTGGAAATGATCCTTGCTCTGCTCTGCACAATGGCACTATTGTAACTGCAACCAACAGCATATTTATTTTCTCCTTCACCAACTTATTTTTAGGGAAGTCAGCCAATTTTTAAAAAATGTATAAAAAGTAATAAACTTAATAGTTAAGCAAATGAACTACTTAAACCCTCTGAACAGAACAATCCTACAACAGAATTATTATTAACATACCTATGTGTACTGCATTCTTGACAGAGTAAAAAAATTATCAGCCAAGTAATTTTCTAATAAACTAATATGACTACCCACAGCACACCAAAATCCTCGAGACTTCCTAGCTAGAACAACCAAAAAGCTGAGAACAGGGAAGAAGTTCAGATGGATTCTTCCTGGACAGCCCTACCACAGTATTTTATTCCTAAGGCCCTCAAATATCACTTATACTTCTGTTTCATGGAACCAAGGAAATACTGAACTATGAACCATATTTTTTACTCACAAAATCAAACAAGCTTTGATAAACTGGACTGTGATTTTTCACTACAACAGTTCAGGGTAAGAAACTGGAAGTTTTTAATGCTGTGAGATGCCTTGTAGTTCATGGTATCCTAGAGAAGTCTTCTGAAGAACAGTCATGTTGCACATTGACTTTTCACATCACCCTTCCAAGTCCTTCTTACTCTCTATTTTTTGTTACACTCACTTTGTCTTACAACTAAAACTTCTGCTAAAAGCAGAAAAATCTCACCTGACAAGATCTGGTCCAGAGTCACAAATACAACAACTAAGGCACAGGATCCTACTCACGTTTTTGTGATTAACCAGGAGGAGAGGAGGGGAGAGGTTAAAAGTCTAAATTGTAACAATGAGACATCTAATTTCTGTACAACTGGGAGAAAATCTGGACAACTAATGCATTAGTTTACATCAAAGCCTGCATCTTTGAAGCGCTGTACATGTCTGTAAGCACCACGCTGGCTGTCACTGCAGTTTAAAGCCATTAGATTCTTTAAATCGCCAGATTTAAAACGCTGGGGGAGAAGGGAAGAGCACGAAGCACTCACTAGTTCATTTTGCCCTCTCCTATTCCTCAAACATTCACTGCATTTCTAATACAATAAGTAAAGGAAGCCAATTTTTGTACCAACTTCTCAAGAGTTCGCACAATGACCGGTAACCAGATTACACAACTGTGGGAAACCCACACCGTGCCAGCAAGCCACCACGGCCGTGATTGTTTGTCCTTTCCAATACGCACAGAGCCCTGCGGTTAACTATTAACACACATGAAAGGTCCAGTCCTGAAAGCATTTATCCATAGTAGCCATTTGCTTTCTGTATGGGAAAACAAACTGTCTAACAGTATGAACAATGCTAGTTATATGAAAAAAATTCTGACAGATTTGTCTCCAAAACCGCTGAGGTTATGGTAGAAGTGAGGACACTTTATGTCTTTAAGGCATCTTGCCCTTTGCTGTGCCACAGTCCAGGGAAAACCTGCTCTGCCACGTGCTGCAATGCCATTCTGCTCACGTCTGGGAAGTACAGGCTCTTCAAGAAGTAAAGGCAAGTCCTACAACACAGAAGACTAAGAGCAGATCTACAATGCTCTGTATACAGGTGAGAGAGTTTATCCAGTAAATATTTTACTCAGCTTCGATTATCCAAGTCTAGAAGGTTAAAAAAAAAAACAAACCCAAAAAAAACCAAACCCAAAACAAAACACACACACAACTCTTCCAATAATATATAAAATGCATTTGAGGCTACGAGTCTAATTTACAAGAGGTCTCGTGCTTTTAAATGAAAGGTTTTATTGCAAAAGAGGTGACTTGTAATAAAGGTAATATAAAAACTACCTAATTTAGTGCTGGGAGGCAAAACAGGCAACAGGTAACAGCTTAGGCAAAGCACCTGACTGCTCTCCCCCATAGCCTGCAGAGCCTCAGCCGCCCATGATGCCTTGGTTCACCTTTCCAGCAAGTGACAGTGGCCTTCCCATCCCTAACACCAGCCAAGGACAGGCTCAGGGAGCCTTGGCCCCAGGGCCAGTCCTTCCTGCACGAGCCACTGCACTCCTCAGGCTAACCAGGAACCAAGCCAGCTGCACCACATTTCAAATACCAAACATTTCTGTGCCTTTTTCCCAGCCTCTGGACTATCTAAATTATAAGCTCTTTGAAGATGAGACAGCATTCTCTTACACTTTTGTAAACAACTGAGACCTTTACTCAAAATGATAATACCAAAATAATATATGTACAAAACTGTGAATCTCCTCAGTCATTAAAATTTAAGCACCAAAGGAAAAATTCTCTTCTTGGAAGAGGAAAGACCCAACATCTCTACCTGCACCACACAAAAAAATTGTCTTAAATTTTCTCTTGCTGTCCAGCATGGGAGAAAAAAAAAAAATAAATCTTGAAAAAAATGACCAAGACCCAGGTCAAGTGGGCTGTAGGTTCCCAATGCCAGGTGATGCATCCAAAAGAGACTATTCCAAACCAGTGGGTGAAATGTCGGCTTCCCACCTCCCTCCACACTCGCAATCCCGCCAAGTCAGTAGTTTTGCCACCGGTATCACTGTACTCAGAACTTAATTCTTGTTATTTTAGCTCAGTACCAGCAACCACAGATAAAAGATTTTTTTTTTTTTTGTAATGTAATTCTTTACTCTGCTGCTGCTTATGCTTGGCTTCTGCTGCATTTCTCAGTTAAGTTTCATTTATGATCACCTTCATTTTCAGATTTGCAGAGCAGCATTAGAGGGATTTCAGAGACCATAGGAAATGTTTATTTGTTTAACAACTGCTGGTTTTCCAGAGACTTTGTAAGTCATTATACAAACACTTCAGTGCTGGTTTTATAAACCTTTAGTATTACAAAACAAGTTTGGGCTCAAATTTAAGTTGACAGTGCCCCTTCATAAACAGAGACGCAACTTAAAATTGCCCAGTTTCCTTCCTCAGCCTTTAAAAATCACCTGTTGTTTTTAGAATACTAAGATATGTTTTAATAGCAATACATATGCAATCACGGTTAAAACTACCTATTTTAGTTATGTTTCAAGGATTATTTATAATCATTCTTTCCTCAAGTCATCTGGTAAAGTAGGTTTCCAGTAAAACCAACTGCTTTGTAAAAAAAATAGAAAAATTAAAATAAAATCCCAAACTACCAAACAAACACCAAAAAACCCACACTGGTCTCCAGTAAACTAAGAGTGTGTTTTAGAACAGGATCGAAGTAAGTCAGAAACCAGTTTAAAATTCCTGTTCTGAGGCATTATTCAATTTCATAGTGGTGATTTTATTAATTGATCCACTACTCATGTCTGTACACACATAGGTGTATCAAAAAATTGACATGAATCTTGTTTAAACAACATTTATTAAGCTTCTCTATGCCCACAGATCATCATTGCATTTCAGATGCAGAATCAGTATTAAATTCAGACAAAAACAAGATTAACACCATTTCCAGAAGCAGCTGAGTTGTTCTTCAGTTCTCTATACACCCCTGAAATTAATCCAAGCTTTGTTCACTTCAAAAGGAGCAACTCGTACACAAAAAGTTTGCAGTAAGAGACCATGACACACTCAAGGCAAGAAATCTTTTTATTTTAGTAGTTTTTGAATACAAAGGGACCATTTATCATCTAGGTGCTATGACTCAAAAAAGGATTGACCAATGCTCAAATAACTCATGAGGTTACTGTCCTCTCTTCTCCATCATCTCCCCCTTGCAGAGGTGGCTGAGCTCATGAAGTTACCACTTTGCTTCAACACACCAGGTTGTCAACCACTACTCAGGACTGCTTAACGAGCCAACAGTGGTAAAGAGTTCACATTAAGGCTGAACCAACTCAGCAACTTCTCTCTAACCCCCCTCACAAATTGCATGATCAGCCATGCACCAAAGCAGATGCAACTGTCATCAGCCAAAGGAAAAACACGCAGGAGGTTACATGGCCTCGTCAGACACAACAGAACCCCAGCCATCATCCATCAGGCTCAGGGTAGAGTAGTCACCACATCAGCTAATGCACACCACCCTGGATCACAGTCACAGCCCATGGCTTTCATATTGTCAATGAATTAAAGAGAAATGTAGACTTTTATACTAGCTCTGCTTCAGATACACAGTCAAATGTTAAGTAATAAGTAAACTGGTAGAGGGGCTGCACTCACTAAGGTCATTTCTGAAATATAACTCCACATGTCAATTAGCAACAAGAAGAGAGCTTTCAATGGAAGCTCAGTAAGAAATGAACCAAAAAAATCAAAGCAGGTAGAACCAGGAAAATAACCTTGGTCAAATACTCAAATACTTCTGCATTTTTCTTTGTTAGAATCTTATCCAGGATTAATTTTGTGTAGAAACAGCCAAGAATGCTTTCCTAAAATTAATTTCTAACCAGACTGGACATTCTGGACAGTAAGTCCAATTAAGTCTATAAGTCCCAGAAACACTCCTCCTCCAGCCCTTACCTTACCAAAACCAGAGTTGTTTGTAACACTGAAATGAATGAGAGGTGAGAGAGCAGTAACACAAAACATGCAAGACAGGGAAACAACAGGGCAGATGTGTTAATTCCACACAGTTAACCATGGTGGGGATGAATGTCAATGTACTTGCTGTTTGCTCTGCTACTGAACATTCAAAGCCTCTGGTTTTGTTACTCACCAGATCATCCAAGAGTGCCTGCTTATTCTTCCTTTTCATCATCTGTTGTAGTTGTTCTTCTTTCTGTATGAGCATTCGCCTTTGTTCGTCTTCCTGTCGCTCCACTTCTAAAGCTTCCTCCAGCTCTTCCTGCTCCCGTGTCTGAAATGAAAACTAGGAATCAACTCATTGCAATCTTCTTCCTTGGGTGGACAGAGCTCACCCACAGCTCTGCTGCCTACCAAAGGATCTAGGACAGACCAAGCCGTGGGGAAGCAGGCAAATTCTACCTTTTAAGGTAAAATTTAAGGACATTATGGATTATGATTTTATCTCCTCTTATTGTTTAGCACAAAACTAGATTTTTTTTTTCCTCTTCCCTGCTGCTTTCTGCAGTAGAAACTAACCATCTGGATCTTGGCTCTTTCAGTGTTAGAGAATGACAATGGCTTTTCCTTATACTTTTGCCCTAAAATGACCCCCTCTTAGCTCCCACACATCTTGCTTCTCAAGTGATGTTAAGTGGGTGACCAAAAATATAATCCCACAATGCTGTTCCTGATTGCCCCCAAATCAGCTCCAACTTGTGTGCAACATACACTGTGTGCAGAAGAAAAATAAGAAATTACAAATCTGTGAATATTAACAGAGAAACTTATAAGCTAAAGCATATTTAAGTGTGAACTGTAAAAAAAGTCAAATTCCCAGAAAATGAGGAAATTTTCCTATAACTTGGACTGAAATCATGTGCCACAAGAGAAGGAAGAAAAACAACTAGTACCTAGTGACTATTTGTTGTTTCAAGATTTACTTCTTGAGAAGTCTTTTTTAACCTATAAACTATTAAGTCATCTGTATCACAGTGGAAGGAAAAGAAAAAGAGGTGGGGTCAAGGACAGGAAGGGGGGATGGGAAGGATTACAGCTAAACAACCTTACGTAGTTGGAGGGAATCAAGGTTAGTTGGTGGCAAGCAGGTACAGAACAATAACACACAGAAAACATTTTCCAAATGTTTCCCAGCAAAAATACTAAAGCAAAGGGAGATTAAGTAAAAACACAGAGACCATTAAAACTTTATAAAACTGAAATGGATGATTAATCCATGGAAGCAGTTTCAGCAAAACATTATTGCAGCCAAGAGCTCAGTAAAATCTGTTCCTGTGACAAAAAGACCTAAATTCGTATCGTAAAGCATAGCAATGATATATGCCAGAATATCATAGAAACACAGAGTCACAGAATGGTTTGGGTTGGAATGGACCTTAAAGCTCACCCAGTCCCAAGCCCCCTGCCATCAGCAGGGACACCTTCCACTAGACCAGGTTGCTCAAAGTCTCATCCAACCTGGCCGAGAACACTTCCAGGGAGGAGCAGCCACAGCCTCTCTGGGCAACCTGGGCCAGTGTCTCACCACCCTCACAGTGAAAGATTTATTTCTAATATCTAATCTAAACCTCCCCTCTTCCAGTTTAAAGCCATTTCCCCTTGTTCTATCACTAACTGCCCTTATGAAAAGTCCCTCCCCAGCCTTCCTGTAGCACCTTCAGGTACTGGAAGGCTGCTAAAAACATGCTGAAAAACATCCCTTTACCAGGCAGATCAAGCCAATGGGTCCTAGTGAGGCCCAGTCACCCCTGGACACAAGCACTGACAGATCTCACCACCTGCCACCAAGCCAACAGAGGCTGCTTTCATTTTGTAAGTAGCAGTCACACTGTTAAAGAGCTGCTCTCCAACCAGTGACCACCTGAAACTGGATTCTCTTTGCATTTAATGAAAGGAAACAAACAAACAAATCCCCTAGTTGCTAATTGAAGTTATTTCTGAGAATTAAGGGATCTAGTTAGTTCAGTCAACAGAACTGAAGAGCTCAGGGTCTTTAGAATATTCCAAGCCTCTGCAAGTTTATGTCTAAAGACTGCCTGGAATTTGCACTGAAACAGAAGAAAACTTGTAGGGAAGTCCTGACAGATGTAGACTGATGAACCAGTCCACAAAAATTATAGCCAGAAATAAGTAAACTGATATACAAACCTAAACCAGACCAGATTAGAGGAAAAAGGAAGAATTATCACATGTCAGATCAAATTCTTTCTTAAAGGAACAACAGTAGAACAGAAGAGAGGTGCTCAATAGGCAGCAAGGATTGTGTCAAACTTAAAGGTAATGTAGACACAGCCCCAGCATCTAAATAGAGATGATCACAGTGAAGCCTGAAGTAAAGTCAGGATGGCAAATGGTAAGAAGTAAATAAAAAGTGGAATGTTTCACCACATTCAAGAAAGGACAATCAAGAAAATTTAAATGCATTCACACTACTAAATCCAGACAAAACTGTTTCAAGACTGAAGAAAGCAGCAAGCGAAATTAAACATCTAGTAGGAACAAAGTAGGCAGTAACAGGTTATCCTACAAGTGCAGAATAGCAGGTATTTAAGGAAGATGGCACATTTGGGAAAACTGCAGCCCACTCAGACTGCAAGGTTTTAAATATATAAAAAGTATGTGTGTGTATATATATATACATATGTGTATATCTCAATTTATAATGACAAGTACCCTTTCTCCAAGCATTCCTCACCTTTTTATCCAAACCTGTCTACTTCAATTTTTTCTCTGCACAGTCCTGCATCAAATCTACACATCTAACAGACTGGTTAATACATGAGTAGCAAGGTCATTAGGCACTGGCTGCAGAGATGAAGAATATGGCTTGTATTGACAGAAGAACAAGCAGTTATTTAAATCCTAAGGTGACTGCTTCAGTAACTTCATATTTTGATTTGTAAGAAAGAATGACATACTCATGAGGACAGAAGTAGCACAAGTGAGATGAAAATGAACCACGAGGCCATGGATTTGGAGACATTGATTCATCAGTTAGAAACCAAAGAGGAGAAAACGTGATGCACTGCTTGACCACTATGGCTTCTGAACCTCTCATATGACAGTGATACAAGAGAAGAACAGCCTTAGGATCACGCATGTCAATGTATTTCCAGCAGAGATGGGAAAACGGTGTTATTTTATGAGGCTGTTAAGATCTTTGGCTACAATACTGCATTCAGTTCTGGTCCCTTCTACTTGCCAAACACAAATTCAAACTGGAACAGGCAAACAGTAACAAAAACATCAGGAGGGACAGAGAACATCTAGATTCCTCAGAAGCAAACTGTTACAGTGGACAGGAAAATTTATGTCAGTCCAAGAATGATGGGACAATGACTAGCATAAGACGTTTATGCAAGAAGTGAGGACACCTTTTACCATTTAAAGATTAAAGACACTCCAAAACTTGCCAAAAAGAGCTAGAGAAAGTATCCTTTCAGCTTTTGGGAGAGTGGTAAATTTATGGGCAAGATCACACAGTTTTTGTAACAGCAACTGCGTCAAGTCTATTATTATGTTTCAATTGTTGAAAAATAAATGTTGAATGTTTCAAAGGTTGAAAAAGAAATAAAAAATAAATGTCTCCAGATCTTCAGTAAGCCTGGATTCACGCAGGCTTGCCCCTGCTTCCAGCAGACACCCTCTTGCACAGCAAGACCATAGAGTACAGAAAACAGAAGGCCCAGGGGGCTTGGGTGGGGACAGAGTAATACTGTGCTGCCTGATGTGATCACACAGCTAGTGCACAAGCTGTCTGTGAGTCACGTACGTGAACGGAAGGTGGGCTGCCGGCAAAGCACACTATTCTCATGGTGACCCTAGAGGTTGCACCTACATGGTAAAAATAAGACATGTAGCCAAAGCTCTGGCAGGTCTCTTCAAGCTCTGAAGCATAGGATATTGCACAGTGTCAGAGACAGGATAACAGATCAGAGATGGACCCCTAGGGAAATTTCCTTGCCTTTAAAAGGAAGAGGTTCAAACAAACATTTTTCAGATTCCAATCTCCTCCTGTGAAATCCTAGAGCTAAAGAAATCACTGGGAGTTTTGCCACAGACTTCAGGGGAGTGAGGATTTCACCCCTACTGATTTTGAAAGCAAGTCCTTAGTGCAACTGGAATAAAAACACAAAACCTTGTTATGCCACACTCTGGGCAGACATTTTCCTTCAAGAACCGCTAACAATGTGTATTTTTATACTGAAAAGATATTTAACAGATTAAACTTTCCTTACAGAAAGAAATGCACACAAATTTATTTTTAAAGAACAAATTATATCTGAGCCATATTTTAATGAATGGATTTTCAGAGAACCATGTGTTTTGCATATAGATCACATATACAATACTCCTGATGTTACTGTTATCAGCTCTTGAACAAAAGTTTTAATGTCTGTTTCAACATCTTTCATTTTAAATTTTGCAAAAACCAGACCTGTGCTTTCCCTCAATTTTACAACTCTCTCCTGGGAGCTTCATCATGTCTGTGTCTGGATTCTTTTTCTCCTTTGGATGAGAAAGGAATGATTGTCCTGGTATAGGAATGAACTTGGTCTCTCCTGGATACTGTCCAACGACACTGCCAGCACACATGCGGTGGTGATGTATTAGATGCAGACTTTACTGCCTGTTTTCAAGCCCTTCCCTAAATAAAGCATAACTACATTTCAACTATCAATTTAATCTCTTTACACAGCACTAAATATCAGTATTACAGAACATCAGTGTGTTGCCCTCAGCTTTGACTTTTTTTTGAGACATTACAGAAGGTATTCCACTTCAAAAATCCTTTAATTCTTTAAGGAATAAAAATTGTAGGGGAGAGGAAAAGTTAACTAACCAGTTTTAACTTATTTTTCTGAATGACTTCTTTGTTATCCTTCTGGTACAGCTCCATTTTCTTTTTGGTGTTCTCCAAATCCACATTGTTTGTCAAGTTAAATACTGCATAAATATTAGAAAGACAGAAAGCACAAGTATTAGGTCAGCACACATGACTATGACAAAGAACTACTACTCATGTTCTCTAACCCTTCTAGCACCAGATATAAACAGCACAATAACAGAATTTATTTAAATATGCCTTGTAAAGCAAGGCACACACAAGCTGCTGAACCACTGCAACCTTCAACAGAAGTCAGCAGAGTTCCTTTAGGTTTACGTATCTGTAGGAGACGAAAATTTGAGAACTACATCCTATTTTGTGATACTGCTAATGATACACATGAATAATCATAATACCATTCATAAAACATTGACCTTTTCAAGTAGCAGTTACAGCTAAGAACACAGTGATTCCTGTAAAATTAAATTAAACACATAGATATTATGACAAGGTCAGAAATTAAGTAATTTCATTGTGTAAGATTATCTCATGCACAAAGACTACAGAGTCTGTATGAATTCTCAGGTACACAAAAAATGTTCACATTACTTTATAACTTAAAAGGCACCAATGTACAATTACCTTTGTTATGAGGAATCTGCAGATGCACCTAGATTAATGGGTTAAATGACATTCTTTTGATGTCTCTCAATAGTGACAGACTGTATCTCACATAATTATGAGCAAGCAGGGCCACCAGCAAGCTCTCTAGTTTAGCACAACATTCCCAATTATCTACACATGGCACAGAAGATATCTCAAGAAACTGAACAGTTTCTATAATCAACAGCTTGAAAGATGTAGATGGTTTGGATGATTAGTAATTTGATACAATGCCTGAGCCTTTCACCTCTAGGTCGCTGGTTCAACTGTGGGTCAAGTGAATTCCAACTGAAAGCCATTATCACTGGGAAGTTTCTTGGTGATCACCATCCAGAGTGGATGCTGGGCTCATGCCCATGGCCTTCAAGCTATGGAGTAGTGCTAATGTACAGCACTCACAGCCTCAAAGAGCTTTGTCACATGGCTACAGGAAATTTACAGGAGCAGCAGAGAAATTTGCACTGCCATTGATAAATCCTTCACAAGAAAACAACAGCACAGCGACTGCGCTAGCTCAAACCCTAAGGAAGGGAAGGAGGTTCTAGCAGAAACACCAGCACAGAAATTGGAAGGTTTTGGTTCAGTTCTCTCTTCCTAGGTTCACAAGTGACTGGGCCAAATGAACCCCAGGCACCCACACCATTGCTGAGTCATTTGTGTAAGGCTGCTAGAGAGAAATGGAAGGAAGCATGAATGAGGTCTGTGATGTTACCCATCAGAACAGCACATATGTCTGTTTGGTAAAGATCATATCCCTTCTGTCATCCCCTCCACAGGTAACATGCCAGAAATGAACTTTAAGGAGGGTTCTAGGTAAACCAAACCATGGATAGTCTAGACTGGCAAACCAGTTGACAGAAGCAAAGGAAACAGCAGGAAATCAAAGCAGGGAGCAAATGAGGGCGGGGGAGAAAACAGGGAAGGTTCAGTTCTATAAACCCAGCTGTATGGCAGCTCACTACTGCCAAAGGGCACCAGTCCTGCTCTTGCATCCCTCTTCCCAGCACAGGTCTTGCCCTTTCCCCTGCTCTGACTCCCAGGACTCCCTGGATGTTTTGCAGTGTCCACAGAAACCCTCCAGTAACTTCAACTGGCTTAACAAAGGGGTCAGGCAAGTGCCAGAGACAGTGCAAGGGAAGTAACAGAAATGCACAGATAGGAATACAAATATTCTCTTTCCAGGAGTACAGAACCACCACATCCTTTTATTCTTATCAAAAGTATTCAGTCCTTCCTTGAACTACAGTCAAAATTTCTAACCTGAAACAAAGAAACAAAATGTTGTATTTATTTTTTTCTCCTCTTTTCCAAATAATAAGCAATATCAAGAGGACTGCTATTTTAATGCAGCTTGGCTCCTAAATCAGCTGAACTCTTCCACCCCAACCCCACCATCCTCACTTCAGAACTGATCTGAGATGCAGGCTGGTTTTGTGGTTTAGCATTTGATTGGGAATCAAAACCTACTGGTTTCTACTTCCAACTTTGCTACTGTTCTTGGGCCGACCACTGGGCCCCTAGACTGGAGTTGTCACACCTGTAAATAAAGCTTCCTTTCTCCTATGCATAGTCTGCTGTGTCTCACTACAGCTACAGGCAGCACCTGTCTCTGTAATCTGGATCACACCTCAGGTGGAACTTCTGGGCACTGCTATAACCCAAACAAGCCCTCCCAAGTTCAGCTCTGGGTTTTTGGAACCAAGTTACTAATTTCAAATGTATTTAATTTTTTTCTCTCCAAAAGGCATAACATTTTCCAATTTCACATTGCAGCATACATACACTTTCTGGTTATGCCAGCACCTCCTTAATACCTCAGTGGAGATTTGACCTCCAACTTCCCACCCTACAATTCCCTGCTGACAAGCAGCTTAATATTTGAGTATTATGGTAGAGAAGAATTGTCATGTGAAAATGCTGGCATACAATCAGACCAGGGCTCTGCAATGACACCAGCTGCATGGGAATGTCAGCACTTCCTACAGCTTAAATCCACACATCAGGTCTCTCAACTCTTGAATGACGACACGAGAAAGAAATAGGATACAAGACGTGCTGTGCTAGCAGGATGCCCAGATGCCACCTTCAGGTGCAAGAGGAGGAGCAAGATGAGATGCCAAATGCCTTTGGGCTCCTGAACATCTTGAGTATTTCTCTAAAAATAATCCAGTAATAGAATGATGATCTAGGTTTTGCAGCTATTGCTGCTTGAAATGTTCAAGGTTTTGGTTTTTTCCTCCCTTCTCAGTTATCTTTAATAGGTTCACCCAGTCACAACCTAAATTTGTAAAACAAAAACCATAACATTTAAAACTCATACTGGGGAAAGTAGGCAAATTTTAGACATGTGCAGATGCCTGCCTTTATTTAGAACTACTTACAAAAGTAGATTTATTTGATATGAACTAACATTTCCATGTAAGAGATTTTTCTGCACCAATGTTTAAGAAATCATCAATACCCACCTGCAGAACCACCTTAAATGCCTACTGCTCTGCTCGCAGCAAGGTAAAAGATGGTTTATTTCCCCTTCTGTTTTCCTGCTGTGGTTGGAACCAAATTACAGGTTAAACCCTCTCAATAGTCACATCTGCTGATTCTGCTCTGTCCATCTTATTCTACTCTGTCACCTGGATATGGTAGGACATCAACAATCAGAAAGATTCATACTTCCAGCACCCTCCAGACCTGAGCAGATTTCTCTCACTGAATATTGATTCACAGTCACTGAAGAGGAACATTATCTTGGTCCTAAGCATCTGCTCCTCAACACTGAACTGTCTACATATCAAGACTTAAAATACTGAAAAGCTCAATTTTGTTGCAACAGTGTTAAAACCTGGATGTCTCTCTATGGACATTAGGGTCAATAGTTGTCCTTTAATAAATGAAAGAGTATCTTTCCTCCTACAATAAACACTGTAGCAGCAAAACAAACGATGCTCTTTGACACTGTACAGTTAACAGTGGCCACTAGCCAGCCAAAACACCTTCCAACGTATTTTCTAATGTATTTTTCATGAGCTTCAAACGTCTTTTCATCAATATCCAGGGAAGACAAATTCTTGCCATTGTATCCCTGCAATTACAGCTGACAAGTCCATTTTGTAAGGGGCACTAGGCCACAAAAAATAGCTAAGGGATTATTTCTTTTTCTTCTACCTTGTTTCCTGGTATATAAAAATCAACCAGTATCAAATCAAAGAACAGTCACTAATACTCAACACCTTACCTTTCACATAGCTAGGGCTATGCAATATTGTTTTTCATTTGGTCTGTTTTTGCCAAAAATTCATTTTAAATATAATTCTTCCAAATGTTTCCTTTTTAAAAAAATTCAACAAAACAAGTTATAAAACTAGAAGAGCCAGAAAGAGTTAAAGAAATTTTAACTCCTGTGCTACACCTACCCTGAAAAAATATTGGTAAAGATCTGAATAAGACTGGCAAAGCAGATGGCTAGTTTGAAAAGATTTCAAAGAGAAGCCAGACTTATTTTTTGTCCATGTTGAAATATAGCATAAGCCGATATAAGAGGCCTGAAACCCTTCAGGGAAAAGAAACAGAAGCTGTTTTGTATGCAACAATTATTTATCTACTTATCCATCTCACATTGGTTGGTTTATAAAATGACTTGCCTTGAGACATCTGTTGAAGTATAACAGGAAGACTATTGTGTTTCTCTGAAACATTTCATTCTATTTAGGTAAGACTCCCTACTTCTGAAATTCAGGCTCTACAGGGAGACTTTCGCTGCTTTTCAAAACAACAACATTTATTATGCAATTCCACAACAAATGGAAAAATATTTTCCTAGTTATAAAAAATAAAATGAGACAGAAATTCACATTGTATGGCACAATAACTTGTCCAGAGACACAGCAGTATGAATGAATGTCACTCTACTGCAGAACTTTAAGTCCATCAAAATCTCCTTGGTTTAGTCTGAGACTGCAAATTTTCTGTGACTTCTCCTCCTAGTTCCTTAAGAGACAGTAATATTACCATGTAAAAAATATTTGCTATTCTAATAGCAGGAACACTTCCCTCTCTGGCAAGACAGCAGATGATTACTCTGCTGACAGCGTGTGCTCTGCATTGCCAGCATAAGCCAGCTGAACATTTAAAAGTGAGTAGTATTGGTTTATTATAAACAATATTCCTCCCACCTTACTACAAACAACTCCTTACTTATCATCATCATAAAACAGCAGCTAGAGATCAGGAATGGCAGAACAGCAACTGCTTCAGGCAGAGCACTCTGAAGGGAAACACAACCACATCCTCAGTCTGCCCAGGCAGTTCAAAGCTACTGTGGCACCTTCTGTTGGTGCTTTCTGCGCCTGGTCCCTGCACTTTTAAGAGGGGTAGGAGAGGGGTGTGGGGGAGAAAAGATGGAATAGATTTTAACAGGTCCCTTCCCATCAACATTTCTGTGATTATAACACAATAATTATCAGAAACAAAAGAAAAACCACAGCTAAGCCAGAAAAATCTAGGTAGGTATTAATAATTATTTCTGTCTATCTTCAGTTATCTTTTATTGGGCCAAAAATTTTCCAGAAAGATACCTTAGCATAGTAATAAATTATTGAAATCACTCAGCCCCATCAGTCTAAGAAAGTCATTTTGGCGAGAACAGCGTGGTCCTGAAATCTTTGTTCTGATGAGATGATTGAAATATATCTTTGATAAAGATGCCCAATTTCCAGTTGGGTTATTCCCATTGTCAGGACCAGCAACACCATCCTCATACACACATACAGAGAAAAAAACCACAAAAGAATAAACAACACAACCCACAAGTGATCACAGACACCAAAACCCTTTCTATCCAAGGATCTCTCACAAGATGATAAACATCCTGAGCGAGACAAGTCACCAGGCAGCTGGTATTGCATCAAGTCTCAGAGAAGCAATGAGACACAAGAATCCAAAGGGCACCAATACAGAAACCTCCTTCCAAGCTGAGTGTACTGAATGTTTTTAAAAAGCAATAATTACTATTAACAATTGTGTTGCGGTAATGCCTGGAGGCCTCATCCAGGTATCAGGAGCACGGTGCCAAGCAGTGTGTACACACATGCTGGGAGGAGGGCCCTGCTCTGGACAGCTTACCTGCCAGGTTTTGAGAAACTGGCTATGGAGATACTCTGGGGAAGAAAAAACCTTGTAGAAAGAGTGAGCAAAATTTGCATGATGTCCAGAGATTGAGGCAACACTAAGGCTTAACCTTGTCCCTCTAATCATATGGACACAGACCTGATTTATTCCAATAGATGTTGTCCATACTTTTCCCAAAGGCAGGTTTTAACCCTTTCAACTTTATTTTTCTTCTTAGTGTTAATGACAACAAACTGTGTTTACAATGTTCTCAAATTGTCCAACTGATTTTTCTTCTGGGGAAAACTTGCTTTAAAATGTGGTTTCTATTTAAAGCCTTGTATAACACATTTTAGCCCAAAGCATTATTTAGCAGCTACATTCTAAACCACTTCAAAAATGTGTTTTTTATAATAGAAATTGTAAGAGATGACTACCCTAATGTTTGTTTGACCTTCCCCTCTCACACTTTTGCTATACCACCCAACTCTTTTCTTTAAATAGAAAAAGTCTGTATGTATAATAATCCTGATATGAAGGGGGAAAATGTGTTTCAAGTGAGGTCATATATCACATCAATGGAATAAGACAGTGCAATTGCTGCACATGTTGGAGCTGACCTACCTGAAACATTTGGAAAAGCTATCAGAATTGTGCCAGGGTCACATGAAGTACACTTATACAAGATGTTTACATTTTGTCTCTGCCAAGCAACTACTTCATTTAATCTCCCACAACCATTTAGAAAACAAAACTTAATCAGCAAAACGAAAACAGGGTAAAGCAGCAATTCTACCCTCTCACAGAAACGATTTGGGGCAGAGGGAGAAAGGGGAAATACAGTTCTTTGGCTCCCTAGCTTCCTAAGACCACAGCTTGAACAACCACCACCAGCTATTGCCAATCCACAGGACACTGGCTCCATAAGGAAAAACTTGGTGCTGCATGGCTATACCCTTTCTTTCCCATCTTGCAGCCTAGTTTTCACATGCACAAACAAGCAGAGAATTCACAGGCACACTTAAAATTAAATAAATACTCTCAGCAGTAAAATGTGAAGTAACCATACAGATTTGAAAACACCTTTAACACATGGTTCAACCATGCCATGCAAAACACACACAGCAAAACCACTGGAAAAAGTCACACTGTCACCACGTACCAGGCAACTGCCAGGTGGAGAACTCTGCCCAGGAGCACAGGCAGGGAACTGCTTAGGGACAGCAAGATGTGTGCAATGAGCTTTGTCACCAGGAAGGGAGAACAGGGCTTGAATTCTTACTGTGCTATTGACTCTAACCTGTCCTCTAGCTTGTAGAACTGCCTGAAGTTAGTAGGTCACAAGTGACCCATGTCAGTGAAAATTAAAAGCCTTCTGACTGCACCCTGTCTGTCCTCTCATCACCCTGGACGCTACATAAAGAAACTAGGAGGCATTCAGACTTCCTATTCCTTTTAGTATTTTAGGTGTCTCTTTCAGGCACCTAACTCTGATTCCTAACAACTCTACCTGTCAAGCTTCTTTATTACACACCTGCAGGGCCAGCAAAATCATTCACAAATTCACTCTTCTTCACACGGTTACAAAGACCAGCCACGATTTCTGCTGCTTCTAAATCAAGTTAACAGTGTAGGCTTTGGAATCATTTGAAACTTAACAACCTAATCCCAAGAGCTAGAGAATCATGACATTCTGCACAAATTGATGAGGTTAAGGCAATTTCAGGCAAAACTTCAACTCCCTCGTTGCAGATGCTGAAAACCCCTGCAACAGCAGTAAGTGGGAAACCTGTATTTAATGCCACATAAATAAAAGCATTTTCCTTTCACTGAGCACACAGATTCTTCCAGGATCCTCTGGCTAAGATGCAACCACTCTCTTTGCTCGTTCCTGCCTTCCTCTGCAACATCCAAAAAAATATACAAACAGAACTACACCCACATCATCTCCTCCAGATATATGGACCCATATGAGGGTGCCTGGTATTTCCCAGCCACACGTTTTAACTCTCCAGCCTCATCCTTCTGATGCCAACAAAAACATGATACATTACTCACAGAAGTAAGTGTATTTGATACCTTTCTACAAAACAACTCAGTGACAAGAGGAGTAAGGGCTCCTTTGAGAAACCAAAGGGGAGTGGCATCTCCATGCTTTCCTTCAAATGACATTCACTGTACCTCCTGCATGTTGTAAGCCACCTCTTCTTCCTCCACAACAAAAAAAGAAAAGCCTCAGAAGCTCATAAAAACCAAGAAACAATCCATTTAGGAGTCACTTCTTTGAAAACATCCTTGTTTTTCTAAGCAAAATCCATCACTCCACCATAAATCACAAGTCACCCTAACTAAGAAGAAAATAAACTCTGTTGACAACATAGTCCCTTCCCCAAAGGGCAAAGTTCTGCTTCAGCTAATCCAAAGAGAAAGAAATCAATGTCTATTCCTAAACCTTCGCCTTCTGCACAGCAACATAAAATGCTACCACAGTGGTATGTAAGGTCATCAGCTTCAAAGCAGCTTCAACTACTGTACTTGCAGAAGCAAAAATGATGAAAGACACCATATGGCTTCAGTCACGGTAGATAAAGCTAATGGAGGTATATAATGAAAATTTCAATTTCTCCTTTCTTTGTTTAATCTTTCCCAGTGCAGCACTGTCAGTCCCCTGCAAGCCTGCCTTTTCCAGCTATAAAGCACTACTTCCTCTTTGAATCACGTATCTTCTCTGGCAGATAAAATGTTTTACTTAATGTCCTACAGTTCAGCAAACACAATTGAAAATGTACAGGAAAAAAAGTGATTAGATAAACATCTGATACTATGATAAATCCTGTTACAGAAACTCAATTCAGACATTCTCACAGACAGCTGAGTCAGAAGATAAAAGTCTATGGTCTCATGAGCACAGCACATAAAAAATGCAAGCATTAAGACTTACCAATTTCTTCTATTTCTTCCAGGAAATCATTATATTCACTTAGACTGGGAAAGTCATCCTCTCTTTTATTGTATCTTTGAGAGAAGAGAAACAAGTATTTATATAACACACAAAGATACAATTTCAATTCAACAAGACTCTTGCTGCAAGCATATTAATTATCGACCTAGTTTTATCAACTGTGTGCTTTGTGGCTCCCACAAATGGCCAATATAAAGAATCTTAAAAAGAGACAGTAGTGCTTGTTTCAAAGGAAAGGAGCCAGCCCAGCATAAATCAGTGTTATGTTCGCCTACTGTTTGCTGATTCCTTCTCCAAGGTTACAGGTAAACAGGAGCACAAAGGCTCGGATACACTAATTTCAAGCCAGCTCTTCAGCATGAGAAACCCTTAAAAAGAGACAACAGTAACACCCACAAGAAAAGCTTTTTTAGAAACATCAGAAAAGGGAGCTTGGCTTTGTGCCAACAACAGAAAGCATACATCAGCAGCAAAATAAAAATGCTACACAATTATTTTACTTCATATCAACAGACCATTTCAGAATTCATTTATCCAACACTTGATAGCTGCGAAGTACAAAGATGAAGGGACAACTGGCTAGAACGTGAACAACCTCTGGAAGTCAACACACACAGGCTTTCTTCCCAAGAAAACATAAAGCTGAGGTTCTGCCTCTTCTGCAGATAAAGATGCATGACACTGAGGAGTATAAAAATCCAACCCTGAGAACTCAGGCCAAATTACAATTTGGGGACATTTTTTTCTGTCTATTAAAAACTAATCTGGCAAATCTAAGTGGGACAAGCGTTTTACAATGTTTCCAGTTGTAACTGCACTTCATTCCCTGTGCAGTCAAGTTGACTTCATTACAGTTTTACTTTTGTTAACTTCAGTAGACTTTATAATCAAACATCAAAATTATGACTACTTTCCACAGCAGGATCTTGGTATTCAATGACTCAATTTCCCCACACCTCAGCAACATCATATGATTCATTTAGTATTGTACTATGTCTCAGAAAAAGCCTGCCAAGCTTCCAATTTACCTGTATGTTCATTTTTGCACACACAACTCTCTCCAGGGTTGTTTCATTCTGTCAGACCCTCTTCTACCAGAACATCAACTGGCATACTTATTTTCCTTATAAAATGTTGTTTCTTGGCCACAAGGAGCGAGATGGAATTTTAGACCTCATTTATCTCAATACCAAGAGCTCTCAAATCTTCCTGACAACCTAGTAACACAAGGCTTGTAAGGAAGCATTTCCACAAACAATTGCTGTGTGAAGTGGAAAACAATGTGAACATAGTTCCTCTTTTGTCAATTTTCATTTTTAAGAGAACTAGCCTTCAACTCTCAGAACAGGTCCCCAGGGAACAAAACAATCAAGGTCCTGTTTATTGCCCCACTCCCATGTTCAACCCCTCAAAGGGAAAGCAGCTGTAGTCCTCAATATCTAATCATCTCCATTTAGGAGGCAAATCTTCACCAAAGGAGGCTACATAGAAACACCCAACATTTTCTAATGCTAAGCAGGAACCCCTCAGGGATAAACTGAGAATTCAGGCCTCAGTTGTTTTGTAAAATCAGATTCTCTGAAATCCATCCTTGTTAAATGGAGTCAAGTTTTATGGGTTGTCACTTTAAAAAAAAAAGTCTCCTCTGTACTACTGGAGGAGTAAGTCAACTTTTTAAATGGTGATCTATCAAATACATCCACCTTCTGTTCTTTTAACTGGTGAAACTCACATTTTCAGCACTTTCTTCCGAATTTCCACTTCCTTGTCAACAGCAGGATCCTCAAAGAGCTGTACCCTGAAGTTACTCTTCCGCAGGGGGGTATCACACTCGTGGCAGTTCCCAGCCCCTCTCACAAACAGCAGTTCCACACAGCTCTCACATCTGTGGGGGAAGGAAGGGGCATAAAGGCAGGTAAATGTTAAAGAGTAACTGAAACACAGGATCATCCCCCTTTTCTGTTCTTTACACACACTATAAGTAACCACTGCCTCTCCCCTTGATTTCACTATTTCTTCAGCACCCAACAGCGACAAGGAGGCGAGGGCTCTCCACCATGGCTGAAAAGGAACAATCTCAGAAGCACAAATGCATTTATTCTCCCTGCCCAAACAACTCAGCCTCTCTGCTGAGACTGAAAGTTAATCCAAACACAATGATGAGGTTTGTGTCATGGGGAAGCTTGTTTATTGACACCATCAAACTCATTTTGCGTGGACCAAACTTCAATATCCTTATTTACTCTGATCATTATCTTGTTGCACAAAAAGCCCCGTTTATTTTCCTGATGCCATTCACAGTGCAAGGTCCTGTTCCGCACAAGCCGGGATATAAGCCCTGCCCACAGCCTTCCAAACATCCACCAGAACTACCATGGAGGAACTGCTGTACCAAATCCGAGCTCAACTCCAGCCCAACCCAGCTAAAAGAACTAAAATACCATTTTAACCAGTGACCAGCATTATGCAGCTCTCCTGTGCCTTCTGTTAATACTTTTAAAATTGCATCTAAAATACACTTTACACAGAGGTTGCACAGAAATAAACCAAAAATATCATTCTGATTTTATTTCTTTTGTCTTAATGAAGATTTCAGATTTTAATGAGATGCTTGCAGACCAGTCAGTTGGCATTTAATACAGGAAGAATAGACAAGAAAACCAATTTTTTTAAAAAGTACTTAGGTACTAACACAGTGCAAGTTTCTAGCAGAGGACAACACCTGCTGCAGTCATTTCCTACTGCTGGGTAGGCAAGGGGGTGTCTATTTATAGCTTTGCTATATTAAAGCCAAAACAGTTGTATGTTAAGGGCTAAGCTGTATTGTACCTTCACAAATGCAGCACAAAAGCTAAACAAGTTAAGAGAAACAATACTGAGGTGGTTGCGAAGGACCTCAAACAAAACTTTTGCTCTGCTGACCTAACCCCAACTAAACTGGTTCCAGTACTGACAGAGGCAGAGCTGGCTAGAGCCAACCAGTTTTACCCAGCTTCTGTTTTCAAGATTAGAAAGTGCAAAACAAATGCAATTGTATCTTACAATTAAAAAAAAAAAAAAAAAAAAAGGCAATTTTGTTGTTGTTGTTGTTAACACCAGTAGAACTACAGTTTCAAAATGCATCCTGTACAGCAGCTGCCAACATTAAAGAGCAAACCTTGAATTTGTTTGGACATTTTCCTGCTCCAGAATTTCTTTACTTAGAAAACCAAGCACATTTAAATACAATTTATCTGGGAAGGGGAAGATTAAACCTTTTAGCACATTAAGCCTGAAATTCAGAAGTTACTGGGCCATCAACTCAAGAACTATGCTCTTTTATGGGGGGAAAAAAAAAATAAATTAGTTTGCCACAATGGGAGAAGCAACACTAAAAGTGAGAGAGAAGGCAAGGCAGGGAAAGGGTTTTCTCCTTCCTCCTCCAACCTGTCTGTGCATGCAACAGCCCCGTACATAAGGACAGTCTCACTGTCTCCTTCATTTTGGCAGCTCGGGCTGTTTATGTGTCTCTCTCTCAACCCAGCAGCCAAAGCACAGCAAAAAAAAAAAAAAAACCAACCCTGCCTCCTCTTTTTCCTATTTTTAAGCTATAGAAAAGGGAGTGTAAAGCTACAGAACTTGGCAGGTGGATCCAAGTGCAGGTGTTTGTATTGGGTTTTTTATCATGGTATTGCCTAAGGACCAACAGAACAGGGTCTCCATGTGCAGGATATTATGCACAGACAGTAGCACCTGAAACTACTTCACTTTTTTCACACACACACACCCCCTCCTCCCTTTCCCTAAATCAAAGACATTTCAAGTTTACACAGGACTTGACTACGGAAAAAATCCCTCCTTGGAAAAGCACTTCACGCTTCAATGCCTTCCCAAACTGGAATCAGTGTTTCTAAGGCTGGAAAATAGCTTTCTGTACAAAAAAAAGATGAGTCAACACCTCACTATGGGAATCCATATCAGGTGGATTCTCACTCACTCATGCACATCCACCCTTATATTTATTCACAGATAATTCCTTCTGAATTCAGAAGGGGTTACATGGAACAAGTCAAGGGCAGACCTGGACTCTGACCGAATCTTGCCTCCTCTCCACCTCCGGACAGATTTAATATACACAGTGAGATCCCAGCTCACTTCCTGGCAGGTCTGTCATCCTTGCCCCCACAAACTGCCACTGCTTTCCCAGCAATGGGAAGCATCCTTGGTCACACATTTCCATATGATCCTTGAGGAAGGAAAAAAGCCATCTCCCAAATCCCTCTCAAATGACTTCCTTTCGCTTTCGCTGTAGACCACTGAAGTCAGAGCATATACAAACACCAGGGACACAGACGCCAATAAAGTTGGATTTAATCAATTATTTCATGTCTTGAAATAAAGATTTCAAAACATGAGTTGAAAAAAAATTTTTGCACTCTAAAATTCAAAAACACAGCATGACTTTAAAAACTAAAAAGTTATCTGACTTCACTAAGGGTGCCCAACCCAGGCACAGTCAGACATTCCAGGCAGCACATGGAGACACCCCAACACCACAGCTGGCATTGCAGAGCTCCCTCGTGGCACACAGATCACATAAATTCAGGTGATCCTTTTATTTCTTTGCAAGTCCAACTCCTTTCCATTTGCCATAGTGCAAGGGCACTCTGACAGGGAAGCAGGACATCATTCAGTGCATCGTTTATTGGCCAACACATCACACATGGCTTTCCCCAAGTGAGTAAAGCACTAAAGCACCTGCTTAACTCCCCTACAAATCATGGCCAAAACAGGTGGCCACTTGTTTTCTTAAATTAGGAGCCTTAAATCATCAATTTTTAATGTGTATATATTATGTATACATACCTGCTAAATACATAAACTATGACAAATGTTCATTTTTAAAAACAGGTCTATATATTTGTTAAAAAATGAGTATGGCTGAAGACAAGAGCTTCACATGAGCTCTAAACAAACACTCGGGGTGTGATATTGCCAATTCTTCTCTTCACACCAAGGTTGTACAGCCTCTGTGATCTGTATTCTATTTCACACATTCACTAAAGTCTTACATTATCTTTTGGATTTAATTTTGTATCTTGAGGATAGGTAATCTGGATGAAGATATCACCAGAAGATACCCAGGGAGTTACACGTGCAGAGATGACAGGGGAAGACTATTAGTAATGTCACCAACAAAAGCAAGCACAACACCTTCAGGAAAAATAAAGTCTCCTGGTCTTCCAACCAGGACAATAAACATCAGTATGCTCATTTTCATTTCCATGGACACTGGTTTGAACTGTCTTGTTCTTCTCTTTCATCCCCATGAAATATTAAACAAATGCCTGCTTTGCTAATTGATGGCGATAGCAAAAAGGACTCAAGACACCAACTTGAAAACAAAAACAAACTTATTTTACTTTAGAGTAAAGTGGAAAAAGAAAGGCATAAGCAGGGTACAAAGGCTAACAGGGTAATGCACCTCATCATCACTATATCAGAGAGAGCAGCACAGTGATTAAGAAAGATGCATCACCAATTGCCCCAACACTTCACCATCACCCAGACCCGTACATCAGCTGGGAGCCCCGATCACAGCAAAGGACCTGGAAAACCTTTCCCAGCAACTGGGAAGTCCTACACAGTGTGTCCACTTGTAGGTGAGGTCTCCATCTTCGCTGTGAGAGGGTCCTGCTTTTATACACTTTAACAAGTAAATTAGGTCAAGAGAAAGTACAGCAACATCAGGCAGGTCGGCCTTGCTTCATTCAGGTGCATCCCGGATCTGGCCAGTATCTGAAATGTCTCTGGGAAGTTACCATTTTGGTCACTTTGTCCCCTTGGCTTCTCCCCAAAGCCTGGCCAGGGCCCAAGGAGGAACCAAGGAAGTTCTTATCGATCCAGCTTTGACCACCTACTTCTGAACAAGGCCGGACACCTGGTCTCACGGCCTCGCCGATGGATCACTCTCCCCTGGAATTCCAACCAAGGCCTGGCCAGGGCCCAGGGAGCAGCCAAGGAAGTTCCTTTCTCTTCCCAGCTGTGAACACGTACTTCTAAACAAGGCTGGACACCTGGTTCCACAGCCTTGACAGCATACCCTTGAACAGAACAAGATGAATATATTCTCATAATATTTCATCTATCCTGCATATTTCGCTAACGAGCAGGCATGTTTCACTAATGAGCTGGTTATACAGCGTTGGGTTGTGAGATTCATCTAGAGGTCAACTTTGGTTTGAGTCCTACTGCTCAGGCCTCAGCACTTCAATGCCTCAGCCTCTAAGCAGTCTAGAACAACACCACACTTTCGAGGAAAGCAAATAATAAAGCATAAAGATGGTCTGGCACCATCAGTGCACAAATACCACCACATGCCCTCATGGCAGTGCTCAAGGATTCAGGATCATACTAAAAATGCTTTTGGTACATTGCAGAAAACAAGCAGAGGTTCCTCTCCAGAAAACTGATAGATGTTTATCAACTAAATTACATTTACTGGAACTGAGTGTTTCTTTTGGACAAAGTGTCTTCAAAGGGTGCAAGATCTGTGCCTAATCCTGCATTCCCCACGCACACACACACTTCACGGCGGGATGATGGCAGATCCGGAATCAAGCCTCTTGGACACTGAATGGAAGAAAATGGCTCACAACATCAGCACAGCTCGATGGTGCTGCTAGTTTTGTAGCTTGGCTGGCAAGAGAGCAAACAGAATAAAGGAAGAGCTATTTTCACAAGCACGAGTACAATATATTCTTTCTTTTAAAATTTTAGATTCTGCAGAGCATAGAAAAATCTTCAGGACTTCAGATATGCAGCCATTAATCACTTTAATTAGAACAAAAATCTTTATAGTTTTTGCTGTTGGCTAGAAATATTACAGAATAAGCTACTACCCTTCTTTACAAAGGTTATTTTTAGTAGATATACTTAGTAAACAGTATCAAATATTTAGAAGCTCTAAGCCCCTCTTCTTCAGCTTTTATAACCAAGATGTTTTTGTTACTTAAAGTAATATACAAAACAAATTATCCCCTCTACTATGTAAAAAACCAGTTTAGATTACAAAATAATAATACAGCCTTCAATATAAAGCCAAGATCTAAACCACAAACAAATGGAATGGAAAGGATCAGTAAAAAAAGATGTGTTTTCACTTGTTCCTCAATTCTGATGTCAGAGGGAAATTTACTTACAGAAATGGAATGACTCTTGATTTATGGCAAGGGAACATTAAACACCAATGGAAAACATACATAAGAAAGCTTACAGAAAGACATCTAGATTTTTAAATCAAAGATGCTTCTAGAAACATTCACAGGCTTTGTGCTTAGCTTGGGTTAGACAGTTTTGTGTTCTTGTACAGAGATTCTTGAAGTGAGACAAGAACAGCCCTATTTGGAGTGTGCAGCTGTCAAACCTGTTTGTTTTGTAACCTTCAGTACATTTAGCAAGTCCTCATAACCCACAGTGCTTTCTGCTACGTAGCCAAGAGCTCATCCATTTGCTGTTGGCTATTGCAGGTTTATTTTCTAAGCTGATGGACTAATAGGCACAGCCCAGAAGTCAAGTTCTTCCTAGAGTCTGCAGCATTGATGATTTCTGTGATCCAAAAAGCTCTGGAAACTGAGCAAAAGTCATTTTTTCCCCCATGTTACAGGTTAGGAATCAAAAGCTGAAGACAGACCAAGAAGCGTGACTGCAGTGACACCAAGTGCTTCTGAGAGCCTCGGAATAAGAGTTCCTGAGATCAGTAGCTCCCAGATGAGTAGGGAGTTGAAGACAAAAATAGGTCTTTTCACTTTTCACTTTCAGAAATCCTAGTTTATCAAGTACTTGCAGAAGCAGCTGCCTGTGTGTTTTGGGCCATCTCTGCCCTGTCTGCCAAATACAAGAGGGAGTTGGGCGAAAAGACACCAATTACTCTCCCCCTCTTCCTCCCTTCAGATTCTATGAAGTCCTACCAATAGCGATTTTGCTTTTCTCACCTTGTAAGGGACAACTTCAGAATGCTCTCAAAACCTTATTTGACTGAAAACCCCTTGATGGGTCTGCCTTCAACCAGTAAACAAACACGTCTCATAAGCAGCCCACACGCCATGTAGAGATGACAGCTCGTTATGGCAGTAAGACACATCTGAGGTTTCAGGCAGATATCACAACTTGATCAATCAACAGATGAAAATTTCTATTTTTTAAACACTCTTGACAAGCTATCTTCAGTTGTCTGCAGCTCCCCTCTGTTCAGCCCACATGCACTGCAAGAAAAAAATCTCTGAGATTACTTTATTAAATTTAATTTTTTTTCAAAAGTATTGAGACTCCAGAGAGCTGATCTTAACCCTTCCTTCAAAAACCAAAGCAAAACCAAAAGGAGACTCCCGTACTCTGCCTATATCTGTATTACATCAGTTCTCAGCATCATCTATCAAACTGCTGAGCATACAATCCTTCTTTTAGACTATACCTTTTGGGAAAAGGATGTGTGCATACACTTCTTTTTCCATTTCTGTTCTCTCAGACAACTTCTGCTCCATACTGCAGAAAGGAGGAGGTTAAATGAGCCCAAATATCTCCAAAATCAAGGAGACATGCAGCCACAGTTAACCCCGTTTTCCAAACACTCATGTACCTACCCTGATATACTGACCAGTTCACCTCAAGTGCACTCACCAGAAAGCAGACCAGGTAGTGGTTCAACTACAGCCTTGCATGACTGGCATTTTAAGGAAAAAAGAAAAAAAAAAAAAAAGGACATACTGAGTCAATTAATAACAAACAGAAACATTTCCACCACCCATTGTGTTTCAACATCTCCATTACAAAACCACTTCAAGTGGCTTGGACCTGACAAGAGAGTTTGGAGCAAGCTGAAGCTTAACACATTTATCCAGGACAGATAAGCCTTCTACTTTTTCCTAGGAAAAAAAAAATAGGAACATTTTATGGTATTAACTCTGGAGAGTATAGAGAAAGTATTCCTACAGGTATTTAAATAAAAGTGGTTCTTTATGAGATACTGCTGCCTAGTCAATTAAGCACACAATTACAGAAAATATGTCTAACAGCACAACTATGTCAGTTTGGTCAAATGACAGGCCAATACTTGACAGGCCAATTCCTGACACTTCAAGAGCAGCTGTGTGGCCTTGAGAAGTAAGTGTTTTCACAATGACTAGGCATACCAAAATCAACTGAGAATTTACCCAATGTACCAGAACAACTACTTCAAATCCATTACCAGTCCACTGGGCAAACACATGCACTGAAATAATAATTCAGCTATGTCAATAACACTCTTATTATGCTTTATTCTCTTTGAATAAGAACCTTTGCAAGTTTTCAGGGTTCTCAGCAAACATCAAATTGGGTACCTATCAGGATTAGCAGCTGCCCACAGCACACCTGAACTTAAGACACAATTACAAAATTTTCCATGTCTGTTTAAAATGCAGAAACTGCCCTTTTTTTACACACGACCCAGCTCAACGTTGCCCATTGTCTCAGAAGCCAAACATACTTATCATTAACAAGTTTAAGATCTCACACTGAACTCCATACAAGACATTTTGCTCCCCTCTCCTTCCATATCCATTTGTTACCTCATGGGAAAATCCACACCATAGTGTGGGTTCAACTGCCCCCACAGCTGACAGATCTTACTAACTCAAGTGTTTTGAGCATTTACTTGCTCAGTCTTATGAAATACCTGCACATGGGAGATATTACACAGGAAAAAAACTAACACACAGACAACAGAAAATAAACACTTTGGGGACCCAAAATAGTCATGATAAATCTTTTACTTGATCTGAAACAAGGCTTCTACCTTCTGTTCTGTACTTTCAACCCATTTTAGAGTGCAACAATGGCATGTGGAAGCAAGACAAGGAAATGTGGCTGTACGGTAAATGGGAAAAAAAAAAGGTATTTTTGGCATGATGGTACATCATGACCACATCACTCAGGGTTTGTCACAAGACACTCCCGTATTTCATGTCTAATCTCAGAAAGTAAGAAGATAAAGTTACTAAGACACACATTGGTAAGAGAACCAGGCATATGACCAAAGTTTTCCATAAAAACAATGGTGGTTTGGGGTCTCAATGGGAAATATGCAAGTGTTTAAAACTCTCTCAAAAACCAAACCCTTTAGCACTCTCTTGCAAACATACCTGGTTTAATGATCTGGATATATTGCCTCATCTCTCCCAGCTTTTGGGAGGAACCAAGCCAAATTTGTGCCAAGAGCACAGGCTCGTATTTTACTCAAAGCATAAAAAGTACACAGTCCAGTTTCCTTAAGCTATTCAAATACAGAAAGACAGTGTGGGTGTATGTACACACACTTAAAAACAAATGAAAAACCAGCCTGTTGGAGCAATAACTGCATCGTCCGTGTCCTGGAGAGTTCTGAAAACACTGCCAGTGCTCTAAAAGCAACGTGTAACCAAGAACTGCCCTCTCTACCATTAAGCTTGCTCGGTTTGGAAAGACTGAAAGAACAATCTGCCATGACAAAATGTTATGTGGGACCTCCTGTATAAATCTTGGTTTATGATACAAGAATATCAACTGCTTCCTTTTATGTAATTTGTCAGAAATGAGTGACCAAACTCAAAGGTTAGGACACCAACTCCCATTCTCAAGAGTAGCAAAAGTTCTAACAACCTTGAGTTTATATCTGCAGCCTAGGAACACCAAAACTGTTTTTCTACACGTTAAGTCAGCACCAATGCCAAAGAAGCTGCTGTAATCTGCCTTCACGCTGCCATATACTGTCCTTCCCCTGCTGTCCTCTCAGCAGGCCAGAGAAACACCTGTGCAGGCACATGGTCATTGCTGAATGAGCACCCAGGGTGAGGAAGCTGAAGCAGCATGTTGCCAAATATAAAATCCCAGGCAAAGCAAGCATATCACAGCACTACCATCAAAGTCTCAAAAGCCAGACATGTTTAAGACTCATTCATCAGGGAAGCTGAAGCATAAAGACAACAGGGACTGTGTTTAGTACTGGACAATGCAGTTAGGTGCCCAGCAGCAAGGGCGGGCACCTTCATAAACACCAACACACACCTACACAGCTTTGCAGATCTCCTCTCAAAGAGGAACTAGGAGAACCCTCAATTGAACCCCAGGTCTCAACAAGTTCAGCAGCCACACTTCCTGCAGATTTCAGATAGGTTAGGGCATCCCACAAACAATGGTCCCATTCAGGCAGCTTCCACCCGTGTATTGACACTGAGAGTGCTTTGACAAAGGGAGATGTCCCAACTGCAACAAGCCCGTGACATGAGCACCAGCACAGCTGGGCTGCAAAGCAAGGGATGAGGACAGCACCACAGCTGGCAACCTCTGAACAGCTTCAGCTGAGGTAGGACAACACCCTCAAAAACTCTGGCAATAACAGACCCTCCCCAGCATCCAGCACACTCTTTGAACACTGTGTAGTGACATCTGAGGCAAGACAACTCAACTCTAGGAGACCTAAACACTTCCCCTGGAAGAGGGCTCCTCACAAGTGTCAAGGGAAGCAATCACAGTAAATCAAACCTGTGGAGATGCCCAGCATGACCAGGGACCCCCAGAAAGGTCCCTTCTGTCTGAACAAGACCCCAGAACTAAGTTACTGGGGATAGACACTGAGTGGGAGCACATAAAAAGCTGTTCCTCTCTTCCCATGCTCTGAATTCAACAGCACCCAGTGCTGTCCATTAAAATCTGCCCTTCCCTTCCCTCTTACAAAGTTTTTATGGCAAAACCAGCTATTTTAGCTTGAGCCAAAAGTATAAGGAGAGAGAATATGACCCAAAAAGTGTCCATCATTATTTCAGGGTACCCTAAAAGCAGCTTGATCAACACACCTCTAGGAAGGTGAGTCAAAGCACAATTACAACACAATCAATACAAGAAGGGGTGGGGTAGCAGACAGAAGATAAGTATTTTTCAGAATTGCTTAAAATAAAGAGGAAAAAAAGCATGTCATATTATTTCAGAATATTTTAAACACAGCATACAAGATTATTTTACATGCAAGTCCTTTCACAACAGAAACAGAAGGCAACACAACTGAACAAAACTAACTTGTGTATTTGAAACAAGTCACAAAGTCACTGGGAGCTTATAATTTAAAGAGTACGAAGCAGAGGAAGAGACACCCCTGTATCAGTTAATTAGTAGCTCATGGTCCCTCTGTAATGTGATGTGGTCATAAAAAGGCACACACAACCCAAGTATGAGAAGAGCTGCTGCTGTCAGAAAGACAGAATCACCTGCAGGACGTGAGGACACTTGACCTGAAGTTACATGTGCAGTTCTGGTCACTCACAATCAAAACAGATGAGTTCACCCTCAATGATTGGGAAGACTGGCTTATCACAGGAGAAACAGCAGAAAAAGTCACTTAAACTAAACCAAACATATCCAACCAGTAGAATAAAATTTTACACTGGAAACTGTAGTTTTCAGCAACCACAATAGTGAGAGTCTGGAACCACATCCAACTGAAGTAACAGCGCAAAAATGAAGTTTTACAAACTCCCAAGAAGGATTTGATGACCTGATTGTCTTCAACAGGTAACTAGATTTGATAACCAAGAAGGTGCCTCCGGTCCTATCTATGGTACTAGCTATGTGCTCTAGATTCTGAAACCCCGAGACAACAACTCAGGAAACCAAAAAAAGGGGGGGGGAAGAGGGGAGGAGAGGGAAAAGCTAATTTTGGTGAAGACACTGAAATACTGCATCTGTGAATACTGAAAAACTTTTTAAAGGATGACATGCATGGCACATGTTCTGGCACATCTGTTCCTTCTGCTCATAACAGAAAACACTCCCATCAGTCCAGAGCAGTCTTTTATAAATTACATAGATTCATGTTCTTCTATCAATAACCAATTAATTTATTTTATCTGACATAGGTATATGTCTCAGAAATTCAAATATGATTCACTTAGATCAAATTTTTAACTTGTGGAACAAGAGAAGGTAAGATCATACCTTTCTGCTTGTCTCTAATAGCTGATACAATAGCACAGAAGAAAACTAGAGAGTAAGCATTCTCAGCTTGTTTTGTTTCACATAATACCTGTAATTTAATATGTCATTGAATATGGGTATATATTCAACTAGTATGTAAAAAAATCTTCTGGTAGCAAGCACTTATTAGCTGATGCTTACTTCTGTGTCCCTTGTATCACACCATGCCTTAGCTCACAAATAAAACAAATTTAGATGAATGACTTCTGTGCAGCAAAAGGTGGTCCTTACTCAACAAATCATCACTCCCACCTCTTCATCAGTCTGACACAGCCTTAGGGAACAAACTGCTTCCCAAGGCTGCTGCCTTTTCAGTGAGACAGACCAAAAAGCACCAGTAGCCTTTGAATACTAAGGACTCAGTAGTATTTTTGTTGAAGAGAACACTCCAGTTTCCCAGACCAGTGTGGGTAATTTTACATCACACCCCAATTCCCTACTGGAATTTCAATTGATTAGGGCATTCTTTATTCCCTGCCCTAAAGCACCAGTTAGAACACTTGCTAAATCTCTGTTGTCTTTACTATTACAATTTAAATTGTAATAGTAAAGACAGGAAAAAAGGAAGAATGTCAGAAAAGGAAGAATGATCTCTCTGCAGTCCTTAAATACCTTACAGAGCAGAGTCTACATTATTCTTAACATTAAGTTGCAGAAAATCTCATCAGAAGAAAGAAAAACAACCAAAAACCCAATTCAGTAACATTTTATTGCCATCTTTCATTCAAATACAGACTTAATCCTTAAAGAAATAAGCCTGGGCCAGTATCCTTTAAAAAGAACTTTCATTTAAAAACAAACAAACAAAGAAGTCACTTGCAAAGAGTGAAAGGTTTGTGTATTTCTATTTTTGAAAACACAGAAAAAAATATATACCTTTGACACCAAGAGAAGTATAATAATATTTTTTTTTTTTTAAATGTAACAAACCACTCAGGGCTTGTTGAACAAGTTCCCTTCAACATAATCACACACAGAAACGAGGGTGCAACGGACCCCAGGGTCACTCCCTGCATTTCTACAGAGCCACGCATTAAGGTCTTGACAAATCTTCTTGTTTTGTAACCTAAAAAAGTTAAAGGAGACATAAAGAATAAACCCAAACTGAGTAAGGTATCTCTTGTTGCAACTGATGGCTTATTTAGGAGAGTCCGTGCTGCCCTTGTGCTCAAAGCTCATTTGCACAACATCACTTCCCGGAGCCGGCACCTTTGATCCACTCACGATCTCCAGCATCACAAGCACCTTATCAGCTCTGCGGCTGCAGCCTGAAACTACACCACCAATAAAGGCAAGTTACTGGAGCTACACGTTTAGTTTTCGTTTCTGTAACCCAACAGATTTTATTGCATTTTCTTGAAAAAGCTTCTTTATTTCACCAGTTTTCATTTTCCCCAGTGTAAGTGTAAAAGAGATATTAATTAGAAAATCCTAACAGTAGCAATTCAAACAGCTTCCCCGTCGTCTCATTTGGGAATCTCCTACTTCCTACCAATTTTTAAGGGTCATTCCTCACTCCATTTTCACATAATACCTAAACAACCATTATCACATCTCTTCTCAGCATGAGATAAAATATAGACTGTGCTTCATAAACAGTGGAGACCTTAAGATTACATTCTTGGTGGGACACAGCACGATAAATATTTCAGGGATGTCTTGAAATACCCTACAATATACAATGTGTAGCTAGTAAAAATCTCAAAAACAAATATGTTTTGAGTTATTAAAAAAGAAAGGAAAAACACACCAAAACCTCCTTCCCCCTCATCCCACACTGGCCACTGAGCGGGTCAGATTGCAATTTCCTTGTTAAGGGTGGCAGAGATCCTGACCTACTTAGAGCCTGGTAGAGAACATTTTTTTGCATTGTAAATTTAATAATTCAAAAAAAACCCCATTTTTTCCTCAAGCTTAAAAATAAACAGGAATTAGTACTTGAGTATATTAAACCAATTGGTGAACATCATGCAAATTTCTTGAAGTTAAACTGTAAGGTCACATTCAATGCAACTACTTTTAGAGGAAGGTATTAAATAAAAATAAGGAGGATGTGTCAGACCTTCATGAGCTATGCTGACATCTCAATCATTGTAGAGAATAAAAACACAGCCCTATTTCAGTGAAGGTAGCTTCACAGGTGATCAAACAGGACTCTAAGTAAGCAAATACATGAGTCACCATTCCCAAGAGGTAACACAAACTGTTCTCTCAAAGTTGCAGCACATTTCAAACAATTTTACCATGATGAGAATTTGTGATGCACATTCATTCTTTCAATATTTGTTAGTCAGGGGGACAATGAGGAGAATCAGTTGCACAACATGGGAGCAAGAAGTAAGACAACATGTATTAATGGAGGATCAAAAACACAAAAGCAAAAAAAAAAATTATTTTAGCAAAATAAATTATATTCCCGTTTGTACTTATATGAGAACTTGTTGTGTCACAAACTGCACAAAACAGAACTCCCTGGTGTCATTACTCAGCAGTGGATGCAGACACCGGGACGAGGGACTGCAGAGGATATGGGGAGCACGACACACAGCTGTCTCCCCACATGGGTAAGCTGCTCACGATCAAATTGTCAAATGATTTGAAGTCAGATAAATATCTGAACAGAACAAATCTGTTCTTCATTATGTAGAGTTCCTCCCATGCATAAACACCAAACTGGGAGCACAGAATTGTTGGGTATTTGTGTGTGGCTTGTTATTTCTCTGTGGAAATAGCTTGGAAGAAGTATGTTTGAATGTTTTAGCATGAACCCCACCTGCCACCCTCTGTAGAACTGGTCTAACTTACTTGTTTTGCAGAATATTTTTGTTCATTCTTATCTCTGCATAATGTTAAGTGGGAAAAAAAAAGTATCTCAAAATTTCCAATCGCTACTTCAGCTGTAAACATCATGCAGACAACCCAAATCCACCGTCACCCGTGGCTACAGCCTAATGTAGCATGGCATCACAGCCCCCCAGTCCCACTGGTTAAGTAAAGAGTCATTGAAAACAAGTAAGGAAATGGAAATCTGGCCCAAGATTCAGATGATCAGTTCCAGACAATATTTGAGCTTATCTGTTTTATCCAAACATCAGCTGAGAAGCATTCAACAATGCTGCAGGTTCTCATAAACACCACACTGCTCCATAATTATACAGGATCTGTGCACATATTCAAAACTGATATTTATTTAGGCTCACAACAGCTGTATTAAAGCCATGTGTAAAGAACATTGTTCCAAGTCTGAGAAAACAGTGAATAGTATTTTCCTTATTCATATAAATCACACACAATAAACACTTGATATTATCTGGTGCCACTAAAGCAGTCAAATTAAAACAAATCAGGAGAGTATACCCTTGAGCACATAACTAGGAAGACTGAAAGCTTTTGAACACAGAACTTTATCCATTTTATATGCTCCTAGCCTCATTCAAATAATAAGAGCATACACAATAATTAAAAGGACTTCTTCATCCCCCACCACCCACAAAAAACAACAAAAAACCCCACCACACATCTATTTTACACACAAATTTTTGATTCTGCAGCCCCTCTGAGAAAGCAAATTCCATTATGACCTCCAGATTGGGGGACCCAGTAGAGAAATTCAAAAGAGCAAAAGATTGTTTTTTCAGAAAGCAATGATCCCTTCAATTGCTGACATTGTGGAGGTGCCCACTTAACACTGACCACCTTTATAATCTTCTTTGCCAAAGCAAACTGCGCAAAAAATAAAACTCTCTCTACTCAAAAATTAATCTCTGAGGAGATCCCAGACTGTGAATTATCTTCTCTCACCATTTTATGGAATTATGTATTCCTATGAATTATTGGTGCTCAACTCTATTGACGTCCAACAGGGATAACCTGGGCAAACAAGGCTCCTCCCACCAAGGCTTAGGGTCTGGTCTTCAGCACAGTTGTGTGAAACCTGAATTTTTCAGACTTGAAAGCACGAGCTCAGCACTGCTGCACACATTTGGATAAGTGTTTACTTATGTGCTGAGGACCATGACTGTTCTGTAACACAGAATCTTAAAATCATTTTGGTTGGAAAAGACCCTTAAGATCATCGAGTCCAACTGTAAATCTAAAACTGCCAAGTCTACCACTAAACCATGTCCCTAAGCACCACATGCTTACAGAGAAACTTTTCCCATGTAAGGGTTTGCTCCCCCACTCTTTATAGATAAAACTGGCATTTAAAAAATTAAGGTCCTTCTCTGATTCAGTTTAGCTGCTGTTACTCACAAGTGCAAGAAAAAGACCTTTTGCCACAGTCCACCCTTGCAAGATAAAGTCCTTCAACTCACCTTCAAAACCTATGATTACAGTCTACTTCATTTAAATCCACACTCCTGCTATTTACAATACAATTTTACTAAGTGCTCTAAAGCTCTTGGATCCCCATGAACTTAAACCACTTCCTTAACTTTGCAGCTTTTATCTAAAGGGCAATCCAAGCTGTTTCCAGCCCCTAAAACCATATGCAACATTTTGGATAGAGGTATAAGGTGTTCTACTGTTTACCAGCATTTTCCCCAAGAAACATTACGATCCTACAGAAAAGTGATGAGCTTACCTACTTCCACAAAGGATATGAGCTGAGTTTACCAGTCAAAATTAAAAAAAAAAGGGATCCAAAGATAAGGAAGAGATGGGTTGTTTGTAGATACTGAAAATTGCATCCTGGCTATTGCAGCTATCACACACACAGCAATTAAACCCTGTAAAGAATCCAGTTACTGGCACAGGCTGTGGTTCATGATGGATGGTGCCATTGCACAACAGAAATATTTGAAAAGCAACTACAGCCTTTTGCATTTACAGCCTATCAGCCTACCCAGAGTAGAAAACACCATACTGGGTGTTTTCCTTGGAAAACCCCATAAAACAAGTTTGGTAACACCCACTGCAACATGACGTGAATCCAATGTATGAAGTTTACCAGTCTAACAAAATTCCTCAGTAAAAAAAAACCATGCTCAGTTAGTCATGGAAATCACAAAGATCAGGCCACGTTCCCAAGATGACTGAACCCAACATAGAAAGAAACACACCTCTGTACTGGTGAAGCATAACCATTGCCCTACCATTACCACCCTCCCTCAGCAATCTAGTTAATTGGGGCAGGGGGATGTCAGCCCCAAAACTGGAACCATCGCCCTTCCCTATATAACTTGCCAACAGGGGTTGACACAGTCATTAGAAATAAATGTGTAAATTAATTCAGTGATCCTAAGGATGTACATAAGATTCTCCCTTTTTTTCCCTCATTTCAGGAAACTTTTAAATGTCACCTTATGCTTTGTGCCGTATCACCACCACCAGGACACGCTGAGTCTTCAAAACTATTTTGTATTAAAAAATAGAATACATGACTCAGATGGTTTAAAGATGTATATGCTTACTCAAAAAAAATATTCCACCCCAAATATCACCTCTAATAGCAATTTATATCATAGTTTCTAGACCTGCCAAGTACTTGGCTGCAAAACTTTCAAATGATGGAATTGAGGCACCTGTGAAACATTGGGTTTTCTTTAAGAACTGCCGAAGTCAGCACTGTTAAACACCCTGAGGGAACTTCCTTGCTGATGGACCCTTATGTAAATATAAGGCAATGGAATACCAAGATGATCAATTTTCACCTTCTATCTGAAAGTAATCCCATGGAAGAAAGTGTTTCTCCCCCATAAAGGGATATTTACTGCTGGTCATTCCCCCTTATCTGGTTGCTGAAGACCTTGACAACACTGATTCCAAAACTCACTTCTCAAGGCAGCCACCCTCAACCACAAAGATACAATCACACTCAACTGCTACCCAGATTGTGTATGTGGAATTAAATCTCAGTCAAATTCTCATAGGCTTTAAATGATAAAGTGTTAAAACTGTGGGAACATGTATAGTAGAGGCAGCTTAAATATAACATGGTTTAATTGCATGAAGATGTGAATGCACTAACAAGATAATAGTATGTTTTGGTTCTGTTAGCTAGGCAGCAATTCTCACTCTGGGCACAAAGTCAAACAGCTCAAACTGTCACCAGCACCTGCATCGTACCCCCACCTACACAGCAAACAGTTGACAGGGAAAGACAAACCCCTGTGATTGCTGCTCAGCAGCTTTTAGCAAAACCAGATTCAAGTGAAGCTCCATGGTCCAGTAAACGGCCATGCCAAAATAAGTTCTTTGTTTTTGACAATATACAATTAAGTCACTTTTTCCATCCCCAAGATACCCATTTCAGAGGCATGTTAAAACTCAATACTTCATCATAGGTAAGTTCAAAACATGTGTATAAGCCATAAACTGCTGCTTAGCCATTCTCAGACATAACATGTCAAATGTTGATATGTTCAGGTCTTCTTCATTATGAAAAAAATCTGGGCTAACCCTTCAGGCAGTTACTACTGGAGAGGCAAGATGGCTCCATGGCCCTCTGGGAACGGAGGTCTCAAGGACGGAGGGGAAACAAAACCTCGGTATTTGGTGGACTTCAAGGAGGTCTTGCATTCAGCTCCTACACTTACGGGAACAGTGCCACAGGTATCACCAGTAAACAAAAACTCTGCTCATTGCTGTTCGCAAGATCAGGCCCCTCAAGACAAAGACCTACTGAAAGCAAACAAAAAAAAAGAGACACTCCACAGAAAGGAGAAAAGAAAATCAAAAGACAGACACAGACACACCTGAGAAAATGCTTATGGCATGTACTGGATAATTCCCATATCACTGGGGTTTTTGCTTTCCCTAGGAACATCATGCCCAACATTCCCCTCTGCAAGCAGCCCTAGCAGCGAGGCCATACTGACACCAAATATTGTGGAAAACTCATGAGGAACTACTTTTCACTTGTTCTTTGCTACAGACAAATACTCTCAAGTCTTTGTTCAAAAACAAAGGCTATAAAAGAGTAATAGATTATTACAGGAAAACTGAAACACTCTTTCAGAAAAGTGAGAGCCTAAACTTGACATAAAACTCAGCACAACAGACTACAGCTCTGCCCTGTTCCAATGGGCAATACCAGCAAGGACCTTCCCACCACTGGAAAATAAAAAAAAAAAGTTATCTTTTTCCTGTTCTGCAGGAATGACTTGTCAACCATCAAATTCACACACAGCAGAAAAACTAGGACAAGAACTGCATTGCCCAAAGGAGTGGTCCAAGATAGAGCCTTTCATTCCCTGTTCTGGAGTCAGAAGTGTACATATTTGGGTAAAGTATCAAAAATACTTAGACACTCACTCTTGGTTGTCCTTCTTGAAGATCACCCTGCTGTAAAGGTCCCACAGCAGAAATGCTTCCTCTGTATTTCATAAGCTGCTGGTGCCACCAGGGGAAAATGCATCAAGCCAGTCACTCCCAGAGCATTAAGGAAAACCAGTTACAAGACAAAAGCCTTCCTCAACTTTTGGGAGCGTTTACAAACATGATGAATGCCAGAGTGTGTCCTAGCATGCCAGCTTGAAAATCAGTCAAGCACCTGGCCCTCAGCACAAAAGGCTGACTCACCTGTACGGCATCTGTTATCCTTTGAAAAGACCCCAAGTTTAGCACTCCAGGGACACAAAGTACTTTCGTCCTCCTCTCCACCTGCACACACCATAGATCAAAGTTGTGGGATGGCTTCCCAAGCCAGGGAACAAAGATGACTGGCATACATGTTATCACTTTCTGATGCTGCACAAACACCCCCTGACACCAGCCCACCTACTCCACTCCAAGGAGGGAAAGAAAACCAGGATACAGATTAAGAGCCACAAATACAATCCCCAGTTGCTTAAACCTACCCTCCATGAAGCTCTAACATCAATGTTAATTTCCATCCCATCCTGGAGCTCCACTGAAAAAAACTTCATAAAACTGCGTGAGTACTTTAGCATGATCCTCATGCATCAACTGCATCAACTGCAGCATCAAAAGCATCTACTCTATCAACTAAGTCAGAAGGAAATTGTGGTTTCCTTGTTCCCACTATACCCTCACCTCCCCTGCTCAAATTTGTTTGCTTTTTAGACTACAACTAATTCAAGGATTTCTCCTTTCCTTGCACAGAACTGTAAGTTGGAACTCATGAAAGACCTTTTGGCTACTGTGAACAGTGCTTTAAAAAAAAAAAAAAAAAAGGAGAGAGAGAAGAGAAGAGAAAAAGCAGCTCAGTGATGATAGTTGTGATGCATCAAATATCAACTTGCTCCACTGTCATTCCCACTACCGTCCAAATAGATTTTGCTTTGTATTATCTTCACTTATTTATTTAAAGAAGAAAAATATGCAAAATGCAAACCATTGCTCTTACAAAGTACAGTATTTTGTGCCGTGTTCATCCTCCTGAGTAATCTCTCATACCAGCTTTTCATTCACACTGGTGACAATGCAAGAAGGCCGCTGTAAACCAAATCCCCCTGCCCAAGCTTTGAAAGGACTATGAAAAAATCTGAATGAGAAGAGATTTGAAAACTCCCCCCACTCCAAGAAAGAAGTTGTAGCCTCCCCAGCACAGCTCTTTTCAAATTGCAACACTTCCAGTAATCCACAAGTGATCCTTTTACTCTCAGTAACATAAACTTTGCATAACATGAAGAGACAGTTCCTTGAAATTTGTTTAAGCTAAATCCAAATCCAATCTATATGGTGCTCGAGCAAAAGAAAAATGGAGCCTCTGCATGCTCAGGCTGTCAACTAAAACAAACATTTTAACTCCCACAGTATGTATTGGGGAAATTGTGTGGGATCAACTGAGATCAAAGGTTTTTTCTGCATGGCTGCCACACACCTACGTGGCCACTTTATGCCATAGGAATGCTACCAAGATAGTCGGTCTCCTGGCACAGTGCTGAAGCTATCAACAAAGAAGCAAACAAGCACCTAATAACATATATTTATTTATTTAGCTTATTATTTTTACTGGCATCACACATGGCTACTATAATTGCAAGGTAGAGTCTAGTCCTACAATAGCTTATCCTACTTTTATATCTGGGCTGCCAGTTTCCCACCCTACATTCAAGTCCTAGTGCCTCTACAGCAGCACACTCCTGCCCAGGAGCAATACAGGGAGCTCATTCAGCTGATAACTAGTCTAAAACCCTCAAATTAATCACCTCCTGGCTCACCATTCAGTGCCAAAAAAAGGGGTAGGAACACAAGGATGGGACAGGTATGTGACACAGGGAACATCTGGACTTCAATGAGCTGGAGCAACCATGGAGACTCAAGTGGAAGTCAACACGCACATGTAGCTGGCAAATGTATTTATTTTTTTTAAACACACCACTGTTCATCTTTTCTTCCTGTCACCTTTATACATAAAAGGCACAACTGGTGATGTCTGATGTCTTCATGTACAAAGCATAAAAATATTTCACACCAAGAAGGCCAGGCCAGTCACAAAGCTGGTATGTGCTAGAAGCAGAGCGCAGGAAGAGTCGTAACGTTCTGAGCACAAGCAATGACACTACTGTTGAGGGCACGATCACAGGTGCTTGGCAAAGCACAACCCTTCTGTTCATGATTCAGCTTAAAAACACACAGATAAAACCTGCATGAGAAGGGCCACAGCTGTCAAAGTGTCCCAGGGGACACACAGAAAAGACACACGGAGGAGCCAGTAACACAACAGGTTTTCTATGGTGGCAAAACAGACCTTGCTGCTGCGAATCCCCATCTCCTCCCTGTACCTGCACTGGTATCACGGCTTGCTGCCCCTCAGGTGTGTCCGTACTGCTGTGCCTGAGGCTGGGCAGTAAAGCACAACAGAAAAAGAAATCCAAACCAAAAAAAACCCATGCCCCTAATAACCCCAAGTATTTTGAAACTCTACTGTTTCTTTTTATACCCAGTTTCCTTTCCCCCAGGACCAAAACTTCAGTTGCAGTCTTGCTCAGTAGCACTGAGATGATCCAGTGGATTTACCTGGCCAAAACACTAGGTTGCACAAATCACCAGTCATCTATGTGCTTAATGCTGTAACACAAAATAAAACCTCTAAAAAACTCCAAAACTATACTCCAGAGCAAAACTGAAATATAATTACCTTAACTAACACAAATAACCTTTTCTGGAATGCCTGACAGCTATTTATAGGACTGGCACAAGTTTAACACTTTTCATTACGAGGCTCTCAAAAGGCTATTTTGGTTTGCTGTGGAAGCAGGTTGTGTGATGGAGGGTAGATGGAAAAGAAGTTCTAACATTCCCCTTATATCACAGTTCAAAATTTAGAGATCCTTGTAAAATCATGATGATTCTTCTCATTAATAAGAAAGAAGTAGCAATGCTTTTATACCACTGAAGAAATAAAAGGTATAAAAGGGTTTTTTTATATCCAGAGACACTGAGCACTACAGAAAAGGAAGAAATCAATGATCCTCTTATTCACTACACATGCTTGACAAAGTCTGGAACATAAGTGACGAAAACACTCTCTGAATATGGTACAAAACAAGTCCTACAAGATGAAAAACAGCATTCTACATCAGTAATAGTATGCAGCCATTATATATTGTGGAATCAAGCTAAGAGTGAACAAGGAATCCTTTTTTGTGATTTTTTTTCTAACTTCTGGGTGCTAAGCTCAAAACAAACCTCGGAATGTAGTTTTTATGTGCAATTTATACATACTTCAAGACGCTCCAGATAAAAAAAACTCCAATTACTTTTAAGTAATCTGAAAAAAAAATGCACAGAAATTAGGAAAGGAAAGTAAACAAACTTTTATGAAAGTAGTCCCTTCAAACTTGCACAAAAAAAACCAACCAAACAAAAAAACCCCACCACCTACAAACATGCTCTCTCATCCTGACATGAAGTTGGACTGGTATATTTATTATAATCCCTAGTCAAAAGCTGACCTGGTCAAAAGAAGTCAGTACTTAAGACTGGCAAGTAAAAGATCTGATATCACTCAGGAGAAGATGAAGGACAACCATTTAAGACCTTTGGACCGGTAATTTTTAAAGAAAAAAAATATCCACCACACCTGCCTCATCTTAACTACCTTCAGCTTCTACTGTAAAGAGTCCAAGCCAAATATGAAAAGTGCCTGCATTAGGACAAACTCCAAATCTACTGCTATCAACTTATCTTAAATAAACTGTTTGTCTGTGTTAAGTAAACTATTTGACACAGAAATGACTGTCAGAAAAACTGATGTACATTTTTTAGGAAGTGAAAATAAATTGTATGGTTTTGGTCCTAAAAATAATCGTTGCTTGAGGAGTCTCACTGTTTCTATGGACTACCTGCACCAGTGAGGCTATGCTGGCATTTAAGCACCTGATGAACTGAGCTGGTCTTTTGTAACACAGTTCTTTCATCCGTTCCACTGTTGTACTGCTCTGCATCCCAAATGGCTAGGAAACAAGCATTTTAATTAGAAATTTTCTATTTTTAATTAGCCATCATAAACTCAGTAAATATAGACGTCAGTACACAGTGCAAGTGGCTATCACTGACACACATCTGACACTGCCCAGCATGAAATGCCTAGAACAGACTGGCACAGCGAGTGAGTTCACTTTCCTACTTCAGGAGATGTCAGATTTATTTGCTCACACCAAATCTTTTCCAGTAAGGAATCTCCGAAAGCCTTAAAAATCAGGTAGGGAAGAATGTGAAGGTAAAACCAGTGGGTGTTCTTGCAGGGACATGCACTAGGGACTGGGGAACCATCACAACTAGGGCTTACAACCCATCCTGCGGCTAGGACTGTATCTGCCTCAGCATCCCCTGGGCAAGGGCTCAAATCCCAGCAGGGCAGAGCTGATGGAGGAGACAAAGGGCAGACCAGTCCTGCCCCATCCTACCCGGCTGCCCACCACCGCTCTCGCAGAGCCCCCGCAAGCCTGTGATGGTGGCACTTCAAGGGCTGCACACTGGCAGCTCTGAAGACATCGGCTCCAGAGCTGCACCCCCCAGGAGATGCCAGTCCAACAACTCCTCTTGGTCTGCTCTGAGAGGAGACCGTGAAGGTCAAGTGTGAGGTCTTGCTAATGACTGAATAAAATGCTGGAGCTGATACACGTACCTGAAACAGCAAGAATATCCACACAGCATGCCTACTAGCATATAGTGTTCCATTCATGAGGCTGCTAAAATGTATATAAAAAATTGGATTAAAAATATATGAGGGGAAAATACCCCAATTAGCCCTGCTAGTGTAATGCTCCAAGTAAATTCATGCAAAAAAAACCCAAAAATGGTCAAAGGCAATCAGGACACTAGCATGTGCAATGCAAAAGTGTAGCTTTATCCTGGTACTATATTAAGATTTCTTTTTTTAAAACTTCTTAATAGATAAAATAGAAAAATTCCATACTGACAAGAAAGGGGGTGAATACCATTCTTTACATTGCCTTCTGTATTATTACAAAGGCAATACTATGTGTAGTAGAGAATGTTTCTGGTTATTAAGTTTTATGTTTCTATATTCAATGGCATCACATTATATATGGCCTTTTTCTGCAATTAACCTCCAAAACACAAATTAAATATTAATGGCTAAATGTCAATTATGATTATGAGAAACAATAAAAGGACCATAAATTAAATAATGCAGACAGAACAATAAAGTATTATCCTATGATCAAAACAATGTTTCATTGTTAATGTTTTCTAATTCTACTTGAAAATGTAATTATGTACTCATAGGTGTTGTTATTGCATTAAATTTGGTAAACAATACCACCTTTTCAGCATTGCAATTTATTCTCAGTAAGAAAGAGCAAAACAAGCCTTGTTGCTCCTTCCCGCCAACCCAGCAGTGCGACATTATTTGATGCTTCACAGAAATCTTCAGCTTGAGACTGTCCAGAGTGCACTAGGATATTTTCACAGTTATTCCTAGACTATTTCCATCTTCTGTAATTAATTATACACAGTTCTCTATTTTGTTCAGTATTACCAGCTCTCCCATGCATCCAAAGTATTTTTCCACTATTCTACTTTTTAACTAAGGAACTAACTTTACATTTGCTATGAATTATAAAATAAAAAATAATTTTAAAAACCCACCCAACACCAGAAACACTCTAATATGATACTTGGACAACAACCTCGTTACTTTAAGGTCATTGCTTCTGTTCCCTAAGGATAATTTTTATGAGAAAAAAAGAAAACCAGGTCTGAAACAACACATTTTTAACAAGCTATCAAATGCAGTCAAAAGACAATTTAAATACCAGCTGCTTGATTCTCAAATGTCCAACTCTTCCCATGCTTTACCACACTGGTCATCAATGACTACTTTACAAATTGTAAATGACATGGGACATGCTGTTCACAAACAAATCAGATTTATGGTTATATTCAGTTGTTCCTGTTACCTGAAATTAGAATTAGAAGCTCATTAAATATTAATACGTTTCAGAGAATGTAGAGGCGCAGCATTATATTGATGAAAGCTTCATTAAATTTTCAGTGACATAGCTGCTTCTATATTTGTGAAGGAAGGACACAGAGTAGAAAGAAGTAAGTTGGGGCAATTCTCCTTCAGGCAACTTTGCATCTTTCTACTACCCCTAAAAAAAAATATGAATTTTAAAATAAAGTATTGGACTAATTAGGTGTAAGAGATTGTGGCCCATTATATTCCATGAATGATTACTTTCAAGTCAGCATTTGTTTTGTGTTTGTTTGTCAGTTGTACAACTGATGTTCAAGAAGAGGGGAATTGGTAGAAAGCTAGAAATTAGGTTCAAATTATTAAGCTCATATAAAATACAGACTCTGTGCAGGTTCTAAACTCACTTAACGGCACAGTCATTTTTTTTTTTTTTAATATTCATGTAAAAAGACAAAATGAGTTTTGGAAATGATGTTTGACCTAGCAAACAATAAGATGTAACTCCTCCTGCAAGTAGAAGTGTAAAACTATCAAAGTCACGCACTAATACAGTCTTGGTTTTACTGCAGAGACTGAAACCAAGAGAAAGACCTGTGACAGAAATCCAACAAACTAGACACAAGCCCACTATTCAACTAGATTTCTAGTATTAATCATCGGCAAGTCAGACAATTACAATCTCCACACGTAAAACACCCATAACCGAGCTACCTGAACGAACACAGAATCAAACACACAACAGTGAAAATCCGAGCGGTCTGATCCCTCCTGTGGTCACGCACTACGATGTAAATTTATCCTATGGCCACATTCCTTTTTCCTTTGGCAAAAAGGCTTATGCAATCGGGCGGTTCCTCAGCTCCTCCCCATCCATCTCAACATCCATCACCTCATGGCAGCCAAGCCAGGCAGCGGGGTGGAGGCCTCAGTGTCATGTTATTCCCCCAGCAAGGCTGCACAACACACAGCCCGGGCATTACGTGTTTTCCTTACAGTGAACGTGCATGGCCTGCCAGGAACCGAGATGCAGGGCTGCTCTTTCCAGTTTATTAGGACTAGCACCTCTTCCAGCCCTCTGGATAGGCACAGCTCAACCAACGTGCACGCAGGCAATGCCAGTTTATCCTCAGACCCTGTTTATTCTGCCCTATTCAAATCCTGCTTCGACACATTTACTTTCCACCCCCTCCCCCCCCCCATCCAGTTTTCTTTGGCATGCACAGTCAGCATTAAGTAACTGACCTTCTCAAAACCACCATGAGGTTGTATTATCCCCACATTACCAGATAAGGAAATTAAGCCACCACAATCAATGCTTGAAGCATGCCCAAATTTCACATTCCTGATTTGAGAGTGATTAGCATTAGCTGTATATAGGATTTCCCCTGCTCACAGCACAGCTCCTGCACTCCCAGGAGCAGTTGCACACAGCCTGCGCTTCTGCGGGGAACTCGGAGGGGCACAGCCGGAGCCTCTGCCAAACACTGGGCTCCAGGAACGTGGCCAACTCCACCCCAGGGCTCTGTAAAGCAACTTGGACACCCTGGGTGCTGCTGCAACCCCGCGAGGGAAGGAAAACACCCGAGTGCCACCCCCTCTGCAGACCTCCTCCTTCTCCTGACCAAGACTTCTGGATCCAGGCACAGACTCCCTGCTTAGCTAATTTCCATTTAGACACCTACATCCCTTCACCACACTGCAAGCACACACATAGATACTCACTATCCACCACTATCTTTCCATAGCCACCAGCTCTCCTCCTAGAACCTCACATCTTCCTCTATAGTTCTTTAGCCTGTTTTTCCTCATCAGTCTTTCCAGATAGTCCTAAATCCTTCTCTAGCCCAGTCATCCCTCCTTCTCTCAAGTCCTCATGTAGTCACACCCCTTTCTCCAAGCAAGTCCCTCATTATCTTTGCTGCTTGATTTTCTGACACACACTGAGACTTCGAGTCAACCTCCCCTTTCAACTCCACCACAGCATTTCAGAATTTCCTCAGAGCCATGAGATGCTTCCCAGTCACACATTCCTTGCCAAAGAGAAGGCTCCTTTACAAAATCTGTCAGCTGGCAGCAAAGGTTCCCACACAGACCCCGTGCAGTTTGAGTTCCCTAACCTCATCCCAAGGAACAAACCTCCGAGGGGCTGTTCCACTCATACATCACTGAGATACAGCCCACGTGGACACAGCTAATTCTGGCCATGTCTGCTGTTCTGGCCTATATTACCTTTCCCTAAAACCAGGCAGATAGAACAGAAATCAAGGATTTGTTTAGCAAAATTTTAGGCCAGGTTTTGTTGCAAGAGTGACAACAAAAAGGTTCAAAGAAATAAAATATAGTAATTCTAGACTAAGCTCAACAGACAAGTATCTCCCCAGCTCCTCAGTTCCTCCAAGCCTACTCAGCTGACGATGTTCAGAGCAACATCACACCATCCTGCCATTGCCCTGAGTCCCACTAACCTCCCTCTCTCCCTTTACAGAATACAACCATACCCCAAAATTAAATATAGCTTTTCACTTTTTTCCTGGAACAAGGGGATCTCGAGGATTTACAGGCAGCCTCCCATCTCCAGCTCCCAGCACATCAGTCACAGGCTTATCAAACCACACAATGCCACCAACAGTCCTTCCTGACGCCGTCCAGGGTGTGTATGGACAATTTTTGCAGGTTTTTTAAGCCTGCAAACAGCTACTCCCAGAAGAATCTGAACTCTTATAATTACACCAAGCTATTTGTGTACTCACACTGAAGATTATCTTGTCATTAGCTACACCTACAGATTGTTCAGCTCCTAATCCCCACGCAGATTTTTTTTTAACAGAAAACACGGGACACATTTTAATTAAGGATGATAAAGACTTTAAACATTTGTCTGCCTGTTCTTGTCTGGGACTAGAGGTCTGTCTTCTTCACCTCAGCTCTCTTGATACATCTAACTCCAAAGCCAAACTTTCCTGACCAATTGGACCTTCTACTTCCCATCCTGGCTCAGCAGTCTGAAGGTGTCAGCATTAGCCAAACCACTCCCTTGCCTTTCGCTGTCTAGGAACATCAGTACTCCTTTGCCACCCTGACAGAGAGACCGACAGCCTGGCCACATTGCTTGGCATTAATAAAAACTAGGGAGCAGGACACTCCTAGGGCTTGGAAACTTTTACCTCAGCATTGCTTCTTTTAAAAAACCAAACAAACAACCCCCCCCACCAAACCAATTCAACAAACAAAAAACCCACCACAACTGATCCTCACTCTGTCCCACCCCACTGTTTCCAAGCTCTCAGCAGAACCACTTACCCTCCTCTATAATGTTAAACACTGTCATGCTCACACTAAGCCCAGGATTCTGCAAATGCTTAGACATATAATTTAACCTTAATGACAATCACTAAGGCAGGACTGTGGGAATAGCAAAAATCATTATCTATTTGTTTCCCAATTTTGAGCCAAAATATTTACCAGACCAGATGACTTGGTCATTGTTCCTTTGTGGTAGAGGCACCTTCTTCTCACTTATCTGAACTTACCTGCACTCCACATGAAAAAACCTGCAAGAGTTTCCTTATACATTCTCTGCCCCCACACATGTTACATTCAAAGGAAGAACAACTTATAATTTTCAGGGCATTAAGAAATGTTCTTAGCTATGACAATTAAAGTCTAATTTTGTCACATAGCAGCAGTTGCTGCTATGTTCTTTTCCCAGATCTGGTCTTGTCAAATACAATTCTTACAAACCATTTTTTAAAAAAGAAAATACAAGCAGATATTGTTACAAAATTCAGTTCACTCTTAGGACTACTACTGAGGACTTTTGTTACAGCCAGAGTGGCTTTTCTGTGAAGAAACATCCACTGTTTGCTGCTTATCATTAAACCAAAGAGGGAACCAGCAACATGAAACTTAAGTGTCCACAATGCAAGCTCAGCACAGCACCCTGACTGTCCCATATCTTGTTACTATCAGGGAAGGGGTTTTTTAATTTTATTTCTTAATTTCCTAACCAGATCTGGACACGGGAGCACTCAATTCCATTTTCAACATGCTGATCAAGCTTTTCTTCACACTTCACCTTCAGTTGTCCTGAGGGAAAAAAAACCCAAACAAATCCCCAAACAAAAGAGCACACACATGAATGCAACTTCTGAGTACTCCAAGGGGACATTTTCAGATCTGCTCTTCAGTGAATCTACAATTACTGAGATATGCTTTTTAAAATGACTCAGTAATATATTTGCTTAATTTCATAAATACTAAACCTATGCATATCGCTTATTAACATTTGGCTGTTAATGCAACCACAAAGAAGCAAGTCAAAAGTCTTTCTTCCTCACAAACCCACAGAATTATTGCCTTGAATTACAATGCAGTAGATTCAATTAAAAGAAAGGAAAAAAAACCTATTTGCTATTAGAGAAAACAGCAAATTGTTTAAAAGGTTATTGTGTTTGCCTTCTTTTTGAGAAGCACTTATTTTAACCATAGAGATTCACCACATCTGTGTTGGACCACTACCACGTTGGAGTTTTACCACTTTCAACCTTATAATGGCAAGTGTTTACCCAACAAAAAAGGTCAAGCACATTTGAGGACTCCTCAGGCTGGGCACCCAAACCCAGTAGCTATTTTCCAGGCTGGAGATGTAACCAGACAATTTTCAGAACCAAGGAAAAACAATTTACTTTTCAGTTGACTGACTGAAGATCCAGGATATCAACAATAGCTTTCCTTTTGCCAAGGTTACATCTCAGAGCAGAACAACTACTTAAATTTATGAAGAGTACTTAGGAAGAATGAAGAGTAGAGCTCTGCAAGCTTTGCTAAGCAGACAAGAAGTATTACTAAGCACACATGCCAATTGATAGCTCAACAGAGAAAAGACATGATTATCTAAATATGTCCGTTTTAAAACAAAAGAATAATAGAGCTGAAGCATTAGCACCACTGCATCAGAAGTATTAAGACCATGATTCAGAGCCAAATTTAAAAGCAAATATTCACTGTTAAAACTGGATGGCAGAAGGAAATAACCTCTTGGGTATTTCAGCAATGATTTAATCACCTCCCATGACTAACTCGGAGAGACTTTGGAAGAGAAATGGGATGGAATAGAATCCAGAGAGCATCTAATCCCAATTAATAAAACCAGGAATAACTCCAAAACAAAGAAGAAAGATGAACTAGATTTTTATTCCCTAAGAAGTCAGGAAAAAGCTTTCTTTCTAAGGGAATGCATTCCACTTTTTTTTTTTTTTAAGTAGTTTTGCTTCTTCCTTTGAGGATGCAGACAGGCTGTGATTGTGCAACTATTTCAAACAAGCACCAGTTAACATAACTTCCCATGGTACATCTGAAAACACGAGTAAAAACCTCCCTGATGTGTCTCCCAACTCACCCAGAAAAAACTAAGAAAATTCTCTCAGAGATGTAAATTGTTGGGAATGAAATGCATTACCTAGTTTTCATTACTTACCTCCCCAAAGCAAGGCCGACATTTTTAGGACCACACAAAGTTCCCGTTCTGGTTGAGATTTTTAGCTATATGTGGTTCCAATCCGCTTTAGTCCACCAAGATTACTTACACTTTTCATGCAAGTAAGGAACTACCACTTGGGAATCTAATTTGAGATGTGACATGGCAAGAGTAGTAAGAAAACAAGTCTAAAAGACAAAACAGGATATAAGCCAGCTTTTCAAGCATGCAGCTTCACAAAATGGTGCAAGCTAAATTAATATTGACACAAAAAGGACTTTTCTTCAGTTGTATTCCTATGTTGCTTGTGGACATGTGTTCCTAGAGACTGCCTTGCACCACCTCTGATGCCTGTCAAACCCTTCAAAAGCCACATTAAGTCACTAATCCTGTACAAACACCACATTAACCTATCAAAAAAGCTTCTCCTTTTCTGCCAGCTTAGCAGATCACCTCCTACAAGGGTCCAGTAAAGTACCAGTCTGGTGGCTCTTTTCCTCGTGCCTGCTGCCTATTCACTAGTCCTGCACCCACATGCACATTTTGATGGTTCAACCAGGACTGCTCATACCATTTGCACTCATGAGCCTGCACCTCAGCTTCTGTATGACTACAAATCTGGTGGCCTAAGAATCACATGCATCACAGCCAACCTTCATGTTCCAAATGACAGCCCTGAATACAGCATCACTGTCCTCGTATAGCTTGCATTTAAGAGCTTTCTTTAGGAAAAAAAAAACAACAAACTTGCTGAATAGAATTCAAATATGAATTTAAGCACTTAATTCCCAAATGCTCAAGTTAAAAGTTACAAGTCTGACAGATCCTCACTGCCTACCTCTAGTTAGGCGTCTTCACTCAAACTCACTTGGCTGAAATACAGTTGTATGTTATTTTCCACAATCTCCAAGGCTTCCCCCCCCTCATCTTAGAAGAAAGGCATTTTCTTGAACCACACTGCAGAGAAGAATGCAGCAGGAAGCCAAGCGATCCTTTCACTTGGAAGGAGTTTAAACAAGAAGATTCCAAACTTTTTTCCAATGACTCCAGCCCCACACGCTGGCATGAGACCCCCAACTCCCCCAAATTCACCAGGGATGTTCCTACTTCCAACTCCTGGGGAATCTGACAGCCGCAGAACTCCAAATGCTCTTAACATTAAATAAATAAGCGAATAATGAAACCTCTGTTTCTTCGTTTTAGCAGCCGTTAGCACTGCAATTAAGAGTTCTCAGAGGATGCACTTACCCCCTAATGAATCCCTGGAACAGCCATAACAGGGTGCAGGGCAGATTACAGAATCCCCACAACACAACTCGGTGAATTGATGTCTCCCCTGAGCAACACACAGCTGGGCCTAGAGATAGTAAGTGTTGTTATTCTGCCTTTATTTTGAAGCCTTATTAGCAAATTAAATGAGAAATAAACACATCTCCCTCTGGGAAAGCAAGATTAAAAAAAAAGAAACTTTAATAAGGAGCCTAGACACCTTTCCATAAGTCTCTTGCAAACAGGAAAAAGACACTCAAAAAGCTTGTAATAGAGCAAGTTCATTAGCTACCATCTAAGATTGCAGCACTACATGAACAAACCCAAAACCACTGTACTGGCAGCAGCTGAAACCAAGCTGAAGAGTTTGCTGGGAAGGCTGCTCTGGTACCTGTGCCCCCGTCTCCCAGAGATGTCAAGCACAGGAAAGACACTCTGCAGAGACAGCACAAGCTGGTGTGACACTGGGGAGCAAAAGGAGTTTCTGTGCCTTTGTTGCTCTGCAGATTGCCACGTTTCCTCTCTCTACAAGTCAGGATTGGTCACAGGTAGCTGGAGCAGCAGGACTGACTCCAAAGAAAGAGCTTTACATACCAGTTTCCCTCCTCCTCCCTATAGCAGGCAGTGGCAGAGCAGATTAAAACTGGACCAGCAGCCCACATTAACTACCTTTTTACCCAAGACTTGTGCATCTGATTTTTGGAGACCATATGGTCCAAGTTTACAGCCAACAGTAAATATCTTTACCCAGTCCTGTTTGCAGGAACAACCTTAACATTCTTTCAACATTCAGTGGATGCGTTTCCTTTCCTCTTGATGTAAGTAAATCACTGGGACATGCTTAACCTGCCCCCTAAAACTCAACACAGGCCATGAAATCCAAGCAGGCAGAGTAAAAGATAATTCATGGTCTCAGATGAAGCCAGGTGGATTACTCCATTGGCAAGCACGCACCCAGCATCTGTACACTCAGGAAAGACATTAGGAATTGTCTGAATAATCAAAAGTTGTCATGCATGCACAAAGGCTTTTGAATATAATTCTTGAGAGTGAACTTTAAAAAGAAGGCAAAGCCATCAGTGCACCTCAGAAACTAATGCATTGCAGAACTTAATCGAGCATTCCTCCATAATTAGACACACTTTCCCCTGTACAAAAGTATCTTTAAAGCCAAATATCTGATGCCTTGAACCTCTCCTATACTTAAGAAAATAAATTTTAAAAGACATTCATTATTCTTGAACTGAGCATTTCCATACTAAGTCCCATCCTAGAACAACTTTTAACTGCTAATTTATCATCCTCCCTCCTGGTGACAGGGAAGATTTATAGTGGAAAAGGCTTATTTAACATTATTCTAATGCCAAAAACACACAGTATTACACTTTTGACGATACTGGTCAAGAAGCAATAACTAAGGAAAACAAAATACTAAGAAATAAAGCCCCCCCAAAGCCATTCCCATAATTGTAAGGCTTGGCATGGCTCCATTGGAATAAACTGCAATGGAAGCTCCACTTGAGGGATGTTTACAGCTGAGACCCAATGTCTGATTTCATCCTCTCACACTCATCTGCCCGTGCCTTATCTCCACCACAGCACTGCTGTGCTTATCAGCACGCTGACCCCTGCTCTGCCACTAGCAGACACGGACACACCCCAGAGCCCACTGACCACAGGGGAACCGAACCTGGAAAACACCCAGCGTTAGAAGAAAGCCGCTATGAGTTGTTCTAAGGTATGGTTACACACACTGATACAGGAAGATATGTAAGGGACAAAGGAGGAGAAATGCCATCTGTACATGTTGGTGCTAAGATCCAGTATGAATTTGATGTCAGGATCAAGGACACTGTAAAAGAGAGACAGGAGGCCAACACAGGTACTCTAACACATAGTATCCTCCCCAGATAAGAGAGGTTTAAATTAATTAAGTGGGGAAGAAGAGAAAAATGAACAGCCAAACCTCCAAGGCACAGAACTTCATAGCAAGAGGAACCTTCAATACAGGTATCTGTCAAAAAAAAAAAAAAAAAAGGAACAAACAGGACACACATTGTCCAACAAGTTCTCAGGTACTTTGAGATTAACTTTGTTTTATAGGAGGCAAAGAAAAAAGAAAAAAAAAGGGGAAAAAAAAAAGCCAGTGATAAAAGGGAAGCTCTTCTAGTTTCATTCTAATCAAATGGGATGAACTGGTTAAGAACGTGAAAGTGAAAACAGCTTGGCTGACAGAAGGCATAAGAAAGCAACTCTCAGAATTCTTCAGAAGGGCAAAACAGAGAGCCACAAAACAAAGAACTAACGGAAAAACCACAAGCTATCTGAAACCCAGGAGAAAGATCTGAAGCTTACTGACAAATCACCTCAGCCAAGTATAGGCTCTTTAATGATTTGAAATTCAAAAGATTTTGCACAAATGAAATCACTGAAGGTCTCTTTATTAAGGGAACAGCACAGTTAACAAAATAGGAAAGGTCAAAGCATTAGGAAAGAAACTACTGGGAGTCAATGGTGAAGGCAACATGAAAATATTCCTTCAGAACATCTGCAATGAAAGAGCGAGCAGTTAAAGTAGGAGCACGTTAACCCACTGTTCAACGGGAAGGAAAATCTCTAACAGATGATTCCAAAGCACTTGGGGTGTTTTCTGCATTGATCTTCACCCGCTATGATGGATTACCTGGCTAACGTAACTCATACCGCAGCACGAGGAGCAAGAACACAACCTAGAACCGGGAAACGCATCAGAGCGATTGCTCCAAACCTCCCAAGCCAACAAAGTCAAGACCCTGAATTCCCCTGCATATTTATCTGCTAACCTCAAACAGAAAGCATGACAGAGGCAATATGCCTCTACAGACAACTTAATAAGCCTCTATAAACCTATGGACTTGTAGTCCATAAACCTATAGACTGTATTTATGGGTTACAGCATTAAAGGAGTACTTGAGGGTTTTCAAATCTGGGAGACAAAGTGTTTACCCTTTGAAAATGGGCAAAAGCAGTTATCAAAGATCATCCCTGCTCTCTGCATTAAGTTCCAGCAGCCTGAAGAAGGGCAAAAGCACCTGCCTCTGAAGAGCAGGAAACTGAACACAGAGGGAAAACATGGGCCAGTCAGGCTGGGAAGGTGCTGAAATAAATAATCCAACAAACAACCTATCTCCTGCATATGTCAGACAACGAAGCAGGTAAGATCCAACACACAATTTTTTTAAGAAACTGTCATATCAAGTGAATATAATTTCCTCCAGTGACGCAGTAACAATGCAGGTAGCAAAAGAGCAACTACAGGCACTATAGTTTTGGTTTAACTTGGCTTTTGCACTCTTAAATTGACAGTCATATATACAATCTAAACAAATACGGTACATACTGAAGAACTGAGAGATGATGAGAAAGCCATACCCAGAAATAAGTTATCATTATTTCAGTCAGAGAGAAAATGGGTAGCAAGCCCATTCACATGGCAGTAATCTTTTAACATTCTCCACTGTTACAAAAATTAACTTGGGGGTGGGGAAAGGCTATTTAGCAAGGAATTTATGGCAGGCAACTCCCTATTACAGTTGGACTCAATCTATGATCTTAAAGGTCTTCTCCAACCAAAGTGATTCTATGATTCTGTATTTTGCTCTGTCTTAGTTTGACTTCTTATGGTCACAAGCAACAACTTTGCAAATCTCCCACAAATTACACATTGGAAAATATCAGTGCAGAAAGTTCATTTTCTAAAGTTAACAGAGGATAATCTGGGATAGTTACAAGCAGTTGGATGGAGGGATTCAGAATCCAAAGTCACTTGAAGCAGGCACAAGTCCTAAAGAATCTAGGGTTTATGCTGAACATATATCACATATATTAAAATGCAAAAAAATAAAAAACACATCAAGACTCATCATCCTACTGAGATGTATGAAACGCAGGTATCTCATGAAAAGCACTTGAAATAATTTTGACTCCGCCTCTTATACTAAGGACTCAGATGGAGCACCATGTCCAGTTCCAGTATCACAGAAAAATGCAAACCAAGTGGAAAAAGCCTCAAGAAAAGCAGTGAGAACAGCCCATAGATGTGTATATATATATACATATATATATATATATATATATATAAACCAATTTAAAAAAAACACTGAAGAGAGGAGACTAAAGGAATGGGAAACAAAACATGTGACACATTCCTGCAGAAGAGGTGTAATAAAGAGCACATCAGGTGTACAAAATGCATGTTAGAATTCTTAAATGCTTAAATTATAGCAAGTAAACTTAGATTAGAAATTAGGATAAGTATTTTCAATAGTAAGAACAGCAAACTATCAGAATAAATCACTTGAGGTTAAATCTTCATCAGAAACTTATGTAGCTCATTTGACTTGAAAACTAGTTGGACATTCCTTCCTTATGCCTGAAACATGGTGAATTTATGAAAGAACAAATGTCAACTACCTCCACTTTTTCCTCTCATATTTCATTCACAGGTGCCTCATCTGAACTTCCAACTTCTAGATCGGTTATTATGAGAATTTATTAACCATTACTAAGAAACAACTTCCAGTATGAAGCCTTTGTAACCTCATATGGAAATAATAATAATAAAAACACAGCCTTAAAGGGGTTACTGAAAGGATATTAGACAGGAAGAGTGACCCACTTGAACCACATCAAGGTGGAGAGTCCTTAATTACAACAAAACCAAAGAAATTCAGAGATCCTACTCAGACAGTGACTTCAACTTCACCCTCACTCACATACACTTCAAAGCAGTGCTGCCCAGCTACAGAGACACCCTTTGCTGGGAAGGTGAAGGAGGGACTAACAGGCTTTGCTGGGTCCAGGTAAGGTCAGTCCAGGTGGGTCTGCGTAGCCCTCCCCTGGCAAGCACCGTGCAGAGACACCCCGCTGGCTCAACCCAGGGCCACACGGATCCAGACCACAGATGTGGTTTCCAGCAAAACACTCGTCAAATGCAGAAGTGCAAACAAGAGCTGAGGGAAGCAGAGATTCCTTGTGCAGCTGGGAAGAAACAAGGAAAGCAAGACAAGGACATGAAACCCAAGCACAGTGTCAGCAGCTGGACCCAGTAAAGCACAAAACATGACTAATTTTCTCAAGTGAAGTGAAGCTACGAAAAAAAAAATCAACACTGAGAACCAAAGCAGCAGAGCAAACTGAAACATGCTGTCCTCTGCTGGAAGTGGCTCTGGAGGAGCTTGAAAGCAGATCATCATCAAGACCACTTGTCCTTTGATCTTCACTGGAATAGAAGATAGAAACTTAATTTTAAAGCTGCACAGCCTTGCCTAAATGTGGCTGTTACCTTCTGAACTCCAGCCAACACTGGAGCTAGCATCACTGACAAAGGGACACTCTTGATGCCTGTTTCTCCTACACCACCACTACCAGATCATCTGCTGCTCTCCCAGACGCCTTTCCTCATGGCCACAGAAGTGTTTGTGTGGATGTAGAGAACAGGATCAAGGAGACAGATGAAAGCTAATGCTTTTTTTCTAAGAAAATAACATAAATCCTTTGCTGCAATCCAGTTCCTTCATCCTGTTCACTTACAGCACTCTCTCAAGTAAAGCAAAGCTTTCAGGCTGCCTCTTTTGAATGTAATTCACATGTAGCTGAAAAATACAAACAGCTCAATGTACACATCACAGCAAAGATGAAAAGACAAAAAATAAACAAACAAACCAATAAAACAAAATTTAAAAAAACAAACTGAAAGGGCTGCTACTGCAGCAATAAGCTTCTATTATGTCTATCTAGAAAGAATTTAGAGAAAAGCCTTTAAAACTCCCACAATAACTAAGGAAGATCTCCAGATCTGAAAGTGAATGAGTTCAGACTAGGTACGACTTAAATCAGCTGGAGACAGTGGTGGGAATTATCTAAGTGTTCATCTAGTGAGGAAACAGAAAAAAACAGTCATGACCCGTTGCAAAAAAAAAAAAAATCAAATGAGTAAACACCACCACCCACACAGGTTCACAAGAGGATTTTCCAACATTTAAACCAGCATCAAACCTTCAGACAAAGCCTTCCTCATTCAGGAGAGTTAACACGCAAAAAAACCCAAAACCTTATTTTCCCCCTGTAATTATCCAAGCAAAGTATTAAATACAAATGAGCAGTTTTTAAGCCGATGGGAAATGTATTTTCCTCTACGTTCCCTGTTTCATAACCCGCAGCCTCCCAGCCCTTCGGGACGGAGCCGGTTCGGAACACCGCACCGAACGTGCCAGGTCCCCCGTTCCCCCGAGCACGTAAGGGCAGAGAAGCAGCCGCCAGCAGCGCTCCGGACCCCGGCCGCCCGCCAGCCCCCCGCCTCAAACGGAACCGTGGGCTGCGCCGCTGCCGCCGGGAGAGGCAAACGGGGACACGAGGGGCCCGCGGCCGCCCCGCAAACGCCCGCACGGGTCTGTCGGAGCCCCGCCGGGCCCGGCTGGACGGCCGGGGTCGCCCCCACCCCCGGACCAGCCCAGGGAGCGACCGTTCTCCTCGGGCCCCGCCGCCAGGTCCCCCCACAGCGAAGCAGCCCCGGGCCGGGCGCCTCTCCCCCCACCGCCTCCGTCTCCTCCCCGAACCCCCCAAGGGCGGGGCGGCGGACGCACTCACAGCGTGTGCCCGCAGACGTTCACCATCAGCTTCAAGGAGGGGTTGCGGTACTTGGTGGTCTTGCACCGCGGGCAGCCCTGGTCATCCATATCCATAGCCATGGCCGCCGCCTCCCCCTTCCCTCCCTTCTTCCCTCTCGCCCTCCGCGCCTTCCGCCTTCCGCCGCGCGGTGCCTCCGCTAAAGGGGCCCGTCGGCGTCACCCGCCGCCTCACGCGTTCCGTCCATCGCGGGGTCCCCCGGGCCGGGCTCGCTCCGCACCGCACCCCTCCCGGCCCCGACCACCGCCAGGCAGAGCCAGCCGGCGGCGGGGAGGGCCGGGGCGGGCAGGTACGAGCCGCCTCGGGCAGCACCTGCGTGGCGTTGGGGAGAGAAGGGGGGAACAAGCTGTCCTGGGACCGAGAGCTCCGGTCGTAACGGGGCGGGGGGGCCGCTCCCGCCTAAGGAACGCTCACCAGGAGGCTGCTGCGAGACGGTAGCTCCCTCACGGGGCTCCGCTCGCCTCGCTGCCGGCCCGGCAGAGGTGCCGCACCTCACCCCCGGTAACTACCGCTGCGCCCCTCACACCCTGAGAGTCTGAGTGCTGCCTTCCCTGCCCGGGGAGCAGCGCTTGGCGGCGGCGCAGGTGAGGGGAGGCGAGGCCGCCGCCAACTGCCACCCGCGGGGGCGTCCCTGCGGCGGGCGCCGCGCTCCAGGTGGAGGTGGGGAGGGAGGGAGGGGGGTGGGGAGAGGAGAGGAGCGGGGCCGCTTGATTGACGGTTGCCCTGGAGACGCGGGAGTCCCCGCCCCCTCGGCGCGGTGCAGCCAATGGGCGGGCGCGGCCGGGCCAGCAGGCTGCGGTGCCATATAGTATTGCAGCGGGGCCGGGAGTCACGTTGGGGGGAGCCGCGGAGAGGAGCCCGTTTACACTAGTTTGCTATAGCAGCTATCTTTAATGGTTATTGCGTGGCCGGGAGGAAACCTGATCGGCTAGAGCCGGCCGAGAGCAGGAGGAGGAGGAGTGGACTTTCCAGAGAGATAGGAAGGGGGGAGAGGAGGAGAAGGGGACGGGGGGAAGGAAGGGGGGGAAAAAAAAAAAGAGGAAAACAAACCGAAACATGTCTTCTGCCTCCCCCACGGACGAGATCACGAGCGCGGTGGAGATCAAGCAGGAAAATGTGATGGAAATCCTCTCCGAAGCCAGCAAGGTGCCCCCCGACGGGGCCGCGGCGGGAGCCCTCAACCCCGCGCCGCCGCCCCCTCCCGCCGCTGCCCCGTTCCCCATGGAGCAGGCAGGCTCCGCCACCGCCGGGGAGGAGGGAGCCGCGGACCAGGTACTGCTCCACACGGAACTCCTGGCCAGGAATCACCATGCTGCCTCCTCTCCCTCCTCCTCCTCCTCTTCTTCCTCCTCCTCGCAGACCCCCCTGGCTTTTTCCCCGGACCACGTCGCCTGTGTCTGCGAGGCGCTGCAGCAAGGTGGGAACCTGGACCGCTTGGCCAGGTTCCTCTGGTCTTTGCCCCCGAGCGATCTGCTACGTGGCAACGAGAGCCTGATGAAAGCCCGGGCGCTGGTGGCTTTCCACCAGGGTATCTACGCCGAGCTCTACAGCATCCTGGAGAGCCACAACTTCGACTCCTCCAACCACCCGCTCCTGCAGGAGCTCTGGTACAAGGCTCGCTACGCCGAGGCGGAGCGAGCCCGGGGCAGACCCTTGGGGGCGGTGGACAAGTACAGACTGCGGAGGAAATACCCTCTGCCCAGGACGATCTGGGACGGCGAGGAGACGGTCTACTGCTTCAAGGAGAAGTCCCGCAACGCGCTGAAGGAGCTCTACAAGCAGAACCGATACCCCTCGCCGGCCGCGAAGCGCAACTTGGCCAAGATCACAGGGCTGTCCCTCACCCAGGTCAGCAACTGGTTCAAGAACCGCAGGCAGCGGGACCGCAACCCTTCCGAGACCCAGTCCAAAAGGTGAGGGCAAACTTTCCTCCCCGCCCCCTCTCCCGTCCGCCTGCCTTCCCTCTCCCGGCTCTTTCTTCCCTTGCAAACATGGCGCTTACCTTCGGTACGCCTCGTCCTCCCCTCCTTCCCCCTCCCCGCTCCCTCGCTCCCAACACACACCCACCCGGCCCGGGCTCGCAGGCATGCGAGCCGCGGCGAGGCGGCGCGGGGAAACGTCCCGGCCCCCATCGCAGCCCCGGCCCCGCCGTCCCCTTCCACCTCCCCGCGCTCCCGTCTCACGCCGTGCCCGGCCCGCGCCGCCACCCCTTCCCTCGGGCCGGGGGAGCCGCTGGGCGCCCCGCGAACACCGGCGGCGCGGCGGGGAAAGGACGGGGACGGGCCTGGTGTTTGTTTTCCCCCCCTTGTTTTTATTTAATTGTCGCGCCTGACAGAGTTAATCATTGACGGCGGCCGCAGGACGCGCGCGGGTGTGTGGGGTCCCGCCGCTCGCTCTGTTTTGAAACCTGACTCGGGAGCGGGCCGGGCTCGGGTTTCAGCGGGGGAGCGGGACGGCCGCCCCTGGCCTCAGCGGCGGCACCGCAGGGCTCGGCCCGCCGCAGGCCTCCGCCTCCCGCTCCGCGGCCGTTTGCTCCCGGCGAGGCTGGAGAGTCCCCCACCCCGGCCCCGCTCCGCCCGCGCCCGGCCCGGAGTTCTGCCTCGGTCTCCCACCCCCCGCACTCCTCCGTGTCTCCCTCCCCGCGGGCGGAGGGGCCGCGGCGGGGGCTCGGCGCCGCAAGGCGGGCAGGTGGAGGTGACCTCCCCGCTCCCGCCCCTCTCCTTCCCGTCCCTGCCCCGGGAGGAAGGAGGGGGAGGAAAGGAAAGGAGGGAAAAAAAGCGGCGGCCGGCGGAGGGCCCCAAGGCATTTCTCAACCAAGGGCGCGATTGTGCCGCCGCGGCCCCTCTCCGCGGGACACATCAAAGGGCGAGCGGCCGAGGGGGGGAGGGAAGGAGGGAGCGACCGAAAAATGCAGTCGAGGGCGGACCAGTCAGCAAAAAAAACCCGACGCAGCTCCGGGCGGAGGGGCTCGGCCGGCCCGAGGCGGTGGCGGCCCCGCGGGGCGCGGCACAATGGCCGCCCCCCCCCCTCGCTGGGCACAGCCTGAGGTGCCTCTGGGGGCAACGCCGGCCCGGCCCCCGGCGGGGCCTCCCCCCTTCCCGCGGGCCGGGGGCGGCGGAGCCGAGGCTGGGGCGGGTCGGGCGGCGCTTCCCGGCCTGCTCTCACCTCCCGCAGCTGCCGCCCAGCGAGTTACCAAATGGCTGCGGCCGGTCTCACACGTGTGGGCGCCCTGGGCCGGCGGAGGGGGGCCCGAGGTAGCCCACTTCGGCCGGGTGGCCACGGAAGGGGGGTTTATTTGCAAGTCCATAACCCAGTCTGTAAAGTTTCTCCTCAGCGAGCTTTTGGTTTGATGTGTCCTTTTCTAAGAACCTTTCCCCATGACTTGAAATGTGTTTGAAGTGCCTTGTAAAGGCAAAACACTGAAAAAAAAGGATTCAGGAAAACTCTCACATGAACTGTATCAAAGTGAGGAGTCCCCCTTGGTGCAGAGCTGGCTGGCGCGCTGTGATAATGCAATGTCATCTCTCCCTCTTTTCCCATAGCGAGTCGGATGGCAACCCAAGCACAGAAGATGAATCCAGTAAGGGGCAGGAGGATTTATCTCCCCATCCGCTCTCCAGCTCATCCGATGGCGTTACCAGCCTCAGCCTTCCCAGCCACATGGAACCAGTCTACATGCAGCAGCTCGGAAACACTAAAATAGCCTTGAGCTCATCTGGCGTCTTGTTGAATGGAAACCTTGTGCCTGCCAGTACCTCTCCCGTCTTTCTCAATGGTAGCTCTTTTCTTCAGGGACCCAACGGTGTCATTCTCAATGGACTCAGCGTAGGGGCTTCACAGACAGTTACCTTAAATTCACCCAAAACCACATCGAGTGTTGTGAGCAATGGGGTGTCCATCACTGACATACTGTCGTCTTCATCAGAAGACATTAAGGACTTCAAACTCCTTCAGGCTGCGGTCCCCAACACCGCGACAGCCACCTTCAGCCCCAGCAACATCCCAGTCTCGTTCCCGGGATTGATACCGAGCTCAGAGGTGAAAAGGGAAAGCGTACAAACTGCTGCTTCCCAAGATGGAGGCTCTGTAGTTACTTTTACTGCTCCTGTCCAAATAAACCAGTATGGCATTGTCCAGATCCCCAATTCAGGAACAAATGGCCAGCTGCTGAACGGAAGCATTGGTTTTTCTTCTTTGCAGCTGCCTCCCGTTTCTGTGGCAGCTACACAAGGTAAAAGTTTTGTCTCTTACAGTAAGAGGTATGAGAAAAAGTTGAGATTTGGAACACATACTGTTTTAGAAGCTGTAGTACTTTTCTTCCAAGGTACCAGGACTGTATCTCAGCCACAGCCACACACAGTACATCAAATAATACCTTTTGCCTTCCTTTATAACAGGTTGGGCTCATGGGCAAACTGTTATGTGAGCCTGAGCTCCGCTACTAAGAGCAGAAAAGGAGATCTGGTATTTTACATCCTTTTCATCTCATGCTGTTCTCAGAAGTCTGTGATACCAGTCTTCACAAATATCTGTAAATTTTACACATTTCAGTAATTCAAAATATTCCCCATTTGCCATTGAATTCTTTTTATGAGAAGGTTCATAAAAATGAAAATTGCGGCAGCTGGAAACTGTTACCGTTGTTGTTCTTGTGGTGGTTGTTTTGGTTTTTTAAGCAAAGGGTTTCATAAAAATACATTTTAAATTACTATAGACACAACAAGACTGAGCAGTTGTGCTCATACATCTTCTGTCTTATAATTACAAAAGATTAAACTGCAGGGAAACAATAGAAATATGCAACAGCTTGTAGATGTAAAACACGAGGGTATTTGGATAAAACTGCCCTCAGTCCAAGGGAAATAAGTCATCCCAGGTTCACGTGCCAAGTGTTCAGGCTCCTCCCCAAGTTTGCTTTAGAGTTTGTCTTAACGTACCATCGACTGAAACTTGTGGCCATCCAGGAAGCATCCCAGGGAACGTGAAGCTAGTTCTGGATCCTTGTTTTGAAGCAGGTCAGTTATAAAGCACCACTGAACAGCTTTGTTACTCATTAGCCACTGTGTTTTTGGTTATGAAAATGATTAATCTCTGTAGTTTCAGGAGCTGTGAGTGCTATAATGAAAATCAAACTGTGCTCATGTTAGCTTGTTTGAATTAAACTTGTATAGAGAGTGAATTATCATTGCTGTTAAAGTAATATGGGGAGGAACATTGAAGCCTTACAAACACGTTTTAAATGGGTTTAAAATTAAAGGGTCCTAAAATGTGGCATTTGCAGTCACTGGAAGTTATTGGTACATAGTTTAACCAAGATGAAAAAGAGGAGACATTTAGTCTGAATGCCACCTGTAATTACAAAAGCCATTTAATCCACATGCTCCAAGGCATAAACTGACAGCCCACAAAGGTGGCAAAGTTCTGTCCCTTAAGTAACATGGGACTATTGTATTTGAAAGTCCTAAGATTCATAAGAAGTTAATTTCTGAACATTTTCCCCATTGTTAGAAATACCAATTCCCACTTGCGAGTGAGCCACCATATGTCTAGTCTGATGCAGGAAAAAGTCAAGATCTGTATTTGCTGCTTTGATTTCTTTTTATTTTTGTTTCTTAACACAAGAAGGGTGGATAGCTGGCTGCCTATTCCAAGTGAAGTGTGCTGCAGGCTATTTTAAGCCAGCTACAGTAAATGATATTTTATTGCCAGGTAACTTCAAGTTGCCTTGCTTTATTCTTCTAGTTTACAAGTACTCTCTTACATATGAGTAACTTTTCCAAAAAAATCATAATTGATTAATGGAAATTAATAGGAAGCTAAAATACTCCCCAGGTGAGAAATTAATCTTCGGTGCTGTTCTAAAAAAATTCAAGTGTTTCCAGCTGTAGCCTCTTAAAATTATAATTAAACTACTTTTGAAAAGGAGAGGACCCAGTCCCGAGAGCCAGTATATCTTATTTTAGGGAAGATTTGAATGACAACTTCAGTACAACCAGCTTCAGGTTGTCTCTGGTCACTCGTGTTTCTTACTCTGGCTAGCTACAACATGACGTGAGCAGTGCCATGGCTTTCAGCGAGGGTAGGCAGTGCTGTGTGACTTTATACAGTGTGGTGGATGTGGTAGCATTTGGCTTTTAGAAACACGCGATAGAGCGAGGTGAAAGGCAGTACCTTGTGTACATCTGTGTGCTTGTCAAACTTCCTGGTTACCCCAATAGAAGTTACTGGGTTTTGGTGTTTTTTCTCTATAGGTTGACTCAGGTAGGTTCTGCTCAGCAGTAGTGGATTTCATGTGACGTGTCTCCTGTTCCCACACACAAGCTGTAGTCTGTCACTGAACTATCTTTAATAGCTTTTCATGCTCCTATTTTTAGACTGAAATTGAGTGGTGGCAACTAGTGAAGGCCAAAGCACATTCATTTTAATCACATGGCTGAGGACTGTTTGCCCCTTAATGAGAGTCTGAAAGATACCTAATATACCAGAAGCTTTTTTTTTTTTTTTTTACTTTCTAGAAGCAGTTTCTATTAACAGCTTTTATTTCTTCATACTAAATTTCCTCCCAACTGTTATAAACAACACTGTTCTGTGGTGCATGAAATGCTAGCATATGTGTGTACTGCACATATAGAAAAAGACCAAAACTTCTTAACAGAATGTCTGCACAACTCTCACAACTATAATTTGTGTTTTCCTTTCTTGTGCTTTCCTTTCTCTAGGTAATGTTTCAGTAAATCCCAGCACATCTGATGGAGGAACTTTTACGACTGACTCTTCAACAGTGCAGCAAGGAAAGGTTTTCTTCAGCCCCCTCACTCCCAGTGCCGTCGTTTATACGGTTCCCAATTCAGGCCAGGCAGTAGGCTCTGTCAAGCAAGAAGGACTGGAAAGAAGCCTTGTGTTTTCTCAGTTGATGCCAGTCAGTCAGAACACGCAACTAAATGTAAACATGTCTTCTGAAAACATATCCAGTGGAGGACTCCAGTCCCTGGCCTCCTCCTTAGTGAATGTAACACCCTCACAGAATTTTTCCCTCACACCACCAACTCTTTTAAATGCTGCAGAACTGAACTCTGGTATCTCGGAGAGCCAGTCCATGTCATCGCCTGTGACCAGTACCTCTACCGTGATATCTATCAGCAACACTAACTATGCAACCCTCCAGAACTGTTCCCTCATTACCAGTCAAGATCTGTTGTCCATTTCTACAGCACAGCCTGCGCTTGGAGAAATAGTTTCTGCAGGTGGAGACCGTGTCAGCCACCCCTCTGCACAAGTACATCAAGATTTTGTCAGAGAGCACAGGTTAGTTCTGCAAGCCGTACCTGACGTCAAAGAGAATTTCTTACCTAATTCTGAGAGTAAGTCAACTGGCAACTTAATGATGCTGGATTCGAAATCCAAGTATGTTATGAGTGACATGGTTGACACGGTTTGTGAAGAACTGGAAACAGACAAAAAAGAACTTGCCAAACTGCAGACAGTTCAGATGGATGAAGATATGCAAGACTTGTAACTTTTTTTTTTTTGCTTTCTGTTTTAATAGTTAAGTCTCCTGTTGAGGCCCTAAGAAGCACCAAGTGGGGTTTTTTTTTGTTTGCTTGGTGGGGTTTTTATTCATTTAAAGAAAACAGAAGAACATTTAAATGGTTGGAAGCGATGTACAGAGGAATCTCCGGCAATGGAATTAGGTTGCCACACTTGGTTTGCATGCAGTATTCTCTTTTAAGCAGATTAAAGGAGAAAGGAAATGCCAGGGCAACTACCAAGCGAATGGGTACAGGTTTGGCTAAGAGATACTACACTGATAATTTAACTAGACTCTCCATAGTACAACATACTCTAAACAGTAAGTATACACTCCTGACTTTAGATAGAAAACAAAAATCTCGCTCTGAAAAGGTAGAAACAATGCAGTCATTTTTGCTGTTTACTTCTAGTCCATGGGCATTGAGAAATTTTTAAGGAACTCTAGACGATACCTCACTGGCTACTTTTATTTGTTTGAGGTTAAGAAACGAAACAAAATCCTAAATAATATTGTTACTGGTGTGTTTGCTTTTTTCCAGCAGACTTGTGTTCAAACCAAAAATCTCACATCAAACATTTGCAGGTTTCTAAATGCTACAGCTAGCATTTTGTCAGTGTACCAGAAAAAGCATCATTTGAAACTCTAATTATGCAACTCGGAAGCTTTCTCTCCAGTATGAATGTAAATATTGTTTCAGTTCTTATAAAGGAGACTTTTTTAAAATTAGTTCAATGGATTTTATTTATGGTGTATGTTCCCTTTCACTTTAGACACAATGCATTGAAAAGGAAAACGTTTTCTGGCTGTTTAATTTATTTTTATTGTTTGAGCAGGAAGTAAGCGTAGTTGTTTCTGACAAGGTTTTACTTTTTTGTAGTTTTTCAAGCAATAGACTGTAAAAGTGAAATGTTAATCACACTGAAACTAGAAGATGAACTCCCAGTCTCACAAACCCAGGAGGTCCCTGTCTCTACCCCCTCTGTCTTTGCGTTCAGGGGTTTTTTTTGTTTGTTTTGTTAGTAATTTGTGAATTAGTTGAACCTTTTTGTGTATTTTTTTACAGAATTCCACGTGCCTTTCTTCCTAGTGGCCTTATCTTTGTTACTAAAGCACAGTGGCAGGAGGAATAAAAACACTGATCTGCAAATATCCGTCCTCAGGGCCAAATCCTGATGCCTTACTTCTGCAAGTAGACCCACTGACTTCGGTGCCCCTACTTGTACGAGTAAGAAGAGTTTTAAGTCTTTCGGTCATTGTGGGTGACATTTACTAGCGGTGCAGAGAGCCAAAGATAGATCCTTCCACACGTCAGCAAGGCAGGAGGAGCACAGAGAGGGACCATGGGCAGAGCTGAGGGAAAGGTCTTGGCTCCAGCCTCTGGCAGAGGAGCAGGGAAGGTTGGATGGGCAGGTCAGGGAAGGGAGCTCCACATTTACACAGGCCCAGCGGCCAAATAGCCCGTGTGGGAGGGCTTCAGCTGCTGTTCAAGGAAGCAGGCCCTCATCCAGGAGGGCACTTAAATGTGTATTTATGTATCCTTCCAGAATGAGCAGCGTGGGGGCTGATGGTGGGAACAGCAGCTGCCCGAAGGGCTCCTGGGAGCAGCCGTGATCTCTGCCTGCCTGGGGAATGGGTCACCTCTCCCTTTGCCCCTTGTGCTGGGGACAGCAGAAGCAGGCAGGCTCTAGGCAGGTGGAACAGATCTTACCTTTCCTCTAGAGGAGTTTTTGTAGCATGGAAAAGCACATCCTTAAGCTTTAAAATAATAAGAAAAATGCAGGTGTATAAAAATGACATGCTGGTAATCTTTGTGGTTTTGTTTTATTTAATAAGATCACTTGTAAAGGACACAAAAATGGAATGGAAAGAGAATAGAGGTAGCACATCCCAGTCTGTTTCTGCCTTGGTTGTTAACTGGTTCTGTGGAAAGCCTTTGAGGAAGGAAGGGTTTTTCCTGTGTGCTGGGAGCGTGGCATAGGCATCCTCGCTGTTGTTTTGCACTATATTGGATACAGCGTGTTTTGCAAGGTATCCTGAGGAACCTTGAAGCTGAGCTCTGTCAGTGAGCTCTGGAGTGCACACTGTGAGCCAGAGCCTCTAGGGCTGCAGGGAAAGGGAAGAGCAAGTGTGCAAGGTGTGCATTTTCCAGCTGTACTGAGTCACTGATGCTCTGCAAAAAGAGGCAGCCCATAAGCAGTTGGCTGTCCCCATGTGCTCCCAAGCAAAAAGGGTGTTTAAGGCAAGCACTTTAAAGTGGAGATTATCACAAGCAGAACATGGAGCTATATGTTGCCCTGGCACAGATTCCCTTGACATTCAGGGGACTGCCACGTGAGCAGGGAATCGGGTAGCCCAGAGTTCTTCTCTCTGCTCTGCCTGTTTATCTGTTTGTGGGGCTCCAGCATGAGCAGTCTGCTTCCCACCTCTTCTTCGCCCAGAAAACCAAGGTGATGATGATGATGACAGTGAACTTGTTCAACCGTTTGGAAAATTAGAAGGACCCTGTATCATTGTCATATTAATGGAGAACATGTGTGTGGCTCTGAGAGAGTTGTTTGGGGCTTAACATTTCATCTGTGAAGCTCAGACTGTATTTGGAGGCAAGCTAGAGAGTATTTCAGAGCACTCTCTCAGTTGTTGATGTGATCAGGTCTCATAACTGAAGAGACTGTGGTGTTACACCAGTACCTGTTACTTTTCTTGAATTTTTCCTCCTCTGCATTTGTTGTGTTACTGAGGCTCTGAATTCCTTGGCTTTGCAGCACAGTTGATGTGAAAACTGCGTATGTTGTTACAGTGGCGTGTATCTTGGAGTGTCTGGTACTTCTAATAGGAGACTTCCCACTCTTCAGTGGGAGCAGAGGATGTATATAGAAGCAGGGGTTTGGGACAAAGTGAGATTAATCTATTCTAGTCTTCCTGATATCAAGTAACTTATTTTATTATTATGTTTTATTCTTTCTTTCTCCCATTGAAAATAAGTGTCATTCCCTCCAGATAACGTAGTTATAACCTCATGTTTTCTGCAGGTACATATGCACAATATAAAGACTCATTGCACGGTACGGTGTTTTTTTAAATAGATATTTAAATAGTAGTTTTACTCCTACTGTAAAATAAGGGTCAGTTTTTATTATGTGGCCCTCAAGCAAGCAGGCTAACTGCTCTAAATAGACAGTACACAAAGTCTCAAAAAGCGTCTGGGGCCGGATCTTCGGCTGCTGTAAATCAGACTGATTCCCAAACTGAGGATTTTACACAGTGTTTAGGGGATATGGATGCTCATGTCCCAAACACATGAACGGCAGAGAGTGTCCAAGCCCCACAGACAGTCCTTGTTATCACATTCTGTTGTTTGAATGGAAGGTATGTCGAGCTGGCATACATGTTCCTTCTCCCTCCCTCTCTCCCTCTCTGTTACGGACGAGAATAAAGGATCATTTCAACTTCACATATGTTTGTAACTTGTAAGTCCACTGGAAATCTTACAGGAAACATTGCCAAATTCTACTGCTTTTCTGGTCCTAGACTCAGCTTTGAAAAATACGCTTAAAGTTTAAGCAAATTCCTACAAAGCATGATGTTAAAAACCCCTTTGTTCTTTACTACTTTTAATTAAAGCTGCCTCTGTTTTGCCCAGAGTTTTGCAGAGAACCAGAAGTGTATTTAATTGAATGCTCTGTCTGGACTATTTGCAGCATTATTCCTGTGGTCTTACCTAACAGAACATTTCAACCACATAAATTGTGGATATCTATTGGCCAGGTCCTCAGCTGGGCTGAACTAGCACAGTTCTATGTCCTTTCACACCAGCTGAGAATATGGTCCATTCATTTCACTGGAGCTGGATCAGGGACGGATTTGGCCCAGTATACGGTGACAGTATGAACCGGTGCGCCAGGCGGACGCTCAGTTAGAACCAAACGGTCACACTCTATCCAAGCATATACCTCTTTCCACTTACTGCTTTCCCTTGCCTGTGGATTCAGGAAGACGCATTCAGAAAGCTGCTTTACCCAGAAGTAAGGCTGGAACCATCTTTATTGTTATTACTATTAATGACAATAATAGATTCTGACTTCATATCCTGCAAAATCACCTCAGTAATGGTTTTCGGTTAAATTAAGCAGGGCAGAATTTGGCCCCGTGTGCACAGGAGCTTTTCCTATTTGTAGGTGCCAGTGCCTGTGCACTTTTCTTAGCAGATGAACAACCAAGAGGGTGAATCCCTTCAGTTTTGTATGAAATACATGTGCAGGACTCCCAGGGGCATGAATCGCTTAGTGCTTGCGGTCAAGAAGCATCTCAAATCATAAAAAGTATAGTAATTTTGTAACTCTGGAAACAAAAGTAGTGACATTTTACAAGCAAGGAGACCTGAAGTCTTCCTGTATCTCCTAGCAGTTATTATCTTGAAGGATATTTTATACCTTACCTTGTATGTTTCATATAATTTAAAACTAGCTTCTTAAATTTCTGAACTCAAGGAGGGGGGTGAATCTTCTGACTTTCAGGATTCACATTCAGAGGATGTTTGTTCTTTTGCTGCATGTACTGTTTGTCCAGAACTAACCAGTTATTTCTGCGATATGGGTTTACTGTGCCTTACATCGATTATGAAACTTAAGCAGAATGTACGCATTAGAGGAGGGAATAATCAGAAAACTTTACTGCACTGTTAGATGATGCCGCCCCAGAGTGTATCATCAAACATATCTGTGCTTAATTACCCAACCAAAGAGATCTAAAGTATGTATGTTTGTTGTACTGTAATAGGGGTTTGTGCCTGGACAATTAAGTGTTTTATTTGTATTCTGAGATGATGTGAACTTATTTTTCTAAACACTATACTGAATAAACTTTATATTTATACACATCTTGTGTAAATATTTCTGTTTGGATATAATGTGAGGGCTTTGAATTTTGTGTTACAAAAGCAATCTAAATTAGAAACTCGGCTTTTAATGACTCGTGGTGAAGGTGATGGCAACTAGAAATGCCTGTGCTCACCAGGGAATTGATCTAAAGCCTACTTAAGCTAGAGTAAGACTTTGTGTTGGCTTGAGGGGGTTTTGTCAGACCCTAACTTTACTTCTGAAATACTAAATTAAAAACCATAAATCTTCTATTTCATATTCTGACCTAGCTATTACATCTGTGTCTCAAACCAAATTTATACCATAATTAGGTAGATACCATTGAAATACATTTACACCTACTAGTTAGAACTAGTCAGTATTTACTCGCAGCTCCCATGGCATTGGGATGCTTTCTATGTCAGGGTTTCCTTTGGGGTAGGTCAATTCCTATTTGCTAAATTTGTGTTTGTTGAAATTTTTTCTTTTAAATGTTGAGCCTGGTATCAGACCTGGTTTTGGCAGACTTTTGACGACAGTCTGAAGTTTATGTTCCCTTGATATTAAAAAGATTTAAAAGCGTTACCATATTACTTTAGATCTGTGCTCCAAGTACCAGGGTTGCCTAATTACAGTTCTGATGCCAAAATGAGTGACAATAAGTTCAAGCAGAGTAAGTTGTACAGGTGAAATAGTTTCCCTCACTGAAGCTCTGTATACATGAGAGATACTGAACAGCCTGCACGTGCTGGCCTGAAAACACTTTTTCACCCCTGGAATTGTATTTAGCCCGTAAGAAGCAAGATGAGGTCTGTTAAGATTTTAATTGGATCCTGTGATATATACCCATTACATTTTTAATCACTAAGACATTACCTGTCCTTACCATTATTCACCGTTCCTCCAATCTTTCCTGTGTATCGCAGTCCTGTTCTGCTCACTCAGCACAGCGCTGCTGGCAGCGGTCCCGGTGGCAAAGCACAGGGAGCTGCCCCCCAGCCCTGGGACCATCTCTCTTCTCCATCTGGGGTTGAGCCACCTCGCACTCTGCAGCTGCTGAAATAAATCCACTTATGCAGGAGCAGCCCCAAGGTAGAGAAACAATTTCCTTGTTGCCCAACTCCTTTTCCTTCCCAAAAGCAGCGTGCATGACTCAGTCCTGTTCGCAGCGCTTCCCTCTGCCATGCTTTGGTTTTGCCCCAGCAGTAGGACTGTGATATTTTCCTGCTCTACAGATACCAAATTCCTGGTTGATCCCTGGATGATAGCTGTGTCTCAGCTTTGCTTGGAGCAGGGTCTGAGGGTCTAAAGCCGTCCTTCAGCCTGGCTGTGAGCTGCTTCTCCTCTCATTTCTCCCCCATGATGGAGCCGGGGGTAGAACCACCACTACTGGGTTGGCTCGAGCTGGAGAGGTCCCCTCTGGGAAAGGGGCTTCTGTCTGCACTTCCCCGGCATGCTGGGCCAGACAAAGTGCAGGGCTTCGAGGGCAACTGGGAAGTAGAAAGTCTCAGTGTATGCAAATATCAAAATTCTCCCTGAGCAGCCACCCATGCGGTATGCAGGATGAATCATGTCCTAACGGAGCGCATTCCTGCTACTTTGGAGGGCTTTGCAGATGTGTTCCAGGTCACCCTGGGCGAGAAAACCACACACAGCCACGGTTACTTCTTCCCTGACAGCTTGTGTGCAGATGAAGAGAAGGGGGACAGCACCTTTGGAAGGGTGGGCACCTGGATCCCTGAGCCCCCACCTTTCACACAGGGGCTGGGGATGCTGGAGGGAGGACGGGAGGCTGCCAAGGCAGTAGCTGGGGTAAAGCTGATAGTAGGGAGGCTCTGCGAGATGGGAGGTTGCTCTTGATCTAGTAGGGAGACGAGCTGGGAAGGAAAGCAACATTGGAAAGCAGCGCTTTTTATCCTCTGTTTCTGGCTGGATTTTCCTGGGTGCCAGATCAGAAGGGAATTTTCCTGCTCCAAGAGGCAGAGTTCAGGTCAGTAAAACAAGATTTTAAAACAAGATTTTAATAGAAATGCTCCCAGCTTGGAAAGCGGAGGTCTCCTTCCAGGGCTGCCTCGCCTGTTGTGGTGATCTCTGGCTGCAAAAGTCTTTGGGCTGGAGTGTTAGGACAGTATATCTCAGTTATGGATACAGATCACATTTTTAATATAAAAATACATTCTAGAAGGAAAATGATTCCCAGAAATAGGCAATCATCTGCCAAACAATGTGCACATAACTGACTTTACACTTAGAGGTGCCAGAAAGTTCAGGAATGAGACCAACAATAAAAAAACCAACACACGTGTGAAAAATCTACTACATTAAAGCCAGATTCAATAAAAATAGCACCTAGTTTATATGCTGCAGAAGCTGGCACACGCCTGCAAAAGCTGAAGGAAAAAGATAAAATGTTCAGAAGTTGCACGAGGTCCAGAGGAACTGAGCAGGGCTGGAGCAGAGCTGATGGTTACTCAATAACTCATGTACAATATTCTCTTGTGTAAGTACTTTAATTCTTCATCCTGCTACTTTTCGGGCAGAAAGACCCAATTTGGAATACTTCAGGCTAATCAATAAGCTTTGTTGTTGCAGCCAAAGTGCTTTGCAATAGATCTTCTATTACCCAAAAGGATTCCAGAAATGTTACACCGAACCGTTTTCTTTTCTACTCTGCAAACTGACGGGCAATTATTTCGGTGTTAGTGGTGTCCCCTATAGCGCTTGCAGCTGTAAATGCAGCCCCTCCCCTGAGGAGCTACAGGAATAAAACCAATCCAGGCTGGGAGGGGAGAGGAGGGCAGAGAGCAGAGGGGGTTTGCGGGCGATGCTGGCCGGGTGGCAGAGGCAGTTGCAAAGCCAGGGCTCTGCCTCCCCCTGTTGCTTTGCCCACTGGCTCTCGCCCCCTCTCCAGGAGCCCGGTCCAGCTCGGGTGCAATGTCCCCTGAGAGCAGCAGGACTTGCTGCTTACACCAAAGCTGAGTTTCCTTCCTTCATTCAACCAGCAGTGTGCACTTGTGATCAAGGCCAACAGTGTCCTAGGGGGCATTAAGAAGAGCGTGGCCAGCAGGTCAAGGGAGGTTCTCTTCCCCCTCTGCTCTGCCCTGGTGAGGCCACATCTGGAGTATTGTGTCCAGTTCTGGGCTCCCCAGATCAAGAGGGACAGGGATCTTCTGGAGAGAGTCCAGTGGAGGCCACAAAGATGATGAGGGCCTGGAGCATCTCCTGTATGAGTAACGGCTGAGAGAGCTGGGATGCTTCAGCCTGGAGAAGAGCAGACTGAGAGGGGACCTGATCAATGTCTATAAATACCTGAAATGTGTGGGCCAAATGGATGGGCCAGGGCTCTTTTCGGTAGTACCCTGTGAGAGGACAAGGGGCAATGGGCAAAAAATGGAACACCAAAAGTTCCAGACAAACTTAAGGAAAACTTCTTTATGAGAGGGTGTCAGAGCCCTGGAACAGGTTGCCCAGAGAGGCTGTGGAGTCTCCATCTCTGGAGATGTTCAAACCCACCTGGACACTTTCCTGTGCAACCTGGTGTAGGGAACCTGCTTTGGCAGGGGGATTGGAGTGGATGATCTCCTGAGGTCCCTTCCAACCCCTATGATTCTGTGGTTTATTTGCTCTGTTTACCACCACCTTTCTGATGCTGAACAATAGCAACAGAAGCCTCCAGCAAAGCCCTGTTGATAATAGACTGGCCCTGGACTGGGATCACTGACCTGCAAACGTTCAGGCTCCAGAGAAACCACTCCTGCCTGAGTCACTCCATCATGGTGATGCACACACAGACCCTGGATGACTCCAACGCTGCCCACTTCCAGACCAAGGAAATTCGAGAAAGGGTTGACTCATCTCCCACCAAGTCTGAGATGCTGAGGGAGAGAGATGCTCATGGGAGGTGAGGATGGATTAGTCCAGAGCCTGAGCTTCTTGAACGTCCCAGGCCAGTGGTTTCATAAAACAATAAATCAAGAACAAATGACAGCTAAGAGCCTAACCCACATCCTAGGAAGATGCTGGGGATTTTACTATTTACTGCAGCCTAAGCAAACAAGGACAGGCAGGGAAATCAGAAGGTGGTTCTGAAAGGCAACACCTTCTATACCAACCCAAGCACATTTGCAATGGGCATACAAATATATAGTTTATGTTAAAAAAACAGTATCTATTGTGTTGTGGGCATGCAGGTAGAAGTGAGCACTGACCAGATTAGGACTTGGGAAAAAAAAAAAAGCCTTTATTCTGAGGTTCACCATAAAGTTGCAGAAAAGACAGACTCTGCTCCCTTTTGCAGGCAACATATAACAGAGCCCAGACCCAAAACTCAACGAGTGAACCAGGCTGAGGCTCAAGACCCCCAGGTGGGTGCAGATTCCTGGCCTGCTGCTGAATAGCAGGAGAGCGTGGTGTCCCCTTGCTCAGAGCTTGTGGCAGAGCAGCAGCAGGGGTTAACTGCCCTATTAGTGCCATGCTTGGAGGAGAAGCATGCTGGAGCAATATCAGTAAGAGAGCTGCAAACTCCAGGGGCGTGATAGCATCTGCACGTGGGGGGATTTACGCACATAACACCCCTACGTAGGGAATGACATGAGCTTCCTGAAGGCTACGATAGCCCTTCTCCTCCTCTTGCCTGTACATGTAATAATGTTCTTCCCAGAGCTTCAAACCAATTGTTTGCAGCCTTGCTGCTTCTTACATAGCCCACTGGGCTTGATCTCCCCAAGACTTGGCATGAAAGCAGCCAACACCAGGCCAGAGGAGTAAGGCACGCTCTTACACATCTGCCCCTGAGGACAAGGGCTGGGTGAAGCACCACAGCAGGTCCAGCCTTCAGGTCAGCGAGCACTGAGATGCTTCAACTGAGCCTCCATGGTGTCTTCCCCATGGCTCCTTTTGCTTGGGATCCCTCAGGCCACCCCCAGATAAATTCCCAGGGGGTTGTTTAGGGGCTGCTGTCATTTGCCATCTTCCCCACAGACTTCTGCCATATGAGGGAGGTAGGACCCAGGACTCTCAAAAAACAGGGTACCTGGAAGCAGGCTGCCTACAGAAGCCTATTTCCAGGTATTGCTTTATCAAGAAGAGCCCAGCCTGCTTGGAAGCGCTCCTGGGAGTGTGGGACATGCTGCACATACCGGGCACGGTCGCCTTGCACCGGCCAGCAGCACTGCAGGATGCCTGGTCCCAGGACGGAGATGGGGCTGTGCCAACCAGCCCTCCCCAGGCTTGGCTGGGGTGATGCTGACAATTTACTGGCCTGGTAGAGAGGTGCCAGGTGGACATTTGGCACCTCCTGCTACACACGGCATCGGGGCTGGCAGTCTCAGTAAACCTCTTCTGGCTTTGGCTTCTAGGAATAACTTCTTAGAGCTACAAGGTTTTTTTGTGTGAAAACCAAAGGCAGGGCTAATCTGAGTATGAAGCCAGGAAAGCTTAATCCCCTTCCTCTGGAAATGTCCATCCCAGCAAATAAAACTACTTGACCAGTTGCTCTTGATTTATGTTTAGATTGGATCTGAGGAAGAATTTCTTTCCTGAAAGGGTTCTCAGGCACTGGAAGGGGTTGGCCAGGGCAGTGGTGGAGTCCCCATCCCTGGAATGATTGAAGAGTTGTGTAGACATAGTGCTGAGGGACATGGGTTAGTCAGGGACTTGTCAGTGTTGGGTTCATGATTGGACTCAACGATCCTAAAGGTCTTTTCCAATCCAGGCAATTCTGGGATTCTGTGATCCTGTTTGTCACCCAGTATTGGCAGCAAGTACTGCTTACATATACATGACTCAGAAGTGCTCCTGTTCCTTCCAAATTCCCCCCCAAAGATCTGAATCTTTACAGGTTAGGTTACAAAAGCAAGACTCGAACTTCAGGTGAATGATGCTCACACAAACGAGAAGTCATCATTTGCTGATGGACTGGAGGATTAACTCCTCAGATCAAAGTCCAGTTTGGAGCATATTTATGTTCATTTCTCAACTATTCTCAGTTCTTAGGAACTTTTTACAAGCCATAATAAATTAAATATCCCTGTGAAATAAGCACCTGCTATTAACATAGGCTTACAAGACTGGAAGGCAACAGGAGATCCATACCAGTACTCCTGCTTAGGTTTCACCACAGCCAAGTCCGGTGGAAGAAGTGCCTCCCACCTGGCAAGCTCTACTTCCATTACAGACACGGCAGCCTGTGTTTCAGGACTCAGGTCTCCACCCAGTGTAACTCCTGCAGAATCACCAGCTTGTCTTCCAGTTTTTCTCACCTCAGTGACCTCAGGGTATTTTTTGTACATAATAAGCCCACCTTCATCCAAAATCCAAGATGTTCTTGAAAATACTGACTAGCACCGTGCTGAGTAGAAACCCTTCCTCAAGAGATGGTGGTATTTTGACCTGGAACCACAAGATAATCACTGTTTCAGAACAATTTCCCACCCATCCTACGGGGGCTTTTCTCAGATCGCATTTCCTCAGTTCATCAGGGCATGGAACAGCATCAAAAGGCTGACGGATGCCAAGTTGTGTCACATCTAATGGCTCTTCCCTTTCCAAAAGGCGTATCATGTCATCAAAGGCAACTAGGCTGGCATGACATAATTTGAGAATCCCGCTTTATAGCTGGTAGAAACCGAATCCCAGAGAGTCTGTCACTAATGATATATTCCAGGTAATACAGGGTTGAAATCTCCTGGCCCCAGGTCTCAGGCTTAAACTTGAGCGATGTTCTGATTTGCCAACTCTCACAATTTATGAGCTTCGCAATACCTAATAGCTGGCGAGAGGGGGGAAGTAGGCAGGGGGGTTATGGCCACAGCTTCCTGCTCAACTTCATTCTTAAGATCCTGGTTTAAAATAAATAAATAAATAAATCTGGAGGTGCTGAGGGTCTCCAATAATATAAATATGGGCATATCACATTTATCTATCTGTATATAAGCATTTTATCTCAAAACTGGTGTCACTGGTGAGGGCCATCCTTATGCTTTCCAAACCTTTGGGTCTGATAACACCATGTGCAACAAGACATTTCAAGAGAATGAACCAGGGTATCAAAAAGGTACCGTTTTAACAATAAAATAAATAAATGGTCTACAAATTCAGGAGAGTTATTTGGTGAAGCTGTCTTTGGATACAAATTTCCATAAACTTAAAATTAGACTTTTTGGTTAATTTACTAGACTATTGCAGTCTAATCAGTAAAGGTAATGGCTGATTTTTTTAAAAGCCTCTGTATAATTCAAGTTAAAGAAATATTTCACTGACCTAAAAACAAACCCACAAAACTAATACAGAAATGCATTTCTTAAAATCAGCACTTGTAAGACAAGTTTTGTTTTTAAGGAATTCAAGCAAATTCTTTTTACATCCTGGTATAACTCATGCAGGATTTCCAGAGCATCCCCGTGCCTGGCAGCTCCCATCGAGACTGGCAGCAGAAACAATCCCATGCCAGGCTACTCGAGGTCTCAGTTCAACACTGCACCTAAATACACGTCTGCGTACAAACCTGCATTTCAGTGTGGCCATAATTATCATAAGCAAATGGCTCCCAAATGGTTGTCAGCTGAGTTATCACCTTCAGCAAAGGCAGGACAAACCTCAAGGGCTGTGGGAGAGAAGGCAGGCTAAGAAGGAGAGAAGCATTCGTCACACGTTTTGTATTAGCTACCACCTTCAATGCTGGTCCAGGAAAACTCTGAAGCATTTGTTCTCCCAGACAAATCAAACCAACTTGGGGATTTAAACACTCCTTCCCTGGCAGTGTTCAAGGCCAGGCTGGATGAGGCTTTGAGCAACCTGGTCTAGTGGAAGGTGTCCCTGCTGATGGCAGGGGGGTTGGAACTGGATGAGCTTTAAGGACCCTTCCAACCCAAACCATTCTGTGATTCTACGATTTTTATTTGTTGCAACATAACAAGATGCTGCAAGAAGAAAAATCACTGGGCTGCTCAGCTCACTCTGAGTTTTAAAGTTGTGGCCTAAAACAATAATTTGAAAGGGTAATGATGTTTTTCCTCTGGCCCTGACTATAATGGGGCTTGAAATGTTCCAAATGCTTGTATTTTTGCAAAATAAGAAGAAGCAAAAAGAGAAAGATGAGCTAACCTTTATTTTTCAATCCTGACTCAAAGGCAACTTGAACCTCCCAAGATTAGCTGATGTGAACCACTGGGGACCAAAACTCCAGTTCCTAAACATTTGGATTTCCATCTCCCCATCAGTACAATTGAAGTAACAGCACTTCCCTCCCTCACAGGGAGAGGTACAGCCAGGTTGCGATTCACCCAGATGGGATTGCACAGTCGGAATACTGAGGCTAGACCCTACTGATGGAACAGATAATATATTAAAAAATCATATTTAAATAGATATACTATAGTATATACTATGTAATAACTAGTATAAAATAATGCATAATATGTATGATATATAATATACATATTCTTTATAGTGTGTTGTTAGGTTGCTAATAAACTTCCCTCTTACACAGATGAGTTGTCACAGCTGGCCTGGGCTCTCGATCCCCCCGTAAGCTGTGCTAATGCCACCCACCTCCCTGCTCCTGCCCACCTCCTGTACACCGGCCCTGGGGAGGAGCATGAGCAGGGCACAGCAATAGCACTCTGTCTATAAGCCTTCTGCTTCCCGTTGCAATAATGTTTGCCCAACTCTGCTCCTCTCCAGGCCATGGACAGAGAAGGGAAAGTTATTTATGAGCCCTTCTTCTTCACATCTCTCTTCCCCATTGATTTTAGCTGAGTCAGGGGATTGCTCTGCACCAGCGGTGATGGAGCCAAGCCTGGACACTGCTTTAATGCCTGGTAGTGTATTTTAAGAGCAATTGCTTGTGATGCTGCTCCTCCTGAATCCTCCAGCACAGCTCTGCACCCTACAACATGCTCTCCCCTCCTGGGTTCACAGCGATTGTCACTGACCCACCCAATGGAGCTGCCACCACCTTTCTGAGCTGCCACTTGCACCAGCAAATAGATCACATTGACAAATCATGGCCTGGAAAGTCTGCATGGTATGTGGCTTAATTTTCTTTTCCATAATATGAAATCCAATCTGAAATGCACAGATTAGTTTACTAATCTGTGTAAATCCTATTAATAGCACTTACACTGCTGCGCTCCCATTCACATTCTAACAAATCTGTTCAGACTGGGTTGGTTTTCCCTCATCTCCTGCAAGATCTTCACACCTGGTTGTGGTCACGTCTTCACAAAATAGCTGGCCAGGAATGGAAACTTGTGCTTTACAGTCATCTCTCATATTTTAATTCCTGTCCCATGGTCTAACATGTTCTGGATCAAAGCATTAGAGCTGTAAATCACCACGGTGCCATCGAAGCTCAAGGGATTATACAAAGGGTCGCACAGCTTCAGTGGGGAAGGGCACAGCCCGTACCCCTCCTCTCCCTCCGCATCGCTGGGTTCTGCGCCTGCGCCCGCTGCGTTGTGCCCCCCACAACTCCCTCCTGCCCTGGGCACCTTGCCCAAAACCAAGCCCAAACACAAGCAAAGGACCTTCCTGTGGGACAGAGGTGATGGACAGTCTCTGGAGCCATTGGACATGTTCACACCAGCCTCACACACATCCCCTGTCACCGGTGGGGTTAAGGTGGCACTCCTGGCACTGGGGCTTGCACTATCAAAAGGAGCAGCCTCCCTGGCAGCTGTGTGGGCTGCAGTCCCCTGAAGCTCGGTGTGGCCTCTCAGAGAGAAGGCACCCTCTGTTCTGCTATAGAATAAACCATTCTCTATTTGAAATGACAATATTTACTTTTCCTATAGTGGACTTCAGCAGCTTCCTACATCGCAGTCACGGCGAGAGGGGTCAGCACCCGGAACAGGAGAGGAGGAGAGCAGGGCTCACATGCCTGGCTCTGACTTCCTAATCAAGCTGTGCATTAATTAGCTAATCCCCCTCCACCCTGCTGTCCGCCAGCACCTCATTTCATCACTGTCCTGCAGTCTCATCACCGAGCACCTTTCATCACAGCCACAGCCTCAGCCTGTCCCGAGCCATCCACACGTGGCCAGCACCACGCTGTTCCCTTAGGATGAGGAGTTCCTGGTGCCCTTGAGTGCCAAAACCAGCCCTAGGGAAGGGCTCAGGGGTGCAGTCACTCCCGATCTGCCCTTGCAGACTTCAGCACCTGCTAACCCATCCCACCCCGTCTGCTGGACAGAAGAGGGATGCAGGAGGAAAAGGCCCACTGCCAGGCGAGCAGCTCCCTGGATTTACCAGCTGGAAAGCTTTAATGTAGAACAGGAGAACATGGGAACTGTACCCCCCCAAAAAAAATCCTCTCAGGTGAAGGAGGGAAGAAAATCTGGTCTAAATCCTCAGAGGAAGGAATTTGAGTGAAAACTTCACTTATGAAAGTCCACAGTAGGACAAACCCACTCCTGACCTCCCTGCCAAGGGATCCCTGCTCCATGCACGATTCTGCTGGCTGCACAATCCCGGCTGCCCAGCTCTCCCCTCATCTCAGGCCCCAGCAAGGCTCTAAAATCAATAAAAAGTCTGGGTCTGTGGTGCTGAGCCAGGTCCAGCACAGCCCCAACTACATTCTGATGTTTTTTCTACTAGAGAGTTAAGTCAATAGCTTAAAGGATTTGGGGCTCCTCTCTTTCCTTCCTTGGAGCTTAACTGCATCCACTCCCCATCCAAAAGCATATGGATTTTTTCTCATCACTGTAGAAACTTTTTGAGGTCAATACAGCTTCACTCTCTCCTAGTTTCTCCTAAAATGATTTTAAGTTTTTAATTACCTGAATAATTCCTGCTGGTTTGCATGAACGTTAGCCCAGGAATTGTTCACAATTGCTCAGTGTTGTGGAAGAAACGTTTTAATAGTGTTACCCACACTCAATAAATTCTCCCCAAATTCTCTTTAACAAGGGGTTCTTACTTGTTACCTGTGTTAAAGCTTGCCTACGAAGCAGCCATTTGTTTTTAGACCTTTAATCTCTCCATAAAGGTGCCTGTTGTGAGATATTAAAATGCCACAGAGAAAAAAAAAAGGGCCAAAAAAAAAAAAAGGAGGAATTTTTAGAGAGAGCCAACCAGCCAAATACAATATGTGGCCAGACAGAATCAGGAGCGCTGGCTGCAGTACAAACCCAAGAGGCATGAGACAAACCGCCCCAACCACAATGGTAACGGTTCACCAGCAAAAGGAATGTAGAGAACAAAATGGGGGGAAGATCTTGGCCTTCCTCTTCTGCCTTCCCCCCAAAAGACTATCTGACATGGCTGATGTCCCTGCTGCATTCAAATGTGCCAAATAAGGACTTGCTGGCCAGGAAGTTCTGCCTTTGATGTGCCTCATGAAAAGTGATGGCTTCAATACAAAGGGTTGGAGCAGAGGAACAGCCCATCTCAGCCTCTTCACACACCCACCCAGCTCCTTTGTAAAATCAGTGTGATTTCCATTGCCCTTACTGCAGAGCACCATGTACTGGTGGCAATGTCCAGCTCGTGCATGCTCACAGCTAGCCCACCCTCCTCTGTCCTACGCCCATCTTGTCCTTCCCCTTAAATAGCTCTTTCCTCTCAGACGTGTTTATAGGGGACAGTCACATTCCCCTCTCTCACCTCCACCTTCACTGGGCTGCCTAACCAAGCTCTGCCAGAGGTTGCCTCGCAAAGAGTTCCTTCTTTTGTCATCAAAACCTGTATCACATCCCTCCGTGAGCTGAGGTGTAGCACACCCTGGAAGGGCCCCACTGGTTCTGTACACCTCACTACCTGAGGAGCTCATCAGCCACCTCCTCCCTGTTGCTTGCACTCCTTGACCAAACACACAGGAGAGCTCAGCTCACTGTCTGCATAGAGGGTACATCCAAAAGGTGAACCTCACTCACTGCTACTCTTCAAACCCTGCCCAGGGATGGACTCAGGAGCTCCAGCTGCTTGTAGTGGGGCAGTGTCAGGGCTTAACTGCCCCTGCCTGTCCCCAGGCTGGAGGCTGCTGCCTTGGGGAGGTCTTGGCAGAAGTAATGGTGTGCCCCCTCCATGGTCACCACAGAGTACCTCCTAGTGTGCTAATTTACTAGCTGGTGATCTCATTTAGTACATCAGGTTACAAATGCAGTTGCTAGACTTCATTCTCATGCCTTTGCATCATCTCAAAGATCTTTTGAAAGGATGGGATGAACAGGCAGGAGAAGTCACCTTTTAAACCTCATGAAGGCTAGTAGGTGGGTTAAAAGCCTAGATCACAAAGAGTTTTCCAGCCTGGCTTATCTTAGCATTTGGCTTCAGAAATTCAAGGTTTAGTTTCCATTAAAAAGTTTGGTGTTGATTACTGCAACTCACAGCAGCATCTTGTGCTTCCACCCAGCACTTGACAGGGAGGTGCAGTGGTGCTTCATGGTCCGGGGGCACAGCTCCTGGGAGGTGGTGGTGTTGCAGGGAACATCAGCATCACCTGGTGTAGGTGTGCTCAGGGGCAAGTGACAATTTCCACCAGACCAGCCCTGAAAAAATTATTTTTCACTTACCTGGAGTATAAGCTTTCAATCATGGAACAGCCTCTCCTCCTTCTCCAATGCTGAGTTACAGAGTTTTTAGGGAAACCTCCCTGTGTCACAGTGATAAAATTCACTTTCAAATTAATTTTAATAAATTAATTTAAAATGGGCTCCTGTGTAAAGGATCACAAGTCCTGGCCTTTGGTAATTCCATGTATAAACACAGAAGTAAGCTGCCAACACACTCCTCAAAGGCAGCCTGCAGCTCCACCAGTCCTGCTGGGGTTTGGGTGCTTGGAAAGAAGTTATAGGGGTGCCAGCAGCTGCCATGACCACGTTGTCTTTAAAGCACAGGGATGCTTTGGAAAGCAATCGTGATAATTAATAATAATAATAATAATAATAATAATAATAATAATAATAATAATAATAATAATAATAATAATAATAATAATAATACAACCAAAATCTTTCATGTCGCCCTCTTGCTCAGCCAAACAGCTTCTCCAGGCACCCACCCTACTGCATGTAGTAATGAAGATAAGTTTCTACTATCCCGACCTTACCTCAGGAAGTGGAACCCCAAGTGGGCTCACAGATGTGCTCTGGGAGTAACTGGAATCACCAAAAAGCTCCCAGAACTGAAGGAACTTCACTTGGTATGAAAAGAGCTGAAGAAAAGGGAAGGAGGGAAAAATACAGCCAGTAGATTAGACACTGTGATCGGATCCACTCGAGGCACAAAGGACATTAAACAGAACTGAAATTCAATTTCAGAGACAGCAAACCTGTATGAAATCGGCCTACAGGATTGCCTGCGCCAGAGTATCACAGAGGCCAAGATCTTGTCATAAGAAGTTTAGAAATACACATATATACACAGAGACACATCAATATATGCACCTACACACAGGTATGTACATACACCCATGGACTCGGGGCTGGAAAGGACTCGACAACACCATTCAGACTTTCCCCCAAGACAGGATCAAATACATGTCAGTATTTTCTGACAGATGTTTGTCTAGACCTGTTTTTCACAGAGAATCTCCCACCTCCCCAGGCAATTTTTTCCAACGCTTCCTTTTCTTCTTCAGCTCTACACACGCACAGGTATATTTATCTCAGAGGGCGAGCGGAGCAGTCTCTGATGACTTGCACATCAAAAGGCTTGTTAACTCCTTTCTCATGGCAAGATCTTTATTGCAAATGATGTATGAGCCTGAAAGATCCCAACCTGACCTGAGATGACAGGCTGAGGAGCTTGGGGGACCTGCAGATGGGGTAAGGGGGGCACATGAGAAAGGAGGGGGAAATTCATTCCTTTCCTTATTAACCCATCCCATGCGATCTGCTGATAAAAGAGAGACCAACTTTTGTACACTCCATTTTTAGACTCAAACATTAACTTCCTAAGGTTTAGGTAAAATAAAGACACTTTTGGCTTCCTCAGAAGAGGTGCTGTCCTGTCAAACTGAAGTAAGGCAAAGGAGGGGATGAGGAATGAGGCTGCGCAGCTGGAATATGCAAATAGCAGGATGGTGAGTAGCACTTTTCCAGCCGGTCTTGGATATCTATTACCTCCACTTTTGGACTGACAATGCACCAAATGTTTCATTGCCTGGGGCCTTACAAAGCCGACTGGCTTTTGTAGCTGAAAGCACTAATGTAGAAAGGCAATTGGGAATTAATTATTTAATGTGGTTCTCATTGGTAGAAAGCTTCTACCCCTCCTGCATCTCAGCTACCATTATACATATGTTGCTTTCTTCAGACTACAGTGATTAGACAGCAGCGGAAAATTATGGCTAAATCCCATTCCCACTTGCAATGAACTCCATTTAAATCGACAGATTTGCACTCAATAACTAAGAGGGCAGTTTAGCCCCGTGCTAGGAAAACATTGTGACAAAACCCATAGACAGAGCTCAGCATCTCCATTTCTGAAAATGAGCCGTCTCATACCTCTGCTCCCAACCCCACTCTTTGACAGGCAGCAGCAGACTAACCCTATTTAAAAATTAAAATCCACACAAGTAGCCCTATTAGTAGGAAACCGGAACGAGCTCCCTTTAATGTGGCTGTGGGGCTGCCTCGCTGGAGCAGGCAGAAAGGTGTATCCTGACTCCGCACTGCATGTTGGTTCAGCTCCAGCTTCTCGGGGATTCTCCAGATAAGCATCTATTTCATTCAGAGCCTTTTTAGTGATGACCTGTGTAGAAGCAAACTGTCCTTTTGAAGCTCTCTCTGCAACAGCTGCATGCCAGAAACTCCCATGAAAGTTACTTTAAAAGCTTAAGAATCACGCCCCATGTATTTAAAAAACAAAGTTTGCAAAGTAAGATTCTGTAGCAGGGCTGAGAATGGGGCATGAACTTCTTCATGGTAACTTCTTCCCCACAGTTGCCACCTCCAAATCATCCCAGATGAAGCCCCGACAGGATCCCACCAAAATTCAACGTAGCAAATTACACCAGGAATTAATTTAATGTAACGTGTTGTACATTTCCAAACACAAAATACACTGGGTTTGCTTTTTTTTTCCGGCTCTTCAGATGAAAGAAATACGGCTCTACAGATGTGCTTATCTAAGATCCAGTGGCATGAAACCTGAAATACCCCAGCAAGATTTGAGAGCGAGAAGTTTTAATCACCATGGAAGCACAACACTTTTGAAGGTCTATGAAATTATATACCCAGGTCTGAGAAGGGTAAACTTATCCGTCTGGGCAGATCTGCTGATAAAGAGAGACAACTCATTTTCTCCTGGAAAGCTGCATTATATGTTGTTTGAAATAATAATCAGTTGTTAGAGACAGGTTTATGCTGGAAAAGAAAGAAGGAAAACAGAGCAGGGAGAGATGTTCTGTAAGGGAAAAGGAAAGGCAGCGTGAAAGTGTTCCCTTCGTTTCAGTGATTCCCTGTAAATTCAGGAGGCAGAAGAGACGACGGGCTGAGTGAGCATCTCCCAGGGCCAGACAGAGCGAGGCTGGCGACGCTGGAGGCATATGGAGACCCACCCAGGGCGCAGACAGAGCCGAGGACCCCCAGACCTCGGCTTACGCAAGGTGACCTTTCCCCTCTCTAAAATTTCAAAGCTGGCGTTGCCGGCGCTGAGCAGACTGTGTGCCATATGTAACGTGACCTCAGCGCCGCTCTGCCAAGCCACTGATGGCATCACTAATGAGAGGTGAAAGGTCCCTTTCTCGCTGCTCACTCACAAACCCACCAAGGCGGTGGGTGCAGGATGGGCCCCCCCAAACCCTTTATCCCACCCACTGCCCCACTGCAGGGCCCCGAAATCACACGTGTGCCCACCCCATGGGCTGGTGGTACCTCTTCCCTTGGCCCAGCCACAACCAGCACAGTCCCCTGGCAATGGAAATATTTGTTCCATGCCCGACTGCAAAGGGTGTAGGGTCCTGGTGTCACCGCTGCCACCCTGCCAGCCCTGGGCAGCCCCCCGGGGTGAGTTATGCCCCCAGCAGCAGCTGGGGTGGGAGATGGAGATGGGCTTGGAGATGGTGCGGGATGGGGAATGAGATACAGGGAAAAGGGAGGGGTTTGCACCCCTCCATCACACCACAGGGGCAGAGATGGGGTGGCTGGGCATCGGCGGGGGCTCTGTGGGAGGATGAGGGACACCTTGGTCACCCAGGGTGGGCAGAGTGGTTGGGGGGAGGGGGGGAAAGAACCTTCCAAATCGGCCCTTTTTCCCCCGATTTTTAAAAAATTAATAATAATTAATATATTTTAAATTAAAAATAATTTAAATTTATTTCTTTCAGCTTCTTGCACAAAACCCAAAAACTCTGTTGCAGAACAAATCAACCACCACACTCCCTCTTTTTTTCCTTTTTTAAATTCTCTTTTTCTTTTTCTTTTGTTTTTTTCCCCCGAAAACAGGGAGTTTGGAGGGTTTTTTGCAGGTTTCCCGGTATCCAGCGCCCCCCGCCTTAGCCACCGCCTAAGGAACGGATGGAAGGGACCCACTCGCAGGCCGCTCCTGAGCACCCGGCTTCCTGCCCCGGACACGCGTGGGGGAGAGCCTTGTGCGTGCGGGTGGGTGTCACTGATACGCGTGGGTGGTACACGCGTGGGTGGGTGCGGGCACACAGGGCTGTGGGAGTGTTCTCATGGCTGGGTGTGTGTGTACACGGGTGTATGCCCACACGTGAGTGGGTGTGTGCACAGGGGGAACGGGCGTGCGCGCAGGGGTGTGCAGCCAGGGATGTGCACGCCCACGAGCGTCTGTGCACAGGGCGGGGGCGGGGGAACACACGCACATTCGGGGGTGAGTGCGCGCACACGTGGGTGGGGGGGTGCTTACGAGTGGGTGTTGGAGTCTCAGCAGGCAGGGGGCACAGAGGTGTGTGCGCGCACGTCGGTGGTGGGTGCACATGGGGGTGTGTGCGAGGGGGCAGCTGGGTGCCCACTAGCGTGCGCGCACACGCGTGGGTGTTGCAGTGTGGGCCCGGGGGCTGCAGTGCCGCTGCCCCGGGGTCCCCCCACCCGCCGCCTCCTCCCGCACCAAAGGGCCCCTTTCCCCCAAAAGCGCGTAGACTTCCGCGGGCCGCCCCTCCGCGCCTGCGTTTTGTCCCGCGGGCGCGGAGCAGGAGGAGAGCGTCGTTGGGTTGTTTCAGTTTGGCGAATGACTCACTTGTGGTATCTGTGACACTGCTGAGGGACAGCGAGGACCCCATCCCCCGCACACGCAGTACACTGATCCCACCCGCGGCCGTGCTCCTGCCTCCCCACGCAAGGCCAAGCCCCGCGGGTTGGCTGCGTTTAAGCCTCGCTGCTTTTCTTCCGGAGATTATTTTTTACATCGCACCCCGGCGCAGAGAAATTAAATTATTCGTTTCAACTACTTATTCCGCCCGCCCACTCCGGAACACCCTCACTTCATGGGAGCTCAGACAAAGCTACCCACGCGTGTCGGGTTGCGCTGGGGTATATTCGGCTGCCAGCGACAGCTAGGGGATGGGTGGCTGCAGAGGGGGCAGCCGGGACGTGTTTTTCTCCCACGGAGGAGCCGTGTCTCGGGGGAACCTCCCGCCGGTGCGGGGAAGCCGGTGCTGCGGGGAAGGAGCGATCGATCCCGCAGCCGCTCAAGCGCCCACCACCGTGGCAGCAGCCTAATTCGAGCTGCATTATCTTATTAAAAAAAAAAAAAAAAAAAAAGGCCAGAAATGGCAATTATCATTGTCTTGGGTTACGGCAAATGCCATTATGCTGAGAAACGGGAAGGAAAACAATGCCGCGAAAATGCGAATCGCCTTGCTAATAACGCGCCGCTGCTGCGCGGTCCCTGCGCGCCCGCGGGAGGCTCCCACCCTCCCGGCGTGGGGGTCCCACCCCCCGCTTGGGGCACAGCCCACCCGCCCGGCGGCACTGAGGGGTTTGGGGAGGTGTGAGCGGATGGGGATGGGTCTCCCCTTTGCGTGGGGGGACAGCAACTGATGGGGGGGAGCTGCACACTCCGGTGGGTGTGTGGGTACCCGGGGGTCGTGTCACGCACACGGACACGACCACGCAGGGGAGATGCAGCGTAGGCGGTGCCGGCTGGAAGGCAAAGCCGGCAGGCTTCCGTGCAGAAAAGGAGTTAAACCCGGCCGTTGTCCTTTGATTTAGGAAACGGCTCATCCAATTCAGTTCCAGATTATTCAGGGGCAGACTGCCTCGCTCGCTCCCTCTCTCCCCACACCAGCCCAAACATCTTGAAGTAATCAGCAGCTGAGAACGGAGACGTCCCCCTGGCATCTCAGGTTAAAGAAGGAGGTCCAGGAAAATGTGGTAGAGCCATTACAAGAAACCTGAGATGCATTCATCAGAGACTCCAATTGCCATCGCATTAGGATTGATTAGAGACCAGCAGTACCGTAATGACCCGGAAAGCGGGGCATACGGGGATTATTAATATCAGACTTCTTAAAAAAAAAAAAAAAAAAAAAAAAAAGGGAGAAAAAGAAGGAAGGAGGAGGGAAAATTTAAAAAACAAAAGCGCATCGCGGGGCTGCTGCTTGAATGCAGACTTACCTGAGGAGCACAGGCACCGGCCAGTCGCACAGACGGTACTTTATCTAACTTCTGGGGAAGAAAAATCAAACAAACATGGAAAAAAAACCCCACTTCTAGACCCCCTGAGATCGCCCACTCCCACGCACGGCTCGCAGCGAGCCCCCTACCCCGCAGGCGGTGTCTCGAGGGGATCCGGCCGGGGGTCCCGGCCCGCTCCCGGGCTCACCCACCCGCTAGTCCCCAGGCCGGCGACAACAAGGACAAGTTAAGGAGCCTCCAAGGAGAAGCGAGGAGACCTCGGTGGTTCGTCTCCTTCTCAGTTCCCTGCGCCAAAACAAATCAGCCCCTCCTGGTCTCAGTTTAAATGTAGCTCACTGGATAATTAACTCCATCTTTCCAGCCCTGCTTTAACTGTTTATTTAGTGTCACCCCGTATTACCATCACTAGCACTTTCCTCTGAACAGGAGGAGCTGGAGGGTTTCACCTCCCAAAAGGAAATTCTTCGTAGCTTAAAAGAATCAGCATCCAGGAGGGACATTAGCGAGCAGGAAAGGGGGGAGAATGGCGGGGGGGAGTAGGGGTCCCACGACAAAAGCAGGAGAAAATAAGGGTGTGGGGGGACAGGGATAGAAAGACGTATCGGCCCTCGGAGAGGAAAAAAACAAAACAAAAACAAAACAAACAAACTAAAACAGAAAAACAACGCGTGATCACCCCTAATCCTTTGAAAAATGTCCCGGTAAGTGCGCGAAGAAAGAGCCCTTTGTGCCCTGGGGATCGCCCCGGCCACGCCGGGAAGGCCTCATCCTGCCCCGTCCTCCCCGGCAGCCCCGGCCCGGCCTGACCCCGCTCGGTGCGGGGGGGACCCCGCCGCTGGGCACCCCCGGGGGATGAGGGACGGGGGGGGAGAGACCCCCGGCAGGGACACGGCCCCCGCCCTACCGACACCGACTTTGTTTTTACAGGTGTCTGGAGGGCAATTTACTAACAAGTAATTAAAGGTTGCACCGGTTTGCAGGCGCGTCGGGCCAAAGGCTCCTGCAAGAGAAGAAGGATGCATATGGAGAGGGGCTTGTCCTTCCTCATTAAAAAAATAGAATAATAAAGGGGGAAGCGGGGGGGAACGAAAGCAAATACAAATCCTGTATTGTTTGGGAATAAGCCGGGGAGCTGGCTGGCTCCCCCGCGCCCGCATTCGGCAGGGAAGGCAGCGCGGATCCGGTATCACGTTGCAGATCCTCACTCCAGATAACGAAACGCGATCTATTTTTCAGAACAGCAAGTGGATGGGAAAGGAACCCTCTACAACACAAACCTCATTGACTTAATGGGTCGGTTTTGGATTTCGCCTTCGAAAGGTTCGGAAAAGCGGCAGCGTTGTGTGTCCGTGCCCTGCCAGCCTCCAGCCTCGCTTATCATCACGCCGAGACAGGGCTCTGGGAGAAAGAAAAAAAAACATATTAAAAAAATGTCTCTGATTTTTATTTTGTCGCCCTATTTGTTTCCTACAGACCCTCACTCTTAAAGAAAAAAAAAAGTATTTTCCGTTGGGGAAAAGCTTTATTTCTATGATCGAGGGGGAAAGGGGAATTGTGTTCGGGTAAATTTTTTTCTGCTTTGTTTTTGTTTTCTGGTGAAATCGAGGAAAAACCCGCAGAGCGTTGCGTGGGATCCATCTTCATCCCCGCTCTGCGTCATATAACGCTACATCGAATAAATAAGCGAATAAATGAATTTCCCGCACAAACGCAGCCGATCGATGCTCCAACAAACGGAACGAGGCGCGGAGGCCCCCGCGGCCGCTCGCCGGCCCCCGCATCCGCCTTCTCTCCGCGGGCGCGGAGGTGCCAGGCCCCGGCGGCAGAGGAAACCGGGCGGGGGAGATGGTGTGAAGCCAAGCGCTGTGCCCGGGGTGCAAGCGGGGAGAGCCCGCAGGGCTGCTCCTGCTCCACCGAAAAATAAAAGACAGCGAAGCCGCCGGTGGCCGCTCCGCGCCGTTGTGTTGTTATTTGGTTATTTAGTTCTTTGCATCTGCATTATTATTTATTTTTTGGAGCCCCTCGAAACTATTTTTTTCTGGGTGATTTTAAAGGACTAAATGGGATGAGGTGGTTTGGGAATTAATTTACCTGTTTTGGTGATTTAAAGTGCAAAATTTCCAATTTTTAGGAAAACCAAACCCGGGCAATAATGAACATTCACGCTGAGCGGTTCGGGGCTGCAGTGTGTAACTATCTCCCACCACTGTGCAACTCCTAGCAGTGTGTAACTCCCAGGTAGAGCCCGACGAGTCTGTCCTCTCCTTGTGTGAATTTTGGTGACAGAGAAGAATCAAGTCCCACTCGGAAATGGCGGGGAAACGTCAGCTCAGCCCTCGCCCGTTCCTGTCAGCTCCGCCGCCGGCCGCGCCGGGATCATTTGCTTATTCCCAGCAATAGCGGTGTTTGTTTTGGTCGGCCTTTTAAAGGGGGGGGAAAAAAGGGGGAAAAAAAAGAGAGAGAGAGAGAAATGTGAGGGCAAGAGAGGACCGCTCTCGTTAAAATAGCAAGGAGCTTCCCCAGCCCTGCTTTGCATTTCTCTCCTCCTCATCCTGAAGGTTTAAACCCTTAGGTCCGTGCCTTTCTCAAACTGAGCACCTTACTAGAAAGAAAAAAAAGTAATTAAAGATTAATAACAATAAAAGGGAGGGATGGAGGAGCCCATCTCCTGCGCTGGACAGGGCACTGCTCCTCCAGGACGCGGCCGCGGGCGGCTGCGAGCCCATGCGTTATAATTCTGCGCACTTGCTCCAGACTTTAGGGTATTAGTTGATTTTAGAGCCGGGTTTAAGGCTCCGTTCCGGTCCCCACACAGCTGCCTTGTCAATAAGGATCTGTTCCAAGCAGACATTCCTTCTGGGAGGACATTGCAGCTCTTTAAGACTTCATCTGCAACATCATAAGTACTAAAATAAAATGGCAAGGGAAAATTACCAGACACATGGTCATGGGATATAGAAGCGCCCTGACTCCAGCGTACACAGTAAAGTCACGGTAAAGACTGGGTGGCAGGGGCTTATTTTAAACAGCCCCCAGACGCGAAGTACATGGGAAGAAAACAATCCGGATTTAGGAAAATATCGGGAACGGCCTTTCCCGTATTGTATGGAGCGGAGGGGAGCGGGCAGAGGCTGCGGGCAGGGAGCGGGCAGCGGGAGCGGCCCCGGCTGGGAGCTCTTCTCCGCCTCGGCCACAAACGTGCTGCTCTTAACTTGGAGCATTGAAAAGTCAAATAAATCCGAGTGTCTTCAGTGAAGACAAACAGGTTTTGAAGAGCCTCTCGATGGTTATTAGCACCCGCGGAGGGAACTCGTTCTTAAATCAGAAGCGTTCAGGAGCGTGTTTAAAATACTGCTTTCGACTTATCTAATCAAAGATAAATAGAGTCATAAAGACACCCTCTCCCCACCGCTCCTGCCCTTATCTCACCGCATTGTCCTCATCTCCCAGCTCGTCCCGGCTACTGACGGTAGATTAGCTTTGCTTAGGGGAGCCTAATTGTTTTCTAATTTTTTTAAATAATTGCTTTTGAACGAGGTGTGCAAATGAGGATTAGGCTAATTAAAGCACCGCCGGTCGGTGCAGTTTGGCTTCCTCGGGGGCTCCGTTGGGCCGCTCCCCCCCCCGGGAGGCCCCCCCGGGGCCAAGCGGGGCAGAGCGGTGGGGAGGAGGAGGAGGGGGCGCACGGGTATTATTGAGCTATTCCCTAAAGCATTATTTATTCATCCCCAGCATTAATGTAATTAAATACGGGCTGGCTTGGCGACGGGGGGCGGCAGGAGTTTGGGGGGGTGAGGGGAGGGAGAAGAAAGGAAGAGTAGAAGAAGGACAGAAAGAAGGACAAAGTCCGCCGGGAGCAGCTTCCCCAGGGATGCGCCCAGGGGTGCGGGGCGGCGGGGCTCCCCCCGCAGCCGCCTGGGCCGAGGTCGGGGCCGCACCCGCGCAGAGGCGGCGGCGGGAAGCGCAGCCGCGGCGGCGGGGTCCGGGGCCGGGTCCCCGCCGGCAGGCCCCGCCCGCCCGTGCCGAGGCTCTGCCCGCCGGGCCGGGCTGGGCCCTGGCTGGGCTGGGCTGGGCCGGGCCGGGCCCGCCGCGGCGGGGGCCGAGCCGCGGGCGCCCAATCAGCGCGGCGCGGGGGCTCGGGCACTTTAAGCGCGGCGGCGGCGGAGTGGGGACAAAGTTCCCCCCGGCGCCGCGACGAGCATCCCCGCTCGCCCGACCCAACGCCCCCAGCTGCCGCCGCCGCGCCTCCCCGCTCTGGGGCCAGGACCGGCACCGGGCCCGGCGGGCGGCTCCTCCCCGCCCCTCCGCCGCCGCGCTCCCGCGGGGTGCCCGCCACCGCCGCCGCCTCCTGCTCCTCCCGCCGCCGCCGCCGCGCCCGGCCATGTCGATGCTGCCGTCGTTTGGCTTCACGCAGGAGCAGGTCGCCTGCGTCTGCGAGGTGCTGCAGCAAGGGGGGAACCTGGAGAGGTTGGGCCGGTTCCTCTGGTCGCTACCGGCCTGCGACCACCTGCACAAGAACGAGAGCGTCCTGAAGGCCAAGGCGGTGGTGGCCTTCCACCGCGGCAACTTCCGCGAGCTCTACAAGATCCTGGAGAGTCATCAGTTCTCCCCTCACAACCACCCCAAGCTGCAGCAGCTCTGGCTGAAGGCTCACTACGTGGAAGCCGAGAAATTGCGGGGCAGACCTTTGGGCGCCGTCGGCAAATACCGCGTCCGCCGAAAATTCCCTTTGCCCCGCACGATTTGGGACGGGGAGGAAACCAGTTATTGCTTCAAGGAGAAATCCCGGGGCGTGCTGCGGGAATGGTACGCCCACAACCCCTACCCGTCCCCCCGGGAGAAGCGGGAGTTGGCGGAAGCCACCGGTCTCACCACCACCCAGGTCAGCAACTGGTTCAAGAACCGGAGGCAACGGGACCGAGCAGCGGAGGCGAAGGAAAGGTACTTGCCACCCCCTCTCCACCCCCCACCCCCTCCGTTTCATTCCCCCCCCCCCTTTTTTTCTTCCAGCTGCCGAGGGAGCAGCGAAAATATTTTACTCCCTACAATTTTTTTCTGAACCGCGTTGCATTTCCCCCCCGCTCCGTGGAAACCCAAGTGGGTTTTCCACCCGAGATCTACCGTTCCCCGATCCCACCTGCGACTTTGGTCTTGCGGGGGGGAACAAGGAGCCCCTCACTGGTTTCTCCAGGCCGCTCCGCCGCCTTTGTTTGCTGCCTCCTGCCCCGAGGAAACCGGGAACGACGCGGTCCCGGAGCCTCCGGAGAAGCGGTCGCGATGCGGGTTGGGTATTGCCGGGAATCGGGCAGGGTATCTCGGAAGGCCGGAGGAGGAGAGAGATGCAGCCCCGGAGGGGAAAGGAGAGGAAGCGGAGGGAGAACGGGATGGGGACGCAATGGCCGGGCCGAGCCACCGCCCCGCACCGAGGCCACCTCGGGCGGCGCCGCCGGCGCCGCCGGGGTGGCCTCGGTGCGGGGCGGTGGCTCGGCCCGGAGAAGCGGACATCCACGGAGGGTATCACCCCACTTTTTCTCTCCTCCAGCAACCTCCCCACCGAGCCTCCTAGAGAAAATCTAGCACCCTGCTCGTCCTTGGGCCGCGCTTTCATTTTTAATTAAAAAAGAGGAAAAAAATAATCCCCATAAAAAAACCCTCCTCCTCCAACTTTTCCTTCTCACCTAAATTATCGGTCGGTGCGGTTTACACCTATTTATAGAAGAGGAAAAAGAAATGGGGACGGTCTTTTATGAAAATATTATGCTTTTTTTTTTATCTGGGGAAAGGCAGCTGCGCCCACAATGAAATAAACTGCAAAAGATTTACTGAGGACATTAACCCAGCTCCCATTCCGCCCGCTCTAACATCCCCGTTATATTTTCTTGCCTTTCTGCAGGGAGAACACAGAAAACAACAACGCGGCCACCAACAAACCGAACCAACTCTCACCTCTGGATGGGAGCAAACCCCTCATGTCCAGCTCCGAGGAAGAATTTTCTCCTCCCCAAAGCCCGGATCAGAACTCGGTCCTGCTCTTGCAGGGGAATCTCAGCCACACCAGGAGCTCTGGCTATTCCTTGAGCGGCTTAGCCACATCCCAGACCCCTCACAGCCTCCAAGGCCACCAGCTCCAGGACTCGCTGCTGGGACCCCTCACGTCCAGCCTGGTGGATCTGGGATCCTAAAGGCCCGCGGCGGGTGGATGGAGGATCGGGAGAGGAGGTTCTTTTTGGGGACAGAGGCTCTGGGTTGTACATAGAGGACAGCACCCGGTTTTACAGCTCACCGGCTGATCTTGACCGGACTCTCGGCTCTTTCACACAACCCCAGATTAGCTTCTGGTCCAGTTCTCCCCCAGCATCTCCCACTATCACCATGATTTTTATTTTATTTTATTTTTTTCCACGTAGCCAAACGCAGAGAGCGGCAGAAACCCTCAGCCCTTCGAGTTCAAATGTGCTGGTCCCAGCGGGAATTACAAAAAAAAAAAAAAAGATTTAAAAAATTGAAAAAAATAATAATTAAAAAAACCCAACCCAGCTGGATCCGATTCCACCCAAAGAAGCCCCGGTCCTGCAGGTGCGGTGGGACAGGGGAGGCCGGTGCGTCCCGGCTGTACCCGGCCGGGTCCCCACGGGGCCAGCAAGGAGCTGGGATGGGGACAGGGAGAGCAAACGGCTATACCGAGCCCTATGCTGTAGCGGGAGCAGAGGGCGGAAGGTCCGTTTCCATTTTTCATATTTAGCCTTGCCAGAAAGATTTCGATGTTTTGGGGTTTTTTAAAGTAAAAAAAAAAAAGAAAAGAAAAGAAAAGAAAAAAGGGCAAGAGCTGCAGTATGAGGTTTTTAACAAGTGCCTGTGTCTTACCGTGGCTGTGCGAGGTGGGGAGAGAGCGAGCTCTCGGGGCCCGCGTCCTCTCGGCTTCCTGCTCCTCGGTGGTGAAATACATTGTTGTGGCTAAAAATTAGGAGAATAATAATGTTAATAATAATAATAATAAAAGTCGACAGCTGTTTCCTCCCGAACGAGCGTTTCTCAGGCTGCCCCGTCAGCTCCACGCTGCCTTCTCCCGTCTGTCCCGGCTCGCCGCCCTCCTCCTCCGGCTCGCAGGGAGCCCGCGGACGACGCTGTCTGTCTCGAGTATTTGTTACCAAAAAATCGCATGTGCTTTCAGGTTTATTTTCTATTGTACCTAAACAGTCTAAATTAAACATCGCTGATGGCAGAACACCCAGGCTGCGCTTTTCTTTGCAGGGGCGAGCCCCTGCCCCTCTGCCCACGCTTACCCCGCACCCGATGGGCTGCATAGGAGGCGCTTCGGGGCTGCGGGGGGAGTCGGTGCCTTCGTTACTGGGGACAGAAGGGGAAAGGGTACCCGCCAGAGGGATTTGCGTGGGGACTCCCGGTCGGAGCCGGGCACCCGGCAGGGCAGGAGCAGTTCGCCCTTGCCGTCCGCTCCGTCGGGGCCTCGCTGGTGCCGGTCCCCCTGTTCGCGTTTTGCATCATTAAGTGCGTGTTTATTTAAGTCGCAGCCGTGTTTGTTCTCGGGGTCTTGGGCCATGGAGAAATGTCACCCTCTGCAGGAGGGTCCTTCCCGGCCGGAGCGCTCCGTGTCCCTCCGGTTCGCTCCCCAAACGGACCCGCCGCTTCCTGCACCCGGACACGCTCCAGAGTCCCCCGCGGACCCCCCAACTCGTGCCGGGTCGGGGCGGTGGATCCGTGTTCCCCCTTGCCGTCCTCGGCTGCGGGGGATCCGAGGGCCGGTGTCTGCGCTGCTGGGAGTTTCCCACCGGCCTGGCCCCGGCCGCCCCCTCGGGCGCCCACCCCAGATCCCGCCAGGATTCCTGCCCCACCACCCTACGGGTGGACACGGCCGGGGCAGTGGGAGACCCCCCGTCCCGTCCCCCCGGCAGGGCCCAGAGCGACTCCGTGGGAGCAGAGCGCGCAAATTCCGCGCTTGGGCTCGCAAACTGCGCAATTGGGCGCGCAACTGTCTGCACTCTCCCACGACCGGGAGTGGAGCCGGGGCACAGCCCGACGTCGGGTGGGGACACGGAGCCCCTCTCCGTGAGCAGCGACCCCGGTTCCCCGGGAAGGGCCTGCGCGCCCCCGGGGATCCTGGGGGACGGGACGGTCCGTGCCCCCCGGTCCAGCCTCGCCCTCTGCCCCATCGGGGACCCTCATCGCCCTTCCCGGGGACTCACCCTGCCCCGCCGTGATCCGCCACCAAGCCGCGCAGCCCCCACAGCCCCTCAAGCAGAAAAGGGAGGAACCCCCAGGGAAATGAGGGCGATTTTTAGGGTGAGCAGCCGCGGGCTCTGCGCCCCGAGGGTGGATAAGCTCCAGCTCCGTTTTGGTTTGTTTTTTGTTGTTGGGTTTTTTCTGTTTTTTTTTTCCAAGCCACGGGCTTGGTGAAGAGGAAGGATAAATATTGCCCCGGGCTCCAGCCCTGCGCGGCGGGAAAGCCAAGCTGAGACCAAACCCGGGGCTATTTTCAGAGCAAACAGCGCAGAGGCGCTTCCTGCGCACAGGCAGCAGCAGGGCTGACTTTCGCGGAGGGAGTGAGTGGGAAGCTGCCAGGAGGGGGGTCCCTCTCGCCCAAAACTCTCCTCCCCAGCGCAGACATGTGGGCTGGGGCTGCTGTCGGGCCCGACGGTTGCGGAGCAGGACCGCGCAGCACCACGCAGAGCCCTGCCCACGACTCGACCCTCCATTTCCCTAACAGGGAGAGGGAGGAGGGTGCCAACGGGCGGATGGTGACAAGGAGGGATGGAGGATGCTGGAAATAACCCCCCGGCTGGGGAAGGGGCTGGCCGGCAGGTAGGAGCAGGGAGGCCCCGGGGCTGAGCCAGGCACAGGTTGCTGAGCTCTGCTCGATTAAGCTTGACCTCGCAGCGAGCTTTTCACAGCAAAGCCAACCTGGGGAGGCAGCCCGGGGCTGTTCCTCACCTCGCTCTGCTTTGTATTTCCACCGGCAGGAAGGAGTTAATTCGCCCCCCACCCCCGCTCCCCGCTCACCCCCCAGGACAGATCTCACACTGTGTCCAGGTCAGCCAAAAAAAGGGGAGGAAATGGAGAACAGCGGAATGATTAATTCTACCTGCTTTTCCCATGAGTGATCACCTGCTTTCGGGGTCATGAATAGCAGGTAGCTCTCCCCGTCTCCAGCTCTGAGAGGCTCATTTGTTTGGTGACAGCTGAGTGACAAGACCTGAAATCCGAGCCCTCAACTTTGCCTGATGTGTGGATAAAACCCTGGATGTTCCCTCAAACATTTCAGGAAATGAAAGTTGTAACGCGATCCCTTGTGCGCCCACATCTCCCCCAGCAACACACAAAAACTCAAAGGAACCTTCTCGGATTAAATTCAGCCTGGAGAGGATGGAAGGAAAATGGAGAGCAGGCTGAGAAAGCTGGAACTGGCAGGCTTTTCTTCAGCACTTATTGGAAATGTCTGTCCAAACCAGGGATTTAGAAAGGTCACCTCTACCGTGAGCGCCTCTTCCTCCGGCACAGTCAGACGGGCAGCCCCTTTCTCCCCACCCAACCTCCGTGTTGGGGGCAGCCAGGAGGGAGAGGGGGTTACACTTAGATTCCCTGAGCAGGAAATTCAGTGTATAAAAATAAATGCCCGAGGAGAAAGCCAGCCCCTGTCCTCTCTCCTCTTTTCATTTCCTGGGTCCCATGGAGCCAATGTTGTCCTGTGCACGAGCCACACGTCTGTGCTGCCCCTGCCCCACTGCCCAGCTCCCCTTCCCCACTGCCTCCAGCCCTGCTTTCGGTCCCCACAACCCTGGGCCATGTGCTGGCAAATCCTCCACAGAGGCCCATGGTGAAGAGCCGATGCTTGCTCAGCCGATGGATTTAAATGCGACATTTCTAGGCCTGGCTACCTAAAGCTCGTGCATCCCCAACTCCAAGGCCAGGATCCTAGAGCAGCCATGTGGTTAGGAGACCTTTGTGTCTCGTCCCTTTGCAAACCAGGCCTGCTCAGCCAGATATGGGAGCTTCATTTTGAGCACCCAGGTTTGGAAACGTTGGCAGATGGAAGGAGGCAGGGTGTGCAGTACAGGCAGGATTGGGCCAAGGCATCCCGGCTGCCTCCCTCCCGGGTAGATGGCTTTATCCAGCTGCCTGTCACTTGGCAGCCAGCGACTCCTTGCACTGTTGTCCAACCTGAAGATAAAGTACTGTGTCATAATTGTTTAACTATTACTGAACTGCTTCAAACTCTGCAGACCTGTAAAGAAAACAGCACACACCCTGAGATAACTCTTCACCTCTGAGCTTCTCCTTTACTCTTGCTTTTCTCCGGAGAGCAGCTTACAGATGCTGCATGGGCACAGGTGGAAGCCTCCCTGTCTGCCTGCCCACTACGCTTCACTGCCAGTAATTTTGCATCGGAGGAAGAGCTCGCTACAGGGTGAGGCTGCTGGGGGCTGGGTCTGGGCATACGCTGCCTTCAGAGGCAGGTGCTTTACCCTGCCAATGCACATGGGTGTTGTTCACAGAAGCAGAAGCAGGAAAGATACAGCCAACACAGTGCTTGGCCAGCCTGGCTGCTGCAATCCATATTCAAAGGTGAGGTTTGCTATTCCTGCTGGGGCCCAAGCTGTCAGGTTTTCTGAGGGCACCGGGTGCTGTGTGGGGAGAGCAGAGGTGGCAGAGGCCGGATCCACAGGAGCTTTGGTTCAGCTCAAGTGTACAAAGTAACCTGAGACACCGTCATCCTTCCCAACTGGACATGGACATAATTTTAAATATGGAAACGGAGGAAAATTTGCTTTAATCTTCAGGCACAGAGAGCAAATTACCAGGCTCCCCAGAGATTATTGTCACTCGCCCCAACAGCAGCCCAATGCAGGCTGGAAGGAGGGCTCCAGGCTGAACCCCCATCCATGCCTGTGCCACCCCAGCTTTCCTTCCAGCTGGACTTGTCACCAAGTGCAGGAATATTTCTTCTATCACAGTGGTTTCTAGCACTTGTTCCCACATCCCCACATTTTAAATAGAGATTGAACTTTCTTCAAAGCGTATAATCCCAATCCTAATAATGAGGTTAAAGAGGCAGATTTGGTTCAATTACTATTTCCTGTTTTCACTCTTCCAATGCCTCTGGAAAATGCCTCCATGGGCAGCACAGCTCCTTCCCATCTCTGCCTCAGCTTCTCACCCACAGCTCTGTAGGGATCAGGGTCACTTCAGTACAGTGCCTAACCTGCTCAGGCTCTGATGGTTTTCAGCCATGATAAAAAAGGTATAGAAAATCCTTACGCCTGCTTCTCAGGGTGGAAAAAGAGGGGAAAAACTCATCTTTTTCCACCTTATGGATGGAAAAGCTTTTAAGCTAATAGCTGGAGTGTGTATCAGCCCTGGTTTACACGAGGGGAAACTGAGACCCAGGGAGACGACAGACCTGCTGAAGGTCAGAGCAAGGGCAGATGGCGAAGCGGGGAGGGCGGCTGCCCCGCGCCGGCGGCTGGTGCTCCGCGTGCCCACGCTGCCTCCCTTTATAGTCCCCATAATAAGTCGCCGCTGCTTATCATTATGTAATACAATATTCCTAATAATACAAGACAAAACCAATTGACTAAAAAACAATGCCAAATGAGGCTTGTGGCTAACACTCCCTGAAGAAATTGTCTCTTTTCTAGAATTAAAAAATAAAACCAACCAAACAAAAAACAAGGAAATTAGAAACAATTGAAAAATGAAATCGCATCTGCAAACCATCAGGGTCCTTCTCCTGAGCCCCAAAGGATGCCTGTCCCGGGTGTCATGGGGACCATCAGCGCTGCCCATGTGGGCACGGGAGGGATTTTGTGGCAGCACCAGGGCTGCAAATGGGCATGGCCTCGGCGTGTGCTTCATTCAACAGAAAGGCTGTGTGGCACTAGAACAAGTCAGAGATATATTTAGGGAATTAAGATCTTTGCATGTCTAATCTCACAGAGCCAGCAAAAAAGCAGGGAGAAAAAGTGTCCAAGAGGAACTGTTCCCTTCCTGGGAGCCTCTGGGGCTGGGCAGAGGCATTGGCATGAAGAAACCACAGAACTTGCCCAAGTGCTTGGCCACAGGCTGTTTGGTTGCCCATAGCCAGAGGCTGCCTTCTCCCCACCTCAGCAGGGCTTTGCCTGCCTCACATTCCTGCAGGAGCAGAACCACAGTGAGCAGGAGCCAGGAACGGCACGTGGGCTCAGCAGCGCTCAGCCAGTCACACTTCTGTCCCCTGGCATGGTGGCTTCCAATCCTGGTGGCACACAGGACCATTGGTGGTTTGTGCCACATGCCCTTTGCAGTGTAGCTGAGGTAAGGGTGCCCTGGCCTCCTCTGTGCTCCCCTGGGTGTTTGGTGGCTGTTTGGTGTACAGGGGGGAAAGCACTTGGTGGTTTTCTACTGCTGGGATGGCTCAGGCTGGGACACACATCTTTGCCGCTTCTGTGGGAGGGGGAGTTGCTGAGGCTTGAGCTGGGAGGAATCTCTGTTGGCAGAAGTGCCCCTCAAGCAATGTCCCAAAAGCCAGGAGGTGCTTGACAGGTAGGTGGGATTGTTTATTGGAGGGAAGAGCACAGGCAAAGGACATGGGGACGCTGGAGCTGTGCTGTCCCCAGGACACACAGTGTGTAGTGGAGCAGACAGACATACCCAGTGCAACATGTTGGCCAGGAAGCTGATGCCACCCTGGGCTGTACCAGCCCCATCTATTACTTTTGCATGCAGGATCTGCTTTTGAGGCCTCCAGCTCCAAAGGGTGACTTGGATGAGATTCAGAGAAGCCACTGGAGGGCAAAGGAGGACATGGGGAGGGGGAACTGCAGGCAGCTTACTCAGAGACCCCCACCTATGGGCATGGCCTGTGTGGAGGAAACCTTCAGCAAAGGGGCTTTGCTGCTGGCCTGCTCCACTGCCACCAACCCATGGGAACTTGATACTGGGGTGATGGGGGACAGCGGTGTGGCCAAAGCCCATGACAGCATGGTGAGGATGGTGAGCAGCTGGTCTACCCCACTCAAACCTGCACCCACACATGGCCTAATCCAATCCTAAAAGGGACATGTATGTTTTAGGAGAGGAGAAGAATCAACCCCCTACACTGTGATGACCTTCTGGGAGATGTTTAGCTGACTTGATCTTAGCTCATGGCACACCAGATGTCCAACCAGCTCATCATAGTGGTGCCTTCTGCTTTATGGATGTGTCAAATTTGGTAATCTACCCCAGAGAATAAAAATAAATGAAGCTACATGATCTGAAGGCATTGGTACAAGGGAGATTTCTTAAAATTCCCTAAACCAGGAGGAAGAGATAAAAGGAGCCAAAGCTGTGAACAGGACCAACGCATAAGGTTTTCCTGCAGCAAAGGGATGTTCAACGTGCACACGATGGCTCTCATGCCACTGCAGGGTTAACTTCAAACATAAAATGTTTTCCAAAAGACACACTGACTTGCACAGTGACTTCTCATGCCAGGTCCCAGTGACATCCCACAACCCCAGCATGGGTGCATTCAGTCCCTGCTGCCCTGTCCCCTCGGGTGGCACAGGAGGGGACTGCCCTGGCAGAGGAGCATAGTAGGACGTGGGACGGGACCCCCATGTCAACGCCAGATGCAGCACATGCTGTCCTGGGATGCCCAAGTCTCTGAGTCTGCACCCCTTGATGCTCCTCTGGGTGACATTTTGGGGACTTTGCTTTGCTCAGGATGCCTCTCTGTCCTCATCCCCCTCTTCTGTCAGGGCTGCGTGGCCACAGCTATTTGCTGATGGCCTCTGCGGAAACCGTATATCCTGCCTTTGCAATCGGAGACAAGGTGCCCACGCAGTTGCCAGATTTGAAAGAGGAGCTGGCAGGAGGGGAAGAGACCAAAATGAGTGTGCAAAGAGGAGGGGGGAATCACATCCACCCCAAATTGGGGCCCATCCCATCCTTGCCTGAAGAAGAACCATAGTGAGATGGGGGAAAAAAGTCTTATTTTCGGGAAATCTCTCAAGGCAACGTGCAAGCGGTGGAGGGCTGAGGGCAGATTTAAATTGAACCTCCTGCCCAGTGATCCATGAGGAAGGCTAGGCTGCTCAAACAATGAGCAGAGAAAGAAAGCTGAAATGATGGTCACCAGGAGAACCTGAAACCCGCGGTGGGGAAAACAAATAAATACAGCGAGCGGAGCCTTCCCCATCCCAGCTGAGGCAATCTGTGCTTATGCAACCCTACCCCAAGGCTCCCTATCTCTGTGTACAATCTGGGCTGATAAGATTGTTCTCCGCTGAAAATCAAAACCACAGGGATTCCAGGCGGCTCAGCCGGAGTCAGATTGTCCACCTGAACACCAGGGCACTTTCATGTGGAAAAATAATTGCATGGTTATTTTGCTGAAATAAGGAGGAGGAAAGAAAAAGAGAGAGAGAGACATCTCCTTGGCTGGTTTGGAGGAGAGTGCTGGCCTGGTCCTGGATGCGTGCAGCATGGCAGGGATGCCAGCCAAGGGCATCATCCCAAGGGTGAGGTGTCCCCATGGGGTGATGATCGCTGCCTGAGGCCCTGCTGTAGGGAAGCAATGGGCTCTTGCTCAAAGTTGACAGTTTTTTAGTGAAAATTTTTTTTTTTTTAGTGCCCAGGGACTTGTAATTGTCAGCTTTGATGCAATAAGCCTGCAAACAAGAGTCAAACGAGTGATGGTGGAATCACTCATCACCAGTGAGACACAGACCACTTTTAACATTGTGTGGGTGGAACAGCATGTGATTAATATCTACACTGAATGGGAGACAGAATACATAAACAAATCATGTACATATACACATATATAGAGAGATAAATACACTTGATAGAGCCACTCTGTAGAACAACTCACCTGATAAGCCATTCCCGTGAGCAAGACATGCAGCATTAGATACATGTTTGCAGTTATAAAGTAGACATTGGGGGGTTTTTTTGTGCCTATTGTAATACAAAAAGCCATGGTTTTGGGCATGTGCCTCAGCGCCTGGCTGATCAGATCCTCTCTGCTCTGAATGTCAGATCAGTCTTTCTCTCCAGACAAAACTCGTTATCAAATCCTAGCCAGAAAAAGTTGTTATTTGGGAAAAAAAATAGCTGCAAGGGATTGTTTGGTGATGCTGGAGGTGAAACCTCCTTCCACTAAGATGGGAATGGGATGGTTGGATCCTGTGCCCTGCAGCAGAAGCAGCAGCATAAATGTCTACCTGAAACAGCATTTGTGTTTAGTTGGTGCATTTAGCACCAAGTACCCACTGTTCATGAATTTTAAATGCTGCTGAGCGAGTATGTAGAGTGGAAATGTCCACTGGAGTATAAGATGAGACAGGCTGGGGAGCTGGGGTCCCAGCCCCCTGCCAGGTCCCTAAACCAGGGACAAACAGAGAACCTGTTGAAAAGCAGTTTTGAGCCCTGTCTTCTGCTATGGCTTCACAATTGGCATTTTCCAGTGGAATTTGTAGCTGGTTTTGTGTCTCTCTGCTGCAGGAAAAAACACGTAAGCAAGAAGGGGATTAGCTCAGGTAGGGTCTGGTGGCCTGGGCAGGCTGGTCTGGACACATGCTGGTGTCACCTCCACAGATTATCCTAGTTAATCACAGAATGGTTTGGGTTGGAAACGACCTTAAAGCTCATCCAGTTCCAACTCCCCTGCCATCAGCAGGGACACCTTCCACTAGACCAGGTTGCTCAAAGCCTCATCCAACCTGGCCTTGAAAACAAAGAGTCACTGCTCCTCCTGCTCTAACATCCCTCAGGTCCCATCCCTCAGGTCCCTCCAGCTGTAGCAATCCTGCTATCACTTGTGATAAGGCCTGATTGAAAAAGAAATCTGCACAAAACTGTGTTTGCAGACAGAATATATCCCTTTAATGTTGCAGAGGTACCGTGTTCCCACAGCCACCACCAGCCCATGGACTGCTGGGCAGGCAGCACTGTATTTGTGCACATACACACAGACACACAAACACACAGACACACACACACACACAGTTATTTGGGTGACTATGATGAGAAAAAAAGTCCTTTAGTGCTGCCCATGGGCAATGCATCCCACGGTGGCCATCCTTCTCCAGGGCTTGGTCTTCCTGGCAAAGCTTATGTGAAATTAACCTGCCTATAATTTTCTAAAATTCCTTAATCCTGCTTATTTTCTCCCTTTCCCTGAGAGATCGGAAACCACAGTGGTCTCCTCAAGCCCACCCACTAATTACAAGACATGAGCTCAACCAACTGCTGGCCAGAAACAACATCACGGGACCAAACAGCACTAACCAAGCCCGCTCATATGTTTGACTGAACGCTCGCAGCAAACTGCTTGAACACAAGTCACAAAGAGCTCAGCAATAATACACCAGCCAAACCAAAGAAAGAAAGAAGGAAAATATCCTTTTTTCCTTCCTCCTGCAGCAATCCTGACTTCTCTTGGGCCACCAACCAGCTACTCCCATGTCTGAGTCCTGCTTGTCTGTCTCACCCCAGGATGTTCTTTTAGGTCTCTTCTCAATTTGGCCGCCAGTTTTTTTTCCATTTTTGATCCGATTAACTTTCAAATTTACTTGAAAAGGTCAACCCCTTCAGCAGTGCTGGGGAGAACGGGAGTTTCTAGCAGGAGGGTGGCATTTAGCAGAAAAAAATCACTCTGGAGAGATCAGATCAGACAGAGCCCCGAGGAAGCTGGGCTAAAAATAAAGCCTGAACTCACAGAGCGGTTGTAGGACGGGAACAGAGGCTGTGGTGCATCTCTTGTTTTATTCTTAGCAGGCACCACTGGAAAGCTTGGTGTGAATGTACCGACATAAAGCAGTGTAGCTCATGGGAGGAAGTGGGGTTTCTTAAAATTCTGTGTTCACATTCACAGTTTTACAGCAACTCGGGTTCCTTCCCTAAACCCCCCTGGTCTGCAGCGGCTGCTGGTTGTATTTTCTCTGGGCTACTTTGTTTTCTTGGACTACTTGTCTTATCCTGCTTCCCTCATTTGCAACAGGCCTTTTCAGCCTTTTGCACCCCAAAAAGCGATCAGCAAGTCCTGCTGCCTTCAGAATGAGGAGGGGGCTTCTCTGCTGCAGGTCTTATCCCTGCACCAAAGCCTGACTGAGCCCAGGATTTCCCCGGAGACCCTGCTCCAGGAATAATATCCCAAATTCTTCTGCATCGCGGCACAATACAAACATGAGCGCTGGTGGGATCCCATGCGGGGGGTGCATCCCAGAGTTGGGGGGAGGACTGCTCTGCCTGAGCCGTGGTGTGGGAGTGCGAATGGCGATGGGAATGGGAGAGGGATTGAGAGTGGAGTGGGTGTGTGTGCAGCGCAGCAGCTCCGTTTCTGGGGCTGCAGTGCCACCTGCTGTCACCACCGCCTTCTGCCGGGGACCCCGCTGGCTCTTGGGCACATGCTGTGGACACACACCCCAGGGAGAAACTAGCGTCTCTGCCTCCCCTTGTCCTAAGGATCGGGATGAATTGCTTGAAAAAAAACAATTTAGGGAAGAAAAAGTCAGCAGGAGGAAGGCAGCGCTGGGTCAAAAGGATGGAGAGAGAAGCACTCATGGGACCGGGCTGGGAATGCGGACGTTCCCACCTTGTCACAGCACTCCAGGTGGACCTGAGTACCCTGCAGGCATCATCTCTTATCTCCTTCTGGACAGCTGGACATGGTCTCCTGCTTCTGTGGTGGTTTAACTCGGCTAGAAGCCAAATACCAAACAGCCACTCACTCACGGTCCCCCCCACCCAGGGGACAGGGGAGAGATTGGAGGGGTAAGGGTTAAGAGACTCATGGATTGAGATAATAATAGTTTAATAATTTAAATAAAATAAAATTAAAATAATAAAGGCAAAAATAATTGTAATAATAGTAATAATAAAATCATGGTAATAATAGTAATAATAAAATCATGGTAATAATAGTAATAATAAAATATACAAATGAGTGATGCACAGTACAATTGCTCACCACCCACTGACCAAGGCTGACCCATTCCCAGGTGATGGTCAACAATCCAGAACTGAATCCACAATCTCAGAAGAGCAAGAGCCCGTGTGAAAATGAGATAGACCAAGAGACCCTCATTAATCTGTTGAAGGTGACATTATATGATATGGAATATCCCACTGGCATATCCAAATGCCAATCTAAGTTACTAATTTTAATATTCTCCCCCTCCTAGACCTTGCACCTGCAGACTATGAAAACAAGAGGAAGTTGGAAAGTCCTTCAACTTCCAGCAACAATTGAAAACATTGGTATGTTATCAACATTCTTCTCATAACAAACTCCATGCTGAAACCAAAACCCAGCGCTATTCTGGCTAAGAAGAAAACTAGCTCGGTCACAGCTGAAAACCAGGGCAGCTTCCTTCTGGGCTTAAGTGGGTCCTTCAGGAGTTTTAGCTAGTGTTACCCTGAGCTGTCACTGCTCCTCACTGGCTTTGTGAAAAACCTAGATTTTCCCCCATTTTTGTGTGCTGGTGTGGCCCAGAGCAGGTTGCCCAGTCCCACCTCTTTGATCTAAGCTCTTCTCAGCCTAAAAAGCCAAGTGTCCTCTCCTGGGGCACCCATCATTACCATTAACCTCTCAGGAAGGCGGAGAGTTCAAAGGAGATGCCATTGCCTCCATTTATGTTGAAAAAAAGGATGGAAACCTAAAGAAGAAGTTAAAAAAAAAAGAAAAAAAAAAAAGAGCAGGGAGATCATAGCTGCTGAAAATTAAGCATTAGAGGAAAAAAATGCTTGTGAAAGCCAGATCCAGACCGGCCAGGCAGCTCTTAGAAACAACAACAAAAAAGTTTAGAGGAAACCAGATACTCGCCATGAAAATTTGCAATTCTTTGTTGAACAAATGTTTCCATGGAAAAGCTCTGTTTATCCGTCACTCGTCCCGTCAGCTCGCCGGGATGCTGTGCAGCTGGGCAGGCAATGCCCAGAGGAGAGGAGTGGACGTAGCTCCAGCAAATCTGGACCCAGAGAGCCCCTCTTTGCTTTTTAATCTTCTACCCATGTGGGTTAGTGTGTGAATTGTATTAATTTCTCACAGGGAACTCGCTTTGGGGAAGAAGGGCTGCAAAGGGCCTGATCCTGAGCAGGTTGTGAAGGGTGCAGCTACAGCGGTGTATGAACAGGGGATTGGGGTGCACGGGGGCTGGTGGAGGGGTCTGCCGGGGTTTTTAGGAGAAAGCTGTTGGAAAAGCTCAGCCTTGATGAGTGGACAGAAATGGGGGACTTTGGGGAGGAAAATCTCCATCTTTGAAAGCTCAGACTTGCACACTGAACAACTCGATTTCCTTTTTCTCCAGTGGAGATGCCAAGCAGCGCTGCATTTCCATTAGTCCTCTGCAATCCCATCCCAGGATCCCACCGGGATCCCACCGGGCACAGCTTTTGGAGCCGGGGAGGTGCCAACTGCTTCTGACTTCACATTTTCTTACAGTGCCACTGGGACCAGCAAAAGGGAACGGCTGGATTTGAAACCCACCACTTGGACACAGACAAAATGAGATGGGGAAAGTAAAAACAAGGGGAAACTTGGCCACGGCTGCTCCTTTCACAGGCTCCTTGCGTTGGGTCTTAAGAAACCAGCCCACAGAGAGGAGGGCATGTTATGGTCTGCTGTGCTGTGTCCTGGGGAGCCAGGGAAAGGGGCCAAGGAGAGACCGGATCCTGGAAAGCAGCCCGTGCTGCCTGCCAGCGCTCACTGCCAGAGGTGGGAAGTGGGGAAAGTCACCATGGCCTCCCCATCTCCTCCACCCCTGGCATAGGGCAGCCTGGGCAGAGCCTGGGGGCTGCTGCCCTGCCGGGGTGCAGTGTGTGCGGGGAGCACATGGGTGTCTGCCTGCCCTGCACCCCTGTTTCAACACCCAGCAGGGGTTTGGGTGTTATTCCCACACAGAGCAAAGGGATTTGGGGCCTTCGTGGTCCTTTGAACCTCTGGTGCTCAGGGTTGGTGCATCACATGTCACTCCTGGCTGCACCTCTTTCTCCCTTGCCCCATCGCCACATGCTACCTGGCACACTGCGAGCCCTTTCCTGCTGCTCCCCCTGGCTCACTGCTCCCTGCTTGGCAGGGATTGTCCCTCTCTCTGTGTATCTCCATCTCTGGTTTTGGTGGGAGCCTGTCTGCAGCAGCCACAGTATTGTCATTTATGAGGCTGTGCTGACAAACACCAGCCAAGTCCCTGGCGGGGACGTGCCTCGGTCCTCCCCTGCCGCTCATCTTCATGCTCAAGTGTGTGTTTGGGATTCAGACGTCACTAGGGCCCTGTCTGGTCCTTGTCCCTGGCCCCTTCCCTGCCTCTCCTTCCCCCTCCAAGATGGTAAGTGCCTCTGCAGTGCACCCCACTCCAGCGTCTCATCTCAACAGGCTAGGCATTCACTGCGTGCCAAGCTGGCAGCCGGCTCGCTTTCCTGGCATGTGGCCTCCTGGCTTCTTGTCCAGACTGATTTCTTTTATTTTTATTGTTTTATTTTTCCCCATCTTTAAAACTCACCATTGGTTTTAATTAGGTGGCTGTGGACTTGCAGTCCTGGTGGGACCGGTGGGCTTCCAAGAGGCGGAAAGGAGAGGTCTAGTGTGGTGGGTCTGGTGTTGTGGGTCTGGTGGCAGCAGCACCAGGACCCAGCTCAGAGTGACGCAGCTTATCTTGCTTTTGGGAGAAGGGAACTGCTCTGGGTCATGGGCCTAGAGGTGACCAAAGTGTTTTCTGTTGTTCCAGTGTACTCCTGGACCCCATGCAGCTCCTGGAGTCCCACCATGGAAATGCCACCTTGAGGAGCCAGTGCCGGGGTGAGGGGAGTGTTATTGGCAGAGAAAGGCACTGGGGGCACGTTCCCAGCCCTGAGCAACAGGTAAAAAATGGGGAAAACTCCAAAGAAAAAGCAAATGTGTGTCCCATATAGGGCCTTTGTCCTGGAGGGGTTTGGACTCTGCTTGGAGAAAAGGTGCTAGTGCAGAGCAGCCCTGTGGTCAGCTTGGAGAAAGTGGAGGCAGGTCCCAGGCCTGCTGTGGCTTCCCAGGGGGAGGTTTTAACCCACATCTGAATGGGCTGGTGCACCCCATGCTCCCTGCCCACATGGGCCAGCTGGGTGCAGAGTCCATCCTGTACAGCCTTCTTGTTGTGAGCAGAGGCACTAGTTGATTCCTTGGGGGAAAAAGAAAAAAGGAAATAATTTCTTTCTCCTATTGATTCCATATGATTTGGGCTTAAGGTGCTGAAGTGCTTCAGGGAATCTGGACCAACAAAGGATGTTGCAGGGGTTTGATTTTGTGTGATTTCACCTCTGGATATAAATTTTGGAGTAAGTGAATGGCAGCAGATTGACAGGATTTGCAGTGCCATCCCAGGACAGTTCCCAGGCTAAGCAGGGTATGGCTCCACCCAGAGCATCACTGATTTGGGGTATAAATCTTCTCCCTCCAGACCTTAGCTGAGCAGATGTGGTTGGTCCCTGCCTTGCTGAGCCCCATGGGCCAGCATGCAGCTGGGTCAGAGTGATGAGCAACCTCTGGCAGGAGCTGAGAAGGGGCTTGGATGGGGCATCTGCTGCTGGGACAGCATCTGCATCCTGCTGCTCATAGCCCCAGGGAAGATGTGGCAGGGGTGGGCAGCAGGCTGCTGTCATTGCTGTCACCCAGACAGCTCCTGGGAGTCCCAGCCTACTCTCTCCATCCTCCCCAAGGTCTGGGACAGAAGGCAGTGAGGGAAGAGGTTGACTCTGCCCCAGGGCTCAGCCCCACGACTGCGAGACTCAGCCCTGAAAGCCCTACATGCTTTGCCAGTCCCCTGAAATAACTCAGCCCCTCCACCCTGCTGTTGTTCTTTCATTTTATTTTTAGATCCACTGCTCCCGTTAGCTCTTTTCTGTTTGTTTTTGGTTCTTATTATTCCTGGCTTCTCTCGGTGTTTTGGTTTCCCTCCTCAGCCCTCATCCGGATGTTTATTCTTGCCGCTTGTTTTTATACTTTCCCAAGGTGCCTGCTGGTTGTAGCTGGGCAGAGGTCTGTGTTTGGACTGGGCAGGCACTCCTGCATGGCTGGGCTGGGACCAGTTCCAAGACCATCACCCACAGAAAACAAGTTGGTCCAGGAGAGGAGAAGACCTAGACACTGTAGCTTGCTTTTCTACCTGCTCTTATTCTCACCTGGGCATCTCATCTGCTTGCAAAGGATGAGCAGAGTGCTCGCCCCATTGAGGAGCATGGCTGGTGTGTGAGTGTGGCAAGTCCTTCAATGGAAGAGCTACCAGCAGGATAAAGAAGGCAGGGAAAAAGGAGTTAGCCCATCTCTGAGGAACTTCAAGGGACAAACACAATGATGTACTCAAGGTCACATGAAGGATCTCTAGCAGCCCTAAGAGCTGTTTTTCCCATGTCTCCATTTGACCTGTTTGCCAATGTGGTTGTGCCTTTGGGTGTCTTAAAAATCAGGCATGGCCATGCAGTGCTGCCACCTACTAAAAGTTTGAATTTTGCTTAATTTCAGGATAAATACACCAAAGTCTGTTTCTTCTATGCTCATCACTCTCCCACACATGTTGTGCCTGGGTATCTCTGTGCATCTTCTTCTCCCTGCTCATCCAGAAATGTTTCTCAAGCTTTTTTAGGGCTCCAGCTAAGACGCATCCTCACAGAGCAGACAGAAAGAGCCGTTAAGTTGCTTTGTGGACCTACAGGGTAAGAGCACATGCATGGCTGAGGTCTATCATTGCCCCCAATTTTGGAGGCAGGGACTGGAGGGTACGTGTGAGCAGAGTGGTGGGTGCTAATTATGCACTCACTTGCGGGAATGAGGATTTGCTCTCACCTACTGCCATCAGGGTTACAATAATTGTCCCCACCCAGGCTTTTGCTCCATTTTCTGTCTAATTGGGAGGAAAAATGAGGCAGTGTGAAAAAGGTACTGTGATATCTCATGTTACAGAGCCATGGTGGCTCTGGGTACTTTATTGTACCTGTGCACAACTCACATCCCCCACCATGGCTGCTAAATTTTATAGAACCATAAAATGGTTTGGGTTGGAAGGGACCTTCAGTTCCAACCCCCCTGCCATCAGCAGGGACACCTTCCACTAGACCAGGTTGCTCAAAGCCTCATCCAACCTGGCCTTGAACACTTCCAGGGAGGAGCAGCCACAGCTTCTCCTGGCAACCTGGGCCAGTGTCTCACCACCCTCACAGCAAAGAATTTCTTCCTAATATCTCATCTAAACCTCCCCTCTTCCAGTTTAGAGCCATTTCCCCTTGTTCTGTCACTCCCTGCCCTTGTCGAAAGTCCCTCCCCACCCTTCCTGGAGCCCCTTCAGGTACTAGAAGGCCACTAGAAGGTCTCCCCGGAGCCTTCTCTTCTCCAGGCTGAACAGCCCCAACTCTCTCAGCCTGTCCTTACAGCAGAGCTGCTCCAGCCCTCGGATCATCCTCATAGCCTCCTCTGGACTTGCTCTAACAGGTCCATGTCCTTTTTAGGCTGAGGGTCCCAGAACTGGATGCAGCACTGCAGGTGGGGTCTCGTGATAGCAGAGTAGAGAGGGAGAATCCCCTCCCTGGACCTGCTGGCCATGCTGCTCTTGATGCAGCCCAGGATACAGTTGGCTTTCTGGGCTTTCAGGTAAACACAAGCACACACCTGTATTTGCTGCAAGAACTGTCCCAGCTTCCTTTGTTAAATTATTTATCCTAGTGCAAGGGCACAGATTTTTATTTATTTTATTCTTCTGGCATTCATCCATGTTCCTCTTCCCATCCTACAGCCTTTTCACTGGCAAGGTGCCCAGAGCCATCTGGCCATGGCCGTACTGCAGCCCTTTAGTTGCATCAGGGGTGAGGGAGCCCCCAGCAAGGAGATGCTCATACCCTGCGGACAGGATGAAGCCATTCTCTGGTCTGTAGGTATTAATCTGAAGAATCACTCACTCATGAGATTGATGCAATAGTCTGGCATGGCCTTCCACATTTTCGATATGGTTATGGTGAAATTTGTACTTGAGACTTTAAAGGGCTGGCAGGGAGCTCTGCACTGGGTATAGGGGCTTTTTATTACATGACTTCAAAGAGGTCCAATAACGAGAGTGAATGTTCAGGTAGGGAAAAGCTCTTTCTTCTTTCCATGTGAAAAAGTGTGCCAGAAGACACAAAGGCATCCCCACACACACAGAGTTACGGGGCTCTGGGGAGAGTTAAAACAGAGCAGGCTGAGGATTTTGTGTCAAAAATATCATTATTTTTGGATGGAAAAGTCAGTTGACACAACAGCCCAAACTATCAGGATCCTTTAGGTTTGGGAGGGGTTAGGAATCAGAATGAAAAGCAATTCAGCTTGCTGAAAGGAACCAAAACATGGCAATTTTTGGTCAGTTTGAAGCCAAAGTCCAGCTGCCTGAAGAGCTTCACAAGAACTGGGATCTGGGTGCTGTGGACATCAACGCCTTTGCGAGAGTTGGACCCAACACCAGGTCACATCTCTAGGCACACGGCAGCTGCTCTTGGACCATGCGCAGGGACAGGGACCCCCATCCGAGGGCTGAGGTGCTCCCTGATGGGTCTGTGCCCAAGGGCTGGGGCTCCCCAATGGGTCTGTCCCCAGGGACTGGGGCTCCTGAGTGTCACGCTCCAGTCTGAATTTGATTCAGCAGAAGAAATGTAAATATTTTATTTCACAGGCTCCAAGCCACGTCTCTCCTGCTTGAAAACTGGGCAATAAATCTGGGTTTTCTGCATGAGTGTTTTTTCTGGATTTTTTATTCCACAGGCGGGGCTGATATTTTGTAGCTTGCTCACTCCTTGGGATGAAAGCAAGTGATGGAAAATAATGGAAAAAGTTTCATTCATGTTTTAATGCAGAGAAATTTGTGTCATTTGCATTCAGAAATAGAGCTTAGCCTCCTCCAGGAAATCACATGCAGTGCAGGACATCTCCTGCAAAATGCTCCCAGGAGCTGTCCTTCCTCATGGGAAAAAAAAGTCCATTTGTCTGATTCCTCCTCTGATTTCCAATGCATCACTGTGGGGTACAGCTCCCAAAAGGGAATCCCTGCATGACACAGCTCCATGGACACAGCTCACTCTGCTCCAAATGGGCTGAACCTCTCCAAGGTTCAAACAAATTTGGCTTTTCTGTAGAAAGCTGATGGCGTCCCGAGTGGGCCACGAGCAGACGTGCAAGCTGAGGTGAGATCCACCCCCAGGTACCACCATGCTCCTGGAGCTGGTGCCCACCAGACCCAGCAGCATCTCTGCTCCCCGCCACAGCGAGGAGGCCAGGTCCTGTCCAGTGCCTTTTGCTGCTTATGTTTAATTATTAAAAGGAGAAATTTCCAGGAGAGGTTGGCACTGGGTGGGGAGGGCAGCATTGCTTTGTCCTCCACCACAGACCCCTCTGTAGCTGTTTCCCAACCATGAGTGAGACCCACACATGCCTGCAGATGCTTCATGGCCATTTCATACCTGCCTGCTCTCTCCTGCACCAGGGAGAGTGAGCCAGGGCAGCGCCAAGGGTGAGATTTCCACTACTCAACAGACCCCGCTGTTCTCCTCCCAAGCTGTTTTCCTAAATAGAAATAAAACCATGCAGCAATTCTCAGAGCCCTGTGCCAGCTGAGTTTGTGGAGATGGGGAGAGTGGTGAGGCACAGACCATCTCTTCCCACAGGCACAGCTGTCCCTCTGGCAGAGAGGGCCAAGGCAATGCCAGCCTCCTTGGGGAAAAAAGCAAATGATGTCTCTTGGAGGAGTAATAGAGCTGGAAGGGGCCTGATAGTCCATCCCATCTGTGGTACGAGGGAGATGGTTGTAGTTACACTCCACACTTTCCTTTTGAGCCCTCTTAATCATAAAGAGAAAGGTAAGGAATTTATCTCTTTAACATCCCCTTCCATCTCATGGCTAATGCTTTCTTTCCCTGTGCTTTTTGACATTCCCCCATTTGTTCTTCCATTACCAGCTTGGCCTCATTCACACCCCGGTTTTACCTGGAAAGCCATGACTGGAAGTGATTGATGGACTGCTGTCAGTTTGCTACAACTCTGTAATAAATTGAGGTGAAACTGTGGGCTCAGGCTCTGCTCTGGGTCCAAATCAGCGTTATCCCCCCTGCCACCCTGCCTGAGCTCAGTGCCAGCTCCAGCCCCGGGATGAGAAGCTGGATGACCCTTATCTGGGGAGCACTCATGCAGGACCACAGCAGCTTTCCCAGAAGTGGATGCTGTTAGCCCTTCCCTGACCGGCTGTTTTTGGAGGGGAAGTGGCTACTGGCCAGCGTGGCCACTTCTCTGTGAGTCCAGGCTGTTTTGTCAGCAGCCCCTCGCCCCAGGGAGCTCAGCCCGATGCACTCACCTACCCCTGAGTCAGCTCCCGGCCGCCGGCGTGGGGAACCGCAGCGTCCTTTGCTGACTGCAGGGAACTGATTTTAATTACTGGGAGTTTTGGCAGACCTGGGAGATGACAGTGGCCCCGACGGTGGCTGGAACAGCTGCTTCAGGTGTTTCCTTAGGCTGGGAGGTGTCTGCAGGGATTCTGGGACCTGTTCCCAGCGCATGGCATGGGGACAAATGTGCAGGGCAGGATCAGGGGCGTGAAGCTGCATGGGGTGGGCAATGTCACACAGCCTGAAACGCTCCCACTGCAGCTTTCTGGGCAGGATACTGACCCCATGTTGGTGCCAAGGGCTGTGCCTTGGAGAAGGGGCAACTCTGGTGACAGCAGAAGGAAGGGGATGTGCTGGTGGGGCTGGATGTGGCTGGGCTGATGCCACAGTGCTGAGCCCATGCCAGGGACCACAGTGATGAGCTGCGGAGGTTACACCCAGACCTGGGGGTTTTGCCCTGCAGAGCAGGCTGGCAGAGAGTGTCCTGGTTTTGCTAGGATAGAGCTGATTTTCTTCTTAGTACCCAGAACACAGTGTGTTTTGGTTTCAGTGTGGGATATGAAATGAGAAGAATGTTGGTAAGGTACAAGGACATGGTGTTTGGGTAGTTTGTGAGTGCAAAGGACTGGGAGGGGGGAAGTGCAGTAATTAGCAAAACCCAGAATAGGCATTTGGATATGCCAATAAGATAATCCATAGTACATCATGTTCGGTATATTAACAAGCACTGACCAGGAAGTGGGGGGATTCTTGGGAATCGCTCAGGCTCACTCTTCCAGGATTGTGGCTTCAGGTTCAGGTTGCCTTTTTCATTCCTCTGGGATTGCTATTGGCAGGTGGTGAGCAATTGTACTGTGCATCACTCATTTTTATATATATACACATATATAGATATAATTATCATTACTATTTACATTTTATTTTACATTATTATTAAATTGTTCTTATCTCAACCTACAAATCTCCTTACCTTTATCCCTCCAATTCTCTCCCTTATTCCTTGGGTGGGGGGTGGAAGGGAGGGGTGCGAGTGACTGTGTGGTATTTGGCTACCAGCCAAGTTGAACTACCACAGAGAGACTTTTCAGTAGATGTTTCAAGAAACTTCTCTTGTCATTTTTTTGTAGTTATAAACCTTTTTGGAAAGCCTTTTTTCCCAGGCTAGAATGATGCTCAGGTTAAAGAGAGAGGAGTCCCGGAGTCAGTCAACACAGAGTTGGCCATGGTCACACCTGATGGCACCCAAACCATGGGACAATAGCATTGCCCACAGCACATTTGCAAACACCAGCAGCAGCCACAGCACCAACCAATATACAGACTTTCTCCCATGTTCTCTCCTTCCCATTGGCCTGCCAAGGCTTAGGGCAGCAGGTCCATGTGCTGGTTCAGACTGGTGTGGGCTGGTGTGGCATCACAGACCAGTCTGAGGTGTGTGCATCGCCTGAAAGGGAGCTGTACGGGACACAAGGGCAAGGGACCAGTCCCACTTTAATTCCACTGCAGGGGAATATTTACACCTTCAGGGGACATCTGCCACCTCCCAGCACCTACGGAGGGAACGGCTGCTCTTATTTTGCCACTGCATAAATGAGACAGCAGGGAGAAAATACAGTTCCCCATATCTCTTACAAATCCTTCTTTGACAGATAAGATCTGACCTACTTTGCAGTGGAGCCATATGTTTAAATTTATGATTGCTGACGTGTTTCCATCAGACCTGGGAAGGAATGTTATATTACTGCCCGCCTATGCAGTCTGTCAAGTGGAGGAGCTGGATTTCCCGTGAAAACACCATTTGTGGCTCAACCCTAAAGGTTTTCAAAGGAAAGGAAAAAGTGAAAGCATTGGCCTGGCCTTGAACACTTCCAGGGAGGAGCAGCCACAGCTTCTCTGGGCAACCTGGGCCAGTGTCTCACCACCCTCACAGTGAAAAACATCTTCCTAATTTCTCATCTAAATCTCCCCTCTTCCAGTTTAAAGCCATTTCCCCTTGTTCTATCAGAATGGCATAAAGATGCTTGTATTGAATGCCAGAAGATACTTATATGAGCTGAAATACTGAGCTGGATGTCATCGAGTATATAGGCTTAAAGGAAGATATTCAGGAAGAGGTAAGGCACAGATTGTGCAAATCTGTAATCTGTGAGTTGTCAGATGCTGGGTAAAGGCTGGGAAAACTCTGCCTGTCTTTCAGAGAAGTGCCACTCAGGCACTAACGTATCTGGCAAGTTAGCCAAAATCTTTGTGTAGTGGAGACAGTAGAGTATGAGTCTGGTGAACTAACAGGAGAGGAAAATTCTTGACTTTGCTGTTGTCCATGTTCAACAGGAGGGAAGATTTTCCCCTCCAATCTTTCAATAAATTCAGTATCCTCCAGCTTGTAGTCTGGTGGCAAGGGTGCTCTCCTGGCAGGAAAACATTTGAAGCTCTTAGGGCTGCAGTGGATGTGGGTACACTCAGCTCCTCCTCCTCGGGCTGGCTTTTACAAAGAGAAAGCAGTTGTTATTGCATTTAATGAGGACCTTGGTCCTGTCCAACTGCTAGAGGACTGTCCTGCACTCCCCTCTTACGGCTGCTCAGCTGAGATGGCCTTTGTCCCTTCAGAGCAGCTTTTCTGTGCATGGATTAGCCTCCATGAGATCAGCTGCACACAACCCCATCCCAAAATGTTCCCCAGCTATCAGCACTCCAGCCTTCTGCCCACAACCCTGTCCCCAAGGTGACAGTGGCACTAGTGACGGCAGGATAGCGAGGTTTCCACAAGGTGGCATCAAAAGACCTGGACTTCCCCTCCCAGAGCTGGGCTCCCACGGGATTTAGGGATGGTTTGGCATCAGATGCAGCCAGAGACATCTCTAGGGAAGGGGAAGAGGAGAGCCTGTGTAATGTCATTTTTGTCAGGGGTTTGGCCTGGAAAGGTCAGCCCTCAACTCTGCCACCCACCACTGCCTTCCTGGGGGCTGCAGGGGTGTTTGACCACCAGAGCTCAGGGGAGAAGGACAGTCACCAACAGCAAACACCTGCAGAGCTCACTAAAGAAATCAATGTTCTCCCCTTCCTGCAAACGACTGCAGCAAGGGGATCTGTGTGTGCGTGTGGGAGGTTTGCAGCAGTTACCAAAAACACTAGGAAGAAAGAAGCCCATAGCCTGACCCAGGGCTGATGTATCCAAGTGAGGCAGGTTTGCCTTTCACAGGACAGCAAAGCCAGAGAGAATCCCATGGGAGTGGAGAACAACAAACACAACCTACTTGGCCCCAAAAGTCCTTTTCTTGTAAAGCTCTAGCCCAGCCCCATGTTTTTATTCACCAGGCTGCGAGGTGAGGTTTGCCAGACCTTTCCCCAAAAACATCAACCCTGGGGTGTGGGGAAGATCATCCCGGAGCTGGTTCCACCTCAGTAGGAGCAGTGACCTTGAATGCTGCCCTGTCCCAGTTGTCAGCAGGTGTGATACCCCAGCACCGCACAGGTACAATATCCCAGCACCACACAGGTACAATACCCCAGCGCCACACAGGTACAATATTCCAGCACCACACAGGTACAATACCCCAGCACCACACAGGTACAATACCCCAGCGCCACACAGGTACAATATCCCAGCACCACACAGGTACAATATCCCAGCACCTACAATACCCCTGCACCACACAGGTACAATACCCCAGCACCACACTGGTACGGCTGCGTGTGCTCCAGTGCAGCATTTCCTCACCAACAGCAGCGTTTCCCCGAGCTCCTGCTGAGCTCTGTGGATGTGAAACCTGGTCCTACAGTGCTCTGAGGCTGCCCTGGGTGAGCACTGCCCTGGCCATGCTTGGGCAGGCTGGTCTATGAGGAGTCTATCGAAAGAATGGGATCAGACCCTGGGTGAGAGTATTGGAGTGACACAAAATCCAGCTTTGTGGTTTGTTGTGTTTGGACTGATTTTGGCAAGAGGCAAACTCCAGTGGGACTGTTGAATGATTGCAGTCCTTGGAGAAATTGCAAGTAAACCCCTCCCCAAAATGATACATCTGTGACCTTGGCCTTTTGGAAGAATTGGAAAAGGGCAATCTGTGAGTCTGTGTCCCTCGGCAAACGTTCAGACATGGGGTGAAAGCAAATAACCAAGCCCACGCAGAATTACTGCAGGTTCTAACAGGATGCAGTGCTGTGATCGTGGTGATGGCCAGTCCTGCAATAACGTGTGTATCCTTCCCTCAGGATGGGAAACAGCAGGGTTTGCTTCTTCTGCTTTATAACTATTTTTAAAAAACTTTTAAACCACCCCTCCTCCCCCCAAAAAACAACCCCAAAAAAACAACAAACAAACAAACCAACCCCCCAAGTAGTAAATAAAGGCACAAGGGTGACAAAGGGGAGCTGGACCCGGCCGCTGTGCTCAGGCTTTCCGTGCCGGGCCGGCTCGCTCCCTTTCCCGCACACGGTGGAGCTGTTGCTCCGCGCCAGGACCGGGGCCGCCACGGGGGATCCCCCGGCAACACCGCCCCCTCAGCAGCTATCCCCACCCCGAACCGGACCTGGACCGGGCCCAGACTGGACTTTATTTTTCTTTCCAAGACTTGGATTTTGGTTGAGCGGTGGCTGGCTGGTCCCCACAGCTGTGCGCAGGGAACCAGGGGAGCACCAGTGCCCCCAAATCCCACCCAGATTTAAGCTTTTTCACTCCTGAGTGGGGCCAGGAGTCAGGGGAGCAGTTTTAATCAGGTAGAGGCAGGTTGAAGTGGAACCTGGGGCCCAGATCCTTACCCAGTGCTTGAAGGGAGCTTATAAACAGGAGAGAGAGTGACTTTTGACATGGGCAGATAGTGACAGGACAAGGCGAAATGGCTTTAAACTAAGAGAGGGGAGATTTAGGTGAGATATTAGGAGGAAATTTTTCAACCAGAGGGTGGTGAGGCACTGGAACAGGTTGCCCAGAGAAGCTGTGGATGCCCCATCCCTGGAGGGGTTCAAGGCCAGGTTGGATGGGACCCTGGGCAGCCTGATCTAGTGGTTGGTAACCCTGTCTACAGCAGGGTGGGTGGAACTACATGATCTTTAAGGTCCTTTCCAATCCAAACCATTCTGTGATTCTATACCTGACTAGGAGAAAATAGAATTTTAAAAGCTCCCACAGTTCCAGCTGCTGAGATCTCTGCCTGCTTGCAGGGACCCACTGCTACCGCTGTGTGCCTTCTGCCACCTCACCTGGCCCAGCCCTGGTGTGGCTCAGGATGGGTAAGGAGGGTATTTGTGTGTCTGATCCATGCAGTCAGTGCTGTGTCGTCAGAGGTGACGCTTGGTGCTGGCTAGGTGCCTCAACACTGAGACAGCTCTGGAGCATGACACTGTGTGTGGGGACAGCCACACACAGCTCTGCTCATCCAAGTCTCCTTCTTGTAGCCAATGCCACCACGTACATCTCCAGTCCTCATTCACACGTTCATGCTCTCCTGGAGTCGGGGTGACAAGGACCCCATTTCTCCATACCACACTCAGCAGTTTTCCTTTTCAGCCGAGGAGACTCGTAGGTGCAGAGAGTAGGCTGGGGATCAGTGGCACCTTTAAATAGCCCAACCCAAAGCCTCTCTAAGCAGCTGGCTTTGTCAGGCAGCTATAAAACTGCCTGACTGTAAGCATTTCTATCCAAACCTTTAACATTACCATTACTAGAAAAGCTTTTCTTTTCCTTCCCCAGTGAAGGAGGAAGGCAACACCCATCCCATGAAGAAGACATTGCTGCCATCCACCTGCACGGCAGCTTTTGTGTGAGAGGGTTGTTGCAGTCCTGGCACTATGGTCCCAGCTCCTGCACACCCTGGGCCAGTGCTGAGCATTGGAGCACGCTGAAATCTCCCGGGTGTTGATGGAGAGGCTGCCCTGAGAAGCCAATGGTGCATAAGATTGTTCTTAAATGCTTTCCTGGCTTGGGGCTTGTAATTATTAATCGTAGTTAATCTCTGCCTCATACAAGTTGGCCTGTAAGACCACATCTTGTTTAAGCTATTTAAGATACCCTTTTGTTTACTGCAACCATCTCTGGGCCATTATATTATCCCAAATGGCCTATGAATTATCAGTTACATGTTATTAATGTTGTATGGCAATGCTTAATGACAGAGCAGCAATGGAAATCTACTGGTCTTCAAAGGAAAACCTCAAATAACCCCATACCAAATCCAAATGTTTTCAACCTGCCTCCAAGCCTATGAATATTGCAGATATTACATATCTTTGTATGGTATTTGTTAAATATTTAAGATCAGAGAAGAGATTTTAGCCTAAATGGCTGCTTCAAGTTGCAGCGTTAGAGACTTGCAAAAAATTATTACTGGAACCCACAGACAAACATAGGTTTGCTTTTGGATCCAAGCTCCTAATATTTTTAATCAAGTTAGGCAACTGTTTCCCAGAGATCAAAGACAGATTACAACTCATCCTACTTGGAGCTATAAAGAGACAGAAAAAGGATGAGCTGGAGTTGTGCCAACAAAACCCAAGGTCTTCACCAAGTATTCTTGAGTACCATCTTAAATGACCTTTTATGTTGTGCAGAAGGTGGTTATAGGCTGTTTTGAGATATCTTCAGAATTTCCTGAGTTGATAGAGAGGAAACTTTATTTTCCATTTGTCCCATGGACTGAACTCATTGCCTTCCTCTCCCATGCCTCTTGATGTCTCTCTGGCCAATGTGGTCCCTTGGTCTTTCCTGTAAAAGCTTATAGTTTAAACCCCTTGTCCAATCACTACAGATCCTGCTAAAAAGTCTGCCCCCATCAATATTCAAGGTGTTATATTTGGCAGCAGTTGAAGCCTCATCCTTTGATGGGTTGTACAGCCAGGTCTGGCTCACGGGACCCAGCTGGCCGGTGGGGCACGTTCGCAGCCTGGCATTGGGGTTTCAGGTGCAAGGGCTTCTGACAGCACCCAGGGGATTTTCACACATGTTCAGGAGCAGGCAGGCAAAATAAATTCTCTCTGGCAACTCCGTATGGCTTTGTCTTTCCCATCAGCCGCCTCCGTTCCTCGCACCTACATGCTGCTGGGAGGGCAAAAGTGACTTTGATGCCCCCCAAACCCTGGTGCAGGGACAAAACCTGGCTCAGGCCAATCCTTACTGATGCTGCAGCCCCTCTGAGCAGTGTGGAGGAGAGACATCCCCCAGGCACAGTGACATCCCCCAGGCACAGCGACACCCCCAGCCCGCCACACTGCTGCCCGCCCAGCACCGACTGTTTCCTTCCTGCAGTCACCTTTGGGCTCTGGCAGTAATCTCGAAGCATCTGGTCCAAATCATCCAGGATTACAGGAATTAGAAAAAAACCCAATTAGAGGCCCAGGGTCCTGCAAGCACAAATCCGTTTATCCCTAATCCAGGCTGCTGCCCCTTCCCAAAAGGCAAAGGGACAGTCCCTGCTGGCTGGTTTTTGTGTGCTCCAGCACATGGCTTCTCTCCTCAGCCTGAATTTACCCATTTTTGCCCCAGAGGTAATGCTAGGTGCACACTCATGCTACCGGAGAAAGAACTTGCTTGGCCTTGGGATCTGAAACCAACTGCACAGACACGGGGGTTGGTGCCACCCTCTGCTCCTGCACACGCTCAGAGGGGCTTCAGATGACTGGGGATGAAAAAGGTGGTGCAAATAAATCTGAATGTGATATAATACCCATCAGGGTCTGTACGCCAGGCACTGGCTCCTCTACTTCTTGCTCACTGTCATGTCTAGTCCTCTGTCCCACCAAGACCAGCTTCAGGAACTCCAGGAGGCTCAGCACTCAACATGGACCAAGGCATCTGCAGTCTCACGCTCACTTGCCCACCACTCTGCTGGCAAATCAATGTGTAAATGTTCTTCTGAGATAAAGCACAGAAATGGGAGTGTTTCTTTGGAGTGGGGGCAAAGACTAAAAGTTAATTAGGAGAATCTTTCTTTTCCTTTGAAATCACCCATTTCTTTCAGCACTGCACCTCTGTTTCTTTCAGTGCTGTTAGGCTCTTCTCCAGGTAGCTAAATCTTTCACCTGTAGCCCACCTAAGTCCCATAAAATTAAAATACATTATCCATGGAGTGTGGCCAGTGTGAATTACAAACTCTGTGGATAATGCATTTTAATCAACACTGGATCTCTCCCCTGGGTGGTGGCCTTTGTATTTGCTGGTATATTTTGCTTCAAGATGAAAATCCATATTGAAAACAATCAGTGCTTTAATTATTAAAAATTGAGGAGAGAAAAATCTGGAGTTAAGATTCAAGCATTCCTGGGTTTATATGATTCTAAGAAATAGGTGATTGCTACAACAGGAGATAAAAAATGTTTTGTTTGTTTGCTTTTCTTCTTACATGTGATACAAAAAAGGTGATGCTGCAACAATTAACACAGCTTGACCCATTAGGATATAATAATTTGTGTGACTGGAGTGTTTATGAGCTAGACAAGAACTCATGGTGATCAGCACCATGTTCAGGTATGCTGAGACACCAGATGCTGTGGCTGGTAAAAGTTTCCACAATTCAATGGGAGGTTTGTGGGAGAGAAATCTTCTTCTGGCTTGGAAAGTCCCTCACTGAGGGTGAGCTTTGTAGTACCACAATGATTTTCTGCGCTTTCCTGACATCTCTTTTTGCTGCTGACAGTTCAGGTTGACCTCTGGGCTTGTCACAGTGAGGTCAGGCAGGAGGTGTGAAGAAAGTGTGTGACATTAGCAGATGGGTCTGTGTGGCAGCAGCATGTAGGTCCCTGGTCTTTTTGTGAGCCTGGAGAGAAATGAGGCAAGCTCCAGAGAGATGTGGGGAGACTGGCTCTCAGTGGGTGATGGGAGAGGGCTGGAGAAGAGAAAGAGCAGAAAGGAGGGGACCACAGGGGCGGAAATGAAGCTAAAGCAAAGAGCACATGGACAAGGGAGAGCTTGTCATGAGCAAATGGGCAGTCACTGCAGGGCAGAGGATCTACCATGGAAACACCCAAGTGCTTCCCTCGAGTGTCCCAGGCTTGCCCCAATTCCTCTTGGCTTTGGGATCAGGCACCTCCAATGTCTCAGTGCTGCAGGGATGCCTGTGCCCTGGGGTGGGTGGCACTGGGGTGCAGTTTGAGGTGGGGCTGTGTCAGGGACAAAGCCATTCTGTGAGAGTGTGTAATGCTAGGTCATCTGCGTGCTTCATCCTTGGTGGATGTAAAAGCCATGTTTAACCCATCATGTCAATGTAGCCCCCAGTTTACAGACTTCTGCATTTGCTGACTTTCACTGAGAATTTTGTTAATCTGGTATAGCCCTGACTTAAAGGTGCATCAACTTCCTTGAAACCTGGAGGCTTCAGCGCAGGGTATTAGGAGAGCACAGCTGGATACGATCAGTCCTGACTTGTGTGAACAGCACCTGTAGAAGGACCCTCCTTGTGAACAAACATCTGCAGGATAAAAAAACAGGCAGCTCATCTTTCTAGGACCAATTCCTGAAATTTCTCTGATGCTGAAACGAGAGGCAGGAATGTGACTACACAACACCCACAGATATATACTTCTTCCATCATTCAAGAAGATGCTGGTAGTTGAAAATGTTCCCAAACTTCTGCTTGATGGCTAACTTTCATTTGACTTATACATCACTCAGACTAAGAAATATGGGTCGACATCTTTTCTTTTTGACACAGCTGAAGACCTATCCATTTTGATACTCACCACAAGAGTTTTCTTCTGGCTCTGATAAGGAAAGCTGTAGCCCATATCACCAAGCTCCAAGATAACGTGCCTGGCAGCACAGCCTCTTCTGGAGTTATGATGAAGACTTGCAAGGGTGGAAAGAGATTTCTCTTAGTCTCTATTGTGCATTTTGTTATGAAGTTGCTAACGTCCAGTTAATTAAACCCCTGAAAACTGCAATTTCATGTTGTATCAGGGCCTGATCTAACGGCCACAGAAACCTTCCTGCTGCTCTTAAGAGTGTTTGGATCTGGCATGAACTGACAGCAAGATGCCATATGCAGAGCTCAAGCAGCCAATGCTGAAGGAAGAATGTTTATTCATGCAACAAATAATTGATATCATTCTATTAAATAAATGAATGAAACATTTAATTAATTACACTTACATTGCAGTATAAACAGGGGGTCACTCTGCTCCATTGCTCTTCATGTCTTCTGATGTTCTGCTGTCATGGTTTAACCTGGCAGGCCACTAAATACCATGCAGCCATTCACTCAACTTCCCACTGCTCTGGTGGGGAGAATTAAGGGGGTAAGAAGTCTTGAAGGTTGATATAAAAACAATTTAATAATTAAAATTAAATGAAATTATAATTATAATAGTAATTATAATAAGGAGTGATGCACAGTGCAATTGCTCACCATCCACTGATTAAGGCCCAGCTCATTCCCAGCTAGAGATCCCGGAGAAGGAGAGAGATCCCAAAACCACAATTCCAAAAGAGCAAGAGAAAGCTTTCTGGACAACTCTCACTTGTACACTGAACATGCCATTAGGCAATATGGAACATCCCACTGGCCAATTTGGGTCCACTGCACCCAGCTTGTCCAAGTCCTTCTTGTGCACCGGCAGACTAGCAAAGCATGAGAAGTTGAAAAGTCCTTGATTTCTTAATAACAACTAAAAACATCCATGTATTATCAACATTCTTCTCCTAACAAATCCCATACTGAAACCAAAACACAGCCATTCTAATTACTAAGAAGAAAATTAGCTCTATTCTAGCAAAACCAAGACATTTACTGGTGCTCCCAGGCATTTCATGTCTTCTCTGAGCCTTGTCCTCATTGCTTAAATAAATATATGTAATAACTGCAAACAGGATCAGCAGTACCAGTGTGAGTGCCTGAGCCAAGGCACTGGGACTCACTGTGCTCTCATCTGTGTGTATGTGGAAGGTGAAACTCAGAAACCTCACAATGGCTGAATCAGTCTAAACCTGTATCTACATCCACATGGATGTACAGTGACATATAGAGGTGACACGTGAACAGCAAGTTCTAATGCCTGGAAGGCCAAGAGAGACTCAGCAAGGTGACTTACTCCTAACAAAGCAGAGGAAATTGTTAAAAGTAATCAAGATAACAAATTAAAATCATGCTGCAGCACTGTTCAGAACAGCCTTTCTTCTGTCACCCTGCCTCGCACAATGCAGATGTGACCCTGCAGCTCCTCGATGCTTCTTGGCACAGATAGCCCCATTGACTTCAGTGGGACCAGGGGGGAGGCTGAGATCTGCTAATGGTGAAGGTCATGGTTTGCAGGATCAGGGCAGCACACGGTGACAGCACAGTCTTGCTTCTGCAGTGTGGGAGAGCAGAGAAAAGAAAAAAAAAAAAAGACATTTTTGATGAAATAGTTGAAGCAGTGGGGATTTACCCAACCAGTGTTACGCTGTCCATGCAGCTTGCTCAGTTTGCTGTTGCTAGCAGTTCAGATATTGTCCAAGCTGTCCTGCTCATCAGTGCATGAACTCTGAAAACACTTAGCCACTACCAGCTCTGTGCATTATTTCAGCTGGAAGAACCATGGTAGGTAAAGTAACGATGATGGATCTAAACGATAATAAAGTCTCCCTGTTGAAAATTTAAAGTGCTATACAACTATTTTTAGTGACCTCTCCAGCTGAGATAATGCAGAAAGCTAACTAGATGTGAACATCCATCTTAGGTGAATTGATTCTTACAGTTTGCAAAACAAGGGGAATTGTAGGAGGTTAATGTTCATGCTCCAATACAAGAGATATCAGCTATATAAAAAGATGTATACTCTACATGTAAAGAAATAACCTATTAAATGTCTAACGTGGATGCAATCTTTGTTAGTTTTCTTTTTTTATTTATTTATTTGAGCACATTTATTTCTGTAATGGACATTTAGTTCAGATAGAACACCAAGAGCTCCCTCCCTCGTATCCTCCTCCCTCTCCTCCCTCCGTGTGTGTGTGTGTGTGATGTGTGGGCACAAGAGGGGGAGAGAAGACTTCTGTCTTTGATTCAGAAAAGCAAAGGTTTCCTGGATGGGGCATTTTGATTGAGACTCAATGATCTTAAAGGTCTTTTCCAACCAAAACCATTTTATGATTCTGTGGTTCTATGACACCACATTAGAGACAAAGTATTTAAATTTGATTTTCCAATGTCAAAGACATTAAAAAATATTTTCAAATGGATTTTTTTTCTCCTTTCAAGCATGCCCCAAACCTGAGTTCTTGGGTCAGCATTTTCAAATTCAGGACTTGAAAATGAAACAGCTATTTTTTGTGGCTTCTTAAATAAAGGAGCTGAGCACTGGCAGCTGTCTCTGTATGAAGATGCAGAGCACTGGGTGCCTTTGCAAAATGTGGCACATATTCTGGGACTGCTGCAGTAAATTCTTCACTTCTCAGAGCTCATTTATCTCAGAAAGGCTCCACATCCAGCAATGCAGCCTGCTTCCCCTCCCATCCAAACCCTTGGATGGCAATTAGCAGCATCAATAAGTAATAGAACAAATACTTGTCTCTAAACAAACAAGCCACAGGCAGAGCAGCTCATTCACTTTACTCTAAGGCTGCATTACAAGCCTTAATTTTTCATATTTCATCTGTTTAAAGCCCCAGTCCTACAGACACTTAGTTTTGAGATGGCACACTTGAAAGTCAATGGATGACGAAGGATGGGTGAAAGACAAGACCTAAGGCTCCAGAGGCCCAGGGTGAAGAACCTTATCCATCAAGTCCCATTCACAACAAGGATGCCACCATACAGAAAATTTTTAGCTGAGTTTCTGTGGCTTAGCTAAATCTCAAAGAGCTTTTGGAAGAGAGAAAAGAATCTGTTGACCTCTCAGCTCCTGGAGACAGTGAGTTGCCAGCAGAAGTAAAGCAAAAAGACAATGGCAGAGACTAGCTAAAATACTGTAATAGGAATATTTATTAGCATTGCATACTAATAAAATGAAATATTATAAGGAAAAACAGCTTTAAAATGTTGGAACTGGGTGAGCAGATCTGCCAAAGAGCCATGAACTATGTGCCTGCAAGTACCAATATGAATTTGGTATTGCTTGAAGACTCATTCCCTACAGAAGACATCCCACCACTGAAGCCCTGAAGTGCTTCTGACCCAGAAGTGACTCACCAAACAAGTCTGCTGGGAAATGCTCCAGCAGTTTAAGCTTAACCACCAAATTGGTTAGCATCACTCCTTCAGCACTTGGGGATGTCAAGGGATAAAAGGGATCACAGATTGAGTGGGAACAATACTCACAGGAACTCAGCCTTGGCCTCAGGAGTCTCATCTACTTCTGCAGTCAATAGGTAGAGACAAGCTTTTGCAGATGGTGAACTTGATTAGAAAGCTGATCTTGGTTAAAACTGCCCAGATCTTCTTGCTGCTAAGAATGGAGGAGGAGGAGGAGGGTGGGACTGTCTCTCCGGGCAACAGAGCCAGATTGACAGTGCTGGATTACTGCACCAGCATAACTAGAGTGGGATTAAGTGCTCTGAGTCACCTACCTGAGAATTTCTCTCTCTCACTGACCATGCTGGCACCCTGTGGAGATCCTTCATGTCAGCTTTGGGGACCTCTGTCCCCATGGCAGCTCCAGGGCACAGCTGCCAACATGCACAGGAGCAAGCACATGAGAAGGTGATTGCAAACCAAGGTAATTTTGAAGAGCAACCCACAAAGACTTTAAATTGACTTGAAAAACAATCTGGCCTGACGAGCAGTTTCCAATACAAATGTCCTGATGAGATGTTTACGAGAAGGCTTTTTTCCCAGCTTATAGACACAGCAATTTGCTCCTTGAAGAACAGTTCCATGTCCTTGTGTTTCTTTGAAGTGCCTGAAAAACACTGGACCTGTGTGTCCCTATGTGTGGCTGGCCTCACTGTTCATTTAATGGGGAATTATCTTACAAAATGACGTTCCAGAAGGAGAGCTGACATTCTGTCCTGGACCACTTTGGTTTCACAACTATATGGTATGAAAGCATTTCAAGAATTGCTTCTGAAGAAGCACATGTATTTCTGTAGATTAAATTGGGAGGAATGGGGTGTCTTTTTTCTGAACAGAGCCACTAATGGTCATTGAAAGAAGATTCAACACAACCAAAGTCTTTCAGCTGGAAAAAAGTCATGCCCTGTTCTCCCATTGTAGAGCTTTCCATTGAAATCAGTGGGTCCTGAAAAAGAGAAGGTAGTGCTAGAATAAAATTCCCCACTTCTCCTAGTGAAGCCCCAAATAGTGTGTCATTGTGGGTTACTATGGAGTTATTGAACAAAGGCTGAGAAGCTTGTTCTGCTGATCAATATCTGTGTGTGGATGCAGATGCAGGTCTCAGCAGTGTCTGTATATCTCCTGGAGGCTCCTCTCCAAAACCTGTGTTCAGCTCGTGTGAAGTTTTCTAAGGGATTGGACTTCTGAGAGTAGTGCCAAAAAGACATGGGTGAGGACAAATGGACACTCCCTTTCTGCTCTTGCTTCTAGCTTATGGTAACCTCTCTTTTCCCATCTTTGCTTTATATCAGACCACTAACAAATAATAACAACAAAAAAAGCATCAGGAGGAGCAGCTTTAAATGGAAATAAAGAGATGTGTCTAAATCCTTTAGACTGTTTGGGATGTCTCAAGTGATTTAGACCGGTTGTATCTGTATGTTCAAACTTATGAGGGCACCGAGGTTCAGCACTTATCCAATTAAAACGTTAGAAGAGTCCCTGACACACGATTGCCTCAGACCAGGCAGAGATGTCCCACGTGGTCCTTAGGGAACAGCTCAATAGTTAGCACAGGCTGTGGAGCCTTTCCCATCAGCAGTATGGATATGGCCACACTATTTGGAGGTTGAGAGAGCTGAAAGGCACAGAGCAGGGCTCCCCAGCAGCGAGCAGCAGTGCCAAGTCATGTCATTTAATAGCACAGACATGGAAAAGTGGCTGCCTGGTCCATGACAGGTCTCTGCTCTTGACAGTAAAGAGCTAAAAACTCCACCAGGTGTTTCCCAGGCAGGAGTCTGTGCTGGGTTGAAGGCATATTTGGGGAGAGAGACCATGCTGTGAGTGTGGTCTCTGTGCAGACACTCTCCTGACAAGGTTGTTCTGGTTGTCTGAGGGTGAGCAGGAGGCAGGGTCCCTATAAATCCAAGTTTTGGGGAGAGCAAGCTCCCATTTCTATCTGACACTCTCCATCTTTATCCAGCTTGGGACAGGCATGGTGGGGAGGGAGTCCTGGAGGTCCCACCAAGCTCCTCCTCGGGCATCACTGGAGAGGAGATGCTCTAACCTCAGCAATAAGTGGGGAGGGCGCAGATCCCATCCCACCCATGCCATGGGTGTGGGTCACAGCAGGGAAGGTCACAGGGGTGGCTTTAGCTCAGCACTGTAGGACAATCCCAAAATGCAAGAAAAGACCCTTGGGTTTTACCTTGTACAGTGCAAGAAGAAGCTGTGAGGGGAGGGCACTGGGTGACTGGCACCATTTTCAGGTTTTCTGGGACAGAAATAGTGGAAGTGGTGGTGAGAGCTCATGTCCCAGGGCTGACTCCAGCAGGGTGGAGTGGCACCAGGTACTGCTCTATGTAAGGAGGTGCTAACTAACAAAGTGTGGAGGGTTGTGGGGCCATGGTGCCTCTCCCCCAGGTCTGAGAAGAGGCAAAGGGGACAAATATGTGAACCCACTTTGCTTTTTATAAGGTTTGCAGCTGGAAACTTCCCTTCAAACCGTACTTCTTGTGGGGGAAGGTGTGTAGCAGAGAGGTCCATGTCGCAGATCAGAAGGTAGCAGGGTTAAAATGGGCTATCCAGGCAATTTCTGCATTTTAGGGAGATATAGCTGAATGTAGGAAGGGGTGAAGGGAGGGCAGATATTTCCTGGACTTTTGCTGGGTGTCTTGCAGCCTGTCCTGAAACAGAAGGGAACAGAAATCCAAGGGCTTTATCCACCACCCCTGTGCCGAGAATAAATGCCGATAGAGTGCAAAGTGCTGTATCCCTCAGGGGATCTAAGATGACATGTTCCTTCCCTTGATTCCCAGCTAGGTCTCGCCCTCCAATCCCCACTAGGGGGGATGCACACCAAGGTCAGCCCAGGGTTCAGGCTCCACTGTGGGTGCAGGGGCTGTGGGTTGGCCCTTGGGGAGGGGACAGGAGAAAGGACAAGGCAAAGTTTGGCAATTTCTACACCCCACAGTGCCCTTTCCCTTTGGCCTCCCACACTTCCATCTGCCCCTCCAGCACACACATTTGGATCTTCTCCTGGAAAAGAAATATATGAATATATTTAATGAATATAAAAAAAACAGTGCCTGGTGTTGCTGAGAGGCAGGTACAGACATCTCTGGGGACTATTCCGCTCTCTCTCACGGTATTACCCCTGCATCAGCCAGGGGTAACTGGACCTGTGATACAGTCTGATCCTCCCAAGCCTTTAATTGGATGCGTGAAAGGTCCAAAACGCAGCTCCTGCTTCCCCCAGCCATGAGATGCACCGTCATCTTGTCACACAAGGGCGCTTCCCAATAAACCCAGCCTCCTCTCTCACCTCTGCTGCCAGGCAGCTCCCGGGCCAGCCAGCCAAAGCAGACCCTTTGGAAGGGAGCCCTCCCAGCCAAGCGGGGTGCTGGTGGCAGGAAAATACTCAATAGCTCCCCAGACACCCACCCTATTTCTATTCTGCAAAGGAAATGCTGTAGTTAGACGAGGGGCAAAAGGCAGTGGCAGAACAATTAGGGAGCAGTCGCTCCCTTCTGTGGGATCAGGCTGCGGGATGGGGCCGGGGCTCGGCAAGGCTGGTGCAAACTGGAGCATGAAGATCGGCGTGTGGGGAGCACCCGCGTGTGCCAGGCAGCAGCTGGAGCAGCTCCCGGCCTGGAAAGGCTAGTGTGGCTTTTCCAAGGCTCCTGCATCCCCCAGCCCTCCCTCCACACCGGTTTCCATCGCAAACAGCAGCAGCCCTCCTCTGCAGCACCAGGGCTGGGACAATGCACCCCGGATAAGTGGGCCTTCTGTCCCCAGCTGCACCGGGGCCAGGCTCTCCTCAACCTGCAAGCTTTTTGCTTTCTTTTTCTTTTTTTTTTCTTTCTTTTTTTTTTTTTCTCTTGCAAAATCAATTTGCAGACAGCTCGCTCATTTTTCCCCCTTGCAAACTTATTAGCTATTCAGCTCCAGCGAACACTCGTAAGCATCCTTTGTCCCAGGGAGGGCTGGAGACCCCTTCATTAGCAGTGATTACTCTGAGCAGTTTGACAGCCTCCCAGCCCGCTTACAAGACTTTCCCATTCAGCCCTGCCCGGGGCTGCCCCGCTTCTCAAAAGAAACGGAAATATTCAAACATTTCTCTCCCCCCCCACCCCGCCCCAGCTGAATAGAGGAAAAGCTGTTTCTCTTCTCCGCCCTCCCCATTCACTTCACTTTTGATACAATATTTTCCTTCTTTGTTAAAACGGAGGGAGAGGGGTCAAGGCAGACTTTTTAGCGACCCTTTTCTGCGAGTTTTGTTTAATGTAAATACAAGCTCCTCTCTTTTTTTCCCGATTATTATAATTGTTTTTATAACAGCCGAAGGCTCGGGAGGGAAACGACTTGGGCTGGTTTTTAGGAAACAGAAAATTGCTGAAAATACTAGGGAAAAGACATTATTTTTCAACGTGCGAAGGGAAAGGGCAGAAGGAAAAAAAAAGAAAAGGGGAAAAAAGGGAATTTTCTTCCACGGGTCTTACTGGTACCGCCCAACGCAGCCCTGCAGTCCCGGTCCCCGCGGAACTCCGGCGGAGAAGCAGCGGGACCGGGAGATGCTCAGCTCTCCTGACCCTCTTCAATATTATATTCATATATATGAACATAATATTCACTCTGCTGCCAAATTCCAGGGTTTTTTAGTTAGAAAGAAATTTCACGTTATCAGAAGCTGAGCATATGCGTTCCTGTAATTCTCCACCGCTCTATATATCTTTTCGAAAGGTTTAATTCCCACAATAAACCACAATAAACGCTAGCTGCTCTGCCCGCAGAACCCCACGGAGGAATTGCAATTCGCTTCACCGATTCCCGGGGAAGGAAAGAAATAACGTAGTGTGTTTCAGCCGATTCTGATTTGAAGGCAAGAACCACTTTTGCTCCCCCAAATATTCCTGGGTGGGAAAAGCTGCCCGCAAGGGAAACCACCAACCGTAAAAGCAAGGCAAAAAAACCCACCTCGTTTGAGGTTGGAGAAGCAAAGAAGGGCTCCTCTTGCGCAGGGTTGGGGTGCGAAGTGGGCTCTGGCCCCTCCCGCAGGTGCGTGCTCCCCAAAAAGAGCTGGGAAGCCCCGCGCTGCCCCTGCTCCTGCCATCCCCTGCTCCCGCACTCGCAAAATACAGTTCATTTGCCTCTCCCAGAACCCTGAATTGCACTTCGCTACGGAAAAAATTGCTTGTAAATAGACTTTAAAAATAGCTGATAAATACCTGCAGCCTGCCCCGTCCCTGTGATGGTCTGTAAGGAAAACCAAGGCACATGCATTGGGGATGAGACGCAGACTTAGACACTGACTAACGTTTTTCCTTTTAGGCAGAGGGGGAAAAGCCACTGCCGAGACGGGAATCTGCCACCCGATAAAAGGCAGCAGGATTTGAATTAATCTATCAGGGAGCTGAAATGGCCTCTGTGCCCCCCCTGTGCCTTTGGAGGGGAGCTGGAGCCGGGCAGGAGCTGGGGCAGCCCAGGCAGCCGCGGTGGGTCAGAGCTGCCCGGCTTCCTCCGATGCCAGGCTTCGGCTGCTCAATAAAACGAGCCGAGCAATCAGCTTACCGGGGAGGCATCTCTCTGAGGACAGGGAAGTAAACGCGATGAGACCCAGCAGACAAAAAAAGCACAGCTCAGGCGATTTAAAGATCAATGTCAAATTGTATAATATAAAATCCTTCTGCTGGGGGAAAAAGCTTAGCACGCTCCTTAGACCTGGCGTTTAGTTTCCTCCGGCAAAACCGCCGCAAAACAAAGCGAGGGGAGCGGGTGGGGGGGACAGCCCCTGACACATCTCAGGGACCGGGATTTGGGGGGATTTCGCCCCCGATCCGGCCTTTCCTGGGCATGGAGGGCTGTTAATTCCCTCTCTTCTCCTTGCATTTGCCAGGTGAGGGAAGAAGCTGAGTTGCCCCCAATAATTTCTCTTTCTTTCTTTTTTTTTTTTTTTTTCATTTTTTTCTCGTCCCTGACCGAAAATTCGCCGCCCATAATCTCAAAATCCTCAACCCTTGGGTGAGAAAAAGCAGGGGCGATGCCTTTTCCTTCCCTTCCCCGTGCACTCGCATCTTTTGCCAGCCCCGGCTCCGCTCCCCCGGCTCCCCCCGACTCCCCGCCTTGCAAAGACATCACCCCCGGTCCCGGGGACCCGGCTATTTCGGTTCTTGACGAGCTGATGCTGAAATACCCGTGGCCTCGGAGATCTGCTCTGCGTAAACTGGCGGGCTTGAGACCGACACCGTCATTTCAAAGCAGATGCGAGGGTCGTTCACCAAATATTTTATTACGGTTTTAGGCTGCTTCATACAGTTTCGTCCTGCACATGCTCTACAAGTCACCTGTGCACATAGAGAACAAGCCAAAAATAATAATAATTATTAATAATAATAATAATAGAAAAAAATCTACCATAGCAATCCCTTAAATAAGTAAATAAACATTATATATAGATATATAAAAAACCCTTTAAAATAAAGCAAAACCCAACCAAAAGAACAACGTCTTTTCAACATGAAACACCCCCGCGGGATAAGGGCAGGCGCTCAGACATTTTGTAACTTGGCATTCGGTTTGTTTTTTTGTTTTTTACGTTTTGTGGGCTTTCTTTGATTTTTTTAGGTTTTGGGTTGGTTTTTTTTTTTAGGCATCAATTCTGCAAATCCTTCGAAATAAAGGCGACAACGATTTTCATCACGTTTTTTAATGCAGTCTGCTGCGGGGCTAGGAGGGAAGTGCGGGAGAGCGGCTTGTGGCTGGGGAACGCCCCGTACCCCGGGTTTGGCGATCGCGGCCGGGCGATTGGAAGCCCCGCTGCATTCTGGCCGTGCGGGCAGGCAGACAGGCACCGGTTAGCTGGACCTCCCGCTCTCCGCGGCTTGTCATGGCGGTGATGTCAGATGTCACATTCACTGTCGCTGGATGTGATGGAGATGGCGGAGGTGGCCGCTTTGCTGGAGAGGCTGGCTGCGGGGCTGGAGGCGGCCCCCCCCGCCTCCCCGCCGCTCTCCTCCTCCGCTTGCAGCGAGCGGACCGAGCTCTGCGTGAGGACCTGCTGCTGTAGCCTGCAAGGAACCGGCACACACAGCATCACCGCCCGCCCCTCCACGCCCCGGGCACCCCCCGGCAGCCCCTCCGCTTCCCCCTCCACCCGCACCTCCAGCTCACACCAGTTATCCCAGTCTGGCAGCTCTGCCTGAGACACTGGGTGCCAGCACCGCTCCTCGCCCCGGGGGTGGCTGTCCCCCGCCTCATCCGAGGGGTCGGTCATTCCCCGCAGCATCTCTCGAGCAGCGGTCCCCCTCCAGCAGGCCTGACATCTTCCCTCCGGCCCGTGAAAAAGGGGCTGCGGATGACAGCACCGACGTTCCCCAAGTGCGGCCGCCCGGCTGCGCGCAGTGGCCGGCGGGGTGCGGGATGACGAGCGGAACCCCCCGCCCCGGGCTCCGGGATAAGAGAGAACGGGGATCTCTGCTCCCGTCCCCGCTTCCCGGCGCATCTGCTTCTGCCGCTGGTGTGGGGGTAACACCGCGCATTTAAAGCCGCGAATTTATTATTTAATATAAAAATAAATACATAAAGAGGAGGGGAAGAAGATAAATAAGAAAAATATCCCAAGAAACGTTCCCACTGGCTGCGGCCGGGGTTTACGGTAAGGCAGCTCTCGGCCCGCAGAAGGGCATTGCTAGGCGGACATATATGAAATAGGTATCGATATGGCCTGGGTAAAACTTTCAAGGGGGGTTTCTCTCAGCTTAGCCGCTGAATAGGGCCTTTCCTGCCGCCAGGTCCCGCCGGGGCAACTGCAGCTTCACCAGCCGCTGGCCCCGGGCGTTCGCTCTCCCCTCCCCGCTCGCCAAAAAGCAGCCAAGAGGGAGCTGGGGAGAGACCCTTCCTATTAAAAATAAATGCATTAAAAGAAAAAGCCGTAGGCTTTCCCCTCTGTTCCTACTTTATCTCACTGCATTTCCCGAAGAAAAATTTCCCGGGCTCGTTTCCCCGTCCCCGAACCGGCCACCGCAGCCCCCCGTCCTGGGCGGGCGTGGGCGAAGCCTCCCTCAGTGGGGAGGCCTGTGCTCCGATGGGACGGGCAGCACCTTACCTGTTCTTAGCGGCTGCTGCCCTGTCCCTTTGCCTGCGGTTTTTGAACCAGTTGCCCACTTGCGTGGGGGTAAGTCCCGTGGCCTGAGCCAGTTCTCGCTTTTTGCTGGGGTTGGGGTAAGGGTCCTGCAGGTACCACTCCCGCAGCAAATGCCTCGTCCGCTCCTTGAAGCAGTGTGTCTTCTGCTCGCCGTCCCAGATGGTGCGGGGCAGGGGGAACTTCTTCCTCACCCGGTACTTGTCCACCGGCCCCAGGGGTCGGCCCCGCAGCTTCTCCGCCTCCTGGTAATGGGCTTCCAGCCAGAGGGCTTGCAGTTTGGCGTGGGACTCCTTGGTGAACTTGTGGTTCTCCAGGATGTGGTAGAGCTCCCGGTAGTTCCCCGTGTGGAAGGCCACGATGGCCCGGGCTCTCAGCACTGACTCGTTCTTGTTGAGGGCCTCGCAGGCCGCGGGGGCCACGGGCAGGGACCAGAGGAAGCGCCCCAGGCGCTCGATGTCCCCGCTCTCCTCCAGGGTCTCGCATACCCCCGCCACCTGCTGCGGGCTGAAATTGAGGATGGGCAGCTGGAACATGGAGGCGGCGCCGGGCTCCGCTCCGCGCTCCGCGCACCCCCGGCGATGCCCGCCGCCGCCGCGCACACCCCCGCGGCGGGGAAGCGGGCAGCGGGCCCGGCGGCCGCCTCTCGCTCCGCTTCTGCCTTCTCTGGAGCCGGCCGAGCTGCAGCGGGAGGGACGGTGGAGGGCGGAGAGGCGATGGGGAGCGCTCGGCGGCTCCGGCGACTGGGGGCTGTGGGCAGGGGCGAGGCGGAGGAGGATGGAGCGGGGGGGAGGGCGGGCGTGGGGGGGTGGAGGGAGGGAAGGAGAAAAAAGAAAATAAGAATAAAAGGGGGTGAAAAGAAAAGGCACAAGCCCAGCTCCGCGCCGCCGCCGCGCTGCTGCAGAAGCGGCTGATTTGCTGCCGGGCTCGGCAGATTGGCTCCCGGGTTTCCATGGCGGGGCTGCCACTCACTGTCAGCCGCTGCCAATCACGGCGGAAAGGCCCGCACCGCCGCCCGGCAGCGCCCCCGCCCCGCTCCCGCCCCGCTCCCCGCCCCGCGCCCCGGGGCGCCGCGGCCAGGCCGGCCCATCCAGCTCCTCGGGGACCGCGACCCCGCCGCTCCGCTCCGGGCAGGGGCACAGGCAGCTCACCCGCCGCGGGAGCGGAAGGCTGCACGGCGGAGAAGGGAGCACCCGGCACCCGCTGCCGTTTGCTGCCGGAAAGTTGGAGGGAGCGGCCCCCGCGACGGGATGTCCGGGTAGCCCCACACCCTCCCCGGTAAAGCCGTGGGGTTCGGCCCGGTGTTACATGCACAAAGCTCGGAGCACCCGGGGTCGGAGAGGGGGATAAGGTAGAGCTGAGGAATCGGATGAAAACCGATCTCAGTGATGCTGAGAGTCAGTGACAATGGATGCAGCGGCAGGACCGCAAGAAGAGCCGAGATTTAGGGAAAAACTCCCCCTTCCCCATATAGGTGACTTCCCATCGCTGTTAAGACGAGGAATTACCTGCAAAGAGCCCAGCGCCCTTTTCCCTCTCTATTTTTTTTTTTTCTTAATTTAAAATCTTATTGTTTTCGGCTGAGTGGTCCCGAATAGACGCCGAGAACAGTCGCGAGGAGTGAGAAGTCATTTGTAGGTCAGGACAGCGACTTAAAGCAGATTTCAGGAATCTTTTTAAATATTGATCACCTGGTACTAATCATTCCCCGCAGGTTCGTGTATCGTCGTCCCCCGCCCCGAGTGAGTGACCGTGGGTCTGGGCGCGAGGTGAGCGCCAGGCCACCCCGAAGGAGCGGGAGCCGGCTCGGGGCAGGGATGAAATCACTTTCGGAGCTGTGAAGATACGATTTGTTTTCTGGAGAGAAAGAGAGAAAAAAAAACCAACAAAACAAACAACCAGGAAGCCACTCTTTATTCTACATATAGCTGCTCAGTGGCAATTTCTTCCCGGGAACATTTAGGGACCATGCTCCAAAAGGCAGCACGTAGTTTGAACTCAGCTCAATATATTCTCTCCTCTACCCTTTGCAATGCGGTTTTTTGGTTGTTATGTGTTGGGTTTTTTTCCTAGAACGCTTGTCAAAGAAATCGCTTCTTGACGTGATAATTTGTTGTTGTCTTTTTCTCCCTTTTCTTCTTTGTGTTTTTTTTTCCCCTATTGTTTTTTGTTTATTTCCTTCTTTAAGAAATCTCCTTTTGCTAGTTGACCGTAGACTGAAATTAAACAGATTTAGATTTTCTCCAATCATTTCTCCGCGGAAATGGAGCCGGACTGGGGCTCACCGTCTTTTCTTTAGTATCAAGTACAATTTGTCTTTTGCTTGTGAAGATTTGGTAAATCAGAAGGCAGATAGATAGCGCAGATGGTCGGAGGTGTCGGGTCAGATTATGGTACGCCTCAGTACAGTGCTAAGCTCATTCTGACGGAAAACCCTGATATTATTTTCACAGATCTACACAGTTCACTTGAAAAAAAACCCTTCGAGCCATTTACATCATTTATGTGAGGCTCACAGCTAGCGGGATGGAAAAGCTTTCAATACTGCTCATTTTCATATAACCCGACAGAGATGAGGAGACATAAAAACACAGACATAACTCACGAGTTCAGAGACATTCCGCAGAAACTTCAAAAATAAAAGGGGAGACGCTTTGGCTTCACTTTGGAGACTCAGGGGGGAAAAGGAGGAAGAAAAAAAATCAGAAAAGAGGAAAATATAATCTATAAATATTGCTGAGGGAGAATCCCTTTCCACCCCATCCCTGTCCGCTCCGTCAGGGAAAAGCAGCAATTTGAGCAGCTCAATGAAAGATCCCAAACAACCACTTCGGACAGGGATAAAAAAAACCCCCATACCTCCTGGGTTGAGCAACGGGCTTCCCCAGCGAGCAGGTGAGAAGGCGGTGATCCCCGCAGGTAGGGGAGCTGCCCCCTCCCGCCGCCACCCCCGCCGGACCCCGCTCGGGAGGCGGCCCGCAGCCCCCCGCAAACATCCCGGGACGGGGGCGGATGGAGAAAAACCTCTGCTTTGAGAAAGGTGGAAGAGTGGAAAGACAGTGTGAATGGGTAGTTAATTTAGACCGGCCAGCTGCTGCTGCTGCTGCTGCTGCTGCTGCTTACTAATACTACTGTGGGTCTTTCTTTTTATTTTTATTTAAAAAAAAAAAAAAGCATGCACATGATCTGGCGAGGGAGTTACTGGGCTGCAGCCTAATGACCATGAACAGAGCGAGACGGGCTCCATAATGAAAGCCAGGACTGCAGGCTAAAGAAATGAATCCTCATTAAGAGCAGCTCGCAGGGGCGAGGGGCTGTCCCCCAGGTCCCCAGCCTTTGTTCCCCAGAAACCGGCCCGGATGGGGAGATGCTGGCAGCCCTGCTGGGAGGGGAGAGGAAAAGAAAGAAAAGGCAACATCGAAATGGACCCAGGAACCCTGTGTTAACCATTTCAAGGGGGAAAATCAGCCCAGCCCCACAGTTCTGCGTGCTCTCCAGCTGTGAGCGCTGGGCTCCGTGATGGGGAGGTGGCACAGTCCGGGGGGAACTGGCTTGTCCCTGGCTGGGGAGGGACCTGGGGGTTCTTTCCTCTGTGCCACCAGCGTCGAGAGATCAGCTCCAACGGGGCCCCTCCGTCCCTCTCACAGCCCTTCGGGCGTTTTATCCCTGGCCGGGACCTTGGCAGGTTTTCTCCCGCCCCGTCGCTCCGGAGGAGCTCTACCGCCGGGACGGGACGGGCTTTGCCTCCGCAGAGCGACCGCGGCCCCCAGGAGCGACCCCTCACCCCTGTGGGACCTGGTGCCGCGTCCAGGAGAGGCTGCCCGGGAAAGCAGAGGGTCCTGGGATGCCCCTGCTCCTGGCGCAGCCCCCTGTTCTCATTAGAGCCTGGGGGCGCGCTCGGGCGTGTCCGCTTCGTTTCTGCTTCCCCTCCGCCCCCCTTTTCCTTCTTGTTTTTCGTCCGTATAACAGGGACACTACTCGTGGCATTAATAGCCGGCAATGATCACTACCTTAATTTAGGTCACGGCTCTGACCCTTCCTACAGGTAGCGTGGGGAGTTATCCCTGCAGAGATGAACAAGAAATAAAAATACACATTTAAAAATATTTATCAACTATACTGCCAGCAATCCCTATCATCCCGACGGCCCTGCATCGACACGGTGCGCTCTCTGGCCTACAGACAGAGCCTTAAAGCAAAAATATGCTGAGCAACATGTCTATACATCTTCATATCAGCAATTACCAGCTACCCTGGCTCCCAGAATCGCAGTCCCTGGGGATTATTTATCTAGACGAAGCTTTCAAACGCAACAGAGGTGCGAATAGAATTTTTAAAACCTTTGATTTGCGTTAAGTATTGCATTAAGAAAATACCCCCAGGAAGGAGAAGCTGTACTTTAAAGGTCTCGGTAGTATTGCCGGAGATGCGGGAATTCATTAAGTGATGCTAAGCGAGTTTGCAGTCTTGGCTGGGAGAGACGGGGTGCAGGCAATCCCTCGGGCGGGTACCTGGGAAAGCAACTGGGAGTTTTTGGCCTTGGCTCGGTACCGGCAGGACACAGCCGGGTGCCGGGGAGCGCTGCGGATCGGGTCGGGCTGCAGCGGGCACTGGGAGAGGAGCAGCTCCCTGCCCGCACCCGGGCTGGCTCTTACCCTCTCCCCCGGAGGAGGCGGGAGGGATGCTCAGCAGGAGGACAGGGCTCGCTCTCACTTACAGAAAAGCTTACCGAAAACCTCAGCCCCCCCGGGAACCGGGTCTGGGGTTTTGGGGAGCATTTCCCACCGAGTGACCCGTGAGCTTCGGTGGAGTGGGGACCTCAAGCTCAAGATGATGTGGTGGGGGATGCTCGGTAGGGAAACGACCCGTGTTTCGATGTGTTTCGCGTGCTCGCCTTTTCATTTTTAAGAGTGTCATAATAGTTGAAAGAGCCGTTATCGATGGCTCCATTTCTTCCTAAAAAGATTTATGTTTAAAGTTGTAATCTGCTTAATATTAGAGAGGGTGTGCAGGTTGTATCCTCAGTTAAATTACTGATAACTGTCGAAAACACCGAGAAGTCCCTAAAATGCTGTCGGACCGACAGAGAAGTTTACACACTTTCCACTCTCAGACCACGTTTTCATTAAATCATTGTTCGTTGTCTATTTAGGTTACCTATAATACGAAGTATCAGACCATGGCTGGAATATTTGATGTTAGAATAAAGAAGCACTGAAAACTAAAAAAAAAAAAATTAAAAATTGAGACTGGTAAGGAAAGACATTCCTTGTAGAGGGCCCTGGTCAAGGCCAGGGCTGCAGGCAGAAAGGTTCTACCGCCCAAGACTTATCTTAAATTTTCTTTAGGATGTAGCTATAGGCCTGGTTTTAAAGTCCTCGATCCATCGGGATTTGTGTGGCTGCTGCCCTTACCTGCAGGTAAATACACACACCACCAAATCTCCTGTTAAACTGAGGCGTGTTTACGTAAAATCTTCACTCTGCTTAAAATCGCCGGGTTCCATCAGGGTTTTCAATGAAAATTCCAACAAAGGCAATCAAACAAAACCCCAAAGTATTCAAATAAATCCGGAAGTTTTTGACCATTCCGGTGGTCTTTTTCCTCCAATAAATTTTAGAGGGTTGTTGTTTGTTTTTTTTTCCCATGGGAAGGTGTCCTTTAGGAAAAGAAGGCATTCCTGCAGCTCCCTTCCCGTGGAAGGCGAGTAAGTGAGAGCAGGAATTGTATGGAAAACTATTTAGTGTATATGGAAATGGAAAAATAAATCCTTTAACCAGGACAGACCATTTTCTATCCTCTCAGGATAGGGACGAGGACTGTTACGAAAACTCTTATTTAGCAGAAAGCGGGAATAGAGACAATTCATGTGTTTGGGGAAGGGGGAAGAACCAGGATTTAGACACCCTGAGGTAGTTCAGTGTCTAAATGCTTCTGGGACTGAATGTACGGGGCTGAGTCCGGGAGAAATACGGTCTGACGGCTGGTCCGGGCACTGGCACCGAGCTGGATCCCCGCCCGTTCCGGGGCTTGCTCACTGCGGGTGAAGGCTGCTCGGGAACTGGGGTCCCTGGTTTCTGGAGAGGGAGCTCCTCTGCAGCTTTGGGTGCCCTGTGGGAGTCAGCAACATCATGGCCAGGCCAGCCCAGCTCCTGGTCCAGCTCCTTGGCACCTCCCCGGGCTTTTTTTCTTTTTTCTTTTTTCTTTTTTCTTTTTTCTTTTTTCTTTTTTCTTTTTTCTTTTTCTAACTTTTCTTTTCTTTTCTTTTCTTTTCTTTTCTTTTCTTTTCTTTTCTTTTCTTTTCTTTTCTTTTCTTTTCTTTTCTTTTCTTTTCTTTTCTTTTCTTTTCTTTTCTTTTCTTTTCTTTTCTTTTCTTTTCTTTTCTTTTCTTTTCCTTTCTTTTTTCTATTTTTTTTCCCCTAAAGATAACAACTAGGAAGTAAACTCTTGCCGAGTTTTAAGGGCCAGTACTTCATCCCCTCCGCGTTACCTGCTCATCGCCTTTCTGAGCTGGTTATTCAGGTTGAGAAGAACGGCATTTATCTAGGACACGTTTATCCTGTCCCTGCCGCTCTCCAGTCCTGATCGGTCCCCCTCTGCATCTCCCAAACATTGAGGGGAACCCCGATTCCCGCCGGTCGTTACATCCCGGTGGGAGTTCAGGCAGTGGCCAAGCTCTCTCTGCCGGAGGACAGCCAGGGGTGGCTCAAGGAGCACAAGGCAACGGCGCTTCCCCGCTTTCTCTGGGGGGGATTTGGCGGTGGTGTCCCGAGAGTCCTTCCCAAACTGGTTCACAGATGCTGCTGGGGGGCACTGGGTGCCCTGTTCTCTCTGTGGGGAAGGTCCTGGGTTTCTTTGCCCTCTCCATGAGCTGGAAGAGGTGGGGAGCGGAGGGCTGAGGGGAGCCCACCAAAACCAGAGGAGAGGGGCGTGGGGAGAGTGGAGCCCACCGAGAGTCATGAGCCCTGGGTTGGGGGCAACTAGGTTTGGGAGCCCTTTCTAGGCCCTGAAATGACCATTCCTTTTTTCAGAGGAATGCAATCCATTCCTCACTAATTAGGGGTAATGCTGTGAAAGAGTCCTTCCTCCTTGTCGGCCGGTAGTGAAAGCAGTTATTTATGGCTTTGGGGTTGTTTTGGGAAGCAAGGTAAAACAAACAAGCTGGAAACAGCGGGACACAACCCCCATCTTTCTGCAGCTTCAGAAACCGTTTTTCGTGGGTAGAGAGCGATAACTTCGGGTCGGGAGCCCTTTTAATAAATAAATAGGCTAAAGCAGATCCCGGGCCCTGAAAAGCTCCAGTGGGGACCAGCTCTTGACAGTCCTTGGAGGAAATTAACCGGGAAGTCCCCGCTGGCTTTATCCAAAGCCTGATAAAGTGACTGACAACCTTCCGGGTGAGCTCGGGTCCCTGGATCTGTGGGAACCTCAGCCTCTCTTGACACCGCTGGGACATCATGGGGACACCGGGAAGTGTTAATCAGCATCACTGAAGTTACCTGCGACTCTGCTGTTAAATTCCTATTTCTAGATGTTTTGGGGGTAGTGTTTAAGAGAAACGCTTAAGGCAGGACAAAAGCTTTGAAGCGATTTCTCCTTGAGTTTTATTTAATGATTTGGGAAGACGGGTTGCAAAGCATCAATTGCCGAGGCCCCAGGGGCATCTAGGAATTAAAGTGTCCCTGCGGAGGTGGGCAGGGAGGCAGCTCTCGCCATCCGGGACAGGCTGGGAGAGAAGTTGGGTGATGGGAGCAGCATGGAGATGCTCTTGGAAAGGACGGAGCCTCGGCACCAGCGAGGTGCAGAGCAGAGGTCGCAGACATGCGGCTTCCAAAAGAACACACCATTTTCCACTTCACTCTCTCTCTCTTTTATTTCCCCTCCTTCATCTCTGACCTGAAGCCAGGTAGGTCAGCTATTTCTCTTTGTAACCGCATTTCTTGTTGGTTGAATTGACTCTTCTGAAAACAGCATCGCATCTGACCGACACCTGTGCTGCGGGTGGCAGAAATAGTTTTCTGTTCGTCTCTGCCCGCCTGTTTCTTTTTTCCCTGTCCTTTCTTCTATAATCAGCCATGTTGATGTCTTTTTTTTTAATTTTTTTTCTCTCCACCCAGTGCCCCCATCTCATTTATTTCCCTTTGCTTATTGATAGCCTCAAATCCATCATCGGCCTCGGTCATCTCAATAGGGAGGAAAAAACAATCCCATTGCTACCGCAGTTTGGAGGGAAAGATCATGTTCTAGTTTCTCCCGTGCCCGGGCTATGCGTTTTCACCTTGTAATGCTTCACATCAATAAATAAATAAGCGCACACAATTTTGTGAGCACAACCCGTGCTGAGGTGGATGGCGAGGCCGTGCGCATCAGAGCTGCCGGGGCTGGTGACATTCCCCAGCATCTTCAAAGTAAAGCCGTCTCTCAGGCTGTGAAGTGTGATACTTTAATGCGTTCTTAAAGTGTCAGAGGGCCGCGCCGCACCTTTAGACGTGCGGGATGGAGGGAAGAAGGCTTTATGCAACCGCTACACCTGTGCCTCCCTGCAGCTGGGCCAGCATCACGCGTGGGTAAAGCCAGTGACACGCTGCAGCTTCTTCTTTTCGCGGTACATCCCGGGTGGGGTGTGTGTGTAAATGTGTGTGTTTAACCCCCAGCACGTTTCCAGGAGATGCCCCGTTCCCGCGGCGCTGCCTCCCCTCCCGGCGGCCGCCGCCTCCCGCCCGCCTGCGCGCTCTCCCCGGTAGATGGAGTATCCTCATCGCTTTTCACCCACGGCCGGCGCCGCTGGCCCGGCCCTCGCCCCGGAGCCCTCGGAAACGTTGATCTTTCCCTTATAACTCTCCCTGTTACGGCACACGGGTGGTTTTTTGGGGGACACGCAAACCCGCTGATGTGCCCCCGAGGGATGGGAGGGCTGCGGCCCCTGGCGATGGTCGCTGCTTGTTGACCTGCTCGCAAAATGGCCTCAGCCCCTTCTCCCGGCAGGTGAAGCCGCTCCAGGTTTCCCAGCGGAAAGCTCGACCGCCGGCAGCTGCCACCCTCGCCCCCCACCCACCCCCGGCAAGGAGGGCGGCCAGGCGGCGGCGGGGAGGTGACACCTGCCGCCCTCTCCGCATCGTTTGACGGGGCTGAGCTGCCCCTTCCACCACGCAGGAGGCCATTGCTCACGCCCGGCTCCGCACCCTGCTTCCCACTGCCCGCCGCCGCTCCCCTCCGCCCGCTCAGGGGTGCGGGGGGCTGCCCGGCCATTGTCTCGCGGGTCGCGGCTGGCGGTGAAGGAGAGCGGTGAGGCGGTGCTCGGCCCCGCGGGGGTTAAGGCGGGCCCTTCGCCGGGGTGCCGAGTTCCTCCGAGGGTAGGTTGGCAGCAGCTCTGGGCCGCTGCTGTTCCCCTCTGGGACGGCGGGGACGAAGCTGGGGGAGCAGCGGGGTACCCATGCTCCGGCTCCCTCCGCCTGACGGCCATGGGTGAGGCCCTGGATGGCTGTCATGGCTCTCCTAGCCCTTCCCCTTCTGGCAGCGCCTTAGACGGTGCAGGGCCACCACGTCCCGGTCACTTTCCCAGTGCTGATGGTCCCCTAAAATGCAGCGGGGCCACCTGGCCGCCCCGGCTCCCTCAACCCACTCCGCCGGGAGGGACTCGCTCCCTTCTTCTTGTGCCGCCATTTTGTGGCGCTCAGCTGCAGTCCCTGTGGTATCCCACAGACTGGGGTTTTTTCCCCTCCCATTTTGACAAAAATCGGTTTAATATTTAAATTCTAGGACTTTAAGGAATAATCTGCAGCAATATCCTTTTGTTTGGTATGTCCCCGACTAAGTAAAATGTGGCAATGCAGTAGATGTTTGGGCTTTCTGAGGACTTGATAGACACGTCTGTACCTAGGAATGAAGGCACGGCATTTAATGCACGGTGGCAGTGCGCTTTAAAACATGAACTCCCTGTTTCTAACATTTATAAATGAAGAATCCTACAATTACATTAGCTCAGATGTAATAATTAGAGTTGTCACTAGTCAGGAAAAGTTTCGATGATGTTAGAAACGATAAAAACAACAGCGGGTTTTGAAAAACCTGAATGCAGGGTTCAAATCTCACAGAGTTTCTAAAACGGGGTTGCAGAAAAGGGGCAGAGGAACATAAACAGCACGATGAGAGGCACATTTTTTTAAACAGGGATAAAAAGTTAGTCTAGAAATGTGAACTCTAGTAAATTTCAAGAGGAATCAAATAATCAGTCACTTAAGAGTCTGTCTTAAGGAGTAATGCCTTGAAGGGCAATGAATAGCACAGGAGAAATACGGTTTGCTCTCAAAAGAGCTCTGCTGGAATGAAAATTATTTTTATAAAGCCAGCAGAAATGAATTCTGTTGCACAGCTGACCATGGGTAGAATTGAGTGTTTGATTTTAAGGAAGAAATTTATCTTATAGATCATGGGTATTTTTCACCTTTTAATGGAGAACCTCGAAATGGCTGTTGTCAGGTGGGATGTGAAGCTACCGCTGTAACTCTGCTATGAGAAGTGGCACTAACGTTAGTGTTGTGATAACGGAGAGACTCCATCAGGCAGCTTGTTTGTGGTTTCTGCACTCAGTGCAATCTTGTAATACATGAAACTTTATTGCCCCAATTGAATTCCATATAATCACATTTATTAATGCGGCACAAGATGCATAATTATATTTTTTTTCTGGCAGTGTTCTGAATAGCACCGTTAGAAATAATTTTTGCAGCTTGAAACTGGTTTACCCATTGCATCTTTCTCTTTAACAAAAATAATAGCCCTATATGAGAACATCCTCTGATTTTGTCATCCAGAATTGGCTAATGTTCCATGCTACTTTCCTCCAGTAGGACCAAGAATCAGTCTTTACTACAATCATACACTGGAAGTCATCATCCAGAATTTAGAGGTCTCTTGTTTCAGGCTAGTGTTAAGTACTGTTTTTTAAATCTACAAACATCCTATGGATTGCCAGTGCAGTTGACTAACTCAGCCCTTTCTACTAGTGACACGTGCATCCTCTTAATTCAGAACACAGAATAGCATTTGTCATTTGCAATTATGTTACTTCATTTTAACAATATCCAGAATAGCAGTTATTTTACATATACATGCTTTCAGAAGCACCATAATTTTCTGCAACTTTTGCCTTTTAGATGAATTGTATTGTAAAATTACAGAAAAAAAATATACACTCACTTTAGTTTTGTTTGTCTCTTCTACAAAAGCATTCAAAAGATAAAATAACTCAGAACTGTCTTAGTGACTAGATGGTAGAATAGTATGTATCTTTAATAATACACAGCTGTACAGTCTGTTATATTCATTAACTTTGTGTTGTGAGTTATAAACCAATGAACAGAAATTATTTGCTGTTTAAAATAATGCTTGTGCTTTTTAATCACATTTATCTGTGTACCTTCTGTGTATGACCTAATGTCATGCAGTTTTTGTGGGACCTGTCAGAGAAACAACCAACAAACTTTGTTAAACTGTTTCTAGAGAAGACATTTTTAATATGTGCTCCAAACTAATTTTTGCATCCAAAGGAATTTCGATTTTCTTGCACAGTGTGTAAAAGGAAAAATATTCTGCATTGACCTGTGGTTTGAGGTAGTATTTCTTAGTATTTTTCTTCGTATTTTCAGAAAATGTTTTGCTTGCTCTCTGGAATGTTCCAGGTGCTAGGAACTAGGATTCCAAGATTTTAAGTTCATTTGGTAAAACTGTGATCTCAGAGTGTGTTTTTATCACAGTTTATGCTAATCCAGGCACTTGGATTAGGTGTTCTGATCCTCACTTAACTATTAGGCAAATTAATTTGTGTCAAACATCCCGTTTCCATAGTCTCAGTGCTACAGTATGTACCCTTAATGCCACTTTAGTTAAATTCTGCAGTTGTTTTCTATTCCACGTTATCCTGGATTAGGATCTCATCCTCATCACCAATTTGTTGTGGCTTTACTTCTTGCACGCTACTAAGGGTATGGGGAAGCCACTGTGGGACAGTTAAGTATCAGATAACTTTGGTTAACATTAAATACATCTGAGCTAATTAGCTGTATTCAGTGTGTTCTGATAGAATGGTGATGGCATCCTTTTTAGAAGACTACACATCTCTCACAGTGTTTAAAAACCCCTAACTGAATTTCTGCACGTAGCAGCACTGTGCAAACAGAAGAATGAATATATAATAATCTGCTTTCCATTGTATGTGAGGTCTGTCTTTAATCACACTGGTGGATATACCTTCTTATTTAAATGTGCTTTGCAGTTACTGCAGGAGGAGCGTGCAGAATGGATAAGTAGCTTTTCCATTACCAGCATTGCAGTCAGTGGGCTTGGCAAACCAGACGGAGTAGAGGCTACACATTTTATACACAAGCATCTTTTTCTTGCATTCTTTGTGCCTCCAAAGAGCATTAAGCCTCCCAAAGATAGTACTGCTCTAGGAACAAAGCTTTACCTAAATTATGTGCCTCTTTTCCTAACTGTGCTTTACACTTTCAATGAGTCTATTACCACCATCAGTGAGAAATTTAGTTTCTCTAAAGTGATTTAGATACTAATTCGAATGTAGTTAAAACTTGTTTTCTCCCTTTTGTCTTAAAACACATGGTATTGTCTTGCAATTTTGACTAGTTTATTGTATCAATAAAGCTTTTTAGTGTGTAAATCCTTTAATTGCATTTTTCTTTTGTAGCTTACACAATGAGTGACAGGCCTTTGAACAACTTGGACAAACTTCTGGTTGAGTTTGGTAGGTCATTATATAATATATTTTTAAATTAATAGTTGCTAATGCAGTGCATATAGTGATGTTTTCTGCTTTAGGTAGTTACATTAACTTTAAATAAATTTATAATATTAAGGTTTTGATGTTTGCCTACGTAATGTTCTGTTAGATGTGAGGTTGTGGAGAGGGGTACCAACAGCTATTTAATAGTAAAATTGCTATTTAGATATTTTGTTAAAATCTTTATTAATCAGTTTTTATGCAATTAATGCTGCACGACATTGAGCTGTTTCACAGCTCAACTCATATATATGTGTGTATATATGAAAAACTGTTAATTTTCTTCTTAGTTTTCCAGCTAGAACAGACTTCTTATGCTAAGGAGCATGTGAATCAACAGATAAATTGTGAGTAGCAATAAATTACAATTTTATTAGACATTGAACACATTGCTTTTGTTTAATTAGTTCTGGTGCATGTTCTGTGTTTCAGGGGCGGAAGCAAGCCTGATAATGAAAGCTGTCCCGTGTCCTGCTCTCACCCTACCTCCTCTTTTGCCATCAATACTTGCTCATTCTTCCTAGCAGACTTTGCTTTTGCTTGCAACTTTGAGCTGATGCTGTTCAGCTGTCTCATGGACAGCCAGTTTCATGCTGTGCCATTTCCTGCTCTTACTCTGCCGCTCCTCACAGTCGCTGGCAGTTCTTTGATTCAGCTGTGCTTGCTCAATACATCTGCCACTTGCCTCCCTTTCTTTTTTCATGTTTTTTGTTCTTTCCAGATTTGGACCTCTGCCTCACTGCTTCTCGCTTTCTGTTTTCTTAAAATAATGAAAGTTCTCTCAGTTGCTACTACCTACTCAAGCCTGGTTCTTCTTTTTTTCTATCAAGCAGCTGGTAATTTTATTTGAAATTCAAATCAGTAAACCCAATGAGAAAGTCTTGCTCCACATCAAATTCTTCCTCCCCAAGACTTACAGAGAGCATAATATTATGGACTTAGGTCTGATTTGTTGTTTGTTGTTGTTGTTGTTACCATGCTACTATGTGGAATGACTCACGAGAATTGTTGTGGTAGAAAAACTACTCTTTAGACAATCTAAGGACACCTCTGCACATCAGTGGTTCTTCACAGGTAGATATTGAAGCTCATAGCCTTAAGGAAAAAGAACACGAGAGAATTCTGGTCTAATTGGCAATATTTATAATGGTCTTGAGTGATATATCCAAGCAAGTATTTATTCAATAAGAAAATTATCAATATTAAATTGAAGCATCTTAAACATTAAAACATCTGTAACACTAAATCTTATTTAAATCTGGTACACATAGAATTCTGTTTTAACTCTTCAGTTGCATAATTGAACTGTAGAGTTGAAGTTTTTATTAACATTTACACAAGCTTACGGTAAATGAGCATGCTTTTAGGGAAAATCCAAAGGCTGTGTAGTAGCAGGGCATAGCTATTTGCATGTTCAGTTCAGAGATACCTGAATAGGTGTGAACTCACAGTCAGCTTTTAAAAGTTTAGGTTAAACCTTTCAAAAACTTACCCAGAAATAGTTCCACTGATTAGATTTCGTCTCTGCGTGAGTATTACTTGGCAGAGGAACAGTTGTAGCATTCAGCCTCAGACTTTTAGTGTGAGATTCATCAGGCTTTTTGGCTAGAGTCCCTTTATAACCAGTGGAGGGAAATAGGCGCTTTCAGGGTGTGATTTGTCTTACCCTGATAAAAAGAGTTTAAAGTAAGCTTTAAAAAATGTCTGCTTGTCTCTGCTGAGCGTAGTTCTGGGTGTGTAGTTCTGAGGTAGGTGCCTGCATTGTAAAGTTGGGTGAGATGGATCTCATCCACAAGGTTCTTGCGAAAGCAAGGGGTGAGTAGAACAACTCACACTTGTCACAGAAGTGCCTCTCTGTAGAAAATACTGAATGAAATGTTAAGTGTATAAATGTGTCTATGTAATAGATAATTTGTTAATACAGTTGTGTTGTATCTTGGTAAATCTCAGAATGTCACCTGCAGGATACTTCCAAATACACTTGTTTTTTTCTACAGAAATGAAGCATATGTCAGTTGTCCAATAGTTATGTTTCATGCCAAGTAAAGGCAAGTTACTGACTTAAGGTATTGAAAATATGAAGACATTGAAGATACTCAGGATAACTCTAGATATTAAAATACATTAAGAATATTTTGCTTTTCACTGACTGAAGTTTCTCAGTGAGAAGTGTTTTTTTCTGGTATGGATGCAGCTGGTGTTGGAAGTGAATATATAGCAAGTAGTGCAAAACCAGACCCAATCTCCAGGATGACCTGAAGTTCTAGAGCAGTGATTCAAACAACTCAAGACACAACTCACATAATTGCCCTTCCCAGTTAAGTAGGTGAGGGCAGAATGTCTGTGATTGACTTCTGTTTAGGGCCACCAACTTTGGCCTCAGGGCAGCAGTGATGGCAAGAGATGATTTGGCACTAATAAATACAAAACCTTGTATGAAAAAAAGAAATAAGCAGCAAAGAAAAAAAGATGTGCACCTAGTTGTGCTGATTGCATTGCAACATGAGCGTGCACGATAGCTCTCACAGCTTTTACTTGTGAAAGAGAACGCTGATCATGTTCAACGACATAGGTTCTCTACTAGCCACTCCTTCAGAAAATGTTATCAGCTGTCTGCTGTTAGAAAAGGTAGAATTAAGAACCTGCCTTAAGAATCTCTGCACATATCATAGTGTTTGAGGATTTATTAACAATAAATGCATTTTTTCATTAATTAACGTCTGTCTCCTGTTAATTATCATACATTACACATTCCCACCTTGAGTCATATTCCCTTTTTTATTTTTCTGTTTCTGTTTCTAGTACAGTTTGCTTAAGTGATGTTTTTATTTTTCTATTCTTGTAGTCAGCTTTCCCATTCAAAAAATCTGTGTTTCTGGACTTCTGTGGAAGAAAACAAATGTTTGAAAGAGACCTTTATCTCAAGCAACTTTTGTACTTCAACCAGTCTCCCCATTTGCAAGCATTACTGAAGGCAAAGTGGCTTATACTCTGTTTTCCCTGTATACTGCTTCTAGTATCTGCAGACACCGTGGACTGCAAAAAAAGAAGGGTCAACTCTAACTGTTAAGAGTACTTTGCTTTCTACCACTGATAATTACTTTAGTTTTATTTAGACTGGGATGCAGAAACAGCACAAATAATTTTTTTCTTCCAAAGTCAATCTCACAATATTAGAAGATAATTAAGGTAATCACCACACAGCTGAAACTCCTGAAGTTTTTAACTCACTTTGTTCTTGCTTTGCTTAATTGCAGGCTGTCCACTCATCTGACACTTTTGAGATTAAGTATTTTGGAATAAATTTTTAACCATTCTGAATGTAGACTTTTTATTTCATGGATACATTGAAAATACATATGCTTACTTTTTATTTATTTTTAATTTCAGTGTACACTGTAAAAATAACAGAAAAAAAGAATGAAATCGCTAGATTACAGGAAAATATAGATAACAGCAATGATGCAATTGCTGAGTTGCACAAGCAAAATGAGAGGAGTAAGGAGAGCTGTAAGGCGTAAGTATAATATAGTCTGAGCTTTGAGTTGTGGATGGCATTTAGAAAGTCAGTGAGGAAAAATAGGTATGTATGTGTTCTGGCAGGAGTGATGGTAAAGAAAATTTTTGTATTCTCCTATTTTTTTCAAGCTGCAAATTATCAGGTACAAAACCTGCAGTATTATCCATCCCCTGAAAAAGTAAATTATAGAAAAACAGACTACACTTTTAAGTTTGTTGTAGTTTTTTATTAGAATCAGCACCTTTCAGAGATCACAGGTATTTGCAGCATGCTAAAGTATTTGAGTAGTAAGGTAATAGAAACATATTTTTTCTGTGTTTGCCTGCATCTGAGTACTGTCAGATTTGGGTGTTATTAAGAATACTGTTAAAAATTATCTTTTTAAACTGAAAAACATTAATAGCTATTAGTGTCAATAAAGCTGCACTATGTTCTTTGTTTAATTCTGAATCTGACTTTCTGAAATGGAAGCATCTTTCTGTTCTTTGTTCACAGTGTGTTTCATGTTCCTTTTTGTTCTATATGTAACCTCTCCTAAGATGGGTCATAACTGCCTCTACATACATATATGTGTGTACATCTACTAGGAGATTCTGGTGTAATTGTTACTGCAGACTGCAAATTTGTTCTCTGGGCACTCTGTTTGGATTAATGCAGTGGGCTGCAGTTCACAGTTGTCTTTGTAGAAATTTTTCTGTTAGATTATTAGTGCAAGTTTTGAATGCAGATCACTTTTGGATTTTAGTAATTAGAAGTTTCTCAAGTGAGAATTTGGCTACAAGGAGTTTTTTCTTACTGATATGGAATGTCTTAATTTTGAAAAATGAAAATCTCCGGTGTCTGCAAGGGTAGCTAAAAAGGCAAATCTGGATTTGACAATACAGGGAGTTTGGCCCAGATGATATCATCCTGTCTTTTCATTGCAGCGTTCCATCTCTTCACAATCTGTCTAGTTCCTTGGCAGTTGAAGGGATGATTTGTTAGCAAATTCTATCCATTTTGTTTTCTTGCAATTCTATACCTATAAGTACTTGAATAAAAATGTCTATAAGATATATTTGAATTTTTTCTTTAGGATGTGAATGGAGAACGTGGGTGTTTCTAAGAATAAAAAGAGAAGTAAAGATAGCATCAGGGTCCTTTCTAGGTTTATTTTGAACTATTTAAGAACAGAAGAAAGAATGGAATCGTTATTGAATGAAGTGGATATAGTGGCTAGCTGTTTGAATCAGTTGCCATGCTATACTGTTTTGTAGCTTATCATAAAAAGAGTTAGGAAAAGATTTGGCCTTGACAAGAAAACTCCAATTTTCCTTTACATTACATTCTTGCCTCCAATGCAGTAAAAAATGAACACTTTTGTAAGTTTCCAAAACCATTCATGCTACTTCATTAGATATCTTTTGAAGCTACAAATCTGTTTGCAAATCACAAACTGTTAAGTGATTCAAATAAGGAAATACAAAAATAAGGGTAGAACTAATGATCTGATCTAAATTTTAATCATTGAATTCAATGGGGTTTGGCTCAGGTCCTACAAAGATTAATTAATGGTGTTAGTGTAAAGAGACTGAAAATGAGAAGTGACTCATTAATGAATACATGTATTCATAGAGGAACAATGCTTGCAGAAGAGTAGAGACTTTGTGTCTTAAATTATTGAAAATGTCATTTAAAGACATACTGAAAACTGTGATAAACAAGGCCTAGCAATGAGTTCAGACAATTAGAGCACTTAAGTTTAGAATCATCTTAAACTTCTAAAATTTATTCTTGTTGATACTCCATATATACTGAACATGATTCTAATGTCGATTTTGTAAACTCAAATATTGTTTTGGAATCACAGTCACACTCAGAGCTGACTAATTGCCAGCAATGCTCAATAGAGCTCTCAGAGAAACAACTTCTGGTCTGGATTACGAGACGTCGTAAGTATGTTGAATCATGTCTGAAGACTTTGAACAAAAGATGAGATCTTATATTCAACAAGTCTATTCCAATTTTATTGTTTCTCTTCTATTTTTTAAGTTTGTGTTCAAGGATGAGATTTCATGGAAATAAAAAAAAATGCCAGATTAACTGAGAATGTTGCTAATTTGGAGAATAAATTGTTGACTTGTCCCACTAGCTAAAGTACAGGATATTTTTATTGCTTTCAGATTAGTGTGGAAAAAGATTTTTTTATATCCTAGCTGATGAAAGGAAGGACAAATAAATGTGATTGCTACCAAGATCCTCCATGAAACAGTGATGCATTTAACAAGCTATTAGATGAGCTATTTAAATTCCCTATACCTTCTTGTATTTACAAAACAGTGTTCTTGTACTATGTGTTTTTTGCATGTTCACAGAATAGATGTGAACACAAAATGGGTTATACTTTGATTAATAATGGCTCTATGACTTTTTAATTGCTTTATTTCCCCCCTCCAAAGAAGGGCCTGGGGTTTTCTGCATAAAATAGTATCACAGTGTTTGTGTGCCAGTACATTTTTATATAAGTATGTTGGTTTCTTCTTTTTAAAAAAATCTGACCCTTTAAAAATTCATCTTTCTGCTGAATTTACAGTAGATATGGTGTAGTAGCATTTTGTAATTACATTTTTAATCACCAGTGGTGTCAAACAATTTGTGCCAACTGCTGAATTTCCTGAATGGATGCTGTAATTTCTCATTTGGCTTTTTTGTTGACAAACTTTACTGCTGTTATAAATGTTGATTATATGTTGTGTTGTCTCACCACCTGGAGTACATTATTTTTTGTTCAAGGTTATTGGACTTCAGTTCAGCAAATTAATTGTCTTTGTTCTTTATTTATTTCCTTGATGGAAATGGCATTAAGTTAGCTGTTACTGAAGCCTCTATTTTATTCCACTTTTGGAGTGGTTGTCCAAATACACATTCATACTTTGTGTGATTGCACGCTACAAACCTTCCAGTTTTGAGCCATAGGGCATACTCATATTAAAAAATGCCCTTTACTTACCCTACTCATGAGTATGCAGTGCAAAGTGAACCATCCAGTTCCTTTCCAGTAATTAATTATTTGCTTTGTTCAATTACAACCTTGTTCTGTATTGCCATTTCTGCTCTCCTCCTTGTTGATGTAACTCTTTAATTATAACTGTATCTCTGCTGTTGCAGATTCACTTTGTCTCTTCAGTCTTTACGGATTTTTCCTTCTTTTTCTTCAATGTTTAGCTTCCATAGTATCTATGTATGTGGTCCTAAAATTGGGTTTTGTGTGTACATCTTCTAGGACAGATAGTTTAATTCAGACAAACTTTATTGTAGGTGTTTGTGTTGCCTTAGGGTGACTTGTATTCTGGACAAAACTTGAATTTGTAGATCACTTTAAGCCCTGACTAGAGCAAGGATGTGCTATTTTTTTCTATATAAGTCTCCCTTGGAGGGAGCATGTGATTTTTTTTTTTCATTGGAAATGGGATCTCTGTCCTACTCTAGCCCAGTCTGTTCAGATGATTCGACCATCATCTGAGTCTCAGCTCCCAGCATCTCAGTTGCCTGTTGACAGCCTGTCACTACAGAGGTTATTCTCTCAGAGGGAGCAGAGTGTTTGTCAGTAGCACATGCACCTATTTAGCTCAGTAGACTAAAGTAATTTTTCTCTTCTTTCCCTCACCACACAGCACTTTGGTGTCTGTTCAGTCTTATTAAGGTGTTACTCGCTGTTTGGAGGCTCTGTGCACCAGAGGTTTCTGAATTTGTTTCTTACCATCATTAACTGAGCAACATCCTGGCCATTCGTTCAGTTCCAACTTTCTGTGAAATTGTCTTTTCTGAGGGCTGTTACCTCAGCTGGGAGGGTAGGAGACATTCAGGCTTGGGTGGCTCATGCTTCTTACACTGTCTTTTTTCAGGCAGGATGCTTTCTTTTTAAGGACCCATTATGTGCCTCTCCAAAAGATCACATCTGAATTTCACTTGAATCAGAAAATTTATCCACTTGTTTTTGTAGAGTTCCCTCATCCAAAGAAGAGGCACCTCTAATACCTGGATGTTGAGAAAGTACTATTAGTTTACTAGTCATAACTCCTTCATATATTCTCTGGAGTTGCTGTGCTGTCAGTACAATCTACAGCATTCTGCTGTAAGAAAATCCCTTTGGTGGGCTGCATCGTAGCTCTCACAGTATAGGAGGCTCCTGAAAAGAGAAGAATAAAAAATGGATTAATTGTATTTCAGGGCTGTAGAGGAGCCCCATGAGGGGAGATTCAGGCTAAGCATTATGGAATGTGGACCCATCAGTTTGCTCTAGAGGAGTCTGGTTGTGGATGGGGTACAAGCCACTCGCACCTCTTGTCTGGAGGCAGGTTTCTGGAATGGGTGCATTTAACGATGTAGATACACTGTATAGCCAGATACCAACTGCAGGAAATATGAACATATGTGTGGATGATGTAGATACACTGTATAGCCAGATACCAACTGCAGGAAATATGAACATATGTGTGGATGATGTAGATACACTGTATAGCCAGATACCAACTGCAGGAAATATGAACATATATGTGGATGATGTAGATACACTGTATAGCCAGATACCAACTGCAGGAAATATGAACATATATGTGGATGATGACTTAGAGGTGTAAAAGAATGTTACTTGACAGCAACTGAAGTTCAGTTCTCATCTGCCATGAATTTATTATTAACTATTAGCTGGTGAGTTTTTCTCTAGGGGCAGAATTTGAGTTCAGATGTAGTTAGTAGAAAGTAGGATGTGGACTTGTGACTCCAAACTGCCAGGCCAGTGCTCCCAGTGCCTGGGCTGTTGTACTGAAAGACAGCATCTCTTTCTGCCTGTTTTCTGAGCAGGACTTGCCTAACAAATGGAGGAAATTCTGTTTGTGACTACTGCTTGCATTTAGATATGAGATAGTTGTTGGTGATATTGATGAGAACAAAGCTGTGTGCATCTCCAACAAGCAGGTCATACATACCTGAAGAATTTACTGATGGTGCTGTTCTGAGTACATCGCATGTGGATTTAGATGCCTAAATGCTTGGGAGCAGGTTCCAAAAATTAGTGAAGCTCACTCTCTTTATTCCTTAAAAAACTGCTTTATAATCTTTGGTAATAATATGTTTATATTTTCTTGAATTTGCAGCTTTAAAACCCTAAGAAAATTAATGTATGCATGTAAAAACATGTTGTACTGAACCTGATTGTGTGTTACTTTCAAGACATTGAGTAAATTATTCAGTTATTTGTAAAGTAACTTGATGTCTTAGTTTCTGAATGGCTTTTAATTAGGAAAGAGCACTTATATGCTTTTTTTTTTTTAACTTTCTCCACAGCTGGAAGCCCACCTATGTAATTCTTAACAAGCATGAAGAATATTTGAAAAATGAACTTGAAGCTTTACAAGAAGCTATAGAAAATGAGAGGTATCTGTGATGGTGTGAGATGAGGTTTCTATCTGTAGTACTTAATAACCCGTCTAAACCGATCAGCAAAGATAAGTGTGCACCAAAAAGTTGTAAACTTTTCAGGATAAGTGACTGAGTAATTAAAAGAAATTTCAGTTTATATTATTATGAGGTCATATGTTATTTTGTAGTTACCAATGTAATAGGATAAAATACTGCTTCTTCAAATTCAGTTGTTTCTCAAATGCTTATTATAACTTTTCAGAATGCTGTTCAATTGCCTACAATTTCAAGGAAAGCCCAAGAAATTAAAGCAAAGAATGTTTTAGCTTTGGCAGAAATATGACATATCAGAGCATATTTACAAGGGCATACATAAGTTTTATCTCTTGGGTGATTTTTTTTGCCATTATTACGACATATCTTGGTGTATACTGTGATTTCAGTAGTTTCAGATATTCAGGTTTGGGAAGAGTTCTTTGAAAATACACAGGTTGTTTGTTTGGTTGTTTGTTTGTTTTTTCCAGAAGCATCATTTAATGGAACCTAAGCCTTTAAGTTCATGTATGGACTAAATAATATAACATTTAGAAGCATTCAGATAATTTTATGCATTTCTGTATTTGTGAATATGAATTGCATATGCCTTTTAGAATACACAAGTCAAGGTTTTGCATATTTCTGTATATTCTTCAAAATAAAGACAAAGCATGCAGATTCAGTATTAGATCCTGAAAATTAGGGTGAGTGGCTCAGGAAAGCCTGGTCTAAAACCATTTTGAGACCAGTTGTGGTAAGATTCTAGTCAGTATTAATTGCAAATTCAATTCTCTTCAGTAAGTGGCATTTCAGTTGTTTCATTTTCATTGATTAGATTCTGCATTTTAAAGAATTTATTAGTTGTGTAATGTAGCTGCTTACATTCAGGGGAATAAAGGACAGTCCCTGAAGATTTTCACTGAAATATTCAAAATGTGGTGTGCCAAGTTAACCCTCTGAAGTTCTGTTTAACACTCAAATAAAACTGGGCTTCGTTTTAGAGAGTTGCTTACCTTTACTGGCTGCTTGTGGAGGGGAGGAGCTTGGTTAGCCCTATGGTGAAAAAATCGTGGCAGACCCATCTAGGTACCTAAATACCAATTTAGAGGTGTCACTTGAGGTAATTTAAAATGCTGGCTTTCATTCTTTTGTAAGTGTTCTTTTTGTCAGTTGTCCAAGAAAGCAGAAATAGCATGCCTGATAGCCTTTAATTAACTCAGTTAGTGGCTTATCTGTCTTCTTCCTGTTCAGAGCTCTATATCTGGTGAAAAATAAGGCTAAATTGGCTTTCTATGAGTATATGATTAAGCCATTTTGGCTTTCACTAATTTGAGCTGACAAGCCAAAGAAGCATTACTTTTAAATTGCTTCTTTAGATAACTAGTTTCAATTCCAACATGAAAGTGTTTGATCTGTTTTCCTCAGCTTAATTATAAGACATCATGACTATAAATCATAAAATAAATTTAATTCATGTATTTTACAAAAGTGGTCTCTCAAATATAGTCCCTTTGTACCGAAGCATTTGACAATGTATTCAATTCAGCAAATTCTAAATATTTAAATTAGGATGAAAAATAAGTACAGTTAGAACTTCATGTGCTGAATATGCTTTTTACCCTGGCATTTGGGTAGTTTTAGACAGGATGTTTTAAAAGATGGGCAGATCAGTTTGCATTTAATTAGGCATTTATTATGGAGGTTTTAAAAATGTTCTGCATTTTTTTTCTTTATTATTGGTTTCAAGAACATGTAAGAACACTTATATGAACTGGAAATTCATCCTGAAAATAAGTGATATGAAGAAGGAAAAAGGAATAAATAACTATTCACATAATGTTCAGGGTTTTGTAGGTGCTGTCCTTTTCCCATTGGCATTAGATTAAAACTTTTTCTAATTACTTTAATGTGAACAGTGTGGAGTTCTAAATAGCCTATGTTTAACTGCATAAACTGGAGGACGTGAATTACTAATTAAAAATAGTAATAATTACTTATTAAAAATAGTGACAGTTTCTCAAGACTACTATACTATGTGTGGCCATAAATATTAGCCTGTGGAAAATACATTTTGGGACAAGAATATAGAATTTGAGGATTATTTTCAGGAGCTTGAAATGTACCTGCTACGTCAAATTATTTTACTTATTTATATTTTTAAAATGTATTTGTAATGCATTTTAATTGTGTATCAGCAAATTTCTTTGTTGCTCAGTTATTGTTTGTAGCATCTATTAAATTAAATAGAACTGAATATTTTCCAGCATTCATACCTGGGAAATTATGTGCAGTGTAGAAAAATATTTGATACATCAAGAAACTTCCCAAGACCATTTGTGTAGAGAAACAAATAGATTAATGTGATTTTCTACATGAAGTAGAAAGTTTGGGAAGCTTCAATTCCTTGATTCCACAGTGTTGATCTACAACTCCTTTCCCCTAAAAAAGCGTATTGAACTTAACAGAAGCTAGTGCCTGGAGTGTGGTTTTACTTGAAAATTAAGATATTTTACTTTTGTTTTCCCCTGTGACTGTTGTTCTCCTTTTGTAAGAGCAGAAGCTTCTACTATTGAATTTGGGCTCAGATTTTTGTCTCTTCCATTGCCTGGGCTAGGCAGCAGGCAGCCAGGAGTGTTTGCCTTTCACTCATGCTGCATTTAAATGATGAATTACAGTTTGAGATAAAACATGTTCTTCAAAGAGGAATAGTGTATGCTTTGCAAGCAGTGAGAGCTGTTCCTTAGCATAGGCTTTATTCATGGTGCAGGTAAACAGGTGGGTCTCTGGCTTTTGTTGCTATTATGCACCCTAATTTGTTTCACAAAGGAATTTCTGACTAATCTACAGGTATACTAATAACTTAATATTTTAAACTTTGCTTCTCTCTATTGTTCACGGAGCCTTTTTCCTAGAGGATGACATTTCCTTCATGTTTTATGATTTTATAGTGGTGTATTCTAATATCAAGCAACTTTATGTAATATTTTTTTCTCAGTGAATTGACTAGTCTGTGTTCATGGTTCATGCTGGATGTCCTTAGCTGTGATATCTCTTTATAACGTGTGCCATCAGCATAAATGCTTACCATCAAACTCTTTTGTATTTTGCATATGTCTAAATTTATCAACATTTTGCAGGTAAGGAATAGATTATCAACATTTGAATAAAATGGCATATTTTAACTTCATTTTAAGCAGTTACTAATGTTTGCTTTCAAAGGCAGAGAGCGATATAGTTACCGGCTGCTGGTCGTTATTATTCATCATTTTAAAAACTATGAATATTTAACTCTCATCTGTGTGGGAAATACAGACTTCCTGCAGGTCTGTACTGAGATTACTGGGGTGTGACATTAAGAAACAGAACCAGTTCCTTGGTTGTAATTTTCATTATTCAGTTTTCCCAAAAGATATTACCTGTAATAAAAGCTATGCCTAGCAGCAGTCCTGGTGTAAGAAAAGACTCATCCCAATGAGACACTTGAATATTTGATTTGTCATTAGCAATCTATCCTGGAAATTCTTTGCCTGAGTGAGAAAACCTGGGAAAAAAAGTATTTTCTAATGTAGCTATGTACTCCCAGGAAGCCAGGGCAATTATATTGGCGTAACATTAATTCAGAGGGCAGGCCTACAAGAAGCTGAGCATTCTGGCTCTTTGCCAATTAAACATTTAAGTGTTTGCTTAACCTTAAGTATGAATAGTTCTATTGTTCTAGTGTGACTAATGTGAGTGTTTAAAGCTTCCCTGACTCAGAGACACATTACTCAGCATCTCCTTGGAGGCAGCTCTTAGTCCAGTGATGCATCAGGCTGCTCTAAATACGGGATGTTAGGCCAAATTCTCTTTTCTTGTGAGTTTGATACAGCTCCACTGAAACCACCAGAGTTGTACCAATATACACAGACAGAAAATTTGCCCTGCAGTAAGTTTCATTATAATTAGGCAGGAAAAAAAACATTTGTCATCTGCCAGGTTGCCTTTGGATATGGTATGGTCTACATTCCTCTCAGAACAGCGAGATTTGACTGGTTTTTACATCATGAGTGTATTCTTTGTTGCATGCAGCATAGTATTCCTTGAAAATAGCAGGATAAAAAATAGGTCCAAGTAGTGGTATATTAAATATAACCCAACTTTTTTTCCAGGACAGCAGCAAATCTAATTGAGCTGATGCCATAAATTAATAGCTTTTTTTTCCTTATAAAAAAATGATTTAATGTGAAAAATATTAAATTACATGTATTTTTATAGGAAAATGTATCAGGATTACATAACCCAGTATAAAGAGATTTTGAAGCAACACCGTGAAAAATATGCAGAAACTGCTCTTGCACAGGAATATTACAAAAAAAAGAAAGAACTTGAAGAAATCCGAAGCAGAGTTCTGAAATTGTCTGAAAAATACAAATGGAAAGAAGATGCTTGCTTGGATATTCTGGGTACTACTATTACCAATGCTTTCACAGTAGAGCCTGTTGATAGTGCACTGCACATTAAAAGTGCTGTACAGAAATCCTCTAATTAATTTTCCAGAGTTTCTCTTAAGCTAATAAAAAGTCTTCTTTTTGTGACACCATTTTTAGGAAAAAATCTGTAGCAAACTGAGACTTTGAACAGGAATTTAGAGTATACATACTAATATTAATTCCTCCAACCCATGAATGTAATGAGGAGAGGTTTGCTATTGGGTTTCTTGGGGTAAAAAAGTCCTAAAAATTACTTTAGAACTAGTCTTTCAAAATTTTCAATTTCTTTTTCATGTATTTTTATTGCTGTTTTAATGGCACTACTCTCTGTTATTGTACTATTTCTGTAATGTATACTAAGTAAAGAGTTAATATATTAATAATATCTTAATGTTAATTTATCTAATTTGTTAGATATGTTAATTTATCTTGTATTTGTAAAGAAAATTATATTTATGAATTACTGATCTGAAATCAAATTTTATTTCTGCAGAGCTTGTTCCTTTTAAATCCCTAAATGACTGGGCTTTACAGATGTATCCTTGATTTGTAGTTTTTATACTTAAGGGAAGAAATTTTATATTTACCTTTCACAACTTTCTTTCACAGAATATAGTAATTATTTATATATTTATGTTTAAAGTGACTACATTAGCATTTCTCTGCGAGAAAATTTAAAGTCAAATAATAGCTTTTCAGTTTAAATTTATGAGAGCACTTTGAGGAAAGAAAATAAAATTTAATTTAATGACATATCTATCAAAATCCTTCATTAAAGAGAAGCCTAATTGAAGTGAGATTTGAAGATTTTTCTAGGAAATGTAGATTTGTCAGAGCTTTCTGCACCTCTAGCATTTGAGCTGATGGCATAGCAGGGTCAGGGATCCCACTAGTATCCCTTGCTTGAAAAAAGTGAAGTTGCAATCTGTATTCTGTAACATGAAAGTGCTTCTTCGAGGCAAAAAACACAGGAAATGTTAAAGCTGGCTGCAGCTGCTACACGAGAATCCACTGAACTACAAAAAGAAGCAGAGGAATTAGAAATGAAAATTAATTATTTTAAAAAGGTAACTGTATTTTAGTTTTATTCTATTAAATACATTTTATATATGTAGTTACATATACCACCATTATATTTTCTGAGATATAAAAAAGTAGTGTATTTTCAAGCACACAGACCACCAAGATGACACCAGTATTAGTAATTATGTTTCTGTAGCATCACGTTTGTTTTCTTAGAGAAGAGGTGTCCATGAATGTGAAGGCTCTTGAAGGTTGCTTTCTGTTGGCCTCAGTTTACACCCTAATTCCATCAAGGCACTGTGTCACCATGACTTTCCTACTAGCTCAAGAGGGCCAGAGAATACACTTCAAAATATAGCAGGGCCATTCCTTAGTGAGCCCCAGGGCTGGAGGACGCAGCTTTGACAGGTCCCATTGGTTTTTAAGGTTTTGTCAATATGAATGTGCTTAGCTAAATATGCTTTATAATAAGAATAATGTAAATTCCACCCCTGTCCCCCCTCCCCCAATAAATGTGTGATTAAATAATATCCAGAGGTAAAACTGGCTGATTTTGGACAGGAGATGAGTACAGTTCCAGTGACTAGAAGCAGCACTGGTTCCAAAGAAAGGACTTGGTCAGGACAGTATTTTGACCCACTCCTCTGCAGTGAGGTAAAAGGTCTCTCCTAAGCCTGAGTAGCCCAGTAGACCAATCTTGTAAAGAGTTTGGTAAGTTTCTGTAGTGTTGCATCTGGACACTTTTACCTCTGGACCAGATGATCTCAGGGACTCCATTTACTGCTGTGTCAGGTTCAGCCAGCCTGATCCTCGTGGAAGCACATTGTGCAAAGTGGGTATTTGCTGTTTAGATTTTGTGATACTATTTGACACTCATAGACTCAAGTTCCAGGTGTGGTATGTGCTGTATAAACATACAGAAAGAAGGGATGTGGTGAATTTATTAATAACTATGAAGAAGACCATGTAAGGAGCTCCTTGTTCTGAACAGATATGTAGAGTTTGTGCTCAAAAACTTCTGTGTTTATTCCAGTTGTTACAAGTGGTCCAACAAAAAATATTGTCTCTCTTTAAAATTGTTCTACTTATTTCTTCAGACCGTCTTGGCTACAAAAACTCTACCACTGTTCACTGATTCATCAGGATTAGAGAATATTTGCAGCATGTAGCTAAAATGGTTCAAGTTTTTTTGATTTTTATTTGTTCTTTATCTTTTAAGAAATTTGAAGAAACTACAGAAGATCGAAATAATCCCAAAATGACTGAAGGAAAAAATCAGAAAAGTCTAGAGAAGCCAAAGGAGTTTAAAGAAAGGTACACTTAAAAATGATTTCTTTCCCTTGCTTTCATCCAGAGTACTATCTCAGCATTTACACAAAGGCTGCCACAAACAACAAATTGTTGCTGAATGATGACTGGCAAGCTTCTCTAACCCTGGCAATGTGATTTAATTATGTAATTTTAAAAGTGTTCTATTTCTCGCAGTTAAGATGCTGGCAAATTTTTATTCTTGGAAGCAAAATGTATCTGTAAACAAACTATTCAAAAGTATTTTGTAGAAACCTTTGTACCTCACAGCTATTGCTGATAGATCTGTGAACAGTTTTACGAGTTTTGAATACAACTGCAGTGACTGTGCAGAGATAAAATACATTAACTGTACTAAAAGTGTATTTGGGGAAAAAGAGTCAGGGTTCCACATATCATTTGTCTTCAGCTATGAACTACTTAAGAAATTTGACTCTTAATCTTAAAAACAAGCACGAGTGAAAGTTTCATAGACAGGATTAATGGCTTAGTAAATTAGTCAGTAGTCATTTACAACTGGGACTCACTTTAATTTGAGCTCAATTACAGTGACTGAAAATCATCATCAGGTCTATCTTGCACTTATCTGGAGTCTTTGTGAATGTTGAAACATCACACTTAGAGCTGATGCTTTTAGACCAAAATCTTTTTTTATACTGAAAATATGTCCAAAAGACTTTGTCCATGTGTTTTTACATTATGATGTACTTGAAAAAGTAGCTTTTTAGGGCTTTAAGTAGGGATTTAGTGGACTGTATCTATAGAAAATAATGTTAATCATCCCTAAGGCCCTTTTCACAGGGACATTTTTGGTCTTTAATATCTTCTTACAGACCTAGGAATTATTCAGATGATTATTTTTTTGTGGTTTAAGCCTTTAGACCCATTCTGCCTTCTTGTATAAGCTTTTTATAATTGTCAAGACCTCAGAAACATGGGGAAGCAAGAAATCCACTTAGTTCTAAGACTAGGTAAAAAAAAAAAAACAACATGGAAAGCACTCCCATTCAGTTTTCAGAGAAACCCAGATAAGTGCAGCCTGCAGAAAGCAAACTGCCAGTTACAGACCTGTTATAAAAGGCAGAGCTCTGTGCATGGAGGTGTAAGAAGCACTCAGCCAGGCTCCTCGTGGAAAGGAACTCATAGGGTGCGTTGCTAGACCTGCCTTGTACCTTGCTAGATCTCCATGTTACGGAGTCTTCAGGTGCTTGTACCTTCACCTGAAGTTGTGTCTGGATTGCATACAGTTAGATCTTTTTGGTGCTCTTACTGAAGCAATAATTCCACGGCTTGCATCATGGTTATAAGATGTAAACATTTTACACCATCCTAACTCACATTGCCTTTTAACATCCATGTATGCATTTATGTGATACAGCATATTGTGTCAGACCATAACCTGATTATTAATTAATATGTTTTATTTAGAGTAAATTTTAAAGCTTATTTGTGTCAAAGACACCCATAACATAAAGGCTTGTAGAAAATGCCGTAAAAATGGTTTTTAAAAATCCCTAATTGCCATTAGTGTGTTAAAAAAATCTTCCCTAGAAAGCACAGAAGTTTTTAATTAACTAACTTGCATGGTGGATTATTGCAGTTCTTTCAGTGTCTTTGCATTACAAGTGATTAGCTTTTACTCATCAAAGAAAAAAAAAAAGTAATATAATTTTGGAAAAATACTTATAAAACTGTTTCTGGACTTCTAAATGTAAACATATGAAGAGTCAACCCTGTGCTGACCACAACCTCATAGGCAGTTATTAGTTACTAGTTATTATAGCAGCTGGTTATTAAAAGTCCTGCTTCCAAAAGGACTTGCTGGCATGTGCCTGATGAGAATACTGAACATGGCTTCAGCAGAGTGTCCAGGTAAATACCACAGTAGCAAGTGGGATTCTTCAGATGTACAATCAAGTACACTTGGTTCTTAGAGCTAAGATGAAGTCATATTAATCTTTGGGCTTCAGTGTGTTACAAAAAAGAAACTACTGCTAAGGAAATGGGATTTTGTTTTGACTTAAGAATATATATTTTTTTTGCACTTCAGTTAAAAAACGTTATCTATTTCACAGTATGGATCAAGATAATGATTTTTTTATCTACTCAGATGTCTACTAACAATGAAGTAGAGAAAGAAGACAAATTATCTTTCTTGTCGTTACTGCAGTTTGGACTATTTCAAGCTTCAGTATGCAGTTTGATTTTTCTTTCAATGGTTATTAATTACATCAGAGAAGATGCATGTGGAGGAGGGAAGGGAGCAGGGGTATTGCATATGCATAAAGTTTAAATGCAGGCTCTTTTGGAAGGTTTTGTTAGTTAAAAAATTAAGAGCTTCTGAGTCCTGTTTGTGACTCTGAATAGATGTGCATTGTAAGAGAATGCTTTATTTTGTGGAGAGTGAGCTTTTAGAAATGTAGAGTTGTCTGCTAGGCTCTACAGAAGCACATGGAAACTGACTACAGGAACTTTTGGAAACATAATTTGGCATCCTAAGTTCTGTAAAAAAACCTGGTTTATGGCAATCTAACTCATGACCTCAGCAACAGCAGCCTTGTTCAATTAATTTTCGAATGGTGATTGTGGTAAAGTGGCCAAATAAGCCATTTTGAACAAGGTGAATCAGTTTTAGATAGGGTTCTGTGCTTAGCTCTGATTTATTTCTCCTTGGTTTTGCAGTCTCTGCATCTGAATACCAGCTATACATAAACTTATTTTCTGTAGTATTCATTCTTGACACATATAAAAAAATACATATAATATATATAATATCTATAATTACTGTAACTGAAAGAAATACAGATTTTTAAAAAAATCTTCTATTATTCCTGTTTTGTTCTGTTTGGTTTTTTTTTTTAATTGATGTATTAGATGGTATATGGTTTATACAGTTTGTTAGGATTCAGTCCAGCACAGCACTAGGTGTATATGTAACTTTACAGGTGAAAACAGCTCTTTTCATCAGAATCATTTGACTGAGGTGCATTCATGGTTTTATGTGATCACAGCTGTATATATATATTGGTCTAATGTGTTATTAGGTCCATATATCTTAACCAATGCTTCTAGTTTGGTATGTTTTTCAGAAGTGTTGCTAATTTTAATCCACACTACATTATAAAGTGCACAGTACATTTTGTCTTATTTTACTTATGGAAAATTTCAAGAGGAACAAAAAGACTCAGTTCTTCATTTGTTCTGAAGAGCATTGTTTAGTTAGCTATAAACCAGATGTTGTAGCTAGAAGCACAGAGGGCTAAGCAGGAATGCCAGAGAGAAAATAAAATAAAACTCATTGTTTTAAAAACATGGTAAACGTTCCTATGCCAAATAGCCACTTTACCCTTCATTGTGCTGCTAAGTTTCCCCCCACCAGGCTGTAAAAGGCTATTTACCCTACACAGATAATTACCCCACAAATGCAAACACTTGCTGCAGTTTTCTCTTTTGTGTGTGTATAGTATGAGTATTCCAGACAATCTCAGAGAGAGAAAAAGTGTTTTTAAATGTGAAAATGTGTTTTCAGAACTACAATAATGAAGTATTTTGATTAAAAGTAGAACCCCAAACTACTAATACTTTTCTTTGATGCTGACAGAATTTGAGTCAGCAATGTTCTTATGATTGGCTTATTACTACTTTATGTCTTCTTCTTTCAGTCATATTCTCTATTATTTAAAGAAAATTGCAATTTTTATCAACTGCTAGAACCCTTCTGGCAGCATGCATCTCTCTTGAAAACTCCAGTTATTTGAAGCAGATATATTTTATTATTTCCATTCTTTTGCAATTTTAACTTTTTTTTTTAACTGTATTTTTAAAAAAACTTCTTTTTTTTTCAGGATATTTGAAGAGAGTGGACATCCATCTTTGCTAAATGAGAAACATCAACTGTATAAACCATTACATGTCCCAAGTATTCCTCGGAAATTAGTCCAGTCTGTACAGAGTATTAGATTCTCAATGCAACGAGCAGAAACAGGTGCAGTGTGTCTAATGATCTTTCTGTGAGGATTTTGGCTTATTTTTGTGTAAATGAATGGAAACCATGATAACAAATCCAGTGAACTGCTCCTACTGTGATAGCTGAAGCCAGGCTTTCAATGGAAGTTGGGTACTTACCTGTCTTTATGTTCTGAAAAGCTTCTATGTCCAGTTCCTGTCATATGTATGCAATGAGTAACATAACATGACAGCTATACCTGATGCATAGTGTCAGAAAAATCTGAAACATACCTTTAGCACTGTTTGCATAAATTAAATAATAACTGAGTATTATTTGCAGTAAATTGATTGATACTTTCATATTTTGTGATAATTTTCTTTTAGCTCTCTGTTAACAGGAAAATTTATAAGCTTTGTTCTCAAATTCAGTTTAACAATGCCATGCTTTGGATGCCTAATTCTATTGACAATGTTAAATATTTGTTAATTTAGGGAGAGAAGAAAAAGAAAAACCTATGGAAATTTCAGTGGCCACTAGCAGTTCCTCCAACCTTACAGAAAATTCATCCCAGGTATGCAGCTCTCCCACTGGTAAAAACCTGAGATTATATAATCTGTTTTATGTGGTTGTTTAAGTTTAAAACACTTCAGATATACCTAGTGCTATTATATCTTACATAGAGCCCGTTAACACTGTAACCAGGATGCTCATCTTGGTAATCTGCTATTACTTGGTTATCATAATAAAAATCTTCCTTTGCTGCCATTGCTAATTCAACTGAAAATATGTATGTCCATACAAAGTGCAACTGGTAGTCACAGCAAGCATTCTAATTCCAAATTTGAGATGGACCATCTGTCCAATTAATTATATGTAATAGTTTTTAAAATGTAGAATAGCCTTTGTAGATTCACTTGGTTGTATGTAGCAAATTTTTGGAAATCTAAAAGAGGACCATAATCTTCTGTTACTGATTAATTGTCAGCCATCTACTCCATAATGAAGGATTTAATAAAGGACTAAATGTGCAGGATGCTGTACAGGACTGCCTACACATCAACACCTCAGTTCTGAGGTTTAACCAGAAACAAAAATGTGGGCTGAGAGCAATAAAACCATGAACAGCATTGCTTTGTACACTTGAGGAGTCTACAACAATATTTCCATCTCTCACCCATAAACAAACAGTTCCTCTGGCCCTTTTTTAGAAAGGCAAAGTGTATTGCAGCATAATATCTTAAATGTACAAACACAATAAACCAGTCCAGAAACAGGTTATAGGAACAACTTGCACAGTTATGAAAACCTCTGATAAAATCTCATTAAGCGCAAGACCGTTCTTAGGACCAATAGATTTTTAAAGCATAAAAGGAGCACTATAAAAGGATAAGGTGAGGCTATAGGAGATAAAATACATAGTTTGCAACTGTGTTTGCTGTGCAGAAGCTTGGGGAAGTTTCTGTATCAAAACCTTTTTTTATAAGGGACATCTCACTGGATCTATTTAAAACCAAATTTTAATGGACAACAAAAATAATCAAATAAAAAACAGAACAAGTTCTGATTTTCTTAACAGTTTCAAGAGAACTGAAAGATAAATCACTAAATGGTTTAGAGTGGAGGCTGTAGTAGAAGAAGTTACCTTCGTAATGAAGGGCAATGGCTAGACTGAGTGGAACAAGCTCGGAAGAAATTTCAAGCAGTTCTGATTTGTGACTGGCTGAGGGAGTTGGATCTGATGAGGATGGTGGAAGGGCTGTTGCCGGCGTAATCCAGAGATGAGGGTGTGGATCTGAGACCTAGAATTGTGCTTAGAGAATAGTGGGAAGCTTAAGGGAACTTTAAGAAAGGGCAATGGCAAGAAGAAAAACAAGATGGAGTCTGAGGAAAAATAAAAAGATTGGAAGAAAAAGACTGCTGTGCTTTGGAAAAGTTGTACTGTAAACTACAGGAGTTGAGTGGCAGAGAGATTCTGCATAACCAGCCCTTTTATCCCCCACCCTGAACTGAATTCAGTTGGATACATTTTGCAAATTAAAACCAGACCAGAACTAGCATCTCCCTGTGAAATAATGTTATCTGATGCTGAGGCACAGATTCCTAGTGCCACTCTGCCCTTAAGGCACAAGTATATGCTACATATAAGAGTTAGGGCTTCTGATCTGATGAAAATCTGCCAGGTGGGAGTATTTCCATGTTTTTTGCAGTTTTTCAGTCTACACGGGAGGCAGACTCACGTGTGCATACTCACTTTGGCCTGTGGAGGTGGAGGTGGTACTGGCTCCAGCCCCTTCTGTGTGGTCAAGCAGGAGCAACCTGTCTGCAGCAGTAGAAAACCTGGATAAATTTTGTAAATTATGTAACGGTACTTGTGTGACAGAAAAGCTAATTGTTCACGTCTAGTTATCAGTGCTGCGAATGAGACTTTATAAAAAATTACAGAAGTACTTTTGGGTATCATGCTGTTAAAATATAGGTAAAGCAAAGATAGGCAAAAAAGTTTTTATGTTGCCTGACCCCTAAAAAGTGGTTAAAAGAAGGATTTCCATAGTCTAAGGAGAAATTGAGTGATATTGTTGAAGTGACAATTTCATATGGTGCCTCATTTGCATTTTTTGCTGTTTCAGGGGGCTGTTGACACTGCAGGGACTAACAACCCACCAGTAGCCCAAGTTCCATCAATGGCAAGCTTACAAAACCAAATGCAGTTCAGGTAACTTTTCTTTAATAAAGTAGCTTTCATTCTTGGAATGGAAGTAATCCATATTTAAACAAACAGTAATTTTTGTCTTTTAGACTGGCAGTTCCTCCAAAGCAGACAACTTCCAGTCAACAGTTTGAGAGTGAAAATGCAGTAATAGGTAAAGTACCGTGGTCTTTTTTTTTAATAGGTTGTGCTGTTACTGTATGCTGGATCACATAATTATAAAAGAAAAAATTCTAGGGGCCAAATTTTCATTTTGGTATTAAGTGAGCCACCATTTGTATTCCTTTTCCACCTTGATTATTAATTCAAATTTTAAGCATAGCAGACAGGCAGCATCCTAATTTAAACAGAGACTGAACTGCTCAGTGTATGCGATTCATTCTGCATTGACCATTGCTAATGAACGGAACCTTCCAGCATCTCTTGTAAATCCATGCTCTAGTCTCAAATTACTTGGGTAAAATGAAATCCAGTCTGAACATCTGCCCAGGAGGCATGAGAAAATGCAAAGAAAAGAGATACAATAAACTCAGTAGTTTAGGAATCTTGAAGCATCACATTAAGATTATTAAAGATGAAAATTAACTTGAGAAATACATACAGAATGCTTACCGACCCAAAACAGGGTAGTTACAAATACACCTATAGTTTTTAAATTCACAAGGCACTGAGCTTCAGTTTAAATATATATTTTTTTCTAATTATACTGCCAATTTAGATGCATGTCAAAAATGATAGTCTGATTTTTTTATAAATAAGATCCTAATTATGTGTTCTGTAACACAGGATCTTAACCCACAGTGCCTGAAACTTTTCATGGTCTGAAGCAGAAAGTCTGCTAACATTCTTCTCATTTCTCATCCTGGCTTTTGCCCATTTCTTTAAGATACACTTCATCAGTGTTATATGGATGTGCTTTTATGTGATTTCCACCTGGTTTCTATTGACTGGTATTAGCACTCTCAGGGCACAATAGCTGGATTAGACAAACACAGCACTCTCAGGGAACAATAGCTGGGTTTGAAGAACATACCAAGCCATATGAGGCAGCCTCAGCTTTGCTTTAACGAGAGCGAGTAAGTGGCAGGACGAGAGGTAACTATTATGGACATAGCCACAAAGTGGTTTATTATGAAAACTACAGTCAGAACACTTCCTTACCAATAGAAATGCCAAGTTAGTAAAACCTTTCTCAAGGATTCTTTCCCACAATGTATTTTTTATTTATCCATTTAAAATGCTGTTATAATACAAGCAGTGCTGTCTTTTTGTATAGCAAACCAAGAGGCCAGCTGTGGCGATAAAGAAGCAGAAGATGAGCCAAAGGATTCTTCATATACCCCTCAAGTAAGCAAAGCATTTCTTATGCCATAAATTATTATTTTATTTAGAATAGTCAAAGTATCTTGACATATTTGAATCTATTGGCAAGGGATAAGACTCAGAAATTGGCAGTGACACATTATAAGACACCCAACAGATGAGAAGGCAATCAATGCCTTCTGACCACTAATACAGTGGTCATTGCTCTTGGTCATGTCAGTGTTCTCTGGGGTTTTATGGTACCTTAACAATAGGCTTTTTAGGATGACTGTCCTAGGCACATAGTAGTTTTTGTATAAATTGGTGCATATCATTTTCATCAGTGTAAGTTGTTGAAACATTTATAAAACTGTTTGCATTTGAGACTATGGTGAATAGGCTCTGCACTGGCTACAGAGTCTGTACAGCTCCAGTGGCACTGCTTCTCCTGGCTGTGCCTGAATGTGAGATCAAGCTCACTGTGCCCTAATATTCAAGCCAGTTGTGTGCACAGCTTGTGTGCACAGCTTGTGTGTGTAGGTAAAATCAAGATGTGGTTTAACACCTGTTGGCAGCCATGCTTCACACAGCCACTTGCTTACTCCCCCCACAGTGGGATGGGGAAGAGAATCAAAAAGTAAAAAGGTAAAAGTGCAAAAACTTATGGGTTGAGATAAAGACAGTTTAATAGGTATAGCAAAAGCTGTGCACGTGAGCCGAACAAAATAAGGAATTCATTCACTACATCCCATCTACCAGCAGTTGTTTAGCTGTTCCCAGGAGTGTAGGACTTCATCACCCATAATGGTTACTTGGGAAGACAGATGACATAACTCCAAACAATTCCCCTTCCTCTTTTTTCCCCACAGCTTTTATTGCTGAGCACGACATCATGTGATGTTGAATACCCCTTTGATCAGTTGGGGTCTGCTGCCCAACTTCTTGTGCACCCCCAGCCTACTCACTGGCAGGGCAGCAGGAGAAACAGAAAAGGCCTTGACATTGTGTGAGCACTGTTCAGCCATAACTGAAACACCCCTGTGTTATCAATGCTGCTTTTGTCACAAATCCAAAATACAGCACCATGCAAGCTATGAACACTCAAAACCAGTACACAGGATCAAGTTTGAGATACTCCTCATCTTCTGGTTGGCTCACTACAGGCTGATGCCTGCAGGCAGCTGGTGGAGGAGAATGTCTTTAAAGCAATATTGAGTCTGGTGGGAATTGCTCCACAGAATCTAAATGTACGTTCTCACTTAACGTTTTCTGAGGAAGAGGAGGTACCTCAGTCAACTGAAATGTGTTCTGATGGTGATGTTCCTTTATTTCACTAGGGAGTATCAGGAGGATTTCAGTGTGACTGGAAGCATTATGCTAAGACATACTTTAGAGGGAAATAGCTCTTTTATTCAAAATCAGTGTTTTCAGTCAGTTCATGAGTTTCTTTATTTTTTGGATGAACAATTTAATATATAATTTAATTCGCAAGAAGTTAATTTTAAATTAGATAAATTAAGGTTACCATTTTAAGTATGGTGAGTATGTCACTGTGAGCATATTATTAAAATCCTTTTAATTTTTGTGAGACTAAAAATAAATAAATAACCCTAAAACATAATGAATATATTTATAGGTAAATGGACTAATGATATTGTGGGAAATTTTATATGTTGCAAACATTATTGTGTATTTATTTTTAATAGGACATACGCAAATGTTTTAAGCCAAGTGAAGATAATCCTCACACAGCAGAAGAAAGTGCAGAACATTTTTTAAGAGCACCTGAAACACCTGAGTTTGTAGGAACATCTGACTCAAAGGGGAAGAAAACTCAGTTCTCTAAAACACCTCCATTTGACTTGTATGTTTTCAGCTTTTGTCTTGATTTTGAGCAAAGGTGTATTGATATTTATTGTATAAGCATTTGAAGGATACTATAGAAAGACTTCTCTAGAAAGCTCTTTTGAAAGTAGTCAATTCTTTTTCTGAGTTATGCTAGGTAATTTATTAGATTTTATTCTTACAATATTGTTTCACTTGAAGCTGTTTTGAAAGAGGGAGACTGCTTAGAATTATGTGAGACACAGGTTCTTTTAGCTCCTTTGCTAAAATTGTCTTTTCCTACACTAATATTTGTCACACCAATTTCCATCTTTAAACAGCTTTTTTGGTAAAAGGGTAGGGAATTGGTAAGAACACCACTGCACTTTGATTTAGAGAGTTGTGTTACCTGTTCTGTTTTGCAAGAAGCAATTATTGATAGAAACTATGGGAATCTAAAAAAGGGACAAAACAGAAGAAGAAAAAATAGAACAAAAAAGCCATCTACACTACTTTTAAAAGCTATTAATGTAGTTTCTTCCTTTCTGTCTTACAGCATTCATAATTTAGGTTGTGAAGAAGGAACATCAAAATCTCCTGCCTTCTTTTCTCTCATGAACTTCTCCCAGAAGTCACCTGGCTTTAATTTATTTGATTCTTCTGTGTTTGGGGCAGAAAATTCATCTGATGAGGTAAAAATGAATACTTGAGAACATTAAATTTCCACAAAACAAAATACACTAAAAAACCAGCACTGATGTTGAGTGAGGTTTTTCAGACTGGTTATCTTTGTAGAAAATATTTTTTTACTAGACTGCTTAATTTTACATTTGATATCCTTTGAAAATGCTTATCTCCTTTCCTGGTGATCCCCCTGTGGTGACTTCTGATCAAGTGTGAATCTTTCCCATATGGGCAAGATTGGATCTTAATGCAAATACACAGGTGCCTAGATTCACAAATTGGCTGCTGGTTCAGTGTGGCAATGCAAAACTTCAGGTACTGTAGTAGAATTCACGACTCATCCTGTGTGGTTTCATCTTGCTGAAGTGGGGACTCAGGTACTTAATGTTTTAGTTTTTCCCCTCTATTTTTCACAAAATTCAGAACACTCTGTACAGGAAGAAATGACTGTTAGGAATATTGAACAGCAAATATGGATTAGCTATACTTAAATGGAAGAGATAGGTAGGCAAATAATTGGAACAGGGAATGGAATCCAGGTCTTCCTTTTCCTTTGCAAGTTCCTTAACTATGCTGCTCTAGAGTCAGTTTTACTCTCCTCAGCTAATAGGTAGATAATTGGATATTCAGGATGGGTGTGTGTCAGTGCACAGTGGAGGGGTTAGGTATCACACCCTGGCAATGTTGATTCAAACCCTGTCATGCAAATAAGGGGTTTGAACCCAGATATCTCCTATTTCAATGGCTTTGCTGAGTCTTGAGGTTACTAGATAAAAGCTGGAGGAGGGAAGATGGAAAACACCATTTTATTTTGTGTTTGGCAAGATGCATGTTGTTGGTATGTTGTAGCATCAGCTGTGTTTAGGAGAGAATACACTGGTGAGCAGTTTGTGGGTTGTTTAGGGATGAGGTAGGTATTAAGTCACCTACTGCTGTCAGAACCCATGTTATTTTGTGCCTGCCCAGTGACAGAAACCAAAAATTTACCAGTAGCAGTCATGTGGGGTTCTCTAAGTTGGATGAGAGTTTCAAAGGACTTAAGTGTCTGTTATAAATCTAGCCGAAGAACTCTTCTCAAGAGTGATGAGTGGTTATTCTGCTACTTCCCAGCAATATCAGGTCCTACTCAGTAGGCAGTAATTATGTTGTTGCTTAGAAATTTTCTAAAATGTCACAGAAATAAGCAATTTTGAATCTTTTCAGTTTAAAAAACAGCAGTAAGCCACATCAGATTTTGGTCTGTTCTCAATCTGATGTTTTTTGTCCAGAAGAATGAAGGTAATGTGTTTGCAGATGTAAGCAAATATAATGAAATCTATCTCATCAAACTTTAAGGATTGACATATACATTTAAATACAGATTTTGTGAAGGCTGCTAACATTCACTGGGATAGTGTATTTCTCACCAAAAGCAAATTAACTTATTACATATCAGCATTAGAGCTTATATTTTGTCTTTCTCATTTGCTAAATAAAATGTCTGTTTACATTTCAGACAGAAGAAAATTACTCTGTGGGAAACTTGAACCCTCTGTCCCCACAAAAAGATATTGGTAAGTCTGAAACTCAGGTGTACTTGTGTGTACCAGCTGTCTTCTGCTGTGCTTATGTGACTGACAAGCTCTTAATCCTGCTCTAACAGGGCACCTCTGGTTGTCTAAAAGGATGTTCAGTTGTGATATTGTAGTTCAGTGGTTTATTGTGTTGGTTTGTGTTTTGACTAGCTTAAATCTTTCCCTGCATGTTTGGCTTCAAATATATGAGATATCATGAAAAAAGAGGTGTGAGAAAGAAGGAAATAGGGGTAGTGTTAGGTGGGTTTGAAGCCAACTGAGAGGAGCTGGAAGGAAGAAGAAAAATTTAAGTGTCAAAGCTTTTTTCACTGATAAAAACAGTTATTTTAGTGTAAAAAGCCACAGTAGTATTTACTTGGTAAATACTACTTTTTAACTGAAGGCTGCCAGCTTAGCATTGGAAAGAGTACATACGTTGTGTTTTTTATTCCCCTAGCTAAAATGAAAATAAAGTTTCCATTTGGTTAAAGAAATCTCGATAGCAAATTGACTTGCATCAGTTTAAACTGTTGGAGGTAGGCAATGTAAAAATAGTGAGAAAGAGGAGAATCTTCCACTCACACTAAGTGAGCCACAAACATTTATACTTTCTGTGTGCAATCCTGACTTTTCTGAAATGAAAAGCCAATTTTTTGTTATATCAATATGATCAAAACTTACTCTTGACCAAACACTTTTCTGAAGGGAACTGTGATCTACTCTTTGTTTTGTGGTGCTGCAAGTGCAAAGTTACTTTTTTTGAAGAGGATGCATATAAGGTTGTATGCATCTATAACTGTTGTAGAGAAAAGCGTGTGAATTTTGTGTCACTAAATATAAAACTCGGGTGTTTTTCTGTCAGTAGCTTTGTTTCTCCAAGTATTTCAGTGGTTGATCGCATTGTTCTCTAGAGAAGGAAGAATCTGCAAAAATATATCAGTTTATGAAGACCTCTGTTGCTTAGTATTAAAAATATTTGACCCAGTATATAATGCATAAGTGTTCTGTTGTTCTAAATCATTCAAGTACTTCACACTTAATTCTATGTAGATTCTAATAATGCCCTCCTGGAAGTACCATTTCTAGTGCAGAAATAAACACACAGCAGGATGTTGGGAGTACATACAATATTATTAAATAAAATATTATGCTGAATACAGTATTCTTTTAGTAAGATTTGATCTAATAATAAATATAATATATATTCCATATAGGAAGCTTGTTTGGGAAATCAGAAAGTGAGGATGCATTTGCCTTTCCCTTCCCCTCGGAATCAACTTCTCATGCATTTGGAGATGGAAAAGATGACTTTAGTTTTCCATTTGCATTTGGACAGGATCAGAGTTCATCACAGTCTCCTTCTGTGAAAGGTTTTCATTCTTCCTTACAAAATACAAAGCCATTTACATTCTTTTGAATACCTTTGACTTCCTTTGAAATTCTTTTCCTACTTAGCCTTGACAAATGTTTTCAGTTCCTTAAGTTAAAGTACAAAGCATTTCATCTTCTCCTTTCATTTAGCATAAGAATACATTATTGCAATTGCTGCAAGAGTATGTGTATGTTCATCAACTGTATATGCTTTGAGATGCAGCTTTTTTCTTATTTATTTTCTAGCTAAATTTTTTTCATAGAATGTTATGATACAATCTTGCAATCTTGTTATGATACAATAAATTGGCACTTGCAAGCTGCATAAATATAATTTTACAGTAGTGTGTTGAGTCAATTCAGTATCTCTGAGAGCATTTAAACGTCTAGATGAGTACTTTCAGCCTCTGATATAAACTAAATAACTTGTATAGAAAGTGTTAGTAAGAGTAACTGTTTATTATGGCAATAAAAGCTGAATTTGAGTTAAAGAGCATGTTCTTAAATTAGCTGTTATACACAGAATACTTAAAAAATTCTTGAAATAAACATTTTTGTTAATTTTCTTTAGAGTTTTGTAGGTATTTCTTAATATCTGATATGAAATAATGTGGAAATTATAATACTTAACATTTCAACTTCTGTCTTCTAACTTGAAACACTGAAAGCAAGTTCCTTCCTCTTTATTTAGTGTCTTTCAAAAAAAGGTAGAAAAGCAGATGGTGCCCAGAGTCTGAGTTCAGTACAAGCACATCCATCAGTTCTCCACAAATGGCTTTCCTTATGGCATGACTGGCTGTGAAGACAATACCAGAGTTACTCAGCAAGGAATGCTGACTGTTGTGAGCCAGCACAGCACTGTGCCCTGTCTCTCCCTCAGAACCATCTTCTCTAGAACCAGGAGGTTCATATTTATGGCCTTTGAGGGAAATACCAGGTCACTTTTGAGTTTGGGGTTTTGTTTTGTTTTTTTTCCTGTTACATGTGAAACATAGGTTACTAATTTTTGAAACTTCTTCTGATTTTGTAAGGGACATTTTGTTTCTCAGTCACTTACTATGAAGTGAACAGCCTGCCTCACAGCAGGTGAGGAAAATGCTGAAATGAAAGCAAAGCAAATGAAGGGGAGAGCACATAATTCAGCAGACTCCACTGAAGGCATTGCAAATGCACAGACTAGTCAGAGGATACATGGACTGAGTGGAACAAGTTGACAAAAAGCATCCTACCAGTATAGTCTGCACCATCTGCCAATAAAATGTCAACAAAGTGTAAAGTCCACTTCCCTCTGCTGACCTGAAAAGGCCTGAATGACCAAAAGCTCTGTTATCTGTGCCTCTACTTCTTTTCTACCACACCCCTAAGTGCCTTAGGATGATTTTTGTGCAGCCCAGCTTCTCCTTAAGTACCTGTGCCTAGAGATTGGTTGAAGGTGGGTATTTTTTACTGCAGAGGGATTCAGGAGGTTGAAGGGAAGTGCTACTGGCATCTAATAAGAAGTTAAACACATGGATTTCATGGACTTTATGCTCTCCAAAAGTGAATTTCCATGTTAATCTATTTTAAACAGTTTCTCTAATGTACTGCATACCTCGATCTGAAAAACAGAAGCTAGAGGCAAGTTTCAGAGCCTGGCTATGTTATTTGGGGAAGTGTTTTAGTGTACACTACTGGCAGATATTCTGAGATCTTTTACAAAGGTGTAAAGAACAATTTTGCTTGCTCAGTTATTCCATAACTTGCTTTCCTGTCTTCTGATGAATTCTATCTTCTATGTCTCTGGCAATTACAGTAGTCAAGGCTGCCAGCTGAAGTGGGGAAATCCATAGTTGTTGTAGGTCTTGTTGGATGTTTACTGACACAAATTGGATAGGCTGATTAATAACATAACAGAGAAAGCTCCTTCATAAAAGGTAACCACTCAGCATTTGGGATATTTTTCTGGGATCTAAGAGCATGAACTGCTTATCAACATGCACTGAGATTTTTCATTAGTGTCTGTCAAATTCTGCCGGAATCCTTAGATGAAGAGAGATCTCTCTTTATTATACCTATAAAATCAATACCACCCATGTTGCTGGATTGCTGAGACTAGCATGTGTCACATTGACCAATGTCATTTTGTTTTCTCCTTTACATACCCACCTGACTACATCTATCTCTGGTCTGGAGGTGTAGGTATGGAGATCCTCTTGTCAATGTAGTGGAGGCTGCTTGAGAGCAAAGTGCTGTTTGCTCATTACCACTTGTTATTTGCAGTTATTGCCCCCGTGGTGCAGGTGCAGTGAATGCACTGGGAACTGGTTCCTCATTCCTCAGTGCAGAGTCAGTAAGTTTAATTTGTGTCACTGTTGGAAGTGTGGAAAGCTAACTTAGCTGACTCTGGACTCCAGTAGATCAGAAACAGGTATTACAGTCATGACTAGGACTAACTGGAGACCAGTAACCTCCAGCAGCGGGACAGCAATGGCAGCTGGGAGCTGTAATCTCTTAAAAGCAGCGCAGCTGTCTGTGAACTGGTAATATTGTGTGCTTCCACTGTGAATTCTTGGAGGTGGGGTCACCTTTTTGTTCTGTCCTTGCATGGCACCTAGTAAAATAGAGTTCAGGTTCACAACTGAGCCTTAAGGTAGTAACAGTAAAAATACTCTCTTAAATAAGCAGAGCAGGGATTTAACTTTGAATCTTATACGAGTATCCTAACCAGAAGGCAAATATTTATTTAGGGCCCTGATAGCTTTACTGTCCCATTTAAGTTTTTAATTACTTTTTGACAGAGTACTATTTAACTTGAAAATTCTTTGTAAAAGCTAGCGTACCACTCAGTGTTAGGTCAGTGCTGGTTAAACACATTGCATCACCAAAATAGTAGGAAATACCATGACATTTGAATAAATCAGTTTTTTAATTTGCTGAGTACAGTTTTTGAACAGTGAAGAATAAAACTTACACTCTTTGCTGCTGCTAGGAGGAAGCCACTGATGCCTCAGTTTTCTTTCTCAGAGAGAAATAATACCTATATGGAGATGTCATTTTCCTGGTCAGAAAGAATACAAAGAACATTTCTTCACGTTTGCCTTGTTGTGCAAAGTGGTGTTTCAGTAAAAAAAAAAAATCATTATAATTTTTAAGGTGATATAACACTTCGACTGGAGCCCCATCTACTATTTTACTATTAATTTTACTGATGCATAAATGTGAAGCATGCATATAAACAGCCCAGGATATTAGCTAATAAATATGCAACAGCTGGACAGGTTTGAGGCTAAAAAATTAGTTTAGGAGCTAGGAGGTAACGAGTAATGGAGTGACTCAGCAGTTGTGGGATAGATACAGCATTTGTTTTAATGTAATGCTGTTTTATGGCTTCATGCACTGCCTTTGCTAGAAAATGAGACATTCATCAAACTGTTTCCACTCAAAAATCAGGTTTCCATTTAAGAGCAGTTTATTAATTTTCTGTAACTTCAGTCTAAGTCTATCGATGCCAAGCAGATATGCACAGCATAACACTCTTTAGGACAAATTTCATTGTGCTGTTATATATAATGCTTAAGGTGATAAAACCACAAGAATTCCTTAATTTTATGTCAGAAAAACTGTGCAGTGTTGAAGTATGAATGGGGCATGTGATAGTGTTAAAATTGGTTCTTTACCATATTAAATTTTCAATGGTAACTTTGTGTGAATACTTTAAGGAAGAAAAACCCCAAACAAACGTGTGTAGCATCACACTGTAGACTCATCTCATGGAATGAGTCACTCGTTTTATGTGTAATATAGCAAGAGCAACCCCAATTCTGGAGTGGAAAAATTGCAGTGATAACAAGCGGTACAAAAGTGAGTTACAACACACAGAGTTGATTAGAGAACAGTAAATGTAAGTAGTGACTCTATTTCTAGCTACCTGTTAAGATTAATAGTAGAGTGCAAAAAAATGTCAGCATCAAACAATTAATTACAACGCTGGTTTCGGTTGCAAGTGTTTACAGTCCGAGTTGCAGCCTTTCTGCACAATTCCAGAAAGTTGCTGCGCTGAACCCCATTGAAATTCTCTACATGGTTGCCTGCCCAGTTTGGGCCTTATACAAACAAAAAAACGTCTATTTCATTTTTCATTTCAAGACTATGAACATAATTAAAACTTAATGTTGGAAGTAAAGGGGCATATATGTGGGTAAATGCAAACTTTGGGGGCAGGGGTAGAAGAATCATTGCATCATAAGAAAACCATCTTATACTATAGCATTAATATGCTTAAGCATTTCAAGGAAATAAGCTTTAAGTGCTACTTACTGTAACAGATTGGAATGTGTGGACTTACAGTATTAGATGGGAGTAATCTCCCCAGTGCAGGGCTGATTGCATGGGTAGCAAGAGTTCGCTAATCCTTTTCAGCCAACAGCATAAAACAAGGATTAGTTTTTCATTTACCGCAACTGAGTGGGTCATTAGGATCCAAAGACACTAATGAGCCCGAACAGGCAATTGGATTCTGGTTTCAAAGTTATGGGCTAGTTTGAAAGGAGATGATTTTGTCTTTTAATGATTTAAAACATGACGTTTCAGTGACCTTTTTCCTGAAAAACATGAATGAAAGGTATAACCATGGAGCGCAAACCCGAAATGTTTACTTTTTCTCTTGGAACTTGAGTTGTTGCCGGATTCATTGCCTCAGAGGCTGAATGGCTCATTTAGAAATATCTCTGTTGCCTTGCTTTTATGTTCTGCTCTTGATGTCTCCAGAGTTGACACAAGTCACATGCAATCAAGTCTATAGTCCTGGTGGACAGGCATTGTCCTAATATTCTCTGACTCACACCCAGGTTGTTTGCAGCTCAGCAGTTCTGCTTCCAGACACATCACTTTGTGTTCTGATGCTAACATCTTGCTGAGAAATTGCCTCTTGGCACATTGTTTCTTGAATCCTCTACCTTGCTTGATTTGATGTGAAGATGATGCTCTTTTTAGCACTTGTAACACGTTACCTTTGGAAAGGTAAATTTTTTCCCCTCACCTTAATAAATCCGAGATGTTTTTTCTTTTCAGTAATCAGTTGAATTCAGCAATAATAGGTAGATTATATTTGGTTTAATTCCAATCAAAAGATGCTGCCAAAAGGATATAAAACAAAAAAACAAAAGATGGACATTTCCATGTTAACAGAATGTTTAAACATATACAAGGGAAATACTTTGACTCTATGATTCCCCAGGAGAAGTAACGTCAAATGCTTTAATAACATGAACTTAATTTTCTGTGTTGTACCACAAACCACAAAGCAGCCACAAAATTATTTCACACAACACAGGACTTACTCCATAATCCTTCAAGTCTTGGGTTGGGGAAAATCAGGGGAAGAAATACAGGGCTAAATAAAAAAAGTTCTCTCTAGAGGGGAACCAGCTGTTATGACTGGTGGGAGGCTTGGTAGTTGACAGTCCATACTGAAACTCAGTTTGGAGCTTGTGGTTCTTATCTGCTGCTTTCTCCTGGAGCAGGGCTGCCTTGAGCTGAGTGTGGTATCTTGCTGCCTTTTTCTTGAGGCACGTGTTCGGCTGGTTTTACTATTTCCATAAAATGCATGATGCTGTGATCAGTGATGTCACTTGGTGCTACAGCTGCAAAGGGTTCATGTCCAGAAGATACCTGTGTCAGAAGTGGTTAAAAATGTTTCTTAACAATTATCTAGAAAATCCTTTGTAAGCAATGTTTCCATTATGTTTTGGGGAGGTGCCAAACCTTTGGAGCACTCTAGCTGTTACCCAAGCAGGACTGGTGTGCTCCGCAGTTTCAAATCATGCCACATGGGTATGACATGTACTTCAAGGTGATTTTTTGCCTTGAACACTTGACCAGTCATGTTTCTCACTGCTACATATATTGAAGGAGTTACCATATCCAGCTGCTTGTTTCTTTTTCTCCCTTGCAGTTAGAAGAGGTTCTCAGAAATATCCCAGTTATTGCCAGTGTGATCTGAGAGCTGAGATGTTAAACTAAGGCCCTGACCACCTGTGCTCATTGCAGACCCATTGCTGGCACTGCTGTTGTTTTGTTGTAAGAATGATGCAGAACATGGCTTCTTAGATATTTTTTTTTCCTACCTTGAACTAATACTTGGGACTTGGCCAAACAGCAGAAGAGTTCTGATAAAAAAGTGTAAATCAGATTATTTGGAAAACCAACACTGAACTTCAGAGGTGCTTTTAGACCCACGCTGGCCATCCATCCAGAGCACTTAAAAGCAGCCAATTCTTTGGAGTAGGTCATGACTTCATGTAAATTTCCACTTTTCCTTGGATTGTACTCTTACCAGCTTTCAGAAAAACAGACAGGTTTGGGTTTTTTTGCTAGCACAGGAGAAACGTTCTGATGGCAAACCCAGTGCAGTAACTGCTGGAGACCTGAGAGCTATGAGAGTGGCTCTACACTGTGGGGCTTGGGGGGGTTGATGTTCTTGCTGCATAAGCTTGTAATTCTTGTTTGCCAATTACAAGTTAATACAGTATAGTAGTGACTAAAAATTATAATCTGCTGAGTGCCTGGTGCCACATGTGGTAAGAATGTGGTGTTGTTATCACTTGTAGACAGAGTTGTACCAAAATTACCAACTGTAGTGACAATTTTTTGAGGAATTGTTAAAAAAAGCGAATGATTTGATGGACAGAAGAGATTAATTGTCCAAATCACTCTTTTAAATAGACCTGAAGTATTCTTGGTGGTTATCAATAGGACACTTGGATTACTTGTCTTGTGTTGCATTGAAGCTGTAGATTTCTTTAGGTGATTATATTGCCACATTATCACAGTCTTTGAGCATCTCACGGTCCCCAGGAACATAACAAGGAACTGAGTTTGGCGTCAGATTGTTGAGGAACGTTGGATTGTTGTAGATCCACAGGTCTACAGGCAGGATCACAAGGAAGACTGTGAACTCAGATCTTCTGAAACCGTTGCTACTGCCTGAACTGCTGGACCCTCTGAAGGTACGAAAAGGCCATTTGTCTCTGTGGCTGTGAATGGGAGTATTTCCAACAGCTACACATTCACGTGAAATAATTACAAATGTTAATAGTAGGAAAGAGATTTCTGTGCTAGCATCAAGGGACCATAAGAGGAAGAAATAAGAAGAATCAGAAATATTGCATCAGATTGATGAGATACATAAAACATCTGTGGGTTTGGCCTAGAGTCTCTGCGCTGCCTGTGTCATTACGATAACCGGGGTTTGCTGGGCTACGGAAGAGCCGCACGTACTCTCTGCTCACCTCGCTGTGCTCTTTTTGGAGAGGGAGGAAGGCACAGAGGTTCTAAACCAGAAGAATTCCTGTGTTGACAATATTGCTTTAGTGTTACCCAGGCATCGCTGTGACACACAGCAAAAGCAAAGGGCTGACGCGTGTCTCTTCGGTGTGTAAATGCCCCGTTGGCAGCGGCGGAAGGCCGGCAGCAGCGTGCGCTGCGTTGCGTGTTGGTCACGGCCAGCTCACACGTTGCAGTGTCAATATTTTAACACAGAACACTTTACATCACAAAAAATTTAAAAAAGGAAAGATGCTCCAGTGGATACTGGATATATTTCAGTTCCCTTTGTTGAGTTTTATCTGAGCTGACACTACTGGAATGAAGTAGATTGTTAAAGGCTGGGCAGAATGCTTTCATTATTTGCAAGTATTGGCATAAAGTAAAATAATAATTCAAATTTCTGTTTTCTGTCTTTTCGTGGCTTCCATTGTCAGTTTTTGACAAGGGAGTGCTGCTGGGTTAGTGTTTTCTTCCAGAGCTTCAGAAATAGTTAATTTATCTGTTTCTGTCATCGTATCAAGACTGACAGTTGATGGTCAGTGCTTATGTATTGTCTTTGGAAATTGCAAAATGAAATTAGGAGCAGCAAATGCATCTCTCCACTTTTATAAAGTTAATTCCATGGGATTATTTGTCATGTGCTTATATTCAGACTTGGTAAAATTCTTGGTGCTTGTTGTGCAGAACAACTTCAGAGAATAGGAGGGGTTTTTTTCTGTAATAAAGCAGGGAAAATAAAAATACTCTTCTGAGCATGTCTCTTGAAAAATTGTGGTGTTTTGGAAATATTTGGGTCTCTGCAAGTTCCTGAGTGGAAGTTGCTATTTGAGCAGATGTTGTGCTCTGTTAGCTGGTTTTGTCATGTGTTACAGGACAGCGACTCTAAGGCTATTGTAGTTTTATAACCTAATGATCTATGCAGGTAACATTCAACTATACGTTAAATTACCCTTGCTGAAGCACTAGTCCTTATAATTATAAAGTTCTGTCACTGAGGGTTGCAATATAAACACAGTTTAATTAATGTACCAGGATATTAAAAAAACCAAAACAGAACAGCAAAGTTTAAATATTGAAGTCTTGAAGAATTAACTCTTCACTTGTATGACTAAATGATAATTATCAAGACATACAGCTGCATTATGCTGTAATTGCAATGTAGATACATGGAGTTATAAGGTATAACCACTGTGCCTCTGGTATTGGCAAAAGAAAACAATAATCACCTCTAAATTTTGATAAATATGGCTGGAATTTCAGGAACGGTGTAATAAATAAACTAGTAAAACTGAGTTTTATGCAATCAGCTACTCCTAAATAAAAAATAGGTTAACTTTCTTATTCACTTTATGTGAGAACTGGAGAAACTTTGCATAAATATTCCTAGTTGGGAAAACAGCACTGCTGTTACACCTCGGAAGACTGATTTGGGAGCAATCCTTCCTATTTTCCCTTCATCAGCGATAGCGAGCGTGGGTCTGAATTACTTTGTAGTTAGAGCTGGGAGACCTGTGCAGCAATTATCATTTATATTCCAGGAGTGCCCACAGGGCACGGCTTCATTTAGGGCCACACTGTGTCACGCACAATGAGGGAGAGTTCAAGCCTTAAACGTTTTATGATTTAAAAAGACTGGGCAGACAGTGGTGGGCTGGATCATGAAATGGTGAGTCCTTCCCACAAGTGCTGAGCACACTTGGTTTCCAGTGAAGCCAACAGGAGTTAAGGTTGCTTAGCACCTCTCAGTATCAGTCGGTCTGCTCCATCAAGCCCGTAAGACTTATTGAAAAGAAAATACCAACTAACATAATAAGGGATAAAAATTTCTTGTTTGTTTCGTAGCATTTGCAGAAGGAGAAAAGCCTTAAAAGAAACAATAGGCATTTGGAAAAGGTGCTAGTTGGAAATAACACAGAATTCCTCTTGTTGACTAGGTTTTGAAGGATGTCTCGGGAAGGCATCGTGCCCCAAATTCAAACTGGGCCATTTCCACTAGATCAATGTTACTGACAAGCCATGCTCTGAGCAGAGTTGTCATCAAGAACTTAAGCTGGGAGAAATTTATAAAATCTGAAAAACAGCAGCTTTCAAAGTGTTGAATGTCCTTTTGAGTGCACATCAGTCTAGAGAGATGACGGAAGAGCAAATCCGATGAGGAAAAGAAGCGAACAGCACGAAGGAAAAAGTAACAGAAAAAAGACAGACTGAGAATTAGTGCCAGAGATATAACACATTTAATTCTTTCTTAGGTTGCATGTAAGGCTATAGGTAAGATTAATCAATGCCTACATGCCCCAGTGCTTTGGTAGATCTCGGCACAGGTGCACCCAGCCCGGCATTAACGCGTTTCGTTAAATCACAGCGTTGCAGCAGTGTTCCGTGTGCGGGCCGGGGTCACTCAGCGTAAGGATACCGCAGTCAGCAGCAATGTGTGGCCCGGGAAGCTGGCCTTGTTTTTCCCGTAATAACTACCATCTCTGCTGGAGTTATTTTTATTGCCAGTACTACAGTCAGCGTTATAGCTCCGGGCAGCTGTTGTGGGAGGCGAAAAGAAGGCCGTCCATATGGCGCTGCGTGTCGTATCAAAGGTGCCTTACATCTGAGAAGACTCTTAACAAATGTCAATGGTGGGTCATTTCAGGCCTGATTTTGTTTCAGTAAAGTCAGTGGGGATTTTGGTGTTTATTAGTTGGAGCAGAAACAAAACCTTAATCCCTGGCAATTCTGTTTGTATTATATTCTATACAGAGTGTCACAGATGTGCACAGTATATTGTGAGAAACACAGGGTCATATGCTGCTGTCACCTGCTCTCCTGCGACAGTGGGACTGAAGCAGAGTGGACCTGCAGACAGGCAGGCTTGGGCCACTGGTTCAGGCCACCAGTTTCATTTTCTTCCATCCCATGTGAGAGAATAAATTTTGGGGGAGTAGATGTGATTCACTAAACTTACTTAGGCCACCTCCAGTCTCGTGGCTGGTGAACTCTGAAGATGCTGAGAGTATCACTCGGGCAGATGTGGTGTTAGTTACTGCACATGGCATAAGGCTTGGAGCAGAGTGACAGACACTTACAAAGGAAGTGAAACGGGGGGCATTTATCAGAGACTGAATCCAGGGAGGGCATTTATCAGACGTTGAAGCCAGGGAGGACAAGTTGAATAACAGAAAATAAGCAAGAAGCAGGACATCAGAAAAAGAACACGATCAAGAAGCATGAAGAAAGAATACTGAGCAGGAAAATAGATCCCAAAATGGGTTCTGTTAATTCCAGCTGAGTCACTTTTCTTTGACCCAAATGCTTTAACTCCTCGGTGTCTCCTCCTGGCTCCAGCGGGTGCTGGGCGCTACTGTGGGGACATGGCCAACCACTGCTAGGCAGGGACTTCTGCTTTCTTACTGCTTTTATAGCTTGTTGTTAGGACCTTAGTGACTGATTACATCAACTTAGATGGGCAGTGATCTGAGGAGATGCTGGAGTAGAGACATAGCTAGTAAAACCATTGCTGAGATGGACAGTAGTAAAGAAAGTTGGAAGTCCTGAGGCAGAAATGCCTAAATCTCGTGTGTTTCCACTTATGTAGCTCCTCCATTGTACAAAGTGCCAGCCCTGGCACCTGGTGCTGCTGCACTGGCCTGGTTTGACCATGGCATAAAGTATCTTTTCATGTGGTGTTTGCTTACAACGTGCCTCATTGCTCTGCAGCGTTGACCTGAGCGCGCCAAAGCCGTCGCTCTTCATTTGTGAAGTGGCTGCACTTAATCTAGGCACTGCCCCAGCCCGACAGGCTCTGCTAAAATTGATTCATGCATCTGAGCTGCTTGCACGCTGCTGGAACAGGATTCCTGTCTGGCCAGCTTTTCAGATGTACTGTCAGGAATGCAAGGACACTCGGAGGGAGCATCACGAATGGAGGATGCCTGCCTCACTGGGGTGGGATTTTTGTGATGGATGGAGCCAATCCCCTGAACTCAGAGCTCACTTCCTTCTCTGTCGTCTTGTGACAGCTCAAGGTACCAGCTGATTTCAACACATGAGTTTGTTGCCATGAGGATTATCCAAAAGTGGCAATATTTATCATATGATAAATTTGTTTCATATGATGAATTTGTTTAATAAGAAGACAGCTGTTAACTGAGTTTGGTTATGTTCCTGATACTTTCTCAGAGCCTTGGAAAGCAGAGCAAGGACAAAGCACATGTTGCTTTTCAGCTTTGTTCCTCTTTCCAGTAATTACAGCATGGTATAAGTACCACTCACACACTCTGTGGCTGGCAGACCTGGCTGCTCACGTGTTCATGATCAGCAAGAACATTATCTCCATAAACCACAAGCACGGGCGCATGTGCACCAGCAATCAAACAGCAGCACAGTCCCTGTTCTGTATACACTTCAGTTGTCAGCCTCTTACTTCCCAAAGAAAATGTGGCTCTAGGAAGGTGTGGTCCTAGCACAGAGTCTAAATAAACTGCTGAAAGAATGTAAAGCCACTAACATCTTTGCATATTAGTGTCATTAAATAAATTTCTGATTAGTACAACTATTAATGCAGTGTCACCTTTTCTAGGGCCATTCCTATTCTGTTAAGGTCAATGGCCAAGCTCCAAATGTATTTGTTTCATTTAGCCTCTGGAGAGCTGGATCTGTCACTGGGCCAGTCACTAGTCTTCCTAGACCTTTGTTCTCAATAGGTAAAATTAACATGTTAATAAAGGCTTTGTCATCATTATTTTCATGTGCTACAAGGTCTGTAAGAAGACATAATGTCTTTTATTAGACTGAACAAATGGGGGAAAAGCTGTTAGTCAATTTGACTTTGCTTCAGTTGTGCTGGTGCATCTTTTGGTTGTTTAGACTGCAAATTGAAATGATTAATCTCTTACTGGGGGTGAGCTGAGTGTCTCTTGCACAAAGGTTTTAGCCTCTGAGTGTACAGTCGTGATTCTGATAGAGCTGAATTATGATCTTAATGATACACAAGCATGACTCATCCCAGGATTCCCATTGAGAACAGACCCACACGCCACCACCCCCTTCTCCACTGCTGCATCCAGCCTGTCTCGCTGACTCTTCCTCTTTCCATCCCCTCTTTTCATACATTGACAGCTTCTCCCACTCCTTCATAAAGGCTGAACTTGTAAGTTGCAAAATTGATTCCTGTGTCTAGCATCAGGGAGGGGTTTTGTAGATGCCTCTGCATATTGCTTCTCAAAGTTTCATCTGAAAACCTCTTCTCTCCCCATGGTTATATCTGCCTTGCTGCAGTGCTGTCTACAAGGATTGTTCAAATTGACTCTAAGGTGAAAAAGTGTGGAGATGCAGCATTGGAGGGGAGCACCCAGGGCACGGACTCTCCTGCTGCCACAGATTTTGATCTACTTTCATTAAGTTTTGCGAGTGTGCACGTGACATAATTTAAATAAGCTTATCCTACTTGGGAAGAAAAAAACATTTGTACCACAGTTTAGGTAAACCAAGCAATTATTCTGTTACTAAGTGTAATTAATGCCTAATGATTTGCTTTGATTAATAGGACAATGAGCATCTGCTCCTAGAAATAGGGATTAGTAACCCGAGCCATCTCTAATATTAGAAGACAGGGGATTCTTTTGCACCAAAATCTATTTTTCCACGTTCATCCCAGAGAAGAAAAGAAAAGCCCTCTGCTATATTCTAAAAGCAGAATAAAGGGAAGGTAGTATGTTTTTAAAAGAATATAGGGAAAACTTTATAATGTCTTCATAAATTTATGTTTCTGCGTGAAATCTATGCATCTCCACCCTTTAAGAAAGAAATTACTTTGATCTGATTCTCTGACAATTTTTAAAGGTAAAGTTACAGCCTAATCATTTAAGATTTTGCATCTTCTAGGCAGCAGAGGCATCTCCTGGAGCAGCAAGTTGAACTAAATAAGAATCTACAGTTGATATCTCTGTGTTGCTGATTACTGCTAAATATTCCATCAGTTTAAGAAACAATGGAATGGCATTTTTTAGAGATAACAGTAATTTTTCTAAATCTCCTGATTCGCTTCTCAATTTTTTTGCTGTGTGGCTGAAGAGCTATAACATCCAATGAAGCTGGAAGGTTAATAATTCTTTATCATCTTCTATTGATTCTAAAGATGGAGATGGAGTGCAGTTAGATGCAAACACTAATCCAATCATATAACAGACATCCCCATATGGTTAATCACCAGCTTTGCCTTAAGCCAATCAATAATCACTTTGATGAAGAAAAATAAGTTTGGATTTTTTTGTTGGAAGGTTGGTTGTCAGGCATTTGGGCTCTGAATGCTGCATCTACCAAGTGATCCTCAGGTGTTACGGACTTCTCAGTCACTTCAGCACTTGCAATGGCTGGTAGATAACCAAGGAAATGGTTCTCATGACTAGGATTACTACAAAGCCATGGACAGAATTAACTTGAGCCACACATGTTGCTTCTAAAAGCCTTTAAAAGAGATTGAACGCCTTGTAAATGAGTTGGGCTTTCATTGTAATGAAAATAAAAAAATATCCTTGAAGAAACAACGTCAGAACAAGCCACTGAACGTGGAAGGTGTGTGATACAGGCTCACCTGGAGGCTTTTATTCTCCAGTCTGTGGTTGAACATTGCAAGAATGGAGAATGAGTCCCTAGTAGGCACCTGGTAAAAGCATTTGGTTTATTCTGTTCACAGATGCTTTCACAGGTATGTGATATGTGCAGTGCTGAATACAGTGAGGAGACACCACAAATACCAGCGTTTCATGTGGCTCTACCTCTGCCCCTCTCTGAGTTTGTCTGGTTCAGGGCTGATCCCTGTGTTTGGTCTCAGGCTGTCCATATGTCCTCTGCACCAGTTCCTCTGTGTCCAGAAACTCTCTTTCAAACTGCCTTCCATAGGAATTCATGCTGCAATTGCAGAAAGACTCTGGCTGGTCAGGACTGATGGTGAAGGATGATGACTGATGATTAAACATTCACTGTACGTTCAGTTTAATCAGGTGAATAGTCTTCTAATACCAAATACTGAATATTCACAATGAACTGTCTTTGACCAGATGGGAGCTGAGAAAAACATTGCAATAAACTTAGAAAATAACATAAAATACCTGAACACACAAAGGAAGTAAGACAAGCTGTTAGATGCCACACTTTTACCATGTATTAAATGCATTGTATGCTGAAGATTATCTCCTCCCTTGGCTTTATGTCCTCTTGGCTTGTATCTTTACTCAGATGAACTGTCCTGTTTCATAAACCTGTGTCAGTTACAAGCTTAAGATTTCCAATTACCTTCATACCTTTTTTTCCTCCTATCTAACATGGCTTTACCCTGCCTTTCAGATGTGCATTTCCTCCTGTTGCTTGTCATGGTGCTGAGATTCAGGTTTTTATTTCACCTTCTGGAACCAAAGCTCCTTTGTTGTCTTCTTTTGTCCTTATGGAGGCCCAGAGACACGATGACTGAAGCACTACTGTATGTGATATTTTAAAACTAACAAGTGAGTAACCAGATCCTCTTTGCTGTTGTGCAGATTACATCTTGAAGTGTTGCTCCTCTTAATCTAGGAACCTCCAGCAGGATGAGGAAGGAGCTGTGCAGGCACAGTCCCTGCACTAAGGAGTGTGGCCACATCTGCTCACAATTACTTCAAGTGAGTTGGATTACAATATCCAGTCAGCTCTGCACTGGATGGTGTGAAGATACTCCAGCTGACTCAGAAAGGGTAGAGCAGCATTTCTGTGACTCTGCACTAGACCCTCTCCATCTATATTGCTTGCACAGTGCCCATATGCAGAGGTGATTTATCTGCAAGCTGCCAGGGAATAATGTCAGGGAAACAAGGGATGCTCAGAGTATGGAACAACACATGGACATTTACAGGTACTTTCCCCTAGCAAGTCTTTAAAATAGAGAATCTAAACACTAGCAGGTACCAAGCACTCATGATGCCAGAATTTCTTGGTGAAAGTTATTTGTAAGCCAGTATACATGCTGGACACAAAGCAGGAACCCAGCAAAAAAAACCTGTCTAAAAGATGCTCAAAATCCAGCTTCTGAGCAAAGTCTTTCCCAATCCATATCCTCTGGCTGGAGGATGAGGACCATTTTGGTGTCTGTTCTCCAACAGACCCCTGCATTCCTCACTGCACTGTGGTGCACCTTGTTACCTCTGCTTGTAATTAAAGCTGCTTTTTGATTGGTCTTGACAGCAGTTTGAAGTGGGTTTTTTTTTGTTCATGAATGTCACTAGGAAGTATATTCATGGAGAGATGCCAAAGGTGTTAAAAGCTACAGAGCCCCACGTTACAATGGAGATATATTATTGTGTATTTTCCTGTGAAATCTTTGCCGTATAAAAGCAGAGACAAAATGGCTCCTGTGTTTCTCTCCTCCCTTGAATTCCATCTTTCACCACCTATTCCCTTGGCAGATTGGTGAGAGGCAGATGCTAAATGTATGCATAATACTGAAAACCACTACATAATACAGTGCATTGAAATAGAGTCCTGCCAGGCTTCTAGGTCAAGGGAAAGAATATCTCTTTCTTTCCTAGTTAGCTTATCTTCCCATTTGTATCCTTTCTCTTTATGAAAGAGCTCTTGGGGAAGGTCTCCAGTTGAAGGAGCTATTCAGAAAAAGACCTGATATTTTTAAATCAAAATTCAGGCTGCCTTCAAACGTCGTGTCCCCAGTGCTGTTAAACAATAATCAAAGTATAATGAAATTCATATTTACTCTGAAAACAAAATGCATGCAGGCATTTGATTCAAGAAAACCCAGATAATTGCCTTAGAAAAGAAATCCATGACAAACGGGTGCGAAATGGGTGATTTAGGTAGAGCATGAAAAAGAATAGTGCTGGAATCTACAGGAGGAAGAGGCAGGAGCCAACAGTGGGCAGAAGCACAGATGTTTCCATTCTTCTTCTGTGGTGGAATGTATAGATTCATGGGGACAAAGGCTTGGAAAGGGACCCCCATTTCACCAAAGTCCACCCCCGGCATCACAAGCAGTTTGGTGACAGATGTCAGGCTCGGAGAGACCCACAGCACAGCACACGTGTCAGTCGCCGTGTGCTGTCGTGACAGGTCCCTGTGTGCCTCTCTGACATCAATGGCAAATCTAATGCACCTCCAGTGTGCTAAATTAACACCTTCAGTGTGTTTGACACCTTTATTGTGTACCAGTGAGAGCTTGGGTGACACTGGGGAGATTTTATCCCGTGCTATGGGTGAAAGCAAAAATTGTATCCTTAAACCAACGGCACATGTCCATCTGATTTATGGCACAAATTCCTTTTTGACCCCAAGCCTGTCATCAATTTAACCCTGACTTTGTGATAAATCACCTGCCACTTGAGAGGTTTCTTGGGGCGGGTTAAGCACCAATTTTACTCACATGAAAATCCAACCACATGTGACTAGTCCAGAAGAGGCTGGAGAAGAGCAACCCAAACCTCCAAATGTGGCAATAAGAGTGGAAAAAAAAATCCTTTAGGTCTCTTGCAAATGGTCAGAATGAGCAGCAAAGAGCTATCAGAGCAGCGCTTTGGTATTTGGATGAGGGCATTAAAACTAAAATGTTGAAGAACATCCATGAGAAGTGTGTCCTGCCCATTGCAGGTGCACCCATGCCTATCTCAAGCTCCAGGGAGTTGTACCAGGCAGATCAAGAAGAGTGAGGACTTGGGTGCTCAGGATAAAAGTGTGTTTGTGGCTTTTGGACCTGCAGATGAAGTAGATTTTGTCTGCCTTGATTTTATCTCCTCCTTCAGATGTCCCATACTCCTGGCATGGACTCTGCTGCCATGGAAACTGTCAGAGATGTAGAGCGTCTGAGTAAGGTCTCTTTCTGGGTGACTGCTCTGTCACTGTTTCTTGAAGCTGCTCTTTGTAAGGTGATTCCTGAGCTGTAAACCAACCCTGTTACACTGGCCAGGTAGGAATTACTGGCACGTGCTCAGGATTCCCAGGCAACTGTGTCAGGATGTGGCGTCACTTATCCCATCAGTCGTGGGTGTGTGACCACAGAGTACCGTCCAAGCAGGTGAAAAAGGTCATTGTAGGTACTACTTGTTGCCCTTCCATCTGCCAGCAAAGAGCCAGCCATGCTGCAGTTGTTTGGAGCTCTAATGCAATGACCTGGAACACCAATGAGGACTGGGAGAGAAGCGTTTAGGTGAAGATCCACAGTTTGCAAAGGCCCATAGGTGTCCTACACAAGTTCACGCTGTTTGTCACGACCAGTGGCCTCATGTCTTACTGGTACACTACATCTATGGCCACAAAATTGGTGAAGGGCTTCGGGGGGAAGCCATATGAGGAGAGGCTGGAGTCACTTGATTTGCTCAGCCTGGAGAAGAGGAAACTGAGAGGAGATCTCATCAGGGCCTAGAGCTTCCTCACAAGGGGAAGAGGAGGGGCAGGCACTGATCTCTTCTCTCTGGTGGCCAATGATGGGACATGGGGAAATGGCAGGAAGATGTGCAAGGGGAGGGTGAGGTTGGCCATGAGGAAAAGGTTCTTGAGGCAGAGGGTGGTGGAGCACTGGAACAGGCTCCCCAGGGAGGTGCTCATGGCACCAAGCCTGACAAGATTCCAGAAGCATTTGGCCAAGGCCCTCAGACACATGGTCTGAATCTTGGGATTGTCCTGAGCAGGGACAAGAGTTGGACTCGATGATCCTCGTGGGTCCCTTCCAACTCACAACATTCTGCGATTCTATGATTCCTGAAAAGAGGAATTCAGGAATGATGAAAACAACCAAGGATAGTGGAGCTGTGAGATGCTTCCTGGCCTACCACCTAACAGTGCCCCAAAGACTTTTGAGCATTGCAGCAGGATGAGCAGGGTTACTCCAAGGGGAATTGTTGCCACCTATGTGTGATCTCCAGACTGTTGCTGAGAGTGCTGAGTCCCAGATCAACAGCAGCTTGTGTGTGACCAGAGCGGATTCTGCAGACTGCTGCTCAAAAGCCAGGATCTACCAGATTTCTACTGTTAAAATCCTTGTGTAAGAGATTTGCTGACTAGCCCAATCCCCAGGCTGTATTCTGCTCTCAGGGATATGCACACACAACTCCCATCAACACCCATTCACGCTGAACGCATCTGCCCGTTGCCTGACACCAGGACATCCCAGGGTGGTAGAGCACTGCAGGAAGGTTCATGTTCTTCAGGGGCTGGATAAGAGATATTATTGAGCTAAAGATATCATCAAAAACATCAGCATTGTCAGAACTACCCACTGTGCTTCACAACAGAGCTGACTTCATCAGTTCTTGTCCCTGCCCTGCCTCCCAGCTACAGGTTTTAAAAAAAATCCAGCTGCATCTTCAAAGCTTCCAGGAACAAAACTTTCCTCTGCAGCCTTCCTCGCATCCCTCAGTCTCATAGTCACAAGCACAGAATTCATTGTATAATCCACACCCACTCAACAAAAAGATCATTCTTGACATCAGAGGAAAAGTTAATGTATGAAGAAATAAAAGAATGTGTAATTGAGATTTCCCCAGAGCAGAAAGGAGTGGAGAAATCTGCCACCGCCTATCATGCCTCTCCCTAACAGATACGTATTCATTCTGCTGAAATGTATTCTGGTAGTTCTTATGTATTCCTTGTAGTTCCTAACAATTATATCTCATCTCTTTGTTAGGGACAGAAAATGTAGACTTAATAAGATGTCAACAGACAAGGAGTATAAAGTAATTGCCCATTACGCTGTAAATGTGTTATAATCATTTGCCAGAGGGGAAAAAAAAAGTCTAATTGAATGAAAACTCTTGATGGTTTCATTATGCTTCTATTAAGAGGCAGTCAGCCTTTCTGATCCAAATACAAGGCTTGATGCTTCTTCCATTTACATCTGTACAAAATTTGAGACAACTGCAACATTACCGATGGATTTGCAGTGGTGCAGAGCTGGAGTAAGAGAGATCAGAGTGGGCCCTGAGCATTTCTGAGCCAGGATGCAATGAAAACATTTACTGTGCATGTGGCTGAGGCAGAAAAATTCAATACAAATGAAAGAGAAGCTGAATAAAATGCCAGAGCTCTTTCCAGCAATGGCAGGAATCAGACAGAGTCTGTGTGTGGGGAGAAAGCAGAGGGCTAAATTCTGCCGTTCAAATTGCATTGCTTAAAATCCAGGCTAATTGTTTGCTTATTAGTTATTAAATAAAACTTCCTTTTCTCCGTCCTCCCTGCCACCCAGGCAGAACACAGCTGTTGAAATCCCTTTCTGTCTCTGCCAAGATCAGCCCAGCCTTTTTCGATCACCCACTAACTCCCCCTTTTCTCTACTGCATCTTGTTGAAGCTCCTTGTCCTTGCCTTTGTGCTCTGCATAATTCCAGCTTTTCTCCACTTCGCGTGCTACCCCCCACGCATCCTCCATGCCCTACGTACCAACTTCAGCATCCTGTGCATCTACTTCTCTGCAAATCTCTTGGCATTTCCCCCCCTTGCCGCTACTCACAGCCTTCCCGAGGTGCTTCACAAAGTCATCCCTCTCACCTACTTTCAATACTTTGTGAAGAACCTTTTCTTCCATGACCTTAAACCAACACAACTCCTAGTAGCTTCATCCACTTACCACATGACAACAGGAATTGCCACTCCTCCTCTGCATCAGCCTCACTAAATATGTAGCTTCAGCACTGGTGTGTTTGCCCTTGCTTCCCCAGCCCATCCATCTCAGAGGCTGCTGTGAAGTGGTTTGGGAGCTCCATGGGATGGGAATGATGAGTTGCTGTGGGGTCCCACCTGCACCATGAGAAATGGCACACAGATTTGGGTCCCTTCAAAGTAAGAACAGGAGGATGCCTCTGGCCCTAGCTGTGGCTCCTGGAGCACGGTTAGGAAAGGGAGGGAGGTAGCCAGAGTCTGGAGTCAGCCTGGGACTGTTGCTGGTCCTCTGCCCGCAGCAGGAAGCCCTCAATAACTCATCAGCCCCACCTGCCCACAGACCTCCATGGGACAGGGTCTGTGCCTGGTGAGCCCCATCCACAAGAGGACTTGGGGATGTGGCTTATAAGGTCAGACAGGATGGACACTCCTAAGCTATGCTGTCTCAGCAAAATTTTTTTGGCTTCTTTTGATTGATAAATGTCTTTTTCCAGGGGGAGCAAGCACCAACATATCATGCCTTTTAAAGACTGACTTTTCTTAATTGCCATCCAGCAGCAGCTGGGTGTGATGATCAGCAGCTGTGTGTGATGCTTTCACTCCTATCTACCAAACTGGTTTTCTGTTTTTGTTTGTTTGTTGGGATTTTTTTAGCAGATTTATGTGTTACTGGTGTGAATTCCTATCATTGCCAACATCTTTTTGTGATAGTTTCACTAGGCTAGCCCTTGGCTAGCAGCCAACACAGCCGTTCACCCACTTCCCCACCACCCCTGGGGAACAGGGGAGAGGACTGGGGGGCAAGGGTAAGGAGGCTTGTAGGGTGGGATAAGAACAGTTTAATAATAGATAAAAAACTTAAAATAATACTAATATTGAAATGGTAGTGATAATGGTAACAGTTATAAAATATGCAAATGAGCAACACCCAGTGCCATTGCTCACCACCCGCCGACCCAGCCCGGCCCGGTCCCAGATCACGATCCCGGAGGAGCGACAATCCCGAGCCGAGACCGCAATCCCGGGAGAGCGAGAGCCCAAGTGAACGCCAGAGAGAGCCAGAGAGGAAGAGCCCCTCACTAATACACTGGACATGACAGGATATGAGATGGAATATCCCACTGGCAGAGCCAAATGCCAATTTAGCTTATTAATTTAAATATTCCTCCCCTCTTAGATCTTGCACTTGCAGACTAACAGAACACAAAGTCCTTCACTTCCAGTGACAAAATGCAAACACTGGGATGTTCTCAGTGTCTCTCTCATAAGAAGTCCCAGGCTGAACAGCAAAATGCAGCACTATTCTATCTACCAAAAAAGAAACCCAGCTCTGTCCCAGCTAAAAACCAGGACACTTTTCCAAAGCTCACGTTTGAGGCTCAGCACAATAAAAACCTGAATTGTTTGTGTAAAAAAGTACTGGGTGAGCAGACTCAGCAGTGAAGTCAGGGTTGAGGCATGTCCCACTCCTCACTATCATTTTTTTAAGGAAAACATCCCATCTTTTCTGCCTCTTTTTGGCTGGGACACAGATACCTGTTTGTTTGTCTCTTTGGAGAGGGTTATCGCTGTATCTTGTCAGAGAGGCTCAATGACTCCTCTCTGGAAAGCCACTTGCTGGTACAAAGGTGTCATGTACCTGTACTAGAGATTTACTTTCATTGACACCAATCTCCTGAGTTCACAGTAAGCTGGTATTTTGCAATATTTGCTTTCATAATATTCACTGAGACATAAGCCTCTCATCTCAGATCCTTGCTGAGAGTCGTACTCCTGTGTGTGCTCCTCGACTTCACCGGTAAATGGCTTTGTTGTCCATCAGATTCAGACTCTGAAAGGAAAATTGCTGGTGGAGCTGTGTCTGCAAGTGGAAATGTTTCCCTTCAGACAGAGCCTGGTCCAAAGCTACCTGGAATTAACGGCTTTTTTTTTCCCCTAAGGTTTCCAAACACTATGTATTAGATCTAACTGTGATGAGCTAGTTTATAAATAAAGAAATTGCTGTTTTCAGACTGCTTTCCCCTGAGCAGACGAGTGGTATTGGTAATAAAAGTACAGTTTCTTGTATATAGCAGTGGGATTATTCATATCTCTGCTGTTTTATATAAATATAGATATTGTCTCTTCAGAAAAACACAGTGGAAGAAATGAAGCTAAAATGCTGAATTGTGTGTAGCCCAGTGTGCTAACAGACACTGAGCTGCTTTATTTTGCACTATTTCGGGTAAAAATCAAATAGAATGAGATGATAAACAAAAACTGGTGTGAAAGATAAACAAGGATCACTAAACCCGTGCTGTTTAAAATTTAATATCACTGTTGTTTTTAACATTACTAAACCAAGTCAGTTCCAAAATAGCAGAATTATTTTGTCACTTTTGTCCTATATTTAAAATTCAGTAGTTTTAGCATTTTCTTTTGGTGTGATAGAGTATTAATTAGGAGTCATTTTGTGGAAATCTTTAGGCAAAATTTTAATCTTGGACATGGAAAAGTAGGATTTTTTTAAGAAAAATCTGACTTTTAGTGAGAATTGAACCCTTATCTTTCCTGCTCTTGCAAATCCCCTTTGAATGCATAGTTATGCTCTGACCTCAAAAGCATCCTGTATTTTAAATATGTTTCTCCTGTTGCCTTTGAATTGCAGTTGTTCTGAGAGGAGAAAATCCGCCTATATTTTGGAGAGATATCAAAGAATAGATTTAAGAGACTAATTTTAGGCACCCAGGCTTGAAGTTCTGACCAATGGGATTACATTGCTATCAACAACAGCAAAGCCCCAAATCTGGGAAAAATAACAAAGCAGAAAGATCTTCTCAAAGAAGGACAACCCAAGTCCTGCAAAAGCTGCTGGGGATTACTTTAAGGCAATAATTAATGACCATTGCTGCTGGGGCTCCAACTGATGCAGGGGGAATATTGATATAATCCTATTAGTGTGTTGCTCTCATTAATGTACTTATGTCAATTAGCTGAGCATTTTAGCAGAAAGGTGAATTTATGATTTTATTTTTTTTTATCCAACATGGATTTCCAGTGCAAAAATCAATTTTGAACAACCACCAAAGATCAAGGTCCATTAATGAATCTTATCTGACACTAATGTTGTCTAATTACATTAAAATGTCATAACTAATTTAATGGCATCAGAGTTCCCTGCTCCATGAAGAAAACACAAGTTCGGTTACATTTCTAAAGAATTCCATTTTTGAGCAGGAAAAAAGGTGAATGGAAAGTCCAATTCTGATAATTTTCTACATTTCTGTCATTTTTATGTGTTTGGAAATAAAGTGTAAGAAAATCCAGGGCTCATCAGAACATTCACCAATATCTCACCAGCCAAACCAACAGAGCTTTTGGGGCACTGTTTAAAAGAGTTGAATTATCTTTGCTTCTTTCTTCCATGAAACACCAAGAAAGCCCTAGAAAATTGGTCAAAGCATCCTGAGCTGCTCTTTGTGAACCTCTTTCTGCGTGTGCTTGTGCCTTGGGCAGTTGTTTGGGTGCAAAGCTGAGGTCAGACAATGGTGTCCTGACCTAAGCACTGGACATCCCTGCGTGTGTGTGTGGCTGGTGCTCACTCCATGGCTCACCCTCATTGATGCTCCTGCTCCTTGTGACCCAGCACCCTGCTCTGCCCTGGCACCCACAGTGCAGGAGAAGGGGTGCAGGAGGAGGTGAAACTGGGCTCTCACCAGTTCCCAGCTTGTGAGTCTGGTTGTAAGTGGGTGGAAAAGAAGAAGGACTGGAGACTGCAGTGAAGAGACAATGAGGGTTTTCAATACTCCACCATATTTGAGGCTTGAAAATGAGTTAAAATAAGACACTGAACTAACAACTCTTCCAGTGACTGGGGCAAAGATAACTGGGCAAAACTGTGGCAAAGGGAGGAGATCTTAACCTAATTCCCATTGGATTTTTTCTCTTCAACAAAATAAAACAGCAGACTCTTTCACAGTTTCCAGAGCTGGAGCCTCAGTAAGAGATGATGAGAGAGGCAGCCAGTGACTGGCTTTGGATACAAAAGCATTTCTGATTGGTTTTCCACAAGATGAAATTCTGTTATAAAACCTGCTACTTATTTTCCATTGAAAGAGTAATTTGGGAAACTGTCTCTCTTTGTGCTCTAACTACGCAGCAGATGGTTCCAGGTAAATTTTACTTGGTCCTATTGTTTTCACTGAAGGGATTAAATTTTATTTCTCAGCAGAGCAGATTAAAATATAGGATATGTTTTACAGGTAAAATATAGGATAAGTTTTATAGGTAAAATTTAGGATATGTTTTATGGGTAAAATATAGGATATGTTTTATAGGCTTTGGAAATGGCAGAAGAATGCCCCAAAGAAGCTATGGCATCAGTCCATCACTGAGGGCACCTCTTTCCCTTGTGTTAGCTCAGAGACATCCACTTCCTCACCACGGTCTCCTGGTCTCCATTTGGGTCCAGGGAACAGTGTTGGCAGACCCAGTGTGAAACACAGACAATGAGCAGACAAAGGAGAAATGGGTGACTCTGAGCTAAAGATGTGCAGTGTGTTGGTTTTTTTTTTAAAGCCTGCCCCTGATATGTGCTTAATAAATAATTAATTGCTCTTATTTCCAACCTCATATCCATTTTCACACAAATGCACTTTCAACTCCAGTGATAAAAAAAAATGGGATGCTTTTTTTGTTGATTCCTCTTCAGTGCAGCCCTGAAGCAATAAACCAAATTGACTGCTAAATTTAGACAAGAATACAGTCTGGCCAAGTCATCTCAGAGCCCATGAATTTATTAATAAGAGAGCTCAAGATGAGTCAGGAAAGAATCCTTGAGATGCAGAGCTGCTTCTCCTTTTAGTGGGTCAAGGATAGTTTGGGATATGAAACACATATTATCTTCTCCAATTTACAAGTCTAAGTCTAGGTTTATTCTCTTAACTATGAAAAAAAACTGCACTGAGGAAGAACAACTGGCTGGACAGCCCTGAGCAGGACTTCCCCATGCTTGTTCCAGCCCTAGGACTCCATGCTTCTTCCTCTGCCCTTGGGATTTCTCTTTTTCAGCAGTGGGTGGGTAATGTGCTCTTTTATAAGTAATATATCCTATGTGTTACCTAGCAAAGAGTCCCTGGGGGTCTGTTTGAAGCCCTAGCTGGTGCCTGCATAGTTTTTGCAAAGCAGATGTGATAGCTGATGCTCAGTCATCTTCTTCACACAGTACTTAAACCTTTGATCTCAGGCTTTGTATGGAGGTGGCTTGATATTTCATTTTTTTCCAGATAAGAAAACAAATCCATACCAAGAAAAAAAGGATCTGTCTCCAGTGCTGCACAAACAATCATCCAGCGAAGTAGAAGATCTATTGCATGGCAAGGTAGGAAAAGAAAGAGGTGGGATATGAATCAGGAACTGGTTCCCTGCACTGGAGGAAGGAACTGAATCTCATCTTCCCTGGGGAGGAGAGCAGGCATGCAGGCGTCACCCCAGAGTAGTTAATGGCATAGTCTGTCTTACTGCCCTTCCTCATGTCCCTGTACTTCACAGGCATGGCACAGGGTGGCAAGAACTTCTCTCCTGAAGAAGCCTGGAAGCTTCTCCAGGCACTAGACACCAATCTTGGCCTTGAGAAACATGTCTTTCATTTCTCTCATGATCTTCCTGCCCCATACAACGCATTTCTCCTGCAAGGACAACACAAGTACAGCCAGTAGGGTTATAGACTTTACGTGTAATACTTGGGAAAACAGTCCCATAAGGTGTAAACCTTGTGTCCAGAAAGTGGTCAGCACTGGATGAGGGACCAAGACATTTTCTTAGAGCTACCTCTGTCTGTCATCTTCTCTTCCTGTCCATGCTGTCTCCTTCTCCCCCACCACCTCCTTTCCTCTTCCCTTCCCTTCTCCTATTGATGCCTGGGGATCAGTTCCTTCAAAGGGCTCACTGGGTTTGCAGGGGCAGATTCTGGAAACAGCTGCATCTGCAACAAGGAGGATATTAAAAACTCAGAAAGCTAAGAGGGAGCTTGGAAGTCAAGGATGTGGGGGAGGAAAGGCGTCAGATGAGAATGGAGGTGGTCTGTGCTACCTTTTCTTGCTGGAGAGCCTGTTTTCCTGCAGTAATGCACTTCTGCAGGAGTTGGTGAAGGCAAATATGAGCGGGTTGTGTGATGCTGCAGTTGATTTCTCTGGAGTTAGAGATTGCACTCAGGAAAATTGCAGCCTTTTAGTTGCTTAGCAGGAAGATCCCACTTTTGTCTACTTTTCCATAATGCTTGTGTGTCCATCACCCCTGCGAGTCAGGGATAAAAAGACAAGAACTTGCTTCTGTGCTTAAAGCATGAGCCCAAGGCTGGGGGACTGCTGTGAACTTGACCCTGTCACCAACAGCATATAATTTAATAATCAATTTTCCAATATCAATCAATGATTATGAAGATTACAACTCAGACTAATGCATCTGCTGGAATTCATAGCCAGTCCCCCAAGTAGTAGCGTGAATCCAACTCACCTTCTCCAGGTGGCTTCAAAGAGACCTGATTAAAGGGAGCAGAACTTGATCCACAACATCACACAAAAGGATCGGTATTTGCCTTACTTGGCCAAAATTCACTGCAAAATATGTCAGCACAAATGTGGGTGACATACTGCTGTGAAGAAATTAGGACACACTGAACATCACACTAACAAAACCATGTTACACAACACACTGTACATGACACCCCACCCTTTAAACCACTCATCCCACCCCAGCCCACCCCAGGTTTGTCCTCTCCCAGCACACTTGGACAAAGGCTGAAGAGCAAACTCTGGTCTCAGAGCAGTCAGAAGAGGATAAGTCAAAACCATTTTATTCAACACCGGTGCTGGCTTCCTTGTGCACAAAAAAGAATGAAATTGCTGCAGTTCAAGTTCAGACTTCTGGCTTACGTGATAAGGTCTTCATCTCTTTTTTCTGGCTCCCAAGAAGCTATTAAGAGTGTGACTAGATCTGTATTTTGTTTAGGTTGGCAAGCCTCAGCTGAACAGGTTGATCATTTGTGGGTGCTCAGTGCTTCTTGATCAGCCCCTGTGAGTTTTCTTATACCCCATATTTCAAGTTTTGGATGCCAACACATCCCCATGCTGGTGTCTTCTCACTGCTTGCCCTCTCCTGGCCTTCCTGATTACTGCTTGTGCTGCTCACCCAAATGCTTGAGTTTGCAATTTTTTCCTCTCCTTCTCTTCCAGTGTGAAGCTGGGTTGCCCCAGGCAGGATTTTGCCCTTGCTTAACAGTCAGGAGAAACAACACCATGGTTATGGGTGAAAGTCCCTCCATTCACATTACTGGGCTACAAACGTGAAGCCTGAGGTCACAGAATCATGGAATTGTTTTTGGTTGGAAAAGACCTTTAAGATCATTGAGTCTAACAGTAAATCAAACACTGCCAACTCCAGGTCAGGTTGGATGAAGCTTTGAGCAACCTGGTCTAGTGGAAGGTGTCCCTGCTGATGGCAGGGGCTTGGAACCGGATGAGCTTTAAGGTCTCTTCCAACCTGTACCATTCTATGAGTCTGTGAACTCCACGTCTAAACCATGTCTCTAAGCACCACATCTACACATCTTTTAAATCTCTCCAGGGATGGGGACTCCACCACTGCCCTGGGCAGAGGACATTAATTAGATATCACTCATTATGCTACTTGCTCCAGTGACCGAATCTGCCCTCGGTGGACCTGTTTCGCAGAAGCTGATAGAGAGTGATAAAATTCACAGCTCCTGGTGTCAGTAAAGCCTTTTGCACTGGTGGGGAAAGAGTTCCTGCTTAGAAACAGCTACTTAACAGGTTTTTGGGTTTTTGTTTTATTTTGTTTTTTTCATTTATTACCCAAGTTCATCACTCTATGGAGCAGACAGGCAGAAGCAATGACTGCCACCTATTTCCACCAGCAGCACTTCTGACATCTACTTGGCTATTCTTCTTAAATTGCTGTCTAATTTTCAGCATAAAGACTGTCTAAGGTACATGCTTTCCATTATTGCAGCTTTATTACAAACCTGCAAGAAAAAAATCAGAGCTTTCATTGTTGTTTTAATTCCTTTGAACTTCTGAATTCAACATACAATGAAGAAGAAACTGTTATTTTAAAGAGCACCTAGAATAAAGGTTGACATATATTTTCTTGTCATTTCCTAATAAAAAAACCAAGCAAATAATCATATTCCTGCAATTGGGACATTCACTAAATACAAAGTATTTTGAATCAACTGTTGGAATAAAAACTAAAATTAAAATATAAATACATTTCCAGAGCAAGTAATGGGTGTAAACTAGGGATGCAACTCTTCAGTGCAGATCCATCCTCAGCACAACACAGAGCTTCACAAATGTGACTGATAGTTGATCCGAAAAATAAGAATAAAAATAAGCAGGGTAAGCACTGCTGTTTAATTAACTTTTGCCACTATAAATCTAGGCCAGATGCAGCCCTGGATTTCCAGTCATTGAAGAAAGAGCCTCATACAAAGAAAAATCTATTTTGCAAAATACACAAGTGAAAGAGTTTGGAAGGTCACCAAAGCTAAACAGTTAAAAGCAATCGCGATTCAATTAAGTTGAAGTGAAACGAGCAGGCTTTAGAAAGAAGGGTAAATGCAGAAATGTTTCACTGAGCATTAAGATGAACAAAGCACATATATCTTCTGAAATGCCTTTTAAGAGCCATCTCATCCCGCTGCAGACACGAGACATTGCGCTGCTTACGACTCCCAACTTCTCCCTGCCAAGCGAAGCACAAACATTAAATAGTTTTTCCCTCTCCGTTCGAGATTAAATCACGGCAAGACAACGGTCTGAAGCAAAAGGGAAAGAAACGGCCACATGGTATTAAGAGAGTTAATTACAGATGCAGATTAAAAGGCAAGACTGAGTGGTGGAAGAAAAGGGAAGAGTAACCTCCGGCGCAGAGATACGGCCATGCAGCAGTTGTCAGTCACCTAGCAACAAGTTTCCTATCCCCGCTGTGCTCTTTAATTCAGCAAATCTGCTCAGGATGTTGGGCTGTTCTGCTGACAAAACGCATTATGTAGTAGACTAAAGGATACAAAAATCCACTGTACACAACACTCTGCTCCCTATTGACCACTGATCCTTTCTCTCAACCCACAAAAGAGGCTTGCATAATGCTCTGAAAAGAGAAAAGTCTCAACAGAGAAAACATTTGCTTGTAATTGAGATTGACTACATAATGAAAATGATGTTCTTTTTTAAATTCAGCTTGTTGAGGCCATGCTTTTTGTCTCCTGGCTCTCAAAACCCATCCCTGCTGGGAAAAGGGGCAAACATTGTACAAACTCAAACCTGTGGGTTTTTTCCCTTCTTTTCACTGGAAGCACACACACGCACGCACGCACGCACATGCATTTTGTGGCTAAATGGGCAAGACTGGCTCCTAAAGACTTAAACAAGTTTGAAAAAAGAGAAGATAAATAGGAAAATTGTGGTGTGTTTCTGCTGTCTTCCTTCTGAAGGGAAGCTGGGGTGCAGAGGGCAGAATATATTTTATAACAGTTTTGGCTAACTGAGAGGTACCACTGTCTGAGAAGAAGAGGCATTTTATTATTGAGTCCGTGCAATAAGTTATAAGCAAACCCAGGAATGACCTACAGACATGCACATCCCTACCTCTGCATTAAAGGCAGGACTGTGGTTTGAGATAACACTCATCAAAATATGAGGGAGGGTGAGTTTAAAAGACCTAAGTTTTGTCACAGCCAAGTCTACTGTGGTCCATGGCAGAAGTCTGGGTGAGTGCTCCTCAGAGCAGCTGCCACCACCAGGATAGCTGATGATGCAGGACCAGGAGTCCTGGGTGTCTTCCTGACACTTACTGGTAGGTCTCTTCTTGAGTTCTGACCCTAGTAGAAGGAGAGAAGAAGGTAATGGGAGAGAAACTACATCCCCATCCAGCCCACAGCAAACTCAGCAGAAGAAAACAAGCCCTCTGACAAAGGATTGGAACCAAATTGGCACGCTCAGCTCTTTGGGATGGAAAGAGTTTGTGTGTCCTGTTTGTAGAGCATCTAATGCAGTGGAGAACCAGCATCCTGGGAGCTCCACAAGTGCAGATAATGGCAATAACACATGACAAGCTTTTACGTTGACATCAACCAGTTGACTCTGCAACTCTAGATAAACCAGTGGTAACCCCAGAAATGATGTGGAGTCCCTTCTGGAATAAGAATAATCAGCACATCTGTGCAGAGCACATAATTACATCTAAAACTGAGACTGCAGGGGAGAGGGAACTGATCCCAATGAGTCTCAGAGCAGAGCACAGGTATGGAACATCGTGAAAACCCAGCTTCCTTGGATAACCAAACAGGCTCCTGGCCCATCACTTCACTGTCTAAAACACTGGCTGTGCAGGTGGAACAACACTTTCCTCCCTGGACATCAGCACCACCTTCTTTTCATGCTCCATGGTATAAAAAATAAAAAGTCATGTGCCTGTGCACAAGCAAATTCAGCAGTGAGATTTCTTCCCCCACAGCTATACAAAAGACTGAAAACACACCTTGATATCCCAGCTAAGAGAAGGTGCCAGTATAATTAATCTGATGCTCACAGAACGGCATCACCCAGAGGGCTGTAACAGGCAGGATAAAGCTGATGGGTACAATACTTCATCCCATCAAAACAGACCCACTTGGATTTCACTCCAGCTCAGCTGTTTCCACCCTCTGCTCTCCTAGGGAGGGATGGGGTGAAAGGCAAGGGCCAAATAATACCCAGTGGGTATTTCCAGCAGTGATAAAATGCATTCCCAGCTTGTACCTATAACTCTTGGATGTCCATTCCTTCCCTTCGTGAGGCTGAGCACCACCAGGCACTTTCTGGGCATGTTGCCACCACTGATGCCCGCAAAAGGGGAGAGATTTTGCCACAGCTTGCCTGATCCTTGACTCTGCTCTGCCCAGCTGACCATCCGTTCCTGTGCTGACTTCATCCATGGAGCCCAGCCCGTTGTACGGGGCTGCTCTGAGCCATGGCGAGTTGGGGACAAAAATTGCCAATGGATGTGTCCCAGCTGATAAACTACATCCAGATCTTGTTTTTTGTGCTTGGCATGGCAGAGCCAGGGGTAATTGGTGTGGGCTTTCCTCAGGGATCATCTCACAGCATACAGATAATAGTGGAATAATGCTTCGCTAATAAGAGATGGGTAATGCTGAGTTTGTACTCTGGTTTATTGAAACATGTTTAATAATTCCTCTTCCACATCAATGCTTTTGCCAGTCTTTTGCATTGTTTTGTGTATCAAATAACAAATTGGGTTCTTTGTTTCCTTTATTTTAATAGCCATGGCTCTGAGGATAAGGGGGTTAATGTAAGCAGTATTGACTTCAAAGTGAATATAACACAGCCTGATAAAAAAAATAGAGTTGGGAAGGGCTGCCATGAATGTGTTGTGCACCTACAACTGAGAAAAAGTAGAGTTTTAAAAGTCTCTCTCTTACAAAGAATTGTTCCTTTGAAAAAAAAAAAAAAAATTTCAAAGTTTTTCTTCTCACTTTTAAACAAAACCAAAATTTATTTCCAACCAGAAAATAAAAATTGTACAAAACCTGTGAATTTCAACCAATAAATATGAACTCAAGGGAGAGCTTCACGAAACTGGGAATCATCAGAAGATGATATGCAACCGTAGAAAAGTGGGTTATGTGAACCCCCCCCAAAAAAGATGTTAAAAGCTTGAAATAGTAGAAGTTTTAAAGAAATGCAATGGAGAAAAAAAAAAAGCAGAAGACATGAATAATGGTGGTGTTGGTAAAATACATCTTGCTATCTCCAGAAACAGCATAGTGGTGCTCGCTGTAGAATTTAAGACTCTCTGTCACTCAGTGTGTGCTGACAGATTTCATAAGAGTGATAAAGAAAATCCCCTGTGAAGGAGTTGGGTCAATCACAGCATATGCTGAAAAAGCAAAAAGAAAAAAAAGTACCAAACATTTAGGCTAAGAAGAAACTCCTAGTCATATAAATGAAGAGAACACATTAAATTATTTACATCTATTTCTGGAGCTTTGTAAATATGGTCAACAGGGATATTTGTTTTAAATCTACCTAAAATAACAACCTGTGCAAATCCTGCCCCAGCTTAAATCTGTGCAGCTCCTCTCCTGCTGAGCCAGTGCACACCAGCTGCCGGAGGGACCTGGGCTTTGAAAAGCCAAATTTCTGCTAAGCAGGATATTTACTTTTCAGGTATCGCTTTTAGAAAAGTTTTATCTCAGAAAAGATAAAATTAAGGTGGACACTGAGGTCAGCACAGAATAGTTGGATCGCGTCCCAACAAAAACAGGAATCGCGAGGGATTCTTCTGTTGATATTTTAAACTTTTGTCCGTGGAAGTTTTAATCAATTAAAATGCATTATCTACCCTCTTAACTTTCTCAGAGAGGATTATCTGACATTTACTATTCACCAGTTTTGCTGAAAAGGTTAATAGTTCACAGGCTGAAGTTAGAAGTAAACAGAATTGATCATTCCTAATGCTTGGGCTGAAATGGAGGGGCTTTGTGTTGACAGGCTGGGAGACGTAATGAGCCTCTAGTACATTCTTAAGGCTTGTTTCATTTGCTCTGTGAATGGGGAAAGTAAAATTATAGTCTATAGGTGTTTTCCATGGTTCTTTCATAAGCAGGCCTCCTGACACCAATTAAAGAGATTATGTCATCAACTGAAAAGAAAGCTATAACCTTGTATGTTAATGCTGTGATTACTTAAGACAGGGTCACTGGACCCAATAGAACAGTGAATGACCTTGGTGAAATTAACTTCGGAGCTCAATTCCTAATTAACTGTTTTCAATGAAAGAATGTGTGATTTCGGGCTATTGGTCAAAATATTCACTTTTTTCTGTACAAGGACTTTGCCACCAGAAGTTAGTCTTCAGCAGCATAAAAAAAACACCAAACCAAATAGGAATAAGATTAGGAAATGGCAAACAGCGTGTCCAGGGCTTTATGAAAGCAGATATTGTGCCCTGGATATTTTGCCTGAAAAACCTTATTTTCTTGAGGCTTCTTCACCCACAGTGCAAAAATTACAGTTCTCAGGAGGAAGTGACACATTTGAACACACATCCAGGACAGATGAAACTGAAAAAAAAATTTGCATCAAAAATACTAAAAAGTAGCTATGTGTAAAATATAAGCATATATTTTTATGTATTATAAATATACCATATTTTAATGGAATTGCAGCACATACAAAAATCTGGACAAGGAAGCTGCATTTTGTAACACTGGAGAAAAGAAGATAGGGAAGCATCTTTAAGCAGTTCTCTCCATTCTCTCTCGGGTAAGGGTAGTGATGCTCCAAAAGGAGGGTGGGTTGCCAGAGTACCCTTTGACTCTGTGTGCTGTGTGTCACTGGCTGCTCTCTGTCAGAGATGCTCACACTCAGTCCCAGTGCTGTAACACTGGTAGGGGCTGTGCATCCCCCCTGAAGCTGTTGCTGGGCACTGGACCTATCCTGGATCTCTGGTCAGCTATGCTAAAGTCACACTCATACATGCTTCACTTGACCGGGAAGAAATACACATCCTAAAACATTTTCAACACTAATAACCACCTGATTTGCCTGCAAAATAAGTCAGTTTAACCTGTCACAATCTTTTTTTACTTTCTTAAATAACTCTTTTTGGGTGTGATCCAAGTCAGATGCAAATTGGGAGTGCAAGTCCTGAGGATGTTGCTAATCCAATACGCCATCAAATAGCAAATTCCCCTTCAAAATTATAACAAAGTGAACAGCAACTTGCTTCCTGTGTTGGAAAACATCACTTCTGAGCTACCTGTATGAACAGGTTCTACTGCCATGGGGATGATTTACAGGATCAAACGTTACGCCTGTGCCAGCTCTGCATATGACAGAGGTTTCCTCACCTGAAGGCCAGGAACAACGCAAGCGCGGTGGCTATCCAGGGTGTCACACTGTCCCCAGCCCAGGACAAAGCCTGGGGCTCTGGATCTGCTTCTGTTACAGAATCATGTGATGGAGCTGATTTCTCTCTCAGGCTGCTGTGACGGGATGAACATCAAAGTAGGTCAAGAAGGGGAAGAAGGAACGTCTCCCATCTACCCTACAAGTAGAAATGATTAGCCAAAATGCCACAGAGAAAGCCCAGAGTACCTGGTGCTCAGAGACAGTGGAGGTATCTATGTGCCATGGGCAAAACCCCAAAGGGAGCCTGTAGCAAAGCCAAAGAATGAGCCAGCTTCCTGGAACTCCATCTCTGTTCACAAACCACATCTGTGCCAACCATACAGCGTCTCTGGTTGACCATCGGGCCAGCTGCTCCTCTCCTCACGTAGAACGAAAATCTGCCTGGGCTTGGACACAGACATTCACTGTTCATGGGAACACTGAAATATCAGAGCCCAAAAAAAGTCTTTTCCCACGGTCACCAGGTTATAAAGCAGCGTGTTTAAATGGGGGTCCACATCCAGCTCTAGGAGACAGGCTGAGGAGATGCACGGGAAATTAAACTGGTGTGATCTGGGTAACATCACTGATACCTGCCTGGAGACATGGCACCTGGATGGGAAGGCATTAATTAAACATTGGGATCTCAGAAACCTGTGGCCATGCAATACACTGACACAAAACATGCAATTCACTTTGAATCTGACCAAACGTGGGCAGCTGCTTTCTCCAAGGAATGAACCCAGAAAACTAAATTTCATAGAGCTTTCTGGCTTTATTTTTACTGCAGGTCAAAAAATAGACCTCTGAGACTGGGCATGAATGTAATCAAACAAAGGCCAGGGTTGGATATCACCAACCTCACAGCAAGTTCAGTTCACAGCGAGCACACTTCAGATAACCACCTTTCACACTGCAGCCCCTGGCTAATAAATGGCCAAGGAGCAGTTAGTAAATTTGGTGAAAGGTGCAATTAAAAGCAATAGGAACATTCTGCCCGCTGAAAGCAATGTATTCTTTACTGCTTGTTTGTGGAGGAGGGAAAAGAAAAGGAAAGGAAAAGATTTCTCCCTTCACTGTGGACCACCCATGGAACTTTTTTTGTCTCCTAATTCTGACACCAGAAAGAAAAGAGATGCTCGTTGCTTCCAGCAATGCCTCGAGCTCCCATGTGCATTTCTCCCCACACAGTACTTGGGAAGCTAATTGCATTAATGTGTTGTCCCAGTAAAAACAGGTGTTGTAACACCTGCATTTTTCTAAAGCTGAATTTCATTCAGAATCTGCGTTTCTGGAGGGTCAGAGCATGTTGTTTATACAGAGGTGATATTTAAGGGACCAGGGATGCACAGAATCGCTAAATTAGAAAGGTTAATAACTTGTGCCATGAAACCCTGAAAATTACTGGCTACCAGAGCTAACCCCTGGCCAGTGCTGAGCTCTCTGCAGGAATTCAGCATGGGAGTGATTTTCAGAGAGTGGCAGAGGAGTCAGTTTGTGCAGTTAAACTTTCAGCCCATGCTTTAGCCTTTGCCTGCACCCGATGACAGTGCCCAGCACTTTACAGGACGCAGCTCCATAGATAAAGCCACTGAGCCCGCAGAACCGAAGCCAGCAGGCTCTTTGCCACCGTCTTAATTCAACAGCCAGGTCAGATTGAATGAGGTTGCTTTTAGTGAATAAATATTATGGTTGCAAAGAATATGATGGCAACAACACTGAGGTTGGAGCCCCCCAACACTGAAGATTTTCTAGGAACAGGTAGAAGCTGAAGTGGAAGATCTCCTTACTCACAGGAGTAAGGGCTACTAGCAGTAGGAAGGACTGCAAGATTAAGCTCTTCAGGAACAAAGTGCTATCAGGTCTGATGGTGAAGTGGCTCTGCAGTTGCTTATGCAGTTGAGGATACGTCAGTTGAGGCTGTGCATAACACACTCAGCTATGCAAGCTTCATGTGCACATGGCCATGACATAATACCAGCAACTTGCTAAGTGCATATAACCCGTCCCATCAGTGACACAAGAGTTACCTCCTTGTAAAAAGTGTGTTCAAATTGAATAGACACTGCTTTGTGCCAACACTCATTCGTATTGAATCATGTAAGGGAAGGATGTATCTTGGATGAGATATCCCTACTTCAGCAAGAGCCCTCTCCAGCACTTGTCTGTGTTTGCTAGCATACTAAAGGGTCAGAGTAGCAGGAAGAAGTTTGAAAAGCTCTGTTACATGCTGAAAGATGATTCTTGTAGTGGAGACAGCAGAAGGTGTCAAAACATCCACCTTCCAGAGACAAGTTCTGGTGCTGAGAGGGTCCAAAATAGAGACCTCAATAAGTCAAACCACTGAACAGAGCTGGGTGATAACTCTTAGAGAGCTCATTGAAGTACAAGTGGAAGCAAGGCTTTCCTCATGCTACCAGTCCAGGGTTGAGAACATTCATGAAGTATTTAAAATCGGTGTTGTTATGAATGCACTGTGAGCTTTGTTAAGGTCCAGCTATGAGTGCTTTTGAGCACTGTGCCCATATTTCATGCAGTGCTTCAAATTAATAATTAATACCTAGTTATATTAGATCTTTTTATTCTTAATCTTATTCTTTATTATTATTATTGTTACTAGCTTCATTACTCACATCCAGCCTGATGACACCCTTATGGTCCATACATAAAGTGCTGTAGGGTTTCATTCTGACTCACTACAGCTTTCAGCCCAGTCAAACCTTTTGCTGAAACTTGCTTGCTGCCAGTGACTGCAGAGAGAAGTGCTTTCCCCTCCTCCAATCCCCCCTGGGTGTGTTGAGTTGCCTATATGAAATGCAGTATTTCCATGGGATGCCTCTTGCCTTGGACACACAGGCTGGAAACTCATCACAAGAGAAATAATTACTAATATAAATCAGATTATTTAGTTCAAATGCTTTATAGTACAGGAAAGCAGGGTCAGGCTCTAAACTTCTTCCTCAGAAAGCAGATTTGCTTTGTAATTGTTTTGGAATAAAATTTTCCAAGGGGAAATGAGAGATGAGCAGCAGAAATGACTGACTTCCATTTCCTCCCTTCCAGTGTGGGTTATTTTCAGAGCTGACTGACAGTGCCTTTCCTACTCGCTTCCTCTCAAGTCTACTTATTTTCTAGCAAACATGCAGTTCCTGGCTCCTTTATCGCTGTTGGCAAGTGCACAGACCCTGGAAAGCAGCTTCTTTCTGTGCACATAAAGATGGAAGGGTGTTTGCACAACTATTTTTCACCTGAGCAGCCTTCCCAAAGGAGTATGATAAAAATGAATGGCTGTGCCCAGCCCTGGAGAGTCTGCTGGGGCAGAGCAGGCTCCAGCACGGCCAGCTCTTCCCAGAAGATGCTCTGGCAGCAATTTCCACGTGTGCCAACAACAGTAAAACATTGCTCTAATGTATCAGTCTTCTCACAAGCAGATGCCAAAGCACTTATAATGGCAGCACCACTATCTTTTTCACAGATAGAAATGATCTGGTCATATAGGAGGTCACCATACCACCAAGAATGAAAGAAAAGGTATGTGAGTTCCTCTCCTGGTTTTTCTAGGACAGAGCTAATTTTATTCTTAGTAGCTAGATAGCACTATGTTTTGGTTTCACTATGGGATTTGTTATGAGAATGTTGACAGTATACTGGTGTTTTCAGTTGTTGCTAAGAAAAACCAAGGACATTCTCACTTCCCATGTTTTGCTCATGTGCAGGTGCAGAAGAAACTTGAGGGGAGCGTGGTAAATTGGCAAACCCAAATTTGTCTTTGAATATTCCAATAGGATATTCCATATCATATAATATCATGTTCAGTATATAAATAAGGGTTAGCCAGATCTGGGGGAACTCTCAGGCTCTCTCTCTTCTGGGATTGTGGTTTTTTGGTTTTGGAATTGCCTCTGCTATCTGGGATCGGGCTGGGCATTGGTCAGCAGGTGGTGAGCAATTGCATTGTATATAACTCTTTTATATAGTCCATTATTACTGTTATTAAAATTATTATTTCAATTTAAATTTTATTTCAATTATTAAATTGTTTTTTATCTCAACCTATGAGTTCTCTCCCTTTTACCCTTCTTATTCTCTGCTCCATTTCCCAGGCAGGGGAGGATGAGTGAGCGGCTATTTGGTGTTTGGCTGCCAACCAGGCTAAAACCACAACAGTTCCCCAGCCCCAAGGCCACACTACTCTTTTTTTTCCCCAACAAGAATTAGGGAAGGTGGTAAAGGTACTTCTATACTGGTGGAAAGTCAAGCCTATACCACAGAGTGGTGGTTTTAACTCAGCTGGCAGCCAAACACCACACAGCCGCTCGCTCACCCTCCCCCACCCAAGAGATGAGGGAGATAATCAGAAGGATAAAAGTGAGAAAAGTTGTGAATTGACATAAAAACAATTTAGCAATTGAAATAATGCAAAACTTAAAATAATAATACCAATAGTAATGATAGTAATAATGGAAAACACATATGACTGATGCACAGTGAAATTGCTCACCACCCACTGACCAATGTCCAGCCTGTTCCACAGCTCATGATCCCAGAGCAGAGACAACCCCAAAACCAAAACCACAATTCTGGAAGAGAGAGAGACCCACAAGACAGTTTTCCATCCAACCCTCATTTGTACACTGAACATGAGGTTATATGATATGGAATACCCCACTGGCATATCCAAATGCCATTTTGGGTTTTCTAATTCACTATTCCCCTCCCCAGTTTCTTCTGCACCTGCAAACTAGCAACACATAGGAAGTTAGAGAGGCCTTGATTAGGACAACTGAAAACATCAGTATATTATCAACATTTTTCTCATAGCAAATCACACACTGAAACCAAACCACAGCACTGTTCTAGCCACTAAGAAGAAAAATAGCTCTATCCCAGCCGAAACCAGGACACAAAGTAACCCTGATATTCACATTTAGGATGTTTCTGATTTAAGTCCTTTGATGGGTCTTCTCCTTCACCTTGTGAAGCCCAACCTACGAAGGCAGGGCTGGTGGAACACGGGAGGGTACACAGCTGCAGGATGGCTTGAGGTAAACACCACAGCAGCACAACTTGTTGAGCCAACCTTCCCCCAGATCAGATGGGATGCTGTGTCTCCCTGAGCTGAACACCTGGTGTCCAGGTGCCTCAAAGCCATCAGCTCTCCTGCACAGGGACAAGGGCTGAAGGCAGCACTCGTGGTGTCCCTGCCTGGGTCAGCACTGGTGTCTGAGGAGGAGACGAAGACTGAGTCAGGCTGCAAGAGCTGCAGCAGTCAGGGTGAACTTCCCTTGACCTTTTCCTAAGCTGCCAGAGTTTGAGCACAAAACCTCAGGCTTTCCTATACCACACATTCTCATTCATTTTTACAGATCATGCTGTGATTATTCCAGGTTTTTCTGTTTCCATCCCCTGGGGAATGGCAAGCCAGGCACAGACAAGATGTTTTCTGCCAGCAGTTTCATGCTGCTCTTTGTCACCACACTCCAGCACTGTACCATGAGGAGGACACTGCTCCTCTCTGCCTTGCTGTGCTTTTTTTCATCAGCTGTGACTTTTTTTTTCCTGACAAAAGGAACTGGAGCCCTCTCGCGTTGAGTTTTGAAGCTTGCAACCATCCCTTTAGAAATCCCTTCAGGTTAAGCCACCCCAGCTTCACCAGGATGCTATTAACAGGGACTTGTCTGCTCTGCTTGTCTTTGCGTTAGTACCAAATTACATACAATGATACTCCAAAAGATTACAGCTTCAAAAGCCACAGACTTCATTATAAAAAGTTAAAGAAAAATATCTTATACTACAAAACCAGCCTACTCTAACCTCAGCCACTGAAAAGCGTGGCTTTTTTAATCACTGGAGTTTAATTAATCAGGTACAATATATGTAAACTACATAGGAGGCTTATATTGGAAAGAGTGGTGAGGATGCTAGAATTTGCAATTTCACTTGGATTTCAAAGTCACCTAGAATAAATCAATCTCTGTTCACACCTGCTACACAGAGCTGTGCAAAATGACTAATTTCCAGCGAGGAGAAACATAGTGAGTTTCTCTAAACCTGAGATATTTCAGTGTGTGGCTGTGGTAGAACAGCATATACACTTTGGAAGAAGCAGCATCTTAAGTGCTGAGAATTCCAGGAAATATTTAAAACTGATGTAAATTTGGTGTTATTTTTCATTAATTATATTCATAAATTATGCTTTACTGCCTCTTTCAGTGATAACAGCTTGACAGTGAAAGCTGATGTTGAAACACCTTTAAATATAAGCACTAGTGTTTTATTTTGAGAAACTAAAATATTAATTATGCAACCACAATCATTTCACTTTTTCAAAGCTGGGGAAAACCTAGGATTATATTTGCTTTGGGTTTGTAGGTGAGGTGTTGTAATCCTTTTCTGATAAAAATTGCTAGAAAGCAATCTGTTCAAAGACATTTAAAATTGTTTCTACTGCAAACTCATTTAAGATATCCTAAAAAATTTGTTATCCATGCTCTGAAGTCCTATATACAGACTTCAGCTAGTCTCTAGACAGGGATCTTAATTCTGTATCATACCTTTAAAGGATATTTTATTAGAGGTTATTAGTATTAATGACTTCAAACTGGAAGAGGGGAGGTTTAGATGAGATATTAGGAAGAAATCTTTCACTGTGAGGGTGGTGAGACACTGGCCCAGGTTGCCCAGAGAAGCTGTGGCTGCTCCTCCCTGGAAGTGTTCAAGGCCAGGCTGGATGAGGCTTTGAGCAACCTGGTCTAGTGGAAGGTGTCCCTGCCATGGCAGGGGGGTTGGAACTGGATGAGCTTGAAGGTCCCTTCCAACTCAAACCACTCTGTGATTCTTATTTGTAGGAGTTGAAATGCTATTTTAGAGACTGGTGAGCTGACAAGGTCCTTGCCCAGTAATGGTCACTCTCTAGCCCAGAGGCACACGATCTACAGAATAACATCACGTAGTACGTGACCTTGCAGAGACACACTCGCTGTGAAAGTCAGCCTGAAACTGTTCCACAGAGCAAGCAGTTTCTGAAGAAGGTTTTGAAATAGAGACATCATGCTATTAGCATGAGCTGAGCCCCCCCTTCCACCAGGGCAACACTTGGGAGACTGAAACCCAAGATTTTCCCAGACAATGTACTCACTGGCAAAGAAGTAGACGCAAGTGTTGTTCCTTTCACTGCTCTCATTGCATGTTGACATCTCCCCTGTCTCTAAATCCAATCCATATGTGTTTCCTGTGTGAAAGAGACAACCTAGGCCGTGGACCAAGATTCTCTGCAGCGACTAGAACTTTCTAAGCTCCTAACTTGTAGGACAATACAGGGATGTGGCTTTTTATGAACTGCTGAGGCATATTTTTAAAATTCAGACCTTTTAAAGATGCTTCCAGGTGTTCTCTTGCAAAAAAAAAAAAAAAAAGCATTAATAAAAATGCCCAAAAGCATTAATCACTTCAAAAAATCTGCCTACATTTGGTTGTCAGTGTAGATATATTCAGTACAGGTGAAGGTCATGTTTGATCTCTCTCCATTTTGCTCCCTGGTTGTCACCGTACATCAAAGATCGCGATTACAACCTGACACAAGAGCGTCACCAGCGAGTGATGCATTTCCTCTGCTCGTGGTTAAATGCAGCACCTACAGACAAAATCCCATTGTATGTTCCCAGCCTGAAGGAACACCAACTGGAAAAGCTAACTTAGAAGTATTCCAGCTTTTCCTGTCTGGAATGCAGAGCTCATCAGAGACTCAACAACAGTGGGCAGTTGCTGACTTCCACCCACCCTGGCACAGCTGAAATGGAAGTAATTGATGCTGATAGGAGCTTTCACTGGGAGAGAGCTCCTGGTACCTCGTGCAAACAGCAGCCGTGTGTCTGAGAGCCCCGGCTCTAACGGAGCACACAGGGAAGGCTCTGACAGAAGACATTACGGTAATGTGTGCTAATGGGACTTGCTGATTTGAATAAAGTAGCATGTTAAACACTCCACAGTCTCCTTACTGTGTACCATGGCCCTATTTACAACTCTGTCTTTAAGATATTTGCACTCAGTACAATTTGAGACAAGCCAACGTGCTCACATTACAGTATTTTCCCATTTATTTTATTTTTAAAAATTTAAAAAGGATACACAGAAACTTCATCCCTGGTGGAAATCTGACAGCTATGAAGGAGCATTGGGGCAGCATTCCCTTCATTTACGCCTTGCATGTATCTATTGAAATGAAACATTTGTCCCAAGCCCAAGGTCAGCACAAAGTCACTTGTCACTTTTAGAGACACTACCGGGCTGGAAAATAGCTAACACTTGTCTTTGTAGTCATTAGAGCAATAAACATGCTTTATTACCCATTCATAATGAAACAAAACCCAAATATTAATGACATTATCTATTAATAGCTGTAGAGCACTGTGACCCACGCTGTATGCGTGGTGCTGTGGCTCAGCCCAGGCCCTGGCAGAGCACACGTGTTCCTCCCAACTGACTCAAGCACACACTGTAATAAAAACAGAGAATGGATGTGATGATGATGTATGCCATGAAATTATTACAGTCTACTACTCCCTTGACCTCTGCAGCACTTTTTGTTCTCCAACCATCTTTTCAAATCCAGCCTCTCCTTCTCCATTCAGACTACAGCATCCATTGTTCCTTCTGCTGCTGCCCACCCACCCCCAGAATATCTCCCCCTGATACCCTCACCTTCTCAAAAATGGTTGATGGTTGGCTTCATCATGGAGCTGCTCATGGACCATGACCATGGATCATGGGCATATGGATTTGGTTGGTCCACAAGAATTTGGTGGCTGAGGAGCCTGTCTCTGATGCCTGTAAATTGGGAATTATTGGCTTAAGAAGGTGGTGCTGAAGAACGTGGTGCAGAAACCTACGGACCACAGCCAACTAAGAGGAGTTTTGTGTGCAGTTTTGCTGCCCCTTTTGAGGGGTGAAGATAATCATGAGCCAACACCATCCGTCACATGTGATATCAAGCCAAAGAGGAGGGCTAAGAGCTTGGCATGCCCCATGCAGCCAAGAGTTGGGCAGGACCATCAGGACCATACAGGAACACAGCTGCTCAGAGCTTTTCCACTGCACAAGGAGCCTTCTGTAACGTGTATCATGGAACACAATGGCCAGCAGCATCTGGCATGGGGGTTGGGGGCAGCCTTGAAGTCGTAGAGAGCTGTGACACTGCGCTGCAATGTCATCAGCTGCTACTGCTTGTAGGGCCGTGGAGAATACATGAGATTTGACAGTGAGGTCAGGGAGATAATATGAAGGAGCTAAAGCAGCTGAAAACCTGGAGAGAAAATGGCACGTTCTTTTGCACTTTTTGAAGCTGAACCTTATTTACTTCTGGGGACAGATGATCTGAAGAACTGATATGATCTAGTGGGTAAGTCAGAAATTCCAGGAAACTAAGAAAAACACGTGGGTAATGAGTAGCAGAGGAAAAAGAGGCAAGGATCATTTTGGATCTAAAATCAATCCTACTACAATTTTTCATTTTATTGAAGACATATGCAGAAGATCACTCACTGGTAAAAAAAAACCCAACAACAATACAACCAAGCATGTTCATGCGTGACTAGACTTGGAGTGTAATTCTCTCAATGACACGATGGTCACCTTGGGGTTTTTTTTTAGCTTATATGGGGGAGCAGGGTGACAGAAGTCAGCCAGCAGCTCCCCTGACAAGGCAAATCTTTCATCTTGCATAAACATAACATAACTCCCTTCTTGTCATAGGAACCATGCCATGGACACTGAATCCCTGGTTCCTAGTGCTCTAGGAGCAGGTGTTGGAGGGCAGGAAGCACGGGGCACAGGGGAGGCTCAATGGAGAGACAATTTGCAGAGTGTCCCAAGCTGAGGTACATCATGTTTTTAAGTTCTGCAAACGCAGGAATGCAAACTGGCCGGCAAACTTTTGTGAATTGGACCACGAGTCATGATTAATTTATCAAGCTGTTCTAAATACATCAACTAAAATAATGGAAATATAAACAAAAGTTATGTAATTCCTCCTTGCCTGTGCTTGGGCCCTGATTCTGATGGCGGAAATATAAACTGAACTGGAGCGTATAAAAAGATTTCCAAGAAAAAGCCTTTGTTTAATGTTTCCTATGCATCAGATATTCCACTTGCCTCCCAGATGCATATATTCCAAATCATGCTTTTGCTGTCCACAGAAAATTCCTCCATCTATTTAGACTTTCAAATCTATGATCTTATACATTAATAAATAGTAATGAAGTCCTGAAGTAAATACCAACGTTGTGGTTTCACTGGAGATCTTGCTGACATTTATAAATATCTGCAGCTTTCATGGTTCAGGACACTGGCAGAGCTCACAGATTCTGTTAAACTTTATCACGTAATCGTACATATGGTCCCTCTTTTAAAAGTATAATGCTTTATAATGGTTTATGGAATATTTCTGTTAGGCAGCACCGCATGCGTTTCCTTGCCTTATCAAAAGCCATGTTTCTGTGTGGGTCTATCTCAGCTGACCTACTAAACCCACCACTTCTCATCTCAGCTGGCACCAAACAGCACATGTAGTCTGGACTTTCCCAAACGATGGAAATATTGCTATCTTGTGATTACTCACTACTCTGAATTACTCATCCATTTATATGTCTGTCCATTTAGATGCTAGGAGATAATCCAAAAAGACTAATAGCCACTTCACTTCTTGTGTATGCCTTTGTCTGTCAACAGGATTACGGGACTTGGTTACCCGTGGTGGAAAGTTTAGCTCAGTGACCCAAGAAATACTTTCCAATTGAATGCTGTCATTGCTCTGCTCCAAAAGGTAAGAGACAGGGATTTCACAATACAGCCTGGAACTGAACTGGGCATGGGATGATCCTGGGCCAGGGATTTTGCTGCTGGGGTAAGGCCAAGTTGAAGAGCTGAAGAGCATCAGTAACAATTGGTTTTTCAGGTTCTCTCAGAGAGGTTTAAGTGACCAAGAGCAAAGGACTTGGGATGGAAATTATTTTCAGGCTCAGATTCAGGCATGGTACAGTGATCTCTGAGCCAGCTTCTTGCTGAAAGCTCCTCATCGTGAAATACTGCCTGACTGTGCAAAAAGACAGATGTCACAACATGCATTCCTTCAACAGACAGAGTCCGAAGTATCCAGTATCTTGCATTAGTACCAAAAGATGGGGAAGTAGGAGGGAATTCTCCACTCCAGGTAAATCTGTCAAAGTATGGCTTTGCTCCTTGTACAACAGGGAAGATCCTCACTGTCTTTGGTCTCCCAAAGGTCCTTCCATCCAGGCAGGAATCAAATAGCTACAGTCCCTGTTCTCTGCTAGAACTAGTAGGAAATCAGTAACTTCCAGGAGAAATTATGGTTAAAGCTCCCTTTTTCCATGGTTAAACTTTCATACTCCAAGAGAGTCCCATGCTCAGCTCTCCACCATCTAACATTAGATTTGATAGAGGCCTCAGGACAGTCAGAACGAAAGGAACTTTTCAGACAAAACTTCCTTGGTTAGTGTGCAGAAGGTGCCATGCAGGTACAGATGCTCCCAGTAACTCTGCCCTGTCCACCTGGGATGATGAAAGGAACTCCTGTCACTTCCTAAACAGATTCTGCCAGCATTTCTGAAGCCCTCACGCTACTCACATTAAAATGAAGTTAAAAGTTTTCCATGTTATCTCTTTGGGAAACTTCATATAGATGAACAACTGCAAACAGCCACCTTAACCCCCTGACTGGTTACTAGAGACACGAAACCTGTGATTGCCACTGCTACTGCTGAGGATGAGACCTTGAAGAGAACGGCCACGGCAAGTGGGATGGACTACCACTGAGGGAGGTAGTAGATCTCAGGAACAGGTGGGATTTTGCTTGCAGGCTACAGAATGGCAGCTCTGAGCACACCTTGTAAAAACAGCTTTTTGAGAGGATGCATGAAGAACATTTAGACTCTTCTCTCCAGAGAGGGAGATGTATTTCCAGAGATGTATTTATACTGGCCTAAAATAAAGGTAACGGAGAGGAAGGGAGAACGGCTTGCTGCATATGCCACAATACAGATCAACTCAAGTGAAAAAGCCAGTGTTGGTGGCACATGAAAAATTAGCTCCCTGAAGCAAAGTAGGCAATGAGTTATTTATGCTGGCTGGACAAACTGCTTGTTCCATACACTTGCTCTTCTCCTACCTATAGCTCTTCCCAAGTAAGGCTAACTAGCCTGGTGGTTTTGTGTATCAGATCTTTTTATTAGACACAATAATGGCTGCAGTTGCTGGCTAAAGTAACGTGCGTGAGTTAAAGCACTTGGCAGTGAATCATGGGTTAAGACCTGTAACTCCATCCCCAATTATCTGATAAAGGGAGGAAAAGCAGTGATGAAATAATTATGTATCTAAAGAAAGGTTGGGAGGTCATGTTCTGATCCATATTTAGCAGCGTTAAATTGCAAAATAGCACAATGAAGTCTGCTTACATTCAACAGAAAACCGGAGAAAAGCATTTGCCCTTATGTCCAACCTCAAGGACATGAGAAGGGTTGTATAGAAGAAGATAAAGAACTGAGTTCTCGTGTCTGTACCAATATCAGGAGCTGGCCCAGCAGTGAGTTGAGACTGAGATTGAAATAGCTGAATTGCTTTTAGCATACACAAAATGTCTGGTGGGACGCCTGCCACTGCTTTGCCTTCTCCATGGCTGAAGACTTTGTCCAACATGAAGGCACATTGTGTGTGACCCCACCAAATGCTTCGGGGTACCACGATGCACAAAGACCCCACCTGAGACCCCAGGGCTGTGCTGAGGCAGGAGCTGTCCTTGCTGTGAAGGTCAACTGGTTGGTTTGAAATCAGCAGAAAAGAAGTGTAGGGTAACAGGAGTGGGAGGGAAGGACAAGTGCAGTTTGATGTGTGATCTCTGTGCTCCATGAAGAGAAAGCTAGCTGAGTATTGCTGAAAATCTTAGTGGTAAAAATTAATTTTAACCATCTTTAAGTGAACTCACCAAATCAATGCTGTTTATCTTATTGCTTGGAACGTCTCACTACTAACCAAATAATTTATTGAGCTATTTTCTTGTTAAAGTGTACAATTTCTCCCAGTTCACATAAGCACAAAGATAACAAAATAACATCCTTTCCACATTGTTTTTTATTTTGATTCTCCAAAAATGAGGTCTTTTAAAGGTCATATCTTGACAGGATTCCTTTTTTTACCCCCCCTGTTGTGCTAAAATAGATCAGTATTATTAACCTTGACAACAATGCCTGAAAGGTTTAGTGACAATCTATTCTGTATCAATGAGCACATAAACCTGCTTTTATGGGCTGGGGCGCTCTCCACACATTGGATAGCAGGCAGATCAGCTTTTCTTGACAAGGCATAGAGTAAAAAGATTTAATGTATCCATCTCAATGTGAATTGGATCGTACCCTCCTGACATGAGATCCCCAGCCCCAGGGAGAGCAGTGCTCAGCGCTGTGTTGCTGCATTAGTCACTCGTAATGGCTACGTGAAGAAACAGAGCATGACAAGAGCTAAATAACATTGTGAGTGTGGAAATGTCCAGGTTTCACCAGCTTCTCTGCTTTCCCAGACTTTATAAGCATGAAAAGCAATAAAATGCTTTTAAAGGGGGCTTATTTTTCTTTTGAAAACACTCTGTTTTGAAGCACGCTTTGTAAAGGTAGATGTCGTGCGATGAGTCAGGCAAACACGGGTGTTGTTAAGGATCAGACAAGGACTCTATGTTGGCTCTTTCAAGTGGCTTCAGATTTAGGGTGGTAAAGCAGCGGATTCACTAACGTTTAACTGCTCTCCTGTTGCTGACTCTGAATTCAAAGGGGCCAATTCTCAGCCTGTGGATGCTCCTATACCTGCACTGGGTGACAGTCACCTCTTCATGGAATTTTTCTTTTCCTCCAAATTCTTTTCTTCACCGATACCCGCTCCAAAATAATCAGCAAAAAGAGAGTTTAAATTCTATTTGGTGAAACTGTGGCCCAAATGAAGGCAATATGAATGTGTCAGTGGTGTCAGTGGGGCAGGATTTCACTTGTTTAGTTAGAAACAGGTTTTGCCAGAATCCTGACTCTTTCCCCTTGAGTTACGGTGATTACTGGGGTAGAGGGGAAGGGGGGAGGGAGAGGGAAGCACTGTAATAGATAAATAGATGAATTAAAAAAATTACACAGTGGGAAAATGTTCAATGACCGTTGTTCTTGTGGTGTTTCATACTAAAATTTGAAAAGCAAGGCACATGAAGAAAAGAAGACAAGCTGGAAGTTGTGAGCTTTGTTTCAGAATTTACATTTGTCTGGTTTAAGGAGTTATAAATAATCCTTGCTGATGGGCTGAGTTACCTCCCATCATTAGTCTTATCTCCACAATGCCTGTTCTATCATGTTGTTCATTTCAGGGTCAAAAAAATTCCCCTAGAAAAGCAGCAACACACAGCAAATTTCCCTGAACCCAAGTAGGGAGACTTGTGAACCAGCCTTTTCCACTGCTCCACCACTGGGAAGTCAACCAAAGCCTTGTGTGTTTGGCCTGGGGTATTGTCCCTTGTATTACCCTGTCCAGGAGTGGCATGGAAGCAACATGGCAACTGTTTGTAATCTCTTCTGGAGATGCAGGACTGCATGGCAGGCTGGGGTTGTCCATGGACCAACAGCTTCTGTATCAGTCCAAAGGTAACTGGTAGAACTGAAAACATTTGGAGAGAAAAGGTGCAGCTCATTGCAGCACAACTCCCAGCACTGGAGAAACACTAAGTACAGGGACATTGTTTTTCCCACCTGTGTGGGGATGAGAGATGGAACTGAGATGAATGTTTGCCTGTGTGTACACATGTTACTGAGCACCAGGGTTCATGCAAAGAGACCCCTAAAAATCCCATCCTCCTGACCTCAAGAGTACAGCATTACTTTCCCAAAAAAGGCTGTTTCTGTATTTTGTATTTTACCCATATGAGCTTGTTTGATTTCTGCAGTGGCAGAAGGCACACAGAACTGCCAAAAAAAAAACCCCAAAACCCAAAACTTTGATTATGGTAAGCTCAGCTGCATTATGCACCTCTGTGCATGTCAAGGACCACCACCACTGCTTACAACATCAGTTGAGCACAGCAAAGTTACTGCAGGTCTAAGAAATCCAGCTCAGATGGCTGCCAAAGCAAAATCACTGGTGTTCAGATTCCTGCTTCAATCATTTAAAGGGTAGTTTGCAGATCAAAGGGGCCTTGGAAAAAATGAAGACCCAGGTTATTTGAAATACAATCTTGGTTGGAATAAGCCACCGTGGGGTTCCTCTCCTAAAGCAGCCCCTACCTCCAGGTGTTGCTCTGGGAATGAGAACAAAAGGGGAGGTAGTGGAGGATGAACAAAACCCCCCAAAAGTCAAGGAAAGAATGAGGAGGAAAAGAAAAAAGATTAATCATTCCATCACCAACAGAGTCGTGAGCAGGGCATTTGTTCTTGCTGCATGAAAAGTCCTTCCTTTGCCATCCAAAACAATCACCTGGCATTTAGCTTGCCTTCAGCCCTTTTCCCCCATTTCAAGCATGTAATTATTGACACCAGGTGCATTGCTTCAACCCATCTCTTGTGACGTCCCCATTCACAAGTAAAGGATTGTAATTTGCCAGCCTGCACTGAAGTTTCTTTGTACGAGTCTCCTACCCTGGGCGTAACGTTACATTGACAAGCGGCACGGCACAATGGAAAGGGAAATAGAATTTACCGGGGAACAAAGGGTATTAGTGCTCCCTGCCTCTAACCCCAGGTGACTGTACAGAGCTGACTGCAGGGTCTCTGGTGACAGAAAGCTTGGGTCATATAAAAACCCTGAGCGTGGCAGCAGCGCCTGCAGACGGCTACACCTGCAGCAGCCCACGGCCGCAGGCAACCACGCTGCTTTGTGCTGTTATTTGGGCTAAACGCTGCCAGTGCTATTTAAAGTTTAAATTAATGAAAGATTTTAGCTGGCAGGGTCCTCGGTGCTGAGGGAGGGTATTCAGCTCCGGCAGCATTCACCCCCTCCCTTCCCAGCTGCTAACAGAAGACTGCCCCGTCGCTGCTTGGTCTGGCCTTTTGTGCAGGGAGTTGTCCTGAGCTTTGCTGATGGATTCGGGATCAGGTGCGGCCACAGAAATGCAGTGAAAACTCAGGTCTCGTGGCACCCATGATGCTGCCTCTTTGTTTCATTAGAAGCTCCTGGAATTCTCCTGTTGCACCCACCCCGGGCAGGACCTGTCCCTTTGTGTGCGGCCAGTAACTCTCTCCAGCCAGGCCTGATCCATGACAGATGCCCCTGGGCGCTGCTGTAAAACAAACAAACAGTGACAATAGTAATGAGGGGAAAGTGAGGAGTGGGGCCATTCCAGTTTGCAGCTCCTGTCCCTTCATTTGGCTTGATGTAGCAAGTCCAGGCATGGATGAACCAGAGGTTGAAGAGAATCTGAGTGGTCCCTGTGCAGCCCTGGCTACGCAGCACACATGCCACTGCATGCGAGGCTGCTTGCAAGCACAATCCCTTTTCACCCATCTAAATCAAAGGTGTCCCCTGTCTTTCACTCCCATAAAAAATCCCAAGGTCACAGACCACAAAGAGATGCAAATAAAACTACTGAGACAATGACACCAGGTGAACACTGTCTCTCCCATCACTTCTCATTGCTTCTCCACCCTGAAAAGTGTGTGCAAAAAGCTAAATGAGACCTGGATGCTAGAGGGGAGAAATTCCTCCTTGTTCAACTTCAGCCTACATCCCCCAGCCTCTGTTGTCTCATCCAGACTTACAGAGTGGAGCCCTGGTCACTTCTTCTCAAAAGCAATTCTGTCTCCAAATGAATACGTGGCATGCTCTGGCCGTGCTTTCTCGTGATCCTACCCCAAATTTTGATGATGAGGAAAAACTTTACTGTGAGGGTGACAGAACACTGGAACAGGCTGCCCAGAGAGACTGTGGAGTCTCCTTCTCTGGTGATATTCAAAACCTGCCTGGATGTGATCCTCTGCAACCTGCTCTAGGTGAACCTGCTCTGGCAGGGGGGTTGGACTGGATGATCACCTTCCAACCCCACCATTCTGTGATTTTCCCTTTTAAAAATGACAGTCCACTGCTCCTAGTCTGACCTCCAGCCAGAAGGCCAGAGGCACGTGCACCAGGGAAGGGTCCTCACACCATGACTCACACATCACACCCAAGGAAGTGGTGTACCTCAGAGGCTGACATGGGCCAACACTGTTTAACTTCTTCATTACTGACCTGGGCAACGGGAAAGAGCACACCCTCAGCAAGTTCACAAGTGGTATAAAATTTGGAGGAGTGGTTGATACACCAGAGCATTGTGCTGCTGTTCAGAGGGAACCTTGACAGGATGGAGAAGCAGGTCAACAGCCATCTCATGAAGTTGAACAAAGGGAAATGCAAAATCCTGCACAGGGGAGAAATAACCCCGTGCACTAGCATAGGCTGGGGACTGACTGGCTGGAAAGCAGCTTTGCACAGGAGCACCTGTAGATCCTGTTGGACATCAAGTTGACCATGGGCCAGGAACATGCCCTCATGGCATAGGAGCCTTGCCAACAGGTCAAGGAAGGTGCCAGCCATGAAAGCCCCGTTAGGGTGTGGGGAAATCTGTCTTGGACAGGAAGGCTTGCTGGGAGCTTTGCAGCAGCAAAGCCATGCACACTGCACAGACACGAAGATTTCCAGTCCCACCACAAAACCTCAGCCCTGCTGACATCTGCCATGGGAACTCCCCACCACACAGCCGCTCAGCCAGAGGTTACAGGAGAGATCCTCAGCAGGGAAAAAGAAGGGTGGGGTGCACACATAAAATTTCATTTATAATTTTTCAGTTTCTTTGCCCTTCTAATCCGTTGCCAAACGCACGAAGACAATTCAGGGGAGGGCAGCAGTACTGAAGTCTCTTCCTTTGAATATCCCTAAAGCAGCAGCTTACAACAGACTTAGAGAACCACGTGCTGCTGGCTGCATCAGCAGGCAGCTTTGCTGAACTCAGCACAACCTTCTGCTAAAGCCCCTTCTGCCACCTGACCTACCCCTGCCAGCGCACTGCTCCCTCTCCCACCAGCGTGCCCAGCGCTTGCTGTGGAACACGCTACGGAGACACCTTTCTGCTCTTCCTGCAGATGCTTCTGACTCATGCTGATGGACCACAGATTAGAGAATCCAGCTTTTGAAGTGCTCTGAAACATGTGCTTTAAAAGAAAATAAATTAATTGAAGCAACATTGGTCTGAGCCCTATCAAGGCAGAAATCAGACAGAGGCAGGAGGAATGTCCTTGAGCCATTTTTTTTATGGCTTTCTCTGACCTGCAGGCTGGAGGAGGAAGTGGGCAGATGTTTCAAATGGAGACATTACATCACTGAGTTTTTATATCCTCCATATGTACAAACTGTAAGACATAAGTGGAGCCAAGCATAATTATTAAAGAAATTAAGGCATGAGCAAGGCACGCGCACAGCCCCAAGGTGTAGCCTGCAATAAGGGAGAAGTCTGACATCCCTCTGGGGCAGATGAAGGTCTGTCCCTCCTTCCTATCACCTCCACATTCTCCCTGTAAACCTGAAGTTGCCTGTAGAGCTCCCAGGATACCTGGCCATGCCCAGGACCATCTGTGCCCTCACTGAGACTGGTGTTAGCGAGTTAAATCCAGGAGCACTGGAAAATCATTTTCCTGAGTGACACTTCTCTTCTAGGGCATTTGAAATAACAATCTCAGCCTTGCTGTTTGATGCAGGAGATATTTCTCCCATGGACAAGTTATTTTAAACTGGAAAGGAGTAGTATAAAAAAGTAATCAAACCTGCCTATCTCCAAACTGGACTTGATTGCAAGTGCTGTAGGAACCAGACCCAGCAGTGGGATGAAGACCCTAATTCAATATATAAGCCCTGACCAGGTTTGTGCTTGCCTGTTTCTCTGTGTTTTCATCAGGTCACTCCACAACTACCCTTAGAGGTTTTCCTCAGCTGCTGCAAGGAAACAGCACAGAAATGGGTTAAGAGGCTGCACTGCACCATTCTCAGTTTTCACTTGTGTCCCAGACATGACAACATCATGTCCCCTTGTCCCACCCCACCACCTCTCACTGCCTGGCTCTCCCAGAAGGGGAAGAGCTGTTTAGCAGCCAAACAGCAGAATTAGAGACATCCTCACCTCAGAAAGGCCTTGACATCCCTAGGTGAAGGCTTTTGCTCAGTAAGAAGCATTGCAGACCACAGGTGTAGGTTTGCCATATTGCAACATCCTGATTTTCGGAGGACGCTGCAAATGCAAGTTTCTTATCAGAGAATACAGATTTAGCCTGTAGATAAATAGGAGTTCACCAGCTTTCGATTTTCTATTAATTCTATTTGATTTTCTATAAACTCTATTTGATTTTCTAGAAATGTTCTATTAATTTTTCTATTTTGATTTTCTATTCTGCTTCCTCTGCTATTTTGTCATCATCCTGCATCATCATCAGTTGAGATGAATAGACAGTTCTGGCCTCTTCCCATTTGTTACATGGGATTGTTTTGTTTTTCATTAACTTGTTTCTCTCTTTGCTGCCTTTTTTTTTGTCTGGGAAGCATACCCTGCCTGCAAAGAGAAAGAGAAGGCAAGTGCAGCATTTTGACCCTCAAATTTTTGTCCAGATTTCTACTGCTGAGCTGTCTGGACCTTGTCTTCATACTGGCTGCACTCTCCACTGCTCAGTTCTGCAGCAGCCAGACTTAGTGGCAACAGCCCAGATCCACCATTCACCACTAACCAGAAGAAAGAGGCCATCCAATTCTAGGACACCTCCCTGAAAACAAGCAGACAATTATTTGAAGCACAGGAGAAAAGAGGGTGAGAAAACTTCAGCAGTGACAGTCTATTTTACAAGCATTTACAACTCCCATATATAAAAAGTTTACTGCAGGAAAATTCAGTGTTCACAGCTGGCTGGAAAAATCCCTCAAATACAGTTTCCTTTGACTCTCCCTTTTGCAACAGTTGGGACTTGGTCTGAAATTCAAATTAACTTTCATACACAGCCTGCAATTCCATTTTGTGCCCCAAAGCAAAATTTCCTGAATAATTGTGTGTATTTAGGTCAGTTCTCCATTGTTCCCTTCTGCAAAGAAAATAGCTGATTTGCTAGTGGAGAAAATCCCTCACACAGTTTTCAAAAGCACTTTTGCAATTAGAGATTGTGCTCCTAAATGAGACTGGAACGTAAGCATGCATTTGCTTGGGTAATGTCTTGAGAGTTTTTATGTCTGTTTTGGATAGCAGGGTGACTCCACTGAAACACAGCCCACATCTGACATTTACACAGGAATAAGCTGGTTTGCCAAACTATATTTTAAATATTCATTTTCATACTTCTATCAAATATTAACCATAAGTATGCAATGTGTGCAAATATTAATCTAATGAATTAACATTTAATCTAGAGAAATAACACTTATCTTCTCCTGTGCTAAGGTTCTTTTCACTGCAAATTTTCCCTACGTTTAATTTGAGTGAATTTCTTTCATTTCTAAATTTCTGCTGTGCGAAGGACTGTGGTAGCATCTTCTGTTTATGTTTGACTATAAAGCACCAGCCACATGCATGGACAGATCCATATAAACATTTTAACTCATGCAGGTGTCATATTAACACAAAATATTCTGAGCTGAGTGTAATGAAAAGAAAGCTCTTTGAATGCTCAGTTAATTGGCTTAGACCAGGAATCTACGCAGAGTGATGCCTTTATCTCTGTATCTTGCAAAGAAGCACAACTCAAAATATACATATTTTTTGACATCTTAGAGACTCACAGTCTGGTCTTGTGGCTTCATAAATATTTTTGTGAATGTGCTGCAGGAATAGGTCCAAACAGTTTGAAGACATCATGCAAAGGCCTCGTCAGGGCTGTAACTCAGGGCAATGACACCAAAGGTTGGGCAGTGGAAAGACAAAAGCTGATGATACATGCAGATTTCTAGGCATTAATTAAAAAATCAAATCAAATCTCTACCACACCACCCCCCTAAATGCTTATGAGGGACAACAAAGCGTGGCAGATCTACCTCATGATGCTGGGAGAGAGGGGAAAAAAGAATCAGGTCAAAGCACACAATATACAAATCCTTGGGATGCCGTGGGGCACAGGATGCAACGACCTCAGACTGTTTTGAAAATCGATTACAGAAGGCCTTCAGCTGAATGGAGTCAATGACCCTATCCATGCACAGCAAGAGGAAAACAGCTACATCTTCTCTGAGCTAATACACAGGAGGGTTCCTGGCCCAAGATCCTCACCGTGGCCAGCAAAAGGGGACCTACGGAAACAGCCCCTCTTGGCTGTTCTTCTTCAGACCATGGGAGAAAAACATTGGCCTTTCCTTTCACAAAGATTTGATTTCCATAAGATCAAAACAGATGAACCCCAGTTTCCCTCCTCCCCTTCGAAAAAACATCACCAGCTGTGCTAGGGGTCACGATGTAATAGACAAAGAACGTGTGTAATTCAGGAACTACAACTGCCTGATGAAATACATGTCAAAAGCGACAGCTGGCCTGAAGGCTTGGGCTGCCCAGTGCCTTTGTCTTAAGGTTTTCTCTAACCCAAAGTACAGGAGAAATTAGGACTGGTGAAAGGGAGTTTTATCTGGTACATCCAATTGCCAAGGTCTCCTTTTTTGCACCTAAGCTTGCACCTTCAGGATTTGTAACTACTGTCTGCTGTTCTGCTCAGACAGTGTAAGTCATAACCAACACATGAAAATAGTTTTGCTCCTGGTAAGCAAAGCATTCAAACACAGGAGAGAACCACTGAGTGTGATTTTGGTAGCCAAAAAGTAGCGACATAAAGACCCTTGATGCTCCAGCAGACACAGGAAAATGAATCTTACTGTGTTACTACTTTGAAGAGACCCTGCTTCCAATAGCTGCTTCCATCATCCTCATTAGAGCAGGAGAACTAGTAAAGTTCTTGGTTCAGTGCACTGACTCTCCTATCAGTGCTTAAAGCACAAAAAATATTCATGCTAACCACATAAAAATATTTTTAAACTGATAAAGATGAAAGAATTGGGAATAAGGTTGGAGAACTCTAATTCTAAAAAAACCTTGTAAATTGGAGCACAGGGATTAATTTGCTTAAAAATACACACTCTTCAAACACGGAGAACATGATACACCAGCACCAGTTCACTAGACAAAACACATTTTCCAGGGAATGGTGCAAAAACCTTTTGAAGTCAAGCGATACTGAAGAAAAAAAAAAAGAAAAAGGGTCAAAAGTAGCTCTATTAATTTTCTTTCCTTTAGCTAATATAGACTGTACAATTGTGTCTCCCTTTGTTTCTCTTTCTTCTTTCAGAAAAACCCATAGCAACAGTAGAGGAAATGAATTGTGGGTTCAGTGCTACAAAAACATATGAATGGGCTTACTTCGAAGCACGCGAGCAGCTCCCTGGCTTCAGCTGGGAGTGAATGTTCAGCACATGCTGCAGGGCTCTGCCAAGGCAGGCCCTAACGAGTGGAAACGGACAAAATGTCCTCTATGTGCCGTCAGATAAGCTGAGAGAATGTAGAATCACAGAATTGTTTTGGTTGGAAAAGACCCTGAAGGTCATAAAGTCCAACCGTTAACCCAACACTGACAATCCCACCTCTAAACCATGTCCCTGAGCACCTCATCTACACAGCTTTTAAATACCTCCAGGGATGGTGACTCCACCACTGCCCTGGGCAGCCTGGTCCAAAGTCTGACAACCCTTTCAGTGAAGAAATGTTTCCTAATACTCAATCTAAACTTCTCCTGGTGCAAATTGAGGCCATTTCCTCTTGTCCTGTCACTTGTTCCTTGGTTGAAGAGACTGACCACCACCTCTCTACACCCTCAGCCTCCTTTTCTCCAGCCTCAACACACCCAGTTCCCTCAGCTGCTCCTCATCACACTTGTGCTCCAGACCCTTCCCCAGCTTTGGGAATCAAAGGGATCAGGTGTACACAAGAGGGGGCAGAAGGAATGTGCTCCACTGCATGCAAAGCAAGAACCAACCACAGAACGAGACCCAGCTGATTTGTGCACACAGCGAATATAAAAATCAGGCTTTTTGAAGGTTACAGTGAGTAGAGCCTCTTATCAAACTTCAGTATGACAGCTTTGTATCAGCTATCAGATAATAAAAGCTGGGTGGTGGCCTGCAGCACCTTTCTTCTAGCACTGAACTCATGCCCATGCCAAGGTTTTCAGACACAGGCAAATTGAGACCCTCACCTTCAGCTTCACATCTGAAACTGGGGCAAGATTCAGCCCTATTAGGCTGGCCACCTAGTAACATTTCCTAACAGAACAATGAAGTTTTGATATTGAAAGTCCTGTAAGTTTTAAGAGTATAAAAGCATTTAGCAGATATACTTCTGTAATTAAATATTTACACTACATTCATTCTGTACATTTCCTTGTTATTATTTGCTGTAAAAGTCTTCTAAGATCAGCCTTCTGTGGTGTTTTTTTTTTTGTTTGTTTGTTTGTTCCCCCCTCCCAAAACTGATTCCTGATATCTTGCCAGTCTAGAGTTCACCACTGGGAGCCAAGAACAACCAACTGGAGGGAGACCTTGCTTACTTTCCTATTCCAATTGTATATAGTCTTCCAAGATAGCAGGTGGTGAGCATTAAAATCCCCCAAATAAACAAAACATTGCAACAACAGAAAAAAACCCATATTCCAAAGTGCATACTTAAGGATACTTGTAATATGAAAGTAAAGCGTTAGAATTAAGGTCGATTTAAGTTGATTGCATCACTTCAGATTCTTCAGGTAACAGACTCCCACTATACCCATGATAGGGGCAAACACAACAGAACCAATAAATTACTCTTCTAAAGGAATACTCTGAAAGGCTTCTGGCCTTTTGGAAAAAGTAATTTGGGTAAGTAGGAAATGCAGGGGGAAAAAAAATTTAAAAAGCACAGCTACAAAAGACCTGGAGGCCAGTCATGTCCAAACATCCTATTCCTGCTGTCTAGATCTTAGTCTAGGGACATCTTGGGTTATTTTATGAACAGACCAAAAAAAGATTTGGTTTCCTTAAATGCCTTTTTCCCGCCGCCCATGCTTGTGACATACCTGGAATTATTTTGTTGAAGTTACACAGAATTGTTTTACTTTGTAACTTTTCATGGCTTACAGGACAGGACTGAAGTCTCAGAGGAAGGTGACTGTTCTCACCAGGTTATACTGGGTATTCAGAAGCCAACAGCAAACTCTGACGTGCTATTTCAGTGTGAAGGGGAAGAAGAGCCACGACACAGCTTCGGCAAGATGATACTTCCTAAAGAGAATCTGCAGGAGCAACTGGACACAGTGTCACAGACACATATATTTACTTCATATCTGTTCTACTGTGCAAATAAACTTACTGGTTTAAACATCTATTCAGCAAACTTTTAATTCAAGACAAGTCTAAGTGGTAGGTCACAGCAAAGCTTTCAGTCCTGTTTATCAGGATTAAAATCCTGGCTAGCAAATAGTTTCTTAAAGGATGAACAACAGAAAATGTTGCTAATTGGGAAAAGAAACTAAATCTCATAGCTGTGGCTAATAAGTAGGATCTCTGAAAGGCTGCAGATAATTTTAAGCTCTCCCACATTCAGTAAAAATATTGGAAAGTTTGCACAAAAATTGGTAAATACAAATTAATCAATACATGAATTCCTGCTATACTGATGAACTTCCAGTCCTGCAAGCTCACAAACATGAGCCACCCACCAGGTTAGCTCAATTCCCAGAGCCTCTCTTGTGTATGCATATTTACAGGGATAATTGCCTTGGTTATTGCCATTAGTAACTGTAAACAATTATTCTTGCTACTCCTCACCAAATTCACCTTTATTCCTTTAGAACATCACATCAGAATAAACTCTTATAGTCTTAAAAATGGTTGAAATCTGAAGTTGAAATCAGTGAAATGATTTAACTGGCCTTCAGGATTCTCCCTCTTTTAAATTAGCCCATGTAAATGTTGTCTGATTAAATTCAGACACAATGAACACATTCATTTAGCTTAACATTTCTCTCTAAACAGCTTCGATGACACTCAAGTTTATTATTACATGTCAAGATAAAAAATGAATTAAAAAATGAATGCTATTCAGAGGTACATTATTCTTTGGCTTTGAGAAAAAAATACACTAAAATGTAAATTTCCAATTAGATAGGATAGATCATTTTTTTTATAAACTTTGAGCTAGAAAACAGAGGCAGGTATTTTGTCTCCCATGTTTGCTGTTAATGTGAACCAAGGCTAACAGTCAATCATACAGCAATTCCAGTTTTTTAATCCATGGCAAGTATTCCCTAACTTTGCTAGACAACTCAGTAGTTCTGATTTTCAGTCCTTAAAGGGAAGGGGCTGAATCTTTAGAAAAGCCAACTTTGCTTCAGGTCACAGGTGACGACAGAACACCCTCCTGCTCCCTCCCCTGGTTTGATCTGAAAGTCCCTGCCAGAGTCCTACCAGCTCTCTGTCTATAAAGATTTCCAGGGAAGATAAATAACTGATAACATATAGGCTCATTTTCCCTCCAAATCATACAGGCTAAAACCAGTGTAAAGATTTATTTTAGCTTTTAGCATCCTTAAATTCTTACAAATTATATTACAAAAGTCCATCCTGTATTTTACAGTACAGAATCAGGGCAGAACATACAGATATTTTGCTCCTGTGTGACTTGGTTTCCCAAAAGCTGAGCATCCTAATCAATCCCTTGCTCTCTCCAAAACCCCAGACCAGGTGGGATCTGGGGAATACCGTGGCTGGAGCCAAGCACAAGCTGCTTTCTCGTGGAATTTTAACATGTAAAAGGAAAAAGAGTGAAAAGGGGGATTTTTATTCCTGCAATAAGCAACTCAATATTCCATTCTAATACAACTAGCTTGAATCAGAACACTGAAGGATGCCTGGGACGTTTGTAAATCAGATGTGAAAATGGTTTATAGCATACCACTCAAATACACACACACAGTGTAATTGCCTGTTTTATTTAGTGGCATCACTTTTGTAGATTAGAAATATTTCCAATTCTCATTTACTCCAATGCAAGCCTCCACCATCGACAGGCATAAAGTTTGTTCAACTGATTCCAAACCAAAAAAAAGAAAAAAAAAAGAAAAAAAAAGTACAATCTCAAAAGTTAAGTTAGAAACTAAGTTCACACATTTTCTTTGGGACCAGGAATCTGTACATAGTACAAAATATACATTTATTGAACTTTCTGTAAACACACAGTTTGAATTGTGTAAAATTGTAAATAGTGGGTGAACTACGTGGAGAATAATTTATTATATATTGTTATACATTCTACTTCAGGAAAATAGTTATGCTCTTGTATATTACTCTGTTAAATGTATAAATTCCATAATGAAGCTGTGTAGTCTGCAAACATGCTTTTCAAACTTAAATCTCTCCATTTGTAACACACATTTATACAGGTCATCAATGAAAAAAGTTACACTTCCCACAAAATAGATAGAAAGAGATCATGAATTTTCTAAAAAGACAGGCACAGCATGTCACTACAAACGAGACTCTTTCATGACACGGTGTGGAGTCAACTCTGTGAGTAGACGGGTGAAAACTCTCTAATTCAGCATGTTTGTACGTGGTCTTAGTAACAAGACAGATGCTAGAAACCAAAATCTCTGCTTTGAAAGATTTAGAAAGCAGACAGTTCTGGAAATCAAACTTCACACTTTTCATAAAAATCCAGCATTCCCTGGCTAGGAGAATCTAGGTTTTTGTCACTGGTAATTTAGTTTTCTGGGTAGCAAACTACCTGGCACAACTTGCCAAGAGTATCTGCATAATTCAGCACTTACGCTAAAAACTCGATTCCTGGCACCAAAGAGTTAGGTCTGGTTAATAAATACAGCTTAACTCTTGGTACTCAAGGTCATTGAGAATCACACCACCAGCAATCAAACATATGCTAGGAAATCCCAACTTCCAGCATCACACGATAGCACGGGACGAGCCCGCAGAACGTGTGGCAACAGGTACGGCGGCATCCCGTGTACCGGGGACTCTCCGCCCCCTTCCCAGTGTAAGGGTCTGGAACTTCCAAACTGCAGCAGACTTGCCAGCCTAGCATCAAACACTCAGCAAGAATAAAAAGGTCCTCTAAAAACATTGACAAAAGAATATTTCAGTAGGTCCATCACTGGACATGGAAATAATGCTATGTAAATTCAGCACATTTATTCCTAGATTTTTAGGGTCTCATTGTTTTTTCATCCCAGGTAACTCATTTTGTGTTTCACCCTTTTATTTAACAGCTAAATGCCCTACATCAAAGACCAAACATCTTAAACTGTGCCCTTCTGATGTTTTAAAAGAAAAAAATGCTGACTTACATGTTTAAAAAATTATGAAATGGTTGTCACCAATTAATCTATCATTTTGCTTTTACATTACCACCTTTTTCCCTTTGGCTTTGAAAAGTTTGTTCAAAACCAAAACTGAATAAAATTACATTTCTTTTTAATTCCAAGAAAAGTGGGACAGTTAAGACTCCAACAACACACATGCAATCTTTATATAGTTTGAGTGAAGCTCCATCAATGTCAGCAGGATATAAAGTTAAGTACGTGCCTGATTTTCCCAAATTCTCTTAATTTAATCTTCCCCTGTACTTTGAATAAAAATACTGTGCTTCAGCCTGAAATCTCCACAGTGAAAATGACATCAGCTACTCAATATCCCTGTTGCTCAAACTGGGTTGAATTCAGTAACACAAGTGACATTAAACTCTGGACCTTAGTCTATAGGCATTGATAGAAGTAAAAATAAGTCCTGCTTTATGGACCCGCCAATCTCAGTGTTCTCATTTTTCTTCTCAAAGACATTTCACAAAGGAAACAACAATGGCACCTCCTTCAGCTCTGGAGGCTTACTCACAATATGGATTGAGGGTCTTGTCTTCCTTAGACGTAAAAAAGCTCCCACCAGCTCTTCAGAGCCATACAGTTAATGGAAGCAAAAATGAATTTCAGTTTTGGTTCAATTGATTGAGCGAGCTGAGAAGTGCAGATGTAGTGCTCTTAGAGGAGAATGCTAGTATCTGACACAGCACTCACCCTGTGTCTGGTTACGCTGTAGTAAGTACTATTGGCTTTATTTTTCTTTTCTGGGGGGAGAGGGAGAAAAAGGTAGATGTCTAGTGATATTTTAAAAAGCATTTGGGCAGGAATCGATACAAGTTCAGCATAAAAATGTGACTGGGGGTAAAACAGTACATACTCTAGAAATCTGACCTGCCATCCCACTTCTACAGAAGTTTTCACACTTTTAGAACTATTTCATTAATGCTATAAAAGGCATTTTTAAAGTTAAGCTCACTTTCTTCAGTTTTGTGGTTGCAGGGGATTTGTTGTTGCTGTTGTGTTTAAAGCAAGCCTCCCCCAAACCCCTTTCCTAAGACATCGTGATCACTCCTGTTCTCTCAGCTTGGGAGGGAAGTCTTTATTCTAGAGCGTCTACATGGTGGGGGGGAAGATCTGGTTTAGTGCTACTCAAAAAGAACATGAAATAAAAACACAGACAAAGCAAGGTATATGCACAGATCATCATAGGTCCACAATCAAGAGATTAAAGGTCCAGACATTTTTTAATGTATTAAGTAAATAGTAAAAATATTTGTGGATTTTTCTGGAGAGAAGTTTTCAGTGGGAGATAATGCAAACTCAACTTTCAGCACACTGAATATACTTTTTTTTGTAACTTGAAAGCATTTAATAGCCTGTGAGAACAAACAAAAATCTTCAAGTCTTCCTACAGCTTCTTGAACTTCTGTGAACAAATGCCACAGCCCAGGTGACTGCTACCTCATTTACAAAGCGATGTCATTAAGCAAAATAAGGCTACAAAGAGGTTCAGAAGGTGCACAGCTCAGTCTGCAGAGACCCACGGACCATGCACACACCGCACAGAGACAGCTCGGGAAGAGCTCACCGAAAGGTCGGATGCTCTGAGCAGTATTTCACAGACACGTTATTCAAAAGTACTTAGCCCCAGATTGTTACTTTTAAAATCTGCTCCGTTTTTACAGCTTACAGCAGGAATCATATTCATTTTATGCACTACAGCATCCTAGAAATTCATGTGTGGAGCCTTTTTACTACTTAAAGAGTTAAAAAAATATATATATCCAGCCAAATAGACTTTACACCCTGTATTGGTGTATAAAGGCTTGGGTTATGATTCTCTCAAACACACATAGCTGCAGAACAGGAGCTAGACTAGTTATCTATGGGATGCTGTTTTCCCACCTCATGAAGCCTGGCACAGAGTAACAACTCAGTTTTCTGCAGAAAACTGTCAGATATAGCTCGATAGCTCCTCACAGTTTTGCTGGTTCTGAACCTATGCAATGTAAATCAGGTTTGTATTAAAATACTGTATTTGTCAAAGGATGAGGAAATGGGTAACATCTCACAAGAGCTTAGCCCTTGACAGACATGGTCAGGTTTAGATACCAAGAAATTTAAATATAACAAGTCATTTGTGCATAAAAGCAATTCAAGAGGTGCAGGTAGAGAGGAAGGTGAACATCTCAGCATGATGAAAACCTGATGTACACTGAAATAAGGTAACAACCGTATCATTAACCTAATTGTGTGTCTATCCCACAGGACAGAGCTATGTAACTCTAGAGAAAGCCAACAGAAAATAAGTTTGTCAGCATGGAACTCATACACAAGGCAACATTGAAACCAACATCTCATGATCCCAGTTTTTAGAAAAACAATGTTTACCAAAGCAAAATGTTTGTCTTCAGTAGAGAGTGGAGAAAGACCTGCAAAGGCTTCCAAACTCCCTACACAGGTCAATGATTTATCCATTTAGGGTGTGCTTTTCCCAGTCTGTGACAGAAGGGGCGGTGCAACCATTCCTTTGCTCTCAGTCTTGTCTTCCCACTCTGCATCTTGCCCTAAATCCAGCTCTGGGGTGCTGGTACAACAACTTACCCAGCTGAAGAGTACAGATTTATGTTCTTTTTTCCCCCTCCTAACTGCATGGCTACATAAGCATGACTGCTGGCACAAAAAAGGGAGCAGGGGCAAACTTATAGCAATAGTTCAGTCTTGATATGAGCTGATCAGGAAACCATATCCTTAGTTCATAAATTACTAGAAAGTGAAGTGCAATAGGAAGTCTCTCCCATCCCAGTGGAGCAAATTAAGATTCTAATTCTTGAACTAAGCAAAACAGCTCAGATTTTAACCCATACAGTTGAGACAGCACCAGCTTTCCAATAACCAATTTAATGGATACTGATCAAGTCAGTTTATCCCAAGTACATGTTAAAATCATTAGCTTTGGCACCTGCATGAATGGTCAAGGTAAGTGCTGCCATTATTCATCTGCTACTTCGTATTCGTCAGTCATTTTGCTAGTATGACACCACCCAGGATTACCACAGTTCCGTGTGGTTTAAGGACAAGCAGATGAAGTTCCTCTCCCTGACTTCTGCTGGAAGACTAACACAAATGATGGCTGTGTATCAAGGTATCTGTGGTGCTGCCTCCTGGCTAGGTGAGAGCTTCACAACTCGCATGGGACCTGTGGATTTCTGCCCCACCACGTGTACCTGTGCCGGGCATTCTGTTGATACAACAGATTGACAAAGCCTGGCAAATCTAAGGAGCCTACTTCATGTAACTGCATTTAGTTACTCCAACACCGGTTTTACAACACATTTTAGAAGCCTCTGTCTTGAACATATTTCAATGCTGAATTAGTGAGAATGATGTGAAACAGTTGTTTATAAAGCAGTACAGGTATTCTCCCAGAACGATCAGTGAAACATTTAATCTGACTGTAACAAAACTCACAGAAACTGAAGCCAGTGAAGCCGTCAAATGCAGAAGGAAAACAAAATTGCATCGTAAATGAAGCAAAGTAGCTTTACAAATGTAATTTCTTTTTAAAAACAAGCAAATTGGGACCATTCTATTTGAACATGTATTTAAAAATACATCTTTTAACATCACACAATTTTCATTTTTGTCACACAGGAATCTTTTTCCAAGAGGAAAATAAATAGCACACAATACTTAAAAAATAAAATTGCTGCCTTGCCCCTGAGGTGCTAATGTTTTTAGCATTTAAAAAAAAAAAGTTTCTGGTGCAAGAAGGAGATGCACAAAGGTGCAAAAAGTGCCTTTTTCTTTTCAGAGCAGTGAAAAGTACAGCTTGCCTCTTTTCTATGATGCTTTATATACTTAATTTGTGTATTCTGTAATCAACAGCTGTATCTAAAATGGCAGTGTTTATGCATACATAATAGATTCAGTGCTCTGACCTCATCAAAACGCTGAAGATAAGCAGGAGAGGGAAAGGCCTGAAACAGGCTTTCTTCTGCTACCCTCAAACCTAGTTACATCGCCTGTAGCAACAGCAGAATTACTTTATTTCTACCCTTTAGGAGACCTCCTAAGAAGAGGCTTCATCGATATCGTTTGTCACTGAGACAGTTTAAGTTGTTATGGTTTGAAGTATGGCTTTTCACACCACAGTTTTGCTTCCGATTTTTACAGTTTAAAACTCAAAAGGTTCCAGAGTCCAGTTCAAAGTTCTGCAGTTTCCAAAACTAAACTTTAGTCTCTACGAAAAAGGACAGAACTGCGTCTGCCTCGTCCTAAATTAAGTTTAGCTTTTTGCACGAATACACCATGTATTATTAAATACGCTCGTTAATTAGGTGCCTGTGAAGCTATAACTTAACATTATTATAGTTTTGCACTCTACAACAAAATTAGACATTTTAAGCATTTATTCATAGGTAGGTAAGGAACTGGTTCTTTAAGCAAAAATTGCTATAAATTTATAAATACAAATAGTGCTTATGTTTTCTTCATTCATGCTTGAACAGATTACAAACTGAATACAATGAAGTTACGTTTAAGCACCCCACATAAACAAGAGGGATAAAAGAAAAGTTTGCTGGTATATACTATACTTAGTTCCAAGACACTATAAGTTACTTTTTCACTGTTCAGTGTTCCCTAACTCTGCATTAGTTTTAAGGCTATATATACAAATAGGTATATTTCAAAGTTAGGGAAAGACAAATATAGCAAAATGCATGGTACTACATTTTCCTATCAAAAAGTAATTATACACCAAGTTTTGATTCTGTTTAACTGCAGTAAATGTTACAATCTACTCGTTTTACTGATTTTTCCTTTTTGGGGAATCTGCCTACTAAATGAGTAAACTACATATTAAATACAAAATTCTCAACCAAAAAAGACAATACAAGGTGCACAAAACAGCAGTTTTGCAAACACGACTGACTTGAAAACTTAATTCTCGTATGTTCAATGGGAAAAAGCTAAGCTTAAATCAAATTAAGTTTATTATCTTATAAAATTTTAAATTAGAATTTTAAACAACGAACAGTTAAATATTGTCAACATGCTATATCTCAAATCACAAGTACTGTTTAACCACTAGTCTCTCATTCTAAGTGGGTCAATTAAAAACACACACCATAAAATGTTAAAGATTGTCAGGCTTTGACAAATGTATTTTTATCAAACAGTAGGCAAATTCAAACCAATGCACATTTTCAGTGGGGAGAAAACAAAACCAACACAAAAAGCCTGAAAAAACCCCACACTTGTAAAAAATAGGGTAACAGATTAATCCCACATCATCCTCTAGCATATGGCTATGTCTTGGGCAATAATCAAAATCCTTCCCATTTTAAAAATGGGCTACTAATTAATAAAAATATTCTTCCACAAGTAAAATATCATTTACAATGGCACTGACATTTTAAAAGGCAGGAAAAAAGGAATTACACATTTAGGGATAAATTTATTGTTTGTTAAATCAAGCTTTATTGATAAAATGGAATTCAAAGTACTGTACTTGGAACAGCAGCAGACCCAGCCATTGGGATTGTAAAAATGCTGCAGACTCCTACTGTATGTAGGAAGCTGCCTGCTCGTGCTCAGTGATGAGTAGCTTCAGGTAAGGGTTAATGAAAAAAAAAAGAGGTGCAAAGAATCAAGGCATTCTAATCCCAAGGTTTGTACAAGTATGAACATGATACTATTAATAGGGCATGATTTAACTCCCACTGAAGTCACAATCAGAACTCCCTTTAACTCAGTGTGAGAGCAGGAGGGCATCCAAGAAAACGAGATACGTTTGTAGAAGAATGTGCACTACTTTTAGCTATTTTTTTTTTTTTCCATTGCCAAGCAAATTCACACACTGGAATTTCTCTTAAGTTGCCCAACAAGTTCAGCTTTCATATAAAACAAAAAGTTATCTTTATAGTTTTGTGCACCTCTTGAGCACCTAGCTGGCTAGGCTGCTGCTCCTTGCAATCCAAAACCACAACATGAATTTAAAGGGATATATATTGTTGCATCACACAAGCCAAACATTTCTTCTAACCTTTATAGTGATTTAAAGCAGTTCATAATTAAATATGAGCATTTTGTACAAAGACAATTGCACTTTACAAAAACAAAATCATACAACATAAATTGCTGGAGTCTGATTTACAACATGAATTATGGTTGGAAATCACGTGTACAGAAGTCTGTTTTACAAAAAAAATCAGTTCCTGGGCTAGATGTTGTACTGCTGTAGTCACTCTCACCCACACATCGTATTCCCTTCTTTAATTAAGGTTGAGGATGGACGTTAAGAAGGGTCACTGCGGTCACTGCACTTTCATTTGAAGGATGAACCGTGAACTCCGCAGCCAGATGAGCAGTTTTACCACATATCATCAGTTGAGGCAGAATCCTTGAAGAAAAAAGAAGGAACCCTTTAAAGTCTGGAGTGCCCACAGTTACAGCAGTTTCTGGATAATCCAGACCAAAAAGGATAAAGACTTAAAAACCATTTTAGGAAACTGTTTTCTCTGCCCTTTTAGAAAGAGCATTTAAGAAGTATATAAAAACTACATTAATGAAGCATTAGTTCCAAGACATTTCAAAATCCAACTGAGGGTTTTATAACAGCCTTACCAATCCTCAAAATAATATCCTAGGAACATAATTCAAAAGCATTCCCAATGTAGTGAGAAATAATACAGAACAGCTACACCTACTACACAGGTGTGTTAGAAGAGCAGGATGTGCCTCATGCCATTTGTTATTACCTTCTTTTGTGCTCTTAGCCCTCCCTCGCTGCATAGGATGATACATTAATGACCTGACATCTTATTATAATTCAGATCAATTTAAACACTTATAATTTAAGGTTAGAGAAGTGTAGTTTGGGCAACTGCAGGAAACCCTAATTTTGGATGGTAATAAAACCGCAAGGAGGAAAAAAAAAAAGTATGTAAGAAAAAAATGTGAAGCAGAGAGATGCTGTGCTTGAAGTCGTAACCGTATGTCCACAGTACACGGCATTACAACCATGCATCCAACACCGGGGTATCCCTCAAATTTGGTTCATTTAGGCCCACAGGCAACAGTGGATTTTGTGTAACTACCACACCCCTGAAAAATGTTTAACTGATTCTTGCTATTGGTTTAAAAAAAAAATCCTAATACAAATAAAATATTTAATTCTAGTGTTTTTTAATTAATTTGCCTCTGTATCATGTTTGTTTCCTTTTCTCTTGCTTACATTGTTCTATATTCAGCTTTCTCTAACTGCCTCATCAGCTGGGTATATCAGTTAACACCATGACTAAGAAGTGGGACCACAGCTCAGTAGCTGAAGCAACACCCAAGCTGGTAGCACAGGCATCAGAACAAACTGCTTCTGCACGGCAACCTTTGGTTGTTCCAGCATTACCTGTTACCTTCCCACAAGTAATTACAGGCCATGATGGGTTTTAACAACAGTGTATGCTGGTGCTTCCACAGCTACACTTCCCTATCATTACTAAGACTGCAGGAGGTTGAAATATTGCTCCTCTTTAAAAGCCCTGCCTTACTGTTCCCTTCGAGAGAAGGGAGGCTAATTAAGTCTCCAGCAATGCCACATATGACAATCCCTTAGCACTAAAATTCTGCACCCTTCATTCAAACTTGTACACAGAATTCATTACAAACCATAAAGGACAACAGTTGGCATGGAGGTGTAGTAAAAAAACAAACAACCACCCAACACAAAATCACTAAAATTAACCTTTGCAAAAGTACCACCTCCAGTTTTTTCCTTCAAGACCAGAAGTAGCAAAGGAGAGCAATTATATTAAAAACCAAAATGGTTGAGTTTGTGTCAAGTGTAAGGATGAAGAACAAAAGCAGTAGTGAGTAAAAACACAGGAGCTGCATGCCAACTATTCAGCATGCACATTTCTGTATCCAAGTTGCCAACATCATCACAAAAAGATGTTTATGCACTGTACATTTGTAGAACAGTAACATACTATAGAATGTATTTCGAAGGTAAAGCATCCTCTTTCAGCCACTATTTAGGAATTTTTATGCTTCAGATGTAAAGAGAACTGTCAGATAAACTAGCATCCAGTTGTAAAGCCAATGCACAATTCTTTATGTCTGGATGCATTCCAGTTACGTCATATCTAAACACATAAGTAATTTTTGCTGATAGTTAAAAGATCAATTTAACTGCTTTGTGAAGTACGGCATTTTCAGTCACTGAATGTTGTTTCCAGTGATCTAACTGCAAGTGGGATCACTGTATTTTAAAGTTTTGGAGTTTTTCCCCCTTCCTTTGACAGTGGATTCATGTCACTGATCAATGACATATAAGAAACTAAACTGTATGCTTGCTGTAAGATGCTCCATGCTCAAGAATAAAAGTGCTTACACAGTCATTTGGAAAATTAATATATCCTTAAAGCTGACAGTTACAAATCTGTTTAACCTACAAGTACAGCCTTTATCTTCTTGATATTTGGGGAAAACACCCAGAAGACAAAAGAATTAACCATACCAGAGTTTTGAGACAATGATCAGCAAAAGGTAGCAGAAAACTACTACAAAACATAGTCCAAAGAGCACAACACTGCTATGGGGTGTTTTGGGGGTCTTTCAAGAAGAACCAGCAATATGCTTCTCTCCAAAACAACTAAAATAACTGGGGGAAGGGGTGGGGGAGATAATGTAAGAGAAAAGGATACTTACAGTATCATCATTCCTGTAGGGGTTCAGTCTGTTATAAACAGCTTCAATTACACTCCGTCTAGAGCAAAAAAAATCCACAAGATTTTAAGGTTTGTAAATTTGTTTGTTTGTTTGTTTTTTAAAGTAAAATTCCACAAGCACAATTTAAACTTAAAAGGCAAACTTTGAAAGGTTTTAAATTCACAGAACCAAGTTTACTGCAAGTTAGCACTAAGTGTCATTAAATATTGAACATGGCTATCGTTTAAAACCTTCAGGTTCAAGAAAAAGAAGGCAGAATAGCAGAGTTCAGCAGGAGACACAATCTGACATTCAGATGAGGCTGCTATGCTGCTTGGTGCTGTGTCTCTTGACTGTGAAAAAGGGCATCAGAACACTTGATGGAGGCTGAATGCCATGGTCATTTGTGTGTCTGATGAACACTGCAGTAGTACCTCGTGTATAACGGCACTTTCACGGGAAAATAGTGGTTTTTCATTTTCAGGATGCACAAAAACTGCATTCTGAAGTACATTTTTGTTCATGTTACATTCTGAAATGTACTTTCCACGTGTAAACCTGGAAAAAATATTCCTGAAGCAATATTCTTTTTCAAAAATATGTCCAATACTCTCCTGCAGCTTTTCTAAAAAAATTAAAAAATTAAACTGCACATAGCAGTTTCTATGTAACGTATCTCCAGACTGAGAAGAATTTTGTCTGGTGAAAAATGGTAAAAAATTAATTCAAGCACACTGACAGTTTCATCCTTTAAAAAAACCAACTGCTTAGTGTATTTAAAATAGCTCATAATTAATTTTAGTCTCTAGGATTCCTGGCTTTTCTCATATTGATACAAATATTGATAGGAAATATGCTGATAAAATATTAGTAGAAAAATCGTAAACAACAAGTAAATGAGCAACATGTGGGGTTTTGTTTGTTTGTTTAGGCTTTTGGGGGTTTTTGTTTGTTTGTTTTCCACAGGGTGAAAAGGTTTTCTTTAAAATTGATACTCAAAAAAGAGTGAGGCTGAAGGAAGAGGAAGCCTTTGCCTTACCCAACATGTAAGGAAACAACTTTGGAGGGGGAGTGGGGAGGAAAGAGGGCAGGAAAAGATAGGAATTACAGACTGGACTTGAAAAGCAACTTTCTTCCAGATCCCCTTCTACAGCACCAAGAATGATGAAGCAGCAGATCACAACTGCAATACAAACCAGACTGCGAAGAACAGCCTTTAACTGCTGGTGAATGCATGCAGAGCAACCACAAAGGAGTGCATTCGAAGAAAAAAAAGCAGATGATAGAATTTATAAACATCCCATGATGCTGGAAAGTGAGGAACCACCAGGCAGCAGTATAAACATCACAGTGAATCTGGTGAATGATTATAGGGCATGGAAGAAGAGGCTGAATTTAAAGCAATAAAAACAAGCAATTACACACAAAGTACTGCACGAATGAACAGGAAAGCTTATCTTATCTTTCAAGAAATTGGTATATTTGAATCTAAATAAAGGTAGGTTTCTTGAAAAGCATTATTTACCTTAAAATTGGCAGTAGTGCCGAGTTATGCTAACATCCAATTAAATCCATACTTCTATCAATCCCTATTCAAACTAGCATCACTAAGACACAAAATCCCACAGAAGTCAGTCACTTCAGCACTTCCTCGCAACCATGATGCTACTGTTAGCCAAAGGAGATTTTAGAAAAATCCATTTGTATGCCACATTTCATGAGTAACTGACTCACCAACTCCTCAAGACTACAGCAACTTGTCCTGAACAAATGCTGCTACTGGATATAAAGTTGCCATTTCTTCTTCTCCTGGTCAAACAGTTCACTTAAGAACAATTTTGTTTTGTAAAAGTCATCTTTACAGTTCAGTTATAATTTATTCAGTTACATACCTAGAGTCTTCATGGTTTGGTGTAACAATACAAAAATCATCCTCTGAAGGGTTAAAAATATGGTCTGTACCATAAGTACCAAATCCATTTTAACACAGCACAGGTTCACAAGCAATCTTTTGAACCAAAAAGCACTTGGTTTGCTGTGCAAAGGAGCAAAGCGCATCGCTTCCTTAAAGACTGAACAGCAATTTGAGAAGCCACAGAGCATCAACAATGAACTCTTCAAGGACAAAGTCAGCCTATATAAAGCTGTAAATTTAACTTCCCACTTTTCTTTTTTGATAGACTTCCATCTATAGTTTTCAGATTTACCACAAGCAGAGATACAACAGCAAACTTTTAAGCAATTACAACATTGCTTTAGCTACAGACAGGGAAAGCAAGCTGCCAAGCAAAACATACACATATCGCTTCCTGTCAAAGTGCAGAACTACACATCCAAGTAACTACTAAAGTCAGTGCATTATTTTTGCATCTTCAAATGTAACCAACCTCCCACCCAGAAAACCCAGTTAATTACAACACACAAGACACACTCAGGCCACCCTTAAAAAACCCTCAGTCCTTTCCAGGACGTTTAATTTTAGTAGTGATTCACAGTTAACTGTGCTTGTCCTTTTCATTCAGAAAAACCAAGTAATAAAAATTGTAGAACAGATCATCACCTTTTGTCCAGTACCCTTCTTCCCTCCCCCCTAACTTTTAAGAGTGGCCTTACAGTTAAGTTTTGATTTAAATCAAAACCCACATTTACACCGATGTGAACTCACTTGCTTGCCAATTCACCTCCCGGCGGGAGGTTTGGGATGCTCTCAGTTGCTAACGTACGCATCACGTGGACTAAGTCTGGGACTCCTTCACCCTGCTTCTTTATGATCTCTGGGAATCAGAAGTACTTTTTTTGTAAGTGCAGTCCAAATTTAACTTAAAAAGATTGAAACACTCAGTTTTATAAAAAGGCAGCTTAACTTCTGTTAATATATATGCATAAAGATGACAGACCATATTCAACACGGTAATTGTTAACTTTGGTTCTGTAAGAGAAAGAACCTGGAACAGATCTGACAAAGACACACTGGCATTAACGTGCACACTGGTTTTAGAACTACACAGCTACCTAATAAAAGTGGGCAACAAATTCTTTAATGGCTTTCCTGCTATGCTTTAGATATAATACAAGATGTAATATCTTCCCAACAAAAGGTGCTGGGGATGAGGCAGATATTAACATCAGCTTTATTGCTGCAACAGAAGACAGAAGATTATCATCATCGTAGTAAGCATAATATTTTAAAGAAACAAAAGGTTAGACACATTAAAAATGATTCCCATGGCTGTATGTGGATGAGCCAATACTTGTACCTCACTGCATTACAGCAACATGCACATTTGAAGAACCATTACATCCAAATCAAAAGCCAGGGACATCACATCTACGAGACAGTTCCACCCTCAGCTCATTTAGGGGATATGTGAATATTGGGCAGTTATTTAAAGCTGATCCACTCCAACTTCTGGCTGAAGAGAATCTGTACTGTAGCCAAGGTCACATTTGCTAAGAAATTCACTCTTTATTCTTAGGCCTGTCGATTTTTGGTTTTTTTTTCTTTTTTTCCCCCAAGTTGTAAGCACACAATTTTATTTGAACTCAAGATTTCAGACCATACCACCCCTGAAGAGTTGCTCTTTAAATAGGGATTTTATGAAATTTAAAAAAACAAGCACATTTTTTAAAAATGCATCTCATTGGTTTCTCTGTAAACATGAGCTCTTAGAAATTATAAGATAAATGAATTATCAAGACTTGGGGCTGTTGATCTTCAAGTGAATACTGCAGCACATATACAATAATGTGTACATATGTGCACATGTATACATGCACATATGTACACACACATTGTTCTTCATGTAATAAAACATTTATGCAGCTTGAGGAGTAGTTGGAATTCATCGGTATCACTTTTGAAAAATACTCCAGCATTCAGTTTTTGCCCTAAATGATAATTCCAGAAGAGCATACCAACTTTCCATGTTATAATTTAATTAGTGAGATAAGGCACATCAAAAGCTTTTAAAACCAACATGTATCCAGTCCTTTTTTAGTAAAAAAAATTAATAAAAAATAAAAAGAAATTGTGAATTACTTTTTGTGCATGTAATCGTTTTTCAGGGCTGTGTGTGTTTACAAAAAGCATCAGCTCTATTTTGCAGTCAGGCTGTGTAAATTATTTGCAAGGTACAGTAGAAACACTGTCTAGCCCTCAAGCAGCGTCAAACTCTGCAACACAAAGCTTTAAGCTCTTCCCTTTGAAAACTACATTTTAAATACATAACACCACACACCACAGACACCTCAAAAACTTGCCATTTCCTCAAAAATCTATAGCCAAAATTCATTTTACCATCTAGTATTTAGTAAATAAATAATCTAACGCTTTTAAATCTGAATAAGAAGCAAAGATCTCAGATTTGGTTTGCCAAGTTTCTTTATTGTGCAATTTTGAACATCTAGTATATTCTACATTGTGCTAGTACTAAAGTTCTGCTGTACAAAAATAAGGAATTTATAGTTCGCCTACTCTACACAGTTTCACAATGTGTAACTGCAATACATTTAACATACAGTCTCCACTAAATGAATACATTTATATTTTGATAGAACTATAGATACAGACTGAATGAACACTGAAGACACAACAAATGGAGTCAGTCTGCTAGCTGTGTTTAATTTATTGGAATTATCTTCTTTCAATACATCTTACAACCGTCTCCCCAACCTTTAATTTACTTTTAAACCTTCTACACGTTTTCATGGCATAAAGTATTGGAAAAATGTACTTAAAACCCTAAAATAAAAGGATTCAAAACATATCTAGTTTTTCATATTCTGGATGGGAATTCCACACAAAGTTTAAGAAAAAGCCAGAGCTTTGATTTTGTGAAAATATGAGAAGGAACATATAACAGCTGACTTAAAATTATTTATCTCTCTATAGGTATAAATATTGCAAGGATCATCTATTATGGAATGTTTTTAGGTAAAAAACTGAGAACAGAAAAAAAACTTGGACAAGTTTCTTTTTAGAGTCAACACATCAATAACACATATTAGTGCAAATAATAGCAATGCATTTTGGAATGACTGATTCCTTCTACCATGAAGTTTACATGTATTTTAGGAGCCACACTGATTTATTGCAAGTAATGGCACAAAGATGCTTCTCCACACTTGCTTCTTCCATTATTACTTATTGTAGCTACGAATCTGGACCACAAACACATCAAAATTAATATAAGGAGAGTTCTATGTGGCATGGTAAGTAGTAAGCTTTCTAGGTTTTTTAAAATTTGAACTGCCTCTCCTTATTGAAGACAACCATGAGTACTAAGCCCTGCTCAACCTTAAAATTTGCACTACTTCTTAGCAATATAAAGATATATTCTGGGCTGAGGGAATAAAAGTACAACCAGAAAAAACGCACATTAGTAAGGAAATCTCATTACTTGTTGGAATCACTGAGTACTGAAGTGCATAAAAGTACATAATATGCATTTTCACCAAGTTTCCATTTTAATGAATTTTAACTTTAAATTGATATTACAGATTAGTAAGATCATTCTAAAAGTACTCTTTACATGTTCTAGTTCCTCCAGCTGAAGGTTAGGCTTTTAAAGTTAAGCACTGCCATTCTTAAAGTATCCTAGGATAGCAGCAAGATTATTCACTGTAGTGTTGAAAGTTTCAGATGCTGTACCAGCCCTATCTTACTAGTCAGTACTGCATTATCCATTTACAAGAAACAATTTAATTGCACAAGAATTATGTTAAATGTAACAAAGTTTAAATAGACTCCTGTTCTTGAAGTTCTGCTTTACTTCAGCCTCTCAACTTCCCTCATGAGTAAGACCTAAAAGGTCAAATTCTGCACACAGCTGATACAAACGACTGCTGGGTTGAATAGTGTTTACTACATATTCATTAATTTAAATAGTATCTTTGTGCAACAGTAGACAAAAGATTGAGAACAACTCTAAAAAAGAAGCAAAGATCCTTGAGGGGAAGTACAATGTATTTCCTCAAGTTATTCAGACATCTTCCCATTAAATTAGTATTAAAGTGCTTTCTAACTACATACAGAATCCTTCTGCCTCTACAGAAGTATCATACTTCGCTCATTCCTGAAATTCTGTGTTTATGCAAAGTACTGGCAGCCATATTAATTGTATGTACCATAATCACATGCAGTTCCAGTGTTTAGGTTCTTCATTTACAAAATGAAGTGTCTGTACAAAAATTTCAGCTTTCCTCATTGTAATTCCAGGGGTACAATGAGGCCAGCTGAAGACGCAGCCTTAATATGAACATATTTTAATGTTCTAGGTCATGGGTTTGTCTGAACTCAGACAAAATATCGAAGATACGAAGGCAATACTTGCCCAAATTAGGAGAGTTAGCATGCTGTAAATTAACATGTGAATTCACAGCACACTTGTTCACCCATTCTGTGAGTGGGCATACATAGTAAGCTCTTCAAACACCTGGTGCAAAACTGCTCACTGCTTTGAAATGGAGAAAGCCATCTGACACGTAACTCATGCGGTGTCACCATGCACTTGGATACTCCTGCTATGCTGTCAAAAGGATTCACACTACTGCTTACTGTGCACCAACTTCTCCTGTTAGGCAACTGTTAGATTAAAATACAGAAATGTCTGTCTGGACATTTGTTCAGGGGCAGAACAGGTGTAGTTTGCCAAGACCCTGGGAATGAGGCCTTGGAAAAAGGGGATATTTTCCGAAGGAGAACCTACACAGGTAGTAAGTGCTTCAAAATCGCACATTAATTTGTCTGAACCCAGAATTCCCATGTAGGCAAGTCCTCTGGGAAATCTCTGAAGCTGCACTGTGTTATCTTCATGCAAAGGAGGAAAAAAGTGCTCAATATATTCCTCTAACTTACTAATCACTGATACCATAGTTGTGAAGAACTCTTGCATATTGTGCCCTGTGTGCTATTAAGGATTCTTGGAGTACATACACATAACTAGACTTGTAACATATAGGTCTAGAGGAGTCACTTCAAAAATAGAATTAACCTATGCCAATAAAGCATACAGCTTGTCTTATGTTCTAGAAACAAAACTCCAAGCTGTGTTCATTTTTAAATACCAAAAGGCAGTATAAATCTAGTTTTAATAAAATATCTTTTAAATCAAATTGATTTCAAATATAATTTTCAGCTAGGTGATGCAAAATGCCTAAGACTTGCATTTGCAGTTTAAAGTTTAAGAACTGCCAAAATGCAAATTTAAAGCAAATTTTTGAAGTTATTATCAGAGGAAAATGAACTCACAGTTTTTGTTCATCATGAATGCTTAAAGATGAGCTTTGACAAATTTCTGATGTACTTTCAAATAAATATGTTACCAAGTGCCTTAAAGATGACAGTAATCAAGCTATAACTCTACCATAATTGGATAATAAAATATGATGGCTAACTGATTTGTATGTAGCTATAGGGAAAAATGGCACTCAAATTACCATCTTCACAGACACTTTGCAAAATATTCTGATTGTTTAATTTAACTCCATATAAGAGGAACCAGCTATATGGTTCTGGTCGGAAACTGGCGCTGTTGATGGACTCATGAAGAACACTGAGCACAAATGAATTCTTTCTCTGCCATTCTGAATCATTTTCAGGGCTACAGGCTGCTGCACTTTCATAGCAGAATTTTTTCAGGACATACAGCAGGACTATACGAGTGCCTTTTTCAGAGATGTACACTAGATGGGCAATGGCACTTAAAGGTCTATTAAAAAGCCTGTATGTGTTAAGAGTTTAGTTGTTGGAAGGGGAAGGGGGCCAGGGGATCTGTTTAGAAACAAAGTTACTTATTTTTTTTTAAATGATCCACCTTCTACTCTGCTTTCCAGGTACTTGTCCAACTCTGCCTCTCTTTTCACCGCCTCTGGCGATACCTTTGGTGCGTTCGGAAAACAGATCAATATCACACTCATGTTGTCTCGACTTCCCTGGTGGAAAAGAGAAAATGATTTGAGAATGTATAGACACCAGACCAAATACAAATCCAAGCATTTAGCACACAGAAATTCACAAATCATATGCTATTAGAATACAAGTTCTACTACTATGGATTAATATTATCATTAGCTTTAATTTCCCCCCACCCCCTTACACAACTCCAGAAGTCTGCCCATTCATTCAGCCCAATGTTTTAAGTCACTTTGTTCTTTCCTCTTTTATGGTCTGAAGACTACATGGAACCAATTACAGACAGCCCATTGTCTTAAAAACTGACATTACTAAGGAGTGATGTGTAATTACAAAGTTGTGTTCCATCTTGTTTTAAGTGCTATCCAATCACTTTGAGAAAACGGCTGAAGATCAGATGGGTAAACAAAACCATTAGGGCTTAAAAGCACTAAGTAGGGAGATGCTGAATTCAGAGAGTGCTTCCACCTAAACATCACAGGGGTTTTTTCCCCTTTCCTTTTAAAACAAGAGAAGTTACAAGTGAGATAATCTGTTAAAACACCAGTTGAAAAGGGCCCAGACCTTTACAAAAGCATTCTCTGAAATGGAAACATTTAAAACTCCCAACTAAACAGAACCCTAATACTTGAATAAATTAAAATACAAACTCATTATATATCTATTATCAACCTGCTGAACTGTTGGAAATCAATCACATTTTTCCTAAAGGGAAATAATGACCTTGTTAACCACGTGGCAAAAGCAGAGATGCTGTTTTGTATCTTTAGTATAAAAAAAAAAGTTCTTTTTTACATTATGACTTATAGCTTGCCTTTGGAAAATTAAGTGTCAAGCTACAAAACTCAGTACTTCAAATCTCTTCTGTAACTGCACCATCCTGCAATTTATTAATACAAAGTAGAGTTATTGTAGACAAAATTACACAGATTTGTTAAACAGAACAGTCCCATCTTCCTCTACTTGAGCTAGTTTCAGAGCTGTGTCACACAACACTGAATAAGAAATACAGTAATTAAACCAGAATAAAAACTAACTTAGGAAGTCAGATCTTCATATATTCAAGAAATTTTAAACTGCAAAACATGAAGTTAAAGTTAATTCATTCTGCATTTGTCTTGGTGTAATTATGACAGTAATGTTGCTACTATATGCCCAAGAAAGGAAGGGAAGATTAGGAAGGGAAAGAACATTCTCTAGCCTGATTGTCTTTAAGAGTGAAGGTGTTGCAAAAAGCATGCTGTGAAACAGAAAAGGGCAGTTACTGTCACTGGCTTGCCCATAAATTCCCATCAGCTTCTAATTTTCCAGTTATCACTATGTATCTGTACATGATTTTAAACTCTTCATTAACCAAAATCATCTAGAAAGCCATTCTGTTTCTGCTGAGTTTGTCCCCCCTCTATCACTATGTCTGTGGGAATCATGGTAATTACTGTCAATGTCAGGCTAACATAAACCACTGGATACTTAAAAGACGGGAATCAAAACTTAATCTTAACTTGCTCATCAACTAACAGTGAAAACACAGTAAACTACTTCTCTGGCTACCTTGTACAAGCAGGTGTCAACTATCTCATTGCAAACTTTCTCAAGGTCATCAGTGACTTCAAGTCTGGATCTTACAAAGTCACACAGCTCTTCATTTCCCATAACATCCCAGATACCATCGCAAGCCAGTATGATGAACTGATCATCTTCTTCTGATCTCTCAATTTCATAAACTTCAGGCTCAGGTGAGACTAGCTGTTCTGTAGGACCTTTCCCATGGACACATTTGTAATCAAAGTCCCCAAGTGCCCTCGAAACAGCAAGAGAGCCGTTCACACGCTGAATCATTACAGAGCCACCTGCATTCTGTATACGCTCTTTCTCCAGTGGATTACTTGGTTTGTGATCCTGTGTGAAGAAATGAACCTTCCTGTTTCTACAAAGTAAACCTCTCGAGTCTCCACAGTTGATGAAGTATGTATGTTGGGGAGAAATCATGACACCCACAGCTGTTGACCCACTTCTGTCTGCACCATGTTTCTTCTCGGAGATGACTCTCATGTGTTCATCAATTTGCAGAAAACCTGTTCTGATGCCGCTCTTTACACTTTCCACAGATGGTGGCCCATCTGGCCCTTTAAAATCCTGGTTGCTCGTGATGTGATCTAATAAATGCTCACAGCAGTACTTGGCAACCTGTGATCCAGCGTGCCCATCATATACAGCAAAAAATGACCATCCATCAAGTCCATTTGGCAAACCAATCACAGCCGTATGTGCATCCTCCATTTCAACTCGCCAGCCCTGCATACTGCTCAGACCATAACGAAGCCCATTCCCTTGCCCCTGGGCATTATGCTTCTCCATCTTTGGCTTGTCTAAAAATGCTCCCATGATGACTTTCCTTCAGCTCTAAAAAGAAAAAAAAAAAAAGGATTATTAAGATATTTCTTAAACATCTCTTGTTTAAAAATCTTATTGGAAACTATTAAATAATACACAAATATACACAGATACAAAGCTGACTTTTCTGTGTCTCTCTCAAGTCAAATTTGTATTGCTTTCATTTAATTTAAACAAAGACACTGCTACTAGTTGAACTGCACTTTTCATATTTCTGTAAGTATTTTCAGCTGTATTACTTGAAGAACTTACACTCCACTATCATTCATGGTTCTGACAAAAGCCTCTAGTATAAGTATGTAAGAAACCAGTTTGAAAGAGGACTTGTTAACTGGCACACATCTGAACAGCGATGTTCCCTGCGATTACTGAGCCAATGAAAGAGTTCAGTGTTTCCAGGACAGTGACATTCCCTAGATCCCTACCTGTTGGCCACAAAAGTCCTGCTCACACTCCACTTTTTTCCAGTGGTGATGGGGAAACAAAGCACACTGATTAAGTTTTCTTTTAGGGGAGGAGGTTCAGGGCTCTTTGTTTGGTTGGTGGCGTTTGGTTTTTTTTTAATAGACGAAAGGATCTGAATGATCAAGGCGACGCCAGAGTCTGCAAAAAAGGAAGAGGCAATGCTGGATAACCAGGAGCAGGACTCAGAAGGAGCACAGCAGCTGTCCCTTTAGGCAGTGGCAAGCCATTAGTTTGGCTCAGCCATCTTCTGAAAGCTCATCCTTAGATTTTTCAGTTAAATTACACAGCAAGCTTCTCAGATGTCTGTGCTGCAGATTTACTTAAAACCTTAATGTATTCATGCTTCACTGAAAGACAACTGCCCCTGACAAGTCTAAGGAAATCTGTTTGGAAATAAAATCACAAGTGTTGTAAATTCATGCTTCCTTAATCAAGCCAGACCAATAAACTGCACACCCTCTCCTCCTCCGCCTCCCATCACTGGGATATGATGCAGCAAATATTCATGCTTAGGAGAATAAAAATTATATTTGCAGGCAGTGCAAACTGACTGGTTTATCTTCATGGCTTTCATGCCCTAACCATCCAACCCACCCCTCTAATCCACATCAGTTTATTTGTGCATTCATTATTACTAAATCATACAAAATAGGTCACACATTTTACATACTTGCAAATTCTGCTCTAGGAAGCATCAAAGAGCGTGCAAATCACTGTTATACAATACAAGGTAATGGAAGAAAACTACAAGCTTTTCTATTTGAAGACAATGGACAAAAATTAACTCTGAGAAGAGTCTCTGAAACAGATTTTACCTGAGGCCCCAACTAAACAGCTGCACTAGCAGAAAAGTTAGTACACTAGGTGTTTCAGAAGGTTTTAACTTGTATGTGGAGTATATTTGGTCAGTTTTCTAAGTGGTAACATCACTTTTTGATAACCTCCTTTTATTGCAATATAGCTCCAGCTAAAAGTGACACAACATATCCAAGAAAGCTTTACACATTTTCCCTTCTAGTCACTATCAACCTTTCCAAAACATCTGTATGTGTTAGCATAAACAGTCAAGAAATGTTTACATTTGATCTCATCACAACAGTGATTCAAACGTGAAGCATAGGGACTGGATATACACTCTTTGCCTCATGTGCTTTGCTAACAAAAACAAGAGCTGCACATATTTCAGCTGCATGGAGAGAGACGTCAGCAGCAGTACACCTCTGCTTCCTCTCACCCCAACTCCTGCTCTTAAGTTCTGTCTCTTCTCAAACAAACACAAAATACTGATGCCCATGCAAACTGTAACTAGCCAACAAAACACAGTGTACGCTGTCTTGTATCCTAAGCACATGCATGAGGTTCACATTACTGCAGTTGCTAGGAAAAAAATACGACTTAGACTTTTTTATCTTCACATGCAACTCTAGTGAAGTCAGAGTGATCAAAATAATTACAGAATGCTGCCATAAATCAAATGGGGAATTATTTTGCAGAATAATAAGACTTTTTGTTCATTCCATGATAGCAGCAGAGTGTAAGCTAATGCCTAGCAGTGTCTTATTGTTGAAGAGATCATAAAATAGAATTGCAGACTTTCAATTATTTCACCTTAATTCAGAGCTCAAAAAACAGAAACTGCCCTGGCAAATATCACATTTTAAGGGAGTATTTTACATCATTACTGTGTTTAAAACAAAAGTGAAAAGCATTAAGAACAGGACACAGTTAAACTGACTATAAGCACTGTTGAATTTGGACAAACAAGGCAGTTTTCCTTCTAACCTCTCACACTACCACGTACACAACGTTCAGAGTTGTGCTTTGTAAGCTGTTCTTTCCTCTCAGTAGTTTGTCATATAAACCACAACTAAAAATACATACAAACAGGTCATATATAGTTCTAGCAACTCATACAGAACTGCTAGCACACTTCAAAAATTAACAAATCCACTCTCCATTTAAAATCGAGTTGCCTTATCCTCCCCAGAAGGTAAACTGAAAGCTGTTGCTATTCTAAATTAAGCCTTGTAGGTGAGATGTTCACACATGATTCTCCAAGAGCGCGAGCGACCCACCATAGATGCGAACACAACCAGACAGAAGGATAACCACAATGTGGTCACAGAACTTCTACTTAGGAAATTATTCACAGCCCATAGCATAGCCACCTTCCGAAAACTGCAGCAACAGACTGCAGCTGCCTGCCTTGCAACGCTCCAACTAATCACACTTCCACCAGAACGCCAGCCAGGTAGCCAGGTTTCCAAACCCCTCCCTGTATCCGAAGGGAAAGCAGTTTACTTGTGGATGGGATGAATGTGTTAAGCCTTTAGTTTTCCCAGAACTTCAATTCTTGTTCAGAAAAATTTGAGTTTAATATGACTCATCTGTGAATTCTTATGAATTAGTGGCTACATGCTACTTCTGCCCCCACACTCTTACATGTGGCTAAAACTTGAAGAATTTAGAGTTTTAGTTAAAAAAAGTAATCTTAGTTTTAAAAGAAGGGAGGGGGGACGACACACACACACACAAAAAGGCTGACAGAAGAAAGCTGTGCCTCCTCCCACCTAAAAATATCTTTCAGAGTTGTTTTTTTCAGTCCATAGCTACAAAAACATCTTTCACACATCGGTGTCTACCTAAATCACTAGTATGGTTTTAATTCTTTCATGAGGCGGTTTGTGCACTGATCGGGATTAAGCTGGAATGGCACCTTTAGTTAAGCATATAACTCTGTAGGCAGAGCAGATTAACCTATAGCAGTGCAAGCGCCTAAGTTACAGCACGACTTCATTATGTAATAACACTAAAGAGAGAAGCCAGACCCAAAACAGCCTGCGTGTAACAAAGCAACAGATTCTGAACATGGTTTAACTTAGCCCTCTCTTGTATTTCTTAAGTCATCTCCTTACACAGGAGTCCTCATCCTATGACCCATACTCTCCAAATAACTCCACTGTTCTTTCCCTGGCCCTTCTTAACCCGGCCACACATTTCTGCAATCGTCTTAGAAAACTGCAGTCTCATAGTGGGAGGCAGAACCAGTCCTCTACCCTGGAAGCCTCAACTTCCCTGAATGACACACAGATGTACTAAAGGAGACATTCTTCCTATTCCTATTAAAAACAAAGAAAGAGAAAATGTGCTTTAATCATGAAATTTAGGGGCAAATGTATACCACTCACTGTTTTTTTTTCTTAGAGAAGGACAATTCTGAACAGTACTACAGCAGTGGTGCCCTGTCAAAAATCAGAGGTGCAACATTTTCTTCAGAAATTGTAACTCTAAAAAAAAAAAAAAGAAAAATCACCTGGTCAAGCAAATTTCAGTTTTAACTTAAAATTATTCTTGGTTCACCGTGCCCATGTCTGTGACTTCCATTAGTTGCTCCTAAAAGAGAAGAGCTTTAAGCAGTCAGAGTTCTGGGGCTTTGGCTCTGGAGAATAGAGAGGCTTCTAAACAAAACTAAAAGTGAAAATGGACCCCTATGCATAGAAACAAAATATGTGGGTGACACATCTATGACTGCATCTAAGCCATGACCTGAAACTCTAATGTTCTGGAGGTCAAACTGAAGGACAGCCTCTACAGCAAGTGCACAAGAAACTCAAGTTGCAGTTTGCAGACAGAAAAGCAAGAATACTGTATAGGGCCTAGAAAAATCAATGCAAATAACAAGATCTTGGATAAAACACAAGAGTGCCAAAATTCAAAAGACTGCAGCATTAGAAACAAAACTGAAATAATGAATGGAGCATGCCAAAGAGTCAGCAGCTAAACTCCCTGAAAACAGATGCAACTGGAGAGCAGAGTGCAAAGAAAAGGAGGGTAATTAGTATACCGGGCCATGAACAACCATGGACAACCACAGATACCTCACTGGAATGCATGAAATCTCTTTGCCTCTTCATTTGTCCCTCAAATTGTGCTATGCAGACAGCACAAGTATAACGCGTTCTGATACACACAAAAATAAATGTTACCGTTTTGCTATTTGCTTATTCATTCGCTTGAAGGTTCAAGTGAAGAGAAGTCCTAAATTGTTCACAAAGGACAGTTATTGTAACTCCATGTACCCTTGTGAAAAGACAACTTTATTTTTCCAAGGAATTCAGACAAGGATTTGATCGCCTTGCCCAAGAAAACTAACCACCCCCATCTGAAACTTGTACTTTAACAATACGTAATTTAATAATCCTTTTTAAACAATGTTCGAGTTGTATTCCTTCCAGTAGGATAAGCTGCTTATATGAACCACACTGAAACCCTAGGCACTTGCTCAAACTAAGCTGAGAAATGTCCCCATACTCCAATTTCCTGGAACAATTCTCCAAGTGGCATTACACCCTGTGTGTTGTAATGAGCACCATAAAGAAAGATTACAACCTTTAATTGAACTACAAGATACAGAGCAAGTCACCAACTTATACAGACTGCTACTTGAAAAGAAAAAGGGCATTTGATCACTTAAACTCCAGTTTGATCTGTTGTACTTCTGCCCCTGCCTTAAGCAGGTTGGATGCAGTAACCAGTCAGCAGGGAATTGTGCAAGCTGTTGAATGATAAACTGTCAGTACATACTAGATGCCCCAAATCAATTAATGTTAACAAACAACATGACAGAGATCAACCCAGGGATCGGAAGAATGACTAAAATAAAACAGAATGCACAGATAGTCATGGGTTGAATGAAGTAATGAAAAAGTTTCTTGACAATGAAACTATTTAAAACTATCAGAGGCTATATGATTGAGTTCTGGCACTCACGGTTCAACATCATCAATAAAGGACTGAAAACTACAGTTGATGTTTCTGCATGTGTACTTTCAGACACAGGAACACATGGCCAACTAAGAGATGTGAATTGTCTTTGAAAAAGAAGTAAAAGAAATAAAATACAGAGATGAGGCTATTTTAATAACCATGGACTAACACACTTTTCCCACCAGAATCCTTGCTGCTTGGAGACACAACCGTAATCCGCGTTACATTTCAGTACGACAACTGCAAATAGGAGAACATAAGAAGAAACTACCCTGAGGGGTAAGAAAGTTTGCAATAACATTAACAACTGTTTTTTTAGGACAGATGTAGGAGCTATGGCATCTGGCAGACAAAGGGAAAAGGAAAAGGTAGACAGCTGGAAACATTGGTTTAAAGGAAGTAAAGAGAAATATAAAGGCTCTCAGAAACTGGCCTTCAGATAGGCAAGAACATCTATGCATGGATGCAAGTGAGAGACAGGGCAAAAACCTCCAAGGATAAGCCAATTAATGACGCCCTGCCTACAAGGGAAAGTATTAATTGCTTCAACCTTTCCCCACTTAGCCTCCCTCTCTCCCTGTAACTAATGTGCCACAATTACAACTTCATAGCCGAGCAGAAAACACTAAATCAGTGCAACTCTGCCACAGACACCTATGAGCTCTGACCTCCTGATAGCTGTCCACAGGCACTGCCATTTCACTCAGCTAGGTTGTTTACTGAGGTTTTTCTTCTTGTTCTTTTAAACATAACTTCTGTTTAAAATCCTTTCTCCTTGTTAGAAGGTGACAGCCTTTCTGACTGTCTCCCCATACTAAGCAGCAAAATATTTTAACCCACTTGTTTTCTTATGTCAATCTATTTTTCATGTATGTTTAAAGTGGGGTAGATAGGGTCTAGGAAAGGATTGCTAAAGCCTCCAAGTCTTCTGGAACACAGAGCACAACCATTTCTAAGTTAATACCCTCCCTCCAACAACATGTTTCAGCTTTGTCTTGAAACATCTTTTTCTGCTCTTACTTACCTTTCCTGCAGACAACTAAACCTGTTCCAAGGTTAAACTAGGAGCTGCTATTCTTGACATGAATGTACTTTGGCTGAGGTTCAAAATCCCTCCAAAGGAGATGTATGTAATCTGATTTTTGAAAAAGAAAGCCCTGGACATTGGAAAAGATAGCTCATCTCTCTAGCAAATTGTTTCTGCAGAAATCTGAAAGATGGTGATGTAGTTTCAAGATTTCTTAATTGATTTGTTTTCATTTTGCTTTATGGTCAGTTGCTGAAGAAAATAATTTCTTTCCAGAATCACCAGGACCACTGTTGGGAACAGAAAAATCACTACATTGATTTTGAGAGGAGATACAACTTGCATCCACAAGTACCAGTCACTCAACAGGATCCCAATATGACTGACACCCTCAGAACACAATTAAGGTAATATTTTTTGGTCCAGACAGAATTCTTGCTTCTTTCTAAATATTAGTACTACAAAGTAGAGGTGAGAAAGGATAAGAAAAAAACCCCAAAACATTAGGCAGCAGTAGCAAAGTACAAGCAGACAAATCACTATGAAAAACGGTGTACACAACCAAAATGGCATTAGCAAGTACTATGAAAATCAATGAGGTAGCTCTGCATAAATTCATATGCTGGAATAGACAACGTCCTTGCTTGAAAGCATTAATAAGCAGAAAACAAGCCCATGCTGGTGTTTAGTTCAGAACCTTTGTGGTTATACTTCATTTTCCAAAGATTTCTTACTTAAAAGTGTTGGAAAATAAACAAAAGACACCCATTTTAGACACAGATTAGAAAACTGCTTTGTTAATAGCACACAAACTCCTGCAGACTCCAGCCAAAATTCAAAGCCCCATTGAAGCAAGCACTGTGAAAAGGAACTGGAAGATCCAAGCAAGCTGAGGTCTGTGTAGACAGAAGTCAGGAGAAAGAAAGGCCTTGCTTCATTTCAAGTATCAATGAGATCCAGTAAGACTCAATTTTTTTTGAAAGAGAGAGTTAAACAAGTGAAAATAAGAATTCCAACCAAACTGCCCAACTTGTCAGAAAAAGTACACAGTCCTATGCAGCTATTCCAAGAGAACCATGCACAGCAACACAGTTTCACCAGAAATAAAATATGGGCAAAAAGGAAACAGAAAAAGACAGACAAAAGACAGAAAAAGACAACACAAAAGAACGTGGAGTTACAGCAAGTCATAAAACTTAAATTACAATTTTTTTCCAGTATTTGTAATACTAAGACTGCTCTGCCACTGTCATCTACCATCATAACAGAATATTACCCCACTGCCAGTCATTGTGGGCCTAACTTCAGTACAAGCAACTGAAAGTTGGACTGAAAATACAAGAATTGCCCAGATCTGAACATATAAAATGCTTCAAGCAATAGCTAAAAACTTCCTGTTCTTTAAACTTCTTTTTTTTTTTTGATCTCTCATTTACAGCTTGAAGCCTCAGCATCTTTATTCACTGATACTATTATCAAGCAAACAATACCTGCCATTATGAAAAAAAAAAGTTTAAGATTCATAGAATTTTTTCTTTAGTGGCAGAAGCACACTATTCTACTGCTATTTCTGTGTCAGAAAGAAAAAAAAAACCAACCAACCAAACAAAAAGCATTTGCTCTTTTATCAAGTTCAGCTAAATCTATTCAGAAAAATCAGACAGAACTGGAGTCCTGGGCCATACTGCCACTACCCAAAAGAGGAAAGTGAAGATCTGGGGTAAGAAGCCTCAAATAGCACACAGAATGACCAGGACTGTTCAGGTTGTTCAAAAGCCACTAGAGAGAAGTCAAACTATTGCCAGTTTGTCAGTGTTTTAGCTGAAGTGTTAAAATAAACCAGGAAAATGATAGTACATGGAAAAAGGTCCCAATGGGATTATTCACTGAGACTCCAAAAAACAAAAGGAGGCTCAAATAACAATAATTTTGAAAAGAACAGGACATCAAGTGCATCAATTGAACCATTTCTGAAATGCAGCAAAATATGACACTCACACACACTCTCTCTTCTCATCTGTGGGGATGAACTTCAGGAAACTTCCACTTTTTAATAGTTAACATAATTCTGCATTGTCACCTGTGATAACGCGTACAAATTCTTATACAATCCCACCATCCTCCTGTTATACTTTTAAACCAATATCATTACCACAAACATTTAAAAATCTAAGTTAATACAGGTCTATAGGAAAAGTAAACACGTGGAATCATCACACTGTTACCTCTTTAATTTTTAGACTTTGTGTATCCAGTTACTCACCAAAGTCACTGCTCCTTTTAAAAACAAAAAAATTATTTAAAGCTTTCAAACTTCAGATCTTCCCAACTTCAACAATAAGCACCAGGCCCCTATTTCTGACTTGTCTTATAAGCAATTTATTTATCAATACAGAATAAATTTATTTAGCAATACAGAAGAATAAAACCTAAGTGAAAAGTAAATTTATACATATAGTGCTTGGGAGCAAAATTAAAATAAACTATTTAGAGAAAACACAATGCATGCACCCAGCGATTAGAAGATGATGTTTGCATGAAGATCCTGAAATTTCCTGCTCAGCCAAGCACTCAATATTACAAAATAATTCAAAGACATATATATATATAAGCAATTTCCCAGACCCTTTATTTTACATGAAAATATTTGTGAAGTTCTAATCACAGCAACATTACCAGTATTCTCATGAGGATAGAGCAAAAGCAGCATAAAGGAGACTTAAAACCCGATGACTACACATGGGAATGAAATGGGAATAGAATAGGAAATGTTCTGAAGTGTACAGCTGTAACCTGGCTTCGCTTGCAAGGAAATGACATCAAAACTATGCCAGAAGCACATTAAGACCTGGAAGTCAAATCCTCAAAGCTTAGGAAAAGTGGGAGTTTGTTCATTAGTATGCACACAGAGCATTTATTTACAGTTATTTTGCCCTCGCATATCCAGCATTCCTATCTCATTAAAAGAACAGGGATAGAGGAAAACTGCTGGAATAAATCATTTCCCTTCCCCCCCCCCCCCGCCCCGACTACATAAAAATAGGAAAAAAAGAAAAGAAACCAAGGCAACCCCCCTGCCTTTTATGCAGAAAATAGCTTTCAGGACAGAAGGCTTTCCTCTGAGGGTCACACCAATTACCAAGTTCACTTCTATCACTATCAGGGCAGAGTTGACAGATTTGCCTAGAATGACCAAGGCAGTAAGGTGCTCTCCCGAGTCCAAACTTGAATTCACTGCAGCTCTAAATATTCTGGTCACCAAATGAGGACGCTGTTGAATTCATCTGTTCTCCAAAATACAGGCAGTGATCATGCCAGCACTCCCTAAGCTTACAAGGCCTCATTCTGGAGCCTCAGAATGGTCCTTGACAGAGAGAAGCAGTACTAGATTTTTTAAGATGGGTCTGTCCAAATACTTACTACAATTGACTGGGGGAACCAGAAAATTATTTACTGACAGAAACCAATTCTTTCTTCATGAAATGTTCCTACAATTCCATATTAACCACTTAACAGCCCACATTTTTCCACATTCTGCACCCCATTCCAAAGGCTGAGTTTTACTTAACTTAGCAGAGAGCTGGGAATTCCTTAAACTCATTTCCAAACACAAAGAGCTTAAGCACAGTTTTACACAGTTCTCATGACTACTGCACTTTAGGATATTTCATAAGTAAAAAATACAGCAGAATTTTCTGCACAAAGAGCTATCATATATGGTCAAGAGGAATTCAGACTACCATTCAAATTCCAAAAGTATTGTTGGCAGTTAAAATGAATTGTATGCCCAGATACAGAAAATCCCTCAAGTTACAGCTGAGACGCAAACATGAAAGCACATTTCATCCCCTAGGTCACAACCCAGCAAGGCGTTTAAGCGTGAGAGCAGCATCGTACATCCGAGCAGCCCCACATAATTCACTCGCACGTGGCGCATCAGCATAAGCACATTGAAGTGCTTTGCTTTATTTAAACTGCAGCTATCAGAATACAAGTCATGTTACACTTGAGTTTCTTGGGTTTGTAAATTATTATCTTAGAAGACTTCGGAGACCTTTTTATCTATTAAAATGTTCTTACCTGACCTGAGAACCAAGTTGTCAGCAATAAAGAGGCTAATGTCCTTTTTCCTCTATGTGTTAACTGCATTTCTCTGCATTTCAATACTGAAACCTGACTAGCCAGTTTTGTTTTTCCCTTTGCATCACTCTTAGACACTCTTTTGCTAGTGCACTGCTATAAAGTTTACATTCTGAACAGGAGAAGTGTAATTCATTGGAACTCTATGTAGATGAAGGAAATTTTTGTTGTTTTAGTCACATATAAACACCTTTTAGAAGAGCTGTTAAAAAAATCTGAGCAACTGTTTCATGTATTTATAAACACACTGTTCTGTAGACTTCAGTAGCAAGCTGAAATATCCACTAGTTAATTTTACAGCATGTGAAAACAAAAAAACTAAAATGAACACCGAGTAAAACAAAGGCTCAGTCAGTTTAAACACAAATAGAAATTAACAAATAGTAAGGTAGAGACTTGACAGGCATCTGTAACTTAGTATGTGGTTTAACACAGATTTTGACAGACAGAAAACCAGACCCTAGAGCAGACAGAAATATAGAAAAGCAGACCTTACAGCACTGGTTTAACACCAGAACACTCAACCGGATACCACCTCTATCCAGGAACAAAAAAATCTGTCTACTCGTTCCCATGTTATCAAACTTGCCTTCTTCTCCCGCCCCAATTACAATTTCCTTGGTCTAAACATTCCTCCTATTCTTAACATTTAAATGATTTACTATAGCAATATTAAATATTAATAATTATCTCAAACTGCTCCTTCACAGACAGATAGCAACAGGAACAAGATAAAGAAGCTACAGTGAGATAATGCTATCTCCACTGTGATCCACACCACGTCATGGCTCAAACACACGAATCCTTCTTAAATAATATTTTTATGCACTGGCTAATGGAATGTACATAAAACGCCACAAAAATCACATTTTATGTACATTCCCCAGATCTTCTAAATATCCTAAGAACACCAGCATTTTTTCAGGGATTACATACTGTTTACATGGACTTTATACTTTGCAATTTGCCATTCTTTCAATGAAGAGCGGTGTAGTTAAGCATGTTTTAATTTTACAGAAGTTTCTTATCCTACTATTTTTAACTGAAATTTGGATCATATGACTAAAACTACAAAGATCAGTAAGAATTTAGCAACAAAGTAGTATCCAAAAAGGGCTTAATTTTCAAAAGAACACATGAGACTAGAGGTTGCATCATTTAAAAACAGCTACAGATGATACACCAATGTTTAAAAAAATGTAAAAGTGAGTTATGACTTATGAGAAAAGAGGAGGAAAAATTACAAAGGCCCACATGCAGCAGTAAGAATAAATGCTGTCTGGCTCAGGTGTAGCTATGCTAAGCCACTACTGCCTTGACTTCAAACACTGTTACTAATAAAGTCTTTAAAATGAGTTGCAGGTCTGCAGAGACAAAATTAATAAAATTATTTTACAGCACTTCCCCATTCCAAAACTTGCTTATTTAATAGCACAACCTGCACTATTCAATCACTTAATTCCAATGCAGTTCTGCTTAGCTAATTATGTAAAAAAAAAAAAAATTACATCAGAATAGACTTGAACGTGTAAAAACTGAGTCAATAGTAATGCCAATATTTTAGTAAGAAATAAGTTATTGTAAAATGACTTATATTTAGATCATCTTGTGAAAGTAGCTGCTTTATATTCCCAGTTCCACTAGAAAGGAAAAATGCAATAAGATCTCTTATTGACAGCTGCATTCAAAAACATCCTCGTTACATAAGTTTGCAAATTATACTGTGCCACAGTTAAATATCTAAGCATTTTAATGACAGTTCTTAAAATGCTATCTCAGCAAGAGTGACTCAACTTCACTGCATAAGCTGCACTCCAGAGAAGAAGCAACTAGCTTGATTTTACAGAAAAAAAAACCCAACTTTTTTGTATTCTGCTTTAATTCAAATCGCAGTGAGTGAGTTCTGCTTGTTTAGACCTGCAAGCTTCCCCAGTCATTTGGCATTTCCATCTCCTTCTCTGTTTTAACAAAAGTATCTCGAGCTTACCTATAGACAGTTAAGCAAATACCTGGAAAACAGGTAGAGTTTTCTACTGTACCTCAAGGGGAAGGATTTACCAGACAACCACCAACCAAAGGACTAAAGCTATAAACCAGAGCCAGGTCCTGTCTGTGTATGAGAAACACTTGGCTAGGCCAGAGGAGTGTGAAAGTACAGACCAGCTCTCTCCAGTACAAGCTACATGTATCAGAGGGTTTTATCAGATATCTACATCTGTGAGGAAAACATTAATAACTGGCATGATGCATCAGCAAGTCTTTCACTCTTAGCCCAGCCTCATATACAAAGGGTAGACCCAGAAAGGCCTGGAAGAGAAAACTTTAGGAGCAGCTGTCCCTACCCCAGGGAAAAATGCTGGCACACACAGCAGAACTGCTCTCCTTCAACACCTCTCCTTTGACTGCTACTTTCACTGGACAGGTAAAATGTAAAACTTCCCTGATACATGTTTTTTTCCCCCCCCCAACCTGTTTCTGATGTTATCCATAGAAAAACTATGAATAGTAACAGAAGGGAAGCTATCAGAGAAGAAATGCAGGTAGAACTTGCACAATTCTTGGTCGTTTGGCAATTCACACAGGGTCCTGAGTAACAGCAGCCGTCTTGCTTTGATTTCACTAGTGCTTCACAAAACCTGCTTCAGCCACCTAACCACTGAAACAGCACATGAACGGGCTCAGGAAAGTGCTACATGGGCTCATATTTGGAAATTCATTTCCTAGAATCACAGCAGTTAAGCACTTCTACTTTATAAAATTATTCTACTTAAATATTAAACAGTACAATCTAAGGAAAACACAACACCAACCTTCAAACTTACTTCTCTCAGGATCTCAAACTGCCTTCTGCTTAAAAAAAAAAATAAAAATTCTTTTGTATGACATACAGGACCTTAAACTCTAAGGTTACCACAGAGGCCATCTGAACGACCAGGACAACTCAAAATTTAGTTCCTCACTACTACTACCGTAAACTGAAACGTTAGTTTTGCAACAACAAAATTTTGCCATACACATGGCAATACTGAAATATTTTAATTGTACTAAACACTAATACATAATAAACAGATGTCTACAAAATCAATTCTTCTGAAACTACTAACCTGCAGCCAGTCTTAAAGTTGTATCCTATCTACCAAGCTTATATATTATATATATTACAAGCTAATGTAATGAAAATGTTAGACATATGCTCAGAACCTCTAGCATTTAACATTATCCAATTATCCAGTACATCACTGGACAACTTTTTAAATGGAGGAGAGGATTTTCATCTATCTACTTTTAACACGCAAGCTATGACAGATCACAGACCATCAGCGTAACCTTTGCTCACGACGTTGTTTTCAAAGGCAGCGAAATCTCTTTCAAACTTTAAACGCCTGAAAAGGCGTTGGCAAAGGAAAACCGCCCGCTGCATAATGTCACTATGTAGGGAGCGCCTGATGCTCCGACCCTCGCTAGGGTGGGGTGCTTTATAAATAGATGCGTGTTGGTTTGGGTTTTCTTTTTTTTTTTTCTTTTTTTTTTTTTTTGCCAGTGCTGTGCCACAAGCGCTTAGGTGGCGATGGGAGAGGAGGCTGTTTATAGCCTTTATTAAATGAACTCTGAATCGGCCAAGGAAATGGGGGGAGGGCGGGAGGAGAAAAGGAAAGCTGCTGCTACCTGAGCCAGGCCCGACACCCTTTGCTCACCCTACTCCTCCCTTTCTCTCCCCCGGCACAGCCCCAGGGGGCTGCCATGCCATCCCCCACCCTCTTGCGAAGCCGCCTGCAATGCAGGGCCTGCTCGGCCGAGCCCCGTGGCCGGGCCACCTTCAGCCCCCGGGGAGCGGGGGGGTTCCGGGCAGCAGCATCCCAAACAGGCTCGTATCCGCGCCCTCCGCCCCCGTTCCCGTCTCCCTCCTTCTCGCCGCCCCGACCCGGTACCAGCAGCTGCCGCCGGGGATGGCGCCTCGCTCATCAGCCGGGCCACAGAAGGGACGACCCCCCCCCCACCGCCCTCCCCTCTCCCGCAGAGCCGAGGGGCTGCGCAGCCCCCACACAGGCCACCCCGGCTTGTTTACAGGCCCCGGGCCCAGGCGGCGGCGGACGCGGCCCTCCAGCGCCCCGGCGTAGCCCGGCCCCGCCGCCACCCCCTCACCCCGCCTCAGCCCGGCCCCGCCGGAGGCCCCGCACTGCGCAGCTCCACTTACCCCCGCGGCGGACGGCACTGGCTGTGGCGGGCAGGGCCGCGCTCCCGAAGGTGCGTGAGGGCAGGGAAGCCGGGGGCAGGCGGGGGCGTCAGCGGGTGAGGCCGGCGGCGGGCGGGCCGGCCGGGGGAGAAGGGGAAGGGGGAAGGAGGGGGGCACCCGGCTAGCGGCCTCGCCTCAGTTCATTCACAGGCGGCGGCTGTCGAGGGCGGCTCTGTGCCCAGGGGGAGCCCAGCGCTCATCTCGCCTCCGCTCCTCTCCCCCCCTCCTCGCTCGACGACGCCGCCGCAGCCGCCGCCGGCCCCCCCCTCCCCGGCCCCCTCCCGCCCGAGCTCCGCGCCCACTCGCGCAGCGCCGCGGAGCGTCGTCCCCCTCTCGCGCAGACACAGACACACGCACTGCGCCGCCGCCGCCTCCTCCTCCTCTCTCTGCGCAGGCGCGTCGGCCGCCGTCGCGCGCCCCTGTCCGCCGCCGCTCCCCTCCCCCGCCGCGGCTACCGCGCGCGCGCACGCGCGACGTAGAGGACGGGAGGGGAGGCGGGAAAGAGTATGCCCGCGCCCCCCCTCGCCCTTTCCCTCCTCGCCGGGGGCGCGTGCGCACGCGCCGGCCGCCCCTCCCCACCCTCGTTTAAAAAAAACCCAAAACCCAACAAAACAACCAAAACCAGCACGGAAACTCCACAAACGCCGCCGTGCGGGGCAGGGCCCCGCCCCCGGGACAGCGGGCGGGGTACCCGGATGTTGGGGCTGGCTGCACAGCCCCGGGGGGCGGGGCCCTTAGCGGTATTACATCACCCACCGGCGCTGGGCCGCCATGAGCATGCGCGGAGGGCGTGGGCGAGGCACGAGCTCGGGCGGGGTGCGGGCGAAGATGTCATCGGGGCCGCCCTCTGCCCCGAGGAGGGGGACGGGCAGCGGCCATGGCGGGTGGGGCCCTGCCGCGCTCCGTTCCGGTTGCTCGCACTCGCCGCTCGCTTGAGGTCGCGGCCCCGGCGGGACCAGCCGCAGCGCCATGCCTCGTCTACCTGAGGGAGCGAGCGGCGCGGGGGGCTGCGCCTCGTCCTCAGCGGGGACGGGCTTGAGGAGAAGCCGTGTCCCCTCCCCAGAGCCGCGGGCAGGCGCGGGGACACGCTGGGATATCCTTTCACCCGCCTAAACCGGAGCCCCGCAGGCTTCCCTGCTGAAAGCACCACTGCTGGCAAAAGCGGCAGCGGATTACCAGTAATGAACGCGTAATGAGTTTAATAATCCCATGATTTTCTGCTGCGCTTTGATGAAGGCTGGCCGGGTGACAAGAGTATGTTCAGGGAGCGACTCCCCCCGCCTGTCTGCAAGGAACGAGTTTAGAGGAGAAGCTAATTTAGAGAAACTCATTTTGTTTAATAGGAGGAGGTGAATGTGGGAGAGGGGTGACTCGGGGGGGCAGGCAACGCTCCATGCGGCTCATGCCAGCAAGGCAGGGTTGAATCACGGGGCTGGGGATTTTGGAAGGTGGAATGGATGCGAGAAGGAGTGTTTTGGAGGGGAGGATTAGGAATGTGGAGTAGTTCTGAGGCTGTGAAGAAAGGATTGACTGCGGAGGGAGAGATACTGAAGAGGGATGGGGAAATGGGGAGTGGGTACTGAGCTGAAGAATCAGGAGTCACAGAATAATGGCTGAGGTTGGAAGGGACCTCTGAAGGTCATCGAGTCCAACCTCCCTGCTCAAGCAGGGATTCCTGGAGCACGGGAACCAGCACTTTGTTCAGATGGGTTTTGAATATCTCCAGGAAGGTTGTCTAGATAGTTGCCATCTTTAACAGCAATCGGAGCAAACCAACCACAGGTTAAGGTTTCCCTAAACTGAATGTTTGAAAAGCCTTCAGCTTGCTGGTTCTGTTCCCCAAGCCATTGATGAGAACATCAGTGCAGCTTCAACCTGAGTGTGCCCACGACTGAAGGCAATTAATTGAGGGCCCTTGCCCAGGTAAGACCTACAAAACCAGTAAAGCTCTACCTGGAGATACCCAAAAAAGCTGTAACAAATAGAACAAAACCTCACTGTTGTAGGGCTTTCTGGTAACAGATGAAGTGTCTGTCTTTCAGGATGATTGCAAAATCTCCACTTTCCACTGATAACTGTGACTGGATGGTACCTTTGGAGCTGATCTCACTGTGTTCATCCTCATGTTCGGAGCCAGTCTCGCTGTGTTCATCCTCCTGCTGTTTGTTAGCATGATGCTTCACACACCTCAGGGGTGCTCAGTGTTGTGTTAACTATTTCAGGCCTTTGAATTCTAGTTAAATGCAGCAAAATCTTTGCTAACAAATTTTGGGAACAAACCTTCAGGGAAATTTAAATGCAAAGTATTCAAAATTTAAATGCAAAATATCCTGAAAATATGTTGTGGGGGAGCAGAATATATGCAGCAGATTACATGAGGAAAGGGAGATTTTGGAAGGTTATGGAGTAATTACCATAATCTTCATCAATGCAATTTTGAATTTCTTTTTGGTATCCAAAGACAACTGTTTACAATTTTGATGGAGTTCAGATTTAAAAAACTCCATTCATTTTTTTTTCTCCCCCAAAACTTCTACATTATACAGACAAGGTAGATATCATGCAGAATTATTCATGCAGGCACGTGCCATGCTTCTTTAACCTCTGCACTTAAACATAAGTTTATTTTTTTTTTACCCTCCTTTTCCACTTTTATAAATCTCTCCTAACATTTTGAATTATATACAATTGTGGATTTTATTTAGATCCTATTTAGTGTTACCTACAGCTGGGGTTTTGTGGTTTTTTCTTTTTTTTTTTTTTTTTTAAGTGAATGAAAAGATGGCCCAGCTCATTTTGTGATGCCCTAGTTTTAAGCTGCAGGAATGTAATGACAGCAGAGTTCACTGCTGTCATTTTCTATTTATATGTTTTTCTTGGGGAATTGGATGGAGTCAAATTACCACAGTATTTTCTTAAACTGTAAGTTTTATTCAGCTTGTTAGTTTTGCCTGGCCTGTTGTACTGACAATGGTAATAAATATTTACAAGAAATTCAAACATCACATTTAATTAGGATAAAACAGCTGTGTGTAACATATTCCTCCACTGTGCATGTCTGTAGCTGATGAGACTACATCTCCCAGCATACAACTCTTTATTTTCCCTTTAGCTGGGAGATGGGATACAGCTGATTGGGACATGCAGTCACCAGAGTCATTAGCACCACAGTTCAGGAGGCACTAACGAGAACCATGGTGAAACTCTTTCAACACTGCATCATAAACCATGGTTGAGTTATTGAGAAGAATCTTTTTCACTGTTTGGAACAAGAAATTTCTAATGGCATAATAAAGCATATTTAAAATGGCATGCTGTGCCACAAGATATTTTTAGAGAATATTATTTTTAGAGGATTTTTTTTCTGCTTCCTGTTACAGCTTTAAAAAAGTCTTTAGATGGATGGTATTTGCCAAGAGTATTTTAACAAAAAAATCTATGTATGTAAATAAACAAATACCACCTATGCACACTTGGTTAATTCAGGCAGGAGGATGATTTTCTCCAATATATTCATTGAAACTGTCAATTTAGAACATTCCACACTTTGCCTGATGAAGCTGTTCTCAATGACATAATTTCCCACAAAAAGAGCATACGGGACTGCAGTTGCTGCTGAGATCACATGGCAAGTTAACTGCATTTTGGACTCAGTTTCCATCATAATGGCAATATTCTGTATAAGTCTGCTGCAATCTCTGTGTGTCGGTGTCGCCCAACGTTCCTTTTAACTCTTTCAGTTTTAATACTAGTTGGTTAAACTTCTTTTGTTATAAAGTAAATCATGAAGTATCAGAGTTTTGTCTTTATAGTCTTTAAAGAGGGGACAAATATTAACTGTGGTGTTGTGTGATTTAGATTTCTTGATCCCTAAGTGGAAAAGCTATATCCTTCTTTCAGTGTCTCAGAGTAGTTTATTTAAAAGGTCAGGAAAAGCAGAGCCTTTTGGTTTCAGCTTCCCTTACTTACAGTCCCTGTTTCTCTTATTGTCTACCACACATACTTGATATAAATGGGAAAGAATGTGTCTGAAGTTACTCACCTGCCTAAAAAGCTGTTAGGCTGTGGGGTTTTGCTTTGTTTAGAACAGGATTTGTATCACCTAATAACACTTGTCTAAATATTAGACGTATAATCAAGCTGTTGCCCAGGCTGTCTGGGTTCAGCGGAGAGAGACGGGCGCTTTCAGACCATCGTGACTCCCACGCTTACCTTGGTGCCTACAGCAGGTTGGGTGAGTTCCCTTCCAAAGGTGACTTTTTCTCTCCTGTAGTTTCTGTGACTACAGAAGAAGCTGAGATAACCACCTAGACTAGACCCTTAATTTTTAGATGGCTATAATTAATTAATTACCCGTGGTGCTTAGAGGTTATCTAATAGAAATCATCGTGTTAATGATATGTGTGGCCTGCAATTTTGTGATATTGAACTTGCCAGAACTTTATACTTGGCTTGTGAAGTACTGATGCCCTGCCCCATCTCCTCCAGTGGGCTGTACCTATTTTTGGAATCTCAAAGCCAGCTGGATGACTGTGCTGCAGGCTTTACGTCCTCTTGGTGCTATTCCTGTGACACCCTGGTGTGATGACATCTGTAGGTATCTGCTCAGGCAGCTGTGCCACGGGGAACTCCATAAAATGCCAGTACTGTAGCTGTGATTATTAATCACATGATGTTTAAATCATCAAAAAGCACACACCTAGGGTGTATCCTGTATCCAAACTGAATTTAGCTGAAAGATGTCACAAACTTTGGACTTTTGAAGCAAATGTCCCACATTCATGAAATGCAGCAGTTCTGAGAATATTTGCTTTCTGCTGGAGTTTTGAAAAAAGTGCTACACAAACTGCCAGGCATTGGCCCCTCTGAGATGAGATTTATACTCTCCTGACAGCTTTTTAAAACGACATTCAAACAGTTAGGACATTGGTTAAAAAACAAATGCTAGTAATTTTCAATCTACAAAATTAGGTACAAAATCATGAGGGCATCACAACGTGCTTTTCTTATTCTAGCTGTAAGAGACAGAAAGCAGTGCTCAGTCAGGAGTTTTATTTTTCCCATGAGAATTTGCTGATGGAAGTAACCTGCAATTCAGGAAAATCAGCAAAAGCACAGTACAGTAAAGACCTAAATATCAATAGAGGGAAAATACTTTTTATGCTGAAAATTAATATAAAGCTTTGTTCGAGAATATTGTTATTATTTTTGTCCCACCATTTTTCTCCTACTTTTTTGTATGTGAAATATGAGAAAAGCATGGCACCTCCCAATTGCTACAAAAGTCCAAAACTTACACAAAAGTAAGAAAATAAAAATTCAGGCAGTTTAGGAAGATAGACAGAGTTTGTCAAGGTTTTCAAAGCTCATCTGCAAATCACCTGCATTTCACATGGACCCTTCTATCTGTTGCAAAATGTCAGGTGGCCAGGAAAATTTGCTTTTCATGTGAATTGGGGAAGTTAAAAAAATATATATTTTGGGGAAATTAAAAATCAATATAGTCTATAAGCATTTTAAAGACAAAGAAAATTGAGGGGGGAAAAAAAGAACCATTTAACTATTGTTCTTATTTTTTTCCCTCACTTTAGAATCCCAGCTGCCTCAGTGGTTGAAATGGAGAAGTCTTGCTATAAATCATGTGTGTCTTCAACTTGTTATGTAAAAAGGGACAAAATAGACTTGCTTGATGTCTGAAGAAGTGCTGGCATGGCATGCCAGAGTACACCAGTTCTTGTTGGCCCCTGTGCTATCTACCAGGTTCATGATGGTACAATGTAAATGGTCTCATTGGGACCATCTGCATTACTCTTCAGCATAGAATGGCTTTAAACTGTAAGAGGGTAGGTTTAGATGAGGTATGAGGAAGAAATTCTTTGGTGTGAGGGTGGTGAGACCCTGGCCCAGGTTGGCCAGAGAAGCTGTGGCTGCTCCTCCCTGAAAGTGTTGAAGGCCAGGTTGGATGAGGCTTTGAGCAACCTGGTCTAGTGGAAGGTGTCCCTGCTGATGGCAGGGGGGTTGGAACTGGATGAGCTTTACGGTCCCTTCCAACCCAAACCGTTCTGTGATTCTATGGTAGAAACCATGAATCGGCTTAAAGAAACATTAGTAGAAAATATAAGTTGATTTGAGGTGTTCTAAGGCTGGGTGGAATTCACACACACCAGGACTCCAGCACAGAGACCTTTCTACACTTCTGTCCCACCTCAGGGGGATGCACTTAACTGAATCTTCATCTGTCGGTGGCAAATGCTTACAACATCTTTGTGTTCAATTGCTGAAAGTTAATTTTCTTGACAAGATCTTCTTGTGCTATATGACAGAGAACAACCAGAATATTTTATCAGCTAGGCTTTAGCCTATTCCTTTCATTAGATGGTTCTTCTGGTTTAAAAAAGGGGGTACATGTGAGCTGCTGTTTTCATTTGCTATTAGTAGTCCGTGCAGGAAGGCCTGTATCCTCACTGCCGTCAGTGACAAAGCTTCCATTGACCTCAGTGCTGCAGGATCAAACCCTTAGTCATTAGCATGTTGTAAAAACCACTGTTATCCCAGCCAATTTCAATGGGCCTGCCTACAATTGTTAGTTGTTTAACCTAAAAATTAGCTTAGCAATCACAGCTCAAATTACATGTCAGACTTAATGCTTAAGAATACTTCATACTGAGTCATCAGCAGTCTTATGATGCTTTTAGAGTTTTATAGTTATTAATATTCAAGCAACAGATTCTGAAATTCAATAAAGACTGGAATTTCCAGATGTGAAGATTAGTTCTGATGAACAGATAAGATTCATATTCTGTAAACTCTTTGTTTTTGTGTTACTAGGCCTTTTATTCTTTAAATAGCCAGATCTTTGTACAACCAAACACAACTTACTTTTTGCTATGTTCATTCATATAAAACTGTTCAATCAGTTGTCTCTTTTAGCAAGCCTCTTAGCTGGGACACAGCTGAGGAGATCAATTTTTTTGGTCAATTAAACAGTTAAATTAAACTAAAAGCAACATGTCAGAATCAAATAGCCAGAGTGTGGGGATATTTGAAATCTGAACATAGCATAGTATTTCTCAGAATAGGTTTTCCACAGTACCACAGATTCTGGAGAGTCCAGGATTTAAAGGATAATCCTTTTCTGGAGCTGGATTTTGACAGTTATGCCTTTTTTAGTTGACAACGTAACTGAAGGTTAAATTTAGCTTCATTACGTAGGCACTGCTGTGGTATGACTGTAAGAAATAAAGACATTGTTTCATGTTTGCTGGCATAAGGGACATGATAAAAATAGATATGAGATCACAAGCTGTAAGTAATGGTTTTCTTAGGAAAGCCAAACACGTAGTAATTTGGGTGTTTAGCATTTTCATGACAACACTGCCCCCCCCATGATGGTGGTGTGTTTCTGTGGGGATAGTGCAGAACAAAATATTAGCAAAGCAACAGAAACAACTGCTTGTTGTGGAGTTCAAGCTCAGACTTTCAGGAGGAGGAACCTGTCAGGGAAGGAAAATCTCTTTAAGTTCTTTTGTAGAACATTTAAGTGCAAGTAATGTGGTGCAGCTTAATATTAGAGTATTACTCAGACATGGATGCTACTTGGTGATAATCCGAGTCTCCACCTTAAACAGAAAGTTATCCTTCCCTCTCAGGAAATTTCAGTTAATCCAGTGGATTAGAGGTCCAACTACTTCTTGAGAAATTCGGGAATGTGATTTCTTTTAAGGATTTGAAATATATTTGTTTTCTTGCTTGTTTTCATTAATTGTAGCATATCACTCATGCTTTTATTAAGAGAAATCTCTGTTTCCATTATTTTTGTGTGTGTAAAAATATGCATTATATTTTTACAAACACATTTATTTTTTGCAAATTTTAACCTTTAAAAAAATAATTGGCTAATACTTGACATTTATTGTGTCATGTTCTAATTACTCCCTTGTGTTGTTTTACCCTGTTTTATGTTAAAAATAATGTAATCCCTCATTAGAGACAAGATAAGGAAGAGGAAAAAAGTTTGTCTTACAAAGATGGGGAAAAACAATGAGGTGAAAAAGGGAAAAGCACTGGTGATGTTAATTCACAGCAGCCTGCTGAAAATGGATTGGAATCATTAGCTCACTCTACAGCAGTCACAAGATTGCCATTCTATGACATAAATTTCAATTAATATAGACAGTGCCTCAACATGAAAGTAGCAGTTGACCTGAGCTGAACCTGAGTTAGACGAGAGGCTCATTACCAATAACAGTGAGCAAATAGGAATTTTCTTGCAAGTACAAACTGAGAAGCAAAGTTCCATACCTTCAGAGCACTGAGCAAACACGCCACTCTGCTGCTGACTCCCTAGGCAGAACTTGTGAATCCTCAAAGGCAGCAGTTGTGGAAGGCTTCATTCTCATCTCACTGTGAAAGCAACCTACTGAGAAACCCGCAGGAAAACACAGCACCACCCTGATGCAATTTCTAATGCTGTCTACAGAAATTAAGTTTACGATCTTTTCTGAACACAAATCCTAAAAGTGTTGAAGTTGATCCATTGCCTTTCAAGTTAAACTCAAGATTCCCACTGACTTCAGCAAGTCTGGATTGGGTTTAAATTTCTTATTTGCTCAGGGAAACATCAGTACTGTCAAAATGACTTTCATCAGTTTAAGCTGGGTTAATGATACAGTAGTCATTTATCATAAAATCATTGAATAATTTTGGTTCAGAAGGACTTCTGGAGGTCATCTAGTTCAACCCCTGGCTCAAAGCAGGTCCAATGAGATGGGGTTGCTCAGGTCTTTGTCTAGCTGGGTTTTGAATATCTTTGAGGATGGAAATTCCACCTCTCTGGGCACCTGTTTCTGTTTCCAATCAGAATTTCCTGCGTTGTAATTTGTGTCTGTTGACTCTTACCACTACATACCTCTGGAAAAGTCTGCAGTTGAAGACAGCAATAAAATCTCCCCTTACCCTTCTCTTATTCCAGCTGAACAAAGATGATTCTCTAAGTCTGTCTTCATGTTGGTGGCCCTCCCCTGTGCTTTCTCCAGTACACTGAAGAATTTACTTACCCAGGAAAGGTAACAAGAGGCTGCTTACCTAGCTTTGATTTAAATACTTGCGACTAGGATCTTGTCTGTTACTGTGTCATATAAAATGCTTTTTAACACCATTAAAAAACTCAGCTATGCAAAATAAAACATTACTATCTTTTGTGACTCTCTGGAACCTCTCTGGGTTGACACCTGTGCTACCATACGCAGAAAGCTGATGGATCCTCAACAAAGGACCTGGTTGCTTGCACTGAGGCTTAATGTCAAGTAAAAGTTTCCTGGGCAGTGCAGGAAACGTTTTTAGATGTTGGTGGTAGTTAGAGCAGTCTTAGAGCCACTTTTTCTTGTGTTTGGTTACCAGAAAGGGACTGTTGGGAGTATCAGGTGCACCAGACTTTCTTACCCTCTCCCAACACCAGCATGTCCTATCCTTCAGCTGATGAAGAAAGCACTATGCTCTAATTTACTTCTTCGACATCCAGGGATTTTCTCAGATGAATAATTAGATCAGCTCTCTATTGTGTTACTGGAATGGAAGCTAATATTTAGCCACTGTATCTCCTCACCTCTTTACCTCCTTAAAATATGTATTATCTATGCAGGACTATAGCCTATGACTTTTATTTACCAAGATACACAGAAATAAAAAAGTCCCCAGTGGCATATGCTTCTAGAGCTCCTTACCTAATATTTTCATTACAATACTAATCATAGGGTTCTGCTAAAAGCCAGGTCAGACTGTGATCAGCTTTTTAGGCCATGCTCACATTTGGACTTTTTGCCTGAGAAATTCCACAGGTTCATATGCTTGATTATGCAATTACTTTACTGAATTCATTAAAAAACTCCCCCCATACTCAGTTTACAGCCCCAAAGCTGATCTTCCTCATAGTTTATGTTCTGATAGTAAAAGGTTTAGAAACAGAAATTTGTATTTTTCTTTTAAAAATGATGTCTGGTAATCAAAATTCTCTGATATTTTGTGTTTTGCTTTGGGAAGACCAGCAGAGGGTGCCTGAGAGAGAGAGAGAGAGAGAGAGAGAGAGAGAGAGAGAGAGAGAGAGAGAGAGAGAGAGAACAAACCCCATCCCAGATTTGTGCTGGAATTTAGTTCTCTATTAAAACCGATGAGGAATACATTAATGAAAATTAAGAAAAACTTACTGTCTTAGGAATCTGTAGTATTCAGAGGCTGTCAAAAAATAGTACTAATAATTACGGAAAAAAGAATAATTTGAGGATTAGGAAAGGAATTTTAGTTATCTGACTCTGGCTAACAGCTACTACAGGACTGGCTCCCTGAAATATCTTTTCAAGGGTTCTGGGAGACTTTTCCTCCATAAGCTATTCCAGAAGATACCTCTGTGTAAGAAGATGGAGGAAGAGAAAATCTTTCCTTGCAGGATTCAGAGCAGGTTCCTAATTTATATTCCCTGGCCAACTCCACGATGGAGTTTGTTTCTGCTGACTATAGCTGGTGCTCAGGGAGACAAAGCTCTGCGGAATCAGCTTTTTGGACACCACCTTCTTTTCCTCCTCCTGTCCCTCACTTAATGCTAAATGATGCAGGAGAGAAAGTTTCAACTAGTTCCCTGTGTGAATAGTCTTGTTATTACTAGTGCAATGAGAGAGCCAGGGCAGAAAGAAAACTTCCTAGATTAATCACAGCAAATTTAAATTGAATAAATATTGTTTTATATATATACATATGTATTTTGAAAATTTCAAATGTGGAAAAGGAGGCACAAATCTTTCCATTGACTTTGGTGACCTTGAAACCCAGCCCAGGATGCTAGATGCAGAACAGGGATCTAGGAATCAGAATGTAAATATCAATTATAATGTCTGCCTCTGCTTCACCATCAGGAGAGGTTTGTTCCATACCAAGAAAGCAAGAAAGCCTTTTTTAAAGGAAAACATGAAATTCTTGCTTTCCCTCACTTATCCAGATATGATACATCCATATGACATGGTATGTTCAGATATGTTCTAGCCTTTACCTGCAGCTATTCATCTGAGGAAGAGTTCCTCCTATATTTGTATCTTGACTTCTTCTAATATTTCATTTGAATAATCATGAAGAATTAAGTAGAAGTAATGTCACACAAACAAAATGGCATTATCATCAAATGGGGTTTTGTACAGTGCACCTCAACATGTTCTGTATTTCTGTTATTTATATAAACACAGGTGATTTAGTCACACTCCTCAATGTAAACTGAAGAAAGTATGTTATGAAAAGGAAATGGATAATACAACTTAAGGACTCTGGGTTCCATCACTGTCCCATCATATTAAACAAATCTTATCTTCTTATGAATGGCCCATCTCCTGCAGAAAAGGCTGGAGTTTATCTGGATTTCTCTTTTAATTATTTCTCTGAGTAAAAGTGGTTTTAATGTCAGTAAACAGGAAGAAAAGTCAAAGTAGTTTGGTCTAGAGGAACGAGCAGAGCCCAGAATAAAATTCACCCTGATGTGAAGGACACATCTGGAACACTTCAGTCACATTCAGACATCCAGTTAGGTCAGTCAGGGAGACTTGATGTGCAGGAGCTCTTTGTCTGGAGGCCAATGTTGTCCTTTAAAAAGGAATATGCTCCCTTTAAACAGATACAGTTAATGTAGGTGTCAGTAAAAGCACATGGAGCACTTTGCAAACAAAAAGTGAAGGCAGGCAGTTTATCATCTAATTGAAAAGTCATGGATGTGCAGTTTGGAAGAAGGGCAGGGCCCCGTGTAGCTGCAGGTGTCTGGGATCACTGCAGAGTTTTACAGCTTCAGAAACAAGTGTGACACTGCATAGAGTGTAGGAAATGGCTCTTGCTTCCTATATTGAGGAAATCCTTCCCAGGGGATGCCACAAAAAGTCACTGACCAACAACCAGGAGTCACCTACTTCTGTGTCTGGAGATGCTTCCTATATTTGTCCTGGCTGTCTGAACAAGAATTGTCTTACCACTGTGTGGTTTTATATTACCATTTTGTATTTTTCTGTGATGCTCTGTTGTTATCAGATGTTTTTCTAGATATTTTTTTTTTCTGAGGGAGGAAACAGTGAGGTGTAGGGAGAAGAGAGGAGGAAAGAATGATTTACTCACACCACTAGGGTTTGCCTAACTAAACAGTTGCAAAGACTTGAGTAACCACCTTTGCTATGACTTTGCTAGTAAGTAAAACAATCTGTGGACTTTCTGCCTGACCTGGCTTGTGTCTCTATCCGACTGATACCCCTCTGACATACCCCACATTCCTTGGGAGACTGTGTGTGGGCAAAGCCATACCATGAACCTCGATAACAGTTTAAAAGTATGGATGATCACATGACAGTGTGTGACTCCACGCCTGGGCACTGTTTGACTTACTGGTATAGATGTAGCTTACTTTGTCAAAAAAGTGATTTCTCTGGTTTACCTTCTATTGCTTGGGAACAGGTTGTAGTAATCTATAATGCAGTGGCCAGGAAGGCAGTACCAACAGATTTAATTACTGTTTTAAAAATTGATAGAAGACACAGTAGTTCAACTTGCTGTCATTAGAACCAGAATCCCAAGTTTTAAACTGATGTGAGCTCACACACAAAACCTTAATGAAACAGACTGAAATGAAGTGGATGCAGGGAGTAAGTAAAATTAAGGAGATATCTGAAGGAAGAAAAGATGGAAGTTATTTCCTTCAAGTCTGTCTTCAAGTGGCCTGAGTAAGAAGGCAGGCAGAAGGGGCTATCTGTGGAAAAACATGAAGATTGAACAACACGCTAAAAGCTGAAATGAGAGATTAGGGTAGCTAGGAATGCAGAGGCTTAAGTGCACAAAAACTCAGAGACTTGAATTCAAGAAGGTAATTCTGATGCAGAAAGCAGACAGGTTGTGCTCTTTGTAATCAACAGGAAAAATTTCACTGACATAGTGACAGCAGAATTGTACCTCAAATCAACGTCAGATCAAAATGATTCCCGCATTTAAAAGGCTCAAATGGATGTCCTTTAGCCAGGATAATTTTTTAAAGTTTTCAGTAAATGTTATTACAAAAGAGACAACATTTTCTTAAATAATAATTTGCAGTTAAACCAGATAGAAAAAAAAATACAGAAATAATGTATATATCCACTGTCTGATCAGACAGATTTATGTACGAAGTATTTTTGGCACTGTTACATTTATGAGGGACTCTTTGCCTGGATGTGTGTTTGTCTCCTGTTCTAGCAACACTAAACCATATGGCATAGGTAACATTCTGAAGCAGATAGCTTGCAGACAAAACTGTCCTTACTTCCCTCGTGTACATTTTATGTCAGATTCTCCCTGAAATTTTGTTTTCCTAAACAAAGCAAAGAACTTTTCTCCTTAGAAACTATACTGTCTTGCACACAGTGGAAGAAGAAATACAGGAAAAGGGAATATAGTGCTGCTCTACTTATTGCTATTCATTTTAATGTTATAAATAATTATAATAAAGAGCATTTTTCAAATCTATGTTTTACATAGACACTGAAGTAATCTCAGATAATTGCACTGGAGCTTTATTTACTCTAGCATGGATCAAATAAACTGCATCACAGTACTGGGGAAAATACTCACACTCATGCTCTCAGAGCATTATTACCAGGGCTGCCATTAGGTTGCCTGAGGCCCCCTTGTGAACATTCAAAGAGGAAGCACTTAATCTGTTAAGTGTGAAAATTTACTCATTTTATAGAATAATAGAATCACAGAATGGTTTGGACTGGAAGGGACCTTAAAGATCAGCTAGTCCAACCCCTCTGTGGGCAGGGACACCTTCCACTGGACCAGGTTGCTCAAAGCCTCATCCAACCTGGCCTTGAACGCTTCCAGGGAGGAGCAGCCACAGCTTCTCTGGGCAACCTGGGCCAGTGTCTCACCACCCTCACAGCAAAGAATTTATTCCTTATACCCAAACTAAATCTACTCACTTTCAGTTTAAAACCATTGCCCCTTGTCCTATCACTACAGGCGCTGGTAAAAAGTCTGTCTACGTGTTTCTTATAAGCCCTCTTTATGTATTAAAAGGCCACAATAAGGTCTCCCTGGAGCCTTTTCTTCTCCAGGCTGAACAACCACAACTTTTGTAGCTTTTTCTCATCAGAGGGGTGTTCCAGCCCTCTGACCATTTACATGGCCCTCCTCTGAACCACTCTGACAGGTCTATGTCTTTCTTGTGCTGGGATCCCTATAGCTGGATGCAGTACTCCAGCTGGGGTCTCACCAGTGTGGAGTAGAGGTGCAGAACGTGGGCTGCAAGTGCACATTGCATGCTCATGTCCAGTTTTTCACTCACCAGTATCCCCAGGTCTTTCTCCACAGGACAGCTCTCAATCCATTCATCCCCCAGTTCCATTGTGCCATTGCACTTTTGCACAAAGTCTTCTCAATAATGCACAACTGGAGAAAAAAATTTAAAAAAAGAAGTGGCAATCTAATCAAACATTTATTTCTGCCTTATTGCTTTGGAGACACAAGGCAGCTTATCTTGCTTTTATTTACATTGTGTGTCAATATAATTTGTGTAACTCTTAAGAATGAGGCACATTATCGTGTTATGTGCTGAGTTTAATTGATCTGTTACCTTCTGCCACAGAGTCAACACTGGGATCCTCAGCAAGGTTCACAGCAGGGTGTGGAGCAAGACTGTGACCTCTCACATTGGTAACTATTTCTCATTTTGTTTTCAGAGCCTTGTACTTCAGCTTTACATTGGCTTTTGCACTTCACAGCTGCAGTTAAGTACTTTGTATAGATAGCAGAATATGTTTACTGAACTCTAAAGTGCCGTCTGCATCAATCACAGCACAAAGTGCAACAGAACTGTCATTCCTGCTGTCGATGTTCAGGTTGACTTTGGCTGACTTTTAAAACCGGTTAGCAGTAACAGCCTCTTCAGAATGTGAAAATTAGCTTCTCATAGAAACTAAAGTTCAGGCATTAGAAGAAGAAATATTTATTTTCTTTGGGAATTTAGATGTTGGTCAAATCCAAGGACTTTGTTATGACATGATCATTTAAGAGATGTTTCACTTTGCTTTAGTACTTTGTCAAACAGCTCTTCTCTAAGTAGTTACTGTCTGTCAACACTAAGTTGTACTTTCAGAAGCAAAGTCAGAGCACTGCTGGCCATCGAGGTGACACTACAAGCTGGCAACCCTGAACTCACATCAATCTTTTGCCAGTTGCTTTGGGATTGAGAAGAAACCTCACCGTCTGGCATGTGCTAGGTCTTCTGATAGACGAGAGGCCTCCTCCTGTGAAATTTTGGGAAGAGGGTCTGTGTGCCTCTCTAAACAACCATGAGGCCTGTCGTACATAAGCTCTGCATGCATTTGTGTCAAGTGTCTAGCAGGGAGGCAGGGATTATTATGGGTCCTTCTATAGCTGTACCTCCTGCTGTGAAAGACTTTGAAACATCAAGGTAGTAAGAACGGAGTTAAGCAGTAGCAAAGGTATGGTGAAGAGCTGTAGGTGAGAGCAGCGTGATGCCCAGGAACGACTCAGTCCCTGTTTTTTTGGCACTCGTGGGTATCTTACACCACAGATTTTGGAGCCCAGGGTTTAGACCCAAGACCTGAAACATTGGCCAGAGCTGGCATCTGTGAGAAGCGCGTTCGCCTCAGCAGCTGGTGCAGTGGGAGGCATGGCCAAGGGCTGCGTTACTGCACAGATCTGGTTGGGGAAGGTTTCCACGCTGCCACGTGAGCCACTGCCTCCTGCGAAAGGGACACAGTCTGCTGTGACAAGAGTGGGGGTGACTGAGGTGGGGCTGGGGGCTGCCGGGGAGCTCCAGGGGGGAGAGGCATCAGCTGTGTTCTCAAGGGACAGCCGTGAGGCTCTCCTCAGGAGGAAAGGCACCGATTTTTGAACTCCAAACACCAGTTTTCGGTCGATAAACACCGAAGCCAAACCCAGCTGGTGCCGGAGGACGTGCAGCACCCAGCGTTGTTTACCGGCAGGAAAAGGTCGCACAGGCCTCCCATCCTCTCACCTCGGGGGCACGGCGAGGAGGGAAAATAAGAGCGGGCCCCGCTCCCAGCCACCGGCCTTTACCCCCCGTCACATGCATGGCCTCTCCCCCACAAACCCAGCGCTTATCGCCGCAGCCTTGACTGCGCCAGCCCGGGGGCTGCGTTCCCCACCAGCCCCGGCCGCCGCGGGGCTCCTGACGGGGAGCGGTGCGGTGCGATGCGGAGCTGCCCGCCCCTGCTCGGCGGGGAAAGGGGGTGAAAGGGGAGGCGGGAGGCGGGGAAGAGGCTGACGCTGCGCTGCCGTGGGGCAGGCGCTGGCTTCAGGCAGCGGGGGCGGCTCCCGCTGCGACGCGGCGCTGATAAAGGGGCAGCAGGAGCGGCGGGCGGTGGCGGTAGCCATGGCGTGGGGCTGCGCGCTGTGCCTGGTGCTGGCGGGCGGTGCCCTCCTGGCGCTGCTGGTGCAGCTGCTGCGCTGGCTGCGGGCCGACGGCGACCTCACGCTGCTGTGGGCCGAATGGCGGGGGAAGAAGCCAGGTAAAGCCGCCCGCCAGCAGCCGCCGAGCGCCGGGAGGGTGGCGGTGGGTGTCCGGGGCGGAGAGCGGTGTCGCCGAGGCCGAGTTTGGGGCGCTCCGTGAGGGGAAGGCGCATGGCGGCGTGTGGGGGGGGAGGCAGCCGAAGTCGCCTTAGCTCGGTGGACCCAGCCCTTTGGGACTGTCTGAAAAGCCATAAAAATAACCCCAAAAGCATAATTTTCCTGCCCTTAACCAGTGAGGCATCGGTACCTCTCTCACTCCAATAAAGTAGCTGTCGAAAAGCAAATTGGTGAAGGGTTTACAGGGACAGCTGTATGAGAAGAGGCTGAAGTCGCTTGGATTGTTCAGCCTGGAGAAGAGGAAACTGAGAGGAGATCTCATCATGGTCTAGAACTTCCTCCCAAGGGGAAGAGGAGGGGCAGGTGCTGATCTCTTCTCTCTGGCCACCAATAATGGGACATGGGGAAATGGCAGGAAGATGTGCCAGGGGAGGGTGAGGTTGGCCACGAGGAAAAAGTTCTTCACCCAGAGGGTGGTGGAGCACTGGGACAGGCTCCCCAGGGAGGTGCTCATGGCACCAAGCCTGACAAGATTCCAGAAGCATTTGGCCAAGGCCCTCAGACACATGGTCTGAATGTTGGGATTGTCCTGTGCAGGGACAGGAGTTGGGCTGGATGATCCTTGTGGGTCCTTCCAACTCACAACATTCTAGGATATTAAGAACTTTGCAGGGACAGTGATCTCCAGCAGGTCTGTGGTGAGCACTGGCTTATTTGGCCCAAAAACTAGTTGTTTTGCACTGTTTCTGAGCAGATGTCAGTTCTGGCACTGATGTGCTTGGCAGCTGAGGCTGCTTGGTGAGCGTGAGGTTCAGAGGTGTCCAGGGAAGGGCTGGTAAGAGGAGAGGATGTTTGGTGCCTGTGGCCAGCGTGTGCTGCTTCATACACCATTTAGCTTCTGTTCCAGTTTGTTCTGACATCTTCAAGCAGCTCTCAATGTCACAGGAGTGCTGAAAGTGTTTACAATGTAGTAAACATGAATATTAATGTTTATATTAAATGAGTTTCCTCCTTGGAGAATTGTGCCCTGAAGGGCATAAGGGAACAGCACCACACAATTGTTGTCTGCAGCTTTACACCACTTTTCTCTGAGGTGCTGCTTTTGGCACCTGTGGGTACAAAAGTTTGATAAAGTGCCTTCAGATCAGGATTTGAAACTCTTGCTGGTGTTGATCTTTCCAATCTGATTGTAATTCTGCCTACTTTTGGACACAGATCTTTTAAAATGTGTAGGTTTTATTTGCTTAATAAGGGCTTTTGATCAAAGTGGGGAGCTGGTGCCATCACTGACCACACAACAGCCTCTTCTTGCATTTGACCCTTCTGGTGGAGAAGCTGGTCTTAAAGAAGATGAGACGAGATAACGTAAGCTGTCCCATGTGGGAAATTGAACTAGATGTTGGGTTGAGATAGGGAGATAGGACTGCATTGAATGAAGGAGGATCAGGAATGTGTGCATGGGGGGAACAGTGGAGAAAGGGTTTGGGCTTTGAGACCATGATTTGGTAGGGGATGTTGGTGTTGGTGAAGCTCGGCATTAGGAAGGGCTTGAGAGAGGAGTAGGACAAACTTGTTGAGACATCTAAGCTTCTGCTTTCAGTAGAAGCTTACTGCAAAAATGCTAGTCCATATAATGGAGAAGAGAACAGAAAAGCATGTGCAAGTAACAAAGCTCTAAGAAATACTAAATTTAAATGTGTGTGAGCAGCCTTTGGATATGTATCCCAAAGTTTTGTAGTAACTCCATCAGGTAGTTCCCTTTCTATAAGAAAACTACAAAAAAGCTTTGTGTGTGGACTTTGCAAAGATCACAGAAAGACTTAGGACAGAGAAACAAGATGGATCTTGACTAATACGAATGGAATTGAAGCTTTGTCCCGAGGGAACTATGTGCAATGCACATCAAGATGTAGGAGCTCTCAGGCAGACATAGTGTTATTTGCATGTAGCCTTCAGTCTTACTGGAAACCTTTTAACTGCTCTCTGAAAGTTCCCACGTAAAGAGCAACATGGTAATTTTCTGATGTAGTTGTTTCAACACGTAGTGTAAGAAGAATCAGGTATAATTTTGTCAACATAGGCTCCTTTGCTCTGCAAAGAGGTGAGCTGTGTTTTGCCCCCTGCCCTCCCTCCCGTGTCTCTCAGCCTCAGTGCTTGTGATGAACTAAAATATGTAGCTGAAATGGTATCATCTAAGTGGCGTTTTTCTGATAGTTGAGCCACATACATGAGGGATGGTGGTGCCACAGTGCTAATCCTAACTGTTCAGGTAGGAAAACAGAAGGGACAAACATTAGGAAAGATGTTTCTTTAAATATATTCCCCCTTTATTCTTCCTCCTCCCCATATTTTGCATGAACTGTAGTGTGCCTAGGTAAGTAACTTGTGGATCCCATGGAAAAAACTTTTATTTAAAACTGTTATTAGAGCTATCGTTCTTGCAGTCATTTTATTTGATTATCACTTCTACAACTTTATTTTGGATGCCAAGGTTTTTGGAGATAAAAATGCCTACCAGAAAGCAGACTGATCTTGTGTGTTTCTTTCCCTTGTGCTGTAAAAATATAATTACAAAGAAAGGCCTTAATATAGGTAAGACCAGTTCCATTCCAATGATTCAATTCTATGGGGAGAATTAACTTTTGGATTCTGCCATTGGCAGGTGCTGGATTGTTTCCCATCTTCTAAATATTTGTGTGATTGGGAGACAAGGGTTACTGGGTGCTGGGTCACTTCCCTTACGTGTTGTGTTTCAGTAGCTGAACAGCTGTCACTCTAAACCGTGTGCTTTTCACAGGCAGCCTAATATTGTCAAGCTAAGGAGGATCCTTTTGTGCATGAAAGCCTGTGTATCTGCAAGCCTGCTCTTTAAGCTGGGAATAATGGTATGATTCTTTAGGGCTGTGGGGAAGATGTTGATTTAAACCTCCTCACCCCAAATTTTTCTTGTAAATGAAATGACATGGCAGTCTTGTGCTGTAGGAGCTATAAAATGTTGGAAAAAAGACCCTAAAAAGAGCCACAAAAGCACTTCTTGGATTACTTGCAGTACTACTCCGTTCAACCTCTAATTTGCTATGCCTTGTAGGACAGTATGTAATGGCTAGTAATAGTGTAATCTGCTTTTATTTTTTAATTTGTCATGGTTAATTTTTAAACTTATTTCCAGTAACAACAGGACATTTATTCTAGAGCAAGCTGGTGGTTTGATACTTGTTCTACAACAGCATTTGAGTTAAGTTTTCCATTATGCTAACTCCCAGTAGCTCAGTGCCTGGTAACTATCAGCACTGGGGCATCAGTGGAAACTTTCCTTATCTCAGTTAATTATTCTGTCCACAGAACAAGATCCTGAATAACTGCAGTGAAGCTGCCCAAGACAGGTTTGGAACAGGGAAACTGAGTGGTGGGAGGAAGCGGATTTGTTTTCAGTAGCAAGAGGAGATGAGTGTGGTAAGCAGGGTTGAAAGTGTGTCCATGTGTTCTGTTGTTCGTGTAGTGTTTGTCTACATGGGGTTTCTGCCAAAAAAAAAAAAAGGGGTGAATCCCCCTGTTTCTTGTGTCTAATTCAATGCATTGGTAACATCTTGGAATAAAACTGCAGGAAAAGAGTGTGGATAAGCTTTGCAGACTGCAGCCATTGGTGTAACTATTAGAGCAGTGGTTATTCCTACACCTTCAGCAACACCTCTTCCACCTCCCAAGTTCATAACCTTAGGATACAACTCTGCTTTGGGAAGTGACTGTTGTTGCTGTGGTTACTGTTTTTTAAAAGCAAACAAAAAACCCCAAACCACCAAAGCTTGGGTTTAGAAGGGATATTTCTTTGACTAAAATACAGTCAGCCTAAAAAAAGACAAGTAATACTCACTGCCAGTCCCACAGATGCAAGCTGAGCTCTGATAGTCTTGAGTGCTCTCTGCTCTTGTCAGAAGGGTGGAAGGTTTTGATCCTGAGCTGTTCATGGGATTTATGCCATGAAGACTCTGGAAGTAGAAATTTGAAACACAATGTGGTGTAGAGAGAACCAGGAACTGAGTACTGAGGTAAGCAGGGAGTAACAGCAGTCCCAGCCACTGGCTGCAGTGAAGAAGAAGTACTTTTGCTACATTAAATGAGTGGGTGAGTTTCAGTGAGCTGAAAAATGCTCTTCTGGCCTTTTTTAAAACAGAACTGGCTTTAAGTCTCAGGAACTGCATTTGTCTCTGCTATTTGAATTATACAATGAAATCTTTCTTGGTTGGCTAGACATTCTTGGAATATTCTTCTGTACAAACTTGAGAAATGGAAGGAAGAGCTCCTGTCAGCAGTGCTCCGAGTACTTGAGTCAGACTTTCACTGAGACTAATATTCACTAAGACTAATCTTGAAGAACACACAAGTGTTAGGGAGTGATACATTTATTCTGGGAAGTGCTTTGGTGTTAGTGATTATTCATCCTTAAATCTTATTTTAGAATTAAATGGGTGATTTTCATCCATCTGTTGTATTTGGTGGTTTTGGATGTATGTCTGGAAAGCTAAGCCTTTTCCCAATACCCAGGGATATATCACAGTGTGGAGATGATTGCAAAGAAGGGGAAACAAGCATATAAAGAGAGGAGTAAAAGGAGTAAGATGTTATTATTTTTACTACAGGTTAAAGAAACATGCCTGGACAGGAACTGTGAGTACACAGGAAATTCACACGTGAGCTTACACCTTGGGAACTCTGTGTACTGTGCTCCAGCCAGTGCAGGAAGTAACCTGCATCAGATACAAAACAGAGTGAATGAACACCCTTTGGTTTGTTACGATTAGCTGGCTTTGGTCAGAGAATTTTCTTCTGTCAGCAATTACTTAGGAACGTTTTTGAGGTAGAACATTATTGGGAAAGGTTTGCTTAGGCTTTTGTTTGGACTTGTCATACAGTAACTGTTTCCTGTCCTTTCCAAGAATTCTCTTCTCCCTTTTCCTCTGAAGCTCTTTTTCACAAGGTTAGTGGAAATGCTCTGTGTGGATGGCTTGCAGAAATGCAATCAGATTTTTCCATCAGGTAGATAATCAGTGTTTATTCAGATTAGCCTTGGAACAAAGTTCAAGTGGCAACAGAACAGCTATGAACGATTTCACAAGTGCACGTGACCAAAAAGTAAAGAAGTCAGGATGTTGTAATAGTCAAAAAAATGGATTGTATTTCTTAAAAACAGTATCAGATTATACCCCTGAAGGGACTTAAATGCTTATCCCAGCATTGGCAATGTGTGACCTAATGTCTTGATTCTCTTGATAGAAAATGAACTGCGTGGCAAGGTTGTCTGGGTGACAGGAGCTTCAAGTGGAATTGGAGAAGAATTGGCTTACCAGCTATCAAAGATAGGAGCCTTGCTTGCCATCTCAGCAAGAAGAGAGGATGAGCTGGAAAGAGTGAAAAAGAAATGCCTTCGTAAGTACAGCTTGCTACTTCGTGAGAGCAGTTCCACAGAAACACTAGCCCACAAATCACAGGCATACATTTCGTGATGAAAGTAAACTTTATACATAGCTTCAGTGTACGTTTGAAGCTGGTATTTTCTTTTAGTGAGTGAGAAGCCTGTGTATAAACTTGTGTTATTGGTTCTTTCATAAGCCAGTGTTACCTAAAAATCTCATTATCAGTTGCAAATGGTCTCCTAAGATACTAGATTAAGAAAAGGAATAAATCCTGTGGGGAATGGAGGAAACAATCTGAGGGGTATCATGCTGTTAAGAACCAAACCATGTAGGTACGTGCTGCTGAGAAGTCTTCTTCCTTCAGGTTTGTGCATGCTACAGGCAGACTGACAACTGACTTTCCTCTCTGGAGAAGGAATAAGTAGAAATGTTAAGAAAAAGTTGTTCTGAGCGAGCACAAGAAAGAGGATCTCCTGTAGATCAAGAGGAACAAGTGTGAAACAGAATGTTTAACTACTCCAGTTGCCTTTTATATGCCTGCTGAGTCAGTAATCTGGCTTCATTCCCCCTGTTTCTCTTTTTCCCTCCTGTTTTCTGTCTTGACAGCAAGCTGGAGAGACAGTTAATTCATGTTGATACATAGAAGTTTTGAACATGATTAACATTATGTCTTTTTCAGACTATATATCCTCTGCAACTCAGTAGGCAGTATTTTATACTGAGTATATTATGACACTTAGAGTTTATTCCTGGTAATGTTGACAGAATGTTTACAGTTTACTTGGAATGAGTGCTGGTGAATGATGAAATGTTTGTCTTGGGTGAGCACCTAAACATTTCTAGTAATTTAAAAATTGCAGTGGGCTACTATGAAAATCTGTCAGGGAGCTTAAAAAATGCTCAACTCCTTATTTCTGTTGTCTGATGCTTCAAAAAAGCAGTCATATAAATAGATACCTTCCAAAGAAAGCAAGGGACATAAGATGACAGCGTGGTTAAGTGGTAATCATGGCAGAATTCCAGTGCTGTGTGACGCAATGTTTAGCAGTCACTAAAAGTGTGCAGCTGCATTTGCGTCTGTGAGCGTTTGTTGTCATTGCAAAGCTGGTAACGCTGGATGGGGCTGGCAGGAGCCACGGTCCTGGATATCCATTTCCAGGCAACACTTGTGTGAGGGTGTGATGCTCTAAGGAACACTCAGAAAATTATTTCAGTTGATGTGAACCAAGAGTTCAGGTTTATGTAAGGCAACTTCTGCCTCTGCCAACTTGAAATAACCCTGTGAATATCTTACCTGTGGCATGTACTAACTTTAAAGTCTTATGTAGCTGTGTGTTTTGTACATAGATGCTACTAAACTTTAACTGTGGGTCAGATTAGTAGGAATATTGGAAACTCTTTAGGAACACAGTTACTCTATAGTTTCTATAGCCAGCTTTTAAGTAGTAGAAAAGAGTAATTTGGCCCCCTTCCCCCCTTACCCTTCTTTTCTCAGGGCTGTATAAACCCAGCTTTCCACATCTTTCCTTGATTATCCTGTGTGCTAGACCCTCTAATCATCTTAGTGTCCCTGTGCTACACTGTCTCCATCTTATCAGTATTTGTTGAACTAGGGGGTTTAAAAATTGGACACAGCACTCTAGATGCAGTTTTTAAGTGCAAGCACTTAAAAGTCACTTCCCTTGGTCTGTGTTTGCTAGTGCAGCCCACTAGCATTTGCAATTGCCAGAACCCATTGCTGACTTATGTTCAACTTGCTGTTGTCCTTCCATCAGGGCCTCAGGTCTTGTTTGGAGAGCTGATATCTAGCCTTTTGGATGTTGGCCAGCAGTACTGCATGACATTATTTTGTGCCAGGTGTGAAATTTTGCATTTGACTTTGTTGAGCTTGATGAGGTTTGTCAGACCATTCTTACAGCTTGTGAAGATGCCTCTGAATGGCAATCCTCCCCTCCCGCCTAGCAACTGCTCTTTTGAACTTGATATTAACTGAAAATTTGCTGAAAATCTGTGTTTTATCCCATCATCTGAGTCATTAATGAAGATATTAAAAGATATTGATGATGGACAGATACCACTTATAACTGGCCACCAGTTAGACTTTGAATGGTTGGTTGCTATTTTTTGGGCATGATGATCCAGCCTGTTTTTTGCTTGCACTGTAATCCACTCATCTAGATGCCTCCTGTTTTCCTGATACAGCTTCAAGGATGCTATGGAAGACAACATAGAAAGCTGCATAGTCAAGATAAACAGCATCCACTGCCCTCCCCTTGTCCACAGAGCCAGTTAACTCATCATAAAAAGTAATTAAGTTGGTCAGGCAGTCTATGTCCATGCTGAATCTATGCAGGTTTTTCCCTCTGCTTGTCTTTCATGGACTTGGAAGTAGCTTTCAGGAGGAATTGCCACATAATTTCCCCAAGGACTGAGGTTAGGCTGGGTGACATTTGTGTTTTTCCAGTCACTGGGGAGCTCCTCCGCTTACCAAGTACCTTCCAAAGATGAGTGACATTGGTCAGCTCTTGTAAATCTTGGATGTATATATTGCCTCACTTCTATGTGCAGTTTATCCCTAACTTGTTCTTCCTCTGACGTTGGCAGTATTTCTTTCCCTCAGAGTCTAGCCTCAGGAGTGTGGGAAACCTGAGAGGAGATCTTGCCAATGAAGACTAAGGCAAAAAAGGCAATGAGTACCTTTTGTTTTTCTGTGCCCTTCATCACTTCGTCACCATCCCTGTTCAGAAGTGAGCTCCCTCTGTCTTTGGTCTTCCTTCTGTTGGTGCTGTACCTATGAAGCCCTTGTTGCCTTTCACATTCCTCACCATTTTCAGCTCCATCTGAGTGTTGATCTTCCTGATTCCATTCCTGCATGCTTGGTCAGTGGGTCCACATGCTTCCTGGGTGGCTTGTTCTCACTTTCCACATGCATGTTTTCTTTTTGCAATAGAGTTCAAGAGTGTTCTGTAAGGCTTGAGTGGAGTGGGATGGTTTAAGATTGAGCTGCAGTGTGTGAAATCAACTTGACTTTGGCTGAATTACATGTAGTTAATTGGAGCTAATAGGCTTTAATATGCCAGCTGTAGATTCTATACACAGCAGCAACTTAAGTAGATAATTTTCATACTGATGTCAAAAGCAAGCACATTTATCTTGTTCAAAATTCAGAGACACCACCCTGTGATACATGTTTATGCATTCTACACTGCTTAAAAGCTCAGGGGTAGAGAGAGGAGGAAGGTACCATAAAAGCTCTGGTAATACCTGCTGAGTTGTGCATATGCCAACTCAACACTTCTCTGCAGGAGAGAGACAGAAAACAACTTGTATAACTTCCATGGTTCCTGCAGGTGGGTTCTGTATTTCCCCCAACCACTCTCTGCAGCATGAGTTGGATTTCACCAGTAATTTTGGAGGCAGTTTTCTCTCAAAAGCCCTAAAGAGGAAAAAAAAAAAACCAAACAAACAAAAGTAGATGACAAGTGTGTTTCTTGATTGGACAAAGCTCAAGTATGATTTAAATATAAATAGGCCAAATGAATGACAGGCAGTCTATAAATTATAGAATTATACAGTAATTGAGGTTGGAATGGAACTCTGGAGGTCGTGTTCAGCCTCTGCTAACAGCTCATGTTCTCTTAAAGGGCATTAAACAAGAGAGAAATAAAAAGTAGAAGAGGAAATGCTGAGGAGCTGGGAAATGAAGGGTCTATGCTGAGCCATAGTGTTTATTGTGTTATGAGAAACTGCTGTCTTGGGTTAGCATGTGTTGTAAAGAGCTGTTGATCTGAAATCCCGTGGGGGATCCTAGGGAAGGAGATGCATGCTTGATGCTGTAACAAAATAGGATTATAGGTCAGTATTACTTATGCAGCTGTCTTTCAAAAAATAAGTTGGCTTTGGGTGATTGTAACCATGTTTTAGTTAAAAAGTAACTAAAAGTTAATGAACCAGCAACAGGAAAAAGGCAGCCTGGGTTGCTTGATAGGACAATGTCAGTCAGAAGATCTGCTGCTTGGTGGTGGGGCAGTTTGGTGCTGACAAGAGGCCATGTAGTTTGAAGCTGCTATGTAAGGAGACTTTAGAAGACCTCCAGAATATACACACAACTGTGTGTAAGTGACCTTTGTTCTGGGTAGACTGAGCTTTGAGCGCTCAGTTTCAGATCTGTTGCATCCAAATGCTGGTGGCCGTCTGCAGTTCACTTTGCAGCTGGAGATGCTTCACTAAAGGATGTTAACTAATGTATATTAGCAGTTGTGTAAAGTGATGAACTCTAAACTAAGGTCTCCCCCTTGAGAGCAAGTGTTTTTCTGGGTTATTATAATTGTTCCCTTAAAAACATCAGTTTGGTAGCAGGCAAAAAAGGAGTGGAACATTCGGGGTTATTAGTAAAGGGAATGGAGAACATAATTCTGACAATGTATAAACTGGGACATGTACAAGTCTTCAACATTGTGCACAGTTCCAGTCATCTGCCAGAAAAAGAAAGGGCTGGGTGGGTGGTAGAAGTAGTTTTGAAAAAGGGCGACAAGAACATTTGAAGTTTTGTGAGAGGTGTCTGAGGAGTGACCAGACAAGGATTCCTCACCCTGGAGAAGAAGTAAGGAGCCTGATGGAGAGGGACAGTCTGAGTGCTTTTTGGGGTGGAAATCAGACTGGACTACTGATTGCACCAAAACAAGAACTAGGCCTCTGGTTTGATATGTCATGAAGTCAGAAGTTTTTTTCCTCATATAAAAGGGCACTTCCTTCCTTATCAGCAGTCTGTGTCTCCTCCTCTGTTTTTTTTTCTTTTCCCTCATGTAGCTTTCTTGGCTGGGTTGACCATGTGATGGTCTTGTTGATCCATGACAGAAACACTCCACATTCCAGTAGGCTTCAGCTGTGCAAAGCTGCTTGAGGGACCCTGAGGTAGAGTGTGCCTCTGAGAGGGTAGTTTAAACTACATGGATTTTACTGCTGTCTTTGTGGAAGAAAAGGAGGGAAAAATGCACATGGAGAGGTTGGAGGGAGCAATAAATGGAAATACTGGTAGCTTTAAACCAGACAGATGGGTTTATTATAACCAGTAGCCTAAATACTTGTGACCTTTGAACAGAGGCAACTTATGGATTTAAGTAACCTCCTTATTTGTACATCACTGTAAAGACAAAGTTCAACCTGTATATGCAAGAACTAGTAATGAAAAAATCAGAGCCTTAGGCTCTCTAAAGAGGGCAGCTGCTTAAAAGGGAGCAGGTACACTTAGTTGTGGCTAGGAATCAATTTAGAAACAAAAATAGCACTATCAAACTAAGGTTTAAAGGTTAAAAATAATGTTGTATGTAGTTAAAAAAAATTAAAAAGATTAACACTGAAGATTTAATTTTTATGAGTCATCTGCCCCAAAACCCCTGGGTAGCAAATCACTGCTCAAGAAACACTTTCTATGGAAAAGGTCAGTTGTTCCGAAGAGACAGTAGTAGAAACACTCAACATGAAGACTTGAACTTAGTGACAGCTGACTTTTATTTCAGGAGGTGGATATGTTAAAAGCTGTCAGTTAAACAAAAACCTTCTCCTTCCACCTCCTCCAATAATCCAGCTTCTCTGGACTTTGCTTTATAGCTACTCATGTATATAGGTTGTGTTTTGGGTCTAAATTGGACAAGTCCTATTGTCAGGAATAAACGTGCTTGACCAGTTAATGTACAAGCAAAGTGTGAAGGCTGCCCATACACTGTGCTTCTGAATGGCTCAGTGAAAAACTCTGGTGTCAAGTAATCCTGTCTCATGTTACTGCCAGCTATTGCCATTTATTTGGAGAACTGGATTGTCTATATTGTGCTACACAAGCCTATTTAATAAAGTCAAGCTTTTCACAAGCAAAAATATAACGATGAGGAAAGAAAGACTTGGTAGAAACAGATTAAAAATGGGTTCTGTGTGGAGATCAAAATGAAAACAAAGCAAGCATTTTATTTCCAACTTAATGTTATAGTTTCTTGGTGTCTTTTTAGTGAAAATGTGGTGTTTAAAAGCACATTACACTTCCCGCAATTGTTATGTTACCAATTTCACTGGTTCTCATTCACTTTATGGTTGCTTTTAGAGATTAGCAACTTGAGTGAAAAAGATATCCTTGTCCTGCGTCTTGACTTGACTGATAGAAGCTCTCATGAAGCTGCAACCAACAGTGTTCTTAAGCATTTTGGCAAGGTAAGGTGTGCTTCTGGGGTTAAACTTCTTTTCCTTCTCTATCTCCTATAGCTGTGTTTATGTTTGTATTTCACTTTTACTCTGTTGTATGGTAAATTCATCAGTGTCTGCATCTTTCTTAAGTTTCACTATTAAATTTGCCAAAAAGTACCTGAAATTTCATCCTTTCTGTTGGATGCCTCTGGGTTTCAGCAGGCTTTGCAGAGATGCAGCAATGAACAAATGATCATTGGTCATTACCAAGAACTAAAAACTCACTTTCTTGATCTCACTGAATTTCTGGACCAACTAGAACAATCCTCAGCTGTATATTTAATGCTTAAAATTGTGTGTGAAAGTCAGAACCTTTGTTTTGTAGTTTCCATAATGAATGTAGTTTGAGTTCAGAGCTATATGGGACAAAACTGGATACCAGGCACAATTGTTCTTCTTGTTTGGTGCATGGTTTTCTTGACTGCTAGTCCAGAGTATAGAGTTAAGACAATAGCAGTCAGACCTAACCAATGCTAAGTGCAAAACTTCAAACTAGGCCAAAATATCCACTGATGTTTGATTTTTTTCAGTGAAATTTTTGGTACCAAATTTGTTTCTTCTGTTCTTTGCTTTAGTTGGTTTCTGGTTTTGCATAAAATGTCTTTTCAGAGGTCACCTTGCAGGACCTGAGAGTTAAGTGTTATTTACTACAGTGCAGTAGGGTTAAAAAATGTTGTGTGGAAAACAACCTCCCAGCTGCACTAGGAGTTAAACCATGTTTGGCATCAAACACTGTATTCCTGTTTTGTTGACTCAGCTCAAAATTAGCCAGCCTTCAATTCACAGGGGAAGTCTAGTCAGGGAGGGCAACTGCTGACACTTCTTCAGCAGCTGGTAGATCTTACTTGTGTATGGCAGAGCCAGCACTGAAGAGAACAGTCACTTAACCATTGCCTGAGGAAGCACAAGTGTTGAAGGAAAGGTGTTATATTAATATATCATTGTATTGTGTCTTTCCTGAGATTGATGTTTTGGTCAACAACGGTGGACGTTCCCAACGCTCTCTGTTTGTGGATACAAACCTGGATGTCTACACTGCCATAATAGAACTCAACTACCTAGGTACAATCTCTTTAACAAAACATGTCCTGAATCACATGATCCAAAGGAAAAAAGGAAAGATTGTTACTGTCAGCAGTGTGATGGGTATCATGGGAGCTCCTCTTGCCTCTGGGTACTGTGCCAGCAAGCACGCTCTGCAGGTAAGTTAAATTTCCAAGGTGCATTGAGTCTTGCTGTATAATGGACCAGCAGCAGTCAGTGCTGTAGCAGAGGACTTTATTTTGTGCAGAAAATACAAGTTTTCCCTGAGGTTGCATACAGCATATATAACTTTCTCTGGTTTTGAAAGTCCTTTAAAATTAATTTGCCCTGAAATGCAAAATACCTCGGCTCCCAGTGTAGATTTATTTTCCTGACTGAAATTCAAATGCCATCTTAGTTGGGCCTAAGCACTACCCAGTTAAATACCAATGTAAAACAGAAGACCTTAGGCTCTGGCCTTCAGATGAAGGAATACCTAAAACCAAGAGGATTATTCTGTTGCATGTAGAAGCCCTAATGTTCTCATCTTAATTCAGTTAGGGAGGAAAAGTCACTGGTGAGAGTTTCAAGACTACAGGAGATGTTTGGGATAGTAAAGGGAGAACAGTGAGCGGTAAAGCAGACTGCTCTGAGAAATAAGAATTCCTGATCTAGCTGGGAACATCTGAATGAATATTTCCAGCAGTTCTGAATCTTGCTGTGGTGTGAACAACTGGCAGCTCATAGTGTCCTAGGAAGCACCTTCTGCATAACACTTAACTTCCAATATTGCTTGGAAGGAGTTTTTGAAAGTAGTCTCACTTGTGTAGAAAAACATAAAAGAAGAGCTCAGAAAAGGATCTGGGGGAAAACAGACTGCCTGTGTCATTGAGGAATCATTTGTTTAACTAGTAAATTTGTTTAGACTTATTTGTCTTTCACCACTGTTTGACTTCCTGCTAATGCACATTTTGATCTTGGTAAAATAAACTTCAGCTGTGCTCAGTGATGATTTAAAAACCTGGCACCTTCTTACTGGTTGCTGGATTCAGGGACATAAACAGAGGAAGTAACTTTCCTTGAGCTGTGGGATCAATATATTTTTGGCAATTTGACTAACAACAACAAAAAGGTAGCACGTGGCTGACACTACAAAGCCACTGGGCACTTGAAAGAATGAAAATGTAGCAGACAGTGACAGGTCTCTGCTAATAAAAAGTTTTCATTTAGTGACAGGGAGAGATCTGCTGCTCTTCGAGTGGCAGCAGTGAAATTGCCCATTAGAGGCCAGCTTTTGGGTTAAGTCTAGTGGATTTAAGTTAGAAGAATGCAATGAGTAGAAGCATGAATTCCCTTTATGCTCCTCTATTTATTAAATGTCTTTCAGTTGAGTTATCTTTTGGGTGTGGTGTGGGTGCTCTAAGCATGGCTAATTAGTTGCAGAGCACAAGGAATTCATGTGTTGCTTTAAAAATTGTCAGAACTCTGAATCTCATGTTAAGATTGAGAACATGGACAAAGCTTTAAAGAGATAGTTTACTAAAATTTCTGGATTAATCAAAATAAGGTAAATGAACTGCTTATATCTTTGTTGGCTCTGCTCAATAACCAGGCCAGACTCCAAACCTCCTTTCTTGGTTCTTTCACAATAATTCTGCAAACACTAATTGCAGGAGTTAAAACATGTTCTTTACAATATGGATTTTGAAAAGATGCTGTTGGAGAGTATCAGTCTGGAGTTATGGCTAGATGTGGGCATGAAACTCCCAAACACTAGACAAGCTTTTCTGAACTATCAAAGTTCACCAGGACAGTTGAGGCAGAGGAAGTCTGTAGGAATGGCAGTCCTTTTCAGATAGCCCAGTAGCCCGTCTGTGACAATGACCAAGAGGGAATAGCTAGAGAGAGGGTAGGGGAAAATTAAGAAAAAGCATAAAGTGATGCTTTTCCTGTTGTGTTTTCCCAACATGTATCAACCTGTGTTCTAAAATCTTGAAATGAAGATTGCATTTTGGCTGCCAGTTATTAAATATGTGACCCTAGCTGACATGAATTAATCTTTTTTTTTAAATTTTTTTTTTTAATCCATGCCTTGGAGTCTACCACAGCTGACACAGTTAATGCTGCCATCTTAATGATGCCTTTTTTGAAGAAGTCCCACCTTACTTTTTTTTGTGTGTGTGTTTTTGTTGGGTTTTTTTTTTTCAATTTCTTTTAAATGGCAGTTGGAGGAAGGAAGGAAGGAAGGAATTCTGTTAAGAATTAAAATTTGTCCTTGAAACAATCGTGCTTTGACTCATGCCAACTGGAACTCTTCGTAACGACATTCTACTGACAAAATTACCCTTTATTTCAGTTCTGGGAGTGCTGTAAGACCATGAGTCAAGTCCACAGGAGTCTGCATCTGGCTGATGCAGTTTGTGTCCTAGGGTGCTGATGCTCATGGACACCCTGTGCCGTTCATCTCCTTGTAATTTATATAATTGGCAGCATGTGGAGCAGATCGGAAATGGTGGCCTTGGAAATGTTCCTTAATCAGGAACTTGTCTAATAAACACATGGACTGCACTGAGCAGCAACTGCTACTCTCTTTGTTCAGTCATTAGGGGAACTTCTCAATGTTTCTGTCATAGCAGAAGTCAGTTCAGCCTTGCCTTGCCTTCTTCAGCATCTTCAAGGATTTGCTCACTAAGCTGGAAGGGCCCAGAGATGGCTTAAAGCAGTTCCTGTTCCACAGACCCCATGTCTGCATGTCAGAGCTGGCTTCAGTCTGGGCTTGAGGGGAACGCTCAGATTCTTTCCCTGGCACTTGAGTTCCTTTACTGCTCCCAAATCTGGGTCTGCCCTGCCTGAATTTAAAGAAGAGAGCATTTTATTTTCTTACTTAGGAATGTTAAGCTTCTCTTCTGGGAGGAAATGGAGGAATTTCCTATCACTTATCTTTGGATATCTAAGTGAGAACCTGTACATACTGTAGGTAGAGCCTCAGAGTATGTGAGATTCTGGTTTTCAGGAGGCTCTGTTGAGTGCCTGTCAGCCAGGATTTCAGCTGAGCAAATGTCCTGGCTGTCCTGCGTTCCTGGTGAAGGCTACACCTCTTCCATGTGTAAAAACCTGGAACTGAAGCAGAGGGAGATGCAGCCCAGGTTATGGTTATTGGCCTCTGGGCTGTGGGTGCACATTGCTGGCTCAGGTTGAGCTTCTTGTTTACCAGCACCCCAAGTCCTTCTCCTCAGGGCTGCTCTCCATCCATTCTCTGTATTTGTGCTTGGGGTTGCCCTGACCCAGGTGTAAGACCTTGCACCAGGTAACGTCAGCTCACTGGACCGATGCTCGGCTTTTGGTGCCTCTCGGCTTGCTCAGCTCAGCAAGGCTCTCTGCAGCCCTTGCAGGGAAGCAGCAGTTTGAGTGTTCTGGGCCAGAGCCGGTGCCCTCTGTGTCTGAAGTTGCCTACAGAGCTGGCCACTGCCGTGTGCCTTTGCGTGCCTACTCAGGACTGTGGCAAGTGCCCATTTTTAGGTAGAACTCGTGTCCCAGAAGCCTCCTAGCCTCGAGCAGGTGTAGGCGCGTTGTCACGAGTGACCGAGCGGTGTTTCTGGCTTCCTTTGTATCACAGCGTTCCCAGACACACCCTTCCAACTCCTCAACTCCTGGAAATACATCCTGAGTTTGTCTCCTTCAGGCAAAAGGGGAGCCAGTTCTGTTCCTCACCATCCCAAATGGACAGGGATTGATCAGGGAGCGTGGGCAGGGAGAGCTCTCGCTTAGTCCTGCTCGGGCAGTTCGGTGTTGATGAAATAACTCATGATTGCCCAAAGCAGAGAAGATGGCTGCAGTTGAGGCTGTGTTTCTAGGAGAGCCTGGGCTTCGTGTCATTGCTGTGGTGAACAGGATACAGAGCACTGGTGTACACAGAGCAGTACCACGTCTTCCCCTCACCCAGGTGGCCACGCTCATGACACACGCTGCCTCCTTCTCCCCTTTGACATCTGATGTCTTTTTATTTGTTACTTTTTCCTCAGCTGGGCTGATGGCACAAGTTTTGTGACAGGACTGCACAGCTTGGGGGTTAAGGGGCTTTTCTGAGATAAGTCAGTGGGCTGAGGACCCCTTGGGGAAAGAAAGGGATGTGGAAAGTGCAGGTCAGAGCTGTAGCACTATCCTAGAGCGGTGGGTAAAGCAGAGCTGCATTGGTGCCACGTCAGAAGGTGCGCACCGGGACGGAGGAGGCTCCTCTCTGGGCAGGAGTTAGGATTAATTAACTAAGGAATAGTTAATTAATTCGTTAATTAATTAATTAGTTAATTAGTCCTAAACAACCACGTGGTTGTCAGATCTGAGTTGCTTCCCGATGTGTCCAGAAGCAGACTTCTGGGCATAAAGTGTCTGTAATGTTAAAACTCAGTCCTCTAGAAGTTACCCATCTCCAGGCTTTGATAACGTGCCATGAAGATCTGATGGTGGATATGGGGCCTGCAGGTACTTAGAACTTTGAATATATGGTCAGGGTTTTACAGAACCCCACTGCAAAGCCTGTGTGCAATCTCTAAGGTGGAATTAGTCACCAGCAATTGGGAAATGAGAGCCCATGTTCTTGGTCATGGGTGTGCACTGGTGTTTAGCTCGTTGCTGAGCTGCAGTGGATTGCCCTCCTGTGTCATCAGACTGATTCGAGCTCTGTGTTGCAATTCAGTGAAGAGCTCTGGGTCAGCCAGCCCTCTTCCCAAGCTGGATGGGAGTGCAAATTACACATTTTTACTGTAGTGGGAGAAGTTTATCAGCCTGTGCTTACTCTCTGTCTCTGTTGTGACACAAAATTTTGTGTTAGAATAAATACAGGGAGCTCTTGTTAACCAGGTCAGAGATAAGACACGATGTGGTGTTTGCTAAATCTTAGCTCTGCACTGCTTGACCAGCAACTTTGGTAGGAAGCACCTTCCTGAATCGGTCACGTTCCTCACAGCAGTTGCTGTCGAAATGTGAATTGCTAGAGAGATTAAGAAAACTTGTGTCCTGTTAGCTTAAAGAAAAGAAGTACCTGCAGCTGTTGTAATTACAGTTTAACTTGGATACCCTGGTAGCATATTCCTGAGCTGAAATGGGATTTATGTCTATGTGGATGCAAATTTTAAACTCTGCAGTGATTTCAGTCATGTAGAATTACTCCCTAAAATATCAGGGTGCACCTTTAACTTGATATGCTGAAAAATTTTCCTCCCTCTCATATAAAACCAGTGCCACTTACTCAATACAATTAAAAATCTTTCATCCCACCACAAAGGGCAATTCACCTGCAAAAGGTAATTTCCACAACAGGGGTTCTCGCAGTTGGTGGCACTTGCACTACCGAAACAGTGAGGCTTGTCCTGGGTACAGGGACAGCAGAATCTGGCTGTAGGTTAGAGAAATCATTGTGTATTTGAGAAGTGAAGGATAGATTCCTCAGTGATTTGTATATCAATGTCTATAATTGCTGATAAAGTTTTAAATTGGCTCTTGAATGTGAAAAGTCAAAGAAAGCAGTAGGAATTGCTTTTAGTGGAACACCGTTATCTTTACAGCATAGAATTGGTATGAAGATACAGTCAGTTAAACCTTGCTACAGGTGGAAACGTGGCAGAGGGTGGTGACATTAGAATTTTTTTTTTCTAGGGTTTTTTTAATTCTCTTCGGACCGAGCTGACTGACTACCCTGAGATAAGTATTATCAACATATGCCCAGGGCCTGTGCAGTCTAAGATCATACAAAATGTCTTCACAGAGAATCTTGCCAAGGTAAGGCCTCAGTTCTGTTGTGATAAACCCAACTTTTGCTGCAGGCTTAGTGATCCTTTTGTGGCTTTCTTTGCTTTTTCTCCTCCTAGCAAACACTAACCTCATCTTCTTACCAAGAAATGCTTTGATTGCTGCCGAACTCTGTGCAATTCTTTGTGGTATCCAGTCTATATCAAATGAAAATCAAGTTTATTCCAACACATACAATCCAAGTCTAGTAAAATTTACTGTACAGCCACCCTGCTGCAGTTTTGGGGAAAAGGCCAGGATTTTCTGGACACAGTTCTGCATGCAGAATACTGTCCTTTCTGCACAGGTAGCTCTTTGTTTGCCTTAGTCACGATGTCCCCCGGTCAGTTGACGCTGTTGTTGGCAAAGCCGCTGCGGTCAGCTGACGTGAGGCACGCATTCTTTTGCTGTTAGTGATTGTTCAAGGAGAAAAAGCAAAACCTTCCAACTGCACAATCGCTTTCAGTAAAGGCTGTCTAATAAAGAACTGGGAAAAATTGCTACTGCGATACATCAAAATGTAATCTGTCCTAAATTCAGTCAGTTTAAAGCTCAGGATAACCCACCAGTGAGGGGGGAGAGGTGGGGGGGGAATTTTCCATTGTTCAATTGAATTCTGAAAGGATTTTTGGCTTGCAAAACTTCATAGTTCTCTGAAAGAAAAGATGGACTTTTGGAGCAATCTGGAAAGCCTGCAAAGCAAATTCCTCAGATTTCAGCATGGCAAAAGACCTAGGAGGAACATCAAATCTAGACCAGGACTGCTTTTGCCCTGGGAAATAGAAGAACAGATTGACAGAGCAGTTTTGTTCCTGCTGGAGCGAAATGTATATAAATTCCCAGGGCTGGGGATTGCCTTCACTAAGCGATATGTGCTGACAAGATTGAGACACCTTAAGCCTGTTGCTCTTCTCGTTTGAGACCCAGCAGGAATACTCCAGTTAGTGGGGAACATGGCCTCACCTGCTAACTCGGTTACTAAGTGACTTGGAGCACATAATGGGGCAGGCAGCTGGGAACAGGACAGTTGCTGTTTCTCAGAGCCCTCGGTTGCAGAGCAGGTAGGCTGTGCTGACAGGTAAAGCAGGAGCCATGCTGAAGCAGGACAGAGTTTGGAGATCCAGGTTTTTAACCTTTGACCCATCAATCAAGGCATCAATAAACAGGGTGGTTATTTAAGCATGTGTGCTAAAGGAAGGTGGTAACTGTTCCCACCCTGAAAACTAGAGGAGAGTGAGGGATGGGGTCCCCAGCCCCAGTGTTCCCTGGGCACACTGGAAGGAGGGTGCCTGTTGCACAGAGCCTGGAGCCCAGTTCTAATCCCTCCTTGCTCACTTTCCCCTCCAGTCCCTGGAGAACAGTGGTGACCAGTCCCACAAGATGCCCACTGACCGCTGTGTCCGGCTCACCCTGGTGAGCACGGCCAACGACCTGAAGGAGGCTTGGATCAGCGACCACCCCTACCTGGCCGTTTGCTACCTGTGGCAGTACGCACCCACCTGGGCTTGGTGGCTGATGAACAGGATGGGCAAGAGGAGGATACAGAACTTTAAGAGCGGAGTGGTAAGTGTATTCCTCTCTCCTCTGCTCGTTTGCTTTTTTCTTTTTTGACTCTGCTGACAGACTCTTTAGCCACAGGAATGTCAGGATTGCATTTTGGATCTGTTTCCTTCTTCCCTCCTCGTTTCCCTAGCAGCTGATGCCAGGCCAGGCTCCAGAGCCGCTCGCCTGGCAGTCTAGAATTACCGCAGCGTGGTCAGAGCACGGCGAGGTCAGTGCATCGTGGAGTGCCAAGGGGCTTGCTCTGATCTCCAGCACATGTGCTGCAAGTTCAGGTGTCACCATTAATGCAGAGCTGAGCTAGAGGTCACTGGCATAAGTAATTTAACACAATTTGGAATCAAGATTGTTGCTCCCTTTGCTGTGGTCAGTTTTTATATCAGGCTCATACTCCAAGCACCTCCCAGAAGCACATGAAGCGACACGACCGTCTGTCAGGGCTCCTCACTCACAGGTGCACCCCTGAAGCCAGGTGTGCAGGGCAGTGTTCTGTGCTTGCAGTCCTGCTTGGTGGATGGTGCTTTTCTTACTGTGTTTTTGTTGAACTTGGCACAAAAAAACCCCCATGTCAAAGTACTTCAAAAGCAGGAAATGCAAAAATAAGGGTGGCACTTACAACTTCCTACTGCCACACGTAACTGCCCGCTGGCACAAGCTGTGTCCAGCAAAACAAGAGGGCGAAGGACTTAAATCAGGGGGGGAAATACTGATTTCATGTACTCTCACTGCAGGATGCTGATGCCTCTTACTCAAGAAAGAAGAAATAAGGACGAACATGTACAAAGTCCTGCTCGTGCTAAGGCTGAGAAACTTTTTTCATATTGCATGACTGCAAAAAAAGCTTTTTTTATCTGTTGTACCTTTGTCATCATGTATCTTGACAAATCAATCGGGCTGTGTACACACTTGACTAAATAAAAATCTCTTTCTAAACATACCTGGTTCATGTCACACTCCCAAGAGCTGGATTTTTAAACTTGCAGGAATGGAGACAGAAGAGGCCAGGCAGTATTTTGTTTTTCTGCTGCTATGACATTGGCAAATAGTTGGTCAGCAGACTAAGAATTATATACCCCCAGGATCATGTTTCCCTCACTTCAATTCCTAATGAACCTTGAGCAAAATAAACCCACAAGTAGAAGCTTGTGGAATAAAGGGTCAGGAGGTAGAGTCTGTGTTTGGGAAGGGTTCCTTTGGGAAAAGGAGATGCTGTTTCATCCTTGCTGTACAGGTGCTCTGAGAGCAAAATGTGTATTTAGGGCTAAATCCCGTCACTTCTGGCACAACATTTAGAAGTATTGAATCTGTAGGTCTCTTAACACCCCTGCAGAGTCCACAGCCCTCAGTCTTCTGGGTGGTTTGTAAAGGCTGAGGACAGGGCAGTGTCTAGAGAAGCAGTGGGGATGGTGTCACTGTAACCCCTGTCGCTGGCAGGACTCAGCCTCGCTCTGAACCCGGCACATGTTAAATCTACAGAGCATCAGGGAGAGAGGAGCAGGGAAAGTTCCTCCAGAAACAAGAGGGGGCACAGAATTAGTGAGGTATCTGCTTCACAGCAGCTTGCTTCCAGCCAAGACAGCAGTGCTAGTGGCAGGGCTGAACGAGGGCGGACGTTGCATTACAGGCGATTCAAGCACGAAATACAAGCCGAGTTCCCAGCTTGGTCAGGCACAGCCCCTTCCACACAGCGCAGGGACCAGTTGCAGCAGTACTGGTGTGTACTGGACAATAACAGCCCACAGGAACTGAGGATTTTAAAGCATTTTAAAGCAGTTGGACCCTTAGCTAACAGTACCTCTGCAGTGGTCACTCACCTGTACCTGCAGGCTTGGTGACAAAGGCCTCAGAAACGTTTGGACGTACCTCAGGCCACACACTATGCAGGTAAGAAAAATTCTTACTTCTAGCAACTGGGTGGTAACAAAAGAATAACAACCCATTTATAATTTAGTGCAACTTTCCAACCATAGCAAAAAATAAGTCCAGAGTGATGTTTTTAACATGACATTTAACAAAGATTATTAAAAAAAAAAAAGAAAAAAGACTGCTCAGATGCTGTCAGGTGTCTGGTCCCACACTGTGCTGGAAGAAGGGAAGGTTCATTTCTCTCCCTGCCACACCAGTTCCTGTGCTGTGGTTTGTGAAATGTGCCCAAGAGGCAGCACTAGGTCTGCACGACAAAAATACAGCACCTCTTAACGCAACACACATGCAGATGATGTTCACAGGATGCTGTAGCTGCCATCCCCTCATCCACAGGAGATCTGGCAGTACTGCACACAGCAGAAAGCTCTCAGCTTGCAGACAGGTTTCTCTGCTTTTCCTCTACCAAAAATGTTTCTTTGTGCTCAGTTTGCTTCTCTTGCTTGAGCTAAGGACAGTTGCTGCTAGACAAGTAAACACAGACCCACCTTCATGGACTGTGCTATTGCCACCACCAGCACGAGAAAGAGCAACGTGGAAGGAGTGACAGCAGAGATGGCAGCAGCCAGGTGGTGACAAAATGACCTCTTTCAGGAAGGAAGCTGGTGCTCAAGGAAAATGCCAAAAGCAGAAACATTCCAAAAAGGACAAAGCATTTGCCATCCAAAAACTTCACTTTCCTAACACTTTGTTCCATTAAACTGATTCCTGTTGCTTTATGGTACCTGAATGGGACAGAAGCAGTCTCCAGGACTTACTCTTTTTGGTAAAGGCTCTAATAAGAGGGTAAATACTCTCTATTAAGGATTTTAAACACTTTAAAACTCATCTCATTAAGTAAAGGTTCTCCAAAGCCATAATGAAGGTGTCTTATGCTTACCTTTGTGTGATTATTTATAGTAATACATCACCACCTTCCAAAACCCAGCTCTGTTCCAGCTAAAAGCCAGCACAACCATCTGTATAGCAAGTAGGTGTTGATAAGAATTAAGTAAAGCTGATTTACACAACTGGGTAGAAAACACAGAGCAGTTCTCACAGGTCACACAGGAAAATGGTGGAGGATCTTGTCATAAGCTCAGTCCTAGATACTCAGTCCAGTACTGGCATTCCATCGGCAATCCGAACAGCAGCTGCAGACAAGACCAGGCTGGAAGGTGCTCCAAATTCCTGATAAATCAGAGAAATGCTTCCAAACAAGCAGGACACAACACAACACGCCTCACCCGGGCACTCACCTGCACAGATGTGTGATACAGAACAAGAGGCTGTAACTTGTGTTTCTGCCAGAAAAATCAGAATCTAAAGAGAGTTGCAGAAAACCATAACTGTTGCAAACACACTGGCCAAGTGCCAGCTGTCCCAGTACATTAATGCATGAGGGGCTGTAGGACACTGCCTGTGACAGCGGGGACAGGATGTTACAGCGCGCGAGAGCCCAACTCCACGTTCCTGCGCGCAACCAGGCATCCTGCAGGTTGCTGATTCTGTTCCTCCGTCTGGCAGCGGTGGGGATGGCTGCTGGAACACCAGGGCCAGGTACCAGCAACACTCTCCAAGAAGGCTGGGTACCAGAGGGAGAGAACCAGAGAAACACAGGAGAAAAGGAGCACAGTGCTCTTGTTTCTCAACTAGTTTATTCAGTTTACAGAAGACAAAGAACGAGGGCAGAAATTATAACCATCTTCAAATAACAGACTGCTGCTGCAAAAGTAATTGAATTTTCTGTGACCATACAGAAGACAAGTAGTGAGAGGTTTACAGTGAGGCAGGGAGGGTTAATTAGATTTATGGAAAAAACCCAACTTGCCAACTGCTGCAAGAACAGCAGAGAACTGGAGCGGACTGCTTGATGAGCTCATTGATATTTCTGGTACTGACAGTTTGAAATCGGATTAAACATTTGCCAGGAGTGGTTCCTTTTGAGAGGGAGCTGAAATAGGTGCTATCAAAAAGCCCCTTCCAGATCAGTTTCCATGAGTCTGTATTTCCAAATACAGATCACAGCCAAGCAAGGTGATTTTGGGCTGTTGGCACTTTGCTATTTATGCTCCTATAGACTAAAAAAAACCAACCCACCACCTAAAAGCTGCTCCCATTAATGTTCTGTGTGAACCTCACCCTGCACGCTACCCCATGGAGTTTGAAAGGTGTTTCCTTACCACTTCGGAATTTCACTACAAGGTCTGTGTATTTCTTTAAAATCATTTATGGTCAGTGATCAAAAGAAACTGCTGATAGCCAACTACACACTACACAGGCCTGTGACAAATTTTATCTGATACAAAAAGGTCTGAAAAAGTGAGGAGTAGAAGTAATAAACATGCTCTAAATTACACAACCAATGCTGGGTGTTCTAAACCAGTATTAATTGATTCAGCAGATCTGATTTAAATTGATTCCACAGGTTAAAGACAAATCTCCACCCTGCTCAGCACAAGCCAGCAGTAACTACACCGTTAACTACTGATCTGCAGAGAAAACATTGATATGCTAATGACTGGTGGTAACGAACAGGATTAACAAACCACTGGAGAGATGACCCAGACTTGTTTTCAAGGAGACCTGTGATATCACAAACCAATTGCCAAATTCTGTTCTAACCTCTGTAAGGCTAACAAAAAAATTGAATTACTTCTGGCACAGACAGCTGGATTTCTGCCTCCCCCATCATCAGGCTCTCACTGTATTTGTGGAAGACTGGCTAGTGATGTGGACACAGGTTGCAAACAACAACATATATACATATTAAAAACATATGGATAGTGGAAGAAGAAGATAAAATTAATCCACTTGGACTTAAATTCCTTCTCTCTTCCAACTACACATTTACTTCTTTCATCAGTAGGTCACACGGGTTATGAATGTGTCAGAATGCACATTGCTTCATGGAAATTCTCTCTGCCCCCAAAAGAAATACTTTGGTAAAAATCATCCCTTACAACTCTGTTAAAGCATAGCTGAGAACTTACTACAACTAAGGGAGATCAGTGAAAGTTGTATATTAAAACAAATGCTAAAACTGAACTCAGTCCAATATAAAATGGCCAGAATTAAAAAAAAATTTAAAAAATCATATAAATAGTGATAGGTTCACTTTGGTGACCAACTCTGTGGTTGATGGTACTACAGTGAGCTGTAACCTGTCAGTGCAAGTCACCTGTCCAAGGGAAAAAATAACTTAAAAAAAATCAGAATGCACCAAAAATGGTTAATGATCAGAATTATGCTGCTCTCCTCCAAACTGGAGAAGAGAATTTCAGCATCTCCTGGCTCGTCAGCCGCACAGGCAATGGTGTCTCACATGTTCCAGCAGCAAGAAAACAGTTCAAAGCTTCCTGCCTGCTGAAGGCTCTGCCTAGCACCACTTCTGTGCACACTGTGTACGCTGGCACTGCCAGCCAACGCCATCTTGAGAGTAAAACCTTATTTGTAGCGTAGAAACGTAGCATGAACATTCGATTCCCAACATGCAGATGGAAAATACCAAATAATAATAATAATAATTAATAATAAAAAAGCGCTCCAGACGCCCTAGAACAGAGGCAGGTGCAGAAGTTCGGATGAGTACACGGGGTAGCCGAGGGGCGGGTCGGCAGCCTGCACAGTGAGGTTTCGCAGGAGGACGGGGTGCGCCTGGATGCTGTAGCGTTCCTCGTCGTCGTTCGTGGCGTACAGCAGCTCCCAGGACAGGTTTGCCCACTGACCTCGGACAGCTTCGTCATTCAGTTTCCCCACTTGCACTAACAGTTCCTGAAGAGTGAGGACTCGCCCGGTGTAAATTCCCTTTAAGGACAAAGAGATCAAAATATTCAGTACATTCTCTGGGCATTTTGGTTACAAAGCCCTAAATCAAGCTTTGGGGCTACATGCTATGAGTACTGTCCCTTTAAAAACAGCAAAGTGTATAAACTAGTCTCCTTGGTTCAGTTTTTCCATCTAGGAAGATAGTCAGGAAATACTGCTGCATCTGAAGAACAATGCCGTGTGATCTGCAACAACACTGATGTCAGCTCCTGTCTAGGACAAACACAATTGGGTTGCACGGCCTTCATGTTTGGGAACACAATTAAAAAGGAAAAAAAAAGGCAGTCTAAAAGAAAACCAAACTCTGACCATGCTTACTAGTAATTTTTCTTCTTACCATGTTTGGGTCATGCCCCAGTGAAAAAAGGTATGGCTTCTCCTGAAGAATTGCTTGCTGCCACTCAAGATCTGATACCAGTCCAATGTACCAATCATTTTCATATTCTTCCAGATAATTAACCAGCTCTTTGAAGTTCTCAACTGGACCCAGGCTTGCTTTGTCAACCATAAGCTTAAAAGTGTATCTGAAAGGTACAAAAAGCCGTACAGTAAGTAGTGCAGCGAAAGGCAGGAGGAAGAAAGCCTCTGCGAGCTGGAAGAGGCAGAGAGGCACCATCAAATGTTATCAAGCACCAGCAACTCTGTAAGTTACTGCTCGTCAACTGAGTCACTGGAAGGTAGCAGGGGTAAGCTTTTAGCTCACCCAGATGTGAAACATATTAACTTAAACATCTTCCATTCCCCTCAAACACTGTTACTGCTGCCTGATAATGGAAAGTGCCAAACGTGTAACTCCAGCACAGTGCTCTTAGATCGTGGGGACAATGGAAATGGGTTGTTTTTTCCCTACTTAACACAGTGGATTTCCAGTGCTGGAGGCAGCTGCTGTGGGCAAGGGAAGAAGGAAGCAATCTCTGTATCCCAGTCTTTGCTGCCTGGGGTTACAGGCAATATTTGTGCAGGAAGCAGCTACAAATATATTTAAGTGATATGGTTTTAATGTTAACTACTCTTACTGAAGTGATCTTTACTGATCACTTTACTGATGTACTTACTCTCTGCATAATTTTTATAGTCTGAGGGAATATTTTTCTTTTACCTGAATGCTTTCAACGCAAGCTGGAATAGCTCTGGTTTGCTGGTGAGCCAGTCCAAACCAACAGACCATGGAATCCCCCCCGTGTACGCTCTGAACACATGGCTCGGGGCAGGCACGCTGTTATCCAGTCCAAACAGACCAAAACAACACGACAATACTCCATGGATGTACAAGTCTTTCAAAGCTTTATCTCTCAGAAGGTCTTCAGTTAAATTTGAAGGCTTTTCCTTCAGATGAAAAAAGTCCAGTTGACTCAAAATGAAGCGGTACCATTCTTCGGGAAACCTCTGCCTCATTTCACTGACTTTGGAAGAAGGCACTGGGGCTGTTCTCCATTCTTCAGGGATGCTCAACAGCTCTGAGTAAGAGCAACTAAACTCAACCTGAGGTAAAACTTCCTGCTGTTTCCCTTTGTCCACAGCGGGGAGTCCAAGCACAACAGTTCTGTGTAATTTATCTTCTGGTGACATTTCTTGTGAGACATCTTGACTCTGAATTTCTACAGACCCTGGAATAGACAGAGGTACTTTTGGTGTCGTTCCCAACTGTCCAGGTTCTTTTCTGTCTTTCACTCTGCCACTGGGTTCAAGATCAAAAATGTCACTATCATCAGTGCAGTCCTCAATTGTATCAACACTGAAGCTGTCCTCTTCCCTCAGCGCCCTGGACCTTTCTACTGCACCGCTACGCTGATTCTCTGGAACTGATCCTTTTGTGTTCTTGTCGCCATTGCCTGGCCTTTCCCATGTTTTTGATTTCTTATAACAATACTGCACTAGCATCCATACAAGCACTTTAATGAAATCATCTTTCAGATGCTTTAAATTCTCATGAGAGTCAATTATTCCAGATAACACATTTCTGGCATCGGAATACAGCCGCACAGGTAGAACAGTACAAGGAGTCAAAATGTGTCCAAAATGGTGATTAGGAGAGAGAATCTTTGTGTGCTCCTGATGTTCAAAGGCCATTTCAAAAATTTCATCAACTTTGTGAGCTTCAGCAGCATGACAGGATGTTTCCTGCAATTCTAGCCCCTAAAGAATAAATGAAAACAATTTAGTTTTATTCTTCACCAGTACAAGTCTTTAAATGCTAGCAAGCTGTTTGCTTGCAACAATTTTATTTCTGGGCAAATAAAGATATGTTGCATTGTCAATATTTCCACAACTGAACCTACAAATCTAACTAGAGATAATAGTAATAGCAAAGCACTCACTACAGTATTAGACACAGATCAATGTCTTAAAAAAAGAAAGCTTTGCCTCATACAGATCTTCTTATTAGCCAGCTTATTAAAGATGTTGTATCACAAGCTAGATGATAAAAAATTTCACATCTGCTAAAGCACATCAGTTGCAAGACCAGTTAACATGGCAATAACACTCATCTTAAAAAATTGCCTGTAAAATCAGGTAAATTTGTTACAGTGTTGAAATGTGACACAGCAACATGTTTACATCATTTCAGAACATTAACGTGTCAGGCCTCAGCACGCAGTTACCTTAATGTTCACACCACAGTAAGTGAAGCCTTTCTCCAGCACCAATATCCACATCAGCCTGTCCTGAAAACGGCACAAGTAATGGGATCCAGGTAGAGAGAGACCTAGACAAGAAAAAACAAAACAAAAAACTATGGTATTACTGTGGCATTATACTGATAAAAACCTTTTCTACGTGCCAACTGAGGAATTCATCTGCAAACACAAAGTATTTCTGCATCAACACCAAAATCAGTTCAAACTAGCTAACTAACTAATTCTAGTACTCTAGAATCTTAAAGGAACTAGCTGAAAGCCACATCTTGAAACTGCAGTGCTGTCTTTGAAAAAGCTGTGGAAAACTGGGAAACCCTCACAGAACTGCAGGACTACAGGATTCAGACTCAACAGGGTTAAGCAACCCCACCCTTAAGTCCCTTCTAGACACAACTTTCATGATTAAAGATCATCTACGGCTGTATTTCCAAATGAGATCTCACCTGGAGATCTAAAGTTCTTACAATTGCTGAATAGATCAAAGAACCATCATCTCACACCTGAGTATCTAAAATGGCCATATTTGCTGTGGAGTACAAAAAAAGTTTATTTGTTATGGGAGGAATAAGAGTCTAACTCAGTAGGATTTTCTACCTACACTACCAGTCCCTAAATTGACTTGTCTGTATTCCAGAACAATTAGAAAACATCTCTTAGGATGCAAAATCCAAAGTGTAAATGATTCTGATCAACAGTTATAATATCACATCCATTTTATAGGTACATAAATAGAGGCAGAAAAAGATCTACATTTGCATGTGCACTTGCTCATCTCTAAGGATTTGTGAATCAGTATCATACACATTGAACACTAACAGCAGATAAAGTAGAAATCATCTGTAGTCTTTCTGAAGTGTGGGTGTGGGGGTGGTGGGGGTGTGGGGGAATAGATCTGATCCCACTGTCTTAAGCTTGACATCACCAAAAATGCAGCCACACAAAATAAAACTGGAATTTGAAAACCAAGTCCTGAACAACTTCAGATCACCCATCAAAGTAATTACTACCCAAAAATCCCACAATCTGGCTCTCACTGCAAAAAGTAGATGACACCTGTGTTCAAAAAAAGGGTATTTTTACCTCTCTTCTACCTATTTCAATAAAAAGTGCAATGCCAAACTTGCTAGCAACTGGTGGTTATGCTGCATTTCTTTTAATTTATAGCCTTCTGTCAACTTCTCCAGTACAATGGTGCTGTTCTTAGGCGTAACATTTGCTGCCAGTTTATGACCTGCTTCTGCTCTCACTCACTTGCACAGAGAGTTTTAGTTTTAGAATGTTGTAAGATGAAATCAGTGAAACCAACCATTAAGCTGTAGTTAAAATTTAAGTAACCTCTTCTATCCCACTGAGCTAATTAAGTGCATTTTCTTGCTAACATTTTGCAAAGGTTTTAATTCTTTTCTAGCTGGCTGTTAAAGCTACTAAAACTCCTTTACACAGAAAAAAGTATGGTTTTAAATTAAAATAGAGACACACAAAGTGGTACCTCTTCATTTTGAGCTCATCTGAGAACACCACATTTTTTCTTGCTTGAAGACATTAATTCACAGATTTTCCCATTAAAGAGGAGACTTTTCCCCCCCCCTCAAGACTAGTGTTTTAAATTATTTAATCTGAGGCATGCATGCCACCACAGTCATGACAGCAATGGGGAAATATATATTAAAAATATGTACAGAGATAAAACAGATAGATAGAACAGATATACATTATATAACTATATAGAACAAAGTCTCTGAATTCTGGTTTTGAGCAACCTGGTCTAGTGGAAGGTGTCCCTGCTGATGGCAGGGGGGTTGGAACTGGGTGAGCTTTCCAGTTCCCAACCCAAACCAGTCTGTGATTCTATATTTACTATATGTGTCAAGCATACACAGACTGACACAGCAGACAAACTGAAGTGTCTTTCTTCTTTAGAGGAAAAAAAGCTTCTTAGTTTTATTTTTTTAATTCCTCTCTCTACACCAGTACTTAAAAAGTGCAGCAAATGTTTCCTAGTAAAGCACTTGCATATTGTCTTCAGAAAAGTGTGATTAACTTCCACTGTCTTTAAATATTAGTCCATTTTTTCTAGTCATAAGCCATTTCTGAAGAGGCTTATGTATTTGCCTCTTGTCTGAGGACAATGATCTTTTGATTATTAACAAAGACTATTTCTCAAGAAAAGGAGCTTGCAATTTGAACAGTTGTTCTGTCTCCAGCTGGGAAAAAGACTCGGCATTTCTCCACCTCTGTTTATGTAATTCTGTGAAATACCCATCACGATGCCTCTCACAGAATTTAAAACCACAAGTCCTGTTACAACCCTACCCTCACTGCCTGCACAAGATATGACATTAAGTCTTATCAACTGGTTCTGTAACTGTTTACCACTAAGGCTATAACATATATTCTACAACCATCAAGTCCAGATTTACCATACCTAATTAACACAGCCAAATTAGCAAAGTCACCTTCTGGATCCTGAGTAACGGGACTGATGCAGCCAGACACATACATTCACAGAGAGCAGTTTGACACACCTTCTCTTCACTGAATGTCAAGAGAACTCAGTTTATTCCCTCCCATTAGGTGGGATGAATGCACACCATCCTTTTTTGTGCAGTATAAAAAGATTAGGAATGATACTGTTCCATCACCATTTAGTTTCTCCTTACTTTAAAGATAACAAACCAGAATTATTTTCTTACAAGAATGGAAGAAGTATGAGAAGGAGAGAAGTAACCACTTTTTCCTCAATTGAATTTCTAAATATCAGATTTAACCTATGCAGTGAAACATGGCTTGAATCAGATGCTATGATTCTCCTCTTCTCCAGCAAAATCATGCCTCCTAAAATGTTTAGCTACATTCCTTCACAGCATACCTACCCAGGCTCCCAGCTGCTAGTGCAGACTGCAGAGCAAGAGCCAGGCTTGGAACCATCTGCTGGTAGTACACAGTATCGGGGCAAACACAGGCTGTGGCACCCACAGGTCCTGGCCAGCTCCGGACAGGCCGCGGAAACCCAACCAAAAACACCGGCAGCGTGAAGAGCGGCAGCAGGGGAGAAGAAAGGAGAGCAGAGACGGCGATGAAGGTCAGCAGGATGGGGAAGAAAACGACATTGAGTGTGATCAAGGTGGCGGTGGATTTCCGACGCTGTTTTTTCTCTGTCCACGATGTCAGAAGAACAGCCATGGCAAACTGCAGCTTGGAGACAAACTGAAGCAGTCGATCCCGCAGGACACCAACCTGCCAGATACACACACCAAGCATGTTCATTTGAACCCTGCATCGTATTCAGCACTGCCAAAGCTGCCTTATCCACAATAACTTTAAGAAAATGAAGTGTGATTCTATTTGACTGGTATTAGAGTGTAAATCTTAGTACATAGTTTTTTAGTTTCTATTTGCTAGGTCCTGGACTCTATAATTCTCTACTAGGGCAGGGCAAGGAAACAAAGACTTTAAGTGACAATTATCTGCCTAAATTTACATCATGACAATTACCAGCAAGAGTCTGATTCCTGTGTCGAGGCTCCTGTTCCACCAGAGGTCTGGATTAAGCACCAACATTTGTGCTATTGACACAACCACTATGTCCAGTAGGGCATTTTCTGTGTTCTGCCACACCTAAAACAGACGTATGTTACACATACATTTCAAAATGCATTTATCTACCTCTGCTTTCATGACTTGGAATATTTCTTCCAAGTCACCTTAATACTTAAATCACATAGAAGATTATATCTTAGGCTAACACATTTAAAATTCAAATTACCATTCTAAATATTCTTGTGAATCCAATGCAAACAGACACAGAATGAAGATTGTGTAGCGAACGGTCTAGTGACAGGAACGCTATCATAGCGAACGGAGACACTGCAATTGAAACGAAAGAATAGTTTACTTCCTTTCAAAAACATAATTACAGTCTACAGAGGTAAGCAGTCTTATTGCAGAATGTAAATTTTAGTGTAAAACGAGAACTCTTCCCTTCATTATTACAAACTCCTCTTTGTATTACACTTCCAGGACATCAAACAGCATATTCACACTAATGGCCCAAGTTCCAAACATTTCTGTGATGCTTAGCTGTTACTTGCTATTTCTTCTCCTGTTGTTTGTTTCCCCAGGAGAATGGGAATACTCAAATAAGTGAAAATAAACATGAGAATAGCACTCATCAGTCCACTTCCCCAAACTGATGCATCTTTATGAAATTAAATAATTTAGACCAAACTTTGGTTCCCCCAAAGCAGACACCTTTCTCCCTAACCAACACAAAGGAGACTGTTCCTTTACCAGCAAGTTGCAAGAACCAAATATTTAGTCAGCTTGAAGACTCTCAACTCAATTTTATTTACAAGTACATTCTAAAAAAAAAAAAAATCTACAAGAGCCATTTTTTTCCAAAAATGAGTACTGATGTTATAACTAAACTCCTTTAAAAGGCCTTGCTTTCCGAGCTGGCCTTTTTAAAAGCTCAGCTTTTTAGGTTTACCCCTGAAAAAAAAACAAATAAAATCACTAATTGCTTCCAAATATTCTGAACCAGTAATTTTGACCTCAATGCACAATTTAGCAAAACATCAACAAATATTTCCAGCTACTTGTTTTTTTCTTAGTTTACTCATAGAATCTTGCACATACAGTAATTCTAGTGCCGTTTCAATCTTCCTACAAGCATCATCTAACAAACAACAGACAGTGCATATTCCTACCTAGTGTTAGTAAAATCCTCCTGACAACACCAACTTTCATTAGCCTTCTTTGCTTCTCCATGAACACAGTCACAGTCCTGATATCCTTTGGATAAAAAGGGTTTCGGAAGACTCCAAACAAGTACACTCTCTGAATCTCTCTAAGAATCCACATCATTATAAGCAATATGATCAGAATGTAACTGGCTATAGCCTGAGGACTGGCTTTGGAAAGTGATGAAAAGCCTGCAAATTGATGCAGCAGGCTAGCTTCTGTGAGAGCAAACGTCAAGACAGTCAAATAAAAAATACATTCCCTCCACCCAAATTGTATCCTAAGACCTCTGTGCATATTTTTAGATTTGCTGGAGGCTAAATGGCTGATCATGGTGTGTTTGAAGGCAAAACCAATCTCACTTAGGTTAAGACTCAGTATGAACCCAAATCCAGTCATGAAGAGGATCACACCGAGAGTGCTGCGAATGAAATACGATGCTAGTGCTGTCCCAGCAGAAATGAGAAACATTACTAATAACCTGTGAAGGAGAAAATAAAAAAGATTTGCTTGAAAAGAAAAAGGTTATAAGCAATATTGATATCTTTTACAATTATATAAACAACATTTACTTTGTGTTACTTGACATGGGTGAACCTCCTAGTCCAAACTCCAACAGTTGTTCCATTCCCCATAGAAAAAGTGCATCAAGTGGGGGCAGAATTCCCATTGCCCACAAGAACGGCAGAAAAAGAAAGATGATGTGCAAAATCTGGTTTGTCTGTTCTAGAATGGGTGTGTTGACAGCAAACCTGGATAAAAGAAGAAATGTATTTGACTTCTGTGAAGAAAGAGATAACTGATGTATGGGAATACTTTTTGTATACTACAGCAAATCCAGAAAAATAAACATCACATATTGAATCTAAAAATCCTCAACTAGTATCTTTTAAAAGGAAAAATAAGGACATGTGTTTATGCTAGGGGCAGTAATACACTAATCAGAACATTAGGACACAGGCTGATTTTTCATTCAAAAGATCTGAAGCCTTCAGATTATGCAGATGAGTCAAATGATGTAAGTATTCTAATTGTTTTGATACCGTTGTGATAATACACTCAAGAAATACTTGTGCAAAAGGAAGGTCTGCAAGCTCTAAGGCCTCAACCATTTAACTAAAAAAAAAAGTATATTTTTCAGAGTTAGAAAAGCAAAACTTTATGCAAGTCCAAGACCAAAGATGTAAGTGTTAACACTGATGGAACTGGCACGTTGCCCGTACACCAAGAGATAAACTCTCTTTGTGAATATAAAATGTTATTTTCTACATAAAAGTATTGCTATCTCCCTGTGAAAATGCAAAGATCAGTATTAGAAATCTCCATAAATTCTAAGCCATACATAGTTCATCAGCTAGCTAATTAACTTAAAGGTGGACTGCTAAGTTACTTGCTTTCTCTCTACTTCTTACTAAATAAATAAGGAAGCTTCAAAGGAATTTTGTCAGGAATTTAAAGAATGTCTGAGTTTTCTCTTCAGGAAATCAGAAGAATTTGGGATCCAAGATCACGTGTATAATTCCCATATCATAATTGAAGAGGCAACAAAAAAAAAATATTATCATTAACAAAGACACTTCCAAGTACAAAACTAGTAAAATCAAACATGCTTTTTTTAAAAAAAGCATTTAAAGTACCCTAACCATAAAATATGTACATGTGATAAAGTGATATAAATATCACCCGACAGGGAGAAATAATGCATAAAATAAATCTAAAAGCAGCTTGCTTCAAGAGATTCTACAAATACTTTAGCTAAGACACTCATCTCAAAAATGGAAATATAAAAGTCTCCTATTTGTAGACTGACATAGTTCTTTTTGTATTACAAAAGCTATTAAAAATTCAAGTTTAAAATCCATATAACAAAGATACAGCAACATTCACATTTGCTTATTCATTCATTAACACCAAATTCATGGTACTTTTTAACCTATAATTTAAAACCTTTTGCAATCATTTTGCAGAGATTAAATTAGAAAATATTCCAGACTGAAATCTGGATATAAATCCAGTGCCCCTGAAGTTTGCAGTGTTTAGATACATGATTCCAAGTTAGGAACATGTTTTTTGAAAACATATCCCTTAAAAGGATGCTGATGCAAATGTTCTCGTACAAAAATACTGAGATTTACAAGGTAGAAGACAAATTTAGCTGTCCCTTACTTAGAAAATGCTCTAACTGCTCTTCCTGATTTATGTGGAATGCTATAAAAATTTAAGAATGACCTTTTATGCACAGCATAGAGCCTTAATTTCTACCTTATTCTCACCTAGCTTCTTTCTTTGGAGTTCCTACAGTTGCTTAAAATCTCAACATAAATTTTCCTCAGAAGAATAATTCCATCTTTCTCATTATATTATATATATTCTATATAGAATAACCATTGCTTTAATTAGCTACATGCTGTATTATGTTTACCTGTGTGCAAGATCCACTGCAATAAAAACAAAAATGTAGAAAGGTCTCATCAGAGCAGTGATTTCGTAAGTATCCAGTGCTTGGAAAGTAGCTGTTTCGGTAGCTGTATTTATGATTAACGAATACTCTCCTATACAGATAGTCACCCACCCAAAGACAAAGATCATCACAGTTCCTCCAAGGTTGCTGTACAGTGAGGTTATTCTGTTTGGCAGCAAATACCAAGTTCCCAACCCACACAAGACCCCTGCCAGAAGGGAATGAAATACAGTGTTGATTATATACTTCTTGCCAGGAATAATAAATTTTACTGTCTCGGAACCTATACAGCTGGAAAATTCAAACTCATCTTCATCTGTTAGGGTATTCTGAATTTGCATTCTTTCTACTGTCACTGTTTTCTGTTTGGCATATAGATTTGTCATCTGAAGAATAAGTGCAGTAACAAACATCAGTCCTCCTGAAAGTGCTGCGGTATAGTAGTCTTTCATAAGGCCTAACTGGTACAAAAGTGTTCCTACTCCTCCCAAAACCCATGGTGTCAAGAAAAGAATAATCTGATTCACATATATGTAAGGAGGGGCACAATAGCCTAATTTAAACCGGGGACCTCCCAGCACAGTCTGTGGAAAGCGCTTCAAGAAGAACTCCTGTTTGTAATCATTCAGCAGAGGTACATCTGGACCCATTCTTATCATTCAGGAATGCTGGAGGAGTATCATTTTTCCTGGAAGAGAACAGAAAGAAAAAGACAGAATTACTGAATCTGGAACTCAAGATTGAACCAGGGAATTCTTTTGTCCTATTTTAATTTCACAAGTTATACTGGAATCCTGACATATTAGTGGTGTTACACATCGTGCTAAAGCACCCAAAAAATCTACTACAATGCAACTACCAAGCAAACACCTAAAATGGAAAAAGATGGTCTATTGCCAAATAAAGAATACGTGCATGATCTGACTGTGTAGGCAACAAACAAAACATAAAATCTGTTCTTGGGAGATGCTAAAATCAACTCATCTCCACACCAGAACACCTTCCAAAAACTGAAATTTCTTTTCCATCTGGTCTGATTCCAATCACATCCTGCCACAGACCTCTAATTCCAATTAATCCTGTTAAGGATCTCCATATACAATCATAAGAGTCAGTGATTTCAGTGAATAGACACACAGTCACACTGAGGTCCCTGTAAAAATCAAAGCCTTATGAAATAAACTAACTGCAAAAAAAATAAATATTAGTAGAAGCATTAAAATTTGTTTTCCATATCAGCATTTTTACTGCTATCCCTACACAGCCTTGTTGCAGAACAGGATCTCACTGTACCAAACACCACACAAGATGCAAAATAAACAGTTCACTTTCTGCTTCCTAAAACATATAAAATAAAAAAATAAACACAATACTTGTGAGTTGTAGGTGAATCAGCATGTATTCTTCTGTATATCAATGGAGAAAGCTGAAAAAAGGGAAAAAGATACCTGTAAACATTTACAATGAATCATCAAAGAGAAATCAGATAGGAATTCTCATTTAGAGAGGATCAGGCAATGCAGAAATAATGAATGTAAGAAGGTAACGGTGATATTCTGATATAATTTTATGCTACTAGTCATGACAGCAAGAATCCAGGAATGACAGGTAGAAATACTCAAGCTAAGAAACAGGGTGGAAAAACAGCACAAAAATGCAGTGCAAAACCACTTCATTAATAATGATTCTAAAAAAGAGACATCAGTGTGCATTAGGAGATGTGCAAGTACTGAAATTCTGACTTTGCTTCTAGTGGACCTGTACAATCTGATAAATACCTATTAGCCATCATTGCTGATATATTAAAAATGAAACACTCTGCTGCCCTGGAGTTTCCAAACTGCTGTGATCCCTTCTTTATACAATACCAAATGCTTCTGGGTGCTGCTGAGAACAACTGACTCCTTACATTTAAAGAGATTATCAATCACTCGACTGGAGGTAGATGCTGGTCATCACGGGATTAAGTTAGAAACAGTGCAAATAAGAGATTAAATGCCATTCATAAGCATTATCATGACTGGAAATTTGCTTTCAGGATCCCCTAAGTCAATACACTCCACTGTGAAAAGCAGGACCCCATAGGCTGCAACTCTCCATGTACACTGTGGATTTTAATTTTTTTTTAAAGTAAAAATTCCAAATTGTATTTTTTACACATAAGATACTGAAGATGGATTACTGAAAACATAGAGGGTTTTTTGGTCACACTATTTCAAGCCATTTAAAGTTTTCTTAAGGGAAGGAGAAGGCAGCAGTCAGTTTTAATGGAAAAGACACATCCTGACAATGGAGAGGGGAATTCATTGCAGTCAGCTCAGGAATTTCAAAATGTAACAGGGACACACCCAAAACCAAATTTCAAATGTGATAATAACAACAAAAAATAAAAAACCCCACAATTCAGCCAACCTTGTTTAGAGAAAGAAACACTGTTTAGAGGGCCAAATAGGCATGGAACTAAGTTGCTGTGAAAGTTACATGCAGTACAACATTTATATGCAGGCAAATGACAGAAGCAGAGTTTAAAAAGAAACGTAAAATGAAAAGGTGCCTAGTTTTCCTTGAAAAACAGTTTTTTGGCAGCTGTGTTTTTCTGCTCTAAGAACTATTTTTGTTTCAAGTTCTAGCCGCCATTTGTGTTTGCCAGTTTATGTTGCTAACAAAATGTTAACAAAACATTCCTATTACAGTTTCTGTGTAAACAATAGACATCTTTGTGTGAGCCACAGAAATCTACGCACATAAACAGTATAGTTCGACTTGGCTATACTCCAAAATGAGCCATAAAAAGATGGAAATTTATTTATAAATTAAAATCCCAGGATTTACGCTCACAAACTATAGAAAGGATATCCTCAACTATCCTCCCAGCTTCCAAAGAGTCAGGTAGCACATTAGGGCTCCAAAAAAGCACTCATGTGTGTCTCTTTATTTCTGTGCAAAGCCATAGCAACAAGACTCCACAGATCAGTGAGTGTTTACAGGACCTGGCTTCAATATACATTCCTAACATACAGGCCTGGCCTAACTTTGACAACTTGCCTGGTTACTCAAACAATCTGCACCACAACAGTTTGTCATCACCAGCAGGGATCCAGCGACTTTGATACTATCATAACAAGGATGGTAAAAGGACTTTTAACACCATAAAGTCATTTAACAAATTCCTCCCTGCGATATCCTCTCTGTGTCCTTATTACAAAAGAAAACAAAGCAAAGCAGGTGCCCCTGCTCATGGCAGGGGGGTTGGAACTAGATAATCTTTCAGGTCCCCTTCCAATCTATATCATTCAACAACTCTACGAAATCTTGCTCAAATTCAGACAGAAATTCACAGGAGGGCATGAATTTTTGTCTAAACAAACATGATCCTTCATGTCCACTGATGGTGGATCAGCTCAGTGCTGTTTGATTTCGAGCAGATTACAGAACACGTGTATGGCTCTCAGCCATCTAAACCACTAAGCATGAGGCTTAAAAATCCTTACCTCAGTGGTCTTCAAAGTCTTTTCACGCGAGATTAATGGTTATAAACCACCTGCTAGCACAGGAGGAAGAAACACCAGCATGGGAGGCACAGGGGAGCTGGGGACAGCCCCTGTCCAGGCAAATCCATACACACCCTGTGCCCACCTGTGTGCCTGAACACCCGCACCTCTACCCGCTCCATGGTCAAAGACTCAGCAGTGCTGCAGGTTGGCTTCCAACCCAGAAGCCAGAGAGGGCAGCCGGCGGGCCCTCTCCTCAACAGCACGGCTGCCATCCCCCAGTGAGACCGGGGACAAAGAGTTTTAGGCCAACGTGCTCCAGTTCTGGGAAGAGCATCCCAGGACCGCACTGGGAAGGTGCAGACCACCTTCTTCCCCAGACACCGCTGCACCTGACCAGATGGGCTCCGACCACAGCGCACAGACCTCTCTCTCGCCCCGATCTTCTGCAGGAACAGAAACAGTCAACCAAAGGGCCAAAAGCAAAACCCCTGCTGGTTTTGACTCCGGAGGGGACGGGGAGCCAGGCAGCCGCCGGGCCCGCCGAGGCACGGCCGATGGGCAGACCCAGGGGAGGGCAACGCCGGCCAGGCAGAGCCAGGCGGGACGCGCCACCGGCCACGAGGCCCCGGCGTCCCTGCCTGCTCCAGTGAAGAGCCCCGCGGCTCCCCGGCCGCTGCCAGCCCCGGGGTAAGCGGGCAGGTGGGTGCCTGCAGCCCTGAGGGGAAGGGCCGGGGCCGGCGAGAGGCAGCCGCGGTAAAAAGCCTCTGCGAGGCGGGCACCTACCTCTGGCCCGGGCTCGGAGCAGGTCAGGGGCTTTGCGGGGTGGGGGGAGAAGGGGAACGGGGCTGAGCCTGCGACGGGAGGAGGAAGGAGGATGGCGGAGCGCTCCCCCCTCCCGCCCCAAGGCCGCCCTGAGGGAGTGTGAACGGCGCAGGCCGCGGCCGGGCGCTCCTCCCCGCCGGCGGGGGCCCCTCCGCTGCTGCTGAGGTCGGCGGGGAGGGGAAGGTGGAGACGGCCGCTAAAGGCAGCGATGAGGCCCAGCCTCAATGCGGCGACCCCCTTCCTTCCCCGCCCTCTCTTCCCTCCCCTCGGCGGGCGCCGCCATTTTGCCCGTCTGAGGCAGCCGGTGGCGGACTGACGCGGCGGGGGTCCGCGCTGCTGCGGGAAATGGCCCCGGCCCGCGGGGCGCTGGCGGGGGGTTGCCCTGGGCCTCTTCTCGGTGGGGTTGGCCCCCACGGTAGGTTGGTTCCCCGAGCGTCCCAGCCCGCCCGCGCTTCCCTCAACAGGAGGGGCTTTCCCAGCTCCACTTTCCACACGGAACCATCGTCCTTCCGTGGTGCAGCGCGGTGTGAGGCATCTCTGTGGCCGTGGCCTGCCAGCGGCTTCCCGAAGTGAAGGAGAAAAGAGAAGGGTGAAGAAAACCCCTCGGCCCGCAGAGGAGCTGTGGCGAGGCGGGCGGCGGCTACCGGCAGTCGCCATCGCCAGCCCTCAGCCGGGCCTTGTGCCTCCGGGCGCTCCTCTGGCTGCCTCGGTCCCTGTCCCCCCTTCCAGCAGCGCAGCCTGTCGAGGCTGATCCCTCTGTAGCTGTTGAATTTGTCACCCAGACAGCTTTGGTTTCCTCAAGTTTCTTTCCAATCCTCTTGAGAGCTGGCATGGAAATGTCAGAGGTTGGCTTTTCGTGACGTTTGTTAGTCGTTTTTGTAATCTTCCCGTGTTAACAAAGGTGCAAAAGCAACCGAGTAAGTCTGTTTCTTTAATTATTACAACATGGACATTCAAAACACAACATTCTAGTAAAACATTTAGCACAAATACTCGGGCTGCAGCATGATACTAAAATATAAAGTACTCTTTAATAAAGTTTCCTCAATCTGGAAGTGTTAGTGGTCTTTGTTTATATATAACTGATTAAAGATGAGAAGGCTGGTTCTAGCCTCAGGTAGAGGAAAATGCATTCTCAGTTTTCTTCTAGGTTAAATAAACTTGAGGATTCACTGGCAAATTGAAATGTAAATCCAAATACCGCAATACTACTTACCACTTCAGATTGCACCCATTAAACACTGAGAATATTTACTAGAGTAAGCATACTTAATATAATTTATATCTAATAATACTAAAATGTATAACTCACTGTATTAATTAGAACAACCAGGGCATGCCTGTCAACCTTAATATCTGTGTTAGAATAATCACCATATAAATTCTTACGAACAGTTATATCCATTTTAATCTGAATCCCTAATTTAACACACAGGCACGTGCTTAGAATTTCAGATAAAGTATTTACTGTAATAAATTCTCATCAGAAGCTTCATAACCTTTTTGTGGGTCTGTTAATCTTTATTCTTCAGAGATAATAAGAAAGCAGTCCTGTGCAGGGACAGGAGTTGGAATCGATGAGCCTTTTGGGTCCCTTCCAACTCCCAGCATTCAATGATTCAGTGAAAGATTGGGGTATCCAGTGTAAAACCTTGGAAAACTACCACAGAAAAATGCTCATTTACCTTTACTGAACTTCTTTTAAATGGAGTTCAATGGTACAAATGATTAACTGGAGTCTAGCCTCCTGGAAGACAAATACAGTTATTTAAAATAAATAAATAAATTTAAAAAAATCTGTTTTTTCAGGATCCTTGACTTAAGATTTATTCACCCTGTCCTTCAAATGTATCTGTTGCAATCCTGTTAAAAATAAGTATTTGTATGTCTCACAGACTTTCCTAGGTAAGTGGCATCTCCATACAATTCACTCAAGGTCGGTAGCCGGTGTTTAATTTTTGGTTGAGAAGATTCATCTTGTCCCAGTTTACCAGTTCAGTTAGGATTTTGTAAAGATGACGATTCTTTTCTGGAATATGTAAATCCTAAATAGCACTTGCTGGGGGGAAGCAGGCATTAGATTTATTTCTTTGCAGGCTCTGCCACTTGTGTTTCAAAACTCAGAGAGGCTTCTTGCCTGTCCTCATTTCCTATGAATTCACTCTTGCTCAGAAGAATAAATCCTAATTTCAGTCAGTGCAAACTCCAAGCTATTTACTAGGGAAGGGAGCATCTAAATTTGTTTCTCTTAGCACTCTAAGAATTTTATTGGTCATATAAAATAAGATAAAACCTCTTTACAGAGTGAACTGTTCTAGGTAAATTCTGCCAACCTCCTGCTTTGACAGATTATCACATAATGTGTAACTGTGAGCACGTGAACCATCCCACTGAAATTAACAGGACTCATCTGTTTAAAATTAAGATTAATTATTAAGATAATTATGCATAAACTATTTGCAGATTTGGGACTTGGTTTTTGGCTTGCTCCTTTTTAGTTTGTGAAAGGGCTATTGGTCCCGACTCCCCAAACAATAATTTTGTATATTGCTGTGTTTTTAATGTTTCCTTTGTTTAGGATGATGCATGCAGTGGCAAATATTTTTCTTACTGACCTTTGTCCTCTTTAAAGATAAACCAAAAAAGTGATTCTTGTTTTGGAATTCAGCTTTATATACAGCTATAAGGGTAGGGGAAACAGATGCTTTCTTGCATTTACAGGCTATTAAGGAAGACAGAGCTTGTAGAAAATTATTCTTTTAAAGATAATTAGTACTAGGTAAAAAACTAGTTACTTTCAAATCAGACCATGGAAGTTATTCTCTTTTTTCTGGTGCCCAAAGTTAATTATTTGTATATTGAGATCTGTAAGCTGGAATTCCCAGAGAGAAGGTGTCAGGGTGAAATCTGAGCCTCTTTTTACTCGGTGTTTTTGTTCTGCATCCCGTAGCAGACCCATCGTGTGTTTATTATCTGCATGGCTCTCTGGAAAGCTGCGTGTGCTGCCTGGATGTTCTCCATGACTGCTTTTCCATGGCTCCCTGGGAAGTAATGCCTCTCGACAGTATGGCCTTGGGCTGGCAGAAAAACATCACATACTGGGGAGCTTGCTTCTTTCTGGGTAACTTTATCCCTTCAAAATAAACTTTACAAAAAGTACCTGATTCCTGCATGTGAATGATAACTATGTTTTCCTGGAGGCAAAGGCTTCTAGTGCCATCTCTGAGCTACCATTAAGAGTTCAAGGGTAACAGTCATCCATGTCAAGAGTTTTATCAATTCCCATTCAGCTTCCCTTCGTGTATGGCAGCTAAGCATATGCTTCAAGTCATTTCAGAATTGACATCTAGCTATTTATTATGACATTAAAGCAATATGAAAGTATTTCTTATCGATTTAGTTGTGTTTATAATGTGGTTTGGATATTGTGAGAACCATATTCTTCCAATATTGCTCTGAGTGAAGGATAAAACAGCCTGAGTTTGTAGTTTTCCTTTTAGTTTGTGTAGGATGTTCTTAAAAACAGGAGCTGGGAGCTGAATTATTTTTGTTGTTTAACAAAGCAAGGTTTTCCTTTTTTTTTCCCTCCTTACATTTAATGCTGAAAACATCTTGATTATGGAAGCAATCTAGCTAAATATTTTATATTTTGGGAAAGACTCACTTGCCTTGGAAGTCTCTTTCAATTTCTGTGTTTTAAGAATCTACCACTGATTTGAGGAGAAAGAGACAGAGAAAGAATTACAAATTGCAAATTTGTGTACTGCTAGGATCCTAAGTGACAACCCCGGACTGACAATGGGACATTCTCCATCTCCACTTTGACAGGGTGCAACAGTCCTGTGGCCATGCAGACTTCACAGCTGTCATTTATACCACAGTCCGTGGCCACACAGATGTTCTGGTTATAAATGGAGACAGATCACGTGCAAGATGTTCCACTCCAGCCACACACAGCCTTTTTACTGCTAGAGCTTCAGAACAATTTGTAGCTGCCATAGCAGTATTAAGGTTTGTATCAGCTCCATGCAAGGCAGTGTATCCCGTGTCCTTGAGCACCTCACCCAGTTAAGAGCGGTCATATTCACACCTGCTAGTTGTTGAAGACTAGGTTCAAATCTCTGCCATCAGGCATCCAACTTTGCAACAACTTAAAAAAATATTCTGGACCCCAAAATTGAATTCAGAGATCTAAGTGAGATGTTTGTGCTTTGTGCAAGATTGGGAACAGAGTAAAGTGGGTGTCTCTGGAGGAGAGCTTGGTGCTCACTCCGTGGAGAGCTGCCGATGTTAGCCATTGGGAGACGTCACGCCAGGAGCAGGTCTGAGCTGCTGTCTTAGTGCATCTGATTTGTGGTTGGGCATAAAGTACCTTGATCCACTCGGAGCAGTGATGCCCTTGCCAGGGCTGGTACCTGCTTAAGAAGCACTGACAGGCAATGGTATGGTGCCAGGAGCTGCCTTTTGCAGAGGAGGCGAGTAGGCTGGTGGTTGCCCACCCCAAGAGGAAGGAGGCCAAGGACCTTCTTAGTCTGAAGGAGTCCAACTCACTGTGCCACTCCATAAAAGATGTCCTAACCATGGGGCTACAGACAAGACTATGGAAGAGCTATTACCTGCTATCCTAGTAAAATCAGACTAGAGAGGGAAACTAATGCCATCACCGAAGGACGAGCATTTCCCTTGTGTGCCTTGTTTAAAGTGTTAGTTAGTCCTTACCTGTTGCTTCTAATTATGTCTTCAAAAAAGCTGAGGGAGGATCTCAGTGTGAAGGTTCTCATGTGAAATTCCCACAACATGGAAGAGTTCAGCTCTGGTGCCTTGGTATACACCAGAATCATCACTTGCTCCTACTGCATTACAGACCATTAGGTCTGCTGATGAGCCTCCCACGCGGAGAAGAGATTCAGTGCCAGCCATCAAAATGCTTCCCAGGAGCAGAGCTGGCCCTTCAGGGCTCTTTTGGGCGGTAGTATTGCATAGTATGCTTAGACAGGAGAGGAGCATTTGGGGTGAACTGGTTGCTCTTGAGAAGAGCTTGTGAAGATGCCTCTGTTTAAGCCTGTCCAGGTCTGTCTTAAGTAATAAAACCATAAATATATATATATATATATATATACATATATATACACAAACGGTAAAGTGCTGTTCTATGCTGGCGCTCAGCACACTGCAGTATTGTTAATTAAACTTTGTTAGGATTGATGTCCAGTTTCTTCTGACATGGGTTTTGATCTGATCTCCCAGAATCCTAACTCTGCCTTTTTTCTTCATATGTGTGAGTACATTTAAAAAAGATTTTCATAATTTCTTTGTGTCCAGCTTCTCTAATAAGGTTGGACAGGTTCTCACAGTTTCTGTTGAATTGCCAGGAATTCTGTTGAATATGATTCCTGGCAAATAGAGCAGAAGGTTCAGGAGAACAAAAGAAATGATCTAATTTTAGTAATGGCGCAGACTGAGTCTGTCATTTTTCTCTCTCTTTTATCCTCCTACCCTTTCTGAATGTCAGAACCTCTCCCAGCACTGCCTCTTTTCAGTTTGAATTGAATTCTTGTTCTTCATCAACAACTGAGTGTGATGACTTTTTAGCTACTCCTCTGAACAGAAGCTGGAGTATTTGAGAGGCTTATCAGTGAAATTCTGACTTGTCACAAGTAATTTCCTAAGAATGAGCCACTTCCAGCAAAGCTGGGTTTTGCAAATTAGAAAACCTTATGCCTGAAATTTCACTTATTGTATATGTCACATTTCTATTACCCATTTTAAATCTTAAATTGAAGTTTGAGTCTATTATAGTGTAAAGACAATAAAGGAATTTATTTTCTGAAAGACAAAGACAGTTGCATTTAGTGCAGTAGGTCTGCTCAGCTTGCAAGGTGCTCAGACATCTGTCCAGTGAAGTTCTTCAGCGTGTGCATAGTTAAAGTATGAGAATTTCTATAGAAGCCTGAACATAAAATGGACTATTTCAAAGGCAATGGAAGTACTAACAGGTTTTAAATTAAATATATGCTTACAAACTTTGCTAGGTTTGGACTTGGGGGATTGTTCTAGTGAAGAACTACTGTGCTTGTCTTAGTCAAACTTTATGCTTATTCTTGTGCTCCTGTTTTGGATGTGAGAAGTAAATAGCCTGTATTTGCAATTTAGAGGATGGCAGTTACAGACATCTGATGTGCAGAACTGGATCAGAAAGCAGAGAGTAAAGAATAACAGAGTTTGAAGTGAAAATTGCTTGAGCAGTAACAAAATGCAGAGGACGTCCTATCTCAGATGTTAAGAGTGTACAACAAAAACACCGAGATGGTTGAAGGTAAATTATAGTTCAACATTTAGAGACATAATATATTAGAAAATGAAAAACAAAGCTCACCTAAAGATTATTTTTGTTCCTGAGCAGGTCTACTTAAATAACCATGTCAAACTTGATTAAAAATATGCAATCATTTTTCAAAATAAATAATTCCTAAGTGTCTAGCTCCAGTTTGTTTAATTTCATGTCATCTATATAGAAGGGGGTAGGAAAGCTTCACAATTAAATCTATAAAACCTACAACCATATTAATGTTAAAATAAGTTCCTGTGATTGATGTAGCAGACCACACTGTTAGGCCTAAAATGGGGCTTCAGAATACACCTGATGTGCTTTAGAATAGTGTTTTCATCTGCAAATGCTCAGTAAATAGTTACAGACTGCCTACCCTAACTTGCATAATGAACTTAAAAACTAGGTTGAGCAGCCTTGAGGTGGGAGGAGTATTGCTTCTCAGCTTTGTGTCTTTAGGAATTATATTTATGTTGATTTTTCTGGAAACATTAGGTCTGAAAAAAATGAAAGCTTAACTGTATTCCAGGAGCTGGAGCTTAAAAAAGCTCTCTGCCAAACAGGCAGCGTTTGCAATGAAATCTCCCTTACCCCCACCAAGCAGCTCATCATTTAACCTGGAAATGGGAGGGAGGGACCGTTCTCTCTCCATTCCTATTTGCCATCCATGGAGAGGTTTGGATGGTTCCACCCTGATGCTCAGCTGAACGCAGCGTTCAGGCTGGGACAATGTCCCAGCGTGCAGGGCTGGACGCGGCGGGCTGAATGGTGATGGGGAATGGCTACACAGCAGTGTGGCTGTCCCCATGACACAGTCCTCCACGCCTGCTGTACCATGCAGTGTTGACAAGAGTCAACTGCCCCTTTCATCCTGTCCCTCTCCTGCCACAGGACATGTACAGGCGGCTGCCAGCCCACCCCTTCCCTGCAGTGTTCACTCTTATCCCTCACCTCTTCTGCTCTGATGCCTGGCCATTCCTCCCACTCCACCTGCAGTCATGGAGCAGCAGAGTATTTCTGTTTACATGAATGTTCATGAAATGCTTCTCATCCAGGGGCTGGGTGGAAGACTAGAAATGGACAGGAGACAGTTTTCCCCAGAGTACAAGGTCAGCTCTCCCAGGCTGCTCCGTTGGGTGCACTGTAACCATCTTCATTGTTCTTTCCTGTATCCCTAGAGGGACCTTTGACAGGGGCACATAGTGACAGAACAAGGGGTGATGGCTTTAAACTGGAAGAGGGGAGATTTAGATGAGATATGAGGAAGAAATTCTTTCCTGTGAGGGTGGTCAGACCCTGGCCCAGGATGCCCAGAGAAGCTGTGGCTGCTCCTCCCTGGAAGTGTTCTCGGCCAGGCTGGATGAGGCTTTGAGCAACCTGGTCTAGTGGAAGGTGTCCCTGCTGCTGGCAGGGGGGTTGGGACTGGATGAGCTTTAAGGTCCCTTCCAACCCAAACCAGTCTGGGATTCTATCATTCTGTGTTTGTCACGGGATGATTTTCTATCCTGGCTGAGGCACCTGTGGCGCTTTTGGTGCAGCAGGGCCTGTGGCACAGCCTCAGTCACCATTTCAGACAGCCCCTCCCATTGCTATCACATGCAGTGCCTATCAGGGTGCTGATACTGTGGCCAGTGGTGGCTGATGGTGGCTGATGTCTCTGTTCTTGAGGCACATTAAGGAATCTGGCGTATAGCCCACGACGAGAGCTCCGATTCTGCAGCAGTAACGTTTCCGTTGGCAGGCCTTGGAACAGAAACTTGCACTCGCTCCAAGTGGCTGCTGTGATTCTAGCAATTAATTCAGCTTTTCCAGAGGCAAGGGTTTGTTGATACAGCTTGTTGCTCTTCCTGCTGCAAAACACATCAATAACTTGGAAAAAAAAGCTGGTTAGGCGGGCACAAAATCACAGGAGTGTGGAGGTTGGAAGAGACCCTAAACTCTGCTCTAGTGAGAACCCACCTGGAGTCCTGAGTCCAGCTCTGGAGTCCTCAGCACAGGAAGGACATGGACCTGTTGGAGTGGGTCCAGAGGAGGCCACGAGGATGATCCGAGGGCTGGAGCACCTCTGTTGTGAGGACAGGCTGAGAGAGTTGGGGCTGTTCAGCCTGGAGAAGAGAAGGCTCCAGGGAGAACTTCTAGCGGCCTTCCAGTACCTGAAGGGGCTCTAGGAAAGATGGATACAGACTTCTTAGCAGGGCCTGTAGCGACAGGACAAGAGGAAATGGTTTTAAACTAAAAGAGAAGAGATTTAGACTAGATATAAGGAATAATTTTTACAATGAGGGTGGTGAAACCATGGCCCAGGTTGCCCAGAGAGGTGGCAGAAGCCCCATCCCTGGAAACATCCAAGGTCAGGTTGGACAGGGCTCTGAGCAACCTGATCTGGTTGAAGATGTCTCTCCTCATTGCAGGGAGGTTGGACTAGATGGCCTTGAAAGGTCACTTCCAACCCAAACTGATCTATGGTTCTATGACCTTTGGAGGTTGTCTAGTCCAAGTCCTGCTCAGAGTAGGGTCAGCTACAGCAGTTTGCTCAGGGCAACATCCAGTTGGGTTTTGACTATTTCCAAGAAAGGACACTCCACAATTGCCTCTTGTCCTCTCACTGGGCACCACTGAGAAGAGTCTGGCTCCATCTTCTTACTCTTTTATATCAGGTGTTTATACACATTGATAAGATTCTCCTGGCTAAACACCCCTGGCTCCTTCAATCTCTCCTCATATGACAGATTCTCCAGTCCCTTAACCATTATTGTGTCCCTTTGCTGGATTCATTCCAGCATGTCCATGTCTCTTTTGTGCAGGAGATCCCAGGACTGGACCAAACACTGCAGATGTGGCCTCACCAGTGCTGAAGAGAGGAGAAGAATCACCTCCCTTGACCTGCTGGAGGTGCTCTTCCTAATACAGTTTTGGAGGCTATTGTCCATGGCTCATGATCAGCTTATTGTCCACCAAGACCCCCAGGGCCTTTCCTGCAACTTTCCAACTAGTTGGAAGCTTCTTTCCAACCAGTTGGCCTCAGCCTGTACTGGTATTTGGGGTTATTAATCTCTGGGTGCAAGACTTTGCAAATCTCTTTGTTGAACTTCATGAGATTGCTGGTTGCCTAAGTCTATGAAAAGGACCATTTGGGAGGGAGGGTTGGATATTTAAGCATCTCAGGTTCCCACAAAATCCACACATCATTAGTTATCCAATATTTTAACTCATGAACCTCACATCTATAAGATGAAGTCATCATCCTGAACTCTGGAGCCTGTCACAGATGTGAAATGAGGACAAAAGCAATCCATACAGTGATTAGCTTTGTAAGTTTATAGACAAAGAACTGCAGGTATTTAATTCTCCACATTGCAACCTGAGTCCTAAAATTTTATATTTATAGCATTTCTGTGTAACAACAGGAATTCTGCCCAAAAAGAAATGTGTGTAAATGGAATCCTCTTGGTTATGAATAAAACACTTATTTTCTGTATGCTTGCATAACTGAAATTCAGAGTTTCCTCTGGATACTGTGTTTTTTCTGCAACGTTGCTCTTTCCAACAGCAGGGACTCACCCACTCTGCCCTTGGCTCACCTGTGGTGAGGGAGTATCCCTGTTGTTTCCCAAGTGTACAAACTGCAGCGACATGCTGGCTGTGAAATGTCCCTGACTGGAATCACCACAAGATTGTCAAATGTCCTGAATATGTCAAATATTTTTTTTTCCTGTGTCATGTTGCCTGTTATTTTGGGTGCAGGAAGGTCCTAGAGCTTCATGGAGCAGTCTGGTAGAGCTCTTGGTTTCTTCCTTTACCTTTGCCATTCACATTGGGCAGTCATCGATCCACAACATGGATTTACACCCAGCTGTTTGGGATTTGTTATTTTGAGCCCTACCTTGAATCCAGACTTTCTGGTCTATAATGGATGGCTCAGACAGTGCATTAAGGACATCAGGAGCATAATCCTGGTTTCTGGGGAGTCAATAATGAATAAGTTTTTGTGTTGGAGACACCATGAGAAATTTAAGCACATTCAAAACTCTCCAGCTACCTTTCTTTACCCAAACTCACCGAGAAATTTTTAACAGATAAACATAGTTACTTTTTAAATTTACTTCTTTGGTTTGAAATTTCTTTGTTTTGAAATTTCTTTGTTTCCCTTCGGTTTTAGGCTGCAAATTTACCAACAGCACCAAAACTTAGTTTTCTCAAGAAGGTGTGCAACCAGAATAACAACATTATAAAGTGAATGTATCAAAGAAAAGAAGTAGAAATGTTGCTAAAATTCATTTAGGACATTTACATTGCTGACTCCTAACTTCACTATTGGAGCAGGTCAGGGCATAGGGTCTTCATGGCATGGTCCCAAACCACCACATTGGGTTCATGGAGATCTGGGCTGCAGATGTTAACCCCTCAGCTCGTTCCTTGTGTGGCTGGATGTTCATTGCACGCTGGCTCTGCCTTGCTGTGCAATGCCCCACACTTCCCTGCTGGGAAGCTTCAGTTTGGAGGGTGGAAGAATGGGCTTGTGTTTAAGTTACTGGATTGAGATGCTTCCAGGCTAAAAAAGTGGAAAATCATTTTCTTTAAACAAATGTGGTTTCATCTGACCTTCAGTAAATTTCTAACTTCAGTTTTCCCTCGGCAAATTAGGAACTGTCAGACGTGGTTGGTTGAATACCAGGTGGCAGGAGGGAAAACATAATTATTTTAAAAAAACTGAATCCTGCTTCACAGACAGAGCTCATCTCTTGGAAGTAGGTCAGAGTTGTTACAGAAAACATTGTGGTAGTCATGCTAAGGGTAGGCTCCAGTTTGTTTAATAGGTCCTGTTCACATTTAAGACATTTTTTTTCCCCATTTACAATTTCCATGATGAAGTCAGATGATTCATGACAATACTTTTTTCCTTTTGCAGTTAACACGCTGACCCAGCATCTTGGCAGCAGCACTGGGAAGCTGTGATGGTGAATCCAGTTCCTCAGGTCTCTGAAGGAAGCACCCATGAATGGCTCCCTGGGATTAAGGAGGAAGCAGAGGTTTTAATGAAGCAGAATCCATTCTTTGGAGAGGTGAAGGGAGGTAAGGGAAGCTCCTGTTGCTTATGTGATTATTGCTAATTACTGTAACTGAACTTCCTCATGACAGGAATAGTTGGTGCCTGAGGTAAATGGACTCGTTTGCATCCATTCCTTTTTTTTTTGACTGTCTCATGGTGCCCTCTCGAGGTAGCAGAGCAGCCCATTTTATTTGCTATTTTCCAGCAGCTGGAACACAACCTGGAAACGCAGACCCTGGTGAAGAAGCTGAGAAATTGCTGTTTGCTTTGAAAAAAAATTTCAATTTTCTATAGCTCCATACAAAATCAGTAGGGTTTTTGGATTTCCATTTTAAAAAGCACACCAATCCCCTTGCCTCCAACTTTTCCACTAGAAACAACTCAAAGCACAGGGGATGCTCCTTCATCGTGCCCTGAGGCCACAAAGGTGGGTTTCCTCAGGAGTGTGAAGCAGTGGATTATTGCAAGGTGCAAGGTCAGCTGTTTCCATGAAGGGAGGGAACACATTTCCCACAACATGCTCTTGTGCCCTTGAGCACAAAATGCATCAGGAAATGCTGACATGTTTGGATACTGAAGTGGATTAGGAAACCTTGACATCATGGGAAGGACAACCTTTGGGCTCCAGTCAAATAGAGGGTACTGTGCTTGTGGGGAAGGCCTGTCCCTGCCCTTCCTGGTTGGAGGAAGCCAAATGCCCTGGATGTGATCACCACCTTACCGTGAAGGACTGCAAACTGTAGGTTTCTCTTTATAAGTGTCTGTTAGATGCTTGATCTTGAAATATCTCTTGCCAGATGACAGCAGGTTGTCCTTCCAAAAATGCCTCATCTTAAATCCAACAGGGAGCAAGGATTGGCAATATGGTGGGTCCTCAAGAGTCAGTGACTTAGTAATTTTTTTTAAAGGACTGGGTTAGGGTTGATGCTGAGTGTTTGGGGGAAGGACAGCCTGTTCAAGAGCTGAGCACGCTATGTGTGCACGCTGATTTATTAGTAGTCTCCCTTACTGTGGTGTAGGATGTGTTTAACCTCACTGTGCAGCCTCTGCAGTCACCTTTTTACAGGATCCAACTGAGTTGCCCCAGGTGGTTTCTATCTGATCCCATTCAATGGGGATTTCAGGAGAATAGATGCAAGAGACAATTGCTGGCCATATTTTGTTGAAGTCTGAGTCCTTTCAGACCTCCTGCCCCTTCCAGATGCCCCCACAGCAACAGCCAGTGTGAATCTGCTATGTCCATTTGGCCAAAAACTCTGTTTTGTTGGACCCTTCAGACTAGATGAGCACAGATGCTTGCTCTGGACTCAGTCTGAGAGCAGGCAGAGGCTGTGGCACCCTGCAGAGGTACCGCACCCAGAGCCTGCGCACCCAGGAGGCTCACCAGCACCGTGGGGTGATGAATGCGACTGTACTTGGTTGTCTGAGTGAGCAGTGTGACACCTTTTCTCCTCCTGGTAGCATGGCAGCTCGCATTTTCTGGGGCACCTGAACCACCAGGCACCTGGGGAGCAAGATTTTCTCAATGAGAGGTTTTTTTTGCACTGATTTTCCTTTGCAGCTCTTATAGACTGCGGACTTCATGAACTGCAGCCCCTCCTCCACATCTTTTCATGTGTCCATTTGGTGCCCAGATTGGACAGATTTTAAAAATACTTCTTTTTTTAAAAAAAAAAATCTCTGCTTCTCATAGATAACTTTTGATAGGGACAGTTGGAAATAATGTAAACAAATGCTGAACAACATGCTGAATCTGAAGGCATAAATCCCCTCCACAGAGCTGTAAATTGAAGACTCAAAGCTCCTGTTGTGTTGAAAAGAGGGACTCTTGGGCCCAACAAGGGGTAAGATGTTAATAAAACCTTTGTTCACTGTTACAATAGGGAACAGCTAAGTGTGGTTTGGGGTTTCTGCCAAGTTAACCCTGACTTATTCCCGTTGTCACAAGTACTGCTAAGAAACCCCTTGACATGTTGTTAAAGATAAAGAATGAAAAACAGTTAATACTTTTCACTTTCAATGCTGTATTTAAAGCAAAAGCTTTCATTTTAAAAATACCCTTTATTCGCTTTCCCTGTTGCTAGACTAGGGGCTTTTAAAGAAAATTCACATTTTATGTGGCATTAACTTTCTTTTTGTGGGGAAAAAACAAAGTTAGCTTAAGTGGTCTGAAACTGGCACTGTCTTTACTATTACTGGAGTCTTATTTTCTTTAAGATGGAAGTGCAGGTGTTCTGAGTCCCCTGAACACATGCTATCCTGGCTTATTTGATTGTTTTCCTCAGTGTGGTCCGTTGGGCTCTGCCAAACCATGGTCTCTCGCCCTGTTGTTGTTAGCTCCTTGGGCCAGAAACCATGTGCAGCACATTCAGGTCCGTGACTGGATAGAGGTTCTATGATAATGTGAATAACAATGACAAAAAAACATGAAAAAATAAGACAACATTCAATCAGCATTTCAACTTTTTTTTTTTTACTTCAGTGAAGAAAGGCAAGAGAGAGGCAGCTTTTGTCTGCAGTCCTGCCTTTTTTCATTTGCAGCTGTGATGTTAGGGAATCAGAGGCTACTCAAGACATGGTCTTGGAAACCCTTTGGGTGAGCATGAGGTTGTAGGAGATGCTGCATTAGGTGCATCACTACGAGAAGCTGATAGTGGTATGATGATGGGTAGTATTACCTTGAGAACTAGGGAAGAAGGGAAGGACAGAGGTGGCAGATGTACCTCGGTACTCTCTGGTCAGGTCAGGATGTTTAGAGCATCAGAGGTCCAGTGGTGTCATGTTTAAAAACAAGCTGGCAGAATACGCTGGGGTGATAAGTCACATTTATTCCAGCCCTCATCCTCTCCTCCGTGCCACCCACTCGCCACAGAAAGGTGACATCTTTTGTTCTGGTAGAATTAACTAATCAAAATACGCTGTTGGTGATTTCAATTATAAATGTTTCTTCCCATTCTTAAAATGTTTCCACTTGTTTTCTTGGTAGGACCTTGAGGATGTCTCCCCAGAGTTCCTTTCACATAGATATGCACAGAATGAATAGTTTATCTCCAGCTCCTGCTGACTTTCATGAATAATTTGATGTAAAAAGCTAAGTTGGACTTCTGCTGTCTCGGATAACTTGGGAGTACCAGCTTCTAATATTCCAGTGACAGACCAAAACAGTCTTTCTTGTTTTGAGGCCAAAGTGGCCTCTCTGACTTCCACTCACCTGCAACCTTTCTTGGAAATTTCCAATATCTTACCTTTCCCTCCTTTAGCAACCTGGCTGCTTTGGGCTCCCCCAAGAACAGGAGAGACTGTAGGGTTCCCAGGTGACAGGAATTCTCTTCTGAATGAAAACTATTCACTTAAACAAAGAAGACTTAATAGAATCATAGAGTGAATTGGTGCGAATTCTGTGGGACATAAAACTGTGATTTTTTACTATTTCTTGTTCACCTTCCCAGGTATATGCCAGAAAATTATGTGGTCAGTCCTGAAAGTGAGCAGCTTGTTTTAGGGGGTGTATTCATCTCCCCAGTCTCACTGAAGGCAAACAGAATTGCTTATCTGAGTAATGTCACATATGTGCCTAAATGATTGCAAGAGACTGAAACGAGTTGGGAGTAGAAATAATAGCACTACTTCATCTCTCACAGAGCAGCACCAACAAAATAATGAAGCCATGTGAATAAAGAGCCAACATAATAATCAAGCAAAATTAGCACTTCTTCCATAACAGTAACGGCTGCTGGGAAAATGGTACCAAATATTAACTGTCAGGTTAAGCACACCTTAATCAACATGGGCTGAGTCCCACTGATGTGTCCTCAAACCTGTTACTTAAGCACTTGTTAGGGCCAATTAAATAAACAAAATTTTAAAGCCTAATAGCATAAACCACATAAATAACAGAAAAGAGCCATAATGGTTGAATGGGTGGGTGTTTGGCCCTTCTTGATTTAAAACAGTGAAGTGAAAAATGTTGGAGCCCTTGAAGGTGATTTCGAAGACGAGGAAGTGACTGTGCTACACAAACAGCAATCAGAGACAATTAAGAGAACTGGGACAAGTGCCTCATTCTCTCCCCAGACTGCATGGGAAATTGCGCTTTACATTTCAGTCTCGTTGCCTTTCAAATAAGGCCCCCAGCTATGTCATTTTTCAAGTCCAACTCAAATCAAAAGATATTGCTTAAAATCTTCCTATTACTCCAGAAGTGAAAGGAATGATTGTCTATGCTGATGAGCCTGGAAGATTGTCTTGGAAAGAATTTGACAGTTTTGTCTCCCAGTTCCATTATAATGTTATTACTGCCCCCGAAGATGACTGCCAGAGCCTGAATACCAGCGTAAGCACGGGGGTGGTTTAGGATGGCTCGCTGCTGCTGCTGCAGATTTCATCTTGTTCCTCTGCACAGCAGAGAAACTGTGTGCTACGCTGTGCATGTGTTTGCTTTTAAAGCTTAATCTGATGAAGGATCTCAGAGAGACTGTATAGTAACAAAGGAGCAGAAAATACAAGCAAGCTTTTAAAAAAAAACCTATAAAAAATTGAAAGAAGGAAAATAGGGAAATTTGGAAATAATTATCCATGTCTAATTATAACCCTATCCCTACGCAGAATGCGCAGACCATGAGTGATGCTTTTTCAAAAACCTTCTGGTAAGCATGGAAAGGTTTCAGTACTTAATTCAGCAATTTCCTGACGTGCTGAAGCGGCCTCACTTTTGTAGACTTCCTCGCAAAGCCAGGAGTACAATGAACTGCCAGAGCTCTTGTAGCTGGTTTCATTGGTCACAGTATGCCATGGTGCCTAGAAATGAGCTCCTTAGTTTTCAAACATGCTAAAATACTGATTTAAGTGACTATGTTTCCCCTTCCTGCAGCACTGTGAGGTGCAAATGCTTGTCTGCCTGTCATTTGTGTAACACAATAACTTTTGCTGGCCTTTATCCTCTTAGTCATGAATAAGAAGTAATTGGGAAGTAAGATGAACATACTGAATTAAGTTACTTACTGGCACTTCAGTGCTTTTTTATGTGATGCATATGTTTACTTAAAAAAAACCCCAAACCAAGACATAGGGGCTGGAGAAGGGGTTGGGAGCAGGGATGTGTGCTAGAGGCAGTGCCTGGCTGTGCCACCTCCAGAGCAGTGCTCAGCACAGCGTCTCTGTCTGTGTTTCCAGCCTGGGAGAGCCTGAACCCTCAGGATGCCCAGTCCCAAGTGCCACTTGCTTCCTCCAGCCTCCATGGAGCCTCTCTGCCTTCATCTCCATTCACCTGCCGGGGCAGTGAGCGGTGGCCCAGCCACTGCTGTTGCCCCTGCACGTGTTGGTCTGCAGAGGGATGCGGGGGGACTCCGTGCTTCGCCTGATTGCCCGTGTGCTGCCCGATAAACCTTACTGCAAACAGCCCCGACTCCTCAGCTCACCCTCATGAACACTGTCAGATGGAGGGGCTGAATTGCCAACACAGAAGTGATAGAAGCTTTGCCTTAGGGCAGTTTTCCCAAAGAAGTATCAGCATCAACCTCATTTTACTGTTTTCATTCCATAAGGCACTTTTTTCTTTTAATTTTTTTTTTTAATGAAAAAGGCTCTAACTGTAAATGTTCAATTATAATGCTAATTAATAGAAAGTTGGTATAAGATCTCTCCACTCAGATACAATCAATCAACTCTGCATAAACTAGGTCAAAAAGAAAACAAGAACCTAAATCAATTATTTCCAGATTAAAGATTTAAACTTTTACTTTTCACTGTATCACAATTGACTGCGAGATAAATTTCACTTACAAAGGCAACCTGGTACTTGCTCTCCTCAATCCAATACATAAGCTACCCAGATCTTGGGGAAAAAAAAAACCCAATGCCTTGTTGATTTGTGAGGGCTGCTGAGCAAATATGCCTGCTGAAATTAAGAGGAATTTGTAAAGGAAACGGGCTGCTCCTGTTTACAAATTTGTCATTTACAAATTTTGATGACCCCCAACAAGAAGCCACCACACCAACACAGTGTGGTGTCAGCAAGCAAGTCTATCTAGATCATTCACATATGGAACTACACAAAAGAAAGGAAAATACTCCAAAACCACATTAACTGCTCTCAGAACCTTACCCCAGTATCCAGAGTCATGATGGATAAAGTCTCTAACAGAAATCTCATCCATTTCAGTGGGACATCCTTGAAGCATGGTACTACTCAACTAATGATGGCAAGGTTGGGTCCTAACCTGCTTGTTTTAAAACAGCTTTAGCAAAAATGTATTTAGGGGAAAATTCTGGTCACAGTAAAATGAGAGTTCTGTGACTCAGTTTCTATATTCTACAACAATATAATTTTTCTTACATTTTCATGTACCTCAAATATGTAACTCCTAACTAGAAGGAACACATTTATGTACATAAAAATGATGTATATGTAAATGGCATGTTTATTATTTTATATTAGTAAGCCTATGGCTCTGCATTACTATCTCTGTCGTGTTCTGAAACGGAGCTGAAAGGCCAATGGGAGCAAAAATACCAACCTGAGGTCGCAGTCTAGCAAGAAGAGCAACGCTGTTGCTGCAAAGGGACTTCTAGCAGAAGAAGTGACACTTGCAGTTACTGGGACTGTCAGTCCAAATCCTTCAGTGCCCCTGATAAAGATCAGGCCAACTTAAGGGCTGGCGACACGCCGTGCAGACACATTGGTGAGCAACACAGGGACCGAGCAGGACCATCACGTGTGGGTTCTGGGGGCAGCATTCCCAGCTGGGAGACTGCAAACAGCTGGGCAGCCTGATTCTTTTTAAAAACAATTTCTGTTCTAGGAAATGCCACAGTTTGTTTGGTTCTAGATGATGTAACGTACTGAACAAACCAGGGATAGGAGGGGGTATTGTTATTTAATGTTGGTAAAGTTGGCTTGAGCTGCACAAAAAGAAGTGAAGTGAAGGAGGGTCATTCTCTCTGAGCCCTGGAGAGATTGAGGATGAGGAATGGTAATGGAATTTCTCTGTGCTTTTCTGTGGCAGGGCAAAGCAGATTCCACAGAGATCTCTGTGGAGCAGCAGAAGGAATGCCAAAGCTGCTCTTAGAGGTGGGGAGGAGAAATCTCAGAAGCTGGAATTCATCAGGAGAAATCTCACCTTGGATTCAGAAGCTGGAATTCATCAGAAACTTCTGCCTTCCTCTCCAAAGAGGATCAGTGTTGGGGTAGGAGCACGATGGGACAACTCCTTTCCTGGGACAAAGGTAGCATTTACTAAACAGGATAAACTTGGACTCATTACAAACTGGAAAACTGAAACCTAAAGGTGAAAATCTGATGCCAGTGCATTTTGTTTCTGAATAAAATATTTTAAAAGAGTTTATCTGAATTTAAATACTTAGCTTTAAGCAGTTTATTTCCTGGCACACCAAACTTTAAATGGCTAAATTAAATGGTTCAACTCTATGTAAAAATGGGGCTGCTATGTAGGAAATTGAATGATTGGTCCTCGTGTGCATCAGCATCCCTTTGACTTACAATATTTCATCCCTTCTGTTTGCAAAATGGATAGAGTTTTCCCAGGCAGATACTCTGTCTGGACTGTACTATATTCTGTCTTTTACTAATCAGTCCAAGCTGCGTTCCAAACACCACTTCTACTCCATTTTCTGTAATTAATTTGTTATTTCTTTCAAAATCCTAGGCTGCCCCATGTATTTTGCCAGTGTTGATGCATATTGGGCAGTCAGGTCTAGAGTCATCCCAGGTTACTCTTATTGTGTTACTCAATTTATATTTAACCTGGCAATAGCAGTCATAAAAGGCCAACACACACACAAAAAAAGGAAAAAAGAAAGAAGAGAGAGAATGCATCCAGTGCATTCAATATCATGTCTGGTCACAAACTAGGTTAGAAAGGGACAGGATAAGTGAAAGGACTGATAAAGGGCACAAGCATCTCATTTTTGGATGTGGTTTAGATTTGCTAAATCAGAAAACCAACTAAGAGCACTGATTTATTGCTGGGTTCATCTCTTTGGGTGCAGCAAAGGGATTATAGAAGAAATGACAGCAGCAGACACTCCTCTGTTGTTGGTCTTTGCAGAAGAAAGGTGTATATTTGCTGATGTCGGACTTTTGTCCTCACACCTGCATATGATCAGATCAATGCTGTAAGATCTGAGTGGGGCTGTACCTATGGCAGTTACAAAATAACACACCAGGAGTGTATTTTGATGATGAAAATAATATTTAAAGCAGCACCTTTAATGGATACTAATGGATACATATGAAATAATTTTTTAAAGTTCATGGAAGAAGAAATACCTTTCCACTAATGCACTTACCTAAGACTCTTTTATCAGCAACAACCAGTTCCTGTTAATTTTGCGTTGAGATGGGTGTGCAGCTGCACTTTTTGGGCTTCTACAGATTGTGCTTACAACCCTAATAACATTAAATAAAAGAAATACATTGAAGGAACATAAAGGGTATGAGGATGCCAGCAAAACAATTGAGTTGTTTATATTTCAGGGTGAAATCCTAGTCTGAGAACTTCAATGGTATATTTAAACCCAATGACCCATGAATGCTTCTAGTGCCATCTCAGGACAAGACTTTGGGACATTCCTTGATCTACCATGGCCTCTGTAGTTCCCACATAACGGTAGCATGCACAAAAGCCAGATGGCTGTTGTGTTGTATTCAGGAGAGCTCTGATTTGGATCATCAGAGGCCCAAGACTGCAGCTATCAGTGTAGATTTTATCTAACTATGGCCCTATCTTGGCTTGGAAAGATCAAGCACAGAACATTGAGCACCATTGGGGAGAGAAAGAAAACGTTGCCATGCCTCCAGCTGTACGTCAGTGATGTTACAAAGGGGTGAATCTGGATTTAAGTCTGCTTTGGCTTTTTTAAGGTCACTAATTCTCTCTAAAGAAACAAAACAACACACAGGCTCATGTGCACGCCAACACATACACACACAGACATACAATAATTAAAAGAATTAACACGGGACTTAGTTTGTGTTGAAAACCAAGACTCTTGTTAAGTGGAAATTTGCCATATGCTCTCCAACACTAGACACAAAGAAAAGCCATTTTAGTTTCTTAAAGCTCAGTTTTGCCACAGGATTGGAATGGCTGTCGCTGTCAATTGGCTTGTTTAGCTGAGCACTGATGTTTGTTATAGGGACTGTATACCGAGGGTACTTGGAAGAAGTTTTTGGAAACTCTTCTTCTCTCAGGCTGATAAGCTTTTATTTTGAGGAGAAAATAACATAAATAATAAACTGTGGAGGTGCCAGTGGCTTAGTGTAAAGAAGACTTGGAAGTTTATATGTCTTCCTTCTTTCGTTTTTTCTCTTTTTTAACCAGTTCAATTATGTGCCACATAGCAGCAACTGGGCTAACAGCAGCCATATGATGGAATAGCCTGTAATCCGGTTGTGGGCCATGAGACAGGCTCCAAGTAGATGAGTTTTAAATCTCCTTAGAATTAAGAAGGGTTTGGCAACCAAATTAATTGTTTTGGAAAAAAAATCCTGCTTTATGGATCATGAAGAGGATAAAAAGGGAAAAAACATGTCATCTGTACTGGTTAGTCAGATGTTCTTTTGGAGTTACAACGATTTCCTCTCTAATTCCTCTTCTTGTTGACATCCCCGTTAAAAGAATAATGAGAACTACGTTCGTTGCCTCAGTGCTACTCAACCCTGTGTACATGACGAAATCTTTGCATTAAGCAACCCAAATGGATTGAATCCTATTGTAAGGCAGACATTAAAAAACAATTGCACTCAACTGTAAGCATGCATAAAAGCAAAGTATAAACTGATACGCTACAAGTGATGTAATTGATGGTACCTGTACAGCAGTTTGTTTCAAAGAGGTGGTGGGGCCCAGGCAGCTGAGAGCTCACATCAATCTGTTTTAGCAGGACTGAATTATTTTAGTCTTTGTTTTATTTTATTTTTTTTTAATATTTATGTAGTTACCCTTTTACCAGTGAGGTTGTAATGCTTTGGAAAAATATGTTATAGGTATTATTAATGCCATGTTTAAATAATGGTAGACAATTAAACAATCACTGCGTAATAGTTTCCCAGGTGTATTTCTATTTTATATATTTTGTAGATATATAATGTATACTCACAGAGGCTACATTACTTAATTACCCCATGCTTTTAAAGTATTTTGGTAAAAATAGGTGTGCAAAAAAAGGTATTATTATTTCACAGGTGGCATAAAAGCAGCTTCATTAAGGAGGCTGGTACTAATAGTCCTTTAATACAGAAAGCCAGGAGATGGTTCTTCACATGGTACATTAAACAGTGAAATATGCCAATTTTGACTTGATTTCTATGCTGCTAAACTACCCCACATTCATTTGCTTCAGCTTTAAGCCCTTCCATTCTGGTATTCACTAGCCCCAGTTACAGAATTGCAGCTTGCTTTTCACCTATCTTCTAACAGTTTAACATAGATGTCTGGGTCCAGCCCATTGTTCCAATTGTATATAGTTTAAAAAGCTCTGCAGTATTTTACTCTTTCCATTATATCTTGGCTTCCCTGAGCGCTCTGCTCGCTGCATTTTGCTTGTACTGGCTCTGTTTTCTAAACCCATTTATGGCTTTTTTTTCTGTACACACTTGTTCATTGGGGAGCTTAAATTGACTTCTCTCCATTCTGTTTCCGTAACTAAAAACGCACCATTAAGGTTGATTGAAGTCTTTTGAAAACATTTCATAAAAAATGAAAGGCCATAAGAAATTAGGCTACCAGTGTTTGCAAATACCTGTTTTCAGCCAAATTGGTGGGAAGGAATAAGAACTGAAATTTAAAAATGCTACTGATATATATTTGTTTGCTACTTATTTTTATGCGACTAGAAAAAAGCATGTGTAAAACATTTTGAAGAATGGAATATTGAGACATTAACAAAATGTGCCATGCAGGAGCTTTTTGTTGCAAAAAGCCTTTTCCCCAAAAAACATTAGGCACAGTTCTGAAGAGAGAAATGGCAGAATGAACAGAAGTATCTGGATCAGTCATTTTCATGTTTTTCTGTTTTAAAAAATTGGGGTTTTTATTCTCAGATATTTGTCTTCAGAGAATACCAAAAACTGTTTCTTTTTAAGAGTAATATTTGAATCATGGAATAACATATTTACCAGGAATAGGAGGAGTTCTTAAGAAATTGCTTTACAAATGGGAGAAAAAAGGTTAATTAAATCAGTGAAACTTTGGGTCTCCTTTCAGCACAAAAACATCTGTGCAGTGGTTGGGGATATTAAGTATGTTTTACATTATGTATGTGTACACTTAATAAATGAAGTAGCTTCATTTCACAAATCACCTAACACAAACAAGGAAGGTCGTTCTGATCAGCAAGCTGAATTGTCAGGGAAACTTTTATGGACATAAAGAAATGCATCTGCTTTAAAAAGAGAAATATCAAGAGGGATTTGCACAAAGTTAAAAGCAAAGCAAGTGCTGTAGAATCAAAAGTGATTACACTGAAAATGGCAGCTTGCTTGTCAGAGCAGCTGAGACTGCTCCCTCACCAAACAAAATACTAATCGTTCCAGCTGTTTCCAGGCTCTCCTAACGCTGCTGCTTACCGCTAAAAAATATATTCTTTAGAAGTGTCAAAAGGCCTGAAAGAAAAATTATTTTATTTTAGTTTATTTTTAGATAATTTTTCAGGCAACTGCCAAACATATTTTATTTACAAGATATATTACTTCTATGGCTTTTTCTCTTTTCAGTAATACAGATTCATTCTGACAGTCATCTCACTTAGTGGAGACATCTGAAATGCAAAGGACTTTCAGTATAAAACTTATTTTACAGAACAGTAGAAAAAAATCTGTATAGTGTGATTTTTACAGTTTTAACAGACTTTTTTTTTTAAAAAAAATCTTAATATGGAAAAAAACCCTCCACCTAGCCCAAAGATCAAACTCAGGTTTGAATTCAAGGTCAAACAAAATTGTAAATGAAAGCTGTTCCCAGACTTTGCCTGTAATATTGTGATCCATTTAAAATCTCTCTTTCTTTTTTTTTTTTAATAAAAGCAATAGAATAAGCTCTCCAGACCTCAAATGTGGTAGCATTTGCTGGTGTACCTGAACACAAATTGTATAATACTGTATCACTTCCTTTAAGAATTCTCCCTTTAATGGAAGAAAAGAGCAGCGAGATCAACAAGCAAAGTAGGTAAGTACAAGGAGGTCAGGCAGCAGCGATGAGTTCTGTAGCAGAGGTACAAGGAAACACTGCCAGTTTCCATCCCATTACACAAGCTATGAGCTATGTGTTGGACTCACTGGGATTACCAGCAAACCCCTACCAAGCTGTGTGCTAGCTCTGCCTCACATCCTCTATCAATTATTCAGTTCCTTTTATGCAAATAACGTTTCATGGAAGCAATGGAGATCCGTAATGGGAAGAAGAGTAAGATCCATTTAGAAGAATTAAATGGTAGATGAAAAGTGTGACACTTTGCAGGCAAAAGCTATTGAAAATGTGCAGTGCCAGTACCTTTGAAATGTCTGTTTGCATGCACAGATGGGGAGATTCAAAGTTTTGTTTGCTTTTCTTGATGATCAGCTTTATACAAAATTAAATAAGAAGGCAATAGATAAAGACTCCTGCTTTCACAGTTCTGCCCAGGGGAGAGTCGTGGAAGCGAAGCCTCTGTAGCAGATCTGCCTGTGTTCTTCGGGCTCTTAAGCTTTCATTTTGTATTTTACAGGGAAGGTATGCAGCAAGCCTGGATGCAAATGGTGTTTATACTAAAGAGAGGCTTCACTGTTCTTTAGAATCAGGAGTCAGCAAAAAAACCCCTAAGGGCTACTCTGGCATTCTTTTATCAGGCAAAACATCCCATCATTTCCAATGCATTTATGGGATCAAAACTTCTCTGCATCTCACTGGGCCAAATTCACTAATGGTGTATGCAGAGGCAATTCTATTCCCACCAGTGGAAGTCAGTGTGCTGAATGAGATTCCACAAAGATGCTCCAAGAAGGCTTGCTTTCTTCTGAGATTCTTCTCACAGAAGAGATGGGTAAGTAAATGCAGACAATCCTGGGTGCATCCAGCCAAAGAACTGATCATGTCTCTACTGTGAGCCTTTAAATCCTTGTCTGGGATTTTCTTTGAAGGTTTATCCTTTTTCCTGTCAGTAAACTAATTACAGTTTTCCTGCTGAGCTGTCTGTGGGCTATTTGACCACTTAAGTCTGGGTCTGCACTGGCAAGTTTGGGAGCAGAGATACCCCACTAACGCCTCTCCACTGCAAAGGCTGTGGTGGAGCTGCTTGTTGTGAACATAAACAGGTCAGTGGGGGTGAGAAGACCACCATCATCCTGTGTGCTCCAACATCAATTAGAGAATCTCATAATAACTTTAAATTTTATATCAGAAAACCAGTGTTTAATAAGGCAAAAGCACAGAAATAAGACCACAGCCTCAAGCTTTCTATCCCTGTCCTGCCTCAGCCCCTTTGCCACACTTTGGTAGTTCTGCTCTTTATGTGCAAGGAGTGTGAGTCAAAAGTCAAAAATAAAGTATGTTGTTAAACATTTCAACTTAACTATGGGGCAGGACACCTAACTGTTAAGAAACTTCTCACTACTTGAATCTGTATCTTCTGGAACTCACATACATGCTCCAGTGTTGTAACCATGTCCCTAAACACGAAGACATCTCTTCTAAAAGCTTTGTAATGTGAGTGCCCTGGATATTTATGGTGCTTTTGCATTTAACTATCTTTAATTATACTATTATTCACAAAGGAAATTTTGTTGCTAAACTAGGAGAGACTGAAAGTGTGTTTAAATAGAGTGCAGTTAGCACCCAGACAGAATTATGCTGCCATTATAAAACTCCACACTTTAAAAAGCCCTGGCAATAGGCAAAGGTGGAATTTAAAAATCCCTGAAAGAGATGGAAATTTGAAAGAATACAATGCACAAGCATAGATAAGTTCAGAGAATTAAAAAGCAGCAAAGCTATAGGGGGTACACACATATTTCTAACTTGATGTTTACCACATTGTACTTTTACAGCCTACAGAAATGAAAGCTATTCATCTGTAACAGGCTGGCAGAGCAGTGCTCTCCATCTCAAGTGGAAGTGGCATGCCACAGAGACTCCCAGACCTTTAGGAAACTTTGGCTGCTTTAAGGCACAGGATATTTCTACTCAGGGTTATAGAACAGGCTTTCTGTAGGGTTCAACATTACACAGAAGGCACAGGAGCAAAAGAACTGCCTGAGCTCACCCTCATCCCTTTCCTCTCCCTTTATCCCTGGTTAAGGCCAATTGTTAAGTCTTGCCTTAAAGTTCAGTTGTTACCTGTGAGGGTCTGGGACTTGTACAGAGATCAGTAACCCAAGGCCATGGGTACCACGTGCTGTGTGAGCAGTCTTACTCTTTCCTCCACATAGTACTTTTACAACCAGTTCACTCATAAGGGACTGTCTTCTGTTTTGTGTTGTTCATCTGCTTACTTCAGCTGTGCGTGTGCTGCTGTCTCTCCTTTGGGCTCACTTTAGAGGTACAAACTGTTTTTCCTGGCACTACTGTGTCCTTGTTCATGTCCTTCTAGTTCTCCTGCAATGAACAAACCTGACTGTTAGCAGGTAACAGCCAGGCAGTGACCTTTAGACGCAATGTGATCCAAGTTGTCTGTACAAAACTCAAACCAGTCGCACTCAGACTCATCTCCCCACAAGTCAGGGCTCAAAATTAATCAGAAACCAAACAGAATCTGATCCACTGGCTGCGCTGCTCTCACAGATCAGCGTTGAGCTCTGCTGTGTTACAAGTCCTCTTTCCTTGCCTTGAAATGTCAAGAATGGGATCTAAATCTTTATTCTGGTGCAGATCTGCCATAACCTGGCTGGGGTGAGGGGAGTCTGTCACCCTATCTACTCATTCTTGGGAGCCCTGATGCAGAAGATCAGTGGTGCAACAAAGACACCTCGTGGCTGTCCTGCAAACCGCACCGAGACAAAGACAACTTACCAGCCAGAAAGGAGATCTGGCCACAGCGCCAGTGCCTGTGCTCTCCTACCAATCTCCACGCTCACTGCCTGCCATCTACTTGTAAGTATAATTAATACCAACCCCTCTTGTAGCGCACCTAGGAGAAACAAAAAAATATACCTATAAAATTAGTATAGTAATAGCTTAATTGTAACAATGAAAACGTATTATTTGTAGAAATTTGAAGCTGGCTTCCAAATTAAGCATAGAAACTCAAATTATAAAATTAAAAACTGCAATAACTCTAGTTGTAATTTAATTTGACCTGATACATGAAGTGAATGCCATGAAAAATTTATCAAGTCTGTAAGTGCTTATGTTAGAGATAGTTCTCCAAGAACCTTAACTTCATATTAACATGGTAATTTATCAACATTTACTTTGAAAATACTTATAATTTAATTAGAAAGGAGCAGATATATAAATGTTTATAGTTTTGTATACCAGTATATTTTTTAAAACTCTATATAATCCTATACACTATACCCCAGCCCTTATATTTTAGAAAATATAATATGAAAAGTGAAATGTATTTTTTAAAAAATAGATGGAATAATAAAGTCCTTAGTTACATTCAGATTTACTTTTATTGCTATTCCTTGCATCACTTCACACATGTGTATATGAGAAAGGCTTTATAGATACAGTAAGCACATCTCATAACGAAATGACAATTTTTGTGATTATCTAAAACTGAACAGTAAAAAACATCTTGCACAGTAAATTTGGCAGCACAAAACCTTGATCTGAGATACACTTATGCTTTTTCTTCTTCCACATTACATTAAAATTTATGATAATGTAATCCATGATGTTTTCCCAGTTTTGTAAAAAGGAAGAGTAATTAATTCAGATCATAAAGCTCTTGGAATAAAGACCAACTCACTCTGTAGTAAAGGAGGAGAGATCAGAATCTGTCCTCTGTTTTTCCAGTGCAAAACTGAAGATGTCATATTGAATTCAGACTTCTTGTCAACTAAATTCTGAGATTTTATTGCTGTTTTATACCAGGGTGTGTGAAAACAGAATAAACCAAAGGGATCTCTGATATTCTGCATGTGCACAAATGGTTGCTTCACTGAATTAAATAATTTCATTACATAATTGATATTGCATATTTATTATACATTCACAATCACCATATTAAAATAAAAGTACAAATGGCCAAATTCTCCCTTTGGTAAAACCACTTAAGTCTGTGGAGCAACCCTCAGGAAGATGTTTTTTCTCAGAATTTCTCTCATTTTCACAGTTCTTAAGATGCTTATGATTGATTTAGTGTGGAGAAGCTAGAAACAATTCCAGATCAAACACCAGAGAATTTATTTTAGAAAATATAAATTATTTTAGGGAACTAATAATCATAATAATACATAATTAATGCATTAATAACATAATATTCAATCCTATAATGCACTCTCGTGACAGCAGCTTTGTGATGTACCCTTCATGGATGAAATCAGGACTTTGTTAAAGCAACTTGGAGATCTACTGCTAGTACAGACAAGCCAAGGTCTCACCACCTACTTCAGTACATCCCCCTACAAGCGTTTTTAGAACTTCTTTTTGTTTTATGAAGCAGAGATTACTTACAAAGAAGATGAAATACTGAATTTCCTTGGGATCAGATTTGTAGACATACCCAGGTATTGCTCTGTTAGCCCTGCAAGGACTAAGTATTTCACTAGTTTTAGTCTCACTGAAAGTCAGTTATCATCTTCCCCTCACTAACAGGGGCTCACAAATGACAAGCAGAGAAATACGCCGTGATTCATCCGCTGTGATTCGTCATCATAGTCACATCTGTGAACTCCAACCTAACTTGTTGATTTCTCTGCCTAAGGAGAAAGCTTTTAACCCTGCTCCAGTTGTGGTAACATGAAAACAGTACTGACCTAATACTATGAAGCACGTGTCCCAGAATGTGACCTGCAAGAACCTGTGAGATAATCATGTATTATCTTATTATCACTCCCATCTACAAGCAGCTGATGGATGCAGTGATTGCCTACTGCTTGGTGCCATCAAAGGATAAAAAGCCAACACTTGAAACATGGGTGTTTCCATTCGAGTCCAAATGATCTTTTTTAAATCATCTCTTTTAGGTAGTATTTACCTTCTATTGAAATATCATTTTAAACTATAATATTTAAAACTGAACAAAATGAAGCCTGGAAGATCTTAATATTCAGAAAGGCAAACAGATGTGATGTGTTTTAAGCAGGGGACTGTAGCACGGACTCCAGTGGTAAAGTGAAGTTGTTTTGCCCATTAAGCAGGGATTCATTCTCCTTCTATTGTACATTAAACAGCACATGCCTTTGTACATTAAACAGCATATTACCAGCTCTCTAATAGAATGGGAAAATTAAAGCAAATCCATTTGTTACTTTTTGAAATAAAGTAAGGTGAAACTGTACCTTTTAAGAGCTTTGCCTTCCTGTGTAAGTTCTTTCTCTTCCTGAGAAAAGGGAAAAAATATACTTGCCTTAAACTGAAAACAGGGAACTATATGTGTTATACATAGACAGAATAAATTAGTTGGCAGCAAATTTAAGTTACTAATAAAAATCATACACAAGTGTTATGATTAACTAGGACAAACCTAGGACAAACATTTGGTTAGCTCTGAAGTAAGGGTAGCTTTCTTAATATACACCAACCAACCACGCACCCTGTGGCCTCCATGGCTAATTTTCATACAATAATTCTACATGCTGTAGTGGCTCGCTAGCATAAAATTGTTACCTGAGTGTTACCTGCCCTAAGAAATGTCATCACTGTGAATATCAACGGAGCGAAGGACGGTGGGCTGAGTTTGGGCTTTGAAAGAGCACTGTCAAAAGACCTGAAACAACCTTAAAACTTTTTGGACTGAGGAGACTAGGATCCTCCTTTCTACACAGCTACTCAGTCAAAGTTGAGCTTACATACCATACAAACTCTTTGACTACCAAAGATTAAGGAAGAAATGCATATGTTTTCTGATGATGGAATGCAACTATAAATTTAGATGAAATTATTACTGTAGCCTTCCTGCTTTGATGTATCAGTGACTCTCCCTGAAGTTAAAAAAATAACTACTGATTAAAGAGAGATCCTGAAAACAGAAATAATGAAAAGTATCACATAATAGCATTCTTGTTGCATTTTTACTTTAAGCTTGTGTAGAAGAACCTCAAGAATTTCTCATTGGTAATAAAATAAATTTAAAATATAAATTAATAATTAAATATCAGTAAAAATTGTAAAATGCTAGGAGATGCTACATATATTATCTAAGCTAAGAAATTTGGGGAAGGTAATACTTCAAAGAAATCTAACCACAGTAAGGTAAGGATCAGGCTGTTAAGACACCTGAATAGCTTTAACTCTGCCTGAAGAGATGCTATGAGGAGAAAGGTTAAAAAAAAACCTGATTTGTCCTAAAACATCACTTTGTCTAATGCAGGATGTTGTGAATAGTGTTGCTTAATCAGGGGCAAACGTTTTTTTTATTGGCTGAGTGCTTTTGAGGTGTTCTTCTAATTTTAGCATGGTAGATCTAATAAAAAGTAAGATTAAATTGGAACCACTGAGACACTACACACAGTTTTGTAATGTCATAACAGGCTGAGAGGAATGGGAAAAGATCAAAGAACATGTGGCATGTGAGGAAATGCAAACACAGCTACCAATAGAGAATGCTCAGTACAGCATCTCATCTAGATTGTTTAAAAATACATGGTCTCCATGTGTTGGTTTTCTAATGTGTGAAGGTCAATCTACATCATGGGGAGAAAAAAGTCACACATGCTGCCGGAAAAGCACACTTTTTAAGTAACAGAGAAGTACCTGTAAAAGGATCCTGGACAGTAGGCAGTTAAAGTTGAATCCAGTCTTGTGAAGAGGCCAGCTTAGATCAAGGCTAGAGGGAATTTAGTTCTGTGTAAATCAGTCATGCTGAGTAATGTCACTTCCTCTGGCCACTGCTTTCTAATCTGTAACCTCTGAGTCAGCATGGCACTACTTGGTTTAAATAAGGTTTATTTAAAGTGTTTCCCCTCTAAAGGTTTGGTGATATCAGTCACCAAAAATACATGTTCCTTTGGAAACTCCTCCTATCACATCTGTGCATGTGTAAATGCCAATTGAAGATGGTTGTGGAGAAACATCTTTGGAAATAAGCTCTTTTTCATTGGCAAATATAGCCTACAGGTTTTAAATACATTTTTCTTGCAAGGAAACACCATAGCTTATACCATGGTGTATAGGTATAATAATATATGAAGTATGCCTAAGAAAAATGCCTGTTTGGGACTAATCTTGCATGGAAAGCAACTATGCATACTGATTGCACAAAGAATCACCTCACTGACTTACACAACTGATTTTCAGGGAATCTTTTTAGGTAGTAAGTATTAATAATCAAAAAGAAAATGTAAAAATCCTAGTGCCAAACCTGTGTGTTCACTTCCCTATTATGGAGAAACATTTGGCACAATGGAAGATACCAGCTTATTTCTGTTAAATAGCTGGCTCCATTTTATAGGATGGTCATTGTTCTAACTGCTAAATTTTAAATGGTTGTCTAGATGTTTTCTTAGACTTATTGCGAGTTTTATCAGAAGAAAGAGAGCAAACACATTTCTTGTGGATTGGGAAATTGAGGTAAAGAAAATACAGCAGCATTTAGAGAGAGAAAAGTAATGTTTGAAAAGAACTTCTGTGGCTGCAACCCCCCTTAAAAAAGGAGAGAAGAAGAAGCAGTGTTAGCCTCACCTGCCTGCATTTTCTGTGTTGCCCTGATGGTTTAGAAGATTAGTTGCTGCTCCTTTGGCTTGCCTAAGAGCTCGTTCTGCATGGGTGCTTCAAAGATTATTTGTTGTAATTCCTTGGTTCTTAGACTTATCTGTAACACAAATGCACATGAACAGTCTCCCCACACAGCCTTACCCCTGCTGCCAATCAAGTACTGCACTCATTCTTTTCTTCTTCTTAATTTTCCTCACAAGAACAATATTACATAATTTCCCTTCAGTTTCTAGCAGTTAAAACTTTAATTTACAGACTGAAATTGGTTAAAAATAATTAAAAAAAATCCAAACAAACACAAAGCTTTTGAAAGCACTGAAAGACTAATTCTCTATTAATGATTCAGACTAAACCTGAAGATCCATCCTAGGGTAAAGAACTGACAAAGGTATGTATTCCTCCGGAAACACATTTCTCAGGTCTGGAAAGGTTGTAAGAAACTTTTACAGTCTTACAAGATACTCAGGAAAAATAATAATGTTCTTGTTAAAAATGCTCTATATGTCCATATAATATGTAGCATGAAAGAGTGTAACTATGTTAAGTATTCAGGAACATATAATCCTGTTTGTTTATGCTTACTTTCATTTATCTTATTCAGTAGAGGCTCTTCAAGTGCATGACCAAATGTAAAATCAGAGCCAAATAAATGGTTAATGTTTTCATTCAGATTCCCATTTGTTATTCTAAGAGGATTATGTCTTCTAAAGTTTGCTGGCAGTGCAGGAAATCTAGAGTCTGCTGGAGAGTTTGCAACTGGAAAACCCTTCATAAGAAAAGAAAAAAACAAACAAAAAAAATTACATATCTTGGTTTTTATGATAGAAATGTCTCTTTCATTTTGCAGTAATATAAACAGTAATGATAAACTTATTCTGAGTAAAGAACTGTTCTTCAAATTACTGTTGGGAGTTTAAGATGTGACTATTGCACTTTCTAGATAAGCTGTCAAACACAGAAGATATGCAAGGAGAGGCTATGCAAGTTGTGTATGTTAAAGAGCACCAGGAGCTATGAAGCTCAAATGCTTGAAACACAATTGTAACCACTTCAAAAACAAAGCTCCTGTAATCCACTGAAACTATCTTTACTAAGAAAGATGGAAAACAACACATTTTCAAATGTAAACCCATTACAGGGGATGATTGGCAGGGGCTTGATAAAAATTCAGCTTTGGAAGGATCTTTATAGCATTTTAAAATACTTGGTAGTTCCTAAGAGTTGTTTTGTGATCACCACTTCTTGTAGCAACTGACACAAGGCTGTGTGCCAGGCTGTGCCGATTTGTTAATTTCGTTAAAACTGGGTACAGTACAATGACAAAGGTGATTGATTGTCTCTTGTAAATCATCCCTAATTCAGCAGTGATAATGCTAAAAGAAATTGAATCAAAAGCATGAAAAAAAGGAAAATGTTATTCTGTACAGAGGGTTCTGGTGTCTACTTAAAACAATGCTAAATAAAGTGCTAGCCTACTTTCTGCTGGGAAAATCTCTTTTGAAGCTTAAGATCAAAAGCACTTTTTAAGCTTAAACAACACCATACGGTTTCAATTCTTGCTTTCTAACAAGCACTTTAAAAAGCACAACTAAAATGCAACTGACAAACTTGAAAAATCTTTTGTGTTGTTCCACTTGAATGATCTAATGAGAAAATGGCTCAGTTCTGTTGTAGCTAATGAGGTGTAACATCTTCACTGAACCCGAATATAAAACAGAGATTTCTCTAAAGTTACAGTCTTAACATACTTCTATTCCTTGACTCCTTCTGCCATGTTTTTATTGAAGTGATGTCCAATGAATAAAAGCACAGGCCAGTTTTGAAATAAAACATTTACACGTGAAATTACTCAATCCAAAAGTGCTTTGAACTCTGTGTACAAGCATTGTGGCTTCAAGTGGGAAAATATGTTTCACTAACTTACTAAGGTCCCAAGTCTGCAAACAGATATATTAATGTAGCCAGAGAAAGATCTGTGATAACACATCTTTGACAGATGATTTTCGGAGACAGAACCCAAGTGTACATGAATTTTAACCTATCTGGTTTTGGCAGTGACCGAAACTTCATCAATATGAAGACTGAGATTTGGCAAAACAGTGAAGATGCCACTAATATCAATATAAAATAATAGTATTTATTCTGGTAGTACCTAGAAGCTAAGATCCTGCTAAAGGGCTTTATTTATACAATAAAATATTTATGCCAAGAAATTTATACAAGGACACAATAAGGACATAACTCACAGGTGTGGGAAGCACGAGGTAACAGCAAAGGGGTTAGATTCAGTGCAGCAAGTAGCATTTCCAGCTCAGCAACAGTTTAGATGTGGTTGGGCATGGTGACAGCATCAAGGCAATAAAAAATTTAAGGAGACAATTGGAGTAGAATAACCTTGTGGTGTAGGTGTCTACTGGTAGTGCTTCTCATCTACGAAGCAAATAGGTTTGAACAAAAGCTGAACAGGTTGATGAGGATGGGAGAATAAAACTGATTGTACTGATGTTTCTCATCATCCTTAGTACTTATGTTTCAGATGTGTAAAAGAACTGTTTCTGGGCTCCATAAATATGAAACTGAGACATGAAGAGAGAATTGGCTTGCACAACAGAGTGGGAACAGACTCTAGATCTCCTCATTACTCTATTGATCCTTCTGGGGAAACTGATGGTTAAAACACATACTGCAGTCTTTTGAGCTGGAAGGAAATAATTCTGTTCATCAAACCAATCTCCAGAGAAGTTTCATGCTGTGATACAGAAAACACAGGTCTGCTGTGGGACAACAAATTCTTTCAGTGAGTGGGGTCTTAGTGATAAACAGAACCACAATGAACCTTCTGTTCATAGGAGACCCGTGCTGGGCCAGCCTCCTCCCTGACTCCTTGCTGCTGTAATTGTTATTCTTGTACTTAGGAAACCTAATAGTGAATCCTACTAAAAATCTCTGTTCCAGTGAATTTATACTGTAAAATGAGATGAGGCACACCCAATGAATGCAGACAGACTGACAGATGGGTGAGCACAAGAAAATAATGAGCAATAAAATTGGTCAGTGTGACAGACAATGGTCACAGCAGATGCCCAAATGTTGTGAAGCTTTCTTTTGGTTTCATAGTGAGAATTTCAGGGCAAGGTCTTGAGGAAAACAACAAGGTAGCTTGTCCAGGGACCCCCTTCTCAACAAAAGGAGTAGCAAAGGTAGAAATAATGGCAGTGAAAAAGGGGTGTTGATGACCAATAACAGTGGTCAGCTCATGGTGTGCAATTGCATCTCAAGTCATTAGGTGATGACCCCACTCTCAACAAGAAGCATGGGGATAGACAAGACTGAACCACAGCAATGGAGTCAGGTCCATTGGTGAGGAGGAACAATGAGAGCTAACACAAAGCAACAAGTTTATGGGCAAAGCAGTAAATGAAGAATATTATCTGTGTTAAAGTATTTCCAATGGATGTAGATGGGACAAGGTAGTATCTTTCAAGACAAGATGGTATGATATTGCATTATCAAATTATAATTGAAAATAATTATGAAGGTAACTATCAACAAGAAGAGAAATTGGAATCAGGTGTGTCAAGAATCCCATTTACTGAGGAAAGATGGATGGAGAATTTATAATGGTGAATATTGCACTGGGAAATTACAGTTTAAAACATTCAAGCAGCATTGCTGCGATACTGCACTATGTAGTAACGTTATGAGGTAAGAGAATTGGGTTCCTCTGAAACTTTTATAAAAATATACCTTGTGAAAGGAGGGTACTTTTGAATATGCATGTTCTTGTTCAGCATGGACATACTTGCATGATGCTAGTAGTGCATCTGCTTAACTGATGTATGATGATTTGGTTCATCAAATGTGCACCTGCACATTTAATTTCTCCCCATGACTTCGTTCTACCTGTAGTCTAAACCATCCAAAAGCTGTGTAACTGCACAAGAGTATGAACTGAAGGTAAACTCTGTTGAAAAAAAAAAAAAAAGAGTGAATTTGCTGCAGCATGGAACTTCAGGGTAAGTGTAAGTTACTACAGGGCTTAATTTCACATTTCTCAACAATGAAATCTATGGTGTCATTATATCTATAGATAGGTGAGCCTGAGACTCTAATGGGTCTTCTATAGTTTTTAAATGTTTGGTTTGTATTGCAACTGCCTATCACAGGCAACTCAATGAAGGTATCAGAGCACCCAAATAGCAGGCATCTTCCTGGGAGGATGATAGAAAGAACCTGTTAGAGCTTCTCACTCTCATTAAATTCTGTGGTGGAGAAAGGGAGCAGATAGTATGTCTTCTATTTTTCCTGACTTTACAAAACCTGAGATAGACTCTCTGAAGCAATCTAGAAGGAAAAAAAACCCCAAAATCTATTTGAATGCTATGATAACCACATTAGGTACTCATTATAGGTGATGTGAATTTGTTCTTGGAACTTGAATAACATTTGCTTTACTTGTTCAGGGACTGGCAGTCAGCTCTCATCCTCTCTTCTGCATTTACTGGCAGTCGAAACACAAGCAATGAACAGTAGTTCTTCTTGAAAGGAACCTGTGCAAAGAAAATACAAATTAACCCAGAAATGGGGTCCTTGTCCAAGAAGTCCATCTGGTAATATCTTGGCTACCAGTAATTGTCTGAAACAAACCTTACACCAATGCTATTCTCCTAGAAACAGGATCCAAACTGTGCATAAATGGCTAAATACCTTTGACCAATGTTTTTCAACTCTAAGTGCCCATTAATAACTGACACTTAGTACTGACATTCTCTTGCCATTTCATCACCCGTTTCAGAAGCCAATTCATTTCCCACTCTGCATAACCCTTTGAAAGTTGGTTTAAAAAAATGCCATAAGTGTGAAAATATTCTTTTGAGTCAATCACTGAAAACAGAGTGCATGACTGCTCCAACACGCCACTGCGTTCTCTCTTCCCTGTGTTTCTAGCTGTTGCTATATACCAGAAACTGCAGGTTTATGGCAAAAGGAAGTTAAGAGGCATTTAGATCTTGAGCTTTCCATCTGATTTTCAAGGGTCTCTTTATGAAAACATACTGTATGAGCTATATTTTTAACTGAAATTTAGAAAGACATTTTTTCTTAAACTAAGAGTGAAAAATACATTTTTTGTTTCCATTTGTGTTTGATGCTACTTTAAAGCTTGGCAGTGCTAAGATACTTAAATGCATGAAGCTGAGATCCTGCAAACTTTATTCAAACACTTGACCCCACTGAGTTTCATTTGTCCTATTATGGTTACCAGGAAAACCTTTTCTACTGTTTGAAAATGTTAGTTGTCTTCTGTCTCATAGCTATGTATTCATAAAATCAGAAAGGTGAGAGTCTTCTTTACTGTGCTCTAATAGTTTGTTCCCAGGGATAAAAAAAGCAACCAATAGGACTACACTGAAAAACAGAAGCGTGTCTAGAAAAAAAAGAGACCTTACATTTCCCTTTGAGACTTTTTCAGGGAGTGCTGTGCAAAATGATGAAAAAGATTGCTATTGAGCCATTTTAAAAATAAAATCAAGTGCATCAGAAATACTTTAAATTCTTTGACCTTTCTTCTCAGAGCTGACCTGCTTTGGAATATTGAAAGGACAGCAACATACTTATGCACACATGTAGGTTTTAAATTTACCTTGCAGCACTATGAAGAGCAGTATGCTGAAGAATGAGTGCCTTCTGCTCACGTTATGGCACTGAGACAGGCACAGTCAGGCAATGTGATCATCATGCATGCTATGAAACTTTCAACCTTAAAACAGTAATAGCAGATACTTAGCAATGACCCGGTTATGGAGAAATTCTGAATAGTTTTAATGGTTATAAAAGGTAAATATTCTGAGTATAAAGTGAAATACGTTTGTGTAACCATGCAAACCATTATACTCAGGGGATTTCTGTGTTTTGAGAGCACCTTAAGACTGGGAATAACTTGAAGTTTTTCTAGTTCAGGTGATTCCTGTCAAAAATGAAAAATAAACCATATGTCAGGATGTCAGGAGTTCTCAGAAATCTTGCAACTGGTGTATATATATATATATATATGTGTATCTATATATATATATATACAGGCACACATATATATGTATGCATATATATGTATGTGTATGTATACAGATAGATATACACACACACATTTATATGGGAAAATAGTGATAATTTTACTTAGGCAAATCCATAGAAGAAAAAGGCAATTTTGTTTGAAAACAGTCCACCACATTTAGCCTACTTTTACCAAAGGTTGTAAACTGTTCAGTTCTTGCACTGGTTTTGCTCCAGATGAAGAGTCAGAACACTAGCAAGGGAACCTTGTGAATTCTTTTTAATGTGGTTATGGTCCAATACCAACTCCTGCAGAAACTGGAGACTTCCAGTCCTTCAGTTTGGCTGATGCAGTTTCCTAATATACCGAGAGTAAATGGATGGAATAATGTTTAATGGATTTGGATTCCTTTCGAGCAAAAAATTATCTTAAGCAAAAGCAGCTCATGAAGTCTCTGAGTTATTTGTATGTTGTTTTGGACCACTTCAGTGACAGTGGAAGACAGTGTGTTTGATTTTGTCTATTCATCTATCTGTCTGTCTATCTATCTGTCATCTCTATCTAAAGTAAAATATCTTACTAAATAAAATCTGGGAATCTTGAGGAACAAAGTCAACTGGAATCTGCTTTGGCAGGGGGTTGGACTAGGTGATCTCCTGAGGTCCCTTCCAACCCCTACCATTCTGTGATTTTTTTCAGTACTGCATATAGTGAGGAGGAAATTTCCTCAGTGTGGAACTTGCTGCTATCATCTTCCACACGCTGGTTACCCTCCTCTGCCTTTGTAAGAGACAAGTGAGGCACAGTGGCACCATACGGAAAAATTTCACTGTTCAATATCTGAAGGATCTTAGAGCAAGGGCAAGAATTAAAGCTAGGGTATCATTCTTATTGAATCAAGACCAAAGAAGACTGTCCCCCACAAATCTAAAGCACAGAGTGAAGACTAGACGTAAGTACTGTAAAATGCTTGAGTGCATGCACAGAAAAGCTGCTACCATCTACCCTGCAAAAGGAGAAGTTTAAATTTTTTTAGCCTACTAAGCTGTAGCTGGGCCATGTTAGTAATTCCATTACAGCTCAGATGAAAATCATCCAAACTCTGCCTTATCAGGGGCAGGTTTTCTGCAAATTCTGTATCTCTAAACCAATTATGCAAACAAGAGTATGATGCCACAATTTTCCTTGGATAAAAGAACTTCATCATTTTCCATCCCAAAAAGAAAAAAAATTATGAAGGATATATATGGATCACTGTAATTTACTAATCACTGGGACATGTTTCATAGGGATTACACCTGTATACAGTAAAAAAGTCTGATGAAAAATGAAACAAATCTACTATTTGGGGGTGGAAAGAGTCCATATAAAAAATTTCTATTCTGTGGAAGCTAGGTCAAGTTTTCTGGATTCAGATCATGGAAATCAAAGAAGTTAAAAAAACCCCAACCTCTTCTGCTCACAGATATCTGCGGACTGGAAAATAAACCAGCTGTAAACTGCTGTTTATTTCAATCAAATACTTATGCCAACCTTTGGGTGCATTCTCACAACAGCTGAAAGACAATAAAGCTAAATAAAATAACATGCACTATTCTACTAATTACTTTGTAAAAGCTTAATTTCTGTTATGTCTGAGCTTGTCTAATGGGTATCATGAGCTAATATATTAAAAAAGAGAAGGTAAGAAAGAGTTCTAATTTTAGCTTTGTTTCTTCCTTATGACGTAGCTGATTAAATGATCTGCTTAACAACCTCAGATTTCCATAAAACCATGTATATTGGTGATTGCTGAGCAGCTAGTAACTTGATTACATTCACAGATCACAAACAAAACAATTTCCAAACTGCATGTTAATATGTAATATTAATTTGTGTTAAGATATGTAAATAAGTACTATGCATATTTTATGCTTTACAGAGGCTTATCTCACAAGGCTTTGAAAATTAAGAGCTAATTCAGCTTATGAAGAAAGTGTCAAGAGGATCTAGGGAAGGTTTAAGAACATTTTTGTTCCTAGAATCTCTCACAAATGAGAAAGAAGGCAATAGTCATTAAGAAGACAGAATCCACTTAGTGGGAAATTAAAAGCAGCTATAATAAATGGAAAAATAAAGAAATTGACAGTAAGAAGTAAAAATGTGCAAAAAATTGATGAAAAGAGCAAATGCACATGAGGGGGCACCAATGACTTGTAGCATTAAGAACAGTAAGAAAGAGTTTGAAAGTATATCAATAACAATAGTAATCCTGACAATGGTATTGGATCATTACTAGCTGAAGATGGTAGAAGTATCAATAAACCTGAAGTGAAGCATAGTTGTTCACTAAACACTTTCGTGCTGCATTTGTGGGGAAAGGGGCAGTGTTTTTCATATCATACAGTAATAATGAAATAATTTCCATCGCAGTATTGACTTAAATGCTGTTAAGCAGCAGCTACTGAGCTGGAATCTGACACGTTTAAATCAGTGACTCTAGGTAAATCACATTCTAAAAGGCTGATTGAGGAACAGCATGGAATATTGATGTTGACTTGCACTCAGTTTGGGAACATCAGCCAAGTTTCAGCAGCCTGCAAGAAGGATAAAATTTGTCATTATTTAAAAAGGGAAAGGGGAAGAAGCTAGGAGACATTAGTGTAAAAAAAATCCTTCTCATCAACAAGAAGGGCATTCCTACAGTTACTGAACAACTATTTCACAACCTTTTTTGAGCCCCCAGCCTGTGTAAATAATGTTCATCTCTCATGAGGAAGCAGATAAGCAAAATGAGCACAAAATTTGTCACACTATGGTGGAAGCCCAAACAGCCCATATATCCATGTGTGCTTCTGCCAGTAGCCCTTTTGCCCAAAAAATCTGAAAACAAATTCATGTTTTTCACACACTCCAGATGCTGAGCATATGCAAAGAATGAAGGCAAGAAGAGCTGAGAGAAGGTTTGAGTAGTATGCACATAACAAGTAGGTTTTGCAGAGTTCTCTGATGCTCTGTCACTGCTACTTTTATAAAACATGACTAATGTATAGAGGGAACTCTGCATGGTGACTTTGCAAGACTTACCTGATACAATAAAACTGAATTTGACTGTGGATGTTGCTTTATCAATGCAGAAATAAGTAAATGAATCCTGACAAGTCCTGGAAGTTTCAGTTCTGAGTGTACAGATGAGAAATGGAAACTGAAAGGTAATTTGAAAATGCTCTTTAGGACACAGGCTGACCTAATGTTGATGGCAAAAGGAAGAAGGAAGAGGTATAACTGCCTCCTTCAGAGGATGGAGAAAAAAATATCACTTATGAAATGAATAAAAGAATGGAGGTTTAATGGCAGGATGAATGACTGCTTAGACCACACACATAATTGCAGAACTTTGGATGAATATACAAAAGCCTTCTTTATGCTCATAAAAGGTACTGTAGCCTGAACTGGCTGAACTCATTGATTCTAGTAAGGGCTTGTGACTGCCATCAGAATATGATACAGTATAAGGTGGATGAATTTTCAGAGCTCAGGCTCAAGGGACTGAAACACTACCTCAATATAATCCTCATTATCTCACTATATTCCTAAAATTTTATAGTGTAATGTTGCACAAATTTAAGTAGAGTGAAAACAGAATACCAATGAGCAATTTGATCACAGATACATGTCTACACTCTCCCAGATCAAACCAGTAGCCAGAGAGAGGTAGGTGGTTCCCTTACTCAAAATGAAATCCTTTGTAGGAAGGTGAAAAACCTCAATGTATGCTTAACCACTCATGCAACAGGATCCAAAGAGTGGATGACAGCAGCCTGGTATAGTTAACTTGATGAAGAAATGGCCTAACAAGTTTTTCACAAAGAATTTAGGAAACAGCCAACTAGATGGTGTCAAACATACCATATGTGTGCAAAACAAACAAAAATGTACTGGGTTTCTTCAAGCAAGGGGGAGGAAAAAAAGGGAGATACAAAGCTACTGACACTGAAGACACAACCTTCCTCTTCACTGGAGTAAAGGAGAGATAAGAGTATATTTTAAAAGATGATGGTACTTGCTTCCTCTGACAAGTCCTTGCTGCCCATATCCATGAGAAGCCACCTTTCAATAGAGCTGCTGCCTGTTTGTTGTCTGATTTTGGAGCTCTTGTCCAGGCGGTATTGATTCAATGTGACTGTAGATTCAGACACAATACCTGTAAAAAGGAAACATAATTAATCAAACAGAATGTTCCTCTGCTCATACATTAGCAGACCTGCCAATTAGGTTGTTCTGATTCAGAAATTTGATTTTAGAAAGATGGTTGGTCAATTTAAAGTGCTTTAAAAAGTTTAGTTCAATTAATTGATTTTGGATCAGATTACTGCAACGATACTGTAAAATTGGAACAGTGGTTGCAATCAGCTTTGCGCTGATTGATTGCTGTTGTTACAAAAACCCACAAAACAACAGGGTATTAAAGGAGATTAACAACTATTTTAAATCAAATTAGTTTATCATTAATATTATTACAAAGATTAGAAAAGACTGTGTCATGAACCCACCTTGTCATTAGGAAGGAAGATTAAACCACTGAAAGACGTGAGGTTATTCTGTAAAGTCATGCTGCATACATTTCTAAACTGATCTGCTGACATCAGCTCTACAACTCTGAATTAAGTAAAAAGAGACAAATATGGGTTGAGAATACAAGTGACATGCAAAAATAAGATAGAAATGAGATATATAGCATGAGCAGATCCATAACATGCTGGCTTTGGGGTAAGAAATGCAATATGCTCCTATGAAAGAAGCACCCTAATGAAAATCTCACAACAAATTCACAGTTCTATTTCCAGTAGTAAACAATTGATTTGATTTTGACACCAAAGGCAAGGGCTGTCAACAGTTTGCTCTGTTTGCTTCTGTATCACATTGCTGAAATTCCAGTTCCCTACATCTTGGACTGTTTTTGTTGCTTTCCAGCAACACTGGAGCTGGAATTGCTCAGATGGAGTATTGCATCCTCCACTTACCCTGAGGCCTGCCAAAGCACCACGCACATTGTAATTGTGAACCTCAGCTGCGTCCAATCCTGCTTGCAAGGTACTTGGTACTGCTTCATGGTAGAAGAAGGGTACTGTATTGGTCAGACAGACATTCCTCAAGTAATTTTTAGGAATTTGTAACTGTGCTGTTAATAGATCTCTCTAAGAAATTCAGGGCTTGCAGTTGTAATACCTTAAAAGGCACACACTCGTTATAGTATTGCTCTGCAACCTTTTCCAACAAAGCTTCCAGGGAATGAATGTCCTTGCAGAAAATAACCCTGCCAAGAATGTTTAAATGCTTGTATCTGTCCTCACATCTTAAAAAAGTGTCTTGAAATGAAAACTCAAACTAAAAGGAGTAACAATTTCTTTATGAACAAGACCTACTCAATGCCACCAGAGTATTGACACTGATATTCCTAGCATGGTGATACTGTTGCTGAAGGTCACCTACGCTAATCAAGATCAAAAGATGAAGATTGTGGACTGTGCCATGAAAATTGTCTTCACATATTACATCAGCTAGGGACTTTCACTGACAGATGTAGGATCCTGAGAAAGAATAAAATATAAATATGTCTCTAAGAAGACAAATACATACCTATAACCCATAGAAATAGTCTCCTCAAGATTACTATCAGGGATCATGGCTGCAGACAAGTATGACTTGTGTAAAATACTTCTTGTTGCAGAGCCGTGACTGTCCCACTGTGGGCATATACTAGTGTTCAGTTAAGGATGCATTTAATGCAACCAAGCACAGGTCATTCTTGCTCTAAATTCCTGTAGATCTACAATGGACAAGGCAGCTTTTTCAGAAATCAGAAGACTGGAGAAGCAGCACTGACCACATATACATGTCAGTTCTCACTTTGGCTGAATTTGTTCTGAAAGGAATCAGATCAGATGAGTTTTGATTAAAAAAAAATCTCTTCTAGATATACTTGGTCTGCAGCCAGTACCCTATCTCTCCTAGACTTTTTTCTATCAAACTTTGTGCAGGCAGCACCACTCTCTAAATGAAAAATGGAAGCATCTAGAGAAAGACTATATTTATGAATATTTATTCAATAGAACTGCAGAAAATAACCCTTTGTGATGAAAAATTACACTTATTTTATGGATCAGTGAATTTGGCCTACAAATGCTATGGAAGTATCAGATGTATTTGCTAAATACAGATTCTAGCTTCAGATTTTCAAGTTCTAGCCACAATATTAGATGCTACTTTTAACAGATAATACATTTCTGAAAATCACTGTACCTCATATTAGAGATTGTCCAATCTAATTCTTGGATTTCTGTGAAGTTTGTATGTCCTTTCTTCAGTTCTGCTAAAGATACAATCAGATTTTTTAATATTTGAAAAACTCACTCTGTTGGCAGAGAGTAAAAACTCATCCTCTATAATAGTTCACTATAAAGAAACAATTCTACTGTGACTCAGCCTGCACTAGCACTACCTTGGTAAATATAGTACCATCTAGTGTTGAAATGCAGTTTTCATCTAAAGTGAGTTCTCCAAGGTTAAGACAAGACTCTATTCCTTCTATTTGTGTGAGATTGTTGTTGCTAAATTATGTCCATCTTAAATGCTCCAATTTTTTGTAATTGGAAATTTTGGTCATCCAGATTTAAGACACTGATCTGTAATAAAACTCAGCATTAACATTGAAAGAAACTGAGCAGTCAATTATTCTGCAAATTAATTCCACCCATTTTGTCTGTGCTCAGCTTCTTGTGTGCATTTCCTGGTAATATCAATGGCAACTTCTTGGATGCAGGATGTAATATTTCTCCATTATGCAACAGAGCCACTAATCTTTAATACATTTCAGAAGTTCAGCTTCTCCTCCAAAAACAAGAGCTCTACAACATAAGTATGCCAGCTCCCAAACATACCTTTGCAGGTGAAGCTATCAGAACAGAGACATTTTTTCCTGTCTGCATTAGTTCTTAGATGGTTTTGTTCAATTTAAATCTTTCTGTAATGCCTGATTACATGATTATTTTATCGGCTAGTCTGCTTTACAGTTCCTCATTCTACAACAGGACTTTAATGGAAACAGGATTTCAGCCTAACACCAAGGCTGAATATTTAGTCTAGAAGAGGCTGAGTGCAAAGTCAGAGCAGAATTTGTCCTAACTGTATAGTTCTTCATGCTTTTTAAATACAAACTAAGTACTCTTTTCCCTATATCACAGATTAACAAATTCAGTCATTTTCTTGTTTGAAATACTGTTGAACAGAAAAAAAAAAAAAATATGTTGATACCAAGGATATATTTTGCTGCCTAGGTTGTAAACCAACTTTCTTACACAGGATCTGATTTTAGACACCTGGCAGCAAGCTTCCTGCAAAGACAAGGCTGTCAGTGATCCATTCTATAACCTGCTTGTATGACTACAACACCCTCTCTCCAATAACACTACAGTATATTAGCCAATCATTGTACAATGTGGCAAAGACAAGATCACAGAGTCCCAATTAAAAAATTCAAATTGTATTGTAGGGATCCAAAATATCCATTGTTGTATCTAGGTTGTATCTAAGACAAATAATCACTTAAATATTCAGTACAATTAGGTTGGCTTTGGTGATGATTAAAGAACATTTTTTAGCTAATAGTTTTATTTTTCAAAGGATTTATTGCACCCTTTATGAATCCCTTTTCTCTGATGTCACAAAACATATAAGACATATGCTAAAGCATTATTTTTCCTGGCAATTTTTCTAAACATGAACTCCCTGATGCTCACAGAATGAAATGCTAAGCTTATCAGCAGAAGTGTGTTTTCCTCTAGCTATTCTGTATTTTAATAGCAAATTGAACTGACAGAGGAGCTTTTAACCTTTCATACTGGGTAGATTAATATGATTTCAGCTGATGGTTCAGAATAGGTTAGGATGACCTTGGATTTTCCTCCACTGACTCTTAGGGCTTTTTGTTAGCTCAGTTTCCAAAGGAAAAAAGGCTAATATAATTGTGCTACCTGGATATCAATCTGCTAGCTTTACCACTAATTTTTAAGCCTATTGGTGAGTTTTGGCCCAATCTGTCAGATAAGTGCTGCTCAACTTCTTACAAATTCCATGAAAACGAGCAGCTGAATGAGAGTTATAAACTGATGATCTCAGTGAAGGCAAGGCTGCAATATTGGCTCAGCTACAATGCCAGACTCTAGATGATCCAGGGGAGACCTGTTCTGGATGATTGGAGAAACTGAGAGCTCACACCTGATTAAGCACTGGATAACCCAAAGACAAGGCACTTCCTTAAGGCAAACCAATTTCCTTCAGTCCTGCTGCTCAAGTGACTGTTTAATTAGTGTATAATTTTAGGTAGCCTTTAAGGGGACAGGTAATATTCAAAGGGTTACTCTCAGTGTTTGCTGGTTTGAAGTTAGACCTGCTAGCTCTCTTGTTGCAATCCGGTTTTCATATTGATATTTACTGATTTATTGATTTTTCACTGTGTGAAATTTTTCATCCTGCCTGATCAGAAGAAATGGATTAGTATAGAGATTTCAATATGCACCTGGCAAAGCTCATTTGGCTTTAGACAAGAAAAATGCCTAAGCCTCTCAATTTTAGGGCAGCATATATTTGAAAGTTCAGTATTAGAAAACTGTGTTGCTATATGTGTTAGAGAATTTATATTTATAGAATTTACTAGGAGAATAAATGTTTCTACGTGTTTCAGCATTATACATTTGTGACATTAGAAAAAAGTTGGGTACAGAACTAGCAGAATAAATAAGCTAAGCATTGCTAGTGAATTTTCTAATGAAAAATTCTCAGGGTCAGTCTCTACTCATCAGGGAGAGAATGCAAAGGAGCTGCCTGCAATTTCCTGAATCACTCTGGTTCTTTCACTATCCTTGTCACCAGTGTCCTTGCCCTTTAAAAAATTACTTAATATTCTTGAAGCTTCACTGTCATTCTCCTTTGAAATACTTCCAGAGCATTTGTAATTCCTGGAATCCTTAAATGAAGAAAGTAGATTAAGTATTTTGTCTTAGCTTAGGAGGTAATTCTTTAAAAAATCAAGCAAACTTATCTCATAAACATGTCCCTTATATACCCTTGGTGTCTTAAAAAGGACGATTTTCATATGCAGAAAGCAGTCACGAACAAAATGCATCACACAAAAACTTAAGCTAAAAAATGTGAGACAGTTGGGAGAGGTTTAAAGATGCAGAAGGTTAAACACTAAACTCTTCACCTTTACACAATTTTTCATTTATAGTTAAAAAAATCTCCCCCCGTTTACATTTACAGACTAAAGCAAATATTCATGAACTGATCATACTGGATCAGGCCGTGGCCCTTTTATTCCACTACAGCAGAAGAGAATGAAAAGTAGGAAAAATTCTAGCAGTGAGAGTAAAACAGATAGAAACACAGATTGCTGAAAATGAAAGCTAAATATATCAATGGGAATTTGATGGCTAATATAATCAGAGATCAGGACCTAATGAAATTCAAGCAAATATATCTATATTCCATTCACAAATACATTGTTATACATTATGTGAGAAGTGTGCATTTCACATATTATATTTTAAACTAGTGGGGAAGTCTAACATATGCTGTATGTATAGGATAGGTATGTGGTGATGTCTTGAGGTTTTCGTGACACCTCTAAATCCTTTAAACATTTCTCACTTGTCCTATGAAGCTTTCTTTGGTTTTTGTAATATTTCTAGGTCATACATGAAACTCCTAGATTATAAAAGCAAATGCTAATACATTTTATATATTTGTGAGCTTTGTAAGATTAGTAAATTTCTGAGTTAGCCTATGTCTCCTTCTCTGGAGACATTCAAGACCCGCCTGGATGCCTTCCTGTGTGATCTCATGTAGGTGTTCCTGCTCTGGCAGGGGGGTTGGACTGGATGATCTCTCGAGGTCCCTTCCAATCCCTGACATTCTGTGATTCTGTGATTCTGTAATTGGATGTCTAAGAAACTTTGGAGAGGCATGGGTTTAATAACATGTAATACTCAAGAGTTTCCATATTGACATACAGAGATGAAGGCAAAGAGCATAGCAAAGTTAAAAGTTTAATCTGATAAAACCTAAGTAATAACAATAAAGAACCAGAGATCAGAACTTGTAGTTTTTATTATTTCTTTTTATATCTTAAAATGTATTGAGAAGATTCATTGAATCTTAATTGACAGGCCAAACAGACAAGGCAGCATCTTTATGGATGCTTCCTGGGTGCCCCAATGGAGCTCTGTTTCCTGCATTGGTTTGTTGTTCAAATTATTTGAGAGGTATTCTGTTCAGCTAGTACTCTGTTTGCCTGACTTTGACTTGTACAAAATATTAAATTTAGTGTTAAATGATCATTAAAAAAGCTTTTTAAAGAATCTTTCAGTGCCTCAACTTCATAAGATTTAACTCTGCTGATTCTGACCAAGACTTTTAAATAATGTTAAAAAGTACTGATTCAAAGGGAATAAAGAAGAGAGAGAAATATTTGTTCCAGAAGCTCGTTGGGCAATGGGACTGAATGAGAGTCAGTAAAAGGGCTGAGTACTGGCTTTCTTGCCAGAGCTCCAGCCAACACAGCTGTGCTGCTGCAGACGGATGCTTGCAGAAACAGGGAGACTAACAGTGTGTGTGCACATCCCCAAGGCTAGGAACTGTCACTGCTCCCACCCCTTATTCAGTGCAGCTGAGACTGCAAGATTAAAGCCAGGGCTTCGTTTTTTATATCTGGCACAGGCCAGCAATAAATTTAATTCTTAAAGGGAGCAAAAAAAGAAAGGAATTATGTCTCAGAGATGTCTCTCAGCAAAAATGCCACACAGCTTATTCACTTGGTTAAGCTGTGACTACAAAAAGAAGTGAAGACCCTGTAAGAACAAAGTTGCCCTAACATGATCATGAAGCTTCTTACATTGCAAGGGCCTTAGAATTAATAATGTGCAGGACTGGATTTTAAGCCTTTACAACTGTGATCATGGATAGAGTACTTACCCAGGATTTTCAAGTACTTTATGCCATGGGTTGTGTGTGATGTCAAGACTAAGTTGGGAGTGTGTTTATGTAAGATGTTTATATCTTCCTTGGACTTTTTCAGCTGGTTTCAGCTCAGGTTGAAGAAAATTCCTGGTTAGGCTGCAAGACAAAGCAGATTTTAAAACAGTTGGATGGCCAAAAGTGTTGCAAAAGAAACTTTGGTTAAAGTAATCAGACACATTTAATCTTTAAATAGACTTAAATCCAGTGCTTGGGATTCCCCTTGCTCAGTATCAGGTCTGTTGAGGGAGCTCCAGTGTGCTCCAGACGTGTTGCTCTATTTGTTAAAATGAAATGACCATTATAAACATCAGATGGGTGATAAAGTGATATCACTGTAATGCTGTGATTCAAATTGGAGACAATATCAACAGGTACCAAAAAAGTGGGCTGCTAATAATATCACAATATTCATGATCCTAGTTTAGTCCCCATTCTGTCCACCTGTGTGCATCCTGGCCCAAACCTGTCTTGTGAGCACAGCCTATAATGTAAGAATATTTATCCTAGTAAATGTTCCTGAATAGTAAGCTTAATTTCTCATTATCTCATAAATATTATTTAAGGAAGTAAATTCATTAAAGCTGATTACAAGCTTTTGAAGTGTTTTTAAGTCTAGAAACGTCTTGCAGCTTGTTCAGGCTGTTCCTATTCAAATTCAAAACCTAGGCCAAAAGTAGATCAGAAATGACAATTTTATCAGGCACACAGCCAAATTCTGCAATATTCCATGGCTGTCTTTAAAATTAAAAAGCTTCAACTGATGGAGTGCAAATACAAATAGTATCCTACTGGTAAACCATAGAAAGACTATAAAATATGAATCCAAACTAACATGAAACAGTGAAAAGACAATAAAGGCTATGATGACTCTTTTTCAACTTATTTGAAGGTTATTTATTCTCTAACTTCTCTGTGAAATAGAAGTGACCTGGGTAAGATGGGGAGTCAGACAGCCAGTTAGTTCACAGGAGAAGGGCACAGAGGCTGCCCACACTAAGGAGTTGGCAACTCCTCCATTATGAGAGAGCAGTGTGGGAAGAGTGGAGCTGAGCAGAGACACACACAGTTCCTTAGGAAAAGGAAAAGTGAGAGAACTGCTGGTATCTCACTGTGAACACGGATCACTGGAAAGCCGGCACTTGGGGACAATAAGAATTGTTATTCTCCTCTTTCTTAACATTGCCTCTAAATAAGCTTTAGAAAAGAAAAACTTTATCTGAAACTGTAAAAAAAAGTTTGAAAACATAACTGAAAAGTATAAGAAATAACACTATTCACAAACTAGTGTTAAAAATGGGGCAGTTGAGAAATTATTTCACAGTTTAATGTATTAGATACTTAGCAGGGTTACTTCATCAGAAAAGGCATCTACAATAATGCCACATAATAATCAGCCATATGAATGCAATGTCACAATTATGCATATAAATGTTCACCTGAAGAAGCAGTTTTCTGAGCAGCTTTTATAACAATATGTGTTTCTGAAGCTAAAATCTGTAGCATGCTACAGTTCCTTTATAAAGAGACAGATGCTGCTCCCTGTTAGCATCTGAAAGTTTGGAGGGTATATCAGAATGAAAAGGTAAAATTATCACTCAATTGCCACTCTGTTCTCTTGGAAAAAGAAAAAGAAAAAGAAAAAGAAAAAGAAAAAAGAAAAAAGAAAAAAGAAAAGGAAAGAAAAAGAAAAAGAAAAAGAAAAAGAAAAAGAAAAAGAAAAAGAAAAAGAAAAAGAAAAAGAAAAAGAAAAAGAAAAAGAAAAAGAAAAAGAAAAAGAAAAAGAAAAAGAAAAAGAAAAAGAAAAAGAAAAAGAAAAAGAAAAAGAAAAAGAAAAAGAAAAAAGAAAAAAGAAAAAAGATAAAGCAGAATGTGTCACTCAGAGGATACATATGATACAGAGATTTAATCTGGTTACTTATAACAGTGTATTTCTCAACAGTATTCATTTTTATTTTGCTTAAAGATAAAGCCTGTGGATTTTAAGGGTGAAGATTTCCTCTGGGGTATAAGCATATTGCCCTTTGCAACACTCAAGTGAGTATGAAACTGCATGAAGGTAGCTGCTTTTAGTGTGGACTAATGGCTAATTAGCCATGTGGCACAGCTCACTTTCACTCTGTGAACTAAACAAGCACAAATATTTATTCAAAGAGGAATCTTCTTGCTTGTTAGTGTCTTTGATAAAATGCACTTCAGCTGAGCAGAGATTATGTTCTGAGGAATGAAAGCTCTTGACACAACCCAAAGTCAAAGATGAGTTTAGAATACAAATGTTAATTTAACCTTAACTTTATGCTAATAAGTGCCCACAAACACATACCAGTGCCAGAAGCAGATGCATCACTATCTAGGCATTTCCATGGCCTGAATACTGAATTAGCTTCTGGGTAGTTGACTTGATAGATGGAATTCATTGCATGAGCTGGAGCACTGCAGCCAAGGAAAACTTTTGCAATTATCACTTTCCCTAAGGCAGGCAGAAAAGTCACTTAATGCTTCTAATTCTAGCTTGGGGGGGTGGACAGGATAATACAACAGTGATGCTTAATGTAAGAACAGGACAGGATAATACAACAGTGATGCTTAATGTAATAACAGGCAGGCTACATCTTGGGCTGGCAAATGAATGCTCCAATATGTAAGTAATATATAATAATAAAAATATGGATTTTTATATATATTGTGATTCTGTTTTTATGTTTTTTATGAAACATACTTTGGCAAAAATATTACACTCAGAAATGTAATATTTGTAGCTGGCCAATATTTAAAGCTGGTGAAATCTGAAATACAAGTAATTTCATACACAGTGGAACCTGTGAGGCCAGGTATCCTGTGGACTTGTGTCTTCCAACCTCTTTCCTCCTTACTGCAGTAAACCCAGCTTCTCCAAGCTCCCTTGGACACCAAGGCCAAGCAAAAGGTAGTTTGTGCAGTGGCTCATCTCAAGCTATATATATGCTGACAAACCTGTCAGAAGTCAATGCTGACTGCCCTCTTGGATGGTGCTAAATTAAAAGCTGAGAAATGTCTGTTTTCCTTGTAGGAAGAAGGAGAAGGAGGAGAGGTGTCTTGATTTATGTTAATCCAGTTTTCTACAGAAATCATAAATAGTTAATTACCTTTAAGACTTGTATACCTTTTTCAAATTTGATTGAAATTTGACAATTCCTAAGCCACTGCAATGACAGAGTCACACAGCATGACTGGTATTTTTCCATTCTGTGCCTTGTCCTGGACATGGATTGACTCAATGTATTTGTGCCTTTCCTTGCTTATCTAGAAAAGATCAGATATATCTAATCACTTCTCACATGAGGATATATCCCATAGATGCTTCTAACTCCTGTCTGAGAATTACTATCAGTAGCCCAAGCCCTTTAATAGCTTCCTAATACACAGAAATGCCACCGAGACAGATTTCAGCAGTCTCAGAGCTCCTTTCAAGGCTGCATATGCCACCTCATGGCCATCTACAGCATTTACAAAATGCCCCTTCTGTAACAGCAATTACACAAGCCATCCAGCAAATATTTGACAACATCTTTCCAAACTTTGAATTATCATGCTTGAACAACTTCTCCAGATCACTGCTAGTTTTGCCTTCTACCTTAGCTGGTTGTTTCAGGAACTCTATTTTGTTACATTCACACGTGCTTAGACCATTACAGAGAAGAAAAGCTTTTTTTTTCTGTCAGACTGCTGCAAAGACTAAAGCAAGGGCCTAGTATCTTTATTTGACTGAGACTATTAAAAATGTAAATAAATTTAAGCAGCATGAAAATATAGCCATGAATTATGATCAGGGATGGCAGGCAGGGAAAGCAAGGAGTAATGAATAAGAAAATAGTTTATAGCATCATTATTCCAACAGGATGAGAGATACGGAAAAGAAAATCAGATTGTCAGCTCCGTAGCACAGAATCCATCTTCCTGTAAGCTTATATAGCATTAAACCCCAAAAAGGGATCTCAGTGGAGCCTCTGCAAGCTAGCATGGTATAAACAATAATAAAGCAAAACAGGACAATAGATACTGTATTTGAAGATACAATCTTGCCACCCAAAAATCTGATGTCTGCTCAGAGCAAAAAGAGAAAGGCAGGTGTGCAAAAGGTTGGAAAGAAGAAAAGGAAAGCAATGGAGACTAGAGGAGACTTTCCCTGAATTGATTTTCCTACTCTCTATTCTTTTCCTTCATAAGTCAGAATGAAAATTTCCTTACCTGATACACCTCTGTCCTTGGAGATACTCAAAAGCTGTCTGGACTTGGTCCTGCACAGGCTGTTGTGACCCTGCTTGACCGGTGAGTTGGGCAAGGTGAACTCCAGATGCCCCTTCCAACCTCAACCATCCTGTGAGTCTGTGAAAATACTTCTTTTATTCATAATTTCTTACTCAGCATGAGTCTGTCCTGTCAGTCCATCTGTCTGACTATTTTACAGTCTGAAGATGGGAGAGTTCACTGGGACAGGACTGACATTTTCTAGGGTTATGACTGGTCTGACAACTAGCATCTATGCTAGAGGGACTCTACATTTAGGGCTAGGTATCTGGGGATATCAGAAATAAATGGACTAGGGTTAAATTTGGGGTTAAGGACAAAGGAGGCAGTGATTTAAAGTTAGGATAAAGCTTGAAAGCCACAACCTGGGATGCTATATTACTAGAACTCAGCCTGAAAGAACTGAAACCCATCTGTGCTTTGTGCTAGCAGTGGTCAGAAGAACAAAATGATAATAAAATAATATTGTGTTCAAACAAATACAAATGAAAATTATAAAATACAAGGCTGAAGAAACCACTAAGGCAGCAGTTCCACAGGCAGCAAATACAGGTGCCGCAGCTGTTACTGTGAAGACTTCCAAATTAGTCCTATGTCAGTCCCCACAAACTCTAGTGGGGACTCTCTGATGAGAAGTGGTGAAAGAGAAGAGACAATTTACAACAAAAAGAGAAAGGGCAAGAAAAGGACAAGAAGATGATGAGAAAAACTGAAAAGCACTAATCATGCCCTTGCCACAGATGGTATAAAGATGTGAAGAATGAAGCAGAGGTAACACAAAGAAATATAATAAGGATAGAGGAAGAAAACAGAAAAAAGGTGAAGAGAAAAATGATGAAAAGAGGGAGGAAAAGAGAGCAGCACTTTTCTGCTATCCTTTACCAAACAAAAGCATTCTTCTGCCCACAATGCAGCATACCATACACATTTCCAGACCTTGGAAACCATTCTCCAGCAGTTGTAGCAGCTGCTTGTCCTTAACTGGCTATTCAAGGTTGCATACGCAAGAGAGAGATTCCATCTTTTCTTATTAAGAAACTACAAAGAGAAGAAACAGGGAAAGACTCCAGATTGTCATTACGCGGTCGCAAAAGCAGACAAAAGACAAGAATAGACATTCTGACCATAAAAATTTTAAAATTGCACCATGTTTACTAAATATTCCAGACTATAATTAACACAAATTCCATAATACTGATGTTCACAGGCATGGCAGTGCATGGGCCAGCCAGGAACCTGGGTGCAGAAGCTCATCTGTTCCCTGTGGTACACAAGTCAAATCACTTTAAAAATACGTGGTCATTTTCCCTGTGACTGACTAGGAAGACAATAAACTCCCATACTTCCACCTGGTACTGTAAGATTCCTTAAAGATTATGGGGTAATCAGACACCTTAGAAAGAAAATAAACCTAGAAATGCAGTAGGTTACCCAGTTTTTTAATCAATGGAAAGTTTTCTTTGAAAAGAAGATAAAACAGACAAAATCATTACCACAACTAAGAATATTGCTCTTTCTCAAAAAGATTCTGTGCTAAGATTACTCATCCAAAAACCTTTGGTTTGGCTCTCCTCCCTACCAAAGTAATTTATTAATTTCTCCTTGCCAAAACAAAAAGATCCTTGGCTTGAGATAGAAACAGTAAAAGTAAGCAGAATGCTATTTATAAACAACCTCAAATGGAACCTGTAAGTACAGGACTACCTGCTGCTCTAATAAACATCCCTGGATGCAAAAAGAAAGCACACCTGAGGTGGGCAAGCTTGGAGAACTCAAGCAGAAAACAGTCCTTGAAATACTGCCAGTCTAAATTTGAGTCTCCTCTCAACTGAGCATCAAGGTTCTTCACACAACAATTATATAAGCAACTTGTAATGCTTCTTTACAAGTAAAATTGTGTAGGAACTTAGAATAATCATTATCGCTGTTGTTAAAAAGCAATTAACTAACTTGATTGTTCTTTTATCTTCCTTTTAAAAATCAAGGCCTTCATATATAGGTGTTAAAAAGTAAAGGCAACAAAAAATATCAGTCTTTGTGGGCTCAAAGCTTCAGCCTAGTACACCCACAAGAGAAGGAGATGGGAGAGAGTGTTTCCTTTCTTGTCAGCTATCTGCAATTGGAGTCTGTGGAGCACTGATGCTTCAAAATACTCCAGATCCCTGCAATAAATCTGTTTTGTTAAAAATTATTAACTTGGATAATAAGGAACAGGTTCTAGTTTGAAGTATCATTAAAAATTTACCATGGATTAATTGATAAACTTCAAAGCAAATGTTCCCCACTGTTTCCAATTCCATCAACAAGAATCGTACTACCAAATTAAAACTTTTCTTCATTTTCACTTGGGAATCTTTTTAAATTCTGCAAACAGAAATCAGAAGAATTTTGCCTGGAACAACATAACAGGACAAATTAACATAATTTTGATTTTTTTTTTTAAACAACAAATTTAGACAAATGAACAATTACAGATTTTTTTTTTTCTTTTGTTAAATGTGGAAGTGATAGATGATGTCAGTCTACAGCTGTGGATATACTGATCCTAATACGTGGATACACAGGTCCTATACTGATCCATAACACCAAGCTTCAGCCATTAACTTAAGGGAATCACCTTCTAAAGTAAGAGAAGTTCTTAGTTTGCTATTTAATATTTATAATTATATCAGTTCAAATCACAGCACTAATGAGACTGTGCTGGACTTGGGTGCAGTGTGAGGTACTGGCATGAAATCAGTAGCAAGTAACAGCAACAAACTTCACAGTATATTTAAATTCTCCTACACCTCCATCAGTTGTTCCACCCTTGAGATGATTGACAGTCTTTCCCTTTCTTTATTAGCAGACTTCAAACCAGTACTACTTCAGTTTACTATGTCCATTCAAATTCAAAACCTAAATGATGTGAATCTTTCGGGGCCTGATGCACTACAGACTCTTCGTCCTACACTTGTAGCTCACTCTGCCTAAACACCCCAATATGAATGTTATTTAAAATATTCATATATGCACTAAATATAGATACTTCTGACAAAGAGATGAGGTGACCAAAGTGCATGTCTGCTTCAGATACCACCTGATCTACACACAGCAAACAAAGGAGGAAGATGTCACCAGAAAGGCATGAGCCTGCACTGGCAGTCATTGCTCTGTGCATCATTGATCAAAAGAATCTGTTGACTCTTGATCAAAGTACTTTTAAGGGGTCTTATTTATATAATCAGTAATATTTTTTCAGTTACTTGTGTATAGACATATGTGCAAGGAGCTCATTCAAAGTGCATTAAAGACCTACTAGGAAAGTTTACAAACTGCTGTACAGACAATCCATGACACAGGTCTTTTCCTTTTAGAAAAACGGTGGTTGTACTGATGCAACTACATTTTGGCTGTGATCCATTATGTTGCTTTTACTGTTCTTAAAGGAAGGGAAACAGACTAATCAATTGGAAATCAGAAAAAAACCCAACCCAAAACAGTAACTTGAGAGCTGGGTGAAAAGAACTTTCTAATCCGCAAAAGTTTTCTATATCAGAACAAACACAGACCTTTCAGAAATGTTTATAGTATCAACTAGAACAGGCAATAGCTATAATAATCTGGGAACTCAGCACAAAGATTCTCTGCAACCATTTGTACTGGATGACTAAAAGCAGCAACTTCAAACTCAATTTATCACATTAGGTGGGTATCTTATCTAGCCCACTCTTCGGGACTGGATGTCTCAGGTTTCCTTCTTGGTGCAGTTCCATTTCAGGGCCCACTGGTCAAAGCACTTACCCAAGGCTTGAGACACCAGAATCAAATAAGTATGAATCTGGTAGAACTGAAATTGGAAATGGATGCCTTGCAACACATTAAGTGTCCTCAAAACTTGGCTGTTGATTATTCTGAAGAATAATTAACAGAAACAATGACATTATACATGTAATATATTACTTTCCATTTCCACTCAAAGTGCAGAAATAGCATTTGGAAGATCTTTTTGTTACAGATAAAGACAAACCAAGAAAAATTAATAGATTCCCTAGTATCTGTTTAGAAATGCAGGCATGATTTACATTTCCATTTAGAATCAAACAGGCTTGATTTAGATTTAAACTAAAAGCCTTTTATTCTAAAGGCACTGAAAAAGAAAAATAAATACTCACATATCCCACTGATACCTACTTTCTGTCATCTTTGACGTGGCTACAGCAATGGAAAGGAGTTTGGATTTTAAAAAAAAATTAGTCCTAGGGAGTTTTGACAGCAACTTTGGGAAGATCAGTGCAGTGTATATTGGATATGAGTCAGAACCATGCAAATTGGTAGAAAATTTTTATTAGAATGAGAGAAAGATTAAACCATGTACATAAATCCTTAGTAGTAATCAGAATGCTCATGCTAGAAATGCCAGACTGATATCACCTTCCTATTTTTTCTACTAAGTCCCCAGCGAGGTTGACCTCTTGCAAATTCCAAGGAGTATGTAAGCCCTGTGACTGCTTTAAACAATGCAGTTTTAATCTAATATAGCACTGCAAATGCTGAAGAGCCTGTAGGCTAAGAGGCAGATCATTCAAATGTAAAAACGAATTTGACTGGAGTCTAAACAATGTTAGCCTCTTCCGTAAACTACAGCTTTCTTTTGACACAGAAAGAGAGAATGCATTTTGCCAAAAGGGAATTAGCTTAGAAAGCCTTTGTAAATGATACTGCAGTGAAAAGAAACTCAGTCCCCCAGCCTTAGTTTCACAGCTGTACATGAGAACCCTAACAGATCATGCCCCATGTCATGACTACTCATTAGCTTTTGGCTGCAGCCCATATCTTGGCCTTAGGATGTAATGAGAACTAAATCACTGATGTCAATCACTTCCCTACATGATGATGCTGCAGTTCTTTGCAGCAAGATGCCACTAGTGTTTGTAGTGTCCTTGCTAATACATAACCATTTCTGGAAATACTCTACTGCCTTTACACTTGAACTTTGTCAGCTGAAATTTCTGAGTCTTCCCTTTCCTTCCCTATCCTCATGCCCAGCTTCAATTTATCTCTCTTCTTTTTTATGGCTTTGAAGGTTCAGAGTGATCTGGTCTCATTCATCCCTGTCAGCGTCTCCTTCTGCTCTAATGACTTTTATCTTGGTATCAGTATCTTTCTTTGCCTTGGAAAGTGGACTGAGATGCAGCAATCCCATCTCCTTGTTTAGGAGAGTCAGGTTATTCAGAAAGCTACATGGTCTTTTGCTAGAAATGGACATTTACACGTTTTTTTCTTCTTTTACATGCCAAACTGCTAATCACAGAGCTCTCGCTGGTTCTGGACTAGCTTCCAACTCCAAGCCTAGCATGAAGAGTACTCATATTAGGGGGGAAAGAGAGAAACCAGTTTTTCGTAAGAGCTAATTTGATATATGATACCATAAGAAAAAGCCAGGATAAAATTCTCCTGACCAGGAATTAATGTCTCCAAGTTATAAGACATCCAAACATTAAAAAAATCTTTTCCTCATCAAGAATCTGAGGTCTTTGAAAACGAGTGATTTAGTTAACTCTGCATAAGCAGAAAACCTGGACAGCTAATCAGTTCCAAATAATGTTTCAGCTTTAATTCTTATAAATAGAAACTTAAAATTGTCCTTTCTGTTGTTCAATAATTCTAAAGTTAGCCCTAGTTATTAAACACATTTATATACCATACCATTAAAATATTATACATTAGACAAATTAGAAGAAAAGAAATCATAGCAAGAACACCAGAGTCACCTCTATATTATAGATCAGGGTATTACTGAACCAAGCTACATTCAGTTTTGTTGGGGCTTCTTGATTTTTAAGTTTGGAAATTTCTTTGCAATAAAGATAAAGCTTTTGCAAATTTACACATTTTTGTAGACCATCTGTTTTCTACAATAAAAGAAGAGGTATCTGCAGCATTGCACAACAAAATGACACTCTTTTTTGTCAAGGTGCCATTAACTTGTACAGAAAATTGTTAGGTAGTTCCAAAAAATTTGAAACCACGAACCTCTGTGCAGAATTCTGCTGATTTAGAAAGCTTTTCAACTAAGCCAACAAAGAAAAAGCAGTAGCAGCTCAATGGTTCATGATAAATGATCATGTGTTTTTAAATACAGTATTTTTTTAATTAAAATGTCTTCATTCTAGCCAATTTCCTGGAAAACGTTTCAATGTAATCTACTTTTAAAAAATATTGTTTCTAATGAGAAAGAAAAAATCCAACAATGGGTTCTAAAAACCTCTAATTACAGATGCAATTTGATCCATATCTAAAATGGAAGGGACCTAAATGAAGACACCTAAATGAAGGTGTCTTAAACTGGAGTGGGATTATATTTTAAAATTCTAACCAATTCCTAGTAGACAAAATTTCCACCATTTTAGTTAATCACCCAGTTCTGCTCACAACTATCCATTGTCTAAAAAAAATGCAGGACTGAGTCAAAACTACAAGATTTATTTTGATCAAATTTATATAACAAGCTTATTTCTGTTTCTGTATATGAATATTTCTGCAGGGCACCTCACTAGAAACAGAGACAAAGCAGGGAATTGTATCTTAAAAGTATTTACTCTGAAGATACTCTCTTGATAGATTCACATTTCTGCATCTTAACAATGAAAGTGTTTCCCACAGTTCTAAAATGTTCAGGCCACTACAAACTCTTATTAATGCATGTCCCATACCACCTTTGCAGCATTGCAGAATGGAGACAACCCTACAGATGGTATCTCTAAAGAAGCAAAAATAATTTTATATTCTGGTAAGGACATTGACATTTATAGAAGCAATGAGAGGCAGAATAAAAAAATTAAAACCAAAAGAAAATTAATAACTTACCAGCTCCATATCTATTTCCACAAGGTTCTGGTTTTGGTTATCACTTGCATCATTTCTTGAGTGCTCTGCAGTGACTATTATTTCTTAGTACCTTCTTAGAAAAAATACAGTAATATTATCAACTGTGCACTCACCCATATAATTTATAAGTCATGGTATTTCCAAGGAGTTTGGAAAGAAGATCTAAATTCCTAACAGACTGAGTTCCAGAATCTGTATTTCTAATGGAATCACAATGGAGGTTACAACAGAAGAAAGCTGAAATTGCCTGGAATACTTTGACTTGTTACTTTTTAAATTAGTTCTTTAGATTATAAAGGTCCAGAAAGTAGCTTACCACAAGCTATTCTGACCACCTCCATAAAAAAGGGTGAGGAATTGCACTCACTTATCCTTGTATTTCACTCAGTAAATTGTATTCACACAAAACATAAAGATGTAGTAAAAACAAACCAGTCGGAGTTCATAATTCACCAAAAACCTCAATAAAAGCCCCTTGGCATGTATGAAAAAATATATTAGAATATAACTGTGTATAAACCTTTGCTACCTTTTTTTTTTAATTAAGCAGAAAAGTGCTACAATTAATCTTTAGAATTATCAAACACTTCTTAGTATATAAGAGTATGATTGTTGCAGCAGGGTTTTTTTGCTCCTTTTGAAAGCACTTACACAGTATATTAACCACAGTATGCACAATGTACACTCCTAACTCTCCACATCCCCACTGCTCTTGATTTTCTGCCACGGTATTTAATGACACACAGCCCCGCTAGCGAGTAATTTAGGACAGGAAATGAAGAATATATTTTTCCATTTACAACAGCTAAGGAAATTACATTAGACCTGAATTAGATTTGAGTGGATGCCTGCTCCTCTGGGCTCTGTAGGGGAGCTCAGGGAATGGTTCTACCTCACCTAGAAGGGTCACGGCTTTGCCAGCACCTCTTCTGGAGCACTGCCTCCAGAGAGAGCTTCCATAAAATACATTCCCTCAAAGTCATGCCATGTATTCGCCCACTGTGGCCTAGTCAAGGCCTCAGCCTGGGCTTAGGCTGAGCCCTCAGCATGGCCAACGATGTGGCACCCAGGCCGATCCCAGCTTGGATGGAGAGCAGCTCTGAGGAGAAGGACTTGGGGGCACTGGTGGATGAGAAGCTCAACATGAGCAGGCAATTTGCACCCACAGCCCAGAGGCCAATAACCGTGTCCTGGGCTGCACCCAGAGCAGCGTGGGCAGCAGGTCCAGGGAGGGGATTCTGCCCCTCTGCTCTACTCTCCTGAGACCACACCTGCAGTGCTGCCTCCAGTGCTGGGGCCACCAACACAACAAGGACATGGACCTACTGGAGCGAGTCCAGAGGAGGCCACGAGGATGATGCAAGGGCTGGAGCAGCTCTGCTGTGAGGACAGGCTGAGAGAGTTGGGGCTGTTCAGCCTGGAGAAGAGAAGGCTCTGGGGAGATCTTATAGCGGCCTCCCAGTACCTGAAGGGGCTCCAGGAAGGCTGGGGAGGGACCTTTGACAAGGGCAGGGAGTGACAGAACAAGGGGTTATGGCTTGAAACTGCAAGAGGGGAGATGGAGATGAGATGTGAGGAAGCAATTCTTTGCTGTGAGGGTGGTGAGACACTGGCCCAGGTTGCCCAGAGAAGCTGTGGCTGCTCCTCCCTGGAAGGGTTCAAGGCCAGGCTGGATGAGGCTTTGAGCAACCTGGTCTAGTGGAAGGTGTCCCTGCTGATGGCAGGGGGGTTGAGACTGGTTGAGCTTTGAGGTCCCTTCCAACCCGAACCAGTCTGGGATTCTGTGATCTCTGTGTGGGAGACCACCTCGCCCCGCCCACTGACAGGCTGAGAGCCAATTGGAAGCGAGAGACTCCCACCACGGGCCAGGTGAGGCAGAGCAGCGGCCAATCAGAGGTGAGAGTGTGAGGGGGCGCTGCTGTCCCGGCGCAGGGACTGACTGCAGCCATGGGGGTGCCTCAGGGAGGGGCAGGGGGCATTGACACATCCCAGAGAGCTCAGCACCCGGCAACCCAGTGACGTGGGCCCGTGGAAACTGGGTTCTTGTTCTCCTCAGCCGTGCTGGGCCAACAGCCTGACAGCAGCACACTGGAGACCTTCCCCATCCCTCTGTTGGGCACCTGGCCCAGTGCTGGTGATTAATTTAAGCTGCAATGACTTTTCCTCTTGCTCTGTTAGTGTGTGTGGGGTGGTGGTGGAGTGTAGCTGATAAGCTGGTTTGTGGAATGTCAAAAAAAAAGAAAATTAGAGAGTTTTACTCTGGGTTATGTATCTCCCTTGGTCAGGGAGGGTGTCGTGACTGCACAGCAGTTTATCTTCACGGGGAGACGTGAACTGACTGTGCCAAACTGCAGCACAGAAGCTTACTGTGGCTTAGCTTAAATCAATTAGAAATGTGAGTGTGAGATAAAACATGCCATTCTTAAACCCAAAGAACTGTGTTCACTGAGCCATTTGCACTGGATTAATTTTATCCATTTCAGAAAAATTATAATTAACTCGCTATGCTTTGGTTTTCTTTCTACATGCAGCCAGACCAGCTGAACATTTTCCAGGGGTAGGATTGCTCGGCAGAAAATTGGATCCTCCCTGAAACAAGTGTCATCAAAGGTGTCTGATTTGTGAGTAAGGAGGTTGAATTTATTGCAAATTGCAAAGGTTTCCGTTAAAGTCTTTGTGTGAATGTTTCTTAACATTTTCAATAGAGAGATACAAAATTGCTCAAGCAGCATCTGCAGTCCTACCAAGGCAGATCAATCTGTAGCACGTTACTCGCACTGCTGCTTCTTGTCACCAGATGTCACTCCAGGTCCACATAAGGCATAGAGCTTCTGTTTATTTCTCCATTGTAAAAGCTGTTCCGGTTTGGTCTTGGCGTTCCCTGTCCATAGGAGCTACATTTCACTCACTCAAAGACTATATGTGTGTGTATATATATATATACGTATATCTTCTTTTAGCAGAAGACTGTAACAAGGTAAGTCTATGAGTCCAAATATGCTCTCCTGAATTAACATAACAAGTAACTAATGGAATAATTTGAAATTAAAAAGGAGAGGTTAACGTTCTGAATACTGTGCACCATTTCTAATTTAAGGAAGAAACCTAAATAATCACCTACTCTGAGCCTTCTCCAGATAAATTTTTATGCAATTTTGCTTAAGGGGAGTGTGTTCTAGTCCCTTTACACCAAATCCTACAAGAAAGATGGTCTTGTTTATTAAATTACACTTTTTCTTTCCTTTCTCATTGACCAAATAAGTTTGGGGCAACCTTCTCAGTAAATCAGTTTAGGCAGCTAGGCTAACTGGTACCATTTTGTGATGTTTAATGTTTTTTTTAAACAGTAATTGAATGAGTAAACATTAAAACTGGACATTGCATCCAAATTCAGATATTCATTGGTACTATCAGTAGCAAAATGCAACTGCTTTTGTTTCTGAGCATCTAACGGAATGACTCATTATTGGCAGTGAGGAAAGCCAAATGATCTAATTTGGGTATAGGGATTTCTGTTTGACTGGAAAGCACTCCTCTCTTACCAGAAGGGAGTTATTGTAAAAATCAGCATTATTGTGCAACGCTTTTGATTCTTTCTAGGTGACTGAATCATCTCAAAGTGACCTGCTGTGGCAGCCTAAAGTCTGTGTGCATAATATCCCTAATCTCTTCAGCTGCAGCAAACATGCAAGGCAGCATTACAGTATTAATCATTAACTTAGCTCATCAGAAGTAGATAACATTACTGCTAGATAATCTTATGTTGGTTTATGAAACTGCTAAAATGTATATTTGCATGTACAGTATTATAAAATTGTCTGGAAGCAGTTGCTAGGTTTGTCTTTTGATGTAAAGGATTTTCAAACCTATCTCAGACTGAATTAATCATTTCAAGTGTGTTATCTTTCACCCTCTGTTGTGGCACATTCTGCTGTAATTCTGCTAAAACCTTTCAGTATGATTTGAAATCTTTTCAAAGCATAGTCAAAGCAACTGTTTTTAAGTGCTGATGGTGCTTTGCTGCTCCATGTTTACTTTTGGAGTTGTCCTTGTAGTTGTGCTAGCTATCATAGAAACTTTTGAAACTGGTGTTCATCAGATTCTCGTGGATCACTGTGCATCATAGGCATGTGTTTCTGCCTCTGCCTTCTATTGGTGTTGATGGTGTTATGGGCTAGTAGATGATTTGGTTTCACTGGCATTGCTAATCAGTCATCATTGTATTTGTTTCTAGAAAGGTCTCCATCCTTAACAAAATATAGTTTATAATCTATATGCAGCTTTTTTTCTGCTTCTGCTTTTTATCACTGGAATATTTCTGACTTCTGCTGTGTCATTTATTAATCCAAGTGCTTCTGGTACCATCTCTGCAAATCAGTCCATATTTTAAATGAAATGTCAGATTAAATGGTAAGAAGCAGTGATGATGGACTTTGTGTAAATGTTTAAGAGAGATTACATTTTAGAAACTAGGCTCTCTATGCCTTATTATTAAAAAACCCAAAACAAAACAACAACCAAACTGTAAGCACTTTAGCTAACTTTCAGTATCAGGTAAGATATATGAAATAGATGAGTTGTTTTTTTCTAATAATTTTAGCAGTATAAATATTTTGATGTGAGACATGGCTACATCTTTCAAAGTATTTAAAATAATAGATTTCCTGTTACATACCTGGAAAATGTTACTCCTTCAGCTGTGATTGGAACCAGTTAGGTTTGCAGGATAAGCACAGATGTCTCCACTTAATAATGCAGAATCCTTACTCCCACTGAAGTCAAGAGGAATATTGCTGAAATATGACTGAGGAAGGCCTCCAGGGTTTGGCCCAGCAGTGGTGATACATTAAGTGTGTTCACAAGAGTCCTGTGAGCCACCAGCACAAATGTGCAAGGGGAGAAGAGCACTTGCTTTTGGCGCTGCCAAAAATAGATGTGATTTGGGCAGCATTCTGGCATGTATCCCCAGCTAGTCACAGCCTGACCTGCAGAATTAAATGGGATAAAAGTGTGTTGTCTCAAGGATGTCACTAGTGACAGACAGTTGTCACATATGCATTAGTGTTTTATCTAAAATAACTCCTGTCTGAGCTCTGGGTGGAAAAGGGCATTTCCCAGGAGCTCTGGCAATAGAGTGCACGATGTACAATGAATGTCAGTGCTTGGGGCCCTGCTCTCTCTGCAGCTCACCTGATTTTACAGGCAACTGGTCACTATTTTTCTAAAGTAAATGAACTGAACAGAAGCATAGAGATGATACATATGTCTGTGCTTTGTATTTTGCATGCTTTTAGATCTGAATCGCTGTGTTTTCTCACTGCTTTGGATGACAGGCCCTAAAACTGAGGAGTGAACTCAGGTGGGCACTGGGTATATATATGAAATTCCTTGTGGAACAGGGCAAGCTGCTTCTTGTGTTATCTGTCAATAACATGTAGGAAGGAAGACTGAGTTATGTCAGGTGACTTTGTCTTGGGGACAGCTGTTGAAAGTCTCGTGTAAGGAGAGAAAAAACAAAAGCCAAACCAATAAAACTTCATTAGTGCTTCTAAAAACAACGGGTAAGGCATTCCTTACAGAATGTTTTATTACTGCAGTAACTTCTTCAGCCAGCTCTGGTCCGGATGTCATGCTAACAGACAGAAATGAGCTCAGCATTGATATATAAATTAGCAGTTGCCTAGTGACTCATGATCCTGGCACTCTTGCTTTATGCAAACAAAAAATAGCACTATGCAGTAATGGATATATGCCAATTTTTTTTAGGGTCACAATCCCAGAGCTTACAGCAATTTTGGATGTAAATTTTGACAAGGAGTGTAACTTGAAAATGGAAAATGTCAATGAAAGCAGGGAATTGTTCGGAAACCATCAGCTAGGTACCTATGAAGTGATGTTACTATAAACACACTGCAAGGAGAAAAAAAACACACAAAAAAATCTGGGCCAATACATATGAAAATAAGTAATGTAGCATAAAATAGAATTTGCAGGGTGCATATTAAATTGATTAGAAATTGGCTTAAAAGCAGATCTCAAAATGGGAAAAAATATTTTTCATTATTATCAATCAATTTAATGAAGCTATCTAATAATTTTATTGGCCATCCAAATGGTAATGTAAGTCTCTGCCAGTTAAGTCTGCAGATGGCACAGACTTGTTGAGTCATAAGTAATGAAGTTACACCTTTAAAATGATTTGAACCACCTAATTAAATGGTTACAGTCCAGCAATATGAGCTTCAATACAGCTAAATGCAAGCTGATACACTGGGGCTCTATGGGCTACAGCTACACGGTGAGAAACCCCATCTTGATATAGGGTCATCATAACAAATGGTGTCAGCCTGAGCACCCATTGCAGTGCTCTAGTTAACTTAACCAACATGATCTGTGGTTTATCAAGTAGATGAACATGGGGAATAAGGCAGGGAAGGGATTTTTCTTTTCTATGCAGCTCTGGTAAAATGGCTTGTGTAACAGTGTGTTCATTTAATGTGCCTTCACTCCAGAGAGGGAGGCCACAAACACAGCCCTGGACTGGAAATCAAACCTGATGATACGCAGCTAACAGACCCTCACTGATGAAAGGAAGGTTGAGACTGAACGAAATAGTAATATATAGATACATATGGAAAATTGAAACAAAAGTAAATGTTCCATGAGAATCACAGAATCACAGAATGTCAGGGATTGGAAGGGACCTCGAAAGATCATCCAGTCCAACCCCCCTGCCAGAGCAGGAACACCTAGATGAGTTCACACAGGAAGGCGTCCAGGCGGGTCTTGAATGTCTCCAGAGAAGGAGACTCCACACCCTCCCTGGGCAGCCTGTCCCAGTGCTCTGTCACCCTCACAGTAAAGAAGTTTCTTCTCAAATTTAAGCAGAACCTCCTGTGTTCCAGCTCACACCCATTGCCCCTTGTCCTATCATTGGACACCACTGTGAAGAGCCTGGCTCCATCCTCCTGACACTCACAAGACATGGTGTCATTACAGGCTCATGAAGTTGCTGGGCAAGTAACTCTGGCTCTAACCTGCAGTCCATGCATACTCCTATAGCTCCACTGGTTCCCATAGAATGATGCTAGCTTTGTGCCTGCTGAAGGCCAGAACTGTTTTATGGTGATATTCTTGCCTGCTATTTGGTTTATTCTCCACAGAGGACATTAAACCCAACCACCAAAGCACGTGTGGAAGAATCATTTCAGTCCTATGGAGAATCTTTTCCCAGAGCCTGATTACACTGAGATCAAGACCGCTAGTTACAAAGAGGTAGGGAGAAGCAAACAAAAATACTCAGGAGAGCTCTTGAGCATATTCTGCAGTCACACTGTAATGTCAGTTCCTAGAAGTCTCTAGGAAACATGAACCTCAAGAAGTACCACAGAAGTAGCATTGGAACATTTTGACCAATAGCTAGGGCAAAAGAATTGCACTTGAAAGCAACAATGAAATGCAATGAGGAGTTTTCACCTGCTTTTCTTTTCTTGTGTTTTACCATGGTGACTAGCACATCTCTCTGTCTCTGAGGCACAATGGAAATTGAAAACCTGCTGGACTGGAACAAGTGCAGTCAGCTTTCCAGGATGAAACAGTACCTTAATTGGTCTGTCTGCATGGATGAAAAAGGGCCAAGCCCTATCATCCCAGTCTGAGAGATATGATGAGAAAAGCATCCTAGATATGATATCAGCAAGTCTTCCTTAAGCTATTTGTATCTTTTGATGAGGAGATCTGGTAACATAAGTCACAGAACAAGGACACTGTAAGACTTGTGTATCAAAACATTGTTTTGAGCATGTAATGGACTTCCTACATAACCAGCTTAAGGAAATCTTAAAAAAAATTTTTTCTTTCTCTTGTATTTCTTTTTTTTTCATAATTTTTTTTTTTGCCTTAATCACAGAAACAAAACTAGCAAGCATCTTGAGAAGTCACCTAATTGACCCCTTTGCTCCAAGGCAGAATGGACTTTTTCTGAACCTTCCCTGTGTACTGTTTCTGTAACCTGCTTTTAAAAGCCTCTGGTAATGGACATTCCAAAACCAAAGGCTAATGGCAGATGTTCATCCCAAAGAGCAAAGAAAGTTAGTGAGTGCAAGAGAAAATCGTGGTATGCTCAATGGCACTTTGATGTTGCATTACCTTTTAGAATTTGCTGTAGGAGAACAAGAACCTGGAAGTTTCTAAGGCTTAGTTGAGCCTTAGAAAGGTTCCATCATTCCTCTGAACTATTTGTACAAGTTGATATCCCTTTATATTCCATAAGGAATACATTTCTTGTTCAAATTCCTGAACTGAAGATTGATAGCAAGAAAAGGAATTAATATGCTTGTGACTTATTATTGTGATAGAGTAGAAACCTCCACAATTTATAGTTTTGAACAGGTTAATGTATCTAAATACCTCCAAAACATAAGTTACAAAGACTTCAAAAAACATAAAGCCATTTCTGAAATAATCTCACAAGGAATCATATTTAGCTGTCACTGGGTTCCCACTGGAAAAAAAAAAAAGTTATAACACAGTCTAAAGGACTCAAAATTACTAAAAATATAAAATCAATATTCTAAGTTAATATTCTGAATGAATAAGTTAATGAAACCTCCTATAGGCTGCTAAACATTGTTATAATTTGGGAAAAGGAAGATTGAGAAGTTATCAACTTGTATAACTATAAACCAGTTATACTTTTCAAAGAAGCACTTAAGGCTCTCTGCTTGCATTGTAATTATTTAATTAAAAAAAAAAAAGTGAAGAATTCCTGCTCGGTTCTGAGAACCACAGACCAAATTAATTCCAACGGATGAGTAAAAGATGGAAAGATGTACTAATTAGCAGCTTTTTAAATGAACTCGTTTTATACTACAGCATCTAATTAGCCTTCTAGATAAGGCTCATGTTTTCAGTGCTCTCAGAGGCAAAGGTGGCCAAGTTTCTGTTTCTCCAATCCAAGGGTTATGTTCATGTATTTTAAATGTTTGAAGAGAACTCCTTCGGATTAATGAATATTTATTTATATGGTCCATATATAGCCTCTAGGTTATGAGAGGCCTCTTTCACTGCAGCTCTGGGGAATTACACAGCACAATAGATTCTATAAAGACAGAGAGGATAAAGGGAGCACAAAGAGTTGAAAGTCATGGGTAAGACCTCTGTACCAGAGCGGTGGAGAACAGTCATGGTTGTGAGACAATAAACAGAGGGAGAACAGAACAGGAGGAGTCTGGAGGGAACCATTGTGAGAGGAGAAGAGCTGAGAGAAATAGCCAAGATCTAATTGCTTTGCCTACAGTTTGTATGTTGAATGAAGAAAACAGAAAATATTCAATGGAAGGAAAAGAGAAGTCTAGAGAAAAATTAGTTAGTTAGATTAAGTAGGCTATGAGGATAAGATAATTTCCTGGGAAATATATGCTAGTATATCACATCTCTGCAAATTTTGTATCACATCCCTATAAATTTTGGGGTAAAAAGACACGTATGATAGCTAGTTGTGCTGGAAGAAATTGAGACCTAACACTCTGCTGTTCCCAGCCCAATGCACTGGATTGCTACCATGAGAAATGTACTTTAAAAATTCAAAGCCATGCTGGAAAGTAATTTCTTCCCGTTTTTTGTGCTGCAATTTGTGATCAGTTAAGATGTTTGAAAACAGTTAAGAAAACCATGAAGGAGGCTGAAATCCTAGTTCAGGGCCAAACTTGTACTAAATTTTGCATCAAATCTGACTTCAGAAATACTCAGATATTTAAAGATAAAGGGATATTAACATTTTTGCTGACTCGTGACATCAATGAAGAAAGCCGCAGCCAAAGCATATGGTACTGTACTATAATGGTGGTAGCATGTAGTCAATAAAGCTTTAAGGACTGTCTTAACATGTTTGGAAGACAAGCTCTGATCCTCAAGACCACAAAATTAAGGGACAGAGGTTAATTAATTTGTTACTGTTTCTTGGCTTTGGTATTGGTTAACCACAAAGGATGCATTAAAAAGGCCACCCAACACCCCCACAGCTTCTCACAGTGTGACATAGATCTAAGACTGTGCTGCCACAGAGGTGATAAAGACAGGCTCAGACAGCAGCTTTTCTCTTCTGAAACCAGCTCATATTTCTGTGGAAATACTGAACAAAATAGAAGGGAAAGAATGAGAAAGATGTTAAATTTGTTCATGATAATGAAACTCTGCATATTGACCTAGCACCAGGTTAGACTGATTCTCTCTTGCCAGGCAGATTTGATTGCTTTTTAAATAGAATTATAAAATGTAATGGAAAGAGGGAATCTAAAATCTGCCTTGTATTTGATAGAATGTGTATTTGAAATAGATAGCTCTTGAAACTTAATGCAAGGGGATTTAAGTGGCTGGACTGTCACTGGCAGAGTGGTAACACCTGTACGAGATCTTACAGTGAAACTGGGCGTTGATCAAGTGAGTGGAAGTCTTCAGCTTTCAAACAAAACAAAAAAATCTCAGCTTGCCATTTTAAGAGATATTATTGAAAGTATAGTGCTGCCTCAATCAAATCAGTTACAGAGAGGACAGGAGTGTGCAGACTATTGCTGCTTCTGCTGCAGAGGAAGGAATGGCCGTGCTGATTTCTCTACCCAGATGCATCTTGTGAGGAGGAACATCAAACACAGTCCACACAGTCTTAATCTGTTCCTCTTAAAGTTATGGCAAATTCATCTGCCTTGCATGACATGTGTCCCTAAGGATTATTTATAATATTATGGGGTAAGAGCCAAATCACAAATCAATGATGTGTGGACGGGGAAGCAGCAGTGTGCTACATACTCCTAAATTCTGGTTCAATGGTTAAAACATTCCCTGCTCACTGACTGCAGTGAGGTTTGGCACTGGCAGTACTCTTGGCAAAACCAATTTCTTCTTTTTATCCCTTTCTGATGCCTCTAGACTTCAAGTCACCAAAGGAGATATCACAGGTCCATGTAGGGTGGAGAGCCAGGCAGAAAGCTTCTTTTTAACATTGATTTGCACACCTTTCTTAGTCTCTAGTCTTCTGGGGTTGCAGCTGGATTCAAAAGATGGGTTTAGATCCTTTTTCCCCCTCTGCCCACTGTTTCACCAGAAAAGGAAGAATTGAGCCAAAATTCTGTTAAGATGGTTGTAACAAATCCAAACAGCCTGTTCATCTGTTAGAACCTGCCTGCAAAGCTGCAAACCCTATTGTCCAGTCCCTCCCACAGGACCAAATTATCACTAGATAGAATGAGTGACAGGTGATCCCTTTTGTGCAAAAGGATTTCTGTCCCTCACTGTGCCACCAGAGAAAGCTGAATACAGTGAGGGTCAGCTTAATCACAGAATCACAGAATGGTAGGGGTTGGAAGGGACCTCTGGAGATTACCTAGTCCAATCTCTCTGCCAAAGCAGGTTCATCTGGGGCAGGTTGAGCAGGACTGCATCCATTTGGGTTTTGAATATCTCCAGAGAAGGAGACATGGAACTGCTTAATGCATGAGTATAGTGCTCATGTGATGCTCCTCCCCATTTGCTGTGCCTGTGCAATGTGGTGTCTCTACAGTATGCACTCCAGGCATGACGTGCCACTCCTTACTGCGCAGGAGCAATGGCTGTGGCATATCCAGAGGGCTATTTCCATTGCTGTAAAGTCAGGGTCTGAAGCAGGCTGATACCACCATGCTCCCTAAAGGGCAGAGTCTCCAAAATCAGAGGACCCAAATGGCTAAATTATCTCTATTGCAGTGAAGTGCTGGAGGACAGATTCAGTGCTGTGAGAAGAATTAGCAAGCTGGGCATGAGGGAGGGAAATGGGGGGGGAGGCTTAGTGAGCTGAAGGGCAGGAGAGTGGGAAATGATGGCTGAAGAGAGGAGGCACAGGAGGCACAGTGTTCCGTGGATGGATCCTCCCAGTAACGTGCAGGGATGAAGTGTGCTGGATATGTGCTGCTTGACATGCTTGTAAATGATGTGGAAAACAGGGAGAACAGTGATGTGACAAATGATGCAGAATTAGGTTAGTAAAAACAAAAGCTGTCTGCAAAGAGTTGCAAAAGGGACCTCTTCAATTTGAGCAACTGGATGGTGAAACAGTGGAGGCAACGCTATGGTGCTAACTGCAAACTGCTGCACGTGAGGAGAAATAGCTGTGACTACAGATACGCACCAATGAGCTCTAAATTTGCTGTCACATCTCAGGAAAAAAAGATCTCGGAGGCATTGTGGATAATTCAATGAAAATATCAGTTCCACGTTTGTGAACCATGAAAAAAGCAAACAAAAAGTTAGAAACCACTGAAGGAGAAACAACAAAACATCACACTGCAGCAGCAAATCCCCAGTGTACCTACATCTTACATCATACAAGGAATTTGGCTTCTTCCCAGCTCTTCCTTCACAAACATTTTGAAAAATATAGCTAGAAAATGCCCAGGGAAGAGCACTTAACATGCCCAGCAGTATGCAATACTTTCCATATGAGGAGTGCCTAAATAGAAGCGCGCACCTTGGAAAGCAGATGAGTAAATCACAGACGTATGTAAATATAAATAAAATAGTTAACTATATATAAAAACATATAAAATTTGCCACACAAATGGCATGAAGATGTAAACAGGGAACAGTAGCCATTATTTCTTACTATACAAGCATATTATGAAATTGGCAGGCAGGTTCAGGACAAACAAAAGGAAGTATTTCTTAAGCCTGTAATTAAATTGTGGAACTCATTGCTGCAGGATGTCTTGGAAGCCGAAAACATAAATGAATTAAAAATGTGATTAGACAAATTTATGGATATACCTCCATCAAAGGTTGTTAAACAAGAGGATGTGGTTTCAATATCTGACTTGGTGAATCTTTCAGCAAAGATTGCAGGAAATTTGCAAGGATATATTGAGGAAGGAGGGCAGTGGATTTTCACTCACTGTGAAAGGGAACGATTTCCACTCCTGGTTTCCCTCTCTGTGTGCACTTTCTCAATCAGCTGCAACTGGACCCTCTCAGAGACAGGATCCTGAGCAATCCTTTGGCCTGATCCATTATTATAAATGTCTCAATTCTTACTTTATAATTACTTTGTTTCCTTTCTCATTTCCCTTTATCTGTCTTTAGTTTTTATAACCAAGCCATTGGACTAGCTAAGACTCCCAGTTGCATAGCTCTTGGCTGACCAGACTTTACAATTCTTTTTGACTCCTGGGAGCGTTGGACAGTTGACCCGTGTCTTCTGTTAATGTTCAGCACCTGGCAAAATGGGGAGGATTTTTAAAGTAGCTTCTGGGTGCGTAGAACCATAGAGTTCATTTTCCTTGTTTTCCTTTAAGTAGCTCCTGGGTATGTAGAGCCATAGACTTTGTTTTCCTTGATGCATCCCAGACAAGTTTTTGAAGGCTCCACTATGCAAGTGTGGGCAGTTGTCTGAGGCTCACAACAGACTGGAGTTACAGTTCTAATTACTGGTGATGTGCTCCTGGAATGACCAACAGTAACAATAGTGAGTTGAGCTAGGCTGAAAACATGTGCATTAGGGCTACTCTTCATAAATGAATTTCCATCATCTAAAAGAGTACTTAAAGGCACAATTATGAAATGTGTAAATGATTCAACTCTGGAACAGGATGCAAACACCTATTGAGGGGGAAAAAGGAGCAACCAAGAAATGGAATCTGGAAATTAGTTTTTAAAAAATGATCTCTCTTTTGTAAACTGATACATCTGGGAATTGCTCTGCCCTTCCTCCTCCCCAGATTCCTGTTCTCAATGGAGGTAGAAATGTTAGTGGGTACATAGAAAAGCAGATGTTAAGTGAACAGCAACAGGAAAATGAAATGACAGTGGTATATTGAAACAGAAATGGGGAATGTCAATTTGATCTGTGTATTCAGAGGCATTATGTCATGAAGTCTCTTTTGATATAGCCATAGTAAAAGCATGTCCACAACACTGCAGCTACTTTCCAAAGATTGTTGATAAAAAAGGCAGAACAAATTACACAAAGTTTAAAAACCTACAGCAAAATGAAGAGTGACTTTTGGGAAGCTATGAATACATCAACAAAGAAAACACCAGGGAGGGGGAAAAGTTGTTTAAGCTAAAGTACACTGTTGGCACAAGAACAAATGGCTGTAAACTAGCCATAAATAAATTTAGGCTGGAAATTTCAAGAATTTGTCTAGCCCTAAGAGAAGTGAATTTTTGGAACAGCTTTCCAGTAGAAATAAGAGGGACAGAATGCTCTACCTTATTTTAAAATGGCAGTGAACAGTTTATGTGATACTGTTGCCTGAAATAGAAGAGAACTGTATCTGGCAAGCCAGGAAGTCTCTTATATTTTGGTATTTTAAGCATTTCTATATTATAAGATGAAGGCAGGTTTGAGAACATAAATATTTGAAGGGCAGAGGGAGAAGAAATACTTTCTTGAGAAACTTCCAGAGAGTGAAGTGGTTAGGCAATATTTACTCAGAAGAACTCATGGATGACTCATCACTTGGGTTGTCTAAAATTAGACTGAATAAAACAGTAATCCAGGTACCTTCATGATGTGCCCTGTAGTGGCCAGTGTAATGAACAGGACAATCTTCATTGGTCCATTTTCATAATGAGTCATGTTACAGGGCCTTGAAGGTTCAAACCTTGGAGCCCACTGACAAAGATATGATACACAGGGAGAAGGATTCTCTTCAATAATTGCTGAAAAAGAAGAAACAGTGACCAAAAGTCATGGCTGTTGGGCTGGGGATTCCTACCTTCTTGCCTTCACTTGCAGGCAAGTGGTGTTGGGTTTTCATGTTGTTGGTATGAGCAGGGTTTGCATCCTAGAGAGAAGCCCACAGCGGGGTATACATTTCACAAGGAGCTTCAGGACCACCATTTCCATCTACATGGTTCAAAATGTCAGGTAAGGACTTCAGGTTCTGAGTCCGGGTGGCTTCAGGAAAGTTTGCATAACTAAGGCAGGAGCCATGGAAGTCAGTGCTTAAAAGATCAGACCTCAGGTATAAGGATTGGCAGATGTAGCCTGCCAATTTTGTAGCAGACTACAAAATGAGATTCTAAGTTTAGTTTTATCTTTAAACAGCTTATTTCTTCTTTCTGAAGATATATATATATATATATTAATATTAAGCTGCCATCTAATCTTATGTTCCATTTTTAGAAAATATGGGAGGGTCATATAGGAGGGTCTTCTGTCATCTGAATGGCAAGCATAGCAGTGGGTTTTCTGTTTGCTGCTGCTGGAACATTGTTTTCTGGATCAATGATGAAAGTGATGATATGGAGACTGGAAGGTGGAAGATACAGTAGGACAAGAACAATCACTAGTGCTTAGCTGTAGTGCATCTTTGAAATCATAGGCTGGATCTTTTGTAGTGTGTCATTGTGGCAGTAGGCACAATGTATGTTACACCAACAAGTAGTGGCTTCACAGAGGTTTTTTTAGAGACATAGAATGGATCTTTAACCAAGGATGGAGATACAAATTCTATCTTAATTGATTGTCTGTTTCAATGGAAAATAATCACAGAATGTTGGGGATTGGAAGGGACCTCAAAAGATCATCCAGTCCAACCCCCCTGCCAGAGCAGGAACACCTAGATGAGATCACACAGGAAGGCGTCCAGGTGGGTCTTGAATGTCTCCAGAGAAGGAGACTCCACACCCTCCCTGGGCAGCCTGTTCCAGAGCTCTGTTACCCTCACAGCAAAGAAGTTTCTTCTCAGGTTTAAGTGGAACCTCCTGTGTTCCAGCTCACACCCATTGCCCCTTGTCCTATCTCTGGACACCACTGTGAAGAGCCTGGCTCCATCCACCTGACACTCACCCTTCATATGTTTATAAATATTAATGGGGTCCCCCCTCAGTCTCCTCTTCTCCAAGCTAAAGAGGCCCAGCTCCCTCAGCCTTTCCTCATAAGGGAGATGAGGAATAATAAGCCATACTAAAAGCAAACATACTTGGGAAATTAAGCTCTCAGAATTAGTTTTCTGATTTTAATTTGAAATTTTGATTCTTTACATTTTAAGACTTGTTCCCATGCATATCAGTAGAAAATAATTTCATTGTCCTCAGAGATCTTTAATCTAGCGCCTTGATATTTGCATTCCTTAATTAAATAAATATGCACTGGAGGCATTTAGTATCTGACCATGCCCACTTACACAACAGATGTCAAACAGTTACCCTTGATTCTTAATATACAATCAAATTGCTAAAAGCATTGAAATTCTGGGCTCTGTCCAAGACCGATGGATGAATAATTCAAGTAAAAAAGACTTCAAGTTCTCACATTTCTTTTTCATGAACTCACTTGATGTAACTTTCAATACTGAGAATACCAGAGCTGGACAAAACCCTGTTGGCAATACTTTCACCACTAAAAAATACAGGTTCAGAATAATGAATTATCTCCTACTGATTTTGCTGAACTGCTTCAACTGGGAGATGGAAATGCAAATCCAAAATCCAAACCACTACTTTGAGATAGTGTCATTTCAAACAGTCAACTTTCACAGAAGTTGTATTAACCAAAACTATTTCAAAACTTGTTTTATATAAAATAAAAATACCCCCCACCATGTACCCACCATTAATAAGCACAAAGGCAATTAAGCTAGTAGCTTAATACAGATGCTAAGGAAGTTCTGAGAAGTCAGAAAAAACCAGAATCATAAATGCTTCCTCCCTGCTTCCACAAGGCAAACCTCAAGCAGCCTCTTCACATCCTTTAAGTTTTCGACTCTATATTGAATCTTGTGGTCATTTATGATGTGTTCATCTCATTTTGATTTCTCACCCCTGACTGGAGAGTCAGAATTGCCAAGATTCCCCCCTTTTTCAGAAGCTTCTTTAGGAATGTCACAAAAATTGTGTACATGACACAGAGGAATCAGTTGTGTCTCCCAGGTTAATTTTGTCCAGAATAAGCTTATGAAACCTGTTCTGTTAACAGCTGAACAGAGAGACACTGCTGACCTGAAATGCTTTCTATGAGCATCACAATCCTCCTTCCATTTGGAGTTAGCCTCTTTCATGCCCATCCTGGGAGTCCAGTTATCTCACTTTTTTTCCCTAGGCGTATCTCCAGTTTGCTTTGTTGATTGAGGTCCTGTAGCTCACAAAGCTCCCACTGCCTGGGACAGATGACAGGATTATGGGAACATTCTGTCTTTCGACCACTTGAAGGCAGGGCAATCCTTAGAAAGCACTGATAAAACTTCCAAGTATAAAGCATAGAAAATATTCAACTCATTTCACTTGCTTGACTTTTTCTCCCCAAATCCCCAAGCTATGTGAAGGACAAAAAAAGCTCATTTCCTCTCACCAAATCTTCCACTGGCTCTTTCTTATTTCTGTTTTCTTACCTATTTCTCTACTATGTTCAGTAGTAATGAGTTGATAAGAATTCAGATAAGGAAATTACAACAAATGGGATGGTGTTTTTTTTCTTCTTGGGCATGATAAGGACAGATTCTTTATGCCTTTCTCTGGGAAATCATCCCTGTAATGTTGCTTGTGAGTGGCAAAAGCCACTTTGTTGTCACTGAGATGAGTCATCACCTATAATTCTATTTTCATAAACATAATCTTGATGGACAAAGTTGTATGTTGATGCCTACCATGAACTTTCCAAGGCAGTGATTCATCTCAGCATTTTGAGGAAGGTAACATTTTCTTCACAATCCAGCAGAGGGCCCTGGACCTGATTTCACTTTTTCGGCAGATTAATGTTACAATGGGGCTGTTCATGGGGAAACCAGCAGAGCCCTGTTTCCTAAAGATCAAAAAAGTTTAGATTTTTACAAAAACTAAGTTACATTAAGAAGAGAACATGCTACAAGTTATAAAAACAACTAAACAGACTTATTGATTTATCTACCCACTCCACTGCAAAATGCAGAGAATAAAAATGATGATTTTAAGGGTTATTTCTGTCAGGGATTAATCCTGCCTGGTTTTGCCTTTTCAGCACTGACATCAGTTAGAGTTTGGAGACTGTAGATGTGTGTTCACTGCAAACATTTAATTCGCAAAATAAAGCCACAGATGAGTAGAGCTGGTAAGAATTTGCAGGTTGTTCTCTCCAGTTTGAATAATATGATATAAGGGATGCACTACAAAGTGATTTTGAAATGTAAAGCAATAATGTTTCCTTTGAAATGCTGATAACAAGTGCTAAATGATCTATCAGTTAAATGCAAAACCAAATCCCAACCCTGCAAATATTATACAAAACCAGCTTCTTTGAAGTCAAACGGACTAATTACAAATATAAAATAGAGCCTGGTTCTACAGCACTTCTGTTAACTGAAGTTTAATCTCATTAATTTAATAAAAAATAGATTAAAAAGGTCTCAGAGAAACTCTAGCTTGGCTTCACACTGACAAAACACAATCCCTGCCTAACTCAGCCATCTGTGGGTCTCTAGCACCCAAAAAAGCTCAGAACTGTGTTTAACTTTGCACCACAGAACATTGCAGTTCTCACATCAGAGATGACGTGTGTGGGCACCGCCTGGCAAAGGGTTATATCCAGCATTATAACGCCTCACCTCTGGGCAGGTAGAGCCAGCTCAAAAAGGCAACTAGACACATCTGTCATTTTCTGTCTTATTTTCTTATTTTGAGATAGAGTAGCTGTGCTAAGGGCTGACTGAGTATGAGCCAGCTAATGAACAGGCAGTGCTCAAATAACTTATTCTCATAAGAAATTTCTAAATGAATAATCAGAACTGAGAAGCTCTGAGCCTGATTTTGATTTATGGATTGGCCCCAGTGGCTGCTGTAAAGATGTTCTTGGTTCTCATTTGTATACAAAGGAAGAACATCAGGTCTGTGCTATAAAAAATGGAAGAATGTTGCTCATTAGGGGAATATAAGTCCCAGCTCTCAAGGCCACACTGAAGCAGCTATTACAATGTTCAGTTTTATTGTATGTAGACTTATTGGTCCTCAGACCTCTTACATTAAACTTGATCTCTCAGGTTACCTGTTAGCACTGTATCTTTAGATGAACCAATGGCATAGACATAGATATCCTCATAGTAACTGTTAGGAGCATTGCTGATTACCTGCAGGTAACAATTGCTTAAAGGTATCTCTGGGCACAAAGCATGGTGTCTGTGGAGAATGTGCTCCCTTTCACTGCAGTTCTGTCAATATTTGCATATTGCAGCAGTCTGGGTCTGAGGGGTGGTGGATGTGCCTCTCAGTTACACTAAAATGTGTAATCTCTTGTGTGTTTTAGAAGTGATTGCAGGTTTTACCTTCATCTCTGTGCCATGCCAAATCCTAAATGAAAGCATATCGGGCCATTTCTGGTTCCTCCAGCACACAAGCTGTAATCTTTGCATCTCTGAGTTTCCGGAGATGTGCAAACGGTACGTAATCAACACTCAGAGTCTGATAAATGCATGCACTGTATCAGCATAAATCAGGGCTCAAATGCTAACCTCTAATGGACTTGCTGCAGAGCTGTGTAAGTGCACAGAGCACTCTGGGCACAAATACCTTCTGATGTAATGCAAGGGAATGAGAATTCATAAAGAAAACTGCTTCTCTAGCAGCTGGTTGTACATTTTGGGTACCAACTGAACTATTCTATGATGGAAGCATTCTGGTTAGACCTTTCTCTCACTTGCTTCAGCTTCTCCCCACATCAAATTTGTGGATATTTTAATTGTAGTTATCTTTGGTTTACATTTGCTGTTTTACCAATATCAACACCATTGCCCATATAAACTTCTGGCCACTGTATGATCTGTTCAGAGCTGACATAAAATGTCTTGTCTGATACTTTCTTTTCAGCTGGATCATTAATAGTGAAATTAAATAGCACCAGGCCCATTGGTGTCAGTCTGAACATTTTTCTCTGTGATGACTGGCCTCTGAAACTGCTCTGCCTGGGCTTGAAGAAGGAAGTCCTGTTCCATGCAGCTGGGAATCTCTGACAGGACAAATTCTAATGCTTCTTCTTTTAATAACTCCGGGCTGGGCTCCCAGGCTGAACACTGTAAAAAGAGAAAAAGATATTACTCTTCTGAAGATGCTCATGAACAACACTTGCAATAGCACACAGAGATCCTGCTGCCACGTGGAGTATGTACTTGCAAATAATATCACTAGTTACGATAATGGATTCAGATGCTGACTCCTGGTCCAGAGTCCTCCAGGACAGGGAGTCATCTCAATACACATATTCTGGAGGTGAGTGCAGAGCCTTTCAGACATAGCACTTGGATGGCAGTTCAGCTACTGAGCACTGCTGAAACTAGGCCACTACTAAATGTATCTTGCATATGCACAGATCCCACTTACTCACCTGTCTACTCTGCTCAGCTCTCCTCTACAAAGAGGTTGAAGCTAGGAAGAAGGGGGAAACAGGCTGTGTTCATCAGAGGCTCGATGGGTTTTCTCCTCTCTGACACCTGATACACACAGATCCCATGGCTTTGCCTGCTCACATGGTTAACAGTTTTGCTGTTTGAGCTCCTGTCACCGTATTTCCTTGTAAAGCTCCCTTTTCAGAGAAGCAGAGGTAATCCTCACTGCTCCTACAGCAGCTGTTGATGTGGAGGGGATGAAGGACAGAGCAGTCAGTCAGGCTTATGGGGGAAGGCACCGCCTTTAATCACATTTCATTACAAGTGGAGGGCTAGAGATGCTGAAAGCTCTCGCAGGATGTGGGAATTAAAGGGCCAGGCAGGGACTTCATATACTGCTGTGGTCTGGCTAGAGCCAGGCAGACCTCAGAGCAATGGACTGTTTGCTAAAGACTGTGGCTGTGAGCTTTGAAAGTGAAGGAAGGTTAAATTACACAACATGCAGCAAAATTGCTACTATTTAGACTCTAGTATTTTTGAAATTGCACTTACTGGAGGCCCCAGTCGAACCAATCTTCTCATTTTATAGCATGTGGTAAGAGATGGCTATCTCCAGGAGAGCATTTTCAGAGCTGCAGTTTTGAACTATAGTACCTGTCTCATCTCTGCAGTGTTCATTACAAAAGAGAGCACACCCTACGCAGTTGTTTGTCCAGGAAGGCTGTTATTACACTTATACTCAAACTGCTGTCTTTTCTGGGCTTAACCAGTTTTGCTGTTGCTTTCCTGGAACTGGGATGCTTGTGCTTTCAGGAGCAAAATTGGATCTAAGACCCACTGATGCAGAAGCTTACTCCAGGTAACAAAGCAGTGCTGGGATAGGAGCCTGTGTAGTGGGTCCCAGAAGTTCTGTGGGGGAAGCAGGGAGGTGGATGATGCCTTGAAGCTCTGCAGGAGGTTGGGGTACCTATTTCCAGATAAGTCTGAAACACAGACCTTGGCAGTTGTACCAGTAGGAGTAGATGAAAAGGACCTTGGAGAGGCTGCCTGGCCCTGCTTCATTAGCAGATCTTGTGGAGATGAAGAGGGTATGAAGACCAAAGGTCCAAGGGTCTCCTTCAGAAGGACCAGTGTGCAAGAGCTGCTTGGTGAACTGAAAGATGACAGATGGCCTTTGCTGTGGGGAGTGCCACCACCATGGGTCAGCTGTTCTCTCAGGCCATTTGCCACTCTGTAGTAATGGTTTTGAGTAGTTTGGCTTGCTCAGGAGGAGTAGTTACTCTTACCAAGAATCTGTCCTTGCCTTGGGAGTCATGATATCACTCTGTGCCTTGCAGGGCAGGCGTGTGCCTGATTTACCCCATGGCACGGCTGCTGGAGTTTCTACCTGTCTGCATCTGCGTGAGATCTGATTGCATGCTGTGGAAGGAAATGAATTCATGCTGGCCAGGCCAGTGCTGTCGTGCACTCCCAAAGGTTTGCTTGTCTGGGGGAAAGGGTGTGAGACACACATGGAAACCAGGCTGTCTGCAGTGCAGATGTGGTGAATTGAAAACCAGACCATAACTGCTACAGTGCTGGAGTCTTTGCTACGGGGTAGGGGGAGGTTGCTTTTGTTATCTTTGTTTTCCCAGTTATATCAAAAGCCTCCTTTCTTTTTTTTTTTTTTGCTTTGCTTTTTCCTATTGCAATTCATTTATTCTAAAACCTCAAGAATAAATCCTCAAGGAAGAGAAGATGATTTTTTTTTCTATTGCTGAATCAGTTGATATACCCTGCCAGGTCCTATGCTCTTCGCTGGTAATGTTACATCTGAGACCAAAAATCCCCTCGAGGTTCAAAGTCACTTTGGCCCAGCTGCATACATCAGCCCTAGAACACAAAGGGCTATAATGGAAAGAGAAGCAATTTGTGTGGGCATGTTTTCAGACTTCATACATTCAAAGATTTATAAAGTCCAAAGGGAAGAGCAAGAGAATTAAATACCAGTGAGCAGAGATAGATGAGCCCTTCGCAAGTCAGTTTTCAACACAATAAAATACAAACTACCAGGAGCTTTTGAGAATTTGTTGAAAACAGAAAAAATTAATCTTTGCTCCTTTGTGCTGAGTATTACTTAAACTCACACCTCTCTTAAGCACACATTTGATTAAATCTTCATCCAGCCTGGTCTTCCTATGGGGATCTTAAAAGAGCCTGTAAAATCTCTAGTGACATAACCTTACACATGACAGCCCAGGTTGTGCCAAGTTCAAAGTTTTCTGTACAAGCTTGCAGAATGGATTGATCAAGCTTTCTGAGTATCATCTGTCCTGTTCTTCCTGTTGATTTTTTTTTTTTAAGTTCATCCTGTCAAACCAAAGCTTTGCTATCAGAAATGTATTTACCGCACCTGTAACAGTCAGTGGGAGCCCAGGATTGGTATGCAGGCTTTGAAATTGGACCTCTAGTTTCCCACACAATGCTGTGTGGTGATGAGCAGGGCTGATTGTATTGCATGAGACTGTTCCAGGCCACCTGGGGACTGTACAGGAGCTGGTGAAATAAAGCCCTGGGCTGCACCACAACTGGGATCCCTGGAGCAAAACCCACTTTTTTGCTTTATTTATGTATTTGTTCCTGCTTGTCTCCATTTCTCTTTGATAAGCAGATCATACAGTCCACGCTCTTTCCTCTAAGTCTTTTACTATAGTAACACTGTCTGTGTTCATGCCAGCAGCTCTCAGATCATGATAACCTTTTTGAGCTGTAGAAATGAATCATTCCTAGTGTGTGTGCACACACTCTGATGATACTGCATTATCGGAAGACCTTTATGATTGCATATTGCTCACACAGCAAAGCTGTCAGGGGCTTGGTGCTCTTACAGGCCTTCTCCTGAGCCATCCAGTCCATTATCGACCCACACAGATAATATAGGGCTGCCCCAGAGAGTGATGAACAAAAGAGGAAACCAGAGAGTCTGAACAAGGGCATGTATTAAGCTCTATGGGAAGACATTTTTGAAAACATTGTGTATATCATTAATATTAGTAATAGGAACTTTGAAGTCATCAGAATCTTGCCAGAATCATAATCAGACAATATACTGTGCACAAGATGTGGTATATGTCAAAGGGGGAAGTACTAATTAGGTAAATGTATCTCCGTTGCTCATGAGGTGAGCTCAAGGTGTGGGATTTGGCAATACAAACACAAGGGCTAAAATCATATGCTGCTGAACTGCAGCAAAAACTCTCCTATCTTAATATAAACAAATAAAGAAAATCCAATAAGCCTGTGCATATAAGGCAGGTTGAACACACTGTAGGACATATTTTCACCATTGTTCCATGAAGATGTTAAATAATGCTTACTTAATAAATGCTTTATGTGTGAGTTACAGGAGAATCAGGGTTCACAATGAAGGATTCAGCAGAGCTGCATGGTTCAAGCAGCTTTTTTCTCAATCAAAAAACTTGAAGCTGGTATCAAAGATACATTTTCTGTCTATCTCAGGTGTCTTTGAAGTATGGATTCCCTGGAAGTAACTCATAAGTAAACCTGAATTTGACAGACTATGTTGTGTGACACTTACCTCTGTAATTGTCTTAACAAAGCAGTGGCTCAACAGGGGATTCCCTGGTAGTCTTTACCCTCTGGATAGCCATATTTCAGCCAAGCAGTTTGGAGTAGTTTTCTTATTCTAGCCCAGATGGTCCTGCATGCTATGCTAAAGCATATGTTGCTCTGAAAGTATAATAATGTTGATCTTGAAATAGGGCACAATATAGAAAAGGGAAAGTGGGTTTGAAGTAATTGTTTTTCAATAATTAATCACACTAGGGAGCTCAAAACAAGAAAGAAGTTATTGATGGTTAAATCCACACTGTCGAGATGTGCCTCAAGTACTAACTCACCAACTTGTACCATGAGTTTCCAAGCATGGCTATCAGGGCAGGGAGTGCTTCAAGAGACCACGGGACCTTGTGTGTACAAGTGTAGTTGATGATGCTATGTTATGAATCATATTTGCAGAAGGTGTCTCACAGGACATCAGAGCTTACAGGGCAGACAGAAAATGGTACACTCAGTTTATAGCTACTCCTGAAGAGTTTTTTCATGACAATATAGAAAGAGCCATGTGATTTCCCTTTTTAAAGCCAAATCTTGCTGGTCTTAGTTTACAGTATCTTCACAATACAATTGTACTATGCAACCCCAACCAGAACAGCATCTTATTCTTTGAAATCACCTGTACTACCTAGAGCTTGAGACAGCAGAGTTTCTCTGAATTCACAGCAGTCACTTCACTTCCAGTTTGATTTGGCTGATCATGAGCATGTTGCTCACATTGGTGCTTTTGTCTGCAGACCTCCAAAAGACACCCCTGTCCCTGGTCCGCTCCACTGTGCTGCATAGCCCATCTTTGAAGAGCCATGGGGAGCTGGGACTGAACAGCATGGACTCAGGCAGCATCAGAACAGCTCCAAGAAAGAGATCCTGGTCTGGAGTGAGGATAAGGGTGGCAATTCCCTGGGAAGATAACACAAATGGAAATCCTGGAGGCTACTTCTTAGGCTCTTCATCTTGTATTGTGAGCTTACCCTAGATTTCCTCCTCTCTTGCCTGGAGAGAGTATAAAGATGTTAAGTTTTCAAACTCAAGCATAAGCATGCTGGAGAGGGACTGAAGCATGCTGAGGGATGCTGTAACATAAAGATCACAGCTGGAAAACCACTGCTACAACAGGCAAAGAGACAGATGTGAGTGAATTCTTCTGGCTGGGGCAATTGCTCTCCACTTTGTAGCTTGACTTGTCACATCACAAGGGAGAGGTCCTTCTACAAGACAGTAACTTCCTTACTTTGACCTGTCAGTGCCAGAGCTTCATGCAATGCAGGAATAGTCCCACAGCATTTACCTGACTCTTATTTCCTCATCTGTGAAAGGGTGGCAAGGATTCTGGTTCCCAGTGCACCTGGGAAGTGTCACAGATCCTGCCCTGGACTTTCACCTTTGCTATATCTGGTGCCACTGCTGCTCTCACTAACAGCAAGGATCCCTTAGAGTTCACACTGCCTCTGTAAGCAAGCCAAATACAATGGCACACCAAAAAGAAAAAAGGAAAGGGAAAAAAAAAGGCACACAGACACCTGCTGTGAGTTTATTCTGACAAGTGTCATTTAGATGCAATAAGCTGTGATCATCTCCCTGGCATGACTGCAAACAGGAGCCAACTGTGTAAGCAAACCCAGGTGCTGAGGAGCAGAGTGTGGCTCCTTCCGCTGGGTTGGGGGGCTGGCGGAGAGAAGGGGGAACAGGGAGCTTTTAGGGTGGGCCGTAGGCTGCCTTTACCTTGCTGCCAAGGCTGGAAGTGCAGGAGGAACGGAACCAGCCGCGTTCCCTCGGCGGGAGCGTTGCTGTGTCTGGCTGCGGCGCTCTGTGGGATGCTCTAGAGAGGAGGGGATGCAGAGGAGGGGGATGCGCGCTGTGTCGGGCACCGCAGGAGAGGAGAGGGAGGAGTGTGCCTGCCTGGAAGGGGGAATTTCTTCTCTTAAACACACAGGCCGATGCCTACCCTGCTGAAGCAGTTAAACTGGGGAGAGCAGCAGCCAGGCTGGCAGATTCCTGCCCTGTGATATGCCAGCCACAGGGTGACGCAAGGGCTGGAAGGCTCCAACTAAACAAGCCATTTCCACCTGCGTAATAAGCGCTAGTGGAGATACAGCAACAGCAGCAGCAGCGGCTCCGAGTCCCCGCAGCCGGCCAGTCTCCAGCGCGGCCGCAGCACCATCCAGCTCTCGGTGGCCACCGCAGCTTTTTCGGTGGCTCCTGCTGCAGCCTGAGAGCCGGAGACGAGCGGCCGCCTTGTAGGCAGCATGTCAGCCCCTCCGGACCCCCAGGACCTGCTGCTGGCAGGCACTGGGATACACTGGGCTGCAGACGGGACGGACCAGTATGCAACTGGGGCTCCGCTGCGGGATGGAGATGGGGCTCAGCAGCGGGAGCAACTGGCTTTCGGATCCGCCAGGGAACACCCGCCCGTTGCCATGGCGACTGCATCCCCAGGTAAAAGGCGAGTGGTACTCAGGGATGCTCAACAAAGGGGCCTTGGCAGCAGCATCCCCTGGTTGTCTCGTTCCTGTCCCTTCCTCTGTTCTTCTCCCAGCCTGGCTGCTTGGAAACATTACTAACGAGTTAGTGAGCGTGTGTAGGAAAACAGAAAATAATGAGCAATTGAGGCCCTTGCAAATAATAATTTTTGGTGATGGAGGGGAGGGGGGATGCGGGACCCAGCCAAGTTCCCTAAAGCTCTTTGCAGTTTGCTGGGCACAGGATATCCAGATTTCAGTCAAATGTTGGAGGGCATTTGGTTTCACCTGATTTGATGGGGCTCTGTCCTCATTTGTTGTACACCTGTACATATCTGGAGTGACAGATCCCAAAGGAATTACTTCAGCTATTCCCCGTGCACCTGGAATTCTTGTGTGGCCCCTTATGTTATTTTGACATGTAGCTTTTAATGGAGTGCCTATTCTGAAGTGTTTGTATATTTTCTGCATGCTTTTGAGGCACATCCATTTAATTGTAGACTTTTTGGTTGCTGTGTTTTCCTCCTTTTGCTTTTTTAGGTGTATGCGACTTAAGGTGCATTTAGTTTAGCTGGAGTCTGCAGTTTCACTGATTTCTAGTTTACTTTTGGGATGTATTTGTTTTCCCTTGGTTTAGGGTTCCTTTCTTTAGTGGGTGTGTTAACAGCAGATGTAGATGTATTAATCAACCCCAGAAGGATTCAGCTTCTGGTAGCTCCTGGTAGAAATGTTTGGGGAATAATGACTCTGTTTCCTTCTTGGTGACACTTCTTTACTTTCTTTCCCATTGCTGCCCATCAGAGAACCCAAATAATCAAATAACCCAGACCTAGGGAAGCTGGTAGACCCCGCCCCCCCCCCCCCCCCCCCCCCCCCCCCCCCCCATAATTTCTCTTCACTGGGAAGTAGATGTTTCCATTATACATCCTGACAGCATTAAACTTGTCTTGAGTAAGTTGAGGGTCAGTGGCTGGGACAGGAATTGGGCTCCATTATGCAATAGCTGCAGGAGCATTAGGAACTGCGTTTTTGGGCTGAGTCCTTTCTAATCCCCTCTAGTCAATCAGCACAAAGAGTAGCTGGCCAGAAACAACCCAGTCTGCGTGACTACGTGCATTATTCCACTGATACTCATCTGCATGGTTTTTTCAGGGTCTGAGTGTGCATCTTCCGTGCTTTCAACATGGATGTTTCCCTGGTGCTTTTCTGTCTGCTTGATGCTACAGAGTTCAGTAGTAAAATGGGATCTAACGCCCATCGGCTGATGTGGGAAATGTGTTGCTGTCTCGTAGCTTTGGGCAGGCAGCTAATCTGCTGATGTGCTGCTCATTCGCTGATCTGAGTGGTAGGGTGTGAAACGTGACTTTTTACTGGAGAGGGAAGCAGATGGCTTGTCATGTAAAGCTGTTCTAGGTGTGAGGGGCATGTGTGTGAAGAGGGGCAGGATTGGGGTCTCCCAGTAGGTTTGCCTCTACAGTATAGTGACATAAAGAAGGGGGAAAGGATCTTGTGAGATTTTGTTGTTCACTGATGGATAAAAACATGGCCATGCTGAATCTTAGCGTACAGAACAAAAAGGGGTGGTCTCTTAAATTGTGTAAATCCCCATTAAGTTGAATGACTGTGATACTGCTTACATTTAAAAAATGTTTAGCTTCTTCAAGCTAAACCTGATCTGTAGATTCAGGCTTATAGAATGCAAAATAGACAGAAAGAAAGAAAGAAAGAGAAAGAAAGAAAGAGAGACAGAAAGAAAGAAAGAGAAAATAATAAGAAAACAAGAAAAAGAAAGAAAGAAAAGAAAAAGGAAAAATAAAAAGAAAGAAAGAAGAAAGAAAAGGAAAGATAAAAACTAAGAAAATAATTTTTTGCTTTTGGAATCCTCTGCAAAAGGGCTTTAAACACATTTTCTTGCATGTATCAAACATGGCAAGGTGGAGATAAAGTGAGCAATACAGACCTTTTTTTGGTGTTTGCTAGCTGTGGATTGATGGACTGTCAAATTATCAATATCATCACAGTAGTAATGTGTTTTAAACATTTCCCATTTTGTTCTCCCTCTTTAATAAAGTAACTGTTAATGTGGTCGTGTGTCTGTCTAGCTGACCGTGGCAGACAGAGCAGCATCCCAACCAGTGCAGTCCTGTGCACGCAGTCTCCTTTTCTGTCCGTGGCTGCAGCACCTTTATTTCTGTTCCACACTACACAGACAGCTACAGCGCCCGCTCCCTTCGCCGGGGGAAGCAGATAATTGCCCTGTTCTCTCTGTGTGACTAAATATTCTTAAGTTGCCAAATAGGAGGTCTGTCATATTACTGAATATCTAAAACTGTCAAGTATTTCAGAAAACTCTTTAATTCTCCTGCTCAGGGGGGGATTCCTGCATGTTCCTAAGCTGTAGGAATGGACCCAGCAGGAGATACGTGGCTCCAGCAACTTACAACACTGCCATAAACTGCCATAAACTTATAATATTCCCCATATGATGGGGCACCTGGGGACACTTTAGGTGAGAAGCAATGCATCCAAACAAGAGTGAACTGGTTACTATGTTTTCTAGGTCGGTCCCAACACATCCCATATCTTCCTCCACACCTCTCAGACCAGTCTATTTTGTAAAAAACATGGTTATGCTCTTTGAGGCAGGAGCAGGGTTTGGAGACTTGAGAGATTCTCCCAGCATGAAAGTAACTGAAAATAAATGGTGGGAATTTGTCACAGATTGCACAGAAGTTTTCTTATACAAGCTGAAAATCTGAAAACTTTCCCTGATCTTGGCTTTTGTTTTAGGTTTGAAAGCCAGCCAGGGATTGTTGAAAGGTTCAGGAATATTTTCAAGCTGGCCATGGGCCTGGCTTTGAGCCAAACTGGCTTTGTGTCAAAACCTTGTGAGTGGTTTCTGAATGATGAAAAGCAATGGATTTCACTCCCTGTTCTTTGAATCAACCAAAATTGACAACGATTGGAATTGCAGAAAAAAATTCCCACGAGGAGTGGAAAGCTCAGAGATTTCTCAAGCGAAGTCAGGGCAGCAAGGTGCTGCAGATCCCACATTTGCTTCTCCTCCTGCAGAGCTACAATGAAGACTGACTCCAGTAGCTTCTGGGCAAGGACAGAGCTGTTTCTCTTGTTTTTTCACTTGGCCCCTAGATTTTGCTGAAAATGATTCTCTCCCTCAAATGGAGAGTTTCTCTCTTTCCCAAAGATGACTTTGGTTCAGGGGGAGGGGAACTTGCAGGCAGCTCTTGCAAAGGACTGGAGACAAGCAGTCCTGAAAGGCTGGTGAGCAGTTGCATGTTGGTGAAGAGAGCCCCATGTCACCCAACACACCATCTGGTCACAGATTCTGTTATTTATTTTTATACATCAACAGTGATTAAAATTCCTTGAAAAGAATTATTTCTAGAAATATTGCACAGGCTCCCAGTCATTGCCCAGGATAAATACATATGGTTTCCTTCAGAGAAATGGCAAAATATGAGAATGGACTGTACCTCCACAGTGCAGGTGTGCTTGGGGGGAAAAAGAGGGAAAAAAGGGCAGGAACTCATGCAAATGGTGATGACTGTGTCAGGATCTGGGAAGTTGTATGCAGCCTTGTTGGGTGTCTGTAGGGTGATTTACAGGCAGCAGTGATATGGCCCTATGTCCACATAGCTGAGACTGGGAGAACTTCCAGTGAGCCCTGCCTGCTGATACTTACACCAGGGTGCTCTTTGCCTTCAGACTGGCCATGACAGTCAGGACATCCCTGGCAATCCTGCCCTGTTTCCAGCTGCCTCCAAAGACAGGTGAGGTTCAGCTGCCCAAAGGAGAGGTGGCCAATGCCATAGGAGTTGGCATTAATAACTGGGATGTGTTTATGGGGACACGATGGGATGGCAAATATTGCCTATGGGAACCTTTCTGGAACAGCAGCCCCCCAACAGAGGCTGGTTGGGATCCCCTGGGGTTCCTCAGTGGCACGAAAATCCTATGATTATGGGATCGAATAGCATCCGTGTGGTATGTGCCAGTGAGGCAAGGTGGCAAGAAGGGACTAGAAGCTGCTTGGATGAGAGAGATGAGTTGAGGAACAGCCTCTGTCTGTTGAGGAACAGTGAGATACCAAATCCCAGGACTGTTTCATGCTCTGATGAGTGTAGATGTAGCACACAAGACCCTGAGTGGTCCTGGATCCCACTGCTCCATGATGAGGACAGCCTCTCTAGGCTCAGTGCTTTTAGTGAAAACATTTTAAAATAATCTTTCTAATTCATAGGATTTGTAGAGGTTGAGTTTGAAGATGTGTGCTGTGTACCCACAGGCTTTTACCATGAACTGACCCACCAACAAGGGGCCAGCAAGGGACTGCAGTGAGGTGCTCCTAGCATAAGCTTGTGTTTGTACTGATAACTCTTCACCTCTTGTTTATTGTTTCTCAGTATCTCTCAGTTGATTGTTTCTCTCCAGTTACTGGAGAGGGTGAGTTACTGTCAGCTTCACACATCAACATGAAAGAAGTTTTTGATGGTTTTCAGGCAGCTTGAGAACCCTGTGATTCACCTGCATGGAGAGAAGTGGGTATGAACATGAGTGTCTGCACTGCTTGGGTTTGGCACTGATGCTTTTCGGGGATGTCAGAGCACAACCAAATGCAGCAGGTTCCCCAAGGCAACTGTCTCTGCTGCTCTTTGTGGCCTTCCCACCCATTTCCAAGTATTGCTTTAGCAAGAGCTCTCCCTCCCTAAGTGTCCATGGCAGTGTACTCTTCAAGGCCATGTGCACTGTAAAGGCTGAGATCCAAAACCTAATTTCTGAACTTGCTGTAGAGTCTTGATAGGATGGACCTAAGCATGTGCCACAGGAGAGCCTAAGCAGCTCTTTGGAAATATGTCCTCAACTGCCAGGCAATCTTGCTCAGATTTAGCCAGCTGACATTTTAGGACATTTTAGTCCTTCCTGATAGAGAGAATTGAATTTATTTTTTCCCTGCTCTCTGGATTAGTCGCTCAAAACCTCTGACATACTGATGGGAGAGAGGGTGGAAATTGTTTGGTGGAGGCTCTCCCCATCCCCTGAGGTGTTGTGAGTGCAAGCAGATTTTACAGGGACAGAACTACAGCTGATTTCTTCTTGGATCCTTCTGTTCCTGTAATTCTCATGAAGCTTGACAAAGTGGCCATTTTATTACAGCCTACAATCAGTCATCTAAAAAAAATTCCTGTTGAAATACCATCCTTCATTCCTACTTGGGTAAAGTAGGAACACTGGCTTGTGTTGGGCTCCTTCAGGAAGCGCTCTGCATCTAGGGGGTGAAAAGTGCTATTGGAGGTGCATAAAATCTCCTGGTTTAAAAATCTGTGCAGCAATGTAATTCTCAACTCTGTACAGACCAAAATGCAGCTGGCTTTGCCCTGTTCCCCACAGGGATGAAGGTAGCTCCATCCCTGCTTTGACCTCCACGCTGATTAATTTTCAGGACTGCAAATATGTTGAGGAAGAGGATGAGGCAGATGAAAGAGCAGAGTAGTACCAGGGAGGGTGACTCACCTGGCTCACCTGCCACTTGGTAATTAAATGTTTTATTTAGAGGCAAGGAAATGAGGAAGAGAAGTTGGGGAGAAGGAGACCTGCAAGTAGGGGAGAGGCTTTGGATGTCCCAGTTGTGGCAAGCGTTGAGTTTTGCATGTTACAGTATTTACTGGGCTATGAGTCTCCCCAGGGCGGGCTGGTTCACTATACCTCACTGGTATGAGGGTCCTGGGAGGCACATCTGCCTGCTTTCTTCTGCAGCTCTGGAAACACCATTCAATGACATGTCTTACACCTTATTTTTCCCCCCAAAACTGCATAGTGCAGTAAATGCACACTCAGTGTGTGCTCTCAGTCTGCCTGGGGCTGGCAACCCCAGCAAGTGCTTGGGTGCTGCCTCTGGCTCAGGCCTGGAAAAGTTTGGGCAGATCTCAGAGGTCTGTTTATCATGTCTTCACAGACTGGCCCATGGAAAGATGCTGGCCCAGCTGCATGGCCTGGATTGACTCATGGTTCTCAGGACTACTGTTTGGCTCTGCTTTTAGGCCCTGAGATCTAATTTGGCCCCAGGACCTAATTATTTTGTGCACTTGTATTTTAGCTCAAAGTTCCTGAAATACTCAAGGACTTGTGCTGCAGGTCCACATCATCAACAGGGAATGGAGGCTTTTAAATGGGTGGCTTCTTAGGAATTTGCTTCACTTTCCCTCCTGAGTAGTCAGTACCTCTAAAATGGGCCAAGTACGTGCTAAACCTTTTCCATTTTTAATGTGCCATTTATGTCCTTGCGTCTGTTTTTCATGTTGTATTATCTACTGCTGGATCAGGGCTGCTTACAAAATTCTGTGAGTCTTGTTTTTCTTGGGTAGTTTGTTGTTTTGTTTTTGTTTTTTCCAAGAGAAAGGAAGGCCATCACATAGCAAACTATGTTTCGAGTGATAAAGCATTATTTATAATCAGTTTTCTAATTTAAGGAAAGTAAATATAGGTGCTGCTGTAGACTTGGCATGATTCAGCACTCAGGAATATACCCCACATTTAGTATTCTTGGTTTTTAAGACACTTTTGATTTATGGTCAGCCTATTCCTCTAAGAAACCCCGTACCTTCAACAGTGAGAATAAATTCTTGGCATTCACCTGCAAGACAAGACTTGAAATAGAGGGGACCTTAAACACCTATTTCAGTCCTCCTTGTTTCAATAAGGTATTTAAGATCCTAATTATATAGAACATCAGCACATTCTTAACTGCTTTAAAAAATTAGGATGGTCTTAAGCATAAGTATAAAGGTGAGCATCTGTTTTGCTGAATTTAGAGATAAATAAAGTAGAAGATATATCATGGATAAATTGGCTTTATTACCCACTAGACCAGACTACTTCAGGTCACTTGTGTGTAAAATGGAGGCACCAGCACTTTACCTATCTCATTACAGCACTGTGGAAATTAACATTTAAAGACATTGAAAACTTGGAATGAAAATCATTATAATGTTGGGTTTGTTTATTTTGATCTATGGTGTGTGTCTAAGGGAGACTAAAAATTGTTGGAAATTACTACATCCTTCATAAGACTGTCTCTTTCAAATATTAAGGTGTTATCTCATATGCAGTGGCTTTATACCTTAATATTCTTTAGAAGTGGGCTTTTCCATCTTTATTTAAATAACAGCTGCTAAAAGAGTTCTTTGAGTATTGCTGTATAGAGACACCTCCCTGTGATACAGCCTCCAATTACAGTGAGATCTTGTATCAGGGAAGGTAACGGGTTCTTCAGAGGTTGTTTCCACAGGATTGCTGTTAACAGCTGCAGCATTCCCCACATCTCCTCCGTGTAGCAGTGCCTCCTGTCCCAGATGCAGTGCTGCAGTGGGTGTTTGCTTGGGTACAGGCGAGGACAGAGCACAGCAGGATGCTCGCCGAAAGATGCTTTCTGTGCCGGGGTGATTCTGCAGACCTGCAGAGTTGTGTCAGCTTTACTGTGCCATTCAGGACATGAATTACATCTTATTTTTCAGCAGTGCTGAATTTATTAACTGCAGCTGATTTATTGTTGGTAGATTTAAAGACATTGAAGGGCTTGTTAACTGTGACAAGTAAAAAGCAAATGTGTGGGGCAGCCTTGTCAGGCTGGAAACCTTCCTGCTCCCAGCCCCTGGGGATCTTGTGCTTCTCTCTATCTGAGGTTTTTTTTGCTGCAAATATCAGTCCATGTCTCGGGTGCACATGTGGGTGCACCAGGGTGAACCCCATGGCTGAGGAGGGGTAGCACCAAGGCAGGAGCCTCTCGCTGCTGATGCTGGTAGTGCTTTGTCTCCCAAACACAGCCCGGGGTGGCCATCCCTCACCCTGTCCAAGCACCCTTCATATACACCCTGCAAAGCTGCAAATGCAGAAGTTACAGATCTGAATGACATTCCCAACATTTCCCTGCCTGTGCTGTGCTAGTCACTGGCTGTACAACCAAACAGCCTAAAAACCCTCTGGGCAGCCTCTGCAGCACAGCTGATGGCCTGAGCCATCCGAGTTCGTACTGATTTCCTTCTGCTGAGCCTGGCTGCTTACACACTGCTCCCAAAAGCACTCTGAGGCACCTCTAAAGGAATTTCTGGAGAGATGGGTTGCGTTTATGGCTTGCAATCAGCAAGGGAGTTTTGCCATTTACAGGCCTAATCCCTTCTCCCAACTTGGAGGTAGCAAGGCTGATGCAGTTTGGATGCTTACACCCATCTAAGACAGGATTTTGCATGCCAGGGAAGTGGGGAGTCCCTCACCCCATATAGATCCTGCCACACACATACATAGCCAGCAGAGCAGCTCTGCTTGGGAATTATTTTAATCCCAAGATCATTGGCAGGCCAAAGGGCTAGATCCTGAGCAAAGCCTGAAAGTTGCTCTAAATCTGCCATCGCTGTGCAAGTGTTCACCTGTATTTGGGTCAGCTGCGTCCCCCTCCCTGCGTGAGGAACATGCACTGAGGCTGTGACTGGGGCAGGAGGTGGAAACCAGCAGCAGACAGACCTGGGGAGCACAGTGTCTCAGCTCTGCTCTGATCCACTGAGCAGCATCTCCATGTGCTTTGTGGGAGGGTGTAATGAGGTTTCACGGCTACCATCTCTCCACTGACTCCTGATGTACAGAGGGGTCTGAATTCCAATAAGTCTTAATTAGGTCTTTCCCATTATGTCCTTAATTTAGAGGCAAAAGAGATGCACTTGCTTCTCGTATATGCGTAGGAAATGTTTTGCATTTCAGGATATTTTCATTCCTGTTGACTTCAGCAATGAAGCGCAGTGCAACACACTGGAAATCAAATGTGCACTTCAGCTGAACTGGAGGCTTAACTGCTCTGTGTGCAGGTGTAGCTGTGTGATAGGAACAGCAATCATGAATTATTTGCAGACTGATTGTAGTAAATGGGAAGTGCTTTTTCCATCCCTTATAAAAGTTATAAAAAGGTGGATCCCAATTTTGCTCACCATTTTTTCATCTTCTGGTTACTGCCTGTCTCTGTCTTAGGGTGCACCAGATTTGCCAGTCTGCTGGGGTTTTTTTTTCCTTTTTATTACAGAGATTTGTATCTTTGGTAAACATCACTGACCACATAGATGCTCTAAACTGCAATACTGCTGTGCATTAAACTTTAATTGAGACAGTTGCCTTTGATGTGGGGCTGACCTGAAGCTGAGGCTGATTCCTCTCTTGTGCAGCTTTTGCAGCTCTCTGAAACAGTCATAATGCAGCATTCACGTTGTTGCTGTTTTCTCTACTGCTCTAGCAAAAGTATCGCTGTGGTTGAATATAGAATTGATTTATCAAAACCTCCTGGTGATCCTGAAAGTCTGTGTCTATAATCTGTGATTCTCAGACTGTAATTAGTTTGTAGGAAAAGTATTGGGCCCAAAGGCAAAGCTCCAAGATGATGTGTGAGAGTCAGGAGAAGTCCCAGAGGAGTCAACCTCCCCTGAACACATTGTTTATGAAAGAAAATAAGGTTTTGGATCCTCTATGCAGTAGCTCTGTTTATCACTAAGCAGAAATCCTTATATCAAATGGCTGGTAAGTGGCATCTCGGTTACAGCCAAGGTAGGATTTTTACATCGCTGAACAATTTGAAGTAGATCTTTAGTAGGTGATGTCTAATTCTCTACTTAAAAACTTTCCTGTGTGTTTAACGTGGGTATGTTGCATACAGGATTGAAAAGTCAAGGAAATAACTGGTCACATGCACAGATGTGGAGTCACTGAGTTATAACTGGGTTACTTTTTCATGGGTGAAATAGGTATTCTGCTTTTGAAAATGCATACCTGTCTGCTGATGCTAGGAAAAAAGGATGAAATTCCCTGCTATTTAATTTTTTGGAGCAACTTGCCATCAGATAAAAAAATCTTTCCATGTGAGATACATGGATTAAAATAAAATTTTAAAAAATAGTGAAATCTTAGAAATCAGTGTATATATTTTCACATTATTCCCAAATTAATTCATACGTATCAACTGATTTGGCTGGCAGCAGTGTTTAGAAATGTACATTTTCTACATTTGGTTTTATAATAGGACATTTATTTCAAATACATATAAATTCCATTTTAAAAGCACTAATTCTGGCCTGCAAAGTTCTCTATTTTATTTTAGAATTCCCATGTCACGCACATTTTTTGCTGTTTTTTTGTTTGTTTGTTTGTTTTCCCTACCTTAAAAAAATACCACTGGAGATTATGGTGGATCATCTGAGCATCTCTCACAGTAAAAGCCAGTTGCCATTTTGGGAATTTTTTTTTTTTCTTCAAAGTTTTCCTGACATTAGCCTTTATAATTCAGTTGCTGTGTAGTGGAAGTTCAGGTCAGAGCTAAGGAGAAAGGCTTGGGGATTTATGCTCTGTGAAATATATATGCAATCTGCTCTCACTTTGAATGTGGTAAACAGACCATGTATAATCCCTGGCATATATGGTAGATCTGCTAGGCTGTGAAGATGGCCTCTCTACACGGAGATGTGCTCTCTACAACTACCTGAAAGGAGATTGTAGCAAGGTGGATGTTGGTCTCTTATCCCAAGTAACAAGTGATAGGACAAGAGGAAATGGCCTCAAGTTGCACCAGGGGAGGTTTAGATTCAATATTAGGAAAAAATTCTTTATTGAAAGGGTTGTCAGGCAATGGCCCAGGCTGCCCAGGGCAGTGGTGGAGTCCCCATCCCTGGAAGTATTTAAAAGACAAACAGGTGTGGTGCTTAGGGACATGATTTAGTGGACATGGTGGTGCTGGGTTGACGGTTGGCCTTGGTGATCTTGGAGGTCTTTTCCAACCTTAATGATTTTATGATTTATGGCATTTGTTATATTTGTCTGCCTACATGTGTTTTTACATGGTGGTCCATCCTCATGCCATCAAAACTATTCAGAAGCAATTTGAGGAGATAGGGCTGAACAAAGAGTGAGAAGAAAATATATCATTCCCAGTAAGAGATTTCAGAGTTTGGGCTTTTTTTCCCCCTCTCTCTCCCTGCTGTTGCTTTTTAATGAATCGTTCTTCTAACATACTTTAAATCGAGCATCTAGCATGCTAGATGTTTTGCAGATGAATCATACTGTGCAATGAACTTCCGTGTATCTGCTGTGCAAGTACACTGTCAGCTTGTATTTGATAACTTACCAGCAAACAAGAGCTTTTTTCTGGAAGCTTGGGATACCAGCATCGTTCTCCAAGTGAGAATAATGCAACCACTGTTAATAAATCAACTTGAGTCCGAGGATGTTTCACCACTTTTGCTGCCTCCTCGATTAGCAGTATCCTCAGAGGTATAAATTAAAGAGGAAAACATATAATCTGGGAAGCCTTCCAGGATAATCTTTGAAAATGTGAGCTCAGTGCTTTTCTGAGATTTCTTTGGTGGAGGAATGCTAATAGCAATGCTGAACATGTGCTCTGACTGTACCCTGAAGAGTAGGAAGATGCACAGAACAGCTTCTCTCTTTTTCCTTTGTCATCAGGATAATTTTGAATGTGATCTGCACAGGATGAATCTTGAACTGTTTCTACACAGTTCTGTGAACTGGTCCCAGAAGTGCAGCTTTGGTTGCTCCCTTTTCTACTACTTGTTCTCTTAGTCTGATCTCTGCATAAAATATGTTACATGTTTTCCCATCTCAGCCTGTGGATAATTGCCTACAGCTGTGAGCAGTGAGTGGACACGATCCCTCTGCTCTATTGGTCAGAGCCTGAGCTTCAGCCATGAGGATTTCAGGAATTTCTTCTGGCTGTTCCTTCCCTGACTCTGATGTCCTGTCATCACAACCAGGTGGTAATTCCTGGCACCTCCCTCCACACCAAGGGATGAAAAATGTGCTGCAGAATGTGCTGATTTGCAAAAATTATTTCACAGGGAGGGTTTGATTTTAGCAAAGTTCCAGCTGTGCTAAATGAGCAGAAAAGGGATTTTTCAGCATATCAGCAATATCTTGGAAATGGAAATGCCACATCCTCCAACACTTTCTTAGGAGACAGTTTTCCCCTTTCCCTGCCCATAAGCTGCTTGGGTTTTTGGTATTTACTGGAACTAGGAGTTTAGCAAGAGTGTAGTACTTGGAGCCTTGCTTTCTAACATCTCTGTGTTTCTCTTTGCTTTCTCTTGGCCAGCTCTCTGCCAACATCATCCTTTGCTTTCCAAGAGACAGTGAAAAGCGCAGGATGCAAGACTAAGCTGGTGTTCCTCAGGTTGCATTTTAGGGAGGTGTAAGAAAGTAGATACCTTTATTACTATTTTGCTGATGGGACAACTGATGCACAGTGGAGTGAAGGGTTTTAGGAATAGTCCCCAGCAGCTGCTACTATTAGAACTAGGTCTGGGTCTGCTGAAGCCCAGGCAGTGCCAGGCTGCTCCAAAGGGGTCTTGGATTCATCATCGGTGACTCAGTTTGTGGGGCCTCTCAGGCTGAGATTCCAAAAAGTCATTCCTCTCTCCTGAAAAATGTAGGGCAGCTATTTTTACTTAGGTGCATGAAGGTTGGAGGTTTTTTTCCTCCCATTTTTCACTTTTAAATTAATATTGAGGATCCTAAGTTATGTTTTGCAAAGACATTCACCCTTCCAGCTGAACAACATAAAGGGAATACCATGTGTTATTTGCTGTCTCTACTGACATTGCTAAATGTGCTGAAGCAATGCATTTCAACATTTCCAAACATTTTTCCTGTGGAGCTTTCTCTTCCATAGAAAGGTTTTCTGTTTCCCCTTGATTTGAGATGAAAAGAAAATTGAAAATAGTATGAAATTTTCCCACAGGACAGGATTTCTTTTGTAATAACTCCACTTTCAGCAAATGTCAGGAAAAACACAAACAAGCACAGTCAGTATGCTTAATTTCAACCCTGCATTTTCAACTTATTCTTTGCTGTTGCTGGCTGAAGAGCAACAACATCAACACACTTTAGTCTCAGCTTGAAAATACCCTTTAAATCCGAGAGCAAGTGCACTAGCAAGTAGGATTTGTTAGCACCTATTTAATGCACTCAACAGGAGCGTGACCTTTGTTCTCTGTCACTGGTGAAAATGAAGTTGCCTCCTGGTCCAGCCCATCTCCTTGCTGCTGAACTATAATACCAAGCAGGTCCTTCTCTCTTTATGGCAGATGACTTTGCCACCACTGTGGTGAAGAAGGCATGAAGCTGTCAGTGACCCCCAACCTGGCAGCTGCCCAGTGTCCTTGGATTCAATTAATTATATAGTGCTCCCTCCCTTACTCACTTGAAAATGTAACTTGCCAATTGGTGCTGAGCAAAGGAAGGAAAGCCAGTGAAGACAACAAATCTGACCTTCTTCTTAGGCTCTATAAAAGACAACTCATTTTTTAAAAGCCCTCCCCTTCTCACTTTGTGTGAGCAGGAAAGCAGTGCAGGTTCTTCCATGAGTGGGAAGTGAAATCTTTAGAAGCCATCAGGTTCCCTCTCCTGACCCTGCACTTGGAGCTTCAATGACAACTGCTTCCTCAGTCTTGCTGTCCTGTGTGTTTTAACCAGCATTTTAGAAAATATGGGGCTGTTTCAGAAGTTTTTTACCAATTTCAGACCCATTTAGCTAGATGGCAGTAACTGCCAAAGCAGGTAAGATCCAAGGCTTCCCAGGAGTCCTCTGCTCCTACCTGCACCCAGCAGCAGGTGCTTCAGGCTTTTGTGGCCTTTAGAAACAAAAAAACTAGATGTGAGCAAAACACCATGTTGACTGCAGTGTTTGTTGATCAAGTTTCCAGTCACAACTCTCTGCTGTGCCAGGTACAAGCCAGTTTCTGAGAAGATGGGTTAGAGGAGCTGGTTTCTAAGCTTGTCTGACAGAAAGCTGAGAGGGAAAGGGATGTTTGCTTCTGGTGCTTGGGGCAAACAGCCAAGAGAAACAAGATACACTAAAAGTCAATGTAGGCACAAGGACAAAATTGTATAAATTAGACAGGAGCATTCAGGCTGGGGAGGAGAGGAAGTCAGAATGGAGAGAAAAACAAATAGCAAGAAGAAATCCAAGCTACTCTCAAGAGGAGCCCAATCAGTTTATGGAGGAAATTAGGCAATATGATGCTTGTAGTGGTAGAGGGTTAAGCTTAGAAACTCAGCAGGTGCCTTCCTCCCATGTTCATGAGCTCTGGAGACAGACTTTCCTAGCAAAACTCACTCTCCCCACCCTTTTCTTTTAATGAAGCTATTAACACAATTTCTCTTAAAAAAAGCTTTTGAATGCATTTTACTTTTTAAATTATTTCTTTTGCTCAACTGGAAAAACATAAAATCCTCCTTCTTCAAGGCAGAGACAAATTTATTCAACCTTTCGCCATGCAAGTATCCCTGGAGTAATGCTGTGTCACAGCAGGACCTGGCGTGATGGCTTTGCTCTCCAGACCCTTGGAGACTGGCCAACATCTCCCAGCTCCTGCATCTTGCACTGGAAAACTACAAGGAAGACCATGAAAACTCAGAATGGTCTTGACCATCTGAATAAATGGGAAGGAGGGGTTCAGCAGGGACAGAGTATCTCAGCAGGAAGAGCCAACTTCATAAAGAGAGGATGAGAAAGCACAGTGATGAGTTCATCAGAGAAGGACTGGGGTATTGAGGGTCACAAGCCAACTGCAAGCCACCATCGTCTGCAAAGCTTGTGCTGTTTTGCTGTTGCTAAACAGCAGATGCCTCAGATATGGTGGTGTGGGTTTTGTGTGTGTGATGCAGCAAATGGCCTGGGAAGGAGTGTGGTGTCCTGTCTGGAGCACAACACTTCAGGAGCAATGCAGAAAGTCTGGAGGAGGGCAACCAGGGTGATCAGACATCTCAGAAACATGATCTAGGAGGGAAGATTGAAAGAACTAGGTTGTTTAAGATAAGGGAGAGAATTGTTGGGGAACAGAACAAGAGTGGTCTTTAAGTACTTGAAAGCCTAAGCAAAGAGCCTGAGTTAACTTGTTCTCCAGGTTCATGGTGGGCAAGAATGGATGTGGCTTCACTTGCAACATAAGGGATTCAGAGTAGTCACTTGAAAAAAACTTTCAGAGAATGCAGAGGTTGCTGGGGAGGGGTGGCTGCAGCTCCACTGCTGGAGGGCTGTACGGGCAGCGCAACGGGACATCACCCAGATGGTGTTGGAAGTGGTATTGCTGCTTGGGGCTAGCGATGGAGCTGGGTGATGTCTTTCAGGCCTCTCTGGCCCTATTTTGGGGGAATCTACAAGCTGGGGTGAGGAATGGCAGCAGGAAATACGCTAATTTCTTATTTTTCCCCATCTTAGTTTGGTCCCTGTCCTGTTAAAACCAGCAGCTGCTTCTGTTACCTTTTGAAAGTGCACACCAACCATAAGTCACAGAAAAGTAGGAAAGGCTGATATTTTTGTGTTTTGGTGTCTTTTGGTGGTAATTATTTATTTTTAAAAATAAAAATAGCTTTTTGTTTGTTTTGCAGGAAAAGCCCTGCTTTACTTGTACAATTGACTCCTGCAGACAAACCTAAACTTAGCATTCAATGGCTTAAGTTGGACCAACAGAGCAATCTTTATCATAAAAGAGTAACAACAAGGATTTTTAATAAGTGCAGGCTTGGCAGGGAGAAATTATAGAAGATGAATCGTGCATGATAGTTGGAGATTAACAGCGTGGTGCCTGCATCCAAGAAAGTAGGAAAGAGAAAATGTAAAGGCTTATTAATTTGATCTAATTAGCATTGTTGAGAACATTAAGGTAAAAGGAAAATGGGAAAAATGCATTATTGATTTATAAATGTGGCCTGTGAAGACAGACCTGATAGTTTACTTCAGTAAGAAACCATTTGTGTTCTGAGGGGGTTTCAGTGAAGTATAAAACCCAGTACTACATGGAAAATTGCTGGCTGAGCTGGAGAAGGTGGAGGGTAATACAGCCACGGCATGCTGCATGTTGCCAGAAGAGCAAACATGTCGAAAGGAAAATGCTCAGGCACGTGGGAGCTGCTGCTGGAGCTCCTCAGTCAGCCTTGGGGCCCATCTTATTAAATATCTTTGGTACCAAAAGCCAGAGCAGACTATGGGAGTGTGCTGGGAGTCGAGGCAAGAGGTGGCTGGAGCATCTTACAGGGGAAGCTGGCTGAACTGGGCAGTTGTGAGCTGTGGAAATACACCCTGTAAGAGTGACAAGAGCTGTGTTTGATGAGGTGTATCCTCTCTGGGGTGAGGTTGTAAGCCTCTGTAAAAGAGCTGGTTCAGCTTCTGCTTTGACCTTAGATCACCACTGTCATTCAGTGCCATGGGTAACTCTGCTCTGGTTATGCAGAGAGTCACTATCGCCCTCTGATGAAATGGCAAAAGCAGTGAGAATGACATCAGAGAAAACAAATTGAAATGTTAAATACTTGACACTTGGTTTTGACATTTTCCAAAACCAAATTACATTTTCTTGGAAAACATTTTGATTCTACAAAAAATTTTTTAAAAGTCCAGTTTTACTGAAATACCTTTTCCCAGCCAATTCTTTTAAATCAAATTTTCCATCCTCCTGAAAAGATGAGGAAATAATGAAAGTAGTTCTAAGAAATGTAGCACCTCTTCCCAGCTGCCTTAATATCAGTGAGCAAACAGCATTTCCTCAGACCAACTTGTGAGCCAAATTTGGAAATGATTCCCTTTATATTTAAGCTCTACAGACTGATCATGAATATTTGAAATGTGAGCTGTACTGCTTAATTGTAGCCTTTTATATGAGTCACATGATTATTTAATGAGGATCCTTGATTGGAGGAATGAGCAAACATCTTTTATACATACTTGATTGTGCCAATTTCCGTGCTTATTTGCTCTTGATGCTGATACATACATATTTGTCATTGGCCTTAGCAAACATTTCTTTGTCAAAAAAATAATTTCTCAACCACTGTCGGAAAATGATACATGGATTTAGCTAATATAAAATCATCTAGATGTGTAATAGCCACTGGAAAATGTTTGTATTATCCCCTCTGTACCAAAATTAAGAAAATAACACTAAGATTCTCTTGTGAGATACATTTGAATGGCAGCATTTTATGTCTCCAGCTGTGGAAACTTTATTAGGTGAAGTCAGAACCAGTTTCAGGAAAGGCTGATCCAGTTGCTTTCTTAGCTTTGCTTTAAGTCAAAGACGTGTGGATTTTTTGCATTTCTTGTACATTTAGGCTTCTCCTGGGCGCTGGGGTGACTGTAATTCTCACTCTCACAAGAGTGGGTGTTGCAGCTCCAATATAGCTCCTCCAATGCCACGTCTTCTGCTGGTCTCATTCTGCATGCAGCATTAATGGGGAATCACAAGGTCCATGAAAGATCACCGTGCGAGGAGACTGGAGTTGTACCATCTGTGGTACACTCCTTGCTGCAACAATTTTGCATAAGAGTGTGTTTATTAAGTTTGGGGAAAAAAGACTTTATGTTTCCTGAAAATTTCATTAAAGCATTCAGCTACAGCAGAGTCCAGAAGAGCCTTCTCTAAAGGACCTTTCAATTGGATTTAAAGCTCTGTTTCATGAACATAAAACATGATCTATGGGATCTTCATTCTGCTCAGCAGCACAGGCTGATGCTGATGTCAGACAGAGGCAGTGAGCTGCCTGAATTGAAAAATAATCTCAGCTTTTCACACTGCAAAGGTCAGCACAGCTGCAACAGTCCAGGACACCCACCCTACTTGATTTCTGAGGTTACAGATTTTTTCAATATGGTACAAAGGCGAGAGTTCATCTGTTTTGGAAATGACTCCACACATACAACACACTCATCTGTCCCAGCAGAGATTCCACCAAACATTGACAATTATTTCCAAGTTTGAGTGGATGTTGTAAATTCATCTTGGTGTCAGGGATATTTCCAAAATTCTTTGGTCTATGTGTTGGTTTAAATTATTAACAATCTGTCCTTTCAAACACCACTGCCAATCCAGCCACACCCCCTTGGACCACAAACATAATAAAAGGCAAATTCTTTCGAAAAACACAATACTGTGTGTTGAATACATTCTACTCACTGACCGAAGGAAGGAATGAAAGATTAATTAAGAAAAAAGGGAAAGAAATCAAAGGCTTGGAAATCTGAAGCTGGGCATAGATAAACAAGAGGGGATCATGGCAGTCCTTTGAATATGCAGAAAACATACATTTGGGAAGGAAAAATGGAAAATGTTTAGGAAAACATCTGGAAGGAGCAGTGCCAGATGGTTGTTTCCTTTTTTGATCGCACTAGTATTTTTCTCCTAAAATATGAAGACCCAATTTTCATGTTTGTCAATATTTACAGATCTCAGTCTGCATGTAAGGAGGAAAATAAGGTCTCAAATAGAAGTCTGCATGTTTAAAATGAGCTGGATATTCTGTGCTTTGCTGACTCAACCTAAATGGCCTGAGATTTTGAAGGGCTGGGAATGCTGAACTCCTTTTCCAGTTGCTGCAACCAGAGAACACTACACCTCTGTTACAGAAAGGATTTTATTCAGAGGTGCAAACTCCAGGCACCCTTGATTAGAAAATTTTAGCTTATGTTCGCACCACAGCAAAATCATGCAGAGCTGGTGGTAGGATGGTATTGACTGGAATCAGCTTTCCTAGTTTTTGCTTGGTGGTGGTGGTGCAGTTGCTGCTTGAGAGATTTGGGATCCTGTCTAATACTGCAGACCAGGGAGAAGCTCAAAGAAATAAAAGGGAGCAAAGAAGAGAAAGAGTGCATGAGAATTGGCCTGTGCTGAATGTTTCATTATTAAATGTTTTCAGCTGCAAACACACACTCCCCCCCGTCAGCCACTAATAAACTGAGGACAAAATAATTTTTATAAATAGCTCCCTAGATTTTTGTTTTATGGATTTGAGGTAACATTGTTTTCCACACTTATAAGGGAACATATTCATCTCATATAAACTTGTTTAGCTACAAAAAGCAATGGATAAGTTTTCTACCAAATGTTTGGGTTTTATTTCACAAATCAGTGGTCTTAAACACGTTTATAAGACATGCCATTGAAGCGGTGTTGAACTGTGGATATTTTTTAACTTCATGGTATGCAAGATTGAGAAGAACTTCCATCCAGTTTGAAATTCAAATGCTGGGGTTTGCGTGGGACTAATAGTTAATGACATTACCCCATGGGGCAAACCCATGATTTCTGAGGAATTTGGAGAAGTTGTGCATTTTCCACCTGGGCCCTTTCTCTGGAGGTCTCTGGAGGACATCCTGGGAATGCTCCAATTGAGCATCACCAGGTGATGCTCCCGTCCAGCTGGACATCACCTTTGCAACACAAGATGCTGCCACATTTCAGGGACCCCAGGTGCAACATCACCCACTGAGAGCCTTGTATTTTGGGGAGCTGGGGGGAGGATGTGCCACGGTCATCAGTGCATGACATCTGGGAGGGCTCCAAGCTCTGCTGTCCTGTTCCAGCCCTGAGTTACACTCCTCATCACAGGCCTAGTCCCGCCCTGGTGTCATGTGGATCATTGAAAGAAGGACAAAATCTATGTTACCAGTCACTGAAAGCAAATCACTTCAGGGAGTGAACAGTAATAGAATTTTTTAGGGTTTTTCTTAGAATTTTATTGGACTATATTAATTTAAAATTCATTAGAGTATTGCGAGCATAATCTGAATAATGCATTTATTCACGCAAACACATGGTGCAATTGTTTTGTAAGAATAATGTGCAAATGTTCTGGTGTTTGATGGTCAGGATGTTGAGCTGGGGTGGGCAGTGTGGGCTGCATTGCCAAGGGCAAAGCCAGCAAGCTGAGAGAAGAGATGATTCCCTCCATGCAGCCAAAGGTGGATAGAAGGAAAAAACTGAGCGACCTAAGCTAACTTTGAAATACCCCTACTTTGAGCAGGGGTTGGACTGAAGACTTCCAGAGGTCTGGTCCAGCCTGATTTTTACTGTGGTTCTATGACTTTTAAGACTCAACAATATCACCTTTTTCTTTGCTATGCTTCTACCTACTATTCCTGACTGCTTCCACCTGTTTTCCCATTATAAATATAAAGGTAATTAGGGCTATTTTAAAAGTTGGATGCTTGCCCTTAAGGCATTTCTGCACCAACAAAGGGCTTGGGTTGCTTCTCAAGCCCAGCTGGGTGTCTTGTTGCTCTGCTGTGTAAGTCCCTTCTCTCTTTCTAGTTCACAGACTGAATTATTGAGTTTAAAATATATGTATTTCTGCAGGTCAGCCCGAGACAAGGAATTTTCAGTTTGCTCAGGAAAACAAAAAACAAACAATAAGTTGTTTTTATTAAATTCCAGGTGTTCACTTCTCTCCTTGCCAATTCTTTTCACATTACTTTGGAAACTATTTACTATTTTTATAAAAAGTCAGCTTTGGCAAAAGACACTGTTTGAACATAAACAAATTGCAGTGCAGTTTGCCACAACTACTGTGCAGTGAGTGAAAACCTTTTCAGCAAAATCCTTTTTCTTAGCTAAAATTATGGGCTGAATTTGGCAGAAAATTCCAAACATTGAGTCCAGTCAAGTCTGAGCTTTTCACCAAATGAATTTCAAACCCCAAAATCTCACCCATCTTCAGTTCTGGCAGTGCAGCAGGGAGATCCCATATCCCATCTTTGTGCTACAGACTCAATTTTTTTAGCAGGGTAAAGCAGAGGTTTGCACTGGTGAAGCTGCTGGTGGTTTCGGGAAAGAATAAGCTGGCATGGAGTGTTTTTTCTTGTTTTATAGGGGTGAAAAGCTGGACCAAAGCTAAGGAGAAAGGTGAAAGTGTGGTGATGAGTTTTCTATGGGGCAATGTGACCAGGCAACTGAAATGGGGACAGCCACCCATTGTCCCAAGCGCGAACATGTTCAAGACTTGTGCATATGTCTTTTTTTCTTGTCTTTCTCCCTCTTTTCCCCATCCTCAGAGATGAAGAACAGTTGCCTCTCGGAGCTGGCACTCTTTGCCAGCAGCCTTTTGTGCATGGTGATAGGTGATGATAACAGAATAAGGGCAAGGTAGTGACAGAAGTGCTGATGTTAGCTCACGTGCTGTGTTATCAGCTCATGGGTGAAAAACTCAATTAACACTTGAGAAATCTTGATTTCTCCAGAGGAAAAGGTATTTGGCCATGAATCTGTCCTCTCTGAGTGTTACTCCAGTTGCACAGTGGTGGGACCCAGCTCACATTTGCTGATTTGGACCAAGGCAAAGAGACGAGAGCAAGTTGTCAGGGCTGCCATATGTCTCCTGCTGTGGGTTGGCTTGTTTAATTTCCATGAGCAATGTGCACTTCTCCTGCTGTTCTGCTCACCATGGGGTATTACAACATTTTAGCAAGGTGGGAAAGAAAAAAGAAGCACTGTTTTCTATCTCAACCAGCACCTGCTTTCACGAGGGGAGCTAAGCAGATGTGCTGGACCTCAAAGGTGCTGTGTATGAGATGGTGTGATGCAGACCATCCTTTCACCATCACGAACTGACTTTGCATTCCTCAGGCCTTGTCTTGCTCAGAAGAAACTCCCTCTGGCAAATGCTGTGATATGAGGACAAGGTGCAGAGTGTGATGAGGGGTGGGTATTCTCAGAGTGCCTGGCCCTAGCAGAAGTGATGCAGGGGGGATGCAAGTGCTGCAGGTGATGTGGAGACACAAGCAGAATCTCCAGGTGGAGACACAAGCAGGATCTCCAGATAGAGACACAATGGGAAAGCAGAAAGAGATGTTACTGAGATGTAGTGGCAGCTGAAACCAGGCAGTAGCAAGCAGTGCACTGTGGATGAGCCATCTGTCCCTCCATCCTGGGCAGCACCATGCTCTATGGAGGTGCCATCTTGGTCGTGTAAGCTGAGCTTCTGCACTGCTCTGCCTGTCTGGACAAAACAAACCTCTCAGCAGGACTCAGTGGCTGAGGCTTACTGCTGCACTGCTGTGGTGATGCAGTGTGTTATTGGGCAATGCAGATATGCCCAAGGACAAGCCAGACATTTCCCACCATCCATTTTGCAAAGGGTGAATGAGTCTGAGAAGATAGCCTCCAGCTTGTGATGGTCTACAGAAGGTTTGGGAAATAAGAGGACACTCATCAGGAGGTCCTGTTATGGAGGATTGCATGGAGATTGTAGGTCAAGAGAAGGATGGGGATGCCACACAAAGGTTTGTAGGACAGAGGGATGAAGGTATGCCAGAAACCTCTACTGTGTTTTGCTGTTGATTTACAGAAGCTGTGAGGTGTGCAGCTCTGCTTATAACATTTCATTCTTGAGTGCAGTTTTCCAGAAGTCAAGCTGTGCTCCTGTGCTTTAATTTCCTAAGTAACCCGATACAGTCTGCCCCAAACATAACCTGCTGTGCCATTTGTCTGCACAAAATAGAGTATTTTCTAATGGCAGAAACTCCAGCAACCCTTAATTGGGTGGAGTGGAAGAAAACATGTATTTGAATTCTGAACAAAATATGAAGCCTATTGTTAAGGCTTAAATGTATTTTGAAAGGAGGTTTAAATAAAGTAGAAGTATTTCACACAGATATTTACTGTCTTTTTTTGCACAAGATTTCATCTCTGTTGTTTCCTTTAAAGATCTCTTACTGGAGTAAGACCAATGACATCCATAGCATCTCTGCCAGCCCTGCATGGGCTGTGCCTTGCTGTAAGTACCAAGGGTGACAAGTAGAGTGGCAGACCCAGACCCTTGGTCACTGTAAGCCAGCAGAACTCCACTGAGGTCTCTTCTCTGGTTCTTTGAGCTCAGGTGGGCCATAGATTTGCAAAGGCCTATTCCAAAAGCCTTTTCTGCCCCTAGCCTGTCCTTGGAAAGGGTACATCTAGTCCCTCAAATTTTTTACACTGTTGACTGTTCCTTACTACATTTCTATCTTGATTTTTCTAAGAAAATATTTGGCAATTTCTTGCAAGGCTTTCGGTCCCCCCTGTCCGTTTTCTTTGCATTGCAGGCACAGGAAACTGTGTATATAATATGGTAAATAATATTATTGATTTCACACTGTTTACAAGTTACTCTGTCTCTTGACCTGTCACAACAGCTGATTAAGCTGGGGTTGACCTTTCTCTAATCTGTAAATTGAGAAATTTGTTGGCTATATCCCTGAGTTATGAAACTGGGATTATTCCAGCAAGGATAAAATCTGAAGGCCATCAACTGCTCTGTCTGAGCTCCTCACCAGCTGGGAGCAGGAATACATTTCCCCCTACTATGAAATTAGCTAGGTGCATTGTGGGAGAGTGTTCACCATCTCTTTTAAATGCTATGCTTAAAGCCAGGATGTTCTTTGTTTATGTTTGAGTAGGAAAATAAAGCCCCTGGCATCATGCTCTGTTACTGTAGGAGTTAATATGTGGTTTTGTATCCAGGCCATTTCCAAGGAGATGTGATGTTTGCAGGTCATCCCTAGCATCCGAGCTTGTCCTACTTGCAAGCAACCTTGCAATTCTGCTTCTGCTGAGGACTGTCACTTCATCAGGCTTGGTTTTTTCCTCCCTTTTTCTCTCCTGAGCATCATCTGGAGATCCCTTCATATGCTCCTGTAACTCCCTGCATAGAAAACGAGTCTGTCAGTGCCTTCCTGCTGGCTGGTGAAGCCCCAGTGTCAGACAGCCCTCCTCTCCACGAGCCCGTCACAGCCAGCCCCTTCTAACACTGTGACAGCATGTCTGAGATGCCTCCCTCTTCTCTCTCCTCCATCTGCCTCTTGGGGAAATCACAAAAAGCCTCGTTATCTGCTGTGGCAGGCAGGGTTATGCATAGGAGAGCTCTTTCTGAACGGCAGATAGGACAAATTGAGAATGGACAGCAAGAGGCACTGAACAAACCTGGACCAGCCACTGCATCAGGCAGGTGGCAGGGAAGACACGTGTGCCAGGAATGGAAAGGTGACCACCATCCTCAGGCCTGATTTTTGGCTGTTATAAACTGGTAAAGCTCCTGTGCAGGAGATCTCAGGGCCACGGTTATATACTTCATACTTACTGCTGTCTGTACTGAATGATTAACCCCCCAGCCCAGGTTATCCTGTACAGTGTTATTTCTCTTATGGGAGTGGCTTCAGCTCAATATATCTCCTGTTGAGTAGGACATCAGAATTTCCTCTGCACCTGTGAACATGGTTTGTGTGGCTCCTCTGGCGCATCCAGGCAGGCACCTGGGGCTCAAGAAATAGTTAAATGAATCTGCAAGGTAAACTGGGGAAAATAAATGTCCCTTTAGGCCTGTGAGCAAGTTTCAGAAATATTTCTGCTGCTTTCTTTGAGCTGTTTGAAAGAAGAGTTGGCTGCAGTTTCTGTGTTTGGAAATAAACTGTGGAAAAGTGCCTCCTCCAGAAGATCCTGAACTGTGCAAGGGGGCTCACGCTGGGATGCTGAAATTGAGGGTAAAACCCCATTCCAGCAGGCAGAGCTGCACTCCCGGAGAAGGGTCATTTTCCTGACCCTCTCCCCTGTCCCTGATCTTATGTGAAGCCAGGGAGAGTCCCAGGTTGGTACATGGCAGTGCCTCATAGCATGTACAGGGTCACTGTCCTGGCAATCTCCATGGGCATCAAAAAACATCTCTGTAAATACAGCAAGGGAATGTTTTCCCTGTCTATAATGAGGAAAGTTCCTGCAGGTGTTTGAAAAACACCTTATATTTGCCATAACTTTGTATTGACATTTTCCACAGCATTTTCATATTGTTTGCTCCCAGAAGCCCAAATTGCCAGGTGTTTGTTGCTCAGATTTATTTATTTATTTAATCTAGGACTGTTGAAAGCACACAGAGGCACAGTACAGTACAGGAAGAGAAAAGGTGGTTAGAAAGCCCTGTCAGGAAGGGGGACAGTCTTCACAGAACAATTTCCATGTCATCAGGTTGCAACTTTTTTGTGTTTGGAAGGAAAACCAAAAGGCTTTTTGACACAATAAAAACTAGAAGTCCAGCCTGGAATGGCTTTTTTTTATTTTCAATGTTATTAGGTGCTTATCTTCATCCCTGTTAGACTGTGAGCACCTGAGAAGAACCATTATGTGTCTGACTGCTCATTACACGTCTGCCTCTCCATCACTGAGATGCACAAGTAGGATACTGCAACAAGCAGACCTCGTAGGACCTGCTCTGGATCCAAAGGGTTATAGCAGCCTGTAGAAACCCCTCAGCTCTCTGTTTTGTGTCTCTCTTTATAAATAGCCCCACACCTTATGGCAGGCAGGGAAACCTTGCTGGGATGCTGCTATTTTTATAGTCCTCTAGTTTTAAAACATTTGCTTTGCAATTCACCTTTTAAAGGACAAAAGTGCTGATGAGCCTGAGATAAAGCTGGCCCTCGGCCATCCTCAGGAGCCATGTCTGCTGTCAATCATTAAAATCTTGCAAGAAGGAGTAATGTGGCCCAGGGCTGCTGCTTTCTGTGCAAGTGGATCTGGTCTCCTGGCAGAGCCCAGACACAGGTGCCTGTGTGTGTAGATAGATGAGCCTGCAGTGTTGGCCACTAACATTTCTTCCTTGTGCACTGCTCCTGATAAGGTTAATGGCAAGGTATTCTTAAGGAAAATTTAAAAATACCTTTTAAAAGGAAAACTATGTTAGATTAACTGTTTTTCATTGTCTTGTGGGCTGATTTCCTGCCATTCATTGTAAAGGGGTGTAGATAGGAAGGGACTTGTCTCCCTGGGGTTATAATCCTGCTGATTTTCAAGCATGCCCATTGTAAAGTTTGCTGGAGGGGGGAGTTATATGAGATAAGGACTCCATCAAACACAAAATCAGAACAGCTGATGATGAAACAAAGGGAGGAGGTTTCTTTTACACTTTTGAATTGAAAAACTATATTTTCCAGCAGCAGTTCTGCCATATCCTCTGCAAGTTGCAAGGAGCTGAACAGCTGTAATAAAAAAAAGAGAACAGTAGAAATAAGTCTTATACTTTTTTGTGTGTGTGCTTTTGCCCTCATTGTGCCTTTTGACCACCATTCTTCTCATGGTGGGAGTTTCATTGCAGCTCAGGAGAGTGCACAGCAGGGGCTGGGCTTTATGGTCCCAGCACTGCTTTCCTCCTCCTCCTCCACCCACTTCATTACACACTGCACCTTTGCAGGTGGCAATCCCTGACTGCTTACTTTGGGTAGGCTGGGGGTTTCCAGAGGTGTCCAAGATGTTTAAATAGCAGCTTTTTTGGGCAGCTGAGCATGCCAGGAACTTTGTTCACCTCCTTAGTGGCAAAATACCCTCAGCTGCTCTCCTGGAGGACCAGGAGGGAAGGCTCAGTGGGTCAAATCTGACCTTCCACCACCCTATTCCAGTTCTGAGAGGACAGACCTTATCCTGAAGTGTTCAGAGCCCGTGAGCAGGCAGGAGCAGGAAGGTTTTTGGGCTGTCTGTGCTACACAGGGCACTTTCTGCTATCCTGAGAGCATCTTCCATGGGCAGCAGTGCAAGGAAGTGAAGCCTCCATTTACCTGTCAGGAGAGATTAGCACAGCAGGCTCCCCTGCCTGAGCAAGATGCAGGGATGACCTCTGCATCTGCAGCTTGTGCAATATTTATGCAGCTGATCTGGTAAATGGGTGGTTTTTACTCTTTGTTAGGTGGATGTGTGCCGCTCAGCTGTCCCAGCCTGGTCCTTCCAGACAGCTGCATGGTTGCCTAAAGAAAGATTAGGAAGCATCATTTCCACAGCCCTGTGCATATTAAGTAGGTTGCAGAGAGCTCACACACAAATAAGTGCTGGTTTGGGAACACACAGGTTAGCAATATTGCAGCTTGATAAAACCTGTGGGGGCAAAGATACAGAAGCATTAGCTGAAACTGTGCAGCGAGCCTGTTTAACCACCAAGGAAGGAGGGATCCACAGTGAACAGCAACAGCCCTTCCCAAAAGCAGAGGAAACACCTGAGAAAAAAGGAAAGCACGGCAATGAGGACAAAACCTGAGGCCTTTGCCTCCAAGCTGTGATCTGCAGCATCCCAGAGTGGGCTCAGGACTGGAGCACAGATCACTACAGCCCCTGCCCTGCTGTCTGCCCTGCAGTGAGGAGGAAGAGGAGAAAGAGGAAGAAATCTCCAAGGACTTCCCTGCAGTGTAGTGGGAGGTGCGAGGAGGCCTTTCTTGAAGGGGGTGTCTCCAAAATGACCTTTCACCAAAGCAATGTGCCTCTTGCTCTTCTTCTTGGCAGTGCTGCACTGAAACCTCGGTTACATGCTAATGCTCAATCCCAGGCTGCTTTCTGCATCTGCATCAGCAGGAAAGTAACCTCTGCCCCATGCCAAAAGTGGATGTGTGGGAGAGCCCCTGCCTTCACTCACTGGGCAGGGACTGAACTGCTAATTAGGAGCTCAGGCTGTCAGGACCACCCTGAAAGGGGATTTGGAGACATAACTTGCATTAATTCTGGTGCTCTTAAAACCAGTGGAAGTACCTGAGCTTATTACAAAACACGTGTCTGCATCTTAATCTTGGAGCTGGGTGTCTTGGTGTTGCCTCTCCACCTTTCCCAAATTTCCCTCTGTGCCATTCTAGCATCTTGCAGGCTGCACTAAGCACGTTTAAAGCCAGTTTGCACCCATGAAGAAACTCTAGAGGCTATTTGGTGGTGAGCAAAGTGACACACAGAGACCATGTCCCTCCAAATATGCCTTTAATGTGCGCTCCTAAGGGGAGTTCAAGGAAGCACGCTGCATTTTTACTTCTGTTTGTTGCCAGTTGCCCATGGGAAAGAGCAACTATAGGCCACAAACTATATGTGGTTATGTGCATATGCATTTTCCCATTTTTTGCAGCCTGGTTTCATATGACAGCTATAGTGCAGATAATATTGCTGCAATAACAAACTGTTGGAATGTATTGGATTCCAAACCTGCTTAGTAGTGACTTTGTCTGGCAGAGGGAAGAGCCCCTTGTCAGCAGCACATGGAGAAATTATGTTGGAGAGTTTCTCTCTAGCAAGCAGAGCCCTCTGAACAAGAACCCTTATATAATTATGTGGGGTTTTTTACCTCCAGATCCTAAGAAACTCTCTCTTGAATGGTATGTTTCTTGCTAGTTTGTTCATCTTTGAATTTCCCTGGCAGGTAGCATATAAATAGCTCTGAGGCACAAGTGATCCATAAGTTCTTTTCAGAATACAGTATTGAGTCATTTTAAAGCCTCCTACTGTAGCTCTTTTAAAGATGAACTCATTATTTTAAGTGTAAGATTTATACCCAAGAAAGAATGAGAAAACCCTGGTTTAAGTTGTTCTTCCAACAAAGTACCATGTTTAAAAACCAATAAAGAATAAAATCACATGTGAGCTGGCCAGTGAAGTGAGCAGGCGACATCTGCCCATCTCTGCCGTTGGTTCTGCTGTTCATCACTGAGAGGCTATGCTGCTTTCTAGAGCCAGGAATAGAAACCAGTGCTCCTTATTCTCAGGAGCCCTTTGCCATGTAGGGCAGAGCAATCCAGCTGGATCCCTCCAGCCATCCTTTCTGCCTGACCCCAGATACCATTTGGCTTTCAGTAATTAGGGCAGAATTAGGGCAAGATCCCTGGGGATGGAGGCTGCCGGAGCAGGGCTTGCACAGAGGGCAGAGCTCCTCTATATGTCGAGCTGAGCCTCCTTTCCCACCTGGAAATTTTGTCCAAAGGGAATGAGAGGATTTGATACACTTGTACAGACATATGAATGCCTGGCACTCCAGCAGGTTATAGCAACAGCTCTGTCATTGCCACTAGGTACCTAGAAATATCAGATGTGTCTACAGTGCATATTAGGATAAACACTCGCTCTCACCGCACTGCACGTCCAAAGCTTCCACTGACAGAGGCTTAAAAACCAAAGCAGGCAGGAAAACCAAGAAGAGTCCGTTTCTCTAGCAATACATGGTGGCTATGGTGCAGACTGCACACATTAGATGAATAACATCTTTCTTTCAAACAGTAGGAAACATCTTAAACAGACCAAAGTGTAATGACCTGCTCTGGAAACCGCTGAAACACTTCTGCCCTTGTGTAAAATACCACTGTGCTGCTCCTGCATAAATAATTCAGGGCTACTTCATGCATTAGTTTTTCAAGTACAAGTTGGATGTCAGGAAATACTTCTTCACTGAAAGGGTTATCAGGCACTGGAACAGGCTGCCTAGGGAGGTGGTTGAGTCATCATCCCTGGAGGTGTTTAAAAGATGGCTAGATGGGGTGCTCAAAGATCTGGTTTAGTAGTGGACAGGTATGGTTGGACTTGATGATCTCAGAGGTCTTTTCCAACGAGGAGATTCTATGATACTATGATATGGATGTACCTCTAGCACAGTTTTCAAGGGTTGAATGAGGATTTACTTCTCCATTAAGACACACCAACAGCCTTTTTTTGGGGTTAGAGGGAGGGCTCTGAGGTTGTATGTAAGTCTGAAGTGGGATATGTGACCAGATTAAATCTGTGAATGGAGTTTTAACAGGATATCAAGGTGGAGTTTTCCTTTCTTCTGTTATCAAAACAAGCCTGACTGCCCTGTCCAGAGCAGCTATCTCCTTTGCTAGATGTATTGTGCTCACATATATTGGAATTAGTACTGTCTTCAGTCCATCATCAGGCAATGTGGCACCCCAATTCTGCCCTTGGCACCAAGTGCAGGAGTGGCCTGTCCATCTTGTGGGGTCAAAGGAACATGAGCAAATCCCGTAAGCTATAAACATCTGCAACTTCTCTTGAAGCTCAAGGTGAAAATTAAAAATAGCCTTGTGATGCCTGAGACTTTTGATGCATCTTTAGCATGTGGTTCTGCTGACATGAGCTGTGTGAGTCACACATGCCATCAGCACTCTGTAGCTTCCCAGTGCACTTTTAGGGGTCCTTCTTAGGGCACCCCATCACTGCTCTGTCACTGCCACTGCTGTGAGCCAGGGACTGAACCAGGGGCCACAGAGCAGCAAGATGAAAAGGTGGTGTCCACAGGGATGCAGTTTACCTGGGGCTTTGGGGCTGGGACTGACACTGTAGGTGGGAATAACCTGCTAAAGATCAGACACCCTGTGCTGTGTTACAGGTAGACAATGGCACGTTCAAGTCTGTTTTATTTTAACGGTTGCTGATGTTATGATAAAGTAAAATATCAAAGTAAGAAAAAGTTGCTTCTTAAGAACTACATGAACAGATTTGAATCCATCTATTATTGAAAAGGCAACAAGCAATATGCTGTAGCTAGGTCTCCTACAGAGACACCCTAATGCATTAGTGCGTTGCTCCTTGGCTTGGGAGGTTACACAACTCAAACTCTTGGCTACCTTCCTGATGAGTTAAGGTACCTGGGATGTTTGAAAATACATTGGGAATTGCTGTGCATGACCGTGGGCACTTGGGATATAGCAGAGGTGAGCTGGAGGTGCAGATGAGCACATGGCCTTTTCCACTCACCATAGCAGCTTAATGTGAAGAGAGGAAAAAAAGAAAGCAAAGCTAGTGATCAGTTGCATTTTATGGATGGAGGATTGCTGGTGAAAGGAAATGCTCCTTCATGGATTTAAATCAGAAGAAAACATTAGATCATTTCATCTGACATCCTGCAGAATTCATGCTTAAAGATTTCATCTTACGGTGCTATGGCAAGGTCAAGCTCACCCTGTGAATAATTACCTTGGAAGTAAGTGTGTGTTTCTGTGCATGTCCATATCTGAAAGGGACAGGAAATAGAAGAAGCTTTTTCATTTCTTCCTTGTCTTTGGTATGTTTGAAATAAGCAACTCCCACTATTTTGCATGGTTCTTCAACATTTTCATATGGATTGTAATTCACACATGCTGCCTCTTCCTATAGCAGGTATAGTATAGATATATGGAAGTACCAAGGCCAACTGAATAAAGAGACAGAGAAATTAAGTGGGGTGCCCACAGCATGAGAATTTGCAGCCCTGTGTCATCTGCAGGTTGCCTGACCCCATCTCTCTCCTGTACCATGCACAAGAGTGGAAACACACAGACACTTTGTTATCAAGTCCTCTTCTGCTCTGTGGCTCAAAGCTGGAAATGATTTCACAGCACTTCTTTTAATCTTCTTTGACAACTTCTGTGTTTAAAAATAAAGCGGTTAGGACACTGGGATAAAGCAGCACTGACAAGGGTTTGCTTAAGTTCTGATCAAGTGCAAGTGGATCATCCAGAGCCCAGTGCAGCAATATGAGTGTGATGCTTCTCTTCATTTTCACAAGGATATTCCTTGATAATAGGGATAGTTGTTATTCATAATCATCTTCACGTTACTCTCATCATCAGCTGAAGGAGACAACATCATGTGAGTTAATTGTTTAGTTCCACAGCAGCTAATGAGTGGTGTATATATTCCAAACTAACAATTTGCCGTAGCTCCACAGGAGAGAGAATATTAAGTGTTTAGTGACAATGTGCAAATAAGGAACATATTTATAGAAAGCAGAACAGAGGGATAATAAAAAGGCACAGGTTTCTGGATAATTTATTCAGAACAAGCAATCTGATAGTAAGAGATCCAGATTAAAAATTTACATATGCCATTTGGGAACTCAAATGAAATTCCCAGCTTTTCAAAAGTTCAAACCTTTTGCAGGTCCTACTGAAAACAGTGGGAGGACATCTGTGAAAGATGTGGCTGTTCAGTGTCAGTTAAAAGCAATCCAGCCTTTTTGTCTGGCACTGCTGATACAGTTCCCTCCTAAGCAAATTTCTTGCTAACATGTTTTCAGCAAGGCAGTGCTCGATTCTTACATCCAGCCCTCAGAAAATCATGGATCTCAGGTGAGCACGCTCACAAGGTGTCTGTCTTATTGTTATCGTATCCAACTTATAACACCAGTCAAGGTCAAGGTGCTGTTGAGATTGGTGCTCTACAGACATGTAGTAAGAGAGATCCTTCCTCTGAGGTGCACACAACCAAAAGAGTAAATGGTCCCAGTTACACTGACATGGCTTCTTTGTGTTCCCCATTTCTTCTCTCTCAGAGGTTGTGTTTCTGCCTCTGTTTTTCTTTCAGACTGCAGCCATTTGGGGCAAGACTGAGTGTTCAACATAGAGGAGTATAGGTCACTATTGGGACTCCTAGGATTTATTGACATTCAAGCAATTAGTAAGAATAGTACGTACGCTACAATTAATGAATTGTGTGCTTGTGTGCATGTGTTTTTATTGACTTCATGTACCATTGTCAGAGCCCTGGGACAGGCTGCCCAGAGAGGTTGTGGAGTGTCATCTGTGGAGATGTTCAGAACCCACCAGGACACTTTCCTGTGCAACCTGGTGTAGGGAACCTGCTTTGGCAGGGGGGTTGGACTGGATGATCTCCTGAGGCCCCTTCCAACCCCACCATTCTGTGATTCTGTGATTCTGTGATTGCACCAGGTGTGCACCAGAGTGGCAGATTCCATTTTTGTGAGTGTTTCTTTTTGAAAGCTACAGCTTGCAAGGCAGGCTTGTCCATTTGACACAAACTATTTTGAACCTATTCTGAGCACCCTACACTGATGTATCCTAGGAACAGTGTCATGTGGAGACAGGTGAAAAACTCTTTTGTGTCCTGCTGGTACTGCATAAGGCAATAAAACCACTTGCAATCCATGGTGGCTCAGCACAACTGTGGAGCTGTTATACCTCACCTGGATCTGCAACAACAGTTGCTACTGCTCTACCTCTCCTTTTAGTGAACACAACAGAGCCTTTGACGAGCTCTTGAAATTCCCACCTTGCTCTTTAGGAGACAGGCAAAGCTTTCCAGGGTGACTTTTTTCAAGCATATCTCATTGTAATTGTCTGTTAAATCTAGATTATTGGAGGTGAGTTTCATTGACTGCTCAACACAATGATCAAAGGACTTGGTGGGAATGACAGCCATTGACTTCAAGTAGAAGGATAAATGAATTAGTTGGGTGATTGTTTTTGTTCTTTCTTTTAAAACACCCAAGCCAAAATCCATCCTTATAGTGACAAGGTATAGTGTGCTAAATTCCCTTGGCATTACTAACTCGCTTTTTCTTTCTCTATCCTTAAAAAAAACCCCAAGCAGATACAGCTAATGCTGTGTCACATCCCACGCACTCGTGTTGCTCCTGCAGTCTGTTGCTTTTTCAGATTCACACACACATTTGCATTTGCAAGCGCCACTATTGCTTTGCAGTAAACACTGCTCATGCCTCTCTCTGAAGAAGATCCAGATGTCTTTCTCTCAGGATGGTGCACTTATTTTTAGATTTTCTTGCCCATTGCTGCATCCATTGGATGTTCTTTGCTTTTGCATGTAACTGTTGGTCCTCATCACAGGCATTGCATTCAGGGTGAGGACAGTGGTGGGAAATTAGAGATATTTGTCTTCCAAAAAACAAGTCTTATTTTCATTCTTCTGATTCCATTAGGTCCCCACAGACAAGTCTATGCTGTGAGCACTTCTCTCATACAGCTAACTCTGCCTCTATCAGCCCTGTGCTCTTTGATTGCACATGGTATGTGCAGGTATTTTCTGGCCTTTGGGAGCTGAATAAAAAAAGGATTTTATTTGTTCAGCAGCTGAAATGAAAAAAAAATAGAGAGAGAAGACTTTCCACTTATTTTTTTTTTTTTTTTAGCAAAGGAAGGAACAATCTGAAGGAAGGAAGAGGTCAAACTCCTCTTTTTGGGAAAGAAGTGATAAGTGAATCCAGATTACACTGAAGACTGGTGGAGGTTCCAGTGAGAGCAACAGTCAGAATATCATCCTGTGAAGTTTTATTGCAAGCCCAGTGAGATCTGGAAAAGGATGCATGGATTAGTAAATGTGTTTACTCTTCCTTCCCCTTCAGCTCAATCTTTAGTCATTATTAACACCTCAAAGGCCATCAGAACTGTTTTACAGAGTCATAACAGTGTTGCAGCTGTGACTGCCTGAGGATAGGGGAGGCAGAACTGGTAAGGAGACAACTTCTAATGGACCAGCTAACACTCGTAGGGAAACTCAGGCATGAGTGCTTCCTCATGTCTCCTTCTGTTTGCCAGGGACCTGTCTCCAGCATTGTGGGTGTTCACAACTATGCTTTGCTTCTTCAGGGTGCAAAGTTCCTGCTGACTGGGATGAAGGACTGACTCCTCAAGCTGACCTAAGGCAGAGAGTGATTGTTATAAGTGGGCAATTCTGTTGCATTCTTTGTGAGAAACCGTTATTTTTCACGTGGTTTCTCAAATCAGGATGGTAATCATGTTCTGATGACTACTGGGATCAGACTCACGAGCAGCTTCTGTTTCCCCCCTTCTGTTGTAAAAGAAATTAGAGGGTTTTTTAGCAATTGGTAGGCTTTTCCCAATCTTTCAAGGAGAGAGGTGTGTGAACTGTATCTTCCTTAGACCCACTGGTGTGTGTCTTCATGGAGGTCTGGAGTTATCACAAAACAGCAGAAGGTCTAGCAAAACAGTAAAAATGACAGCATTATAAAAAAAAGCCAGCTGAGTGGTGGCATTGTGCGTAGTCTGATGTGTACTTGAATAGAGTTATAAATACATGGTTATGAATGTACCAGCATAATGCCTGCTCAGTGAGAGACATGAGTAAAGAGAAGATCAGGCCAAAAGATGGTTGCACAGTGGAGGCACTCAAGGGCTTTGGTTTCACACGAGGGAGAGAGAGGAAAAAAAAAAACCTATCCCCATTAGTACATTGTTTGCTACCTGTAACCACATGCAAACCCCCAGTGAAAGCTCTGTGGATCTGTTAGGGTTATACATGATCCAGTCATTGAATGGGAAAAGGCTTTTTAACAGTCTACCATGTGAATGGAAACACCCTGTGATACACCATGTTGTGGTCTGTGTGCTCTTCTGCTTCTCTTGGCCCTGGCCCCTACACATCTCAGCACTGGCCATGGGGTTGGCCATGCCACTAGCGTGTCTGGTGCCTGACTTGAATCTCTGTCTCTTTTCTTCCTCTCTCCATAACTTCTTGCAAGAGGGAAATAATCTACTGGAGCCTGGTATTTCACTGTCTTTTTTTAAAGTTGCATGGAGAGGAGAGACAAGGTGATTTGACTTTTGATGATCTTTCACCATTTTGTCTACTTTATCACCTTGACCTGCAGGAGAGGAGTTATTGTAGGAGGAGACTGGGAGAACTACAATGTCCAGTACTGGGCCTTTGTCAAGGGGAGTTAGACTGACCTGTAATGCAGTGAGTTTTTATTTGGAAAATATTTATTGTCATTACCCAAGGCCAGTGTTTTCCATTCTGCACAGGCAGTGACTCAGCTGATCTCATGCGTGTTGAAGATCAGAGGCTAAATGGGGATTGGATTAAGCATGTCCTGCTGCATCAGCTGTCAGCTGGTAGGCATGGTTTCCATAAGCTCCCAATTTACCAAAATGTGTGCCTGGAGCTGGGCAGAGGGTTCACATCTGATCCATCACTGGATTGTTAGTTTGCAGGTGGGGATGCTGCTGAGGTAGGGTGGCTTTTGGTAAAACTTTATAACAGGACAAGTACCAAAACTACCAAAGACGGGGAGCTGATGTTTTCAATGCATTACTTGTGGACAGAGCTGCTGACAGCCAAATACTTTAGCAGATCCCCTTCATTAAGTCCTGTCATCACTTGTTGAGTCAAAGCAGTGTGAGTTACCCGCTGTGAGTGGCCCTCTCCTGCGTACCCCAATGGAGCACTTATTGCACATCACACCTTAGTGACATACTCATTGTTGGTACAGAGTAACATCTTCATGTCTCTGAATATGAAAGCTTTGGCTGGTGCATCTGAAACACCAAAGTCAGTGCTTCATCCATCACCCTAAGTTTTCTTTGAACTGGCCCATGGAGAAGAAATTTGCCCCGTTTCCCTGCAGCGGAGCATCAGCACTCCCACTTGTGCTGCATTTGGAAGACAGACTCCAGGCCCCACAGGAAGGATCTGGGAGTGCAAGTAGCAAGGACAGGGCTCTGGGCTGGTCCAAGCCATGCAAAGTCATGCTGCCTTCTGCACTTACCAGGAGGAGCAGCTGCTTTAATGCCTGAAATGACTTGAGTGAAAAACTCACTGTTTCCCCCTAACAGCTACAGAGCACAGAAGTTTCAAAGCTAAAATTTGGAAACTATAAAAGCATCTTAGATACTTTTTTTTTTCCCCTTTCTTAAGTGGTATTGAGGACTACCACCTTTGGTTACACAATAATTTCCCTCACCCTGTACCTTTTAGGAGTTAATTAATCAGGGATTTGAGGGAAAAGATGTCTAAACTGTGGAATATTTGCTTACTGGTCCACAAATGTGCTCTTTTTTGTTGTAGCTGCTATTCTAAAAGCCTCAAAAAAATTCTCTTTTAAAAACTGGAAAAAATTATGGCATAATTTTTGGCTTTCTTTTTCTATATCTTTATTCAGTGACCATGGGTAGGGAGGGTAGGAGAAACTAATATGCAGCTAGCAAGGAGAACACCAGTGTTAGTGCCAGCAGGTTATGCAGAGCATCTTCCACCCAGCTGAAGGGATTCAGGTTCTTCTCTTTCTTGAACTGCTTTTCCCTCGCTGTGTGTCATAGGCAAAGCATGTCTGTAACCCTCAGTGTGGCTCCAAAGTTGCTCAGAACTGAAGAGTATGAGAAATCTGCTTCATTCAGTGCCTGAGATCAAAACCACCCAGGCTGTTGACACCAGCCTCTGAGCCACAGAACAGCCTGCTCCAGCTGGGTCAGCCAGAGCCTTTTAAAGCTGCTGTTTCCTGACAAGCTTTGTAAAACCTTTGACTGCTTTGAGATCTGCAGGTGAACTGCACAATGCAGAGGCTCGTTTATTTACTAGTGTCTCCTATCAAAACCCTCATCATAAGGAGAGGGAAAAACAAAGGGATTCCTTGGCTCACAGGGGAAAGTCAACTATGAGCTGAAAATAGAGGTTGTGCCCTGATGTTACAGGTATCTACAGATAGATATTTCAAAGCATAGCTGCATTTTTCCAGCCCAGTATATACTTCATTGAGATGTTCCTTATCCTTTGGAAAATATCTTCAGTTCTTTCTCCATCCCTCTCCTTTCTCTATGCTAAAAAGAGCCATAGAACATCTTTATCCCTCATACAGATATTACTGAAGGAGCACTTCCAACTTTATGGGCTTCCCTTCTTATTTTTGCTTTCAGACACTAGCTCACAGCAGTGTGATGAGTGGGTGCTAATTATGGAGAACTACATTTCGACAACAGAGTCTTACTGCTGGTGAATACAGAAAAATTGCTCATTAGAGCAGCATGGTATTTAGTCAGATTGACTTCCCTAGATGTTAACATTCTGGCATTAATGCAGACTGGCAGGGTAATATTTGAATAAAATGATCTCAAGATGATATATGCAGAAGGACTTGTACAACTGTTGTCCAACCTGTGGGGTTTGCTAGAGATTTCTGCCAGGGGCTCCCATGTGCTGCTTCTGCAAAAGGACCCTTCCTTGGATTTCAGTAACTTACATACACAATTTCTTAGTGATTTTGGGGGGTTTGGGGTTTTGGTGGGTTTTTTGGTCTGTTTTTTGAATAAGAGACATTTATTTCACTGGAATGAAACGTGCTGTGCTTGATTATTTTCCCAGACATCCAACTTTTAACCCTGTTGTTTGGTATGACTGTGCTGTCTGTGATGCAGGTGACATGGCTATCTGCTTGGTGGCTCTCTGTGCACAATGAGGTGTGTGAGATGTTGAAGCTACCTTGGAAAACGCATTGTTTGTACCTGTTGCATAGAATATTATGATAAAGGAAGCTCAATAAAAGCTCTTGTTTGACCACAAAAACACCCTGGAAGGTTTAGGTGCCTTGTTTTAATGCAAGGAGACTGTGGGCTGGCAGAAGACTAAGGTTTAGCACCAAGGTTTAACACAAGGTTTAGCACCAAGGTTTTCCTGTGCAGTTTTATGAGCACGTAACACAGAGGCTGTGGTTTGGGTTCAGAATGCTGCAAGCAGAGGTGCCTTTGCTTGGACATGGCTCCCTGGTCCTCCCTTTGCAGCAGCAAGGGCACCTCCTCAGCTTCCTGCTCAGCTTTGCAGAGCTGCCCACATCTCTACCGCAGTGATGGGAGAGCCGTGCTGGGTGCGTGGGCTGGTGCCTGTGCAGCTGTGGGAGCTGCCACTGCAGAAGCCATAGCCCCAGGGAATTCCTGGATCCCACATCCCACCCACTCCCACCTCTGAGCCACTCCAGTGGGCTGACATAAGTGATATAAACAGATACAGAAAGGACATCACTGTTCAGCAGACAGCACTGCTTATCTATCCACACGTACACCAGAATTTCCTCTTCTGCAACCCTCTGGGCTCCCCTTTAACTTGAACACCAGCTTTTGCTAATTAGCTCAGCTTTATCTAATTAGCACCCAAATGGGAGTGCCTCCCTCAGCTGCCTCTGAGCTTGCAAAGAGCCTAGAGCTAAAGATTTCTGTGGAGGAGCCAGGGAGAGCTCTTCCCTGGGGTTTGTGGTGTGTCCTCACCTCTGTGCACTGGGGAGATGTGAGTGTGTCCTTGTACTGGTGTTATTCTGGTGGCTGATACAGAAGCTGGACAGTACCTGCACTGAATTGTCACTGTTTCATCTAACCTGTTTCCTGTGAGTTTACTATGTGTGTTGTTTTGGGGTTTTTTTTAAATAATGGTCATGGTATTTTGCCCATATTTTGCCTTGGGAAATAGAGTGTGTCCTACATCCGTGTCTATTTTAAGACTCTGCTCTGTTGCTTGCTTCCAGCTGGGGACGTGGCTAGAAGGAGCAATGGTTTCATGTTATAAGAGGAAACACTGGATATTTCAAGGGAGCTTTGTAACTGTGAGATCTTATATGTGTTTATAACCCAGAATATTGTGCTCTTAGGAATAGTACTCATCTCACCTGACTTTAGGATTTTAAAAGTTGGCACTCTGGTTTTACTTAGTTGAATAAGTTCTATTTGCAGACAATGGAGAATGAGGCACACCCAGACAGCAAATTATTGTGTTTCCAATATTTGTATTAAATTAAAAAGAATATCCTTTTCCTTTGTGTTAGTTATGCTCAGACTTACTTGAGTTTGTGGGAGCCAGTAGAGATTGTTATTTTAATGATAAGGAAAATAATAATAATAAAAAAAATCTGTGTTTGCTTAGTGCAGAGCAGTGACAAGGAATTGGGACTTACCCCTCTAGATGGTTTAGGCACTCTTTGTGACTCTGCTTCTCTGCAGAAGCCAGCAGAGCCCAACAGAGCAGTGATATCTATAAGTTGCTGGATGCTTATGTTTGTGGGTAGCAAATGTTGCTGTTTCAAGCCAAAATGCATCTTCATAGTTTCCTTTTTCCCAGTGTTGTGCAAAGGGGAGACTGAAGTGAGCTCCCAGTTCATTGCAGTAGGTGATGAGGACCTACAGTTGTCCCATTAAACATTTACCATGTTATAGGGGTCTGTGTGAGGCTCATACTTTGAGCTGGAACTGCTCAAGTCATCCTGGTTAGCGTTAACTAAAGGAAGTTTTTTAATGGTGGTGTTGCACACCCATGTTCAGGTGTGTGCTCAGTAAAGGTTGCTGTAAGAATTCATGCAGAGCAAATCAGTCCTGCTCTTACTAACAAAGTTCTTGCAGGACCCAGTCATTTATTGATAGAAACATTAATTTTTGTGGTCTGTCCAGATTAAAGTAGCTGAGGGTTATATGTGTTTTCCACAAATTAAAACAGCCAGACAGAAACACTGCTTGTCAGAAAAACATGAAACTGAATGTCAGCTGGGTGGGAGCAGGAACACCTACAGATGCCTTTCTTAACACTGTGCACCTTGTGCTGGTGCCTGTGAGGGTCTCTCAGTCCACAGCTGCCCAGCTCAGACACTGGATCATTATCATCCTGACTGCTTAGTTGTGTTCCCATATAGTGTGGTTTCTTGGGTGGGCTGGTTATCATGGTTTTAGCTAAAACCCAGTTTAAGAAGGAATAGGGATCACAGCTGGTTGCAGATGGGAGTCCAGGGGTCTGGCTTCACCCTGTGTGTGCACTGGCTCCATCCCAGAAGGTGTTATTCTTTCGGGTGTCTCTGGGTGTACAGTCCTAGGTGATGTGCTTCACAAATGCTGCTCTGCTGCATGGTGTGGTGCCTGTGTTCACAGCTGCAACCAGAAAAGGTTAAAAAAAACCCAAAACAACCCACACCTCAAACCTAACCAAACAAAAACCAAACCCCAATGAAAAAAACCTCACAAAAACCTTATGGACAGAAATGGGTCAAGGGGAGTCCCATGGCAAGTGCTGTGTGGTGTCCATGGACTTTAAGTGCTGTGGCCTGGGTGAAAAGAGAGACAGGACTACATAAATGTGACCCTTTTGCTCAAAGATGAGTAGCTACTTGGGAAACCTGGCATAAGTGTAAGTTGTTCCATGGTTTAGGGTGGATTTTCTCTGAAGTGTTTCTCTTGGGTAAGCAGTGCTTTGCTTCACAAGAGCTGGATGGTCAGTGGGTCAGACCTGACTGTGAGAAACTGCAGTGTGAGGTTGATGCTCCAGTGCCAGGCTTGAAGGTCAAAAATGTCCTCCCCTTCCCCTGCTCCTAGCTCACATGAGTATCTGGTGGCCCCAACTGTTCCTCTGCCAGCACTGGTGGACAAATCTGTCTTCCTGGATTTAAGCCAACGTACTGGAAATGGTGGGGAAGGATCATACTGGTTTTAGTGAGTTGTCCTGGCAAGTAAACAGGACAAAAGCTTGAGAGGAGTGCTCCAAGTAGATTTGGACCAGGCAAGGTGATTTGGAAGGGAGCCAGCTGCTAACTGTATTGGTGTTGCCCTGTGCTGCATCAAGCTGGCTGTGAGTTAAAGAAAGTAACAACCCTGTGTCTGTCCAGGGTGTGCTGTTCGTGTATTACCAGATAACACTTGGTGGTTTGGATGGTCTTTCACTGTGTTTGGTGATTCTTCTGTTTTTCTTCTCTGGGGAGGTCCAAAACCACTTGCAAACCTGAATCTCACTTCTGAGATTGAAGAGCAGGAGAACTTTCTCAGTCACAGAGTTTTCCATCGACTTTCATCTAATATTTAAAACACAGCATAAAAGTTACAGTTTATGCAGTAGTGCTGGGGAGTGAATTATGTATTGATTTAAAAATTAGTCATTTTTAGCTTGCTATTTTATGCACCAGAAAATGGCCTTAGCTTCAGTAGAATGCTGTATATTATTAATATACATCATTAATTTATTCTTGGCTTTGGGCTAGTAAAAGCACTTAATTCATTGCCCCTGTCTTTAAAGTTGGACAAGTGAGGTCTTAATAAAATTGTGATGGGGAGCAAAGCCGTTTTGGAATAGAGCTGTGGTCCTACCCTCGTGTTCCTCAAACACCTCTTCCTTTGTGGGTGACTTGCATCTCCAACTGGACCAGCACAACAGTGATGGGTCTGGAGGTGCTGGACTTGCTGGCTGGTATCTGCAGGTCTGATTTTGGCCCCCAGGCCACCCACACAGAGGCTGGGAAACCCAGATAGTTGCAAAAGCAGCTGATTTCGGTTGCAGAAAAGGGATAGGGTGGGAATCTCTCCTTGCCTGGGACATCAGTGCCTTTTACCCTGATGTTCAGGAGGGCTGGGTATGACCCACATCCCGGCGGGGTAAGTGCATGAGCCTGTGTGTGGCCAACTGGAGATGAAAAACACTAGTGCTTCAGGCAGGCCTCCAAGGCAAAGGACCTCAATTTCAGTCCCTGTTCAAATGCTGGTTTATTTATAAGCCATTAAAGATGTATAAAGTGATTTTTTGGAGCAGGCAGTGGAGCTTGTGCCTCTCTGCTTCCAAGTGCATGGACTGACTGACTGGTCACAGGCTCCTGCTTGCTTTCTTGTGTGTTTTGTTGGTGTGGATTTTCTTTTTTTGTTTGTTTTGTGTTGGATCCTCCCATGTTGGACACTGTGGTTGTCCTATTGCCAAAATATTGAACCTTTGTAGGGCATGGTTTGGCTGAAGTGATGAGCAACGCAGCACATAGACTTTTTTGTTTGTTTTCCAAATAATCTGCAAGGAAATGCATCCTGGTGAATCACCATCCTTTCTGTGCAGGGTGTTCCACATAACACTTTCCACTGGAATTGCTGGTAGTTGTATTTGTGCTTACTGGAGATGGCTCAATCTTCTCTGCCCCCTTTGTGGGCAAGTGACACTCACTAATTTAAGGGCACTTTCCTTGCAAAAGAGCAGCAATTTCAGCAGTAAATGCATATTCCTCCCTCTAAAATTATTTTGCTGCTCACAGCCTGCTTGCTTATGGCATCCTGAAAATTAGTTTTTTTCATTGGTTTGCAAATTCAGTTAAAAGGAAAATGTAGTACTGCAACAGAGGACCTGCTGCATCCGAGGAGTGTGCTTGTTCTTCTCTGGCAGGAATGTAATTTACATTAATGTGTGATATTCTAGCAAGACAACCTTTAAAAAAAAACTCAAACAAACAAAAAAACCCAACAAAAATCCAAAAACCAACACAACACCGCCGACAAAAAACAATTCATGGGCATCATGATTCTTCTGAATTATTTGCTGAGGTCTGTTGTTGCACAGATATTGAGGTGTGACATCTGAATTGGACTGATGGTGCTTTCAACTATCCTGCCCTTCTTGATATCAGTTCAAGAAATACAGCATTGTGACAATGGCATTGTTTTAAAGGCTCGAAGAATGCACTGCACAAAATATTGATGAACCTTAGAAAAAGTCATTTTGTAAATTGGTCTTTTGAAGTCTTTTCAGTCTGCTGCAGGATCCTTAGCATCGCTTACAGCTGGACACATGACATGTAGAGAAGTGCTGCAGATGTGCCACTGGGAACTGCCAACAACAGACCTTTTAAACTCTTAGATGTACAAGGTGCACAAGGCAAATAGAGAGTATTACCATCGTGTATTTTACTGTTGTAGAAGCAATTGTTGTAAAAGTTATGGTAATCCCTAATGTTCTTCTCCAAAGCCCCTTGAAGTCTGCATAATGGCTCAATTGAATTTTAGCAGCCTTTGAATCAGGTTTCCCATTGTAGGATGGTACTGATCAAAACCTGGAGCTCCAAAGGTATCTTCAGAAATCTCTCTCACTGCTGTCCTTCTATTCTCCTGGGAGTTACAAACACTGACACAACTGGCATTTAGAAAGTTTTCTTAGATCTACTGATGAAAAGGACTGTCTAAGAGCTAGATATTATTATTCTGCCATCATATGTCAGGTTAGTGGGTTACAAAGTCTGTGCTACAGTAAGGAGCTTGCTGCCTTGGATGTCTGCATGAACCTATTCACCTCCCCTTTTAAGCTATGATGGTGGAGCTTTCCTTCCAGGGGAGGAATTATTCTAATCACTCTTTGAGCAAACTCAATAAAACCCTCTGCGTTGCTACTGCTTTGTCTAAATGCAAGATCAATGCCCTAAAATATGGTTTTTTCAATGTTAAAACTTGCCTTTTGAAGGCCTTGAGTCTGTTCTGAACATGGTACTGCAATAGATATGTCTATATTCCCATCATTGTTTGCTCTCTGGCTGTACGGAGTCCTCCTGCTGAGTGCAGCCACTTGTGCACGTGAGTGAAGGGACACATGGAAGGCCCCCATTTTGTGGAGTGAGCAGTGACTTGAGATGGCCATTCACTTCCTTGATCTCACAGTGTAGCTTTGAGCGTGTAATTTAAATTTTCAATCTCTGTTTCCCATGTGTAAAATGGGAAGTGTAACCACTTTCCTGGACTGACCCTGTGCAGGGTGACTCTCTCCAGCAAGGATGCTCTGCCTGGTGAGTGCAGCACCTGATGGCTGGTGAGGAGTAGGTTGGAGACTCTCCCTGCTCTGACATGCCTGGAATTGCTCCATGGCTTAGGAAAAGGGGATACAAACCTGCCACACTGCCTCATAGCATTGCTGCTTTCCACAAAGCTGGCTGCAGTTCTCTGTTGTGCAGTGCTTGAGCTGTTTGTGCGCAGCCCGATGGAGCGTAGCGCTGTCTGCATTGCCTTCACTGAACAGCAGGCTGGTAGCTTTTTTCAAATGACTTTCTTGCTAGCGTTGCCAGTGACTTGATGACACCTAGAAATGCATTTTCCAATTTAATTGCTCTGACAAACTCCATTATTGGCTGACTGGGGAGCTCCCATCCTGCACTTAGCAGAGATGCAGCATTGATTTGGTGTGGGTCTTCCTGAGGCTGAATTAAAAGAGCAGTGTGCCTCTGCTCTCAAGCTGCAATTCCTCTCCTTGTTTAATAATGTCTATGGGAAAATTCCCAGCACTGAGCACAAGCTTCCTGTCTGCCTTTGCACTGTTCAGATCCCCCAAGGGGGTCTTGTAGCTAGAATGTGTCTTTGTACCATTTCTGGGATAATTCCTGTAGAAACTTATTAATTCCTCCCCTGTTTTGTTTCTATAGGGGATGCAGGTGACCTGACTGAAAGCTTTAGCTAAGTAGAAACAAATCAGACTGGCTTCACTGAATTTTATACTAGGTCTCAAATATGTGAATACCTTCAAAACTGTGATGTCCTTCCTAAAAATCACTATAGGTAAAAATACAGTTTGTAGTAGACCTTGGCTCAGCAGCTGGATGTGGAGAGCAGTTTAGATATACAGGGAATGGCCATGACCAGATAAATACTCTGCTGAGCTGTGCCCCTGCAGAGACACTCAAGTCTATAGCATCTGCCTTTTTCTGTTAAAGACCTGCTGGTTAGGTAACTCTGCACAAAATATATCCCCAGCCTGTCTGCACTGCAGGCAGAGACCATGGGGGCTGCTGATTTGGAGGACAGTATAGATGAGATGATACTGTGACTAGTTCTTTATTTACAGCTTCTCAGAGCACAGCAGACAGCATGTAATTAGAGCAATTGGCTCTGATGTTAGAGAAAGAGAAGACAACCTTGTCAATCAGGGTGAGAGAAAGGCAAGAAAGTATGTGTCTGATGGGCTCTAGAGAGAGGAGATGATGCTTTTGGAGAGGGAAGCAGGATGTATTCTCATCTTGCTTTCATTATGGATGGAAGAGAAAATGCTGCATTAATGGAAAGGTATTGAACAGCCACTAACTGAAGCTTTTTAAGCTGAAAGAATTAGGAAGAGAATTGGCCAAAGAGATTTTGGATCAGGAATGCTGAATTTGAACCCTCTCTGGAATGTAGAAGACAGAAAGGACTGGGGAATAAAGCAAACATGGTAGTGGTACTTGTAAATGAAGTAGGATTAGCTTACAGTTGATCAGAGGGAGTGCTCTGACGGTCTGTAGAGGAGGTCACAAACCTGCTCTGAATGTTTGCAGGTGATCCCTAGCTCAGTCTTGTCCTTAATCCTATAGAGAAAGAAGAGCTGTCTCTGGTCTGGAGGCAGCTCTCATGGGTTCACATCCTGATGGCTGTGTTGCTGTGCTTAGCTGGTTTGCAGTTATTGCATTTAGCAGGTCTGTATTTGGCCAGCTGCTTCTGCAGGCTCTCTGTTTAGGATTTGTCAGCACCAGAGGTGATGTTGAACACAGACCCATGGATACCTTGGAGTGTGAGGTTAGTGGAAAACTTTATGCCAATTGGCCTGGTGATCTCTGGAACAAAAAGAGCAGTGAAAATGGAAAAAAAAAAACAAACCCCATGTATTTATTTGGGCTTGCTAGGTGGAGAAATAGCTAGAGGGCTGAGATAACCTGAAAGCAAGAAAGTTATTTGGGAGGGTTGGGAACTGGAAAAGGAAGAGCCTCAGTAGGATTGATTTATAGGCAGTGAAGACCTTAGTTTAGCCTGTGAGTCACAGCTTTTTCTATTTGCTATAGCTTAGCAAAGCATGGGCTTGTTTTCTGGCTACTCTTGTGTTTTATGTTAAGCATGCAATTAAGAGGTCTGAGTAAGAACCTGTGGGCTCTGCAGAAGTAAGCAAGCTGGTGCAGATCAAGTCTGCAGAGGTGGAAACTTCAGCACAAAGGTTGGAAGCAAGAGCAGGGCAACACAGACCGAGGACTGCAGCCTACATGCCCCTGATCTTCCAGCCAAGGGTGCCACAAAACTCTCAAAGCTTCCTCAGTTCTGAGCTTACCATTTAACCTGTCCCGAGTTAAATAGTATTGATGGGGGAAAATGGGCTTCAATTCCATGGTTTGAAGGGCTGAACTCCAGGGATGGTGGAAAAAATAGGCAGCACCCAGAAGATGAGGATAGCAGGACAGGGAGCTTGGCAAGTAAGCCCAGAGCTTAGGTGCCCAGTAGAGCTGAGGGCCTGATTTCCAATTGCCCATGCCCTGGATCTCATCAGGGTGCTGAAGTGACTCTCCTGGAGGTGGGCCAGGCTGCTTTAGCACCTCCTGAAGTCTGGGACATGAAAGCTGACAAGAAACGGAGCCCCCAGCTTGCCGGTTATGGTACTGTGCTGGATGGTGGCAGATACGGGCTGGGGATCTTCTCATGGGTGCTGGTGAAATACTGTCCAATATCATGGTTTATCCTGAGATACTTTTAACAAAATCTGGCTGTGAATGTTACACTGATCCTCCCTGCCTTCTAATGCAAGTGGGATAGAAGGGAGCAGAGGTGTGGGAGTATCTACAACCTCAGTGCAGCAGTGGATGGGGTCCCTCAATCTCCAGGCATGCAGTGAAGTTGACAGCAGGCGATGTCCCCTTTGGGTGAATGTTCCCCTCCAAACCCTGCAGAGATGTGTGACTGCTTGCAGCTCAGCCTGAGGGTCAGGGGCCAGGCAGGCAGCCCCCACTGCTGCCTCTGCTGCATCCTCCTTGCCTGAGATCTTGCAAAGGCGACTGCTCCTCTGCATGCCTGGGAAGGCAACGCTGGGGTTGCTTGGCCCTTCCCTGCAAGCTAGGCCTGTGGCTTTGCCAGAAATGACATCATTTGTTAGGCAGATTTCTTCATTAGGAAGCTTTCTAATCTCGGACATGAACGACACGGAACCCTCCCCACGCCCTGAGCACTGAGAAAGCTGAGCTGCATTGCCAGTCTCTGCAGCCTGCTTTGCTTATTTATCATTCATGGCGTCATGTTTGTTTTATGACAAATGGACTTAATCACAATTTTCACAGTGGAATACACAGGAAAATACCCAGGATAACCATAGCTGCAGGTATGGAAAAGCAAACTTAATTTAGAAAGGATATACAGGAGCAGTCTAAGCAGCTGAAGAATTGAATTAATCTAATAAAAGAACCCAGATATATATAATTCTTCATGCTGGAACAATAGCCCTGTGAGATAGGATGGTGCTCAGATTCTGCATTAAACTTTTTTTCTTGTATGCTTAAAGCAGAACCAAATCATTATCATTATTTGTTGCTGAAAAGTGCGCTGGGGTGTTGGGAATACTTCCCCCCATCCTCCCCCTCAATGTTGTGAAGCAGAGGAGGGTAGGAATTGCAGATCATTTATTAATGCTCTGCTCCATTGTGGTCTTAATCTTGAACAGATGGGCCAGGATGCTCCAGCTAAAATTCTGTATGAGCATGCTGACTTGCACAGAGCTTTTGGTTTCAAGTGATGCAAAGACTGGACCAGGGCACAGAGTGTGATGGTCATCCAGAAATGTGATTCCAGAAACTTTAAAAGCTGAGAGCTAATCAGTCCAGCTTGGGAGAGAAAGGAGTATGCCTGTAGGTGTGTGTGCACATGTATGCATGTATACATATGAATGTGCTTTGGAGTATATTTTGGTTTTGATTCTTTGATGTGGCATTTGCTGTGTGGTTGTGCTTGCCAGGGAAACTCTGATAACTGCTTGCTTGACCCTGACAGTGCTGTATGCTTCCAATTTCTGCATTATTTCTGACCCTTATCAGTATTTTTCTTCCTTTCATGATACAACAGCAGAAATTATGATAGTTGAGCCAGGAAGAATAATGCTTTAGAAACTAACCTACTGCTATCAGTGTGTTTTCATGCTACTCCAGCCAAACAAAATAATGTTGTGAGCTGTCTGCACTGCACTAAAATCCATTTCTGTGTGCAGAAGCATCATTAAAGAGTGGCTTAAAGTACATAGCTCTACAGAAGAATTTAGGACAGAAAATAGAAGAAACTTCCCAGAGCACAGCACCAGGCATCCTGGACTGTCCATGAGATTTAGTGTCAGGGAGTGGAGAGCTTTCCTTAGGAGACTAGAGGCAGTTATGTGTTCAGTTTAGCAAAATGAGAGCTGCAAGAGAGTGATTGCTCCCTATAAATATTTTCAAGAGGCAAAAGCTGATGCTGACAGAAGAACTAATGGATGTAGCTTGGTAATAAATAAATTTTGGCTGAAAATTTAGGAGACTTCTAAGCACCAGAGCAGTCATGTCATGGAACAGTTTTCTAATGGGTGTAAGGAGTCAAAAGTCAAATTGCTTTTTAAGACAGAGGTTGACATCCTGAAAAAGGACCTGTGACAGTGTTCACCATCAGGGAAGGAGATGGCTCTACTTACTGATCCAAACATTTGCTGTTTACCACTTTACATTTTATTGAAAACTGGCTCCTTTGCCCATGAAGTCTCCTTAAAATGCGTTGAAAAGCAGCAGGCTGCTGTGTGACCGAGCCTCTTGGCTCCATAAGTCTCACTCTTTGGTTTAAAAGTGTAGCTGGAGATAAATAGGATGGTCTTGTCTCATTTGATGACCCAAAAAAGTGCAGTCAAGAGGTAAGGTTGTGGAGATGCAAGTCACAGTGGGGCTGGAGGGGCCAGGAGCTTACAGTGTGTCACCATGTGGTGTGCAAGCCCTATCCCCTTGCACATCTGGGAGCATTTACCTCACTTCCATCATCCCCTTCACACAGGCTGCTGTTCCTTTCCAGCAGTATGGGTAACTCTGGACTCCTGCCAAGTGGTGATAGGAAATGGATTTATTCTTGAGGGCTGAAGTGCTGGTGAGCAGAAGGGACCTTCAGCCTTTTCCAAGGCTGGCAGCAAGCCTCAGATCCGAGATATCCAGACTCTTTCTTTAGATGCAGCATCAAGGCAGACTGTGTTTGAAAGTCTGCAACAGAGATCTCTCCAACATCTCAGATCCATAAGGGATGGTTTCTGTGTTGCTCGTGCTTTACATGGGATTGATGACAGAGGAGTACCATGGGAAAGACTGATTCCCATCTGGACACTTGTGCATTCTTCACTTTCTGCATATGCATGATCCAGTTTACCAAGAGCATGTTCCTTCAATCCTCAAGCAGCACTTCTACATCTTCACAGCCTCTGCTGCTGAGCCACAGCCCTGCCTGGAGTTCAGCACTGCTGCTGCTGCATTGCCACCCAGCTTCACCCTCCTGACATCTCCCTGCATCTCTGTCAGTGGGACACAGCCCAACCTGCCAACTTCATTAAAGCCACCTCTGCTGCAGTTGGGACCTCTGGGGCTCCAATCTCTGAGACTTTGGGAATGGACCAGAATTGGGAAACTTAGCAATTTTTAAGCAAGAATTTCTTTCTTCTGAAAGAGCAGTGAAGGGATTTGGGAGCCTCACATCAATTTAATGAGTATAAACTGTGCAGTCACTCAGACTTTGATGCACATTACCAATCTTCTTAGTGTCTGGGCTCTCAGGAGGATGCATCTCTGTCAGCCCAACTGCTCTAAGAGGCAGTTGAGTAAAGCAGGATTGCAGATGGACAAAAGTCTTGTTTTGTTTTTACCTCTCATGAAAACGAAGCCTCCAGTGCCATCTTACCAAATGTATCGATGTCCTACTTCATACACTCGCAGGTGGACAAGGCTGTATGGTTTAGGTAATCAATAAAATATAGCAGCCAAAGGGAAGGAACACGTGGGTAAATGGATAATCAAAGGATGGTTGTGTGGGTATTGCCAAACCTTGGTTTAGCGACCGTCTCTCAGCTCAGGGCTGTCCCCAGCCACCTCCCAGGGAGGGGGACAGATGCGTTTTGAAGCAGGCTGAATGTATGGTATAGTATGGTCAAATTGTACATAGCCTGGGGGGATGGGACTGGAGGTGCTGGGGGCAGGTAGAAATGGCTTTGTGCATCTCCATGTGCTACTGGTCCATGCCAAGTCACTCTCCCAACATGGAGTTAGGGCAGCCTTGAGGCAGGGCTAAGTTATGTCAGTCTTAAGCAGCCATAAGGGGAAGAAACTGGAGCTGATCTTTGGTCAGATTCAGTCCCTTCCTGCCTTGTTGTCCTATCCGAGAAGAAATCAGTGGCTTATACAAACTTCTGGGTCCTGTAACTGGATAAATTGACCTCAGTTGATGCTTATAGCGAGGGACAGAGCAGCTGGCATGTGCAGGGAACAGGACACAACAGCTTACTTGACTGATTCAAGCACAGAGATGACACTGGGAGGAAGGCTCAGCCTTATATCAGCACATTTCTGCCTTAAACTAATCCCCTCCCTGCCCAGTGTTCCCAGCTGCAGCTGGGTTGGCCAACAATAGCCCAGCCCTGCTGATGAGGGTGGCAGCACACAGCAGAGAGCAAAGCCTCCTGCCTCCCTGCTCCCTCCAGCAGTGGGTCTGCTCTGCCCAAGGTCCTCACACCTGATGTGGAACAAAAATAACATCAGATTGGTGCTGCTGAACCTGTTGGAGGCTATTATCCATCAGACCAGTGCAGACGGCATGGGACAGCTGTGGTGTGAGAAGGAGCTGCCTTGGTCTGGGCAGCAGGACCTGCACAACAGCTCAGATGTTGACCACGTTCCTCTGCCTTTCTGTAAATGTTGTTCCTCGTGTCTTTTGCTGCTTCAGACTGGAAAAAGCTCCCTCCTTGCAGGAAGGCAGATAAAATGCCGGAGCCATGCAGGCCTTGTAGCCACCACCTCCTCATTCACTCCCAAACACCCTCTTCTTTGGGGCTGTGTGCACATCTGAGAATAGCTCCTCGCCACAGCCTCCTCCGCAGGAACAGTTATTTATTCATAGGCATTGGCTTTGCTCTGATAGTCTTTTTGAATTTATTCTAAAAAAGAGATTTGCCTTGTGCCTGGGAAGTGCCTGGCCCTTCCTCCAAAATGGTAGCAAGAAAAGCTCCTGGTGTGTATTTGTACATGGTTAAAAATAGTGTCCCATAAAAGTATGACTGAGAAACATGAATGAGGGAAGTGTAGGTCGAGTGTAGTAACCTTCAGACTGTACATACAGCAGGCATGTGTGTCTGTCCCAGCACTCCTAAAATTTCTTTTGTCTCTTCTCACCCATTTCATAATTCAGTCTCTGCTTTCTTCTCTGCCTCTCTTGTCCTTTGTTCCCATCACTTTGTTTTAATTCTTCTGCATCACTCTTCTTTCATTTATTTTCACTTTTCTCTGCTTATCTCTGTCTCTCCACATCAGTGTCCTTTTTTCCCTTTGCTTTCCACCCTTCTTCCCCACACCCAATACCTCTTCCTGTTCTTAGCTCTGAGCTCTTCTCCCTGTTCTCCCTCTTATTTCTGCATCCTTTTCACTTCCTTCCTCAGTTGTTTCCTTCTCATCATCACAAGACAAAATATGCTGGGGATGCTCTTCCCACATAGCCCCTGGGGCAGGCAGGTGCAGTTTAGCTACCTGGTATAGACCTGGCCAAAACCTGTGTGTAAGGTTAAAAGCTGACTTGAGAGCTAGATGAAAGATGTAGAGACTGGGTGAACTGGGCTGTGGGATGGAGTGTGTTGCATCAAGGTGACCACCCATGATTAGAATGGAAAAGCCATTTCTTCTTTCCCCCTCAAAGGCCAATCTGACCTTGATCTGCAGCTTGGGTGAGACCCACCTGGAGATACCCCGAGACAGGTCCAGACAAGAGATGAGGGTTCTCAATCCCCAAACACAGGGGCCTGACCTGGGTTGCTACCACAGCCTTTGGCTTGGGAACTGGGATATCAGCCCAGCGAGGTGTTTTGTTCTATCCTGGGTGTGCAGACAGAAATACCTGACCAGAATGGCTGCTTACACTTGTCATTGAGGTCAAAAGCCAGCACAAAATCCTTAAGCCTTTATCTGATATATTTAAGTGGATGAAAACACTAAAAATGAAGAGTCTGCCCATATGTTGTGAGTGCCTTACAGTGACAGACCTGCATGTTTATCCACATGAAGGCCATTTCACACTGTGAAATAGTGTTAAATGGCTTCAGGGTAAGTAGAAGTTGAGCCAGTAAGGGTATAAATAGTCTGTTGGAAATACTATTCATGCATCTTCAACTTCCCTCCTCTCTCCTGTTTCCAGTTTTTGAGGGAGGAAAATGTTGGTTATTGTCTTCAGGCTATTTCAGATCAGGCTGGGAGCTGTGTGGACCTCAGAAGCCCTTTTTGTGTCATAACCCCACAGCTCGTGTGGACATCTGCTAGCCTCACGGGCAGTAAGAGATGCAGCACCCAAGCCATGTGGCATTTGTGGCATTTGGATAAGAAGACATCAGATGCTATTTTAAAATTCCTGAATTTTCTAATTTATTTTGGAAAGGCATTGCCTAATAAATTAGTTGTATTTAACTGCCAAAACACCATTTTCAACCTGGAAGAGGAGTTTAGTGAAAGCGTGTAGTAACTTGTGTTTCAGAGCAAGGTGCAGCCTGGTCCTTCATCTCTCCAATCCTCTGTGCATCCTCAGCTTAATTTCATTAAGCCTGAAATGGCTTAATTTCATGTTTCCTGAGGAATGTGCACTGTTCTAAGATTTAACATCAGGGGAAGAAAAAAAATGTTGATGGTGGTTCTTAATAAAAGGGAAATGTTCAGGAAGGTCTACTGCAAAATTTAATCTCTGCAGGGCCGTACTGTAAATTCTTGTGACCAATGGAGGCAAAAAGGGCTCAGACTTGCCCTGTTTTCTTGGGATAACAAAAATACCTGTTGCCAGCATTTAAGTTAGAGCACATTTTATTCATTCACTTCTGGAAAATCTGTGAGCAAGGTGATGTGAAGCAGCAGCTTTAACCAGCAGCTGCTTTGAAGAAGCTGAGCGAGTTGGTAGTGGGGTGTACATTGCTTTTTTTGTACTCCACAACTCAGTGCTGCAGCTGATAGTGCTGGGGAAAGATAGGGAATGGTGAACCCACCACTTGGATCATCTGCTTTGGGGAATGGAAAGCCATACAGGCAAAGATGGCTCTTACCCCTGCTGCACAGCTCCTTCCAATAGATGGGATTTTGGGGACAGTGATTTCTAATAATACTCAATAGGATGTTACTATAGCAACTATGTGGTGTGGTGAATAATATCATGGGCTTAAATCCAAAATGCTGGGAGCTAAGATGGATCTGAGTGTGGTTTAGGTCTGTCTGTGAGCTTTGGTCATGTGGGTGCTATGCTGAAGTGGTTTGACTTTGGAAGAAGTTAGGGAAGAAAATAAAAGATGTTTCTCTGACTCTGAAGGGAGCTGCAGGCCACCCTGCAGAATCTGCCTGCATGGACCATGTTGCGTGTGCTTCCATGAGCGACCCTGATGCACAGCGTTTCCCTTTGATACTCAAAGTTTGCTGTAAACCAGAGCTGACATTTAGCTTCAGGTCACATTAAATTGATTTGACCTAGAATGATTTTTATTGGTTTGGGTTTGTGTTTTGCTTTTTTTTTTTTTTTTTTTTTAAATCTGTTACAACTCGGTTCCAATCAGAATTACTTCCCTTTAATTTTCTCTCTTGCCAAACTTGAAGAGTCTCTTATTTGCCCAGATTTCATCTGAAGTGCTAATGTACAATAGGCAAAATTGGGCTATTGACAGTGGTGCCAGAAAAAAGACATCTGGACCTGCCTCCCAGGGCAGAGCTGGAGTTTGTTCCCTGCTAAAGCCCATCCAGATGTGTGGTAATGGGGAGATGGGATATAGGCACACCCTATGCTCCCTATTCCACTCCTCTACCCCCTTCCATCAAGAAGTACACCTTGACAGGTAGTCTAATTTTATATCTTAACTTCAAGCCATTGCTCTTTTTCCTCCCATCCTCTAAGACTGTGACTAATTCCCTCCTTTCACTTATACTGGTACCTTGAGAGTATTTATAGACTGTGATCCTGCCTTCCCCCTCCCTTCCCTCTTCCGCACAATATAAATTTATCCCTGTTGTTCCCTCCTCCAGACTGGTCCCAGGTGTCCTGCCTTCCAGTACTTACACCACCAGCATCTTTTGTTGCTTCTCTGCATCTTTCTGTGCTTTTCCTAAATGAAGAAAACAAATTACAAAATACCAGGCTCCTGGTTCATCTGTGCCAGAGGACAAACCACAGAAAAATAGTGGGAGTCTCTTCTCTCTGCCCTGCCCATCCATGGACCTTCTTTGTTTTACATTGCAGAATTAGTCTATGAGCTCTTATTTCTTTTGCTGTTTGTGGGCTACCTCTTTTCATGTCCTGCCTGGGTACTTAGTCATGCTTATTCTGCAGCACTGCTTGCAGTCAGGGCTTCTGCCCAAGGGAAATATGCTACATCGCTGAGCAGAGTGTCATCTGCTGATGCATTTACACTACTCTGGCTGAGATTTTTAATGCAATGAATTATTAGCCAGTAAGCCAGTACATCTTAGTGTCTTAATTCCCTTGTTATCACTTGGTTCATTTGACTGACTTCCTGTACATATTTTATGAGTTGATTACCAGAGAGGACTAAATGCCAAAAATACAAGAGAAAATAAACTTTCCTACACTCACTACTTTTCCTTTGCTTCCTAAAACCAAGCTTATAGCTGAGAAGACTATTAGATTTTTTTTTTGTCTTTAAAGCACAACCTAATGCTTAATCTTAGCTAGTAGTCATACTCTTCCAAATGTCCTCTGGCTCACTGACTGTGATAGACTCTCAAAATAGACTTTTTCTGAAGGTCGTATTGCTTCACTTGCCCTAAAATTTTATGGATGTCCCCTTTTATCTCTTTGAAAACAGCAGAAAAACTGCTTGCCATGTTTGTTTTCTCTCTTCAGCCATCTTTATAATTTTGGCAGAAATCTGTAGGTGAATCGGCAGTATCTGCAGAGATATCTGTCCAAAACTTGATCTAGAAGCTGCTTTCTTCTCAGATGAAGCACTCTGCCTGGAGTATCTGCTGGGATAGAAAGGTCCTTGGTCATGATCAGATCTGCAAGTCTCTCATGTAGCTGTTCTCTAGAAGTAGCTCAAGCTAGAGTGTGAAGCAGGAGAGCTGCTGTGGAAGTTTTGTATTTATCCTGTCTCTCCAACCAGGAACACCTGAGAGTGTTTGAGAGTTACTTGTATAACTACTCTTAAAAACCTTTAGTAGTTTAGGATGTGAAACTTCCCCAGGCTGAATAGGAAAATATTCCAGTGCTGTCTGCCTCTTCTAAGGTCAGGCTGGCAGCAAAGTCAGAGACTTTCAGGTCTGGAGTCTTGGATACTTCACTGGGGAAAGAGACATAGTTTGTAGGAAAACAGACTTCCCTGTGAATGAAAAGTTTTCATTGCAGCTTTTAATAGAACTCTTGCAGCAGATATGGGTGAGGCAGTGGTGTGCAAGGACTGCTCCACAGGAACTGCTTCACCAGCACTGCAGGCACAGGGATGGCAGGTCAGGCAGAAGGGGAGAGATCTCTGCTCCTGCATTTCGCTGCAGCTTCCACAGTTACCTGATGGCTGACCCTTCCCATGCCTGTGGCAGACTCTGGGAAGGCTGCATGAGGCATCATGATCTCGTTAATTATCCCCAGCTTTTCACTTGCAAAGCCAAACACCAGGCTGTGCTGCTGAATGCAGAGAGAAGAGCCCATCAGAGAGGTTGGTCCTGGCACTGCTGTCATGCTGCTGCCCCCCTCCTGCTTTAATAACACACAATAATTCCAGCAAATAGTCGGTTTGAATCAAGGTTGCTCTGCCACAACCTCAAAAGCTTTCTGTAGTGCAGCCTCTGCTGTCTTTAAATTTGCAGAAGACTGTGATTTAGCCACCAACTCTGACTGCAGGGACCTGGGTCCCTTTGCAAACAGCAGAGGCGTGACTTTGCCTTGGCTTTTGTCTGCCCTTCCAGAAAAGCGGTGATCGGCAGCTGCCTGCCCTAGAGCAAAGCGATTGTCCCTGCCCTGGCTGCAGCAGGACAGAAGAGGGCCAAAGCCAAAGATACCCATCTCCTAGGTTTCCTTATCCCATGAAACTGTGGATGAGTCTGCAGCAGTGCCCCTGAGGCTGCCTGCATGGTGTGTGTGTAGAAGGAAGAGGAACTGCTCCTTCCCCCCCAGCCTCCAGAAGTGAGGAGCCCATGGGTGACATCCAAGCTGTCTGTGAAAGGTGCCCAAAGACAAGCCAAGCTGTTGACCAAGCCCCAGCTCACCGCAGAGGTCACATATCACTCTTGCAAGCCTTCAGGCTTTGCAAGCAAAAAGAAACAGAGCTGTGAGTAAGGAAAGAGCAGGACCTTCTCCTGGGTTTTCAGGGAGGGGGACGCTCCAACTAACCCATGTTCCTTGAAATCTTAATTATGCCTCCACTCAAAGTACAGACTTCAAACTTGCTGGCTGGTCTCCTGGGTGGGTGAACACGTTGTCATGTGTTCACAGTCAGGAGATGAAGGGGTTTATAGTTGTATTGGTTCTTCACTGAAGTAGAGTGAAGGGTGGGATAAGCCTATAAAATGTCCTTCAGGGAACTGAGATGTCTGAGGATTTTCTGTCTCTGCTTGGAGTAAACTCATCTTTTACAGATGAAGAGATGTAGTGGCAGGTAAATAAAGGAGAGACCTTGAAGGCAAGGACGTTTATAGCATTAGTTATAGCACATATGGCCCAATCCTCCTTAATCAGAAGCTGGAGCCAGCAGGTTGATGCTGATTTATGACTGCAGTGGCTCTGCCCCACATTCTGCACTACTTTGAGAGGTTTAACTTTTAATATACTTTTGAAAACTTTGATTGACTTTCAGATGCACCCTTGGTGCCCCCACCTTCTAAAAATAATGGGAAATCACTTAACGTGCAAGTAAACTATATTATCTCTTGGTTCAGAGCTTGCTGCCTCACCTGCCTCAGCAGAACCTCTGTAAACCTCTATTTTTCTTTTTAAAATTATTTTCTGATGCCACTCATATTTCCTCACTCCTCCTTGGTGTTATATATTCTGGGTCCTGCTCGGTGCTATACAGGGTCTTTTCTCCTAATGTTTCTACTGCTGCCAATAAAGCTGGTCACCAGGAGCCAGCACGCACCGCTCCTCTGGTCTTCCTGGCACAGGTCATGTTGTGATGGGGAAACCAGGGGTGAAAAGAGAGTTAGATGGTGATTTTTGAGGTCTGTCTCTTTGCCTGTGTGAGCCTTGCACCACTGTGTCCTCTCTGACCTAGATTTCCATGCTGTCCTTGGGCATTAGATTTGATCCTGATTTGTGATGGGTAATGTCTTGTCTTCAGACTTTTATTTCTTGGCTCCCTTGACCTCACACTTCCCACCCCACTGACAGTTTTATGCGGGTGTAACTCCAGTGCCTTTGGTGAGGTTGGTCCTGATTTACCCCAGCCCTCAGTGCCTGACAGCTGGGTTTTTTTCCCCTGAATTGCTGTGCCTGACACATCGCTGTAGGTGTTATGCATTGTCACAAAATTAATTTTCCTCTCGAGAGCCCTCAGTGATTTCAGCTGAACTTCATTGCAATTGTTGCTCTGTCTCCCTGGAAGATTCATGCTGCTGGGGTAGCTTTGACCTTGGGGGATGGGGAGTTAAGCCCAACTGTGAGACAACCCCTTCTTCCTTTTTCTCGTTTTTTAATAGCTAGATTTCTGTGAGATGTTGCTCAGATATGAGTGTGTGTTGGGTTTGGGGGTGGGGAGGAAGGGGGCCTTTTCTTGGGATTGGGGGAAAGGCCATCTTGTGAGAGTGAAAAGCTTCCCTAGCTCCAAGGTGGAAACCCCCCATCCCAGGCTGGGCCAGTAAGCACTAGAGAAACGCCTCTGTGAATCTGTATGGGTGAGGGGAAGGACTGTCCTGAAAAGAAGAAGGTAGAGAGAACCTGGAGGAGAGACCATTGACCTGAACAAAAGCTGACCATCGGCCAAAACAAAGGACAGACAGAGAGCTTTGTTGCCATAGGAAGTACAAAGACCCACACCCAGGAGTAGGAGATGACAAAGGAGGTCCCTGCAGCCCATGGAGATTCAATGGTGGAGCAGAGACCCACGTGTAGGTCATGGAGGACCCCATGATGGAGCAGAGAAGCTGAGCCTGAGGGCAAGTGTGATGGAATTGGGACCCTGAGCGTCTCTTGCTGTCAGAGCGGGGATGGACCCCCAGAGTGGGGGGGTGAGTCTGCAGCCCATGGGTGTCCCCATGCCAGAGCCAGGAGCTGAGCCCAAAGATGTCCATGACTCCATGGGAAGCTCACTTTGGAACATCTTGTTCCTGGGCTTCCATTCTGGGAAGAGCAGCAGAAATGAACTGACTGAACCCCCATTCCCTGTCCCATGTGCTGCTGGGGAGGGAAGGTAGAGAAAAGAGGAGCAAAGTGATTTGAGCCCAGGAAGAAGGGAGGGGTGGGGGAAGGTGTTGTGAGATGTGACTTACATCTAGTTAGATGAGTGGCAACAAATTAAATTTATTTTTACTCCCCAAGTTGAGTCTATTTTGCCCACAACCATAACTGGTGAGTGAGCCATCCCTGTCCTTCATTCCTGATCCTGTGCCCCCTTTGTTGTGTCTCACATCCCATCTCACCGGGTTGGGGGAATGAGTGCAGGACCACATGGTCCCACTGTGGGTCAAACCACCACAGAGTGGCATGGAGAAAACTCAGCAGTCACTCCCAAAGGATAACAGTCTAATACCCAAAGACTGATATTTCGGCAGAAGCCCTTCTCCAACGCTGGCTTTTACCTCCCTGATGCCAAGCCCTGCCTCCCTGGGCATGGAAGAGCCTGGAGCTGTAGGGCAATGATTTCTGTCCTGGGTTTATCACAGCATCCAGAGCAGCTAGCATTGGTGTTTCTCTCTTTTCCAGGCTGAGTTTGAAACTTCAGCTCCACAGTTGTGTACAGGCTGACAGCAGTTGTGGAAAGCTGAATTTCTATGTAACTTGGACCCAGAAAAGGTGGGGCTGGGTGTGCAGGAGGTGCCTGTGGCAGTGTCCTGGACAGAAGAGGGTATTTGTTTCTGCAGTGGGTGTTAAAAGACAACCTGGTCTGAGTTTGGAGAGTGACTGACTGCTTTGTAGCAGTCTAGGGATAAAAGTAGTGAATAGCTGAATTTCCTAAATCATGTTTGAAATTATATTTAGATATTTTAGAACTTAAAGACAAATGAGACTTAGCCAAACACATCCAGATTCTGTGAGGTATTTTGGTGTCCAGTGCTCTACAGGAAGTTGGGCCTCACTTCTAGTCATTTGAAAAGCATTATTTAGGTGCTAATTCACTTGGTGCTTGGAGCACTTTTGTCATGGGACTCGGTGGAGTTTAGTCATTCCAGGGGAAATGTGACTGCAGTGAAATAAGAATGAATTATTATCATAAGTGAGGTTTAATTATCCTTAGCAAAGTGCATTTGATAGCATTGTAGGCAGTACCTTAGTGTCACTGAACCCTACTGACCAGTCATGTTACTTCTATCACAGCAGTGAAAACCTGCTGTCTTCCTCAACCAGATTTTTATTAAAACTTACTAAATTATATTTGTATCCTTTTCTGATCATTATGAAGATCTGCTGCAGCTGCACTTCTGGCAGGAGCCTTTGCAACTTCGTACATGTTTTAAAGCATGCCTGTGCTCCTCTCGAGGGTCTTTTTTTATAATGTTCCTGCTTTTTATGCTGTCTAGAGCACTGAGGAGATCTGTCACAGCCTTTATTCCAGGGTGTTACTGCCAGGTCAAATTGGAGCTCTCAGACCATTTATTGAAGCAGAAAGCCTGTAGGGCATGTGGGGGTGGGAACTGCTGAATCACTTACTATGGGCTCACTTTGCACACCAGCTGGTTGGCTTTGGGGGACCTGCTGAGCATCTCCTGTTAGCTGCTGTGAGCTCTGTGGATGTCCATGGCAGCTGAGGATATTCAGCACCACCAAACCAAGTCCCACTCCTCTGTTTGACTTGGCTTAGTCTGGGGTGCATCATGACCCCCACGGTGCCTGTTCAGCAGCAGCAGAAAGGTGGACCCTGGTATCTTTTTGGAGCAGTGTTGGCAGGGAGACAATAGCTGTTGTGGTGCAGAGTCTGCAACAATAATAAAAACAAGATGCTCTTAATAGCCTGCTGGGATGATGGTGCCGGCAGTGCCGTGCATCCTGTGTTCCCCAGAGTGGATCTGTCTTAATCTTATTAAAAGCTCATCAATCTTTCCTACACATCCCTCCTGCAGACGGGGCTGTAGCACTCAGCAGCTGAGCCAGGGCCTGATCCGTGTCTGCCCAGTTTTTGGAAGAAACCAGAAGTCAGCTTGAGCAACAAAAGAAACCCCCAGGCAGGGTCTTGGGAAGCCACAGGGAAGGACCATGCTTCTGTGTAACATGATGGTGACCTGACACCAGCTGCTGGGGAGAGTGTCTCAACCACACAGCCCCCAAACTGAACCTCCCAAAAATGTTAGGGCTTCCAGGGCTTGGATCCTGAAAGCAATTTGTCCCTCTTCTCCAGCCTGTGTACTTACTAGGAGATGGTGAGTTGCTAAAGGATGCTCATCCTCAACAGCCAAGGTTTTCTGGGGGCTGGGATCCCAGCTAACCCCCGCCAGTCCCATAGATTTAGCACATGGAGGACAGAAATGGGGGAGCCCTGGAGCTGGAAGCTGCAAGGTCTGCTTACACTAGACAGCTAAAGTGCTGGGGCTAGAGGCTGTAGTAACTCATATCCTCTGAAAATTGCCCCAGAGGAGGGGTTTTGCACGCATCAAAACACATCATTAACCTGTTTGAGTTTAGCACTTGCTTTCCATCTCGAGCAGGATGAATCAGAAGTCACTCCAGTGAAGTCGATGGAGTAACCAGAGTGTAAAGAGAATTAAGCCTGTTTTTTCCACCCTGTCCTTTTGCCTTCCTACCCATGCAGGAGACAGCACCTGCCTCTCTGCATGGCAGTGTTTCTTCTGGCTGCTGTGGGATCTCAAGGGGAAGGATAAATAATTTGCACAGCTGATGCACTGACTCACTCCTGTCCCCAGGAGCTAAGGCACAGAGCTGTCAGCTGCTCTGAGACAGCGGGAAGCAGCCTGCTTGCTGCTCTGAGTTTCCCCAACACATTCAGGACCCAGGCAGAGAACCAGACGGAAATAATAATAATAGAATAGGAGCATGTATCCTTCTGGTACCTCCAGTTTTCTTACAGATCTATTGTGCAAATAAAAACCAAAATTCCTTTCAGAGCATGGCCGTTCATGTTCTGCAAGTGCCGTGACTTGCAGTGTTACATCTTTCCTGCAGTCAGGACCAGGAGAGTTCTGGAGGAAAAGAAGTTGCTAACCTGTAAATACAAATCCTGAGATAAAACAAAGAGCACCATCTCCTGGCAGCTGGGAAGAGCTGGTCCTGCTGCCTGGCATCCACGTCTAGTGCAGTTCTCTTGCAAGCAGCTTGCTGCTCTCTGCATCCAACCTACAGCATCTGGAGGTGGGCTAGCTGAGGGCTGGCAGCTGGCTCTGCCTGCTGAGAAAGGCTAATCCAGGGGAGACTGAGAGCTGATTTAGTGGGGTTATCCCCAGCCCAGTGATGCCTGCATTTGGTGTAAAGGGTCTCAGAAGTTTGGGTTTCAAGCTCCACTTGAGTTGACACACAAATGGTGAAGTACTTTTGAGGTTTGCATGGATGTTGAAGATGTTGAGATTGGTTATGAGGAAGAATTTCTTTCCTGAAAGTGTTCTCGGGCATTGGAAGGGGTTGCCCAGGGCAGTGGTGGAGTCCCCATCCTTGGAAGGATGGAAGAGTCGTGTAGACACAGTGCTGAGGGACATGGGTTAGTTGGGGACTTGTCAGTGTTGGGTTAATGATTTGGCTTGATGATCTTAAAGGTCTTTTCCAATCTAGGCAATTCTGGGATTCTGTGTCTTGGTTTATAAAGCTCATGGAGAAAGGTCTTGTAAAATTGAGAGCATGGCTCCCAAGTGATACACTCAAGTATCCCATGGGGTACCCAGCCTACTTTGAAGCGCTGTGTGATTTGGCGTGGGGCTGAGAGGTGTCTCTGCCACTTGTGCAAGCTGCCCTTGCCACTGCTGGGAGTGCTACCAGCAAAGGATGTTTAGAAATCTGTGGAGCTTTCTGGAGGTTTGAGTTGGACTTGAAATCAAGCAGAGACAAATAAATAGCTTAGTCTTGTTCTAAGAAGACAGGGTGTGCTTTGAATTTAGAGATAGACTTGGGACTGCTGGTCCATGTGGGTACTGTAATGAGATGTGGAAAAGTGATAAACTTGGGTAACTGAGTTAGGGGACTAAAAAGAAACAATGAGGCATCATGTATCAGGGTCAAAAGAACATGAAAAAGTATCTTTTTTCTTCTTTTTTAAGGATAGGTTAGGAATAAAAATAATCCAAGGTCAAGCACAGGCTTGTTGCTAGTGGCTGATGGCAAAACTGTAAATCTGCTACAGAAGAGAGGTCTGTTTAATAACTACTTTTGTTGTGGATTTGGAAGAAAGCAGGAAGAGGCACCTATCTGATGGTCATGGATGAACACTAAAAGTGAAGGAGAGGCTGGGACGTAAGCTGTGGATGTGCAGCTGGGAAACAAGGTCTGTGCTGGTCATCAGATTTGATGCTGGGCTGTGGTTTAATCTCCAGATACAGATGTTCAGGTGGTGGCAAGGTCTGGGCTATGGGACTCTCCTGAATCACTGCCAGGTGCAATGATGGCTCCTTGGATTTAGACAGTCAATCTTGCTATGAAATCAGCCTTTCTAGAGGAGAGGGTCATTATAAAATAAAAGGCTTGGGAAAGTGCTCAACCACCTCACTGAGCCTTTAAGACAACATAAGATATTTTTTTAAGAGCTGGGCTTTAGTGAGTGCTGAAGGGAAGTCACTGCATAGCCCTGAGCTCTGCAGTGCCTTCAGGGGTTGTGGATCAGAGCAAAGTCACTGTGCTGGAAAATGCTTGTCAATTGTCATTTTGGCTGCTTTGTCATCTGGATTCTCTGGATGACACCTAAAGGGTACTGGGACCTGGGAGTGACGTGTGGCCTGAGAGACCCTCTAGCATCATTTGGGGCCAGTCAAATGAGTACTCTGCTTATTTACAAGACTTTGCTTGTTATTATCTCTAGCCCACAAATTACCAAAGGTCAGGGACTCTCCAGACAGGACAAAGTGGACCTTGTTGTCAGGAGGCTGTGATCTGCATGGACACAGGAGAGAGGTGGGGAGATCCTGTTCCTGTGAGCTAGCAGTCCTGCAGCACTGGGGTAGCCAGTAACAGCTCCTGATGCTCAATATCCAAAGCAAAACTCAGAGCCAACTATTTAAAAGACTTACAGGAATTTGCTGGAAGCAGCTTGCTCATGCTATTCTGCTTTTGTCTGAAAAGGTCGCTGAAACCTTGATTCCTCCAGTTGCAACCAAAGATCCTTTTCTCAATGTAGCTTCAGGCTGTAAAAATAACATCATCTAATTAAAGATTAGTTCCCCCTCTCCTCTGCTGAAAAATTAATAATTCTGACCGAATCACTGACACACAATAAATACTGACCCCCATGTTGTGGGGTTGGCAGCTGTTCTGTAGAGCTGAAATTTCACATCCTTCTGTGTCTGTCTGTGTCACTGAAAGTCACCAGAGTTGCACGTGAAGATTGAGAAAGGCAAGTTTACATGGAAACTGGTTATTTTATTGAAAATTGGATCCAATATTCTGAAGTAATAATTTTTAAGAAGACTGAACATTATCTAAATGGGGGAAAAAAAATAGTTTTATTTAAATTAGCCCTTTCTTGTGTGTTATCGTCAGCTAACTTTTTGTTTCCTCTTTGGGTGTGCTGCAGCAGTTCAGCTTGCATTGATCCAAACTGGGCTTCAGCTGCATTTCTTAAATTAAGAGTTACTCTGTGTGGAGCCAATGATTTCTAAATTATTTCCTGTGTCAATTGCTAAATAGCTCTAAATCCAGCGCTGTAAGAGAGGGTTTCTGGAGCATTCACTTATTTATTCTGAGGAAACAAAACAGTCATTTTCAATTTTATTTTTTTTTCTTTACCGTTGATGAAAACACATGTAACTTGCTGAGCATCTCAGCTGTGCTCCAAATGATTGAATCAGATCTATTACTTCTTAGCTGGTCGCAGGAATTGAAATTATTTCCTGAAAGCTCATATTACAAGAAAGCACGACTGCTGCTCTCTGCACTGAATAGCTCTGCTTTACCTGAATTGGCAGGCGAGTTTTTGGGGACATTTGAGGGGAAAACCAGATTAAAAAACAAAACAAAACAAACCCAACCCTTTGTAACAAGGGTAAATTCAGACCTGATGCTGCCATCCGTTACCAGTGCTATTCAAGGCTTCTCCTTCCCACGGATATTGAACTAAATAAACTTAAAAGTCAGAGAGGGCACTGCTTAATCACCAGGCTCTGAATGCACCATTCTTCAGCAAAAACCTGCTCAGCTATTAGAGGTTTCCATGTCTTTAATAGCCAGCCTAATAGCTGATAGATTCACACTTCCCAAAGAAGAGGCAGTTTTATGGATGGCTTTAAATCATTCCCTGTGGAAATAGAGACTTGCATTAAATCCTAGTAATTAGGCAATTTCAACTGTCTTCAGTGCTTTTGACTTCTGTGGTTTCCTTGAGAGCTGTGAACCCTCTCCATGCTCACACATGTGCATGGAGATGCTCACACACCCTTTAACTCTTTGTCTTCCTCCTGAACCCCAGTATGAAATGTGTTTTCTGGTTTCATCGTTATTTGCAAAACTGCTGCAGGAAAAAAAATAAAAGGTTTATGATCGACAGTGAGTCCATTTTAAGTCGGTTTTTGTGTTAACAGCTGCTACAGCATTGGCTTTGCACTGTTTGAAAATGTGATGTTTCTATCAATTATTATTTCAGGGTTATTTTTTTCTTTCTGTTGCTGAATAACATAAAGAATAGGATGATATTGTCCCAGGCTCTTTATCACAGTGGCTCTCCTGCGAGCTCTCTTGGCTTGCTATAACTCCTGCTATGAAGCACCTGACACAAATGCATTAGAAACCTTTCATTCCTCTATTGATCAGCCTTACTAAAAGTGCTGTGAATGCATGTGCATCTGGCTCACATGTACTGTGGCCAAAGCAGAAATGAAAGCTGCAAACAGCACCCATGGATACTGGTTTGAAGGTGACTTCAATCTCCTTTGACTGTGTATATTCTCCCTCTTTACTAGAGATGTTTTTAGCAATGATTTTTGCTCACTGATGATGTTGTGATTGTGCAGAAAGTGTTGCCTGGCCATCTTGAGCTAGTCCAAAGCCACTCAGAATCAATGAGATTTTTCCAGTGAATTCAGTGGACTTTGCCTCAGGCCCAGCCAGTGCTGAGGAACCATCTAATGAAAGAGCAGCCCTGAAACCCCATGATTTAAACAGCCACTCACCCAGCACAAATAGTAAATTACAAACAGCAGATACTGGCAGCAACAGGCAGGAATAGTCTGTAGTCAGCAATTCACAGCCTGAAATATGTTGGCATAAACAATGCACCAGATAATTCCAGCTAACCAACACATTTGTGAAAATCCAAGCCTGTTTATGGATAATTTTCAAAAAGGCAAGTTCAGCAAGAAAAATATTTGCAAGAAAAACAGCCTATCCCTTTTTGCTTACTGATCATTTAGAAATGTTTTTTGGGCCTGAGCTGTCTTTGTGAGGCATTGGATGACCTCAGGTAGGACCTGATGTGGGTGCTGGGCAGCCCAGTTTAGCCCTTATTCTGCTTTGCTTTCCCTGCAGTTTTCTGTTTAGGCTCCATTCTCACGTACCTTTGCTGATGAGACTGAATCATTTGAAGCAATTAGGATGAAAGCTGCCTGCAGTGAGTTGTGAAAGGATCTTGCAGCCCTGAGTGAGCTGGTAGAAAAATAGAAGATGAAATTTACAGTAGGTAAATGTAGAGTTATATACAGAGAGGGGGAAAAAAGTCTGAAATTCACATGCGTAGGAAAAAATCTCCCCAGTGACCCTCACCATGCTAAACCAAGATCTTGATCATAAATACATCTATGAAAAGTTCAGTGCAGTGCTCTGCAGCAGTGAGAAGAACAAACTGAAGGTTGGGAATGACTGGAAATTATCATCATAATTTTTCACCTACTGGCCACAACACCCTTTGCTCTGTGCTTCCATATGGCAAAGGCAGCTGCTCTGACCCACACGTGGGCTCTCGGGGCATGGGGATGGGGCTGCTGTCAGCATCATGGGTGTGGGAGCAGATGAGGGTTGAGGGCTGGCAGGGGACCAGCAGCACCTGAAGTCAGCCAGGATGGACACATAGGAGCAGGTGGTGTAGGTAGGCTGAAAAGCCAGGTGTGGCATTTTGGGGTTGCTTTTCCTTTTTGTTACCTGATTTCCTGGTGTAAAAGGAGGAGTCTGCCATTCCTACCCCAAAGGTGGCCTGGGGAAGAGAAGTTGCTTGCAAGTCATCATAGCATCATGCAAAAATGTCGGTAAGGGGAACGGTCATTGCCTTTGTGCAGGACTTGGGTTGTGCCTGTCAAACCCAACAAGGCTGTGCAGTAATATAAAGCCTGCAGCTATGCACTGCACAGTGTCAAGGGGAGGGGAAATAAATTGCTTCAGGGCTCACTAAATGAGCTGCATGTGTCTAATACATGGAGGGCTGTGGGGAAAAAAATAGTTGTGATGGTATTTAGAGATGATATCACTACATATTGGCAAGGAGACAGAAAATAACCAAATACAAGTATCTCAGGAGCTTTCATGCTGACATTTCCCAGCTTCTGGCTTTGCAGCTGCAGCAACATGTCTTTAATACTGCTGTTACGTTTGCATTAATTGTGGTAGCCCAGGACATGGCACACATGGAGCAGGTAGGAGCCCCACGTCCCTTGCAGTGTGATGAGCAGAGGCTGGAGAAAGCCGGGCAGCCTCTGTGATACAGCGTGGATCAGAGCACAGGCAGTTAACAGGCTCCCACCCTCCTGTGGGCACCGGCTTCTACAGACACTGGCTTTGTTCCTCTGCACCCCCTTCCCTCTGCACCTAGAAAAATGTGTCTCCCCACCTCCCTCATGGGGGATCTCACTGTTCCCATGTCGAGCTGTGCTTTGTGTTAATGCTGCAAATAGAGAGTGGCCATTGTTTGTAATTTAATTAGTGTCATCCCCAGGAACTTAAAGCACAACAGAGGGAATTGGAGGCAGTGTATGAAAATGATGCATCGGGGGAGCGGGTAGAGGTTTAACCACTTTCATGCTGGCATGTGTTGTAAATGGTACACACAGGATACAGCTTTCTGGAAGTATGGAAATTGCCAAATGAGGATGTTTAGTCCCTGCCCTGGTGTTTCACAAATTTAGGGTGGCTAGTCTTAGAAGAGAAAATGAAACCTAAAGCTGCCTACCAACTTTCCATCTCAATTTCTGTCCTGCAGAATTTTTTTTCTTAATGAAAAGTTTCCCTAGGGTGAAACTCCTCCATTTATCCATACTAAAAAAAATTAAAAATTTTTCTCAGGATTGTTTTTGTCTTGAACATTAGTTATTTTTTAAAAGGATATTAGGTGGTGAGCCCCTGCGTCAGATTGTGAGGGAAGTTTTGGGATTGTGATTGCTGGATATTTTTATGCGCAGGCTGGGCAAACATTGGCCAGGAACTCTTAGAAGCTGTCATCAGGATAGTTACAGCTATTTTAAGATCCAACAGCAGCTAGAAGCTGGTCTGACAGATGTGCCACTATGTTGCCCAAAGGTTTGGTAAGAGACAGTCCCAAAGAGCTTGCAAGCAAAGCCAAGCCTGGTGCACAAACCGAATCTAAAGTCAGCGGGATGTCAGTACAGCTTTGCAGAAAGATTGATGCAGGCAGGCACTTGTCTCTTCACTGAGCATCATTTTTGTGTCTTCACTGTAGGTGTCACAGCCTCATCACACCTCTTTGACTACGGCTCCACTGCCAACGGGGGTGACAGCTCCTTCTACACTTCTCTGATCTCGGATGTCCACTACACCACCCCGCGGGACTCCACCTACTTCACGGGCATTTATCAGCAGGAGAACAGCCCCATTCCCTGTTCGGGCAGCACGGAGGGGTTTAACACGCTGGGGCATCCTGTTCAAGATGTGACTGGGTTTGAGTCCCGTGGCTTGTTTAGCTCGGATTCGGGAATAGAGATGACTCCTGCAGAGTCTATTGAAGTTGATAAAACCTTAGCAGATCCCATGAAAGTAGAAGCCTATAAATACATGGACATAAGTAGATCAGAAGAAATAAAATACCAAGAAAAACATAGCTCTGACTCAGAAGATGAGAGCCCAGGCCTTATCAATAAGGACCAGGGAATACCCAACAGGTCAAGCCACACTGCTGAACCCCAGCAGACAGCTTCAGAGAGCATGAAGGCAGCCAAAGAGCAAGACCCACTTGAAGACACAAGGTCTGGAGATCAGCACAGTGACTCTGTAGTTACAGCCCCTGTCAAGATCACACTCACAGAGATAAAAAGTGCCAGTGAAGCTGCTAGCAAAGAGTCGAGCCCAATTCAGCCCGAGACCGGCCTGAAGCTGAGCTGTGAGGTGGTACCAACAGTGACAGTGTCGGAGCCAGAAGATGACAGCCCAGGGTCTGTCACACCACCATCCTCTGGCACAGGTAATTCTGGTGCATGGCACTGGTTTGGTGTTTTTTTGTATTCAGAGAGTGCTGCAATTGTGGTCATGCACATTGGAGAATTACTATGGGTTTGTGGGTGGGTCTTAGGGGTGTGAGCAGACAATGGGTCTCCATGGCTGGAGGTGTTTGTGCTCTGTTCAGGCACCACTTTGCATTGCACAACAGAAGGGGGATGTGAAGCGTGCTGCCCCATCACTAACACACTGCTCAGGATGGGCTGCCCTGTCTGTATGAAAAGAGGGGAAGACAGGGCTGGGGATCCCCAGAAATAAATTACTGGGAGCTGCTCAGGAGCATGGCTGGGGTCAGATCCAGGCTTGCTGAGCCCAGTTCCCACAAAGATCTCTCCTCAAGGGGAAGTTGTGAGCTGGTACTGTTAGCCAGGAGACAGTTTGGGCTGGATCTTGGTGATTTTGAAGTATCTCGGTTATGCACCCTGGAAGAAATCAGATGTGTGGGACCAGGTTGCTGCAAAAGGCTGGGTTCATTTTTTATTTATTTATTTTTTTTAATTTGAATGGGTGTTTTAACACTTCTTTAGTTGTACAGGGAATAAGGTTAAATTGTTAAAAATAAGTGCTATTTTCCAGTGAAATGGCTGCTTTTAGAAATTGCTGAGGAAGGAAATTCTTTCTCCTCATTTACAAAGGGAGGGACAAAGGGCTACTCTCTTTTAAAGGCTCTTGATTTCTGGTTTTGGGGGGGGAAAGCACCAAAATCCCACATTTATACATTTTCTTATTGTCTGATTATATCTATTCTTAACTTTCTCTATTATACACTGCTAAAATATGGAAGTAGTATAGTGTTTTATAAAGGAATAAAATTCTGTGACAAGAAACAGAATTTTCAGGCTTAAAATTAAATTTCAACATCCTGAATCAAAAGCCTTTGACAATGAACATTTGGCATTTGACAATGAACATCCTCAAGCTGAAATTTCCATTGCTTTGATGACATCTAGAAGCATTTAAAAATCAACTGGAATTTCCTTAAAATGGCAGTCTGGTATTTCCACCTACACTAATACCTACCCTTAGAGAAATACATAGTTCCCATCCAAAACTGAGTGTGCATTTGTACACTTTCACACAAAAAACAGAGATGGAAAGAGTCCCCTGCAGTTGTGAATTTATCCTGTCTGCATCAGCAAGAAACTTTAGAAAATAAATAGACTTTAGAGTCTCATTTTTCTTCTTTTATTTGACTGCATGACACCACATGCTACTTCTGAGCCATGCTGGTTTTTATCGATTTACACTTTTTTGCACTACAAGGTAATTAAGAACTTCAGGCACTAATTGCTATTTATTCAGTCCTTGGCGACTGTTCAAGGCTGGATCTATGACACTTGATAACTGTATCCCCTCGTAACAGCTGAATAGTGCACGGCTGAGCCTCATGCTCCTGCCTTACTGGGAGGCACTGGTGTGGCTGGTGTGACTGCCAGCAGAGAAACGTTCCTCTCCGTGGGCAAAGCTGATTGCTAGTGCTGCTTCAACAGCCCTGGGAGGTCCCTCCACCTTGCACTGGGGTGCTGGAAAGCCAGAAGCACTGCTTATCTATCACGTTAAGGTATCTTCCTTTTGGGGCTGGCTCCTACAGGGCATTTTCTCTGGATTTTCCCCCATTCCCACAGTCAGGACGTGCTGCACCCAGACTCCACATCCATAAAGAAGGAAGAAATGTAAAACCTGCCCTCGTTATTTCTACCCAGTGACCCAGCAAAGTCGTTGCTCCTAGATACCTCTCAAGCATCCTGGCAAAGCCCACAGTTTCCCCCCTGCCTGGATCAGAACTTTTGAAAACACTTAGTTTTGGGGTTTTTTTTTAATTCCTGGCCATCATCTTTCTGGGGAAAGCAGCCGTGCTCTGTTCATACGCTGCACTGGCGCTGAAAGGCGCTGGGTATTCATACGCCTCCCCGTGCCAGCGGTAACTGTGACACCCTGCTGCTCTCCACAAAGGCTTTTTTATTCGCAAGGTAAATGCTGTGGCTGAGAGTTAGGGGCTGCCAGCATGGGCAGGAGCGGGGAGAAGCCGAGGGACGGGGCGTTGCTGTGCTACAAGGGCTGGCAGCCCCACGGCTGTTTGGACACGTGCCGGGTTAAGTCATAGCTCGGGGAGCAGACGCTTGCATGCGGTAACGCGGGAGAGTGGTGCAGCTCTTCCTGCAGTCAGAGGAAGAGGATGCGCAGGCTCCTGCTCAGCGTGGCCCATGCAACAGAAACTTCCCAGCAATCAGACCAAAAAATGTGTCACAACAAGTCCCAAACACCTTAATCCTGGCTGCAGCCATGCCCTGGGTTGCAGAAGGACTTTCTCAAGCGAGAGGGATGTGTTAGAAAAGAGCTGTTTTGTCAGAGGAGCTGCAGACATGCCAGCAATATTTGCTCAAGACGATGCCAGTGACGTGTGTTGGCAGACAAACAAATCAAAACTGCTTGGAGGAGGGTGTGGAGGTCGTTTTTCTTGCCTGTTTCCCATCAGAATGTCATGGCTCGGGTTCTATCATTAAAATCTTCCCCTTTTACCTGATTCATCTTGGCGATCAGGAAAAAATTACCTATGTTATTGCCATGAGCAATTAAGTTGGGAAATAGCCAGAAATACTGATTTTTGTCCCAGGTCACATCTGATACGATCTCTTTTCCACCCTCTATTGCAGAGGAGCTTCCAGAGGTGGCTGGTGCAGCTGGGTGGGCTCAGGGGACTGATGCCGATGGCTGTACCCAAAGCAGGGCTGGGCTGAAGGCAAATACCCACTGGGAGTGGGTGTAGGTCAGCTTGGGGCTCCCCACATCTGCAACCGAGGGGCTGGAAACCTTTCCCTGTTCTGCTGTGGTCCCCAGACATATGGATGCAGACAATATCCTGCCATGGGCCTCTTTACCAACATCAAGAGGAGGAAACTGAGTGACCTGTTTTCCTGATGGCTTTCTTGAACCCTCACCACCTGCAGTGCCTCTTAGTGACTCCTGTCACGTTAATAATGATATAAAATCAGTGAATGACCACTCAAGCGTCCAGAGGACAAACTTCTGTGTGTGCTTGATGGCTGTTCCAACGTGACTGGGGAATTCAGCTTTTTTTTTTTTCCCCCAAAAAGGGAGGGTCCTGCATGTGGATGGTAATGATCTCTGGGTCAGGGAAGTGCAAGGTAGAAACTGGTGATGAAGAGGCGGCCGTGGCCAGGTGCCAGCAGGGGATCGGATGCAAACTGCTGCCATGGAGTAGTGTCCAGTTCTGGGACCCCCAACACCAGAAGGACATGGACCTACTGGAGCAGGTCTGGAGGAGGTCACGAGGATGATCCAAGGGCTGGAGCACCTCTGCTGTGAGGACAGGCTGAGAGAGTTGGGGCTGTTCAGCCTGGAGAAGAGAAGGCTCCAGGGAGAGCTTCTAGTGGCCTTCCAGTACCTGAAGGGGCTCCAGAAAGACTGAGGAGGGACTTTTGACAAGGACAGGGAGTGACGGAACAAGGGGTGATGGCTTTAAACGGGAAAAGGGGAGATTGAGACAAGATCTGAGGAGGAAATTCTTTCCTGTGAGGGTGGTGAGACACTGGAAGAGGTTGCCCAGAGAAGTTGTGGATGCCCTCTCCTTGGAATCATGAAGAGGAGACTGAGAGATCTCATTGCAGTCTAGAACTTCCTCACAAGGGGAAGAGGAGGGGCAGGCGCCAATCTCTTTTCTCTGGTGACCAACAATAGGACCAGAGGAAATGGCAGGAAGATGTGGCAGGGGAGGGTGAGGTTGGCTATGAGGGAAAAGTTCTTGAGGCAGAGGGTGGTGGAGCACTGGAACAGGCTCCCCAGGGAGGTGGTCATGGCACCAAGCCTGACAACATTCAAAAAGCATTTGGATAATGTTCTCGGACACATGGACTTAATCTTGGGATTGTCCTGTACAAGAGTTGGACTCGATGATCCTTGTGTGTCCCTTTCAACTCACAACATTCTATGATTCTAAGGCCAGGTTGGATGAGGCTTTGAGCAACCTGGTCTAGTGGAAGGTGTCCCTGCTGATGGCAGAGGAGTTGGAACTGGATGAGCTTTCAGGTCCCTTCCAATCCAAACCAGTCTGTGATTCTATGATCTCCCTTGGCACAGATGGGCTCAGGTGGCCTGGCTGGCCTTGCTGCTGCTGCACCAGGTGCTGTCTGGGTTTGAGGCTGGCTGATGCTCTGTGAATGATCAAGTGAAGCCTGTTCCCCATGCAGGAACTCAAGACGGTTGCTGATGCACCTCATGCTGCCTCTGTCGCCTCTTACTGTGAACACTCTGCATGCAATTTTACTTTCTTTGTTGTTTCTTTACAAAATCCCACGTGGTAAAGTCGTACCCAGCGAGGCAGAACTGGTGAGAAGTCTGGTGCTGGGTTCCTTTCTAGTGTAGGATGTGGGCTCCTTGCTAATCCTGGGTGACAAACCAGGCTTTTAAACTACTCATTTTCACTCTCTGAGTGTGTCTTCTTCCAGTGTGACTCAGAAAATGCAGAGAAGTATCTTTGTTTCCATTTTTGGGTGACAACGTGGTCACTCATTATTTTGGTTGATGTAGTTCTTAATGATACAAAGAATTACAGTAAAAAAGTAAGTTTCATTCTAGGACCCAACTGAGACAAAAGCAAACAGAATTCACTGCTATTCACCACCCTACAAGGAAAAAAAAAATCTGAGGAAGGTTTGTGACCTGGAATTTTTCACACCTGATAGTTAAAATTTGACAAAACTACTAGTAACTACACATGGGTTGTTTATGATGGGAGGTGCCAGAAACCCACCAGCCCCATGTGCATGTTTGTCCCCAGAATAGATACATATCTGTCGGTGACAGTCAGACACTGTCATGTGTGACCTGAGACCACGTTCCTCATGACTGGTGATTTTCCTGGTGAAAACCAGATTAGTGAACCACTGGCCAAGCAGTGACCAGCACTGCCTTGTGCCTCATCTTTTTCCTCAGTAAATGATGTTAATGATACTTCTTTTATAACAAGCATGTGCATGGGAAGTGCCCTGGGAGGACAAGCTGTTATTACTGTTAGTCATCCCAGACGGGGAGACTTTCTGCCTGTGTTCCCAGCCCTACTAGAGGGATCCGTGTTGGCACGAAATCTGGTGTTTGTTGCCTAAACAGACAGAAAATGTAATTTCTAACTTTTTTTTTTTCTTTTTTTTTTTTACCCCCTTTCTTTCTGGGTGGCAGAACTGTCCGGCTCGGAGTCGCAGGGCAAAGGCAGCCTGTCTGAGGATGAACTCATCAGTGCCATCAAGGAAGCAAAAAGCTTTTCCTTCGAGACCCCAGAGGTGCAGCGGTCGCCAGCCCTTTCTGCAGAGAAGAAAGAGCAAGGAGCCAAACCTGGGCGCCCTGCTGTCTCCTCACACCTGGATAATGAAGCCAGCAGTGCTGAGTCAGGGGACTCGGAGATCGAGCTGGTCTCAGAGGACCCCCTGGCTGCCGAGGAGGTGCTCCACTCCAACTACATGACCTTCAGCCACATTGGAGGGCCCCCTCCCTCACCTGCCTCCCCCTCCATCCAGTACAGCATCCTGCGGGAGGAGCGGGAGGCTGAGCTCGACAGCGAGCTCATCATCGAGTCCTGCGATGCCTCATCGGCCTCGGAAGAGAGCCCAAAGAGGGAGCAGGACTCCCCGCTGATGAAGCCCATGGTCATGGACATTATCAAGGAAGAGAACGGCTCGCGCACCGAGGCTTCAGACTACGAAGCAAGTAAGACAACAGAGAGCAGGATGAACAGGGAGAACCTGGCGGAGTCAGCCTCCTACCTGAAATGCTCCTTCGATGCACCCAAAGTAGGTGCTGAGCCCCTGACCTCCGCCGTCAGCACCGAGGAGCTGAAGGAAAGAATAATCCTGAAGAAACCCATCGAAGAAACTGTTGTTAACCAAAGCAAAGTGTCTTCCAAGGACTCTGGCAAAAGAAGTCCCTTGGCTTCACCCCTACTGCCATTTGTAAATAAGCAGAAAGGTAAATGCAGATGTTTATGTTGGTGTTTGCAGTGCTCCTGAGATGGGGGAGGTGGGAGAAGTGCCTGTTCCTTGCAGGGGAGACAGTAGTGCTGAGCAGGGGAAGCTGCTGGCACTGGATAACCTCAGCTTGAAGCTGGGCGTGCCTACGATGATGCACACATCATCTCTGACCCTTCCCATCCTCTTTTTTTCCCTTTTCCTTTTCCTTAGGGAAAAACAAAAAATACCAGCAGGCTTAAGCTTAATCATAATTAGGCTTAAGCATATAGATACCAGATCAAGCAGGAAAAATTTGGAGGAGGAGAGGTGTTTGGTTTGGTGGGTCTGGGTGTTTCTGAAGCTGGTACAGCTGAAATGAATCTCTCTCACGGTGGCTGGCACCCTCCATCCTGAATAATGGAGAGTTTGTGTGTGCTTCCAGGCTGGTGCAGGGAGGAGGGTGGCTTTGGGGACATTCTGCGTGTCCTTCTGAAAGCCCCTTCCCTAATCCAGCTCTGGGAGAGGGAAGGGCAGGATGCTTCCCTGGTACTCAGGTGAGCTCAAAGGTACTTGTCTCCCAGTAGGACCCCTTCAAAGCCAGTGGAGAGCCAGCCAGGGCCAGGCTTGCTGTGCCATGCACTGAGGCCTGACTGGACCCACCAAACCTCTAGAGCCACCACCACCAGCTTTTGGTCTGAGATAAACCCTGAGGATCAAGGGGTAGCACACAAGTCACTGCATGGTGACACTGCCAGGAGTCCCTGCAGCCTCTAAGTGGCTTAGTTCACGAGGCACACAAGAGGAAAAGGCATTTTATTCTTTGCAAGATGCCAGCTCTAAATAACTAGGACCTTTGTATGCTTCTGACTTTGTAGGCTGGGGTGGGAAGCAGGGATGCTGGAGTTGCTCCCCCTCTGCCATCTCTTCATGCAGTGGCTGTCCATGGCCCTTCTGTCAGACGGAGTTTTGCAATTCAGAGACCTGCTGCTTCCTTGCAAACAGCTGGATAGAGATGGAGATGGGGGGAAAACCCCACCCCTGCTGCTTGGAGAGCATCTTTTTCCTCCATCCGCCTTTGGGCAGACATTGGGCCACATGATGGCCTGGAGATGTGGCAGACACATTTAACTGACACAGTTTTACAACTGATTTATCTAGTGCTGTGAACCCAAGTGTGCAAGTCTAGTAAGGAAACAGCCTGAACTGTCATGATGTGCTGAGGACTGCAAGATCTGCAGTGCAATAAAATATTCTTAGTGGTAATGAACTAATGACACTAATAGGCTGAATGATTATTATAATCATAATAACATATGATTATTTATTGTAAGCATATTTTTCTGCCAGATTGTCAGAACTTGCAATGTCATGCTGGGCATATCTCAACTTCCTCATGGGTAGGATGACCTCCAACCATTTCTCTCCCCCTTCCCAAATTCCCCTTTGGTAGGACTGGCCCAGGCCCTGCCCAAACCCTCGAAGCTGTAGGGCTGATTGAATTCACCTTACACACCCTTCCTGCAGTGTTCCTGCAACCATGGGTCTCTGCAACCATGTTTGTGTTGTGTGTTGTTCTGGGCAGGTGACTAACAACTTGGTCTTGGATTTGGGGAGAATATTTGGGGAATATCACATGGGCAGCCAGTTGTCTGTTCCTCAATGTTGAGATTTCAGGCTCCATTACAATTTTCAGTTCCCCTTGATTGTATTCAGATTTTTTTTGCCTAGCTTTTGTGTCTTATTTAATGTCTGTCATTGCCCAAACTGATGCTAACAGAGGCTTGTTCTCAGAGAAAAATCCCTGTATGCATGAGCAGACTTTCTCCCTGTGTTGCAGTGTGTCTTTGTTTCCTGTAGGACAGTAGTTGCATGAATGTTTGTTTCCTCCAGGACAGACACAAGACAGCTAATTACGGTTTGGCGGTGTGTAGAGGACTATTTCAGTACGTGCTTTTCTCCCTCAGGACACTCCAGTGCCTAAGGAAAGGAAAACAAAACCAGAAAGCCTCTCAGGAAGATTATTGCTAAAACTTGTGTAACTTTTTGAAGCTGATTTCAAGGTATGGGGAGGTGTGCTCAAATTAAGAAAATATGGATGACAGTGGGGTCCAGTTTACACTACCTTCTAGACAGGAGTGTTTGCTGCATGGGTTGCTGTGTCTGGGTGCTAGTTAAATTTTTGTGTTGAAGGTAGAGAATGGGGCTCTCCTTTTGACCTGGGAAAGGAGAGCTTGTCCCTCACTTGGACAATTCACATGAAACCCTTCAGGAGTTTTTCAGTTATCAGAGGTGAACTGGGGGATGTGTTAACTGGCTTGGAGGAACCAGAGCATCACCCATAAGTCCTCCCAGGCTCCATCAGGGTAGAGCCACACTGGCTGGTGAGGAGATGATGTAGCAGGGCACATCCAAGGGGACAGGGACTTCCTTCATAGCATCAACCTGAGATCTTGGCAGAGCTTTACATCAGAGCATCTTATACGTGTCATACACCAACTCGGATGCACCTGGACAGCATTTGGCATGGGCCACACTCAGCCAAAGTGATGAGAACAGAGGGAGATGTGGAAGTGCCACACAGCGGAGGTACAGCAGAATGATGTCACCTAATCTTAATCATCACTGATTAAGAGAATTATCTTAATTATAGTTATCTATCATTAAGAGAATACTAACAAGATATGACTATGTACTTGTTAAAAGATAGAAAATAGAAAAATCTTCATTTTTTCCTGTTACCTCCTTGTTACACGTCACCTTGGAAGTGTTCTGCTACCACCACGCATCATTATTAAGACAGAATGATTTTGTTGATATTTACAGAATCCAGATGGGGCCTAATCCCTCTATAGCCATAGCACGTCCCACCTGAGTTCAGGTCAGTGCTGGCCAGTGTTTCTGGAGATTCATAGGAAACTGATGGATCAAATGAAGCTGTTTGACAAGCCTGGCTGTGTTTTTGGCACCCAGCTGTAGATCTTCCCATGGCCCTTGGCCAGCTCATAGCAGTTTCACATGTAAGTGTTAACCATTTCCCAGAATGATACTGCAATCCACCAAGGAGTTTTTAACTCATATCCATGGCATTAAATCTGCTTTGCATGGGTCATCAGCAGAGTCTGCCCTGGGATAGCAAGACAAAAATTGACTTTGAGTGCACACTGTAGGAAACACGTAGAGAAGCTGTGCAAAGGGAAAGCCCAGCATTCAACCTGACCCCAGGAACAATCTTCCTGCTTGTCTTGCTGCCAGCCTGTGGCTTAATCCCTCAGAGACCTTTTAATGTGTCTGCTAGGTGTGCTGAAATCACGGCCGCTCCCCTAAATAACAAGGTGGAGCACAGCAAGTGCATGTGTGCTTTGCGCAGGGACAACTCAGCGGCTCTGCTGAACGTCTGTTGCCATCCAGTGGCAGTAACAAAAATGGGCAGTGACTTCCTACCTCCATTTTACTGGAGCTGACTGTCACGGTTGGAAAGAGTGGAGCTATCCCCATGCTGTTAACCACTAAGCAGCCTCGCTTGCTCTTCTGCAGGGTCAGAAAGGTGGCATTGCTTGCTGCAACACAGGCTTTGGTTTGGCCAGAGTTGTGCAGTCACTACCTGTGTTAGGGTTACCAACTCCTTTGCTTCCTGCAGAGCAAAGAGGGGAAGGCAGAGCTGGAACAAGACATTTGCTGTTCGGCTGTTGCTGCCCCTGCATCATTTCTGGCACCTCCTCCCAGAGGTGGACACAGCCCTTGCACAGGAGGTCTTGGAGCACATCTGGCTGTGGCTCTGCAGGAAAGAAGGTTCACAGCTCAGGTTCTCTTTTCTCTCCCCTCTCTTTTCTCTCCCCTCTCTTTTTTCTCCCCTCTCTTTTCTCTCCCCTCTCTTTTCTCTCCCCTCTCTTTTCTCTCCCCTCTCTTTTCTCTCCCCTCTCTTTTCTCTCCCCTCTCTTTTCTCTCCCCTCTCTTTTCTCTCCCCTCTCTTTTCTCTCCCCTCTCTTTTCTCTCCCCTCTCTTTTCTCTCCTCTTTATATTCAGCCACAGAGAACGAAGACCAGATGCATTTGAGTTTTCCAGTAGCCAGAGCAAGGAATGCAAGTTTTTAGGTTTGTTCTAAGAAAACCCTGGCTTGCAATAGATTTATAGAAACTCTTTAAAATAATACAACTGATCGGTGTGGCCTGCACAGTCCTGTGACATTTCATAGCCCAGGTGACATCCAGGCTGGGCTTGCACATGCCTTGGGCATGCAGAAAATTTCCAAAAGACCTGCTGTCCTGGAAACATGCATTTTTGGCCTGGGGCAGTTTGCAAGAAGCCCAAAAGAAGCCTGGACCAAGGCAGGCTGGGAAGGAACGTTTTGGCTGCGTCCTTTCCCGTATTCTCTTGCCATGCCTGTTGGTAGCTCGCTGCCAGAGTGGCCTGGCTTACCACATGCTGGTGTCCCACAGCCTGGAGACCTGATCCTCAGTGGAGATTTCCCTTATACTGGGCCATCATGTCTCTCTTCAGCCTCTCCTTCAATGACAGCATTAGGAGATTCCTTCTGCTTGATCTGTTTAATGAAACGTGCAGCAGCTGGTTACCTTTCAGATCAGATGTCTGAGCTCAGGTTAAAAAAAAAAAGTATATATATGGACATTCATAGTAATATTTACTTTCATTTTCTTTTTGGTTTATGGCAAAATTTAGCACAGGAAAAGGAAAACCCAGGCCTGGGGCTGTGGGGTCGTGCTGTCACTCACATGCTAGATGACACAACTGGCAGGACTCAGGCTCCAGGCAAGGTCCTGCTGGAAATGCAGTCAAATAAAATTCATCAGAATGCTTTATTCTGCAACACAGTCCTAGGCCACCCTGCTATGAGGCATCGTGATTTTTATGCCTTATGAAAGGCTTTTGTAACATTAATCTGGTTAGTCCCCTACAAGAGTGTGTCCTTACCACACACCCTTCGTGGCTGCTGTTGCTCTAAGCACCCATGAGGGACTCCAAAGTTCATGGCCACCCATCTCTATGTGGTGGTCTGGTGTCTCTCAGGTAGCGTCACAAGTCAGGATCACTGATATTTTGGGGTGACACTGGCAGAGGCCCTGGGTTGAAGAATGTTTCCCCTTCTCTCTGGTTCCTCCTGTACCATTCCATGGTGTCCAGGGCTGTGACGCAGCAGACAAGCACAAAGCAGTGTGGATTTTCTCCTTTAATCTCTCACTGCGTCCACTCCTGATTGGTGCAACAAACTGATTTCACACAGTTTATCAAGGAGATGGTTTTCTGGCAGGGATTTGGGAGAGACCTTAAGTTATTTGGAATGCTTTTTGTTCAGCAGAACGTTGTCTGTGTTGCGTTAGCATATCCCTACTGTTGCAGGAGTTGCTAGTGAGGCATTTTTCTGTGGGAGGGGGATGTTTGATAAGGTGATTTAGCAGTCCGAGGCTCATTTCTCATCTGCGTGCTTTCATCAGCCTGGCTCTGCAGTCAGCAGCAAGCCAGGCCGCAGCTTCAGCATACGGTAATGTTAGTTTAATATTTTAGTGCCATCTGCTGTAAGTGCCTCCACGCTCTGGCCCATCTGTTTTGTGTGCTTCAGTTTCCTTTTTATGGGGCTCTGGTACCTTTGCATCCTTTGGAAAGTCCCTGCTTGGAAAAAGTGTAGAGGAGAAGGATGTCCTGCTTGGGGCTGGAGTGTTTTCACCTTGTGATGCTGTAGGAGGAGTGGGATAAAACCAGCCTGGAGAACTAAACATGTGCATCTAGGCCTGGCCTTGGCATGAAATCTTGGAGTAAATTGGTGAACCAGTGTGCTTGCCTCCCACATGGAATAATTTAGGTGGGAAGGGACCTGTGGAGGTCTCTTGTCCAACCCCTTGCTCAAAGCAGTTTGGTCAGGTTGCTCGGGGCCTTGTCTACCTGTCCATCTTCTCAGCAAAGGCAGAGGTTTGGGGGTAGTTGAGACTTGGAGCCTCCAAATCTAGGTCAATCCTGTGGTGCTGTCTCAGCACCATTAGCTGCAGGCACGCTGCAGAGCCAGGTAAAGGAGAGATACCACGTAATGTAGCTTCATATAGAGTGGGCTGGCAAGAACTTCACAGGGTCCAGAGAGCCCATCTCCTGGCCCATAACCAAGATTCCTGGTAGAGCACTCTTGACAGATGCTTGTGACTCATTTGGAAAGGCCTCTGTTGGCAGATCCTCTACCAGCTCCCAGGTGTCTATTGAAAACAGTTGCCGTTCTGCCATCCTTCTTTACTTTAGGCTTTGCTGTTCTAGCACCTTCAGTTTTTCCTCTCTGGTCACATTTTTGAGCTTTCTGAATGGTTTTTTTTTGTTCCCTTCATTCTTTTCTACCATTGATTGAATCTTTCTTGAAGCAAACTGGAGCAGGTGCTGGTATGGAGGCTGTCCTCATGGGCTATATGCCTGCCCCGTGGGCTAGGACTGGGCTTGTAGGGCCACTGCAGCAGCACAACATTGAGTTCCATCACTGCAAGAGAGATCTCTTCCACATTGCTTGGAAATGTCTGTTCAGACTTCTGTAGCAGGCTGTGCTGATCCCTCTTTCCCTGCTTGGACTCGTTTGACTCTGTCCATTTTCTGCATGATAACAGGAATGGACAAATTTTTGAAGGGCTGGGGAAGCCGAGTGGAAAGTTAAGTTAACCATGATAATCTTGCCCATTTCTGAGAAACTGAGAACTTGAATGACTTCCTGCTCAGGTGGCTGAATTCCAGCTGAAGTGGGCTTGCTTTATTAATGCAGAGCAGATGAATCTAGAGGGATGGGTGTTTTCCAAGAAGCATGAGCAGGTATTAAGTGGAAGAGGTCCTGCAGGCATGGCTTATAACCTTTCCACAAAAGTTCTGGACTCCTCCCCTGAGCAAAATGTTTTCTTTTTCTCCTAAACTGTCTGATCCCACAACCCACTTTGGTTCACAAATCTCCTCTTACTCTGCTTTATGCATGGCCCTTCCCCAGTCTGTCCTCTCTAGGAACTGATAATGTGCACTCTCAGTTGCAAAGCAGTGAAATAGCTTAAGTATGGAGTGTCTTAGAGGAAGAAATGATTCCTGCGTTGCTAAACTCCATGCTAGGGACACACCTAGAGCTCTGCCAGTCAGTCTGTTGTCCAGGCCAGTCTTCTCCTTTCATACCTCCACTTGACTGCCCTGATATAAGGTCAGGGATGAATTTAAGACTAAGGTGGTGGGCAGGAGAATATGCAGCTAAGGCATGCTGCTCTTGTCTCTCTGCTCTGATGCATGTTCTTCCTTGGCTTTGTGGCCTAGCAACCCAAAGTTATGGCAAAAATGGCCAATTATCTACTTATTGACTAGATTGATCAAAAACTGTCACTAAAGAGTAAGAAAACAGTTTTAAATGAAAGTATCTGAAGCACACATAGCTGCAGCAAGGAGTGAGGGGTGATTTTCTTGCTAAGAATAGTTTCATACCAGGGATTGACCCTTCTGTGGTACATTCTTGGTGTTTTGGGAGGTTTAGCAGTAGATTGGTAAATTAACAGGGCTTCCAGCTGTTTTGCAATTCTGTTTTTGGTGTATTCAAGGAATCTAAAAAATTACTCTGAACATGTGGTGGGACATAAACAATGAGCTGTGATGACATGGACTCTGCAGACACATTCTGATGGCCTCATTTCGTAGGGTCTCAATCCAGAGACTTTTGAACAATGGAGGCATTGGTGCTCCAGACACCATCTCCAGCCACAGTGACAGGAGGAGTTTCCCCATCCCAGCTGCACTTCCCCAGCAGTGAGTCATGGCCACGTTCTTCTGTCCATAGAGGAGGACAGGGAATTTCACAGCTACCCTTTTTCACTGTAGGCCAAGCAGTTGGAAATGTTTCTGCCTTTGCAGCAGGCTGGGGCCTGCCTCCCCATTCCTGGCCACTTAATGCAATTCAGCTGCCACATGGCAGCTTGTTGTAACTGTCAAGCTGTGATAACTCAACCGGAGCCGAGCTGTAGAAACCTGGAGATGTGCAGGTCATGGTGGTGGAAATGAGCACTATGCACACCATCAGGTTTCTGCTCTACATGGATTCTCTTCCACTCCTCCCAGACCCTTAATTTTCAGGGAGGGAGGAGTGAGTTTGGCATTTTCTGGCCTCAGGAGTGGTTTGGTTGCAAGGTCACCTGTCCTCTCTGCAGAGGGGACAAGGAGAGCTGATACATGGTCAAACGCTAGCTCTGGGGTTCTCCCTGAAGTCCTGGTCTGATGGGAGCACAGCAGGGTCTCCTAAGTGAGGAGTAGTCACTGAGAGGAGATGCCTGAGCCCTGGAAAGGATTAGAGAAAAGCAAAGAACAGGGGATTTTCTCTCCTCTCCCCAAATTATGGTTTGCTTGGGCAGTGGCTGGCATTAGTAACCACCAAGTGCAATGATGCCCTTTCAAGATTGGCACCATGTACATTGGCAGAGCATGACCTTGCTATGACCTCCAGTAATGTCTCAGTAAATTTTACACCCTTTCAGATCACAAGCTGTGTTTGTCCACAGCCTGAGAATTTGGCCTGTTTCACCTGTGGCATCTGTTTTCTCCCCTGATTCTTGGCTGTGCTTGTGGAAATTACTCCCCATGTGTTGGGTAAGGTCAAACATTTAAGATATAAGTGTCCAAGCATCTTAAACACAGTGGCTGGATGCTCAGAGGTGTTTTTAAAATTGGGCATATCTTAATGTAGGAGGATCATACATCTTCTCTTGGGACTGCTATCCACTCCACTGCCTGTGTGTGAGTTAAGTACAGAGCTATAAAAATTTATAGGCTTTATCCTTCCGTTTTCATATCTCTTCCCTTTAAGAGCAAAGGACTGCCCTGAAGAGCTGTCAGAAGTCATAGTGATCAACCAGAAGTATACAGACCTTTCTGATAGGTATGACACAAGATGGTGCCAGGTGGTGTGTATAAACATGTTTCTGCCAGGTCAAGATTACATCATGACCAGGAAACCAAAAAAAAAAGCAAAGCACTGGTTTGGCAGGTGCCTGATGTCAAATATTTAAATATCAAAGCAAAGTCTAAGCCAAGCACAATGAGTTGGTGGGTATCTTTATTCAAGCAGGAACCTGCTGAGAAGAGGTTCAAAGAAAGCTGTGTAATATGTGAGGACCTGTCTCTGTGAGCTGGGCTGCACAAGCCCAACGCTTGCTTTACCCCTGTCCATGTTTGTGCCCTGCCAAGCCGAGCACCCAAGGTTGGCTCAGCCTGGGGAAGGCTGCAAGGACACAACTGCTCTGCTCACGAGTGATTTGTCTGTTCATAAACCTCTGTTGCAGAATTGCTCACAGTTGAAGCACATTTTAGAAACCAAAATCTTGCCATGGTGTCCCTTGCAGTGTCTCCTGGCGTCAGCAACCAATGACTCAGCTTTCAGGCAAGGCTGTGACACTGACAGTCCGATGACAGCCAGCTTTGCCCAGATGTCTGGATATGCAGATGCTTTGCCTGGATACTCCAAGCAGCTCCGAGAGATTTGTTATTGACAGAGAAATCCAATACCTATTGATAGCTTTTCTGTGGCTGACAGAATATACAGGAAGGAGAGATCTTTATTCTGGGCATAGAGAAGCAAGAAAAAAATGCAGTATATAATGAAGGGGAAAAATTATACCCCCTGCAATGCTTTTCTGTAGATGATGTTGAGGAGCTTTTTCACACTAATTCATGTTTTTAGCTCAGAAGGTGCTTAGATGAGTTTATATACTAGAAAACAAACTAGGTGAAAGAAAAGTAAAAATAAAACATTTTGGTTTTATTAACAAAATATTTTGCCCACTAATGCAATTTTCTCATAAATGTAGTGTTTTGCAGGGTAATTCTGGAATATTTTGGGTTTTGATCTGCTAGAAGTGCTGCTTCTGAACCTCTGCAATGCTCTGTGAGCTGGGTATCACAGGTTATCACCAGTTTTATTGATTCATTCAAATGAAGAGTTTGGACTCATTTCAGGTCACATTTAAATTTATTATTAAGGGCTGGTAAATACAAAATACATCTCTAGTTCTCAAGGGGAGGTGAAATACAAACTTTTGAACATCTCTGCCTGTTTCAGGGTGGCCTAACACTCTAGTTCTTCAGATGTTAAGCAGAATAGGGACTTTCCTGAGTACTGCTATTTGTGTCTGGTAGATAGCATGAGATTAAAATAACGTGTATGACTGTAGTGAAGGGTGGCCATGTGATAGGAGATCTCCACTGGGAATAAAACCTGGAGATGGATATTGATTTTACTGGTGTTTTTCCTTAGCTTCTGAGAGTGCACTGCTGATTGGGACATGATAGGAATATTGACTGAAAAGGGGATTTTATTTTTTTCCCTTTTCTTTGGGAGGCTGCTGTGTTTATGTCAGTTCAGGACACTATAGAAATAAGGGACCTGCAATGATCCAACAAGTCAAAGGGCTTACTTCTCCCCCCTGAAGAAAGTGTGTCTGGAGTTTTTGTCACTTTAACTCTTAATCATGTCTTTATTACCACTTTATTTTGTTCTATTTCTCTGCAGGTTTGTTTTTTTTTTTCCTAACTCTCTTGATCCCAACTTGAGAAATTTTGCCCACTGTTTTTTCCAGAGAGGTATCACAGAAATCCTCTGTTCCCTCTCTGGATCTGACAGCAGCTTGGTGGTTACATGGGAACTGTAGCAGTGAGGCATCATTCTGGTGTTCTGCTTTTGCAGCATTTAATCTGCGTGTGAGGAATACAAACAAGTATGGAAAAAATTAGTGCTACAAGAAGGCAGGTCATTTTGCATGGCAATAGTCTCCTACCTCCACCACAGGTCTACCAGATGCTAGCCTGCCTGTGGTGGTGTTTTGCTGACTGATGGGATTAGCAAAAAGGACTCAGAGACCAACTTGAAAACAAAACCAAACTTATTTTACTTTAGTTTAAAGTGGAAAAAGAAAGGCATAAGCAGGGTACAAAGGTTAACAGGATAATGCACCTCATCATCACTACATCAGAGAAAGCAGCACAGTGATTAAGAAAGATGCATCACCAGTTGCCCCAATACTTCACCATCACCCAGACCCGTACATCAGCTGGGGAGCCCCGATCACAGCAAAGGACCTGGAGAACCTTTCCTGGCAATTGGGGAGTCCTACACAGTGTGTCCACTTGTAGGTGAGGTCTCCGTCTTCACTGTGAGAGGGTCCTGCTTTTATACACTTTAACAAACAAATTATGTAAAGAAAAAATACAGCAACATCTGTCAGGTCGGCTTCACTTCGCTCAGGCGCATCCTGAATTTGGCCAGTATCTGAAATGTCTCTGGAAAGTTACTATTTTGGTCACTTTCTTCCCTTGGCTTCTCCCCAAAGCCTGGCCAGGGCCCAAGGAGGGACCAAGGAAGTTCTTTATCTACCCAGCTTTGACCACCTACTTCTGAACAAGGCCGGACACCTGGTCTCACGGCCTCGCCGATGGATCACTCTCCCCTGGAATTCCAACCAAGGCCTGGCCAGGGCCCAGGGAGCAGCCAAGGAAGTTCCTTTATCTCCCCAGCTGTGAACACGTACTTCTAAACAAGGCTGGACACCTGGTTCCACAGCCTTGACAACATACCCTTGAACAGAACAAGATGAACATATTCTCATAATATTTCATCTATACTGCATATTTCGCTAACGAGCAGGCATGTTTCACTAATGAGCTGGTTATACAACGTTGGGTTGTAAGATTCAGCTAGAGGTCAGCTTTGGTTTGAGTCCTACTGCTCAGGCCTCAGCACTTCAGGTGGGGGCATTTGGTGATGTCAAGGTTACTTAAATCAGCGCTAGTTTGTCATTTTGGCAGTGATGATAGATTTAACAAGTGCTCTGACACTGGGAGGTTCCATCATTTATGAAAATTGGGCATACAAAGATCCCTGTGCTTCTGAAATACGTGTTTCTCCATTCAAGAGGACTGAGTGTTCATTTCTTGTGTATTCAGGGCTTGGAAGACATAAAGCATGAGTGATTTGAAAGCTGCATATGCAGCAGTGAATATTTTGTGGGGAAAACCCCTGCCAGTTGGGTTGCTTTTAGGTGAAAGGTTCTTTGTTTCCCCAGAAGCCTCATTTGAGGGTTTATCTTCCTTGCAGCTTCAACTTGACTCACAGGTCTATAGACTGAAAGCCCTTTGGTATCACTTGCTCAGATAAACCCTTTCCCAACTGGTGCCATGGGATTTTATGTGAAATTGGTGATCTCTTCCAAAGGTTTCAGCTGGTGTTGGAGTTTGCTTTACATTACAGTTCCCCATAGGGGTCTTCTGTAACATTGGCACTGATTAGGTCCACCTGGGTGCTACCAGTCACCCAGTACTTTCCTCCAGTTCTCTAACATCTCTGGAAAAGAGGTACAAGCTTTCTCACAGTTCATATGAAAATAATCCACAACTTGGTTCATTAGAGTGGAAACTACTGTGAGAGCTGACCTCAGGAGTCCTCTAGAGCTGGGGTAAGTTGAGAGGCACTAAAAGGACACAGATAATCAGTATTACCTTTGCAAAAAGCCATGTTTGAGAGAGAGAAGGCTTTCAAGGCAGCAAATTTAGCTTGCATAGAGGATTTGACATTAGACTATCCAGATTGCAAGGTAAATTAGGAATCCAAGTAAAGACTGTCCCTTTTCAAACTGTATCCTAAGAAATAATCTGTCAGGGAAACAGCTCTTGCTGTTGCTATGTCTGGCTAGATGTAAACACCACTAGAGCAGCACATTTCATACAAATGAGAAAAATGTAAATTTTTTTAATTGCTTCTTATCTTTTGAATAGAAGGTGCAATGAGATTGCAGAATTTAAGGGAAAAAACAAATGCAGATTTACAAGGTCTGATAGCACCTGCAGCCTGGCTGGTATAAACCCTCTGCCTTGCTTGGTGTTACTTGGGATCCACAGGGGTGTAAGATCAAAATCCAGCCTCCAACAATTCCACAGACACTGTTTTCACAGTGATTCATTTGAAAGCAGCCTAGGATCTAGGCTCACTCAGTGAGTGCTGTTAGCAGGGGCAGGCATCGTACAGACAGGTTTTTCTTCTCTCTTTTAGACATATAGACACTTCCTTAGAGAGGCAGGGAGGAGTTACTGCGTACACCCTAATGAAATGCTGATAACATCCACAAAACAAGGACTGTATCTGGGCAACGAGCGAGGAGCAGGGTAGGAGAGCTTTCAGAAAAGCCAGGGGAGATTAATGGCCAGGATTTCTGAAGGTTTCTTTGTCAGTTAATGTACCACTGAAACACAAGCAGCTATGCTTACTTGCTTAGGTTCAGTGCAAGAGATATTCCAAGGAATGGAAGTTACTTCCCAAAGTGAGAGGATGGGCTGTCTTCACTGTTCATCTCAGACACCTGCACTGGAGCTGCTGGAGCCTTGCTACTGAAACAGCAGGTCCATGTATACATACATATAAAGCTGAAAGCAAAAGATTTATTGACCAGGCAGTCATAAAACGAGTGGGACTTAATAAAAACCATAGTAGCAATTGTGCCTTCTGAAATGAGCACTCACCTATAGAATTTGTTTGCACAGACAGTTATTGCAGCTGGATATTATAGGCTGACTCTGCTCCCTGGTGCTCCCAGACACGGTAATTACATGTGCAAACTGGATCAGAAGTTGTGTGTGGAGTTATGTCTGATGTTCCAGAGAAACAGCCCTTGGTCCTTGCAGGAGAAGCATCTGAGTAGTGCTGTTTTAGGGGACTGAAGGGGTTTCCCAGGGCAGTGATGGAGTCCCCATCCCTGGAGGGATTGAAGAGTCGTGTAGACACAGTGCTGAGGGACATGGGTTAGTCAGGGACTTGTCAGTGTGAGGTTAATGATTGGACTTGATGATCTTAAAGGTCTTTTCTAATCCAGGCAACGCTGTGGTTCTGTTTCAGTCATGGTGACAAGACTACGGGAAGCAGTGAACCTACAGGTTTTGCCCATGCTGAGAGCAGGAATCCACTGCAGGTTGGCAGCGAGGGACAGTGAAACAGTCCAAATCTCCAGGCAAAGCGAGAAAGGAGATTATATTGTCATCTTACAGATGGGAGGCTGAAACACAAACACCCATCTTAAAGCCCCTTTGTCTAGAAAATATGGTGGAAAACGGACTGAGATTGACTAATTTATCATATGATTAATTGATTTGTTGGGTGTGATGAATTTATTTTCCTGCAATAACACCAGGAATACATAACAGAACTGGGAAATGACCTGAGGTTTTTCTGAAGCCAGGTTTGTGATATCATCCTTATTGCCTGGTTATTGACCCTTACATCCAATAAGGTGTCTGCAAAAAAATAGCAGGTTTCTCCATCGTTCACAGTGGCAGTGAGCAGGAGCAGCAAAGCGCCGTGCATCTAGCAGAATGGTTAGCAGCACACCAGTTCTATCAAAGGGGTGATTTCCATATATATAGCTATATTTCCATATAGCTATGGCAATGTGCTTTCTACTTAAAGATCTTGCTCCTCCAGCAGCAATAAAGGGGAGATTATGTTGGAATGAAGTGTAAATGGAGAAAAAGGGCCAAAGAACTGATCCTACTAAGTGCTGAAGCAGCTTTGACACATGCTTAATGGTGCTGAATTATTCATTGGGCTGGCTGGGCAAACTGATATTGCAAAGGGAAATAAATGAGAGTGCTGGAGAGAAACTGTCAAATGTGTTAGCCAAACACCCCAGTGTCACAGGTTTCACAGAGGATCTCACCTGGGATCCCACCCCTGAAGTACCAGTTGCTGCTGGGTGCAAGCCTTTTGTAAAGGAGGAAATGAATGTTTTTGGCCACGCACACAGCTGTGACTTTGGTAATGCTTGTGGGCCCAGATTAGCTCAGTTGGCGATAGGAGACTTTCCCTTTGAGGGGAGGTATTGCAAAGAGCAGGGAATGGTCAGAAGGCAGCTGTCTAGGGCCAGAGGCATTGATGGGACAACTGTGATATAGCAGGTAGAGCCACAAAAGTCTGAAAGATTAACCCTTGTCAGTCACATCCGTCTGGAGAACATTCCATCTCCTCTTAGCCCTTTTAAAGATGTCTTTCTTTCTTCTGTTCCTGCACCCCTGGTTAAAAGGGGGTCAGAAGTTTTGCAGTGTCTTCCCCAGTGCTCCTTCTCCAGGTGAGACCCCTTTTCCCTAACCTATCTGGGCAGCTGTCTGCAGGCATCCCTCCCTCTTCCCTCCATTTCAAATCTCACAGAAACAGCAGAACAATGTCTTATCAAACTGTTCTGTATTACACCACTGTGCTTTGAGGGAAGGGAGGGAACTGAAGCCTCATCTTCAGCATGGTAGGATCAGACCCTTTTCTCAGGGACAGTCTGAGCAGAGGCATTGCCTTTGCAGTATTCACTGCACTACAGCCCACAGCAGTGGCTAAGAGGAGCATCTGGGATGAGCAGTAGCCATCCAACACATGCTTGATGCTGCATGGGGGAGGCTGAAGAGATCAATGTGATAATCATGGGCTCACAGGCCTAGCTATGCTGTGGTTTGAGTCCTGCCTGGGGAGCAGAATCATTTCCTGGCACCTCTCTGTCTGCTAAGACTAGAAATGTTGCCTCAAACACCATGTAAATGGTTCTGCTACATATAGCTGAGCTCTCTCGGGTATTCGTGAAGAAAATATTCAGAGCACTTGGCTTCAGCTGCTGTTGCTGCTCTAAGTTGGAGATGCTGGCAGCTGAGATTTTCAGGATTTATTCAGATGCAAGCTTTGCTTTTGCCCTGTGGGCAAGGGTGGAGTTCGGATCTGCAGTTTCTATTCATGGATTTGAGTCACACACAGATATGTATCATACCTATATGTATAATTCTATACCTAAGCCTTCCCATCTCCTGCCTGCTCTGTGCTTGCTCAGTAGAGAGAGTTCCCAGTGCTGCTAAATGGAGGTTTTGCAGAGAAAGCAAAAGGACAACCATGCAGCAGAGACACAGACATCAGGAACTGTCTGGGCCTTTGCAAAGCCAACATCAGCATGTCTAGCTGTGCTCAGCTGCATCCAAATTCCACGTCCATGGTTTCTTTGGGCTCCTACAGAGTCTAATGCTCCTTCCTGTTTCCAGAGGTGAAAGCAAAGCGAGCCCCTATGCCATCACCACCGAGCTGAGCCCCGCTCACACCCGGAGGTAAGATCATCCCATCCACTTCTAGCACATTCCACAAAACAATTGTGACAGTTGGGTTTTGTATCTGGCCTGTCTCTAAAGATGTCCCTGTGGTGAACCCTGAGATCCTGGTCCCCACCACTGAGGACAGGGGCTCGTCAGAAGGACCCACAGCCCCTACAGTGTTTCCTTGGGATCTCACATCCAGGTCAAGCCAGGTGTGACCAGGCATGTGGGCCAAGTTATCATCTCATCCCTGTCAGCGCTGGCTCAGGAAAACAAGACACAAACAAGGAAGCATGCACAAAGCACATGTATCCTAAAGCACCAAGGTTTGTGTTTTCCCAGGATCAGTTCTTCCTTCCTCAACAACAGACCCTAAGAAATGGGGAATCTCCATCTCTGTTGGCTTATCTTGGGTAATCTTCACTGAAGGGAAAAGATATTTTAAAAATCAAATCACTGAAGAAGGTTCTGCCACGCACTTTGGTTTTCTGCAGGTTTTTAAAACAAGATTTAACTGTAGGGGTTTGACTCTTTCCGGAAAAGTGAAAATGCAGCATGCTTTTGGCTGTCACTCCCACAGGATTTTGCTTTTGCTGACCAAAGTGAAGAGTCTGTAAAATGCTGGGGCACCCCCCGTGCATCCTTTTAGCATATTTCAAACCAAAATAGGAAGAGAGGGGATGTAAATATTTACTGGAATTGTGTATCAGAGAGCACCCAGGGAACGACATTTGGATAATCTGCATTTGGGAAGCCAGGGGAATAGCAGATGACTTTGAAAGGCTGTGGTGCTAGATGTGTTTCTTAACATGCACAAATTGCTCCCTGATTTCATAAGGAAAAAGAAATCTCTGCACTGATTTTTTTTTTTAGGTCTTATTTGAATTGTAATGCCTGGAGACCCAGTCAAGATCAGGATCCTGTATTCTCTGAGATACAAGCATGCAATGAGGTCCTCTCCTTGGAGAGTTGGCAAGATGAATTTCAGTCTAAGGAGGATTGTTTAATGCATGAAACCAGGAAATTCCACTATTTGGTGTTGGCTGAGGGTCAGCCCAGCTTTGCCTGGTGCCTGCTCCTTTTTTTCAGTCCACTCATCCCCTTGTCATGCTGTTACCCTTCATGTAAAGCAGTGAGTGGAAAGGTGAGGGAGAGGGGAGACAAGTAAGAGGGCTGGGGTCTGCTCTGCTTCATTCCCAAAACTTTTCCCTAATTGGATCCATTTGAGGAGTGAGAACTGGTAACTCCTTGTGCTGGTGAGTCACTACATGCCTGGCAGTGTCAGTCAGCGCCATGTACCCCAACTGCACCTGTCCCATCATGAAGAGGAAAGACGAGGAAACATGCCTTATATTTTCTTTGTAAAGCAGACATACAGAAGTTTGACCACCTCCCTTGAAAGAGTAGATGAGTCTCTCCTCCTCTTTAGGAACTGTTTTGGCCAATTACTTGCAGACAGCATGAACAGGGGACGTTATCTCCAACCCCTACCCTTGCAGAGCTGCCAGGATCTTTGCTGCATGGTGAGATAGGGCTGCCTTTACGCCCTGGGTCCCTCATCAGTCTCATCCGAAGCTGCTTCTCTTCCCATTATATTTGCACTCAGCTTTAAATACAGCTTGTGGAGAAGGATGCACTGGGTTTGGTAAGAGAAGCAGCACAGCCAGTCCGTGCGAGCGTTTGAGTCCTCCTGTCGCATACTATAAATGATGCTGCTGCTGTACATTAGAGGAACGGAACTAAGTACAGGCCAGAGGACCAAATGGTCTGCTTTAATTATTCATCATTAGTAGTAGCTATTATTATTTAAGAGCTGCCATTCTTGGCCTGAAACATTACCTGCTAGCCTATTTCTTTCCTGGGTTGCTACCATCCAGTGCCCTGCTGCATTTGCTTTTGAAGCAGGCTATGGCAAAAGTTGTCTCCATCAAGTCCAGCTCCAACCCATTGTTGTCTCCCAGTAAAACCAGGCCTCCCGGACCTCCCCTCAAGCCTTTTCCTTGCAGTAATTCATACCAAGCCAGGCAGTGCTTGGCTTCTTTTGTTGGTCCCAAATATGCACTGGGTTTCCCTTGCTGCCCTCCATGGATATCCCCCTGAGCCCGGATCAGATGCTGGTATGATACATTCAAGGGAAGAGTTCCCACCAGCAGTGCCAGCACGCTTTACTATCATCTCCATTTCTCCCTGAGAGGCACAGGCCTTGTTTACTCTTCTTTTAATAACACAGATGGTTTTAATAGTTCTCTGCCTTCGCCCCCAGTTCTTTCTCCTTGTCTGTAGTCTGTTTAATGCTTCCTTCTAAGTGATGGCTTTGTCACTTAATCTCATTAAAACTTCTCTTCATTGAATTCCGTGAGCTGCTTATCAGACCGTAAGCCTAATCTCCCATTTGTAATTAATTTGTTCAGTGCCTCCTACAATTTGGCATCATTAGATAATGGCATCACTTTCAAGGTCACTGATACACAGCACGAGGTGAACACCCATGGCTCCAGCACTAGCTGCCCTGCTAACCTCCTCCTTCCTCCTCTCTTTGCCACACTGCCTGATGTTATTGACAGCTTTCTCCCTTTCCCTCAGACAATTCCTGATGCACTTTGGATGCTTCATCTCCAGCATGTGCTGCTATGTGACTCTGCAGATCAATATCCTGTACTGTCTAGAGGCAAAATGCTTTTCTGATATCCTCCAGACTCATCTGCACTAGTTGTCCACTCACCTTCCCTTTCATTTCTATTCACCAAGAATTTAGGTGCACTGTTCTTTTGCTGAGTTTGTAAAACTTGCAGAGCCTTGTCCTTGTGGGCTCAGGGTTGGGAATGGGATACAGGAGCCTTTCACCTTCAGGCCATTGGGCCCAGTGGGCACTCAGTGGCTTATTTACCAATGGCATAGCTAGAAACAAGCCACAAGTAACTATTACGATATGATGTCGATATTTTTAAAAAAGGACAAAATCCTGGATTATCACAGTAGCAACCAGTCCCACCAGGCAATTCCTGTTGGTGGGATGAGGAAAGAAACCAAGCATTAACTAGATATGAAAACCAAACCAGTGCTTCCCCACACCCGGCAGGTCCCGCTGAGATGCTGGTACTGGGCACCATGGCAGACTTTGCCTCCAGCCTGGGTGTAAAGGTGTTTGCAGGGCCCTGCCCCGACTACATCTGCTGGCTCAAACCCCTCTTTTAGCAATGAATTTCACTGGCTAGAAAAGGCACAAATGATACCTTTGGTGATACTGCCATTTGCTCATTGGGATTTGCTGGCATAGAATTATCTGGGACCTTTGCAAGCTCTGGAAATGGGGTCAGACCTGATCCAAGCTAAATCCCTTAATTTTCCACAATAGATTTATTTTTATCTCACATACTTCTCTGTTTGGATGTAGTATCTAACCAACTCAAGTTGATTTGACCCGTTCTTTCAATTTTTGCTGTTCTCTCCCACAAGCTATCTGTTAAACTTAAGTAATAGATGCACTCAGAGCTGTCATTAGATCATAGGTATCGGTGTTCAATACAGTATTGATCACAGTATTCAGAAATTCAGTGTTCAGGCAGCTGTAGAGAACAGCTTCAAATCCATTAGAGCTGTGGGGAGGAAATCTCACAAGCACTGAAAACTCAGGATTTTTAACTCACTAGACTGTGCAACTATATTTTCTAATTGGCAGTTTTTGTAAGTCTGCCTACTTTTTCTTGCCCAGTAGTCAAGAAAGAAAAAATCAAAATCTACTGGTGAGAAATTCTGCTGCCTTCTGGGAGAAGGCAGGCTGCTGTAAAACAGATATATATTTTTTCTGAGGTGGGCCAATGCAGGAAGGACATTTTGCATTTGCTCACATAATGGCTGCACATATATCAGCCCTGCTACTTTGCTGGGAGCCAGCATAAGGCGACCGGGTGGATTGAGCTCAGTCTCTGGAGAGCAGCTGTGCGGAACGGCTGCGTTCAAGTCAACCAGTTCAACATTTTGGGTAAGAGGCAGCTCTTACCTGAGGATATATGATAATTACTCCCAGTGAAATGTGCCTGGCTCAGCAGCAAGAAGATGTATTTGCAACAAGCTTGAAAGCTGTTAGGAACTGCATGTTTTGTTTGAATTGCGATGATGCCTCAAGATGCTCGTTTAAGGCCAGGGAAACTTTGTGGTTATAGTCAAAAACAAGTTTCTGCTCAAAGGACATGGTTGATAAGAGTTACCTGACTGACAGACAGACTGACTTCAGGAGCCTCACTCCTGAGATCAGAATCGGGTTTGGATCAAGAGATTGTTTTGCTAAACAATCCGTATTTCCTAAACCATCCTTGTTTTGGTCTCTCTCTGCAATACTCTCCTCCAAACCATGTTGAAAACATCTTTTTAATCCGTTTATATAACTCCCTTTGTGTGCTGCGCTGCCATTCTCTGTGCTCACACAATCACTACACCAATGTGATCAACAAAAGAACAAAATTAATTTTATTCAGTGCTTACTCCGTTTCCTCTGAGAACAAGCCCAAGTTTGGCTTCATTCAGCTGTGATGTGCTTGTACCTTGGTCCCTAAAAACAACATTGCAGCAGTAAATATCAGCTATCTACCATCAAAAGGGATTTTTTAAATTTCAGTTTTGTTTTATTTTTAATGATCCATTTGTCTCTTCAGACTTGGGAGCTGGCAGCGAGATAGCTGTGATTTGCAGCCACAGGCTGCCCGCTCCCTCCTCTGCTTCCATGGAAACATGTGTTGGATGAGGCAAATCCAGGCATACACTTAAAGGACATGATTTCCAAAATATTTGCTATTCTTTTCAAGGAGTCCTTTACCTCCTGTTTGTACAAAACTCTGAGTGAGGAGGAAATGCCTTTAGGGACAGGCAACTTTTTGCCTGACTGGTGTTGCTGTGGGGGTTGAAAGCATCCTCCCCGAGCACCTGAACATGCTCCTTTGCTGCTCAGGGGTGAAATGGATGGGGCAGGGCAGGGACAGTGGGCTTTGAAGCTGGTGTCATCATGGCAGTGGCATTTGGGGTCAGGAGAGTTCAGCTTTAGTGTAATCCCTTTACTTTACCTTCATCTCCTCCCTACAGAGGTGAAGACCATATGCTCCTCTGCCCTTTGGGACCCCAAAGATACCCAATTTGCTCATGTAATAGCTCCATGTGTCTGCTGGGCAGCCCTTCTCCTTCCTGGGTCAGGGTAAAAACCAGATTATTTGCAATGTGAGGGAAAAAGATGAGGGAGGGCTGGGGAAAGGGCTGGGGCTCACACACCTAAATGGCAACTGGCACGGCTCAAGACAGCTTCTTGGGTGGGTGGCATGTTTTTCCAAGGGTGTTGTTGAGAAAGAAAAAGCTTGTAGGAAAAAATGGACCAAAGTGACAGTTACCAGCTCCACCTGCAGCTCTCATGCAGCAGTTTCTTGCTGGAAGGTCTCTCACCCCACAGGGACACTGGCAATTGCTGCTGGAGGCTGAGCTGGAAACCTGCTGCTGCAGGCATGGCTCCGTGGGGCCTGATCCTGCTGTGGAGCTCAGGTCCCTCTGCGGTGGGCTGGTTTGCAGGAACTGAGCCTGACCCCTGGCAGCTGCACATCCACTGTCTGCTCCTTGACCTTTGTTTGTTAGCAAGAAGGAAAAAACCCTCTTTGATATGGTGCCTCTGCTGAGTTACTGGGTGGTACTTTTGTGGGATGTCTTTCCTGCATGGAAAAGTGAATTTTATCCTCCATCACTTGCAAAGTATTCAGATTTTAAAGGCTGCTTCTGCTTGTGGCAGCCTAAGCACAAAGCAGGGCAGAAACCTTCTTTTCCAAAACAAACCCCAAGCAAAGCTCTTTTGGCTGCAGGACAGGCTCTCATTTTGGTGGCAAGGAAGCCCATCCATCCTTGGCCTCTCAACAAAGCCCTGTCTCAGGTGTCAAGAGGTAAAAATAAATGTCATTCCATGCTGTCTGCTGGTTCCACAAGATTCACACTAATCAGAGCCCTTCATTAATTATTTAACTTCAGGGAAATGTGCCGAAGGGTTCTGACACTTCAAATATGTAAAGTAATTGCCGCATTTACTTCCCAGCTGATGGGGAGGCCAAAATGAATTGTACTGGCCTGAGTTAGTATGTGTGGGTGGGTGAGGGAGGCGGGACCAGGACCTTCCTGCCCTTGCATGTGGTTCCATCCATACTCTGCAGCCCACAGAGCTTCAGTGTGTCTCAAAGGGTTCAGATTTGTTGCTCTGCGTGTCAGTATCGTGGGCTGAGCCACCTCCATCATCCCCTCCATGCACCCCTATAAGCACCATGTCTCTGTGCATCACGCCTCCTTTTGCTTCCTGCCTGCTCCAGGATTGTTCTGGCTCCTCGAGCCAGCAGGAGGCTGCTGGTTAGTTTGCTCGAAGTTGCCAGAGCAGGATTGGACCCTGTGTTGTGAGCTGAGAGCTGTACCCCACGTCCAGGGCTTTGCTCCTCCTGTGGTTGCTGAAGCACATGGTGACAAGCAGCAGCTCTCCCTGCTCTGAAATAAGTAGGTCTCGACTGCAAGTTTGCAACCTGAGGAGAACAAACAAATGCAGAGCAATGTGGCTATATTTATCTGAAATTTAGGAGCTGTGGTTCACAGGAAACTTTGATCACTTTAAGTGTCAGATGACCTGGGGGAAAAAAAAAGCAGGAAAAAAAGCACAATTAAAAAGCAAGAGTTTGGAAAAGGTAAGAGCTGCTGTCCCTTCTGGCCCCCAGTACTAGACATCCTAATCTACAGAGGGCTCATGTCTCTCAGCTTCAAGCTGGGGCTACCCAGAGGAAGAGGTTTCCAAAGCCCAGACCTGCAGGTGCTGAGGACCAGCAGGACTCAGAGACCTGCCTGCCATTCAGCAACGGCTGATCACATCCACTATACCTGTGAAAGATGAGGTTCATCTGAAACAAAACATAGCACTTGGGTTTGGGTTTGGTTTATTTCCATATACAAAGATTATATTTTCTTGAATTTAGATTTATCATAATTTAATGTCATGACATTATTTTTTATCTCTGATTCATTTGAAATAAATTAACTTTAAGTATCTGACATATGAAATGCAAGAGCCTTAGATGAGACACTGGGATATTGTGCTTTTTGTTCCTGGATGCTTTTATTTAGAATGAGGTATCTGATACAGTACAAGGGGTATTTGGTGGTACCTGTCTCAGTCAGGGAGTTTCAGCAAAGCCCCATGTACTACAATGTTTGCAAATGAAACACTTGGGAAAACAGTTCAGAAAATCCCAGCAGACCTTTTGCAATGCTCACCCAGACTTATTTTACTATTCTCCTTGGAATTCCCCAGTTTCTGCAAAAGCCAAACCTGTTGCATGGGAATTCACTATTCGTGCAGAAATGCAGTATGCTGTCCTTCCACCTCCCTTTGTCCATGTGCAGTGCTCTGGGATAGCAGCTGTTTCTGTATCTCTGCAAATCTACACGGTTAGTCTAAAAGTATCGCTGCTTCTACCGTATCCACATAACATTCATTAATGAAGGAGAAGGGTTAAATGTACTGTGATACAAGGAAACCCTTTACATTAAGGAGTGTTTTGGTTGCCTGCAGGTTAATGCTGGTGAAGACAAGGTTGAGTGTTTATGGGTAGGAATCAGGGGGAAGGCCAGCAAGGCAGATATCATGGTGGGGATCTGCTATCTCTATGTAGAGGAAAAGAAGGTTATCTGGAATAGTCAGCATGGATTCATCAAGGGGAAATCGTGTCGGACCAATCTGATAGCCTTCTGTGATGGCATGACTGGCTGGGTAGATGAGGGGAGAGCAGTGGATGTTGTCTACCTTGACTTCAGCAAGGCTTTTGACACTGTCTCCCATTGCATCCTCATAAGTAAGCTTAGGAAGTGTGCTTTAGATGAGGGGACAGTGAGTTGGGTGAAGAACTGGCTTGATGGCAGAGCTCAGAGGGTTTTAATTAGCAGTGCACAGTCTAGTTGGAGGCCTGTGGTTAGTGGTGTTCCCCAAGGGTCAGTACTTGGTCCAGTCCTATTCAATATATTCATCAGTGACTTGGATGAAGGGACTGAGTGTACCCTCAGCCAGTTTGCTGATGACACTAAACTGGGAGGAGTGGCTGATCCACCAGAAGGCTGTGCTGCCATCAGAGAGACCTGGACAGGCTGGAGAGCTGGGCCCAGAAGCCCAGAGGAACCTGATGAAGTTCAATAAAGGCAAGTGTAATTACCCCATGCACGAGTACAGGTTGGGGGTTGACCTGCTGGAAAGCAGCCCTGCAGAGAAGGACTTGGGAGTACTGGTGGATGACCAGTTGACCATGAGCCAACAAAGTGCCCTTCTGGCCAAGATGGTCAATGATATCCTGGGGTGCATTGAGAAGAGTGTGACCAGCAGGTTGAGGGAGGTCATCCTCCCTCTCTACTCTGCCCTGGTGAGGCCACATCTGGAATATTGTGTCCAGTTCTGGGCTCCCCAGTTCAAGAAGGACAGGGAACTGCTTGAGAGAGTCCAGCGGAGGGGCACAAAGATGATTAAGGGGCTGGAGCATCTTTCTTATGTGGAAAGACTGAGAGAGCTGGGTCTGTTGAGCCTGGAGAAGAGAAGAGGAGAGAAGACTGAGAAGGGACCTTATAAATGTTTATAAATATCTAAAGGGCAGGTGTCAGGAGTGTGGGGCCAGGCTCCTTTCAGTGGTGGCCAGCGATAGGACAAGGGGCAACGGGCACAAGGTGGACAGGAGGTTCCACTTAAACATGATGAAAAACTTCTTTACTGTGAGGGTGCCAGAGCCCTGGGACAGGCTGCCCAGAGAGGGTGTGGAGTCTCCGTCTCTGGAGATGTTCAAAACCCACTTGGACACTTTCCTGTGCAACCTGGTGTAGGGAACCTGCTTTGGCAGGGGGGTTGGACTGGATGATCTCCTGAGGTCCCTTCCTCCTCCTACCATTCTGTGATTCTGTGGAAACATTTTCCCTTGTTCAGTTTTGTCCAGTGAACTTTCATGCTGCTTATTAATTGACAATCATTTTGCATATACACATTCAAATTCACCCTATACCTTGTATTATATATTCACACTCATCCCAGAGCAGAGGGCTACCATTCCTTTGCAGAAGCAATCAGGAAAATGTGGCTTATGATGTTTAATGGTATCATTAAGGAAATCTGAGTTCCTTAGGCCTTGTAGTTTGGTTTTCTAAATGTGAAATAGTTTTGCTGATTTATCTTTAATCCTTTGGCCTTAAGAGTGGGAAATCAAATTGTCTTTTCTCAGATACTCGATGTCAGCATCCAAATCAGGATTTCCTCACTGTGTGCAGAGAGGGGGAGTGGGGGTACATGTTATTCAAGTACTCAGAGATGGAATCTGTTATTCAGAGAGAAACCTATTTCCACAAATGCAGTGAGTTTATCTGGGTCCTGCAGTTATTTCTTCTCTTTTTCCTCATTTTGCATCTGTATGCATAAAACACCTAGTTTTAGGGATGCCTGATGTTAAGTTCCTAATAAGCTGGCTCCAGGGTGTGGATAGGCATTACATATTTTGCTGATTTGATGCTGGATGCTTGCTTGGCCTTGCTTGTGGTATCTTCCATATGATATGTACATATGATCCATCCTTTCCTCTTCCCTCTGCCCTGTGTGAGGGGATGTGCCAAAGCAGGGTCAGCCCCTCCAATACTGAAACCATCACTGCTTTTCTGTGTAGATCTTCTTCCAGCCGTTGTCCTAAAATGCCCCACAAAACCATTTTCCCTGCTCATTTCCCCAGCAAACACAACTCTGACCACTTTCCAGGCAACACTTCTGGCACATCATTTCCTGATCTAATTCTTCTAATTACCCTAGAGGCCCATAATAACATTTAAAAATCAGAGTGCTGCTTCACTGTCCAAAGTGTTTCTCTAGCCAGTGTTCATATTGGCTCTCACCGGAGCCCTGCTCGTGTTCTGTCTTGCACGGACATCCCTGTGTTTTATGTCCTTCATTTCTCCTTTTGTTTTTTTTTTTTTTTCCCTTGGACAGTACTAACACAATCCTCATTCATCAGCCCTCACACCACGCAGCGCTGTTGGCATTGCTGCAGTGAGCAGCTGCACTCTCTGCTCCCTCCATCGCCTTTGCACACGCTGTAGGGTTGCATTTGCACAGGATAGGAGTGGCTGCTTTGTAACCTGCCCCTGCCCAACCTGTCCCCGCTTCCTCTGCAACCTCAGCCAAGTTTCTCCCATATTAGCAGCTGACTTCCCAGGCTGAGTATGATCTAGAGCTGTGGCTCAGCTCAGCAAGCCTCATCCCCCTCTTTGCAGAGAGTCTTTTGGTACCCAGGTGTCTTGCATCCACGGAGCAGGCGGTTGTGGCTGTTGCATCCAGCAGTGTATTAGTGATCTGTTGCTGTTTTCCAGGGAAAGCTGAGGTTGCCATGACAATTGTGTGTCAGTTGAGCTGGTGCACGCATGGCCACAGCATCCGCACACCTCCGGCACGAACGCATTTATCCTCCCAGCCTCCCTGTGCAGTGGGGTGGGGGCAATGACAGAGGGCGCAAAGATGTCCATGCTGAGATGCTCAAAGCAGCTCTCCAACACAGTGCAGAGGGGTGAGCAGCTCAGGGCCTGCTGGGTCACTCCTTTCCCTAAAGAAAATGACATTTTGTGTGGGGAACAGGGGCTGGGGAAGGGCACTGCCCTGCAGTAAGTCATCCTGTACCTCCCACCTGCATGGTTTGGGCAGGAGAAGGGCTGGGTACAGGAGCAGAAACGCTGCAGACCACAGCTCATTTGTGAGCACCTCTGGCTGATTATGAGAGTCCCAACCTGAATTAAGGGCTTGTGGCACTGCTGCAAATGAAACCTCAGTCTCCTGAGTCTCTGCCTGCAGGCTGTTGGTTTAATTTGCAGTCACATTTGCACAATTTGTAGTTGCATTTTGCACTTGGACAGAGCATCCCAGCCCCTGAATCAGCACCTGGAGCTTCAAAATTTGGGCCTGATCCCAGTAGGGCAGGAGCGAGGGGTGGTCCCTGTAAGGTGGAAGCAAGGCTTCAGGTATTTCTGTTGGCACATTTTTCCTGGGAACTGCCTCAGCCTAGGACCTGGATGTGCGGAGGAGGAAAGGGCAGGACTTGACCGGGCAGGACCTGTCTGGTGCTGCTGTGTGGCAGAGCTGCGTTGGTGGCACTTTGCCTGGGCTCACAGCGGGACTACCTGCCTGGGGCACGACTCTCTCTGTGCACCACCACATCGTGTGCCTGCCTGCTGGTACTGGTGTGGGCTCTGCTCACGCTCTTATTTCTGCCTCTTATTGCCCCTTTCTCCCAGCAAAGCAGCTCAGAGGGGCTGTGCCCTCCCTGCAGGTGCCAGCAGCGTGGAGCAAAGCCAGTGAGATGAGCTGCTCTGGGGCTACCTCCTCTGCCTCCAGCACAGGACCCTGCCCAGGCAGGGACAAGGTCCCTGGTGGCTTGTGGCACACCCACGTGGCAAAGTCCAGGCTTGTTTCCCCAGCTCAGGTACTGGCCGCCAGACCATGCTTTGAGAATTTGCTAGAAGTGTTTCATCTTCATCTCTTCTGGGCGTGCCTGAACAAAGAGGAGGCTTCTCTGTCCCTCAGTATCCTTGCCCAGCACCAGGCAGGATATCAGCATTCCCAAGAGCAATGCAATCCCAGTTCATCTTTATGATCTTGCTTGATCTCCGCTGGTCCAAGAATGACAGCCAGTACACCTGCCTGCAACTTGTATTGCAAAAACGAGGGAGGCTCCTCTGCTAGAGCAGCAGATGTTGCAGAAATAAAGCTTAAAAAGCAGATGATGCCCCAAATTTAAATAGACCAAGCAGACCCAGAGACCTAAGAGAGATTATTCCCAAGGTCACGTAGGAAGCCTGTGGCAGATGCGAGGACTGAACACAGATCTCCTGAGGCCCAGCCATGCTGTGGTCTCAGGACTGTCTTCTCTTTTGTCTTCCAGTCCATTAGGAAGATCATTTAATGAAATGGAATTAATAATGCCAGCTTCAGCACCAGCAATGCTGTGAGGGAGACAAATTTAGCAGTGCAGGCTTCGAAGTGGCAGGCTTGAAAATAGGGGTAGGCTGCAAGAGCTGTGAGAGCCTGCTCTAATGGGGGAGTGCTGTGGGTCAGCCAGAGTTCTAGGGGCTCATCAGCTTTACTGATCAAATCTTAAAGGAGGAATGAAGATGTACCAACTACCTTCCCCAAAGGAGAGAAACACCCGATTTTAAGGTTCCCAGCAACTGAAAAAAAAGTAGTCCCACTAGAAAGAATCAAAAGACGTTTCTAGGTCAACGGCAGGAATAGAACCTTCATTTTTATGATCCTCACGGTTCAAAAATAACATTAAAGAGACAAGATAAATTATCCACTGCTGAAGAGCCAGGAGTAAATAAAAATTAATTTTTATGTGTTGGATGTTCTGTTGCCTGCAGTAGTCAGTGAGCTCAAACAGCACTGCAGAAGTGCCAGCCATCTCTGGGATGGCCAGTGAAGAGGATCTCTGCTGGGTTTGCTGAGGAACTGCACTGCAGAAGTGCCAGCCATCTCTGGGATGGGCAGTGAAGGGGATCTCTGCTGGGTTTGCTGAGGAACTGCACTGCAGAAGTGCCAGCCATCTCTGGGATGGGCAGTGAAGGGGATCTCTGCTGGGTTTGCTGAGGAACTGCACATCTGTGGTTCAAAAACCAAACCAGAAAGTTTTTCTTAACAATAGTGCTGAATCTAAGGAATTCCCAAAAAATGGCTCATTTATTAGGATTTATTAGGAGAAAGGCCACCTCATTCCCAGGGAGGGAAGCAAGGGCAAAGTATATCTCACCTGATTCTTTCACCTACTCATCTGACTCGTGTCACATGGTCGTTGCTGAAGACTTTGCGATAATCTCAGACTTTGAGCAAAATGGGCATGAAAAGCAGATCTGCTGAGCAGAAAGTGAAACAGAGGCAGCAGAGCAGAAGCTTAGCAACACATCTCAAAATGCATTTTTTTTCCCTGTGAACAACCCAAATATTTTGAATGAGCATTTAAAAAAACCCTCATAATTCCAGGCATTTCAAGACTTCTGAAAGAAGTCTCAGGGAAGCTGGAACATTATGTGACATGGGGTTTCTTTTGCTATGAGTGTTCATCTCCAAACTTAAACTGCACCAGTTTAAGACCATATTGTCTTTTTTACCAGCTTATTGATTCCTTTTCTGGTTTAAAGACCTGAGCAAAAAAGTACTTAATCTCCTATGAGAAAACACCAAAGACCCAGGGCAAAAGACAGCAAGGACAGAGCTGTCTATGTACCACCTATACTATGAATAGTGATGGGCCTGAAATAGCCATCAGCATCTCCCAGATCGTGGCCTTTCCACCTGAGCTGCCTCTGAGCGATTCCACAGCCCAGAAAACGTGTTGTGCAAGAATGAGTGCAATACAGTGGGAAGGATGAGAGCAGAGCCAGGATTTGGCCCATCCCTCTGCTATTGACAGCCACCTCACAAAAATGTATTTGCTGGCTGCCCTTGGCTTGGAGTACTCAGACAAACATTCCCATTTGCTCCTTAGAACTTCGAGACATATTAATGCAACTTTTAAAATAGCATCCCCTCTATTTTTGTTGCTAATGCTAAGAACAATTTAGCTTAGAAGAAAAACCCAATGATCTCCCTTAATGCTATTGTTCTCCTAAAGTGCTAAACGTCAGGATCTCACAGCACCACATTGCAGATCTGGCACTGCCCTCAATGTGTCCCACAACGCGTTGACGTGGAGTGATGCAGAGCGCTGTTCTGAAAAACATAATCAGTCCAAAGTGTCTTCAAAGTCATTGCACTTTGAGTAGAACTGGTGACTGTTTCAGCTCTATCTTTGAATTTGTTATAATGAAATATTATTTGAAACCAATGCTCATTTCCATCCTGTCCCTCCAGCCCTGAGGTTTAGGGCCATGTGTGAGCCTGCCCATGGTAGAACAGTGGGTACTTCTGAGCTTTTATGGACTGTTATGTCAGTTGAGGTCTATTTAGCTAAAAAGCTTTAAATGTTGCTAACTCTGACCTCATCAGCTCATCAGTGGTGCACAGGCAGGCTGGGTCACAGTGGAAGTGGGAGGACCTTTGGAGGGAAGCAAGGTAGGGCTGGAGAGCTCGTTCTGATGCGGTGCTTGTTGTGTCCCTGTAAGCAGCACAACCCCAGTGGCCCACAGACCATGGCAGGGTGCCTGTGTCCTTTGCTGAGCTGCAGTCTGCACCTCATCCAGCAATCTCTGCTGGGGTTGGAGGGATGGAAAGAAATGAAGCAGACAGCAATACCCTACTCATGTGTTAACTTGGCCAGATGTTTCCCTCAATGGGAGGTTAGGATGGGCTGAAAGCAACCAGGTAACTTTATTTTACTCAGTCCTTACCCCACACATCCTATGTACATGGGTCATTATCTCTGGGAGAGCTACTTAACAGGCAAATACTGATGAGCTTATGTGGCCTGTGGCTGTGCCATCAACATTGAGCTTTGGGTGACCTCACTAAAACTTCTTAAGATCTGTAACCTTTTCAGTAACATCCTGTGGCAGAAGGAGGCTTCTCATGGACAGTGCTCCAAAGGGAAGGGAAGCAAATTCCAAGTACTGCAATCCTGCTTCTATTCATGATCACAGGAAAACTCTCCTTCAAACACTGCAGTGTCCTGAGGTTGATGCCAAGATCTCTGACCTGTGCATGTCTCACCCTTTTAAGATCCAGGCAGTGCTATGCTTATTTGTGCCTTCCAGTCTGCTCCATAAATGTTTAGTTGGTGGTCCTTGTTTAGTCCTGTTGCAAAGAAGTAGTTCTCACTCTCAGTCTATGGATGGCCAACTGCTTAGTCCTAATTCTAGCTCACTACTTATTGAATGCATAATTTAAATTCTCATTGTGGAAATGCATTTTTAATCAGTTGCCATTTTAGTCCTGGATCCACCCAATGCTGACTGGGATTTCATTAAACTTTTTGTGCAAGGCTGTGTAGGCACACAGACAGCATTAATGCCAGGCACTGCCTCTGTCCCTCACCTGACTCAGCTCCTGGGATAAGTGGGTGCACACTGGAAGACCTTCTTAGCTCGTTTGCATTTTCTGAGTGTGTTTATCTTATAGTTCCAGTTCAGTTCTGTTTCTGACAGAAACATATTGTTCTTGTTACTGGTGGTAAAGTGATGGGTTCTGGTGGTCGTGAATTAAAATCGCTCTGGAAGTAGTGTGGGACAGCCCAATCACATGGGCCAGGTCTGAAGAGAGAGTTTTCCAAAGGGAAGTAGGAATTTAATCAGGAAAATTGGTGATATGGTTAATTTTGGTAGCCTGGGGAAGGAGGTGAAGACCTGGAGTTTGTGGGAAGACAAATCCCTAGCAACAATGAAGGAAAGGAGAAATCATCACTGTTTCATACAACACTGGGATGTTAAATGTTAAGGGACCACTCTTCTGTCCAAGGGAATTTGTCTTTTATACCTGACTAAGAAATGTGGGTTACAGTGAGACTCAGCAGAGATTTTGTGTCTTACTGCTGTGTTGCTGATGGTACACACCCCATAGCCATGAGTTTCACTGATGCACTAAGTTTGAGGTCTCTTTTTTTCTCAGGGACTCCAGGATTTAGGAGTTTCATGTGAATGATGACTTTGTTTTATCTATACTGCTTGTATATACCTGGTATTACAGATTGGTGCTGGGAACCCCATCGCAGAGCTGCAAGCAGTGTGAAGGGCAAAATGTATCAATAGGGATGTTTTCTGCTCTTGCAGAGGGTCTAAACCAATCAGTCCATGCTGAGAGATCACCCCTTGCCAACCTGTTTCTTCCTTTTTTTAACAAAGCCAGGAAGAACACAAAATCAAGAGTTGCAACATTGTTTGTAGAAGATTTAATCTTACTATATGCAATGACACCAAAGCCAGTTCTGCACTAATTAGTTAATTATTTCCCAGTTGGGTGACTGAAGATGATCAATCCTAGAGCAAGTCTTTTGAGGGATTTCAAAGGTGGTTTTGAGACATGAAAAATAGCTGTTGGGCTAAGTAATCCCAGCAGAATTTCCTAGGTAAAGGTTAAGATCACACTGTGGTGAATCTCTCCTGAAGGATAAGTGACCTACTACTGCTAGTTGGAGGAGATCTGTGTTAACTCAGGCATTAAAGACCATTTGTTTTTGAAGCCAAAAGGGCAGAGAGGTTCAAGCTCTGTCCCCATGCTGATGTGTATGTGACCCATCATGTCTGTGCTAGTGTCTGTTTCTATATAAAAAAAGCTAAACTTGGTATAACATGGCTAAAGTAAAATTATTTCATAAGCTAGCAGGATCTAAAAGATTAAATACAGCCTCGGAGCTGAGAGGTCCCCAGTTGGGATTGTTCTGCCAGCAATGGCCGGACCAAGTCTGGTATGATGTTCCTCAGGTCACTCCTCAGTGAAATGGGGTGATATTTTGTGGAGTTTCTCTGTGATTAGTAACCACCCCACTCCTCAAAATCTGAAAAGGCAAATAGGTTGGATGGATGCAAAGCATTTTTCTTTCCAAGTATTTACAAAGTACCATGTAGCCATTGCTTACTTATGATGTCTCAGTGAGGCTACTTATAGTAGTTTATTGATGTGGAAACTGAGGCAAGGACAGTTTTTTACTCAGGGAAGGAGCATCAGGGCTGGTGTTAAAATTCAGCCATTAGTGGTTTGACAGTTCCTAGTGAGAGCACACATTTTTTCACAAATTATCCCATATACCTGCACTCTTTGCACCTCAAATCCTGGTTTATGCAGGTTTTTGAGCAGCAAGAGAAGGTGGTGCTCATACCCCACACACCCTAACCTGGATGCAGCTTGCATTGCTCAGCATCCCGGTTTAGCAGTGCTTGGCATGAGGGGCTGGAGGGCTGTGTGGGTCACCCGGTGCCTGTGGGTGTTCATGCCTTAAGGGAGAGAGGGTGAGCCCCAGTCGTGTGGGTATTCTGCTATTTTCTTCTGTTTCTGGAATAGTTTTGAAAAAAAAAAAAACCCAGCAAAATGGGGATTGCTGTGTTGGGGTTGAATCCTGCCTTTGGTTTTCTCCTGCCTGCTCCGTGACCTCACCCAGCTGGGCAGAGGAGAGAGGGACATCAAAACCTGGAAGGGTAGGGGAAAATTTGCCCCTCTCAAAAAGAAAAAAAAAAAAAGGAAAAAAAAGAAGAAAAAGAAATCAGCAGATTTCATCCCTCTCAAGAAATTTCTGGAACACGAATAGTCACAACCATACAGCCACATAGGAAACACTCCTCACCCCCCCTCCCCTCCACCCACACCCAATTTGTTTTTATTTCTTTGCCGTCAGGTTGCCTTAACCATTTCGATGGCTTAGGAGGCTAAGCCGCCGTGCTCAAGCTTTTGATTTGAAAAGGGACTGCATCCCCTTTTCAAAGGAGCCTGCTCCCTAGGGCAACCACATCACACTGCTGATTTGCTGCAGTGGAGACCGCAGCGCGTACAATATGCCCTCCCCCCTCCGCCTGTGCTGCTTACAGCATCAGTCCGGAGCCGAGCGGGGAGACGGGAGCGGTACCCGCTAACCCGCCCATGCTCGGGAATGCCTGACTGCTAACGCAGTGCCTCCGACGAAAGGACCGGCAATTCCTCAGCTCTCCGAGATGCAAGCCAGTGCCGATTCCACCAAGATGGACTGTCTTTGGAGCAACTGGAAATGTCAGGGTATTATATCTATTCTAGTGTTGCATGCTAGAAGGACTGCATGGCAGAGGAGGCAAAGGCAGGATCCATCCATTTTTGCATTGTTCACCTGTGGGCCTTTGCATGCTGTTTTCTCTCCCTCCTTGTGAAGCTTTTCTTTTGGGGGTAATTTAAGAAAGAAAGATAAAAAGCCCTTAATTCTGTTATTTGAATGTATTTCTCCCATCTCCAGCTGTCTCACCCTGAAAGCATCCAGGATACAGGACCTTCCTTCCCACCTTACAGCTCATTCCCAAAGCATCCGCCCTTGCTGTTAGCAGCATCATTTCTCATCCCCGACTCTCTCCATCGGGATGCCGCCGGCATGATTTCATCCCTTTGGGGCTTTGGGGAAGCTGGGTGATGGTGAATTTGTGCCTGTTTGGGCTCGCAAGGGTTTGAGGTGGCTGCGTTGGGCACCTCGGTGCATCCTGCCCACAGACACACCCATAGCGAGGGCTTAGCCTAGTGTCGACACAAAGAAAACGCAGCTTCGGCAAGAAGTGCAACAGCACTGAGGTGGCCACGGCATTGCCACCCACCTTGGACTTTGCTATAGGATTGCTTTAAAAAAAAACAATTAAAAAAATAATCCCTTCATTGTGCTTTCGAGCACTCCAATGAGCTGTTTGGGGGCAAAATATTGTGATGGTGTTGTCCTGTTACCGAGTAGGCGAGGAGAACAATAGCATCTCCCTTTTGGGTTTATTTTCAGCTTATTTTTGAGCGGGTCGGTGTCTGCGTTGGGTGGGGCTGGCCACCTTCCCGGGCATCTCGGACAGCTTTTCAGCCATTTTTAGTCGGCTTCACACTTCCCTGCCAGCATCCAGCCTTTGTTTTGATAAAAGACAGTCTCGGTGACGCTGCTCGGGGGGCAGATTAGAGGGGGAAAAGCTAGCGGGCGGGCTGATGCTGCCGGGCAAGCTGCTATCTGCTTTGGGCAGGCTTTGTTTGAATGTATTTTTTAATTTTAAGGTGTGTGTTTACGCTGAATAGACAGTACGTGATGTTTATGCTCACAACAGGGTTCCCGGGAGAGAGATTACTCTATAGCATCATCTTATTTAAGGGTCTAAGATGCTTGCAGACAGTTTTGTAAACACAGCTCAATGTAACAGAAGCCAGAAAACCTTCCTAAAGTGTTTTTTGGGGAGGGAGGGCAGGGGGAGATCGTTCAGACAGACCCTTGTCTCTAGGGAGTGTGATATTTTTGCAGTCTTAATTCAGCACCTAATTGTATTTACGGTCTGAGGATGTTTTTAGGGAAGATGAGTAGCTGGAAAGTAAACAGATGCACCTGTTAAATGCCAGCTTCCAGCTGCTCAAGCTTGCCACCCCTTAATCAAGGGCTGGGGTTTGCTATGGGATTGCAGGATTCCTTGAGCTTGGATGGGAGAGCCACGACCAAACTTCAGGGTCTTTTCATGTGAGCTTTGCAGATAAACTTCCTCGTTAGGTGAGGTTTGGGGTTTTTTTGTTTGTTTTGTTTCCAAAAAGGCTCAAATATTTTGCTGATCCTTATAAAAACATTAATTTGCTGAGTCAGATTGCTGAACCACCTGTATTTAGAGGCAAACTAAATAATTTCCCTCTTCATCAGAAAAAAATACTATTTTTTCATAAATTAAAAAAGGGGGAAATAACAAAGGACATGCTGCTGTTGTTTAATTAATAATTAATAATAATCATGATCTTCCTCTCCTTCAGTGCTCTCCTTTTCGAATCCAAGAGGTAGAGTCGCTGAAAATTAAATGACACAATATGTCCCATAATAATTTGAAAAAAAAATCTTTAAAAATTGACGCAGATAAAATAAATCGCCTCACTTCCACATCATTTGCATATATTTTTCTTTTTATTAGGTGGTGCTTTGTGATTCAAAAATGATCCTGCAGAAAACTTGAAATAGTCATAAAATATTATTTCTGTTGCCAAAATTCTTTGATCAGTCCCAGGTAAAATAGAAGGAATTTAAAATTCAGAAGAATGAAGATTAAAGACTTGATTCATTGATTCTTTTAATATCTTTTATTCATATAGTCTCTGTCTTAACCCAGAATATCCATTTCATGCAGCCTGGAGTTGTATAATTTCGCCAGCTTCATTATCAATGGAATTATGGTTCCTCTCTGAAAACTCTGGAATATTTCTGTGAATGTAACAGATGCAGACACAAGCCTCAGTAAATACAGAGCATATTTTTACTGAAATAATGGAAAAACAACATTGAGGTTAACATAAGTTTTAATTAATAAAAGCCTGCAACTAGCTGCATCGTTGGTTTGCACTTATAGTACTTATAATTGGTATAAAATTGAGTAGGGATCTTGAGAAGCTGCAGGGCACTTGGTGAAGGTTTGGCTTTGCTAAAGCAATGTACTGTTATTTTCCTTGCAATGAAGCGATCAATGCTGCTGCTGCAATGTGTTTTACCTCTCCATCCTGCAGGTACAGCATGATTATGTCAATGGTAGATGATGATACAGCCCCTCAGGGGAGCAGGAGAGCAACTCGCCCTTGCTGGGCATATGCTTCATTCAAAATATTATCACAGGCGGCTTTGGGGAACTGCAGCTGGGTTCCACACCCAAGTCATCCTTCACACTGGAAGGCGATGCACTTGAAGGAGGCTGGGATGGAGCCATGCATAATGCATGAGTGTGCAGAGGAACATCTCTGACTGGGCATGCTGGTTGGTGTGGGCCTTGGTGTAACAACCTATAGCCAGTGCTCAGCTCCCAGAGAGGAGCTGCTGGATGAAGTGTGCATCCAGGTTCAGGTGGTGGAGCCAATCCCTGGGGATTCGGCCCAGCTTGGCAGAACTCATCCTCATGCCTTGCTGGAGATGTTTCTCTGGATTAGGAAGGTCTTTGCACCCTATTTTGGTGGAGCTATTTGATGTCAGTACACTAGTCCCCATGAATATTCCCTCTTCCACTATTTCTTCTACGTGCCAGCTCTTGGGTGGTCATAACTGACACACTTTTTCCTGCAGCTTCAACCTCCTGCAAGACTTAATTAAAAAAATAAAATAAAATAAAATTGAAAGATCCAGAGAAAAGGACTTATGAAACATTCATAGAAAAGATCCTAAACATTATCCACATTATTATTGTAACTTGATGTGGAAAAGGACTGCAGACTTCATCAAATCTATCTAGCTGACATAACTCCTCTGGGACTGGAGTTACTGAGTAGCATTTTCTTGGCAGCTGTTTCCAGAGAACCAGCTTCCTTGCTTGACTGATACATCAGTTGGTTTCCAAAGGGTGCTGAGAAGCTGCACCGACTATTCATGGCAACATTCCCCACTTTAAAACTGATAAGAATTTCAATGGCAATAATATCTATACATGCTCTTAATTTATAATCTTATTGACCATTCTGAAGTCTGTCTAATTACAGCTATTATGAGAATATAACTTCAACCAGTTGGTACCTTCAGTGCTTTCCTGAAAATACTGTGGGCTGGACTCTCTTCTGGGATCCACTTGTCTTGCTCAGACGAGTTCTTCCTCTTTTCAGCAGTTAAACATCTGTCCCAGTAGTTGGTTCTTATGTCAGACCTCAGTAGAGCCGAAATCTTGGAACCAAGTCATCATCTGATATAACCAATTTAACTAATAATTTCATAAAAGTACACTAACTTATGAGGAATTAACTGCCTAATTGCACAGTTGGTTTCCTGTAAAATTTGAACAAAATTTGTCAAGATTTTTTTCCACTTTCAGATTTGCTTTCATTTTTTTATCGCTGCTGCAGAAATTGTCCCAGGTCTTCCTCAAGCACATTCCTGTTGGTGGCAATAAGACAGCAAGATCAAGAGCTTAAAGTTAGAGGACAAATTTTCTTAAATGAGCTTCACACTGTTCAACTGCCAACCACCCCAACAGACACCTTGACCTAGGTGGTATCAAAAAATCAGTGATTTTCAATAGCTCTGCTAAAATGTGCTCTGCACACCAGCTGTGCCGTGACTGAATGTTTTTTTATTTTCTTTTAAGAATAAATGGACAATATTCTTTCATTGCCAGAACAAGGAGAAAATTCCCCCAAAGTAAGATTATTTTAAACTATTCCCTGAGGTGTAATTTAAACTCTAGCAAGAGGGTGATGATAGGGCAATAGCTGAAGGCAACACTGGAGTGGTGCTTTTGCTTTCATTAGGTCTCTGGGACCTAAACACTAGTTTTGGTGAGGCTTTTTTGATATCAAAAAGGATAATCTCTCCATATCATATTTAATTCTTACAAGTAACATAAGGCTGAGCCATTCATTTTGAAAATCCTCAGATTTTCAGATGTTTAGATAGAGTTAGGAAGAGTCCAGGCCTGTAACTTTGGTCCAGGAGCGTCTCAGGAAATTCTTACCATTTCCATAGCATTATGTGCATTCAGGGCCTGAATTCAGGGACTCTGCTTGGTCTCCTTGGTTTCTGCTCACCTAAAGTGAGAGCAATAACATCCTCCTTAGAAACTGGCCGAGGAAGGTAGCAATATGGTTTGGTGAGCAGGAGGTGTATAGAGGAGGCTTTCTCCTGCTGCTATGTTAAATCCTGGTCTAAAAGCATCTCTCATGTGAAAATGATAATAACAATTACAACATTAACAATAATAATAATAATAATAATGCTAAATAATACTACAATAGTCTTGGGTGTGGCATGGCTGTGGGGCTGATTTTTTAGCCCCAATCCTCCTCTGTCCTCCCAAGCCCACTCTGGTGCCTCACATAAGGCAATCAATCAATACTTTTTTGCTCACATCTTGATCTCGCAGATGGAGTAGGATATAACAGGGAGGATATCCTATATCAAGACTTTCATTTTCCCTGGTCCTGTTCCAGCTCCAGGTCTCCTCTGATCAGAGTTCAGGAACAAAGAAGGTCTGAACTTTCAAACTGAGTCTTGAGGCAGGTGGATGATAAAGATACAAAGCTGAACTGAGGACAGGAAGTTAATGGACAAAGTGTGTACATGAGGTAGAAGTGTGGAGAGATCCCTCAAGGCTGGAGGTAAAGGATAAGGAGAGATATCTCATGAAACAGCACAGATACTCTGTCTTGGCTCTGCTGTTAATCACAGCAGTCTCCTGAAGGCACCAGACTGCTCATTAAATGATGTATCCATCTGTATTACATTTGAATCAGACCTGTTGTGGGAGAGGCACAACGACCACATTGGATCCTTCACTGGAGAGAAGAGGGAAAGCCTGGTTCTGCAGCCTGCGGTTAAAGCTGCAAACTGGATTTTCTTTGAGTGTGTGCAATATTTACTTCTACTCAAAGACTTACAGTTTAGTTCCATTTGTTGTCAAATATTGTTGTGACAATGCTATGAACAAGATTGCCCTTCTGAAATTCTGTTTTCTGATCCTTTCAATTCCAGTATGTCTGAGAAATGACTTACGAAGTCATTTGTATTTATGAAGTCACAATATTACACTGTGAGTAGGCAAGTTTTTCTTATTTCTCATTAGTACTAATATTACCTAGGGAATGAAGCTGTACAACCCATTGATTTTACCTCCTAAGGAGGCCCAATGGGACCTCCATTGTAGGGAGAGCAGCTTGTCCCCATCCAAGGGTGCTATTAGTATGCTGAAGGGCATATAACCTTTTCTTTGATTGTCAAGGCCCATAGGCCTCATTTGAAGGCTGGGTACAAGAGTTTTGCACACATTTTTTTTTGTACTAACTTCCATGTAAGTGCTGCTTGATGTATGTTCATTTTTCATACAGTCGTTGCAGTAGAGGAAAAACTTGCAGCGTCAGGAGGAGAGAACAGAGGTTCTCAGAAGAAGGGAGGGAGGAGCTGTGGAAGATGTGAGTTGTCCAGTCTGTGCTCAGTTGATCTTCATTAGCTTTCATTTTAAAATACTTTATTTGAGACAAGGAATGGAAAGATCCATGTTTCTCTTACAAAAGTGTTCTTCAAAAACACAACCACGCAGGAGTCTGAAAGTGTGAGGACATTTTAGCTACAAGTTGCGTGGGAACCTCTATTCTCCCTCAGGGTTCTCCACTCAGAAGCCTTAGGCTGCAGCTGCCCCTCACCAGGGTTCTTCTGGGGACCACATAAACCACCAGAGCCCAGTCCCCATGTTTCTACCAGGTCCAAAGGAGAATGGATTCAGGAGCATCACTACACAGTCCACCTCAGGCATCTCATGTCACTCACCCTTTGCCTCCAGCACTGCCCTTTCCAGTCCCCAGATCTGTCTTGTGTCTTTTTTGATGCTAATTATAGAGAAACAGAAACATTTTCTGCTGAAAGCCATGATGAGAGCTGGGAGAGCTTTCAGGCACTGTACTCAGGAGCAGTTCCTTGCTGGCACAAGCATTGCATGCTGCTGCTGTTACTTGTATTTGTGAAGTTACCTTTAGCTTGCCTCACAAACATAAGCATTTACCAGCTACTTGTAGGAACAAGTGGTTGCTTGTATCATAGAATTTACATTTGTGCATCATTAGTCTGGGGGTTGGCCCCAAATGGAGGACTCACATTAGTTTAATGAGATGGTAAAGTATAGATGAAACAATTATTTCACACCCTTGAAAGCTTTTTCTTTCAAATAGAAGGCTACTTGAGTAACATTTTACAAGTTCTGCTGTTAGCTTAATAATCACAGGCAGGTGATATGTTCAGATAAATAGCTCATCAGACATGCTTCTCCAGAAAAATTCTTCAAAGGCAGTTGCAGTGGCCTGCAGTACCGCTGTCTTGGAGATGACTGGCAAGTCCTCCTTAATAAATACAAATATGTTTGAGTCTGAGGCAGTGCTGGCAAAGCCCAGAGTCCTTTTATACCTCCACAAATGAGCCAGGGCTCTGGTGTGTTGTACTGGAAAGAGCACAAAGTGACCGACGCCGCTTCCCTCCTGCCAGGAGGCTAAAGGGAGATCATGGAGAGCTACAGCTGAACAGCTTCTGCATGTTAATGCACATGGCCAGGACTTTACAGTTGGGATTTTCAAAAGGGAAGGAACTCAAGCCTCAATGAAGCCAGGGGCGATCTCAGTGCCTGTTTTTCAAACCCTGTGTGCAAATCCTAGCTGCAAACCTTAGGTGGTCTGAAGTTGGTGCTTTGGCTCTCAGAAGTGTATCTTGCTTAGCCAGGCAGATTGACCCACTGTCCAATTGAATGCACGTCACATATCGACAGGCTCACGTGGCTCCAGCCTCCTGCTTCATGCATATTCAGTGTGTGTTGCTCAGAATCATGCTATTGTAGTTGGGTCTGGGCTGTGCCCTGCACACACACCCACACACATGTCCTCTGCAACACACCCCGTGCTTCCAGGACCCTTGACTGCACTAGGACCTTTCATTCCTTCCCTGTGGGGCAATTTTTCACTAAGGGTTGACCAAAGCATTTAATTTTTATGTCATTAACTCATGCTGTGAGGCTTCCTCTGTCTGGGGAGCAGTGTACCCACGTAAGAGCCAGACTCAAAGCCTGTCTCAGCCCGGCCAAGTGTGGGGCCAGCAAAGGGCTCTGCAGAGAGGTACATGTGCAAAGATGAACTCTTCAGCTCAGCTCCCAGCCCTGCTGTCCTCATACTCACTGCATCCCCATGTGCTGGGGAGGCTGGTCTGAACCTGGGTGGTTGTCTCTTTGGCCTGTGAAGGAAGGAATGTAGGCATGAACCAGCAGCTACCCTTCATCAAAGACTCAGGTCACCGTTTATATTTCGTGTCCTGTTGAAGGGCAGTAAACCCATGGGGTCAGCAAGTGTTTGAGGGAGTTGTTTGCTGTCTTAATCAATTTGATATGAATATAGGATGAGATGAAACTCAGAGCAGACATATAAATGTGGTGGACAATCTCATCTTTCATTTTCATTCCCATTCAGACTAGAAAAAAGGGTGTGGAGGGGGATGGTGTACCCAGTCCTGGGTTCACCTGAAGGTGAATGAGTAGATTTCTCATGGCTTTGCCCCTTGGTGTCTATCTGCAATGCCAGACACTGTGGTGACAGGTACTTTTGCTCTGGAGTAAATGGTTACAGGACAAAATGGCACCCTGAGGAAGCCAGGCAATCCCAGATAGGAGATTCTGCATCCAGTGCACTTCTGACCGCTTTTAAGGCAGATTTCTTTATGTAAGGAAATGTAGGAAAAAAATAATGTAAAACCCTTTGAAGTGACTGAAGCTGCAATTGAAGGAGCAGACACAGCTCTGACACATAGCTCAGGTGTTCTCAGCAGCATTTAAATTCTGAAGGATCTGACAGAGCTCAAATCCCTGAGGCCTATTGGCAAAAAAAGTGCTTTCTCCAGGGGAGCCTGTGGACCATGCCTGGACCCCACAAGTCTCCACTGATTTCTAGCTCTGAACCCTCCTTCTCCCCCTCCCCTGCCCAAGGAGCTGTGAGGTTCCTCCCTCCTGCATTCTCTTTTGCAAGGTGGTTTGGCTCACCCCCTTCTCCCTAAGGCAGCTGCCAGAAGTCATTGGTAGGCCACTCTCCATCATCTTTGCTAAGTCGTGGGGAAAGGGAGAGGTGCCTGAGGACTGGAGGAAGGCAAATGTCACTGCAGGCTTCAAAAAGGACAATGAGGAGGACCCAGGTAACTATAGACCAGTCAGCCTCACCTCCATCCCTGGGAACGTGATGGAACAACTTATCCTTGGTGCCATCTCAAGGCATATCAAGGATAAGAGGGTCATTAGGGGCAGTCAGCACGGCTTCACCAAGGGGAAGTCATGCTTGACCAACCTTCTAGACTTTTATGAATACACAACTAGGTGGCTAGATGATGGTAGAGCAGTGGATGTGGTTTATCTGGGATTTCAGCAAAGCATTTGACACAGTCTCCCACAGCATCCTCGCTGCCAAACTGAGGAAGGGTGGATTAGATGATCAGGTAGTGAGATGGACTGTGAACTGGCTGGTGGGAAGAAGGCAGAGAGTGGTGGTCAATGGGGCAGAGTCTAGTTGGAGACCTGTGTCTAGTGGAGTCCCTCAGGGGTCAGTACTGGGACCAGTATTGTTCAATATATTCATCAGTGACCTGGATGAGGGAACAGAGGGCACTGCCAGCAAGTTTGCTGATGACACAAAGCTGGGAGGAGTGGCTGACACGCCAGCAGGCTGTGCTGCCATCAGAGAGACCTGGACAGGCTGGAGAGCTGGGTGGGTAGAAATTTTAAGAGATACAACAAGGGTAAGTGTAGAGTCTTACATCTGGGAAAGAACAACCCCTTGTACCACCAGTACAGGCTGGGGACAGACCTGTTGGAGAGCAGTGTAGGGGAAAGGGATCTGGGAGTCCTGGTGGACAGCAGGATGACCATGAGCCAGCACTGTGCCCTTGTGGCCAGGAAGGCCAGTGGCATCCTGGGGTGCTTTAGAAGGGCTGTGGTTAGTAGGTGGAGAGAGGTTCTCCTCCCCCTCTACTCTGCCCTGGTGAGGCCACATCTGGAATATTGTGTCCAAGTCTGGGCCCCACAGTTCAAGAAGGACAGGGAGCTGCTTGAGAGAGTCCAGCACAGAGCCACCACGATGATTAAGGCAGTGGAGCATCTCCCTGATGAGGAAAGGCTGAGGGAGCTGGGGCTCTTTAGCTTGGAGGAGACTGAGGGGTGACCTCATTAATGTTTATAAATATATGAAAGGTGAATGTCAGGAGGATGGAGCCAGGCTCTCAGTGATGTCCAACGGTAGGACAAGGGGCAATGGGTGCGAGCTGGAGCACAGGAGGTTCCATGCAAACATATGGAAAAACTTTCTCACTGTGAGAGTGGCAGGACGCTAGGACAGGCTGCCCAGGGAGGTTGTGGAGTCTCCTTCTCTGGAGATGTTCAAACCCACCTGGAAGCTTTCCTGTGTGACCTACTGTGACCCTGCTCTGGCAGAGGGGTTGGACTAGATGATCTTTTGAGGTCCCTCCCAACCCCCACCATTCTGTGATTTTGGATGATTCTGGGAATGGCTGCAGGAGCAGCAAATCCTGCCCGAACAGCTGGACATGGCAGCAGTGCTGCAGCTCCCCATCCCTGAGGGGGAGACGAGGAGAAGGCAGATTTGGTTCCTGCCCTTGAAAATCCTAACTGACCTACTGCAGGTTGTGGGTGTGGGGGAGTGTGTTCCCAGGCTGGACCATGCACTGGGACAGCCACGTAAAAATCATTCAACTTGGATCTCCTTTCTCTGTGCTGAGGTTTTCCACCTAGCAGTTGGCACATATTTTTTCCATGCACATGGGAATATTTGCCTCAGGTCTAAAAGACACAGAATCCCTCTCTCCCAGGTCTCATTTGGCTGGCAAAAGAGGCCAGCTGCCTTTTCATCTCCTCTCTCGTGCTTGCACTTATCCCCAGAACTGTGTCATTTGGCCTCTGTCCATCTTGCTCTGAGTTGTGGCAAGCCTTTCCTTACCTGATACAGCATAGTAAATATCCCTGTCATTTAATGGCAGAAAGGGGCAAGTTTCAGGATATACAGACACCTGGTCAAGTCTGTCTTGAGTCATTCAGCATCTTCCTTGTTGAGGGGAATGAGAAAACACAGTTTGGCACCTCTCTGCATGAGAATACAGGCCACTTCCAGTCTGCAGGAATATGAGGGAGAAGCTCCTGGAAAGAATGAGAGAGAGATTAGTTGCTCATTGTGGGTCTTATCATCATTTGGCATTAACTCAGGGAACTCTACTGAAATTGGCTTTTGTATTTTTTTGGCTCAGTTCTCATTTGTTTGCTGGTCTACTACCTATGTCCCAGGTAGTGTTTTCCCCTGGTGCGTGGCCTTTTTCATCAGAAGATGATGTTCCATGTACAGCATCCTGAGCCAGCTCACCTGTGTTCCTTTCATTTAACATGAATGTATTGTGTGATAGAAAATTTAAGTATGTCAGAAAGTGAAATCTGCATAAATTTCCAACACTGTCCTCTGACAGAGGAATTTTTAAGCATAAAAATGATCAGACTTTAAATAATACCCCCTGTCCAAATGCTCGCTGGTGAAAGCCCACCAGTTGCTGTGCTGTTCTACAGAATTTTGCAGTACCTTTACTGAAAAACAATATGAAAAATGGTTAAAACTGCACACCTGTGTTCTGGATGCCATTTTGTAAGGATGGTTTGTGAGTCACAGACTCCAGCACCTCAACACTGTAAGTTGGTGAAGCTCCAGCTGCCTGCATCAATACAGCTGAGTCTGCTGCTAAACTCCCTGACACAGGTGCGTCTATAACTGCATTGCGATGCATTCCCTAGTCCATGTCCCCGGGTTTCTGCAGGAAGGAGACCTGGGCATATATCTGGGAAGACTCTGGCCTGGTCCCTGATTTGCAAAGTCAGCACCCAGGACCCCAGCACATACCACAGAGATCCCCATCCCTTGGCTTCCCTGCAATCCATAGATCTATCCACGCACGCTCCTGATCACAGGCCCAGTGCTGAACGCTGGCACTTAAAAATATGGAAATTATTGTGTATATTGATGGAGAATACAGTAGGATGTGAATGCTGCATGAAGAGAAAAGAGCTCAGTAATGCAATAGCAAGTTTTGCATTGAAGCCCATCACTTGGAAAGGCAATGCTAATATGTGTAATAGTAATGAGTAATATAGCTCATTGACTCAAGGCAAACGTGCTGTGGTGACTCACAGGTTTTGGAGAATAGAGGATAAGAACCAGTAGGCTGGATTAATTTTGTTTCTTCTTGCATTTGTGAACATTTTTTTGACAGATTGCAGTTTTCCTGAATTTACTCTTTGTTCAGAATGATTTGACAAGTGGCATCTATGAAATCTGTTTGGCTGGTGGTGTGTTCAAGCTGTTCATGAGGACTTGGGCAGTGTGTGAAATTAAAACTGTTTTGTTTAGATTGTCATGAGCATGTTCTTTGTCTGGATGAAGAGTCCCCTCAGAAACAGGACTGGATATTCAGCAATCATTTAATAAAAATTTGTTTTTATACTGACTATTCCTAAGGGTAAGATTGTTTGCTGGAGAGGTTGGAGTAAACTATACAAAGTGGGTGAAAAACACTGTCAATATTAACTCCTTTGCAAGTGTAAAAGTGTATTGGTTGAAAAATGATGTTCTGCACTTGCTTTATTCTAACTAACACCTCCCATGGATCTAGACAAGAAAAGTTATCTAACAAGCAGAAAGCTTATTTTTAATATTTCTCACATGGTGATGGTTGTATTTCCAGTAGGAAAAGAGATTTATTCTGTATTTTAAGGTCCCATCTGAAAAATTGTTTCCTACCCACATAACTATTAAACAGTGGCAAAACCAGGAGTCTTTCCCTTTCTCAAAACTTAGGAAATAACAAAATTGTATTGTCAAAACTTTGAATGGGAAAGTGGTTTTGTGTGGCTAACCCCAAATTTTCTCATTCATTTACCAACAACCAAAACTTGAAAATGCTTTAATCAAATATCTGATGTTTGCACTTGTGACAAAAAAAAACCCCAAACAATCCAGAGTTTCCAGAGTAAGTAAATATAAGCTAGGAGCCCAAACCCCAGCTTGCATTTGCCTTGCTGCTGCAAGAGAAGCACTGTGCTGAGGCTGGAGATATAAATCCTCCTCTAGCCCAGCCACAGACACATGAAATACAAAGATTTCAAGTAGGTTGTTGGTTGTCATTTCCTCAGCGTGTTGCTGAAGTCACTTCACTGCTTCTGTTGAGGAGTTCCTGTTGATGCTGATGCCTGCAGGAGCATCACTCCTCCCTTTACCCTCCTGCAAGGACTCTGAGCATCTCAGTGGCCATGGTGGCCATCCTTGATGCCCTTCCAGCTCCTGCCTTTAACATGTTAGTCTTCTCTCCCCAGCTATCGACCTGTTGTACTGGCGTGACATCAAGCAAACAGGGATCGTGTTTGGCAGCCTCCTGTTGCTGCTCTTCTCCCTGACCCAGTTCAGCGTCGTCAGCGTCGTGGCCTACCTTGCCCTCGCCGGCCTCTCGGCCACCATTAGCTTCAGAATCTACAAATCGGTCCTCCAGGCCGTGCAGAAGACGGACGAGGGCCACCCCTTCAAGTGAGTGCCTTGCAGCCATGGCCAGGGGCCGTGTATCTTGCAAAAGATCCATTCCCAGCGGCAATTCATGTTTCTTTAGCTGCTGCTTTTGTACTGGATAAATTTATTTTCTTACTCATAACAGAGAAAATATTTTTTTCTACTGTCCAGTGTCTCAAGAACCGTAAGACTCCATTGGCTCAGATCAAGGGGGTGGGAAAAAGCAACACAAAAGCCATCTCCTCTGAGACTTGGCAATTTTTTTCCTGAAAGCTAAAAGATCCAGAAAATTTTAAACAAACAGAGAAAATGAGTTTCATTAGAGCTAATGATCATACAGTGTCTCTGCAAGCAGGAGTACTGTTTCTGGGCACACTCCAGTTGGTGTAGAGGGAGACTGTATGTTTTCTCCCGCACTGTCAGGCTGTGATGTGGCAACACATCATCCTGGGAGGTGGTGCCGGTACTGGTGCTCTCCCCACCCTCTGCAGGGTCCGGGCAGTTTGCTCCAGGAAAACAATGATCCTCTCTCCTCTGCTGTGCCAAGAAGTCAATGAACCAGGTCGTGGAAGTGGTCTGCTTTGCAAACACACTCACTGAAAAGAAAAAGTCTTGTTGGGTGCTGCTCCTTCTGTTTCACTTGGGTCAGTTCTGAGATGTGACTCATGATGTGGGTGTAGCTCAGAGGGAGGTGCAGGGCAGGCAGAGTAGTGGAGGAAGAAGGGAGCATCACTGCCAAAGGTGACACATGGCCCAGACAGCAGCTTTTCTTCCTCCAGAGGCTGCCAACTGGAGATGTCCTCTTCTGTGGCAGCAGTGCTGCTTGTGGGGAAACCCTCCCTGCTAGGATTTGCATCCCCCTTTGAGTGGAGTAGAGAGAGAGATCCCATCAAGACCAGGCTCTGCATGGGGAGAGGACAAGGCTGGCACAGCCTGCCATTGCCCAGGGAGATGTATGGGCTAGGGGATGCAGTCAAGCAATGATCACTTAGGATAATGTACATAATACACGTGGAAATATTTTGGTTCTTTGGCAAGGGGATGTGCAGATGTTTCAATGCGAATTATCATTTAGTTTTAATGAACAAATGATTGGGTTTACATACCTCATTTTTAATCCTGACTATTTTTTCTTAATGAATGTTCCATTTTAAGCAATAGATACACTTTCTTTTATTACTGCTAATATTGTTAATAAGAAACAAGAAAATAATAACAAAAGTCAATACAGTGCATATTCAGTTAATTAGTTCTGTAAACAGATTTTTTGTTCCATCCCAGAGATCAGGGATATAACTAATGCCACTGGTTATATCACACTTTATGCATCCTATAATCAAATATTTACTAGGTTTTGCATCCCCCTTTGAGTGGAGCAGAGAAAGAGATCCCATCAAGACCAGGCTCAGCATGAGGAAAGGGAAAGGCTGGAGGCAAACAGCCCTGGTGCAGCCCACAATTGCCCAGTGAGATGGGTCATGCAAGACAAAGATCTCATGTGCTGGTGGCTCTGTGGCCACACTAAGAGGGGCACATTGCTCCAGCTGCAGGGAAATGAGGTCTGGGGAGGAGGGAGCGATGGGGGAGACAGACATGAGCATGAACAGCAAGTGGATTTGTAACTGGACCTGTGTTTCTGGCAGAGCCTACTTGGAGATGGAAATGAATCTTTCACAGGACCAGATTCAGAAATACACAGACTGCCTCCAGCTATACGTCAACAGCACAGTCAAAGAGCTGAGGAGACTCTTTCTCGTTCAGGACCTCGTGGATTCTTTAAAAGTAGGATTGCTTGAAATATTTTTAACCCTTATCTAGAGGATCAATCTATATTTCAAAGTTCTGCTTCCCATGTTGACAGTGTCATCATAAACCTTAGTTTTAGCTTTAATACAAAAGTTGCTCTCCTTTTTGATTTCCAAACTGCTTGCTTCCGGCAGTTTAGAGGTTTGGCAATCTGCATTTGAATTTATTGATATGTAATGCAGGAGTTATAGAAGTTGCAGGACCATCTTAGCTCCACTGCAGTTCCAGAAGCATCTCTGTGTTATGCTTTCTATGAATTTGACACAAAATAGTGTGTTCCCCTCTCATACTTCTGTTAATCTGGATTTCCTCTAATGGGGAATTTCCTGCTTTGGAAGAAGGTCTTCTTTCCTTCCCTGCTGAGATAGTTATTTATTTTTAGCCTTACACCCAAGTAAGTGTTCTTCAGAGCAAAGGGAAGATCATTAAGAGAGCAGACATAGGTTAGGCTACTAAATTACTGAAGATTTTTAGAAACATGTACCCATCTCCCGGCCTCAGGAGTTTTCAATCACTGCAATTAGCACTGTGGGGCTGTGATTAACCTGTGTGGAATGACCCCTGCCATCATCCAACCTGGGTGCAGAAATCTGCCTATGCCATGCTCAATGCAGAGTCCTAAACATATGCAGTTAAGTTCTAAATATACGTGAAAACTCAGCAAAGAAGGTGAGAAGCAGTGAACAGCAGAATGGAGAATGGGGTTTATACACCCAGAAAAAGGACCTAGTTCCTAATGTGCCTGACTTAACAACTCCTCTTACACATTAATAAAGGCTAGTTAAGGCTAATTAATGTTAGCTAGTTAAGTAAACTAGTTTCTTATGCTGACACTGGAGGTGATGCAATGATCTGTCTTTAATTTAGTTTGCAGTACTAATGTGGCTGCTGACTTATGTGGGAGCCCTCTTCAATGGCCTGACTCTTCTGATAATGGGTAAAAATCAACTTTTCTTTTAAAATCCATTTTAACTTTAACTCCCTCACAATTTCTACTTAGGCAAAACAGACTATTCTCATTGTGCCTTCCCCACAGCTAAACCATCAATTTTTATTTCCTTTTCCAGTAAATATTCATTATTCCCATTCTGTTGTCCCTCCTGTTAGAATTAATTTCTGTTTTCTGGTTTTGCAGCCACTAGTCCCAAAGCAATAGGAAATTCCATATTTGGGAGGTTTGAGCAAAGTTCATTTTTAATGCCAAGATCCCTGGTGGATCAGCTGACCAAGTGGCACGATGTGTGTTTGTCACTGTTTGAAGTAGGTCTCTTCTCTGGAGGAATCTGATCAGCAGGAATGTAACTGTGCTCTTTTTCTCCTCAGCTGTGGTGTCTATGTTTACCCTCCCCGTTGTATATGACAAGTACCAGGTAAGTCTCTCTGCACGGTGTGGTGTGGGTGTCTGGGTGGTTCTGCCTTGTTGATGCCTGATTGACTTGGTCTCCTTTCGCTCTTTGCAGGCACAGATTGATCAATACTTGGGACTTGTGCGGACCCACATAAACACTGTTGTGGCAAAGTGAGTTCAGCAGCAGTCTTGAGCAGAAGTCTTGCTCTCAGGTTGCAGTGCACTGGGGGTGGCTAAGAGCTGGGTGGTCCCAGGGACAACATGCCCTATGAATGATGTCCTCCCCAGTTCCTGGCACGTAAGAGCCTGTGGGAGGGCAGATCCCTGGAGGAACACAGTCCTTCTCAGCTGAGCGTAGACTCAGACAGAGCTGTGACCCTACATCCTTCTCTCCTGTCCTTTGAGGGAGCTGTGGACAGAGCAGCCCAACTGGGAACTGCTGTCCATACTTCTACCTGGCCAAGACAAACAGGAAGGAATGTGTTAACTCCCTTCCCCACTGACCACCGCAAGCCTGGGTTTTTGCATTCAGGGACTCCATCCTTTAGAGTTAATGAACAAAGTGGGAAGTGGAACACCACTCTGTTACAGAAAGAAAAATACCTGGAAGTGCTGTGATGTTATGTGTTTCAAACTCAAACATGAGACAGCAATGTGCACTTACAGCCCAGAGGCCAGTTGCATCCTGGGCTGCACCCAGAGCAGCATGGCCAGCAAGTCAAGGGAGGTGATTCTCCCCCTCTACTCCACTCTCATGAGACCCCCCCTGCAGTGCTGCCTCTAGTTCTGGGGCCACCAACACAAGAAGAACATGGACCTACTGGAGTGAGTCCAGAGGAGGCCACAAGGATGATCCAAGGGCTGGAGCAGCTCTGCTGTGAGGACAGGCTGAGAGAGTTGGGGCTGTTCAGCCTGGAGAAGAGAAGGCTCTGGGGAGACCTTCTAGTGGCCTTCCAGTACCTGAAGGGGCTCCACGAAGGCTGGGAAGGGACTTTTGACAAGTGATTGAGATGAGATCTGAGAAGGAAATTCTTTGCTGTGAGGGTGGTCAGACACTGGCCCAGGTTGCCCAGAGAAGCTGTGGCTGCTCCTCCCTGGCAGTGTTCAAGGCCAGGTTGGATGAGGCTTTGAGCAACCTGGTCTAGTGGAAGGTGTCCCTGCTGATGGCAGGGGGGTTGGAACTGGATGAGCTTTAAGATCCAGTCCAACCCAGACCATTCTGTGATTCTATGAAACCACCATGGAATGGATGGCAGACCTGGATGAAATTTTTTATGCAGTCTGATCTAATTCCTAATGCACTGTCTGTATCAAAAGCTTTTGTGAGATCTCCAGGGGCACAGTGAGGGTCTAAGCATAGCTCTCACCACTTGGGCATTACTGAAGCAGCGTGGCTGGCGTGGAAGGTAGATCCATACATAACAGCAGTTTGTATCCACGGCTTTGCAAAGGTTGCCTGAATAACAGGTAGCCAATGGAAGGTTACAAAATGGTGAGGTACAGAGAGTGAGTGACCCACAAGGAGATGCTGAGGAAACTGGGCTTGTTTAGCCTGGCAGGGAGGGAGCTAAGGAGTGATTTCATAGCAGCCTATAAGTACTTGATGGGAAGTTACAAGATGATAAAGCCAAGCTCTTCTAGTGAAGGCCAATGTTATAACAAGGAACAACAACATAAATCCTATTTAGAAGGTTGATGTTGGACATCAGGAGAAACTTTTTCACTAGATTAGGACAGCACTGGAGCAGGCTACACAGGTAGGTGCTGGAACCTCCTTCCTTGGAGGTTTTCAAGATGCAGCATGAAAAAGACACGGCCAACCTTGATTTAGCATTGGCAATAGTCCTGCCTCATGTAAGACGTTGATTCAAAGACTTCCAGGGGTTCTTTACAGCCAGTATTTCCATGATTCTGCAAAACTCAGCTTTGGGCAGGACTGAAAGTCTGTACTGAAAATTCTTTGTTTAAACTTCATTCCTGGCTTCCAGTAGACCATGGTAGAATAGTGAAGGAGGGAGAATATCGCTGAGCATATCCCATGGTTACATGAACCACCAAAACCTGGGCTATTTACAACTATGTGAGAACACAGAGATGGGCATCACCCCTTTTTCTTATTAGAATCTGGCCCACCTGTTGTAATAACACACTGAACACAAGCCAGAGATTACCCCTAGATAAAACCCCAGGTGGGGATCTGCTGGAATGGAATAGCTGCCTCACCATGTAATCCTTATTTCTTTATTTCTTTATTTCTTTATTTCTAGGATTCAAGCTAAAATCCCAGGCGCTAAGAGAAAGGCGGAGTAAAGCAGACATCAAGAATGCACCGACTACAGTAGTGAATAATGGGGAAATCTGGAGTGCAACAGCTCTGTTCTTACACTTTACTGCAAATTTATCGTTCTTTTTTTTTTTTCTCGACACCATAATCTTAGAAACATGAAACTCAGAAGCAGTGCTTTTCCCCTGCTGCTTCTGCACTTAGAATACTTGCAATCACTTGTGTCAAGCACTAAAGTATAGTAAAGAGAAAAGTGTACTAGATGTGGTTTTTTGTGTTGCTTATAAAGTGCATGATGGTGAGAGCCTAAATAATATTGACCTTTTTTATTTTATTTTTTTAGTGTTTTTCCTTCTTCTATTGGCATTGCTTCTATAACTTTTAATGTTACTTGTGGCTAGGGGCTTTCCTGCTTAGCGCACTGATACAATAGTTAAAATTGCTTCTACGTCACTGGGTTGCTGGTTGGATTCATCTTTATTAACTATATAGAATTGTAGACTGATGTTTTAGTGTTTTCCAGCACAAATAAAACAAACAGTAATCGGTACTTATGGTAATCAGTTTTGTATAACTCAAAAAAAAAAATGAAAACAAAACCCAGTACTTTTGTGGTAAGGGATTGACAGGCTGATTTACATGTATGGTAACTGGAAAGTTCCAGCATGGTAAATTTATTACAATTTGTATTACATTCTCTGTAGTTCCTAATGGACTTAATTATGGACTCTGAAGATTTGCACTTATGTACTTGATACCGAATGCAGAAATAAATGTTACTAAATGTAAAAAGTTCTCCCTCTTGTCGCCACTGGGATGATCTTTGCAAACTGGACACATACTGTGCAAAAAGAAGCATTTTCTCTCGCTCTCTCCCCTGGAGATCCACACACACTTTACCCTTATGGAGTGGTGCATTTCAACAGGATCATCTGTAGTACCTGGCTCATCTATCAGTTTCACATCTTGATGAGTACAGAAATAAAAGACAGATTTTTGTGGGGTTTTTTTTTCTTTGTTAGTGTTATTAGCAAATAGCATCCAGTAATTGTCTCTTCCTGCATTTGCACGTTGTGCAAATCGTAAGCAACACACTACAGGAGGGGTCAGCACAACACAAAGGACTTTGCAGTTTCCTTATCACCATATTATGCTCTTATCCAAAGCTGTTCTTTGAAATCTTCTTTAAACTGTGGCATCAATTCTGAACTCAGAGCCTGGGAACTGAAATAGACATTTGCTCTTGTTCAAAGGTGAAAGTTTTAAAAAACTAGCATTTGGTGTTTGAGAGCTGTCAGACAACAGGAACAGATGTTGAACATTATCTGAAGTGCTTCAAAACAAACAATTAGCTAAGTGCTGAATGATTTGCCTATTTGTGGAACATACCTGTGGATTTTAATTTTTTTTTTATAAAAATGTAAACATCAAAGCATTTTCAGATGAATTGCAGTTTTTCCCTTTCTGTCACAAAAGTTTTTATGCAGAACTTATTTTTTCCACAAAAAAATAGATCCTTACTTTTTTAATTGAACTTTTTAAATGGAAGTCTTTCCTTAGATTTGTTCATTTAATTCATCTTCATCTCAGTTTCACATGGATCCGGTGATATCTGTCCTAGGTCTGGCTGCAGTTCTGTTTGACCATGCGTAAACATACAACCCAAATGTACATGAGGCATTGGTAGAAACATTGGTGTGGCTGTGGGCTAGTTAATTCTTCAGCAGAGCCTCAAATACCCTTATTTTAATTTAAATTTTATATTTAAACATTCTTCTTTGTCCTTATTTGAAAATACTAGGGTGTCTTTTAACCTGCAGCTAGATATGAACATTTTTTCCTCAGTAAAAAACTGCCTCAGTGTGACATATGTTGCTTTTGATCAAATGGAATGTGTTTGGTTTAGTACTTGTAGTTTTCAACCAGGAGTTGAAATTCAACACCTACCCCCAGTGTTAACTGCATTTTAGACTTTCCTACCAGTGCATTCAGATGGCCAGGACATACCCTGTATCTCTGGGGAAGACAGCGCAGCCTGTGCGAGTGTCCTTGAGGGTAAAGATTAACTTCAGAGCTCTCATTACTTACAAGATGAGTACGTGGGTCCAACAGGTTAATTTTGAAAATGAGCACATTTAATATCCCATTCCACTGGTCCCATAAATGTGTTCTTCCCAAGCAGCACCAGTGCAGTTTTATCCAGCCTTTTGAATGCCAAATCCTAAGCAAGATTTAAAAGCTACATCTCCCATATATTTGGAAATCAAACAAAATAAAACTTCCTGGGAGAGTCCAAATATTCTTAAAAGCCTAAATCAATAGAGACCAAGAACCTCAGTCTTGTCTCCTCCAGTATCATCATCTCTCAAAACCCACAGCCCTCATCACCCTGACTGTACCCCTGCACACCTGCCCCTCCAACCCATACCCTTTACTTACATGTTTTCTCACATCCCACCTTTCCAACCCAGCTCCCAAACTTCCTTGCAGCCACCCTGACTCTTCATATATTGGGCAGTAACAGCCTGCAAGTGCTGCTGGGGTAGGTTAATCTGGTGGGTGGGACTAATTTGGAAGACCACAGTGGGATGCACCAGAAGAAGAGGACTTTAGCCAGGGCTTGGATTGCTTGTGCTGCCTATAGACACTGTCATCACAGCACCACTTTCCATGATACCACTGAACATGGAAGCTTGGGAAAAGCCATTGTGCCCAAAGATCCCAGAAGCCTTGTTTGCAAACCTCTGCTAACTCATGGTCCTGCTATACAGCTTGCAATGACAGAACCCCTGTGCATATAGGGATTGAAAGCTTGTGACGCCTTCAGTGTTCCCTGGTAAGTCTCATTCATAGAGCAACCTATGGGGAGGGGTTATACCTCCACATTTTCTGGTTTTCAGACAAGTGAGGGGAAAAAGCCAACACATATTTTAAAATATTTTAGTGTGATTACAGTAGATGACTGAAGATACTTACCACAATGACTCACATTCACGGGTTGAGCAGTGCTCTGAGGTACACAGGCTGTAAAGCTCTTCTGTTTCTGATCTTCATGTGTCTTCAAAGTGAAGAGCAGCCATAAAAAGCAGCAAACTCGTAAGGGCTTCTAGGCAGGTGAAACTTGGGAAGCAGCTCACACTGCCTGGGTAAAATGCAAGAGAGAGGAAGGCATTAAAAGATTCTTTTATCTTCAAAATGTTCCTTGTCCAGAGGAACCTGGACATGACATCACATCAGTGGTGCTTCAGGAGTTAGCTTGTCCTCCTGGTTCAAAGGCTGCTTTAAGCGATACACAAGTGTATGGATGTTTTAAAGACCCACCTATCTAAGTGAGGTTGTTCAGGTGGTTGGAGTTAGGTGTGTGCTAAATACCTTGCCCAAGCAGTGTCTCTCAACCTCTGTCTCTGGGTAGTTTGAGATGCTGATACTCTCTTTCTGGAGAGGAAGCTGACAGGTTTCTAAGGTGGATGTCTCAGGTGGGAGCCTTGATTAGATGCAAGGACAGGTCTGGAGCAGGCCTTTCTGTGGCTGGGAGCTGGCTGGCTAATGTAAAGAAGACAGCTGCGTTTTGATCTGCTCAACATGGTGCTGCCTTCCAAGGGAGATGCATATCAGAACTACCTGCTGCGTTTACCTTTGAAAGCCGACCCAAATGATTGTGCTAATTTGAACTGGAACCAGTTTAACTCTGCTTTCAGAATACAAAATCAAGAGTGGCATGCTGGTGGGAGAAAAACTTTTGTTAGAACATCTATACCTACAAATGTGTCTTTTTTTTTAGGCTCTATGACTAAAATATCTTCTCCCTGGTTTCACCTGTACCTCCTAGAAACTTTATAAGCCTGTTCCTGAACTGCTAGCTGTTAAGGAAAGGTTTGATAGTTACTAAAGAGCTCTCTGGGTGTTTTATGTCTCTTAATGTCTGTCTGTGTACCTTGAAATGAATACTCCATTGGTAGTTTGATGTGAAATACGAATACTCTCTAACATGGTCAGTTTTGATTCCCCGCTTCTCAGTGCCTCAGCACTATTCCCCTTTTCTTCTAGCTTATGTATTTGCCTCTGAGCTGTTACTGAACTCTCTTATGTTTCCTCTGCTCTTTAATATTAATCCAGTGAGATCAAGATCATAAAACACATCAGTGTCAGGAAAGCCCTGGAATTGGGAGGAGATAAGAATGATATAATATTCTGTGAGCCCTTAATCCAGTTAAAGAGAGTCTGTCTGCTTCCCTATAGCTTTTGCTATCTCCCTGCAAGCTTTCTGATGGCAGCTGGCTCCCATCCCTGCCCTGGTGGGTTACAAGTCAATCAGCTGTAAGCTTCTCTATATGGGCCCAGGGAAATATGTGGCAAGCCCATGTCTTTGCCCAGTGCAGCTTTGAAAATACCAAGTATGATGTATTTCTTCCTGGCTCTTCTTAATATATTCTTTTCTCAGGCACAGAATTAAAAGATGGTCCATCAGTGAACTTGCACGTGAGCTTCCCAGGAAGCAGGGAATCAGTGGAGTCAGGCTGCTGGCATGAAGAAGCTTGGGAAGACTGGCTGGCATGTGCAGCCACTGTGGGACATATGGTATTTGTGTAAGAGTGAGACACGTCCGCTGATAAAGGAGTCAATAGCTGCAGTGCCTGAACGTGGAAGGAGGAATGGTCTCTATTAATTTCTGTCAGGGTTTCTTGCTGCTCATCACCTTTACAGGAGAGAGTGGTAGAACCTTGCTCTCCGCCACCATAGGGGAAAGATACTGAGAGTGCACGATCCTTCTCCACAGGTGCATGGGGAAATAGGAGTTGACTGTAAGTAGGTGCATGGGCTTGACCTGCTTCTCTCTCTTACCTGACCTGTTCATTTCCTTGTCTTTGCTGTTTGCTCATAAGTGAACAGTCAGCTCACTGGCTGTTGGTGCTCTCCTCTGGTCAGCATCTAATCCAAATAACTGCAGGCTAGGAAGACAGATGCCTGTGATTTGCCAGCTCTACAACCCTATTTTCTCCTTTGTGTGGTTAACTGTTACTGAGGGCGGATGAACTCTGTACAACCAGAAAGGGCACCTGAGCCCCATGAACCTGCTGCAAGCCCAGCTATCTTCACCACCTCTGTAGCTCACTTAGAGAGAGTGCTGTATCTACAGGTATGCCAGATCTGTAATCTGGGGGACATCACTGCGTGTGTACAAGGCAAGGTGAAGTTATGTGGGCAGGCAGGTAGGTGGGTAGACTGTTCAGTCAAGCTGCCCTTGACTAGGATGTGCCCATCTCTGCATTGCCTGTGTTCTCAGCTTCCCTTTCACTCCTGTTCTGCCACAGCCAAAGCGCTAGGAGTTGCTGAAGGGACCAGGATCAAAATAAGAGGATGGGCTAGAGCTGCAGAAGGAATCTATTAAAAAACCCCAAAAGACAAAGTAGCCCTGTGCTGACATGCTTTCATTGCTTTTCCCTCCTGTCTACCTCTTAACTAGCAAGTCAGACTCATTTCTTGTGTTCACTGAATATAAAAGTGATTCAGCCTCAAGGTTGCAATTTATGGCTCCTCATGGCTCTTCTTGTTTAAGTTTAAAAATAATTCAGTCCAGCAAAGCTAATTGTCATTCACACTAAGGCCCCTCTGCATATATTTCCCTTTATGAGGGAGCTGTAAAGAGGATATTAGTTACACTTTTACTTCTTTTGTACAGCCCTCTAATTCAGCTAAAGCAATGTCAAGTAGCCCAGACCAGTCCAAAAATGTCTGTAATGTTTTATAGATGTGACAGAAAAAGAAAAAAAAAGGATATGTAACAGGCAGTGAAGTGACTCGAATAGCAGATGTCTTTACACAAGAGAGTCTTCATTTGCCAAATTAGACATGAGGCCTAATTTCATTTCTCCTAATTCCACAGATGTTTACTTGGACAAACCACCATCCACAAGATTATTAGCCTGTTACACTGGGTGAAAAAGTACCACCTTTGGGGCACAGGCCAGACACAATTACCGAACCCTTACCAGGAGAACATCAGCTTAACTTGTCAGTTATCAGCAAATTCACAGCGCTTAATTAGGAAGAAGTGGGGCTGTAAACTCCTTAGAAGAAGTCATTTGAGGAAGCACCTCTTGTGTTCCTCCTAGTTGGAGATTCTGAAGTTCTGGAAACCTTTCTCACCTCTCTCCTCCCTCAAAAATTAGACAATTTATAACTTTTTCAACCAAAACAGATGTGACAAACTATGGAGACCAAAACTATCAAAAAATTATACTCCAAGTTTTTGCATGTCAGTTTAGAAAAAACCAAACAAACCAAACTTAAGGAGTATAAAATTCTGATACTACTAGTGTCACTTTTGAACACCAGATTTTCAGAAATAAGCTTAATTTTTAATTCTGACATCAGGATATAACCAAGAATCTCTCTTCATCTCAAGTGTTTTCTCTCGCCCACTTTCTCAACAGCAATCACAAGTCTATGAGTCACATACTATACCAATAGTGCAAATTAAAAGAAAATGTTTCTACTGCCATTTAGCCAAAGATACTCCTACAGCTCCCCCGTCACAAGAGACTTGAGTAAGTCTGCCTTCTAGAGTGAAGTGCTGTGGCCTCTGTTATGCAGGGTGAACTATAATATCATCAGTTTTGCAAAAGAAATCAGATGGAGAAGCTGCTATAGACTCATGTAACTGGAGTCTCTGATATGGTGCTATGGGGGAAATTGAGTGAAGCAGATAAAACTTTGATTAATAGAAGATTTTAAGGAGATCTTCAGGAGCAGATGGTAATTAATAGTGTTAAAATAAAGGCTGGTACTGAAGTTTCCCAAATATCAGCCATATTTAAACTTTTCATACATAAAATGAAAATAAATAAAATACCCCAGATGCAAATGGTGCTCATGCTAATGAGCTTTGCTGAAGATACAAAGTGGTGAAGTATTGGGAGGAGACCACTGGGATGCCATATGGAAGGAATTGGATAACCTTGAAAGCCATGAGCAATAAAAAATCAGATGATATTTTGCATCACAAATGCAAAGTTATGTCCTGGATTGATAAAAGAAAATTATCTTGTTGGCTACAAAATTGCTGTTCAGAAACAAATATTAAGAAAACCCTGGTTGAACGCAGGATGAAAGTGCTCAGTGGGGCAGAGAAGTGCTAGTAGGGGCATCCCAGGGAATGTGGGGGTCCAGAAGAGTTTGGCTTTGTTACTCTAGCAAAATGAAGACTGGGAAGCGAGGATATAGTTGCTCTTTCTATATACACTGGGGGTAAACAGCAGGAAGGCTAAAAGCTGTTTAAGTTGGTGCTTAATTAAGCTGCTTAATGATGACACGGGAAAAAAATTAAATTCCATGGTTTTGATTGGAAGTTAAAATTTTTTTATTGATCAGAGAGATTAACACTGGCTCCCAAACAGGAGTTAGAAACAAATATTGTGAATCTAAGAGTTGTTCATAAGAGATTATTGTGAATATAAGAGGAAATAAGACTACGTACAATGCAGATTGCCTTGATGGTAAAATAAGCAGCAGGCAATTCCCCATGTTGCTCTTTTTTTTGCTGAAAGTGGGTTTACAAGAGATGGTTGAAGGGAACCACACACTTTTTTTTTTTTTCTTTCAGCAACTATTGTACTGGTGCATTAACCATTAGAGAGTCTCTGTTATCAGGAAGAGAATATTGCAGATGCTCATCTGATATGGACAAGTAGATCAACTAAAGTCAGAGCAGAGTAAATACAGGGGGGAAAATCTACCAGAATTCCCTTCTTAGTTTTTACTCTAATTAACTTGTCAGGAAGCAGATGATTTATGAGAGATGTAAATTTCCTTTCTCTTTGAACATATATAAGCTTTATCCATGTTCAGACTACGAGTTATAGTAAAAGGAAAGAGGGAGCAAATCCTCCTAGACAGCATTACCCCTGCTTGCTCAGACCTGATGTCCTGTAAGCTGGTGCTGCACTGTCCAGCTCCTCTCACTGTGAGGCTGGGCAGGGATTTGACTCTCCCCATTTGGTGATCAATAAGTGCAGTAGCTAAATTTACCTCTGCTGCAGGGCAGCAATAAATTCCTGGAAGTCCAGAGCTAGAAATCAAATTATTTCTTAGCTTAACTGTCCTGCTGCATTTGTAAAACCCATCCCAGTTTATGACCTGTCCTTTCCTTATTTGTGCACTTTATATGCCGGTACCATATTTACCATCCTCATTTTTGACAGGAGTTTGAAAGCCACATTTGCAGATGAGATCTTATTGGGCTTGCACAGGCAGCACGATGGCAATGGAAAAGGCATGTCTCCAGGAGAGGACATAACCCTGTGGAGAACCTTCTGTGTGAGAGCCACTAGGAATTTTCTGTTAAGTGTTAAAGAGCTTGAAGTCCTTTGCAGAAGTGCTTTAAGTTCTAGTGAAGCCCTGTCTTGAAATATCTGCCGGAAAAAAAGTTACTATTTCACATCAGAAGTCCTGATTTTGAGGCTGTTTTTGCAGAAAAAAAAACCCAAAACAAAACAAACAAAAAAACCCCAACAAAACCCAAACTGGTTATATTTCATAAGGAAGCAGGAAAATTACTTTTATTTTTCCATTAAAATCTGTAATTCCACTGATCCATTTTTACAAAGCTATTGTACCAGTACAACAGTGGGACCATAATTTAAAAAACAAACAAACCAAGAAGAATGGGTAAATTTTCTACCTAGAAACGCTTGAAAAGGAAACAATGTATGGTTTTTCCTTGAGTATAATTTCCAGTTGAGGGGCTAAATTCGCCAAGAGAATTGAGAACATGCCCCCAGTAGTTTGGTATTATAGAAATCAATCTGTTTATTTGGCCCTGAGGTCTCTGAATTTCACTCAGGTACAAATCTGCTTGTGCTCTGCAACCACTGACTTCATTAAGACCTGAATTTGCTTATGACTAAAAAGATTGTCAGCAAAAGAGAGCCCTTCCCTTTTTCCTAGCAAAGCTTTACCTTGTTGTTAACAAATTGGCTGTCATGCAATGAATAGATGACTTCTTTTAAAGCCAGATAGGACAGGTCTTCCACTAGTCCAGGGATTACTGTGTTCACCCAGATAATGGTATTCTGTCTGCTGGAAATGAAGACATGGATCCATCTATTTTGGGGGTTAAATTGAGATACTCTGCATATTCAAACTGCAGGAGAGCGTTACCACAGTCTACAAAGCAGTAGATATTGATTGCCCCCATCTCCTGCAGACACTAGGAGGAGAGGAGGATGTTCATCTCACTTGGGATCAGGTCCTGTGCGTGTACCCAACATACAGGATTAACAGCAGATCATTTAACACGTGGCTGCTCTTGGCACTGTTCAACTTACAAAGCAATTTCTCGGAGTGCTGGAGGTGAAGGATGGCACCACCTTTGATGATTGTCCCTTGCTGAGCTATAAATTGATACTGATAGTGAACGAAGAAGGTCTCCAGTAATAGCTTGGCAAGGTGGCAACAGCCATAAATATGTAGGAAAGAAAGAGGCCATCTCCTAACAAGCTGCTTATCTCCAGAGGAAAGTTGCAGTGCTTTCTCTTAGACTTTTAAAGATAATTAAAAAGAGGTGATATTATCCTGCTGATTATTTGTCTCTATGAGCTTAGTGCACACGGCACTAATCAGCAGTGCCACCTGATATTCCCTCACACAATCATTATTTTATCTTCAATTTTGAATAGAGGATATTTGTTCTTAGAGCCCTGGTTTTCACAGTGATAACTGTAAAACACAGATGACTGCATTTTGGAAGATCCATGGGAAATCAAAATGCAACTCAACTGCAGCGTGCAGGTTTGGAAAAGCAAGTAAGGAATCTGAGCTTTACTATTCATATTTTTAAATGCTGCATGTTTTGAAAGGTTGGGATGCCAACATAGTGTCCAAGGCCAGAAATTACCAAGTTTAACCACTGGGACCTAAAAGTCCTGCATGCATTGTGTTTTGTGAGAACATTTAACATGGGGGACAAGATTTTTCTAAGTTTTTTGCAATATTTTAATCTAATCTTGATGTGATTCATTGCCTGTGACAGAGGAAGGCTTTGAACCAGTGGCACAGAGGTTGCAACAATGAAGAAAATTTCTGATCAATCAATGATCCCCAAAAATTATGTCTATGAAGAACAACAACCTGGTCATTGTCCCAGTGGATGGGACATGGGGAAGGTGGTGAGGCCTTCTCCTGCCCAAGGCCTCCCTCGGATGCCTGTGCACCTCATGACCTCCCCATTGGCACCTCTGGGAGGGTGGCATGGGATGGGGGCTACACTTGTGAGGTTTATCAGGGGGACAGACCCAGCCTGGCCCCAGGGAGGTCTGTCCCTCTGCCCTGGGGTGAGGGGATGGAGCGAGGCACTGGGCCCTCAGAGCCTGGTTGCCTAGCAACAGCGAGGCCTGGTCCAGCCGCCATGCTGAGGCCTGGTCCATCCACCACAGAGCTCTTGTCCTCTGCGGTGGCACCGGCTGCCCTCAGCCGCCTGCAGAGCCTGGGTGGGTGTGTGCAGGGCTTGGGGGGCTGCTGAGGCACCTCCTTTGCCAGCGCTGGGAGGGAAGGCTGTCTCCCTAAGGACAATGTCACCCTAGCCCTGGGCAGGCAGAAGCAGGAAAGACCAGAACCCTGTGCTCTACATACGCGTTGTACTGTGGGGATGTGTGGAGCCAGGGCTTGACAGGGAAAATGGGTATTGTTTTGCCTTGGTGTTGGTTGCCATTTTAAATATCTGCCTAAGAAAACATGGCTAACATTATCCCTATGGCTGCAGTGGCCTTGGACTGTCTTTTCCTGTTTACCTGCAGCCTGGTTTACTGGGGTTAATGTAGAAGACATAAAATCTGAAGGGAAGAGTCACTGCAAGAGTTTGGTGGGGAAGGGCTGTGTATAGGTCATGTGTTTCTAAATGGGATGGCTGCCATGGTTATTAATGCATTTCCTCCTTGTCTTTTTGGTTTTATTATCACATATGAGGCCATCTGGTTTCTCTGTGGGACTCCCAAGACTTTTTGGCAAGCACATAGTGAAGATGTCTAGAGTTTTTCCTCTTCGAGCCTTTCTGCTACATCTTATTTCTGCAAACCTTTCTTAAAAAAAAGAGTTTCCATGGACAGCTGCAGTCTCTACCTGTAACACAAACCTCCTCGCTGTCAACCGTGCTGACATTGAAGGGTAGCGTCGAGAAAAATCCTCCTTCTCCTACAAGTCTGGTGGCACGTTAAGAAAGCAAATGCACTTTGCACGGTGGTTCAGGCACTGTGGCAGGTGGTGCGAGACAGATGCTTGTGGTCCCCTCAGCCTGTGAAGTGAGCACATGGCATGGTATCTGAAGGAAGAAGGAAATTTTAAATATGCTCAAAGCACAAATTCATTCCTTTCAGGTCTTGAGAGGTTAGAAGCCCTTGAATTGTCTTGAATGTTAATTTTATGCCTGGGCCATGCCAGACAAGAACCTGCCACAGAACTGTTGGGTCTTCTTGGAAGATAAATGTGACCTATAGAATTACATTTATCACACTGTCTCTTGTAAGAAATACAGCCTGATTTCAGGGTAGCTGGGTGGATTGCAAAGATAAAAAACTAGAATAATTCAGCAATCAGCAATTTTGTGCGAAGGCCTTCATGAAGGAGATGAAGCAATGACTAAAAACACCATAAATTTTCTTTAGAAGGAAAGATTAATCGTCATGCAAGGGAAGGATTGCTTCAGGTGTAAGCAAGGAGATTGCGTTATGAGTAATAAAGTTAGCCAGAGAAAAAGCACCAAATAAACTAAGTGCCAGGAAATACATTTCAAACAAGTTTTATCTTGCTCCAAAATACTCGTCTTTGAGAGGTAGGGGCAGATATGAATTAAGGCTGAGCAGTCTCAAGGGATGGATTCCATGCTGGGGGACACTGCCTCTGGTTATCATTTCAAATTTCCCAATTTCAGAACATTCAGAACATTTCTGACGTTGACAAATCTGTTTGACTGTGATGGACAGTTATTCTTGTCAAACAAAACCGGCTTCTTATAAATAGTGAGGATTAGGCACAGCTTGTGGTTATAATTATATATCACAACATGTTTCCTTCTGGAGGCCTCAGCTGTCAGACTAAGGACTGTATGGAGCTAAGGCCTGAGCTTTCCTGGTTCCTTTGAGATTGGTTGCAGGGCATTAGATCGACAGCTTAGTTTCAAAGGTTGTACAATTATAACATCCCTCAAAGATCTTATAACCTAGATGTCAGAAAAAGGCATACGCAGATGAGACAAATGGCTTGGGGTGATGAAAATTGTACTATGAGATCTAAGATGATGGGGCAACACTTCACCAGGAGACGTCTGTGGTCTCAGTACTGTCAGGCTGCAGTTTGTCCCGTGCCCAAAGGAGCTGTGAGGGTTGAGGAGGGATTTCAGGTGGGACAAAGCAGTGTCTTTAGAGTTTTTGAAAATGTGGTGTGCAAGTAATGCTCTGCTGTGCAGGGAGGGTGAACTGACGCTGTTTTGGAGCCAGAAGTTTGTGCCAGTGGCACTGAATGAGAGAGGCCAGGAGGGATGGAAAATGGATAGCTGACATTTTACACATAATTTACCTTGATTTTTATGCCACTTTTCAAAGACTTAAAGGTTTGATTAGGAAAAGAGTTTTGACAGTGAAGAGAGTGGCATAAAAGACTGAATTTCAGAGCAGCATGTAGGAATAAATGGCAACACTTTTCAAAGGGATTTTTTTTTTTTTAATTAAAAAAATGTATTTGGGAAACCTATACTTTACTAATGGCATTTAGTGGCATTTAGTTTGGTATATCATGCCTAGAAGGAAATGGAAAATATCTGAAAACTTTATCACAATGTTTTTCTGAAGGAGCTGTTTGATCTAGGAAATACAGATTTTGAGAGAGCAAGTGTAAGCACAAAAGAGGAGAGAAAATCAAACAGATAAAAAGAAATCAAGAAGGGGTTTGGAAGAGAGAAGACCTAAAGGACTTCACAAAAGAAAAAAAGACTTCACAAGCAGAACTTAAATAAGATTCCAACATGGATTTTTATCTATGCACAATGTGCCCTAATTTTTTTTTTTTATGTTTCTGAGGAAAATAACTCATAGTTTTGTTGATCTTAAGATGTAAAAAGATTGTGATTTCAGACTGTTGTTAAAAAGAATTGTCTGGAATTACCACTAATTGGTGAAGCTGGGGCAAACCCTGCAAATAATGCCACTCACTCTGTTGTTTGCTGCATATATGGGTTGTTTTCTGGCATCTCTCCTGCCAGAAAATGCCGTACTGGTGGGTGATCACCGTCAGGGCTCAAGATGGGCAGATAGGGCAGAGGTAGCAGCTGCTCCTGGCCTTTGTTCCCACCAGCTCCAGATAAAGATCCTAGTGAAATGAGACAGCTGCTAGTTTTCAAACCAACTAGTAGGTCAAATTAAAACCAGAGCTCTCATCTCAGCTGGCTCATTGCCTGGTCTTCACTACAAATTCTCTTCTGCTTGAATTAAGTTGTTTTATTCTCCCCTCCCCGGGCTGTATTAGGATTTAGTCTCTGCTACAAAATCAGAGTATTAAAAAATTTCATGGCACTGTAACAGGTACAATAATCTTTTAGATTAATTCAAATCCTTGCAATTATTATTCTAGCTCAGGCTAAATTAAATTTAAAAATACAAAGATTAGCTCCTGGAGTAACATAAATCTCACTTCAGGCTTTGATGAATCCAGATTAGTATTTTTGGTTGGAAAGAGACATAATGAAGTCATGACTGTTTGGAAAAATTCTAAAGATTAGACCCTACTTAAAGGGAACTTATTTTGATCCACAGCTTTTACTTCAGTTTAATAACCTCTGTAAACTTCTCTGAATGGTTCTTTTAAAAGATTACTTCTGGAGAATTTAAGTTGGAAGCATTTTGTGACTTAAAATTTCACCAGGTCCTGTGGATTTCATATGCCATTTGTGCATCTGCCTTTTCTGTGCACCAGGAAGAGTGTGAAAGATGCTGACCTACTTTAGAACAAGGCAAAACAGATTTAGCAAATAATTTAAAAATAAATCCTTCTCTTTCAGAATAATTATTGCAGAACAATAGAACAATATTTGAAGCTTAAAGCCTATAAATTTTAATTTCACTATATTTTTCATTTAGAAAAGCATTTGAAAAATGAAGATTCTTCATTCAGAGATGAAATTGTACAGTATCTTGAAGATACTATTGCTGCTATTAAGAAATTGGTAAGAAAACTCTCATTTAATTTTAAGTATATAGGAAAGAATTAGTTGGTAACCATGAAATCAATCTTTTATGGTTGCAATATTAGAAATGTTGTCTTGTGTGAGTTACCTTAAGAAAGAAATCGGCAGTTTGGAGTTGTGGTGGTTTAGGTGGATTCACCCATTTGCCTTGCAAACACAGCCTGCTCTCTCACCCTTCCCCCACCCTTGCCCAGCGAGGAGGGGAGAGAATTGGAAGGAAAAGGGCAAGGAAACTCATGGGTTGAGAGTAAAACTATTTACTAATTAAAATAAAATGATAATGATAACAACAGTAATAACAGAACATGAAGATGAGTGATGCACAGTGCAATTGTTCACCACCTGCTAACCAATGCCCAGCCTGTGCCAGCCAGTGATCCCGGAGCAGAGACAGAGACAGTCCCAAAACCGAAACCCCAGAAGAGTGAGAGCCCGAGAGAATACCCCCAATTTCTGCTCAGCCCTGGTTAATATACTGACATGACATGACATGATCTGGAATATTTCACTGGCACATCCAAATGCCAGTTTGGGGTTTGCTATTCACTACACTTCTCCCTCCCAGTCCTGATGCAGCTGTGAACCAGCCTAACACGGTGGCCTTGAGCTCCAGCAGCAACTAATAACATCAGTACTTTCATCAACATTCCTCTCATAACAATTCTTACACCGAACCAAAACACAGCTATTCTAACTACTGAGAAGAGAATTAACTCTTTCCTAGCAAAACCAGGACAGGAGTGAAGTTAGTGGATGCTTGCATGCACTTTGCTGCCTGCAGAAGTTTGAATATAACAGATCAAACCAACCAAGCTGATCCACCAAGCTTACCTGCTGGTGTTTTAGTGGGGAAACAGTAGATGTCATTTACACTAGGGGCTAGTGAAATTTGAGGAGTGTCCAGACTTCTATCAAACCTAAAAGAGGAAAGGTCTTATGGTCAGCAGAGTAAATTGGCACTCAGAGTTGAAATTCTGTTTCCAACTCTATTGTCCCTTGATAGTTTGATTTTGTGCAAGAGGTGTAAGCTCTGAACCTACAGTGATTTAGTAGGAGCATCACAAAAAATCACCTGAAGGCAGAGGTCTACTTGTGTAGAACTTTTTACATCATAAGGGCCTTAATGCTGTAGGTGCAAGGGAGAAAAATACTGCTTCCCTCTCAGAGGTGCTGTGTGGATACACCACCCAAGAATGTTAGTACCTTCAGCAGATGATACGGAGTTCTGCAGGTAGGTAGTTTGTCCTATGACTAGGTGCAAAGGGATTTTTTTTAAAAAAAAACAATTTGTCTTTCCTTGAAACGACTGCACTGTGTGTGATAATAAGAGATCTTACAGCAATTATGAGCTGAGGATGGCTGTTCATAGGTAGCTAACTTTTGCTGCAAGACCTCCAAGTCCATTTAAGCCAGAATGGCTTCAAACAGAAGGTATTTCTAAAAGTATCTCCATAATGTATTTGTCTAGGTAGGTGTAAATCTTGTAAAACTTCCCTTTCTCCTTCAGTAGGCCTCTAAATCATCTGTTTCTGACCAGCTCTGCATTAGTCTATCAGAGGAGTGTTTTATGTAATGTGCTGAAATCATAAAGCTGTTTTCTTTTTCACTGCTTCAGCTAATTGAGGATGTAACTCATACGAAATTAAAACCTCTTACACATTTATTTTACACCTCTAAATATTTCATCTTCCCAAGGAAATGAGAGTAATTTATATGTGTGCATGTAGAATTTGCTCTGTAGACAGTAAAATTCAACAGTAGCTTTTCTTCCCACAGTGCCTCAGCTAGTGATTGTAACTGCTCACAAAACTGAAGGAGGAAGATAGGATTGGTTTTATGCACCAGTGATGCCAAGGTCAACATCTACTTAAGCACCGATTTCTTTTCCCAGGCATCTGGGACTTCATCAACCCACCTACAATCCTCAGTCATACAAATTGGGAGAGTCAGTTGTTTGAGGGCTCCTCCCACAACCAGTTCAGTTTTCACTTTATCCACCACCACTTTCCAAATGGCCCTTCCCATACCATTAGCCAGGAACCACCATTAGCCAGGAACCAGAAGATGACTTTCTAGTGTGTCTCAAGGCCAGCTAGGGTCTGCCTTCTTCAACACAGCTTCAGGCCACAGGGAAATGAGGCTCTTCTGTTGCTTCAGTAGCACCTTCCATGCAGAAAGGCAGAAGCTGACAACTAAGACCTTCCCTGCCAGCACAGCTTTTGTAGCAGAGATGTGGGCAACAGCTTCCTGAAGGCTGCAAAGTCAGAAGCCAACAGTTCCTGGAGCTGCATAGGTTTGGTCAGCTACTTGTAAAACAAGTTATGTGTTATTTTGAAGAGTGAATGAAAGGAGGAAAGAGAGCAAGTATGAGCAAGAGGAATGATATATCTAGGCATGGAAAAGATCTGGTATCAACTAACTAAAAAAATACAAAATGACAAGTTTTGTAAGGAAGAAGTTCTTTTTCATCTGTTGTTTTATTAATTGGTTCTCACTTGTGGGATTTTTAATTGTCAGGAAGAAATTCGAAGGCATACCCTTGAATGCCTAGAAGAGGAGACTATAAAAAACGGCAATCTTCGCTTCAGAATATGGAAATTTCCAAGGGAGATTATTGCAGAGATGACAGGTAATGCTGATTTTACCAGCTCTGAAAAAAACAAGAGAATTGAATTTTCTATATGTTTAAACAATTTGAAGCATTCTACAGAATAAATCTTGCTGCTAAAGGTAAATTGGTCATTAATAATTTACTGTTAATGGAGGAATCAGAGAATGGTTTGAGTTGGAAGGGACCTTTCAAGACCATCTAATCCAACCCCCCTGCAGTGAGCTGGGACATCTTCAACCAGATCAGGTTGCTCAGAGCCCTTTCCCAGTCTGACCTTGAATATTTCCAGGGATGGGGCTTCTGCCACCTCTCTGGGCAACCTGTGTTTAGGTGTTTGCTGATGTATGATACTGTGAGGGATTATTCTCACACATAAAAGTGTAAACGAGAGATGTCTTCACTGAAGACCATGCACAAGCACTAGAGGAAAGACTGGAGATCTGCAGTATTTAGTTCTGATCCCAGCTGCACCACAGCCTTTCTCTGATACTTGAGATGGAGCACTTGAGGGCTCTGTGCTGCAAGCTCCCTCTTTGTGAAGTAGGGTTAATAATGCTTGTCTGATGTGACGTTACTTTTGGGTGGGGTTCATCTGGCCAAATGCTTATCAGCTGTCTCCTTTAGATAGTAAAGAGGCACTTCTAGGCAGGTTTCATCTCACCCTAGAAGAGATGTTTAAAGCAAGTCAGAAGAATGATGAACTTGAAGTGTGTCTTTCTCACCACTGGCTATGAAGGGAGGCTAAAACATTAGCTCAAACATAGGTATCTAGATTGAATTAAAATTTAAGCTTCATTTATCTTTTTTCTCAGGTATTGTTTCACTTTTAAGATGACCATATTCTGCTACAACCCCTCTATTTGCACTGTAGTCACAAAGCAAAGTGGTCAGGGAGTTGATCTAGATGAATGTTAGGATTTCTTCTTTTTGGGAGGAGTAAAGGAGTTGGGAGTTCTTTATCTGGCTAACTATGAGGCTGCATGATTGTTAGTGGTTGCACAGGAAGAGGGACAGCAACCTGGTGGGGTGGCCAGGGAGAGCAGAACTACTCCTCTTGGAGTCAGATCAGCTTTCAGTTCATCATGAAACAGCAACCAGAGCTTTTATTTATTTTTATTTTTTTTTTTTAATCCCAGCAACATTCTATGTTTTCTACTTACTTATAGCAAGTTTCCCCCCTCACCTTCTCTCTGCCTACAGCAGGTGGTTGCTATGCGGTTAGTCGGTTGTTTGTACTAGCTGCTCCCATTCTGCACTGCTTAAGTGTTTTGTGTGGAGGTGGATGTATACTAATGTGACTGTTATCTCAGAAGCTGAAAAGATGCTGTAGTACAACACCCCTGCACGGAGGAGCTTTAACCACTGTGCCTCTTCTGCAGGCTCTTCACTTTCTCACAGAAGTGGCTCTTCTGGGAGAAATGGGATTGAATTTCAAACAAGGTGATCCTGCTCCTTGTCCCTGGCTACCAGAGCTGGTTGTACAGATTTTTTTTTCTAGCGGGGAAGGAATAATTTTTATCAGTTCACTATATGTCTAGGGAATTTCTTAGACATATAGCAAGAAAAAGAGCAACTGTTCTGTGAGAACACAGCAGGTTTCTTCTTGTTTATAAATGCAGATGACTCAGGGAAAATGTGATAAGACTGAACTACTGAAATAACATATGTGATTTCAGGGATATTAGTGTCTTAGAATCACAGCTATCCCTTACCAGGTGACAGCACCAACAGCAGAGAATTAAAGATTATTAATGCATTATCTCATATATACCTTTCTATAGCTAAGAGGCTTCTGCATGCTTTGTATTTATCTTTTAGCTCTTGTTACTGCTGCACGTGAATCCAGTGCTGCTAAGGTAAAGCAGCTGCAGTCTGCACTGAGAAGCATTGCCAATGAAATTGAATTACTGGATGAGAAGCTAAGCCTTTGTGAAAGACAGAATGCTGCACTCTGGTATGTATTAGTTTGAACAAGGAAAACCATACTGGTGTGGTGATTAAGGAGAACTGAAATGTTATCAAAACATGGTGAGTATTGCTTGGCCCTCACTCCTGCAGCTAGCCACAAATGTTTCTAGGCAACTCCGTGCTGCAGCCGCAAACCTGATTTTTAAAGTCTAGTTTTTTGAGCAGCAGAGCCTGCCTGCTGCTGCCTGCCCTCTGCAGCTCTGATAAGCTTGCTTAGGAGAGCTGTCTGCAGCCTTGCTACTCACACTGACAAGGGGAGTTTTCTCTTTCAACAATTAATGTTAAGAAACTACTACAGCCAAAAATCGTAGTTTTCAGTTAAAGAAAGAACTGTGGAAGGAACTCTGAATCAATAACTGTGCTAGAGATCCATCTTCCTCTTCAAGAACTACCCAAAGCGGATACAGAGACTTGGGAGAAATTTTTCTTCCTGCCAGATTTCACGTCACTGTCACCTCCTGCCACGCTGCTAGAGCTGCTAAAAAATAAATCACAGTGCATTTTCTTCAGGGAAGCCTGCTTTCTTTGTTCCTTCAGTGCTTGCAAGCACCTCTTCCATTTTTAATGAAACTTGTGGAAAATAATCACATCAGTACAAGTAAAACTTTGAAAAAGTTTTAATACAAATAATCAAAAGCTGTTTTGTTGGGATACAAGGTCTTAGATGGTCTTCATCACAGGTACTGGTGCATGTCGTGCTTTATGGTATGTATAGTGCTATAGGAGACTGAGTTGCTAACGTATGGATAGGAAAGTATTTATTTCAGTGAACATCTGAGCCAAGTCTGTGATCTGAATGAACAGCAGGAAAAATAATTGTCATTTTATTTGTTTTTTTCCAGTGAGGAACAAGAATACTTGCGGACACAATATAAAGAAAGAGTAGACTTGCTGAATGAAAGGATGGCAACAAAAGTTAACACAAATGTTCTCTTAATGGAGACTTGTGATAAAACAAGAGATACAGAACGAGAAATAATCAAGGCGAAGGCAGCGTTAGAAGAATTGAAAGAAAAAATAGCTCAAAAAATGAGTAAACTTGAGAAAGAGCAAGAAGAATATGATGAAAAGGTAAAAGTTTTGAAACATACTTCACAGTTTTACAGTTATATAGTGCCAGACCCAAAATGACCTTAGAAATTAGTCCAGATGTATTTTGCTTTCTCATATGGAGCTAACATATGTCTGACAGCAAAAAAGAAAAGTGGCTCTCTTGCCATTGGGTGCACACATGTTGTTTTGACTTCTGCATACATGTGCTTATGTGTGTGTGTGTATATATATATATTTATATATATTACACACACAAACATGCATGCATCAAAATTTCGTGGTATATGAAATTTGTTTTCTAACAGCACCTCTCAGAGTGTCATATCTGTATTGGTGCTTCTTACTGACTGTGGGACAAATAATCATATACTAGGAATTCAAGCCCTCCAGGCAAACTGCTTAAAATAGAGGTCCCTATATTTTTTCAGCAAGCTCTGAGATAAGACTTTACTGGGTTTTATATTCTGCCCAGCTTTCAGTTCTGTATATTTTATATCCTTTCTGAAAAATAACATAAAACCAGATGATCAGATTAAGAGAAAACTTTCTGGTAGAAAATATTGTATAATCAAGCTCCTAGACTGGAATAAAATAACATTAAATTTTTACAGATCAGATCCTAATTTACATGTTATATTAAGTAATTATTGTTTCTTTTTTTTAATAGAATTTGGTTATTTGCTATATAGCTGTGGCTTTTACAGAAAATTATTTTCTTCCACTGTGAATTTTGAGCTCATTTTATTTTGGAAGGCTGCAGATGTTTTAATATAAATTTTTAACCAATGCAGAGTACATAGCTCAATTAATTGTATCATTTTTAATGCAGATCAGAGAAATGAAAGAACTCCTTGACATTCAGAAGGCAAAAAATTCCCAGATAAAGCATGAATTTGAAAACTCAAATTTAAAAGTTTTGGATCTACAACATTTGATAAGTCTGAATTTAACAGTAAGTTATATACAAAATTGGTTTGGTTCATTAGTGCAAAGTCAATGAGAGGATGACTTGGATCCCAGCCCAGCACATGCCACTGGAGGAGCTAGTTGTAGGACTAGCTGAAAAAAAGAAATTATAATCAGCAGATATTTAGGGGATGCAGACTATGACATAGGGGAAAGAAATAGCAAGAAATTTAGAAAAGAAGATTCTGTTTAGGTATTATGAAAGAGTTTGTGTTGGTGTTTTAAGAGCCGAAGCTGCAGGCAGCTTCAGCCTTGAGCAATTAATTCCTGACCTTGAGTGAAGATAAAATGAAAATAAAACAAAGCAGAATAACAAGCAAGAACGTGTATGAGACAAGATTTATGTGCTATAATTAGTAACCAGTCAGAAGTAAAAGAATGGCTCATGAAAAAGTGGAATTACCCAATCATGTCAGTTGTTTAGGTGCATGTCTGATAAGGGGTAATGAATCAAAGGTGAAAGAGTGCCGCGTGCTTGGGGTGTGCTGGAGGAAAAAAGGATGTATAAACAGTGCAAAGCTTCAAAAAGTGCTGATGCCTGAACACCTCTTGGTGTTGGTCATCTCATCTGCCGCATGTTTGTACTGGAAGTGCTGTAGAAACTAAAATAAGCAAGGAGACTATTTTAGTCTCAACTGCCAGGGAATGCATTCAGCAGTGTCACTCCACACTGGTGGGCGTGGCAATTTTAAGAAGGCTCAGGATCTGGAAAGTCAAAGCTAATAGGACTAAAAGACAGCTGGGCTTTCTCTGTCTGTCACCTGTTTAATATTGGCTTCCAGTTCAACCCTGCCCACTCTAGAACTACTTTCCCCTTTTTTCAGGGACATGTTATCAAAGTAAGGAAAGATCAGTGTCTTCATCTTTCCTTTTATGACTTCTTGCAGAATTAACTCAAACTATGTGCATTCAGTTTAACATCTGCTGAGCTACCTTAGCACTACTGAAAGCAACCATACTGCGAAACTAGCACTTGTGTAATCAGTTGAGCCAAAATGAGATGTAAAACATTGTTTTCTGCCCTAGACTCGCCAACTTCCTTCCCAGTAAAAGTCCTTTCTTTCTGAATGAGTATCTTATGAGTAAAAATTCCAGATTTGTACCTGCATTAACTCTGCAGTGAGGTTCCCTTAAATTACAGATTTAATGAATTAATTTTTTAAAGTTTCTTTTCATTACCAACCTGCATTGATTAATTTTTTCACTCTTTTGGTGATTAAATACAATAACTATAGCCTTAACCAATGCTTCCTCAGTATTCTTTCTTAACAGACTGTATTAATTTTGACTGTGAAATCTCAGAGTGGCTAGAAAATAGTAGTCTCCTGCAGCTGTTATGAAATCTTTAAAAAAAAAAAACAAACCAAAAACCACAGTGGCAGTAAAGGGATTCATTATCTGTTGTTTTGGAAATTTCATACGTTTTGAAATAGTCTGTTATTTTTTTTTATAGGCTCTATCTGATGAGGAAATTCTCATAGCAAAATTGAAAGAAAAAAGCAAGCAACTGGAAAAAAAGCTGGAACTTAAGAAGACAAATGTGCTGGAACTCTCAGAAAAGAAGTAAGAATTATTAGACCATTGGATTTGATCTTTTTGCTAAACCTGCATCAGTGTTTTCTGAGGGAATTTCCCCCCAATATTTAAGAAGAAGCAGCCAAATTCTATAAAGCCTGTGAATTATGTAATAGGAATCTTTCTATTGACTTCAGTGGGCATATGGTAAAGACTTGGAGGAGAGCTGGAGTTAATCTAAATTAGCCATCAGGGAACAAATATTCACAAACAGTGCCCTTTGGACTAGAGTTATACTGTTAATCTAACAATATGCACGGTAGGAAACTCAGTCATTGCTCCCTGCATTTGCTATCATCATCCTATCAGCTGGAATACTTACATTTGCTTTGGCACAGATTTCTTCTTCTGTATGTTCCCTGAGATGCAAAGCATCACAAATGATGTGAATAAGCAAAATAATCCAAATATCATTCTGTGGGCTTGGAAAAATTCAAGACTCTTCCTGGTGATTCAGACTTCTTTTTTAAACCCGTTTCCCTCTACAGTGTAAGGTTTTTGGTTGGACTTGATGATCTTAAAGGTCTTTTCCAACCAAAACAATTCTATGATTCTATACAAGCTGAGCTAAGAATCCCTACAAAGAAGAAAATGAGAGTTCTTGGAAACTTAGGTAAAATCTTTGCTCTGAACTCTACTATTTTTCTTGATGGCAGAAGTAATTTATTAATGTCTTAGTGAAATGAATGTTACAATTAATGAACAATGTAATTATTGTAAGAAATGAGCTGCAGGCAGCATCTGGCCATGGCTCTTGATCCTGTAGGTAGTAATAAATTGCTTATCTTTACTTTCTTAAGAATTAACTTCAGTAGGAATATTTGTGCTAGGGAAGTTGACCACACTTACATTATGAGGGTCCAAACAGTTATGACCTGGTGATGACCACAGACCTGTAGTTTATGGTGAATTTCATGGCCTGAGTGCAAAAGAAACATTGTCTTCTTTTTATGCTGTATTTTTATATCTGCTCAGTGTTGTGAATGTCTTTATTTAGAGTCTTTGTCTTTCATAACCCATTCCACTATTTGATATAACAGATGAGTTAGGGAGTTCAGTTGAAGAAAGGATCTGGTCAATGTATTTTTTCCTTCACAGCGTTTAGCACATACTCCCAAGGCATGGTCAATGTGGATTTCTGCTTCTATATTTGTTTGATAAGAAACTACTAGGGTGCTGGAGCTTTCTCTCTCTCTCTCTTTTCTTTTCTTATTGATATCCTCTTTTCTGTATCAGATTTCATTCTTCAAACACTTCTTTAGATGGGCTTATGCTTCTTGCATAACTCCTGGTTTGTATAGAAGATAGAAAAAGGGAGCATCCTGTGTTCTGACTATATCCTATAAAACATAAAGGCACACAATGTCCATCAGAGCAAGAAAGACAAATCTATGCTCAGATTTTCTCACTGCAACCTGTAGAACCGTTCCTGGCAGGACTTATCTATCTGAAAGCCTGCCTGCTTTCTCCTTTTGTCCTATTTCTATCAGTTTGTCTGTAGAAAATACTGCCTCTCCCCATAAGCCTTCCTTGGCTTGTATTTTAAGATCTTGCAATAGAAAGTCTACTAGTTCTGTACAGCCTTACCTTCTTTGCAGATTTTATTCTCATCAGATATATTAGAGGGAAGTAATGAATAAGGATATCTGAATGGAATAGAGCTCGAATGTATGCAGACATTCACGTAGCTTATATTCACAAGGGGCCTGAGAATAAGAATGTATATTTTTTAATAGTTTTTAAAATAATGTTTTTGTTAATATGCTCCTAAACATCTGCATTGGCTTTGTTTAATAGAAGTCAGCTTGATTCTGAGTTACTGCTTTTACAATCAAAAATTGACAAAGAAAAGGATGATTTTGATAAGGAACTTGAAAAGGTAAGAGATATTTTTATTCTGATTCAGAGTTTTTACTAGGCCTTGTCTTGCTGAAACACTCAATGAGAACAGGCTGGCACAAAATGTAGCATGAGGTGCTTTAAGTGCTTTGATTTGCCTGTGCACTCTGATGGGTGCAAGCAAGGAAAAGGGGCATAAATATATGCAGGACATGTAGCCTCTGCCTTCACTCAGGCTCTGGAGGTAGTGCTGGAGATAGGGGCAAGATCTGCTCTTCAGCTGAGACCATGGGCTGGTGGTGAAAGGCATAAGGTGGGGTGAGCTTGAGGGTGTGGTCTGGTGAGCTGGGATGCAAAGCAACAGAGGGTTACGAGATTAGGATGTTGATTTGGGAAGGGAGTATATGTGCGATAAGAGAATGGGGCAGGCAGATGTGTGTAGCAGGATTATGGGGACATTTGTCAACAAGGATGAGGTTGGGCTCCTGGTCTGTAAAGCTGAGTGTGTGGTTTTCATAAGCATTCTTGTTTTTTTACATTATTATTGACTTTTATGGCATGTGGATAAAAGCTAACTAGTGGTGGCACTCTGCTGAACCTGTGAAGGAACACCAACTGCCCGAGGTTGTTATTGTTATGTAGACTGCACGTTTGTCAGGGGTAGTTTCCTAGCTATGTTCACAACCCCTCTCTCCTCCAGAAGTGCACATATCAAACAAGATGATGGTCCATTAAAAACTCTGTCACACTGACGTTAAGGCAGCACTAGATGGGAGCCACATTCTCCGCATCCCATGGCCACTCCACCTACTCTTCTACTGCATTCCTACCACCAAAAGCCAAGACCCAACTCTTCATCTTCTTTTTTGCTTTTTCTCCTTCATCTTTCTGCCCTTGCCTCTTTCAGACAGGACCCATGACTCCCAGTTCCTCCACCCTGATACTGTGTGCCCACCACCCCAGTGTTCCTTCATTGTCAAGCCTTCTCCATTCCCACTTTATCACTCTTTGTAGGCCACACAGTGGAAGTCACTACCTCCAGATGGAGCAAGGCACCACGTGTCTGGGAGTAGTACACGCCTTGCAGGCTGATTCAGAGCGGTTGGTTGAATGAGGCCATGGAAGATCCAGACCCATGATCCTGATGTGATATCCATATATGTTAATTGCATATCTTCTGGGAATCTTGCTTCATTATAAAGTCCCCTAATATTTTTTGAGGAAAGGTCCTATAGCAGTATTTAATGTTGTTATAAGGTAAAACAGAGACAGAAATTGTAACCTAACATCTGTGGTCCTTATTTCTAGATTAATGAAGATCTAAGCAATGCCAAATGCCTGAATAAAAAACTTAAAGCGGAAAATGAAGCTGTGCGCCAAAAGTACGAACAAGAACTGGAAGAAGAAGAAGAATGGGCTAGAAAAAGGGATGAGATGGTGGCAAAGTAGGTTTTACCTGTCAGCTTTGGAATCCAGATCTTTTTAAGTTTGTGATTTTATGAATAAGGCTTTTCTTGTTACATAACAAGATCATTGCTGACAGTGTCTAACTTCTTTTTTCTTCTGATAGATTGCAGAAATTATCTGTTTCGTTGGATGAAAAGCGTGAATTTCTGGCAAATCATATGATGAAAAACAAAAACCTAGAGAAAGCAATTGAAAATCTTGAAGACAGCCTGCTGTATGTAATCTTTCAATCCTGACAGTAGTAAATGGTCTCTGTACTGTTTACTCAGGAGTTCAGCTGGTTTAAGAGATTCTGAAATGTAACATTCAATAGGGAAGTTAAATGGGTTTATGAACAATATTGCTAGGCTGGTAAGAATCTTCACACAACAAAGAGGTTAGCTGCCAGTTACCCTAATTTAATTTGCAGTTTCTTACTATCAAGCAATGAACATACAAATAATGAAGAATACTGAAGCAGTGCTGGATGTAAAACCCCACAAACAGTTGTGACTGCAAACTAGAGACTGTGGTACCAGCTCTTAGATATCCCCACAACTTGTCTGTGGGGATATCTAAGAAATATCTACCTTTACTCAGATAAATCTAATAAGCACAGAGTTGCCCTGTGCACAGAAGTGCTCTGAAAAATGTCTTTGGCTTGTGTAGTCTAAGCAGAACAGACGTCCTGTGCCCTGTGCAGTGGGGCATGGCTGGGAGGACTGTTGCCGATGCACTGCGGCTCTCTGTTAGCCTGTAGTTGGTGGAAGAGATTTAGGATTTTGCTGCCATAGGTGGGGGCAGGCATGTGTGTATTGACCCCAGATATCCAACACTAGACCCAGTTCACCCATTTGCTAAAGAATCAAGAGATCAAGGCCTTATACTGTACTGTAATAACAAATTCTGTCATATAAGAGGAGTAATCCTGACAAAAGGGAAAGCTTTTCTTTGTCTCTCTGCTGGATTTTCATTCTTTGCAATAGAAAGTCAAAATGTTCAGCCACTTAGTCTTACATCCCCCAAACCTAGCAGAGCCAAATACTTGCACATGCTCTATTTTGAGTGACACCAGTTGTCCTGGTTCTGTGCAACGTTTTCATGGTGTGGCACTGCAGGGGTTGTGTTCCTAGGGTGTGCCTGTTATCTAAATCCTCCTGAGGGTCAGTTTGTTAATATGGAGTTGTCCTACTTACAGATTTAATTATAACTAAAAAGTAAGAAAATAATTCTTCACCTCCCTTTTCATACTGAATAAGAAAACATACAATGCATTTATTCTGCTTTGTGGGAAAAGAAATAGATTTCTCTCTTGATAGAATCAGTGTCTGCATCTTTCCTGTCAAAGGAGATCACAGAATCGCAGGGGTTGGAAGGGACCTCAGGAGATCATCCAGTCCAAACCCCCTGACAAAGCAGGTTCCCTGCACCAGGTTGCACAGGAACGTGTCCAGGCAGGTTTTGAACATCTCCAGAGATGGAGACATATTGTACCCAAGTAAATGTGAGATGCAAAAAAATAAGACTGTGATGTAGCCACGTGCTGCTAAAAAGAAGGCAGCTGTGCACTGCTAAAGAGGAGGAGAACTTGTAATGAAGTGCAATGGAGTCTACAGTATAAAACTAAGTTAACAAGATAATGAGGTGAAATAATCATCACATAGTCTCTTGATGTTAATTGGATATCTGCACTAACAATAGTGAAGAGTTGTAAGAGCTTTCTCCCAGAGTCAATCAACTCTTAATTTCAGACTTTTAAACTAGACTACGTGGAACTGTGCAAAATGCATCACAGCTCTGACCTCGTAGAAAAACTGATTGAAAAACCCCTTTTCCCCAGTCCATGTCTCTGCACTTTCCTAGGTTTTTATTTTATGTTTGTACATAATTATCTCTTTCTGTGAATTTTCTCTGGCTTCATAACATCCCTCTACATCAAACCCAAAATAATTTAATTTCAGCCTACATCACACAGACCTCCCAGTCACTTTAACAAGGCTACCAAACTGGACATCAAAATCAAGATGTCTTCTTTATTTTTATTTTCTCTAAAAGTAATAAGCAGTGTCTTCAGGATCTCACCATTCACCTTATAAGACAGTCTGATTTTATTTTATTTTATTTTTTAATGAGCAATTTCAAATTAAGTCTGCCAGGTTTCATTTAAAGAGGGCAATTTTCAATTGATTAAACCCACTGAACTGAGAAGCCCACCAACTTGACAACAGTGGACATAGTTTTGGAAAGTATGGAATAGCAGTAGTATGATTTCTTAGAGGTATCTAAGAATTATTTGGGACACATTGTGCTACTATTGACATGTCTTGATACATTATTCAGTACAGTACTGGCTTGATACATTTGGAATAATAAAACCTTTGGAAGGAAGCCCCATACTACCTCTTTGTAAATTCTCACTGGATTTGGAGTGGGTGTTTCCCACCACCTTTATGTCTTGGAGGAGTGAGAATCATTGGTTTCATACTACCAACCTTTTTTATTGTATTGAACTGTCCTAGCATGTGTTGAATACATTCACACATTTTAATATTTATGACATATAATACACTAGAAAATACATACTAAGAAATTCAAATAAATTGATTTGTCCATCTGGACAGAAGTTCTACTTCTGAAATTACTCTTTCATAGTACTTGCTACTAATACATTAGAGTAATTGTTCATTTCTGAAACATCTGTTCTCGTGTTTTGTATTTGTTTATTGTTTCTGGCTTGAAAAAAAATACTCCTGGCTTTGCCTTGGTTCCTAACAAGAGCCTCTTAATTTTAAACTGATGTTTTCAACCTGAGAAACAACAATGTACAACACACAGCTATGGCTGAACACTATAGGATGAATATGTTTTTGAGATGTGACTCACAGGTACCATGTTGCCTTTCTCCAACTACTGTAAGTGCTTAACATGTTGGTTGGTAGGAAGGAAATTTTTTAAAACTGCACTAAAAATTGGACATGAACTAAGTGCTCTGCAAATCTTCAGCATTATTTCTCAAAGATTATGTTTTTTTGTTTTTTCCCCCCAGAAATATCAAGAAGCTCTATGCAGAAGAGCTGGCATCTCTAGAGCAAGATTTGAAGACAGAAAATAAGACAAGGTAGGATAAACTAGAAAATGTGCATTATATCTTTAAAACAAAGCAGCAACTTAATGAATTGCTGTATCTTGTTGCTGCTATCATATCAGAGGTATAACCCAAAGCCTCACTATATAAATATTCAGTGATATCATGGCAAATAAAAGGGCATCTCCTCAAATATACCCATGGTTTCATTTGAATAGTATTGCTATACTGCCAAGTGGTAAGAACTGCTGAACCTACTGTACAAGTGGCTTTTGATCATGATGACAGTAAAAATCCTACTTTATTTTATAAGCTATTTGGGATTTTTCCAGGATATGAACACTTACATAAACAGTAAAACTGTTTGGGTTCTTTTTATTATTTCAATTAATTTAAATTAATGCTCATTGGTAGCTAATCCTGCACCTTTGAGGTCAATTAGAACTTTGCCATTGAATTCAATGCAAAAAATGTGTCTTAGTTCCCTGCAGTATCAAGCACCCATAGCTTCAGCTAGGAAGTATGGGAGCTTTGTGTTCTGAGCACTTTTTTCAAATCAGGTCGTCAGACTGGTGGGATCTGGAGTTCCAGCTGTTATATAGATAAACCCTTTGTCAGAGTCAGTAAAAATGAGATATCCTTGCATTTTCAGGATATTTCCTATTTCTCCCTTGGACTTAGATATTATTCACTAGTTTAACAGTGTCTTCTACTGAATCTGTCTTTTGAGGAAAACTTTGGAGAGAATTGTAAAGAGCATGTTACACAAAGGTCACAAAAAGACTAAGGGGTTGTTTTATGTATATGCAGAATATCTGCCACGAAGTATTTTGCATCACTCCTCATATCAGTGGTGTGAGGTACCTATAGAAAACGCCCTGAGCTGGATAAATCTAAGTGAATGATTGTAGCTGGAGTTCAAGTGAGAGTGACATAAAGCTTTCCTGCTAGTTTTTAATTTCTCAACAACTGCTAGATTTTAATTGAAGCTCTTGGAGTTCTGGTCATACTGTTTGTTTAAAATCAATTTTATTTATCTGGTTCTTCAGGTGCACACCAATATAGAGATACCTTCTTTCAGTGCATTGAAACCTATGTATTTGATAGGAGTTTTTTTTTCTTCCATTAATCCCTCCTTGTATGTGACGCTTATGGGATTTGTACCTTCTCTTTATTATCAGCAAGAAAAAAAAGTGGATTCAGGGAAGTGTTTAGCCCTCTACAGTTGTTAGGATACTCTCCAGAATGAGCCCATTGATGAGCTACTTTGCACCAGCTCTGCAGCTCTGACTTCTCATTTGATTATTCTGTTATTTAAGGCATAAAGAGATCTGGAGATTCCTTGGTCATCCAGTCCAGTCTAGTTCTCCCCTGAGTATTACATCATACTTTTGCCTTCACTCATGCTTCATTCAAAAAGCCGTTGTTGCTTTCTCCCCTTACTCTCATTAAGATGTCATTCCAAAACCTTACTCTTTTGATGGCTAAGAATCAATTTTTTTCCTGACTTTCAGTCTGCATTTTCACACAGGCAAGTAGTTTCTTTTTTGTTTTGTACCAGTATTGTCTTTTATTCTTTTCAGTTTACAAAGCCTAGTGTTTTATGAACGTGAAATATTGTCCCTTCCAATTTGCTAAGCTAAATTAACCACATTACTTGGTACAGACTTCTGCTAACTAATTTTAGGCAAATCACAGAGAAATTTAAGTGAAACTAGTCACCTTAAGACTTCTCCTTCAGGTCCAGTACAGAGAGGCAATATAAAACATTTTAATGTTTTTTCATGCATCCCTCCTGGATTTTGTCAGGATCCTAGACTACTATTGGAATCACTTTGACTGTAATCCTGAAGTTACAGGAGATATGTTTGAGTTTTTCAATCACTTAAATTAGGCTTGCAGTGCCTCATATAATGTTGTCTTCCTTCTCTGTTTTTTCCCCCAATTTCAATTTATTTCTGCTTATGTCTGTCACCAGAGTAAGGCTTCGGTGGAAGCTACTGTACTTAGCAGTGCAGAGAAAACTCTTTTTCTCAAAGGAGGAGAATATAAACAGAAAAATGAATAAAAAACTAGAGGCTGGCAAAAGAAGGCATGCTGAACTACTTCTGCAGGTATGTTAAACAGCAGGTGCTATAACCCATTACATCCAGTGTTATGATATGTTCATGCTGTATATAACCTGAGTAAACTGGTACCTAAGTAAGTAACCCCCAAGGGGCAATTCTTTCTAAGCTATTAAACATGATATCATGGTCTAAAGATCTTCAGTATCTAAAGATCTAAACATCTCAGTTCTTGGAGATATTCAAAAGCCATTTGGACATGGTCCTGGTCAACTTGCTCTTAGTGGCCCTGCCTGAGTGGAGGGGTTGGACAAGATGACCTCCAGAGGTCCCTTCCAACCTCAGCTGTTCTGTGATTTAGTAATCTGATTTTAACTCCTATCAATAACAATTTTAAAGCAATTATTTTCCTTAGCAGGTGTTGTGTTTTGAGTGCAGATTGCTCTCATTTTGCTTTAATTGGTTATTTCCAAGTGGTCCAGGTAGACATTATGTATTTCAGAAATCACTGACCTTCATTTTGCTTTCCATTTTGAGACTAAAGACCTCGAGAAAAAGATTTTTCAGTCTGAGAAACAAATCAAAGCCCTAAGTGAAGAAGCAAGTATGAGGGAAAATTATTACAGGAATTATAAAGAGGATATTACTAACAAAATAAAATGTCTAGAGGTAAGTTTTGTTGGGTTTTTTATTAACCTTGGGAAGATTTCTGATGGATGAATTGGCAGTGTTTGTTGCACCTTATTGCAGCTATGCTCATTGGAGCTTTGCTGAAATGTGACCCATCTGTCAGTAATTGTTTACAGAAAATTCACTACTTTTCAGGTTGATGGTATTGTGGTGGGGTTTTTTGGGGGGGTTTGAGGTTTTTTTTTGTGTTCAAAAGCACTTAAGACCCTTAGATTGAGACACTGGAATCAGTACATACCCATAAATATATATATGCATATATATTTTTGTGTACATGTGGGCATCCATTTCAAAAGAATGTAGTGAAGGTGTTCCTTAGAAGGGATGCCTCACACTTTAAAATAAAAATATGTGCAGGATCAGATTCAGTCCTGAGATGTGTCCAGTTTAGATTTGTGTAACCTGCAAATGTAGATTTTTTTTTCATCATTTTTGGGTGAACAGGCCAACACTCAAAGAAATATGACAGCTTGATTTGAGACACTGGTCAAATTCTCCTCTGCATGATTGTTGATGACTGATGGTGCACAAGATAGAACCCAAGGCTGCTTAGTGTCAGTGTTCTTTAAAACACTGATGAGCTTTCTTTCCCAAGGAAAGTAGGACACTGAAATGCTGAATGTGAACTCAAAGATTTCAAGTGCTTCTGCAATCTTCTGGTCTATGACATATGCTCTATCCTCAGGGAAACTCTCTGACTCTTGGTCAACAATCTGATTTGAGACAGGATAAATCAGGTGCCAGGAGCATAGGAAATATCCTGTTTGTGTATCTGACCTTAAAAAAGGCAGATTTACAGAAGGCCTTGGGGATCCCATATCATGCAAGACAGTTATGGTCATGTAACTGCTCAAGCTTCCCTAAAAATCAGGGCTGAGACTGTCACTGCTAAGTAAACAATCGTGCTGGATTCATTCTCATGCTCTTTCTGGCAGTTGAGCCCTGCAGAATATACAAGAGGCACTAAATATACCTTGACACTCTCTGTCTTTTTTTTTTTTTTAATATGATCCATTCTAAAAGAGTATTTCCCTCCCTAATATAGTGCTGATGAAATTGTTATCAGATGGTTACCCTTTCATTTGTGGCCTGGACAGAACCAGGCTGAAAATGTAGTTATAACTGTTTATTTTTATTCAGGGACACACTCTAACACTTTCTCTTTTTTTAACTATTTTCCTGCTTTGCTTTAATTTCCTACCATTTTAATGAAACAATTGAAGTTGTTTTTTTTTCTTCCTCATTTTGCTTTTGGAGCTTCCAGCATTTTCTTGCACTGTATTCATCTGCAAAATGATTCTGTCTGAATGCTATCTCATGGAGGTGGTCTGTGTAAGGGGAATAAATTCCTTTATAAAAGCCAAATCAGGTTTATTCTGTTCTGTCTGGAGCAGCATGGTGATGCATGATATCAAAGCAATCCATAGAAATAAGACTCAGATCACCTTTCTTTTCTGTCCACCTTCTTCACACAGTTGTTTCTGCCAAGGGATCCATTTCCTCTGTTCCACTCCATATTTTCCTGTTTTTTTTCAATCTTTTTATCCATCCTTTCACTGCAGTCCTTTAAAAAAAACCCAACCAAAGAAAACAAACAAAAAAACAACAACAAAAAAAACCAAACAAAAAACCCCACCTCATGAGCCTATCCAAACATCTATACTTTGAGATTCTCTGATATTTCTAGTCTCTGATCACTGGAGTGGATATGACTTGTGTGACTTCAGAGTCTCAGAGGGAACACAAATCTGTAGTGCAGCATTTGACATTGATGTCCTGTAAAAAAGCAAGTTCAGAGTCCTGGTGTTACTTCACATCCTGGGCCCAGTTTCATTTCCATGTATGGCTTTATTTCCTGGATATCATCTTGTCTCTCTCTTAATATTGTTCTTCAAGACTCCCAGTCTATATAGATTGCTCCTGTTCTCCCTTTCTGTGTTTTCACCTATTGCAGCAGAGATGTATTTTTCCACTGAGAAGTCATTTAACTCCTGACTTGTATTTCTTTGCCCTAACCCAGATGAGATTCCACTATGCTGAGATGTACATACACAGAATTGACTTTTTTTTTTCTCTAAAACCAAAGGTCAGATTTTTTTAAAGCTAAGGAATGAGACAGAGAAAGATTAGACTGTACAGATTTGCAATGGTATTTAGGTGATGATCTGCTTAGTCTTTTAAGACATAACAGTTGTTCTTCCCCATGGTGGTATAACAGAGCACAAAGATTCCCAGGCTGGTAAGTCTGTGCAGCCCTGTTACAGGGTGACATGCAGCTCAGATCCAGCAGCACTGTGGTTACTATTGTTTTAAACAACTATTAGTATGATTGAAAAAAAAATGCTTATAGCTGGGCATGAAACAACAACATGATTCAGGTCAAGCCACAGAATGACATGCTGATAGGAAAGGACATGTGGGATAACATGAAAACACTCCACATTTCTGGTAAGAAGAAGAAATATTTAAGTTTGTTTTCCTTCACTGGTGGGTCAGCAGAATCAAATGCCTAGTGGACTAATGCCAGCATCAGAAAACATTCCGGGCAATGACAGGGAAGGAACCAGTTAGCAAGTGTACCTAGAGAACTCAGCTGCTTTCAGACTGTCTAATGAAATTAACCTTCAGCTACTTAAGTGGCTGAAGTAATTTTGGTGCTATTAATGATTAGATTCAAGTGCACATCAAGAATGGGTGAAGCTTAAATCAAACTCAGTTCCCCAAATAGCCATACTGGGTAAGACACCAGGTTGGTCCTACCAGGAGCCTGTCTCCTGCAGTGATCAATAGTGCTGCATGGAGAAGTAATGTGAGAACAGTCAAATATAGAATGACCCTTCTTCTGTATCATCTCCATGACAAATGAAGTGTCAGGAACTTCTTTGGATGGAGATGGCATCTGCATTTAATAGCTTTTGATGGAGTGTTGTGCTGGATCTTCAGTACTATACTCTTTTATCACTGATTCTTTTAGCTCACATGTACGTTTGTCCGCCGTAAAACCTATAACATAAATTCATTTGATAAGGACAAGAATTTTCTTTTGTTTTAAACTTGCTGTCTCAAAAGTTTATTGGCATTTTGCAATTCTTGTGTTATGAGAAACAATGAATAGCTGTTGTCTTCTCATCTTCTCCAGCAAAGGTGTGTGACTTTACATACCTTTATTGTGTGCCTGTCTCTTCAGTTATCTCTTTTCCAGGCTGAAGAATCCCAAAACCAATGAGAAAATCATCCTAAATAACAGTTACCTGTGATTTACTGACAAAACAGAACAATGGTCCTCCTTAGTTTCTGGGAGGTCTGCTCTCAGACTAGAATTAATCTGTAATTTTTTTCATGACTCAGGTGACATGATAGAGCAAAAACTTCTCCTATCTGCATCTGACAAACATGATAAGAGTGGGAGCACCCTCTGCAGGGCAGAACTAGAATTCAGAATTATTTTAGCAAGTTGGAGAAGTAATTTGGGGGGGGAAAAAGAACGTAATTTAAAAAAATATGTATTTTTGCATTTAGTTAGAAACAGTTGTCTATACAAATCCAGCGTGAGGGAGGTGTTTTGGCAGTAATAAATAGGACTAAAGCTGACAAGTTGAACATAAGTCAGCAAAGATTTGTAGTAATGAAAGAGGCAACTGTCAAAGCAGTCTGTATAAAGAGGCAGATACTCTGGCAAGGCTTACGATGTAAGTTTTCTATTCTAGCTAGTTTTGGTAGGACACAGCTTGAATACAGTGTCTGATATTGATCAACTCATTTAAAGGAGGATGTAGGTTTATTTTGAGATCAAAGAGGAAGGAGTTCAGTAAGATGCAGGAAAAAAAAAAAGGTTGAGGAAATGTGCAGCTTTTCTATTTAAAATAGGTAAATCTAAGAGAAATCATGGTAGTAATTACAAAATGAATAAAAATTGATAGCAAGATGATAAGATTTTCTCCTTGTCCACTTGTTGAGACAAATAAAGGAACAGAATAGATTTCAGAAAAAGGCAGGCCCGAAGAAAGCACTGACAGCACAAATAGTCAAACCCTGGAATCAGTTGTCTGAGACATTGGTATCTCTACCACAAGGGTTTTTAAGGACAAATCAAACATCTGTCATGAGTATTTAGGTCTAATTGATTCTGCTGTACAGCAGAGAGATGGACTCTAGGATGACCTTTTGGGGTCACTTCCAGTATTATTTTCTCTGGAGTTTCTTTTGGTTTTCCTTCTAGATACATTGAATTATTTATGCATTAAATGCTGCTTAGATAACTTGATTAAAATTTAGTTTCATTACAGAATGACATCAAAACTGCAACTGAAAATCTGCTTAAAAAAGAACAAGAATTAAACACAAGCAGGCTAACCTTGGAAGAAACCCAGAGAGAAAGAGACGAGAAGTATACAAAATACAAAGAACTGGAAAAATCCTTTTTAAGTAAGTATGAAGTAGCTCCTCTACACAGCATGTCTTTCTCTTACTGTTTCCAAAATGGCATGCCAGAGCCCTTTGTCTGCCTACGTCTCAGGTGAACTATGAATCAACTATAAACAGAGCTCAGGTTTTACATGAGGAAAAGGTTCTTCAGGCAGAAGGTGGTGGAGGACTGGAACAGGCTCCCCAGGGAGGTGCTCATGGCACCAAGCCTGACAAGATTCCAGCAGCATTTGGCCAAGGCCCTGAGACACATGGTCTGAATGTTGGGATTGTCCTGTGCAGAGACAGGAGTTGGGCTGGATGATCCTTGTGGGTCCTTCCAACTCACAACACCCTATGATTCCTTGCAACAATGGGAATCTATAGACCTGGCCATAACACAAATACAAAGCATTAAAAAAAAGCCAAAACACTTAAACTGATCACTTACTGATAGATTCTAGTTTTATTTATAATGGCTTAAGTCTAATGGTTAGTCATTACACTGTCTAAAAACCTTTTCTTTGCTTTATAGAAAAGAAAGAGGAAGAGCTAAGAGTCAAAAGAGCCATTCAGCAGACAATCAAAACTACTGGGAAGCTCAAGGAGGACACGGTAACAGCTTCAAACTTAGCTGTACTACTTCTGCAAAGTTTCCACCAGCAGCTTGGTTTCCTCCCAGTAAAGAACAGGCACCCATGGAGACTGGGACTGGGGAAGATGGGCTGGGGCTGAGGACATACCTTCTCTCTGTTGCTGTCTTCCCATCTAGAGGATGCCTCAGACCTCAGCTCAACCTGTAACCCAGTATTTATACCAAGCTGCCTTTGTGCTTGATCTTGCATTCCTTAGGCACAGGAGCAGGTGAACCAGGGCCATTTGTGAGCCTGCTCCTGTTCAGATGCTTGCTGCTGCTAGGGCAGTATTTCTGTCACTTCACTAACTCATATTTGAAAAATCTTTCTGTATCCTCACCTCTTTACCTCTGTTGCTGATTTCTGACTTCAGGCATTCATCAGCACCCGTGTGAGGAGAGATTATTTTGTACAGCTCTGAGGGTAGTTGCAGCAGTTCCAAATGTCTGTGGCATGGTGCATCTGCTGCTCCCAGTGTCCCCACAGAGCTCGCCCAGTGACGCTGCCTGTCAGCCACCCTCAGGGCTGCTGCAGCTGATGAACCTGAGCGTGGTAGCCACAGTGCATGTCAGACCTGCTGTACCTGCACTGGCTGTTTTTATGGCACATACACATCCAGTCCCAGTATGTACTGGGGCCATTTGCTTACAGCTGCTGGGTCTCAGGCTGCCTGGCCAGAGCTTGCTTCAGCTGGGCTGGGCTGTACATCCCAGTTGAACAATCAGGTTGGTTTTGCTTTGTTTCTCTGCCAGAGCAAAACTTTTAGGTAGAAAAAGGACACAGTCACACCTTCTGCTGTTAACAGGAAGAATTAAAGTGTCTTTAGTTACCAAGAAGCATAAGACAAGCTCAATAAACTACATAAAGTGCTCTGTTATGAGGCTGATCAGATTGCAGGATTCATGCCCAAGTGGTCTGCTAATGAGTAAATCTCTCTGATGAGCTCCACAAAAGCCACATCAACACAGAAATTGTCTCTGTTCAGACAAGGGAGACCTATTTCTCCAACTATATAGGAATAGGAATAGCACAACAAAACAGCTGTGTACACCTGAGCCTTCAGTGACAGAAAAGTGATGCTCCTGTCCTTGGGTGACCCTGCATCAGGAGAGTCACTTCATGTCACAGCTGGTTCCTGTCTTGTGGACAAGGAACAACCTCTTCTCCTCTCTGTGTCTTCCTCCTCATTGGTAAGAGCACATAGATACCTGTCTCAGATGGTACTTTGACTTTTTTACGTGAAAGGTGCCACATAACAAAAACTCTTTTTAACTTTATTTAATTACACAAAGCCTGTATAAAGGATTTACAGTGAAGAATTTATTATTAACAGCTGGAGCTGAAGAACAAACTGCGGATCAAGCGTGCTGCTGCAGTTGACCAATTGAAAAATCACACAGAGTGTATGAAGCTGCTAGAACGGGACATCTATGAGATCAACAGGAAACTTCACCTGGTGAACGCTGAGAACTGCAGATTCAAATTAGTGAGTATATTGAAACTTGACAGCATTCCTTCTCAGTGTGAAGTTCTCTGTTCATTTTTAATTTCACAGAGAACTAGCCATGGAAGATGATAAAACATAAACAGCACAGGGCAAACCTGGCCTTTTAAATGAACATGTGGAGCTGTGTTTACTTCAAAAGGAAATAAAGAGGAATATCCAAGGGCAAGGCACCTCCCTCAGGCATAATCAGTATTGTCTACGTGCTGCATCAGTCAGGGATTGTAGGACAAGGCCTTCCTGCTACATGAAGAGGGCTCACATGAACGTGAGATGTAGAATAGGCCCTGCAGTTTGGAATATGCTTTTGAAAATAATCTGTATACCTTTCAGCTCCCAGGCTGTCAGTGTAATAGAACCTCCTTCCCCTAAAACACATGAGGGATCCTAAAAGCGGTTTTATTGCTAGCTGTTAGCAGCCTGCCATCCCCACCCACATTTGTGCAGCCATGTGGACTACATTTCTGAGATGATCTGAACCCTGTGCACTGTTTGCTGCCGGCAAGCACAGAACTGTGCTGCTGCAAGGGCAGCTGCCCGGGTCCCTCCTTGCAGGCACAGAGCCGTGCTGCTGCAAGGGCACTGCCCGGGTCCCTGCCTGCAGGCACAGGGCTGTGCTGCTGCAAGGGCAGATGCCCAGATCCCTGCCTGCAGGCACAGAGCCGTGCTGCTGCAAGGGCACTGCCCGGGTCCCTGCCTGCAGGCACAGAGCTGTGCTGCTGCAAGGGCACTGCCCGGGTCCCTGCCTGCAGGCACGGAGCCGTGCTGCTGCAAGGGCACTGCCCGGGTCCCTGCCTGCAGGCACGGAGCCGTGCTGCTGCAAGGGCACTGCCCGGGTCCCTGCCTGCAGGCACGGAGCCGTGCTGCTGCAAGGGCACTGCCCGGGTCCCTGCCTGCAGGCACGGAGCCGTGCTGCTGCAAGGGCACTGCCCGGGTCCCTGCCTGCAGGCACAGAGCTGTGCTGCTGCAAGGGCACTGCCCGGGTCCCTGCCTGCAGGCACAGAGCTGTGCTGCTGCAAGGGCACTGCCCGGGTCCCTGCCTGCAGACACGGAGCTGTGCTGCTGCAAGGGCACTGCCCGGGTCCCTGCCTGCTGGCGCTGCAGATGCTAGGTACCACCTGCTCTGCAGGGTATGGGCTGTCTGATGATATCCTTATGGAAACAAAGGCTTCCCTCAGAAAGAAAACTCTTGGTTACACTGCAAACATCCCTCTCCGTATGTTCAGTTCACTAAGAGGAGCTGAGAAGATCTGATTTTATTTTGCCTGTATTGCACCCGGCAATGCTGTTTACTGTGCCTGACCTGGGTCACCTAACACATTTCAGCCAAACCCGAGTCAGTACAAGCTGGGTACTGCTAGAGCTGACCCAACATGAAGGAGTCTGTCCTATTTTGGGGGAGTGATTGAGGAAGAGTTTCCCTGTGACCTCTGCTGCTCTGTCTCTCCTCAGCATCCTCATCCATTTTATTTGGTAGCACAGACATAGCTGGCTTGTGTTTGTTTTGGCAATGGTTAAAATTTGTTCAACAAGATGAAATGGATGTTGTTGTTGAAAGAAAGCACATCCACAGGAACACATTGACCTTTGTATTTCTGTAAGCTAAAACTCAGTTTACTCTTTCTGATCTCTTTAGGAGCAGTGAAACTGGATATTATTTAGAAGCATTTTGGATAATGATTCAGTTGTAATTATTTTTTTTCACAGCGCAATGCACAGATAAAAGAAAAAATTTTTGCAGTGAATTCTGAAGCAGAAAACCAGAAGTCAGCAATAGTCAAAATCCAGAGTGACCTAGCAATGCTTCATGGTAATATATTACTAATTATTTTAAAACAAAAAAGGACTTTTTTTTTTAAAGAACATATTTTAAAAATGTTCTCTTTTTTTTTTTTTTTGGCACTGCAATTTACCACATTTTAACTGCTGACTCCATTACAGATCTTCTTCTGAAGGGATGGTCAGAGGAGAGCTTAATTCAAAAGGTGATTTTCAATTTTCTATCCTACTCTTTTGTATAAATATATTTCACTTACCAGGTGAAAAATAAAATTTCATGTTAGAAATAAGGCACTACAATCTTTGAAATCATTCAGGGGCAAAGTATTAAACCTATGATTTCAAGTATTGTGTAGAAGTCCTGGCTGTAAAAAGAACTTTTCCCAATATTGTTCCTTTTGCTGGTCTTAAATTCAATCCTTTTCTACAGTCAGGTCATCAGCCTTTTAATATTTTTCCATTTGGGGACAATTTTCACTTTGAACAGGAATTAAACCAAACTATCATGTAAGAAAATTTTTCACCAGTTAGAAAGACAAACTTTTTTATGTAAGGACTGAGTAGTTAATGAAAAATTCTGCACCTTCCTGCAGAGCTACAGGTGTGGTGGCCAATCAAGCTGTGGGAAAACAAGATAAAACAAGTTCCTTAACATTTTGTGAGGATTCTTTTTTCTTCTTTTTAAGAAAAATGAATTCTACCCTGTGTCGTTACAGGAATTTCTGGAGAATGAGCAGGAAATCCTGAATGCAATGACAGCTCTAAAAGCAAAAATCCAACAACGAGGGGAAAAGATTGGTGATATTAATAGCAGGCTACAAAATAAGATGGAAGAACTGAATTCTCTGTGTGTCAAAAAAATCTAGAATGGATGATCAATGTAAGATACAGTAAACTTATTTTCCACTCTTTTTTTTTTAAATAATCCTAGAATATGTTAATTCTTAGCAGTCTGTGATAAAACACAAGTAGAACAGCCCTGTCTTATCCAGTCACTCTGCTGGAGACTGAGATTTAGCAGTACCTTTATTAGAAGAACTAGGCATGCTTTATAGCACAGCCTGGACATGATAATCTTTAATTTTCACTTTTTGAAAGGCTGTGCTATTAGCAGTGGGTGGGCTGTGAAACAGTCTGAGCATCACTGATCTTTCCAGAACTCTATTTCTGCTTTTCCACAAAGGATAAATAAAACTAACAGACCCAACTCCCCCAGCTTGTGGTTGCATGGTTATCACTGAAGGACTATGTGGTTAATTAATGTTTATGTTCTCTAGAATTTTACACAAGGGAAATTCTTCCTGATGTTTCCATCTAAATGAACAATATTCTGTACTGCTGGGGGTTATTTTTGGGGGGTGATATTACACAGGGGCCCTAGGCGTGTGCAAGCCAAAACACTCGCTTCAGGTCCTCTTTTTAACTCTGATCCTATAGATTTCTGCTTTAATTGTTGTTTCTTAGAGGTCTTATTTGTAATGAGTCACAGGTTTGGTCACTGTATGACCATTGCATTGTTACAGAATGTGGTTTTCAATCATACTAAAGCTGAAAGGCTGCAGCATTCAGGCTGCTTTCAAACCTTTGGGTCTGGGTAATGCGACAGGAAGCCAGGGACAGGAATGATGAATTTATAGAAGAAGGGAATGTCCCTGGAAGGAAGCCAGGTAGAGGAAGGATGATGAATGCATAGCAGAAGAGAATCTTGTTTCATCTGAAGGCCAGAGCTGGTATTATTTTCTGTGTGAAACGTGCAGGGCAGGTTTCTTCACAGGGAACCTGCACAAAAACATTGCTTGGTCATTCCCAACTGCATGTATTTATCCAGCTGCATCTACCTAACTCTTTGGCTGGCATTACATTTTTCTTTATGCTAGTGAGAGAAGGTCATAAAAAAGAGTTTATTAAATTGTATTTTACATTTTAGGTTTTGCTGAAGGCTAAAGCACTGGAGCCCAGCAGGAGGGGTCAGTGTTTGGTTATTCCACGGGAGTCACTGCCTTCCTCTAAGCTCTGTTTGTAACGGAGTCCCTCAATCTGCAGCCTTCAAAATTAACACAATTCTCTAGACCTATCAAAAGATTTACTCTTTACTACAGCTAATTTACCTGGGAGCTGTTACTTTTCTTTTTAAAAACAATATATAGCCAACTTTTAAACCCAATCCATATCCATACATGGAAAGGCACATAAAAGCATCCAGTCCTCACTAATGCCCCTTTGCAAATGGCTTTTCCTGCCCGGTGCTGCACTGGCTGCTCACACACCTGCTGTGCGTGTGCAGATGTGACAGCTGTGAAAACTTAGAACAAAACTCTGTTTAGGACATTTTAAAGATAAATATACCTATGCCTGTCAGCTATGGAAATGGTGTTTTAACACAAGAGTTTTAAAACCATACTTGTAGAAATGTGGTTTAAATTTGTGTGTCTGCAAATTTACTTGTAGCTGTATAGACAGAATTTATTTGATTTTCTGAAGGAGATCGATTACTTCCTTAATCCCTAGGTAAAAACTTTACTTCTGCATGCAAGGCCTAGTTTGTTTGCACACTTTTTTTAGAAGCAGTGAACCTTTCAATTGGCATTTAACAGGAAAAAAAAAGCTATTGGGATCAGAAAGGTGTATCAGATGTAATAAAATCAAACCTTCTGTGGAGGAAGAGGAGCGTAAAAGTCTCAAGGCAGCCTGGCCAAGATGACACCCCTCGGAGTCCCTGAGCTGCTGGCAAGCTCTGTCCTTAGCAGTGTTGATAGACAATAGAATAAAACAGGCACTACTGTCACACTTAAATACAGAAATAGACACTATTATTATTTGCATTGCTACAGCCAAGGATCCACACTGCAGGAAGAGTTTGAGAAGTTCTCCCCACTACTCTTCCCTCTGTGTTTGGACCTTCAGCACTGCTCTGCATCTTCTTCCAGACTCTCTGGAGCAATAAGTGACTGGTGCCTGTCCTGGTTTTGCTAGGACAGTTGATTTTCTTCTTAGTAGCCTGAAAGTACTGTGTTTTGGTTTCAGTGTGGGATTTGTTATGGGAAGAATGCTGATAATGTACAAAGACATCACATTTGGGGAGTTTGTGAGTGCAAAGGACTGCGAGGGGGGGAAGTGTAGTATTTAGCAAAACCCAAAACTGGCATTTGGATATGCCAATGAGATATTCCACATTGTATAAAGTAATGCTCAGTACATTAACGAGGGTTGACCAGTCAGGATATACTTTGGGTATCTTCCTGTACAACACAGAGAGAAGACTAGAGACTGTCAGTGGGTGTTTGGCTTCAGCAAGGCCAAAACCTCACCTCTGAACAGCCTCGGGAGGTTTAGTTTTATCAAGCTGTTCCCATAAAGATCTCGATGAATGTTGAGCAGAGACAATGGTATCTCCTTATGGAGAAAAGGAATCTCCAGTTCTTCTTAGATGAAAGTTTATAGTCAAGGTACAAGAAAACTGATGAAGTGAGAAGGATACCACTGTTTACTCATCTCCAGGAAGAGGTGTCTATATGTGAAATACACAGAGAATAAACTATAGAGAGCTTCACAGTGCGTGTCCTTCCTTCTCCCTAGCAGTCAGACTGAAGCACCACGAGGGATCAGGCTCAACATTTCTTTTCCTTCCATCAAAAAATAAAAAGTCTGGTTCCAGTGGTGGGTGACAGAAGCTGTCAAGCTCTATTTGTTTTACTGAAAGTCTACTGAAAAACAGGCTCTTACTGTTTTATTCAAACAACACCTAAAATACTGTCTTAGGAAATAAACATCTACAAGCAAACTGCTGTACTAGAATGTGTCACCAGCTTTTTATGTAGCTTCACAGTGATAAATCAATACAAAGACATTCCCTGTGACCCATACCAGATATTTACAAAGAACACAAAGGGAAGCTTTTTAATATTATCCAGTCTCACTCCCAGGTGTTTCACCTAGAAGGCTTTGTACATAAATAACTTATTTCAAACCAGAAGGTTTCAAAAGCATAACGAGCACTAAATTGTTTAATGCAGATCATGAGGACAGTGTTGTTGGCACAGGCTCCTTTCAGTGTCCATTTCCACCCTCTGAGAGTATGCGCGATGGCTCGGTGTACTTCGCTGTCAGTATGTAGAAGAGGGCAGGTGCAGGTACCAAGGCAAGCAGTGGGAGGTCCTGCTCAAGCTTATCCAGTCTGGAAATGGAGATGATTCCATAGGCATGGAGTAACCAGTGGCTGAAGAGGACAACGAGCCTTTTCTTCCTGACAAGAAGGTCCTTGAAAGACTTGCAAAACAAACACAGCATCCAGTTAGCGTTCAGCCTGTTACCTAGTACCTGATGTCTGAGATGTGCACAGAGACTGTATGGAGGAGCCTCCTGGATTTGAGCCCTTCCAGCATGTAACACAGTTTCCCCAGTGCACAACAAGAGGGAAATTTCTCAGGAGCTTCCTCTAGCTAAGAGAAGAAGTCAGAAAGGAAGAGGCTTAAATGTACTATACACCGCTGAGAAAAGGCCAGAGACAACGTGGTCTCTGCTCACTCAAGTATGTTATATTATGACTTTTAACGTAGGAAACATGTTTACCTACCTCCACTTCAGAAGCAGACAAGTACACAGCCAGTGTGACCAACGACAACACCAGTATGATGTAAGGAAAGGCATAATCTAAAGGCAGAAAAAGAATGCACTATATACATTTCAGCAGAGACAGCTGCTATATACAGCCCACCTCTTACCCTCACACCACACACACAGCAGTGAGGCTCAGCCAAGCACGACCACTCAGTGCTGCTGCCTTAGGTTTTCAAATTTAACTTCCTCCAAATGCAATCAGTGGGAGTGTTTCCAGGAGTAGTTACTGCACACTCAAATCACTGCTTGAAAAAGGCAGATAACAATAAAAGGAGGTTGAGAGGGGATTTTGTGGCACCTGTCCCCTTCGTGTGACAGGTATGTTGGAAGCTAAACCACAGATAGCTGCATTCCCCAAACTTTAATCCATCTCTGAACTCAGACAAACTCTACCTTAGCAGAAAGTGGAACTAACTCCCTCTGAATTAGTTTCCTCTCATACCAACTTTATTCCCTTCTTTGGGAAAGGAACAGCCTCTAGCAGCACCGGCAGAGGCGAAGCAGCGTTGCTCAGGAGCCTGGTTAGGAGAGGGCTACTAATGAGCAACTTCAGGTGAGACTCCACACAGTAACCTTGAACAACATCCTTATTCTCAAAGCAAAGAGTGTCATGTTCCTTCCCTCCCACAAATCATTTGTGAGCCTGTGTTTATAGGTACATTTATGAGTGCAATCAGGAGAGAACTCACAGAGCAGGCCTCCTCCAACGGCCTGAAGCACGGTGAGGATAGGGAAGAAGTACAGTGCTGCATAAATGCTTTTAAATCGATCAGACTTGCCTAAACCACAGGCAATTTTCTTAACCAGAAGAGGCCGAAGTAGCATCATTAACACAAGGCAGAAGGCGTAATATATAAACACAATGGTGTACCTGGAAAAAGAGAAAGTCTGTAAAATGTGCAGTTCCTTTTCCCCTGCAGACTCAACTCAGGAGCAGGGAATTTGGGGTTAGAGTCAATCAGGTCTAAAGAATTTACAACCACAGGATGTAAACACGATGGGCTCGCTTTTCCTAAGGGAAACAGTCAAGATGCAGCAAAGGGGGGAGAAAATAAAAAAGTCTTATGTTTCATAGTTAAATACCCTGGACTACACCTTCTTTGTGACTCAGAAACTCATGAGGCATGGCTAAGTGTTTCACACACAAAACATCTCAATGCATGAAAAGACTTTAGGGAACTGATACTCGTCGGTCCAAGTTATAAGTGAATACTTTGTGCAGCTTTGAGAAGAGGCGCGGACAGAAACACGCTTGTCTAAAAGGAAGGGACAGACAGAAGTACAAAGGCTCCCACTCACAGGGGATAGACTGCTTCCTGAGTGCAGTGCACAGTGGTGATGTAGTCGGGACTTGGGTTGTAAAGCATCGTGTACCAGTCTGAGAGCTTCTTCACCCTGCAGGAGCGGATCTGCAGAGAGCCAGCGGGGTCGCTGACCAGCAGCGTCACGATGGCTGCTACGCTGCACTCAAACAGGGCGGTGATGTGCTGCAGCAACGCGCTGAAACTGCGGGGGGGGGGGGGGGGGGGGGAGAGAGAGAGAGAGAGATTTACTACTATTTTGCTAGCACTAAAGGAAATCTAAACACCAACTGAGACGTGGAGGCCCAAGCAGCACAGAGTTATTCACTGTGACTATGGATATGAGGACAGGCTGAGAGAGCTGGGGCTGTTCACCCTGGAGAAGAGAAGCCTCCAGGGAGATCTTATAGAGGCTTTCCAGTACCTGAAGGGGCTCCAGGAAGGCTGGGGAGGGACTTTGGACAAGGGCAGGGAATGACAGAACAAGAGGTGATGGCTTTAAACTGGAAGAGGGCAGGTTTAGATTAGATATTAGGAAGAAATTCTTTCCTGTGAGGGTGGTGAGACACTGGCCCAGGTTACCCAGAGAAGCTGTGGCTGCTCCTCCCTGGCAGTGTTCAGGGCCAGGTTGGATGAGGCTTTGAGCAACCTGGTCTAGTGGAAGGTGTCCCTGCTGCTGGCAGGGGGGTTGGAACTGGATGAGCTTTAAGGTCCATTCCAACCCAAACCAGTCTGTGGTTCTATGACAATGCTGCTTGAATAAAAAGTTAAGTATTTGAAGCTGAATGTGAAAACTCATCCACAATATCAGATAATTTAATGTGTCAGATGTGACTGAACAACATTCCAGGTTCTTAAACAAAAGCTTGCTGTAGCATAAGCAACTGCCAGGTGAGGAACAGCAACACTCAGGCTGTTGCAGTTTCAAAGAAAGCAGCAGTGAGGATAAGACACCACACATCTCAGAAGGTGTCACTTTGTGACATATAAGCAAAATTCTCAAAGCTGCAGGCCCTTGTTAAGGATGCTGAATGCTCATGTGTTAAACTCTCTCAGTCCCCCACGTTTTCAGTTTTTAGTGCACTCCAGAGTCATTATTTCTTAAAAGTTCCCAGTCTAGCACCTAATGGCCACATGCAGCTGGGGCTTTAAATCTCTTTTTTACAGAGCTTCCTTGATGGAAGGGAATGGCCACAAAGCTGATGAGGGGCCTGGAGCATCTGCCTTACGAGCAGAGGCTGAGAGAGCTGGGACTCTGCAGCCTGGAGAAGAGAAGATTGAGAGGGGATCTGATCAATGTCTATAAATGTCTGAAATGTGGGGGCCAAATGGGTGGGGCCAGGCTCTTTTCAGTGGTGCCCAGTGACAGGACAAGGGGCAATGGGCACAAACTGGAACACTGCAAGTTCCAGACAAACATGAGGAAAAACTTCTTTACTGTGAGGGTGACGGAGCCCTGGGACAGGCTGCCCAGAGAGGTTGTGGAGTCTCCATCTCTGGAGATGTTCAAACCCACCTGGACACTTTCCTGTGCAAGCTGGTGTAGGGAACCTGCTTTGGCAGGGGGGTTGGACTGGATGATCTCCTGAGGCCCCTTCCAACTCTACCATTTTGTGGTTCTGTGATGCACCGTGCTGAGGTAAAGGTTACACCAGCACAGCTGATGTATACCCAGTGTACATAATCCTAAAGAGAAAACTCAAACCCATTCTCTCGTTGCACGTGCACAGCACTGTGCAGTGGGGCCTCTGCAGGCGGCACGCCTGGCCCAGGAGAGAGGAGGTGACACAACACACTGCTCCTGCTCGCTACTGGGAAACCCAACCCAGCATAAACTGCCAAATGGCCTGGGCACCACCACGTTAAACAGATCCAGACCATGTCCTGAGGACAGTGACCTGCAAGACAGACCTGCAGGATTCTCATGTTTGTAAATAAACTCCCTCTCCAGCTGCCCAAAGCTTATGTGCCACCATATCAGCTCAATCAACATGAACTGCTGGACAGTCCAGGTCAGCATCTCAGACTGATCACATGTGGAAATGAGAGTTCCATTTCAAAGTAACTTTTTAAAAGGAGGGGTGTACAAACCTCTTTTTCCCTGAATACCATTCAATAAAGAACCAGTGTAAAACCAGGGGCAGCATGGCCATGAAGCCAAGGTAGAGCCAGTCGTAGCGGTCTGGAGATCCCAGACATTCCCGGCAGATTTTGTTGTCGTCGGTTCTTTGACCTCTGGGGCACACCTACAAAAAACAGAGACTGTATTTACAAAGCATGTCAGCACCAGTAACGAGCCACTGCAGGCTCTGGAAAAACAGCCTGAAGCAGAGCGGTGCAAGAAACAGATCAGGTTTTTAGAGATGAAACATTAACCAGCGATTTCTCAGCTTACACTGGCCTTGCTCTCTCTTCCCCTTATTTCTTAACATGAACCCAGGTGAGGCATGTTTAAAAGGCTTTATCCCAGAGTCCCTTTTCCTCTCCTGCTGTCACATCACCTGCACTCATCACTGAGCTCACTCATCAGGACACTCACAACCGCTGCCCCCCAGATTTTCTTGCTCTCCCTTCATCCTGCCCTCCCTGGATCTTGCTGTTCCTTAGAACTCCAATAAAATCAGTGATCAAGGCAGAGTGATTTCAGCGCAGCTTTCCCTACCATCCTGTTCTCTTCCCGCTTTCGCAGCCCCTCTGCTCGGCTCTGGTTCAGCACCGAGCCTCCAGCACCGCCTTCGGGGAACGCCTCACTGAGCAGCTCCTGCCCTCGGTACGGGAGCTCTGCCCGCCCCGTGCAGCCCTCATCTCCACCTGCTCCCCGAGGCACCGCGGGGCTGGGCTGCATCAGCCCCCGGGGCGCTCCGGCCCGCGCTGCCAATGCGGGGGCCGGTCCGGGAGGGCGCGGGGCCAACCCCCTCCCCGCCCCCCAGGCCGAGCCCCGCCCGCGCCGCCCTTACCCCGCACTCCCCGTAGATCTCCACGGAGCCGTTGACGGACAGGACGGTCCTGCCGCAGTACAGCCCGAGGCAGGCGGGCTGCACGTCCACAGCTGAGGGGAGAGCGCAGACGCCGTTACCGCGGCGCTCCGGGCCGCCCCGCCCGGCCTCGCCCCGCACACCGCGGCTCCTCGGCAGCCGAGAGGCACCGAGAGCCACCCCCGGCCCGGCCCCGCCGCTGACAGCCCCCCACCGCCAGTGCCAGCCCGGTACCGCGGGGCCCGGTGTCCCCGGCCCGTCCGGTCCTACCGGAGCGGAACATCCTGGTAACCCAGCAACCGGCCCTCTCTCCTACTTCCGTAACGTCACTTCCGCTTCCGACGCGGGACGAGCCTCACGTCCCGAGGGCGGGGCGTGGCCAAGCGCAAGGGGCGGGACCCTCCGGGGGGCGTGGCCTAGGATGGGGCGTGTCCCGCGCTGTCCCCGCCCCGCCGGGGCGCGAGCGATGGCGGCGCAGGGCGGCGGTGACGGTGGCGGTGCCGGTGCGGGGGCCCGGCTGCCCCCGCGCTCGCCCGCGGGGCTGGTGCTGCAGACAGTGGAGATGCACACGGGCGGGGAGCCTCTGCGCATCGTCCCGCGGCTGGAGGCGGCGGAGGAGGCGGCAGGGCGGGGACTGTCGCTGCTGTCGCTGCGGCGGGAGGTGGCGGCCACGCAGGACCACGTGCGGCGGGCGCTGATGCACGAGCCGCGGGGCCACGCCGGGATGTACGGGGCGGTGGTGGTGCGCGGCGGGGCGGCCGCCGCCGGTGCCCACCTGGCAGTCATCTTCCTGCACGGCGCCGGCTACAGCGCCATGTGCGGCCACGCCGTCCTGGCCCTCGGCCGCTTCGCCCTCGACTACGGGCTGGTGGAGACACCGAGCTGCCCCGAGACCGCTGTCCGCCTGCGCTGCCCCTGCGGGCCCGTCACCGCCTTCGTCCCCTGGGACGGCCGCCGCAGTGGCAACCCCGTCCACTTCCACAGCGTGCCCGCCTTCGTCGCTGCCACCGGTGGGGACTGAGCCTGCCACACTGGTTTTAGTGGGAGGGTTGGTGGCCTGGCTGAGGGGCGTGTGGCAAATCCAGCTCTTTCCTCCCCAGTTCCAGAGGCAGGATGAGGCCATTGGGGATGGCAGAAGGCATCACATGCAGCTCTGTGTCATGGGAGCGCTTGTGTCGTTGTCCCCATCTCCTTGCATGCAGCTCGGTTCCCTTCCTCTGCACGTGAGCCCATGGCTTCCCCTCCTCACTGTCTCCCTTTCTCTGCCCAGACTTGGCTGTCGATGTCCCTGGTCACGGGAAGGTGGTGGTGGACATTGCCTACGGTGGCACTTTCTATGCCTTTCTAAGTGCTGAGCAGCTGGGCCTCGATGTGTGCTCGTCAAAGACCAGAGACCTCGTCAGTGCAGCGAGCGCGGTGACAGAAGCAGTGAAGAAGCAGGTATGGAGGAGCAGAGGTGGACATGCTGCAGTGTGGCCTCGGCCCCTTTGGCCTCTTGAGGAAGCTGTACTGCTGACTGCCCAGCTGCTGTGCGTGTCAGTGACCCTGTCTGTGCTGTTCCCAGTTCAAGCTTCATCACCCTGAAAGCGAAGACCTGGCTTTCCTCTATGGCACCATACTGACAGATGGGAAAGATGCCTTCAGTGAGGAGCCCACCACCAACATCTGTGTGTTTGCAGATGAACAGGTACAGAAATCGGCTCTTCTCAGACACACAAGCACCACCTTTTTCCCTTCTGACATCCACTGCAGAGACAGAGACAGTTTTTTTCTTCTCGTTTTGGGCAGTGATCATTGCTTCTGCTACCTGGATGTATCTGAAGAGCTGAGTGTCACTTAACACGTGCTGGTTTCGTTCCTAATGACAGGAATACTTCTGCACATCTTAGATGGTGGCATTTTAAAAAGGTTCATATGTCCTCAAAGTCCTAATCTAGGGAACAGCTGCTGGGGATCAACAGCCAGAGAGAAAAGAGTGGGTGTAAACTTTTATCCCTGTCTGCAATAGATAAAGTATCACGTAAATAGCAGGGAAAGTTTTGGTGGGGCTTCCCAGCAGGGAGGAGTGTGGAGCAGTGGGGCAGATCGCCTCGGAAGCTGTTTTAGATGGTTGTAAAGACCAGGCTGGCCAGCAGCTCTCTCAGTTGGTGTTAGGGAGAACTGATCCTAGCCTGACACATGAGACTGGAGAATGTTGCTTCTGCCCCCTTCAGTCCTTTTGCTGTGATGCTGCGAAGCTTTCAAGCCCTCCCTAATTAACCTCAGTATTAATCACTCATTTCTACTCGTTTGCCAAAGCTGATTGCAATCCCAAAGTACCCCAGACCTGTTTAGTTTGTCTTCTCATTTGTGGTGTACCCAGATTCTGTAAAACTCCTGGGCTGGGCACATTTCCCCTAAGTGCAGTATAAAGGTGGCAGAGAGAACTGAGGGGAGCAATATTGTTTTCTATTTATATATATATAAAATATATATATTTTTATGTAATATATATATGTATATTTATATATTATATATATATATATTATTATATATAAAATTTCTATTTTTTTATATATATATATTAGAGCAGGTTCATGTTCTTTTCTGACTATAGGTTGACCGAAGTCCCACAGGTTCAGGTGTGACGGCTCGCATCGCCTTGCAGTACCACAAGGGACTCATCCAGCTGAACCAGACCAGAGCCTTTCGGAGCAGTACCACGGGGTCCTTGTTCACCGGGAAGGCTGTGCAGGCAGGTGCCTGGTCCTGGAGTTTCCCCTCTAATTTGAGGACTGCTGGAAAAATGCTGTTGCCTTGACTCAGTGGAGCAGCGCTGGGGTTCTTGCCCTCCCACAAGCCTCACACTTCAGGGTTTTTTATTAGGGAAGGAAGTAACAGTAAGACCTTGTTCTGCTGCGTGGCTTTCCTACAAATTCTCTCTCGGGCATTAGGAAAGTCGTGGGGTGAGAAATATCTCTGATGCTGATGTAGATAAATCAGTCTGGTCCGTTCTCATGGCAGCTAAGGGTGGATTCCTGGTTTAGTTCCCTCTTCCTGTGCCCCTCTGCTCTGATCTGGTGACTCCACCTGGATTCCTGTATCCAGCTCTGGAGTCCTCAGCACAGGAAAGACATGGACCTGTTGGAGCGGCTCCAGAGGAGGCCACAAAAATGGTCAGAGGGATGGAGCACCTCTGCTATGAGGACAGACTGAGAGAGTTGGGGCTGTTCAGCCTGGAGAAGGCTCCAGGGAGACCTTACTGCAGCCTTTAAATGTTTAAAGGGGGCGTATAAAAAGTGATAGGACAGGGGGAAATTGCTTTAAACTAAAGGAGGGTAGAATCAGGCTAGATACAGGGAAGACATTTTTTTACAATGAGAGTGGTGAAACCATGGCCCAGTTTGCCCAGAGAGGTGGTGGAAGCTCCATCCCTGGAAACATTTAAGGTCAGGTTGGACAGGGCTCGGAGCAACCTGATCTGGTTGAAGATGTCCCTGCTTTTTGCAGGAGGGTTGAACTAGGTGGCCTTGAAAGGTCCCTTCCAACCCGAACCACCCTACGATTCCATGATTCCCTGCTGAAAGGCTGAACACGTTCTGCACATCCAGATTTTCAGGCCCAGCCCTGGCCCCATGGCATCTGGCAGCAAGTGGGGGTGAAGGGTTGGACATGCCCCGGGGAGCTCTCGGTCCCTGAGTGCGACTGGCCACCTCTGTAGCTTGTTGGCCTCCTTTGAGGCAAAGCCAGGCTGTGGCAGTGCCAGGGCTCATGAGCTCAGAGTGAGGGCAGCAGCAGTTGTGCAGGTGTGGAGCTCGTGCAGGTGAGGTGGTTAGAAGTCTGCTGCACGCTTCGGGATGTGCCTGGGCAGGGCAGAGAGCTTGGTGAGGGGTGACTGTGCCTAAGTGCTGGGTAGGTGCTTTTGTGGGTTGGGAGGGCAGAGAACATCCTATCACCTCTGTCCTGATCCTAATACCTCTGCAGGAAGCCAAGTTTGGAGACTACAATGCTGTTGTTGTGGAAGTCTCAGGAGAAGCCTTTTACACTGGCACAGCCACCTTCACTGTCGAAGAGGAGGACCCGCTGAAACATGGCTTCTGTTTCAAGTGACCAGTGTGCAGTGGCAGAGTCTCACCCATGGTGCTGCATTTCTCCTGCCTACTCATTCCTGTTCTGCTTGTCCACACGGTTCATTGCCGTTTGTCAGAGCAACAGGAACAGCCTTGGGTGGTGTGACAGCATCTGCCGTGTTTCAAGATAATTGATAATTAATTGATATTAATGATAATTTCAGGCAATGTTCCTCCGTTGTCATTAGCATATTGGGTGCAACGTGATTAGCATATATGGGCTGCTCTGAGAAACCATAATCATCTTTTTATTTTTTTTTATCAATTATTCACAGAAAATTGAGCTAATCTTGGAGAACTGTCTTCAAATTTCTGTGCCTTCTCTACATCTGCAAATTACTAGTTTCAAAGCCAGATTCCTATTAAATGCCAGCTGAAGACACTGCCTTTCTCCTCTTGTTTTCAGAGCTCATTTCCAGGACTCTCTCAGTGTGTGTGACAGCTGTTGGTTTGGATTTGGTTTGGATTGCCTGCCCTTCTTTGATGCCTCCTGCTCATCCAGCCATGCTGCGCTGTCTTATGGCCCAGCTTCCCCAGCCTGCCCTGCTCAGGGCTGTCCAGACACCCCCTTCCCCACTGCACTCGCTTCACCCCTGCCAGAGCCCTCCTGTGTCCTGGGGCTGGATGCAGGTGTGTGTGCAGAACTTCCTACCATCCAGTCCCCGCTGTCCATGCCATGCTGCTTCCCTAAACCTCCCTCTCTTGCTTATCTTGGACCATTGGCTGCAAATACCTTGTGGTTAACTTTCAACAAGAGCAGCTGTATTCAAAGGTCTGAGCCACTATGACCTTTGATTACAAAATTATTTACTGATGATTTTGTCTCAGCCTGAGGGCTGGCTTGCACAGCAGCGTGCAGTCAATATGTGCTTTGCCAGAGACCCTCAAGGGAGGGTTGCTGGTGGAAAAAACAAACCAAGCCCTGGGCTGTAGGCAAAGCTTTGCAGTGGCAGAAGCAGAGCTGTAGGCCTGTAATTTCCATTGTGTCTCTGGACAAAATGCTGTTCATTTACTGAAGACACTCTTGGGAGTGTGCTTCGTTAACATGGGACATGAAAATAAGAGTGATCATCTCCCAGTAGCTCATGCAGCAGAAGTGATCAAGTCACAACTGGAGAGCTTGGTAAAAGGTTGGCATAGAAAATCCTGGGAGGAATTTCTCCTGTCAAAAAAAATAATCCCCTCGTTCAGAGAATGGCTGCATTGCCAACAGATGTTTTCTAGGCTGGTGTCCAGTGTTCTTGCTTCCATCTTTCCTGTAACCCCAAGATAAATCTCATACAGCCTCTGGTCTGGGGGAGCAAGAATTGACCCACACATCCTCTGTGCTCGCAGGAGCAAACTCCTCTGCGTGTTTGTAGCTTCTGGACATCTCCCTTAGGGTCAGCCACCCAAGCCCAGCTCCTGGGGAAGAGCTGGGGCAGCAAGTCACAAAGCCCAGTACGGAAGGGTTGGAAGTTCTTCAGCCATTAATTGGGTTGCAGCCTTCATTATCTGTTCACTATCCTCATCCCTAAGAAATTTTTCAGGCAGGGGCAGGCAGCTCCAGGGTGGCTGGGAGCAGGGGGACAGAGTCCTGCTGCCTATAGGGGGGTTCCCAGTCCAGCTCCCGAGCTTGCGAGGCCCCAGCCCGGACAACATGGGAGTGGTGCCGGTCTCTGGTGGAGTGTCTGTGGGGAGCTGGCCCCTGCCCCTTCGTGATGGGCTGCAGGGCTGTGAGGGGAGAGGGGCCATGAGGGGAGAGGGGTGCAAGGGGAAAGGGCCATGAGGGGAGAGGGCTGTGAGGGGAAAGGGGCCATGAGGGGAGAGGGCTGTGAGGGGAGAGGGCTGTGAGGGGAGAGAGGCCATCAAGGGAGAGGGGCCATCAGGGGAGAGGGGTGCGAGGGGAAAGGAACCATGAGGAGAGAGGGCTGTGAGGGGAGAGGGGCTGTAGGGACCCGTTCCCGACTCTGGGATGGAGACGCTGATGTGGGGTGAGCGGGATCCCTGCCCTCAACCCGGCCATTGTAGCCGGGGTCTCCCGGCCCCGCCGTTCGGCTGTGGGGGGGCCGCTCCCCCGCCTCCGGGCCGCGAGGCGGGCGGGCCGGGCCGGTTCCCCGGGCAACGGCGGCCGGGCGACGTCAGCGGCTGGCGGGGCCGGCGGCCGGGCGCGGGCGCGGGCGGGGAGCGCGGCGGGCGGGCAGCGCCTCTGCAGCCGCGGCGCGGGCCGGGGCATGAGGCTGCGCATGGAGCCGGCGGCGGCCGTGGCGGGCAATCTCTCCCGCAGCGGCGGCAATGAGAGCGGCGGGGCAGCGGCGGCGGCGGCGGCGGCGGGGTGGTCGGTAGCGGCGCTGGCCTCGCAGGCGCTGGCGCTGCTGCTCATCTTCGCCCTCTCGGCGCTGGGCAACGGGGCGGTGGTGCTGGTGATCGCCCGGCACCGGCAGCTCCGTACGGTCACCAACGCCTTTGTGCTGTCGCTGTCGCTGTCGGAGCTGCTGGGCGCCCTGCTCTGCTTGCCCCTGGCCTTCCTCAGCCTGCTCAGCCGCCCGCCCGGCGCCTGGCTCTTCGGGCAGCGCCTCTGCCTGGCCAGCGCCGCCCTCCACGCCGGGCTGGGCATCGCCGCCACCCTCACCATGGCCCTCCTCTCCTTCGACCGCTACTGCGCCATCGTCCGCCAACCCCGACAAAAGATGGGCCGCCGCCGTGCTGCCCAGCTACTGGCCGCCGTCTGGCTGGCAGCACTGGCCCTGGCCGGGCCCTGGTACGGGCTGGCAGGTGAAGGGTGGCGAGAGGCCCGGCCCGGTGCCTATCGCTGCGTCTATGTGCTGCCCTGGGGCTCCTCCCGGCTGGGGCCGCCCTACGGCGCAGCCCTCATCGTGCTCTGCTACCTCCTGCCCTTCGCCCTCATGTGCTTCTGCCACTACAACATCTGCCGGGCTGTGCGGCTGGCCGAGAGCCGCGTGCGGCCCCTCACCACCTACGGGCACCTGCTGCGAGCCTACGGGGAGATGCGCACGGCCACCACCGTCCTCATCATGATCGTCTCCATCATCTGCTGCTGGGGGCCTTACTGCATCCTGGGGCTGGCTGCTGCCGCCGGCCACCTGCCCTTCTCACCCACCATGGACGCCGTGGCCAGTGGGATGGCCTGGGCCAACGGTGCCATCAACCCGCTCATCTATGCCGCCCGCAACCCCAACATCTCTGTGCTGCTGCGGCGAAGCCGTGAGGGTGGCTACAGGACTAGGAACAACGTGGCAGCCTACCTCTCGGCCCCGGGCCACCGGCCAGAGCCCTGGAGCCGGGCTGATCGTGTCCGGGAGCGCTACGTCAACCGGCACAGCGGCCCCCCAGGCAGTGCCCCGTCCTCCTCCAGCCCAGCAAGCGGGGGAGAGGTGGCCATGTGGGCCTGCAAGAACCCTGCCGTCCTCTTCTGTCGGGACGGGCAGCCGGACACCATCTCTGAGGCCACCTTGCAGGCCAAAGCAGATGCCGTTGACACCAGCCTCTGAAGGGATGGGGCTGTGGGATGGAGGCTTTGGGCCCCAGGGCCGTCTCCCTGAGGAAATGTGGGGAGCCCTGGCACTTGGAGCCCTTTGCAGTCAGACTAAAAGGAAATCAGAGAGATGGGACTGCCTGAGCCACAGTGTGATTTCTCCTCCATTGTGCAAGCTCTGATTTGGCAACCCTGGCTGTGAGCAGCAAGAGATTTACGGGGGAAAGGAAGTCCCCCTTTCAGCAGGCCTGACACACTGGTGATAGGTGCTGAGCCCAGCCAGCACAAGAGCTTGACTACAAGAACGAAACAGCGATCGCTCTGGTCCTGCAAAAAGTGCCACAGTGAAGCTAAGAGACAGACACAGAAAGACAGCCCAAACCGACTGACTGTGTGAGCTGTTTGTTAAGTGCCAAAAAAGCAACTGAAAGCTGAGAACTGGCAGCTGGAAGGCACTCTGAAACAGCACACTGTGAAAACTGCATCATGGCAGGATAATGTTGCTTTAACCCGTTATATGTGGAAGTGCTGCTAGTCAGAATGTCATAGACTGTAGGACAGGCTAAAAAAGCAATCTATTAAGATGATTTAATTATTTTTTTTTTTCCAAACTCCCAAGCATAACAAAACAGTAATTGTTGTGACAGGGAAGATGTATGATAGTGGGAGGGAGGGAAAGGAAGATGAAACCTCAGTTGTCAAAATTTCAGCAGCCTTTTCTCTTTTTTTTTCAGGTACAGTCAGCTTAAAATACTATGAATATGAGAAATGAGAGTTCTGCAGACAGACTAAGGAAAAAGGTGTGGGTGTAGACTATGGTATCACTGAGTTTGTGCACAAGATGTGCGTTTTCTTTTTGGGCTCATCCTAAGTGTCTCACATCTCTTCAGAGTTTAGCCATGTTTAGAGGAGCCGTAAGAGAGAGGCGAGTATCTGAAAGGAGGGGTAAAGCAATACCATGTGCTCATAAGTGTGTGAAAATCTGTACATGCAGAGAACAGATATTACTGTATTAATGGCAGCAACATGCTGTTGGAGTATAATATTTAAAAAACAGCTCTGTTTGCCATTGGAAAAAAAGAAAATAACAGAATGGAAGTGCAATTACATGGCATAAATTAAAATGAATTTATCAGTTGGGGGTTTTTTGGTTTTTGTTTGTTTGTTTGTTTGCTTTTGTTGTTTGTTGTTTTTTTTTCCCAGAGGCCTAAAGCCTTAAATTAATACTTTGAATCAGAAACTAAGATTGGGCCGTCCTTTGTCTTTGCCAGAGTTAGATGTGAAAGACAGGCAGTGTTTTTCCTTGTACAGGCTTTAAAAATAAAAATTTACTTTTTTACCAGCGTTTTCAACTGTTTGTGACCCAAGTGAACATACCATCATCATTTTGTAAGAGAGACAAGAAATAAATTGTCTTTTATCCAGGAGATGAAAGTGTCTCAGCCTGGCATCATTCTCAGCCCAGCCTTAAGAAGGGAATTCCTGTGACAAATGGCGAGATGAACAATTAGTAGAGAGAGACCTAATTGTTTGTGCAGTTTTAATGCATCTGTTTTCCATGCTGTGAGCATTAATGTAATTGCCTTCTGTGATGCTCCTAAAGTCCATGAGGAAAAGATTTGACCCTTGACTACTTCTCAGCGCTGATACTTTGCCCTGCAGGTCCTGGGTTTTGCAAGTTGAGCCGTGCACTGCTGCTGTTTCAGAGTGAAGCTGTACAGAAACCCCCAGCTCTTCACAGAAGCTGTTTGACAGCCAGTGAACACTAGTGACTTGTTAGGAGGGTAGGACAGGAATTTCTTGCATACCTGCCCTTCCACAGCAAGGTATGGCTAGTGGAAAGTGAAAGAAGTGGTTGTGAATGTGGAGACGAGATTTAACTCTTACCTGGGTAGCTGGCAGATGGTAACAAGGAGCTTGGTGCAGGCTCATTTGTCATACAGAGCGTTCCAGTGTTTGAACAAGAGCTTCTGCATGAGTCTCACTAGTTGTTGGCTCTTACCTTATCTGTAGAAATCTTTAATAAGAGAGAGCAAAGAAAACCTGTGGGGTTCTGCCTTCCCAGAAGGGACATTTCTCCATGAGTTGTAGCAACAGTCCTTAGAGGAAGCTCTGTAATGCCCAGGGGAGGGCAGAAGCCAGGAGAACTATCCAAGCTCAATACTCATCACCCTGGTGTAGTACAGGCAGCAGGCAAAGGCAGACCACTTGTAGGTCACATATCGCCTGCAGAGCAGCACCCTCACTCCAATCCTCTGGTCGTGGTAGCATGTTTGGCCTCTTGTCTGTCCTTATTGTGGTATGAAGTCTGTGTTGTAGAAGGGATGTCCCTGGTTTTAGCCTGTCCACTCTCCACCTCTGAAGAGAACCCGTACCTTAACCAGAAGGGATCATTTAGAGCCTTCCTGTGTTTAGCACCACACAGATTTACAGGCTGTTTGGTTTTTTTTCACTTTTTGTGTGCAAGAAGTGCTTTTTCCACCAGTTGGAACAAACTGAGTCAGAATAGGCTCACGAAGGGTTAGTTCTTGGGTTGAGAAAATGAGGAAGATGAGGGTCCAGCACTGCTGTGCCTGACTCGTGGCATGCCGTTCAGCGCTATGGCTGCGTTGATCTTATGGCTAAAAGCCCCTGAAAAGGGTGATCTTACTCTCCTTGGTGCTTGGCTCTGGCCACCTTCTCAGTCCCTTCTGTCCTCACCTCCCCAGCTGAGTCTCGCTAACCACCTCAGGCACTAAGCAAGAGAAAACCATTGATCCCCTCTTTTGCATGCTGGTTTTAGTTTTCTACTGATTTAATGCCCTGACCAGCTTACCACAGGCCAGGTCAGCATCCTCGTGGCAGTTGCTAGTGACAAAAGCAGGACTGAGATTCTGTGATTCTGTGATTTCAACTGAATTTTAACAAGTGCTGGCCAGTGCCTGTATGTTAGACTTGTGCATGCAGAACGGAGTGAGGGCAGCTGGCTGTGGTCTTTGAGCCATCACAAATTAGCTCTTTTCCATTAAACACTAACTTGGGCTGTAGCAACAGGGGATTCTTGACCAGATCCTTTTTGATGTGAACTGCTGCAGCCCCAGTAAGAGAGCCAGCCTGTGTTTGAAAGCTGCACGCCTCGTCATCCCAGCACGGTTGAGCAAGCCAGGTACACAGATCTCTGCAGCCACGTTTTTAAAAGTGTGGTTTAAAAAATACAACCAAAGGGTGAAGTGTCTTAAGTAAACCACAAACAGCAGAGAGAGACTCGTGCAAGCGCAGTGCAGAGTGGGGGAGAAGGTCTTGGCCATGCTGACAAACAAGGCAGTGTGCCAGTCTGTCCTTGTACCCGATAGTTCCATGGGTTCATCCAGGAGAAGGAGACCTGAGGGTTACCTCACTGTTTTACCCTACCTCTGAAAGCTCTGCCCACAATCACCATGGGAAGAAAACATTGCAGGAGGTGGCTCCTGGCCAAGACACTATGGGGACATCGGCTCCAAACCTCTTACATGGCCATGCTGGTGTCACCCTACTTAGAGATCCCTGTTCCTTGGGCTGAAAGAGAACTCAGAAGGCAGCAAGACACCAAGGGTTTAGATGCTGCAAAACTAGCTTTGAGGCTCTCACCCTGCAGCCATGGATCTGCAATACTTCTTTCCTTCTTCCTCCCTTGAGATGAGCCTGGATGCAAGGCAAACTGCAATCTCTTTTGCACAAGGGCTCTGTGAAGGACCTTGGGACACTTTTTAGCACCTCAATTCAAAAATCACAAGTGATTCAGTGTGGGATATTCACCATAAGAGAGAGAGAAGTTCACATGATTTGGAGACCAGTTCAGCCCTGGATACCAGTGACAATGTTAGGCAAAGCCAAATCTAAACGTTCGTCCTTGGGCTCTTCAGTCCCTTGTCTGCTTTCCAGCATACTTACCCGCAGTTTCAGAGTGCCATACTGTTTGGCAATGATACACATGGCACTGATGTATCTTAGGGGGAAACATTAAGTCTCAGTGAATGAAAAGTGCTTTAAAAGGTACTATTCCAACTGGTGACAGTGGTAGTCTTGCCATAGGTTTAATCAGCAGATTCATTCAAGTCATTAATTTCTGCTCCCCCCCTAATCTCTAGATGAAGTCTGGGTTCAAAGCAAATGCTTTGTGCATAAAATAGTATGATGAAGTATGAACAATTAGGAGTTTATAAGTGACAGCCTGATGGGCTGTATTCACTGACAATCACCAGAACTGGAATAGCTCATGTGAATGAGATCCCCCGTCCCCGCTTCTCTTTCAGCACTGCTGTTGGTTTGCATATCCAGTAGATGCCAGCAGAGGTCTGAGCAGCCAGCACAGCTTTCCTGCTAACGATCCTCAGAAAAGCCTCCTTCTGTTAATGATCAACCACTCTGCCCTCAGGACTGCTGCCTCCCAAATAAAACCATTCAGAGCAAGAGCTGTGACCGATGCAGTGCAAACCTCCCTGAAACCTGGTTTCAAAGATGGATTCAGTAGTCATCCTTAAACCCAACACACGCTACTCTCTGGAAGTTTTGTTGTAGAGGCTGAAATGAATAACTTGGAAAGCACATCAGAAAAGCTGTTTTTTGTGCAATGCTGGCTAATGTCTGTGCTGCACCCTCTCCAGGGCTGCAAAAGCTGCAGCCCAGATGCCTGGTGACATCAGTCCTGGTGTTGGCAGGGCGCTTAGTTCAGCAGCAGAGCTGCTTCTTCCCTCTAGCTGCATTTGTATTTTTATGTGGTGACTCTGATTATTAATAATCAATGGGCGAGCCTCTAGATCTGCTTGTAAAGCACTACACAGAGACAAGGTAGTAACTAAGCACCGGAAGAATAAAAGAGTTTCAAATCCTGCAGAAGTTGTCAACGTCAGTGAGATCCAACTTTGGGTGACACCGTGCCCAGCTGTGCTGTGCTGCTCTCCTGCCTCAAGCCGTGAGCTTGCCAGGACCAGTGGGGTGAGTCCCAGTGGCTTCACTGGGGCTGAATGTGGGAGGACGAGGCACTACCCATACCACATCCAGCCTTGATGTGCAAAGGAGCAGTGGGTTTGTGATGCCACGCTGCTGACACCTCACTGCCTGAGTCTTGAAGCATCTGCAGTCACCCTAGCTGAAGGGCTTGGGGAACAGCTCTGTGTTTCTAGGTATTTTTTTCCTAGGAAATCACCACTGTGAGAAGCAGGAGGAAAAGTGACATGGAGAGACAAGACTGTAAATCCCTCTCAGTGACATACAATGGATGAGTCACTGGGGAAATCAAAGTGAAAGTCGCACAAACCCCAGGGTGCAACACCAGGGCCTGCATTAGTGGAGTTGGGGAGTGATGGATGGTCTGCTCAGCTGAGAAGATCCCAGGGGGATGAGACTAAAGCCAGAGGAGATTTAGGAAGGGAGCTCAAAGGTGAAGGAAGTGCCAACACAGCATGATCTGTGCTGGGCGTCAGATCTTGCACTGGATTCACTCACAAAGAGCCCCTCCTCAGCAGGCAGCTGTACCAGGAGGAAGGCAGGTGGTGACACCTCCAGCATTTCTGTCCCAGGGAGCTGCCAGCACTGTGCCAAGTATCTCCTGGGTCAGACTGGTGTGTCTGCACAGCCCTGCCCTGCTGCTGTCCCCATCACTGTGGGCATCGCCACTCTGTGCATAGCTCCACATACCTCAGGGGTGGGGTTTTTTTTGGCTGAGCCTTAAATTCAGGCTCTTCTAGTGCCATCTGTAATAGCCACAACCAAAGAACAATCCCTGTGTTTTCTCCAGGGATCACTGTGCTCACCTTGCCACCACCCCAACCGGAGGGGCTGTGCTGGTGCTTGCTGCTCAGGCAGCAGTCGATCCCTGAAGCCTTGCTTGGGCTGTTGGTACGGGGTGAAACAGCACACCAGTGTGCCCACAGGCTTTTGGGTGATCGTGGAAAATGAGCTGGATCCAGCTATGATTCAGCAGAGGAAGTAAATTCACACTGAGAGGAGCTGTTTGATATTTCTGTTATTTCTTGGTTTGATGGCTCTGAGCTCCTCCAGGTTAAGCTGGTTTCAAAAAGGCAAGCACTGGCAGAAGCCCACAAAACTGTTTGGGGAGCAATTTGCAAATACTTGGGATCTTTAATTTTATGCATCCATTATTCTTGCCTTTATAAACTGTTTTCAACCTTATGTCTTCCATAAATAGCTCAGAAACTAATAAAAAGGGAGCATCTAAAGGGATTCATAAACTGAAAAAAAAATGTTTTTTGAAGCTTTGCTCTGAAAAGGGGATTGCACCTTTTCTGAGGGGGATTTTTGTTGTGTATGCTGAAAAGTTAAAGGCATTGGTGAACCTCAGTGCTTCACATGTTGTCTGCTTTCCCTTCGACATGGGGACGCCCTCTCCTCCTTGCCACCATAATGAGAAGCAGAAAGTTGCAGCAGGGGTGACTTTGGGGAGGTCACTTAGGAAAATAACACTTGACAGCTCCCAGAGTGGAGATAGGAAGTGGAAATACTCAGCACTGTCCTTCCACATCTGGAGAAACATCCCTGTTCCTCCCAGGGCCAGAGGAAGTTTGGCTGAAGGCAGTAGGAATGTCTCCACCTGCTTCTGCCAGCAGTACCGATGCACAGGCTTAAGCATTTAGGTTTATGTTGCGGGGCTTGAGCAGAGGGCTTCACTGAAGTGTGCACACCCAGAGCATGTGGAAATTGTCCTCAGGTTGGGGCTCTGCATGGGAGCTGGGTCGACAGCTAGCACCAGGCTAGCCCACCCCACCACGGTGGAGGGCAGCTGGGAAGATGCTGATGCTTCAGCTGGGGAAAAATGAAACCTTCTGGATGAGTCCTACAAATTAAAAATCCTCAGGGTCATAGAAAAAAGCAGCAAGATAATTTTTTCTTAAATCGCTCATCCAGCAATTCCCTCACAACCATGTAAATGTATTTTGCTTACCTGACCTAGCAACATACTCTGAGCTAATGCCAGCATCAGGGAAAAAGAATGTTCTGAGTAACCAGGTCACTTATTTCTCCAGTGAAATCTAATGTGCAGCGGCACTTGTGCTCCTCCCTGACCTGTGCCTGTGGCTGCTGTGCTCAGTCTGGTGTATTTTACAGAACATTTGGTAATAAACTGTCCCTGAGGTCACGTCAAGTTTTGAATAAAGCATTTGAATTGTGGATTTTTTCCAGAAAATGTAACTCAAATGGCAATTGCCCCCTGCTATTAAATGGGAAAGATTTGCCATAGAAACTAGGTCTTGCCCCGAGTGCTTCGCACTCTGATTTCATAGTGAAAAAGGTCCCAGGCAGAAGCTGAGAGCTGGGTGAAGCACAAGGCTGGGCCTTCCCCACTTTTCCTTCAGCTCAGGGGATGCTGGGTACAGATCTTGGCAACAAATCCATGTGAACATACACAAGTGCAAATGCAAGCCGATGGAAAAGCTCCCAGTACCCTGCAGAGCTCAAAGCTTGGGGAAAGCTTTGAGGGCCATGAGGATGATGCAAGGGCTGGAGCAGCTCTGCTGTGAGGACAGGCTGAGAGAGTTGGGGCTGTTCAGCCTGGAGAAGAGAAGGCTCCAGGGAGACCTTCTAGCGGCCTCCCAGTGCCTGAAGGGGCATTTTATCTTAAACATGCATGCATTTGTGTTGCCTGCATGTGCACATGCAGAGTGCACCTACCTGAAGCTCAGACAGTGAAGGAAGTCACAGTGAAGGCACACACTGTGACCTTTGGCTATTTGGCTCAATGAATTATGATGGATAGAATTAAAATTATCCCCCCTCAACTACTTTGAGGAAAATTTAAATATAAAATTTAGCATTTTGACTGTTCCACAGCCAGAGAACACTGTAATTTTCAGACCACAGGGGAGATGTGTCAAAGGAAAGCAAAGGCAGGATTGATTTTGTACTCAGGACAGAAAATGCCAGCAGATGGTGGTGCTGCCTTTCCTGGGGCTCTGCTGGGACCCAGCAGCACAGGCTCCTGCCTCGCTCCCTGCCTCCCCTGTACACACACATCAAGACTGGTTTAAGGCTAAAACATATCAAGTGCTCAGAGGTTTCAGGTCACAGCATCTCTGATTAAAATGGAGAAATTGCTTTTTCACATGCTTGTATTGCAGGACCCTGAGCAATGCCAGGGAGAGCGCTCACAGGAGAGGAATCCTCAGGATTTACTGCAGGAGAGGGGATGGGGATGGGAACAGGGATGGGGATGGGAACAGGGATGGGGATGGTGCTGGCTCACAGACTCCCTCCTCACCCATCAGCCTTCATGTCAGCTTGGCCTTCCCCATCCCCCTCCAGAAGCACAGCTCAAAGGCCACGTTCACTCCACTCTAAATAGGTATCAAGGGCTCAGTAATTCATGTCAACATCCATAAATGCTTTGTTTCTCACTCTGGTAGTGCCCCTGCCCTGATGATAGAACCAAGTACCTCATCAGGTTGCTTGCTTTCTTCTGGTACAGAAATATTTAGGGGTTTTTATGAGGTTTTATTGTCTATGCTGGTCTCTGCATTGAGGGATGAGCCTTTTCCTGGGGTGCTCCATCAGCACCAGCTCCATCAGCACCAGCTCCATCAGCCCTGCCAGTCCTGCACAAGGGCAGCAGATCTGGTGATCAGGCTGCGTGAGACGGTGACATTGGCAAAATGCAATTTTACCCCAGAACATCTGCTTGGGCTGTGACAGGGGCACTGGCATTGGGGACAGAGCCAGTTCCAGCTGCAACACGGGTGGGAGCAAGTCTGGCAGCGTCCCTGCTTTGCTTCCCCTTTCCCATCTCCAGGAGAGACATCAAAGCCTGACAGATCCACTGGTCCCATTGTATTCTCCCTTGGGAGTATTTTTGGACATGAAATTAAAAAAAATAAATAAACACAGCAAAACCTGAAGACTGTTCCCAGCAGAAAGAGGGTACCCAAAACACACTGAGCACCCAACAAGCTCCCACCAACCTGGCACCCAGTGGCGCCTGGGAGCCTGGTGTCTCCCCCTCGAGCCGTGTCTGCCCTACTTGCCAGGCTGGGTTTTGCATTCAATGCCATGTCTGCATCAGGTCATTGTCCCACAACTTCCTGACTCATCTTTTCCAAGCTGGGGCATGATGCCAGGGATAACAGGTTGAGCACAGGAGACAACACCTGACACTCCTTGCTCTGGCAGGACTCCCAGTTGCCCCAGCTGTCGGCAATGGGGAAAGCTTCTGGGCTGGAGCAGAGCACAGCCAAGGCTGGCTCAGCAGGTTTGGTGCCACCAACCTGGGTGGCCCCATGGGGCAATTCCTCTGGGAGTGCCAGCTCCCCTGGCACCGGTAGGTCTCGACAAGTTTCACCCATCCAGGAGAGCCTCCTCATGGCTTTAACTGGAGTGAGCAGCCAGGATTTGGGGCACAGAAGCCCTTTTTCAGGTGAAAAACCCCTTTCATCTGGGATGACAAACGTTGTATCTCAAATTTATATTCTCAAGCCATAGACAGTGCTATGTCAGCCAGGGGAAGGGTTTGCAGGCTGGGAAGCTTCCATGCTACTTGGCTTTTCCTGCCCCTCAAATATCTTTGTTGAATAATTTAAGCTATGCCTTGTCCTTGCCCACCTCTCCCACCACCACCCCATCCCCATCCTGGGGACTGTCCCGTGTCACACACTGCTGTGGCCCAGGAAACCAACAATCTGCATTAACCAGGATTTCAGATCCTCATCAGGGTGTAGGGTTTGGCCAGCTTGTTCACATCCATTAATGGAGGGATCTCTGTGCTGGGGACACAGGGATTTATGGAGGGAAGAGCTGCTGAAGCCATGCCTTTTCCTACACAGCCCACACAGCTTTCACGTGGCAGCACCAGCCCACCCAGCTGCCAGGCACTGCGGTGGCAGCCATCCTCTTCATCACCACCAGCCCAAACTTGACCAGTACTGGGTCAGAAACATGCTCTGTGGTAGGAAACACTGTCCATGGGACCAGTGCTGGGTTTTTGTTTTAGTGGGGATTGTTATGAGAACAATGTTGATAACTAGAATATTAGTAATCCATTTTACTCTATTAAATAGTTCTTATCTCAACCTACAAGTCTCCTCACCTCCACCCCTCCAGTTCTCTCCCCAGTTCCCTGGGTGGGGGGGAAAGGGGACAGGGGGTAGGGGCTGCAACTGGCTGTGTCTTGTTTGGCTGCCAGCTCAGTTAAACTGTCACAGTGGGATTGCACTGAAGGAGGCCCCCGTAAGCAGGGGGATGTGTTAGACACCCCATCTGTGCTGGTTATACTGGTTATACTGGGGAAAGCCCCAATCAAAGGGGAAAGCCTGTGGGTCTGACCATGATGCAGGTGCCCCCGTTGCTACAGTGGGGTCTGGGGGATGCTGGGTGCTGCAAAGGACGCTCAATACAAAGAACATTGGAAAAAGAAGAAAAATAACACAGAGTCCAGATGGAAAGGTGCACAGGAAAGGCAATGGTGAGCCTGGAGAAGCCAAGAGGGATTAGGGCTACTGCCACGAAAACATCTCTGGTGTGTCTAGACTGGCTTGCTTGGCTCCATCAGCTGGAGAAAGGGAGATGACCCCATCCCACGATGCAAAACCAGTGGCTGCCTCAATGCAGGCTCCTAGAAAAGCCAGTCACCAGGGTGGGAACAGGCATTAGCAACAACACAGTGGGGAGAAATGAAAAGGGCTGTGAATGGGGAGGCGTTTCAGAGCCCAGGAGCGGGCAACCATGAGGCTGCTGCCAGCCAGGAGGGTGGAAAAGCCCCCGACTGCCTCCACCTCGGCGCGCAGGAAAGCGGTGAGGTGCCAACCCCAGCAAATACACCCCAAAAAAACCCAAGCAACCCACAAAGAGTCTTTCCTTTAACACCTGTCTCAATCCCCAAATATCCTATCTTTTTCCCCCCAAAAAATAACTCGCAGCTCTGCCATGGACACTCACCAAAATTGTTTCTCTTTATTGCATATTGCCGTCTTAGAAAATGTACAGTCTCATAACATCACACAGCATTTCCCGCTAGCTACGACTACTGACATCCTTGCACCTAACAGACTACCTTGGCCACTACGAAGCTAATAAAGTCCAAGACATATACTTCAGTTTACAAATTATTATGGATTTTTTTCTTTTTTTCCATTTTTGGCATTATTAAAAAAAAAAAAATCATCTTTTAAAATACACACCCAAGAGAAAAGAGTGGCTACTTACACCAGCACCGATCTAAAAGTAGTTTTCAACAATGGCACACGGAATTACCTGCACACAGCCTTTGTATTTATTTATAGAGATATTATTTTTTTTCTTTTTTTTTTTTTTTTTTGAAAGAAAACAAAGAAATGGCAAACTCAGCCCGATAACAAGGCTGTTGTAAAACAATCTGGAAAAAAAAAACCAAAACCAAACCAAAACCCAAAACAGGTTTGGAAGGGCAAGAGGAAATCTGTCAGGAAAGGTCCTGATGTGGCACTAGGGTGGCGGAGGCAGGAGCCGGGGGTGGGTGCACCCAGGGACCCCAGGAGGTGATCGCTCTTTCCGACCCCACCGCCTCTCCAATTAAACACGTGTGACCAACCATTCCTTAAACCATCAGAGGCCAGACTTTTTTTTTTTAAAAACCCTTTTTTTTTTTCTTCTTTTTTTAATATTTTAAATTCCCCCCAAAGTCCATTCCCTCAATTGTATCAGCCCCATTTTTTCAGCCATAAATAAAAAATATAAATAGAGGCACTTTAGTTAAGGAATAGTATTATCATTACCTTTTGTCTTTATTTCCCCCTCCTTCTTAAAGCAAAGTGCTTAACTCCACCTTTGAACATAATCTGCAGGTTTTCCAGCTGCTTGGATACGAGGTGCTGGACTATTTTTTGTTTTTTGCTTTATTTATTAATGCTTTAAATGCTACTCAGAAAGTTGTTTTTTTTTTTCTTTTTTTTCTTTTTTTTTTTTAATCTACAGTGCGTCAAAAATTGCAATGAAGAAAAGAACAAAATGGTAAAACCACAGCTCTTGACAACTCTGGTTAGAGAGAGACTTCACAGCTTTCACTCAGCACGCAGACCCTGCGGCCTTCAGGTGCTTAGAACCATATTTTTAATTTTTTTTTAATACAAATTAGTTTAAACAGCACTTTTGCTATACAGTACATATAGTTAACTGACATCCCATACCCCACCAGTAATACCGATTATCTGACCAAAAAAACCCAAAACAAAACAAACCTTATTTCAAATAGTGTTAATATCTAGTGCAACAGGGACAAACTCATCTCTCCACAGGAAAAAGAACAAACAAACAAATAAATGAAAAAAAAAAGGATCACAAAAGTCTTGGTGGTATAAAAAGGCTTTGTTTTGTTTTTCTTAAAAAAACACACCACAAATAAATAAAAGTAAAAAGTAACAGTCCTCTATATACTCAGCATAATTTAAGCATAGAAATGTTAATATGTTAATGGTGGTTACTTTTTATTCTCCAATTCTTAATTTTCTAAACCTTTAAATTATTACTCCCTGAGAGCTTTGAATTATTTTTCTTCTCTTTTTTTTTGTTTTTTTTTTGTCTTTTTTGTTTGGACTGACATTTGACAGGTAGTTCTGCTCACAAATCTGCAATGACAACAAACAGCAAACCAGTTAAAAAAAAAAAGGACCTGGCTAAGAGACGAGCGGTTCTTGGCATCGCTGCTTCTGTGGGTCTGGTAAAAGGAAAAAGAAAAGAAGGTGGGTGACAGCTGGCGGGGTTTGTACCAGCCCCTTGGGAATTCAGAGCCCCTCAGGGCCCTGACCCACCTTTTACAGAGGATACAGTTTGTCCCATTGAACAGAAAGAAAGAAGCAAAATTACAACACAAAAAGTTTATGCTCTTCGTCTCCTCCTTTCCCACCGTCTTGGGCCATGAAATGTTTATAAGAGGATCGATACATCTGTGTGGCGTTACAGCAATGAGCACTTTGGGGTCAACTTTTTCCTTTAGAAAGGCGACAGTAGGAGGAAAAAAGAGCGTTTTTTCCCCGAGGACGGCGGGAAGAGCATCGCCGGGAGCGCCCGCGGCGCCGAGCTGGGGAACCAGCGCGAAAGCACGGGTCTGCCAGTTTGGTTGAATAATCACGACAACGAGGGAAAACAAAATAAAATACAAACAACACTAAAGTTCAGTCAACTTTGTTTTTGTTTTCTTTTCCTCTTTAAACCGCTCGGCTTGTGCGCGAGGTGTCCCCCGCAAACGGCCCGGTGGCGGGGTGGTCCCGGCGGTGAGGAGCGGCTTCCCATCGCCTTTGGGGACCACGGGGACCGCCGGCGTCTCAGGGTTGAGTCCTCTCTTGCTCCGCGGATGCGGCATTGTGCTTGTGCATGGGGAGAACTACTTTTTGGAGGGAGTTGGAGGGGAAGAGGTGGTGCTGACACCCATCAAGATGAGTTGCCCACACACCTCCATCTGCGCCCCTGACCCAACTATATACACAGTATATACACACACACACTCGCCCGCGGGGAGAAGGAGCGTGCCACTGTTTCGCTTGGAATCGCAAGGCAGTATAAGGGGAATAAAAACCAAACCCAACCCCTCACCACTTCAAAAGGACTAACCCGCATTTTTGTTGTTGTTGTTGTTGTGTTTTTTGTTGTGGCTGTTTTGTCTGTCAGAAGTTGAGCTTGGTGACGGGCCTCTCGCGGCCGCTGTCGGCCAGCTGGTTGGCGATGCGCTTGCGGTTGCGCTTCAGCTTGGAGAGGTCCTTGTCGAAGACTTCGCCCGAGCGCAGGGCTGAGACGAGGTCGTCAAACTCGCCACCTTCCTCCCCACTCTCCTTCGCCTTCCTCGCCTTGCGCTCCCGCTCCCGCTGCTCCTTCAGCTACGTGCCGTGGTTGGGGGGGAAAGGAGACAGCTCACTCTCGTGCAGGTGATCGTTGGGGTGCCCAACACACACATGGTGAGCCCCAAACCCATGACACAAGAGTGGTTTCCCACCCCCGTGCGTAGCATGTGGGAGCTGCTCAGGGTTATTGATACAACCCATGGGCTGAGGTCCACAGCGCCATGGCTGCTGCTGGTGGGTCACAGCAGCCCACAGGCAGCACCAGCTCTGCTGTGGGTTTTAACTCTAAGATCTCCAACTCTAAGATCTAACCAACCCAAGATCTCCAACTCTAAGATCTCACCAACCCAAAATTATTAGTTCATTAAGCAATCAACAGCAAAGAGCCAGTGGTTCTAAGAGCACAGAAGCTCCTTGCTTAGTCTTCAGTGCTCCCCGTGCCACCATACGACACCAAGGGGACAGCATGGCACGGCTGCCATCCCTGGGTTCCCTAGGGGAGCTCGTGGACTTGCTGATGCCCACTCACCTGTGCCTCCATGCGTGCCCGACGCTCCTCCTCCTCCTTCCTCCTCCTCATGTTCTCATTCTCCTGCTTGGCCTCAGTCACAGCTTGAAGGAACTGGTCAAAGATGCCAAAGAACTCATCAGGCTGCATTTTGTCTGTGTCTTCTCCAAAGTGCTTCACAGCCTTGGAAAACTGGGAGAGAGAAGACAGGGGTCTGTCAGTCTTGGAGATACCCACTGCACCTGTGAAGCCCTCCATGAGAAGCCTTTGACCTGATGGAGCAGAGAGAAACACTTCCAACAGCCACAGTGGAGAGCAGGGCTTTGCTTCATCAAGCCTTGACTTAAACATGAAATAAATCATCTGATATTTTACCTACTGCCCTGTAAGAGCCAACCTGGATCGCTCTGGAGCCCCCTCTCCTCTTCTTGCCTCTGGCTCTGCTGAGCCTCCCCCCGTCCCAGCTCAACTTTATTAACTAAGCAGCAGTAAAAACAAGGAAGTAAAATATTGTGGGACTGAAGACATAAAACTAATAGTAAACACGGCAGGGGAAGGGAAACTCGCACTTTTAAGTTTTTCTTTGAAGTATTTTTGGGGTATTATTTATCATTGCCACATGCTCTGCTATTGAAACCAAATGTGTTGGTGAAACTTCTAAAAGATATTTCTGCCCGAGCTCAGGCACAGCCCTGGGTAGAGAAATAGGGAGTTTTCCGGCTTTTTGTGCTGTTTGCACACCATTAACCTAAGGGAGTCGAATGAGGCTGTAGCAAAGGTCAGGACAGGACATCCATGATCTGCTGATGTGTCCCAGTCCCCAAGGAGCCCACGAGTTGTCTTTAGGACTGATGTCCTTTGTTCTCTCTTCCAGTTTGAAGGAGACTCTTTTTGCACAGAAAGTTTGTTAAAATTGTGGTGGTGCGTTCTGGAGATAAGCACGCTTAAAAGAAAAGAAAAACAAAATCCAAGCACAAACAGATTTATTAGTTGCTTTGATTTTCCTGGGTGGACCAAGAGGAACATTTTTAAAGCCTGCCTGTATGATTTAGTTTTATTCGTGGGGCTGCCTCAGGCTCTTCAAAAGACATTTAGAGCATTTTTATTTCTTTGTTTACTTAAGAGACTTAGCACTTCAGGATGCAGGGAGGAATCTGCGAGGTGCCACCATATAAGTCAAAATAATGGAGGTTATTCTTGTTGATTTTCATGAAGATATTAAATTCTCAAGATATAAAACGTTACAGGAGATTCTGGTGGGGAGGGGGAAGGCTGGAAATGCTATCCTTGCAGGATATAAAGTTTATAAAACAAGGATGTTTCTGCTTTCCTAAGAGGAAGCAGTAACACAATTTGCATCTGGACACGTGTTTAAAAAGAGAAGAGCTGGTGCACTTTGCACAGTCCATCCTATCCAACAACCATGGGAATGGCTGCACGTTCCTTCAGAGTGGACTTTGATGGGCTCTGGGCACCAGAACCAGACCTACTCCTCTAGATCCAGCCACGTCAGCAGAAGATGATACAGTTTGCAGAGCTTTTGTCACCATCTCCACAGTCCTAACTCACTGCAGGGAAGATCTGCCAGGTTACCCTCAACAGTTTCTAGCCGTTGTAGCCATGGGCTCAGGAAGGCAATGGTTACTCATAATGTCCAAGCATGGATGGATGGTCTGAAGGACACTGTCAATGGACACTGGTACAGCCAGGGAGAAGGAGGTGGTGACACTTGGTAACTGTCTTTGGAAAGGCAGCTTATGCAGTGGGACAAGGACGAGACCTCTAAAAGGGCCTGTGCTGGACTATCTTCCTGCCTGTTCAATCAAGATGAAGGCCAGGCCAGGGAGGAGATACTAGAGGACTGTTCATGGAGGACATGGAAATCAGCTGAAAGAGGGGAAACAAAAGGTGCTTGGGAATCCCAAATGTCAGCCAACAGCCACCCCTTTGCTGTGATGTAAGCCGGCCGGGTAGGGAGAGAGAGGGTGGCAGGGCAAGCAGTCATTGCACGTGGCTGCAAAGCGCTCACTGGGGCATTACTCTGGGGAAGATGAACTTTTCAAGTAGCTTCTCTAAGCACACCTGAAGTTGACCTCCATCCATGTCATTGAGCTCCTCTCTCTCTTCTCTGGAGAGAAGAGCTGGGCAGGTCTCAGGCTGAAGTTAGCATCGGTTGTCATTTGGCCCTATAGAAGTGGGGTCACTCGGGCAGCCAGGGTTATCTCTGATATTAACCTCTGGGTGATCTCATGTCTCACATGAAGGCCTGGTTGCACTTCTTCCTCCTCTTCCATCAACAACAGACAGAACAGCCTGCTTTCTTGCCCCCTTCAGCCTTCATTGGCCAAGAAGCCCCAGCTGCCACACTCTGACTCTAAAGCCACCAAAACTGTGATATTTCCATTGCACAACACGGCAAGCAAAGCCAGCCCTCCAGGCTTGAGTGAAAGCTCTTCACCAAAGCTCAGATCCACACAAATGACCTGTAGTCTCCTCCCCTGATGGACACAACACTCCCAAGGCTAGCCTCTTCCAGACAGTTATCTCATGGCTTTCTATAGCACATCTCATGTCCCAGAAGGAATTAGTTGGCCTGACCTGTGACCCCCTGCTGTGTTAGGTTGTAGAGCAGAAAAAAGGCCCTGGGGACACATGTGGATGCACCACCCACCCATCCCTTCCAAAGAAACTGTGAGGAGCAGCCCAGAGCCTTTCTCGTGTCAAGGTGAAGGACCTCCTTCACACATGCATGATCTTATGGGGGAGGTATCTGAGATGTTAACACAGAGCACATGCTCTGGGAAGGCCAGGGCCATCTCTCCCCTTCTGGCTGGAGGAAAGGCTGAAACACTACCCAGATCTCAAGGACATTGGTGACCTTACCAGCTCTTTCGCTTCCATCAGAAGATCTTCAACATCCGAGAAGCTGAAGCTGGCTAACGTGATGAACTGGCTGACGACAGACACAAACTTGTCTCCTGTTTGCTGAACCTGAGACTTCTGGAAGTCCAGCTCCTTTAGGGAAAAAAAAAATGTAAATCTGGTCAAGCTCTGGCTGATGAGGGACACAAATGCCATCGACTGCCGTTACTGCTGTTGGGTGTGTGCCTACCTCAGTGCCACCAGTACTGGCTGCACCGCACTGCTGCTCCCTCCCACCACAGATTACCCCATTTTACACGCCGGCACTACACTTTTTAAGGCCAAATCCTGCATGAGAGATCGTAGAAGCAGCATAATTTAGCAAGACAGCGAGTCCTTTGGGATACCTCCACCATTTCATCACCACTTTAGCTGGGCTGCAGAAGCGCTCCCCAGCCCTCTGTGGTTTTCCAGCCAAAGGGAGACCCCTCAGCACATCACAGGTCCTCCATGGACATCATCACTCGTCTTACTCAGCCTCCCTTGGCATATCAGATATAAACCACGCACGTGCCTAACCACACACGGTAACTTCGGTGCCAAAACAGCCCTAAGAGGACAGGCGCACGTGCAGGGCAGGAAGGAAAGACAAACAGATCTCCAGGATGTGAGATAAAAGCAGCTTCGCTGGGAGCTCCCTCTCCTGCCTCCCTAAGGAGGGATGCTGTGGTGCTTGGAGCCAGGATGGACTATATTTGATTTCAATAATACTTACAGTCTCCACTGCTCTCAGGCCGCTCCTCAGCGTGTTTATTTCTTTCTCCAGCTCGGTCATGCTGTTGGAAATGGCAGGATGTTAATTTTCAGCTTTCCCCAGCAAATTCTACAGCTCTCCAACCAACTTTACTGTGTTTTTCCACCCAAAAACACCCCCAGTGCTGCACACACTGCCTCCTGTTTGCAGAGCAGCGTGTCTCAAAGAGCAGATCGGGCTGAGAGCCTGGAAGCCAGGACAGCTGCCTATCTCAGAGTGGCTGCAGTCGCTTGTTTTAAAGCAAATCACTTCTCTGTATTTTTAGTCAAGGGGACTATGCAGGCTTAGCAAGCTCAGCAGCCTCCAGACCTCTCCAAGCAAAAGGAGAGGGCTTTGCTGGGCACACATTTCTCTTCCCCTCTTAAGGGCCAGCAGAAGGTAAGTTTTGTGTCCCAGTGGACAGTTTTTCAGGGTGCCATGGTTAGGTGAATGCCGGGCAAAGCACCCTTCCTAGCAGTCAGATTTTCATAAAGGGAGACAACCCATATATAGAGAAATAAAAATAAATCACAGCTGGCACTGGTTTTGTTTACACAAGGCTCAAGCCCCCGATGAGCTTTGAGTTCAACTGCTTATGGGTTTCCACCACTACATCTGAGTGGAAGCTTTCTCACAAAGACTCGATGACCACAGGCTTGACGTCTTTCCAGGGGTGTCTGTTCTAGGCGAGGGTCCCTGGAAATGCTGACGTCGGGTCATGGGGCAAGCATTCCTGGCAGGTTTAGTCTGGGAAAATGCAGTTTTGGGAGCCCTGTGCTCCAGCAGTTCATTACTAGTGGTGGGATTGACAGAGGTGGCAATTTTGCTTCACAGCTGCAGGGCTGGGGGGAATTTAGGGTTTTCCCGAGCTTTAGAAACTTTTTGGTTTTCCTCTAGATTGGACCAAACCCAAATATTACATATGGTGTCCAGTTTAGAGCAAAATGATAAAGTTTAGGAGGGGAAAAAAAACCCCAAACCAACCCTCTCTGCAGACATTTTCTTTCCCATAAGTGTATCTGTACAACAGCTGCAGATCCATGAGCATGAGAAAGCCAGAGCTCCCACCGGCGAGGAGCATGCCCTGCTCAACCATGTTCTCAGCCAACACCTGTGAGCACAGCCACCACACAGTCCTCCTTGCACACCAAGATGTGTCCTGTCACTTTGTTTAATTCCTAGAGCTGACAACTATTTTACATTTTAAATGTGAGGATGCTTGCTTTGCACGTTACAGATCTTTTGCGGGGAAGCAGCTATTGCTACAGCAGCACTTTGAAACTTGAAAGACCCTCGAGCTGCTGTGAGCTCTGTGCATATTTGCCATCTCCACTCTAAAAAGGTGGAGTTTCAAGCCCTTTTCATGTCTGCAGCTGACACAAACGTGTGCTAACTGCAGAAACGTCTGATCTTTGCTGCTCAGGTCCCTGGAGCAACAAAGCCTGTAAGGTCCCACTGAACTTTAAAAACAAAACAGAGCCTCATTGATTTCAGAGGGAGTTCAGCACATACTTGAGGGCTTTGCAGAGCAACAGCAGATTTCTCCTGCACTTAAAAGTTCAGTGTGTGTTTAAGGGCTTTGCTGAATGGGGGCTTCCACCGGCAAAGAGGCAGCAGCTCCAAACAGGTCACTGGGAGGTGAGCAGGGTTTAAAAGCTCGTTGCAAACACCAGAAGCTCCACGTTGGTGATGAAATGAGGGCCAGGCAGGACCTGGAGGCAGGTGAACCCCTTGCACTGTTGCCTAGTCCTGCCCACACTCCAAGCAAAACCTCCCCACCGCATGCAGATACACAGCTGCCCTTTATCTGCAGCCACACCGCAACCGCTTCCTCCCGGATTACTTAACGTACCATTAGAAATTAATTAAATGCTTCTGTGGCGAGATAACAACAGGAAACGGCTGCTCCAAGCAGCTCTCCTCCCTCGTGGCTGGATGCTCACAGCCCTTTGCTGCAAGGGCTGAGATTTAAAGCCACCAGGTGATGTTTGCTCCTGCCCCTGGCTGGGAGTGCAAGCAGGGGAAGGTGACACAGAAAGACCAGCTAAAGCGAGGGGAGAGGTGCTCCTGGCACTCCCTGAGTGCCCCCTGGATCCCTGCTTACTTGACTTTGGCTGCCTGCGGGATGTCTCGCAGCTCCTCGTGCAGGCGGAGGACTTTGGGATATTTCTTTTCAACGATAGTGATGAGATAGTGCAGAAGGGTGATGTTCCTAGGAGAGAGGAGCAGCAAGGTCAGCGTGGCAGCACCATGGGGAGCTGAGAGCTCAGTCAAAAACTCTGCTTAAATCCCAACCCTGGTAATGAACTGTTCTGGGATTTCTGCAAGGATGCTGCTCGCTGCCTGTCTGGGGACATGGGATGGGTCTGTCCCACACACAGCCATGGTGCAGAGCTGCCTGATCCCTGCAAGCAAGGGCTCTCCACCGGAGGGACTCAGGGGAGGTGACTTGAGCATCACCCCTCCTGTCCTCCATCGTCTTTACTGATGGGTGAGACCAGGCAGGTTTGAGACCTGACCCAGCTCCTCCGGCTCTGTGCATAAAGCTCAGCAGGGGAGAGTGAAGTGGGCAATGGCTGTGGTAGCTCGGGGGGGCTGCAGAGCAGGGTTCCTGTGAAAAGAAACCCCTGGGACTCTTTGTCAGGCCACTGTGCCACAGCATGGTGGCCCTTGGCTTCTCAAAGGGGGAAAAAGCATTTGGAGGATGATTCTCTGTCCTGGTTTTGTCAGGATAGAGTTAAAAAATGCACCACATTCTCCCAATAAGCCTTGGCTGCCGTTTAGCCAGTCCAGGAAGAAAAGCCCCTATCAATCCCCATGCTGATCTGCAGCTTGACTTCCCTCAAAATCTGTCCTGCTCCAAAATCAGATGTTTGCATCATCAGATGTGTGAGATGAGGTGGCAGGAGGCAGGGGACCTCTCCCACCCCATGTACCCATGTCCCAGAGGCAATGCTAACCATCCCTCTGCTCCCCCAGCATCCCGGGGGCCACGGACGCTACCGAGGATGAGAGCAGTGGTTGCTCACTTGTCAATGCTGGACTTGGTGTCTGCGATCTTGTTGAGGCTGGAGATCTTAAACCCGAAGGCGTTGCCCCTCTGGCCTTTGTTCATGTAGTTCCCGAAGGCCAGGACCACCTCCAGCAGCTGCTGGAGGCTGCTGCTCTGCAGCACCGCCTTGGAGCCGGCGCGGATGGCTGGAAGCAGAGAGGGGTGGGACATTAACCCCGGCCCCAACAGAACACCAGGCCCCTGCAGCAACCCCTTCAATGCCCTCATGGCCAAAAATCAGCCACCAGCTCCCTCCCTTCCCCTGCATCACTGCAACCTCCACAGAGGGATGTTCTTCCTACAAACACTCCCCAGTGCTGGCAGAGAGTCCCCTGGTGACCTCAGCAGGCCTGGTCACTTGCCTTCCACCTTGGGTTTAACTTCTGCAACTCTCTCTGCAAACTTCTTCTTGAAGTAGAGGGATTGCAGCCTTTGCTGATAATGGTTTATCCTGGAAGGAAAAAAAAAAGAGAGGTGCAGGTTGATCTTTGCTTGCTCCAGGCAGAGCTCAGTTGCTCTGCTGCTCGCAGCTGTGCTTACAAAGCTCACTTGAGCCATGGAGATTAAAAAATAATAACCGTATTTCTCCCTGAAACTATGCTGGAATGAGAAAAAAATGACAACTGACGCTACAGCTGTCCTGGGGTGGATCCAGGTGGGCTTTTAGGCTCATGCTTAAGCCTGTCCTTAACTCAGCAGGTTCAACAAGTGCATTTTTAAACCCTATTGCTAGGAACAAGCAGTTCATTTTTGACCACTCCTTAGCAAAGATGCTGATGAGGTCTGGGCTCCTAATAACTTTGTGATGAGCTGTGGCTGGACACAGGCACACCAAATACCAGCACTAACAAAACTGGACCTTCTGATCCTCAAAATGATGGCCTGGGCTGGAAAGCCACCAACAAAGCCCAGTGCAGCCTTTTCCTGGGCAAGTTAGGAACGGCTCTGCTCATGTCAGTTGTATTTAGGCTAAACAAGATCTCACTTGTAGGCAAATGGCAGTCTGATTGGAGTCATTTAGACCAAGGACCCACGGGAGATGTGCTCACAGACAAGGCCATGAGCTACACTGTCATTGTACTAATCAGGGGTGACAAAGACATCACACTCTGTTACAGACCACAGGGCAAATTAAAAAGCTACGCTGGAAATCAAGGAAAATATTTGCATTAGCATGTTGTGCTTTCCAAAAGATGAAGGCATGGGAGCAACACTTGGGCAAGAGACTGTGAAGAAGAAAGGTGGCCTGTGATAGGAAAGCTAGTTCTGAGCGTCTTCCAGCCCCGAGGGTTCAGATCTGAACTTCACAGCTCCATCCTGCCTGTCTTTGACACTCAGCATCTACACAGTGCAGCACCCTGGTGTTCATCAGTGCCTTTCTCAGGGAGGACAAGAGTGTTTCTATTTTTGATCTCCCAGTACAACCTTGGATGGTGAAACTCACTGATTTTGCAAATAAGTGACTTGCTTGAAGTTCAGCCAAGAAATTCAAAGAGCTCAGTGCTCAGCTGGATTTAAATAAGGAGCTCCCAAGATTTTAAAACAGCACCTCTGGAGGATGTGCATGCAAAATAAAAGGTTATTCATCCCTGAAGACTTCTAAGCCTTAAATGATTGCTGCCAGGAGCAGGAAGAAATGACATTTCCTTTCCGTCTCATATATTCTCAGAAGCCCCAGGGACGAGTCATTCCTGAGGTGAGGAGGGGGACTCGACACAGCAGGGCAAAATTTACATACATCAGTCTTGAGTATTTGTTATGGTTCATCTTGAAGTGAAGGAGAAAGGAGCATGGCTACAGCATGGTTATAATTCAAACATCACTTCCCTGGACCTGGACCACGATGCAGATGATGCAGTTTTTCACAGAGTTGTGCCAGACTGAGGTTTTTCTCCCCGAAATGAGAGGGGAAATGTGTTGGGACATCCCCTGGGAAGCCAACACCTCTCTCCAGAGGATCCATCTCCACATCCCCTTCCCCGCCTCCTCCATCCAGCTGCTGCTTGTCTGGGACACACAACCCTGATTTTAGGAGCACAGTATCACAAGTGTGGTGGGAGCACCTTGCTTTGGCCCATCATTTCTTGATGTGCAAGCATGGCATATTTCTGTATCTGTACAACAGCTGCAAACAGCAAAGCAGGGCATATTTCCCAACCAGGCTCCATCAAACAGCCACGTGGCAATCAGCCTGTGCAGCCACTGGCCAGAACACGAGTCTCCCGGGCCACCAACCTGCTCATTTCGAAGAGGAACCGATCAGCCTTGGCCATACGGTCCAGCTCGTGCTTATGCTCTTCCAGGAGGTCAATGTCACCCTTTTCAGGAACAAACTTCAGGAGCTAAACAAGGGAAAGCACACTGGTGGACATGAGGTCCATGCACATATTTTCAGGAGAAAAACAGTGATTTATTTGCTTGAATCTAGTACCTTTTTAGCATGTACAGAGAGTCACCCCAAGGCACCCATGAAATAAGTGTTATTGCTGTCCTTGTCATCTTCCTCCCATTAACCTTTCACATTAGTGTCTCTTGCTTCTGCCCTGTCATCACTCTGGTTTTACAACAGATGTACTACGTCTGCTCCAAGGAGTTTTCAACATCAGCTCTACCAGAGGAGATGTCAGGGACTCTCATTTGCTACAACTCTACCCATTTGCAGATGGAAGTTTTGTGCAATGAATCCTCCCACATCTCTGCTAAAAGCACAACTACCAGGTCAGCTTTAACAACAGGTAACTAAAATGCTTCCAAAAGAATTCAGAGGGAGTGAAAAATGGGATTCCCTTTTTGAGGACTGCACAAATGCTGAAGAAGCTTTCAAAAATAAAATGCCACTGAGCATGAACTTCAAGCTGCAGCCACAAAATAGGCAACTGGCTCAGCCTTGGGGTCCCAGGGCAGACCTGGGTACAGGCATGGACGTGGAGGCCATGCTGCTCCCAGCGCTGATGCTGTGACTGAGCTGCTCTCCTGCTGCTCCAGCCCATTTGGGTGGTTTTTCAGCACGGGGTTGGTAAATCATTTGGGGCCTTGACACACTTCTCAAAGCAGCAGTTTGGTCCTGAGCACCTTGCACAGCACGGTCTCAGCATGAGGCAAGCACTGAGGAGCACAAGTCACACTGCCCACCTGCTCCAGCATGTCTTTTGGGAGGTCCTCCTGCTCATCCATCGTCAGAATCGCTCGTTTGATCTCCTCGTTTGAGAGCTTCAGCCTGGGAGGTGAAGGGGAAGGAGAGTTATTCCCAGCCCAGCAATCGAGCAAGGTTCAGGAGCATTTCCTTACACACCCATATGACACGAACAGCTTAACTCCCAGCCAGCAGCAGCATCACAAACAACACTATACAGTGTGTTTTCAAGAAGAACATGAGAGAAACGTGGTAGGACCACCCTGCTGCGAACAGGGCGTCAAAACCCTCTGGCCAATTTCCCCTCCACGCAGTGCAGCTGCCATCCTCTATTTTATAGTGTTTATTGCAAGTAGTCTATTATATGTTTATTAATAATATATATCTTTTACACGTCATTTTTGCCCATAGCAATGCTGCTCCCGCAGTACCAGCATCCCCAAAGGCCACAGGGACAGCAGGGGTGATGCTCCCCACTGGCAGCACAGCCCAGCCTGAGAAAAAAAGAAAGAAATCCAAAATTTGGAGAAGCAGATGCTCAGCATCCTGGGAAACCCAGCACCTTTTTTATTTTGGAGGGGTGGGGATTCAATGTGCTTCGAAGTGTAAGAAGCTGGAAACCAGCCCCCCACCCACCTTTTTCTTCCTCTACTTCACATAAAAGGAATTGAAGACGTAGCCTCAAATTAGAGATTTCTAAAACCACAAACCACTGTTTATTCAACAGCAGCCTGCACCAAGTTGAGGCAATAGATAGACAGAAAGATGCCTTCAGCTCCTCCTGGGCTGGAGCAGCCATTAATTACAGTGTAATACGTCTGCAGCACTTGCCGTGACTACTCCCTGCAAGGGCTTTGATTGCAAAACCACACGTATTTTTCTTCACGTTTTTGCATTGTGGTTGATAAAATAATTTAAATGCAAAAGAGGGAAAGCCCAGAAACTCCTGCAGCTCTGTCTGCCAACACCCTACCCCTTGCCCAGCTGGCAGTGATGGTGAAAGCCACTGCAATAGATATAGTTTAAAAAATAAAAATCTCCTGTACTTACATGCACGGAAAAGTCACACAACTGACAAAAATCTGTTCAGAGGCTTTAAGGAAACCCATCACCCCAGTCCCAGTGTTCAGCGCTGCCAAGGGATACTGCAACACTAGATGTGGCTCAAAGGAATGAGCTGACACCAGAAACACACCCTATGGCAGGCTGTGAGACCTCAGAGTCAACCTGATCAGCAGATCAATATGAAGACTGGGTGCTGACTTGATCACTCCAAGTAATTACATGAGCAGGGTATTTTTCATCCTGGCATCTCCTCGGGGAGCAGCCTGAGACTGCAGAGCTAGCTTTTGGAAGATGAAGCAGGAAGGGTGGTGGTCTCTAAGACCAGGCTAGCAAGGGCTTGGTTTAACCTGAAATATTTTGCTCAAGACTGGAAGTGAAGGATTAGCTGCATCAAGGCTGGAGGATCTTACAGATCTGGAAAGTGAACGTTTGTTCCTTATGAGCTTGTGTTTCTCACACTGTACCCGGTCCTCTCTCACCTGCTTGACAGAGTCCCTCAAAAGAGAGTTTGTTAAAAGAGGAGTGAGTTAAAATCTCCCTTTAGCCAGGACAGGAAGCTCAAAGATTGTTCTGAGCAGCACCCAGGACAATTGCTAGGGTGCCCCACAAGGAGCAAACCCAGGACTCATGGAAAATACCCCCTCTGATGCTTGCCATGTCCTGGGGACATCCTATCTGTCCCATATGAGGGCAGCGGCCAGGGTGGACATAGAATCATAGACTCACAGAATGGTTTGGGTTGGAAGGGCCCTTAAATCCAACCCCTTCCACTAGAACAGGTTGCTCAAAGGCTCATCCAACCTGGCCGAGAACACTTCCAGGGAGGAGCAGCCACAGCTTCTCTGGGCAACCTGGGCCAGTGTCTCAGCACCCTCACAGCAAAGAACGCCTTCCTAATATCTCATCTAAACCTCCCCTCTTTCAGATTAAAGCCATCACCCCTTGTTCTGTCACTACCTGCCCTTATAAAAAGTCCCTCCCCACCCTTCCTGGAGCCCCTTCAGGTACTGGGAGGCAGCTATAAGGTCTCCCTGGAGCCTTCTCTTCTCCAGGCTGAACAGCCCCAGCTCTCTCAGCCTGTCCTCATAGGTGACCCAAGGTGGGATATGAAGTTGCAGGAGGACTCCTTTTACACCCAAGCAGCGACACAAGAGTTGAAACCGCCAACAAATGTCACATCAGTCCCCATCCCGGTGAAAAGCAGTCACTGGCTGGGTTTGGCCATTTGGTGGGATCCCTGGGAGGCAAAAATGGGAGAAGGGGGCAGGTAGGCAGCTACCCCTCATCCACAGTGAACACCTAAAGCACACACTTTTACTGTGATTGTCTCCAAGAGGGTGGTGAAAGTCAAGGGCGACTTTTGTAAGCCCTGTTTATTAAAAGCAAAGTCAACAATAAAATCTACTTAAAAAGAAAAGAGGTTGAAAAAAAACTTTTCTCAGGAATCATCATAACTCAGTGCCAAGAACAAGAGCCTGCCCCGGCAGCGGCAGAGAGCAAGCGCGGGGCGCCAGAAGAAAACAGCTTCTCAGACCATTTGATGGGAAAGGGGCCAGTGAAAGCTAGAAGCTTATCTATAACCACAACAATTATCATTGTTGGCAGCAGCTGTCGAAGGCGAGCCGTCTGAGAGGAACGGGGTCACAGGACTGGCTGTCACAGGGATTTACAGCCAGCAGCCCGCTGATGCAAAGTGACAGCTCGCCAGCCTGACAGGCGCGGGGCTCTTCTGCGGGGCTTTTGTAGGGTCCTGCAGAAGATGTAATAAGTGTGAAGGGGACAAACAAATTCCACTGGGAAAGGGACGCACCCTCTTGAAAAGCCACATTCATTGGAGAAAAATACTCCACGCTGCCTTGCTGGAGAGAGGAATCAAGCGAGGCATTCCCTGCCAGCACACGCAGAGAGCGGTGGAGCAAGGGCTTGATTTGCATCTTGTAGGAAGCAGCACTAAAAATACACACACACACACACAGAGGGAGCAAAAGCAAGCGCACGGTGGTTCACCAAGGAAGACACAATCATGCACTGACTTCAGCAAAGCATTGTCCAAAAAACAAGAAGGAAAAAAGCAAGTGTTAAAAATATTCTTGTGCTGCATTACAAGCCGGATGAAAATCCAGTGATCTCACTGCGCAGTAATTTCTCCCAAAGCAAGGGAAGCAGGCAAAAAAATAAATCTACAGAGAGAGATAAAGTATCTTGCTGGCTGTAATCTTTCCACACTACAAGCCAGACAATGCCTGGTGAGCTTACAAACGTCTGGGCTAAATAAAGGGTTGAGCTTGCAGGTCCTTTCGCATGTGAAAGTCTGCTCGGACCCGCGGTGGCTGTGTGAGCTGGGCAGGGAGCAGCAGCCCAGCTGTGACAAGCCACCCTCCAGGATCAGGTTAAGCTGAGCCCTTTGCAACATCAGGACCAGGGGTGGGCAACTGGGGGGAACAGAGATGAAAGGGTTTGCCCAAGGTCACATGGATTCTGTCTAGAGCTGAGACTACAGAGGCCCTTGGGAGCCAGTGGGATGCTTGGGCTTCATCCTGACATTGCTCTTCCTTTTAGCTGCTTGGCATTGAGAGTAAATCACCCAAAGGGATTTTGGGGGTAGAAACCAAATTGTGGTCCCTTGCAGAAATGGGGGAAGGGATAGGTCTGGCTGCTGCTGCAGGGCTAGAGACATGCCCTGCCCGGCTGGCCCCTCCACCCATGTGTACCTGGGATGAACCCCAAAGCACCTCCAAAGCAGCAGCCAGCACAAGGTGCTGCTCCCCCAGAGCTGCTTGTCCCCACAGGGATTCATTACTGACAACTCGTTTCCAGCCATCACTTTCTTAGAAGAGAAGACTTACTGGTGAGATGAAATTAAGACCTTTACTCAGTAAGACATGGAAGATGCCTTTGAAGTTGAGAGCTTGGGTAGTTCCCCTTCCCACTGAAGGGGCTATTTGCATGCTCACCTTTCAATTATACACTTAAACCTCTGGCTGCATTACCCCTAAACCCACTCTGACTGCGATCAGCCAAAGTATGCCCAGGAGCAGCCCAGCCAGTGCCCCAAATCCCACCGCTTTATTTACTAATAGCTGGCTGCCACAGACACACTCACTTACCCGCTGCTTTACACTCCACTTTCAGCATCATCCCTTTTATTTGGACTGCTGGGGAGTATGAAAAATCCCCAGAAGCAACCCAGAGTAGAGACAGCCAGAAACAAGGCAATTCTACCACTTGACATTGTGGCACATGGCTCGCTGCACTCATCACTCCCACTGCCCATGGGGCTGTGGACCACCTCCCGGAGAGTGTTGAAGATGCATCAGGGACTGTGAGTTACCTACCCAGAGGGGTTTTTTAATCAGACACCAGCCTCTGCATGCTTTCCAGGGAAGGAAACCAGCCAGGCTGCCCAGGCGAGGCACCAGCTCCATCGACCCACAGTCTGGGAAAACAGAATTTGGGCACCCCGGCTGCAAGCCCAACCTGCCAGCGACGCTGCTCCATCCTGGCCAGTCCTGGGTGGCACAAAAGCTTCTGCACTTCCAGGCAGCGGAGTGAATATTTCTGAATGGAGCTACATTTTACTGCTGTTGGGATTTTTTTCTTCCTGGGTGAGTCAGAAACAAGTGACATTTTCTGCTGCTGTTTGGTTGGGGTTTTTTTCAAGTAGCTACACTGGTGGGTCATGCTTTCAGACCACTGCAGCCTGGTTTCTCCTTTCTCAGGAGCCAGTCTTATTGGTGTAGTTTATCTTGCAAAAAAAAAAGGCCCTTTTTATCCTCTTGGCAGCGATCTGGGGATTGGATTAAATTGCTGGTAGCAGTGCTGAGCCTGCCTGGCAAGGGGCACGCGGGAGGTTGTCATCCCCATGGGGCTGGGCAGCTGTAAGAGGGGGTCTCCTTCCCAAAATCCAGATGTGGCACAGGAAGAGAGCCAGGCCCTGGCTGAGTTATGCTGCTGCTCCCCGCACCCCGCCGATACCCAGCGCTTTCTCCAGCCTAACAGAGACCTTCTCCAACTGCCACCAAAGAGCAAACAAAACCCGGGCTGAGGAAGATAAGAGGTGAAATCAACCCCGCTCCCATCCCCTGTAAAGGTTCACTGGGTACCTCAGCCCCTTGGGTGCTTTCCAGGGACACCAAATTGCCACCTACCTGGTGAAGCTTATCTCCCCCCCATCCCACCACACTATGAATGGTGTAAGGCTATAGCTGGGTTCAGGTGTCGCTGGCTCTCCTCCCGCGCCAGCTCCTGTCATTAAAACCCCCCCAGGGACGAGGAGCACCCCCCCAGCCCAGGGTATCAAGCATCTCCCCGCTCCCCAGAGGGTGAGAAGCCATTAACCATACCTGGAGAGGAGGATATTGCAGTTCTGAGCTCTCCGGCCATCTATAACTGACAGCTCCTTGACTTTATGCCGGGAACTCAAAGTGTCATCGATAGCATCTTCCTTCTACAAAAAAACAAGGGAAATAATAAAAAAAAAAAGCAGCTTGGAGAAAAGCCATGGAGAAGCAAAGACATTTAGTACTCTCAGCACACAGCGCTGCGTGATACACAGTGGACCCTCATTAATCAGGAGTGTCACCACGGGTTACGGGTAAAACCCATCGCCTGTAACTGAAACACAGTAAGTCATTTCATAAACCAGAGCTGGCTTTGAAGCCACTGGTTTGAAATGTAAATATTTTCTCAGACAGGGAAGATTTAAGAATCTGCAAACACACAGGCACTGCTGAATAAATAAAGCCGGGCTTTTTCAGCATACATATTTGTGATACTTCATTAAATCCTCGCATGAAATATTTCATTACGGGCTGCTGCACACCCTCAGCATCACTCTTGTTCTCCACCCCCCGCTCCAAACATCTGCAGTTGCCCTTCACGCCTCAGTCCTCCCGAGCAAGCTACCCAATACAAGTTACCCAACTTGCAAACGCAACCTGCAGCATTTGCTGCTCTTTCAGGGAAATTCTCCCCAAATAAGGGATTTGAAAGCAGGAATCGGTGTAGCATGAGCACCTACATCTCCTAAGCAGCTTAAATACATTAGCTTCATATGAGTAACAATATACTACATTGTGGCTGCAGGTACATGGGCAGATCTACATAACAGCAGTTTTGCAGGGTTGCCCAAGGGGTTCATGTTGCCCCTGGTTTTAATTTACAATATTGCATGTTTTAGTAAGGTTAATCAATTAAAAGTTGGCTATTCAAACCTTATGGAAGAAACACAACCTGGAGCTACAGGGTCCCACATGCTACAGAGCTGTACTAAACTTCTGTGAGCACAGGAGATCTGGCACACAGCCACTGCACAGATAGAGAGTTAGCACAGAAGTTCCAATTTTTTATTCTTTTTCTTGTTTGAATTAAAAAACTAGCTATGAGAAGTGGGAAGCTGCTGGGACAGTTGGTGTAGAGCAAAGGCAGGTGAAGGAAGGTGATCCCCAAGTCACCTCCCACCAGCTGCCCCTCTCTGTGCCTTGCCTGCTCTGACTGTGATGAAACAGAAAGCTTCAACCCACAGGTATGAGTTTATTTATTTCCATATTTTGAAAAGTGAGAATGCTCAGGTATAGGAGCTTCTCTGTGTTAAGCTGAAAACTCAACCCCTGGACTCAGATGTTGGCTTTGACATCTGGCCAGACAGCAGAGAGGGCAGCTTCAAACTCACCAGCCTCCCTGGCATCAACTTCCAAGTTGTGATCTTTGTACCTCTGTGATTTAACCCCAAATTCACCGCACGTTAACCCCCCGCCACACATCCCCCACGTCCCCAGCCCCGCACTCGCCCTCGCTGCTCGCAGGCACTGGGCTCCTGCAGGTGCTCACTTACCTGTCTGGAGTTACCGTTCACAAAGAAGTCCTAGGGCCATAGCAGAAGCATGGAAAAAGGCAGTAAAAACACATGCAGTTCAGTGACCTCAGCGAAACCAAAAGGAATCAAAGCACAGACAAGGGGAGGGTGCAACACGGGGGGCTCGGCAGCATGGGGAGGCACTTGGGGTCTGCCAGCGCCAAAATAGGGGGGATGCACAAAAAAACGTGGTGAGGATTAAAAGAGGCGCAGAAGGGGATGGCTGATGTGAAAGGGAGAGGTGGCTCCATGAATGGATCAGGCCAAGGTGCTGGTGTGCAAGGAGGTGAGGATGGGATGCAGGGCGAGGAGGGAGGACGCTGACCAAGCTCTGCCACTGCTCGGCACAAGAGTCAGCAAGCGGTGGCCCAGAGGCACAGCACCGCTCAGCCCGCCGTGCTGGGGCAGAAAATTGCTAGTTTTGGTGAATCTGAGACTGAAATGCCAACGGGACTGCCAGGAAAAACAGGGCTTTCAAGTGGAAATAACGAGAGGCTCATCCCGGCGCAAATCTGGCCACAGCAAAACTTTACCATTTGCCATGGCAACACGTTTCTCCATGACTTCTCCTCTGACGAGGACAATCCCCTTTCTCCAGGGCTTGGCAGCCTGGCCAAATGCCACCCTAACTCCTCTGCCAGTGCCACGCTCCCCCAAAAACCCAGCTGTCCTGCTGGGCTCCCCCCACCAGACTGGAGGCACGTGCAGCAAAGCCAGCATCACACGTGTGCACGCACACACGAGGGTCTTCCCTCCTCATTCCCTGGGATTCATCTTATATTTTTTTTTGTGCTTGGCTCAAGAGACCATCCAGAGCTTCATGATGGGGAGGGAGGTTTCCAAGCTGCAAAAATGGTTCATCTTATTAATTTAAAAAAAAAAAAAGAGAAGGCAGGCAGTGAGTGGAGGAGGGAGGTGGGTCCAAATAGTTGGTTTACAAGGGCACTTCCCTCCAGCCCTTCTGTGCCGAGGCAGCTGATGGCCCACGTGCCTGGTTGGAGTTGATTATCCCTAAACACAGCCCCATCACTGCTGCCTTTTTAAAGGAAATAATGATTACACACGTTTTCACTTGATTGGTTGCTGAGGCTGGATCAGCCCAGGACCCACAGGTGGCTCTGGGCAGGAGAATGGAAAAGGGCTCCATTAGATGCCACCCAATACCTGGGGCCGGGGGACTGGCACCTGCTGGCGGCTGAGCTGTGCTGATCGCAAGCCTTTGTTGCTAAAAACAAAGGCACCAGTGCTAAAACCCAAGGCACCAGGCTTTCCTTGAGCTCACAGAAACACTGTGGCCAAGAAGCAGAGCAAGACGGGCCAGGAGGTAAAGAAACATCAGCCAAGCAAAGGAGTGACCCATTTTTCAGCAGAGGGATGGGCGCCCATGGGGTGTGGTACGGGCACCGCGGTGCAGTGCCGCGCTGAGCACCTCCCCAGGGCAGCATTGCACCCATCTGCAGAGAAACGTGTCAAAGAGCTGCCACAACCATCCCCAGGAGCAGAGCTCCAGCAATGCCACCACACCAAGAGCTCTGCAAGGCAAGGGGGACCTGCAGACCCTGAATAAAGACACCCAAGCTGCCGCTGCGGTGCTTCAGGAAGGTTAGATGGAATCCATTCAATTTAGCTGGATGTGAGGGTGTTGTAAAGTCAGAATTAACTCCACGGATCAGTCGAGGTTGGAAAGGATGGGTGTCTCATAAAGCAACCTCTTCCCAGCAGGCTCCTGCGTGGGACAGGCCCAAAGCACTCTCACAAGCAGCAATGGGTATCTTCTTGTTCATTTAACTGCTCCTTAATTAGGAAGTCCTCCTTCCATCCCAATGCTCAGACTTACTCCATGCTGCTGGAGAGGAGAAGGATGTGGTGGTCCTCCTGCAGTCTCCTGCTCCAGGAGAAGGAGGGCTCTCTCACAGAATCACAGAAGGGTGGGGTTTGGAAGGGACCTCAGGAGATCATCTAGTCCAACCCCCCTGCCAAAGCAGGTTCCCTACACCAGGCTGCACAGGAAAGTGTCCAGGTAGGTTTGAACATCTCCAGAGATGGAGACTCCACAGCCTCTCTGGGCAGCCTGTCCCAGGGCTCCGGCACCCTCACAGTAAAGAAGTTTTTCCTCATGTTTAAGCAGAACCTCCTGTGTTCCAGCTTGTGCCTGCTGCCCCTTGTCCTATCACTGGCCACCACTGAAAAGAGTCTGGCCCCATCCTCTTGCCACCCACCCTTTAGATATTTATAGACATTGATCAGATCCCCTCTCAGTCTTCTCTTCTCCAGGCTCAACAGACCCATCTCTCTCAGTCTTTCTGCATAAGAAAGATGCTCCAGCCCCTTAATCATCTCTCCATGCATCAAGGTAGAGAAAAGGCTCATTACAAAACCCCTCCCTCTCTGCCTCAAACCATCCTCCTCTCTGCCCCTTTCCCTCACATGAACCACAATTAGTCTCTGCTGCAGGACGGCGGTGTAAGAAGGAGCAGCTTTAAATCAGCTGTCACTGTCCCCACAAACGTTCCCCACCCCTGCCACCCCTGGCCCCTGCTCAGGTCACTCTTGCTTGCACAGAAGAGCTGCAGGCTTTTCTTCTTTCATCCTTTTTTGGGAGATAAATTCTTTCTCAGCTCACTGCTAAGGCTCTGCTTCATCAACATGTATTTTTTCCACTTGGCCCTGGCTCTTTTACATCACTTGCTGCTGTGGGACCTGCCAGGACTGCCTCAGCTGTGTCACTGCCACTTATCAGCATCACTCCCAACCTCTTCCCCTTGCAGGCTCTGACGGAGGTGCAGACCCTTGCATTGCACATCTAAGCCCTGATGGACCTAGACTCACTTTTCTCCCATTACTGCATGTGCATCCTTAAGCAGCTACCTCCAGCCCTGCCAGGTCCTCACACCAGAGCCTGAAACACAGAGCTCCTGATGGCTTTTCTGTTCTATCTCACAAGACTGGGAAATGCTGGTATCATGCAGAGCTGCAGGGCTGAGCTGCAGAGCTCACTTTATAGCCTCTGTTTATATCCCAGCCTGTGACGTGGGAAAAGCATTTAAAGAGATGCTTAGAATTAAGTACACTGTTAAGTCTCGGGTCTGTGCACTACCTGGGGATTCCCAGACACTACGGCAATAAAAATAACCAAGTCCCATCAGCAGCAGCCCTGCAACAGCTCCTCATGGCAGGTCTGAGAGCTCTCTGCACCTCACACACCTCTGCACCTGCTCCCAAACCCTGCTGGGGTGCCGGCCACAGTGATGTGCCACCCAGCCATGAGACTCTGGAGCCCCAGTTTGCTTGGGGCGCAGGTAGGTGGGCAGCCTCTGATGTCCCACATTGTGTCTGAGGACAAGTGAGAGGTTCAATCACCAGGGAAGTGATCTTCAGACAAGGGCTCAGGACAGGGAGCAGGGAAGCGAAATTCTTGCTACTCCCCTGCTTGCTCAGAACAGAAACCAACTTTTGCTAGATACAAAACCACTGCAAATTATTAAGGCTTTAGTTCATGGGACAGGCCATTCACATGGAGCTCCTCCAGCCCCCCACCTTGTGCAAAGTGCCCGTGGTGTGTGTGTGTTATCTCAAGCAGCATCTCTAACCCCACATGCTGGTGCATGCATGGCAGCTGTCTGCAGAGCTGTGCTGCCAGCAATGCTGGGGGATGCAGCCAGGCACCCCCTCCCCACGCTGGGACTGCAAGTGGGGACAACCTGGGGACTTGCAGGTGAGCAATCATACACCCTCAAGCCCAGGGGGATGTGTCCTATCACTTAACTCACACAAACCAGTGCCCCCATGGCCCCAGGATGAGCCACAAGGAACTCACGTGTCATGTTCTCAAGGGTGGCTCCAGCCCTAGCAGCATCTCACAGGTGAGCCTTCACCTCCTCTCTCCCAACCTTCCTTCCAACTGCTCTCACACCTTCTATCAGTCCCATCCCAGTCCCTGGCTCCCATGTTCATCTCCCTTTTGGTCCTCATCCCATCTGGTATGAAAGCTTGTGTCACAGTGCTCCTCGCAGCATCTCCCCCTTCTTGCTGGCACAGAACCTAACCAGCCACTTCACCCAGCAGGACCTCGGCCAAGCCAAATTATTTTTAAACCCCTGCCTGGCAATAATCCGCAGCACACCAGGTGATTCACGGACTGGGGCAGGCAAGCCAGAGGGTGAACTGTCTCGCTGACACACCAGGTTTCTATTCTTGTTTCCCTTCCATTTCCATCTCATCTGCAGACATGCTCTTCGGTAGACATGAGTCAAGCTCCAAAAACACTGGGGGAAAAAGCCATCACTGTGGTCACCTATTCCCAAAACACACTGGGGCAGCATGTACTCCTGGTGGGTTGAACTTGACATTTGCCCTGCTCTAATCCGCCCTGATCCGCCCTCAATTAGCTTCTGGAAGTGATTAAACTCTCACGTTGCCTAAGGAGCTTATGTGTCAGGTCAACTCCTTCCTGGCACCATCCCTCTCCCTGAGCCTGGCAAGAGTGGGACAACCTGTCCTCTCCTCCCAGCAACACAGCCAGATGTTCAGCAGGTGAACATGCCTTTTTCAGCCTCTCTCCTTGCTTTTTCTCCTGCCTTCTTGAAAAACTCATTGCTTTTGCCCATCGTGGTCCTGCCTGGGGTAAAGCAAGCATCTAATTTTCTTTGTGTGCTTTGATGCCTTTCGAACTAGGGCCATATTGCTTGAGCAGGAGATTAAAAAGCAGAGATTTTTGCCTGCAGTGTCATTATTTCGGTTTGGGATTTGCTTTTTTGTTCAAAGCTCACATTTTGCTCTGGGCTCACTACAAAAATAAAAGAAGAGATCCACCCATGGTAGATGTGGGCAAAACTTAGTCTTTCTTGGCCAGAGAGGGATAGAAATTTTCCACCCAATACAGAGACACGAAGCAGTTACTGTTAAGACTGATCCAAAAATATTACCCAACTGTGGCCACATCTGGGGGCTATTTTCATACATTCCCCATCTCTTTTGGGTTTTTTTGGTGATCCATCTTCATGACACATGTGGTCAGGTGCATGGGCAGGGGTGAAATCGGGCACATTGAGCTGTGAACGGCCACTTCAACTCAAAGACACTGGCATGCAGATGAGAGGAGAAAGCAGATCGATTCGATCTGGCACACAGGGTGCTGGTATGGAATAATGACGGGAGACACGTTTTGGAGACCACAAGTGACGCCGCGCGATCTCGTAACGGTGGCACCTTGCCCAGACCCCTGCGTGTGCCCCAGTCCAGCTGTTACCTGCTGTCTTTGGTAGGCAGAGAAAGTCCTTTCCAGGTCTTCAAGGTCCAGGATTTTGAACACTTTTGTGTCATCTATGTCAGTCCACACGGTGCCTGCCAGCTTGTTCTGCAACACAGTGGGAGCACTGCAGGTTGGGGGTCACCTGCCCACCTGCCCTTACATCACCAGCCAGGTGGCCATCTGGCACCTTTGGTTTCACTGCCTGAATTATTGCCTGGCTTACCTCTGGCAGCTTGGACCAGTTGAAGGACTTGAGGGCGTTTGTCGGCTGTGGGATGCTCTTCTTCTTGAGGGCCAAGCCCAGAGGTGCTCCGGGGGGTGGCATCACCCCATCCAGGGGTGGGGGACCAGGTGGGGGTGGGGGACCTCCTGGAGGGGGTGGTGGTGGGGGAGGTGGTGGGGGACATCCCCCTGGGGGTGGCGGTGGTGGTGGAGGGGGAAGAAGGGATCCGGGAGCTGGAGAAGGTAAAGGGCCACCAGGAGCTCCTGGTGGCAAGGGAGGTCCTCCAGGGCCAGCAGCACAGATCGCCCTCTGGGAGAGAAAGAGGAGGGGGAACTGGTCATACAGAGCCAGGGGACACCACCCAGGAAATACCCCTATGCCAATTTAAAATTTTTTGGCCAAAATTTAACCAGCATAGGAAGCACTCAAAGGCTTCAGCACGCCTGAGGCTTGATGCAACTGGAGAGGCAAAATCACCCCATCACCAGGGACAGATATTTTTGTGGCTCTCCCAACAAGAACCTTTCTCAGACCCTTTGTGTAGCTCGGCCCCCAGAAATCACCCCATGGTGTTTGCAGGGGGTTTGGGACTGGGCTACAACGGGGAGGAGGTTTGGGACCTCACCCTGCTCATCTCGTGGAGCTGCGCCGTGAGATCCGCCACTTGCTGCTTGACCTGCTTGTGCTCGCTGGACTCCTTCTCCAGCTTCTCCTTCATCTTGTTCAGCGTCTGCATCATTTCTTCCTTCTCCTGGGCCTTGGCATCACACTCCCGCTCCTTCTTCTCCAGCTTCTGCTGAAGCTCGGTGTGCTCTGAAACAGCCCCGTGAGACCACTTTTGGGTGATAAACACTCCCTTTTGGTAAACAGCAGCGTGCTGGGGACTAACCCCCACGCTGCCCTGCAGAGAAGCTGCGTGGTAAGAAAATGGAGTGTGTGCTGTGCCTTAATACCCTGGCCACGGCCTCCCCATGAAAAAATTAGTACTTGCTTTGCCCATTTCCCTTGTGAGTCCCATAACGTGGTGTTATCTCATCCAGTCAATGAACCCAGAGTCCATCCAGCTATACGTATCTATACGTTACCCATTCAGCTACTCAGGTGGGCAACAGTTGAAGTTAACACCATATTTCTCTTCATCACTCACCTTTTCGCATTTTTTCTGCTTGCTCTTTCCACTGTTTCACTTCATTTTCATTGACTAACCTAAAAGGAAAAGGCATGTAGCATGTGAGACAATCCTATCACAGTACACAAGCGAGAAACGCAATTGAGCAAGCCTGGGCAGTGGGATTTAAGGCTCCCAAACTGGTATTTTTAACAGCTCTGCTTGGCCTCCCCCTGGCAGAATTTTGCAGTCTGGGATGCAGTGCTGTCTCAACAGCTCCAGAGATGTTGGCTGGTCCAACCAAGGAGCAGAAACAGTAAGTGATGAATAAGGAACAGTGACAGCAGCAGCTGGAGGAAATAGCTCACTGACAACACAGAGGTTGAGCTTAATTCATCTGCTCATTGTGCTGAAGGGGTGAAAGTGATGCCAACCTGGCAGGGATCACCCCCAGCCCCAGCCCTCTTGCCCACTGCAATGGGAAGCAGCAAAGCCACAGCAGCTCGTGCTGGTGCTGCTCAGCAGCCAGCCCCGGGAAAGGCGGGCGAGCACTTACATCCGGACAACATTTTTAATATTGAAGTTCTCCAGGGGAGTGGCATCGGGGTCCTGCCCTTTGTCACTCTGGATGACGATCTGCTGCACGATCCTGTCGAGCAGCAGCCAGTACTGGACAGTGTTGCCGCTTCTTTTATCTGGAGGGGAAAGAGGAGAGAGTGAGGGGAGCAGCAGGGAGGTCGCTGCCATCCCTGGGGAGGAGACGTGGGCTGCCAAGCCCCAGCAGCCTCCCTGGGACTCACAAGGCATCTGGAGACAGTGGTGCAGGATAGACATAAAGTGCGGGTATGCTTCGGTGTGCGTCAGCCTCTTCCTCGTCAGCTCGAACATCTGAGTCGCACTTTTGGTGTCAATGTGGACCTGTGGACGGGAGCAAAGCGAGGTCAGGCCATTGGAGTGGTGATGGCATCACCTGCTTCCTAAGTCTCAGCTCCAAACCCCACAAACCATCCCCACTCATGCCTGATGGACAGACAAGCCCCACTGCAGCAGCCAGGGGAGAAGAGGGATGAAGCAGGGTGTGGGATGGAGCTTGCAACAGAGCAGGGCAACAGGAGACAGATTTCCAACCTCCAAATTTTAACCAAAAAGACTGCACTTTGTCCCAGGCTACATAGGTGCTTTTAAAAGGAACCATGACATGGAGTAGTGGCATCTGCATCAGCCACATTGATACTCACCAGCTCAAATCTTTTGGCAAATTCCAGTTCATCTTCATTTCTAAGCATTTCAAAAAAATCTAAGTGCCTGAGGAAAAAAAAGGAAAAAAAGAAAAGACTTTTAAAAGCAGACACAAATGTGACAATTAATAAATTGCAGGAGCAGCCTGGCAGTGGCTGAGGCAAGCGAAGCTTGAAACATCAACTGGATCTTCAGCCTTGAGTCATTACAGCCTGTCCAAGGAAACTTTCAGGATGAGAAGAAGAGGAGGATTGCCAGCATCCCCCAAGCCCCTGATGGCACATCCTTCTCAGCTCAATCCTACATGGTGAAATGGCATGGGGCTTTTTCCCCTCTCTTTTTGGCAAAGAATTTCCTCAAGAGGGGCCAAATCTACAGTTGAAACCCACATGTTTTCACCAAAGACCAAGTCCAAAAACCGGAAGGTAAGTGCACCAGGCAAGTGCAAAAATAGCCAGCAGGCCACGGGTCACTACTCACCGGTCGAGGGTTGAATTTTCATGCTCTCGTAGTTTATCAATGACTGGCTGGATCCCAAGCATGAGAAATTCGTATCTCAGGTGGAGTCTGAAATCCAGGCTTTCCTGCAGGGGACAGTTGTGGGGTTAATGCAGCAAGGTGCACATCCTCATAAAGCTTACTGAAAGAAAACAATCCCAAAGCCACCAAAACAGCTCCCTCTCCAACCACCCCGGCACTCACCACGCCTGCCCCCTGGCTCAGGACTGCGTTGATGAAGGACATGATGGCTGTCTTGAGGCTCACTTCATCCCGATACCGCCCCGTGCTCTTGTCCAAGTCATTGATCAGCGTCTGCCAAACACACAACATCAGTTAAACACCCAGCAACAGCCCCGGTGCTGCACAAATGGACAGGGGAAGCACGCAGGAACAACTCTTCATGATGTTCCTACAGCTCCTGTAGCAACCTGTTGGTGATGGATCATCAGCTGCTGCCTGCTGTAATGCAGCCCATCCCAGCACCCATTCCAGCTAACATCAGCCCATCCAGATGTGCCTAAAATAACTGGTTCCTCACTCTTTGCTCAGCTGCAGCCCTCATCAGACACAATGCTGGGGTAGTTTCCCCTCTACTCTGCCTTGGTGAGGCCACATCTGGAATATTGTGTCCAGTTCTGGGCCCCACAGTTCAAGAAGGACAGGGAGCTGCTTGAGAGAGTCCAGCACAGAGCCACCAAGATGATGGAGGCAGTGGAGCATCTCCCTGATGAGGAAAGGCTCAGGGAGCTGGGCCTCTTTAGCTTGGAGAAGAGGAGACTGAGGGGTGACCTTATTAATGTTTATAAATATAGGAAGGGTGAGTGTCAGGTGGATGGAGCCAGGCTCTTCTCAGTGGTGTCCAGAGACAGGACAAGGGGCAATGGGTGTAAGCTGGAACACAGGAGGTTCCGCTTAAATTTGAGAAGAAACTTCTTTACTGTGAGGGTGACAGAGCACTGGGACAGGCTGCCCAGGGAGGGTGTGGAGTCTCCTTCTCTGGAGACATTCAAGACCCGCCTGGATGCCTTCCTGTGTGAACTCATCTAGGTGTTCCTGCTCTGGCAGGGGGGTTGGACTGGATGATCTTTCGAGGTCCCTTCCAATCCCCACATTCTGTGATTCTGTGATTCCCAGAGTTTAAAAATTGAAAACACCCATAACAAAGCATTTGCAAGCAGCATTTAGATATCCAGGAGGAAGAAGGGACAAGAACGTTGAATTTCAGGAGGCGAGAGGTGAGTTGAGACCCACCTACCTGAAAACGAGTCCGTTCGCTGGCGTATTTCTGGTAGTGCAGCATCGCCTCCAGTACCTTCTTGTGGCCCCCGGGAACCAGGCACACAGCGCCCATGATTTCCAGCACCGCCACCTTCGTCTTTATATTCTCGGTGCTCAGACTCTGAGCGATTACGTTAATGCTCTCCGAGTGGGCCAGGACGTGAGCCCGGCCCAGGGAGTTGTTCATTAGTGCTTTGATACATCCAATGAGCGAGGTATGTATTCGAGACTCTGCTGTCTCATAGTCCATACTTTTGAGAAAGTTCAGAATACAGGACAAGCCATCCAGGTCGATGAACCGGGTTACAAACCTGTCAGAAAGAAGGTTTTTAGCTTTAAAAGCAAATGCTACAGGATCCTTTTACCCTCAAACAGGGCTGGCTTGTCTGTTGTTGGAAACTCAGGGTCTTATATATTTTTTTCCTGGACTTTGGAGAGCAGAAAGCCTGCAGGACTCATACAGGTCAAAGATAGGGATGGGGTCGTAAAAATCAATTTAATTGGTGCCCAATAGTGTAGGCAACCAGGCATCATCTGCACGAGGTTGTCCAGAGCTAGAGTATTTGGAAGAGGACCAGCTAACCCAGACACCAGCACAAGCCCCAGGGTGGAGGTCAGGAGTTTGCAGCCACGCTGCTGGAAAACCTTCCCAGTCTCCAAGCTGAGTCTTAAATCCCACTCATTTGGGACCAGTTTTGCACAGGGCTGGAAGAAGCTCCCAAGCCCTGGAGTCACTTCCTTGTCAGCCACAGACACCCAATGTCAGCCAAGCCCATGTCCACAACGCCCATCAGACTTTCTGCCTCCTGCTACCTCTCCTGCCTCACCATCCACATCCTTCTCCTCCCTTAGGCACATCTCACCAATTTTAAGGGATTTCTGATTTTTCTGATGACTTAGAACGCTGCTAAATAGAAAGCAGAGAGCAAACGCACGGCAGTGCCCCAGGCAGATTCACTAGAGCAGGCAGACATAGCACTGCACGCTGCTCAGGCAGTTTAGGACCTCCCTGCCCGATGCCATCCAGGCTGGGTGGATTCTGGTTTGGCAAAAGGCACAGGCTTGGAAAGCAAATGAGCCAAAAACATCCCAGCACTGGGATGATTTTAATTCAAAACAAGCAATGCTGATGCACAGCAACAAAAGGGGTAATTGCAGGTTCGGGGAAAACTGATTTCTCTGCTTCAAAGCCTGTTCTTCTTCCAGCCAAAATCAATTTGATGTTCACTTCCCTGGGAGCAAAAGCAGGTCCAACAGGTAGCGTTGTCTATAGAGCCTGCTGGATCCTTCTGACTTCAGTGAGACAGACTCAGAAACCACTTTTAAGGACTTTGGGAAGTTTCACGGCTGGATACCAGCCCTGCTCCCAGGGCACTGCGGGGAGCCAGCACCCCAGAGGTCCAGGTCTGATGGAAATTGGATGCTCATGCTCAACCCTGGGAATTTCTTACCAAGTGCCATCACCAGGACCATTGCAAAAGAGAAACAGAAGAGGGGAATGGAATTGCAAGCAATAGCTCTTTCTTCCATAACCACACCGGGTCACAAAACATATTCCCATCAGAAAATGTGGACCTGAGGCATCTTCAAAGTTTTGCAGATGTGTGCATGCAGACCCCAGAGAAACTGAATTTAGGGAAAACTACAGACATTCAGAAGGAGTCCCACCCTTTCTTTCTCCTCCCCATCAAATCCTCCTAGCAACTTTTTTTTTTTTTTTGCATTGCATGAAAGCCTGAAGATTAATTTTATTTTATTCCTTTAAAAAGTGCAAAAGAAGCTGAAACAAAGGGCCTGGTTGATGAACAAAAATTCTTGGTTTGTTTTTTTTTTTTTAATTAAATCTGGAAAGAATTTTTACATTCTATTCCAATAAGAACAAAAGCAAATTTGAAAAAAAATAAAAATAAAAGAAGTCATCAGATTTGCCAGAACAGATGTGAAGGTCCTGGAGGCTCTTGGCCACTAAAAGGACTGAGGAAAAGGAACAAAATGACAAGAGGGGAATTGGAAAAAAAAAACCTAGTGGTGTTTCAGGGCCCCTGTGTCCCTCACCCTGTGCAGCCCCCATTTATATTTCTTTTTAACCCCCTGCTCTGCCAGAGAACTCAAATCCAAAGTCACGATCGCAGCCATAAAACCAGGAAGCGGAAGGGAATTGCCTCATTGGTTTCGTCCGCAGTGCAGTCTTCAAACTTTCGATTGTTTTATTTCTCTCCTCCTCATCTTCTTTTTCCAAGGCGATCAGTGATTTTCTCTGCAAAAGGAGAAAGGCAGATGTGAGAGGGGAGGTTCCTTGTGAAACATGTGCCCGAGGAGTGGGAGCACCCACCGCCCGCTGTGCCAAGCTGTGGGGACAGAGCTCAGACCCTAAACTACCTCTGGAAGTCTAAAAGTCCAGATCCTTATGGCAATCACAGGACTTGGGAAAAGGCACAGGGAGGAAAAACCCTCCATGGTCTGCAAGGAGACAGCCTGGACTGGGGACAGCACAGGGAACACGTTGCTTCAGCCTGAAGATGCTGTCTGCAAGCACCCACCCAACTCGTTAGCCCATGGACAATCAAGCTGTGAGTGTTTGGGGCATCACAAGTCAGTGACAGCCCAAAACCACATGGGCTTTGTGCAGTCAAACAGCAGAGCAGTGCTGCTGACCACCTTGCATCTCCCTGGCCACTGAGTTTTGTTTCAAAGCAGCAGGAAATGGACATCAGCTGGTGCAGAGCGAGACCGCAGGAACCCAGTGCCCTCTTCCTCAAACCAGTCCTCACCCCGCAGCAAGATGCTGGGTTTCACCTCCCCGAGACAACTGGGACAGCTGGATCTCCACCTCGAGAGGATGCAATTAGCACTGGCCTGCGTAATCATTAAGTTCCAGAGTTAACACCCTAAATTGCTGGCCTGCAACTTAGCCAGGCAATGCCCATGTTGGAGGATGCTTGTGACTGTCCAACTGCCACCTTCAGACTCAGAGCAGTGAGACAGAAAAGCTGCAATTCAGGCAAGGAGCATCCAAACTCATGGGCTCTAGATGTAAATCCTGTCACGTTCCCTGCAGCCCATGATCCTCCAGGAAACACTCTTTGTAAAAGGAAGTGGTAAATAAGTGCATCACAGTATCCCATAAGAAAGTGTCTGGCTGAACCCTGCTCAGAGATGCTGCAGGTGACATCCAGGTGACGTGAATCTCAATGTCCCTCCAGGGCTGGAGGGGCCTGTGAGGATGCAGGGGGCTAAGCCAATGCTAACTGGGGATCCACAGAGGGAAGGTGCTAAACTGGGGCACCTCCCCTTGTACCCATGCATCCCAACAGGTGCCCACCTGCCCCTGCAGAGGAGGTGGGGGGCTCAGGGGATGCCAAGCAGCCTGGAGGGGACAGGATGCTGCAGCCATACTTGGGTCAGCCAGGGTGGCTCCTGCCAACCATTGCTTCCAGGTCTCCCAGTGCAACCCACTGATGTGCATCTGGGCTGGGGACAGTGACTGTGTGCATGGGATGCCCTTGGCATCTCCCACACTGGATTTTGCTATCAGGCTGGCACTGGCACTGGGAACCTGGTTCCCTGCAGCCCTGGGCATGCACGAGGTACAGCTTGCTCAGCCCAACTCATGCAACCAAGGCCACAGTTAAAGCAACACCCTGGGTGCCTCCTGCACCATCCAACAGCACTGGGCCCTTGGAGGTGTCAGGGTGAGCCCTGCCAGCACCGGCTGAGGTTAAGCTGAAGGAGAGCAACAGGGTCTCAGCAGGTATGAAGAACTGTGCTGACCCCCATATTCAACCCAGCTCCTCTTCAGCACCGTGTCAGGGAGATCAAAGCCACCCTCAAGGCATCTGGCAGACTTTGATCACAAGCTCTGCTCAGGCTCAGAGCTTCCCCAGCAGCCCATGGCCAGCCCTGGACATCCCTGCCTTCCCAGAGGGAAGCAGCACACTCCCCTCCTGGCTCACAGCCCCCTGCTCCGCTGCTCTGTTCTTGCTTCCCCACCCAGCCCTACTTTCCCTGTCACCCTGTCCCTGTGACAGCAGGGCAAAGAAGGGAAAAAAACATTTTACATGCTGCTCCCATCCCTAATGCAGTGGCCACAGACCTCAGCACCTGAAGCCTCTGAAAGCAGAAGCAAGGATGAAGGGGCTCTGAACCACACAGCCTTTCTGTATTTCCCACAGAAAACAGCACTATTGCTGTCTCACCCAGCACGATGCTGAGTGATAAAATTACATCTAAGCATGTCCATCATGGGATGGACAACTCAGTGCTGTGTTTCACCGTGGCTGCCTGGCACATAAGGGTGTCTCAGGAGCAAGGTGGTAGCAGGCATCCATGAAAAAGCACAGGAGCTATCAGCTTGAAAGCAACCACAGCAGCTTGGTGCCCCACAGGCACTGCACAATCAAACGAGGCCTTTAAACCCAGCCTGGTGTTTTTATACTGAAAGCTGCTGTTTGCCATCTGTCTCACAGCATCCCAGCCCAGGGCAAGATGAAATGACCCGTGTGCCATGGAAAATGCCTCCTTTTTCCAGCTGTATTTGTTGGTCTCATGGATGATATCCTCAAATCCTTACATTGGGGGGTTCTCAACTGCTGGGACAAATCATAAGCTACTGCCAGTTCCAAATTGTTGAGAGGTCCACAGACCCGAAAGGCTGAAAACAGCCAGGTCACACCTTTGTGGCTATAACACTTGTCACCCTCTCAGGCACGATGCTGGCCATGCCACAGACTGTCACCCTGGCACTGCTGCCCCATGAGGGGTTCACAAACACCAAAGCATTGGGGAAATACTCACAGCAGCCATCGAATTCAGCTGGTCGATATAAAACTCTGGCCAGCTGGTGGCTCCTTTATTTTCTTCCTGGTCCTGGATAGGGAGAAAAAAGTGAAACAAAGACAGTGGATTAGTAGAAATAGTGTTAACATCTCCTGCCCTTCATCACCAACCACCTCTGAAGTGGCCTTGGGCCCTTGCACTACTTTATATCAATATAAGCCTGACTTTCTACATTCTGAGCTCACCATGACAGCTCTAGCTATGGGAACATTACCTGATTTCTTGAACTAGCATATTTTATATAGGATCTATGTTACACCATCTGCCTGTGACCAAATTCTGCCCCAATGGCACTGCATCAGTCTTGTGGTTATTAGCTTCAGAGAAACCACACTGAAATTTTACAGCCAGATTTCTCTCATACCGAATCTACAGTGCCCTTGAAGTTTTGGCTCCACAGCCTTGATGAACATGCTTTGGAGGAAAAAAAATGAGTCTCTTATAATTATAATTGTGACATGAACTAGGCTCCACTCTTGAAGCAGGATCATGACTTACCAACATCCTAAGAGGGACTCCAGGCACTACAGACAACGCCTCTGGGGGTTTCACTAGTTGTTAGGTGGGAACATGCACCTGGCAATGTCCCCTGTTAAAGGATGTCACCCCTGCACCCATGATTTATGACACTGAATGATGCACAGCCTCATTAGGTCATCCTGGTCTACAGTGCTCTGCGTCTGGTGGGTTGCACAAGGGTCTTTCAAGTTCTACTATGTTCTTGTAGGACATGACCAAAGGACCTCTGAGCCCAGCTCAGATGTATTAGGTTGCATGTCCCCAGGGACTGCTTGGAGCAAGTAGGCAGATTTTGAGGGAACACTTCAAGATCAACCCTTTTCTCCACTGTATTTTCCTAAAAACTTATACCAAGAGAAGAAAAGGGATTCACAGAAGAAACGCCACACAGGTCTTGGCTGGACAGTCAACTGATACTACACAAATCCCAGACATCTTCTCTCAGTAATGGTCTTCAGTTCACAGTTCAACTCACTGCACAGCTTTGCCCCTCCCTAACTTCAAGAGATGTTTGCAAAGGTCAGCCTGGCCCGCGATCGCCCGCGATGGTGGGAGCTGCATGACCTGCTCCTCTGCCCCCACGTCTGTGCGCGCAGACAGCTACCGATCCCCCGGCTGATTTCAGCAAGCCCAAGGAGCACAGTGCCAAATATTTACTGTGGTTCAAGAGGCACACAAGGGAAATATTTGAACATCCAAACTTCCCAAGCTGCAGCTTGCCAAGATGAGAACACACATAGTCAGTGACAGGTAATTTGGATGGTGCAGCCCATCCCTGCAGACCTGACCCTTCGCTATGTCTGGCTCCAGGATGGGGACAAAAGAAGTTTGGGAGGAACAAGGGACCTGGCAAACCTTTGGGCATCTCCTGTGACATGCTGAGGGCCAAGGGAAGCTGCTTATCCACCCTCGTGGTCACCTCCAGCCCTCTCCAAGCAGCTGTGATCCAGCCTGGCAGTAACCAGATTGCCCTGAGCAGCTCTCCGTGCCCACTGCCTGTGCCCCCAGGCAGGCTCCTTGCTGACAGATGCACATCCATGAGCCTCACTTTTTAAAATCCATAGATTTAGTCAAGTTTGAAGCAAATAAAATAAATTTTCTGAGCAAGAAGGCTGCATTCAGCCCTCCCTGCCCTCTGCTTTGGTACTCTGGGTTGTTCTCCCCTCCTTCTCCTGCCAAGAACTGAGGTTTTGAATGAAACATTTGATTCACCTGCCCTCCACATTTTGTTGTTTTTTGTTTTGGTTTGGTTTTTTTTTTACCCAAGCAGGAATCAGCAGAGAGCAAGATTTTTTTCTGAGAAGTTAGAAAAACAACAAAAAACATCTGTCCTACCCACGCTAGTGCCAAATCTAATAAACCTGAAGGAGGACCCATCTCCTGCCTCTGCATGGATAGAAGACCATTTATAGTCATGCTCTGACAACTAGTTTTTGCCAGCAACAAATAAAATCATCCCTATCCTGTCCAAATATTGTTTAAAAAAAGAGAAATGCTTATCTGCTGGCTGAGGATGCAACACTCAGACTGATGGGGAGAGACAGGGATGCCTTTGGTATTTCGCAGCCAGGAAAAGTGGGATGCGCTGGCTTCTCTCTGCTTTCTCCTCTCCCAAAAACTCACCTCCATCAAAGGCAAGAGGACAAAGGGGCAGACACCTCTTGCTATCCGCTGGCAAATGGACTCAGTGAACCAATCCTCTCCAAATAACCTAGGGACTGTCCAGCTGCACATTTCTGGCCACATCTAGGACCATGTGCATAGACTGTCACCTGCCAGCATCAAGTCTGGCCACTCAAAGCCATGGCCAGGGGGAGGTTTTGGCCATGGTGGGGGAAGCCCAACACCTTCCCAAGGGGTTGAGGACACCCATTTGTGACTGTCTGGTTGGTGAGAGCTTCCCACCGCTGGATTGTTCGGAGAAGCACCTGCCCTGCCCACAGGAATCCTGGCAGCCAGCGTGTCCACTCACACACAACCTGCTAAAAGACATCCTGGTTGTGGGAAAGATGCTCAGGAACACAGAGCAAGTGCCAGGGGCCTTGAGAAACAGAGATGTAATTTATATTTATATGTTGGATGGAAAGGCACAAATTACACCACCACCCCTTGCAGAGCTGAAGGAAGGACTTCTGCTTCTCCTGAGTGGGTGGGAAAAGTAAACCATTATATTTTGCAAAGTATTTGTCACCCCAGGGAAATACACATCATTTCTGCAACCTATGGGTTAGAGTCGTTAGTTTAACCCAGCTGGGACCACCAGCCCCTGGGAGTGAGGTGGGAGCAGGATATGGGGGAACTGCCCATGGCCATCACCACAGGGACATGGGGATGTGAGGTCAGGCTGCACCTGATGGCAGGTTCAATCTGCAGAGCATCATTTGCAATATTTTCCTGCACCCAAAGGGCAGTTTTCCTGCACCCAAAGGGTGCTAGCCCTATTCAGTGCTGCCCACCCATCCTGCTAGATGACCCCATGGTTCCTCAGTGGTGCCAAGCAGCCGAGGTGAGGCTCAGGCCACCTTCCTGCTCAGTGACAATTCTGTCTGACACAGGCAGCCAGGTCTTTCTGGTTTCTCAGCGTGCATCGCATGCGTTCCTAAAGGACACTGTCACTGCTCCTGCGTGGAAAAGCACACCCCTCCCTGGGACACACAGCTATGCACAGCACGTTGTCTACGTGCACCAGGGACAGGAGAGCCACGTACACGCCGTGATGGCACTGAAGAACAAAAGGAAGGGATACTGGGGACATCGGCCAACCCACTCCTCTGAGCCATCCTACACTCTGCCACGGGGAGGCTCTGCACAAACCCTGCAAAGATTGTGATTTTCCCAGCTTTCTTGCCTCACTTTAGGGGCTAGAACATAAATGGTGCCCCTGGGGACAACAGAGCTGGGGCACCCATGTGTGCCTTGAACACAGCCCAAAAAGGGACCAGCTCCTGTCACTCACCTCCTGGAAACATCACTGGAGGTCCTCCCAACCACCCTGAGGTATCACCAGCACCTTTTATAAGGAACACTCCAATCCCACCAGTGCTCTCAGTAGCAACACCAGCTGGGAAGGGTCGTGATGTCCACACCACTACACAACACCAAGAGATGTCCAGCTCACCCAGCTGGGAGATTTGGGCAGAGAGTGAGACCCATGCCAAGGAATGGGGTAGGAAGGCAGTGGGGCTGGCTCATCCCATATCCCAAGGCCATTCCACATGGTGCAAACACCTGGGAGACAGACAGGGATCCCGACCTGCTGCTCATTTAAGGCTGAAAGGAAGCAGTGGAGCAAAAACACAAAGGTCTCCGGGGGGTGGAGGGGAGGCTGAACAACAAAATTGGCTAAACTGCTCATTTATAATTAACGTGCTGCATTATAAATATTTCCTTTTGCTCAGCTCCCTCAGGCTCTTGCATTTCCTCCCTGAAACCCCCAATTTAGACAGTGCTCTCAATTAAGTGCAGCAGAACCTCATTAATTCAGATGAGCAGCCGGGCAGGCTCGTCAGAAAGCAGCTTCCCAGGCAAAGGGGGACTGCACAATAAATAAAGCAGGCAAAGATCAGGGCACTGGCTTCCCTGGGCTCACTGTAGGACATTGCTCAGTGGTAATTACTGTGGCTAATGGTCTACAGCACACTGATAAGTGTCCTTCCGTGCATTTGGTGGCAGTAAAGAAATCTCTGGACAAAGTGGTGAGCCCAGAGGGAAGCCACTCATGAGGCTTTGTTCAGAGGAAGGAGGAGGGAGGAATTTCTCCAGGCAGCACAGGCTGAAAGGGTGAATTTGTAAAATGGTTTCCCAGCACCCAGGGTGGGTTTTGGGGATGTGAGTTCGGTGGCTTTGCCTTCAACAAGGGATGCCCAGGTATGGAGCTCAGTATCGCCAGGATGCACCATCACACCCTGGCTGGCACCAGGGACACAAATTTCTCCCAATTTCTTCTTCTCTGGGCTGCGTTTGGATCTTTGTTGTGTTCGCTCTCTTCTCAAGAAGCACAGACATGAGAACTGATCCAAAACCCCACTGACAGCCCGGTGCTGTGCTGCAGCTCACTACGAGCTCCTCTTTTAGAGGCAGGCTGAGGGCTGGAACTGCACAGTGCAGGGAGAGGTTTGCCTTCTCATCTGTAACATCTGCATCAACATCCCTCGCTGTCTTCTGGGACATGGCCCTGATGGACACGTGCTCTGCTGTGAAAACTAGGAAACACCAAAGCTGTGCAGCCAAGGGCAATCTTTGCCTCATCCCCCACTTCGTTCCTCACTTGCTCCCCCCAACACCCACTTCTTCCTTCTAGAGACCTGGCAGAAATACAAATCACATCTCCCCACCTCGCTGTCCCTTTGCCCCCAGGCTCTGTGCACGGGGCTGACGGGTGGTGCCGCTCGGCTGTTTCACGCCGTGGTGGCCATGGCTGGGGTATGTCGTGGTGTGAACCCGATGAACAAGCTCCATCCCCTCCATCAGTGCCAGGTGCCACAGGGGAAGCAGTGCCAGTCCATGCCTCATTAGCGGAAGCTTTTCCAAGCGAAGGTCACCAATCTGCCACCTCCAGCCATCCCTTTGCTTTTCCTGGGGACATTACATGCTCCCCAGCCCTGCCACATCTTGGTGACAAGCCTGACACTTCCACAGCCCACGTGCCTCCCCCTCGGGGTGTCAGCAGCTCCCACAGCCAGAAGTGCCCTTGCTCTTCCCAGTGACCACCCTTGGAACACCAGGCAGCAGCACAGAGGAGGTGGTGGCTCAGCCAGCAGTGGTACTAAAGCAGTTCACAGGCTGCCTCTAGGCACCGTTATCTACACCCGGAAGATGCGTCTCCATGAGCTCCTGCCTTCTAACCTGCAGGAACACAGCTGCTGGCAGCAATGCACCCTCCTGCTCATAGTGAGTCCCCAAGATAGCAGGGAGAAAGACACCTGTGAAGCTCCTCAGGGCTTTGTTAGAGCTGCTTTGCTTCCAAATCAAGCTTCTGGCAATGCCTTTCAGCTGCCCAGCCCACAGGCGATGTCTCCGTCTGATCCAGCAGCCTCCTTCTTACATCCACAGCCCATGGTGGTGGTGATGGATCTGGAGCTGCTCTGAGATAACTGACCCCCAGAGGGCAGCTGGCTGGGTTTCCCACCCACTTAATGTCCAACATACCAGGTTAGATCCTTCAAGGTGAAACCAAGTCAGAAAGAAAGGGCTGGCTTTCAGCAGCCAGCTCCAAAGAAACCCCAGAGAGCCCTTCAGCGACAACGCTCGTGACTTTGATGGTTCACCTTCCTCTTGGCACCACCTGCAAGGCTGGTCTGTCCCAGCAGAACTTCACACCAGGAGTGACACAGAAAGGGGTTAAAAAGAAACCCTCTTCAGTCAGCATCTGCTGCAAAACCAGAAGCAACCTCCCTCATTTTTATGCATCCTCCTCATTGCATTTTTATTTTGCACAGTGTTCCCCACCTCTCCTTGCTGCACTGTAACAGCCAAGCAAGGGAAAGCTGGTGGCAGCTGGCAGCCCATCATGTGTTGGACACACCTGACTCCCTGCCTGCTGCAGATGATCCACCTACATGCTGTTTGCAAGGTCAGAAAAGAAGCAGAAAGTGGCACAGATGGGTTTTAAAACTGACAGGTCCACAGCATGCACATGAAGTTTAAATCCAGCCCAGCTCTGCTGACACAGCTGAGCCACTGCCAGGCATGTGCTGGTGGAGATTTTGGCCCATTGTAGCCCTGTGGGTCTTCCTTGTCCCTTCAGTTGCTCGGCTCCCCCGGGTGCTCCCACAACAAAAACTAAATGATCCAACTAAAGTCCCTTCCCCATGGAGCGAAGCTGTGAAGGGCTGTAATTACATCAGATTCTCTCTGAGTTGGGTTCTCACTTGGGTTAGGTTGGGTCTGAACCACCCCATCCCAGACCACTCTTATATCCCCCCCCCTACAAATACACACATGGCCTCATATGCTTTTCCTAGGGTTTAAAAATTATGCTCCCCATAAGCAAATATAGTCTGAGCAGATGCCTTTCGCATTCAGCTGGTTCACTGTTTGAAAAGCTTTGCTTTAAAACCAAAAAAGATTGCTAACAGATGCAATTTTTGGCTGGAGAAGGAGAAAAAAACCTCACTTAAACAAAAGTGTGTTGTGATTGGAACTAAAAAGGGAATTACCTTTAAAGATAAAAACTATAAATATTTCCTATTGAAAAATACCCCCAGCCGTGCAAACAGCCTATTTCTCTCGGTCAGCCTGAGAAAATGACACCTGAGATGATATTTCAACCTGCTGCTGCAATAACCACAGGTATATCTGGATGCTTGGGGGCCATGTAATGCTTCTCATCTGACCCAGGTGACCCAGGAGCATGGCAAAACTCCGAGCTATTTTTACCCTCTTCCCCTTGCATTCCATCTTTGTCAGCTTTTGCTCTTAGTTCTTCTACTGCAGGTAAAAAAAAAAAATAAAAAATTGATGTTTAATAAAGGAAATAGCAACACAAGCTGCAAGACTGAGCAGGACAAGTGAAAGAGTGAGCTGGAAAGCGAAGCTCTCTGGAGGGAGTGGGTGGAAGGAGCAGTTAGAGAGGAAAGAGGCTGTCTGGCTGGGAAATGTAGTATTATTGGAGAGTCATCACTCATTTCCCTATTTATCACATTTTTCCCTATTGTCCCCTGCAGAAGCACCACTGCTGCCTTCTAATGTGAAGGGATCCTGGGTTTGTATCTGATATCTGAGGAAATTTTAGATGTAAGTTTTGCTTGCAGGGGATCGCTTACCACTGCTGAGAGCTACACACCGAGTGCTAGCAATGCCGATGGGCTTTCAACACAAGCTTAAAGCGTGCAGCATCGCTTAGCATCCCTGCAGGTCATTTTTCTCCTACCCCAGCTTTACAGATGCTCAGAGAGCTCAGATGAATCAAAAGGGAGTGGGGCAGAGCCAGACCCATTTGTGTGAGCTGGTTTTTGCTAATGATCCCTTCTACCTGGTTATTTATGCTGAGCTTCTGCCTGAACACCCCTGTACCTGCAACTACCTGCAAGGAGGGTGTAGAGAGGTGGGGGTTGGTTTATTCAACCAAGTAATAAGCGATAGGACAAGAGGAAATGGCCTCAAGTTGCCCCCAGGGCAGCTTAGATTGGATGTGAGGAAGAATGTCCTTGCTGAAAGGGCTCTGAGGCATTGGAAGGGGTTGCCCAGGGCAGTGGTGGAGTCCCCATCCCTGGAGGGGTTGAAGAGTTGTGTAGACACAGTGCTGAGGGAGATGGGTTAGTTGGGGACTTGGCAGTGTGAGGTTAATGATTGGACTCGATGAGCTTTTCCAACCTAGGCAATTCTGTGATTCTCTGATCCTGTATCCACCCAAATTTTGAGGCTCAGAAAAATCACCCATCGAGCTGCTTTAATAGCTTGACGTTATGTACATCGGCTGGCAGGAGCTAAACCTCCTGCAATTAAGTGGCAGACTAAGCACAAAGTGTTAATTATTAACTCCCTTTGGAGCGTGGCCTCCTGAGAAAGGCCATCCTGAGTCACTTTCTTCCACTGAAGCAAACCCACAGCCAAAGAAAGAGCAAAGCTGGAAATCCTCCTGCTTCCTCTCTGCACTTCCGAGCAATATCCTCTCCTGGAGAGCAGGGCCAGCAGGGAGAGAAATATTTCTGGATGAGGTATGAAACGAGTCATCATCCAGAAATACCACTTCTAAAAGCAGGCTTCATCCCACTGCTAATGCACCTCCACCTTCGCATCTCCCGGCTTTATTACGGCCGTGGAGGAGGCTGACCACTTCAAAGAAGGTCTCTCCAATAATCTTTAAATCTCTCTCCTGACCTGAGCACAGCACGGCTGCTGGGTTTAATTCAGATTCCAGTTCTCGCTCAGGTTGCTGCTGACACACTCACGAGCCCCCATCACGAGATGTTTTCTATCTCTCTGCTCTCCCCCCACTCCTCAAGCATCTCAGGGTGATGCAGGTGGGATGGGACCATGAGGAGGTGTTCATCTAGTGCAACCCCCTGCTCCGAGCAGGGTCAGGGCTGGGATCAGACCCAGCATCTCCATGGATGGAGAACCAGGGAGGATAAAACCTCCATCCTGCCAAGCTGGAACTTGTGGGCTGGGATAAAAACAGCTGCTTGCAGGGCAGAGAAACCAGGATACGGCTGCAGGCCAGGGGGAAATATCCCAGGGAAGGAAATATGCCCAGGGAACTGATGGTTTTCCCCATTTCCTCTTGACAAGGCCAGGTGCTGCCAGGTCCCTTTCCAGGACAACCCATGACAATAAAATGTCTCATTTTGGTCACCTTTTACCAAATCTTGCTCATCATGGGAATATATGAAACACACAAAAACTGAGATGCACTCTGGAGAGCCAAGTACAGTGGATGACATCAATGGCAAAGCAGAAGTGCCAGACACTGCACACAGCAGCAGGGAACATGCTGAAAGGACAGATATTCAGATGCCTTCTGTGCTGCACACACCTCTGCCATCCATGGAGGCAGGGGAGTGTCCTGGCTGCACAGGCTACGGCCACAGCATGAGATATGTTAGAGCCCAGCAAAGCTGATTTGCAAGGGAAACCCCCAGGAGAGGGCTGGGCAGCGTTTCTATCCTGCCTCATGCTGCTCGTTGGAGGCAGAGCTCATTGCAACTGGTCTGATGGCAGCAGAGGAAACTGCAAACGGGAAAACTGCTAAAAATTAGGAATGTCCCAAACTGGGTCTTTTGGACTCAAAGTCTGACCGTAGTCACTTGACTCTTCACAGTCTGTTTCCAATGGGAATCAAAATAAGCAGCAAAGGAAAGAGCAAAAACTGCTCAGGGGATAATTTTGGATCCTTGGTAAGCCAGACAGCTGCCTGTGACTGGTGTCCACCTTTGCCAGCCCCCTGGGACCTACCAGGTGAACCTGGGCGTTACCAGCATCTCAAGCAACAACTTGCTATTAAACATAGGCAGGCCAAAGGGTTTGGGCACATCCTGGACTTCCCAAATCACTGCCACTCAGGCTGCAGGCAAGGCAGGGAGGTAGGACCCCTTCCCTCTCTCCAGCTCCACTGCCCCAGCCAAAACCCAGCCATTGCTCTCAGCTGGAGAAGTCCAGCCCCTCTCCTCAATGCCAGGCTACCATGTAAGTGATTTGTCCTCATAAAAACATGGGTACACGAGTAAGATTTACCACAAGCCACTGGAATAGCCACCAATGTATCTGCTGCCTACCAGTCCTCATCACATAGGAGCAGGACTGCCTAGAGCCTGCCATGTACAGAGACATGTTCTGAAGCCCACATGATTCCTGGTTTCCTCCACTGCTGGAGCCTCCATTGATACGGTCGTGCTCATTTTTAATTAAAAAGCAGAAGAAAAGCATTTGTCTCCACCAGCACATGTCCTTCAGAGCAAGCAGTGGCACATTCGCTCTGCAGCTTTCCAAGATGGCATCATGAGTAGGGAAGGAGCAGCTGAGAGCAGCCAGAGGAGCGAGGACCTGAGCAGAACATCAGCCAGGATCCAGCCTCGGATGGGTGCCAGCTCTGAGGACCTCTGAGGATGCCATGGGTTACTTCTGTGGCTCCCTCCTTTGAGACCTTTCAGGAGCAGGGAGCTTCTCAACACAGTTTTTAAAAAAAACGTGAGAGCAAAGAGGTGTTGGAACAGGAAAGCTCCATCTAAACCCTTCCTGGGGAGATCAGGTAGCATGTAATCTCCACTCACAATAATAATTACACAGCTTTGCTTGGTTTAAGCCTCTGTTGCCTCCCCTTACCCAGACACACTGGAGCATGGCTCCGCTCATCCGACAGGCAGTAACGAGCGAGCGTCCCCTCCCCATTTTCTTGTCGATTCAGACCAGTGCCTGCAATTTGTTAACATCTCTCCTCTCCTCTGATTTAAATGTCGGGCATGGCAGGCCTCTGTCTAACAATAATACAGGGATTTCAGGGGTATTTATGAGAGGCTTAAAACTTAATCCTACATGAGCAAGGTAAGCCCGCTCTTGGCCTAAAACGTGGCTGGAAAATCTGGTGCCATTGCTACAGCAGGAGAAAAGAGGCACTGATGGCAGTGAGCACCCTTTGAGTGAGGACAGGCAACCACCAGCACTGCCCAGCCAACTCCTGCAGCTGGGTTAGGGGACGCAGCAGTGAACTTGGGAACTGAATCATGGAATCACAGAATAGTTTGGGTTGGAAGGGACCTTTAAAGGTCCTCTAGTCCACCCCTCCTGCAGTGGGGTGTAGGGAGTGAGTAGGGACACCTTCCACTAGACCAGGTTGCTCAGAGCCCTGTCCAGCCTGACCTTGAAAGTTTCCAGGGATGGGGCTTTTACCACCAATCTGGGCAACCTGTGTCAGTGTCTTACCACCCTTATTGTAAATAATGTCTTCCTTATATCTAGTCTGAATATACACTCTTTTAGTTTAAAACCATTTCCCCTTGTCTTCTTGCTACAGGTTCTATTAAAAAGTCTGTCCCCAGTTTTCTTATAGGCCCCTTCAAGTACTGAAAAGCTGCAGTAAGGTCTCCCTGGAGCCTTCTCTTCTCCAGGCTGAACAACCTCAACTCTCTCAGTCTTTCTTCACAGAAGTGTTCTACCCCTCTGATCATTTTTGTGGCCCTTCTCTAGACCTGCTCCAATAGGTCTATGCCACTAGTTGGGGGCATTTCCCTCACAGGCCTTGGTGTCCTTCCATCTGCTTGCAAGACTGAGGGTTTTTGCCCCATTTCTCCCCATGGCAATATGCTCTGCAGGATCTCTGCTTTGGCCAAGGCTGGGAGGGAAAATGAGTCCCAGCACGGATAGCTGGGGGTAACTCCTGGGCCACCTCACAGGGGAAAAAACCTTCAGTTTACTGGGGAAAAAAAAAAGAGTGATTTTGGCCACTTTGCAGGCTGCCAGCCCACAGCCCCTTGCACCACTTGGGCCTCATGTCCCCAGGGGCAAAAGCAAACATCAGTGTATCTCGGCACTGGGAAGATGTCCATGCATGTTTTCATCTTGAGAAATGTGGCCGCAAGGACAACACTGCGGAGAGGACACATCATGCTGGGAGCTCAGCACACAGATCAGCGACTTGCATTAACCCTCCTCTCTTATCAGCACTATCTCAGTTACACCCATGAACCTAAAGCCCTTCATCACCCCAGGGGTGACACTGCTTCACCCGCAAAGCAACCTCTGCACCACCTGAAGCTGTCACAGGCTGCGCCGTGGGGCACAGCTTCCCCCGTGGCACCTTCCATTTGTCCCATCCTCCGGGAAGAGCTGGTGGGAGGACAAAAACAATGTCCAAGCCTACTTCATGGCAGCAAACTGGAAAGCCAAGGCTTTTGGGCAGGTTGTAATCAGGCCCCCAGACATCAGCAGAGAAGAGCAGGGTCATGAGAGGTGGTGACCAGAGCAGCCCCTCACTGCTGCAACACCAGCCTCAGTGGCCATGGAGCTCCATGTGGCCCCACTTGTGCTGGCATGGAGGAGTGTGGGGACACGTCCTCCAGCCTGAATGGGCTTGGGAGGAAGAGCTATGCATTTTGGAGACTGCAGACCTCACTGGTCACCCTTGCTTCCCCAAGGAACAGATGCATTTCTGTGACACCCCAAATACCACTTGTCATCCCATGAGAGCTGTGTCCCTCCCTGCATCTCCCCACCCCGGCACAGAAGAGAAGGGGCTCAGCCCCTGATCACAACATGGACAGGTCTCTTACTTTCTTCTTGCTGCAGTAGATCTGCCACTTCTTCTCTGCTGGCAGCGCAAACATGGCCTCTCTGTGCTTGTCCGTGAGGTCAAGTTCATCCTGGAAAGGGGAAAAAAAACCCACAAAACATGCAACATGAGTACACAAACGGGTGATGGCACAGACACAACCCCCCAGACAAGCAGCATGAAGCAATGTGGGGCCACACCACAGTGCAGAGGTGGTCTCACACCACCGCCCGTGTCAGGGCACTGATGGTAATTCTCGTCCTGCTGTTGCTGACCTTCCCCTGACTCCAGAGCTACAGCCAGCTGCTGGGAGGATGGGGCTGCAAACCTCCCTGCTTCATTCCTCCCAGACATTGCCTTCACTGCTTTTAAAGGCAGCAAACATTTTAGAAAGGACATCCATGAAGCCCTTACAGCTGCCCACAAGATAGCCTAGCACAGAGGATCGAGAGCTCCAGGTGACAGACCGCCTCCAAGACACGTACAATGAAGAACAATTCAAACAGGACCTTTCTTTTTACCACCACAGGTAACTGCTTCATTGAGCACCCCAAGTGGTGCAGCTCATTTCCATCACTGACATCCTCATATCACTGAAAACTGGGGGGTTTTTTTGGCTTTTGGTTTGTTTTCCTATAACTAAAAATAGAAAGCTCTTTTCCTAATATCTTCAGCTCATGAAGAGATACATCCTCTCCATCCAAACAGGACTACGTATTGCCTGGTACAGATAAAGCTGTTTACTGTCTGCAACTTTATTGGTTTATCTGATGTTATTTTAAAGGACACATCCATTTTCGACTTGGAGGCTCGGTTAGCAGCATGCCCTCCACCAAGATGCCCTAGTATTATCAAAGCCTCGTTGCTTCCTGGTGCTAGATGTAGGTCAAAGCTTTTATCAGGGAACTAAATAAAACATTCAGGCAGAGCTGGGAGGCTTGTTGCTAAAGCCAACATTGATCTTACAACCACGGATGCCTCTTAAAATCATCACCACTGATGACAATTCTCATGCTGGAGGGTTGTTGGTGCTGCAGTGGGAGTGCTGGAGATGCTGCAGAAGGTCACAGGAGAGCCCTGCTGTGGCCTCCAGCCAGCTCATCTCACCCAGCCAGTGGATTTAATGAAGAGAATCCCCATTAAAAATTATACACTTAATTCCAGCAACTAAAAAAAGAAGAAAAAAAAAAGATACCACATGGAAACCCATTAAAGTTTCCCTGCCTGAATAATAATAACGCTTATCAACTAAAGCTGGTAGCCCCTGGTGAAGCCTGAGCAAGATGCCTTTGGGAAAAATGGGTCCCTGCATCAGTGAGCCTGCAGACCACAAAGAAATTTAACTGGTCTAATTAAAGCTCATATTGCACCCAATAGCCAAGGAAGGGAGCCTTCAGCTGTCTTGTAACTCAAACCCAAGGGCCCTCCTGCACAACACGCAGTGACACAGGCAGTCCTGAACATCTCAGAAAGGCTTATACATCCACTTCAAGTATTGATTTCACTTCTTGATGAAATTACTGCTCAGAAGGAAAGGTGACATGGAGCTTCTTCCATTACCTACACATGTAGAAGCTTCCCCTCTTCTTTGACTTCCCCCCCGCCCCGTATCAACTGACTCCTCAAACCACTGTGCTGCACAGAGCTGATGCTGGTGGAGCTTTGTAAGCAGACTTGCAAGACACCCTTACAACAGAAATAAATGTTCCAACATGACAGAAACTTGGAAAAAAGTCAGGACTGAGAAAGCCTGAGCCCAATCTGAGACACCTCTCATCCTCCTGCACCCAGAGAGGAGAACCTGGCTTAGGGACTCCTCCAACGAGTGCTGCTTTCAAACCCCCCCATGTCCTCACAATCTGGGAGGGATTCATACCCAGCAACCAATTTCCTCCTTCCAAGCCTTGGGCAAGTCTTGTCACCCTTCCATGCCTCAAAACAAAAACTGCACTCCATGTCGTTCTCCACTGTATCTCCTCAGGCTATGAGATGGGCAGACACCCAAGCTCTGCTTCAGCCTCAATTCTGCATGTCTAAAGGTGGCCAACAGGATGACATAGGGATCCAGCTGAAATTCAGGTCACTGGAAAAGTACATCTGGGAGTGTGGGAGAGGATGAGGGTCCCCTGATGGATATTTACCTCTGTGGTGGGGGTTTGAGTGAGCGCAGAAAAGGGCTTCCACTATGGCCTTCACTTCCCTGCCACGTGAATCTGGGATTCAGACATGAAAGCACCAGCCATGCACATCTGTACTTATGTCCTTAGAAAAATATTTATTGAAACTTTCAAAATACCCATACCCTAAAAATACATCTTGTGCAAACACAAAGATCTATTAACCAAGAAAAAAAAATCTAAACTGAGCTGAAGCCTAAGAGGGAGCAAGAAGAAATAAACCAGATCATATTAGGTGCTGGTACGTGACAACGTGTAAACACACCCAAAAAAGGTGCAGAAAGGCTTCTGAGCCCCACACAGCACGTTTCATTGTGCCCCAGCTCTACCACGTTCAGTCATCGCAGCCCTGTATCACTCAGCAACACCGACCTAAGGATATCTTGCAGGATGCTTGGGAGTGGTGTTTAAATAAATACTCTGTGGCACCCAGTGAATATGAACATCCTCATAACCAAACAGTGACTAACGACTGTTATTCCGAGCTGTAACAGAGACTTAACCGTGAAGAGTCAGGTCCACACTGGGTTTATGTGCATGGGGATTCCTGCACCCACCTCCAACCCTTCGCTTACGCTCACTGAGGGCATCTCAGTACTCCTTGGCCCCAAGCAGGCTCTTCAGAAACTGTCCTTCAAATTCCAAAAGATCAAGACAGGACAGGAACACCAGTCATTTTCCAGGCGGTCACAGACCACTGTGCAAACACAGCTCTGACAAAGCCTTTAGCAACTGCACAGCAGAGTCACAGCCTGGCAGAGAAGCCGTGCACAACCTCAAACCCATATGCGCCTTCAATTAATAATCACGAGCTCGATAATTAGGTGATTCTAACTGGCAATTAATTTCATAGGTCATTTGCAAGCCATGCACTCCCGTTACAGCGTGCGATGTTGGCGGCTGTTGAAGAGCGAGAAGGTAACTGGTGGGCCGGTGTCCATCCCCCCTGCAGCCCTCACCCCTCACTTCAGCCTCACCTTTCACAGCTCTGCCTCTTCCACCTGGCTGCTTCTCATGGCAAGATCTGCCAGCTTTGCTATTTTACATATTTTTTTGGAACTGGGTCAAAGGCACGTAGAAGAACAGCCTCACTTTGCTACCAAAAGGAAGTCTCTGCCCAGAGTGTTTTTACTGGAAAGAGATATGCTACTCTTAAATATTTATCCCATACAGTTAAACTATTCACCTTTAGATCAGGAAACATGTTTCCACATTCAATCTTCATCTGAATATGATTTAAAAAAACCCCTCATGGGTAGATTTGATTCAGTGTGCATTTGCTATTTCTAGGAAGCAAAATACTTCCGTGCAGCTTGCTTTGCTGATGGCTCTCTGCTCAAGCCAAGCAAACCTCCCCCTCTCTCTGAGCATGGCACGAGCTCTAGTGAAGGTGATCCCATACCTTTCTCCCAAAGCTACCTTAGAAACACATGGCTCAGCTCAGCTCAGCACACTGTGAGCACGATCCCACGGGCCAAACAAGTTTTTATCAAGTGATCAATACCTTTCCCTTGGAGGACACACAGCGGTGCTCAGGGTGGGATGTTCCCATGGTCTACACCTCCCCAAGCTGGCAATGGGGTGGTATGAGGAGCCCAGGCCACCAGAGGTCCTCTGGTCTAACCCCCTGATCAAGCAAGGACACCTAGAGCCATTGCTCAGGGCCATGGACAGATGGCTTTTGAATATCTCCAAGGAAGGAGACTCCACCACCTCTCTGGTTTACAGCCCCCATAGTCTCCAACCACCTCCTGAAGGCAAAGCCAGATCAAGCAGAAAACTGAGGCACTGCTGCTGGAAGAAATGTTTGTCCCACCCAGCAGAAAAGGCATCAAGTCCAGCTCCAGACTCACAGCTCAGTCCTTGGTGCAAGCTCCTGTCCCTGCCACTTCACCCATGCCATGGTGGATGTTTTAATGAGAGGGCTGAGAGCCACAGGCTTTGATGAGGGCAAGAGCAGGAAGCCAGCAGGATGCTGCAAATCTCTTGACTTCAGAAATGACCTCCAGGATGGTCTCTCAGAGCTGGGTGAGCCTGAGCGCTGCCCGCCCATGGCCACAACATCCCATCATGACCATCACAGCTTCTTCCCCTACATCCCATGGGCCACCAAACATTCTGCAAGAAGTAGCTGGGGAGTAGAGATTAAGGGACAATTCCATATACATGGGTCTGCCCCTCAAAATATCTTCAGAGGTTGTAGGAAAAAAGACATCTAATGCATCTTTCTGGCTGATAAATTGTGTAACCATAGCATGTGGAGGAGATGGGGGGAAAATAAGGAGGACATCCATTGCTGTAATTGAAATAAAAATTAATTAAAATTTGCTGTCTTTTTCTGGGTTTATATGTAAATATATATGTGTACTTATATATATACACACATATATATAGAAAGGCATCATGGGATCAGTAAGTAACCAACATAATAAAGAGTAAGTGAATTTCCTCCTGATGGATGGATGCAGAGAGTTTAGAAGCTTCTGTAAGGACACCAGTGAGACTATAGCACATAAAGGCAAGATCTGCTGCATCCTCAAGTAAAGCATGAGAGATCCAAGACTGCTCAAAGAAAGAAAGAAAAAGAAGGAAAGAAAGAAAAAGAAGGAAAGAAAGAAAGACAGAATCAAGTGGGAACTTTTTGGCAACATTTGGCATTAGCTAGTACAGCATGGAAATTAAAAAAAAAAAAAAAGGCCTGTTGAAATCTGCATCAGCTTCCTTTCTCAGGGGTCATATCACTTTTTCACTCTCTTCCAGGCATTCTTCTCCAAGTTCATCAATTTGATTTATCCCAGAACGCTGCAGTGTCAAGGGAAACAGCAATCAGCATTTTTCCCCCTGAACCTCATCTAATCTTCTTCCGCTGAGCAAAGTCACTGCTGGCTCGGCCAGCTGGGCAGCTGCCTGCCCGCTGCTGCCAGCCCTGCCTGCGATCTGCATCGTGATCTTACCTCCTTATTCACTTTTTCATTTGTTTCCCTAAAGAAACAGACTTATTAATCAGTGCAAACAACAACCGCCTTGAAATGCATCCTGCACCGCAGGCGGAGCTCCTCTCTCTGCAGCATTTATGTAGGCGATTACAATCCTCAGCATATGCATAGTTCTATTTTTTTTTAAATAGGAAGGTAGTGAATGAAGTATTTTATTTTTAGTATGAATAATAAAAATACTTCCTCCCTAGCACATATCTTTTCAGCCATAGTACCCTGAGAACTTAAAAACAATCCCCCAGAAAACCAACACCAGCCAATATTATCACTGCATATTTTTAATTTACTAATGACAACATGCAGCTGGAATTACACAACATGAATAAAAATCAACTACTTATATTTCTTAATGCATAAGCATATAGAAGATTTTTACTAATCTTGCCCTTATCATGTAATTAATTTTTTGAATAAAGGAAATTGCCTACAGCAAAGGAATGAGAAGCAGCAACAAGGAATCATGTGTAAGCACTCTGAAGCACTTACACCTAGTCAGCCTCTTCCCACGTTTAATTTTTAGTCCCAGACTGGAAGAGGAAAGACCCCAATCCACCCTGCTCTGCAGCTTTCAGTTACTGACCTTAACACACTGGACAAACATGAATAAAATATGTATTCCTTTCTTCTTCTGCAGGAGAGATTATGGCCATCAATAGCTGATTTAGCTCTTCAATAAACTCTAGCTGCAGCTGGTTCATGTTCCCATCAGTTCAAAACACCTAACTGAGGCAGACAGCACATGTTGCTTTAATATTATTTCATTGAATTAATTATTTTAATCGGCCAAAGGTTTTAAAGGTGTTCATATTTCAATGCTAATGTCTTTTAAAAGAGAAATATCCACTTAGGTTTCTCAATCTTTTTGGTTGTCATATATATCTATAACCACATATATACATTCTTATTATTTATTGAGCTTGGCCTTCCGTGACCTTTTCACCGACATCATGTGGAAAACCTTTCTCCTGTTTTAATTAACACAGGGTACTTTTACAGCCTGAGTTATTGATCTACATGGTTTTACCCTGAAGAGCACTCTCAGATCTAGCAACCCTGCAGGTGGATCACCAGCGAGCTTTTTCCACACCACTGTACATAAACTCTGAAAACAAAACAAAACAAAAAGATGTATTGGCCCATTATTTACTACTGTGATTGCTAAAATGGATTAAATTCAAGTCAACCACAGTTGGGCATGACTGCCCTTTGGTGGGTGCACCTTGTACCATAACAAAGCACAGAGTTGGCAAATAAATAAGAAGCTGGTTGCGGATGTGGATTTTCCACCTATTTATGGACCCAAAGAAGCAGCTCCCTTTTCAATCAGTTTTTAGATGCCACCTTTGCTGCTGGTATCCCTGAGAGGTTCTGAAGTTGGAAGTCAAACCAATGGGTCAAGTGTGGCTTCAGACAACCCCTGCCTGATGTGGACGCTCACTTAGGAAAGCTGTGCATGGGTGGTCCAGGCCTGAACTGTTCCAATGGTTCTCCAGCTAAGACCCTAGGAAGGGCAGTGAAAAAGGAATGGATGGGAATTAGTGGCTACAAAGCCCCACACCAATGTGACCCTGAAAGCTTCCCAAGATTTATTGCTCTGCGTGTGGGACCCTAAGGATGTGGCTGAGGGTAGCAGGAGCCAGCTACAGCCTAATGCTGATGGCAATGTAAGATGGAAGTGGGCTCCTTGCATACCTGTGGCTTGGGTGGGACAAGTGGTCCTCATTTCTCCACAACCACGGCTTGGGTCACATCCAATGATCATTTTTAAGATCATTTTTAAGAACTCAAGCAGGTGCAAAGCAGAGAGTCACCCTGCAAGGAAGCAATTTCTCACTGAGGTTTGACATCCAGCAAGATGCCTAGTGCAAGCAGGCATCAGATGGGCCTTTAGATGTTAACAACAGTTGGGGAAGGGAAGCAGATCCCTGTAAATAACAGTATTGATTTGAACACCAGAGTTGATGGGAATTAGGACCACCAGGTGCTCAGGCAAGATCCTGCCTGCAGGGCTGCAGAAAGCCTTGGCTGCCAAAAGCCAACCTCGGTGATGCTTGCACACCAGGGAACACCCAGACTCTAACGGCGACAGGTACTACAGCAGTATGAACAGCCTTCATTCCCACCTGCCAACGGATACGAGGCAGGCATGGGCTTTTCCCAGCAGAAATGCTTCCTGCTGAGGTTGGTGATGAAGCACAACCCATGTGCTGCTCAATCCTGTCCATAACTCCAGCAACACCACCCAACCACGGAGCAATTAGGAAAGAGACCACTGCTGGAGCAGATGCCCCTTCCAATGAAACCGGTACCCTCTGTGGTGACCTGTGCCAGAAACACTTGGAGCTGGTGCAAGCCAAAAACCTCAATACCCCAATTAAGTTCACTGATGTGTTACTGAATGAGCTGCCCAGGCATCTCCCAGGGATGTGGCCTCCTCTTTTACGAAGTGCAAAGTGGAAAGCATTTAGCAGGTAGACCATATAATTTTTACACTTCAGCTGTACTTCTCCTGGAAACAAAGAGGTTTCTTATGTGCTCTCTGCCTTCAGCTGGGGTTCACATTGTGCTATAACATGGCTTCTTTGTAAAACTATGGGTTGGGAACAGCATGGTTTTTGGGCAAGCCCCCATGCTAGTTTGTAGCTGTAACAGATATTGCAATTACATGAATGCTTCAGCTGAAATATAGTGTTCCTTGGTGGATTACTTCATTCAGGCCTGTGGAACGTGTGTAGGCAGAAAATCCTTATTTTCTCGACAAGTAGGTGTGCAACTTCTGTTATCAGACACTGACCCACCAAAACATACGTTGAAGAGATTATCTGTGAGGGTGTAATGCCACGAGGTGACTAAAACAAGTGCTGTGAGCAGCGGGCTGGGATGAGAGCGTGGCAGGTCCAGGATGTTTGCATCTAAAGAGCAGAACTTGGGCAGCCTGGTGAGAGTGTCCACTTTTTTTCTGCAAAATTAATTTAAAAGTGGATGTAACTGAAATCACTTGGTTTTCTCCCTTAAAAGTGATTCATAAGCTCAAGGGAGCTTGGTCTTGGGAGGTCGTGGTGGGACAGAGTCAGGAAGCCTGTGCTGCGTGTCTGGCCATGGAGAGACTCTGCAGAAAGTGGTGTTTTGTCCAGGACACAAGGGCCATTGCAATCGTATTTTTTCTGGGTACCAACTGCATGTTTTTCTTTGCAGGTATTGCAGAAAATGGCTTCACCCACTGTTCAGTGTTTCTCAAAATCCTGAAGTCCTCAATGCTGCAAAGATCAGGCAGTAAAAAATGACAGCTGACCTGCAAGCATGAAATGCAAAGCTTGGCTTTGCAGCTGATCCCTCAGCTGTTACTTAAAAGCCATGTTGTTTTGCAAGGCCCAAATCCTCATGCTTTCTCCTTACTGGATTAGAAACTGGAGGAAAAAAACATTACTTAAGTTCCAAGGTAAAACTGGATATCACCAGCAATGAGCTCCCAGCCCAGCGCTGCCGTTAATGTTTAACAGCACTCACACTGACCACACCACTGCCTTCTCCTTGCATTGGGGTTGTCCTCAGCTCCCCATTCAAGCAGCATATAAAATAGCAATCATCCCAGCATGCTGAGAGGGCAGGAAGGCACAGCTCTGCAGGACAGTTACACATGGAACATCTTACCCAAGCACCCCACATTGTGAGCCACAGACCAATCGCCCACCATGAAGCATTTCAAAGGCGACACAGAATTAATCTCAATGACAGGGGATGCTATCTCCTAACAGATAGCATCCAAAGAGCAGCTCTGATGAAATGCATTAGTTGCCCCAATTACAGCAAAAACAAACGCTGTGATAAATCAAGTAAGTTGCCAGAGACCTTTTTTTTCGTTCATTAGGCTTCTGAGTTTCCACTACTTCATAAAGCAGCAGGGAGGGATGGAGCAGCCTTCCACATCATGGGAGGGGAAGGCATAAAGCCCAGCACTTTGGAGACCGTGTATGAACATCTCCACTCCAGCAGATCCCAGTGAAGTCAGTCACTAACACTGTGCAACATCGGTGGGCCAGGGTCTGCACCCATCCTGAGCCCGAGGGACTGGGGACACTGCACAGCCACCAGCCACCCACCTCCCAGTGCCACCTCCCCAGGTCTCTCAGACCTGCTGGCTGCTGGAATCTGGGTGGAGGGACTCGGGGAAGGTTACCTGCTCTGGTTTCATATGCTAAAAATGGGCTGCTGCACGTTACCGGTGGGTCGCAGGGCTAGACGGAGGCTGCTCTAATTTCTTCTGCATCGCTAAAGCAAAGTCGGAGGTGAGAAGTCTGAGAAGCTCCACTGGGAGCAGTAACTGGAATTTCCTCAAAGCCCAGGTTATTTGGGAGGACAAGCCTTGAGAGGTAGCTGGGGCAGATTTTTCCATAGCAGAATTCTTCTTTCTGGCTTTGGGTAGCTTCTCTTGAGTTGTGTTAAGTGAGTACTTTTTAAATAAATAAATGGTTATTGAGAGGATATGTTGCTTCCCTGTGCTAAAAAGCATTAAAAAAAGCAGACAAGGGTGAACTGCAATCTCAGCCAGCCTTCACCTCAGATATTCAATAGTATGGCAGAAACATTTGAACTCCACAAACAGCATTTGATCCCATCTCCAACATGTCTTGAAAAGAACTGCATTCCATACTAACATCCCGTCCTGGAGTCTTTCATTTATATTACTGTTAGGCCACCCAGTTGCAGGGTTGCTGCTCTCAGTGTACTTCTTCTCAAAAAGATTTGCTTTTTAAAATTGGTCCATATTACTGAAAACCTTCAGCTGTTGAAGAATCCCTTACTTGGAGAGTGGTGCACCAGGGAGGGCTGATGGGTTAGCTAGCTTCGCAAACTGCCGTTACCTGTGGCAAGCCAAGAGCTGTTCCGGAGGACCAGTGGGAATTCCAGTAGGAATGATTTCCTCATATTTGAGGCCATTTTGTGGCGCTTTTTTTGGATTCTATTTAGGGTCATGGCTTAGAGGTGGACTTGGCAGTGTTAGGTTTCTGGTTGTACTTGATGATCTTAAAGGTCTTTTCCAACCGAAACAATTCTATGATGGCTCTCAGCCCATCCCTCCACCAGTGGGGATGCAGGCTGGGAGTGAGGTGTGGGACCAGGGAGGGCAGCACTGTGTGCTCCAGCAAAGCCACATGGGACCTGGCTGCTCCTCCAAGCACCCAGGCAGGTCTGAGGAGCTGCTGGAGCATCACTCTCGTACTGCTGGGACAGAGATGCTGCTGTGACTCATTCCACCAGGAAGAGAGCCAGCGAGGGGTCCTGGGGCTCCCGCTGCCCTCTCAGATCAAACCGTTCAGTCCCCCCGTGCCTCCATCCCCCCAGCCCGGCACACATCCCGTGGGGCCGATGCACACCACCACACACAGAGCGTTTCATTACAAACCTCAGAGTGACAAGGAGTGTTAAGCAGATATAAAGGACATCAGTCATTTACCCATCTGGTGGAAAGTCTAGTTGCTGGCAGAAAATAGAGAGGATTGTTAAGGCAAGATCTACCATATGGCACCATTATGTGAAGCTTTGCAAGTGCTTTCTCTGAGCGTGCAAGCAAGATTTCAGCCTTTGAAGAAACGCTGTATTGTTAGCCTGGATACGCAGGGACCTCTTGAAAGAAGCTGTGGCAGATGGCACAGCTTTGTTCTCTTGGTTCACAGGCAGTTTGTGCAGCCCCAGATATTCCCCCTCGCTGGGGTTGAGCAGCCCCACAGCACAGCGATCCTCCTCCTGATGTGTCCTACGGGAGGACCAATGGCTCCTGAAACCCTTTAAACCCGATGGCTGTTGCCTGGCAGGTACCACAGCACTCACTGCACGAGCCCCGAGAAGCAAACACCGCCGACCCGAGCCGGCAGGACACACCGATGTTGATGCAAAGAGAGCTGCACAAAATCACAAAGCCTTGTTCCAGCCAAGGGAGCTGCAAATCAGTAAATCTGGCTGAAATATCTCACTTTTGTTTGTGCCTCTCTGTCAGCACCTGCTCCTCCCTGGGTGGCTGAGCCTGGCCGGAGCCCCAACAGGACAGTGGACAAAGAAAAGCCTTTCAGATGGGGCCGGTGCCTGCTTGAGCGACATCCCAACAATACCCTGATGAAAAACCATTCAGCCCAGGCAGGGGGGAAAGGAAGGGAAAGGGAAAACGTTCCTCTGGGAGGAAGCAGTGATCAGTCATTGACCACAGCAACATCTGCATCTGCCCTGAGCCAAGGAAAAGCCCCCCTGCCTGCTGTGTGCTGCTGGCTGGGACAGGGAGCATCGCCCCTGCAGCCTGGGATGGACATGGGACATTTCTAACAGGCTAATTGCTCCTGTTTGTGCTCAGGCAGAAACAAAAAAACTCACTATCCCCTGTTTCCATCCCTTGTTTCACTGTTATTCGTCCTGAGAAACACCTGCACGGCCACAGAATAAAACCCTAACTATTTAACTATTCTATTTAACTCTTCTAGTTAAAATCCAAAGTGTCCATCTAACATAAAGCAGGCCATAAAACAGACACTGGGAGAGCAGACTGAGCCTTTAGCTGACCTGGGAGTCACAGCTGCTCCACGTCCCTCTGCAGCTCAGGCCCTTGTCCTCTGCTGCTGGCACGGGACAATCACCAATTTCTCACACTACAGATGTTTCCTGACTCAGATGAACAGGCACACTTAAAAACACCCAAAGCCCAGAGAATATTTTGTAGGATGGCTCCAAAAAGAAAGAGTTTTTGCCCTTTGATGTATGCAGCAGGCTGGGATCTGAAGAGCAGAGACCCTGCTGGGTTGTTGGTCTTTGTGAGAAGATTGTCCACCCTGGTGACCAAACCTACTGCTGCAATGTCCCCAAAGACACTGCCCATCCCAGGTCTGAAATCTTACACCCCTGCCACTCCAAGTCGCTAATGGGAACAAATGGGGCAGAAAAGTCACTATTAAGCTGCAAGAGTAGAGCTGGCCAAGGACCAACCTGGGCTGGCAAAGCCTCTAGAGCCCCTCCAACCCCTTTGACTTCCCTCAACCCCGCTGACTGAGACAACCAAGGACCCTGGAGGGAGCCTTGGTCCCACAGAGTGGGCACAAGCCATCCTGCCCTGGACAGTCAAGTGTGACAGGCCGGGTGGTGTTGGGCTCTCACAGGCGTAAAAATCAGCCCAGCGCCTCTGAGTGCTTTCTCTGTCTCTCTTCCAAATGTTACACAGTGGGTTTATACAGAAACAGTGGGACATTTTCCAAACCATTTAACTAATGCTGAAATGTAATACCCGACACCAACAGGTTACTGAGAGCAAGAAGGAGCTGTTGTAATGGAGGATGGGGGGATTGCATCTTCACTCCCCTGAATGGGAATCTGCCCTCTGGCACCAGCAGGGCACAGCTTGGCCCACCCCTCCCTCCCACCCGGCTCTGGCTTGGGTTAAGATCTGCCTGATGGGTTTTTTGGGGAGTCAGGGGGTTGCAGTTGCTTGCATGGGAACATGGTGGGCACCCACTGTTCCCCATCCCTAAATGACTTCAGTCTCTGGGGAGCCAGCACAGCTCCTGCTGCCAGCATGTCCTGGAGCAGCAGTTGCCTCCAAGCTTTCTTCTCCTCCTCAGTTGGGGGAAAAAAGCAAAATCTCATCAGCAAGGAGCAAGGGAAGGAGGGTAGAAGGACCACACCAAGGCACACCCTGGGCCTCGATGGTCTCTGTGAGCACTGGTGGGCTCCTGTCTCGCTGCACACACAGTGGCGTAGCCTCTGCACAAAGCATCTGGCTGAATTTGGGGGAGATGCATTGAAAATCCTGGGCTGAGACAAAGTGCTGCAGAGTTGGTGGGGCTCCAGCATGTGAACCTCCATAGATGCCTCCTTCATCCTGGCTGGAGATGCCAAGATCACAGAATCACACCGAATCACAGAATGGTGGGGTTGGAAGGGACCTCAGGAGATCATCCAGTCCAACCCCCCTGCCAAAGCAGGTTCCCTACACCAGGTTGCACAGGAAAGTGTCCAGGTGGGTTTGAACATCTCCAGAGATGGAGACTCCACACCCTCTCTGGGCTGCTTATTCCAGTGCTCCATCACCCTCATGATGTAGCGCAACAAGCCCTTACACCACCTTAGACTGGGGCATGGGGGAAGTTTTCCATGGGAAAGAATTTCCTCAGGAAAAACTAATTTGGTCAAGTTATCAGGGGAGAAAAACATGGAACAGAGGCAGTCACCCCACTTGAACAAACCAAACCCGACCAGCAGCGTTTTGCAGGAAGAGGTCCTGCCACAGGGACACCTCATCCCCACCGTCCTGTTTCGGGTGTCCCAGTTTGCCATACATCTCATCCTGCCCACGGAGAAGAACAACTGGGCAAAACCAGCTCTCATGATAGAACCTGGAGCTCTCCTCTACCAAGTCACCTAGCTCACCAAAACCATGCTGCCTGGCATCTCATGGGACACGCTATACCTCTAGGTGTGACCGACCAGCATCATGACTCCCAGCTCTCTCTATGCATCAAAGCCCTGTAGAGAAACTCCATTTCACTGCTGAATCAACTCAAAGCGGAGCACTCTGCATCCATCCAACAAAGCACACCAAAATTGTTTTGCTTAGAAGAAATTAAAGCTTTTTTTAGCTGTCAATTTTATTTTTTTGATCCATGTTTTTCAGAGTTTCAGTACCAAGGGACAAAGAAGCAATATCCTGACTCTCCAAATCTCAGTTTAGCTCACACCCAAGGATTTCTGCGAAGCAGAGTGCCCAGCAAGTGCCATCACTTTGCACCTATGGGAGACAACCTGCTTTACCGGCTTGGACACCCTTGCATCACCTCGGAGGTGCACAAAGCCAGACCAGCCCCCGAGCTCTACTCTAAGAAATCAAGGCTTTCCAATGAGAAAGAGAAACCACCTCAAACTGGCAGGACTTCACAGAGGAGCAGAGCTCGAGGTTCCGTGCAAAACCGCTCCCAACAGCACCTCCTGATGCTTCCTTCACACCACAGCTTCCCTGAAAACTCAAAACCAAGCCTGGGGAAACTAGAAACAAGGAAACAAACAAAAAAAAAAGGTGGTGGGGGGAGAAAAATGAAAAGTATCCTACTTACCACCAGCTCGGTGAACATGACGTCCAGCTCCTCCACCGGCGGCATGGGCAGCGCGGGCTCCATGGTCTGCAGGGCGAAGCTGCTGTCATTGCGCAGCCGGTACGTGATTTCAGGGTGGTCGCTGCTGCGAAAGCAGCAGAAGATGAAGGAGATCCCCCGACTGCTCCTCTTCCTTGGAGCCATGGCCAAAATCCTCTGCGACCCTCCCTCCTGGGCACTAGATCCTGAGGGAAAGAGAAAAGAGGAGGCTCGAGCATCCGCCCCACAGCGCTGCGCTCCCGTCTCACCGAGGGGAGGAGGAATCAAAGCCACCCACGCGCTCGGCACGGAGGGGAAGAGCAGAGAGGGTTTACGTGCCAAATATTTCTGCTCAGATTTGACATTTATGGTCCTGGCAACCCTGACAACCATGCGAATTAGAAAGATGCATTTGCTTTGCCTTGCGCCGAAGCCGGCAGCAGCTGCAGGACACACTGCTGTCCCCGTGGGGAGAGGGGTCCTGGACCCCCACCACTGCTGTAAATCACAGCAAATCCCTGCTGACCCCCCCATGCCATGGCAGCCAGGCCAGCCCCCATCCAAGTCCAGCCAGAGGTATGGCAAATTTGAGAGGCTGCTGCCAGGAATAGCTGGATGTGCCGTACCACCACGTACGCGGTCCCCAGCATCGGTGACTTGGTGCTTGAAGACTTCACGTGGCTCAGAATGCCCTGAACCACAGACAGCAGCGGAGCTGAGAAAATATCCTATATTCTCCCCCCAGCTCTTAAACATGTCCCTAAATATCCACCAGCATCCACTGGTTGGGCAGCTCTTTTTCATGGAAAGTTTTACTCAGCTTTAATTACATAAACTCTACTAGAAATTCCAGTAAATATTTACAAGATGCGATTTCAGCTGATAAAAATCACACAGTGCCGGTAGCTCAGACTTTCCTACGCAGGGCTTACGTGGGGCATCACTTGTGCTTTGCTGCTTTCTGAAACTCAGGTTGGGTGCAAAGCTCAGGGCTGGAGATGTATCTTGCCTGACTGATAACAACAAGGACAAATACTGCTCCAAAACTGGGACTGTCAAGTCAATGATACAAGAGGAGGGCCACCTACGAGGAATGAGGACAGTGGAGAAACACCCTAACAAGAAAAATCAACCAGTAAAGTAAAGAATTTTTTAAAAGCCTAAACATTTGTCTTATAAAGCCACACACCCACACATTTTTATCTCTGCAAAACAAGATACCAAGATGTTAAGAGACAGGACAAACAGCCACCGGTAATGAAGAAGGTTGAAATATGGATGACTCAGATTTATTAACAAAAAGACTTGGGAAAAACAGCCAGCATTTGGAGAGCAGTGTCTGATCTCCCTGGAGCCAGCCCCTTCCCTCTGACTATGGATTTATATGCCCAAATAAACAGCTGCTGTGCCTCACGGAGAGCCAGGGCTGGAGGCAGGTTGCGGTTGGACCCTGCACCACCATTTGCATGGCAAATGCTGCCCCCCCAAAACAGGGACCTTGCAGAAAATTCACACATTACTTCAACAGAAAATCCAGTTGTTGAAATTGCCTTTGATTGCATATTTTTAGCACATGGTGTAATCATCTGATGAACCACAAATGATGGGAAACAGCTATTGGGTCTTCACAGGGGATAATCCCAGGCTGTGCAACTGCTCTGTGCCCATTCTGGAAGGTCCCCCCTTTCTGAAGAGCCCCAAATCTCATTTCACATTTAGCATCTTGGATTTAGAAAAATGCATCCACTGGAGGAATTTCAGCTGCTGTGAAAGCTCTCTCATCACAGCTCCCCGTCAGCCAGCACCGCAGCAAATCCATTAGGAGGGATTTTGGACCTGCTGGGGAATTTCTTTCCTAAAAGATGGAGGGAAACAAAAAAACTCAAAGGCATGCAGCTCTCTGTCCCCTCCAACACAGAGGAAAATGTTGCAGGTTTGGGTTTTGAAGAGCCACAAGGAGCAGGACACAGAGGGAGATGCTGGTGGCTGGCCAGCGCTTCGTACCTGGTGTGAGAGCTCCGACCTGACCCACACGTCCTCAGCTGTGCAAAGTTTGGTCGCTTGATCACTCCCTGTTGTCCCAGTTTTTAGCTGGGACAGAGCTAGGTTTCTTTTTAGTAGCTAAAATAGCATTTTATTTTGGTTTCAGTACGGGATTTGTTATGAAAGAAAATGTTGATAACATACCAGTGTTTTAATTTTTGTCACTGGAAGTTGAAAGACTTCATGTTTTGTCAGTCTACAAGTGCAAGATCTAGCGGGGGCAAGGAACATTTAGTTAGTTAAATTGGCATTTGGCTCTGCCAATGGGATATTTCATCTCCTATCCCATCATGGTCAGTATATTCATGAGGGGCTCTCCCTCTCTTGCTCTCTCTGGCTTTCATTCAGGCTCTCACTCTTCCAGGATTGCAGTTTTAGTTCGGGATTGTGGCTCCTCTGGGATTGTTACCTGGGAATGGGCCGGGCTTGGTTGGCGGGTGGTGAGCAATGGCACTGGGTATTGCTCATTTGCATATTTTATTACTATTATTATCATTATTATTTTTAAGTTTTATTTTATTTCAATTATTAAATTGTTCTACAAGTCTCCTTACCCTTGCTCCCAATTCTCTCCCCTATCCCCTTGGAGGACTGAGCAAACAGCTGTGTTTGGCTGCTAGCTAAGGGCTTGCCAAGTGCTAGCCAAGTGAAACCACCACACCAGCTCATGGGTATGACCATGCCATGCCCAGAGCAGGGCCTGATCCTGCTCCTGCAGCTGGGCCACAGCAGACCCATTCTCCTCTTCCATGGGTTTTCAACACCACGTCACCCTCGTCCTTGAAACCTGCTGCTACATACAAGCTCTGACTTAGGCTTGCAATAACGTATGGAAAGCTTTTATCAGAACAACACCTGCTCTTTGGAGATACATGCTCCTGACAATGTTTTATGAGGCATTTGAATGACAGACCAAAAGGCAAGATTTTATTTTGGGTGTTAAAGCAGACAGTAGCAACCAAGACAAGGTATTTTTGAGCTGCTTCCAGCTCTGGAGCTATTTTCATCTATAAACAATTAAAAAAACCAAAGCACCCTATCGTGTAGGCTAAGTGGGCTGTAGGATATTAGCAACCAAGGCTAAAAAAGGTAAGGGAGAGAATATGTTAACCACCAGCCAAATAGCATTACACCTTCAGAAGGTTGATGAATATTCATTAACATGATGGATCAAAATCAAAACACAGCTCCCTGGCAGGTCATCAGGAGCTGCAGACAGCACAGATTGCATCGTCACAACAAAGTCCAGCTACGCAGCCTTGTCCTTCTCTGCAAATCCTACAGAAATCGGTTATTCAAGAAGAAAAAACAACAGCCCCTGGCAACCTGGAGGCTTGCATTAAAGAGAGCAGAAGGGACCAGTTCCACGCAGCATCACATATTAAGTGTGCTGCTCCCACCTCCCATTTATACCTTTGAGCGCTAATTAGATCAATAAATTTAAGTCAGATTGTGATCTAATGGTGCCTTCTGGCCTCTACTATTGAGCAGGCCAGAATAAATTAAGTTTAATTACCCCTGTATGAACAGAGCCAGGGAAGATAGGATGGGAAGGGTCATTGAGGGAACTTCTAGCCAAACCCCAAATCCCAAGGCAGGACGGATGGGGCTGAATCATTCCCAAACTACTTCACTTTCACAGAACCAAGGGTGGAAATGTGTGCGTGACGGAGAGGATGAGGAGGAAGAGAAGGAGCTTAGCCCACGTGTGCCACCAGGACTGACTGGGGTCCCCATGCAGGACAGAGGCCATGGGCTGCAGCTCAGCGATGCACAGAAAGATGAGTTTTGTTGTTTTCCTCAGCCCTGAAAAAAAAAAAGCATCAAGCTTACATTGCCCTGAGCAGTGCTTAAATGAAATCAGTCATTAGGAGAAAATTGGACCCTGGTGTCGCTTCCGCCTTTGCTTTAAGGAAAGGAGAGCAGCAATTACCGCTTGCATATTCACCAGCCTCCTCGGCGAGCTAAATCAGCCCGTGTGGAGCAACGCGCTGCCAAAGCCTGTCTGTGACCGAGGCCCCAACAAGCTGGGTTAAAGCCAGCACCGGTATTGCAGCACTGCGGTCTGCAGCCTAAAAATACCCAGCAAGGGTACAAACACATGCAAAGGAGCGTGCATGCTCCCCTTCACACCTGCCTCCAAACCCGCCCAGAAGCTAGGAGCTAAATATGAATATTAGCGTGTTGTTTTTCTGGATCCTCTCCCATCCCCTCCCAAAACAAGGATGGAAGATCCTGAGCAAGTTCTTTCTCAATAAGAAGCTTTATTTCAGGGCATTGCATAAGGGGAGAGTATTTCTGTGCAAGTGCAGGAACGCTCACTGACCGCCTCTGCTGAGCTCTGACCCATTTTGGCACCCTGAGCCACACCAAGCTTTGCCTCCCCTCACCTCACAGAGTTTCGGTGCAGCCTGGGATGCTCCTGACCAATGGAAATTTTCTGATTCTCTTCCAAAGTGATCTCCTTGGCTGGCAGTGGCCTTGGCAGGCAGTTTTGTAAGACACTGTCACCCCCACCAAGTGCTAGAGCTGGGTGTCCTGATCACTTTTTACAGCAAGTAGAAGGCAGAAATTTGGCATTCCACACATCGCACCCTATGCTTGTCCCATCCTACCACTAAGCAATGGTGCACCCTCCCTCGGTACTTCTCCCCATGAACACTTCCAGGGAGGAGCAGCCACAGCTTCTCTGGGCAACCTGGGCCAGTGTCTGACCACCCCCACACCAAAGAATTTCTTCCTCATACCTCATCTCCATTTCCCCTCTTCCAGTTTAAAGCCATCACGCCTTGTTCTGTCACTACCTGCCCTTGGCCAAAGTCCCTCCCCAGCCTTCCTGGAGCCCCTTCAGGTACCAAGAGGCCACTATAAGATCTCCCCAGAGCCTTCTCTTCTCCAGGCTGAACAGCCCCAACTCTCTCAGCCTGTCCTCACAGCAGAGCTGTTCCAGCCCTCGCATCATCCTCGTGGCCTCCTCTGGTCCATGGCCTCCGTTCTAACAGGTCCACGTCTTTCTTGTGTTGGGGACCCCAGAACTGCAGGCAGCACTGCAGGGGGGGTCTCACGGAGTGGAGTAGAGGGGGAGAATCCCCTCCCTCAACCTGCTGCCCACGCTGCTCTGGATGCAGCCCAGGACACGGTTTCCTCCTATGACACATCACATCCAGACCTCCACAGCAACAGAAGCGAGATGCTCCCACAATACCTTTCAGACCAGCTGTATATTTAAGGCATCCCCTGAGAAACAGCAAAGCCTTCCCTGGGTATGTTTTGGTTTTTCACACTATGGAAGCTCTGCTCTGTTTCATATTTGCACCAAAGCCAGTGCAAAGAAACCCTTTTTAATGAGGGGGACCCAAGTGTTATTTAATTTAAAAAAAAAAGAAAGAAAAAAAAGAAGATTTAAATCAATCCCTTGTGTGGATGAAAAGCTAAGAGACAGGACTGCAGGACTGCCTTTCCCTAAGCAGGAGCCACCTTCCCTCCAGCACAGAAGCCCAGAGGCCCTGAGCACCAGCATCTCCAGCATGGACCTTGTGCTGAGCACTGTGCTGTTCCTGTGAAAAGCAACCAAGACAAATTTTGGCCACAAGCTTCCATGCACATTTCCAAAAACCTCCTTTTTTCAGCTTAAAGCTGTTTTCATGCACAGGGTGCACAGGAGAGGAATGTTAGTGTTTGGTGGGAGAAAAAAGGAAAAAAAAACAAAACACCAAAGCACTTGGCTACAAAGCTCTAAACTAACAATTGCCTTTTCCCCCTCCATGTATCCACCCATGAAACAGCAGCCACAAAAGGGGATGGGGACAGGACCCTTCCCACGATGTCTCAGGAAAACCAGCTGCCAGGAGGAGCCTGACTCATCGCTAAATCACAAGAGCCATAATTCTCAGTGTAAGCAAATCTCAAAGACTTCGGTTTCATGGATTTATAAATACATCTGCCAAATCCTGAATTACTCCAGATCCTCATTCCCCTTCCCAGAAATCCTGTTGTACTCCATGAACCCAAGAAAGAGTGTTTTGCATCTCCAAACCTTGCTCAGGCTGCCCGGTACCCAAAAGCCACCGGCACACTGCCCCTGACACCGTCAGACACCGGCTCTCGGCTCGCTCCTTATCTGTCAGCATCATCAACCCAATGCTCATCTAAAATATGTTGCCTCCTCTTTGTATTCTTCCCTTTTATTGTGGCATTCATCACAACCTGGGGCATACATCTGAGCCCGCTGTCTCACAAGAAAACATTTTGCTCTGCTCAAGGGCAGACAAGCTTCGGGGGCTCGATGGGTGAAATTCAGGGTGCAGCAAGAAAAATCAAACCAGTTTATTTCACCAGTTTAAGTGAATTTAGATGTTCACTAGTGAGGGAAAAAAAAAACAAAACAGCTTCACAAATTTGTAACACAGCAGAAAAGGCCCTCCTTTTTCCATCCAAACGAAATTTACACCTTCTGCAAGCAGCAGAAGTGCTGGGAGATACTTTTGTATGTCTCTGCATGGGGCTCCCATCTGAAGGTGTTGATGATTCTCCTCAGGGAAAAGAGCAACAACCTCCATCACACTGCGAGAAATCATGGCCCGGCTTGCAAGTCACCTCTCCAGCGCGTGAGCGAGCTCCCCACCATGGGAAGCACATGTGCTGTTGACTCTGCAATCCATTTTTCAGGAGGAAGAGCGTGGTGCACAGCAGGGTGAGACAAGATCTGTCTTAACGCTCTCCAACTGAAATCAATCCTCGGAGCAGTGCTGCGGTTTGGCAAGCCAGCAAAAGTCTGGAGCAAGGGATGGACGCTGGTGTGTTGCAGGACCATGTCTGTCCCAGGGCATGGAGGTAAGCTTGGGTTCAAAAAGAAGATGCTGAGGGCTTGCAGCATCCATCCCCTGCAGTGGGAGCGCCTTGGGGGTCCCCACACAGCCTTTTACCCCCCTGTAGTTGCAGAGGCCAGCATAGCTCAGTGTACAGATAAATCCAACCAGGGAAGATGCTGCTGGAGCAAAAACTTAGTTTTTGTGGATTAAAAACCAAACCCTGTTGGAGGTTTCCCAGTCAGCTAGATGGCGAGCGGCACAGTTACACCAAAGGAGGTCACAAGGTCTCCACTAAAAGAGTAAATTTAATTGGTGACGAGCTGAGCACCAGCACCAGATATTCTAAACCACTACAGACCACTTATGAAAGCTCCAGCAGATCAGCTCAGGCAAATGCCATTTATTTCAGGAACAAGGACAACAAGCATGGAATCACAGACAAGACCCAGTTTGGAAACCTATATAAATATATGTATTTCTTAATACTCACTAGGGTGCTAAATGACCCAATTCTACAAAGGCACACGTGCCTTTTTTCCAGCAGCCAGGTGGATTTGTGGTCCTTCTTTTGCAGAAGTAATGCAAAAAATGGGGTGGGTTGGAGGTGGGAGGAAGAAAGAGTTTTCAAGTTACATATTGCTCTCTCAAATGCCCTGAACAATTTGCATCCTGAAACCAAGGCACAACACTTGCCCAAGGTGAGTTAAGCCCAGGAGACTTCCCAGGAAGGTGGAGGCGGCAGGGAGGTCTCCAGAAAGGATGCTAGAGCATCCCCCTGCCCACCCTGTGCCCTGGCCTGGCTTCAAAAGGCAGCACAGAAAAACCCATCAGAAAGGAAAGGTGACGCGAGGGGCCGTCCATCCTGGTGCTCCCCTCACCCTGCTCTTGTTTCGGGGCCGCAGCTGCCAGCACTGCTTTGTGGTGGGGTTCAAAGGGGCACAGACAGCCCTTTCAGAGCCAAGGTCACACACAGGGAGGGATTAGCACCAAGCTGGGGCTCTCCTGAAAGCCCTCAACCCTGCAGAGTAGACCCTCACAAATGTCATTCTTGGCCATTCGAACCTGGTCTCTCAAGGAGCCTTTGCTGGTGTCCAGGCTGGGTGATGCCAAGCCTTGGCCAGGCAGCTCTCAAGGCCACAAACAGTCAACAGAAGGATGCAAGACCCCCTGGGCAGCTCAGGGGGCTGCTACACCCCTGCCAAACATCCTGGGGCAAGCATCCTCCTCCATCCTGGCTCCATCCTTATCACCCAGCACAAGCACAAACCATCATCCACCCCCACTCCATTTCCATTACTGGTTTTGGCCCCAGCTGGGGGAAAACAGTCGATGCAAAACACAAAATACCTCCAGGAGGCCGGTAACACCGAGCTGTGAAGCCCACCCCAGCGTATCACAAGTTACATATAATTAGTGAGGAAGAACAGCTTTGGTGATTAGAAACCTCCCAAGATGCCAGGTACTGGGACTACCTCCTAGCTTGACCTCTGGAAGGAGACTTCCCCTCTTAATACTCCCCTCTTCATCTGAAAGGATGTGGATTTAAGCCACTCTATTTCTGAGATCACTCCCAGCTTCAGCTACTCCCTCTGATGATGCAAATTTTGTCAATAAAAACTCAACAGGCTGGCAAGCAGGAGAGAGGAAGGAGCTCTATTTCCCACTGGAGGAGGGTATTTGTTTGCCAATTAGCCTTTTCCTGGAGAACAATACTTCAGCAAAAGGGTTTTTTTATTTTAATTCCCCCTTTTTTCTTCCCCCCCAGCCTCAAGCCCTGCTCCTCCAGTGAATATTTGGGCTCTGACTTTGATTTACTGTATGCAAAGCCTCACTGCTGAGCTTTCCATTTCACTGCTCCCCATTTCAGCACTAATCCCCAGGGTGGGACAGGCTATTTGAGTAAAAAACCGAGGGGGCAGGCAGGCAGGTTTTTCCTCTCTTAAAGCCTCTTCATTAATTTGGTTTCACAAACTGCAATTTCCAAGTTGCTCAGCAGCGGACGCTTCCAGTCCATCAGCACAGCAACGTCTGCCGTGGGGCCACCACCACGGCAAGGACACGAGGAGCTACCAGCCGAGTCCTGACAGGCTGATTTTGGGCTGTGTTTGGAGATTTTTAGGATTATCCAGGCTTAAGGTGAGGCTACTGGAACCACTGATGTTCACACAGCTTGTGCTGAGTAGCAAGTTGGGTTTTTTTCACTCTTTCAAAATGGAAACTGGGTGGAGGCTGCTGTAAATAAAAGTCCTTCCTAACAGGGACCCTGATGAGTAGGTATCATTAATGTCAACATATCATTAAATTTCTTATCTAGAAAGTGCCTAAAGTAATCAAAATACATTTGTCAGATCTCTCAGCTGGCCTACCCATCTGCAATGCTGATTTTCCTTTAAAGATCTTTAAATCTGGATGTTAATTCAGACTGATTTTTCCCCCTAAAGTACAACCCTGGGGTCAAGAATTCCTTGATAAATACGTCTGATGGCAGAAATGGCCCGCTAGCCTCTTCCCTCCCAGTACTACACTAATATCTCCTCCTGCTTCAGCAGATGGATGCTGAAAAACAATATATCTGAGCTCACATCAGGCAGAACACGATCCAAACAGCTTCAACATGATGTCTGCTCCCACCCAGCCTGGGAAAAAGCAGCAATTTTTATCACATTATACTAAAAGACTGTTTGCATTTAAACTTAATAAAGAAAAGCAGGCGAGCACAGCAGGCAAGACTAATTGGAAGCCTTGATTATACTTTATTATGTGGATACAACATGATGTAGCTTATGGTAGAAGCTCTGCTTTGACCAGGACAGAGCTGCAGGACAGTGGGACTTGGCTTTCCCAGCAGAGCTCCTCAAACCCACCGCCTGCAATTTGGAGGACCTGCCTTAATGAAGACACGCTGTTTTAATTGTCTTCAATTCAATTAAAGATAATCCTGACTCCTACTGATGGCAGGGAGCAAGGAAGGGCTCACTCCAAAGTCTGCCAACACATCCCTGCTGGGGATGGACTGAAGGAAGGTCCCTTCCGCGCCAGAAGCATCCAGAGGAGAACATTTGTCTGGTGGAGGAACCAAGGGGATGCATTTAAAAATCAATAGAGGCTATTTTAATGCTTAATCCAGAGAAGTAGCAGCATCAGCAGCATCGATACAAACCAAATTTAAACACACTGAGCACATGCACAGGATTTTTTTTTTTGGTGCACATTGATTTAACCAAATCTGTTTTTTCTCAGACACTAAGTCCAAGCAGGGAGTCTGTAGCATCACTAATCTTCCATCTCTATATGCTATTTAAGAAATGAGCCTCTCTACCCCACTGGAGCAAATGCTCCAGTGAGGAAACATCTCCTGAAGGTGCAATATCACAGTGGCAGTGGCCACCTTCTCACCAGGGCTACGTACAGAAGTGGATTTTTCTTCTTTGCAGGTTTTCACCCTGTACCCACCACAAACTGCAATACAAACTTCTCAGCCCTGCAGAATTTTATACAATCATCTCCCTTTTCATTAAAAAAGGAAAAAAAAAAACCAAACCAAACCAGCCTCACAATTGTAAAGAACTGCTTGAAAAAGTGACCCAAGAGGATCCCGGGAGGCTCAGACGCCCTGAGAGAAGATAACTGTGTTTGAAGTTTTTAATTTAATCTCATCTGCTGCAGGAGGGCAGTCTGGGTGCTCAGATACTTGGGACTAACCACACTTGATGCACCCACAAGCACAGATGTACCTTCCCAGTGGCCACCACAGACACGACATCAGCTCAGAAAGCCACAAGGTCACCCATTTCTGTTGGGGTACAGCACCCTGCTCTGCCCACTGCCATCCACCAGCTCCCCCCAGCACACCCACTGCTATCTCTGCAGAGATGCTCCATGGTTCAACACCATCATTTCACTTGCTTTCCTGAGCCTCTGAATGAGTCCTTGATTCTCCTACCGCTTTCCAAGCTCCCAACTCCTTGCAGAAGGCTTTGTGCTTGGGGTTAGAGTCCACCACTCTGGCCAGCAAGGTGAAAGTACTTCTCCCCATGGACCAGTTCAGTTGACTCACAATCCAAAGCAATGGAGAATTTCATTCACCTCTCTGAGGGTCCCTGAGTCCTGGTGGTGGCAGCGTCTTGCAGAGATCTTCACATCTGCCACCTGGACAAGGCTTCACAGTGACATTCCTTCGAAGCTCACCTCCTTTCCTGGCTTCAGGGTGTTGTATTTGACTAACACCACATCTGCCCAGCTCTCCTGTGAGAAAGTGCATCCCAAACACCCCAAAACATCCCCCGATTCCTTTAGCAGCTTTGAAGCTGAAACAGCTCTACAGTAGAGGTCACGGCTGAGCTTCTTGCCAAGAGGAGCCACTCAGGGCTGCATTAACCAGTTCACCAGATTTTCAATGCAGCATAGACAATACTGTTGATAATAAAGTAGGACTTGGCAGGTCTAACTCAGTTTTAAACCCAGTAAATGAGCTTTATTCCTCGATCTGTGCTTTCTCATGCCCATGCTATAAGGGTCACAAGCTGGTCAAGCAAAGGCTTCAAGCAGGGTGAGCTGCATTCACTGGGCTCCCAAAGTGGCTACGCAGAGCCCTAACAACAAAAAAGCAAAGCCAAGCCCATGGGGATGGTGCTTTCCAGCTTAGGGGTCACAAGGACATCAGAGCATCTCTGCTCAGACACCCAAAGGTATCGTTGCCGTATGTTTCACCATGAGAAGGGGCTGGATAAGGCTGTTTTCTGCTTAGCTCTTGGCACAAGCACACCCGTATCTGATCTGGTTGAAGATGTCCCTGCTCACTGCAAGGGAGTTGGTCTAGATGACCTTTAAAGGTCCCTTCCAACTCAAACCATTCTATGATCTGTGATGTCAAACCCTCCCTACAACTCAACAAGAACATCCAGAACCTCCACCATCCAGAACCTCCATCCCAAACCCCTCCCTACCTGAAGGTTTGCTGCGTAGCCACTGCACCAAACCTTGAAACACATCTTCCTCCGTGTCTAAACTTGATAGCCCATTGCTCCAGATTAACCCTGCAGTTTGGGTGCCCTAAAAACACACTAATGAAATAACTCAAAGAGAAAGCAACCACAATCATCCACAGTCTCATGACTTTCCACAGGGGGAGGAAATTAAACAGCTTCTGGAAAACAAATCTTTGCAGTATTTTCTAGCACAAGACCTGTAACATTGCAGCAAGAGCCTGAGGAGGAGGCTGCTCATTGGGTTTAGGTACCTGAAAACTCCAGATTCACTTCACTACCACAGGAGATCAACACAGAAAGAGAAAACACCCTGAAATAACTGCTCCTACAGACAAAAAAACCCCATTAACGCAGGTTTTTAAAGTTGGCAAGAGCTACCCATCCCCACTGACTGCAACACGAGCTCTGAGAGCAGGAGGAAGGAAGGAAGGAAAAGCCTCTTCCAGGCAATCACAGGCATGTTTTGCCCAGCTGAGTGCCTCGTGAGGGGAGCAATTCATGCATCAACAGGAGCACTTGAAGCACACTGGTGCTTTATAAATTCACTTGCAGTAGATTTACCAACACGTCATATGGAGAAGGAATGTGTGCTATGCAAATCCAGCCCCAGACTGCTCCCTGCCTTGTTTAGCTTTGGACAGAAATGCTTATTACCCTGGCGTCTAATTGGGTATATAGCAATAGACAGGTTTCGTTTGGGCTCCCAGTACTTCATCTGTGTTCTTACTAAGGCAACAAATGGAGGGAAAAAAACTCAAACAAACAAACAAACAACAAAGGGAAAAATACTCAACACTGCAAAGAATTCAAGCTCTGGTGGAAAGCAGTGAACAAAAACCAGGCATGGAAAAAAAGTATTGATACCTACCAGTAAAAGCCAGGCAGATATGCAACCATTGGCAGCTCACCAAGAACACAATGTCGAGTTCTGCTCACATCCAGTCGTATAGCTGCAGGCAATCTGGTGGCTGGTCTTTCAGGGTCTCTCTCTTCCCCCCATGAGACACAAGGTGATGCAAGGATCTCGCACACCCATGTAGGACCCATCTAGCAGCAGCTAGCTTCCAGCAGCATCAAGCATAGCTGGTCACGCCATAACCTCCAGACTACCTCATGGATGCTCTAGGTACCCACAGCAGGACCTCCAGAGCCTGGGTAACAGATGCCAACCAGGAGCTCTTTCCTGGCTTGGGGAGGAAGGGGTTCCATTACTGCATCAGGGTCTGCAGCAGGACACAGGGACCATGAGAACACCACTCCCAGAGGCCACCACCTCCCTGTTTGCTGGCACCAGCCATGCAGCAGGGTTTGTGCCACAGCCAAGCTCATCTCCACCCTTACCTGCACCAGACAATGGGATTCAGTTCACTTCTAAGTTTGTCAAATAGTCAGTTTGTCCAAACAATATGCCACCCCTGGTTCCCCCAGGATACAATCCAGATGCCAACCTTTCACCTTCACCATGCAGATACAACTCAGCCAGTGTGCACCAGAAATAATCCTGAGACAGGGACACAAGGATCCACCACTCAAGCCTGACAGGTCCTCCTCTCCATCTGCTGCTCATCTGCTACATTAAACTTCCAGCAGTGGAAGACAGTGAGGTTTTCAACACTGTTGTCCAGCTCCAACTTTCAGGATGCCAAATCCCAGCAGCTTGTCCTCTCCTGCCTCCACAATGCCGAATGGCATGCAGACCTGCAACCAGCTCCAGCAAAGATCATCGAGTCCAACCATGAACCCAACACTGACAAGTCCCCGACTGACCCATGTCCCTCAGCACTGTGTCTACACGACTCTTCAATCCCTCCAGGGATGGAGACTCCACCACTGCCCTGGGCAACCCCTTCCAATGCCTGAGAACCCTTTCAGCAAAGAAATTCTTCCTCACATCCAGTCTCAACTGCCCTTGGTGCAACTTGCATCCCTTCCCTTAATAAAAAACTTCCACCACATCCTTCTAACCTGATGCCTGTTTTGACAAAACTTGCAGCAGTTCCACATATTTCAGATGAAAATCATTCTGGAAGAGAAGACAAAACCAGCCAATGGACTTGATGAATTGTCAGTGATGGGGGAGCAGATGGACATACCAACTTTGAAGTTTCCTTTCATTAGGAACCTAGGCTAAAATCACAGGTTAACTTCCAATGACATGTCATTACTGAGGAAAGTGAGGCGGCTGATCTGCCTCTCAGGCACATGTGCCCTATACTTCATCATTTACTGAATGAATATTCAAATACTTTGAAAGAAGAAAAATAAACCCAAAGAAACCAGAGGCTGCAGCTCACAGTGTTTTCACAAGCCTGTTCAAAAGACCAAGCCAGATTTACCAGCACCTGCATCGCTGCCCAGCTGCGTGGTCGGCTGGCCAGGCTCTCCCTCCAGCTCTGCACCTCCCCAGCTCATGGCAGTGCCTGGAGCTGGTCTGGGGAACTTTTTTCCCTTGCTCCTGTAGCCAAAACAACAGCAGGGATGGTTAAATGAGGTAGATAGACCCTCTTTCCCATGGAGCCCAGCCCACAGTGCAGAGGAAAGAAACTGTTTGCAAGACTCCCTGCTCGAGGACATGGATGAAGATATGAGTGGAGGAGTTCTTCCCATCACCAAAGGAGTCATAGAAATAGTATTTAGAAGGCCACAGGGACTAAATACCCCGTCAAAGTCATACTCAGTCATGAGTCAAAAAAGAAAGAGTTCACATTCCCATATTTACAGCCACTACCACTTCTGGAGCTCTGTCTACAACAGTCTCCAGGACAGGGTCATTCCCAGCCATGACTGTGAAGAGGTCCCAGTGAAGAGATCCTTCATCCCACCATGGTACAGTGACTCATGGATAGTTAACACAAATGTATTTCCAAGGGAAAAAATATTTTAAAGTGTCAGAAGCTGCATTTCTAGAGCTGTGGATAACACATATGCGAAGAGCATGGCTCGCTTATGACAACCCAGGAAGGCAACTCACTTGAGATCTTGAGATGTAAAAATAATTTAATGAATAAGCATATTTAGATTTATAACCCCACAGCAGCTTTATTTATAGGGATGCCAATCACTTTTACACAGATATAAAATTGGCTGGCAGAATGCCTTAGACTATATCCAGAAACCCATCTGTAACAAATCTCTGCCGTGATATCTCTGCATATATTTGGCCAAACAATAATGTTAATGCCAGCCATCTTGACTTTAAACATACAGATGGGCCAGGGAGGGGCTCATCAAGCCTGCCACATGGCCAAAGATGGATGAATTTTGCTATCACCTACGATAAACTGGTTGGGGAAAGGACCAGATGAAGGAAAACTATCACCGTCTGGGCTGTGTGGATGCTGGCTGGAGAGCAAGACAGCATCCAGCTGGCTACAGGTGAACCTCTTTCTGAACCTTTCATCACTGAAGTGGTGAGCTATAAGCACAGAAAAAAGACCCACTGGAGCTCTGCAGCACCTTTAAAAGGAGAGGGGATTAAGCTAGGGCTCTTGTGTATAGTTTTGTCAATCCACTGCTCAAGACACAAAGCTGCTGCAGCAGAAGATGCAGGAGAAATTAATTTAAAGTCATCGCTTGGTTCTTAATCTCAAAACAGATGAGGATTTCTAGTGAGACTTCTCCTCTCCTACCCCTACATTCTGTTGCTGCCCCTCCAGCTCAAGCAAGGACCACCCGAGGAACTGAAAAGTCACATCTAATACATAAGAAACAAAGAAAAAAACTGTTCTTCATCCCAGTGGGGTTTCTGGGGTCTGGTTGTCTCAGAAATGGGGCAAAACAGGGATGGTTCCACGTCAAAGATAGACTATGGGTAGATGCATCTCATCCATGAAAGCTGCAGTATTCTGGCAAATCATCAAAGTGGAAAGGTTACTCTGGAATATTACTTTGCATAGCTCTGGGAACAAGCCCAGCATTAATTTCCAACACTTATTCAGCAAACAACTTGAATAAACTGAGGGAGGCTTGCACACACATCCTGACTGCATTATTTTTGCTTCTGCTTCTTAGGTAAGTTATGAGAAAACAACTCCCAGCAAACGTTTGATGCATGGATTCAACTGACCCTGCCTTGGGGACAAGATAACCTCTCAAATCCTTTCCAGCCCAATTTTAATACCATTTTATACTGCAAACTGTCTACATGCTGGCATTTGCTCTGATTCAGCCCTGCAAATAAATATGTCTAAAAGAGTAATTGAGGGAAAGAAAAAAACTAGAAGCCCAAGGACAAAGCAAAGGAAAACAACCAGACATGGAGCTATGACATCCTCCATCCAAATGTTTCCCAGAACATTTCCAAATGTTTTCCAAAGCTTCCAGTTGAAGCTTTCACAGCTACGCTACAACTCCACCAAAGCCTCAGGCTACGGTTGCAGCCCGTGCCGTTATTGGAGTCTGGCATCATGTTGTGGTGCAGCGCCCGCCAAGGAGATGCTTGCCGATAACTTTTCCAGTGACACATCTGCCAAAACACACCCAAGAGCCTTGTGCAGAAAACACAGCATTTTGAAGAAAAAAATGCCTCTACTTTCTCAATGGGGCATCTTCCAACGTGACAGAGCTCAGTTGCTACATGGGATTTCAGGAAGACAGAGTCAGTAAACACATGTGGCCAATGTCCTCACCTTCACAGCAGGCTTTGAGTTTATTCCAAGCACTTTAGGAAATCACTCCTCTGCCTCTAATCCTTTAGAATTATAGAAAATTAAAAATATATATATATAAAAACCCACTTATGGAAAGTAAAGAGCAGAAAACATACATTTTCTACACTTAAGCAAGAAATGCTGAAGTTCTGTCCAAACACCAACAAAAGTGGACATTTACAGTTATTACACAGTCAAAAATGAGATGGTTGTAGGAGATGCTGGTCTGAGCAGCTCAGCTCAGACCCCAACCACAGCAGCCAAAGGGTGAGCAGCAAGGTCTCCGCAGTGCCCAGCTGCAAGAACCGACCGCTCTGGGGACCGCTCGGAGGGCTGGCACACAGCAGGTTCCCATCCCCAGTCTCCTCACTCTGCTGGTGATGTGACAGCTTCCACCCATGCCAATGGCCTCATCAGAAATGGCAGTGCCTGTAAAGCAGTCTCAGAGGTCCTTCAAAGACCAAAGCTGATCTCTGCCTCCTTCAACTTGCTTCTGGACACCATCAAAACCCAAAGCAGGCTCCCTTCTGAAGGAGCCGTCCTATCAGCTATACGTGGGCTTTTGATTAGACTTTTCATAGAGTTGAAAAAAAGGCCTTGCTCGGGGATGATAAAGTCTAGACACTACAATATATTTTCCAGCTGATCCAGCAAACCAAAAAAGCTCTCCCTTGATCTCAGACTGCCATGATCAAAGCCATTATCCCATTCGGAGCCCTTCTGAAACTTTAGCTTCCAAATGTGCAAGTTATTTTTAAAATCTAAACCAGGCCAAGCCTCTTGTTTGGAGTTTTACGAGGAAAATGGGGTGTGCTCCTTCCAAAACTTCTCTCCTGCCACGTCTGGAAGTGGCTGGTGGGCACATGGTGGAGGGTGAGAGCAGGGGAGTGGCCCTAGTCCTGGGGGTACCTCGGTGGCAGCCGGTGGACACGGTCTGCTGGCATGGGGGGACTCAGCCCATCCCTCGAGGGTGGCTCTAGTGTGGCAGAACATTCCCCATCCTTAACAGAGATGAAGTTTTCTGGAGAGCAAACATCCTCTGCATCCTCATCCTTAGGATTTGTGAAAGTCTTTGACATCCTCTGTCGCAGGGCTGTGTAATTCTGGGACTCAAGAAGAGGAAATAGCTTGAAATACCTTCAGTTTCTACAGGAATTAAATAAAACCAAATGCTATGAGTTTCCTTTACCAGGTAGCAGGTCACCCAAGAGCACAAAGAACAGACACCAAGCACAGAGTTCTACACCAAGGAACAACCAGGGAAATAAGATATTCCAGGAAAAAAATAGTTTTCCACTTTCCCAGAGGAGTATTTCAGGTGGCTGCAAGGAAAGAAGAAATGCACAGCCCTGCAAAAGCATAGGAAAGCCAAAGGGGCATCAGCTTTGCCTTAAGTGGGATGATCAAAGAGAGGCAACAAAAGACCAGCCAGCCCATCCCAGACCAGTCAGCACCACTTGGTGAGCACCAAACCCTCTGTTGTGCAGTGGCCACCATGGAAGAGGGAACCTGTGGTCAGTCCTGATAGCCAAGGGTCACAGTGGCCAGGCTGAAAGAAGTCACAGGATGGGTGACCCAGAGTGATGAGGAGCTTGGGGACAACTAGAAGGGCATTTTGAAAAGATGTGGCCAACTAGCTGCACCTGGTGTGTCCCAAGCTTCACTTCCAACAGGGGCATGTTCATCAAAGAGAAATGGAGACAAGAGGTGACTCCTGCCACAGAAAGGAGAGGAGAGCAATACAGAGCATTCACATGCTCAAAAGCTATTTAAATGCCAAATTTAGCTCCCTAGTGAGTACTTCATTTAACTGAGCAGCTTCTAAAGCACTGGGCAAACAAGCCATGTCATCTCCTTTCCCTCACAGCATTTGCTTTCATGGTGCTGACCACTTCCCTTCCGTGCTTCCACCCTCCTCAACTCCCAGCAGCTCTGCTCCTCCTCCCCACCTCTCCCTCTTCCAAACCAAGAAGATCTCTGAAAGGCCGAGCAAAGCAGGCAGGCACGTGCTGGGAGGATGGGGATGAGAGACTCGCTGGCCCCTCCGGCATCCTCGCTGCAGCTGGAGGGGCTGTACGAGGCAGGAGCAACGGCCACGCTGCACATCACACATCCCCAGTGCTTCAGGAGGTGTTGCCTGAACTCCACCAGCTTTCCAGCTGGGTAAACATCAAGGTAAAAATCAGGTTGACAGCCTTCCTTAAGAATATTTCCATCAAATCAGACTTTTCCCACCCCCCACACACACCAGAGCAGAAAGAGTGAGGGACACCAGCAACCCAGCACTGGCTGTGACAGCCACCACGTTGGTCTCACAGGAGACAGAGGATTTGCCAGCACCTCTCCAAAACATTGCTCAGGAGCTGGGTGAGGTGGATGGGATGTGGGAAACCTGCTCAGCTTCAGCTCTGCCATGGCACAGAGTCCAACACGTGCCTCAACACAGTGCTTTGTCTTCACTCTCCCCAACAAATGCAGAGAGGAGATGGACTTCAACCTTAGCCTCCATGCAAGTGTGTTTTGCTGGGTCTACTAAAGCCACCAGTGTCCTGCAGATCCCAATGGCCCCACCTTGCACTCACCCTAGCCCCTTCCCTCTAAGGAGCTTCTCCCAAGGAAGGTGGAGAGCGAAGCCCTGCTGTGCATCTGTAATCCCCGAGAAGGGATAACACAAAGTTATTGACTTTGAAAATTTACGGTCCCCATCACACAGGAGAGCAGAGGCAATGGCTGCTTCTGGATTTAAAAGGATCTAAACCCAGCATGCGTCCCAAACCCTCATCCACAGAGTTCTCACACCTGACATGACAAATGAAGTGGTGAGGGCAGCCGATGAGCCAGCAGCCCAGCACCCAACCCCTACCAACCCTTACAACCCAGCTTGAGAAGAAAGGGAAACCAAGGGCAAAAAGGGAAATTGTCCAGCCTCACGCTGCCATCAGCATGGTGGCTGCCCTCAGCTGCTCCCAGTGATAAATAGTGAAGGGAAAATATGATGTGATTCATTTAGGTGCTGAGCATGAACCAGGGGTGGGGTCAGCATCACATCCCTCTTGTTGCGAGGCTTTCCAGCCATCCTGTCCCCTTCTGTGGTGCTTTTCTGTGTCTTTCTCATCTCCCATGTTAAAGAGAGGGGCACCAGTCCCCCTTTCCCAAACCAAACATGCAAATACAGACTCAAAACCAACCTAATTTCCAATCCTGGCAAACTTCTTGCGATAATTTATTTCCAGATAGACTTGTGATTTTTATAAGGGATACCACTGGGTTAAGGAGTCAAAGGAATAACTGTATGAGGAAAAGCAAAAGCCCTTTATTTCCATAGAGCCACTTTTCCCATCCTCCCACCTCCCTCCTGAAATGACAGGGAGGAACACAGCTCTCGCCAGTTTAGTGGGGTATACATGCAGGCTTGGCTGAAAGCAACCTCATTAAACTGGCTGGATCGTTAAGTGCCAATCCAAACAGGCAGTCCTCTGATCACTGCATGACGGGCTGGGAACCAAAGGCAGCTTGCAATTAAATCCATGACAATCAGGAAAAATCCTTACAAACCCCCCTCAAGCAGAATCCACCAACACCATCCCCACCCTCTTTTTTTTTTCTTTCTTTTTTTTTTTTTAAGTTACTTACATAAGCAGCATGACAGATAACTTGGAGGAAATCAGATGCTTAATGATTAAGCGACACTTAGGCAGCACTCTGGAAGATAAATACGCCCTTTGGAAAACCTGCAACAAAAACAGAAGGTATAAACAGACAGTAACTAATTATTCTGATTAAATCTTGGAAGACCTGAAATACCCGACTGCAGCTGAACAAAGCTGGTGTGCGCCGGGGCTGCTCGCAAAAATAAGTCACACCCTTTTTAAAAAGAATTCACCCAAATAAACCTAAGTGCTTCTGTGTTGTTTTTGTTTGCCTGTGTGTTTCTTCAGGTCTAGGCTGATGATAGGAAATCTCTGCTGTACCCTGGAGGGATCCCGTCGCCTTCAGCTAAAATTAGACTTCAAGGCAAGCAGGCGAAGGCAGATGTCTCCAACCTGTGCCCGCACAGCGAGGCTCCCACCATGGGCCTGAGGAGTGGCGCGGCGCGTTGGGGTTTTTCTTCCCTCCCATCGAAACCAAAAAGAGAGGGGTTTTTGGATTAAAAGAAATTAAGGAAAATAAATAAATAAGGCGTGCTCCAAGGGAGAAAGGAGAGGACAGCAGGTCTATTCCGTTGCTGGGCTCGGGAGGGATCCGAGCCAGGACTGGGATGTGAGGAGGTAGGGATGCAGCTGAGCCACAGGGATAGGGCAGGATGCGATGGGATGCTTGACCCAGCGGTGAGAGGAACCAGCAAAGCCCACCAGCAGCTCACCCACCATTGTGGATGCAGAGTAAGGCACCTGCTTTATCATGGTCCATGACACCAGTGCTGGGAGCCTCGGTTACAGCAGACAGCACACAGAGCAAGACAAGGGGATGTGCTCAATAGACATTTCCCTGCTCTCCCCTTCTCTCTCCCTTCCCCCCACCACATTAAATGCCAGCAGAGCTCAGGGGAATATTTAATCTCAAACCTCAGTAATCAATCAGTTCACCCTCACGCATGAGAAAGAGTCACAGCAGTAAGCACCAAATCCCATTTCTACCCAGCAATACAACGTTTTAATTACGTACATAAAATTCCCCTTTTAACATAAATCCTGAACAGATCCAGGCAGCCCCCAGGCTGTCAGTGGGGAAGGACACAGTGCTGGGGAAGAACAAGGGGAGGGGGGTGGGGAGAAGGGAGAAGAAACCATCCTGGCTATTATTTAAAATGTCAACTTTACACGGCTGCTCCAGTTTGCCATCGGCACGACGATGCTTTGACCTCACCTTCGCTGTCCCAGAGGATGGGCAGCAGCATGGTGAGTAGCAAGCTCACATCCAGTCCTGTCTCCAGAAGATGGATTGGTTTTATCCCAACACACCAGCAAGGATGTGGGAAAATAGGGACAGAAAACACATGATGGACACCCGTGGAAAGGTTTGGGCCAGGCTGTGACACAAGTAACAGCAACCAGGCCTTGTCACTGGTGTTGTGAGACTTACTCCAAAACCTGTTCACATCAGAGGCAGCCTTTCTAGCTGGGTTTGAACAAGTTTGGGATAGTTCCCTGTAAACACTTGTTTTTTTTCTCCAAGTGCAAGCATGGCTGGACCAGCGGGACCATCACACGGCTGCCAGTGCAACAGGTAGACAGCTGCGAGCAACATCCCTCCAGTCCCAAGCAGCAAAGCTCACAGACAGCTGTGTTAAAAATATATATTTTTTAAACATAAACATATGCACAGACTTTTCTCATATATAGGAACAAAAGAGGGGACACCCCGCTGGAACCCCGTGTGCAGCTCAGCTGCTTTCTGCAGCAACGAAGGAAATGAGGAGCAGAGACCAGGCACACACCCGCTTGCTGTGGCGTGGTTTGGCTCTGGAAATGTTTCTGGATTTCCCAGAATGAGCTCTGACCTCCAAGAGCTGCAAAATGGTCTCAGAGCCACTCTGGAGAAGTGGTCTCTGGGTGCTCAGCTGGGCAGGTGGAGCAGGATGGGGAGCTGGGCTCCGGGTGCCCATGGGGACAACCAACCCCCGCCCATCAGCTCAGAGGTCCCCAAAACGCCCGTCATGCTCCAAGAACAAGTCAAAAACCACATCCCTCACACGACAACAGCCTTGCTCCCCTCAGTGCAAACAAAACACCCCAAACCCGTGGTGTGCAATAGAAAGCAAAGTCCCCTCCCAGAGGATGAGTGGTCCACTCATGACCACTGCTCCAGCCCCACCAGACCACGGTGCTCAAAGAGAGAGAAACAATCTGAGGATTGGGGGTCCTGGGGTTATCTTTGACTTTTCTATGCATAGCAGAGATGGGTTTTTGAACTTGTTTTTTTTTCCAAGCAGATCCCATGGTGGGCTCCTTCAATACACGTGCATTGCTTTTGAAAGATCTGTGCTCCTTGGCTTGCCAAAGCAGTTTTTGGAAGGGGAGGTGGCATGGCGCAACAGGAATTTTCCAGTTCCTCTCAACACGAAACATCATGCAGAGATCTGCAAGGGAAACCTATTTGTGACTGAGATTTCCTCACCGTGGTCTCCTTCCAAAGGCCAACACTCCCTCCCCTCCTTTAATTTTTGGCTTCAGTTTCCCCAAGACCTGTAACATCAGGAATTGCTTGGCACAAGGGACAAATTCCTCAAGTTCCATACACATAAGTAGAGAAACTATTGCACTTACATCCTCCCTAACCTCTTTAGCCCACGTTGGGAGATACACCATTGAGAGACTGGGCGCTATCAGCTGCCTGCAGTGTGCTCCTGGAGGATGCGGTCTCCCAGAGGGCAGGACTTCGCAGTGCAATTCAGGGCAGAGAGACTCACTGCAGTATCTAGAGCAAATGAAACCTCCCAGGCACAGCAGCAAGCATGGATTTATTGATTCATGGAAAATGTCCCTACAAATTACTTCATTCAGATCAACAGGACAAGACAAAATGAGGGCTATCCTTGGCAGTGAGAGGCTGCAGCGCTGTCATTTCAGTCCCATACTCCAAAAGAAACCGCTCCTTTGGAGCAGACACTTCTTATAGAGCTTCATGGGGCTGGTGGAGGATGATACAGATGCCAGTGTGGATCTGGGCCATGTCTCACCTGGTCCCCACATCTCTGCCCCATGGCAGGTAGGCCTGATGGATGATTTTTGCAAGCAAGTAGGTGAAAATGCTGCTTGGCATCTGCTTCGCATCCACAGAGCCTCCATCCTTGATGGTTCATGATGGGCTGTGGCTGCCATGCAAGGTGGTGTGGATGCAGAGGCTGCCGTCACCGATGGCTTCCCAGGCACCACTCCTCCAAACAAGTCTGCCTGCCATGGGGCAAGGAGGTGGGGACCAGGTGACACATGGCAGAGATCCACTCTGACCTCCTCTGCATCGTCCTCCTCCAGCTCTGTGAAGTCCAATTAGAAGTATCTGCTCTGAATTTCTTCTCCCTCTCAGGGCTAAAGTGGTCTGGATCCAGGATGTTGAGATGAGGATGAGGTCATTTTCTGCAAGTGTTTGTTCCAATGGTTAAAGGCAGATCAAAAATAACTACATATCCAGAAGTACCTGTGCCTTGCTCTGGACAGCACACGCCTGGCTTCAGCTTCGAGATGTGGGCTGTTTGCTGGACTGAAGAGCCACTGGATGCCCATCACTGCCCCCCTGACAAAGCGATAGATGCACACATTTTTTAGCTTCTTGATGAAAGGCGAGAGGAGAGCTCACATTACCCCAGCATGAAGCACTTCCCTGCATCCTCATCAGTCAAACCAGCCCCATTAACACTGAGGGCAGGGCCAGATGCTGCCCTTCCACCACGGGCTCACAGCAGCCCTGCTCCCAGACTGCCTTTGGCAGGAATGGGCACAGCTGATCATGGCTTGAACCACTTTCCAGCACTCCAAATCCCTTCCTGGGATCACTTCCCAGCATTCTCACCTTCAGACCACCTCCTAGTTTTTCAAATCAGTGCTAATTTGAGACCTATTTTTAAAAACCATCAACAGAGACGCTGAGTCACATTGGATGCCTCCAGGATGGTACCCGCGGAGGTCTTCTAGGAACGCCTCCACCTGACACGAACTCCTCCACTGGTAACATTAAAACTATAATTATCTCTGCAGATTAATAAAGGGTAGCACATCTCTCGCAGCAATCTGAGGCAGGGACTCCCAACAGTGATGAGTTCAAGTTATCAGGGTGCACAGGCACACACACAGCTGTGTTTGTGGTCCCTATCGCTTGCAGTCACCCCTGCCCCACCACGCTGCCTCATCCACTCTCCAAAACACACCCCACCCCCCCGGCACTGATTGGTATTTTGATAAGCAAACGTGTCTCATCACATCTATTCACTTAACTCGCCATCGAGGGGTTGCGATTCCCACGTGCATTGGCTTTGCGGAATAAAACGCTAATGGTTGGGTTTTGCATCCCTGGTGTGACACCGTCCCTCCTCCCAGTCCCAGGGCACGGCTCCCAGTTCTGCAGCATCCTTCTGGTTCCAGCATCCTTCTGGTTCCAGCATCCTTCTGCCTCAGGGACTGGGAACTGCCACACTGGATGGATCAACTGCCCCGACCCTGCTGTTTGGGGGTGGTGGGGAGAAAACGGCTCCTTTATACAGTGAGAATTAAAAAAACCTCAATGGATTGGTATCACTGTAGCATTTGCAAATGTCCCCTTGCAGCAGACAGGCTGTGCACAGCACCAGGGAGCATCTGAGCACAGTTTCACAGGGACCCCAGAGAGGGTGATCGGAACGGAGGGCACTGCTCACAGGGGCACAAGAAATAACACAGTGGAGCCCAGCACTGGAAAGGCTTCAAGTCCTGTCAGCCCTTCCCAGCCCAGGCAAGAGTGAGAGCAAACTGGCACGTGTGCTCTGTGCAGGTCCTTACGCTCCTGGCTGCCAGGTCCAAGTGCTTTCTGGTTGTGGTGTCTCAGAAATCACCCTCATTGTGAATATCATGGTGAACTTGGCAATGCTAGGTTTACTTGGACTAGATGATCGTAATGGTCTTTTCCAACCAAACTATTCTATGATTCTATGATCTTTGAGGCCAGGTACAGCAGCGTTCGGGGACTGTTGGTCTCCGCTGCAATCCTAAAACGAGCTCTGTGCTCTCATCGTGGCACGGTCGGTACCCCAACAAGGTGGGTGAGCCCATGAGCATCCCTGAAACAATCCAGAGCTGGCACAGATACATCTTTCAAGTCAGTGCAGTTCCACTCCAGGAGATTTTTTTTCTTTTTTTAAATAACAGAAGCAATCAATCATCCCACGGAGGGCAAACACCCATTTCCCCCGGAAGCCCCCACCTCCAGCTGTGGCTGCAGCCATCCGGGCTCCTCCCGGCACACTGGGGTGGAGGAGCAGGAGAGCATGGTGAGCCAGCACGGCACACTGTGCTGCCAACACACAGGTGGGTAAGGGAGTTAAATCCAGCTGCTCAGGGATAAGCTGGTCACATCCTGCAGATAAACAAACGGTGAGCAGCAGATTGCCAGCCTAAAGCAAACACCAGCACACGTCACCTGCATGACTGTCACTGGGTATTTAACACAGAAGATGCTGATATTGGAGACCCTGAAGCCACATTTCGTTAAAGTTCTTCTGATGAACTGCTTTCTTGGCTATTTTGAAGCCTGCAACAGAGAAGGCTGAAAAGACAAACTGACTCTTGGCTTTGAGGCTGGCACCCTAGAGAAGATGCAGCAGTGCTTTTTACCTGTTGTGACTTGTTGGTCTTTCGAGGACTCTTGTGGGGCCAAACAGAGGAGAATCTGAGATGCTATCACACAAGAGCAACCTTGGGAGATAAAACAACCAGAGACCCATCCAGTAGCTCTGGCATAACACTAACACAGGCAGACTGGGGTGCAAACAGGTGGCCCCCAACACACACAACTTGCTGATCTTAATCCCAGGCACATAAATTCCCAGGTGGCACCTTTGGACTAATACATTAAATTTCCCCACTGGCATTTAATTTCTCTTTTGCTTTCCAAGACTAAAACTTCTTCCAATTGCTGCTCAAGCTGACCAACAGCTTTTTATTCCTCTGCATGCAGAAATATTGAAATGCTGGGAATTCAGCAAAGATGGAGAGGGACCTTTTCTCTGTCCTGAAGCCACCAGCCAGTAGGTGCAGCATGGCCAATAAACTTCAAAACCTGTGAGATGATGGAAAGCTTATGGCTACACTGAAAGAACTAATACTTCCAAAATCTGTATTGCCCAAAACCCCAGAGCTAGAGATCTCTGTGCAGTTGCCTATTGAGCATCCTGCACCTTGGCTGTGGTCCAGATACAAGTTAGCAGGAGAGAGCAACGAGGGTCTTGGCCACGGGATGCCGCATCCCGCTCTCCTCCCAGCTCCATTCGGAGGCAGCCGGCTGCGTTAGCTCATTTTGCATAATCAAAATTGGAGTTAGCCTCCATAACCACAACTCAAAGGGTATATTTAACTCAACTAGAAGACAAAGGAGATCGGGTCCACCGCAGATTAAATTAGCCGAGCCTGCTTATGCCAGGAGCTCTGGTCTGACATCAGCCACGCCTCGCATGGATTTATTCCTCCTAGGTCCACAATTTGACTCATCTGCAGCAGCTACATCTTTGCACAAGCACAACATCACGATCCCACCACCGACGTCACATAACCCACCACCAGCAGAGCCGGGGCGGCAGCAGTTGGGTGACAGCCAGGAGGGCTGGGGTGGGGAAAATGGGACCATTTCCAACAAAGGGAGCACAGTTTGCCTAATGTTTTCTTTCCCTCCTTCCCTTGACATCACTCTCCCAACTCTTTGTCCATGACAGAGAAACCAGGCATTCAGGGAAGAAGGTATTAGACTCTGCACTGCTTGTCTGTAGTTACTTTACAAATAAAGGTGATCATAATGAATGTTTGCACCCTGAAAGAAATCCCAGTGCCCTTCCCCCACCTACACTTCCCAACCCAAAGCAGAGCACAAATCCATCTGCTCTGCAATCTTATCTTGACGCAGAAACAGTCTGGGACAGAGATATAAGGGTTCCCCGAAGGCATGGTTTGTTAAAGGCATCTTTATTTAGTTGATTCCCTTCAAAAACGCCGCACTGAAGTGCCATTCCTGGACCGGTTTTCATCGCAGCGGTGGCAAACGCCACCCAGGCAGGGTCCCTCAGCACAGTGACACAATGTGCCCCCCCACCCCAGAAAGGTGCAGGGTTTTCCCAGGCTAAAAAGCAACCCAGGTCCAGGGGGATAAGCCCAAGCCAAGGCACTCTGGGGAACCCACAGCTGAAAGTCACCAGGAGCTCCCAAACACACCCTGGGATGTCACAGGGCTGGGGACTGGTACATGAATGAAGTCCATGGGACATCACCTATTTATCCAGCAGCTCTGCCTCCACCCTCTCACTGGGAATTCTACCGTGGAGGTTTGCATGCCAGCAGCCAAATCTACCTAATCCCAGATTTCAAGAACCAGAGCTACAAAACCACTGCACAAAGAAGCAGCGGTTCGCACGCATCCCGGGGAGCCTCCCTGCAACCAACGCCTCTCTATTTATCCAACACACGATCTTTACATGTTCAGCTATTTTCATCCCACCCCACTATTAATGGATGCAAAAGGCAGCTGGGTAAGGCATTTGACAAAAATCTCATTTAGAGATCAAGACAAGTTTAATTGGTTTCTAGCCAGACCTGCACAAAGATGGGTTACTCCACAAATACAGTTGCTAATCTGCCCATTATACTCCCTAAGCTCCCACCGACAAAGAAAAAGAAAATAAAGATCCACAAAGGCATGCAGTATTTTGAGCATGTTACTTCCAGCGAGTAACACATCAGAAGTGAGGAATTCTGCAAAAGGACAAGGGCTTTGTTTTCCTTTGAAAGAAAAGGATAACCAAGTGGTAAACAAAATAACAACAAAAAGACCTAACGTAGGTCAAATCTGCATTTTCCACGGGCAATCTCCATCCACTTCGGGTTCTTGAAGGGCATTTCCAACAGCTATTGTTTCTGCAGGCAGGCAGAAGCAGGAGAACAGCTTATGCAGCTGAGGAGACGTCATGTCACAAGTGACGGAGTAGAAAGGATGGAGAATCTCGTGACTAAAAAGCACAGGACTGAAACCCTGGAGAGCTGAATTCACTTCCTAACCGAGCTGTAAAAAAAAACATTAAAAATTGCGAGTTTCCTGTGTGATCACATCCGAGATGATTTATTCAAAAACCTGGTGTTGAAAAGCGAGGGAGGGGAAGGAAGCAGGAGGAGGAAGGGGAAGACTCAGTCCTGTGAGCTTTTAATAGGCTTAGGGTTAGACCAGCACCGGCAAGCGGTTAACATCCATCCGTGCTGGGCAACCTGGAGCCTGCCTGAGGAGCCGGGACCACTGGAGTTTCAGCAGCCAAAGCCCAGGTGCTGTGAACCAAACCAGCCATACCCTGACAGCTGAGCTGACTCCTCACTGTGGGGCAGGCACCAGCAACAGTGCTGGGAAAGCACCGAGCCTCCCACGAGCACAGGTAGGAGACCACCCTGCTCCTCTGCCCAGATGTGTAGCATGGGCTGACCAACACCCCATCCCCAACTGCAGCGTCCTACAAGCTTTCACGATGCAGAACTCTGAACAGAAACAAAACCATGTCCAAAATGGAAAGGTTAGTGGTAATTTCTCACCTTGGAGCTACATAAGAATTTAGAAACATTAATATAAAGCTATCCTCCAAACGCAGCCTATTACAAAGGAGACGGCAATGCAGTCCCAGGGCTGCAGAGCCAGCTGCAGCAGCAGCACAGGTAGAGAGGCAATGAAAGGGATGTTTGGTTACAACCTTCTCCCCTTGTGCAACACAGCCCAGGACTCCCAGCTCTGGTGTAGGAAGTCTGTTTATTTTCCCAAACCTGTGCCAGTTCTGCTCAGTGGGAAGTGCTGCACCCAAGGGAGAGTGAAGCTGCAGATCCTCTGGCAGGACAGAGCCAAAAGCAAGGCCAGCACTGGAAAGGACGGCAGTCGTGTGCTTTGGACCTTTACAGCAACATCCCTTAAGGTCCAGAGCATCTTTGCAAGAGCCTTTTTTAGCTGGGGGGTTCACTATAGGGCAGAGAGGTGTTTTTCCAAGACTGTCAACCACCACTGTGCTCACAAATTCAAGGCTTGGAGCAAGCAAGGGGCAGCCCAGTCTTAGCCTCAGACAAGGGCTGCCAGGCACAGAGATATGGGGCTGGTGCTGTCCCAAAAAGCTGCCATGGGAACCTCCAAGTGAACAGACTCAAACTTTTACTTTCAGCAGCAAGAGAAGCTGTAATTAGCAGCAACAAGTACAGCCCAGAGGCTGGGTATGGACATCCCCATGACGTTCACTGACAAGGCGACTGTTGGATGTGTTTTCTTTGGCTTTCAACCCCAACACCCCGTGGAAAAACAAGCACCCATTTTTCAAGGGTCTTTCTCCTCCCTTTCTGTGTTGCCCAGAGTCAATTTCCCAGAGCAAGAAGACACACCTCAGGATGCACTATAACAGCCCATTGCCCTAGCTGGAGCTCAGCCCTTGGTGTCCCCAGAGCTGTGTCCCTCCTTAATTGCTTCAACACCTCTCAGCATATCAGGGATGCCAGACTCCAAAGACACAGTATCATCCTGATTCCCACCAAAATGAAAGATGTATTCCAAAACACAAGGCAAAGGGGAGGAAATGTGGACATCAGGCAACCGAGCTACAGCTGCGAGACACATCATCACCTCTGTCTCACACGTCTCTCACCTAGTGCAGCCTCATCCCTGGTGCAAAGCCCACAGCGCTTCCCCTGATGCAACTATGAGCGATCCTTTGGAAATCCACCTGCTGAGTATTTTGAGGCTGAAGTCCCTCTTTGCTCTCTTTTTCTCATGCTGAAAGCTATCATGCTAAAGGACAGCTCTAAAAGCCAGGGAGATACTGTATTTTATGGATGTAAGTAAAGTCCTGGAGTGCAAACTAAGGGAACGGCACAATTTCATGACTACAAAACCCAAACCACAGCCCATTGCATGTCACTGCAGTTTGAACATGACTATGACCACTGTTGCATCACTTAAAAAACACCAAATTTTGTTGAACTCGGTGAATGGAAGAGCAGCATTTAGTACAAAAGTGAAAGTGAGAAAACAATGAGCACAAAGACTCATTTCCAGCTCCATACCCAAAAGCAAACTGACTGTAGTGATCACAATATTTAGCACGCTCCAAAAATTTTCCTCAACATCTTTTTGCTCCATGTCATGGGTAGAGATATCTCAGGGCTTCAGAGCCACCACTTATACACGCAACTTGCCAGGCAGTACTCTCCACAGAAGAAAAAAGGAGCTGGAGTTTATAAATGGACCAGAGTTGTCCTCAAAAAGCCTCTTTGCAAGATACCTTCAAAACACCAGGGTGAGGAGGCAGCACGTGGGTTGAGGTCTCAAAACCAACCTCTTGTACCCAGACAGCCTTGGTAAGCAAATGGCTTATGTAAAATATCTGTCAGGATAGACGTTTGAAGCGCCGGCTCCTGTAAACAAGGTTGCTCTGGAGGCACTGGGGATTAGCACAGTTCAAACAGTCCTTGGCGTGACTTACCGGAGCGCCCAGGAACGGATTTGCAAGTTCAGCTTTTCTCCTGCCCGACACTTGCCTGGTACTGCCGAGCAACACCCAGGCTCCCAACAGCCTTAACCCTGCTGACTCCCGCACATAGAGGCTGTGAAACAGGGACGGGAGAAGCCTCGTGTTAGACCACAGGACCTGACTGCAGAAGAAAACCCAAGGCGGCATCACCACGGGGCTGCTCTTCTCCCTTGCAACTGGAGTTGCTCCAACACCAGGGTGTCCATGAGCAAGCTGGGCAGGCGTCCCTCAGTAGAGGAACGGCAGCCAAAAGTTATGCATGGGATATGCAAGGAGAACAGTGCCAAGCAAAACAGGGCAGCTGAAAATCACCATGCATCCGAGAGGCTTAACCTGATATTAAGGCAGAGAGCAGCCTCTCTTCCCCGCACTGGGCACTCCTAGTGCCTTGGGGGCAGAGGGAAGAAAGCCTCAGCAAAAGAAGTGTCCTTTGCGTGCATTTGCTGTGGAAGCCAGGCACGGTGAAGGTACCCACCTTCCCAGCCACATCTCCCCCATCCTCAGCTCGGGAGAGAACATAACTGTGGTTTCCAGGAACAGCAGCATGAAGGAACAGGAGCGCAAATGGTGCCTGGCAGCCACGGGAGAGAAAGCTTTACATAAACAGATTTACAGTCACTTACATCCACAAAAGCATCCTTGAAGGAAACAGCTGCACCGGACCTCAGCTACCATAGACTCTCCAGAGCGGCACGCAAGAGCTCACAGCTCCTCTAAGCACTGTTCACTTAAAAGATGCTGAGTCCAAGCAAGGAACAGGCACCCAGGGAAAAAAAAAAACAATAACAAATTCTCATGACTAGGTAAAAGTCAGATGGACCCGTGGCTACAGAGATTTGCCTCGGAAAGGTCGGCACAAAAAAACACTCAGCAGTGGGGCAGACCCACCACAGCCTAAGCTAAATGTCATGCAACACATCTGAGCCAGAAAACATCCTGGCTCCACTGACTCCACGGCCATGCCATAGCAAGCAATTCATCTTGCTTGTTTGGAGGGGGGGAAACGGTCTTTGGACCACTGCTCCATCCTTCTCCTCCCTGCTGGAGCTGGGAGCAAGATCTGCTGCTAGCAGAGGTTGCCTGTAACAGGCACCAAGCTGCTGGGACATCACCCGAGCAGCACAAAACACCAGGTGTCTTTCCACCACCCTGACCCATGTCATTCTCCCTCTTAACCTCAGACCTGAGCAACTGCAGGTCCCACCCCAGAATGATGGTCCAGAATGATGCTCCTCTGCATCCCCCATTCTCACACTCCAGTCTTCTTTGATTTTTAGGACAAGTACCATCCTCTGCTCCCAGCCCAAGCAGTGCAAAGCTGGTTCCTGGGAGCACAGCACAGGCCCAGCTCTCCTGCCCTCCAGCCTCAGGGTATGGATGGTTTTGTTCCTGTCCAAAAACAGTATGGGCACTTTCCTGCTTGTTGATAGTCTACCCTCAAACACTCAACCCTAAAACCTCTGAGGATGCCTCACTTGGTAGAAGGACCTGCATCAGGAAAGCAAGCTGATCCTCACTCCTGTGAAGCACTGAAGGAACCAACGCCCCGCAGAGCCTTCCCCAAAAGCTGCCAAGCTCCGTAGCTCAGTTTTGCATATTGGTACAGAGCCCAGCTACTGGCATTTCATGCAAAACCCCTCCCCGTCAGCCTCTAAATGGCACAAGTTTGAATTGCCTTCCTCCTGCTATAGTGCCTCCAGGCAGGATCTGCCAGCAGCCCAGCCCATCACCACAGGGAGATGGGCATGAAAGCCTCACGTGAAAGAGGAGCAGCAGGGTGCAAAGAACACTTGGAGATCCCACTGCTTTTTCCTCTGCTCTCCTGAGGATGGACACCAGTCAGATAAATTAAGTGTGTCTTCCCCTCTCTTTATCTCACCGGCGTCTGGCTGCTGCCAGGTTGCTTTGAGCTTTGGTGTGGCTGCTTTCCACCCAGGGCCCATACAGGAACGGATGAGGCGCTTCAGTGCAAAACTCCAGGCAACAGCCCAGATCCAGTGGTCGGGAGTAGGGTCACTGGGTTCAGCGTCTGAAAACTGTCCCTTCAGCAGGAGCAGTAAAGCAGCAATGGCTGCCCTCACCATTGAAGCCAGAGCCGGACATTTCTGCTCCTCCACCACAACCTCCACACATTATTTCACTTACCCTCTTGTAAAAACACCCTCATGTTGATGGAGCAGCCTGGAGAGGAACAGCCCTGACTTCCAGGCAGTGAAGTTGCGTGCACAGAGAAGACATGATTCAGGTAAGCAGCACGTAGCTGAAAGCACATCGCTATGCAATGCTCACCCAGAGGAATGCAGAAGGAGAAACATGAAGCCACTTGTCTTGCAAGGCGAATAACCCTTCAATCATCTGCCAGGCCCTGCAAGCGCCGGGGAGCTCGGCAGTCTGGGTTGAGAAAGACGAGGAAGCCTCCAACCAGCAACGTACCACCTCTTACTGACTGCACTGTGGCACGCTGCTGTATTTCCTCAGGGCTGAGTCCAGAAGAGTTCAGCAAGAGAGCTCCAAAACAACACAAAATAAAACTCCAAATAGCAGCAAAGCAAGTGGCACGTCCTCCAGGAAGAGATGAGGTGTGAAGAGCAACCCTGCTCCGGTGGTTTGACACGTCAGCGCCAGTCAGCACTGCCATGATGACCAGATGGCGCATGCCGTGGTGAGAACATGCCCGTCCACCAACACTGCCCTTCCAGTGGGTCAAGGCCGTGTTTTGAAAACAAAGGCTCTCAAAGCAACTCAGTCCACAAGGAGTAATATATTGAATAATTTATTGAGTGATGATAATAGTGACTCATCAATGTCTACCACTAGGTTGGGCCACCTCATCTATTTGGCTGATTTAGGAAGAGGCCAGGAGCAACCTTCTCACCTAAGTCCTCCAAGCAGCACAAGCCTCTTCCATTTAGCAAATTCACAGCAAACTCCCCCAAAGAGCTGTGGGTGAATACAGGAGTGAGCACAAACAGGACAGGGTGAGCAGATACTCACACAGAGCACACAGAGGTTGCTCCAGAGCTGGGCACAGCGTGGGATGGGACGCCCTTGGGAATGACCCCACCCAACTTCACCACGAGGAAAACGCAGGTCAGATGTTCAGACAACTTCATACGTTAATTTGCTGTAATTCAGGTGGCTCGCGCTCAGGCCACTCCAATCATGAAACAAAGCACTGTCAACTCAGATCATGAAATTCTCCAGTCAACTAACCACATCTTCATGGTGTGCCAGCCCGCTTCTCTCATCTCCACCTCCTTTGGTTTTCTTCTCAGCAGCCACAAAGATTAGAAAGCTTTGTGACTCACTGAGCTCAGATTTTCTATGCTACCCTAGAAGTCCTGGTTCTTCAGCGTATTCCAAAACATGACAACATGCCACGAGGACAGGAGATACCAAGTACAAATGATCTCCTGAGAGGGCAGGAGGATAAGAAGGCACCAGCACAGCTTTCCTCCTAACCCAGCTCAGGATGAAGAAGTAGTGAGGGGAAAGAAGAACCAAAGGTAAACATCAAATCACACCCAGTGTCTTGCAAGGGGCTGAGGACCCTCTAGTTTTTGCATGAAATAGAAAGCTGGAAATACACCATTAATGGTGAGGGAGCTTCTGCTGGTATATTTAAGTTTTTTCCAACCCTTTACTAGTTGTTTCTCTCACCCCCTGGTATGGTAAGCACACAGAGTAAGTAAATCTATATGGCTTAGCATCTAGATTAACCAACACAGAAGTCAGGATCAGACATTCAGTATTTCTTCCCCAATTTAGAGCTCTTTGTTCAGATCACCTCTTTCTTCAGCACAGCACTGACGTCTGTCATCATGCAGGAGTGAAAAGTACATACATGATTATTTTAAAAGAAGGGGTAAAAAAAAAAAAACCTCAGTATGGACATGATTTGAATTTTACAGCATTCGGCTGCCACAACTTGCATATAAACAGCTGTCCCAGCGGGTCCATGCAAGCTTAACAGCACAGCAGTAAAACACAAATTTTTTCTTCCACTTTTAAGAGAGTTTTATTAATATAAAAAAGTATATTAAAAAAAAAAAAACAACACACAGGCTGAAGAACTGTAGTTAGGACACACTCCATTCCAGCAGAACAAGCGTATCCTGCTTCACACGGCCTCACCAGTCACTCCATGGCAGTGGCAGCTTTCTGAAGCCAAGTTACAATATTTAATTACCAGCAAGTCAGAAACCAAAGCACCCAACAAAATCCTTATTTGTGAGCGAAGCCTGCAGAAATCTCGTTGAGCAGGCTTTGGCAATCTCCAAAGCTGACAGCTGGATGCCCTGGCTTATCGACTGCTAGAGCACGCACACAAAAAAAAAAGCTCCGAATACTTGCAGTGCCGAACAAGCCTTCCAGGCAGCCCTGCCGGCCTCTTGAAAAGGCTCATATAAATAGGCAAGCTTCATTTAGTCATACTTCTGAGATAAAAGTGTCTGTGTAGGAGCGGCTCGGTGCATATCTGTGCAGCAGGAGGATGGGCAGAAGAAGACCACCCACTCTGGGTGGTGCATCAACCAGCATCCCCAGCCAGTTTTTAACCAGTTCAGGTTATAAAGGCAGCAGGTAAATTTGCTACCTGTGCACGTGGTGGGCTGCCAGAAAAGCTCATCAGTCAAAGACCTTCAGCCAGCAAGCTGATGGTTGATGCACGCAAACTGCAAAGCAGGAGGATGGAGCGAGAGGGGATGTGCTCCTGGCCGGCTGGTAAACAGTGCTGGCAAGGAGCCCGGCTGCCCAGCAGCTCCGTGCCTCCCCTGTGCTGGGCTCCTCAACTGTGGCAATGACAGTGCGGGAGAAGAGGAGGAAGAAACAAAAACAAAGCACAGAAGCAAAGGAAGATAAACATGACCCAGTTAGACCTGCTGTCCCCAGCTCCTGCCCATCCTCGGCGGGAGGGCTTGTCCGGGACCAGAAGAGCCGGCTCGCCACGGCCATCCCTTTCCAGCTCCCTCCCACACCCCTGCTGCTAACAAAGGGTCAGATAAGGACTCAGCTCGGGTCAAGACCAGTTTGACTCCGTTTCAAGCCCAGGGGAGTAGATTTGGTGCTGATTTTACACCTCACCTATCCTGTTTGCCTCCCTGGGGCAGAGGCCAGGACACAGACCTCAGTGCACGCCTGGCTGGCTGGACCCGAAAACCCCGGGGCCATGGCAGGCACCACCAGCAGAGCCACACGCCAGCGGAGAGCTGGCCAGAGCCAGGAAGCGTCAGTGCTTCCTGCTGTCCCGGTGTCACACGTTGGGCGGTCGGAGATCATGGACTTTGGCTTTTGCTTCCTGCTCCCGACGGAGCAGGGGCAGGTCCCAGCGTTGGACCATGGGGACAGCAAGGCGAGTCACTCATTAATCAAGGGACAGCAAGGTGGATGGTGGACCTGCCAGGCTTGGGAAGCAACGCACACCAAAATGAACCCCAGCGCCCAAAGGAGAAGGTCCAGATGCTGCAGGACCCATTTACTCCTGGTGGGACCTAAAGAGGGGCAGGCAAGGAACGCCAATGGCTTTGGCATATATGTGGTTTTCAGCAAAGGAGGATAACGAGGTTGCATCGTGGTTCACCACGGTGGCCTTAATACACCACACCACCACCACCAGTCGATTTTGTATGCAGTATCAGAATCGACCTCTAGAGAAGGAAAAAAAACAATGAAAAAGCCTTGTTCTGCTGTCCCTTGCGGTGCATCCAGGAGCAGCCGGCTGGTTGTACAGCGCTGAGTGTCTGCAGCACTCAGGACTGGCCAAAAGCACCAGGGCAGCCTGTGCCCATGGGCCACCCTCGCCCTGGCACCCAGCAAAGGGGGCTGGGCTGCACCCTGTCATCTCCCACCTGCCTCCCATTTCCATGGGGAACTCCTCACCCCTGGTTTGGCAGCGCACAGCCCCATCAGTTCAAGTGGCTTTTGTCAGGAGGAGAATTAGCATCCGTTTTTGCCTTAAATTAACCTTGATCACTTAAAGATGCAGAAAGCCTGTTTCACACAGGCACTGACGCACGAGGCAGCACGGCCGTCTGCAAGCGGTGCAGACCCCAAGGATGAAACCCCACTGTTAATACCGATGACTTTGTGCCAAGCGAGTCAAGATCAGACAGGACCCAACCGCAGCCATCGCACGCCAATGGCAGCGGGTGCCAACCCCCCAGGCTCACATGCAGCCAGGGCATCGTCATTTCTCCATGCAGGCCCCCTGACCTGAATCTCCCCAGATTTCCATCCGGTAACAGACCCAACCTCCCCGTGTGGCAGCTCTCCAGTTGCTCACAATTCCACCCATCCTTCGCCACTGACACAGCCATGCTCGACATGGATACACACCGAAACCCTGCTCCCACCCCATCAGAGCATTGAGCTGGAGCAGCGCACCCCCAGCAAAGTGTCTGACACCAGCACTGGGGGCTCGGCACACACAGACCATGAGGGACCCCCAAATTGCTGGGAGGCATGGGGTGGGGAGAGGAACAGAGCCCCCCAAACCCGCTTTGCTCAGGCGGGGAACCCCGTCCCTGGGGCTCCGCGGGCCAGTGGGGGGTCGGATCCTGCCCCTGCGGGGCCCAAGCCCGGTTCGGGAGCTGCCGCAGGGGTGGGAGCCGCCGCGCCAGCAAGAGCCGGGGACGAAGCCGCTCTCGGAGGCGTTGCCATGGCGAAGGCAGCGCAGCAGCATCCCGCATCCCACGCCCGCGGGTGGGCGGCCCCTGCCCGGCGTCCAGAGGGGCGGGCACCGCCCGGGCACGACGGCGGGGCCCCTGCACACCACCCCCCCCTCCACCCCGCCCAGCCCACACAGGGGCCGGAGGGGACGCAGGCCCCGCGGGACCGTAGACCCGGGATGCCGGGGGAGATTAACGGGGGGTTGTGCCACGGGGACCCGCCCGAGGGGACAACCCCACGCAGCGCTCCGGGGTGGGGTGTGGTGTGGGCTCGGTTCCCGCCCTCCCCACCTGCCCCACGGCGAGGGGAAGGCAGCCCCCGAGCGTGGAGAAGCCCTGGCCCTCCGCCCCGCTGCCGGCGCCCCCGACTCCCCCCACCCGCCACGGCCGGCGCCCCCGGGGCACGGCAGAAAGGCAACCCCCGCCTCTCGCCGCCAAAGCACACCCAGCCCAGAGGGAAGGAGAGGCGAGCGGCGGCGGAGCCACTACCCGGACGCGGCGGACTCACCCTGCAGGCGCAGACCCCCAGTACCTGCCGGCGCGGCGCGGCGCTGCCCGGCGCGGAGCCCGCCCGGCCCCTGCCCACAATGGGCCGCGGCCCGGCCCGGCCCCGCCCCGCCCCGCACGGCCCGGCCCCGCCCCGCGCGCTGACGTCACCCCGCCGCCGCCACACCCCCTCCCGCCGCCGGCAGTGGTGGTGAAGCGCGTGCGGCGCCGGTAGGGCGGCGGGATCGGGATCGGGAACCAGGAACCGGGGGGCCCCTGGGACGGCGGCCTTGAGCCGAGCTCCGGCACCGGGCGGGCCTGCCGGCGCGGCTGGTGCTGCCGGGGAACCACCCGCCAACTGCAGGGGACTCGGCCGGACCCTCCCGGCCACGTTCCCGCCCAAACGAGCGATGAAGACCGAGCTTCATCCCACCGGTGACACGCAGGATCGGCATCCCAGCCGCCTGACAAAGTGCTCCCGCGTTACAACGTTTTCCGCATGTCGGCTCGGATTTAATAAATCGTTTTTCCAGGGGGTTCCCATCTCACGTGTATCGGAGCAGCGACCTGATGGGCGGCCCTGGGGGTGTTGGTCGACAGCAGCTGAACATGAGCCAGCAGTGTGCCCAGGTGGCCAAGAAGGCCAAGGGCATCCTGGCCTGGATCAGCACTAGTGGGGCCAGTAGGAGCAGGGCAGTGATTGTCCCCCTGTGCTGAGTACTGGTGAGGCCGCACCTCAAGTGCTGGGGTCAGTCTTGGGCCCCTGACTCCAAGAAGGACACTGAGGTGCTGGAGCGTGTCCAGAGAAGGGCAACGGAGCTGGGGAAGGGTCTGGAGCACAAGTGTGCTGAGTTCCTGGCTGAGGGAACTGGAGGAGTTGAGCCTGGAGAAAAGGAGGCTGAGGGGAGACCTGGCTCTCCAACTCCCTGAGAGGAGGGTGGAGAGAGGTGAGGGTGGGTTTGTTCAACCAAGGAGCAAGTGATAGGACAAGAGGGAATGGCTTCCAGTTGCGCCAGGGGAGGTTTAGGTTGGATATTAGGAAAAAATATCTTCACTGAAAGGGTTGTCAGGTATTGGAACAGGCTGCCCAGGAAAGTGGTGGAGTCACCATCCCTGGGGGGATCCAAAGGACGTATAGATGTGGTGTGTTTAGGGACGTGGTTTAGTAGTTTAGTGGTGAACTTGGCAATGCTAGGTTTATGGTTGGATTAGATGATCATAACGGTCTTTTTCAACTAAACTATTCTATGATTTTATGATGCGCCGGAATAACCCTGTTGCATGAGATCGGGCTGTGGGCTTCATGCAGAAGTAGTTGTTGCTTTTGGTGCAAATCAAAACTCCAGATCAAATTAATAGTGTGTAACGTTTTAGCTTAAGTAAACATTTTTTCTGGATAAGAGTTCAAGCTATTTATATCTTGTATGAATTTTTTTCTCAGCAACAACCGTATAGGAAGGTCTGAAAGGCTGGAAGGGATTTACAGGGATTGTTTTTCATCTGGAGCCCACACAAATGGATACAGAGACAAAGGAAGGGCCAATGATGGGAAAGTCAAGAAAGAGCATCCTTAGGGGAGTTGATACCAAAGCACGGAACAAAATGTAACGTGAGAACTGGGATAGGTTGCACACAGCTGTCCAGTCTCCTAGGTGGCCTTCTGGACACGGGAAAGAGGCAGAAATGTGTGTATGTGTAGAGTCCGTGCACGTGCTAGGTAGGTTAAGCACCTGCAGGCCTGACACTGGCTTTTTCTGCCCATTTAAGCTCCATCACAGGGCTTGATCTGCAAAATAAAACCAGGGTTGGACCCATACAGTTTCAACCTATCCTACACAATTTCAGTCCAAAACCCAACACTTCCAACCAAAATCCATGTTCCAAACAAGTGGTCTATACCATCCAGAGGAAAATGCACTAGAGTCAAGAATGGCTATGCTCACTAGAGACTTGTTAAGACATCAGCTGGACTTTTTAAACTAAGAAGGTACATTAAGCTCAACAAAGCCACACTTTCACAAAGTGGATTTTCTCCTTCTTCTTACCATGCCCAGTCTTTTTCCCTAACTTCTTCTGGTCTCTTGTAGCAATGAGCTCCACAGGATAAGTGTAACTTGCCAAGGCAAAAACTGTTTCACTTCCTTGGTTGTGAGTTTCAAAGTCATCCCAATTCCCTGTTATGGGGCTGACTTCACCTCTAAGATTTGTTAAATTGTTCTTCACAGCCTGGCCTTTGGCAAACAAGCACCAGGCCTTCAGCTGCCATCCTGAGAGTTAATCTTTCAGCAGAGAATCCATCTTGCCCCTTCCTGGAACCTCCACAATACTCTGAAAACTGAAATAACCCCTTCTGAAACCATCGCCACCTTTCTATAGGCATGGTTGTCTTACCAAGGACTTAACCCTTCCCCAGAAGCACGAGAAGATGCAAACTGCCAGAGATTCCCCAGAACCTGTCTCTGTGTCCGTGCCAGCCCACAGAAAGAGATGGATTCCTGTAACTCCTGTTCTAATGCGATGTGATTAGATGTCTCACCTTGGTAGGGCTTGAGAGATTCCCAATGTTGGGACCCTTTTTTGCAGAGGGATATGTTGGAGGCTTCATCTCATGCTGAACTACCAGAAAAAGGGCTCACAGATCATCCTGGCTGAAGGAATGATTACAAATTCTGAGGGGCCTGGAGCATCTGCCTTACAAGGAGAGGCTGAGAGAGCTGGGACTCTGCAGCCTGGAGAAGAGCAACTGAGAGGGGATCTGATCAATGTCTATAAATGTCTGAAATGTGGGGGCCAAATGGGTGGGGCTGGGCTCTTTTTGGTTCTTCCCAGTGACAGGACAAGGGGCAATGGGCACAAACTGGAACACCAGAAGTTCCGGACAAACTTAACGAAAAACTTATTTCCTGTGAGGGTGTTTGAGCCCTGGGCCAGGCTGCCCAGAGAGGGTGTGGAGTCTCCATCTCTGGAGATGTTCAAACCCACCTGGACACTTTCCTGTGCAACCTGGTGTAGGGAACCTGCTTTGGCAGGGGGGTTGGACTGGATGATCTCCTGAGGTCCCTTCCAACCCCCACCATTCTGTGATTCTGTGAAATTGCCACCACCAGCTGGTTTTTGCACATTTGTACTGCAGGGACCCAAGATGCAAATGGCAACGTACTCATTGTAGTGTGCAGGTGCTCTCTTAATGTTACCTTGGTGTTGGAGCAATGGGAGATGGCAATCACAGAGGCAGTTTTGGGATAAAAGGTATCAAGGGTGGATTATTTGGAGAGGTAAGTCCAATGGTGGTGCTGTGAAACTGGTGGGACATGAGGATAAGCATATCTCTACCTGTACTGGGGACAAGCCAGCACAGCTTTTGGTGAGAGAAATTATAACTCACAAAATCTACCGCAGTCCTTGGATGGAGCCAAAGATTTGGTGGACAATGGAGATCTATTGGATGTAATAGATATGGATTTCCTAAAGGCTCTGATAAAATCCTTCATCAAAGGCTCTCTAGGAGAGTAAGAAGCCATGAAAAATTAAGTGGTTTAAAGACAGAAGCCACAAAGGCCAGACAGGGATGGTGAGTCTCTATGCCCAGGGGAGTTTGGTGAGCTGTGCTGCTCAGCATCTTTATCAATGATGGGGAAGTGGGGTGGATGGGAGGTGATGATGGTTGCTAGTGACACTGAGCTGCTCAGAAAGGCCAACAGCAGCAAACCACAGAAGGACCTCAGGACACTCGGTGATAAAATGACAGGTGACATTCAGTGGAGATAAATGTAAGTAATGAACCTCAGAGGATGCACTGCTAATGACACGCACGGCGATGGGCTCTGAACTGACCGTCACCCCAGAGGAATAGGATCCTGGGGTTATCACAGGAAATTTGGTGAAAGCATCAACTCATTGCTGAACAACTGTGAAGAAAGCAAATAGATGGGTAGGAGTTAATGAGGAAAGAGGTAAAACTACTGTACAAATTCCTGGTTTGCTCTCCTTTTGAATACTGTGAGCAGTTCTGGTCTCTGTTCTCACCAAAGAACTAATGATCAAAGATAGGGAGCATTTTTCAGCTAGGTAACGGGCTAGGCGAGGACAATTCAATACAGAATTTCTATACAAGCCTCGGGCTCAGGAAGTCCTGGAGCTGCAGCCTCCTGGGGAGTTTACAGGAAAATATCCCTATTCACTTTTCATACCCTTGGCTTATCACACACTGTTGGCTATGGGAGAGAGAGGATGGTGGGTGGGGTGGTCCCCACATCTGACCCAGCACAGCTTTTCTTACGCTCTTACATTCATCTTTTTCCCTTCACAAAATATCCTTCCCACTCCCCTCCTCGAGGACTTTCATGAAGCATGTAGTGATGGTTTGATCTGGAGGCTCCCAGCCTGGGCAAGCAGCTGCTAACAGTTGGCATCTGGAAGTGCATCTTCCTCAGCGAAATAGCTCGGCCATTTTCTTGTAATTGCCTCCTCAGAGCTTGTTTGGAGGCTGCTTATCAAGTCCCATTGTGTTGCTTCCCTTCTTGTTTTTCCAACAGCTGCCTATTAAATTAAGCTCAAATATTCAGACAGGAAAAGCCCAACAACCAGCTGCCCAGAGCCCCTCTGGCTAAGTAGGACACACGCAATAGTCATCCTGTAAGAGCATCCAGCCCGGAGAAGGGGAGAACATGGGTACCAAGCCTGCCTGGAGAATAATCCTTATAATGCCTCATAACAGGAGGTTTTTGATAGGGTTTGTTCATTGGATGCAAAACTAAACCAGGACTTTCTCTGAGCTGGGGGAAAGAAAATGGGTTTCTTGTTCTAAATCTGTAAGAATATACTTGATATTGTTCATCGTTAGCTGCTCACTAGATCCTATAAATGTTCTCTGAGCTCAATCCATGTGAGATCAATACTGTCTTATCCCTGAGGGAGAGTTTTGATGTGTCTGCTCCAATGAAACTTAAAAGGACACTGTTGATTCAGCTGAGAGTAATGGAATATGGAACTCACCCCCTTATAAAAATTAAATAAAATTGATTTTGGAAGAAAAAAGCCCTCTCTTCTTGAGGTTATAGCCTTTCATGTTGCACAGATGATCTGCTCAGCAGAAAAAATGGGCCGTAGCTTTTATTTAATTGTTATTTTGGTCTAAGCCAACGACTTGCACCAAATGAACAAAACCACAGTCTGAGCTGCTACCACCATCCTGCTCCACTGGAGCTTACAGGAAAATTTCCATCAACTGTAACCAGGGCTGGTTTTAGCTTAAAGGTAGGAGACAGCGTTATGCTTTTTGCTGTTTCTGTGATGTGAGGCTTTTAGAGCACGTAGAGGACCTTCTGTGGCTCTGTATCTGAGCTGGGAGGTTCTGTCTGAAAACAAACCACACCCTGAGCCAGCATTATCTCTAACAGTGCCGAACCCAATCTCGCCCCAGGATTCACATCAGCTTCTGGCAGCTGGCAGGGGGGAGGCGAAGCTTCAGCGTAGTGTTTCATAGCCTCAAAAGGGAAAATAAATGCATTCCCAAGGCGGGACTCAGCCCTGCCTGTGTTAGCTGGGAGCGTTAGCAGAGTCTCCGTGGATTTAGGCCCTGATTCTGCAAAGTCCTTAAGCTTGTAAGGAATTTGTAATTTGCTTGTAAGCAAATTCCCGTTTGCTTCAATGGCATTTAATCACGTGCGCATAAATGCTTTACGGCGTACGAGGGAGTTGTACCTTGGTGGAGGTGGGGATGTTCAGCCCAAGCAAACAACAACTTTTCCAACGTGTTCAGAAAAGAGTAAAATATATGCAATAATTAGTGAGCAGATTATGAGACTTCTTGCAAACAGCTACTGCCTCTCGTAGAAATCTTCCTCCAGACCTGCCCTGCCCAAGCCCCCTCTCTGCTCAGAGATGCTGGGAGAGCGCAGACTCAGCCGGCCGCTTCCCCTGCACAAACCGCCGTGTCCTGCAGGGAACAGATGACTCAGATCAGTGGTGGAGAGGTATAAAGCACTTGCAGGCGTGCTGAGGGTGTAGGAAGCCATTAATAATCTCAGTGCCTTGGTGAGGGTCTTTCACCCTGCACCTCTCTGTGACTCCTGTGGTTGCCTTCTTCCCCTCTCGCCCGCTTTCCGCAGCTGCCAGAAGCACCTCGTGCTTCCCTCGCCATCCATCCTCCCGGCTGTCTCCTGTGAGATGCTGTGCGTGTGGCCGTGCCCTGGTTTGGATCATCTTGCTTGTGCCTGGCCTGTCTTGGGCAGGCTCCTGCCATGCAGCTCCTGACTGCTCATGAAGCCCAAGCTGAATCCTCCTCCCAGGATCCCTCCAGCTAGTGCCAGGCTTCACTCGCAGCCTTGTGCCAGCATCAGATGCTGGGTCTGGGGGGAAATGTGCTACTGAAAGTGGGTCAAGGGCACTATCTCTTCCCTCCTAAGACTCCTCAACCCTGCTAGAAAACAAGCCATTCCTGACTAGGGATCTGTAATTTTGCCCACATCTTTTTTCTCCCCCTTATGTCTGGAGATTACTTTTCTTGCACTGAGTTGCTATCAAAGGTACCAGAGAAAAAAACTTCTCTGTTTCAAGGTAGACAGAGCAAATTCTCAATGGATGAAAGTTCAGATGCCCTGTTATCCTCCTCACACCCAGGGTTATTTATCTCCTGAGAGCAGGAGAAGAGGTAAGGTGAGGGGTTACAGCCAGGGAAGAGGTGAAGCAGGAGGAAGAGGAGAGAAGGGGTGGGAAGGGGGTGTAAATCAGGGCCTCTGCCGATTTACACCAGCTGTTGCTCAGGCTGTCAGAGAAGGGTTTAACAGGGATGCGTGCGTACACAGCCTACAGGGAGAGCTGCTTTTATTTGTTCACATCTAGCAGGGGTTGGATTTATTGCCTTTGCAGAGGGGCCAGCATAAAGCCAGGGCGTCACTTAAATCCCATATAAAACCTCAGATTAAGGCTTTGCAGGAAGTGCAAATGGGGAGGTGGAAGTGGCCTGGCCAGATGCTGGCTCTGTTGCGTGGGGGAGTGGGCTACGAACCCACCTCCTTGTGATGGCCCTGGAGCCAAGCAAGGCTGTTGCCTTATCAGTAGAGCATCCTTTGCTCCAGAGATGTTGCAGAGACAGTGAGGAAGTGCCTAATCACCTTAGGCTCATGCTGAACCTCCATAAAACAGTTAACCCTCAGGTCACCAGGTGGATCTCAGCCCAACTCAGCCATCCATTAGGGAGGGGAGCTTATCCAACGGGAATTAGGAGCCCTCATCAAGAGCCTAGTTGCATTTGAAATAGCTTAATCCTCCTGATTTTTGATACGATTCAGTCTTCTAAGCACCTATCTTCCTTTTGCAAGATGCCTAAGCCAATTTTTGGCAGTGTTTGTCCCTAGTGACTCAGCCAAGGTGACACGTGGAGCCTGTGGTCGACCTGGGAACTGCTCCCAGATACTCCAAGTACTGGCTGAGCACATTAAATCACAAGACCATCTCTGTCTTGCTCGCTATTTTGGTCACCCTAATTTGTCCTGCATCATTAAATTTTTACAGCGCCTGACTCCAGCTGACTTCAAGTTTGTGCCTCCTGTCTCCAGTAGGTGCAGAGCTAAGAGGTTTCGTTCCTCCCAGCACAGGGGCTGGAATGTGAAGACTCAGCGACCAGCACAGATAGGAAAATTTCTCCCATTCCTGACAGCTGTGTTATTGGACGTGCACACTCCCAGTATCTTTCAAAGCATCAGTGTGGCTTTTTCTAGTCCTCATACTGCATTTCTTCCTAATAAGCAGGATTCAGGATGGATTCGATACAAGACTTGAAAAATGATGTTAGAGCTAGCAGAGCAGCGGGTCCTGCCACATCCCTGTCGAGAGATCGCAGGCAGACATCCTGCATGGATGGAGCAGGCACAGGACTGCTTCAGCCTCCCTGCTCCATCCCTGGGCACTCCTGGGGTGACATCAGCTCCCCGAGATCATCTCTCTTGGCTGGGTATATTTTCTTAGGGGTTTTCCCTGGATGTCTTCTGGTTGCAGTTTCTTCTGCTGGGAGGACTTCCACAGGGTCACCTTTTCCATGGTACCCAGATGCTGCTCCACCCCAGGGTCTCTGTGCTGCTGTGGCTTCATCAGGTCATCAGAGCCACTGTGCTGGGAGCAGTGTTTGTGAAGAGGAAGGAGAGGTACCTCTAGCTGCTCTGTGCTGCACCCACAGGAATAGCCCTACTGGAAAGTTTTCCTGGCTGGGCATGGGGTTGGACACCACAGGAAAGCTTTTCTGTTTCCTCTGCTCTGCCTTTTCCCTGGTCGCCCAAGCACATAAACCTCTCCGCCTCCTCTGTCTGCCTTGCAATAATTTTAGGTCCATGCACAAGGCTCTGGCTGATATCCTGGCAGGACTGATGTCCTCAGTATCTAAAGGATGTCCATGGCTGGTGCTACTCAGACGTCTCAAGCTCAGATTGCAGTCTTGGGAGAGTATCACCTTCCTGGCACAGAAGCCCCTGGGAGAGCAGGGGTGAGCAGCTCTGCTGTGTGGTGGAGGGCTGGGGGCTGTAGGAGACACGGTGGTGACAGCAGCCTCCCTGCACCACCTGCCCCAGCGAGTTGGATAGACCCTGGCCATGCCCTCTCTGCCCTGAATCACTGGTGGCACAAGGGTATTGCCAAGCTGGCAGAGAGGGAAATCACAGTCACACCAAGAGCAAGGTGGACCTCCCCAGTTGCAACCTCCTTAGTCACAGCTGGATTACTAACCCTATTCTTATATTTTCCACGGGGGCGGCATGAGTAAGAGCTGACTCCTGGGGCTGCTTGGTGCCTCCAGAAACCCTTAAGAAGAGAAATGCTGATCAGACTATCAGGCTGTTTAAGTTTCGGGCCAAATCAGGGGAGCTGAAGGGTTGTCCTAGGAGAGGGATACTGACTCAGGCACAGGACAGAGTCAGCCCAGGGGAGCTGGGATGGAGAGGGCTGCCCCAAGCATCCTCCAAGACAGTGTCACTAGGAGGGGATGGACATGCATAGCTCAGCCTTTTCCACCATCTCTGAAACTCAGTCCCTCCAGAGATGATATCTGGGACATGGACTTGTCTTGGAGAAAAGACCCCAGCTCCTGATCTGTTCATGGCTCTCCCTGTTTTGACCCATGAGGAGCTGGAGGTGAGATCAGATCTTGGGAGCATTTTTACACCTCCCAGATGCCTGGCTTATGCATGAGGGACAAGGCAAATTATGAGTATAGGTTACAGGTTTCAGGGCTCAAATACACACCGAGTCTCACACGTCTCCCACAGCTCCCAGCCATGGGTGTCGCAGCAGCCCCAGGCCCCTGGCTCCAGCCCCCAACTGTTGGCCGGGAGTTTGCTGGAGGTGGGAGATGGCAGCCCCCCAGCTCCCTCCAGGGCTGCAGCTAGGGTCTGCCCACAGATCCTGCGGTGATTCCCCTCCCTATGCAGACCTGGGAAGGGGAGGAAGGGGGAAGGACATTCCCACTTGGGCTGAGATGATGGGAACAAAACCTCGCTCCCCAGCACTGACTGCAGAGGTGGTGGGAATGTGAGCTCAGCCCCTAGGCGACTTAATGGGTTTTTTTAAAAAAACCTCTTTGTATCAGATCCATTCTTCTTCCCAAAGCTTGCTGGCTTCACTCCAAAGGGAAACCTTTGATTCTGCAAATACACAATTATCATCCCGAGGAGTCTTAGCTATCAGGCTCCCCTCCTCCGAAAGATCAGCAGGATGCCGGAGAGGTGCTTAAATCATTTCATCCTAAGAAAGCCTTGGGCTGTAACAGCTTCCCCGTCGCTCAGAAAAAGCCACCCCTCTCCCAACAGCTTGACTCCATTTTTCTTCCAATGATACCATGGTTAGTGGAGGCAGGGCAGGCAGCGCTGCGGAAACCAGGCCACCGGGGCTCCCGGTGATTTCATCGGTCCTGAGACCTGGGCTTGCAGTGATTGATGAGCTCGCCAGAATCTCGCCATACAGTTATCTCCCCCTTCCCGCTTTTTATCGCTGTGCAGATAGGGATTCAGCGATAGAGCTCTTCTGGGTACCGTAGCAAGCTCGGTCTGTTTGACAGTTGCAAATATTTTTCTCCAACACTGCACAGGTCTGTGCGCGCAGGCTGCTCTCGCCAGCGTCACCGCCACCCAGCACTGAGAAGCTCAGCTTGGCCTGGGGGAGCCCAAAAGCTGGCCAAGCACAGCACCCACTCCCTGACTCCTATCCCTTCCTCATAACTCCTCTTACCTCTCCCCATCTCCTTCAGGTAGGTTTTTATTACTTTTAAATGGCTGGATTTTTTTTTTCCCCCAGAAGTATTTTTATTTTCTTCAGATTATACAAATCCTGCTTTTCTGCAGTGGTCTTCAGTCTAAGGCTGGGACTTTTGAAAGGGATTTAAGGGAGTTAGGTGCTCCACTTCCAAGCAAGACCCCAGTGCTTCCCTCATTGTCAAAATCCTCTTTTAAAGCAGGTCATCATTATTTTTCTGCAGCTGTTTTTCTTAGCAATCTAAATAAACCTTTCAAGTTAGGACTCATTGATGTAAGGCCAGATTCAGAGGCTGTCAGTTCCTTTGTGTATCCTCAACTTGTCTGGGGGTGTTTTGTTTTATTTTGGGATGGCTGCTTGCTTCTGGGGCTTGCTGTGAAGCTGTGCATTTAGCAGCCCCCTCCTGCTATGTTCTCCCATCTGCCAGTGACCACATACGCTCGCAACGCTGCTGAATCTGGCCCCTGCAACTCCCTTGCACTTTGCCTGCTTTTTTGCAAGGGTAAAGGGTTTTGCAAGCAGGAATTTACTCTGGCCATGGGATCACCCTCCCTTTGCCATTGCAGGAGCCCCAGGGAAAGGTGTGTGTCACCCTGGCTAAGCAGACAAAGCCATTGTCCTGCCCAAGCTGCAGTCACAGCCCTGGGATGGCATTTCTTCCTCGTGGAAATTAATTATAGGGAAGGCTGATCCCCTTTGGTGACACACAGCTATTTCCACATGGGTCTAGCAAAGACTAAAAAGGGGGCTGAAATGAGGCAACATCCCCTTCTCCTCCCCATCCCCGTCCTGTCTCCATGTGCTCACCCCGGCCACACGTCACTCGCTTGGTCACGTTGGTGCGGCCAAGCCAGCCAGTTCCCCAGGCCAGCGCAAGATGAAGGGCGTGGGAGTGCAGGAGACTGAGCCAGATCTGTCACCAGGAGAAATGTGGACCCACAGCTTAGGGACCAACACAGCTCACTCCAGAAAACTATAGCCAAGCAACAGGCTGAAACCAAAAATCCACTCCCATCCTTTATCAAAACCACTGCCACTTACTTAGGATGCTCCAGGCATGATTCAACACTCATTATCTTCATTGTGCTGGAGATTAGGCTGCAATCTTTCCAGATAATAGCTTTATTAGCTCTGTATTATTCTTTCTCCATTATTTATTTACACTAAGTCCAGAACACTCAAAGCTTTCACTGGGACAGTGAGATCAGTTCAGGGGATGACATTTTATGCTGTGTTTTTTAAGGTCCTCTGTAGAAGGAGCTATCCCAGGCCAGTCATGCTCTTGCTGATGAGGTCTCTTTGGCTCAAGGAAGCTGTACATGTTTGGGAAGCCCCGCCAGATGCTAATATTGAGGGAAGGTTATTTCCTAGGGCTTCAGCACAGACACTGTTGTGTCCCTTTACCTGCTGCGCTGGGCAGGTGACTCTGCCAGGGCTACTTCTGGCCAAAGGACAACCAACACCCATGGTGCAGCTCACCAAGGACTCTTTCTTGGGCTCCCATGACCTGTCTGCCTCCAGCCATCCATCACCGCTCCAGCACAGGCTGGCACCAACCCTCTTTTGGCTGGGACAAACTTGCACTCTCCTCCACCACTCCTGAAGCAAGTCCTGGAAAAGAAGTTAGACTCCACTAATTACTGATTTAATAGTAATTGCATGAGCTCCTGGCTTTGGCCTTGCTCATCAGAAAAGATAGAACATGGGCCACTGCAAACCCATGGCAGCCCAATCCTGGGTACGAGGGCTGGTTTGAGTCACCTCAGGAAGGGCTGCCCAGGAGGTCCTCCTGTATGTGCTGGTGAAATCACCCAGCCCAGATTTTTCTCTGACTTGGCATCACTGCAGAGGATGACTGCAGGGGATGACAGCAGATGAGTCTCCATTCACCTCTGCCCTGTCCTTGACAACCTCAACATGAAAACCAGGAGATGACAACCTGACCCTCTGGACCACCAGCTCTCTGGGATGCAAGAGTTTTTCTGGCACAGGGTACTAGACTGCCTCTATTCTTTTCTAAGTGACTCTCTTCTCAGTCAATCAACCATGTGTCCTGGTTTTTGACAATAAGAACATCTCCAACACGAGACCTCCATGAGACTGGTTATTTTTTGGCTTACGCTCTCCCTGTGGGGTCTTGGTACCCACTGCTTCTGGGACTGAGCACTGCCTCACATGACACACTACGCTCCCTGGAGAGGATGCTCTGGGAATGTCCTACCACCCATCTGAGTTCAGTAACTGCAAAAGCAGAGCTGGAGACAGGCACTTCATACATGTTTTTGATAGCCCCAAATGGCCCTGTTCTTCCCTGTTCACTCCTAGAAGAGAGATTCCCACTCAAGGAGTGAACACTTGCAATGTGCCCACGACAAAGGCTCCTCCAACAAACCTGGCAGATGCTGTGTGCTAGCTTTGATGTGTATTTCTTTGCTATTTGAAACAGTCTCTCCTGGAAGGGCTTGGACTGAAGGCTGTATACAAAAGCTGCCGTTGTTTTTATTGGGCTACCATCCATCTGTTTATAACACAGATGCCCTGAGCAATTCTGCTGGCAGGAAGCAGAGGTAAAGAGGCTCTTTGGATGTGCTCAGAAATTGCCTCTGCATCCAAGACTCCTTTTAGAGATTTTTAACATCATCCATCTTTCAAGCCTCTCAAAGCACTGCCACGTCTCTGGGGTCTGGTATAAACACTCAGCTTCTGAGCTGGTGAGAGAGCAGGGCAGATGGAACAGTTACGAGATGTCCTGCGTCAGAAGTGGTGCAATTTGTACCTGTGTGGAAACGCCCCGGCAGAGAAACAGGGGATCTGGGAGACACACCTCTCCATTCCCACCCAGCCCAGAGCTCCAGAGCTGGTGCAATAATGCTGCCCACTGCTCTGGGAGCACAGGGGAGCTACTCTACTGGAGCTACAACAGAGAATGTGCTTGTTGTCTGTACTCCATATGTACCAGAGCTGTCTGGAACCAAGCTCTGGATAATATTTCCTGGACTGTTCCTCATCAAAAGCCCAGCTCCAGCTTTCTGGAGCTGCCAGTAACGTACTGCCCTGGCACTGCCTCGAACAGAAGCTCCGGTCAGCCAAGAAGGGACAAGTTGGCTGGTACCTCCTTCTGAACCACAGGAGGGGAGTCTCCATCCCTTTCCCCACCTGTGGTCCATCTGCCTGTATCCCACCTTGGACTCTGCTACCCAAGAGCCGGCTGCCACCACCCAGCCCAGCTCCATCTGCTCCTTTCTCCCATACCTGTCCCACTGCCATCAGGACACACCTTCCCTGGGCACAGATGTCCAGGGAGGCTGCACGGCAGCACGAAGAGAGTCCTGGTCCCCCTTATGCCCCCTGCAGCCACAGCTCCTGGGACTCAGACTGCAACTAGATGACTTGCCCAAGACCAAAGAGTGGATCAGTGTCAGAGGAAGGATGTGGCCATCCCTCTCTGCGCTCTGCCTACGACTTGGTCTCATTCTGTGTGAAAAGCACACAAACCGGACATTCAACCTAGCCTGTCTTTGCACAAGGCTGTCCACGGCTGGGGCTGCCAAGGAATTATCAGATGTCCTTGTGGCTCTGCAGTGAAGCCAGGAGTCTAAGGGAAGGGTTACCGATTGCATTTTGGCCCTGGGCAGCTGTGTTGGCCAAACTGCTGTATAATCACTGCACAATCCAGCCTGCAGAACAACACTGTAATATTTTTCTCTTATCATGGTGCAGCTTTGGAGGCTCTTATTTGATCTCCTTTATCCGTGTGAATGTGTCCAAGAACGCAGCAGCTTCTGCCTGCGGAATGGCTCCTATTGTTCCCTTTGTTCTTGGGTCTGGGCTGTTCCTCAGCCTCCTCTCTCCCTTCCTGCAAAGAGAAAAACTCTGTGTGGTCAAAAAGTATCTTTACAGCTTGATCTAAAACTTGAGCTCAGCCATGGAAAAGGCAAAGGGCATATTTTCCTGAATATTACAGATAGGTTTTCTGTGATCCAGAGGAGAGTGTGGTGAAAGGTACCCTGAGCTCATCCAGTGGATTAGCTGCATTTAACTTCAACCAGGACCTCCTCACCCATGCCCGCTGCAAGCTGCTCTGAGCTAATGCTGAAAATAGATGGCATTGGATTGGGCATTTTGGCTGATCTATCTGTTCCTCCTGAAGTGCTGACCCTTTTTGTTTGAATAAATCCACAGTAACACAGTAAATCAGCTTGGAAGAGAAACAAAGAATCTGAGGGACATGAGGAGTATAGCTCCACATTTCTATTTTTTTTCCTGCTTTTTCTGATACAAAAGTTTTTACATGCCTCCATGCTGATAACAGGCTACAATCAACTTAGATTTTGAAAGTATTTAACTTGGAGACTTTTTTAGGAGGAGCATGGAATGGAATTCAGGGCTTTTCAAAACCAGGCTTCCAGCTTTGCAGAAAAGCCTCTCCGATTTCTAGATCAGCCCTTTCCACTTTTCATTTTGGACAGGTGTGCAGCAGTTTATCCTAATGCAATCTGCATAATCTTTACACCTTGTTGAGTGTGCAGTTTCAAAACAAACCTCAAACAAACCTCAGCTCCCTCTGAAAACCCATCTTCTCTTAATCCTCCTCAAGGAGAACCTGTAGGAAGATGTCAGGTTATACAAATGAGAACTTTGGCACAGCTGGGTTAGAGTAGGCTGAATTAGTCATCAAAGTTACAGCTGGAGGTTGTTAATCTGTTGGTGACTTCCAAGCAAATTATTTTTCTTTTCTGTTTACAAAATAAGAGAACCAGATTACTGGTTAGACCTCGAGGCGTGATGCATCACCGGTGGTGGTAAAACAAAGATGATGCGAAGCTTTCTTGCACAGATATGAAGGTGTGCTCCTTCATTAAGCCTGAGTCATCACTTCCGTGAGGAGCAGGATTGAAGGACGGTGTGGAAAGGTTGCAGGATTGAAGGATGGTGTGGAAAGGTTGCAGGATTGAAGGGCAGTGTGGAAAGGTTGCAGGATTGAAGGATGGTGTGGAAAGGTTGCAGGATTGAAGGGCAGTGTGGAAAGGTTGCAGGATTGAAGGACGGTGTGGAAAGGTTGTGCATACACCAGAGCTGCTTGCTTGCTGAAAGCTCTGATCCTGCACTTGGCAACGCTCTGGCTGTGGCACAAACTGGTGAGACTGGTTGGAAATGGCTGTCTCAAGGCTGGATGGATGTGTGCTTTGCCTTTCCCATCTGCCTTGCTGGGAAGTGTTCTTTAGACTGAGCTTGTGTGGGCTGGAGGCTGAAGATTATTGTTGCTTTTTTTGTACTGAATTAAGCAGAGGAAATCTGTGCTGTTCAAGTCTCATGGACATGGTGTGCTTTTAATGTCAGACTTTACAAATTGCAAATTAAGCTTCCCTAAATAATTAGATTTTTTTTTTTTTTTTTAATAACAGAAGCTGGCTCTCTTCATTGGGGTTTTGTGTTTTCAGCATACATCTTGGCTTTTTTCCCTGTACATGTAGCAGCAAAAAACCTACCTTCTGCAAAAGTTAAAACCTGTAACACAATCACCTGACTCCAGAAACAGGAATTTAGAAAAAAACAGAAAAAAAACCCAACTTCCTAAAGATCCAAATGAAACCTTTGGACATGGGCAGTATAGGTAGGAGCATTCATTTTGGTGCCCAGGAGCCAAGCTCTTTCTGACATGATCTCATTACTTTTAGCAGAGGACTCTTGGAGACTGCCATGGCTGGGCACCTGGTATTTGGAAAAAAAAAATACCCCAAGGAGCAGCTGATTTTCAATGTGGCCTCTCTGTTGTCTTGTGGCAAAGCTCCTTCCTGCAGTGCAGAAAGCACCAAACCCTCCTGACTTGGCACTTCTATTTTCAAGCAATGTCAAGGTGAACTGTCCCCCAAGGTAACATGGTTTGCCCGTTGGCCACCCAGTTTTCACACACTTGCCTGCCAGTGAGGAGGAGCCTGTGCTGCATTCCCCAGATTGGTTGCTGGAATGGGAGCATCAAGGTGAGCGAAACACCTTGGCAGTGGGATGAAGGAGCAAATAACCACCAGCCAGCCGAGCCTCAGGTGTCTCTTTCCTCTGCTCAGCTCACAAAGCAAGAGTGAAGAACAAGCCTCCTTTCTTGTCCCTCCTACCTCCTCAAATCCCTTCTCCTTTAAGAAAGAAAAGGTCAATATTGATGGTGTTGAAATGGAGCACAAGGACTGAAACAGCTCCTGCGCCTGGTGCAGGGTGCTGAAAGAACCCAAGCGTGAACCAACGTTTTCCAGAGCCTCTATCAGCTTGGAGTGAGTGTTTTGGCTTGCCAGCATGCAAGGAAGGAGCCTGATTTCAGGAAGCAATTTGCAACCAGGCCCTTAGGAGACTAGGGAAAAAAAAAAAAAAGCACCTGTGAGTGGGTCATAGCTTGGCCTCCCCAGACATAGATTTGAAAAGTGTCTGGCAATCTGGGAAAATCAAGAGGTGGTGGACAACCCCCACCAGGAGGCTGTTGAGGAAATCTGAGGTTTGCCACACCAGAGGCTCCTCGGCAAGACTTCCCCAGCTTGGCTCAAGGCACTCGATTCCCTCCTTGCAGCATCTGTTTGCCAATCCATCCATGCAGTGAAGCCCCTACCTGGGCCTGTGTCATCCTCAGCACAAGCACATCTTCTCAAATGCTGCATAAGGAGATGGTGTTTCCCACCTCACCACTTTACTCACCCACTTCATCTCTCTGCAGCTGTCTGCCAGCTCAGTTCTCTCCAGCACATCATAGCTTCTTGCTTCCTCTCCATGGCTCAGCAGATGCTTTCCTGGCCAAGCACAGGTTTGGTCCATGGTAACTGTCTTACTCCACTTTCATTCCACCACCTTCCTGTTTTCTCCTGTGCTTTCCCTCACACTTCTCGTTAACATCTTGTCGCCTTCTTTGAGACCTACCCATGAACCATCTGCAGTGATGGCTGCATAGATCACAGCTGGTAGCAGCACCCAAGGCACTGAGGCTGTACTTTCACAGAGAGTACACTTCTCTGTATCCTTGTGCTTTTCTGTCTGTCCATCTCCATTCACCCCTTGTCTCTGTTCTTAAATCCCTAGGCACCCTGGGTGGGAGATGCCCCTTTGGTCTGTATGTATCCACACATCACTTACGATGCTGTTTTGGGTCCCAGGTGGAGGCTGTCGGGCTCTGTGCAATGTGGACCTCAAGGATGACTTGAAGTGGTGGAGCACCAGGCTCACACATTTGCACTAGGCATTAGCTGGAGCTCGCTTTCTCCTACTGCTCATCAAGGACTTCCTGCCAAAAGGCATCTGTGAGGGAAATGCCTGTTGCTGCAAACAGATATGTCCTATGGGATGGTGCCAGTTTTGCTGACGTTTCCCATTCCTTATCTTAACCTGAAATTAAAACTTTTTTTTTCCCCCCATTTGGTCACTTCAGGCTTCACCATTTCAGTTTGGCTAGTTGCTTTTAGCTGCTGTGAATTTGATGCTACTGTGTCCATCTGAGTTCCTTTTTACATGGATCCATTGTGAGAAAGGTTGCCTAAACCTGGGTGAAAAATGGGTGCAAAAGCCCCCTGGGACCAACACTCCAGTGAGCAGCCTGTATGCTGCAAACTGAGCTGGGCTGGAAGGCTTACACATGCCCCAAACTTGGTGGCAAATACTGTTCTGTGAAAAATAGGAATATTTTCCCTTTTTGTGCCCTGATTTGGTGTCAAACCAAGTGTTTAAAGAACCTGATTTTTCCTTAGGAATGGAAAAGTTTATTTTTGACCAACCTCCCACTTGCAACCTTCAATCTGTTTTAGAAAGATGCTTTTTGAAGGTTTTTTTTTTTTAAGTTTAGTGAAAACACACATAATCAGTATACCCCGAAACACTCCTTTCTTGTGCACCAGCAGTGCAGGACATTTACCTTGGCCTAGCAGGTACAATGGTGCCCTGAGGGAAGCTCAATTAAGCCCTAGTGATGAGTTACAGTGCATAACACTTCCCAAATACAATCACAGGGATTTATGACTGCTGACATGACAAAGATTTTGTTTGGTAGTGAGGAGTGATGGCTGATGTCCCTTTAAATGCTTATCATTTCTGGCAGCTTAATTGAATCTCGTTAACAGATGCAAGGAAACTGAGAAACATTTCTCCGGCTAGCAGTCCTCACTGGACCAGCAAAGCCCAGAGTTGGCTTTATTTCCCTGTTTTCAGGAATTGCTCTTTGAAGTAAGAGGGTGCAGAAATGATCTTCCTAAAAGAAATATGCTACAAAAGGAGCATATTCTTCACGTATTTGATGTTAGGACACCTGGCAAGAGAGCAACCTCCTGTGATGCGTGGTAAGAGGGGACCCTCGGGGAGTTGCTGCAGTTTTCCACCGTGGACTGATGTGTCCCTTATTCAGCATGCAGAGGACTTGGGCTTAGGTCTAACTCTAAGCCTGGATGTTCTCTTGTGGATTTTGAAGCTCTTCAGACCAGTTAAGCAAAACCCCAGATAACTCATGACTTCAAAGCTGCTGTGTGCAGGAAGAGGCTGAAATGTGGGAGATGATGGTTTCTAATCGGGTTCATCTATAGCAGCAATGGATGCCTGTGGCCCAGAGTGACTTTTAGGAAAGATTAAATTATACATACAGCAGGTCCTCTTGCAGCAGCTGAGCTGGGCTATTCTTCCATCCAGCTTCATGCACCAGGGTGTTATCTTTGTCTTGGGAAAGCCATGGAACTGGGTAGAATTTAAATTATACCCCAGAGAAGTTGGCTCGCTTCTCTGACGGAGGTCATAATGAGGGAGTCAGGATTCCAGTTATAGCTCAGCACAGCAGATGTAGCTGGTTTTGCAGATGATAAAAATACAGCCTTGTCTCAGGAATGCTGCTGAAGTGAAGCACGCGTGTGGGGTTGTTGGTTTGGTTTTTTTCAAAGCAGTTCTTTAACTCTGGCTGTACTGTACAACAGTTGTTCCCATTGGAAAATCAATATTTACAGAGTCAACAGTGATGAGACGTGGGCTGGGTGTCATCCAAGCACGTAGCAGGACCCACTCTGTCGAATGCCTGCACCTCAAGCTGTGGAAAATGTTACTTTTCTCTCTTTTGGGATAGGAGTAGTTTTTCATTACCAGTGATGAACACTATTTTATTTTTACTCTGCTCTGTATGCTTTCCAAGGTCTGCTTGCAAGGAGGGGAGGCAGCCACTGAAATATGGGAAGCTACACTGTATACTCTCCTGTATCATGCACAACTCGCCTCTTCTGATCAAAATTCAAGGCCTGGTGCACATAATTAACCATCTCCTGAAATAAAAGCAATTTATTGCAGAAAGCAATCAGAACTGACACTTCAAATATACTAACTTCCAGCATACCTTGAGCTCCTGCTTGATCTCAGCTGTCTATCAGGGACCTTCTCCAGCCTGCTGCAACTCTTTTGCCTACAGAGACATTCACCTAAGGAGCATGTCATTGCTGGGGTGGGACTAACACAAACCCAGCTATGTGGGCTTGGTGCCTTGGTGCTCCACAAGGCATTGCCAATGGAGGAATGCAGTGCAAGCAGAGCAGAGCTGCTCTTCTCACTGTACCTGGATGCTGCCATGAGTCCACGTCCTCGTGTTTTGCAACGACACTCTCGAAGCTGGCTGCGCAAGACTGCCTAGGACTGTGTTCCCTCTTGTTTGCAGAAGTGGCTCACAGCTGTAAGAAAAACGTTCTGTCTCTAATCTCTATTTACACAGGATGGTGATAAAGAAATTCCTCGACAATCACTTAATCTCTCTTTGGGCTGACACCACTATCTTTGCTCAGTCCAGCTCCAAAACAGCAACACATGCAAACACACCACAGTGCTCTGTGGACTAGGGAAGGACCATCACGTGAAAACAAGCTCCCTATCAAAGTCTTTTGCTGAGCTTGATGAGTGAGCAGTCCTATGTGCTGCAAATGTGCCCTGAAACAGGCAGGATGATGCTGAGAGGGAGGGCAGCCTCACCTGCTGGAAGCTGACGTGTTTGAAGCTCTTGCACATTTTTGGCACATGATTTGAAACAATTTGAAACAAACTGGGGCCTACGGGAAGACTGGGGAGGGACTTTTTTTTAGGGCTCATAGTGATAGAACAAGGGGAAATGGCTTTAAAATGGAAGAGGGTAGATCTAGATGAGATCTGAGGAAGAAATTATTTGGTGTGAGGGTGGTGAGACACTGGCCCAGGTTGCCCAGAGAAGCTGTGGCTGCTCCTCCCTGGAAGTGTTCAAGGCCAGGTTGGATGAGGCTTTGAGCAACCTGGTCTAGTGGAAGGTGTCCCTGCTGATGGCAGGGGGGTTGGAACTGGATGAGCTTTAAGAGCCCTTCCAACCCAAACCATTCTCTGATTCTATGAATAAGCCTGCCTTTGGGTGGGTTTCTGCTGTAAATTCTGCTAGCAGTGAGGCACCACTAGCAGACGTGCCGTCCCCACCACGAGCTGGCCTACTCATGGAAGTAAGCTCTGAGCAAGCACTCACCGCCTGGCCCTAAAGGACTGGAAAAACAGGAAACTCTTTCAAAGGTGTCTAAGGATTTGATGTTGACATTTGAATTTCCCTTTCATATCACTGCAACATTTTTGTCCAAGCGCTTTATCCCTACACTGTGAAGCTGTAATTTATTTCTAGTCAGAGATTTCGTGCTTTTGAAAATAAAGCCAAGGGAGACAGAAAATATAAGTATTCCAAGACATTTTTGTGCATTAGGTAAGTGTGTATTATGGGAAGCTGAGCTTTTCCAACCCTTGGCAAAAAACATATCTTGTGAACAAATAATTTAGCAAAAAGACAAAGCTGTTCTGCCTACTGAGATTTTTGGTACTATACAGTTTGAGGAAAAACCAAAATGTACTCATCAGTAGAAACAGAGTTGTAACACAGTGACAACAACCTACAAGGAGCTGAAAGGGATCAAGGAGAATGCTGACTGCATGGCCACAGGGCTGGGAAAGTGGCATCCCTGTTCAACCAGGCTCCAAAGCAAGTAGATAGGCTGAGAAAACATGGGCAGGTTATTGTCAGGGCTCCTCTGGTGACAGTCTCACCTGTGAAATGGGCTCCATTTGCCAGCAGCTTGTGATCATGGAGGCTGCCAGCACAGGAGCACGCAGAGAGCATCATGTCCTCTTCCCAGGAGCTGCTGGGAGCCAGCTCTCAGAGCAGCAACTGGAAGCAGTGGTTATTTAAAAATGCACCCTTGGTGCTGCAGCTGGAGCTGGCCACATCTTCCTGCTGGCAAAGTGTGCACTGGGAGGAACTGTGGAAAAAAAAAATCCACCAAGAATCTATGAATGTAATCCCTGAGGTGAAACTCCATCCCACTTGTAACCCAACTCAGCTAATGTTAATGCCCTGTCCCTGCATTTGCATTCCCATCAGAGCCATTTTCCCCAGACAATGGCCTTCTTTGCCCTGGTAAACACAGAAAGTAGGCATTTCCTCAGAGGAAGTCAATTTGGATTTTCAGACAAAAAAAATAGGACGAGGAAAACAAAATCTTTCCAGTATTCTGCAAAAGTATTATCAGACGAGACCTTTTCTGCTCAGGGGAAACACTTTCCCCTGGCCATTGAGAAGCTGAGGACAAACACTTTAACATTATCTTTAAATGGAGAAAATCAGATGACCCTGCATTTAATCTTACACGTACCATAGTCACTAAAGTCCTGACTTTATTTTAAAAGAGTGATTCATGCATTTAGCTTTTGTTTCATTTCTGTCTTAGTTTCAGAGCCATAATAAATCTCACTTTGGAGGTGCAGAATGATTAATTTCTCAACCACATTTTTGCTTTGAAGTGTCTATTGGCTGTTAATAAAATAAGCCTTTTTACATTCTCTTCAAAGTCACAAAACACAAACACACGTGGATGCTTTGGGCCAAAGGAGGGAGCTGAAAATCTATCTGGCAGTGAGAATTTAACTGAAATGAGGAGGGGGGCTCCTACTTCAGCACCCTAGGGAAGAGTGCTGCCTTTGTTCAGCCAAAACCACTGTGTGCAGAAGCAATGGGGAAGTCGGGACACTGGGTCTCTGGAGCTCCTGATTTAGAGGGTGGAGTCTGGGGAACCAAATGTTACATTTTGTTAGAAAACCACTAGTGTGTTTTTACAGCACCGATTTAATAAAGCTAATGTATGCCTGACTGAAAGTTAAATACCTTACAACCCTGCACTTGGCCTTTGCTTAGTGGCATATACTGTAGGGTCTGTGTCTGACCCACAGCTGGTTTAACGACGTGTCTAGAAAGACTCGTGCGTCTGAGACGTGGAGGAACATGCGACAATCAGAAGAGCAAATTCCCGGCTGGCGTAGCTGGGCACCTGCCCTCTGAAGCCACCAGCTCAGGCTGGCTGGGAATGAGCTTCTGGCACTCAGGGGTTAGATTTTTTTACTACCAACATTCCAGAGTAATTATGGAATGCTGAACTCAGGCACTGATGCTCTGGGCCATTGCAGTTGTGCAAAGGTGCCCCTTTATCCTCAAGGATTTTAGACACAGTCCAGTGGAGGCCACAAAGCTGATGAGGGGCCTGGAGCGTCTGCCTTACGAGGAGAGGCTGAGAGAGCTGGGACTCTGCAGCCTGGAGAAGAGAGGACTGAGAGGGGATCTGATCAATGTCTACAAATACCTGAAGGGTGGAGGCCAAATGGATGGGGCCGGGCTCTTTTTGGTTGTGCCCAGTGACAGGACAAGGGGCAATGGGCACAAACTGGAACACCAGAAGTTCCAGACAAACTTAAGGAAAAACTTATTTCCTGTGAGGGTGACAGAGCCCTGGGACAGGCTGCCCAGAGAGGGTGTGGAGTCTCCATCTCTGGAGATGTTCAAACCCACCTGGACACTTTCCTGTGCAAGCTGGTGTAGGGAACCTGCTTTGGCAGGGGGGTTGGACTGGATGATCTCCTGAGGTCCCTTCCAACCCCACCATTCTGTGATTCTGTGATTTCTCCAGGAATACAGGCAGTGTCCAGCAACCTCCATCCCAGGTCAGCAGCTGCACTGCCAACAGGGCACAGAAGGTGAAAAAAAAATCAAAGTAAGCTGTAACTAAATCAGGGATATCCCATCAAAAGTGTTCTCCCTAAAGATGTAGTTCTCAAACAAACCCCCAAACAAACCACCAAAAACACCCCCCAAAACCCAACCAAAAAACCCCAACTTCCTTTTGCCAAGTATTTCCCACTGACATTAGGGAAAGCCACATTTAGCTGTTGTTTCAGTCACTTAACTCTAAACCAGATTCCAGCACTGAACATAGCATGTTTCAGCTTTCAAACAGCTCATCTGACAGTATTTCCCATGATGCATCTGATCTACAAGATCCACCTTCCAGAGTTCCAGCCCCTTCTTAGGGGAAGGACACTTTGGAAGGCAACATGTCCTGAAAATATCCCACTGCTAAAATTGTGTGATGCAGTATGGTAACTGCCTGACTTTTGGAGTATGGTGGGAGAGGTTTGGGTTGGGAAGCCAGCTCATTGCAGAGAAGGGGAAGGTGATGCTCTTGGACTACAGTTCCCATGACGCAGTGCAAAATGGGGGAGAGGGGGCAGAGAGTCAGGCTGCCAAAATGAGTTTCCTTGTGAGGAGAACTTTTCTACTAAATACAGGAAACAAGGGAATCCATTACTATAAAAGCAGAGGAAAAATCTGAATTTTCCTTGTCCAAAATTTTACGGTTTGGAGTGAAAGTATGTGCTGAGTGTCCCAGGATGTCAGCATGAATTTTGCTGACCTGCAAGGCCAGACTTTGCAGATGGGGTGCCTGCACCCAAGAAATTCCCACTTGCTCTGTTGCCTCCCATTGGACTGCCAACTGTGTCACGATCCACTGTTGGGCAGAACAATTTATCAGAAGTTAAACCCTGTGGCTTTCCAACCACCCTCAGATGGTTCTGGGTGGCTGGGGGCAGCTGGTTTAACTCCTGAGTGATGGCCAATTAGATATCATGACCAGGTTCTCTGTATTCCCTGAAACAGAATTGAGACTCAAAATAGAGTCAAGTGCCAAGTGACTTTATTTGTCCCACAACAAGTAAAGGGAGTGGAAAAGGGGGTGGGGGGTGTGTGCCCCCCACATACTGACCTTGAGCCTGTGTTCTCTGCATGTGTCCATGTTCCCCAGGGGTGGGACCCGGTTGCCGTGGTGATGGGGTTTTCCATGGTTAGACGGCGGCGCAACTGCAAGCCCGTTCTCGGGCTTTGCGTTCAGCAAGGTCCCGCTCTGGGCAAAGCCTGGACAAGCTGCTGACGCAGTACAGCTTGGGCTCTAGCTTTGTGCCTTTGGATCTCTGGAGCCTTACAGGGGAAGGTTGGCTCATACATGGGGCAGGCTGACTTTCACCAGCTCTCTTGCTAACAGCACAGGGCACCCTAAGGGTGTTTTGCCTCACCTGGTGTCTGAGCACAGACAAGAGCCTAAATAAACCCACAGGAGCTTTTCCATTTGCAGCAATGAGCAGCAGCAGCCATCAACCACAGCAGATGCTCAGCACCACTGCCAAAATTACTCAAAGCCCCTGCAAGTAGCAACTGTGTAAGATCTTCACACCCACCCAGCTGAATAGATGTGCCCTCTATGTCCTCTCTCTGCTCTCAACATGTCCATTTTCTCCAGCTGAAGGTCACCTGGGAAATAGGTCCTAACCTGGGTGATTGAAGAAGCCCCACAGCTGAGCTAACCAGAGACCCTGATAGCTCCAAAATCACGCAGCAGCAAACACCTCTTCTTATTAGCAGCTGTAAGTGTTTAGACAGATCAGAGCAATAGCAAAGTGCACCATGTGCTGCAGAACCAGCTCAGACCTTTAGCTAGGGAGGCAGGAGAAATGGCAGGGACTTTATTTTTTAGGGATTGAGAAAAAAAAAATCCTCCAGGCTCAACTGTTTCATTTGTTCCACTGCTAAAGAGAAGCTGCTGCTAATGACAGGATGGACAAGTTGACAAAATATATACTATGGAGCCAAAGGTCCTCTTAAAACCTGAATCTCCTGTTGCAGAGTGTGGCTGGAATGAGCATTACCTGTGCTGCTGCACACCCAGCACTTTCCCCAAGAGGTCTCTGACACTGCTTCAGCCTCCTGCCTGGCTGGCAGGGAGGACACAGGTGAATTCCTCCCCACCTTCACAGAGTTCTGAGCCATGCAGGGAAGAGAAGTGTGGAAGGAAGAGGCCATCAGCAGTGCACAGCAGCTCCTCACAGCCATACATCTCAGAAATTGCAAAATTTATTAATGCTTGTTGGTTTTGGCTTGTTTGTGGGGGGCTTGGGGGGTTTTGTGGTTTTTTGTTTGTTTTTTACAATAAGACCTGTGGCATTTTCATCATTGGAGACCTGGATTTCAGTTTTTCGCTGTAAATCCTGCCTAGATCAGTCTCACAAGGAAGCTTCTGCCCCTCTGTTTCCTCTGTTATGGTGTGTGATTTTAAGAGTTTTATTGGCTAACTCTCATTCTCTCTCCCCAGCTTGTGCCTAAAAGTGTGCCTGAAAGCCCACCTGAAAGTGGGGAAGGGTTGTGCAATAAGCATGAGCTGAGGTGTGTCGCCAGCGGGTTAGCTGCCAGCACCATTCCCAAAATCATGTCCTAGCCTATCTTGAAGGCTCGTCTGTATGGTTGGAGTCAATTCTCAGCTGCCTGTATCTAGGCTATATCCTGCCCACATTCATCCTGCCAACATTTTGGAGAGCTACAGCAGGGTGGAAATAAAAAGGGACTTCAGCAAATGAAGTCTCGTTCACACCTGGGCTGTCTCTATCTTCCTCTGTTCCCATGGCCAGCTTGTCAAAGCCTTACCCTATGTAAGAAATACTGAAATAATATTGTACTAATTTAATAACACATAATAATATGCAACAATAATATTGTAATAGCTGTATTGTATGAATAAACAATATTGAAACAATACTGGGCCATAACACTTGCACACCAGTTTCCATTAATTGTTACACAAAACATGCATGATTCCAGGAAACATGTTGTTTGGAAATAGCAACTTTTCCACCATTCCCTACCAGAGTTTTGTGTAGATGTCATTTCAGTCTTCTTGGCAAATGCAGGCTGTGATTGATGTGGCTGAGAGACTTTATCCATTCAGTTGCTCACCTTGTTTTTAGATCTGTGTTTTCTGTGATCTGTACTTTCTGTGATCTGCCTTCAGCTTGCCAAACATCCTTTGCAGCTTGTAACTCATCTCAGAGCAGTCAAAACGTGAATGGGGACTACAGGGATCACAGCCTTTTCTGGAGGAAGGTCTAGCCGTGGCAGAAAGAAACCAACCCACCGCTCCTTGGCATGATGAGACTTTCCCACTATGTCTGACCCCACTAAAGCTTATTCTCCTGTCCTCAGAGTGAGTGTAGAAATAAAAATGAGGAGAGTGCATGGAAAAGGAGCTGCATAAGCTCTAGCATCAGAGTGAAGTTGCTACTAATGACTTTATGAAATGACTCTACAGAACAGTATTGATCAAAACCTGCTCCCCATCATACCTCTAACTCTCACCCACAGCTTGCCAAACTCATTGGGAAAGCTTCAGCTGTGTCATCAGCCACTGGTTTTAATAGGCTCCTGCAGAAATACAAATCTTTTCTCAGGTGATGCTTTGGCCAGAACTGAACCCTGAGCAGATGCCAGTGCCCACAGACAGCGGGTGCCGTGTAAAGTTCAGTATAGCTCCCTGAGGAGTTTTGCTGTGTGGTGCTTGCACAGAGAGGAGTTCGAGCCATAGTGGTTGCACTCAGGCCAGGATTCAGCTTTGCCACCCTACCAAAGTCTGGAGACCTCAGTCTGGTCCAAGTTTGTCCTTGAGAGCTGCCAATCGCACCTCCAGTGTGATGGGCTCAGTGGTGACCAAAAACCCCTGGCAGCTCACACATATGCTTTACTCCTTAACTTGTGCTGGGGCAGTCAGGGCTTTCATGCTACTGCTGCCATGGCCTGTTACAGCGCTTCATGCTCAACACAGGCGTCTTTCACTCTACACTCTCCTTTGCAATGGAGATTAACAATGGATTAACCCCTGATCTTTGCAGTGACCTAACTTGTAGTTTGATTGATGGTTCCACTTGTTGTCTTGCATTTTGCATCACTAACACAAGAGAAAGGATCACCATACACAAGAAACAGCTGCTACAGAGGAGGAAAGAAACTCAGCAAGTTATTTTATGGGCAATTCTCATCCTTTGTTCCACAGTAGGTGTGATTTGGGGTAGTCAAACATTTGGAAATGGCTGCTGCTCTTTCTTCCCCAGCTCATGTTGCTTTAACAAGACTAGGGATCATCTACAGACAATGGAAGATTGATGTTTTAGAGAGGGCAAGAACGTCTAGCCAGTCACTTGTTATGCTTCTTCAGGATCATAGTGGAATACATGAAGCTCTGGCTCCAGCTAGAGGCCATTCATGGCTAGGTTTCTAACCTGAAAGGAGCTCTCATTATCAAGTATTGCTGTGCTGTATTAAGGCCTTGTCAGCGTCTCCTGCCCGTCCCCTGGCCTTTCCCTGCCTGAGGAAAACCCCCTGTGTGCCGAGATCTGCTGCTTCACTCCGGCTCCAATTGGTTCTAGAGCAGCTCCCCTCAGTGACAGACCGTTAGTTTCCGTTACAGGGCGTTTGAATCTCCTGCCATTGCCAGCTCCTGGTGAATCTCTTCTCTCCCCTGGCCTTTCCCTGCCTGAGGAAAACTCCCTGTGTGCTGAGATCTGCCATTCCGCTGTGGACCAGACCAGCTTGGAGCAGCTCCCCTCAGCAACTGACTGCTAGTTTCTGTTACACCACGCTTAAATCTCCACAGGAAAGCAATGGATTCTCCAACACTGGATGCTTTTAAGATTCCAGCTGGACAGAGTGCTGGGCCATCTTGTCTAAATGGTGCTTTTGCCAAGAAAGGTTGGACTAGGTGATCCTGCAGCACCAGCTCCCCGGCAAGTGTCTTCAGGCCTCGCTTCAGGTGTGCTTGAAGAACTGCACCTCTGCCACAGCCCAGCTCTCTGGTCACCTCCTGCTGCTGCTAACACTGGCCTCTACCTACTCAATGCTCAGGAAGGTGTCCGAGTCACCTTGCCGCACCCCGAGGAGCATCTCAATCAGGCAGGTATAATCGGAGTTGTTTGTCAGCCGGAGCTTGCAGGAGTCCCTGGAGGGCAGCACTGTTAGAAACAGGCGTTGGGCCTGAGGCAGCTCCACCCAGGCTGTTTGTACCAACGTCTGGAACCAGAGGATGGTTCTCGCCTCGTTCAGGTAGGAGCCGGTGCAGAGGGTTTTTAGGAGGCTGGCAGCCTGATTCCTCCTCAGCTCCTCCTCGGGGTGGTGGAGGAAGCACAGCATGTCCTCCAGCAGCTGCTCCCTCCTGCAGGTGCACTCCAGCTCCACGCGGAGTCTGTAGTTCCTCGCCAGCATCTCCTCTGCAATGTCCAGTTCCAGGTGGAAGGTGTGCCCAGGAGGGGGCTTCATAACCACGAGCAGATGGTGGACAGCAACATCCTCACGGGGGCTCTGACCTTGGAAGGCGCCATCCACCCTGAGGGCTACCATCAGTCGTGGCATGAAAATATTCCTGCGCATTTTTCGGCAGATACGGAGAAGTTCATGCACCAGCTCCTCCTCCCTCGTCAACTGTTGTGGCAGGTCCAGGACAAGCTTGGCTGAGACTCTGCCCACATCCAGTGCAACACAGGCTGCTTCTTCTTCTGACTTCTCCTCGTCTGCCTCTTTTCTGGAACTGTCTTTCCTCCTGCTGGCTGGCCAACAGATGCTAATCATATCATTCCTGAGGACTCTAAAGACCAGGACCAAAAATACAGCAAGGGCATGGAATTTCCACAGCAGTTCTTGTAGAGCAGTAATGAATGCTTCTTTTTGGTCCCCCTCGTCTGCCTGTTTTCTGGAGCTGTTCTCTCTGCTGCTGGCTGGCTGACGGCTCCTTTTCCTGAGCCACCAGCAGAGCCCAAAGAGCACCATCAGGCCTCCAGCAACGGCCCAGAACTGCCACTGCTGCAAGGCAGCCCAGAGCAATCACGCTGCTGGGGGTTGTTGTGGCCAAAGTGCAGGACTCAGCACTTGGCCTCGTTGAAACTTCTACAGTTGGCCTCAGTCCATTGATCCAGCCTGTCCAGATCCCTCTGCAGAGCCTTCCTACCCTCAGGCAGATCAACGCTCCTGTCCAACGTGGTGTTCCTGAGGGAACGACTCTCCTGAAGAGGGACAGCAGTCGCTGTCCAGGTGGCAATGGCGCTCTCTGTCGCAAGGCTCCTTGCAAGGGCCTCTCCAGCTGCATCGGGTCCCACTCCCCAGGGTGTGCTTTTGCTGTGGAGGAAAGGTGCGACAGCAGTTCCCACTGCTGAGAGAGCAGCGAGTTCTCTGTGTCCAGCGTGCTCAGTTCTGCAGCACCAGCTCCCCGGCAAGTGTCTTCAGGCCCTGCTTCAGGTGTGCTTGAAGAACTGCACCTGTGCCACAGCCCAGCTCTCTGGTCACCTCCTGCTGCTGGTTACACTGCCTCTGCCTCCTCGATGCTCAGTAAGGTGTCCAAGTAACCGTGCCGCACCCCGAGGAAGATCTCAATCAGGCAGGTATAATCGGATTTGTTTGTCAGCCGGAGCTTGCAGGAGTCCCTGGAGGGCAGCACTGTTAGAAACAGGTGTTGGGCCTGAGGCAGACCCACCCAGGCTGCTTCTACCCACGTCTGGAACCAGAGGATGGTTTTCTGGATGTCCAGGTAGGGGCCGGTGCAGAGGGTTTCTAGGAGGCTGGCAGCCTGATACATCCACAGCTCCTCCTCGGGGTGGTGGAGGAAGCACAGCATGTTCCCCACCAGCCGCTCCCTCATGCAGGTGCACTCCAGCTCCACGCGGAGTCTGGAGTTCCTCGCCGGCATCTCCTCTGCAGTGTCCAGCTCCAGGTGGAAGGCGTGCCCAGGAGGGGGCTTCATAACCACGAGCAGATGGTGGACAGCAACATCCTCACGGGGGCTCTGACCTTGGAAGGCGCCATCCGCCCTGAGGGCTATCTTCAGTCGTGGCATGAAACTATTCCTGCGCATTTTTCGGCAGATACGGAGAAGTTCATGTACCAGCTCCTCCTCCCTCGTCAACTGTTGTGGCAGGTCCAGGACGAGCTTGGCTGAGACTCTGCCCACATCCAGTGCAACACAGCCTTCTTCTTCTGACTTCTCCTCGTCTGCCTCTTTTCTGGAACTGTCTTTCCTCCTGCTGGCTGGCCAACAGATGCTAATCATATCATTCCTGAGGACTCTAAAGACCAGGACCAAAAATACAGCAAGGGCATGGAATTTCCACAGCAGTTCTTGTAGAGCAGTAATGAATGCTTCTTTTTGGTCCCCCTTGTCTGCCTGTTTTCTGGAACTGTCCTCTCTGCTGCTGGCTGGCTGATGGCTCCTTTTCCTGAGCCACCAGCAGAGCCCAAAGAGCACCATCAGGCCTCCAGCAACGGCCCAGAACTGCCACTGCTGCAAGGCAGCCCAGAGCAGGGCTCTCCAGGCAAAGACGCTCTGCTCCAGGCTCCTCAGCTCCAGGCTGTTCTGCTCCAGGCTCTTCTGCTCCAGCTCCTGCAGCATCTGAGCCATCTTCTCGTTCAGAAATGCCTCACGCTCCTGCATTCGCTCGCGTGTGGCATCATCCAGCTCATCACCCGCCATCGGCAGGCTCTGGACGATCAGTAGCACAACGCACAACATCAATCTGATGGCAGCCATGGCCTGCAGGAGGAGGAAGAGAAGGGGTTCAGCGGGGCTGGGAGGAAGAGAGCGCAGGGAGCCAGGGGCAGGTAGGAGAGGGGCCGAGGCAGCTGGGAGGCAGCAAGGCCTGTGCCCAGCGGCGGCGGCGGCACCGTGCCCTGCCCAAGGTGCTGCCGCGAGCGGCTGGGCCCTCGATGCCGGGTGAGAACCCACCCCCTGGGGACCCGCGTTTCTGCCTGGCCCTCGTCCAGCCCAGCCTCCCCCCGCCCGCGTCCTCACCGCTGGCCCACGCTGTACTGGGGCAGCGCTGCCTGCTGCTGCCCTGACAACCCCCCGTCCATTGTGACTCGTCCCCTGCGCTGTCACAGGCGCCAGAGCGCATCACAGTGCTCGTCCTCTCCTCCCCTCTTGCCTGCTCTCCTCTTGCCTGCTCTCCTCTCTCCTTCCTTTCTTTCTCCATTACTCTTCTCCCTTTTCTCTGCTCTTTCCTTCCTCACCCTTCTCTGGACACACTCCAGCACCTCAGTGTCCTTCCTGGAGTGAGGGGCCCAACACTGACCCCAGCACTCGAGATGTAGCCTCACCAGTGCCCAGTACAGGGGGAAGAGAACTTCCCTGGTCTTACTGGCCACACTAGTGCTGATCCAGGCCAGGATGCCCTTGGCCTTCTTGGCCATCTGGGCACTCTGCTGGCTCATGTTCAGCTGCTGTTGACCAACACCCCTAGGTCCCTCTCTGCCCAGGAGCTCTCCAGCCGCTCCTCCCCAAGCCTGCCACGCTGCTGGGGGTTGTTGTGACCCAAGTGCAGGACCCAGCACTTGGCCTTGTTGAAACTCGTGCAGTTGGTCCTGGCCCATCTATCTAGTCTGTCTAGATCCCTCTGCAGGGCTTCACTGCTGCTGTCCACCTCATGCCTTCTGTTCCTGAGTTGCCAGTAGAGCCCAAAGAACATGACCAGGTCTCCAGCCAGCAGTGGCCCAAAACTGCCGTAGCTGCCAGGCAGCGAAGAGCAGGGCTCTCCAGGTAAAGCTGCTCTGCTCCAGGGTCATCAGCTCATGGCTGATCTGCTCCTGGGTCCTCTGCTTCAGCTGGACCAGATCCTGAGGACAGGTCCTAACTTTGGTGTTAGTCCTGCTTTGAGTAGGGGGCTAGATTAAAGACCTCCAGAGGTCCCTCCTAACCCAAATTCTCTCTGTTACTGTGATTGTGACAGTGAGGATCAAATGGCTTTGATGACTTTGTTGTGCAGGTGAAAGACCTTACAGTGCAGCTGTTTCCACTCCTCTGGAGGACTTCAGGTAGAGCTATCAGAAATGAAAGCATTGTCCAAAGATTGCTACAGGGGGCACTGCTGATGGTGGGGGGAGTCTTTCTTTTGTTGATGACAACAGCATAGGTGAGCTTGTACACAGAGGTGTTCCTTGAATGCCTAACGTATAGGATGAACAAAGAATGAGCGAGCACAGGTGCCCAAAGGAGCTGTTAGTGATGGCAGATCGATCGCTGAGCAAAATGAGGTGCTCTTCATAGTTGTCAGCACTCTGGCCAGGAGTCACCCGTCACTTGTGCAGTTTCCCATGCTGGACTGCCTGTCAGGGCAGCCCTTACCTCCTGCATACTAGAGCTCTTATCAGGCAGCTAGCAAACACAAATGACCAGCTTCAGCACTCATGGAAATCAGCCCATTTCCTTGACACTTGACAGTTATCTGCAGGAATTTGGCTTTGCAGATCCTAAATATCAAACCTGGAACTCTGAGAATCTCTGTTGAAGAAAGCTTTAGCATAAGTGTTTAATAGTCTGGCATAAGATCACAGCATAAAAAACAAAATGACCCATGCCAGAAGATTGAATGCTTGGACCACACTTATGAGTAACAGGTATTTCTAGTAAAACTGTAAGAAAGTGTAAAAATGAGGGTCATCAAATGGTTTTAGCCCTAAGCACAACAGAGAGTACACCCACAATGACACGCTAAGGAATTTTCATGGCAACTGATAATGTTTTCCATTAAGCTGCAATTAGTTTCAGGCTGAATTAGTTTGTGCCCCTGATGCCTGGCGGTGGGCACATCTTTTACCTGGAGCTGAGCACTGTGGGCGAGGTGCTGGCGAGGTACTCCTGCATCCGTGTGGAGCTGGAGTGCATCTGCACAATGGAGCATCTGGTGGGAGGACATGCAGTGCTTCCTCCACCACCCTGAGGAGGAGCTTAGGAAGTGCTCAGTTTTTATGACTGGGCTGAGTGGCGTTAGGCTAGACCAGTGTGCAGACCCCTGGGGTGGGAAGGAGTCAAGGATGGTGCTTTGGCTCAGCCCAGATCGCCCTTCTCTCTGGGACTCTCACTCAGTAGCTACAACAAGTGGCCCAGCTCCAGCAGCCTCCACCAAGGGCATGTTTTGCACCTTCTAGTCAAGGCACAGGGAGGAGAGGAACACGGTCACAGCTAATAGGAATTTTTTATTACATTTAGGGTGAATGGCTTCAAGTGGAGCACTCCACTGAATGAATATGGGTTCCCTCTTCGTTTCTTCCCCAAAGCAACTGATTTGTGAAGGTCTCCATAGTGATCAGATACTTTGCTTTTTCTCCTTATTTCCTTCTGCATCAATCCAGTATGAACCAGATGCTGTGTGATTGGACACTGCTCTCATGTCAGAGCAATCTCCGTTGGTTTCACGGGCAGGTATGAAGAAACAGGCTGAAAAATGATGATGTTTATTTCCTGAGCCATAGCTAGAGGAAAACCAAAGTCATCAATCTTCTGAATGTTTCCTTGTAGTCAAGGGCTTCTGGAGATACATGCACAAATAGTAAACCTGCTAGCTTTGTGATGGGGCTAGTAGGATACCCAGCTTAGTATATATACACTTCAGAGGAGACAGCATGAGAAAGATGAGGTTTCTTGGAACCTTATCCACCCTGAGCAAGCCACTGCAACTGAAGTCAATATCAAAATTCTCACCATCATCCATGAGTTTCATGTGTTTTCCATCCATTTTCCCCTCATATGTATTGAGGAAAGAATCCACCTGTATTATCTTCATCTCTGCTGTGCAGGTGAGGGAATGCTGCATTTTGTACATGTAAAGGGATTTCTCTTGGCTCACAGGGCTGCGAGCTTGAGAGACACAAAAAGGTGAAACTATAAGTGCCATTATCTTTATAGAAATAGTTTGAATCTGAGGAAGAAACACACCTTTGATACCCTGTAGCTTCAAAAGAAGTGAAAGGAAACATGACATATCCTGTTCCTACGAAACCTTTTCCAATAACGCTGAAGAAAATCTTTAAACTTGTAAGAGTTTGCAAAGCTACTTACCGTTCATAGGTTTCCTGTTTTCCTCTGAGGTCAAACAGATTTATGTGTGAAAGGACAACCTGCACTTGACAGAGTGAAGCCATCTGCCATTTCTTGTTTACACGAGTTCGTGAAGCTAATCTCGGAGTCTCTGCCTCATGTTGACACTAGTTAGCAAAGCTAATCCTAGGGTCTCTACCTTTTCTTGTATTTTCAAACTAAATAAAAACATAAAGGTTTGAAGAGTAGAATCGGTAGCACGTTTTTAATGCTTCTTCAAAGGCTGATTTGCTTCGGTGTTTTCTCATGATTAACGTAGTGCATCTGCTGATACAACAAAGAAATTGTGCCCAAAGCAAATGAAAATGATAGAAAATCTAAAGTCAAGCAAGTTAATCTGAGTGTTAAAAATGTCCATGGTACAGCCAAGCTCGGACCTGTCTGGTATCTGTTCCAAAGTCAGTATCTGCCTTCAAGGACTGTGTTCTGCCACTCTACAAATTCTTCTCTGTTATAGAGCACTAGAGATGTTGTACAATCAGAGGCCGCAGTAAGCCAGCTTAGGCCCTTGACATAAGTCAGGGTAAATTAACAGAAGTCTCCAGGATACTTACTTGCCCTTGAGACTTCAAATAAATAAGCTGGGAAAAAGAAGGGAGTAGCTTTCCGTTGGTAACCACAAAGTAAGGAGTATCCTGTTGACATCCTTGGGATGTGAACAGAGCAAAACCACCTGTTATAACAAAGAAGTTCTCAGGTTAATTAATAAACCAATCAGTATGAGTCTTTAAGAATATGCATGAGCTCAATTAACCACTGTATATAAGGAGCACGTATGTAATCAATAAATGGAGCTTGCTGATCACTCATATTGAGCGTCCGGGTCTTCCCTCCGTCGCAACACTTCTCAATGGCAGACAAATTCTCATTGAAGCTGATGGGAAAAAGCTTTGACACTTATGTGAGTTACTGATGCACAGGAACCATCTTTTTGTAATCAGTTACTGGAGGTAACATGGAAATATAGAATCATTTAGGTTGGAAAACACCCTTAAGATCATTGAGTCCAACTATTAACCTAACACTGCCAACTCTACCACTAAACCATGTCCCTAAGCACCACGTCATCCCTGGAGGTATTTAAAAGTCATGTAGATGTGGTGTTTAGGGCCATGGTTTAGTGGTGGAATTGGCAATGTTAGATTTACAGTTGGATTAGATGATCTTAAAGGTTTTTTCCAGCCTAAACAATTCTATGATTCTATGAATCTAATGGCATAGGTTTTTTGTTTGGTTGGGGTTTTTAAAAAATTATTTTTACATTTAATTGTGCATTTAGTAGCACTGTAATGTCCTCTCCTGGATACACTGCATAGGAAATGTTGGCAGAACCTGTCCAGAACCTGGACATATGCAACCTGCAGCTGTTTGCCTCTATGTCCAAGGTTGCTGTGGCCATGCAGGGCTGCATGACCTTACCCTGTGCTGCAAGTGGACAAGTGAAGCTCAGGAGAGCAGTCCAGCTGCATTTCCCTGAAGCTGCCTTGAACACTGTGGTGAGTTGACCCCGGCTGGAGGCCAGATGCCCACCAAAGCCCACTCTATCACTCCCCCTCCTTAACTGGGCAGGGGGGAGAAAAATATAATTAAAAGCTCGTGGGTGGAGATAAGGACGGAGAGAGATCACTCACCAGTTACTGGCACGGGCAAAACAGACTCGACTTAGGGGAAAAAACAAATTTACTTTATTACCAATCAAAATCAGAAGATAATGAGAAATAAAACCAAATCTTAAAACACCTCCCCCATCCCTCCCTTTTTCCTGGGCTTATTTCTTTCCCGATTTCCACCTCCTCCCCCCAGCAGCACAGGGGGACAGGGAATGGGGTTGGGGTCAGTTCATCACACGTTGTTGTTTCTGCCGCTCCTTCCTCCTCAGGGTGAGGACTCCTTCCCCCGCACCAGCGTGGGGTCCCTCTCACAGGAGACAGTCCTCCACCAACTTCTCCAACGAGAGTCCTTCCCATGACTGACAGCTCTTCATGAACTGCTTTAGCATGGGTCCTTTCCATGGGGTGCAGTCCTTCAGGAACAGACTGCTCCAGCCTGGGTCCTTTCCATGGGGTGCAGTCCTTCAGGAACAGACTGCTCCAGCATGGGTCCTTTCCATGGGGTGCAGTCCTTCAGGGACAGACGGCTCCAGCATGGGTCCTTTCCATGGGGTGCAGTCCTTCAGGGACAGACTGCTCCAGCACGGGTTCCCCACGGGGTCACAAGTCCTGCCAGCAAACCTGCTCCAGCGTGGGCTCCTCTCTCCACGGGCCACAGGTCCTGACAGGAACCTGCTACAGCGCGGGCTTCCCGCGGGGTCACAGCCTCCTTTGGGCATCCACCTGCTCCGGCGTGGGTGTTGACAGGGATCATGGATCATTAGAGATGTTGTACAATCAGAGGCTTGGCAGAAGCAGCGAGGGTATGAAATGGCTCAGGCCGCAGTAGCCAGCTTAGGCCCTTGACATAAGTATAACAAGCAATTGCACGGTCAGGGTAAATTAGCAGAAGTCTCCAGGATACTGACTTGTCCTTGAGACTTCATACAAACAACTTTAGCAAACCTAAGCTGGGAAAAAGAAGGGAGTAGCTTTAGCTGGTAACCCCAAAGTAGGAGTACCCTGTTGACGTCCTTGGGACGTGAACAGAGCAAAGCCACCTGTTGTAACAAAGGAAGAAGTTCCCAGGATAATTAATAAACCAATCAGTATAGGTCTTTAAGAATATGAATGAGCTTAATTAACCACTGTATATAAGGAGCACATGTATGTGCTCCTTATATGTAATCAATAAATGCACATGTATGTCCTTATATGTAATCAATAAATGAAGCTTGCTGATTACTCATATTGAGCGTCCGGGTCTTCCCTCCGTCGTGACACGTGGGGTCCTCCATAGGCTGCAGGTGGACATCTGCTCCACCATGGACCTCCATGGGCTGCAGGGGGACAGCCTGCCTCACCCTGGTCCTCACCACAGGCTGCAAGGGAATCTCTGCTCCGGAGCCTGGAGCACCTCCTCCCCCTCCTTCTTCACTGACCTTGGTGTCTGCAGGGTTTCTCTCACATCTTCTCACCCCTCTCTCCTGCTGCAAAGTGTGCAGCTTTTTTTTCCTCTCTTCCCCCTTTTTTGTTTTTTCTTAATTATGTTATCACAGAGGTGTCATTGATTGGCTTAGCCTTGGCCAGCGGCAGGTTCATCTTGTAGCCGGTGGCATTGGCTGTGTTGGACATAGGGGAAGCTTCTGGCAGCTTCTCACAGAAGCCACCCCATGTCCCCCTCCCCCTGCTACCAAAACCTTGCCACGCAAACCCAATACAAACACAGGGCAAGAAGTGGCTTCTGGGGTCATCAGGGCTTGCCCTAGAATCCAGTTCTCGGAGCTAGCAGGAGGCAGAGGAGGGAAAATCATTTTTTTCCAGTCAAGCTTCCCTGTGTGCCCTTTGCAGGCTATCCTCACCTGTCCCCAGAGCCTCTTGAGCAGGAGATGGCCACCTGCCAGCTCCTCACATCCTGACCCACTTTTCCTGAGAACTCGGCAAGGCAGAGTTTCACAGACAAGAGGAAATCCCTAAACAGCATGCAGCACAGAGAGTGGAAAGTTTTTTTTCAAGGGTTGAGTTTGTTGGTTTGTTTTGGGGTTTTTTTTCCCAGCTTCCCCATGAGTGTATTTGACAGCTCACTGTCCCCGTCAGCACAGGATCTCAGCGGAAACCAGAGCTGGGAGGGCCCTTCCTGCCTGGGGGAGGCTTCCCAGGAGCGCAATTGTTTTAACGTTCACCACCTTTCGCTCCTTGTCCCTTGCCGTGTCCCACCAAAGGCCATGTGCAGTGGAAAGCTACAGACGGGTTTGCTGGTGGCTGGATACTTTGTCTACCTGCTAGTAGGTGCTGCCGTGTTTCAGGCGCTGGAGAGGACCACTGAGAAGCAGGAGAAAAGGGCAGCTGCCCAGATGAAGGAGGCTTTTCTGCAGAACTTCACTCACCTCACAGTGGCAGAGATGGAGCAGTTTATGAAGGTAAGTGCCGGCTCTGTGGAAGCCCTTTCTCCCTCCTGTTTGTCCATCAGATGTTGTTTCGTACTCAGCCTTGCTGCACAACTTTCTCTGCCTTCCTACTGATGTGATTTTAGCAAGTCCCAAGCCCACTCTCCAGTCTAGAGCAGGCAGGTCACACTGATGGTAAATACAACTTGGGTAGCTTGACAAAACCTTGTCTGTTAGCTGTCCCCATCCATGATGTCCCGATTCTTTGGGGCCTTGCTTTCTGTTGATTTGGCTTTCAGTGGGGCTATGCTCAACTACAGTGGGTGGCATAGCAGGAAAAATGAGACTCTCTGAAATGAACGGACATGGTTGCCACTTACAAGTGTCACAGATAGCACAAAGGAACAATATGGCAAGGTCTGAAATAATCTGTTTGACAAAAAACCAAACCAAAACAAACAACCAAATTAACTATAAGAAGGGTGGCATAGTCGGGGTTTACTTTGTGAAGATGCTGCAGAAATATAACAGGTAGCTTGGCCAAGGGAAAGGTGTTTCTGGTCATGGCAGAAAGCTGAGAATGAGCATGGTTGTCTCTTCATCGTCAGTATTTCCTAGCTCTGTCTGCTACAGTGCAGAAGAGAATAGGGAGTGCAAATAGCCTTCCTGTAAGCATTTCCACACTGGAAACTAATGGAGCTCTTAATGGGCCAGTTCGCAGGATAAGGAAAGGAGGGAAAGAACTGGTATTTCTGGTATTTCTGATAACACAGCCAGAGACCTCAGTTCACATATGTGTGCACTCCCTTAATTTTGGATTTTATTTTGGGGGTAGGGGAGGAGGAAAAAAAAAGGGGGAATTTTCAAGACAATGAAATCTTTGTGCAAGGGCTGTGGAATGATTTCTATTAGCTTTGATTTTCTGGGACACCAGCAAAAAAGGTAGTGAGGGAGGAAGTGGAGGGAATATTTTTCTGGTGCAGTTTATTCCAGCTTGTGTCTTGCCTCTGGCAGGGCTCAGCCCTGGATTTTATCTAGGCTGTTTCTGTACAAACGAGCCTATCTCCTAGATGTTCAGTCCAATGTTCTCTGTTTTCTAAAGTCAGGAACAACTGGATACTGTTAGGTTTTTCTGTTTGGTTTTTTTTTTTTTTTTAAGGTTAAAAATAAATTAACAGCACTTAGAATTAAAACCAAGGAGGAAGGGAAGAATCTAAAAATGTGTAACATGATAAATGATAGGTCTGGAGGGGCTTGGGAGAAACATCTAGTCAAATCCCCTGTGGCAGGGCAGTCTCAACTCAACCCAAACCATCTCTGACAGATACTCATCTAACCTAATCTCAAAGGCCAGATTGTGAATACATGCATGTGTGTCCATGCTTGCAGTTTGGAGAAGAGTGTACATGTCAGGCTGAATTGTGCTTGTGGTCGCACCAAGAGTAATACTTTGCAAATCAATGGACTTTCTCTGAATTTAAATCTGTGACGCTGATCAGAATACAGCCTCCAAATTAAATTCTCTGTGTATGTCACCTGTACCCTTCTAAAACTCACTGATGCCCTCCTGGGAGGGATCAGAGTGCCTGCTGGTGCACCTGCATACAGGTGGGTGATTAGATGCTGGATCTACCACTGCCATCTCAAGGGCAAACTCAAAGCCACCCCATCACTTAAGCCAGTGGGCTATCTTGCTCTGCCACATCCTAGTCATCTATAGGATCATTCTTCCCAGAAGTACTTAGGTTAAAAGAATCGAGGTCCTTGATCACGCTATAACAAAAAAGTTCCCTTAACACTCACTAGAGCAGTCAGCATAAATGGGGCAAAATACTAACACTCAAAACCACCAGCTGTCTGCTACCCCACCCTGGAGTTAAAGGTGTAATTAGTGTCAGAGTATCACTGAGGACAGGTGAATGGTATTCACAGGAAAGGAGCAGTAGTTACCTAAACCTGTAATGTTCTTGCAGCAAGCACTTGAGAAAAGCAGACATGTTGATACCAAACTTTGGTTTCTCTCCCAGAACCTGACTGAAGCCATTCAGAATGGAGTATACCCTGTTGGAAATGAATCACAGATTGAAGACAGCAACTGGGATTTCAGTAACTCCTTCTTTTTTGCAGGCACAGTTGTCTCCACAATAGGTAGGTCTAATATTTTCCATTTATGTGTGTGTGTGATGCTTATTGTGTCTGGTTATTAGAACGTCAATTAGTAATACTTTCAAGGATAAAAACTCCAGCCCTTCATTGTTGTGAATAATAAGCAGCAGTGGACTTGATCCTGAGACCTCACCACAGCACAGCTCTTAATGCATTATTTTGGCTTGTGAAATACCAATGGTCTTTCATATCATTTCCCACTTGGCTCTTCTTTTCGAGCCATCTGTTAAAATGTTCGTTCTGCTGCCTATTGTGGGTAGGAGATAAACTTCATTTTCCTGGTCTTTATTGTAGGGTCCAATAAGCTTTAAATCTGAGAGTGCTGTAAAGCATAAAGGAATGGTAGGAAAGAAGTTAATTTGCTGGGGCATGGGCACTGTCTCAGTAATCTGTGCTGAGCTGTTAGTGCACATACTGAATTAGTAATATGCCAGGAGGAAAAAAAATGGGAAAGGGTAAGGCAAATGCTGAGACTTTTACACTGCTGCTTCAAGCTGTTCTAAACTTTTCAGGGGCTGCCTCCTGCCCATGCCTGCTTTTCCCTTTCTCTCAAATATGCATCCCAAAAGGTGCAGACCTGCCAAATTTAAACATAAAATTCACACTATTGACTCCTGCTTCACACTCTCATGCAGTGAAAGTCAAATCTATGTTTTTGCAGAGTGAAGTTGAGGCTTTTCTTCCAATACACCCAAGGTACAGCTGCTCCACTGATCTGTGAGTGTGGCATGTCACAAAGGCCCTCACAGGTCACAATCCCTTCCACTGGACTTCATACTGGTGTTCCAGCTTGTCCAGTACAGCAGCACAGAAAGAGCAATGATGCCCTGGCCATCTGCCAGTCCAGGCACATGGCCATTGCTATTTTCAAAACATTCCCAGCTACAGCAAAGTAAGATGATAAGGACTACAGCAAGCAGCAAAATCAAAAAATAACCACTAAAAAGAACAAGACTCTAATGCTCAGTAAGGCAAGCAGGCCCCATGGCAAGCACAGAAGCCTGCTGATGAATACCTAAACAGCAATAACAGCTCTAAACTCAGTCTAGCAAAATCCAATCAAAACTGTAGTTATTGCAAACCCTTTGAGCCCCATGTTGGGTGCCAAAAAGGACTGTCATGGTTTAACCCAGCCAGCAACTAAGCACCACACAGCCGCTTGCTCACTCTTCCCCAGTGAGATAGGGAAGAGAATCAGGAGGGTGAAAGTGAGAAAACTCATAAGAGCTAAGATAAAGGTAGTTTAATAGGTAGAGCAAAAGCTGCCTGTGCAAACAAAGCAGAGCAAGGAATTAATTTACTTCCCACCAGCAAGCAGGTGTTCAGCCATCTCCAGGAAAGCAGGGCTCCATCACAGTTACTTAGGAAGATAACACCATCACTCCAAACATCCCCTGCTTCCTTCTTCTTCCCCCAGCTTTATATGCTGAGCATGATATCATATGGTGTGGGATATCCCTTTGGTCAGTTGGGGTCAGCTGTCCCAGCTGTGTTCCTTCCCAACTTCTCGTGCACCTCCATCTTAGTCCCTGGTGGGGTGAGAAGCAGAAAAGGCCTTGACTCTGTGTAAGTGTTGCTCAACAATAACAAAAACATCCCTGTACTATCAACACTGTTTTCAGCAGAAATCCAAAACATAGCCCGATACTAGCTACTATGAAGAAAATTGACTCTATCCCAGCCAAAACCAGCACAGGCAGACAGGCTGCCTCAGGATAAGTGCAGCTTTGCTTGTTTCTCTGCACCTTCACCACAGACATCTTGTGAAGGTACATGAGCCACTTCCATTCATCTTCACCAGGTTTTGTCATGAAAACAGAATATTTCTGCAACAGGGAGCACAATACAGCTCAAGAATTTGGGGACCTAATAAACCAATAAATCACTTAGTTGCTTTATTTATCTTTTTCCCCCAAAGAAAACATTGCATTTTCCAAGAAATGGATGCCTTGAGATGAACTGTGCTTGGGAAAGTATCTTTTCTCAGGGTCACTGATAGAGTAAGGACATACACAAAGTACAGGAGTCTTGCACTCATGATGTACCTCATGGGGTCTAAGAGGCACAAAATCTCCAGTCCATTAAAGGACATGTTTGTAGTTCTGCAGTTGTTGTTCCATAACTCAGATAAATCCTCTTTTAGTAGGACTTTAAGAAAAATATCTCTCTGGCATGAGTAAATTGGGCACCATTAAGGTCTGGATTAATTAGCATCGTCTATTCTAATGCATACTGCACTGCTTCTAGGACTGGAGGCAGTATCTGGACATAACCGCTTACTGGCACTTAGCCAGGGAGGTCACTAACACACAGGCAGATCAACAGGAAGCTAGAGATGGCTATTTGTGATTCTGACATGGCAAATAGCCTGGGACTCCAGCCTTGATGTCTTCCAGGTCCCCAGACTTCTGGTTTCTGTCTTTCCATGTATTTATCACAAGACAGAACTTGTTTTCCATAACTGCTTTTAGATTGTGCTTTCATTCCCACTAAGGCTGGGTTGGGAGCGTACACTGCTCTCTGCATCCTCCATAAAGTGCATGGTGAATCATTCATCTGCTTACTGCCTTTTTCAGAGCAAAAAGAGTGCATGAGACTTGAGAAGTGCTAGCTGCATCTTTTGGGATCAAAGGCAGGCCAGGTTGGGGTAGGTGTGAATGTGGCCATGCACTGCTCCAGTTCTCTGGGATATCTCCTCTGACCCATCTTTTTTTCACAGGCTATGGCACGCTACATCCTAAAACTGCTGGGGGCCAGATCTTCTGTGTCTTTTTTGCTCTGTTTGGAATTCCTCTGAATATTGTTTTTCTGCACCGTGTTGGTAAGATGCTCTCACTGCTTTGTAAAAAGCTGGGGAAATTCCTGTACGAGAAAGGAATGAGAAAGGTAATTGGTTTTACTTGCTCAGGAACAGTTATATGCTCATTTTTAGGTTTTTTTTTTCCCTCAAGATTTGTGCTGGTATTACCCTCTATTATATTTGTTCTCATGCTGTGTTAGACATTATGCTAGGAGAGGGAAAGAGCTTGCAGAGCTTCTTCACTTGCAGAGCTAAATAGACAAGGCAACCATAGAGGAGATATTCAGAGAAATTGATTCATTTTGTCTAACCAGGGCAGACATCTATCCCCTTTCAGCAATCAATGGAGAGAGTGGGCACCTCATCCCACTTCTCTGGATGCTTATCTCTGGAGCTAACACTCTGGAGAAATACCTGTCTCCCTTTATAACCAGTAAAGAGAGAGATGATTTAGCATCTCATCTTGAGGCAGCAAAGAGCAGGTGAGCTGTAAAAAACCATGAAAAGTAGGTGAGCTGTGAGCTGTAGGGGTTTCAGTGGATGTTAACTCAATGCCTAGTGTGTCACCCCTCCATATTCATTATGCAGTACTTTAATCCCTTTCCTCCCTTGACCTGGGCAGAAACAAAACATCAGGCTGAAATTGTCCATTTGAGCCCAGTTGCCAAAAGGTGAGGAGGCACCTGTAAAGGGCTAGAGACAGGATATGCCTTGCCTGGTTATACCCCAAGTTATTTGCAGTTCCTTCCCTTCTCTCAACACTACTGAAGAAGTGAGAATAGTTTTTCTGCATCTGCTACTGTAATTTTCTTTCAGGACAAGGTATGAATGCTACAGACAGCCCTGTTCAAATTGCTAAATTTCTCCCCATGTCTGGCAAACTTAAATAGAACATAAGGCTTGATCAGATACAGACTCAAGCACATGCACAATGTGTGAAGGCATGAAAAAATACCCAACAGTTACCAATAATTTCCAGACAATCTGGATTTATAAAATTCTATACATAAACTATATGTGTGTCTGGCTGATAAATCTAAATATATAACAAGTCTTTTCCTTCAGTCAAGGTTTCTTCGTGACTGCTGGGAAGTAGGATGGCTTTAAACTAATTTTGAAGGTGGAAGGGGATGAAGCCAGGCTCAATGGAGCCAAGCCTGAGGGTATCACACAGGTGCTTGAAGGGTGCTGAGATAGCGAGGTCCTTTGGTCTTCTGTCCCAGGGGAAGTAAGAGGTAGGAATCCAGGCAGCAGCAGAGATACAAGGTGTTTTGATGAGGTAGGAACCACAAAGGCTTCCAAAAATCATCACAGGAGAATTAGGGCTTCTCCCTCTAATAAGGTGGTGGGACCAGCAGCCCAGCCGAAGTGCATCTACACAAACGCACACAGCATGGGCAAAAAACAGAAGGAGCTGGTAGCCATCATGCAGCAGGAAAATTATGATACAGCAGCCATCACAGAAACGTGGTGGGATTCCTAGTATGACTGTAGTGCTGCAGTGGACAGCTACAAACTCTTCAGAGGGATAGGCAAGGAAGAAGAAGAGGAGGAGGGGTAGCCCTTTATGTTAAGGAGTTTTGATTGCCCAGAGGTTAATGATGGTGATGACAGGGTTAAGTGTTTGTGGGTAAGGATCAGGGGGAAGGCCAACAAGGCAGATATCGTAGAGGGGGTCTGCTACAGACCACCCAACCAACGTGAGGAGGTAGATGAAATATTCTACAAGCAGCTAGGGGATGTCTTGGGATCATGGGCCCTCGTTCTTGTGGGGGACTTCAACTTACCAGATGTCTGCTGGAAATACAGAGAGGGAGGTAATGTGGGAGGTTCCTGGAGTGCGTGGAAGACAACTTCCTGACACAGCTGGTGAGGGTACTGACCAGGAAAGGTGCTCCTCTGGACCTGTTATTCACTAACAGAGAAGGACTGGTGGGTGAATGCTGGTTGGAGGCCACCTTAGGTGCAGTGATCATGAAATGATGGAGTTTTCTCTTCTTAGAGAAGTCAGGAGAGGGGTCAGCAAGTCTGCCACCTTGGTTGGGCTGTTCAGGAATCTAGTTGGCAGAGTCCCTTAGGAGGTAGTCCTGAAGGGCAAAGGAGTCCAGCAAAGCTGGACACTCTTTAAGAAGATGTCCTGGTTTTTAGCTAGAACAGAGCTGGGTTTCTTTTTAGTAGCTACGATAGTGCTGCATTTTGCTCTACCAACTGAGCTAGCTGGGCAATACCTGCAAACTAAAAGTGAAGTTGTTTGGTGAAAAGTGGAAATAGTCTGACTCCAGTAAAAGTAATTGGATGGGAATTCCTGCTATACTCATGGTCACTGGAGGTTGATACTGCTAGATAAAAGATTACATCTCCCAGGGCTACTGTGGACATGCAACACTCATAATACATGGCTTCCAACTGCTTCAGAGCAAGGCTAGGGTACTTTGAGAGGAAGAGCACTCAATACAAATCCTTCAGTTCCTGTGGTCCTAGTAGGTATTCCTAGATAGCCACTCATTTTTAATAGCCACCATTGTATGTGGTCTGCTAGTGTGTCAAATCATGATGATAATTGAATTGCTTTCTTTCTTTTTCAGAAGAAGATCCAATTTCTGACCCTTTTGTTCTTCCTGGCAACGGGGATCCTAGTTTTTCTGTGCTTGCCATCACTCTTCTTCCAGATAACAGAGGGCTGGTCCTACAGTGAAGGAATTTACTTTGCATTTATCACCCTCAGCACCATTGGCTTTGGAGATTATGTAGTAGGTAAGGCTGATTTAAGGGAGGAGACACAGCAAAGTGCCAGGGTTATGACTGTAATTACCATGGGTTGACTGCACAGGCCACCAGTGTACTGTAGAGACAAATCTTCTGTCTGAGTCTTTGACTAGTCTTTGTCTTGTACAGTTCTGAGGGAAATACTCATTTCTCTGTTTTTATGTGCCGACAAAAGCATGGAATTGTCTAAATATAATGAAATTTGATGCTTTGGGGTGCAAAGAAGCCAAGTATTTTGGGAAGGGAAGGGAGAGTGTAGGGGGAGAATGTAAAGAGCCAAGGAATTTGCATATACTAAAAGGGAACAGTTTACAACAGTCATACAAAATAAGGCATGTATCCCTGTTTTAGCCATCTAGGAATTATGTTTCAAAGTGCAGAGTAAAGAAAAAAGTGGTCATGTCTCAGAAGATATAATTTGACACAGCTGATTGAGAGGTGGAAATACCAATCATGGGAAAGTGGGGAAATGTACTCACTCCGAGAAGTGGGGCTTAAACATATATATCACTATGAAAGTGGCCTTCTTCAGTCTCCTGTACATTACTGGAGGCTCTCTGCATTCCCAAGCCAGAGCTTAGGATTTCCCCTGATGACAACCTGTTTAAGATACACTCCAGCATGCTGGAGTGCTTCCTGAAACACTTCTGTGGATCTGCTGACAAAAATACATTCTCCATAGAATAAACTTCCAGAGCAACCCCAAAATGATCACCAGGAGCCAAATCAGTGTCCACAGAAGAAGCAGTGAAACACCTGGACTCCATGGCAAATCAAAGATTTCTCTGCAGCAACCTGTCCTGCCAGCATCTTGCCAGCCTGAACTTCTCTTCTGTGGGGATATGAGAAGGGAGCTCTGAAGCTAATACTTGAGCACCAGTGCTGTCCCTACAGAGAATCTGGAAACCTCACATCCCTTTCCATTGGACAGACATCCACGGTACAACAAACCCTAGGCTCTCAAGCCTTGCAGAGATGCGAGAGGAACCTTGGAGACTGGCTGGCAGCCTTGCTCTGTGTTAGAAAGATTTCTTACATCAGGCTGAGGACTTTGGCAGAGGGACCCCACGAGCTTTCCCAGACACTGTCTGATGTTCTGTGCTGACCCAAATTTCTCCAAGTCCTCTAAAGAGGCTGGGTGGTGCTTAGAAGATCTGGCTGAGATTTTGCTTGTTGGCAAGAGTTTAGTGATCATAATGATCTTGTGGCCTACCTGATGGTTAATTAATGCATAGCAATGAGTTATTAGTCCACATTTTCTCAAGTGATCACAGCCAGCTATCTGCTCCCTCTTGCCACAGAGCACAGGAAACCAGTGTCCCCTGAAATTCTCTTTTTCACATAATCCAGAGAAAGATTCTTTGTCCCCAGCAGTGGTTAGGCAGTGTTGCCATGAACATGACACAGAACTCGAGCATCAGCAAGGAATCTGTATCACACAACAGTGACCTCTTTGCTCACTGTTTCTCCTGTTGGGGCCAATCTTTGTCACTGCAGTGAAGGACAACGGGGCACAGGCATGTCCTTCCTAACCATCTGTAGGACTGATAAACCTGGCCTGGGTGATACTAAGCACCTTGAACTTCAGTGACATGAAATACAGGAAGGTGAAGACCGGCTGATGCCATGCAGGAGAAGAAGTGGACAGCCTGAAAACCACTACCTCTGTAGCACTTTCCTCCTCTGCACCATATTATTTTACAAATACAGTTTTAAAATAGAAATTAGATAGGTAGACCTCCTGGATCTGTGATTTCATCTTCATTAGAATGACTTAACTGGAGCTAAAATATTTTTCTCCGTGGTATTTATCTCAATTGGCCTTAAATGCTGGCAATAAAATGATGATGAGTTTAATGCCTCACACCTTCACAATGAAACAAGCGGAATCAATGACTGCTCTGAGTATTAAGCATTTAGAGTTGATTACAGATGAAAAATAGATTTGTGTTGGCCAAGTGGCATGGAACAGGTTTGAGTTTATTTGCATTTTAGTAATTCAGAACTGGTTTGTACCTGTTGTACTTCAAGTATGAAATAAAGCCAGTTTTGGGTAGGGAGACATCCTAGGAAGATGGCAGAGTCTGGGTTTAGCTGATTGTAACAGAGGTACAAATAGATGATACTTCTAGTGTGAAATTCCCCTTGGGCTATAAATAGAACTTATGCCTTGCTGAAGTTCAGTTTTAAGTTAACATTACAAAAGATGTTACTAGTTGCTTTGCTAACCCCATATTGTGAACTTCAGATAAAAGCACAAAAAAAGCAAGGCTGGCATCCCCTCTGCCAACTCCAATCCAGCAGAAGAAAAAGAAACAGGTGTTGGATATCTATCTATGAGGACAGATCAGCCCACTCCTGCCCCATTTTCAAACCTCTTGCATTGTGAAGTACAGAAATCCTGCACATTGATCTACGTGCTACAGAGCACTGCAGGACTTCTTAATTGTCAGCATCCTGGCTCCTTCTGGGCAGCTTCACAATGGGAAACGATCCATGAGGTTTGGGGTGATCCCATCCACATTGCTGTGCTCTCTCCTATGCGGAATCACCCTTGACAGTGACTTACAGCGCTCAATTAGCGATATCAGCGCGTTTTCCTGCAGATGCCACGGCCACATCAGCTGTATCACGATGACAACGTTGTGTGGGACTAAGTGCAGTAGGAGCAAACGCTGTCTGTCTGTTGGTGGTGGATTGCTGACATCTGACGAAACAAATGAAATGACCCATGAAGAAAAGCAGGTGCATTATACTGGTTGATGCTAAGAAGTTTGGACTGCATGAAATAAGCTTTGGACCACTGATTTCTAACACAGAAAGCTATATTCCTGGCATATGTCAGTGAGTTCTCATCAGGCACCTAGTTTTTTAACAGAGGAAGCTCCTGAAGCCATTCAGAAGTAAAGTAGGAATTGCACCTGCTCTCTTTGTGTGACCAACAGTACCTGTAATTTAAAGGAAATATTTATTAGGTTATAATCACACTTTATAGAAATATACGGAATTATAGTAATTTAGGTAGTACCAGTTATGTGGTTATAACAGCCCACTGTGCTCTGCTTTTTGTGCTTTTGGAGTTTGGGAATATTTTCAGGATAATACAATGCAATTTTACACTGCTTCCACATCATTGCATTTACCTGTAGATGCAGAGGTTGAATTGGGATTGGTATGCTGTAAGGGGAAAAAAATATCCTGCTCTGCTGCTAATTCACCTCAATCACAGTATATCTTTTTGACAGGCCAGCATGTTTGTGCTAGCATATATCAGTTTATTGCAACAACAAGAGACTTGCCCACCCTTAACCTAATGCTGGGGAGGTGAGAGGCTCCACTACGATGAAAAACTCACCTTAAAGTACTCAATGTAAACTACTTAGATGAATCCATTAGGCTGGCCCATTTTACTCAGGCAAAGCAATTTTAACTTGTTAATTTTCTTCTTCTTCCTCTCCCCTTACCTGCAGGTAAACAGCCTGGCAGGAACTACTTTTCCTACTACCGAACGCTGGTGGCCACTTGGATTCTCTTTGGCCTCGCCTGGATTGCTCTCCTGTTTAATTTATTGACCACAGTACTAGAAGATACTGAAAAAATAATTGTCAAGGATCTCGATCAAATTGGAAAGGTGAGTAAGGACAATGAAGCAAGCCAACAAAGAAGATGCTGGCCTGCTCAATTTATTCCAGAAGAAGAACTACTACCACCACATGCTGGAGGGGATGCACAGAAAATTGAGTCATTAGCAGCAGATTCTGAACATACAAAAAATGAAAAAAAAGGTTTTTCTTATAGCAAAAATATTGAGACATATGAGACATAAAGAGAATTGAATTCTTCACTGGAGAGTTGCTAGTGAATTACTCTAAAGAAGTTCACATAGAAATAAAATTTCTCCTACCTTTTGCTGAGATATGATCTTTCAGAACTCAAGGTGCTTCCAGAAGAATGCAGGGGACAGCAGGGTAGAGCTTGCTGGTTCTATTTGGGTTTTGCTGCTTGCAAGAAATCATGTATCTTCCAGGAACCAACATGCACAAGCTTTTCTGAGCATTATTTGCATCTTTGGAAGAAGAAATAAGGGTATATAACTGAATAGATGCCTGATTTGAGCCATCATATTGGATAAGCTATTATGATCTGAAAGACATGTTTAAGTGACAAGACCTGGGCTCAGTTCAGAGACACTAGAAGGATCTAATGGACTTGGTTAGAAAAAAGTTAGCATGTCAGAAATTCTTCATTCTACCTCTTCCTGTTTTATACTAAGATGAATAAAGGCCATTTCACCTTTTATCCCTGGGGCTTTAAAAACCTTTCTACTGGTGTTCAGAAAGAGCATACAAATTCATGTCTTTAATTCAAATTTTATAAGAATTTTATTCTATAAACATTTTATAAGAGCAGAGACTAGTTTGAATGGAGGAGTCCTCACTGCATCAGAGCCTGGCTGCTACGTTTGCATTTTATAGTAGCTATAAAGTAATTTGAAAATTATTCTCTTGTGCTGTGCTAAGGTAGCTTTCCAAGTGCAAGTGTTGTCTAAACAGTGTAGTCTTACCTTCAACCAGGTAAAAAAGGGATCTTAAATCTGGACATGGTGTTTCAGATGTCCCACCTGGCATGCAGACCATCCCTGGGTGAAGACCCTGGCATTGAGTGCCTTGTGTGTGTCAAGAGTGCACAAAAACCTGACCTGAAGTGCTGACAAAGCAGCTGTGGTAGACACAGTCTCAGAGATTAAAAGTCCCATGGGTGTGTATGGTTACACTAAAAGTCAGTCTAGTCCAACATCCTGTCTCTGACCATAGGTACAAGAATATGCCTCCAAATAGTGTAAGAATGAGACAGCTTTGCCATGCTCCCATGCTGGGTGCAATACCTCTTCCAGTAGTTGGTGGCTCAAAGGCTGCCCAAACAAGAGGTGGGATCTCCTTACTTCAAAGCCCATGAACCTGACCAAATGCTGAACTCTCATCAGCACCCTCAGGACCCACCTAAGGCAGTCCACAGGTTCAGTACAAGAAGTGCCTCCCTTTTACAGTGTTGAACGTGTTGCTTGACAGGTTTTTGTGATATCCTCAAGTTCCTATTTTATCAGACAGTGAATAATTGTTCTGGGGCTCGCCCTCTGGGTGTTAGTTACAGCAAGACCAGCCCTTGCCAGAGCTATTCCTGTATGAAAGGGAAAATAAATTACAGCTATAAAGCAATTTTAGGCCATAAAGATGCAATCACCCTTGAAGTTGAATTCATAACTATATCAGTCAAACAAAACCATGCTTCTTGCCAAAACAGCTCTGCTGGTTCAAGACCTGGCATGTAGACCTGACCAAATATGTACTTTCTTTCCCTCCCCAAATTATTTTCCAGTGTTGCCCTCAAGGCTGACTTCTCACCTAATACATCTCACTCTCAATAAACCTTTCTGAGGCAGCAGGGACAAGAACTGACCAAAATCAGGGTAAGGTGGCAGGGGTGTCATAAGACACAGTGGTCCATGTGAAGCCATGTCCCTGTTGCTATTACAAGGTGATACCATAGCTAGGCAGAGAAAGCCACTGGATGCTCCTGGGAAGGGATCTCTTCACCTCTCTGTGTTTCCCTCTCACCAACCATTGACTCACATTTTTATTTTCCATTTTTTCTCTTCTGTATGTTCCCAGTCCTTCCTATAAGGACCATTAACCTCATCCCCAACCTAATAGAGGTACTGTTGGGGCTGTTTTAGGGAGAGATGGTCTTGCCTTGGGGTGAGATGGCCAATTTGCACAGCATCTCATAGTTCCATCCAGGTCAGTACCTGATGTTTGATGCCCCCAGCCCCAAGGTGGCCTCTGGGCCAGCACAAAACATGTCTACTTGCTTTCTCTATTGCTAGGGAGAAAGAAGAGCCTACAAAGGACATCCTGAGGCCAACACACCTCTGAAGGGATTTCTTCAAATTGTTCCTACTGTCCCACTTGCTCCCTGTCATGATAAATAACACAACCCAGCCCTGAAACAAGCTGGTAACATCCCACTGCAACACAGAATAATTGATGACCCTCACCACAAACAGCAAACACGAGAGCCAGGCAGTGGCTCCTTGAGCAGAATAGGACAAACTCTGTCCTTCACACTGGTGGGTGTTTAACAACGGGCCACGAAAACCAAACGCTTCCCATTTCCAGAAGTTAGTCTGCCCTGTGCAGCTATTGTCACAGGGTGCAGGCAAGTCACCTTTTAATTCATCCCTTCTTGCCACACTCCCCGGGTAAGGATGTGCCCCTCCAGACAAGGCACAGAGGGACTGAACAACTCACCCAGGGCCAGGGGATCTGGGAAACATGAACTGGGAACCACCATCACGGGGCTGTCCTCCTTCAGGCACCAAGAACTGAGGTGTCCCTTCAGCTGTAGATGCCAGCCTGAGAACAGAGAAAACACATCCACAAGTATAAAGAATGTAAAAGCTCTCAGGAGAAATTCAGGTAACTGCTCTAAGAAAGAAGACTAGCCATTCCTAAAGCTTCACACCCGCAGGGAGGCCTTTGAAGAAGGGTCTCAGCTTTGTTTCTCATGCCCTCTCGTGGCTGCTTGCAGCAGACCCTCTCCCTTTGCATTTCTACCGGGTTTACTCTATCTCCTCCAGTGCAGTTCAGCTGATGTACCTAGTACAGCCCTGGGCAGTGCGAGTCCCAGGGCACCGGCTTTGTCAGTGTGATCCAGAGGAAGCCATCCTGCAGTTCTTACGAGCTTGGTAAGGGCTGAACCATGTCTCATTCTCAAGAAAGAGATGTGCACCTCAAACTTGTCTAGCCAGTGATCCTGCCTTGTACCACAACAGCTTTGTGGAGGTCAGCTGGGGATGCTGTCATCATGTGAAGGGCCTTCACAGGCACTCATGGTGCTGATGACAGGATATGCTTCTTCCACGTGCCCCATGCACCAGTTTCCCCTGCATAAGGTCTGCATAAGGTGCACACCCACACTCTTATGTTCCATGGGAAAAAGGGCTTGGTCCAGCAAAAATCTGCAAAATGGCAGGTTTGGGTCCAGGCTTTGGGGCCAGGAGGAGCTGGCCCACTCTGCAGCAGCCTCCAGGGCAGGCAGTGCCTCAGGTGGCAAAAGTGGTGGAGATCGAAGCTGCAGATACATAGAAGAAAAAAACAGCACCAGAGGGTGTGTGGTCCTCTCCACTGGGAAAAGCAAGGAAAAAGCCCAGGAGAGCTTCAAGCCAGGGTGGGAGAGGAACTTTCTTGGATGTGATATTGTTCCTTCTGCTTACACTGAACAATAAAGCTGTCTCCAGAAGGGCACAGCAACAAATCGCTCCAGGGCTGGACCGAGCAGCCTCTGCCAGCATTATCATCCTCTGAGCACCACACAACCGCTGCAGAGCTTGTCCTCACATCATCCCTCAAAGGGGAAGCTGTCTGCTTTTTGTGCAGACAGTAGGGGCCCTAGAGAAAATTAAGTGTATCACCTGAGCTCGTGCATGAGATCTTTGGCAAACACCTGGTCTGGTGCTCTCTGAAACAGGGCCAGGTGTCCTGGTATTGCTTACTAATAAATTAGACACAGCTAGTGGTTCTGTAGTCACTGAGGTTAAAAAAAAATAACCTCAAATTGATAGCAAAGTTAGAACAGAGCTTCTCCTCCACAGCTGGAGATTTAAAATGATCCCAAGACTTTTAATTAATGAGTGTAAGCCAGGCTCCAGCTTTTCTTCTGCACGTTCCCCTTGCCCAAGGGACAGAAAACAGGAAGAAAATCCATTCTGAAATCCCTGTTCTGCCAAGTGGCGAGGCAGCAGCAATCCTCCTGAGATCAGGCGGAGGGGTTCTCCATCAGGAGATCTGCACATCCTGGAGCCTTTCCCAGGAGCTGTTGAAAAGCCCTCGCTGTGACCCAGTCCCACTGCGCTGCTCAGGGAAATCCAATTTTCACGAAGCAGCCTCCTGTGCAACTGCCAGGTCTCCCACTGCGGCTTGTTTTCAAATGGGAAACATTTCCAAGGGAAGCCAAATACTTTCCCATATATTAAACCAGTTGTTGAAAAACACCAGGAGTATGATCATGAAATATATTATCTTGGATTAAATGGCAGCAGCATGTTCCTGCATTCAGTCTGGGCTGCTCCTCATACATCACCCACGTCTTTGCTGCCAGCTAGCAAACAGTGTGCATTTCTGCACTTGAAACCAAGGAAATGCCATGAGGTATTCTCTTTCCCTCAGAAAGAAGCCCCTCAGAAATTCAATTGCCTCCAGAATAGGAGAAACTGCACTTTGATCTGCCTTTAATTAGTATATGGGATTGTTTAGGAATCTTCTGAGGTCTCCTTCAATTAATAGCCATTTCATTTGAAGAGATTAGGGGTTTTTTCCAGAAGCAGAGAGACTACCAAAGCAGTGGAACAGCTTGGCTAATGTAACATCATATAGCCAGTGGGATGATTTTTTTACAGAAATTACTAAACGTGGGCCACACACATGCTATTTTCAACTCTGTCATACTTGGACGTGTGCTTTCTCGCCTGACTCATGACCAAAAGGCACTGGATCCAGCTCAGAACTGGTTTAACAAACATAAGTAATCAGTCTCCAAAGACCTGTTCTCCATCCCTCACGATCACACCTGAAGAAACAAACAAAAAAAAAAAAATCAAAATTTGGTATCAGCCAAATCCCTTTGTATCATTCCAGCAGGATTCAAAGTGGTCTTGAAGGTCTCCTGCCGGGTTTTATACCGACTCTTACACTGTAAGGAAAGGGGAACCCTGGCACATGCAGCTGAGAACCAGCCTGGGGCAACATTGCTGGTTCCATACTAACAAACACAATATTTAGCTATTCTGGGGCTAAAATCTTGGGGGCTGGGGAGCAAAACTGCTGCCCTCCTGAGAACCTTGTCCATGCTTTTGCATCCCCGCAGCTGACCTCGCCTCCACCTCAGGACATGAACTCAAATAGTTCCAGATCTGCTTAGAAAATGCAGCATTTTCTATCACAAGGGGTTCTGGACTGGATTAGGATCATTTTCTATCAGCCATTTGGAAAGGCTAGTTTTGCTGACTTAAAGTTTGGGCAATTACTGAATCCATTTAATTACTGGTTCAACATGATTTAGGAGACATGTCTCCTGAATAAAGGCTTTCCAAATTTCTCTTTCAATTATTCTCACATATGTGGTTGGAAACCATAGCTGTACTTTTGTGGTGAGATGCTGAAGCATGAAATAATACATCCTCAGAAAGAGAGATACACTGATAAGCAGAACAGTAATAATAACAAGCATGTGTCATTGAAAAATGAAGGGAGGTACAACTTACAATTTAAGTTAATGGCTTCCTTGAGAGGGATTAGCCAGAAAGTTGCTGATATTCTTAAAGAACAAATGTGGCTTGAGGTGAATCCAGCTTCTCAAAGTACAAGATGATTGTTCATCATAGCAAGGCACAGAGAAAATCATGCCTCAAGACCAGAAAAGAACATAATACACAATTTTTGCTGAAAATCCCCCAGAATTCACAGTTCTGTTCATTTAAATGACTCATTGAATGCTTTAAAAACAAGGTTAAGGTCTTAAATTTAAAATAGCTGTAGACATTTTCTAGAAATCAAGGATGAAACCTGAGCAGAGATCTGTCTATTCTCAACTTCAAAAGTACAGGCATTGATCTCAAAATATAATATACACTGGCTCAGAATGAGAAAGATATAGGCACTTTCCAATTGCTAGACACAAATTCTCCCTGTTCTCCCTTCCCAAACATGCAGGAGCTATTGAGGATCTCTGTTGTGCAAGACTGTTGCAATAGAAATGCTAGGGCCAAGGCATGGATATTGCCCCAAAAATAGATACAAATCAATTAGAGATGAAATGCCCATCTCTGCAGAACTTTGGCCACTTTCCCAATTGCCAGTATAAAATTCCAATACATAAATGGGTTTTTAATAGATTTTTTTTCCTTTCTTCCTCTCCTTCCTTGTTTCTGTTTTCCTTACAGCCCTCATACTGGTGATGGGATGAAGAATGGATGCAGCAGAGCTCATTACAGTCCCAGAAATGCTTGGGCAGCTCCTAGAGAAACATGGCACAGCAGCAAGGTCTACAAAGTGCTTAAAAGTTGAGTTGTAATAGCAGCAGCAGTAACACAACTTGGTGATGCCAAATAGCCAAAAAATTGCCAGGAGGAAACAAAAAAAGAGAAGTTCCCAGCAGTGGTTGTAAAAGTCTATTTCTTGCTTGCTGTAGGTCTCTGAGCAAAAGTTGCCCAGGCTTTTTTGCTCAAATATTGCTCATTTGTAGGGCTGGAGTTGGATAATGATACTTCTCAGTCATCATCCTGCAGCCCTCTGTGGGGGCTCAGCCTGCCTTGGCAAACTGACCAGTGAAGGTGGAAAATATCCTCTCAGCATGCAAATGTTAGGGGTGAAGCACCATTCCTGGTGCACAACAATTTGCATACTGGTATTTGTAGTAATAAACCATACCAAAGAGGGTAGAAGAGGGTAGGGCTTTGGTGTAGCAGCCAGGGTGCCTTTCAGCTACACTTCTGGGAAGTTAAAAGCATGACTGGAAATTTCCATATAAAGAGCCTTGCTTTGGCACACAGGTTTCTCAGTTTATGTGGTTCATGGGCAAAAGCAGAGAATGGTAACATGCTAAAAACCCCAAAGCCCTTACTGAGCTTACAGATGCCAAAAAGCAGAGATGTGAGTTACAGAAACGTTGTCACTGCACCGCCAAGGCCATCTATCATATGTGGAGACAGCATGGTGAGGAGAGGTGGCACAGAGAAGGACAGACAGAGCACTCTTCTCTATGGGATTATGGATAGTGGCTCATTTTTGGGGTCAGCAATGTAAGACAGCCTGCATTGTAGGTGAATCCCCCCTTATGAAAATCATTGATGCTCCAGGTGCCCATCAGCTGAGAAAATAAATCAATTTCCCATCATCTGAAAGCCTAATTCAGTTTTCCTTGACTTTTACACTTGGTCAGATCATCGTTTGTCCTGGATCCAGATCTGCCTTATTTGAGTTTGGGCTCATGTCTATTGACCATGTCACAAGCAGATGTCACCAACAGAGGGAACGAAAACAAACATGCTAAATGGTACCCTAATCAGTAACAGGATTTCAGCAAATACCTCCAGACGATTAGGCATGCCCCAGGGTCAAATCACTCTGGCATAGCAGGATGGCCAAAAGGTCCTTCTTACAAAATACCCCATGAAGATGAGCAAGAAGCCATGTAGAAATGACTGTGCACACACACGCAAAGCCTCCAGATGTCAGCATCAACTCAAGCAAGAGAGAGGCACAGCACAAACGGTGCAGAAAAGCCCCACTTGCAGGCTATGCCTTCCAGCAACATTCTCCTGCAGCCCTTGCTCTCCTGCCTGGGACAGGCAGACAGACAGACAGACAGACAGGAGGGTTTCCAATTCACCTGGGAAAAGTGCTCCATTCACAGACAAAACCAAGGGATGTAGTTTGTAGCCATGCACACAAGAGTTTTACATGCACATTATACTGATGTGTGCTTCTGTGCATGTAGGTGCTCATCATCTCTATATATAATGTGAGAGAAAGGTAAATAGATAGACAGTTAGATAGATAGACAGTTAGACAGATAGATAGATAGATAGATAGATAGATAGATAGATAGATAGATAGATAGATAGATAGACAGACAGATATAACTTCTGGTGTTAAGAATAAAAGGCTCTTTGCCAACAGCTTTACATGAAAGAGAAAGCAAGACATGTCCTCCAGTACCTTTTCTAACCACATGCATATTCATCTCTTCCAGTACACTCTCCTGTGTGCCATACAGCTGATGAGCTGAGAAACACAGCAATCAGCCCTGGGTAAAGGATCTGAGAACATCAGCATGGGTTAAATCCCCCACTGGTGTAAGGCAGCATGCCTTCAAGTCTGTGTAGTAAGATCAATATCAACTGATCAAGAAATCGATTGTCTCTTCTATTCCCCTTGACCTGTTAAGTTCATTTTATGCCATTCTTTTAGCAACACCAATTTGCCTATTCATGAAAAAAAAAAAGGGCTTACAAAAATTCCATCTTCACCTCTTCTTCCCCTTAACTCTGCCTTCTTACAGCTCACGAGATTTAAATGCATTCAAAATTTCTTGGGAAGGAAAAGGCCCCAAATTCTGCTCAAAGCAGGCACTTGTACCCTCTTTATTCTGCAGAATAAAGTCACAAGTACAGCAGCACAGCCCCTGACTCCAAACATTGGGACTGCAGAAGTGTCAGACCCAACTGCTGCTCTCCCATGTGCAGGCTGCAGGGGGGTGCACAGGGTGGCAGGGAGAATCCTCCAGCCCAACCTCACACCTGCAGATAACTGGGAGGGTTGATTCAGTGGCTGTTTATTTAAACACAAAATCACCCTTAACACCAGACTAAAAAAAAATTATAATATTATATATATATATATATATGTATCATGAAGGAGCTGACAGATTCTCCAACTCTTGTAGGGCACAGGGGTGTTGTTTGCACATGAAATGACCCTCAATATTCTCCTGCACCAAAGTCTTCATCCTAAGAGCAGAGCTGCACATAGCAAAGTTTAAACAGGGCTGGGGGTGTCTGGGGGGATGGTGACACAGAAGATTAATGGATCTCTTCCAGCCATAGGTTGTCAGTTAAGTCAAGCCCTGCTAATGTGGGATGTTGTCCTGAGACCTCTGTTAGCACAATGACGAAGCTTTTTTTAAGTCCTCTGTGTAAAAGGCATAATCCTCATATGCCAATGGATCATATCCTTGAGATCCCTAGAGAGCGGGGCAAGCGCGGAAAGAAAGGGAAAGGAAATCCCTTATTTCATAATGGTACAAACAGACGTGTCAGGAGAATTACATCAACATGCAGCACACGTGAAATTTAATACTCCTCCTAATGCATTTAGATGAGGCAAAATGCAAAGTCTATACTGCCTCTGGGAATAATTCTGGTAGGAAGCTTTCACCACTAGGAACCAAGGACTTTCTACTTACTCTGGAATTTGAGCCTTTGTTTTCAAAACCTTCCTGAGAGACTTCAAAATCAAGTTTGTTAAGGGTACATTACTCTTAGAAGATCTGTCTTCCAGAATGAAACACCAGTGTTGTTCCCAGCAATGCTGGTGTAAATCAAGAGTAGCATGCTTGAAAATCAATAAACATACATGGGGTTGCAGACAACCTGCAGAAGAGGAGAGCTTGATCCTCTGCATTGCAGAAAGGCAAGACAGGCAAACACATGCAGCCTTTATCCTTTTCCTCATGTTAGGTGGCACTGCTGCAAGGGTGCATCAGACTTGCATGGATTTCCACCAGCTTTGACTGTGGCCCATAAGGCTCTCAAAGGCTTATAAACGCAAGCAGTATTTGTTTTGGAGTCCTTGCAGACAGGAGGAGCCTCAGATCTTCTGGCTGGTTTTTCTCCCCTGCTATATCAAACTATAGATATGGGGATTCAGGAAAGCATACAGCTCAGATGTGGCTTGAATTCAAACAAGTGACTTGAAGTGATGATTTCCCCACCACCACCAGGCTGCAGATGATCGATGTATTATGCATGAAAATAGTGCCAGGCACAGATGGGGTGGGAGTAGAAGGTGTGAGCTGATAATGACACCAGCCAAGCTCTGCGAGAAAAGACTCTACAACACACTTGCATATCGGGCAGAAAAAGGATGCAACACGCATGAGGGACTAGCCATGGTTTAAAGGGACAAACAGTTTAATTACCACCAAAACTGAGGTTTATGCAAGGATTTCAGTGACATGGTTGCCAAAGGGATCATGGGATTAGCCTTGACGATTCAAGGAAGTGTCTTCCCATCTTGGTTTCTCGAAAAACTGTAGGGAGCTGAGTTAAATTCTTTTTCTGGATTTTAAAAGCTGAAGACAGGGAATCCAAAGTGGTGACATGGTGCTGCATCAGATATTGCCTCCAGCAGGATCCTGGCTCATACTCAGCACAGTGCTGAGAACTTGGCACCAGGTTCAAAGCTGAAACAAACAGGAATTTCTCCATGGACACTTCCAGGGTTTGGATCCAAGCCCTTGAAGACCAGCACACATGGCCTGATCCTGAAGAAACAGTGGCAATTTGGATGGCAACATGTCACTGACTTGGAGCCAGGTGGGTACAGACTTCAGTGGGAGGATGAGTCAAGAAAGCTCCAGCACCACCTGCAAAGGGATCTGGTGCTGTGAGAAAGAGCTTAGCAAGTATGCTCTCCATAAAGACCCATGAGGAAGCATGTGAATGGTCCAAAGAAAAGCCCATGTCTTCCCTGGTCAGCCTTGGAGCGCTCTGTAGATCATTGCAAGACCAGATGCTTAAAATAAGCTGCTTCCCTTATACAATCAAACCACAAGAAGGGAATACTCTGTTCCTTACACAACTTCTTTGAAGGACCTCCAGCCTTGGAGTACACGTCTAACAACTGGCAAGATGTAATCGGCTTTGCAAATCTGACCACAGCTGATCCCTAATGCAATAAAATGTTGACCTTGAATCACAAGAGGCTGAGAATTTGCTTGTCTGGAGGATCATCCATCAGGCAAGGGCAGCAAAGACTTGCTGTCAACTTGCAATGCATTTGCAGGTTCCAGGCTCTGTGGAAGTCTGACCCTACACAAAAAGATCCTTGCATGAGCCCACTCTTTGCTACCAGCCCTGCTCATGGTGCCACTGACCTAGCAGCTGTAGGAAATCTGTGTCTGGGGGATCGAAGCTGTGCATTCACAGATGTGCAATAATCCTTGCAATGGAGATGCAGCAATGTTTCGGGAAGTCAAGCCAGCAAGCATTGCACCGAGGAGAAGACTATTTTACATGGCTTAGGGGCGAGGGCCCTATGAAATGTAGCTGTGTCACTGCTTAGAAAACAATCTGCTCCAATTTCCTCCAAACAGGGCTCAGATGCTCAAATTTGTCTGTGGGAATAAGTATTCCTGATAACACTACCCAACTGAAGCTTGCAAAGAAACCTCCCACTGAAGGAGCATCAGAAAGGATAAGGTTCCAACTCACATGCTTCCCATAGCCCAAGGGGTTGCAGCCCACTTGGGAGTGTGGTAATTCATCTAAAACCAAGAGCAAATGTGTGATAAAAAGGGTGCATTAGGAGACTGGAGGAGCCCAGCACTCATGATGGTTCATGATGGGACATGTTGCATCAAGCTCTGCTAGCCACCAGTCTGGATTTTCTCTGCTTCCCCTCCATCTCCCAGCTTGGCAAGCAACCTCCACAGGGCTTACTTCACACAGAACTTTCTTTTTCTTTTAGTTTTCCCGGTGACTACAGCCCAACTGAGTGTCCCTAAACTGTAGGAAGACGTGAAGAACTTGAGTAGGGCCCGTTTCATTAGCTTTATACCCAGCCAAACCCACCTCAGACCAGCAAAACCCCTTCATTCCCATGCAAGATGGCTTTAAGGTCATATTTTGTGGTGCTAGCACCATCGAGTCCTGTGCATCAGTCCAGATCTGGCCCCAGTCTATCCTGCATGTCCTTATCTCATGCATTTTCAAGTAGCTCAGCAGCAATTTATGGATCAAAGCTGATCGATAATACCAGAGCCCTTTCACCATATTGCTTTCACTAAATTACTGCATCCTTTAAAAAAAAAAAAAGGAATCTTAGCAGACCGCAGTGCAATGCCAGACAGACTGTCACTACCAAATGATGTTTATTTATTCTCTCTCTGGCTCTTGGCTGGCCCCATTACCAGCATATCTTAGTGTCTCTAAGTCATCAGCATATTTGCCTTGCCTCCCTTCCCCCTACCTCAAGGTACATGTCTCCTTTCCAGTACAAAGCAGACTGTCAGGACAAGTTTTTGAGCCTATTTAACACCAGCTTGATCTGAGGAGAACTAGATTCAGTGACAGAGCCTCAGAATTAATTACACATAGGTGAATTCCCGTCACAGAGCCTGGCACAGTGTCACTGCAAACATTTTAACAGCCAGTCCCTGGCCCTTGGCTGCCTTTGTGCAGCGTAAAGCAATTATTTGTACCTGCTTGGTGAGACGTGTCAGCCCCCTCGGAGCTCCAAACACGGTTCACCCTTGTTATTCACGAGCAGGGCAAAGAAAAGGGTGTGCAGGAGGTCTCAGCTGCACACACAGTCCCTGGTGCTGCTGTGCTCAAGCCCTTCAGGGCTGTGAATGCAGTTATTTGTGTGAGACCCGTGCAGTGAATGCTCTCTTGCAGATGGGACGTAGCCAGGCTTAGTGTTTTGACCAAAAGCAGAGATGGAACTTGAGGCCAAGGAAGCGAAGTTTTAAGTGTGAATCTCAAACTTCAACCTGTCCTTTCTGAGTTCCACCATGGAGGAGCAAATGGGAGACTGAATCCCCGCTCCCATCTCCCTTTTGTCAAGTGTCCTCAGCCCTTTCCTCTCCTTTTTCACCTTCCCTACATCCCAGGATATCCCTAGGGGAAACTCTTTTTATCCTTCACATCCCAGCTCCAACTGTTGGCCCTTCCCCTTGGTGCAGCTGTTGCAGCTGACACATTCCTACTACTCTCTTTCTTTTTTTCTTTTTTCTTTTTCTTTTTTCTTTATCCTTTTTTCTTTTTCTTTTTTCTTTTTTCTTTTTTCTTTTTTCTTTTTTCTTTTTTCTTTTTTCTTTTTTCTTTTTTCTTTTTTCTTTTTTCTTTTTTCTTTTTCTTTTTTTTAGTTTTTAATTTTTTCTTTTAAATTTTTCTTTATTTTTTTAACAAAAAGAGACACGTTTTGCTTTTTTTCTTTGCGTACCTGTATTACAAATTTGCACAGAGCTGAGCTGACACTGGGGTTAACCTGTAAAGCTCAGCAGAGGTGATCATAGGAGAGCAGAGGATGAAAATGAGTAAAGCTGCATTTCGGCATGGAGCACAGGAGGAAACTGTGTTGGCCCCTTCTGCTGTAACGTGCAGTTTTCCTTTGTCCTTCTCCATAGCTACCAGCTTCATGGCAAGGAAAGAGGGATGGAGAGATGAGGGGAGGCTGGGTGTGATGGAGAGCAAAGGGAACTGGCTGTATAAAGGGGGTATTGGGGTACAGGGCAGGGAAGAAACAGTGGAGGAGACATCTCTGCCTTTCTCGGAGGAAAAACCTGTCTGCACATCCCAAACCCTCCCTCCATTCAGACTAGCTGGGACTGTGAGGATCTTTTAAGAAATACTAGAGGCAGATCAGGTTTACTCAGGGACTTTGGGGTTTAGTCAGAGCTCCTGGACCTCCCTGAATTGACTGCCAGCTGCGGAGGACCTTGAGGTCACCTGGGGAAGAAGTGTTGAAAAGACCAAGCCACTTCTGGGCAGAAAGTCCCATAGGATGGTATGTGGTGGGCTCCCTGCACACAGGGGCAAGGGATAAGCCACCAGCCAGAAGACCCCACGCGACCCCCAAGAGAGGAAGTTTTCCAGCTGATCGTCAGGAAAATGGGTCTATTCTCAGTGAACTTGGCCACAGAGCAAAAACAAAGTTCTTCCTCATTAGGGAGGAATTCAACGGGCCTCACTGGGAGCCGGTGTCGTGGCATGCAAAAGGTCAGGTCTCATTCTGAAAGCCTTTCCTCCCTTTCTGCCAGCAGGAAAAATCATCTAAAATATCCCCCAAAGAGCTCCTGCTCCCCCCACGCCAAATAGGAAAAGGAGGAAATCGCCTCAGTCTGGGGAACGGCGCTGTGGTGGGGATGGCCAATCTCCCTGCCCAGCCCACGGGACCCAGATCCCTTTGTGTCTGACAGCCTCGTTATTAAAAGGCCACATCTAATTAAGAGGGGAAGGAACAACAAGTACATCATATTCCCGCAACACGGCACGGGAATTGCAGAGATTGCCACACCTGAGGAGATCCACACCAACATTAACTGTCATGGTGTGGCCAGTTGCATAGGAGACTTTCCTAGGGGAAATTCGGTCAGTTTAGGTGTCCCAGTTACACCTTGGGTGCTGTGGGTGGCCTGGGTCCGCCTGCAGCAGCCGGTGTGACGTCTCCCAGCGCTCCACGAGCCTGCAGAAACGTGCCTCACTGTCTCATCATGGGGTGAAGGCAAGAGCAGGCAACTCCAGCAATCAGAGCCTTTTCAACACAAAGGTTTCTCAGCTTCACAACCAGCTTCCATGACCCACTTCTGCTGCCTGTAGCTTCAGAAGAATCAGATCCATCCAGACCCATGAAGGACCATCTTCACGTCCCATAGGGCAGCACATCCAAACCTTTGTTGAAACTGGTTTGTGTTCATGTTACATGGAAAACTGACAACTCTCTGTTGTCAATGGTGATCTTACTGTCCCAGCTCCATTTGATTTTCCAATTGCTTGTGAATATGCAATTCCACTCCTGCCATCAGGGCTAATTATTTGATTAAGACAATTTGCTGTTACTCTGAACTCTGCATCTTGACTCGCTAGTTATATGGATTTTCAAGTGGACTTGTAGAGACTGGCAGTCACACACTGTCCAAAACCTGGGACCTGAACTGAAGAAGTTTTGTTTCAGCTCCCATCAGCTGCAAAGGTCACAGTTAAGTAAAATGGGCTTAAGCTAGGATTGGAAAATTGTGTCTGCTACATTAGCAGGGCGATCAGATGACAGATTTGGTCTGGCCTCATTATCTAGCCATAAAAATGTAAGGGCCTGAAGTATGTGGGGAATGGGAATGCAGAGAGCAGGAGGGATTTCTGGAGGATCTCTGTGCAGTATTTGCTGTCTGAGAAAATGAGACCAAAGGACCCCCCACCCAAACCGTCTGATGTGAGCTCTTATCTCCAACAACAAACTGAAACCAGGAGAATCAGTCTCTTCCTTCTGCAAACAGTTGGGGGAACAGGGGCTCCTGTGTGTCTACAACATCTCACATGTATTTTTAGCTTCATCTATTAGGTTAGTGAGGTCACTGGAGCCCAGGCTTAAACATGTTTTAAGCAAATGTTACCCTGACCTGCCAAAGCTCTGAATTGCCTGTAGCTATACATACCCCAAAGAAACAGAGCTAATGGTGCAAGAGAAATATTATGTTAGCATTTTATGCTAGAGTTCAAATAACTATGTATCCTCATTTATTGCAACACTTTTTTTTTTAAATACGGAAAGTGTAAAATACACTTCGAGTAGTTTTGATCCAAAAAATATTTGATGAAGCTATTTCCTGGCTGAAATAGCCCCTGTGCCTTTTCCAGTAATTCTGCATTTAGGATTTTATTTACACAGTTCATGGATTAAATCACAATTTCCAGTCCTCAGTATAAAAACAAAAAGCCCTCCTTCCCACAGAGTTGGGAAGCATTATCTTAATCACTGCAAGGAAACCTGGAGGGTACCCGGAGTCACCAGCTCTCATCATTTCTAGCCTCATCCAAACTAGAAAATGAGTTTGTGGGAGAAAAATCTTCTCATGGAGCTGCAAAGATACTAGCAAAGAGTGCTTTTTGTAGTGATGGCTTGTTCTGCCAATGCAATCAGGTGCTGGTGGAGTCCCCAAGCAAGCCAGGAGAGAAGTGCAGGGGAGCAGGCAATATCCACCACTATTCCACCCACCTGCAGGAAGCTCGGTGGGTGATGGGTAAGGTAGCATGGTCCTGGATCTTGCAGGGTGAATACTTGTCCTTAAAGGCTTTTTGACTGCTTTGCTGGGAATCATGAGCACGCTGGGCGTAAAGCTGGCCTTTGCACACAGCACAGATCCTGCTCAAAGAAAATATATCCCCCAAGGAGGAAAAAACACCTTCAGAAGTGGGCATCTATCCTTATTGTTAGTCTTTAAGATGAGTCATTCTGGAAAAAGTCCTTTTCTAAATGCTGATAGAACTATCTCTTCCCTAGGGAAATATTCATGTAGCTGCAGGTGACTAAATTAGGGAAGCTCAGCAGAAGTTACTGCTAACAACGTAAGCTACGGTGAAGTACCCACGTGCAGACTTTTAAGCCTCCTGCAAATGCAGAACAAAATGTCCCTGCAGGGTGACTGGAGCTAATATGCTTGACTTTACTTTTGCATTTGGCTCAGAGTTGCACGTGGCTTCTTGCTGGGGCAAAAGTGATAAAGAATTCAGTTCCTGCATCTCAATTGCTTGCAAGTACTTGCTGTATCTCTGGTGGAAAAATGTTGCAGAAAAATCACACTTGTTACTCATACAGAACCAGAAAAGGTTAAAGATATGCTTCAGCTCTCCTCCTGGCTGCTCAGTTTGTCTGAAGTTCACACACCAAGACCAAATTCTTATTTTTCTATTACCAGAATACCTGCAAACAATGTTAATGATCTAGAGAAGCCACGGTCACTGCAGTAGCAGATTATACAAATCAAGATACTTAATGCTAGAAAGCCAGCATTTGTGGACTTTCATTCAGACCTTCTGTTCTTTCATTATTTGTATGTCTCTTTTCCTAAATTGATAAGAAAGAATCAGTCCTTCCTGTGATGCCAAGAGAATGTCTGCTTATGCCTTTTTTTGTGGTGCAGATGTGGATATCCCCATGGATCTGCCACCTATATGCTAGTCACTGGCCAAAACTGCAGATAATTTATGATTTATTTAATTATTTAAAAGTTTTTATCATCAAATTAGCCACTGTGTGACACCATAAATGGCATAAACATGATGAGCACTCATTCAGGAAAACTCCCTGTAAACTGTTTAGAGACCTGTGCTATGGAAAAGGAGTAATTTAAGCTACCCAGACACACACAGCTCTGCACCCAGGATGATTCTGAATAGCTTTAGAATGGGCAGAAAAAAATAGAAGAAAATCCCCTGATCATTCATCTGTGGAGGGTAATTTACTGGGTCTAATCAGAGCAAACATCTCTATGGCTAGAATGTTAAAATAAATTAAATATAAAGCCTTCAAGGTCATAGCTTCCCAAGCTAATAATGCAGCATTGCTGGAGTCAGGTGGATACACTCCACTGTGTGCTCCACTGTGGACAATCTTGATCAGCTGGATTTAATGGGAATATTTCAAGCGGGGATCAGGCCTGACTGAAAGAAACTGGAGTAAATAGAGGATATAGAGGATATAGAGGATTCAGTCTTCAATCGAGGAAAAGTTAAGCAGGATATTCAGAGAAGTTTAGATGCTCAGACTGGAAACAAAATAATATAAAGAGACATTTGTAATTGAGGGGAAGGTTGTGGGAGTGAGGAGAGTTTGGGGGGTGTTGGTAGCAAGAAGTAAGCAGTGAGAAGCAAACCTTGCTGTCCCTCCTCCAAGGTCTGATGCAGAAGCAACTAGATATTGATGATATATGTAATGATAGATAGCTCCTGCAGTGACCATTCCCTCCGATCAAAGCTTTATAACCCTCTCTCAGCCCCAGCTGCCCCAGCCAGCCAGCCAGCCAGCCAGCCAGCCAGCCAGCCAGCCAGCCAGCCAGCCAGCCCTTACCCCACTCCAGCTGTGCAGCACAGCCATTCCTCTGCCTTTTAAATCCCAGCCCTGAAGAGCTCTGGCTGCAGAAACAACAATTGCCACCGTAACATCGAGCAGGTCCCTGCTAAAGAGCACCCACAGACCAGGCAGAGGCAGAGGCAGAGGCAGATGCGAGCAGGAAGCAGTGGAGACCCCAGACACAGGCAGCAGAGCCAGCGCAGGAGGGTCTCCCGGTCCAGACAAGCAGGTGACCACCCTGGAAGGACCATGGTGCCCGGTAAAGTCCTGAGCCTCTGAGGTCTGCCTTGGCAGCCCTGGCTGTTGTCATCTTGAAATGCCCTAAGCCACTATGTGATGGCCTAAGATTTGGTAGATACCATGGGTTATGTTTTTGTTACTCTGATGTCTTTCATGGCAGCAGAGGATCTTTCATAGCAGGATTATAAAATTTTCTCTTCTCTTCTCTTCTCTTCTCTTCTCTTCTCTTCTCTTCTCTTCTCTTCTCTTCTCTTCTCTTCTCTTCTCTTCTCTTCTCTTCTCTTCTCTTCTCTTCTCTTCTCTTCTCTTCTCTTCTCTTCTCTTCTCCTTTTTTATTTTTTTAATGTATTGGTTGATTGATAAATATACATTTCACAGTCACCCTCAACTTCACACTCATTCCTGTGAATCTCACCATTAAAAATTACTGTGTCACCCTAGATGTTCGTTTAAAATTAGATCCTGTAAGTGTATATGTGAGTGTGCATGCACACACACACACACACAATGCCATCCACTTGGATTTGGTCTCCTCTGCATATGTTTTAATGTGTTCTAGAAAGTCATGATCATAGACTGATCCTTCTGCCCTCCATCAGCCCCTGCTTTGCTCTGTACATAATGATCCACATCCCCAAACGAGGTGATTGTTGCGTATTTCTCTCCCCATTCATCACACAGCCTCTGGTCCTTATTCACTTGTATATCTTTCCAATCCTGGTCTGAGCTTTCCTATGAAGTGCTTTCTCTTTGAGACTGAAAACCTCACCAGCACTAATGGATGTACCTTCAGCAGAGACCTGTGCCACAAAATTACACTATTATCCCCATTTTCGGAGGCAGCGAATGGAATTGCAGAGATAGGAAGGTCAATATTGTTAAAAGCACCTGGTAATTTGAGAAAGCAAAAGGCTTGATTTTTCAGAGTACTTATTTCCATAGCTCTTTACTTGGTTGACAATACAGGTCCCCTTTGACTGCATCTGCCCTCATCAGAGCTTCACCCTCACGTCTGGCAGAAGCAGGTCACAAGCTAGAGATCGAAGCAACCAGCAGCATGTAATTAGTGTCCATCTCTGAGGAGTCTGACCTGACCAGAGACACACAGAAAAATTATCATCTGAAGCAGGCTGGGCTGGAAAAGCTTTAAAAAAACCCAAATGCCGGGTCTTCTAGTGGAAAATATCACATCTAGCTACCAGCTGCCATCTAATAGTTTTCAACCTATGGCCTGTTTCTCTGTGAATTGAAGCCTACTAGGAAAGTGCTTAGATTGCTGTAAAGGCATTTATGCCTCCACCAGAAAAACTTGACTGTGAAATTCAAAGCTGTGAAAAACACCCAATTTTGCACAGATGCCATGATAATAATAAATAAAGAGCAGGCAAGAGGCTTTTCCATGAGCCGATAGACTCCTCAGCTGAGTTTCCAGCTGGGAAGGAGATAGTTAGCTTCCCTCTTTTCCAAAATAGGAGTTTCTTCTGCCAGTATTTATCTGGGTTGAGATCCTACATGTTAGGGACACTGTTTCTTCCTCTTCTCTGCTCTTTATCCCAGCACTCAGCCAGAAAATCCATTAGTTTAAGCACAGCTGTGGTTATCTTCAGTATCTAGACAACCTGTCAGAAAAGCCTGACTTGTCCTCTATGTTCAGAGAAATAATGAAGTACAAATTGATTGAAAATCCAGGGAGTGGGATGGGGACCTTCCCCCTCTGCTTCCTGTAGTCACCAAAATATAAGATTTTTAAAAAAGGACATAATTCCACATTTTCTGACAAACCCCCCATTGTCTCTTTAAGCTGAGGTGAAATTCCAGCATTTTTGGTGTGCTTTTCTTTTTTGCTTATATGCATCAACTAATACTACCAGTTCAGGTTTCAGCTGGTGCTAGTGTGAACTGCCATCTGATCAAATTGATGATCCAGGTTTGTTAAAATCAAACTAGTCTCATCAGGTTCTGTATGAGATAAGGGCATGTGCTTGAACACATCCAAAATGCTGTTGAAAAATCTGGTTTTCAGGCTTTCCAGCCTGTTGCCATCCTGCCTGAATTTCGCGGGGAAGGAAGATAAACCATAGAAAGCAAATTAATTTTAGTATTTCTCAGGATTCACATTTTTCACTTGGAAAAGGTGGGGGTTTTTCCCCAGAATCAAAAAAAAAGATGAATAAATTGCAATGAAATGCAGAGTGTCTGTTTCTGGACCTCGTGTTTCCCGCAGAGGTTTCCATTGGGGCAGCAGTTTGTCCTCTCTGAACCTTTGGAGACACATTCCTGCACCTCAGGCACTTTTGCAAGGTGTCAGCCTTACTTTTCACCTTTATTTGGCTGCATGTCCATTCAGTTGAAGCCCCTGAGACCTTTTTTAAAGCCCAGCAGAGCCAACTGGGGAATTTCTTATTAATCCTAGAAGCCTTAGATGTCAATTGTCCTGGTTTTAGCTGGGACAGAACTGGGTTTCTTTTCAGTAGCTAGAACAGCGCTGGGGTTTGGTTTCAGCTGGGATTTGTTATGAGGGAAGTGTTGATAACATCCCAATGTTTTCATTTGTCACTGGAAGTTGAAGGACTTTGTGTTTTGCCGGTCTACAAGTGCAAGAATGGGAGGGGAGGACTATTTAAATGAGTAAGCTAGATTGATATACCAATGGGATATTCCATATCATATCCCATCATGTTCAGTATACTAATGAGGGGCTCTTCCTCTCTGGCTCTCTCTGGCTCTCGCTCGGGCTCTCGCTCTCCCGGGATTGCGGTCTCGGTTCGGGATTGTCGCTCCTCTGGGATCGTGATCTGGGAATGGGCCGGGCTTGGTCGGTGAGTGGTGGGCAATTGCACTGGGCATCACTCATTTGCATATTTTATTACTATTATTATTATCATTATTATTTTAATATCGTTATTTTAAGTTTTATTTTATTTAAATTATTAAATTGTTCTTATCCAGCCCATGAGTCTCCTTACCCTTGCTCCCTCAATTCTCTCCTCTATCCCCTGGGGGAATTGAGTGAGTGGCTGTATCTGGCTGCCAGTCAAGTGCTAGCCAAGGGAAACCACCACATCAGTTTATAAAGCTGTGGTGGAGGAGATAGGCATTAAGGGAGATGGAGAAGAGACCTGGTCCAGCTCTCCAGGGCAGCTCTTCAGCACAAAGTGCATAAATTTAAGGCAAGTGGCAGACTGGCTCCAAAAGCACCCACTTAGGTTAAAACAGACTGCTGATGCAGCTGCACCCCCCAGGAGCCACCCCACTGCTGCAGACCTTAGAAACGCAGGCTCTTGGAGCTCCCCTGGGCAGAAAATCAAACCATTTTCAAACAGAAACCTCTCCTTCAGGGACGTGTGGCCTCCACCTGCGTTTCATCAACCTCTTAACAAAACCAAGCAAATGCAGCAGGTTTTGCCCAATCTGCTCATTCCAGCCACCAGTGCTAGCCTGGTCCTGAAGATGGTGATCTGGTGAGGCTGTGAGCCTGAGCAGGCAATGAAAAACCTGTATTTAAGCAACTAATGAGAAAACCACTTCTTTGACTTTGGCACACATGTTGCTCAAGCCAACAGAAAAGAGTAAGGACTTTGTTCCACCCTCATTGGCATTCATATCCAGTAAATTGGCAAGGAGTTAGGACATTGCCAGTATTTCCACACAGGCCAAAAAAAAAAAAAACCACTCTCTCCCCCAAAAACCCATAGCCCATTACTCACATCCCCAGAGAAATCATACTAAAAGATGCAGAGTTTACCACCTTCAAGCAGGAAATAACTGCCTTTCTAATGCTTGCTAATTGCTTCACTTAAAACTAGTTTGATTACTTGGCACCGAGACAGTATTTTAAACCTTTATTGCTTGGAACTTTCCTTTCACCTACCAAGAGCCCAGGTCATTAAAAATGTGTAGCAAAGGTCTCCCTGCAAGGCACAGGTTTGCCTGTTAACTCTTTTATGAATCAGAAGAGATGTTTGGCTTCTGGGACAACGTCTTGCACCATGAAAATGAATGTGTTATTTATTAACACCACAGCAGGCAGACACAAGCATGCACGTGGAGAAACACAGGCTGCTGAAGCAAGTCCTGCTATGGAGCTATATCAGGCATGTTCCTAAGAGCTGTCAGCTGGGAAGGGATCACATTGTCATTTTCTGAAACCAATATGTCAAATCTAGCATTCTAGGATTTAGGTTAAAACAAGTTATTTCTTAACTTGGTTTCACCTTTTTCTGACTGAATGGGAATTGCAGGGCTGTTTTGAGGGGGTGAAGGGCATGGGAGCATGAGCTGTACACACTGACCTGAGGGAGCAGACTGGTTTGGGGCTTGGCTGCACCAAACATTGTCATTAAAACTACCTTTGTCAAAGCCCTTCTTTAGGATCAGAAATTAACTTGCATTTTGTCCTTGACAGGAAGTTATTAAGAAATCTCCACAGCTACAATAAAACTGATGGTTAAATTGCAATCTTTCAAAAAGAATTTGAATCTCAATACAAAACATCAATAGGGTAAGCAGCAGCTATGTAGTTGGCACATCCTTGAAGTGTCTGTTTCTGAAAGTTTTCCTTCAGGTGAGACTCAAGTATGGAGAGAAACCAGGCTTCATGGCCAGGGATGTGCAGGACAGCACCCAACAGCGATCCGCCTCTCCGAACCCTGTATGAAGAGCCTTAGGGGGGATTTTCAGCCACCTCCCACACCAATCAATTATATTTCCCAACAAATTCAGTACAAAGTTTCTTTAGCTTCTTGGAAAATGAAGTTTTTCATGGTTATGTAGGATCCCATAGGACAGGAAATAGTTAGGGCTTTCTCCTTGTCCATGTCACTTGGGAACTGTGATGCAGACTCTGTCCTCTTAATTTATCTCCCAGCAGTTTGGCAGCTCACACCCTCACTTCAGAAAGTCAGCTGTCCTGGTTTCAGCTGGGATAGAGAGAATTTTTCCCTTAGTAGCTAGAATAGCGCTGTGCTTTGGATTCAGTGTGGGATTTGGTATAAGAATGCTGATAATATACTGATGGGTTTAGTTGTTGCTAAGAAATCAAGGACTTCTCAACTTCCTAGGTTTTTGCACAAGAAGCTGGAAAGAGCATAACCAGAGCAATGGTTCCAAATTAGCCAATGGAATATTCCATATCATGCAACATGATGCTCAGTACGTAGATGAGGGTTGGCCAAGAAGCCCTCTCTCTTTCTCTTCTGGGCTTGCAGTCTTGGGATTTCTCTCCTCTGGGATCCCTAGACAGGGACAGGCTGGGCATTGGTCAGTGGGTGGTGAGCAGTATTTCAATTATTAAATTGTTCTTATGATAACCCATGAATCTTCTTATCTTTACCCTTCTGATTCTCTTCCCCATCCCTCAGGGGCAGGGCAGGGTGAGCGAGTGACTGCGTGGTGTTTGGCTGCTGGCTCGGTTAAAACCATGATACTAGCAAAATAAAATGTACAAGAAAATGGTGCTGAAGCGGGTGTAAAACACAGCCTGAATCTACCCCAGGATGTTTTGAGGCAATTAATCAAAATATATGGAAAAGAGTGGCCTTAACTATCGTGCCATGGCTTTTTTAAGCAGCTGGCATCGAAAATAAAATTTACACATGGAAAATTCTTAAGTGCAACTCAGATACAGAGAAAAGGCTTCCACTTGGAGGTCTTGCACATAGGTCTATACTCAGCAAAGCTTTACCCAGACATAAGCTGTGCATGGGGTTAGAGCCCATGCATCTGCACTGGAAGGGTGCTGGGACCACGCTGCCTATTTCTGCTCCTTCTGGGGCAATTGTTAGAGGAAGTTAGAGAATTTCTAGTGGATGGGGGAACATTTTGGAGAGTGTTGCTAGCTAAAATGTCAGCCTGTTGATCAGGAGGCAGGGAATCAGGTCAAAAGGAGCAAAAGTATCTGGGTCTATGCAGAATGGGAGGAAAAAACCCACTGGTTTTCACCTTCAGAAGCCATTTGCAACACTTTCTATGGGAAGCAGGCAGATGAAGCATGCAGATTGAAGTAGAAGAAATACTTAGTGCTATCAGCTAAGTGATGGCTCTGAAGGTGTCTTTGCAGCTGGTTTTTAAGCCTCTGTGCCAGTCAGGAAAACATGAAGCAGTTTCTCAGGTGATGCTGGTGACCAAATATTACTGGTAACAGACTTCCAGCTGGGTGCTTGTCCTTTAATGTCACCAAAATTGCGGGTAGGAATTGAAGACTAGCATGAAATAATCCCCTTTCTGAGGTGATGTCCTCACAAACTCCTGGTAAATGTTTTCACCAAGACTGTCCTCGGTTTAGGACGACAAGAGTGAGTGACACATGAGACACTGACCACTGATGTCCCACCAGTCTCTTCCAGCTGTGACCCCAACAACAGGCACAGAGATGGAGGAGCTGTCGTGGCACACCAAATACATCTTCTGGCATGCCCCAAACTCCAAGATATTCAATTGGCTTCAGAAAGGTAGACTAGGGCAGAAGTGGGAAAAAGCATCCTTTAGAAGGGTAAAATCACAGAAAAAGAAGCAAGGTAACATTGAGGAAAACACCAAAGATGGGCTGTTTGATTTGAGCAAATGGAATCCAGGCAGAAAGCACAGACATGAAGAAATCTCTCACCTGACATATCCCAGGCTGGGAGATGTCTCATCTAATCTCCAGTGTCAACACTAAGTTTTAGTGGGAAAGGACATTGCCAGGGCTGAAGGTGATGCAAGTGCCACCTCTGACACAGAAAACACCAGTTCCATGTTCCTAAACACTAATTTTGGCACCCAGCATGACCGTAACGGGTGAAGAACTGGTAGAGTACACTGTGCCATAAGAGGAGCCCCTTAGCTTGCTAGGTATCAAAAGCCACCCCATGCCTCCAGGATAAACATTTGTGTTTTTATGATCTTTTCTCCTCTTCAGCCCACTTCCTGCATCCTTTACCAGTCCCCCAAACACTTGATGAAAGACTTGCAAAGATCATGGCAGGAACTGAAACTTCACATTTTTGTTTTCAAGCTTCAAAAAAGTATTTCCCAAACATCTCAGGAAATCCCTTTAAAAACATTCTCCAGTGAGCAGTTAAGTAGTTGAACCAACACACATCTCATCTCAGGTTTCTGCTGGTAATTAATAAACTAACTGAATATCTGGCAGGACGGTGACTTTTATCAGACCTTCACTGATGCGATCGGAAAAGCAAATTAGAGGGTGTTGCAGCAGTCTGCTTAGCATTCCTTCTTCTGTGCTATTACTGTTTATTTATTCCTTTAAGCTGATTTTTGCACTGTCACAACTAGGAAGGTTTTCTCAACAATTTAATTACAAAAAAGATTCCTCCAACATGAAATTGCTACAGGAGAAAAAAAATCAGCATTTAAAGTGTCAGCTTAAAACCAGCTCATATCTTCTGTGTGCATGAGAGGGAACATGTGCCTGTTGTACCCATCAAGCCTATTTGAATGTGTGAATTTATAAACTCTTTTTTTTTGCAAGGAAAACATTTGTCTTGATGTGACATTGTCCTTAGAACTAAATGTTTCTTGTTTAATTGAATAAATATTTTTGTGTTGCAGAAAATAAGGAGAAGTTATTATCTCTTTAAAATCCCATACATCTGAGGAGCTCCAAGACTTTCTGAGAACCCCAAATTTTACAAAGATTTTTGAGCATACATAATTTTTTGCCCACAAATGCCACCCACTCAGAAACAAAGGAACTAAAGTAGGCTGTAATTACTTCCCTACACAATAGATTACAATTGCTTCTATCAAGAAATATTACATAATTATTGTAACTTAGGGCTGTGATTATATATTTGCTCAAAGGAGAGTCACACATAATAGAAAGCAGTGGGACTTCTGGCTCTTCGTCTATTGTATCAAATCATACATTTAAATCATTTGATTAGAAAACTAAATAAAGACCTTGAGTCCTAAACAGCACTTTCTTATCAGCTGTCAGGATTGAAGGAAGTGATAAATGATGGGGCATGCATATTTGTATAAAAAAATTGGAGAAGCAGGAGAATAGAGAGGAGAAGATATGTTGTGTGTCTGCTTGTACCCGTCCATCCATCCATCCATCCATCCATCCATCCATCCATCCATCCCTCCAAGTCCTGGGCATCTTCTCTGCATACATCTCACAAGGAATTTGCAAAGAACTGATAAAAAAAGATCTTCTCTCCATAGAAAATGAAGGCATGTAGAAGCCTGTGGAAGATGTCAAGAAAATCCAACTCCTCCTCATTTTCCTCTTCATGTTCCTGGAGACTCACCCTCTCTCCTCCCTCACACCAGCGAGGTTCCTGGCTATTTGTGCAATTTTCCAGTGGAGGCAGGGCCTGCACATGTTGGGAAGTGGGAGGACGAGGAAGAGACAAGGCTTTACAGGGGCTTACAACATTCCTCAACAGTTTTGCATGTCTGATGTAAATCGACCGTTTCTCATGCCCACAACTCATGCCTCAGATAAGCCATGTGTCTTGGATGCTACCAGCACTTAGGATAAGTCCTCCTGCTTTGTATCCTTGGATAACCTGCACAAAACAAGAGGCAGATGGCTATCAAAACCAGGACAAACTATTTGCTAGGGAGAGCAGGCTCTGAGGACCAGATGTAGGACTGCTGCTGGAGTAGATACTAGAAGGTGACTTAACTCCAGACACACAATATCCCTCGGTGGTGAACTGCAGCTTTCTCAATGCAGTCACCTGTGCTTTGCACTTCAGACAGTAACAATTTGCATTTTCTGAAAAGCAAGAAGTAGAATTAAAAAAAAAAAAAATCCTTTTGTGTTTGCAAAATGCCATATTGCTCATAGTGGCACATAAGAGAGGAGGACACTGAGTCAAGTTTTGGCATTGGGTCCATCTGTCTCTGTTAGCAGCTGGGGTCCAGCAATGGGGTGAGCATGTACAGCGGCTGGAGGTTGGTCTGTGACCGCTCACTGGCACGGGGCCAGGGCAACTTCAAAGAGAAGTGCCACAGTAAGCTGATTTTTCATGTGTGTGTGTTCTTTTATTAGGAATTTTTATATTTCTGCCTAGTCATAGCAGAAGTAATATCATGATTTCCCAAAGTGTAACGAATCTAATGTGTCGTACATATTGGATGGAAGTAATTTAACATGAGTGCTCTTTAATTTCACAGATCTCTATTGCAAATGGTTCCTGGTTAATGATGGGGGCTTTGCTGTTTTGCCTTTTTAAAGTCAAATCTTTTAAAGTCCAGATGGAGAGAGTTTTTTACAGCTGCACGGGAAGAGTGACACTGATACACGCTGAACTCTGCGGGCGGTATTAAAATTCTGCCATCTACTTTAAAAAGATTTTTGAAAGGCATCTTAAAGGGACATCATCAATTGGAAAATCACTTTGGACCTCGTAATATTACAAGTAATATTTCAGACTACCCCACGAAGCCAGCTGCAGGGAGAGGAATTGATGCTCCATGCTAAATAAACCTCTTTGCTTTGTATTTTGACGATATTTTACACTGAATTTTCAAAAGCTTCCAGGGGGAAGTTACAGTTCTGTGAAGAGCCATCATTGCTACTGGCTGGCCAGGTAGGGATGAAGACTTAGTCTCCAGAAAAGGAGGCTGAAGGGTGATCTCATTGCTCTCTACAACTACCTGAAAGGAGGGTGTAGAGAGGTGGCTGTTGGTCTCTTCTCCCAAGTGACAAGTGATAGGACAAGAGGAAACAGCCTCAGGTTATGCCAAGGGAGGTTTAGGTTGGATATTAGAAAAAAATTCCTTACTGAAAGTGTTATCAGGCATTGGAACAGGCTGCCCAGGGAATTGGTTGAGCAGGCATCCATGGAGGAATTTAAAAGACATGTGGATGTGGTGCTTAGGGACATGGTTTAGTGGACATGGTGGTGTTGGGTTGACAGTTGGCCTTGATGATCTTGGAGGTCTTTTTCAGCTTTAATGATTCTATGATTCCAAGTCCCAGCACCAGTTGCAGGTGCTTGCACTGAGCCCAACACTTCCAGCAGCAGCTAAGGGCTGGGACTGGCCTCGCTCCTGTGCTTACGGAGATCTTCTTGACAGCAACCAGAAGTAGCGAAGTGCCAGTGTTGATTTCCAAAAAAGAGCATCATCTTTTGCAACTTCTCTCAGTGTTAAGAGAGCATTTAGAGATGCAAGGAAGCCTTCTGGTTCCAGATGCTTTTGCTCCCACTGTGACCTCTTTTAGTTTTTATTAAATCTTGGTTAGGAGTGTTCATTGTTCAATGCTCAGACCTCTAATTTACAAGGGGCTGGGACTGCATTTAATCTGCAGAGAGCAAAAATGCATCAGAGAGGGAAAGTTCTCCCCATCAGAGAAACTTCTGGAGTGGAAACAACGATCAAATCACTTGGAAAGAAACAACCCAGTGCAGGGAAACATGAGCCAGGTTGTGGCCTAGAAAGGGGTTGAGGAAACTAAGCACTTTGCAACTGTAAGTATATCTTAGAGCAGGGACAGGCAACGTATTTTCAACTCCTTTTCACAATCACCTCACCTGCTGGGCTTCATTTCGAGCCCAGTGGTTTTATGAGATGAATCCATCTCATCTCTCTTTATTTAATTCACATGTCAGCTTGCAGAAGAAATGAAGTACATCTGGGCATGGTGGCCCTAGCCAGGACTGGGACAGTCCAGGTTGTGGCTGGATTCATTCTTCCTTGGCATCCTCCCTACAACCCAGCCCTCAGAGTTTTGAACCTTGTGACATTTTCTCTTCACAATATATGCTCTGAGATACATATGTATCTTCTTAAGGAGGATGGACTCACACCAATTCTGATGCAGTTCCCTTTTATACTCATTTTTTTTGGGTCAGGTATTTATACAGCAGCATGGACAAGTCTGAGAGGAGCCCACTTTAGGAAGGTGTCACCATTTCAGGTTGGTGGTAAATTTTGGTATGTTTTTTTCCATCAAGAAAGTGTCAAAGTAGTGCGGCCCTAAACACAAGAAGCACTGGCAGAAGATATGAAGCACAATCACCTACACATGTTGGGCTGTTGAGGTTTCTCAAATCACCTGCTGTAAATTAATGTCAACAAAATTCCCAAAGTGCCTCACTTTCCTCTAATATAGATGCACATGGAGATGGCCAATATCCTGGGGCTACAGTGTCCTCCTCAAACACTGGGGGTCAGATTTAAAGGGATCTAAGCCAAGGAAGAAGCTTCAAACCTAAGATTAAAGTGCCATGTTGGGCTGAGCCTTTGGTTCTCTTCAGCACACCTGGTATCTCAGATCATGAAGCTAAATTAATTAGGAGATTGGAAAGCTGTTAGGTACTACAGGAATTAGTACGATAATGAAAATCCCTAATCATAATTTTCTGCCCTTTTCTGGTCTGTCATGAGGATTGATATCTCCTGATCAGCTGGATTATAGCAGCTGATAGCTAGTCCTCAGTATCTGCTTTTTCTGTAGGATTCCTTTATAATACACATTTTAAAAATACTCTTATATGCATTGCAGTCTTTACATAAACTTAAATCACCAGATTTTATTTATTTAGTCAAAAGTGTTCTACACACAAAACCAGAGCTGGAGCACCTCTCTTATGAGGAAAGTTTGAGGGATCTGAGCTTTGAGAAGAGAAGGCTCCAGGGAGACATCATTGCCACCTTCTAATACTTGAAGGGAGCTTATAAACAGGAGGGAGAATGACTTTTTACAAAGGCAGGTAGTGATAGGACAAGGGGAAATGGTTTTAAACTAAGAGAGGGGAGATTCAGGTGAGATATTAGGAGGAAATTTTTCACCCAGAGGATGATGAGACACTGGCCCAGGTTGCCCAGAGAAGCTGTGGCTGCTCCTCCCTGGAAGTGTTCAAGGCCAGGCTGGATGGGGCCCTGGGCAGCCTGGTCTAGTGGAAGGTGTCCCTGCTGGTGGCAGGGGGGTTGGAACTGGATGAGCTTTAAGGTCCCTTCCAACTCAAACCAGTCTGTGATTCTATGGTCTTCTTCAGCGTTACAGATGCAAGTCTTAAAAGCTTCCATCAAGAACAACTGCTTATGAAAAGCTTCCCTGATACACCATAAACTCAGAGAAGACCACAGGAACTGATGGCTTGGGCTGTGAAAGGCAAAGGTCCCCCTACCAGGCTCCAAATCCATCCTCTGCAATGTCTCCTGGGGAACCCCAAAAGTGCTGTAGGGAGGGATCTCATTTCCCTGATGGGATGGCAGTGATGCAGAGATCTTTACTGCAGCTGTATAGAGCAGAGTGAGGTGGGGATGGATGCTAATGCACAAGCCAAGACAGACCAGAGGGAACTGCAGATACGGACAGAAATCCAGGAGCAAGCAGAGAAGGCTTGCAGCTGGGCTGTGTGGTCAGAGCTCCCCCTCCTGATAGCTCGGCACTGGCCCTTTCGGGTGTGACCTCTGCTTTTAACCTCTCTACAGGGATGGAAGCAGAGCCAGGACTTCTGTCAGTGTCTCTCAGCTCTCTAGGAATCACTTAACTTTACAACCAAACTCCCTCCTGTTCAAACAGCTAGAAAAAACATACAGCAATTAGGCGTATTTTAATTAAATTCAAGGTAGCACTGGTGTTGCTTAATCTTCAGAAAATAGCCTAATGTTGCCATTTCTGTGATAAGCTGGAATTTCCTTCCAGTCTAACAAGGCGATATGCTACAGTCTTTTATTTGGGGAGTGGTTGATTTTCTTTCTCTTTCCCTTATGCTCATGATCCCTGAGTAATTTCATTTATTGGTGTCACTATGCTGGGCTGGCTGGAAGGGAAAATCCTCACACATCAAGAACTGATATGGAGAACCAGTTCTTGAGGAACAGCCAAACATCTCCTGCAGCATCTTGGCCTATTAAGAATTTTCTAATTTTGGCTTTACATTTCCTAAATGTTTTTGAAAAAAACAAGTGTGTGTCAGTGCAGCCTCAGACCCAGAAAGAGCACCCAGCTTGTCACCATTTATTTTATCCTCTGATTTCATCTGGATTTAAGTTAGACTCATCATGAGGGTAGAGAAACAAACAGAAAAAGCTCCTGCTAAATAACAAAAGCCATAGATACATTCTACAGCCATTGCATTTTGCAATCTAATTACTTTAACATGTAGGAACAGGGGAGGGGGATATTACTTACAATACCGGAAAGCATTCATGGAATAACACAGAATTATTAAACTTTTTAGAAAGAAGCCAGTTTGCAGTTCCCACTGGACATTTACCTGGGCAATTTTCCCCTTTTCCTGTGGACGAGAATCACTTTGTATTACACTTTCCCGCCTATAAAAGAAGCCCTTGTTCACAGCTGCCCTGAGGTGCTCATAATGTTATTGGGTCTGTGCTAAGAAGTTGGGGTTGCAGTGAATTCCTGCCTTGTGGCTCTCTGGTTCACAAAAGTAAATACATTTGCCGAGTTAGCGAGGCTTTACGGTGCCCAAAATCCTGTGGGGAATGAAACGTCCTATCGAAGGAAGCTTTGAAACTCCAGTTGCTCTACAACACTTTTCTGAGGCAGGAGAGCACACAAAGCATGCTTCTGTGCTGTATTTACTGCTTTTTTGCAGATCCAGTGCATAAGAGCTGCATTGAACCTTTGCAGAGGGGAAAGGTCTCCCCTTGGAAACGTGCAGGATGCAATGGAAAAATAAAACAAAACAAAACAAACCCCAAAAACCTCAGTGCTTTTCACTCCTTACTGAGTCCCTTGTGCCCTGCACACAGGTGGCTGCCTGAAGATGAAAAAAACACTCAAGGATGAAGGGAGGAACAGCCAAAACAGTAACTTTCCTGGCTCAGATGCACTTACTGAAATATAAAGAAGTAAAGCCAAGGCCAGTCGGCACACGGGACGCCTGCAGCACTCATGTCCCTGCTGCCGCCGCAGCTCAACCACTGAGTGTTACAGGAACCACTTGCTGCGATGCTTAAAGTGGGGACAGGCTGCAGATGTGTCCCCTGACACACAGCCTGCTCCTCTAGTGTGGCAGCTTTCTTCCTTGAACACCCATAGGCAAAAGAGCCTTTGAAAAATGCCTGTTTCTAACACAACTTCTATTTCCTTCATTTTTTTCCAGCGCTAATTAGATTCAGGTGAGAGTTGGTGGACCCTGGTCTGGGGTTTGGGCTGGGGGAGTGTTCAGGCCGGATGAACCAGCTGAGCACTGGTTAATTTAGCTGAGAAGGTTCTGCCCATTTAAAAACCAGAAGCAGGAGCTTGAGATTTTTGGAGGAAGGATGTCTTTTGTTGAGCCCAGCTTCCTCCAGCACAGCTCCTGAAAGAGGTGAGGGCACCTGGGAGATGGTTCCCAGAGAAAGTCCCTCTCTAGAAGGACATCCCCCTGCCCTGAAGCCCTTTCTCCATGCAAAACAAAAACACATGAGACAACCTCCTGGGGTGGAGAGGAGCAGAGGGGATGCTGATTGCCAGAGACATGGCAAAGGTGACAGCATCCTAAAGCACCCCAAAGGCTGGACTGTCCTCTCCTTGCACAGCATGCCCTGGCAGTAGCTGCTGGGGGTGGAGTGGACAGCTGGCATGGGATTATCCTGGGAAGAAGGACATTACCAATGCCATTTTCGTGCCATCACTGCTGTGGGAAAGCAGTAACATGTGTGACAGCTCACCCTCACTCCCAGAGTCGTGCATGTGCTGAGGACACGTCCCAGCTGCTCATCATTTCCAGTTGTGGCGGCTCACTGGTTATGTTTGCGCGCTCACACACACAAAGCAGCACATGCAAGCAGGCAGCATAACTGGCACGCTATTTCCTCACTGACAATGAAAAGTCCTTGGTGCCTTAGGCTCCTTAATCTGAAATTAATTCTACATTGGCTGCAGCTGATTGCAGAGCAGGGCATGGGGTAGCTGCGGAGCAAATCACAGCTCAGCACTCCAGACGTTTGCGCTCGCTCCTAACGCCCATGTCGTGCTGCCACCAGACACATTCCAGAAGTCCTCGTTTTCTAGGCATGAAAACATTTTAACAATAAACAGAAATTCTTCCGATTACATGGTTATATTCGGCTGCTGAAAGCAGACTCTTATTAAACCAGGCAGAAAGCAATTAATGTCATGTAGAGAGCAGTCTTCCACATGGCAAAAAGCGGGACTAATATATCTTTCCCACCTCCAGCAGCTGGGACCATGAGTTAAGGCTCCAAGTTTGCAAAAGCTTATTAAGACACTTGCTGTAAGCATGTGAGCAGCTCCACTAAAAGCGGAGCCTGGTAAAAATCTGGCTGTAATGAGATCCGTGAAGGTTTTAGCATTGAATTTAGTGGGGATGGTGCTTTCTCTCTAAGTTTCAAAGGGTTTTAACTTCTTTTCACTCCTTTCCACCACTGGCAACTTGTATGGATATTTCTTCATTGGTGTGTTGGATGTTGAAATAATACAGAATTGGATTTCAAACCTGATTGAGCTGGAAGAGCTTAACCCAAAATCTTCCAAGTTCTTTATTTATTTCTTTTTCCCAAAGGAGTCTTGATGCTATTCTCATGTGTCTGCATCACAGTGCAGCTCCTAAAGAAAGAAAAAACAGCATAATGAAACTGAGCCACAAATTGCTTCACAATTATTTTTACCACCTAATTTGCTGCACGAGGCTGGAGGTTTGCTCTTTGCATACTGTAATCCTGCCGCAAACTCAGGAACAGCCTGAAAGGCCACAGAACAGACGAGATATTCATTATCATCTCTCTCATGTTGCAGCTGTGACAGAGGCCCTGGAGAATTTGCCCAGCATGATATTTGCAAATGCCTGCTTGCCTCTATATTAGCTCAACTAGAGGACTGCTGCTGAGGATGATGTTCCTCCTACTGCCCTACTCCCATCCAGCAAACGCAGCTGTACCACCTGGAAAATGCAATCATCTGGACCATCCTTCATGGGACTCTCCATCCCGGCTTGCTGTCTGCCTGCTGATGGTGGGATGTGGAGCAATGATCCCACCGCAGCTCAGGCTGGAGTCACTCATGCTCAGCAAGCTAAAGGTTCAGGATGTTCCAGGATTTATAGATTTTTGCAGTGACTTATGGTGCTCACTGATGAGGCAGGAGGTTACAGTAAAACCACTAACTCCACAATGAAAGGGCTTTTATACGCTCTGCTGCAGCGGTGGTTATGGCTGCCAATTTTGCACAGTTCACTTTCAAGCACAAGAGCAGCACAAACTGGTTTAAGACAATTTCTGAATGATGATGAATGCTGATTTGAAAGGTTTCCAGTACAACATAATTACTCTGCATTTATGTGCTATACACAATGGTCTATATGTATCTCAATGGGAATCACAGTGGGGCTTCGTGGGCTCTGTTCCAAGTAACCTCTGCTGAGAGTCACGCTTAGAGTCCTACAGGCTGACAGACAAATAGATCCCATATTCATTCCTGAATTATTTCTGTGAAGAATCAGATGCGAGAGACCCAGTGCCATATTCACTGGTGTGTGGCAGCACACAATTGTACTCAGCTGCAGTGGATACACTCTGGTTTATTTTCTCTCCTTGGCCTGCTGTATTTTGCTTTGGCTAATGTATGCACACCTTAATCTTTAGTTGCCCAGAGACAGACAATTCTAATGAACTCCCTATGGCTTTAAACAAAGATATGTTTTCAGTAAGTGAGGTCAGGGAGGGGAGACTCAACCACTTGTCCTGAGCAAAGGCCAAATTGAATGAAGAATTAATTTACTTACTCCCAGCTAAACACCATGCACTTTGAGATTTCACCTAGCCCCCCAAATGAACTGTAATCCTGATAATGATTGTCCTTTTGAAAAGCCCATCCCAGTACTGTTGTTGAGTGGATAATGAAATACTCAGGTTCAACATTCACATCATCCTGATCAACTTTTGAATACCTCGGCATTTGTCAGGTATTACTTTTCTTGTCACTGCTAGAGGCCCTGGTACCCTGGCGACGAACGGAGGATAAATGCATTCAGGAAAAAAACCTTCTTCCTAACCATAGAATCAGTGATTCAGAGAACCGTTTGGGTTAGAAGGAACCTTTAAAGATCACCTAGTCCAACATCCCTGCAGTGGGCAGGGACATCTTCAACCAGATCAGGCTGCTCAGAGCCCTGCCCAGCCTGACCTTGGAAGTTTCTAGGGCTTCTACCACCTCTCTGGGCAACCTGTGCCAGTGTTTCACCACCTTCATAATAAAAAATGTCTTCCTTACATCTCGTCTAATCTCCCCTCATTTAGTTTAAAGCCCCTTCTCCTACCTCTACAAGCCCTGCTAAAATGTTTGTTCCCAACTCAGTTTCTGGTCAAGAGTTAAAACTTCTCTCCAAAGCTCGGAGCTATTTGAAGCAGGGATTTTCACCTGGGCTCACTTCCAAGCAGCATGATGGTTGTACTGGTTTTGTACCATCGTGCTGCTCTTAGCCCTGAGGTCATGGCACACTGCTGCAATTCACCTCATGGGAAAGAGCCGGTGGGACACAGGGCAAACGAAAGCAGCCCTCATCACAGCCAGCAAATCCTCCTCCCGAAGCCAGTGTCTCCAGCCCATGGGATGGAGGAGGAATACCTTCTTAACATTACATGCAACTCTGGTTCCCTGTTTGTTTTTGTGCTGCCAAATGCCTGGGGTGGAGACAAAGACAGCTGTGAAGGAGCTGTTAAAAGCACTTGGTGGAGTAAATACAATGGTACAGAGAAGTGCACTGCAGATAGACAACTTCAAAGGTATGAAGGTATCAATGGCTGGACACATCCCAGATGGAGCAAGTTATTCTTCACAGAGCTAAGCCTTGGATCAAAGGAGACCTCAAACCTCTAAGACCCTGGAAGGCAGAGCAGGTTTGGGTGGGTGGTGGTGAGAGTGGTGGGTGGTGGCAAAAAGAGATGGAGAGCAAGGAGGATTCCCTTCAACATAGTCAGGGCAGGCCATGAACAGATGAGTTCATTACTTGCTGCAAGCAATTAGCTGCCTGATACACAGCAAGAGAAGGTTAAGTTTGTGCAGAAGGTGTAGGACTTATCGTTACCTCAGGAAGCAAGGTTTATATGAGGATACAGCCTGTTGGTTCCTCTACACCCTCAAACCTTTGAACCAGCTTGCCAATTTTAACCACATTCAAAAGAGGGGTAGATGCCTCCAAGATAATGCTCCTACTGATTTGTTTCTCACTGAACAGCCAAAGAAAAATTCATCACCCACACAAAAATGAGGGAAATCCAACCAAGCACCTCTGAAGAGGGAAAGAGAGGAGGAATGTCTATCTGTTCCCTTTAGCCCCTGGCTGGCTGGTAGATCAGCTTGCCCTTATCTCCCACCCAGACAGGTTATACAAGGTAGAATTATGAGCCATAGCAGTTTCTGAGTCACTTTGCAGCAGTTGATGCCCTAGGCTTCAATGCAAGACTTCTTCATAAGTTCAAAACCCACCAATTCACAGCAGGGGTAACACAAGGGGGTTAGTACCCTGGGCTTGTGACTAGGTGAGGAAAGGTGCCTGGGAAGGAAAGGTCTGAATCAAAATCCCAGGGGACAGCACTTAGAGACACCTCAAGGATGGTTCACCCCGTAATAAGATAGTAAACCTTGTTAAATAAATAAATAAAATGTAATAAGGAATGGATGAAGCTGAACTGTTTGGCTCCTGCAGCAGCCCTAGTACAGAAGGAATGGGGACTTGAGAACTTGTCAGAGCAAAAGGATGTTCACAGCATCACAGACTGGTTTGGGTTGGAAGGGACCTTAAAGCTCATCCAGTTCCAACCCCCCTGCCAGCAGCAGGGACACCTTCCACTAGACCAGGTTGCTCAAAGCCTCATCCAACCTGGCCTTGAACACTTCCAGGGAGGAGCAGCCACAGCTTCTCCGGGCATCCTGGGCCAGTGTCTCACCACCCTCATAGTGAAGAATTTCTTCCTAATATCTCATCTAAACCTCCCCTCTTCCAGTTTAAAGCCATTGTCTCTTGTTCTATCACTACCTGCCTTTGTAAAAAGTCCCTCCCCAGCTTTCCTGGAGCCCCTTCAGGTACTGGAAGGCCCCTATAAGATCTCCCCAGAGCCTTCTCTTTCCAGCAATTGTTCTAGCAATTAGGACATTCACTTGGAGTTTAAGACATCCATGAGCAGCCTCTCTGTCACAGATTTCCTAGGTGGCCTTGTGCATGTTGCCTGCCCTCTGCCAACTTCCTATCTGTCAAACCTTCCCACCTCAAAATTATTGATAAATCACTACAGCCCTTTCTGATCTAATCATATCTGAGACCTTTGGGTTGTTTCTGTTAAGACAACCAAACTCACAATGCAGGTAGGTGTATTGATACAATTGTACTTCTACCAAAAACCTGCAGTTTTAATTCTAGGAGTGACTCACACATCTCTGCCTAGAAATACTAGCTTCTTCCAGCCATCTTGCAGCCCACAGGACTCTCTCCCGTGGGTTTTTTCAGAGCTGTGGGGCCAATGCTCTTCCATCTGCATCCCTGGCTTCCTGATGGGTCTCCATATCTGCTTTCAGGGTTTTGTTTTAATTGCTCCTTCCTTATCAACCCTGTCCCCAAAGGTCATACGTAACCGTGCCGTCACTAGAAATCTATTTAAACAAACAACACCTGGTGAAAGACCTTCCTACACACACATTACATGCGGGGAGAGGTCAGGATTGTATCAAATACTCAGCTCCTTTGGGGAACGTTTACTCTTTCCAGGCGAGGTTTATAGGAAGCAACTGATACAATTTGAAAAAGCTTATTCTTTCAAAAGTTCATTTTTGAAAAGTTCATTTAATTTTTTTTTTCTTCAGGAACAAACCCTTCCTCAGGCTTGAAATATTAGCACTGCAAACCACAACAGCTGAGCACTGGCGGGCAGCCAGCTGGAGAGGAGAGAGCTCTTCCATGGCTGAGAGCCTGTCTTCCAGTCATGCTTAACGTCAGAGGCAAAAACCTTGGGGTTCAGCCTAGTTTCTAATTCCTGGGTGTGGTGCTGAGAGCAGCAGCCCCAGTGGGGATTTGCAAAAAAGAGCAGCCAGGCCTCATGTAAACCCCTATTTGCAGAGGACAGGTCTCCTTTCTAGACTAGCTCACGAGCACAGAACAACCAATGCCAAATCCCACCTCTCCTCAGACACCTGAGGACCCTGTTAATGCAGCAGGGTTGTTTGCACAGACCAGCAGGAAGTAGCCTTTGGCCAGTAAGAAGAATTATTACTGCTCCCTGAGGACCTTTACAGTGTGGTTTCTGGCTTGTCTCCACTCTGCTTTTTGTTTAAAGTAATCTCCATCAGCCCTTGCTTTCCATCCTCCCTCCCAGCACCACAGCCAGTACTCACAGACGTGCTAACAGCCCCATCAGTGACTCAGTGCTGGTCCCACCAACCCCGTTGCATCCCACTGAATTCAAAGGAAAGCTGCAGAACACCATCACAGAATCACAGAATGTGGGGATTGGAAGGGACCTCGAAAGATCATCCAGTCCAATCCCCCTGCCAGAGCAGGAACACCTAGATGAGTTCACACAGGAAGGCATCCAGGCGGGTCTTGAATGTCTCCAGAGAAGGAGACTCCACACCCTCCCTGGGCAGCCTGTCCCAGTGCTCTGTTACTCTCACAGTAAAGAAGTTCTTTCTCAAATTTAAGCGGAACCTCCTGTGTTCCAGCTTACACCCATTGCCCCTTGTCCTATCTCTGGACACCACTGAGAAGAGCCTGGCTCCATCCACCTGACACTCACCCTTCAAATATTTATAAATATTAATGAGGTCCCTCCTCAGTCTCCTCTTCTCCAAGCTAAAGAGGCCCAGCTCCCTCAGCCTTTCCTCATCAGGGAGATGCTCCACTGCCTTCCTCATCGTGGTGGCTCTGTGCTGGACTCTCTCAAGCAGTTCCCTGTCCTTCTTGAACTGTGGGGCCCAGAACTGGACACAATATTCCAGATGTGGCCTCACCAGGGCAGAGTAGAGGGGGAGGAGAACCTCTCTCCACCTATTAACCACAGCCCTTCTAAAGCACCCCAGGAGGCCATTGGCCTTCCTGGCCACAAGGGCCCAGTGCTGGCTCATGGCCATCCTGCTGCCCACCAGGACTCCCAGATCCCTTTCCCCTACACTGCTCTCTAGTAGATCATCTCCCAACCTATACTGGAACCTGGGGTTGCTTCTGCCCAGGTGCAACACCCTACACTTGCCCTTATTATATTTCATCAAGTTTTTCCCTGCCCAGCTCTCCAGCCTGTCCAGGTCTCTCTGATGGCAGCACAGCCTGCTGCTGTGTCAGCCACTCCTCCCAGCTTTGTGTCATCAGCAAACTTGCTGGCAGTGCCCTCTGTTCCCTCATCCAGGTCACTGATGAATATATTGAATAATACTGGTCCTAGTACCGACCCTTGAGGGACTCCACTAGACACAGGCCTCCAACTAGACTCTGCCCCATTGACCACCACTCTCTGGCTTCTTCCCACCAGCCAGTTCACAGTCCATCTCACTACCTGATCATCTAACCCACCCTTCCTCAATTTGGCAGCGAGGATGCTGTGGGAGACTGTGTCAAATGCTTTACTGAAGTCAAGATAGACCACATCCACTGCTCTACCATCATCTAGCCACCTAGTTGTGTATTCATAAAAGTCTAGAAGGTTGGTCAAGCACGACTTCCCCTTGGTGAAGCCGTGCTGACTGCCCCTAATGACCCTCTTATCCTTGATATGCCTCGAGATGGCACCAAGGATAAGTCGTTCCATCCCCTTCCCAGGGATGGAGGTGAGGCTGACCGGTCTGTAGTTACCCGGGTCCTCCTTCTTGCCCTTTTTGAAGCCTGCAGTGACATTTGCTTTCCTCCAGTCCTCAGGCACCTCTCCCGTTCCCCACGACTTAGCAAAGATTATGGAGAGCGGTCTAGCCATGACTTCAGCCAGCTGCCTCAACACCCGAGGGTGTATCCCACCTGGACCCCTAGATTTATGGATGTCCAGATTGCTTAATTGGTCCCTGACCCAGTCCTCATCAACTGAGGCAAACTCCTCTATTGCCCTGACTCCCTCTGTGGCCTCAGGGGTCCGGGGCTCCTCAGGAAGCTTCCGGCAGAGTAGACAGAGGAAAAGAAGGCATTCAGTAACTCTGCCTTCTCTGTATCTTCTGTCACCAGGGCACCCACCTCATTCATCAGGTTCAACACGTTGCCTCTAGTGTTAGTTTAATCTGCCATGTGTTTGAAGAAGCTCTTTCTGTTGTCCTTGACCCCTCTGGCAAGGTTTAATTCTAAGGAGGCCTTGGCTTTCCTAGTTGCCTCCCTACATCCTCTATCCCTACATCTCATATCCAGTCTATACCTCCCCTGGTGCAACTTGAGGCCATTTCCTCTTCTCCTGTCACTTCTTCCTTGGAAGAAGAGACTGAGATCCACCTCGCTACAACCTCCTTTCAGGTAGCTGTAGAGAGCCAGAAGGTCTCCCCTCAGCCTCCTCTTCTCCAGGCTCAACTCCCCGAGTTCCCTCAGGCGGGAACTCAGCACACTTGTGCTCCAGACCCTTCCCCAGCTTCGTTGCCCTTCTCTGGACACGCTGCAACACCTCAGTGTCCTTCTTGGAGTGAGGAGCCCAAAACTGAACCCAGCACTTGAGATGTGGCCTCAGCAATGCCCAGTACAGGGGTAAGAGAACTTCCCTGGTCCTACTGGCCACACTAGTGCTGATCCAGGCCAGGATGCCCTTGGCCTTCTTGGCCACCTGGGCACTCTGCTGGCTCATGTTCAGCTGCTGTCGACCAACATCCCCAGGTCCCTCTCTGCCCAGCAGCTCTCCAGCCGCTCCTCCCCAAGCCTGTCACGCTGCTGGAGGTTGTTATGACCCAAGTGCAGGACCCAGCACTTTGCCTCGTTGAAACTTATACAGTTGGCCTCAGTCCATTGATCCAGCCTGTCCAGATCCCTCTGCAGAGCCTTCCTACCCTCAGGCAGATCAACGCTCCTGTCCAACTTGGTGTTCCTGAGGGAATGACTCTGGATGCTTTTAAGATTCCAGCTGGACAGAGTGCTGGGCCATCTTGTCTAAATGGTGCTTTTGCCAAGAAAGGTTGGACTAGGTGATCCTGCAGCACCAGCTCCCCGGCAAGTGTCTTCAGGCGTCGCTTCAGGTGTGCTTGAAGAACTGCACCTGTGCCACAGCCCAGCTCTCTGGTCACATCCCACTGCTGGTAACACTTGCCTCTGCCTCCTCAATGATCAGGAAGGTGTCCGAGTCACCTTGCCGCAGCCCGAGGAACATCTCAATCAGGCAGGTATAATCGGAGTTGTTTGTCAGCCGGAGCTTGCAGGATTGCCTGGAGGGCAGCACTGTTAGAAACAGGTGTTGGGCCTGAGGCAGCTCCACCCAGGCTGCTTGTACCAACGTCTGGAACCAGTAGACAGTTTTCTGGATGTCCAGGTAGGGGCCGGTGCAGAGGGTTTTTAGGAGGCTGGCAGCCTGATTCCTCCTCAGCTCCTCCTCGGAGTGGTGGAGGAAGCACAGCATGTTCCCCACCGGCCGCTCCCTCCTGCAGGTGCACTCCAGCTCCACGCGGAGTCTGGAGTTCCTCGCCGGCATCTCCTCTGCAGTGTCCAGCTCCAGGTGGAAGGCGTGCCCAGGAGGGGGATTCATAACCACGAGCAGATGGTGGACAGCAACATCCTCACGGGGGCTCCGACCTTGGAAGGCACCCACCACCCTGATGGCCAGATTCAGTCGTGGCAAGAAACGATTCCTGCAAAGATCTTGACAGATACGGAGAAGTTCATGCACCAGCTCCTCCTCCATCGTCAACTGTTGTGGCGGGTCCAGGACGAGCTTGGCTGAGACTCTGCCCACATCCAGTGCAACACAGGCTGCTTCTTCTTCTGACTTCTCCTTGTCTGCCTCTTTTCTGGAACTGTCTTTCCTCCTGCTGGCTGGCCAACAGATGCTAATCATATCATTCCTGAGGACTCTAAAGACCAGGACCAAAAATACAGCAAGGGCATGGAATTTCCACAGCAGTTCTTGTAGAGCAGTAATGAATGCTTCTTTTTGGTCCCCCTCATCTGCCTGTTTTCTGGAGCTGTCCTCTCTGCTGCTGGCTGGCTGACGGCTCCTTTTCCTGAGCCACCAGCAGAGCCCAAAGAGCACCATCAGGCCTCCAGCAACGGCCCAGAACTGCCACTGCTGCAAGGCAGCCCAGAGCAGGGCTCTCCAGGCAGAGGCGCTCTGCTCCAGGCTCCTCAGCTCCAGGCTGCTCTGCTCCAGGCTCTTCTGCTCCAGCTCCTGCAGCATCTGAGCCATCTTCTCATTCAGAAATGCCTCACGCTCCTGCATTCGCTCGCGTGTGGCATCATCCAGCTCATCACCCGCCATCGGCAGGCTCTGGACGATCAGTAGCACAATGCACCCCATCAATCTGATGGCAGCCATGGCCTGCAGGAGGAGGAAGAGAAGGGGTTCAGCGGGGCTGGGAGGAAGAGAGCGCAGGGAGCCGGGGGCAGGTAGGAGAGGGGCCGAGGCAGCTGGGAGGCAGCAAGGCCTGTGCCCAGCGCCGGCAGCGGCGGCGGCACCGTGCCCTGCCCAAGGCGCTGCCACGAGCGGCTGGGCCCTCGATGCCGGGTGAGAACCCACCCCCCGGGGACCCGCGTTTCTGCCTGGCCCTCGTCCAGCCCAGCCTCCCCCTGCCCACGCCCTCACCGCTGGCCCACGCTGTACTGGGGCAGCGCTGCCTGCTGCTGCCCTGATAACGCCCCGTCCATTGTGACTCGTCCCCTGCGCTGTCACAGGCGCCAGAGCGCATCACAGTGCTCGTCCTCTCCTCCCCTCTTGCCTGCTCTCCTCTTGCCTGCTCTCCTCTCTCCTTCCTTTCTTTCTCCATTTACTCTTCTCCCTTTTCTCTGCTCTTTCCTTCCTCACCCTTCTCTGGACACGCTCCAGCACCTCAGTGTCCTTCCTGGAGTGAGGGGCCCAAGACTGACCCCAGCGCTCGAGGTGCGGCCTCACCAGTGCCCAGTACAGGGGGAAGAGAACTTCCCTGGTCCTGCTGGCCACACTAGTGCTGATCCAGGCCAGGATGTCCTTGGCCTTCTTGGCCACCTGGGCACTCTGCTGGCACATGCTCAGCTGCTGTCGACCAACACCCCCAGGTCCCTCTCTGCTCAGGAGCTCTCCAGCCGCTCCTCCCCAAGCCTGTCACGCTGCCGGGGGTTGTTGTGGCCAAAGTGCAGAACCTGGCATTTGGCCTTATTGAAACTCATGCAGTTGGTCCTGGCACTTAAAGACCTCCAGGTTCAGGTCCCTCTGTGAAGATGCCCAAAACAGCATGGTGCAGGGGAGTAGCAGATTTGTCCAGGGAAGACTGGCCCAGCCAGCTCAAGCTCTCCCAAATACATTTCTCCTGGAGCTGCTCTCAGCAGTTAAAGGCAGCAGAATCTCCACTTTATTTTCAAATCTGACAACACACCCAAACACTGAGGTTTTGTCAGATCTCCAAAGTCTTGTCTTCACTACTGAAAACCAGTTATATTTCTTTTTACTGGAAGGTAACTAATGGCCAGCAGCTCTCTTGAGGTAAACAACAAAGTCGAGATGGAGGATTTGAGTTTTACTGAGGGTAAGCTCACCAAGGTCAATCCTGTGTTCCTGCTTGAAGCTGACCTCTGCAAATTTATCTCACAGAGTGCTTTAGTTTTACTGTCTCATTTGTGTTTTTACCTCAGGATATTGGATTCCCCTGGGGTTGAAAAAAAAGATTTAAAAAAATTAGCTGTAAAGGCAAGACCAAACAATCCTCTTCAAGGGGAAAATACCTCTACAGGGGCTAAACCAGCTGTTCTTTGTATAAGTCAACTGACACAGATGTATATGCTTTTCCCCACTGGCAGAAAACAGTGTAAACCAAAGAGACAAGCCTGCACCCTCTAGGAAATACTATCACCAGAAAAACTCCATCACCAGGAAAATGTATTCGGCTCATATAAATCCACCAGCTCTTTCACAGCAAAACTGTGGAGGAGGAAACACTTAAAATGCCAGCAAGTTAACAACGTTTTTACAGGAGATACTCTATTCCTAGTAAAAGCCAAAATACAAAAACACAGCCATGGATTTGAGGCTGATAAAATTAATGTGAAATTGGAAAAAAACAAAGTGCTTGCTGATTGCAAAAATACATTATGCTTTGTTATGAGCAATTACACAAGGATAATTTTTTTTTTAAGAAGCTTGTCTGCAACACAGGACTGCTTAAAAGAATTTAAGCATTATATCTTAAAAGCATACACAGGGTTGAAAAGTGAACTAAATCACCTTTTGCCCTCTGCCACACACGTGTTGTTGGTTGCTTTCCAAAACACTTGTGGAGTCTTTGGCCCACCAATATTCTAAGGCTGACCCAGAAAGGGATGCAGGTGTCCAGTCTGTGTCCTGGGTTTTTGAAACACAAGTGGTGAATTCTGGAAGAGGTTGTAGGGATTTTCTCTACCACCATCAATTACACCTCTCCTTCCAATGAAGCAAACAACAAGTTTAGATAATAGTGTCTTTAACCTACTGGCTCTTGAATTTTCATCAAGAGATTTCCAACTTTAAATAATGTGTTAATTCAACCTGAGCAAAAGAAGTAAGAGTTAAGCAGAGCACAGAACTCCCAGTAAAGTTTTCCCTTTCCCTGCCCTTTCTTGTATAATAAAACTATCCTTTTCCACACAGATTTTCAAGCAACAGAGTATTACAAATACAACATGAATCTCTGATACAGGTGGGGCAGGAAGTTACATTATCTCAGCTAATATAAATCAGCATAAAATAACAGCAGTCTTTGTGGATTTACATAGCTGCATATCTACCCTTTGACCATCCATGCCCTCCCCATTATTTTAGCTTGCCCGTCATTGTAGGGATGAGGATACTTTCTTTAATAGGGTGTTTGCTGTCTGTTTACTGAAGAAATTGTTTTTTGCTGGAGGTCATTTTCAACTACACTGTGAGATCTGCTTTAAGGAGGCTGCTTAGTGCAACCAGAGCAACGTCAGGAAGGTCTGAAGAAACAGACTTTTCAAAGGCGTTTTTTTTTTTCACAGAGGAAGTTGCTTTAACCTAGGTATCTACTCAGAAAATATAGTTTCTGTTCCTAGGTTGTTTGACTTTAGGAGAATAATAAATTCCCAAGAGTTCTTACAAAGATCAGTCATGGCTCTTTGTTTTAACAGCATATTTTGAAGTTTTGCCTCCAGAATATTGATAAGAATCAAAGTAACTTTTGAAATATGGCGTTAGATATGCTCCAGGAATAAGATCCCTCTCAAGTTAGACTGTCTGCAGACAAGTCAGACCACCCACTTTCAGCTTAAACACAGCCTGTTCAAAGTCTGCAGCGATTCAGATCAGAGCAGTAGCTGTCTGCTCAAACTGTGAGATCTTGGAATTCATCAGACATGTCCAGTGCACATCTGATAACACAGCTTAAACTGCCCAGGGCCATTGGAAGGCAGGTGAGGGAGAGCTAGGAAATATCAAAGTTGGAAACAGTCTAATCTTCAACTCAGCACACTACACATTCTGAATTTCACATGCATTCCACAAAAATCCCCAAGTCCCAAAAGCTTTAATCCAGTCACTTTGCAACATATGTGTGTTTTATTTTAAAATAAATTCTTTGGTATTACTTTTCCTTTCTTGTATCCAGCTGGCAACATTTTCAGTTAGTTCTACAGGAGCCAACGTAACCTCCTATTACTTACAGGATTGTCCATATGTCTACATCTTCAACTACTTTTCTGCAATGCCTTTGGACAATGCACGCAGTTGACTTTGCAGGCAGTTAACCCAGTGCTCTAGGGACTTCACATTGACACAACCTAGACTGTGCCCACGCATCTCCTAGACTCTGCCAATGATGCTTGGAGATGGATACATCACCTAAACTGATTCACCAGCTAAGAGCTGCCACTCAGCAGCTGATTTCAGGTAACTGACTGTGAGGGAAAGCTCTTCTGCAAAGATAAAACATTAAACTAATGTGTAAGCGATGCCACAAAGGGAAATGGGCAACTACAGCAGAGAGAATGATGGAAACATCAGCACTGATGTTGGTAGCTGTCAGAAAACCCTGGCAAAGAAAACTGAGAAATGTTTGATTAGGAATAAAGCATAAGCCATAAATCCTCACTAGACAGCTACATAAGGCTATGACAAACCTCCTCCATGAATATTGTGTTTGTTTGCCTTTCACCATCTCAGCAAGATGACAATGAACCAGGTATGGCACAGAGGAGGGTGACCAACAGGTTCAAGGGTACAGAAGCTGCCCAGTACCAGGGGATTCAGACATGGCCCTGTTAACTCCTAAAAAGGAGAAAAAGGAGAAACCAAAGCTCATGAATTACCCAAGCAAGGTGAATGGGTAAGTTTTACTCACTACCCCACATATTGCAAAAGCTGACATGAAATTGTCGGTGGCAAATAAAACCAACAGCAACAAATAGCCACAAAAAAAGAGAAGCTTCATCACACATTCTGGGTTTAACCGTGGTGCTCCTCACCCTAGGGCACGGCAATGGCTGGAAGTTCCCTTGCATAAGTAATGTTTGAGCCATATTCACAGGAGGAAAGCCCCTCAAGGTCTGTTAAAGACAAAGGTATCATCTTTGACCTGTGAACTCCCTGCATTGCAGAGTAGTGGAAGAGTCTATCAGAGAGCTATCTCTATATGCCAGTTTTGTCCTGCTGCTTTTCCTCAGGCATCTGCTGCTGGCTGTGGTTGGAGGTAAATCAATGTGTACTTTTTTACACCTCTATGAGCTTTTCACCCGACTCAATACAGCTGCTACACTTGCCTGCAACCAGGGTCCGTACCTCCTTGGATAGGAGATCATTTCTGCACCCACTGCACTTGATAGCTTTTACTTCTTCAGCTGCTGAAGTTTTTTTCCTGTCCTGCAGAAGATCGCCAATGAGCTAGAAAGAGATTTGCCACACAGGTTTGCCTTCTTGCCTGACCAGGGATTTTCTGCAGGGAAGTGGCAGGGCAAGGTGGAGGTGGTTTTGCCATTTACACATTTGTCATGTTTGAGAAAGGCAGGGAGAGATCTCAGGACTGAGGCGTGACTGACACAATGTGAGTGTTTGAACTGATGCAGACACATGCAGACAAGGCTGGTAGTATGTCACTGAGAGGAGGGGAACTCCTGGCATATACTGGGGGAGTGAACAGAGACAGTGACATGTGTGACAAATTACAGCAGCAGGGACAGGCTTTGTTTTCCCATTACAGGAGATGCCAAAAGTCCCTTATGAGGTAAAGGAGTTACATGTGGCCTTCGTTAATAGTCTCCTCCAAGGAAAGAACACTGAGGTGCCTCCAGACCTGGACCTTGTGTCTTGAACCAGATAGGGCCATAAAGGCCAATCTGTCCACCTCATACTCCTGCCTCTGCCTGTCCTCCAAGACTTTAGGACTTCACTTGGGAGTTTGGGGAACAGTGAAGGCAAATGGTTATTTCCCAGCTCCCTGCTCATACCCAGTCATGTAGCCTTCTCCAGTTTCCCAGGCAGTGACTCTCCAGCTCTGTTGCCTCCCTCCTGGTTGACCTCTGTAGGATCCAATCTTATGGGGTGGACCCAGGACAACACACACTGTCAGACATTATTTTGCACTATCCAGCAGGAGACATCATTATTCTGGGAAAAGTGGTGCCTTCCCACAGCCAGAATCATAATCCATCACAGCATTTGCCTTGCAACGCTTAACAGGGTCAAGTGCAGGCTGGCCAGCAGCCCAGTGACTGTTCAGCGTCTGCCCTCTTCAAAAACTCCCAAGCAGGGAGGACACTGGCTGGAGGATTCATCACACCTTTGTTTGAAGGCCACCATGCATATCTGCAGCTCACATAATGGGAAGCTCTTGTGTCTATGGGCCAAGCCAAGCTGAGACCCTGGAGAGGGATGTATGGAAAACCCTGCAGGGTACAAAAGGTGCTTCGGGTAATGAAATTTCTCCTTTCTTACCCAAAGAAGTTGTGGATGCCCCCTCCCTGGAAGTGTTCAAGGCCAGGTTGGATGAGGCTTTGAGCAACCTGGTCTAGTGGAAGGTGTCCCTGCTCATGGCAGGGGGGTTGGAACTGGATTATCTTTAATGTCCCTTTCAACCCAAACCATTCTATGGTTCTATGATTTTTGAAGGCTCCTTCTAATGACCTTCTCACAAAGATGTAGCTGGGAGCTCCTGAGCAGACACAGAGGCCACTCAACCTCCAAAGCCACTCTCCTGGAGTTGTAGCCAATGGCAAGCAGGCATCTGCATTTCAGCAGATGAGGGTAGGACTGCAAAGACAGTGCAGAGCCATACATGGGTACTTGTCCAAGTGCAGTGAAGATGCATTTTTCTCCTTTCCTTCTTGTTGCCCAGTTCTTTGTCCACCTGTCTGTTCTTTTTCACCCTGACCACTCCTCACATACCATTAAAAAGCTCTGTACTGCATATGTAAATGTAAGGAGACACTCAGCAGTGTGTGGTGATGAAATAGCTGTTTCAAGAGGCCAGCAGCAGCACTGGGAGTTATTGCAGATCTGGCCCATTTATTTTCTACAGCTTTACATATTTTCAATAGCTGCTCAGCCACATCCTTACCTATAACACAGGTCTGCTTTGAGCAGCGCTCCGGGGAGGGAGGGGTTGCAAATCAAATGTTTCTGAGGGAGCTCTCTTTGCACCAGGGTAGCCCAGCTTTCACTTACTTTTAACAAGTTTTCTAAGAGTGTTTCCAGCTGTGTGCGGAGGAAGCTGCACAGTGTGGCTGTGAGGGGTTAATGCCTCTGATGACTGGCACATGCTGCCAGCTCTGAAGATGTATTTCCTTCCTTCCTTCCATCCATCCATCCATCCATCCATCCATCCATCCATCCCAAACCCATTAAAGCCCAACAAGTTCCAGACAGGGGACACTGGGGACTGATTGAGGCTAGAGAGCTCCAGGTTGTCACCAGGAGCTGAGGACATCACTCAGTGAAGGGCAGGCTGTGAGACTGTGACAGCACCTGAGGACTCAGAAGAAAAAGTCCTGCCCCCAAATTTCCCTGATCTGTCCCACGAGACCATCCAAGAGGCTCCCTCCCTGATTTATCTTGAGGACAAAGCACATATTTGCAAGCACGGGCAGGAGTCCGAGCTGCTGGAGCACAGGGAACATCACATTTTGCCAGGGGAGAAATGTTTCTGACCTTCTCAATTCTGGAGAAAAAACCCATAAAACCACTAAAAGTCAAACCCATGGAAACAGGGTCTGGCTACACCCAAGCATGTAGAGAAGGGGGACAAAAGTAAAAAAGAAAAAACAAACAACAACTTCTGCAACATATTACAATCAACTTTTTGGCCATTTGGCCTCAGCAAACCAAGTTTGGGGAGTTATTTTTCATATGCAGCAAGACTGCCAGCCTGAATATTGCCTTGAATTAAAAGGTGACAAGCAACAAGGTGGAGGGAGCTCAGAGTAAGAGCAGGAGTCCCTCAGGCTGTGCCAGCTCCAGTGGTGACCCCTGGGCTGCAGAGTTTTCACAGAGGGGTTTGCCTATGGCATGTGGAGAGAAATCCCCTCCCTGGCCCAGAGGTACCTGTCATTTTGCAGATGCTCAAAGTCCACATATGGCTCAGGCCCCATTGCACACCCCACCTTCCCTCATGCCAACATCTCCTCTGCTCTTCATCTTTTTGTTCCCCCCTGTACAGAGCAGCGGTGATCATTGCTGGAAGGTGTAATTGCTGTTTTTCCATAGGAGGCCACCACAGAAATCATCCCTGCATTGGATTTTGGGGTCATGCTGGAATTGCAGAAAGATCCATCATCATTATAAAGAAAATTATTAAATATGAAAATGATATTTTTAAAATGCTATTATTGATCTTACATAATGGAAAGGAGTTTCCATGTTCTAGTTAAAAAGAAAGAAATCCAAATTAGACAGCCTCTTATTAAAAACCCTCCACTCTATTTCTTGGTCGAGTGAAATTCCCAAGTGTGATTTTTTTATTCTGCTGTCTTAAATGACTGTCTCCTTTTAATCACCAGCAAGAAAATTAACCTGCTGAACAAAGACACTTTCAGCATTTTCATATTCAGTCGCATAATAAAAGACAAACTTATGCTAAAATATCAAAATTTCTTCAAAACCAAAGGAGAAACAAAGACATTCCAGGGTGGGGGGTGGAAACCTGTTTTTCTGAGGTGCAGCAATATACTAAACTTCTCTGGATCCCTACCTGCACTTGTCATGTCCCATCCCCACCTTAAACAGAAGAGTAATTTATTGCTGCATCGCTTCATTACTTTATTAGCCATAAACAAACAAAGGCCCACACCTATAAAAAAAATGTTTAAGGGGGTAATTAAAGCAGAATAATTGACCAGCTTGAGGCTGCAGAAGGGAGCAGCGTGCCAATCTGGTATTTTTATTAATACGAGAGCTCACTCAGCGTGCTGTGACAATGACGGCAACGATGGGGTTCAAAGGGGGCTGTGGGGAACAGGAGCACTTGGTGCGAAATTAGTGCCGAGCGTGAGCTGAATTCAGGTGCTTGCTGGGAGCGTGAGCTCTTTAATCTTGCCGTGCTTGGTTGTGAAGGTCCCCGGAGAGGTGAGGTGGCTGTGGTTTAATCAGAGTCATCTATTTGTTCTCGAGTGCAAGGACTCCCTTCTCTGGCACGTTTGAGCAAGGTCATTGTTCGGTGCTGGCAATGCATGAACGCGCAGCGGCTCTCTCAGATTGCTCATTAGTATTCTGTGCGTTACACGGGCTCAATTTGCCATTTCATTTACAAGGCTCCTGTTTGCATAGGCCTCATCAGAAGAAACAGGTGCTACTAGGAAAGATCCAATAAGCATTTATACATATTTACAGCAAATACTGGACACAGCTTTTTGTTTAAAATTCTGACTATTCAATGAGCAGCTCACTCTGTGCATTACGAAAGACAGAAAGGCTAATTAGGAATTAACGCTGCAAATATTGGCAGAAAATGAGAGGTAAAAATCACAGCAGAAAAATAATCCTGCTGTATGGCAGGGTTGGAGAGAAGGGCCCAGAGACACACTGGGCTAGAGCCAGCTTGGACCTGGTGCAGGGTCCAGCTGAACAGGACATGGGGTTTCACCTTGAGATGCAAAGCACCACCATCCTGCGGTGACAGGGTTGCATTAGTGCCCTGGGTATATCCAATGCCCAATGCATATCGTCATTTATTCCAAATGCTTGATGAATCAGGGTGCTAATGAGTTAATGTGCTTATGCATCAAATCCAGTGCTGTCCACAGCAGACCTTAAGCAGGTACTTTCTTTCTGCTATGGTTCCTTGAGGCCTCACTTCCATAAAACACCATTTGCAGGTAATTCAGTGTAAGTGCAAGAACATACTTTAAGGGATTGCCGAGTCCAAGTGCTCCAAATTTCCCCAAAACTGACAGGTTGTCCCATTCTCTGTCTTTTGTCTGCAATGAGTTGCTGCCAGGACAATCAGCCACCATGCAGGAGGACTGGCCACATGCAGGAGAGTTGTAACTGGATGATCTTTAGGGTCTCTTCCAACCCAAATCATTCTATGATTCTGTGACTCACGCCCAGCCTGGAACGAGCAACAGAAACTCACTGAAACCTCTTTGCTCCACAAACCCAAGGCACCAGCATCACTACTGCAGTGGTTGAGAAGACCCACACTGATTTCTGCAATGCACAATCTAACTGCAAACTCTTCCTTTTTTTGTAAATAATTAAGGAGATCTTTTTTGCTGATATCTGTTTCTAGGTCTAATTCATTACAAACCCCATCCTGTGCCATCGAAAGTGTCAGCCATTTTTGCTTTTAATTGTCTATTCTGAGCATTAATGAGTGCACCCATGTGCTTATGGAGGCTGTTAAAAAGTAAACTCTTTAAGTTCCCAGGCTCTCGTAATAACACAGAAAATACTGTTCTTCATGCCAGCTAGACTGGTGCCACAATTACACACTGACTGGCTTGGCTTTAACATTATATCGTTTCCTGGTATTTGAAATATTCAGGAAGGGAAAAAAAAAAAAGTAAATAAATAAAAAATCTAGTCCCAGCAGGAAAAAGAAAGAGAGAAAGTCCCAGAGCCTCTGAGTGCTCCTTACAAAGAACTCTCTTAATATCCTTCCACCAAAAAAAAGAAAATAAAGGAAACACAGCTAATAACACTTTTCCACATAAATAATGTAGATTGTAACCGGCCTTTGGAGAAGCCTGAGCACAACAGAGGTCTCTTTGTAAGGCCAAGCACTGATTACATGCTGCTGAACGCTTCCATGATGATAGCTTCTCATACTACAGCATCTCAAGCGCACTTAAAATTAATAAGCCAGGCAGTCTCCTCCTGAGCTGCACCATCCCGGCAGACATGCCCTGGGATGGATGTAACCCTGGCAGATGTCAAGGAACAAGACCGTGGGCCTTTCCCAGCAACATTTCCAGGGCTGACAGGCTGCACGAGCTCACGTCCCTGCTGATGCTCGCCTCTGCCCTTATACAATAATAAAGGGATTAGACGGCACATCTACCTGCAATGGCAGGAGATGGGATTTGGTGACCCCCGAGGTTGCCCCTGGTCCTATTCCTTAATGAAGCACTGAGATAATCCCTAATGCATACATATCTGTCAGAGAGGAGGTTGCTATTAAAGCCTCTTGTGAGGACTTTAATCCCAGAGGTGGCTCTGCCGGGGCTGTGGGCAGCTCCACGGTGCAGAGCTGCTGCTGGGACAGCCCGGGGACACTCCTTTACCAGGCAGCAGAGATGTTTTGACAAGATTCCCCTTCCAAAAAAAATCTCTATCCCCCTAATCTCCCTCCCCCCATATTACACATGCAAAAATAACCTTTTTTTCCCCAGTTCCCAATGCGAAGATGTGGATGCAAAGTGGCACCTTCTAGCCCTGTTGGGAGCCAGAACTGAGAGCCAAGCTGACCTCTTCTGCTGCACCATTCAGTTTCATCACCCAGTTTTGGGGGTGCTTGGGGACTCCCTAGGCTCTTGTGTGAGTTAAACACAGTTGGCATAGCTTATTGGTGCAAAGAGGTCTGCACCTGCACCCTCTCCTCACAGAAGCTGTTTTCCTGGTCTTTAAACCTATGATGCTCAGCTTTAGGTACCACCTGAGGGATCTTGGTCCTCTTGGCTGACTGCACAACAAGGTAGCTAAGAGCACATCTCCTTTTAAGCACAGAAGAAATCCAAGTTTCACATCCTAAATAGGACTCAGAATGCTTAAATCAGAAGTTGGGGACTGAAAGGCACCCAAGGGTCCAGGCTGGAGTGCTTGACTTACAGCTGCATTTGGAAGGGGAATAAAATTTAAATGCTCATGTTCTTGCTTAGCAAGAAATCCTTGGCAGTAATCATCGTAGTGTGCAAGCAGAGACAGATGAGACCCTTAGATGTGTGTTGAATTGATATGTTATTGCCATGAAGAAACTAAAAGCTGAGAATAGCTCACTTTTAAATGCAAGCATGAACCTTGAAATTAAGCACAATATTGCTTCACTGAGAAAACTGCCACAAAAGAGCTCTATTTTCCGACAGCCAACATCCCAAATCAAACAGCTTCTACGTGTGTCAATAAAAGGCATTGGCTTCATTATGTGCAGTCCCCCAGTGACAATTTCTAGTCTTCTTTGGTAAATGTCATTACAGTTCCAGACAGACATCTGCACCGTGGGCAAACTGACTGATAAATGCTCCTTGCTGGGAAAGCGAACTGGGAGGGACGGGAGATTCCTGATGCTGCAGGAAGCTTTGCGAGGGCAAGAGGTCTGGGAACCTCCTCTGGAGATCCATCGTCTCTGCAGATGGGGAGAGACCACTGGATGTGCACAGGGTGCTGGGTGAAACTGAACTCTGTCTGATGTGTCAACACAACCTGGTCCAAATTCAACCACACCAGCATGGAGAAGCTCTGGGTTTCTGAGTTCCAGTTCTCCCTCTTGTTCATTCTGGGTTTTCTACTGCTCTTCCCCAAGTGGTTTTCATGTCCTTTCCTCACTCTGCCCACAGTCTCCTTAGCTGTAGACACAACTCTTCCTTTTATGTTTTCCACCAAAGTGAGGGTTATCAATGGATAACTGTGGAAACTGCAGGAGAGTTGTTCCCAGCATGGTGCAGCTGTGAGCATGCGTGAGGAACTCTGTGTTGATCCCAAATGGATCTTCTTGAGGAAATCAAAGGTCTCACCTACAGCTTGTGGCTCTTCTGGTGGGGCCCAGTAAAGGACCTGCAGCTCTGGTGAACACCAGCAACAAGACCTAGACCATTGTATGGGGTCTGGCTGAAATTGAGTTAATTTTCCCCTCATAGTGCTGTGTTTTGTATTAATAGCTAGGAAGGTGTTGCTAACACACCAGTGTTCTGGTTACTGCTGAGCAGTGCTCGCACAGCATCAAGGCTATCACTCCAACATTTCCCCTCAGGAGGCTGTTGGTGGGGAAGGTCTTGGGACGGGACATAGCCAAGACAGCTGACCCAAACTGACCAAAGGGATATTCCATACCATATGGTGTCTGCTCAGAAATAAAAGCAAGGAGAATGGAGGGGAAAGGGTGGGCATTTGTTATTTACATTTGTCCTCCGGAGCAACCATTACATGTACTAAAGCCCTGCTTTCTGGGAAGTGGCCAGACATCACCTGCTGATCTGCTAATGTAGAGAATAAATATTTCATTCTTTTGCTTCCCCGTGTGTGGCTTTTGCTTTGCATTTCTATTAAACCGGCTTTATCTCAATCCTTGAGTTCTTTTCTTAATTTCTCCCTTCCCATCCTGCTAAGGAAGGGGGTGATAGTGCAGCTTGGTGGGCACCTGGCATCAAGCCAAGGTTAACCCACCACAACCATGCACAGAGGGACAGGCTGGATTCACCTGTCTCAGAAATTACATGTCCCTTTTTCCTGCCCATCCCCTGGAACATGACTTTGTACTTGCACAGCATTGTGCAGTATCTCCCAAATAAAAGGTGTTAGACAGGAGAGAAGGAGCATTTAATTTTGGTCCAGAACAGTTGGCAAGCTTTTCACTTTACATTATGAACTCATATTGTGTTAAATGAACCCTCACTTGGGCCTCCCTCCTCTTCAAACCATCCCACACTCAGTAAATCTACCTGAACAGTGAGCAAGAAAGAGAATTTAGTTCATTCCCCAAAATAAAAAATCTTGATTTAAAAAATGTCATTGCTAAGCAGTCGATTGGGGTTGCTCACAGATCAGCAGAGCCATCGTTAACCATTCCTGCCTGCCATGCATTGTCGCTGTGGGATGATAAAAGGCAGAAGAGAAGCAGCAGGGCTGTCTCTGACCCACTTTCTCCACTGGCCCAAGACGGCTTCCAAACTCCACTTGCACAACTAACAGCAAAAGCAGGCCTGATATTTTCTGTAGCAAAACTGTCTGCACTGAAAAATTACCCACTAAACTCCGCTTTCCAGTAAATGCCAGACTGCTTTTCGTTCACTCCACAACTACAGCTTTTCTTAGTTTATTATTTATGTCTCCTTTCAGAGTTTCCCACCTGCACCATCTCTATCAATGGGCATGAAATAAAAATCAATAGCAGCTGTCCTGCTGGTCGAACAGCACAGCAGCAGCTCTGGTGTTAGATCCCAGCAGCAGCTCTGGTGTTAGATCCCAGCCAGGAACCGGTGGATGATCCTGCTGAGAAAACCAGACCATTTTGTGCATGTTTGGTGGTTGACTTCAGCTCACTCCAGGAGGATTTTTGGGCTGGATGTATGGGGAAGGGGAAGCAACTGAAATTTAGGGACATGGGAAGCTGGTCACACACCTGGGAGGCTGCAAGGAGCATCAGAGCTGGCTGGTCCTAACTGTCCCTTTGCCCCAGTGAATCTCTGACTTAACTCTTCCCAGCAGAGATCTGTTCTTCCAAACTGCCAGCAACAGGGATTTCTACAGGCAAAATATGGGTGTTTCACTATCCCACTTACAAGTTCTTCCTCAGCTCTAGGGTTTGGAGCGAGACACTGTTGCATCCTATGGATCAGTCCCCTATAGCATGGGGAGGCTGGGCCTTGTGATACATGGCTATGCCTGCATGAAATTCCAGTTCAACTTTGCAGAAGTATTTATGCTGTCACTTTGTTTAAAAAAACCATATGTACCACCTGGAAAGAGCGATCCTAAGTCTTCAAAAGCAATGATACTTTGGGATGCATATCTCGAGAAGAGTGAGAAAGAGCAGAAGGTAAATTTGGCTCCTGTTCTTAACAGAGACACACAGAAAAGATGTTAGGTACCTCTGGTATCTCCAATGCAGTATTCAACTCGTCACCTTCAGGAAAAAGGCAAGATTTTGGTTCTCCAGGCATTTAAATTTTAGGCCAATCTGCTCCCCAACAGCTTCATCTCTTCTCCCTTAGCAGTGTATTTATAGAGTAATTGAGTGCAGACCAGTTGGTCTGCAGGACAGTTAACTGGCCATGGAGACTACTGCCCAATGCGTTTAAGATGGTTTGTACTGGTAAGGTATTTGCATGGGGTTATGCAGCAGTGATCACCCCTGCACACCTCTGCAAGGCAGCTTTGGAATGTCTACACTGTTCTCCAGTGCACAGTGAAGCCCATGTGTGCATGCTCCTGGCAGAGGTGCTTGGTCTGTGCTCAAATGCTGAGCAAGCTGCAGAAAGCCCACAAGTAGCCTGTTGGACTCACATAGGCTCAAAGATGCGTGTCCTTGCTACAGTCCACATCCTTTCTGTGTTACGGTGTCTAGAAAGGGAGAACATGGCTCTTAGCAGAAACCAAATGGAAGTACACTGGCTCCTGCCACCTCAGGCACGTGGACATTGCCCACCCATTTATCATCATCTTCCAGTGACACAGGACATTGGCAGAGCCACAGTCTAAGCATACCTAAGGGACACACAGACTGAGTCCCCTGTGGGACAGGAGCTCACAGTGACAGTCCCAAGAGACCTCCAAATGTCTCAGGGGCCACAGCCAGCACCAAGCATGAGGATAAATTAATCACAGCAAAGCAGGAAGGAGGCCATGGGACCATTAAGAAGGCCCAACCACAACCAGCCCCTTCTTTGTAGCTGTACATTGCCCCTGGAAATGGCACTGGAATGGGCTACCTAGGGAGGTGGTTGAGTCACCATCCCTGCAGGTGTTTAAAAGACGGCTAGATGGGTGCTCAAAGATCTGCTTTAGTAGTGGACAGGTATGGTCTGGACTCAATGATCTCAGAGGTCTTTTCCAACCAGGAGTTTCTATGATTTTTCACCAGTTTCATCTCTCTCCCAGTGACACCAACCTTATGATTCAGTGGGGAGGAGCACAGCCGAGCTCAGACGGGGAGCAGCTTGCTGAAACTTGGCGCTCCCTATTATCATTTGCATTTACTGCTAAGCACCATTGGGTCGATCTGAAAACATAGTGGAAGTACGGTGATTCCTGGTGGCTGCCAGGCTCCTGCTGCCCAGCAACCCTCCCACTAACAGCTCTTCCCCATCTTCACACCTTGCAGCCAGCTGCCAAGAACTTGCCTTCAGGCTCAGCCCCAAACCTAGCATGGAGAAATGCAGGGAAAAACAGAGACCAGAAAGCACAGAAGACCTGAAATTGCATTAAATCCTATCTGAACCCAAATTACTCATCTGTAATAGAGAGGACTGTTGAGAGCCAAGGTAGCCCATGGCTCCTGAACTGTATCCTTCCCTCTGAAGGAGGTTGCAAGTGTCCCATGTCTCCTGCTTATGGGAATCTTTACGTGTCTCACTGAGTTGTAGGGCTGGAAGGAAATGGGGCAGCTCCAGGAATCTCTGCCAGGTCCTACTCCCGGGGCAGGAAACGAAGCTGCAAGTGTTGGGCCCAGGAGGGTTCATATGTGCAAATTCAAGAGCTCTGCAAACAGCCAAAGGGAAAAACTTCCCTCCTTATCAAAGAGAAGCACTAACGTACAGCTGGGCTGAAGCAGGAGAGACACAGCCCGCAGACACCTGATGCTGAAGGCATATCCTTCTCCTAGCAGCTATTTAGAGCACTAGTAATTGGTATACCAGACGTTATCCTCCTTCTCCTCCTCACACTTACTAGCAGTGAAACATAGAAGAGCCTGGACAAAAAAAATAAACCTCAAATTCAAGCAGGATGTATTGGACTGAAAACCTGGGACTAGAATTTCTTTGTGGGAGGAAATCAAACACCTCTGAAAAAGGCAAGGAAAGTATCCAGAAAAAGTCACACATGAAACGCAAGACAGCAGCAGAGGTTTTCAGGAGACACATCCATCTGTGGGGGATTTCACCCCCTTGGTGCTGAAAGTGGGTGTGTAAGACTCTGGGGACACCTGTAAAAGTACCATCCCCTCTCAGTTTCTAACTCTAATTTAGCAGCAGCAAGCTCAGGATTTTATAACTTGTAAGGCAAAAGCATCCCCAGAAGAATTTTTTTAAATGATGTAAAAAGCCTCATGCCTCATAGGGCAAATGAATAGTACAGTTGGGATCTGTTTCTTGTTCTTTGTACAACAAACTCCTCCACTTCGTTCTTCCAACCTTTAAAATAAACCTGTGCTATATTTGCAAGAACCCCTCTGCCATCAGAAGGGAGGGACAGGAGGAGGACTTACAACAAAACCTCACAACTTCCACAGAAATCACATCTTCCTGAACACCCGAGCTCAGTGTGAGAGGTAGCAGCTCCACAGCCTGCAGGAGGAGAGACAGAAGCAGAAAACACTAAAAACACGGTGTGCCTCCTACTCTGCTGGCCTCCAGCAAAGCCCAGCCCAAGTCCAACTGTGCCTGTGCTCATCACTGCCAGGTCAGCAGCACCCACTCTTCTGGGTGCAAAGCTCAGGAATTACCCCAGGGCTTCAGTTATATCAAGGGGAGCCTCGCAGGTCCCTGCTGAGCTCCTGCCTTTAAGGGAAAATCCACGTTTTCCAGTGGCAGTGCCTGGCTGGGACAAGCTCCCCAAGTCATGCATCTGAAGTGGGGTCCCACCTCCCCAGCTGTCCCCAGCAGTGGATTACACCAGCCTGGCTCTGGGCACAGGCTCTTGTCCCCATCCCAGGGAGGAGAGCCTGGCCAGGAGCAGGAGGGATGCTGCACAACGCTGTGATCCATGTGCAGAGCTCCTGCAGAGGCTCACTGGTAACAGCAAAAGGAGCTTTGGCTTTTGGGGCGAGCAAGACCAGGATTTTATCCCCCTGAGGAAATAATTCAGTTTAACTTCTGAACTCAGAGCTAAAGCAGCCCAGGCAGAGATCTGTGGCCCGTGCTGGGAAGGGGGGAGGTTTGTTTGCAGACTCCAGCCAGTCTGCAGAGCAACCTTCTGGAAAAACAGTTCATTACAAGAAGGCACTTTGTCTCAAACTTCCAGTTTGCTGAGATCCATTGGCCTCCTCACTGCTGTAAGGCTAGGAGTTTTGGCACCTCCTTTGCCCAGCAGAAATCTTGTGATTTAACAAGCCAGAAAATACATCCTTCTTTCCCTATTTCATCCTACAAATTGAGACTCTGCAAGCTGAAGGGAGCAGCTACCAGCACTGCTGGGACTCTTGGCCTGCCTCTGTCTTGTGCCAGTATTTATGACCAGTGCACCTACTGAAGACCCAAAATTTGGGACCAAATGTAGCCAATCTGGCCTTGGCAGGAGCTGAACATGAGCTCAGTCATTAAAGTTGCTTATAGAAACACAGGAAAAACCCACTTGAAGACTAGGAAACAGCAAGGATCTGCTTCTTCAGCGCTCTGCTCCTGGAGTCACGTCAAGCTCTCTGCAGCAAGTGGAGAGCAGACTGCAGCAGCACTTAATCTAGGGATATATTTATATGAGTGTTTCCTCATCCCTTTGCCGACCAGTCGGCTCTTGTGGTTTCTGTAAAAATTACTTGAGCTGCAAAGAAGCAGCTGTGTCCTCAGCAGCTTTAACCATTTCCATGCCACCTGCCCTGAGCATGAACTGAACCACCTGTCTTTCCCCAACACAGGCAGTGCACAGTGAGCAGCTAAAATCCAAATGCTGCACCCTGCATCCAGCCCTTCTCAGGCAGGAGAGGGTGGAGGAGTTAATAAAACGTGATGGACATCAGCTCTGTCAGTAAGCTCTGAGCTCCCCTGATGATGAAAGGAAGAGAAAAACATAGACTGAGGAGAACATCTATCTTCTCAGGACAGTTTTGTCAAGCCTTGAGGCTGTACAAGTTGGACTGCAGCTTGAAATGGCTTTCCCTTTATGGCTTTGGTTTTCTGGCTTCAGCCCCTGTTCCTGAGCTCCCAATCTGCTTCCAGCTTTTCCAGACCTGGGGTAAGGTATACAGGGAAAGTTCTTACTCCATTACATCTCTCCAAATGTTTATGCTTGGAGCATACTCAAGAGGACCTCCCTGACTCTTGGGCAGTGGAAGCCGATGTCAAGAGCAGGTCATCAGCCATGGTTTGAGGAGAGCCCTGGGAAGGCAGTGAGGAAGACAAGAGTTAGGTGGGAACATAACTGTGACATAGCAGGCTACATTGCACAGCTGGTAAAGAAATTATAAATCAGGAAAAAAATATGAAGCACACATGAATGCAGGCCCTGCTGCCAATAATTTCCACGCTTGGCTCAGTTACCATGGCTCTTTCTGCAGCTGCACACACGCAGTCATTACAGAGCATTTTGGCTAAACACATTTTGTCGTCTTTTTCTGTCTGCCAGCTGAATCAAAGGTCTTCATGCAAGTAGTGTGCACCATGACACAATCCATGACACTTTCCTGGGGAGCTCTGGATCCCATAAAGCAATAAATTGATTACAGCATGGAAAGACACGCAAGATCGTCATCTTTCTTTGATGGAACAGAGACCCAAGTGTTGTCCTCATGAAAGGCTACATCTCTTCCTTTCAAAGGAAAAACATTGCCTCTGGGCAGGAATAAACTGAGTTACGGCTAATGTGATGAATTGGGGTCATCAATAAAATCTACCTTCCCTCTGGGATAATTTTCTGGCAGTGTTATCTGAGCACACACCTTGCACCTTCTTTCCTAATGAGAGATTTGCCATGCACAAGGTCATACAACAAGGTTACGTGCTTCTGATCCCACACATCAGATGCAGCGTGTCAGGGTGGGGGGCACAATAAGGGCCATTTTCTGCCCCCAAACCCCAGATGAGAGTTGCAGCACAACAAACCATCAAAGTGACCACAGCCATCAGAACATAGATCAGTCTAAGCCATATCAGGTCTCTAACAATGGCCAAGAGGGGACAACTAAGAAAGAGTTTAAGGTTAGTGCTACTCTGCCAGCTTCAAACCATTTTCAGCACAGAGGCTTCCCAAGACAGATGTGGTTCCTGTACAGTTAGCAACCTTGAGTGGATCTCTCTTGCATGAACTTGTTTAGTGTTCCATGGAGCCCCTGTCAATTTTTTGGCATCTCCATCCACACTTGATCAAGGGGTTGTGGTTGTTCCATGGACAACAACCTATCATGGGAAGGTTCACCTCCTTTTGTTTGGTCTGAGTTTCTCCTACCTTCTTCCTCAAATGCCTCCTAGTCTTTGTAGTGGAAAAGAGAGTGAAAAGCCAGTTCCAGTCAATCCTGGTGATGGCAATATGTTATCAACGCTTAACGGGCAGCCTGAATGGCACACCCAGAACTCATGAAGTTTATGCTTCAAGTTCTTCCTTCTCCCAGTAAGTCTTTCAAAGCAGGTGTCTTAAGACGCCCATGTAACATTGCTACAAGACATAATTGTCCTGACACTGATAAACACATTTGTAACACTAATCCTAATTGCTCCGTGACCTCTGTGATATTTTGTCATGGGAAGTCTTGCTGGTTTAGAGTTCCCTCAGGTAAAACCATGCCAAACCTCTGGTGAATTACTGTCAGCTCATGTTAAGGCCTTACCAAAGGAGCTTGTCCATTGCCAGCAATAAATCTCAAATAATGGAAGATTTCAGTCAAAATCTTTGTGTATCTACCCCTGAGAAACCAGGCTGTCTGCAACCGTTTCAAACAGAAACCTCCAAAATTGCCCAGGCAGTTTTGAAGCAAACTTTGGCCTTGACACTCAAATATCAGGAACATCTAGTGACTGGCTAGAGGACCCGTGGATTTAGACACATAAAACCCCTCCAGGTTGCAAACTAGTAAATCCAGAGCAAAGTGATTCCCCGCAGAGATCTGCAGCGTTCAGTGCACGACAAGTGACCCTCCATCACTTTTTCCACACAAGATGGTGTGAGATGCAGGACATCTCCTAAGCGAGACTCTGGCCTTGCATGTGCTTGGCTCTGTAACCCTGTAACTGTGGGTGTAGAAAACAAAAAGGGATGCAGGAAAAAGTCAGTCCAGAAATCTTTCTACATGCACCAGGAATTGTCTATATAGTTCTTTTTTTCCAAGCAAAGCAAGGAATTTTCCAAGAGCCAGTTGCTGGAAATTGTGAGAGCATGCCAGAGGAATGCTCTCTTTCTAATTCAGACCTGGTCTTAAGCAAACGTTTTGGACTCTAAGTGGCCAAAGGGTCCACTGTTCTCATGCTGCTATCACAAGCCCTGCTTTGCAGAAGTATCTTGATTCCCAAAGCTGAATTCACACTTGGCCTGTTCTTCTCTGACAAAACTGAACTATAAGAGCAAGGTGTCCAGATGCAGGCTTGGAGATGTTTCTGAAATCTTGGCTGTAACAGTGTTCTGGAAAGTGACTTACTAGAGGAAAAAAGGATGACCCTACAAAATCACTGAGATTTAAATATTAGAAGATCATTACAAAATGCTATAAGCTCCCAGTGAAATAATTGATGATACCTCTTAGAACTGATGTGAGCCCATGGTTTTACACTGCCTATTTACAGCCACTGGAATTGTCCCAGCCACAATGGCAAAGATTTAAAATGTAAATTAATATGTCTATCAAGCTTATCTGGCATTATCCTGATTAGTGATGAGCGTTTTCAAGGAGACTTTTACACTCAAAAGTTTAAACCAGCCTCTGTTAGAGAGCAGGAAGGCATCAAACAGCAGGAGACCGCATCTGTAGATGAAGGGTGAGAAGGTCCTGCAAGGATGCCCATGCTAAGTGCTCATAGGCGTGTGGATCAGAGTGCACCAGCAACAGCAGCTCTTCGGTGTCTCTGCTACATTCATTTTTGTCTTGCATTGGTTTTCTGGGAGGAAATTTGTTTCTTCTTAGCTTTCTGCCTCCTTTTAAAATAACACATTTAATCTCTGGGTCTTTCTTAGGAAATACTGTGCTGCTCGCAGGGACTTTCACTGGCCAATATCCAAGTTACCTGTTGTCCTGCCTTTATCCCCTGCCTTCTCATCCATTTTCCAAGACTACAGACATCCTGTTGCAAGGAAATCCTATTCTTCCTGATTGTTTGGAGAGCAGCTAGTCTCAAGGTCACTTTTGTATATAAATCAGAGATATCATCATATTAGCACCACTATTCAGGCATTCAAAACCAAATCTAAACAGGAGAGCTCATCAATTTAGCTGTCTCACGGCTAAACCTCACCATTATGCATGGCTTCCTTTCCTTACTGATTACAGTACAGTAGATTCATTATTATTATTTTTAATTTGGTTATATACAACTGCATGGTGTCTTTTAATTGCCTTTTTTTTTTCAATTGAGCCGCCAAGGGGTGTAAGCAAATTATATGCTTTAACAATTCTGCCTGCTGCAGACAGACTTGTGTGGCCAGCGTACCAAAGACACTGTGAAAACATTACCTTTTACTGGAAGTGTAAACCCAATAAACCCCCAGGAGAGCAATAAAAATGCAGTAGCCAGCAGATTTAACAAGGACATGCTCAGTGCACAGTGTAATCTTATTATGTGCTTAATGCCCAGTGGAATTACAGGAATTTGATTTAGCAACATCAGATTTCAGTTTCTCAAATTATACTGACTGCTTATAAATTAAGACTGTGATTTGGGATAATTGCTTTTCATTTGCATTGGCAAAGTCCATATATTATATTTATTCTCACTACACTGTTTATATTTCTGAAGTGTCATGGAGCATTGCCTTTGGGACTTAAACTGGGGTGATGGAGAGCTTTCCTTTGCATCAACGACACTCATGTTACTTCCCCATTAAATCCGGGTAAACATTCTACCCTGGTGATCTTTATATGCTTGAAAGGTCTATTTTATGGTTTCCCAAACCTGACTAAGCACAGTGAAAGATAAGTGAGTTTGTGGTGAAGGACTCTCCATCAGTCTGAGCTGGGACAGCGTCGTTGGAAGGTGATCTGCAGATGTGCAATGAAGAAATAAGTGCAACAGTGTCCTCACAACCATACCAGCATTATACTTGGGAGTGTTTTCTTTTCAGATGACCCTTTTTTGGGATCTGTCACTGCAGTGTAAATGAACTGGAGAGAATGAGGCAGTGAGTGATTAATTACCTCTGGGGAGGGGAGTTGTGATGTCAGCAAGGCCACCACTGAACTAGCAGGTAATGGTAATGCTTGCAGGACTGTGAAGTGGATCAATGAATGGCTATTGAACTGCACAAGGACATTATGAGCACTTGAGCTTTGGGACAAATGGTTTCATGTCGAAAGAAATGAATGAAATAATTAAATCTAATGGAATGAGCAAAGGGCACAGGAACACCTCTGGAAGAAGACAGGAAATACCTTTACTGCTGACTTTGGCTTCCATGTCTAAGACATCTGTATAATCTTAAATAACCCTCTCTGTGCAACCTACATTGTACGGTAGCGTTACCTGATGTACTGAGGATCATTCAGACCAGCTCATACAGCAGTAATTCCCCAGGATATTGGCATATCCTGGGTGGAAAACCTTTACTGCTCCAAAGTCATTAATAGATCATAATGAGCTGATAAAAAAATTAATAAGGTAACAATTCAATTAAGTATTGTACCATTGGGCAATAAATATATCTGTAATTGGCGAGCACATCAACAGACTGCTGAGCAAGAAGCAAGTCTGTTTGCTTCCTGCATGGCACGTGAATCCAATGGCTCTCACCCAAGGCTGGGGGGAGGAAAGTGTCTTTTAAGCATTTTGTGATGGCCGTGGGTATTTGCTGTGAAACACAAACACCATCTTTGTTTTGATGAGGCAAAACTGAATCAGCAAGCCCTTTAGCCTGTGATCAAGGCGTTAGGTGGCAGGTCAGCAGTAGATAACTCACAGACAGCTACAGAATATCCCTGACTCCAGACTCATTCAGAAATTTAACTCGTTCCTTAACAATATAATGCAAAATGACAACAAGGTCCTCTAGTATTTCCCCGGGTTTCACTCATATTTCCCAAAGGAACAAAGGATAATTGAACCCTGTCCCGGTAGTTGATGTGGGTGCTGCCCAGTGTTTTCCTGGGGTGCTGGGAGCATTTTCCCAAGATGAATAAGAGATTTGAACACTTTTTATGCAGCTCTGAGCCCCTCCACGGGCACTGCAGGATAGCTCTACTGGTGGTCAGCAACAGCCCCAGTGCTCACCCCACCCCACCATCACTACCTCTGAGACTCCACAGAGGCAGGACTCCTCCTCTGTCTGCACGGCCACAGGAAGAGTTCCCCATGGCTATGCAGAGCCCCAGTGTCCCTGTAAAGCCCTGGAGAACCTAACCAGCCATGGTCAGAAAAAGATCTGCTCTGGAGTCAGTCTTTCAAAGCACAGAAGGGTACACTCGGGATCAGCAAAAGCAATACCCAAAACACAACATTACTGCTCAGAGCTTCCTGGCAGCTGAAACCAGGGAGACCCATTATAACCCTTTTTCCATTTCTCCAGCTCCAGTTCCCAGATGGATTGTGTTCAAAGCTGTGTTTCTGACACGATTTTGCATGCACTTTTAATCTGCCCCATCTGCACTTCGGGAGTTGGAGTTCAGTCCCCTTTCCCAACACAACGCCTGACAGATTTATGTGTGTTCGTTCTGCATGACCGTGCTGCACTGTGCTGTTAACCTTCATTAAGATGTTTTAATAATTGAATAAATGATGCACAATGACATGTAGTTTAATCTCAGAGTGTAACAAAACAGAGGACAATGACATTAACTGCAGCCTTTGAATAAATATCACTATAAATAACACTAAGCAGGTATCACACAAAAACACTTGCCCTTGACATTAAAAAACATGCTCAGCCACACTGGGAGCGAGGGAATACAAGACATAATACATTACATCTTATCTGCATCTCAATACCATTAAATGGGCATGGTTAATGCTTTAATAATCTGCCAGGGAACACTGTGGGCTCTGCATCTGAGCTAACCCATGAAAGAGGAAACTCTCTCATCTGTTGCCCCAAGCAAGGTGAAATACCATGGGCTGCCCTTGGCAAAGAGGCATTTTTTTGTGTGCAATGACATAGAGAGGGTTCAGAAGGAGCCAGTCCTGTCAATGGTAATACTTTAAAGAGTGATATCAAGTTAGGGAAGGAGGATGAGCTCACAGAGATGCCTATTTGTCCCCTTGGAGGGAGGATAAGGGATCCCAGGGCAAGCATGTAAGAAATGAGAGAGAAAAAGGACCCTTCCCCAGGATATCTCAGTGTATCTCATGGACCTATCTGCTGCTGAGCAGGTGGCCATCTCCCAAACCTTTTTGTACCTGGACCCCATGATGGCCACAAGTGGTTCTATCTCCCATAAATGTGTCTATCCACTTTAAACCCTTTTATAATCTTTTACCTTCACAGTTTTAGAGTGCAGCAAATGCCTGGTGCACCCTTCTGCTAGGCTGTCCTTTAGGAGGGACAGTGCAGAGACAAGAGCTTTACTCCACACCCTGCATGGCTTCACAGATGTCCATCACATCCCTTTCCCATGCTTTCACTGTATGGCAGTTTGTAACAGATCTTGCCCTTTTAATCAGTGAGACTGGATCTACCGAAAGCATTCAGAGCCTCCTTGCTTACCCAGGTCCAAACCTGGGGAAGGTTGGGTGAAAAAGATACTTTGGGACAGGGTGGGTTTGTTTGGATGCACACAGTGACCAGGAGGACATTCAGCCTGCCAGAACTCACAGGGCAAGCTGCAATTTAATTTTCCAGCTTTTAATTTATCCATCTCAAGCAAGAGTTCTGTGTTTTCCCTTCTTTAAATAAATATTTTTTTTCCTTGTGCTTATAATTTTTGTGTTGTAATAAAACAGCTTCAAAGATCAAAAGCTCTTGGGGGTCTTTCAGCACCTTCAAGGAATTAAAAAAAAAAAGAGCTGGCTTAGAGGAGGGCAGCCCTGCTTCCAAGCAGACTTGCATGCACACATATTCCCAACTATTGCTTTCATTTTGAAAGAAGCAAGGAAATAAACTTGAAAGTCAGTAATTTTTGAATTTTCTTCTATGGGACAAAAAACTCTAATGAGGAATTTTTGTTGGAAGATCTGGGAAGGCAAATTCCAGAGCCAAAGTCCAGGTACGATGCTTTCCTCATTTGCATTTGCACCTGCTAGCAATCAAACTGCAATTTGCTGATATCTAACTCTTCCTGATCCCAGTCAATTTACTGTAAAAGGAATTCCAGACGTGGGCACTAAACGGATTCCTTAACTGTCCCTATTGACAGCAAGGCTTGGGGGCCATTTCTCCTTATTTGCCCATTGCTAGGGCTACTGGTCCTGCAAAGGAAATCAGCAGAAGCCAGCAGGAACCAGTTGTAAGATTGAGCTGTAGAGAAAAAAAAAAAAAGAAAAGAAAAGAAAAGAAAAGAAAAGAAAAGAAAAGAAAAGAAAAGAAAAGAAAAGAAAAGAAAAGAAAAGAAAAGAAAAGAAAAGAAAAGAAAAGAAAAGAAAAGAAAAGAAAAGAAAAGAAAAGAAAAGAAAAGAAAAGAAAAGAAAAGAAAAGAAAAGAAAAGAAAAGAAAAGAAAAGAGGGTGTCTCTTTGGGAAAAAATGCTGGTGCCATTGAAATCCACATCAAAACTTCCAGGGAGTTTAATAAGGATATGTTTAGGCGCCGAGCCTAGTTCTGCTGGCAAAGGAACATTATCAGTAAAATGCTAAAGACCCTCAACAGGGTCTGATTTCAGCAAGAAATGGGTATGTAAGGCTCCCTGTTCTAGCTCTAATTTTGGGTACTGCAACATGTGCTCCTAATCCAAAGTGGGAAGGAGAAATCTAAAAGTACAAAAGCCATTTCACTCCATGTTTAGAAAGAAGCTGGCATGTCTGAAGCAGAGTTTTAGATCAAGCTGTGCTTATCTAAAGGAGTTTCTTTCATTTTACAAGCCCCAGCAGATTTTCTGCTGGGACAGAATCACTTTCTGCACAATCCTTGGCCAATGTGGGAAGTTGCAGCCCCGCTGGTGTTTCTGTCACCAGCACAGAGAAGGGCCAGTCCCAGTTCAGCTTTGGCTCCCGTGGGATGCATTTTAGGGTGCTTAGGCTGGATTTTATGCTCTCCCATATCATTCCTTCACCTCCTTACTTGTCATTTAGGAACCTGGCCCCTCGCCCTTCTGGCTTCCCCCTACATCCAGGGAAGGGACAGCCAGGCTGGGCCCATGTGGCATCACTGGTGGTGGCTGAGGGTTGATGCAGGAAGATGTGCTGCAGGATGTTAGAAGATGGAAGAGGACTGTCCCCAGCCACATCTCTTGGCCCCGCTCTGCCACTCAGTTAGGCGAACAGCCCCAGCGTCACCTCTGAGACGGGCTCCGGTGTCACTGTGGGACCAAACAGAGAAAACAAACCATTCCCTCCCCCTGTCTCCAGGGGGGTTAAATGTGAAGTTTAGATTAAACAAACCATGTAATGAAATGTCTTACATTCCCATTAACGGAAATCATAGATGCAATCAGGAAGGACAAAGTACGGGGTCATGTTTCCCCCTCTGGCACCGTCCCTCTCCCTCACACCCAGCCTTGTGCACCACACGCACTCACACACATAGGAACACACAGCCTCTGTCCTGCTGGTATGCTCCCCTGTGCATTTATAGGTGGGATGTTCTTCCTGGGCAGCAACTCTCCGAACCACATCAGTGTTGGAACCAGCAAAGTAAAACAGTCCAGCCTGCTTGGGATTGCCAGCGCTTCTAAAAATAGATCAGGGCTGAGCAATTTATAAGGGTTTTAAAGGTTAAAATCCAGGTGAGAACAGGTCCTTCACATTGGCAACTGTTTCTGCAAGCTACTGTCCCCTCAAGCATCCCACTGCCCTCCACAAGCCCCTACTGAACCCCCCTGGTCCCCTTTATCTGTTGGACCAGCCTTTACCCTCCCCTCAGAGCCAGCCTCTCTGAAAAGCTTTGCATTTCTAACCCAAACTGTTTTAACAGAGCAAAGCTTAAACTACACTTTCAAAGTAGAGAAGATTAGGCAGAAGAGAGGTTAAAACATGGGGTTTGCAGACCTCCATCCCCACCATGCCTGACAGCCGCAGCCTTGCAGGGTGTCCCTGTTCCCACTGTGCCTCGCTCCACCTGGGCAGCAAAGAGCCGCCCACGTTTGTGCTGAGAACAAGCAAAATTAAACAAATACCATCTGCCACCGTCACCGTCAGACCAGAGCACCAAGAAAATTCATGCAAACACTGACAGAGCCAGTGAAACACTGGGAGAGTTGGCAAGACAGTGCTGTGTTCATCAGCTCTAATCTCATCATGACTACGCCAGGCAGTTGAAAAGCTTTTCTGGAGGAGGGAGAGCTGCAGTTCCCCATAAATAAGTCTTTCCAGATTTGTGCATTTTCTGTATTTTAACTTTTGGAGCTGCAATTCCCAGTGAAAGTGGTGGTTTTAGGGAGAAAATCTGAATGAAGCTGACTTAGTCAAGTCTGTGAATGAGCTGGGGGCCAAAACACCTGATGTAAATCGGAAGAGGGTAGATTTAAATTAGACATGAGGAAGAAATTCTTTCCTGTGAGGATGGTCAGACACTGGAACAAGTTGCCCAGAGAAGCTATGGCTGCTCCTCCCTGACAGGGGAGGCCAGGTTGGCCAGGTAGGATGAGGCTTTGAGCAACCTGGTCTAGTGGAAGGTGTCCCTGCTGATGGCACCTCCAAGTAATTACAGTATTACTTGGATGAATAAGGTATGACTTCCAGAGCAGCTCAAACATCCAGTAACTACCCTGTCCTACCTCCCTCAAGAAGAAAGGACCAGATCTTCCAAAGGCAAATGTTCCCAGATAACTCATACTAAAGCACCAGCTTTTATTGATGGTTGTTTATCTGGAGCTCAAATTCCCAACCAGATTCTCAAACCAGACCCAGACAACTCACTTCTGCTGAAAACCAAAAAGCCCTTGAGAATTCAGAAGAATCCTTGACTTTTACAGGAGGACAATCTCAAAGACCTATTAGCAATGTCAAAGTTCAAACATTACTCAAATTAGCAGGAAAATGGGAAAAGTGTCCTGGTCCCATGGACACATGGACCCGTGATAGTGGGACCTTCACAGCTGTTCCTGAACATACTTCTGCCCACAGCCCCCTGCATGGCCACAGGTCTTCTTGCAAGAGCTGGGAAGCACAAAATGTTCTTTCCTCTCCAACAAGAACACACACAGGGCATCTAGTGACAGACATCATCCCCTCTGCCTCTTTGGCAGCTGCTGCCATGGTCATGAGCCATATTGGTTAGAGCATTTCTTTTAGCTTTCAGCCCCCCCATTCACTTTAATGGACTTTTTTGCCCAGCTGAGAAGAGAAGATCTGGTATTTAGCCTGCCAGGCCCTCACCTCTGCTGATTTTGAATCAAAGCATTTAGCAGGACTATCCTCAAGCTCAACTGGACTTAGCAGGTTTCCATTTTCACCACAAACACAAACACACCCAAGTGCAAAAACATCATTCCCCGTGCTTTCCTCTTTCGAGCTGCCAAAGTCAGAGGGGAAGGCAAGATCCGGTGTGGCAAGCAGCTCCTTTTCATCACCCGATACCGCGTTTCCTAAGGCTTCGGCAGTGCTGTTACACATCAGTAGCAGATCTGTTCAGTTGGGGTTACAGAAAGGTGGTTGTTTTCAGGGTACAAGGGCCCTTCTGCTTTCCAGCCAAATAGCTACAACTAACAAAAACATTGCTAGTAAATCATGTGTTAGCAACATATTCCTGATACGGTCCAACCAGATTTATTGTTGGTAGTAGGAAGATTTCAGCAAGGCACAATATCATTTTTTCAAAAGACCACACTTCATTAGCAGCATTTAAGGTAAAGCTCATTAGCCCTTTTTCCACAGCAGAAACTAAACAAACATGCATGCCAAGCAGGCAGAATTGAGATTTTTTTCCTTGATTGTCTTCTGCATCCCAGAGGCTCAATTTTGCTTTTTGTTATGAGTTGATTTTTTGCAGGCTGTAGCAATCTTTTTTGACTTCACATCTTCCCTGAAAACTCTCAGTGCAGAAGCTCTCCACAGTTTCCTCAGGGAGCTCTTCCCAATACCAACATGCAAATGCTGAGATTGTAAACCCCATATTCAACCTATGTACTCTAATAAAATAATATGGAAGAAAAGCATCCCCTGTGTCCTAGCTCTTGGTACCTGTCCTGCTACATCAGGGTCTATCTCTTGTAGGAAAGGACTAGTTTGTTAACTGACCTGCTTGTAATCTGCAGGGATAATTCTTTTCTTGCTAGGGATCTGTATCTCACCCAAGAACAGCCTCTCTCCAGCATATCTTACGTTGCATCTTGGTAGGAAATGCTACATCTGGGTGCTTTTGTCGCTTCACAAGAAGCATCAGCTTGCAGAGATGATTTACTCAGCTCCAGATAACAAACAGACATCCTGCTGCTAACATGTCTAACAACATGTTCACCCTCCAGTAAATTACCAAGAAAGCACTTGTAGATCATCACTTCTGTCTAAATCTCATTTAGTATATCCATCGCTCTCTCTCCTAAAAAGCCTCTGTGGCTCTTTAAGATGCTAATTAATCTGTAAATGGCATTTTTTTACATCAAGTCACCATTTATTCTTTGTTCTTATTCTCCCATAAACAGAAGAAAGCTACGCTCCCAACAGGTAAATGGAAAAAACTTCTTAAGCATGGCACCTGACAGGCCTACATTAATCTCTCCTGGCTCCTGTTCCATTTTGGCATCTGCTCCATGCAGCATTACTCATCATCTACAGAGGCCTCTTAGTCTATTAAGTGAGGAAGTTGAAGGCTTAGTCTTTTCTAATCACTGTACCACCAGTGCGGCTTGAGGAATGAATACTCAGCCCAGCTCCCCTGTCCCCACCCAGCCTGTCCTCCGCTCCTCATGCTGAATGCATTAACTCTGCCAGAAAATATTTGCGTGCATCAAATTTGGCGGGGACTGGAATCCAAGCCCCAAAAAGAGAAAAAGCCAAATATACATTAAACAATAGAGACAACTGAGTGTTCTGCAGCTTGAAGCCACGTAGCATTCCCTCATTAAAACTTAAACGTCAAATGAATTAATTATACATGGCAACGATAGGAACTAAACCTGGTCTGTGTTTTTAAGGCATCCTAATCAGAACCAGACCTGGGCTTGCACTTCCTCTGTGGTCCAGGTGGACACTCATTGTCCTATGAACATAATGAAGGTGCTACAAAGGCTTTTCCCCAGCCTTGCAGCCCTTGTTCAAGATCACAGCAGCTTGCTCAGTTTGAGGGCTTTCTTCCTCTTGTTATACAACGCAGGGAGAGGAAGCAGGGGTTGTTATTGCTGCAGTGAGCTTGGGCTTTTGATAATATTAAACTGTTTAGGTTGGATGTGAAACCTGACTTTGTTGAGAACCATATGGTGCTTAAATGATGTTGCTGCCTTGCAAGTCTGCAGGGTGGAAAACAAGGCCAGATTCCACAGTATCTGCAAATTACCAAAGCTGTGATTTTAATGAAGAAGGAAGAAAGATTAAGGAAGTTCTGTCTTTGGTGGCAAAGGTATAACGGGAATACCCAAGGGGAAGAGAAGAGGCGACTGCAATAAATTACAGAACATGCTTAGGTGTGGATTTAATTATAAGCATTAAGAAAGAAGGATATTTCCAGGAGCTCGGAGCCCACAAGCCTTAAGCTGAGACACCTCTCACAGGCTAGAGGGAACATCATCACCATAAATCTTCTTTTCTAAATATAATAATCATAATAATTTTGAAAATTTTACTTGAAAATCGTTACTTGATAACGATGATGATCAAGAGTGATCACCTGCAACATTGTAAAGCTTCCCTTGTATTACACCACAGCATTTCCTGCATCAGGGTTCAGTTCTTTGTAGGTGACTCTCCATCCACAGGGTGCAGCGCACTTGAGAGATCTCAGTCAGCATTTGTGGGACCAGCACACAACCAAGATGATCTCTTAAGAGTGCCTACTGTTTTCTGCCTCTTCAGCAGTGTTGTATATAGTTGGTGAAGTGCTCCAGCATCCTTCAGGATGAAAAATGTCATGTAAGTATAAAATAATACTGCTAAATCTGAGAGGAAAATATGCACTCATGGCCTGGAATCATTCTCTTCAATGGCAGGAATCATGAATCCAGACTTCTTGAGAGACAATGAGAACCATGGGAGTGGTTTTCCCCAGTGTGTCTGAGATCATATATTACTTTTTTGCTACATCAAGGACTTTTATTAAAACAAACAAACAAAAAAACCCCAACAAACAAACAACCTGAAAATTAACAAAATCCCACATTTTTTTTTAAAAAAAGACCCTTTAAAAAACCTCTTTTAATTTATCCTGTTCATCTCAGGAAAGGCAGAACTACTGGAAGAAACATCTTTGAAGTAAGGAAGTCTCTATAACAGAACCAGGGCTGGCAGCTGAATTCATGGCCTTCTACACTTGGATCATGGGGAAAGCCCTCGGGGGACTGTTACCAAAGGACAGGGATGACTTCCTACAGCCCAAGCCTTCCAAGAGGTGGCACAAAAATCAAGACTATTAGGATAGTCTTATTAGCATCTACATCCAGCCCTGACAGTACAGCTGCTGAAGACAGTGGCTCAAGCAGGATCCGCCAGGTCCTGCCAAGCCACCACATTCATTGCCTTTTGCTGTAGCAAGTCACACGTTATAACCCCATGGAAAAGGTCCACCTAAAACCAGCCCTGGTATTCTGTTCTGTCAGCCAACAGTTTCAGTTCTCCAAAAGTTAATAATCATCTCCTAATGGTCAGCCTAAATTCCTGGTGGTCTGTTTGTGTCTGCTTGTTCCTTATATTCAGTAGTTTTAATATCAGTAGTTTTAATATTTCCCCCTCATGCTGGTCTTCAAGCCTAGATACACTTGTGGACGTCTCTTTTCCCATGGTCTATCCTAACCAATGAGCTGGTTCCTTACAGTGGGAACTCCCATGACTCTGAACCCATGATCTCCCATCCCAGCACTATCCCTTCCCTCCCCAGGGATGATATGGAGCCACACCATATCATTCCTGAGACAAAGGCAGCAGATGGAGACTCCACAAAAAGCAGAGGATTTCCTACCCTCTTGCCACCAAAGGAGGGGATCTAAGAGGCTGAGGGGAATGAAATTAAGGTCCCTGCTCAGGGTGGCAGGTGAATTCCCTCTGGGCCTCCCTCACCTTCCCAGCTGCCCTTACACAACACGTATGGGGCTCTGGAAATTGAGCATCTGGCAAATGAAGATGAAAATACAGACGAGGGTCCAACCAGGGGGTTGCCCGAGGTGAGGCAGCCTGCCCCACGCATCCTGACTGCCTCTTCTAAGAAAAAAAGGAGGGTAATTGTCATAGGTGATTACCTTCTGAGGGGAACAGAGGGGCCAATAGGTCGACAGGACCCAACCCACAGGGAAGTCTGCTCCATCCCTGGGGGTCAGGTAAGGGACGTCATTAGGAAACTCCTTGGGCTGGTTCGGCCCTCTGATTATTATCCACTGTTGGTCATGCAGGTTGGAACTGATGAGGTAGCAGAGAGAAGTCCAAAAGCAATAAAAAGGGACTTCAGGGCACTGGGGCGATTGGTTGAAGGATCAGGAGCACAGGTAGTGTTTTCCTCAATCCCTGTAGCGTCAGGAAAGAATACTGAAAGGAAGAGGAAAGCACACCTGATTAACACATGGCTCAGAGGCTGGTGCCATCAGCAGAACTGTGGTTTCTTTGATCATGGGGAGGTTTACACAGCACCGGGTCTGATGGCTACAGATGGATTTCAGCTGTCTCAAAGAGGGAAAAGAGTTCTTGCTCATGAGTTGGTGGGGCTCATTGAGAGGGCTTTAAATTAGGTTTGAAGAGGGAAAGGAATAAAACCAGGCTTAGCAGAGGTGAACCCAGGAGCAGTATGTCAGTGTTGGGGGTGAAATCTATAGCCCAGCTGAAGTGCCTCTACACCAATGCACACAGCATGGGCAATAAGCAGGAGGAGCTGGAAGCCACGGTGCAGCAGGGCAGCTGTGACATAGTCACAATCACAGAAACATGGTGGAATGACTCTCATGACTGCAGTGCTGCTGCAATGGGTGGTCATAAGCTCTTCAGGAGGAATAGGCAAGGAAGGAGGGGTGGAGGGGTGGCTCTCTATATAAGGGAGTGTTTTGATTGTATAAAGCTTGAAGTTTGTGATGATGAGGTTGAGTGCTTATGGGTAAGAATGAAGGGGAAGGCCAACAAGGCAGATATCCTGTTAGGAGTCTGTTCTAGACCACCCAACCAGGATGCAGAGGCAGATGAAGCATTCTACAAGTGGCTGGAAAAAGTCTCACAATCACTAGCCTTTGTTCTCGTGGGGGACTTCAGCTTACTGGCTGTCTGCTGGAAATACAACACAGCAGAGGGAAAGCAGTCTAGGAGGTTCCTAGAGTGTGTGGAGAACTTCCTGACACAGCTGGTAAGTGAGCCCACCAGGGAAGGTGCCTTGCTTGACCTGCTGTTTACCAACAGTGAAGGACCAGTGGGAGATGTGGTGGTCAGAGGCCCTTTTGGGCTAAGTGACCATGGAATGGTAAGGTTCTCAATTTTTGGTGAAGTAAGGAGGGGGATTAGCAAGACCACTACCATGGACTTCCAGAGGTCAAACTTTGGCCTGGTCAGGACACTGGCTGAGAGAGTCCCTTGGGAGACAGTCCTGAAGGGCAGAGGGGTCCAGGAAGCTTGGACATTCTTCAAGAAGGAAGTCCTAAAGGCTCAGGAGCAGACTGTCCCTGTGTGGTGCAAGATGAACTGGCAGGGAAGACAACCAGGCTGGCTGAACAGGGAGCTCTTGCTGGGACTCAGGAAAAAAAAGGAGAGTTTATCAACTCTGGAAGAAGGGGCAGGCAACTCAAGAAGAGTACAGGGATCTCATTAGATTATGCAGAGATGAAATTAGAAAGGCAAAAGCCCAGCTAGAACTCAATCTGGCCACTGTTGTTAGAGAGAACAAAAAGTGTTTCTGCAAATACATTAACATCAAAAAGGGAGGCAAGGAGAATCTCCACCCTTTATTGGATTCAGAGGGCAATGTTACCACCAAGGATGAGGAAAAGGCTGAGGTACTTAATGCCTTCTTTGCCTCAGTCTTTAATAGCCAGACCAGTTATCCTCAGGGTATCCAGCCCCCTGAGCTGGAAGATGGGGATGAAGAACAGAATAAACCCCCCATAATTCAGGAGGAAGCCGTTGATGACCTGCTACACCACCTGAACATTCACAAGTCTATGGGGCCAGACAGGATCCATCCAAGAGTACTGAGGGAGCTGGCAGAGGAACTTGCCAAGCCTCTCTCCATCCTTCATCAGCAGTCCTGGCTAACAGGGGCGGTCTCAGAAGACTGGAGACTCACCAATGTGATGCCCATCTACAGGAAAGGCTGGAAGGAGGATCCAGGAAACTACAGACCTGTTGGCCTGACCTCCATACCAGGGAAGATCATGGGGCGGTTCATCTTGAGTGGCATATGCAGGACAACCAGGGAATCGGGCCCAGCCAGCATGGGCTCATGAAAGGCAGGTCCTGCTTGAACAACCTGATCTCCTATGATCAGGTGACCTGCCTAGTGGATGAGGGTAAGGCTGTGGATGGTGTCTACCTGGTCTTTAGCAAGGCCTTTGACACTGTTTCCCACAGTGTTCTCCTAGAGAAGCTGGTGGCTCAAGGCTTAGACAGGTGGTGAACTTGGCAATACCAGGTTTATGGTTGGACTAGATGATCATAGTGGTCTTTTCCAACCAAAGTATTCTATGGTTCTCCAAATACACTTACTTCTTCCCAGAAGATATTCCAGGACCCTGTGTCAGGGACATTTCCCCAGCTCATGCTGTCCAAGGTGTCACAAGCTCACTGACTACTAATTAGAACTCATTTCAAGGCCAAACCTGGAGTGACTTCCCCAGCAATTTCTTCCCACCTCAAAATATTCCTTTCAGCAAAATCCACTAGTTCTCTCTGTTAGTCATTTTTATGTTCAATTCTCCCTCTGTCAGCTCACCTAGTCATTTCACACAAGGCACTATATCAATTACTTCACTAAATCCTGTTAGGAAATGCCATAGATCTAATCTCTGTCTAGAAAAACCCATTATTTTATCAAAGATATCAGATTCATACAACACAATCTGCCTTTGCTGGACGCAGGCTGTATTCTCTCCAATTTCCTATTTACCTCCATGCTTTATTTTTCTCCCTGAATGTTTATTTATATCCATATGATTGGGGTCAGACTGCTGGGCTCCAACCCTTCCCTCTCCCCTTCTTACACACAGACCTTTCTTTCCCTTTACCTGCAGTCATCACCCACTTCCCCCAGTTTGATGCACTCAAGACCCACCATTGCTACTGGATGTGTAATGCAGCATTTTCCATGCTCTGGTCTGGAGATTTTCTACCTTGTTTCTATCCCCTCACCATCAGCCTGAGTGCACTCAAGTCTGAAATTATCCCCTCTCATGAATGTGGTAATTTCTGCACCCACAGCCTCATTGTCACTCTCCCAACTGGTTTTGACTTAATGTTCACTTTGTTGCCTTATTCGCAACTGGGACAAGTGATTTGATTTGCTTCCAGGCCATGTTTAGGGTTATCTTTAATGTCAGCCTCTATCTTATTACACAGAAAACTTCACTCCCTTCCATTTAAAATATGGCTATTGATCAGAACTACACTTGTTTAAATTTTCTCTATGAAAATACGCTGCTTTGCTGATGTGCTGCTTTGCTGATGCGCCAAGGAAGAGGGCCAGGTAGTCTTTTCCTTGTAGACGTCTCCTGCAAAGGGACATCAGTGGAGACTGGTTTTAATTTTCAACTCTATATCAAGAGCTTGAGTCAAATCACATCCACCTAGCCTTTGGGACACATTCACTCCATGTTGTAATAGCAGAACCACTGATTTCTATTTCCAATTTCTACTTCCAAATCAAATTTATAACGAGAAAGCCCTGAGGAGCCTCAGGGTGAACAGCAGGTAATGAGGAGGAGTGAAAAAGACAAATAAAAGAGACATGTCTCAAAATGACACTGTAGGGAAAGACCTGGGAGATCCCTCAAGCATCCAAAGGAGAGGTGGGCAGAGCCCATCTGTCTGCACCCCAGGCACCACCCTCGTAAAAGGGTGACCTCCCAAAATATATGAGATCATTACAACCAGCAGCTAAGCCTGTCTGCTCTGCCTGTGCACGCTGTAAAGGGAAAAAAAGTGCTTCTGCTAGCACTGGAGAGGTTTGCCAAGGAAAGAAACAACTGCTGGCAGCCTCAACCCCTGAACATGTCAAAATGAGCGTTCAAATCTTGTCAGAAAGACAAATTAATGTCCAGATGGGCTAAATCTGGTCCATCTGAATGAATGGAGCTGTTACTGATTGATACCAGTTAGGAACCTGGCCCACTGCCTAGTCCTCAAAGCACGGGCATTCACAGTTTTTAGGAACCAAACGGTACAGGATGAATAATCTAGAAAGTCTCCTCCAGTTTCAGAGCTGTTATATTTTTATTTCTAAATGTTTAATGAGGACACAATTTGCATACTCTCCCCACTCCCATTAGCAGCAGATTATGGCATGGAAGCAGTGGGTTTTATCACATGTAGAGCTAACGCTTTGCTTTGGCATCTGCAATGCCAGAGAGTAGTTATTTCCTCCTTGGCATTTTCAGTTTGTCTTTCAGGACCTTTTAAAGTCAAATGGATGAGAGTTGTGTCTGACAGCATACTGGGATGGAGCTTCAGATGGAGCTAATGCTCACTCCCCCACAAAAATCATTAGGCTTAAGCAAGAAAAAAAGCAAGGGGGCTCCAAACAAAGCAGCCCTGGTCTAAAACCTAGGAGCACTCATATGTGCTATCTGATCGGGTCAGGAAAGTCTGCTGTGACTTTGTCATTTGAGGTTTCATACAAAATAACAGTGTAAAGGTACTTGTATGATGTCCACTGGCTGCACACCACAGTCACCAAAATGTGACACAAACGCCTTGCTGAGGTCAGTGGGAGGAAGTCATCTAGAAGCCTAAAGATCAGAGCCATCCAGTTATTTGGGTGCTCACAGGAGACAGACCTACTTTGAGAAGCTGGACTTGGGTTCTCAAGTGACTCCACGCTTAGTCCGCCCTCTCCTCTTCATGTGAGACAATTCCCCCTGCCTTATGCGTCTGAAGTCTTTCTGCACATGGGAAATTATTTCTCTTGCAAGAGTTAAAATCAAAGCAGCAGCACTTCTGAAGCCATACAGAAAGCGTTTAAGTAAGGACCTGTAATCCTAACTTTGGTCAGTCTCATTGGAAATCACACTGCGCAGCACGAAAGGCATCAAAGGGAAAGGCAAAGCTATGTCTCTGGCTTCTGAAGTCACCTATGTGTTGTTAAAAAGCAGATTAATTTCACACTAAAACCACAAAAGCCAAACCTCTACGTTTCATGCAGGAAAAAATTTCCCAGCAGAGCCTCCTACCCAGCATCTTCAGACCACCCCGCTTCCCTGCCAGCTGAAGCATCCCCGATAGCGATAGCAGCCAGAAGAGTTTTTATCAGCTTCTTTCCCTATTTCCCCATTGTTCCTAAAGACTTGCAAACGCTGCAGAAATTCCCAGCATTTCAATCTGACCACAAACCTTTACTGAAGAGATTCTCTCACAGTTTATTATAAATCCATTTTATGAAATGAACGTGATGGTAGTCTACTAATTAATATCTGGCAGGAATGAAATGAGAGTGACTTCTAATGCTGCTGCCTCCCTGGGCTGGTCAGTTCTTTCATTCCTTTATGCATTAGTCAAAACTGAATTACAAAAATTGTAACTAGCATTTGATCAAAAGATGCACCAAGCAGAGACCTCAATTTGGATGGCAAGAGAAAGGCTGCTTCTCCAGGAAGGAGATATTGAGAGGGTAAATGAGTGACCCTCCAGAAATCTTTACTACAAGTTTTACTCCACAGAACATCTGGCAAATGTGGAACTTTTACTGGTTAACAGCTTTTAGCTGAACAAAAAGTAGACAGGAGTTAGGAGAGTTAAGTAGGAGCTATTAAAATAAAAGTAATCTTGCCTTTCATACCTCTCTTTCATTTTTTCCTACTTCTTTTTTTTCCCCTCCATTGTTTTGGCAGATGAATTTGATGTGCTAAATCCATCCCTGGTGGTACTATACCAAACTAGCATTTATATGTCAGCAGAAGAGCAAGTTTTGACAGCAAAACCCCAGTTACAGTCCACAATGATGTTACATATTTTTCTGTGTTGCTGCAATGTATTAGGTGAAGACTTGCTTAGAAAAGTGGACATAATCAGTGGAATGAGAGAGCCTAAATAGTTATTTACCCTGTGGAAATCAGAATGACTTATCTAAATAACACTTTTTACATGCAGTGAAAAAGCATCTTTTTTCTTCATGATGAAGCAGCATCAAAACACTATCTTTGGAATCAATTTTATGCAAAACACCCATTGCAACTGATTAGATGGGTACACTATTTTGAATTCACCTCGACTCAAGTTTTACTCTAAGGCTCTGACCTATTAAAAAGGTTTTAATGTGATAATATTCAGATAAACATAGGTCTGCTTCTAATGGCTACCTGTGAGATCGATTAACCAAAAAGAATAGTGTGCATTAGGACTGAACTAAGTTAATTTTATATGGAAATAGCTTGCAAAGTGTTAGAGGACCTGGCCAGGGAATACAAACAACAGTATGTGGATAGGGAGGAAAGTCAAAGCTGCACAGTTGTGATGGTTATTCCACACCTCAGAAGTTGCTCCTTGCATAATTTCAAATAACAAGTATATCCATAAAACATCTAATTCAGTTAGAGCTCATTAAAAGAATACTGTACTTACTGGAAAGTCTAAGGTGAAAACTACACAAGGAGAAAAATACTGTACGGGGAAACACTGGAAGCTACACTAAAATATCAAACAGTATTTCAAGTACCACACTTCTTCATTATCCTAGGTTAAAATGTGAGTGGTTATGGTTTGGTAGTGCAATGATTATTTCACCAATAGAGGATCCATTTCCAAATCTCCTCACACCCTGAAATTCTGATAGTTTCAACTTACAAACTCAGAAAAATCAAAATGAAGGGCTGGATCCTGCACGGTTCTTTCTTTCCTCCAAGTGTGCTGTGGGGTGAATTGTTTTCTTTACACTCCCTCTGTGCTGCCTCTCTTTGGGCAATATCACGTCTCTTGGCTTGCAGGATGCTATTTCTGGAAACACCATCTTGCAGAAAGCTGTGGCATGGAAGTTATGATTCATACATTTCATAGGAGCAGAAGTGTTAGTGAATTTGGGCAGGTGACAGGGTGGCACCATGATCATGAAGTGGCATGACAAATGTCAGCAGCCAGGAAAGTATGCTCCAGAGGTGCAAGACATGAAGAGTTACAAGCCCCTGGGGAGTTATATTCACTTACATCAGACCTGGGAAACTGGGCATCATAAACATGCTGACATTAAATGTTTTGCCTGCCATTTTTGCAGCTTATGTCACAAGAAACCACTGTGTCCCCACTGTCTTCTGTGTCTGAAACTTCTCCCTTCTTGGCTTCTGTTTGCCTCTCAACTCTGCCTTCACCACCTCTCTCACTCCTTCCCACACCACCACTCAGGCAGGACCAAGACATTACACCATTTCCCCTGCAGCCTTCCCCCTCTCCAGCCTTGGCCAACCCTCATGGTGCTCCTCACATCTAGCACTTCCTCCTCTCCCTCTTGCCAACACGATCACCTTCTTGAATTCAGCCCCTTCCCCAGCTCCAGTGCTTTCTCTCCCTCCAGCTCCAGTCATATTTAATCCATTTCATGTAAAGATGCTTAACCAGGCAGTCACAGCACAATAGCAGCAGGAAATGCTTTGCAACACTGCATGGTCCAAGGCCCTTCAAATCTGAAATGTTTTCTTAAGTGTTAAACTCCTCAGTAGCCTTTGCCCAGCCCTGGTATTGCAAACTGTTGAGGTCCATAATAAATCACAGCTTCCACTACAGCCACAGCATGGCCCAGCCTCAGAAAGGTGTTGGACCAACTCCACAGCTGATTTCCAAACCATCCATCTTCACCTCACACTTTGTGCTGCAAAGAGGCTTTTCAAATCTCTTTTTCAAACTGCTCTAAAAGGACCCTCTTATTCTGAGGAACAGTCTTAATAGGGAACTTTTCTTACATGGTGGGAAGAATGGATGCTTTTCTGTGGGCCAGGAGAGAGAAAATAGCATGACCGCACAAGGAGAAGGAGCCCAGAGGAATAGGAAGGAGAGCCAGACATAAATTTAGTGGTACAAAAAGGGTTAATAAACCTACAAGAAAAACCTAGCACAGGAAGGAGAGCAACAACAGACACTAAAATATGTGAGCATGTCTCTTAAAAAGAGGGGCTGCCATATGGACCACAGTGTCGCACACAAAACGAGGTGGCAGCGAAGGATGCTGAGCCCAACTCGGTCCCTCCCTGTTGTGCCAGCAGCTTCACAGCCTGTCTCGGGCACAGGGCGATTGAGAGCCCCAGGGTTTTGAGGGCCAGGACAGCACAAGCCAGCTGGACCCCATTTTGTGGTGACAATCCACAAATCCTTTCCCTTCACACGTATAAGCCCATTCATCTCTCCGTTCTTCGCAGCGCTGGCCGTCTCTTGTATAAACACCGCGTAGTGTGTGTGGCGCGCTGCAATACTTTAAGGACATTGGAATGCACTTTATCAGCACTTTTAAACACTGCAGCTTTATGAGGGGAGTCTGAAAATGTATTTACCATTCCAGACTGTGCACAGATGTGTTTTTAATATAACATCCTGATGTTTTTCTTCTCTTCTCATGACCCCTTGCTGTCCAGGCAAGGGCACTCGCTCTTCCTCATGCCACCAGATGCTCCAGGAATTCTCTCTGAAGGACCATCCACCAGAGATTTCCCTGACTTGAAGCAGTTCCTTCACGTCTTCTTCTGATGCTCTTCCATGGGTGCTGTGAGGTTTGCTTTATGGGGAACCTCCTTAACCAACCACCCGCGCTTGCCACACGGCTGTTTCCTCACTGATGTCACCAGTATTTACATCTCTCCAAGGACTTTCCTCCTGTGCACCAACCATGTGTGCAGAGCTGTTGATTGTTCAACATGTGGTGTGGCAGGTCATGAAGATTGTCATGGACAGACAGATGACCCAAGGCTCTTCTGGGCTCCTCCCATGAGACTGGAAACTAGAGATATTTGGGACTAAGGGGAAATGCCTTCCATCTGAAGGAGCATAGAAAACACTCCTGTGGTGCCAAAGTCATCATGTGCTTCAAGGCAGAGCCTTTGGGAAAGTTCTCCTGGTCTCAGGAGCAGGTTTGGCCCCAGCCTCAGCCCTGCAGAAGTGAAAGATGAACAATGAAAAAATTCATCTTAGCTCTACTGGTTGTAGTGGGCCAAGAGGAAGAAGCCCTTCCCAACTGAGGGAGAAAAGGAAAAGCCTCTAAAGTGCAAGAAAACATGGAGAAACAGAACTTGCAAGAAAGGACTTCCCTCAGGAAAAGAAAGAAACACTTAAACCCATTTTCTCTAATGTGAGCTACTGCTTTTACAGCTCCATTCAACAGAAGCTATTTCCCAGCTATATTCTCCCACATCTGTGACGTCTCTCTTTGTTATTTGCTACTGACGTAAAGCCTCCCAGGTGTTACACCAGGAGAGCTGCCAGGCCCAGCAAAGGCAGAAAAACAAAGGCAAAATCCCTGATACCTCTCTGGTGCCAGCTCCCAGTGACTCACAGCGAGCAGCTCACAGAGATGCACTTGCTACCAACCAAGATCTTCTGCAACACACAGAAAGGCATCACCTCACCCAGAGGTTGGCCTAGTCTTAACTACAAGGTTACCTTCCCCATTCCAGGAGAAGGGCTCACACATGTCTCCATGGATGTTGCAGCTGGTGCCCTGAGCAGTCAGCACCGACTTGGGGGTGCAGCCACAGCTCAGTTGCTAATGGCTGGATGAGGTCCACTGTGAATGCTGTAGCTGATCACAAGGCAACACATAAAACCCACAAGGTCAATAAATGACAAGAATGTAAACTAAACTCAGCAGGGAGTGGCTCAACAGGAGCCTGATTTGTTCCTATATGAAGATCCACCTGAGAACCTGTTTGCTATTTAATCCTTGGAGCTGGGGCCAGCTCCCATTTGTGTCAAGTGAAGATTTTCCATTTCCTTTAATGGATCTGGAGCAGGCCCAAGCAGAGCTGTATAATAAGCAATGGTTTTATTCAACAAGAGCAACAGCCTTCTCCCTGATTCCCTCCTACTCCTCTGCACCAGCTGTAGGTCAGAATCTGCCACTCCTGCTTTTCAAGCTGAGTCTTCTCCCAAGGAGCTGGGTGTTTGAAACAAACCAAAGTGGTATTTTAGATGGGGAAAGAGATTTATCTGATTGCCAAGGGTAACAGCTTCAGCTGATGAGCTGGACTATGTCTGACTCAAACATCCACTCACTTTCTGAAGAATGCCATGTTGATTTTGTACCTCTCTTAGTTTCTAAACTGGGAGCTTCATACCTCTTGGTTGAATTTTTCTTTAAAAACATTTCTTATCTTGGAGCAGTAGCAGGAGCCCAGAGAAATACACACGTTGGAAAGACAACAGAAACATTTTGTGTCAAGGAAGGACGGATTTAAGCGAACCTGGCTCTAATAACCATGGAAACAAAACATGTGTTGTATGAAAATTATTCACACTGTTTTGAGGACTGTTCTGGAAGGCAATAACTTACTGCCTTGGAGGCAGCACAGCAAAACACCACAACCTGAAAGCCAAGAGAGATGGGACACAGAAGGAGTACAACTTGCCCTTATTCCTCCTGGGACTCAACTCAGACTCTGTCTCCCAGGAGCCTGAGGTAGTGAAACCTCAGGGCATACCACTGAAGCCATCATCATCTTTGCGGCTAACCTGTGGCACGTAGGTGTGCTGCCAGCCATGGGGCTGAGCTCTTTCCCATAAAGCTTCATTCAGTCTCCCCTGATCACTAGAAGCCACAGGCTATGGGTTAAAACCCGGCATGAAGGTCTGCATCGCTCTCCACATGCTGGGGAAGGAGGAGGATGCTGGAGCCAGCCACCAGCCAGCACCTCTCTGGGTCTCAGCTGCAAGTTTCCCCCAGCTCACCATGCCCGTTTATCCCACAGGTAACCCATCACCTGACCCAATGTCAAATATCTCCAGCCTGCCAGGTTTGGTTGAAAGATAATATACAAAATAGATATTACAACATGTCCAGGTCACTTTCTGCAAGGTTGTCCCACAGCATCAGTCAGCTCTTGGCCCCCAGAATCTGCTCCCCCTGATGCTGTGGGATCTCCTCTGCTCTCCCCACTTCTTACACTAACTCCTCACCAAACAAACAAAAACCACACATACTGTAAAAGGCCTGAAACACAGGGATAGTGTTTATTCCTCCTGGCAGCACGTTACAGTGGCTTTCAAACTCCTAACAAGCTCTACACCACCACAGCCTTACTTGTGAAATTATTTATCATGGGTTGGTTTATAGAGTCTTTTATAAGCTTCATATTGGCTAATAATGGCCTGGAGGTCTTATGTCCTCCAGCTTGACGGATTCCACGTTTACGAGGCTGGGAGCTTGACTCCTGGCAGAGATTTGCAGTCTGGAGCCATGCTGTCTGCCCAACTGTATCCAATGAGTATAATTTCTGCCATAAGAATTGCACTGGGCGAGTGCTGTGCCTGGAATACAGGGCTGGGATGGGCGGTGGGTGCCCATGTCCCATGAGAAGCAGGGTCACACATGGCTCATCCCATTGTATCCCTTTGGGAAACAAGCATTTTTCAGCAGGCATATCAGAGATGTGCTTGCATCCAACAGCGCCCCAATATTAAGTGTATGCTGGCAAGGCTTTTTGGAGCAGCATTTTCTTAGCTGTGGTACATCAGCTCTGGGCAACAGCCACTCCTTTGGAAATCATTGGAGACTTTAGAAGTTTTCCAGTTGCTTTCCACCTAGGGGATCCCAGCCCAGGGAGCACCTTTTCTCCCCATTGCCCATGAGTGCCTACAGTATAAAATCCTTTTTCAAATCCCCTGGGAGGTGCAGATAAAGCCAGTCCTAAGAAAATGCACAGTTTGTTTATTATAGCAGTCATTTCACAACAGATTATAACAGATGGGAAGGAGGGTAGAATAAAAATGTTGTCGTTGGGTGACAGGCTTGTAGCTTTTCCCTTGATGACCTAAAATATAGGTATGTTTATGACATTAGAGTCAATACACCAGGATTTGGGGCTTATAAAATAATACTCAGCTAAAAATTACAGTAGCTATAAGATTAAAAGTCCAGAGATGCAGGTAATACCTTTGTTAGGGTGTTTCTGAGTGCATGTGTTTGTATAAACCTATATATAAATGTAAAACAAACACAATATGGAAGAGGAGAAAGCTTTTCTACAACTTCATTTTTTAATTGACCATAACAGGGAAGAGCCATAAGGAAAAAGGTAAAAGCTTTTGTTTTAGAAAATGACTGCTGGCTTTGGAAAGATGTAACTGGCAGGCACCACTTCAGTGTTAAGTGTATTAAAAAATCCTCCTGTTTCCAACTAAATCTTAAAAATAAAAAAAAAATAAAAGCAGCAAAGAGACACTCACAAGACTGCCATATTTTATTCTCTCTCTCTTTTTTCTTTCTTTTTCTTTATGGTGAGTTTTCTCTAGGCAGCAATGAGAAGAGACTAAATTCTTCATCTCAATTCACCACCAAGAAAAATCTACAATGGGGAATGGGTGGCTACCAACACTCACTGCAGTTCCTACTTGAATACAGGGATTTCTCTTCTTGTTCTGAGGGGAGGGAGGAGGCTCCTGGACTTGATCCAAGGAGTTGCAAGCAGCCAACCAGGGGGTGCAAACACAGGCACATCACAGCATAAGAGCAGACAAATGAGCCCAGCCATGGTTTGAGAACCTGCAAAGTTTGTTGATCTCTACAAAGTCTGTGGTGTCAGCTCTGGTAGCCCAGAACATCTGCTTTAGCCTCAAAAGGGAGGGAGCAGTCACGGGTCTGTTTCTGGTGTTTGCTCTGCACAAGCTCCACAACAGAGGGAAAAACCAGCCTACAACATGGCCACGTCTCGTGGCCATGTCCATGAGTTTTATGGTCCTTTCATACTGCCAGAGCAACCAAAGGCGGTGGATGTATGAGTGCACCTTCTCCAGCCAGCTGGGCTGATGCCAAGCACACAGTGAAGGCAGTTTGTTTGGGTTACCTGCCTACGTGAGACTCCATCCTCAGTTTTGCTACCTGCCCAACACTAGTTGCCAAACACTGACACAAGGCAGACACTCATGAGGGGTTTTGGTTTTTTTTTTTCCCGCAGTCCCACCCTCCCACTCTGTGCTTTTGTTACCAGCAATAGCATTTCATATTAACCACAGAAACCAGATGGCCTCAACATGAAGCCAGAGCACGGTAACCTCTGTTCTTTCCATTTTCAAAACTTTCCCTTGAATCCATTATTCACACAGGTCATTCTCTTGCAAGGTTAAATGAAAACTGCAGCATGCTCTGTACCTGCCAGACAAAATTAGAGCTTTCATTGCACAGACACTCTTCTCTTTCTCCATGGGAAGTCACGAAATTATCACCAAGCTGCTTAAGCATGACAGCAGAGAAGATTTGGAAGAGACATTTAGGAGCAGGAGAGCAAGATGTGTTTACTGGAAGCTCATTCCAATGAGAAGAAGTAAGACAGTTTGCATTGCTGAGTAAAAAGTGCTGATATAACAGTATAGCCAGCAGGTAAAACATTTTCTAGAAAATGCTTGGGGCCAGTGTCATATGGCACACGAGAAGATTCAGTCCAAGAGATTTAAGGACTTTTGGAATACTACTTGACTTAAATATCTTCTCTCTTGTTTAATAGCCAGAGGGCACTGAAGACCACATGTTGACAAAGATGAGAGATCTGGGGGATGCAAAAGGCACTCAACTAGGTGAAAGAGCTCTTCATTTTATACACTTTCTGAGTGCACAGAAGCTTCTCCAACTGCAGAGCTCTACCATAGGTCTCCTTCAAACTCAGTATCTAATACTATGTCTTTCTTCTATCAAGTAGTGCTCAGCCCACTTTTCCACAGACAGACTTTCTCCAAGTCACAGACTCTACAAATGTCAGTAGCGTGCTCTCATTTTGGCCAAGTGCTTAAAAGCAGTGTCCTGGCCCTCCCCATCATGGTCCATGGGCAGAGGAAGTAGTCCTTGTCATGCATGTTTATATGAAAGTGAGTCCTGAATGAAATCTTTGTAATATATTAGTCCTTGCTTCTGCTTTGTGGGCAGTTCCCTCAACTCTCTCCTTCGACTGCAGATCCCAAAAGAGATGCTCTTGGCTACCTTCCCTTTTCCCACCTCTTCAGTGTGAACTTTAAGTGCTAAAGATATTTTCTTACAAAGTGCACAATTTCATGGAGGAACACAGAAGGTCTGAGAAGCTGAAACAGGTCATTTACTACTTATCAGCAAAAATGAGAAAGGAAGCTGGAGTTGATGTTCCTGGATTTCCCAGAGCTGGAGTTTGCTGGATGAATTGCAAGCTCTGAGGTCCATACATCAGCGCTACTCTGGAAACACAGCACAGTTATTTGCACATAGTTTAATGAAGAATTTAATCAGAAATCTTGAACTAATGGCTGGTAATAGCTAAGTGTGAGATGATCAAGATAAAGTGATATGTTATTTGTATTTCTGCAGGACCTACAGAGACTATTCTCTTCTTTCTCTTGGTAGACAAACTTTGTTGGATGGAATTAGTGCAGCAGTGCCAGGTATCAAACAGTCATTATCTTGGGTGGAAGAGGGAGAGGTGAAGAAGCAAATCACCAGTCACCATGCATAGAGCAAGTCCATCAAGTCAGGTTATCACCATTGCTTCCAAGCAGGCTGAATTTGCAAAGGGAAACCCAAGAGCTGAAGCTCAGGCCAATGTAGACACAAGACTCCTGTTCAAATATTTAGGGCATGACCACAGTATATTGGGATTTTGTCTCATATTGGCTGTCCAGAGCCTGGAAACATACCTGGAAGGCAGTAAGAGCTAAGTGTTAGAGTCTGCCTTTCTTTCAGCTTTCCAGGAAACATTAACTTCTGATTTCAGCGTTGCAAGCTCAGGCTGTTATCAGCGTTCAGCTCACTAGGCTAAGAGGTTCTTCCACTATTATAAAAATATTTTGGGGAATGAGAGGAATGTAAGACAGGTCTTCTAGAAGATACAGACACTTCAATAGCTGAATAATTTTCTTTAAGAGCTTGATTGTAGCCCAATCTCCTATTCTCCCACCTGTGATGGGAAGAGTTTGTTCTCTCAGCTCCACTGCATCAGTCAAAAGGCTTTGCAGAGGGGAGGGAAAGGCAGTCCTGGGATCAGTGGCTGCAGCCTGATCCTTCTCCCTGTTACACCAGCACTGTGAAAGCTGAAGTCAACATGTCACTTACTGATGAGGCTACAGGACACATGGGAACAAATTTCAGCTGTGCTGTCCCAGCTGGCACGTACGAAACACTTGATGCGTAAGTGAAACTCAGAGGTTCAATATTTCCTTTTATGTCAGAAGGAGGGAGAACTGATTCCACTGCAAGCCTTGCCCTCTTCAGCCACCACTTTCACCTTCATATATCTACAGGGACACATTTAAAGTCAAATCTGTCCTCCAAGGTCACACTGATGCATATGAAGAAGACCTCCCCTGACAACAGCAGGTGCACAGCAAGGGCTCTCATCTGCATTTCCCTGGCACAGACACTGTCAGGAGAACTGATTAGCACCAGGGTAAGGGACACTGGGACAACTGTGGAATAACAACTATGTTTTTTCACCCTATCAACTTAAGCTTCCATCTCAGACCATATGGACCACCAGGTGTGAAAAGAGAGACAAAAATCTGCCATGGTAATTGTTTCATCCTGTCAGTTGTAGGTAACACAACTATGTGAGCTGAGCCTGAGTTTCTCCAGCTGCAAAATGGAGATGGCGATGTCTCTGTGTGCATTTTAGTTGGAACAGAGGTACCAGCCATTTCCTACAGTCTCACATTGCATCTGGTTCACAGACTGGCTTGCAACGCCACAGCCCAGCTGTTCTTCAACTACTAGCTCCCAACAGCACTTCTGGAATCCTCCTTGGGACAGGAAGGTGGCTCATTTCTTGTTGCCCTCCCTGCTGTAAGCTGGGGTTTATCCAGAGTGCATTTCCACCACCACCATAGCCCAAAATGTGTTGAGCCCTGGCCCTGATATACGATGAGCAGTGGGGCCATGGTGAGGCCTGCCATGGCCAAACTGCTGGTCCCCAAGATGGCTAGGGAATGGCCAGCTGAAACAAGTCCTGCCCAGACCACACGTGGAAGAACTTGACCCTGGGACACACCACAATGAGAGATACCACAAGGCTGGTTTTGCTCCCAGGAGTAACAATCTCCTTGGGCCATCTCTTTATTTTCCATCTCATCCCTTCAATACTTGCAAAACTAGCCATCAGAGTTGCTTGTTGAAACACCACCATTATTTTTATGAGCAATACATCTCTGCAACATCAAACTTTAAATCATTCTGTGTATTGACCAATAGTATAGTGTGTATGCACACAAATAACCAAAGCTTGAGCATAATAAATTTCCCACCAAAGATTTAGTGAATGAAGCTTCAGAGAAATGAGTTAATGCATAATTAATCAAGCTTACTGGAGTAGACTCACTTCTGAAAATTTACAGTTCTTTTGATTATGTTGGCAACGTCCAGACAAATGTTGGAGTAGGAAAAAAACATTAAATTAATTGCAAGTAAATACTCACTTTTCATTTGTTTCATAAATTGATAGACATAGACACATACTCTAAATATTGAGATATAGACACATACTCTAAATATTGGAAAATTAAACTTATATCTAATTTCATTATCAATATTATTGATAAATTTATGCCATCAGGTGCCTCCAGCATAGACACAGAGAGAAGCCCTGGCACCACGATCTCAGGATCCCTCAGCACAGAGGAGGAAGCAAACACCAGCTAAACACACAAACAGATTTCAAACACAATTTCACTGCAGAGATTAAGAGCTAAGAGTAAATCAAGGGGCTGCTGGGCGAGACGTTACCATGCAACAGCAGTTCACATGCTCCTGGGCGAATTACTCTTTTCTCACAAGCTAAAGATATTGCACTGAGACTTACTGGAGTTCATCCTCCTGAGAAGGAAAAGAGGGTTTTTTAGTAGTCTATCCTATATTAAATTGTCAGGTAAAGCAACAAACCTGAAAGGGTAGCTAGAATTCACATGTAATTCTGATTTAAGAAAAAAAAAATCATAGAATCACAGAATGGTTTGGGCTGGAAGGGACCTTAAAGCTCATCCAGTTCCAACCCCCCTGCCATCAGCAGGGACACCTTCCACTAGACCAGGTTGCTCAAAGCCTCATCCAACCTGGCCGAGAACACTTCCAGGGAGGAGCAGCCACAGCTTCTCTGGACAACCTGTTCCAGTTTCTCACAGTGAAGAATTTCTTCCTAATATCTAATCTAAACCTCCCCTCTTTCATCTTAAAGCCATTTCCCCTTGTCCTGTCATTAACTGCCCTTATGAAAAATCCCTCCCCACCTTCCTGGAGCCCCTTCAGGTACTGGGAGGCTGCTAAGATCTCCCAGAGCCTTCTCTTCTCCAGGCTGAACAGCCCCAACTCTCTCAGCCTGTCCTCACAGCAGAGCTGCTCCAGCCCTCAGATCATCCTTGTGGCCTCCTCTGGACTCGTTCTAACAGGTCCATGTCTTGTGTTGGGGGCTCCAGAACTGGACACAGCACTCCAGGTGGGGCCTTACAAGAGCAGAGCAGAGGGGCAGAATCCCCTCCCTCGCCCTGCTGCCCACGCTGCTCTGGGTGCAGCCCAGGACACGGTTATTGGCCTCTGGGCTGCAAGTGCACGTTGCCGGCTCATGTTGAGCTTCTCGTCCACCACCACTCCCAAGTCCTTCTCTTCAGAGCTGGCCTCAAGCCACTCATCACCCAGCCTGTGCTTGTGCTTGGGGTTGCCATGACCCAGGTGCAGGACCTTGCATTTGGCCTTGTTGAACTTCATGAGGTTTGCCCAGTCCCACCTCCCAAGCCTGTCCAGGTCCCTCTGGATGGCATCCCGTCCCTCCAGCGTGTCACCCACACCACTCAGCTTGGTGTCGTCAGCAAACTTGCTGAGGGTGCACTCCATCCCCCTGTCCATGTCACTGAAAAAGATGTTAAAGAGTACCGGACCCAAGACTGACCCTTGAGGGACACCACTCGTCACCAGTTTCCACTCGGACTTCGAGCTGTTGTTATATATATATATATATATATAAATGTTTCAAAGCATGAAGGCAATTAACTTTTTTCTCAACCAGCACAAAAAGATGTGAATCTCTTGGGAGTTTTAAGTGGAGAGAAGATTTTTTTCTGGAGATGGGCAATGGCCAAACACTGGTTCCCAACATAAGCCCAGTGACCTGTGTGTAACTCCCACAGTCATTACCGGTCACAATTTCATCAAGAGGTTCCTTCTGTCTCTTACAAAAAATCAAGAGGTGACATTTGGTCAGACCTTTCCTGGCAGTGTCTGTGGCCGTTTTGTGGCCCAACCACTTGGTAGAAGCATGGGAATGACAGAATAATTGAGGTTAGAAGGGATTTCTGGAGATATCTGTTCCAAGTGCCTGCTCAGGGCAAAGTCAGCTTGGAGCAGGTTGCTGAGGGCATTATTCTAGTTGAGTTTTTAATGTCCCCAAGGACTGAAATCCATTCCTGTTTCAATATTTGATCCCCCTCATGGTGAAAAAATTTCCCTAACAGGAAATCAGAATTTTCCTCATTGAAGCTTGTGTCCAGAGGAAGCAACTTGGAAGCCTGAGTTAAGCATCATGTTGCTGGAGATCACCTCAGTGCTGAGGAGCATCGACACAACCCCAGTTGGGTTTGTGCTCCAGTTTGGGGTGAGAGAAGGGTCTTGCAGGCTCACGCCAGCGTCCCTCCCACTTCTCCCTCAGGGCTTCTCGGCCCTTTCTGCTGATCGTAGCAAGCTGTTGTGTGGTCTGCACAGGGAGGTTGCAGTCTGCCAACACTTTGGTCTTTTCAGCTGGTTTAATTATTCTCTCATAATAACTCTTCCCCTTTTTCTATGAAGAACAGATGATCAACACGGATTGCATGGCGTTTCCAAAGCTGCTGTGGATATCGAGGGAGCGCTCTTCAGCCACCTTCCCCCACCTCCCCCGAGATCTGCAGGGGCTGAGCTGCTCGACTGATTCCGGAGTCTTAACTTCAAGAATGACAGTGTTGCCAATACTGATATTAAATTAAATGCTTTCCATGTTGGGGCACAAGTAACAATAGTCAATATTTTGGTGAGGCTGAATTACAGGCAGCAGTTGCAACAGCTGCCTTCAGTTTTGGCTCCAACACCCTGCTCCCCAGTGAGGTACAACACACCATTTGATGAATTCCACACTCTGTTCTTCAGTTACACTTTATTAAAAGATGGATTAAAACATTGGCACAACAGTGGCCAGAGGAATATTTTTCCAGCAACATCATCTCAGAAAGCCTTGGAGACAAAGAGTTGTGTCTAAATTGGGACACCATTCATACACGGTTTGAACTGGTGTTCAGAAAGCAAATGCTCACTGTTAAAGGAGTATTTTAAAAAAAAAATCTATGTCCTCTGTAGGCTCAATATTGGCACACATCATTACAGATATGGTAAAGTCTGAGAAGCACCTTTTGAGCTTTGAAATCAAAGTGTAGAGACCAGCAAGACTGGGAAAAACACTGACTGCAAACAGCTGGGAGACATCATATGTGAGCAGCAAGATCTGCACCAGGTTCAGCAAATTACTCCTCCCACTGCACTGCCTGGATGCAGAATTTAATGCAAGTTTTGCAGGAGTTGAGTGGCCCTTCCAAGAGACATACTTTACCTGTCCCACACATCTGAATCCTGTATCCCATTTCATGACCCCCCCCCCCCCCCCCCCCCCCCAGGTCATGGTTTTTACATAAAAAGTGAGACTGTGACTATGATCCAGGCTTTAACATCATGGAAAAATCATCATGATTGAGTTAGTTCCACGCAATGCCATGACGAGTTATAATTCAGGAGGAGACAGGGAAATGGTGGGAGCCGAAACCAACACAAGCCAAGAGGCAGCAACAAACCCTTGTTTGAGCTGAAATTCTCCTTATTCACCCCATCACTTTTCCTGCAGAGCATGCAAAATTGTTCAGGAGATCTTAGCCAAAGCATTTGGTGTGATGAGGGGCAGAGACCGAGCCTTTGGAGCTGTGGATTTGATCTCTGCTGCATTGGTGAAGCCCAAATTCAGCTGTCTAGCTTGTGTGCCAAGCCAATAATTTGTCCACTATCAAAGAGATGAGTGCACTCACCAGTCCCAATCAGCCCAACATTTCCCTGCAGCTGTGATGCTCATCCTTTGGAGCACTCCAACAGAGGGATGGGAGATGCCTTCCTGCACACAGCACTAGCTATCATGGGCATCAACTCCTTCCTTTTACAAGGGAGCCCCGCATCTCCAGTGCTGTGAACCATACAGCCAGGGTCAGAGACTGAAGGGTTAAACATTAACCCAAGTATACACCAGTTTTCAAATTAACTAGCCAGTGTGAAAAGGAACTTGAGCTCCTACAGGCTTTTAAAATATTCCCCATGCAGCTTATCCACCGACGCTGCTGGAGGACCGCACGCAGCCGCTGCAATGTGCCGGCCGTTGTGCTGTGGCCAGACCTCCTGGAGAACATTTGCTGTTTCTTTTCTCTTTGGTACCACTCCCAGCTTCACCCTGAGGAAAAATGCCTACAAAGAATATTTGTCAAAGCTGGGGGGCTGCTGCTCGCTGGCAGGCAGCAGGCATGTGCTGTGGTGGGCCACAGAAGCCGTGGGCACTAATAAGGTGACAGTGTCAATAAGAGGGTTCACAAAACTCTGTGCATGCTTCAGGGATGGGCGGGGGAAGAGCACCCGTGGAAGATTTGTTTCAGATGTTCCTTTTCAAGACTCACTCCTTTATCCATGAACCCCCTTGGAGGAGCCTTTGCCAACCCACTGCCCCCACTATGAAGCAAGGAGCCAAGGCATCACCTCGGCACTTCTTGCCCTCCCCACTCGTACTTTCCATTTTCATCACTAACATATGCAGACATGTGCTAACACCCTGTCCTTTGGGGAGCTGGCCTGGATTTTCCAAAGCCTATCCTCAACCAGAGCACATCAGAAACCACTGGCAGATATGTGGAGGAGTGGGAGGGGAAACTATTTTGCATTTCATCTGCCTTTGTGCTTTTGCATTTGCTGTAAAGGCATATGAGCCGAGTCCAGTCCCATTGAGATGCTCCTTCTTAATGTGAGATTAAAAATATTTTATTTATTTTTAACTGTACTTGGTTCCATACAGGCTCTCAACCCCCCACAACAGCCCTGTTCCAGCATTTCTTTGAAAACTAGCTGGCACACCAGGGATCCTTGTTCTGAAGCAGCACATGTTGTGTCCCAAAGCTGGATTGACAAAATGATGCTATCTTCAGAAGCAGCAAGTAAATATTTTCTCCAAATGGGTACCACAGGAGTGCATTCCACATTCCCTCCCCAAACTAGACAGATGTGCATACAGCTGCTTCCATAGATCCGTACCAACCTTCACAAAAGGCAGATTTCTGAGAGCTACTGTTGAAGACAAGCCAGCTTGAATACAACTGAGATAAATGATGATAACAGCACTAACAGCTTCCACAAGACTGATCCCATCCTAAACAAGCCAACCTTGCATCGTGTGTATCTCGGCTCTGCTAACCCTGCTCTTGCCAACGGCTCCGTTTGCTGAAATTACAGTCTGCTGGAGTCCAAGCCCCTTCCCCGTGAGCAGCAAGAGGGCACAGACATCCCTCCCACCTGAAACAACTCCTCTTTCCTACAGATGCACCCAGCCCAGACTTCCAGATGTGTCAAGCAGACCTCAATCACATGGGCTTCCTGTGATGGGAACAAGGGCTTTTCATTACTGTACGAGGAGAGAAGTAATTTGCTTTGCTTGCAGCTTCAGCTAAATTGGGCCACACATGCAGAAGTTTGGGGTTTACATTAGCATAACTCCACTGGCTTTTGCCAGACCATAACAGATGTCCCCCATGTCTATGGCAGGTTGAGTTCAAGTCGAGCCCCAAAATAGCACAGATCTCTAGCAGTCAGAAGAGAAAAGTTAATTCTTCCAGCCCATTTACCATATGTTCTATTTTGGTGTGTAGCATCTTGCAGTAGAGGAAAAAAAAAAATCTTATATGCTGACATAAGCATTCATTATAAATATTTCAAGTCTGTCAGTCAACCCACTTTTATCTCACCACTTAAGGGAGCCCTCATCCACAGAGAGGACCTCACTCAGAGTTTGACATGAGTGCAGGACTGACCGTGAGAAAACACCTACAAGCATCCACACCTTAATGCAACCTTTTCTTGGAGACTGGAGTATTTGCTGTTTAAAGGTGCAACCACAGGCTTTCCAAAGAGGGGGAAACTCCAGGAAAGACCAGTTCCAACCCATGATACAGGAGTTGGTATTTCGTCCTGCGAGGTGGCTCAGTTTCTATCACACTGTCGACATGTCCCTCACATCACAGCTGTGTGTGTTACTGGAGACCAGAGCGTTGTTTTCCAGAGGAAGATGTCCTGCCACAGTGTTCTATTGCTCCTATCCAGCCACAGTGATATTTCTCTAGTTTGAAGGTTTTAGAGGGTTTCTTTCCCTCCATTTCAGTTTGCCCTAATTTATCCACACAGGAGAGAGACCTGACCTCTGCAGGAATTTGCTTTCATACCAGGAAGCACACTGGGGCATCCCAGCCCTTCAAAAGCCAGCTCTTCCCTGGTATCTGCAGTTTGCAGCATTGACAGCACTGCAAAGTGACACAGCTGGAAAATGAAATGGTGACACTCACATCAAGGAAAGGTGAAGTCTCCAAACACAGGTATCCAAAATCAATAGCAGCAGAACCATTTTATGTGCAGAAGACTTCCTTCAGGCAGGCAGCAAGTAAATGATGGGCACATTCATTTCCTAGATCTATCCAGGCCCAGTCTTAAGCTTCACAAATCACTGCACAGCAGCGGAGCAGAGCCCAGAAGCATCTCTTTGGCTGGTAGTGATGCTGGAAAGATGCAACACTTTACATTGTCATAAATCTCAGATCATCACAGCTCGTGCTCACCACACACCAGGGGAACATGCATGGGCAACTACCACAGCTCAGCTATGGCTTAGCTAACTAAATTTTTTCCCCATTGGCCATTCACAGGCACACAGTTTTCAAATGCAGCTGCAATTCAGAAGGTCTGTGGAAAGCCAAAGGAAGCAGCCTTGATCCAGTAGAAGCTGTCACTGGGATACTGCCTCCAACTCAAATAGCTGCTGTAGAGAAAAGCTTAAAAATTAAAGATTTGATATGTAATAAATAATTTTAAAGTATTTCACCTAATAAAGAAGATACTTCCTCACTTAATAGCAGCTATCTTACCTCCAAAAAGTTTGGTGATTTATAGCTTGTGTAAAGCTAAATCAAGTAAGTCCTTTCTCTCACATTTTACTGTTTCTGTTTTAACCACTTAGTGTTGTCCTCCATGACAGCACCTGGCACAACAGACAAATACTCTTTTACGTTTGCAGTGATGCCAAGCTCTCTGAGGCAAGGACAGGACAGATCCCTGTCTGAGCCCAGGAGAGGTACACACCATGCAGCAGATACACATCACCCTGAGAAACCTATGGTCCTTCCCCACCAGCTCCTCTCTCCCACCTTTCTGGCCCCACCATGGCTCTCCCACTTTCTAGCAGCAAGACAACCTCAGTCTCCAGCCAGGCTCCTCCACAGCAGCCATTTCCCTGACATTACCAAATGTGACTCTCCATCAGCATTTCTGGCCACTCTGCAAGTGGCCAGATCTCTAAGCTTCCACTAACAAACTCCTTATTCCAAGTGCAAGAGACGTTAAAGGGATCTTCACCGCAGACTGTAGCCTTCAACTGCATTCCCCACACAAGCAGCCCAGTGCACTGCCCTGAACTGGGACCAGCACTCAGTCTGACCACATCCCAAACACACCACACAAGACCCAAACCCTCTCACTCCTCCCAGACACCTGCCTGTTATGGAAACAGCATCCATCAACCTGGGAGAAGAGCTTCTCCTCATCCAGGGGTGTTGTGCCTTCCCCAAAAAGGGTCATTCTCACCAAACAGGAGGTGGCACACAAAACTGGGAAAAAATGAAGTGTTTTCTCTGGCAACAGGAGAAGTGAGCAGGAGTCCTCCACTGTGCCTGCCCCTATGCTGATTGCAGTCACAGCAACAAGGGTCCCAGGCTGTAATGAGTATCCCCCAGTGAGATAAGGTAAATTCATGCCACAGCCTTCCAACTGAATAGCTGTAAATACAATCAGGGCTGGATTTCAGCCAAGGTTGTGTTCAGCTGACAATGATTCACAATTAGAAACGAGGCATGGTTTTGTTTTAAATGGTGGCACTGCATCCTCAGGGTTGCAGGGGATTTTCTGTCATCAGTAGCACTATTTAAACCAAGATTGGATGTCATACACAACAATAGAAATGATGTTCAACTAGTCAATCACTTTTGGGGTATATAAACCACTACCTCACATACTAAAGGCTTATGCAAAGGACTCTCATGTGATAAGAGCAGAATCTTATTTTTAAGGGTACCTTTCTAGTCCACATAACTAAACATCAGAAGATGCTAGATAGCAAGTTGCATAAATGATTCATCAACCCTCTGGCTCACCAAGAGATTTCAGCTGTGGCACACATCTCAGTGCACTGCTAATGCTACCATCCTGGCTTTGGGCTCACCTGCACTTTTGACACCAGCCCAGTGGGACTCTGTGAGCTGTAGTGGAGAAAGCAGAGAGCTTTTCACACCCACATCAATAGACCCTGGCTGCTCCCATCTCTTCTTCTCAAAGGACCTTGTGCTACTTGCAGGAGGAGAAAGGAGCCTCCACCACTATGGGTAAGGGATGGGGTAGTACTACTAAGAGATCATGGGAATGGACCTGATGCTGCGTCCCAAAGCTCCAGATTGGGGTTTATATCACGGGGAGAAGAGGGAGGGAGGAACAGGGTAAGCCACATAGCCCCACTAGGTCCAAAGTGCTTGCATGTGTCTCCACCACATTACTAATTTTGGCTTGCAATTCCAATCAAAAAAAAAGCAAACAAATAAATTATTCAATTGCTTCTGCAAATCCCATGGCCCTCTCTGGAAACATGCACACAAGTAGTTATAACCCAGTCACCAACATCTGCTCTAGCCACTGATCCCCTCAACCTTGCAAAGGTCCTGCAGACGTCAGCACCCCTTTGCACCAGGACCACATCCCAGCCCCTCCTGCACCACCACTGGCATTTCAGGCTGGGACCTTCCCAAGGCCAGGGAAGGTGTTCAGAGTATCCCAGAGGCAGAGCACGTCCTCATCACTTCTTCCTCAGGGGTAAGCAAGGACCAAAGCCAGAGATGCTGGAGAAGGCAGAGGCCCCAGCTTGGCCCTGGTCCCAGCTGAAGACATGATGTAGCAAGCACATATCTATCTGGAAGAGGTCAGTCAAGTGCCTCCCACTTAATATTTAAAAGCTGTTTCTCTTTTCAGGCTCAGGTCTCTGGAGCGTTCATGGCTCACAGCACACCAGACCACATTCACATTTTTCAGATGTGTATAAATGTTAAAAATAACCCATCAAGTTTCTGTTCAAACAGGGATGAGATCAAGCCTCCGAATAGCCCATTGTGACTCCATGTCAATTTGTGGTGATCCTTCAGGGAGAAGGGAAAGGCAGGGGGAAGAGGGAAAGGTATTTTATAATGGAAAAAGTGATGAAACCACCCATCCCCCTCCTCACCACTCAGCACATCGCTGCAAGATCTTCTGGCCAGCTGAAGAGCTGCGTTGCAGGAACGGGTCCATAAAAGACTTGAGGAAATTCCCATCATTGCTGAGCAAGGGCAGCTGGTCACAAAAGGCAAAGTGTTACCAGGCTACACGTCTCGAGAGATGGGACCTGATTGATTCCTGTTGCAGAGCGACCTTTCAGGGGGCTCTTGCACAATCTCTCTCCTTTAGCTGATTAAGCAGGAATGCATTTTGCAGTAGGAGAGCTATGCTTGTAGTTCTGGGGGGAGGGGGGAAATAAAAAGGAGGGGGAAAGATGAAGAAGATGTTCCTATTGCTTGAAGAGACACTAGGGAAGGGTGTTAAGATCATGGTTCTACCTGTGCACCACTGCTGTCCACATCAGGGCTTTGGAAACACAAGAGGGTGGATTAGACAGACACAAAACTGCAATGGGAGTCAGAGAAAGCTGCAGCTGCCTCAAGAAGGTGGTACCTGGGCACCCCACTCTGGGTCTGGGTGGCAGCTGGGGCTCTTGGCCACCCCATGGGACAGAAAAAGGTGGCAGCTGCTCAGAGACCCACCTGCAAGGTTACTGATCCTGCATTTTCAGGAGTCACATTTTGCTGTGTTCTTTGGAGGGAAATAGCTGTTGTCCTCCTGCTACGAAGCAGTTTTTTGAAGTTGAAAGGAGTTCAAGAACTGTGTTTTCTGGTTGGGCTGGGAAAGATTTTTCAGGGGAGCTCACCTTTCATGGTTTCCATACCACTGTTTGTTCAATAAATCTCATTGCCAGCTGGATCAGGCTTTAAGGTACCAGACAAAAAAAGCCTGGATGCATTTCTGCAGTGGAAGCCTGACTCCAGGGCAATGTGAGAACAGGGAGAAAGGGAAGGGCAATGCTGGAAGAACTCATGCAAACAACGGGAAGAGCATGGAGATGCATTTCTGGTTATCACCCCATGCTCATATCAGCACAGCCTGCTCCAGAACCCCTTCATGACCCAATGCTCTTCGCTCTATATTGCAAATCCCACCAGATCAGAATGTGGCTGATGGCCTTGGACCACGTACAAGGGCATGGTGCTCACAGCAGCACCGGCGGCTGCCTGTCAGCATGATGGATCGAGCGAGTCAGCAGGATCAACGGCAGCCAAGTTCGTGCGTGCGACAGAAAATGCTCAGAGCAGGGGCCAAGGCAAGACCATCCGAGTGTCTCAGAAGCTGGCCTCAGAGAAATAACCCCATGGACCCACCAAGCTGCACAGCCATCGAGTACTTGTTTGTTTAATTGGGGTATATTGCTCTGCTTGCCAAGAGAAAGCTTAGAGGGTGGGGTTTTTTTGTATTGGCTGGGAAGAAGGAGAATTTGTGGAGGATACAGAAAGAGAAAGGAAGTTTTGTGGTTTGGTTTTCTTAGGATTTTTTTTCTCCTTGAATTTATTTTTCTTTGATTTTGGTGAGATAAATTTCCCCTCATCCCCCAGCCCCAGATGGACAAGGAGGGAGCAAAGGACAACAGACACAGGGAAAAAGGAACTCATGACAAGAGAGACAGGGGCAGGTCAGGCCCGAACTTCTTAGAAGAACAAAAATGCCCATTGGTCTGGTAGGCCAGAAATAAATTATCCTCCTCTCCCCATCAACACGTCCCTCCTCAGCAAACCCTTCCCCATAATGTGACAGCTTGGAAAGAGGTCAGTCATTGCCTCACCAGCCCTCAGCAGCACTGCAGCAGCACATGGGGCTGGAGGCAGCGAGCAGGGAGAGGGCAAAGCACAGCTCTGCCTTACGCCTGCCCCCCCCAGCCTGGGCTCCATCCCCTCTGCAGCGTGCTCAAGCTGCTGTCACAAGGCATGGACCACAGATGTCCCAGAGGGGCATGGGGACATGGGCAACACATGTGGCTCAAGTTTGCACGTCAGCTTCTGCCAGCAGCAGCATTTGGGGCTTGGACAAGGGAAGGGGGAGGATGGGTGCACAGATCCATCCTTTCTTCACTGAAAGGGTTGTCAAGCATGGGAACAGGCTGCCCAGGGCAGTGGTGGAGTCACCATCCCTGGAGGTATTTAAAGGACGTGTAGATGTGGTACTTGGGGACATGGTTTAGTGGTGAACTTGGCAATGCCAGGTTTATGGTTGGACTAGATGATTGTAATGGTCTTTTCCAACCAAACTATTCTATGATTCTATGATCAGCTGAACCCTATGAGTCCCCTCCAATTCTCTGAGGCAAATGGCTCAACCTCCAGGTTTCCTCTTCCCTTCCCAGCTCTGACCCATTTTCATCTCTTCTTCCTCACTTCTCTGCTGGGTGGGAGACTGGAGTGCATGGAGGAGAGGACAGAGGGGAAGGGAAGAATCACTTGAGCTAAAAATATTTGCACACTAACATGGGTACACACACAGACACACATATGCAGGCTCTGTGCAGCATTAGCTCGTGGTAGGTCCCACTGCTGGGGCCAAGCACTTGCCGCTCTGCAGTTCCTTCTGCAGCGGAGGGACTGGCTGGGACCTTTTCTGTCACCTCTAATGCTGATACAGGTGGCAACTGCTGGGTATGGCAATTGTATGGGAGCAGCCAGAGCCAGTGACAATATCACCTCTGTCCTGGCACCTGAAAAGACATGCCATCATCTTTCCCATCAAATCTATCTGCAGGAAAAGGGTCAAATGGGACCTTCCAGCTCAGCATGTTTCCATGTGCTAGTGATGACCTCTGTGAGCCCCAACATGCAACTGCAGCACCCAGGTTTCCGAGCATCCTCCTGTCTAAGTGCTAAGGACTGTGTGGTGACAAGGTCAGAGAAGGTCAGATGCATCAAACCCTCTGCAACTGGATAAGATTTCTTCCTACCTTGCTCTCTTCCAGGCCTGGATCCTAGAGCTCTGACACTGTCCCTGCATCCATTTCTCCCGCCTCAGACCCCACTGAGGTTTGAATGCCAGGTTCTTCACCTCCTTCCCTTTGTGCTCCATCCTGCACCCCTTCTTGCCTGTAAAGCTGCCATCTCTCTTTCCTCTCTCACCTGATCTCCAGCTACAATCACTGCCAGGGTTGCTGTCCTCCAGTTTCCACCCCAGAGTTGCTCCAATCTAGCTCTCACCCTGCAGTCTCCACTCCAGGTACAATTCCCTGCCTTGCCAAATCTCAGGACCAGTTTTCCAGCTGCGTCCTCCCAGTCACTTTGAAACAGCCAGCTGTGCTCTTCATTGTCAAGTCTTTCCTTCCTTGGCCTCATGACTTGGATCTCTCCCCAGTTTTTTTGCCAACTTCTTATTCACTCCTTGTGCTCCCCAGAATTACACTGTGAGCAGTGTCAGCTCCTTTCTGAGACTGTCCCTTACCCAGATGCCTACAAAAAGGCATGAATAAGGCTAGTCATGTGCTAAGGTCTCTGGCCATTCAGTACTTTCTCATTATTTCATTGCACTCCTCACTCTGTCTGTCATCATCTGAGGGCTCTTGTCTTGAGCTATGATGGGGCTGCTTTCTGGCACACAAATATCCTTTCATTTGGAGCAGCCCGTGACGGGGCCTCTTCAGCATGAGAAAAATTGGATATAAATAGCGCACAATACACCTCACCCCTGTGATCACTGCAGGGGCACAATTAGTGAACAAGCCCATGGTACACAAAGGTGCATTCAGATTGTGAATATCACAAGCATTTTGAAAAATGTTCTGTGTTGTCCTAGCACCATAGACATGATGGGTGGGATTTACTTTCTCAGGCTCTTTCCAACAGCACTGTCCATGCCCCTCCAAACATCCACCAGCTTGTAAGGATGCTCTTGGTTGCTACTGGAAAGGAAAATTTGGATCCATCAGTGGATTAAACAGTAATTTTTATGGATGTGGAGCAATTAATGTTGATTAAGAGAATCAGATACAGAAAAAAATATCAAGGTGCATCAACTGTTCCTCTCCCCAGTGACAGCATATTTGGCATTTGTTTTCCCTACCCTGTGGCCGTCTACAGAGGAGGCAGAACAGACCCTCTTTCCTAAAACAGCTGAACCACCATGCACAAAACTTATCAGAGTCAGGATCAGAGCAAGTGCAAATTATTGCACATTGCAAAATATTTAACATTTTATTGTAGGGAGAGGGGTCAGCCTCCCATTGCTTGATGAACCATCAAGTACACCCTGCCAGCAGCTGGAAAGCTAATTACAGCCCCACGCCTACCCCATGGGACCTCATTCCTTTTCCCAGAAATGGGGGAGAGGTCTCTGCTCATACCAGTCTCCCCATGTAGGAATTGGGCTTGGTTTGTTTTCATGTTCTACATATACACAAACAGAGAGCTAAGACCTGGGAGTCCATCTGCAAAAAAAAATTTGAAACAGTCAATATGTATAAATTCCACTAAAATTTCAGTAAAAGTTGGTTCTGTCTCTTTGTTAGCTTCTTCCCAAATCTATTTTTAATGGATTTTTTCCTATTTTTAAAATCACGTTCTCTAGGACAAACCTAAGGAGGGGGAGTCCCAGTTACACAGGTTTAAGTGGTACCTGAGGAGCACATTATTTATCAGGTGCTGGAGACATAGGCAAGAAAAAAGTAGGGTTTGGAGAAAAAAGTTTTGAGATTTGAGGGTGGAAGGGAATCTATGAATCTCTTCTGAGGAATCTGAAACCCATAGCTCAGGAAAAGACCAAATGATGTGGGTAGGGTTCCTTCAGAGGTCCTCACCTTGACAAAAATGTGGCAGGTTTCTACAGAATGATAATTGCTGTCCTTTTTCAGCCCCGACAACCTCTCCAGGCCCCTCAACTGCTGCCTCCTGGCACTGTGCCTTGTTGTAAGTGCACACATCCCAGTTCACATGCTCTCCACTGCAAAATTTCCACCACTCTGACATACAAACACCTTGACAGCAGGCCACAGTGTGCAGGGAACCACAAATATCAGCATTGCAGATTAAGGAAAATGGTGTGCCCAGATGTGCAAGTATCCTAATTCCTGCAATAAGGCTCACTGAGTCTGATCCCAGTGCCTCAGTGCAAGGGGTTTGACTGTCAAACAGGGCAGATCCTACCACTCTGAAGGGCAATCAGAGGCAAAGGCAACAATGGGTATTGCAATATGGCAGACAAAATATGCAGCCTCAGTTAAAAATTAAGAATTCTCCTCCCTGAGAACAAGACAAGAGCGCTGCTCCTCTTCTTAGATACTATTTGTGGATGGCAGAGATCATGGTTCTTCCCACTGGGACCAGCCCCAAGCAAGCTGGTGGCTCCAGGGAGAGGCCACAGCACTTCTGCAGACAAGTGAGTCCAACACAGTCATTGCCTCTTCATCACCACTGCCAAAGATCTCACCATGCAACCTGCAGAGCACAACAGGTACGTAAGGGGAGAGGGGATCTTCTCTGATCCCTAGAGTACATCCATGTCTGATGGAGAGCAGGAACAAGCAGGACCTCCCAGCAGGGTCCCAACATATCTGTTTTCTCCTCTGTTGTGCTTAGGACAAAGACTAAAGATCCTGGAATTTCAGGTGGGGATCAGCAAAGTGCTGTTTAGTATAACCACTTTTCAATACCATCTCCCTGAAAAATACCAGTACACTGCATCACTACACAGGGTTTTATTTGCATTAGGTGACTAATCCTGAACCCACCACACAGCAGGGATTTTTAATGTTAATTGTTCTGCCTCAAAAGTATGAGATTGAATTTCTGCACCTCTGTTTCTCTGAATGTTGCCCATGCTTGGATGCAGAGAGGCCTTTTCCCTTATGCATTATGCAACCTTACAGCCTGCAGTGGATGCCATCAGAGCAGGTTAAAAGGAAGCTCAGCCCTGCTTTGCCAGGTCTGTGCTTCAGGAATTAGAAATTGTTTACCATTGGCCATAATGGTAAACAATTTGGTTTTACACCAACCCCAAAAGCTCAGATAGAAGCTACTGATAAAATATTCTGTTAGCACTCCAGGCAGCTTTCTTTGATGGCCCAGCTGTGAGAACATTTGCAAATGTTATACATTGCATGCCTATTAGAAATAGAAGTGTTTGCTGCATTTTCAAAGAGCTGGCTTAACAATATGGGTGTTACATGGAGAGATACCAATGTCACACTATTACTGCATCATTATTTAAGATTTTTGAGCACATCCAGTTAAAAGAGTAAGCACTGTTCATCCAAGTGTATGAAGGTGATGAAATCCTACTCATATCACCCATTTCAAGAGCCTAGGACCAGGATACTATTGGATCCACTGGCAACATATGACTCTTACATTTCCTCCCACTCTCACACTGAGAACACTCCACTGTGTTTGCTGGGAAAACAGGCTTCAAGAAAAAAAGAATCCACCATTTCCTTGGTTGTTTGCTCTGGTGGCTAATCACTCTACCGTGACAAATGTGAAGTTTAATTCCGGCTTGTATCTGTCTGCCATCAGCTGCAGGTCCTTCCTCTGCCCTTCCTGCAAGGTACCTGGAGATTTCTCTCCAGGGAGATGCTGCTAGAGGATAATCATGTCACCTCACCATCTCCTTTCTGTGAAAAAAAAAAGGGTTACAGCTTTCTAAGCCTCATTGTGCAAAGGATGTTTTCCAGTCCTCAAGTCACTTCTCTGCCTCCTTTCTTAGGCATCAATGGCCCGATCTAGCTCTACAGGGCAGCGAAAAAGGAGCTGTGGTTTCTACTCCACAGCCTGGTCCAGCCCTTCCGTGCTGCAAGGCAATCTCTGTCACCATCCCTACCTCCTGCAGCATGACTGCAGTGTCTCCAGGAGGTGACAATCTTTTAGCACGAGTGACCTCTGCTTCCCTCTGGATCTGTAACAAGGTGTTCAAGTGCACACTGTGTGAACAGGCCTGGTTTGACAAAGAACCCAGGTCACTATTACCTTAACTACCTCTTGTCTAGTCCCACATTCCTTTCTCAAACCAAAAAGATGCTTTGAATGTCACAGACCAGATGGATTAAGGCATCAGAGTTACAGCTTTAAAAACACGTCCAGAAGAGATTCCCATGCCATTGATTTCTTCATTCTATTTTCCTTTGGTACTGCCATTCATCAGCTCTCTTTCTCTCACAGCCTCAGATCTTTCCCACAATAAGAGAATAAGGAAGAGGTGAAGGAGGGCTGGGTGAGAAATGTTTGGGATACACACCATCCACCTGTGTGGTAGATCTCCTGAGATCCAGATCTGTCCCTGCTGCTAGCTCTAGGATGTAAAGTTTTAAAGGCAATAGGTGCCTCACAACCCCTAACTCCAATCAAAATTGGGTCTCTAGCAAGGTAGGAGATAGGTAATGCTTGGTCATTGAAGCCTCTGGAATCAGCTCCTATGGGTATCCATCCCTCCAAGAGGGATGACCATCCCTTCAAGTATGATGGATGTCCTCCTTTCCATCCATCTATGATGGCTGTCCATCCATGACATGTATCCATGATGGATGCAGATGACCTATACACACACAACAGCACAAAAGACCTGGGACACCACATAGTCACTGGGGTGCTAGGAGCTGGTGGGCTGGTGCAACCACGGCCAAGCAGCCGCCGGCGCTACCGCAGCTCTCCTGCCACACTCCTCTGTGCGCACAGGCACGCTCTGTTGGAGGTGCCAGAGTGTCCTTTCAGCCCTTCTGCTTCAAAGCAGAGGGATGTTTTTCTGCAAGACTGCCACGGGGATTTTTTAAACAGGCTTCCCATTCATACAGAGGTCAATTAACGTAGGCACCTTTGGTGGTATTTTCAGAAGCCCCCAGATACCAGAGGGCTTTGAAACGCTGCCTGCAATCACAGAGCTGGGCTCTGTGAATACCTGGACCCACACAGCAGCACTGAAGGCCAACTAGCCCCAGGTTTTGACAAACACTCATTTTGCTCTACACTGCACATACCATACCACCACCCCGCAAGAAAGAAGGGTTGGTGTAATTAGGGTCACCTAATTTGCAGGTTGCTGTATTATCCATGCCCAGAAGCTCCAGGCTGTTTTCTTCTCACAGCCGTGGTGATGAAAAAGCAACACTGTGCAAGAGAGTGGTGGTGGCTGCAGGAGACAAGGAGATACTGTGATGTTAAACCTATTTTTTTCTCACAGCCCAACCCCATTCCTCTGTCCTTTGAAACATCCTTGCTCTGAGTGCCAAAGAGATAGCATCAAAAAAAACAACTGTTGCTTGAATCTCACAGAGAAAAAGGCCAAACCTCCCTTGCCCTCTGTACAAGTTTACATAGTGGAAGGAAAAAAAGAAACCCAAAACATCACTTGACTTGGCAGGTCTGTTCCTGGGAATCCAGAAGGATGTTTGACCTTCTCCAGGCAAGCACGGCAGCCACCCTGCGCTTCCAGAGAAAACCTCTGCAGTTCGGGGAAGTTCGGGGAGGGATTCAGAGAAGGCACTAAGCTCTCTTGACTAGGAATCAGGAGGACAGTCTTCAAAACAGTTCCTTCCAGAGAAGCCTGGATGGAGAGAAAAGAACGAAAATACTTTTCCCACACTGAGACTAACCCCAGCTATTGGTGTTTCTGGATAATAACAGTTTTAGGCAAAATTCTTGGTTGGGTTTTGTCAGGAAAAGAAGGAAGAGCAGCAAAAACATTAACACTTCCCTCTCTAAGAAGCAGACCAAACAGTCCCCAGCACAGATGAGATTTGTGTTTCCTCTTGCAGTACTGAGCCCTTGGAATATGCTCCCTACACAGATTTGGTACCAGCCATCAGGATGTTGAATGAAAGGGACATTTAGAGTGAGCTTAGACATGGGACAAATGATGCTAATGATAAATCCATCCCCAGACACTGGATGGACATGGATGTCCAGAGCTAAAATAAACAAATGGTTCAGGCAAGCTGGCAGGCTTGTTTAGATTCTGCTTGGGATAAATCTCAGTGCCCTTTGATCCCGTGATGTTTTTGGCGCCTGTGTTGCTGTCTAGCAGCAGGGTATATTTTTCTATCCCGAGGAGCAAGTGGATGCAGCTGCCTATAGCTGATTTATAGTAGGAAGTGATTCACAGGAAATCAAAGCTTCTCACACAGTAAAAATTGCTGTCTTTCCACCTCCACCATCAGTGCAATGATTAGAGCTCTGGGGACTTTGCTTGGAAAGATCAGCAAAGTGTTTTGTGCTTAGCATAAATCACTTTCTGCCACGACTCACAAAGGATGCTCACAGTGGGCTGCACCTGCCTGTACATCCTGATGCACAGGCATTGACACCATTTGCATTCAGTCCCGTTCCAGAGATTTGAAATTCACATTTCTGTCCTCACTGCAGCAATGCAAGGCAAGTTCTGGATTTAGATTTCCTCTATTAATTGTGTTGTTGCTTGGGATTTCAGTCTCCCACACAACTTGTAGCTCAGAACGGGTGTGAGTGCTGTGAGGGGATTGTCCCTGGCCATATAATCCCACAAGCTATGCCAGGCAATACCCTGTTTTGCCAAATGTCTGAAGCATGTAGCAAAATGAGGGCTACACTCAGGAGTACAAGACCCTACCAAAATATGCTTATCACTAGTAATGGCTCTGGATTACCAGACATGTGATTTAAGATCTGGTTACTGCTTTCAGTAACTGATAACTACTCACATCAGCCTCAGAAGCCAAGGAAGCACTTGTTTATTACTGCAAAAACTTGAGACCCCGCGGGACATTCAGCAAATATCTCTATGCTTCTAAGAGGAGATTTGGCTCCTGTTGCATCCACTGTGACTGCAAAGCTGAGTCAAACGAGGAGGATTTGCCATCAGCATAATGAAAAACATGGTGAAAGGGAAGGATGGGATTAAGACTTGGCTGCTGGCAAGCATATGTCACTTCAATTAATTGTGCAGAAATTTCTATGCTTGAGATAGTGATAAAAATCAAATAAAAAAGAAGTGTGAAAACTCAGCTCTGGAGCACACGTCTGGCTAGTTAAATATAGAGGTGTGTGTACACAAACACACAAGTCTAGGCTGAATGTTTATTAATGTTTATTAATATAAATAAATGTCCTAGTTTTAGCTAGCGAGCATCAAGGCTCACACTCAAAACATCAGGAAAGACAGCTATAGCCCCAGAGCTCCTCCTTGCCTCCTCAACATCAAGCTCCCAGGGTAACTTTTCAGCCAGTCTGACATCTACATGGGCAGAATTTCTCTCTGTTAACCTGTGACCTCTCACAGCTCACATCTGCACAGCATCCCCCATGTGCAGAGGCAGAGCAGCAGATCTACTTCTCTCAGGTTTTTTCTGTGTTTTCCCCTCTGTTTTGTCCCCTTGGCAAAGGTTGTCCCTAGGAAGAAGGTTTGATTTTGGGGGGCCATTCCTGAAAACTGCTTTCTAAGTAGAATGCTGAAGCCCTAGACTAGTTTGAGCCTGTAGGAGACAGCAAAGGAGGGACTTGGAGGAGCAAGGAAGAAGCAATGCTCTCTTACCATGAAGAGAAAGGCAAGGTAAAGAACAGTTGTGTCACACCTGCAAATGCACCCTTGCAGGAATCGGACCACGTGCAGAGGCATTGGGGTAAGGGGCATTTATAACCACATCCCTGTCACGGCTTTGACACCACTGAGATGTAGGGACTTACCCAGATGGTGAAGCTGCACCAACGATTTCATTTTGCAGATCAAGCTTAACCAAAATCCCAGCCAGCAGGAGCCAGAGTAAAACGACAGCAGCTACAAAGCAGCAAACGTTGTCCAGTGACACCAGTTGCACAGGCAGACTGGGACATGCATTGGTCTATCACCATTAATGAAGACCCCAAAAGGCATCACGTAGATTTTTGGGAAAAAATCCAATAGTATAAACAGAGGGAAATTGAAAGACAATATTGTCTTTCAAAACATACAGTATGGTTTTGGTCTTTATGCAGAGAAGGCAGGATCTGTCCCTACCTGAAGGCAGCAGAGGCTGTGGGAAACACCAAGAACTACAATGTACTCCATCTTTCCTCTAAGCACTTAGTGGTTTGTTGAAATCAAGGCAGCAAGTCTCTCTCCCTTTTATTTTTGCAAACCACTTTCTTTGTAGTGGATATTTGGTCTGGGGAAACTTTTTTGTAATCATAGCAATAAGTTACATTTATTGGCAGTAGTAGGAAAGATTCAAAACAACTCAGCAAACCAGCATTATTTCTCCAGCAGAATAATGACAGGGATTTGAGAAATCTTGCCCCTGTGCTTTGTCTTTCATCAATGTGAGACCAAAGGTCTTTCAGCCTGGGATAATTCCAGAAGAGAAAATTGCAGCAGAAAGCCTTTTTCATGTCTTGCAAGAATTGCCTATGAAAAGATATGCTTCCACTGGGAAGCCTTCCTATTCCAGGTGGTTAGCCATAGGTCTTTCCTCTAGAAAGAGTGCTTGGTCCTTTTCTCCCTGATCAATCCCCCTCCCACTGACAATATTGTCTTTCAAAACATACAGTATGTTTATTTGGTCTTCCTTTAATTTAACTGGAGATTTGATTTCTTTCCTGATTGGATGCATTTCATTAACAACAGAAAAAAAAAAATCCCAAAAAACTATCCTAATTCATCTTCATGACTTTGTAATGACTTTGTAAATAATGCTGTAGTAGTAGGTAGATACAGGCATCGTGTTTTTCCCTTTCCATATCTGATCAGGCCAAAGAAGCAGGAGGATAATCATTTAGTGTAGAAAAAAAATACAGATTTTTTTTATAGACCAACACATATTTCTCCTCTGAAATACATGGCAAAGTTGCCAGCATGAGGCTAGGATGGGAATAGGAAATGAACAATCAGACACTCTTCCAGGACTCTTCTGGCCTTGTTCTGATCAGCAGATCTGGGTCCCTTTAGTCTCTTCGGCATAGCTCCAAAATTAAAGAGAACAGAACAACTGAAAAACATAGCCTTGAGACTCCATCCAGTTCTCACAAACACATGCAAGTACATGGATTTACTGAACAGCAGTTCAAGAACTCTCATTGTATTTTATAGCTCTCTTCCATGCCAGTCCTGAAGCAGACAGGCAGGCAGTGCTTAGCCTTCACAGAGAGATCTCTCTAAAACCTTCTGAAGACACAATAGGTGGGATATTATCTGAGATAGGTGAACTAAATTTAGGTGTCTCTAAATGAGCTATGTGTCTCAATGCCTGTTATCACATCTTAAATATTAAAAAAAGCTGAACTTGTTATAGGCTGACATATATTAGAATACAAGGTAACTTTGCCAAGTGAGACAAGGGTGAGGATAGCCCATCAGCATCTCCAAAAGGTGGAAGAGCATCAAGATAGACATCAAGAATTAAAACCAATTCAAGAGAGGATGCTTAAGAATAACTGGAGACTGTTAGCCACGAAGATTTTGTCTACTACTTTGAGAGCTTTTAATTCACATTGCAAAAAAACCCCTCCAACATTTGGAAGATTGTAAGACACCATGTATTCCAGCCATAAATCCCTCTGCTGTACCTAAGAGACATGACTCTTGAAGAGGTTAAGTTCTTGGTAAGTAAAGTTCTTAGCAAGCAATCTTTTCCCACTGAGTTGGCCTCTTCAAGTTTCTATTTGTGCCGCTAATGAGGTTCCCACAATCTCCAGGAAGCTGGTCTGAGTTCTAATTAAACAAGACTTGAGGAACTATTCTGCCAAAGTAAGCGCTGGATCTGCCCACCCCATTGACTAAGTCATGCAGCTTGGATACATGCAGGCTGGAAATGTAAATCATATATTGACATGGAGAGTTGTACTTTCCAGTGAGGGTGCTTTCTACAGCTGCAGCATTTATTAAACCTTCGCCATCATCCAAAAACAACACTCATAATTTGAACAGTCCCCAAGGCTAGAGAGACTTCCAGGACTCTTCTGGCCATGTTCTGATCAGAAGATCTGGGTTCCTCTGACCTCTTGAACATGGTCTTAAGTGTTAAGAAACAGGACCCTGGAAAATACAGCTCTGGGACTCCAGCCAGTACTTTACATAAAATACACATGTACATAGGTATTTACAGGTATTGGAATATGCTCCTGGAGCTGCAGGATTCCAGAAACAACTACGGCATAGACATGAGGACTACAAGTGCCAGCTTGGCCTTAGGTGCAATAGGTCTCCATGGACTTTCAAATTCTTTTAAATATTTATTTATGCATTTACTTATCTAAACCGTTTTAAGTGGTGAGTTCCAAAATGCTTTCACTCACTCCAAATCAAAATGCCAAACTACCCATACAATGGAAGACACAACTTTGTCCTCCCCATGAGTGTTGCTGTAAGAAAAAGGGCTGATTGAAAAACACAAAACCAGCTTCTGTTCCTCTCCCACAAGAAAAAGTTTTTCATAGCATTTTATGCCAGGTCCTGATGAGGGCCAGCGAAGAACAGAGAGTGGAGTTACTATCCAAGGAGACATGTAGCAGAGACAAGATGAGCGTCTGTTCATCCCAAGCCAATACAAACCATCCCCTCTGTGAGCACTCAGGCATGTGACAGTGTCTGCAGACTGTGACCAGACAATGAAGGTTTTCCAGCCAGTGCTGTGAGAAAATCCCATAGTCCCCAACCTCTCCATCCAGACTGAGGAGGAGCAGTTTTCATACAGCCTGCACGACATGAGGAAAGCAGCCTGTGTGTCTGCATTAAAGGGAGATGTTTTTACTTGGGTCAATCAAGACCAGTGGTGGTGGAGAATGTGTTCCTAATTATACCCTTCCATGGAAGGAACCGCTTGGCCATGCCCATGTTATGTGGCTGGAAACACACTGACCCCAGCTGAGGCTGACACAGGGGAACAAGGGAGAAAGTTCATGTTGCCTCTGCTTTCCTCTGTACTAACCTCAGGAAGTCTGTGCCTGGCCCAGGCTTCAGGTGAAGGTAAGTCCAGTCTGTGGAGGTGGTGACTTCCACACATTTGTGGTTCCAGTTCCTACATTGCACAGATTTGGTCACAGGGCAGAGCACACTGCAGCATCTCTCCAGCCTGTACACCTGGGCGCTGGCACATGGGAGGAGGAAGCATCTGGTGCACACACTGAGGTCTTGATCTCACATGGAAAGAGGTCACTAGAAGTACCCAAGAGCTAAGATTCCCTGCCAGGCACGAGCAGAGAGGCTGAGCCGTCCCTCGCTGTCAGCAATGACTTCACATTCAAGCTGAGTCTTCATGCCTGCAGATCCAACTTGGTTTTCCTATGTCATTGTGTGCAATGAGTAACATGGGACAGTATTTCCCAGTGAAGGGGGGTGTCAGGTGGCCTGTGCTTGTGTAGGATTGTGTGAACTGATTTCAGTGCAGGTCCCATAGGATCAAACCATTAGGGGCCATATATACTGCAATAAAACTGTGGAAATGTTCCTTTGCTCAGCAAAGTATTTAAAGACTTTTTGTTGATAAAGCAGTGTTACCATGGGCGTTGAGTTTCCTTAGAGGAAATATTAACAGTGGTCAGATAGGCAGGAAGGCATGAGCAAGGAGCTGCTGCACTACATAGCTTGCTGCTTGCTCCTGCTGCACATCAAAGCAGCTGTGGAAAGGGACCAGGGAAAGATGTAAGGAATTGGTGGCAAATGTTAGCAGACTCACCTCTGGAAATGTGCTGATAACAGCAACTGGGGAGCCAAGAGGCACAGTGTTGAGCATGGAGAAAGGCAGGCTGTTCAACTCAGTTGCTCCCCAGTCTTCGTAGTCTCAATCCAGGACCCAATGGCATCAGTGGATGGACTCCCATTGACTTGGCCTGGGCTTGAATTGGGCCCTTTAAGAACCAATATAAAAGACCAAGCCTCCAACTTTAATTGATGACTCATCCATCACTGCAGCCCAAACTCCTCTTGACAAGCAGAGGGAAAAACCCACAAATTAAGCGACCATTGCCTGCCTTCTCCTTTCTTGATGATTGTAAAGGAGAACTTTTGACCTTTCTGCCTCATACATCACAGCTTGGCAGGAGCTGGCCGCTCACCCCGGCTGAACTGTGCCATGCATGTCGCCCCATACAAGAGGTGTCTTTCACGTGCTAAATGATCCTTCCCCCCCACCTTCTTTGCTCTACCACAACAATATAGAGAGGGACAATGGCACAACTCCATGGCAGAAGGAGGAGGCCCTCATTAGGAGCCTCTCATTAGGGATGAAAGACTGTCTGGATCATCCCCCTGTCATTTTTGCTTCGCACTGATTTCCAGAAGAGGCTGGTGGGAAGCATAAGTCTTATCCTGAAGGGCTTTCTCTCCTCAAGTGAGCTCAGCAAAATCACTTCCACAGGGCATGGTCAGGATGCTGGCAGTGGGGCTCTGGGGACGATAAAAGGCTGCATGGGACTGGGCATTGCCTGGGGAGCCAGCAGCACCCTGCAGACAGGACAGGAATTCGGAGAGCTCTTCAAGGACTTGAGGCAGGCTTTGAAACCCTTAAGCTTGCCCTGCATTAACGGGGTCAACTGCAGGCAGAGTGGCTGGAATGAGCACCCTGCAAAGCCCCCCAGCAACACAACAGGGGGTAATGCCTGTGTAATGGTGTTTGGGCTGCCAGCCCCTGGGTGCCTTTGAGATGCCTACATGGAGGCAAGGCTTCTTGGCATAAAAATTAGCTCTTCATCCAGAAGTGTCCGTGTCTAAGACAGCACCTCTTTGCCATGCAAAAGTCATGTTTGCTTTGAAAGCAAATGAAACGGATAGGATGACACAGGGAGCTGGTAATTACCAAGGAAGGCAAAAACATGCAGCCAGCTGACTGCAAAGTGGAACATTTGCTTTAAAATCCTTCCTGAAGCCAAAATATTGTCCAAAGGCAGCATTTCTTGCACCAGCCACATGCCCTGTTGCGCCATCATAAGCAGAAAAATTATTGAACAGAGGCCACTGGTCATGTGTAGTTATTGTGCAGAGGAGGCTTTGCCTAGTTTCAATTCAGGGATGAACTGCTGGAGGAACAAAACCCATATGAAAACCACAGATTTAACACAACCATGTAGTTACCACTACATTACCCTGGTGCTTTGGTGTGGTTCAGAGACAATCTCTCAGACATGGAGCCAAATCTGATAGAAGAAAAAGCTTTGGGTGATGCTAGAAGGGCATTTTAAGCTTTGCTACAATATGCATGTTGCAGCTCCCCAAGAGCCCAGCATCCTGTGCCACACTTCCACCTTGGAGTCTGTAGCTCCTGACAGCTCCTTGTTCTCAAAAAGGTCACAGTTGACTATTTCTTCTGCACAGAAAAATAATCCACCACCAAAAGCTGGATGTGAGCAGAAACCCTGGTCCGTTTTCTCCCAACAGGCCGTTTCCCCAACTGGGTGGCACTCTGTTACGTTGCAAGCGTGGGGTTTCTGCTCCCCAGGTGAAAGCCCCTGTCAGATTTGTTGATGCATTTATTTGGTGGTCTGGGGCAAGTCCCGCTGCCGGTGCCCAGTTCCTCACCCTTTCCTGGGGACAGCAGCTCTGCCATGCCTTGGGACACCCTGGAAGGCATGTCACCTCTGCTCCAAGGGCCTAATTATCCCCAAATTGATCTTCACCTCCTGAGCTAGGTTTTTATTGTGGCAGCTGAAAGCAAATGTTGCTTAAAAGACAGCGTTTGTTGCATTACAAACCAATGGAACAGTGCCCAGACTTAATCCATTTGCTTGGTCTTTTGCCTTGAAATCATTCTGCTTTGTACCTCAGCTTGCTGTGTACCTAAAAGCCTGAAAACCCAAACAAGACAAAATAAAAGGAATCTAAAGTTGATGGCTCAATACTTTTAAAATACTGAGCTTTTATAGCAATTGTACATGCTAGATGTGGCTCTGTTCATGGTCTTTTATGCCCAGAGCATCATCGGATCAGCACTTGGAGATCCTCTGCAGAGCTTCATGTCCAAGTGAACATCCTGTTCCTGTCAGCTCACCTTGGCCCCACTCAGCCAGTCCTGCAGAAGCACATGAGATGGCTGTTGCTTCCCAATTCTGCTCCACTAGTATCTCCACGAGCAAGAGCGAGCCTTGCTTTTGAGCTCTGGTGGTCATTTAACGTGCCTTCACTTTCCCAGGAATACAAGTGTCTTTGCAGCCTCCTCAGAGGGCTTTGCAGCCCATGGAGGGAGGAAGCAGACTGCTGTGTGGAAAGGGTGTAATCCCCATTTTTATGACCTCCCCTGCAGCTGCAGACAGCTCCTTGTATGCTTTATGCCCTGTGCTTTCCCAAAACAAGCACCAGTTTGGGCTAAAGACAGTGGGGAAGGGAAAAGCATCCCTGAGCACAGTGAGGAAATTCAACATCACTGGATTTCCTCTGCTGCTTCACTTGAATGAAAAGGCAGCGTGCTCCAAGCAGGAGCGCATCCGATGCTCCCAACCAGAGCAGTTGGGATGGGAGATGCAGTGTCACAACAGGGAAAGGGAGGGAGCTGCTGGGAGAGGGAGCCCACAGGCATCCCAGCCCTTCTCTGGGAGCATTCCCATAAAAGAGCTTTGCTGGTTCTTTATTTTTTTAATTAATGAAGTTTGGCTTCTGTCTGCAGCCCTGCAGCGTCATCGCACTTGAGTCAGGCCCTATCCTATAACATGGTACAAGGGACCACTTCCACTGCCACCAGGTCCTACAAGAGGTCTGAACATCTCCACCAAGGCAATGACCCACCTGGGCCAAATTAGTGTAAAACACAGTTTTCAACCAGGCAAAGAAGACTCCAATCTCTAAGGCTGCTTCTTTCAGTACATCTGTCCTCTTAGCCTTCTTCCTCAGACAAGTGTTTGGAAACCAAACAGGTCTCCAGCCACAAGCCATCCTGCTCTATGGGTAGCTGCTAAATACCATGGGCAAATCCTGTACCTTCCCCATCCAGACCCACTGGGTTAACCCACAGCTCCACATGACCACCAGCACCCATCAGTGTGAGAAGCACTGGCAGTACCGCTGCCTGCTGCAGAGTAAATAACAATCCTTAAACCACAAGTGACTCCCGCAGCAAAATCTGACTGACTGTGCAAGGATTTTTACAAGCACTTCCACAGGAGATAACGCAGAAGGAACATCATAAGTAAAGCAAAGAAATCCCAATTCCAGAGTTGCTGGCAAACATAGATTATACACATTTTGGTTTCAATCTTAATGTGAAACAAGGTGAGACACTTGTACCAGGCATTTTGACTGGTCAATGTCAAATTCTTACTTAAGGCCTGGAGGGAACAGTATCAGGGATGATGAAAAAAGTGGTAGGAAAACAAATTGCCTGTAAATTTGGTTAAATATTAAAAACAGAACCTGTGGACCAATCTCCTTAACTGGAAAATCAGACCAGAAGCTGCTGCTGACAAACCCCTTCATTTCTGAGATGTTCAAAACTCATTGTCAGATCCAGGTCCCTGTCCCACAGCTCGGGTGATGATGTGTTTGAAGGCAAGAAGCCACGCAGAGCTGACGGCACTGCCAGAGCATCACTGCCAGGAGCTGCTCTGCATCCTGTGGGATCACACCTTCCAGGCTGGAACACCAGCGCTGCAGATGAGGGAGTAGAGCTTGGAGCTGGGCAGGGAGGTTTGTATAAACATTCAGTGTCCTCTTCAGAGAGGCCATTTCACCCCCCAATTTGATAAATGTGTAGAGGGACAACCCTCAATTTTTTCAAATCCAAGGCTGCTGGGCTGAACTCGTATCAGTCACTCAGTAACAGTGCTGTACACAGGCTAAAAGGATCCAGTAAGGGCAAGTCCCTGGTCTGCAGCAGATCTGTCTCCTGAAAACTGATATAACCCTGAATGAAACAAAAGAAAGAAGGAGGAAAAGGTTTAGCGAAAGAAGATGAAGGGATCTGAAAAAGTTGAGAGTTTAGGGGAGCAGGGGAGAAACATTTGTCACTGGATGCAGAAAAGACAGTGCTGAGCAGAGGGATGGCTGATGGGATCCCTTAAGATTCAAGTTGCCATTATCTTCTAGTGAGGGACCCAGGGATGTGGGAGAAAATCAGACATTGGTAACACTGAGGCTGGTGTGCAAGGACAGTGGAACTATTTCCAGGGACCTCGATCCCCAGTTCCTACAAGGGAGAGGGAATCACTGTTTCTATGGGCTCAGAAAGATGCATGAAAATTTTGGACCTCCTCCTTAAAAAGAATTGCCTGAGGAGTTCTGCCCAATACCTCCATATACAGGGGCACATCATTTCTGCAGGGGAAAAAAATAAAACAAAATTTAAAAGGACCCTGCATTACTGCATTCAGGTCCCTCTTTTAGAGCATTGCCAGGGGTTAGGTGTTACCAGCAGCTCAGCACAGTGATCAAGAGAAGCAGCTTCCAGCACTGATTTTTGAAAGCCTGAAAAATATTTGATACCTTGTCCAATGCTCCCCTGCCTCAGCCCCCAAGCTCCTGGAAAGAGAAACATCTGTTCCCTTGAGACTTTCACTCCATGTCATATGGCCACCGCTAAGTGCCTGTCCCCAGGCACAGCGAGGGTCCTGCTGCTGATAAATAGGAGAAAAAAGGCAAAGGGGGCTGGGAGCCAGCTGGGGCAAAGAGCCCTCCTGACCATGGGGGACCCAGGCGAGATGAAAGGAGTGTGTATTTTCCCAGGTGATCCCAATAGCATCTCAAAGCCCCGGCTTTCTCACTCTGGCATTAGCCCCAAAACAAACAAACTGGTGCCAATTTGAATATGCCGAGGGCTGACTGATTTGAGCCTCGTGTTGTGTTTTCACAGTCAGCAGCCAACTGGAATTCAAAGGAGAAGGAAAAAGAAAATAATAACAGCAGATTGATAAGATTCCCCAACCCTTTCTGGGAAACACAGAGCTTAAGTCCCAGCCAGGCTGTGCAAAAAGCAGGGCCAGAAAATCCAGGGCTGTTCCAGCACGAGAATATCAAAGCGAAAAACAAGGGGAGTCATCCCAGCAGGGATCAGCAAGATAGTGGCTCGCTTTCTCTTTACTTCTGCTGCACCAGATAAGGGCACGTTTTGGGGACATTTAGACCCCTGGGGTTGCAGCACCATGCAGCAACTCTCCACAGCCAGCAGCATAGCTTCCAGGGCTCTACTGACAAGCCTCAAACATCTCAGGTCAGGAGGACCTTCCCATGGGAGCATGTTGGTCCCAGTGCAGCTGTGCTGGTATTTCTTCTGCTTGCTGGGGGGTTGCTGGGTGCTCTCAAACTTGCAGATACCACTGCAGAAAAGGGACATGGGGACACTCACTCTGCCATTCCCAGCTACACAGGTGGAAAAACGTGTCCCTGTGTGATTGTTCCAGGAGCTGCTCCCCACACAGCTCTGTCCTGGTTTTTAGCTGGAACAGAGCTGGGTTTCTTTTTAGTAGCTGGAATAGTGCTGCATTTTGGTTTCAGCTGGGATTTGTTATGACAGAAATGCTGAGATCACACCAGTGTTTTCATTTTTGTCACTGGAAGTGAAGGACTTCATGTTTTGTTAGTCTACAAGTGCAACATCTAAGGTGAAGCAGGGAAGAATATTTAAATCAATAAGCTAAATTGGTATTTGGATATGCCAATGGGATATTCCATACCATATAACATCATGTCCAGTATATTAATGAGGATCTCTCCCTCTTTTTCTCTCTCTGGCTTTCACTCTGGCTCTCACTCTTCTGGGATTGCGGTTTCAGTTCCAGATTGTCGCTCCTCCGGGATCGTTACCTGGGAACAGGCGGGTGGTGAGTGATTGCACTGGGCATCACTCATTTGCATATTTTATTACTATTACTATTATTATTATTATTAATATTATTATTATTTAAAGTTTTAATTTATTTCTATTATTAAATTGTCCTTATCCCAACCTATGAGTCTCCTTACCCTTGCCCCTAGTTCTCTCCCCTGTCTCCTGGGGGTGGGGAAAGTAAGCGAGCGGCTGTGTTTGGCTACTAGCCCAGTGCTCGCCCAGTGAAACCACCATAAGCTCACAGCCCCAATCTTTTCCCATCACGTGAAATCCAGTAGCCTCCCCAACCTGCTACACAACTCAGAGATTAGCATTCCCGCTTCTGACCTGAAGTTTATGTGCTCTGAAACTTCTCCCTCCCACCACCCTGTCATTATACAATCTGAACAAAACAAAGGCTTCTCTGGCAAAGCTCTCTTCAATCACAACCTTCAGGAGTAGGAGGAAAGTGGAATTAAGCAGGAGAGAGTGGCTGCACGCTGCGTGCCAGGTCTGCAGGCAGGGCAGGGTGCTCAGAGGCAACACCGCCCTGACACCCACAGGGTGCCTCCCAGAGAGGAGAGGAACCTCTGAGGCCACCAGAGACACAGACAGACAGGAAAGGGACAAGGAGCTGGGGAGCAAAGAGACAAGCTGTCAGGCAGTTAACAAGGAGAAGAAGACTTGATGAGCAAGAAGCAAAGGACTGAGTCTCCATGCTGATCGGAAATGCCCGGCAGGCAGGAGGGGAAGGGTGCGGGAGCAAAGACAGGCTGGCAAGACGAGGATATAATTAACAGGGTATCAGTTCCCCTAACAAAAGCATTCTGGGAGAGCAGTACATTGGCTCCTTGCTGACCTGCGTCAGCTTCGTGGGCTCTTTGAAGTTGGCTGCCTGCCCGGGCTGGGACACACACAAACACACCGGTTGGGTGTCCCGTCCCGGTGGTGGCACACACCGTGCTGGCTGCAGAGCTGAGGGGATTACAAAGCATTATGATTAGTTCCTGGAAATCCCTGCCTGTGTTTTGGCTTTTGGCAGCCACTCTGATAAAGTGTAAAGAAGGGGACCTGCTGGGCAAATGCGCTCTTACCATCTCCTGCCCTGGCTGCAAAGTGAATCAGCCTCAGGAGCATCTCTGAGGCTGGGGATTTCTGCTTGTGCCCTTGCCAGTCACTGTCTTGCCTCAGCAGACCCAGTTTTGGCAGGGAGAAGGATTCAGTGTGTATCTTAAATCTCTAAATCCTGGAGTTACAGGAGTTGTTAAGAGAAGCACATTGTTGGAAAGAATATCGGAAAACCTGAACCAAACCTACCTCAGAGGTCCATAAACAAAGGGGAGCCAAGAGGTCCTTTGTTAACCTAAAGTCTTTCATGGCTCTCAAGCTCAACTTTGTTTTTGTGGGATCCTTTGTTAACCTAAAGTCTTGCATGACTCTTAAGCTCAGTTTTGTTTTTGTGGGATGCTGCAGGGCTTGAATCCCACCCACAGGACTGATACTGTAGGTGTTCACATGGCTGTGGAACCTTTTGCTATCCAGACCATGGCTGCATCCAGCTCCACTGATTGATTACCAATCTGAGCCCTGGAGACCTATGAGCTCATTACAGGGGTGGCTGAAAATCACCCAGCTCTGCTCTAAATAGGAAAGAAAGAAGGGCATTGAAGCTGTGGTCTCACATGCGTTGGTAGGGCTGCTTCAGCTGAGACCCCTATCCCCTGCCCACCTGCTCTGCCCACTGCAGGGCATCTGGTCAAGCAGATCTGTGCAGGGAATGCGGGTGGTTTGGGGGCAAAAAGCCTCATTTAGGAGGGGAATAAAGAAAAAAAAGAAAGAAAAAGAAAAAGAAAAAGAAAAAGAAAAAGAAAAAGAAAAAGAAAAAGAAAAAGAAAAAGAAAAAGAAAAAGAAAAAGAAAAAGAAAAAGAAAAAGAAAAAGAAAAAGAAAAAGAAAAAGAAAAAGAAAAAGAAAAAGAAAAAGAAAAAGAAAAAGAAAAAGAAAAAGAAAAAGGAAAAGAAAAAGGAAAAGAAAAAGAAAAAAGAAGGGGTTTGTCACCTGTATGATCTGCACAATCCACTAGCATGACAAAAAGGACAGAAGTGAGTACCTGGAAAGTGGCTCTTTAAAATAGTGTTAACACAGTTGTGAAACCACAGCCTAGAGGGACGTGTCCCTTCAACTCGATTCATTGTCCATCAGGAACAGGGGACATTTCTAGTGATGAGTGGAGATTTCTGACATGTCCTTACAAGGCAGCCTGTCCCCAGACCGTCCTCCCCATCAGAGTGTGGAGACAGTCGGGGACCAGGGACACATGCCACCCACAGTTCAGAAGCATGTTTTGGATCATGCCCTATTAAAAGATCAGCAGTACAACATGGAAAACAATTAAAAAATGACAATGACAGATGAGTTCATTCTACCCCATTTGGAGATACTGCTCGCCCTTCCCAGGGCCAACCTCTGCTCTGGGGACCTGGCCTCCAGCTTGCAACCCACTTCCAGAGGGGACCTCCCCTCCTGCCAGTGGACTCCTGTTGTGCTCCATTGTGCATCCTACAAACCCTGCTTAGGGTCGTGAGCCTGTGTTTGGGAGAATCACTGGCCTGGGCTTTCAGCACAGGGCAGACGTGCTTCGACTTTAATCAAAGGGAACACAAATATGGTCTGCAAACATAGCCAGTTAGGAAAGGATCCACTTTTGTTTTCTAAAAATTAGCATCCTCCAGCATCCAGTCTAATAGCAAGAGTTATTCGGCATTTTGAGCCAGCTCAGAGCTAATAATTTGCAACAAAATAATTCATCTCCCTTGCCCTGCCCAGTAAATACTCCCAATATGTCATTTCAGTGTTAAACTTCCCAGAGTCATTACCCTCCCCAGCATCAGACTCCACGGCGACGTGCAGGGTAGCCCGAGCCAGAGACTCCTGCCACAGTCAGCAAACAAGCATGTTTTACATTAGGCACGTTAAGGAGAACAGTCCTATTGCAAGGAATATTAAATTAAAGGAAAACAGCAAGGAAAAGGATTCAGTCCTGGTTATACCCAGAGGAACACAGGACCAGCCCTAGATTTAAAGCATGTGGAAGCACATTGTAATTTCCTCAGTCTATGGGAGCTGTCTAAAGTTACAGACACAGTTATGGCTGTGTTTCATAACTCTAGGGACAGATGGCAAATTCACTCTTAGGTTATCAACTCTGCTTCTTGGGGCAGTCACATTATGCCATAAAGTCCTCTACCTTATGATTCTAAAAAGGGAAATCCTCTGTGGTTCTACACTAGAGCTCCAATGAGCAGCACAGCCTTGCTGAAGTGTGTGTGCCTGTGAGTGAGCATGAGCGTGCATTTCTGGTGTAGGTGTTCTCTGACACACTTGCCAGCACAGCACCCCAGGGCTGTGGGGTTTCTTGCCTATGGCACAGCACTAACGTTGCAAATCTTGTGCTCAGACCCCAATAAATCAGCAAACCTGTCCTGTCTCCTCACCTGGGCAGACTCCAGCTGCATCACAGCCACTCATCTTCCCCAGCTATTCCCCTTCAGTCCTTGCAGACCTTTGACGAGTAGGCACACACATTTTTTTCCTCCCCTCCAGGTCTTCCCCACCTCCTGTCAGCCTGTAGTACTTGGAAAAATTATGAGATTCCCCAGACAGAATTTATTAATACCAATACAAAATGCCAACACACCTACACTTCTGCACCACTGTCTTGCCACACGGGATGGCTCAGTCACAGGCAACACTCAGGGCTTCTGCAGTCTCTCATGGTGTGTGGGGCGAGACCCCTCGAAGCAAACCAAAAAGCTGAAATAATACCAAGAAAAAAGGAGAGAGAAAGATTTTCAGGGTGTTGCAAAACTGAGCCCATGGGTAGGGTGGAGACACCAGCAGAAAACCTTACATGAGATACTGCTTACCACATCTGGCACGTGGGTTGCCAGGTGAAAACTTCCATGCATTGTCCCCAGGGTTCATGGTGCATATGAAGAGCTGGGGATAAAGTGGGCAGCACTTGGACCCTCCAAGGGCATGGTCAGGCTGAGCTAATGCTGCCTCAGCAGCAGAAGATACTGCAGCATCTCCCAAAGTAGATGCTAACTTCGCTGGAGAAGTTCTGCCAGCTTATATCTTTGTATGGACATTTTGCACCACATCCATTTTGTAAATGTAATCCAGGTCTATACTAGAGTTCTCTGTTTAATCCAAGGTGGCTCAACACAGCCTACAGAAGCTAAGGTCTGGGAAAGCCCTGCACAACTGCTGTGTGTTGCATATTCACGGAGCAGTGAGAGATCAGGACAACTTGTCTGGAGACTGTTTGGAGCTGAGGTGGACCCAGGGCTGCAGCAGCTGGGCTGAAATAGTTAGGAAAGTATTGAAAGGCTCAGCAACACTGGACAGAGTGGTTTGGCTCCTTGTAATGATAGAGGCCAGAATCAGACTTCAGATCTTCCTCCAGATCCAGATTTTTCCAAAATGCAAGCGTGCTTAGATTTGAAGGACTGGCTTGGCCTTTTCTCTGCTTGCTAACAGCATTCAGTGTGAAATGTACAGCGTGCCGGAGAGCGCTAATGCCTTGCAGACCTGGGTTGTGTCATTCCCCAGTGTTATTTATACCAAACTATTTAAAAACACAGGGTAAAACTTGTAGCAGTGGCTATGTGGAAGATTCATTTTGTCCAATTTGATCCACCTACAAACTGCATGCCTTACATGAGACACCCAACTTAGACATGACTGCAGTCTTCCAGGTTCCTTTTGCAATCAAAGGGCAGAGACAAGCCTCTCTGGCAGGTCATGTGTCTATCCTAACCTGGACACCCATCCTGGGAAGAGAAAAATCACCTTCTAGCTGTGTGCCCCTCTCCACCAGCCACACAGTCAGCTCTGAGAAATCACTTCAGCTAAACGCTTGGCTGTTAGCTGAGGAGGTTAGGTAAGATGAATCTTGTTGGTGTGACTGAAGAACCTAATTGCCATTTTCAGGAGTGACTTAGGCACCCCTAGCCAGGTTGTTAGCGACCTAAAAATACCGATAATGATTTGCAGGCTGTTATGGTAAGGGATGCCAGGCTGTTCAGCAGACTTCAGGTTCATTAGTCACTTAGCTGCCTGCATACTTTTGAAGAAGTTTCTTCCCTCTTTGGTGTCCTATGCCTAAACAGTCTTGCACACAAGCCTGCACACAGTTCCTCTATCCAAGGCAAGAGGCAGGCTCTTCGGGGCAGAGCCATTGGTTTAATCTGAGCAATGCAGGATGCACCATCCATCTCCAGAGCCATTGGTTTAATTTGAGCAATGCAGGATGCACCATCCATCTCCCACGTCTGGCCTTTGAACACTATCATGACACCAAGAGTGGGAAAGAATGAACAAGCCTGGCAGCTGCCAATTCAGACCTCCGCATTGTACGTTTGTCACTCCCTTTTCAGTCACATCTTCCCTTCTCTGTACATATCTGAGGAACTTCAGGATTGGCTGGGAGCAGGTAGGACCCTGCCTCTAGACCAGTTTCCTGTTTTCACGTTTGCTCCAGCAGGAATGAAGAAGATACTACTCTCTCCACCCCATGTCCTTCTACAGAGAAGGAATTTGGTTAAAACCAAAGAAGTCATGGGGAAAACCAACTTGAAGTTCCTCATGTTCCTCATGTTCCTCATGAAGTTCCTCACCCTTCGCAGGACGGACAGCGGTGTCCTTGGGAGAAATGAGCCAAAAATTGCAGAGAAGGCAGCAAACCAGTCAATCTCCACAGAGGTGCTTCCCACTGTCCAAGAGCTCCTAATACCTGGCCTTGTTAGCATCAAAGACTGCAGGCTCTGAGGCAGATCATCTGCCTTTCATTAGGTCTGTGATTATGCGGAGAGTGTCTCATCAGATCTCCAGCGCTGCCAGACAAACCCGGCCATCCCACGTGCTGCAGCAGCAGAAGTGTCCCCTCCATCTGTATCACTGCTGCATGAGCCAGCGTGGCTGTAAGAAATCCAAGGTGGCCTGACAGTAGTTTCCTCCGTCAGCAAAATCCCGAGGAAAAGAAAAAGAAAAAGAAAATAAGAAAAAATCTGCAAGGGGAGCAAGCATAGCAACAAGCTGGATAATCAGCTGCAATTCAAAGCAGGGAGGATATCTGTTTATTCCCTTGATTTACCCACTGCATCTCAGAGCTTGCTGCTCTGCAACTCCTGTCCCAATGCTCAGCGAGTAAATAAATACTCCCAGAAACAAACTGCAAAAATTAGTCACTGCTAACCGTTCTCATTTTCTGTGAGCTCTTCAATCACCCCAGCAAAGCTGAAATCATCTTAAAAAATATAATTGCTTCACTGTAGACAATTTAGTCTGTTGTCTGCAAAATGAAGAACAACCAAAGGAGCTGAATCTGCTCCATGCCACATCCCTGTGCCAGGGTGGGAGCCCGACACGCTCGCTGCACACCAAGATCCAGCCCTCCCTGCTGCCTGCCTGCCCAGAAAGGCTGATGATGTCCCTTCAGAGGCTGCTTTCAGCACTCTCCCGTTTCTCCCTTTCCACAGCCCTTCAGCCCCGAAGGAAATATTAAGTGTGAAATCTTACAAACCAAAGAAAATCTCACTTTAAAGGCAACACATTCAGGAAAAGGAATAAAAATAATAATGGAGGGGGCACAGCTAGGAAGACAGCTTTGAAGGGCTGGCAGCGTGTTTCTTAATACCAAATATTTCTACCTCTCTGTTGGAGCAGGGAGGGACGGAGCAGCCGGAAGGTCAGCGCCGAGTTGAGGAGTAACAGACAGAGCACTTTGTACTTGAAACAAGGCTTGGCAAAACTTTGGGAAATCAAGATTTTTGTCAGACTTTGCAAACTATTTTTGTCACTGTTGTTGCTGGGCATTTGGAGACAAAATAATAGAGGCTGGGGGGAAAGGGACGGCTGTAATTTAACCTAAGGACCTATGTCCTCTCGAGGCTCAGAGGAATGGATGACCTGCAGATATTGCTTGTTGGCTTGTACACTGTGTAACATACCGTCCACTGCTTCCCATTTCCTCTCTGCCTTTTATTTGTTTTTTTTAGACAGGCTCCCTAGGCTGTTTTTGCTCTTTTTACCCTATTTTAAAGATTTTCACTCTGTTGGATCTTTTCTTTCTGCTCTGAGGAGCTGTATTATACTGAGGAGGAGGGAAACACGCACAAGCTGACTGTGGTGTCTGAAGCAAACTGCAAATCACAGAATCCCAGAATAGCCTGGATTGGAAAAGACCTTTAAGATCATCAAGTCCAACCATTACCCCAACACTGACAAGTCCTAAACTAACCCATGTCCCTCAGCACTATGTCTACACGACTCTTCAAACCCTACAGGGATGGGGACTCCACCACTGCCCTGGGCAACCCCTTCCAATGCCTGAGAACCCTTTCAGCAAAGAAATTCTTCCTCACATCCAATCTCAACTGCCCTTGGCACAACTTGAGGCTATTTCCTCTTGTCCTGTCCCTTGTTCCTTGGTTGAAGAGACCCACCCCCACCTCTCTCCACCCTCCTTTCAGGTAGTTGTAGAGAGTGAGAGGTTTCCCTTCACGCTCCTTTTCTCCAGGCTAAATAACCCTTCCAGACTCGCTGCCTTCAGGTGCCTGCTCCTCAGACCTGGACCCAGGCACTGGCTTATTCTGCATCCATCATGTGAGCAGAGCAGTTTGTACCACCCTCCCCAAACCCATAGCCGCCACACAAGGCAGAGGTGGTTTAAACATTTTGAAGACCTGGTGTTCGCCACCCTGATGGCCTAAGAGGAAGTGGGCACCAAGCATCTGTGCTCAGCACCCACCTGGTATCTCCTCCAACTGCTTCAGCTGAAGCTGCACAAGGGCTGTGGGTGGTGGTATTGCTCGAGAAGTTATTGTGTTTCATGCCTGCAGATCAACAAGCTCCTTGGCTGTAGCTCCTCTGCAAGGATGCAGTAGGAAGGGCTTCACCTGGTGGGATTAGTCCTTTCTTCTGCCTCTATGCCTGGGGATGGTGATTAGGAGCAGGCAGCGCTGAACAGGGTGGGGATGAGCTCCTACAGACCCTGGGTTAAAAATAAGGCAAACCAAGGGATTTTGCTGCAATGTGCATCTACTGTTTCCAGACCATCTCCTCTGCTGGCTCAGCGCTCCCCACAGGAACTGCTCATCATTAAACAGAAATTACTAACTAGTCCTTCCTTTCTTCCTTCCTTTCTTTCTTTCTTTCTTTCTTTCTTTCTTTCTTTCTTTCTTTCTTTCTTTCTTTCTTTCTTTCTTTCTTTCTTTCCTTCTTTCCTTCTTTCCTTCTTTCCTTCTTTCCTTCTTTCCTTCTTTCCTTCTTTCCTTCTTTCCTTCTTTCCTTCTTTCCTTCTTTCTTTCCTTTTCTTTCTTTCCTTTTCTTTCTTTCCTTTTCTTTCTTTCCTTCTTTCCTTCTTTCCTTCTTTCCTTTTCTTTCTTTCTTTTTCTTTCTTTCTCCATTGCACAAGCACAGTCTGGAGAACATTTTCTGCAGCTGCCTGTCACCCATCTATTTTCTCAGGACCCTGGAAACAATGGGGCCTGGTTTTTGCTGTCAGAGGCCAGGGCACAGCTCTGCCATGCCATCTGTTCAGGATGGTGGGACAGTCACGCTCTGCTCCTCCCGCCTGGCAATTGCACGGTGGCTCCGAAAGCAGAGCCAGATGAGGTGGCTGTGAGCATCCTGAGATGGGCAAGGGGGAGATGGCTCCTTCCAGACCACCATGAAACAGGGAAGGTGACCCACAGGAACCTCCTGCCTCTTAGGAAGCCGCAGTAGATGACTTGGTGTGGTCCAGGACTCAATGACAACCACCAGCGGTTGGTCTCCAAGGCTCTGATGGTCAACTTGAATGATTCATTAGGGAGCTAATAAAATAATCGATGCTGGGGAGAACACCCTCAAGTAATTGATAACTGGGATCCTCCAGGTAACAGCTGGTGCTGACAAGTAATAATCGCCTGGCCAAGAGAAAACTGCCGCAGTGCGGATCACTGTCAAAGATGTCTGGTGCATGTGATAGATATCACCAGGGCATCTCTCTCCATCTCCTCCTTCATCAACAGAGAGTGAATCCACTCTATGGGAAACCCCCTGCCTGCTCCCCAATTACATTTACCGCAACAAGATAATTTTAGAGATGGCTCCCCAGCCACTACCTACTCTGAGCTTTGCAAACAAAAGTAATGAACACTACTCCTTGTTTTATTACGGGTCTGCTGAGCTCTGAGACCTCAAAATGCCACCTTGCAAATATTAATTCATGATGCTTCACGTTTGCCTGGAATGTCAAGGAAACGCTCGCATCCATTTTCAGCTAATCATAAAAACAGAGGCTGTTCCTTACTATTGTTCTCATTAAATGTCCTCAGAAAAAGTTGGCTAGGTCATGTGCTCCATTCATGGCAAGTGTTGTCTTTATTTTTAAAAAAGCATAACCACTCACTCATATTTTGTGCCCAGTATAAATCAGCTCTGTTTGAAAACTAGACAAAAAACATCACATTGATTTAGCCTCTGGGCTTTTCTTTTGTTTATCCACAGGTTTAGATAAACCATCGACTGCAGCGAAGGTTAAACACAACAAACCAGAGCAAAAAGTCGTTCACCTGTTTAAATGAATTTACCCATTAATTCTGTTTGTGGCTCCTACAGCTGCAGGGCACTCCTGCACAGTAACCTTCAGTCTATATGCTGCACCTGCCCCTATATCAAACAGCTTGGGCAACCCCAACCTCAGCAATTTAACCCAAATTCAGAGGGCAAAGGGGCAATTTCACCTTTAGTTGAAACATCTGGAATGCATCAGAGCTGCCAGCAGTCCCCTTGCACTCTTAGCCCAAAGTGCTACATGTGATCATGTAGTTAGAGCCCAGTTCAACAAAAGCACCTAAATCTGAGCCTAATTTTCCGTCAGCTTTGTGCCAAGTATTGTGCCGAGTAGGGGTGGTGCTTGTGTGCCCCGCTAATAGGAACCATGTGCATGCAGAGGAGCCTGCGACCTGTTGATTTTTTTAGTCCCTTGTCAATCATGTGTTTCCCTCTCTACAAATTCCCCAGTGACAAACCCAGCACCAAAACACACATATCCCTCCACAGTCACTTATTTACGGTGCTCGGTACATCTCCTTTGCAAGGGAGCTGGGTCAGCACTGCCAATATTATCATCCAGCCTAATCATTCATCAGTTCTCCCCTTCACACCATTATTCCTCGTCTAACAGCTCCAGCTTTTGGCGCTGAATACTAATGTCCTGGGCTCATCAGTATGCTGGAGGGCTGCGTGTGCATCTCAGCCACGCACACCGATAGCATGAAATCCATGGAGGGCATCATGAAAATTCACACGCAGCTCTGTAAGACCATCAGCGTACTTCAGAGCCTCTCACCTATCACTGGCATAAAGAGCTGGCCCCAGATGTCCCATGGACTTGGCCCTGCCACATGCATCACCTCAGACACAGATAAGTCTCCTTTGTGAAATGCAAGTGAGCTGCCCAGGAAAAAATAAAAGTCCCTTCCAGGCTGGCTCTACCTTTCCCATTTTTTATGCAAACCTTTCACTTCCACAGTTTCTCCTGCTGTCGCACTGAAAGCATGACCTTGAGCAAAAATGCTTTGCTCTTTCTAAGGGACCTAGCAATCTCCTGAAAGCACAGAAAGCCACGCAGGAGATCAGCAGCCCTTTAGGGTGTAGGATGGGATACAAAGCAAGGCAGCAACCACCTTCTCTGGACCAGTGGGGTCCACCACTCACTCCTCCAAGCACGGCATTTATCTGAATTTCATGTTTTTATTACTGTCTTTTCATTCCTTGTGGCATCTCCCTGACCAGGTAAAAGGGCCATGTTACGTTTGGGGCAGAAGCCCTGCAACTGTCACATCCACCCCAGAGCACTGGAGCTGGTGGGCTCCTTCCCTCTGCTGTGTTTCTGGGTTTGCTCCATAGTGCTGAGTACCAACACAGCATCTCTGATGCAAATGGCAAGCTGATGTCTGCCAAATCCTGTCAGAGGGGTAGATCCTGACCACATGGAGAAGCTATCAAAATCTATCCCAACCTGCCCATTCTTAACCAGTAATCAGTGAACCTTGCTTGGGTGGAGAGGCAGCCTTGGGTCTGTACAGAAGGACACCTACGAGTCTCCTTCTGTTTCTCCTTGGGCAGATGCACCAGTCTTAACCCCCTCCACCCCCCTGATTCATGTGCTTGCGTGACTCAGGACTCTCATAATGATTATATTACAGAAATAACGGAGAGGAGAGCAAAACCCCATGATCCCAAGCACTGAGTAAACACGGAGGGACAGATGATCCCTGCCCCATACTTATGATATGGCTGGGAAAGAGAGAAAAGCTAGGATGGAAACAAAGAGGGGAATGATGTACCTAAAATCTCCCAATGAGGTAGCATCAGCCTTGAGAATGGATCCAGCTCCCAATCCTGGGCTCAGCACCCTGCTGACCTGCACATGTCACCTCTCATTTTGGGAGCATTCACAAAAGAAACCAAATGTAACACAGAAATGAAACACACGAGGCTAGTTAGCTGTCTCCTTATTATATCTCTCTGCATAAAGTGTCTGCTCCAGCATCAGGGCTCTCTCTTTTCACCCATAAATACAATATACCCACTGTTATCCCCTCTGACTCTGGAGTCGCATGACCCAGCCATGAAAAAATGGTTCTGATTCATTTACATTAAAGACGTGGATATTTTAAGGGGCATAGAAGACCTTCCCTCATGATTGTTAAATGTCCACAGTGAAGCACACAGAGCATAAGCCACTGGGTCATGAAATGTAGCATTTCTTTCATTCTTATCTCTTTTCTCCAGCTTGCCAGAACACTGCAAGCCATCATATTGATATATAAGCAGCAAAATCTCCCTTCCAGAATGGAAAAAAAAAAAATCACCTTTAAACAACATTGGCTTTTGCCAATGAAACACGTGGCTACCACTGCAGAAAACACAACACAGGTTATTACAAATATTAAATATGAGCAACCAAAGGATAACAAGAAAGGGCAGCCATGACCATCGTCTCAATAATTTGCAGCAAGCCGTGTGGTGCCCTAGGGAAGCGAACATAGCTGGCACGCGGCTGCACAGATCTGCATTTTCCGGGCAAGCCACATTAAAATCAAATAGGATGGAGAAAACCGGTTGTTCTGCAACCAGACTTGAGACTCGGTTCCTCAATTAGCTTTCTGATGAAGCATTGCCTTTACTTTGAACCCAGTCCTGGGGGAACTGGCATACAACTGATGTATCCTCTGTGCAGACCACTCTTGTGTGCTGGAAATACCTACTTAAGAGCAAGGCAGATCAGAGGAAGAAAATTACTGCCCCAGCCTCCCACTCCCAGCCCTGCCAGCTCTCCTCTGCCGCCTGCTCACAGTGCAAAGCCTCTGGCCCCACTTTTCTAGCACTATGAGCAGTTGGCAAAGGCTTCGCTGCTACTAGTGCTGTCTGGGTCAGGGTATCGCTCCCCTCAAACCCACGTGCATGCCCCACAGACCTTGGAGAAAACAGGTCTGGGAAGTCAACAGCAGGTACTAAAAAGACCTTTCAGGAGGGGTGTCTGGCAGACAGCAGAACCAGCGGCTGCGTGAGGCACAGCAAGTCACAGTAGCAGAGGGACCTGTCCCCAGGCTGGGACGTAAGAGACCTCGGGGACCCATTATTGAGGCTTAATAATATAATAACCATGCACAGAGCTATCACTCGTGTTCTGCCAGCCATCATGCACTGCAGTCTGTCTTCATAAATTAGCCTCTATTTCCCCTTTTGTAAAAGAAGAGGGGGAGGAGGAGGAGAGTCTTTAGCCCATTCCCACATCTTAGAGAAGAAATCCTATATTATTAATATGGTGATCCGTCATGCTGCCTGCTCTGCTAGAAATGCACTCCTCTTAACACAGAACTCAGTCGCTTCCTATGGGAAGGAAACAAACGTAATCACTACTAAGTATCACTAGTCCTCCTTGGCTTTTGTATCTGGGGCCCTGAACATCTTGATATTCTTCATGGATTCTTCAGTGCTGACCAAAAGTTCAACTCACTGCAAGTGAAATTTCTGGAGGAAGCTGGGAGTGTCCCATCTGAAAGCTATAAAGAGCTCCACAAAAAACAACAGAAACCACTCATATGTCTGCAACAGATTTATTTGTTGGATTAAGTAAGTCTTCCCTAAAATTGCATTGTTTCCCAAACTCGGGAAAGCATCCTCAATCAGGATATCACTCAAACACATGATTAATTTTGAAGCAGACATGCCAAATACACAGTCTGTTGGCCAGCTCCAACCTGCACAATACATTCACCATGCGCTGTGTGTCATATTCTCCAGGACTATATTTTCATTCCAAAAATTATTTTTCTTACATGTCTGAAAGCAAAGACCAGCGCAGCAGCATCCATCTGGCTGCATGGGCAGATGGCAGCAACCATGCTGAGGGACAAACACCATGGACCTCCTCCTTCTGATGGAAGCCAGAAGTCTTTCTCCCATCGCACACAGTGAATCTAGGTCAGTACTCCCAAATTCCTACTCTGTCCCAACATGGTTCCTCTGGATCTCAAAGAGGGATCTCACTCCTACCAACCTCTCTGGGCTCACCAGAGAGTGACCTGCTCACTGTGAGCACCCCAGTCCATCACTATGCTCACAGGGCAATTTGACTGCAAAGTCTCCACCTGCAGCACAGCTCAGATGTCTTTCATGAAAGAAGACCCTCAAAACCCAAGAATTTTAGCAGCTATCTAAAGAAAGACAGGAGGAATGCAGAGAATGAACCCACCAACATCAAAACCCAGGAAGATGCCTTTTAGCCACCGAGACAATCTCGCTGATAGAGTTGATTTTTCTCACCCCAGCCAGGAGTAATGTTTTCTTTCCTTTTTTTTTTCTTTTTTTTTTTTTTTCCATTTGCTGAATATGTTCATTCTAAGGAGGTTGGGGTTTGTTTTTTTTTTTTTAAAAAAAAAGACAACAGACATTCATGGCTCCCAGCTGTCAAAAGCCACAAAATGCCTGAGGCTGTCTGTCTTCTTGCAAATGCTGAAGCCATTTTCCTGTACTGTATGTTCTCATTAATCAAGTTTCAGATTCGACTCAGTCTATATTATTGCCCATAAGCCAAGAGAGACACTTTAGGGTCAGTAATGTAACACAACATCACCAAACCTACCACAGCAGAGTCGGACACAAACGTGTCAGCTGGGCTCTGTCCCCACTGAAGGCAGGAGGAGGTTTTTCTTTTAATGTGGCTCAATTCAAAGCTAGGATCGAGGACTGAGGAATAGAGGAAATATCTACAGGTTGGAGGAATGTTTGATTGAACAACATCAACAGAAAAAAGCAAGGCCCAGACCCATTAAAATTAAATAGTTGTGGTGGGTTGACTTAACTCCATCCTAGCCAGATGTAATACAATAGTGTTTAATTTCCATTGAACCACTAGACATAGGCCTGGCTGGTGCCTGGTGGCATTCCCTGAGCTCCTCTCACTAAAGCCCAGAGAGCAAACAAGGTCGTGGGACATGGATATATGTGGGGTGGCAAGAGGAAGAACAGTCTATTCACCATTTGCTGCTGGAAAAACAAATCCATGCCTGTGATTCTCACTTCAAAAAGAAAGTTGAAAAGCTGTAAATGGTTCAGGGAAGAGCTCTAATAAAGGGGGAAAGTCAGTCTTGAGTGAGAGGTTAGAAAGTCAATCTGCTCACCTAATGCAACAGAAAGTTCAAAGGTGCCAACACCGACGCTCATGAGTATTGCAAGAAGAGACATTTTCCAGTATCGGAGCCTCTCCCAACTGGCAGAGGCAGAATGACATCAACACAGCTGCAGGTTTGGGCTGAAAACACTCAAACTGGATATCTAGAGCTATAGAAACTGAACAGTGGCAATCATGAAGAAGTGGAACAGTCTCACCAGCATCGTGGCAAGCTCGTGGGAAGCTCATACACTCCTACTTAGCCAAAGGCTGGGCAGAGGTGGTGCAGCTCTAGGATGCGCCATGCCCACAAAACCCTCTCATCTTGCTCGCAGCCACAGGGATTGAACAAGTTTAAACTGAGGCCAGCGGAAAACAAGCAGTGACGTGACCCACTGCTTTCTCCTGGCTAAGCAACATCGCCCACGGGCCCAACCTGGCCAACGCGGGCTGGAGCAATTGGATGTAATTGCCCCTTCTTAATGTTTTTGCCTCCAGAGAAGCCACAAAAGGTCCTCCCATGTCTCTGGCAGTGGTGGAGGACCTGGCCCTCATGTGGGAGCTCAGCAGAATGCTCATAAGGCTCCTCTCTGCCAACGTGAAGGATTACCTTCGCTCTGGTAATGAGATATTTCACGTCTCGCACTTCCCTCCTTTAAGTCAAGTGGAGGGTCAAAGCAGGATAGCTTCACTGTGAAGTATTTGTCACATGTCAATATTAAATTAATGGCTGTAAAAATGTCCATCAGGAGTCCAGTGGCAGCCAAGCGATGTGAGAGTCACCACAGGAACACAAGCAACAGCAGAGGGAAGAAACAAGAAATATGAGCAGAGTCCTGCACATGCTCCTGGGAGAAAAACAAGACCTTTCTCCATCTCATTTCATTCACAAAAATGCTTCTGCTTAGGTTTGCACCTTATCTCATCATTCAGGTCATCAATTAACTGCTGATAATTTTAATTTCAGCAGGCACTTTGCTAATCAAAACTGATGGCTCTCAGCAGGATGGAAAATCCCAAGCATGGATGTGATTATTTGGCTTCCAAAGAAAAACACTGGCATGTAAAGAAAAAAAAAAAACAACAACAAATAAACACATTTCTGTATAGGGATTATTTACTGCTCTCTTCACTCCACGTGCTAATTCACCAACACTGGTCTGGTTTATACCCAGGATTATCCAGGCACACATCACTTCATCTGCTGCACCCCAGAGTGGTGGGAAAGACATTGCACAGGGCAAACGGTAATGGGAGCTCCCTATTTCTTGTGCCATTAACCACAACTCTTCCTCTTCTCAGAGGTTCATAGCCAGGCCAAAATCCCACACCTGCAACCCCAAGAGGTGCTCCGAAGGACTGCACACCTACTCCCTGCAGGAGCAGAGCTTGATGATGGGTGAGGGTGCAGATATGGCTTGAGGTTCAGGACAGTGGAGGCACCTCAGGCCCAAATCTACTTTCCTCAGATTCCCATGCCAGTCTTGGGGATGGGGACCCATCTGAGGAGGTGCCTTCAGCACAGGATCTAGTTCCCCTGCCCCTGCCTTGCTGTGGGCTCCTGTGGGTGGGCTCACAACTAGGGAGAAGAGAAATTTCTCCTCCCTTTTCTATGAGTCAGGCTTGTAAAACACAGCCTCTTGGAGAGACCGGCATGCTAATAAATCCTTAACCTGCCTCAGTGACACATGGTTGCATGATACGATCAGTCCCGGAGGGAGGCAATCACTGCCTGACAAGACTAAACTGATGGGCCACGGTGGGTGGGCAGGATGAGGAAACTCCCAAGCAATGGTCCAAGCCTTCCTCCAGCCCCGTCATGTGCAGTGGTGCTCCCTGCACAGAGGAGTTGTCTGCAGCAAAGATTGCAACCAACTGACCCAAAGCAAAGCAGCTTCTTACTCCAGCTGGGAGCAGACTTCAGGATTGATCCTAAGAACAAGGGTGGCATCTTTGCTTCCTCATGACCTGCAACATCCCCTGATCAGCAAAGTTTGGACTCTGGGAACTGCTCCAAGATGACCCAGGATGATTCATATAGAAGCATGGATAAAAGTAGTAAAATTTCTCTCAGATCCCAATATAGCTCTTGCAGCAACGATGTCTCTGCACTGCTGTCCTCCCCAGTATCATCAGCCCCTGCTGATAGCCAGACCACTGTGCCAAGGTAGCTCATACCTGAAAGCCACACAGCTTCAAGGCACTCAGGAGAAGGAGCATCCCAAAACCAGACAGCAGAACAAGACTGGAACCACAGCTGGTTCCACTCCAAACCACCCTGGATCCCAACAGACCATGCAAACCCCATGCTGGAGGTGGCTCAGAAGATCCATGGGCCCAGTGCAGAGTCCAAGACATGGATCTGTGCAAGGTTAAGTACTGGAGCAGCACAGCTTGAGCAGTCAGGTCTGGTGGTCCAGGACATGAAAACCCCGAGTAGACAGCATTAAACCAGGTGGCACTGACCTGGATTGTTGTCTGCCAAGCAGCACATAGTCCAGCAACACTGACCAGCTCATTACAATGGTAAATACATAAAGGTACAAATCTGTCCCTACAGCCAACCCCTTACAACCAGCACATGGCACCCCTGCCTGCTCACGCTCAGCCTGAAGTTCACCAGCCTACTCTGAGATAGTTTTCATGGAGATATGCAGAGAAAAATGGCCACTTCTGCAGCATTTTCTTCTTCTCTGTCTACCTTCCAACAGCAAATTGTGAACTCAGTGCTCAGGCAGCACTGCACAAGGGCATCCATGGTATAAGTGAGTTCTGAGATGCTCAGCTGGCAACCTCTTCATGGAAATGCTTATCAGCCTGGGTCCTCTTGTGTTTCGTCTTTCAAAGAAAATCAATTAACCTGCTTCCCTTTGTACTTAGCAGTTCTAACACTGAAGAGCATCACCTGGAAGACCTTTTATAGACACAATAAATGCCATGGCAACTGCAAAGACATTTCCAAAAAATCCCAGCTGTGGCCTTCAGATGGCAAGTCCAGGAGACGTTTCCCACATCATAATTTCTTCCTTTGAGTATCCTCCGTTTCTGGGGAAGTACTGACTAAGTGCTAAGCCTCCAGACTCCATTTCTGATTCAACCCCTTGAAAGAGGAAGAAGTCATCATTTCAGTTTATCTGGAAATGCTTGTCCAGAAACGCTGATCACTGTGATTAATTGTCACATCTGCAGGAGTGCCCTGTTCAGGGAAAAATTAGACTCAGTTCTACACGGGTTATTTACGACCCAGCTGCTCCAGCCATTAAAATCACCCTGAATATCTGCTTTCCCTGCCACAGTTTGAACAAGCAGATTAGTCCCTGAAATCACAAGCCCTCGTGTTTTCCAGCTCAGTACAGCTCATCGCAAAATAAAGGCCTTGCCTCAATAAATAGCACCGTTAAGGGCACTCCTGCTGGAATGAGCCTTCCCTAGTAATGCTTTGACTCCAGAAAGAGCCTGTTCTGAACACTAAAGAAATCCATCAGAAATAACCTTGGAATTTGTATGTTTATATCTGTGTAGCTGTGGAAACACGGTGGGAGACAGTTGTGTTTTTTGTTTTGCGAGACAAATAGAAAATCTATTCTATTCTTCGATATTCCAAGGCTTCCGTCCCCTCCCGCAGCAAGTGAAGGGCTCTCACCCAAGTTGGGTTTTTTTCATAAATGCTTCCCCTGACCCAGCATAGGGCAACCCAGTGTTGAACACATTCCTGGGTGTCCTCACCCCTAATTTTTCTCAGGCTGTTGCAACACTTCTCATGCTCCCAGCTGGATACAGCGATCCCAGAGTTGGTTGACTTGGCTTTGGAGGAGGCTGGGCTGACCCCCGTCGCGTTGAATCCATACTCCCGGTGGGGTGTCTGGGAGACACACAAGGAGCCTGGTTAAGAGATGAATCACCTGTTGCTTGGGATGAAATAGATCCTCTTCTCTACAGCTTTCCTCTTCTCTACAGCTTGCAGAAGACATTGCTGAGATGGCTGCAGCCGGTACAGAGGCCAGAGACCACAATGCAAAGCATCTGCTGAGACATGTCTCTGGCTGGATCCTCATGCCAACTAGTGCCCCAAAACTATCCACAAGAATAGCTTAGTTTAACTTTTTCACTTTCACTGCTTCCTGCTTTTCTCCTCCTCATTGTTCCTGCTCATCTCCCCACCTCCTTTGTATCACTGGGCTCCCTGCTGCCTCCTTCTATCTGATTTTATTTCAAAGCTGCAGCCCAGCCTCAAAGAGGTTCACCTGAGATGCACTGACTGAGCTCTTCTGCCCAACAAGTCACCATATTGACCCACCACCAAAAAGATCTCCTGCCAGCAGAGCAAGTCTCCTTTGCATCTCTGCTTTTTCCCTCATTCCCAGTCCATCAAGGAGAGCCAGGACCCCTGCAATGGGGAAGACAGAGACTTTGTTCTGCTGACAACTCACACATTCATCATCATATCTCCTTCCTGGCATAGAAAAACCTCAAGTCAAACCTCTGTAGGGCAGTGGTCAGCTCACAGACACCCACAGACAGCGGTCAGCTCACAAACACCACAATCAGAATCACAGAATCCAAGAGTTGCCTTGATTGGAAAAGACCTTTAAGATCATTGAGTCCAATCATGAACCCAACACTGACAACCCATGTCCCTCAGCGCTGTGTCTACACAACTCTTCAATCCCTCCAGGGATGGGGACTCCACCACTGCCCTGGGCAACCCCTTCCAATGCCTCAGAGCCCTTTCAGCAAAGAAATTCTTCCTCATATCCAATCTCAACTGCCCTTGGTACAACTTGAGGCCATTTCCTCTTGTCCTGTCCCTTGTTCCTTGGTTGAAGAGACCCACCCCCACCTCTCTCCACCCTCCTTTCAGGGAGTTGGACAGAGCAAGAAGGTCTCCCCTCAGCCTCCTGTTCTCCAGGCTCAACAACCCCTCACAAAACCCCGTTACAAACTACCTATTGCTTATGTTGAGTCAAAATTTCTTTCCCAAGTACCTGCATGGCACCAAACATGCCAACCCCAGCCAGAGCCTCGAGCACCACTGTAATATTAATAATAGGCACAACCTATTAGTGCAACCCAGCGATTGCACATCGCTGCACACACGGGCTTGCCTTTAACGGTGTCTGCGTGCAGGTGTGATCCCCTGCAGCAGCCCTGGTGAACAGAGTAACCTGGGGCAGTACAACGTGCTAGTCTAAGGTAGGGTTAAGCAGTTGATGATAAACTATCACCACCATAATTGAAACCCACGCACACAGCACCAGATGTATTCAGCATCCTGCAAACAAAGGCTCCAGGCCAGCACTTAGCGATATGCGAGCCAAAGGGTTTTCCCAGAACTAGGCTGAGCCTGGCATAAGGCTTGGGAAAGGAACTGCTCCTTGTGGAAGGACTGTTGTCTGCACAACTGTGTGGGACATCACCAAGAAAGGAGCACAGGACTGGCGTTGTTCTCCATCAGTAATGCAGTTAGCAGAGGCTCCCTGCTGCAAAAGCTCCCGAGCAAGCTGTGGGCAGGAGAGGTTGCTCCATCAAAGGGGATTTTCCAGACCATTCGTTGTAGCCACACTGTTGGCCTCACCCATGAAGGAGGTAGGTCCCAGGGCTGGAGGCTTCCTGCTGCTGTTTGTGTTCATTAGGAGGAAAAGTGCTGTTAAGTGGTGGTGAGTGATCAGCTGGGAGGCAAGGGGCTGCCCAGAGAGGCTTTCCTGCAATGCAGGGGTGCACCCACACTGGGGGCTCTGGATTCCTGCCATTGCCACTTCGCACAAGTCCCTTTGCAGTCAGATACCAGACCCAGGAGCCTTTATAGCTACCACCTTTGCAGTTGGCTTCTTCCCCTGGTTGCAGCACCCCTGGGTGAGGAAAGGAGCCCAGGAGCTCCAGACTGGGAGCAGGGAGCTTCAGAATCCTTGCACAGTTCAAGGCCAACAGCATTTTCTTGATGCAGAATACATTGATTAATTCTTGCCAAGAGTGGAGATAATAATGCTGTTGATGTCCCTTCATGAACATTTAACACACACCCTCCTTTCTGCATTAAAAAACAAAACAAAAACACTTAGAGAAAATCTCTTGCAGAGCCATACAACCTGCTCCCTGAACACTGCATCCCTTTGCAACCATGCACTTCCTCCCCCTTCCCAGCTCCACTTTGTAAACGATTTGAATGCTGATGGTTTTTAAATAGCTCACAATGAGGATTTTACATACAGGGGATGGCATAGCAAAAAAAAAAAAACCAAACCCCAAACAAATCTGTGGGCTGGAGATTAATGTAAGCACACATTCCTTGCAACAGCAAGTCCCTCATTGCATGTCGCTCCTTTTACACAAACACACCATCAGATAAAGGAATGTACGTGATTCATTCGCTGCCCTCTGATGTGGTGGAGCTCTTGAATGAAATGTTTAAACTATCCTTGCTTTACTGTGTTGCTTAAAATCAGACTCACAGGACTTACAGGTTGAGGTGGCGTGGCAAAAGGCAGGCTGACTTTCTAGCAGACACGGGGTTGTGCAAAATGGATTGCTCCATAGGTGCTAAAAACTTCAGTGGAGGCTAGAAAAGAGATTTTGTTTAGCTGCGCCAAGCTGCTGGTGTGTGGAAACTAGGAATTCATATTTATATCTGCTGAGCTGCTCTGGAAGCTGTTACAGGCTCGACATTCATTGCCAGTGGATGCTTTATCTTCCCTTGCTTGTGCTAGAAATACCGTGGGACCACAAGGATGGCAGACTGCTAGATAGTGCAGTCATTATTAGACTAAAATAGACGGGTCCTGTCATTCAATAGTGCTGCCAACGCTGCTAAGCTTTCAATCACATCTGCTGCTTCTTTCCAGGAAACAGGCCAAAGCTGGTAAAACTGCGAAGCGTTTTGGGAGAGAGCTGTGGGCACACGTGCTTCATGGAGAGCTGGGGTGAGCCCACATAGCTCTCTGAGACCTGAGATAAAAAGCACTTTGGTAGTGGAGATCCAGGACTCTCCGTAGGGAAATCCAGTAGCCCTGTTCCTCAGATGGGAAACTAAAGCTCTGATAAGAGTTATTTCCAGTCCCACAAGACTGCAGCTACAGGGGGGCTTCAGCCCTGCCTCTAGATACCACCTAACTGACCCCACTGGCTGTGATGCACCAAGGGTTGTGCTGCTGTACCTGAAGGAAGAATTTGACCTCCAAGCCTCCAGCCTCTCTCCTTGCCACAGTCTGCCTAGCCACAGTGGTTGCTCATACTCATGTGAAACAAGGAGGGTTTCAAGCTGGAGCCCAGAATCTTGTTTTTTTCCCCTAAGCCTGTGTAGGAAATATGGGTAAACACCCAGTTCCTCCTTCATACCACCAGCAGCCCCATTATGGTTGCACCAGGGAGCTCTTCTCTCATTAATAGATCTCACTGTCCATTAGTTCTCCAAGTAATAAAACACCAGGGTAGGACTTGTACAGAAAACTGAGAGGACACCTTGGCCCCAGGTGTCCCCTCATTAAAACTCCTTCCTCCACTCCAAAACCCAGCCCAGCTCTTCTGACCACAGAGATCCTCTGGCACCAACAGAGCCCTCCCTCTATGCCTGTGTTTCAGACATCTCGGGGAAGGGGAACATCCAAGCACAGGTCTGAAGATTTTTGGTGGGGTTGGTGGGCAGGTCTGCTCTGGAGAGCAGGCTGGGATCAGTGCACAGACTGGATGAACCTTCCTACCTTCTTCTGAGCATGGAGGATCATCCCCCTTGGTAAGAGGCAGTACATCCTTGGTCAGCAGTCCAGGCAATGGTGGAGAGGGGCTTGGTAGCAGAGCAAAACTGTCCTCTTCAGCAGCCACCACTTCCCAAGGGAGCTGAAAATCAGACACTTCGGTATAAAACTTAAAAAGCAGGGTTTAGATGATCCTGAGTCCTGGCATTGCCTCCACAGGCTGTCTGCTGAGACCTCCCTCTCCTTTCCTATGGGACAGGTTATTCCCAGCTAGTCCCCAAGGACCAGAGAAGAAATTCCCCTGTTTGAACACAGCAGTCCCCAGTTTGTGTAGGGTGTCCCACAGCCTTGGAGCTTCCCTACAGAAGCCTGCCCCCATTTTGCTCCTGACCACAAAGCATTTGCTTTGCATTTAGCAGGAACAACCAGTTTAGTGGTTGAATGAATGATCGGTGTTAATTAGTAGCATTCAAAATTAAAATAAAGGTCAAAAGAGGGTAGGCATTATCAAAGAGCCTTGTTTGCTCAAAGGAAACATTAATGACACTTGTTCAGTGCTTCAAGATAAACTTGTTCAGGCACCAAGTTAATGAAGAAATAAAACCTCCTCTCCAAGGAATGTCACTACTCCTCAAACACAAACCACACGTCTTTCATCTCAAGGTGTGCCCTGTCCTATCTCTCATCTCCTCTTACTGTTTCATTCTTCCTCACTTTCAAGATGCCAGATCCCTTCCCTGAGCAGCTACAAGATGGGCCCACCACCAGCTCACTGGACTGAGGCTGATAAATTCTTGCTGCAGAGGTATCACCCCAGAACCATCTACAAAGGCATCTCACCGATACTGCCCTTCTTCCAACTCTTGTTTTCTGTGAAGCAAAGGACAAGGGGGTGACACAGGGCTTGGGAGTATGGGGTGAGTGCTTTCAGGACCTCAGTCTTTCCCAGCTGGTCCAGACAAGGATGAGTTCCTCTACCCTAATCTGACCTGATGCTCCTGGTTTTGCACCTGTTTGGGTAGATGCAGCACCAGATCAGAAGCTCCCTTGGGTAGGTCCACTTTCCTGACCCATGTCTGTGCAGAACCTGGTGAAGCAGGGCCCAGACGAGTCTCCCAGCCACAAAGGACACATAGGTCCAGACCCTTCCCAGCTGCCTGCATGTTCTTTGCTGGCACAGAATAAGCCAGAAGCAAATGAACCAAACAGCTCACCTGAGAGCTGGGTCACCTTCTGCAGGTGCTTCACTCCATCGACAACAGAGGGAGCCCAAGGATGTCTGTGTTTCAGAGTCAGGCACCTCAGGCAAATTTAGGGTGGGATGAATCCAGGGCTAAACAAATATTAATACATTCAGAAGCCAGCGGTAGCAGCATTCAAATATATTTATATATACACAGAGAGAAAAAGGGAGGGAAAGTGCATGTGCACACTTTGGCTTCTCCATGACCCCCAAAATACCATAAATCACTTCCAGCTGGAGAGCAAGATGCAGCAAGATTTACCTCCTGCCCTGGCTTCCACGCTGCCATAATTAGGGCAAACCCTGCCCTGCCATCAGCGAGGAGGCTGTGGAGCTGGTGGGAGGAAACCAGGGTGCAGGAGCTGGGGGGCTTCAGGCTGCACCATGGCCCCTGTGCCAAGAATGCAGCACTCCAGCTCCTGCTGGTAAAACCACTGAAGGTTGAAGAAGATGATATTTCCATCTCTTGGAAACTAAATACTGGGAACACGCCTACACAGTCTTTGTCATAATCTCCCAAATTCAGTTAGAACTAAAGAACAGGCAGAGGTCAAACTTTTCCTGGCTTAATAGAAAGCCCTATCAAAATTTAACCTCTTCCCTGCTGACAGCATGTGGATCTCCCGTTCCCAACCAAGAGCCACAGCATTCATGTGCATGATGAATACACGCTTCCCTTTGCAGCAGCGTCATTTTTCTTCTCCCCTTTCCATGCGTGCACAGGCAATGCAGACAGCAACATTTCTGATACTGGCAAGGATGAGCAGACTGGGTTGCAGGACAGCCATCTGTGGAGAGATGCAATCTTGCATCCCACGTCCCCTTCGGCTGCAGACACCCAGAAGAGCTGCTCTGCTGTGCCACGAGCACATGCACCAACCTGACACTGCTTAACCCCATCTCACATGCTAAAGGAGAAGAAGCATGAAGGATGGGCTTCCAGGGGACCAGATGGGCACCTGTCAGCAGCCATACATCAAGAGATCAGTGCTTTGGATTGTGCATTCAAAAGAAAAATTTAAAAAATGAAAAAAATAGAAAAAAAAGGGGGAAAAAACCCCACCTTCTGCAAGATTTTCAAACACACGATTCTCAGATGCTGTGTGAAAAAAACAAATTGGCAGCTCTCCCCCTTTTTTCTGAGATGGAGTGAAACAGCCTGGTATCCCACACTTATCACAGCACCCCTCACCATTTTGGAAAAGTGGCAAAGAATGGTTCCTTTCTCTGAGTTGTTTCCCTCTGATTTTTCAGGGGAGCTGCAAACAGATGGTCGACCTGGAGAGCAGGAGCAGCAAATTGGTGAAAAGTTGAACTCTGCAGCACTGTCACTTCCCAAAAGGTCATGAATTAATTCTGATCTATAGATTGGTGGCCATAAGGATCACAAGCCCTAGAAATCAATAGTGGAACTCCAAATGTGACACATCATACAGTGATGAGGCAAAGATGCTCAAGTAACTTTATCCTGCCTAGCAGACCTCTGTGTCAAGGCTGTTTGCTCCAGCCCAGCTGTCTCTGAGCTCAGGAGCCATACAGCTGGTAGGACTTCAGAGAGGGAGATCAAATTCAGAGGCTGCAAAGCATGTGGTTGTTTGCTTTCCACATCCCTGCTCAACTTTTGGCCTTCTACTTTCACAATGAATTTCTCGGAGGTTCTCAGCATTGCTGGCTTGTTTGCAGACTGCACTCCCAGCTACAAAAATAGCACAGGCACTACAATGATCTTCAGGAATCAGATAAGAGCTCCTCCCAGGAGGAAGAAAAAGATTTCTTTCTTCTCTTTTCTTTTTTTATTCTCTGTGTTACAATTATAGATTGTGATTTCCATCCCAAAGCGCTTCGCAAGAGCTCTGCCAGCACCTCTGCGCAGAGCTGGCAGCGGGCACTGCTGGGACAAGCTGTGCAACCTCGCAGGGGAGCGTGGCCCATCCAGGCTGCTCACAAAAACTGTCCAAATACCTGCACAGAATAACTGCAATAGTTCTTCTGGTATAGAAAGGGCCAAAGACAATAGACAATGTTGTCATTTGATATTACTTCCTCCTAAAATGCAGCTCAGAGAGAAAAATGCACAGGTAAAAGCTCTGTCACATCACAGGTTTCTGTGGTCTTGGGCAGGTCATTTTTGGTACTGAGGTTTGTCAAGGGAAGTCATAGGAAGCTCCCACAGCCCCCCCAGTTTCCAGCTGACCACCCCACTCCTTCCTCCCCTGGGTACCAAACTCTTCCCCAAGCCACCTCACCTCATTAACTTGTAGGGAGTCCCTGGGGTCTCGTTGGGTTGATGTTCTCCCATCACCGTGAGTTATATCAGTTCTCAGAAGGGTCTCACCAGTCCTGGAGCCAGGGTGAGATAAGCCCTGGGAAAATAAGGATGGGAGAGGGGAGGGAAGGGAATGTGGGACTTCCACCGGTCCTTCTGCCTGCTTGCTGCTTTTCATGGAAACACACTTGAAACCTTTCTATTCTCTAAAATGAGAGCTTTCTGACTCCCTTATCTGCATATAGTTACTGATAAGCACTCTTATACAAATGTCTGGTCACACTGTGCACTGTGTGTGCAAAGAAACAGATACCCACAACCCCCAAAAATGAGCCTTTAAATGCTACATAACACAAATAAATACAGACAGTACAGCAAATGGGCCCATAAGAGACCTGGAGTGGTCTCCTAGTTCATCCCCCAAGGCAGGGTCAAATAACAGCTTATTGCCCAACCCAGTGCTAAAAATATCCATTGGCCAAAATTCCAAACTTCCTGGGCAACTGCTTCCTGTGACTCTCTCCTTTTCACCCTTCAAAGCTTTTCCTGGACTTAGATGTCCCTCACTTCAGCTTAAGCCCAGGCACCTTCCTGTCGCCAGCAGACACACGAACAGTTCGTTCCCATCCTGCTCACAGCACACATCTGGAGATGGTTACATCTCCCACTCGGTCTTTGCTATGTTTGCATCTCGTTTCTAGACAAACAGTGGCAGGTTTTTGGGGAAAAAAAACCAAAAAGTCAGTGGTTGGCCATAAGGCACAAAGCAGAGCTGGTGATGGTGCTGGAAGGAGCTCCTGTGTTGGTGAATTGGTGGCAGCAAGAAAATAGGGCAGGTCTCAGCAGGGGCACTGGGGCCAAGCACTATGAGACCCCAGTGATATTTTGCAGCACAACCTGTCTGCTGCTAACAGCCCCAGCATCCCATTCCCACCTTCCAGCTGGCACACATTTACAAGATGGTGTTCTGCAGCATTTTTCTATTTTTGATGCCTTTTCAAAGATTTTCCTTGCAGGAGATCAGAAAGAGAAATATAGTTATAAAAACAGACCAAGCACATATTGGACCAAAACCACATGCTCCAGTATCAGCCTGAAGATATAACTGGTCTGATTATGGTATTTTTCCATCGTTTGTCGTGGTCCTCACTCATTGCTCCCCCTCCAATGCGGAGGATGGCCTCTGCATACGGCAGCACCTTGAGACATGACTCACCTCCACCAAACAAAGCACATTTTCCACCCACACAGCTGCAGCTCCTCTGCCGGAGGTCACCACCACGGCTGTGGACAGGAACACACGTCCACCCTGCTGCTGCTGCACCCGCTGCACAAATGTGCCCTGACAGCAGTTTGCACTGACACACCAACACCGTGCACTTGAGCCCCTGATGAGAAGGTTCATGCTCCCATCCCTCACCACTTCTCCTCTCGCAAAGCCCTTAAAATGCACAGGAAGAACAAAAACGTGCAAGAAGTTACGTAGCAAGGACAGCAGAAGACAAAAATATGCTGTGTAAATTCCTGGATGTAGAACACTGATGCCCTCTTTTCTCTTTAACACCAGCAAAGCCACTCTGAGCCTTAGCCTTAAAGCTGCAATCGCCAACCATCGAGAATTTTTTGAGTTCTAACTGAACGGGACAAGACTGTCTACTGCAAAACCCACAGTTTAACCAGCCTGTCCCTTAGAGAAACTCCATGAGTTTCGCCCAGCTCAGAGCTGACAAAATCCCATCTGAAGGTGTCAGGGCCTCAGGTCAGTCTAAACACTCTTCTGGGAGCATCCCGAGTCCTCTTCCCTCCCCCAGCCTTAGAGACGCTGCTCCACATTTTTGCTTTACTGTTTTTCTTGGCAGCTGTTTTGTTTCAAGTCAGGCTATGGCTGTGTTGCTTTTAGGTACTTAAATTCATATTCTTGATTCATTTCTTCCCTAATCACTTGGGATACTGCATTTTACAAAAGGGAGTATAATTAATCATCCAGGTTTGTGCACGTGTGATGAAAAAGATGTGATCCGTGACAATTTAATGCCTCAGCTAGCTTCTAGACAATGGAAATTTATGAGTTATACCCAAAAAAAAAAGCCACACCCAGGCTCACAAAGACTGCAGCAGCTGACAAGCGTCTATTCCAAACTCTTAAACGGGAACATTTTTGAGGGCTTTGTTGTTGTTGTTTTAAACTTGGCCCAAAAAAAAACAGTTGCAAAAGAGCAAAGCTGGCAACTTATGCAGTGGTTCGATGGGTTCCAGAAGCTGTTGAATTTCTCACAACGTTATCAGCGATCTGAGAGACCCACTGAGGTGCATTTCGTATGGTGATTGCTGTTAACCTGCTCCCCTCTCCTCTAACAGCATTCCTCCTCCTGCTTCCCTCTAACAGCATTCCTCACAACCTCCGTGGCATTCGACAGCCAGCATAGCTCCCAGACAGCTCCATCCCATCTCAATCACTCTCTTAGATCTTAACAACCCTACCCTACAACAGCCAACGTCGATATTGGCTGCCCATAACAAAGCTGTTAGAGTGACATTTTGGTAGGAAATGGTGAGAATGCTGCAGTAATCAGAGTTATAAAAGGTTAATGGAGATGAAAGGACAGAAAGTACAGAGGAAAAGCCCAGGCAGCCAGAGAGATTTTGGCAAGATTTGCTAAGCTGCTGCCTAGTCACACACATACATTTCCTGCATTTCCCAATCCAGCTGCTCATTTACAGTAGCCTCAGCAGAACTCTATCGCTGGGAGAAACGCTGAGCTACTGTGTAGCTGGTAGCATTTGTAGTGACTTTTGTCCATTATTGAGCAAAATGGTCAAGTTTCCAAAAGGAATTTGGGAAAAAAGTTCATTTCATCTAGGTACAGTGTCCCTGGGGAGGCTAAAGTCATAAGTGCTCCAGCTCAGCCTGGAAACACGTAACTGAAGTATTACTGATGTGTTGCTGACCTAGAGGAGTTCTCTTTCCAAGTCACCTCTGTATTTTGTGAAGGCAAATTTTTCACTCGGTGTTACCAGAGAGCTGCTAAGAACAAGCAATCCTCTGGTACCGCTGGGTAGGACAGAGCAGTGCAGGGCACACTTTCAAAGCAGAGGCAGGGGGAAACTTCTTCATTTCTTCCCATCCTCATCATAGGGGCAGTTTCTGACAGAACACTTATACTGTGGTATCCAGATTTCACACTGTGGGACTCCAGTCCCTTTTTGTGGGACTCCCTTTTGAAAGCTATTTAATGCCTTAATAGATGTCCTCATCACACTTTTCATTTTTTGTTACCACACCATTGTTTTCTTCATTATCTCTCTCACCACCTAAAATATCCCTTCTTCCTCACCAGCACTTCAGGCTTTCAAATGACTGCAGGCTCTTACCTAATCTCTCTCCTACTCCTCATCTGATGTCGAGACCTAGACCGGTGCTTAACCGGTGCTTAGCTAAGCTATGCACATAGCTCGCTGTCAGTGTGGCCACATCAATCAGTCTCTTCAGCTCCAGCACATTGCCGGTGCTATTCTCTGAATTCCTGCCACTCATCACCGTGTCTCTGCGGGCAGATGCCAAGAAGGGGACACGGATCTGCTGGGTGGGATCAGACAAGCTCGGCAGACAAGGACTTGCAGCTCCTGTTCTCCCCAGCACAGGGCATCTGCACATACAATCTAGCCCATGACCCAACAGTTTTGCTGTCATCTCCCAGAATTCATCTTTCACCATGATCTTCCACCAAAATTTTTCCATGCTTTTTCCAATTTCCTCATCTCATTAAAGAGAAGGTTATTTTTGGCCATGTTATTTAGCTTAAGTATTTCCAAAGCAAGCCTTGCTCTCCTCTGTTGCTCATTTCTCTCGGTTCCTCCAAGTTCAACAGTGACTGCAGGTTTGGTTACACTGCATTTAGCACTGAGATCATTTATGAAGGCACCATGTTCATCCAGATTTACCACCAGCACTGCCTGTAACCCAAGAGTCGCCTCTTTCCTCCCAGCCACACGTCCCCCTGCAATTATGGCTGTCAATACTGATGTTAAGGGTACGTGTAGGCAAACAGGGTTTACCCAATTCTAACATGGTCTTGATACATCTTGCCCTTTGGGGAACTGGGGAAATTTCCACCTCTTTTCCCACTCCCAACAACAGCACAGACTTTCATGTTTTATCAGTGGTGTGACCATGGTCACAGTGCACAACACTGGCCACCCCCGTTGCAACGTTGGCCATCCCAGAGACTACCCAGCCTGGATAGCAGAGACCTGGTACATGGCCATGCCCAGCGCTGACAGCAGCGTCAGCCTCTCCAGCCTCGGGATTTTTGTGGCCATGACGAACTTGGAGATGACTTTCAATTTATGCAAGCTGCCATATCCGTACCGCTTTGAACTGCCTGCATGAGCAAACCACTCTGACAAGCTGCAGTTCATGGGGATTGCAGTCAGTCATATTACAGACCATGACAGATTTAATTGCAGATTAGAAATTCCGTAGCTGAAATATTACAAGAGACTTGAGATCCTAATTGTTTCCTGCTTAAGGTAGGAGCTTAATTTTATTTTTAAACTCCCAAGTGCTGACAGCCAATATTTTGGTGTGAAAAAGCTAAAGAAGCAACTGCTACCTCACTGTGAACAGGTAACAACTTCCAGAGTTTAAGCTTACACCTTAATTTGTTCTTAATATTCGGATCGTGGCAGCAGCCAGGAGGCATTATCAAGCTAAGTGCTCCTTTGTGTCAATACACAGCAGGAGAAAAATTCCCCGCCCAAATGAGCTGTGATTGTTGTATCTGCTGGAAGAAAGCCACGCTCTCTCTTGTGCCATACTAATGCACTTTTAGCGACAGAATTGATTAGGATTCCTGGTTTGGATTTGCTCAGATGTAGCTTGGTTGGTTTTTTAATCTGTGGGATAAACTGTGGATAGAGAATTAGCCATTTAGTTATAAATGCATCGCTGGGAAACAGTTTGCCAGCACCCGCTGCAAAATGACTTCAGTGTCTGATCTGGCGAGCGGCTTCTAGATAATGAAGTGATAATCAGGGGTGTGGGGGCAGAGGGGGGATTTTTTGGCTTTCAAGAAGCACCAGACATCTTTGCCTGATTCTGTCTCTACTAGGACAGAAATTAAGAGTGCTGAAGAATGTGTGCTAAGAGTGAATATAAGCACCTTGTACTCTTCTCAAATTCAAAATGATGACTGATAGGGGAATTACAGAGTCATCACTGGACAGCCAAGGCACAGGCAGCATTGCCCCAGCTGTTTGAACCTCACAGCTCTCCTGTGCTGTATTTTGATACAGCTGCCTAATCAGGTTTGGCCGACCATGCGTCCTTTCTGTCTCGGGGAGGGTGACAGACAGTATCGTACAAGCAAGAGACACTGGCTCTTGGGTTTAGTCCGACAGTGAGCTTCTCCCCTCCGAGTCTGCAGTGCCTGACGAGGGGAAATGCTCCCCAGCATGCTCTCATCTTGCAGACAGCAAGGAGATTGGGTGTGCTTCTTCCAGAAGGCTTCTTTCTCCAAAGCCATTTTTTTTTCCCTTTCCTAAAAAAGTCTGACTTAGCCACCTTCCTCCAGTTGCCTACTGGCTGGTAGCAAAGCCTCACAAGGCTGAGCAGGACCCAGGAGTGACATAACACCACAATGGACTCAGCCGCAGCACCCAAGCACCACAAAATGCTGGGACCCCTCTGCCACACACCACCCCACTTTCTCTAGGGCTGGCCTCAAATTGGGCAGCAGCACAGACACACAGACCACAGCCTAAAGATCTCAGATCCAGAAACACTGGCTACACTCCACCTGAAATCAATGTCCTTTCCAATTCTCATGGATGTCAGAAAGATTTATCTGGAGACATCTTATTTTACAGCCTGTGTCTTCTGGTATATTTGCTCTTTCAGTGCTCTCAGTTCACAAGCTACTGCACCCTCCCCAAACCCTCTCTCCCCCATGCTGGAGGGCTATAAATTCTAACAACCTGCAATTCATTCAGCTTCAGTCCTGTCCATCATCTGTGCATGGCATTAACCCTGAGAAACTTGGTCACCCAGATCTGCGTTTCCCAAGCTTTGAGTCCTTATCCATTGCTAAAGCCCCTCAGACAGCCAAAGAATGAAGCGTGTACAGCAGCCGGCATTTCTAAAGAAAACTTGATGGCTTTCTGACACCCGACACATGCAATTCCCAACAGAGTTAATTGAAGCTAATTCCTCAAAGGCTGAGATGAGAATATCCCCATAAATTATGTTCCTGCTTCATTCCAGACAAGGACGGCATGAATGCATTACACACAATCCCCCAATTACAGTATTAAAACCGGCAAGTCAATCAAGGAGATGGCACAAAGTCACTTGAAAGCTGAAATTCATTTTCAGCCTCGCTCCATCTGTGCTGTAACCTGAAATGTTGAGTTTTGAGGGCATCTTTCATATTTCCACGCACACCAAGACCCATTCAGAGCCTTCTCCATGGATGTGGCATGGGTTTGGTACACCAGAGCCCCTGCCTGGGGGATGTTGCTGGGGTGCGGGTCCATTATTAAGGCAGCTTTCAAAGATGTCTCTGGAGACCTTTGGGTGTCCAAGACTTAGAAAAAACCAAGGTGGGACCGAGAGCACCATGTCTTTGCTGCTGTCACAGAAAGCCAGGGCTGATTATTGGAGAGGGAACATACACAGAGACACACACACACACAAAATTTAACCTATAGTAGTGCTACTGCCAATCCGCTCCCATTAACAGAGTTATTTTTAAATCCTGTGGTTTTTGGACACAGTCCTAACACCAAGTTATTTTTAAATGGCAGTTTAAAGAAATAAGCACATTTCATCTGCCATTCATGTCACTCTTAGGGACTGAAATATTACTGAATTGTACTGTAGGAATTATGCAAATTGAAGCCAGATTCAACAAAAACTGACCAGCTTCTGTGCTCCTCAAAATCAGAAGGACTGAAAATACACTTCTGGGAAGTTTTACTGCCTTGCAGAAGCTCTGGAGTTGTAAAAGTTGGAAATAGTTTGAGCTGTGGTCTATACCCAGTTAGTTATCTGTTGCAAGACACACAAGTGCTTCATATTGAATACTGGGAAAATAAATACCCACATGAGGTAAAGGTGGATCTTGTGGTTCCCACTATGGCCTAACCCCAAAGCCATGCTATAAACTAAAGAATGAGACTGTAGCATCATATGTCACGTGGTAAATGACCTGTAGGGCAACACTAATATCTCACTTTTTCATTTGTAAGTTATCTTAGACATGCAGTATTCAGCAATTAATTTTTGCACCAAGTTCAAGCCCAGCCATGGTGAATCTGCAGTAATTCTCACTGGAATCCATAGACTTCAAGGACCCAGGCAGACCCTAACGACTGGCTCTCCTGACCTCCTGCACAACACATAACACAGTTTCTGCCCCAAGCCCGTAACTCCTGACTGAGCTATGACCCATCCTCAGGGAAATACGCAGACTCAACATAAAGACTTAGAAGATGGAAAATCCAGCTTGTCCTTGAATCACTGTTCCAAGGTCAGCTGCCTTCCTTGCTCCGAGTCTTCCAGCTCTAACTAAGCTGACTCTCGTTTCCATTGTAACCTTTTCTGCTAGAACGAAGCATCACCTCCTATGAGGAATTTCCTCCATACACAGATACTCCAAAACCACAATCAAGTCATCTCCTAACCTCTTTGATCACCTAAACCATGGGGGGTTACTGTATAATAATATATTCACCCCTGGCTGCATTGTAGGTCTGTACATGCAGTGATGTTGCTATTCTCTAATGAGTAGCAGTGGCCACAGGTCAGCTGAGGTCAGTAAATGTCCACACAAACGGCCTTCACCCAGCGCTAACACGGGATTATCTTTACATCTGTAACACAGCTCAAGAACAGGCACAAACTCATATAAATTATTTTACTTTTCTCTAATTGTTTTGGAATAATTCATGAATGAAACGCTCAGTTCTGGAAGTGTTAAATGCACTGACACAGCATCTCAAGTACATTTAAATAAGGTAATATTTACCAATAAGAAAATATAATGGTGATTTAAACAGTTTTTAATGATTAAATGGTAAAAATTGTGTTACCAGTTCAAACGCACAGAAAAGAATCCACTCGAGGGAAGGCCATTTTCATTTCTATAAATTAAAGGTTGGAAAAAATATTGTTCATCAATGATACATGAGCAATATGATGTTCTGTTCCTCTATTCTACCCAAGAGATAATATTAATCCTTTTGATTTATTCACAGCTCCTTAACTAATACTGTAATAAATGGTATTGACAATTGAACTCACTGCTGTAAGAAATTCATTGTATTTGCAGCACCCACAGTAAGAAATGCCTTCACGCTCCTGACAGGAGATCTAAATAAAATTAAAAAGCTGAGAACAAAGGCTGTGGAAAAATCAGATAGGCATAGTTGATTAGGAAATGTGACTTGCTTATATGGGGGTAATTTTCATATACATTGAAGGCAGTGTACTGCACAAAAAAATGTTGGGAGGGTTCTTCAGTTTAAACACACAAATCTTCAGTTCTTTGCTTCCCAACACAGAGATGTCTGAGCTACTGACTACCACACAGTGCTGGCTTCGAAAAGGCTGGCAAAGACCTGAATCAATTTAATCTTATTAAAATCCAGAGCAATTTAAAGATATTATCCCCAGTAACTTACTGATGGCTCAATTGCTGCTACAATCTACGCAAGGCTTCAAGTGATGAAACTGTATTATTCCTGCCTCGTCTCTCCTTTTCAAAACGGTTTCAGAGGTTACTGCTATCACTGGCTCATCAGTGCTCAAAGGAAATACTTTCAGAAGCAGAACTAGAAATGTCTCCTCTTGCATTACCAGTATGTAATTAGGGGAAGGCTGCATTCCTTTCAGCTGTACACACAAAGTCACACAAAGCGTTTTCTAGAAATGGACTTAACTAGGGTCAGACAACAGTAATCAGCTATAACTCACTCAAGAGCATTCAAAGGAATTAATACCGATTGCAGGTTATGAGCTAATTTGGTCATTCTTCTAAAAAAAAAAAAAGAGAACCCACTCTTATTAAAAACAGAGCACCTGGCACAACAGAGCGCTGCCAGCCCGCCACAAAGAGCCGTCTATTACACCCCTGCGGTGCGTGCGCAGCAAAGCCACAGGATCAGCAATAGCTCAAGACAAGGCACCAACCCAGAACCAAATCTGTACCATTTAAATACCGACCCGTGATTATGCTCAGGCAGCAGTAGCAAAAAGCAGCCTAAGGTTTGATTACTTAAAAAGAACATAATGTTACACAATGGCACGACAATAATTATAATGGTCGTGAACTGCCAAGCTCTGGCAACTTCCCTCTAAGCTACATCCTTTAGGAAGAGAAAAATATGGACTATAAGGATGAAATCCTCTCCTGTGTGGGGAAAGTGTGAGAGGGAGAGGTGCCTGTGCTATGCAGCACAGCCGCCTTTCGCTTGGTCCAGGGACACTAAACACACACACAGCGGCAGCTCAGCCAGCGCAATCAGCGGGGTAAATTGTCAGCCTTAATGATTTTGAAGTGTCTCCCAGGCAAACTACCTTGTAATAAAACAACATTCACTCTGGGCTAAACTCACAATCCCACACAATGGGACCACCAGGAGTTACAGCATGACCGAAACCTGTAGCAGAGGCTTGGTTTTTTAAAGGCATTTATTCGGTTGTCTTTCAATAAGGGCAAAGCAATTTCTGTTTGTACCCTGCTATTTACTAAAGCTAGTTGAGGAAGGAGGAGGATTCAGTGCCTGCTTCAAATCATTCCCCCTAGAAATGGTCATTTTAACCCATAATGAAAATAGAGTATTCCCAGTGCCAGACTTGCTTGCTCAAGTCAGAAAGCAAACCCTCTGAAATCTCCCTGCCAGGTGATGAAACAACAGGAATTTTTCTGAGAAAGAGGGAATTCTCAGCACAGTCATCATGTCTCTGCTCCATGGAAGGCTTCTCAGTCTACAAGGAGAGGAACAGCTCAGCACAAACAGCAGGACATGGAGATACTCGTTCCTGGTGCAACATGACATTGCCTGGAAAACTTGCAGAGGGAGGTCCTGTCACAGAAAATGTCAGTATTTTAGTGGATGGCGGGAAGAAAATGCAAGCCATAGTGTTTGGGTGGCAGGAAGAAAATGCAAGCCATAGCATTTACAAATGAAGAGTTGTCCAAAGCATTTCAGTCTCTCAATTTTATTTTAAAAGGGCTGGCATGCTGAGGGAGAAGTGTTGCTGTTTCTGAGGAATGCTACCCATTCTGCAGAGATGTAAATCAAAATTTAAAAGGGAAGGGGGGTGATGCAATGTTTTCAGCCATCCATGGCATTTCTCCCATCAGCATTCCTCAGAGCTCAGTCGTCAGAGAGGGAACAAACGTAGACAGAGAAATCTGGGACCTGTTTTATCAGGAAAAGTAAGCATGAGAAGCATATGGTGGGAAAATAGATGGTCTGAGGTGTGAAAGACATCTCTGTGAAGCTAAGAACCTCTGTGCTGGGGTCCACTGATCTGCCTGGAGGATGTGACACTCCCAAGTGAGGGGGAATGGCAGGAAATTAAGACCAGAGAGTTTCCTGGCCACGCCACTCTCACCTCCAGAGTCAGAGCATGACAGGACCCAGACACAGGCAGTCACCTTGGGATAATGTCAGGAGTTACCAGTAAAAGCAAAACCATCCCTGTGACTCACAAGATTCAAGGGGTTGAGGAGAAATAGAGACTCTTGTGCTTCAGGTGGAAATATGTTTTGTGAAACTTAAGAAAAAGGGGTTTTCTGTATAAGGACTGCACTCTGCTCATCTCCCCATTCTCCAGACAACTTAACCCATCTTCTTTGCTTATTTTCATCTGCATCTCAAGCCCAGAGCCAGCCTATTCAAGTCCTTTCCTGCACCACTCACCACATAGCAAATAGTTTCATCTCACACTCTACCAGGCCTGCAACCACCTCACTTCCTTCTTCTAGAAGGGTGATAATTTTACAGCCAGCCTTTCTGACTGCTTTACAATCCCTAACAAGATTTAGACCATTCCCTGCTTTACCTCTGTGACAACGTGGCAGGCTCTGCCAAGAGGAAATCTTCAAAGGACTTTGCATAACATCATAACAAAGTTGCTGCAAACAGTCAGATCGGGACTCGGGATCTCCCTTAGAGAGCTCCGCTGTGTGAGCAGCCCCCCGTTGTTCCTCCCCTCTGCTGCTTCCCAGGGAAGACCTTGCATTCCTGATATTGTTTGCTGCTACAGAAAAGTGCTTGAGAAAACAAGCTGTAGGGTGTCCCAGACCTCTCAGCTCCAGATCCCATGCTTTCCACAAAAATCTGGAATTTCCAGATACTTTGTGAAGCTGCCGCAACATCTTTTTGCAAGACGAGCACACAACTCAAATCTGAGGCAGATCAAGGAATCGCCTTACACAGATGCCTCTTTCCAAATACCTAGTGCTATCGTCCAAGTCTTTTAACTGAGTCCAGCGTCCTCCTGGTGATTACCCAAGGCTTTGTTAGACATGCAAATGAGACACTCATCTAGGATCTTCTTAGATGAGGACTTCGTGATGTGTTGCCTGCCTTACAGTGACAATGAAAGATTTTTTTTTGCTCATACTGGAGACTTGCTGAGTGTGCATAGGAGAGCAAGCCCTCAGAAACCAAGGTTTTGAGGAGCTGACAGCATTCCCAACTGACAGCAACACCAGTTCGCCTGTTCAGCGAAACCACTATGAACAGTAGTGAGAAGCAGGCAGGCAGCCAACGGAGATCACTGCTTCCTGTGCTTGTCTTCACCTTCCTTTCATCCTGCAACCTCGCTTACCCTTCCAACCAAAGCTGCAGGCTTCAGCCCAGGACTGGCTGCCTGTTTATACATTATTACTCTGGCCTCCTAAAAGGGACTTTGGACACTGGTACAGCACAGGGTAAGAAAGAAAATGCAGTCACCATGTCAGAATCAGCATCTAACACAACCAGTAGTATCTGAAACACTGGATTGTCCCAGCATTCATGCTAAGAACAAGTTTTCCAGGTAACTGCTGAGAAATGTTGACATTTTGAAACACATTCCCTGATGGATTATTGCAATCACATTCCGGGCATGGCACTATTTAGCATCATTTATTAGATGTTATAATTTCAAATAGTTTCATAGAATCATAGAATGGTAGAGGTTGGAAGGGACCTTAAAGATCATCCAGTTCCAACCCCTGTGCCATGAGCACAGATACCTTCCACTAGACCACGTTGCTCAAAACCTCATCCAGCCTGGCCTTGAATCCAGTTTAAACATTACCAACGAATGAAGCAGACAGTTATTAAGTAATAACCTGTACCCATTAAATATTCACTGTCTCCCTGTATTATTCATTCCCCTACACCAATACTTTGTGATACTAAAACATTTTGTTAGGATGAAGATATTCTGCAGCTGTAGGAATAGGAAAAGTAGGGATCAAGAGATGGAAGGAGGATAGTAAGGGAGGAGCAAGAGCTCAGAGCAACTCATGGGCAACTGGCAGCTCAAAGGCTGAAATTGCCAGATCCATCCTGGAAGAGAACTTCTGCAAAACAGCTTCCTGGGATAGGGCCTTTGCAAGGACAAACCACGCTGGAGATTCCACTGATCTTCCAGCATCTCCAAGGAGATGCAGCTCTGGTCCAAGGCGATGAGAGAGCCAGAAATCCCAGTTGCTCTGCATGGGCAGCAAGATCCACACACCTAGCATTGTGCAGAGCAGATAATTTCAACCCCCCAAAACGGCACAGCCTGGCCAGCACAGTGTCATACCCACACTGATAAAACTTGCTCAATGCAGCCAAATTCTGCTTGTTCCAGAGCAAACATCATCTCTCTACTGTGCAGTATCAACTTGCTCCAAAAGACCAAGATTTAAATGACAATACTTATTTTTTCAGAGTCCAGGATGGGCTCCTCCATACTGTATTTGAGCATTATTTCCGCATGCTGCTGTGTTTTGCTAAACCATTCTGCTCATTTCCAGGAGGATCCCATGGGGTTAAGGGATTAGCCTGGGGCATGGGAAAGCTGAGCTTCATTCCTTGATCTGCCACAGAAACCCCAAGTGCCACTGGGCATATCACTCAGTGCCTGCACTTGGGTCTCCTAACTGTAAAATAGGGATAGGAACCCTGTGAGGGTGTTGGCAAGAAGATAAAACAGTATTGCCATCTGGGAGGTGCTGTGATGCTGTGATAAGAGGGGCCATGCAAGAAACTTAGATAAACAGTTTCAAAACTCTCAGCTTTTTCGTGCTTTGTCTTTTACACTTGACGTACTCTGTGATTTCACACAACCAGCTTCAGTCTTGTTTGCTCACAGCTTCCTACGCATCAGAGGTTTCCAGCCCAAATAACAGGTCTTCCCTCACACTGCAAAAGGTCATGATCTGTAAAATGGCATTTTGCACCCTACATTTTAAAGGGAGTAAGCAGCAATCTCCATAATGCTTTGAGGCCAGCAGACCTAAGGCTTTCCACCTTGAGCACAAGAACTTCTGTGTCATTTCCCAATGCTATCTCGCTGACCACAACATTCATCCTCAGAGCACACCACGAAGTGAAGCCTTTTCCAGAAGTGCTGCATCTCTAATGATCACAAGCTTGGTTTGGCCATCAGCACTCCAGCAGGCTTTTTAGGAGCAGAAGGGAGATTTATAGATAAGTCATTACCCAAAAGTCCTAGAAAAGAAACTCAATCCTGTAAATACCTTCTAGGATTGGTGGTTTAAGCTTTCGTACATACTGAAGAACTACGAGATGACATGAAGTCACTGCAGGAAGATGTAAACAACCCATGAAAAAAACATTGCATTTCAAAAGATAGGGTACTTCTAAGGCCAGGGCATTCTAAACAGAATTATCTGATGCCAGCACTGTTTATTTGGTGTTTGAGGTCTCACATGCAGGGCAGCCACAGCTTATCAGAGAAGAGTTGTCACCCATTTAGAGAGAAGCTTTAAACTAACAAATTCCTGCACTGTGGAGATACCAACCACATGTGAGAATGGGGCTGATCCTACTCATTTTCTGCTAGGGAAAGCAGTTGCCAGTACCACTACCTCCTTCCTCAGGATTAATGCCAATCCAACAGCACAAGGAACAAATAGGTGAGCCAAGCAGGAGTCCTAACATCAGTATTCTCGTTACCCAATGTACATATATATACAGCTAAACACTGAGTAGATTCAGTAACTTCAAAGCACCACATTACCTGGATGAATTATCCCTCACTTCCACCCTATTAGAGGATGCTTAAAAGAATAAGAAGCTTTCAGACATGCTCAGCAGTACAGTTTTCATGCATACTGGGGTACACTGAACAGAAATCCAACAAGAAAATGGTGTGAATTATTTTTTCAGTTTCTGAAATGACTTTGATGGTGGGCCAGTGTCATTCTGCAGGCTCATACAACATCAAGTACCCTTCTGGCCCTTTAAGGACCTCTGAATTGCAGTTAAATAAGCTCTAAGACCTTGTTCCTTGACATTAACTACGGAATTGTGTTGACATATGAAGAGTCGACTCATGTTGTGTTGCTCAGCATTTACCCTGTGCCAGCCCAGAGCATGCTTGGATAATTCTAAGTAGTTACAAAACCAGCAGAACTCAGGAGAAAAGGCTCCTGCAAAATCTGGCACCATTCCAGTTCACCAGCTAAATACTTCCATCTGATATTCAAAACAGGCAGGTGGAAAATTATCCAGAGACACACCATCATGTTCTGCCTGAACAAATGCAAGAGGGGCTAAAATACCACTTTGGACAGTAAGTCCATTTAAATCTAAGTGATTTCCCGTTGATCTTCCAGTTTTTCTGGAAGATACACAGGCTGTTTTGGTGTGGAAGAGCTCTGTGTGTCTGGAGGTTTGGAGGGGGAATGCTAATTTATGTTTTCTTCCTCACTCGGTAGGATTCAAAGGAAGTCTAGCTTGCTTCCCCATGCTGGTCTGTTGTTTTATTCCACCAGGCCTCCAATGCAAATAAAATCACCCAGTGAATTTGTAAGGTCTGCTCACAACAGTGTTATAACTAATTATCCACAAAAGCCACAACGATTCTAAGCAAGAGCATGCTCAGAACTGCATCTCACCTGACATCCAAAAAATTAACACATATTACAAACATTTATCTCCAAGGTCAGCTCCTCTTGAGATGAGATGGGTTTTGGTCTCATGTAACAGAAGACACATCAGATGTAGTTCTCAGGTGGTATGATCTCCACACTCAATACACTACCAACCTCGAAGGTTGCAGTGAGTCAGCAATCATGGCAGTGCTTCTGACATGGCAGTGTCCATTAGAAAGACTTATTAGGCTTTATTATAAACAAACAAGCTTTGGTACAAGGAGCCGTATTTCAATTACTTAAGCCCTCATGCCAAACTTAGTCTGTTTCAGAAGCAAGATAATACAGCACTCACATAGTATGTTATCCTTGCTTTTCAGTAGCCACAGATAAGTATCATTATGTCACTGTGAAAAAATGCACTCAATTATCCTACGTTGTTATTACTTAATCTGCGTTTCAAAAAAAAGCTTTAGACTGAAAAGATGTTAGATAAAGGCAAAGCATTGCAGATAAAGGCATTGCTTCATTGAATATATGCTGTAAAAGCATGAGCTGTGGTTGCACACATTTAAATGAACCAAGCTCCTCTCAGCGCATTCCCATATTGGCAGAATCACAGCCACGACGGGCTGCTTGCACAAGAAGGTGGTTGGCGTGCTAAAAGCAAAATGCAGAGGTAGACTGGGGAAGGAGCCTGCTTCAGGTAGGAGAGAGGCTTGGCAAAAACTTCTGTAAAGCTTGGCATGAATCTCCTCCTCAACGCATGGAGACTGGGTCCCCGCTAAGGTCTGTCCAGGCACGACACATATGACCAAGCTGCGTATGGCACAACTGGAGGTGACAGTCCAGCCTGAGGCTTTCTCAAATGGGAAAGAAGACCATGGCCACTGGGTTCTCATTCTCTACACAGTGACCAGCAAGAGGTAGCAGGACTCTTACTTTGGATACCCATGTTTGGATTACAGCTGCAACCCCGTGTCAGTGCTGTGTGCTTTAATGGTCTCAGAAAATGAGTCTGGCGCTCTGAATTTACGACAAATTGATTGAAACCAGATGTTGTGAAAAATGCCTTTTCCAAGTTCATTGGCACATGAATGGTCTTAGCATGCCCCCAGATAATCTGACTTCTGTGCCCCAGTCTGCTGCAATAAACTAATTGGGAGGATAATATTTTGTCTCTGCATTGTGAGCTCCTTGGGGAAAGGAACTTTTTAATTGCATACACAGCCCATGACCTGGTAGGCTCTAAATCTCACTGGATGATGTGCAAAGTTATAGTGGGACCTCAGCTGAACACCCTGAGCTCAAGTTACTGTCTGGATTAGCAAAACTTCAGACTATTAAATTGTCTGTATTCTTCAGGCATTGCTGGGAGTTTGGTTTCCCTACTGAGCTAAGCTCTTTTCTGGCATAGTCAAAAGGAGACAAACAATACACCATGGGTACAAAGGAACAGAAGTAAAAGCAGCATCAAGTTGTCGTTTGGCCACACCAGCAGATGCACTATGGCAATATTTGCTTTGTAGGAGAACAGAGATGGCCAGAGTCTGCACACTCAGGCCTCATCACTTTGCAGACCTCATCATAACAGATATATTTCCACTGGCTCCATCTAATTAACACACCCTGCCAGACCCAACCTTGTACTCTTCAGTTTGCACATGCAGAGCAAGACCCCAATTTGGTCAGCTTGTACTCCCAAAGGCAGATAGAAATGACCCCAAAAGCCAAGCTTGATTCATGGACTGCCATTAGACAGTCCCTGGGAGGATAACTGATTGATCCTGTTTACCTTCGGCACTGCAAGGCATTTAACATCAGGTTGGGAGAAGCACAGCTTTGTAGTTGTGATTCTAATGGGCTTCAAGACAGAGCTATTTGTTTAGGAGCATGATAAGACTTTTCAGACCACTGGCTCCCCGGGCAAGGCTCTGAAAGTCTATCACAGCATACACAAATTCACAGCACTAAGTATGCTCTGCAGGATATTACCAAGAAAACCTGTCTCTGCTCTATTTCCCTGTCAAAATTACAAAAACCCTCAATGAATCCTACAGCGTTCAACTCACACCTTTTCCAAAAACTGGGGGAAGAAGCCTGCAGCTAAGGTACAGAAAAGGTTGAGAGCAGACTCTCCTGGTGACTAATGCAGCCTAGATAAACATCTAGATGCTCGCTAAAACATACAGTATCACAGGCAGATTAAAGGCTCCTTCCGAGATTTTGCAAGCAGTCAGTAACTCCTCCTACCCAGCCATCTGCCCAGAAAGGGCCTCTGACTTGTCAACCAATCCATTTCCCGCCAGTGCCACAGGCTGGGTGATACCGATCTCTGCTGTGTTTTGTTATGAGAGCTTTGATGTACGAGTCTCCTCCGCTGCACAGCCCCCTTTAGGGAACAAAGCCCTGCTCTGGCCAGGCTCTTCACCAGTTGTCCAGGTATTAGGTTCTTTTTCCCAGCTTCAGGGCAACCCTATCACTAACCTTTTCCTGTGACCTTTTGCAAGGAACCTTCTGCTTGTGGCCATCTGCATCCTCTCCCCCTTTTGCTTTTAAAGCCTTCACCTGAGCGTTTGCAGCAAGCAATTACACACACACTGGTTTGCATCAGTCACAAAAGCTGTAAGCCTCCAATTAACCACCTCATGCCTTTTAATGATACAACGCTAAACAAGGAAGAGAATTAGAGGGAACATCCTCAGAAGTGGTTTGCAGCAGGACAGAGCAGTCTTTATTACTGTTTATATTAGGGTAGCACCTAGGAAACTCAGCTAGAGGCTGTGAAAACAAATAGAGAACTTGGGGAATTAATTTAAGTTAGAGAATTTATAGTCTATAGGACAAGACAGAGTAGGTGGATAAGGTGTAGTGTAATGAGGAGAACACAATGATTTTCTAAGGATCAGACTAACCTGCCAGCATCCTTCACTCATCACTGCCAAGTTCCTGCATCCTACCTCCTCAGGAGTGTGAATGCTGGCAGAGGGCTCAATAGCAAAGACGAGTGTTTCTTTGACTCCCAGAAGACCCATGCGGCAAAGCGCAGGAGAACGTGTTGTCTCCTTCTTCTAAAGATAGCTGAAGATACTGCACCTGCTCAGAAGGTTTCAGGCAAAACAGCATTTCAGAGGAATTCACCAATTCAGCAAAATCTCAGCAAGGTGAGTCAATTTTGCCCAGGTTCCCATGAAACTCACACAGGGCTCCAAACATCAGAAACCTGCTGAGTTTCCTGCCTGGTCACCCATCTGGTTCCTCCACCATTCAGGTTTCCAGGGCCCTGGGGCAGCCTGCTGACAAATAGGCTGCTTCACAAGAGGGGATTTCACTGCTCCTACACTTCTCAGTTCAGGGTGTCCAGGATGTCAGAGCGTCTCAGGAGGAAATACAAGAGCATCCACAGATGGACAGCCCGTGGAACAGGGCTGTGAGGCTCAGTGCTCCAGAGATCAGCCCTTGAGACAACCCACAGTGCAAGCTGGTGTGCTATTTCCTTCTGCAGAATTTCTACCTGGTTGTGTTTTGCTCCACTTTGGAGGAAATTCAGCCTAATTTCATCAAAATTAAACTTCTTCCTGAAACAGAATCATCTTTTGAAACTCATTCCTAACAGACACCCTTGGGGTGGCTGCAGCCATCTCCCTCTCAGCAGCAGCCTCTGCACCTCAGTCCTGTTTCAGTTGCTTTCGGGTCAAAGAGCTGTATATCTTGTACAACCCACCAGAAACACTGTGGGGATATCCAAATCAGTCAAATCTAAATTGCCTGATCTGGAAGGCTGATGATACCAACTATCTTACCATCCCACGAGCTTCCCAAGGGAGGGGAACGAGGTAAAATCTCTGTAATTTATCCATCAGCTTCTAATGGCAATACTTGACCTGCCTGAGGACTACAGATCTGATCCTGTGAGCGACTGGAGCATCATGGGCTGCCCTCAGGGCTCAAACCAGTTCATCAGACTCATAGACAAAGGAAATGGGGGGAAAGGAAGAGCTTCACCTGGAATATCACTGCCTAAATGAAATTTGCTAGAAAATATGGGTGAAAGTTGACAGATTTTTGAAAGATTGAGATGAGAAAATACCAAAACAAAAGGGACTGAAGGACACTTAAAGTATAAGTGAGGTTTCTGGTTCTGCTTCATGTAACACTGGACATTTTTCACTGCTCATGGGCCAAGAGATAGCAGCAGCAGCTGCTGGGCACAGACAGCTTTGCTCACCCTGTTCAGTCACCAATAGACTCCTCTGGGAGCCTAATTGTATCTGTGCTATAAAAAACACGTTTCCAAAAGTCTGTGTTGTTCCCAGAGACATACCTGCCATGTGTGGAGCAAACACCGAGCCTCTTCCTTGGGATGCAGCCGGGCGTCCTGTGAAAGCTGAGAGCTCCAGAGCACACTGTGGGGAAGTTCTCCTGGGAAACATCTGTGGGAGACACTGACACCAGCTGTAGGGCTGTGTGGGACTTGAGCAACAAACCATCTGTCAAGACCTGCTTATTAGGATGTTTACTCACAAATTTGGCCTTTTTGTCAGTGCACCATAAGTAGTTTCTGAGAGCAGTGCTGACCACCAAGAAAACAGTCCAACAATCAATCAACAGGTACAAGAGTGGATCCAGCAGCCAGAGGAATCAGTTTCTAGCACAAGGACCAGCTACATTTTGCCCGGCCTCACAGCTCCCGTTTGTCCATTTTGCTACCCCTCCTCATCACAAATCAGTAAATTATTTGGGTTTTTAGATTAATATCAATAAGGATCCTTTGGCAGGTCAAAGGGCCTTTTGTTTCTTTTCCACATGCAAAAGCATTGCCTCTCTGCTTCACTGTAGGGATGGTGATTTATCATTTTCACTTTTATTATGTTTCCTGTCCATATCATGACGCTTGCATTGAGAAGTTAATAAAGGGGGGAAACACAACAGAAAGAAAACCTAGCTCTCCACTCACCTTTTTTCACAAATATGAAATTCATTGCTTATTTCATATTTTCATAAAAGATCCACAAAATTTAATCAGACCAAAGATACAAGTGCTGTGCTCTGAAGTCATGAGGAACACCTCCAGGATGACTTCAGATGAGAGTCACCAGGACAGAGGACGAAAGTCAAACAATCCCACTTTAGTGGGAAAGAAGAGGGAAGGGAGGAAGGCTCAGAATGCCCACATTACCATGTACGTGACGCCAAGTGACCTACCCAGGATGACGGTGAGCATCTGCAACAGGCCTAGGGGAAGACACATGCTCTGAATCAAAAGTCAATGGCTCAGCAATAAAAGCCTCTCTCAGGGCTGAGACTATCCTTCAAGGGTAGCAACTCTCAGCGTAGATCAACACAGGAAAAAGAAAGCAGCAGGGACCACAGCAGAGATCACAATCTCCATGGCAGGGAAGGGGAGGGGAAAGAAAGGGAGCTTGTCATTTAACTGTAATAATAAACATTTCTGAGTGTGCTTCCTCCTCTCCCTGCAGGAGCATCTTCACCCTAAGCACTGATGGGCTTCTGGTGGAATGAGTCAGACCCAAACTTCCCAGTCCTGATATCCCTGTCAGAAAAATATCTTGGGGTAGCTGTGGATTGTGCAGACACAGGGTTGCTTCAGGGTGTCCTGCACAGCGCTGAAGAGAGTGGTGTGTTGCCTCAATGTGTTGCCTCCATGTGTTGTTCCATAGAAGCCACTCAGAAGACACCTGTGAAAAATGGATATATTGCACGAGAAGGGGATAGTTTCCCTTCCAAGCAACTGAACATCAAGGAAAACACTATCATGAGGTGTTTGACAGGAGAAACAAGCCAGAACTTCAGCTTCATTCAGCGCTTCTGCTTTAATGCCAAGCCACAATTCATTTCATTAAGAAGAAGAAAAAAGCAGTAAAGGAAACACTTACCAGGATGAACATGCAGTCTGCTGTGGCCTGGAGGCATGAAGGTGGCTTAAGCAATAGCAGAGAACGGGAAATCCAGGTTAATAGCCAACACTGCCCTTGACCTCCTTGGCCAGCGGGTGAGATGGCTGCTCACATGATGCAGTCAGGTGCTGCTCCTGTGGTCGGTGTATGGCCTTTGGAAGTGGCTCCAACAGGATTACACACTGTTCTCTTATCAAACCTGATGGATTTCCTCTCCCACTCCTTTCCCAGCCCTTGCCCTGCACTGGGAGATACAGAGCATGATGCAGCATTGAGGACTGACCTTATGTCTAGAGAGAAAAGGCCATCATCACCATGATTTTGCCTTCCAAGACTCTGGATTTTTAGCAAACTCCTACTCTTTCCTCAGTTCACCTTCCCGAGAGAAGAGCAACTTCAGGAAATCATGTCAGTCAAACGTCCAGGAAAGAAAACTGTAATGTGATACAGGTCTAACCCTCAGAAACACTGGGAACGTCTCCTTTTACAGTGGGCCCTTCCAAAAGGAAAACAACCCACTGTAAATAATGTGTCTGAGAAGAGAAGACAGACTTTTAACCTTTCCCTTGCCTCTACTGTTTGCTCAGACAGACTGCAGCTTTCCTTGAAGCTGGGCAAAGTCACTCTCTCTACATGTCCTAGCTCTCTTCTCCAGCTCTGGGTAGCCCAGAAATCCCACTGTTTTGCTAACCCTGCTGCCTGAAACTGGGATTCGAGTAAGAGTAGCCAGGCACATGAATGGGTAGTGCTCCAGGTCCTACAGGTCTGGTGTTTGTGCCTGGCCCTCCCTGCCTGCATCATTCTCCCAGCTCCACCTGGACATCCAAGGTGAGGGCATGAATGTAGAAAGGGTCATTCTGTCCCTTCCCAAGTGCCATTCCCAGAGCTTACACAAAGTCCTGCTATTGATACAGAGCACAACCACATTCCCTTTTATATACCTCTAAGTGTTTTTAGCTCAGTGTCCTCAAATAGAACAAATAAATGTCTCTCTTCCATTAAAAGCTCTTCTTTCTCTTACTGCTTAAAGCATGGACTGAAGACACTGCTTCTCCCAAATTCAGATTAGCAATTTGAATCAAGTTTCACCAAGTCTGGCAGTTAAGGGAGAGCAGGGAGTCCTTCCAACATTAGCCAAGAGAAGTCACTGGGACAGCTTGTACAAACAGACACAGGACACTTGCAAAGACAAGCTTAGAGACCTTGATCCACCTGCATTCCTGAGCATGTGCTTAATTCACCTCAACCACCAAGTACCCAAAGCATGCGCTGCAATGCTTCGCTGAGTAAGAATGGGCTTAATCGCCTGCTTAAACACTTACTGCATGAGTACTTCAGAGATTAAGATTGATTAGGTCCTTCTCCTCTCTGTACTTCATGCTTCCCCTTCTCCTCATGAAAATCTAACTTCTGAAGACACGAGGCTCTCAGAGTGCAAGGAGACACAGGGAATATATTTTTCAACAGGTTGCAAGTTTTCCAGATTCCTGCCCTTTACCACAGAAGACTTGAGCCTTTTTTGGGGGGAAAACACTTCATTTGCTTACAAAACCACTACATCATGGGGTCAGAGTCCAAATAGTATAGATTTTCCTTCAGTATTGTCATAAAAATCTTAGTTCCCAGGACTTCCAACTCCTTTAAAAAGAACAAAAGCCAGATTTTCAGAGCTTGGCTCAGTGAAATCAAGCTATTAATGTTAATACACTTTATTGATCTTAAAGGAATACAGCATGGAAACAAAGGCCATTAATTGAGAGAGAGGCTCTGTTTACATTAACAATTCGTTCAGCACAAAAGGAGCAGATCCAAACTGAGGTCCCACAAGTACAATATATGCAGTTCAAGTGCTTACTTCAGCCTAGATATAGTCTGGTCCTCCATGTCATTTGGACCAAATTTGTCCTCATTTTTTGGACTGGCAGCTATTCTAGGGAGCCACCACTGGTTCAGACACCCATGTCGCTGTCCAGGTAGAATCACATTTGCTGTGCCCCTGGAGTGGACCATCTGGGTTAGCATTCCAAAGGTGTCCAGGTAGTGTGCACCAAAACTGCTCTGCTGTCCAAAGCAACACACAGTAAGTGGAGACTCCCACGGGATTCACTTCCAGACTGCCCTCTTGCTCCAAACAAAAGCATGAATATAGATATAGTCAGAGGGAAAGAAAAACTCTCCAAGGACAGCAAAGTCCCAAGACAGGGTGCAGCAGCTACCTAGCACTCTGTCACTAGGAGGGTTCATTTGGTTTGGAGGTCATCAGCTTTTCCTACAGTTTAGAAGCAACTGTAGGGTGTAAAATTGCTGCCCAACAGTGACTCTTACTGTAAGTTAGCATATGTGTTTATATTACAGAGGGATGATGTTCAGCATAACAGAGGACTTTGGCACAGACTGCCCATGTAAAAGGGTGGATGAAATTATTCTGTCATAAGACAAGAGTGACCAGAAACAAATGTCCATAGTTTGAATAAATGCATGCCACCATCAGCCAAGCATGCAAAGTGAAGTTCTTTGCAAAGCAATGCAAAATTCATCTTCAGCAACAATTGGGAGGACAAAAACCTAATAAGGAGTGAAGAAATTCAATTGCATAGGCGACTCCCATCAGCTACACCAAGATCACAAGAATAAAGGAAATGGTCTGCTGGATCAGTGTGATGGTGCATCTCCTCCAGCTAACAGTGCTTCAATAGCGGCAGGAGAATCACAGAACCACAGAATGGTAGGGGTTGGAAGGGACTTCTGGAGATCACCTAATCCAATTCCCCTGCTAGAGCAGGATCACTTAGAGTAGATCACACAGGAACATGTCCAGGCAGGTTTTGAACGTCTGCAGAGATGGAGACTCCACAACCTCTCTGGGCAGCCTGTCCCAGTGCTCTGACACCCTCACAGTAAAGAAGTTTTTCCTTATGTTGAGGTTGAACCTCCTGTTTTGCAGTTTGTGACCATTGCCCCTTGTCCTGTCACTGGACACCACTGAGAATTCTGAGTCTGGCCCCATCCTCCCAACACCTGTCCTTTAGATATTTATAAGCATTGATGAGATCCCTCCCAGCCTCCTCTTCTCCAAGCTAAACAGCCTTTCCTCATATGGTAGATGCTCCAGTCCCCAGAAAAGACAATCTTCAGGGTGAGCACACCAGCCTGGCCACTATTTGCAGTCCCTTCACCTCACACTCCTCCTAGCATCCACAGCCACTGACTGGGGATGGCAGAGCACACATCTTTCTCTACCTTCTCTAACCTCTTTGAACTTGCTGATATTATATCTGCCCTGCTATTTCCTGTGGCAGCAAATTACTTGCTGTGTAAAAAAGCGTCTTCTATTAACCCTTTTAAATGGATCTCCCACTTTTTTCCTTACCTCTCCCCTCATTCCAGCATTGTGGGATTTCTTAAACCACAGAGCATGTTTCTCACCACAGTGCTCCATCTATAACGTTTAGTCAGGGAGAGAAACATTATGCCATGCAAGAAGCCTCAACACAATCCCTTGGAGGTTCAGAGAAATTCAGGAGAAAAGCAAGTTTGAAAGATAGACCTGGGATTTATGAACTGTCTCCATTGGTTTGCAGTCTCTGTATCCTCTCTGCACCTTGCATAGGACATGGCAAAGAGTTGAGAATGATCCATGCTGAAGTTAACTACTAAAAATGTCTTTAGCTTCCTCAGAACGTTCATGTCCTTGTTCCCTCCTATGAGAAAAATCACATGTTGAGGGAGAGCCATGCCCAGTGTGGTGAGTCATCTGCCCAATGGTGATCACAGCTAATAAAAGCCTTTGCTTTCCTTTGTGGCAAAAAGGCATGCATCTCCTTCAAGGATGGCTTTGCTGGCTGCCACCTGAGGAGCACCTGACCTTTCTCAGAGCCAGAAAACTGATAGATTTGGGATTAGTGAAAGCCTAGGACCCTGTTGTGGGGAATATGTTGTCAGTCCTTATTGAGGATGAACCCTAAGCCAGAAGAAAACCAGAAAACTTGTAAGGGATGGACAGATGCCTTCTGAAGCCCTTGGAGAGGGAAAGCTGCAAAGAGCTGAGATCTACAGGCTGACTGCAAGCAGGGGTTGCGCTATGGAAAGCCAAAAACAGAGCTGGGGGATAGGAGCTTATCACTTGTCCTGCTAAGGCTCTTGCAGGACTTGGCCAGATGGTTAAAGCACCTCAGCAACCGGCAGTGCTGATAGTGGCCTTGATCATTTGAAGAGCACTGGAAGAAATGAGGCAGAGTCCCTTGGACAACTCTGTTTAGCCCCGTCCAGCTTACTGAGGTAGGCATTAGACTGAAACACCTCCTCTTTCAGACTCTCCTGGAAACGCAGATGAATCAGGATCAGATCACTCCATTTACAGGACTTCCCACTGCCACATTCCTTCAGACCCAGCTGTCCAAATCCTTGCACCACATTGAATTTCTCACATTAAGCATGATATCCACAACAGGGGCTTCACACAGTTGGGACATCTAGGCACAGTGTCAGGGCCTCTCTCTGACCCTGCACACATCAGACCCAGCTTGCTTCATGATCCGCTGACCCGTAGCTGGTGGCTGGGGTTAGGGAGGAGAAGACAGACCCAAAAAGCCTTTGGGAAGGCAGACAGCCCAGTGACACTATCATCCCTTTCAGATGACAGCACCTCACATTCCTGCACTGGGAGAAATGGCACTTTAGAGACATGCAGCAACACTATTTAATCTGAATTGCAAGGAATCTGGTTAAAGGGCTCTGCTCTTGTTCCTCACGTTAAGCGTACGCTTCTGTACTTTCCTGCCTTCAGTTATATATGGAGCTAATCCCAAACCTCCCCACCACAGCCTGCCCCCACCTTGAAACAGGCTCCAGTCCAATGTTCCCCCTTCAAACTTCCAAAGGCTACCATAAACACTGGGGATAATTAAAACACGAACATTATGAAAAATACACTGGCAAGGACTCAAGGCTGTGGAACTAGAAAGCCAGGTAGCTTAAAGAAGTGCCAGATATTTAACTGGTCTCCAAGATTAGCAGATGTTTTTCAACCTAACATTGCAAAAACTTACTAATTTAGATGTGTTTCCTAGATCAGAACCAGAGAAGAGAATGTGTATTGTGTATTGGGAACATATCAAGTACTTTTCCAGCACTGTAAGATCATTTATTTGAAAAAATTAGAAGGGGGAAGGGATGTAGAGAGAAAAAACTAGGCCTGTTTAAAGGATTCTGGATGATTACCTAAATCATGTAAGAAAAGGAAAATTCCTTCCCCAAACTGAAAAGACTCGGATGCAATTAAGATGGAGATAGCATCAGCCCATTTCCCCGTCTGGTATTAAGCTATTCAGCAAAAGTACTGCAGAATACAGTGGTTGCAGCTGATACAGTCATATTTAGGTGGTTATTTTCTTTTTTTTTTTTTTTTACTCAATTATCTCAAAAGAAACTATTCAGCAGCTCACTTTTGAAAACCAGCCTCCCTTACCTGGTACAAGACAATCTGCTATAGCACTGCAATTAAAAACTCATCATCCCAAAGCCACCGGTCAGTTTGTCTTCCCACCAGCAGCTTCCTTTACAGCCAGAAAAACAGAGTGCACATCTGAAGATCCTCTCTGCTACACCTTTGAGGAGATTTACAGGGATTTGCACGTGTTTTCCTCACTCAAAGAGAGATTATGTGGCATGATTAAGAGATATTCTAGGAAAGAAACTGCTAGCTTTGACAAGCTTCTTGGCATTCCCTTTGTTTGATATAACACCCATCAGTTGTTAATGGGAATGAATGAAGCTGCTGCTTAGCCTTAGTAATGCCATGTTTAATAACAAATATTACTTCTTTCCCCTCTCTGCAGTGGCAGCCATTGTCCAGTAATTTCTGGACAAATTACCCTGTATCAATATATAAATTTTTTATATATTTTTATATATATACAAGCTGCCCTTCCATGTGTAAAACAATGGGAGAGTTATGACCAGATAAGGTGAGTTACAGCTTTTCCTGTATCATGGGAGATGGAAGTGCAAGGACTTTCTGGGTCACTGAATCCAGAACCTTGTGACTGCAAGACCCCTTATAGAAACTCACATTCCTCTGTTAAAAAAAAGGAAAAATATAATTTGACAGAGGCATTTTATAGGTAGATTTACTACAATGCAGATTAAAAAATAAAATCTGCCACTTAGAAATAAGTGTTACCACTGCCTCAGAAGCTGCTCCCAGAGACATTTAATTCTGGGTGGATCTCTCCTTCCTACATTTGCAATGCAAGGAAACCTGAGAAAAAACGTACTCTGCCTTTCAGATGGGTGACAGCAGGAAGGACACAGAGGAACCTTAAAGGAAGGTGTCTGCTCAGCAGATCTTGCTATAGGAACAGACAGGCTGCACACATATCCCTGAAATTCATACCAGTCACATCATCCATGCCAGCTGCATGTCCACTGCTTCATGGATGCCAGAGCAGAAGATGAACCAGCTCATCCTCTGGGCCTGCTCCACCAGACATACATGCACCATAAACCTCCAGCCTTCCCACCGGGCAGCTTCAAAGCCGTTGCTGCAAAGGGAAGCAGTGCCTTCTACGGTTAGCGCCTTCCTCCTTTGCTGGCAGAGACTGACCTCCAGCCCTATGGGAAGAAAGAGACTGAGACAGAGACCAGTGGGTGACACAATTGTCACTTCTTTCCATAACCTCATCAGGGTTGTGATACAGTCACCATACCTAAAGAAAGCACCAGGGACAGCATGTCTATGCTGTCCTCTACAGAGCCCAAGCTCCCAGAGCACACAGCTCTTGGGGATTAACTTACTGGACATTTCAGAGGGACACCTGTTGCTTACACAGATCCATTTGGTTACAAAAACCTACCATCTGCCTCTGTGTTGTACCAACCAAAGTCTGCAAGCACCCTGAGAGTGAAGAGGATTAATATTACATTTCCATCTGCTCCGCAACATGAGCTGCCCATAAGCAACAACCTGAAGATGCCTCTGAGCTCCTAAATCCCACCTTGCCCTTAAAAAAATGCAAGTTATAGGAAGAACAAGAAGAGCCATGACAATCCAGTTCCCTCAAAGCACAAGTCACATCCACAGTAACATTTCAAACTTGCTCTTTTTCCTGCATGGCTAAATGCAGGGAACATTAACAGGTCACAACAAAGGGACATCTAAGTGGTGACAACGCCCATATAAAACCATTGACTGGGTCTGCACCAATGTAACAAACTTTAAAAAAGTATTAAAACAGACTGTTTATTACAGCATATGATGTGTTATATTAATTTACACAATGATATATATATAAAAACAGCCATTGATGATGTACAGTAAATTGGACATCAACAGGAATATTAAAAACTACTGATACTCATGCACGTGACATGCTTATGTTTTTTTTTTTTCTTTTTCAAAAGCAGTTTTACACAATATACTGAAGTTACTAAGCCTGGGTCAACTGCTCCAACAGTTTACTCTGAACACCACTGCGATCCGCAGCGGGACTCCCAAGAGATTGGAGCAGAGTGCACTCCAGAGAAGGCGACTTAACCTTGGAGACAGATTGAACAGGAGCCCTTTTCTGGTGGGGGAAGGCTGGGGGAGGACAGGGCTGAGTTTCAAGAGGAGAATTGACAAGAAAAGAGAAAAAAAAAAAAAAAACAGGCCAGACTACCCAGAGGAAGAAGTTCAAGATGTGGCAAAAGGAGCAGCAGAAAAGGACAAGAAAAACATGACAACCACCCACACTCCCTCCCCTTTATTCCCTAAAAACTTATGACCTTAAGCTGTCGATATCCTCTATAAGACCCAGAACTAGGAAAACTAGGCAAGGAAAATCCATTTCCAGAAACATTAGCCTTTTTTTCAAAGCCTTCTGATACCATGCACTGGCGGCTGTTCACCACTGAAATGGCAGTGTTATGTTGGGTTTTTTTAAACAAGTATAATGGTCTTTTATTTCCACGTAAAAGGCACTAATATCCACGCAAGTTCTGAAGACAAGTGACATAATTTACCTTAAGTTTTAAATATTTGTATTAAAAAAAAAAAATCTGTGGAAATATGTACACAAAAGCACCTTGCTTCCAAAAGCAGAAGCAGATACATTCTACCAAGTCACCTCACTAAACGGTTGTCATGAGCTTCAGGGAGCCCGACCGAAAGCGAAGGATTTTCTTCTTGAGGTTATGGGAGGCTTTGATTTTGACAAAAGCCTTCGCCGCATTTTCATGCAGCTCCGGCGCCGTGACCGACTGGATGGGGAGTGTCTGGACAAACTGAGACCAAATAAGGCCCCCACTCTCATCAGAGTCACTGGTGGTCGTGCTCTCCCCTACAAACTCCACCTCGCTCAGGCTCGACTCGCTGTCTCCAAAGCAGTTCGTTGTGTAGTTGCTCTGCTCATCCTCACTCGTGTCCACCACGGTGGAGTGGAACAAGGACTCGCACTCTGCTGAGTACTCCGAGTCGCTGGCCACGTAGGCATACGGGCTGACGTAGGGCAGAGGGACTTGAGAGTAGACCCCTACACCTTCCCGCCGGTTCCTCCTCGCCCTCCGTAGGGCCTCCTCGTAGGAAATCTCTGCCGATGACTTCCACCGGCGGTAGTCGGCCCGCTTGTGTTTAGGCTTGGCCACCACAACCTCTCGGCCGTGCCCGTGGGATCGGATGGTGGATTTATGCAGCCCAGCCTGCCGACTCCCGAGACCCGACTCCGGCTGCAAGCCGCTGCCTCTCTTCCCCCGTGAGGAGGGTTTTTTCAGTTTCTTATTTGTATCCAACTCATCGGGAAAGCGACATTTCTTGCCGACCGGCTTGGTTTTCTCCCGCAAGGTCTGTGAGCTGTTTTCCAGCCCGTTGGCAAGGTGGGGCCGGTGTTTCAGCGCAGAGCTTTTCAAAATCTTGACGTTTCGGGTGCCTTTGTGAAGCTTCACGCTTTGTTGCTGGGCTGGTATGTACTGGGCGTTCACCAGCAACCCATCATCCAGGCTCTGGGAGGAAGAGCCCTCGCTTTTGAAATCCAGCGTGGGTCTCTCCTCGACAGCAGGCGATGAGGAGCGAGCTGCCTGCAAGCTGCTCTTCAATAGGATTTTTTTGGGAGGCTGGCTGACCCTGTTGTCTGGCTGCAGCACCACGGGCTTCCCTGGGCTCTCTTTGGGAGATGCAGCAAAGAGCTGGCCGTTCTCCTTGGGGACATCCCCTGCTGTGGCCACTGCGTTGCGGTTGAGCTCTGGAGGCACCGGTTTGACACCTCGGGGCAGGTGCTTGCTCGGAAGTTCGCTCGCCATGCCAGCCGGGAAAGCTGCTGGCAAAGGTGCCTTCCTACTCTCCAGCTGCTCACCAGCCACCTCCCTTGGCTTCTGCTTTAATGGGGAGGGTGCCGCATGGTCCAGAGCGGTGGTCCCACCAGAAGGCAAGCACGCTTGCTTGGAGCTCTTCAGGTTCACGACGTTACCGTGAGCCACCACCCCTGCAGGCTGCCTGACGCACATGCTTCCATGCCTCAAGATCCCTTTGGTGGGATCAGCGTTGAGACTTGTCCTGGGTTTGTTAGTCCTTACCGCGTGAGTCTTTTTCTGAACCAGGCTTAAAATGTAACCGTCTATCCTCTTGCTGGTGGAAGGGCACGGCGCTGGCCAGGAGCCTTGCGGGAGAAAGGTGTTGGCGGATTTTCCTGAGTCCGTTTCAGATCCGACGCAAACATCGCTAATATCACACCCAAGCCTCTCTTCTTCTCGCTGGGGGCTTTCAGTCACGGAGAGAAGAAACATGGGACTCTGCACAGCTACCGCGTGGAGTGGGCTGGGGTACCGGTAGACGTCGTTCCCGTTTTTAGACACCAGATCGCACTGGTACTTTGGATGGACATCTGCAACGACATCGAGGGAATTTGAGTGCGGTGTAGACAAAGAGCGACAGACAGAGCCTGCGGTCTGGTCCTCATGCTGGCCTTCCTTATTATAGTCCATCCAGCCTATGAGATCTGAAAGGTATTTTAGAAGAGTTTAGAGAGCCTGCCAGGGACAGTTCTGCTACGTTTTTCACGTGCCGCCAAGGACGCTGGTCCCGGCTACATGTAGGGTGTAACATCTACACTACACCAGCGCTGTTCAAACAGTCGACACCTTGCAACCACGGATGCTGTTCAAGCAACATAAAAGCAGCACTGTTCTTCCGTGGCTCTCTTTGGAACTGCATCTGTGTAGGATTTGCCCCAATATGACTACGTGGTTAAAAAGTAAAAATCCTGGCCCCAATGAGAACGTTTACTTTGGTTTCAAACCTGTTGCTAACAGCTTCCTATTTTACATCCAAGCCACCCAGAAGCCCGTAAGGGTCTCTTATATGTTACACATTTACCTGTAAAACTCACTGCAGGCCTCAGCATGTATGGATTTTATACTTTACTTTGCTAAATCCAAAGGGAAACAAAAAAAAAATATAAACAAGAGACCAATTAATTGCTTTTAGCTTATTGACAAATTTAACTTCCAGATTTTTTTTCAAGTATATTTTGGATCCAAAAATACCCAGATTTATTTTTATTGTTGCTATTATTATTGTCACTACTATTATCATCATAATTATTTTATAATTATAATAATGCTAATACTAAGAAAAACAGATGCTCCTTTTGAGCAATAAAGGGTTCAAGAATGGGAAAAAGGCATATTTTTCCACACAAGTACAGGGAGTGCAGGTCAATCCAGCTGACATCCTAGCCTTGGCTCTGCAAAGAGAATTCTCTAAGAGAAATCCAGTGCGTTTCAAGATGCATGAGTCAGATTTAATGGCTAAGGCATTTCCTTGGGAGGTGAGCGACCTTAGGAGCAGGTCTTCAATCCAAGCTAAGATTATTACTTTCTTAAGCTTATGTTGCCCCTGTCTTCTTGGGTAGGGGTACAATCTAAATGTAGGGGTACAATCTAAGTAATCTTTCCAGATCACTGTCAGTCCTGTTTTCTACCCTTGGGCTAGAAACTTCATCTAGGGTACTCAAATTTGAATGCTCAGTGCTCATCACCTATCTAAAGCTTATTTCAACAGAGATCTCACAGGCTTTGATGAAACTAGCTGATAGACGTGATCCTGTGTGGGCAGGAGAAGAAGAATAGGGCAGTTAGGAGGAGGAACTTCCTCCAGATCACCTCAAAGTTTTCCCACATTTCCTAAATTTTATGGAAATGTTGCAAAAAAATACTTTGAGGCACACCAGTTTGTGAAATTTCAGCTCTAAAAGCGAGACGGTATGATTAATGAGAATTTTAGGTTTTCATAATGTATACAGAAAAAACCAGCAATGCAATCTGCTGGAAATCCTTATGTATGGGTTTTTTTTAATGTATGGTTGATGAAGATCACATACACCTTACAATAGGGAGCATTAAATTACCTCAAGCTGCTCAAAGGATAACTTAGAGGACTTCTCAGCATCTCAGAATGAATGCATACCAGGCTCTACTTTCCCACTTCAGAGTTCGAAGAACTTGCATTATTTTGTCCTTGATTCATGACAAATCGCTCTAAGTTAAGGTTAGAGAGCAGAATGGAAATTGGAAATACTATGGTTTGGAGCATTCTCATAACCCAGAATGAACTAAGGCTTTTGAATGAGTATGGCTGCAATCAGCAATGCTTGATCGTAAAAGTCCTACTGAAATGTCCTTCCTGGGCAACAGACAGAGGAGGCCTTCCTATTTAACCATCCCACATATTAAGGCTTGCATCTTCAGCCTAATGTCCAAGAAATTCAGCAGCTCTCTGCCAAAGAGACAAATTATTTTTTGCCTGTTCACGATGTCTACGTGCCTATACCACATAATTGCAGGACACATTTCAGCATGGTCACCTGGGGGTTGAAGACAATTGGAACTGACAAAATGATTGCTACAAACAGACTGACATTCATCCTGACCTCCTAAAAGCTGCAGCTAGCTCCTTACTCTGTCACTTTAATGAAGACATAGCTGTTGAGGTATCTTTAATTATTGCTATTTAGTAAAAATGCTTTTCTAAAGGAAACCATGAGAATTTAGCAGACTAATGTGGTTATGTGCGTAGGTACCACTGCCCTCTACTGGGTAGAGCAGCTGTCATAGTTTCACATGTCCTTTTCATGTGTTCACAGTGACATATTCCCATGTAAGGCTGGACTAGTGCAGGGCAAACGGTCCTGCCTCGTGACCCATGTACGTGATAGGCACTGGAATCTTTTCAGAGCACAATACATCAAATGAAAGGAAGAAGGGTTAATCCAACCCAGGTACTCCTGAGGCAATATTTCCAAAGCCAAAGCCACCTCCTGGAGTATGATGTATTCGACCTGCTTTTACTATACCTGCAGATTTAGGGCGTCCATCTGAGATATTCAGTGTTGCCTCCAAAGGGCTGCAAAAGCAAGTGCTAGAATGGCAACTGGATAAACACTCACTGAAGACAGAGTTAGATGAATTGGAGAGCGATCCAGAAGCTCCATCACTCAGCTCATAAAACCCTATAAAAATAAGAGTTTGGATTTATATTAGTTATGTCTACACAAAGTTACCATTTCTGTCCCTAGAAAGGCACTCAAGCTCATTTTTATGTTGGCTCATTCTATCACAATTAGTTACAGGATTTCATTCAGTCACCCAAAAACCAGTGGGCAATTTAGTAATATCCTGATTGCTATGAAGGATTCCATTTAAAAGTAAAGCACATAAAAATAAAAAAAGTATAATTTTACTTTGCATATGAAATTTTAAACTTTTTTTTAACCTTTCCAGGGTTGGGGGTTTTACCCTTTACAGGGATTTTCAGATTTTAGCAAGAAGGATCCAGGCTGTGTTTGACAGCCTGTTCATTTAATAAATGTATTCTACTTCCAAGACAGACTCTCCAGCTATTACTTGACTTCAAAATTTTTACCAAGTGTTAGGCACAATGCTATCCTTTATTTTCCTCAAAGTTCTGGAGATAAATATAATGCTTATGGATGACATGAAAGAAGGAAAACTGTAAACAATGTGTAGAGACAGAAAATTTAATTTCCTGATGAATTGGGATTACTCAAGAAAAATATGACACACCATAATCAAAATCTAAACTGTATATTTAGGAATAAGGAATGCAGGGCATGTCTACAGAATGGGGATGCATTCTGGATAACAATAATCCTGAAAAGGACTTAGTCAGCGTGGAAAAGCAGCTCAATCAAGCTTAATGATATGGCAAAAAAAGCTAATGAGATTGTTGGATGTACAAAGTGACTAATGAATAGCAGTAGGGAAATTACTTCAGCAGTCTATACAGCACTGGTAAGAAAGACATTGGAACGGTGTGCCTAGTCCTTGACTCCAGCACGCTTAAAACAAAGCTGAAAAATTGGAAAGTGGCCATAAAGCTCTTTAAGAGCTTGGAAAAATGCCTTAAAACAAATGACTTAATGAACTTGACCTGCTTAGCTCATCAAAAGAAGTCAGGAATTAAACTGTAGAGCACCTCCAAGAGAAGAAAAAGCTGGGTACTAGAAAAGACCTTAGTCTATGGGAGAAAAGCATATAAAAAACAGTGCTGCAACAAGTCAAATTCAGATTAGAAAGGAGCAATGGATTTAACAATTGCAAGTTGGTGGATTCTCTACTTTTTAGTCTCTTCAAAACAAGTCTAGATGTCTCTAGGAAAGGTTCCTCATAGTTAAATACCACTTACTGGTTTCAACATGGTTAGAATGGGATGAAATTCAATACAAAGGGGATCAAATTGTTTGATTCAGTGTTGCCTTCTGGCTGTGAGATCAACTTTGACATCTTATTTCCACTGCTGGTGCTTCCTTTCACCTCCTGCAGCCTCTTTCCTAATATGCACGAGTATTAGAACTTTTTGAACTGATTTTTGGATGGCCTTGAATTTAAAAAAAAAGGCTCAAACACTAAAAAGCTAATTAAGCTTGAAATATTCCTCTGAATATATTGTCTACAAACAGCAACCTTTCCAGTGGAAGGTGAATTTTGCTAGTAGACATTAATTACCAGAGTATGAATGTGCTATAGACATTTACTGTTGTAGTACTGAAAGCTACAGCCAGTTCAATTCCAGGTTGTCCTGATTTTGCCAATGGAGGCTCCATTTTGCTGAATATTGGCCTTACCTGAACTTGGACGACTGTCTGTCTCAAGGTGTTCATCTGTTGTTTTTTCCACGTCCAGGCGGAGATCACTTATTTGCTTATCTAGCTCTTGTAACTGATTTAGGAGGCCGGCGTCTCTCCTCCTCAAGCAGTTCTGTAAAACAAGACAAATAAAATCAGCTCCTTCAGTGGGGCAGATAAGAAGGGGCTTCAAAGACAATCAGCCTTCTCTATCTGAGCATCATGGGAATACCTTGTCGATATTATTTTATTTAAAAAAAATAATAAATAGAATGAAGCCCTGAAATTCTCAACAGACACTCTGGATGAATACCTAACTGAAGAATTTTCAGCCACTTCATTCCAGCCAGTTCTACATAAGGAACACACTCCATAATTTAGGAAGACCAATGCACTAAGTTGGCAAAGCACTCCTTTGCAGGACCACAGCTGTAACAACAAAGCTGTATTGGATGAGATGGTCAAATCAGACCTGGGCATGTGAAATGGGCTACTTTGGTGAAAGGACAGCTTTGCCAGTGTAATAGGGGATGTTCACCACCACAGTGATGTTAGTCAAAGATCACATCTGTTCATACAATGGGACGAAACAGCTCTGCCAACAAGTGCCTGTCATGTGGGAACCGCCTTGTTCTGCTGCACATGATGAGCTTATAGTCCACCATATAGACAGCAAGATTCCCAGGGCTGGGATCATGGCCCTTTTATTAGCTTTGCAGTGCAGCAGGAAGGAAGAATAATTCTTCTTCTTGTCCCATTATAATTGTATAAAATTGCTGTGAGATGAATTTTAAGGCTATTTTATGAAGGTAATTTGATGGCATAAAATAAGCAATAAGAAATTATTTTGTAAGGCACTCATTAACCCACGGTCAACACAGTCAGTTTCCCTGTGTGTATTATAATGTTGCTTATCCATCATCTGTTCAGCTTCATACCCTTTAATTGTTCTGGCTTTGGGGAAAGTGAGGGACGCAAGAGGAAGGTTGATGTCTTTTTTTTTTTTTTTCAAGTGCATCCTTTAATCAGTACCCAGCGGTGCTCTGATACACTCATCACAAAGAGGTTTGATGCTCATAACTGGACTAGTTCTAAACACATTAAATCCAGGACAATCTTTCCCCTGGGGTGGGCCAGTCCTCGGGCAAAGGGAAAGCAAATGCTAATAGTATTAACGAGGCTGTTTGAAGATGTGCTGGCATGTAACACCATCCTTGGAGAATCAAAAGAGGTGAATCCCAAGTGTTCTCTGGGATTTCTGCCGGGAATTGGGAGCTGGCTGGAGGCCAGGTTGGCAGAGGGGATGGGTTCAAGCGGTAACTCACTGCGCCACCTCCTGCCACTACTGTCCCCCCTCCCCCAGCCAGCACCGCATCTGGTTCCAATCTGCAATGTCAAGTGCACAAATTAAAGTGCTACCACAAATCCCTGGGTTTTTGGGGTGTTTTGGGTTTGGGTTTTTTGGTTTTTTTGAGCAATGATTCCCTGGTCCTTCACTACAGCTCTTTGGCAACCAGCCCCTTCTCAGCAATAAAATAATTTCTTTTTATATTTTAAAGAAGGAAATAATTATAAATAAACTAAAGCAAAAGGCTAAGGAGAAAAAAAAGAAAAAGGGGGGGGGGGAAGGGAAAGGTTGAGGAAAATAAGAAATCAGGCAAATAAATCACGCAATCCAACTTCTCCTTGGGTGAAAGCAAATGCTGAGCCGTGCACAAAGAGCGCCAGGCGCAGCTGTACGCTATTTTCATTGAAAAATGATCTGCCGCTTCATGCCGCCCTCCATCTCTTCCCACACCAGCTACAAAGCCCGTCCTTCCACAAAAGCATCCCTTCTTCGACGGGGCCCGACCCGGGATCGCTCGGTACCCCCTCCCGGGCGCTGCGACCCAAGGAGCTCGCTCCCAACTTCCATCCCAGGCAGCGGCAGCGCCTCTCTCGCCTTCAGCGGGGGCAGTCGGGCCGCCGGCCGGGCTTCGCCAACCGAAGAGCGAACGGTGACCGCAGCCACCAGCAAAACGCCGGTAAAACCCGGCCGACACCGATTTGTCACCGCTTGGCCCGAACCCACCGCGGCCCGGCCCCGGCAGACGCCGCTCGCCGCCGCCTCCCCTCACCTGCGGTTCTGACAGCGGAGCGGGCGGGCCTCGGGGGACGGACCGCGGCTGTCCCCGGCCCCTTCCCCTCCGCGGGCACCCACCCGCGGGTCACACCGCCCCGCGCATCCCCTCCGCCGCCCCCGCTCACCAGCTGCCTCCGCAGCAGGAGGATGTTCTCCTCCAGGAACTTCTCCTCCAGGCTGCGCGGTGGCGGACCCTCGCCCGCCGCCTCCCCGCGCCCGCCCGGTGCCCCGGGCACCGCGCCCGCCGGCCGCCGCAGCAGGAGACTCTTCACCAGCAGCTCCTGCCGCTGCCGCAGGTACTCCAGCTCGCCCAGCCCGGCCAGCGTGGCCTCCAGCCGCTCCCGGGTGCGCTGCCGTTCCGCCTCCGCTTCGCCCTTCTCCCGCCAGCGCGCATCGGGCTCCCGCGGCCCCCCCGCCTGCCCCGGCCCCGCCGCCACGGCGGCTGCTGCCGCGGGGCTCGGCTTCATGGCGGGGGAGGGGGCGGCCGCCGCTGACAGGCCCTGCCCGCGGGGGGCCAAGCGCCGCCGAGCCCCGCGCTGCCGCCGCCGCCGCTGCCGCCGGTCGCGAATGGGCCGCGGGGCGCCCGGCTCCCTCCCCGGCTGCCGCCGCCCCGCGCCCGCCCACCGCCGCCCCGCGCCCGCCTCCCCTCGCTCCCTTCTTCCCTCCCTCCCTCCCCGCCCGGCGGCGGCTCCACGCCCGCAGCCACCCTCCTCCTCCCGCCCCGTGCCTCCATCGTCCCCCAGCGCCGGGCTGGTGGGTGTGGGAAGGTGGGGTACGCGGGGGTGCTGCCACCCACCTCTGCAAAACCTCCAGCGATGACCTCTGCAGCCCTGCACGGGGTAGTCACGGGACATCGGCTACGCGTTGTGGTGCCCTGTGGCTTATACAGCCCAACACGTCCGAAACCAGGAGCAGAAATGATGCGTCTGGGGGCAAAACATCCTGGCGTGAGGGTGTGAGGAGTGGGTAGGGAAAGGTGGGGAGCACAGAATCATAATGTTGTGAGTTGGAAGGGACCCACAAGGATCATCGAGTCCAACTCCTGTCCCTGCACAGGACAATCCCAACATTCAGACCATGTCCCTGAGGGCCTTGCCCAAATGCATCTGGAATCTTGTCAGGCTTGGTGCCATGAGCACCTCCCTGGAGAGCCTGTTCCAGTGACCCACCACCCTCTGGGTGAAGAACCCTCCCCTGGCACATCTTCCTGCCATTTCCCCATGTCCCATCATTGGTCACCAGAGAGAAGAGATCAGCACCTGCCCCTCCTCTTCCCCTTGGGAGGAAGTTCTAGACCATGATGAGATCTCCTCTCTGTCTCCTCTTCTCCAAGCTGAACAAACTGAGCAACCTGAGCCGAGCACAGAACATCACAGTCCTTGCACCAAGGTGCTGACCGCGGTGTAGGCACAGGGATTGAAACACCAGCAAGGTGTTGCTGGTTTGAGTTGACTAGCCAAAAAAGCTGTAATGAAGTGAACTTCATAACAGCATGTAGACTAATTGCAGCAAGGGGTCTGCAATTGGGTTTTCAATGAGCACATGGTGGAAAGAGGGAGGGAGAGAAATGCAGATGCTGAAGAAAGAAAGACAAAATGTTAGTATCAAAATAGAGCAAAAGCTGAGTTCCAGACGTGTTCTGGGAGGGGAAGAACGGAAGAGGAATAAGAAGGCATTGAGGGAGCCCTTCACAATATGGGGTTTGTTTGGAAAGATGTGAGCCCGCCATACAGCGGCTCTCACGGACATTATGAGAATAATGAAACTCTCTTTCCTGCTCTCCCTCTGTTCCTCAGAAGATTATGATTGTGGTACTGAAAGGTCTCAGATGAAATTTGTCTCCCCACCTCCCCACACCCGTGCAGTTTGCAGTAGACAATATATTGTGGTGTGCTGTACACCTGCTTTATCCGTTGTAGGTGTTGGTCCTTGTTCTGAGAGCCTGCAGCTGATACAGATCATTATTTCACAGGCTTTATAAACCAATGTAAAGTGCTTTCTAAAAAGGAGCTCCATTTTCCTCCTGCAGCTTATAGCCAACCCTGAATCCTTCCCAAATGCTGGCCCAAATGTAGGTGAGGCCACACACATCAGCTCAGAGGATGGTCAACACTAAAACTAGATCCGTTTCTTTTTGCTTTTGATCTCTTCCCACAGCCATGTAAGCACAACACATCTATGTTAATATTTTAGTTTGGATTATGAGTGCCTTTTTGAACCAGCTCTCTAGATCATTCCAATTCACATTGCTGAGGGATTTGAGAACAAATGTATTGAGTTGCTTTGGGGTAAAACAAAAGCAGAAGAAGGGAGCACACCTAAAACACTCCAATGACTGATGGATGCTCATTAATGGACATTTGGTCTGCGGGACGAGAATATAACTAGTCCAAAGTAACACCCTTGAAGTACTTACCCTGTGGATGGCAGGTCCTCAGTACAGCCATACCTCTTGGTAAATCCATGCCTGCTATGCTGTCCTAGCTCCTAATGTAGATGTTGGTGTATGTGCCAGCAAAATGAGGGAAGTGAGGTGGTGCAGGAATAAGCAGCCAGAGAAGGCAGGGCCACTTCTTTGGGGAACAACATCCCTCCTGCCAGATTCAAGAGACCATGAAATTGCAGCCATTGAGAGGACTGACAAACACTGAAAGGACAAGGGATGACCCAAGGGCAAAGGATTGACTGAGGTTGCTACTCAAAACTGGAAGTAAAAACGAAGTCCCATACTGGACCACTGTCTCTTTACTTATTTTGTGTGTCTGGGCACATAAAAGGCTCAGAAGCAGGTTCGGTCCCTGTAGCACAACCTATAGGCCACCACTGCTGATGTAAAAATTTGCTCCATGGCTTTCTATCCTGTGTGGGGTTTGGCACACAGCACCCTCAATGCATGTTTATGCTGAAAGCTCTGTTGCAATGCAGCGCTGCTTTCCCAAGCAGGTACCAGGAGCTCTCCAGATATGGAAGCAGAGAGCTCCCACATTTTTCTTCACCCTTTTTAGCCAGATTTTGCATGTAGCTCTGTGCCTTGTATGCCTTTGTACACAAAGCTTCATGCAATATTTATGCAAAGCTATTTCAACTATTTCTGTGCTGTTGGGCACTGTGCAATGCAGATCTTGCTTCAAAAATAAATTACAGCGGTATATAAAATCTGTCTTAATGTTCATATTTATTTATTTTGCCACTTATTTTTTGGTAGATTTCAGTCCAATTCCTCCCCTCTAAACCACCCCTCTGAAGAGTATAAGATGCTGCCAGTCTCTTGTGCTCCCTGCTGACATGTTTGTGTTCATCCTTTGCAGTGCATCGGTTCCAGGAAGGAGAAGAAACACAAGAACTGTCAAAGCAGTCAACTGTCTACATCACATGGAGAGGAGAGTGTAGCTTCGACTGAACAAGACACTGTGTGGCTAGGATCAGCAAAGAGGAAGGGAAGGGAAATCTGAAGGGGTTCAGGTTTCACCCCATAGATGAAGGAATAATAAGGTGCCAGAGAGGCGATGGGAGTTAGGAGGCTGGACGGCAAAGGAGAAGGAGATGTGTGAGTGAGCAGCCAGCAAGAAATGTCAATTTATGTCAATAATAGAAGAAAAAAAGATGTGATCTAAGACACCAAGAATAAGGGAAGGTTGACAGAAAAGTATTCAAGAATGAGAGTGAAGCTCAGCAGAGCGTAAATCATGGAGACAAGGGGAGGGAGAGCCTGGAAAGTCAGGGTTTGAAGGCCACAGAAAGACCAGAGAGAATGAGCATCAGATACAGTCCCTTTAATTTGCTCAGGAAGACACTATTCAGAAAACAACAAAATAGAGAGTCCATAAAAAGCAAGACAAAAGGTCTCACTGTAGGTGGTGGAATATAGATGAAAGACAGAACCAGAAGAGGACAATAAGATGAGAAGACGGAGAAAAGAGTGCCTTTGCTATTGTCCTCAAGTAAAACAGGTCTTTTAAGCACAGAAGGAACAAGCGACTACAACTGGTTTCTCTACTCAGTTACACTGCAGTCTATCATCCCAGTGAAAAACTAGTCTGAGATAAGAGGAGGCCCCAGTCCCTAGATTAGCTCTAAATGGACAAACTTTGGAGGTCTCTATCTCAGCAAACCAAACATCTCAAAACTCTTAGCAAGGGCTAAGTAAGAGAACTCTCACATGAAAAAAAATCTCCAAGTCCAAAACTGTCTCTATTCATCTCCTGGCTTGTGGCAACAGCTGAAGGACTTGCTCTTACACTCCTTTGTAAAGTTGCTATTCCTTCACTGGGGTAATCAGCTGAAATTCTCAAAAAAACCCCCAAATAATCCCAGATTCTCCATCCTAAACGTGAAGACAGAAACTGCAAAGAGAGAGGCAGTGAGTTATCTTCAGGGAAGGAGAAGAGATGATGATTGAGGAGCTCTGTTGCTAGGATGTTATGAGAGGTGTAATTCTGTCTGGTACAGAGGCGGTTATGAAATGGCTCATCTTTCATGATTACCCTGGCTCATCTCTTCTGATTATATGATTAGGTGGTAGAAATGCCGTGTTCCCTTCACATTTCATACACAAGGAATAAAGAGATGGTCTCTGCCCCACAGAGCTTACAAGAAACAGGAGGTGGCTGCCACTGGTAATATAAAAGGACCTCTGAGAAGGTAGTGGTTGGCATGATGGGCAGTGAATCCAAAACATGTAGACAAGAAACAAGAGTTCCTGACTCCCATCTTACTGTTGATTTCCTTCCCACTGGGAGTGAACCCCTACATCCCAATGCCTATGTTTGTCTTTCCCTCTTCCACTCCTGCTGATCATTAAATTCTATTTAGATTAAATGAGGCCAGTTAACACTTGTTACTTTTCCTAGGCTCATTTCTGACCAGTCACACTAAAATAAGTGCAAGAAATTGCAAAAATTAAGAGGAACGCTGCAATTCCCTGTTTATAAAATGAAAGCAATTGCTGTCCTTGCTTGTTGTAACACGGCCCTTTGAAGGCAGGGTGGTAAGTTATCTGGAAACATCCACTTGGGGACTATGCTTAAGACCCACAGCTGTCACTACGCCTCCAATACTTTATTTTAATCTGTTCTAATGTTAATTTTCTAAGCATTTCTTAATTGCATTGGATAATATAATAGGGTATAAATCTTTGCAGCAAATCAGGCTGACATTGGTTTGTGTTATCATATTACCATGGTTACTTTAGTATTACAAGTGAACCTTGTGCTCGTTACTAACCACAAACAATTCTAGCAAAGAACCTAAACTGAAGCAAAATACCCTGGCAGCGTTTCCATTTCTTGTCAAACGAAACCAATTTCTCTGGGTCATAGATAACTGCAGCATACCTGTGATGCATTTTACTCTTCTCAGGCTCCTTCAGCCTACATTTGTCCACCGTTGAAACATTTTCATGCTGTCAACAAGATGCAGAGGCCAAATTCTTTAAACATGGAATAGGATCTTTAACACAAACTTACACATTCAGATGACAAGCACTGCCCCAGCCTGTCAAAATGTTACCACATTTGTCTTTTTATGGCAAAAACTGCTGGTGGCTGCTACATTAGGAACCACTGACAACTTCATTAGGTCCCTCAAGGGTCCACTTTCCCCTTACTCTAATCTGATCTGACTATGGTCTCCCATCAAAAGACACAGTCTCACATTCCCTCATCCATGTGGCAGTTGAACAGACAGACATTTCCCATGGGGTCACTGCAGTGATTGACTCCCTCAATCTGATGTGCAAGAGGGGAACATGCTGGAACCAGGGAGGGCAGCGGTGCTGTCCCCATTCCCTGCTCCTGACTGTTAGTTTGGGCATTTCCTACATTTGGCTATTCTTCTGCTGCAGATCATCATCCCACCAGCTGTGCAGAAACCATGGCTGGAAAACAGATTGCTACCCTGCTCTGAGTTTTAAAAAAATAACCTCTTCTTTCTTTTTTGTTAACCTAGATATTTCAGTGATCCGCTTTCAAGCGGGAGCGGTTGCGCTGGCACAACTAAGGCAGAGCTGTACAGGAACGAAGAGACAAGAGCAGGAAACCCTCCAGCAAAAAGTTCCATCCACAGGGAATGTAGAAAGCAAGATGGACTGTTTGCAAAACAAGAAGTCACCCAGGAGGCCATGGAAGAGGATGCAGAAGACAGCTGCTTCTGGGGAAGTGACATTAGAGCTTCTCCAGACATTCCTGTCAGACTACGAGCCGTGCAAAGATACTCATTTCCTTTTTGCAGGCAGCAGCCCATCTGTTGAGTCAGGAAGAGAGCTCATTTTGAATCACCCATTGCTGCCTCAAATGGTACGGTGTTCCCCAAGGCCATGAAAGACCCACTTCTGCTTAGCAGAAGAGCCAGAGAAGTGAAGAACCTCTGGAGAGCTGGTGAGCCCCGAGCCCAGCGAGGTATCGCAGTGCTCCAGCGATGCCTCCTGCCTGCAGCAAGTGTCAAACTGGCAAAGAAAATGCAAAACTTGCTTCTAGTCTCTAGATTAAGGAAGACGTGTGAGAAAATTGGATGGAAAGGGTGGAAAGCCAGGCAAGATCAGCTCCGTTTTTACCTCTGTTTTAAGGATAAGAGAGCGTCTGATAAGGACAACATGGGGAGGGGGAACATGGAGTTAAACAAGCCAGTGTCACTCATGATGTTCACAGCTGACAAGAAGCAGAGCTTGAAGCTACCCCCCTCATTGTTCACTATAAAGAAACTTTACCAGCATTTTAGCAAAACACCTCATATATCATGCCCTAATGCTAGCTGATGGGGGCTGCATTCCCTCCCCAGGCTCATGGACACTGTTTGAATGAAGTCAGAGCTAGATTACTCCAAGGCACACTTGCTTTCTCACTTTTTTTTTAAATTTCTTCTTCATCATCAAGCAGATGATGTCACTTGAGTTCTCTTGCAATTATTTTTGATTCATCCTTACAATTTCTTGTCTGATGTTCTTGGACTTTGACTCCTTTTCTTCTCACCTGGGCTTCATATTTACATTTAAAAATGCCTAACCTTTGGTGACACGGACATCTGCTTAGTTTAATGCCTTCTTGCATCCATAACAGTGTTCATCTCAGCACGTCAGGCTGGGAAATGCCCTCACCAGCATTGCCTTTGCAGAAGAATATCTATTAAACTGTAAATAATCAGCCACTGAGAGTGGAAGAACAGAAATTATGGGCTTAAATTACAGCTTGAGATTTAGGCTTCTTGGGAAAAAATTCCTAACAGAAGGAGCTAGGACAGCCTGAGGAGGATAAGGCTTCTCCATCATAATATGTCTTTGACAAAAGGTTAGGCATGGCTATGTCAGGATTGATAAAAGACTCTTCAAGGGACAACAATGCACTGAGCATGAGCTCATGCTCTTCAGGTCTCACATTAACGTAGGCTCCAATGGCAGGCAGTCCAGTAAAGCAAGCCCATGCAAAGGCCAGACCCAGTCCTACCCTGGCTGCCTTCCCTTCTCCTCTCCCTCTGCCTTCAGAGGGAGATACATCCTTGCTAACCAGGAAATGGAGTCCCACCATACCTGTGCTTGGCTATACAGAGATCTCACCCTCCTGCCATCCCCAATGCCCCTGATCTAGCCTTCAGAGACCTACCCATGGCTGCTGAGCCCTCCCTTGCTCTCTCACGTTGCTAAGACCCTCTGCTCCCCAAGAAAAACCCATCTGTGTTCCCCTCTCAGCCCTGCTCAGCTCCAGCTCTCTGCCAAGAGGAGGAAGGACAGAGAGGGTCTCACCTCCAGCCCTCCTTTTAACCTGTGCTTCAGTGGAGAGACAACCACACAGGAGTAGGAAGGAGGGAGTCAAAGTGCAGCCGGGCAATGCTGGGGCCAGCTCTACTCTGGGGACACTGTAAAACCATGATAACATTGCTACTTAAATATATAGCAACAGCTCTCTCGTTACACAGCAGTGTAGCACCATTTCAGACCCCTTCTGTGCAGACCCTTCCCCCATACAGGGCTAACCTAGCCCACTAGTATATGGTCAGCAGTAAAGGTAGAGGAATAATGAGAGCAGCACAGCCCAAATGTTTTGTCCCAAACAGGTTTATACATTTCATGCTTTCCTCATGAGCTGAATCGTGGTGCCTACCTCACTGCCCATCCCTAACAGGCACAGCTCAGCACTCAACCCAGCACCAGAGAGGTTCATGCTCATAGTAAGCCTTTCCCAGAAAAAAATAACATAATTTGCAGTACAATTTGCATTCAAATGGCCCGTGATGAAGGCAGAGCTGGCTGCAGTGGTGCTCTTTGACAGCCTTGGGACCCCTCAACTGGAGCAGGCCATGTGATGGGAGCATAGAGCTGAGCAGAAATGCCCACAGGAAGGCTTTCCAATCAAGGTGCCTGCACGCCATGGGAAGCTGAGCAAGATCAAACTGTGCCCGCAACATATTTTAGTCCATACAGCAAGACAGCAACAGCAGCAACAAGGACTTTTGCCTTTTTTCTTTTTTATTTTTCCACTCAGAAGATTCTAACCCTGCAGCCTTTGAAGGAGTCCATTCAGTCTCAGCTGATGCTCACTTCCACAAAGACCCCTTTACATCAGCTCCACTGCCAGGGAAAAATGGTCCTTGAATATGAATCAGAGGCAACCTGCACGTATTTCGCTTGCACCAAACAGCACATTTTATGAGCTGGCTTTTAACCTTCTTCTGGATATAGGCTTGCTGAGGTGGGTTAAATAACTCAACCAAGGTCACAAGACTTCAATGGCAGAGACAGAAGAGACGAGGTGTACAGTGCTCTGTCATTTGGGCTTTCCCTTTAAACCAGGAGATGTCACATGTAAAGGAAGAAGGCTCAAAAGATCTTGTGGTAGTATTGGTCTGCTGGGTGATCCTCTGCATCACTTCACCCTCCCTATCTCACCTTCCCATTTGTATCTAAGAATTTAATTTGCATTTAAGAACTTAACCTAAATTTTTCAGCTTTATCTCCACATGTTGTCTCCTTGCTGGTTTTCTGCACTCATAGGGTTAACAGGAGTGAGTCTCATTTAGTGTGTAACAACAGGTCAAGGAACCACTAAAAAAACCCCCCAAACCAAAAAAAAACAAACAAAAAAACCCCACCCAACATAAATCTCTTTCCCTGAAATAATTCCCTTTCCGCTGTGCTAGGGAGAACAAACACAGACCTCTTGTTGTTGCTCAAGGCACGTGCCTGGAGAAAGGGAGGTGTCACTGGCTCCAAGCTTTGCATCAGTGAGTCCCATAAAACTTGGAAGGTCAGGTACGCAGTCCTGAAGCCCGTGACACGTAAACAGCAGGATCTGAATCAGAACAGATAGAGCTCTGGAGGGACTTTCTGTCAGTCTCTGAGCCTTAAGTTAAAACCTGAGCTGAGAAACTGCTGCACACAAAAGGCTGGCTTTGAATTCAGGTGCAAACTGACCTGCAATTGTACCTGCATCTCTGTTGGTTTCATTGTTCCATCATTTTTTGTGTATTGAGCCTCTTATCAGTGTTGGCTTAAGCGGAAATATCACTTTTTAATCCCCTTTAATGAAGGATTTGCCCTGGAAGAACACATTCTCTATCAACCCAGGCATCTGCAAACCTGCAAGAGAAAAGAATGTCATTTCAATTTCCAAAAATTACTGGCCCAAAGCTTTAATCTGAATCTCATAGCTGAACTGTTCATTCAGGGCAGGCTGCTTCTTTGCCTTACCATTTGCTGTATTAGCATCAGATGTGCAGACAGGAACTTTTTATCTTTTTTTTCTTCTTTTTTTTCTTTTTTCTTTTTTTTTTTTTTTTTAAGGAAAATAGCCTGCAACAGCAAGGCAGCACTGGGGAAGTTATTTCAAAAGATGTTAGCAATATAAATCAAAGCCTCTCCCTCATGTGGCACTGCTGGTCATGGGACAGCACTGCCAGCCCTGTCCCAGGACAGACTTGGCAGCCTCCGGGCCTGGGGGAGGACAGAGGGAAGGGAGGGCCGTGTCTGCTTTGTCTGGAGAACACTACCCCAGACCTGCAATTTTTTATCTTTCTTTTAAAAGGAAACCGAGATTCTGGTAACCATCTTGGTGCCTCTGCAATAGGCTGAAATGTTGCCTAGAACTCTTCCTACTTTTCAGATGATTACCTCCAAGTGGCTCTCAGATTCCAACTGTTAGTCTCATGCATAATGTATTTCATTTCAAACCTTTCATTTGTGCATAAGTTTTCCATCCTGGTCTCAGTCACTCTTTTACCTGTAAAGCAGAAGTTGTTGCTATTTTTCCCCACTTCTTTCTGGAGTCTCATTTCTCTCAGACAGTGCTTGCCAGTTCCAGCTCTTGTGCCACCAAAATGACATTTCAGGCCTTGAGTTTCCTACTCACCTTCTTGTTGCAGATTTTTGGGGATGCCTCCTTTCCAGCAGCATCTATGTTGGCTGAAAGGTAGCCTGCTGTTGGTGACAGATCAGCCAGCCTTGTTTCTGTGATCACTCCCTAAACCACATCACCCACGGGGAGCCACCTTAGCTGATGCTCACCCATTCCTTTTAACCAAACTGACTTCAGGGGCTCTCACAACTAGGAGAAGATGGTTACAAGGAGCAGCACAGCAGCCACCAAAAGAGGACATCAGATGGCCTGCTGTGTTCCTCTTCAGTTGGGTCAGCAAAACAGCATCACACTTTGACATCCCAGTATTACCGTGAGATCACTGATGGAAACTGCAGAAGAGCTGAACTTCTCCAGGAGTTGTGCCAGGGTTTGTGTTAAATGTCCATAACTCCCCATGCTCTATTGCATAATCACCCGGTGGCCAGGGACAAATGTTTAGATGATTTGGAATAGCAATGAGAGCAGATTTAGAGGAACAAGCCTTCAAAGCAGGAATGCAGATCTCAGCAGTCAAACAGCCAGCAGTATCTGGATGCCACTTCTTTTCCAAATCCTTTCAGATGCAGCCTAAGGGGTTGGTATTGACTTTAAAAGCCAGAGGCCCTGATTCAACAAAAACAGCTAAGCACTTAATAACATTAAGCACAAGCTCAAGTCTCTTCCTATTCAACAAAGCACTTAAGCACATACTTCACCCCTTTTAGATGGCCCAGAACCAAAACACTGAGTTCTCAGAATTTCTTCAACCTTTATTTAATTTTGGAGGAGGGACAGGAATTTGAACCTTGATCCATGTTTTGCAAAGGGTCCCTGTTTGCAAGTGAGTCAGACTCCAGCTCCAGACCTACACACCCAGATGCTGGCACATTCATGTTTTGGATGGGGATCTGAATTTTTCAGCTTGCACCTCACTCTGATCTATGCTGATGTTCATTAAAGAGATGGAACTGCAGGCAGGGAGCTGTTAAACCATGTTTCTGTGCAGGGTTTAAATTGATGATACTTTCCCCAACTCCACCTAACTGAGATGCAAAATGGAGGCACCACCTCGGTGTATGTTCTGCAGATGCTCAGCCTAGGAGTCTGCAGGATTTGCAAAGCTCCTCCAATTTGACTGCTCTTCCAAAAATTTAAACCCACCACAATCCAGCTCTGTAGCCCAACTCCCAGAGTCATGTGAAATCCTCAGACTTTGGTTATTATGAAATGCCATCCAGGATTCACTTAGCAGTTGCAGAGGGAAAGTGCAAAGGACTGACAGCCAAGAGGGACAGCCCTGATCTGCCTCCGAGCTGTTGTTTCAAGCTTTCATTAGACTGAGGAAAACGTCACCACATTGCTTTGTGCACATTTCCAAATGTCACTGCTTCCTCCAACACCTCCTTCTCCTCACCCCCACCCCTTTTTTTAAAATTTTGATTTGTTTATAACAAAACTTATAAACAGAGTGAAGCAGGAGGCATCAGGAAAAGTAGCAAAGAAATAGCGAAATCAAAACAAAAACATCTGGGCCATGTGGCCAAATCCGAACCCGCTTCCCATCTCATACCAGTGCCAGTCACATCTCAGCGTGTGGAGCTCAACTCTTCTCCTCTCTTGCTTTGTTGGCAAGGGAGCTCCAGGGCTGCTGGCAGGGCAGAATAAAGCTACAAAATAAAAGGCCAGACTTGTTCCAGAGAGACTGAAAACAAATAGACTGCTGATTGTCTAGGATGAGCAGGGGAAGTGGTACTCAGACATCTAAGGCAGCAGGAGGATGTGAGATCTCTCTCCCATAGGCATTACCAATTGCCTGGAGGAGGAAGAAAATGAACCTGGTTGAAAAGAGAAGGCAGAATTCAAATAGTTGCATCATGGGCCTGCCAGGAAGAGCATCACTGGAGGGTTTGTGTATTAAATGGTTGCCAGGAGGACCAAAAAAGGAAGGAGCATCCAGGCAAGGGCCCTGGGCTCTGTGAGGAGGCTGTCACTTTGAGCAACAAAAGGCCCAGGGAACCAGCCGGCCCTTCCTTGCTGGTCATGGTAGTGGGAACACCAGGGAAGTCAGAGCAGCTGGAGGGACCAGTTCACTCAGGCTTCCCTCTGCTACTGCTGGGGACCAACAGACAACCAGAGGAACAGCTCCTGTCCTTCCCAGGCAGCTAGACTGGAGGGGAGTCTGACACAAAGGCTAAACATGAGACTGGTAACGAGGAGAGACAGGCATGACATCTGCCTTGTGGGCAATACCTGCCTTAAACCCGCCCTGTTAATTGCTTTCCACTATACCTGCTCCAAACAAAAGCATGTGGGCTGGAGACACTGAGCATCCTTCAGCTGGGTGGCAGATAAAGAGGCTGCAGTAAATGCCCCATCTTACCAAGCTGGAGGCAGAGATGGGGAGACAAGTCACCTGCTGAGGCTAAGACACAGAGATGAGAACAGAGCTGGCACATGTAGATGAATCTTACTAGTCACCATCTGGTGCTACTGCCACAAGATCGAGCTCCTTCACACCACTGGATGACACAGTTGAACAAGGATTCCTCCTGGGAAAGATCAGACTTGGAAAACATGGAGAAAAAAAAAATCAACACCAACTTGCAGCCCAGCAGGACTGTGAGAGCCTGTCATGCTCAGCTGGGCTCAGCTGTGTCACCGGGAAGTGGTGCTGTCAGCCACCTCTCTGCATTTGCAGCTGTGGTGCTGAGGTTCTGCACTGGCTCCCCAGATGATTTCCCAGCCTTTGCAAACAGATGACATCCTGGTGCAACGAGCTCCCACAATTACCCCACTGCACTGCAAACTAACAAACACAGCACCCTGCACCATTTGTGATGAGGCAAGAGCTTTATCTTCCCTGGTATATGGAGTCACTGACCACAGGATATTTGAGAAGATCACAGTGTTGGGAAGGACTGGATGGCAAGTCTTGGAACAACAGTTTGGCTCCTGGGTGTCACTCATTGCCCTAAAGGCCATTCCTTGTCCTATCCCTTCCTGCTCTGAAGCCAGAGCAAGACAAAAGGTGGGGAGAGGATGGACCCAGACCAAGAACCACATCCGGACTATAGGTGATGTCTGGATTGTGCTGGTCTGCTCAGACCTTCCCCACCACTCCCCAGATCACAGCTCATTTCCAAGTGGGTACACCAACCCTAAATGTGGGTGCAACCCCAGGTTTACCACAGCAGATGTTTTGCCAGCACTTCCATCCAGCTTAATACACAAAGCACCATGCAAAGCCCAGATGATAAACATTGGCTTAGCCAAGAAGCAGGAGAAAAGCTTCAAAGGCTATTATTCTCTTGTCTTTCCTAACCATTCCCAGCAGCTTATCCAGGGGACTTTTTTAACTGCAGTGACCAAAACTCATCTTTTCTTCCTGTCCCCTAGTACATACACTGGCTCATTTTCTATCCTACAACTGCAGAGACCATCTGAAACCTGCAGCCCTTGGAGAGCACGCGATGGCTGCAGCAGCCACCCTGGGAGATTTATGAGAACAGCAAGCTCTTGGTTTCCCTGGTCACCCTCAAAGGATTTACAGCCCCATGCACTGAGAATGAACAAAGACCTGCTGTTCCTCATCAGAGACCTTATGATTCTGTCCGTGGGGAGGAGGCTTCAAACATAGATAACCTTTGCAAGGAGAAACAGCCATTCCTGGATGTAACACAAGAGACAGGCAGAAAGAAAAGCATCTACAGTGCTCTGGGCAATCTCAGAAAATGAAGCTGAGAGTTTGTGTTATTTGTGAGGGTGAAGAAGAAAGGTTAATCACGGGGCAGTGGGAGGACGAAAGAAGGTTGGCAGCAGAGTTTGTTCATGTAAATATGGCTTCTGGGCCGATTTTCTCTTGGATATGATACAACTAAAAGTTGCTTCTGCACAGGACTCAAGTTCCAGCTTCCTCTATCTACAGAGCACGCTACACCAGTGGTCTTGGACTCCTGATTTGAGTGGGCTACGCTCTGTGACATACAGATATGAGGCACCTACGGGAAGTTTTTGGAGTACAAGGGCTGATAAACTTTCAAAGGCTTCTCTGGAGCCTGTGCACTTTGCCCCTCCATCTGTGCTGGGGCTCTGATCTCCCTGTAATCAAGAAGAGCACTACCAGCAATACTTTCTAAACGACTTCACTACAGAGCCATGACCTGTGTGGTTTTCCTCTCAGCTCGTTATCCAGTCTGAAAAGACCGGCATGAGACTTGTACTCAGACAAAATACTTGATTCTGCTAATGGATCTGACCATGAATCCCACACAGCTGTTTACTGTACCCTTTGTATTGGAGTCACCAGTGAAGGAGGAAGGATGGCAAACAGTAATTACTATGCAGATTTCAAAGAGAAGTGCATCTGTGCCTTTGGTTTCTGCTTTGTTTGGTGACATCTTCACAGGACAAAGTGGATTTTTTTTCCTTAACCCTTAAATTAGCAGAGGAAGTATTAATTTGTTGTGACACTAACTGTCATATGCACTTTAAAAACAAAACAAAACACAACACATTAACACCCTTCCCTGGGACTGAAGATGCTGCATCTCAGTAAGTGGCTTCCTGGAAGAATATATCCACAAAAGAGTAAATTCCCATTCTAATTAGAAGGGAATCTCTGAGACAAGCTTGTCCATGAAGGAAACAAAAAGGCAGAGCTGACACGTCTAATGCATATATTAGCACTAAAGACATGGAAATTAATTGGATTTATTACTAGTCACAGCTGCAAATATGGCTCATTTCTAAGTTTATTTTACAGAAAGTGGCGGGAGGAGTGGGATTTAATAGCCATCTTCGTTAAGCTAATGAGCCAAAACTAATGATCTCTTCTTGTTTAGAGAGGCCCCAGTTCAGTGGAGCACCTAAGCATGTGTGCAGCTCTCACGTGGTTTCCAGAGGATGCTTTGCATCTGCTGGAGTGTTTGTTGATGAGTGGGGATGCTTACAGATGCCTACAGTCTGGGAGGGAGAGGAAGCATTTTTCTGAATGGCAGTCAGAAGCAATGGGATGATCAGTTAGGATCATCTTATGTTTTTATTTCTGTCCAGAATAGAGGAAATTACTTTCCAGAGGTAAAAAAACACAATGAGAAACTCAGTGTCATGAGGAGTTCTCTGCTGTCTTTAAATCCTTAGTGTGAAAACAACAACATCTCTCACTGCACGTGCAGGTGACGAAGTGCAACGGAGGGTCTGGCAGGACACTCACCCTATGCATGGGGCATAGTTGGGCCAGAGGTGATGGCACAAATACAGTTAAATTAATTGTATTGCAATTATAAATCAAAACTGAGTACATTCAGCCTGCCTACAAAGAGGGTTTTGGCCATCCCAGGAAGATGGCTGGATGCTGAAAGAGGTCTAGTCACTGAAAGGACTGGAGCTAGGCTTTCTGCAGTCATCAAGCTGCAGAAGGAACATCATTCCTTTTTTTCCTCTTTTCCTCTCCAAATTGCAGAGTCTCATCCTTTCCCTAGCCCAGTAGATCACAGTCTTTTTATCTATTTTTTTCCCCAGGTTAGTTTTCTGCTATTTTAACAAGCCAAACCAGCTTTCCAAGAGGTCAGATCCATTCCAACAGAATGCCATAGCTACCTTGTGATGGCTCCAGCAGGTACACCACTGGGGTGGGAAGCCAGGAGACCAGCTGCAGCTCAATACCAGCACCAACGTCCCCAAATCACAGCCTCTCTCATGTTTTCTAGGCCACATCACTTGAAAGGATGCTGAAAAGGTGCCCAAAGGAGCTTTCAGAGATCTCTCCTCTCCTGTAGATAAAGAAAACCAGAAAGCTTTCAATGGGAAAGCTGACCATGGAAGTGGCAAGATGGGTGTTATTTGCAAAGCACTTACCTCACCTCTCCATTAGAGGGTTTGGAGGATTTTGGTAGCTTCCTTCCCAAATTAGAAACCAATTTTCTGAGGCAAAGACAGGCTGCCTTAGGCAAGGAGGTGTTAGACTAACAACAAAAGGGAAAGGTGCAAAGAGGGAACAAATGGAAACTCATTTAGCACATAATGAAGGTGCTGAGAACAAAATTAATCAAAGCAAAGAAGGAAGTGGAGAGAAATTCTTTCATCACCTAACCACCAAAGGTAGGTCCTGGCTAATAAACAGGAATCACTGTTGTACAGGCGAAAATTTAGCCTGGCTGGAAAGATGGAAACCTGGAGGGAAGCTGATTGGAGTGTTAAAATCATGGCTTTTAGGAAGGCTGAAGTGGGGACAAGATGGAGAACAGTTAGAAATAGGATGACGAGCATCCAGGTCATTGGACTCAGTAGTAAATTAATCTGAAAATTGATGGCTCAATCATCTAAAATAGAAAGCACAAAACAGACCAACCAATATCTGCAGTGGAGCACAAAATCAAACCTGCAAACCATCTGAACATCTCCCTGAGCAGCTGCCAAAGGCAAGGAGGAGAAAAGGGCCAGATTGTCACAGGGAAACTTCAAATGGTGTGAATTCTGCAGGAGAGCTGCCTCCAGCGCTGCAACAGCCTCCGTATTTGTAAAGATGATGGGGATTATTTCCTATCTCAAAGGAACTCACACATCCAACAGGGGAGAATTGTATATTAGACCTTTTTTCTTGGCAGATACAGAGAATTTGATCACAGGACTAAAAACTCACAGTAGCTTAGGTAGGAAGTGATTGCCACTTGAAACCATTTGTTATGTGCAGACAGAAAAAAAATCAAACCCAGTAAGATACTGCCTTGCTGCTCTCCCAGGCTGCTGTTACAAACCTGAAAACAATAATGAGCCAAATCAGTTCAGAGAAATAATTTAAACAGAAAAAAACCCCAAAACCCAAGAATTATAATTGGGGAATATTGAAAAACATTTCTCTATACTGACCACAAGCCACAATCCAACAACTGAGAGACTATTATAGCGGTTAAAACAACAACCTATTCCTCACCCAGAGGAGAATACAAATATCCTTTATGAAACAAATGGGGGAAAGGGAAATAGATGGCAGTAAATACAAATTGGAAGGTAGGATCTATAGATCATCCATATGGGAAACAAAAGGGTGTAAGAGGCAGGAGACAGCCGAGAGAATTAGGGCGATTGCAGAATTATTTTTAGATACAGGGAAACTCCTTGTTTTCTATGTGGGGGGCAATAACCCCGTGCATAGAAAAGGCAGCAACATAAAAGCAATATTTTTGGTGTGTGTCCTTTGAAAATAGCCAGATGATAAGGTTACACCATATGGGGCCAATGACATACTCTTCACGCTGGTGGTAACTAAGGTGATCGCTAGACAGAGGCTAGATATCTTGAGATAAACGGGTCTGTACAGCCTGCAGGTAGGCAGAACTGTGGATGCTGGGCTTTTACCTTGAAGTTTCCCATGGCTGCTTTGTTGACATGAGCAATGCTGGGAGTTTCCATGCAGAGGCATGGCCAAAACCTCTGTGAGGTAAGAATGGGTAATGCAACATCTCAAACACTGGGAGTAGCCTTACAGTAAATCTCTCCCATATCTCCACCAGTAGATATGAGCCAGCTGTACCGTTGGCCAACAGATCTTTCCTGTCCTCATAAAGAGCAGTGGAGTTTGCCTCCTGGATCCCAGAGATTAAAGCTCATGAGAAGCCCATGTTGTTGTTGCTGGATGCTACCCTTGGAGCAGCGAGGAGCAGGGCATTGGGTGGGACAGGATCTTGCTGACACTCCCCTACAGCTCCTGTGTTTGGGACTCGCTGTGGGATCAAGTGTTTGCCTTTCCAGCTGGTCACTCCCAAACCCACTTCATCTGGGTTTGTTAACAGAAAGTGTTTGTTGCAAAGCTGGTTTAGAAACTCCATATAAATAATCCTCAGCCTCTTCCCTGCTATTTAGCAGAGCTTCAGCCCTCCAGGAAGCTCCCAAATCATCCTCAGAGTTGCTGGAAAGGCAGAGTTAGTCACTGAAACCTTTTACTGATCCAGATGGATCCAGAGGAAGGGTGAGCCAAGGACAGCTCAACAGGCACAGGCACGAGGCCAGGCTCCCTTCTAAGGCAAGGCACCGCTCTGGTCTCTACGTCCCTGACCGAGCCCATGTCAACCACCTTCCCACCATGGGTAGCCAGATCCTCTTTTGAAGACAGGTGGGACTGATGCTTCATGGCACTGCTGTGTGATGGTGACCACCACATATTGACCCACAAAGCTGCCCCAGTCCCACACAGCTGCATGGAAATCAGCCCATGTAAACATATCCTGTGGGCCATTGCTGGCTCAACAATCAATAGCTGAGCTGCCCCACTCATGGTACATGTGTACCAGTTGGTACCGTCAACTTCCAGTGTCTTAAGAAAGAAGCAAATCTATGGAGAGTGGCACAGATCTGCTGTACTTGTGCAGCCATGGCAAGACAAGTCTCTAAACCACGTCCATACACACCTACAGCCACTTTCCCAGAAAATGCCTGTTACACCCTTACAAAAAACAAAAACAAACCCTCAGTTATTAACTATTAATGAAAGCATTCTCCCAAGAGGTGGGAAGGAACAGGAAAGCTGATGAGCCCAACCCAACTTTCCAGAGCCAGAGATGTGGGATGTGCAGTGCCAAGCAGCAATTGATGCAACACGAGTGGTCCTGAGCCAGTAAACAGAAGAGACCTGGCCTGGTGAAAAAGGAGTCTAAATCCCATAGCTAGTTTATAGCTAGTGCCTGGCCAAAAACTTGAGGACAAAAAGCAAAGAGTGAAGCTACAGACCTGGTGTCCACCATGAAACCCACCAGGCTCCTGGTTGCTGCTGGCTACAGTATATTAGTTCTTATTAATACAGACTGTTATTTAGCAAGGGAACAAGTCAATGGAATAATATACTCCAGATTCATGACTGTCAGCTCACTCAGAATTATGTGTATTAATGACCAGATTATATCTGTTTATATAATACAAATTACCATAGAGTGACTGCAGGCACCGAAACGCTCCTTGTCTGTTTTGACACACATAAATAATGGAGGAGCTCACGCTGCATTTGGTACACATGGCTAACCTTTCCTCCCTGGCACCCCAGTGCAGGCTGGAGAAATGACTCGGGTTTCACATTCCTCACTCCAGCTGTCATTAGCCTCGCAAAGCGTTAGCGAATCGGCGGCTAATTGATGTCCTTGTTGGACATTATTTTATTAGTCAGGCCTGGTGAGCATCAAGTGGAATTTTAATGCCTTGGGTCCACCTGGCCATAAGTGTTAAGGGTTGTAAATAATTAACTGCACTCTAAGAGTTTTGGGAAGGGGCAAATAAGTTATCCTGTGGGTTTGGGCTGCTCCAGCTGGCCCTAGTGTTGTGACCAATGTAGGCTCCTGGCAGAGATGACCTGAGCTCCCCATAAGGTGGAAGGAACAGCCCAGACCTTGGTCCTCCAGCTATGGTGGTTCACAGAGTGGTTTAATCAACCAGGTCTAAGTTCACATCATCCTTGGGCGTGGATGGTCCTCAGGGAAGCTGCCATGGGGAAAAGGGAGAAGCAGGAGTTTGCAAATAGAAGGTTCAAATGAAGGCTCAAGGGATAAAGCTCTGCCACACTGCCCGGTGCTCCTTGCTGCACCAAAAATACAGCATTGCATCAAGCTGTCCCCAACACGTGGTGAGGAAGAAAGGATTTTCACAACCCGCTGTGAGCTTCTGGCTTGTCTGAAAACCCACGTGCCGGGTCATGGAGGGGTTGGGACTTAATGACTGTGTCGCTCATCGGTCGGGGCACCCAGCAGCAGCCCTGCACTGGTCCCGAGTGCCTTTCGGCAGCACGACCGCAGCTGGGGGACTCAGGGCAAAATCAAACCCCTCTGTGAATGTGGGGAGGAAGGTTTCACTTTGACAGCCTGCATGCAGAGCATGTTGCTCTGAAAATACTAGCCTTTTTGCTTCTACATTTTTGCTTTAACACCAGCTAAATAACCTGCAAATGAGTATAGATTTATAAATCAAGGACAAAAAATATTTTTGCTCAGAATGAAATGAAATTTTGGGAATGTTTTCCTTTTTAAAGTTTCATCTTTTTTTTTTTTTCCTTTTTGTTTTCTGACAGCACTAGGAAGTCCACCACAAACCCAGACCTCTTGAGCTCACAGCCGGTGGATGTCCTCAGTACCATCCCCTGCTGATCTCTTGGGACTTCTCCACTTCCTTTCCCTGCTCTACCCATCTCTCCAGAACCTCTCTGGGGCAGGAGCCATAGAATGGTTTGGGTTGGAAGGGACCTTAAAGATCATCCAGTTCCAACCTCTTCCTATGTGAGTATTCTGCATTTGTTCCCAAAAAGAGCCTCTGAGGAGATGGTGCAATGCAAAAAACACATAATTTAAAATAAAACCTTCCTCAGTCTCCTGAGATCCTTACTCCAGCCCTGTTTATGGACTGCACAGGCTTTTCAGGAGCCGAGCAAAAATGAACAGGGAACTTGGGCATACCAGGCTATTCATACATTAGGCAATAATTATAATGTATATTAACTGCCTGGGTGTTGAAAGAGTCCCAGCATGAGATTGCTTCCCTAATAGGAGACAGAAGTGATAAAAGACAGGAATAGATTGCCTTTCAGATGTGGAATTAAAAGCAGCAACTCATTAGATTATTTTTTTTTTTTCACAGCCTCTAATCACAAGTAGTTTCTTTTCAAGTCAGATTTCCATTTCCAAGGCTAAGCTCAGCAACACAAACAGAAATTAAAGGATAGGGGGGTCCTATTCTGACCTCTCCAGCATCACAGGAATGAGGAGTAACTGCATTCAGCTCAGCAGTGCTGCCCAGCCAGCACGGGAGCCCAGGAGCCAGCCCACCTAGGCAGCCTTCTGAAGAGACTATCATCAAAAGATCAGGATTTGGCAGCTTTTTTTTCTTTTTCTTTTCTTTAATACTAGCTGCAGTCACTAAATTTCCTTTTTTAAGAGATAGCCTAAAAGATAAAGCTTTTGAATTAGAGCAATCAAACAAAAAAATGAAGTTACTTCAAAGCAGTGGCGGAGATTCTTAAAAACTGACATTTCCACTTACTGATCCAGTTTGTCTCTAGCAAGGAATGCTTTCCAGACAATTTTGGCTGCTGCTTTTAAAATAAAAGTATAGAAAGCAGGAGAAGAAAAAGCTGGATTTTAGCTGAGCTGGGAAGCACAGTAAATAACATTCATTAGGTTCTCCTGGACAGTTTTAACGACTCAGAGTTTTAAATCGTTCATTCAACATCTTTACTGGCCAAAATGTAGTATGGTTTCAAACTCAAATCCTTTGGCAGGAGTTGCATAATCCATAAAACATTTGAAGGGGGGAGTTGAGGGGGAGAGGAAAGGAGATATAAAATCAGTCTGGGAATGGTGTTGCTGGTCAAATTTCATCTCAATCAGCCACAAAGTCCAGTTTTATCTGTATCAGTGGCACCTAAAAATAAAGGAGTCCAGAGCACCTCCATCTTCCCACCCCCAGAGCCAGGACCAGCACAACCATGTGCACAGTTTTGGCTGCCACTGCTCCCAGAGACCCCACGGGCGGGTTAACCGGGTCTCACCGCCCGCGTTTATAGTAGCCGAGCTCTTAAACACAGATGGGGATTTGGATCCAGCAGCACAAAAGATGATGCATTTTTTTCCCACTGTGCTGTCCAACCACCCTGGATGGGAAATAAGCTCTTCAGCAGATGAGAGTTTTCACAAGATCCATGCACAAAGCCAAGCCTGGGCTTTAGGGCTAGTTTAAATCTCCCAAAGTGGCCCGGTCTGTGTCCCTTGGGAGCAATCCCGCTGTGCCCTCCCAAGTGGGGTGCAAACGCTGCTAGTGCCAGCAAGGGGGGCTCAGGTGGATGGGACTTGTCTGTGCCCTGATGTTGCTCTCAGGGAGCTGGAGGAATTGAAGGCAAAGCTCTGCAGCTAGGTCACAGCCCTCCCCGAAGAGCATGGGGATGCAGGGAGTGCCCGGGAGCTTTTCTGGAGCCCAGGGGTTGCTTCTGGGTGCACCCCAATGAGGTGTAGTCATAGCCATGCTCTGGGAAGTCATAGAATCACAGAATGGTTTGGACTGAAGGAGGCCTTAAAGCTCATCCAGTCCCAACCCCCCTGCCATCAGCAGGGACACCTTCCACTAGACCAGGTTGCTCAAAGCCTCATCCAACCTGGCCTTGAACACTTCCAGGGAGGAGCAGCCACAGCTTCTCTGGGCAACCTGGGCCAGTGTCTCACCACCCTCACATAACATAATTTCTTCCTCAGATTTCATCTCAATCTCTCCTCTTCCAGTTTAAAGCCATCACCCCTTGTTCTGCCACTCCCTGCCCTTGTCCAAAGTCCCTCCCCAGCCTTCCTGGAGCCCCTTCAGGTACTGGGAGGCTGCTAGAAGGCCTCCTTGGAGCCTTCTCTTCTCCAGGCTGAACAGCCACAACTCTCTCAGCCTGTCCTCACAGCAGAGCTGCTCCAGCCCTCGCATCATCCTTGTGGCCTCCTCTGGACTCGCTCCAGTAAGTTGAGACCATCCCCTTGCCCAGCTCCACTATGCTGAGGCTGGTTATGGTGGTTTATCCCACCTGTAGCATGCTCTGATGCCAGTTAAAGGGAGTTTTCAGGGTGATTTAGTGCCTGAACAGGCAGAAACATAAAGTCCATAACCACAGCCCACCACAGCCATTGTCTGCAGGAGTTCTTCTAGCTGATGGTAGACATGAGCTCATGTGGTACAGACGTTGCAGCAGCAGTGAACAGTGACATGAATCAAGTGACACCAGCTCTGCCACAAGCCAGAGCCCTTTGGACCCATCTACAGTGGCACAGCTGACTTGCAGCAACCCTTGGACCCCAGATGTGCCAGTGCAGGGGGGCAAAGAGTTGGCATCCCAAGGGAGAGATGGAACTGGGCTGTGCTGTTCCCCAAATAGGGATTTCTCCTGCAAACCCCGTTGCACCACCTGGCAGGGACGGACTGGGCGGCACCTGGCAGCTAGGAAGGGTGGAGAAATCGTGGTGATGGAGCATTAAAGGCAGCTCCTGCTTGCCTTGGGGTGTGTACAGGCACCTCGCTGCTGACTCTGTCCCCAGGGACACACACCTGGGCAGGGCTCCTTTGGGAAAATACCTCACGGAGGAGATTTTAAGGAAAGTCTTCAGCATTTTGGGAAGTGGAGCTTGCTGGGGATGCTGCAGAGGCACCAGCTCACCCTGGGGCAGCAGCCTGGAGCTGAGATGACTTTTGTTGTTTTGGTGTGAAGGTGCTTGGGGTAAGCACGGGCAGGGCCAAGATCTCACCTCCAGTGGTGTAAATCAGGAGTGCATCCACTGCCGTCCACAGGGCCATGGGAGCAGAGCAAGGCTCTTTGCCGTGCCGTTGGTCTGGAGGTGATGAGAAGCAGGGAAGATGCTTTTCTGTACATAGGTTTGACAAACACGGTGTTGTGGTTAAGAGATGTCTAGGAGAGCCCTGCGAAGGGAAGGAAGAGAACATGCAGGATTTCCCGTTTATCAGCTGTAACCACCTCCTCCATCTCCGCTGTCAGACAAGAAAGAGTTTGCAGGAAGGAGTTGTGGTCTGGGCAGGAAAGGGATTTCGTCCCTATCACACCACACTGCAGCACATCAGGCTCCACTGATGGTTTGCCTGGATCAGACACGCTTTGTCCGGATCAGGCTTGCAGCCATGTGTGTTTAATTGCAGCGGCATCTCAGCCGTGCAGATTACCCAACACCCTCACCAGCTGCACAGCAAACCTATAGTCAAAACCCCAAAGTCCACAAAGGCAGAGCCTCTCGCCGCACTCCAACTTGGCTTCACTCCCCAGCTCAGTTCATTCCTCCGGAGACAAAAAGCTGAAGCCCTGTGACTGTTTATAGAAATAGGATCAAGACCTAAAAGTAGCCATTAACCACCCTCCTAAAAGTCCCTGTGGATTAATTTTTGTTGCTAAACGCTCTCCCCCCTTCCTCCTTCCAGCATCCTGTTGCATGGAGAGCTCTAGTACAAAAAAATGCACAGCTGAAAATGAAGCATCCCCTGGAGAAAAGAAGGAAACCAACCCAGTAGTGAGCCCTTCCCTTTACTGCCCCATGTGCTAAATCCATTGGCGATGAGCAGCGCAGACCGAGAAACCCCAGGACTTCCCATTCTCTCACTCTTTTATGATTACACATCCCTGCTAGAAGAAGGCAATAAAAACCTGCAGCAGCATCAACAAAATTAGATCAATTCCACGGTTACACATCCACATTTAAACCTGATCAAATAACTCCTCATCCTAAGGAACCTGGGGAATAGCTCTTTATAGGGAAAGCATGAAAGGAGACAGAATCGAATTAAAGATTCATTCAAATTAAAAGGTTTCATTTTTAAAAGAGGCAGAGCCAAACGAGAAGGAGCTGGGGAACATCTTTCTTAATGAGCTCCGTGTCAGGAGTATCTTTAATAATAGATCTGATGGGGGAACCACGTAACCCAGCAGTGCACGAGGCATTTCCCTCCACACCGCAATAAAACGAGCGGCGTGTGTCCCCCGCGCACAGGTGGCTGTTAAGGCTCCAGCTGAGCCCGAGATTTAATTTTGGTGAGCAGAACAAAAATGTGGCCTTGGTCTTACACACAGGCCTGATGGTGCTGAGCCAATTGCACAGAGGAGAAAGTGCCCTAAAAAAAACAAAAAAAAAAACCAAAAAAAAAGGAAGATAATGAATAGTTATGAAAGAAAATGAATAATTCTACAGTAGGATGAGATCAGCTGTGCCCCTGCCTGGTCCTCAATTGAAAACAAAGTCAACAGGAAAAATGCTGCCTTCTTCAAAGTACAGATGGGGGTTAGAAAAAGGGAAGGTTGTTCCTCAGCCTCTGGCCTTGACTGCTGGGGCAAGCTCAAGGCAGCCGCTCACAACATGAACTGAACTTCTCCTTATAAATAGTTCAGGATACATGAGGTGCTTGTTGTGATGAACCCTCAGAGCATTAAAAACACACGTGTTTCACTTAGACACATAATTTCCCCACAATTTCATTTTCAAAATCAGATTTCTCTGACTTTTTCTAGGTAAAGGAGCAGAAAATAAAAGGTAGTTTACAGCTATTATCCTTTTTTTTTTTTTTTTTTTTAAGCAAAAATGCTTCCATTGCAAGGAAAACACATGTTTTGAATAAAAAAAATGTAGTTTAAGCCCTTGGTGAGGGAGCTCTGAGCTGACAGCCTGGGCTGAGGGGATGATACATCCCCCTGCCCCATTTCTGGAGCGAACACCCCCGCAGCCTGGCAGCCCCTGATGTGCAGCTGCCCTGAGCTGGTGACACCATGTCACCCAGAAAGGCAAGGCAGGGAAATAGCCCCTGAGACAAAAAAATACCAAACCACTTGTTTCTAACCCATGGAGGAAGCAGTGTCCAGGGTTTAAGAGCTTTGGAGCATTTCTCCATGGCATCAAGCCTACCCAGAGGATGCTTCCCAGCAGCCAGCATCTCTGCTGGGACCCTTTGCCAAAGGCAGTGCCTGCTGGGGATGGGGCAAGGGGGCTGCAGATGCTCACAGCTTTATTATAGTTATTAGAGACAACATCACCTCCATCATTGCAGCTCAGTTCTGCAGCTTTCCAGGCTTTTTTCAGTCAATTACATCCAAACTTACTGTCGGATATTGCATCCCAAACCAGCGAGAGCTGCAGCCCAGCTGATCGCCGTCTCCCTTTCCCGGCCGAGGAGGGAGCGCGGGAGCGGGCAGCGAGAGGAGACAGGCGCTCTCTGGGAGGTGAGATTTATGTGCACAGTTGTGGGAAGGAGGAAAGGGAGGGATTTGGGGCTCAAGAAAAATCTGCAACTGTTTTTTTTCCATGACCAGCTTCCTCGTCAGCAGCTCTGCTTCACAGGCAGCCGGCTGCCAGCAGCACCGTCAAACTCATCACACTCTGCCATGGACACACAGAGGCTTTGCATGAGGTTCCCAGGGACCAGAGAAATGCAACAGGCTTCAGGTGAGCAAGTCCACAGCAAGAATAGGCAAGAGCTTGGCCAGGCAGACAGGCAGGTGGGGAAATGGGAGAAAAACAAAGAGAAAAACGATTTGTGCCCCCATATCTCCAGCTACGGATCACTGCTTTTGTTTTTTCTTTAGTTCTCTTAGTTGACTTCAATATCCCTCTTTCTTTTCTCAGCAGAGTTTGGCTCATTTTTCCCTCCCAGGGGAGAGATGGACTGCTCATGTCAGCAGCTGCCCACAGACAGACTGAGTGCAATAATAGCACACATATATATGTATATATGCATTTATATGTATATCTATATACAGGTGGTGCCCTGAGACTCCTTAATATGTGAGTATCCAAGAACATCACCCTCCACCTCAGCCTTCTCCCCTCTCTTGCCCCAAACTGGAAGAGATTTCAAAGTCAGGTTTAAAGTCTTAAGTTGCTCCACTGCCTTGGAAGACTTCTCTGCTTGCTGGAAGCAGAGTCTCTGCTGTGGCACCACAGTATCAGGGGTCACAAGCCCCACTCACCCTGACAGAGGATTTTGGTATGAGTATTTTCTAGCAAACACTGTGGCAACCCATCTATGAACAGGCAGGGTTTGGGGAGAGACCTGACCTGGAGCACTGGGGTTTTGATGTTACTTTGTGAATGGTAGCTAAATTGGAGCCCATTATCTCTGTCTTGAGAATGGGGAAGTTCTGCCATGGATGTGGATGGGTGAATTAAGCTAAAAATAAAAGCTTAGAGAGACACTGCACCGTGCTTAACCCAAATATTTTAAAATATTAAAACCTGGGATAGCATTGGAGTAAAAGGCTCAGGACATTCATAAAATCCTTCAAAACTAAGTGGCTTAGGTGCCACCATGCCCTCAATGAAATGCCCTGACCCAGGTCCATATTGTCACCATGTCCCACCAGCCGCTGGCCACAAAGAACATCCTGAGTCACTAAATGTCACGGTATTTAGTCACTGTATTTAGCACAGGTCTAAAGCATCGCCTGCCGGTCTCGGATCACGTCACACCAGTTCCTGTTAACAAAAACCCAGCAAGGCTTTGGCTCTCATGATTGTGGGGTGACAAACACTGGCAGCACATTGGCTCCTAGACCTGCAATGCCAGAAACAAATGAGAAGCATGAGCAATTAGGGATTTTCTTATCCTGTCCTTAAACATTTTCTTCAGTTGTTATTTCTAGGGTGATACCCTGTTTCATGCTTCTTTTATGATATATGAGACCTGGAAGGTCACCAGGAAGTAAGTGTCATGATGTCTTTAGGATCCTCCAGGATGGGGGCTGAGCACATGCGATGAATCCCAGAGGATGGCTGGGTCTCCAAAGTGCCAATATCCAACCAGGGCAGCAAGGAGCAACTTTCCCTGCTGATGCTTCACTTTCCCCACATGATCATCCACCGAGTCCTTGAGCTAAAGGGGATTTTTGTACTTGTTTAAGACTTTTTTTGTCCTTAGCAAAGCACTGTTGAGGGCTCCCCAGCAGGGAATAGCCAGTTCCCATGAGCTGAAATAGCCCATTCCCATGTGCTGAAATTGCTGCACTCTAAACCAAACATTTTTAAAAGCTTTGGCTGCTGAATGGTGAATGCCCTCAATCCCCACTTGGGGTAGGTCCCCTGGAAAGCAATTTCTGATGAGCTTTGGTTTTTAATTAAAATGTGGCTGCATAAAAAGTTATAAAGAGGCTGCTGTTAAACTACACTTTTTACAGCTGCACTGTGGGGAAAAAGCCTTTGCTTTAAAGCACGAGGAGGAATCAAGAAGGTAAGATAGCTTCATTGGTGCTCTCCTGATGGACTCAGGGCAGCTGGGCCTGAGGGAAATGCCAAAACAGGCAGCTGAGCTCCATTGCTCTTGCCTTCATTCTCCCAAAAACACCACCATGGCCCTGCCATGGCCATGCAGCCCCCACCTTCCCTCTTGCAAAGGATCTGCTGCCCACTGACTTCCACTCAAGGATGGCTTCAAAAGGTTTGATTGAGCAACAGATGTAGGAACACGATCAATCACACCATCACCTCTGGTTGTGCACCCAGTGGTTGCCCTCTCTCTTGCCAGCTCGTGTTTGCCAAGAGCAAATCGAAGAGTTACAAAGAAAAACAACAGAAATTGTTTGTTCCCATGCTGCAAAGGATCTGGGATGATTCAGGGACCTCCATGCAGGTACAGCTGCACTGCCACTGACAGCAGCCTGACTGAAGGTAGGCTTTGCCAGAACTTAACCACTGGTAAAAGCTTCAGAAGAGGAGCCCAAGTGATTTTCCACCACTGGTCACAGATGCATCATCGAAGGTTATGTGAAATTTCTCCTAGACTTTTTCTTTTATTTTTTAAGAACCTCATAACCACTTAAAAACACTCCTTTTGGAGAAGTGGGGGTCTCTTTGTTCAGAATCGAGGAGTGGATTGGCAGAAAATAAAGTGAAGATAACCCTTTTCAAATTATTCTCCATGAACCGAGCAAAACACTTGGATCCACAGCACGATGGAGGCAGAAGTCTTTCTTTGCTGGCTCTCTTTGGAGAAATAAACACAATAAATATGGTTTATACAGCAGCTCATGTGTTTAACAAAAAGCAGGCAGCAGTTCAGCAGTTTCCCTGCTCCTGAAGGTGGGAAATCTGTTTGGTTACACTCGCCCCCTTCCCGAGTTGTTGTCGGATCCCAAGGAGAGTTTGATATTCCTGTGTTTTATGGGAGCAGCATAATATGACAGAGAGACTTAGAAATCAAGGACCAGCACAAAAGCAATAAATAGCAACCACAGCACTGAGCCAATTAGTGAAACAAGAGAAAACAAATTCAGCCTTGGATTTTCACTTCAACGTAGCAACGCCTCTGCTGCAGCCTGGGAAGTTTGCAGGCGTTGGCAGCTCTCTAAATTCACCTCGTGTAAACTCAGCAGAAAGATGTAAAATATGTTCCTGCTTCGGGCAAAGCTGCTGAGAAGCTGCAAAATGGCTGAAAGAGGAGTCTGCAGACAGATTAATGTGGGGATCAACGAAACAACCACAGCAGCCAAATGAACTCAGCAGCACATGTGAGCAGATCGATAGGGAGACGTGAGCAGCCCCCAGCCCGGCTGGTTAACGAGAGCTTTGGAAACGCTGGACTGCCTGGGTCCAAAGCAGAATGTAAAGAAACAGGGCTGGAATCAAGGCTGATCTTATCTCCTCGCTATGTGATGAGGAGCCCAACACAAAAATCAAATCAACGTGGTACTTGCAGGGTGCTTACATGGTGGACAGCAGAGAGCACCTCAATATCCTACAAAAGACATACACAAAAGCACAAAAAGAGGGGGTTTTTATGTCTGTTGCTCTCAATCCCTCAGGGATCTCTACCAAGTTGAGAATTTAGTTCAGTTTTTGAGCTTCTACACAAGGAAGTCAATGCCTGATGCCTCGAGTAGCAGCTCTGTTTTGCCCTTATTAACCAATAACTAAATGAAAGGTTTCAAATCAGCTTTTACATGGAACTCCTGCACCAGTGCTTTTTGACAGCAGAAGCCTGGGCTCTTCTGAAATCCTCTTTGCAAAAAGAAGGCCACAGGAACAAGCTCCGCTGCTGCATGAAGCTCCTGGACTGCCCAAGCTTGTGAGAAACCTCTCCTCTCAGTGAGAGCATCAAGCCCAGCTAGCCAAAAATAAATTATATTAATTCATGTAGATATTTTGGCATTGCGGCCAGTCTTCACCAGTAAGAGCAAATATAATAGTGGTGACTTCAACCCACCTTGCTGAAGAATGGCCTTTGAAACTCTTCCTGACGCTGCTGTCCCTATGCCCATCACCCTCAAAAATGGGGATATTTGAGACTGAAAGGAGACTGTGCTGTACCAGCTAACTGCAGCCCCAGTCAGCAGAGGACAGAGCAGCCCAACTCAACCTGAGGAAAGAGAGGAGCATGAAACCTCAAGCCAGCATGAAAGAATGCTCAGGCCGGTCTGAGCACCCCGACACAGCAGCAAAATGGGCTGAAGTGGTCACTGGTTTTGGCAGGAAATGGCAAAACAGCCCTGGCATCAGCTCAGTAAAGCACAGTCTGCAGGGGATCCCTAATTCTCCAGCCATTGAAGAAGTTCTCACATCTGGGGACCCACTCTGTTTAAATCTCTCCTAATGGCCCCCACAGACTGCTTTCACACCCTCTCATCTGTGGCAGGGAAAGGAGCAGGGCTTCATGTCTACCTCGCCCTTGTCCTTGGCTTCTCCTGGATGAAATCAATCGAGCGGCTTCGCTTTTCAACCCTCTGACTTTCTGAAACTCGGGGCCACACCCCAGCCGAGAGCTGGCGTCATCCCCTGATAGCCATCAGCTCCCGGGGCCACGGTACCTCTCCCCGGGATGCTGCTCCACCAACCTGATCCATCACGTCTCCAATATCTTTGATCTGGAAGTCTGAAATTTAACATACTATTTTAAAAAGTTGTTTTCAGTTGGAGAAGGATATTCCCACTGGAGCTAGGGAATCACTGTGCAGAGGGATCTGCAGCAGCACCGACCCACGCAGCCTGGGGAGCAACAGGGAAGCCACGGGCTGCATTGGGCAGGAAATAGGATGGTTTGCTCCATTGTCTGACAAAGCACAAATCCAGGGATTTTCAGTCATTCCCCATTTCCTCCAGTGATGCCTGAAGGATGCAGTGAAGGCCCAGATGATGCTGGCAGGGAGATGGGAGCAGGAGATCCTTTCGCAGCCATTTCTCAGCTTGGCTGGAGTGGGTGGTGGTGGAGCTTTGGCACGTCCACCCTCCGGACATTGCCCATGAGGGGTGCAGAGGGAAGGGAGCACACCTCCCTCCTCGTCCCCCAGCACAGAGCGCTCCCACCCACCACTGCCATCTGGAGCAAATACCTCAGCCAGGATAGCAGCAGAGGATGGGGAGCAGCAGGAGAAATTATTTTATTACACCTCCACTGTGAGCATCAGGAATCCGTGTGTAAACTGGCTTTGCAGCAGCAGCACCTCGAAAGAAGCGCTTCCTGGCTGAGAAGGCTCTCTGTTAATTAATAGACTTAATGAAAGACAGCTTAAAAACTGTCTATTTCTAATTGAACAACCCAAACTCCTAATTTCTGCATACACTCACTGCCCTGAGACGCAGCAGGTAATACATCTATGCACAGCAGCATACGGTCTGAGGCTGGAGGAGTCATCAGATTAAAGATCAGCAAGATTTAAGAACCGGTAGAGAATTTATCGCAGTGGTTTTTTTCACTCATCTACTTTATGTCCTCAACTGGGATTTACTTGGAGTTGTGACTATTTGGGCTCTGAGGAGGAAGTACACGGAGCCCTTCTACGTTTCTCACTCAGGGAGACATCTGAGCCTATGCCTAAATTTACCCAAGAGCAGGGGCTCATTGAAGCCGGTACAAGCATTCAAATGCTTAAGCATAGTCATGTGTTTTAAATATCTTGTGAAATTGAGGCTTGAGCGCAGTAATCCAGAATACTTTCATGTTTCTAAGCTTGTCCCTGGCCCTGCTCCTTTCAGAACTTCCGTCAAGTTGCTCAAAACCTTTGCACATTTACATTTTCCATTTTGTGTGGATATTTATGTCAGCTTTACTAGCAGCAGCCCAAACAATTCAAATACTCCCAGGGACAAAGTCACGGTAAAACAGCATTTGATCAGGTACTTGGGCTGCATCAGAAAAGTATGCATTACCTTCATTCTTATTGCTGCAAGAGTTCAGCTTTGCACCCCTTAACCTATCCAATTTCTGAGCACCGTTTTTTTTTTCATGTTTCATTTGCCATGCAGAAGTTAAGTATCACAGCTAAAAACTCCCATTACACCAAATACCTTTAAAAAAAACCCAACAAAACAATCAAAACAACCTTTTCCCTAACACAGGTACCTAGCAAGATACAGAAATACCTGTGAAAATAACAGGCTATGTGCAACAGCTGTACTGCATCCATCTAATTGTGTTCCTGGTGGTGGCTACCAGCAGATGCCCACAGCACAGGAAAAATAAAATCTGTGCCAACTCTCTCACATTTGATAAAAACAATCTGACTTTCTAGCTAATTACCTTGTGTGAGAACTGGCCTTCTAAGCCATCTCACAGCCTGTGAAATGCTCTTGCAGACAGGAACCGGGAAGGAACGTTTTAACGCCAGTAAAGGCTTTGCAAGAGGACCGTTCTCTGCGGCGCAGCATCCTGCCTGGAAACCCAGATCAGTTTTTCTCTGCTTCTGTTTAAGAGCAGCGTTCCCAGGCTGAACTTCCAAGAGGTTTTTGGTTTTCCAGCTGTCATGACAGTAATTTTCTCAGCTTTGCGAGGTTCCCTCATATCCTGTTCGAACCGGCTTATCTCTGTTTAGAAGTGATGTTCCTACACGGCATTCTTCAGGAACAGATGTTCCAGCTGATCCCACACTGCAGCGCTCAATGCATTACGTGGCCCCATTTTGAAACAATTAGCCTGTCACTGTTGAAAGAAACCTCATGGTTGGCTACTTGTGCACTTTTGAAGCAGCAACAAAAAAAAGATATCAGACATAACCTATGATTTATACTTTTTCCAAGTGTGCTAAGATGCTCTAAATTTACAGTTCATTAAAATGGCAGCATGTCCTGGTTCAGCTGCTGCTCCCAAAATTTGTTATCTGGAGAAACAAATCTCTGGCCAGAGCAGCTGGCAAAGGGCTTCCTCAGCCCCACAAGTGACCAAAAAAAAAAAAAAAAAAAAAAGAGAATTTGTATTTACACCAATTAAAAGCTAATTAATTAGTGTGGAGTGTTTCGAGCAGTGGTGTCCATAGCTTTTGGACCACAGACTGCTGTCAACACACAAAATTGATTGTGGAATACGAGGCAGTCTAATTACTAAGTCTTTCACAGAAGATGTTCTGGAGAAGATTGAAAATACCCAATTGAGGGCCACGTACCCGTGGTTGTGACTCCAGAAATCTACAGACAACAGCTTGAGAAGGAACCATCCAAGCAGGGCACTAATGCAGACCCAGTAAATCACAAGATGCATTAAATGGCTGTAGTGCCATAAAAGTCAATGGAGCTAGATCCAGATTTATACCAGCTAAGAATTTGATCTCCTACATTAAGCAGCAATAATACCCACAAAAAAGGAAGTTGCAGGCTGCTGTAATAAAATAATCTCCCTTTGATCTCATCGAGATTCCTCCAGCCAAGTTCCACTCGGAGAAATTGATCTCATGGTCATAGAGATCAAAACCAAAACGAGTGAGCACCCAGCACAGAGCCCATCTGCTGCCAACACACATCCCCTACTTGTCCCTGTCTGCTTTGTATCTTCCTCAGTATGATGTGCAACCTTGCTTCTTGTCATCTCCTTCTCCCCCTGTATCTCCCTTTCTCTTTGGGGTGCACACACACAGCGATGCGGGCGGGTGAGCAGAGCCCAAGCTGGCAGCACCGTGGTTGACGTTTCCTGGCCATCACAGGGTGCAGTGACAAGGAAGAGTTTCCAGCATGGAGCAGCTGCCAGGCCACGTCTCCCTGCTGACATGCAGCCTGGCAAGGACAGGTCTGGTCTGCCAGGACCAGGCTGAGCAGGAACAGCACCTCCAGGAGCAGGCTGAGAGCCCAGGCAGGAACAGCATCTCCAGTAACAGCTCAGTAGTGGCAGACGGAGATAAGAGATGAGCTGAGGGTCAGGAGAGGGCTTGCAACAACCATGAGCTTCAATTAACTGAAAACAGCAGAGCCTGCCTGAAGTAAAGCTCCTTCTCGTATCAGCCCACACTCAAGGCAACTGCATTTTTGACCATCAAAGCAAAACTGAAAAGCTTTGCTCTCTGCAAGTGCTCACAGACCTTCGGTGGGAAGTAATCCTGCCACTCCAAATTTTAGCAAGAAAAATGCTTTCCCAGGCCCCTGGAAGGAGCACACAGCACAGACATGCCAGAGATGCTCCCGGGTATTGTACATAGGTGTCAGATGTGAAACTCTCCTTGTAAGTACGTTTTACTCTCAAGCAGACAGCCCTTAAACCAGGAACAGCTGGACTGAAGGGTGGGAATGGAACAGTAAAATGTTTGCAAGGACCCATCCAGGTCACTGCTAACTCCAAATACACATTTAGCAGCCAACACTCCTCAAGGAAAAGTTAGAAGATGAGGTCTGCTCACTTGCAGTCTCTCAAGCCAACGGTGCTATTAGAAAATGACCCTTGGGGTGGGTTCATCTCTACCAGCCCCTGATGCCAAAGGGAAAGACCCACCTTACCTCAAAGGACATATCTCCAAGAGTAGACTCCCATCCTAGAGGGCCTGTTCCAAAAAACATAAGGAGGTGCAGAGGGCTAGCAGAGATGTGGACATCTTCACTGCCCAGCCAATGAAATCCCACCCTCAGCAGAGACACGGCAACAGGACCTCTGTACAGGCTTACCTTTTGGATACACAGAAACAGTTGTTTTGTACTGAAAGGCAAAGCATGGACCCAGCACTTATTCCCTCTGGAATATTCCTACAAGGTTCATCTTTGATTAAAGTGATTTTGGCTCCCCACCACTCCCTCAACCATACCCAGGAGTGCAGCACTCTGGGACTGAATTACCAGGGTTATAATTCTTGGCTGTGTACTTTTAACTACAGTGAGGCATTGGCAGAGCTCAGTGCACTAATTCATCTCCATGTAAACATGATTATTTTAAATGAACTCCAGACGAGGTTTAACTGTAAAAACATCTCCAGTTTTTGTAGCATTTTTAAGTGTTCAGCTCAGAGTTGTTTTTGTTACAGCAAGAACTTACCTTTACTTCAGTTTACAAAGAATATTTTCAGAATTAATGATGTCCCAATACTCCCCCAACTATAACACGATGCCTGAACGAAAGTCACAAATCTGAAAATTAAGCTGCAGCTGGATTTTATGGTCAGGATTTTCCCTTTCTTAGCCGGCCGTTCCTTTCCTTACAAGCAGGAATGCTTTCTGGTTTCAAAGCCAAGTTGAAGAAGAGAAGTGAAAACAGTAAGAGGTATTCACTTGGCCACATTTCTTGCAGTGTTTCTGGCGTAGGGTTCCCATTATAGCTTGCAAGGAGAAGTGGCAGAAGAACATTGTGTATACATGGTAATGGTTGTACTTTCTCTGAACAGACATGCTTCCAGGAGGCGGCAGATTAAAGAACTGGTGTTACTTCAGACAGAGAAAAATAACATCTTGCCAGTTGTGTTTATTTGTAGGGATCCGTGATTTATGCTTTCCCTTTTGTAGAGGGTTTGAGAGAAATGGATCACGTGGGGGCTCTGTTTAGATAATCCCTGAGGAAATTCAGACTCCATCAGGAGGGAGAGATAGGGTTTGTTCTCGTAGATGAGAGAGGCTGGGAAATGGCAGGGAGATACAAGATTTCCTGAAGATCCTGGAATGAAGTTGAAGGCTCCCACTTTCAGAACAGATTGAGTGTGGGTTGTGACAGTGAAGCAATTAAGATAACAACACAAACAGTCCAGGTAGACAGGGATGAGCAATTCATTGCTGTTATTTATTGGCCCAGCACAGAGAAAAAAAGTGTTCCTCCCTAAAGGATTTTACCTGTCAAACAGTATAACAAGAAGATGCAAAACTGTTCCTACAAGCAGGGAAGAGGGATCTGTCACCCTCCAACCCATACTCCTGCAATTTGTTTTCCATAAGGATGTCTCTTGGTAGTGTTGGTCCCCATCTCATCCCTCTGCACGCTCCTGGTTTTCGCAGGACTTGCAGAAACCAGACACTATTGTCCCTACAAAGGTCCATAAGAACCTAAAACACCATATTGGCACCTCCTGCCCTGAATAACATCCTTATCACAATTAGAGGAGGCAAGAGTGCACCTGCTTTTAAAAAGAAAATACTTATTGCAAAAATGTCTTTCATTAATGGATCTAAGGGAACAAAACAAAGGAAAGGAAAATCAGCTTTTCTGAGTTTGGCACTGGAAGAGGCAACGGCACGGCAGCCTGAGCACAGAACGGGAAATCCTCCTCGGTCTTGAGTTGCAGAGCTGATCAGCCAGAGGAATCCCTTCCTCTACAGCACCTGGCACCGCACTGCCTAGAAAGCTGCATTAAACAATCGGCATTAACAGAGGCAAGTGCTATTTAAGCAGATGCTGGGTGTCACAGCAAGTACTGGGTTTGATCCCTGGCTCGGTGCCCGCTGCTTTGCCATAGGTGCTGATTAAGGAAAGGCAGCAGGGAAGGAGCCACAGCTCCACAGAGCACGGAAGAGAAGATGGTGTTTATGTGACAGATGCAGGATGCTGAATGCCCTTCTCCAAGAGCACATCACACTGGAAATCACCATTTCCAAGACTGCCAGAATAAAAAGAAGGGGGGAAAAATGACAGAATGTCACTCACCCAGAAAAACCCCCAGTCACTGCAAGCAGCATGTCCCAGAACCCATTAAAAATGAGCTCTAAGTCGTCATTTCAGTAGCAAGATATTTAGATGGTGATCATGGTTAATGATAGAACAAGGGGAAATGGCTTTAAATGGGAAGATTAGATATTAGGAAGAAATTCTGCACTGAGGGTGGTGAGACACTGGAACAGGTCGCCCAAGGAAGTTGTGGATGCCCCATCCCTGGAAGTGTTCAAGGCCAGGCTGGATGAGGCTTTGAGCAACCTGGTCTAGTGGAAGGTGTCCCTGCTGATGGCAGGGGGGTGGAACTGGATGAGCTTTAAGGTCCCTTCCAACCCAAACCAGTCTGTGATTCTATGATCAAACAGTGAGCTATCCAGGTGATAACAGGCTGCAGGGTAGGTACAATCGTACATATTAAGGAACAGGCACCAAATGGGGGGAGATTTTTTCAGCTGACAGTAAGAAATTGGTGTGCTGAGACAGCAGAACAGGGAAGGACCCTGTGATACAACCGCAGCGTGTCCCAGTTGATTTTAATTTTTTAAGTTTTAGTACAGTTCTTTGCTCAGCACTCGCTCAGCTCTTCAGAGAAGTGATTTTTGCATCTCTCTCTTTTTCCCAACTATTTTTCTGTGAACTGCTCTAGACCTGCAATGGCAACTACATGGGCAAGAACCCCACTGGCTTTTAGTTTAAACCATTTCATGGTCTTCATTTACCCCTTCAAGGTACTCAACAGCTTCAGCATAGGACACATCAGCCTGGAAGATCTAAGGGCCTTTGGGGTGAAATTTGCTCAGAAGGACAATACTTCTCTGTCCCAAGCAAGCTCTACAGAGGGGTGAAAAAGCACCTCTTCCCAAAATGGCTCTTTCTTGGACTGGAAATATTGGAGAACGACCTCCTCCATGAACAAAGCACCTCATAGGCTTCTGATTACACTTCTGATTTGACTTTTCTCTTACCTTCTGGTTTCTAACCTAAATACATGAAGTAATGTATAAGGAAGAAAAATAACCCCTGAACTATGAGAGTCCACTTTTTGCACTTGTCTCTCAAGGCAGAGAATGAGAGTAAAAGGTAAAAGCAGGTTTCACCTTCTACCCAAAATATAACAAAAGCTTTAGACATGAACACAGGATTGTGGGTTTTAATTATTGCCATCACAGGAGCAGGGCCCAGGGCATTATTATGGCCTCTGCTCAGCTGGACACATCACTGTAGTGAGATTTTTCTTTTATTTGAGATTTCTGGAAAAAGCTTCTGTTGCAGTTCCCTCACCTGGCTCAAGGATGCCACACCATCAAGATCTGGATAAATGATCTGGCCACATCTGTAAGAATAAAGAAGCAAAATCACATCCACACCCTGGAAGGCTGGGGAAGGCATCAACACACAATCATCATAATGAATGTTTTAGAGACAACTTTTAAAGACATGTCTCTAAATTAGGAGTGCCATAGAAGAAGGGAAGAAAAAAAAAAAGAGAGCTCCACAGGAACACAGCTGCCAACCAGTACAAATGTCACAATTCTGATACAATAGCTTTCAGTCTCACACACAAAACACTGTTGGACATCTACAGAAAGGAGGAACTTCTCATGGCATATCAATTCCATAGGATGCAATTCTCTTGCCTTTCTGTCTTAAACTCTTTGTGTCAAGTGTTAACAGCAAGGTGTTAAACAGCTGCAGGGTTCCAGCTCTTCAATGGCTACATTTCAAACTAGGAGCCAGCACATTTTTGCACATGTGTAATTTTAAACATCTGAGTACTCAATTCACAGGGAGGAGGTTGGCACATACATCCTTACCCAGGCAGGACTGAAACATTATCCTGTAGTGATTTGTAAAACACCTTGGAAGGCCAGCATATGTTTTTAGCAGCTAATTTTGACAACTTCTCTGAGCTACGAAGGTTTACAGGAATAATAAAAAACTCACTTCATCCAATTTCCCACAATTGAGATAAGATTAAGCGTGCACCTGAAATTTTCCACTTCCTACGCTGAAAACGAAGATAACTCAGCTGAACAGGGGAAGGGTGACACTGGCACCAGGCAAATTACCTCCATTACACTGGCACCAGGCAAATTACCTACCAGCTTCTGGCCACAGTCCTGTCCCAAGAGCCTGTGCTGGCCTGGGAGCAAGGACCCTGTCTGTGCCAGGAACTGCATTATATCCCCACGGATCCACCCATTCTCTTTATTCCTCCCACCCTCACATACAGCATCTCTCTCTTTTCTTCAAGGAGGGGTGGAAAGGAGGAGAGGAAAAAAAACCACAGCTGGATTTTGAGCACCATTAAAATGCCAGATTTTACTTACTAAAGTAAAAAAAAAAAGATGGTCTGCAAATATAAACACATTTGGCATTTCAGTTTTGCACTTTTCCTATAGTGCAAGTCCACTCCACGAACAAAACCCCTAATTCCAGTGCTTTTCTAGTATAAGAGATGAGCAAACTTCACTCAGTCAAACCAAAAAAATAAAGCCATGGTTTTGGTTTCTACACTACAATCCTAAAATCCAATAACACCCTTCTCCCCTCCAGCTCTCTGCTGCTGAGAATTAACTGAAAAATATAGCTGTATAGAGGTGGTTTTTTAATACTTTTCCTGGATGGAATTCTATTTGATGCTGTTAAGCTTTGATGACATACCCCAATGACTTGCTTGGAAGAAATCCATTTAGCAAGCTTGCAAATCATGCTGTTTCAGTTCTGTGAGCACCCACGAGAAATGTGCATTTTCAATCATAAAAGCTGTAGAAACAAAATGGGACTTGGAGATGCAGACAGACAAATTCCTTATCACGGCTTGGCTGTGTTCACAGAACATGTGCTTACGATTTCCACCTCCGGAAAACTATTTACAAGAATCTGAAATATAAGACTGAATCCAAAAAGTAAAAAATAGATAAATTTCTAGAAGATACTTTTTTTTTTTTTTCATTTCAAAGGAAAAACGGAGACACTGATTAAAACCAAAGCAACCCCCACCACACCATACAGCCTTTAGCTTTTCCTGGGAATATAAATACTTGTAATAAAATCTCTGCACGTGGTGCCAGATTTACAGAGGTCCCCTTATGTTTATGTAGCAGGATACTTCATTTGGGGGAAGGAAAATTATATAGTTTGCACTTTTTTCACCCTCCAAAATTCTTTTTGAATGGGATCAGTGGAGGTTGCAGCAGGGTTGAACAATTTTTCGATTGGACTTGATGATCTTAAAGGTCTTCTCCAACAAAAATGATTCTATGACCCCACTGCCACAGTGTAATCCCCACCAGCAGCAGATCTTTGAAGCACTCAGAAGCTTCCAAAAAGCTCAATCACGTCAAGCTGGGCAAGAACGTAACTCTATGGGGAATTTTCAAAATTGACTGAAAATGGTCTTCCCTGGGCCCTTTCTGACGTACTTTCCTAAACACACAGCTCATTTCTACACGATTCAATCAACAACAGTGACACCACCTTTGATTTAAATGCGTTGGTTCCTAAAAAGAGAAAAAGAAGAGAATCGGAGCAGAACGTGTGATCCTCAGCAGCAGACAGGAACACCTGACACAGTTATTTCCCTGGTATGATGGGATGACTCCCTCTCCCACCAGCCAAGGCTGTCTCATCCCTCCTTGCCTGTGTATCCATCTGCCATCTCCTGTCTCATCCTTCGTTTGGCAGCTGCCTGCATGTTCTCAATTTGATTACTGTACTTTGTTTAGCAAAGCACAGTCCTGATCCAGGCCCACAGCTCTGGGTACAAGAACAGTACAGCTAAGTTGTTATTTACACTGCAACAAAAAGGACCTAAATTATGTATTAGCACCCTAAAAAAACCAGCAGATTGAGAGGAAGTGGCCTCAAGTTGTGCCAGGGGAGGTTTAGATGGGGTATTAGGAAAAATTTCCTCACCAAAAGGGTTGTCAAGCATTGGAACAGGCTGCCCAGGGAGGTGGTTGAGTCACCTCCTTGGCAGTATATAAGACATGTAGATGTGGCACTTACAGACATGGTTTGGTGGTTGACTTGGCTGTCTTAGGTTAACAGTTGGACTTGATCTTGAGGGTCTTTTCCCACCTAAATGATTCTATTACTCTATTCTATTCTCTTGCAGGACAGCTGGTTTAAGCAGCTCTTGCTTTCCCCACTGCATTTTGTTATCCTATCAGTTGCTCTACTGCAACCACTTGATGCCTTGCAAATTGATGTAGGACAAAAGAACATCTCCATCTTCCCAAAAAAGGTTGCTGTTTTTTAAAGCATTAATTGTGTCAACAGTCTGAGTTACAGCACAGTTCCACAGACAGCAGCATCAGCACAACCTCACAGAGTCCCCTCTCACAGCCTAAGAACATCTAGAAGCAGCTTTACCACTGGAGACAATGTTTGTGGCATCATATGGTGAAAACCAACTTCCAGTAGTGCTGTCTCATTTCTTTTCTTTCTCTTTTTAAAGTGATGTTGCATTTTGCATGAGGTCTGCTATGCTTTTACCCCCCACAACCAAATCTGCTATTTACATGTCTGTCAAGACAGACCAGAAATCAACTTTAAAGGGAATCTTTTCAGCATGTTATAAAGATGAGTCCTCTGGATACTACTGACCTTGAACAGTTGGAGCTCTTTTCTTCATTTAAACCTTGCAGATTCTGTGGCCAATGACAGCAAAATAAAACCAGGAGGAACTTCTAATCTTTCTCTGTTAGGGAGAGATGAAACCAGTGCAGGCTCCCTAAAATAAGAGCAATGGGAGCTGCTCACAGCTATGAGTATCTGCAACAACAAAGTGCTTCTCATTAAGTGATGCAGTGAAGCTGTGCAGATGAAGTTTTATGCTCCAGTGTCTCAACAAAGTACAAGTCAACCAAAAAGGAGTGTTTTTCCCTAGCATTTGAGAGATACCATCATGTCCCATGTCTTTGAAACTGCCACAGTATCACCTCTTTTCCATAGATATCCCATGAAAAGATCAATCTGGATGAGGAACAGAGCAAAAGCTATCTTTCCCCTGCTTGCAGAAGAGTTTCTTTCCTAATTTTCCTACTGAAACATGCCTGAATCCCTCTTTTTCATTTTGCCTGGATGCTGCTTGGGGCAGATGATCCTACCTTCTTCCCCAGCTGCTGCTGGACTGACCTCATTGTTCTGTTCTGACTGAGGCAATAAAAAAATTCAGCAAGCCCTGGGAGGGTGACTAGAGATTATCTGGCTTCTGAAAGCCAGCAGCAACTACCTCTGGCTCATGAGAAGCAGGAATTTAAAATTAAAAATGTAAACAAATAACCTTACCCACACAATCTCTGATTCAGACGTGTTTCAAGATGGGAAAAAAATCTTTAGGGAAATAAACATCAAAATGCTGAAAAATTCTTGTAATTCTAAAAAAAGAAATTCCTCCTAACAACAATACAAACTCTAATGGTCTCTTTCACACACCATTTTGAATTACTGTTTTGTGATAGCAGCCTTCTAAGAACAAACAAACTCTGAAGATATCTAGGAACACATTTTTCTTGCAAACTTTGGTTTTAAATATATTTTCCTCTGGCTCCCACATTTTGATAGTAGTGACATTATAATGAGCCAAGCATTTTTTTTCCAGCAGTGAGGCAGACCTTTGCTCTGGATTTTAATACCAATCACTTCCATGTTCATCTGTAATGAATAAATAGTTAAATGGCCTTCACCTTTATTGACTTAAACTCACAACGATTCTGAAAGAACTGCATTTTATTTGCTTAAGAATATTTGATATATTCACAAACAGAACCATTGCCTAAATTTACAATCATAACAAAATTGTAAGAAAAATAGTAGAAAATAAACAGTACTGAAAGACAGGTATTTTGATGAAACACGCAGACTATCACACTAGGCAGACAAATGTAACAATGACAAAACCTTCAGACAGTGACTGTAATAAAAAGCCATGAGATTTAAAACCTATCTGTCCCTGAAGAATCTGAATCACCACGTACACTGCTCATACTCTGTGTCTTGTCATCTGCGTTCATGGAAGGCAGCTTCACTGACACCTCTGCCGCAGAAACATGTGAATTTAAATGTGAGGCAGCATCCCCCCCTAAAAAACAAACATAAAAAGCAGAACAAAAGACATTATTTGCTGTCCATGACAAAGAACTGAACTGTACTGAGGTCACCTCCATATTGCATCGCTCCATGGAAATATGGAGGCACAGAGCTGCCTACTGTCCATAGTTTTGAGGCATTTCAAAGAATGCTGGTTTAGCTGTCAGAGTTCTCTTTATCAGGTCACAAAGAGATGAATTTCTGTGCATATATAGACCGTGTTGTATTTATGTACAGATACACCAAACACACACACATACATATACAATCTCCAGCAGGTCCAGAATAATTTCAAATATGTGTATTGGTATTTTCCACAGAAATGAAATGAGATCCAGAGACGCTGACAGTATTCCTAAATGCCATCTATATGCGGATGTCTGTTTGCATCAAACATTTAGAAAACATTCAGCTTGTTCAACACCACATATCTATATACAATCATAAGAAGAAAAGCAATCCAAGTTGAAGTAATTGGCAACAAGTCCTACAGAGAAAAACACCCAATCAATGCTTCAGCTGCCCAAAACACAAGTGAGAAGTTGTTTTAGCTCTTCCCTATCTCCAACCCACTTCCCTGACTCATTAAGGGTTTCTTTTTGCTATTCCTTTGTGGTTTATCTCCCTTCTTTCATCCTCTGACAGGCTCCAGAGAAAATGTACACAGCCACCTCCTGGAGATGTGACTTGCAGGACTTTACAAGCCATGTTCATCTTCCAGCAAGCCTGAGACAGCACCTTGCCACTTCCCATGCTTGTGATCTGACCCTGAAAAATGTGGGACGTCCTGGGAGAGGGACAAGCCCCTTCACAGCCCAGCCACCAATGTGCCAGAGGCCCTGCACAGCCCAGCCACCAATGTGCCAGCAGTCCCTGCAAGGGAGGGGGACATGTCTTGGAGAGCCTCCAGCAACACTGGCTGCTGAGCAGCTGAGAAAGATCACAGCAGCGCTGAAAGTTCTCCTGTCTGGGAACCACTGGAGGGGCAGAAAACAACCTGAAGCCAGATACCAGAGATGGGAAGGGAGAAGGGTCATGGGCAAGAGTTACTATATTTAGCCAGAGGATGGAGACAAGACAAATCCATTCATAGAGCAGGGGCAGCAAGACATGAATCAGGCTACAGACACAGAATGAAGGAGGACAGGAGAAATGGCATTGGGTGAATGGTACAACATTCACAAAACTACAGAAAGAGCACTTTGATATTTCAGTTGTCCTTGGGACATTTAAGTGCAGTAGCTACAAGCAGAATGAACATATATGAATCTGTGTACAACAGCAAAGGCTCTCTCGGAGTTTGTTCTTATTCCAATAAGCTATAACATTTCTCCCTTCCTCTGTGATAGACTAGGTAATTAAAACACTATTCTCTCAATAAAACCAAGAAGTTAAGCTTACTTTCACCCCAGTTAATTATCTACTATGTCACTGTAGTCGTAATTTGCTTTCATCTGACTTGTAGCAAAGCACGCTTCAAATGGCTAATTAAAACAACAAAAACCCACTGCTAAAATAAAATTTCATCTGGTGTTTTTCACGCTACAACAGCTGCCAACAGCCCAGGAAGTCAAACACGAACGAGGCCAAAGACAGTAAAGCCGGTACATGGAGTAACCCGTGCCAGCCAAGCCTCCTGCCCCGCAGGAAGGCAGGGCTCTGGAGGGGCAGCAAGAGCACAAGAGCAGTTTTTGTGTCCTCTGGGAATCAACACGTCACCTGCCCACCACAGCTGCTTACATGCTTTGCAAGAAGCAATGCCCAAGGTTGCACTAGACTACCCTCACTAGCTGGACAGCCTTCATCACCTCCAACCTTAATCCATCTACAAAACACAGCTGCCCAAGTGTGGGTTGCCATGGGGCTGAGCAAACCTAAGACATGAGAAATAAGAAGACATAAGAAATCTTACGTCTTCTGAACACGATTCAAAAACACATCCGTGGTGACGCCACAAAGATGTGCAAGGAACATCATGTGTTCTGTTTTTCCATGAGCTTAGTCTGTAGCCCTGCTTGCATGATAAAAGTAGGTTATTCAGAGAGGGAACTGAAGCAAAGCAAAGCGTTTATGTGGTTAGATGTGAAGCTGACACACAGTAAAGACGTGAAAGTGCAATGCCCAAGGAAACTTTGTAAATCATCCTAGACACTCAAGCAGCTCTCCAACACTCGGTGTAGTTTGATGCTTTCAAAGCTTGACTGCGTTAATAATTTCCACAGTCATGTCACATTCCATGATGTCATTGTTTCAACAGCTGTTTTCAGGTTTGTTAAAAAAAAAAAAAACAAGAAAAAAGAAAAAATGGAGGAGGGAAAAAAAAGAAGGAATATTCCCTTATCCCAAGGCTCTGTAGTGACTCCCCAAGTATTTGATTCCGGGGTGCTGAAAGAAAGTGTCATGTTAGTCTACATTCTTCCTAACACATGTTCTAATATATTTTACAGACATGCTATAGTTACAATTTTATGATAGATGTAAAATACTAAAATGACAGAAAAATTAAAAGAATAATTCCATCTACTTGCTCAACAGAAAACTTACTGGGTCCTGAGGTACCTAAATATCCTTAAAGATAAGCTTAAAATACCCACAGTAAACACTTCCACTTTTTAAAAGACAGATATCTGACATCTTTAACTTAATGCATGCAGAAAATACAGAATCCGGATTTTCAGCATTTTAACTGTAAAAACCCTATGGATATTCTATTTCAGCTACATGGGAGATTCTGCTCCATGACTGTCACTTTCCAGGATAGAAAGCTGCTAGTCCTGAAACTCTTATGTTGGCCCAAAGACACAACTACTAAATTACTCTCACATGTGCTTTATCATTATCACCTCCTGCTTAATCTAACCTCGGGCATGCACAGTGCATGAAACACATCAGATACACATATAGGAATGGGTATGTGAATCAATACACAAATACAAGCACATAGGTTTAAATGCTTGTATTCCTGCTCACATATATGTTTTTAGGCATACATATTTAGGGATGTCTGTATCTGCCCTTTGCTGTATGTCAGTGACAGTGCTTGTATAATACAAGTCCCTGGCCAGCTCCTTCCTTAACAACGTGATATTGCATTTTATTTCTTCCCTCCATCAGAGGACAGCTCATAACCAATACTAAGATGGTTTCCTCTTAAAAACTGAGCTCTTCACCACCAAAAATATGCAAATTGCAATAGTGCTTATAATCTGCTGATATGCCATAAAAATGGAATGGAAAATTCCTCCATTTACGAAGCAGTGCAGGGCAGGAAGGCAGGTAATCTTCACAGTTTTTTTTCCCTCTTTAGGGGCTCTGGAAGTGCTCAGTACAATTTTGTAATCATGTACTTATAGGTATTTATAAAAATTTTCCTTGTTAAAATCCAATAAATGGAACGTGTGACCTGAGGTGACCTCCAATTCTCCAAATTCATTGTCACCATTTAATAGAACACATTCACACAAACTGTGAAAACTGACACTCTGAATAAGTGTGTGAGGGTCCTTGACTGGTAAAAACTCAACAGTGACTGAAAACATCTTGGTGACCCACTGATGGAAAAGGTCAGATTTCAGATTAGAGGTTTTTTTTTTTCCTCTTCTTGGCAATCTATAACAAATTCATGTACAGTACTAAATTTCCAGATCTTTGTTTAACAGAAACATAAAAATTAATGGTGTGTCAACCATCCAGTGACCTGTGAAGGGAGTTTTTCTCTAAGAGGGTGTCACACATGGAGTATGCTATATACAAGTGTATCGTGAATGTATGCCAAATGGAAAAGGAATTAAACACACTGAAGGGAGGTTTGGTTACTAATACCATATGGCAACAATAAGAACAAAGAAACATGCTTAAATCTTTCTTTTTAAATTTTTCTATTTGGCAAAATAAAAAGACTAAACAAGTCTGAATTTTAAGCCAAATAAAAACCATGTGTTGTAACTCTTTCGAGTTGGTGTCCATGCATTAAATAAAACTTCTATTTTTAATTTCTCTGTAGGTAACCCAGACCCATCTCTTGTAAGTGAAAAGAGCCACTCTTCAAGACAATAAATAGGGAGGGGTCTGAAAGATCAAGACCCAGGTTATTGTTTCAGTATAAAACCAGAACCATAATTACTGTAATTACCTACATATTACTTCCTAAAATTTAAAAACAACCATCATCCCTCAACAAACCCTCCCTCTACTCTCTAACGCAGCAACTGAAGCAGCTAACTTCCAGAGCAAGAATAAAGCTCCAAGCATATGTAAAAACAACTCCAGTGCAGTGCTCTCATTCCTTTAATAGCACGGGTTGATATGAATGTCTTGTTTTTTCTTCTGCCAGATTCCAGCTGCTTCACTTTGTTTATGCTCACTTCAAAGTATAAAACACTGTCCTGTCCCAACAAATAACTTCCTCCAGATGGCATTATCTCAAGTGTTCAGAGCACTGGGGATAGCACAGCACCTGCAGATCTGTAACTCAGCATCTTAAAATCTTCAGTGAAAGTGCTTTTTTTTTCCTGTGTCATTCCTCTATTTTGCTTTTTCCTTATTAAAAAAAAAAAGATTGACATTTGGGATATAGTTACAAAGACTATTAGCAGGGAAAAAGAATTCTCAGAAATTGATACAGTAATGACTGTAAAGTAGAAGAATACCTACAACCAAAGAACACTACCAGTAGAAACACTTTATCTCCTCCTCTTACCCGTAAGCAAAGATGAAAGATCCATATTTGTGCCAATGTGTGCCTGGTCCATGTCTCCATGGATATCTGCATGGTACCAAAATAATTCACTCATTTTCCTATGTGGTTGTACAGGCAACTTGCTGAGTACAGCAACCCAAGAAGCAGCATTTTCAGCAAAATGAAAATTATTCCAGACTTGCTGGGCTAATATATTCTGATAAGAAACATCCGTATTTTGATGTAAACCAATTCTGAAGGCTACACTGAAAGGAGAAAATACACTGCAATGTCAGACACGTTACTAATTATAATTATATACAGTATCTCCAGTTCAGACTCATGTCTAGCTACACCCTGCACATTGGCTACACAATTCAATGCTTCTGGAATTGAACGGCTCGTACAGTCGAAAGCGGGTATGGCAAGGAACTAGTCACACGGCCTCGAGATGGGGAAGAATACAACATTCTCTGGAAAAAGCAGAACCATCAACAGTTTCTTAAATAATCCAACCACTTGGACAAAATTATTCGCCATTTATTCTAAATGATAACTCCTCCACTTTTCCAGCCCTGGTCACCTTGAATCCGTATCAGAGAATCACAGAATTGCCTGGATTGGAAAAGCCCTTTAAGATCATCGAGTCCAACCATGAACCCAACACTGACCAGTCCCCAACTGACCCATGTCCCTCAGCACTGTGTCTACATGACTCTTCAGTCCCTCCAGGGATGGGGACTCCACCACTGCCCTGGGCAATCCCTTCCATGCCTGAGAACCCCTTCAGCAAAGAAATTCTTCCTCACATCCAATCTCAACTGCCCTGGCCACAACTGGAGGCCATTTCCTCTTGTCCTGTCCCTTGGTTGGACAGACCCACCCCCACCTCTCTCCACCCTCCTTTCAGGTAGCTGTAGAGAGCCAGAAGGTCTCCCCTCAGCCTCCTGTTCTCCAGGCTCAACACCCCCAGTTCCCTCAGCCGGGAACTCAGCACACTTGTGCTCCAGACCCTTCCCCAGCTCCGTTGCCCTTCTCTGGACACGCTCCAGCACCTCAGTGTCCTTCTTGGAGTGAGGGGCCCAACACTGACCCCCAGCTGCGGCCTCACCAGCGCCCAGTACAGGGGGAAGAGAACTTCCCTGGTCCAACTGGCCACACTAGTGCTGATCCAGGCCAGGATGCTGTTGGCAAACTTAGGCCAAATTTCTAGGGCTGAGTAACATGAAAGGGATAGATTTACAATTAAAACACTTCAGTTGTTTTACAGAATGGACTGACATCTGCAGGACTTGAGCCAAAAATGTCTGGATTTAAAAGCATGAGTCTACTGCTTGAGCTGAAAAAACACAGTTTCATTCTCAAAGGCTTCAGCCAACTCATAAACCTCCCTAAGTGGGCCACAGACACCAGCGGAGACAGAGAACTATATACTGTGAGTTCAGTTCAAGTCTTGACCTAAACTTGGCAAATTCCATCTTCATATGGTGTAATATACTTACAGAAACTCTGTGTACAAGCACACAGAAAATAAACAAGCATACACACACTCTCTTCTTTTTTTTGTTTGCTTGTTTAAACTCTAATATACATCCTAGCTGTAAATATTTCTGAAAAGAAAATAAATTCAGATCCCCAATCAGTAAAGGAGGGTGGGACACAGGCTTGGCAGCTAACAAATTTTTTAAAGCAGAATATTTGAAAATGATTTTTTCCTCCTCTCAAGTCTGAGTTCAAGGTTCAGTGGTTTTCAAAACATGTTATATTCCCACCAATAGCAACACTAAACAGAACAAAAACTAGAAATACATAAAATAAACTAGAACCAGATTTTTCAAAATCCTAACGCAGAGACCGGTAGGGAAGGGCAGACAGAAAGCAGTTCCAAAAACATCTAGGAATGAGATTGTAGAGTTTACTAAATAAATATTTCCTTTTGGTGCCTAAAATCTGCTCCTTTAGATCTGGCATATTTTGCTCTGTAGAATATCTCACTGCTTAACAAGTTTGTTCCCTGGCCACAATTCTTGCTGTTGTTTCCCAGCAAATAATTTCCAAAATACATGCAATGATCTTTCCAAATATCTACAATGATTATTAATACTAAGAAGAAATATTAAAAGTCAGTTTGATTTTTCCATACACATGTTTGTGATTTTTGGATGTGCAATTGCCTAGAAACAAATCGACTTTTCTTCACTTGTAAAGCACTGCTGTTTCTTGACTACAACCACTTTCTTGAGGAGAACTGAGATGAGGGACCTGTGGTAAATCTTGAAGCAGCAGTTTTTATTTCAATGTAAAAAAAAAGAGAAGGAGTTGCTTCATTACTGGTCCAGAGTCTTTGAAAAATATCAGGAAAATGTGTATCTTGTGCAAGGGCTGGGGGGAGGAGTAATCTCTAAGTGCACAAGAGACAACCTAGGTGAACAGCTGGTGGAATCAGCAGAACCTGACAAGTGATAATTAAAAAACTGCATATCTAATTGTGTAATTAATATTTTATTTATTCAGTAAAACTAAATATCACCTACACACCAATCATCTTCTCATTTTCTGCAAAATCTAACAGGCAAGTAGACAGGAAGGTAATTTTAAAAGTATGCTTGTATAATATATTCTGCTCTTTTATTCACACCTTCATGTTTGGGGATCCAAAAGACATTTTAAGGCCAGAACCTGAATTAAAATAAGAAGCTAAAAAACCCCAAAACCCTCGGATGATTGATAGCGGGAATTCACACTAAATTCTAAGATAAAATTACACAGACTTCCTTCAGGATGCAGAATCATTCACTTCAGTCCTAGCAGCAGGACTGGCTCCACTGAGACTTTGTATCTTCACAATATTAATTGCAGCGATACTGCCTCCAGCTTATCTACATTGTACCACAGTGCTCGACATAATAGCATTCATAGCCTACATGAGAACTGGCAAGTAAAAAAAAATAAAAATCAAAGCATCTTTTTAATTCTTAAAAAGTTACATGGACTGTTTTTATTTTAAAATAATAAAAAAAATAATTTACACAAGTAATTAAAGTTGAACAAACAAATTCAATTATGTTTCATCATAAATTAGGGTTGCAGTGGGTTTGAAAATGAACATTTTTCCAGTTCAAGCAAATTATGTTCTTTTGTAAGTTAGCTTATTGGCCAGTACACATACTGGGTTGCTCTGGAGTCCCCTCCTGCCTTCACACCGATCTAGCCCAGGCAGTTAAAGGACCAACAGATACTCCAAGATGCTGCTTTTACACAGCCTTTGATGCCTGGTTGTCTGTATCACTTGGGATACATTTACGACCATCTCTGCTTACCAGACGGGTTCAGTACGCTGCAGATGAAGACTGATCATGTTATCTGCGGCGATGCTTGCGCTGCACCTGCTTGAGAAGCCTCTGACACTATCCAGCCCTATTTACTCCTTAGCTACATGACTATTAATGAGAATTGTTAGGGATGTAAGAGGAGAACTTTCAGTGAATCAATGTAAGAACCCACATGCTACTTTCTATCACTTAAATGCATGATGGGAGACCTTGATGAGCTCTCCCTCAAACAGTCAAGAAGATTTCCTGGGCGAGGAGGTTTCATCCCCCCCAGCCAGGGCAGCACTCTGCTCCCGGATTTGAATGAAGGGGATGGGCATCAGGAAGAAAACAAAATGTTCTGTAGTGCACAGCTCTTCAGGCAGTGCTGCAGGGCAGAGTTTTCTCATTGCAAGTCGCTCTTCCCATACAATGGAGTCACTAAATGCATTCTTATAATAAAGTGATATACTAAAAATAAAAAACTGTTCAAGTAAGTGTTTTTCTAAATGACCACAAACAAAATAGCTGTATTTCTCTATTCTGAATACTTCTAAATTCTAAATATTCACATGATTCTATTAATTTGTTTTGATTATTTTCACTACCAAAGTCATGGGATTCTCCATATGGAAACTGTCAAGACTCCTATTACTGTATTACCATTACAAAGATCTGGCATATTAAAATGCTTATACCTACAGCACAACTACTCCATTTTTGTAATTACACCTGTTGAAAAGGAGATTATGAATGTTTTCTCCAGGAAAGAACAAAACAAGACAGAACAAACCCAGCCCAATACAGTTAGCATTTTCTGGTTATGTATTCTAATAAACAGTAAGATGTCTCCAGGCACATTCCTAGCATACATGTCAACAGTTTTTTTAAAAAATACCTCGTTTCAAGCTATTAGTTAAACAGCAGAAGATGGACACTAAAGGTCTTACCATCTGTGCCTATCAATTAACTTTGAAAAATGTATTAGGAATAAGCTATTTTAAGAAGTTTAGAGAGGCGAGCAGTTTTTTATTAGCTCAGAAAGAATACTGCAGTAATCTACATAAGTAAACACATGTTAAAATAAGGAAAACATTAAATGTCATAGATGGAAGATCTGCTGGGAGACAGCCACTATGTCAGTGTCCAGACCCTATTCTGCCAAAGACTGTCCAAGCTTTCTCTTGAAATGAGTACCCAGTGTGATGACAAGTAACACTGCCTGGACAATTTAACACCCAGGACCAGAGACACAAAAGGGTCTGAGAGTAAATATATATTTTTATCCTATGCTATTTTAAAGTTTGTTAAAATCTAAAATGCTTAAACTTTATGCAATAGAGATAAGCATTCCTCCTTGCTTAAAAAAAAACCCAAAAAATACCCAACCAAACAACAATCCAAGAGCCTTGGCCTGTTATATGGAAAAGAGTAAAAGCAAAATTCCTCTGGAACACTTGGGTGAATCTGAGCTCTACCTCAGTAGAATAAATGAACTGCAGAAACATATTGCTCTACATTTATGCCACATATTCAGCACACTGCATCACTTCTTTACTCTCTCTTATGCACATGGCTACTGATTTTAATATGACACACACCTCTGTCTCTGCTAATTGCTATAAAAAGTGAGGAAAACACTGCAGACTCCTCCCAGCAACACTGGGCATCTTGAAGATTTCTCTGCTGACCAACAGTTCCTTAGCAGCAACACTGAAACCAATAACTGTCGTTAGCAATCCAGGAGTTGCTCTGCACAAATCTTCAAGCACTGTCTTCTGAGACACTGAACATACTCATTTAGGTTCTCATTTGGGCAGATATTCTTTACCTCTGACGTTGCACACACTCAAGCTGAGATTTTGAATGCTGGCTGCACTAACCAATAGTGACAACTCCTTCTAGTATCTCCTGCCAACTTATTTTAGAAAGCATTGCAGCTCTTTGACATTCACACTTCTCTGGTCAAGTTGCTGATGCCAAACCTGGTTTGCACTCAGTTCATCAATAGCTTTCGTCATTGCTGTGGACCACAAAGATGATTAATATAGCTTGTAAGCAGCCTGAAAGAAATTAATTTATCAGGTGTCTGGGTTTAAATATTCCTGGCCACAGTACAGGGAAACCTGCACTGGAAAGGAGCATGTAAGGAAATCCAGTCGGCATGTGCAGGAGCAGCTTCCTTGCAGACGTGTGGGCTACTGCTGACGGGACACGACTGGGTCTGTTCACCACTCTAGAGCACACACTGCAACTCCTGAATTTCTACAGGGTTCATAGGAAGAGCACTTATGGAAAGGTCCTTAAGAAAGCAGCTTTTGCAAACCCTCCATATCCCTGACAATGACTCAAACCTAATTATTTAGCACAATCCTAATCTGCCACAATGATACTCGTTGTGTACCCGTATGAAAAGCACAAAGGCAAAAAAAATCTTCTCTCATGTGTCTCATGGAATTTAATGGCTCCCCAGTATTTTACATGAAGCAAATTCATTCATATTACACACACACAGGCACTCCCAAGTTCAGGAACACTTATTCTGCAAATATTAAATAAATCAGTCTGCTTTCTAGCAGTTTCTTGCACATGCTCACAGTAAGACCAGAAATTTTAAATGCATTATCCATCATTTTCTTTCTTTCTTACGTATCATGAAAGAACTGAATCCAGAATATACTTAAAATTCAATATATATACAAGCTGGGGAATATGTTTCCCCTCATCATTACTCTGTCAGAGTTACAGGGCTACACAGCCTACACAGAAGCAGAAGAGAACAAATGCTTAAAGATCATCTTCCTTTATACAATATTTGAATGTCACTGTAATTTGATGCAATTTTTTTCATTTAAACCTTGGAGGGAGCGAATGCACTTATTACAAGGTCTCTTGGAACAGGACTGTCTCCTGCCATGCTGGAAACCTGGCAGAAAGGAACTTGGATCATGCCTGGGGCCTCTCAGTGATTCTGCAATGCAAACCGTAATACAGTTTTACTGCCCAGGTTACAGAATTATCCACTCCTTCCCTATTCCTTCAGAGGAGAAATAAACAGGTTAATGAAGACTCATTGTCCATTGCTCTGTATTTTTAGATAGCTACCTGGAAAGTGAGTAGTGTAGTAGCCAAGGTGTAGCATCATTCACACAACCCACGCTTATCATGCTCAGAAGATTTCCTGGAAATGTATTCTAAATCTGATAAGAAAAATCCTCATTAAGAATCATTTGCTTGTTTAATTTTCACTTATTGAGCTTTAATGTACCATAAAAGTAAGTAATAACAACAGTGCCTTAAATAAATATTGCTTGTCTTGTACCCATTAATGTTTTAGAAGAACACAAAACTGCCTCTAGATACAGAAAGCTGCTGGAAAATAAAAACTAAGCAATCATATAAACTAAAATGAGAGCTTTAAAGAATTTTTTGTTGAACACGGAGTTCAACAAAAATGTATTCTGTTCACTGTACACACGACACCAATGGGAATAAGAGCCAGTTCAAGTTCTAAGTTACCATTACTTGGGTAATAGTTTCAAGCTGCAAGGCACAGCTGTATGGGCCCAGCCAGACAGGCTATCACAGCAATGCTTTGATAGCATGGGGCCCTTAAGTGTCAGGATATAGAAAAGGCAGCAGTTGTTGGCTGTGAAAACAGTCTGATACAAACCAGATGGGGACTTACTTGATGGGCAACACAAAGGAAAACAATTGGCTCATTCAACAAAGTCAGGCCACTGCCCCAGAGAATTAACAGAAGACAATAACAGTCAACCAGAGTTGATGCAAACAAGAAACAGCCATGTGGTTACGGTTTAAGGAATTGTTTCTCCTCAGACTAAACATAAAGTTTTGATTTCTAATTCTTATATTCATTAATTTCAGTCTCGTTTGCAAGCCTCCCCCCCCTTCCTCCAAAGTCTTCCGTGTAATTCATTTATGTAGCACCAGCCTTCACACACCTACTTAAAGGAGAAAAAAATGCTATGACAAAGGCAGCTATATTAATCTAATGTTTCCTGAAGAATGCCAAGACCACAGACAACTTTCTGAACCGTGTCAGAACAACATTACAGATACACAGCACCCAGTGTGTTATTAGACACATTTGCATGCATATGGCAATATATTTGCTGATTCTTTTTTGATCTGAAATGCATAAAGCCCAGTAGGTCACATGCCGGGTTACCAGAGTACAGATGTCTTCCACTTCTGTGTTCATTCTGGTTTCTTACTTAGTTTTTTCAGAAGTAAACTTTGTATCAATTATGTCACCACATAACAGTTTTGTTTGTCAGGCTACAGTTAAACATCTATTACAACAGCCATTACCAAACTTTTTTCGAAGCAATCAAAAATTTTTAAATTGGCTATTTCAACCATAACTCAACTAAATCCCCAACCCATTCATTTTTAGAAGTTTGTAGAAGATTATGGCCCAAAATCTTAATTGCTCTTGCTGTTTTATTACAGGAAATATAAAAGTGACATGTGCAAAGGTATTTTGATTACAAATTACTTACAGAGATTGCACAATAAGTCAGACCTCTAAGGGCCTTCTGCAATTTCACTCGCAGACTAAAAACATCTGAACTTTCTTTTCATATACTTCAAAATATTCCCTCTGGCAGGCTCTGCACTGCAGTGCTCTACACGAGTGTGAGTGGTTGAATGGCACATTCTGAAACAGTCACATACTCAGATACCCAAGCAAGGATGTCTACAAAATGCAGTGACACACAGATGTCCTGGATGCTTTAAAAAAAATCATATTGTCCTGGGACACACCAGCTTCAGCACCACACATCCCCTGAGCTTCACTGCTGCTGGAGACTGCTTGATGGCTTGTTCATGGATTTCTAAGCTAGCTGTGTTGCATGATGTAAACATCTTCTAAACACACCACTCAGACCTACAACGGGTATGCATGAAGCCTACTCTTCTTTGTAAGTGCTTCACTTTCCATGCAGACTTGCAAGAAGCAGCTGGTTTAAAGAATTGATTGCATGGTTCGCATTTAACAGCCCACACTGGACAGACAGAGCAAGGAAGTTTGTCCTTAAAGAAGGAAAAATACCTACTGAATTAAGGAATTATAGAGTCAGGCCTTAATTGTCATCTTAAGTGGTTCTAGCTTTTAGCAGCTGTCTTAAGTCTTTAAGTAAAGCTTAAAGTCTTAAGCTTTACTTAAAGACTAAAAGGCAGCCTTGGCTGCCTTCAAAACAACCACCATATATTGTAGGTAGAAATGTAAGGTTTTCACAGCAGTTTCCTGCCGTAAGCACAGAGCCAACACTCCAACAAAGCCGTTGTGTGCTGTGCTCTGTCTGAGCTCAAACATCTCTCCAGCAGAATCATGAGGCTTATTTCCAAAAGCGCAGCCAAATGCTTGAAACCTCCGATGAAGGGGTGGGTTGTCACATCGTAGCAGAGATTTTTGCCTGCAGTGCTGCTATTATTCATTTTTCACATCATATATATCGAGGCCAGAACACATTTTTTACATACAGCTGAAATTTTAGGTTGAATCTCTTCGTTATGCTGTTTCTAGATGATGAATCGTTGGAACAAAACAGCCTTTATCAAGCCTTAACCTCAGAGATACTGGCTGTCGTAGCCTTGCATTTAAAAGCAGATGAGAGAAGAGCAAAAACCTCTTTAAATCCCAGGTCTGTTTGTACAGGCAAACCCCAATTGCTCTTGTAAAAATGGTTTTGGACATCATTTGTCAGAAAACGCCTCCACAAAGGCCGGCACGTAAAGGCCAGCTGGAGCAGGGGGAGGAATGACTGCAGTCCTCCGTTCAAGTGAGGGCTCCAACAGGAAACTGCTCCCTGCTTTATTTTCTCCTTTTTTTAATCAGGAAGGAAGCTTCAACTTCAGAAGCAAGCTTTCCCTGTGTAATCTCCCTGCTTGCCTGTCTCTAGGAGCAGGTCCAATTACTGAAATAAGCAACATGTACTTTTAAGAAGTTAATAATGTATTTACCCTGTAACTCAAACTAGTAAATATTTCTCATTTATAATTTTGATTTACTTAACAGGGTACAATGGCAGCTGTTAAGTAAATAAAATAATTTTCTCAAGATCTGTAATTATGGTTTTAGGATTATAAAAACAAACTAAAAAAAACCCCCAGAAATTAAGCAACTGCCAGCAAATTCCATGCTTTTTACTCCTACTGAAGATACAATGGCCTGACAAGGACAGAAACCGCAGCTGTTATACTGTCTTTAAATAAACACAGCTCTGCCTAACTCTTGTAATATGTACAGTGCATAAAAGAAGGCCATGATATGCAATCCTGAGATTATTACTTTACTGTAAGAACCTGAGTTAGGATGGAGGTCAGCAGATCATCCCATATTAAGTCTAACCTGCTTTGATTGCATGATTTTGAGCCAAAACATAAACGTAATTCTACTAGATCCAGAAAATGTGAGATACACATTTTTGCATTGCTCACATATGGCTGATGATTTATTATTTTGTATTAAAACTACATGCCTATGTGACAGTAAAAACAAAAGAGTTAATAGAAAGTCAAAGTCATGCCATACACAAAGAGAAACCATTATCTCCCTGTAGCCAACACACTGAGGATGGGAAAAAAAGAGCACTTTACAGAACTGCTACATATTTTGTGTCACACACAACTTTCACTCAGGTTGTTAAGAACACTGCTAAAAACAGTTCTTCCTTCTTTAAAAGCAAAACAAATTTTAGATTAGAGAATAACGACAACACATATACAAAGGTTCTAAACTAAGTTAAGTTTTTCTAGGTGCAAGGGTTTTTTTTTTTTCCTGAATGACAGCATTCATGATAAAAACCAGAACACAGTAGTCTACAGACAAAATTTAACCCATCTCCATCATTTACTACTGTTCCTTACAAAGGCAGTCACCAAAAGCACGTTTACAACTGGTGTTTTAGAGATGAGGATTTGTTGTATTTTACTTTCAAAATTAGTTTTATGGAAGATGAAAAGTGTTTTAACCAAGTTTTACATTTGCACGTGTTATTCAACGCTCCTACAAAATGCAGGCTCATACTCAACCTCAGCAGCGAGCAACAGGTCACTCATGACAACTTTAATCTTCACTCACCAGTCCTTACCCTATTTTTAAGAAGAAAGCTACTTTGGCAGACTGCATTTTTCAAAATCAGCACGTTATCAAAGAGCAGTATTACCATTATTTATATAGTATGCTTCATTTAGAAGACATCCTAGATAACATTTACTCCGTGCTGTTGCCTTATTTGAAAGTTTCCTGGGCTCCTAGTCTTAAGAAATTAATCACACAGGCTGAAAACATGTATTTATATTTAATTACAGGCAGTCTTTGTGTCACTGTATTGAGAAGGTAGTGATGGAAAAACCTGGCCTCTCTTCAGTGCATAAAGTAGAAGGTCTGTTTAATCCTAAAGTATCTAGAAAAATAAGCAAATAAAGTACCTAGGTAACAACACTGTTCAAGAGCATGAAGACTGCCTGTAAATCAAGCTCTCTCACAGTATAATAAGCAGTAAAATTAAAAAAAAAACCAACCAACAAAATATTACAGTTTGACTGTGGACACTAATCATCTAAAGATCTGTCTTTATTGGCTCGTTAGGTTTTATTAATAAATTTACAGCTACACCTCGCCTCTGCTAGCAGTGCAAAAATTTACAAAGCATTAAAGAAAAAGAAAAAAGTTTAATGGCTGAGAATGACAGCTTTGTAAATTCCTGATCCCCTTTAAAAAAGGGGTTTTGGAGCAGACAATCAGAATCTGTGGGTTATTCATCACCCACATTAAACTACCTCCACTCAGTACAAACAATTTCATCCTAGGAATTTCTCTTCTACCCAACCACTCCCCACACAAACAGATGGCTCCTTCCAGTTTTTATGTAGTGCTTTAAAAAGCTGAATTGAGAGCTCTTATAACAACAGGTAAAGCTGAAGGGAATCCAGCTGCCTCTGCCCAAGGATCACCAAAACCAACACAGCAGGGAAAGCAGAAGCTGTTCCTTCTGTTGCGTCGCTCTCAGACATTCACAAGCCACTGAATTATAAAGAGCAACATCTGCCTTCCCTGCCAACCAGAAAAATAAAACAAACCCAGCACACACTGAAGACTGGAAGCCTGTATTTCTCCTATCAGTGCTAGAAATGTTTCTCCAAGTTAAATACATGCCTGCAATACTCCTTGTCTTCACCTTGTGTCACAGTATCCATGCCATGTGTTGTCAGCACCCAAAGGCATCAAGACTTCCTGGTCTGATACTGATGCCTTTTATAAAATAAATGCAATTTTCACACTAAGAAAGAAACATGAGATAAGAGGCCTACTTAAATGATTGTTATCCAAGAAAGGATGATCATCCTAAAAGATCCTGTAGTGCATCTGCCAACTAAACTAACAGAGTCGGCAGCAGGTCTACCTGAGACAGCTGGAATGGTTCCTGACTCCAGCTTAGCTGGCACTGATGTACCAGGCTGACAACGATGGGGACTGAGGAGTGTAAATACAGCTTACTCAGGAAACTGCCTTTGCAGGTTGTAATCTCTGGCAGAGGCTGTAGCATACTCCTGGAGGTAGTAACTCCAACCAAATGCACTGCTGAGTAAGAGAAAGACAGTGCTTTTTCTTACAATATATCTTGTTACAGTGCCATACTGAAGCACATTGTTCAGAACAACTAGAAATCTCAATTTAAATTCATTTGCCATCACTGCTAACAAATAGGCACATGAATTAAAGTAGTATAAAACCATAAAAATCAAATGCCTCTTTACAACATTATGACAGATGATGATGTGTAAAGGGACTTCAGACTCAATTATATGTATATAAATGAGTAGCAGGTTCAGGAGAGACTATTCTGATCATTTTCCATGACCCACCACAACACACAGGCCACAGAACAGCTAAGCACACTTACTTTCTAGATGCACATCAGTTCCTTCTTATTAAACCGTGGGCTCAGAGCTGTGGAACCACTAATTTGTGAGAAACCTCTCCCTCCAGAGAAGAGCTAACTGGAAACAGCCCTCGGGCTGATGTAAGCATTAAGTACATGGGGAGTCTCTGTCCTTAGGTGGCTTGCCCAAGCCCATTAATTTTTTGTGCATGTCCCCCGTTTATATAAGCAATGTTTGCATGAAAGGGGAAAGCAGGTCAGCCTAGTCAGCTTGCTACCATCTGCTTTTATTCAGAGTTACTCAAGATCAGTGCCAGTGGGATCACTGCCCATTTAGGGGGTTTATTGTGTGTGTTTATTTTTTGCTCTTTACAATGAAAGCAACAGCAATTACTGTAAGTTTGTAAAAGTGCATACAAATCACAATACAAAGCTGCTCCAGTCAGATCCTAGCGTGTTTACGAAGCCTACACAGGCTGTGAGAAAAGACTGCTTTGGCACAACAATTTGGATAGACTGGTGAGGAGTGTGTTAGTGTCCAGGAGATCTGAGACTGTATTTAATACTTGCTATCAAGACCATACCCTGCTTGCAGTGCACAGTGACTCCAGCTGATTCACCACCCCATGAGAATCTCACACAAAAGAAAAAGCATCACATTGTAGCTTGGCTCCCAGACAGACTGACAATGAGGTGGATTTATACAACTGGAAACTGGAATTGGTAAAAGATCAAAGGTAGACTGCCAAAGTGGAAATAGCAATTTAGGGCTCTCAGCTTGTACATTCCAACTCTTAAAAATGGATATATAACAGCAAGAGGTACTTTCCTCTTAATAAGAATTCTGCCTACAATATGCCTGGCCAACTAGAGACACAAGTTAGAAAAAAAAAACAAACAAAAAACTGAAACAAACAAACAAACAAAAAAATCCAAACTCGACCAACCATCAATCCTCTACCCTTCAACTGCCAAAAAGGGGGAAAAAAGGGAAAATACGGAGAAATCCACATTGCAGGGATGAGGTAATGGTGCCACATGCAGCTCAGCAGAGCTGCCTGGCAGGCTGGACTGCTTTGGTTCCAGCAGGTAGTCACAAGTGCTCAAAAAGCAAATACAATTATGAATCAATTTTTTTTAAAGAAATTTAATAAATTTAGAAGCAAAATCCTCTTCATGATTAAGATATACCTAAGAAAAGCAGATCCTCAGAACTCTTTGGTGTCTGTGCAATGTGATACAGAGAGCTGATGCTCAGCAGGCATGCATACTGGGCACCACATGATATTTTGAGGTAAAAAGGACATATAAACTCCAGAAGGTAACATTGGATGCTTGATGCAGCAGTACTATGGGTTTTCAGCTTACCAGTATGAAAAAGGGACTACCCCCTGGTTATTTTCACATTACAACCCCCATGAGTGAAATACCAGGCATAATTTTGTCACTGTTCTGAACATTAGGTTTATGATATATACAATGCACTCCAAGGGATGCCATAGGTCACTGAATTAGATCACCTGCAATCCTTTAAAATCAAGGCTTGAAGAGGGAATCAGATGAGATTTCTGGATATTGAGCCCCTGTAAATCTGAAAAAAGACAAGGAAAAGCCCAAGTATTTGACAGTTTCCTTAGGAAGTAATCCTTTAAGTAGTGATCATGTCAGTTTGAATAAGTTTTTCTTTCCTTTCCCCAGAAAAAAACCCAACTGGTCCCTGCTGCTGTGTACAGACCAAAGAAGGGACTTGGTACAGGAATACACCCTGAACCTCAGCAAAATATGTGTACTTTAAACACAAAGATCTGATCAAAAGGGAGAAAGAAGCAACTGTGAAATGCTTTCACCTGCTCAAGCAATGGGGCTATAAATGACAGCCTCCCCAACCTGGAACTTAAAACTTCCGATCAGAAACAGTCCTTAAGCCCACACTGGAAGGTTTCCTGCTTTATATTATATTTATATTCCTGCAAAATATCTTCCCTTCAAAGATTAACCATATACACATCCAGCACAGAGCACAAATTGATTCTCATGTGGACTGTAGAAGGGAAACTCAAAAATACAAGGAGCTGTGCAGATTTCATGATGGGTGTAAAGCATCATCTGTAGAGGCACCGAGGGAAGACTAAAAGTGGAAGTTTTCTGCCTTTGCACATACCTCCCAGATCAAAACCCTCAGCACAAGGTCAGAAGAAATGTCTCAACAATGCCAGAGCAGTGAGAGAGCACTGTAAACCTCTGTGCCATTTAAGGCAGCATGAGTAAGAGGAAAACTAACTCTCAACCTCTTAAGAAGCTGAAGAAAATTGCCAAGTGAACAAAAACCTAATGCATGTAGATCAGTAAGAAAAGGGCCCAGTGACATGTGGTGTGGAACTGGACTCCAGAGAAGAATCACTTCTACCCAAGCATGCCAGTCAGTAGGAAATCCTCAGACTGCAAGGCAATATGAGCTGGCTTGGTGCAGTTTTCTTTAAGTATAAACTGGGTTTTTAAAAATTATTTTTCATTCCTCTATCTGATTACAGAATCACAGACTGGTGGGGTTGGAAGGGACCTCAGGAGATCATCCAGTCCAACCCCCCTGCCAAAGCAGGTTCCCTACACCAGGTTGCACAGGGAAGTGTCCAGGTGGGTTTTGAACACCTCCAGAGATGGAGACTCCACACCCTCTCTGGGCAGCCTGTCCCAGGGCTCCAACACCCTCACAGTAGAGAAGTTTTTCCTTAAGTTTGTGAGGAACTTGTGAGTCCCAGCTCTCTCAGCCTTTCTTCACATGGGAGATGCTTCAGGCCCCTCATCCTCTTTGTAGCCTCCACTGGACTCTCTCCAGAAGATCCCTGTCCCTCTTGAACTGAGGAGCCCAGAACTGGACACAATATTCCAGATGTGGCCTCACCAGGGCAGAGTAGAGGAGGGAGGAGAACCTCCCTTGACCTGCTGGCCATGCTCTTCTTAATGCACCCCAGGATACTGTTGGCCTTGGCCACAAGGTCATACTGCTGGCTCATGGCCATCCTGCTGTCCACCAGCACACCCAGGTCCTTTTCCATAGAGCTCCTCTCCAGCAGGTCAGCCCCTGACCTGTACTGGTGCATGTGGTTATTCCTTGGATTACAATTAAGATGCCTCAAAAAATCAAATGACATTCGAGGAGTCCAAAAACATACCAGTGAGATTTGTGCTTCACCTGCTCTCTGAACCTCTTGGTAGTTCCTCTTGTTCACATCTTTTGCACAGGTAGGCTAGGGAAAGACAGGTCTAGGAGACCAAAGGATCATTTCCCAGAAAGACATCTTTTGGGAATGGGTGCAAGGATTTGGACAGTCCCATGAAACACACAGGAGTTCCTGGCACTCAGTTTCTCAGGACTCCAACTTGAAGCAGCAGAACACACCCACAGCAGGAGGACATCACTGTCTACTGTAACAATTCTACACAAAATTTTGCCTTAAGCTATGAAAAATCAATGTTCTGTTTTAACATTTTGTCTGAAAAATGACTGAAGTAACTCAGTGGGGAAAAAAGCAACACAGATATAAATGGCACTTCTTAACAGATAAATAGTATTTACAAAAGTAAAAAAAAATAATCAAAAGTCTTGTTCCAAATGTACTATGACACAGCTGAATACTGACTTAGAGTAATTCAAACTAAAAACTCTCAAGTGTGGCTACTGAGGATTTTATGTGGTGATATTATGCAAAATGCATTTTTATTACTCAGATCCATGTTTTCTAATGCATGGACTATCATGTAACAGCTATGGTCACCTGGGCAGAAAAAGCAAATCAAAACTCATTGAGAACTGATGCTCTAAACCACCTGGAGCACCTAAAAGCCACTGACATCTTATAGAAAAGACAGAGTTTCTGTGGGAAACACAGCTTCACATTTCCTGACTTGGCTGAATGTAAAATACATTAACTGAATTAGGTCAATGGGCCATCTGATATCACAGGGAAGTAACTGTATAGAAAACCAGAGTCAAAATAGATCAGAAATAAGAGTTCTGAAGAAGCACTGAAAAACTTACATAAACTTCTAACAGGACATTTGATTGAAAAATGTTATCATCATAGCTAAGTGATTTCATTACTTCAGTTTCCAAGATCTTCTCTCAGAAATTGGCCAAACTCAAGGAGCAATGTAGGTTATGAAAACTGTTCCTGCCTCTCAGGTTGTGGTGGTACTTTCTACAGTGTGAAAGAATAGCTCTGTTTTGCTTCACTGGCTGCTATTTTCAGGGTAGTATGGACAGTCTTTAGTAAAAGCCTTTAGTGAAATTCAGTCCAAAAAAGAAACAGCAGGATATTAAGGAGAAAGTAAACTTTCAGTAGAATAGTTGTTAAGAGTTTGACCAAGACAGTTCCAGTTCCAAGAAAAAAAAAATAAAGACCTTTAGCCTTATCTTAATCTTCTTCCTTCCTCGAAGCATCTGTTAGAGATTTGCCTCATGCCACAGTAGTTTTAAGAAAAAATAACCCAAAACCTAACTCAGAGCAATTTCTGGCTGAAGAGAGGCAAAGCAGTATTTAGTTATATCCCTATTTTCAATATTACAGTTTTCAATACAGCATAATGTCAATGTTAACACAGAAGTAGTTCATTTGCAATACCAAGCAGGGGCTCTGGAAGCTTTATTTTTTTATACAGATTGTTTTACGGGCTTCTTGCCCTCTCATTCATTTATTGCACAGATCATCTCCTCCCACAAGCAACTGTGTAATCTCTCTGTGACAACAAAGCCAATTGCTTAGTGTTCCAATATTACTTTCCCATGTACTTATGGTTGCCTGAATATAATTCACTAGCTGGAGATAAAAAGGAATTATTATCATGAAGTTGTGCTCTCTAGGTCACATTTCAAGAGTCTGTGCAGTAGAAAAATAATTAAGTAAAGATACATCCACCTCCTGGTTCTAAACTGCTCATATGAAAGTTTTGCAGTCAAGCATTGCCACCTGTTCTTTCATTTTAATTTAAAAATTCCGAATCATGTTAATGTGAGCCTGAAAACGCTTGTATTCTGGAAATATGTGCATTCACCAACCACAACAATTATTATCATATTAAATTTATGAAGATATATGAAAGAATGGTACAAAGATTAAAGGGGATTATAAAGCCAAAAATATATGCTACATATATTTGTAGTATATTATATACTACAAATACATGTTCTCAAACCACTGTCTCCACTATGTCTAGAGAAGGCACACATTTCAATTAATAATACATTCAGGCTTTATTTTCAGTTGTAACTTTCAGGAGACATTACCCTTTCAGGCATGATATTCTAACAGTCCTACTGAACTTTAACTTTCATTAGAAGACATCAATCAAGTTTCTTTCAGTAAAAACACATGTTCACTGCAGACCACAAAAAATTTTTAAACAACAAAAGAAAGCTCTATCATATAAATACTTATGACATAGACAAAAGCCAAATCAAATCTTGTCATATATTTATCAATTAAATAAAAAAGGCTTTTTTTACAATCCAACTCTAAAACAATTTCTCTTTTCTCCCAGTGCCCTGAATTCACACTTCATGTCAGGGTTCCAGATTTTCTACGCTCTAACACCAACATGAGCACTTACCCTTTAAACTCTGAAAAAATACCTAAATGATCCTGCCTTTGAAATGCTTCTCTGTTTCCAGGCAAGTACTCATTGTCCCTTGCTATCTCAGTAAAGGCAATTGCTTGACATGAAGTTTTTATGAACAGGGTGCTTTGAACTTCCAGTAACATATGTGCTTAATTTTAAAATGTTGTATTTACTTAAACCCACATATACTTATGTTGCAAGTTTTCATTTTTCTTTCAAATGATTCTTATTAATTTTTACCCTCGACTTTTTGACTGATTAAATTTGCTGTGGTGAAGCTTATAGAGACAAGACCTTCTGGTTAAAACTGACAGACAGTTGTTTCCATTTGCAAAGCCTCTAGATTTTTATTGGCTCATTAAATATGTATACTTTGAATGAGATTTCAATTATCTTGGTATATAAATCATCATCTTTTTTTGTTCTTCTCAAAGAAAACTGACTGCTGCCATCTCGTGGTCAAACATTTTCATTTGACACACAGACATAGCTGGACTGTGCCCAAATACTTTGTATTACAATATAAGTAAATTACTTTTAAAGATAAATATTCCAGAAAGCAATAGATTCAATAAAAATATTTTACTCCATTTGCAGCCCTCTCTAACACCCTGCCCAATGATACAGGCTGGAAATGCTCTCTTGTTAACACAAGAGAGTGTTAAGTGGAGGTATAAAAGCATGAAGTGTTAGGAAGAGTACACCCCCTTTCCTCCTTCTCTCTGATGCTTAATAGGAAGTGTTGGGGAAGAAAAAGAAAAGGAAGATTACTATAATCACTACTAGGGAAAACTGCTTTTAAAGTTGGGAACAAGTTGATCCTGCAAGGCACATAATTTCCTTTCTGGTGATTTAGAGGTCATATTCAACTTACTGGAAATTCACTTTCCATAGGCAACTTGGATTTTGTGAGCAGGAGGGGAAAAATCCCATTCTTCCCATTAGAAAAAATCATTGCAATATTTTCCAATAATATTAATTAAAAGAGTTATCCCCATTTTTTAATAAATTAAGTCTTTATTTACCAGCTTTAAAAACACGTTTTGATAAATGCCCCTACAACAAAACATACACATCCATCACCGTGTGCCACTACAGTTCTGGAAGCCTTGCCACTGACAGAAGTCCACAGAAGCTAAGTTTTAGGTTATTTATAACTTGCTTCATATGTAAACCATGGTTTTGAAATTAGGTTCCAAGTCCCATGACCAGTAACACTGGTCTAGGGCTTTTCTTAGCACTTATAAATAGCTGAAGCAAAATAATTCCCTCAGAATTATAATCCAATTAGCTGTTTTAAAAAAAATTAAATGGAAGAAGTTCAAAGAATTATTTTTAAAAGGGCTGGAAGGAAGAATTTGTCTATACTAGGGTGGAGCAATTATAACTGCATATATTGTAAACATGCAGGTTTATTAGATTCCTGTTCTTAGCAGGTAAGATTAAAACAGCTCCATATCTCACTCTGCCACCTCCACAAACTTCTTATCTGCTAAAACAACTTCATATGGCAGCAATGTGCACAGTGTACATTATTCCAACATTGACTCGAACTACAACAAACAAAAAAAATACTCTCCCTCTCATGCAGCACCCTTAACACTTCAAACACAAACACCATTAAGTAATCTCCAAAAATAGCACAGTTATGCACAGATAACACATAGTGTCCTTCACAAAAGAAAATCACTGTTACACACTAGCTTGAAGCCTATCTCAAACCAGGCCACTTAAACACTGAAAAGCTCTATTTATTTTCACATTTGCAGGATCTTAACTTTGTGTTATCTTTCAGTTCTCCTCTAGTACCCCTGCATTTTCTCAGGTGTATGAACCACTGCCATCTATCACAATATTATGAGTATTTTGTTCGCTGAACAGCATTCTATAAAGCAATTAAGATTCAGTTGACTACATCATATGCATGTTGTAATGCTCTTGGCAAATAAAAATTTAAATATTGCAAGGATTCTGATGACTTACATACAGATGCCTTTCCAATCCTTTCAGTGCACCCTAACAATATAATAACCATGTACACAGATTTATACACACTGTATATAAACATTTGGAAATTTGGGGAATTTGGTAGTAATAAAAACAAAATGTAAAAAAAATCAGAATTTTATTATACACAAGTGTACAACAACATTTAAAAGCAACGTGCTTAACTGAAAGAACTATGTTTCCTTATTGACATTGATTTACCTGCTTGTTGCATCTCTTCAGACTTCCTTCTCACGTGAATAACTTGGGGTCTCACAGTCTCAACTTGTGCAGCTCCTTGGCTTTCCCCCTACATATCATATATTAAAATCATATTAGCAATCTGACTTTTGATGTAAAAGCACAGTAAAATTATGTGGAGCTTCAAGAAACATCCAAAGAGGTTTTTAAAGATTCATTAAAGGATATGCATTTGTTCTCCTTCCTTTTGACTTCAAAAGAATTCCGATGTGAATCAGCCTATTGCAATGCTATTTCCTCTGGATGAACATCCTGGGAGCAGGAGGTATGGCAAAGTGCCATTTAGACCTGAAGACACAGGAGACCCTCAATTTCTACTCCACCATGTGGTGGAAAGAATATGAGATTTCTCTGTCTGTCTTCAATACCCAGGACTTCTCCCTAGGCATTATCCTCCTGAGTAAAAAGTAAAAATTTCAGCACACAGGTTGGAAAACCCAAGCCAAGTATAAAATTTATTTCCTTGACCATGTTTTTAAAACCATTTTCCACTCCTCCTGAAATTCTCTCCAGGATCTAGGTCTGCAACAATGCCTATGGGAAAACAGTTTCTTAGAAGCAACAGACGCTCTGTATGTTAAAAAAGGAGACATACTTGTCAAGTAAGCTTGTTAACTTGAGTTAACTGGAACAGGAATTGTGGCCCAAGGACTTTCCACTACACATAGACAGGAAACAGGAAAAGTGCAAAATAGAGTTATGGAGACCTAGAAGACTTAAGCATTCTCTAAGACAAAAACATTTTATCTCATCAGTTATTCCATTGATCCCATAGATGAATATTTTTTTTTAATTAAAATTCTTAAAAGAAGGAGGAATATGACAAAGATCATAAATGTTTGCATATCACAGAGCATTTGGAGCCTACAGACAGAATTGCTCTATGACTTCAGGGAAAATTGTGTGACCTGAGAAGCAGTGGCATGGGTATTATCTTGAAGACCCAATGACAAAGTACCAGTGAAATTTTGCTCTCCAAATGCTTAAAAGGAAGAAAAGGAAAGTATTTGGCTCTGTAAGAGAAACCCTCCACTACTGTGGAGGCCACAAGTGAAACAAATATTCAAAAACATAAAAGAAAACAAGAAAATTTTTATGTCTGGCAAACAATAAGCGTAGTACCAACGACGCAATCAGGGCTTCCCATTTCTCTCAGCTAACAACTGCCTCCTACAATAACATGAATCTCAACAGTAACGATGCTGCTTCTCGTGTGCTTCACGATCATTTAAGCCAGTGTTGCAAAAATCAGAAGGAACAAAAAGATAAGCCATTCAGTCAGTGTCTTTTCCTCAATGGCTGCATGGATAAGTCCACACTCCCCAGTGAAAAAAAGCGTAGAGAGGGTTACACCAGCAGCTAGCATGTCTTCTCTAACATGCACCAACACAACCTCACCAGCACAGCAGTGAGCTTCAGCTGACAAAAGTGAGTATGTACGCATCTGAGATCAAGCTGGCATCTTCACAAGGCACTACGTGTATGGATAGACCAGGTAGGATTGGGGCTAACTCAGGCACCTCTACACACTGTGATGTTGGCCAAGTCTGTTCACTGTTTAAAGCTGACAAGATAAGACAAAGTTGAGGTGGTTTTCTGAAAGCAGGAAATGTGATGGAAGGCCACCACTGTCACACAACGTTACGTGTAAGCAGCACAACAGCATCCTCATGAGTCCACTGGAAGTGTTTTTTTGTTTTGTTTTGGATTTTTAATAAGACAAACCAAATACCAGTTTAAACTGAAATGAGGTGCAAACAGCAGTTGAGGTAACACATAAGATTCATAACCTACAATTATGCATTCCTGAAAGATTAAAAAACCATGTCTTCTGAAACACTGGAAATGAAAGCTAATGAGAATACCACAGTGACAATCCCACTGAAAAAATGTTGATTGTATAAAAACATCCATACTATGTAAGAACATTATGAAACTATTTTGCAACTAACTGATTTTCTAAGATTATAACAATGCATTTGGGACTTAAAATTATTTAGAATTACCATTTTTTAAATGCTTAGCCATACAAATATGACTTCCAGTGCTCACATCCCTGTCATGATCAAAATGATTTATCTAGAATAGGAAGAGCTCAGCTTCCTCCTAGTCATGTCTTGGTTCTTAGTGCTACGAGCACAGAGGCAAAGTGGCCACAAATAATAGTTAATTCCTGTATTGTTGCACAAGAATGGACAGAAGGGGTCAAACCAAAGATACATTCAGTCTGGCATTCTGTCTAACAGTGGCTAAAAGCACATATAAATCTCACAAAAACCCAATGCCAGAAATGGAGGAGCAGCCAAAGAATTTGGGTAGATAAGAAAATTCCTGCATAACTTAAGCCATTTGTTTTGGAATGAGTGACCATGCAGACTTCTCTCTTCATGACTAAAAGAAGGCATTTGCTCCTGCCCTACATGAAAAGACAATGCTCTTTCTGTTGGTCAGAATCTGATCCTCACACTCATGCCAGGGAACAAACAAGTGGTATGTATATGGCAGCTCCACACCTCTGCTCACAACCTCTCTGAAACAAGGATCCTGTTCAAACAGATTACAGAAACCACCCAAGCTTTGCCATAACAAGCCCTAACATCCAGGAGGATTGTTTCCAGTTAAATCAGAACAAAGCTCTACCAAACCCAAGTCCCAGCTGGACACTGTTTGAAATACAGCATATTTTCTCCAGCCTCTCAGAAAACACCATGAAAAGCCTAGTTTTGCTCCTAAATAGATTTGTCTTCTTGCTTTGTACATAGCTGTACACTTTCATTTCAAGGAAGGAAAAATACTGTCTAGAGATGAAAAACAAGATGTGAAACAACTGATGTGAGAGCCAGTGACTAACTTGGAAGGAAAATTTTTAAGAAGTTTAAAGTGATTATTACCTTAAACATTACATAGAACGAGTCATTCTGAAAGCCTGAGTATCTCTCCTCTCTTAGTTGATATTACATTACCAGAAAAACTGTTTCCTACAGGCAGGTAAAGAAGCAGATCCAGACATAGATGTGAATACAGATGCCATCCCTAATTGAAACTAGGAGAGAGGTTCATCATTGTTACATGGTAGATAGAAGCTGTCAAAACAAGCTTTCAAATCATCTGGTACAGGGATTTTTTAAATTTTTGTTTTTAGGAGAAGAATGTATAGATCTAGTAGAGGATCTCATGGAGCATGGCTTTGCCACATCCTGAACAGACATTTACAGTTGTTATTGCTTATAGGTATGGTCACATCATAGAAAAGCAAAAAATTTAGCCTATGAGAGAGTGATTTAGAGTCTTACATCACTAACACCCACGTACAGGAAGAGATAATTTTTTGTTTTGGGGAAACAAACCAAAACAAACAAAATAACACACACAAAGTTTGGGGGTTGGTTTGTTTGGTTTGGAGGGAGGGAGAGTTTTATATGCCAGCAGGCAAAAAAACCCACACTAAGGGTTCAGATTCAAGAAAAAGTTTCTAAAGATAGCATGATATATAAACTATCTGTATATTTTCTATGAAAGACCCTATGTCAGAACACATTTCATTTCTTGCATAGGTAAGACCATATATATCAGTAATCTTAGACATGATACATTATCAATCACAAAAATCAATCGTAAGCCCATCAGCTACTTTTCCAGAGCATGAGATGCAGGTATCACTGGGTTCTTTACCACAGGCTGTGGTGCTAAAAGACAGAAACATGTTTTATCCCCTCTCTGTCCCTTTGGCTTTTGGCTAGTGAAACAATAACAAGGATCTAAGCTTCACCCCAATAGAATCCAGTCTTGCATGTGAACAATTATTACAAGAAATAATATGTTCCACTGATCTCAAAGTAGAAGAGCTGTAACAGTTCAAATTCTCTCTTAAGATGGAACACATCACTTAAGATGACACATTTAAGAACTACTCAGACAGGAATGGCACACTACACATCAGGGCTCAAAAACATAAAAGCAAAGACAGGTCAATATAAGACACTTGCAGTAATTTTTAATATAAAATATCAGTGAAGGACAGAATGTATCCATAAACATAGCAACCATGGTAAGTATATGATTACTTTCAAACACACTGTGAAGCTTAACATATTAAAGAGCAATCTGCCACCTCATTTTCAGTTTTTCCCACTCACTATTTGAATTTATCTTCAGTTAACAAGTGAACTATCATCTCTAGGTAACAGCACATACTAATGATGTAGCAACAGATTAACTCTATAGGTTTCAAGCAGAGATCATAGAATCATAGAATGGTTTGGGTTGGAAGGGACCTAAAGCTCATCCATTTCCAACCCCCTGCCATCAGCAAGGACACCTTCCACTAGACCAGGTTGCTCAAAGCCTCATCCAGCCTGGCCTTGAACACTGCCAGGGAGAAATTGCTCAATAGGATCTTCCTCTTCCTTCAAGTATTCTGAGGTACATCATCATTACTACCTTTCCAACTCTGCCCCTAGGAGGACAACTGAAGCTCCTGAAATGTTGAATCAGTGGGTTACAATTGGTGAAGTCAAACCTCTATTGTTGCTTCCTCTCACATATATCCATCACATTATTCTGTATCTGAAGCACCATACCCCTAAAACATCGGAATGCCCCATCTGAGCTGAGTATGTGTAATACTGGATTCTGTGAGACCAGTGAAGCTGTGAGGAAGTGCAGAGAAATTAAAAGAGAAGGTCTGAGCCAGACAGAAAGCATATGGTAAGGATTCCATCACAGTAAACACAATTGTTTTCATTACACACATGTATTTTTTACTTCTGTTTCTCAGCTGAAGGTGTCACCTCCCATGTACCAGTTCTGTGATGTCAGTCACCACAGCAAAACAGGAAAATTTATTTTCCTAGGTTTCAGTTTGCACTTTCTGACCAGTCACAGAAAAGATCCTTTGAGTTTACCTGGGACAGATCCTCTGAGAGAGATGTCACTCTGCAGCTTGGCTGGGCTGCTCGTAGAACAGGATTTGAAACTGGTTGCGATTCCAGTTCAGCCATAAGCATTGGACCACAACTTGTATCTGCATCTCCAAGAATTTCTGCTGAGAAAGAAAAATAAAGAGAAAAAAATTCCTTGAGCTAGAGCAATAATCTCCCGGTCAACTCATGTGGCAGGATTTAGAGCCTTTCAAGATTCAACCATGGGACATTCAATGTTAAAGATAATTATTTCCTCCTTACATGGCTCATTGTATAACCCTTAAATTGCTCTTGTGGGGAAAGAAGAAATAAGAAATAAATGTCTGTGGAAAATGAGAAGAATAAATCAGTTTTATCGTCAGTAGACTTCTAACATGGCAAGCATTTATGATAGCTTTAGAGCTGCATATAGTTCTTCACACCATTATATGCTTAATGAGCTTTACCACACATACTGGAAAGAGATTGGAAAGGCTTCCTCATGAAAATGTTTCACTGTTCTGTGAATGAAATCTGGATATAGTCTTTTTTAAAGGGATAATCTGCTACATAATCCAGCATTGGTCATGATTTTGCAGCCTGCAAGTGTGTAAAGCATCTTTATGAAAAAGGTACTGACAGCTCATGAACTAACTTTAGCCTTCTGCTATAATACAGAGCCAAAGAATGAGTTTTAAACCTAATTAATTATAATTATTGCTTAATTAACTGTAATTATTGTTCACTTTAAGACTATATATGCCACATTTCATTTGCATTTTGTTTTTTATATCCATGACTTCAGGCACTGAAAACAAGGATGTATAAATGAAAGACTGATCATCAAGGCAATGATCTATATCTACATCAGGAACACCTTTTCCATCTGACAAGCAGACATCATATCTCCACAGTACAAATAAAAACGGGTCACAGAACTGAAGATACCCATAAACACACAATCCCCAGAACTGTTACAGATATATCTGTGACCCATTCTGACGGAGAAACTGAGTATCCAAAGCAAGGTTATATGTTGAGAAATATCCACCCTGAAATATATGAACATTTACACCCATTGTTGTAACAATTATTTCATTTTACCCCTAAAAACAGTTCTGAAATAAAATGAACCTGAAAATACCACCTCATCCTGACCTGCAATAGACTGAGGACATGCAGTCTCACATACCAGTGGTTGGATACAAGAGATTTAGAAGAAGAGTGGACACAATCATGGATCATTCCTTCCCACCTTCCACCTCCACCCAAGAACAGATTATTTCCTACTCAGTATTGACTTTGCTATCGAAAAGACTTGGAAACAAGATTTTGTGTTCCTCCCTGATATGAAAAGACTCTTGCCTTTAAAGTAGAACCTACCTGTTTTACCATGTTTTGGTATGACATTGTTTCCTCAGCAATGTCAATGAATACTGTGCTGTGTGTTCAGAGGTGGAGAGGGAGGGAAGCTAAATTAAAAATATCAGAATGCAACAAAACTTCGCCTGAGATTATTACAGATCAGGTAAAAGCACAGGGCATTCCCCTATGGCAGTCTCTTGCCTCCTTTAAAAAATACTATAATAGAAACAATACTACAAGATTTAGAGAGATTAACATAAAAAATTACTAGAGAAACATGCTGCTGCTAGATTACCATCACACAGAGGAGCTGGTTTTGAAAAGTGTTAGATATTTACAGGACAAAGAGCATCCTAAATGAAATTAAATAAACTTTACAAATATATAGAGAGGAGATACAAGCATGTTATGCCAGATACACCTATGGACAGTCGGGGTAAGAAAGAAATAGAAAGAAATTTCCCTAGTAGACAGGTCCTCCTATTGCATCTTCTAACTCTCTACTTGGTTCTGAGCACTAGTAGAGACTTAGAGCAGATTGATGTAGATCACTAACTTATTCCCACATCCCAGTGTTCTTAAGGCTGACTGTACTCTTAAAAACACACTGTTAAACAAATGACTTGGAGAAGGGGATAGCAGCATTACTTTCTCCTTTGCCAGGAAGCCTAATGTAACCAATCTCCAAACAACATTCAACAAACTACTTTCAAGTAAAAGTTTGATAATATGTAATGTACCAGAATGTATTTTCAGGGCTGACAGTGGTGTAGCTGGTCCAAAACTTTAGGTAACAGCTACTTTAAAAAACTCACACTCTGTACAACCAGTTCAAATGTGAATTAGTTCAAAACTAAACAAAACCCCTTATTTCTCTGAGATAATTTCTGCCACATGTTGAACACATTCCATTTCAAGCCACTTCCTACCACTCAAAGGCTGATAATGTGACATATGCCTCTCTTGTGAAATTTCTAAAGGTGAAAATTAAAAGGACAGAAAAACAGCTGTTTATTCACTTTAGTTTACACAACTTCTGATGAATCAGTGCAACCACATTTGTGTTGTAACAGCTTAATAATTATTTCAGTTTAGTCTAATCACATTTAAAACCACACTCAACAAAACTAGGAGTTTCTACGAGCTTGCAGCAATTTAATTAAGCAAGGATAGAAGTACATTTTCAGATAACAATAGAGAAACTGGGATAAAAAGATAAGGAGGGGAAGGATGGGCCAGTGGTTAAGGCACTAGTTTCAACTGAAAATAAATAAATTAATTACCCGGCTTTACCACAGCAACATACTCCCACACTACTTTGTACGAGCCATTATGTGTGTACCTCAGCTACCCATTTGGGAAAAAAAATAATTTCTATATTGTTACAGGAATATATGAAGCTAAAATATATTACCAGTTGTGAGACACTGCACTATCTCCTCGATGGAGTGATGAAACCAATAAGGAGGAGTGCTGTGTAAGGGCACAGAGAGAAGTAGCTTGAATTGCTGACTTCAAGAATGGTCAAACCAAATGTATTGGGTTTGCGTGGCAAGGTTTTGGTAGCAGGGGGAGGGGGACATGGGGTGGCTTCTGTGAGAAGCTGCCAGAAGCTTCCCCCGTGTCCGACACAGCCAACGCCACCGGCTACAAGACGGACCTGCCGCTGGCCAAGGCCGAGCAAATCAGTGGCACCTCTGTGAGAACAGAATTAAGAAAAAAGGGGAAGAGAGGAAAAAAAAGCTGCACACTTTGCAGCTAGAGACAGAAGAGTGAGAAGATGTGAGAGGAACAACCCTGCAGACACCAAGGTCAGTGAAGAAGGAGGGGGAGGAGGTGCTCCAGGCGCCGGAGCAGAGATTCCCCGCAGCCTGTGGTGCAGACCAGGGTGAGGCAGGCTGTCCCCCTGCAGCCCATGGAGGTCCATGGTGGAGCAGATGACCACCTGTAGCCCGTGGAGGACCCCACGCCGGAGCAGGTGGATGCCCAAAGGAGGTTGTGACCCCGCGGGAAGCCCGCGCTGGAGCAGGTTCCTGTCAGGACCTGTGGCCCATGGAGAGAGGAGCCCACGCCGGAGCAGTCTGTTCCTGAAGGACTGCACCCCATGGAAAGGACCCAGACTGGAGCAGTCTGTCCAGAACTGTCAGTCATGGGAAGGACTCACATTGGAGCAGTTGGTGGAGGACTGTCTCCCGTGAGAGGGACCCCACGCTGGTGCGGGGGAAGGAGTCCTCCCCCTGAGGAGGAAGGAGCAGCAGAAACACCGTGTGATGAACTGACCCCAACCCCATTCCCTGTCCCCCTGTGCTGCTGGGGGGAGGAGGTGGAAATCAGGAGAGAAGCGAAGCCTGGGAAGAAGGGAGGGGTGGGGGAGGTGTTTTAAGATTTGGTTTTATTTCTCATTATCCTCTTGTCTGATTTGTAACAAATTAAAATGCGTTTTTTCCCCCAAGTCGAGTCTGTTTTGCCCGTGCCAGTAACTGGTGAGTGATCTCTCTCCGTCCTTATCTCAACCCATGAGCCTTTCACTATATTTTTCTTCCCCCTGCCTAGTTGAGGAGAAGGAGTGATAGAGTGGGCTTTGGTGGGCATCTGGCATCCAGCCAGGGTCAACCCACCGCAGCAAGTGGGTACTTGGCACAATTTTTGTTCAATTATGGAATATTACAGACAAAGAAGGGTGAAGATACAGCTTGAATTAAATTCAGTTCTCAGAATAGGAATGCTAATAATTTAATTGCAGCAATTGCCTGCAAATTTTGAATACTGGATTTTGGACATGCTCTCTGAAATTATTTTAGATACTGTTATAGAAAAAAACTCAGAATCCACATAAATATCACAGAGAAGAAGTAACAGTCTAATTGTACCTCCAATTTGGGCAAGCTGCCCTGGCGATGAAGAACGGAAACCCTGGTGTGGTCTGTTCTTAGAGGTCTGAGCAGCTGGATGGTCCATGTAAACTGAATGTCCTGTTAGGATTCTCTCTGCTGCTCCGGTCAGCCTCGGTCTTTGACCTTCACTGAGCTCCCCAACACTCTCACAAGAATCCTACATAGAACAGCAACATCAGAACAGCAGGTATAAAAAAACCCAGTATGTTTCTTCCAAAACCAGGCACTGTTATCAATTACATTAACCCTTACAGTATACATAAACTTAAGTCTATACTACTAGCATTGAATAAAGAAAACTGAAACTGAAGAGATAGCATCTAACTGGCTTTAAAAGCAGGATCTACACTTATCAGTACTGGACAGAAAAGAATCACTTATAGCCAAAGAATGTAACTTATATTGTTAGTGGTATCCTAACATGATCAGAACCTGAGTTATATTTTTAGCATATGAAGTCTTTAATGTTACACACATGGCCAGTGTTGGTTGCCTGACCTTGTAACGTTGGAAGCCTCTAAAAGCTATTGGCTCTCTGTTGTACAGCATGCCAGAGAAAACATTCAATTTTTCAGTAGGTTTGGATGGCACTTAAAATAGGGATGGTTCTCTGGATTCTGATTTTCAAAGCTGCAGAGAAAAACCAGCTTGCTTCTATGCAGGAAAAAAGGCTAAATACACACAGACACTTGTGCACAGTATCATTCTAAAGCAATACTAGCAACATCTAGAAGAATATTCTTTCCCTTATAAATGAGAAAGTATGCTTGCACACACCTCTGAGGGGGGAATTTATTAACACCTAGTATGGACAGACTGACCTGTCCATGACTATGGGAAAGGAAAAAAAGCAAATTAAAGATGCATTTGTAATTGGCAGTGCTGATGAGAAAATGTCACTACAATTACAGTTAGACTCAGAGCTGACTCTGTAGAAAGCTTTTCACTAAGTCCATCCACCACAGGTCATTAAGTAAAATAAAGACAAAGGAACAGTTAAGGAGGTGAGTAATTATTGAGACCAAACTGACCAAGACACAAGGAAGAAATTGCACATGCATCAATAAATCACAAAAAGCAAGATCCACTGTAAATAAAGGTGTTCATGAACCATATTGCAGTATTCTCAATTCACTTCCTCCAGCTGTGTCAGTTGGAACAGACACCCAGTCCAAACTACTATTTTCCACACAGAAAATACTTAGATGTCTGACAAAAAATTACTTTTGTCCTCTGTGATGCAGGTAGTCATAGGTTTTTTTTGTTAGTCTGGTTTCTTCTGACAACTGAATACAAATATTTTGAGGTTTTGTTCCAAGATCAGTATCAACAGTACATGCAAAAGTGCATGTAAATATTTGTTGAGTTATTCTTCTTATCTCCTTAAAACACCCACATGGCTGTTAAGTGCAGTGAACTTGCACTGCTAAACATACCACCTTTATTGCTGAAGTGACAGAAAACTTCCCTGGTGTTCAAAATGACAGGACAAATCTGGTACACTGGAACAGTCACATACACACCTTGCTAACTAGGTGTGTGATACTGTGTAGGGCTAACTTGCCTTAACAACACTTTATCTTCAGTGTTTTAAAAAGCTTTACATGAGAACACAGCCAAGTGGGATCACTTCCAGCAGGGAATGAAGTATATGAAGCTGTTCTACAGCCAACAGGAAGGATAAGCTTGAAATATTTTATCTACTTTTGAGAAAGAAAGTATCACTTCAAAGCTACTGTATTGGAAGGCAAAAGACTGTAAATTACCTCCAAATGGTACATTTCTTCTTGTGCAGCAGCAGGTGCTTGATTTAATTTGGCTAAAAGAGTCAGGACAGGATCCCTGTGATAGCCTTTATCCAGTCTCCTCACCACTTGCCCTTCACTGGGAGGATCATAATCCTAAAATAAACAAAATCCACATAATACATGATCCAAAACCGGGTTTTTTTAGGAACTTGAAACATTCATCTTTCAGTTCACAATTAAGCTTTTTTTCTTTTATAAAGGAAGCTGTTACAGTTTCCATACTGAGAACTTACAAAAATCAAGGCATTTAAAAATAAGCAAACTGATGCACTGTTTTCTCCTTTTACTTACAGACATGCACAATCTTTATCTGACACATAAGACTGTGATACTTGGAGAAGAACAAGGTCCTCTAGGCCTTCAAAGTTCAGGGAACCAGTTAAATCCTCACACATAGTGGTGGCTAGCAATGACCTGACTGCAGATTTGCTCTCAACAGCAAGGATTTAGCTTCCTTAGCCAGAGAGCCTGGCTTGAGGATGGAGGACTATTGGAAGGAGTTATAATCCAGCTGACAAAGAGAAGGAAGAACATCTTAGCAAGTAAGCTTTCTAACCTGATGAAGAGAACTTTAATTTAGGTTCACCTGATAAAAGAGTTTGAGAGAGGAACTGTGGTAGACAGAGGAAGTATCCAAAGAGAAGCCCACAGGGAGAACTTTTACAATCTTGATCAAGAGGGAGGGCATTCTCCTCAAGTGCCTATACACTCAGACAGCAAAGTCTGGACAAAAGACAAAGATCTGCAAGTTCAGGGCACAGTCTCACAACTATGACAAGAATTAAATCACAGATATTCTATGGGAATGTATGTACAACTGGAGTATGGTCATGTATGGGTAGAAAAGTTTAGGAAGGATAGACAAGGAGAAGAAAAGAGGACTCCTACTCCAGGACATTTAAACTTTGCATTATTGAGGTTGGAAGAGACCTCTGGAGATTGTCTAGTCCAACCCGACTGCACAAGGCAGCCACCTCTCCCAGTGTTTGGCCACCCCCACAATAAAAAATATTTCTTATGTTTAAAAGGAATTTCCTGAATTTCAAGCTGTGTCTACTACTTCCTGTCTTTTCACTGGGCACCACTCAGAAGAGTCTGGTGGCTCTGTCTTCCTTAGTCCTTCCCACCAAGTACTTATACACATTCCTAAGATTTCCCCCCTGAGCTTTCCCCTCTCCTGGCTAAATGATTCAAAGTCTCTCATTCTTTCCTTATATGACAGATGCACCAATCCCTTCATCATTTTTGTAGCCCTTTACTGGACTCACTCTAGTAAATCCTTATATTTCTTGTACTGGAGAGCCCATAACTGGACACAATACTCCAAATGCTATCTCACCAGTCCTGATTAAAGAGGAAGGACCATCTCTCTTGACCTGCTCTCAATGTTCTTGCCAATGCAGCAAAGGATGGTGCCACAAGGGTACACTGCTGGTCCATGTTCAACCTGTCCACCAGGATCTCAAGGTTCTTTTCTGCAATGCTGCCTTCCAGCTGGTCAGCCCCCAGCATGTACTGGTACACGGAGTTGCTCCTCCTCGAGTGCAGAAGATGGCATTTCCCCTCATTGAAGGTAATGAGATTCCTGTTAGCCCATTTCTCCAGCCCAGTAAGGTCCTTCTGAACAGTGGCACAACCCTCTGGTGTATCACCAGTTTTTTTATCATCTGCAAACTTGCTGATGATGCAGTCTGTCCCATCATCTAGGTCATTACCAAACAGGTGAAGTAGCAATGGCCCTAGTATTGATCCCTGGCATACACCACTGGTGACTGGTCTCCAGTCAGACTTTGTGCCACAAACACACAACCCTTTCAGCTCAGTAGCTCAGCTAGTTTTCAGTCTCAGCTCAAATCACTCCTTGAATTCACAGACCTCCATGTGCCTCTTGATGATCTGAGTCAGGATGAGAGGGGAAAGGAACATTGGGGATATTGTGGGCAGGGTCTGCTTCAGAGCACCTGACGAAGAAAAAGACAAGGCTTCCTACAAAACATTAACTGGGGTCTGATGATTGCAAGTGTTCATCTTCATGGCAGATTTCAACTGTCTGAACAACTTCTAGAAGAGCCATACAGTATTGTGAAGGCAGTCTAGGAAGCTTTTAGAAACCCCTCTGGAGATACCTTCCAACCAAAACTATTCAAATTAAACTATCACTTTTTAAATTCTTTCATAAAGAAACCAGTTTGCTTTAAGCATAGTATTACTCTAAGCATAGTATTACTCTACCATTTATATGATAGCTATCTTACCAAGAGGTATTACACAAAGTTAGAGAGGGAAAGTCCAGGCATTTGAGGAAAAAAAAAGTGTCAAAAGAGAAAGGGAATGGAGGATACCTTGACTTGGGAGGCTTCCAGGACAACGGACTAAAGGAAACATCAGATAAGAAACTATATTGAAGTTTTAAGCAGCTTTAACTAACTCCAGCCTCAGCTAACCTGCTTTAATAATTTAAGCCACAAGCAATTAAAAGATGGCTCAAAGCTGAAACAGCTCAGAGCATAACAATATTCTATTCTGTTTAATATGTCTTAAAACTAAAAACAATCAAGAGATGAAGATGCATATTAGCTATCTCTCACCTACAGAAGTATATATATCATTCAACTTTTTTTTTTAATATAATTAGTTTGCAGAATATGTTTTTTCCTCTGGAGCTCTGAAATTCTATAATTCTTTGCAAGTGTACAGATTAAAAGCATAAATTTAAAAAGCTTTTAAGTTAAAATGCTTAAAGCACATCAAATTTATCAAGATGCTCAAGGCAGAATACCACACTAAGCCCATTTCCTTGCGAAACATTTCCTTACCATTTCATTGGCATCTCGTAAAGTACTTGTTAAGCTCTCAGCGAGGTTTGGAAGAGACAGTCCTCCTTCTGCTAGGGATGAAAAATATTTCAAGTTACAAATACTATAAAACATGCAAGTTATATGAAAGAAAGCCAAGGCCACATTCTTTAATAATTGCAACACAGTTCTTTAGTGAAGTTGGAAATTCCTACTGCCGGATGTGTAACATAAAGACACAGAATCACCGAATGTTGTGAGTTGGAAGGGACCCACAAGGATCATAAAATCCAACTCTTAATATTTTCAGCTTCCAAGAAAACTGCTCTTACAATTTGCTTTCAAGACAAATTTAATAGTTAGCACCACATGGTACTTGTGCAAGACAGTTCCAATTAGTTGATCTTATGACAAAAGAGCAGATTTAATCTTTTTTCATTAGTAAGCAGAAGCATTTTGTTCATAGATAAGAAAAAGAGCAAGGAGCTCTCTTAAATCCAAAACCGTGAACTGGAAGTTAAGGACCAGGTTAAGGCTTGCAGTTTTATCAGAAAATGTATGAAATGTAACTTCAGGAAGCTGGAAGAGAAGCTTATAAAGAAAAAAAAATTAACCCAAATTCTAATTTCCATAAATTTGTCTAGTTAGTTACCTCCTGCAGCCAGCTGTCCATAGCTGAAGAGTACCTCGCCTTCCGAGATGGGTCTGCCTGCAGTCTCTGTTTCTGTTTCTGTGAGGGTAAGGCTGCTTTCCTGTGTGGACTGCCCAGAACTAACTGTAGGCACAGGTGATGGAACCTGTGGATCACCAGGAAGCGATTCGCAGGGCCTCGCTAACAGCTGCTCAGATGGTAAAATCAAGGCCTCTGGTTCCTCGTCATTAGCCACCGACATCACACTATAATGTAAGAATATGCATTATGAATACACCAAAATGCATTGAACAATATAGACTAAAGTCCTAAATCAATACTGAAAATGAATTAATTTGCAAGTGGTTTTTCAAATGAAAGAACATGGCATTTTACAGAATAGTCTGAGAATCAACATGGTTAAATAATATTATTAATTTATTTCTGGTTATAACTAAAAATGACCATGTGTATTCCCACTGAGGTAATAGAAGAAATAAAATGCTACTGATACAATATTTCATTGTTGCTACATTTATTACTGGCAGGTGTAAAAATACCAGTTCACTAAGTACAGTGCTCAACAGGTCAATGAATAAGGCCTGATAAACCCTGAGAAAGGTCCTGATTTCATATTTTTCTCCAAAATATAAGTCAAGCAATTAAAAAAATCCTGGCTTATCTCAATGCCTCCTGACATATACATTAATGATTCCTTTCTATTGACTTTTTGAGGATATATGTAGAAAGAAGATATATATTCATTTTTTTTAAGAAATAAGAAACCTCTGCAGCCTGTTCAACTCACACAGCCTTGGGACGGAATGGTTCTTCAGTTGAAGGACTGGGTTTCTCTTCTTCCAGAGGAAGTTCTGCATCATCCCATGGGTTTGGAGGCTTTGGACTTCCCATTTTTCCAGCTCTGGAGACCCATTCTGAGGCAGGAGGGCTTGGTGTGGTTGTTCTAGGAGGCATATTGACTTGGGTAACCACAGGTGTGCCAACAGGACTAGCAGCAGCTGGAATCTCAACTCCTGCACGTGTGAAGCCAAATTTCAGATCAGAAAGGAAAGCAGGAAGTAAATCTCAGACAGAGAGTTAGTCAGTTCCACTAAGTCCTTGGAATGCTTGTGACACCTTTTGATAGTTATGGAGACAAGACTAGATTAAGACTAATTTCTTTTAAGTATAGTGTTGGCATCTGCAGGAGTTAGAATAAAACTACAATTGCTTATTTCCTTTAATAAGGGAGACTGCTTTGCATTTTAAAAACTAAGCTTCTTTATTTGGGGAGTGTAAATTTGGCTTAATTAACATTAGAAACACAGGAAGGAGCAAAAGACAGCTATTTTTCTGATGTGAAAAAGTGTGGAGGGGATGGGAGGGGTAGAAATCACACAATCCATAAAAATGCACATTAAGTTTGAAAATAGAACTGTTGCCAAATAGATGATGTTTGCTTTTTATGTGAACTAGCCCATAATTTTTGTACTACATGAGTTCCCACTTGAATTATAGCCTCAAGAATATTTATCCTGAGAGATAACATGTTTTTGAAGAAGAAAATTAAAGGCAGTAGATTAAAGCATATCTGCTACTTCTAAACTTCAATTATTATTTTCACTACCTGTTTCTTTAATTTTTTCATGTTCATGAACATCCCCACTCATTTCTGTAAGAGACTGAGAAGACTCTGGAGTTTTGACCAGAGGCAACTCTTTTTCTGAAGGTGGTGTTTGTGGTGGTGTGCTCTGGGGTGTTGGCAATGGAGTAGGCACAAGAGTCTCCTGAGAGAAAAAAAAAAAATTGTAACCACAGTTATTATCTCAATGCAAAATTCCTGTCTTCCAAGTATCCCCAGAGATAGCTGAGGAAGAAAGAGAAAGGCAGGTTATCACAGAACAGGAACAGTTGTTGCTTAGATACATGCTTCATGGATCTAACTCCTCAATCTAAGCATAAAGTTGCACCAGGCTAAATTGTAAGCCTGGACAAATTAAATTAAAAATAGTAACTTATGCATTAGAACTATTACATGTGGAAATCATTATGTATAGAATAGACTATTGAAGTTGGAAAGGACATACAACAATCATCTAGTCCAACTGCCTGACCAATTCAGGGCTGACCAAAAGTTAAAGCATGCTGTTAAGGGCATTGTCCAAATTCCTTTTAAACACTGACAAGCTTGGGCATTGACCACCTCTTCAGGAAGCCTGTCCCAGTGTTTGACCACCCTCTTGGTAAAGAAATGCTTCCTAATGGCCAGTCCAAATATTAATTATATAAGTATATTAACTTTAATAAAGCATTTGATACAATGTTAAGCAAGAAAATATTTTGTGACATGGATAAAATTGAGTCACTATGAAACTTTATGGGAAGAGAATCAACTAAAAAGAAGATTACAAACAAAGCAATAGCCAAGACAGTAAAGCACTAAAATAAGCACAAACACAGTTGTGAAGTTCCTTAAAAAAATGACAGTGATGGACATAAATCTGACAAGCCAGTATGATGGTTGTCATTTAGCCCGCTATGGAGGAATATGATGGACATTTCCAGGTGTTTTCCAGCCCTGTTCTCTAAGATTTAAAAAGAAGACAAGATAATGTGGCTAAAGGAAGCCTTTCAGGCTAGTTTCTGAAGAATAAATCCTCAGACTGATGATTTTTATTAACAACTCTTAGGAGAAGTGGAACATGCTAATACATTTGGCATTTCACACACAACTGCGTGACATCGTGAACAGCAAACAACTTGGTAACTGGGCAGCTGAGAAACTTCACAGGAAGAAGTGGTAGATCAAGAACCCATAAACTACATTTAAACTACCCATAAACTACTATTCAAGAACAACTTCTATAAACTGAGCACAGAAGGAAAAAGAAAAAAAACTTATGAATGTACAAGTCATGCAAAGGGTAACTATCAGCCACACATGTGGAAAGACTTTAAAAAAACATAATTAGCCACCTGAGATTCCAGTAAAGGTGAGAAAGTATCACTACTACAGCACAAGGCACCGAGGAAACCCCACCTTGCACACTACTTTATTATTACAAATGTCTATCAGCATATTAGTGTTTTATCTGTGGTCAAGGCCAGTCTAAATTGGGAAACATAAAAGTGCTGACCATCAGCAAGAGTTGAAAAATGGATGTCTGCTTTATTCAGCCTAATCAAACAAAGGCCAAAAGGACAAAACTCATCTCTTGAAGTGTGCAAATGAATACACATAGCAAGGAGAAAACCATTTCAGCCTAAGGACATTTCAGTTTAAGCTGGTACAGAAACAAGATTGCTTAAGAGGGTCATTAGTAAATGCAGAATGGTTATCAGAAGAGGTTTCCCAGAATCAGAAGAACAAGCTACAAAGAACAGTTCTCTAACATCATACCCTCCTTAATCCATAACGGAGCAGGGAAGAGCTCTTTAGATGCAGGATGGCTTTATTTAAGCCTCCATCAGTGAAACGATTACTTCTGACTACAGAATAATCTGTTGGTCACTTACAGCAGGCACTAGGTGGTATTTCAGTCTATATGCACTCTAGCAGAATACAATCCTTGATGCCACTTTCAAAGCTTTGAGCAGTTAGATTTCTAAGCACAGCAATTTCCACATCCATCCCAAAGACAACACCAGATTGTAGCACAGCCACTTTGTTATCGAAATAAGAGCCAGCTGTCATTCGATTATCAAAGGGAACAGAGAAAATTATTCTGTCTTACAGGAAGCTCTACTAATCATTTAAGCATTTATTGAAAGCTACTGAACTGAAAACTTAGAAAAAAATTAATACTCATTTTTACAGACATTAAAGAACAGCTGCAAGCCCGTAAGACCAAAAATGCTATCAACTCTCAGCTTTTACTTCTTCTTATAGGAAGAAATCAGTTTCTTAGTATTTAATTTCTTCACAAGAAAGTAGCACAGCTATTTTTGTTGGAAATAACACAAGCTATCTTTCAACAACATGAAATTAAATACCAAGTTTTTCCCTTAGAAATCAGGTTTGTGCTTGGCCTAAAGTAAATAAATAAATATAGCACATTGCATGCAGCACAAAGGAATTATTTTTTTTTTCTTTTCATTTTTTTTTTTAAGTGAAATAGGTTTAATCTTGTTGCTTGCTGGAGTATAATACTAAAAATTGCAAAAAAATGCACATTCAGTTCTATCATCTTTGACTTGCACATAGTTGAACCATCATGCCATGAAGAAATTATCCCTTAGAATTTCAGTAGAAAAGCTTAAATAAAATGGACTCTTACCATCGTAATCGTCGTACTTGTAACAACATTTGTAGCAGGAACTGCTTTCTGAGCCTGCTTGTTACCCAGCATGGTTGCAATTATCTCACTGAGAGCTTCATTTACTAAATGACTTATCATTTCTGAGTCCACAGGCACGCCAGCATTGATAAAGAGTTGAAATCCTCCACCACCTGCAACTTCAACTGAAAACAAAGAAACACAAAGCACACACCCAGGTCTCACTTCTTGAAATGCATGTACTGTACTGTCACTCATTTTATTCTCCATTAGGTTTTAAACACTGCTTTGCAAAAAGTGCTGGTTTTTTTTTTTTATTTTACAGATGAAGAAACAACAGCAGAAAAGCAATTCAGGATCATAAAAGAAGGGCAGTGACATCACAGGAGAAATGTATTTGTCTCCCATTCTCCCAGGTTTATAAAGGAGGTAAATTTTGACATAACTATTAACAAAAGAAAGGCAAACAAATATTACAGGCTTAGTAAAATGCCAGATCTGATTTAGATGGCCCATAACAGAGACTGATTTGCACAGGGGTGTGTTTTATGTGTTCTTTTTCTTTTTTTAGATAATTTATTTCAATGGCCTTATAATGCTTGCTCTGTCTCAACATAAATTAAAGGATGTACTTTCGCATTTTATAGTTTCACTGGTCCAGCAGTACCCACTCTTCAGCTCAGGCAACAGCTACCTACACAGCTTGCTAAAATTAGCCAAAAATTGAGATAATCCATCTGCTGAGAACAATAACTCCTACTTACCAATGTCAGAGGCTACAGTCTCACTGTCTTCACTCTCTGAGGTGCTAACACTGGGCACTGTTTCTTTCTGAACCGGGTACATCCCACTGATAATTTTTGCCATTATTTCTTGTTCCACCCTAGCAGAATAAAACTTGTTTAACTATCAGCAAACACCAAGACACCTAAAAGTGTACAAAAAAGCATTCTTGACATAAAATGCAAGGCAGCTCAAAGGAAAAAGGAGAAGGGAAAGGAGGTGAAGAAAGGGAACGTATTCTTATGAAGTCATTCCCTCTTCCATATATATTCTCTCGCCACTTTATTATACTGCAACTCACCAGTTTATCAACTTGTTTTCTACAGTTTCTCTCCTTTGAATCAGTTCATCCAAAACATCAGAAGACTGCTGAGGAACAGAAGCCACTGGAGGAAACAAAGGGCCATTGTATTTTGGCGAGGAAACTTTAAACTGTCCATTAAGCTCCAGAAGAGGCTCAAAGACTTCTGGAATTTCATCCCTCTCTTCTTCCTGATCCTAATAAATAAGTAGTAAATTAAGTTATGGTGCATTTCTGGAAGGCAATGTCATTGAGGTAACCATCAGATTTTTTTTCCTTTGAGAAACATCTGTAGATGTGTCACAGCACACAAACCACATTCTCTCATCTTAGTATGTTGCAGTTAATTGACACAATTCTAAACTTAGCAAATCATAAATCTGTAGAGGTATAAGGCTATAGGAACTGCTAAGTAAAACATGATTTGGCTCAGATTTCCTGCCTGTGCTGCACACGGCAGGGAGCCAATGGTAATGCTAATACTTGAGAAATTTACTTGTGACAGTCAGATTTTTTTTTTTAATATATATTCCAGATATTCTCTTTCTAAAAAAAAAAAAAAGGTTAGGAAACTTTCTACAGTTACTTGTTTGGTTAGGTGCTTTGGTTTAGTTTTTGTTTGTTGGGTTTGTTTTTGGTTTTTTTTAGAAATTAAACTTCTACTTTAAAGTCTCCTGTCTGAAAAGATACATTCCCAAAAGTTAATGAGCATGCAGTCAGTCAAAATTCTAACAAAGCTGCCTGCACTGAAGACTAGACATTAATAGTTTACACGTATGTTACATGCATGTTGATGCTTTCACTAACTTCAGCTGCTGAAAGTTAAAAGGTATTGCTGGGTAATCAATTCACAAGATCCTTGCAGACACTTTGAATTTAATCTTAATATGCTATTTCTAGAAGTTATGAAATTTACTCAGTGTGCATTATAATGTTTGACTGTTTCCAAAGATGTCACCCTCCCTTTCTCCCCTGAGCACATACACAGCACTCACCAACCCATCATATCATAATTTAACACTTTGGAAATGTCTCCTGATGGATGAGAACCTGCATCCTTCACTCATAATATTAAAAACAAATGTCTCTAATAGCAATATGATTCTCTAAGAAGAAAATTTGGCATGCCAGAAAGATGAGAAACTGAGTCCTAAATTATCAGTGAGAAGCATGTGATATTGCATAAAAGAGCTCACTGTAAATCCACATTTACTAAGATTAATCTCAAACACAGTGAAAGGAGAAAAAAAAAGTTTTCTTTTAGCCTATATAAATTCAATTTACCTTTAACCTATAACACAATTTTTAGAAAGCTACATACATTCAATGAACAAAAGAACAAACCACTAAAAAAAGAAAGGGGAGAAGGAAAAATAATTTTTAAAAAAAGACAGTAAGATTTTCCTGTCTCCTTCCCCAACCCAGCATTAATACTTCTCTCCTACCTTAACATACTTTAAAACTGAAAGTCAAATAGGTCCATGATGGGTGTTACAACAAACAGCTACTGGGGAGCAGGATCTTTTTGCATCTTTAAAAAGTAATAATTCTTCAAAGAAAAGATGTAACTTATACAGCAGGCAGAACAGAATATGTATATTTGGGTGACAAACAAAGATCTCTCAGCCATTCTAGGCAGAGAAATAAGACAGTAACAATAAACTCAGAATGGCATTGAATGCCTTACAAGCTGATAAGCAATTCATTGTTAGGATATATGTATTCATAACCATAATTCATTCTGACAGCACATGTAAAGATGTCTTTGTCCAGTGTTTCAGTATGCATTTTCCTGTGACTGCATTGCTCCATAAATTTTCTTTGATGCTGCCTATTTAATATAATCTTTTCTGAAAGTATGCAAAATACAAACATCTGGATTAAATAAACCAAGTACATACAATAAATCTTACAGATATTTAGCAACTTCTGACAAACTTTTGCAGTTCTCCTGCATTTCTAAATGATGTGCAAAAATATTTTACATTTAATAGTGCACAAATCCAAAAGAAAAATTATTTTCATTTTGGGGTGATATATCATCTCTGCTGAAATAAAAAAATAATATAATAGTCAGCATTTAATTATACAGATTGAACTTGCACATATATCACTTTGTAGACCAATCCTGAATAATCTGCACTCGATTCTGCATTTTACCTCCCTGGAGACTACTGAAAATATCTATCATGACTCCCAATCAAAATATGGCATAAATTAGAAAGTCTTTCAGATATGATTGGAATATTAATCATTATACTTTATTATTAAATATCAAGCTGAAATTCTATTTCCCAAATTACATTCAGATAATTAAAAGAACGTTTGAAATTATTAGGTGGTATAGATTAATTTTGTTCCATTAATAAACATTTATATGCACAGTCTTTTATTAAAGCCATCCAAAACTTAGGTCATGGATTTCTTCTTGACAGATTTCTACAGCAGTTTGCACAGGCAAGGTCAGGCTGCATTGCAGGTGACACCTGTGATCTTTCATCTGAAGAATTAGACATGTAAAAAATTTACTCCCCCCAAGAGTATCTATGGAAAACCACAGTTGAGGAAAATACATTTACTCTGATCTCTATAGGTTATATATTTTGCAGTGGTATTCAAAATGGAAGCAAAAAAAACCCAAGTCCTCATCTTGCAATTAGAGCATGTTCAACGAGAGCAAAAAGTGGCTCTAATATTAAATCCCAGTAGGTTTGTTAAACGTATTGCAAGACATGGCTGGAGAGCAGACTCAATAAATCTAAGAGTCTGTTCTGGGCTTGGGTTAACTGAGCAAGTTTCTTGCCCTGGAATAAGGCAGGGTCCGTGCACGGGCTGGCCTTACAAAACCTTCTGTTCAGAAAGTCTGAACCTACTTTGTTGTAGGTGCCAGCATTGATGAAAAATAAAGAAGTGTGTAAATCAGAGCTGTAACAGCCTCTTCTGCTTTATTCCACGTGTGAATTTCCTTATCGTGAAATAAGGGCACCTAATTCAACTATCTGGGAAGATGGAGCTCTGAGTCTTTAAACATTAGATGGCAAGGTTGCAATGGGAGAACAAGGCACATCATCTCCTCCTACGGCAGGACTTGCATTTTACAAGTTGCCACACGTTGCATTAGTCCACAAAACTGTTAAAAAAAAAATTATTGTTAGGTTATGTGATAGAAGGTTTGTCTCCACTCACACAAAGGAGCAACAACAGGTCGGAGAACCCAGATAACTCCATATGATAACTGAGCACCCCAACCCAGCTACTGCCAGGGCTATCACAGGTGAAGGCTCAGCCCCAGGGTCCAGGAATGAAACCCAGCAAGATGAGCCCATGGAAAGCCTCTCCACAGCACTTTTCCTAAGGCTGAGCAGGTACATTTGGGGGAGGTGATGACAGGATGACTTATTATAGACACAAGGAAGAGTATATTGGGATGGTACAACCATTTTTACTTGGTGTTTACAAGGAGGAACCAGAGGTCTGCTGATGGAAGGATCAAGGTGGTTTGGAGAGGTCCAGGTGTGGGAAAAGAGAGGGATAAGGGGACAAAAGGGGCTGGTTGCCCGCACAAAAGTGGCTGGCCAGCATGCTTGCCTGGCCTTGCCCTGTGCCTGATCAGCGCAGTCTGTCTCCTCAATAAATTCCATTTCCAACTACTTTCCTGAGCACGAGGCTTTCAGGGGATTGCACACCCAAATGCTTGAGCTGGGAAGGGAGGAGACCCAGGGCCAGCAACTGGGTAGCTGGAGTGTCTACTGCCAGACACTGGAGGGATTCACACTGCGTGTGTGCACGCCTCTGTACATGTATACACACACATGTACACACACACAAGCACATGTATACCCCAGCCCTCCATCCCAAACTGACAGAGAGGATCAGCATGTTGGTGCTGTTTGAGTGCTGATCTGTGCAGCCACTCGTGTACACACACGTGTATGTGTATTGCACACGTGTGTTTGTGCATGTGCCTCTTGCCAACACACAGTCAGCCTCGCTGCTGGCAGGACCTGGGAGCACACAGCTGTGACAACCCTGCCTCTCTCAGGCTACCAACTAGCTAACAACTAAGCATTTCAACTCACAAGTAACTCTTAAACATGTATCTTCTAGTAGGAAAGGTAAAGCAAACCCTAGGAAAAGGAAATGCCTGAGCCAGAGTCATAAAGCCTTTTTGTAATACCCACCAGGAAAGAAGAAAAAGAAAAAAAGGAGAGAAAAAAAAAAGACTTTCACACAAATACTCATCCTCTTCAGTTCCAACAGAATTAAGTTTTTATAATAAAAAGGGTATGAGAGGAAGACAACAATAAGCTATTTTCCTGTATAGCATTTTATGCACATTTTTTCATGAGTCTGAAGCCTCTTTTATAACCATAACTTTGCTTTCTTTTGATGTCTTAAATACCCCTGCCACTCCAGAGGTTGATTTTAAGCTTCCACATTGTGTTTGCTTTGCACATTTTTAAGAACATTGTCTGTGTGGTCACAGGCCAAACATATGTTTCACTTGGAACATTTTTGGTATTGTGGTTAAAATATATTCCAGTGCCAAAAATAAAAGATAAAAGCAATCCAGGAGAAAAATGAAAAAAGAAAAGATGAATAACTATTATTCTTATATAAAAAATTTTAAAATTTAACATTGCAGTATTTTTTTGTAAGTTCATAAACTGATTTCTTACATAGCTTTCCCATCTATTTTTATAAAGTTTTTTTGTGCAAACAGAAGGAAGTTGTCCAAATAGATTTAACTCCTCCTCTCCAATAACATAAGATAATTTTGAAACTAAAAATGAATAAAGCATTTCCCTACTTTTGATAGGTAAACCACCCCTTTAGGAGTGTTTTAACTAACTGATAATGTTAAATGATGAATTCATATTAAAAATAAATCTACCATAGTGACTCGTAGGTTATAGAGTTAATATTTGATGTACACTCTAATCCTGGGATCAGGAGCACATAGAACAGGTAAAAATACATTTTTGGGTAGATTTTGATATGTGCACAGCAAGTCTAGCTCACTGGAAAGAAGTTTGAGGAAAAAGCACTTCAAGACAAATACTGGCAAAAGAAAACCATTTCAAGGTGCTGGTATTTACTAAATCCCAAATGCAGCAGGAGGTGGAAGCTGCCATCACACAGGCAAGATACCCAACAGGTGGCTGCCAGCATCTTGCTTCCTTCTGAGGTAGCCTTTCCCAGCTACCCTTGAGTTTCTACTCATGCTCTTAATCTGGAGAAGTGAAATATATCCTGGATCACCAGCCTTGGGTGTTTGTGAGCCCCGACTCTGACTGACACAAGGTCAGCAAAGGACTTGCTGCCTAAAAACAGTAAACTGTAAAAGTCATGCAGACGTAGCGCTTAGGGATGTGGTTTAGTCGGGGACTTGTCAGTGGTGGATCAATGATTTGATTTTATGATCCTAAAGGTCTTTTCCAATCTAGGCAATTCTGTGATTTTTGTGATTCTGAGTACCTCCAATAAATCCATGTTATCATAATCCAGAAAGAACAATGTTGTTAAACATGCACAGACACACTAACAACAAGGTATCCAGCAAAACAGAATCTTGTCAAGTCTTAATTGCATCCATGAGATAAGCAGCACACGCTGCACACACCCACTCACATACATTGCTTGTCTTGTATTTTTTTTTTTAGTCATGTAATTTTTGACTGAAATTAGATATTTTGCTAAAACATTTTAGGACCACAAAAGCATATACAAATCACTCTATGCTAAAATATTCTAAAAGGGAACCCTCAGAAAATACTTTCACATTATAAAATATAGGTGACCATACTTAAAATCTATAATAGCATCTTACACAGGCATTACATTTAGAGCTTGAAATTGTGAAATCTAAGTGCTGTAATCACTGATGATTTTAGAGGACTACTTTTAATTCTAGTGGATTCTAACACAGAATCACAGAATGGTGGGGTTGGAAGGGACCTCAGGAGATCATTCATTCCAACCCCCCTGCTAAAACAGGTTCCCTACAGCAGGTTGCACAGGAAAGCATCCAGGTGGGTTTTGAACCTCTCCACACCCTCTCTGGGCAGCCTGTCCCAGTGCTCTGTCACACTTAAAATAAAGAAGTTTTTCCTTAAGTTTGTGTGGAACTTCAATAAAAGCTAATTTTATTTTTTAAATTGTAATTCTTCAAATTCCTAAAATGTAATTCTTCATACTTACTAACAGAGAGTGATTTATAAGATTGTTTATAGCACTGTACATAGTTCTGTCTTGCTCACAATGTGCATTTTTAAAGTTGCTAGTAAATAAAACATTTTCTACATTGAGTTTTCAGTTATGACAGAAAAATAGAAAGGAAATATAAAAGGACACCTTTTCAAAATTATTACCTGCATGACATCGGTAACATCAATGAAATTAGTTCCTGGAAACTTTAAGTCCTCCTCCTCAGTATGTACATCTTGTGGAATCTTATAAAAACAGATTGAAATTGTTAGGCATTTCATATTGAGTGGAAAAAAATGCATTAGGAGAAAAACTTCATGACAAGAATGCAATTAAATCACTAGTTACTGTCAGTAGCATGAATCCAGAAAAAATGCTTTATCCACCTTCAAAGTTAGGAGGAATTTCTTTGCCTAGCATAGAGATGATTAGAACCTTTTCTTGTATGCTGACAACCAAAACCTGCTGCTACCAAATCTAATGGAATATCTCAACATCAAAAGTTCTAGGGCAATACCCCTAACTTTTAGTAAAAAACCCAAAAAAATCAGTAAGATAAAATATTGTAAAACACAGAACACAAGAGTCTTATGCAATTTACTTATGTGCAATTAAATGATATTTAATATCATTTTAAAATAATATTCACTATTTCAGTCCACAGTCTCTGTCTTATTCAGTGAAAATACCCTGACCACAGGACTCTGGAGGAGCTAACTCCTTAAGTCAGAATAGCAACTAACACACAGGGAAAACAGAAGGCACAATAACTGCTACAAAAATAATCACTGCATCACCATGCCTTCACACCGCCCAGTCTGTGCAAGGCACAAGACAGAAGCCCACTGGAAGAAACAATATACTATCCTGTAAACATGCCCTAGTTTACAGCCTTATTGAGAATGCAGCAGTTAACCTTTCAGTTGCACAAAAACTTTCATTACTGCTTTGATTAGACCAAAAACACTCTGAAAAGTTATATGGAAAGAGAATAGAGTAGACTGGCCAGCTCCAGACGCACCAGGCTATGAGTGAACAGGCTACGCACATATGCCACTAACCACTCGAGTTAGTCAAGTTAGTTAGCCAAGGAGCAGACAGAGGACTGAAGAACATTCTCAGTCTTCATGCCAAAACACTGAAGGCAGTGTAAGTAAGACAGACACAGGCCAATAAGGGATTACAATTCTTAACAGGACAGGAAAATGCTGTTTTTCTTAGAGTTTTGCTACGGGGATTATTTAATCTTGGAAGAACAGCGTCTCGCTGCAATTTTTCACTTTCTAAAACAAATACCTCACACTACAAATCCTTCAGAATTACTTAATTTTTCCTGGAATTGTCTAATTTCTCTAATTAAAACATGATAGTGAGATAACTTTGCAGTAATTTAACATATTTTCTTTGTTTTTTTAAAATAAATTTTAATTCACAGACATTTAGACCAATCAATACCTGTATTACAGCATCGACAGGAGGAAGTGCAGCTTCAGAGCCTGGAACAGCATGGTTTACACTCACACTGCCACTTGAAATACTGTCAATATCAACATTAGGTAACACCTAGGACAGAAAAAAGTACCAATCTGAAAATCTATGGATTAGCTCAGCTACTATCATTGAACTTTCTATATTCACTCTTCCACTAAATTTCAGTGATCTCCTTTTCTCATATGTGTATCTGATAGTAACTTAGTTCTGAAAAACAAAATACTGTAACATACAAAAACTAACTCCAGAAATATTCACCTCTTCTCTTGTGGTACCCGATTTCTCTTGTTCTCTAATTCCCTGACACTTTGTCTTGCATGTGACAAAAGATGAGTATAACTATTTATACAGCAGATTTGTGTTTGAATTGCAAGTTGTCATGCACTATGTTGGCTTACTGTGTAGGCTGGTTATAGGCTTCATGTTGTCATACATCTTGTACAGTAAAATAAAGGGATAATTGTATTACAATAGAGCTTGTAATAAAGGCATATTCATTAGAGCATCAAAGCATGTGGATTTTTTAAGAACAAGGATTTAAATGCTTGCTTAATAAAGAAAAAAATCACCTTCAATATTTAAGAACTGGGTAAAATAACAGGAAAATGCATGTGGGTGGAAAATGGTGATGCAGCAAGAGAACAAACCACAGGCTCTACCTGTGTTTAACTTTGAGCTCTATGAATCATTTGTATTTGAAAGGTGTGTGTAGGAGTGTGTATATTCTCAACAATTTGAATCCAAAATAATTAACATGTAAGAAACATTAACTTTCTTGACAAGAGACTCAAACCAACCCACTAGGTAAGGACTGCAATGGCTGATTAATCAGCAGTGAAATTCCTGGGCTGACTATCATGCTTGAAACAGAAATCTGAAAGGCTAAAGCATTCAAAGACAACTGACATTTATTTTAATACTCTCTTTTATTCAAAGTTTGTTCTGGCTCAAAAATCTCATTAAAAAAAAAAGGTGACACAGAACTATTTTACAAACACTCTGCATAGCTGACTTATGGAAGAAATAGTTTTCTATTTTGATTAAATAATAAAGATAACTGTTAAAATATTAATAAATATACTAGCATAGCATGACAATTTTTTGGTCCCTTTTATTTTGTGTGTTTCTAATGCTTAGTGAAAACCATGTCCTGATATCAAAGTTACTGATGAGACTTTCATTAGCATTTACTAAAATGAACAAACAAATAATCAACACTCTTGACATGTACCTGCACAGACAGCTGAGGTGGATCCTTCTTCTCTGATCTCATCTCTATTACAGCTATGTTTGGTTTTTTTATCTCATCCTGTGGTTTTGGTGGCACTTGAGGAAGAGAGGTTGTAACTGTAACAGGGTGTGGTTTACCTAGAACTACTCCAGCAGGCTGCAGTGAGATGCCACTAATTTGGGTTTGACCTAAGGACAGTTTAAAAATAATTAAATATGTATATATAAGTCTGAAGTCAGCACATTAATAATTAATTAAAATTAAATTCTATCTGACTGCACAACTACAGACCAATTAAAAAGTCCCCTATTAACATTAGTTAAAAATAGTGCTTCACCAGGTAATTTTAAGGCTTTCCCAGAAGAAACTGTAAACTCAACACTGCCATTTTTAAAAAATTATTCACTTTTCTTGATTACTGTGACACCTATTGATGAAAATGAGAATAACTTCATTGTGTTTACCATTCAAAAATTACATACCATGCCTCCCCCACCTCATATTTTCTTAACCATATTCAAAATATTACCACACTTAGTATAGCATCCCACAAATTTTTGTTTGAGATATCCTTTTTAAAAATAATTATCTTATTTAAATGCCAATATAATACTAACCCTTTTCAAAACAAGGCCTATATAAAGGTCCTATTGAAGGTTCAAAAATACAGAAGCCATGACAATGAATTTAGTGTGTTTGGCACAATCCTACTGCAATTGTTGGGCTAAAGTTATCATAAATGTTGATCCAAGGGCCAACAATTCATATATGAATACTAAACTTAAAGCTTGAACAAAAGAACCTTAGAAATGTAAAGTGTACCAAAGAAGGTATTTACAGCCAAGCAAGCAATTGCTCTGTCAGGGTATTGCCAGACATCCAGCATGAAGGATAAAGAGAATCAGAACATTTTACGCTGTTCCTTCAGGCAGATTTCTCACAAGAAGGGCAGCTGCAAATCTTATGCACCAGGGCAAGTCACTGCCTTAACAAGATGTAAGTTGTATTTCCGTAAGTAGCAGTAATTAACCTTCACACATCCCTTCTACAGGCTATTTGCTCCTACCTAGTGGAATAGCCATAGGAATTAGGTGACCTTCAAGTGGACCACAGACCACAGGTACATCTTGGCTTGGACTAAAGAGATACTGATTTTCTTGGGTAAGTGCATATAAAGGATGCTGCTTCTTAGGGCTGGTCACTATCTTCTGTGTGTGAGAAGTCTGTGTTCTTGCTGACTTTACCTTTGTACCTGAAACAAGAGCAGATAAAACAAGCATCATCAATACATGTACAAACAGAATAATATCACACTACTAACTTGAGTCCTTCAACTGAAACAATTATAAATTTTTGCTGTGGGATGGAGGGAGCAAGGGAAGGAGACAGGAAGGGTGGAATCTAAAAGTGCTGTTAGATGTCACAGTATTGACAGCAATGAAGGAACTGCAATTACAATTTTTGAACATCTGAGTCTAGCAAATAAAGGCAGAGAAACGTGAAGAAGAGGACACAAGGATGGTAGTAGGTTGGAATGAAAGGTGTGATTTAGCAGGAAAGAAAAAAAACCCATGATTTAGGTCTGAAATACAGCATCAGAACAGCATGCAAGCCTGGCACAAAGACTAGACATGCTATAGAACATAGCCAAACTGATCTCTTGTTCACCTGAGTAACTGCCTCAATTTTATAAACATGCAATTAGTCTCCAGCCACAAGATTCACAGGTACTCAAAGGAGCAGGTATAATCCACAAATTCCTGGTTTAACAACCCACTGCTGCAGGAAAATAAAGTCATAACTAACACCTGTAAGCCTTGACTTGCAATACTGAGGAAGCACCGATTTTTTGGTTCAGTTTTGAAAATGTATTGTTAAATAGCCAACCAGAAGTAATTTGCATGTAACAATGCCTAAGCATATGGCAGAGGAGAATGTTCATTGCAGTGTTGCATTTCTCACTATACAGTCATGCAAGGTCTTAATCAACCTATATTCTTTGCAAACAATGGTTCTTATTAAGGAAATTATTAACTCTACTCTAAATGGATAGCAACTGCCTAGAACATCCCTCAGAAAAGAGTCAACAATTGTGAATCAAACAGAAGTACTTCTACTGCTATTTTGTAGGTGTTAGGAAAATGAGCCTAGAAAGAATCACATTGGTAACCAACTCTGTATCTTCAATACAGCCAAAAAATGTCATCTTACTCCTCTGTTGTTTCTAATCATCCCTGTTCCTGTACTAATGGCCCATTAACACATAGCAACAAGCACTTTTTAGCTCTGTTTGCATTTAATAGCTTCCTATCTTACTGAAGAACAAGTCAACCATCATAAAATTTAGGGATACTAAAGATTGATGATGTGACTCTTAACAAATGCAGACAAGAAAGTATGGCAATCCACTCAAGAAGTGGTATTTTTGTACACACAAATTATGGGTTATAAGTCTAGAAACAAGAATGACAAGTCATAACTCTTCAATAAGAAAATATAAGTCAGAAAAGTGTCTATGAAAAAGGCTTTAAGGTCAAGTTGGAGAAGGACTGCAATGAGAAATCACAACACAATGCTGTGGTCAAAGGGATAAATGTAATCCTTAGATGTCTCAACAGTGAGGTGGAGCAGGAGAAGACTTCCATATATGATAATACTGCATTCAGTTCCAATTCTGTAAAAATTAAAATAGACTGGACATTAAAAGGCCTTTTTCATTTTTTTAAGGAAAATCACCTGGAAACTGAAGTAGCAGCAAACTGAAGCCAAAACCCTACTATAAATCAGACACTAAATCTGAAGTGTCCCATTTATTTTTGAACCACAAGCTATCTAGCCACAGCAAGAAGTAATTAAGGGCAGAATTTCTGATGTCTTTAAATGATGAGCACGTGCCTTTAGTTAAGCATAAGTTAGCCAGAAAAACTGTTCTTTAGTCAAAGACAAATTACTTGACTCAGGAACATAAATAGATACAGTTCAGTGGCTTGTGATTTAGAAGAGGCCATACCACATGATCTAACAGTCCCCCCTGGCCTTGAACTTTTGAGTAAAAGCAGAAATTGGCAACCCATCTGTAATACCGCCAACTTGTAAAAACAAGGTTCTCACAGTAAGAATGATTAAGTACTGTATACACACAGCACCTCATTTTAATTGCTTTCAACTTTTCATTTCCCCCTGAAGAGTTTATTTGCACTGGGCAGCAACTAGATATTTAATTAAACTTAACTTTAAAAAACTGGTGGTTTACATATATTTATCAGTTTAAATTACACAAAAAACTAATTCCAACCCTTTTTTTTTTTTAGAAATGCTCTCTTACTCATAGAAGTGTTAGTTGGATTTTTTTTTTCCTAACTTCCCAGAAGAAACCAAGCATTAGTCACTACAGTTTATTTGCAAAGAAAATGGTTGAGAAAGTTATAAAATGACTGAAAAGAGACTCTCCAGATGGCCATTTCAGTCTTAAATAAACATCCTTATTCTAACACTAATTTAAAACAAACTCAGCAGACTGCTCTAACAAAATAGAGTCATTTAATACGTCTGGATTTTCCAGCCAATCAAACCCCAGGCCAATGACTTCCAACAATTTTTAAGCCTTTATCACCTGGGTACATCGAGGCCAGGAAGGGAATCTCAGTGCAGATCCATGAAAAAAAAAACTAACCATGCCAAATGAGAGCAACATTGCCTGCTTTCTTTCTTTCTTTCTTTTTTTTTTTTTTTTTTTTTTTTAAGAACTTGGTGCTTTAAAGTGATTATTCAACTTTGTTTCATTTCATTTCCATCCCTACTATAGAGGAGTACAGATCTGTTTCTAATTTTATAATTTATACTTTCCTGCCATACCAGCCTCTTTCAGAATAGCAGCCCTCAAAACCCCTTAACTATTTTGTCTGCATGAAATCCATGTAAAACACAGTATTACTTTTCCATTTTATTAGAAAGATGTAGGAAAGCACAAAAAATTAAGCAGCTTGACCAACTGTCTTATAAGAAGAGTCAAAGACAAGTAATGCCAGCAAAGGGTGACTTCAGTCTAAAGCCATTAAAACCAGAAGACTTGGAAATAGGACACATTAATTGGAGTGCTATTCTTGTAAGTGACATGCAAAAAAATTCCATGTTCTTCCCTTAGATAAGAATACAAGAAAGTGTCTTATTTTACTTACTGTCAAGATAGAGACAAAAACGTAACCTTCTGTAACTGCAGTCTGATGTGAAATAGAGAAACAAATTTGATGGCAGCTTTACTATTGCAAACACACGTGTTGCTGTACTGCTGTAGTATGACTTCATGACTTGGAGAGAATCACTTTGGGTAAAGGCTATCCAGAGTTCAGTCTGGGTTCAGGCAAATAGCTTTTAAACTTTATTTGTCACACGCAGGACTTCTGGAAGACTGAATGCAGCAGGGATCCACTACACTGTTTGCTCTTTCATTTCTATTTGCCTCCAACAGAAAACAAACTAAAGCACAGGAGCAACTTATTACAACTGCACACAACCTGTACCTTTACATTTCACTGACACTATTGAATGAAACACGTAGAAAACAGTTAGCATCAAATGATTAAATGACCTACTTCTTATAATTAGGTTGGGGGTGGGCATTTTTTCTGCTTCTTTACAATGCACTGTTTCTGGAATGATGAAATTGGCCTCCCTGGAAAGGTTGTGACCTTCTATAAAGGACAAGAACCCAATAAATATAGAAGAAAAATGTCATTTAGGACTCAGCAAAAGCAGAACTGCTGATTAAATATTTTTAAAGAAGTGTCTGTTCTCAATCCAAATCTTAGAGGTCACTGTTTCATTGAAATTGCTACACTAAGTGCTTACTAGTACACATTTTATTCAAAAAAATCTGTACAGAATAACCTAAATCACAAGTGTGTAGCATAGCCAGTAGGCTAAGAGAGTGATATATCATGCTGGTCCTTCAAATGAGCATTCCTGGCATTATTCACAAATAAGTGGTTCAAAAGAGGTCAAATAAAAAAATATAAGCAACAAGACTAGCAATTTTCATATACTAAGTTCTTACCTTCCTAAAATAAAGAAAAGTCTTCTAGATTTTTGTCAGGACTATAACCCAAATTTTCCATGAAGGCTTGAGAATTGCAAATGCATTCCACCAATAACACTTTTTCTTCATGGATTACAACTGGGCTCCAGAGCACTGGTAGGAAAGTGCCAGGAAATAACATAAAGACTACTCTAAGCTTAACAATAGATTCTTGTACTATTTTAAGGATTTGCCACTGTGGCCTCATAATGTCAAAACCAAAACAAAATAGCAGTGCTTGTCTTCAAAGACATATATATTTTTTAAACTATACATTTTAATGGCCTAAAAAACATGATCTCATCAAGTAACTGCCTTCTCAGGTTAATCTCTTCTATTTCATACAGAATATACTATTTTGACAGTTATAATAAAAACTCATGCACCATTTTTAAAACATGACAGTTAAGATTGCATCAAGTATATTTTCCCTGCATGGATAACAACAGTGTAAGTGCAAGAAGCATAGAGGTAATAATATTTTCCCATATTTTTGATGCTCATTCTACTAATTGACTGTGCCCAGTATCTCTTTAACTGCCTCTTACACTCAACACACTTTCTCTCCATTATTATCTTTCATCATGTAATTTGCTCACTCTCTCTTGCAGTGAGAAGAAAAAGAAGTCCTTAGTTTGGGGTTTTTTGTGTTGTTTTTTGTTTGTTTTTTTTTTTTAAATTTGCACTCCACTGCACCTTTCTCCTCTTGGATTTTCCAGCCTCTGTTAGGTTTTGTTGGTTTCTTTCAATGTTCTTCACTTCCTTACAATGTGTAAAACAACTTCTGATAAAAGCAAGTGGTATCTTGACTGAACTCTTTTCTGCTCAGATACCAGGAAGGATGAGCAGTTCCTCCATAGCTTCAATCATAATGAAAAGAGCAAAGTGCAACCACTTTGGAAATTTATTTGACTAAACTTAATCCTTCATGACAAGCATTTCTAGTTATTAAAAGTAACAGTTGTAATGACATCAAAATTTCCCCATAATCCTACACATTAGGTTTTTTGGCAGATGAATTAAAGATTAATCTTACTTTCTCTATTAAGAACTAATAAGTTTTGAAAAGATAACTAGGAAATAAAAAAGATCTAGTTAAAACAGACAAATCTATTTCAAACTGATAATCAGCTGTAAAACACAACAAGAGTTACCCAGCAAATTCCAAGAACATAACCAATATAAGAAAATTTAGAACAAAAAGCCATTGAAATACAGAAAAATAGGAACATAAGTTCTTCTGCAAACCCACTTCAAATACAATCCTGCATTTTCCATACCTCCAGCATAAGCACCTTGGCAATCACTGAACTGGTCTATTCTTAAAAACAGTAATTTTTAAAACAGAAATAAGACAAAGACTGTGCCTTTGAACAGCACTTGTTTTCCCATACAAGTTCCACTAAGATGGATATCAGTGTTCTGTTTTAATCCTGCAAATGGCTTTACTTAGCTTTCATAAACATCATAGCAGTGCCACATACACACACATTGCTTGTTTCACATAAATATGTTGGCTGGTACTTTTCTTTTTTCTTCCTTTTTCTTTACTTCTCTTTGAGACAGTACTTTGAAAGAATTACCACTACTGACAGGGTGAACTGATTTAAAACTAGAGTGTGTTACAAATTTAATTTATTTCAGAACAGGGAAAATAAACTATTTTGATCAAGATCTGTTTTTGCATCTTTTAATTATTTCCTTAAAGACATATTCATTAATATGATTTTCAATAAACAGATTAATTTCACTAGAGCAAACATTACTATCTCAGGTAAGTGTAGATAAACTTTATCCTATGTTAGATATATAGATTCACTTTTTAATTATTATTTTACATGTTTATAATAAGTTTAAAAATCAGAATCTTCTGATCTTAACACTTTGCCTACAAAACTAATTAATGGAATTAATTATTAATCAACTAATAACCTTTATCAATAAGTAACTGTAACAAGATATCACAAAAAAGTTAATAGTTCACATTTAATCTGGACCTGACCAATAAAAGAAGGGTTACCTGCATTTAAGTGAACTGAACCAATGCTTCCAATTAACGTCTTTCAACATTTTCAAGTTAACAGATGTCATCTTCACACCCATCAATTTCAATATTTATATTTCAATTCATGTATTAAGAGGTGGAAAAAGAAATATCACGATTCCTTAATTCTTCAGATCTCAGTAGGTTTTTTAACTCTAAATGAATCAATCATTTAAATGACATGACTGGATAAACCTGACGTGAAGAATACATCTCAGGAACCTTTATCAAAAGCTGTGTTAGTTTTTTAACACACTAAGCTTTCAGGTGTTTATGTTGTTACTTCCAGCAGTTCAGCTCTTTAAGAAATATGTAACAAAAAAACCAAACTAATATGTTCATTACATTTAGAAATAAGTATGAATTTGACAATCTAAAATAAGTGAGATACACACTAAGCAAATCTGAAAGCCTACTGGTGCTTTGAAAAGAGCATCTTTTAACCCTACTGCAGATGCTTGGGCTTTAAACTGAAAAGCAGCTGATCTATGCTTAAATAGTTTCATTTACACAAGGAATTTCTAGAAGCAAAACTGGGAAGGAACACCTTGTTCACATCAAATATCTACTTACCTCTAACACACTCTATCACCTTGGGTCTTTGCAGTTTAGATTTGGGAGAGGGAGAGTTGAATCTCAGATACGGTGCTTTTTTAAGCGTGCTACGATGGCCCTGGTAAACTGGTTTCCCATAAACGTGGCCCAGATAGTCTTCATTTTGTTCCATTGTGCTTCCACTCACAGGTCCCTGACATACACACACAAAAAAAGTAGTTTACAATTCTTCATGTAGGAAAATTTGAACACATCAATAGTGTTGCAAAAGTCTAGAGGGAGAAAAGTAAGAAGTTCTGTAACAAACAGTAAATACTGCAAGCACACATGAAAACTTATGCATACAGAATAAATCCAAGAAGCTTACCAACAGCTAAATAAAACAGCAGCTACTGGGTAAGACAAATTCATACCACAACAATGAATTCTACATTGTTATACAAAATTAGCTTAAGGTTCCACAGCACGTGAAAACAAGGACAATTCTGATGACACAAATCCACAGGAGAGGGCTATTACTTTCATTTAAAATTACTACAGTTACACATAGAAACAAATTTTCACATTAATACAGCAATCTAAAGCATAGCAATCATTACCAAAAAAAGAAACCAACTACTTAGGAACTCACATCTGCCCTTTTTTCTTTCCTCTGCAAACTTTCAGAAGAAAAGTAAGTTCTAAACTTCTGTTTGCCTGTGTTATCTTCTGCTTGCTTCTGCAATGGCTTCAGTGCAGATAAAGGCTTCTTTGCTGAGCATCCTTGGATTTTTTGAGTTTTTCCTTTGATTTCTTTACTGGTCTTCATAGCCTTGATGTTTTGGGCTCTCTTGATCCATGGAACCTTTTGATCATATTTTGCTTCTTCCAAATCATTTTTTGACATTTCAGCCTAAAGATAAAACATAAACATAATAAAAGGAGATTTTATCTTCAAGGCTATCAGAAGGGTCCCTGGACAACTTTGAAGTTTTGAGAAATGGCCTGTTTTTCATGTTAGCCAGCAAATGTGACTAGTGATTTTCATTAAGCAATGCAAGTTTTAAAATAGAGGTAAATATTTTATTATAGCATACTACATGCTAGTAATAATCAGCAGTTTTGTCATGTTATCAAGTTGTGAGTGATTCATGTTTCCCTCTTGACACAAGAACAATATAAGATGGAAAAACATAATGCAAAAGCCCATACTCATATTTTTTTTCCAGCCATACCTGGATTTCTACACTGATTGCCTTAATCCAGTCATCCACAGTCTTTCTGATACGAATCTCTTCCAATACATCTCTGAAATAGAAGAAAGAATTAATTTAGGTCAGTGCTTCTTAAATTGCACAGATTTGTTTCTGGGAAATTAGTGACCTATAAACACTATAAAAAGAGAAACCAAGAGTACAGAGACAGTAAGATTATGCACCTCTACAGTCTCCAAAAGGCACTAAGCACACCTTGTCTGAGTTTCCCAGACCTGAATCTGTTCTGACACAACACCAGCCAAAAACCCCAGCCCCCTGCACTGGTATGTACTAATATTATTACAAACATCTACAAATAAGTGTCAGTTCTTATTTTGATCAAAAACTGCAAAAACAAGGCAACAAAAATATTCCAACTCAAAAGACAAAAAGCAGATGACCAAAATTACTACCTCCTCTAAAAGATAATGACAGCAAGTATCATGCCTGAAAAAAAATGTTTTCATTAAGAGAATAGTTACCTTCTGAGATTAAGTTGTATTTTAACAGAAAAACTTTCATTATGGTTCAAGCAGGAATAGTTAACACAAGTAAAGAAGTAAAAGTTCAAAAGCCAAAGATCTGCTGAATATTAATTCAGTAACATTTACAGGTTTATGAAGCCTCTTCTGTTCTGGATTATGAAATTACTCTTTAATTCTACTAGTAACTCAAGTTTGTCTACAAAATGCTAAATGCCCCCTTGTCATGACAACAAAGCAGTTTGTCCAAGTGATAAGTCTCAGAATTCAGATTTACCAAGAAGTAACAAGTACTTAAAAAATTCAATTCACATCAGGAGGGTCAAAAATTACTTGAAATTCAAGAAAATTATGATTGTTAAGAAGAGTCAATAAATACTCTTTTCAAGGAACTGCACTAGTTCTTCAATGCATGGAATTAAATAAAATGAGAGTGAGGTGATAAAAGCTGAGCACATACAACGAGTAGTCACACAAAGCACTGAGTCACAGGGTCTAACCTGTTTGTAGTCAAGGCGTTAATAAAAGTATACATGGCATCCCCATCTTTTGCACGAATAACAGCTTCCAAATTTTCTTCAAGAACTTTTTTATTGTTCTGAACTCTTCTCAAAATCCTTTCAGCATCCCTCAGTATAGATTTTGGCACTTTAACATTCTGAAGGATGGATGGCTTACTGGGCTGATGATGTACTTGAAGATCAGCTGCAACAGGAGCGTTTTTTGACTACAATGGAAATAGAACGGCTAGCTTTTAATTAGAGATAGGAAGTTCATTTTTCTACATACTGATCAAAATTCTTATTAATCTATTATCAAATCAAGGCCCAGAATATCAAATAACATCCATATGTACTACCATCAACTTCAATTACTCAAGAACGTTCTGTATGTTGCAAATACATTTAAAAATCAAGCAAATGAAAATTCATCCAAAAGATCTCAAATGCTAAACGATGTAATGTGTGAGAAGCGATAATAAGGAAGCAAATAAGCATGTGAAAAGATGTCAATTAGATACATGAAGTAGGTATCACATGCAACTCTCTCCATGTAACAGAATTTTAGTATAATTAAATGCATAATAAAAAAAAAAGTCCTCTAAATACAGGCACTCATTTGGCATCAATTTGTCCCAAGAAACATTGAGCAATATACTTAAGTTTTTAACAATAATAAAGTATTGTTAAAATATTTATTAACAATAAAATATTACTGTTCTATAACAAGAACATCATGACCTTCTCCCCCTTCCACTGATTTTTACTTTTCCTAAGAAACAATGAAGCAACTATTAGCCTTTTACTTTGCAATACCCTTTTACAGAGATAAAAATCAAGCATATATTAGCTGCTAAATACAAAAAGAAGGGACACAAGTACACAGGAAACAAGGAGCCACACAACTATAGTTCTCACATTCACTCTCACACCCCAGTATTTCATTTTCCAGAAAGCAAGAAAAAAAAATTTAAAAGTTATAAATGTATGTAAAGAAAAACAAATCTCAAAACAAAATACCCCAACTTGAATACACTCTGAAAGCAGCAACTCAATGAGCAGAAAAAAACCTCACAAATTGCAAATCAGTTTCAGCTTTAAGGCTACTACTCTTTTTTCAAATCAAAACTAAACAAAACTTTATGTCCTAATAGGGCACTGTCAAAGCACAATGGATATAGCAAAACAGAAATCAACACACTAATCCTATGATTTTGGCTTTGCCTGGTGAGAAAAGGACAATATACCAAATTATTTACCAATTTTATCTAGGTTTTCATTTTAAAATTAAACTTTTTGACAAATACTAGCTCAATAAGGCAGGTGAAAGTTGTGAGAAAATGTAAGAAATGCAGACACATGTTCAAACGTAAAATGATGTAGATTTGCCAATTAGACCCAGATCATGCAATGGTAATTATATTAGCAGTCCACAATATGTCCATTTGAGGCAGCAGCTTTCTGCCTGACATTTGTATTATTCCCCCAAGGTAGTTCAAAAAGATTGAATAAGACAAATCAAAGAACAAGTTAAATCTTACTTTGAGTAATGTAATCTGTACATGATAGCAACTTTAAAAAAAAATACAGGCATGGAATAGTTACTGTAGTGTTATCCCATTGCAAGCATGTTCAAAACTGCTTCTACTGAAACAGTATTTAAAAGAACAGTATTCAGTGTTTAAAAGAATCAAAACATAAAAATTCAAGGCATACCTTAATAAGATCATTCATGTCTGATTTCCATGAATTTACCTCCTAGAAAGACAGAAGAAAAGCTGTTGAAACTTATCTAAAGACAGATCTGTCAAGGTAAAATCTAGAGTAGATATATGAACAATTCAAATGGGTACAATGAACTCTTTGTGAACTCCTAAATCTCACTGCACACTTCTTTTGGATTAGAGCACCACCTTCTGTTCCATCTCAACCCATCTCAGTTAATTCAGGCCTTTCATTTGCCTGTATGACAAAGCTAACTGTTATTTATCCTAAGCATTTATTTTTTCAACTCTACAACTATCTCAATTATTAGAAGTCAATGACTCAACTCCACATTTGTTGAAGTCATCATCTCTGTCTTCCTACTGACCTTTTTCATAAGAAAGAAGATATCTGAAACCATTTATGCTGACTGTATCTTTCCCACCCGCCATTGCTTCTCCCAGCTCATCCTGTTCTGTTGCACATACTCAGGTATGTTACTCAATTAGGTTTTTAGCAATAACAGTAAGTAAATATTTGCAACATAAATGGGGTACATAGCATCTGTTCTCTTACTAGTAAGAACAGTTAAACATGCAATCCACAAATATCTTACCAAAATCTATGAAATAATCCATCAGCTATACTGTAAAACATGACAGATTAAGCTATGTTTGCTACAAAGATACAGCACCAAATAACTGGCATGTAATACAAAATATTTTTAGGTAAATAGGCAAGCTGAAACCTTCAACCACAGAAACAAACCAACAGAACCAAAGCTTTTGGTTGAAGTCAATTCACAAACCTGTAGATATTCAATCTTTCTTCTTTTCCAGCACTTACATTTATAAGAACAGAGAGGACCACAGCACAACCTCAATGCTAAATGATCAGGTATACCTTACTTCCCCATGGAACCAGGATAACAAACAGATAAAAGCCTCAATTGTCAAAAGCTAGAGACGAGTTACATGTTGCCAGAATAGAACCATTTTAGTACCAAAGGTACAAAATCATTAGCAAGAGAAACAATACAGTGATGTATATCAGGCAATTCTTTAGAAACAGCGCTAACTACAAAAAGAAATGCCAAAATGAGAACGAAAATAGCTTAAGTCATCCCTAAAGGTGACTGCAGATAAATAGAACATTGTTCTTTCCCAAATAGGAGTGTTATGCCAGCACTGTAGGTCTAGATCACAGGAAAACAGCCAGTGGAAAACAGGCACTGAAAATATCTGAAACCTTAAAACAAACAAATAAAAATACCACTTTTTTTTTTTTTTAACCTGTTTTATGTTTGCTAGAATGGCAGTAAGAGCCTCTACAGCCTAGTCCATTGCATACTCATTGAGACATCACTCAGGTTCAAAGCCCTTCCACACATAAAAACTGCAATATTTCAAGTAATTGTAAACAAATGTCAGTCTTTTTACAGAGGTAGAAGCAAGGGCAACACTTTTACAGATATCAGACCTTGTAAGTTTTTCTCCACATTTTTTATTCCCCTCATCCAAACTCTCGGTCATTCTGACAACATGGACATTACCTTTAGCACGTCATGCATTTCTCTTCTCAACTGGCCAAGGTCTTGAAGTAAATCATCTACTTGTTTCACTGCTTTCTCAATTGAGCTGCAATTTTGGAAGGAGCTTTCAGAAGTGGGGAATGAGTCTGTACGCGTAGCAGTGTGCCTGATGGGAGAAACACCCTCGATTAAAAGTCTCATGGCTCCTCTCGTGGCCCAAGAAACGAGCCAACTTTGAAACTGAGCATGAATTTAAAGTGCCACAATACCAAACCTTTATATAAAATGGAATTAGCTTTTTCACCTGAGGTTAAAGACAGGTTATTGAGTTTTTTTCTGTTTACCACCACTTAACACCTTGAGCTGTATCCTTGTATTTTGAATAGTGAAACTACATCTAAAATTTTGATCTAACAGAGCAATATTTAAACTCTGGATACCTTTCCATTTAAAGCAATTAATATTTTTGTCTATACTATCATAAATAAGACAGCATCCATGTAGCTGTTTCTCATTATATTAGTGAAATTGTGACATCAAATTATTGCCTGGAGAAAATGTTTCAGATTGGATGGCTAAGAACATTTCCTCACCCACTCTAAAACTTAGAAATTGTTAGGCTGGTGTTGCTTCTTCCCAACAAAATGTTCCCATAAGCAGGCAGCTTGGAGTCTCACTGTCAAGGGCAATTCCACTTTAACACAATGCCTGTATAGGTGACTTGTGACACTACTCCACAAGCTGCTGCAATAGAAGAAACACACTCAGAAGTTAGAAAAGGACTCCAAGTGACACCTGCTGACCTCTGAGAAATGTGATATGAACTAGCCTTAGCAACAACCTTTCATCTACCTTCAGGAAGACAGAAATGCAAAAGTAGCACAGAAGTACCAGTGCTCCAGGGCTTTACTTCAAGCACAGCTTTGTCAGACTCTAGGACCATGCCAATGACTATTACACCGTCAATATCTAATATACCTTTCTCAATTTTACTAAAACAAACAAAAGATCTTCCTCAATTTTGGACTGTTAGGTCTATTTACCTGTCTCTCTCAGAATGCCAGCTCATTTTATTACTGTTTAATGCTGCCCTCTTAGAAGACTCAGTTTGCCTCAGTGGCATTTCTTGAGAATTCAGAATAAGTTCAAGAAGTCTCCCTTCACCTAAGGGAAAAAATAAAGTTAAGTTTGTTGAATATATTTCATACTTCCTTTTCCTTCCCAGGTATCTCACTATTATACAATATTCACCAAGGATAGTAAAAATATTTTTTAGATTTTAAAATACAGCTAAGACAAGTCACATAAAATCACTCTCACTATCTTACTATGACTGCTTTACATTAGCAGAATCAGAAAACAGATGAATGAAACTGTGATGGCAATTAACTGAGTCACAGAGAAATGTTCTCTCCATTATGTCATGGAGTTGTTCTTCCTTTGTCTCATTTCATTTAATCCTGGACCCAGGGAACAACAGGAATATGGGACAACTTGGTAAAGAAAGAGATAGAAGCAGCAACCAGAGAAGAATCTGATGAAGACACAAACAGGCGTTTTGTCCATGATAGAGTACAATGTCTGGATCTTTTAAATGCTCTTCTGCAATCTTAGATCCTCAAGCAATTCTAAACACAACCAGCTAAAAAAGATGCTTCATTTTTTTTATTAAATCTTCAGATTGAGTTTCATGTCACTAAACTGATCAAAAGCAGAAATGGAAAATTACTTCCTTTGCTTTACACAAGCTATTTTCGTTACAATGGCCTGGAGACCCTAAGAACACATGTTTTTGTGGAAAAAAAAATAATTCAACCAATGATAATGACTAAGTTATTGAGTAGATTCCAAGTTTTTCATTATTCTATATAATCTTCCTTAAACTTGACAATGAAAGATCATTCAATTTTTCATCTGAGAAAACATTTCAGGGAGCAATCATGTTGGGAGGCACTATCAGTTAGATCAGTACTGTCATTAAGTCTTTAGTTAATTAAGAGTGACTTATCCACAAATTTAATCCTTCCCAAACATACTTCCAAATATTCTGAATATATGTATTTAAGTGTCAGCAACCCAACAGCTCAGAACAGAAGAGGACCACACAAAGTAATCCCCAGGCCATCCTATCCACACCAGTGGAGGGCAGAAGTGTCTTACTCACGATACCTTCACTTGTAGATTTGGGAATATTTTCCTTTTCTGTTACAGGATTTTCTTTCTTTGAGATTTTCACATTTTTTGATACAGGTTCTGGAGCACATCTCCGAGGAACTGGTGTCTTTAGAGGAGATTTTTGTGTATGAATGCCACAACTTTGAAATTGGCTTGAATATGCTTCAGGGAAAAAAACAACACATTATTTAAATGTTAACAATTTTCTTCATAGAAAAACAAATCTAGAAAAAAAAAACCTATGCCAACATTATGAATTTTGCACAAAAATTCAGAACATTACAGAACTAGTTAGAAAAGTAAACAGGAAGGAAGTTTCATACTTACAAGTGCTTGTATAAAGGGATCAAAAAAACCCCCAACCATAATATGAACTAGTTCTTTCAGGGTAAGTCTAGACCTCTCTTGGTACAGACTAAGCAGTTCGTAAACACCAATTTCTCACTTTAATTTAAACGGGAACATTTTCAGAGTAAGTGGTATATGTTATAGAGTATATTAGGCAATGAAATCAGTTATACAGAAGAAATGTTAAATACTCATTTACTGATGTGATTTTTACAATCCAATATTAATGGAAACAAAACTAATGAAAAACTAACACTGGAAGTAAGATATTAAGAATTTCTCTTCACCTTGGGCAGGTGGGCCACTAGTAGGAAATAAACCCCTCTGACATGAAGACACTTGGTTAGTGAGGAATTGTTCTTCTGGCTTCTCAGACTGTTTCTTCACGAGACTGGAGGAAGGTACATGAATTTGCTGTAGGCCCCCCGTGTTGACTGCAGAGCTAATGAGATGAGACTAAGAGACAAAATTACAAAGAGACTAAGAGACAAAATTACAAAGTATTTCTGATATATGAGTTAGTTTCCCAAGAAAAACTCTGAACGTGAATAGCTGTCATGTAATCATATTAACTGGATTTTGACATGTTATATGAGAGAAAAGTAATTTACAACAACCTCAGAACACAGATGTGCTTGGACATTATTCTACCTTTCAAAAAAAGCATGGAAGACTCTCCAAAGAAACAATTTATAAAACTCTTCTTAGATATTTAGTCTGATTGGGTACCACTTAATTGATAGTTTATTCAGTTAACAAAGGTCTAAACAATTTCTCAGTGGCAATGAGAACATTTCAAAATTTTTGCATCTACTTTCCACAGACACAAAAATTATGGCTGGGAGGGGAGCAGATTATCTGGGACAGAATCAGAAATAAAACTTTTCCCAGACAGCTCTAAGCTCATGTGCTGGCCACTGGATCTTCCTTTCTTTCTAATACTAAGATATAATCCAAATTATTATAACACTAACACTGAGATATAGAAGAAATTACTAAGCCAAAGCTTCTGCACTGTTACTTAGATACCTGAATATTCATTTGTTGCTCCTGTAACTTTTCCAAATGCTGAATCCGTTGCACCATGAAAGCATTCATTTGTTTTTCAAGCTCACTGACTCTTTCATGACAGTGGGGCTTCTCATGTTGAGTCTTCACAGTTGTTTGCTGTTCAGCCACACGCTGCAGTTGTCTGTCTGTCTCCTGTAGTTTATGAAGTAACGCTGAAACTGAATTGACTTTTGCTTCCAAATCATTTTGAACCTGCAAGAGAGGCGCAAAAAAACAAAGGAGGGAAGGGAAGGGAAAAAACCTTACTGCAAAAGAGGTGCAAGCATTAAGAGAACAAAACATCCTTCCCATCATCATGTAATTATTTGCTTCCCAAAAGACCCAAATAAAATACTAGTTAGCCCTAACGTTTGGAGGTTTAGCAATACTTCTAAAAGATAAACCAAATGGTCTCTGTTCATTTGCCCATTTAGCCAACTCCAAGTTAGTTCTCCCTGGTACACTGGTCAGTAAGTCTGAGATGACTAATGCAAAGAAAACAACAAGCGGACACATTTGGTCTCTTTGGCTCTACTACAAACAATTTCAGGCTTGCTTAGAACATCCCCTGTTTTAAGGGGACAAAGAACTAATATTACTAATATTTTGCACCTGGGACAAGGCAACCCTGGACACACACAGCCTGGGGAAGGACAGGCTGGAGAGCAGCCCTGAGAGAGGGACCTGGGGGTTCTGGTCATTGGCAAGTTGAACATGAGCCAACAGTGTGTCCTGGCAGCCAAGAGGGACACCCGTGTCCTGGGTGCACCCAGCACTGCACTGCAAGCCGGGCGAGCGAGGGGATCGTCCCGCTCTGCTCTGCACTGGGGCGGCCTCACCTCCAGCACTGGGGGCAGTTTGGGCACCACAGGAGAAAAAGGACCTAAAGCTGCTGGAGAGTGTCCAGAGGAGGCCACAAAATTGGTGAAGGGTTTAGAGGGGAAGCCATGTAAGGACAGGCTGAAGTCACTTGGATTGTTCAGCCTGGAGAAGAGGAGGCTGAGAGGAGATCTCATCATAGTCTAGAACTTCCTGCCAAGGGGAAGAGGAGGGGCAGGCGCTGAGCTCTTCTCTCCGGTCACCAATGCCAGGAGCAGAGGAAATGGCAGGAAGATGTGGCAGGGGAGGGTGAGGTTGGCCATGAGGAAAAGGTTCTTGAGGCAGAGGGTGGTGGAGCACTGGAACAGGCTCCCCAGGGAGGTGCTCATGGCACCAAGCCTGACAAGATTCCAGCAGCATTTGGCCAAGGCCCTCAGACACATGGTCTGAATGTTGGGATTGTCCTGTGCAGGGACAGGAGTTAGACTCGATGATCCTTGTGGGTCCTTCCAACTCACAACATTCTATGATTACCACAAGCTACTTACTCACTTTAAGAAGTGGAGCTGTAGTAGCAATTGCTGCAGCAGTTGCTGCTGCAATGGTTGTTGCAGAATCAGCTTCCCTGTGTGCTGACCTGCTGTCAGGACGAACACTCTCCTTTTTTTCTGTGGAGGCATTTCCTAAGAGCTGTACCTTCACTTCCCTAAGTACAGGAGTATTTTGAGTTCTATAAAAATAAACAAGTCCCTGTAAATGGCATTGTTTTCTCCATATCCCCTCCAAGCAAATGATTTCCCACATGTAGCATTAATACCACTATTTATATAAGCATTTCTCCTTGAAGCTCTTGATACTTAAGAAACAATTTTATTCTCATCTTTTAGCATGACATGAGAAATTTCTCAGGATTCTGTTACAGATTCTAATATAAAAGGCATTTTCCTGTGATGATTGCAACCACAACAAAGAATATGTTTACAAGCTGTATTTTGCAAAGTTCAATGTACTAGTAGCAAAGTCCAACTAAATTTCTGATCTTCAAGATTTCCAGCCCATGGATAAACACTATGTGTCTTTATCTGTCTTTAAAAATACTACATGTTTTGGCATGAAATAAACTATCTATCAGAGCAGATCTTACCTGACTCTTTTATCATCAAATCATTAACAGTCTAAAAGCATTACCAAAAATATATAAAATAAATAAGATTCACCAGTGAGCTCTGAATGATAAAATAAACTGAAAACATCTTCATAGACAGAAAAAGAATACTAACAGAGAACAACAAAGAACACTTTTTCCTTACCAGCTACGCATTTTGGCAGAAACTGAAGCAGCAATATAGTAGTATAACATGTACAGAAACAGAACAGCTGAGACACTAACAACAACATATACTTACTTTTGCTTTAACACTGCTCTCAAAGCCTCTTTCTGACCAGTAGCATATTGAGAAATAAAAACATAATCTGTGGGGAAGGACACAAAATAAACTTTGCTGGGTTAACTGACACAAAACATCTACCAGGACATAGAGGTAGACACAAAGCATTATTTCAACAACTGTACAATTTTGCTGTGACGAATCTGTTGCCTGCACAAACCACATTACTCCCAACAGGCAACTGCATCCAAACAAGGTCCCCTTCCCAAATTCTCTTTTCAGAGGCATGAATAGTTCAATTAGCAAAAGAAATCCAAAATTTCTGGTGCACTGGTAGAAGTCCCTCTCAGTTAATCACAAGACCTACATAAGCTAGTGTCATGCCAGCAAGATTGATGTAAAATTTGCAAAACTGAAGAATGTAAATCACAATTATCCTCTTTTTATCAAAGAAACTCTTTAATATTTTCTCTGAAAAATTTCTATGTCAAAGAAAAATATCTAAGACAAAATTAAAACTCCCTCTTCCCCTAATTAATCAGTTTTGTTACAAAAACAAGGGCTGTAGCAGTACATCAGTGTGCCTTACCTTCAGGACTTCTGTTATCGACCAGTAGCAGTGAAGGATCTTCTGGTACTGCAGCTTCTCTAGGATAATCCTTCAGAACAAGAAGAGCAGAAAAGTGTATGTCAAAGTCTCTGGTATCAGTAGCCAAAACTTTAGAAAGAGATGGAATTGCTGAATACATAAATGGAAGCATCTCCACACACTAACACAAGGGCCTGGAACAAAACGTGTTAAGACTTCTACCACAGAATCATCTGGACTTTGCAGTCAAGAACTCTCACGACATTTTAGGGACAAAAAAAATAGAAACACAATTCAAAGTAAAAGTAAGTATTCTAAGTGCTGATTAAGTGTATTCTCCTCATTTATGGCCAAAGAAGCAGTAGGGAAACTACACATGTTTAAATTTATACAAGTTACTAATCTGAAACAATTCAGGATTGGCCATAGACACAGAATTTAGCACACCTGACACTGAAGAACTGAAGGGACAGAGATGAATTTTCTCTAAGTGCAATCCATGAATAATCAAAGTCTGTGAGGAGTCATAGAACACAAGTTAGGAATGTAAAAATCTCTTATTTAACTTTATTTGATGGTGGAGCACGCCATCATTTTGAGACTTTTGTTCAGCTCACTAGGTGTGCTTTGAGCCATGCAGAGACCTTGGTGCAATCCTTTCACTGCACAGGTTCATTTTATCCTCATGCATACTAATTACAGGATGGATGTTCTAGAGACAAGTCTCCACTGTATGTAAGATACAACAAACAAATCACAAAGAAATAAACATTTCAATTGTAAGTATTAAAACATTCCATATAAATTGATGTCCATTTCATTACCTAAGACACAAAGAGAAAAAAAAATAATCTACAAAACATTTTCAGTTTTTCTAACAAATATTATGCTCTATGTAACTACCTTTCCAAAGGAGAAATTACACTAAAATTTAAAACCATACCTTGGTATTTACTATGCAACAGGTAAACAAAGCCAACTGCAGCATTAATATCCCATTAACGTGAAGGGGAAAGCAGCTGCCCAGTTACTGTGCAGAAGCTGAGCCAAAGATTTGCTCTGCTTTTCCAGAAGCTACAATTTTTTGAGAAAAACACTGTTCTCTCAGTCTGGGGTTGCAAGAAGCAACAGTAACTTTTCTTACCATTTGTGATAAAAACATGGGCTCTGTAGAATTTTCTACTGAAAGCAGATCTTCTGGATGTCCTTTACTACTCCAGACTCCTAAAATAAAAGCAGTTTTATTGTGGTCATAATGATTTTCTAGGCATTTTCACTGTACCTTGACTCACCCAAATCTCAGCCTTTCCTCTGCCTGTATCTTTGACTATTGAAATACAATGACTTTTACAACAAAAAGGACCACAAACACCAAGCTGAAGCTTACAAATGTTAACGAATCCTGTGAGCCTGGATTATAAACTTGTTTTACAACATTTGAAAAACACAGCATTAAAAAAAAAATCAACAGTCTAGCTCAAATTCAAGTTTAAAGGCCACAGGAATATTGAAAGCTACTTGTCTAGAGAGACAATTGTAATTATACAACAAAGCATCTTACAGAAGAAGGACACTGAGGACAGTACACATTTTAGTTGTGTCAGAGACACTGATATACATTTTAAAGAAAAAAAATGAATATTCTGTTTGACTAGAGAAAGAGCACAGATTGGGTCAGTTTTGAATTTGAAGAGTACATGGTACATCCCTACAGTCTAATTCTAGTAAACACACACAAAATTATTTACTTAATACTACTACAAAATAGGGTTTTTTTAAAAGTTACAGAAAAGGATGCCATTTCTTTTTTTCATTTTGTTTACTCATCTGTGTGAGCTTCGTTGGCACAGGCAGTTGTCCTGCAGATGTTGTTTGTGTAGAGCAAGTGGGGTTTAGGAAGAGTAAAGTTTGTTTGTTTGCTTTCCAAGACTACAAGGAAAGAAAAATAATTTTGACAAGTAAAATTTAAAGTTATGGTAGTTAGCAGGAAAATCTGGCTTTTCCTAAAAGTTTTTTGAATAATTTTTTAACTGATCAGCAATCAAACTCATATTGTCTGTAAAACCTGCAAAAACTCTGCAAATAAAAAACACTAAATTACTTTCTCAGAATGCAAGCTTGTCCAGCCACAGCTCAAACATCTACTAGCTCAAGCTCTTCAGAAAAAAATCACCTTTAAAAAGAAGTGTTTAAAATACTTTTGATCTCTCTTCTAGTAGAAAACCACAAAATAATTCACAAAATTCCATGAAAACACAAAGGAAGTGCAAATATTGGGACTACTCAGAGCTGTCTGCTGGCAAGAGCAATATTCTACTAGGCACAGATCTGCCTGCTGACTACACTTTGGGCATAAAATTGAAGAGATGCATACGGTGTCTAAAAAGATGAGCTACAACTGCATTAAAAACTGGGACAGACTGGAAAGGCATCAATTTTGTTAACTTTCTTCTTTAGCTTTTCCCATTAACTTTCTTCTTCTACACTGTTTCATCCTCTGACGCTCCCTAAAACCTTCCTGGCCAGTGTATTTGTGAAATATCATTATGAGAGTCATGATTTTTCTGATGAAGATAACTGCCTAATTTAATTGGACTAGGAATCTGGAGTTAAGAATGGAGTTCAGAGAGGCTCTGACTGACCACCTTACCCTGCACAACCTGCCTTTCATGTGCAAAAAAAAAAAAGTCTGAGGAAAAATAAACAAAAACAAACAAAGAAACAAACACAGCTTTTGAAAAAGCGCTGAAAAAATGCTGACACGTGCGGTGTGTCACAAAAATTATTTCCTCGGTTATAAAACTAGTACAGGACTGAAAACACCCCAGTGATGTGACCGCAAACCGAAGCTGAACACCCACCCACGGTAAATCACATACCTAGTGCCGCGCTGCCGGGCGTGCCGTGGGTTACTCCATCGCAGGGAGCCCCGGTCGCTAACCGGGCTGGAGGAATGCGGGATGTTCCGTCTCCAACCAAAGCCGCATCAGCTGCCGGGCGGGGAGAAACCGCTTCACGCAGCTTCTTGACAGCGATCTTCACTTTTGTCGCAGGGCCACCAGCTCCTGTCACAGCTCCCACGGGTTTCTCCCTGCGGACACCGGTGGAGTGAATGAGCACGTCCCCCGCCGTCAGACTGCTCAGGGAGTCCCGGCTCAGGCTGCAGTCGCTTTCCGCGTCCATGCGGAGCTCACGGCGCAGCTCTGGAGGGGAGGCCCAAAGCTACACCCTGGCAAAGAGGCCGCGGCTACGGGCCGTCGCGCAGGGAAGGCGGCCTGAAGGCTCCGGGGAACGGTTTCTCCCCCGCCTCCCCGGCGGCCTGATCCACAGAGAGCCCCACAGAGAGAGAGCCCTGCCGCGGCCCGCCCTGCTCCGCGCCCACCGCCCGCACCGGAAGCACCCGCTGCCATGGCAACGGCTCCCGCCTGCTCGCGGTCCGCTCCTTAATAATGTCCGGAAGGAAACGGCGCCCGAGCCCCGCCCACTTCCGGTAGGGCAGCGCGGGGCCCGGTAAGAGCGCTGCGCCCCGGGGAGGAGAGTAAAGCTGCCGGTAAGTTCGTGTTCGCTGATTCGCCCCGTGGTGAATCGGCGGGACCGGTGGGTCTGGCTGCTGCCCCTTCCCGCGAGGTCCGGCCTCGCGGCGGTGCGGTGAGTGCGCGCGGGCGGCGCTGCTGCTGCTGCTCCTCCTGAGGGGCCCGCGGCGGGAAGGCGGGAGGGACCGGCCGGGCCGTACCTCGCCGTGTTCCGCCGCCTCCCGGCCGGCCCTTCCCCCGTCAGCTACCGCGCGGCGAGGGCGGCAGCCCGGGGCCGGCCGCTCAGGTGCGGCCGTTGCCGAGAGAGGCGGGGCGGGCGGCGCTGCGCCGCGCTGTGCCCCATGGGGAGGCAGGGCCGGGGGGACGGGAAAGGCCTCATGGCTGAAGGGAAACCGGCCCTTTCCCGGGCATTTTCCCGGTGCCGGGGCGGCCTGTCCTCCGCTCGGGTGGAGGGGAGGGGCCGCGTCCTTGTACCCGCACCGGCCTGGCGGGCGATGGGCTTGGTGGGCTGGGGCTTGGCTTAGGAAGTGTCTCCATAGGTAAGGGACGCAAGGTGCCCTTGAGAGCAAGAACTGAAGGATATTAAAAAAAAAAAGAAGGAAAAAAAAAAAAAAAAGCTAAAACCAACCAAAAAACTACCCAGCTGAAATCGAGGTGAAATTGTTTTCCAGCTTCGGGTTTGATCTTACTAGGTCACAAGTATCAGCCAGGCCTAATCTAACTTAAATAGGAGACCACTTAGGAAAAATATGTGTTTTCTCTCAGGACAGAACCCCTTGCGTGTGTTCAGCCTGTTCAAACAGGCTCTCGGGGTGGCTGGTTTCAGACTTACTTGCCTTTGGTGTTAAGACCTTTTCTGCCATTGACTATTTTTCTTCAGAGCAGTGTCCAGCCCACAGCCATGAAATCATCAATTCCAATAACCTCTGCACTGAGGACATCTTATCCAGCCACCGTCTGACCAGTCCCTGTCTCATCTCACCGCCTGCCTCTGAAGGCTGCCCACAGTGTGTGGAGTAAGGAGAAAACCTTTGAGCACCCACACTGCCAGCACCTTTTGCTGAAGGAGAGGGGCTGAGCACCGCTGTCCTGCTGGGCTGGTGTGGGATGGAGGGTTGCCCAGGCACACAGCACTGGAAGCTCTGTGTTAAACTGCCTGTTGCCCTGACTTTCATGTGATTAGTTTAGCACCCCACTGGTTTCATAGGTATTTGTAGTCTGATTAACATCAGTAAAAGAGCTTTTTAAATCAATGAGCTTTTTTAATCTGATGTCAATCAAGTTCTAGCCTAGTAATTCCCAACTATAAAAAACCCACTTTCTTCACAAACTGTGGGTGCTTTATCTTGACACATTTTTATTGAATTGATATTTTTATTCTTCTTTCTTTATTTTGCACACATGCAGGCACAGTTGCGTGGTGTTCTGTGTATACAACTGGAAGTGAAGGTTTAAAAAAAAAATTGCAGCCTGTTATGTATAGAGTAGGTTGTACCTACACCTAATTCAGATTGTTAATCAGGGTAACAAGTGTGATGGACTTATGGTGTCCCTCCACAGACCCCTCCCACAACAAAATGTAGCTCCTTGCAAAAAGGTTGGAAAAAAACCCAACCCAAAACACAGGGCTTGTTTGGTTTCCATGGGAAGGGATACTGTTGATTACATCAGTGGAAAGAAAACCTTCCTCTCTGTAGCTTACAGTGCATGTTTCACCTGTAAGAGCTCCAGGTTGTTAAATGGAGGTGGGATTTTCAGCCGCCCAGCAGTACAGGAATCATAATTATAATAAAAAGCTCTGTTCCAGTTATTAGTGCTTAGGAGCTCTGTTCATGTGCCCTGTGCTCCCAAAGGTCTGGAGGTACAGCTGGGGAAGCTGTATTCCTCCACATAAGAAGTTTGAGAAGAGTTCTGACCTCTAGTTCTGGCTTCTGTTCTTCCTGCTTAAAGTGCAGTGCTGAATTTCCAGATCACATTTAGCTCAGAGGAAAGTAACCCAGGCTGTGTAGGCTTAAACCTGGAAGCATGCTGGAGTTGTTTGAGCAGCTATGTAAGAAGCTGTGTGGTGTGTTAGTTGAAGTGCCAAACCCCGTAATAGCCTCTTTCGTTAGTGTTTTTTGTTTGTTTCACAGGCTGGAGGGAAAGGGGACAAACAACAGGAAAACTTGAAATGATACATTGAACACATTTTAAGAATTAACCAGATATGCACATTTCTGGGAACATTCAGGTAGTGCATTTCTAGATGTTAAGGCAACTGCCTGTAATTTATAGCTACTGAAGAGCAGAGCCATGTAATTTCACTGCCTGCTGGGTGGAAAATGTAAAATACCTGTAGAGGGACAAGTGCTTCAGACACTTAAAATCAGATAGTGCCATTGTGCTGATGTAAATCAGAGCTATTTCCCAAGTGCAAGTGTAAAAGCTTTGCAGAACTGTAGTTCAGTAAATCTGTAATTTTAAGCTTGCCAAACGAGTCCCAGGAGAACAAAAGATCAGGTTTGTTATAAATAAGCATAAGGAAGCAATACTGAGTGTGAGAAAACAGCACTGACAGCTGAAGCTTTTAGCTTTCTGTGCTTGGGAGAGGACAAAAGTCCTTCCTGTTCTCTGTGGTTTTTAACTGTTTAATAGTTTATTTAAGCTAACAGCATAGAATTGTCACTGATTTTTCTTCTCACAGGCTGAGACATGAGAGAGGAGTTGCTCTCCGTTTTCAGTGGTTGTTGTCCCAGACGACAGTCGGGTCCACCTCTCCTAGAACAAGTCAGAGGTTTACATTCACCTGAGTAACGCCTTGTTTCTTCTGAGCAACCACATCTCGTAGGTTCTCCTTAAGAGTAACCTGTGTGACCCATCTACAGTTCCAATCCCTGAATTAACTTCCTGTGTAGTGGTAACATGTAACGTTAAGAGTCCGATGTTACAGTCACTCTGCTCCCGGGAGGGGGTGTAGGGAGATGCATCCCTGTGAGAGCTCCATTTTTAGTTGCCTCGTTTTCTTTCAGTTGTAGAAATAATTATTAATGTCTCTTTGTTCTTGTTCAGAGGGCTTCCTTACCCTCTCTCCGTTCCCCCTGCTGAGACACTGGAATAGTTTAAACTTTCTAAAATATGAATGTTTTGCTCATAATTTGGCAAAGCTTCATACAAGATTAATTATAAGGAGCCCTTGCTAAAGGGCTAAATGAACTTCTTTCACAAAGGGGTTACACTTCAGTGCTAATTTTTCTTCCACAAGTGGATGTGAATTAAACTGAAGGATCTTGTTGTAGTCAATGTGTAACGTTAGCCTGCATAATCACCTGTGCTGGGGATTAGATAATATGTAAATTAAGGGAAAAGGAAGATGAGCTTTCAGTGTTCTTCTAGGAAACCTCCAGGGATACTTTCCAGCCTTAACTTGTTTACCATGTTGGATTAGGAATGTGAGGATGCTTGCTTAAATTCTTGGATCTGTGGTTGTTCATTCTTCTCTTTTTCTTTGTCTGCTTCACTTCCTTTAAGTCCATTCTCATTCTTTTCTGTCTTCTTGCATTTAATTCACTATATTCAATGACCAGAACATTTGCTCTAGTTAAAATGTTTGGTGAGAATGCAGCTACACAGAAACCAGGCATCTGCTTCTCTGATGCAAGCTGGCTTATGCTGCATCTATTCAGAGTGGCTACCATTTCATGCTCGCCTTTTTTCCTTACTGTTTTTACAGATGACATCTGAAGTCACTGAAATTGTAAAGCTAGAGAAAGTTATTGCTTGCTTCTCCCCCCCTGCTCCTGCCCTAGTTTTACTTTATGAGTTTGAAAACATTTATAAAGTGTTTTTTTTTTTTTTTTTAAATCACTTTAACTATTTGAAAAGCTTAAAAAGTGTTTAAAGGACAGCAGTTAAGAGGTGGATCTTGGAAAGTTTCATACCTGGATTTATCTTGGATGTTCTTTTAGCTGAATATATTTCAAATAGGTAACTTGCAAGTAGATGGCTTGAAAGTTTGCTAACAGATTTGCATTTAAACACACTTCAAGGATGTGTAAAATTTCAATCTGTTGTAAAAAGTTGCAGCTCATATGTATGCTTTTTGTGTGAAACTCTGCTTTTATCTTCAGAACAGGCGAGTGAATCGCAGGTGGTAGAATATGGCTGGACAAATATCGGAATCTGATCAGATCAAGCAGGTAAGACACTGCATTTGTGAGTGGTGACTTTGAAGATCATATATTACTTAGTCATGTAGAGTAAAAGGTGTGGGGCATGGAGAAGGAGAAGAGGTTTAGGTTATCTGAGTTAAGACTAGTTTTGTAGCAAACAAAATTTAAATGTTTGACCGTTGACAGACACAGGATAGTATCTGATTTGAGCACTAGCAGCGTTTGGTGCTGAAATCTTCTGACTGATAGTAAATGTTTGTACTGACTTGTCCTTTCAATGTCAGTGTCACTAGGTGGCCCATGCAACTGTGTGTAAGAAATTAATGTAGGCTTTTTTTTTTTTTAATACTTGTCTGTTCAATTTTTATTTATAGTTCAAGGAGTTTCTTGGAACATACAATAAACTTACAGAAAACTGCTTCTTCGATTGCATAAAGGATTTCACTAGCAGAGAGGTTAAACCAGAAGAGGTAGGTAAAGGTTTCCCGTGCTTTTAATGATCCTTTGTTGGCATTGTTGTGTAGCATTCACATTTCAGCAGAAACTTTAAAGTTTGGATTTTGCCACAAACTAAAAAAGCTAGTTAGCAGTATAGGTGTCTGGCAAGTAGCTTCCAAGTGAGACAGGAAGCGAGTTAGTGGAAGGAAAGGAAATTGCTTGTCTGTAGTTTTTCTTCTGCAAGTATATCCAAAGGTGATGGCAAATACTTTTTTACACCCTAACAGTCTGTTTACAAAAAGAAACCAACCAACTCAAGCCAAGTGCTTTAGATGTGTTAGATTAGCAGCTACAGACAAGCTATGGGCTAGGACCTCTTGAGGTTTTGCCACTGTCTTCTTTTCACTACATACACACAGAGAAAATCCCAATCTCGCTGTGAGTATTGGCTGCTTATTGCAATTCTGTGTATTTCATTCTCTGAGTTATGAGTGGAGGTTCTTATGCCTCACCTTCTGATGGGTGGTGTCTTTATGGACATGGAAGTTGCCCATCTACAACCATCAACCTTCATTCTTTGAAGGTAGAATCCTACTGAAATACTTGTTTACCTGTCCATGTTCCCTGCATTGTAGTGAGTCATAGAAACACAGGCCTCTCAAGCTCTGTCTGTTAAATCCACTTTTCTGCATTTCAGGGAGCTCCATCACATAGTCATCTGCAAAAAAGCTCTCAATAAGAATAGTTGCATGTTTTTTTGCCTATCCTCTCCTGTGGAGAGGCTGTTTCAGAATCTCATAATTTTGTTGGTTAAAAGTCTAATAACCTTTGCTTGACTTGGCTGGCAGGGGAAAAAAAACCTGAAGTTTCAAACTGTCCATTGTTTTTGAGCATTTTCTACCTCCTTGGAGTTTAGCTCCTCAGTACAGGCAAAAAATCATGTCTCCTTTCAGCTTCATGTCTTGTGCTAAACAAAGCTCTCTTAGCTCTCAAGACAGGTTCCTTGCTTCCTTGATCTTTGCACCTGCTTTAGTGGACTTTTTATTGACTACAGGAGGTCAGAATTATTCTGGATAAAGTCTTATTACTGTCTTTTAGGAACTCATTTTGAATTGCATGAACGATCCAAGGAGTGTCAGTTAACAGAGCTGACAGAATTGTTAGTGGTACAACCTCTTTACCTTCCTGGGATGGTATTTGATTTCCAGTAGAGAATTATACTTTTCTTCTGTTTCCTAAAGTGTTACTAGATTTTTTTTATTATTATTTTTTTTTAATAACAGTTCATATAATCTTTCATTGAAGACCTGGGATCCAAAACTGAAGAATGCTCATTGGAGGGCAATTAAACTTAAATACTACACAGATCTAGAAAGTACTCTTAGATTCTGATCAGCTTTTGTTTTTGCTTCTGTGATCCACAAAGGGGCCATGTCTGGTAGTCCAGGAGCCATCTGGTAACTACGTATGCTAGGAAGAAACTTTCTCATGGGAAGTTTTGTCCATAATTATCCATCACAGGATTTTTTGCAGAGCATCTGGCTCTTGCCCCTCCTGGAAAGAGGACACTGGTCTAGATGGACCACTGGCCTGATCTTATGGAAATGTAAAGTTGTAGTTTCTTATTAAATAATTAAGATTAATACCTCCACAAATCTCCTTTGAGATTCTACACTTGAAAAAAACAGCTTCTGACCTCCTTACCTACAGCAAGTTTAGACTTCCCCAGGCACTGTATCACAAATACCAGGCTCTTGGGAGAAGTCACTTGGGGTAGTTCCAGAATTTGTTTCCTAGTCCGACTTTAACTCCTGCTGACCAGGTTTTGCTGTAGCTGATGCCAGGTCATGGAGAGAGAAGGGTGGGTGGTGTGTGTAGCTGGATGGGGCTTTTTTGCCTTGTTCATTTTAGCCTCTCTGCTTTTCACTTCCCTTTATACTGAGCAGAATCAAAGCAATTTCTGGTCTTTTAGTAATCATGCAAAGTGGTAGTCTTTCTATCTAAATTTCTTAATTGTTACAGTGATAGCAAGGTTTAGAACCATGATACAGAATATCCAATTGGTAGAACTGTTGCTCAGAAATAGATCTTTTTCTACACTTAAAAAACAAACAAACTTACTTTTAAATTTTAAAAATAATACCATGTATGGAATAGGCCCTGGTATTTCTTTCCCTGTCCATCTGACTGATAGAACTTCAGAGGGTACTTTGGTTGCTTTCATGAAGGTTAACCAAACAAGCACAAAGAAGACTGTTAGAGCTAATAAGAACAAGGTGAAAAAAAGGTTAAACTGAGATAGCATACAGTAGACCATATTTTGTTGACAAAAGTAGTATGTGTTTGTAAACAGAATTAAAAAAAAGAAGATACTAATTTAATAGATTTAGTACTTACTGCAAAATAAAATGCTTTATATACTTTAATTTCACAAGAAGAGCCCAAGGATGAAATGGTAATTTCTCCTAGATCTGAGATGTTTTCCATTAAGATTTTCATAGGAGAATGAATATTAAAAGGTGTTTCAGACATCCCTCAGAAACTGAACTTCACATCTTCCACTGCACAGAGGGGCTGTGTGCAATAAGCCCTCATCTTGAGGCTTAACACAGAGTACAAGTAGTAGTCAGCTAATCACTTATCCCTGTATATGGTTATATTCTGGGTCCTGTTTGGGGAAGTATTTTAATTACTATTTGAAGCCTTCTGTTTCCCTCTTCCTCTAGATGACCTGCACAGATCACTGCCTCCAGAAGTATTTAAAAATGACACAGAGGATCTCCATGAGATTCCAGGAGTACCACATTCAGCAGAATGAAGCTCTGGCAGCTAAAGCAGGACTGCTTGGCCAACCTCGTTAGCCAAGAGCACTCCGTTCAGACTTCACAAGCAGTGCCAATGTTCACTGGGCAAGAACACATTTGGGATTTCCTACTGTCAGGATGTATGTCCAGCAATTCAGAAGAGAGTTCTAGGTGCTGTTCAGACAGTGGAAACGCCGAAGGGTTAAACAAGAAGTTAGTCACGGTGGACTGGCAATGGTGTCTGTTCCTGAGCTCCTTTTGACGCTACAGTGGAGTAATATTGATACAAACTTTTCCAGGGCCCACAGACTGGTGTGTTTGGGTGGGAGGGTTATACTTCCTTTCTGCTAGCACTGGTTCAGATGGAAAAAAAAAAAGAGTAATATGGGAAATACACTTTTTAAAATTTAATTCAAGTAAAAAAAAAATGGGAAGTGTGCAGTTGTATGTATGTTCTTTCCAAAGAGGAATTTTTAGGACGCTGCTTGAGAGCAGTGTTTTGTTTGCTGCGGTCTCATTCCTCAGCCACTACAGAGTTCTGTTCATTCACTGCTGCTTTAAATTGCTAATAACAGAATTAGTGACTTTGTTTCAGCAGTTGGGGATTTGTGAATGTGTTATTTCTCTTAATTTGAGAAGAACTTCCTTTGAGCCGCCTTCACAGAGCCTCGTGATCATTCTGACTCTCCTGGAGTGCTGGATGGTGATGATGGCTGATGGAACATCGAGCCAAGGATGGTTCTAAATGGCAGATGACTGCTGTATCTCCTGAGTTCAGGTAGGCAGGGATGCCCTGCCAGCTTATCCCTAGGTTACATTTGCCTCATACTTCACCAGGTCATTTACAAGAGACACGAGTGTGTCATTAGCAGCACCTGTGCTGAAGGCAACACCTAGGCACTCCTTGTTTCCCTCAGGGAACCCCAGGGGTCCTACAAAAACCCAGCTTCTTTGCCTGATGCACTTAAGAGAATTGAGCTACCTGGCAGTTTTCTCCTTTAAATGTGTGAACACCAACAGAAAGTACAAGGTATGCACAAAGGTTTTTTTTCTGCTGGATGAGTAGAGAAGGAAGTGTGTGGAATGTAGCTGTTCTGATGGTGCGGATTTGATTTAGAAAAAGTCCTTTGAAAGGATCTTGATAGCTGAAATCCTGCAGTCAGATTGTCAGTACAGCTAACAGGCACGCTTTACTTCAGTTACAACTTATAAAATACCATGACAAAAGGAACTGAACATCAGGGTTACCGTACCGATTTTGAGATTTCAAGTTATAAAGACTGAAACAAAGCCATTTCACACCAGCTGCCAGGTTCTGTTGTTGGGTAGAAAGGCAACAATAAGGAACAGAAATGGCAGGGAGCCTCCTGTAACCTTCTCTGTTGCTTTTTATTCCCAGCAGCAGTTTGAAAGAATGATTTCCTGCGTGTTTTTTTCCTCTACTACTCAAACTCTCAGCTCTCCAGGCTGTGTGGTCTCCCTGACCGCAGTGCAGTACAGCTGCCGCTTGCGCTGGACACTGCTCTGCTTGTTGCCATTTGAAACTGCCCCAACTCTCCCCAGAAATTTGTTCATATGCCTTCCAAAGGTGGTGGAAACAAGTATGTTCCTACAGTCTCATCCACATGTGTTTTGTACTAGCCTTATCACACAGCTCCTTCCTACATAGCCCATGCCTGTTACCTTGGAGATGGCCAAGAGGTAACTCACAAACAGTAAAGGTTAAAAAAGAGTCCAGATAAGGCAGCAAGCCTCCAGTGCCCTGTTTTTTCAAAGGAAAAACAGGCCAATAATGTCTAGATTGTTTGCTGCAGTTAGGCCACAAATCCTTGGTTGGATTCAATGTTAAAGGTTTTTTCCAACCAAAATGATTCTATGATTCTATATTATGGACAATTAGAAATCATATATCCATAGTAAAGAGTTAAGATTTCCTTTAAAGCAATCTTTTTGTTAAACATTTGAAAGTAATGCATGATTGAAAGTATCCCATTTTCCAATATATTTTACAGTGCAAAGAGAACAGTTGCTGAGGAAAGTGACTAAAGAGTTCAAGTGATGGGACTGAAGGATGTGTGTGTCTTCTGGACAAAGCTCTATTGGTCTGAAGTGTGTGTGTGGGGGGGGTGTTAAAAAGAAAAAAAATCAGGGCTTTCCCTCATGTTTCAGTGTTTGGGGATTTGGAGGTAAGAAGATGTTAAATATTTGTTAAGACATTTACTGTACTAAAGGTTAAGCAAGTGTTAGAGAGACTTAGTTAATAAATTACTTACTTCCAAGTTCCCCAGTTTCCTTTTACTCCAGTTTTAAAGCTGTCTTAACCCACTGTTACCCAGGGAAAACATGTATTCTTAAACTCTGGTTGGATGTCACATCCTCCTGCCACTCCCCATGCCTGCTAAAATAGATGGGATGAAAAGTGTCACTGAAAGTATGAGCATCGTGTTGATAGCTGCTACCCTGATAGGAAGGGGGCTAGACAAAAGCTCCAACTTCCACAGGAACAGTGTGCTTGTAGTGACTGCAGTGTGTTAATTATGACTATTTCAAAGCTAACGAGAGTGGAAAATAAGTTGCAATGCTACTGCACAAAGATGCAGCTAAGGATGGGAGTCACTGACTCGCTCTTTGGGATAACCATTTTTTTTTTTTTTTCTGGCACTATTTAACTCAAAAAACAATGTTGTGGTCTTTCTAGATCTTTCAATCCAGGTGACTGATTGAAGAGAGATGATACAAGTATGTTTTAGCTTGGAAATAAAATGCATCCATGTATCTAAAGCATCCAGGTGGTGCAGAAAACAAGGGTGAGAACTTCCTTAAAAGGCTGACTTGCTTTGCTGAGCTTTGACTTCTCTTTGCTCTCTGGGTGAGTTAGCATGTCCTGATGGCTGGCTCAAATCATGTTATTTAGAAAAAAAGCACCCCCTAAGATTTTATTAATGGGATTTCTGGGTTGAGAATGATTTATGACACACAGTTTCAGTGCCTCTCACACGTGTTTTATCAGCTATTGGCATGTATTGCCAAAGTGTTGCAGCTCGTCTTTCCTCTTTGGAGCAAGATCTCCCAGGACCCAATTCTCAAAAATATTTAACTGCCAATGGAAGAATCGGTATTTCTACAGTGCCTGGGTGGATGTCTGCTGTGATGACTGGGAATGGCTGCAAAGACAGGACAGGCCACAGTGGAGTGGTCCAACCTCCATGACAGCTTTAATCTGGAGTGTTCTGCATCCCTGCTCTTGAATCGCTTCCAGTCTGCGTGGGATAATGAAATGCACAGCCAAAATCAGAATAGAAATTGCAGGGCTACGACCTGATTGGCATCACAGAGACATGGTGGGATGGCTGCCATGACTGGAGTGTTGGAATGGAAGGATCCAGGCTCTTCAGGAAAGACAGGCAGTGGAGAGGAGGAGGGGGTGTTGCCCTCTGTGTCAACAACCAGCTGGAGTGTATGGAGCTTCACCTGGAGACAGCTGAGGAGCTAACTGAGGCTCTATGGGTCAGGATTAAAGGGAAGGCAGGGAAAGGGGATGTTACAGTGGGGGTCTGCTACAGGCCACCATACCAGGAAGACCAAGCAGATGAGGCCCTCTATAGGCAGATGGGAGCAGCCTTATGTTCACAAGCCCTGGTCCTCGTGGGGGACTTCAACCACCCCGACATCTGTTGGAGGGACAACACAGCAGGGCACAGACAATCCAGGTGGTTCCTGGAATGCGTGGAGGACAACTTCCTTTTCCAGGTGGTCGAGGAACTGACAAGGAGGGGTGCCATGCTGGACCTTGTTCTCACCAACAAGGAGGGGTTGGTGTGGAACGTGAAGCTCTTGGGCAGTCTTGGCTGCAGCGACCATGAAATGTTGGAATTCGAGATCCTCAGGGCAGTGAAGAAGGTGCACTGGAAGCTCACCACCCTGGATTTCAGGAGAGCAGATTTTAACTGCTTCAGGGATCTGCTTGGTCAGGTACCGTGGGATGAAATTCAGATATATGCTAAGTAATATATCTGCCAGAAATCTGCCAGCTCTTTGTACCAATTGCAGAAGAGTCTAAATTCTCTTACAGCTCTTTTCTTTTTAACAGTTCTAACAGTGTTTGATCCCTTCATCTTCATTATTTTTGTACCTCCTAACTCTACTTGAAGCAACATACATAATTTTGAGAAAAACTGTAAAAGGTGAGAAGGCAGGAGAACAGCGTGAAGCCTGCCAAGAGAGTGCTTTATTTTTGATTGCTCTTGCAAACATGATACTTAATTCTTCTTAAAAAAAAAAAAAAAAATCCCAATTCAGTATAATCATAATGACTGTGTCCACAACAGCATAAACCTTGCCGCTCGTCCTGTTGTTGGGTGCCAATGAGAAGAGTCTGGCCCCGTCCTCTAGGCACTCTCCCTTTAGATATTGATGAAGACCAGATCCCCTCTGAGCTGTCTTTTCTCCAGGCTGAACAGGCCCAGCTCCCTCAGCCTTTCCTCATATGAAAGATGCTCCAGTCCTTTAATCATCTGTGTCGCCCTTCTCTGGACACGCTCCACGAGTTCCGTGTCCGTCCTGTACTGGGGAGCCCAGAACTGGACACAGCACTCCTGGTGGGGCCTCACCAGGGCTGAGTATAGGGGGAGGAGAACCTCCCTTGACCTGCTGGCAACACTCTTCCTAATACAACCCCAGATACCGTTGACCTTCCTGGCCACAGGAGCACACTGCTGGCTCAGATTTAACTTGTCGTCCACCGGGACTCCCAGGTCCTTCTCAGAAGGGCTGCTTCCCCGGAGGTCAGCCCCCAACCTGTACTGCTGCTTGGGGCTATTCCTTCTCATATGCAGGACCCTGCACTTTCCCTTGTTGAACTTTCTGAGGTTCCTCTCTGCCCATCTCTCCAGCCTGTCAAGGTCCCTCTGAATGGCAGCCATCCACCTTTTCTTGCAGGTTTAGTTTTCTGCCAGAATAGTGATGTCGGTTGTTCCTGGGGGTGTGTGGGTGGGTGTCAGTCTGTCTGATGAGCATGAGTGCAAGGTAACTAGGTGAAAAGAGTAAGGAAGGAAGCGAGTTCTCCACATCAAGGAGCAACCGTCTGTTGGAATGGGTTTCCACGTTTCATGGAGCCATCCCTTCAGTCCTCCGTGCAATGGAAGAGAGCTGCTCAGCAGAGAGGGACCTGGGGGTGATGGTCGACAGCAGCTGAGCATGTGCCAGCAGAGTGCCCAGGTGGCCAAGAAGGCCAAGGGCATCCTGGCCTGGATCGGCACTAGTGTGGCCAGCAGGACCAGGGAAGTTCTCTTCTCCCTGTACTGGGCACTGGTGAGGCCGCACCTCGAGCGCTGGGGTCAGTGTTGGGCCCCTCACTCCAGGAAGGACACTGAGGTGCTGGAGCGTGTCCAGAGAAGGGTGAGGAAGGAAAGAGCAGAGAAAAGGGAGAAGAGTAAATGGAGAAAGAAAGGAAGGAGAGAGGAGAGCAGGCAAGAGGAGAGCAGGCAAGAGGGGAGGAGAGGACGAGCACTGTGATGCGCTCTGGCGCCTGTGACAGCGCAGGGGACGAGTCACAATGGACGGGGCGTTATCAGGGCAGCAGCAGGCAGCGCTGCCCCAGTACAGCGTGGGCCAGCGGTGAGGGCGCGGGCGGGGGGAGGCTGGGCTGGACGAGGGCCAGGCAGAAACGCGGGTCCCCGGGGGGTGGGTTCTCACCCGGCATCGAGGGCCCAGCCGCTCGCGGCAGCGCCTTGGGCAGGGCACGGTGCCGCCGCCGCTGCCAGCGCTGGGCACAGGCCTTGCTGCCTCCCAGCTGCCTCGGCCCCTCTCCTACCTGCCCCCGGCTCCCTGCGCTCTCTTCCTCCCAGCCCCGCTGAACCCCTTCTCTTCCTCCTCCTGCAGGCCATGGCTGCCATCAGATTGATGGGGTGCATTGTGCTACTGATCGTCCAGAGCCTGCCGATGGCGGGTGATGAGCTGGATGATGCCACACGCGAGCGAATGCAGGAGCGTGAGGCATTTCTAAATGAGAAGATGGCTCAGATGCTGCAGGACCTGGAAAAGAAGAGCCTGGAGCAGAACAGCCTGCAGCTGAGGAGACAGGAGCTGAGGAGCCTGGAGCAGAGCGCCTTTACCTGGAGAGCCCTGCTCTGGGCTGCCTTGCAGCAGTGGCAGTTCTGGGCCGTTGCTGGAGGCCTGATGGTGCTCTTTGGGCTCTGCTGGTGGCTCAAGAAAAGGAACCGTCAGCCAGCCAGCAGCAGAGAGGACGGCTCCAGAAGAGAGGCAGGAGAAGAAGGCCGTGCTGCACTGGATGTGGATACAGTCCCAGAGGAGCTCGTCCTGGACCAGTTACATGAGTTTATGATGGGGCTGGTGGAAGAACTTCTCTGTATCTGCCAAAAACTGTGCAAGAATGATTTCATGCCACGACTGGAGCTGGACCTCAGTGTGGACAGCCGCTTCAGATATTGGAGTCCCTATGGGGAGGATGTTGCTGTCCACCATCTGCCCGTGGTTATGAATCCCCCTCCTGGGCACGCCTTCCACGTGGAGCTGGGCACTGCAGAGGAGATACCAGCGAGGAACTACAGACTCCGCGTGGAGCTGGAGTGCACCTGCATGAGGGAGCAGCTGCTGGGGGACATGCTGTGCTTCCTCCACCACCCCGACGAGGAGCTGAGGAGGAATCAGGCTGCCAGCCTCCTACAAACCCTCTGCACCGGCTCCTACCTGAACGAGGCGAGAACCATCCTCTGGTTCCAGACGTTGGTAGAAACAGCCTGGGTGCGTCTGCCTCAGGCCCAACGCCTGTTTCTAACAGTGCTGCCCTCCAGGGACTCCTGCAAGCTCCGGCTGACAAACAACTCCGATTATACCTGCCTGATTGAGATGCTCCTCGGGGTGCGGCACGGTTACTTGGACACTTTCCTGAGCATTGAGGAGGCAGAGGCAGAGTAACCAGCAGCAGGAGGTGACCAGAGAGCTGGGCTGTGGCACAGGTGCAGTTCTTCAAGCACACCTGAAGCAGGGCCTGAAGACACTTGCCGGGGAGCTGGTGCTGCAGAACTGAGCACGCTGGACACGGAGAACTCACTGCTCTCTCAGCAGTGGGAACTGCTGTCGCACCTTTCCTCCACAGCAAAAGCACACCCTGGGGAGTGGGACCCGATGCAGCTGGAGAGGCCCTTGCAAGGAGCCTTGCGACAGAGAGCGCCATTGCCACCTGGACAGCGACTGCTGTCCCTCTTCAGGAGAGTCGTTCCCTCAGGAACACCACGTTGGACAGGAGCGTTGATCTGCCTGAGGGTAGGAAGGCTCTGCACAGGGATCTGGACAGGCTGGATCAATGGACTGAGGCCAGCTGTAGAAGTTTCAACGAGGCCGAGTGCTGGGTCCTGCACTTGGGTCATAACAACCTCCAGCAGCGTGACAGGCTTGGGGAGGAGAGGCTGGAGAGAACTGGGGGAGTTGAGCCTGGAGAAGAGGAGGCTGAGGGGAGACCTTCTGGCTCTCTACAGCTACCTGAAATGAGGTTGTAGCGAGCTGGATCTCAGTCTCTTCTTCCAAGGAAGAAGTGACAGGAGAAGAGGAAATGGCCTCAAGTTGCACCAGGGGAGGTACAGACTGGATATGAGATGTAGGGATAGAGGATGTAGGGAGGCAACTAGGAAAGCCAAGGCCTCCTTAGAATTAAACCTTGCCAGAGGGCTCAAGGACAACAGAAAGAGCTTCTTCAAATACATGGCAGATTAAACTAACACTAGAGGCAACGTAGGCCCACTGAGGAATGAGGTGGGTGCCCTGGTGACAGAAGATACAGAGAAGGCAGAGTTACTGAATGCCTTCTTTTCCTCTATCTACTCTGCCGGAAGCTTCCTGAGGAGCCCTGGACCCCTGAGGCCCCAGAGGGAGTCAGGGCAATAGAGGAGTTTGCCTCGGTTGATGAGGACTGGGTCAGGGACCAATTAGGTAATCTGGACATCCATAAATCTAGGGGTCCAGGTGGGATACACCCTCGGGTGTTGAAGGAGCTGGCTGAAGTCATTGCTAGACCGCTCTCCATCATCTTTGCTAAGTCGTGGGGAACGGGAGAGGTGCCTGAGGACTGGAGGAAGGCAAATGTCACTGCAGGCTTCAAAAAGGGCAAGAAGGAGGACCCGGGTAACTACAGACCGGTCAGCCTCACCTCCATCCCTGGGAAGGGGATGGAACGACTTATCCTTGGTGCCATCTCGAGGCATATCAAGGATAAGAGGGTCATTAGGGGCAGTCAGCACGGCTTCACCAAGGGGAAGTCATGCTTGACCAACCTACTAGACTTTTATGAATACACAACTAGGTGGCTAGATAATGGCAGAGCAGTGGATGTGGTCTATCTTGACTTCAGCAAAGCATTTGACACAGTCTCCCACAGCATCCTCGCTGCCAAACTGAGGAAGGGTGGATTAGATGATCAGATAGTGAGATGGACTGTGAACTGGCTGGTGGGAAGAAGCCAGAGAGTGGTGGTCAATGGGGCAGAGTCTAGTTGGAGGCCTGTGTCTAGTGAAGTCCCTCAAGGGTCAGTACTAGGACCAGTATTGTTCAATATATTCATCAGTGACCTGGATGAGGGAACAGAGGGCACTGCCAGCAAGTTTGCTGATGACACAAAGCTGGGAGGAGTGGCTGACACGCCAGCAGGCTGTGCTGCCATCAGAGAGACCTGGACAGGCTGGAGAGCTGGGCAGGGAAAAACTTGATGAGATACAACAAGGGCAAGTGTGGAGTCTGGGAAAGAACAGCCCCATGTACCAGTACAGGTTGGGGACAGACCTGTTGGAGAGCAGTGTAGGGGAAAGGGATCTGGGAGTCCTGGTGGGCAGCAGGATGGCCATGAGCCAGCACTGGGCCCTTGTGGCCAGGAAGGCCAGTGGCATCCTGGGGTGCTTTAGAAGGGCTGTGGTTAGTAGGTGGAGAGAGGTTCTCCTCCCCCTCTACTCTGCCCTGGTGAGGCCACACCTGGAATATTGTGTCCAGTTCTGGGCCCCACAGTTCAAGAAGGACAGGGAACTGCTTGAGAGAGTCCAGCACAGAGCCACCATGATGATGAAGGCAGTGGAGCATCTCCCTGATGAGGAAAGGCTGAGGGAGCTGGGCCTCTTCAGCTTGAAAAAGAGCAGGCTGAGGGGTGACCTCATTAATGTTTATAAATATATGAAGGGTGAGTGTCAGGTGGATGGAGCCAGGCTCTTCTCAGTGGTGTCCAGAGACAGGACAAGGGGCAATGGGTGTGAGCTGGAACACAGGAGGTTCCGCTTAAACTTCGGAAGGAACTTCTTTACTGTGAGAGTAACAGAGCACTGGGACAGGCTGCCCAGGGAGGGTGTGGAGTCTCCTTCTCTGGAGTCATTCAAGACCCACCTGGATGCCTTCCTGTGTGAACTCATCTAGGTGTTCCTGCTCTGGCAGGGGGGTTGGACTGGATGATCTTTTGAGGTCCCTTCCAATCCCTGACATTCTGTGATTCTGTGATTCTGTGATTCTGTGATGAGGAAAAACGTCTTAACCAAAAGGAATATCAAGTATTGGAACAGGCTGCCCAGGGCAGTGGTGGAGTCATCATCCCTGGAGGTATTTATAAGACTGTCCTGGTTTTTAGCTGTAACAGAGCTGGGTTTCTTCTTCAGTAGCTAGAATCGTGCTGCGTTTTGCTTCCAGCCTGGCACTCGCTGTGAGAGAGAGACACTGAGAACATCCCAGTGTTTCCATTTTTGTCACTGGAAGTGAAGGACTTTGTGTTCTGTTAGTCCACAAGCGCAAGATCTAAGGGGGGTGAAGGATATTTAAATTAACAAACTTAATTGACAGTTAGACATGCCAATGGGATATTCCATCTCATATCCCGCCATGTCCAGTGTATTAGTGAGGGGCTTGTGAGGAACTGGAATACAGACTTGTCTCAAAGATTGCTTGCAAGGACGGTCACGAGACCGCTGGGTTCTGGAAACCCTGACTTGTGGAGACGCCCTGCCCGCGGGGGATCTTCTGCTGGACTTGTCCCTGCCCCCAGTGCTGGGGGGCACAAAGAGACGTGCCATTGCTATGGAAACCACAGCCCTCGAAGGGGTATTTAAGGAGGACCTGCATGGGTAAGGGCAGGAGGGAGAAAGGGAGAGGAGAAAGGGAGAGGAGAGACAGAGAGGACGACCGCCTGACCGCCTGACTGCACCACGCCGCGCTGCACCACCGCTGGAACAAGCAACTGAGACCTCCTCACCGCCCCTTCACCGTCGCCTCGCCACTGGACCCGTGGGGATGCCTGTTCTTGCTGCCCTATCCCGACTCCTTGCTTGGCTTCTGCCCTTCGTGCCATTCTGTCCTATCGCTACCCTCTTTATTCTTCTCGTAATAAATGGTGCTCTGCGAGTTCGGCATTTGACCTCGTTTGTGTCTTAATCTCGCTCTTGGGATCACATCCAAACCTTCCCCGACATCGGATCGGGACATTGGAATGATCCCAACATCGGATCGGGACAGGGCTCTTCCTCTCTGGCTCTCTCTGGCTCTCGCTCGGGCTCTCGCTCTCCCGGGATTGCGGTCTCGGCTCGGGATTGTCGCTCCTCCGGGATCGTGATCTGGGACCGGGCCGGGCTGGGTCGGCGGGTGGTGAGCAGTGGCACTGGGTGTCGCTCATTTGCATATTTTATAACTGTTATCGTTATCACTACCATTTCAATATTAGCATTATTTTAAGTTTTCTCTCTATTATTAAACTGTTCTTATCCCAACCTACAAGCCTCCTTACCCTTGCCCCCCAGTCCTCTCCCCTGTCCCCTGGGGGTGGCGGGGAAGTGGGTGAACGGCTGTGTTGGCTGCTGGCCAAGGGCTGGTCCAGTGAAACTCTCACAAAGACGTGGAGATGTGGTGCTTAGAGACGTGGTTTAGTGGTGGACTTGGCAGTGTTTTTTCTTTTCCAACCTAAATGATTTTATGATTTTAAGTCTCAGGACAGCTGTGTGGATGGGCTATGTACGAGACAAGACATCCTCTTTGCTTCCATTTAATATATTTGTAGTGGAGATAAAACCCTCTTCAATTATGAAATAATAGAGCCTTTAGTAAAGGAAAGGATGTTGTTATATCTGGAAATTAAAATGCCCCTGGGCTGAATCCAACAGATATTCTGCCTGGCTAGAGGATAGCAACCGTGGCTCTGAAAAGAGGGCATTGTGGAAGAGCAGAGGGGAGGGAAAGACCACAGGAGAAGAAACAGCACCAGCCTTTGCAGGCTCATGTCAAGCTGTGTGAGCTCTGCCCAGAGCCCTGCAGCACCCACAGAAAGATGCCCCAGCACTATGGGTCTCTGTGTCCATACACATACACCCCACAGAGCACTCCAGCAACTTCTGAGTACACAAAGCCCCTTGAAACTGGATGTACAGCAATCCAGCTGTGTCATGGACAGGGAAATACCAGTGAAACTACGGTAGGAATGCCATGATGTAAAGTGGACAATATCTACCATTTCTGAAGGCACATCAGTTTGCACTGGGATGAGATGTCTTCCCTGAGACAGCCCTGCTGCTTAAGGAAGGGGTAGGAAATATTGGTGCCTGAGGCCAATTTTGCATCGGGTTAGGCACAGAGGACTAGAAAAATGAGTAAATTTTTTTATCACATACCTAACCAGAGGCCAGCTACTCCGCACAGGTAACCCCATGGCACGGCAGAGAACGGGGACCAGTACTCCTCTTTTGTAAAACACAGTATGATCGGGGCAACAGAGATGAAAATTAAATTGAAGAAGCCCAGGGTAGAAACAAAATGAGCCGCTTCCCCAAAGTTTGCACTTCCAAGAAACATTTTGAACAAAACCTGCAAAGGAAAGGAGAGAGGAATGTTTCAGTTTCACTCCGGTTGTGGGAAGCAAAGGCCTACATGTTGCTGTTCAGGACAGTGCGTGGTCGCTCCCAGGGGAGCTGGAAGCTCTTTATACCTTTTTACCATTTCATTTATTTCCTGAAGCCCTCCAGCAAATTCAGCTAGAACTTATAAGTGACACTGATCTTGTGTCAAATGCTTTGCTGAAATCAAGATAGACCACATCCACTGCTCTACCATCATCTAGCCACCTAGTTGTGTATTTGCCTTGCTGCCTCCCAGCTGCCTCGGCCCCTCTCCTACCTGCCCCCGGATCCCTGCGCTCTCTTCCTCCCAGCCCCACTGAACCCCTTCTCTCCCTCCTCCTGCAGGCCATGGCTGCCATCAGATTGATGGGGTGCATTGTGCTACTGATCGTCCAGAGCCTGCTGATGGCGGGTGATGAGCTGGATGATGCCACGCGCGAGCGAATGCAATGGTGTGAGGCGTTTCTGAATGAGAAGATGGCTCAGATGCTGCAGGAGCTGGAGCAGAGCGCCTTTGCCTGGAGAGCCCTGCTCTGGGCAGCCTTGCAGCCGTGGCAGTTCTGGGCCGTTGCTGGAGGCCTGATGGTGCTCTTTGGGCTCTGCTGGTGGCTCAGGAAAAGGAGCCGTCAGCCAGCCAGCAGCAGAGAGGACGGCTCCAGAAGAGAGGCAGGAGAAGAAGGCCGTGCTGCACTGGATGTGGATACAGTCTCAGACAAGCTCGCCCTGGACCTGTCACTACAGGTGACAATGGAGCTGGTGAATGAACTTCTCTGTATCTGCCAAAAACTGTGCAAGAATAATTTCATGCCACGACTGGAGCTGGACCTCGGTGTGGAGAGCCACTTGAGATATTGGAGTCCCTATGAGGAGGATGTTGCTGTCCACCATCTGCCCATGGTTATGAAGCCCCCTCCTGGGCACACCTTCCACCTGGAGCTGGGCACTGCAGAGGAGATGCTGGCGAGGAACTCCAGACTCCGCGTGGAGCTGGAGTGCACCTGCAGGAGGGAGCAGCTGCTGGGGGACATGCTGTGCTTCCTCCACCACCCCGACGAGGAGCTGAGGAGGAATCAGGCTGCCAGCCTCCTACAAACCCTCTGCACCGGCCCCTACTTGAACGAGGCGAGAACCATCCTCTGGTTCCAGACACTGGTACAAACAGCCTGGGTGGAGCTGCCTCAGGCCCAACGCCTGTTTCTAACAGTGCTGCCCTCCAGGCGCTCCTGCAAGCTCCGGCTGACAAACAACTCCGATTATACCTGCCTGATTGAGATGCTCCTCGGGGTGCGGCAAGGTGACTTGGACACCTTCTTATGCATCGAGGAGGCAGAGGCAGTGTAACCAGCAGCAGGAGGTGACCAGAGAGCTGGGCTGTGGCGCAGGTGCAGTTCTTCAAGCACGCCTGAAGCGAGGCCTGAAGACACTTGCCGGGGAGCTGGTGCTGCCGAACTGAGCACGCTGGACACGGAGAACTCGCTGCTCTCTCAGCAGTGGGAACTGCTGCCGCACCTTTCCTCCGCAGCAAAAGCACACCCTGGGGAGTGGGACCCGATGCAGCTGGAGAGGCCCTTGCAAGGAGCCTTGCGACAGAGAGCGCCATTGCCACCTGGACAGCGACTGCCGTCCCTCTTCAGGAGAGTCGTTCCCTCAGGAACACCAAGTTGGACAGGAGCGTTGATCTGCCTGAGGGTAGGAAGGCTCTGCAGAGGGATCTGGACAGGCTGGATCAATCGACTGAGGCCAACTGTATAAGTTTCAACGAGGCCGAGTGCTGGGTCCTGCACTTGGGTCATAACAACCTCCAGCAGCGCGACAGGCTTGGGGAGGAGCGGCTGGAGAACTGCTGGGCAGAGATGGACCTGGGGGTGATGGTCGACAGCAGCAGAACATGAGTCAACAGAGTGCCCAGGTGGCCAGGAAGTAATTTGCAGGAGATGAGTCAGCATCAAGAGAGAGAGTTTTCAGCTGTGCATACGAGTAAACAAGTGACTTGTTAAAAAAAAAACCCAAAACAACACCCTTGTGCAATATTACAAAGTATTTCTGTGATAGTTTCACTGGACCAGCCCTTGGCCAGCAGCCAACAGAGCCGTTCACCCACTTCCCCCCCACCCCCAGGTAATAGGGGAGAGGATTGGGGGACAAGGATAAGGAGGCTTGTAGGGTGGCATAAGAACAGTTTAATAACAGAAATAAAAGAAAACTTCAAAAACCTCTAATACTAAAATAGTAGTGATAATGATAACAGTTATAAAATATGCAAATGAGCGACACCCAGTGCCATTGCTCACCACCCGCCGACCCAGCCCGGCCCGGTCCCAGATCACGATCCCGGAGGAGCGACAATCCCGAACCGAGACCGCAATCCCGGGAGAGCGAGAGCCCGAGCGAGAGCCGGAGAGAGCCAGAGAGGAAGAGCCCCTCACTAATACACTGGACATGACGGGATATGAGATGGAATATCCCATTGGCATGTCTAACTGTCAGTTAAGTTTGTTAAATATTCTTCTCCCGTTTTAAATCTTCCACTTGTGGACTAACAGAACACAAAGTCCTTCACTTCCAGTGACAAAAATGTAAACACTGGGATGTTCTCAGTGTCTCTCTCACAGCGAGTCCCAGGCTGGAAGCAAAACGCAGCACGATTCTAGCTACTAAAAAGAAACACAGCTCTGTTTCAGCTAAAAACCAGGACAATTTCATACAAATTCCACATCTTACCCCGGTTTACGTAACTGGCATAGCTGGCAGGATCATGGCAAATTAGGGCAAACCGTACCCAGATGAGGGGTTAGATGAGGAGTAGTTTAGAAATAGCTGAAGACACTGACAGGGCTGGAATGGAAATGTTGGGTTACTCTGAAGAGCAGGGAAGGAGAAAGACATCGCCAGTAACACATAACTCTGTCCCTCACCCACAAGGCTCAGAGAGCAAGAGTTAAGCAAAGACGTTACTGATCAACAAGCACAGGTTTCACAGCTGCAGTGGAGCTCCAGTGCCGATGGTCTTTGCTGGCAAGCAACGAAACGGAGAGAAAAGAAGCGTCTCAATGCTCCCGTGCTATTGTCATAAGGCAGTGAGCTGTCCTAGTCACTTCAAGCCAAGTGTCAGCAAACAGGCGCTTTGTTACCTCTGAAAATTACTGCTGTAGGACAAGCAGCAGCACAGGGGTACTGACTGATACAAATATCAAGTAGTTGCAGACCTGAAGCAGAACCAACCAGCACAGCCCTGCTCCAAAACAGAAAGTAGGATTTCTGTGAATAGGGAAAAGAGCAGGAATAGCAACGTAAATAGGGCTGAGATAATTCAAAACAAAGAGGAAGCCAGGAAAGTCCTGCTCTTAGAGAGGGTGAGAAACCGTCTGCTTCCACAATTAAGACTGCCTTACCTTTTCAGTTTTCTTAATGCAGTGTTTGTTATTGGGCTGTGACTAATCACAAAATCCACCGCTCAGCTGCATTAAAACAAGCACATATTCAGATGAATAACACTGTCATGCAAAAACAATAATTTACATATTCCTCCAAAGCAGTGGATGAGACTAATAAATGCTTGTGGAGTTTGAGGAACTCACAGATTTCTAAAGCAAACAAAAAACCTCCAATAGGTATCAGCTACTTTGTGTTAACTAATAAAGGTGAATAACTTCAAACTCTCCCAGGGACCTCTTAAAAAAATAATGCTATTTGGTGAAAGATAATATGCCGGAAAGAAATCTTTTCTCAAAATTTGAGGGCAATAGCTTGATAAATAGTGCGAGCAAATTCTAAAATGTCTTTTTTCCTAAGCCCTGGCATTACAGTGAGTCAGTCTCTGACAACTTCTGCCTGGTCCCACTGCTGTGTTACTTCCCTTACATCTCCAGAGGTAGCCTTTATCCTGCACATGATAGTAAATAATAAAATCCCAGGTCCAGAGAAGTAACAATAACCAAAATTTTAGTGCCTAATATCCACGAAACGTAAGGGTACAGTGGGCACAGTGAAGTAAACAGCTCAGCACACTTTTGTTAACACACTCATCTTTTGTTTCAGCTTGTAAATCTGTCCTCCAGCTCATCTGCCAGATTTGTTTCAAGCCATCAAACCAAACACACTCTTCTCTTAAAAAGAGCACAACAGCGTTCCTTAGACTTACAGCTGGGTGAAAGAATTCCAGTAAATGCTGCCCAGAAAACCCATTTGGCTGCCTCAGCTATCCAAGAGTATTTTTTAATGGGGAAAAGAAGAACATTTTATAAGAATATTCATTTTTTTTTTTACTGTGAAATTCCATCTGGTTGAGAAACTGATCTGGAGAGAGAACTTTCTCAGGAGTGGGACACAGGAGCTGATGATCCCAAGATTCAGATTCTTCTTCCAGCTCCCCATCAAAGCCATCCCGGGTAATTTTGGTAGCCATTATTGTGTGTCTCCCTACACATAAAATAAGAATATATATCCCTTTGAAAACATTCTGCCCAGGTTATTCTAATACTGCACCTTTTAAAAAAAATTAGATTCAAGTGGAACTTGTGCAAAATACCACAGACAGTAAAGAAGTTATTTAATTACCCTTTATCTTCTACTGCTGTCCTTCAAATTAAAGGTCTTTGCTGCTCCCCGTCAAGGTCACATACATTACGCTTCATGAAGAGAGATGCTTTTACTTGCCCTTGTTATGCTTTTCTTTCACTACTAATTACTACTGTAAATCTGTTTAGCCTCTGTTGAAATAATGGCTTGTTATTATTGTTCTGACATCGTTACTTCTCCTGCCTGATCTCTTCAAACTGATGAAGCAAGAGCAGGTTTCTCAAACACAAACAGTCCGGTGGAGGAGCCAGAAACGAGCGGGGATTTAACTGCGTGTTGCTAAACTTTCACTTTGTGAGAAAACAAAAGCTCATTAGTGTACACGTAGCTGGTGCCCTTTATGGGAAGAAAGTAAATATTACAACAAGTAGGGAAATGAACCTTTTCTTACCATATGTCCTTGCATACAGGTGTTTCAAGTTTTTTCCAACATTCAGATATATGCTAAATAATATATCTGCCAGAAATCTGCCAGCTCTTTGTACCAATTGCAGAAGAGTCTAAATTCTCTTACAGCTCTTTTCTTTTTAACAGTTCTAACAGTGTTTGATCCCATCATCTTCATTATTTTTGTACCTCCTAACTCTACTTGAAACAACATACATAATTTTGAGAAAAACTGTAAAAGGTGAGAAGGCAGGAGAACAGCGTGAAGCCTGCCAAGAGAGTGCTTTATTTTTGATTGCTCTTGCAAACATGATACTTAATTCTTCTTAAAAAAAAAAAAAAATCCCGCCTCAGTATCATCATAATGACTGTGTCCACAACAGCATAAACCTTGCCGCTCGTCCTGTTGTTGAGTGCCAATGAGAAGAGTCTGGCCCCGTCCTCTAGGCACTCTCCCTTTAGATATTGATGAAGACCAGATCCCCTCTGAGCTGTCTTTTCTCCAGGCTGAACAGGCCCAGCTCCCTCAGCCTTTCCTCATATGAAAGATGCTCCAGTCCTTTAATCATCTGTGTCGCCCTTCGCTGGACACGCTCCACGAGTTCCGTGTCCGTCCTGTACTGGGGAGCCCAGAACTGGACACAGCACTCCTGGTGGGGCCTCACCAGGGCTGAGTATAGGGGGAGGAGAACCTCCCTCGACCTGCTGGCAACACTCTTCCTAATACAACCCCAGATACCGTTGACCTTCCTGGCCACAGGAGCACACTGCTGGCTCAGATTTAACTTGTCGTCCACCAGGACTCCCAGGTCCTTCTCAGAAGGGCTGCTTCCCCGGAGGTCAGCCCCCAACCTGTACTGCTGCTTGGGGCTATTCCTTCTCATATGCAGGACCCTGCACTTTCCCTTGTTGAACTTTCTGAGGTTCCTCTCTGCCCATCTCTCCAGCCTGTCAAGGTCCCTCTGAATGGCAGCCATCCCCCTTTTCTTGCAGGTTTAGTTTTCTGCCAGAATAGTGATGTTGGTTGTTCCTGGGGGTGTGTGGGTGGGTGTCAGTCTGTCTGATGAGCATGAGTGCAAGGTAACTAGGTGAAAAGAGTAAGGAAGGAAGCGAGTTCTCCACATCAAGGAGCAACCGTCTGTTGGAATGGGTTTCCACGTTTCATGGAGCCATCCCTTCAGTCTTCCGTGCAATGGAAGAGAGCTGCTCAGCAGAGAGGGACCTGGGGGTGATGGTCGACAGCAGCTGAGCATGTGCCAGCAGAGTGCCCAGGTGGCCAAGAAGGCCAAGGGCATCCTGGCCTGGATCAGCACTAGTGTGGCCAGCAGGACCAGGGAAGTTCTCTTCTCCCTGTACTGGGCACTGGTGAGGCCGCACCTCGAGCGCTGGGGTCAGTGTTGGGCCCCTCACTCCAGGAAGGACACTGAGGTGCTGGAGCGTGTCCAGAGAAGGGTGAGGAAGGAAAGAGCAGAGAAAAGGGAGAAGAGTAAATGGAGAAAGAAAGGAAGGAGAGAGGAGAGCAGGCAAGAGGAGAGCAGGCAAGAGGGGAGGAGAGGACGAGCACTGTGATGCGCTCTGGCGCTTGTGACAGCACAGGGGACGAGTCACAATGGACGGGGGGTTATCAGGGCAGCAGCAGGCAGCGCTGCCCCAGTACAGCGTGGGCCAGCGGTGAGGACGCGGGCGGGGGGAGGCTGGGCTGGACGAGGGCCAGGCAGAAACGCGGGTCCCCGGGGGGTGGGTTCTCACCCGGCATCGAGGGCCCAGCCGCTCGCGGCAGCGCCTTGGGCAGGGCACGGTGCCGCCGCCGCTGCCAGCGCTGGGCACAGGCCTTGCTGCCTCCCAGCTGCCTCAGCCCCTCTCCTACCTGCCCCCGGCTCCCTGCGCTCTCTTCCTCCCAGCCCCGCTGAACCCCTTCTCTTCCTCCTCCTGCAGGCCATGGCTGCCATCAGATTGATGTTGTGCGTTGTGCTACGGATCGTCCAGAGCCTGCGGATGGCGGGTGATGAGCTCGATGATGCCACACGCGAGCAAATGCAACGCTGTGAGGCATTTCTGAATGAGAAGATGGCTCAGATGCTGCAGGAGCTGGAGCAGAGCGCCTTTGCCTGGAGAGCCCTGCTCTGGGCTGCCTTGCAGCAGTGGCAGTTCTGGGCCGTTGCTGGAGGCCTGATGGTGCTCTTTGGGCTCTGCTGGTGGCTCAGGAAAAGGAGCCGTCAGCCAGCCAGCAGCAGAGAGGACGGCTCCAGAAGAGAGGCAGAAGAAAGCTGTGTTGCACTGGATGTGGGCAGAGTCTCAGCCAAGCTCGTCCTGGACCCATCACAACGGCTGACGATGGAGGAGGAGCTGGTGGATGAACTTCTCCTTATCTGCCAACATTACTGCAGGAATAATTTCATGCCACATCTGATGGTAGCCCTCAGGGTGGATGGCGCCTTCCAAGGTCGGTTGCCCCGTGAGGATGTTGCTGTCCACCATCTGCTCGTGGTTATGAATCCCCCTCATGGGCACGCCTTCCACCTGGAGCTGGGCACTGCACAGGAGATGCCGGCGAGGAACTCCAGACTCCGCGTGGAGCTGGAGTGCACCTGCATGAGGGAGCGGCCAATGGGGAACATGCGGTGCTTCCTCCACCACCCCGAGGAGGAGCTGTGGATGTATCAGGCTGCCAGCCTCCTAGAAACCCTCTGCACCGGCCCCTACCTGGACATCCAGAAAACCATCCTCTGGTTCCAGACGTTGGTAAAAGGAGCCTGGGTGGAGCTGCCTCAGGCCGATCACCTGTTTCTAACAGTGCTGCCCTCCAGGGACTCCTGCAAGCTCCGGCTGACAAACAACTCCGATTATACCTGCCTGATTGAGATGTTCCTCGGGGTGCGGCAAGGCGACTCGGACACCTTCCTGAGCATCGAGGAGGCAGAGGCAGTGTAACCAGCAGCAGGAGGTGACCAGAGAGCTGGGCTGTGGCACAGGTGCAGTTCTTCAAGCACACCTGAAGCAGGGCCTGAAGACACTTGCCGGGGAGCTGGTGCTGCAGAACTGAGCACGCTGGACACGGAGAACTCGCTGCTCTCTCAGCAGCGGGAACTGCTGCCGCACCTTTCCTCCGCAGCAAAAGCACACTCTGGGGAGTGGGACCCGATGCAGCTGGAGAGGCCCTTGCAAGGAGCCTTGCGACAGAGAGCGCCATTGCCACCTGGACAGCGACTGCCGTCCCTCTTCAGGAGAGTCGTTCCCTCAGGAACACCACGTTGGACAGGAGCGTTGATCTGCCTGAGGGTAGGAAGGCTCTGCAGAGGGATCTGGACAGGCTGGATCAATCGACTGAGGCCAGCTGTAGAAGTTTCAACGAGGCCGAGTGCTGGGTCCTGCACTTGGGTCATAACAACCCCCAGCAGCGTGACAGGCTTGGGGAGGAGCGGCTGGAGAGAACTGGGGGAGTTGAGCCTGGAGAAGAGGAGGCTGAGGGGAGACCTTCTGGCTCTCTACAGCTACCTGAAAGGAGGTTGTAGCAAGGTGGATCTCAGTCTCTTCTTCCAAGGAAGAAGTGACAGGAGAAGAGGAAATGGCCTCAAGTTGCACCAGGGGAGGTATAGACTGGATATGAGATGTAGGGATAGAGGATGTAGGGAGGCAACTAGGAAAGCCAAGGCCTCCTTAGAATTAAACCTTGCCAGAGGGGTCAAGGACAACAGAAAGAGCTTCTTCAAATACATGGCAGATTAAACTAACACTAGAGGCAACGTAGGCCCACTGAGGAATGAGGTGGGTGCCCTGGTGACAGAAGATATAGAGAAGGCAGAGTTACTGAATGCCTTCTTTGCCTCTGTCTACTCTGCCGGAAGCTTCCTGAGGAGCCCCGGACCCCTGAGGCCCCAGAGGGAGTCAGGGCAATAGAGGAGTTTGCCTCGGTTGATGAGGACTGGGTCAGGGACCAATTAAGCAATCTGGACATCCATAAATCTATGGGTCCAGGTGGGATACACCCTCGGGTGTTGAAGGAGCTGGCTGAAGTCATGGCTAGACCGCTCTCCATCATCTTTGCTAAGTCGTGGGGAACGGGAGAGGTGCCTGAGGACTGGAGGAAGGCAAATGTCACTGCAGGCTTCAAAAAGGGCAAGAAGGAGGACCCGGGTAACTACAGACCGGTCAGCCTCACCTCCATCCCTGGGAAGGGGATGGAACGACTTATCCTTGGTGCCATCTCGAGGCATATCAAGGATAAGAGGGTCATTAGGGGCAGTCAGCACGGCTTCACCAAGGGGAAGTCATGCTTGACCAACCTTCTAGACTTTTATGAATACACAACTAGGTGGCTAGATGATGGTAGAGCAGTGGATGTGGTCTATCTTGACTTCAGTAAAGCATTTGACACAGTCTCCCACAGCATCCTCGCTGCCAAACTGAGGAAGGGTGGATTAGATGATCAGGTAGTGAGATGGACTGTGAACTGGCTGGTGGGAAGAAGCCAGAGAGTGGTGGTCAATGGGGCAGAGTCTAGTTGGAGGCCTGTGTCTATTGAAGTCCCTCAGGGGTCGGTACTAGGACCAGTATTATTCAATATATTCATCAGTGACCTGGATGAGGGAACAGAGGGCACTGCCAGCAAGTTTGCTGATGACACAAAGCTGGGAGGAGTGGCTGACATGCCAGCAGGCTGTGCTGCCATCAGAGAGACCTGGACAGGCTGGAGAGCTGGGCAGGGAAAAACTTGATGAGATACAACAAGGGCAAGTGTGGAGTCTGGGAAAGAACAGCCCCATGTACCAGTACAGGCTGGGGACAGACCTGTTGGAGAGCAGTGTAGGGGAAAGGGATCTGGGAGTCCTGGTGGACAGCAGGATGACCATGAGCCAGCACTGTGCCCTTGTGGCCAGGAAGGCCAGTGGCATCCTGGGGTGCTTTAGAAGGGCTGTGGTTAGTAGGTGGAGAGAGGTTCTCCTCCCCCTCTACTCTGCCCTGGTGAGGCCACACCTGGAATATTGTGTCCAGTTCTGGGCCCCACAGTTCAAGAAGGACAGGGAACTGCTTGAGAGAGTCCAGCACAGAGCCACCACGATGATGAAGGCAGTGGAGCATCTCCCTGATGAGGAAAGGCTGAGGGAGCTGGGCCTCTTCAGCTTGAAAAAGAGCAGGCTGAGGGGTGACCTCATTAATATTTATAAATATATGAAGGGTGAGTGTCAGGTGGATGGAGCCAGGCTCTTCTCAGTGGTGTCCAGAGACAGGACAAGGGGCAATGGGTGTGAGCTGGAACACAGGAGGTTCCGCTTAAACTTCGGAAGGAACTTCTTTACTGTGAGAGTAACAGAGCACTGGGACAGGCTGCCCAGGGAGGGTGTGGAGTCTCCTTCTCTGGAGTCATTCAAGACCCACCTGGACGCCTTCCTGTGTGATCTCATGTAGGTGTTCCTGCTCTGGCAGGGGGGTTGGACTAGATGATCTTTTGAGGTCCCTTCCAATCCCTGACATTCTGTGATTCTGTGATTCTGTGATTCTGTGATGAGGAAAAACGTCTTAACCAAAAGGAATGTCAAGTATTGGAACAGGCTGCCCAGGGCAGTGGTGGAGTCGTCATCCCTGGAGGTATTTATAAGACTGTCCTGGTTTTTAGCTGTAACAGAGCTGGGTTTCTTCTTCAGTAGCTAGAATCGTGCTGCGTTTTGCTTCCAGCCTGGCACTCGCTGTGAGAGAGAGACACTGAGAACATCCCAGTGTTTCCATTTTTGTCACTGGAAGTGAAGGACTTTGTGTTCTGTTAGTCCACAAGCGCAAGATCTAAGGGGGGTGAAGGATATTTAAATTAACAAACTTAATTGACAGTTAGACATGCCAATGGGATATTCCATCTCATATCCCGCCATGTCCAGTGTATTAGTGAGGGGCTTGTGAGGAACTGGAATACAGACTTGTCTCAAAGATTGCTTGCAAGGACGGTCACGAGACCGCTGGGTTCTGGAAACCCTGACTTGTGGAGATGCCCTGCCTGCGGGGGGTCTTCTGCTGGACTTGTCCCTGCCCCCAGTGCTGGGGGGCACAAAGAGACGTGCCATTGCTATGGAAACCACAGCCCTCGAAGGGGTATTTAAGGAGGACCTGCATGGGTAAGGGCAGGAGGGAGAAAGGGAGAGGAGAAAGGGAGAGGAGAGACAGAGAGGACGACCGCCTGACTGCACCACGCCGCGCTGCACCACCGCTGGAACAAGCAACTGAGACCTCCTCACCGCCCCTTCACCGTCGCCTCGCCACTGGACCCGTGGGGATGCCTGTTCTTGCTGCCCTATCCCGACTCCTTGCTTGGCTTCTGCCCTTCGTGCCGTTCTGTCCTATCGCTACCCTCTTTATTCTTCTCGTAATAAATGGTGCTCTGCGAGTTCGGCATTTGACCTCGTTTGTGTCTTAATCTCGCTCTTGGGATCACATCCAAACCTTCCCCGACATCGGATCGGGACATTGGAATGATCCCAACATCGGATCGGGACAGGGCTCTTCCTCTCTGGCTCTCTCTGGCTCTCGCTCGGGCTCTCGCTCTCCCGGGATTGCGGTCTCGGCTCGGGATTGTCGCTCCTCCGGGATCGTGATCTGGGACCGGGCCGGGCTGGGTCGGCGGGTGGTGAGCAATGGCACTGGGTGTCGCTCATTTGCATATTTTATAACTGTTATCATTATCACTACCATTTCAATATTAGCATTATTTTAAGTTTTCTCTCTATTATTAAACTGTTCTTATCCCAACCTACAAGCCTCCTTTACCCTTGCCCCCCAGTCCTCTCCCCTGTCCCCTGGGGGTGGCGGGGAAGTGGGTGAACGGCTGTGTTGGCTGCTGGCCAAGGGCTGGTGCAGTGAAACTCTCACAAAGACGTGGAGATGTGGTGCTTAGAGACGTGGTTTAGTGGTGGACTTGGCAGTGTTAGGTTTACGGTTGGACTCAGTGATCTTAAAGGTCTTCTTCCAGCTCCCCATCAAAGCCATCCCGGGTAATTTTGGTAGCCATTATTGTGTGTCTCCCTACACATAAAATAAGAATATATATCCCTTTGAAAACATTCTGCCCAGGTTATTCTAATACTGCACCTTTTAAAAAAAATTAGATTCAAGTGGAACTTGTGCAAAATACCACAGACAGTAAAGAAGTTATTTAATTACCCTTTATCTTCTACTGCTGTCCTTCAAATTAAAGGTCTTTGCTGCTCCCCGTCAAGGTCACATACATTACGCTTCATGAAGAGAGATGCTTTTACTTGCCCTTGTTATGCTTTTCTTTCACTACTAATTACTACTGTAAATCTGTTTAGCCTCTGTTGAAATAATGGCTTGTTATTATTGTTCTGACATCGTTACTTCTCCTGCCTGATCTCTTCAAACTGACGAAGCAAGAGCAGGTTTCTCAAACACAAACAGTCCGGTGGAGGAGCCAGAAACGAGCGGGGATTTAACTGCGTGTTGCTAAACTTTCACTTTGTGAGAAAACAAAAGCTCATTAGTGTACACGTAGCTGGTGCCCTTTATGGGAAGAAAGTAAATATTACAACAAGTAGGGAAATGAACCTTTTCTTACCATATGTCCTTGCATACAGGTGTTTCAAGTTTTTTCCAACATTCAGATATATGCTAAATAATATATCTGCCAGAAATCTGCCAGCTCTTTGTACCAATTGCAGAAGAGTCTAAATTCTCTTACAGCTCTTTTCTTTTTAACAGTTCTAACAGTGTTTGATCCCTTCATCTTCATTATTTTTGTACCTCCTAACTCTACTTGAAACAACATACATAATTTTGAGAAAAACTGTAAAAGGTGAGAAGGCAGGAGAACAGCGTGAAGCCTGCCAAGAGAGTGCTTTATTTTTGATTGCTCTTGCAAACATGATACTTAATTCTTCTTAAAAAAAAAAAAAAATCTCAATTCAGTATAATCATAATGACTGTGTCCACAACAGCATAAACCTTGCCGCTCGTCCTGTTGTTGGGTGCCAATGAGAAGAGTCTGGCCCCGTCCTCTAGGCACTCTCCCTTTAGTTATTAATGAAGATCAGATCCCCTCTGAGCTGTCTTTTCTCCAGGCTGAACAGGCCCAGCTCCCTCAGCCTTTCCTCATATGAAAGATGCTCCAGTCCTTTAATCATCTGTGTCGCCCTTCGCTGGACACGCTCCACAAGTTCCGTGTCCGTCCTGTACTGGGGAGCCCAGAACTGGACACAGCACTCCTGGTGGGGCCTCACCAGGGCTGAGTATAGGGGGAGGAGAACCTCCCTCGACCTGCTGGCAACACTCTTCCTAATACAACCCCAGATACCGTTGACCTTCCTGGCCACAGGAGCACACTGCTGGCTCAGATTTAACTTGTCGTCCACCAGGACTCCCAGGTCCTTCTCAGAAGGGCTGCTTCCCCGGAGGTCAGCCCCCAACCTGTACTGCTGCTTGGGGCTATTCCTTCTCATATGCAGGACCCTGCACTTTCCCTTGTTGAACTTTCTGAGGTTCCTCTCTGCCCATCTCTCCAGCCTGTCAAGGTCCCTCTGAATGGCAGCCATCCACCTTTTCTTGCAGGTTTAGTTTTCTGCCAGAATAGTGATGTTGGTTGTTCCTGGGGGTGTGTGGGTGGGTGTCTGTCTGTCTGATGAGCATGAGTGCAAGGTAACTAGGTGAAAAGAGTAAGGAAGGAAGCGAGTTCTCCACATCAAGGAGCAACCGTCTGTTGGAATGGGTTTCCACGTTTCATGGAGCCATCCCTTCAGTCTTCCGTGCAATGGAAGAGAGCTGCTCAGCAGAGAGGGACCTTGGGGTGTTGGTCGACAGCAGCTGAGCATGTGCCAGCAGAGTGCCCAGGTGGCCAAGAAGGCCAAGGGCATCCTGGCCTGGATCGGCACTAGTGTGGCCAGCAGGACCAGGGAAGTTCTCTTCTCCCTGTACTGGGCACTGGTGAGGCCGCACCTCGAGCGCTGGGGTCAGTGTTGGGCCCCTCACTCCAGGAAGGACACTGAGGTGCTGGAGCGTGTCCAGAGAAGGGTGAGGAAGGAAAGAGCAGAGAAAAGGGAGAAGAGTAAATGGAGAAAGAAAGGAAGGAGAGAGGAGAGCAGGCAAGAGGAGAGCAGGCAAGAGGGGAGGAGAGGACGAGCACTGTGATGCGCTCTGGCGCCTGTGACAGCGCAGGGGATGAGTCACAATGGACGGGGGGTTATCAGGGCAGCAGCAGGCAGCGCTGCCCCAGTACAGCGTGGGCCAGCGGTGAGGACGCGGGCGGGGGGAGGCTGGGCTGGACGAGGGCCAGGCAGAAACGCGGGTCCCCGGGGGGTGGGTTCTCACCCGGCATCGAGGGCCCAGCCGCTCGCGGCAGCGCCTTGGGCAGGGCACGGTGCCGCCGCCGCTGCCGGCGCTGGGCACAGGCCTTGCTGCCTCCCAGCTGCCTCGGCCCCTCTCCTACCTGCCCCCGGCTCCCTGCGCTCTCTTCCTCCCAGCCCCGCTGAACCCCTTCTCTTCCTCCTCCTGCAGGCCATGGCTGCCATCAGATTGATGTTGTGCGTTGTGCTACGGATCGTCCAGAGCCTGCGGATGGCGGGTGATGAGCTCGATGATGCCACACACGAGCAAATGCAACGCTGTGAGGCATTTCTGAATGAGAAGATGGCTCAGATGCTGCAGGAGCTGGAGCAGAGCGCCTTTGCCTGGAGAGCCCTGCTCTGGGCTGCCTTGCAGCAGTGGCAGTTCTGGGCCGTTGCTGGAGGCCTGATGGTGCTCTTTGGGCTCTGCTGGTGGCTCAGGAAAAGGAGCCGTCAGCCAGCCAGCAGCAGAGAGGACAGCTCCAGAAAACAGGCAGACAAGGGGGACCAAAAAGAAGCATTCATTACTGCTCTACAAGAACTGCTGTGGAAATTCCATGCCCTTGCTGTATTTTTGGTCCTGGTCTTTAGAGTCCTCAGGAATGATATGATTAGCATCTGTTGGCCAGCCAGCAGGAGGAAAGACAGTTCCAGAAAAGAGGCAGACGAGGAGAAGTCAGAAGAAGAAGGCTGTGTTGCACTGGATGTGGGCAGAGTCTCAGCCAAGCTCGTCCTGGACCTGCCACAACAGTTGACGATGGAGGAGGAGCTGGTGCATGAACTTCTCCGTATCTGCCGAAAAATGCGCAGGAATAGTTTCATGCCACGACTGAAGATAGCCCTCAGGGCGGATGGCGCCTTCCAAGGTCAGAGCCCCCGTGAGGATGTTGCTGTCCACCATCTGCTCGTGGTTATGAAGCCCCCTCCTGGGCACGCCTTCCACCTGGAGCTGGGCACTGCAGAGGAGATGCCGGCGAGGAACTCCAGACTCCGCGTGGAGCTGGAGTGCACCTGCATGAGGGAGCGGCTGGTGCGGAACATGCGGTGCTTCCTCCACCACCCCGAGGAGGAGCTGTGGATGTATCAGGCTGCCAGCCTCCTAGAAACCCTCTGCACCGGCCCCTACCTGGACATCCAGAAAACCATCCTCTGGTTCCAGGCGTTGGTAAAAGGAGCCTGGGTGCGTCTGCCTCAGGCCCAACGCCTGTTTCTAACAGTGCTGCCCTCCAGGGACTCCTGCAAGCTCCGGCTGACAAACAACGCCGATTATACCTGCCTGATTGAGATGTTCCTCGGGGTGCGGCAAGGCGACTCGGACACCTTCCTGAGCATCGAGGAGGCAGAGGCAGTGTAACCAGCAGCAGGAGGTGACCAGAGAGCTGGGCTGTGGCACAGGTGCAGTTCTTCAAGCACACCTGAAGCAGGGCCTGAAGACACTTGCCGGGGAGCTGGTGCTGCAGAACTGAGCACGCTGGACACAGAGAACTCGCTGCTCTCTCAGCAGTGGGAACTGCTGCCGCACCTTTCCTCCGCAGCAAAAGCACACCCTGGGGAGTGGGACCCGATGCAGCTGGAGAGGCCCTTGCAAGGAGCCTTGCGACAGAGAGCGCCATTGCCACCTGGACTGCGACTGCCGTCCCTCTTCAGGAGAGTCGTTCCCTCAGGAACACCACGTTGGACAGGAGCGTTGATCTGCCTGAGGGTAGGAAGGCTCTGCAGAGGGATCTGGACAGGCTGGATCAATGGACTGAGGCCAGCTGTGTAAGTTTCAATGAGGCCGAGTGCTGGGTCCTGCACTTGGGTCATAACAACCCCCAGCAGCGTGACAGGCTTGGGGAGGAGAGGCTGGAGAGAACTGGGGGACTTGAGCCTGGAGAAGAGGAGGCTGAGGGGAGACCTTCTGGCTCTCTACAGCTACCTGAAAGGAGGTTGTAGCGAGGTGGATCTCAGCCTCTTCTTCCAAGGAAGAAGTGACAGGAGAAGAGGAAATGGCCTCAAGTTGCACCAGGGGAGGTATAGACCGGATATGAGATGTAGGGATAGAGGATGTAGGGAGGCAACTAGGAAAGCCAAGGCCTCCTTAGAATTAAACCTTGCCAGAGGGGTCAAGGACAACAGGAAGAGCTTCTTCAAACACATGGCAGATTAAACTAACATTAGAGGCAACGTAGGCCCACTGAGGAATGAGGTGGGTGCCCTGGTGACAGAAGATACAGAGAAGGCAGAGTTACTGAATGCCTTCTTTGCCTCTGTCTACTCTGCCGGAAGCTTCCTGAGGAGCCCCAGACCCCTGAGGCCCCAGAGGGAGTCAGGGCAATAGAGGAGTTTGCCTCAGTTGATGAGGACTGGGTCAGGGACCAATTAAGCAATCTGGACATCCATAAATCTAGGGGTCCAGGTGGGATACACCCTCAGGTGTTGAGGGAGCTGGCTGAGGTCATTGCTAGACCGCTCTCCATCATCTTTGCTAAGTCGTGGGGAACGGGAGAGGTGCCTGAGGACTGGAGGAAGGCAAATGTCACTGCAGGCTTCAAAAAGGGCAAGAAGGAGGACCCGGGTAACTACAGACCGGTCAGCCTCACCTCCATCCCTGGGAAGGGGATGGAACGACTTATCCTTGGTGCCATCTCGAGGCATATCAAGGATAAGAGGGTCATTAGGGGCAGTCAGCACGGCTTCACCAAGGGGAAGTCGTGCTTGACCAACCTACTAGACTTTTATGAATACACAACTAGGTGGCTAGATGATGGTAGAGCAGTGGATGTGGTCTATCTTGACTTCAGTAAAGCATTTGACACAGTCTCCCACAGCATCCTCGCTGCCAAACTGAGGAAGGGTGGATTAGATGATCAGGTAGTGAGATGGACTGTGAACTGGCTGGTGGGAAGAAGCCAGAGAGTGGTGGTCAGTGGGGCAGAGTCTAGTTGGAGGCCTGTGTCTAGTGAAGTCCCTCAAGGGTCGGTACTAGGACCAGTATTGTTCAATATATTCATCAGTGACCTGGATGAGGGAACAGAGGGCACTGCCAGCAAGTTTGCTGATGACACAAAGCTGGGAGGAGTGGCTGACACGCCAGCAGGCTGTGCTGCCATCAGAGAGACCTGGACAGGCTGGAGAGCTGGGCAGGGAAAAACTTGATGAGATACAACAAGGGCAAGTGTGGAGTCTGGGAAAGAACAGCCCCATGTACCAGTACAGGCTGGGGACAGACCTGTTGGAGAGCAGTGTAGGGGAAAGGGATCTGGGAGTCCTGGTGGGCAGCAGGATGACCATGAGCCAGCACTGTGCCCTTGTGGCCAGGAAGGCCAGTAGCATCCTGGGGTGCTTTAGAAGGGCTGTGGTTAGTAGGTGGAGAGAGGTTCTCCTCCCCCTCTACTCTGCCCTGGTGAGGCCACACCTGGAATATTGTGTCCAGTTCTGGGCCCCACAGTTCAAGAAGGACAGGGAACTGCTTGAGAGAGTCCAGCACAGAGCTACCACGATGATGAAGGCAGTGGAACATCTCCCTGATGAGGAAAGGCTGAGGGAGCTGGGCCTCTTCAGCTTGAAAAAGAGCAGGCTGAGGGGTGACCTCATTAATGTTTATAAATATATGAAGGGTGAGTGTCAGGTGGATGGAGCCAGGCTCTTCTCAGTGGTGTCCAGAGACAGGACAAGGGGCAATGGGTGTGAGCTGGAACACAGGAGGTTCCGCTTAAACTTGAGAAGGAACTTCTTTACTGTGAGAGTAACAGAGCACTGGAACAGGCTGCCCAGGGAGGGTGTGGAGTCTCCTTCTCTGGAGACATTCAAGACCCACCTGGATGCCTTCCTGTGTGAACTTATCTAGGTGTTCCTGCTCCGGCAGGGGGATTGGACTGGATGATCTTTCGAGGTCCCTTCCAATCCCCACATTCTGTGATTCTGTGATGAGGTGCTCAGGGATATGGTCTAGAATTGGAAGTGTTGGGTTTACTGTTGGAGTCGGTGACCTTAAAGGTCTTTTCCACCCACTCGAACGGTGTGAATATTTCCGACATTCCCGAGAGACACGGAGAAGCAGTCAGTGCACACACTGTCCTGGCGGTCAAGAGCTCATCCATCATCTGTGCGTGTTGAGCGTGTGTGTGTGCCTGTTTACGATCTCACACCGTGTGCAGACAGAGGTTCGACAGCTGCAAGAAGATGTAATTCATCTCTTATTTCACCAACTTCAAAATCTACTTCTGAAAGTATTAAAACATGGAAGGTTATCTGAGAAAATGTGACCCATGTTATTTCCTTTTCAATGAGTATTGCTTTTTATTCATAGCTATTGTAAGATTAACAGTAGAAGTTAGCCCTGAAAAAAAAGTCTTTACAACAATTTATGGAGATTAATTTTCCTCTTCAGGGAAGTCCAGACATTTACAAGAACAATCACTTTAAATAAAAATAGAATATAAAGCCTATGTTTAAAACATGGCCTTTATTAATGCTCTCTAGTGAGCTCCATGTTTATCTTACACCCAAATAGTTCTGCTCTGCTTAAGAAAAGACAGAAAAAGTGCATTTACAAGAGTACTTTTTCTTTAATTTTCTGCGGAAATGGAAGGAATGGGAATCACAAGTTGACAAATGTTGTAAAATGAAATTTCAAGAGACATCAATTTCAGTAATGCTACGCCATCACTAGTGTTTCGTTCTGACTTTCTGCCGTGTGAACCAGAAGATCCTGATGTACAGTCTAGAGCATCTATGTTATTACTCTACAGCATATTCAACACAGCAAGAGGGGTTAAGAACCCTTTCCAATGTACAAACATGAATACAAAAATTGATAAAAAAATCACTTTTATACATAATGTATATGCAAACTGTTTTAAATACATGGGTTTGGAAGAGTTATTTACAAACTGTATCTGTCCGTGGGACAATCCACAGACAAAACACACACAGTTTTATGGTTGCATCTCAACTTTGGGAGATATCAATTCATTCGGCAGTAGAGCGAACACAAGAGCTTGTGAGAAAGTATCTCAAGGGCAACCCAATAAATTTTGTTCCTCAAAACAATGTAAGTACTAGGACTGCCAAAGTTTCCAAATCAAGTAATGGTTTGATCCAGATCCGTGTTGGGGAGGACACGCAGACAGACCCATCTGAAATACAGGCACGGCTACTGGATACAACCTCCTTACGAGCCCCAACTGATAAGTAATGTTTCATCCAAAGAGTGAACTAACCTAGAATTTTTTTTTTTTTCCAATTTTATTAATATTTTAAAAAATACATAAAAATACAACATCCAATGTCTGAATAAATATATTTAACAAGTTGCAAGATACCTTATTTTACACAAAAATTTCAGCTTTAGAAATCTTGTTAAATAATTTCATTGTTGTTATATATTTCATTTTTCGTCTTTTTGTAACAAAATAAAAACTCTGAAATTACATAGAAAAAAGACAAAATATTTTTGTCAAGGGATAAGATAGTCCACTGAAAACCTATTCACAATTCCACTGTAAACATTAATAAACATTAAAATATTTGCATAACTGTGTGCTCAAAAATCCTATAAAAAGTGGAAGACTTCTTACAACTGTAGTTTTCAGTCAACTACACTTCCTTTCACAATTTATTTTGTCCCATTTACACCTTTAAAACTGGGCACATTGCTGAACACATACTTTGGCAGTTCTGTATAGCAAGTGCTTCCAGAAAGAGGAACTACTCACCAAGAGTTCACGTACAGCTCAGTCAAAGTGCAGCAGTTACTCACGGGTTTTTTTCGATAATACTCTGATGTCTGCTTGGTGCACTTGCTTTTCTAAGATCTCCCTAGAACACCTGAATGCTTCATTGGACATAACTTTTCAAATTTGATAAGTGCCCTTTCTCTGCATTAATAAAAAACAAAAACAAAACAAAAATAAACACAATGACAAGCATGTCACATTGTGCCTACAGACCTTCAGTTAACGAGCTTAATTTCTCTGAACAGTAAATTAAAAAAAAAAACAAAAACAAAAACAAAGAAAAAAACCCAGAGGGTAGGAGGGGAGAACAGGTAGAGTCCAGCAGTGGAAGTGTGTACAGAATATACTTGGCAATGTCAAACCAGTTGAGTGCTTTCTGGGGTTGAATTTCAGGATTTATGTCCATGGCAGCAAGCTGCTGGCAAAGCAGAGAAATGTGTATCACCTGCATTCGACAGCAAGCACGTTTTGTGGAGGAGAAGATGATGATGGACTCATTCCAGTGTCTGATGAAGCAGATGACATAGATGCTCCTGTATGTGACACTGAATAGAGAGAACAACAGATCAGCAACCAGATTATCAAAGTACATGTCAGAATGAAGGCTTCCTTGGTTATTAGGTTGTTTAAAAGTGGCACAGTCACATAAAACTGCTAATTGCTTTCACTGCTAAGATTGCATAAGCTGGATGAGTAACCTTACCCTTTCTGCATCAAAGACCATTTGAAAAGATAAATGAGATGAGCCATTATGCTGGTTAAAATCTTAGACCAAGCTTGCACTAGGAAGTCCAAGTTTCTAATACACAGTTATAAAACAGTGAATGTTTTTGTCAAGTTCAAGTTCTGAGAAGCCACAAGTAGTCTTTCTAAATATGTACACATATAAACAGATAAGAGTTTTTGTCAAAAATACTGTCAATCAAACTCAAGTTGCTTTGAGTTATGTATGTTCAAGAAAATTAACTTCTGATGGGAAGCATAAAGCAAATCTGAAAGTTACCTTCTCTGTCTTTCTTTTTTAATCGTTTCCTTCTCCTGTCTATGGTCGCTACTTCTGACTTCAACGACATGTAGTATTTTCGTATTTCCTGTAGTTTTTCTTGTAAGAAGGAGATCCTTTCAGTGCTGCTCATATTGTCTAGTTCATCTTAAAAGTGGGAAGAAAAGAAAAAATAACTTCAGCAAGGTGATTCCAAACAAATGAATGCAATGCTTAAGCATATACAAGGTGCAGCATGAAAGACAACACACTTCCATCACTGTGTCATAGAAGGCCTAATTTAGAAGGACAGTATTTGCACATTTTTCTTTCAGAACCAGTTTTCTTGTAAATTCCCTCTAATCAAGTCATTTAAAGAATTCTTACTGAGCTGAAAACTCCATTTGTATACTCTAGGCGAAGCATTCTGGTGGTGGTGTTTCTCTCTGTGTTTATCCTTCTCTCCATCTTTGATGTGAGGTGAAATCACTCTTGCAGGTGATCGAGAAATCTTCTGTGGTTTGGATGCATTTATGTGTTTTACAGGAGTACATTTACTCGAACTGTCCAGGACAGGAAGGTCTTCACTGTCACTACTTTGTACTGCAGTAAGAGAGTAAGAGAAATGTAGTTGGACTTAAAAAAAAACCCAAAAAAACCCCACACCAAAAAAAAAGCCCTAGAAATTTTTAAAAATGTAGTTATAGTCAGAAAAAATTGTAAGAAAAAACTGCTTCTTCTTGCTCAAGAAGATGCCAGAATGCAGACAAGGAACAATCGTATTGGAGTCAGTGTATAACCTTGTCAGACACAACACGCACTGAACTCTCAAGTGTCCTGTATTAACGATGAGTACAAGTCAAGGGCTGGCCAGGCCTTTACTCAGATTTTTTTAAAGAAGTAATAAAAAAGTTTATTAAAATAAGAAAAGATAACTTATCAGTGCTCTGATCACTGTTCTGTGATTTACCAAATTGCTTTACACATCTAAAGGAACAGTTCTGAAACCTAACTAAAAGCACAAAAGATTTAACACACAACAGAAAATTTTAAGCTGATACATGCAAACGTTTTAGATTCCCAAAATAATTACAGTTTTACACAGGCATGTTAAATATGTCTGAATATTGTATGTCAGATACTGAATATTTTAGTTTGACATTTAAAAACTGTAACAGTACTGCCACAGGGCCTAAATATGTTGACTTGTTCAATATGATGATCACCAAAAATGAGCTACGGAAACACAAAAATCCAGATTTCTATAGGAAGTTAAAAACCAGTCACATATTTGAAATAAATACACACAAGATTCCTTCTGCCGATAAGTTATTCTTTAGCATCAAACATTTTTTCTGTACTTCATAAATGCACTTTTCCCCATGAGAAACACCTGTTGTAAGACTTTAAAGGAGACCTTTCCATTCAGAACAAATTCCCCTCTCTCAAATTCACAACCAACCCAATATATAAAAGTCAGCATAATGCTAAATATTTACTAACTGCTATTATACAGTTATTAAAAGGCTTTCCTAACAAAGTCATTAAAAATAAGCAAGAGATTTCCCAGTAACACTGCTACCACGCAGCTGCTAAGTGCTCTCCGGTGAACAGTCAATAATCATGATGAATAATAATGAAAAACTCTGACAAGGAGGTCCCAAGCAAGAGAAATAATGTTTATAGGAGAGCATAACCTTCCCCCTCTCCCTCTCCAGGAATGTACCTGTTCCATTCTTTTCATTTTTGGCTGCAGCACTTGTTCGCTTTGGAGTACGCTTTTGTTTTTTTGCCAGCGTTCCACTATTGCTGTCACTGGGTCTTTTTTGCCCTAAGTGAGAAAGGAAGAAAAGAAAAAGAAAAAAGACACCTCAAATATTTCTGCTACTAACAAGCTTTGGGTTTTTTTTTTTTTGTAAGCAACAAAGGCATTTAAAACCAGAAGACCAAACAAACCAGCAGTTTTTAGCAACGTCACACCAGACTTAAGAGAAGTTCAGAAATGACTGCAGTAGGGAATGACGTCGCAGGACGCGCTCACCTTTCTCTCCAAGCTCTCTCTCTTGCACAGCGATGCTACAATTGCTCGATGTAGTGCTGGCTTCAAATCCATTGGCAGACTCGCTTTCACAGAGACCTTCTTGGGACTCTTCTGCCACGCTGTCGACTTCAATGGTCATGTCACTCTCGCTCTTGATACTGTGCGATTCGTCCTGGCTTAGGGCAAGAGGCGAGGCCGCTGAAAAGCTGGACTGGACGGCAGTGGGTAAGGCAGATGGATTTGAATTTGAAGCATTAGCGTCTGGCTTTTCTGATACTGTCTCTTCACTGCTGGTCTTCTCCTTTTCATCCAAGTCATCCAAGTCTACTTCATGGCAGAGCAAAGTTTCAGGACCAATCTGAGGCATCGCATCATCCTCATCTTTTAAGGGAACATTCTCATTTTCTTCAGATGGACATTCCAAGTTCTCATGCCTCAGCTCTTGACCATGCTGAACCGATTCTGCCACCAGGGATGGCATTTCCTCATTTTCAGTTCTGAGGGACTCTTCAGCATTCAGCCCTCTACATTCCTCTGCTCCAGTACATTCATTGGTCCTCTCTTCAGATATGATATTGGGCACTTCCATCTCACTCTCTCGACGACTTCTCTTCTCAGGCAATGCCTGTTCCAAAATTTTCCTTTTCAAAAGCTTCTTATCTCTTGTAGAAGGTTCTGTTTCACTTTCAGTAGTGCTGGAAATTTCTTTACAGTCCAAGGAAGACATGTCTAACCTTTCAGGTTCCAGAAGAGATTCATTTGCCACCTCTTCTTGGCTTCCTGGTGAAACTTTTGCATTCTCTAACGAAGGGTCTTTTGTCTTGCTCCTTCTCCCTTTTCCTTTAGGTGATTTTTCAGCCTCTCTTTTGATTTCTTCTAGCTGTTCTGTTTTATTCACAAAAATCTGAACAATTTGTTCACTTTCTTCAACTTCCAGTTTCAGTGTTTCTAGTGGCTGTACTTGAGTCCTGTCATTTTCTTTCAATGCATGAGGAATCTTTGGGTTTTCTTCATCTAGCTTCTCATCATGTAGTTTTTCGCTCTTTTCCAGTTCTGAAGTTTCTGGAGAAAATTCTTCATTCAAATTCTTTTCAGATGACTCATCTGCTTCACTGTCAGATGAGCCAGAGTCTGTAAAAAATTTTAAAAAAGGAAACAGCACCCTAAATTATCAATTATAACATAATTCCTTTTTTCAACCACACAAAAAGGGGTTTTTTTTTTCAGTAATCTATAGTATTAACATCAGTTGACAATAAAATATTTCAAATGTTAAAAAATCCTGTGTTATTCAACACACTTATTACAGTTCTTATTTTTACTGAAAATTTCTATTAAACTACAATAGTAGCAGTAGTACTACCAGAGTTCAAGGAGCACCTGGATGACGCTCTTAGTCATGTGATTTAGTTTAGGTAGTCCTGCAAGGAGCAGGGAGTTGGACTTGATGATCCTTATGGGTCCCTTCCAACTTGAGATATTCTATGATTTTATGATTCTACTACTGCTATTTCCCAAAGAAGCCAAGAGAAACAAATTACAGCTTATAGTAGCGAAAACAGTTTTACAGATTCCTATAATCTGGCATCTACCTGTGGATACTGCCTCTCCCACCTGATGTTACAAAAATGAAAACAAGACTCCTCCCCTCCATGCACCCCCAAACAGAAAAAAAACCCCAAAACAACCTAACAACCTCCAAACAAAACAAACCTCAAACCCTTCCATACCACAATATGGACATTTCATTGCTGAACTATTGTACAAATCACACACCATACACAGAGCAAGCACTGTTAGGTTACCAGGAGATATTCAGGGACCTGTACTAAAAGGAGACAGTGATTTCACTTCACTTCTCATTCACACAGGCTTAGAAATACCAAAAATATTGCTGCCATTTGTATATAATTAACAGCTCTGCTGGATGATGCAGTACTGAGGTCGAGGACTTAATTACCACAATACAGACTATCATTATATTAATAGACCTGGGCTGTTCAAGATTAGAACTGAAAGGCTCTGGCTAAACAACATGGAATTATTTGCACAGCCATTGCCATGCCATAGCTCTTCTGTGAGCAAACTGTGCTCCTCAGCAGTGTCAGCTCATCTACTTCCTCAATAAAATTTACAGGGAGGAGGGGAAGAAAAAAAAAAAAAGTAAAAAAGAAAAAAAAAATCAAACCTCTTTTCCAAAAGGTACTGAAAAAACCTCAAAAGCATACACAGGACTGAGGTCACTCACCGTTTGATCCTCTATCAGAATCAAACATTCCTGAGCTACGTCTCGTCTGCCTGCGAGGTGTCGCTAAAATCAAAATCGAAAGTATTAATTTTTTATAGAGTAAAATCTGTGCCAAAAAATGTTATTATATTGCTTGAGCACTGACTGGTTAAGTAGGACTTTAAAGCTGCTGACAGCATTGTGTTCGCTGAAGCTGTCGTATTAACGCACCGCATTACATCAGTGTTTGCATGCACTTCCATGCCAGAACACGAGTGCACCAGATGTACCTTCTGTTCCATTTGGTAATGCTGAGGAATCTGACAAGTTGTTCCGTGCACTCCTGGCTCCTGATTTACCTTCACTATTAGGTGTTTTGGATAAACTGCAAGATGTGTTTGATGGAAGAGTAGATTTCAGAGGGGGTCGTCCACGCTTTGATTTTTGTTTCTCCTCATCCTTCTTCTCATCCTTTTCACTGTCTTCTTTATTCTGGGGGGGGGGGGGGGGGGGAATCATCTTTTATTAATATGTTTCACTGCTGATCATCAAATCTTTTTTCCTCTTGCTCTACATTTCTATTAAAAATCTAGACTGTGGATTGAATAACTTAAAAAACCCCAAACCAACCCAAAACCCCAAAAAAGAAGAAGGACAGTCATTAAGTATTGTACCACAAGAAACTTAAGGAAATAACCATTACTTTTGTTTTTTTCTTCTGTTTTCTCTTTGGTCCTCCTTTGTCCACAGGCCAGATAATCCGATCAGCTTTCACCCACTCATCATATCTAAAAGTAAATAACAGCACACTTATTACTGCACATAAAGAAGTTGTTTGCAATATGAGGATTAAAAGACTGAGTTACAGAAAATATTTATGAAGGAGAGGTAGGAAAGCAGAGTATATCTTTATAAACACATGCAGTATCTGGCAGTAGAAAGAAGAATTACATTTCTAGCCCATAAAAAAAAATTACAGGATGGGGGAATGGAGGTGAAAACTTCCCTGTCTCTTGCTAGCAAAGCACTGGAACTCAGGGCAGTGAGTCAGCTATAAAGTTCAGCAGTTATTTCACACCATATACAAAAGGCAGTTTCCACCACACCATGCCTCAACAGCAAAATACACTTTCTTTTTTAAAAGGAAATTTTTAAAATCAGCAACAAACTGGGTGAGATTCTGAAAAGCACAAATACACTACTAGAGCTCCTCAAAATCTCCTGAGTTTATTAATAAAGGGACACGTGTAATTATTGGGGGCATACGTTCCCCCCATGAACTTTATGTTGCCACGTAAAGAAATGTGCTTAGTTTACTTAGAAATGTATGGATTTGGAACATGTCAAGTCGTATACAAGTGTTCTACTTTAAAAATGATTAATTCTGTGATATTTTTGTCTTCAGAACCACAATAGTCTTTAAGAACAACAACAACAAAAGCCATTTCTACAGCAGTACTGAATATAAAGCTTGGCTACCAAGAGAAGCATTTGATGACATTTTTCTGTAGTGCTTCGTTGCTTAGCCCTCTCTACACGTAACAACCAGTCTTTATAATCACAGTTAACATTCAATACAAGAATAAATCTTGTTGCCAAAATTTCAGTGCTTGATACACTTAATTGTAGAGGTCTTCACCATTATCAACGACTCCTTTAAATAAAAAAGTCTGATAGTGCTAATAGTAGCTGACACAATAAATTATAAGATTTGAGGATGACTCACTTCAAGCCAGATGGAAACCTGGAAACATACAAGTAAGAATATTCTGAGATTTCAATTCAATATTGTCATACCATGAACAAAATCATTAACATTGACAAGTGTAATAGAGTCAGATCTTGTTACTGAGTTGATCATTCAATTTGGAGCCAAGTAACTTATCTTTCTCTTTTTTTCTTAAAAAACAAAAATTCTTTTACAAATATCCCTTTTAACAAACAAAGAAATGAAAGGCCATTTGTTACCCTCACCTTACATTCCAACCGTAGTAATGAACTAAATATAAAACTTCTCCATCATCAATTTCTGTGCTTTTAATACTGGCTTCATAGATTTTTTGAGTCTTTCCACGTCCATATTTTACTTTCACTTTGGTTCCAGTCAGGCAGGGTTCTGTGTCCTCCTCATCCTCTTCACCTTCTGATTCTCCTTTGTTCTCAATTTCCTCTCTGCAGTAAAGCGTATTTAAAATATCCACTAATTAGTGACAATCAAAGTTTTAACGTTTAACTAGCATAGCCAAGCTACCACAAAAGCAAAAGGCTGCAAGAAAAAATTTTCTCTTTTTCTACATCCTGCACTGCCTCTAGCTTGAACACAGCTTTTTAAAATCAAAACCAGGACTTAGAATAGAGGTAAGTGCCAAAAACATCCAGAAAATTGTATTATATTTTAAATGGAATTTATTAGGTGTACCACTACCTCAAAGCTTATGAGTATTTTGATAATACAAAAAGAAGAATAAGTTAACTCAGTGTTTCACTCATAAATAAGACAGGAAGAACTAAATTCAGTTTTTAAAATAGACTTGATTTTGATGCACTATTAAGAAAAAAAAGTTTTTCTACAGTTTGCTTAATAGGCTACAGCTCACTAACAGTGCACAAATGTTTGAATCACCATCACAATGAACCTCTCTCAGGGACACAAACACCATTCCATTGGAAAAAAAAAGCTGATTATAATAACAGTGTTTAATCAAGATTAAAAGTGTCTACACAGCTCTTATTAGCTGTATCTACCTCTTATTATAGCTATATCTAATATTTCAACGTTCTACTTGAACATTTTTTCAAGAATTACAGTCTAACCTATTTATGCCTATGCTTTTCTCCCTATTTCAGGGTGAATTTAGCATAATGTAAAACTACAAAAAAAGTCACCAAAAAAGACTATGGGTTTGCTTTTAATGAAATATGTTTGCTAACCTTCAGTGAAAAATGACCTATCTTCTGGCAAACAATTAAAAGAAAAAGGACAAGCATCATCAGCACCACTTAAGGGAAACTCTTGGATGCCTTAGTCATCTGACATACCTCTCCAACCCGCTGCACACCCACATTGTGTCTTCCTTTGAGGCATTTCTGCATTGCAAGTGACACTTTCTTTAAAATAATTGTGTGTTTTTCCCAATCCTCAAAGCTCTTTAGAAGAAAAAATGCAATACCCCTATCAGACTTTATTCAGTATCAACTTGTGTCCACACCACTTAGCCACACAGAAAGAAAAACAAGGTAGGAAAGCCAGCTTAAACAGGTCAGACACTGCCCTCGACCACAGCCTAAGTCAGCTAAGAGGAGGTCTACTGGTCTGGTAATAAATCACCTGCTCACAACTCATTTGTAACCAGGACTATAAATCCAATTCAACTTGTCAAGCTTAGTCTCTGGACGCTATTTTCCCTCTGCTCTTTCATGTCTCTTCATCCCCTCTTTCAAGCTACCTCTAGGTTTCATTCAAACTCTCTCCTTCTCCTTTGCCTTATTAACTGCTCCCCTTCCTGCCTGCCTACAATACATCAAGTAACAGTAAAAACAAGCAAGCTGGAGGTTCACCAGCCATCACTAAGCACTTAAACAAAATCACAGGAGAAGAGAAGCTTTCTTTTCCATTTATATTTCAACTGCCCAGAACAATCTGCCCAAAGAGCTCCTCACCATCCATACAGCACCTGCTGTACTTATAGCTTGGTCCATGTGCTGTCTGTACATACTAGTGTGAGAGAACAACCTTGGTGAGACCTTCAAGAAAATGAAAGTGAAGAATACTGTCTGGCATCTACCAGACAAAGATGCTTCCATACAGTAAAGCAGACTCCACAATTTTCCCTTTCCTGTCTGGCTGAGTGAATTAAGGTCTCTGATTTCCACATTTTAGTTGGTAAGACCTCCAACTCTGTGCCTAAGTCCTGGTTGGAGTACAGCTTAATCGTGACACAGACACACTTGCAAGAAGGTGATACAAGCCAATGTTTACCTCTCCCTCTGCCTCTCTTCCTCTTCGTCTGACTCTTTATCAGAATCCTCCTGTTTTTTTATTTTTTTCTCTTTTTGCTTTGGTGTACTTTTCCTCCCTAATGGAGTTTCATTTTCTTTCTTTTCTGCATTCTCAGGTGTTTCCTCTATATCTTTGTTTTCTTTGTTACTGTCTTTTAATTTGTCTTGTGTTTTATCCTCTTCACTATCTTTTTTAGCAGGGGTTGCATCACGGACAAGTCGTCTTCGTCCCTACAAGAGAAATAAGATCAGTTTAATGACTCTTGTCAATTGTTCTCTGTATAACCTCTCCAAATCTCAGCTAAAAGTGAAACATACTATTCCTGTACAGAAGAAAGGCTGGAGATAACACCAAAAAGCAAAATATTCTAAAATCTTAATAGCTTTAAGTCTTGTTATCATGGAAAAAAGTAAAATAAAGCCATTCTACTTGGTTTAGAAGAAAGAGGATGAGCTTCTGATTAACTGCTGGAGGATTTCAGGATGTTTGTTTGGACCTGTAAGGTCCATTGCCCTGACAGAAAGGGCCAAAATGCCTTGCTCAGCTGCAGCAACAGCAGTAATTAGAGTGCTTGCGAAGGACTACTGAGAGAAGGCATCTTCCATCCTTATAGCCACCTGTTGAATTCACAGAACAGAAGTTTGTCAGCTTTAGAATAAACATTAAGTATTGCATTTTTAACAGGTACTTTGAGTAGGTGGACAATTGCTGTCTGGGACTATCTGCAACTGGTTCTTGGGGATCTAGTACAGATTTATCATTTTACTATTAGAAGTCTCTTGAGAGTCATTGCTTTGTAATCAGAACATTTAAAATACATTATGAATGCAAAATTAACTATCTGGAGGCTATCCAAAGATGACAGTAATGAAGGCACTACAGTAATTAAAATTCACAGTAGCATAATGGTAAATACTTTGGAAAAATATCCATTCATAAATAGATAGCTTGTGACTGGGTTAATAAAGTAATAATTTTATTACCAAGCCAAATAATTTTATTACCATTTACGTAACCAAATAATATTTAATTATTAACAAATTATCATAGAGAGCCAATGACAAAAAAGACAACAAATTCTTACATTTCTTTAACTTCTCACCAGTTTTCTCCAAAACCAAAAAATAAATGAACAAACTAACAAGGAAGCTAATATCAGGCCAGCAAGTTCATTAAGGCTTATAAAGCTTGGAAAAACCACTTACAGTTAGCTAGAAATATATTATGTAATAGCAATCTAAACTTGTGTTTACACTCTGTCTTTTCATCTATTAATTTAAAAGGCCATATACTTGCTTGAAAAGCTGGTTTGCAAGAAGTAATTTAATAGAATTACATTTTAGTTAACCAGAAGCCTTACAACTTGAACAATGTAAAAAGCAGAAAGTCCTTGTCCTTCAGTAATCACACTCCATTAAGAATGTAAAATCTCCTTTTAACAGAATTAAGAGGAATGCTACAGAGTTATATTCAAATACCTTAAAAGCATTCTTCTAGTCTCCATCAGCTTGAGTATCCACTAGCTGGTGGATCACTGGTCTTATCTATGTAACAACTAATACAACCCTCACTGCTACAGCATTCAAACACAAGACAAAACTTAAATGTTTCTCCTTCTACTTCTGTCTACATACTGTAAAAATGCAGTGTTTTTGTTATTAAAAAAGAGATATTGTGATAAAAATCAATTCCAAGAAATGGGTCTTCCTTTCATTCTTAAAGCTGGAGCAGTCCCTCGATATTCCTGCTTCTTGCTGGGAAGCTCCAGATTCCATGTGCCCATGGAAATTCTTACCCACACTGTTGGGCCTCTTTAGCTTGGAGAAGAGGAGGCTGAGGGGGGACCTGATTAATGTTTATAAATATTTGAAGGGTGAGTGTCAGGTGGATGGAGCCAGGCTCTTCACAGTGGTGTCCAGAGACAGGACAAGGGGCAATGGGTGTGAGCTGGAACACAGGAGGTTCTGCTTAAATTTGAGAAAGAACTTCTTTACTGTGAGAGTAACAGAGCACTGGAACAGGCTGCCCAGGGAGGTTGTGGAGTCTCCTTCTCTGGAGACATTCAAGACCTGCCTGGACACCTTCCTGTGTGAACTCATCTAGGTGTTCCTGCTCTGGCAGGGGGGTTGGACTGGATGATCTTTCGAGGTCCCTTCCAATCCCTGATATTCTGTGATTCTGTGATCTGTGTTGTGATGATATACAGCTCTCAGCAGCTCTCAAGCCATCCCTGACTCAAAACCTGTCTGACATCCAACACAGCCTGGGCAAATCCCATGGTTGGTTTAGAATATGAAGAAATAATCCAAACTGACTCTGCTCACAGGTAGAACACAGTTAACACCAACTCTGTGCTCACAGAACCCTATCCTAAGCTTGTACGAGTACGGCCAACATACAATCACTCCACAAGAGAAAACTCATTATGTAAACTGTCCACTATACAAAGGGGTTTGTTAAGTACTACATAGAAATCAGTTCAAACCACTTACCCTTGGGGATCTTAGTTCTATTTCTTCTTTTTCACTTTCACTGCTGGAATAATTTTCTTCTGCTTCTTTTTTAACTTCTGTTGGGGGCATTTTTTGTTCCTCTTTTACACCTTCCTCCATTGGTTCCATGTGTTTCTGTATGTCTTCTACCACTTTTGGTTCATTGTGATGGATGGTCCTAAACTGAATGTTTGCAGAACGGCAGTACTCTTCAAAACCATAAAGATACCTATCAATACAAATAAAGTTTCAATTATATTTCATGTTTAATTTACTATTTATTGAAGTGCATAAAACCTATTTTCCTGATCACAGAAAAGCAAGAGGAGTGGTAACTTCAGGGGAAAAACAAAACAAAACAAAAAACCAAGCCAGAATAAACAAAAAAATCAAAACCCAGAGAAGATGTTGAAACAAAACAATTATGCACACAAATCAAATGGTGAGAAAGAACACACACAGGTGCTTCCCACAAATTTAACTTCATCCCCATCCGATTACAAATTCATGACAGTACAGCCTAAGAACACGTACACTGTTTTGCAAATGCACAAGGACAGTTAAAACCACCTCATATTAGAACATGAGCACACAAAGAAGTTACTGCAGGGTAACAGACTGTCATGCATCAGCTTGTTCTCTGGTAGCTGCCTGTGTGCACACTCTAATCCAATTACAGGTGAGAGAAATATGAAGTAGCTTATTCCTCAGAGAATAAATATGCAAGTTACAACATCCTATTATGTGTCCATACAACATAAATATTTCCACTGTAACAGAACCTGGTACATATTTACCAATAACTCTTTTTTATGATAAACACTCTTCTCTGTAAAATACAGACCTTAAATACGTTCCCAGTTCAAATCCCACTGGAGATAGTCTGAATATTTTCATCTTCATCAATATTAACATGAGTTGAGTCATTAGTCATCCCTATTCAATCAGCCAAATTTCCTTAGGTTCGAGTCAAGAGAACCTCATTCTTCCCTTTTACTCAAAAAGCCCAATTGTTTCTTGTCAAACTTCCAGGATGATAAATAATAAAGACAATCTTTATTTAGAAAATGAGCTTGAAAAGTGTCATTCCTAAAAGGTTTCCATTTCAAAAGTTAAAACACAACTGAAAACCAAGGGTCAGAATAAAAAGATATATGCATTTTTTCATTACAAGCAGTGATTTTACTATTTAATACTGTCACATCCATCATAGCAATGTACATAGTTAAGCCCTAAAGCCATTATTCTACAAAGACAATATTTAAATATGCAATCTAAAACGTGTCTGTCTCTGTGAACATTTTTCAGGAAGTTAAAGAAACTGCTACAAAATTCTCCTCACTGCATGCAGCATCTACAGACCGAGGACAGAGTCTGGTCGTGTTAATCACCATAAATTGCAATGCTGAATTTGCCAAAGCTTCTTTTATAAATTTCATTGTTGTAATCTGAAATGGCATCATCACATGCTGAAAGTGAATGCTTCTGGATAAGACAATGAGTGCAATTCTAATGTACTAGAGCAACAGAAACTTACGTAGCCCTGAGCACTCCACTCCCTCTTTTCCTCCACTGTGTCAACCCTCAGCACTGGAAAATGCTCAGAACTGTTCATTAACTGAAGAATGTCAACTAGTGTTTCACTAAGCTATCAAAAATTGCTTGAATCTTGTACAGGCTACTAAAATGAAGGAAAAATGAGAAAGGAAAAGATGAGAACTTACTTTCTATAAGCAGTTTTTACATTGTAGGAAGCAGCCGAGTTCAAAATAGGAATGCCAAGGTCCATATAAATTTGCTTCCATACAGCACCACTCTCAATCTTTGGGGGAAAAGAAAAAAAAGCAATTTTCAGGTTTTGTTAACCAAGAACATTAAGGAATAACATCTAACACAGCCACAAGCCACAGCCTAAGAATGAATAGTCAGATTTAGTTCAGGAAACATCAGACACTTACATTGTCACACCCACCCTGCTGATAAACCAGTCTAAAAAGTTTGAAGAGATTAAGGTCCTTGTAGCCCAGAACAGGTGGTTTATTGATAGGAGTACCTAAATAAAACAAAACCAGAAGTCAGAAACTATCACAAAGAGCACCAAACTGCTTCTTCCATTTCTTTAGCACACATTTGATTACTAATATCTTTCTACAATTTAAAATCTGTATTTAATAGTTCTAAAATATGTAACATGTCACTAGTTTCCAACCACCAGTTAAGGATTCACCCTCTTTTGAATGCATCACTTATTTCTGGGTGGTTTATTAGCATACTGGCACCAGCTGCTTGATAACTGTGATTTCTCAACCTCCTTTTCAGATTTGTGCAATAACCCTCATCCAATTGGCTGCATCCCACTGTTCCTCTCTTGAGCAGGGGGACAGCCAGAATTGCAGCAAGCTCTACAGAATGCCTGATGAATGCTGGAATACAGCAATGTGCAAAGAGATTAACTCAAAACACTGTGGTCAGAAAGGAATGGGGAAGAAGCAGAAATGTTGGATTAGAAAAAGATACACAGGCAAATGTGAAAAAGCACAAAGCCCTAACAGGATGTGAATATCTGGGACAGCTCTGGGAAAAGGAAAGAACTCAAATCAGATGAGTGGCAATGACATGAAGAAAAATGATTAATTGCAAAAGGAGAAACCAGAAGTGACTTGGGGCAAGAGGCTGTGTACATAGACAGTATTCCTCCCAGCAAGGAAGAATATCAAACCTCTTCCCTGCTGCTTCTCTTCTTCCTTCATCCTCAGGCAATTATATTTGGAATCATTAAAGTAACTGTATAGGACTCTGGGAATATTGTCATGATTACACGAATCAAAACATTCGCTCTGAGAGAAGAGAAGAGAATGTCAAATGAATCTGGTGGGAACAGAAATCTTCCTATAAGGACAGAGGAAAAACAAAAAGTGGGCAGGCAGGGAGAAAGACCCAGTCCTGAAAAAATCCTGTACATGCTCAATTGATATACTAGCTTAAAGAATAGTTTCTGGACTGAATCTTCAGTGCACAAAATGTTTTCTTCTTTAGCCTCTACAAGTACTTGACATGAGCCCTACTCGGTTTGTAGTGTAAGAGTGCTTAAGAAAGGGAGTGAGGAAGGAGGAAATCAGAAAAGGGGGAAGAATCAGGCTACTAGAAAAGAAAGAAAACTGTGGATCAGTCCAGCAGCATAGGGATTTTTTTTCCCCCCAACATAGCCTCTTATTCGCCCAAGGCAGGTTACTCTCCAGAAACACTGGTCATACACAAGAGGCCTCAAAATTATACTGGATGAACTCCAGGATACTTTGCTAAAATACATGATCGATTTCTCAACCTGTGATAAGAACTGGCAATATTGGACAGACTTGGAACTGTTCTTTTACAATTCTGTGGTCTAGAACACACCTCATTAATAGGGATACAGGGCTTCTTTCACAAAGGTAACCCAATTTCCTCACCAATCTTAAAACCCAAGTTAAAAAAAAAAAAAAAAGAAAGGGGGAAATATTCAGACACTACATGCACTCGACATTTTACTCTTAGCTCTGGTTATTTCAAACTCAGGTTCATCAACATTTGCTGTACTAAATGCTGCTATGGAAATATTCAGGTAACTTTTGTCAAGGAAAAAGAAAGAAAAAAAAAATCTACCTCCATCAACATTATTGCAGGATTAACACTTACAGTATTCAAATTGATATGGCAAGTTCATGAGCAAAATGAACAAAACAAATACACTCTAAAAGATAAAACTCTTTATAGGCTTAAATACACTTAAAAAAGTGTGCATGGAGCCAAGGAACAGAAAACCTTCTGTTTTGGCGTCAGTCTCATCACAACTGCCAATATGAATGGCTTGTGCAACAGCACAGGTGTATCCTGCTCTCTTTAGGCTGTGCATGCACTTCCAATGTATGCTTTATGCCAGGGCTTTATCCCAATTTATAACAGTCTCACCTAATTCTGTAAAGAAAGACATTTAAAATATGCTATTTTCTTGTTCTAGCTACTGGACAAAGTAGAATCTTTTAAGTTGTCTCTTCAGGTGAGTATCACTGCTACATCTGCACCTGATTAAGACAGTTCTGCAAGGAGACTCGAAGATGGCACATCTCCCATTCTCTGCTGGTTCAATTTCACCATCCATCAATAATCTCCTCAGGTTCCAGCCTGAGATTAACAGCAGCAGAGCTCCCAGCCACGGCTGTCACAACAAGAAATCAACCAAGAGCTTATTTAACAGGGATTGTTAACATTAAAAAAAAAAAAAAGTTTTGTGAAAGCAAAACAAAACCAAAACACCTCAGGGAGGATTTCAGTTTCCTTTGTGCTCTGTCTTTTAAAGTACTGGAAGCAGACCTGCCACATCTGAAAATGGGTAGAGGTGTTTTCCCTTGCACCAGACTAATTGTCATCCTTTTTCACTGACGTAAGAATATGTTCATAACACCACCAATTATATTTAAAAGCAATTTTTAAAAGCCATTAAAAATCAGCCAGATATAAAAAAAAAACATATAAAAACTAAATAAATAAAAATTTCAGTGTTACCTCTGTCTTCCATAAACTTGTAAAGCTGTTGGAGGAAGTTGTCCCTCTCTTCAGGATCAAGCTCTTCCTCAGGCTGTGAAAACAAATGCAGTCATAATGAGAACATAAAACATGCAAAGTAACAATACATGTGTGCAAAAGCCTAACAGCAAGAACTAAACACAAACCACTTCCCATTTGGCCCTGCACCCATCTAATGGTGAAATATGCAGAAAACAAAGTTTACTCAGGAGACTGAAGTGCGTGCCTCAGGAGGAGGAAAAGCAAACGTACGTCAGGGAAAGGATCAAGTCATGATAGAAAGAAATGTGACCTACCAAATGAAAACACAAATATATTTAACATTTTGTTCTAATACAGAAAAGTCTGTTAACTACAAGACTGAAGCAGTTCATAGGAACTCTAGGGTTTTTAGGTTTTTTTTTTTTGTGTGTGTGTGGTTGGTTGGGGTATTTTTAACTCATCTTCTTTACCCCAACTATAGATAAGGTTGCAGAACAATTTTTGTGATTAAGATCCAGTGCTCAATTTCAGCTTATATTTGGAAACACTTTTACAATCACTTCCATAATTCCCTGAACACATATTTCCATAATTTATTACCATAAATTCCTTAGTTTTATCTTTACAACTTAAAGCCTCAAAGAGATAAACACTTACAAACTTTAACAGCAGTCCACAGTGTGAAATTAAGATTATATTTTATTCAGGTGGAAACCATGAAAATAAGTGCATTTCTTGAGGGGAGGGAAATAATTTCTACATATCTACATATACCTCATGCAATTCTAGGATATTAGCAGAGACCAGGGGGAAGAAAAAAAAATAAAAAAGAAAAAAAAAATCTTTTCCACTTCCTTCCTACCAGCCTGGCAATCACAGGGATTGCTGGTAAGGCAGTTTGCACAAGGAAGACCGCAGCTGTCTTGACGGAAAGATGTACAGTACCTGTTAAAATATGTTATCATTACATTATTAAAAATAACATAAAAGTCACAAGCAGTTCCAGAAGGAGACCAGAGCAGCAATTTCAGCTTTAGTCATCTCTGCATTCTGTAAACTTTAAGCTTCAAGACAGGCAGTGAAATGTAAATGTATATGCTGCTGTCTTGTTAACCTGAAAGCAATCTGCCCAGCATCAGAATGAATTTAAGCCCTGCCTGCTTCGGTGAATTCTGAGCTTCAGTCTACAGGGATCACCTACAATCAGGCAGAGACAATATCTATTTCTTATTTTCCTATTTTTTCTCAGGAAATAATTTGAAGAAATTAAATGAATAATCACAACATTGTACAGCATCAGTTACCATTTGCTCATAATGTACATTATAGGCATTATATAAAGAGAAATAGTTATCTGCAGAATTACTATGTTCTTCCAGGTTAACAAATGAATTATTGCTATAGAAACCACAGCTTTTTTTCTCTCCATCTAGACTGTGAACCAACTTCAAGATCGAGAAATTTCTACCGTCTGCTGTCATGTTTACTGATTAAAGGCAGTACAACTCAAACTATGCAAACCCAATATATCTAAATAACAGTACACATTCAGAAACACTTCTGAATAGTTCAATTCAAACCATTTCTTTTATGTGGGCATAATGCCAAACCTGAACTCTAGGTCAAACCAGCAGAAATGTAGGTTAGAAACAGCACTCTTGCAGACAGAATGTTAACCTTTTCACTGGTTCCAAGTATTTTCAGCTGAAGAAAAGCAAAAAGGAAAGATTAAAAGCTTTCACATACTCATAGGATGGGGGCATAAAACCTGACTGCAATATTCATGTGCTTCTGTGAGACATGCTGAATCCTGCACCCGCTTTTCTCTCTTGATTGTGTATGAGGTAGGTCACCACTCCTTGACAGAGAGAGTCTGAACCAACGCCATAGCAGACACTAAACCCTTCTGAGAGGTGACTTGAATAAGACCTCAATGACTGCCACCAAGGAGTAAGTCATGTATCAGCTATTTCAAACTCTTCTTCTGTTACTGGTCAAAATGAGAAGAATCACAGAATCACCAGAATGGTTTGGGTTGGAAAGGACCTTTCCAGGCCATCTAGTTCCAACCCTCCTACAGTGAGCAGGGACATCTTCAGCTACATCAGGTTGAGAGCCCTGTCCAGCCTGACCTTGACTGTTTCCAGGGATGGGGCTTCTACCACCTCAGTGGGCAACCAGGGCCAGTTTTCACCACCCTCAGAGTAAATAATTTCTTCCTTACATCTAGTGCAAATCTCTCCTCTTTTAGTTTAAAATAATTTCCCCTTTTCCTGTCACTACAGGCCCTGCTAAAAAGTCTGTCCCCATCTTTCTTAAAGGCCCCTTCAAGTACTGAAAGGTGCAATAAGGTTTCCCCAGAGACTTCTCTTCTCCAGGCTGAACAGCCCCACCTCTCTCAGCCTGTCCTCACAGAAGAGGTGTTCCATCCCCCTGATCATTTCTGTGGCCTCCTCTGGACCTGCTCCAACATGTCTTTCCTGTGCTGAGGACTCCAGAGCTGGACACAGGACTCCAGGTGGGGTCTCACCATAGCAGAGTAGAGGTGCAGAATCACCTCCCTTGACCTGCATGATTACTGCAAAATTAAGATACATGGATTTTCAGAAGAGGTCAATTTTCATCATGGTTATCTATTTATAGCTGGACATACCAAGTTCCCAGGAGTGTCTACTCTTCTGACTTGGAGTTCAGTTTTATTTTAAATACATCAACCACCACCTAAGCTGCTGTATCAGCAACCTTAAAAGCTGCACCCAAAGTGAAGAAAACACCTGAGAAACATTGATGCCACAACCTGCCATCACCATCACTGTAGAGTTAAAAATCCCAGCATCTCTTTTCAGCAGGCACTGGAGCAACATTGCTGCTCTCCAAAACTCACTTCTCCTACCCAGGCACTTGTGCCCGTTTTAGACTGGGCATAAGTAAGTTCACAGTAACAATTCTTCAAAATCAGTCTTAAAGAGTTCTGTCTCTCTATTTCATCTTTTTCCTATACAGATGCTGCAAAAAAGGGAGACTGTAGCCAAAGATAAGTCCAAGTGGCAGAAAAAACAATGTCAAATTCTTAAGTGGCAGGAGTTAAAAATTGAGACCTTTCCGTTTCTCATCCAATAGCCATAACTAAACGCAACAGGAGAAAATGGTTTTTGTCTCATGGTGAGAGGCTGCATTTCATTAAAAAGAATCTCCAAGATGCCCTTCTTGGCTTATAATTAAAAAATTGAAATTTTATATGTTTGAGTTTTTTTTCCTCCTCTCTGAATACCAGGTCACATCAGTTAGAGAATACTGTAAACAGTGAAACAATGAAATAAACACAGGAGCTCTGTAAAAAGGACATGCTCCTTTCTCAATTTCCTATTGCCATCCAAATAATACTAACAGCATTCAAGTATTCTGTAAAATTATTCTGAGAATAACAACCAGCAAATAAGCACAACATAAAACCCCCAGAAGCTTGCAGAAAACTTGTAACTGGCTTTGCTTCATTTGGTTTCAAGCCATTTTATTGATGAGTTTTGCCTCTGTCTTTAGCATGACTCTGAACAAGAACATAGCTCCCTTATCCTGACTCATCATCTACTCTACAGAAAGATGTTAAAGCTTCTGCAAACACTAACCTGTAGAGCTGAGTAGGAGCACAAAGGATGAAATAGTTTATTTTACAAAAAAAAGAATTAATCTCGACTTATAAGCACATACAGCATGTACTCAATCAATACGGGGTAAGGTACCAGGGACAGATCTTTCTTTTATGTTATTAATAGACTGACAATTCCATAAACTCTTCTGTGAAATAAATACAAGCTGAGAGGAAGAAAAATGAGTACAGGATTTGGAGTTCAGAAGAGTATATGATCAAGACAAGCTGCCAGGATTAGAGTTAATGTAATTTTGTTGCTTCAGAGAAATGCGTTTTCATCGCTTGCACATTTGCTTTCTGATGCCAAGTTTGAACACTAATTAAAGAAATGAAAAGAATTAAACTGATTGCAACAAGTTAACAGCTTTACACCATGTGGAGATGAGAGTGATCTTCAAATGTTAATTTCCACCAACGAGAACCAGGAATTCAACCATCCTCAACAATGACTCACTCTAGGGCTGCGTCTTAGTTCGCAACTTCTTTGCTGCTCTTTGAGGGGTGTTCTGAGAACACCTGTTAGCATAAATCTGTGAGCAAGAAAACCTTTACAAAGAACATTTGTGCATGGCATGATGCAGGCCATGCTTCACAGTAGCCAAAACTCCTACAAACACATAAGCATAAGCAGGATGATTAGCTAATCAATGTGTAGCATATTACACATCACAGCTACTTAGGTTTTTATACATATATATATATATATATATATATAAGTAAATAAACCACTTGTTTCCAGATAGCATGCTTCATTTACTTTGAAATTACTGTATTCCTGTATTTAATTTTTAGAGTCAGCTTTTACAGTGTTATCTTTATAGGTTGCAACAGAAATGGATCATTCAAGTATCACTTTATGCGGTCTCCCACAGTCACTTAGAGAAAAGACTATATGGGAAACAAGACCTATTTTGAAGCAAAATGTAAATATTTTAAAAGATGATTATTGATAATTTGTAGGAATTTCAAGTCTCCTAAAAGTGTCCTACAGATTTAATATACTCATCCTTCCTTTATGAACTTAAGTCCTAATAAAATATATAGTAATGACTTACAAAAATTGAAATAATCCTTGTTTATTTGCAGAATATGCACAATGGAAAATGCTTCTGGCATTCTCCCTCTTCAACAACTTAAAGCAACTTTTAACCGATGTTTCTTGATGCTGCTACATGCAAGAAACCTAAAAACTTTAAATGAATGCACACCATTAAACATACCACAGGTGCATCCTTCAGGTGACTGTCAAAATGAAGACCAAGAGAAAATTCCTCTAAGAGCACACCTGGAGGTGCTACAGCTCTGTCTTCAACCAGAGGCCTGGAGACCAACTAGGCAGAGGGTTTTTCTGATTTTTTTTTTGCATGTTTGATTACAGGGAGGGAAAAGTGAAAGAACAAGGAACTGCTATTCAAGTGGCACATATAAGATGGAAGCATCTCTCCAAGATGGTGTTATAACCAATTCTATAGGTAAGATAGAAATCTCTTTTTCCAGCTCTGGATATTATTAAAAGATACAATTATAAAACTTGCTAAATTTAAAGAAAAATTTCTTTACTTTACTCTGATCTTATGTGAATGTATCTATTAAGAACATCTATTTCAAATTACTGTACGCTAAAATCTTGATTCCTTTGGAATCTGAATGGCCTACAGGGAGACCGAGAGACAAAACCATATGTTGCTTACGCATTCCCTTGTAAAATGAGGAGTATCTGACTATTTAATCCTGAGAAACAAACAGGTATGATTTCTCCCCTGAAAGGATAACTTAAATACAAGCAAATCCAGTATTATATACAATCTGATTTTTAATAAAAATCAAGTAATGTTCCAAGAGCTTCAATTTCTGCGTGGAGATATTGAAGTTTAGATTTTTTTTCCTTTTACCTGCAGTGCATTCTTTGACTGCCAAATGTACCCTCAAAACACAGCCAATTCTCTTATTCTGACATGTTGAAAACCGGGTAAAACCCAAAAGTAACATCCAGATTTCCTTCCTGATTCAAACTAATTGCATGCTTCTTTAAATACTTTTTTTTCTATAGTACCTCCAGGTTTTTTTTCACTTTTTGTGACACAAGCAACATCCATTCTGTTACTCAAATGAAAACCAATCCTGTGTTGCACCACATATTGCAATTATTGCCAAAAATCCAACAATCTGACCATGCTGAGCAACTCAGTGTAACACAATTCCCGTTAAAGTCAATGACAAGCAATTTCCACATCCTCCTCCCTCACAGTCAACTCTGAACTACACAGGCCAGTTACAACTAACGAGGAGGATTAGCATACTGGTTCCCCACTCCTTAGCTTATAAAAGCCACCAAAGAAGGACCATGTAAAGCCTAGAAACCATGTTGTACCAATTTGACTGTACTCTTTAAGATGTCATGAAAGGCAGCACAATTAGAAAGACAGTCTCTGTCAAAACAAAGTTACAGATTTTAACCCAGCTACTGGAAAAATGGTAGGATCTACAGTAGGTCTCCCTGCTCCATTACCATTATAAAAGATCCTACTTGAGAAAAACAGGATCCTTTCTCTTCCCAGATTAGACTCTTCCGACCGACTTTATGCACTCATTATATATTAAGTAGGTCTGCATCCATTTGATTGATTTAATGAAGGCCTATCATGGCTGGTCAGCAGCTGGCCAGGCTTTGACAGCAAAGCTGCTGTGCATTTCAGAAGACAGAGGTGGGGAGAAAAAGAAAGAAAGAAAGAAGTAAAGAAAAAAAACAGATAATTTTTTAAAATCTCCCTCCCATCTCCAATAATATAAACAATTTGATTTGCAGTTCTAAAACAAAAGGTCCACTGAGAAAATTCTGGTAGAGGATGGACAGAAGCTTTTTTAACCTTGATTAATAAAGGAGAAACTCTACAAAAGGTAAATGAAAGAACTGTGTAATTCAATGTTTGTAGTCAAATAAACACAAGGCAGTATCGTTCACTTGTCGATTCTCTCTGCAACTGGTATTACTGCCTTTCTAAGGGAAAAGAAAAAAGGAATTATGCTAAGTTCCCTAAATGCTCTCTAATTGTAATATCTAGCATGACCTACAATTAGAATATGTATTGTAACAGTTGACTCAGGAATTTGATTTAATGGGCTGGAATGACAGTTCTGCTCTGATATAATCTAAAAAGATTAATATCTATCCTCTGCTACATAGCGTAAGCATGAAGATGCTCATCTTATTTTTACATGCCTACTTGTCACCTGGAAATAATGGATTCTACAGCTTTTCCCACCAGTACACCTACCTGTCTGGAATCCTTTGCTTCACTACTCTATATTTAGATTATTATTTAAAAATAACCTCTGTTTCTTTTACAGGAATACCCTTTTTTTAAAAAAAAAAAACACCCCAAACCACCAAGCTCCCCCCTCCCCCTTCTTTGTTTGAAACACACAGCACTTTTATGCAATAGACATGAAAAATGACATTAAAAATGGATACTAGAAAACCAGTACAGCAATCCTTGATTTTTAGCAACTGATACTCTGCAATTTTAACCAACGTTAATATAAACAGACCAATACAGACTGCAACAGTTCACACCCTGCAAAATGTGGCCTATTCAGTCCTTTTCACTGCAAACAGAGGAAAAAACCCAAAGGATTTTATATTCTACACACATGCATCCTTATATTTATCTAATCATACCATTATTCTCATAAAGACATCTACTCCATTTTCCAGAACACTGTTATCAAGGCATAAAATTAACACCTAAAAATAGATTCTTATTGTGTTTTGTTTTTGTTTTTTTTTTTTTAACCTGGAAAGATCTACCCTGCCTGCATGCTCCACCAGCCAGTTCCCAGATCAGAAATCTAACTGAAATCCGCATTCTTAACAACCACGTTAACATTACAGATTAAAACACACACAATCCTTACCTAGGAGCTGCATTCTTTCAAATGTAAAAATGGTTTTACTTCCTTTCTATCTAATCTGCCCACTGCTTGGACATATTTCAGCCTGACTTCCAAATATTTGTTCGCTTTCTCTCTCTCTCTCCCTGCACGGCATCCGCAGTTATACGGCATTACTTACATTCTCCTCCATATTTAAACAATAAATAAATAAATAATCTTAAAAAAAAAAGGAAAAAAATTTAAATAAATTCAGACAGTTACATGAAAGGCAAAGAAAAGAGACAGCCCATTTCAAAGCATCTGGCAAACCTCCCCCCTGGCCGCCGGCCAAGCCTCGGCTCCAGCGCTCTCTACCCCCCCCACCACACGCCTTAACTCGCCTCAACGCCCCGCGCATGCGCAGCGCCAACCAACAGCCGGTTGCCGTGGCAACGCCGTAGGCCGCCTCCAAGTCTGAACGGCCATTCTGTGTCCGGGCTGACAAAACCGCGGGGGGAAGCGAAAGGGGAAATGATGTTTCACCTTCCTCAAGATGACAAACTTCGCTTGAGTTTTTTCTATCTCAAGGAAGGAATGTTTCCGAGGGTATTGTGAACATCGCACGAGGAGGAAAAAAAAGAAAAAAAACCAAACAAATCCGATAACCAACCGCAGCCCCACCCCCCCCCCCCAAAAATGCATCAGGGTTAAAAACAGGTAACAGAAATTAAAGGAAATTCTGTAAAAACAATTTTGATGATGTAAAGAAACTGGCTAACTCTGTGAAAAAGGAGCAAAAGTATTCAAAAAGTATTCCAATACAGAAAGACACATTACCGTAAATATTAAACAAAAAGCCCAGCCACATCGCCGCATTCCCAACCTGTTCTACTGGTGTTCAGAGAAAAACTAACACTAAAACCTCTAAAAACCAACTAAAAACAAAGTCAACTCCTGTACTACTCTTAAATAATGTCCTACACACCAAATAGCTTTAACAGGTACTGTGCATTAGCTCATACTTTCAAACAGCTCACTACTTCTAATAGTTTAGTTTGTCTTTTTTTAAAAATCAAAGTATTCTAAAACCAAGTTACCTTTTATATAAGCTACATATGAAGTACAAAATGAAAATACAAAGTTACTTTTACTTAAGGTTGGATTATTACTATTAAGTTCAGCATCAACTTTTGGTTTATACCTCTCCTTTTGACCCAGACTGTCTCTATGCCTTCTCTGCCTTGAATTCTTAATTTCTGTAATTTGTCTCCAATTTCTGCAATGGATAATAAGAGGCAATCTACCACTGCTCATAAATCCCAGTAAAAACAGCACAAAGGGAAGATGAACAAGTCTGAATAAGAGGCTGAAGTCCGCAAGTTAAGTCTGAGAGTAAAACGCTGGACAGTGCAGGATCTTCAGGCATGCAAGTGACTAAATTATCTTTTGAAGAATGACTGAAATTGCCCAGACTTACCACTACTTCTTCAGTTTTCTCTTCTCTTTTTTCTTCCTCTTCATCAGTTTCTGCAGCAGCTCCATCTTCCTCATCGCTGCTAGAGGACTCCAGAATTTCACTTATGTCCATTTTCCAGTTCCGAGGAACACCCTTTGTATTGAGAAACGTGCTCGCCTCCTGTAGCCCTACAGAAGAAAGGGCCCTGGTTTTACCTCATCCACAGTATTCACAATCACAAAGCTTTTATAATTTCCTTTTCACCTTCTTGTAAATTACAATGCCAACTTAAACCAGAAAATGGAAATAAGTGATAAAACAGATACTTCAGCTTTAAGCACTCAGTCTACATGCTTTACATTTTTAAGACTGTCAAATATTAAAAATTGAATATTGGCAATGACAAGGAGTTTAGAGTTGAGAATATCCATCCCACACACAGCATCCAGCTGTTTCCTAGGAACAGGTCCCCATGAACACTACTAAGATTTGCACCTGTGTATGTGAACAGTACCAAAGATAAGCATCTACACTTAGGCATATATATTCTGTGCAACTGTTCTTTTCAAAATATCTTCATGTCTTAAACGTTTAGATTGCAAAAAAAATATAAGTATTTTGTTTAAGAGCATTGCCTGAAGAGATGCTACATTAATGTTGGAACAGAGGAAAAATATACTAGTGATTAAGGGAGTGATGGGACAGGGAGAAGTCACACTTGTACAAGGGGAATACCTCAAATTCTTTTCCTTGAAGAGGTGCTCCAAGGGGCAAAACAACAAAGTAAGGCCAGCCTAGATAACCCCAAAACACGCCCCCCAGTCACAATAAAAACCTTCAATAAAGAGGACTGTATTGCAATGAACCATGCACAGTGTTGCTGCAGAAGAAAAGGCAGCGGTTTTTAATAGCTGCTGACAAAGTAACCTCCAGAAACCTGTCTAAACTCTTTCTGAAACCACTGGTACCTTTGGCTCCACAATATTCTCTCATGGCAATGAACACCACCACCCAATTATGTTTTGCAGGAAAAAAAATCCCTTTCTTCAATTTATCTTATGCCTGATCTTTTTTTTTGGCTGTTCTAAAGTTCTTGTACTGTGAAATAGTTATTAAGAAGAAAGTATATGAGAAATCATTAAGAATTACAGGAATCAATCAAAAACACATCAAGCTCTCATTTGTGAGTATCATATTAAATCCTTACTTGTCAAGGAGCTGTTCCACACCTTCACTCAAACTGGAGGAACTGTTGTTGTTGAGTGGGGTTTTTTTGTTGCTGTTTATTATTATTTTTAATAAATACATTTTAAATATTTATCCTTAACATATTTTGTGGTTTGAGGTCTGATTGGGAGAAACACTAAAAGTTTAAGAATCATGTATATTGAAGTGAGAATATGGCCTTTTACAAGCTCACTAAACCATGGATTTTTGTGGTCATGTCATCCATCCATCCATCACTCAGGTTCTGTAACTATACTTTTAAATCAAACATTAACCACAGGCAGGCTGTTCTAATAATGCTTACACCTTGCCATCTGGGTATTTTTAATGTAAAGACAAAGAGTTCTGAGCAATAGCACTGCTTCAATGACATTCCAAATACACCACGTTGAAAATATTCTATTAATTTACCACAAATTTGGAGTGGATCGAAAGAACGAAATAAAATTCAAATAAACAAGACTTCTACCAATTGCTATTTTAATATTAATGCAGATATATCCAAGGTTTCTCCAATTTATCACATTTAAAATTGTTTGCAAAATATCCAAGCAATTATCAGAAATCACCAGGTGATCATTTATTTGCAAAAGTTAAAGTACTATTGCACAAGATTACTTTTTTAAACACCCAGAATTTATTCTAATTTACCTTTTTTAGGAGAGGACTCAGATTTTGTTAAGTTTTGAACCTCTAGTTCTCTAATGTCTTTTCTTGCTACTGAGTAACTGAAAAAGAATAAGGTTCTGTTATTACTTTTAAATCACAGTAAAGAAAGCATTTGACTTAGAAAAAAAGCAAGTTCTAAAATTTTCAAGATTTATCATTCACTTTCAAGGTCCTTTCTAATAACTAAAAGCATAAGGCATTTGTTACTGTAGGTCCTAATATAAGATTCAAACCCAGAGTAAGTTTCCAATCTTTCTTTGAAATTCAGACACTAAAAGAATCCTTGCAATTAGATAATTAAGAAATGTTTGTACAGCTTCTTTATTTGAAATGTTTAACCTGCACAAATTTGCAAAGGTAAAACATGTAGGCAAAAAACATTCTTTAAATTGAAAACATTCACATCAATCAACAGTTGCTACTCAAAACAGCAATCCGCTACAAAGAAAGAAACAAGCCCTGTATTTTCAAAATGTATTTCCACTAGCACAGAGAAACAGTGAAGCCAAATTCACATATCCACTCTGATAAATAGTTGATTTCTATTTTTAAATTACAAAAGTGTTCTTCACAGCAAAACATATGGAAGTTGCTCTGTTCTAAAGTTATACAAAATATTCAGTTACTCAATTACTACAATAGAAATGCTAACCAACCTGCAAGGAAAGCCTTACAAGTGAGTTTTATTATAATAAGATTTTTTTTCTTCTTTCATTATTTCAGAACAACTGGAGTAAAACCTCAGGAATTGGAGGTGCCATTTTCTGAAGTTAAAGCCATAAGACTATAGGGAAAAAAAGTAAAACAGAGCAAGTCTGCATGTTTTTCCAATAACATTCTACCTTCAGTATATAAAGAACCAGACTTATCTGGAAGGTTGAGGATACATGTCTACATCAAGAGGCCAAAATTAATTAAATCCTCAGTTACTCAAAATACATTTCAGTAATCAAATACTTGCACCCTACCCAAAATCATGGCTAATAAAAAAAACCCAAAAAACACAAACTATTCACTTTGAAAGAAAGAGGGAAACAGGGGTGACAGCTGGCCTTTGACAAGGAAGTTTTTAGTGACAGTATGCTGAGACAGATGCATTAGAAGTAAGAATGAAGAGAAATAACAGGAACCAGCTTTAAAAAACAGTCTTCATATTCTTTTGAATACATTATTCCTTAAGAAAGACACACATCTCTGTTTCTGTCTCTCTCTCTCCCTCCTCCCCCCTTTTTGGGGAGATGGACTAATGGGACCTTTCTTTCTTTTCACAGGAATCTTGATTCAGAATCCGTAAAAATTTTAGTTAAACAGTTACTTTACATTCATTATTTTATTAAAAAAACATATTAAACACTTTTAAAGTTTTCTATTTAAACAGCCATGGACATCGGGGCACTGGAGGTAATGAGTCAATTGGATATCCAAACTACTACAACAGACACCCATAAAGACATAATTAAGACATTAAGGGAAATAATTAGAACCAAAACTCACACTTCAAAGAACAGGAATCATCTAAAGCATTAAAACCCGTTTTTTTCCAAAGTTGTTGATTTTTTTTTAAATGAAGAAACTTCACTAAACCAATGAACATTACACAAAATCATACCCTTTCCTTTTGGAAGAAAAAATGTCTTCAGAAACAATATGTAATTAGTTTTGCATTCCTCTCCCATCTACATCTAATGAAAATAAGCTATTACTTACAATTTGGAATCTGCAAAGGATCGAACTAAACACTGGTCCTTTTTCACCGTGACGTCATCATTACAGCTGGGAGACACAACCTGAAGTTTCAAATAAAACACTCTTTTTAAGCAAAAAAAAAAAAAGGCAAAAGAAAGCTGATGTTGAAAGGAAGGGAAGATGGACAGCAGGAAAACTGCTATTTGCCTGTTTCTTCTAGTTCCAGTTCTGAGAAAATAAACCTCTTCCAACTTGTATTACTAAGGCCAACAATGACAAATTTCCAGCTGCAGTTTACCTCAAACTATTAACTTCACTTGCTCTGTATGAGCCAGAAAAGTTTGCAATTTCATTTGTAAACTCGAAACTAAACTACTGGAGTGACATCATGGGATCCTGTTTATTCACTCTGCTTTTTTAATCCTGTTCATACAAAACTTGCTTAAAACATCTATTTAAAAAGACAGAGACCCACTTATTTTATACCAGCTTCTCATCTTTGGCATTCAAACTCAGAGGTAAGTAGTTTCTTGGGGTTGTTTTTGTTTTTGAGGTGTGGATAATATAAGTGCTTAGAGTGACACAGCAGTATCATCTCTAAGTCTAAAAAGATGATAAAAATGCATGTGCCATATCTGTATTACCACAGAACAAGTTTACATTTTGCTCTAGACCATATTCAGACAGAAAATGTCAAATGCAGCTGAACTTCTGGATCTACCAGGACTCAGTGGAAGCTGTGCCACCCCATTCAGATGAGTCAGAAGTTTTACTCCAAAAATCAAGATAAGACATTCCTGTTTCTCAGGTAGCAGAGAACAGAACAGGTACATGACCTCCCGTAACTTAGTTCCCTAGTTAAAAACATGTTAAGTTAAAATCTGCCGTAAGTAAAGGGATATACAACAATAAGAACATGTACAACAATACCACATTTCACATTTTAAACTGAGATACATATAGCTGGATAAGTCAGTATCAACTATTCATCTTACATTACACCATAATGTTCTTCGAGGCAGGGAAGACAACTGACCTGTGTAGTTAGTTACCTTGATTCATGCAGGGAAATAAAATCTTAAACTACGTTAGAAGGTTTCAGCTAACCCTGAAGACTCAAAAGGAACTACTATGGACTACGCAGTTAAGTAAAAAAAAAAAATTCTGCAAAAATTAGTGAACTAAACCTGTCTATTTAATGCTCCAAATATTTTTTTTAAACAAACACATCTCTGATGGACGACAGAAGATGCATATTCAGCTTGACATTCAGCTGACAATACTAAAAAGTTTACTAAAGAAAGTAACTTTAATGTGCTCCTTTAAACTTTTCTGTGTACATAGAATGTACAAAGTGTCTACCTTCACAGTAGAAGTCTACTTGTACTTGAATTTCTTTAATATATATCTATTATCAGCAATAGTAATGAACAGAGGTATCCTATGTTGGTAAATAAAAATAATAACCAACCTCTATTTCTAGAGTAACTGGCCATTTATGTAAATCCAAACATGAAATAGATTAGTATTTCATAAAATCGAAAGACTAAGGAAAAAGGCAACCATTAAACACAAAAAGATAAAAATTGGACTGCTATCAAAGTTCATACCCCTAGTTGTTCTTAAATCGCCTGGGAGTGCAAGTCCTAACGTATCATATTTATAAGTCAAATATTGTTACATACAATTCATTCTGTGTGCAGTTTGGAAACACTTAAGAGCCATAAAACTGTAACTCACGCATGAACGTTGATCTTTGCTCTCTTACTCTTTATAGATACTGCAGAATATTAATATTTGTATTTTTAGCAAATATGGCCAGCAGAACTTAGCCTGACTGTATCTGCAACTTTGCTGTAAAAGCTGTGACATTTGCAAACCATCCTATCCAGGAAAACCCTTGTACAAGTGATGTAACAAGTCAGATGACACTCTTGTCTAGGAAGATATTAGTAGTGGGACACTAGAGATGTCAAAGTCAACTTACCAAAGCTGGATACCAGTCTGCCTTCTCAGAATTAAAAGTCACACTCACAACTTTGCCAAGCAATTCATCATTGAGGCGTCTTTTATCTTCATCCTCTTCTTCACTACTTTCTTCTTCCTTTTCATCTTCAGTACTAAATTATTAAAACATATGGTATTTTAAAGTTTGCATCTGAAGTTAAGATTTGAAAGCAAATACAGCTTACAAACAGTTCTTTCTTCCTGTTCTGTAAAGCTTCAAAAACAAAAGTAGAATTTTAAGACCTGAAAATCCTTGAAATACACTTAAATACTAAGTGCACTTACTTACTTAGAGGAATTTTGTAGAAATTCTTTCCAATCAGTAGTATTTTACAACAGCATCATGTTGGAATTGGAGGCATGAATCAGGCTTAGATTGTGCACAGACATGAAACAAAGAGAAATGGTCTCTAGTCCAGAAATTTATAAGCACCTTTTTTCCCTACATTTGCAGTATAAAGAAAGCTAAAAACCCTGTCCTGACACAAGAGTTTCTATTATATGAAAGTACTAATATTACAAATAAGGCTACTACAAGGAAAAAAACATCAACTTCATAATACTGCTTCATGTCTGCATGAACTGAATTAGCTAAGTCCATAAGCTGTGGACACAGCTCACATGATGGAGCATTCTGAACATGACAGCTTCAATGGTACTACTTCAGTTTTAGCAAGGGACACTAAAAGGAAGGAAAACCAACAGAGCACTATCAGAACTCACACAGGAAGAGATGATCTTCTTCCTCTATTAGATTTCTTCCCAATAACTGGAGTTCCAAAGTGCTCTGGATTGGTTAGTGGCAGTTGATCAAGTGTCTATAAGGAAAAAGAGGAAAAAAAATTAGTTTGCAACTTATTATTATTATTAAAAAAAGAAAAATTTAACTACTTAGTTTTCACTGCATGTCCATCATTGCCTTACCTCACTTTCTGCAAAGTGCCTTTCTCCCTTCAAGCATAATGAAGTTCGTCTCAAGGTCCTTTCATCACCATCATCAAAAACTAGTATGAACCCAAGAAAACACATTGGCGTAAGATGATCAGATCTCTTTCCCAAGCAAACAAAACAAGTTTACTGTTGATCTCACAATTTAGAATAATCTCTAAAACATGACTTTCACAACCCCCATTTAAACATTTTTTTCATTCACAAGCAAAATGAAGGGTGGCATTCAAGAACCAGACTCAGAACAGATAACGGTTCCACAGAGATTCAAGTCAGTACAAAGTGGATGATGACTTTTGGATGCAATAGTCTCGGTCTGATTTAGACATCTTTCTTATCAATACACTGCACATTTCAAACCATAGCTCCTGGTGCATACCCGTCACTATTACCTATCAATCTTAGGGTTTTGTTTTGGTTTTGTTTTGGTTTTGACCCTATCCATTTCTCTCTTACTTACCTGCCTTTTAATCTGCTCTCTTGCTACAAACAACCCCGCAAAAAAACAAATGAATTGAAAGAAAAACAAGTGTGATAGCACATATTGATAGTGTAGCAAAAACTGTAACAGATTGGGAGCACTGGAAACTTTAAGCTGTAAGTCTTACCAATGTATAAAGAATACTTACTAGTCATCCTGTTCTCTTAAAACTCACGTGTAAGGGAAAGGGAAGTTCCATCAATTCCCATCAATACACAGCTGAAGAAGGCTAGAATGCTGTGGCTACTGCAAACCTTGCCTGAGAAAGATTTACTCCTTAGTCAGTTTATGTAAAACCTTCTCATGAAAACTTCCTTGAAGAGAGGAAAGAAAAATCACTAGTTCCCCCTCACTGTTTCAGATCCCACTGCCTGAGCCATGTGAACAGGACCTTTTCGAAGAGCAGAGACCAGGTGGTTACAGTCTGGCATTCCAGTAAGGTAAAAGTTTATTTGTATGGGTCAAAGTGCAGAATACTACTCTATATTTAAACTACTTGAAACATGCTTTGCCCAGCAGTGAAGTTAAAAAGAAGAAAAAAGTTTCAAGAGTGTATGATAATTTGGCACACTTCTATTTTAAAAAACCCAAACAACTATCTTGAGCTAGCATAAATATCAAACATACGTGATGTGTTTCGTTAGCAAAAATGTGGATTGGTTGCAGCAAGAAAATAACTTATTTTATTTGTCAAATAACTAAATAGAACAGTCACATTCTCATAATCTTAGATTAAAACCACAGACTGCAATAGTAACTATATAAAAAGGTATTATTATAAATTTAATTACTCTTGATAAGGTAGAAGGTTTCTCCATCGAGTAGGGATACTGTTATAGCACGCTCCACTACTGAATTATCTTAATGGCTTATGTTACAATACTTCTATACACCAAGGAACTAACTTTATCCCCTCCAAAAACCCTAGTATTTTAAGACCAGCAGATACCTATGTGCCTAATTACCTATACCAGTTAATAATATTTTCAAAACTTTTAAAATATAAATACCACTAAGACCCATCAACACTAAGGTCAGTACGTTACTCTCAAAATCTTCTAGTTTAACTGACAGCTCGAGGAAGCCACCACTGCGACACTTTGCAGTAACTGGGAAAACACAGTATGAGCTCTTCCCCTCTGCATCCCTAACTCAGCACTGGAACCAAGTGCAAAGACCAGAGTGCTCAGAATAATTGTGAAGTTCAGTGTTGTCACAGGTTTATATTAATTTAAAAAAAAAAAATATCCATGCTACTCCTTTGAAGTTTAAATTTAATTCCCCACTCCAAACATGCCACTCATCAGCTCTCTCTGTACACTGATAACAATATGTCATTGGCACATTTTTAAATGGTTTGGCTGGTTATGGTTTGTTGGTTTTTGGGGTTTTTTTTAAATGATCTGTGCACCCTAGAGTGTATGCCATTTCTCATTTGTCTGAAGAGACTTACTGGCAGATTACCATCATTACCTTCTGCCCAACACATTAAGAAATAAAGTTTTCATCTAATTTTTAAGAAAAATCTACCCCACCAAAGTACCGTTCATATTACTGCCACCCTATGCATGACTGTTTAATGCTAGTCCTGGAGGCTTTAAGAAAATATCTTTTCAATGTACAGTATTATATACTAAGGATTTCATAAATGTAAGCAGTAGGGCAGGTGGCACGGTTTTTGGCTATGTGATACTTTGATACTATGGTAGCAGTCATGTCAGAAGAATTTAATACACTCATAAGTTGCAAATTCATTCCTCTTTTTAACCTCATCCAGAAGCAAGACTGTTAAACTCTAGTTAAAATGCCTAGTACTAACAGACAAATTGAAAACTGTTAAATTAATGTTGAATAACTTGTATTAACTACTTAATCATTCCTTAAAAGGTTATTGTTACAACTCAAATTCTCCAACAGCAGGAGTTCTAGAGGTTATATTCCATAAGAAAGAATTTACTGATCAGTTGTGTTAAAGAGGGAAGGAAACAGGAACGGAAGACAGGGAGATATCTCCCCATACACATGTAATGTAGTCATCAAAAGATGTGTTTACAATGCCACAATATTTATCTTAGAAGAGGAACTTACAATCCTGTCCTTCCAAATAAACAAGTGTGAAAAAGCAGAAGCCCTTAACATACAACCATTGCCTCATCCTGCAGGGGGCATGTACTTGTTGGGGAAACAGGGTGAACCATCTGACTACTTCAGTAAATACTTCTGAAAAGAGAATTATACACACTAGAAACTGATATACAAGTATTTAAGAGTCAATTTAACTAAGTAGGAATGAGAGAAAGAAAAGCAAAGTTTCTGCTGGCCAGAGGCCCTTCTTCCAAATATGTTGGTTAAAGACAAACACTGACAGAAGGGGAAAAAGATGACTAAGCAGCACAACCTGGAGGAACACTCTCTGTTATAATGCTTGTTCTAGTCCCAAGAATGGAGTTCAATATGCTCCATACAGAGCATACTTAAACAGTGAAAATAAAATTAAACTTTTCAGAATTTTGCTGCATCCCAACTGCATCAATAATAACAGGTAAGAAAGAGAATTGACTTTTTTGCTGGTTGTGGAAGCCTAGGTAAGCCAAAGCTATGGCAGAAAAAGAAAAACAAAGCTTCCTGGTGGGGAACAATGCAATACTTCCTAAAAGTTAGAAAAAAATTCTCACAATTAAAAGTTGAGTACGTCAAAAATACATTAAACGGTTCAACTTTTAATTCACTATTGATGAGCAGGTATTGATGAGCAGGTATTGATGAGCAGGTATTGATGAGCAGGTATCTTCCACTCCTTGTCTGTAGCAGGCCCATATATGCCATTAACAAAAATAACACAAACCCCATCCTCACAGAAACGCTGTCTCATTATCGCTTCTCATTTATTTAGATAAGAAATACCAACAAGTCAACTAATCAAAATCACGTTTAGGAACCGTGAAGAAATTTGGCACAAAATACTGCAGATCAGTTTAACTGCTTATAAACACCCTTAAGATTTTTTGTTTGTTTGTTTGTTTTTTTAAAGAAAGAAAAAGGAGAGCATGGCAGGACACCAGTGATAACATCCTCATAGAAGTTACGATTCTACCTACACACAGAGCAATCGGTGCTAGAACAAGGCAGTCCTGTGATAGAAAAGTGAATAGGAAAACAACCCCCAAAGCTGCATCTGCTTGCTAACTTCAAATCCAACAAGTTATGTTACTGTTGCTGCCCAAACGAGGAGATTCTATACTGCACAGCAAGTAAACATTTTTTTTTTCTCATTCCCCATCCCATTCAGAAACTTTTAAATCTACCAAGACAATGAAAGAACATACCAAGAAGTACAAATGGCTCCAGTGTTGCTATGCACACTTAATTATTTTCACTCACTGCCTGACATAGTAATTTGTGAACTATCAGAGGTGCTATCTACAAATGTCTAGATGAATGCACTCAAGTTTTGCAGATTTTTGGTTTTTAGCTACGGAAACAACATAGAAAGTGCCAAGAATTGTGTAATATTTGTTGAATGACCTTGTAGACAAGGACTGTACTAGCTACTGATTCATCACTGTAAGAGGGCTTAAGAGCAAGATAATGCAGTGCATTGTGCTACTGGTGAGACTGCAGAACTGGATTTTTTAAAAATTTCCAAAAAATGCACAAAACCACACAACATTTCAAATTAGCTTCAGTTCCTCTACAGAAATGTCTACAAAATATCACTGAAAACACAAAAGTGTGACCCTTGAGACTACTCATAGATGACTATCACCTTACAAACAAAAACTTCCTGCCTGGAACTGCTTTTTTCTGAGATGTTACAGTAATCCTACTATTGTTACACATAGAGATTAGAGAAAAAAAAAATTCTACCTCCTTGCTTTCCCTACAATATTGTTTGTACACAATTTTTTTTAACACTTAGTCCACACTGTAAACAGACTGAGGTCCAATAATCAAAGGCTCTATCCAGCTGATTTGTAACAAGGTTCAGGTAACACATTTTTCCCTGTCATATCTGCTCCTCTACCTGCATGTTTTCTCAACACACATAGGCACAAAATGTGGTGGTGCTAGTCTTTTTTTGTTTTCTAAATTCTCCAGAAAGCAACCAACACAGTTATTGCACAGTTCCTATGTGCCACAGGTGCACATCCCATGGAAGGACTCCAGGCAAACACAGGATTTCCTCAAAACTCATCCAAACAACATTTTGAAGACAAAAAGAGTAAATTTATGGTGGGTCAGGGTGATACAGAGCACCAGCAGCGTGCAGGCTACTGGATAGTTCCCCTGCCACACTTGTGGTTTTGGATTCCTGGATGACACATGCAGAGCCTGAAGATGAAGTGATGCTTCTGGGATGTAGAACTCAACAGGATGCTGGGAAGAACTGGTCAAACCAGCCACACAAACATGACTAGTGCCTTGCACACACTACAAAATCTGTGCTGTTCAAGTTACAAAAAGACAAAGCAACAAGCCTCTGGCATGGATGAAATCAACTGGCTATGGTGACCCTGATAGCTTTCATCACCCTTCATGCAGGATTAAGACATATTAGGAGATTAAAGTTGTAGTGGAGCCAGAACCAAGTCAATTTTTCCTGTTAGAATAGATATCTCCACAAAGCATCAGAAGAAGAAAACTTCTGCTAAAAATAGGAAAATGTGACCATAAACATCTCCTGTTAGCAACTCTGCTCCTGAATGTCCTAGGACATCACTGGGTTCGTTTTCTGATAAATACTATCAGAATTATCAACTGGAATTTTCAAAATCCATGCAACATGAAAGAGGACTAGAGACAAATACTTATTGCCTTTCATTTCTGTCACCTGTCCTCCTAAACACAGCACCCCAGAGTGATGCAACTGGTGTCTGAGACTCTGTTTCATTTCCACAACAACTCAAGCAGACTAACCAAAACTTCACTTGCACAAGGATGAGCACTCAGGTATCTAACTCCTCTCAGCACACACTCACTCAGCACTCCCTGCAAACTCCCACAGTGACTACATGAGGAAGAAGTCACCACCACGTGAGGCTGGAGAGCAGCACAAGCAGAGGTATGGGGCTCACAGAGGTGTCTCAGAAGTGGTGTCTGCCTTACAGCACTGCCAAAGTTGGGCCACGTTGAGGTACAACACCGTACTAGAGCCAAAAAGGAATAACTCTGTTGGCTTTGCAGACTCACAGTGTTGAAAAGCATGACAAAAATAAATTCCTTACTATTTATGTGAAAATATTCTGCCATCTCATGATAACTTTCAAAGGGAGAAAAGATACCTTCTCGTAGATGAAGCCTGAAAGCTGTAATTCTCAAAAAACAAGCATTCACGCTCTCTTTCACTCTAGACAGCACATAAAGCCCTACAGCTGACAGCAAGGTCTACTAGAAACTGTAAATGTCTCTCACTGTTTTGGCTTTTTTCTCCCTATTTCCTACCGATTTCAGAGGAAAAATTACTGAAAGTTAATACATGTTTTGTCTTTCTCTCTTTAAAAAAACTTTTCCATGATTTTATCTAGTGAAATACAAGGCAGAAGGCTTAATGTATTCAATCTGTTTTTTTTTCTTTTGTTTAAAGTTGTAGATATGGTTAAATTACATCCACTTCACAAGATCTAAGCACATATAGGTTATTGACCTGAGTTTTGAGAAGAGAAAGTTGACACTTTCATTTTGATGGGGCAATAAAAAGGCCATTTTATCAGCAACTCTTTAGATGCTTGCTCAATTGAAATATTGTTTCTCACTTTTATACAGACATTATACTGCTTCTAATTCTACACAGAAATTATAAAAAAGTGTTTCCTTAAAGAACATATACATAAGGATTTCTGCTTTCTGAAATTCTGGTGATGCTTGTAAGATTCCAGAGAGAATGTGAGAGAAGGAAAATACAACTATGAACTTTGTAAGGTGTGGTCTGGGTTGTGGTTTGGTTTTTGGTTTTTTTTCAGTCATTTCAGATGTTATTTCAATATTTACCTGAAGCATTTTACAAGTTAACAGAAAGTCAGGTGGATGGTATGCTAAGTAAGCCATAATTCAAAGCTGGCTCAGCTGAAAGCAGAACTGATAGACCACTTTAATGCTATGCAATTACCACCTAGCAATATATGCAGCACTTCAAAAGCATCAATGGAGCACTTTAAAATTTGTAAATTAAGTAAGTTCATTTTAAATATTTGTATTTTAAAGATTAAAACAACCAACTGAGCCATTTGTTATCCAAAGAACTTAAACCGCTATTACTGTCATCCCACTTCAGATTCAACTGACCAGATGAGAGAGCTGACCTGTGCAATGGCATTTTCCAGACATTATTAAACTTTCACTCCAAACAGCTTTTGTTTCTTCACCTGCTTATACTGAAAAGCTGAATTTCAAAGGTAGAATTAATTTCAATATTTAATTCAAAAATATTTCCAAATGACAGCTGAAAATTTCAATACCATATGGCTACAGGAATATCATTATTACGTAGAAATAGGTGAAAAAGTGATTCCATGGCAGCTACAATAAAAATAAATCCTTATTTTGAGTACAGGAACTCCACTAATAGACAGGAGATACTGTTAAAACAGACTAACTGTTCTTCATTGTGGCTCTCTCATTATGTTGGTGGCAAAGTAGCCTACTACAGCAAACTCAACGTAGCATTTCTACTGGTTCACCTTATTGAACAAAGCAAAGTTGCTTCAGTAGACTTTTCTTCTTTAGATACCTGTCTCAAGTAGAGGTTTGCAAAGTGAACATCATTACTTCTCTCTAGACATGGATGCAGTTTGGTTTGGGGAATTTTTAAGACATTTGTACTTAACACTTTGAAAACATTTGCTTGTATGCCTTAGTGGTTTCCCCATCCACATCAGTCTACTTTCAGGTCACTGAGAAAGAGATGCTACATAACACAGAAAATAAATAGTAGAGGAAAAGTACATACTACTGAAACACAAGCTTGCCCTTGTGCTTTCCATCTCAAGCCTGCCCACACTCAGGAAGACATTCTACAAACCTGAAGGCTGTTTAATCCAATTCCCTCTCAACTCTGTAGCTTTGACTGAGTCAGTCAATAAGACTGCCAAGTAGCATCATCCACCATCTATTAAAAATGAACCAATTCAACTCTGTTTGCCTCTCAGTAAGGTGAGCACACACCTAGTATCTACCCAAACTTTCCACAAAGACACAATGCAAGCAGAGGGCAAAAGATAAGGCTTATTTTTAGCATCTCATTGCTTCTGTACTCAACCTAGAATGGTTCCCCAATTTTAGAAGTAAAATAACAATTGGTTTTTTTTCTTTAAATGACACAAACTTCATGATCTGCTTTCTTTGGTCAATGTTACCTGAGCTTTCAACACCAATACGCACGCCACCACATTACAACTCACAGAAATGTTCATAAAGTCTAAATACAATTCCAGTGTGTTACAACCTTATTTTCACAGTCACAGGGAAATATACTCCACCTGCTGTATTACAGTACTGCATGTTAACTTACCATAAGATTACCTAAATCCCACACACACACCCAGCTCCAAATTTGTACAAAATCCTAGCAGTCTGAATACATCTGCATAGGGAAAACATGAGAGTTTATTTTCCCTATTCCACCTGTCAGAAATAATTTTTGGGGAAAAAAAATGACAATAATAAATTAATCCAATGGTTCAAGTTTCTGAGGAAGTGCACAGGGGATTTAAAGTTCACTTGTCAAATGTAAGAAGACAAACATGATTGTTTTCTCAGTTAATAGTTTAAAGCCTTTTTTAATCACTGAAGCAGGAATATGTAGGGTTGGTTTACTGATGTAAATCTTCTGTTCCAAATTCAAACAGAACTAGCTAAAAATGCTACTTTAATACTAAAATAAGTAAGAGTTTTAAAATAGAAATGCTAATTCACGAACCATGAAATAATTAGTGCAAGACTGTGTTTCTTATCTCTTCTGTATCAGAATGGTGAAACTCTAAGTCAATATAAAGCAAAATTGAAGGCCCAGTGTTCTTGAGTATGTCACATCATAAGACTAAACCAAGTAGGTTTCAAATCCTCTGCACTCCAAAATAACCCTGCCTTTCCTCCCAGACCTGACATACACTACAATTTTACAGCTAAATCTACAATTTTACAGCAACGTTATAATCTTGAATAAAAATGCAAAGAGCAGTGAGCTTTGTAGACTAGTAAATCAACCAGTTTATATTTAAAGCACACAATAACAATAATAATCATAAAGTGATAAATCCTTCCAAATTGTCTGCAGTGAGAGCTTTACCCTGATCCCACCAAAGATGACAACAAAACCTCACCTACTGCAATGGAAATGTTGAGACTACTGAAAATATGTTCTTTATATCTTAAAAAAGGGATTAATTAATCAAAATAATTGACACCTTGTGATAGAGGACTCCCCAAGAGAGTACAAAAGACTACGAAGTAGAATTGAATATGTTTGGTATACAAGGCAGCTAGTAAGAAACAGTGTAAATGTACAAGTACCCATCTCAAAAGCAGTGCCAAAGAGCAGCACGTACAGGACAATCGAGAGGAGCGTGTTCCCTCCGTGCTACCACTAATGAATAAAACACTCCACTGCTGTAAGAAAGTTTTTGTGCAAAAAAGGACAGGTGCTTGCAAAGCTCTTTGATTCAAATACTTTGGGTTTTTTATTTGCTTATCTAGTATTACTTGAATGTTGATTAGTTTCGTCATTCTACTTTTAAAGCTGTTTCAGAAACCCCAGAGATAAGAAAGAGCAATTCTAATTATTCAAAATAAAGAAATTTATCTTGCAATGAATGCTTGTTCAACACTGAAACTTTGTTCACCCTGCACTTTGAGGTTTCTATTTCAGAAACTGAAAAGTGTATGAGACTCCACTATGAGAAGCAAAGTAGTTTTCTATTTCACTTTAGATATGATCATTATTTGAAAATTATTTTAAAGCAAACCATTATTCATGCTATAAGTGAATGTCCCCTCTTTCCTTTTTACGGTGTGATGTGTCAATCTTTTCTTAAAAAAATAAATCCTTTTCTCTATTATTTCATAGAAAACATGACCCTCAACTCTACACAAAACGGAGCAATGACGTAAGAATGCGCAGTGGTGCTGCCAATGTTTTTCTTGTGCACAGAACTGCACACAGTGAAAGGTTTGCATCTCAGTCATTCGTTGCATGCCACAGGTTTTCAGCTAGAAGTGCAATTACAAGGTTTATGACTTAAAATCTGCAAAAATTATTCCAAATTCCAGTGAGTGACACTGACATTAGTATAGGCACGTTGCACCAAATAAGACTTGATTCTTCAGCCCTGCAATTACCTGTGTAACAGCCTCCCTGAACATCAAATAATCGCTATCCTATTTTAAACAGAAAAAGAAACAAGACCTGGAAGACTTGAAAAATTTCCCTACAAAAATCTATCTCTGATCTTACAATAGAAGATATAATTACTTATATCATTACCTATAATTAGAAATACATTGTTCAAAGATTACAAGCCATAAATGAAAGCATGTGGCTACTCACCTACAGTATACCAACTAGCATCTGTCAGCTTGCTGATGACAGCTTCTTGAAAAGATCCATCAGGCATTTTGGTTTCAACCATCGCACCAACCTGCAACAAGGAGTAACTCAAGGTTACATGTAATCCCAAACTCACACAATGGAGAAAAACACACATAGGCAGTAATGCTTTCAGCAAGTTAGATTTATTTTTTTAAAACAGATTCATTTTAGCTAAGTGTTACTTTGTAAAATTTAGTTACTCAGCTGGTAAGAATAAAAATTCTTTAAGTAGGAAGGCTAAACTGCAAGTAGACAGTAAAGCAATAAAAAACTCAGAACATCTCACTTCAGCATGACTTACATCATCACAAGAAGTAAGAGAAGGCTAACTGGAAATAAATATTCAAATATGAGATCAAGTAATTATTACTCTATTACTTAGACATATGCAATTATATGTATACTTCTTAAACTTTAAACATTGTTATACTGCCAGCTAGATCAGAATTTCAGTAGCAGCCTATATCACACATCTGTGTTCTTGCAATAGCTACAGAGACAAAACAAATACAAAAAACATGATCTCTAAAGAGCTCAATTTGAGTTCAGTATTTTATAATGCAGCTATGTATTTTAGCAGACAATTGTTACATGTAATAAAAACACAAATAAACACATATTTTTATATAAAGTACAACTATTTTAAAACACAGCTAGAACAACTGTATTTACTATTGTCTGAGCTTGAACTTGCTTCATAATCAAGTTCTAAATTACTTGTAAGAAGTTTCAAAGTTCCATTACTTATAAGAAGCTTCGTATCTTATAAGATGAAACAAAAATCACTGTGCGTGCAAAACTATTTGCGTATGAAGGATACTGCGTGGAGAAGCATCAACAGTCTATAAAAGCTACAAGAGTTAAGACTAATGACTCAGAATCAATCTGATCTAAAGCAATTAGCCTCCTTCTGTTGATTTAAATTCTGTAGAAGTTACCCACCTCTAACAGCACCAGAATTTAGAATTTTACCAACCAATTATGTGATTACCAAAGAAAAGGCATGCGATATACGTACTCTCAGAGGTCCTTTCACTTGGTCATCTTGCACTAACTGAGTTGAGTTATCCCCCTTCAGGACCACCTGAAACATATTAATGAACTTTTTAATATGTATCTTATTTTTAATAGCATACAAATAGCATATGAAACTGTACTTATATTAATAATTTGGAAAATAAGATCTTTATCAATCAAATGGACTCAAACATTATGGAACACAAAACACTTGGCACGGACAGTTTTACTGACAGGAAGCCCCAAGTATCACACTTAATATTTAATCTGAAACATCATAACTAAAGAACAAGGCAAGTCAAACATCAGTTATTCCAAGGTAAAGAAAAGACATTTTGATGGGAGTTTGGATATTGATACAATCCCGGACATACCTGGAATTGGGTTTCCAGATCAGAAGATCAAGCAGGTTTTTTTCTCTCTCACTTTATTGACAACACACTTGGATACTAAAACTACAACCACAATAAAAAGCTCTCTTTATTAACTACGTGCCAAAAAATCACTGAACTGACTGCAGCATCACCATTCCTGCTACCCTGAGCAAGAGGAAGTTTTTACGGTCAAGATGTGAATTGCTACAAGGGTAATGAAAACAAAAAACAATTACAGTGTAAGTAAATTATGCTTCTCCCTCTAAAATTAATATTTAGATGTCAATACTGTTAACTGTTACACTGCTTTTTGTTATAGCAAAAAAACTTATGGCGTTTTAATACAAAAAAGTCCAAAATTCCTGCTTCTTTTCAGGAATCCAAAGTTCCAGGAGCTCCCTTTCCACCTAGAAAGTTGTCCAGTTTTCTGGCTCCCCTCATTATTCCCCAACTGTAGACTACACTGTAGCTGTATTTATAAATACAACACTAGTGGCATGCTAAAACAGAGTTGGTATTAACACACATTCAGGATAATAAAGCACTTTATGCAATTTTTATTTAAAATTGAGATGAATACAGGCTGTCCTGCTACTCAGGAAAACACTGGGCTTTTTGGACTCTTTGCACTCTTGGCAAGGGTGCTGGGGTGTGCCTACACGTTCTTAATTACAGTATCAGGCTTAGCTTGTTAAAACTTCAATTGTTATAATATAATTGAGATACAGTGACAGGAATTTCCACCAAGTCCCAGCAGTCTCATATACTGCCAAATCTTATCATGAAGTAATAAAGCATATGATTCTAATGAGAAAAAAAGAAACTCACACTTATTAACAGTCTAAATAGTCAATCAGACCAAAGATACAGATGCAAAATTAAGAATGTCAGACCAGGAAGGGCAGCACACTGCTTCCTATGGAGCCTCCTATTAACACAGATTTCAAAGAACATCACAAATTTCTTTTCCCATGTTCTTCATGAAGATCAGGGGAAAAGACTCCAATATGTGAATTGAGGTGGGTTTTTTTTCTATTCATGAAAAGCACTGTGATAAAGTGATATGATCTATGTATGTAACTGAGGAGGCTGATAGCTTGTTCTACCTGATCCACATGAAAACTTAGATTTGTCGTTATAAAAAGAAGCTTTCAGCTCTGTTTGTGTCCTGGTTTTGCTAGGATAGGGGGTTTTGGGTCACTAATGCCTTATTTACATGCTCTGGACAGTAGACAAGAAAATAGGAAGTGGGCAGATTTTGACAAAACAAAGCAGAAGAACAATTTCTAAATTTACTTTGAATTTTTAACTTTTCTTTAACTACACTTAATCCTTGTTTTCCCATAGCAGCATTTTCAACAGCACTGCAACACCAAAATAATGACTTTCCTCTGCGGTTGTTCTGGCATAAGACCTGTAAATGTGAGTGAGCGTTAAGTGCCAGTATTAGGCACGTGTAGAAACTCAGCTACAGTCAGAGCACACTTTTAGAAGCAGCAGCAAGATGCTCAAAACTTAAATGTTATCCTGGACATTTCTAAAACCTGGTCTAAGTAACTAATTATTGCCATCTTTTTTTGCTGTTATGTCAATTTATTTTGGCATTGCCTCTTAAGTTCTGAGCTATAAAACGGAGAATGTCAGTTGGAATGAAATGGAACTTTTGCTTCTGAAGAGGTTGCTCTTTTTCCTTATTACTCATGTAAAGCCCTAATCCTCTCTTTATGACATCAAAACTGATTGCTGTGAAACTGATGCATTCACAAACAGAAGACAACCATGACCAGGAAAGAAGTAGCAAGAATAGGTAACCTGAAAGCTCATTCTTGTTCCAGCATCCTTCTAAAAAAATAAACACCACCACTCTCCCCCCAAAAATAACAAAAAAACCCCCAAAACTACCTAAAACTCAAGACCAAAAATACTAAAAATAACATTCAAGTGTTCTCTAAAATTCATACAGTGAGGTGATGAACATTCCCTGATCTTCAGGACTAGGATCTTCTCTGACAGTCCTTTCAACACAATGCTTTAATAAAATCAGCACCAACCACAGTGTACTACCTTGACTTTCACGAGCCTTTTCACTGTCTTAATCTTTGCCTCACAGAAGGCACCACGGTACTTGGCACTGACATCAGTTCCCACTGTCAGGTAGGCAGGCTCATCTGCTGCCTAGTAAGAAACAAAAAGTAAGAAAAAAGTTTAGTTATTCTTATTTATTTTTACAGCTACATCATTACATATTTAATTCTACATCTAAACTTTTAGACCTACTGTCTTTTAAGTGATAAACAATGTCTGTACTTGGAATTGCTATCAGTTTGCTCTTTAAAAGGAAAAAAAAAACAAAAGAAACCAACAAACAAGTTACAGGAAGTTTTGTTTTACCAGTGATGTCTATCCCTCCTGCTCCCCCCCCAATTTTGTCAGCCTAATTGCTCTCCTAGAAATATCTTTGAGAGCATTGAACTAATATTTGGAACATTTCCATATAAAAAGGGCAATAACATATAGGAGTTATTTAAGTAATTATTAATTCAAGTAATTCCTACACAGCATACAAAATGAAAGTATTTCAACTGCAAAAAGACAGTATAAAAGATAGTTGCACTTTTTTCAGCTGTGAGCAATCCAATGACACAGATTATTTAAAAATTTGAGATTGCTATCATCCCAATGCTTACAATTAAGTCTATAACTTTCTATATACAGGATTATTTTTCCTGCTAACTGAAAGGAGACGTCTAGAGAAACTTGTTGTAATCTTTCAAACAGCTGTTAACTAGCATTTTTCTTTCCTGAAACGCTTTTATTAAAGCTTAATTGCATATCCATTTTTAAGAGAAAGAAATAATTCTCACCATGTTTTCCTTAATCTGGATTTTAATACTCAACATTTCACTTTACGGTGCTTGTAGCAAGTGATAAACAAGGACAAAATTACCACGTTAAAAACGTCTATCAGGACAGGAAATCAGCACAGACTATTAAATAACTTTTTCAGTTATGGGTTTGTTTGTTTTTCTTTTAAAATTGTTATTATTTCTTCAACTCTGAAGGCAAAAAAAAAAAAAAAAGAAGTTTTTCTCTCTTTTGTAAATTATACTGCAATTGTTAAACCTTTGTACTGAAAAAACCGGCAACAGCTAAGGCGGGACAAAAGCTGCGGTTTTGCAAACTCGCAATAGCAGCTGCTGATACAGGAAGCATTTAAAGACCGTAGCCTAAAAGACAACAACTCAAAGACGTTGTGCATTTCCAGGCTACTTTTACAAGACGATAGAAAAGCTCAGCTGGAGAAGCAGAAACAGGATTTGCAGCACGCACCGAAACCCCAACCAGCCTTATCCGACTGTTGCTCGGCCGAGACGGGCGATTAAAAAATGAAATCGCCAACGCAACCAGCGAGGGGGGAAAGGCAGCGGCCCCCCGCGCCCAGCCTACCTTCATCTTTAAAGGTTATTTGAGGGATTCCAGCTCAATGACTTCTCTCCTCCTCGCCAGCGCACGGGAAAACACTGCAAAACAAGAGGGGGGGAGTGGTGAAGGCGGACCCGCGGGAGCGTGGGTCTCCCCGTGAGGGGGGTGGCCGGGCGGGCGGCTGGGGGAGCCCAGCGCGGCGGGCGGGACCCCACCGACCGTCTCAGCCCCCGCTGGGCCGCGGAGAGAACGGGGCCGCCGCCCGCCGCTTCCCGCCCGGCGGCCCCTCGGTGTGTCACGTCGCCATTGCTCCCGCTCCCCGCCTCAGGGCGGAGGGGCCGGGGCGCGCGTTCAACCCGGGAAGGGAAACCCACGGCCCCACTCGGGCATCTCCTCACTGAAGGGGCGGCGGGGCCCGCCACCGCCTTCCCCGCCCCTCCCCGGCCCTCGTAACTTTCTGCGGCCCGCGGAGGGACGCGTCGAGCCCCTCCTCCCCGCCCCCCTCACCCGCCGGCCGGGCAGACTTCTCGCTCCCGCCTCCCCGGCCGCTCGGGCAGCCCCGCCGGGACGCCGCAGCCCCCGGCCCGGGTCGGGAGGAAGGAGGGGGGGGGTGTGGAGCGGAGGCGGGCCGGCGCCGCGCGGCTGAGGGGGCTGGGGATAGAGAGCGGGGCGGTCTCCGCCGCCAACCGTGGGGCAGCCCCGGAGACCGCGACGGGGGGTGGGGGGGAAAGGCGGCCGGGGGATCGGCGAGGGCACGGGGCGGAGTTCGGAGGGGAAGGGAGTCCCCGTCCCCACCGTGAGGGGAGCGGCGGGCGTCCCCGCTGCCTCAGGGGGTGGAAGAGGCGCGCTGGTGCGGGGGGAGGGGGGAAGCTCCCGGCGCTGCTCCGCGTCCCCTCCCCCGGGACGGCGGCGGAGTTGCGGCTGCCGAGGCGCCCGCCGCCCTCGCTGCTTCCTACCTGGAAACTCGGAGCGAAGTGGGCAGCTCCGCGCAGCCCGGCCCGGCCCGGCCCCGCCGCGCTCCCAGCGCCGCGGCCCCCTCCGAGACGACGACAGCCCCGCGAGCGGCGGCGGCTGAGCGCGGCCCCGCTCCACCCCCTCCAGCCCGGGCTCGCACCGACTCACCAGCGCCGAGCCCAATAACAAGCTGTTGAGCAGAATCGGTCCTGCCTGAACTCCCATTGGCCCCCTCGTGACGCCCCGGGGGCTCTGCCCCGCCCGGATTGGGCGCCGCGGACAGCACCCCCATTGGTCACAGGACGGCCGGCAGAGGGTATTGGCCAGCGGTAGACGCAGGTAGACCCATGGAGACTTTTGATTGGTGCTTCTCTGGAGTTCTAGCCGATTGGTGAAGGTTGAAGTGAAGTCAGCGTCCCCCCAGGGCTGATTGGCAAGAGCTGGATCCGGATGTAGCTCAGGGCGCGGCGATTGGCCACAACCGAGGGACAGGAAGAACAATGACGCCATCTGATTGGTGCGGACCATCTCCTGGAGACGCGGTGGGGCGGGGACGAGAGGGAGGGAGGGGGGCGGGGGGGGGGCGGAGACGGCGTCCTGCGGCGGCGGCGGCCCGGCGCCTGCAGAGCGCATGCGCCGCGGTCAGCCTCCCGGCGCCATTTTGTGTGAGGCTCTTTCCCATTTTAGGCCGCGGGAGGACGGGAGCGGGAGTGGTTGGCGCCTGCTCCCGCGGGGGGAGGCGGCGGAGCTGCGGGGCCGTGCCCTGGTGGCCGCCGCGGGCTGTGGCGGAGGCGGCGGGCTCGGCGGGCAGCCTCCTCCCGCTCTTCAGAGAGGCCGCGCCACGTTTCTTTCCCCGCGGCTCACTCCTGTGGCGGATGGTGGCGGCGGCGGCCGCGTCGCCCCCTCGGCGGTGATGGCGCAGGAGCGGGCCCGGCCGGACCCGGAAGTGAAGCGGCGGCCATGGAAGGGCGGCGGCGGCGCCTCTGGCGGCGCGTGGCGGAACCGCCGGCCGTGAGGGCGCGGAGGAGCCGGGCGGCCCGGTGAGGCGCGGACCGCATCCCTCGCTGCTCTCCGCGCGGAGCCGCCCGGAGCTGAACGGCGGTGCTGGGGCGGGTCGCTGCCCAGCGCCCTGGCAGGAACACCGCCGGGGCTGCAGGTAGGGGCTGCAAGCGCCGCCCGGGCCGCTCTCCCCTCACGCCGGTGCGGGCGGGGCACGGGTGGCCGCACTTCCCTCGGAGGAAGGCGTTGCTCCGTCGCCATTACTCATCCCCTGCTGTCCGTGACGCATTTAGGGTGAAGCCCGGGGAGGGGGCTGGGACCGTCTCTTGCTGCCCAATCGGTTCTGCACGTGGTGCTGTGGGTTGCGATGGCCCCTTGGCCTCCTGCCAGGGGGCTGAGGTCAGCTCGTCACTGGGAGACGCAGCCAGGACTGGTGTTGACAGGGCTGAATGCTTTTCCGGGTGTGTGTGGGGGGGATTGAGGGCTTGTCCGGTCGTTCCGTACCTGCGATGGATGCTCTCTGGAGGTGCAGTCCTACAAGGTGGGAGATTTGCACATGTCCAAGGTCCTCTGAGAGAGTTTGGTCTTAGGGAATGGCTTTGGCACTACTAAATAGGAGTTGCTAACTGAAGCCTGTAATAAAATTACAATTTTAACATTAATTTCCCATTTTGACTTCTTATACAGGATTTGCTCTGTGGTTTGACTGTAATACAGCTCTTTTATTTTTCCACAAAGTAATGAGCATCTGTTTGACAGCGCTCACTCTCAGCTACAAGACATAACTTAGTTTTATCTAAAGTAACAATGGAGCCATCTGTCAATATAGTTAAGAGATCCATGATGCTAATTTGACAGAAATGAATTGTTAGTTTAGGTGTAGTCTCCGTGCAAGTTCTGGTTTGAAGGTTTGGGGGTTTTAATTCTTTAATTAAATACAGTGCTTTGGAAATCAGCAAGCAAAGGGATGGTTCTTGAAGGAGTTTAATGAGTAGTAGTGTATAGTATAGATAAGCTCTGAAGGTATGGTAAGGCATAAGGCATATGAGGCATGCTTAGAATTGACTTCAGGGGATGTCTGACATCGGGGGAAGGGGTAGCTCTAGAGTTCTGGTGTTTGTATCTGGGCTGTAAATATAATGATGCTTGAGGATGTATACAAAATGTATAAAGATTTGAGGCATTTGAGGCTGAGGGAACTTTGATTCTGTGCTGTAGTTTCGCTTTATGCAGTGGATAAACTGAAGAGCAAATTACTGTTTAGAATATATTAAAACTCACCCAAATGTTAACAAAACTTTAAAAATTGTCTTTGAATGAAAACTTTTGGGCTGTGTGGAATATATTGACCAAATCATGACTTAAATTGTGAGCTTTTTTGAGGCATGGTTTGTATTTCTGTACTAAGTATAGTACCATTCAATAAATAATGCTTTGCAACAAAACTCATCAGTCTTGTTTCTGATTTCTAGCAGAAAAATCCTGCCCACCTGGATGTGTCTGTTACAGCCGACGTGCTTAGGAAGGCCGTGGCACATCATGCTGTTGTGAGCAGAAGGACTCTTTGTACACAGTCAGTCAGCAGGAGAGGTGACTTGTTCTTTTATGGTATTTAAAGCACCTAAGAACGCCTAGCTACACAGCTCAACAAAGAGCGTAAACATTCTCACACAGCTTGGGAATGATGTCTGGTGTAATGGAATGAAAAAGCTGTGCTTTTGGCAAGCCAGAGAAAGGGTCTAATTTTGGTTTAAAATAACTTTTCATTGGAATATGAACTTCAGGACTCAGAGTTACACCACGATACTGAAATTGCATGTCAGTGTTAACTAGCCCTGTGACTTCATGACAGCTTGGCTGTGCTGGATCCTCACAGCTGGGCCACATCCCCCAGCACGATCCCTTGTAGGGAAACAGTTGGAAGGAATGGAAGAAATGAGCAGCAGATTTTTCTCTTGGGAGCCTTTTTATCATGAGCCACTCCATGAGCCTCATAAACTTAACACTTTAGAAGCTCTAGAATGAGAGAATCATAGTAAGTCCTTTTAGTGTCTAATCTCGCTATAAATAGATGTGCTATAAGGCAGAAAACTTTTAAACATCATTGTTAAAAGCAGCAGTAGTAGTATTATGTGTACTTTTTTAGCACCAAAGGTCTTGTAGATGCAGTACAGGAGATTCACCTGGGGATAAGTATTTTGGTCTTAGTTTGTGCAGGTTAGCACAAGGCTTCTTAATTTGAAAACAGTTAACACAAAAGCATCAGGGCACTCTAAGCATGACACTGGCCTTTGGTCATGTGTAATTCCAGAGCTTAGGTGATGGCTGTAAGTAAATTAGAAAAAAACCCCAAAACTTTAAAATGTCTTTGGTGTCTTAGTTGCAGAACATACAGAAATTGTGCCTAAAGTCTTCCCTGTATTTGGTGCTCAATAGGGAAAGGCCAAGTGCAGGAATGTTTGTATCTTGGAGTATTCTTCATAAGAATAACAGAATAAGTGGCGGCCAAATACATTCAACAGTTTTATCTTGTGGCTTTCTTGAGAAGAGAGACAAAATAAGAGAGATTTCTGAGTTAAGCAGGGTGTTTTAATTCTGTTCTGTAGTCACATCCTGCTCTTGACATACTGCATTTACACATAGATAAAAGAACTTGTAATACATGTACAATCACAGCCAAAATACTCTTAAGAATATTAGAAATACTGACACTTATTCTAACATTGTGCTGCTTTGTATGTAATGAAATACTGTGCTACTTCATGGCAGACTTTGCTGATGTTCAGGAGCCTTTTAGCTTCTTTTATTTTTGTCTGAAGCATTTAGTTCTCCTTTTTTTTTGAAGTGCTCTTCCCCTTGGTGTTTCTGTTCTGTAAGTAAATAGGCAACATCTTTCCAGTGGTGGTTGAGCAAGCATCTGCCTTGCAGTTCAGAACCTCTGTCTGTGTGGAACTGCTGTATTCCTGTACAGGTTGAAGGTCAGATGTATGCTTTGCACAAAGCTTTATTATCTAAGTGATTGCAAACTGTTCAGACAACAGTGTGTGAAATTGTGAAGTACTTTGGATGTAGGTATAAAGAAAATATCCCAATGAATGTCAAGTTGACAACAGAGAAGTTCAGTTAGTAATACCTGGGTTATAGAAATGAAAAGTCAAACCTTCTTTTCTAGTCATGCAGAAAAACTTGCTTTACTGTTAACCATCAGCAATGAGTTCTTTCATATTTATTAGAGTGTGTGTGAGATTGAAAACAAACAAAAAACCCAAACAAACAAAACCATCTGGTAATGGTAAATGCTTACCTACAGTTTCCCCAGCTCTGGCACATGCCAGGCCCCATGTTCAGAAAAATGGATATTTAGTTACTCAGACATAAGTGTGCATGCTGGTTTTCATCATTTCCTTGTGAGTGTCGCTGCTGGAGAAGACACAAAGTTTAGCAGCCCTTAGGAAGCCTGAATTAGTGTCTTATACCCACTGAAGCTCAGTGGTGGTTTCTTGAATCTGGTAGGTTTTGCAGCAGTGCAGGATTTCTTCACAATATGAATAATCATGAAGATATTTAAGTCCCAGTGTACTCTGTTGTAAATATTTGTGTGAGAAAAATCTCAGATTCTGTTTTCCTATCAGCTCTGCAGCTAACAGTAATACTTTGTAGTTGCTTTTCCCAGTAAAATGATGTTGTGTGCTCAGCTTGTCAGCACAGCCCTTGTTAGCAGCTTCAGAGATCTCCAGGGAGAAGTAGTCCCATTTTTACTGAATAAACTATGTCCAGACTTTGTTGTGCTTTGTGGCTGCAGATTTTAACTACAATCCCATGTGTTATCAAATGTGTGCAGGAATTGGTGAGGCATTAACTGATGTGTGTTATTAGCAGCATAGCACCAAGAGAAGAGGTTTTAGTTCTCAACTGATGTAACTGCAGCTTTCACCCTAGTCTGTGAGCTGTGTGGGGGTGTTTTGGTGTGTGTCATGCAATCTTTTAATTCCAAATGTAAAATGTTCCTTTTTTAGGACTGATTTGGTAATCTTGTGTTTGGACAGAGTAAGAGACTATTTTTATTCTTTCTGGTATGTAATTTTCTATTATGATAGCTAACATATTTGTATCAAATATTACTGTTAGCTAATTTAGCAACTATGGAAGAAGGGTGCCCATTGCCAGGGTTTCCTTAAGATTGGATTCTAAAGTCAATTTTTTGTGTGTTTTGTCACATGCTGTTAAATTATCTGAATACAGATGTTTAATTTCTCTTCTCTTGCCTAGCAAATGGATGCAAGATACATAATTTTATTACAGATCCACTTAATTTCTTGTATTATTTCAAAGGTCTACGAGTTGCCAGTGGTGACAATAGTGAGGCTATTACAGCTACCCCAGGGAAGTCATGCAGTGTTGCAAAACAATAGAGCACAGTACGACAGAGAAGCTGAAGATTTGTACAGCAGCTTTAATTTAGATGTGGCAAAGGACTTCAGTTGTCATCATCTGCAATCAAGTGATTAGTCTGTCTTTCAAAACTTGAAGTAGATGCTTGAAGTCAAATGAGAATTTATTTACTCTTTTGGGTGCTAATGTTACTTCACAGGACTGCTGAGGGAGAGCATCCTTACATATTTTTCAAAATAAGTTTGTCTCTGCCAGCAGTAAAGGTAAAGCATTAGATCTGCCTGTCATTAGTGAGTAATTAAACCTTCTGTTTCAAGCTTTATGAATAACTTCTTTTGTGCTGGGCACAGGCACTAGTCAGCATTAGAAATGTATGGGCTACGTGAGTGCATCAGCCATTCCAGTACTGTCCACTTTCATTTTTAAAGCGCTCTGTACTTTTTAACTCACTTCCAAATTATCTTTACAACACGCAGCTTTTTTTTCCCTGCCTTCTGAGCTGTATGTGTTTATTACTAATATAAACATTTTATCTGTGGAAGTTTTGATCTTTCAAGGTAAGAAGAGATGATTTTTCTAAAGGATTGGAGGAGTGGCTTTCTGTGTAAATATATCAGTCACCAGTCTACACAGCAAATATGATTTTAGTGTTCCTGAAATAACTTAAAAGCATTTAAACTTGCATCTGAATCTGTAAGTAGTCAGTATTTTTCCTAACAGAGTCAAATCTTGTTTATAAATACTATTGCTTGAGTAACTTCCCATCTAACCAAACATAGAGGGTAAAACTTGAATGCAAAACCCGTGTATTTTGGGGAGTGGCAATTACATATTTCATTGCTATGAAAAGTAACAGGAGAAAAAGTCTTTAAAGTTTTAACATATAAACGAGGTTGCATGTTAAAGAACTTTACTGCAGTCATCTGAATAAGTTAAGCTTCTGAAATAGAAGGTATTCCTCCTTGAAATATTTAATTTCTGCTGTCTCCTTTGGAGCAACAGTGTGGTCACTTTTCCAGCCTGTTGTGATACCAGACTGGGAGTGTGTACTGAGTCGGCATCTGATGCTGTCCTTATCTAAGGTGTCGACTGCTGGTGATGTTGGAGAGCTGAAACAGGTCACTGTTTCTCTTTAGCAAAGAGAACAGACTTTGTTTGGATGAATTCTTCAGTACCTCTTATGTAAATAGATTCAGGGTTTTCTTAGCTTTTTGCTTTTTTTCAGAAGTAATTTTGAGTGATGTATCATGGCAAATCTGAAGTAAGAATTTTCCTTGCTTATGCTACCTGTTGCTAGTTTATATCTTGGAAAGTTTTTTTTTTTCACTCCCTCTACTGATAAGATTTCTCGTTGAAGTAGCTATGTTAAAAAGTACAAGAAGGAAATCAAGTTGTTAAGCGCTATGTTCTTACACACACAAGCTTTTTCAGACACTGGTAGGTGGCTTGCTCGGTTTGGATTTTTACTAAAATGTCTCTTTCCATCCTTGTAGAGATAAAAAATGGGATTGTAGTTACTGATGGTGAGTCCTTGTATGTGGTCCACCTGCCAGCATGGGTGTCACTCTCAAGTTTGTCTTGAGAGTGATAAGCTTTCAAGCTGATCTCAAGCTCTCAAGCTTATCAACACTGATAAGCTGTTGATTAAAAGGATGGATTGTTACAGATGGAGGTTGTAAAGCAGCATGACCCAGCTGAATCAGGACTGTAGATGCAGGGTCTTCTCTTGTCACTAGTCCCCAGAAGGGAACGTGTGTGCAGCCTAGCACAAAGAAACAAGCGCTGCTGCAAAGCGTGGTTGCCCAGCAAAAGAAAGCTTGGGAAGGCTGTGGTTCTGTGGCCTTTTTTTCTAGGGTTTTTGCTTGTCCAAATTAATTTAATCACTTAGTTTTAATTTTTCAGCCTCAACTAACAAAGACTGCAGTAGGTCAGTATTGATTCTTTAAAAGTATTAATGCCCTCAATCATCTGAATTAAATGTTTTCAGCTATAAACAGCTGCTGTTAGTGAGAATCTGCACTTTGGACAGTGATTAAATTCTGAATTTTTTTCCTACTAAACTGCCTTTTTCAAAAGATCCTTTTTATTTGTGTATATTGTTTGGAGGATATTATTACAGCGAGCTAATTTCCAGGTGGCCAGGGAGTTAGCTCACCAATCAACACTGTCTAGTGCACATTTCACCTGTGAATTAATTGCAAGACTCTACTGTTTGGGGGAGGTTTGTACCTTCAGGGATATGCTTTCCCCTGCAGTGCTTCTGTGGAGTTTGTCACCTCCTTAGTTACACCAGTAAATAGAACCACTGAGATGAGCTGTGTTGTATGACATCCAGAACTCTGAAAGAATAAAAATGCACGTCTTTTTGGAGAGTTTAATGATTCTGCATCAGTGAAAAATCTTTTATTGGTGTGGGAGTGATCTCTTTCTTGCAAGTAGCACAACGGGGGGCAAACTGAGCATAGAAACAAGTGTTTGGCTGGGGGAAGTACTTGGTGGTTAAACTGACTGACAGGCAACACATCAAGCTACATTTTGATCCTGCCTCCTAAAAGTGCTTCAGATTTCTATTTGTGATGTATATAGAAAAGCATTTGGGGAAAATAACCTCTCAAGTGGTGTGCTTTGTAGACTGTGGAAACACCTAGAATTAGAGCTGAAATGGAGCTTTATGTAAGCATTCTGTTAAAGTCATCTGGCGCTTCCCTTGCTGCCCTTGACACCTGTTAATGCAGTCTAATGTAAACAGTCTCTGTCCTTCCCTGAGATCATGAAATTAGCAGATTTCCTGCTTTTCTAAAAGCCCTGCAAACAAGGTAATATTTCACTTCCAAAAAGTTAAGCATCACTTGGGTGGGGTTTTGGGGTTGGCTCATGTGTTCATTTGGCATGTATCAGCTTCTGGGTGAATTTACTATAACTGAACCTACTATTAATCTGTTGAAATTGGAGTCTTAATGAATGTATTTTGGATATGCAGACAATACATGTACAAAATGAGATCTCAACTTTATGCAGCAATAAACTGTTCCATGTTCTTTCTAAACTCTTACTTGGTTTGTCTTACCATGTCACCTAAAATGGTATTTTCAGTGGGCAGTCCTTAACACTGTTTTTAGGAAAGACTTCACAGGTTTTCAGTTTTTCCTGTCTCCGAGATGCAGGTTTGGACTATAAACTGTGTGATGCTGCTGCTTGCTTTATTCTAGTTGTCCATTTTTGGTTGGCACAGCAACTTGTAAGAACCATTTTTAAACAACTGTTTTGAGAGTCCTTTAATAGCAATGTACTGAAGATGAAAGAGCACTGCGTGGTGGTTGCTTGGTCCATCTGGCAACAGCAGACTTGGTTTGAGATTGGTTGTAGATGCTGTGTTCTCAAATACTAGAATGTTTTTACAGGGACAAGCAGTAAGGCTACACTCTCACCTCTTCTACCACCAGTTTTCTGCAACTCTGTAGAATTAAGAGCTCATAGGTAGCAAGATCTTCTGTGATGGAAAGTTACAAGCAGTTGGTGTCTCAAAATAGCTCTCAATTCTTAAGTAAAAGTAACTTCCTTGCTGCATGTAACTTGAAAAACTGGTGGGTGGAGGAAAAGCTAGTCCTTACAGGCGTGTGCAGCTGAAGGAAGGAAAGGAGGGGGAGAGCACAGTCTCCACACTCTATTTTTTGGTGCTATTACAATCTTAAAATTGTCATGACAACTAATACTATTTTCCTCTTCAGAATCTTGAAACCATGCACTTTATTTTAGGGTCATGGTTCTCCTCCAGCTGATAAATGCTTCAGATGCATTGTTGAACTCACTGCTTTGTGTTCCCTTCTATGGTTACAGATTTATCTTAAGGAAGAGACTTGCAAAACAGCGTGTGTAGTTATTGCAAATCTCGTTCCTGAAGGGTGACTTGGACTCCACAGCCAGATAGCATCCCAAGCAGTATTGCATCCCTGTGGACACTTCCAGCACATGGGGCTTTTAACCTCAGGCCTCCATGCTATTTTTGGAGATGAGAAGGAAGCAACAAATGACTTGATGCTTGGCAGACTTCAGATCTGCATGAGAAAAATTCTGTTTGTAATGTTTCCTTTCTGAGAGTCAGCACCAAATACAGATTAGTAGTAGTTCTTTTGGAGACAGCCTTATGGATATTTGCCACACAGGAAGTTTTACACATGGGTTACTTCTATGAGCTGCTCTTCTGTGAGATTCTAACAGCTCAATCTTACCATAATTTTATCAGCAGTACTGGTCAGTTGTAATGAAGATATTATCCAAACCTGCAACTTTTATGGCCATGTAAAACAATGACAGTTTATTATCCTGATGCAGTAGCCTAAAGTTAATTTATTTTTTTTAACCCTCCAAGTCCAGTTGCATATTCTAAAAACTGTTCCAGTGCAGTCCTACAGATGTAGGTAAGTAAACTAGATACTGGAGCTTTTTTAATTGATCACCTGCAGTTCATCATAGTCCCCTTCTTAGTTCTCTTTAACAAGGCTTCTGTGTGTGTGCTTGCTGACTAAGTAATTAACAGGGAATGTGACATACCCAGTCTTACTAAATATCACAGTAGTGATTCATCAGGTGCTGAGTAACTGTGGGTATATGAGAGTTAAGGGGAGAGGAAGGATCTCGCTGTACATCCTACTCCTGTGACATTGTTGGATCTCTAAAATACTCCTTGGTGGAGAGATTACTTTAAGCTAAGAGGTGAGTTTGTCTATAAAGCCTGTGCTTTTGGTCTTAAGCAACAGCATCTGCCATTAAAACTCTGAACTTAAAGTGTTTCAGCATGGCAAAAACTACAGTTATGCATTGCAAATGGGTCCTTGATGTTCTGCTCTATTATGTATTCCCATAAATGGACAGGATCTGAATGAAGTAGGTTACTTGAGGAGCCTGAAGGAAGAAGTGCTGCTTGGTATAGACTAATGATATCTTTAGAACTGAAACTTCCTAGTGCTTTGGGCAGAAATAATCAAAATGAGACTGTTAAGAATGACACTGTTCAGAAACCTTTACCCTGCCCCTCTGTTAGCCTTGCTCCATTCTCACATTTCGGTGTTAAACTCAAGTTGTAACTGACCCTTTTCAAGCTGGTTTATAAAAGCTAATTTTAGGGAAGGGGGATCCAAGTGCTGCTTCTGTACGAAAGCACGCTGCCTCTGCTGCGGAAGGCTGGTCTGGGGGCCTTCAGAGGTCACTGTCACCAGCTGCTGCTCCTGGGGCTGGCATACTGGGCTGGCATGTGTTGCAAGCAGCTCCCAATCGAGTCAGTCCCCTGGATTGTTATGAGACTTGCTGCTCTCAGAGTGAGCTTACTCAAAAGTACTACAATTTAAGTAGGTGCATGTGATACTCTTTAATAAGGAGCAGCTTTTCTAGAGCTTCAGCATACCTCCTTTCTCCAGACATGCCTCACAGCTGAAGCTACACAAGACTAACTGGTGGAAGCTTTCAAATCCTCATCAGTTGCTGTTCTCAAATCAAACCCTTCCTCCGAGATATTAAGACTAGAGGGTAAGGCAATATCTACAATAAAGCTAATTTTTTTTTTCTTAGTCCTTAAAACAGGGCCTCTGTTAAAAACAAGCTTTTATTTTTTTAATTGTTGAGATTTAATATTCTTGTGTCCTCTAACAGATCTAGTTCTCACTTAAGTAATAATCTCAGATCCAGCTTGAGTCCTTCTAGAGTTTAGCTTGCACCAAGTGATTTGCCTCAGCCACCTCTAGATTTTTAGGAAAAAACTCTCTGGTGTTCAACAATTAATCAAAGTTTAATGATGCTGTGCTGTCCTACTGCCTCTTTAAGTCTTTATATGGTCAGTGTTGCCAGGAGTAGCTACATAAGCTACTTTCTTCTTTTTGGAAGATTTCTTCCCTTCCTTAACTTCCACTGTTTGTCACAGCAATAAATAAATGCTAATTTTCATCAGCAAAATTCATTAAAGTTGGCATTTAGCCTATCAGGTTCAGACTAAATTAATGAAATACTATGATGGCTACTGCACAAATGTATAATTAAGCATTCTTAAGTAACTAACTTCAGATTAGTAAGTTACTTGTTAACCAATGAGACAACCACATTGCATTTATCCCAGTGGGAACCTCTCCTGCAGCTAGCTACAAAAACAGCTGCAGTGGGGAGCTCACAGTAGTTCCTCTGCTGCAATTAGAGTCTTTCAGGATTAGAAATACCTCTAATGTTCCCTGGGCTTTCTTGTTAAAAGGTAGCAATGATTAATTTCAGATCAAATAGAAGCCTGCTACTTTTCTGTTTATAATAATGTTCTTTCATAAAGACATTTCAATACTAAAATAGCTTGTTCAGTATTTTCCTGCTTTCTTCTTCCTTGACCCTCCTCCCTTGAATAAATGCAAATATTTTTTCCCTACCTTTTAATGCTCACTTTTTTCCTTTTTCCTCATCTGCAATCAATAGAAATGGAAGTAGATTTTTTTTTTCCTTACCATTGATAAAGATCAATTCTCATAAACAGGTTGAGCCTCTCAGAAGATAACTTAGTTATGTAATTTGTAAAAGAATCCAAGAGATAATAATCACCTTGGTATTAAGTAAATGTTGCCATGACAGGGAAGGCTGCTGTGCAGTGCTCTGTATGTACTATCATCCCCTGCAAAATGTACATGCTCTTGAATTGCTTCTCATTGGACCTTACACCATTTCACAACTGGAAAATCAGAGCATGGTTCTTCAGAGGAGCTTTTTGGATAGCTACTTGTTAGAGAACATGGCAACGTGGACATTCTGAATAAGCAAGTAGGTGGCCATGTTCATACCTCTATCTCCTCAAATACTGGAGAACATTTCCTTCCACTTTATCTTGCTCTTCTCACTTAACCCTGAAACCCAAGTTGTGTAACTGTTGTTGTACTTCCTGTCCCTAATTCTGAGTGGATGGATATGAGTAACCACACCTGAGGATGGCTTTTAACTTCCATTTAGCAGTTTGTCAGCAACATTATATTATAGAGTAAAAAGTGAAGAGAAACAAGTAGTTCTTCTGTCATAGACTTTGGAGTGCTGATGGGAGTTTCCTGACTGGCACTTGCTGCTGACTCAGCAGTAAACTTCAGTAGTAAATTCAGTTTGGAGAACTACACCAGAGATCTAAAGGCTTACTCAGTGTAACAGCCATACTGTTCCCTCAGATGATGACACTGAAGGAGGCTGGCTGTCATGGTCATGATTAATGGCTCAGGCAGGCCTGATCAAGAGTTCCAGCAGCCTTTGGAAGCTGTGCCCAGCAGGAGAGGTGAGAGCTCAGGCAGCTGGACTCCAGCTAAGGCTTAAGCCTGAGACAGTCACTGAGTATCAAGACAGAGTCATCTATCTCTATCGACTTTCTCTTGTCACAAAAAGGAAGTAGAGCCTGTAGCTTGTAATCCTCTTAGAAAGGGGGGTAGAAGGCCAAGGAAAAGAAATTTGATTTAAAAAAAAATAAACCTGTAACAGCTTTTGTTTCAAGGGCTGGTGATCATTAGTGTGTAGTACTAAAACTGGGGTGCTTGTTCAGTAGAAAAGTATGCATTGTAGATTATGATGGCCATTACAATTCTAACTGCATGTACAAACAAGGCTTCAGTTTTAACTGAGCTTTAAGGTGGTGGACAGAACACTGTTACCTCGTCTCTCAAGACTTAAGTCACTAGTCTAGACAGTCTTTTTTTCTAGGAAGGGGGGAAAGAAAGCAGAAAAGCTTCTTTTCAACTCCTGGGAAGGTCAACAATTGATAAAGATGATTGAGAAATGATTTAAAAAACTACAGCTGAATTAAGGTGTTTAGATCTTCAAGCATTAATTCCAGTTACACTGCTTAATAGATCTCTCAGCTTTAGAATTTAACACAAGCACTATTTTAAACTGAAGTGGTTTTTAATTTTTCCTACTCTTCAGATAAGCCTAGACTTAATACTTCAGATGGAGATTCCTTGTCCTGAACTCTGGTTTGTTATGTAGGCTGTCAGCTGTGCACATCACCTCAACCTGTAACCAGCTGTTTTACAGTTACAGATGTTCTCATCTCTTCTGCCAAGAGCAAGCACAGACTGTGGCTATGAATGAACTGCAAGCCATGATATTGGTTAATCAAGGAACAACCAAGTACTAGTTTTGAATATTAAACTCTGTATTATAAATAAGAGACTTGCCAATTTTTTTTAAGCAGATTATTTTCCTGTACCTGGCCTGGCTCAAGTAGAGGGCTGTAGTAAGAGGAAGCAACACCAGCCTGCTAATATCTTTCCTTCTTAATGGCTGTTTTATACAGAGTTGCTTCTTGATGATGCTTGAAATAAAAGCTAACAGACAGTAAAATGGAAAATTTATTAGTGCAAGTTGGTCACTCAGTTTCTTCCAACAAGTACATAATAACATCCCATGCTTAATACATTATAAACAAACCTGGTGTAAGTTAAGAAAAGTTCAACTTGTCTTGAAGTAACAATGTGTTACATATTGTCATCATCTGATTCATCTTCCTCTTTCAAAGATTCCTGTTTAAAAAAAAAAGTTTAATTAAAAAATAGTTTAACAGTTGTTTTACAATTCAGCCTATAATAAGCAAAATGAGTTCTGCTGTAGCTTCACCATCATCTCCATCTCTCCAAAGCTTTGTATTCAGCAGACTAATTTATCTTTTCAGGAGGTAACACTGAGCACCATTACTTTGAGAACAAAAGCAAAGCTGTTAAATGCTAGAAATCTAACTTTCTCCAGATCTCTTTAAAAACTCTTCTAGGTAACATGACTTACTGCCTCTCCTACTCCATTATACCACTGTTGGAGAGTCAATATATTGAATTTTGAAGGAGAAACAGCACCTGTGCAGGCCTGCTGCATTACACTATCCCTGGATGACACTGTAAACTTCACTGCTCTCCCTTCGGAAGAACATCAGCCATCGCTGAAGTGATGGGTCTTGTAACTACACATTTTCCAGTCATGGCAACAGCAGAAGCCTTACTTTCAGTCAGTTCCTTCTACTCTAGACTTGTTTGTCAGGTGAAGCACAAACACCAAAGCTGGACCTTACCTTGGCGTATTTTTCTGCTTCTTCCCTGATGTCTTTGGGAACAATTTCATGTTTTCCATTGGTTACTGCCAATAAAAAGAACACATCTTAAGGAGAATGCACACACAGACTTTGAATACAGAGTGAAATTAAGAAGCAGTGTTTTACTTTAGTTACAGAAAGCTGTATGTTTGCTATAGTGTTTATAGAAATTACAGAAATGCATTACTTTCTCCAACCCAGCTGAGTTCCAGCTCAAAAGCTTTATCCTTTACTTCATCGTGAACTATGTAGATTCTAGAAGGAACAGAGAAAGCACAGGTTAGAACAGATCCATCAATAGGCTAAATATACTTTCTTCCTTTCACAGATTGCTCCTGCTGAACTGCCCTTCTTCTGGTTAATAGAAACTCTCCCCATGCTTCCTCCCTTGCCCACACACACACAAACAAAAAGCCCATTAGAGCATTTTGCAGGCTTAATTGCTCGTATAAGAATACATTAAATGATTACAGCTAAAACGTGGGTTGAGATGCTCGAGTTATTCTGATCAGAACAAACACTGAGATTCAAATACTGCAGAGCCAAGGCTGCATCATCATTGCCTGCTTCTGCTAGATTAGTTCTAGGATGGTTAGGAGTGTCCTTTATTTCCCCTGTAAATCTTATTTCAATTCACATTTAAGACTAAATCCCAACACCACAGTACCTTGTGTACAATTAAAAGCCTGTACATAGATCTCCATATAGACTGCCATGCTTATGGCAAACATGATGGTAATTTAAACTACAAGACTTAACTACTAGAATTTAAACTACAAATGGTATCACAGCATATGCAGTATCATCCAGACTTAATAAAATCACTCCCTAGCCTGTGGGATAAAAATGTTACACTAATAGCAATACTGATTTGACTGCCTGGTAGCATTCAGTTCTCAGGGGGAGAACATGTAAACAAACTGTAACAACTCTTTGAGTGGAGACATGCACTCCAAACAGTAGCAGAACTTACAATAACCTGTGGCTTCACTCGTTTGAGAAGGCTGGATTCCTTAGTTTGTTTCAAAAAGCATTAATAAGTCAAAAGCTGAAAAATACCAGCTATTTCTAGCCAACATAGAGAGCTTGGACATAGTGGAGGAAGGAAGATAACATTCTGCACCACACTAAGCACCTCAAATTACAGTTTGATAAAAGAATTGTGGAACAAACATAAAGAATAAAGTGAGCTTTGGTGTCCAGGGAAATAGTGGAATGTGCTTATGTTCTTCTGACACCCTTCTGTCACTGTTAGGCTGGACTTAACTTGCCTTAAGATGATCTGTAGGCCTTCCTTAGGTGTTCAGCTGCTTACAAGCCTTTTGCAGCAAAGTACATCATTAGAGCTGACAGAAATGGTCACTCTGGACCCTCACTAGTATTTTAGGGTTAAAAAAATGATTCAAATCTTTGCTATCTTGCTGAATGCTACTGAGGAGCTGAATTTGAGCTGAAAGCCAGAACTATATCTAGAGCTGCTGTTTTGAGCTGAGGTACAATTAAAGAAATCTTCATTATTTGAAAATCCATGCCTTATTTGTACCATTTTAGAACTGCTTTGAGGTCCTTGCTAGGTTTTGAGAACAGAGATCCCACAAATTCTTTCCTCTAGCCTACTGCCTTGACAGCCTCAGACACAAACTGTGAAATAAGCTCACATGCTGCAACACCAATGACAGAAGCATATTTATTACTTCTTTATATCCTTCTAAGTAATAGCCATGAAATGCTGGGGATTACAGTTGTGCAGCTGCAGATTATTAAATCTGTGACAAGCACAGAACATGCCCCTAAAGGGCCTACAAGAAAACTGGGGAGGGACTTTTCATAAGGGCAGTTAATGACAGAACAAGGGGAAATGGCTTTAAACTGGAAGAGGGGAGGTTTAGATGAGATATTAGGAAGAAATTCTTCACTGTGAGGGTGGTCAGACACAGGCCCAGGCTGCCCAGAGGAGCTGTGGCTGCTCCTCCCTGGCAGTGTTCAAGGCCAGGTTGGATGAGGCTTTGAGCAGCCTGGTCTAGTGGAAGGTGTCCCTGCTGATGGCAGGGGGGTTGGAACTGGCTGAGCTTTAAGGTCCCTTCCAACCCAAACCAGTCTGTGATTCTATAAAGCATTAAAATGAAGTGTTGGGGATACCTGAAAGGATACTTGTATTTGTTTGAAGAGAGATGAATTTACAGAGTATTTTCAAGATAGTTTACTACTGGACAATTTATGTTCTCCCTAGCAGAAAGTCTTGCCAAGTGTCTTTTTTTCCCCCCTCACTAGTACATGACTTACTGAAAAGTACCTTTCCCCCAGCCCCCGTGAGTACACTATCCTCACAGAGTTTGTGGGATGGTATTAGTGACTGCCAGCGATTCTGTCACTGATGTGTTGCCCTAACTTGCATCAGTAAAGAGCAAATTAAATATTTCCAGTCTTTTTACGTGGTATCAAGGTTAATAATTTAAATGAGACTACCTATACCCTCTATACATCTTTAAACAAGGAGTTACATTTTGCTTCTTTCCTGAGCACTTGAAGGCTGGGGCAAAGACCTCAGCTCCATCTCGAGACGGTTACTTAATGTCTGAAGCATCAGTGCATTGTTCAATCTGTGTAACAAAGCATACAGCTCTTACCTAAAACAGGGACTATCTGTCACCTGGCTTATGTATTTTAAAACCAGTGACTATATTCAGACAATTCAACCTTTAATCCACTGCTGCTACAGGTTGCATCTATAAAAACTATCAGATGAGATCAAAAGGTGGATTTTTCACATCCTTCGTCATTTTTCAGTGCTAAGTAGCATATCCCATCTCTCAAGAGGAAAAATATCAATAGCAGAAGATTCTAGAGTCAGCATGAGCTCTCATCTAGTAGAAATAAAACCTGATAGCCAAGTTAAAAGGAACAGCTTCAGTCTGAAACCACAGCAAGCTCACCAGTGGAGTCGGAAAAAACAGGCTGGAGACTTACATTTTCGCAACCTCCTTAACAACATCACGGCAGGTCATTTCCTTCATCTGTAGACAGAAAATACACATCTTAAGGGAATATACTGGTTTCCATTTCCACAAGGCCAGAACATGAGTGGCTGCACACATGCCTAACGAGCTTACTGTTCAGTAGGGATAAAAGTGACAAAGAGTTACGGGAAGAGCCAGAGTTATTCTCTGCGATGCGCCCTTCAGCCTGCTCTATGGCAAGGCATTCTTGCAGTGAAGAATTTTACACCTGAAAGATTCCATGAAAAAACTGTTACTTGGAAACTTCCCCAGTTTAAAGCACAGAATCACAGAATGTGGGGATTGGAAGGGACCTCGAAAGATCATCCAGTCCAATCCCCCTGCGAGAGCAGGAACACCTACATGAGATCACACAGGAAGGCGTCCAGGTGGGTCTTGAATGTCTCCAGAGATGGAGACTCCACACCCTCCCTGGGCAGCCTGTTCCAGTGCTCTGTCACCCTCACCTCTGGTACCCTTACTCATCAACTGGAAGCCTAAAAGCTGAATGGATAAACCTCAGCGTTGTAAAAGCTTGACTTATTCTTAGACGCTTTCTGATCAACTGACATGAAATAACCACATGCACTGTATTTTCACTAATAATATTCATATTCCTTCTAGGTAGTACAATAATACTTTTGGTCTTAACCAACATTTTATGCAAACCATTTACTTTTAAGTAATGCCCTAAGAGGAGAACACTGTTCCAGAGTTATTTTTCCAACTGCATGCCTCAGCAGCTCATTTTATATTTTCTTACTGTTATCTCACAGTCTTTTGACAGTTTCACAGTTAATCAAAACAAAGTCTCAGTGCCAATTTCCATAACACAATAAACTTATGTTTTGTAGGTCTAATCTCTTGCCAGCCAACTCTTCTGGACTATGGAGCAGTAATATATTCTACTAGATTTACCATCTCTCTGGGTTCTCAGAGTGTTTTCAAAACCATCACACGGAAGCCAGTTTTGAGACAGTGGTGAAGGAATTAAGGTGACAGCGCTCCTGGGTTCACGTTGAGTGTCACAGCACTTCCTGGGGTGAAGCGCACACCCACAGCAGCAGGGGGCTAGAGAAGGAATGCCCACGCCTGGTCAGACAGACTGCTGCCACAGTCCTATCCCAAGAACCTTCTGGAACAGATGGAAAGGGCCCCAGCCCTTTCACTGGTGACACTGAACCATCACACACACAGCAATGGCTGCTGCGGGCAAACAGAACTTGTGTCACGCAGACGTTTAAATTACTATGTGTATTTATGCACATAAAGTTAGTAGTGAAATAGGAAAACCCAAAGCTCTACTACCATCATGCATATTTACCAGAGAGAAAACTGAAGTACATTTATTTTTTTGCCATTATCCACGTGACAAGTTTTCCTGCAGCTGAAGGTATCAGATGTCTGCAGAAGATGCCACAGATGTGATCAACGCAGTGTTTTCTGCTTGTGCCCTCAGCTACACATGAGGGTTTCACATACTGTGTCCCCTCCCAGATACAGTATCTGCTCTGCAGTACCTGTAAGGTGGGTTTAAAGCTTTGACTACCTGCTTGCCTCTTACTTTCCACCTGTAGTCATCTCTTCCACAGGAACAAATCTCAGCTGACAGGCTACTGTAGGCGGCATCACCTCACAAAAGCTTTTGTACTTCTCTCTTTTTCCCACTGCAGTTTTGATAAATTAATCTCATCAAAATTAACTCTGACTTGGAAACCTGCCCAGTCTGTGGTTAACAAAAAGCATTGGGCATGCAAGGCTGGGCTTGCTTCACACTGCTGTGGCCAGATCATACGCATTGCTGAAGACATTCTGCAAAAAAGCCATTGAATCAATAAATGCAGTTAGGCCACGTGGCCCAGCACTGTTCCCATGGACTCGGTTCTACAGGCTCCACTGTACAGTTCAAGGGATACACACACTTATTAGCTGTACAAAAACTCAGCCCATACAACAGAAGTTTTTGAAAATCCCAGCACTGCACAGGAAATTATTTTTTGGGGGTGGATTATGTAATACCCAACATATCATTATCTTTCTGCCAATTTGCACACAAGGAAATTGCAATTATGATTTCTCAGAAACCTGCATTATGACCAGATGATCTTGCAGGCTTCTTACTTTTAACTGGTACTCAAGCATCTTGACCAGATTCAAGACTAACTAACTGAAGTGAGTCTAGGGACATTTTAATTTTTCCTGATTTTTCAGTTATGATGCTACAGCACCATAAACAGACTATTCTGAGAGGCATGACACCCAGACAAACTCTGAACCTTTCCAGGAACAGCTGTGGTGTACTTCTACAGACCAAAACCATAAATAAGATGCAAGCAGAGTATGAAGAATTACCTGAGACAGATCAGGAGTAGGATTTTGTCCCACATTAATTGTCTCCAATTCCAAGGGTATCAGATATTAAAACACAAAAGAAGGACAGAAGTCTTGTAGGAATCTACCATAGTTCTACATCAGCTTGAGACACACTTCAGCACATCTCTGTAGCCTTCCCTCCAGACTACTGCTGGAACAGCCAACTGCTTCCATGCTCATTCAGACAGCTACAAAACAACTTCTCTGTGTGCTCTCCCAGAACCTCCCTGTAACGCTGCACAGGTTATAGTGCTGTGCAAGCAGGAAATGCTGGACAGAAACAGCTCTTTTGGTAATGATGGTGTGCTGTACAGTTGTACTCTTCCTGGTGTTCACAGCACTAAAGTCCTTTTCATCAGACACGTGAAGACATTTTGCAGGGTATATTACAGAGAGCAACAAGCAGCTACTTGAACACATATTTTGAAAAAAGGCAGTACTTCAACACTAGCCAGCTGGGGAACACCATCTTACCTGGCAAGGATTTAATTTTGCTCCATTTTCTACATTTTTCAGAGTAATAATATTACAGAGGTCCAGTATTCTGCAGTTCCACTCACTGTCCTTACCAAGACCAGCTTTTTTCAACTTTTTAAACAAAAGGATCATCTAAAACCTTTGAAAAAAAAAATAGATACACCACCCTGCACAATGCTGCCCTCAGGTTTTCATTCATGACTGAAAACTTGGTTCCATTTTTCTCTTCACTCAGTTATTCTGCTGGCTGGCACGCACAAGGGTGTACGTTTATGCTGCCTGTGTTCAACACGTGCACTCCCTACGGACCACCCACTGCCCAGGGGCAAGTCTTGAGAAATGCTGCTATTACAGAGGCTAAAACATCTCCTAGAGCATACAAGGAAATATTCTCTCTGCTCCTCTTGTATTTTATATATTTTAGGCATCCAAACAGGTAACATAATAAGCTAAGAACATTTGTCTTGAAAGAGCACAACAAAACTGTCACATCATACCTGAAGTTTTTCTATCTCTGTTTTTGCAGCCTGCCTGGCTTTACCAATGGCACACCCCCAATATCCCTAAAAAAAAAAAAGAAACAAAGAATATGCAAATTTAATTAAATACTAAGCCCTTTACAATTCTTTCTGTCACTTAGCATATGACAACCCCCACCCCACTCATATTAGTGAGAGGCTAATACACAATAAACCTTGGTATAGTTCTCTCTTAGGGCACATTCCCAAATTGTTGACTAGAACCCAATGACTAGGTTAAGTACTACCACTGTTGACAGAAAACAGAAGAGCTCAGTAGTTCCTGGACAGAAACTACCTGCTCAATTTGTGGCAACAGGTATTTTTTTAATTATTATGACAGTAAATTGAAGAGTAAACTAGAATTAGAGACGTTGTACAGGATCAAAAACACCAAACCCACCTGCCATGAAAATATACTGAAGTGTTTAATAAAAATTAAGCCCTTTATTTCCCTCAGTAGCTGTGGTATTGGATATATTGAAAGAAAATTTTAAAAATGAGAAGAGTTATGAGTGTGTATTGTCCTGTGTGTAACACACAGCTGAAGAGGCAGCAATAACAGCAATTAACAAAAGTATCTATTTTGATTTGACTTGCTGTGAGCAACCAGTGTGAGAGCAACAGCCCCCTCCCTCACCTGAAGCATTTAGTGAATGGAGAATCACTACAACACGTGCCCTTCCTGGGCAGTGCAGGGGACTCCTCATTGGATATCACCAGGTGGAATGAACTCCCACATTTCTGAGAGACAAGCTTTAAAACTGGTTTCTTTGAGACTGTACTTCTGAGAAATACATGATGTTTTTAACAAGGACATGAAATGAACAAAACCCAGAGCTGCTCATTTTAAGCTGCGATTCACCAGAGATCTTCCCAGGCAAAAAGAGAAAAAAATTAACAGCTCTTTTAGAATAACACTGTTTTCCTAACTAGGAACTTTTAAAAGGGGAACTTATGCCAAGACAGAAATATTTTTGATGGACTCACATATGAAACTCCTGATGGATCAATCATGTACAGTTGTGCACCATCATCATCATCATAGGACCCCAACATGAAACTGGAGGGGAAAAGTGAAATTAGAAACACTTCTTCTACCAACAGACACAGAATTAGAGACTTAAACCAGCTCAGGTTTCCTATATTCTTCCTGGAGCAAAACTCCTCCGTCCTGCTACATTCTGTGTGGCTGAACAGTTTAGTGTTACCATGACAGCCAAGCACCTGCAAGTTCCCAGAAACATTTTACTTATCTGTCACTAGAGAGCAGATCTCCAGTTATTAGCCTGTTCATACCAAGGCAAGCAGGATGATTGCAGAGGAGAGTTCTGCTCTCATCACTGTCACTGACATAACAGCATCAACTCTTCAAACTTTAAAATTCAGTGACAAACTGGCAACCCGTGTAGGAGCTTGGCAAACTGTTATGCAAATCTGAATTCTTCACCTCAGGTTTTACACACGAAAAGAACGGAGAAGGGAATCTGTTTATGAGATGAACTGTAGGCTATGAATTCCAACTTTAAAAAAAAAAAACCTCAGACAACCTAAGTAGTTCCAGCAATTGTGAACCAAAAGATACTTACAAACAGTGTATGTTTGAAAGACCCACCTGCACCCAAAAGGTCTGACAGCACTGTACAGCGTGTACGCGTGCACGTACATAGCCACGCGGTCTGCAAGATGCTAAGCAGAAAAAGAAAGAAAAAAAACAACCCTTATTTGCAGAAATAAGGAATAAATTTAATTCTCTGCATCAAGACTAAGAAAGCCAAAAAGTCCCCAGTGAACTGCACTGATTTCTTACCTTCAGTGGAATATCGTAGCCATAGTTAGATCTAAAGTTAGAAGCCTCTTCTCTAGCTATGTCTGCCAAGGAACGAGCATCTGCCAGCAGTCCTGCTACTGCCTGGAATGAGAATTGTCATCAGCTAGGCCAGATACACCTTGCAATCACTTCATAAAAGTAATGGACAAAAGTCTAATGATGTGACTTAACTGAGATCTTTACTGAATTCTCCTACAAGTGAAATAAATCAAACTCTCCATCTGCTAGCAAACTCAAAACATGTCAATGCTATGATACATGAATACAAAATAGTTTTCTGGAGGAAAATAAATAACCAAAATTATCTTCATATTAGACAGTGTCTTATGATTTTCCACAACTACATTAACCCAAACAATACCTGATGTAATATAAATTCAACAGATAGTTTCAGACGTTTCTGTTGCACAGAAACCACTACTTGGTATCACCCTGACATCACTGCTATGGATTAGCCAGGAATCCATACACCAGCCTTTAAAGAATTCAGAGCTGAGCAGAGAACCTTGTGTGCAGCATGTTTTCCCCTTATGACACCTTATTTGTTAACTGTGCAAAAAAGTACCACTTTATCACATGTGTTTATATTTACATTCAAGTTTGAACAACTGGAATGCTGAAAAACATTTAAAAAAATTGAAACAACCTCAAAATATATGTACCTCCCATTTTAAATTTGGATTTTATTTCTATATGCGTGTACAATCAAGACTAAATTACAGAAAACAGTAAAAAAATCTCACTGGCATTTCTGACTGTACACAGAAACATTAATATTTCTTAATCTACTCATCATTAATTGTCCAGTTCATACATTTCTACATTTGAAGGGAGTCCCTTTCAATTTATGAAAAACTATCATTAAATAGCACCTTACCATTCCAACGTGTCGATCGACGTTGAAGAGACGCTTATTGGAACCCTCTTCATAAAGCTTGGACAGAACTAGTTTTTCTACTCCAAAGACAACACCATCTTTGCATCTTATCCCGATTGCTGTACTGAAAAACAAGATCAATTTAAGTTCCTCACACAGAACTGCAGCGTAAAATACATAACAGAGAACTGACAAAATATGAGAAACTGAGGTCAGTTCTCCAGAAGTAGGTTTGTTACAACTCTGATCACTGAGGACAACAAGAGGGGGGAAAAAAACAAAGCTCATTAAACCTACAAACATTTTCTTAACCAGCCAAGGAGGTGGCTGCCAAAAGTCCCCACCCAAATAGTTTTGAACAGAGTATAGGCAGTGGTGGCACTGTTTGGAGTGAGGGCGCAGCCGCTGGCCCATCGCCGAGCTGAACGACACCAGGATGGAAACCACAGGCTCTCCTTTTGCTAAATTCACTGTTGACCTGGGAGATGTGACAGCTTTTTCTCTAACCCTCAAGAAGTGCAATATCAGGCATGAACTGCTGACCACAGCATGAACCCGCCACACAAAACAGGTTTCACTGATCCCGACGTGGATCCTGTGGCCACGGGCAGACGCGTGGGTGACCCAGTCCCCGCCTCGCTCATGCACCCTCTGGCTGCTGCTGGAGCACGGCTGGGATTTGCACTGCCCAACTTTCCTCTGCAGGCACCCGAGGGGAGACAGAGACTGGCAGAGAAGCTGATGTCGCTTGAGCAGAACCCGGATGTCCTCAGTTTCCTGAGGAACGCAGGTGAAGTTTCCTGAGGCCTTGAGCATGGGAGTTTTCAGTGCCTCAATTTAAACCCATAAAATGGGCGTTTAGATGCTGCTACAGCTCTGCCACCCCAACAGCTGAGCACCTCACACATTCCAGTGAGATTTGCAATCAGATTTTGCCCCAAAGCGTAAGACTTTTAATACATGTGAAAAAGCTTACTGCCTTCCTTTGCATTCTCCGCTGCATACCTGTTTCTAGCAAGAAAAAGTGATTCCTACCAAGTGTGAAAAGTGATTTCTAGCAAGGAAAAGTGATGATACTACTTTTACACTTAATTTGAAGCCTCCCAAAATGAACCTAGGGACACAGCTCCTCAGAACTAACTTTCTCTGCGATGCCATCGTGCTTGCCCAGTCCAGTTACACTGCTTTAAAAAAGGCCAACCGAGAGAGAGAGATGGAGATATTTGTATCTTACCTACTGTTCTCCACAGCTTTCATAGCATATTCAACTTGAAATACTCTGCCATCTGGAGAAAACGTGGAAGCTGACAGGTCATACTGCAGAAATAAATGGAATACTCAGTATTTTATATCTCAGTGTTTTCAGAATTTGTTTATTTACTTAAAAATATGAGCCTGTCACCTCCATGCCATCGATGTGCATTAAGTACCAGAAGCGAGCTGCCTTCTGGTGCACAAACAACAGCAAGCAAACACTAACAGCTACATGAAATCCTTGCATCAGTGCTGGCTCGACCCACACTTCAAACCCCATCCATCCAGATGCCACACGGGTCTGAAATCACCGTGCAGTACGCAAGAATTAAACCCTTTATTTTTCTGTGTGCCTTTACATTTTTATATAATCTTTGAAAATTTCTGATATAATTTTTGAAACCGCATATATTATTTATTAACAGCACTCTATCTGAAATGCTTAGGACTCTATCATGCACACAGGCAGGTTCACTCCCCGCTGGCAGAGCTCCCCACAGAGCTGTGGTCGGGCCCGGAGCCCAGCGAGCGCAGGAGCTCCCTGCTCTCCTGCTGAGGGACCGGCGGCCAGACCCGGGCTGCAGCCCTGCGCTGTCCAAGCCGGAGGAGCGGGTGGAAGGCCCCAGCTCACAGCCGGCCCGGGGGCCACCGAGGCGGACCTCCACCAGCCACCCGGGAAGCCGTAACCCCGAGAGCAGAGCAAAGCGCCCCGCGGAGCCGCTCCAGCGGTGTCAGACCCCTCCGGGCCGCCCTCAGCCCCGCACCGCCCGCGCCCGGGGAGACGAGACCCGCCCCGGCCGCAGCCCCCGCCGCCCCCCGGGCCCCTGGCGGCGGCCCCGCCCCCACCTTTGGTTCCCTCGGCCTGACAGGCCGCAGTGACTCAGCAGCGGCTCGGGGCCGGGCCCCGCCGCGGGGAGGCGGCCGAGCTGACAGCCCGCCCGCGCCCCGCCAACCCCCGCGGAGGCCGCGCTCCCCGGAGGGGGCGAGCGCAGGAGCGCGGCTGCTCGCTCCGGGCCGCCCCCTCCCCCACCGCCGGCACAAAGCGGAGCCCCACACTGAACCGTGCCGGGCGGAGCGGAGCGGCCGCGCTACCGCCGGGCCCCGCCGGGAGGCCGGGCCGCACTCACCCCGGTGCCGATGGAGCTCATGGCGGCGGCGCGCGCAGCCCCAGCCGGACGGAGCCCCCTGCCGCCCCGGCCTCACTCACGCTCCCGACCGCCCAACAACGCGCGCTCCCATTGGCTCCCGCACCGACCAACCAGCGCTGACCGAGAGCGCGGCGCAATCCCCGGGGCGGGGCAGGGCGGGGCCGCGCGGGGGCGCTGCCATCAGTCCGTAAGCCGGTGAAAGGCACGTGCGCCGGCCCCTTAGCAGCGCCCGGCTAGCTCAGTCGGTAGAGCATGGGACTCTTAATCCCAGGGTCGTGGGTTCGAGCCCCACGTTGGGCGGGTTAAACTTTTGCCCCCTTTTGAAGGGCTCTGCGCGGGAAAACACCGCTTCAGCCCCTCAGGGGACTCCAAAGCGACTTCACTTCCCCACTCCGGACTGACTCCTGAAGCAAACGGCCCCTGTACAGCTACTGCCCGGATAGTTTTGGCAAAGACTGTAATAAACACTGTATTGCCACAAAATACACTTTTAAAGTTTTTATAAATAATCTGGATGAGGGAATCAAGTGTACGTTAATAAATGAGGAGGAGCTGCGAGTTCCCTGAAGGGTAGAGGCCTTACAGAGAGATCTGGATAGAGAGCTGGGCAACTGCCAGCCATGTGAAGTTTGAACAAGAGTAAGTGTGGGATTCTCCACCTGGGACAGGACAATCCTGGTTACACACACAGACCAGGGGACAAGAGGCTGGAGAGCAGCCCCGTGGAAAGAGATGGGGTTTGGGTTGATGGCGAGTTGAAATACAAGTCAAGTGTGGAAAAGAGAAGGCTGAGGTGAGCCCCCATGGCAGTCTACAGCTTCCTCATGGAGCAGGAGGTGCTGATCTCCTCTCTGGTGACCAGCGCCAGGACACAAGGACACAGAACAAAGCTGTGTCAGGGGATGTCCAGGCTTGACATGAGGAAAAGGTTCTTCCCTGAGAAGGTGGTCGGTCACTGGAATGGGCTCCCCAGAACAGTGGTCACAGCACCAAGCCTGTCAGAGTTCAAGAAGTGTCTGGGCAACGCTCTTAGTCATATGATGTAGTTTATGTAGTCCTGCAAGGAGCAGGGAGTCCCACTCGATGATCCTCATGGGTCCCTTCCAACTTTCTGTGATTCTATGAAAAGGGAGATGAGGAGAATGAGTTACAGCCCCTTCCCTCAGAGACCAGCTCCCACAGACACAGCACGGACACACCGTAACGGGCCATGCTCGTGAACGTTCCTCCTGTCAGCAGGACTCAGCTCGGCTGGAGCTGTCTGCTCGGATAACACCAACCTCCAGGAACAGCACCCAGTCCAGAACTGGGAACTTCAGAGGAAAAACCTCCACTTACTGTAGGGGTTCATGTCTGTCACTGTCCTGCCTGATTAAACACTTGAGTTCACTGTGAATTTGTCTGCTGTGAGGATCCACGGATCCCTGCCATGCCAAGGAGGGAAGAACTACAACATTTAGACTGAAAAAAAACCTAAGCCAAATCCCTTTCTACATGCTAACACATTTATGGCGTGATCTCCAAGGGCTTTCCAGTGCTAGTCATTCTGAAAAGCAGGTACCAGTCTTTCTTTACACTTTGAATGAAATAAGAATCCTGGGTCATGGGACTCTGCACTTAAACCTGCCAGTAACACAGGAGTTGGGATTTCTGGTTGTGCAGTGTCAAACAGCAGCTGTTGAAGCTGTTCAGTGTCACAGAAACCCCACAGGAGAAGAGTGGGCAGAACGAAGATGAGGTGGCAAAACACACTGGGCTTGTGAAAGGTGCCAGGGTACACGCGCACAGCAGTACAGAAACACCCCGGAAAAGGGAAGGGCTAAGAATAGTCTGAATTTCCTCAGCTGCAGTCTGCTGCAGTTCAGGAAAATGACATCACTGCACCACCACAAACACAGGCTCCATGGGAGTTTAATCTCCCCTGCGCAGCCTTCCCACCGAGAACTCCGTACGGACACGAGTAATCCCTCCCAGCTCCACAGGACTCGTGCTGATGGCAAACTCTTCTTTCAGGAGCAAGGCTCAGTAGGTTCCAGCTCAGTTCTGAGGCAAGACACAATCTGGGTTGTGGAGCTACACCCCAATGATTCACATTATAAATTAAGATAAGCAGCAGAGCTTGGCTCTGAGTGTTCTTCACTCAGGCAGGCCTAAGCACAGCTCTGCACCTTGCAATGAAATATCAAGATTGCACCACAGGTTGTTAAGAACCATTTGTAAGTTAAGAACAGGGATGTAACAGACTGCCCTCCAAAAACTGCATTTTCATCCACTTTGCTTTATTAAGCAGAACTGTTGTAATCATATAGATACTTTCTGAAGTCACTCAGAAACCTCCTGATATCCCCAGCCCTTGCCAAAGCCTGCTCCAGAGAGGTCAAACCCATGCACAGAGTACTTAGACTCCATTGCTCCTCCCTTGTTCAGCCCTGTAAGGAGAACCAGGCCTCACTCCCAGGTTTTCCTGCCAGAAGCAGCTGGATCCTCAGGTCTCCTGCCCAGCCCTGTCGGTGTTAGTCCTCAGGAGGAAGGATATGGTGGGACAGCACAGCCGAGCAGCGCCACGTACAGCGGGGCTCTGCTGGAGGGGATGCTCTTGACTTGCATGCAACCCCACAGTCCTTGGTCTATGGGGAGATAAAAAAGGTTTGGTAAAGGGGAACAAACTCGAGGGAAGGCTCCAAACACTCAAAAAAACAAGAGGAGTGCTGGTATTTGAGGAATCTGCTGGGGAACTTAAACCATTCAAGGATTGTAAGCTTATAGAAGCAATCAAGAGAACTCCAAAATGTAAAAGAATCACGCTAAATACTAGACAAAACAGGAATACAGGGATCCAGCTCCAGTGTTTAATCTGTTTTTCCAAGTCCAGGCCTGACAGATAGAACACAGCACAGGACATTTTGAAGAGCCTGTTTCTGTGTCACAACATACCATTCTCATCCTCAGGCTGCTGCAGAAAAATGCTGGTGCATGGTAACTGCAACCAGTTTGATCCTGGAAACCCAGAAGGTGTTTGGACTGGAGACCCTCACATCAGTGCAAAGAGGCACTGGCCAGGCCCCATCGTTCTTTAAGGGCTAAGAAATGATCTCTAAAACACCAACCTCACCCCAGGACTACAAAATAGCCATTAGCTACCACTCACAGCTCTGCCTGTCTATTTTGCTATGCATTCTGTGCAACAGCTTACTTGAAGTACAAAGGCAAATTAAAAATACACCTGCCAGCACCTCTGGAGGGAAATCATCTGTGTCAATACTGTCAGAGCACCGTTACCAACAAGCAGAGACAAACTCTAACACTTGAAGCAGCAATTCCTGGTTTTGGTGGTTTTATTCAAATTTGAAAATCATTAAGACAAAAAGGGAGTAGCTGCTACCATGAGCCAACTAACACTGTACGTTAAGATAAAACACACATGAAGCAGAATGTTTTAGAATGTGCAGAAGCTTACTTAAATGCCATAGCACACTGCCCTGTGCTAAGTTTCACCACAAGAACGTTCCTTTAAATAGATGCTTCACTTCAAGAAACATGTTTCAGGAACAGCACAGGAAAATCAGCCACAAAAAGGATGTTTGTGGCAATAAAAGACTCCACCACCCTGCCCCCAAATCATTTTTTAATATATACATATATATATGTATATCCCTAAATTTGAGCTAAACAGTTACTCCTCAGAGTAGGATGTGAACCTCAGTAATCAGCAGGGTCACCTTTTAGCCAGTGAGTCGAGCTTGGCACGTGGTATTTGATGGGGAGAAACACCTCTCCCAAGACACTGCTGCCGAGGTGCAGTGGCACTGCCTGCGCTGCCCACCAGGGACCAGGGCTCTGCGTGCAAAGTGAATTATTCACAGTAGTAGTATGGAAAAATAGTGAGAATTGTGACAAACCAAAACCAGCAGCACTAGCAGCAGAATGGAAGTGTTCGTGTTTGTTTTCATATGGGCTTTCCCCTTCTCCTTCAGTATGTAAAGTTACAGCGTTGCTAAAAGCCTATTCAGTACCCAACAGCTCCCAAATATTGTGTTAATATCCAAATAACTGGGGTTTTTTCCATGAGCAATGAACTTTATATTTCATTTTCATTTCATACCTATTACTGTGGGACAATGAAGTGTAATATTTCTGATGGTGGGAAGGAGGACAAAGAACCTGATATTTCAACAGGAGATTCAAGATCTCCTCGCACCCCTGTTTATAATTCTTACATGATTGGATTCTTTCTTGGAGGAGAGACACTGAGCGAATTGTTAGCTCAGCACTATGTGAGAATTACAGGCAAAAGAGTTCTCTGCTAAAACTCTCCAAGCACAGCTGTGTCCAGGGAAAATAGTGCTCCAGCACCTTTGCTAAACAGCCCCAAAACCATTTCCTCACGTGTGTTTCAAGGGTGGAATATTTTAATACAGAATTTGGAAGAAAACTTCCATAGATGATTTCTATAGTAGACTGCCCTTCATTCTTCTAAGCATATTTAAAACAAAAATATCTTAAAACAAATTCTTTCAACAGTGTCATTTACTGTACAGATAACTAACAAACAACTCTGTAAGCCAGAACTCATGACGGTACAGAATCTCTTCGGAAGAGGACAAAGTAGATAGCAGTTGCCAGAGTTAAGTTTTTAAACTATAACTGGTCATGGTTTTAAATAGTGTTAGTACCTACCACCATACTCCCCCAAAACATCCACATGGTTCATATTTAATAGTGTTACACACAAAATACTTAATAAAAAAAAAAGTCAATGCATATATAGGTACTTGAAATAGATGAGGAGAAACCTTGTGTAGCATTTCAGTGCTTATTTCTCAGTAGAAAAAGCCCTTTTCATCAATGGTGGGGGTGCTTTGCCAACATCAAACATCATTTCCAGTGGAGGATTATTAAGACAGCACCAGTCAGGGATGCGGCCTGTCTGGCTGTAATATTCTTTGGACACAGACCGGCTCCCCAGGATGTCCTGAAGTGCTCCAAAAATGGCTCCTACAGTATTGAGAGAAAAAAAATAAATTGCATTAATTTTATGTACTGAATTTCCTTTTCTACTTCTTCCCTTCAAGAATCTCAACTCGTTTTTTTTCAGCTCTGTCACAAAAGTTAAAAGGAATTAAAGGATCTAGTCACTTTCCTTTTCAGTAGCTCAGTTGGTCTCAAATTTCTTCCACTTACATCCCTTCAAAGTAACCAAAAATAAAGAACCATCTAGTCTCTGCTGAGACCAAAACTGGCCTAGCTGACCTGCTTCTTACAACAAATTTTCCTCCAAGTTTTAATTTTAAGCATTTCAAACAAACCACCTTGTGTTTAAGGAAACTTCCTCTCCCCAAAAAGGGTGTCACACAATACCCAGCTGGGAGAAGATTGAGAGCACAGCAGCTGACCAGCACTGCCAGTGAAGAAAAGTATCAGAGAACCTGGTGCATATAAATTATTCTTATTTGCTAATCCTGATGGTAGACTCAAAAGGTTTTAAAACAAAAATGTGATAAACATTTACATTTCACACATAGAATCACAGCAGGTTGGGGATTGGAAGGGACCTCTGGAGATCATCTAGTCCAACCCCCTGCCAGAGCAGGAACACCTACAGCAGGTGACACAGGAACACGTCCAGGTGGGTTTGAACACCTCCAGAGAAGGAGACTCCACAACCTCCCTGCACACCCTGTCCCAGTGTCCTGTCACTCTCACAGTGAGAAAGTTTTTCCTTATGGAACCTCCTGTGCTCCAGCTTACACCCACTGCCCTTTGTCCTACCGTTGGACATCACCGAGAGCCTGGCTCCATCCTCCTGACATTTGCCCTTTACATATTTATGATCATTAATTATAAACACCCCTCAGTCTTCTCTTCTCCAAACTAAAGACACCCAGCTCCCTCAGCTTTTCAAAGCATATGGAAATAAAATCTACCTTTACAGTTAAAGTCAGTTCCTCAAACACAGCAGATGGGCTCAGCTTGTAGATTAAAAGTTTAGAAAAGTGTGAACACTTATCAACCTCAGAACCTTCCTGAAAAGAGTTGCTAGCAATGGAAAGCCTTTTTCCCTAACAGCAGCCCAAATCCATCACAGAGCTGCTGTATGTTATTGGCACTTGGGAAAAGCACAGGGAGTAAGCAGCCTCCGGCATCTCTGTAGCTCACAGCTCCTCAGTCTGTAATTAAACTTGTTTTTCCAATCAGCAGATGTTCCCACACACAGCAGGTCTCTGCTCTGTCTCACCACTTGGCTGGTGCCATCCCATGGCAGTAGCGCTGTACTGCACTTGAGTCAACACCTCATCTTCCACACCCCTGTTGGAAGCTACTGCCACCTGCTTAAAGCTCCCATAACCCGCAGTGCCATTCTGCCCTCCAGATGTCCCCGAGGCAGCTTTACTCCACACCATTTCTTCCAGGAGGGCAAAACAATTCCACAGAGCTCCAGTGCAGCTTGATTTCAATACTTCACCTAAGCTTTACTGCTACTTATTCATTACAAATCCCACTTGGAAGGTTTTTTTTTTTTCCCCCACTTTGTACCTTTCCTTAAGAGCTGTTTTCATTCTTACCTCCCAGCCAGGCCACACAGTTGGGTTTGGCAGGTGGAGTGTGAATTCTGAAGGTTTTAGTAGCAAGGATTTCTTTGTATTTCGGTTTCTCTACCAGGTATCTGATTTCAGCCATGAGCCTGTGAAGGAATCCTGGCAACATAGCGGTGCCACCAATGACTACCAAGTTCTCTGCCAACTGCTTCCTGGTGTCTATGGGACACTAATGCAAACAGCAATTAAAATAAAAACAAATACTTTAACTCAAGTTGCATGAACAAGGATTCAAAGGTCTGCTAGAAATTCAGTCTTTCCACGCACTTCAAATGCAGTTTTCTTATAACAGCATTGATATTATATTAGCTGAAACATAAGCAACATATTTTTTTCTTCCGAGTTCCCAAGAAAACCAGGCTTAAGGAACAGCCCAGCTGAAGCCTACACGAGCATGCTGTGAGTCCCTGCAAAGCCTTTCATCTGAGATGGGCCAAGACACCAGAGGACAAGAGGTGTCAGTCACAATCACTCCCTTGAGTTCTGCAGGACGTGCCAGAGAGAGATGAAACTTCCAGCAGCGCTCTCAGAGAGGGAAAACTGTCAAACAATATGAGATCGACCCTTTTTAGCTCCACATGGGAGAAAGGTACTACAAAAGTTTCAGTGGTAGAGATGGTTTCTGCTGGAGCTTGTCTCAGGCATCAGATAACACAACTAGAACACATAAAGGCATGAGACAACCAAGCTTGGTCAGTTCTGCTCCTCACAAGCAGATCTGCGCCATTGCTTTGAAAACAACTCCAGGCTGCTGTGGTCCTTTTGTCCAGAGGAAATAACTGGATGCTATTTAACACTTGTAAATTGAACATTTGTCTTTCCTCTGCCCAGAGAGTGATGCAAGGTAAATGCCTATGGGTACAGAGGTGAGGGGTCCAGGCACAGATCTGGTTAAACAATTTGTTTTCATAAGGAATTCTAACTGAAATGTTTGTCATGTCATCCGAGACTATGGCTCTCCAATAAATTATGTCTCAGCAAACTGATTTAAATGGCAACAATGACTACAGGAAGTCAACTTTAATTAACATACATACACCATCACTAAAATTTCCATTTATAGTGGTTTTCTAAAGCATTTTTTTCCTAAAGCATTTTTTTTCCTAAATATAATAAGAAATGAATCGTTTGTATATGCCAAGAAATTTTTTCATAATATATCTAATATACTGCCTGTAATAGAGGTGTCCAAATTAATTTCATTCTCTCTTAGATAAACCAGCAGTCTGCAGGATGCATAAAGTCTAACTGAGCAGAACACCTTGAAAAAAAGAAGAAAGAGAATGCCTTGTCATTTCATTTTACACAGTGTAATTCCTTTAATGTCAAGTATTAGCTGCTCCTTCATCACTGGGTACCCAGAGCTTCACTCCCAAATAAACACAAGCTCATTTGTTAATTTTGCTGAGAGGTGATCACTATGTTCTTAGAAAACTCTCCCAGCCACACTGCAGTACACCAAAGAGTAAGCAAACCGTCACAGAGTGGATGACACATGATGACTTGCTACCCCACAAACATTCACCATGTGGCAGAACCCCAGGAGTCACGCTGTGAACAACTTTTTAAACCAACTGCAACCTGCAGTCAGAAGGGTGTTACTCCACCAAGAGTCATTTCAAACAGCAGGTTCCCTAAGGCTGGAGGCATTCAAAAAATTGTTTGTAATATAAAGATACCTGAATGAGTGAATCTAAGATCAAAGTGGCAACAGATGTCTCTTCATTATCCTGTTCAAACAGTATTTCAACAACAGAGTCTCTGTTGAAAAGACAGGAAATGAGTGTTAATGAGAAGCAATGTTACAGTATGAGCCAACTCAGGAACAGCAGGGCTGGAGGTAACTACAGGCTTCCTGCTGACAACACATCATCATGACTTCTTCTGTCACACAGTCCCTGCACCAGGCAGTGCCAAGGGGGCGGAGACAATGCCCCATTCACTTCACTAACCCTGTCTCATCATCCTGCATTAACAATCCATTTCTCTCTCCCCCATCCCTCCAATCTGTTTGCTCTCATTAACTGTGAGCTCTCTGAGGAAGCAGATACAGCTTACTACAGGCCAGCACAAAGCCTTAATTTGAGAGACATAAAAAGCACATGCAAGTGTTTCATTAGAATTCAGTTTTACAAAAATGTATGTGCTTTTAGAGTTGCAAATATATCCTCCTCAAGGTAAATAATCAGCTATGGTACTTCTCACCTGATGGGGCCGACTACATGGAGAATCTTTTCTCCATCTAAAGGATAGTCCACATCTGGAGGTGGTGAAGGGCGCTAGAAATAAAAACATATGTGCAGTATTTTAGAGGCCAAAAAGGCTCCATCTACTTCCAAAGACTCGGGTAAGCTTCACTCTCCACCCACCTCAGCACTGCCATCGATGTTGAACTTGGCTGCTTGGATTTTCAATCCACGTTGGAGATCACTCACAAAACAAGTGCGGACTTCATAAAAGAAAAAGAAGGGGCAGAAGAGAGACTCTGTTGGATCCTTTCATCACCACACAATAATTTTGTTTAATTCAGAGATGAACACACACTTTATGCCCTTGCTGTTCCAAGACATTATCAAATAAATGCAAAGAAAAATGGTCTCTACACCTCAGCAGAGTTCAGACACTATCTAGATCATGGGATTAAATGAAGCTGACACCAGAACTGTGCTAGGACAGGCTAGATTTCTTTCTCAGACAAATGATATAAGATTTAAAGACAGAGGGACATTACTAATCATACCTTTTGTTGCCACAGGTGCCAGGGGTTGTATTCTGATATCAAACACACCGTCGTGGGTCTGGCACCACAGCTTCAAATGAGACATTACTTAGGTTCTAAATAAGCTGTAATCATGCAGTATTTTTCCTAGTGCAACTCTTTAGCACCCTAATAATTCCAGAGGGTTTTTTTTGTTCTCCAGGCAACACTGACAGAGCACAATTTAATTTGTATCCCAGTTGTTAGTGTTATTATATATTTATTTATTTATATCTGGCACAAATGAGCATCTTCATAAATGGCAGAGGGGTTGGAACTAGATGATCTTTAAGGTTCCTTCCAACTCATACCATTCTGTGATTCTATGAAACAGCTGTCACAAAGAAACAATCCTTCAACACACTGGCAATCGTCATTTCAGCCCCAGTACACTATAACCCTTGCTATTTCCTACAATTATATATATTTTTATATCTGTTGCGCATGAAACATTGCATAGGAATTCATCCAAGTTCTGCCCAAAGATAGACTCTATTTTTCCTGGTGTAAATGTAGTCCTTGACTCATCTTGCCTACCTGATTAACACAATAAAATGTCCTTTATACATACTTTATTTTTTTTGCAAAAATTAACTTTAAGGCAAACTGAGCCTTCCTAGTTCATTTATAAACAAAATTAACTTGAAATATTCTTATGTCGTGATGTTAGGAATGCTTAAATGCTGCATTTGCAGCCAAATCCTATCTATGATAGCAGGGTTTGAACACTAGACCTCCTAATTTTAAGTCCCACATACAGGGCATATGTGCAAACATACATACAGTATTCATACACAGCAAATAAAATATCAGCAGTTACAAAATGCCACACAAAGTTAACCTGAGCTGCTGATCATAGGATATATACAATAGAGTAATCCTAGTGTAAAGCTGTGTCTCAGCAACACAATGGCTAAACTTCAAGGAGAAATTCAACATGGTTTTGGTTTTGCTTTCAAAGAGGAAGAAAAATACAAGTTCTTCCAGTAGGTAAGAAATATGATAAACAGGGAAGACACAATAAATTCCTTAACATAAAGCACTGCACACTTGTTATTATCATACTCTACTGAGCAACTAAATAAACTAGAGTTTCATGAAGCAGAAAATTTTACCTTTTATATCCTCTACTATGTCTTCTGGAACTGAGCCTGAAATAAAAATAAATAACTTAGAACAAAAGCTTCTAAGCAGAAAGAGAACTTAAGAATGAAACTAAGTCTGAATTACAATTAGTATATTAAAGTTTCACTTTGACAGGAGCTTTTAAAGATATCTAAGGAAGAAAGAATGTTAGGGACAGAAATAAAAAGTTTGTCTTCTCCCAAAACAGACTGAAAAATTACTACAGAAGTTTTATCTCAGCCTTCATTCAAACCTACTGTTGAGTGGCTTATCATAAAAATAACGTACTTGTTAAATATGGGGAAAGCAAGCACGGAAGTGGATCACGTAAGATGCGGTGGACACTGATTTTCTTCACTGTTAGCATTAATCCGCTTTCCCCAGTGCAAGCTCACAGCACATATGCCACAGCAAACAGACCTTACCCATCACAGATGGAAGGCTTTGTCCTTTGGCTAAGCCTGTATCAACTGTGCACTGCTCCAGCAGCTGATATTCCAGCTCCCTAAAAACATTGCACATTAAGTTAGTTAAAGACAGCTATGAACTCAGGCTGATTCTCTGTATTATGCTTTAGGGACAGTATTTATTCCCTTCAGTTACATTCTTCTAAACAGAAACTGAAGCAGATCTCATTTCCACAGCTTTTACTACATCAACAAAAGCCAAACAGTGGCAACTCTTAAAATCAGATGCTGTCACAGCAACAGTTATGGTTTAAGTCATGTTCAACAGGAATCTGGTCATCAGTCAAAGAGGAACTCTCACAAATAAATCATCAGTAATGTGGAATGTATAACTGTGAACTTACTTGTGGATTGCTTTTCCTCCCAAAGGAAGAGAGCCCCAGCAGCTCAGAATTGGAATCCCCTCGTATATCTACGTGAAAATCAGGAAAGTCTCCTTTTTATTATGAGTTTTCAGTCTGCTGGAACTAAATGCTTTTTCCCCCCTCAACATTCTCTTGCATTAGCTCTTGAAAACATTTTATAACTGTTTTTCTCCAAAATTAATTTCTAGTATGTCAAGGCTGAAGTTATAGAATCCCAGACTGGTTTGGGTTGGAAGGGACCTTAAAGCTCATCCAGTTCCAACCCCCCTGCCATCAGCAGGGACACCTTCCACTAGACCAGGTTGCTCAGTCTCATCCAGCCTGGCCTTGAACACTTCCAGGGAGGAGCAGCCACAGCTTCTCTGGGCAACCTGTTCCAGTGTCTCACCACCCTCACAGTGAAGAATTTCTTCCTAATATCTAATCTAAACCTGCCCTCTTTCAGTTTAAAGCCATTTCCCCTTGTCCTGTCATTAACTGCCCTTATGAAAAGTCCTCCCCAGCCTTCCTGGAGCCCCTTCAGGTACTGGGAGGCTGCTAAGATCTCCCAGAGCCTTCTCTTCTCCAGGCTGAACAGCCCCAACTCTCTCAGCCTGTCCTCACAACAGAGGTGCTCTAGCCCTCAGATCATCCTCGTGGCCTCCTCTGGACTCATTCTAACTGATCCAGGTCTCTCTTGTGCTGGGGGCCCCAGAACTGGACACAGAACTTCACGTGGGGCCTTACAAGAGTGGAGTTGAGGGGGAGAATCCCCTCCCTGGCCCTGCTGCCCACGCTGCTCTGGGTGCAGCCCAGGACACGGTTATTGGCCTCTGGGCTGCAAGTGCACGTTGCTGGCTCATGTTGAGCTTCTCGTCCACCACCACTCCCAGGTCCTTCTCTTCAGAGCTGGCCTCAAGCCACTCATTGCCCAGCCTGTACTTGTGCTTGGGGTTGCCCCGACCCAGGTGCAGGACCTTGCATTTGGCCTTGTTGATCTTCATGAGGTTAGCACAGGCCCACCTCTCGAGCCTGTCAAGGGACCCCCACTCTGGATGGGGTTCCATCCTTCCAGCGTGTCACCCACACCACTCAGCTTGGTGTTGTCAGCAAACTTGCTGAGGGTGCACTCAATCCCACTATGAACCACGCTTCCAAAGTTTGGAGGGAACACAGATTTAACACATCAGCTGTGAAGAGATTCCCCAAGTCCTGATATCTTATAATCAAAAACCAGACTGGCTGATCTGTTCCTATTACTTTTTAGCACACCTGAAGTCTATAAAAACATCTTCTTGTCACAACAGCCTTATGCTGAAAATTTTGTTTGTCTATTATTAAAGGATACAGGCAGCACCAAGCTTTCTGCATATCCACAGTCCAGCACCATGGCAGAATTGATCCCAAGTGTCAGCAGAGACATTAGATGACTCGGAGCAAACAAAACAGATGGTACCTACATGGAAACCAAAAGGACATTGACAGAAGGGGGGAAAAAAGAAACAAACCACTCCAAGCACTGACACTTTCCTTGAATATCATATTAAAAGCAAACCCCAACCAACTGTATCTTGAAATATCCATTTTTAATTTAGTTTTTAAGGTAGTGTAATAATGAACAAAATACAACAGGATTCTAAATTCTGCATTCACTTTATTTGTGGTACATACCAGTGACTTCAGTAATAATGACTCTTGGAATGGGCTTGTAAGAAAAGCAAGTGTCAACTATAGAACTCCTCTTAAGTCACAGATCAGGTTTCTTACTGTCATTGTCACCGAAGAGAAATTAAAGAAACTGAAACACAGCTACTTGAAGTGCTGTATAAAGACTTGAAGATGCAAATAAAGGTGCCAGAAAACCCATGAACGTGTGCTTTATGATACTGTACTGTTGCACACAAACTCACAGAAGAGGCTATTTAAAACACTTCCCAAAGCAATGTGCAAACTCAAGTCATAATTACATGGGAACTACTTCCTTCCCAAAGAATTCTGTAAATCAAGTTTCATAGATAGCAACAATTCCTTTAATGGAAAACCTTGAAGCGTGAATTAAATGAGCAATTTCAAGAAATCCTGCATTCAAGGGCAACATGACTGATATTTAGACCAAAGACACAAGTTACAACATTGACTCTGTATTAATATGCCACTCTCATTCTTTGTACCAAGTGGAAATATCAACCAGAGAGAATTAACTTCATGTAAGTATCAATGGGCTTTGTGACAAGCTATGAAGTCTCTCAAAACATGACTTTCCAAGTCACAAGTCATTTTCAACAACCAGTTTTGCATGGGAGTGCTTTAATTGAGAGGTATTTTTTTATCCTTTAAGGGGATTAGGAAAACAAACAAACAAACCACTCAAATCTTTCAGCAATTTCAAGTCATCAGAAAAAAATCTATCAATAGTAGGAAAGAATTATGCAGAATTTTAAGATTAGTTGGTAAACTGCATTGTGGAAGCACAGTGAAGAAGTACTGCAGACAAACTAATTTCATGACTTTTTACAGAAGAACCTTAAGCTTTGCTCTGTCTGAACTGAACACATTCTTGCTCTGTCTGAAGTACACATTCACCTTCCAAAACATGTTCCCTTAGAACTAAGCAAGAATTAGATTTAATTCTTTCTCTAGAAAAAGACTGATTAAGCAGAGAAGATAACACATTTCAGGTAAGCTCTTACCTAAATGAGCACAGCCAGAGGTTAGATCATGTGCTAGGCAAAGATATTGACTCTGGTAGAAGCCATGAGATTTGCTGACAGAGCACTAGCAAGTGTTTAAATATAAATTCTGGCTTCAGGCAGAATGGGGATTATTGGATTTGTCTGGAACAGTGTGATGAGAGCTGTGTTTTTATACAAGCCAGAGAAACCTTTTGGATTCTTGTTAACAGCTCCTGCTTTGTGGCTTCTTGAAGAGTCAGAATGGAACAAAAATGGCCTGTAGTCCAACCTCCAAGCCCTACTTTCCTGGACAACCATCAGCTTTTTTTCAGCTTCTTTCTGCCTCTCTCATTCTTTCGGCATTATTCTCATCTCTTTGTCCACAACTGGTGACAACTGTAAGTAAAATTTCTAGCAGCAAGTGCTACCCTGAGCACATGCAGTAGTTATGTCAAACACGTACCTCAAAATGCTTGAAAAGGACTCTTGTGAGCGTGTCTCTGAAGTGTGAGGGGCACAGGACAGATTCTATGATCACAACACGGCGATCTCTGGGATTCACCAACAGATGTCTAAAAAAGGCAAGATGTGTAAACCAAATCTGGTAAGTTTAAGCAGGTATTATGAGACCTACCTGATTTTCATATTCCATTCTCCTTAAAAATCCTAAAAATTTGCATTTAGATAGTATTTTCTAGAGCAGATCCCAAAGTCTTTTTCCCACATTTCTTAAAAAATAAAGTTAGGAAACTGAGTTATGGAAAACAAGCTACAGAGCTATCTGATAGCAGCTTGTACTTCTGAGTATCTGTTATACATTTCTAAATCAATATAAAGAAATGCAAAAATAGGCTTGCATAATACCCATTATTGGCTTGTCCAGTGTCATGCAGTGTGTCCTTAAAAAAGGAAGAATGACAATATAGATGTTCTGATTTTAGTGGAAGAGGATGGAATTGTCCTGATTTCAATTAAAAAGCAATGATCAAGAACAGGAAAAAAAACAACAACCCACACCAGAAGATCTGAGGGACAGAAATTAAGTATTTCATAGAATCACAGACTGGTTTGGGTTGGAAGGGACCTTAAAGCTCATCCAGTTCCAACCCCCCTGCCATCAGCAGGGACACCTTCCACTAGACCAGGTTGCTCAAAGCCTCATCCAACCTGGAGCCTCATCCAACCTTGTTTCCCTGTGTCAAGTGATGATTTTTACTGTGTAAAAATAAGGACTGGAAGTAAAAAGACTAAGTCCAACTTCATTATTCACTAATGGTACTAAAAATACAACAAAAAGATGTATTACTGAGGTTAAAATATTCCGTAGGTTAAGATTCATCCTTCCAAACCACTGCTATGTAGAGAGAGTTCTGCACTGATGTAAGAAGAGGCACAGCCCTACCAAAATCAGCACAACTCCTCAGGTAATGACCTTCCCCTATCAAGTCCTTAGGTAAAAGCCATTGGTAAAAGGCAACTTATCAAATACTTTTGATTTTTAGAGAGCAACTGATACTGCAGGACACCACCTCTTTGTAATACAACCTGAATCCCAGCACCACTTAATTTCTCCTGCAAGAACACAGCCAGGCAGTCACCTGCAAAATCAGGTTTCTGTTTTCTTACTCTGCTAGAGAGCAGCCTCTCGTCACATGGGTAACACCTCCTGGAAAAAAGCCACAGAAGGCTTCGAGAACTAACATCCAAGTACCTGTCTCTTACCTGAAATACAGCATATGGATAAATTCCTTCAGATACGAATATAGCTCTTCTGTATTTATATTATACTGAACAACTTTGACAGGCTGTAAAGTAAAAATATCCACAGTCAGCTTAAGTACTAGGCAGTGATTAGATGTAAAGAAATATATATATGTATATATATGATAACATATTATACCTGAACATAAGTAGTCTGACATATATAAAGAAATCCTCACCCTTACCTGAGCACTCTGTGACCTTAACAATGCATTTCATAAACTCACCCTGGAACTAAATTCCAGAGTTTATTAAGGTTAATTTTTTGTACTGGTAACTTATCTCATCATTAGCTTTCCAAAGCTGCCATCCTCTATTGAAAAAAAGAAACTTCTCAATAAATGCCTCAAAAATAAGCTGCATGGGTGATGAGTCCCAATTAACATCAGCATTGGTATCACACTTACCTGTATCTAGTTACAATCTTTCAATAGCAGCGGTTATAAGATAATGAAAAACAGCTTATGATGGACAGAAAACATACCTGCAAATTCTTTCCCTACCATAACATACCAAACATTGTAAAGGTAAAACAGTTCAGGTAAAATAGTTTACCTTTGCGACATCAGGTTTCTTTATTTCACTAGGAATAATGCATCTTGGTCCTGTTTCTCCTGCAAAACCACACCTAAAAGACAAGGTGGAAAATTTTGTCATTTGAAGTCACTATTTAACATATTTAACATATTGGGCCTAGGAATCATCAAAGAGTAATTAATTTGGGATGTTTCTGTGACTGCAAAGAGGTGTTTTGCATAGAGCTTTTCTAGCTAGCCATTTTGAATGAGAAAGGTTTTATATCTTTTTATTGGATGCCTCTCAGCTGCATTAGACAAAACAAGTTTTTTTCACTTCTGTAAGGACTGTAATGCTCAGGTCTGACGTGCCTGCTGCTTTCCACCAAGTACAGTTTTCCATTTACAATCATCCACCTGCAACCTTCCTTACTGCCTATTAAATTTCCAAAAAACCACCTTCCTCAATCCTCCATGCAGGTGCAGTTTTCACTGAAGCTCTCAGTAAACACAGCCAAGATTAAGTTACCATGTCCTCGTTAAATCCTCATTTCCTGTGGTGTTTACTTAGAAAAAACAAAAGACAAAGACTCTGTCTCATTTCACTGCTGGTCAGCACCATCCCATTGACACCTTTTTCCTATTTCAAGCTTGTTTAATATTTTGAAATGCCTTCCCTTCACAATCATCCTGGGTGATTTAAGGCATTACTACCTCAAGATGACTGGTTACTACTCCACGCCCCCTGAGGGCTCTGCATCCAACTTAGACACAACATCACAAAAACAGTAGCAACTCCAAAAAACAAACCTTTTTGGAAACCTGTCTGGTTTTCATAGAGAGATTGCACCTTAAAAGACACAAGAACCATGGACTGAAGAAGGCAAGTGAAAAACAAGAGAAATTCAAGGTTTGATTTTAAGAAATTCAGTGCCACTGCCATTAAGTACAAACACCTGAAGAAAACTACAGTAGAAAACTATAAAGCTGCTGGACTTTGAATACTTTTAACACAAAAAGTCAATTAATACTTTGTATTTGGTAACTATCAATGTGTTTCTTCAGATCATTTCAGAAAAATGCTAAAAATAGAATTCAGGATTTAATTTTTATCTTTGGTCTCCCAAACAAAGACTTGCACAGTCACAGTGTGTACAGACAGTTGTCCTTGCCTGTCACCCTGACAACATTCAAACTTTTGGTTAATTTCAGCCTTATTGGGAACAAGACAGATGTTTCTCATATAATTAAGTTGCTATCTCTTCTGTGAGAACGAAGGCTGGAAAAAAGCCTTTCAAAGGGGTAAAAGCCCTAAAAAGACCTTAAAAACACAGTATTCACAGGAAATTGCACAAGAGCATTTTATTAGACAAATAAAGCAAATGCAATAAAACCAGACAGACACCCCAAATTTGGGAAAAGCCTGTCACCAGCAACACGACACGAATCCACAAGAAGCCACTCATGGAGTCATTTGTTTCCATCTGTGATGGCTTTGTTAAATCCTCTCCATAACCACACTGCAGTGATTCCCAGGTAACAAAGCCTGCTTGCAGGTTATGCAATCACTTGAAAAAACAAACAAGCAAACAAACAAAACCCCCCAAAACCAAGTACAACCAATATAAAAGCAAGATTAATAGAAATATAAATGCAAAACCAACAACTCCTGTCTCTCTAGAGAAGCAGAGGCATCCTTAGGGATTCAAGCAGGTAAATCCAGCCATACAGACACACACACAGACGTGTGTCCAGCACAGGAAGAGTGGTATCCATCAGAAAAGGTGCTTTTCCTGCCATATAATCTTTTTTTTGTGTGCAGGCTGCCTCTCCAAACAGGCCACTGAAACCCATGGAGCATTTCCAGAGTGTTTTAACCCCAGATCGCTTAAACAGCCCCTTTTCCCCGCGTGCTGCAGGTACCTGAGACACGAGCGTGGGGGCGGCTAGAGGGTTTCTCACACAACGGGGTATTTTGACACGGGGTGGGCAGAGGCACAGCTACATTTCTGGCTCACGACATAAATCACGACACACTGAGCATTTCTCCTTCCACCTCGAGTTACACCCTTTTAAAAATCTAATACACGAGCCTAAAAAATAAGGCTGTTAGTGTCGGCTTTGCACCACGCAGATCACCATAGTAAGGGGGTGAGGGGATACAACCCCACAGAGTTACTCAGCCCGACAGCAGGCCCGCCCCGCAGCCGCGACACGACCAAGCCTGTCGCGACAGAAAGGGGACAGGCAGGCGGGGAGCGCGGCGCCACTCACTTGGTGAAGGCCTCGCCCAGGTCTATCACCACCGCGGTCTTCTCCCCGCCGCTGCCCAGTCCCTCGTAGAGCGGCATCGCGGCCTCCCTTCCCCTCAGACGGCGGCGGGGCTTTCCTCACTCCCGGCGCGGAGGGGCCTTCCTCCTACCCGGTGCGCCGGGCTGTCCGCGGCGCCTGTCCGCACACCCGCCGCCCGCCCCGCAGCGCTCTGGGAGAGCCGGGAGCTCCGGGACCTGCGCGGCCTCCCCTCAGCTCCGCCCCGGCGGCGGGCAGGGCTCTGCGTGGGAGCAGGGCCGGGGAAAGCCGCTGAGGCGCAGGCGGGTGTCGCGGGTGCCGCCGCGCAGGCGGGGCGGGTGTGAGGGCGGCCTCGCTCCTCTAAGGAGGGAAACGGCAGCGGTCGCTTGGCGCCGGCAGCGCGTCACAGAATTGCCTCGATTGGAAAAGCCCTTTAAGATCATGGAGTCCAATCACGAACCCAACACTGACCAGTCCCCGACTGACCCATGTCCCTCAGCACTGTGTCTACACGACTCTTCAATCCCTCCAGGGATGGGGACTCCACCACTGCCCTGGGCAACCCCTTCCCATGCCTCAGAACCCTTTCAGCAAAGAAATTCTTCCTCACATCCAATCTCAACTGCCCTTGGTGCAACTTGGGGCCCTTTCCTCTTGTCCTGTCCCTTGGTCCTTGGTTGAACAGACCCACCTCCACCTCTCTCCACCCTCCTTTCAGGGACTTGGAGAGAGCAATGAGGTCTGCCCTGGTCAAGCATAAAGCCACAGGGATGTGTTAATTTATACCACAGCATTTGCCTGCCTGCACTGTCCAACTGTGCATTGAACTGTCTCTGGTTTCTCTTCCCAAAGCCCTTGCAACAGCTTAAGCCCACCATGGACCCTGTGGTGTGTGCTCTGGCCACCACGACATTTAATGCAAGAGCCATTTAATCATAAAATTAATCATAGAGTAGTACAGGTTGCAAGGGACCTGAAAGCTCATCCAGTTCCAACCCCCCTGACATCAGCAGGGACACCTTCCACTAGACCAGGTTGCTCAAAGCCTCATCCAGCCTGGCCTCCAACACTTCCAGGGAGGAGCAGCCACTGCTTCTCTGGCCAACCTGGGACAGTGTCTCACCACCCTCACAGCAAAGAATTTCTTCCTAAGATTTAACCTAAATCTACTCTTGTCCAGTTTATAACCATTGCCCCTTGTTCTGTCACTACCTGGCCTTGTAAAAAGTCTCTCCCCAGCCTTCCTGTAAGTCCCCTTAATAGAAGGCTAAACACTTTGGTACCCTTAGGGTACAGCATCCTTTCTCTTAAACAGAAGTAAAATGTCTCAGCGGGCAAAAAAAGTCCGATCTCCTCATGGCTCCAAGAGAGCAGAGGTGGGGAGTGAGGACAGGAGTGAGGAGAGAATGACAGACCCCACCATTGTAACCTGTGCTTTCAAGACTGTGTCGCCTGTACCTGATGATCAGAGAAGTAGAAAATCAGCTACGGTGGGAGTCAACTGCCAGGATGCGAGTGCTAAAAATCTAATTTGAATTAGTTGAAATTTAGCCATTTTCATGAAAGCATCCTGTGCCAATATAGCTGGGTTTTGCCTTCATCTGTCTGCTTTTTTGCAGGGGGAAATTCAGTGCTGTTCCAACTTTCCAAATCACGGAGCCACACCACAAGACACATTTTGCAAAGTTTGTGGGAATGCTGTGTTATCTGAAACCCTCAAAAAATAACAGGCTGTCAAAACCAAGATCTTACTCAGTTTTGGAGCAAACAGAAAGCTGTGTTTGTGTGCAACTGCATAGATGCCCACATAGTACAATGAAATACCTTGACTCAGTGCTGCGGTTTTAACCCCATCAAGGTCAGGGAATTTGTTTGTTTGTTTATTTTTCTAAATAATCTTAGTCTCTGCATTACAGCTAAATGCCAGCTGTGCTACAGTTGGGAAAAGGGAGTTTATGACAGATGTTGGGTGGTATAATGAAAATTTGGGATCATTTGAGAAAGAGATTCCTAAGATAACACTTATCTTGCTCCCACCAACCACCTCCTTTCCCCTATCCATCTTCCCCCTCTCCTTTCCCCGTGATAACCACACCTATAAAATCAGCTGCTCTTCAGGCATTTTTTATGCATGCCTGGGAGTGTAACTATAGCCCTGATCATGTCCCCAAGAAATCTATCACAGAGTATTTATATCAGCTAAATTCACAGGACCCATTTCTTCTTGAGGGAAGCAAAATAAATACTGAAAAAGTTATGAACTGGTGAGTTTGGTCTAGACATTTGCTCATTGCCTGACAGGTGAACCAAAGAGCCTGAGTGCACATGTGCAGGAGGACAAGGGAGCTAATGAAGCAAGAGGATTTCAAGGTAGGCTGTTGTCACGCTGATGTGCTCTGTTGCTTCTAAACCCAAACTCCCCAAGCTGTGAGCTGCTGTAGCTGTTTAGATGCTATGCTTTTCATGTAGTCAGTGGTAGTGCTGTTTGTCCCACATCCACACTTTCTATTTAAGAGCGGTGACGGCAGAGGTGTGTGGGAGAGTTGGACGATGAGTGGGAGTGATGTGAGACACCAAAAGCTGTCTCTGCCACCATCTGCTCTGTCACCTGAGCAAACCTCTGCATTAGCTATCAATGGACTAGCAGCTCTGCATAACTGCTTTCTCCTCTGCTCCTGTCACAGCCTTGTCACCTTCCTCCCTTCTGGTCTCTCTGAAGTCATCTGGGTCACAAAGCTGGGTCAAGAGTGTAGAGCTGAGAAAAGAAGGTCCATATGTGTGCAGAGTAGGAGTGCAGAGTGGAGGAGCTGAAGCAGATGGGGCATCCTGGAAGGGCTCTGTGTGTCTGAGGGAGATGTGAGGAATCCAGGCAGTGCAGAGGGAACGCAAAAAAGGTGTGAAGGGCAGCCCCACAGTGAAAAACTCAGGGGAGACTCCTTGCAAGGCCGTTGTGTCCCTCATAAAGCCCTTATATTTTCTATCTTTCCTTCAAATACTATCCCACAACTCTATATGAGCCCACACACTCTTCATATGACCCATTGTCAGCTTCCCATCCTGTCAGCTGCCTCTCCTTGGAGAGGAAAACAAGAGGAGCAAGAAGAAGCCTGTAGTGATGATGTGAGATGCCAAAATAGTGACGGGACCAGAATGCAACCAGTGGGTTCTGGAGGAGGAGAAATCACTGCTGAGAAAGGAGTGGAGGATGCCCACACATGAAGAAATAAACAAACAAAGCCTGTAGCAATTAAACATTCCAACACAGAGTTCAGATTGCCTTATGATTTTGCGTGGTTTTATGTTTTTAAAGTTTTTTTTTTTAAGTTATCTTTTTATGGTTAGCATTTTATGCCTTTCCAGAATATGGAAATACAGCTGAACTTTAAGGCATGTGAAAACAACGATGCCCAAAAATATGTTTAAATGTCATTCTCACAACAGAGCCTTAACTTTGCCGTCTGTGAGCAATACCCCAGTGTACCAAGGATAGTTAGAATTACACCTGACTGAGCTGAGAATTATATCCAAGATGCTTTTCTCTGTTTGGGCTTTCTGTCAGGGAAATGATCCTGGAATTCCCCAGGTCACTACCTGGAGTGCTGTCTGCCATCGCTGGTTCTTTCAGGGGCAGCAGGAGGAAAGCTGCGTGGTTACTGTGCCTGGTCAGAATGCACTCTTGCTGACATGTCACTTTTCATTTATTTAAATTCTGTAAAATGCTCCCAAATCTCCCTGAGATAGGGGTCTCATGAAAGCATAATGTAATGCACTTAATGTTGTTGCTCTTGTAATACTTAAAGTCTAAAAACTGGAGTAAAAGTTTAGGTAATATGATTCATTTAATGATTAATGTAAAGTCCAAGCACATGTTTTCATCACCTGTTTCATCCCTAAGTCTCATCTGTTGATATCTTACCATGCCATAATTACATGTTTACCTGTTTACAACACTATGCTTATGTTTTAAATTAAATCTTTTATGTAAAAATAATTACTTCGATATATTTTACAAAAATCACGGGCCCTACATGCAATACGTAGCCCACCGCTTCCTAATCTTAAATGTATTATCACTGGGTTAGGAAAGATCAGAGTTTACTGCTAATCCTTATAGCCCATTGGAAATATTTTCTTAAATTACATTAATCAATCACAGTTAACATGAGTTCTGAAATGCAAGCTGCAGCTTAAAAGTGGCTTAATTTAAAGGATGGTCTTTCCAGAGCCTAGCAGTTATTGATAATAGAAGCCAGAGACTTAGAAATGTGCCAGGGTTTCATAACAAAATCCATCCACGCCGTGCTGGTTTAATCAAGGAAGCTGCTTGCATAATGTGAAAAGTGCTCCTGCTCTCCCAAATATGTAAGTGTTGAAGAAACAGATGGTGATGCGAACCTGTAAGAATCAGAGTATAAATACATTCAAGATAACAATATAAATGAAGATAATTATTCACAGTCTAAGGAGATAGTAGGACGATTAAGCCAGCTCGTAAGCAGAAGATGAAGGGAAGTAAAAGGCAGGATCTCCCTAACACAATAAAAAAATTATTCCCCGAAAGCAGCTGGTTCCTGTAACTCTTGGGAGCAGTGGTATCCTCTGACAAGCAAGGAAGAGGTTGCCTAAGTGTATAAAAATACAAGGAATGAAGAGTAGCCCATTGAAATCAGTGAAAACTCTCTGATTTCTATCAAATATATGGGACAGTTTCTTTTGGCTACTGCAGTCCTTTTATTTTTTATTTTTTTATTTTTTTTTTCCCCCAAGACCCTGTTGGCATTCAAGCCACTGGCAGCAAGAAATCTTTTTGAATCTCATGCAGACACACTGTTGTCCCAGAGCAGCACCATGTGCTCCTCTGCAAGGAGCAGTGGTGAAAGTGATGCTGGTGCCTTGAGGGGGCAGCTACAAAACTATTCCAGAGGTTTAAAAGGGAATATTTTTCATAAAGAAAATTACTTTTCTGTACAAGTCCTGAAATACAGCAGCTCTCAGTTGAATTAATCCCTGCAGTGCTCTTGCAAACATTGAAAACATAAAAGAATGTGTCCTGCAGCATAAACACTGCAGGCCTGACTGGGTATGGCAAGGAGGCATCATGCCCAGCTAATATTCTGTTCCCTTTAATGCCGAAATGCCTGTCTGGACCCCTGCAGAGGCTTTGATTTCAGCTGAACCCTATGCATATTTCAACAGCAAAACACTATTATTTTTTCTTGGTCATAAAATAGACACTTTTGTGTCCTTATATTGGATGGCTTTGTCTGTGTACTCGCTTTTAAGCCTCCTTAATCCCTACATACAGGCTAGCTGAGGCACGTACCCATTTTTTCTCACAAAATCAGATAGTTGCATCTTTAGGACCAGCTTTAGCCATAACAAAAGAACCATTGCTTGGAGATCTGTTGGAGCTTCTGGAGCTCACAGAGTGTCTCCTCACCTTTTCGCAGCACACCGATTCAAAGGGATCCACTTATCAGCTCTGCCAGAAGAGAAAGAGGAAGAAAGCCCATAGTCTTTCTGCTGCTTGAGGTTCTGTTAACAGCTGGACCTGGCTCCTGCTGCAGGATTTCAGCTTAATTGATTTGTCTCATTCCAACACAAAAATGTGTATTTCCCTGCTCATAACCATCCAAAAAGTTGTCTGTACTGCCCTAAAAATTCTCCCAAAGGGCAATAATGAAAACACTGGTGGTGTTTCAGATGCAGTGTCGCTGTTTCATATAAAAACGTTGTCTGCCTTCCACCCAGGCATCCTGATACCACATTTACCCATGGCAAAGACCCCGCTCATCCCTGTGGTGGGGGCTTTCAGCCCCTCTGTGTTAGTTTAGTAAAGGGCTAGGAGTGATAGCCCATAACTGTGAGTGATGGAGCAGCAATAGTGAAACTGCACTTCTTTAAAACCTGTGGATTCAGGGAATTGGTTTAACCTCAAGTTTTGAGAAGCAAAAAACAGCTGAAGTTTTCAAAGTCTGTCTGGGTATTAGTGGAACAACTATACTTAAGGTGATGGAGAAGCTGAGGGTTTAATGTCAGAACAGTGCTTAGGGTTAACTTGCTTTGGGGTGGTGTGGCAAGTGCTTTTTTTATTGTCAGCCTAATTTTGTAGTGGAGTATGTAGGACGGGGTGGAGGGAAAATATCCAAGCGCTACAGGGAATTGACAGATGGTTCACGTTTTAGCTGAGACTCCAATAGGCATGGGGATGGCTTCCTCAGCACTTTATTTCTGGAAAAAATGTAATATGCGGTGTACTTTGATATTAACTGCATTGATTTTGTTAAAGGAGATGAAAAAGAACAAGGGCTGTACCGTGATTCAGTTATGGAGGTGAGCATTGGTCCTCCTGGGCTGTGTTCCCAGAGCAACTGCAGCCGATTCCCGTGACCTTGGAGCAGTCAGCAAAAACCTGGTTCCACTCTGAGAAGTGACTGTGTAAAAATGGCACTTTCCTACTCAGCAGATCTGGTCGCTGTGTGCTCTCCAAGTCACATCTGCTGACTTTAGTGACAAAAATAAGTTTTTATGGCCTTCCTGCTCTGTGAGCACTGCAGAATCACGAGAGCTGTGAAAGCAGAAGCTGGATCCTGTGCCTCCTTGTAGGACTAATTACTATAAATTAGGGCCAGCAGTAGGGCTGCGCTGGCATCCCTTGGCCTTGCACAGCTTTTCTGCTGGTGCCAGCGGTGAGGAACATGGAAGAAGAAAGGAATCCAAATTGATTCTCCTGAGTTTTAATTGCAGATGGCACTTAAAGGGTGTGCAGTTGGAGGAAGAAGAAATCTGTTCATCTATAGATTGATTACATTTGAAATAATTGGTTTGCTATAAACTTCCCAATACCTTTCTCCAAGTGGACTTGTTTTAAACATAGTTCCCTCTCTGTAACAGGAGCCGCGGTTCTCACTTCCCCTGATTTAGACTCATTGCTGCTCCATTCCAATACCTGCTGTTTAATGAGAAGAGCAGGTGCCCTTAAAACAGATGCTACCAGCTGATGTAAAGGTGAACTGTGTGATGGAGATGTGCACTGATTTATGTGCTGGATGTCCCCAATATTCAATTTGGAAAAGTCATTCAGCAGAGAAATTAATGTTAACTATTTTAAAATTGCCTTTACCTTCTGCGGCATGTCCTGACATACTTAGGGTAACTGATATCATCTCATCACCGATGCCAGCAGTAGCATCATAAGATGCAATATTCCAGTGTCAGGACAATGATTTTTTAGCTCATTTTAAACATACAAAATATATTTTCATGTAAATTTTTAAATGACCTAGTCTCTTAATTAGGATGTTATTTTTACTTATTGATTTGTGCAATAAGGCTGCAACAGGAATATCACCTTTTGAAGTAATCCACTGTATTACATTATTACTTTATACAGCAGTTTGCTTGTTATAATAATGCACAGATCTTATAAGGGACTCTGACAAAAACTAGGTATCCTTATTTCCATTTGACAGAAGGGGAAATGAAGGCAGAGAGCAGTGAAGTATGGTTTTGAAAGTCATCTAACAAGTCAGAGCTGGGAACGGGACATGAGTCCCATGCTCTTTTTATCAGCTATGCTACCCACATGGAAGAATAAACCAGCTTACAACTGAATTTAATCTCTGAATTTCACTTGAGGGGATGGAAAGTCTTTGAAGGACGTGACCAGTAGAGGATTGCACTGAAATGTCCTGAACCAGAGCACTGGTAAGAAGGGAAAGGAATGGATGTTTCTTAACTTGCTGTGGAAGTGGGGCTGTTTTCGCTTGGTTACGTATATGTTCTGCGGCATACTGAACCGAGTTAAAAACTAGTATTGCCAATTAATAAGCTGTAGAAATTAATAACAAAACGGTGCTCTCTGGTGATTTCTGATTTCTGTCTCTTTCATCATGCCTCCTTTCTTCAGTCTGCAGATTTTTTTTGTTGATAACGCAGAAGCCCGTGGTTTTGGCAGGTTATGCCAGGTAGAGAAACTTGCAGTGTATGGGGAATTGCAATTTCAGACAGGGTTACACTGATTACCAATGAAATATTTAACCTTGAGAGTACACAGCACCAGTCAGTCAAAGACAAGGGGGAAATGAAAACCTCTCCCACCCATTCAGTGCTATGCATGCCTTAGGGAAGAGCAGAGCATCAGTTACACGTGCTTCATGTTTTAAATAACTTTCCTGGTAATTGTAAAGGTTAGATAGAAAAGGAGATGAAAACAACATCTCTCATTTTGAATCCCAGGTCAACTCTTTGGGGTGAATTTTGTAGCTACTGAAGCCAAGCTTATGAGCCTGGCGGGCTCATCGTCGATGGCTCTGATTTCTGGCAGAGGGGATCTCTGTTGTCCTGACCCTCTCCCCGCACACGGATGACTGAGCAGCTTGGGAATCGATCCCTCACCCACCACAATGTGCAGCACTGCACTGGAAAATTAGCCCTCATTGATTTCAGTTTGCTGTAAAATCTGGCTACACCATTAACTTCAGAGGTGGCACCTCCTCCCTGGCTGAGCCATCCCCTCTTCTCAGGGAGGGCCTTGGCCAAAACAAAACGGGTGGAACAGAAGATGAACCTGCGGGGAGTTTTGGGTCCCTAATCTGGGAGTTCATGGTGTTTGAAATGGCCACAAAAATGCAGCTCTTACCTCTTCCTTTTCCCCCTCTCTATCTCCCTAAGAGAGGGAGCAGACATCCTTTCTTTTCATGTATTTGTAATTTTTTTTTTATAAAGATGCTGCAGCACTGGAGGTATTGATTCATGAATAATTTCCCAGATTTTACAATTCATAGATGCTAAGCCAGAAGGGTCTATTCCCACCATTTAGTCTGACTGTTTGCTCCACTAAGCCTAACTCTGAAGTTTTTTCTGATGTCTTTTGCCAATGATGGTCTTTATTGCTGATGCAGGCATTTTTACACTTTATTTTCAACTTATGCAGAGGTTAGCAGTATTACCCTGAAAAAAATTGCCCTGACCTATAACAAATCTGTCTTTTAAAAGTTTTAATATTGAGTACAGAATGCTACCAAAATGAATTGGGCTGGTTCCAGCTGGGTTGAAATCCACTAGAAAACACTCTATTTCTGGAAAATTAGATAGGTAAAACATTGGGGTGAGGATAGAAAAGAGAACAAACCACTGATATATTATATTAGTTTATAAACGTTATTTCTGGGAGCACAACAGACAGGGAAAAAAAAACAAAAGCAAAACAATTTGTTGATGAGGAATATCTCAGTTTTCCTCAATTATTTCTTTTATGTTCATAGAATTATGGAATGGTTTGGGATGGAAGATGACCTCAAGGCCATCTAGTCCAACCCCCCTGCAGTGAGCAGGGACCTCTTCAACCAGATCAGGTTGCTCAGAGCCCCCTCCAACCTGACCTTGAATGTTTCCAGAGATGGGGCTTCTACCACCTCTCTGGGCAACCTGGACCAGTGTTTCACCACCCTCAGCCTAAAAAATGTCTTCCTTACATCTATTCTGAATACCCTCCTTTAGTTTAAAACCATTTCCCCTTGTCCTATCAAATGGATGTTGTTTATTTAGAGAGCCCAGCATTTGAAAGGTATCAGCAGGTTAAAACTTACACTCTTCTCAAGGGAGTAAGTGTAAAAAGAAGAAAAAAAAAGAAAAAAAAAGAAAAAAGCCTAATTTTACAGATTATTATAACTGGAAATACAGAGGGATTCACCAGTTTGCTTCATGTGGTAGAGCACGCACATTTATAGCAAAGTTAAGATCTGGACTCTTCTCTCACTCTCCTTCTAGCAATTCCCTCCCAATCTCTCCCCCACTGACCATTTCCTCCTTTGAAAAAGCATTATTTTTGGTGTCTTCTCACCTGTCCCTGCTCACCACAAACTCTGCACCTGCTGCAGCACAGCTCTAAACGAGCCATTGCCCCAGTGGCCTATAAAACCCTGTGTGTGCACCTGAGGCCTTGTGGTGTCCCTGATATTGGACTGAAGGTCAAGGTGGGAAGAGGAGAAGCTGGTCTTTTGAGGTATGGTATGGGCTTCTGAGCTATAATTCTCTGCTGTTGGGCAAAGTGAGTTGATATGTCTTCTGGGAACTGATGGTGTAAAGGTTTTTTATTTCTGTTATACTAACTTTGGGGTTTCTGGTGGATGAAGGGATTGAGTGCACCCTCAGTGAGTTTGCAGGTGGCACTGAATTGGGTGGGAGTGTTGATCTGCTTGAGGGTTGGGAGGCCTTGCAGAGGGATCTGGCCAGGCTGGATCAATGGGCTGAGGCCATCTGTATGAGTTTCAATAAGGTCAAGTGCTGGGTCCTGCACTTTGGCCACAACAACCCCTGGCAGCGTGACAGGCTTGAGACAAAGTGGCTGGAGAGCTGCTCAGCAGGGAGGGACCTGGGGATGTTGGTCAACAGTGGCTGAACATGAGCCAGCAGAGTGCCCAGGTGGCCAAGAAGGTCAAGGGCATCTTGGCCTGGATCAGCACTAGTGTGGCCAGTTGGACCAGGGAAGTTCTCTTCTCCCTGTACTGGGCACTGGTGAGGCCACATCTCAAGTGCTGGGGTCAGTGTTGGGCCCCTCACTCCAAGGAGGGCATGGAGGTGCTGGAGCGTGTCCAGAGAAGGGCAACGGAGCTGGGGAAGGGTCTGGAGCACAAGTGTGCTGAGTTCCCGGCTGGGGGAACTGGGGTTGTTGAGCCTGGAGAAGAGGAGGCTGAGGGGAGACCTTATTGCTCTCTACAGCTACCTGAAAGGAGGGTGGAGAGAGGTGGGGGTGGGTCTGTTCAACCAAGGAACAAGTGACAGGATAAGAGGAAATACCCTCAAGTTGTGCCAGGGGAGGTTTAGATTTTTTTATTAGAAAAAACTTATTTACTGAAAGTGGTGAAGCATTGGGAGAGGCTGCCCAGAGAAATGCTGAAGTCAGCATTCCTGGAGGTGTTTAAAAGACATAGATGTGGTGCTTAGGGACAGGGTTTAGTGGGCATGGTGGTGTTGTGGTGATGTTGAACTTGATAAGCTTGAAGATCTTTTCCAACCGTAATAATTTTATTTTAAAAAAGTGTGAGAAGGAAAAAAAGGAGTGAAATTTTTGTTGTCTTTGGACAAATGGGTGCTTAAAATTAAGCCACGTAAGAAAAGAAACTGAACAAGTTTCTTGCTATACGTGCGGGATGCTATGTCAGAAACCTTCCTCTACCATCAGGGTGCAAAACCCAGCAGAGGAAGGCGGGAGCCGCCGCACGGGCGGAGCGGGCCGGCCCCTGACACCGCCCCGGCACCGCCCCGATGAGGGCCGGCCCGCTCCGCCCGTGCGGCCCCGGGGCGCTGGGGGCGATCGCGGCGCGTCGCCGCGGAACCGGGCGGAGGCGGCGGGAGGCAGGTGAGGCCGGGGCGAGGTGGGGGGGGGCGGGCAGGACACGACCAACACCCCAAACCGAATATACCCCGGTTTTAATTAATTTTTATTTATTTAATTAATTTATTTTTAGTACTGATTCTTGGCTGCCCGCGGGGCAGCGCATCCTCAGCGCGGCTCTTTGTTCCCGGCGAGCGGGCTGGTCCCCTTAGAAAAACCTAAGGTGGTTTTTCTCATCCTAGTAGGGGTGACCACCGCCGTCCTCCCCCCCATCCTGCTGCAGATCTGGGCTGGAGAAATCTCAGGGTAGTTGTTTGTAGGATCTCTTGGTGTGATGGGTGGCTGCGGGGGGAGGATGCGCTTCTGGGTCTTTAAGTCACCTGTAAATAGGACTAAAGAGGACAAGGGGGATGGATCTGCACCCTGCAAGCAGGTATGCTGAGTGTAGTCAAGCCTTGAGCCATCCCTAATCCCATTCCCTTGCCAACAAACAGGCTTAACCCAAGGTAAAAGGGCCTGACAAGGTGTATTTGATCCAATTTTTAACCCTCACCTTCAGAGGCTCATGATCCTCCAGCAGATCTGCTGTGTGGTGTTGGTGTCTGTGTTAGGTGAGGTGCTGAAATTTCTGAGTGTTTGTGGCTGACTGGAATCTGAACACACTCTCCCTGCTCCCAGTCAGTCTGGAGAGCAGCATTTCCATCCTTCTGCTGTTTGAAAACTGCTACACCCTACGGCCTCATTCTTAACCCTCTCTACTTCCCTCCTCCCAATCTTTTTAATCCTTCAGGAATTTGTTAGACCTCTGACTTCTGTGGTGCTGGGGCCCTGGCACAGGTCAGAAGCCATGAAGAACCATGCAGCTTTTACTTGCAAATCTGAGCAGGGATTTCCATAGGTGGTCTGTGCTGTTCTGAACAAAGCAAGCAATCGCTTAATGGTTGGGGGGATTAATGCCTAAAACATGTCATGTCTCTGGTTTCTCAAAGAACTGCTGCTGGAACAGCAGTGCTGGCAGTGGAGGTGATGTATTATGTATTAAGGTGCCTCACTAGGACTGGTAGGAAGCTGACCTTACAGAATGTTAATTTCCCATTTGTTTGTAAGGTGGAGGAAGGAGGAAGATGTGCCCCTCTGCATGATTGTCTCTAGTTTTGCATCTCAGGCTTGGGCTGTGTTGGTGGCTGGTGTGGAGTTGGGTCACTGTTGGGATTTCACTGCGAGCTCTTGGAGATGGCTTAACGGGTTGAGGGCTGTTTATCTGAAGTATGTGCTGTAAGAGCATCAGCTCTGCAACTCACTTGATTGAACTGGGCAAGGACATCATGTAAGATGAAATGAAGGCATTTTTCTCAGCTTGTGTGCAAAAGTAGGAGTTGGAGCTCTGCAGTGTATTATCTGCTGGCTTTTGTATTCAGCAGGAGTAATAAGGCTTGGATAGCATACATTAGCACTCTGGTAACATAGCATTTGATTGCTGGCAGTTGCTTGACTTGTGTATTTTGGCTCAATCTTCCCATTAAAAGATTTGCAGTGTTTTTGTCCATTTCCCTTATCAATTGGTGGATTAATTGTAGAGCTGAGCACATCCAGAACTGTTCAGCCAGGCAAAACTGGTGTAATCAAGCTTGTACTTGGAGGTCTGAAAAGCCCTGTTCTGCAAAGGCTTAGCCAGTGATTTGTCTGAAACTGACCTGTTCATCTCCTGTGCTTTCTGCTATATGATGCATGCAGCCACTTCAGCTTCTGAGTACAAGTGTCCCCTCTGTGTGGGAGAGGGATTGTTAGAACAGGGCTATTAATTCAACTGAGTTAAAAGCTTGATACTCTTTCTTTGCTGTTTCTAAAATTTGGAAAAAACACAGCCAGAACTTGCCAAAGGCAGAAAATAACAGCAAATGGCTTTCTTGGGAATTTTCTGGGTGAAACTCTATAAAGCCATCCTAGGGAGTAGCTGCACGGAATTGGGATAGAGAGGAGAGTTTCATCTTTTGCAGCAGGTGTCCACAAACTGCTGGTCCATGTAAAAAAAAAAAGCTATTGAATGAGAAAAATCTGATCTCCTCTGTGCTTGTCTCCTTCAAGGCTGTGCTGTTGGAGTGACTGTAACAGGCTGGAGTTCCTTCTGAGCTGGCTTTTGTCAAACCTTGCAGGAGCTGACTCTTCAAATTGGTCTCTCAAATTCACAGAGGGGGTTAACGGTTTAATAGCTATTGCTTGTACTAACTCTAGGGAGCAAGGAACCTGGTGCAGAAAGATCCAACTGAGTCTTGCAAGACTGCTTCAGCTGGTGACCAATTTGTCTTTATTGTCCCTCAGCTTTGACTTGCCCACAATAGCAGATGGTTCTTAGTCTGATGGGCAGCTTCTGGAGATGCCTGGTTTTGACACTTGGTTTTAGCCTAGAAGTCCTTTGTGCTTATTTCCAGCCTACCAAGTGTTAAAATAAAACTTTTTCCATGCTAAAGATAAAGCTCCTTGGCTGTTTGCAGTTGTGTTGCCACTGCATCTCTTGGGATTTGTTGTTATTAAGTGCAGGGGAAGTAGCTGGTGTTGTCTCTTGCCCTCTGTGTGTGCTTCCTATTTGAAGCAAGGATTATTTTTCCACTGAGAACCTGACTTGTGCTTGGCAGCTTTCCTCCAGGTCTTTGGCTCAGAGAATGCCAGGTAGAATCTGGGGACAAGGAATTCCTGTGGCATAAAATACTGAGTTATATTCTACAGCTTCGAGCTACTAACAAAAAACCCTCAAGCTTACTACAGAGGAAGTGCTTGGTCAGAGCAGCATGCTCCAGCTTGTTTTTATTGCTTGGCTAACACTGTAGAGCAGACTGACTGTAAAAATAGCCAGATGGAGGATAAATGTGTAGCCCGATGCAGCTTGAGTAACAGAACAAGCCACTCAGCAGCCAGCTACCTGCTAAAACCTGGCTCACTTCTGCATTAAGTGGAAGTGCTACAGCAAGGTGTCAAACTCTGCTTGAGAAGATAGTCAGGTCACTGCTGTTCATACACTGTCTAATCCAGCCTCTTCCTACAGCTAAGTAGATCTTAAGCTCTGACTAATCTTCTTTGAAGCATAAACTTGTGCCATTATCCTGCGGCAAGCTCCATGCCACTATCTCCAGCTTTCACTGAATGTCGAGGTCTAGGTTAGCTTTGATCTAGTTGCTGTGGATTTCCTGAGCAAATAACTCTCCAATGTTATTTTTGTCCTTTACAAATGTAGGGCTATGGCCAGTGGTGCTTTTTAAACTGGGAGAAATGGTATGAGGCTGCCCAAAGTACCTTGGGAACAAGTATCAGCCCAGTAAAGACTGCTCACATCCTCTACTAGCCCAAAGGAGGAAAGGCTCTTAATACCTTTTTTAATGTTGTAATTAACAGCTCTCTAAAAGCCAGACTTTTAGGGAGCAGCTTTCCCTCTTACTTGCTGACATTCCTGATCCTAGTAAAGATGGAGTAAGCTTGTTGGGAAGAGATTTTAATGTTTCAGTACTTCTGTGCTAACCAGCTCCTGAATGTTTTGGGATATTTGAGAACCTAGAGCTAGAAACCTACAAATGTATATACATATGTGTATGTATATATAATGTATGACTGCCAGAGAAATGCTTGTCATTCAAGTGCAGGTGAAGTTCTGTTCAGGTTTAACTACTGCTAAAAGTATTTGTGTAGCCTAAGATGACTTCTGACTTGTAGAGAAACTATATTTAGAGCCAAACTGTCTTTATTAAAAACCAAAACCAAACAAACACAAACTCTTAATGTTTCAGTATGTCTGATCTGAACTGGCACTTGCTAAAGGGGTGTGAGGTGAATGTAGTTTATATTGGTCAGCAAGGCAGATGTGTCATTGGGCCCTTGCAATTTAACTTGCATAATATAATCATAGTGATCCTGAAATTACAAAAGTCTGTAAAGGATTAGCCTGGAAGAACAGCTGAATACTGTCAGTTTTCAACTACTTTTTGTTTTTGGCAGGGAGGGTAGAAGAGATAAATGGGTGTCTACCCATCCTCCAGAGAGGAGATGCTGAAAAAAAAAATAGAAGGTATCTGCACTGCTGAAGAGCTTCTTGGTGGCTTTGGTTTGTCCCTGAGCACCTGGTGCATGTGTGTGGCCCTTGACAGTGAATTATTCCACCAGCTTGAACAGCTGAGGGCCAAGGCTGCAGGGAGAGTGGAAAAGTGACTTAGTGTGCTGTGAGGGCTCAACTGGGGAATGGAGCTGGCAGGAGTTAACTCTGACCTGTGTCACCCTAAGCTAGGGATGCTGAGGTTGTCTTTGGTGCTACAGCCAGCCCTGCAGATCATAAGGGTCATCAGGGTGGTAAGAGGTCTGTTTTACAACAGAAATACACGTATCTGTGTGACCAGACCAGATATAATATCAGCTTTCTGATGTCTTGATTGTGTTTAGTTGACTGGGTACATACAGTTATACTTTCCAAAAGGAGACAAAAGTACATGTGCAACTGGACATGGAGGGACCTTTTGAATTAGATGGATGTCCTGATTTTGCTAGAATAGAGTTAATTTTATTTTTAGTAGCTGTGTTTTGGTTTCAGTGTGGTATTTGGTATGAGAATAATAATATACTGATGTTTTCAGTTGTTGCTGTGAGTCCAAGGACTCTGTGTTTTGCTAGTCTGCAAGTGGAAAAGACTGAATGGGAAGAAGTGTAGTAATTAACAAACACCAAACTGGCATTTGGATATGCCAATGAGCTATTCCATAGCATATTACCTCATGCTCAGTATATTAACCAGGGTGACTGGAAAGCTGGAGATTCTCTTGGGGATTGCTTGGGCTCACTCTTCCAGGATTGTGGTTTTGGTTTAGGACTGTCTCTGCTCTGGGAGTGCTGTCTGGGGACAGGCTGGGCATTGGTTGGTTGGTGGGTGGTGAGTAGTTGCACTGTGCATCACTTATTAGCATATTCTAGTATAATTTTATTTCAATTAGTAAATAGTTTTTATCTCAACTGTTGAGTTTTCTCACTTTTACCCTTCTGATTCTCTTCCCCGTTCCCTTGAGGCTGGATGGAGGAAGGAGAGTGAGTGAGCAGCTGTGTTTGGCTGGTAGCCAAAGGAGTGAAACCATCCCGATGTGCTAGCACAGATGGTGTTACAGGGATCCCTCTCTCCACAACAGCAGTTACCTCTTGCATGGCATCGTGTGGGTGTGTGAGAAGACACCGAGGAGTGATCCACCCTTGTGTAACAAAGCAGTGCTAGGCAGCTTGCTGCACTCTGTGTGTGGAAAGGCAAGTAGTATTTGCCTACGTGCTGTTTGAGTGAGGAAATCGTAGAATTGTAGAATGGTTTGGGTTGGAAGGGACACTTAAAGGTCATCTACTCCAACCCTCAAATCATAGAACCATAGAATAGTTTGGTTGGAAAAGACCATTGCGATCATCTAGTCCAACCATAAACCTGGCATTGCCAAATTCACCACTAAACCATGTCCCTAAGCACCACATCTACACGTCCTTTGAATCTCTCCAGGGATGGTGACTCCAGCACTGCCCTGGGCAGCCTGTTCAAATGCTTGACAACCCTTTCCATAAATAATTTTTCCTAATGTCGAACCTAAACATCCCCTGGCACAACTTAAGGCCATTCCCTCTTGTCCTGTCACTTCTTACTTGGGAGAAGAGACCAACACCCACCTCTCTACACTCTCCTTTCAGGTAGCTGTAGAGAGTGAGAGGGTCTCCCCTCAGCCTCCTCTTCTCCAGACTAAATGATCCCAGCTCCCTCAGCTACTCCTCATCACTTCCCTGGTCCTACTGGCCACACTAGTGCTGATCTAGGCCAGGATGCCCTTGGCCACCTGGGCACTCTGCTGGCTCATGTTCAGCTGCTGTGGACCAACATCCCCAGGTCCTTTTCTGCTGGGTAGCTCTCCAGCCACTCTGCCCCAAGCATGTAGCATTACATGGGCTTGTTGTGATCCAAATGCAGGACCTGGCACTTGGCCAATCTTATACCATTGACCTTGGTCCATCAATCCAGCATGTCCAGATCCCTCTGCAGAGCCTACCTACCCTCAAGCAGATCAACGCTTCCACCCAGCTTGGCATCATCTGCAAACTGACTGAGGGTGCACTCAACTCAGTCCACTCATCCAGATCATGGAGAAAGATGATAAACAGGAGTGTGCCCAGTACTGAGCCCTGGGGAACACCACTGGTGACTATTTATCTTTATCAATGTCCCTTCTTCCAGAGATGGTAAATTCCTTTTTGGTTTTTTTTTTTCCCCTCCCTGAGTCCCAGCAAGAGCTCCCTGTTCAGCCAGCCTGGTCATCTTCCCTGCCAGTTCATCTTGCACCACACAGGGACAGTCTGCTCCTGAGCCTTTAGGACTTCCTTCTTGAAGAATGTCCAAGCTTCCTGGACCCCTCTGCCCTTCAGGACTGTCTCCCAAGGGACTCTCTCAGACAGTGTCCTGAACAGGCCAAAGTTTGCCCTCTGGAAGTCCATGGCAGTGGTCTTGCTAATCCCCCTCCTTACTTCACCAACAATTGAGAACTTTACCATTGCATGGTCACTTAGCCCAAGAGGGCCTCTGACCACCACATCTCCCACTGGTCCTTCACTGTTGGTAAACAGCAGGCCAAGCGAGGCACCTCCCCTGGTGGGCTCACTTACCAGCTGTGTCAGGAAGTTCTCCACACACTCCAGGAACCTCCTAGACTGCTTTCCCTCTGCTGTGTTGTATTTCCAGCAGCCAGCCAGTAAGTTGAAGTCCCCCATGAGAACAAGGGCTAGCGATCGTGAGACTTTTTCTAGCCACTTGTAGAATGCTTCATCTGCCTCTGCATCCTGGTTGGGTGGTCTAGAACAGACTCCCAACAGGATATCTGCCTTGTTGGCCTTCCCCTTCATTCTTACCCATGAGGAGTCTAGCAAGCTGGGGGACTCATCCTGGTGACCATGAGCAAGACTATAAAGGGTAACCTTTGCCTCTCTTACCATGAAGACCAAGAGGTGGTTATGACAACTCCAAGCTTCTTCCTTACCTTTGAGCTTCAGGAGGATAATGGATATTGGTAAGAACTGGTCAGTTGTGAAACAGAATCTACCAGGCATAGCAGGTGAAACTACTGATGGTTGGAGGCTTTTTGTGGTAGGACTTGACTGTGCCACTTGGCAAACTGCTTTCTGAAGCTGGGAGTAGGACCATACCAGATTGGTTGTGTGATGGAGAGTTGTTTTCTGTGTTCGTGAGACTTGTGTGACCAACTGTCCTGCATATAACAAGTGAATGAGTGGGGCCTTGCATGGGATGGTCTTCTGCTGTTGTGTGATGGTGCAGCAAGCCTAGGACTGGGAGGCAGCTCCTGGGAGGAGGCTGCTGCTGCTCTGAGGTGCTCTGTCTGTCTTAGAGCCTGAGCCATGTCACTGGCAGCAGTGGAGCCTGCCAAGAGCAGGCTGTCAGCTCTGGACTTGGTAAAGATCAAATAGTTGATCCTGATCACATGCTTGCAGGTCTGATGCCTGATGGGTAGAGCACAGCACTCCAGCACTGGGGCAAGAGCTTGGCAAGGTCTGTCTTGGGCTTCAGGACAAGGTTTGTTTTTTGTCTGTCATGAGACATCAGATCCTGTAGGTTAGGAACAGTAAAATGAGACAGGGATCCATTGCTTGGGATATGTAGGAGGGGTCTTCTCAGAACTGACCACAGACTAGCATGCTTAGAATTTGTCACCCAGTTATTTAAGGACATGGGTCAGTAGGTTGTTATGGGTATGAGTAATCTTGGTTCCTTTTTCCCTTTCTAGGTCTTGCACTCTGGATTTGTCAGCCTTGGGCACATCTCTCCTCAACTATGAGTAGATCAGTAGGATTGAACATTTCTGTGGTCACCTGTAGCATCCTGCTCTTGTCCTTCAGTCCACCATGCCTTGCATCTCAGCAACTGGAGGAGAAGGATGTAACAAAGGTTCAGCATGGCCCCTGGATGGAGAATGGAGTAGAAGATGAAAGAATAAGCACACTGAACTTGAAAAATAACTGGGGCCCTTCTGAGCAGGCTGTCTCTGAAGGGCCACATGGAGTGTCAGCAAAGCCATCTGGGATGCCCTTCAGTGAAGCTTTCACTGCAGAAGGAGAAACACAGCCTGCAAGCCCAAGCCATGTCATCCCAGACAGCCAGGTCCTGGGTGCTTACACCTCTGCTGTGGCAGTGGCTGCTGTAGATGAGGAAGAGCTTGGTCCCACAATGTCAGAGGTGGATGAGGATGATGTGTTCAAGGCCATGCTGACCACAGCTGTGACCACACTAAACCCTACTGTCCAGGAGGAGTCTGTTGGTGGCCCTGTTAGTGAGACCACCACCACAGAGGGTGGTGTTGATATAGAGCACAGCTCTGCTGGTCTCTCAACAAACACCATTTCTGGGGTGACTATGGAGGAGGAGGTGACAGAGAGCAACTCACACCCCTCAGCTGTACCCCAGCCCACACTGCAACCCAGCTCTACAAGCTTGGAAACAGCAAGTGATCACCCTGTCATCCCAACTCACCTGGCTTACAGTGTGACCTCCAAGGTGGAAATGCCAAGAGCTCACACAGGGAGCCCTCTGAAGCTCCTGACTGTGCGAGTCTCCATGGCTGCAAAACATCCCCTCACAGCAACTGAGGCCCCCCTTGACCTGGAAGAGGGGATGGGTGTCAGGCAAGGAGAGCTGCCTGCCATGGCTGGTGTTGTCACCATCCACCCTATGGACACTGTGCCACCTGACTGGGATGACACAAAACTGGGGGATGTAAGTCAAGGGGGAAGCACATCTTATGATGAGGTGAGAGAGGACCAAGGGGCAACAGAACCATCCCAGACTCTGCAGGGAGGTGTGGGGGAGGAAGAAGATGCAACAAGAGTATTGCCATCCCCAGTGTCCCCTCCTCCAATTCCTGGGATTGCTGAGGAGACCAACTGCACAGTGCTGGTGCAAGGGCAGAAGACACCAACAGCTTCCACAGACAGCAGTGATGCTCTTCACACTGTGAACCTGACAGATGTAGACACAGCTGATCTCAACTCACTAGAAAACATAAATGTGGTCACAACAGAAGAAGGGAAAAGCATCCCACCATCACAGCCAGAGGCTGCTGTGGTGACAGATACACAGTCCGATCTCCCTCCTACTCTGGAAAGCTCATGGAAAGGTAAAACTTGGCTGTTATAGACACTTGCTTCTCAGTGTAGATGTAGGAAGGATGCTCTTGGGACTCTGTGCTGCTTTTCAGGGAGATAAAGTGGAGAAAGTTGTGATCTTGGTACCTTCAATAGAGGTAGGACACCCCTTACCCCGCCAGGAAAGGCCCTGGGCTTCTGTGGAGGGGTGACAGCCTTGAGTGGATCACTCTTGCCTATAAAGTACTGCCTAGCCTTGGCTGTTCCTAGACATGATGTCCCTCAGTACAGGAAGGTGCAGTCTGTTGGGTGGTACCTTGTCTTGGATCTTATGTGAAGCAACTGCATTGAGCTGCCTCTTTTGCTCCTCAAGCTGAGAGAGGGTGGTTGTAGTAGCAAAGAGGAGAGCTGAGACTGGAAAGGCTGTGACAGCTGAGCCTGGGCAGAAGAACGTGCTTGGGTATGGCAGTGTATAGAAAGATTTCGAGTCTCATCAGCAGAGATGTGGTGCTGGTTGCAAAAAACTTATGACTCAGTGAAGTTCTGCATGTGTGGTGTACCATCAAAGCAGGGGCTCCAGTTTGGGTGCTTGCACAGCAGTTGTGAGGGATGGCTATAGTCTGGTTGTAGGCATCTCATATCAACCAGAGATGCTTTGGAATAGCCCTCTGGTATGACTCTCCTGTGACTAGAGAGAGAGCCCAGCCTCTGACCAACTGATTAAGCACTTGATTTTAAGAGGGTCTGCCCCAAGTGAGCCTTGGATATGGCACGTGCTTACTCTGAAGCCCTGCAAAGCAGAGGGAGGAATAATTGCTGGGGAGTTAATTAGTGTCTGGGATCACTTGGCTCTCAACTGCTAGCTATGGACACTTGCTGGAGATGCAGAGATAATGGATGGCTAGAAGTGCTTCTTGAATCCAGGGACAGAGGAGCTGTACTGGTAGCCTGTGAGTGACTGCCATCTTCTATGACTTTACAAGGATGCTCAGATCACAAGATCTGTCCAGAGTGTTGTGTTGTCCTTTGTAACAAAAGCTCCTGGTGTTGAGTCTCACCCTCCTAGAGCAAAGCTGTGTCTGGGCTCTGACTGTCCAGTGGTTGTGCCAGCTCTGTTACCAGCAGGCAGAAATCTTGCTCCTAGACAGCCTGCCATGGGCTGATGGTGTCACCCTGTGCTATGCTTACCTGCAGAGATTGCACCTTTGGCTCAGTGACTGTTTTTCTACTAAATATTTAAAATACAGGAGGAATGTTTAAAAAAAGTCTGGTCAGGTTTTGGGCAATGACATGTTTCTAGGCTGATGAAGACTATGAGCTAGGATTTAGGATTTTGTTTTAATTGCTGGACATCTTTAATCTCTCCTTTAAGCTGCAGGGGCAAAAGGACAACTTCCCCCCAGTGCATCCAAAAGATCTATATTTTGCTGTAAAAAAAGGAAAGCTAATAGCATGCTGGTGCTGAAACCTGACTGATTAATTTCTAGATGAATTTATAAGTACTTGACTTATCAGCAGGTTCCCTCACGGCTATTTCCCAGATGCTGGGGAAACAACACTATAAATAAGACTTATACAACAAAAATAAACCCTTCTACAAAGCTAAAGTCTTGTAGCCATGAGAGCTGGTCACTAAAAGCAGTGCTCTGGCAGCCTCACATGCTTCAAATAGCATTTCCCACTGTGGACCTGCAGTGCTGTGCTCCCATGGTGTTGCTCCCCAGTAGGTCTGTGTGTCCCTAAGGGGCAATTAAGAAAATGAGGACTGATTGTGCTGCCTTCTTTCCTGTTGTGCACTTTCTCACATCTGTCTTTAAGCTGTGCTGCCCTGCTGATACTTGGCTGGACCTGCTGCTTGCACTGTGGCTCTGGAAATGCTAATGCATGGAGTTATATTCTTTCAGATGTCTGCTCTGTTGCTGTCAGCTGTCCTCTGTGTTCGTACTGACGCATGTTCTTGCTGTAGTTTTTACTCAGGAGGTGACAAGAGTTGCCCAGGAAGCTTATAGTGCTCTGTCAGTTGTGACACCGGTGCCTGGTGCTACCCAGGGAACGGGAGCTGCAAGCTTTCCACTGGAAAACAGTGAAGAGGACACCCAGATGCCAACTGTTCCTAGTGCCACCCAGATGCTGGTGACAACTGGTACTTCCTCTATGGTGAACACTCCAGATGTAGAAGGTAGGGTTCTGCTTCAAGGTTCACTTTTCACACAAGATAAGATGGTAAATCTGAAACTAATATCAGTGCTTGGACCCTCAAGTCTCCACACACAACATCCATATTCTAAGGGACTCTTTTCCTAGCCTTTTGCAGGCTGCCTCTAGCCCTGGGCTGCCACTGCCTTCTGCCTGTGCTACCAGATCCACCACGTGGAAATATGCCAGCATATGTTTTGCCCCAAATAACAGTGGAGTAGAGATTTTCTTAAAAACCACCCCAAAACAAAATCCTCATGTCTATGCTTGATAGCAAGCTGACTTTTAGCCTTGGACATCTAATCCAGTTTTTATTTATGAAGGGAGAGCTTTTACCTCTGAAAGCAAAAGCAGTCAGATTGCTGATGGATGGAGGATGAAAATGCATCATCAGGGTGATGTGGGAGCAGTGGCTGGGAGGTAGACACCCTCTTGTGAGTCTGGCAAGCCCTGGAGTGTGGAAGCCTGCACTGATATTCTCTTCCATTGAGGAATGGCTCTTCTCAGATTGATGTAGCTCATACAGAAATATTTTAGTTGTGTTCATCTAGCTGCTGCCTTCTGGCTCAATGTCACCTTGTCAGGTATGTGTAGGAGCCTGTCTTCTTGACAGGAATGCAGCAAGGGTTCCCTCAGCACAGAGCTGACTTTGAGCTGGAGTGTGTTTCTGTAGTAGTAGGTACCACTGTAATGAAACTGCTGCTGGGCAGCTTTTCTGGTTAATTCTTATATTTCAGGGCATCAAAAGAAAAAACCTGTTTGCACTGTATCTCTTAAATTAAAGTCCTTTTGTAGGGAAGAGAAAGCTCTTCCAGCAGTTTGCACTAATTAATTTGCTTCTGGGATTTAATTATAAATTCAACTAATTTTTATCTTTGCAATGAACAATTAGATCTGTCACTCAGTTCAGATCTCAACCAATGTCTCAGTGCTCTGATCTTGCTATGGGGTGGTGAGTAGCAGTCCTCAAAGCAATGGAAGTAAAAGCTAGCTGAGCCCTCATTAAGGGGAACCTCCTGTGCAGGCTCTCCTGGAGGAGAAGCTTTCATTGCACCAGAGTCTTGAAAGAGACAAGAGTTTAATAACTCCTTCCACTCTGAATTAAGTTTTCATTAAGGAATTTGTTCTTCAGTGGTGTGTTTTCTACTGTTGTGCCAAACTGCTGCTGCTTTTGTCTTCTCCAGATCTCACAGATGTGGCCCTGGTCACCAGTGAGAAGGCTGTTCCAGCTTCTGATGAGTTGTCTGCTACCCAGTCTGGACAGACAGAGGAGCCATCCAGCAGAGCTGTGGTCCTGGTAACTCCAGCATCAATGGCATCCTCTGTCAGGAGGACAGCTCTTCCATCCGTGAGGAAGATCAGTACAGCTGTGACCTATGGGCTGGATCGCCTGGAGTCAGAAGGTACCACTAATCCCAAGGCTAAGCAGCAGGCAGTTTCATGTGGAATGGCACACTTGCCTTGACACAGTCTCTGATTTGTCTGTTTGGCACATGGCTATGTGCATGTTGTTGCCAATAAAGTTGTTGAACAACCTGTCCCCTTCCAGGAGGTACAGGAAGCAAGCAGTGAACAGTGTCTTGGAGGATGCTTGAAACTCAAGTGGCTGTGGTGGGAGGGATGGGGTTTTCTCTTGGAGAGGGAGCAGCAGTGGTACTGCTGTTATGGTAGAGTTTGGCTCTGCACCTCTAACTGCTGGTGTGTGTGCTGATTACAGAACATCTGTAGCAGATAACACTCATGGGAATGTGTTCAGACAGCTGGAGAGCCCTTGCCACCCTACTGCTGAAATCCTCACTGCATGCAGTGCAGGGGGATGTTGAGCATGAAATGGCTATTGTGGTGTCCAGCTGGCTGAAACCTTGCCAGGATAAGTCATGCCCTATTTATGCTCCCTATGTGACACTGCTGGGAGAGGCAGAAGATGAATCCCCTTTGAGATAGTCTTCCAACTCAATGCTACCTGCTAAACTGTTCTCCCATCACTGGCTCTTCCAGCCTTGCCTCACTCCCTGGGCTCCCTTCCCTTAAACTGCTTTTGCCTACAGACAGTCTTGGAATCTCTGCTCCCTGACTGTCTTCAGACAGTTGAAACCCAGTGATGCAAATTCTGCCAGGGCAAGCACCCATCAAGAGAGGTTTAGGTGAAGTTGATCCTAATCTGGAGTTGGTCTGCAGCTCAGATCTGGTGTCTCTTCAGCTCATCCATGATTTTCCTGCGGAGAATTGTTTTGCTTCTGGTTCTTGCTCTTCCTCCTACTTAAACTCATCTCTGCTGGCTCATCCATCCAGTTTTGTACTCCAGTGTCTGGACTGACACCACCTGGCAGGGATTAATCTTTCTGCCTGTTTTGCTCCCCTTCCTTTATCTTGACCTTCTCCTGCCTTCGTGTTTTACTGCAAAGGTTGGCAGCCCTCCAGGGGTGGCATGCCAGATGGTATTTTGCTTCTGATGAGAGGTGGGGTGCCATAGACAACAGCTAATCAGCATCTTTTCTCTGCAGGAAGCAATAACTCTCACTGCTGTTAAGTTTAGAGGGCAGCAGAAGCTGGGAGCCTTCCTCACTGCATGTCCAAGGTGCTGCAGCTTCTTCTCTCTGCCAGGCTTGTTGCTTGCTTTGAAGCCTGCCATGAGCTCTCAGGGCCTCCAGCTACAGCCCTCACCTCTTGCTGGGATGAATCTTGCATTAATGTGGTGGCATGAGGATGTGGTGCTGATGATGGGAGAGTGGCAACAGGGGAAGAAGGGCATGTGTGGGGAAAAAACCTGATCTTTCAGGCTGGGAATAAGGTCCCTGCTTAGCAAGAGCACTATGATTCAGGAGGCTAAACTGTTTCTGAACTCTCAGGGATCTCCTTTAGAAACCTGGTTTTCTGCATAGGAAGAGGATTTTAGTTTCAACTGAGCATTGGTCTTTCCCTATTTAATGAGACTTTCTGCATAGGCATTTAAACATCTTTCTGCTCTAACACAGGACTGCTACAACTTGGGTTTCTACTGAGCTCTTGCACAACCACAGGCCTGTTTTCTCTGCTCTTGGATATGCTCTGAACTCCTCTAAGGGCAAATGTGGGCTGTAGCTAGGACCAGCTTTCCTAAATGAGGATGACTCGAGTAGAAGGCTGTGGGTTTCTTGGCTCTGGCTCTGCAGGAGCCTGTTGTCCAAGGGACATGGTGCTCTTTGGGGTTCCTTATGGTTTTGATGGCTGGCACAGCTCTTGGTGGTCTAAATCTCTTCTGATCAACCTAGACCTTAGTGCAATGAGCCAGAATTTTCCCTGGTGTTAAGGATCACCAATCCCCATCTTCTAAAATGGGACAAATACCACTTGGGGATAGGCTTACTGCCTGGGGATGCTGCTGCCCCAGTTAAGCACAAAGGAAGCTTTTGAGCTGCAACTCTGCTTTCCAATATCTTTGTGTAATGGCAGTTAGGGGGTACCACATCCTTATGGTAAAGTGCCATTTGGAAGCTTGGTTTCTGTTTCCCCCAAAATCACAGACCCTAGTGGTTACTCTCAGGATATCTAGATGCTGACAAATGTTTGGGAGTGCTTTCCTATGAAGCTATACTGAGCTCCAGCCCAGGGTGCTCAAGATCTTGGGGGATGCAAGGTCAGACATCACTGCTGTTGCAGGCATGTGCTCAGGTCCCTGATGAGGGATCTTGGCCCTTTGTGGGGAAGCTGTGCCTTGCTTACTGGTGGAAGAGGTGCAAGGAGCTGAGTGAGCTTGGCTAGTCTCTGCTGCCTTCAGTGAGGTCCTGCTGACTTGCCTCACTGAGGGCCTGGCTCATCATTAAATATAAACCCCTGCTGTTCCACTAGCTCTGTTTCTTGGGGACCATCTGTGCCAAGCTGCCTGCAGTTAATTGCATCAGTATATTCACCTACCTGGCTTGGATGCAAAAATGTTTTAAAAATCAAATTGCACAGACAAACATGAGGTGCTTTGAATATGTCTCCAGATGAGCTTATCCTCCTCTGTAGTGGACTCTGGGGAGATTATCTGGGTAACAAATATCTTCCTACCTTGGCTCTGTGGTGATACTGGTTCTACTTGCCCTTCCTAGCTGGAAAAATCCTATAAAGGGATTATAGGATATGGGGACAGGACACAGCAGAGGATGAGACTTACTTGACTGGAAGATGTAATTATATATTTTGTTCCTGTGCCCAGAATTTGTCTCCAGCAAGCTGAACACTGCAGCTTTCTCTGTAGAGCTTCTAGGGTCCAAAGAGTTCAGCTTGACTACTCAGGATCACTGTGTGAGCCTCCAACACACTTTGAAAAGTGGCTCTTCTAAAAGAAACCATGTTCCTTTTGGACTAGACAGCTTTGCTGTGACATCCCCCATGGCAGGTATGGGCAGAGATGGCTGCATTCCTTAAGTATGGCAGCATTCAGCAGGTATAACTCTCCAAAGTGGCAAGTCACCTGCCACATTCCCTCTTCTGCAAGATCCTTGTAATTTTTGGTTGTAACCTGGTAGAGAGAGCACAACAGCAGCTGGCTCTCCTTGGCTTCTCCTCAAGTAGCTCCTGTCACTGTTCTGTATGTGATATGATCCAAGGATGCACTGAGCCCAAGCAGAAGGTTGGTTAGAGCACTTTCTGTGAGGACCTTGAAGATCACATTTTCCTTGTGTGCTAATACTAATCCAGCAGCCAGTATAGAACTAGCCTGCTGCCAAAAGTGATGCCTCACCCGTCACAGCTTGGGTCACAGGCCATTCAGTGTGACAGCACTATTGCCTGTGCTGTTGGTGAGGGTGGGTCTGTATCTGTCAATGCAGACTCAAAGGTTTGGTTTTCTTTTGTGCCACCACCCTGCCTGGACAGCAGGGCTGAAGGTGATGTGGAGCAAGGCACACAGGGTTGAGAATGGGAAGGTGTCTTGGTATTCATCAGACCATGCCAAGATTAACCTTTTCTGACATGTATGGCAGATGGCATTGTGTTGCCTTCCAAGGCTGCTCAGATGCAGCAGTAACAGCTGCCTCTTGGTGTACCAGTGTTTCAATCTACAAGTCTATAGAAGCCCTTCAGCTGTTAGACCTCCACATACTGCCCTTGTTGCATCCAAACTCATCAGGAAAACAGTTTAAGCAAAAGGTTACCCATTCCCTGCAGCTCGGTAAGCTCCAGCTTGGCCCACTTCAGCATTAACTTAAGATTTGGAGACTTTATTTTTGGTGATTTTTGAGATAGAGGAAGGAACAAATAATCTGGCTCTTGCTGGTTTCCCATAGTTCTTTTAAAAAAAGAACTAAAAAGAATCTTATGCACTGGTGTTTCTGATGTGCCTACCCTATCTTTTGTGTACTCCATACCCCACCAAAATCCAAAACTACTCTGTGACAGTGTGTAAGCCCAAGGTTGTTTCCTGTTCAGTCATCTAGGCTTGCTTCAAGCCATTGTTGCTGGAGGGTGAGCTCCTTACATGGTTCAGCTTTCACATAGGCTGGTGGATGTGGAGGGTACTTGGAACTTTATAAAAGCAGGAGATGCTCTACCTGTTGTACAGTGTCAGGAACAGTCAGTAGCTCTGTGAAAATGGACAACTTAAACTTGGCTGCTCCAGAGGGAGATTTTAACCATGTTCCTGATTAATCAGGCTGGCTCTCAGTGCTGCAGCTGGCAAAATCCTGGGCATTAGGGTGGAAAGGAGTAATCCAGGGGTTGGAAAGGCAATGCCAGATGTCTGCTGCCTGGTGCCATTTCCAGTACTCTGCTTGGTATTGGTGTGTCCCCACCTGAGGCAGCATTTGGCTGTGGAGAAGCCCCTCGGAGATGCTGAAACACAGCTGGCACTGTTCTTGGGATCAGCAAATCCAGTGTCCTGCAGTCATGGGGCACCTCCCCTATGAACCTTGGCTGTGGGCTTCACTGGTCTGCTGTGTTAAAGGCTGTTCCAGAACAGTGCCAGTATGAAGCTTTAGACTTTCTGACCCTAACATATTTGTTGTATTTTAATACTGATTTGTGTTTGGGTTTAAATAGTTCTTGTAATTCTTTGCTGACCCTTGTACTCATGTTTATCCTTCTAAGGAAACCATAGCTTAACTAAGTTCAGTAAGAAGAGCTCCTAGTCCTCTTCTCCATTCCCTGCCTGTTTCCCTTGTATCTCCTTGTACACAGTCATCTAAGCTGCATGTCACTTCAGAAGTGAAGGCAGTGGTTGCTTTTTTCAGATCATACTTCAGAACTTGTAACTATTTACATACTTTTATAAAAGACCCTTCAAATTCTCTTTACCTTTTTCTTCTGAGCTTTGTAGCTTTGTTACAGTACAAGGAGCCTTTTTTGGTTTTTGGATGTAGAGAGCTTTTTTTTTTTTTGCTGAAAATCAAGGCTCTGACTGGGATTGCTATTTGGACCCTGACTGTATGGATTAAGATCTGCCTCATTAAATCTCTGCAACCCCATTAAAAATTTAAATGAGGCTGCAGGGGTGTAAATAAGACAGGTACTTAGCCCAGCATGGTTAACCAGCCTGATACTGTAATTCCTCACCAGCTCTTTAGATATCAGCAAAACTGGCAAGGATCAGAAGATTTAAAACAAAGCATATGCAAAATGAATTAATTCATTAAATGTTCTTGGTACACACTTTTGTCTTGCTTCCAATTTATTGCTGCCACTGAAATGGGAACTGCTGTCCCTGTGGTGCAGGTTGACCTTCATGTTCTTCACAGTGGATGGTAGTTCATCCTCTGATTCTCTTCCTTTGTAGTGGAAAGCTATAAAAAGGACAAAGCAAAAAAAGTGTGACAGAACTTTGCCTCAAAACCAAGCTTTCTGAAATCTCTCTTCCTGAAAATGGTTGACCAGAGACACTATCTCTGCTGCTAAATCTGGTGCTGACTTGTTTTGTTTCATGAAAATCCATCTTGAGAGTTGAGGAAGGAGGGGTGTGGAGGGTGATCAAGCCCTTAATGAGTTAGGAGCTTGTGGATGAACAGCTAAGAGGGCTAATTAAAGGCTTGCTAAGAGGGGCAAGGAAGCTCCTGCTGTGTGCAGCCCATGTGCTGAGCTCAGCCTTGTTGGTGTTACCTTGCAAAGGGAGGCAGAACGTGATCCAGCCACCCTGCTCTGCTATGGATGTGCTGGCAGCTCTGATGAAACTAAAACACCATGGTCTCTCAGGGGGCTGAGTATGCCAAACAAGAGGGCTTTATCTCATATCTCACATACCATATCTGCTGTGCTTCATGGTCTCCCAACAGTAAGTCCTGCAAGAATCTCTAGGAATGGTTCAAAACATCACTGCATTGACTTTCCCACATACCTGGGAAGTGGAATGTGCCTGCCCAGCTGCTCTCTGGGTGCAGGTGAGCTGCACCTTGTTTTTTGGGACAGATTAGAAGAGCTGTTCAGCAGCAAACTTGTTATAGTCCATACTGTGTGTTCTGCAGCATTCTGTTTTTTTTTTTTCCCCCCCTTTTAAAATAGCCTTGTGTGGCTAAACCTACTCTCTAGCCTGGCTCAGCATGAAAGCAATTCTGTGGTGAATGCTACTGGAAATGCAGCTCTTAGGAATGATTGGTTTTGATCTTAATACAGCAGCAGACCTATGGTCCCTGCTGGAATATATTTTGCTTTTTTCCTTCTCCCTCCACAAAAGCTCTTCAGAACCTTGGATCCCCTGTGACAAGCAAACAAGCAAGGAGCCAGTACTGAAAAAACAAGTGTGAACCTTTTGGGGTTCACTTTTGGGGCAGAAGAAGGCTAGGATTAGAATCCAAATCTCTCCTTGTACTGTCTTTGCAATGTCCAAGAGCCCTCTGCTGGGAAGTACCTTCTGCAGCACTTGGGCTTTAACAAGCAGAGGCTCCTGAAGAAGCATCAGATCAATGGTGCTGCCAAGGGTCTGTTTCTTCTCTTAGGTGTGGCAAGAATTTTCTTCTGTTCCAGAAAAGCTTTGGCTATGTAACTTCCTTTCTCTTGAAACTTATATGGGTCAGGGTTATGTTATCTTGCTTTGCTTGGTAGAATCCCACCCAAGGGATGTGTTCTTTCCAGCAGTCCCTTTCCTTGGCTCTCTGCAGTGGGCCAGGTGTTGATACTGGCCCAGGTTGCCCAGAGAAGCTGTGGATGCCCCTCCCTGGAAGTGTTCTCAGCCAGGTTGGATGAGGCTTAGAGCAACCTGGTCTAGTGGAAGGTGTCCCTGCTGACAGCAGGGGGGTTGGGACTGGATGAGCTTTAAGGTCCCTTCCAACCCAAACCATTTGATGGTTCTATACCTCCCATGAGAGGCTGTGCTTGATTTGGCTCTCCTTCCAGAGCAAAGCATTTAAGGCTCTGTTCATGCAACATGGTCTGCAACTACCCCAGGCAGCTTTGCAGTGAGCATGGCTGGGTTTAGCTGAAGTCATCAGTATGAGGGTTTTACTCTGATTTTGTATAGCTTCTGTGCCCACTGCTTGCGTGAGTATCTTGACTGACCACAGTACAGTACTCTGCCCAGAAAGCTGTTTGTGTGTGCTGAGAGTCTGTCTATGTTCCTACCAGCTGTCTCCTTCCAGGCTGTCACAAGTGATTGTTCTTGGCAGCATTTTGGAGATGTCAGGTGGTGACATTATTACTGATCACGTGAAAGCAGCAGATTAATAATAAAGGAGTTGTCCTAGAAAGGCCTTCCTGCCTCGACAGTCAGCTGTGACTGCAAAAGCAACACAGAAAATTAATCTTCCTCGAAGAAAGCATTTGGCAGAGACTTTTTTGTAGAATGCTATCATAGAATAGTTTGAGTTGGAAGGGACCTTAAAGCTCATCCAGTTCCAACCCCCCTGCCATCAGCAGGGACACCTTCCACTAGACCAGGTTGCTCAAAGCCTCATCCAACCTGGCCTTGAACACTTCCAGGGAGGAGCATCCACAGCTTCTCTGGGCAACCTGGGCTGGTGTCTCATCACCCTCACTGCAAAGAATTTCTTCCCAATATCTCATCTCATTCACCTCTCTTCCAGTTTAAAGCCATTTCCCCTTGTTCTGTCACTCCCTGCCCTTGGCCAAAGTTCCCTCCCCAGCCTGGAGGGGAGGTACTGGAGCCCCTTCAGGTACTTGAAGGCTGCCAGAAGGTCTCCCTGGAGCCTTCTCTTCTCCAGGCTGAACAGCCTCAACTCTCTCAGCCTGTCCTCACAGCAGAGCTGCTCCAGCCCTTGCATCATTCTCGTGGCCTCCTCTGGGCTGGCTCCAGTAGCTCCATGTCCTTGTGCTGTTGGTGCTCCCAGAGCTGGAGGCAGCACTGCAGGTGGGGTCTCATGAGAGCGGAGTAGAGGGGGAGGATCACCTCCCTGCTGGCCATGCTTCTTTAATGCCTCTTCTTCCTCTTCTGGCAAGATAAGGTAGTCATAGACTCCCCCATCCCTAATTCTGTACTTATTTACACATCTCTGCTTCCTACACTATGCAGCCATGGGTGCCCAAGGCCCAGTGCTGCCACATGGGTGTGAAGTGGATGGGAGCAGAAGATAAGCTATGGGGTACCTGGTGGACGAGACACTTCAGTCTGCCCCTACTGCCATTCTCCCCTGCGAGCAGAGGGAGGAAAAGAAACTTACTGAAAAATAAAATTTTGCTCAACACTGTGTCCACAGTGCATGTTCCAGAGCAGGTGGGTGTCATCATGCTCCATAGTGCTTTCCTTTCCTTCATGGGCATGTTGTGCTGGAAGGTTCTAGATCTGTGCTCTCTACAGCCAGCGCTTGCCTTGTGGGAGCCTTTGCTCAGTGCTTGGGCAGGAGAGGTCTTGGCATACTGCATCTCCCTGAAGTCATGCAGAGAGTGGGCTCACCACTGGAAACCAGTTAGTGCCAGCAGATGGTTCATCACAACGTACCTGGCACTTATCAGGTGCTCCTGGGTGTTCAGACCCTACAGTGCTGGGTACTGTATAAAATGACAGCTTAGACTATCCTGAAGCGTAACGATGCTCTGATACTGTCTAGGTGTTATTGTCCTCAGGGTTTGGTGTGGGAAGGGAAAGGATGGAGAAAATTAGAACTCCAGGTTTTGTCCTGCAACCTCCTTTTTAGTTTCTACTTTGTTTTTTTATTAGGTTTTTTTTCCTCCCCCCATTTGAATTCAGTTTATGACTGTGAATGACTCTCACCTTCTCATGAGACACTTGCAGCTCAGGGCACAGCAAGCTATTTCTCTTGTGTGCTCAACCTGATAAATTATAATTTTACTCTTCTGAAGAGTAAAAAGCATTTGTAAATGTTAATGGAAAATAGCTAAAGACAGAAACATCCCACATCAGTGGAGGCTTCTTCCTCTGGAAACAGAGATATCAATCTAACTCTGTTGCCTTCAGCAAGGTTATGACAAGAGTGGCTTCAGCTCCAGCTTGTTGCATGTCATTATACCAAAACACCCTTTCTTCATTGCCACCACAGCCTGGTTGTGGCATGTTCCTCACATGGTGTTTGCTCCAAGCCCTGTGTGGAGTGCTTTGCTGGTGCTGCTCACCTACGGTGTGAGTGCCAACACTGTGAGTAACGTGGATTTCCTCCTGCTTGGGTGGAGCGTGTGGTTCTGCAGCTGCACGAAGCCTGGAGAGAAGCACCAAGTCTGACAGAAGCCACCTATGAAGGCACTATGGGTTGCCAGGAGGAAGAGCTGGTCCTGTGATCCCCATTTGTGCAGCACAGGACCAGCTGGAGGGGTCAAAGTCCCTCTTTGCAGTTGGTTTGTGAAAACATTGCTGCTGTCCCAGGCTGAGGGTTTTACTCATGGGAGGCTGGCTGTTGTCCAGCTGCTTCAGACACTGCTGGTTGTGGGTTCATGCTGGGGCAGGGAAATGCTTCACAAAGGAGGTGTGAGGTGGTCTCATTTCTCTCAGCTGAGCTACAAAAGTCGTCATGGATATGTATGTTTTTGTCTTAAAAACATTATTTTTTTTTGAAGCAAGTGTAGGGAGCTTTTGCTGCCCTAAAATGGCAAATCCTGTCCTCCAGACGTCACCAGTGTTGCTCATGAATCAGTCCTGAACCCCATGGTAAAGCCCAACCACGGTCTTTTCTGGTGATAAAGCTCTTTCTATTAATAAAGATGGCAACCCAAAAAACCTGTACTAAAAATCTGTTATTTTGTCTCAGACTTATTTTCTTGGTGCTCTCCTATAACTTCTCCAAACCTGAAAATTTGAATGCCTGTTACAAGCTTGTCAAGCCCATCAAAGCTAAAATCTTTGACATGTGAACTGGGAATCTCGTTTTTCTGAGGATTCCTGCTGCTTGCATCTTTCTTAGGTTGTATTGTTGTCACAGCAGGGAGGTGTTAAGTGTCTTTTCCCCCCCCCCCCGTTTCAATGAAGGAAAAGCAGAGCCTACTTTAGAAGATACAGTGCTTATTTTGTCTGTCAAAGAGTGGCAGATCTTGGATTTCTTCAGTCTTGGAGATGAGTCTTTAACTCTACCCTGGAGTTAACTGTTTATGACTTGAACTGAGGTAGAAAATACAAACATCTGTGGGGACTATAAATATTTCAGTGCTGAAGTCTCCTGGTGTTACAGGGAGAGGACACAGGGTGCCATCCCTCCTTGTGGTGGGAGGTCCATGTGGCATGTCATGAGCAAAAGCTAGGATGCAGTGTGTGCAAACAGGGTAACAATATCATCTTATATGTAACATATGAAGATGTATAGAGCAAGGATGGCTCACAGCAGAAACTGCTCTGTGTGCTGTGTACCTGCCTGCTCCAGCAAGCAAAAGGTATTTGTGACCACTCTCAGATGTTCAGAGTTGCTCCTACAGCTGGGCTCTGGGTCAGTGCCTGGATAGATTCATGTTTGTGGCCAAGAAAACTTTATACTTGGTTTTTTTTTTTTTTGGTTGGAGACTGGTGCCTCAATCAGAAGGCAGTAGCATTTCATCATGTGTTTTTTTTATAAGATGAACCTTGGCCAAATTGAAGAGTATATGCCAGCATGATAAGCAAAGTAGCTCACAATGAGCTGCAGATGCACATGAAAATCCCAAATCCTTCTGCATCTGCTGGGCTTTACACTTCCAGTCCTTGCTACTTCCAGTCTCTTCTATTTCTTTTTTTCAAAGCTGCTGCTGAGGCCTCTGGAAGGCCAAAAAAAAGTGCCAATTTAGGAGGTAAAAAGTGGCTCTAGTGAAGCACAGACCTCCTGCATGAGGTTTGGCTGTGTGATGCTTACTTCTATTTTCCATCTTAGGAGACTACCAAGTGTTCTTTGCAGCCTGCCCACTGCTGCCGGGCTCCTGTTGTGCCTCTTGCTTCTGAAACCCAGCATTTTTGAAGTCTGTGATTTTTGGATTTTTTTTAGAAGTGTAGCTTCCTCTTTGTGACCACCAAGTGGTGCTCTGCACTGCACCTTGCAGCAAGGCAAGCTGGTGGCATTTTGGGATGGGGGGTTAAAAAGCTTTAAAAAGCTGTTTTCAGAAATAATAATGAGCTAGAGAGGAGGAAGAAACAAGTTAAGAGCCCTTTCTTTTCCCCTGGCAGCGGCTGTGCTACGAGACATTACATTATTCACATCTTCATGCTGTGGCTGCGTGATGATTGATGTAATTTAGTGATGATCAGATGGGATAAGTAGTCTTGGCACTTTCAATTTGGGTATTCAGCTTGGCTGCCTGCTAGACATTGGAGGTACAGAGGAGGCTATCTGCTGCTTTAAAACTAGATCCTGGTAGGTGTCTCTGATTTGACCTGCTAAAATCACAAGAAGCTTCTAAAAACCTTGTCCCAGACTAGTTTTTCAGAGATAAAAATCTAATTCTTGTTTTCTCTTGGCATCTCTCTATGGAAAACCTGTTCATGTTCCGCCTCTCTGGTGTGCTAGCTCTTTAGTGTCTTTGATATCAAACTTTGTAAATGTTTATAGCTGTGTTGCTCTCAGCAGAGGCAAAAGACCTACATTAACTTGTCTTTGCAGGTTTCCTGCAAGCACTCTCCAGGTGCCATTCTCTGGTTTACAGAAGCTGTGTATTTTGTATAAAAATATGCAGTTTGATAGAGAATATTCTTATGTTGATTTGAAATGATGGGCACATTATAAGACAGAAACTGCCTATAAAATATAATGGGAATTTAAGAGGCTAACTGTATCCCTGTGAGCTCCATTAGATGCTCTACATGGTGTAATCATTCACAGGAGTGATCCTTCCTTTCCAGGTCCTGAAAGCCATGCTATAGCAGGATGATGCAGCTAAATTCAAACAGCAGTCTATTTGTATGAAATGCAGGGCTAGAATTGAAAGGTGGCAAACAGGCTTGTCTTGTCTGCTGAGCTGGAAAAAAGAACATGCAGTGTTTTAAAGCAAATCCTTGAATTAGAAGGAAAGGAGATGCCATGTAACAGCACAGTGAATGCCGTGGTTTTATAATGTGCACTGATTTCTCTAGGTGTTCCAGTCTGTGAAAGAGAGGCCAAAGGAAGGAGGGCAGCTCCCCCCATTAATTTTAGTGATAGGACAAGGGATAATGGTTTTAAACTGAAGGAGGGGAGATTTAGACTAGATATAAGGAAGAAATTTGTTTTGATGAGAGTGGTGAAACACTGGCCCAGGTTGCCCAGAGAGGTGGTAGAAGCCCCATCCCTGGAAACACTCAAGGTTGGGATGGATGGGGCTCTGAGCAGCCTGATCTAGTTGAAGATGTCCTTGCTCACTGCAGGGAGGTGGGACTAGATGGCCTGGAAAGGTCCCTTCCAACCCAAACCATTCCATGATTCTAGTTCAAGTCAGATAGCCACCAACCAAAGAGCTTCCCCAGAGTTCCCCGGTTTGTCTGTCGGGTGTTTTGTGGAACAGCTGTGCTGGAGGGCCATTGCATCCCACAGCAGAAAGGAGAAGAGTGAAGCATCTCCTGCTTTACTTGCATCAGGCAGGATCTGTGCAGCCCCTCAATTGTCCTACCTCAGCTGCTCCATCTTATTGCAGCATCTGTGACCTATACAAGGTACAACTCCAACAGAAATAAAGGGATATTTAGATAACAAATGTTGATTTTGCTGGATCGTTCGTTTTTAAAATGGTCTTAGACCCTCAGCTAAAGCAGCTGCTCAGATGCAGGATGATGAGCTCTCCCTGTGTGAGTACATCAGGAGGAATTTTTTCTGTAGGGCTGAGCAGAACTTAATGTAAATTAGATAAATTGCATAAATCCTATGTTTTAGTTTTCAGCTTTGAAAAACTAACCATCAGAAATTCAAAATATGTCATTATTCCAGATAGTATCTTTTGATGGTGGGTAGCTCCATTAGCAGCTGTTAAAGAGCTCAGCTACAAATTCTGTCTTGGTAAGTCCTTGAGGTTTTAATAACTAAAAGCTGGGAAGAAGGACTGTGGGAAGACTGGCTCTGTGTGTGCCCTGCTTTGGTCTTTCTTCAGCATCTGTGGCGAGTTGTGGTCAGAAATAGGATGTGGGCAGAAAGCACCTTTGGTTTGATCCAGTGTGTTTGTTCTTATGTTGCCATTTTAGATTCTAGCAATGAAATATGGCTTAAATATTTATCTCTCCATATGGTAACAGTGCAGTTGGCTTTGGAATAAGATGGGTATCTCCTCTAGTGGAGAATCCACAGGGATTCCCTTAGTGTCACATTTATCTGCTCTCACGTGGCTGTGCTGCTTTCTTTCCAATACTGAGTTAAGTCTTCCTTGGTCATACCTTTGTCTGGTGTAAATTTGTTGTGACAGGAGTGACGGTGCAAACCTGCTGAGGATCAGTGCTGTCACCACACCCACCCAAGAGCCAGCACACATCAAAGCCAGATGCTTTTTCTGGAGGAGAGGCCGTACCGGTCTAACTGGGCTGGAAAGCAGTGTCCTTTGCAGAGCTGTGAAAGTTCTAATACAAGTTAAAAATAGAACTTACTTATTGCTGCCTCCAAGATTGGAAATCAGGGAAATAGTTCTCACTTGAGCTGAAATCAGTTGAGCAGAGAGCACTGTGGTTACGGACGCTCAGGTATTTGTGCACGTGCTTGTTGGTACTCTGCTATTGGAAAGCAAAATAACAGTATTTCCTACTAATGCATTTGATAGTCCAAGGCAACATCTCATGGTTACTTAGCAACTTCAGAGGGTGATGAGCTCTTCTAAACAAACCCCTTTGGGTGTCTTTCCTGTTAGGCAACAGGCACAGGTTCATTCAGCTGGTCTGCCTTTGGAGGAGGGCTATCAGCTGGCTGTCATGGTGCTCACCTGTAGAGATGTACAAACCTTCTGTCTTGTGGGATCTTTCCTGATGTTGCTTTTGTGTCTCCCTGGCCAGAGGGTGAGGAAGAGGAAGAGGATGAAGAGGAGGAGGAAGAAGAGGAGGAAGAGGAAGATGAGGAGGACAAAGACATAGATTCGATGGATGAAAGCATGGAGGGTGACACGGAGCTGCCAGGTTTCACGCTTCCAGGCGAGACCTCCCAGGAGCCCTTAGCTGGCCTGGAAAACCCTGTGGCCCAGCTGGCTGGGGTGTCCTACCAGGTTCCTGACACTATTGAATGGGAGCAGCAGAACCAGGGTCTGGGTAAGAGAAAAAACACCTTCTTCCTTTAACTTTACAGAGGATGTCTCCTGCTCTTCCGTTTGTATGGGACAGCTCCTCAGACTGGGAAGTCTCACAGGTTGGCTCTCAAGCTAAACACACTCCTGAGTTCATTTCTGAGGAAACCCCATCTACCAGTGATGACTGGTTGAACTGGGATGGGTCCCAGGCAGTGTGACGTGAGTTTTCATTTTGGAAACCGCTGCTCTGAATAATCCAGACCTGCTCCTTCATTCCCAGAGTTTAGTGTTGTGTTGCTCCAAGGGTGCATAAATAAATAACTTCTCAGGTGAGATTCCTGGGGAAATTTCAGTTCCCTTTGTCTGAGATAGGTTTGTGCAGGGATATACGTCCTGTGAGGACAAAACGAGTTGGGTAGTAGCTGATCAGCCTGTTTACTACTTCAGCAGCATTTTTATAAGTGCCACCTTTCTGGCATTTCTAAGGGGTATGTGGTCCAGGCATGAGACCCTATGCTGGCAGTGTTACACAAGACAAACCTGCAAAACCTCTATAAAGCTTTATACATTTTATTCCCACAGTACATATAGGTCTCGTGGTTAATGACTGGACTAATTTATTCCACCTAGGAGTAGCTTATCAATGTTTATATGTGTGATGTCCATCTGATGCAAGTCAAAGCTGGTGTGGGACAAGGTAGAGTTTAGAAGGGAACTTGCCCAGCTTGGCTAAGGGCACTGCATGCTTAATTTCCAAGCCAAGCCACATCAAAAGTAGTGGGTATCTTTCAGGTGAATTGGTGGGAGCTGAACCACATCTACTCAGAAGGTCTTTGTGTCTGACTATTAGGGAACTAGCTATTTTGAGAAGCTCATCAAATAAAGAAACCCCAAAACTCTTCTATGTGTTGTGTTGTATCAACTACTACTTCTCCTGGATGTTTAATTTTGACTTAACCTGGTGGTTCTCCCCCTGTAGTGCTGTTCCCAGCCTGCTTTAGTGTTGTTAGCTTCCTTTGAATTGAATCAAAGAGCTTGTTTCAAGAACTCGGTGGGAGGGTTGCTCTTTGAGGGCAAATTGAGTTTGCATCAGGTCTGATATCTCCCTGTCTCACTAACTCTTGCTTGAAAAGCATCGTATTGGATGGTTGCCATGTCAGATCTGTTTCATATGTCATGTTATCCCATCAGACTGGACAGGAGCTGTGTGAGGGGAATAATTCTAAGTCTTTAAGGCTTTCTGGTTGGCTTTGAGCCAGATTAAAGAGGTACATGATAGTGTTCAGAGCAAAGTTTGTAAGAAACATAGGGTTATGATGGGAGTTCTTACATATTTCCTTGGTGCAGGATCTTTGTGGTGCCTGGAGGGAAAATGCGAGAGGAGCAGCGTATTTTCTCCACTCAGAGGTGCAATGGGCAGGCTTGGTCAGCTCTGTCTGACTGCTAGCACTAGTGAGAAGGTAGCATTAAGCTATTGACCATCTAAAGCTATTAAGTTCTTGACTATCTAAAGCTATATACCTGGTTCAGAACCATAAGTACCAGGATGGATGGCTTTGGCAGAGCTTTGCCTCTGAATCAGTGAAACCTGGTGAAGGTGCCGGTGCTTTGTAAAGTGTTTTAGAGGGGCAGCATTTTGCAAACTCCGAGGTGTGTCCCCACACACCAGGCATCACGTTGTGCAGCGTGGAGAAAGATGGCACTGATACCTCTTCAGGGATCTCGGTTTATTTAACCATCCCAGCCAGGGTGGTTGATGCAGTGTCATCCGATGTGGGTCTCCAGAGGTCTCTGAGTGAGCCCTGTTCCCAGAGCAGGGTGAAAAGCAATGGTTAGTCTGTCTGGAAGGGTCCCTGGAGTCTGCTGAAGATGCTGTTGTAGATGACATAAGCTGTTGCCATGATCTTTGGGGCTACAGGGGAGGTTGTTCTGCATAAGGCATCAGGTGCATCTCTGTTCATAGCTGATGTAGGTCTGAACTGGAATCATGGCTGCATTTCCATCCCTGCCATCTTCTCTGCTGGAGGAAGAGGCTCCAGGTAGGAGATGCCTATCAGATGCATTGGTAAATGAGGCAGGTTAGAAAGCAGTGACCAGAGGCTGTAAGAATTGTGTACAGATAATAAGCAGGCTTGGGCTATGAAACAATATATAACTTATAACACTCCTTGTGTAGTAGCACCTGTTATGAGGTCCCCTTGTCCTTGGCAGAGCCATGCTGGAGGATGCACTTTGCAGTATCTCTTCCAGAGATCTGCTTCTGAACTTAAGTCCCCAGTTCACTTTCTGATGTTTTATATTGCATCATCCTGCAGCCTTCACCCTTCATCACCTTCTCTCTTTCTTAGAACTTGGAAAGGCCACCTTTCCAAAAATTTCAGACATGGAATAAATTGACTGTGTGGCAAAAAGAAGGTTTTTTTCTCCTTAACTTATGTTTTATTGACTCTCATGCAAACTGGGGGAGCCCTTGTGACTTCTGGCAAGGTAGGTCAGCTGTAGAGTGCCAAGTCTGAGCACTTGAAGGACTGAGAGGGTGTGAGTTTCTGTGTTCTCTGGAAGTGCCTGACTGGATTACATGTCACCAGATCCAAATGGTTTAGATTGCCTTTTATTTTTAAGCTGTTGCAATCTGTGCAAGCAGCTGTGAGAGAGAGGATGAGGCTGTGGCTGAGCTGAGTTCATCTTCAGGAGTGAGATGGGACTTCTGTGCAGTGGTGTTGTAGGTGAGAAAAGAGAGGACACGGTGGGATCAGTCTCTGCTTGTGACTCTTCCTTTTTATTCCACTAGGTAAACACTTAACATAAAGAGCCATTTATTCTTTTTCTGTCTAGATGACCTTAATGGCTCTTTGATATTGCTTCCTTCCCCATCTAGAATGTGCTGCTACCCACAGTGCTTCTGAGAGGAAGGGAAGTTATCCATGTTTTAGAGGCACAAAGAAAATGATGGACTTGCATGAGCTCACACCAAAAATCTGAGGCCAAGCAAGGAGTTGAACCCAGGTGTTTGAAGGCCTCATTTGCTGGGATTACATGGGGAGTGGGAGATGCTGTTGCCTCATTGTAGTGATGCTGGGCTCCTTTTCCCTGAGATGCTGCTGCACTAGGGTAGTGCTTCCCCTCTTCCCACTTTGTGCCAGGTGGGTGTTTCTGCCCTGGTTCCCTGGCCCTGGGTGTGTGGGCACATACTGGGTTGCTGCTGTGTCCATACCTGTGTCTATACCTGGTCCTAGTTAGGTGTTTCTCTATGGGGTGTGTTTGGGAGAACAGGAAGGGTGGAAAAAATTTATATGTCATGTCAGTTGGAGGTGGATTGATAAGAACAGAAGAAATTCCCCACACCTGGCAGGAGGCCAGAAGAGCTGCCCACATTGTTCTGTTGGAGCACCTGGAGAGACCAGACTCACTCTGAAGGGCTCGTTAAGCTTTATATCTGCTGGACGTGTGCATGGACTATTTCTCTTTGAAACCTTTTTTCTCTGAGTGCTTTTCATCTGAAGCTACCTCTTTGAAATCCATTTCCTTTAAGTCCTTTTCTTCTAAAGTTAAAATTAACTTGACTTTAATTTTAAGACGGCTTCCTAACCGCTGGGCATCCCCAGCCACAGTGTCCCTGCAGGAGGGATCTGCAGTTATGATTGCAGCTGGGTCAGGGGCACTGTGCTCCTGCCTGCCTCAGCCCATGGTGTGTGTCTTTGTGCATTCCAGGGAAGAGCCCTACACTTCCCTTTGCCAAATAGTGCTCAGATGTGAAGAACTTCCCATCTTGTGTGAGTGAAATATGGTTTAGAGAGGGAAGTTGTTCTGCTTGACATGGGATATGGCACAGGAAAAGAAGACTTGAAGAAAGATAATGGTACCCAACAAACTACAAGATGAGGGTACACCATCTAGGCACCAAACTTCTACAGTTGGCATTTTCCATCTTTAAAATATTTTGCACGTAAGTCCTTCTCCTGGGAATGCATCTGTCCTCTGGCCTTCAGAATTTTGACATTTAATGCTAAAATTTATAGTACAGAAGAGCCCAGAAGTATTGGAGTAGCTATTCTCAGGTCAGTTATTACTGCTTTTGCTTGGTCTGATGGCTGACACATTGCAAATCCCTAGAGAACCAAGGAACTTGATCCACAAACAGCTTGGCAGAGCACGGCGCAGTTTAAATTTTTGTAGTGGTCAATGAGAAAGTGCTGGAGAAACAGAATCATTAAAAATGTCAATTCTGGGAAGTCAGATGGTCCTACATTAACTCCAGCTGAGCAGAAGCAATTTATATGTGCCAGTAATGAGGTTGTCAGGTTTACAGTCCATCAGCTGACTCTCTAACCAGCAATATTTAGACAAAAAGTAAAGCAGATGATGGTTTCATCCCTACCTTTATAAAACAGAATTTAATCCTCCAAAAGTGGTTCTGATGGCCTGCAGCTCTGGAGAAGGAAGGTGTGAACATGCTTTGGGATCTCTTTTGGTATCCTGTTCAAATGCTTTATCTTCAGAGGCTGCCAGTGAAGAACACAGCAGACCTCTCTGCATTGTGTGTGAGATGACTTTGACCTTGGTCTAGTTGTTTCTTGATTTGTATGTAGGTGGTGTGTGGTAGGTGAACACTGACTGTTTGGAGAGCATCAGAGGGGCAGGAAGCTTGGGCTTTCTGGGGATTAATAAAAAGACATAAGTTTTCCCTGCTACCTCTTGTGATTAAGAGTTTACTTGCTTCCAGGAGAACTGCAGTTGGTTTAGATGGGTTCAAACCTAGTGAACAGTTTCTGGGTCCTTTAGTTATTCCTTATGAATGTTAAAGTAGATGGTCTTTGTTGTAGGCCTCCATGGAGGTTAAGGCTCTCTCCTTCTGTGTTGGTGATGGCTACTGTGACTGTGCTCTTCTCCCACTTCTTAAGAGTGTTTATTCTCCCAGTGTTTGTGAGAATCCTTATTTTACAAACCATGAGCCAAGACATAGTGACTTAGCTTGAACTGGTGTGGGAACCTTGTGGTAGAGCATGAAAATGTCCCCAGGCTCCCAAGCTATTTGTTAATGCCATAGTGCTTGCCTATCATCCACGTCCCAACTCCCACTATCCATTAGTAAGGTAGCAGCAGGAGGTCTAGGTTCATTTACTAAGCCTTTAATTTTGCTGCTTTGGAGCGTGCAGTTGGTTGCTTTGCACATTCAAAACATATGGAGTTGTTTGGAGTGACTGATGTTTTCAATTTGAGGCACATAGGGTCGTGAGGTTTTGAATATATGGCTCAAATTGTCTAAGCAGAGGTTGTTATGGTGGACTTTGGTTCTCTAAGATGTTGACTGAAACCACCACTTGCTTATCCTAGGCCATGACTAGTATGAGATAACAGCAGTAAATGGAGGAGAGTGATTTGAGCCATAAACCTTAACAGAGGAAACTCCATGGTTATGCTCAAAACCCTGTTTTATGGGCAAAGAGGAGGCACAGCTCATATATTTATAAAACCAAGAATTTATTGCTAATATAATTGGAATTTTAAGAATATAATCATTATTAGTCCAGATCTAATTAGTAAAAGAAAAGAAATAATGATGCAGTTAGGATTGCTGTGCACACGCTTATAGTTTCTGTGCTTTATCCTGATGTTAAGCCTGTCCTTCCTTTGATTCTGTGGGTCCTAAGGTAGGTGGTTTCACTCAGGGATTTGTGGTGAGTTTATTAGGGTGGATCATCAACATCTGGAGTCCTTTGCCAGGAGGAATATGATGTTCATGTTGATGGTTTCTTCTTTCTCACTTTATGGTCCACTCAAAGTCATTTTTGTGTGTTTGCTAGCAGGCTTTTGCACATTGCTCTTTTTTCATTGATCTGCTGTTCCATATTACATCTGAATTTCCTGAATTTATATGGTGGCTTTTATGTATGTTAGATACTATTTTTTATTCTCTTATTTGCCCTAAACCCATTTTTGTCCAGGTGTGCATTTCTTTAACTGACCATTGGTGCATTGTTTCTGTCCACCTGTTTATGGCAGTGGCAATACCATATTATGATTATGCTGTAGCTTGTAAGAAGTCACTTGAATTGCCTGGTTCCACAGCATTCATTGGAGGTTTCCATCTACCCACAGAGGTATTGTACACAGTGGGGTTTGGACCATCCCTGTAAATTGGAATTAACAATTAAAAAAAAAAAAAGGCAGTTTAGAAAGAAGTTACAAGGTGTGAAAGTGTAATTCTCAACGTGTAGTTTCCAAGACACATCCCATGTCTGCATTTCATGTGTTTTTGTGTGTAGGATCTTAGTTCATACAGTAATGGAAGGTCATATAAAACTTTCACTTAGGTAATAAGGCACTTGGGCACTTGCATAAAAACCACACTTTTGGAATGTGATTATTTTTTTTTCTTTTAATGGAAAAAAATATTTGCAGCTCTGAGTAGTTACTTACAGATAAAATAACTCTAGCTCTATTGCAGATCTGTGGTCAGAAATTATACTGCATACACCATATAACATATGCTGCTGGTTAATGTTGGTAAGGCAGAGTAGCAGGGGCAGAGTAGTGGAAGATGATGAATATTTGAAATGTCATTTTTACAAGAAGCTCAGATTAATGCTTTTATGGGCAAAAATAACCAGCATTAGGAAGACAGAAGCTGAGACTCAGAAGTTACTGGTATGTTCTTTAATTGCTGCCCAAAATAGATCTATTTTAAGTACTCTTACAGCTCGTGTGACTGGAACATCAGAGTACCTTTTAATCTTTAATGCATTTATCTTCTTAATTATCCAGGAAGGGCTATCTGTGTTTTACAGGTGGCAAACAAAAAAACAGAGGGGACAAGTGACCCCACTGGTTTCATGAGGGAGCCCCTAGCAGAGTAGGGATTTAAATGGGGGGAATTAAATTAATGCTTGGGCATTTCCTTCGTCTTGCTGGGGGAAGGATGTGGGCACCTGCATTTCTCCCTGGAAAAGGTGCAAAGGATCACACAAAAAAGTCACCATCCCAACAGAAGGGACTGAGTCCATAGAAATCCCAAGTGAGGGATGCTGGCAGGAGCCAGGATCAGGAGTGGAGCCAGCAAATTTTTCTTCCTGAGGTGTTCAAAGTGCAGCTTCCTGCACAGTCCTGCCCTCTGTGGCATTGCCCTGGATATGCTTATGGGAATTTTGTTGCACAAAGCATTGGTCATGCGAGGTCTATGTTCCAGATGGCTGCAGGCTGAAATGAGCAGTCTTGGAAATATAGATGATTATTTTTCCTGTCTTTCTGGGTGCTCCAAATAATTTATACAGCTCCATATGTTCCTTGCTTGCTCCTCTTCCCTCTCCCAAGCAGTAATAAAGCTCCCATCATCAATCTGTGCCTAAATCAAGTTTCTGTTCCTCATGAGGGATGTGCCCTCTCTTTGGAATGACTTCTTTTGTAACTGTTTTAAGAGATTGTTCATGGTTGTGTCTTAATCCTGGAGCAGCCTCATATTTATTTGGGTTTACCTTGTCAAGGGAAATTTTTGCATCCACATACTTGTAAACAATGATGATCCTCTCTGCCAGCTCGGCGTGACATACGCTGTTGTAACGACAGAGCAGCTCCCAGGAGGGAGCAATTCACATCAGAGGTGGCTTTTTCTTTTTGTCACATTTTATCCCAAGGTTGTTTTGGGGACTGTGTCTCTTTCTCCTCTTCAACGTGGCTTCTTTCTTCAACCTGACTTACTCCTACTTCTGCTCTGAAGCCAGCTGAGATAACGAGCCTTGCAGATGAGTCCTGCAGTGTGGTGCTCAGTGGCGTGGTGAGAAGCAGCCCTATGCCTCGTGCTGGGACCTTGTACAGTGGGACCTTCCAAGAGACACAGAGCTTGGGCAAGTCAGAGCCCCGTGGTCATAGAATCACAGAATGGTTTGGGTTGGAAGGGACCTTAAAGCTCATCCACTTCCAACCCCCCTGCCAGCAGCAGGGACACCTTCCACTAGACCAGGTTGCTCAAAGCCTCATCCAGCCTGGCCTTCAACACTTCCAGGGAGGAGCAGCCACAGCTTCTCTGGGAAACCTGGGCCTGTGTCTCACCACCCTCACAGGAAATAATTTCTTCCTCACATCTCAGTCTCCTCTCTTCCAGTTTAAAGCCATTTCCCCTTGTTCTGTCACTCCCTGCCCTTGTCCAAAGTCCCTCCCCACCTTCCTGTAGCCCCTTCAGGTACTGGAAGGCTGCTATAAGGTCTCCCCGAAGCCTTCTGTTTTCCAGGCTGACCAGGTCCTGACCTACCACCCTGCTCTTCCCTTTTTCCGTCCAGCCCAAAACCACAAACGTGGTTTTAAATGGGAGAAGCTCACAGTGTGTCTGTTCTGCTGTGAATGAGGGGTTTCCAGCCATGGAGCCTGAATCACTCATGGGTTTGAGCTATGTCCTTCCTCTTGGAAGCACAACTCTTGTCCTTGAAGTAGAAATCAAGACCAAGAGAAGGGAATAGAGATGAGTAAAGCAGAAGCTTGGAGGGTGTTTTGGTGATTCCCAGCTCTGAAAGCAAGCAGCTGTCAGAAATAGCTGAAATAAAGCTGTTGCTCGTAATAAAACATGTGTGCTTGCAATTTATCATAAGGAAGGAGAAGACAGCAGGGACCTTTCTGCACGGAAACCTCCAGCAGAAAACTTGGGCTGATATTTTAGCCTGATGTTTTTGGTGAGAAACAGCAGCACTATAACATCCTCAGATGCATTACTTTGAAATAGCAGCTCCTCCACGAGGTTTGTGCATCTAGTAAAACCTGTCAGAGGAAGACTGGCTAAGCCTATTTGTTACCAGCCCTTAAGTGCTGCCTTCAGGAGCTGGGGGTGGATTTAGAGGTGTTTGCTTGGGTTTGGATCTGCCTTCCCTCTCCCTGCCCATGAAGAAGATGGGATCCCATCAGACAAGTTGTTAAACTGGAGTTACTGGCTATTACTGAGGGGAATGAAGAAGTCCTGTCCATCCACAGCATGTCTGCCTCGCATGGGGCAGGGGAGCTTTCAGTGATGTCTGTGTGTGGAGAGCATTAGGTGAGCTTTGCTGAAGAGAACTCAAGTCTGGGCCACCAGTTGCCTACAATTTTCCTGGCAGACTATAGCTGAGCAAATTCTCCCCTCTTGGCTTGCTGGGGAGCAGGGAAAGCAGCCTGCAGCAGCACCACGCTCCCAGGCTTTCCCAGCACAGGAGGACCCCTTCTAACAGGCATTCTGCCTGCATTTCCAGTTGCTCTTGTTGGCCCAAGAAAGTAAAGCTGGAAAACTCAAGCACATGGCTGAGCAGTTTTGACCTTCTCCTGCTGCCTGGTTCTATCCATCCATTTCCTACAGCCTTTAGAGTTAGGATGTGCCTACCTTGGAGCATGGCTTGGCATTTGCTGCTTCAAGTGATTTATGTTGGTTTTCTCGCCTGGATTAGAGGCTGAGGTCCATTAGCCTGCGCAGAGCTCCGTGCTGCGAAGGCTGGACCACATCTGCTAACCTGGGTTTCTGCACAGCGTGGTGGGGCAAGCATCCTTCTAGATGTCACCTGCCTTGGCTCTGTCTGTCCCTCCTTGTCTGTCAGCCCCACTGGAATGTAAATCGTAGCACCTTTGCTTTCTTTTTAATCTGCGGTAATCTATTTTTTTCCTCGTGTCTGCAGTTTCAGTGCGTGTGTGTATCACATCTCAATGTGCTTTGCCCCTTCAATCCTTCAGTTTATTATGTGTCAGAAAACTTGGCTCCATTTAGACAGAGGAGATGGTTTTCAGCCCTCTCTCCCTTTGGATTTTAGTAATCACTTAACTTGATTGAAGAACACAGGCAGGGCAGCAGCTTTCACCGGGTGAGAGTTAGTAATTTTTCCTTTATGTGCTAGTCTGGGTGGCCTTTGCCTTGTAAAAAGAGACTTGTTCTTATGTTGGATAAATCACATTTATTTTCTAATAGTGATGTATACTACAGTGCAAAAGATCTGTCTGTTTTCATGGCATTTCAACCCTCAAAAAGAAAATGGAGAGAAGGAATGAGAAGGTTCATCGGCCTTGAATTGCCTCTGTCCTTCTGGGGATTTGCGTCAGAGGCTGATCTTTTGGTTAAAATGTTGGCTCCATTGCAGAGCCAGTAAGAGAAAAATAGAGGAAAAAAGCAATGAGTAGCAGGGTGGGAGAGGGTAATTTATTGAGAGGGTAGTTTTAAAATATTCCTTTCTAATGAGAATTTAGATATACTTTCTCTCTACTTGGGCAGTGCAAACCACAAATGATTGATGTTAAACCTGCCTCTGGTGTTTGCTCAAATTAAGACCAGCTGAGGATCAAAGGAGATCCAGGTTCCTTCCTGGAAGGGTGCTCTCTCTCTATATATAAGTCCTTCTTTGCCTGAGAGTGAGTTAGGAACATATATTGGAAATAAGTAAATTGCTCAGATTTTGAGTGACAATAAAATAATTACCTCAGACCTCCAGCAATTATTGTTTTTCAAAAATGCTGGGTATCAGCATTAATCACAGCAAGGGGTCGATACAGTGAGAATTATTAGAGGCTTTTGCTTGCTTTTTTTTTTTTCCCCTTGTTTTTAAATAACTCAGTAATCAAAGCCTCATCCAAGCCAGGGATGAGGTATTTGCAAGGTCTGGTTTTGCAGCAGCGGGTGCTCAGCCCTCTGCTTGTTTTTAGCAAGGGGCTGGGTGCAATCACTGGGGCTGAGCTCTGTCCTCCTGGGCACCTGTCCTGCAGCCACAATGTGTGTCCCCAAGGGACCCCCAATGTTGTTTAGCAGTGTCACTTGCTGTGCTCCTGTCGCTGTCCCTGTAAGCTGGACGTGCTGTTGCACCCATCATACCAGCTTATGGATGCCCATGCTAAGGTGATTGGGATGCTGCTCCAAGGTCCCTGTCAGGAACCCAGCCCTGGCACACGTGGCATTGTGATGGCCCATCTGTGCTTTTGCTGCCCATGCAAGTTATGCTGGCATTTCTCTTTGCACACTTGAGGACAGGCCTCATCATAGAATCACAGAATGGCACAGGTTGGAAGGGACCTTAAAGCTCACCCAGTTCCAACCCCGCTGCCATGAGCAGGGACACCTTCCACTAGACCAGGTTGCTCAAAGCCTCATCCAACCTGGCCTTGAACACTTCCAGGGCGGAGCAGCCACAGGTTTTCTGGGCAACCTGTGTTGAATTTCTTCCTAATATCTCATCTAAATCTACTCTCATCCAGTTTGAGACAATGCATAAACATGGACCAACACAGGTGCTGCAACACCGTCCCTGCCTGGAATCAAAGTCATCTGCTGTAGGGAAAGCACTCTTCAACAGTACTAGTTGACAGCAGCAATGATTAGTTATTAAGGTTTGGTTAGTCACTACTGTGTGGGCTTTGAAGATGAGTATGGGGGTTTAAAAACCAGTGGGACTCTTAATTGATAATATATTCTGAATCTGCTTCAAGGCGTCCATTATAGTGTCCACTCTTGTATTCTGTCCTGAAGATACCAACAGCTATTCAGAGAAGAATTGTGCCATGGATTCAGTATTTCTGTGGTGTGACCTTGTTCTGCTTGAAGATAAGAAGAAAGATTTACAAATAGGACATGAATGCTCCAGAGCCCAGCTGGAAACTGATTTGCTGTTTGCACCACCCTGCAGTGTGATCATTGGTGCAATAATAGGAGTGATCAAGCTATTCACATCTTTCTGCCTCATTTTCTCCCAGGATAACAGTGCTCTCTTGGGTCTTCTGGCTCCTCAGACAGCCCAAAGAACTGTGTGTTCCTGCCAGCAGTGACGCTGGATATATTACATAGGTGGGTGGGCAGGAGAGTTTCCTTGTCCTCAGCCCCCGTGGGATGAGCCAGGAGAGGTCTGTGGCTACCCCAAGTGCTGCTGAGGGTGTTGGGAGTCCCTGTCCCATTGCTTCCCTCTGCTCTGCACTGCTTAAAACCAGACTTTACTAATAGGGTTTGCAGGTGATGAGTACTGGACCTATCCTACCCTGTCCCGGGCCCCAGGTAGTGATGCAGAGTTTTTCTCCACAGTCACTCTAAGCTTGGAGTGGGTGTAGAGTAAACATCCCAGCTGAGTCATGGAAGAAAATACAGCTCACTTATGCCTGGGTGAGTAGGAAACCATAGATAATGTTTCTGAAAGAGATCCTGGAGAAAATCCTCAAGACAGTCAGGTTCCAGGAGGAAATTTAAGCTGAGAGGTATTTTTATTGCTAGTCTTATCACCATAAATAAGAGAGTGAATTTGGATGGCCATCTGGGAAGTCTGTTGGCAAAGAGTAGAAATTAAAGCAAATGCTCTGCTCCAAATCCTTATGAGAGGAAGGGGAGGATGATACATTAGGAACAGTGGTCTGGTGGGATGTGGGGAAACAGTGAGAAAAGCCATCATTTTGACCCTAAATGCATGGTGCTGTTCTGCCTGTCTGCCCATCTGGAGAAGGATACAGCAGAGCTGGAAAAAGTATGTGGAAGAAGAAGGATAATGAAAGAATTAAAAAAAAAAGATAAAATAAAAAGAATAACCAGAAGTTAAATGGGATTCTCTGCTAGGAAAGACTGCACAGAGCTTGACTGAGGCGGGTAAAATCAGATGGGGTGATGAGCAGGGGAACAGCAAGGGACTGTCCCCTGATACCAGACCTGGGGAGCATCACATGAAACCTGCAGGAGGAGACAGGTTCATACCAAATTACATGAATCACAGAATGTTAGGGGATGAAAGGGACCTCAAAAGATCATCCAGTCCAACCCCCCGGCCAGAGCAGGAACACCTACATGAGATCACACAGGAAGGTGTCCAGGCGGGTCTTGAATGTCTCCAGAGAAGGAGACTCCACAACCCACAACTCCACTGAGACTTCGCTCAGCTTTTCCTAGACGGATGCTCTTGGCCACTCTCAGCCTTACTAAGCCAGCCAGACCTTTGGTCTGAGCTGGGCTGACTGTAAGTGGAGCCTGGTCTTCTCATCTGTTTAATTACTGGCAATGCTGCTTTTTTTTCTTACGTGTCCTTGGGCAAATCACTTACCCATCCTGTGCCTGGGTCCTGGTGTTCACAGATGGGACAATATCATTGCCTTTGTGGTTGTTTATTCATTTAGGTTCTTTTGGGCCGATGTTGTCTCTCTTTACATGTTTGTAGAGCATTTATCACGAGTGTGTAATCTCAGATGGCCTTTCAGCTATCACAGTAATAGAAATAATTAAGAATAATTTCCTTCTCTTCCTGCCTGTATTATATTTTGCTCATAAACGAAATGTTGACAGTTGCTGAGACAAAAATATCTATTGAAGCCTGTTAAAGAGGAAAGCTGGGACCCCTGGATTGGCAGTAAATTGCTGCAGGCTGGAGAGTGAGGAAGGGAAGTATCAACTGTGTGTTTACCCTGCATTTAGGCTTTGCTGTGAGCATCCACCTTCAGAGGTGGGATGTGGGGATAAGCTGATCCAGTACAGCCATTCTTACATTCTCTTCTTTTGGCACGAGCTTCCCCCCTGTGATGGTTTTAACTCAGCTGGCAGCTAAACACCACACAGTCACTTGCTCACCCTCCCCAGCCTGGGAGATGGGGGAGAGAATCAGAAGGGTAAAAGTGAAAAAACTCATGGGTTGAGATAAGAACAACTTAATAATTGAAGTAAAATAAAAATTAAGATAATAATGCCGATAATAACAGTAATAATGGAATATACAAATGAGTGATGCACAGTGCAATTGCTCACCACCCACTGACCAATGCTCAGCTCGTTCCTGGCTAGTGAACCCAGAGCAGAGACAATCCCAAAACTGAAATGGCAATCCTGGAAGAGTGAGAGAGTCCCTTTCCGGACAGCTCTCCATTATACACTGAACATGAGGCTATATGATATGGAATATCCCATTGGCATATCCAAACGCCAGTTTGGGTCTGCTAATCTTACTATTGGTAAATTGGACTTGATGATCTTAGAGCTCTTTCCAAACTTAATGATTCCATCGTTTTATGCCCCCCTAAGTTTCTTCTGCACCTGCAGACTAGCAAAACACAGGAAGCTGGAAAGTCTTTTTCTTAGCAACAACTAAAAACATCAATATTTTATCAACATTCTTATACCAAATCCCACACTGAAACCAAACCACAGCTCTATTCTAGCTACTAAGAAGAAAATTAGCTCTATCCCAGCCAAAACCAGGACAGTCCCGCAGCCCTTAGCCACATGCCAGGGACAGGAACCCCAGAAACTGTCTGGTTTTGTGCACCAGCGGGGAGGTGTGACTCAGTAAGTAACGGTTCCTTCCAAGGCGCTTGTCTGCGCAGTGTCTTTCAGATTCACCAGGCTCCTCATAAAACATTTTTAGACTGAAATCAGAGATGTGACTGTGTTGATAGTTTAACTCGGGGACCAAAGACAGCAGCTGAGTACAGACATCCGTGTGAGTTCACCTCGTCCCCTTCCCTTGCTGAGCACTCTGCACATTTTGGATCGCGGCTGCTCTGCCCTGCAGTGGTTGTTGCTGTTGGGCTGAGTTAATTTCCCGCTTGCAAACACAGGAGGGATCTTATCTCAAGTATTCAATGCAGGAAAGCTAGTGCAATAGCATAGAAAGTAAGGGCATTTTCAGCAAGGCACGAGATAGGTTTGCTTTACTGTGTTTCACAAAATCTTGTTCGCTGTTCGCAGATGCCAGCATGGAAATTTTCTTGTATGCATAAATTAGCTGTGGATTCCCAAAGCTGCCTGAGTTATGAGTCCAACATACAGAAATGTGTGGTTTGTTGCTCCTTTGGCTTTGCTAGATCTGTTTATCTCTTAGAAATGGACTTTGGAAATGAAACTTCAGCTCCTCTATCCCCTTGAGTTCATGTAAGTGTGGACAAACAGCATACCTCAGTCAAGGGACAGATTTATAAATCAGGATGTGATGAACTGGTTTGAGTGAACAGTTCATTGGTCTGTCAATCAGACTCCTAACTAGGCGTGATCAGTAATTGCCTAAATCTATCAACCGATTCACATTATAGAATAAGGCCAATAATTTATTTTTCATGTTTACAACAAAATTTTGGAAGTACTCTGCAGTTTCACTGTTTTCTGTACCTACAAAGAATTCCAGACTTTCAGCAGCCCTTAGAGGCTTTGTTTGTGCTGTGGAAGAGGCAGCCTTTCCCCAGGGGATTCCCTGTGCAGAATCTTCACAGCTAGAAACTTAAAAAAAAATGCAGTTTATTCAGGCACAGCACTCTCCTGCCTGATAAACTGTGTGTGATACTTTTGAAACAGTCAAAGAAACTTCTGATTCCCAACCTTTTCTTGGCTTTGTGTGTTTCTGAAATGTGCTGCTGGATAACAATTTATTTCTCAGGGAAGGTTATTAACATTGCCTTGGAGATTAGAACTTGCTCACTGACTTATTTGCAGGATTTTGCGAGACCCATTGGAAGATAAGAGACCAGCTTGAAGTCTGATGAAATGCCTGTGTCTTTCTGCAGGCTGATTACTTTTAGCATGTAACATGGAGATTTATCTGCACGCTGGGAGATATAAAACCCTGGCAAAGGTTTCTAAATATTTCATAGTGCCTTCTGCTGCTGCTGCTTCTTGTCTTTTTCGACCGTTGTTGCATCCTCTTACCTTGTGGGTGATGCTGCGTCCTACAAACCGTCCAGATTGGAGATGGGAGTCGTTCGTGGTGAGTTCAGACTAAGATCTCCCATCTTCCCATTTGCTTGGGGTGCAAGTGAGTCTCTGTGTGATGGATCACGTAGCCTGACACATCACGTCACCTGAGAAGAACCTGCAGGTCTCAGGAGGAGTTGCTGCCCCACAGCTGGGCATGGGCCTTGAGGGAGGCTCCCGTTGAGCTCTGACCCTGTTGCGTGTCTCACGTGGTGGGCATGGAGCAGTTGGTCAGGACAGGGTGAATGACTCCTGCTGATGTGTTAGGGTTGAGTCATGTTGGGGAGGTGGTCACCAAGAAGAAATCATGTTGCATATGGTTGGAAAGCCTGTACCTGTGAATTCAGTTCTTCAGTGTATCTGCTGCCCTTTAAAACCAGAGTGCAGCCAGGCCACTACAAAAATGAGTTTAAGAAGTGTCCTCTCTTTATTCCTTCCTTGGGGCTGGTCAGTGCCTTCTTTGTCTGTATGTCTGTCTCTGCAGAGTTTGTCTACCTAGAGGACATGATACAACACTTGTCAAGTCAACAGAAAACTTTCTGGCCCATGTTACAGGCTTTGGAAGCTGAGTAGTATGGAGTAGCCATCAGCATTTAGATAATAAACATTTGCTGCTACTTTGAAAGCAAATTAAGCTCTGAAGCTTTCTCCAGATAATTTTGTGAAGGTTCTCGCACTTCGAGTCATTTCTTCATTATTTGAACAGATGATGGCAGCAAAATGAGGAGTTCCTTCAGGGATATTCATCCTCCCAAATGTCTCTTAGAGCCACATCATATCACTGTTCTAATCAGAGAGTGGTCTCTGACCAGTTCCAATCAGGGTAATGCCTTTTCAGTGTAAGTACATTGTTACTGATTATCTTAATCTGCTTGGAGAAACACCAGCTCCATTCGTTTCTGAGCGGAAGGATTGGGGTGGAGAATGCCCCAGCACTGGGTGCAGGTGCTCGGGGGCAGCAGCAAGCCCCATGGAGGCTGAAGTCACGCAGACATTAATCTGATGGGAACAGTGCTCTGTGCCCTGTGTGAAATAAATGGAAAATGCAGATAACAGACAATCTGAGGATAAATTAACCCTTTCTTGTGCAGAGCTGTCTGGGAGGTGATGGTGATTTTACAAGGTTCAGTGGGTGGCAGCAAACTTCAGCAAGATTTTTGGATATTTATTTGTCTGCAAAGCCTCAGCCGTCGCTCTTAATAGGTGCTGCAGAGAAAAGAGAGGTTTTGCTTCTCTGCAGCCCTAGGAACAGCCACTCCACAGCAATTAAACTTAATATATGAGAGCATAGATTGAAGTTACAAGGCCAGAGGGACGTGGAAGTAGGGCTGGTGCTTGGTTTGGAGTTTATTCTCTCAAGCCAGGGCACCTCTCTGGGGCATAGAAGAAATCTGAGGGGGAACTAGGAGTTGCAGGGTCTGGGTGATGGCCAGGCACTGTACCAGTTTGCTGTGCAGTTCTGAGTCCTGCCAGTACGATTTTACACCTTCAGCCTCATGGAACCAAGTCTGCTTGCCCAGGCATTGAATTTGGCCTCATGCAGAACAAAATAAGCCAGGTCCTACCACGGTGCATACCTTGAAGTTGCCAATCTCACCAGTAACCAAAATTGCTCCTCTCCTTCAAAGCAATTCCCTTCAGAGGCTCATCAGTGTTGAAGTGTTTGAGATCAGTATCCTGGGGGGCATTAAGAAGAGTGTGACCAGCAGGTTGAGGGAGGTTCTCCTCCCCCTCTACTGTGATCTGGTGAGGCCACATTTGCAGTATAGTGTCCGGTTCTGGGCCTCCAGTTCAAGAGAGACAGAGATCTTCTGGAGAGACTCCAGCAGAGGGCTACAAAGTTGATAAAGGGGCTGGAGCACCTTATGAGGAAAGACTGAGAGAGCTGGGTCTGCTTAGCCTACAGAAGAGAAGACCTTATTAATGTTTACAAATATCTAAAGGGTGGGTGGCAAGAGGATGGGGCCAGGCATTTCAGTGGTGGCCAGCGATAGGACAAGGGGCAACAGGTACAAGCTGGAACACAGGAAGTTCCATCTGAAGATGAGGAAAAACTTCTTTACTGTGAGGGTGCCGGAACCCTGGGACAGGCTGCCCAGAGAGGCTGTGGAGTCTCCATCTCTGGAGATGTTCAAACCCACCTGGACGCTTTCCTGTGCAACCTGGTGTAGGGAACCTGCTTTGGCAGGGGGGTTGGACTGGATGATCTCCTGAGGTCCCTTCCAACCCCACCACTCTGTGATTCTGTGATCAGCCATGTCCCCCCCATGCAAGCTAAAAAGGGAGCTGCCTTCTCCACCTTTTGTCTACCAAATATATTTGTGGCTCCTTCATTTGGCTAACCCAGCATCAGACTTTCACACTCTGCCACCTTGGAGACTTTTCATCTGTCAAACTCTCTTCATCCTCAGTAAGTAGATTCAGTGAAACCATTTTGGTTTGATTGCCATCAGGTGTCTGAGTCATTATTACTGAGAAATACCCACTGGCTTTGAATGCTCATTGCCTCATGGCCCAACCTGCAATAAGAAGCTTTGCTATTAACTGAATGAGAAGTGTCATCTAGATAATTTTTGTTATGACAGTAAAATAGGGCGTTGGGTGAGATTGGCAGAAAAACTCAGCGCTGGTCTGAACCTTTTTGCGATGAAATGCAAATTCCTCTTCTCAGCTGGAACAGAATTATCTCTGTGCTGAAGATATGTGCAGATTTTGCCCCTGCTTTCTCCACTGGCTTTGGGTCTTAGTGCCTCCATTTGGCTGTAAATACATCCTGTTGATGCTTTCAGGTTTGGATTCCTGGTCAACAGGTGAAGATAATGCTGCTATTAATTGTTGGGAGGGCAATTAATAAAGCTGCAAAGCTGAAAAGTAGTGGAAGAGCTAAATATTGTTACATAACGAGACCACGTTCACAGTAAATGATGTGAAAAAAATGTTTTCTTGCAAAGAATAACAAATTGCCGTGGCTTTTTAGCCTAATTGTAGATGCTTGACTCTAATATGTTATTTGTCATTTCCATGTTAATGAAGAGTTTTAGATATAATTACTGCATTTATGGCAAACAACATATTATCATTTCCCAATGCTTGCAAAGCAGCAGCTTCTTTAGAAATAGAAGAGCTGAATAATTATCCTCATTGTGCAGCTCCAGGGAGTGATCTACAAATAATAGTGTCCAGCTCCCTCTGCAGAACAGGTCTTGTGCAAGGTGCTTCTCAAAGGTTGATCTCATTAACTCTTCTGCATCTGGGGAACTGAGACTCAGAGACATGAAGTAACTTTCCCAGGGTACTTGGCAGGGCTCCTGGTACTCAGATCCCTTCTGGACAGCATCTTCCCTTCATCACTCTCACAACGCAGAGGCCATCCAGAGTGACCATTCCAGTTGGTGCTTGGTTTCCTAGTTTGTCCTAGTTATTGTAGTCAAGGAGATGATCCTCAAGCCCCATTCACTGGCATATTGCAGGGATTTTGCTGATCAGGGCTGGGTTTGACTCCCATTGGTGGTGATGGGAGAGTTTCATGGGTTTCTAAGGGTGACTTATCTAAGGCCTGGAAAGTCTTGGTATGACTGGAATAAGCTGCCCAGGGAGATTGTGGAGTCTCCATCTCTGGAGATGTTCAAAACCCACCTGGATGCTTTCCTGTGCAACCTGGAGTAGGGAGCCTGCTTTGGCAAGGGGGTTGGACTGGATGATCTCCTGAGGTCCCCTCCAACCCCAAACATTCTGTGATTCTGTGATAGGAAGCCCATAACTGCTGTTTTGCAGCAAAGCAGTGTAATACTTGTGAGTTCCCCTGCTCACTGTGATTTCCATTGTGTTGATAGGCGTAGTGGTTCCTGATCCTCTGTTTCAGCTACTCCCTTCTTGTTGTCCTGTCCCATCCAACAACAAGGACAGCCCAACCTGGGTTTCTCTCCATGGGGTGGCAAAAGACAATTTTGAGAAGCTTTGATGCATAGCAGTAGGAGGGAGAGGTTCTAGTACGTTGACTTGAGATGCTGGGGAACACATTGCTTCTCTGTGATGGGCAGGAGTGTGATACCATCCTCCTCCACCAACAAGCTCCAGCTCAGAGCTACTTTGAGGTTTGGCCAGTGCTATGAAAAGAGCTTTGCTGCTCTGATAATGAGAAGCCTTTGGCTTTCCAATCTCAAGTGTTCATGGTCCCTTTGTCCCTGGAGCAATGTGGTTATTTCACTACCTCTTCTGCATAGTTCTTCCTATGCTGGTGCTTGCACACTAGGTTGTGCTTACGGAGTGCACTGCTGCTCCCGTTCAGCCTTTGCTATAGCTGAATGAGCCAAGTGGGTTTTGCTTTTCCTTTTAAGATATTTTCTGCTTTTGCATCCTAGCACTGAAACAGTTTGAGCATGTCTGTTGTGAACATCTCCTGGATGTGGCTTTTCCTTACCTGTTAGGGAAGGTGGATGCAACTCAGAGAGAAAGATGTTGGGAAACTAGCAACAGGGAGGTGCTTTACAAATGTCTTAAGGGTCTGGTAAGTTGTCTGGGCCACTGACGTGTACTAAGCTTTGGGGACAGACAGATGTTCCTGTGCTGAGTATGAGTCTATGATCCTCTATGTTAGGGTATATCAGGAGTTAGAGATTCACCTCCCTCCAGCCTCTTAAAACAGAGGAAACCGCTGCTTTTTCCCTCCTCTCCAAGCTCTGAGTTCCTCCCTTTCGTAAACTATGCTTAAGACCCAGGAGATGGCATGTAATATGTTTGAAGTGGAATAAATCAGTGGGCACTGCTTTCAATTATCCCAACCCAAGCTTGTTCACTGCACGAGTAATTGATGGCAGGACTGACAAGGTGTGAGCGCTGCCAGAGCATTAACGCTGATCCGCAGACAGCCAGCAGCACGGTGCCTGCCGTGAGCCCCAGCCCCTGCCTGCGCTGCCCGTGACAGCTCCAGCTCCCCTGGTTTGGGGAGCCTGAGTGCAGAGGAGGGAGCTGGAGCAGAGCACTGAAGTACAACTTCTGCTGGCATGCCATTGCTGAAATCCTCAAGCAGCTTCAGCAGCTCCTGCTTACAGCCACTTCAGCCTTTTCAGTCAAACACAAGATGTCCTGGGCTGCTAGTTTCAAGCTGGCAAAATTGAAAACATTGTCACTCATCTCACTGTGGTGAGAAAAACACTGCCCTGTGGCAGTGATGCCATTTCTGAGGCTCATGAAGACGAAATGGGATAGAGGACCTTGCTCCTGCCCCCATCCCAGCCCTGTCTGGCTGGTGGGTCTGAGTTAGTCACATCTTCATGGCATCCATGGGTTTCCCTGTCTGTCTTGCAGACCTGGATACCCAAGGTAGGATTGAGCAAGGTGATGTGGGTGGAGGGTGGGCCAGTGGGAAGTGATGCATGCAGAGCTTGGCACTGGCCAAATCTTAGGCAGAGTTGTTCTTTGTTAACACAGGCAAGCTGCTGGAGGAAGAAGGCTGAGAACAGACTACTCAGCCTCTCTACTCTGCTCTGGTGAGACCCCACCTGCAGTACTGTGTCCAGTTCTGGGGCTCCCAACACCAGAAGGACATGGACCTACTGGAGCCAGTCCAGAGGAGGCCACGAGAATGATCCAAGGGCTGGAGCACCTTTGCTGTGAGGACAGGCCGAGAGAGTTGGGGCTGTTCAGCCTGGAGAAGAGAACACTTTGGGGAGACCTTCTAGCGGCCTCCCAGTACCTGAAGGGGCTCCAGGAAGGCTGGGGAGGGAATTTTTACAAGGTCAGGGAGTGACAGAACAAGGGGAAATGGCTTTAAACTGGAAGAGGGGAGATTGAGATGAGATATGAGGAAGAAATTCTTTGCTGTGAGGGTGGTGAGACCCCGGCCCAGGTTGCCAGGAGAAGCTGTGGCTGCTCCTCCCTGGCAGTGTTCAAGGCCAGGTTGGATGAGGCTTTGAGCAACCTGGTCTAGTGGAAGGTGTCCCTGCTGATGGCAGGGGGGTTGGAACTGGATGAGCTTTAAGGTCCTTTCCAACCCAAACCATTCAGTGATTCTGTACTATGAAAGTCTTCCCAGGAGCTTGGCAGAAGCTTCAGTGTGACTTTGTGACAGCAATAGAGAAGAAAGTGCTTTCTCTCTTGTGTTCCTACAGAAGTGTTCACCTGTCACCCAGTTGTAAGTCTCCAGCTTCCTGTAATGAAATAGTCAGGAGGGAATGGCCCACAGAGGTGAAGTGCCAAGCTAGGAAGGACTCAGTTAACTTGATTGTGGCTCAGCCATTTCCTCCAGTGTGAGATGGGAATAAATCACTGCTGTTCAAATGACACAGTGGTTTCTGTCCAGCCTGTGCTGGTATAAGTGTGTATTTTCAGTGCCACAACAGTCGCAATTTGTCTCAGAAATTATCTTAGAAAGACTGTATCTGGGGCTTATCTTTTTCCAGTTTTTCTGGGACCAGCTCTTTCCTTACATCTGCCTGGTGTTGGATGGGAACTTCACTAAGTGCCTCTGTGGACTTGACTGCCGAGGAGACCTGTCCTATGACCAGCCCAGCCTGGAGGAGAACAGAAAGAAGTCTTCTCCCTTTTTGCTCTTTGGCAGTGTGGTAGCACCTAGAAGCCAGCTGAGAGTGGAACCTCACTGTATGAATGCTTGGAGATGATCAGAGTGGCCTCTTCTCTCTCTACACCATGTCCTTGTAGACCCTCCTGCTGGCTGCTTTTCTCTGTGCTCACTCCACTGCTGGCCATGGCTCGTGAGAAACAGGAGGGAAGTGCAGATTCCTAAACCTCTAGCAACACAACATGTCAGTGTTGTGTTTTCAAGCACTCTATTCAAGGGCAGCAATAAAAATATAGTGCAGAAGAAGCAAAGCTTAGACACTGCCATGTCTGAAATACCGCTTCACCATACGTGGACTTTTTGGCTGGTAGGATCAGCCAAACAGCTTGGAGGCTTATTGCTGAGGAGTGGGAGGTGTACCAGAGCTTGGAGATCTTGGGGGAAAGTGGGTGATGGATCAAATCAGGATTTGCTATCACTTCACTACAAATGTCTTCTATTTAACTGGGGTCTTACATGGATGTGGATCACAAACGTGGTCCATCACAACCGACTGGGTGTCTTGTCATTGAGCTAAGATTTGTATCAGGGTGCTACGAAACAAAACTGCTTTAGTTGGACTGGATATGTGCTGGGACTCACTGAATTTGTGCATGCCCAAGTGGGACTGTCCATCCGGTGGCTGTCAGAGGTCTGGCAGGGTGGGCCAGTTGGATGTGTATCTCCCCAAGCACACCGTGGTGTGCCCAGGATGGCTTCTCAAGAGTGGGGTGTCTGCAACTCCCCTCCGGCCCAAAGACAGCATCTAAAGGGGAGGTGGAGATATGACCTGAATGATTCAGGCATTTTTGGCCTGAATAAGGCTGCTAAAGTTGGTTTTAATGAAAGCTCAGCCAGATCTCACCGTCCCCCCACAATACTGTTCTGTGCCTTGGCCCGTTGCAGCAGCCAATGTGATTGCTGTTTTAATGCAGTGGCACTTAATAAATGTATCTCACTGCTGCCAAGCAGTGGCTCTCCAGGCAAGTCAGCTCTCTGCTGTCCTAGGAGCTGCCTTTCTCCTTGCAGAATTTCCAGGCTCTGGAGTCAGAACACATGGGTTTCTGACCAGGTAGGCTACACAGCATCTGATCTGACACCACACTACTGACATGGGCTGAGCCCACCTTCATGTGAAGGCCATGTTGTGACAAAGGACCAAAGAGCATGGCATCCCCAGAGGCAGCAGTCTCCAGTCAGAAAAGAGCTATGAGATGTCACCATGTCAAAAAAACCTGTGACTGGTAGTGCAGACCTTCATCCTGTCCCTGGCACTCTGCTGCTCTGGCAATCAGGCTGCTGCAGTGTGGGGTACAGGATATGATGATGGGCAAAGCCTTCTCCCAGGAGGTGAGCGTTCAACTCCAAAATCACCTAAAAATGTTCCTTAATCTGAGCCCCTTCCCTGGGAAATGATTATAAGACAGCTACCAGACTCCAGGTGTGGCTTGCCAGCTGCTGGGAGTGGAGCACGTTCCCACTGGAGGGTCTGATTTCTGCTGTGAATGGATCCATCACCCCAGCTCCTGAGGTTGGATGGCAGCCTGGTACAATGAGAATTACTGTTCTGGGTTATATTTCATTTTAGTCGGTGCTCCATCAGATCTTGTCACGTGGTTTCTAGTTTAGCCTGGTCTTACATGACTTCATGGGATGTATGGAGAGGACTTCTCCCTCCTCCACTTTGTATGCTGTAAATTTAGGGTGGCAGTGTTCGTTCAAAATGTGTTAGAGTGAGTAGAAGGCATCACTCACGCTGCCTTGGCGTGATGCTGTGTGTCATTACCTCCCTGTCTGCCTCACTTCCAGGAATGAAGTATTTCTGTGCCATTGCTTTCCTGGAGCTTGGAGTCTAATCAGCAGTCTCCTGGTACCTGGCTCTCCTGCAACCTTCTCAGTGACCTGCCCTCTGAATAGTGCCATAATTTCTGGACTTTTTCTGTTTTTCAGGGGATAAAATCTGCCAGTGACAGAGTCCATTTGTAGACAGCAGGAATAAATCACTGGGAAGTGTAAGCACACCGGAAAAATCACTGTACTACTAGTAAGATCCTTCCATTTCCTTGTTCTCTCCCCACTGTTTTGCTTTGCCCTTTGCTCATTCTCTTTTCTCTCTTTGTGATTCCCTTAGGGCCCATTCCCAAAGGTCTTCTGTGAACATTACAAGTAATTGGGAGAGATTTTGGGAAAATCCCTTAACTTTCTTCACCTGCCTAATGAAACTATTTAATTTTTCTTCTTCTCTTCCCCAGCTGGATAAGGGTGCTTTGCTCCACAGATTTTCAGCCTTCACAGTTGTGAATTTTACCCTAAGTGGAGATGGTGTCCTGGTTTCAGCTAAAATGAAGTTAATTGTCTTCCTAGCAGCTGGTGTAGTGCCGTGTTTTGGGTTTGGGATGAGAATAATGTTGGTAACTCACTGATGTTTTAGTTGTTGCTAAGCAGTGTTTGTACGAAGCCAAAGACTTTTTTTTTAGCTTCTCATACTGCCCTACCAGTCAGTAGGCTGGGGGTGCACAAGAACCTGGGGACACAGCTGGGACAGCTGACTGAGACTGGCCAAAGGGGTATTCCAGACCATATGATGTCATGACCAGTATGTAAACTGGGGGTAGTTGGCCAGCAGGCACAATGGTTTGGGAGCTACCTGGGCATTGTTCAGTAAGTGGTGAGCAATTGTGTCACTGGTTTGTATATTATTTTATCCTTATTATTATTAATTATTATTATTATTTTCTTCCTTTTCTGTCCTACTAAGCTATTTTTTATCTCAACCCACAAGTTTTACTTTTTCTTCCTTTGAGTCTCTCCCCCATCCCACTGGGAAATGGAGTGAGCAAGTGGCTGCGTGGTGCTTAGTTGCCAGCTGGGGTTAAACCACAACAGATAGATATTGAACATTTGGGTATTATACAATACATAATATTGTATAGGAGTATATTAATATGAATAGTGCATTTGAGACTTCAGTCAAGTTCATGTTGTCATTAGTGGACAGTTGGCAAGGCACTATGTGAATTAAATTAAATAATTAAATGAAAATTAAATTAAATTAAATTAAACATCTTTTCATGGACCTTTCATTAGCACCAGTTGTGAAGTCCAGGCAGGCACAGGTTGATGAGTAGCAGTTGTGTGTCACCTCCTCCCTGGAGCTGGGCTTCTCCTGGCAGCCTGTGTGCCAGCATACCTGGCAGGACATGTTCTCTGGTAGAAATGGTGCAACTCTGCTGAAGCTAGTGGAGTTTCACCACGTAGGGTAAGGCTGAGTTCGGTCTGTTGTCTCATGTTTCACGTTCCTTCCTGGAGCAGGAGTAAGGTCAGGTTCAATGGTGACAGATCTGTCACAAATACGTGCTGGGAGCAGCTTTCTGAGCAGTAGAGTTCTTCCTTCTTTCGTCCTGTATTTATTTGGCAATTTGCTTCTCTCTGCAAACATTTGTTAAAGACTTCTCTGCACGTCCTGTCTTCCAGAACAGGTGATACAGTCTGAGTGGATGCTAATGAGGGTAGGGAAAGGAGAATATATTTGTTTTTCCTTAGTACACAGATGCTTTGATCCTTAAAATAATGGCTTCCTAAAGAGCATTTGTTTCTAACTAAGACCATTTTACTGTGATTTAATATCTGTACTGTACAAGCTTCTAGAACATCACATCCAGGTGGAGATGTTACAGTAGGGGCTATATAGGAAGAGGCTCTGACACAAACAACTCACAAGAGAAACAGAAAAGACAAGATGAAATATTATGTATTATACCCTTAATATTCCCATGGTAAGGATGGGAAATGGAAGAACAGAGATTAATCTACTTGCTTGTGGTTATACAGGAAGTTAATTGCAAGGCTATTGAACCAGCATCAGGAACCTTCAGTCCCATTTGGTGTTTCATCACAAGAGCATCGAATCACAGTGGGAATCGATGGTCAGTTCTTGATGCCAGAGGAATGTGGGATCAGACTTTTTCTGTTAGCAAATAGAAGCCAGTGCATTTTTCTTCTGCAACTGACACTGGACAGTGCTCACTCTGGTCATGTTCTGAAGTATTTGCATGAAAATGAGTCTCAGTTAATCAGACTTTATTTCTAGCATCTAAAAAAAATCAATGCTCAGGGCTTTGTGTTTAATCACTAGAATAATTGTTTGCTGAAAACACAATTGAATATCTATTTTTTCCTTTAAAGGTCAAATCCATCATTTTCATTTCCAGCCATTTAGTACTTTATTGATCTTTATGTCATTTCGTGATGAGTGCTGCATCTTGGCAGCCAAAATAAAGGGCAAAACTTGAAATAAGAAAAACACATTTTTTTCTTAAATACAAAAAATGGAAAATACCCAGTTTCAGCCTTGCTTGCTGCAGGCAAATCCTTCATACAGTGTCTCCAGGACAAATGATTCTGAAAATTACATTTGCTCTTTGTGGAGGGAAAAAGGCAAACCAAGAATCTTCAGAGCCTGATTAATATCTGACATAAACTGAAGTACAGAAAGAAATTTTGCAGTTTAGCTGCTAATCCTTTAAAGTAGATAAGGACATGGGCTCTGTCGGGAGGACGTGAAGGTCTATGTGGTTTGCATTTAGAGAGGGCTGAATGAGTGGGTTGAGTAGGCACATGGAGAAATGCCCTCAGCTCTCTGTAGAGGGGGAAATCACGTGGCTTCAGCTGGAAATTTGGAAGGTATTTAGTCCTGTAACAGTGAATGTTGTTTTGCTGCTGTCCTGCAGTAGAAATGAGATGCTGTTTATCAGAGGGACGCGTGAGGTGTTGTCCATCTGCAGCTTCTCCAGCTTTTTCACTTTCCCCATCATATCAACTCGACATTTAATTTGCAAAAAATATATCTGTCTTTCCCAGATTATGGGAAAGGGTGCTGAGTTATGGAGTGGAAAATAGGCTTGTTGAAAAATAGGCATTAAAAGGTAGCGTAGGACCAATTTCCATTTCATCTTCTTTCTTTACAAATATACGGGGTCAAATCCAACAGCAAAACCACCAGTGATTTCAGGGGGACTTGCTGCCAGAAGGAGCTAAGAGACTGGCTGGATGTAAGTGCAGAGATCCCCAAGCCGTGTCTGCAGCATGGCTCGTGGCGCCGGCGGCATCAGCCAGCGCAGCTCCCTGGCCGCCGCAGAGGGCTCCGTGCCGTTATTGATCGTGCTGTGTTCTCTCTAATCCCGAGATGACTTGGGCAGATTGCAAACACAACACGGAGCCTGTTGACAGAAGATTTTATGTTCTAGGGACGTGTCCTCGGCTGCTGTGAATGAGGAAATGGCCTATCCTGGTTTTTAGCTGAAATAGAGCTGGGTTTCTTTTTCAGTAGTTAGAATAGTGCTGCACTTTGCCTTCAGCCTGGGACTTGTTATGAGAGACACTGAGATCATCCCAGTGTTTGCATTTTTGTTACTGGAAGTGAAGGACTTTGTGTTCTGTTAGTCCACAAGTGCAAGATTTAAGGGGGTGAGGAATATTTAAATTAATAAGGTAAATTGGCATTTAGACATGACAAGGGGCTATTCCATCTCCTATCCCGCCATGGGCAGGAGATTCCTGAGGGGCTCTTCCTCTCTGGCTCTCTCTGGCTCTCGCTCGGGCTCTCGCTCTCCTGGGATTGCGGTCTCGGCTCGGGATTGTCGCTCCTCCGGGATCGTGATCTGGGACCGGGCCGGGCTGGGTCGGCGGGTGGTGAGCAATGGCACTGGGTATTGCTCATTGGCATATTTTATTACTGTTATCATTATCACTACCATTTCAATATTAGTATTATTTTAAGTTTTCTCTCTATTATTAAACTGTTCTTATCCCACCCTACAAGCCTCCTTACCCTTGGCCCCCAGTCCTCTCCCCTGTCCCCTGGGTGTGGGGGGAAGTGGGTGAACGGCTGTGTTGGCTGCTGGCCAAGGGCCAGCCCAGTGAAACTATCACACAGCCAACTAAGGATCTCATGTACCTTAAAGCATTTTAAAAAACTTGTCATTAATTTAATTATTTTTTAAAAACCTGTCATTACCCTACTATGGAAGGGTAATGCTTCCCCCAGAAGGCATTGCCTTGTAAATCTGCACATGTGTGTGGCTTGCCTGGCAATAACAGCCATGCCAGGCATTAAATGTGTTGGATTTATATTCTGTTGGATTCTAGTTCTTGATAACTTTAACAAATTTTTTGGATCAAAATTTTTCCATGGTGCTCACCCTAGGTTTTTTAAGAATATCTTAGCTAAAGGAGTTCACCAGTGCATGAAGAGAGGAGAAAAATAAACCATCAATATTTTTTGTACCGGAGACCTCTGAGAAAAAAAAAAATAAATAAGAGCAATTATCAGCAGTATCCTGCTGAATATACAAAATGGAGTGTTTCTTTACTCATGAATCTTGACTTTGCAGCTTTAATACCCTTTTTAAGATAGCTCTTGTGTGTCGTTTATTTACGTACCACTATCCAAATATTACCACATAAAAGCAGCAATTGAAGAGCTGTGTGTCCTGTGAAAGAAAACCTTCATGTGTTTTTTCAGTGCTTTTTTCAGAGCACTTATATATTATTTTCACCACTGCCTATGAGGCCACATTCTTTCCTTTTAGCCTCAGCATATTAGATCTTGCAGTTGTGGCACATGTATGTTGTAGAGCGGCCGTTGCATTTTAAGTCTTTTTAGGAGGTTTTAAGGTATTTCTCTTTCTCTCCATGGTTCAGAAGATTAATAGTATGGAGACTAGACTACAGAGAGAGGGACAGAAGATAATATCACAGTCAGAGCAGGAATCAGACAGCTTCTGTGTGCAATAAATCAGAATACGTGTCAATAGTAATATTGTGTGCACTCCATTGCAGGTCCTCTGGCTTCAGCGCCTTTGTGCTTCCTCCCTCACCCTCACCCTCACCCATCTTGCCTCTGTGCTTTGCACTTCTCCCAAGTGAAAAATTCTGTTGGAAAACATCCAGGCAGTTCAGTGCAGGAACCTCTTCTCTAAGGGAAGCACCAGAGTTGCTCAGATGTTGATGATTGGACTTGATGATCTTAGAGGTCTTCTCCAACCTTAATGACTTTATGATTTTATGATTCTGTGACTTCTTCAGAGTAAAAATCAGACCTGGAGTGGGGTGGGTGACGTTGATTTGGGCATGTTGGATAAGTGCCTGAAGTATGATGGGATGTACCTGAAGTCTTGCAAACATTTTCTCCTTGTCAGGTAGGCAGTGATGGCACGCATCTTACAGAGGAGGAGGGTTCGCTCCAATGGCAGAGCTGGTTAGCAGCTGAGGCATCCCAATTCCATTTTTAGAGCTGCTTTATATTCCCAGTATGGGCACTGTGGCTATGTCATGAGTGAAAGCTGGTGAATATGAACATTTTCAGCAGAAAAGAAAACCCATTAGCTAAAGCAGGGTGGTTTCTCGCTGTTGTTAGAGTCTGTGTGTTGCTCTAGGAGCTGTGCCAGGGCAGAGTGGTGGAGGCATCACGATTTCCATAGCAAGGTTTGCATTTCCAGAGTGCACACAGACCATTTCCATAGCAAGGTTTGCATTTCCAGAGTGCACACAGACCATTTCCATAGCAAGGTTTGCATTTCCAGAGTGCACACAGACCATTTCCATAGCAAGGTTTGCATTTCCAGAGTGCACACAGCTTTTGGACATGGTGAGATCCAGTCAATGTTGAATCGTACAACAAATTGTTGTGACAGCCAATTCCCAGCAACGTCCTGCTGATGCCTTTTGCTCTTAGGATGCTGAGAGGTTTTCTGCCTTGGCTTTGTTTTAATGTCTTTTGCCTGGCTGGGATCACCTAGGGAGAAACACATAGTTTGTCTGTGCCAACAAGTGTTTTCAAGGCACCACAGAAGAACTGAGTTTACAGAGAAACGCAAAGGCAGAAGCTCAGCAAGTGGCTACTCGGGGTGGGCAGATCAAAGTGAAAAACAGCTTAAAAAGTGCAAGGAAAAAGGAAAAGGAGAAACCTGACCTAATGCCGTGGGGAAGGCAGCATCAAAAGGATTGATAATGTCAGGGAAGGAGTTAAAAAGCCCATTTTAGTTTCTCCTTTCTGGGTGAGCGTGGTGAATTGTCCTCCCCATCTCCTTTCTCTCTGGAGAGGTTTGGGTGGGTCGTGGCAGTCAGCAGAGCACAGCCAGGCTGGGGTTGTAGCTGGGTGGACAGGGAAAAGGTTGTAGTCGGTACAGTTAATAAACCAGACAGTTGCAGGGTAACTATTAAAGTTCACTTTGTTAATTCAAAGTTTGCCCAACCAATTTTTATTTTTATTTTTATTTTTTTTTCTGAAAACTAAATGGTAATTGTAAGTTTGATGTTAGTTTGGTTACCCTGCTGTTCAAGTCTTCTTGAGTTGGGCACCAGGGGAAATGCATTCATCAAAATTCCCATCAAGTAAGTATATTTTTTCTTCTGAAATTAAAAATATGCTGCCTTCCAGCCAAATGCCATTTTCTATATTATTTATTTGTCCTAGTAAGTAGATGTAAATTTGGCAATTGTGTTTTTAAGGAAAAGGAGCCGATGCAGCTTTGTGCCATTAACTTGTCAGAGCTGAGCAGATGAAGCACGGAGCGTTTCTGCAAAATTGTTTTCACTACCCTAATTTAAATGGAAGTCTCACTCCGAGAGAAAGGGATGAAATCTGTGATGTAATAGGGCAGATTGCTTGGTGTAGATAGACTGATTTAAAATAATTGATCTTTATTTTTTACACTTTAACCAGCTTTCCTATGCTGGAAGGAGGAATACAGCTTGGAAATTGTGTGTGTACGTGAGGGAAGAGGAGGACTGACTACAGCAAATCTCTTACTCTGATGTATGGAACAGAAATTGAACAGGTGATTTTGAGGATAGTAATGTCCCATTTTCTCATGGCAGAGCTTCACACAGGCAGCTGCTCTGGCAGAGAGGTCTCTAGCAAAGTCTAACCACCAAAGATGAAGTTTACTCCTCCTGACTGCCACCAGTCATTAGCCCCAACCAGAAGCAGTGCCAAACCCAGCCATTTCATGGTGTGGAACAGTAGCAGGGTAGTGCCAGATGTGAAAGATGTGAATAAATTTGTTCTTAGACAAAGTGTTCTTGGGAAAGAAGCGATGGCAGAGCTATCCTGAGCTGCACTGGCTGCAAGGTGCAGTTGTGTTTCACTGTACCATGACCTACACAAAGCCTCCTCACTGTGTATTTACAATGTCCATGCTCTTGCTAATATGCCAAACTGGCTTTTTCCTGCCTTGCAACAACCATAGCTGTGGGTGGGATGAAGACCGTGTCCTGGCCAGAGGAAGGCAGAGGAAACCCAGCATCCACACAGGCATTGCCAGTGCTCAAAAAGAGCTGCTCTCTTTGCTCCTTGGCTCCATCCCTCTTTGCCTCCTGCATCTTGTCTGATGCACAGGTCGCTTGTGGTGGAGACTGTCATCTGCTGCAGTGGAGGCCTTGTCCTTCAACAGCTTCTCTGGTTCCTGAGATAGGGATGTCTCTAATTTCAGACAGACATGAAAGCAATTAACAGTAGCTGTCAGATTAACATCTTCTGATGCCCTGAGCATATAGGGGTGACTGAAATGTTCTGATTTCTCAGGATGAAGCTTGGTGCAGCTCTCTCAGCCTATTGCACTTAAGGAATTACAGATGTAATGGTCAAGCTGGGTTGCCTGAGCTCCAGCTTAACCATAAAACCATCCTTCAGTCCTTTTCTTTGCCTTTTGGAGAGTGTGTAGGAGCTTGGCTGCCCCATTTTTACCACTGGTCTGGTGGTCGTGGTGAATTATTAAAACAGAAGGTGCTGGAAGTACAGATCAGTATCAAGATGATGTTGTGGAATGAAGTTATAAATGCTGGATTTGAAAGTAGAGTGAGATGCATAGGGCAGAGAGATAATGTGCTGGTTTTGCCATGGAAAAACAGAATTACTTTAGATCATGATTAAAAACGGGAATATAATTAGAACAGTGTGATAAGATGAAACTAAAGTGACAAGATAAAGCAGCAGGGTATCCAAGAGGGGAAGGGGAAGGCAGAACTGATGATAGGAGGGCATGAATTATTGATCAAAATCTCCACCAGAAGGTAAAGTCTTTGCATTTTCTTATCTGGAAAGAGAGAGAATGAATGAGAAGCGAACAGAATTATTAAGCAGCTTTATCATTGCATTGGAGTGGATAATTAGGCAATTAGGATTACTAAAAGTTGGCAAAGCATGAAGCCCAGAGGACTCGTGCTTCTGATTTCAGAGGAGGGTGGTGATGGAAGCAGGGAAAAGCCTTTGACGAGAGATTTGACAGTGTGTTATGGTGAAGCTTAAAGGCAGAGCCTGCGTCTGGCACCCAGCACCCTGCAGCTTCCAGAACAAAAGGGTGTTCAGAAGACCTGACTGTTTTTTCCAGATCGTTGTCCCCAGTTAACATCTCCTCTCCTTTCAGGTGAGTTGTTTTTAGGGCTGTAAGCTGAGGATGCTGCGAGATCCCTACACAGAGCACCAAGAGGTCAGACTCTTCCCTAGGAGGAAAGCGTCAGACTCTGATTTAGGCTTGCAGTGAATATGGTCTGTCACACTACCTTAAATTCATTTTCTTTGGTCAGAAGTGACAAAGGAAGGCTGGGGAGGGACTTTTTACAAGGGTGGGTAGTAATAGAACAAGGGGTAATGGCTTTAAACTGGAAGAGGACAGATTTAGATTAGATATTAGGAAGAAATTCTTCACTGTGAGGGTGGTGAGACACTGGCCCAGGTTGGCCAGAGAAGCTGTGGCTGCTCCTCCCTGGAAGTGTTGAAGGCCAGGTTGGATGAGGCTTTGAGCAACCTGGTCTAGTAGAAGGTGTCCCTGCTGATGGCAGGGGGGTTGGAATTGGATAATCTTTAAGGTTCTTTCCAACCTATACCATTCTATGATTCTATGAAATACTGGGTTTTACCCTGCTGTAAATCAGGCAAATGCTTCATTGTCAGACAGTCTTCCCAGCTGAACTTGGAGGCAGCTTCTGCTTTGATTCTCCATTGCAAATTATGTTTGATCACGCCCTTTTTAAAGAGGAGCTCCACAAAAAATGAATAAACAGCTTGGGTAAGCTGGCTAAATCTGCTCTTGTAGGAGATGCAGAGCTGTAGGACACAGTGGAAAGGAGAGGGATGGGAACACAAGAGCTGTCTCCCATGAAGGTTAGTTTGGATTTATAGCATTGAAGAGTTCAGTGGTGAAAGGAGATGTTGGACCATCCAGTGCCATATACCACAGACCCTCAAATGTCACCTAGTGAGCTCTCCTGAGCCTTCAGCCTGCATTCAGCAAAACCCAGCCTTCAGGAGCTTTTTGATTCTGCCTTTGGACCAGGCTCCTCCAAGGAGTGGCCAGGCAGGCACCGCAGGCTGCTGCTGGTTATGTCTGCAAATTAGCCAAACTTCTTCAGTTGACACTGTGGCTTCTTAATAGTTGGCTGCATATTTTCAGGGGGAAAGCTGGGTAAAAAAGACTAAAAATAGCGTGGTGCATCTGTAACTGTCTGAATTCATCCTGGGCTGCTCTGATGGCAATGCCAGACAACCGTGCTCCTCCTCCCTGCTCCTGACCTGCTTAAACTTAAGCTATCTGTTATTTAAAATTAATTTGCAGAGATGCAGACATTATATAAATCACTGAGGAAATGCCAGATTATGTATGTAATTTTCAGAAGTGCTCCACACTGATCTAACTTGGCTTACCGTGAAACCAAGGGATCAAAATTAAGCTGAGGCAGAGAGTTTGGACCAGTTACCATCCTTAAAACACTACTGAAGAGGAGCTGGCACTGCAGAAGACACTTGTTAGTAATTTCACTCCCAGAGACTGTTGCCATTTGTTCAGAACATTCAGTGATAAGGGAAGGGAAAAAAAAGGGGATGAGGAAAGATACATGGATTAGTGTATTTATTACTAATTATTTGCCTGGCCTCATTAGCAAGTCACCCAGTGTTTTCGGAGTGTTGGGTTTTTATGAGAAGGTGCCATCCACAATCTTCCTCTTCCAAGATCAAGTTCAGAATATTAATTATGGATAATGATGTGTAATTAGAGTCTGAAGTCCAGGATTAATTGATGGTAGCCATTTAACAGAGATATCAATTCTAACTTGAAAAAGTGCTTTATCTCCTACCCACATCCCGTGGTGTCTGCACATGGGTAAATAATCGGAGCAGTAAGCGCTCGGTTTTAATGACACAGCTGCTTGTCATCTCATTAATGATGTTAAAAGAGTTTTGTCCATTAATGACAGTAAAAGTGTTTGTCATTCACAGTAATCTGGTGCTCCTTGACTTGTCATGGCCCCAGCCTAACCAAGTGCAGAGCCAGGAGCTCCAGGACCTCCAAACTCTCTGCTGCTGCCTGGGAGAGCTGGACTTGCTGCTGCTGCATGCTGGTGCTGGGCTGCCAGGACGTTGAAGGGTCAGACAGGTTTTTGACTTCCCAAATTTAGGACCATTGTTTTCCTCTAGCAAAGGTCAGCTTGTGGCTGCGTTAGAGCATCTCTCAAAGAGGTTTTCAGTCTGGAGGAGGAATCATGTTGTGTGAGACTCATCTAGGTGTTCCTGCTCCGGCAGGGGGATTGGACTAGATGATCTTTTGAGGTCCCTTCCAATCCCTGACATTCTGTGATTCTGTGTGATTCTGTGAAATTGGATGTGAGGAAGAATTTCTTTGCTGAAAGTGTTCTCGGGCATTGGAAGGGGTTGCCCAGGGCAGTGGTGGAGTCCCCATCCCCGGAGGGATTGAAGAGTCGTGTAGACACAGTGCTGAGGGACATGGGTTAGTCGGGGACTTGTCAGTGTTGGGTTCATGATTGGACTCGATGATCTTAAAGGTCTTTTCCAATCTGGGCAATTCTGTGTGATTCTTTGTTGTTTTTTTCGGTGGCTTAGGCTGATTCATGAAGGCATCTGACGTGTGCTCTACATGGCTGGAAACAAGGTCGGTTTTAATAATAAGCAATTGTATAAATAGCAAACAAAGATCTGTACTGTGGTGTCTGTGGATCCCAGTGGACGTGCTGCTGTTGTTTTGTGGTGCAGAGAGGAACAAAGACAAAATTTGTGTTCGTTGGAAGTAGGTTGTAGAATATTATTAGATCAGGCCCTGTCTGTGACTTGTCAGAAATGCTCTGGTGTTCATTGCTGCTTTAGAGGCACTGTTGTTGTTCAGCTGCAAGAAAATGGGTCAACTATTGATGAGATCACCAATCCTATGTAATTATTGTGAGAGATATGTAAAAATAGGCTTTGTGCTTCGCTTGCATTTGGGCCCGCCAAGCACACCGGCTGTGTGCACGCACTGTGTGTGTATGTGTAGCTGTCTGGATGTGCACGGAGGAGGACATCAGCTTCAACATGTGCACTGTGATTTTGAAGCTGTGGCTGTTACTGTGTGACAGTGAGTCTCTGTCACCACTCCTCCTGGGAGCCTGGAATAAAACACATTGGCATCGTTAAACAGGAGAGTCATGAGATGGCTGGAATAAAACACAATAACATAATTAAACGTGAGAGTCATGTGATGGCTGGAATAAACATTATAGTATTGTTAAACATGAGAGCCATCAGAAGGCTCTTTGGCAAGAATTTTGGGATGAATTCCTTTGGCTTGCAGTATTTGTGTTTTCAAGTGAATTTTCCCAGTGTTTGGTCTCTCCCATGCCCATCAGCATGGCAGCAGCATAAAGGTTCTCCTTGAAAGTCTAGGTGATGTTTACACCCAGTGTTTGTTTTATGGGTGCATCTAGAAACCCAGCTGAGAAACCTAGCTCAGGGGAACCATGTGTTTCCTTCCTCTCTGGTGTTCTACTGGGAGTGACATTCAAGGCATGCAGGCTTGGACTGGCAGAGGATGATGGTGATGACACCTTCATAAATTGAGTTTACTGTGGCTTAGTCCACTAATGGTGGGAAAAGTTGATAAAAATAGACCTCTTGTCCTCTTCTAGTGTTGTGGGTGCCTGTCTCCTGGATAACTCTTTTTTTTTTCTTAGCTACCTGTCAGAGACAAATGAGTTTGTGTGTATGTGTCTGTGCCTGTTTCATACTTTTTCAGCTCTAGGTAATTTGTGATCCTTCTGTTTGGAAAATTTTATGTTACCAACAGATAAAAAGGGAATATCTAAATCTCTTTGCTCTTGTTAAAACAATGCAGTTTAATTCAGTAATGCTGACATCTGGGCTGAGTCTTAATACTTCCTAGCTGCTGTGCTTCTCTGTATTGTATCAGAGACATAAAAAAGCCATTTTACTGATGGCCCTACTGCTGCTCCCTCCCCACTCACAGTAAGGCTCTCGTTTGAGTAGGGTGGTTACCCCAGGTGGGTAGGCAGGTCTCATACTGTGAAAGCAAGCTTTGAAGGGAGCTTCTGTGAGAAAGCAAGCTTGGAAATAGGATCCCACTCCATAAACGGTGTGTTACATCTGGGATCTAATGTGTCCTGGGAGAAATATTCTTCAGATGGACATTGGTGCATCTGAGAGTTCTCTTGTACCTCCTGGAGAACAGAGATCCTTGACCAGGGCTTAAAGCAGTTGCCAGACCCTGAAAAAAAACCCCAACATTTAACTGTTTGCTTGCCTCTTACCTATGAGCAGGAATTCATTAAGATATAGTGGCTATCTCAAAGGCTGGGCGTTTTGTCATCGGTGCAGTGTGGACAAACCCGGTCGCCTGTGGAGTTAGTGAGTTGTGCACCCACTGCTGAGCATTTGCAGTTCTTTGGGATTAGCAGAGTATTTCATCCCAAGGTACATGCCATTAAAGACTTTTAATTCTTGGCTATCATATTTCATGGGACTCAAATTAACTGTTAGGAAATGAAAATCACTGTGATGGCAATATAAATTTACTTGGTTTAGTAATTGAGCACCTCCAGTGCTATCCCAGTCCTCACGTGTTACCTAGTGACTTCCCAGAGCAGCCAGTTTGCTGCCAGAAAAGCAGGAGAATAAAAGGTAGGCAATAACACTTTTCTGGACATCATTATTGCCAAATAGAAGGAAGAATATCTGCATGGAGGCCAGTGGAAGGGTGTAGCCATGCTGTAAGGTTTGCTCCTTGTGAGACATCCCAGTGTGGGTATGAGAAGTACTGGTTAAAAAATCACAACCTGAAATAATTGTTTTTCATCTTCCTCTTTTAGTAATTCTGAAGATGTGAATTGCAGAGGCAAAGTGAGCTTCTTGCCTGCCAGCTCGCTTGAAGAGTTTATCTTGTTGATTTGCTGCATTTGCTCTTTTTCATGAATGAGAAGAGAGGAAGTCTAATGAAAAGTGTTATCAGCTTGTCAAATTAATTAGTGTCTGTTTTAATACTATCATTATCATTCATTATTAATTAATATAACATAAGTAACATGATTACAGCTTTTTTGTCTTATTTTTTCAGTGAGAAGCTGGATGGAGAAGCTGAAAGATAAGGTAGGAGGCTCAATGTTTCAATCACTTTAAAAGCAAAAACATTTTTACTTGCAGGAATAAATCTTGTCAGTGTAGTTCATTATCTCTACAAAGACAACTGAGAAGGGGCTTAGAATTTTCTCTGGGAGGCAATGAACCAAATGCTGCTGTTGTATATAGTGGTGTAAATCCACAGTATATCCCTGATGAGTAGTAACTAAGAGCAGACCCCAGGGCAATGGTATTTGATAGACTTGTCTGTACTAGAAACTCACCTTCTCTTCAGACTACCCAAGTTATGTTTTAAAATTACCCTCTAACTTACCTCCACCCCTTTTTTCTAAGTTCTGAGCTTGGTTCTAGATCCAAATCAAGAGGATCTGGTGGTGATCCTCTCTGGTAAGAGGCTGCATGCCACACCACCGCCTCTGGATGAGACCTTTCCTGCCTCCACGTTCAAGAAGAGCTGCAAATTCCTGGAAAGAAAAAGACCAAACACAGGAAGATTGAAAAGATAACAGACCCTGATCTTTTCTCTCTGGTGTTACAGGGTGGTGGTACATGGGAGTGAAGGGTTATGCCAGCTGCAGGCAGTGATGGCTTTTCAGGCTCTGCTGCCCTAAGGAAAATATTCACATTTTTAAATGGTTGTGAAACTTTTGAAATGTTGTGTTGATGATGGCAAAACCATGAAGCTAGAGATGAGGTGACGCTAGTGTCTTAAGACAAGAACATTTTGTGACTCAACAAAGCTTGGAAATTCTTGAACAGGATCACAGTTAATAGACAAAAAAAACCACCACGAGGAATAATGATGTCATAGGAAACTTCAGCCCCTGAAAATACATCTCTAAGCTTGAGCAGATTGTCACCCAATGAGCCCAGCCTTCCTACGTGATCCCCACCAAACTTCAGCAGCACCTTACCATCAAGTCTGAACAGAGAGATGGGGTCTGGGTATCTGGTTTTTGGCACTGGGGACTGGAATGGTTTAAGGTGGGTTCCTGCCCAGCCCTTGTTGAGTTGCTTCTCTGCCTACAATAGGAAGGAGGCATGTCTAGTGTGATCTATGCTCATAGCAGAGCACCTTGGCCTGGGATTCAGACAGAGCAAGTGCTGAAAGGACAGAAAATGTTTTTTCCAACAAAGGTAAAAAGCAGACACCAAGACTGGTGGAGTGCCTGGAGTGAATGTAGCATGCACAGGTCACCTGCTCATGCCAGACCTACCCCAGCCACCACAACACGAGCTCAGGGGCATCTTCTCACCAAAGCTGTAGCTTTCACTTCTTTCCTCTTGGCACCTTGTTGGCTACCTCTGCCCTTCCCTGTTGCAGAGGAGGATGTGTGTTCCAGTCTCCAACAGAGTTGCTCTGTATGGTCTGAACCTCTTGCAGGTGCCCAGCACAAGTGTTGGTATAACTGGGAACCTGCTAGCATCCACCTGAAAGACTCAGCCCTGAGTCACCTCCCTCCTGTGCGGAACGGCAAATGTGTGGAGGCAGATCTTTCACCTTGCTCACGTTTTCCCTGAGAAAAGCCCAACAAAAACCACTCTCACACCCCCAGCCAAATGCTGGTGAAGCAAATCACTCCCAAATAAACCTGCTCTCCCCATTTCCTCCTCTCACTTGTTGAGTTCATCAGCACCAGTCATAGTATCTGTCCCTCTCATTTGTTGTTGGCAGAGCCCCGTCCTCTCTATTTCACAATGTCACCATCCAAAAGAGTATCCTGGCACATGACAGCCCCATCCCTGAGAGATATGTCCTCCTGTGTCCATCAGGGTTGCCCTGCTGGGAGAAGGGTGTGGGGAGCATGGGATCAGGAGCATGGGTCAGTTACAGATTTATGTTCAGTCTCCTGCAAACACTGTGCAAATGTTGCATTTGGTATGTGGGATAATGGACGTGAGGTTCCTCTGAAGTCCTCTGTTGCTGTTATCTCAGAGTCCAGTGGAGCCAGGAAGGTCATGGTCATGGACTGGGTGTATTAACAGCATCCTGAGCATCTGTAAAGAAGCTGCATCTTCCCCATGGGCAAAGGGTAAAAATGTGGCTTTGGAGCTGCCTGTGAAATGGGGTTTCCTATCAAGAGCAGAAACCCCCATCAGCTGGGCTGTGGGACACAGAAGGGCTAGAAGAACAGGTCCTGAATGTGCTTCACATTGCAGATTTTTGGGATAGAAATAGTTGGTCCAGCTGTTGGGAGAAGCCTGTAAAAGGACATGGGCTGGCCAGGTGTGGTGAAGGCTCATGGATGGGCTACAGAGTTCACTATGTTAGAACCAGTGATTTTTGATACAGAAACTCAGCTGGGCAGCAGCTAAAAAATGATTTCCCGTCTCCCCTCACCGCCCATGCCAGCAGCAAAGTTCCAGAAATAGAAAAACCCATGCTGCACTAATTAGGTCACCCAATTAAGGCACCTTGATTGCCTCGCAGAGATAGTCTTTTATCTGTGTTCTCACTAAGCTGCTTTTTCAGGAGCTGGGGTGCAGGCACACAGCCCCCCTCCAAGCACAGGTGCCAAGTGGGTTTTCTGGGAGGGCATTCAGGATCCCTCAAACCTTGGGATCCAGGCACAAAGGTGTTACTATTTAAAGCACCGAGCAGGATCTGGAGGAGTTTGGGAGAGTAAAACAACCCTTGTTAGGATTGTATCTGCCCTAGATGAAAGCAATGATTTTCATTCTCCAGGTAAGCGTAGGAAGCCAGGGCAGTGCTCACTGAATAGGTATTTTTTTTCCCCTCACTCAGTGGATTATGGAAGAAAAGCAATTACAGTGTAAGCACGGGTTGTTAAGCTGTGTTGCAGTTTGGGAACGCAGATGAAGATGAGTGGTTGTAAGCAATGGACTGAGGCTTGCTAAGAGCTGTCTGATCGTCCTCTGAATTGTGCATGTGTCCCTTGGCAGGTGTAAAATCTATTTTGGGGGGTGTAGATGGAGCAGACACTGTTGCTGCAGGGTGAAAGAAGTGCTGAGGGAGCAAGCCAGGAGGTACCTGCCTCCCTTCCTCCATTGAGCCCCCCCAGCCTGAATTAGGTAAGGATGCTGAAAAGGATGCTGAAGCAATCTGGCATTTTAAAACTTAGGTTAATTTTCAGTTCCAGCAGTAAAATCTAAAATAACAAATACTCAGGAACATTTTCTGAAGGATTTTAAATGTTTAAATGTGTCCTTTCAAATTAGTCATGCTATCTATATTTTTTTAATGGGCAATGCAAACATGTGGATCATAGGAATGGAATTAGAGCTGGTTTGTGTTTGCTGTGCTTCCCTTAAGGCCAGCTGAAGGTGTGCGTGCCCTCCCTGTGTGTCACTTCCCTGCTTGAGGAAGTGACCCTTTCCCATGCAAAGCAAAAGTGTTTAGTTCAGAGATTTCGAGAACAAAGCTGAGGAGGCTCAGGCTGGGCTGGGAAGGAAGCGGCCAGACTGGTTCTTCTTGATGGGGTCAGGCTCTTTTCGGTGGTGCCTGGTGACAGGACAAGGGGCAATGGGCAAAAACTCGAACACCAGAAGTTCCACACAAACTTAAGGAAAAACCTCTTTACTGTGAGGGTGCCGGAGCCCTGGGACAGGCTGCCCAGAGAGGGTGTGGAGTCTCCATCTCTGGAGATGTCCAAACCCTCCTGGACACTTTCCTGTGCAACCTGGTGTAGGGAACCTGCTTTGGCAGGGGGGTTGGACTGGATGATCTCCTGAGGTCCCTTCCAACCCCCACCATTCTGTGATTCTGTGTGATTCTTCCTGCAAAAGTGGCTTTTCACTTCAGCTCCTTCAGAGACCCAGCTGGAGGTGCTGAGGGCAGCTTCTGCTGTCCCTGGGCTGCGATATGGCACTAGTGTCCCAGGGCGCTTGCTTTCCCATGCCCGCGTGTCTCTGGGAAGCCTGGGAGCTGTGTAATACTCTTCACTGGAGGTATGTTTAGCAGTTTGGGCACAGTAAGGCACACTCCAGCAATCAGAGCTGGCCAGGAGGATGTTAGATCCCTTTCCCATCCGCTTTCCATGATGGAGGTCAGCACCGCTGCTTCACAGCATGGCCTCTCTCTGAAAAGAGCTCCTCACCTGTTCCACCCTCTCCCCAGGTGGTGCCTGCTCTCTTGCCAGGTGGCTCTTTGACACTGGTCCTTCTGCCTGCACTGTGCTCCCCTCTGCCTGCTCCTGCCACCCCAAGGGCTGTGGGATGGTCTGGAGGACTGTGGGATGCCAGGTGCCTTGGCACCACTCTGCTAGTCCAGATTCACGCCAAAAACCTTTAACGTCAGCTCTCGACTCTCTGGATTGAGCTCTGTTGAGCATGGCCAGACATATTCCCATGCCTTGATTTATGCTGTCAGTACCCAGGGAGCTTGCAGCAGCGCTCAGCCTACTTTACACAGCATGTAGTGAAGCTGTTTGGGTGGTCACAGGTCGTTCTTGTAGCTCGAGATTGCCTGCCCTTGGCGGTCAAGCTTTTCCTTTACACGTGCACCTGTATTAATAGATGCTTCACCCCAGCACTTGCAACTCTGCACCAAAATTATTTCCTCTCCCAAAGGCAGGCAAACCCTGCAATGTCTCAGCTATCACAGTGCAGTATCTGTTAGCTAAAGCTGATGGTGATGAGCCATGAGGGTTACCAGTTGGTCCTGGAGTGCGGCTGGTGGGGGACTTGCTTGAAGCAAAGCTCATCCTATGCAGGCGGGTGATAGGGACTCAAATATAAGGCAGTGTAGGGATATATTGCAGTCCTAGGCTGGTGGAAAACAACTCTGAAAGAATGGGTTTGTGAATGCTGCTCTGCCTGTCTCTTTTCCACGTAGGCAGGATACATGTCGGGGATGCTGGTTCCTGTAGGAGTCGGGATAGCCGGAGCCCTCTTTATCCTAGGAGCACTCTACAGCATTAAGATTATGAATCGCCGAAGGAGAAATGGCTCAAAGAGACATAAAAGAAAGGTATGACAACTGCAAAGGAAAACCCCACTCCCACCCTCTCTCCTGTTAACCATTTTGGGAGAGTTGTCTGGGTTGACAACTCTCTGGTTGTCTGGGTTGAAGTGCCCAGGACCTCTCGGTTAGAGTATGGGGGAGATCTGAATGCTCTTCATTTCCTTTTTTGCATGTGAAGCTCTTTCACGTTTCTTTTCTTCCCCTAGCAGAGGGAATTTAACAGCATGCAAGACCGAGTCATGCTCTTAGCTGACAGCTCTGAAGATGAATTTTGAATCGAACTGCAGTGCCCTTGTGATAACTCGTGACTTTAAAAAGAAGGGAGGGGGAGAAAAAAGAACAAGCGACTTTCTGCTGCATCGCTGCTCTCCGCCGCCCCGAGCCACCGAGCGGTGGTCGGTACCACCCTGGCGAACCAGCATGCTATGCTCTACGTGTGCCACGCAGTGATGTTTGTTTTGATACCGTAGTGAGATTTCACGTTCACACCCGGCGCCTCATTCCGATCCACAGCGCGTCTTGTTTCAGCTGGAGCTGATGTGTACGGATGATTATTTTCCTATTATCCTGGTGTACTGTTTTGGTCCTGGCTGGCAGTAATCTCATCGTAACAATAGCTCTCACCTAACCTGGGAATGGAAATCTTTTACTGTGAATGACTTCTGTCCAATTTGTTAATTTTAAATGTTATATTTCCTGAGCTAGAGTTCATTAGTGCTAAGTTTAGCTGCTCTGCTTAATTAATGAGTTATACACATGAACTATGTCCCTTGCCACCTGAGAAATGCCCATGTACAGTGTTGTTGATACGGTTTGAAGCACATTTCTGCACTCGGTTCCTCGACTCTCACCCCTTCTTTCTTCCTCCAGCTCTGCTCCACGCTTCTTGGAGTCACACAGGAATGGCCTCAGCACTTGATTCACAACAAAAACCCCAGTTCATTTTCAACCAGCACTGTCTGTTACAGCACAATAAATACCAGCGCTCACCTACCAATGGGTAGTCCTGCATGGACCTCTTAGCTTTTGTTCAGTGTGCCAGTAGGTAAGAGAAGAGGCAGGTTGGGGGTTTCTTCAGCTTCTGCCTCCTCTTTGAAGGACACTAGTTGCATCTCTTTCACATGGCTGCATTCACACGGAGATGAAAGCGGAGAATCTGTCTCCTTTCCCCACTGGAAATTGCATTTTCAGCCCCTGAAAGCTGTGCAAACAGCAGCACCTTTGGGGGTTCTTGGATGGCTCTTGTCTCCAGACCACTGAATAAAGAAAGGCACCAAAGTTTGCAAAGTGGGTGGCTGTTGATGTTGAGGGATTTGTGGCTAATAGTTGGAAAGCAGCGTTAGCCACAGATGGAGACGTGTGCTGTGGGGAGGTGAAATGGTCGCAATGGGAACCCTTGGCCATGGGGGAAAAGGTGAAGCTGTAGGACAGATATCTGCAGAAGGTTGTGGAGGTGATGCCCAAGGGTGGCATGGGGTGAGGGCAAGCTGCTGTGCTGCCTGGGCTGCAGGCACCGGGTTGCAGGGAGAAGCAAGTGAGATGTTACTGGGACTGATCAGGAGAAGCTGTTGTTTTGCACAGAAATGCTGTCTAAATAGCTAGAAAAAGGGCTGTGTTACTTTATCTCTGCTTTTGGTTGTGAAGTGACTTCAGTCTGACATTTATGCAAAACATCCATGTTTCTGAGGGGGGAATCATTGTTCTGTGTTCCTCATTCCTTCGTATGAGGAACAGTGACCGTTGCCTGAGGAGAACTGATTAGACAAATAAGCAAATCTACTGAGATGAAATCCCACTGAATCTTCAAAGAAGTGGAAGGGAGAGTTTGAGGAAGGGCACATGCAGGATTTCATTCCTTGTAGAAGTGGAAAGGCCTGTCAGATTGTGAAGAGTAGATGTAGATGATGGTAAGTAAACATCTTGTGGGCATGTGAGTGGGTTTGCAAGGTAGAGAGACATTTGGAAGACCCTCTTGAAGCTCAGTTCTCTCTTGAGAGGGTCAGGGTCTCCTCTGGATATTAAGTCATCAGGCATGATGTTCAGCTCTGAACAAGCAGTGCTCTTCAGAGCCCAGTACTTTCTGTAGGCCTTACACACACATCTACTGAGTTGTCTGGAGAAAGACAGGCAGGACAACCTGTATTCAAAATGCTGCTACTGATGCTAGTCTTCCAGTCAAAGAGCTGTGCATGGTCCCTTGCACATTCATCCTGCTGAGCACATGGGAGGCAGGTTGAGAGAGGCACAGTGAAGCCTGGTCCTTCAACATGTTGGGGAGTCTTCATACCCTAATTCCTCTAGGACAGGCTTTCCCAGCCAGGGCTCCACAGTTATAGAATCACAGAATGGTTTGGGTTGGAAGGGACCTTAAAGCTCATCCAGTTCCAATCCCCCTGCCATCAGCAGGGACACCTTCCACTAGACCACGTTGCTCAAAGCCTCATCCAACCTGGCCGAGAACACTTCCAGGGAGGAGCAGCCACAGCTTCTCTGGCCAACCTGGGCCAGTGTCTCATCACCCTCACAGTGAAGAATTTCTTCCTAATATCTAATCGAAACCTACCCTCTTCCAGTTTAGAGCCATTTCCCCTTGTCCTGTCATTAACTGCCCTTATGAAAAGTCCCTCCCCAGCTTTCTTGTAGCCCTTCAGGTACTGGAAGGCCACTGGAAGGTCTCCCCAGAGCCTTCTCTTCTCCTGAACAGCCCCAACTCTCTCAGCGTGTCCTTGTAGGAGAGGTGCTTCAGTCAGCCCTTGGATCATCCTTGTGGCCTCCTCTGGACTTGTTCTAACAGGTCCATGTCTTTCTTGTGTTGAGGGCTCTGGTTCTTGCATCTCTCTCTTTTCATTCCTGAATCTATGACCAGGAGAATTTTACCTTGCTAAAAGCAGCCCCATGTCTTTAACAAGCACTGACTGGTAGCTCACTGTTAAGTCCAGGTGCCCCTACCCAAAATTCTTCCCTAACAAATGATTAGTCCAAACTAAGAAAAAGTGTTCCTTCCAGACTGATCTCTCCCCATTTCCTTCTTATTCCTAAGTCTCTTGGAGCTTGGAGGTGGTTGGGAAGTGTAACAATCCAGTTGAGCTTTGCTGGCTGTGTTGCAGTTTTGAGAATCAGGAAATATTGTCCCTTGGGCTCTTTGGTGATTTGTTCCTGGCAAGGTGTGGTGGGAGTTACAAGGTGGAATGATTTCTCCTCCATTTCAGTTTGCTTAAGACCATCTCCAGCAAGGCTTGTCTTTTAGGTACAGCACCAAGCAGGCTGGGAACAAGACTACATAGGCAGCTGCAAGATGTTCTTGAAATGGTCCAGTCAGGGAGGCATGGGGGATAAGCAGTGGCAAAGGGCATTGACCTCTCTGCATGAAGGAGTTTGTCTTGCAGCAGAAAGGATGGTAGCTGGGCTGGCTGAGTCCTTGCACACAACTGTAGCCTTAAAGAGAGACCTGAGGTAGTGCTGGAAAAGAGGAGTTGCCAGCGATACTGCAGAACAGGGCAGATGTACCAGCAAGACCCAACCAGCTGGGGATCAGCAGGGTTTGTGCAATAGCAGCCTGTGAAGGACCTTCTCCTCTTGTTTTTCCCTTAACAGTACTGTGCCCACGCAGTGTGTGACAACGGAACAAGTTGTGTTAGGTAACGGATAAAACACAGAGGTCCTGGCTCCCTGGGAGGAGGAGGGATGGCTGAGCAAGGCTGCTGCTCGGAGTGTGAGTACCTCAGCTCTGGCAGTGCTCAGGAGGAGCTTTGTGGATGTGTTGTCCAGTTGATCGATTGAGAAGGCTGATGGGGAGGTGCTGTGGTCTTTTGTGCTAACAAACCCACAGGTTGGAAACGCTGACTTTCTACAGTGGCAATCGGTTTAATTGTCTCTCTTCTCCCTCCTCAGCATAATGAACTTGAGAAATTAAAGGCAACTCTGTCAGAATGATGACAGTGATGTTTTAGTGCATCAGGTGGGTGCTTTGGTGTCCTGGTGTCCAGGACATGGAGTGGGTGGCTGGGATGCTGGAAATCAGTGGTGCCACAAGGCGGGCTGGCAAGTGGTTGCAAATATCAGAGCGGTTATACAAGTGTGGTGGGACAAAATGGGAGGGTTGTAGCCAGAAGGGAGCTCCAGCTGAATGCACAGTTCAGTGTTAGCTCTGTGGTCTGTGTTGGAGCCAGCCTTGTGGGATGGAAGAGCTGCCCAAAGATTTTGCTTGTGGTCCAACTTCACTCCCAGGACTGTCTCTAGCTCAGAACAACACCAGCCAAGGTGGCTTGGTTGGGAGCTGCTGGTTGGCAGAAGACTACTGTTGGCAAACTTCCTGAAACACTCAGCAGTGTAGAGAGATCCCAACTGATGTCCATTTGAAGTGGAGGTATTTGTTGAATAGTTGGTTTTGGTTAGGCACCTGCCCCAAAGTCTGGAGGCTCCCCGTATCTTCAGCTTAGTTCTTCTTAGTGTGGAGGCAAGAGGGACAGTCAGAACTAGCCTTGGGTCCCAGAGAAGCTTGTAGGAGCCTTTGGAGCACAGACAGGGTTTTCTGCAGTGCCCCTGACGTCAATGCAATTTCTGCAGGTCCTTAAAGCACAAGCATCATTCAGCTCCTTCCCTTCTCATCCAAGGCTGGTAGGCTTTGGATTGGACTCTTAAAAATATTCTCTGTACAACTCATATGCTTGAAATGATCAGATTGCAGGCGAGGAGGGGAGGAGGGTTTCAGGTGGGAGCTGAAGCCTCCAGTCTCTTTACTGCTCTACTGATTTCATCTATACCTCTGCATCGCCAGACAAGCAGATTCTTTTGAAAGGACAAGAAAGGGGGGCCCTCCTCATCCTCCATGCTGGATGAACTGCAAGCCCCTGAATGCAGAGGTGGGTCGTGACACTGCTAACACAGCCTTGGCCCCGTGCAAAGGCACGACTGCTGCAGCAATAATGATCTCTGGACTTGGCACAAGATGAGTCACTCGCCTCTGATTTGGTTTTTTTTGATAGCACAAGCCAGAATTGATTATAGGTGTCACACAACTGCTTTGGCATCAACAGCCCCATTTCCAGTGGGGGGAACCAGCTCTTGCCCTGATGAAATGCACCTGCACTGTACAGCTGCTGATGTTTAAAGGTGTCTCTAATGCCAGATGTTCACCCAGGTGAGGTTTCTCCGGACTGCACTGCTTCCGTAGAGTGATCCTAGCAGTCCTCGTGCTTTCTTGTGTTTTTTTATTTCAGACAAGAGCAACTCCTCATACTGTAACTATGGAATGTAGCACTTTGTTAAATTAAAACATTGGGAAATAAAAAGCTGTTCATCACACCTGACATGAAGCACCTTGTCTCCCTGTATTGGGTTTGCATGGCAAGGTTTTTGGTAGCAGTGGGGGAGGGGACATGGGGTGGCTTCTGTGAGAGAAGCTGCCAGAAGCTTCCCCCATGTCCGACCCGACACAGCCAATGCCAGCGGCTACAGGAACGGACCCGCCGCTGGCCAAGGCCAAGCCAATCAGTAACACCTCTGTGATAACATAATTAAGAAAAAAAAAAGGAAGGGAGAAAAAAAAAAAGCTGCACACTTTGCAGCTGGAGAGAGGAGTGAGAAGATGTAAGAGAAAACAACTTCGCAGACACCAAGGTCAGTGAAGAAGGAGGGGGAGGAGGTGCTCCAGGCGCCGGGGCAGAGATTCCCCTGCAGCCTGTGGTGCAGACCAGGGTGAGGCAGGCTGTCCCCCTGCAGCCCATGGAGGTCCATGGTGGTGCAGATGACCACCTGTAGGCCGTGGAGGACCCCACGCCGGAGCAGGTGGATGCCAAAGGAGGCTGTGACCCCGCGGGAAGCCCGCGCTGGAGCAGGTTCCTGTCAGGACCTGTAGCCCGTGGAGAGAGGAGCCCACGCTGGAGCAGGTTTGCTGGCAGGACTTGTGACCCCGTGGGGGACCCACGCTGGAGCAGTCTGATCCTGAAGGACTGTACCCCATGGAAAGGACCCATGCTAAAGCAGCTCGTGAAGAGCTGTCAGTCATGGGAAGGACTCACGTTGGAGAAGTTGGTGGAGGACTGTCTCCCGTGAGAGGGGCCCCACGCTGGTGCGGGGGAAGGAGACCACCCCCTGAGGAGGAAGCAGCAGCAGAAACAACGTGTGATGAACTGACCCTAACCCCATTCCTTGTCCCCCTGTGCTGCTGGGGGGAGGAGGTGGAAAATCGGGAAAGAGATTAAGCCCGGGAAGAAGGGAGGGATGGGGGAGGTGTTTTAAGATTTGGTTTTACTTCTCATTCTCCTCTGATTTTGATTTGTAATAAAGTAAATTTGTTTTTTTTTCCCCCAAGTCGAGTCTGTTTTGCCCGTGCCAGTAACTGGTGAGTGATCTCTCTCCGTCCTTATCTCCACCCACGAGCTTTTCGTTATAATTTTCTCCCCCTGCCCATTTGAGGAGGGGGAGTGATAGAGTGGGCTTTGGTGGGCATCCGGTCTCTAGCCAGGTTCAACCCACCACACTCCCTGACCTCTGGTTCATGGCATTCGCTGTCTCTCGGGTAAAGCTGCGAAGTGATTGCTTGGAAGACTTTGGTGTTGCATTTCTTTCTCCACGCTGTGTGGTCAGTGCAAGGACTCAGGCTGGGCTGGTGGGGGCAATACAAGCAGCGAGGAGCCTCAGCCTGGGAGGTTTTGGGTAGGATTTACCTGGAGGTAGGTGTCAGCCATGGGATGTGGTGAGTAACACCCCAAATTGCCTCAGCCCAACACTGATGTGTTTACACCACTGATCTTTAGATACAACCAGGGATTTCTTTGTGCATACCAGGGTGTTTGTCCTTTCTGGTTTGACCTGAGAGCAAGGGTCTCTGCACAAATCTTCTAAGACCTCAGCAATACGTCACCAGTGAGCTTTGAGTCTCAGTTGTAGGTGCTGCAAATGTTTCCTAAAAGAGCAGCCTTGTTGCAGGTGAATATGATCACACACACCTTGATGGACTTGTGGTCCAAGCAGAAGAATCAGAAAGACTTGTGAGTGAGTAAGAGATGTACGGACTGGGTTTATAATTGCCTTCCCAGTCCCATTTGCAGATGTCTCTGCAGTCATTGTGTTATTAAATGCAAATACATGGGCTGGGTACGTGTCCTTTTGCTGTATTGTGTATCGGTGGAGGTCCCAGGGTGGGAACATGAGCCAGCGGGGCACACGGCCAGCCCGCAGTGGTGGCTGCTTGCCCCTCTCCAGGCTTCCTCTGCTTGTAAAAACCAGCCATAACTATTTGTCCAAGTGTGTGTATTTTCTCTAATGAAAAATGGCTTGTTCTAAACAAGGAATTCCCAGGGAAATAGCCCTTTGGGGTTTGCATGAACACAATCTTTGCTAATTGGTAGTTGCCAAATCTAATCTGTGTATCCATGAACCTGTTTGCTGCATTGCTGACTTTTTCCAATGGAAAAACAAAACCTGCTGAAAGAAGATAAACAAGGACAATGGGTTTTTTCCCTACAGGTTTATTTCCTAAGGAAATTGCTTTCTGCAATCACTCTGCCTCGCTCTGAGCCTCTGTCCATCAGCCAGTCTCCTCCTTGTGTTCCTGACTCTGCCAGCCAAGCCATGGGTTTGTGAAAACGGGAGGGGAGAGAGGCTGAATTAAACCCTCCGCTAGAAAAACGTGTGGAGCCGTTCTGAGACTGCAGAAAACCCACACAAGCAAGCGAGGTTACGTGTGCCCCGATGGCGTGGATGAGATGGATGTCCCAGACACCTGTTGGGGTTCCCTGGGGTTGAGCAAAACACGAGGTCACGCTGGCTTGGGGCTCAGCCTAACTCAGTGACAAGCAGGCCATGGACTGTGAGGCACTGATCCGTGGAGAGCAGCCCAAACTCCCTGCCTTGGCGTTGTTTTCATCAATGTCTTTTGGAAGGACAACCCAAATGGCATTCCTGGCTTGTTCTGGTGGTAAAGCCACCCGTGGGTGGTCATTGCTGCTGTGCCAAAGCCCACCACCAGGGTCTGTGCTTGGGTTGAGGGCCTGGGGCTGAGCACAGAAAGCTCCTTTACTTTGAGGCAAGTCTCATCCTCCACCTGTGAAACCCCCGGTGCGTGTGGGAGTTCAAAGTGCTTTAAGGCTGGACCTCAATGGGCAAAAATTTCGTGCACAGAGACGTTGACTCTCGGCTTACTCAGGGCTTGCAGTGATGCACGCAGTGGTTTTCCTCCTTTTTTCCCCCCAGCTCTGGAATTAGAGGAGAAGAGGAGGTGCTGGGATGGGAAGGGGAAGCTGTGACTGCAGCCCTGGCTCTTGATGGGGCTTTAGGAGCAGAGCCTCCAGAGCAGAACCCAAAGGTAGGATGGTGAATGTTGAAAATCTCTTTCCAGACTGGTGGAAATGTGCCATGCTCTCTTTCTGTCCAGCAGAAGACTTCTTAGAGTCTGGATGGTGGGGAAAATCTCCCCAGGCTCCTTGTAGGATATAGAGTGAGTCACAGTTCTGGTGTCCTCACTTTTACTGCCAAGGCACCGAGAGGAGCACACAAACCCTCTTGGCAGATGAGCCGTGATGGCTAAGCCACACCTGCCTGCATCACCTGTGGGATGGGTCAGCACTGCCTTCATGGATGGAGCTATGAGACTTCCTCACAGCATCGAGCTGGGCTCCTACCTGGAGAGGAGGGGTTTTGGCATGGCTCATGGGCTGGTGAGTACTGGATGGGGACACCTCAAGGACAGCCCAGGGAAATACAAGGTGTGAGACCAGCTCCATGTCTTGGGAGGAGTTGGTGGACCCTGGTGCTGCCTTTGGCTGACACCTACAATTTCATTTGTGGGATGAAAGGTCACATTGAGCAGAGCCTTGATGTCCAGGCAGGAATATCCATGGGTAGGTCCATGCTTTGAGTTGGCAGGTGCATTTTGGCCAAATCCATGCCCAGATGAAATGGCTCTGACACTAAAAGGTTGCCAGAGACCTAAGCAACCACTGGCATTGTCCAACCACTGATGCAGCTTCAACACAAGGGTCTGTGGAGGAACGTGGATGGAGTTGAACAGCAGCTCTTGAGTGTGCCTTTCCAAAAAGGCCCCCAGAAAGGTCCCAGGTCTTGCACATTGTACAAGAAGAGAATTGTTAAGCTCTGTGTTGTGGTGAGCATTTGGGAGTGGAGACTTACCTACCCTTCCCAGAGGTTTACAGGGGCTCCTGGCAGAGTATTTCAGTATATAAAATACTAACGAAGGCACTGCAGGGAAAGCAATTAAATTTTTGTTCCAAATTCAGTGCTCAGGGGCCAAACCTGACACCCAGGGAAGGATGCCAGGGCCAGCCTGGTGTGACGAGCTCCACTGCATGGGTGTTTCCACCTCTTGGTCCCAGCATCCTCATCATGAAGCCCATGGGTTTGGCAGGAAATCTCCAGCAGTTTGTTGGAAAGGGACCAGTGTGGTGCCTGGTGAGGCTCCCTGGGTGATCCTGCTGGCAGGGTGTGAGCGAGCATCACCCAGACAAGCTGGAGTTTGCTTGAGCAAGATGAATTTTCCAAATCTTACACAGAAAATGACTCAAAGGATAAAATGCATTTATTGAGGCTCCTCACTAATAAATTCATTTTCTTCTGAAGCAGAGGAAATGGAACTGGGTGATGAGAGGAAGGTTGATGTTAGCAGAGGTTCACTGCACTTCAGTTTTAATATTTTTTTTTTTTAATTTAATGATGAACAAATTGGAAATGTGGTAAAAAAGAGAAAATAAAATCCCTGCAAAAATGTCACCTTATTCATATAAAAGGGTATTCAAAAATTAATGAATAATTTCTGCAGTAAAAATTAAAACATTTGCTATTATACAAGCAAAGTCTAGATATTGAAATCATTTGCTAGCATCAGGCTGTAATTTGACATGGAATTTTGCAGTCAAAATATTTAAATCACTGGGTTTAGTCATACTTCATATCAGAAAGCAGAAAAATCATTATTTTAAATAATTGATTGACTAGCTATTTTTTTCATTTTTAGCTGTTTTCCCCAGGTTCACTCTTACTGGTCAATATGCCCTTTAAAACTTCTTGATTTGCCTCTGGAGATTTTTTGCCCTTGGAGCTGTGTTTTTTTCTTGCCATAACTTACTCTGCACTTATGTGCACTTATTAAGCAATTTCAAAGCTTCTGATTTTTTTTTTTTCAAATTATTTGCATTTTGCATTTTTAATATTAAAAAAAAAATAGCAAATAACATCCTTCCAATCCATTGGCTGATTGGTTTTGTGTTACACTCAGGTCTGGTAAAATCTGACTTGGATTCAGACTGAAATTCAACTGCAATATCCAGAAATTGGATTTTTGTTAGGGGAGCAGTAACGGGGCTACAGCGGGTGGGAGCTTTGTCACTGTGCAAACCTTTGGGACCGGTTTGCAGTGACAAACCCTTGCCTGTGGGCACACGGGTTGTGGGTTTTGCTGGTTGGGTTGTGGTTTGTCAGAGTAAATAACACGCCAGTGATCTCAGTCCCTGTGTCCCCTGGGAGACTGGGGCTGCCACCGCTTCAGCGCGGTTGGGCGTGAAGAGCTAACTAGAGAGAAGGTAAATATTGTATTTGAGGCACAACCATGGCCAAAGAGACCTACATCAAAAAATACTCTGGTCTTGGGTTTAAAATGAAGAGGAGGGAGGTAGTGAAATGCATCACTGAATCAGGGCTGGAATGAGACAAATCTGCACTGTGCCTTAGTGCTGGGTACGTGACTATGGGCAAGGAGGGTGTCAGGTCTCCAGCTCCTCTGGACCGTGCCCATAGGTGGATTGCATCAAAAATGGTGATGAAGATTTGTTGGGGTGTTTTGTCCTCGCTGTAAAGTGACAAAAGGGTTTCCAAAACTTAAAGGATCTGGCTGTTGGGCAGGAGGTTGCTGCCATGGGGCTGGAGGAGGGGAAGGCTGCACACCCCTTCACCGGGGACCTGTCCCTGGCTGCGGTGTCTCCTCTCACTGGCTCTGGCTCTGCTCACTAGCCCAGGGCCAATGTTAGCAGTTGGGTCTGCTCAACCCCATCTTGTATGGCCTTCACTGCTGTGAGAGCAGCCATCTGTTTGGCCAAGTCTTTATGGAAGACACTCCTATTTGTAAGAGCCAGCTTTGCTGCTGGATTTCTCCCCTAATATCTGATGCTGATGAGCATCCTGGTCTGACTGGGAAATGCCTGTCCCATCAAGTGCAACAGATCACAGAATAACAGAATCATAGAATCCCAGACTGGTTTGGGTTGGAAAGGACCTTAAAGCTCATCCAGTTCCAACCCCCCTGCCATCAGCAGGGACACCCCCCACTAGACCAGGTTGCTCAAAGCCTCATCCAACCTGGCCTTCAACACTTCCAGGGAGGAGCAGCCACAGCTTCTCTGGCCAGCCTGGGCCAGGGTCTCACCACCCTCACAGCAAAGAATTTCTTCCTCATATCTCATCTCCATCTCCCCTCTGCCACTTTCAAGCCATCACCCCTTGTTCTGTCACTCCCTGCCTTTGTCCAAAGTCCCTCCCCAGCCTTCCTGGATCCCTTTCAGGTACTCTGGAGATTGTCTGCCCTTGGAGTTGTGTTTTTTTCTTGCCATAACTTACTCTACACTTACGTACACTTAATAAGCAATTTCAAGGCTTCTGATATTTTTTTTTCAAATTATTTGCATTTTGCATTTTTAATATTAAAAAAAAAATAGCAAATAACGTCCTTCCAATCCATTGGCTGATTGGTTTTGTGTTACACTCAGGTCTGGTAAAATCTGACTTGGATTCAGACTGAAATTCAATTGCAGTAAGATCTCCCCAGAGCCTTCTCTTCTCCAGGCTGAACAGCCCCAACTCTCTCAGCCTGTCCTCACAGCAGAGCTGCTCCAGCCCTGGCATCATCCTCGTGGCCTCCTCTGCACTGGCTCCAGTAGCTCCATGTCCTTGTGCTGTTGGTGGCCCCAGCACTGGAGGCAGCACTGCAGGTGGGGTCTCAGGAGAGCGGAGCAGAGGGGCAGAATCCCCTCCCTGGCCCTGCTGCCCACGCTGCTCTGGGTGCAGCCCAGGACACGGTTATTGGCCTCTGGGCTGTGGGTGCACGTTGCCGGCTCATGTTGAGCTTCTTGTCCACCAGTGCCCCCAAGTCCTTCTCTTCAGAGCTGCTCTGGATCCATTCTCTGCCCAGCCTGTGTTTGTTCTCGGTGATCACACAAAGCAGCCCTTGGTGGGAAATGCAGCTGCAGTATTTGACACTGAGCTCAGCCAATACTAAGTTAAGTGCCTGTGGGATCTTGTCCCATGGGACCATTGGGTCCATGCACCTCTGGGCTCGGGGTGGTGAAGGCACTGAACGCAGCTGCTGGCTGGTTGCAGTGCTCATCACTCACCAAACTCCTTCCTCAGTTTCATCAACTATGTGTCAGTGCAGGAATAAAGGAATTTTTAACCTATGGTGTCAAAAGGAATTGTTTTTTATGTCCAACTTAGTCCAGAGGATGATATTTAATCTCCTCCACAGGGGGTAATGTACTTCGGTGCTAGATGAGCTCCTGGATGTGGCTGCTTTACAGCTCCAGGGTGCTGCAAGTGAGGAAAAAAAACATCACAGGGATGACACCTCGGTACGCTTTCATGTCAGACCTTGGTACATTGATGAAGGAGCTTTGCTCCCCACATAACACTGGGGCAATACACTGATGACCTGAGCTCTGCTGAGCTCATGGGCCAGAGCTGCTCCTCCAGGAATGTGGAGAGACACAGTGGCTGGGGCTGGTCCTGCAGAGTGGGACACAGAGAGTGGAGAAGGTGCTGGTGTGGCTATCGGTGCAAAGATCACTGGTGCTGGATCTGCAGGCACAGAGAGGGGTGAGGACAGGACACATTTTGGAGAGTGAGGGTCCATGCTGGTGCTATGGAGAGGCTCAGTCTCTGCCAGGGGACTGAGACAGATGGACTAGTAATGCAGAAGGGTGGAGGGGACATCCAGGAATAGCCCAGGAAGCTGAGGTCACCCAACATCTCAGCAGCTGACCAAAAGGTGGTAGGACCAGGTCAAAAATTATGAACCTGAATACTGCAGGTGGGGGGCAAATGCTCTTTCCACAGGCTATGGAAAAGGAAGAGGGAGCTGATTAAAACTCAACTTCTCACTTCACCCGAGTGGAAGCAGAAAGCTGGATTCATCTGTGGTCATGACCTGGGAGGTGTCATCACATGAGTGTCACCTTCACCATCCCTGCAACCTTCAAAAAATTGGCAGTGAGGCATTGGTGAGGTCTTCGAGTGGGGTGAGACCATGGGATCTGGTGGTGGCCCTGGTGCTGCATGGATGGAGGCCAGCTCATGTGTGGGGGACCACATCTTCTTAGCGGCACAAGGCTTGCTGTGCTTTTAACTTCTCCAGATGGTTTGATGAAATAACTTTAGGACGTGCAAAGGTGACTTTGCATGTCTAGCTCTAAGTCAAGTTATCCTTATTTCCAGCAAAGCTGGGGAGAGGGCAGTGAGTTGTTGAAAGCTCCATAGCAGTGGATGAGCTGGTGATCACATGCTAGAGAAGACATTCCTCTAAAATAGAAATTGAAGAATGTGATTTAATAGCATTGAAAAGCAAAGGCTAATCAAGGGATTGGGCTGCAGGCAAGCTGTACAGCACCTATTAAAAATGAGTGTTTAATTGAATTATTTGTTTTGCAGTCAACCTACTGAGCTTAAAAATGCATGCTGTTGCCCTGAAACACTTCAATGATCACACCCTGAGTGTAGGAAGGAGATGGGGCAGTGGGAACACTAAGCCAGAAGATACATGACTTTTTTGGATGGTGGAGTACAGACCTTGAGGAGACAGGAAACAAGAAAAGCATCTTATAATTTAACATTTACCTTAGAACAAATCAAAGTGCCCTGAGCCAGGCTGGGGCTCGCAGTGCTGGGTAATGTCCACAGGCATGTGATGGCTCAGACTACTTTAAGTGTAGGGTCAAATCTGCAGGTGTGTCGTGGTCCAGAGAGGGCTTTAAGCATGTGTCATTTGGGAAATTCCTATGGGCCAAGCATCACTAGAGTCTGAGAGTCTGTGCAGAGACTCTCTTCTAGATAACCCCAGTCTGGAGGAAACCTGGAGCTAAAATTTTACTGTGAATTGCTTGTGAGCTCCAGCACCATACCAAACACCAAGCCCTTATGCTGATGCTCACAGAGCTGCATGTGGGAAAACCACAGTTTTGGAATTTTCTGCAGAAGAAAGACCTCAGCTGACACTATGGAAATAAAATGTTAGTGCTATTTTATGGACTGAACATTTGATCTGAAGAATGGTGAAGTTGAAGGAAGGTCTCTTGCTTGCCTGGCCGTCCTTGAGGTGACATACCTGTGGCTACTGCTTGCAAGATAAACTTGAAGCAATGTATGCAATTTTGGATGTAGTCAACAGTAAGTATATATCCATCCAGAACTGGTACAGTGGAGAAAGGAAGTTGTGCAGGAGACAGCCTAGATTTTACAGGTGAACCTGAGCACTGGAAATACTGCCAATCCCACCCAGTAGTTAAAGTCTGGGTCCAGCAAAACCCAGGACATCGTGATGGAGCTGGCTGGACCTGCAGCATTTTAGGCAGTGATGGAAACATTTGCACAACCATGTAACTACGAGGGGCACTAAAATTGTGATGTGCTTGAAGCCCAACACAACCTAGCAGACTGCTATTGTGTGGCCATCTAAATATGTGGTGGAGCTAACACTTGGCTTGGGCCAAGCCAGCTTGCACCCAAATTCATTGTATGTTGATTTAATAGATGGGGAGGACACATCCCTGATAGTACAAGTGCCTAACAGTGATTTGCTTCATGGCTGAGCATCCTGGAAGGTCTTGTGCTGCATGGGAGGAGGGAAACCCATTTCAGGATGGAGAGTTGGCAAAGGGATGTCTCCACTTCTAGGATAGAAGCCCAGAGAAGTTGTGGATGCCCCCTCCCTGGAAGTGTTGAAGGCCAGGTTGGATGAGGCTTTGAGCAACCTGGTCTAGTGGAAGGTGTCCCTGCTGATGGCAGGGGGGTTGGAACTGGATGAGCTTTAGGTCCCTTCCAACCCAAACCGTTCTATGACTCTATGATAGCAGCAGGATGTGACAGACCAAGCCCTGGCTGGGACACCAGAGACTGAAGTTCACATGCCACAAAATTCCTGGGTGATCCACTAGCAAATTAATTCCATCAGTTTTGGTTTCCCCTTTTTGAGAGAGCACATGTCTCTGTTGAACTGCACCTGGCCATCTGCTGATGAGTCACTGTTCCAGGGGCAGATGTTTTTCCTAAGTGGAAGTGCAGTGTTGGAAGACAAAAAGGTTCTTCTCTGCAGTTCGGTTCTTTCTCTCTGATATAATGAAGTAACCAGTGAACAAATTGAGCACAGATTACTATTTTTTAAATATTTTTTTTTGCCTAAAGCTAATCACCAGCTCACCACAGAGAGTGCAAGGTGTGGAAAGCAGCTCCTTCAGTCCCACACCTTCCACACTGTGCTTCCTCCTCTGGAAGGAGCTAAAAGAAATAGATGAGACCTGGGCACAGCAGAGCCAGTGATAATTTCTGTATGTCCCTTTGCCCATCTGGCTCCACTCTGCAGATCATTTAGCGTGAAGAAAGCAATTTTTTTTGCCTTTGATACTGAAAGCAGCGAGGAGGGTAATTGGAGCCTGGAAGGTGTGGTAGCTATCGAGCAATCTCAGCCCTGGCAGATCTCTGATGTACTGTAAAACTCAAAGAGGAGTTACAATTACTACCCATCGCCCTGGACAATGATTTATCTTGTAGCCACATGAAAGCAAAATCTCTCTGATCTGGTTTTTTCCTACCACTGTATCTGATGAGGATGTGTCATATCTCAGATTAAAGGGACTTTCTTTTCAAATGCTGCAAGGAACACCTGTGTGTGACATTCAATTATTCTGCCCTTTAAAATAATATCCCTGATGAGAAGGGAGTTGTTGCAGTGCTGGTGTCCTGAGAAATTGGATGCTGGACTGGAAACTTGAAGTGTTTAATAAAGGACCACAAAGCAAATGGTTTAATAGATCTTTTTTAAGCTTCTTTCGAAGGTGGGTGATGATTCAGTAGCTGAGGACTGACCTGGAACACAGGAGATGAGGCTTCAGCTCTTCACGTTGCTGCAGATGCAACAGGAAAATGAGAGGTTCGATAAAGGAGAACCAATTCAGTAGCTTGGGTGGTGGCTTGAGTGGCAGTAAAGCCCTCGGAACAACCACCCATGGAGGGTGCTGGATGCACGGCAGCTTGATGATCAAATGCACCAACCCAAGAACTGGCACCGTGCCGGCAGCGTGAGCGAGGGGGCAGCTGCTCTCAGGATCCTCTTGCTGAGAGGGCTCCCTGGGGTTTCAGCAGGAGCTGCTCAGGTCACAGGGAGGAGGCTGCCCTGTGGTGTATTGTGCTTGGGACATCAGAGTTTGGGAATTATCACACAAGCTCAGAGCCCTTCACCATCCCCTCCTGGTCCATACGGCCCAACGTATGGTGCCACTTCAAGGTGAGATCTGGGGGGGTCCTGATGAACAAAAACAGTCAAATGAGGAGCTTCTGCCTTGGTATGAGATCGCTTTTATTTTGGCTTAGATGCAGCCTCAAGGAGCTGGCTTCCATGCGAAGATGAGGAAAAACTTATTTCTTTTGAGGGTGACAGAGCACTGGGACAGCCCAGAGAGGTTGTGGAGTTTCCTTCTCTGGAGATGTTCAAAACCCACCTGGACATGATCCTCTGCAACCTGATTGAACTCTGCAACCTAGATGAACCTGCTTTGGCAGCGGGGTTGGACTGGATGATCTCCAGAGGTCCCTTCCAACCCCCACCATTCTGTGATTCTGTGAATTGCTGCTTGGGAGCAGGCAGCAGTCTCCACTGCATGTCACCTCAGAGCCATAATAGCATTAATCCTCTGGAAATAGCTGAGTTGTTCTAAACTTGACATTCTCCCTTCTTTTCATAAAATATAATAGCACAGCACAGGCGTAGGCTGCAGTAGAAACCCTCCTGGCAAGCGGCAGTTCCACTAATGGGGAGCATCATTCTTGTGATGTCTCTTTGTTTGATGCTCCCCTCCAACTCCTCTCTATTAACAGATGCTTTTCAAAGGAAAGAGAGATGCTGGGTATAACCCAAACTCCCACTGCTTCAAGGCAAGCCAGACCCCTTTCTTCACTCAGCAGCCTGTTGGAAGTGCAAGTCACAGACTTCCCGAGTCTCTCAGATGGAGCTGGGAGATCAGATCTGCCTCTTGCTTCTTCACCTCGCTCTCTGGCAGCTCCCAGATGGGTATCCTTGCTCTGCTGTGGATGCAGGTGATCAGGGATCTGCTGTGGTTTGAGGTAGTGGGGAGATGGTGGCCCTAGGACCCCTTCATGAAACAGCTTTGGGTGGTGACGTGGTATCATCCAGGATATCTTGTGGGGAAGGAGAAACTGGAGAGGTCTTGGCTAATGCAGGGGAAAACCATCTAGATCTGGGTGGGTAAATCCACCACAGTCATCCATCAGAGATGAATTGAACCTCAGTAGCTGCCACCCATTTTGGACCCTTTTGGTAATGAGCACCCAACAGGGAAACACTCCTGAAATCTGGTGCTCATTAAATCCACGCCCAGCACATGGAAGCTGAAGTCAGTCAGTTAATTTCCATCTTCCTTCAAAAGCCTTCTTGGGCCCAAAGCTACCAAGGGACAAACCGCTCAGGCCAGCATCTGCTGCAGTTATTGGCCTTCTGCCAAAAGAAGATGGGAGCTCTATTCACAATGACATGTTCAAGTGATGATCATAAGTAGAGAGTGATGGTCTCTGCTTGAGACCATCTGTGAGATGTAGGGAAGTGGAAAGGTCTCAGGAGATAAGAAAGGGGTTGGCCCAGTCTGGCATGACACATTTGGCGTATCAGTTATAAGGGAACGTCCTCTTAAGTAGCAGAAAAAAATGTATTTGAGTTTCTTTGAACAATTTTTGCCTCTAAATAATTCCACTGAAGAGGGTTGAGTGGAAGAACTTCATTCAGAGACTGGGATAAAAATCCATTTCCCTTAACTCCTTGCAAACACAGATCAACGTTTTGTGTCCATCTGTACCCCACCTCTCCTGTCTCCTGCGACCACTGGTACACGTGCCAGGACATTTTCTGCTTTTGCCTCAGCTGCCCCCTGCTCCTGGATGGCAGATAAACAGATGTGCCCTAAATCAGCACTTCTCAGCTCACCCCCCCCCACACCTAAACTTGTCCTTTCTTCTCTACGGTATGATGATCTGACAGCATGCAAGAGCTTCAGCTGTGGACCTGGAGACCTTTAGCGTTATTGAGGCCATGAGTGCTGGATCCTGGCGTGTTTTAGGGCACACAAAACACCTCAGTTCTGAATATAGATCAGAGAAAGCTGCTGAGGAGCTAGGGGCAGCTTGTCTCGATCAGTGATGCTCTGTTCCTCTCCTAGAAAGGTTCTCATTTGGGATGGGACACTGCAGGGAGGTGTCACCAAACGCTGTTGTGGGTCTGGGCAACCACACACTCTGTTCACACTGTCCTTGCAGTACATCTGTCCACCTGTGATGGCTCTTGGTGGGACTGGAGCTTGAATCATTATTTTAATGGTTTATTTAAAAGCACAGGGTCCTTAAAAAAACTAATGGCTGCAAGTGCAATAGTTGACTTGACACAGACCAAAAGAGGCACAAAAAAGAGGCCTGCAAAGAACATGATGCCCACCAGGAGTTTTAGAGTCTCTAGATCAAATGGTGCTGTGACCTGCTCTGCTCTGACACCTGAACACCTCCCTGAGAGTATGCATATTAATTTTTTAAAATAAATACAGTTGTGCCTCCTCTGAAGGCGGTTGGATTTTTGCCATTGGTTTTGGCAGAAGCAGGATGTTCTCTGCCCACAACTCTTTGCAGAAAGCCACGAGGCACTATGTGGATGGTAGGGATGATGCAGTGGCCACAACTGGCTGCCAGCCCTGGCTTTAGCCCCAGGCAGGGCCGTGTGTTGCCTGTGGTCTGTGGGGGATGGAGGATAATTTGCACCTGAGCTGTTCATCTCCACAGCCCGTGAATCTGACACCATTTATCCAGCAGCCCTGGGTTCTCCTCCATAATTCCCAAGTGCTAGGCTGTCACTGGTGTCCCCTCTGATTCCCCCAAGCATCCCAGCTTCAGCTGGGGGAGATGTTGATGGCAACCAAGGCAGAAGCATGCATGGATTTACCATGGGACCCTCCTCTCCTGCCCATTCTCACCTCCCAAGAGAACCCTTGCAGCAGTGGCCATGCATAGTGGTTTTCATGTCTGGCCATGAAAAGCCAAATGGACACCAGCTACTGGCTGCTTTGGTACCCTCCATCACTTATAACTAGCTACATCTTGGACCCAATCCAATTCTGATGCATTGTCCCTCAGAAAAAAACCCCAAAGTTTGCCACAACCAAGCCTTCTTGATACCTTCACACCTTGCTAATCACCAGAGCTTCATCAGCTGTGATGGAGCTGACTCAACTCACACTAGCAAAGATCCAGCTGGGAATTATTGACCCAATTGCCTAATGGGCATCTTGTTCTGCCTTTGTGCCAGCAAGCCCACTACCCTCTGAGCCACCCCTTAACTTTCAGCTGGGCTATTTGTGCAGGAAGGATGTGCCTGGGGTGGGTTAGAGGAGCACAGATTGGTTCATACGTCACCACAGATCTCCTCTACCACAGGTAGGTTCATGGATGGTGAAAGCTTCCTATGGAAGAGAGTCTCAACAGTGCTTGGTTATGCAAGAGGATGCTTAAAGGAGCTCATGACTTCCCAGCTAACACAGCCAGTGCTTGTTCCTCCACGAAGAGCAGTTATAGCTGAACTCTGGTTTCCAGACAAAACAGAGGGGGATTTTGTTAAATCCCTTTTCTAAGCCTGTGCTAAGCTTTTCACAAACCAAGCTCTTTATCTCAAGCCTAGTAAAGAATAAACACAGCTCTGTTCTGTCTTGGTTACAAAGCAGGGCTGGAATTGAAGGAGGAAAAAAAAGATGTGATGGCAGCTGTGCCCCAAGAGGGAAGGTGGCCGAGAGGTGACCCCACTGCACCCCGGGTGAAGGATGGGTGGTAATGGGAGCTTGTGTTTGTAGTTAAAGTATAAACGCTGCTCCACAACAGCCTTGCTGTTGGCAGAGGGCATGGAGATGCTCCATGCTGTGGGTTGTGTGTATGAACCCTACGCTCCTCTGGACCTGTGGCAGAGCAGCACACGCACCACCCCAGCTACTGGGATGAAGGAGGCTTCATTGCCCGGCTTGGGAGTAAGTGATGGTCATGCCTTGAGCGAGAGTGCAGCTCTGCTGATAAACTCAAGAGAGGATCACCTTCTAATTTTATTTTGAGCTTGTGCTCACTCCTGTTATGAATTCAAGCTCTTCCAGCAAATACAAGAGACATCTCTGAGAAGACACTGGAATCAGCTGAGTTCTCAGCTGATCACAGGCCTGCAGGAGCTGCTGCTCTCAGAAGCCTGACAAGTATCAGCAGAGTCACCACAATACTCTGAGCAGCAGGACAGGCTTTCTCTGAAGCCCGTAAGTAGCAATGGTTCATGACTTTATTTAAATGTATCTATGAAACATCTTTGTGCCAAAGCGGATCCACACAGCTTTCCATAATTTTCAGGGAATTTTTGAGCAGCCTCTAGAGGATACATGGGAAAAACATTGAAGGCAGCAATTGCTGGGCTATGAAAGGACTTTCTGGCTTAGTAGTAACCAATTATTTTAATCAGAAGCTTTCCCCCCTTCCTTTTAATTTTCTTTTTAGAATAGGACTGAGAATGTTGCACTAGGCACAGGCAAACTGGCCAGCAATGAACAACAAGAAGAGCCATAACACGTGAGAGGGAAGTAGCTGTTGGTCTCAGCTCCTTCCATCTTTACTCAAAGCCCATGGCTGTCGATCCCCAAGCTGGCATTGCTCTGCAGTGAAATTAATAACTCACTGAGCAGGCAGTGTGATTCCCCATCTGAGAGGTTATTGGTGGTAGCTGGCAATAAGTTACTGGGGTAGCTGTGGCACGGCAGCACTGCTGATTATTACAGATGGCACTCCATCAATGAAGCTGCAGCTCCACATCCAAAATTAATATCCTTCTCCTAAGCTGTCAAGTTCCATGCATGCATGTGCTGGCACAGTGATTTAATAAAATAGCTAGCTTAACTATGTGTATTTAGGGGATGATCCAAAGCCTATTTGAATTAGTGAGCCCCTCTCTCTCACGAATCTTCTCTGCTAGCACTTCCAAGTAGCCATTGGCTCAAGCGTTTACGACCAGCAGTAAGAGGAAGGTCATCTATAAATCTCTGTAGTTTGGTACAGCACTCAGCTAAAGCAGTTTAAATCAGAATGTCTCATGTGTGAGGCCCAGGGGCTCCTTGGTAATTAAGATACTATTTCTATTAAACATTAAAGGCTTCTCTGCTTAAAGATTTTACCTGAGCTGCACTCTGAAGAACAGTCCCAGGTGACAAACTTCTGTTGCCCTCGGTGTAAATAGGCTCTGCATTATTTGCCATCCTCTTGCCATTTCTGTTCATGGCAAATGTGCCAATCCACCTGCCTGTCCCTTTGAATAAGTGCTGCTTAGGGTGGCAGCAAAACAAAGGTGATTCCCTGCTTTAAAAAGTTATTAATGTCTTTCATGTAGACCTTCCTTGATTGTGATCAAAGCCCTAGTGAACATTTCCATGCCCATCACTGCACTGACCAGCTTGGGATCAAGGAGGGAAATGCTTCAGTCCACTTTGGTCCAGGTTTTGTACCATCTCTACAGCTTCTGGGATCTGTTTCTTTCCTAGGAATGGAGGAGCATTTCCGACATCACCAGCTAACAAGTCTCTGCTGGAGTGCCTCAAATAGAGGCAATGGACCCTCCACTGCTGTGCATTTGCATTAGGGAATTAAATGGTTAAGAAATAAGCCATCAGCTTCCCTGAGAGAACTGAGCTTGTAGATTCTTCCCTTGTCTTGGATCTATTGCTAATCCTTGGATTGAGTGTTGATGGTGATGGCAGAAGGGAGAAAGAAAGACAGGATTTGATTCCACTAAGAGAAGCAAGCTCATGCCACCTTGAGCACTATAAATGGAGAGAGAAAAGGTGAAGGGTGTGCTCGAGCACTCAGAGTGATTCAACACAACATTTCAGGTGAACAAGGACTACTCTGGGCTGTCCTGGAGGATGCTTCTGCATTACCTGAGTTGGAGCAGCATCCTGTGGATTGTAAACATGCTTCTTATTCAGGGTCCATGCTTTCTCCTGTTGCTCTCACCACTGCTTTGTGCTATGCTCCTGGTCCTGGAAGTACTTGTTGGAGGGTCACCCACAGCATCTCTGCTCACTGTATGCTCTGGTTTGGGGCACCAGCAGCCCCTGGTCTCTGTGGGTGAAGTGGTGGGTTTGTTTTGCACTTAGAGCTCGGTAAACATGTGCGTTTTCCAAATGGAGAACATAGAGAACATGGAGAACAGAAACATTTGGTTCATCTCTCTAGAAAAAAGCAACTGGTGTAGACTTTCTGAATGAGGTTTCATAATACCAATGGTTAGTGGGTTCTGGAGTTATTTTTTTTGTATGATTGCTGAATAGAACAGGAGAGGAAACTGGGGGGAGGTGGACCTTTGATCGATGTTTCCAAAGAAAATACAGTGCTGAATCAAAATGTTTGAAGCAAACACTTTCACTCCAGCTCCTCAAATTCTCATCACACTGTTCTCAAAGGTTACCCTGTCTGCTTGGTGATTAACAGCTCCTCTCTGTAATTGCCTTGGGTGGAGACTGTCTGAGTTTAAAATGCTCCTACTGTGGGAATTTTTGCTTTAGTACTTTTCCTGATTTATGAATGGAGATGGATACAAAAAGAAGACCAAAGCTGCTTTCAGTCCACAGCTGCCTCACAGGGCTTGCTGTGGGGCAGGGACTCATCGCAGCATCCACCAGCCCTGCCCTGGGCATAGCAAGAGCCATAGACTCACAGACTGGTTTGGGTTGGGAGGGACCTTAAAGCTCATCCAGTCCCAACCCCCCTGTCATCAGCAGGGACACCTTCCACTAGAGCAGGTTGCTCAAAGCCTCATCCAACCTGGCCTTCAACACTTCCAAGGAGGAGCATCCACAGCTTCTCTGGCCAACCTGGGCCAGTGTCTCACCACCCTCTCCTTGTCTGCAGAGTCTGCTCTCACTCCATGTTGGAGAGATCACTGCTCCCTGCAACAGAGACGCACGTGCATGCTCTTGTTTTCTGCAGTTTTGCAGTTCCTGGGTCCTAACAAATCTCCTCACCCTTGTATGAATTCCTGGTAAGTGCAGTTTCTCCAGGTTTCAGGTGGCAGCATATGCCAGGCCTGCACACCCACCCCAGGAGGGCTTTGGAAGCAAAAGGTGATCTTATGAACGGTCACCAGTGGCTCAGTATCTTTTGGAAGCATAGCCTGAGATTTCCACTTGAAGACCTGGGATAATGTGATCTTGAACAGAAAAAAAGAGAGGATTATATTTTCCAGGAGAAATGATGGAAAAATTCAGTTTAGTCAGAGCTGTGAATGACCGGGCTGGCAGCAGTACCAGAGTACTCGTGTGTTAGCACGCTCGTCAGTGCTGAGCTTCATCCAGGGTGAGAGAAGCAAATTGGTCCATGGTTCTGAGGGCAGTTAAATCAGCTGAACTGTATCTTGAGGTTGCCTTGAAGCCACTATCGTGGTTGGAGGTGTGCTGGGAGCAGGGCTGTCCTTGAAGGGCTGAGACAGGGCGTGTTTTTCTGTCCCTATGATGGAGAAGGGAGGCTGCAAAGAATGACAAGTTGTGAACGTGTTGTGATTTCAAATCACTGCTCCAGAGCCTAAACTTGATTATCACAGTAAGACAGAGCAGGAAGCAATTTTTTACACAGGATTGTTTTCTTTAAGCTGCAATAATATTATTGATGTGGGTTTTTTTTTTCCTTTAGAATGATTTGAGATGCAATCTTCTCTTGTGCCGGGATTTTACCATAATAACTTCACCAAATTTTTATCATGATTACTTTAGATTAGATAAAAGGAGAGTTGGCTGCAGCACCACCAACACATCTCCAGTCAAATAATAATGGAAAGTAATGTCATTATCCACATTTTATAGGTGGAGAAAGTGAGTCACATTTTGGTGACAACCTTGTCAAAGATCATATGGCAGAGGTGGAAATAGCCTAGTACTCTTGCTAGAACACTGCAACAGTTAATAGGTGTATAAAGGTCAAGAATATAAAAATGATAGGCTAGTGTGAAGTAGTATTTCTCTACTGAAATTCAAAGAGCCATAGCTATTTAAATCAAAAATCAGCTTTATTCATAGAGTAAGTGGAACAGACATAAAATTACAAACAGGTTTTTAGAAACATTGTCCAGGGGTGGTTGCATGCTGTGATGATTGATGGATTGAATTCTTAATACTCCCTTTGGGTTTGCTATAAGCTGCTCACACTTATTATAGATCCACTATATTTAATTTTGTTACCAAGTTAATTGTATTTTCCCTAAGAGCTCCAACTGCCTGCTGTGTATTACTGTGTCTTTGCCAATGAACTGCTCCACTTATTGGCTAATAACTGACTGTAAGAATTTTCTTTATAAATGCAGTCTCCTTAAATGCTTCTGATAACATGGTCTGCAGAAGGATTCTTCTGTTTCTCTTTCCGTTTGCCTTGCTCTGAGCACAGCAATATTTTGAGTTACTTAAAGGTTTAGTGCCCCTTTGTCATATTTACTATCTAAGTATAAAAATTACTAGTTTGTGAAAATGACTCTAATTGCTCCCAAATTTCCCTCAGTGCAAGTGAATCTTGAAACAAAGGCTCAGAAAGACTGGCTCTGTCAAACTGCGCCAGGTAGCTTGGAAATAAGTGTGAGACTTCTTTAATTTCAAAAATTTTTATATTTTTAGATTTCTATTAGACTTTAATGTTTGGGTTTTTTTAAAAAAATATATTTCAGAATGTCTGAGCATATTATTCACAACTTCAGTGTTGTATTTATACCAAGAACTCCTGAAATAAAAACAACAAACAGTGAGTGTGATTAAGGTATACCTACGAGACCCACTGGCATAGTGAGGAGTGGACAGTTGCTGGCTAAGAGGTGTGTGTTGGGGTCCTGTCTGAGATGTCCAGCCTGCTGCCTTAAGTACCTCACTCACCCATGACTAATGTTTTCAGTGTAAGTTTGTTTTCTCGTGCCAGTAGAAATTTTGATGCTGATTGCAGGGAGACTCTCAAACTCCCTCCATGTGCTTTGCTATAATACAGCTCTTTCCTTTCTTATTACTTATGTTTTCCATCATTTCCCAAACAGTGCTGGGATGTTTTCTTTCAGTTATACTTTATATATAATTCTCTAACTCTGCACAAACAGCCTGTGGTGGATTTCTTTTGTCAGAGTCAGTGCTGCAGAAGCAAGAGAAGTAATAAACTGGTGCTGGCCACTCTCAATATGGAATTACTCTTCCCTTCTCTTAAAAGATGTAGTTGTCATTTTTATGTCTCTTCACAAACAATTTCTAGATAAAGCCTTTTAGTTCAGATCAGAAACAGACCAAAGTTGGGGTCCTGTAAACATTTACTAATCTGCAGAGAAGAGCTCCAGAGAAGACACTGGCTGAGAGTCATGTCACTGTCCTGGTGGTCAGGATGCTCTGCTTTGGATATGGGAGATGGAACTGTAAGTCCCCACACCACATCAGGGAGATGATTTCCATGTCCAAGCCCAGTTAACTAGCCTGTTGACTACTCTTAGTATGATGTTTGCTCTCTGTTAGGAGCAACAGATTAATCCCAGGCAAGAAAAGGCCATGTCCTAACATGCTATGTAGATTGTGGTTTGTCTTTGACCAGGCCAGTTGCTTAAGTCCTTAAATTCAATCCTTTCTTTCTCTTTTCTCTTCTGACCAGTGGAGATCCTTTGATTTGTCTGTACCTGAAGTGTACTGCAAGGGCATTAAGATAAGCTTGCTCGAATCATGGATGGAGCCATATGATGTTGGGCTAATTAGGGTTGGCAAAGCACTGAACTAATGTCTCTGTCCTGCTTCAGAGATCTAAGCTCACTCAGTCTCTGCACAGCCTTGCATGGTACATCTGGTTTCTGAGCATCCCATCTCTCAGCATCAGCTCTCCCTACGCCCCGTGTAGTGACTCTTGGAGCTCTGCACCATAAGGAGGATTTTGTATGGTGGCAGCATGGCTAGGAGTGAGGTACTGATGAGTCTTTGATGATCCAGCCCCAACACTCAGTCCAGGGAGCTGATAGAGCAGAGGCAAGACTCACTGGTTGGTTGCAACAAAGAAAACTGTCTGGTTGTGTCTCAGCTCTCTGAGTGCCATTTTCTGACATGATCCTGTGATGTTCCCTCTTCTTGTCACACCATCTTTCAGTTAAGAAGCACAGCCTCACATCCGTGCCTGGCTGTCTGCCTGATGCAGACAAAACAAGAGAGCAGCTCCTGCTTGCAGCACGACAAGGGAGCTTTGATCACTCAGACAAAATCAGGGTTAAAATGGAGCTCAAAGTCCTCTTCTCCTCCCCTTGTGCAGAGGTATTGTCTTCCCCAGGGCTGTGGCTGTCTAGTAGTTGAGGCTGTTGTGCCTTTGGCTGCTGGTTTTGATCACCTTATGCTGCCGTTCATCTACTGCTCGCGGGGCACGTCCTGTGGCCAGCAGACTGGAACTGACAGTCTCTGGCTGCTGATGTTAATGCTGCTTCGTGGATCGGCTGCTGGGAGCCTTGGTGGTGCTTGGCACAGACAAATTTCTTCTTGGGCAATACAAAGTGTCAGCTAGACAAGGATCCTTGCTGGAGCTGGCCTGAAGATCCATTGGTCTCTCCTGCCTTCACATTCCTTGTTCATGTAGCATCACCCTTTGCTGCCCAGGCTGCTGGAGTAGATAGCTTATTCCTTGTAGATCTGAAATGAAAACCTATAGTGAATATAAATCATCCTCTGCCCATGCCACTGGCAATCTCTGCCTTCTAACAGCCCAAACACTTCTGAATGGAGTGGGGGTGGGGGGGGTGTGGCCCTGTTTTTTGGGAGTGTGGTGGGTGCTGGGGGGGGGGGGGGGGGGGGGGGGGGAGGGAAGGGAAGGGAAAAGGGGAAAAGGGAAAAGGGAAAAGGGAAAAGGGAAAAGGGAAAAGGGACAAGGGAAAGGGAAGGGCAAAGGGAAAAGGAAAGGGAAAAGGGAAAAGGGAAAAGGGGGGGAAAAGGGAAAGGGGGGAAAAGGGAAACAGGGAAAAGGGAAGCGGGGGAGGAAAGGGAAACCTTTTTCCCCTTTCCCCTTTCCCCTTTCCCCTTTCCCCTTTCCCCTTTCCCCTTTCCCCTTTCCCCTTTCCCCTTTCCCCTTTCCCCTTTCCCCTTTCCCCTTTCCCCTTTCCCCTTTCCCCTTTCCCCTTTCCCCTTTCCCCTTTCCCCTTTCCCCTTCCCCCTTTCCCCTTTCCCCTTTCCCCTTTCCCCTTTCCCCTTTCCCCTTTCCCCTTTCCCCTTTCCCCTTTCCCCTTTCCCCTTTCCCCTTTCCCCTTTCCCCTTTTCCCCTTTCCCCTTTCCCCTTTCCCCTTTCCCCTTTCCCCTTTCCCCTTTCCCCTTTCCCCTTTCCCCTTTCCCCTTTCCCCTTTCCCCTTTCCCCTTTCCCCTTTCCCCTTTCCCCTTTCCCCTTTCCCCTTTCCCCTTTCCCCTTTCCCCTTTCCCCTTTCCCCTTTCCCCTTTCCTTTCTTTTTAGCAGTGATGCTTTGTACTTGTACCACCTGTAACACCAGGCTGGAAGGATTATTTGCCTCCAAGGAAAGCTGATTAGCCTTCACTGTGCCATGCTTCCAAACATTTAAAAGGATTTGCAGACCTACAAGCTATTTACAAAGGAGAAAAAATTTTTAAGGGAGTTTAATAAACTCAGGCTTTATATAAAGATATTATTTTTTCATGGTGGGAGTAACTGTCTATTTGGACAAGTCACTTTGGTATTCCCCATCAGAAGAAACCTCAGGGAGACAGGGTATCACTCTAAGAACAGGCATGAGCTCTGGCAGCCTGTGAGGATCAAGGTGGAAATGGCTCAGGGAAGTTTTCAGGCCTCTTCCATGCACTATAAATGCATCTTTGTTTTACAGCTGAGGAAGCCTGAGGTAAGAGGAGATGGAATTTGGCCTAAGGTCACACTGACAACAAGATGTTTCCTCTGAGTCACAAGTCATGGAAACTGTTGTGTTGCTTTCAGAGATTTTTGTTTGGAAAGTTGTTTGTTTAATCTTCCTTCAAGTGCTTATTAGGATATGATCCTAAAATGTAGTCAACTATTTAAGGTTGTCATCAAGGTTCCTTCTCTTCAGGGTGGTAAAAATGCAGAGCAAGTGCAAATGGTAAACAAAGCATCTTTGGATACTAATGAGGTGGTGAAATGGTAGATGACATTCAAAGATAGTAAATAGAGAGCAATACCTTGTTAGAAAACATTCACAAGGATGAACTCCAAGTTAGCTGCTACCATCTAGAAAAAGAGATCTTCAAACTGTGGCAACATCTTTGAAAACACTTCCAGGATCAGCAGTGCTCAAAAATGAAAACAGCATGAGAGGGATTATTAGGCAGGAATAAATAACAAATCAGAAACTTTCACTTGGCTTTTTCTGCAGATCCAGAGCATGTCTGCAGTTACATGGTGCATGGTGCTGCTTCCCCATCTCAAAAAGGACAGGCAGACCTAGAGAAAGACACAGTGAAGGGCATCTGAGACAGACAAAGGTATGGAACAACTTCTGTATGAGGAAAAGAGAAATAAATAAGACACTTTAGTTTGGAACAGAGATTAACAGGGAGAGAATATGACGGAGGTTTGTAAAAGCAGAAATAGCATGGAGAAGATTTAAGGGAGCAATTAAACATTGTTTCTTATAATGAAGAGACCAAAGGGCACCAAGAAGTGGTCAAATGGGAGGTTTTAAAGTAACAAAACACATTTCCTTTCACAATATGTATTTTAATGTGAAGAACTTGTTGTTGCAAGACATTGTTTATAGAAAAGCCTACAGACATTCAAAAATACAGGGAAGAAAAGTCCTTTTAGATGCAGCTTAGCAATCACATGGAAAAATGTCTTGCCACCTGTCTGAGGCATTTCCACTAGGATGGGACAAAGAACCCTCTGTAATTGTTTATCTTTCTCTGTTCATTACAGCGGGAATGTAAAGGTTCAGTTTAGGTTAGATGTGTATGTTTTGGACAGCTAAAGGAGATGTGATAATTCCTCTCACCCTTTCTAACAAGTTCTCCTTGGAACAGGCTTGCAGAAGACTTGTAGGAAGACAAATTCTTTCAGGTACAAGGTGATGAACCCAACTTGTGATCAAGTCAGCAAAAAGCCAACTTCTCTCGCTCAATGCTGAAACAGCACAGGGATAGCCTTCAGTGGCCTGAAAAGATTCAGACCCAGAAGGGAGTGGAGCAAGATAGGGTGGCTCAGAGTGGAGAAGGGGCAGGAGGAGAGATGGTGCAGACCTTTGGTATGTGATTGGCAAGACCCCAGCACACAACTGGCATCAATCATTGCTTATACTGAAAGGGAACTGTAAGTGCTGAAAGCCATGAGAGTTCCCTCAGCTGCTCTAATAATTCTGCGTATTACAGATTCAACCGAGTTTGTTTTGATGCTTTTGTAATCTCTTAAGTCGCATTTTAAAGCTATTTTTCAAAGTGGTTGCTTGTATTTATGGCTTGGTGGTTTGTTGGTTTGTTTTTAACACAGTCCTGACATATCTTTGTCTGTAGCATATCATTTTGCCTCTGGTTTTCCTCCTGTATCTCCCTGAGCAATGCTGTCGGGGAGCAGATGCTCTCTCAGGTGAACAGGACGGTGCGTGCACTAAGCAGCGGGCTGCAATTCTCTTAAGGAGATTGAGACTTGCTCTAAGAAAGCAAAACCTTTCTTAGTGTTTCATTGCCATGGGTACCATGGCAAGGCAACCAGAGCAGGAGGAGGAATGATGGGCAAGTTTCTTATCCTACAGTTTTCCCATGCATTTAGTGATTATCAGTGACTGATTGGGTGAGGTCCTCTCACACACCTGCTGGGCCTGATTTTCTGACATCTCAAGCTCTCCAAGCTACATCTGAAGCCCCTGGGAGCTGTGCTTTGAACGTATAAAATGCTAAACCACAGTTAAATATTTGGAAAATAAGAGCCTTTGTCTCTGCACCTACTTCCCTGTGTGCAAAACGAGGGCAGCGAGGCCTTTTGACGTTGGTGGTATGTTGTGAAGTCAAAAAAGTGACTTTTGCACTTTGTTTGCAAAACTCCCAGTTTCTCCTGTGATAAGTGTCCCAGAAAAGTCCCACAGGGAATTATTCATCTTCTATTCAGTGCAGAGGTTTGGTGCTGTGCAATAAATAGGGGCTCAGCTCTCACACAGAGTGACTGTGGACTTGGCGGCTTGTCCCCACTGTGTCAGCACCTCCAGGAGGTAAGAGAAAAATAATGTCATGGAATATGGACTTAAATTAAGGGGGATAAGTAAAAGCTAGTTTTGATGTTATGCTACTTAATAATTCCTAGAGATGTGAGATGGGATGTGTGTTGTAGGACCAAGAGTGGGATGGCTCTGTGTCTAAGTCAAGGGGTAAGGAGAAGACAAGGAGGAAGAGCCATCCTTTGAACTAGTGTCCTGGTTTTTAGCTGGGACAGGGCTGGTTTCTTTTCAGTAGCTGGAATAGTGCTGTGTTCTGGTTTCAGCTGGGATTTGTTATGAGAGCAATGCTGAGAACATCCCAGTGTTTGCATTTTTGTCACTGCAAGTGAAGGACTTCATGTTTCGTTAGTCTGCAAGTGTAAGATCCAGGGGGAAGTGAGGAATATGGCAATGAATCAGCTCCATGGGCATTTGGCTCTGCCAAGGGGCTGTTCCATCTCCTGTCCCCCATGGGCAGGAGATTCCTGAGGGGCTCTTCCTCTCTGGCTCTCTCTGGCTCTCGCTCGGGCTCTCGCTCTCCCGGGATTGCGGTCTCAGTTCGGGATTGTCGCTCCTCCGGGATCGTGATCTGGGAACGGGCCGGGCTTGGTTGGCGGGTGGTGAGCAATGGCACTGGGTTATCACTCATTTGTATATTTTATTACTATTATTATTATCATTAATTTAATATCAGTATTATTTTAATAGCAGTTTTATTTTAAGTTTTATTTTAAGTTTTATTTTATTTCAATTATTAAATTGTTTTTATCTCAACCTATGAGTTTCCTTACCCTTGCCCCCCAGTTCTCTCCCCTATCCCCTTGGGGAGGGAGGACTGAGCGAACAGCTCTGTTTCACTGCTAGCCAAGTGCTAGCCCAGTGAAACCACCACAGCTAGGCATAAAATAATCCAGCTTTTGGAATAGGGGCAGCTGTACAGGGAAGCGGGGACTTGCCAGAGTCATTTCCTAACAGCCAGTGTGGGAATGGGTCATTATTTTAGCAGGTGGTTAAAACCCATCCAGCACAGTCCCGATGGCACAGGCAACCTTTAGTCTGGCATTTCTGAACTTTTTAGTGCTTGACTTTGTAACCTTGACATTAATGGTCTCTGTTTTCCCTGGAAAAAATTGAGAGGTAGCAATAGAAGTTTCAGATAAACGTGACATCTCCTTGAAGTGGAAACATTTGATTTATACCACAATCAAATAGCTAGTAGGGAGGTAATTTATTACAAACAAAAGAAAATGACTGGAAGGCCTTATTCTTCATATCACATGGTAGGAAATGGTTATTACTGCTCTAAATTTCACTTGTATAATAGTCACAGCCCTGGGATTAGTAAATTTATTTCTTTTAGAGATTATGCTAGCAAATGTGTCAGTTCCATGTTTCACTTCAAACAGAAATGCAGCACTGCCCTGACTGCGATGGGAGAAGGCTTCCTGCCCTGCAGCGTGACTTCTGCCAAATATTGTTGGGTTATCCTAGAAAAATAAACAAGCAAACAAACAAAACCCCCCCAAAAGCCCCTTCTTCTACAGAGCCGGTGCTCTGTGGCATTGGGCTCTTTCAAGTAGATCTCAGTGCCACCCCAAGTAACATTTTTGTCATTGAAAACTGATGCTGCCAGCAGTGTTTAATATGAACTGAGCATTTCTTCTTTTTGAGTAAAGAAAAATACTGGGTTCTTGTAAAGACAGAGATTCAAATAGTGCAAGAGGGAGCAGCAGAAAATTAATCACCACCAGCCACTGAAGTTGTGGTTCATGGCAAGTTGCAGTACTTTGAAAGATAGAAAAAAAAGTACTATGATTCAAAAAGAATATAATTAGCCAAGGACATTAACAGCTGGCTCTGTTGCTAATGAAAAATTTAATAATTTATGTGATGAATAGCAAATAGTTTTGATGTTATCTGAGTCAGTATTTCAGTATGACAGCTTGTTCTGGCTGTAGAACATGTTGGTCTGTGCTGATATTTGACAAGCCCTGTTAGATACACAAGCCAAGCTCATCACGTAAACTCCAAAGACCATATTTAAATTACTTCAATAAGTAATAAGGAAGAACCACATTGCCTTTTTCCTTCTGGCTGTTTAGGTCACACTCAATTATATCTTGCATTATAAAATGAAAGTAACTAGAATTGGAATGGGATAAAGAGGGACAAAGGAAAATATTTTTTAACAACACAGCATCTAGGACTGCTTCCCTGGTGCTCTGGGGTTGGGTGGACTCTCTGCTGTGGAAGTCTTTTTAGATGTAGAGTGGTTACAGGTGGAGCAGATTGTCCAACCTGGGAGGAAGACTTGGCAGCAAGGACCTCTTGAGATGCTGTTTCAGGTGCAGTTCTCAAAGGGTTTATGATCCCTGGGGCTCTTGAGAATGGGAGCCATCCTCTGGTGCACTGGTATCTGGAGATGCACACCTGGTCCAGGTCTCTGGAAGAGATATCCTGCTTGTGCTTAGTGGTAGCAGGCAACGTACCTCATTTTCTACCTGATTTAAACAGATGAGTGGCATTTGACAAACACAGGCTAAGAGGCTTTATTACAAATAAGAATATCAGACTGAAAGGATTGTCTAGCGCTTGTTAGGAGTTTGGGTAGCTCTTTAAATGCAATGTCAATGAGAAAGGGAGAATGAGATGTGTGCACTGGGGTCCTACCTCTAATGGCTGAAGCACTAAAATAAAGCAAGCAGCAGGCTAGGTGATCTTGAAGGAAGAGATGTGGCGATATATGTGAATTTTTAAATGTTCATGGAAGCAGGAAAAAATACCAGCAGAAAAGTTTGTGTAGAAGCAGGTGTCTCTATGGACACAAAAGTAAATCTCTAAATAGCAGAGCTCAAGCAGAAAGTTCAGTGGCAGTCATAAAACATGCAGTGCCATCTGGGAACAACCTAGATTTAATTAGAAAACTGTTTGCAAACGAGATCTGCTGTCCCTCCCAAGCTTTGGACATAAGTGATAGATCTCCAAATAGCAGAGCCAGTTGAGGTGTTGGAAAGCGCAGTTGAACAGCTTTGCCTTTGGTACAAAGTAATGGCTGAAAAATTGTACCAGCAGAGGGAGCGGGACACCAGATTTCTTTTCACTACGTATATATCTAATCCAAGGAGTTTCCAGAGGGAAACCAGATGTTAAAAACCAGACTTCACCCACTGATCCTTTAGAGAAAGTGTTAAGTTGATGTAAGTTTTCTTCCACGGCTCTGAAGTAGCTGCAAAGGCAGAAAAATAAAATCTCCAAATAGCACTGCAGAAAATATTATGGAAAAAGCTCACAATGTTTTTAGGGTACTGGCCAGACCCTTCCAGTTTTGTTTTTTAATGTCCTGTCATGAGAGATCTCAGATTTGAGGCATATGACAGAAACAGGACTGAATACTCTGGGTAACTGGGCTGCAATATGCGATGGGACCTGGATAAGGAGGCTGGGTCAAGTCCATTGTGCTCTTTGGGGAAGGTGGCTGGGCTCCTTGGGCAGGGTCTTTAGGTGTGATGCAGTGTTGCTGCAGGGACTATATATGCGGCATCAGCAGCAGATCACAAGTCCTATGAGTGCACCTGTGGGGCAGAAGAGCGTTCACAGTGCTGGGCTATAAATATGGCAGGTCTGAGCCCAAAGAGGAGGATGCATGGAGCTCCAGCCAGAGCTGTCACAAAATAAACCTGCAAAAACGTGACAAACCTGACTGGAGGAAATCCAGGGAATCTGAATTCATTAGGTCCTTCTGGAGAGAGGTCACGATATCAGTGCTGCTTGGCAACACAACAAAGGCAGTGTGCTGAGGCTGGGCAGTGAAGACCAATTGCAATCTGCTTGGCTTAGCCCAGTATGGTAAACAGATGGAAAGAAAAGGATAAAAATCAACCTCACCTTCACAGACACTTCACACCATAAAAACCTAATTCCCAAAAGCAAAAAGGCTCAGCATGCAATTGTATTTCTCCAAAGGGTGATGTACCCAGCCTCCTGAGGCTAGCAGGGCAAGCAGAGCACAGCTGAAGGTACTGTCCCAAGCCTGGGAGGCCTTGCTTTCTCCACACAATTTATCTTTGTGACTGGCCAGTGTGTTTTCAAGGGAAATGTACACACACACACACACACACACACACACACACACACACACACACACTTACTCAGCTAATCTGAGTGCTTGCCTTGGCCTCTCTTGAGTTGTGCTGTCCTATACCCTCCCAGGTGCAACTCAGATATTTCAAAGCATGCAGTCATCAAATCCATCAGCCTTGGGACAGTGAAACAGCCTGCTCTTCTGCCTCCTGGAAGTATACATGACTCAGGATGAAACATCCCTGCCTTTAGAAGCATCAGGATGACTTTTTTTTTTCCAAGTCATATAGTTATTTAGCGGTGACTGAGGGCTTGATTAGCACAAAACTTCAGAGCCATTTGGGATGTGCTATGAAACACTTCATAGCCTCTAGCTACCAGTGCAGAAATACACCATTTCTTTAGTTCCTCTGTTATACCTTCCAGTGCTCTGCAGTTTTCTCAGATACCTCATAGCATCTTAAATAACACCAGATGTTGATGTTCAGGTCAATGAATTGAGTCCTGACTCGCCTTAAGAAGGGGCGAGGACTCACATTAAGAAGCCTTTTGGAGTGAAAGTGCAACCTGTGTGATGGGAGACTGGACACAAAGGGTCCTTGGGGAGTAGCTGTGAGCTCCTCTCTTGAGAGCTGGGACTGGCGAGCCCTCGGTGCACACACAGCTGTATCAGCCAGCTGTTCATTCCTGGGCAGGAGATGATCAGTAAGGCTACTCCTTTCTTTAAGCACCAGGTACAGCTTCAGTCTAGGACACTGGAAGGAGCTGAACCTCATCCTTCCACAACATATTGATCTGAAGGTCCTGTGAAGGCCAAGAGACAGGACAAATTTTATTGCTGGGGCTAAGTCACTTGGCTTGTTTTAATTGCCATGCTTTTGAGAGTGAGTCCAAAAAGGAGATCACTTTCTCCAGCAGCACAAGATATGTCAAAAGGAAGGAGGTAGAAGAGGAGCTCTTTCTTTTTGGCTTAACTGGCCAGAGTGCAGAGCAGCCTAAAGGGACTGATTTGATGCAGGCAGGGAGAAGTCAGGGAAGGAAAAGCTGAGGATAGACTAAACACCTGCTGCTCAGGTAATACCTTGTGTGTCACTGAGAGTTTTAAGGTGTTATAGAGCTGAAGACACCAAAACCTTTACACTGGCATCAGATCAGGTCTCATTCCATCAGCATCTTTTCTGTACACACAGAGAGCAAATCTCTGCCACCAGGAGGTAGTAGAGATTTTAGAGTTTTCTGTGACACTTTTCATGAACTCTTATCTCCTCAAAACACCATCTAGGAAAACTTTATAGGGGCAGACACATTGAAAGAGCCAGGACTTTATTATCCCCAAGAAAGCTGCTTTGTAAAGCTGCCCAGTGTTGCAAATTTCTTGTGTGTGTTACAGAGAGTGTTGCTCATTGTGGGTCCTGTTGTGCTTCCTGCTGATATCAAAAGCAATTGAAAAACTGGCATAGATGATGGCAGTGCAGAGATTTCTGACACTGCATCATGAGCTCAGCATTGTCCTGACCACCAGCCATCCAGACACTTCCATGTCAGTGCCTCAGCATGTTCCTTTTCCAATGACACCAGCCTCTAAATCCAGGGACGGGGAGAAGTACGCAAAAACTTAGCAGATGCTCAAGAAATCCGTGTGGGTCCCATCACAGCTGACTCCTGAGTCACAGTGTAGCACTCCAATTCCTCCATACCTCCTGAATGCTGAAGACTGTTCAGAGATCAAATCTTGGACTGAATGGGAAGGACAGGTGTTAGCAGGAAAGTGGTTCCTTGGAAATATCATCATAGAATTATTCCCAAAAGTACATTATTTTCTCTAAAAATAATTATTTCCTTTCCCTATCCCTACCTCCACGGTCAGATTGGAATCTGAAAGTCCAGTCAGACTTTGTCCACCTCAATTCTCACTACTCCCAAGGAAGATCTTCTGCTGGTATACATGGTCAGAACTCTACTGAAAACACTGCAAGAACCCAGTTGTGGCCATTCATCATTCTCAGACCTTACTGAGGAAGTGGGAGTTGAAAAAGTAGAGCAGTGGGTGGGTATAAACCAGTCTATCAGCTGAACTCTAGCCAGAAAAGAAGGAAAGCAAAAGGCATGGTCAGTACTTTGTAAAAATGGATCTCAGCCTGTCTTAAGTGATGGAGAACACAGTAGCCATGTGCTATTTGTATTTATATGGAGGTTCATAACCATTGCTTTTTTTTTGTCATTGAGACTGAGCAGAGGTGATTTGGATGACCCTTAAGGAGCAAATACCTGCAACAACCAGATGTAATTTGGACTGAGTCTCTTCTCTGTTTCCCCTCTCTTCAAAACAGGCATCAATACATTGGCAGTGCTACTACTAAATAAATGTTTCCAGGAAATGCTTGGGAGCATGGTCTCAGAGGAATAACTACCTCCCTTCACTATTTGGAAACAAAATTGATGAGTGCCCTGAAAGCTTCTTTCTTGATAGCTTTAGTTAGAACAAACGTACTGGGGGCTTACATTTTTATACATCTTGGGGGCAAATGCAAACTACTCCATCTCCTAGTGCCCCAAATGTGGATCAGAGCATGGACATACTCATGCATATTCGTACAAATTGCTTTGTAGCTGTTCCCTTCCAGGAGTGAAAACCACAGCCTGGTTTGGGATCAGAGAAGCATTTCTTTTTAGCTCATGTTGTCACTCTTCTGGTGCCTGCAAGGACACATCTCACCTGACAGCCTCCTCCTTTTTCAAAATTTTTGTTTCTTTCTGTTCTTTCCTTTCCTGCTCATTCCCATTTCTCTTCCTTGTTCTTCAACATTCCTTTTGTTATTTTTCTGTCAGCTGTCTCCTCCACCCTTAGTACCATCTTTGTGTCTTAGTTTCAGAAAGAATTGATTGTTTCTTGTTCTGCCTCCCTTCAATGAAGTCAACTGGCATTAAAAAAGCTGCCTAGCTCATTGCCAAATCAAAACCTTTTAATATCTGGTAATGCTCTCAAATATTTTGGAACTGGACTTCAAATTTTGTTCCAAGCTGGAATCTCCCCAGTTTTCAAACAGAGGGAAAAAGCTCTTAAAACCAAGCTTCCAGCTTCAGGCATCTTTACACTAAATGGTTTCATATTGTCAGTGGGTCCCTTTTGACCTTGATGTCAATGGAGAGACTAGTCCATCCTTCATCCCTGGTGTCTATGAGGCAGACTGAGCAGGAACTGGCTATGCTCCAGTGGCTTTCATAGGTACCACTTAAGAGGACAATTAGAGGAAGTTTAAATGCTACAGGCTTTCTTTTCCCTACCTATGAGTCCAGCTTCTTCACATTTCTGCTAGTTTTACATCAGTATGACTTGTCTGAGAGGAAAACTGGTTCCATAACATGCAAAATAATTTTTTCCAAATGACATGAGAGAAGTCCTCTTTGTCATGCCTTGGTAAAGGTTCTTGATTAAGTTGCAGTCCAAGCCAGAGTGAAGCATTCTTGTTAAAAAAACCAACAGTATATTGGAATGAAAACAGTTAATTTGGAATGATCAACTTGTAATTAATTTTTCACTTAAAGACTCACTTGGCATTAAACATTCTTTACTGTGGCAGGGTTTTTTTTTCTTTTTTCATGTGTTCCCAGGCTCGAAGGTAAGCTACATTCATAAAGTAACAGGCACTGACAGACCAAAGCTTCCTGTGTTTTTTATAGCTCACTGCTGATGAGAGCTTAGGTCAGAACCTCCTCAAAGAGATGAGATGGCAGTAACCTCTGTTCGTGGACAGAAATCACCTCTTTATCTTACCTCAGGTGGACTGGGGAGGAATGTGAAGGAGGATGAAGTAGTGAGGAAGAAGGACAGGGAACTGGCTTGGGAAATGGGTTGTATCCCTCAAAGCCTGTGGTTGATCTGCTTTAGAATCTCAAGCAGCCACTTCAACTCTAAGCATTTTTGCTACTTCTCTTGCCCCATGTCTTTCCATAAATCCTTTGGGCTGTTTGTCCACCATGGGAACCTACTGAGCCAACACCGTCAGGTCTTTACGGTACCTTGCAACACAAATAAGGAATTGAGAAGGAGGAAATGATGCCTTTTGCTTCATGGAGAAAAACAAAACAAAACAAAATTAAACAAATCCCAGAGTTGATGTGGTTGGAAAATACATAGGTAAGGAAAGTTCTGCATCTTCAGGCTCTGCTCATGTGAGGATACTCACTGTTTCATGACAGCACCGTCCAGTGGGATTTGAAAGGCAGCTGTGAAATATACCCAGACTCTTGTTCCTTTCTATTTGAGGCTGTCTGGGAAAGCTGTGAGCAGCAAAAAAGACACTGGGACTGTCTGTCTGCAGAATCAGCAAGATGATCAGGAGACATTTACATTGTTCTCTCACTCAAGAGGCTATTTTTACGAACATATGGCCTGGAGTTAAATGTGTTTTTTTGAAAAACTGTGGACAAATTCTGTGGCCATAAATGGTGTAACTCTCTTTCTTTCTCCAGAGAAAGATATCCATTGGTACAGTCTCGGGGAAATTTGACCTAAACAACAAGCTCCAGGTTAAATTGCTGCTTTTAAACCTCTTTTCTGGATCAGCCCTTAGCTTTTAGTCACAGAGTAGTAAATATACAAATCTCTCTGCAAAATCACTTTAGCTTATTTATGCAACTAGAGACTTTGATGGACCTCAACTTGAAAAGATTAAACCAATAAATCCCCATGTGCCTCTAATCATGTGTTTTTCTTGGTAATAAGTGGAAGTTCATACGTCGTACACAGCTAGGCTTCTGCTGCACTCCTTTAACCATAACTTGCAAAAAGCCTAATTGCAGAAAAAGCAATCTGCTTCATTTTTCTTTAAAGAAAAAATGTCAGCATAGTAAGAATTCAGAAACAATACGAAGCTGCAATTCATTATAAGCTTTCAAAGAGACAGAGAGTATCACTGTGCGTCTATTGCACAGAGCAATGTTGGAAGGGAACCATAGTCAGGAGCAATTTCAAGAAAGGCTTTGCTTTATATTATCATCTAGTGATATTTAAATATGCACAGCATGTCCTTGAAAGCCTAGGGATAAAAGGAAGAGAGGAGATGAAAAATTAAGCCAGAACTAAGGTGTTTGGAAAGAATTTGAAGCTTAGAGTTGTTTCTGGGCACATTAGTTTAACCTTCAAATGAACCAGTCATTTATTTCCTTCTCTTCAAAGTAACACTTTTAAGTCCCCAAATTTGACTTTGAAGCTGAGATCAATGCTGGTAATGTTCTCATAACACCAACTCCCACTGGAGGTGAAATTGGGAAGAGGGGGACTTGTGGTTTATTCAGAGGTTCCACACAACACACCAGGCAAGTGATTTTTGCATCAACTGTGCTTCCCTAACTAGGACAGAGAATTTTAATCTTGCAGAAGAGGTTAGAGGTGTACGAGCTCCTACTGACCCAGCACCTCAAAGCTGATGAATACATGGTCTGGCTCTCAGCTGTTTCTGTCCTATGGTCTGTGAAATCCTGGAGGGGTGCAGGCTTCTTATCACACTCCACAGATCAGAAGTAAAAAGAAAATGTCTGTTGTCAGTTGGTGTTAATTTGCCATGCAGGAGTCTCTGCTTCTGTTGGACAAATACAAAAAAAAAAATCTATAAATTGAAAAACATTGAAAGTCACTAATCTTGTTCCATAGCTAGCCTAAAAGGAGATGAAGAGGCTGTAAAATGAGCCATGCCTTGAATTCCTGAGTTATAGGTGTTTGATTTATCATTGATTTGTAACTGTCCTTAGCATTACCTAGCAGCATGGCAGGAGACGAGAAATCAAGATAAAAAATAGTATTTAATATCTTAAGTGCATTTATTATATCTCCATTCATACACCAGATCTTCAGAGCACCTTACAAGCACTAACCAGCTAACGACTCCCCATCCAAAGCCACAGCAACGGCTATTTTTAATGCATCTATTATTTGTTTGTGCTTATAAAAGGCTGTTTTGTGCCATCAGCTTATTTAGCCAAGTACAGAAGGGAGAAGAAGGAATGTGAACAGATGAGGAAGGAAGGGATATGAAATGTCTTGACTGGATTCCCCATGCACCAGTTAATGGAAATGGATGGATGAAAAAGGAGGAGGTGAAGATAAGGTACGACAAAGCCACAAAACAATGCAAGGGCTGAAAAAAAGTGAGTTGATTAATAGACAGAAATACATTTTGGGGGAAAAGAGGCTGGTTACTAATGGTCTTTTCAGTCTAGCGCAGAGAAGTGTAACAAGGACCAGTAGCAGGAAAATTCAAATAATGAAAAGCTTGATTGTTACCAAAGAGAGAATTAGTCTTTGAAATGAGTTACAAAGCCAAACGGTGAATTTCTCACCTCCTTTTTCAATTGCAGGCAAGGATTTAGAGGACATCGTATGGACAGATCTTAACTATAGCAAGTATATGACCTGCCTGGGTGGCAGAGGACAGACATTCCTTCTGGTCCTCTGAACTTTCCCACAGCATGGGACAGCAGAGCTGCCACCGCCGAGGAGGTGTGCCCACAGGTGACATGCAGAGAGAGCCACGGGCATCCCTGGAGGGACATGGACAACACACAGTGGTGAAACCTTCCCTCCTCAGAGTCCTCTGAGGCCAAATTTGGCCTCTGTCCTTTCTCTGACACCCGTGGGCAGCCCCTGAGGGGCCAGACCTCAGGATTTGGGCCTCCAGGTTTGGTTTGGACCTCCAGGTTTGGTTTGCAGGTACCATTCCAGGTCACCTTCCTCACCGATGTGAAGCTTGGAGATATCCATGCGTAGGGAAGCACTGACCGTCCTGCCAGCTGGAGGAACCCCCCAAAACGGCACAGACAACCGCGTCCCTTGGGTGCTCGACAGCCTGGGGAGGATTTGAGGGGCACAAATAGGGTGACACCAGCGTTCCTTCACATGGCACACAGCCGGGACCCGCTGCTGTGAGGAGACACCCCCTGAGCGTCCCGGGGTCACCGAGCTGCGCTCACAGCCCCCTCCCGCCTCAGCTGCGGCCCAACCCACCATCCCCACCTCCTCCTGCCCCAACACCCCGCCTTTAAATAACGTCTGAACCACCTTCCCCCTCCTCCCCTCCGCCCCGCATCGCTGCTTCCCGCAAAGGGCGGGCGGGGGGAGGAGAGGCCGGGCTGGGCGCGGGCCGCTGCTGCGCTGCGGAGCCCGTCCTGCACCAGGCGGCGGAGTCAGCTCGAACGCCCCGGCGGCACCGCACGCTGCGGCTGCCGTGCCCGCACCGCCTTCCTCCTTCTCCTCCTCCTCCTCCTGCCAGCCTGGCCCGGCTCGGCTCGGCCCCGCTCGGCTCGGCGTCCCGCCCGGCCGCCCCGCGTGCGGCTCCCCCGCTCTATGGATGGGAAGGCAGCACCCAACGGCGTGGCCACCATCGAGGACAGGATCTTGCGGATCACGGGCTACTATGGATATTACCCGGGCTACTCCAGCCAGAAAAGTAAGGCGCTCTCCCGCCTCTCCCGGCCCTTGGGGAAGGTGCTTGTGTGTGTGTGTGCGGAGAAGGGGGTGGTGGCAGAGCGCTGAGGGTGCCCGTGGGCCCCCCCAGATTCCCTCCCCACCCCTCGGTGTGAGGGGCCAGGCCGGCTCCGCGCCCGGCTCTCCCCTGACGGGGCCGGGCGGTCGGTGGAGGAGCGCGGCTGGAGGAAGCGGGGGGGACGGCAGCAGCCAGCGCTCAGGAGAGGTGCGGGGACCTTTCCCTGTCATTTAAGGGTTTATTTTTAATTTCCACCCCCCACACACCGCCCACCTCCGCGGGGGTGTTTGATCACCGGCTGCTCCGCGTCAAAAGTTTCGGTCCCGGTGGGTCCCCCCGGGCGGCCGCTTCAGGGTGAAGCTCCGGGATTATTCATTTTCCTCACAAAATTAATTAGATTATTCCAGAAGAGTGGGGAGTTAACGGGGGAGTTTCCTTCGTGACAGTTTAATACCAGACACTTGTGGTTTAGGGGTTTAGTGTTATGTGTTGTTTGGTTTTTTTCCTTTTTCTTTTTTTTTTTTTCTTTCTCTCCTTAAAAGAAACAGCAGAAATTAAAGCAGTTAGTCCTTGCAGAAATTAACTTCTTTTTTTTTATTTTTTTTTTTTTTTGCTGTTGAAGTTTTTAATTACAAGCAGCAGGTTTCTAGCAGCTGGAAGAACCTTAGTGGGTTTCTCTGAAATTTGGGGTGTCCCAGCGCTCTGTAGAGCTATTTAATGGGGAAAGTTCGGCTAATGAAAGAAATGATTCATTTTTACCACCGGGGAAATGGATGCATTAGGGTTTTATTGCCTAATAGTTACTTTACTGTTTGTGAAAGCTACGGCAACGTGCCACTGCTTAAAAAACAAAGGGGGATGGAGGCAAAGTTGAGGGAGGAAAAAAGGGAAAGGCAAAAAAAAAAAAGCCCCTTAGGTGAGGTGAGCACTAAGGAACAGACTTTCTTTCTAAAGAACAGAGTTTCTTTTGCATATTTAAACTCTCCTTGAAATCAAAGGTGCACTGCTTTCCAGAACAAGCAGTGCAGTGCTCTCCAGTTCTAATAAAACAGTAAACCAAAGCACAGTTAATAAACTGCTGTTATCAGACAAACATGTCTGTGGGCTCTGTATGACAGAGGGAGGAAAGCCATGCATTGAACACATTACAAAGAAAAAAGGAAAATAATTTATTTGCGTAATTGTCAGCGGGGAAAAAAAAACAAACAATCAAGCCCAGTGGTTTTATGCAGCTGTTACTGGTGGCGTGGCAGGTGTTAGGGTGGTTTGGTGAGATCAGTTGGTTCCTCTGTAGTCAGAGGAGTTTGAAAGAAGCTCAGAGCAGTCTGGAGGAAGAGATGCATGACAGTCCAGGGACTATTTAAGTCTGAGCCAGGTGGGACCTGTGTCCCAAATTCTGCAGCATCTCCAGAGGAGCTCTATGGCGTGATTTACCAGGGGAGGATGAGAACACTGAATTAATACTTTGTCACAAGTTTGCTTCGGTGGCAGAATGCAATTTTTCAGTCTGCAGCAACACTCCCACTCTCTATCAAAATACAGACCTGAACTGAGTGTTGGCAATGCAAGTGGCTTTGCACAGGTGCCTTGTGGAGGCCAGGAGAGGTCTGTCCTCAGAAAGAAAAGCTTTCTTAGTCCAGGACCAGGTCCTGCAGATGCTACACATGGCATCTGTTTGAAATTGAATGAAGCATGCTGGCAGAGGCCAAGGCTTTCCAAAGTGCCGATTCTTGGGATTTTATTGCAGATCTCCTAGCCTTTTGTACTTTTGAAGACTGGGTGCTGAGGCAAAACAAAGGTGATTAGCATATCAGGTTTTGCTGTTTGAAGAAAATAAGCAAAATTTGTGGTCATTTTGCTTGAAGAGGAAAACTGGAAGTGTGTAACCTAATACTTAAATGCCCTTTCTAAGCTATGAATGCTTTTTAAAGCAGTCTTACAAGTTTTGGAATCATAATTGTAGTTTTTTGGGGTGATTGCAGTTGGTGAATGACTGCCTTTATCCTTGTGGCTGTGTGTCTTGGGTTTATAAAGTGCTTTAATGTGCTGGAATTTTCACAAAGATCTTCTGCCCCTACCTGGGGGAAAAACAGGCATCTTGAACATATACAGCCTCTTGTCACTGAGGCAGTGAGAATCACGCTTGGAGGTCCTGGCTTGGAGTTCTTATTCCTTTCCTGCGTCTAGGCTGCAGTATTGCCTTCAAGTGGTGTTGCTTCAAAGTGCTGTTGACAGTTCTTCTCTCAGCTAATTGTTCAGTACAGCTACAGCTTTTTATGTCAAAACATAAACACTTGAGGTGGGATGTTTGTAGAACTAATTATTAATGTACTTGATCTCTCAGTTTATTTTGGTGAGGGCATGATTTTGTCACTGCTATCCCAATAGAGTTTTAGTGCAGCTGAACAATGCTGGCGCCTTTTGCTGGAGAACAGCGTGCTGGTGGCATGCAAGATGCTCAGACTTTCAGGTAGGTTGTGTCTCTGCCCTCTCCTGTGGCAGAGGAGCTGTTGTCCTGTCATGTGTCCGAACCTGTAGCATGTGCAGTCATCTCCTTACACTGTCACCTTCCTCCTGCCTGGGTCTGAAGGGTGCTGGGGAAGAAGGCAGCTGAGGATGAGCTATTGTCCCTAGGACGGCTTTGTGCTGTCTGCTTCTTGGGTACCCCTCAGGTCTGATCAGAGAGCTGTCCAGGCACCAGTTAGGGATGTGATTTGGATGATGACAATGTGCTGGTGGTCACCACAATCCTTGAGGTTCCTCTTTGCTATGCTCAGCTAGGGGCAGGGAGATTCCTCTTGATGAGGAAAGGTGAAGGCAGGGGCTGGCTGGCTGCTGTTCTGCTCAGCCTTGAGGGGTCCTGGAAAGGGGGCCTACAAGAAAGCTGAGAAGGGACTTTTGACAAAGGGGTAATGGCTTTAAACTGGAAGAGGGGAGGTTTAGATGAGATATTAGGAAGAAATTCTTCACTGTGAGGGTGGTGAGACACTGGCCCAGTTTGCCCAGAGAAGTTGTGGCTGCTCCTCCCTGGAAGTGTTCTCGGCCAGGTTGGATGAGGCCTTGAGCAACCTGATCTAGTGGAAGGTGTCCCTGCTGATGGCAGGGGGGTTGGAACTGGATGAGCTTTAAGGTCCCTTCCAACCCAGACCATTCTGTGATTCTAAAATATCAAAATACGCCCAAGGCTCTGTGAATTGTACTGGTGATTTACATCCCTCCCTTAATGGACTGGCATGTATTCCATGGTTTAACAGGAGATCATGCCTGGGTTTCTGTGTGTGAAGGCTAAGGACTGGTCACAAATTGTTGCCATGAAATCCCATGTCAGAGAACTGTAGCGTTCAAGAGCTGTTATTACCAAAACTGCAGTGTTTTCTAGAGACTTTTGCTTCATCTTCTATATTTGTGTGCACTAACCTACTTCAGACTTGGGAGTGTGCATATGATGATTCTTTTGTTAATTTTAAGTCAGGCACTTCCATAATTTTATTTAGCTTTAAAAAAATAGAGCTGTTAGAGAGGGAAAATAGTTTCTATATTTCTCTGTTAGTCATCTGATTAAGCAGAAGTATATATTTTGGTCTGGTATTTGCATCCATGTCTGTTGCAAAAAAACCCCCTCATGTCCTAGATAATAAGACACAGGAACTGGAGCAAGATACGATAGGTTTTTGCCCCCCTACATGTTCCTGAGATGGGAAGGACCCTTCCTGATCCCAGTCATCCTGTGCCTTTGGGTGCATGGCTTAATCCCTCAATTCCCCCATTTAAAATGTATAGAGTATGTATGAGGTCTTTGGCTTCTGAGGGAAAGAAGAGGGGCTGTGTCTCTCTTCCAGTGAGTTTCTTCAGAGTTACTCCATAATTTCCCAGGGCATGGTGCTGGTGTAGATCAGATGCTCCAGCCTTTGAGTTGGGGCTGCAGGTGGTGCTCCCACGTTCATGACCCCTTGGCTTCATGTTTCACTGGATGTGTTTTTTGGTCTGATCCAATTTTTCCATCCACACAAACAGCAGGAAACCCTGTTCTCTCTCCTGATCCTTTCCATAATTTCTCATTCTTCTCTCACTTTTTGCTGGTAATACAATAATGTTTAGTTTCTCCAATCTTAAGACTATATATGTGGTTTTGTTTTTTATTTTTCTTTGGGTTTTTTGCCTCTTTCCAACTGCCACCCCATCTGCCTTTCATCTCAGTACTGAAAGCTTTTTTTTTTAACTTTCACACTACAAAGTTCTTCTCCTTCAAGTCTGTCCTAACACTTTTTCTGTGCCTTCCACTGAATTAAAACTGCTCCAGCCAAAGTTTTTCACCTCTAATCTTCATAAGCTCTATAAAGTCCACCTCCAAGTCAAGCAGTTTCTGCCTCTGTAATGTCTTTTTGATGGAGCTCTTTCCACCATTCACAGTTTTATGTCTTGTCCTGGCTCTCAGCATCACAGATCTGCATTTCTGGAATGCTCTTTTCTCAGACCTGGAGAAGAACAGCATAACTGTACTGAAAATGCAGTGGCTGCACTTTTTCTTCTAGCACTTCACATGGGCCATCACCTTTTCTTTTCCATCATGCTTGGAGAGCTTCTCTTAATATGCAAAGCTTATTTTCACCCTTAAGGCTTCTCTCGTTCAGATCTGGAGGGTTTAATTCCCGCTGCAGCAGACCATGAGTGCAAACCTCCAGCAGACACTTTAGCTGGACTTTTAAACCAGTCCCTTTGTAGGTTCTCCCATGCATCTTTGAGCTCCCCTTCTCCTCTCCTTCAGACCTGCCCAGGAACCCTGGAGTGGTGTGTGTTTCTAGAAGCAGAGGGTGATGTCTGGTTGTCTCTGCAGCAGTGGGACTGTTGGCTGTGTTCCTGGGCACAGTGTGACAGTGGGTGACCACTTCTCAGGTGCGTGGTCAGACGTGTCTGTCGGGGAGCTGGAAAGCCCTAACAGCAGTTTATGTCCTTAGTGGTGCTTGGCACCTGGGAAGAACCTCTGATCTTGTCCTTAACATTAGCAAGGTTGCTGAAGAGAATAAGCTTCGTGTTTTCTTACTTCTCTAGAACAGCTCAAGCAAGGTTTTGTGGTTTCATTTGGCAAGTTAAGCCTCAAGTCAGCAATGAACTTAAGCATCTGCTTAAGTCTGAGCTTGCACTAAGCCACTGGGCTTTGACAATGTGTTTAAAGTTAAATCCATGCTTAATTGCTTTGCTTAATAAGACTGGGATTACAGGCACGCTGAGCCAGCATCGGTGGCTTGGCAATTTGGCTCTCCAGCTCTCTGAGCAGAGTAAAAAGGCTGTGGAGGGGAAATCTAACTCTGAACCATCGGAGGGAATTTTTTTCTGGTTATTACAGCAGCTGTGCCAGCAGCTCTGCTGCAGTACGGATCACATGGCAAACCCAGATCGTCTCCGTGCTCACTGAACACCGTGCCCTCCTGGTGGCTTGTCACTTCCAGCGAGAGGAACAGAGTCTCAGTCTGTTTACTGGATGCACCCAGCTGCTTCCTCACCAGTTCACAGAACCCTCAGTTTCTCTTTGCAGAGCACATGGAATGGGAGAGACTGGGAAAGGAGCAGTTGAGGAAAGGTGCTGTGAAATTTTTGGTGGGTGAGGCTGGTTTCATCGAGCTGTGTTTGAGGGGCTCAGGGAGGGAGGCAGCGGTGTCTGATCAGCCTCTGTGGAAGCTGAAGTCTCGGGGCTGCTGCAGCTTGTGGCAGTTGTGGCAGCTGCCCCTGTGCCACCTGATAGTGTTTGTGTTGCAAAGACTCCAGATGCAGGCCTAGGCTGGAATAAGCTTTATTTCAAAGCCTTCCATTCACTGCTGGGCAGGGATTTCCCATGTGGGAATTATTCCCAGCCCTTCTTCTAGGGAGAGCGTGCTGCAGTGGGGGCTGGATTACAAACTGTAGGTTTAACAATCTTGTTTTCCTCACCAGCTCTGGGGCCTGTGTGGATGTCTCTGCATAAGATATAGTCCTGTTGTAGTTGCATCTCCTTGCAGGCTTGTCTCTCTCTGTGCAGGCAAATAAATAAATAAATCTATGGCTGTGTATCAGCACCAGTAGCAATAATTTATGAAGTAATTTCTTTCAACAACAACAACAAAATGTTATAAATACTCCTTTGCTCACTAATTTTGGCAAGACCAGGTATGTTTTCTTTAATGGAGTAGGGCCAGGCTTTGTGCAGGTTTCTGTGGTATGACAGCCTTGTGCTAGGGGACCTCCTCTTCACCTGGGGACTCAAAGCATTTTGGAGAATGAGGGATGTCTTTAGCTGGCAGGAGAGGGAACTGGTTCAGTCCTTGACCCTGTCAGGGACTGATTTGGTCACTTCATGTCAAATCCCTGGGGAGCTGAGCCATGACACTGCTGTACCCGAATGTGCCACGGCGTATGGGTGCAGTTCTGAACAAGTGAGGGCAGCAGGGACGGATTTAAATCAGCAAAGACACCATGGGGACCGAGGTACCAAAGGTACCCATGCAAGAGGAGACTGACAGAGCTTGGCTTGCACTGGCTAGCCAAGATGTGAACATGGCTGCTGCCTCAAATACATCTTGGGAGGATGAACAGGGAAATGTAGGAAAGAAGAGTTATTTAAACTGAAACGGCGTGTTGGCACACAGACAAATGGGTATGAACAGGCCATGAATAAATTAAGGCTGGAAATTAGCAGAAGGCAGAAATTAATGGCCAAAAAGTCTCTCCCAGTATTATGTATCTAAATAAGAATTATTTCCCAAGCTTTAAGGATGCCTCATACAGACATTTGCCAACATTTTGAGAAAAATTACTCCTATTTGCCCAGGGAAATCGAGACAGTAAGGTGTGGGGGGGGAGGGATGTTAATTTACCAGAGATTGTGCAGAATGAGCCACGGTGTTTGACAGAGCCGTCTCCTCCTCACTGCTGACTGCTCAGCAGGTCTTGTGCTGAACCTGGCCTGGAGCTAAGGTTGGTAGAGCTGCTTTCAATAACTCGGTGGCTTTTTACATGTGCTCTCTGCCTGCTTTTCAGTTCCTCTGCCTTCTCATTTGCTCCAGCCCTTCCTGCAGAAAGGCTTCCTCACTCCCTGTCCATCTGGGCGATGGCTGTGCCGTGCCTCCCGCTCCTGGGTGGCGCGGCTCTCCGGCTGCTTCGCCTCACCTGCACCGGTTCACCTGAGGTGACTTTAAGCTCTCTCAACTTAATGTCATCCTGGAGCCACGTGCTGCTGCCTTTTCTTCTTTTTCCTGAAAGAGTTGCTGCTGTGTATAGCTCATTAAGAAATGACCTGGGTATGCCATGAGCTTGTGGCGCTCTTCTGGAGTGTGCAGAAGAGAGATCCCTCATTTTGACTGTCCTTCCAGCACTTTACATTGTCTTCCTCGTCCACTCAGGCAGGCAGCTGCATATCTGGTCTTGGTTAAATGTGGTAAAATAATATTCCAAAGTGACAGATGGTTCTGAGCAAACTTTTATCCTTCCAATGCTTGCACTCCTTTCTGTTATTAGTGGTTTTCAAAGTTTACAATCATTTCTTCTTCACATTTGGAAATTGATGGCCTTTTGTTCAGCTACCTATGTGGGAATTTACACATGAAAGTGAATTTGTGGCTTGTTGTTTGCTGAACAACTGGTGGCAGGAATTTTTTTCAGACAAACCTGCTGCTGGGTGATCACAGTAATGAATAATGAAAATACCTGCAAAAAAAAAAAGTCACTGTCTCTTTGTGTTAAATGTGCAAATAGGGTGGTGGGGGAAAAGTGAAGTGCTTAACTGACTGGTTAAATTATTCACCAAAAGTAAGCGAACCAGCTCTACTTAGTGAGTCTGAAAAATCCATTTTCTTGCTCTCAGGTGAAGTGAGACTCCCTGGTGGCCCTAGGAATTTGGGCTGACCCTCTGCAGAATGACAGATTTTGTTGCAGGAAGGTGGAATCTGTATCCTTACACCTGACTCATACCCAGGGCATGGCTTACACAGTGATGGCAGAGCTGTGAGTGAGAGCACCCAGGCACCTTGAGTGGCAACAGTGAATTTATTTGAAGGCATGTGCCATGTGTTCATGTGTGGCACCCAGTGTATCTGCCACACAAATAAGACCTTTCTGTTATTACTTTAAAAACATATTGATTCTTTATAGACTTTGCTTGCAAATACTGTTGATAAAATGGACTTGCCCTTCCCTGCATCCAGCTGGGCTGGATCAGGGGTAGCAGAGCGAGGGAGTGAGAAGGATTTGTCTGCTGTACTTTTGCAGAGGGAAGGAAGGAGAAGCTGATTTGCTCCTGTTCTGGTTTCCTTATGAGCTAAGGCAAGGGAACAGGATTCAGGTCTAGAGTGGAAGATGCTTCATGCTGTTTCTGGCCATCTTAAAGCTGTTCCTTGTCTCAAAGCAATCCAGTCTATTTTGTCTGACGCTGGAAGAGCTCCCATGCCTGTTTTCAGTCTCATTTAAGTTTCTTATTACATTTTTGGGGAGGAGGAAGGGAGAGGCAAGTACCAGCACAGCAGTTCATGGATTAATATGACTCCACCAAAACACTTCCACCAAATCCACTACTAGACCAGTCATAGACCTGGCAGAGATCTCTCCATCCAGAATGAGAAAGAAATTGTAGCTTGAGGCCAACTTGGCAGCTGTTCCAGTTCTATCCCTTCCTGTTTCAGGCATTTTGTGCTTGTGTTATGACTGGGAAGTGCCTGTTTGTGGCACCGAAGCAGTATTGCTTGAGCAATTACCTGCTGAAGCAATATACAGTACGGCTCTCTCTCTTCCTGCAGAGGATGAGTCTGCTGGGGGCATTTTTGATGAGGGCTAACACACACCTTTATTATTAATGGGATGGTTGAACATGCTGTACACTTTACTAAAAAATAGTTTCCTATTGGGGATTGATTTTTTTTTTTCATATGATTAATAGGAACACAACTGTGCAGGTCCAATACAGCTAATCATATACCTGAATGTAAGGGCAATGCTGAAACCACTGCTGGGCTTGGGTGAGGTAAGTGTGAAATGGAGCTGGAACACGTGTTGTAGTGCTCTGAGACAAAGTGAATGCATTAGTTCACACAGTGTGATTTATATTCATATATATCTATGTATATATCTATCTTACTTTCCTTGAAGTAAGATGGCATAGTTGTGATAGTACAGTTGTTACGACCCTTTTCTTTTAGATGTCTAAATCCTGGGACTTTTTAATCCTTCCTTAGACAAAACTTACCATGTGGAGTTTCCAGCCTTGGAATTGTGTAGGTGCAGACTGGGGTTTTTCTCTGCAGTGACAGAAATAATCTGTTGTGTGATACGCTTACAGGGGCTGGAATTTGTAGCAGCTTGTGTGCAAGTGGGATGCTTTGCAGTGTTCCACCAGAGGAAATTCTTCAATGCTGACAGCATGGATGGTAGGAAGGTCAACTCTGTGGTGTTCCTGTACCACAGTTTGGACTCCTACCTGAGGAGGATTGGTTCTACATGTGAGAAAGCACTTACTCAATTCTCAGTACTCAGTGAGGCTGCTAACACAAAGAGAATATGATTGACTTAAACATTTACTGGGAAGATGGAAAATAAAAAGACATCTGATGAAGTTTCCTAATTTTCTATCAATTCTTGCTTATTTCCAGGGTGGGATGGAATGGGGAAAAAAGTGAGGAATTAGATAAGAAGAAAACTTTAAACATTTTGAGAACATTTCTTCAGAGGAAAAAAAATCAGACCAGTGAAGTGTCTGGAATATCACTAAAGAAGTGCCACTTTTCACATGCACTGAAAAAAAAAAACCTTGGAGAAAGGAACAAAAGACATTTTTCAACTGAAAAACATAGTTGAGCTGTTATTGGTGTGCTGAGCCATATGTGTCCTGTCGAGGTGATTCATCCAGTACAGGGCCTGCCTTCTGTCACTCTTCTTGGGGAACCCTTTGGCAACGGGCATGGATTTATCTGTGGTTGTGTGCCACAAAGCTTGATGCTTGCAGGGAGCATTGGACTGATTTCAGTGTGCAGTTAAGTGCACAGCTGTCATCTGACCTAGTGTCTTCACAGAGGTGTGGGTCCAGGAATATGCCTTCTGAAGGCCATCTGCTCTCAGATGCAGACCTCACTGGCTGTGCAGAGGATTGACCTAAAAGGTTGAGGTTGTACTTCACCTGTAGATGCTCTGCAGCAAAGGAAAGCACTGAAGAGGCTGCTTAGCTGTGTTTTCCAATGTGCCCTGTTTGTTTCCACACTTTCAGTGCTGGAAAGCAGGTTAATTAGATCAAATTAGGGCAACTCTATTTCTAGCTAGAGTCTGTGCGGTGTCTTTGTACACATCTGCTTTGAAGTGAATTCAGAGCAACTGTTTTGAGCATCCTTGTGAAGACAGGCATCCTCCATTGTGGGCTTGGAGAAGTCAGCTAGAAGAAAAGATGTCTGTACGTGGGCAGACTCTAGAGAACTTGCTGAAACTTAGGTTTTCACGCTGTGCACAGATGCAGCAGTGGCTCTTCTGAGAGCCAGAGTTTCTAATGCCTGGAAATACCACTCTGGTGAGTGTGTACGTGTGATTTAGCCACAGTGCTCTCAAATTTTGTATGCATAACTTTTAGAGGCACTTAGTGAAAATGTAGCTCTTAATTATTATCGGTGTAAAAGATTTATACAGTGTAGTGAAGTTTCATAGCACTTGGTGGAGGTAAGACATTCCATATAGTTTACTGCTTTAAAACAAAATGGGAGGTACAGCTCTCAGATTTACCCTACGTAAGGGAATGGAAGGTAGAAGAAAACGGTCACTGTCACTGTGCACATTATTAACAGATGTTGGTTTTGGTCTCTTATTTTAGTTGGGTTCTCAGATTTGCCATACAAATAACATTAAGGGACAGACCTCAGTTGGATGGGTTCAGGTTTACTTTAGTTCCAAAGCTGCTCCCAGATGTGGTATGTTCACAGCTGAGGATGCTTTTGGTTTAGTTGCAGGCAAAAGTTAAGCCCCTTTTTTAGGATTTTCTGATGAGCACATTTCTGGAGAACAGCAAGAAGGTTCTGATAATTTCCTTGTGTTTTTTTTCCTTTTTTGCCCCCTGTGATGGAGCAGTCCTAATGATGTGTTACCTGGCAAAAGATCACCTTAGAGCAGGAGAATCCTCTGGTGGCTTAATGACTGTTGCCCCTCGCGTCTTCCCTGTGGGTGATCGATGGTGTGTGGCTGGGTAAAACAAGTCATCCCATTTTGTTCATGTTCCCCAAGCTTTTCTGTTTCCTACTTGGGACTGTGGACAGGTACTGTAGTTTAGAGCAGACTGAATTGCCAAATTTCCTTTATGCACATGAGAAGATTCATAGGTCTTCATTTGAGGGTTATGGTCATTATCTCCTGTCACTTTCAGGTATTCAGAAGTGGATCTCTCTGGAAGCCAGCTGGAATAACACAGTGCAGTTTGAACTCAGTATGCAGATACTGGGTTTGGGCTGGGAGGGACCTTAAAGCTCATCCAGTTCCAACCCCCCTGCCATCAGCAGGGACACCTTCCACTAGACCAGGTTGCTCAAAGCCTCATCCAACCTGGCCTTGAACACTTCCAGGGAGGAGCAGCCGCAGCTTCTCTGGGCAACCTGGGAAAGTGTCTGACCACCCTCACAGCAAAGAATTGCTTCCTCAGATCTCATCTCAATCTCCCCTCTTCCAGTTTCAAGCCATTTCCCCTTGTTCTATCACTAACTGCCCTTATAAAAAGTCCCTCCCCAGCCTTCCTGGAGCCCTTTCAGGTACTGGGAGGCTGCTATAAGGTCTCCCCGGAGCCTTCTCTTCTCCAGGCTGAACAGCCCCAACTCTCTCAGCCTGTCCTCACAGCAGAGCTGCTCCAGCCCTTGCATCATCCTCGTGGCCTCCTCTGGACTGGCTCCAGTAGCTCCATGTCCTTCTGCTGTTGGTGGCCCCAGAACTGGAGGCAGCACTGCAGGTGGGGTCTTACGTGAGCAGAGTAGGGTGGGAGAATCTCCTTCCTTGACCTGCTCAATACCTGATTGCTGTTCCCAGCCTCGCTCTGAGGGCAGGCTCTGACATCATTCATACTCTATAATTTATGGTATTTTTGTAGCAGTCTGTTAGGATCTGGGAGAGAGTAAAGGGCTGATTTAGAAAGGAAGGATAGCCCTGTGCCTTGGAGGTCTGCGAGCGAGCAGATTCCTGCTCCTTGGAGTTTCTACTGGGTCTGTCTTGTATCATGGAATCATTTTCTAAAGATGATGTTGTTTTGTCTCATGTAAGCACTTGCTCCTTGTCAAACACATCCTTGTGTGCCCTGTTAGGACTTTGCACCTCATTCCTGGCTGTTTTAAAAGCAGATTACAGAATGTCTTGTAACTCATCATCTGTTGGGTATTTTTTAACCTGGTTTCTTAAGGAAACAAGGCTTACGGGAGCATCATAGCTCTGTCCCTACTCCCTCCCCCTGTAACTTCTGAGTCTATTGGTCAAATCCAAGCAAATTTACCAAGAATCAGAGAACATGAAAGACAGGAACCCTGATGGACCTTATAAAAACAGATGGCCAGTTTGAAAAATGGGGGGCCTCTTGGTTCTCTCACAGTGGGAAAGTTATAGAATTAGCTTGCTTCTGAAGATGGACTGCATAAATTTTTTTGATTCTTATGAAAGATGCATCTAATTAACATCCAGCTTCGGACAGTGGTCAACAGGAGATGTGCAGAGAAAAGTATAATGCAGGTTCCTGATGCGCTTCCAACCTTCATTGATCTGTGCCTTGGGAAGTTCTTGGTATATGTAGATTTTAGAAGCTTTTGATGGATATTTTTTCTATGAATTTCTCTAATTGCTTTTTAAACACAGAGAATCTGGCCAGGAGACCTAATCCTGTAGGAAAGCAGCTTTGTCTATTTTGCAGTTGTAGAATTGCTTGTGTCTGTTGCTGCTGGTTCTTTGGATACAATTCTTCAGCTGACAAATGAGAGTAACTCCAGTGAAGTCTTGGAGTCAGGCCTCCCCCCCAATGTTTGTGGAGACAGAGGAGGAGAAAGAAGACAAAGCATTGGCCTGCTCAGTGTGAATAAGCATACAGTGAAGCTAGCCCATCTTTTATTCCATATTTCCTTCCAGCACACAGATAAGATACTAGCCTGGGAGGAGGGACATTGGCTTCATACTGTTTGGCTACTTCTCCAGGCTGTACTGGGATGCCAGGAGTCTCACAGGGTACACCTGCCTTTGTTTGGGACTCTAAGATGATGCAATAAAAACTATAAAATGTTTCTACAGGACAGTTTCAGGTTTTGGTCTGAAATTCAATGAACAAAAGATTAATTTCCAGAACCACAGCTATTGGTAAAAGTCTGCAGAGCATTGCAGGGTGATGGTTGTGAACCCTTTGCAGCTTTAACAAATGGAGAGAATGTAGTTGTTTTATTAAGGCTACAGAAAATGTTATCAAATATTCATGATGATCATCTCCTCTTATTTGAAATAATAAATCCAAGGTTAATTTTGTACTTGCAGAAAACTGGTGGCTGACTATTAGCCCTCTATTTCTTTGCTGGTGTAATGTAGAGATAATACTTAATATTTTATCTACTTTGCAAGGATGTTATTAGGCTCACAAATATGTCATGGTGCCTGGAGAAGGAAAAGTAACCGTGCCCCTCTTTCTGCTGCAGGTTAGTGAGACAGAGGCTTCTGCAGCCATTTCAGGCATCTTGGAGCCCAGGGAGAGAAAACATTGCTGCACAAGAGGTCTTGTGTAAAGCATAAAAGTTTGTCCCTTACAACAGCAACTTTAATACTCAGTGTAACTCTTAGCTTTAAAAAGGTGATAAAGAAATGCCACCAGTTCTGTTTGTTTATTCTAAAGGCTAAGTTCCTAGTAATTATTTTTGTCACTGGTGCCATCCTTTGCATTCCTTGTTATGACATTTCTGACCTGTGTTGAAAATTAGAATTTGACTTTGTGGTGACCACACTGAACAAGGAAAAATGCCCCAGGGTTTTATAAATAAAAATTGAAAGCAACCTTCTTATTGTTGCATTTCTGCTGTACGTGTTTTTGTTATTTATTTTTTTTTTCCCAAAGAAATGAACACTGGTTTTTAATATCACCATGTAGCGACAACATGAAGCTTTTTTAGTCACTGCTGCTGCACAAAGTATTGTAAAGTCTGACATCCCTTTGAAGAACTGTTCTTAGCCACTGCTGCTATTTTTATTTTTGGGTTGTTTTCTGATAGAATTTTTTTAAATTTTGTCCTCATATGCCCTGAATTTTCAAAACAGTTTCACATCAGCTTACAACAAATCAATCAAGCTCTCTCCTCCTGTTTTTTTTTTCTCTGCTCTTATTAACTTTTACTGGACTGTGCCTTCAAAAACCTAGTTGAAGTATATTTTTTTTTTTTTTCCTTGAACTCAAAACATAGTCTTTAGAGAAATATCTGCCAGAAGCACTGACCTACAAAATCTATTGGGCTCTCCCCACAGGCGTGAAACTCATTTATGTAACGCTGCCGGATTGGAGGACTCTGCTCTGCTTTGTAGGTAAAATACAAAGTTGAGCCTTGCCTTCACAAGTGGCTGATAATGAGGTAACGTTTGGAAACCTGTGGAAGGTGATTTATGAAATATTCCCGTTTTTACCCTATGAGTTTGCAGAGATTCCTTGAGGGCAGAGACCATTTGAGCAGGTTTAATATCCAAGTGCCAGCAGTTGGGGACTCAGAGCTGGTGCTTGACCTCTGGGAGCACGATAGGAAAACCCAAGCTAAGCCCGAATAAGAGAGCTCTGAGAAGAGAGGTGCTGAAAGTTATCAGTGAAACTAATTTAGTTATCCCATTTCTGTGCTGTTTAAACACAAGCTGTCTAACAAGGGCGTTCAGGGGGTACATGCATGGAGTTGGGTCGAGTACTTGCCGTTCTGTTTCACTGTGCTGCTCGTGGTCCTTGCAGTGCCAGGAGAGGGCTGGGATGGAGCTGTCTAGTGAACTTCTGCTGGGAAGTGGCTGTTACAGCTGGACAGCAAATTAGAACTGACTTTCTCTGCTTTGGCAGAGGCTACAGAGAGGCCTAGGTAGCTTGAGAAAAAGCATAGTCCTAAGGCATTTTTAATCACTTCATCTTCCTTCATTTTTCTGTACCAAGCTCAGATCCTGGAGCAGGGTTTGTGGTGGAGTCCTAGGGGTCCTGTGATTGATGGAGAGGTACAGCACTGGCAATTAATGACTTTGCTTTATTGGCAGAGAAAGCCTCTAGAGCAACTGGTTTTAGCTTCTTGCTGTGAACATTTAGCCTTTGAGTAGAGCTAAATTTGCTCTTCTCATGCTATGAGCCATGTGGATGTTGGGCAACTCCCAGTGAGACACCATGGTGCCATGGCAGCTCTGTGCTGTGCTAGCCATGAGAAGCCCTGGTGTGTGTGATAGGCTCTGAATGGAGCCACATCTTGCTTTTACATCTATCTGTAAAAGGCTGTGGGTGTGTACCCATAATTTCAGTACTGCTATGAGACAGGAGGATACAGAAAAACGAGGTTAAGGGGCAGAGGTATCAGCATTTACCAGTTTCTTCACTGAATTTTGCAAACATGTCCTTGTTACTAGCAGGGTGGAAAAAGTTGTAGGTTAACTGTGATCCTGTATAACTTGTCAGTTGTGGTGTGGTAGAGAGGGGTGTCAGGAACAGGGGAAGTCATTTGCAGGGCATGTCCAAGAGAGGAAGGTTTCTTCCCTCCATTGGGGTTGACCTTCCCAACAGAGTAATAATTTAATACAAGGACAGTCAGGGTGATTAGTCTTACTACAAAGACAGAAATATAAACAGGACAGGTGATTGGAAGCACGTCCCTAGATGAACTGTTGTCCTGTTTTTGCTAGGATAGAGTTAATTTTCTTCTTAGTAGTAAGAATAGCTGTGTTTTGGTTTCAGTGTAACCCAGTGAGGCTATCACAGCTATATATTTTATAAATTATTTGGTGATATTTTGATTGTTACAGACATAATTAGCAACACTCTGTGGATTCTTTATAAAGCACCCTGAATGTGAGGTATGGCTCAGTATCAGAAGCTTAGCTCTTTGCCCTCTGAAAGATGATCCTGTGGTGGAGATGCAAAGGCATCCCTGTCTGCTCCATCAGAGCATAAAAGTGCAAGAAGCAGGGGAAATAGAGTTGTGTATTTGGAGTGGATCAGACGAGAAGGGCAGCCAGTCCACAAAGTAGAACTTGCACTTGCCTGGCATTGACGTGTGAGATAAGCAGAGAAGAAAGTTCTGAGCTGCCCTCTTCAACCAATTTTAGGGACTTTGGCCATGGTGACAGTTCACTGAAACCTTGTGCCCTGTTGGATGAGTGAAGTTAAAGCGTAGCAGTGCCTATAATCTTCACTACAGAAGGTTATGAAGTGACTAATATTATATCCAACTGCTTTTCAACACTTGGTCTGAGTGAGCAAGGAGCTGCTGGGAGCTGGATGAATTGGGAATGCAGCCTTTGGTGCAAATCTGGACCAAGGCTGACCTTTGCTTCTCTAGGCTGGTGAAAGGATGCCTTCATCTGAGCACAGCATCTTTTATTACAGCTATGCATGCTCCCATTTGACTTTTGGGGAAAAGATTTCTAATTCCCTTTGACTTCTTTAAAAGTCTTCATCTTTATATTTTGAAGAGAGATCTGAAAGCTGTGAATCCCTTCAGTGCCATCCCCCAGGGAGCACGGGCGTTTCTGAAGTGGGCTGGGGGATGTGTCCCAGACATTAGTAAAGCTCCACATCATGAGCTATCAGAAAGAGCTAACAGAATATATTATGCCTGCTCTTTCTCTGACCTTCTATAATTGCCTCTGATGATTCTGTTACAGCAGAACATTTTAAAGTAATTGTGGAGATCGGACAGAAGTGTTAAACCACAAAGTTAGTCCTAAAACTTTACCAAATCATGGACAGACATCCAAATTGTGAGTCAGTCTGCTATGATCTTTCCTCAAGTGGGATATTACCCAGACTGAATAATGATTTGTTCCTTAAATGAAGTTACACGGTGAAGACTGACAGAACCTGACATGGTCTTTGACATTTTTGCCATTGATCCAGATTCCAGAGTCAGGGGACGTTTTGTCTGATTACAATGTTTGAAATTTGGCCACTTTAAAAAAATTTTGTTGGTGAGCTCCGAGGGTTGAGCATTAGTCATCTGATCAGAGGATCACAGAACTGGCAGCGGTATGGAGAAACAACGGGTGTATTAATGAGCAGGGGCACCTATATTGTTCTTAATGGATATATGTCTAAACCATTGTTAAAACATCAGTGGTGGAGATGCCCATCCCTCCAGGCACTCTGTTCCAGTGCTTATTTACTGTCATTTCCTCATGGCTAAATATTTATTGGTGCAGTTCAGACCTCATACTTGTCCTAGCCACCTTGTGACTGGTTTCCTCCTCTGCAGCAGTATCCTATGGATCTCGGGACCTTTTTTTCTTGTTTTCCTTCATCTTTACTAAACAAGCCAAATTCTTCCACTCATTCTGTGTAGCCATACTTTATAGAAATTTGCCTATCTTCTTTTCCTTCAGGATTCTATCCACTAAGCCTACACCTTTCTTAAAATCAGGTTCCTCAAACTGGACACAGGTCTTCAATTGAGGTCTCACCAGCAGAGCCCTGCAGAGAAGAATTACTTCATGTTCTTAGTGTACAATGGATTATCCATCTCACATTTGTGTCTGAATTCTTGTCAACAGTATAACAAGTGATGCAACTTCATCTTGGGGTTCCCTCTAAACTCCCAGCTATTCCCTGAACTGTGTCTGTACCACTGATTCTCCACTTAAGTGGGAATAACCTTCCACTTTTTCAATTAATTCTTTTTCTAGGCAATTTCTCCAGGTTGTGAAAATCATTCCAGTTCTTCCTCCAATGTTCTCACAGCCTTCCTGTTTAATATAATTTTATAATGATTAAGCTCCCTATTAAGAAGATAACAAATGTTAAAAGGATCCTCACTCAGTATCCTTCTGTTTGACAGTGAGCATCTGACAGCGACCCCAGGTTTGGCTCCTGAGCACTTTTCCATGCAGTGAATTTGTTTCCCTGTCTTCTTGTGCTGGGCAGTATCAACCATACTGGCATCAAGATCTGCAATGTCCCTGTCCTTTGCTATTCACAAACTCATTATTCTGTCATAGAGAAATGACATTAGTCTAATGGGACTTAGTCTTGGTGAGCCTCTGACTGTCATTCTCCTGGTTTTCTTATGTGTAGCCTGTTTGATTATTTGTTCTGTTATTTTTATGGGAATGGAGGACACAGGTGCCTATTATATCTGCTTGCTCATACTTACGTTTTATTCAAGTTTGTGCTTTTCCACTCTTCCAGAATTTCTTTTGCCTACCGAGAATTGTCAAAGGTCCCTGTAGCATTTTTAAACTAAGTTGCCAGAACTGAGACTACTACTTTTTTCCTGGATAAACCAGACCAAATTGTTGATGTAAAATGCATCCCCCTAGATACAGAAGTTCCAGACAGACCTTGGTTCGGTGCCACCTCGTTCCTCTTCAGAATTTGTTGTTCCACAGAAGAGTGACTGCTGAGGCATGTTTAAGATACAGCATTTCATTACTATTTTAAGAACTTAAAATGTATATGTTAAGATGAAATTCTAATTTTCCCATATGTTTATGAGGTGATCAGGGCTACAGCTGGGCAGATAACGAGGCAAAATTTTTGGTAAAGGTATCAGTGACTTTGAAATGAACTTCATAACTTATTTTGTGATCTTTCTCGCCAGTATTTTGCCAGCACTTTGCAAGGCAAGTCGCCTCGGCGTGTTGTTCACATAATGGTGACATTGTTAGATGTGGCATGCAACAAGGAAAGGTTCAGGGACCATTTGGAGTTAGATTTAAGTGGTTTGTAGACATCACCCTGAGCTTTGCACGGGTTGAAAAGTTCACCTACATAACAAATTATAGGATGCCAAATGAATAGTGATGCAGAAACTGTTTAAATACTGGAAGAAATGTGTTTAATGGTGCTGATAAACTAATAAATTCTAGGAGTGTATAGGAGATTGTTTGAAATTTGTCCAATTCAGGCCATCTAGCCTACTGCCTTTTGACCTGTGGCCGTGGGATATCAAGAGTATCTGTTAATATAGCAGATGGGTCCACCAGCCAAACATCTCCCTCTTCATCACTGCATAAAAAGACTGTTGAGTAGGACCAAGAACTGTGGGTGTACCCATGGGAGGCCTGAAGGGTAAAGGAGTTGGAATTAAAAATTAACATCAATCCCATGTCTGAGAAATCTGAATATCTGTAAGGCTGTAAAGGACATCTGAACAGGGAGTGGTGACTGGAGTAAGGTTAGAGCAGGCTGTTGGCAGATCTACCATAGCTTGCACTTTGGGTAGGAGAATCTCCTTTCCAACTCTGGCTCACTAGAAATGGTCTCTGCGAGGAAATGTCTTGCTGTAGCCACCCAGGGGAAAGGGGCTCTTCATCACTTGCCACATACCAAGCACCAGCAGGATAAATCATGACCATATTGTTTTCTGAAAATTCCTGAAAATGATTTTTTGAGCTCATAAACATCAGTGTGTCTCGTGTTAGTGTGACTCTCGCTAATATTCAAAAGATTTCGTTTTTTAAAATTTATTCCTAGTGCTTTGTATGTCTCCTGTGAAATGTTGTGCTCCTGGTGGCACAACTTTGGTTTAAAAATCCTCATACTACTCAAAGAGGGATAATGACATGTCTGTCTTAAAACTAGTGGTCCTGTGTCTTTGGAGATTGTGGCAGTTTGTAGTGCTACAATCATATTTATTTTTTTTTTTTATCAAACTGTCAGCCTTTTTTGTTGTTTGTTTTTAAAAAAAATAATTTTAAAAGCTAGAAATCTGTCTTTTTAGAGCTAAGAGTGGGGCTCCTGGAACTGGCATCTGAGAAATACCTCTGAATAACTAAACTTTTAATCCAGTGTGGCAGATAACAGAATCTTCCATGCTTTGACCAGAAGCCCGTTTAGCATGGGATCCTCATGTAGCAGAGCCAGTAGGAGATGTGGTAGGAAACTAAAAGGGACATGAATAAAGTGACCTTTTTCTGTCATCCCCTCCCAACATCAGACTGTCAGTCACTTTCAGAACCAAAGCTTTGAACCTTTTTGCTTTTGACCTCTGTGACAACCTCTGGCAGTGAGTGCCCCAGTCTCATTTTGCATTGTGTGGAGAAGTTGCCTGAAGTCAACTGTCTTCTCCAGAACTGCTTAGTTTTTGCGTTAGCTTGAGCCCTGAAGCTTGAGTTTTACACGTTGGTGACAAACCCTTTGACTTCCCCGGTGGCTGGAGCTGGTGGGCACAGAGCATTCGTGGCCTCACGGGGAATGGAGAAGCAGCTCATGAAAAGAGAAATCGTGGTCTCTCTGTTACGTGATTTAGAGGGAGGTACTGGTTTACTGGCAGAGGTGTTTGAGAGTTGATTACTCAGCTGTAATTAGAGTTCTAGAGCTGGAGTCCTGACTCAGGCAAAACGATTGAAATGAATGGGAATGCTGCCTTAAATCAGGGCTGCAGGAGTCAGCCCTTTGGTCTTTTTTTTTTTCCCCATTGCAGTATTTTGTCTTGTTTGAGTCTGCTTGCAAATAGACTACTTATTGGTACATAAAGTCAGTTAATTTTGGTCTTGACTTGTACTTATTTGTAGGTACTCATCTATCAGCACTATGCCTGTCGTTGTTTCTTTTGCCAGATAATTTGTGCAGATCCTGACTTGCTAACTAGGAAGAATCAAACTGGGAGAGCAGATTGCTTGGGATATGTTCAGGTGTTTTTCTGCTGTATTACAGAGTGTGTTTGCTTGTTTGAGGTTTTTGGTGGGTTTTTTGGTTTTTTGTTTTTTTAAAGCAAACAGCTGACTAATAATCTTAAATGTTATATACTGTTTCAAGGGGATAGCAGCACTGTCAATTTAGTGATCACAGGAAGACACGACTGTTGTGTGAAATTAGAGAAGACTGTATCTTTGTTATTTTCTTTTATTTGGAGAAGCAAGAAAGCCTACTCTCTTAGTTTTTCTAGAGCAGCAATATGTTCCTGTCTTAAACATGCCATGTAATATTAATAATTAATCACAAGGATTAAAAATAGAAATAAATATAGGGTAGTAATGTTGTGTCTAGATGAATCGTCTTTCCACTAAAAAAAAACATTGCATTACACCAGTGTGTGAGTGAGATCAAAATTAGATTGCTGAATATTTAGGTGCTCTGCCTGTGTTTGACAATTCTTATGTCTTGATGCTTTTCACAAGACTGCTGGAGTCTATTTATAGCACAGATTTTGAGCATCTGACATGTAAGCTCCTGTGGACAGTTGGGGTAGTTTTTAAATGCAGAATACACAGAGTTTACTCAAGTTGAAAATGCTTTTTTGATATTTCCTTGTTAAGCTGTCACCTTCCCCTCTAAGATGTGAAATGTGGCCATTTGTGAGCTTGGGTTCAGTCTAAACTAACTGCTTATGAAAAACAGGGATTTATTTCAGTTTTACAGTGATGTAACCAGGACCAGAGTCCTGCCCAACCCCTTGGATACCCAAATACTACAGAAAGAAATCAGTTTTAGGGTCCTTTGTGGCAACTTGGAATTGAAATTGCCTTTGAACAAACGTATAGTCTGCTGTAGTCATGGCTTTTTGTTGTTGTTTTGCTTAAAAGTAGTATAATAAAATCAAATTGGTGTAATTGTTTGCTGGGGGGGATTGAGTGACTCAAATGTAACACAGGCTCTTGCCATTCTGGTGGACTTAGACGTGAACCTCCTGGGGTGGTTAGTAAGGGGAAATGGAAAGTACTCTGCTCTCTTAAAACTCTACGGATGACTATTAATGATTTTAGTCCTCTCATTAATGTCATACATTAAAGAAAACATGATAAATAAATAAGCAAATAAAACCCTCTATGTTTTTCCTCTGTGGGATTTTCCTACTGCTCTGTAAATATCTAGTTCACCCAGATCTAATGCATCTGAATTTCTAACTATGTTTGGTTGGAAGTACATGGGAGGAGAGGTTTTAATAACCTCTGGAAAAAAAACCCAAGCAGTGTTCATTTTTCAGTGTTTGTGAGAACAGCTGTACTCTGGAGCCACTTCTCAAGGAATTCTCTTCTCTCTAGTATTTGGGCTCCAGAAATCTCCTTCATGTATGTGCTTTGTGGTCTACTAAGATGAAACATGAAAGTAGAAGTTTAAAATGCCTTTGGTGTGAACTCTGCTCAACCTTTACCCCTTTTGATGTATACCTGCTGCAGGTATCTGTGGCACCTTCAGAGAAAAGCAATGCTACCAGGAGTGGAAATTTCCTGGCAGAAATGCAGGTGGAGAAGGACCTCCAAAGTTGCTGAGTTTCACCCAGCCCTATCACAGGCAACCTTGTTTGTCTAATAATTCCTTCAGAGGCCATCTGCTCGCTGTGAATCATGGACTTTGGTTGTCTGCTACCACCAACGGCATCCTTGGAGTTCAGAGATGTTTGAACCAGGGAGCTGCTTCTCTGGACTCTCTTGACTTGAGTTTGCCTGGCAGCTGGATCATTTGGCTCTGTGTATGTGTGCTGAAAGCCTTGTGACTGATAGAGGTTTTTAAGGCCAGAAGGGACAGTTAGAGTTGCCTAATTTGACCCCCCCTTTATTTTTGTATTACATTATATACAAATATACATTATTATATAGTCTAACATTTAATATATAAACCCAAGACAGAGATGTAATTTGATTTTAATGCATGTGTGTTAAAACTATAATATAGCAGTCAGTTAATTTTCCTTTGAGCTGTGAGAAGTCCCTGGAGAGGCTGTGTAGTCTCGGGTCGTAGCTGGACTCAGAGTCTCTGGATCTGAGCAGGGGAACATGGAGATTTATGCCTCGAGCTTGCTGTGAACTTGGACACTGTGCCTGGCTCCCAACCTCCCATGTTTGGACATAAATTGGTCAGTTCCTGCTTAGGGGAAAGTCATTTCAAGCTCAAAGTAAATATTTATAGGTATCAATCAATGAAAAAGGCTGTGCAATTATTTTTAGTCATGTGAGCAAATACAAACTGGTTTGTAGCGTACAGGCTTATTCTGACACCGTGCCCTTGGTGCGTCTCCTAGCTCAAGCTCATGTCAGTGGGGCTTGCCCATAGGTCACCTGCTTTCAACAATTAGATTTGACCATAATGATGTGCTCTAGCTGACAGATTGTATTTTTGAATAAAGTTTTGATTCTAAATATAAAAGAGACCAGCTTTCAGCAATTCTAGTTACCTTTACCAGTGTAATTCAAGAATAACAGTGGCAATCAGGAGATATTTCCACTTCTTTTACCCCAGTGGAAACCCAGATTTTACTGGAATTGTTGGAGTTTTATCCTGGTGCAGTTGAGAAAATCTGGCCCATGTGTTGTTTCTTTATTTTTTTTGTCCATCCTCCCCGAAAAACTTCTTATGTATTTCAGTCAATGTGTCATATCCAGAGCAGGAAATCATTAAAACAGAAAGAAACATGAAATCCTAGAGAACCATGCAGGTTGACTGATTTTCATTTGCAATTTCACTGACTTTGACCGATACAAGTTCTTCTGTCATCCTCATTTACTTTAACTTTTCTTGCCTTTAATCCTCTCTAGTGTTTGTAGGAGAGATGTTTGTGGATGCTCAGCAGGTGTGGACCTCCCAACTACACTCAGGGAGTTGGAATGGTGATGGACAGCTGGCCATGGGGATGGAAAATCTGCCTGTTGGCATTTTAGTCTAATGTTTTGATCACAGTGGAAAAAACAAACAAACAAACAAACCATTAAAAACCCAAACCACCAAAAATAAACAAACAAACAACAAAACAACAACCCCCTCCTTTAAAAAACCCCAAGCCACACCAGAACTGGGGAGGATTTCAGAAGTTTTTCTCTGGCTGTTCTGTCTTTGATCAGTAGAAATCCAAGCTTGTTGAGAGTATTTAATAATATATGTTTTATTATATTTAATAATTTATTTTATTATGCAAAATATAAAAATATATGTTTTATATTTTGCATACTGCATTACACATCCATCCAGGGTAAGAATAACTCAAGGATAACTCCAGGTATCCAGCTTGTAGTAGAAATTATTGTGTGATACGGAATTAATTAGTTCTTAATGCAGATGAGACTGATTTGTATAAACACTTGGAAAGAAAGAACAAAGTGATGATAAAAAAATTAACTGGTTAGGATAAAATTTAAAAAAATAAGATTAAAAATGATTTGTAGTTTTGCACCACAGTAAGCTTCCCCCCCCAAGCACTGCTAATATGAATTATTTTGGAGTTTTATAAAGAAAACTGCATTTACTTTCTGCTGTCTGATTAGAAGTTTTGGCCTTTTATACATTTCAAGTTGGTATGTTTGCCAAGCACTCCTATTACTTCAATCAGTTTAAATTTGCAAGACTGATGATCATGACAGAAGCCATTGGCACATCATGTGATTCTGGAAGCTAAAAATACCATTCTCTATGGGCCTTAGTTATTTCATGCTTCAAAGCCTAAAAAATGTTCATTTTAAGAGAGAAAAAAACCCCAGAAGTTTGCAGTTTGTGTGATACAGTAACTTACTGAAGGAAAAATACCTGGTGTTTGTCTTGGAGTCGTGGGGATGTTTTGTTCTTGCAGTAATGAATTGTTATTTGTTTTATTAGAAGTGCCTGAAGACTCCAGGTGGAATTGGGGCCTCATCCTGCTCTGCACACAGAGTGAGAGACAATGTGTGTGCAAAGAGCATCCCCTCTGTGGAGGCACTAAAGGCTGAGACTAGGAAGGAGGATGGGACACAGGTACAAACCCTTCCTCAGCAGGGATAGGAAAAGGACTAACTCTCACATCTTGTTTGCTTAATCTGTGCTGCCAAACTTTGAATCCTCATTAACTAGATGGTGTTCCCTTGTCCCAGATATGATAGCTGAAAGGTAACTACAAAAATTGCATTGAGTCTGCCCTGAACTTTGACTTTCTATTTTAGAGAGTGCCTTTTAGAGTCTCTGTGCAGCCATCCAGACTTTGCTTTGGCCTGTTTTGAGGTCATTTGGCTCCACCATTGACTCTGTGTGTGTGCAAGTGAATACTAGTGGGATGCTTGAATTTTCACTGTTGAAGTCTTTTGCAGCAGTGGTTCTGTGCTTGCCTTCCTGATCACGATACAAAATGCTACTGAGAACTTTAAAATCTGCCCTCTGTCACTCATTCAAAAGCTGAGGAACCTGAAGATACTCGGTGCTCCGTGGTCTTGTTCTCTCTGACTGGCATGGCGTTGGTATTAACCTTTGCTGGAGGTACAAGCTACGGTCTCATCTGAGAACCTCTCAAATTGTTCCTCGTGTCTTGCTGCCCCAGCTGGAGCTAAACATACCTAAACATGAACCCTAGCAGCCTATTTGACAATGTGTTGTAAAGGTGATAGAGGCAAACTCTGAGGTGTAATACAACAATATGATAAGGGCCATGTCCTTCAAGTTGCAGCTTAAGAGGTTCATTTTGGATATTTTCACTAGAGGGCCGTGCTGTACTGGAGCAGGCTGTGCTGGGGAACGGCACAAACCCCATCCTTGGTTTTAATGATTCAACTGGGTCAAGCCATGGTTGACCTGATCTAATACTGGTCTTGGTACCACGTTGAGCAAGAGGTTGGTGGGAAGAGGCCTTTGAATGTCTCCAACACGTCTATGTCTATGTTGCAGAATAGCTGCTTTTTATAACTAACTTACTAATGGGCAGTGTTTAATTAGTGCCCTGCACTAGCATTATCACTGCTGCTATTGAGAGATAGTGTGTTTGTGTTGTGGTGTTGTTTGGTTGGTTTTTTTTTTCCTCCCCCTAATTTTCACCTACTTCTTTCTGCACAGGGTCTTGGGCAGCAGGGCAGAAGACATGCCCTCTAATGGGATGAACAAACATTTGAAAGAAGAACTAAACAAAAATTGGCACTTTGGACATGAGCTGGTGTACTCAGTCCTGCTCTCTTTTCTTTTAGAGGATTTTCTGTGCAAACAGCATCTTAGGGTTATTGGAAAATCTGGAGATAGTTTGCTCTGTGTATGTAAATGTATTCTCTTCATACAAACAGCATGACAATTGTTGCTGTGCGCCAGAGTCAAACACGTATTCTCATAGAGATAGAGTGAATGCTCTGTCTGTATTTGGTACAGGTTCCTTTTATACACTTTGCCACACAACATGTGATGCGTGCCAGCATCCAATTGGTTAAGGTTCCACCCATGTGACACAGTCAGTGAGGTTCACACACAGCACAAAAGTCTAGCTCCTTATTGGTTAGTGATTAAAAGTCACCCACGCCTTAGTTTCCCACAGCATGTCTCTCCACACTTCCCCCTTTTTCTTTTATACAAGGAGAGTGGCCTGTGTTCCAGAAACTGTCTTTGTAACCAAATTTTACAAGCAGCTGATCAAGCAGGGCAACAAGAGTATTACTAATAAAAAACATACCTCCAATACCAATTAAATACATCACTATAGTTTTCAACCACGGTCCCAATCCAAGTGAGGAAAGTCAAGCATTAACAGGGAACAGGGTAATCCTACTTTGTGGTTACCAGCTAAAGCTACTTCTGATACAAAATTGTCAAAGTTTCTTTTGACTTGGTTTCGCATACGTGTCCACACACTACGAAGCTAATTACTATTGGTTAATAGCACTAATCACACGTTGATCGCTCAGTCTCACTGGTTCGCTCTCATGTCGGTTCAGGTTCACTTCCCCATCGTAATTTCCAGCTGGCATCCATCTTGTCAATAGTTGTTTATTACTTTCACACGTAGTCAAATTCCTTTCTCTCAGCTTAACTCTTTTGCCACGCAGCCGAAAACGACCTAGCTGGGTCCCAGCTGGGGCCCACCTAGTATTACCGTCCTGCAACATGGCCAGGTCCCAAAATATCTTCCCCTTTGTCTTTTAAAACAAACAAGGCTGTAGCAGTGACACTCTGTATTCCTTTCATTACATATCTATAAGCAATTTTTACTATAATTAGAACTAAAAATTTTAATGCCTAAAAAAAGCATACACTCTCTTTAACTAAAGTTGAAAGCTGAAGCGACAGGATGCCAAAAGAAATGTATTTCTGCTGTTAAGAGACACCAACATGGAAATGGCTACCACTTCCCATCCAGTCTCCCAAACCATCTGAAATGGCCAGATCTCCGACCCAGCATGAAAACAAATCAGCCCAAAGTCCACATCAAGCCAGCTTGTCTCCACTCCACACCCAAATCAGTACCAATCCAACCTGGAGAAGCATCAGCATCCACACCAGATGTGTACGGTGCTCTACGTGGTGCTCTGCCAACAGTTACCCACACTTTTCCCGGTTTTTATTATTTCGAGCTAAAAAGACACCTAGGCTAGTTGCTCTACACGTGTGGCCATACAAGAAAATAATATACGTGCTAAAATGGAAAGCAAGATTATAATACTGAGCCATCTAAGGCCTTCTTTTTACTTCTGACCAATTATATTAGAATTTTCTTATCTTGTTTTTCTATTCTGGTGTTTCAAAAGTCAGGAATTAATCACTAAGGCCAAAACTGCCTGCATCTTGGACTCTTAAGGAGCCAACAATTTCTATTTTTCGTCTTTATACCACAAAGGCGTTGTCCACCATCTTCTGCAGGGCCCTTGCAGACACGATAGCAAACAAGGCACTAATAAAAGATTACTAAATTACAAATAGCAGCTTAAATCCTGACTTTAACAGTGAAAGAATTTATTCGTATAAAAACTATTCGTTTAACCAGTTATCACTATTTACCCTTAACTGTTTGACATTTTCCTTTAACCTTCCAATGGCCATATAAATTGAGTCTGAGTGGTCTGATAGAATCATACAGCACATGCCTTCAGATTCCTCTGAAACATGTTTCTTGTGCTAACAAATAAAAAATCAATTGCTGCTCTATTCTGTAGTACTGCATGTCTAACGCTATCAATGTCTACTAACGTCTATGTGAGCAAAGTTATATAAAGCACTCTTTTAAGACAGGTTCTAAAAGGATTCTCGGGCATAGGTAGTGAAAGCCATAGTGATTCTTACTTCCTTACATTAGCAAAAGTTATCCACATGTTTTATCTAGGTACTACAACTTAAGGTCTTAAAACAAAGCTAACAAAGCTAATTAACAAAAATCTTAATGCAGTAATAACTATAAACTTAAGACTCTTTTCCCCCTTTTTTTTTTTTTTTTTTTTTTTTTTTTAACCAAACAGAATTCGGAATGTTGCTTGAAGATAATCCCATGGTGTTCCAAAATCTGTAACGATACAAGCATAGCCTCTACCCAAAGTTATTAGTTCTCCGGGACTTTCTCATACAATAGTGATTCTTTAAACTGTTTAAATTCTCGTATAGCGTCTGTCCAGTTCCTATTTCATTTCAGTGTACACATTAAACAATTACAAAGAAAATACAACCACACAAACGGAAGGTACCTTTACATCATTCATTCACTCACTTACGCATTCCACAAAACATGCCAAGTTCTTGTGCAAAACAAATCATAAATCTCAAACTATAATTTTAGAAGGTCTGAAATGCTGCTCTGATCACTTTAAGAAACCGCAGCCAGCGGGCGAGGAATGTGGCTCCGTGGTGTTATCTCAGTATCACGGTGTCCTGGTATGTCATTGCTATGGAAACCGCCGTTTGTTACCTCCTCGGGGAGGGGTGGTGCCAGGCGGGGAGGGTGCACCCCCCGGAGGGGAGTAGGTGGTGCCAGGCGGGTCCTTCTGACTGTCGAGCCCAGCCTATCAGCTTGCAGCTCAGCACCGCCTCCCAGCATCGTCATCTCCAGGCCAGTGCCATCTTGGCCAGCTGTTGCGCAGGTACTATTTCGCCGGCGCCATCTTGCCCGGCTCTTTTTGTCGGGGAGGAAGTGGGGGGATGGCCGTCGCCATCTTGCCCACACTACGCAGTTCATTTTCCAAAACTTCTCCACTTATTCTCATCAAAATACTTCTCAGGAGTTTGAAAAAACTCATTAAGCACAAAGTCCAGCTAAATGCTTCAGGTTAAATGCTATATCTCGTTTTCTAAAAAGCATTGAAGTAATGAGAGGGTTAACTCTATCTCTGGTCGATGTTAGTAACCTGAGTGTTATGCATTCCTGGCATTCCTTAGCGCGGTGAATTTGCAGTTCAGTCTTTTTTGCGAACTGGAGAAGATTTTTACGACCGCTATTCGCTATTTGGGATTCTGCTTTCTGCTTTCTTTCCAAGGTGCCCCGAGCCTGCGGTCAGTCTTTTTTGTTAACTTGAGAAGATTTTTACGACCGCTATGCCTCCCATTCGAATAAGAGAGGGGGTACTTTAAGGAATCCTACTTTAAAGTATCCTTGCTCTTTAGCCCAGGATACCAGCTTATGAAAAAGCTTCTCAGAGACTGCCTCCCTCTCTTAGAGAGGATAATACGGAGCAGCCATTTCTCTCGTAGCAAATCTGCTTCCATTACGTATGCCGGCCGGCAACTTCTCTGCAACAGCCCACAGTCCAGCCTTACCTGAAGGAGAAGGACGACGGACTCCGTGGTTCAACGCTTCGTACGTCTCTACCACAAATACCTTCAACGCTTAGTACGTCTCTACGGCAGGGGGAGGGGTGGGTAAGGGACTCTGCTCAACGTTTTCGTCCAGCGTTTCGTCTCTTGCCGAGGGTCAGGGTAACCAGGTGTCCCTGTTCGGGCGCCACCTGTTGCTGTGCGCCAGAGTCTATCACGTATTCTCATAGAGTGTATGCTCTGTCTTTATTTGGTACAGGTTCCTTTTATACACTTTGCCACACAACATGTGATGCGTGCCAGCAACCAATTGGTTAAGGTTCCACCCACGTGACACAGTCAATGAGGTTCACACACAGCACAAAAGTCTAGCTCCTTATTGGTTAGTGATTAAAAGTCACCCACGCCTTAGTTTCCCACAGCATGTCTCTCCACAGAAAATGAAAAAGGAATTTTTTTAGCTGGCCTGAGGAAAATTTTCCTTGCAAAGAGTAATAAGGATCAAATTAGAGCAAATAAGATTTGATGAGCTCCAGGAAGGCCAACTTCATAGACTAATCCTTGGCTTTTATTTTTTCCCCCCTTGAACTACTTAGTCATTAGCCAACGGTAGGATTGCTTTCATCTGCTGGAGGCAGGAAACAAATGAACTGATGTACTGAGCACAATACTGTCATCCTCCCTTCCATTATCTCTTTGGTGTGGAGCAATAGAAGTTAAAACCTTGGAACATTTGCTTAGGTATGGCTCTTGATGGTGAAGAGTTCCACTACCATAGGTGCTAATCAAATCAAATGTCCATTCTCCAGTTAAAATTATTCACCCTCCACCTCACCAGTAGTTAAGTCTGTACTTTGAGCCAAACAGAAGTCTGAGCTTGCTGAAGAGACTGTCCTCTGCCCCTATGGGTAATGTCCAGGCTGGGGTGAGGAGAAGGCTACTGTGTGATCTCCAGTGGTGGAACAGGAAGGTGCCTTGTCACCTTGTCTGGGTGCATTGTTCAAGGCCAGTGTTCCTCAGTTGACCAGCAGTTGTTCCAGGAAGTTTAGGATAAATTTCTAGAAAGACTTTTAGGTCAACTGAATAAAGAACTCGGAGTGCTTGGGAACTTCCACAGCGTGTTTTTAGGGTTAGGGGTGTGTGTGGTGTTGGGTGTTTGGTTGTTATTTGAAAAATTTGTGGTGTACCTTTGACAGTGTGAAATTCTGTGTAGGATGAAATTGGAAAAAGGCAAGTACATGGATTTTTAACCATTTTTTTCCTCAGCTCTTTCGCAGAGCTTTGGCTTAGTTTATCAGTAAAAGAAGCTTTTTGTGTCTTCCTGGATTCTATTATTATTTTGTCTGTAAGAAGTCTTTGATGGTGAAAGGAGGTATCGAGTGAAAGTAAGCAATTGCTAATTCTGGCAGCAAAGCCTGCTCCTTCCTTTATATCCAAGACACAGCAACTAGATAAAAGAACCTGATATAAATACATGGGCTCTTTTAACGTTCTGGCAATTTGAAGCAGGCAAAGTTCATATTAAATTTACTTTGTCCCCTAAAAGATCAGCTTGGTGAGACATGCCCTTCAGGGATAAGTTCCTGTCATCCTGAATAAAACATGCACTTTCCAAGGAAGGCAGAGGAAAGAAACAGAACTGAAAGATTCAGCAGTAAATTAAGACGGTTTCTTTGGTTTTCTGTGGTGCTTTTCTCCTTAACGGTATTGCTGTCAATTTTTGTTGATGCAGGCAAAGGTTCTGTTTTGATCTCCTCCCAGCTAACTTCCTTGAATTTTGCTTTATACTGGTGTGAAATGATTTGGACTGTATTAAATAGATTTTTTTTTTTTCCCTTTTTTCCTTCCACCTTTCATTTAATCATACTTTTGTAGGGGTGCAAGAAAGAAAATTCAAATTTGAGATCAAATTATCTGCTAGTTATACGAACTTCTGTTGCATCATATTAATGCAGCTATTGGATTTCAAACATCTTTATTATAGATATGGCTCTCAGATATCTTAATTATAGAGTAAAAAAATATGTGAGGCAGGAATCAATGCCTTACATAATTATAGTTGGACTTGATGGTCTTAAAGGTCTTTTCCAACCTAAATGATTCTATGATTCTACAATCAATCAGCCTTCCTCAGTGAGGTTCTTATGCTTTTTTGCTGGAAGACTAACAAAATGTTTGTTTATCAAAGATGAATTCTTTTTTTAGGAGGATTCTTTAACTGCTAGATGCAGATCATCTCCCATAGACTGTAAAACAGATACTGAGGTCAGCACAAACCTTTGTGATTTGCCCAGTTAAGCTGGAAAAAACAGGCACATTTTCTAGAAAATAACTGAATTAGTAGGAGTTGTTCTTCCCTTGCAATTAAATGAAATAAAATACAATATAAAAGTGTTGCTGTGCTTGACCCTTCAGTGGGAACTTTATGGTTATATTCTGAAGAAGCCGACTCAGATCTGCAGTAACGTACGTTGATCCAAGAACACCTCTCCCACTGAGTTTGATTTGGTATTGAGCATTTGAGAAATGAAAAAAGCACTAGCAGCAGTGAAAAGTGGTTACAAATACTTATAAATACTACCTTGTGGCCTGGAATTTATTTCAGAGACTGCTTTCCTCAGACCTGTTGCACTGCTCTGGCTGACTAGTGATAACCAAGCTGCTTCCTCTGATTGTGCTCTGAAGTGAAGGCAAAGAGGAAAGTATTCTCTTTTCACTTCAGTGTTCACCTTTCTGTTGATAATACACATCTGAGCTGCTTATTGCCATGGTGTATGGCACAACAGCTGGACATCACACCTGGATGATAGGAATGTGGTTCTGGTGGGTGGCAATTAAGCAGGTAAAAGCAAATTCCTCTTACTCAGTTCCACAGAGTTTGTCAGAATTTGCCTGTCAATGCCAGCAGAGAATTGCTCCCAAGATTTCAATCCTCAGACTGCGTAGGCATTCAAGTCAGTGGGAACTTCCCAGTCCATACTTCCCATTGTTTGGACCTCTTATATCCAAGAGAAATACACAGCAGCATCAAACCTTTTGCAGAATTGCAACTTTAAATCATAGATGCTTTGCAAAATGGATTGCTTGCTGGAATGAGCACTGCTATAATCCTAAGGAACCACCAATATGCTGGCATCTCAGGGGAGCAGAAAAAAAGGAATCCATGAAATAATTTTATTAAAACAGTAATGAAGTAGGTTGCCTGGTGTGTACATTGCTGGATTAGTCACGTTGGGTTGGAGCAGCAGCTGGTATTTTTGGCTGAGCTGTTTCATTTTAACAAATGGCAAAATTATATCTGTGTTTGATTACTTGGAGGTGTAGTAATGGGGCACGTGAGAGCACAGTCCTCGTTTTACTTGTAAGAAGGATATTTTTTTCTGATACTTTATATCTCCATCTTGTGCACACAAACCAGCACAATAATCCAGGGTCTTCATGGAACATTTAGTAATTTTGATCCTTGGATAATTCCACTAAATGTTTTCCTGAAGCATGGATAATTTTGCAGAGGGTACCAGTGTTTTCCAGTGATCCATTCAGCAGATTTGCTCTGGTCCTAGCACTGTAGGTGTGACTTGTAGTTTCCTGCTTTTGATTGACAGTAAATGAAACACTTGTCCCATTTTGCTTGGGATCCTTTTTATTGCATGATGAAGGACACAGTGCTGCTGCCTGTGGAGTGTGGGATGTGCTGGTTTTACTGGAGTGAAGGACTTTGGTGCACTCAGAAATGTCTCAAGTGACTTTAGGACCTTTCCCACACTCATGAGAATAGCGGAGTCATTTGTACCTTGTATCCTGCAGACCTGACGCTCTTCTGTGCCAGCTCAGTCTCTCATACACTTTCCTGCAGTAGCTCCTCCTGCCCAGGTCTACCCTTGAGGTTTTCCTAGAACAAATCAGAACATCTTGACTTGAGACTAACACCAACTTTTTAGCTCTTACCTGCTTCTGCACTGAGGACAAAGGAGCACAGGGACCAGAGAACAACTTGTGTAACTCAAACAGAGAGAAGTTTCAGGCTGAGGAAGTCCAACCATGTCTCCATGTGGAAATGTGTAAACATTTGGATTCCCCATGCATTTCTTAGTCCCCTGTGGCTGTTTTTTGGTGCTGTTTGGCACTTGGTGTTGCTCAGGACAGCTCTCCATCACTCCTTCATGTGTCTGTGGTGTGTAGGCTACGTGCCAGCTCTGCGGAGGAGATGGGCTTGATAAACTAAATCCTCCACTGTGCAAATAATCTTGTCTCTCTTGTTTGGCTTGTGCAGTTTTTTTGGTGGAGACTTTCATACTCTGAAGCGAGTCTGCTGCAACAGCACAAGTGCTAAAGGCTACTGAAAAAGTGGGTGCAATCTGATAAAGACTCTTCATCAGGCAGAAGACAAGCTTGCACCCCAGCTTTGCACTTGCTGGATCCCATTTACCCTGCTTGAGTAAGACAGTGCAATGCAGTGTCTGTCTCCTTGGGGTGAAAGTGGAACTTACTGCTTCTCTCCAAAGCTCCCCTGCCAGCAGAGCTACTGCATCCTCCGCCTATGGCAATCCTGAATGTCGTGTGGTAATTCTGCCCAAATACCAGGGTTCTGCCTTTAGGGAGGGGTTTGACATCTGGTCATGCTTCTTAGTTATGGAATCACAGAATGGTTTGGGTTGGAAGGGACCTCAAAGCTCATCCAGTTCCAACTCCTGTGCCATCAGCAGGGACACCTTCCACTAGACCAGGTTGCTCAAAGCCTCGTCCAACCTGGCCTTGAACACTTCCAGGGAGGAGCAGCCACAGCTTCTCTGGGCAACCTGGGACAGTGTCTGACCACCCTCACAGCCAAGAATTTCTTCCTAATATCTCATCTAAACCTCCCCTCTTCCAGTTTAAAGCTATTATCCCTGGTTCTATCACTACCTGCCTTTGTAAAAAGTCCTTCCCCAGCCTTCCTGGAGCCCTTTCAGGTACTGGGAGGCCACTAGAAGGTCTCCCAGGAGCCTTCTCTTCTCCAGGCTGAACAGCCACAACTCTCTCAGCCTGTCCTTACAGAAGAGCTGCTCCAGCCCTTGGATCATCCTCGTGGCCTCCTCTGGACTCATTCTAACTGGTCCTTGTCTTTCTGAGGGCTCTGGAACTGGACAAACAGAGTCAGGCCGAGGGAGTTCAGAAACAGTTGTGCTCTTGCTAGGCTTCTTGTGCTTAAACACTTCAGAATTCTCCAACTGATCTTGTGAATGAAATACTTCAGTTCCAAATTTAGTGTATTTTGCTCTGTTAGGAAAACTTACCTCACCAGGATTTCAGCTCCTGGTGTTGCTGTGCTGTGTATATTCCCACTGTGTCACACTAGGGCTGGCAAAAAGTGGGGGAGAGGAGCTGGAGGGTAAGGCAGTCTAAACCCAACTTCCCAGTTTATTTTATTCTGCTGTCATTCTGCTCATATTGCTTTTGCTTGATATGATTGGCAGGGCAGAGTTAAGGTTATGCAAGTGCACCAAATTGCATATCCATCACAGGTTTGGATTTGCAGTCTTAACTTGGAAGTTCCTGTGTTTGCTTTGTATCTGACCCCGTCATGAATATGAGCATATAGTGAAACTGAGGAATGTGTTTCACTTTAGCTGTTCATAGTGATCACATCCTACTTCTGGGTGGCAAAAAATGTTAAAACTTGACTGTCCTCTACTTTAACCTCTATTTATTGATATGTACTCTCAACTGATCTTCATGTCCACGGGAAAGACCACACAGCCTGAGCCAAGTTCAAATTATCACGGAATCCCAGAATGGTGGGGTTGGAAGGGACCTCAGGAGATCATCCAGTCCAACCCCCCTGCCAAAGCAGGTTCCCTACACCAGGTTGCACAGGAAAGTGTCCAGGTGGGTTTGGAACATGTTCAGAGATGGAGACTCCACACCCTCTCTGGGCAGCCTGTCCCAGGGCTCCGGAACCCTCACAGGAAAGTTTTTCCTTAAGTTTGTCTGGAACTTGCAGTGTTCCAGGTTTTGCCCATTGCCCCTTGTCCTGTTAGTGAGTATTACTGAAAAAATCCCAGCCCCATCCATTTGGCCCCCACATTTCAGATATTGATAGACATTGATCAAATCCCCTCTCAGGCTGCTCTTCTCCAGGCTGCAGAGTCCCAGCTCTCAGCCTCTCCTCGTAAGGCAGGTGCTCCAGGCCCCTCATCACCTTTGTGGCCCTATATTATACTTCTTGTTTTTTTTTTTTTTTTTTTTTCCTTTTCTTACCGGTACTGTTTCCTCAGTGCAAGAACAATCAGAAGCTGGCTCTACTTGGTTGTCATCCATCACTGGAGGCATTGATTTGCTGCTGGAAGGTGTCCATATTGTTGGCTGAATGCTACTACTTTGCCTCCTTTCCCAGCCTGTCTCAGACACACATTTCCATCAGTATGTTCTGGGCAGCAAGCAGGGCAGTGTGAAGAGCAGCCAGCTGAGATCTCAGATGTGAGCAGGGGCTTTATCACCTAACAGCCAGCTGGGAATTTTCCAGCTGACAGATCCCAGAAGAAAGATGGCAATTTGTTGGAGGGATGGCATTCTTATGGGAATGCTTCATCTGAAGTGACAAATGAGGAATATCTTTCAGGTCAAAGAAGAAATTCTGATGAAAAGGAATAGCTGGTACCCCAGCCCTAGGGCTGTGCTGCTGGAGCACGGGGCTCAAAACTTGTCATTTATGGGAATTTTCAACAAGGACAGATGCAAAATCCTGCCTCTGGGAATGGAGCAATGCACTGCATCCATGCAGCCTGGGTAGGTAGTAGCTCTTCAGGACAGGAGCTGGGTTCCCACGCTTTGAACGAGAGTTGGTGTGTGCTCTTGTGGTGTTGAAAGCTCACAGCCTACTGGGCTGCACTGGTTAGAGTGTAACCAGCAAATTGAGGGAAGGGATTAATTCGTTTCTCTCAGCACTGGTGAGGCTACATCTGAAGTGCTGTTTTGCACCCTCTGTACCCCATTTTGAGAGAGGTTGAAGATCTCTGGACTAGAGAAAAAGGCAGTGAAGGTTACCAATATGGTCCAGGGGCCAGGGCACAGTGTGTATTTGTGATCTCCAGTTAGCTGAAGTTATGTTATCTAGAAGATGGAGACAGAGTCTTTGCAGAGTTGCACAGCAGAAGGACAAGAGCTAATGGAGGTGTGTTGCAACAAGGAAAATTCAATTGGATATTGGAGGGGCAGAATCGACCATGAGAGCAGGTAAGCACTGAAATAGAGGTCAGTTGAGGAATCTCCATCTTTGGAGACATTCAGAACTTGACTGGATCAGGCTCTGGGCAACCTGGCCTAACTGTGATGTGCAGTCCTGGCCCAAGCAGAAGGTTGGACAAGCACATGGAAGTCCCCTCCAACCTCAGGTACTCTGTCATTGTCATTTAAATAGTGGTCTTCCAAGTCTTGCTGAGTGCTCCCAGCTTTGGGGTGATGGCTGTTGTAGGGTGAGGTTTTCTCTCTCCTGTTGGAGCACTGGGAGCTTGCTTTTCGATTCTAGTAGTTGAACAGGTTGGAAGAGATGGGGTGTGTCTCCCAGCTTGTCAGCCTTTGGCAAGGCTTGTCCTCAGCAAAATCTGCAATCTTTTGCTTGTTCAGCAAATGAGAGTCACATCCCAGCTTGGAGAGTAAAATTTAAACTGTTTGGGCCAGTCATCTAGATCTGGTATCACAGTTTCTGTGTCCTGTCAAGGTTACTCCAATGGCTTTCTGAAAGCAGCAGAGAAATTACCTCTGTGGCTGAGTCAAGTATGTGGTATGTCCTCAAAGACTGAAAGCATGGGCTTTATGGGACAGAGAAGACTAAGGTCATGTATGGTGTCTGTCTTGAAAACATTAAAAGGAAGGGAATGAGCTGTTTGCTGTGTTCTTGAAGGCAAGGACAAGAAGTATTTGGGTTGAGAGTGCAACAGGAGATGTTTAGCTTACCCTTCAGGTCGAAGCTTGGAGGTGCAGGAATGGATCTCTGAATGGTGGTTCTCCTAGACCAGTCTAGACAAACCTCTGGTTATGTTTGGTTGTGTCTTGGACCAAGAGAGGATAAAGTGAGACCCAACCACATTTTTATGCATGTTTTGGTTGTTTTACATATGTTGGAGCAGAATATATTGAAAGCAGTCACTACTATGCTACTACTACACATGGGTAGTCTTCCCTAAAATCCATTTACCATCTTGAAGGACTCCTTGTTTCAAAGGCATGAAGAAGTTAGAGAAGCATGTCTGAGTGCTCCTGCTTTTATGCATGAAGCACAAGGTGGAAGTGGGCAGGAGGCAGGACCACAACCACTCCTTCTGTGTCATCCCTTCTCCGGGTTTGCAGCTGGTGAACACAGCATGGCTCCTGCTGTCCTCCAGAAAGCTCGTGTTGGGCACAAGGCCATCTGTCACAAGACAGCTTGTCAGCTCCTGAGGCTGCGTGGTTGTGAAAAACGTGGAGGGAAGAACAAGCTGTTCCGCTCCAGGTCTCTGAAGTGGATTTGTGATGTCGGCAGAAAAGCCAGCTCTGTCCTGAAATCAATCTGCTGCTTCACAAGAAGGGAAGGTGCCAGGGCTGCTTTCTGCCGTAGGAATATTCAAGACCACTGGGTTCATTGGCTGCCCTGGGCAGCGGTTGATCCAGCTGATCTTTGTAGCTAGAAGGTCCTGTCTCTTTTCCTGCTAATGGACTCCAGTTGCAGCCTGGCTTGAATAATTTCAGTTTCTGGTCTGAGGAGTTTCCTTTCTAATATATTTTTTCCCCACAGTGGTGTTTGCCTCTGCGTCACCTCCTCCCCTGCCATGGTTTGGGATAAAGTCAGAAGCTTTTTTCCTGTTTCTGTTGCAGTCCATGCTGGTACTGTAAGGAGCCTAAGGGATGCTGAGAAAATGAGATAGGATATAAAAGCTGCACCTTTATGTAATGTATCTCACTTTCCCATTCTGGGTGGAGGGGAGGTCACTGGTGTGCCTGATCTGAGGGGGAGAGGTTATCCATGTTCTGCTCAGTGGTGCTCTCTTCTCCTTTCCTTCACTCTGTATTTTCAGCACATTCTCAGTGGAGGTGATGCCGTCTTGTCTTGTGTCACTCAGCACTGTTTTACTGCAGTCATCTATCATGCAAATCCCAGAAATGAAATATGGCAGCAGGAGGCAAAACCAGCTGATACTTTTGTTTGGAAACCATTCTATTTTCTTACTTTAACCACCAAAACTTTAAATTCTCAAATATTTGCCCTCGCATAGAAGTTGTAAATAAGACAGTTCTGGGTTTTCTAGGCTGACCTCTTGGTGGTACAGCACTTGGAGGGTAGCATGTTTGTGCAAAGGGGAATCTCACCTCTCTTCTGCTGTGCCTGATTTATGGTAGACTTTGCAAGCCAAGTTCTACTTGGGTTAGAAAGGCACACAATAAAAATTCATTAAGAAAGCAGCCTTCTTGGGCAAGTTAGAAATAAATATGTCTTACAAATATTAATGTTAGGTCCTACCTTAACTGTAAAATCAGTGTGGGTGTTCCATAATTTAAAGGTAATAAAAATTAAATAGGTTTATAAAGATGCATCTGTGTAGAACAGACCTTGCTTACAGCTGTAGCAGGCCATGGAGGATTCTTGTAGAGCCTCTTTGGTCTATACCTGAATTCACTGCGTGTGCACATTATATATGAAGCAACACAACAATTACTCTGGTCAGTCCTTCCAGCCCAGCCTCGTGTGTCTGAAAGTGTCTGTGATTGGATTCATCAAAGCAGCCTGCAAGAAATGCCATGATAATCATTACCTCAAAGGGAGAAGGTTTCTCTCAGCCTCACCTGCTGGTTAGGGGTTGGTTTGTGTTATGGTGCATCAGCCTCTCCAGGGAACACCATGTATTTGCACTCACTATCTTTGATCTCTTACAAGGATCTCAGTTTAAATCAGTGCTGTGACAGACAAGAAAGAGGCTGTTCCTTTAAAAAAAAAAAAAAGAAATAAAAATTGTATGCTCTTTGACTTTGTGAGTCATTTGGCGATGAGGGCATAGACTAACAGGCCAAAAAAAAAAATAGTAGTAGTAGACCTGACAAATCAGTTTGTCACTAGGTAGAGTGGCTTTATGGCTCAGAATAGGGCAAGGCAGCTCTCTGAACTGCTGTCAGGTTGCTGGAATAGAGAACCTACTTACGTGGGCAAAATAGCGCATTGTAATACTTGAATAGGCCGTTATTTAAAGGCCTGTGAGTCTCATTCTATAGACAGCAACATTTCAAGGGGTAAAAAGACTCCATTTATATTGCTATTTTATTAAAATATATGCTGGTGTGACAGTACTGGAGCTCCAGTGGAAGCTGAGTTGGCTCTTTCATTCAAAGTCACGGTCCTGCCTGCTCGTAACTTAGTAAAAAATTACCTGTGGAGATGAGGTTTCTTGTTCTGGATCTCAGCCCACCAGGGTGCTTGTTCTTTCAAATGCTTCATAACCGCTCTCTGCTGTTGGGAGTTTTTAAGTCATGGGGCTGGAAGAAGGTGTTTTCCTGGCTAGGCTTTCTCTACATTTAGGGTTGGATGCTATATTATTTTATTTAGCTAATTCTCTGCTATTATAGAGATTCAGGATACAGCTTCAACTCTTCCTGTAGGAAAGAGGGGACCTCTTCAGCCTCTGTACTGGGTGGGAAGGGGCAGGGGGGCACAAGGATGTGAAAGGCTTTGCCTCCTCTCTGCAGGCTAGCCAGCAGCAGAGCCTGAGGACAGCTGAATCCCTCACCACTGCTCCCTGGACCACACTCCATCCTCAGCTACAGAATCCCAGAATTGCCTTGCCTGGAAAAGACCTTTAAGCTCATTGAGTCCCATCATGAACCCAACACTGACAAGTCCCCGACTGACCCATGTCCCTCAGCACTGTGTCTACACGACTCTTCAATCCCTCCAGGGATGGGGACTCCACCACTGCCCTGGGCAACCCCTTCCAATGCCTCAGAACCCTTTCAGCAAAGAAATTCTTCCTAAAATTAGGAAGCAGTGTATTAGCTCCCCCTTGTAGGTCTAATGGTAAAAGGCTGAAGTCATCTCCGTTAGCTCTTGGCCCCGTCGCAGTCACTTGGCCTCTTGCCTTTGTGCTGGTGTCCCCTGCGTTGTGCAAGGCTCATACCAAAACAGGAGTTTGTTTGTCGTTTGTCTCACACTGCTAAGGAAAAACAAAAATAATAATAATAATAAAAAGGCACATAGCTGGAAGTAAAGATGACCTCCTCCTCCTTTTAATTAAACACAATGCAGTTGAGACTGAATTGCATCTAACGTGTATGCTTGCCATTAATGATCTTGTAGCCTCTTTGCTCAGGGGATTGTGCGTGTTGAATTTGTTGTTGCAAGTGCCTCATTGAGGAACTATTGGTACAGTATTTTGGACATACTGTTTTGCTAGCTGGGAAGAAATTTCTGGGGGTTTGGGGTTTTTTTTTTTTGGAAGAGAGAGGGATGTTCCCCTTTAGAATTTATTTCCATTTTCCCTTATTTTCAAATTGGGACACACACCCATTCACTGAGATGTTGTGTTTATACATGCTGGGGTAGTTTGTACATGGCAGGATATGGCTCAGTAAGATGTCCTTAGAGAAAAGAGCTGGCTGTGGTCACAGTTCTTTTGATGTTTGAGCCTGGCAAATCCCTGCTAGGCTGGCTTTGAACCCCTATTGAGATTCTGGCCTCGTGCTACTTTGAAAACCTTGCCACAAGCGTTGACGTTTGGAAATGCTGTAGCCTTAAAGGGTGTCCTGACTTCTGGTCCCAGAGCAAAGTCGTTCCATCAGAGGATCACAGAATCATAGGGGCTGGAATGGACCTCAGGAGATCATCTAGTCCAACCCCCCTGCCAAAGCAGGTTCCCTACACCAGGTTACACAGGATGTCCCTCATAGGTGCTGATGCTTCAGCAGAATTTGCTTTCCTGTCCCATGACTTCCCCATGTGATTTCATTTTCATCTTACTGGATGCAAAAGTCACCTCTGAAGTCCTTGCCTCATATAACATCCCTTGGTAGATTGTTACATCCTGCCTGCTCAAAGGCCCTGTTGTAGTTTCATCTGTGTAAATCCTCCTCTGCTTTGCATCTTAAAGTCACCCTTGCCATGTGCCATCTTAAAGTCACCCTTACCATGGCTGGCCACATGTGCCTGATGTGCCTCACCTCAGGCATGTGAGATATGGGTGAGCAATCCCCAAATCTGAAGTGCCTCAGGAGTCTCAAGGTTGATGTGCTTTGCATTGGAGGAGAGGACCAGCTGCTGGTCAGTGGTGGATGGGAATTAGGACTTGTATGGGGTGAAAATATCTTGTAAGCTCTTGAAAGATGAAGGCAGGAAAAGAGATGCTACAGTTCTGCCTTTCTTTGAGAGCTAAAATGTAGCTGTCCTAATTTTTTTTGACTTGCAACTTTGTCATCCAGGATATGGTCAAAAAGACAGACTAAAATGAGCAACTTGTTCTCTTTTTTTCCCCCCTCTACAGCTGATAAACATATCAACAGGCTTGTGACCTGAGACTAGATGTCTGTCTTCTTTCACTTGTTCTGCTCTTACTTCTTAATGAGCAGAAGGAGGGTCTCTCTCAGGGTGCTTTTATGCTGCTGATTGCTCAGGTGGAAGCAGGTTGGCAGGGTTGGTGTGCTGTGCTCACAGCACTCTGGTGCCTGTGCCTGTATTGCTGCAGTGTTGTCACGCTCTGCCATGTTTTTATGATTTAAGAACGTGTCGAGGTGGTTATGTTTGGATTCTCTGTCTTGTCTGAGTTCACACAAAGTCTCACTTAGCTTTTCACGGTGCTGTAGTAGCTGTGGACTCTGTTCCCTTCCCACCTCCATTATTTAGGGCTCGGTACAGCAATGTGTTTAAGCCCATAGTTTATTCTGAGCCTGCAGATGATTTCACTGAGAGCAGAGTTTAGGTCTCTGTTCTGGTTTTTGTTGTGATTATTTCAATGATAACCACAGAGCTGAGGTAAGGCAGAAGCACAGGCATGAGCTTGAGTTTTTTTAAGTGCTCGCATCTCGGCAGCGAAGAAGCCAGAGGGAAGATCCTGTGAGGTGATGCAAGTACAAAGCAGATGCTCCAGCTGGTCTGGACTGGTTCCAGGTGTGTGTCTTTGTAAGAACTATGCTCCTTGGATCTCACTGGCATCTGGATGGTGGGTGCTGATAGTTCCACAGAGGGACAGTGTCTGCTGGTGACAGGCCCAAAAATCATAGAATCATAGAATGGTTTGGGTTGGAAGGGACCTTAAAGCTCATCCAGTTCCAACCCCCCTGCCATCAGCAGGGACACCTTCCACTAGACCAGGTTGCTCAAAGCCTCATCCAACCTGGCCTTCAACACTTCCAGGGAGGAGCAGCCACAGCTTCTCTGGGCAACCTGGGCCAGTGTCTCACCACCCTCACAGTAAATAATTTCTTCCTAATATCTCATCTAAACCTGCCCTCTTTCAGTTTAGAGCCATTTCCCCTTGTCCTGTCATTAACTGCCCTTACGAAAAGTTCCTCCCCAGCTTTCTTGTAGCCCCTTCAGGTACTGGAAGGCTGCTATAAGATTATCCCTAAGCCTTCTCCCTTCCAGGCTGAACAGCCCCAGCTCTCTCAGCCTGTCCTCACAGCAGAGCTGCTCCAGCCCTTGGCTCATCCTTGTGGCCTCCTCCGAACTCGTTCTAACTGGTCCATAGCACTGCCAGTGAGCAGCTCCTTCTGTCGGTCATCCAGCTGGGTCTGTAGTGCTAATGAAGTAGATGGCTTTGCCCAAAGCTTGCCTGTTTTGATGACTAAGCTGTTACAAGCATGAGGCAGAGAAATGCTGAAAATTTTTCTGCTTTGGAAGGGAACATTGTTGCTTGGTTGATTGGAAAGCCAATTTATGGCATGAGGTCAAAGGCAGTTGCTTCTGCTGCCTCCCAATTAGAAGACTTATTTAATGATGGATGGCTGAAGTGAAGAAGTGAAAAATCTTGATTTGTCTTCTCCTCTGATTAGGCCCTTCTTTATCTTAGAAATGTAATTATACCAGTAATCATTGTGGCTGTTTTGATGCTTTGGAGATCCCATCTATCAAAACTGGCCTCTGCTACTTCAGTGACTCATTGTCCTTCTGGGATGTTCTGAGGATATGCCATGGAGCAACAAGCTTTGTTGTCCTGACCTTACAGATGAGGAATCACACCTTGGATGGATGAAATAATTTGCCCAAGGTTTCCAGGCAATTTGGGGCATGGCAGGGATTCTGACTTGTCTCTTAACACCTTTTGGATCATTCTTGCTTCTGCTGGTGGAGCCTGCTAAGGCTGAAATGTAAGAACTGAAATGTAAGAATTCATGCAGGAAAAATGATTCTTTCTTGTACTTTCTGTCCCTCTTCAAGGTGGTGCTATCATGTAAATCATATGAAATTTATCATATGAATTTCTGTGTTTGGATTACTTGATGGAAGTGTTTCAGTGTAGCTGAAGGTCATTACTCTCTGCTTTCCCCTTTTGGGTGTTTTTCCCCCCAGTAAATACAGGCAGGCTCAATATGTTGGTGGTCACAGGACCAGGTGCATGTTTGTCTCAGTCCTTACCATGGAGTCTCCAGTCCTCCTGGCACTGTCTCAGCCTGGTGACCCCAGGCTGTTTCAGCATCCTTGCCCCAGCAGGTCACATCCCTGCAGTTTCTCCTGTGACCACGCAGCCTTCCTGTCTTGCCAGAGAGAACACACTTTAAAGCCAACAGTCGACACAGCAGTCCTGTGGATGTTGTGGCCTTGCTTTGTTTGATATCCTAACGCTTTTCCAGGAGCAAGGTTGAGTGCTCCTTGTTATCATCCAAGCAGCTACTCCCTGCTGTTCATCTTCTGGACCAGGTTTAAAAAAGACCCATTCCTCAGTCTTTGTGGTTTCCTGTGAGCATTCAGCAAACTAGTTTAGTAAAAGCAGCATCATCCAAGGTCAGAGCTTGGACACTGTTAACAACCTGCCCTGTCTGTTGAGTATTGGCTGACTGAACTTTTCTTCTTGCCTTTCCATGTGTCACCCTTATGGACACCTCCCATGAGGTTAAACTGACCTGTCTATGCACTAAAGAGCTTTCTGAGTCTGTACAGTGCTCAGGGATTAGGACAGGGCTGGTCTCTCTGCTTGTGTGGGCTCTGATAGATGTGACACCTACCAGAGAGATGGTGATGTGCAGTGATCTATGTGGTTCATGGTTTTTGTGAGCAAAGCTGTCCCATGCTCTGCTGTGCACACAGAGCATTACACATCAGCCGTGTAGTGTAACCCTTTTACTCTGAGGGAGTGCTGGGAAGGTTTTGGGGGGCGTCAGGCTCACTTTTTGGCACCACTGTCCAAGTGTCTTAAGGGGTTCACTGGTTCAGAGGGCTGGTGAACATGACCTACAGGTTTTTTGAGTCCAGGTGAGACGGCACCAAGGAACACATGTGAGCTTTCAAATGTGTGAAAGAAAGACAGGAGCAAACCATTCTCCAGGACTGCTGTGGACAGGATGAGAAGTAATTTGGCTTAGGATGATGCAAGGGAGTACCCACTGCTGGTGATTTTTTTTTGTTTGTTTTTTTGGTGATCAGGGTGGATGGTGGTTTGTCAGCAGTGGTAAGTACAGTGGAGCCTGCTTGAGGGCTGAGTGAAGGGTGAATGACTCCTAAGGTCCCTTCCAGCATTGTCTTCTGTGATTTCTGGTTTTATTGAGGCAGGTGGATTTAGTAGCACAAGAGGCTCGTGGAGAAGGATTGTTTCAGGTGACCCAGAAAGTGCTGTTCATCTTCCCCTGGGGAATAATAAGATGAAGGATGAATTGTCACTGCAGAAAACATACAGGTTTCTTTCATTTTCACAGAATCCCAGACTGGTTTGGGTTGGAAGAGACCTTAAAGCTCATCCAGTTCCAACCCCCCTGCCATCAGCAGGGACACCTTCCACTAGACCAGGTTGCTCAAAGCCTCATCCAGCCTGGCCTTGAACACTTCCAGGGAGGAGCAGCCACAGCTTCTCTGGGCAACCTGTGCACAGGTTTGAACTCCTTCCTCCTTCTCTGCCCTTTCTCAGCACTGCTTCTGCTGTGGGATGCTGTGACAGCCAAGTTGGGCTCAGCAGAACCACCAGCACACACTGGGGTTCATTTCTAATACAAATCACTGTTACAGAAGGCAAACCCAGAGAGGGAGGGAAAAAAACCCAAATACTATTTTTATTTCTTTCATCTTTCCAGAGTAGCAATTATAAACACTCTGAGCTCTGCAGGGGAGAGCTGAGATTGGGTGGCTGGAGGCAAAACCAGGATTGCTGTGGAAGGACAGGTAGTGGGCATAGAGAAATCTTTCCTAATAGTAATCAAAGTGCAAAATACACCTCTGAGTGCACAAGTCAAGCAGGGAGTCTCACAGGCACGTTGCACTAGCATCTCAGGCTTCCAGAAAAAGGAAAGTTGCAAAATTTTAATGAAGAGTGCTGGCAGTAGTCTGGGGAGCAGGATTTACCTTCCTGCCCTTTGGAGAGCCATTAGGTGAGGGTGGGAGGTGTGATTCATTTTGGAGCTGGTCACACACCGCCTTGCCATAAATCCTTTGGAAACAGCGGAGATGCTGGTCAGGAAGGAGGGAGGAACGCATCTCTTTGCTGCACTCAGCTTGGGACCGTGCCATCAGCATCTCATCCTCTCTACAGCTGAAGTTTTATGGCAAAAAACCCCATCAAAAGTCCTTGAATAAAAAACCCTAAAGAAACTCCTGTGTATCTGGGGAGAGGGGCTGAGGGTTGGTTGAGCTTTTTGCCTATAGAAATGTGCAAGAAGGTATTCTTCTTCCTTTTGTTCAAATAAACTAACACTGCCCCATCTCAGCTGAATATATTTAATATTCTCATGCTTGCACCCTGCCAGGCAAAGGACTTCATCAGTTTACTAACAAGATAAAGCTGCCAGCCTCAGTGTTCAGCCAACGACCTCAGTTCTTTATCTCCTTCACTGAAGATAACAGGTTACTGTATGAAATGTTGCAGAGAAAATGCACCTGAGAAACTGCACAGTATTTTCAAGAAATCCTGGCTTCAGGTAGATTAAAAATGTTGTGAAAATTTCTTTCATTGATAATTTCCTATTTTAGCATGATTTCTTGGGAGGTGGTTGAGGTGTGGTTCTTACTCAGTGCTCAGCAACATTTGAACTCTTTGCTGCGTTTGAAGGAAGCTAGATGCAGATCTTGGGGCTATTTGATCTTACTAATTATTCTTATTGGAATAACAAATAATGATTAGTATTAAGTCTCTATAAATTTAATGAGTAATTAGTTGGTAAGAGGAGAAGAGGTAAGAGGAGAAGCCCCAGTGGAAGCCTGTGCTGCAGGAGAAGTCCTGTGTTCTGTATTGGATGTCAGAGACCTGATGCAAGAGGCTGGTGTGGAGTGGGAAATCTGTAAGAGCCAGGCTTCACTGGCTCTGCTGTTCTGGATTTGTGTATTTCTGTGCTAGATGGAGTCAAGGGCACTTGAGCATGTCCAGCAATGACTGGAAGTCAAAAGGGGGAAAAAAAAAAAATCAAGGGGAATTTTCCAATGCATTGTAGTTTTGTGTTACTTTTGATGGGTTTTTTTGGTGCACCAGACTTTTTCTTTCCCCTACCTCCAAATGAGGCCATATTCTCCTATTTCCTAGATTCTGCCAAAACTGAAAGAAAAGTCATTTTTCATATATATATATCTGTGACTAGGACATGCTGCACATCATTACTTTGCATGCAATTTCTGAGGAGTTGTTGATGATGAGGCTGAAATAAGTTCCCAGTTTGGTTACCAATTAAACAACGATTTGGCCAAACTTCCCAAACCTGGCTTAGCCAGCAGCTACATTAGCTGAATCCCTTTCATTTTTCTACTGATTTCAGACACCTTTCCCTTGCAATGGGCCAGCCTGGGGCTATAGACAGAGGTAAATTTTAGACATGACTTTTTATCTTGCATGCAGAAACATCTGGTAAGTGGTGGGGTAGAGGCATCTTTCAGACAGACAGACACAGATGTCTAAACAGCCAGTGTGTAGCGAAATGGAGGTTGGAGGGAGGAAGCAGGGATTTGCAGGGAGACCTTTGAAAAGGCTGTGATTTCTTGAGTTGGAGCTACTCACCAGCTTTGAGCCCTTTAGAGAAAGCAGACAGCTGTGGAACACTGTTCCATGAGAAAGATTGGATTTTTTGTGCAGCTATAGCTCATCCTCAGGTAGAAAAATAATGCAAAGTGAGAGGCATTGCTGCTCTACCAGCTCAGCTTGCACCGTATGCAGGTAATGAAACTTGTGTTACATCAACTTACAGCCTCACCTGTATGTCCACTACGCTTCACTCATCTGCTTCTCCTTCCCATGATCCTTGCCTAAGGGGGACTTGTGACTGTGGTGATAATTATCTATTTATATATCTTCATATTCTGCTCCTTAAAGGGTCTGAAAGCTTCCTCTTTGATGTGATTCTGCTCACCAGAATACATTATACTTTCCCAAAACAAGTACTGTGCTTGTTATAATTATTGCAGAAGTGCTGAGCGTTTTCAACTGCTTTTCATCATCCCCAAATATGGAAATAGATGACTTGGCACTTTCTTTTTACTGCCAGCTGCTAAAGAGGCCAGTTCTGGATTAGTAGAGCACAGGCAAATCCATTGCAAAGGAAATGTCTGTGGTGGTTGCACAGCACTGGCATTGTTGAAGGACCAAGTTCCTGTAATGCTGGAGATTGTGGTTTCTCTCCTACCTTGCATATATACTGTTTTTTTTTGGGGGGGGGGGTTTGCCCCCGCCCCCTTTTTTTTTCTCCTATGACTTGGTTTCTAATTGCATTCAGTTCTCAAGAGCAGGTGCTGGCACTGGGCCCCGGTGTCTGGTAGAAGAAATGATCTTTCATGCTGTTAGTCATAGAAGAGCTTGGGTTGGAAGGCACCTTTCAAGGCCATCTAGTGCAACCCCCTGCAATAAGCAGGGACATCTTCAACCAGATCAGGTTGCTCAGAGCCCCGTCCAACCTGACCTTGAATGTTTCCAGGGATGGGGCTTCTACCACCTCTCTGGGCAACCTGGGCCAGGGTTTCACCACATCCATTGTAAAAAATTTCCATATATCTAATTTGAATCTCCCCTCTTTTAGTTTAAAACCTTTACTCCTTGTCCTCCTGCACCATGCCATACTAAAAAGTCTGACATCTCACTTGAGGCAGCTATAAGGAAACCGCAGGGGTTGTCAAGGGTCTTCATCTCTCTCCAGGGGAAGCTTCAATGAAAAACCTCTGGACTTCAGTTACCCCTTGGCAAAGAGGCAGCATTCAGATTATTAATTGTTTGGTGGACCAAGCTAACCCCTCCGTGGGTTGGGACCTGTGTGCTGGGTGCTGTACACATAAAGGGCAGACTGATGCTGTGTTAATAATACTTTAAGTACTTGTCACGGCACAGCACTTGTCATCTTCATTGTGGAGGAATTCCCAGATATTTGCTTATTAGTAATTTTCAGAAGTATAAACTAACACTAGTAATGATCACAGAATCATTTAGGTTGGAAAAGACCTTTAAGATCGAGTCTGTTAACCTAAAACGGCCAAGTCCACCACAAAACCATGGCCCTAAGCACCACGTCTGCACTAAACACCTCCAGGGATGGTGACTCCACCACTGCCCTGGGCAGCCTGTTCCAGTGCCTGATAGCCCTTTCAGTGAATAATTTTTTCCTAATATTCAATCTAAACTCCCTTGGTGCAACTTGAGACCATTTTCTCTTGTCCTATTGCTTGTTACTTGATTGAACAGACTGACCCCCACTTCTCAGGTAGTTGTAGAGAGTGAGAAAGTCTCCCCTCAGCCTCCTTTTCTCCAGACTAAACCACCCCAGTTCCTTCTACTGCTCCTCATAAGACTGGAGATTTCAAACTGAGGTAGACATCATTTAAACTAAACAATGTAACCAGGACCAGGCAATTCTACCTAAGGAGGCTTCCCTGCAAAATGTTTGAACCAGACATTTTCCTTAATTTTTCAAAAAAAAGCTTGGCTTTCAGAATTGTACTCACATTAGCCTGTGACTGTCTACAGATCATAGAATCATAGAATGTATTGGGTTGGAAGGAACCTTCGATGGTCATCTAGTCCAAACCCCCCTGCAGTGAGCAGGGACATCTTTACTAGACGAGGTTGCTGAGAGCCCCATCAAGCCTGACCTTGAATATCTCCAGGGATGGGGCTTCTGCCACCTCTCTGGGCAACCTGTTCTAATGATCTACCACCCTCATATTGAAAAACTTTTTCCTAATATCCAACCTAAATCTGTCCTTTTCTAGTTTAAAACCATTACCCCTCATCCTATTGCTACCTGCCCTTGTGAACAGTTCTTCCCCAGCTTTCTTAGAGGCACCTTTCAGGTACTGGAAGGCTGCTAGAAGGTCTTCCTGGAGCCTTCTCTTCTCCAGGCTGAACAGCCCCAACTCTCTCAGCCTGGAGAAGAGAAGATTAATTTCTATCCCCAGAATGTAGCTTTTCTCTTCAACTTCTAACAAAAGCATTGAGAGCCACTTGCAAAAAAATCAGTATTTCAAATTAAATCCCCAACGAGAATTCTCAAGAAAATACAGCTCTCTAGGCAGTTTAATTCAATTTGTTGCCCTTAGAAAGAAAGCATAAACCCTCTTAATTTATGGGATGGGACATAGGCTTTGCTGAGCTGCACAAACATATTATGGACACAATAAAGCCAGAAAATTCTTTGCATGCAATTTAAAGAATAAAATTGTGCTAAGCCTTTAATAAACTAATTAATCACGAAGGAAGACTTAACACTTGGAAACAGAAACTTCTCCAGCCCAATTTGTTCTTTGCAGTGAGACACTTTACCTGAGACATTTGTGGTTTGCTGGAGAAACTTCTTCTGGCTAACACTGCATTTAAAAAATAACCCTGGCCCTTAGTAGCTAGAAATACTCAAGTGTCTGATTTAATGATGTTGTATCGATTTGCCTAATGAAAGGCAGCATCTCTCCCTAAATGCAAGCTTTGCTTGCAGAAGTTTTCCAACTTATTAAAAAATTGACTGATCTCAGATGAGGAATGTTGCTGAATAAGTGTGATATTGCTCACTGCTTTGGAATTCTCCAGGGGACAGGAAATCCTGTTTTACTTGCCAGCTTCAACTTCTCTCCTGAGACTAATGAATATTTTTACTACGAGATGGGTAATGTTGCATCAGTAGCATCGATCCCTTTCCCTTCTCTTGTTTCTCTACTGCCAGATAATAAGAAGATGGAGGCCAATTCTGACACATGCCTCCAAGGATTATAAATGGTGGAAGCTACCTGGTGTTGGTACACACAAATTCATTTTCTTGTTAATAGGTACTGTTTTGACCTTTAACTCTTTCATACTGAATTTCTTTGGGATCTCGTTCTATGCTTTGCTGACTGTTCATTCACATATTTCAAACACTAGTTGCAATAATTCTTCTTTCAACCTCATTTTCTCAGGATATGAGGCAGGAATGTTGCTGTTACTGCGTGTGTGTTTGTGGTGTTCTTCTCGTCCTCACCAGGATTTTGAGTCTCTTGGACCTTTGGATCTCTTGGAATCTCAACTGAATTCAGATTCAAGTTCAGATATTGTTTTTTTGCTAGCTCTGTGCATATAGCAGGCAAGGTAAGGAGAGAATTCCTCAGCACCTGGCTCTGGGAAAGTTAATAGTTTTTCCAAAATTTCATGAAGAGATGGAACTGTAACAAAAGCAGAAGCAGGATTTCTGCACTTGTGTAGAAAAGGGAAAAGTCTGTAGGAGAACAAGGGATCATCTGTTCTCTTGCTTTGAGAGCACCTTGTTTTTTACAGAGATCTGGAGAGATCTGTCCCTTCACGTCCTTCACATGAGAGAGCTTTGTCAGCCAAAAAAAAAAGGAAGAAAAGTTAAAACGTCCTGCAAAACCTACAATTCCCACTGGTCCCCAAAAAAATGAGATGTAAGCACCTTTCTGACTTTAAATAGCACATGGGTAATCAGTCCTCAGAGTCTGGTGATAGCATCAGTAACACTGATTGGATTCAGGGAATTAAAAGAATCAAATCTGTGCTGCTTTCATCTGCATTGGAGTGGCTGAGGAAAAAAAATCAATACTTGTTAGCTAAATAGGGGCAATATTGTCAGCACTGGAAGTTATTTTCTCTGTACTCTTATGTAGAGCTTGTGAATGATCTTGAGTCTATTCAGCTGAGTGTTTGCAGAGGAGACAAAGAGTGATTTGGGGGTTAAGACTGGAAATGGATCTGAGTTTGGAATCACAGAATGGTTGGGGTTGGAAGGGACCTCAGGAAATCATCCAGTCCAACCCCCCTGCCAAAACAGGTTCCCTACACCAGGTTGCACAAGAAAATGACCAGATGGGTTTTGAACATCTCCAGAGATGGAGACTTGCTGTTCCACAATCTCCTCATGTCACCTTGGAAATATTCTTAAGCTTTCTGTAAAGTTTAGGCAGATTACCTCCTTTTTACGTGCTGCACTCATTTAGATGGGGAGCAGTTGGGGGTTGGTAGTCTCTGTCCATGACCAAGTTTAACCAAGTCTGTCCCTTTTTGTTCCCAGTGGACTTGAATCTTTCTCAGTTTCGGTTTGATTGATGGTATCTCATCTTTCAATGACTGGAGCTGCTGTATGAGCTTGCTACTATCTACTCCCACTGGTTAAGGTGGGAAATGAGAGGGGCTGCTAAACCTCTTTGTGACTCTGGCTGGTCATGGCCAAGAGGCCTCAGCTTGTCCCTTTCTGTAACTTTTCAATATAAACCAGAACAACTCTGCTGGCAGCCAGGAAAGATGTCTCTGCTGTTTCTCTGCACCAGCTATAATCTGTACCACCTTAACTGGCTGAACACTTTTCAGTGATTTATAATTAATTGAGATACTTTCAAGGGTTTGTGGCTTTTTTTTTTCCTCCATTGGTGCTGCTTATGCTGACAGTGACTTTATCTGCATTTAACTTTGCCTTCTGGATTCTTGAAGAGCAGCATGGATTTAAGCAGTCTAAGAGAAAGATTAAACCATCATTTTAGCTAATCATCATGCAAAGGAGTCTGCCTGCTCTTCCAATCTTGGGTTTGAGAAATTCTATTATACTAAAGCATATCTCTGAGGAAGGATTTGAGTGGTGATGGTAGCAGCCCACCTTACACTAATTTTTACTTCTTATTTGCAGGGGGTAAGTCTGTTGTTGGTAAAGTAGCATTTTCTTCTTGAAAAAAATAGTCTTGTCATTTTTTTGTGCTGCACCATGAAGCATTTTGCAGTTTTCTCTCCCAGGAGCTTAACTATCAGTGTCTGTAACTTGGTGATTATTTCCACTTTGAACCCAATGTACACCTGAGCTAGACTTGTTGCTGGGAGGTTTACGAGAACTTTATAGTCACAGTATTCCATGTAGACTTCTTGCAGTGTGCCTGACAGAGCTCTGAGCTCTCTGATCATCAGTCAGTTGTTCAGGACATGCTTTTGTATTTTCAATTTGTCCCCTTTTGTAAAACTTCCTGCTAAAATAATTCTCTTAAAAGACACTGAGTCCTTTAGTCCAAACCCACTTGAGGTCTTAAAGCTCTCAAAAGCCTTGAAACTGTGGCTTTTGGGTCAGTCTGTGACCTGCAACATGATTTTGTATATTTCCCGAAAGGCAATCACAGCTCATTTCCTCTGAGGCCTCATTAGAAGATGTGAAGATCTTCCTCGATGGATTTATGGCTTGGCCCTGTATCCTGGCAGCAAGAAGTTCCCTGCTAGCTGTCATTCATCTTTCTGTCCTGCCCTTCCCTTCTGACAGATCTGCAGACAAGTTCTCTTTGGCCTGCCAGAGACACCTGAACCAAGGGAGCTTCGGACTACAAAGTGTTGTCAGGACAAACTCGTTTGTCCACACTTCTTCACAGCTTTCTCTCGTGAGAGCTGAAGCTGTGTTTTAGCTGATTGTCCTCCAGGGCAGGATGTGGCTTTCATCAGGCAACAACATCCTTACATCTTCTAGCCAAGTCGCTGGTATGGCGTGAGACATCTTCAGCTGCCTTGTCATAGAGTGGAAGAGATCTGGTTGAGCTTGGTGCCAGCTAGCTGTGGTGCAGGAATGTTTTGTTCTCAGCAAGAAGGGTGATCTCTGGTGATTGAACCTTGCTTTGGCCCTGTGAACTGAGATCGGGAGAGATGAGAACAGAGCAAGAGTCTCAAGAAAAGCTCCTTGATTTTTATCAGAAGGATATTGGATCACAAGAATGCTGGCACCTTCTGGAGTGCACCAGGACCCAGGAAACCCTTTCTCAGAGCTTACTGCCTTTGTGGGGGAGAGGGGCTTAAAAATATGGTTTTCTTTACATCTTTGGAGGAATGGTGGCTTCAAGGCCATTGTGAAATCTGAACAGTGCAGTGTATGGGTGTGCAGATCCTCTTCCTGAAGGATCTCTCTGACATCTTCTTTGATGTGTACAAAACCAAAACCGCCTGCAGTGTCACCCTGGAAGGGATGTATTGCACGGTGTACAGGGCAGTGGCAGGTCGGTGTTTTGAGGCTTGGCAGGATTGCTGTTTGCTGTGCTGTGCTGGGTGGCTTTGAAGAGCACACAGGTACGGTGACTGGTCCTGAGAAACACTCCTGCTTGCTGGCTCTGAGGTGTTCTGCCTCTGATCTTCAGAGGCAAAGCTTCTGTGCAAATGCACTACCTCTGCTGAAGCTCTTGCTCTTCAAGCTAATTCTCCTCCTCAGAGTTTTCCCTCCATTCCATTTACCCTCTTTCATGCTTTATTCTTACTCCATCTCAATTTCCACTGTTTCTCACTTGCCTTATAGTGATTTTTTGGTGATATCTCTCCTTTTCCCTCCTTGTATCCTCTGGCATCTCCTTCCTTCCTGACCAAGTACCTTTGTGCTAGCTTTTGCAATTGTTTCCTGCCTACGTCCACAGTTATTGAGGTGGGATTTGTAAAGCTGTCTTTTCTTTGAAGTCACTCCTGGGTCTGAAGTCTGCCATGTGATACATTTAAAACCTGTGGTTTTAAAAATCATTACAAGAAAGCCCAGGAGCATCTGCTTTGCTTTTACAGGCAGAATGTCAGCAAACTGCTGGCTTGGCCAAAAATGAGGTGGTCATTAAATCACTGTGGTGTTCTTCATTGTTAGGTTGAAGTTCTACCACTCAAGCCTAAAAATAAAGTGCTTTCAATTCTGCATGTGCAGGCAAACCGTCACTTTATGTTAAGTGGATTGATTAAATGTTCTGCTTAAGTGTGCTCAGTGAAGCAAGTGCTACCAAAATGGGATCATTTTCTCTGCTGAAACATCCTTTTCATTCCTAAGACTTCTTTTAAGAAATCAGAGGGCCTATATAAGCTCAAAATTGGCTGAATTTTGCCAAACTTGATCCTTTTCATGAAAGAGTCACTTGCTCTTCAGGACATAAATTAAATAGTGGCTAAAACAAAGTGGCATCAGGTACATGGTTGAAGCCTGCACAGCAAGTTTACACTCTGCCCTTGGACGTTTGTGGTTCCTGCTGATGCCAAGAGTCCTATTTGTAAGTGAAACAAGAATTTGGCAGTTGTTTCCATGTTGGCAGCCTGGCAGTCAAAGAGATCACACGTACTTGGGTGTCATGAGGGCTGACAACCTCCCTGGCATCTTGAGCTGCTGCAAAGCTTCCATTTTAATTGATTTTACAGAAGTTGCACTCTTGAATTCAGACCTTTCTTCAGGCAAAGGTGGATGCAGGTGCAGGCAATCGCTATCTGCACCACTGCTGAGGGGAATCAGTACCACTCTGTCGAGTCAGGGTGGGCAGTTACACCCAATGGAGTAACTCCTTGAACCAGATGATTGAGACTGCTAAACCTACCTGGTCAGAAAAATACATTTTAAAGTCACAGCTCAAGCCTTCAGTTCTTTTAGCCCTGTCTTGAAGCTTTGACTGGTATTTTAGCACTGTAACAGAACCAGTTTCTAGGAAGTGTGTTATTGCCTTCCTCATTTTTTGGGTGTTTTTAGTGAAACAGATGGATCTCAATGTTTCCTTGGTATAGCATTTGCTCTAGATTCCCCCACTCCACAGACGTTTTCACAGGGGTTTTTTTCCTCACAGTAGATAGATGAGTGTGATCAGAAGACTTCAGACAACTTGCACAGCCCCTACAAAGGGCCCCTTGGCCCTTGACTCATCTTCAGAGCAGCATTTCAGTGGTGTACAACTTCTGATGAAGCAGCCCCGTCAACTGCACATACACAATTGTTTTAAGAGCTAAATGAGCTGAGATTATTTGTATAAGCTGCTCTTTAAGATGGACACATTCAGGGCAGATTTTCAAATGGACTTGATTGTCATGTTGACTTCTGAGTGAAAAATGCCTGTTTCAAACCGAAGAGCTTTGGGGAAGTTCCTGCTCTAATATTTATGGCTGTATCCAGACAGCTTAGGCTGTGTTGTTGTTGCTGTGCCACTTTTTCTTACTGAGTAAATATGTCTGGTGGTCTTTAGCAGTTTAAGTGGAACTTGGGCCATCTTTGACTTTACTTGGACTGTTTAGCAAAGGATAGAAACACCCAGGTGAGTCTTTGCTGTGCCAGTTGAGGACCTCTGGTCCCATTGGACTTTCCTACAGCCCTCGTCACAGCTAGAATGGGAACTGGGCAGGGAAGTCCTTTGCCAGGTCAGTTATAGCTCTGGGCATCCTCAGCTGCCCACAGCTCCCGAGGATATTTTTCACAAAGCAGTATCTGAAAACTGGGAGTTACCCAGATCTCCTGCTCTGCTATTTACTAATGCTCAGGGAGGTCAGTAGCTTGCCTTCTCCTTTCACAGTTTGCTTGTGCCACGTGTAGAGAAATAGATTCCAGGCTTTGTTTTCAGGTGGCTTCATCCAAGCGTGCTATATCGTTTCAATCTTTCCAGATTGAATTATTCTTTCTTTTTCAAAATTGAGTTTTCCACATGATTATAAGCTGTTTGGATAAAAGCTAGAAGAGGTGAAACACACACAGTATGCTGCTTGGATGGGACCTGCAGGGATTGGACATGTGCACCGTTGGTGGGTGCTCTCCGAAGAGCTGAGCCAGGTCACATAAATTAGAGCAGCCATTTAACTGCTGGAAATTGCTCTGGCTTAGGTCAGGCTAAGATCAACTATGATTAGAGAATAGTAGAGCTGAGAACAGCTCCCTGATTTATGCCAAGAAAATTCTTCTGGAAGCAAAATTTGACTTGATCTTTTTAATATCTAGTTCTTGAGACAAAAATGCCTAGGTGAGGGCTTGTTTCCTAACAGTTTGTATTAAATCTATTGTTGATGTTCTGGAGTTTAAATATATTTACAGCTTCTTTAAGTGAAAGAAAGAATAGTCTCAGGATATTTTACAGATGTGTTGAATATCAGCTGTGGTATCACAGCAATGAACCCATCAAACCGAGGGTTACTGGAATCATTTATAGCCTGTGTATGCAGAGGCTGTGTACATCACTGGGCATTGTGCCTGACAACTGCAAGGATGTTAATTATTATGCCATAATTCATTAGCTGAAGTATCTTGCAGCACTGTTATTAAGCCAAATTCCGAGGCCTTTGCTAGGTCATTAAGCAAAAAGTGAGTAAAGACTAATTTACTCTGTTATTAACAATTAAATAAATATATTCCAAAGTCCTGTTTTAAAAGGCAATGTACTGCTTGGGTGGAAAGTGTGTAAATTAAGTAAAAATGTGGAAAAAGAAGAAGAAATAACTCTTCCTATCAGTTTAAATAATTTTGGAAAATAATTATTATTTCTGCAGAGCTATATGAGCCCAGCCCAGTTCCTAATTTAAGGAGCTACTAGGCTCACCAGAAACAATGAAAAATGTGCTGGAATTTTACTCAGTAAAGCAAGTCCTGTTCTTGATCTGTGATCTGCTCCTTTCCTCCTGTTTTGTGGCTCTGCTGTGGTATTCAACTGGGGATGCTCTCTACTGTCCCAGTGTAGATAAGACACCAGGTTTTCAAATCTCCCCATGCTCTGCTTGGAATTACAAGCTTTTTGATCTTCTTGGCCTTGGTTTCAAGGCCCTCAAGTTCATGACCTACCTTGGGTAAGACCCAGACCTCAACAAATGACCTGTGCAAAGGGTGGCCTCAGCCATCTGGAGATTGCTTGGTCCCAGGTATATAAGTGACCTTGTCAGTGGTCACCAAGTCACTTCTCAAATCCCAGGGCTTGTGTTATCCTGAAGTCCATTTGCTCTCTCTGGCACCCTGGTTAGTTCTTCCTTGGCATGTGAGTGACCAGGGACAAGCTGCTTTTCAGGTTTGAATTTCCAGACCACTCCTGTAGCAGCAGCAGAGTGTGACCCTTCAGCAGGAGCCAGGTCCTTCTCACTGGAAGCACTGGTCAGCTCCCAGTTTAGCTCCCCAGACCTCATACCCAACTCGTGAACCAAACCCAGCTCTGGCCTTTGGGCTCCCCTGCGTGACCCATTGCTGCTGCCAGTGATGTTTTCAGTTGCTAGGACCATCTCTAGGTTTGAATGCCTTTTGGAAGTGCCAGCTCAATGGCTTCCCACAGGAACAGGAGATCAAATTTGGGAGCCTATCAGCTGAGCAGCCTGTTTTTTTGACCTGCTTTTGCATCAGTATCTGACAGGCTTAAATCCCACAGTACTGAAGAATTACAGCAAATATTTACTCTTCTTTCTGTTGTGGTAGCACCTGAGAGACTGTCTCTGAAATATGAAATACGTTGAAGCACTGTTCATATCCTTGAGTTTGAGAACAGATCTTGCCCCCAGAGCATCCAATTTGAGTGGACAAGGAAGTTGCAGAGAGGGGAATATATTAGGATAAAGTCATGAGGGTGTCTGTAGCTGAGATAGATTAAACAAAATCCTCACGAACTCACTTCCACTGCAGACTGTGGTACCTTTTGGAAGCAGGCTGCTGTCTTAGTAAGCTGGGCTCAGGGGGATGTATTTTGTAGGCACAGCATGTCTGCCATCACCCCACTCAATGAAGGGAAGTTGGAAAATGCTTTGGATGCTTTCTTTTTTTTATGCTACATAAGCATGTAAGCTGCTAGGATCATTAGAATGAACTTTTCCCCATATTTCAAAGCCAATCACTTGTTTTGACATTTGCAATCTGGCTCTTCACTAGTGTTTTTCTGGTGGTTGTGTCGAAACGAGCAGCCTGCGTTCTCTCATTTCTGTTTACGTGACTTGAAAAGAGAAGTTCAGGCATCTATTAAATTCCCATCGAGAGCCAAGCGCTGAAATGTGAGCTAGGTAAGATTTCATGCATCTTTCCTGATATTTAGAGTTCTGTGATTTAAAACATATAAGGTAATGAAGTCTGTGGGGTGAGAAATGCATTCCAGCCTGTTTATATTATCATGGGAGAGCTGAGGAGGGAAGTACTAGTGGGTAAGCAGAGAACTGCAGTAGGGACAGAGCAGGGCACTGGTACCCGAGGCAGTTTCTCTTCTTCTGAAGTGTCTATTTCTGGCTCATACATATTACAGCACAGATATTTCCCAGAAGGTAACGTGGTTTTTATTTGAAGCCATCTCTTCCTGCTGACTCCAGGTGGAAAGCCAGGGTATTTGGGTTATGGGCTTTGAGAGAGACTGAGGAGAAATTAATAACCATTTTGTCTCAAACAACCAAAAAGCAGCTGTGAACAACAGGGAAAAGCTGAGACGGGACAGAGACAGGACGTGCTCTGCAGGGCACGAGTCTCATTCTGTTTACATGACTTGAAAAGAGAAGTTCAGGCATCTGTTAAATTCCCATTGAGAGACAAGCGCTGAAATGTGAGCTAGGTAAGATTTCATGCATCTTTCCTGATATTTAGAGTTCTGTGATTTAAAGCTTATCAGGTATGCTTTCTTGCCTCTCTGTGATACTGACCTCTCCTCTCCCTTCTTCTCCCTTTTGCTCTTCTCTTCTTACAGAATTATACAACGCTAAGTTCTTTATTCCAAAATAGCTGCTACACCAAAAGGTAGATATTTTTGTGTGATCAAGTTAATGTTGATTAAAGTACATTTTGAGCACTTGAAAGTCCTTGTTGTGCCTCCCACCCCAAGATTTGCTGTGCCTATCAGGGGTGCCACAGTTTCCCTGTCCCTCCTGAGTCATTGTCGTGACTCCCAATTTAAAAGATCACCTCCCCTGAGCCCCACCAAGTGGGACGGGACAGGTTTATATGTGCAATTCACTTCAGCCTAACAAGGAAAAGGGGCCCAGTTCTGCTCTGGGTTTTACATAAGGCTGAACCCTGCAATTTAGCATGACCTGTGGCTTTTGAGCTATCCATGGCTTAAGTGCAATACAGGTGTGGTGGCTTTGCGCCGCTGGTAGTGGATTTATGCTGAAGGAGATGCTACGGGATGAAGAGTGAGATAAGACACTGTTGACCAGGACCACAACAGCAAGGCCAGCCCAAAATTATCCATAGTGTGGTGGGAGCAATGAGCCTTTGTGGAGCTGCTGACCCATGCTTGTGAACTATGTTTGGAGATCACCTTCACTTTTGCTCTCTGAGGCACGTAGAATCATTGAATGGTTTGGGTTGGAAGGGACCTTAAAGCTCATCCAGTTCCAACCCCCCTGCCATCAGCAGGACACCTTCCACTAGACCAGGTTGCTCAAAGCCTCATCCAGCCTGGCCTTGAACACTTCCAGGGAGGAGCATCCACAGCTTCTCTGGGCAGCCTGTTCCAGTGTCTGGTTAGGGGTATGCTGCCTGCAACGCTGTGCCAGTTAATTGCTGTTTAATTACAGGAGAGTTGTTTTGTGTAGTTATGGGATGGTCAAATGCTATCATCTCTAGGGAGGGATCGTACAGGGCTAGCTGGCCAGTCACAGAGCTGCTTTTTGCAAAATCTTGAGTTATCCCAGGGCTGTTAATGATGCTTTTTATCTCTGGGGAGCACAGCAGGGCTGGGACACTGCTGACTCCTTGCTCGGGCTCCTTGTGCTGAGGGCAGGGAGATGTGTGCTGCAGACAGTCACTGTGAGGCTGTCAGCTGGCTGAAGGTGTTTTGGTGTGCTCTGAGGATACCTCGTCTGCCACTCCGTGGCTGTTTGTGACAGCAGAGATGCACCGAGCAGCCAGAGCCAGGGTCAGAGTCTGCAGAGGGGCTCTGCACTGCAGTTCAGGAGTTGTTGCTATTTATCTCTTCAGAGTTGCAGTTGGACTCCAGAACAAGCTGCATAGACAAGAAGGCACACCAGATCAGACCTGTGATTTGTCTTCAGCTGGGTTTAGCTTCAGATTTGTCAGAGAAAAAAATGTTTGGAAACTAGTCAGCAGATGCCAGATAGGGTCGTGTTTTGTCCATCATGAACAAATAAGCTGCAGGAAACTGGGGAATACATGTGAAGGAGGTTGGTACTGTGGTGCAGAAAGGTCATGTTCTGCCAACACAAGCAGCATGTGGGAAGGAAAAAAAAAATAACAGTACAGAAAACAGTTAACCTTGGTCACAAATGATGTGCCTAGAGCTGAAATCCATCAGTGTTACAGCTCTGCAAGTGGAGAGAGATCTAGGGAAACTGTATGAATAAGAAAATCCGATTGCAGCAGCTGCTGTTGTGCCACTGCTTTTGTCTCTGGCTCAGATGGAAGGTAAGTGAGCTGAATCCAGGGACAGCACTGATGGATCCCTGCGTGTGCTTATTCCCCTCTGCCTCCTTCATACCCAGCCAAGTGCTGCTGTAAGGCTTCCTGCCCTGGAGCAGTGCAGCTATTGTATCTTTGTTCTTTTTAGCTCCTTTCTTTTCCACAGCCTCAGATGTAACCCATGTGCCTGCCTTTGTAAGGGCTCTGCTGACCCATCCGTGTCCTGTCTGCGATCTCCTGGCTGTCTTTGCTGTGCAGCACTGCTCTTCATTGCCTGATTGAGACAACTTCTCACAAAGTACTCTCACACTTTCACCTCTGCTGCATTTTGCATGAGGGAGGCATCCTCTAAGCAACCACATCCTTTCTGCTCATTTCTCAGTTCTCTGCTTAAAAATCACATCTCCTGTTGTGCCTCTGAACCTCCACATAAATCCTGTAACCCATCACCTCATACCCAAAGGCAAACTCCTGGGACTCTTTTTCAGGACTGACCAGATACTCTGCTTTGTGTCTCTGTTCTTACTGCCTGTGGGAACAGAAGCCCTAAGCTGGGTGACTTCCACAGCAAGCAGCTGTGTTAAAAAAAGGTCAGTTTTCCTGAATATTTTCACTCTATGTCAGCAGAAGTGACCTGAAACTCCTGCTTTTCATCAAGCACCCTGGGGAAACCTTACTATGAAATACTTCCTCCCTTGATGCAAAACACTTTGAATCAGAAGGAGAGTGTTTCCAGTTAGGTTTTTTTGACCATAGCTACCACAGTAGGGTGCTGCCTTGTCAGATAGATAAAGGTAGTATGTGATCATGTAGTCTGTCTAAGCTGCCATTGCTTTGGAGTCTGGAGTTCATCCAGAACAGGACAAAAGTCCTGTCCCAGGATGCTGTTGAACCGTGCTGTACGTGAAAGGTGTTGAAGCTGAGACCTGGTGGGTTTGGTTGGTTGTAATTGCAGGTACAGACCCAAATGGGATTCATGACCATAATGGGGAAAAAACCCACACCCACCCCCTCTAAAAAAACCCAAACAAAATAAAAAAACCCCAAGAGCTTCCTTTACAGACTGGAGGGTCTTGTTCTCCTTGAAATGGCATCTCTGTTCTCAAAGTGAAGCTGCAGTCTTTGCCCACGGGATGTGTGACACCAATGCCCGTACAGCATAGTGACACCCAAGTGGAACTAACACCAGTCTAAGCCTTGCTAACTGCAAACTCGCACGTCTCTGCAGCTGGATCACCACTGTGTGCGAGATCCTGAGCAGGCTGGCTCTTGTTTCCAGGATGATCACCCTAAAATCATCTTCCTTATTTTACCTGCTTGAGTAGATGTTATGGTAGATCACACAGCAGGGAGAGGAGTGGCAGCTGATGTTGTGACATGTCAACCTGCTTTTGATATGCTTGGTTGTGCTTCCACAGGTATAAAAGCAGGGGAAAGAATATCAAAAGGACTTGAAATATTCCATGTTTGTTGAACTCAGGTACCTTATCTGAGTCTCTGGAACTGCTAAACAGGTACTGAAGTCAAAACAGTCAGTCTGTTAGTATTTTCCTCCTGCAAAGAGCTCTGGAAGGTGCCCTCAGATTGCTGGCAGAATGTGGTTGGAGGGGTCTAACTTGAGACAACACAGATTTTGAAAACCTTGGCATCAAATTCTGCCAGGGAGGAAACTTTGTCAAACAAAGCAGAAGAGGAGGCGGGGGGGGAAGAGAAGAGGCAGACTGGGAAATAAGCTCTGACTCTGCAAAGGATAGAGTGGTCTGGAGGTAGCTATCATGGAACTCCTCCAGCTCCTCTCCTGCCAATCACCTCTCCCTGACCTGCTGATCTGAGCCATGGAGCTCCATCCCTTTCCCAAACGCTTCCAACTGTGTGATCCCCCTCTCTCTCAAAGCCCATCCTCCCTCAAAGCAGTTGAAACCTTAATTCCTTGTGCACTTCCCTGTCAACTGTAGTTCATGTCAACTTGCAATATCTGCAAATAGCAAAAAATGAAGCCATCCCTTCTGGTTAGCAACCACAGTCCCTGCTCCCTGGCGTGAAGAGTCAAACCAATGAATATATAATGTGCAAGGAGGCTGCTCAGACTGTTGGATCAACGCAGAAGGCTACTAGCTGTTCAGCACTGAAATGAATAAACAAGAGGGTTTGAATATACACCACCCCACTCCCCCCCCACCCCAACTGCAGTATTTTTTCTCACTGAAGCACTGATTGAACAATGCATCCAGTCCTGGATGCCGGCATCTTGCAGGCTGGGGCCTGGGGTGGAACAAGGAAACAACTCTCAGAGGTTTGTGCTGCTTCTTCCTGCCCTGGCTGTGGTGCCCACCACTGTAGGTCTCTGGAGGAGATGAGTGAGCGACGTCCTCAGCTATCCTGGTTTTCATCTGGGACAGGGGTAGGTTTCTTTTCAGTAGCTGGGATAGTGCTGTGTTTTGGTTTCAGCCTGGGATTTGTTATGAGAAAAATGTTTCTAACATCCCAATGTTTGCATTTTGTCACTGGAAGTTGAAGGACTTTGTGTTTTGCTGGTCTACAAGCGCAAGATTTAAGGGGGTAGGAATCTTTAAATTAATAAGCTAAGTTGGCATTTGGCTCTGCCAGTGGGATATTCCACATCATATCCTGTCATGTCCAGTGTGTTAGTGAGGGGCTCTTCCTCTCTTGCTCTCTTGGGCTTTCCTGTAGGCCTTTCAGGCACTGGAAGGCCGCTGTAAGATCTCCCTGGAGCCTTCCCTTCTCCAGGCTGAGCAGCCCCAACTCTTCCATCCTGTCCTCACAGCAGAGCTGCTCCAGCCCTGGCATCATCCTCGTGGCTTCCTCTGAACTCGTTCTAACTGGTCCATGTCTTTCTTGTGTTCGTGGCCCCAGCACTGGAGGCAGCACTGCAGGTGGGGTCTCAGGAGAGTGGAGCAGAGGGGGAGAATCCCCTCCCTGGCCCTGCTGCCCACGCTGCTCTGGGTGCAGCCCAGGACACGGTTGTTGGCCTCTGGCCTGCCAGTGCACTGTGCCAGCTCATGTTGAGCTTCTCGTCCTGCACCACTCCCAAGTCCTTCTCCTCAGAGCTGGCCTCAAGCCACTCATCACCCAGCCTGTTTTTGTACTTGGGGTTGCCCCAACCCAGGTGCAGGACCTTGCATTTGGCCTCGTTGAGCTCCATGAGGTTAGCACAGGCCCCACCTCTCGAGCCTGTCAAGGTCCCTCTGGATGGCATCCCATCCCTCCAACGTGTCAACCACACCACACAGCTTGGTGTCCTATCACTCATTTGCATATTTTATTACCATTATCATTATTATTTTAAGTTTTATTTTAATTCAATTATTAAATAGTTCTTATCTCAACCCACAAGTCTCCTTACCCTTGCCCCTCCAGTTCTCTCCCCTGTGCCCTTGGGGGAGCAGGAGCGAGCGAATGGCTGTGTTTGGCTGCCAGCCCAGTGAAACCACCACATCACTGCTCTGCAGTTGGTATGTGGGCTGGGTCACAGATGGGTCCTGTTTCCCCATGGTCACAGAAGTGGAACATCCTCATTATGGCTTTGTGGAGAGCAGAGGACTAGAGGTGTGCAATGGTTTTCAAACTGCCTGCTGCTTTTGGGGTGTTGCATGTTCAAGACTATTCCTTTTTTGAAGGTAAAGTCCCATTATCTTCTGAAAATCAGGCCCATTTCAGCTTCCACAATGCAGAGAGCCCAAATCCGTTGTGTTTTTTAACAAAGCCTGGCTTGGGAAACATCCCTTGAGACATTTGTCAAAGATTCTTGCTTGCAAAGCTACCTACTGATGTGCTCCTAATTAGTGTAATCACATTATTTCAATGATGCCTCCAGTGTAAAGGATTTTATTTTATTTTTTCTAATGCAAGGTGTTTGTATTTGTATTTTCTTTGGAATTGGATGTTGTGATTAGAGTTTCTGGAGTCTTCTGGGGAGCATGTGTTCCCTCTTGCTTTAAAAAAGGGTGTATGAATAAGGGAGAGGCAGATTGTCTCTCTTCCCTGCCATGAAGCACACTGGAGAGCAGTGCTGAGGGTCAGGTTGGTTTTGCTTCAATCCTTTACAGGCTTCACTTGCCTGTCACTGGAGCTGTCTTGTTCTTCTGGCAACTTGAAGTATCACACTGACCTTTAAACTGTCAATACCTTTTTGGGACCAATTGACTAGTGTGAGGTTTCTTTGGTGGTTTTGTTTGTTGGTTTTTAATTTGAGACATTAGAGCAGGAGGAGGAAGAGGACAAGCTTGTGATGAAGTTACTGGGCAGCAGCTGAGGTCTCAGTTCAGAGACTCTCTGGGTTTGACCTATCTTCATCCTTGAAAAAGATGTGTGGACTGCAGTCTGCAATCATACTTGGTACTTGAGCTGATGAGAATAAAGTGTGTAGATGTCTTTGGGAGTGCATGAACACAGTTACATCTCCTTTATCTTCCATCTTAAGTATTTCTCTTGTATTTTTTTTTTCCTGCAGCCTCTTTGGGCCAGGAGCCAGCTCTTCTTGGTATACTTGCAGTGCCAACTGCAGCCAGGGTTGGCTCCTATTAAACAAGCAGTAGTAAAATGGACCTTCATGGCTCTTTTATATCAACAAAGATTTGGCCTTGACATATGTTGCCCTAAAGCACGGTGACCGGTGTGATTTCTGGGAAAAACAGAAGAGACAGTGGGTTCAAGTCTTACTGGGGCTGCTTGTACCATAGGCAGGCAAGCCCAGGGTCCCTCTGCTCTGTCAGGCTCATGGTGCTGGGTTGTGCTGCTTGTGGTACCCTCTGAGGTTTCTTCAAAACAAACACCTCAGGCACAAAGCCCTCGTGGTGTCTTCTCTCATGGGTTTGAGAGCCCCAGGCTAGCTTGGCTGTCATCCTCACTAATGTGTAAATCGTAGTGAAGCACTTCTGTCTTCCCTCCCACTCCCAAAATTTCCTGGAAAACAGAATCTAAAGATGAATTCTGTTTTGTCTGGAGCATATTGCCTCCTGCAGTACATTGACTGGCAGAAAAAAGGATACTTGGGGTCAAGTTCTAAACCCAGCAAGGTGAATATTAAATCTGCCATCGATTTCAGTGGGGCGGAGTTTTATTATTTTCGAGGGTTTTTTTTTGCACAGGAACAAAACCTGAATGACTAAAAATATCCTAAACTGGAGTCTTGGTCTCCATTTTCTGGTAGCTGGTGTTTGTAATACCTGTTCAAAAAGCATGTGAAGCATCACACTTTTCTAACCTGGCCCCATTTCATACACTCCTGATGCGTGCTTTGCATGGAGAGAAGTGAAACAAATGAATCCAGAAGCTGAAAAGCTTTTGAGAGAGGTTCCTGGGATGGAGAAGGTCAGGACTGCCCGAGGAGATGACTTTTAGAGGGCTTACCATCACCTGTGCTTCTTACTCTGAAAAACTGAAAGGAAAACAGTACACACTTGGATTCCCCAAATGCTGGGAAAATTGGCAAGAAAGTGTTTGTGCTGAGTTTTGCTGAGATCGTGTAGAGCAGTGGTGAACAGTGGGCCAGCACACACGGTTGATTGATGAATGTGGTTAACATCATCCAGTAGATGTATTTTCAAAGATCAGGTCTATGATGCTTTATAACTTTATTGGTACCTTGATCTCCATAAATCTACTGATGTTCAGTTCCTTCCCAAGGGACTGAGTTGTGATGATGCTGAACTGTTCTGGCTTTCTGTGCTGGTGGATGTGGTGGTTTGACCCACTGTGGGACCATGTGGTCTTGCACTCACTCCTCCCACCCAGTGAGATGGGATGGGAGACACAACAAAGGGGGCACAGGATTAGGAATGAAGGACAGGCTGGGCTCACTCACCAGTTATGGTCATGGGCAAAACAGACTCATCTTTGGGATGAAAAATCAATTTAATTCATTGCTATTTCATCTAAGTAATGCAATGAGACAAAACACCCACATCTAACAGCACCTTCCCCCACCCCTCCCTTCTCCCTGGGCTCAAATCACTTTGCTCCCCATTTCTCTACCTTCCCCCCTAGCAGCACAGGGGACAGGGAATGGGGGTTCAGTCAGTTCATTTCTGCTGCTCTTCCCAGCATGGAAGCACAGGAACAAAATGTTCCAACATGAGCTTCCCATGGAGTCACGGACCTCTTTGGGCTCAGCTCCTGGCTCTGGCATGGGGACATCCACAGGCTGCAGACTCACCCCCCACTCTGGGGGTCTGCCCCGACTCTGGCAGCAAGCGACTCTCGGGGTCCCAATTCCATCACACTTGCCCTCAGGCTCAGCTTCTCTGCTCCAGCGTGGGGTCCTCCATGGCCTACACATGGGTCTCTACTCCACCATTGAATCTCCATGGGCTGCAGGGGACTTTGTCTTCTCTTACTCCATGCAGTTGAACTGGGTGTGGGTCTTTGTATTTCCTCTGGCAACGAAGTGCTCTCTGTTTCTCTGTCCTTTGTTCAGGTCAATGGCCTCTCCTCCAGGTTCTCTCCACCTTCTTCTTCTCAGGCCAGTCCTTCCCCTCACCCATATGGATTTGCAGAGGTGTTTCTCCAGTGCTCACTGGCCCAGCCTGGGCTGGGAGGGTCTCTGCCTTGGAGCCAGGGAAGCTTTTCACTCTCACAAGGTGGCCCTTCCCCTATGACCAAAAAAACTGGCCCCCCAACCCCCCACAAACCCAACACAGTGGATCTCAGAGCAGTTCTCAGGAATTAGTTGTCTGATTTTTTTTCCCTACACCCACATGAAGCAGATAAATAGCATATGCTTCTCTGCCAACTCAATCCTCCCAATTCACACATGGGCACGAGGTCTCGTGTAGGCTGCTTACAACAGGTACCTCATTTGGGTAAAGTGTCTGTCGGGCTGTCTGTGCTTAAAACAACAATGAGTAGTTTGAAACATTTACTACCCAGGGATCTGGTTTCCTACGTGGGTAGAGGAGCGATCGGTGCCTTGAACTGACCTCAGCTCAATCCTTGCAGGGCAGGTGAGCTCTCAGATGCTGACTGCCATCAGATGGAGTCTTTCCATAATCAGGTATCCATGTCAGTGCAGCAGCACCACGAGGTCCCTTGGAATGTTAATGATAAAAAGCAGAGTGAAGCACAACCCTCTGGTGAAAAGCAGAGCACAGCACTTTGATGTTTTCATTGAAGAAGTCAAATGGGAAGTTGCTTTGCCTCATGGGGTTTATTTGCTAAACACACATATATTATCATGGGGTTGGGGAGTGGGGATGTCAGAGACTGTTAAAGCAGTCTAATGGCTTTGTGAGAATCGTGCTGGGAAGGAAATACGGTGTCTCTGGGAGCTGGCTGCTCATGAAAAGAGGATTCTTGGTGCTTTTAATCAGGCACACAAAAACGAGTGAGGACAGCATTCCCTTCCAGATGAGGAAAAACTTATTTACTGTGAGGGTGATAGAGCACTTGAACAGGCTGCCCACAGAGGTTATGGAGTCTCCTTCTCTGGAGATGTTCAAAACCCACCTGGACACGATCCTCTGCAACTTTCTCTAGATGAACCTGCTTTGGCAGGGGACTTGGACTAGATGATCTCCTGAGGTCCCTTCCAACCCCCACCATTCTGTGATCCTGAAGGGGTCATCTAGAGAAACCCTCCATGGCCAACGAAGAGAGGATGCCTCAGCGGGATGGTGTGAGCTGCCCTGTGCCAGGCGATGCTGGTGGAGGGAGCAACACAGCTTTACTGCACTTTCCACGGGCAGCCTCAGTGGGACTGTCTGCAGATGTCTGAATGGGCATAGCCAGATGGCAAGGAGAATTACTGGGAAACCTCACAACCCTTCTTCCTTCAAATACTAATGATTCTCCCTATTTCTAACCAGAGCAGACTAAGCGCCACCCACAGGGTTGTCTTGTGTGCAGGCAAATCCATCTTCAAGTTGTGTCAATCTTGCTCAGTATGTACCCCTCCCTCATCAATTAATTTGCAGGGAAATATCTTTGAGGATGAGCTGAGCTACATTTGTCAAACTTCAACAGCATTTTTGTTTATGTGAGGGCAGCAATTTCCCTCCTGGATTTTGCCCTCAGAACCCGTGGTGTGACCATTGCACACATCTGTTTCAATGCTACTGGCAGCGCAGCTGAAAATCTCTCCCTTGCTGCTATCAGGGGAACAGCTATAGTCTGCCCATGGCCACTTGTGAGAGAACTTCCATAGCTCTAATCTGGTGCATGATCAGTAGGTCTGAGCATCATGGAAAGATCACAGAACCACAGAATGGTAGTGGTTGGAAGGGACCTCAGGAGATCATCTAGTCCAACCTCCCTGCCAAAACAGGTTCCCTACAGTAGGTTGCCCAGCAAAGCATCCAGACGGGTTTTGAACATCTCCAGAGATGTTGGAGCATCTCTACACAGATGTTGGAGCAGACAGTAAATCCTGACAAACTTGCAGACTCTGACAGACTGAGGTGGTCAACTTGCATTAGTTGTGGTGGCCACTGGGAACAGGACATGAAGTAAAAAGCTTAAACTGGAGTCAGGCAGAGTTACATGATCTCTTCAGGGCAGTGAATCTCTTGAGCAGATTGTGGAGTGATTACAGGAGGGTTTAATTAGCACATCAGACAAACATCATCCTCCTGCAAGGCTGAGTAGATCCTTCACTGTGCTAGAGAAATGGATCGAGTGACCTCTGGAGGTGCCATTAGTTCTGTTTCATGTGATTCAAAGCTGTAGCTTTCAAGAATAACTTTTTTTTTTTTTTTTTGGCCAGTTGCATGCAGTTATATTACAAGCATTGCCCTCAGGACTCCTTCCAGGCTTGGTCTGGTTCTGGGCTGCAGTAAGGATGGATTACAGGACAGAAGAATTGCAAAGGTGGTTGAGCTGCTAAGCCATTTAGCTCCATACCCTCTCAGCATTGGTGGCCACCATGTCTTGGAGAGCTGGCAGAAAGCAGAGGCAAGGTAAAATGTGTTTCACATCACTTTTATGGTGATCTGTAATAGCTGAGATTGGGTCTTGAAGCATGAGGTGTGATTTCTGTCAAACTAATATTATAGAATCATAGAATCACAGGATGGTCTGGGTTGGAAGGGAGCTTAAAGCTCATCCAGTCTCAACCCCTCTGCCATCAGCAGGGACACCTTCCACTAAACCAGGTTGCTCAAAGCCTCGTCCAACCTGGCCTTGAACACTTCCAGGGAGAGGGCATCTATTGAAAAATTCCATCCTAGGGAGGTTATGCTCATGGACTTCAGAGTTTTGGCCAAACATCCAAACTCAAGTGCTATATTTAAATTTAAAATTTAAATGCCATAGAGATTTACTCAAACCATCACACTAAATATTTCCCAGGTCTGGCTCTCAGCCTTCAGCAAAGCTGGTCTAGGTGAGCTGTAGTGTTGGGGTTCCACCCTTAAGGTGCAAATCCAGTGTTGCTTGCATGTTCCAGTCCACACAGTCTGAGCCTGTTGTCAGAGCCAGGCGATTTCCATGCAATATGTTTAGTGAGTAAGTGACTAGTGAAAAGTCCTAAATCTGGAAGTAACTAAATTTGCACTTTAATTTTCCATATCAGCTAAATACTGAAGGGAATTTTAACATGATCTATAAATAATTAACACTAGCTATCAGTTTACAGCAGTTCTATTACTACGACTAGGCACTACACAAAGAAAGTAAATTAAAAATCACTCTTTAGAATTTCCTAAAGGGAAAAAGAAAGGTAAATAATTGCCTAAGCTCCTGAGATTCTGGTAGTGAAAATCTTCAATTGAAATGACTGAGAAAAAACCTGACCTCCCACTAAGTCAATTTAAGATTTTAATTGCAGCAAAAATTGGGGAATTCAGTTAAGATTCCCAGAGCAAATTGTAGCTGCGCCTCCCTGGTTACACTCATCTCCTTCCATGATTATACATTTTAAAGGCAGTCACCCAAAATGCTGCATGTGTACCCAGAAAGTTCCAAGGAAAATGCAGTATAAAGGTAAAATTTAGTGCAAAAGCTAGAAGTCACATCCAGCTTTCCTGGAGGAATAACTTTGTTTTCCATTCTGTAGTATTTTTCTCACTTTGCTTCTGTTGTGCTGCTGCGTAGGGATGCAATATTTATACTTGAAGGGAGAGAGACAGAGTTGGTGCTACAGCTTTACCTCTCCATCTCTTGATGTTGTACAGTTCAAGGTCTTGATTTTGCTTTCACCAAAAGCCCTATCTGTCCTCTGTGATAAATTTCCTCTTAAAGCAAAACAAAGAACACAGTTTTGGATTAAATATGTCAGGAGATTGTACTGCTGTGTGTGCTGATTATCATAAAGAAAATACTGAACAGATTATACTCAGACTCTCTAAAGAAATTCACCTCCAGGCTGAATGCCAGTGTGAGAAATATTGGCTTGAAAGGGGAAGAGTTTTAGAAGGTGATAAACCCCTGGAAATTGGATAAAATTTCCAGATGCTCCAAAACTCTAACAAACATCTTATGTTAATAAGGAGTTGGCAAGAATAATCCCTGTTTTGGAGAGATTCTAGAGGATGGAACAAAATAAAGTCACTTCATAGAAGTTGGAAGTCTAGCCTCATTAGTGAAGTAATTCTTTTTTCAGCTAGAGACTGGCTCATCTCTGCACAGGGGGGAGAGTGAAGGAGAAACTTGTCTATGTGAAGGCAGAAGATGCACCCAAGGATTGTGTTTCCCATGGACTCACATCTCCTTTCAGGTGGGGAGTACCTGTGCCCGGTGTGTATGTCCATTAACTCCCCTATAGCTGGTAGGGTGCTGAGCCCTGGGTAGGGTGCCTGGGAGGAGGTCTGAGCAGGTTTTGGTTTGAAAGCTTCTCTCCCCAGCTGGCCTGAGGTGTCTGGGGCCAACTGGTAGGTTGCCATTCAGGACTTGCGTGTGAATGGGTGGTTAGCTCGCATTTGAGTTATGCTGGGACATGTCTCCTGGGCTGGAGAGTGGGTTGAAGAGTAGATGAAAGGAGACAAGCAGTAACATAGACACAGAAAGGAGACCATGGCCAGGCTGTGGGCAGTGAGGAAGTAAACTCCCAAGAGAGATGGGTGAATGGAGTTGCCTACAGCTGTGCTCCTACAGCAGGTCCTGCTCTGTCATCCCAGATCTTTTCTCTGTTAGCAGCATTGTGGAGACCCATCAAGAGCATCTCTTTCCCAGAACACTGATCCATATGGAGGCATGATGTCCCTGCTGCAGGCCTGGCATCCCAGCTTGATCTGGTGATACTGCAAGGGGGCTATTGGTACTTCTCCTTGTTGTTGCCTCCGTGACATGCCTTCAGTGAGGACAACTATTTGCAGAGGTTTGATGGGGCCTGCAGCGTGGGTGTTGTCCTGCACCTCTGTGTCTTCCTTCACTGGCTTTGAGGGCACAACCTCCTAGCAGTGACCAACTCTTGATGCAGAAACCCACTGTTGGCTTGACAGCTACTGTTTCTTTCAAATTCAAATATATTTGGCATGGTTGATCCCTTCTTGTTCTGTGATGGGGTCACCTTCAAAAGTAGTTCCTGCTGCAGGGTTCATTACCTGCGTGGCCACATGATTCAATTAGATTTGTTTGGTGGTGACTGATATGTAGTAACATCCATCAGAGTCAAGCTGCTCAGCAGAGAATGGCACAGTGTATAAATCTCTCTTCCTTCTGTCGCTGCCTTTCAACAACAAGCTAATTCCATTTAATACATAGTGGTAACACTTAATTGGTGATAGAAACTGAGAGGAAATAGGAAAAAATGGATATAAATGTGTCTTGGCTGTGATTCAGCTGGGTCCTTGGCATCTTCTGAATCTGAAGAGGAATATTAGAAAGGGACAGGGTGTGAAAAGCCTCTTCGAGAGAGTGCCAGTGAAAATATACTGTCTTCATGTAGCTGTGGTTGGGCAATCTGACAGCTCTCTACTACAAAAAGCAGGATGCGTAGCACATTTCCCTTCAAATAAGGATGTTTTGGGGCATCTTCCTCTATTTGATTTCTTTATCTCCAATTTTTTTCCTAATTCTTAATTTATTTTTTTTTTAATTATCCTTTTCTTTGGAATAATGAATAATTTAGGCTCATAAACTGTAAGAAACACTATTCCTCTAGCTTGGCTTAAAAACCTCAAACCCAACCACTTCATGAGGTGTAGAATTACAGCAGTATGTCACTGCAGACTTTTCTTGTCTTCCTGCAAATATATCCTGATACAGTGTCTGCCCCAGAGCAGGCTCTGGAAAGCTGATCACATCCACCCTCCTGGCTCTGTTTGACACTGCCTTGAGATATTGATCTATGACCTTGCAGCCTGGAAAGCTCTGTGTGCAAGCAGGAGGCATGAAAAATAGGAGACTGCAGCTTGGACCGAAGGCACTGCAGGTTTAAAGTGAATTTGTGGTGCAAGTGGGATGAGTTTGTGCTTGGAGGTGAGTGAGGTGTCCAGATGCAAAGGGTGGCTGGAGAGTTCATAGGTGCAACTACCAGCAATGCTTTAGTGACACAAGAGGGAGCTATGGACTCTCCTGAGATACAGAAGGGTTCACCCAGGTCTAAAAGGCACATGTGAACGGGCAGATGAAATCTGGGAGTACAGCAGCCTCTGGAATGACAGACCAGGCATCTCTTGTGCTTGTATTTCTAGGGTTGCTTTACTACTAGTTAACTCTAAATGATCTGGAGAGGAAGTTGGAAGGGAAGACTTCTTCCTTGGGGAATGCAGATGAAACATAAGAGATGGTTGTTCCTAGATCTGGTACCATTGGGTTTGGAGGAATCCCTGTCCAGGTCTCCTATTCTGAATTCCCCCTAAGACTCATTTCCATGTTGAGGCCTGAGCAACATACCTCACGCAGCCCACAGCGAAGATTACACAGATGAGATGGGAGACCAACTTCAGGATCCTGGGTCCAAGACCAGGATTTGCCTCCTCAGCCATCCTTTTCTTTGTAAGACAAAGGTTTTGTCTTAAGGAAAAGGTTTTGTCTTAAAGGAAAAAAACGCTTCATGCAAAGCAAATTTTAAAGGATTGACCATTTATCACATGGAACTACAACCAGGTGTAATTTAAAATAAATGGGAATGAAGGATGTGTAGATGTGGTACTTGGGGACATGGTTTAGTGGTGAACTTGGCAATGCTGGGTTTAGGGTTGGACTAGGTGATTGTAACAGTCTTTTCCAACCAAACTGTTCTATGATTCTATGAATAAGCAATAAAGCTCAATACTGATAGCATCTGTAATTCTGTGCATCTCACTCACATGTCCACAATGGTGAGGTAGTTCTGTAAGCACCAGTTTTACCAGCAGAGGTTCTTAGAGGCTTCAGACCAGCTGCTGGGTGACACCAGGGATATCACCACAGTTTGGTACTCTGCAGTCTGTCATGTAAGACCAGCCAGCATCTTCAGAGGGAGCAGGGACATGCCTGCTCATCTCACAGCAGCATGCTGTACACACACCACAATGCTTTGCTTCAAAATCATGCTGGAGCAGAGAAGCAGCCAACATAGAGGTGGTGTGGCACAGCAGTTAGAGCACTACCCAAGTGTCAGAGTCATTGCCTCAATGGCTTCCTCCAAGCTGACCGCTCAAGACGTGAGACATTGGGTGTTATGAAGATACCTACTTATCTGTATTTAATCCTCCTTCCTTTTTAAGTCCTGATTTTGGAAAAAAATAAGTTAGTTTTGCTGGACTTTGCAGGCTTTTTGGTATCTGATTATGGATGGGCAAGGGAGCACTACAGATCTTCAGTTTCCACCTCACCTTCTGGATAACAGCATTGCTAAAGTTATCAGGTCATCTGTGGCTCTGAGCACCATCAGCATCCCCTGACCATGCGTCAGTTCCCTGCCATGTGTATTGGGCTGTGCCTCTTCTCAAATATCCGGCGTGTTTTTGCTCGAAGAAAATTGCTGCTTTCCCTCCCCCCTCTCCCCTTTAAAGCTTTTTAAACACCTCTTGCATTTTTTTGTCCTCGTTCTTGCCTTTCACCCCAGTTCCTGGGTGGATACTCCATGCTATACTTGATACAGTCTAAGCTATAAATAAGCAGCAGTTTGTTGGAAAGTAAAATTAGCAGGCCAGATTTTCAAACACGCTTCTAAATCTGTGCCTAGCCACCTCGGAGTGTACATGTCCCCATTTTCTGAGGTGCTGGATCTTGTTGTTATCCTTGATTTCAATGGGAAGTTGTGATGCTCAGGACTCCTGGAAATCAGGTTGCTTTTATATTTGGGTCCTGAGCATGGGTGAAAGAGCCTGATCTCCACCACTGTGTTAATCAGTGAAGAGATGAAGTCATGGAAAGGTTGGAAGGTTGCCCCAGGTCAGTCCCTTACCTAGCAGCAGAGTGGAGTGGGGACTTCGGGGAGGGAGGTTCCTTCCATATATAAGGGATAAAATGAGATTCCCAATGAGTGACCATAGACTCACTTACATCCCTGCGGCGAAACATTGCGAGTCCTTGAGTTCACACCCGTCATTTCACTTTGGCTTTTGTGAAATGTGGTTGTAGGCATTTGTCAAAAGCTGGAACCGTTACCCTGATCTGAACATTGCTGAAAGGGGATTGTCTGCAGATCTCCTGCAGGAAAGTTGCTGGTGAGTTATGGCTGGAGGTTAACCACAGAACTTTTATCCCTTTGTAATTATCCTAATGCGATGCCAGCTGTCTTCTCTTTAGAGTCACTGGAAGTGTTGCTGTCTGTGGGAATACAGCAGAGATGCAGTCAAGAGACTGAGAATTTTTTAAGAAGAAAATAAAATCTGGAATTGAGGCACATAGGAAAATACAGCTGTGAGTGTACCATGGCAGCTCTCGGGTTAGTCTTCAGATCGAATTAAATTACCCAGCTGAGTGTCTAGCTCTGAGTTAACACACTAATGAGCACAGCTAGAAATGCCCACAGATAGATTTCTTGGGTTTTTATTTTTGATATGCAAAGAACTGATGAAAATCGGAATAGGGACAGCTTGATTGTGCTCCTAAAAAGGTACTCTGCTGGGATGCTGCCTGAATAACACAGTTTGTGTTTTAAAAGTGTGTAACACACTGGCATTACCCCAGTGATTTAGGTATTTGAGATCACAGTTGGTTGGCTATGATCTTTAGGGGCCCTTCCAAGCCATTCTGTGATTCCACTAATGCAAAGGAAAATACTTTTGAGGTGCAGATTATCATATGAATTGTTTCCTGTATCAAGGAGCTGGTTTCCTGCTGTAAAACAACCAAAATACAGTTGTTGCTACTGGGGAGTCTAGTAGCTGTATTTCTTTCTTTCCAGTGGTGGAGGCATTCACTAATGACATCTAAACCCTTGCTGTTGCCCTGGTTGGGGGCACAGGGAGCCAGCATGTGCCTGTGCTGCACTCTGGCTCATGGGGTTGCCCCTATGGCCATGTGTTAAAGCTGAGACAGATTGAGTTGATGCTGGTGACCCTGCCTGGTGCTTTTCCAACTTTTTTTGAGCCATGCTGTGCACCCAGCACATGCCACTGAGAACCAAAGGATGTATTGCTTAGCAGCTCTGCAGCCTGTCATGCTTAAAAGTACTCCTGTCCCAGGCAGGTATTGGGAAATAAGCAGAGAAACAGTATTTTCTTGTTTGTGGAGATCTATACTCACAGTAGGAAGACCATAAAGGAGGTGGACCCTGTGGCTACCTTACCTGTGCCGCAGTAGCTCATGCAAGACAGCATTGTCAGGGGAGGCGATGCATTTGTTCTGCTGGAGTCTTCTTGCTCCAGGATAAGTTGGGAAAACAGGGACTCAGCAAGTGGGAAAACTTGCCAAATCTCACTGGAGTGCAGACATGGCTTTTGTCTTTTAATTTGCTTTGTGCTTTAGAAAAAAACTCAGCAGTGTTGGTTGCCTGCAAGCGGAGTAAGTGGGAGCTGCAGCTGGAGCAACAAAGGGAAGGAGTGACAGAAGAGGGGCTAGTTTGATGGATGCTTGTTGACACTGCAAAGAGAGATAGTTGCTTCACCTGCCACCAGGAAAATAGTTTCGGGCTTTTGACTGTGTATTTGGCAGCTGTGCTTAGCACAGCTTTTGTAATTAAATTGAGCCTCTGGTTAGGAAGGTGCAGGTAAAAGATGATAAAAGCCACAGAGGATGTGGTTGCTGGATTTCTCATTTCCACAGCTATGTAACCCAGGGCTCTGCTCTGCAGAACCAAAACAGATAGAGTGTCAAGCAGAAAGATGTTTGCATGCAGAGCATCTGAAAGAGGTGTTCTCTGTTAGCTCAAGAGCTCCAAGTTGTCCCTCCAAAGCCTCCTGTATGCTTGTATGCCAAGATGAGTACTTGGCATCCTGCTCCACTGCTCAGAGCTTTACTGGAGGAAAAGCAGCTGCTTCAGGCTGTTTTCCATGCCCTCGCCCAACACAGCTTTTCCCTCTTTGGGAAGAGTGTTTAAATAGCTACTTTAATCAAGCAGGGACTACAGGAACAGGAGGTTAAAGCTGAATTTGACTTATGTGACTGCTAAAAGCTTTATCTTGGAGAAACTGGTCTCCTGTCAGTGCTGGGTGAAGCACCAATGGCTTCAAGCTTGCCCACAGTCAGCTGTCTTCCTCCCCTCTTACTGCCTCCTTGCTTCTCCTCCTGGGCTGCTGCCCTCCATCCTGCCCTTGGCCTGGATCTCCATAGCTGTCCTCTCAATCCTCCTTGTGCCCAGCACCTTCCCAGAGCTGCCTCCATGCTGCACTGCTTCCTCTGTTGCCAGCCCCATCCTGCTGCATCCTTCTGGGATCCTTCATGGTGGTACCTGGTCTGGTGGGGACTGGGAGCTCCTGAACCCGGAGCTCAGTAGCTTGTGCTCCTCTGAAAGGAATGAGGACTAAGTTTCAAGATCTGTTTACAAAATCAGGCTGTGATGCCAAAGTGCTGCTCTAGCCTTGTCCCTGACCTATGCATATTTAGCCATTTGTTCCTGCCTTGTTTTTCAGCTCCTCACCCCAACAAAACCATCACGAGGTAATTTGGGAACCAGGTTAAAACTAACTTTCCTTTTGCTCATGTTGGAGCCCAGCTCATCACCATTCCACAGCTCTGGGGATACTTGAGCCAGGCAGGGAAATCTCAGCTCTCCAGGTTTATGCCAGCAACACTTGGGTGTCATCTACAGTGTAAACCAAGCCCAGGGCTGACCGGCACTGCTGGCTGAATGGGCTGGGCTTGAACCCTGTGCCTGTTCCTTGCTGTATGACAGGCAGAGTGGTTGTGTGAGCCAGGACATCCCTCTGCCCCAGAGCTTTTGGGAGAGATGCAGTAGCAGGGGATGGTTGGCCTGGGCTGCTGGCTGGTAGGTGCCCTTGTACACCAGCTGGTCTCACAGTACTGCAGTGACAGAGCACAGAACCTACATGTATATGTCTGTGTGTGTGTGCATATATATAGCTATACACATATCCTCTATATATAGAAACACAATGGCACAGGCATGCTCATGGGCCAAGGAAAATGAGGTCAAAACTCCATTAGATAGAGTGCTACTCTGTGTCACTTTAAAGACCAACTAGCTAATGTGCATAAAATCCCTGTCTCAGGTGGGCTGTCCTGTGCCTCTCTTCTACACTTTTTTATCACAAAATGGTGGGGTTGGAAGGGACCTCAGGAGATCATCCAGTCCAACCCCCCTGCCAAAGCAGGTTCCCTACACCAGGTTGCACAGGAAAGTGTCCAGGTGGGTTTGAACATCTCCAGAGATGGAGACTCCACACCCTCTCTGGGCAGCTCCAGTGCACCATCACCCTCACAGTAGAGAAGTTTTTCCTTAAGTTTGTGTGGAACAATTACTTTTGGCTTTAGGAGAGAGTTGTATTAAACACCCAGAATCCTGCAATGAAAAGGGCATTGGGCAAGGGAATATGTCTAAAAGAGAAAGGAGAGATAAAAGGACAAGTGGCATGAAACCCTCTACAATCTCCTTTTGAAGTAATTAGTTAGGTTAACGCTGGGTTTTTCTTTCATTACAAACCCCAGGAGATAATAGCTGGAGAACCTTTCTAGAAATAGAGTTCCTCAGAGCAGGGAGAGCCATCCTGGATGGTGTATTGCAGAGTAAAACTGGTTCAAAATACCATTTGTGGGACAAAATACCATTTGTGGGACAATTCCTGAGGCAAAAGGTGCTGTTCAGATGACAGTACGATGTGAGAGGTCAGGCTAGCTCCACTTGTAATGGAGCTCGAGCAATACAGGGGGAGGTGTGATTCCTCAGGGTCTGGGTACTTTGCATCCTTAGAGCAGCTTGTGTGCCCGGTAAGCGCAGGTCTGAATCACCGGGTAAGCTGCAGTGCTGTGAGCCTACAAGCTGGAGAGGCTTGAGGGAACATGACACATGGAAATCTGTTTTTCATTGTTTTTTTTTTCCTCCTCTCTCTTCTTCAGACCCCTGAAGTTTTGGTGGAGAGAGGAAAAAAGGTTCTTAGTCCAACTGAGCTCTCCCAGGAAACCACATTTGTACTAAGCTCTTGCAGAGTGAGGCCTACAGGCATTTTACGTGCATGAAAACCTAATGCAAAGGGATTTTTTACTGCTAAGATGCACCTGGAAGAAGCAGAAGAGTCTGTGTGCTCTGCCAGGGCCCCTGCACAAGGACACTTCATTCCTGTTACCCCTGGAGCACTGCTCCCAAAGGACCCCTTCTGCCAGATCCCAACATCCAGCTGCAAAAACATCCCTGTGGAGAAGCCAGCAGCGTTGGTACTGCTGCATCTCAGGGGTGACTCCTTCCCTGACACCCAGCACCCCTGAGAGAAGGACACCACACCTAGCAGTGGGTTTTTTGCTTCTTTCCTTGCCCTTCTGGATCCGTTCATCCCTCGCCTGAGGCTTGGGAAGCTTGCTCTGTGTGGTCCACATAGCACCAGGAACCTTAGGGTGTAAATTTTAAGATCCAGGGTTAATCGTGCTCCCTTTATTCCCTGAACAGCATTTACTGGGAGGAGACTTTATGGACATAGTGACTGTTCAGGAGGCAGCCTTGGAAATCTGCTCTTGTGCTCTGGTTTGTTGCAAGGTCAAGGCAAAACATTTGTAAGAGAGTCATCAGGGATGAAAAAAGGTCTAAAAAACCCCCATCTTTTAATTGACATGGATTACAGGTGCTGAAAGATTTTGGAAAAGTGGGGCAACTCCTCTTCAGGTATTTAACATGAACGTTGAGTTGTTAGAAACAAACCTCTGAGTGGGCTACTGTGTCCTACAGGCTGTGGAAACCTGTGTTCCTCCCTGCTGAGTCTCTCAAGGACCACGCACTTGACCTGCTCTGACCAGACTTGCCTGTTCCTACCCATTAATGAGCCATGCTCACATGCAGTTATTGTGAGCAGAGGGTTACCTTGGGCTTCAAAATGCTACCAGCCAGCAAGGCACGTAAGGGAACGCTTGGGTGCCAGATTAATTGCTTTAGGGATTGAGTGCTGTTAGCACAGCACGTTCCTTAATGAGGAGATGGGCTTTCCAATAACTTAATAGAATCCTGCTGCAGGCTCTGATTTACCTCTGACAAGTTAAACCAGTGCCAGATCAATACTGCACTCTGTTGCAGTAAATAGGCTTGATTTTAAGTATTGAGTAAGACTTTGTTTCAGATTAAGGTCTGATTTTTAAAGGATAGAGCGCACTGGTCTCTCAAGTAAAGAGCAGATCAGGTCTGTGGATGGCTGCTGGCCCCTCTGGTCCAGATCTCAGCTCCTGCAAAGCCTTGCTTGGGCATCTACTGGAAGCAGAGATATGTCTCTTCCCTGGGAACTGGAAGGTAGCAGAGATCTTTGGGGTACCCTTAACTGAAGCAATTTCACTTTGATCCACCTTGTTTTGAACCACCAGTCAATTCTGTAAGTGGAGTAAAGACCTGAGGAGACTACTTATAAAAATAATACCCATTTCTATCAGATAAATGAGGTTTGCCTGGGGCTGGGCCCCAGGACCTGCCACTGTGGTGGTGTGTCTGCTTCCCTGGCCCATGATAGGGACACGTATGAGGAGAGTAAGCTGTTAAAATATCCCTGTAAGAGGTTTGTTGTGCGTGAGGCTGCCAGTTTCTCTCTGGGAAATAGACCCTTCAGGTCATCACAAAACCACATTACTGAAAGGGTATCATCTTCCTAAAGAAATCATAGAATGGGTGGGTTGGAAGGGACCTCAGAAATCATCTAGTTCCAACCCCCTTGCCATGAGCAGGGACACCTTCCACTAGAAGGACATGCAAAGCTGTTTCTGTCTAGGAAGAGCCTGTTTCACTCTGACTAACCATTTTTTGGTGCATATGCACTCAGCTTTCTATATATGCCAAGAACAGTGTCTGCATCTCTCTTCTTACGTTGGAAGACCATCCCAGTCATCAGATGATGGCTGGGTCCTGCCACCTCTCATCACACTGAACATAGTCCCACAGGACAGTCCAGGGACTTCAGTAACTGATCCAGTGAGAGTATTAGAAACCAGAGTGCTATGGTGAATACACAGCTTCGATATTTTCATTGTGTCACGACTGTTTAATCCTTCCTTAATCCCCTAATGCTGCTCAGGAGGCTTTTCTTGTGTTATCTTCATTGTCTTGTTAATAAGATGTTGCACGTAACAGAGATTTACACTGAAAGGTATTAGGGAGGATTATATGAAGATTAGACAAGAAGTACTCACAAAAGGTTGGAGATTTCTTAGCACCAAAATTTGTAATTTCTGTAGTGCAAGGATTTTACTTTTTTCCCCCCAAAGAACTTATAGAGATTTCTGCTAGAAAATTCTAAAAATTCAAAAGAATTCTCTTGAACTTCAGTGTTGGTTATTTTTTAGAGTAGTACTAGCTGAATTTGTTATCTGTTTTTTTTTTTTTCTGTTTGTTTGTTTGTTTGTTTTTTAAGTGGACCCAAATTCTGGGGAAAAAAAAAAAAAGAGGGGGAATTAAACTCACCTGGGATCCCCCTTCTGCTGGAACATCATGAGCATCATCCATGCTGATGAGTGCAGATGGACTTTGACGCTCAGTAGAAACCAGAGATTTCAGAGGAGCTCTGCAGGTGCTGGAAGACATTTTGTGCTCAGCCTTTACAACCTTAGTTGCTAACTCCAAGGACTGGCTGCCTGGAGTAAAGCTGATGTCTAACAGCTGAGATTTTGGGCTGTTATTTCATCATCAGTAAATAAATGCACCTGTAATTTTGCAGAAGCAAAGCTACTCTGGTGTCAGATCAGCACTTAAAATGGAAAAGAAAAATGTTTTAAAATAAAATAGCAGAAACCAAGGGGTGGGAGATTTTATGACTAACTATCAGAGCTACTGGAAATTAATCTTACTGTAGGACCTTAAACCAGAGTCACCCATTGAATGAGAACTTGGTCAGTTTGTTCTTCTTCAAAAGCTGCACCACTATGTGTTCAACATCAGCTCCTGAAGCCAAGATGAGACACAGAGCACTTTGTTCAGGTTCCTTCCCTGTGAAGACATGATGCTCTGACATAGGAGTCCTTCACAAGGCTTCACATCTGCCTCAGAAATCTTCTAAAATCCAGTGTCTGATGCTGGTGAGTGTCAAACTATTTTGACTTTGAGAGATCTAAATTCATTCCAAAGAAGACACAGAAGCCTGAATAATCAGTACGTGCTGGCAGCAGGCTTGCTTTTCTTCCTGACATTTCATCCCTGTCCTGAACAGTGGTCCTGAGTTGCCTGTGGTGTACAGGTTGGAAAACACCACTTTGCAATGATCTGGATGCAGTGACACGATACTTACTTGGCAATTCTGCAGAGCATCCTACTTCTGACACCCATTGTGAGCTCACAGTATGTTTCCTTCACCCTAGCTTTTATTATTAGCTAATAATAGCAATTTTTTATTAATAGTACCTCTTTATCATTAGCTTGGTGTTGCTTGATTAATATAGATTGAGTGAATGAATGGGACAAGGTCAGAAGAGCTTGAGTACCCAAATGTAGTCACATCGACATTTCTGAGTATATTTAGCGCCTTCTGGAGATCTGAGGGAGGTAAAATAGTTTATCACAATCATTTTATGATAGAAAGTGGACCTACTCTGTCCTCATGCTCTGAAGAAGTCAACTGCACTTCATCCATGTTGGACAGCCTGATCTGAAAACCCTCTGCAGTGGGAATTTTCTACCTAGCATCATCTCATTTAGTGGTTTGTGGTTGTCTCTGTGTAACAGTTGGCCTGCTGTCCCACTGCACTTTACATTAATGCAATTAAAATCTCTTGCTCCTGGCTCTGTCAGCACAGACGTGCATAATTAATCTTGTCTTTTGTGCAGGAACCTTTCACACACATGAAGATAACTCCCCTCTGTCTTCTTTAAGTTGTTTGGCCCCAGTTCTTTCCATCTTTACACATGGACTCTGGGGTAGTTTTTTAGACCTCCGATTGCTTTAGTCCTTTTTCAGATCTTTTCTGAAGCTTTAGATCTTGCTTCAAAAGCTCTGTGAATTCTGTAGCCAGCCTTTAAAATTAGAGGGGCTGCAAAATGTAATGCAGCACCCCTAACATGACAACAAACGTTCTCTCATGGAGTAATTTGTCCTAAAAATGGGTTATGTTTCTTTATCCAAGGAACTTTGTGATGCCATTTGGGGTGGTAGGGGTTGCAGTGTTGGATGGTGCAAGCTCCTACCCCTACCGCAGAACCTTCCTAGACAGAAACATGCTGGTGGCTACCTTTTGGGACTAGCCAGCCCTGGATTTCTAACCTGCTCTGCTGTTCTAATTGTGGTATTGAAAAAAGCCCTAAGCCATCTAATTAATTATTGGCTACCCAAAAGATAGCAAATATGAGAAGTGATTTACTGTCTCACTGACACGCTCTACAGTCACGATGACAAACACAAAATGGAAGTTTTCTCAACTCAAATGCTCTCTTGTGATGAAGAAGAGACACTTAATAATTGCAGAACCAGAAAACGAGACAGCTTATTTCACTCGTGGCAGCTTTGTTAATAAAACATTGGGAAGGCAAATAATTATCTGACATGCAATTGCATCTCAGCAGTTTTCCTTGGAAAAAAAACGATATAAGTGTTGGGCATTTGAGTCTATTGCTCTGTCTGGAAAGCCTGTATTGGATATTTGAAATTTAAACCAGATTTATTCTTGGTTGTGGAATAGACTGTGTGTTAGTTGTCTACTTGTGCTGTGTTTTATTGCCAGTGAGTTTCAGGGTAGCCAGGCTGAAGTAGGAACGTTTCTTGCAGTCTCTTAAACTTGGAAAAAGCTTGAAATTTAGGTGACTTTTGATGGAGGATGCCCAGACTCTGAGTAGCTGAAGGTTACCCAGGTAGTTTTTCAGAAGCTCATGGCATGATCTCTTAGACTTGCCATTTTTCCAGCTCTGCTTCTCAAAGGAGCAGATCTTTCTACCTTGAGCAGGTAGGCTGTATTGCAGGGAGCCTGGTGAGCTCTGGTTTCTCAAGTGAGGTCTGTGCATGCTGCAGATGAGATTTCTGTGTGTTTCTCATGAGGTTCTTGCTCTTCGCCATGCTTGGCTATTGGTAAATCCCATAAGCTGAAATTTATGGTGGATCTTAATTCAAGATTAGGACAGCAGGATCCATTCAACCTGGCAGAGGCTCTGAGGCCAGCAATACCCCGTGCACTGTGCAGCTGAAATAAAGTTCCTCTTTAATCCTTTTTGGTTTTTTCATTGAGCAGCTTTTTTTTTTAATTCTTCTGATTCTTCTGTAAATATGAATGAGTTTCTAATGTTGGAGGTAACTTTAATTATTTTTGTCAACCTGAAATCCATATCTTGTTTCTTACAATGTCAAAAATATTGAAGATGCATCTAAGCTGATATATTTGCTGAAACATTGAATGACTTTTATTAAAATGGAAGAACAGCTTGCCATGCCCACAATTCATATTTTTTCCTTCTATCTTTAATTACATTAGAATAATAATATTTCTTACTATATGATATTTTCATGTTGCAGCAGAATAAAAAATCTAAGAAGCTGCACTGCTAACTCTGGAGATGTTAGTGTGTATCTCATGATCATTGTGGGTGAGTGGTTTATGTTTCAAAAGCTGCATGATTAAGGAAACAGAGAGTTTTATTTTAACTGAAATTTTTAATCCCTGTGCTTCCCAAGAAAAGCTTGGAAACACTAATTGTCAAGTCTATAAAATCACTTGACACTACCAAGTGGCTATGATGCTACAAGTGACCGAAATGCTTACTAACAAACCCCAAGTATCTGATGGTTCCCCCAATATCAGCACCTCTCCCCACCAGACGTAGTCAACTGACTTCAAAGTATTAACATTTTCTGTGGCACTGCTTTTAGAAAGCTTTTTATTTGCTAAGTGATTTTATAGCCTAGACACAACTGGCTGCCAGTGACCTGAGTGTTTTCAATCTGGTGGTGTGGGAGCCGGCAGCTGGTTAGCAGCAGCTCCTTGAGGTCTGGTGGGACACAGCAGACTGAAAAGGACCTTGCTTGTGGCAGCAGGGAGGAGCTTTCCTATCCTGGACAATAGCTAAGTACCACTGCAAATCTCCATATCATCATCTTTGAGTGGATATTTAGCTGGTGCTGTTAATCTTATTTCTGGAAATTGCCTACTTGGGAAGCCTAAAAATAGACTACTTTGCATTTTTCTGTTGGAAAAAACAGAGTAGGTATTAAAGAGTGAATTCCCGGGCTGATTTACTGAAAATAGCAACTCATGTTAACATGAACTGGAGATCAGCATACGTATAAACACGCAGCCCTCAGGGGAGTGAAAATCCCTTCAGATTTAGTAGTATTTCTTGCAGTTATTAGGTGAGATTTTTAGCAGGCAATGAGTCTGGATGAAGTTCAGTTTCTGCCTCAGTGAACAAAATGCGTGAGACTGGTGTGGCTTCAGTATGGATATTCTCAATAGATCAGAGCTGTTTATTCAGGAAGTTGAGGTTAAGGCAGTCTTTCTACCACAAGCCAAGTGATGGCTGGGGGTGGCAGTTCCCAGGCTGAAATGCCATTGCAGGGTCACTTGACTGGCTGTGGCTTTTTGGACAGAAGATCTGTCTTAGGCAAGAACTCACCATTCTGATGTGGTGATTTTTATGTCATCCTTCAGGAAGGTGTGGAGAACACCAATGCTTTCAACAAGTGAGTAGGACCCTCTGAGCACTAAGTACTCTGGGTTGGGGCTGCCCTGCACTGCTCTTCTGCTGTGGGTTCTCGTGTTCACCACCTCAGTACAGGCTTGTGGATGCTGGTTAGTTTACACTTGGGGAATGATTAATTGCCTTATCTCTGTGGTGGAGTCGTGTGTTTGGTCACGTAGCCACTGGATGTGTGCAGAGATGGTTGTCACTCCTGCAGACAGCACAGAAGGAAAAAGTGTGCACGGTATTGTCCACACTATATGATGTGTGAGCACACGCTGGTGGGGCTGAAGGACTGTGACCTCCCTGGTAGATGTTAATAGGATGTTTATCAGAACAGAATTGATATTCTGGGTTGCTGAGCAAGGGTATCCAACAGTATTTACTAAGACAGAGTAAGGAATTCACGATTGGATTCTTTAAAATCCATATGGTGTGACTGGGCACAGCAGTGAGATGTACAGTTCTTTTTTTCTGCAAGCCTTGGAAGTTGTTTTGGATTGAGTTTGCTGTTTGGATTGAGTAACATTTGCTGTATGCTTCTGGGTTTGCTAGAAGTGACTTAAAAGTTCAAACTAAAGCCTTGACTTGACTATACATAAAAATCCCTTTTGTAGAACGCGTCTGTTTTGATCTCAGTTTGACTGTTTGTCTCTTTTGCATCTTGCATCTAATTTGTATTCCAACAGGATAAAATGAACTTGATAATGGCCTTTTAGCTTGTCATCTTAAAACACATGCTCAGCCTTGAAGAGCCAGTAAGTCATATTGATGAGAGTCTTATAGTCTAGTGATTGGGAACAGACTGACCTGTCGGCTTCAGGGACATCTGCAAAGTGGATTTCAAGCGGATCTTGTAACTAGTGGTGTTCAAAACAAACAAAGACTACAGTTTTGGATCTGAACACTCTTCCAAAATCTATTAGAGTCAAAGAAAGTCCCTTCATGTCTTTATCAGGCATTCACACAGTGTTTCACATCAGGAGCATCTGCCCTAACTAAGGTGTCTAAAACACAGGTGACCAAGTGTGAACAAGTCACTTCCCCACTGTTGTAGTCAGTGGGAAGAAGTGGGTGCCTTCAGAGTTACTAATCTCAGTTAACAGTGGACATCTAAGAGAGACCAGGTGGGTTGTCTTCTAGAGCTACCAGTTTCTCACTTCTCACCTTAAAAAGATTTTGGTATATCTGGTTCAGACTTTAGTATCCCAAGTTGAGAGAGATGAATTCCATTATCAATGTGGAAATTAAATGTTTTATGTACTTGTGCAGCTTTTTTCCTTTATCTGAGAAGATTCTGTCTCCCAGAAGCCATAGCACACTTGTCATCTTCTCTGGATTCTGTCACTCCCTATAGGGATTATATTAATATTACAATTTTGATTATTAATTGTTTCCCGTAGGAACAGAGCCCCTCCCAGATGGAACCTGACATAGCTCATTTTGTTTATTGGTGAGGGCTGTAGACACTGGAATGTTCATGACACTGGAACAGGCTGCCCAGAAAGGTTGTGGAGTCTCCTTCTCTGGAGATGTTCAAAACCCACCTGGACACTTTCCTGTGCAACCTGGTGTTGGGAACCTGCTCTGGCAGGGGGGTTGGACTGGATGATCTCCTGAGGCCCCTTCCAACCCCACCATTCTGTGATTCTGTGGTACCATAACCAGCTGGCAACTTGAGATGGTGTAGTAGTGTCCTTCATGGGGACCTTATCCTTTATATCTTACCACAAGGTAAACCTCTACATGATTTTGCTCTCTTGTCAGTTTTGTCAGCAGAAACTGAGTACATCTGTGGCTGGAGCACAGCTGGTTGCAAGGAAACATCCATCGTGTGGAGCTGAGACTGAAGATAAAGCTGTGGTTACCCAGAGTTCAACTACAGCTTTGAATGTAGGTTGCAACTTCAGTGAAGAGTAAATAGCCTTTACTTTTGCAGTAGGTTCCTTACATATGTATGACTAACTACTGCAAACAAAGATGTTGGAAGCCATGAGGACAGGGTATGTTTTGGCAGCATCACTCTCTTTCTGCTCTGAGTGTGGAGTACTTGTTAGTGGATGTGATTCTAATTCTGACTTTGCTTCCAGTGCTGGTTAGTGAGTCTGCTGTCTGGTTAGTGAGTCAGCAAACTTGTAGCTTCCCCATGCTCTTGTCTGGATTAATATTTACTGAGCCAGGGGACAGAGGCTACTGCAGGCAACATGCACCGTGCCTACACAGGGAGGATGGTGGGAAGCAATCTGGATGAGGTTCAGAGACCTCTGACCCCTGGGACACTTGTCCAGAGATGAGGAATCACTCCTGAGACACACCTTATTCCATTATTATCTTTTACAATCAAACCTATGCAGGAGAATGGCTACTTCTGTCTTGAGAGCTTTGGTTAGTGTCTTCACAGTGTTTGCCTTAACTAGGAACAGATGTGGAGGTTGTGAGCCTGCAGCCTGGGTTATCATTTACACCGTGTAGTTACACGCTGTGTAATTTACACTGCTCTAATTCATACTGCCTGTTTCCTTGGCAAACTGGGGCTCCCTGAGTGAAAATAATTGGATATGTAGATTAATTATGTGGGGCATTGGACTGGGTTTTGTTAATTCAGGACTGCTGAGCTAGCACGCTCGGCAGTGGCTGGTGCGGATCTGGGGCTCACTGGATCTGGTCAGGGAAATCACGAGGCAGATTTCCAAGTATCACAGCTCCCACTCCCTGCCGGTAAAAAACTTTTAACATGTTTCAGTCTGAAAGCGCAGAACTTGAGGCAAGCAACAAGGTATGAAGATCTATTTTAAAGGTACCTGGAAATTAGTTTACTGTTGAATTTTGGGGGGAAAACCCTATTTTCCCACTGTGGTGCTTTGCATAAACATGAGGTGAGGAAGATGGCACAGGACCACAGACTTCATGTTAACTTGCAGTCTGTGGAGTAACTATCATGCCATCCTGGTAAATTTGGACATCACATTCCACTTGTGGATGGATTTTTGTCTGATGTAGCTCGGGAGAGAAGGACAGAGCTTGCTTCTCTCACTTCCACTCCATATTACTTTATTCTTTTCTTCAGCACACTTAGAGTGGAGGTAAAGAGTACATAGGAAGGATCAGAGGACCTATATGGGTAGCATCTCATACAGAAATGCAATCAGCTTGTCATAGTAGGAACAGAAATAGATGGCCAAAGCTCTTCCTTGTGTAGCCAGAGAAGCTGATGCTTTTCTAGCTGCAGTCTTTGATGGGAGTCACAGGTACCAAGCACACAGATGTTTAAAACAGGTTTGTATTTGCTTTGCTTCTCTCGTAACTGCTGTACGAAGCAGAGGTTGCTAGGGTAGATATTTGAAAAGTGCTTTTTGGATTTGAATATGGCTTCTAAGTTATGGTGTTAAAACAATGGCTGATTTTCCCTTGGGGAAAAAAACTGCAGCAACTTCTAGATTGAATCACGTTCTGCCGTTAGTGTTGAAATTGTCTGAAAGAAACATCTCAAATTGCTTGACATTGTCTCGTGCATTTCATCCTTGCCATTGTTAAGGTTCGTTAATGATTCCATTATAAGCTCCTAGTTGCAGAAATGGTTTTCTAAAAACAATCTCTGTGTTATGTTATTATGTTGTTTATATTGTATAAATGCTCAAGGACTAGACATGTATTAATAGATAGCCTTGAGATTGTGGAACCAGCAATTACTTGACTGGTGATTACTCTATCACAAAGTCTGCTGACTCTCAGCACTTTGGAGAGGAGAATAAAATTCCTTCTGCAAATTGGGAAGATAATTTTCTTTGGAATAGTGCTTGTTACACAGTGCTGGAAATCCTCTGCATGCAGATAAGCTGTAAGCGATGCAGCGTGATGCTTCGGAAAAGCCTGTCATGGTGGAGAGCCTCACCAGTCACAGGGGATAGAATGAAGATCCTAAAGGAGAGCTCCAAGCTTTCCAGGAGAGGATGTGCTGTGTGGAAAACCAGGGAGCTGTAACCATTTCTCTTTCCTGTACTTCTTCCACAGTGTGTCCCAAGTACTCAACACTGGGGCAGGATGTCCTTGGGAGAGGGGGTGATGAGGTAGTTTCTCCTTCACTTCCTACCCCTCTGGATACAGTGGAGTCACAATCTGCCTCATCCATAAGGAAGCCATAGGTCAATTCTCCACATGTGAGGGCTCTTCTATGGCTGCATCTGAAGCATGTTCCAGGCTCATCCTGGGCTGCATCAAGAGAAGCGTGGCCAGCAGGATAAGGGACGTGACTCTGCTCCGCTCTGGTGGGACCCCACCTGCAGTACTGTGTCCAGTTCTGGGGCCTCCAACATCAGAAAGATGGGGACCTACTGGAGCCAGTCCAGAGGAGGCCACGAGAATGATCCAAGAGATAGAGCACCTCTGCTGTGAGGACAGGCTGAGAGAGTTGGGGCTGTTCAGCCTGGAGAAGAGAAGGCTCCAGGAAGATCTTCTAGCGGCCTCCCAGTACCTGAAGGAGCTCCAGGAAGGATGGGGAGGGACTTTGGACGAAGGCAAGGAGTGATAGGATGAGGGGTAATGGCTTTAAAGTTGAAAATGGTAGATAGATATTAGGAAGAAATTCTTTCCTGGGAGGCTGGTGAGACACTGGCCCAAGTTGCCCAGAGAAGCCGTGGCTGCTCCTCCCTGGAAGCATTCAAGGCCAGGTTGGATGAGGCTTTGAGCAACCTGGTCTAGTGGAAGGTGTCCCTGCTGCTGGCAGGGGGGTTGGAACTGGATGAGCTTTAAGGTCCCTTTCAACCCAAACCATTCTGTGAAGGATGATCCATCTGGGACTGCTTTTGTCCCTCAGCTTCTCTATATGTCCTGGCTCCTTATGGATGAGTGAAGGGAAGGGTCCTTGCACAGATACCCCAAGCATAGCATTTGTTACTGTGAAAACATGTGAGATCCCATCAAGCTGCTGTAGGAAGCCCAGCACGTGACAATCTAGGTTGGTGATTCTTGATCCTTTTCAGATCACTTGATGGCCATCCTTACAACCAGTAACTTCTCTCTGTTTGGTGGTATAGTAGGGGACGAGGAGTATGGAAGACCAAACCCCAGGCCAGGAATCCCCTCTTTCAGTTGCTATCAAGCCACAAAGACTATAGATGAAAGAATTCTTGTGGCCCTTCAAAATTCAGTGGCTTTGCTAGCAGATTCTGGTAGAGCTAAGCTACCTCTCTGTTCTTCTCCTTTGTATTTCCTATAGTTCCTATAGCAAATACCTTGAATTGATACTGAATTGATAAAGCTTTCTACCTATGAATTCTTGGATAAACCTTGATAGCTCTCTTGGTGAAGAGCTCTGAAGCCAGTGCTCTTAAGAGGTGTTGGTAACCACCTCCTGGCAGAGAATGCTCTCAGCACAGTGCTGGGTTACACAAGTGGATGGGTTTTTCTAAGAGTTACAGAAATTTTGTGGGCTGCCACTGGTTTGCTCAGTGGAACTTTCTCATTGCTCCAAGTGAACAACTTCCAATAATAAAAATAATAATAAAAAGGCAGTAGAAGAGGGAGAAGAAGTCAGGGAAAGAGGGACAAAAATGTCCTAGCTGCCTCAAGGGAAGTGAGGAACAAATGTAGACCAGCCATGGGCTATATATATCTCCTGGTTGTGACAGGTTTTATAGGGCATTAGAAGAGAAGACACTCCTGCAATACCACTGCTTCATTATGAGATACAGAGCTGGATGTTACCGGCTCTTTTGCCCAAGGCACTCCTGATTTAGCAGCTCTATAAGACTTACATTATTCAAAGTTTATTTAAAACAATTACTGTAATCATCCCTATATTGTCACAGCGTAAGGAAGCAGAAAATTGCGTTGCATAATTCCCTTGCAGTTGTCTGAGAACTCTCCCGCCTGCTTGGCTGACGGCGCGCAGATATTTGATGTGAAGCCCTGGCTTTCATGCAAAGGAGCTGCCGCGCTTTCAAGTTTACAAAGCGCGATGGCTAATATATTTGTATTTTATCTTCTGTGCTTAACAATTGAATGAAAGAAAAGTGTTAGCAGAGGTCAAGCATTGTTTGAATGTGTTGCAAATGGTTTCCCAGGGAAACAGCAAATCAGTACTCATAGCCTACTGCAGCATCTCCAGAACAACATCTAGCCACCAGCCGTAGCCGAGTGTTTACTATAGTACTCGGGACCAACAGCGATGCAGAGTAAAGATGAAGTGAACGTGTGAGTAGGAAAGCAATTTGAAAAGATGAAGAAACATTCGGCAAGAGTGGCACCATCACCATCTTACAATGTTTCTGAATTAAATTCGCCTGTGCCAGACGGTAAATGCTTTTTTTTTCCTGTATATCTAACCCTAGGCAGGAATTTACTTTGCATGCTCCTTCTGCTCTGTTCCGTGCAAACTAATGTGAATGTGTGTGTCTGTGTGTGTGTATTTTTAAAGTAGCTAATGCTTGGATAGCATTTTAGCACTTTAATATCATTAGGGATAAGTGCAGTTGAATTTCTCTTGCTTGTGTTCAGCTGCTGTGTGAATGATTTCTGGTGAAGAAACTAATGTTGAAATGCGAACAGCTGATAAAGTTGTACTTCAGTTCTGGTTTTTAAAATGATGTGAGATCAGGTCCATATAATTTTAATTGAATTTTCTGTAATGCTTTAATGTTGTGCTTTACTATCTATTTTTTAAAAATCTATCTTTTTTGCTTTAAAGACAGAGTCACCAACTTTTTTGTGCTTGCTTTCCCTCGGCTTGAGATAGCAATCGTTCCCTTAAACTGCTTCCCCTCACCCTTTATTTCCAGAAGTGTCAACTCTAAAGCAATTCCTTATATAAAACCCACAAGATAGAGATTGTGAGGTCTATTGTATGCTCTTGCTCAAACATAACAGCCTCATTCCTTTAAAAGTGCAACTTCACATCATGCTTTTGTGTCAACTAGAAACGTGGTGGTGGTGTCCGGCAAGAGATATAACTGCACTAATAGCTGGGATGCAGATGTAAAGCTCGGCAGGCTGAAGATATCCAGCAGGTGTATGTGTGGTACGAATCCCAGGTGGAAAGGCAAGCTTTCTAAAAATATTCCTAATGTTTGGGTTCAAGGTTTTTTTGGAAGCGTCCATAGAAATCTCAGGATTTAACTGCACTGTTGCAAGTTTATTATATGCAGTGTCAGGTGTTTTAAAGAGCTGTGTGGTGCTTTCTGAAGGTGCTCTGGTGTTCTGCCCGGAGTGAACTCGTGTCCCACCAGGTGTGGTGTGTTGTTAAGAACACTCCAGCCCTAAAATGGCCAGGCGTGTGCTGTCTCTGGTTTGAGCTCCGTTATGCCGACCAGCGATGAAAATGCGATTCCTTTTTGTGAGTTAAATTCAGCGCTACCTGCAGGATAAAAACAAAGCAAGAGACACGGTCCAGTGCTTGTCAGCAGAGCGTGACTTCGAGTTCTTCAGTCTGCCTGGGTTGGTCTGGCTTAAATTACAAACGGGGTTGGGTTTTGATAGAGCAGACAATAGTTGGTGTCATTTTTCTTGGAAGTATGTGTGATACTGAGGATTCTGCAGGCTTGGTAGTTACCTGGTGTTTCTTTCTTGAGGGAAAGAATACCTTAAAGAAAGTTGAAGGAGCTGGTGGACCTGACTGCTTATGTCAGTCCATTGCTGTGGCACAGCAGCAGATTTTAAGATGTTTGAAATTGTAATTCGTACATTCACCTACTTTTAAAGGAGCAGTGTTACGGCTGCATGAGCTGGCTTGCTGCGCTGGTTAACGGGGTGATTTGCTGCTCTTTATTCCCTGAGAACTCCTAGCACAGACTGGGCTTGTGTCATGCCAGGCAGTGAATGCAAAGGATTAAAGAGTGTCCCTACCCCATAGGGTCTGAGACAACTCACAAGCTGTGATTGCCTCCAACTTAACCAGTCCGACTGCTGTCAGGCAGCCCTCTTCAGTAATGGTTTTAGACTAAAAGAGGGGAGATGTAGACTAGATATAAAGAAGAATTTTTTTATGCTGAGGGTGGTGAAACCCTGGCCCAGGTTGCCCAGAGAGGTGGTAGATGCCCCATCTCTGGAAACATTCAAGGTCAGGTTGGATGGGGCTCTGAGCAACCTGATCTGGTTGAAAATGTCCCTGCTCACTGCAGGGGGGTTGGACTGGATGACCTTGAAAGGTCCCTTCCAACTCAGACTGTTTGATGATTCTAAGATGTCCCTGCTCATGGCAGGAGAGTTGAACTAGATGATCTTTAGAGGTCCCTTCCAACTCAAACCATTCTATGATTCTCCCCATGCTGGGCTGCAGCAGCAGTGTCAAATATTGCACTACCTGTTTCCTCAGGGAGGGAAAAGCCAGTTGTTTTAGGAAGAAGGGGCAATAGACTGGAAGTGACTACATGACAACACTTGTCATATCTGACAGGCTGAAATCTTGCTACAGATGAAGCTGGCCAAGCTGAACTAACACTGGACCAACACATTAAATGTGAGTGTGTGCAGCGAGTTTTACAGATCAGCAAAGATTTTAGCAGGGATTCCCAAGGAATCCTAATGGGGCAGGGCAGCCAGCTCCCCAAGAGGACTGTGCCTGTCCCCCCCTTTCCTTCCCAGGCATGAGGAGAGCATGTGGAAGAGGTGCTGCATCAGCATGGGCTCTGGGCCTGTGTCCTGGGAGGAGAACAGGTAGCAGTGTGCTCTATGTTGGCAGTTTTCAAGCAGTTGAGGTTTGTGGCTTCCTAGATATCTTCAGGTAGAACCACAGAAGCTGCTGAGTCCTGGATAACGGCATGAAATCCAGGCAAGAATCCTTCAGTAGTAAAGAGGCACCCAGACGTGTGCAGATCACTGGCCAGAAAACGCTGCTCATGTGGAAAGAAATGGAGCAGAGGTAGCTGCCGAGGAGGGCTGGCACGTGGGCTGAGCGGTTCTGGAGGATGTGAGGTGTGTATTGAGCTGAAACTACAGCCACCAAATACTTCTGAGAGTGTGTCTTCATCTCGATCCGGCCAGCCCTCACTCCCCAGCACAGCACGAGCTACAGCGAGAGGACTGTATGTGCACGAGTGCCTGAGCCGGGTGGGTTGTAGCAACACTGCGTGGAGGAGACTTATCTCAAATGTGCCATCATGGAAAGGCAGGAGTGAGACCTGATGGAGCTGTTGCCCCAAGGACAATGGAGAAAACAGTTGGGAGTATCGCCAGGGGTTACAAAATGCAACATAATAGTAATAAATACTCACTTTTAACCCAGTTACTTACCTGTAAAATGTTACTTTAACCCACCTTTCCTCAAATGTGCTTGGTGAGGGTCTAAGTCAGGCAAGGGAACAGAAGCCTGTGCGTAATGCACGTACCACAGTGCTGCCATGGACCGAGCCTGAGACACTCAGATTTGGACTCATCCAGACACATCTAAATGTAAGCCTCTGTAAGTACTAAGGAAGTTGTCTGAGCTTCCTGGAGTCAGCAGGAGAGCTGGACACCTCTGAGAGGTGATTCATCTCCTAAGATTGGTATCTAAGGGAGCTGGAATGAATCACTCTCTGGAGATACCCATCAAACAGGAGAAGTAATTGTATAGGAGATAAATACAAGCAATTTGATATTGAGTTGTGTGTCAGTGTGCTAACTGCTTTTACACTTGGATCTTAGGAGACCCATCAACCAGCCTGGATTTATTGCAGTGTTTCTTGAAAGTAGAAGCTTTATCATAATTAATTAATAATGAGATGCATATGAATGATTTCTGGAGTGCCCTGGGTGTAAACTCCTTTTAAAACAAGGTTATGTCAAAGCAGCCTCATGGCTTTCATAGAAGCTACTCTTACTTTACTGCAGTGAAAGTAAAATGAGTGTTTAACTGACGAAGTCTTTTTCTTTTTGCAAATATCACTAAATTTTATCAATGACAAGATTAATTTTCAAAGGATTTTTTTAATAGAGATTCCTAACCTTTTATTTTGGAATAAAGTGTATAAATTGTGAAACTATTGGAGGCACATGTGGTGTAATTTATTACAAAGTTTATAACAGAAGTTTTCTTTAATGGGATAGTGAGCAACTTTGAATCAAATTATTTGTGTCTATTTGTTGCTCAGTCAGTGCTGAAAGGATGAAAAGCTGGTCTGTTCCCAGGCCAATGAATCCTGAGATTGGCTTGAGTTGGTGTTGGGACAAGCACTTCTGGGGGAAAGAAAGTCACCTAAATCTGTTGCAGTGAAGGATGTCCCTTTGGTTGTGTGATCAGTGGACTCAGAAGTTGTTGTTGGGGTAATCTCATAGGGATGGTTTCTGTAAGCAAAAGCTTAAAGTCCTTGCTCTGGAGCTGCAATAAGGGGACAATGTCCCTTTGGGGTTGTTCCTTCAGATAGGGGTATGTGGGCTTCACTTGAATGAAAACATCTGGTGGTCCAGCTCCCTCCTCCTCACAGAGTAGTCTGGTGTGGAAGTGCCATCGTTGTCCTCCTTGGAGGATGAGCCAAAGTTCACTAAAGTCATAGAATCATTAAGTTTGGAAAAGGCCTCTAAGATCAAGTCCAACTGTTGGTCCAATCAGTTGGTCCTCCCAGGAACTGCAGCAGGGATTAGATCAATCCCCATAATCTGGAGTTGTTTGCTGGCACGAGCTTAGTTTGGCTGGCCACTGGAGTGCAGATGTACTTCTGGATGCCTCTGCACTGCCCTCTTCTTCTTCTGCAGCACTTTCAGAGGAAGAAAGTTGCTCTTGAGGACATTTATGGTGTGGAGAGGTCTGACAGTCTTTCACATGACTTCTTTGCAAGTTGAGTCGCTTGGAGGGAGACTATTTGTGTGCCCGGTCCTGTCCTTGCTAGGCTTTGTTCTGGATACAGGGTCCAGGTGGGTAAGGAAGGAGCAAAAAGCAGAGGCTCTTTGCACGGGAAATGTTTTGTGCTGAAGGAAGAGATGTTCATGCTATTACTGGAGGTCAGTGCTTTCTCATTCCAGAGTTGTCAGAGCTAAGTATGAGATTTTGATGCAGTTGTTTTTCAAGGCAAATGAGGTTGCTAGCAACATTTTCCACCAGCGGAATTCAGTCCAAAATATCCCACTGCAGATGGATGTTTAAGATCTTTTTTTTTTTTTGTAGATCAATGTAGATCGTTTTGTATAGAAGTTGTAGAAGTTTTGATATCAACATATAAAAATCATTTTTAATTTGCAGCACTTTCTTCTATGTTCCTTCAAACTCTAGATACGATAACTTTAAAATGTATGGAGCCAGTATGTTTCAAAATACACTATTTCTCTCTCTAGCTGACAGTTCCAACACAGATGCTCTCAAACTTTTTTCCCAAGGTTTGTTTTGACAGCCCCACACTGGTGTTGGTGTATTTTTGGTGTCAAATCAATGGAATTCCTTGTCAGTGCTTAAACAGAGCCAGTGATATTTGTTTGAGTTATGTTGAAATGAGAATAGGGGAACAATGTCTTCTTGGCTTAAGGTGAGTAAGGAGGTAAAAAAGCCAAGGAAAAAATATTTCCATGCTTTTAAGAATACTTTCAATAAAATGTAGATGGATGAACAAGTGGAACAAAGTTTTGAACAGAGATTCAGGTTTTTTTAAATAATTGTCTTTCTGTATTTTGAGAAAGGGTCTCAATCCAGAGCAGTACAAAGAGGAACCATTTTCTTCAGTACGAAACAAACTGAGATGTCCTCCAGAGACAGCTGGCCATTACGCTCATGCATCAGGGCTCCCAAAAAGGTTTGCAGGTTGCTTACAGCCAGCAAAGCTTTTATGTGCTTCCTGCAAAGGTTTGTTGGTTTTTTTTCTTTTTAATGGTTGCAGCTGTTGAACCTAATGGATGTTGCAGCCTGGATTCATTTTGTGCTATAGGCCCCAGGTGGAGGTTTTAGAACACGACATTGGATGCAGACCATGCACATCATATTCCCTGGTTTGCTTTGAAAGCATCCATCTCAGAACAGGTTCTTCATAAGAAAAACGTGTAGCTGATGCACAGAAAGATGGATGCACAGACTTGCAAGTGCCTTTATCAGGTTTGCACGCAGAAGCCAAAGCATCAAGGATATAGCAATTAATATGGGAACCCCAGTCTAATTGATCAGCAGCCAGCTGGGGAGATCAGGGAAGATGAGAGGTGTAAATCAACCACTGCACGAGTAGATGCCTTTGTGCAACTTACTTAGCAACTGTTTCCCATGGTCCTTATCTGCAAAAGGTGAATAATCATATATATATATATATATTTATATATATGTGTATATATATATATCTCCTAGAATCATAGAATCGTTTGGGTTGAAAGCGACCTTAAAGCTCATCCAGTTCCAACCCCCCTGCCATCAGCAGGGACACTTTCCACTAGACCAGGTTGCTCAAAGCCTCATCCAACCTGGCCTTGAACACTTCCAGGGAGGAGCATCCACAGCTTCCCTGGGCAACCTGGGCCAGGGTCTCAACACCTTCACAGGAAAGAATTTCTTCCTCAGATCTCATCTCCATCTCCCCTCTTCCAGTTTAAAGCCATTATCCCTCGTCCTATCACCATATGATCTCGGTGTACTGAGCATAAGTGGAAGCTCCTTGACTCTCTGATGTATGTGTGTTAAATCTCAGTATTATTAGTAGTATTACTACTTCTAACAATAATGCATTTGCATGTACTTTGTGTACAGATCTCACTGTCTTTCCGTTCCAAGCACAGCCAGTATGTACAAGTGCTGCCCCTTGTCTTGAGGCCTTTCACAGACCTTGACATTTATATGAACGGCTGTCACTGATGATCTGATTGCAGATTTCCTCAGGTCATATCAGGCACTGGGAAAGTAGCACCATGTAGCTTCCATAGTGGCAGTGCAGTCCAAAACCATCTTCTGTGCAGCAATCAAAGAAGCTGGGAGCAAATACATGCTGCAGGTGCCAGGACAAATTGGAATCCCAGGTTGTTCTCACAACTGATGTGAGCAATGTGCAGATAGTCCTGCCCAATTCCAGTTGTTTTAATTTAATTCTGAATGCCTCAAGTTACCAGATTTCACAGTGTTAGATGCAGATGTGCTCACTCCTTCCCATTAGCTCTTTACATTTATTTTCCCTCAAAACTGACTTATGGTATTGCAGTTGGCAGAGTTGGGCGCATCTTTTCTCGTTGATTTAATGGTGCATCCTCAGTCTATCCAGTTATTGTCAGGTTTTCTTGCTGGTTATATATTGGTTTAGATTGTTGTGCTTCTTTTCCAGATCTTAGCTATAAGTGGAATCAAGGTGCATGGCTTTATTGCTGAGCTGTCTGGATCTTAAATCAGGAGAAGTTAGCTGGGTCCCAGCATCATTGCCATCACAAAGCCAAGGAGATGCAGGGATGGAAGGTGACTTCAGGAAGTTACTTGTGTCATCCCTCCTCTAAGGCAGAGTCAGATATACCTTAACCATCCCAGACAGGTATCTCTGTCATTTGTCTCTGCTGTGAGACCATTTTTCAGGTGCTTAATGGCCACTATGGTCAGAGCTTTCCTTCTCCCTATGTGGGATGTGAGGTTGGTCTTTCCCCAGATGTTGGATGGTGTAAGAGGGAGAGACCGTGGCCCTGCCACCACAGTGTCTGTTCCTATCTGGAGTGCAGGGTGTTGGTGGTGGTCAGAGGACTGGGAGGTGGGAAGCTGCGTGGGTGAGATTTGGTACCTGAGCGTGAGACATGGCTGGTGTGTATGGGGGGTGGATTTTGTTGACTATCTAACTTGGATTTCCTCCCTTGGCAATTAGGCTGAAACTACTAATCTGGAAGGGTAATGAGGTGCAAGGATGTAGAGTGACACATCCCTTAATCAGGCACAAAGTTAGTTATAGGATGTGAAATTTGAGTTATTTACTCCCTCTACTGCCTCTTTGTTCTCTTACAGCAAGGACAGGAGGGCACGTGGAAGTTGTTGAGATTTCTAATTGTGAGTGAAGTTGCTTTCTGCTGGTGTGGAGTGAAGGGCTGGGTACAGACACTGAAGGGATAATTGGCAGAAATTACTGATGGATGTCACTGTTAAACTACAACAAAAATACCTGTTTTTTTCCTTTCTGCTCTTGACAATAGTTAATCATAGCACAAGAGAAATGTTGTACACCATCACTGAGTCATTTGTTTTTCATTAAAATCTGAAAATCTTGTTTTCCCCTAAGACAAAAAAAAAATTGTTGTAACCTTCTTATCCCCTTCAAACAGAAAAACTTCCAAAACAAGCAAATAGTAAATGAGCAGGGCACTACTCTGAATGGATGTATGTGCATAACTCGAGTACGCAGAGACCGTTGCAGTGTCTCGGAAGGTTGTGTTTAAGTGGAGAACATTGTCTCCAAAAGTCTTGAGACATGGTGAAATGATTTTTCTTCACTGAACAAGAGATGCTTATTCCTCAAACCTGCATAGCACACTGTCTGCAGACACCCTCTCTATTGTTTGTTTGCCTGGTAAATGTGATTATGGCTTCATAATTACATTTACCAAGCTCAGAACTGCTGGTTCTGAACTCATTAAAAGTTGTGGAGAGTTTTCCCTTGAATTTTAACTTCCCAGGTGTTACCTTCAGGTGCTTTAGTATATGCCCAGAACAGCTTTGGTGATTGTACTGAGTTGCTGTGGCTTTACACCAGCATAAGGAAGGGCAGGATTTGATTTTACAGGCAGTCCCTTTGGCTGAAATAAAACAAGCTGTGGATAACTTGCCGTTGGATTGATAGCATTGGATGGCCCTTCCCCTAGTTGAGTGCTAACAGTGGCAAGCAATCCAATTAAAGCCATGGCTAATCCAACCTAATGAGGTTTTATTGTTGGAAAATGGACAGAATAAGCTCTCTTCACCTTTACCAATAGCAGTGCAACTCAATCCCCTTTCCTACAGGGCCATGTGCATCTGATAGCTCCCTGACGACAAAATTCACATCATCTTCCCTTCACTGCACGGCATTAGGACCAGAATGTCATTGTGAAAGCCTCCAGCCCTCACAGTCATGAACTGACTGTTATCAATGTGAGTGTGTGTACAGGCAGCTGGGAACAATAGGCTTGAGATGTGTGAGTGAGTCCCTCGTCCCCGCGGGAGCTCACTCCAGCAGGTAGCAGTGTAAAGGAAACGTTGTCAATTCTTTCACCGGGTCCCAATTTAGCAGGAACATTCAATTGACGTAATTTCCACATAACACCAGACAGGCTTCTACCTCCACCCATCTGTCAAAACCCAGCAATTGTTTCTGTGGCAGTGGTGTGAAGACATCATTTTGTCAATACAAAAGCAATGACATATTAAGAGCTGAGGTTTTGAGGACGTGGTAAAATAAGTGTATTTCAATACTGAGTGAGTAAAAGGAAGATTGTAGATGCTTTGACTGACTTTTTGGAAAAGCTGGTCTCTCTCTTGACTATAGTGGTAGCCACAGATGACCACTTCTCTGCAGGGCTTTGGGAACGTAATACAAAGAAACTGTCCAGCTCATTAACATCTCCTATTTAATCACCAGTTTTGTTGTGTTATCAAAAACAGAGGATGCATTTTGGCACATACCAGCAAGCCAGATATTGCTGTCTCTGAATAAGCAAACGTTTTGTGTTGGTAATCTAATGTTGTGAATCCACTGGTGGCTATCAGAAGGGAATTCAGTTACCTGTTTGAGAGGTTCTATATTTTCATTTGGGCAGTTGGTAAAAAAAAAAAAAAAAAAAAAAAAAAAAAGAAAAAAAAAAGAAAAAAAAAGAAAAAAAAAAAGAAAAGAAAATTCAATTCTGTAATGACTTTGCCAAAAAATTGCTTCCAAAGCTACATTTTAATGTTGCATTGATTATTTCACTGGCAATCCACTTGATCCATTTTTAGTAACAACTTTGAGACCAGAAGAGTTGTCCCCAATAAAATTGCATGTGTTGTTTTTGGTTTTTTTGCTATTCCAAGTAGTACTGTAGTATTGCTAAAAATGTCATATACATATTAAAATAATCTGAAAATAAATGGGTTTTAACCTCAAAGCATAATCCCTTCTTTCCAAGCCCCCTGCAGAAGACCAGAGTGATTTTTCTAGCTGAGGTGAGGACATTCTCACTGTGTGAGCTGCGTATGGAAATCTGTGTATGAATGTAAAACCACCAGTCGTGTATCGCATCTTTCAGAGGGTCAAGGGGCAAAGGATCTGCACATAGTTTACAGATGGATGCTGAAAGTGGCTGTCAGGACAAGGCGTGTGCTGCTGGTTCTTGGTTTGAATCGGCACGGCAGCAGCAGCCCATGGTGGTCACCTCCTCCCGCAGCTGGGATTTGTAATGATATTCAGGAACATGAAAAGGCATGGACTTCAGTGACATTAATCATGTGCTTTAGATTAGTCACATGCATAATTACCTTGCTAAATTGAAATGCACTGGTATAAGTTTATAAAAATTAATGCAAGACAAGGACAGACTTTGTTAGAAGCATGTGAAAAGCCACTGGTTTCCCTCACTGGTTTCCCTTTGATCTCCATGTGCAGAGAAATGACTTTACTTCTTATGCTATAAAGCATCTGCATTTGCAGAGCAAGGAAAAATATTTGTTGAAATGGAATAATAAACTAAAAATAATCTTAAAAAAAAAAAGGAAAAGAGCAGAGGTTTGTTTTTATCTGATAATGAAAAGTCATCTCCAGATGGATTTGACTCATTTACATGTGCTTGTTACAATCATATGTGGTCCTTTCCATTTCTCCCTTCCCTCCTTTGTCAATCCCATAAGCTGAATGTTGCTTTGACACTTGATTATAACCCCCATGTAATGAAGGAACATTTCTAGCAGCAAGATCTGTCAATCTGGTGAGTTTTTTCCTATTTATTAGTTTTTTCCCAGTTTCTTCCAGTAGCATTCATACAAAATGATGCCCAAAATATAGGTTCATTCTCATCCTATGATACATCTCTGCTAAAGCCACAAGCTATCTTCATGTTCAGCATTGGCTGTGTCAGTCTGCAGAAACTGGATGAAGCTTCTGTTCACATTGGGTTACAGATATCTGTGCCACCTCTTACATCGAGTAGTCAGGTTAAAAGAAGGTTGGGTAAAGTAATCAGGTAAAAAGTCCCACCTAGTTTAAACCTCTGTGCTCAGGATGGTTGTCCAAAGTCAGGTTGGACAGGGCTCTGAGCAGTCTGATCCAGTGGAAGGTGTCCCTGCTCATTGCATGATGGTTGGACTAGGTGACCTTTAAGTGTCCCTTCCAACCCAAACTGTTCTATGATTCTGTTGTTCCCTGTATAGTCACAAGGAGATGCAGATAGTCCCAGGGCACTATTTTTCTTATCCTAAGGCTGACATCTAAAATAAGTCCAATGAATCCAAGCCAAGCAGTGTCACCTCTGCTTTGCTCTGGATGAGGTGTATTATAGTACCTTTTTAGTGCAGTTGCTTCTCTATTTGCATGTGGCAAGTTGTGTCAGCACCCTGCTATTGTCCTCGTTGGAGAGGACATGGTCTCACTGTCTAAAACCATAAGGTCTCCACAAATGTGTGGGATTTATGAAGGTATATGGAAGTTTAGTGGAAAGTGCTGCTCTTGATCCCTCTAAATTTGGAGGGTCTTGGTCTTAGTGGATCCCTGCTTGATAGCTGATAATTGCTGTGTGAGTTACCTGAGTTCTGCCTTCCCTTCCTCTCTTGTGGGATAACTTTGCTCAAGTGCGAGGTTTCATTGCTGTACTGTGTACATAGTGATTTGTTGTCCTTGCTGCTAGTACCAGGTTGGAGAAGTTAGCCCAGCATAGATCTATTCACCTTCCCTTTCAAAGTATATCCTTAAAATATGCTCAGATTCAGTAGCATTTCCAGCTGTAACAATGAAATGTTGACAAATTGCTGTGCTGTCTGATTGCTTTCAAGTATAAGGGAAGAAGATTTCAGTAAATCAAGCAGTGACTTTCGATTAAATGCAATCTCTTGAGTTGCAGTTTTGGTCTCAACTGCTGAGTTTCTCTATGTACAGGAAAAGATTGATGCTGCTTTGTTGTACCAGATATAAATAACTGAGAACTCTTTTTGCATGGAAGGAAAAATAGGTTTCCTTGAAATTTTGGTTGCAGATCATCTGCTGGACGGCTGTTGAGTGTAATGTGAATCTTGATCTTGTTCTAAATTGTATCTGAATTGAGATGTAACATGTCTTTCATCTTAATGAAATATCTTTAAATGGTGCATATCAAAGTGAGTAGTGATTTGGGTCGAGGCACCTTGGTGGCTGCTTTTCTGAGGACAGGTAGTCAGCTTTCTGAAAAGAAAACTTCCTTAAGTTGGGGACCTCAAAAATCATAAGTGCCTTTTTGAGTATTTAGCCCCAAAAGTACTGATTATCTTAATCTTGTGGAGGCTGGAACTAACTTTCAGCTGTCAAATAAAGGTGTTACGCTGCTTTTGGTGAGGTGAATGGCCAAGGGCCGCCATTTGTAATGTACTTTTCAACCTCAGAATGACTTGCAAGGTGTTTACAAAGTCTTGTGAAGTAGATAATTTTATCCTTGTTTGGTAAGTGGGAGAAGTAACGCTTGGAGTTATGAAACAAGTGGTAAAAGTCACGGGGGGGAGTTGTGTGGCTGTTAGATTGTTATTTTCTCCATTAAAAAGTAAATATATGAAAGTAAATGGCTTTTTAAAGATCTGAAAACATCCAGTAGGATCTATAAAGCTCTGTAGAGAGTAATCCTCACCAGAAAATGAGGAGAGACAATACAGTGCTTAGACATCAGATAGGTCTTAATGTTTCAAAATCAGCTTTTGTGCATCTGCTGTCACAGAGTGTGGGTTGTGTGCTGCATTGATTGAGTTTGTAGGACTATGTGGCAAGGTGTAACCTAAACTTGGGTGTCCCTCTTGTATCAGAGTTCCCTAAGTCTGGATAGAGGAGAAAGGGAAGAACATCTTTGAGAAAGATGTCTAGCTGCTGGTTCAGTCACTTGTCTCCTTGATGAGCAAAAACTAACCTTGGAGGCTCTAAATTGGCTGAGAGAGGGTTTATTCTGTATAATAACACATTCTATACCTCTCTTCCTTTGTGATCTTTGTAGTTAGACCTGGTGAGTCAAACATAGCTTCAAGTTCATTGAAGTTTATATGAACCCTAGCTTCCTCTGGCAAAAGAGCATTGACTTGATTCATGCAGTCTCTTGAATCTTGGATACAGTCTTTGCTTTGGAATATTCTTTGATGTTGTTTGGCATGGAGTTATTTGCACAAGGTATACTGGAATGGCTCATGTTGCAACAAAGAACCTTGCCCTCTGAGATGTCTGCCATATTTGTTGCACATTTAGCACCTCACAGATGGGTTTTATGTCTATTTTTGTATTCTTTTCAATGTGAAATAGGTATGATTATCATATTAAATCCTTCCAGGTCATGGTGAGGTCAGTGGCTGCTCTGGGTATATGTGTATTCCATAAATTTAGGTAAGATGGTCACCAGTTGAAGTAGCAGCTGCAAAACAAGTGGTGGGTGATCTCAAATGACCATTAACACACATTTATACTTACCAATCTGTCCTGTCATCTTGACTTTCTGACTGAGAAGAGGACTCTCTTGTGCTGCTCATGGACCTCTTACACAGACACCTTCAATAAATTCAGCAGTACATGCCAGATCACCAGGCATGTTCCACCAGATTCCAGCACCACACTCTTTTCTGTTGTTTGCTGGTTCTTAATCCAGTCCTTCAAGCTCTTCCTTGTAAAATGTGATGTTCTACTCACTGGAAAAAATTTCATCTGGTACCACTGGTATTTCTGGGACCTGGGTCTTCTCTGCTGCCTTGTGCCTCTGGACAGCCTCTGTGTGAAATGCAGCATCTTGGTGTTGTCTGCACCTAGCAGAAGAACAAAGAACAACTTCTCTGAAGATGTGGAGATTCTGATTTGGTGCATGGAAAGGCTTAAAACTGGCGTCTCCAATGGTTTAGCAGAAGCCTTCATCCAAAAGACCTGTCAGTGACCGTGGCTTCATTCCATACAAGAGTCTCAAGGATCATTCTGGAGGATGGAAAGAGGAAGCTCTCCTCTGGAAAAGCTCTCAGCACTGACCTTGGGAGGCAGTGGTTCCTCAGCCCTCCTTTCTACCCTAAGGGAGGATGGTGACCTCTCCTTTTGCTTGATTCAGTGTCAGTGCTCAGGAAGGGGCCCACGTGAGTACAAATTCCTTTGCCTCTTCAGACCCCATGGATGGAGTTGTGGGGCTAAGAATATACTGCAGCATAGGGCTCTCATTTCTTCAGGGGAAAGACTGGTTTTCATACAACACCTTTTTTTTTTTTTTCTATAAGGGGGGAGAGAGTGAAATATTTATTTACTTATTTACTTTATTCTGACCAGAGCTGAAACCTTGATTTTTGCAGTGTGCTTCCTTTCTACCGCGGAATCGTTTGTATGCATTTCACTGACAGAGTGTTTGAAAGCCTCGCTTTCCTCCAGGGAGTTTACAGCCAAACTGATGCAAACTCTTTCTTCTCAGGTGCCTCACGATCATCTGTCATCCAATGCAAGCCAGGAGGCAACTGCCCCAGCAGACACAGAGGCATGACTAGGCAGCTCTCCCCTCTATCTGTTGCTGAAGATTCTGCTGCTCCCATTCTTGAGCTGCAGAATCGAAGTCCCTCAGGAATCTGTCGGCACAGCAGAGTCGAGAGGCAGAGCAGATCAGGTAGGCACACCAGCCGCGTTCCCGGCGGCACAGCAAAGGGCCTCTTTCCTCTGTCTTTTGCAGAGTCCGAGCATGCTGACCTGGGTTTACGATGCTGCGAACAGCAAAGCCACATGAAAGTCCTTCCTGTAGCTGTGTGCAAATTTGGGTTAGGTGGGAAGGAAGCAAGGATGGGACGAAAAGGCCTGAGCCTCAGTAAGAACGTGTGATGTGTTAGATATCTGAGAAACCACGAGGCACAGAAGATCTTGAAAGGATGATTAACGTTAGCACACAAGTTAGTTTTTACAAAGTGGTTGTGTTTCTTCAGCTTCAGCCTGGCCAGAGACCAGGACCCTTAAGAGCCAGCCATATTCCTTCTCAAAGATAACGACAATCTCAGCTCATACCATGGACAGTCTGATGAAGAGGAAGAGAAGGAGCAAGAGCTGGAAGGATACCTAGGGAAGACCATCACAGTTCATCGATCAGCTGCACATCAGGTCTTGCATCAGGAATGAGTCACCTACTTTACTGCAGAAGTTTAGCTCAAATGAACTTGTAGGTATGGTGAACCCTGACTTCTTCACCATGATGTCCATCCATCACCAGCAGGGATGGGATGGGAGCAATTACAATATGCAGCCACAGGTCTTTTGAGTCTTCTGAATTGTAGTGTTGAGGAGGAGAGAAATGATAAATGACTGAAATAACTGTCCAAGTTCTTTGGAAGACTATCTTTGTAGATACTGTGAGCAAAAAGGGGAGGAAGAACAGGTTGGATCTCCCTTGCACACTGGAATTGTGGGAGATGATCCTTCCTCTTGTCTCTTCACCACCCGTGACAGCAGGAGTCAGCCATTTTCTTCTTGTGGTGGAAAATGGAGAGATCTCGTACTCCAGGAGTACTCTCTTGATTAAAACTCTCAGAAAAGTATTGGAGGTAATTGTTGCTGCAAGGAGAGGATGATACAGCATCCTGCAGTAAAGATCATATCTAAGATATCAGAAAACCAGTCTCTTTTCATTTTTGCTGATATCAGGCTGAAATAACTCTATGCATGCTGGCACTAGGGTACATCCAAAGTCAGAATCCATCTTCTCTAAGAAAGGATTTTAGGTTACTTGACAAAAGAGTAGTGCTTTGACGTCATACTCTCCTAAACATTTACTTTGCCTTTATTATTTTCCCTTTTTATCCTGATCTTCCCTTCCTCATCAGTGAAGTCTCAGTAGGACTGACCCGACAGGTAGGTAAACAAATATAGAGAATATTATTTTCTAGGACATAGTTGCCAAATAATCAAAAGAGTTCAGAAGAAAAGCTGTAGGTTTTAGTTTTCTTCATCTCACTCTTCTGAAAAACGAATGCAAAAGGCTTTTCTGTTACCATCTTGTCACAGAGACGTCAAAAGCAAGAGTTATGTTCTAGATAAAAGGACTGTGCAGGGGTTTTTCTGTTAGCTGCTTTTCAACGCAGTTTGCCATTGACCAGTGTCATTTCCATGTGTCACCTGCAGCATCATCTGCATTCTTTCCTTGTCATTTCATCCTTGTTGAGTCTTCAGGTTGTTTCTATGCTCTTGACAGGGTAAGTCCATTGGTTTATTTCAGACTGAACTATTTCAGACACCAAGGAGTTCTTCCACTTTGCTAATTGTAAAATGCTATCTACCAGCCACTTCAGCTAGTGAATTTGTTTTCTCCTCATTAGCATATCATTTGGTATCTGAACCTAAGTGCTGATTTCTAGCTTACTCCAGCCCCAGCTTTATGACTTGGAAATCCTTGAACCTGTTTGGTATGAATTATGTGCCTGCTCACCATGCATCTTTGAGTTCCAGCCCTGTAATTTGTTTTAAAAATATTTCTTATCTTGTCCTTTTGATTCTTTGGCCAAGGTTCATGTGTGTACATCTCATGGATTTTGAAAGCAACTTTCAGGTTATTATGTCACTTGGTCCAGGGATCTGTCTCAATTTCACTTAAATTAAATGTAAATATCTAGTCTAGGGAGAGATAAGTGCCTCCAGTGGGATTAAATATATGAGGATGAGAATCAGCTGCCTTCTCACCATGCCTGTCCATTATCATTAAATACAGAGGGGACCTAGACAACATGTTTAGTCTGAATACACAATTATTTGCTAACTACACTACATGGGATGAATCCTGCTCATTAAGCACTTATGAAAACTGTCCATTTAATCAGGCTAAAACTTCTGTAGGTCTTTTAATCCAAAGTAGAACTTTCAACAAGTGTACATTTCTGTGCCTCTCCTTAACATTCAGACCTGGGGCTGTAAAATCCAAGTTGAATGCTAATGGTAGTGTCATGCATAGTCAGAGCAATTACATAGTTATTAGGTAATTGAAAAAATAGAAAGCATGGGTAAAAGTGCTTTCATCTTCTATCATTATATGGTTATTTAACTGTTAGCTGAAGAAGGACTAATTGCATGATGGTTTTGCTTAGCAGGAAAAACTGCAAGTGGATGTTACATAATACATTCTTTTTAAGCCATTCTAACTTGCAAATAAACTGTAATTTACCTTTTAATAGAAGATGTCAGTCATTATTAGTACCATAAAAATGCCTATTTTCTCTCAGCAGCCAAAGAGAATGATAAAATGATGCTTACCTTTTCAGAGCTGTCTGATTATACTCCACATGTTTTTAATAAACCTGTAATTTTATTTAAATTCTTGGTTCACTACTAAACAGTGGATCCACTGAATTCTGATTATTTTGGGGAATAAAATGCAGCATACAATTACAATTACAAAAAGCTCCATGTCCTGGTTAGGAAAATTTGTGATTGCAAATGTGCTCCCTGCTATGATGAATTGTTTTTCAGATGTAATGTTGGTCTAATGTAATAACTTTGGAACCTCAGTCTGATAGTTCTTTATGGCTGTAGCAGAAACAGTAATATAAAGGTAAACCTGAGTCTGAAAGGGTACCTTTTTCACATTTAAATTGAAAGTAGGACAGCATATGCTCTCACTGCAGTGGCTCTATAGCATCAACAATTCTATTGTTTCTTATATATATCACATCATGTGTTGATATGACTGATAATTGACATAAATAGCTAAGAATAGCTGCAGGTCAAGATTTTTAGAAGGAACTCCTATTTTTTTTCTATCATCAAACTGATGTGATATGGTCTAATGGGGTTAATGGCTGGAGCTCAGTGCTGCCACGTGAGCTCGTGGGGCAACAGTGTTAGTGCTCCTTGGTATCCAGCGCAGTTCAATCCATTGTTTTCACCTGGGATCTATGAAATCAAAATAGGGTTCATGGGTTGCATCTCTGGAAGGTGTGGCTGGAGAGCAGCTCACCAGTCAGTAAGATTAAATTCTCTACACTTCTGTTAGGAAATCTGCAGTGGTCTGCAGATGAGATCTGAAAAGTGCTGTACTAAAATGAGAAATTACAACTTTCCCATTCCTCCTTGTTTATGTGTAGAGGTTTATTTCTACACATGCTAAGCTTCAGTTTTGTCCAGTCTTATTTTTTTAACTTCAAAAACGTAAGTACAATAACTTGGCTGAAAAAAGCCTTTCTTCACTTGGGTATAAAACCACCAAACTGTTTCTTTTTCCCCTCCCAGCTTGCAAACAAAAAATGTGATTCTTGAGTTCAAATCTTGAATAGTAAGAACTTGTTCCTGGCTTCAGATGTACGGGCTCAGATAGCTTTTATGTTGCACACATGCACAGTAATTGACTTTACAATGCAGTTGGTTCCAAGGGATGTAGCTCTGTTCTGGAGGTTTGGCTGACAGAAGGAAAGCAGAGCTGATAAAGCAAACAGTGGCAGCAGCTTAACCGTAATGCTGTTACCTCAGGCCTCTGCATCGTGTTTGTGTTTTGTTCCTATCCCCTTTGAAATGTCAGAGATTATATTACTGAAGTATTTCTGTGAGGGATTTCAGTGTTTGTGGGGCGTAGAGGAATTACAGGGAGAAGGCAAGAATAGTTTTGAATGTGTTCATTATGTGTACAACTTTTTATATATATATATTTTTTTTTTATTTTATTTTTTTTTTCCAGGAGAAGAAGGAACACAAACACACACAGAGAGCAGCAGCCAAGAAGCTGAAGGACAGACACGATGTCAGTCTTGCACATCCACGTTTCTCAAGCTTATCTGGAGATTTCTGATCATTTTGTCCGTCTCTTCCTCCTGGGTCGGGACCACGCAGTTTGTCAAAATCACGTATGAGACCTTTGACTGTCCTTTTTTCATGACTTGGTTCTCAACAAATTGGAACATTATGGTTTTTCCCATTTATTATTCTGGGCACCTTGCAACTGCACAGGAAAAACAGTCTCCAATCAAAAAATTCAGGTAGGCTTTATCATGGCAATATCCCTTTAAACAAGCTGATTTCAGTGGACTAAGATCACTGCTCTTCTCAGTTTGACCTACGGAGTCAGAAGGCAGAATAAAGGTCATGCTGCAGAAAATCTCATTCATAAATAGCTTACAGAAGGCTAACAGATGAGTGATATATGCTTGGATAAATGGATAATTGATTGTTAGAGGGGATTTTACTGAGTTTAAAAGGTCAGTAATTTCCTTATTATCCTATATCTCTATATTTTGTTTTCTTGTCTGGATCAGGCCATTAGTCTATCTGCTGCAGTAGTAGAACAGTGGTATAAAGTGCAACCAAAACAACTCATAGTTGAGAAGAAAGGTGCTCAAAGCTGAGGAGATGGTTTCCATGCAGAAGACCATGGCTTGCTCTCTATGCTTAGCAACTATAGAAGGGTGAAAACTGCCCTATCCTCCTTCTGCGGGATCATAGCACCGAGGAAGAGCATCCTACTAGCCTTCTCTGCTCTCTTTTGTGTGGAGGAAGAATTAAAGCAGGTTTCAGACTCTTAGTTTTCCTTCCCATGTAGTTCTGAGGGGTACACTGGCATAGCTGAGTGTCTGTCATCCTGAGGAAAGGTTGTGAAGGCTTCGTCTCATCTTCTATCAGGCTGCACTTGGAAATCCCTCTTCCTCTGTGTTGTGAGAGCCAGGGGAATACATCCCTCTGACTCCAGCCTTTCCTTACACCACATGGCTGCATGTTGTAAGTGCAAAGGAGTCCATAGCACTAACTGTAAGATTGGCCTGCAGGGTGGAGATTTATAAATCCCTCTTCAGTAGCCACTGTGAAATCATAGAAATACAAGGTTAGAGGGGAAGCCAAAGAGATCATCCTGTCCAACCACCAGCACTGCAGCAGGACCAAGCTGGCTTGGCTTCACCCTAGCCAGTTCTTAAAAAAGCCATATCTAACCTGTCCTCAGGGCTTGCAAGTACCACCACGTTCTGGAACAATTAATTTCACTGTTCTTCCACTTCCATTATTCTACCAGTCTGACCATGACATAGAAGCTGCTTTAATTCAACTTGCCAAAAGATAACACACCTTGCCCACAGAAGGAAGAAATTCAGAGGATAATTTTGAGCTGGGACCCAATTCTGTGCAGACTTGCTTTGAAAATAATCTTCCTGACTTGAGCGGCGTTGTCTGTTCTGCGAGGTGCTGAGCAGAGCGTGGCCTGGACCTGGTTCCTGCTGACAGAGGCCTCGGCACAGCTGTCATCGGGCACACGGGGAATTCAATTTGTGACTGTCAGGCTGGAGTGTAGCAGGGCCAAATTCTTCCCTCGCCTGTTTTTGCCAGGATCTGGGATGTAATTTGGCCTTAAATTCTCATTTCTGTCAAATCGGCGTGACTGAAATTGAACAGTTGGACTTAATTAACGGCTTCTCTGAAAACCCTGGTGCTTTGTAGGTTAATGATGCCTTCATTCAGATTCTTGCTGGAGTATTTGTGATGACATTAACAGTGTCAGCTTGGCTTCTGGGTATGGGGTAAAGTAATAACAAATGCACAGCAGATAAAGAAAAAGATGAGAATAAATATCCATGCAGATAGATCCCCTGCAGTTAGTTGGTTGAATATATATCCATCAAAGCAAAATTTTTGTGCAAAACATTTGTGGCAGTGCATAATATATGTATACTTAAATAATTGATACATTTCTCAAGCTGTTAGGAGTTCAGCTTTTAAAGTTGAGGACACATGCTTACACGCCCAGAGGAATTTCTCCACACGCAGAGATGTAAAGTAGTTTTGTGAATGTGTGGAAACAGGACACCAATGTTAGAGCTGATGGGCATCTTCCCAGAGTATTTTCTATTCCAGATATGTCAGGAACTTGCATCCCAGGGAGGAGGTAACTGCTGGCAAATAATGACTTTATCATGGGGACCAGCTACTTGGTCTGTGCCATGTTATGACTTCGCAAGCCAAACCCTTTCAGTTTGGGTGTGGGAATGGACATGCACTTGATTTTCTGATGACTTAAAGAATTGAAAAGCATCATTTGTAGATAGATTTTGTTTGGAAAGGATCTTTGGAGGTCATTTAGCCGAGCCTCCTACTCAGAACAAGGTTACTTTCAAAGCTAGATTAATTGTTTGTATAATTGTCTGGTTTGTGTTCTTGCCACTGTTCCTGTTGCAGGGCTTTTGTTTATGTTTTGTAAGATTTCTTTTTGCTTCATTTACTGGTTTTATTTCTGTGGATTAGCTAATTCTTGTCAGTAAAGCCCATCCTGTAGGGATTCCAGGCCTACCTCAGAGTCCAGAGGTGATTTGTCTTTGTGTTTCTGGAGGATGTAGTTAAAGATGTATGACATTTTATCCAGCAGATATTCCTGGTGGATCAGAACAAACAGTATCTGTGATATCTTGGTAGGAATCAGTGATCATGTGAGTGACTTGCAGAGTGCTGCCCCAGGCTGGCAAAGCTGTACGGAGCCACTGTTACTTTAATAAATCCCACTTGGAAGGATAGGAGTCTCAATCTTCAACTTTAGATTGGCTTTCTGAAAGTTTTATAATCTTTGAGATTGTAATTTGTGTATTTCTTAGCTTTCACGCTTCACCTTAGAGATTAAATTCTGTGGTCTTTAGAAACTAACTCAAGGTTATTACCTCCCTGCTGCATTTCAGTCAAGTATCTTGGTTGTCTTGAGGCAGAAGACACACCTCTCAGTATCCCCTCAATATGGTAGTGTCCTGGTTTTTGACTGGGTATGTCCCACATAAAGGGCTTGAAACTCCTTGCATTGGTGGTGAGTAAAGTGATCTGAAGCTCAGTAAGCTCAGCAATGGGAAATCTAACTCTGCTGTATTTACCACAGCAGAAGACACTCCACAGACTCGACATAGGATCCTAATAGGGTTATACTTTGGAATAAGTGGATAATATTTTCAATGTCAATAAATTCTGCCTCTCCATGCATTGTCTTGTCTTCTCAAGGACAACACTGTGATGTTCAGTAGTTTTCTGCCAGACTTTATCCACGGTGTAATAGCTGAAGTTGGTCCTGCAGGCGCTATGCAGCCTTGAGGCACTGGCTAGGAAGAATGTAGGTAGGTTCAGGTTTAATGAAAGATGAACATGTTGGGAAAAGTTGGTTTGCCAGCAAGAAGGATAACAAGATGTGAGCATCACTTGAATTAAAAACAGAGTCATAAGTAGCTGATCCTTGCTGTCATCTGTCATCTGCGAGTTTGTCACCTACGAATCTCTCCATCTATGTTGCAGCAGTAGCTCAGCCCAGCTTCCTCAGCCACTTTTGGAATAGCACTGTGAATCCAGACCTTCACAAGGGTCTTTCCAGAGGAGAAATTAGGATCTCTGTTGCCTGAAGCTGCTCCTACCCCAAATGGCTCAGTGGTAGGGAGGGAGACCAGTAAGACAAAACAGGGCTTCCCTTGGGCCATGCCTTGCTGGAGGACAGCATTCCCATGGTGCTGCCCCCCGAGCCAGCCACTGCTTATGTGGGAAGTTCACACACAATTCCCCTTCCTTTTGCTCCAGTGCTTGAGCAGACAAATGCAGCTGGTCAGGCTCTTTCTTAATGTTCAGATGAGGAGCAAAACGAGAACTCAATCAGTCTTGGAAAACAATTTGCCATTTGCTTAATCACCATTACTCTATTTGATGTCCATCTCCTGAAATGGAGATGGAACATATTTTATTGCAGCAGATGCCATCATTTAGCTAGAAGGACCGAATGACACAGTAACAACTTGTGCTCACAGAAGGTCCCACGGTGCTTCTTGCTACCATAATGTCACTGGTGGCCTTGCCAAGTTTTAGTCTGGGTGATGTAATTACATTCGCCGTATTCACGTTACCCCAGGTAGCATCTGTTAGCTCTGTTTTTTTTTCTGTAAGCTGTTTTTAAAACCAGCTGCTGCATTCCACTCCAGAGGCTGCTCTATGTCAGGGGTGAATAAACCCATTCTTCTGCAGGGGCTGGCATCAGAATAATTAAGAGGTGGGGCAAGATATTTAGTAGGTGCCAGAGGCAAAGCTACATGACTGCCTGAGGTGCTGTAATTCCTGAGAGCATGGCACGCTGCCCAGAGCTGATGGCTGAGGGCTACCTGCAAATAAAAAGAGCTATTTATGTTAGAGGGCAGGTTTTAAATAGACTTCTTGTGCATTTGGAAATAGTTTGTGTCATAGTTTCAGGGTCAGCTGCCCTGAGATATGTCTCTGCCTTTAAGTCAACAGCCTACAGATATTATCTGTATGGGGAGGAATCCATGGAGTGTCTCTCCTGAGCCCAGGGTTTTAATCACTGTCATGTCATGATGACTCCTGCAAGTTTAATTTTAGTTACATGCCAAAGAGGCTGAGTTAACCACTGAGCAACCAGCCCTCACAAAGCCCGAGGCAATCTACTGTAGCCATGACTGGGAAAATAAAGTATCTTTCCTAGCTCCTCACCCGCTGAGCATTATTCATGGAGTCCTCCTAGGCACAGAGGTGAATTCATCAGGTCTCTGTCTCGCTCAGCAGAACCCTGTCAAAAGTCTTTGCTGTTTGTTTTTAATTAAGAGGTGAGGAACTGCTAACCCCTGTTTTGTCTGGTCACTGTACGCTGCTGTGTGTGATGGGGGCTCTTCCATCTGCTTAAACACTCCATTGCTCGGGGCCTGTGAAGAGTTTCCAGATTTCTTTTTCCAAGCTGTGAATCTGTGCTTCTCCCTCCCACTGCTTCTGGGAACTCAGAGATAAGTGACATTTGCAGCATTGCCACAACTGCCTCTCCCAAATAGTTGACCATCCCACAGAGTCCAACCCAGGATAATATAATAATCACTGAGGCTTCCTCCTTCTGAGTATTCACAGTCAGGGCACTTCAGACTCCATCGTCCTGACTCTCCTCTGAGTTTGGCTGTGTGTGTACAGACATCCCACAGATCTGCAGGACAACAAAACCTGACCCATCCTGGCATCCTCTCACCTTTTTGGCTTGGCTGAAGGAGCAGAAGCACCAGACTCATTCCCAGCATCTCCCTGGCAGCGGGGGGCCACGATAGATGACGGGAGTATCATTTCCCATGGCACATTTGTAGAAAAGCTTTTCCTGCCGCCTTGCAGACTCCACCAGAGTGATGTGCTTGGATGGTTTTGCTGTTACCTCTGTACGCTATCAGCATAGCACTGGGGTACTTAACAGTGCCCTGCATTACTGTAAGCTGCCCAGGCACCTTTTTCTCTTGTTTTAACACAGCACAAGCTTATTTCCTCTAAGACAGCTCCTGACAGCTTCTGAGACAGGTTGGATTTACAACTGTGTAACGATCCAATCATGCATCAAAACCGATGGCCGAATTCCCACTGGGCTGGAGAGAGCAGGCTCCGTACAGGGCTGTAGTTCACAATGCAGATCTCTTCTTGCCAGGAGACAGGTATCTCGGCTCTGGTGTCAGGTAATGGTGACACAGCCACGCTGCATCCAGGTCAGAGGCCACCTGTCTTGGAGTGAGATGTAATCTGAGCTCAGAATCACCCTCTGCATTCACCTAAGTCTCAAGGAAAGAAAAACATATTTTAAACATAAACTGCTATACCTGCATGTCAATGACCATTGAAGTCTGTGCCAGCAGTGAGTCCATTCTCCAACAAGGAAACTCATCACCTTTAACTCCTCTTGAAATCAGTGATACAATAGCCTACAGTCAAACTTGAGCATTAATTTATTTGCTCCACTGAGTATTTGCTTTGCATCTGAGATAAATGATACACATCATTAGCTATTCTCTTTCTATATATAACGTTTCTGTTCTGATCTTTGGACAACAGGCTGACTTCTGAGAATGTTGAGGTCAGCTGGAGTGAAAGAAATAATTAGCAGATCTGCCTACCTGAGTGTTAACTTGTTCAATATGCTGGCACAAGGTTTGAGAAAGGAATTTATTATTACCAGAAATGACTACCTTTTACCGCAGGTCACTTTAGTGGCAGCAGGGAATGAATGGTTATTAAGTAGAACCACAGAATTGTAGAACCATTTAGGTTAAGACATAGCTGATCTCATGTATTACATAGATGTTATTATTCTACTTTCCTCAAAATGAGAGTGATGGTTTCCATTCTTAACAGTAAAAAACTGTAATATTTTTAACAACAGAATTCCCCAGAATTACTAAAAATGGTTTAGGAGACAAGAAAATGATTCTATATTTAAAAGCAAAGCCAAATCAGGATAATTATTACACTGCTGCCACCACCCCCAAATAACAAGTGTTTCTGACTTCACATTGCAGTGTGATCTTTGAAGTTACTAATTAGTTCTGCATAATTAGTGTTTTAGCAGTCTTCCAAACACAGCCATATTTGGCATTTAGATTAGTCCCTTCACGTTGCCTGGTGAGGGTGCGTTGCAGACTGATGATACCTCAGTTCACTCCCTTGGTGTCTCAGTTGTATGAAGCATCCACTCGTGGGACCTCTCATGTTTTCAATAGACATGTCAGAGGGCCTGCCACGTCAAGAAATGAAGCACACTGGGAATTTCTCGAGGAAGACCTTTAACCCAGAATGCAGACAGTGGAGTTGCTAAAGAAAGTCCTTCCTAGTTTTGGAAAGGCAGAGATGTTTCAGGAGGGGTGCAGTGATGTCCCTCCTCCCTGGAAGTGTTTGTTCAAGGCCAGGTTGGATGAGGCTTTGAGCAACCTGGTCTAGTGGAAGGTGTCCCTGCTGATGGCAGGGGGGTTGGAACTGGATGAGCTTTGAGGTCCCTTCCAACCCAAACCAGTCTGTGTTTCTATGATTCTAAGTGCCTTTAATCCAGCTGGGTGCTTGAGTACTCAATCTCCCCTTCGCCCACGCAGGTGCCACTTTGCACAGGAGTGCTGTCCCCAAAAGTAGTGTTTTCTGAGCAGACCCTTCCCTTTTGTTAAATCCTAAGAAGCAAACAGGTAACTTAATTTGTGTGTGACACAGTGTTTGGGAAGCTAGAAATCTTGTTTGCAGTTTAATCCACAAGGAAATGTCTCTAAGCAAACAGAACTTTTTCACTGTATGATAAAATAAAGCTGTTAAGTGCCCTTCCCTCCCCTTTCCTTCCTTTTCTGACAGACTTTGGTGGCTCACTTTCCCACCATGGTGATGTATCTGGCAGTATTTTTTTAGTATCTTTAGGCAGTGCTTAAAGCTTACTTGGCCATACATGAGAATGTATTTCAATTAGAATAAAAACAGGTTTTGGAGCAAAGCAATAAAAAATTGTCAAGGTACAGAGGAAAAAAATGTGGTTATAATCCCTCTGTTCAGGGCCTCAGAGGCAGAGTCTGGGAACTGTCGGTGCATTCTAGATAACCTTCATTTCTGTGTGCGAGTCCCTGGGATTATTGTTGATTCCAGTGTGATTATTCCAGGTAAGTTACTTTTTTTCTATTTGCGAAATTGCTGTTTTAAGAAGATTCTAAGTTATTTTCTCTATGTGAATTAAACAATAGATTTGTATGGCTGTGCGGAGTAATTAGGAAAAGCACTTAATTGAACGCGATAAAAGCCTCATGAATGTTTGTTGTGCTGGAGTGAATGCTGAGGAAAATCCTAGCTGAGTTTTAAACTCTTTTCTTTCCGTAGGGAATGCAGTCGGATTTTTGGTGAAGACGGTCTGACGCTGAAACTCTTTCTTAAAAGGACTGCTCCCTTTTCTATTCTGTGGACTTTGACTAACTACCTGTATTTACTGGCTTTAAAGAAGCTGACAGCCACAGACGTCTCTGCCCTCTTCTGTTGTAACAAAGCTTTTGTCTTCTTGCTTTCTTGGATTGTGCTGAAAGACAGGTTCATGGGAGCCAGGGTAATGACATGCCTGATTTTCAACTCTCTTGTTTTCATAATTGCTTTGAAATCCATAAGCTATTGTACTGCCATCATATTGCTGCATTATCATATATAACCTGAAACCATTTCTCATTTAATTTTATGATGCAAACCTAAACCTTAAGATCAGTTAGAGATCTCAGACTCCAGAGGTAATTTGGTGTGGGAATTTCAAGAAGAGATGTGTGATTTGATGAATTAGAATCGGAGGACTTCCAGTTTCATATAAGCCTATTCTGTCTTGGGTTACAGTGCTGAAGTACAATCAATTAATTTGATTTTAAACTTAGTGATGAATGCTTAAGTTCTAACCAAAGCAGTTTTATTCCTTGTTTGGGTAGACAGCTGTTTCCAATGTGTAATGTGTTTTTCTTACACTGCCCTAATACTTTTTACACACGCATATACATGTGCCTGTGCCAAATTTGGTTTAAAAGGAGCAGCAACTGTTTTGCATGAAGGTGTATTTTGCTCTAAAGTGTTACAGGACTCCCTGGCAGTAATATGGACCCTACAAAAAACCAAAACAGAACAAACAAACAAATCCCAACAAACTTGAGCAAAATGATGCGTGCGTGGATCTAGGGGAAAGCAAGTATGTTTCCTGCAATTTTACATACACAAATCTCCCAATAAGCAGCAATTTACAGCTTGGCTAAGTTGTAGCTGGGCTTTCTGCCACTTCTGCTGATGCAGATTCCCCCACTGAAATGTCTCAAGGCCTAATGGTCCTGTTGGGTACAATCCTGATTGAACTATCAAGAGCCTTGAACTTCATTAGGGACTGCTTGGAGTAGATGTGGTGCCTTTGACTAGAAGGGGCCACCAGCAATTGGATTTAAGTTCTGTGGAAGGGGTGATGGATCAGGACACTCATCTGAGTGAGTTTATTTTTTTAAAAAAATGAGTACAGCAGCTTTTTTCCGATTAATAGTGTGATAGTAGAGTTCAGAAATGAAAGGCAAAGGCATCCTGTTTCACAGGCATCTGATCTAGCTTGTGAAGCAGCCACCAGCACACTGAACAGAGCACTGTGCTTGGGGTTTGGAAATGGAAAAGGTAGTTGTTTAAAACAGTTCCCCTCATTTCCTGGTGAGACAGGGGTGGCTGGGTGGTTTGTAATGGCACGGGGCTTGAGCACCATCACACAAGTGAGATCTTGAGTGGGGATCTGCCAGGAGGGTTTTGTTGGACTGGCTCAGTGGCAAGTCTGTCCAGACCAAGCAGAGTTGAGGAGGTGAACTCATATTTCACAGACCTCAGCCATAGTGCCCTTGAAAGTAAGGGCATGGATGGACACTTCATCTTGCAGTGCTAAAGTCAGACGCCTCTATATCTATTTCTTGGAGAAGAGAAGGCTCCGGAGAGTCCTCATTGCAGCCTTCCAGTACCTGAAGGGAGCTTATACACAGGAGGGAGATCGACTTTTTCCATGGGCAGATAGTGATAGGTCAAGGAGAAATGCTTTCAAACTAAAAGAGGGGAGGTTAAGGTTAGATATTAGGAGGAAACTTTTCACCCAGAGGATGGTGAAGCACTGGCCCAGGTTGCCCAGAGAGGCTGTGGATGCCCCATCCCTGGAGGGGTTCAAGGCCAGGTTGGATGGTGCCCTGGGCAGCCTGATCTAGTGGTTGGTAACCCTGTCCACAGCAGAGGGGGTGGAACTAGATGATCTTTAAGGTCCTTTCCAACCCAAACAATCACAGAATCACAGAATGTCAGGGATTGGAAGGGACCTCAAAAGATCATCCAGTCCCATCCCCCTGCCAGAGCAGGAACACCTACATGAGATCACACAGGAAGGCGTCCAGGCAGGTCTTAAATGTCTCCAGAGAAGGAGACTCCACACCCTCCCTGGGCAGCCTGTCCCAGGGCTCTGGCACCCTCACAGTAAAGAAGTTCCTTCTCAAGTTTAAGCGGAACCTCCTGTGTTCCAGCTCACACCCATTGCCCCTTGTCCTATCACTGGACATCACTGTGAAGAGCCTGGCCCCATCCTCCTGACACTCACCCTTCAAATATTTATAAAAATTAATGAGATCACCCCTCAGTCTCCTCTTCTCCAAGCTGAAGAGGCCCAGCTCCCTCAGCCTTTCCTCATCAGGGAGATGCTCCACTGCCTTCATCATCTTGGTGGCTCTGTGCTGGACTCTCTCAAGCAGTTCCCTGTCCTTCTTGAACTGTGGGGCCCGATTCTATTTCATATACAACTTAAAATATAGAAGCATCGGGTGAATGTGACCTACCCTCAGCCTGCTGTTGACTAACTCAAAGGATAAGTAGGGTTTGAAATCCTCAGTTTTTCTCTACAGAAATTACCAGGAGCGGTATCTTTCCTCATCTGCCCCTTGATCAATCTCAGGTTCCAACTGAAAAAATCAGAAATTTTGTACCATTTAAGCTAATTTTTGTCTCAAAACAACCTTGAAGAAACAAGAGCAACCCTAGCTCTTGTATTTTCCTCGTCTACTCTCTTAAAGAAACCTAGATGAAAAATACTAAAGCTATTTTAAGTTATTAGTTATTTTTTACTGACTAAAAAAACCCCATTGCTATAAATATGCATCGATATTAATGCTGTAAACACTGTGAGGTTTGCACAAGAAAAACCTGGCAGAAGAAGTGAACAGCAAATCCTGCACATAAAAGAAACTGTTTTGTGCTGCTAACTGGCAGATTCAGGATGCACGGTGCTGGAAAGGTAATTAGCAGCATTTTCCAGCAGCCCTCCTGCCAGAATAACACTTAATGATGTTAATAACCACGCAGGAGCGTGTTTGAGCACTAAAATACGACAAAGCAGCACGGACCCAGCCTTTTATGCTTTGAATGCCTCTACTGCTTTCACCCTTCAGCCTCTCGGAGAGCACGTGTAATTAGGTTATTTGGACAAGTAAGGGGACAAAAAGAAATAAGAGCTTAATCATATACTCTGAGCCAGTGTTTTTGCAGAAGCACTCAGCACCCAGGAGCACAGCCAGTTTGTCAAAGCTCAGCTCCTAGCAGCTCCTTCAGAGCTTCAGAGCTGTCGGGCACGTCTGCGGCACATGGAAGGTGAGGATGGAGCTGGTGCCTGTGTACCTGAGACAGCTTTGGAATCACAGAATGGTTTGGGTTGGGAGGGACCTTAAAGCTCATCCAGTCCCAACCCCCCTGCCAGCAGCAGGGACGCCTTCCACTAGACCAGCTTGCTCAAAGCCTCATCCAACCTGGCCGAGAACACTTCCAGGGAGGAGCAGCCACAGCTTCTCTGGGCAACCTGGGCCAGTGTCTCACCACCCTCACAGTGAAGAATTTCTTCCTAATATCTCATCTAAACCTCCCCTCTTCCAGTTTAAAGCCATTTACCCCTGTTCTGTCATTAACTGCCCTTATAAAAAGTCCCTCCCCAGCTTTCTTGTAGCCCCTTCAGGTACTGGGAGGCCGCTATAAGATCTCCCTGGAGCCTTCTCTTCTCCAGGCTGAACAGCCCCAGCTCTCTCAGCCTGTCCTCACAGCAGAGGTGTTCCAGCCCTTGGATCATCCTTGTGGCCTCCTCTGGACTCATTCTAACAGGTCCGTGTCTCTCTTGTGTTGGGGGCCCCAGAACTGGACACAGCACTCCAGGTGGGGCAGAGCAGAGGGGAAGAATCACCTCCCTTGACCTTCTTGCCATCCTGCTTTCATCTTCCTGGGCTTAAGAGCCAGCAGCCATCAAGGCTTAGCAGCTCTGCAGCAGATTTCCAGCATCACCAGCTCCCTGCCCGCCTGCTGTTGCTGTAGGCACTCTCCCAACTGCCCGCAGATGCCCGTGGGTGTGTGGGAGCCACACAGCCAGCTGCCTGATGCCTCTCTGGTCCCTCGGCCAACATTTCGCTCCTGCACGCTGCAGAAAGCCACCGCTGGCCAGGCTGGTGGGCTTAATTTTCAGATGGACTCTTTGTAGACAAACCTGTCTGGGTGGCCACCTTATGGTACAGCATAATCTTGCCTGTGGAAGTGTTGGCTAGCTGTAGAAGTGCTTCCAAGGGCTCCAGGCAGAGGTCTGGCTGCCCTGGCTGGGTTTGAGCTACCCTGAGTGTGTGTTGTGCAGTGAGAGCCACATGCCCTCAGGGATGATGCTGTAGCATGGGAAGAAGCTTGCACCCAACCCCAGATAATAAAACACCAGCTGGAGAAAGAGTATTCATCTGAGAAGGACATATACAGCAATGGCTATATGGGTATTTACTTGTAAAAGTAGTGCAGGTAGAACTTAGGTCCCTTGAGTACCTACTGCCCTGCACGAGGAAACAGCACAATCTGTGCCTGTACCATGATCTTCTTTGCTTGGACATTTCTGAACATCTCACAAATTAATAATGAATCCATATTACACTGGGACTTCAGGGAGTCCAGACAGCTTTGGCTCAGAGCAAGGACAAATATTTGTAAGACTTCCGATATTTGAGTAGTTCTGTTGGTTTGTGTTGCTTAGATTTAGCCACGTGCTTAAATGTTTACATATTTGAGCCGCTGGTTGTGTTTCATCTGTGACTTTGAATTAATGCTTGTTAGGTAGGTACACAGAGTGGTTTGGGGACATTTCTCCCCCCTAAAAAAAAAATAAAAAAAATTGGCTGTAGTCTGGAGGCAGGTTTCTTCACTACAACATCTCATTTACTGCTGTGCACCACATGGGAAAAAAATATTCTTTAGTAAGATGTTGCTTGGCCTTGCTCTCTTCCAGGGAAAAAATTAAAAAAAAAGAGGCAGGCTAATTTCATTCCTTACCTAGGAGGCTCCAAAACAAAGTTGCTACTCTCTTCTATTAATTAAAAGCCTTGTTTAACGAGCTGTCAGCTACAACAACCAGTTTTGCTTCCCTGTGACCTTGCTGCTTCTTGTCAGCTTATGGAAGGCTGTGGGATGTGCTCTCAGGTTTCTCAAGGAAACACATGAGGATTGCTAGGCAGAGGTCAACAGTGCTGGTGCAGGGGCGGATAATTTGCAGGAAGAGCTTTGAACATGAAACTTAAATAATGTTTTCATTGTTCTCCAGTGTCAGGTCTTATTTATCTAATGTTTCCTGAGATGATGCTCTATATGTGTCCATCATTTCGGTCATTTAAGGAAAAAAATGCTTGGCATTCTAAATATTTGAAAATAATTTGAAATTAGAAAACTGACTGTCTGAATTTTGTGTAGTCAGACTGGGAAGATGTTTTTTCCCAATAGGAAGAATCTCTGGTTGGGGATGGTGGATCTACTCATTCCCACTAATACAAGGAAAAGACTCACTTGCTGGGTCTGAGTGGTGAGTGCACTAGGAGTTAAATCTCGATCCTTCCCCTCTGAAGAATGGGGTAACTCCATTGGACTTTTCTGGTTTGCCTTGTGGGAGGCATTACTTGAAATATTACAGCTGAAATATTCCAGCTGACAGCTGAAATGCTGCATCTGAATTTATGTGCAAAGCAAGATGTATAGTGCAGCCTGAGATGAAACCAGCCAGGCGGGGTAGCAGGGCAAGGAGGCGCTTCTGGAAACTGGTAAGAGGGGCCATGCTGACATCTGAGAGGTCCTGGGTGTAATTCCCCGTTGCTTCAAGACTGGATTTTTGTGGTATTTGTGACCTAGGATAAGCTGTAAGAAGGCAGCTCCGGGGAGATCTTATAGCGGCCTTCCAGTACCTGAAGGGGCTCCAGGAAGGGTGGGGAAGGACTTTGGCCAAGGGCAGGGAGTGACAGAACAAGGGGTGATGGCTTGAAACTGGAAGAGGGGAGATGGAGATGAGATGTGAGGAAGAAATTCTTTCCTATGGGGATGGTCAGACCCTGGCCCAGGTTGCCCAGAGAAGCTGTGGCTGCTCCTCCCTGGAAGTGTTGAAGGCCAGGTTGGATGAGGCTTTGAGCAACCTGGTCTAGTGGAAGGTGTCCCTGCTGCTGGCAGGGGGGTTGGAACTGGATGAGCTTTAAGGTCCCTTCCAACACAAACCTTCTGGGATTCTTTGAGAACAGCAATATTACACAGTTATATCACTAATGAACTATTCACTAAACCAAAGGTAGGAGAAGCTCTCTAGGGACCATTTCTGCTGAACAGGCTGAAACTCATTCTTCTTAGAGGATTTAACTGTTTTGCTCACAGATCCTTGGATAGATTGAAGCTCAGAGATCAAAATAAGCATTTCTGCATCTTTGGTAATGGTATGTGTGTCCTGTGCCAGATGTCCCCTGACTTTTCAGCAGGGTGAACAGCAGAGGGTGATGTCTTCCAGCACCCAAGCTCACTTAGGAGTGAAGATCAGATTCCCATTTAGGCACTGGAAAATACAACATGCTCCTCGGCTCCCTCATCAGCTCACCAGTGAGAGCCCCAAGTCCACTGATGGCAGTCCTGGATCCATGTCCCTCCTCTGCATGAAGGGACTCAAGCCCTCCTCCTGGAATGTCCTAACTGCTGGGGTGTGTTATTCTGTGAAAAGGGGAGGGAAGTCAGCTGGTCCCCTTTTCTGAAGCCCTTCTAGATCTCACTGAACCATTGTATTACATCTGAGAGACTGGGAGTATGTATGTGACTCCAGCCCTTGCCACTAAGTTGGGAAACTTGGGTTTCAAGTGCCATTTCATGGTGAATTTGGAGGTATCATCAGTATCTTCGGGTTTAGGTGGCGTCTTTGTTGAACTGAAGGTTGGAGCTGGGATGTTTTAAACATAAGGTGGGGTCTAGACATGCACTGTGGTCTGTGACTCTGGCACTGTGACAGCAATGAGGTGGAGGTACCTGTGTGCCTCAGTTACTGGTAAAATAGGGCTAATGGTGAGAGGGAAGTACCTACTTAAAGGTGCACTCAGATGCATCCTCCAGTGAAGATACTGGCCTAGATACCAATGGGCTTTAGGAGCAATAACATTTTTACCTCTAATCTCAGAGATTGGCTCCACTCTGGACATTGGTTCTTGGTTCACTGTTGTGTCCCATGTGTGGACACCCTGACCTGCGTCAGGCGTGTGTCCCTGTGTCTCCCCATGGTTTTGCTCTATGGACTGGCTCTTTTGAAATTGTTCTGTGGGATTTTTGTGCTTATTGTCTCTGTCTGGCTCACATCTGCTTGATACCAGTATCAGTGGGGTTTTTGGTATGCTTGGTAAAATGATATGAGATCTGAAAGTCAGGCTTCTCTGCAAAAGGGCATGTGGTTTGATCAAGATGCCTTTAAAGTCTGTGGTGTGAAGCTTAGGTTTGTCTGGCAGTAAGTATTTCTTAAGTTCAGTGAGGTTTTCCAGGAAGCAAGTGTCCATCTCATGCTGGTATGGGCTCAGGAGTTGTACCAGAGCTGCAGGAGCAAGAAAGTAAAAGCCCTGCCTGGCTCAGCAGTCGAGTTTGGGAGCCAGCTGGTGTGGCAATGTTTGTAGAGGTTAGCACTGGCGAGGTGAACCACATGAGTTTCTTCTGTTGTATGAACAGGGAGAGCCTGCCTTGCCTATCCACTGGCGAGTTGTGTGATTTAGTGGATATGTGTAAATAGAAAACAGGGTCTGAACTTTAAATGTTGCTGCTGATTCTATAACAGCCAGCTTTGGGTATCAGCATTTGTGCATCTTCTACGACACCCCCAGCTCTAAAACACAAACAAATTTTTTTTTTTATAATGATAATGTGTTTAACATCATACTCATTTTTATTTAATCTCTGTTAATAACCTGTCTTTCAGAAATAGGTCTGTGATTTTCCTCAGATCTGAGGAAATGTATTTTCCTCTGCAGTCCATGGAAGCTAAGCATTCGGTGTCTTTGGAATTCAGACTCTGTATTTACCTGCTGAGGGCAAATAGGTAGAGAGGGGGAGTTTTTCAAAGAATAAAACATGTTTGGATCCCTACCACTTCCTCAAGGTCCTTGGAGTCAAGACCCAGGATTTCAGATATGATGTAGTTCTATTCTTTTTCTTTGAAGCTCCTTAGAAGCTCTGCCTGGGAATTTCATATAAAACCAAAAACCTAAGCACAAAGGTAAAGGCTTCATAAAGAAATTTGGTCGTGTCTGTCCAAAAAAGCTGGCAAGGCTGTTAGGAAATAGCATGCGCAGCCGGAGCAGCCTGGAAGAGCTCCCAGTGGTACACTGGTATTCCACAACACAGGGGTCATTCTCCTGGACATCAAGGTCAGCCGTCTAAATGTTTGCATTTCAATTCAGATTGGTAGCTTTGCTAAATATTTATCCTGTGATATACTATAGAGCATAGTATCTTAAGATTTCTTGATCTTGGAGTCATATCTCCAAAGTGGATGTTTAGCTTATAAAATACTTAAATGATGGATGTTGTGTCAGTAAGTCCCAGGAGAATTTGCAGTGCTATAGGTCCATATCACTATCAGTGCCTACACTTTCATTGTGCTTTACATCTCTCCCAGCCGTACATAATTTTCCCTATTTAAGGGAAAGCAAAAAAGCTTCAAGTCAGAGAAAGTAGCTAGTGACACTCATTAAAATCCCACACCGTGATAATCTCTTCCCGTGTAATGAAACTGCGCTGACCTTTACATTGCTTCGCTTTGTCTGTGCAGATAGTTGCGGCAATAATGGCAATCACAGGAATCGTAATGATGGCGTATGCAGATGGTTTCCAGGGTGATTCAATTATCGGGGTAGCATATGCTGTTGGATCAGCCTCTACATCTGCATTGTATAAGGTAGGTCGTAACTGTTTATTAGTATTCTTATATTCTTTAACATTGGCTGTTAAAAATGCATGAGTACAAAGCGAATACATGTTTTATTTTAGTCAACCCTTTTGCATCACTGATATTGTGACCAGGAATGATGTCAGGAAATCTACTCTTAGGGTAAATAGTCGTTAGCTGCCAAATATTCAGAATAGCTTTACATTATGAGCCTTTAATTAAATCTCCATTACTATGCTGTCAGGAGTTTAGGATCATGTTTTAATCATTTCCTGCCACCTCAGTTTATTGACACCGTTTCAAAGGGGTTTGCCATATGCAGCAGGGAGGAAAGCCTGACTGCGGATAGAGCCGCTTTCCCTGCGTGGGGACAGGCGGCTCATCCCTGGTCTGCACTGCAGCTCACTTGTGTATTCCATACTCTTGGTGGGCTTGAAGCCCCTGCGTGTGCCTGGTCCCTCTGCTCAAAGTAGTGGCTGCTCTCGAAGGTTGAAGGATGAAGAGGGCAGGGATGTGTCCAAGTTAGTAACAGGTTGGGCTAAAAGTGGCTGCATTTATTGTCAGCTCAGGGAGGGTGAAGTGTGTGTGAAGAGGAGCAGAAGTTTGGACTTAGTTATACTGAGATGAGAAGTTGCCTTTCAGCTTTAGACTTTGCTTGTCTCACTGATGAATTTGTTCTGGTTGTTCACAAGTCACTCAAAGTGCAAGAATTTAGGATCATGTAGGACAAATCCTGCATGAAGCTTGTGCTGCCTAGGAATTTGAAGCAAGTCCCTCCAGGCTAGGCTTTTCTCTCACAGCAGGTTCATGCTCTGGAAGTCACCAAAGTCCCCTCACAAATCCTAACAGTGCCACAGCCTGTAACTACATTGCGTGGATGGTGTTGCTCTTGGGTTCTCAGTTACACTTCCTCCTCATGGCATTTTGTATTAATCTTTGTTGTAAAGACTCAACCATCCCCATGGTAATGACACAGTATCTCCCTCTCTGCTAAAACACAGGAAAGGGCTGAAATCAGATCAGAGTTCCCCTTGCAAAAGTTCTGTGGGAAAGGGCTGGGTTGTGGCATATTGTCCTGGTCAGGGCTGTCCCCATGTACCACTGTCTCTAAGGGAGTGGAGGACCTGATGCAGGAGGACTTTGCTTCCCACAACCGGAGTGAAACTGAAACATTCCTCTCTCCTTTCCTTTGCAGGTTTTGTTCAAAATGTTTCTTGGAAGTGCAAACTTTGGGGAAGCGGCTCATTTTGTTTCTACCCTGGGCTTCTTCAATTTAATTTTCATCTCTGTTGCCCCGATCATACTGTATTTTACAAAAGTGGAGTACTGGTCCCCGTTCTCTGCCGTGCCATGGGGTTACCTGTGCGGAGTAGCTGGCCTCTGGTTAGGTATGTGATAAAAAAATTTACTCATTTTTCTAGTCCTCTGTGCCTAACCCGATGCAAAATTGGCCTCAGGCACAAACATTTCCCACCCCTTCCTTAAGCAGCAGAGCTGTCTCAGGGAAGACATCTCATCCCAGTGCAAACTGATGTGCCTTCAGAAATGGTAGATATTGTCCACTTTACATCATGGCATTCCTACCGTAGTTTCACTGGTATTTCCCTGCCCATGACACAGCTGGATTGCTGTGCATCCAGTTTCAAGGGGCTTTGTGTACTCAGAAGTTCCTGGAGTGCTCTGTGGGGTGTATGTGTATGGACACAGAGACCCATAGTGCTGGGGCATCTTTCTGTGGGTGCTGCAGGGCTCTGGGCAGAGCTCACACAGCTTGACATGAGCCTGCAAAGGCTGGTGCTGTTTCTTCTCCTGTGGTCTTTCCCTCCCCTCTGCTCTTCCACAATGCCCTCTTTTCAGAGCCACGGTTGCTATCCTCTAGCCAGGCAGAATATCTGTTGGATTCAGCCCAGGGGCATTTTCATTTCCAGATATAACAACATCCTTTCCTTTACTAAAGGCTCTATTATTTCCTAATTGAAGAGGGTTTTATCTCCACTACAAATATATTAAATGGAAGCAAAGAGGATGTCTTGTCTGGTACATAGCCCATCCACACTGCTGTCCTGAGACTTAAAATCATAAAATCATTTAGGCTGGAAAAGACCTTTAAGATCACTGAGTCCAACCGTACACCTAACACTGCCAAGTCCACCACTAAACCACATCTCTAAGCACCACATCTCCATGTCTTTGTGAGAGTTTCACTGGACCAGCCCTTGGCCAGCAGCCAACACAGCCGTTCACCCACTTCCCCGCCACCCCCAGGGGACAGGGGAGAGGACTGGGGGGCAAGGGTAAGGAGGCTTGTAGGTTGGGATAAGAACAGTTTAATAATAGAGAGAAAACTTAAAGTAATACTAATATTGAAATGGTAGTGATAATGATAACAGTTATAAAATATGCAAATGAGCGACACCCAGTGCCACTGCTCAGCACCCACCGACCCAGCCCGGCCCGGTCCCAGATCACGATCCCGGAGGAGCGACAATCCCGAACCGAGACCGCAATCCCGGGAGAGCGAGAGCCCGAGCGAGAGCCCGAGAGACCCAGAGAGGAAGAGCCCTGTCCCGATCCGACGTCGGGATCATTCCAATGTCCCGATCCGATGTCGGGGAAGGTTTGGATGTGATCCCAAGAGCAAGATTAAGACACAAACGAGGTCAAATGCCGAACTCGCAGAGCACCATTTATTACGAGAAGAATAAAGAGGGTAGCGATAGGACAGAACAGCACGAAGGGCAGAAGCCAAGCAAGGAGTCGGGATAGGGCAGCAAGAACAGGCATCCCCACGGGTCCAGTGGCGAGGCGACGGTGAAGGGGCGGTGAGGAGGTCTCAGTTGCTTGTTCCAGCGGTGGTGCAGCGCGGCGTGGTGCAGTCAGGCGGTCAGGCGGTCGTCCTCTCTGTCTCTCCTCTCCCTTTCTCCCTCCTTTTCTCCCTCCTCCCCTTACCCATGCAGGTCCTCCTTAAATACCCCTTCGAGGGCTGTGGTTTCCATAGCAATGGCACGTCTCTTTGTGCCCCCCAGCACTGGGGGCAGGGACATGTCCAGAAGAAGCCCCTCCGCGGGCAGGGCATCTCCACAAGTCAGGGTTTCCAGAACCCAGTGGAACCATCCACCTGACACTCACCCTTCCTATATTTATAAACATTAATAAGGTCACCCCTCAGTCTCCTCTTCTCCAAGCTAAAGAGGCCCAGCTCCCCCAGCCTTTCCTCATCAGGGAGATGCTCCACTGCCTTCATCATCGTGGTGGCTCTGTGCTGGACTCTCTCAAGCAGCTCCCTGTCCTTCTCGAACTGTGGGGCCCAGAACTGGACACAATATTCCAGATGTGGCCTCACCAGGGCAGAGTAGAGGGGGAGGAGAACCTCTCTCCACCTACTAACCACAGCCCTTCTAAAGCACCCCAGGATGCTACTGGCCTTCCTGGCCACAAGGGCACAGTGCTGGCTCATGGTCATCCTGCTGCCCACCAGGACTCCCAGATCCCTTTCCCCTACACTGCTCTCCAACAGGTCTGTCCCCAACCTGTACTGGTACATGGGGCTGTTCTTTCCCAGACTCCACACTTGCCCTTGTTGTATCTCATCAAGTTTTTCCCTGCCCAGCTCTCCAGCCTGTCCAGGTCTCTCTGATGGCAGCACAGCCTGCTGGCATGTCAGCCACTCCTCCCAGCTTTGTGTCATCAGCAAACTTGCTGGCAGTGCCCTCTGTTCCCTCATCCAGGTCACTGATGAATATATTGAACAATACTGGTCCTAGTACCGACCCTTGAGGGACTTCACTAGACACAGGCCTCCAACTAGACTCTGCCCCATTGACCACCACTCTCTGGCTTCTTCCCACCAGCCAGTTCACAGTCCATCTCACTACCTGATCATCTAATCCACCCTTCCTCAATTTGGCAGCGAGGATGCTGTGGGACACTGTGTCAAATGCTTTGCTGAAGTCAAGATAGACCCCATCCACTGCTCCGCCATCATCTAGCCACCTAGTTGTGTATTCATAAAAGTCTAGTAGGTTGGTCAAGCATGACTTCCCCTTGGTGAAGCCGTGCTGACTGCCCCTAATGACCCTCTTATCCTTGATATGCCTCGAGATGGCACCAAGGATAAGTCGTTCCATCCCCTTCCCAGGGATGGAGGTGAGGCTGACCGGTCTGTAGTTACCCGGGTCCTCCTTCTTGCCCTTTTTGAAGCCTGCAGTGACATTTGCCTTCCTCCAGTCCTCAGGCACCTCTCCCGTTCCCCACGACTTAGCAAAGATGATGGAGAGCGGTCTAGCCATGACTTCAGCCAGCTCCCTCAACACCCGAGGGTGTATCCCACCTGGACCCCTAGATTTATGGATGTCCAGATTGCTTAATTGGTCCCTGACCCAATCCTCATCAACTGAGGCAAACTCCTCCATTGTCCTGTCTCCCTCTGGGGTCTCAGGGGTCCGGGGCTCCTCAGGAAGCTTCCGGCAGAGTAGACAGAGGCAAAGAAGGCATTCAGTAACTCTGCCTTCTCTGTATCTTCTGTCACCAGGGCACCCACCTCATTCATCAGTGGGCCTACGTTGCCTCTAGTGTTAGTTTAATCTGCCATGTATTTGAAGAAGCTCTTCCTGTTGTCCTTGACCCCTCTGGCAAGGTTTAATTCTAAGGAGGCCTTGGCTTTCCTAGTTGCCTCCCTACATCCTCTATCCCTACATCTCATATCCAGTCTATACCTCCCCTGGTGCAACTTGAGGCCATTTCCTCTTCTCCTGTCACTTCTTCCTTGGAAGAAGAGGCTGAGATCCACCTCGCTACAACCTCCTTTCAGGTAGCTGTAGAGAGCCAGAAGGTCTCCCCTCAGCCTCCTCCAGGCTCAACACCCCCAGTTCCCTCCGCCGGGAACTCAGCACACTTGTGCTCCAGACCCTTCCCCAGCTCCGTTGCCCTTCTCTGGACACGCTCCAGCACCTCAGTGTCCTTCCTGGAGTGAGGGGCCCAAAACTGAACCCAGCACTTGAGATGTGGCCTCACCAATGCCCAGTACAGGGGGAAGAGAACTTCCCTGCTCCTACTGGCCACACCAGTGCTGATCTAGGCCAGGATACCCTTGGCCTTCTTGGCCACCTGGGCACTCTGCTGGCTCATGCTCAGCTGCTGTCGACCAACACCCCCAGGTCCCTCTCTGCCCAGCAGCTCTCCAGCCGCTCCTCCCCAAGCCTGTCGTGCTGCTGGGGGTTGTTATGACCCAAGTGCAGGACCCAGCACTTGGCCTCATTGAAACTTACACAGCTGGCCTCAGTCGATTGATCCAGCCTGTCCAGATCCCTCTGCAGAGCCTTCCTACCCTCAGGCAGATCAACGCTCCTGTCCAACGTGGTGTTCCTGAGGGAACGACTCTCCTGAAGAGGGACGGCAGTCGCTGTCCAGGTGGCAATGGCGCTCTCTGTCGCAAGGCTCCTTGCAAGGGCCTCTCCAGCTGCATCAGGTCCCACTCCCCAGGGTGTGCTTTTGCTGTGGAGGAAAGGTGCGGCAGCAGTTCCCGCTGCTGAGAGAGCAGCGAGTTCTCCATGTCCAGCGTGCTCAGTTCTGCAGCACCAGCTCCCCGGCAAGTGTCTTCAGGCCCTGCTTCAGGTGTGCTTGAAGAACTGCACCTGTGCCACAGCCCAGCTCTCTGGTCACCTCCTGCTGCTGGTTACACTGCCTCTGCCTCCTCGATGCTCAGGAAGGTGTCCGAGTTGCCTTGCCGCACCCCGAGGAGCATCTCAATCAGGCAGGTATAATCGGAGTTGTTTGTCAGCCGGAGCTTGCAGGAGTCCCTGGAGGGCAGCACTGTTAGAAACAGGCGTTGGGCCTGAGGCAGACGCACCCAGGCTGCTCGTACCAGCGTCTGGAACCAGAGGATGGTTTTCTGGATGTCCAGGTAGGGGCCGGTGCAGAGGGTTTGTAGGAGGCTGGCAGCCTGATTCCTCCTCAGCTCCTCCTCGGGGTGGTGGAGGAAGCACAGCATGTCCTCCAGCAGCTGCTCCCTCATGCAGGTGCATTCCAGCTCCACGCGGAGTCTGGAGTTCCTCACCGGCATCTCCTCTGCAGTGCCCAGCTCCAGGTGGAAGGTGTGCCCAAGAGGGGGATTCATAACCACAAGCAGATGGTGGACAGCAACATTGTCACGGGGCCTCCGACCTTGGAGGGCGCCGGTCACCCTGAAGGCTACCATCAGTTGTGGCATGAAATTATTCCTGCAGCTATGTCGGCAGATACGGAGCAGTTCATCCACCAGGTCCCCCTCCATCGTCCGCCGTAGTAACAGGTCCAGGACAACCCTGGCTGAGACTCTGCCCACATCCAGTGCAACATGGCCTTCTTCTCCTGCCTCTCTTCTGGAGCCGTCCGCTCTGCTGCTGGCTGGCTGACGGCTCCTTTTCCTGAGCCACCAGCAGAGCCCAAAGAGCACCATCAGGCCTCCAGCAACGGCCCAGAATTGCCACTGCTGCAAGGCAGCCCAGAGCAGGGCTCTCCAGGCAAAGGCGCTCTGCTCCAGCTCCTGCAGCATCTGAGCCATCTTCTCATTCAGAAATGCCTCACAGCGTTGCATTTGCTTGCGTGTGGCATCATCGAGCTCATCACCCGCCATCCGCAGGCTCTGGATGATCCATAGCACAACGCACAACATCAATCTGATGGCAGCCATGGCCTGCAGGAGGAGGGAGAGAAGGGATTCAGCGGGGCTGGGAGGAAGAGAGCGCAGGGAGCCGGGGGCAGGTAGGAGAGGGGCCAAGGCAGCTGGGAGGCAGCAAGGCCTGTGCCCAGCGCCGGCAGCGGCACCGTGCCCTGCCCAAGGCGCTGCTGCGAGCGGCTGGGCCCTCGATGCCGGGTGAGAACCCACCCCCCGGGGACCCGCGTTTCTGCCTGGCCCTCGTCCAGCCCAGCCTCCCCCCGCCCGCGCCCTCACCGCTGGCCCACGCTGTACTGGGGCAGCGCTGCCTGCTGCTGCCCTGATAACCCCCCGTCCATTGTGACTCGTCCCCTGCGCTGTCACAGGCGCCAGAGCGCATCACAGTGCTCGTCCTCTCCTCCCCTCTTGCCTCCTCACCTCTTGCCTGCTCTCCTCTCTCCTTCCTTTCTTTCTCCATTTACTCTTCTCCCTTTTCTCTGCTCTTTCCTTCCTCACCCTTCTCTGGACACGCTCCAGCACCTCAGTGTCCTTCCTGGAGTGAGGGGCCCAAGACTGACCCCAGCGCTCGAGGTGCGGCCTCACCAGTGCCCAGTACAGGGAGAAGAGCCCTGGGGAACACCACTGGTGACCGGCTGCCAACTGGATTTAACTCCATTGCCCACCACGCGTTGGGCACGGGCATCCAGCCAGTTTTCCACCCAGCAAAGTATATTGCAGTCGAAGCTGTAAGCAGCCAGTTTCCGCAGAAGAAGGCTGTGGGAAATGGTGTTAAAGGCTTTCCTAAAGTCTAGGTAGACAACATCCACAGCCTTTTCTTCATCCATGAAGTGGATCACCTTGTTGTAGAAGGAGATCAGGAGAGTCAAGCAGGACCTGCCTTTCTTAAACCCATGCTAGCTGGACCTGATCTTCTGGTTGTCGTGTATGTTCTGGGCTGGGCTGACAGCTGAGGTGCTCTGAGCACCTTGAAACGTCTCTAACCAGACTTGCAGCTGCTTTGTGACCACTTAAGGGACAAAAAGTAGGGATCCTTTATCACCCAGCAATCCACCCAAGTGTATCATCCCAACCATGAGGGAACAAGCCTGTACACTAGACAATCCTGCTCCTGTCACATGGGGGACACACCAGCAGAAGAGGACGGGATGGTGGCTGATCAGGGAGGTCTTGGGGTCCTGCACACAGCAACAGGCTGCGAGAACTAGGAGAGCACCCTGGGGAATGGTATGAAAGGGGAGTTACTGCCCTTTGCTTTTGATCTCTTAAAGAAATGGGAGCTGGCTGGGAGTGCTGTCATGTGAAAAAAACCCCAAGACAACAAAACAGAAACCCAGCCCATGAATTAAAGGTGTTGAACTTTTTTACATCTGTTGGCTTTCATCTTACCTTCAACATGGCAGCTAGGCCATGGTCTCACTCTGATCTTCTTAGTCTGCAGTTAACTTCATCAGCTAATTCTATTTAGTGTCCTTAAGCAAATGAGTTCCTGCTGCTATTGCCTTTCATATGTGGTCCAGCTAGAGGTGCGCAGGGCCTTTCATCAGCGAGATGTCCTATTAAGACAAGGACAACATGGCTTCAGTCCAGAGGGGAAGCTGAGATCATCATTCTTCTGGTAGGAGGAGAAATGATGGCTTATGACAGCAAAACAAGGTTGCTGATATCTGATTAAAGCTTGGACAAAGCTGTGAAAGAAAAGTGTGACAACACTGGTATTGCTGTTTGTAAAAGGACCTACAGCCTTCCTTCTTCCCCCGTACAGAACTTCCCTCATTTCACACTCATCCATGACACAAAAAAAACAGCAGTCACTCTGTGACAACCACCTCGCTGTGGTGTGCATACTGAGCCTGTGTCATGCTTGTAGGCTCAAGGTGGAGGAGAAAAAAGTCTCACTCTGGTGCTTTTTCCCATAATCATGTGTTATCTGTCTGTCTTCTCTGTTTCTCCCCAGCTTTCAACCTTCTGGTTAACGTTGGTGTTGTACTTACATACCCCATCCTGATCTCTGTGGGCACGGTGCTCAGCGTCCCTGGAAATGCAGGTACAAGGACCCTGGTTGGCGGTGGCAAGATGAGCGCACGGGCGTGCAGGCAGCAGAAGCACTTTATTGTCTAACTAGTCAAAAATCTGTGGCCACGTTTTTCAAAAGCAGTGCAGTTTCCTCCAGCTTCCCTGGATGCTCCAGGTGGTGGTGGCTGTTTTAGTTGGTGAAAAGCTTTTTTGGTTTTTTTTGGCTTTCCTCCTTTCTCTGGGAGTAATGGGATGTGTCCACACACACCCTGCAGAGAAGAGGGCAGCTGGTTGCTGCTGAGATGTGGTGGGGTCAGCATGCTGCTGCTGCTGCAGCTCAGCACTGTGCTGGTGACCTGCTGTGCAGCAGCAGGGCAGGGTGTAGATGTGGAAGTTTACTCCAGAGTCCTGTGTTCTTGAGCAGCCCCTGTCTGTGCTCTTCCAGTCTCCTCCTCACCCCATTAGCCTCCCCCCTCCATGTATCTGAGGATGTTATTGAAGAACCATCTGGTTTTAAGGGGATGCAGATCAGAGTTGTGAAACAGTCAGTACCTGTAAGAGGCTGCTGAAGGGCTCCGGTGTGCTGTGGTTCCTGGTTCTTCCTTGTATCTAGTCTGAATCTCCCCTCTTTTAGTTTAAAACCATCACCCCTTGTCCTACTGCTACAGGTCCTGCTAAAGAGTCTGTCCCCACTTTCCTTGTAGGCCCCTTCAGATACTGGGAGGCCGCTAGAAGGTCTCCCTGGAGCCTTCTCTTCCCCAGGATGAACAGCCCCAACTCTCTCAGCCTGTCCTCACAGCAGAGCTGCTCCAGCCCTCGGATCATTTTTGTGGCCTCCTCTGGACATGCTCCAACAGGTCCATGTCTTTCTTGACCTGAGGACTCCAGAGCTGGATGCAGTACTCTGGGTGAGGTCTCACCAGAGTAGAGGGGCAGAATCACCTCCCTTGACCTGCTGGCCACGCTACTTTTGATGTAGCCCAGGATACGGTTGGCCTTCTGGGCTGCAAGCGCACATTACCAGCTCCTGTCCGGAGTACCTTCCCTCTGAGAGCAGAAATGGAAACCCTGAGGCTTAGACTGGTCCTACAAGGCTTCCTCAGAGCCTGCATGAAGGTGGTGAGGAGATGTGGCGCTGTCAGTGCCACGCTCTCAGTTCAGAACCTTTCTCTAAACTCAAGGAGCTGGTCACTCTAGAGGCGTGAGAGCAACGAGGCCAGTGTCACAGCCAGCATGCAACACGCAGGTTAGAGGGGTGTGCGGGGCTGGTCTGATCCTGTAGGTCGTCCTTCTGCGGTTTTGATGGCATTGTTGTTCTTCACAGCTGTGGATCTGTTGAAGCACAAAATGATCTTCAGCGTAGTGAGGTTGGGAGCCACCATCGTCATTTGCATTGGGTTTCTGCTGATGCTGCTCCCTGAGGAGTGGGATGAAATAACCCTGAGGTTCATCAACAGCTTGAAGGAGAAGAAAAGTGAGGATCACGCTGACGACATCACAGACTCCAGCGTACACACGAGGAGCAGAAGTAGAGCTAATGGGACAGTGTCTATACCACTCGCTTAAGGGCTGGTGGACTTGAAGTGCACACAGATGTATATTCTGTGAATATAGCTTAAATTTCCTCACCACTCGTATGCTTAACAACAGCTTTTACTCTGAACTGGGTATGAACTGTAAGATAAGAGAACGGCATCTATAATAAATGTTTACATTTATACACTTATCAAGGAACGGGTGTAAATAACGACAATAAAATGTTTTGTAATAAAAACCATTTAAGCTCGTGCCTTACTGAACTGGTGGATTTTTAAATAACGGATCAAATCTGCATCGTTCATCTCCTTTTGGTGGCAAAAGTAGAGCCATTCCCAAGGATACAGATCAGCAGAGCCATTCCCAAGGATACATGTCTTGGATATTGCCAGCTAAATCTCAAAATCGAACATGTTGACTTACCTTCAAAAATAATACAACCTCTCAGTGAGGTTGTGGTTTTGGAAAGCCATTTCAAGCCTCGCCCAGCAGTTTTGAGAATAATTTCTGAAGGAAGCCGATGTTCATGTTGATATTAGGAATTATTATCGGAAGAAATAATTTTGTGACAATGCAAAACATTAATTTTTCATGAAGTTACACTATTGGGAAATTCTGTGGTGGTCTCACTCGGCTGTGGCCGAACACAGCCGCTCGCTCACTCTCCCCCTCACCCGGGGTGCAGGGGAGAGAATTGGAAGAATAAGGGTAAGGAGACTTGTGGGTTGAGATAAAAACAATTTAATAATCAAAATAAAGAAAACTTAAAATAATAATGATAATAATAAAATATGGAATTGAGCGAGGCACAGCATAATTGCTCATCACCCACCAACCAATGCCCAGCCTCTCCCCAGCCTGTGATCCCAGGACAAAGACAGTTCCAAGCAGTCAAGTTCAAAACCTATGGTAAGAGGAGGAAAACTACCAGCAAGACCTCAACTCCAGATACCAGGAGAGTGGACTTCAGGTTGTTCAGGGAACTACTTAGCAAGGTCCCCTGGGAAAAAGATTTTGAAGGTTCTGGAGTCCACCAGTGCTGGTCACTTTTATGTACCACCTCCTACGAGCACAGGAGCAGGCAATCCCAAAATGCCAGAGGTTATAAAGCTGGCTAGTGCTGTGAAAGACAATAAAAAGGGCTTTTTAAAATACATTGATAGCAAAAGGCAGACCAGGAATAACACTGGCCCGTTACTTGATGAGCACGGTCACCTCACAAACAGGGACACAGACAAAGCAGAGACATTCAGTGACTTCTTCGCCTTGGTCTTCAGCAGCAAGGAAGGGCTCAGGAACCCCCAGAGCCCTGGGCTAGAGAACCACGACTGTGAGAATGATCAGCTCCCGACCAGCCCCAAACTTGTGCGGGATTTGCTGCTCCAGCTGGATCCCTAGAAGTCAGTGGGGCCTGATGGGATCCAACCGAGGGGTTTTAAAGACCTGGCGGATGTGATAGCCAGTCCTCTCTCAAGGATCTTTCAGTGCTCTTGGGAAGCTGGAGAAGTCCCAGCTGACTGGAAGCTGGCAAACGTTGTCCCAGTCTTCAAGAAGGACAACAGGGAAGACCCGGGTAGCTGCAGGCCTGTAGGTCTCACTTCTGTGCCTGGCAAAATTACGGAGAAGATTATTCCGGGAGTTATTGACAAACAGCTAGAAGACAAGGCAGCCATTGGTTCCAGCCAACATGGGTTCACGAGAGGAAAGTCCTGCCGAACAAACCTAATTACTTTCTGTGATGAGATTACCCACCTCGGTGACCAGGGGAAGCCAGTCGATGTAATCTTTATGGACTTCAGTGAAGCCTTCGATACCTTCTCTCACAGTGTCCTCCTGGACAAAACGTCCAGCATCCAGCTGAACAAACACACCCTGCTATGGGTGAGCAGTTGGCTGGTGGGTCGGGCTAAAGGGTTCAATGGGGTGACATCGGGCTGGTGACCGGTCACTAGTGGGGTCCTGCAGGGATCCGTCCTGGGGCTGGTGCTCTTTAATGCCTTCATCAATGACTTGGATACAGGGTTGAAGGACTGCTAAGTTCACTGATGACACCAAATTGGGAGGAGCTGTGGACACTCTTGAGGGCAGAGAGGCCCTGCAGAGAGATCTGGATAAATGAGAGAGCTGGGCAACCACCAACTGTGTGGATTTTAACAAGGGCAAGTGCCGGATTTTGCAGCTGGGCCACGGCAACCCTGGACACACACAGCCTGGGGAAGGACAGGCTGGAGAGCAGCCCTGAGAGAGGGACCTGGGGGTTCTGGTCATTGGCAAGTTGAACATGAGCCAACAGTGTGTCCTGGCAGCCAAGAGGGACCCCCGTGTCCTGGGGGCACCCAGCCCTGCACTGCGAGCCGGGCCAGGGAGGGGATCGTCCCGCTCTGCTCTGCACTGGGGCGGCCTCACCTCCAGCACTGGGGGCAGTTTGGGCACCACAGGAGAAAAAGGATCTAAAACTGCTGGAGAGTGTCCAGAGGAGGGACACAACATTGGGGCAGGGTTTAGAGGCGAAGGGTACGAGGAGAGGAGGCTGAAGTCACTTGGATTGTTCAGCCTGGAGAAGAGGAGACTGAGAGGAGATCTCATCACGGTCTAGAGCTTCCTCCCAGGGGGAAGAGGAGGGGCAGGTGCTGATCTCTTCTCTCTGGCCACCAATGCCAGGAGCAGAGGTGGCCACACACAGTCTCTTAAAACCCTCTTCTAGCATTTGAGAAGATGGGCTCGGCTCCTCATCTGCTGGTTTGGAAAACAGATAGACATTAAAAACTGTATTTAGTGTTAGATTATATTGAATATAATCAGTGAGTTATATTGAACTGATGGATATGTCTGAGACCAGATAGCACATGGCAGCTTGGGCACCACCCCAAGTCAACTTTGGGGCTGATATATTGGATACATTTACATTACTAAGCAATTTGAGATGTGTTTTACTGAAATTTTAGCTCCTGCCAAACTGAACACATGGGAAAAACAAACATTTCCTTTGAATATGCATGAATGGGTACATTTTGGCAAGCAGCTTCATAGCAACATCTTCAGGCCCAGGACTGGAGCCTTCAAGGAACCTCACTGAGCATCCAGCAGGGAAAATCATGTGAAATCTTTGTGTTTGAGTCAGCTTTCCCCAACTTGAGACAATTCATGGCCAGGGGCACAGCATGTTGCTGTGCCAGCCTGTCACTCTCTATGAGCAGACCCTGCGTATGTCCCATTGCCAGGGACCAGTGATTGCTCTTGCATTTCTACAGGGAGAAAAGATGTGTACCTCTCAGCCCAGCAGCCACCTTCTGCCTCATCTCAGGCTTAACAGGCGTTGTCTAACCCAACCCAAGCTCTCTGCTAGGAGTGAGCATCCCTGACATTGCTGCCTGTACAGCAAAGAGCACTGAGGGTTGACTCGGAGCTGCAGAAGGCTTTCTCCTCTCTGCCACCACTTCATTCCCCCAGCCCCTGCAAATCCTTCCCCCACCATCAACATCCACCACTGCAGCCACGAGTGCCCCAGATCCCTGGAGGTGAGCAGGTCCCTCATCGCTCAGTTGCATTGTCTCCAGATGCTTTCCATGGGTTCTTGTCCTGCTCAGCAATTCCTTAAGACCCACCCCCCCATTCATCTGCTACCCAACGTGCAGTTTATCCTCATTATTAAGTGAGGAAGGTAACTGCTTTCCCTAGAGCACAGCTCAGCCTTTCAGCTGGAGAAAACCCATTAAACTCAAGAAAATAGACGACAAACTGAGACTATTTTGCAGGACCACACTGACAATCCATCAGAGGAATGCAAACCAGTAGTCACACCCATCAAGTGACCGATCAGGTGTGGTTACTTCTGCCACTGTGGGTGTCTCCGATGAGCACATCATCTATTCCCTCCAGCCCATCTACTCCCACCAGCCCACCTACTCCCACCAGTTGCACCATCTCGTTTGCACCCCAAGGAAAATGCCAGTTTTGATGCAGCAGCTGCATTATCAGATTCTCCTTCATGTGAGGGCCTGGCTTTCTGGGCAGACAGTGTTATCTCAGCACCACCATCATCCGACAGTGTTAACTCAGCACCACCATCATCCTCAGCCTTGGCTGGGGTAAGATGAACACCCCCTGTTAATACAAGTGACAAGCAGCAGAGGGAGGAATGAGCCGTATTTCTGGAATGTACAGATGTGTAGTAACAAGATCTGTTAGTTGCACCAGTGCGTTTTCCAGCCAGTGGAACAGTGCTGGATTATTTTCCTCTCTTTACTGCTCCATTTGTTCACACTTATCACTACCAAAATGCGCTGCAAGCATAATGAACGACAGCAATAACCCATTTGCATCATTACAGTTCTTTCTGCGTTACTCATGGAAGACTTGCATAAAGTCCAGGTGTTATTGGGCAAAAATCAGTGCTGCCCACTATCCATTTCCTCCTGTGCCCATGTTTTCTGTAACTTAAAACTCATTTAAGGAGAATTTTTCAGGCAGAGACAATCTGCTATTGCAGTTGGGTATTAGAGTGCTGCCTCGTGCCAAATCCTCCCCTGGGTTCGGCTTTGCTCTGTGTGCAGGTGAGCAACAAACTCTGCTCCTCCATGGGAAAATGCCCTACCCCAAGTCATGGCACTGCCTTACCCTTGAATTTTTCCTGCTGTCTTCCTTAAAACAAGGGCATCAGAGTGCTTGGGGGTCAATGATTTCATTTTGACTACAATAAATTTGCTAGACAATCCAATCCTCACAAGATCAGTGTCACTTATAAGTTCTAGCTGAATTTGCTGGAGGGCTTCAGGAAATAAATGAAATGGTAAAAAGGTATAAAGAGCTTCCAGCTCCCCTGGGAGCGACCACGCACTGTCCTGAACAGCAACATGTAGGACCAATGTAAAGGCTCCTTCCCGCCCCACGTTTCTACAGCATAGTGCTTGGGAGTCAAACTGAACCTTAAATGCAGAGAAAAGGCTGCATTTAAATAACCCTCCAGTTAAAGAAGAGGGTGAGCATGGAATCACCAGGAGGGCAGTGATGAAGCCAGCCTGAAGCTCAGGCATACCTCAATCCATCCTTCCTCCTGCGGTGGTTGCACTGGGCTGGCAGCCAGACACAGCTGCTTGCTCACTCTATCCCCCAAGGGCTAGGGGAGAGAATTACAAGGGTAAGGAGACACATAGGGTGAGATAAGTGAGATAAGAACAGTTTAAAAATGGAAATAACACTTTAAATAATAACAATATTAAAATAATAACAATAATAACAGTAATACAATATGCAAATGAGCGACACCCAGTGCCATTGCTCAGCACCCGCCGACCCAGCCCGGCCCGTTCCCAGATCACGATCCCGGAGGAGCGACAATCCCGAACCGAGACCGCAATCCTGGGAGAGCGAGAGCCCGAGCGAGAGCCAGAGAGACCCAGAGAGGAACAGCCCCTCATGGATCTCCTGCCCATGGGGGCAGGAGATGGAACAGCCCCTTGACAGAGCCAAATGCCCATGGAGCTGATTCATTGAAATATTCCTCACTTCCCCTTGGATCTTACACTCATAGGCTAATGAAACACAAAGTTCCTTCAGTTCCAGCGACAAAAATGCAAACACTGGGATGTTCTCAGCGTCTCTCTCATAACAAATCCCAGGCTGAAAGCAAAACTCAGCAGTATTCCAGCTACTGAAATGAAACCAGCTCTTTTCCAGCTAAACACCATTGAGGGATTCAGGAGGGAAGCAGGGTGTTGATCTTGTATATTTGTTTGAAAAGAAAGAGGAAAAAACAAAAATACAGACTAAGGTACTCTGCTCCCTCATGCCCTGTGCGAATGGTTATAAAGCAAAGTCGTGAGCGACGTTAGTGATTCACAGCTGAAAACATGAACCAGCTGCATTGGTCCAGGGCTTAATAATTCCTTCTGGGAGGTGCCACCTCTGGTTGGTAGCATTTCACAATTCAAAACCTCCCCATTTCCATCAAGGGAGAGTTGAGTGGTTCATCTGTGGATCTACTGGCCACGAGTGCTGGACACTTGGCTCTGCCATGGCTCCTGTTTCCCTGCATAACCCTCCTCCCGGCGTTCCTCTCCAGAGAGAAAAGCCAAAAGAGGCTCCAATCCCTCCAAACCTAAACAGGATCTCTCCAGGAATCCCAGTGTGATGAGCTGCTGCTAAATGAATCATAGAATCATTAAGGTTAAAAAAAGACCTCTAAGATCATCATGTCCAACCATCAACCCAACACCACCATGTCCAGTAAACCACGCCCCTAAGTGCCACATCTACAAGCCTTTTAAATACCTCCAGGGATGGGGACTCAACCATGAACCCCAGCTCTGACGCCGTTTTGGGCGCTCACACACACACTTGGTGTTTTGCTGCTTTCCATGGGTTTCACAGCAGAGCCCAGAGGTGCTCTGACCTCCTCCTGCAACCCTATTCTTGCCAAAAAACTCACCCTGCAATAGTAATCTTGTTACATAAATAACCTCCCTACGTATTTCCTACCTGCTTCACCTTGGAAATGAATGATTGACTTCCTACAGCTCTGAGGAAATCGCGCCCTCCAAACACCCCCATACACCTGGAGAATGGAAAGGAAGAAACAAATGGAGATGTGCAGATCTTTCCCTTATGCACTGATCCTGCTGCGTTTGGCCCAAATCCTGCAGCACCTCCAGAACTGCAGAATATATTCACTTTGGCTGATTTTATGCTAAAGCTCTTTTTTTGGCCCATCGGTCCCACTGGCCGGCAGGAGCAAGGGTGGAGTATGCTCCTCAGGCAGCCCCTGTCCCCAGGCTGCTTCTCCCACACAGGGTGGGAGACGCTTTAACCCTTTTGGTGCTCTGAGGATTGAATTTCCTTCTGAAAACTGAAGATTTAGCAAAAGAGCTGCTTATAGAAATACCTGCAGGTCAGCCAAGCTGGTGCCCCTGATTGAAAATCACTTGTAGGTAAAAAACAAAGCTTCTCCAGGGCTTGGCACTGGCTCCCCGAGCTACTTTCCACTTCTCCACCAGCAGCAGCCACCTCTTGTCCCCGCATGGGACTGACCAAGGCTGGGTCAATGTTTAAACAAGCTGGGAAGGACGTGTGGACACGTCCGTGGGAGCCAGCCCAGACCTCCACAGCCACAGTCGCTCGCAAGGATTCCTTCATGTTCTGGGAGGACAGTGCATGAGGGGTTTTTCCTTCTCCTTTCAAAGCCACTGCTCTGCAAAATGGGCCTGAGCTCTTCCAAGAGGCACCCCAAGGTGACCAAGGTGGCACCGATACATGCCAAGGAGGACCTACCCGCTCTCACCACCCCGTACCGGCTCCCTGGAATGCCAGGAGAGCCCAGCCTGCACCTGCCAGCCACAGTGGAATGGGGAAAACCCACCTTTCACCAGCAACTTCCACCTCTCCGGGAGACCTGGTATGGGAGAGCCTCTGCAGGTAAGGGGGTCATCACCGAATTCCTGTGAAGCACAGGGCAGAGACCACGGGGCATCAGCTGGAGCTGCGGGTTTGCTCGCTGCGGCGCAGGGTGGGGGTATGTGAGTGCATACGCTATTCTGCATGAGCAGGTTTTGGCCATTTTCAGGATATTTTATCTTTGGTAAAACTGATTTTTTAATCCTCATGTTTTGTAAAGTGTATTGATCACCAGAGCCCAGATCCCAGGCTCCTTACTCCCATCAGCCATCCATCTGGGAATGGCTCCACTCCCCAACATCACCCTGGGATGCAGTGACACCAGCCTGAATCCAGGCAAAGTCTTGTACAGCAGCCCTGAAACTCCTGCTTATACACTCATCCTGCCCACCTGCCTCCACGAGGCATATCGATATCATTAGCTTAATTAGAATTAGATTCTGGGTAATGTGCTCAGCAGGTAAAATTAAGCATTAAAAGAAATTATAGCCATGTCTCACACAGGGCTAATTTCATAAGTGGAGAGGCAGAGGAAAGCAAATAGCTGTGTGGGTTTTTCTAGAAGTAGCATCGTGCAGCCTTTCCCACAGCCTTTCACAGCAGGGTTTAAACTCCATCCATAGCCAAGAGCCCTTTCCAACTCCATTCGTACCCAACAGCCCTTTCCAACTCCACCCGTACCCAAGAGCCTTTTCCAACTCCATCCATACCCAAGAGCCCTTTCCATCTCTACCCATACCCAAGCCCTACCTGGAGGCAAGGAAGGAAGTTTGCACCCATCTTAAAATGCTCTATACAACAAGCTGGATGGTGACAAACAGCTTCCCACAGCCACATTAGGTGAGTGTAGGGGCAAACCCCCATGAACACCAACGTGGTTGGAGAAGTGGTAATGCAGAGGAAGGAGGATCTGCAGCCCTAGCACTCTCCTCCCCTCTTTTCCATTTCCAAAAATGAATTTCAGACACATGCAGAGCAGTTTGAAGCACCACTGCTTCACCAGGGCCTGGATATTTCCTCCAGGATCATCCAGCAAGAGGCATCAGGAGACAGTAAAAGCAAATAAACCTCTGGCACAATAGCAGTGATGCTCCCAGATCCAGAGCTCCTGGGGTGAATACAGATCAAGTCTGGCTGTACAACAAAGGGTTTCAAGTACTTTGTAATAGCAAGAATAACCAAATATTCCTCTTCTGGAAAATTGTAATCACTGGGCATTTAACAAGTACTTGTGAAAAATGTGTATTTTCATAAAAACTTGTAAAATCCCTCAATAAATGTAATTTTCTATTACTTTTCATTTTCAGAAATAAAAAGTGGATGCTCAGGAGCACTTGAGCAACGTATTAGCTTGAGCTGCTGTCTAAATAAGCAAAGCCTCCAAAGGAATAGATTCCATTTGGTTTATAAGGGTTCATCTTGGCTTGTGTTAAATCCCGCTTCTTCCAGGGGCGAGAATCTGCTGCTACTAAAGTGCAATGGCAAAAAATAAAAGTAATGAGAATGACTTCAGCTTGGGCTCCATGCTCCCTCAGTGGTGGCTGTGTGGTGGGACAATGGTCCTCCTGGCCAGCATCCTTCAGGTGTGCCAGGGACTGTCCTGCCCCAGGACCAAGCAGGTTTGGGGACAACAAGCACTTGGCTCCCAGTTCTGTATCTGTAGAGGATAAGGGCAAACCTCCTCCAAGACACATGTGTGAATAGGATGAGAGGGAATGATTTAAATATATATATTTTTAAAAATAATATCATAAGGAAGAAATTACTTCCACAAAGCCATACACCTCACCATAACAAGCCTCAGCCCCTTGCCTCTGCCAGGTCCCACGTTTCCAGCCCCTTCCTTATATTTTCCTTCCCGCTTAGAAATTCTTTATGTGCTGATTTGTCCTGTGGATTGAGAGACAATAACTTCCTAACACTCCTTTTTACTATGACAGGCTGCTATTTCAGCATGTGTTGCCCAGCCGCTGAAGTTTGTCTCTGGCAGAGCCACCTGCACTGGAAATTTTCACTTCAGACACTCATTCCTACGTGTGTGGAGCAGCCATGAGCTGTGATCAGTGGTTAATCATTGCTGGTCCTCAGCAGAGCCCAGCAATCATTTATCTGATGGAGTCACTGCCTTCTCCCATATCCCCTGCACCCTCCCTCCATCACCTTCTTTCTCTCTTCTCCAAGAGCCCTGCCTTGGCAAGCTTCCACAGGGCTCATTGAAAGGGACCACTGGAGACCCCCATAAGGTGACCTCCAAATTCTTATTTTTAACATAATTATTAAATTTGGCATCAACTCTAATGTAATTCCTGCACTTTAGCCCTAACTCTCCTCTCCTGCTGCCACTCTGGGGCTCCTACCATGTGGGAGCAGGAGCTGCTCAGCAACACCTCGCTCAGCTCCACGTATAAAATGGCATTTGAATGCACCAAGACAGATTTTTTGGAGAATAGGTGGGATGAAGAAACTTTTTTGGAAAATAAATACTTACTGCACATGCAAGTATATATTTGTGCAAGGAGAAAAAAAAAAGCAGTGAGAGCATCAGTGCAGAACGGCCCTGAGCCCAGATCACGTTCAGGCCTCAGTGAAGGCGCTGCTTTAATAACTAACAGGCAACTGCTGGTGTGTAGGACATTATTTTGGGCTGATTTCCAAAGATAATGAGGGTTTGTGATTGTAACACTTCTCTCTCCATAACCCAGCAACTTCTGAACCCACTGTCTGGCTGTAGCTCTGCTGTGGTCAGTAAAAGTATCAGAGGTGTTTCTCAGTTCCTCCAAAAAATAACAATAATAAAGTCTGAGGGACTAAGCAGCAAGAAGAGATCCAAACTGTTGCCTGTTCCTCATTTTCAAAGCTTGAGGAGACCCCAGAAGACATGGAGGGTGGTTATTGTCACATATAAGGATGCATGAGAGGTTGTAGAGGGAAGCAGGAGAGGCATGGAGCAAACATTTGTTAGAAACCACAGGTACCTCCTCACTTTATTTCTGCAGCTAATAGAATAACTTCTACCATGTGGTACTGGGGTACACCAAGAGAGACATTCATAGGACATGCCAGCCAAAAAACAAGGGCAGGAAACTATTGCTGAGTACAGCCTAGCAGTTCCTGATCGCCCAAAGGTAACTTCATCCATTTCTTTTCTGTTCTTTTAGGGCCCCTTTCTTTCAACACTGTGCTGGAAAAGGGGGAAACCAGCATCATTAAACAGCATCCACCTCGAAGACCTCAAGTAAGACGAGTTTGAAAAGTTCCCTATGAGTTGTTCTGATTGATGGGTTGACATGGGCTTTCCTGGGGACAAGGGAACGTGTCACAGCACCACAGTGGGGGAAACAAACAGCCTAGAGCAATGCAATTAGGAGATCCTACCTCCATATGATCATCCCTAGGTGAGCTTTATCACCAGCTCAAGTTTGATACCTGGGGCAGAGCAGGCACATTGACCGAAGAGAGGTTGTTTTTGGTTCATTAGCACAAGAAAGAGGACTTCACCTTCTAAGAACAGCCAAAGAGGGGCCAATGCAGCAAGGCCCTGCCTTTGCCCTCCTGCCTGACTCCATGGATTGTGCCTCATTGGCCAGCCCTCGTGTGCTAAGGAGATACCCAACAAACACAAATGTCCCAGTGCTGGCCATGAGGCCACCTCTCCTATAATGACCTACTTTCCTTTGTGGTATCTGGGTACCTGCAGCCAAATCTTAGTGCTCCCATGGGGCTAACGTGCTCAAGACAGAGCCCTTTGCAGAAGGGATCCAACTTGCATCATGTGAGGCTGGTTTTGGCTTTTCAGGCCAAACATCGCAGATGACGCCACACTGGGTGGAAGTGTTGATCTGCTTGAGGGTAGGAAGGCTCTACAGAGGGACCTGGACAGGTTGGTTTAATGGACTGCAACCAGCTGTACAAGGTTCAACAAGGCCAAGTGCTGGGTCCTGCACTTGGGTCACAACAACCCCATGCAATGCTACAGGCTTGGAGCAGAGGGGCTAGAGAGCTGCCTGGTGGAAAAGGACCTGAGGGTGTTGGTCGACAGCAGCTGAACATGATCCAGCAGAGTGCCCAGGTGGCCAAGAAGGCCAAGGGCATCCTGGCCTGGATCAGCACTAGTGTGGCCAGCAGGACCAGGGAAGTTCTCTTCCCCCTGTGCTGGGCACTGGTGAGGCCGCACCTCGAGCGCTGGGGTCAGTCTTGGGCCCCTCACTCCAGGAAGGACACTGAGGTGCTGGAGTGTGTCCAGAGAAGGGCAATGGAGCTGGGGAAGGGTCTGGAGCACAAGTGTGCTGAGTTCCCGGCTGAGGGAACTGGGGGAGTTGAGCCTGGAGAAGAGGAGGCTGAGGGGAGATCTTATTCCTCTCTACAGCTACCTGAAAGGAGGGTGGAAAGAGGTGGGGCTGAGTCTTTTCTCCCAGGTAACTAGTGACAGGACAAGAGGCAATGGCCTCAAGTTGCACCTAGGGAGGTTCAGATCGGATGTCAGGCACTGGAACGGGCTGCCTAGGGAAGTGGTTGAGTCACCATCCCTGGAGGTGTAAAAGACAGGTAGACCAGGTGCTCAGAGATATGGTTTAGTAGTGGACAGGTATGGTTGGACTTGGTGATCTCAAAGGTCTTTTCCAACCAAGCAATTCTATAACCCCATCAAGGTCTGGCATCAGCTCAGGGACAGAGTGACAGGTAAAGTCATGCTTTGCAATAGAGGCTGGTGAAAGTTCAGAGCAATTATTTTAGGTTTCAAGAACTGCTGTGCATGCTGTAGACCCACACATACCTTCACCATCTCCCCTCATATGTCTATACACGTACATCTGTTTAGATATAAAAAAATATCCTCCCCCAAACAAACATAAACCACCCTCGTTCACTCCTCTGTGTCCTTCCTTTCCCCTTCCTGCACTTCCCAGATCCCTTCCCCTCCAAGCCTGGAAACCCATGACTCTGCCTGACCTGGCAATTGGCTTTTTGCCCACATTAAAGTTATCACAACATAACTAAAGCTCCAAAAACCATATTTATAGCCATATAATTTACTGCAAAGAAGGAAAGAAAACATCACTAGTGATGCTGCACAAGAGTTAGAGTTCCTGTTTCATTTAAAAAGAAAAAAAAAAGGTGACAAGAAGCCCTCCACATGCATTTTCTTTCCTGGCTCTTTTCAGCAGTACCCTGTGACAGGACAAGGGGCAATGGGCACAAACTGGGACACCAAAAGTTCCAGACAAGCCTAAGGAAAAACTTTTTCACTGTGAGGGTGCCAGAGCCCTGGGACAGGCTGTCCAGAGAGGGTGTGGAGTCTCCTTCTCTGGAGATGTTCAAAACCCACCTGGACACTTTCCCGTGCAACCTGGTGTAGGGAACCTGCTTTGGCAGGGGGGTTGGACTGGATGATCTCCTGAGGTCCCTTCCAACCCCACCAGTCTGTGATTCTGTGATATTTTTATGCACTGATGATTTTATAGGATATAAACCCCAGGTGAGGCTCAGGCTGTCACGTGCTCACAGGGCTAAACTGGAGCTGCGTTACTGAGCTTGCACAATTCTTGCCATGCATCAGGTTATTTAAACCCCAAACTGGGAGAAGCACACTCCTCTATGTGCTCTACCACGTTCTCATGGCTTCCCCACAGCCTCTCAAACCAGCCAGCAGTACTTCCAACTTCCCATCTCTTACCTGCTCACTATGTAAGATGAAAAGCTGTCACTGTTTGGCCAAGATTGAGTTCTCTCTCCTTCCCTACATGTACACAGAGGGTCAGGGAAGGACACTGGGGAGCACCACACTCAGCTCTGGATGCCCCAGAGCTGCAGCTCTCCAGTTTTGCTCCTCAGATCTTTCTCCTTCAGAGCCCCAGTTTAAGGTTTCAACTGTGTTTCTTCTCTGCTGCTGGCCCAGGCCTGGGGGCTCCAAACTGAGAGCAAAGAGGGCTCAGAGGAAGATGAAAAATCAGACAAGGAAGTAGGACAACTCGAGCAGACCTCTCCAAGCATGGCTGCAGCAGGACACCCTACTCAAAGAAGCACTCAGCTGCTAGAAATACCCCTCTCATGTGAGCAGGATTTTTCATCAGCAATTAAGGGCCAATGTTGAACCTGCTGCTGAGACCCTTCTAAGAGAACCCAGCTGCACAGGGCACATCAGCAGCCTAATTAGGTGGCTGGAGGGAGTCCTCAGTGGTTGGTGACTGGGGAAAAACAGAGGCAAATGCACTTCTTGGCTGTTGAACCCATGAAAGAGATGTATTCCATGGAATCATTGAATGGTTTGGGTTGGAAGGGCCCTTAAAGCTCATCCAGTTCCAACCCCACTGCCATCAGCAGGGACACCTTCCACTAGACCAGGTTGCTCAAAGCCTCATCCAACCTGGCCTTGAACACTTCCAGGGAGGAGCAGCCACAGCTTCTCTGGGCAACCTGGACCAGTGTCTGACCACCCTCACAGCCAAGAATTTCCTCATCAGATTTCATCTCAATCTTGCCTCTTTCAGTTTAAAGCCATCACCCCTCATTCTATTGCTACTTGCCCTTGTAAAAACCCTGTCCCACAACAGCAAAACCACTGAAGCTGAAGCTGGGCTGCTTTGTTGAAGTCTTCCTTGCTGTGATTAAAGTATTTTTAATATAATAAAGAACAGAGGAGCCACCAGCCAGGCTGCAGCTCTGGCCAAGATTGGTGATTTCAGAAACCACAGGTGGCCACCAACTATAGTGTCCCTGGATTTGAAAAAATGTGTCCCTGGATTTGGTGGGAGGATGAGGCACCTGGAATGAGCCCAGCTACACCCAGTGAACTATTGCATGGAATCACAGCCTCATTTCAAAATCTCCTACCAGCATGTAGTTTTCAGTCATTGATCTTATTTCCATTACGAGTGTATTTATGGATTATAAAAACCCTGATAATACTGATGACAGGAGTAACAACGCTGTTAGTCCTACCTCGTGCTTCTGCCATTGCTGTTAGGGAATGTCAACAGCGAGCTGGCTGCCTTGGTGGCACCTAGGAGTGATCCATAGCCTGGACCACAGTTTGTGGTGTCACATGCTGCCATCTAGTGCCATTTTTAAAGCTTCATATTCAGTTTTGTGAGGTTTTTTTGATCCTGAAAGACAGATAAACGTGGTGGTTGGGGCTGATGGGGGATGCCTCCTTGACATGTTGCTGCTGACTTTTTTCCTCCCATGTTACTGCATTGACTTACAGGACGCTTCAAAATTACTGCTCAGGCTTTGGCAGCAGGTCAGTGCTGACAGTCAGAGGCATGTCACCATTTAGAGGACCCTCTAGCTCTTATTCAAGAGGTTAATGATGTCCCACATTAAGTGTCAGTCGGGTCTTACTGATGAAGTCATTGAATCATTTGGAAGGAAAAGACTTTTGAGATCATCGAGTCCAAATATACCTGTCCACTACTAAACCAGATCTCTGAGCACCTCATCTACCCATCTTTTAAATACCTCCAGGGATGGTGACTCAACCACTTCCCTAGGTAGCCCATTCCAATGCTTGAGAACCTTTTCAGTGAAGACATTTTTCCTACCAACCAATCTGAACCTCCCTTGATACAACTTGAGGCGATTTCCTCTTGTCCTGTCACTAGTTACTTGGAAGAGAAGACACACACCCGCCTTGCTACACCCTCCTTTCAAGTAGTTGTAGACAGTGATAAGGTCTCCCCTCAGCCTCCTTTTCTCCAGGCTCAACACCCCCAGTTCCCTCAGGCGGGAACTCAGCACACTTGTGCTCCAGACCCTTCCCCAGCTCCGTTGCACTTCTCTGGACACGCTCCAGCACCTCAGTGTCCTTCTTGGAGTGAGTGGCCCAAAACAGGACACAGTATTCAAGGTGCAGCCTCACCAGTGCTGAGTCCAGGGGAAGGATGACTTCCCTGGTCCTACTGGCCACACTATTGCTGATCCAGGCCAGGATGCTGCTGGCCTTCTTGGCCACCTGGGCACTCTGCTGGATCATGTTCAGCCAGCTGTTGGCTAACACCCCCAGGTCCTTTTCTGCTGGGCAGCTCTCTAGCTTCCCCACACCTGTAGTGCTGTATGAGGTAAGTCCTTCATGATGTTCCTCTTAATTTTTATGGAAGCTGGACTGAGCTCCCACCCTAGAAGGGGACACTGGCAATAGCAAGCCATGAAATGACCCAGTATTATCTAGTACCTTGGCACAATTGAAAGTGACAACTTAGGTCCTTAAGATAAAAATCCATGTGCAAAGAAGTCTGTAAAGCAAGACTCTCTCTGCTCCCCTTAGCCATCAGGAAAGGCACTTTGTACCATGCAGAGAAAGGTTCTACTCAAGCCAACATAAAAGAGACTGGTTGGACAGAGGGAATGGTGGTTTGGGTCTCATGTGTCTGGGATCTGCCCTCGGATGACCTGCTAGGAGACTTTATAGTATCTGGAATCTGCCCTCAGATCACCTGCTAGGAGACTTTATATTAAATTATGATTCCTCTCCATGCTTCAGCTTCAATATGAAGCAATCTGGGCTGGGTTTTGTCTTCACTCTGGTCTTGGCTGGTGCCTTGAGTACCATTAAGGCTCAAAGAGAAATACCTACAGGGATGAAGCTGAAGTCAAAATGGTTGTTTGCTGCTTTGACTCTAATGCAAGAGATTCCCCCAGTTTTGTCCACTCCTGAAGCACCTAAGGAGATGTTAATCTCCCTGAGCATCTGCTAGAGATGCCAGTCTCCTTCGTGTATCACAAGCAACTGGGCCAGAATTGGAGCTGGAAAAATGTCAAGGTAGTTTCAGATCAGGTTTTATGATTGTGTGAAATAAGCAATGCTGAATATTTTAAATGTTGGTCTTGTAGAGGCTTGAACCTGCTGGCCCTCCACAAACAATCGCTCCTGCAAAGCCCTGGAGTCAGCAAGAACTGGCTGTAAGCCCAAAACCGAAGGTAAGTGCGTGGTCGAGGCCCGTACATGGATGGTTGTTGGCTGTAGGCTCCTTTCCCTCATGGTTCAGGCACCTCTAAAAGACAAAGAGCAGAAGCTGGTGTTTTACACTGGCTGTTCTCCCATCCCTGGCTAAGCCCAGGAACTGGTTGAAACACCAATGCATGGGTGAAAGGATATAAAATAAGAGGAAAGTTTTGGAATCTGCAGTATGACAGTTCCTTGGATGAGGAGAAACTGCTGAGCCAGGACCTTAAATATTTTTGAGGCTAAAGGTTTGAGGACCACTTTTTTAAAAGACTGAGCAACTTGAACACCCCATTGCTCGCAGTCGGTAGGGAGAAGGCTGCAAGTGCCGCGTGCCATAAACATCCCACACAACTCCAAACGTGCAAGAGTGGTTCCTCCCTCTGGATCATGAGATTATCTTGGACAACTGACTCAAAGCAGTAACACCTCGGGGTAGGGGCAGAGGCATGTATACATTGTTTTAATTAAGAATTATTTTTTTTTCTCCATCATGCCCCAGAGCTGTGAGATAAACTGCAACTGGAATGGAAATCTGTGATAAATTACTGCAGGTTGGCTACGCGGAGAGACGCTCGCTGCCTTTATCTGGGGAGTGCCCAAGGGGCTGGGCACAGGTTTGCCAGCTGGTCGCTATTCCTTTCTCTTTCAGAAGATGCAGGTGTATTTATTTACATTTTTAAACACCTTGTAGGCTGTGGAGAAGAGAGGCCAAAGCCTGAGACACCTCCCTGGAAGGCGGCAGCACTTACACAAGCTGCAGATGCTGGACTTGACCCGAAGGCGTCGAGAGGTAAAACTGAGATGGATTTGGGCACAGGTTGGGGCTTCCCTTCTTGGACAAGGGTCTACCCATCCCCAGTGTCTCTCCCATGGACCAAGAGGTCTAAAACCTGTGGGTGGAAAGAGCAAATGAAGCTTTCCTTGTGGTTTAAGCAGTGGTGTGGTGGGGCATCCCTGGGGTCCCTGTGATTAGTAATGACTTCTGATTTTTGCAATGCTTTGCTCTCATTTGGCCCATGGAGAAATAATAATTAAAAAATCTCCGTCTGGGTCATGTTCTCTCACATACTGAGTTTGGCAAATGCCATTTGCCCTGGTTAAACTGCTCGCCTGTGTAATTATTTTCAGTGCCAACCCCCTAATGATATGCTGCGTCGAGCTGTTAAAACGTGTTTGCTCCTCTGCTGCTTGTGTTGATGACTCGTTTGCAAACCCAGGCAGAGCTGATGAGGAATCTTCACAGGGAGGCAAAAATCAACAAACAAAAAATCAAGGAATCCAGCCCAAAGAAAGTCCTCGACACTCTCCAGAGAGGCAACAGCACCAAAAGCCAAGATCTCGTCCCTGCTGAGCACAATCAGCGTTTTCACGGAGACAATCATGGTAAGTGGAATAATTTTCCAAGGAGATGTAAAACTTGCCAGCCTCTTAAATGTCATCAGGGAAATTTCTCTGTGGAAGCTGCTTCCACCGCTCCATCTCCTACTGTGACACAGTGCAAGCTCAAAGATTGAGGGGGCCAAGCAGGGAGAGGTGGTTGCAAGGCAAAACGTTGGGGTGGCTCAGAGCAGGATGCAGGTCTCTGAGCTGCTTCTCTGATAGCATCCAGGCAGACCTGAGTAGATGTGGATTAAGAGCCGTGGAATAGCCATAGGGGCATAAAAGCAAAGTCCTCAGGGTCAGGCCTCTGCAGGAACAGGATCCCACAGGCAGAAGAGTCTCAGCTGGTCCCACATGTAGTAGGTAGTGGTAGAACAAAGGGGTGATGGATTTAAATTGGAAGAGGGGAGGTTTAAATTAGATATTAGGAAGAAATTCTTGGCTGTGAGGGTGGTCAGACACTGGCCCAGGTTGCCCAGAGAAGCTGTGGCTGCTCCTCCCTGGAAGGGTTCAAGGCCAGGTTGGATGAGGCTTTGAGCAACCTGGTCTAGTGGAAGGTGTCCCTGCTGATGGCAGGGGGGTTGGAACTGGATGATCTTTAACGTCCCTTCCAACCCAAACCATTGCTCAAAGCCTTCTCCTACTTGGCCTTGAACAGTTCCAGGGAGGAGCAGCCACAGGTTCTCTGGGCAACCTGGGCCAGTGTCTCACCACCCTCACAGTGAGGAATTTCTTCCTAATACCTAATCTAAATCTACCCTCTTCCAGTTTCAAGCCATTAAACATTCTTTACATGCCTCCAGGTGCCCACCACCATCTCCAGCTAAACCCTAGGGGACTGGGCATGCAGCTCTGCAAAATTATGATTTTATTTTTATTTCCCTCCCCCCACCAAGGAAACACAGGGGGTGAAGGACTCTCCAGGCAGCATGATGGGACTGAACTCTCTCCAGGCAGGAGCAGGAAGGTTGACCTGTGGTTCTGCAGGGAGCCGTGGACAAGGGATCTGTTCTGGGACACCTCCAGCACAAGCTCCAAGGAGTGGGAAAGGGAAGAAAAGATTTACTGCAAACCTACGCTTGTGAGAACCAAGACAGAGAGAATTTCTCTCTTTGATGACTTCTTTGATAAGGATTTCTAGTGGCGTGGCTTGGGGTGAGAGGGACATGCTGAAGAAAGTAGCCCCAGCTCTGATGGGGCTGAAAACACCCTGGATGGATGGTCTGAGGGTGGACACAGGATGGACAGCTGGAAATGAGGTCACTGATGTGGAGCAAATGATGGCTGTCTGGTTTATGTGGCTGAATCAAAATATCTCAGGGAAAAAATAGCTTGGACCAAGCAACAATGAAGTAGGGGTAGAGGGAGGAGGGTGGCAAAAAAAATCAAGCAGAAGTTGGAAAATATTCTGGGTCAACCCCAAATATTGAGTTCCAGCTGAAATGAAATGTTTCATTTGCCTTTGGCTTACTCAACCTTTTTGTTTAACTTTCTGTTTTTAACCTTATATCCTTTTCTAAACCACAAAAACCCAGTTCAAAATGCAAGGTAAAATGATACTTTTCAGAAATCTTTAAAATAAATATTCTAACATTTTTAAAATTTCTTTTTGACTTTTTTTTTTAATTTCCTCTCCTCCCCTGCCCTGGACACTGACATACATACACTTTCTTCAGTACTAACCTCCTGTTTTATGGATAATTTTCTGAAAAAGCTGTTTTTCATTACTTTTTTCCTCTGTTGAGGGATCAGTGCTGTGCAGGGAGTGGTACAAACTGAGGGATCTCCAGCATCTTACGCAGACACATACGCTGGTGGTGCTGGTCAAGGTTGCTGCATCCACCAAGAATTTGAACAAGCTGCCCTGTTGCAACCTGTATTTCCAAATATATTGATACAGATGGTTCTATGAAGGGTACCAAATCTAGCAAAGAACTCCATGCAGTTTCCATCTCTCCTAAATTTTATTTTTTCATAAAGTTATCTTCTTTTTCTTTATAAAACAATTTGTTATCTGAGAGAGAACCTTACCCAGTTCTCCTGTCTCCTATCTGGTTGTCTTTGTAGGTCTGTAAAGGCCACCACAGTCAAGGTCCATTGTCTTTGTGGAACTTGGTGAATCATTCAAGAACATATATGGACTTATTCCCTGGGGTTTCAGTTATGCATCTTGCAGTTATTTTAATGGATATGTGGGGGAGTGGTGCTACACCAGGGAGGGAGAGAGCCCACCACCTGCCCTGGCCCTGGAAAGAAGACCAGCCTGATTCCCAGTGCCAATTTTACCTCTGTTTGAAGTTGCAGAGTTGATGGACAGCAATAACTCTTCCTCATATCTCCTGCTTGTCTCCCTGGGTTGCTTTCCACTTGGTGTCTCTAAAACCTACCCAAGGGTAAAACATCTTCAAATCAGGTCATTGGCCCAGGACAGGGACTCCAGGAGTAACAAATACAATTATCATCACAGTGACTTTCATTTCCTTCAGCTGGCAATCTTATTCTCTTATTTTTCAAGTCAGGACATCCAGATTAACTAGATCTGGAGTCAGTTCTCAATTACCCAGGACAGCAGAGGTTTTGGGTAGCTCAGGAGAGATGAGGCATGTCCTGCATCACTATCTCAAACCTGTGCTACATCCCACTGTGCTACATCCCACAAAGCTGTTTTGGATGTGTCTGCCTTGCATCCTCAGCTTCCTGGATTACATAGCCAGAAAAAGAGCAGGAAACACGTTTTTACACATATTTAGGGGAATTAGACAGCCATGGCTGACTCAGTTTCAATGGTATTTAGCTATTTGTCTCTCTCAGGCTTTATTGAAAATCCCAGGCAGAGCAAGAGTTGGAAATCAAAACCACAGCCCCAAATCAAATCTGGAGCCTCCAGCACAGCTGCCCAGCTTCTCTGTCCTGATTTCACCTCTCTCTCTTTTTGACACTCCTAAATGTATAGCCCATTACACCATGTCTACATGCTTCATGGAGAAAACTGCTCCTTGGAGAAAGCCCACATGCTGTGTGTGATTTCACTGAAAAGCCAAGAAAACAAACCCCAGCACAGAGAAGGAGGAAGAAGGGAACTGATTTTAATGAGAAAGGAGAACTGCTCACAGCTAATGAGTCTGTATCCAGAGTCTGTGTGTTTTAAAAATGCCCCTGAGAACTTTGATGATAAACACGGTCATCATGTGTGAGCTGGAAATATCACGAGAGCTTTGAATTCCATGTTGAGGGTATGCTGAAAAGGTCAATGATTTAATGGGCTGGAACAATTAATCTGGCACTTGTCTATACACCTGTCCTCTTAATGATGTGACACATCTCCCTTCTGTGTTCCCATCTGTCAACAATTAAGCTATAATTGGTGGAAATGCAATTTATCTGAGATAGAGCTGATTAGTTTTCCAATAATCATGTTGCCAGCACTGGGGAAGCGTGCTGCCCACGGAGAAGAGCGTGTGGACCAATCGATCCCTATCTCAGCCTGTGCAGAAAAGAGATGCTGAGCATTAATTTATCAATTTACAGCGTGCAAAATTTGCTCTTATGGAGGCGATAATACCAGCAAACCTGCTTTCTACTTCTGGTGCTCAAAACTGTTTGACTGTGCAGCTCTTGATTGTATTAATTCATCATAACCTGTAAAGAGGCAGACAGCAACTCATCCTCCTCTAGTTTTCTTGCATCCTTTCCAGAAACTGGAAATGAAAATGTTTTCTCTATTACTAAAGGTGAAATTTAGACTTATCTACAAATTACAGAAGATTGAAAAAACCCACAAGGCGTGCACTGCAACTCAGCAAGGAAGACTTCACAGAGCTGTTTGTCTCTGAATAGCTCCCGATCCCAGACACTCGATATTAACTCATCAGTGGAAGGCTGAGTCATTACAGCCAACCATGGAGAGGATGAAACTTGTCACTCAACATAACTGAGCCCACACAGCTTCAATCTGAGACAAGTACCACAGGAAGCAGTGCCTGTGTTTTAGCAGGGCCCCTCACCTTGACCCCAGCGTGCCTCCCTGGGGAGGAGAGGCTGGAGCATCCCGGCTGGCAGGCGTGGGTGCAGGATGGGTTTTAAAGGATAACGATGAGGTTTGATTTTGGTGGTGTGGAGCAATGCATACTCAGAAGAGGGAAAGCCAACAGAGGAGATTTCGGAGCAGGGGAGTGGAGTGGGATTTTTCTGACCTAATTATAGAATCATAGAATGGTTTGGGTGGGAAGGGACCTTTCAAGACCACCTAGTCCAATCCCCCTGCCATGAGCAGGGACATCTTCAACAGAGCTCAATCCAACTTGACCTTGAACATTTCCAGGGATGGGGCTTCTGCCACCTCTCTGGGCAACCTGTTCCAACTATGGCTCTCTAAAGGTGTGAAGCCTCTCTCCTGCTGGCTAAAAAGGTGTTGCTGTGGCTACCTCACAACAGCCACCCAACTTTGAGGCAAGGCTGGACCCATCCTGCAGGCTAAACGTGTCTCCATGTAGCAGCTGTGTGAGGCAGAGGCTGCTCAGCCCAGTTGCAGCACCTTCACACTGTCAGTTTTCACCAAAATGGCAAAGAATAGAGAGATTTTATGCTGTTAATGACATGGCTACAGGTATCAGCAAATGGTGAGGCCCTGAAGAAAGGGGACATGTCAGTCAGACAGATCCCTGCCCAAAGCACAAGGACATTTGATCTTCCCAGTTAAACGGTTATAGGATGTTTTGTTGGTGGTATGAACAAGGCCAGAGCAATGCAAGTTCCTCCAGCTCAGGTTTACCTGAACCAGTTTGGTTGAAATGTTAAAATAAATTTATAATGCTCAGCCTGAAGCAGACAACCAGGCTGGGGAAAGTCAGCACCAGTGGTTAACGGTTGGCAAATTCATGAGCAATTAAATGTACAGCTTGTAAGAGGAAATGTCAATGAACCTCACCTCTAAAAAAGCAGGAAGGTGTTTCGGAGACCTTGAAGCCAAGGTTGCTGTTATATCTTTGTTAGCGTTCCTGAACAGAAAAAGTATTTACTTACACTTAGTAAATAGAAGTGTTAGGTAAATAAAGTTGAACCAAGACATGCTATAACTGGATCTCATTGAGCAATCTGGATTAATGTGATTTTCTAACCTTCCTGGGCTCTGTCCCACCTGGTGCTCAGAGTATTTGACCTCCTCAGGAATACAAGTTTTCAGCATCATACAGCATCCTCTGTTCCCCAACACACGTACACATTCAAATGCAGAAAAAAACCCCACCATCAAAGGCACTGGGATGTATCCACTAACCTCATCAAACCCTTTATCTGCTCTGCCTCACTGGAAGCTGTGTGATGGGCAGCTGGGATTGCTTCAATCTGCTTACACAAAGCCACCAGAGAAAAGCACCCAAGAACATCGACTTGAGTGGCTCTGTTTCAGGTTGTACAAGAAGATTAAAGTATTACCATCAGCTTGAAAAATACCAACTGTGGCACGTTTTGGTTTGCCTCACTAGGTATCCTGAGGCTACACCATGACAGAGCCCTAAACTGCTTGTTTTCCAATGCTGGAAAGAGGCATCAAGCCCTTATGGTTTCTAGCTTTCTTTAAATAATTCCTGAGCAAGGTCAAGAGACAGCACAAGGGTCTCCTTATGAATAAAGAGGAGGGAAGCAGCTCTTATTTCTCTTCTGAACCTTTTTACCTGCCCACTGTATGGGATGTTGCCCTTTCTGGGATGTTCCCTCCATCCCAGCAGTGCTGGTGTAAGGATATCTGGCCCAGGAGGAGCACAACCCGTCTCCATCACCAGGATGGAGCTGCCCAGAGATACCTCCTGTTCTTGCAGGAGTAAGAAAACTATTTATTTCTCTCTCAGTGCAAGGGTTGTAGCTTTTTGCCACCTACTGACATGTTGTGGGAACGGCTCACCCTGCAAATTCCTGCAGAAAGGCTTAATGGTGCCTTGGCTGTGTCTGATAGCGCGTCCAGCATCGGCTGAGAGGTCTGCAAAAATAAAAGTGAGAGTAAATACGGCACTTGGCACACTGACAGGAGAGCAACATGGACTTGATGGGTTGCTCCTTGCTATAACTCTCTCCTTGTCTCATCTCTTAAGCACCGCATTTCATCATTCCAGAGAGCAGGAACGTGGGAGACAAGTTTTGCAAAACAAAGCCTCGATTTTTTCCCCTTTTATCTTTCCCCTGGTTCATCTATTTTTCCCTTTTTATTTTTCCCTCAGTTCTTCTATTTTTCCCCATTTATTTTTCCCCCAGTTCTTCTATTTTTCCCCATTTATTTTTCCCCCAGTTCATCTATTTTTTCCCCTTTTATCTCCTCTTAAAGTCACTGCTTGGTTTTGGCCCTTGCCCAAGGCACCTTCCTTCATCCTTAGCTCGGCTGAGGGCTTCTGATCAGAGGACAGAAGGTCTCTGCAGGACCTTGCACATTGCTTAAGCTTCATTTAAATCCTGTTTTGATGGCTTAAGCAATGCGTGAATCTAATAGTGCTAACTCATTGCTCAGAGTGGACTTCAGCCTCTGAAGGGAGCTGAGCAGGCGTGTTTGTGCCTCCTGCCAGAGATCTGAACAAGACCTGAACAAGGTCTTGCCTTTGCAGTGGTAGTTTTGATGAGGCTCCCATCCCCTCGTAGAGTTTCAGTGAAGCTCAGCTGGGGAATCCTTCATCTTTGCAGAGCTTCTCTCATTTTGGTCCATGCAGCTTTCCTCTCCTTCACTCCCATCAGCAGCGTGCTTTGCTAATGCACACCCTCAGCAGTGGGGCAGAGCAAAAACCTGCTGTGTGGCTGATCCAGCCTCAAACTTCCCTGTTCCTCCCAAGCCACCCTGAGACACAGCAGATACCTGTGCCAGCATTAGCTGGTGGTCCAGTCTGCAAAGAATCCCAAAATTGCCTTGATTGGAAAAGACCTTTAAGATCATTGAGTCCAATCATGAACCCAACACTGACAAGTCCCCACTGACCCATGTCCCTCAGCACTGTGTCTACACGACTCTTCAATCCCTCCAGGGATGGGGACTCCACCACTGCCCTGGGCAACCCCTTCCAATGCCTCAGAACCCTTTCAGCAAAGAAATTCTTCCTCACATCCAATCTCAACTGCCCTGGGCACAACTGGAGCCCATTTCCTCTTGTCCTGTCCCTTGGTCCTTGGTTGAACAGACCCACCCCCACCTCTCTGCACCCTCCTCCAAGGGACTTGGACAGAGCCAGAAGGTCTCCCCTCAGCCTCCTTTTCTCCAGGCTCAACACCCCCAGTTCCCTCAGCCGGGAACTCAGCACACTTGTGCTCCAGACCCTTCCCCAGCTCCGTTACCCTTCTCTGGACACGCTCCAGCACCTCCATGTCCTTCTTGGAGTCAGGGGCCCAACAGTGAAAGGACCCATTTAATCAAACTAGATTTTATGCAGCACAAGATTTAACATCCAAAATTACTTTATTAACTTGGCACTCAATTAAAATCCTAGATGACAACTGTTGTGGGAGAAAAGAGGAGCGAGAAAGCGCTAGTTTTGAAGTCACCCCTTGCAGAGACACACCTTTCATTAAACATTGAGGACAAGCACTTGCCCCTTGCTGGTAGCCACTTGATCCCAGTTACAAACACCACCCAAGAGCAATCAGTGTGGCTCATGACTTAAGTCTGCACTGCAAGAAAAACCAAAACCAAAAAACCCCAAACAAAAAAAAAACCCCAAAAACCTTAAAGCCAAGCGGTCCTTCTACTTAACACACAAATCAGTTTAGCTGAGCTGACCTAAAAATCCAGCTTTTTCCCACACAAAGCCTCCCTTGTGAGACTTCCAGGAGCTGATTTTTCTTACAGCACTCCTCTGTCTGGAAAAAAAAGCTACTGAAGCTTCATTTCACTACGTTGCACTATATGGTGACTGAGAGCCCATTACTGCATCAGTATGATGGGGATTGATAAAATAACACGCTGAAAGACATTTTTAAGGTCAGAGGGAGAATTAGCTGGCATGGTTCTGGATGTTTTCCCAAACTTGATGCTTAAAGAAGTAGATATTATTTTGAGCAAAACTAATTTTGTTCAAAATGTGTTTGTAGGTCTGTGCAAAAAATATTTTTAAAATTGTCCTTTTCCCTAAGGGTTGCTCACCCTTAAAAAAAACCCCAACAAAAAACCCCCAAACCAAACAAATAAACAAAAACCAAGCTCAAGAGTAGGTTTGGTTTTCTCTGGTTGTGATTTATTGAAATCACAATTTTCAGCCACAACAAGTTATTGTCGCTATTTTGGTAAAGCTAATCTGTGACAATGATCTAGCTAGATGTTACTAAAAATAACCACAAAAACGTGGCAGAAAGTATTGTGCTAAAGCTAGGGCAGAAAAAAAAGCAAAACCCAAAAAGTCCCTTCAATCTGTAAAACCAATTTTTGCAGTAATCCTTGCTTTCAACCTTTATTTTGAGTTTTCTCATTCCCAAGGCTCTCCAGCTCCACTTTGCGAGCAGAAGGACGAGAAGTGGCCATAAAAAAAAAAAAAAAGAAAAAAGATTAAAATCTTCCTGCAGACCCTAAATCTTTTTTGCTGAAGGATTATCTGCTGGAAACAAATAACCTGGTCCCCTTTCGAAGCCAAGGGTGAGGAGCTGGGAACAGCCCGTTGCTGCTCTGGGTTTTGATAACCGTTTCCTTCATCCTTTGGGCATGTGACGTTGCTCTGCTTTTAATTTTTATTTTATTTTTTTTTCTTCCCTCTCATCTTTCAAATGAAGATGATACTTAATTAACTACCTGCAGGGATTCTTGTGCAGCTCAGTTAATGTTCGGAAATTGCTTTGAAGGCAGCCAGCCTTGTGCAGTTTCTAAGGACAAGGGGCTCCTCCCTTTCTGACTCTGTTACACCCACACGCTGCTCTTGGCCCCTGGAGCCCTCTCCGACCTCCCCAGGCATCTGCAGCATCTCACACCACAGCACCAACTCTTGCACTGGAACCACTGCAGCACTTTTTCCATGCCTAAGCAAACAGAATTCCCATTGGGATCTAATACACAGGGATGGCTTCAGGCATAGATGAAAGAAGCCATCGCCTAGAGAAAGAAGGTGGTGAGGAGGTAAAAGTACCCCTGTCCTGCTGGTGCTGGAGACCTGGACACCCTGACAGCTGCAAATCAAAAATTAGGGTATATGGGACTGAAATCAGCTCCAGCTTCTGCTCAGCCAGCCAAGTTCTCTGACTTATTTTCCAAGCTCTGCCCTGTTTTCTTCCTTTCCACCTTATAGAATCACAGAATGGTTTGGGTTGGAAGGGACCTTAAAGCTCATCCAGTTCCAACCCCCCTGCCATCAGCAGGGACACCTTCCACTAGACCAGGTTGCTCAAAGCCTCATCCAACCTGGCCTTGAACACTTCCAGGGAGGAGCAGCCACAGCTTCTCTGGCCAACCTGGGCCAGTGTCTGACCACCCTCACAGCCAAGAATTGTTTCCTAATATCTAATCTAAACCTCCTCTCTTCCAGTTTAAAGCCATTTCCCCTTGTTCTGTCACTCCCTGCCCTTGGCAAAGTCCCTCCCCAGCTTTCCTGGAGCCCCTTCAGGTACTGGGAGGCCACTAGAAGTTCTCCCCGAAGCCTTCTCCTCTCCAGTCTGAACAGCCCCAACTCTCTCAGCCTGTCCTCACAGCAGAGCTGCTCCAGCCCTCGCATCATCCTCGTGGCCTCCTCTGCACTGGCTCCAGTAGCTCCATGTCCTTGTGCTGTTGGTGGCCCCAGCACTGGAGGCAGCACTGCAGGTGGGGTCTCAGGAGAGCAGAGCAGAGGGGCAGAATCCCCTCCCTCGCCCTGCTGCCCACGCTGCTCTGGGTGCAGCCCAGGATACGAGGCTGCGAGCGCACATTGCTGGCTCACGGTGAGCTTCCACCAGCACCCCCAAATCCTTCTCCTCTGGGCTGCTCTTGATCCATTCTCCACCCATAGCAAAAGCCCCCAAGCCCCTGTCCTTGATGTAGCAAATGTGGGGTTTTCCTCCATCACAGCTGTGAAAACAGCTGGGAGCACCAATCTGCAGTCAAGCTAAAGGCAAAGGAGAGGACTTCTGCAGAGCCTGGGGAGATGAGTCAATCTCTTTGGAGTTTTACTCCAGGACAGTGATACTGAGATATTGTTTCATCAGTTCCCTTCTCACAACTCCCATATCTCTTAAAGACCTCGGCAGGGCAAAGGCTCGGTGAACGCGTGCACCGGCTCACGCTGATGGGAAGTCACTAATGATGTGCAAGAGCAGGAATGAGCTTTATGGCCTTACAGGAGCACCTGGCTTGTAGGGGCTGATGGTGGTGCTGATGGGTATGTTGGTCTGTGAAGGTGGCAAATAAAATGGAAGGGCTGATGATTTTGTGGCTGTAGGATCAGATGTTTGGCCTCCTCTCTGTAGGACTGTGGCCTCTACAGAAAGGTGTCACTTCTGGACTGGGGACTTGAAGGACCTGGGACATAGCTGGTACGATGCATCTTCACTTACCATGAGAAAAGAGATGTTCAGCTGCACATAATACAAGGTTAGCCACCGGTTTTGCTCTTTTGATGCAATGTACTGATGAATTTTCTGATCCAGGTATTTAAATTCTAGAAGCCCGGTCTTCATCTGTGTAAGAAGGAGAAAATAATTAAAAAACACTAAAAAAAACCCAAGGAAGGCTGACAAGTATCTGAGTAGGAATTAGGTAGCTACAGAGATGGAAAAGGCTTTTGTATCTAGTCAAGAAGTCATGTAAGTGGTTATGATGTGGAAAGAGTTAAAACGAATGAGGTCTTATCTCTTTGTTTCCTGGCTTTCAAGCACTCAGATTTTGTAACTGATGTTCTAGTTAAGCACAATAAGACCTGCCTTTGTGCTCACACCAGGAACTGGAGAGGGAAGCCAAGATCTGGAGCAGGGAGTGAATTCGTGCTGACAAAACACTCCAAAGAAAATCATTACTCTTCACCCAGATGTGTTCAGCTTCAGGCTCCGCACCAAGAAAACAGCACTCGCCTACGGCAACCCGACCTGTTTGTTTTGATGGTTTGTGTAGGATGAAGTCCTTTGCTTTTGGGGTTCATGGGGCTGATGGTCATTAAGGGTTTGAAACTGTGGTGTTTTTGCAAAGAAGGTTTCACAGAATCAAGGAGGAGGGCATTATAAAATTTGGCTCAACATAGCAAAATGCATCTATTGAGATGGTTTCTGTTGAGATGGTTTCTGTCATGAGGAAAATAACTAAGTGCTTTTAGGGCAATGTTTTCCCTGAAGTTACTTCGCTTCAGTGGTGGGTTTTGCCAGTCATATGTAGATTCCCCTGTGAGACAACTCTGGTGAGTCAGGTATAAAGTCAAGTCTTACCCTGCTCGCCACCGGGACTTCCACACCTCCAGGGATGCCTCCAGCCACCGCCACCAGCTCCCAGCCCACAGCTATCATCTTCTGGCCCTTCCCTAATGGCCCCTTTGATGTCCAAGTGTCATAGGATTCAGCAGTGTTGGTTTCATTGATTAGCAAACAAATCATACCCTGGATGCACTTAATCATCCACTTGGTGCATTTCAAAGAGCTCAAAAAAGATGCCTTTTTTAAAAAAGACAAACAAAAAGATCCCAGACAGAAAAAGAAACCAAACAATGGACCCCAAACGCATGAACAGCATCATCTCAGGTTTTCTGCTGATGCTTTTTTCACAGCACAGAAAGCACCACCACCTTCATGTTGTCACAAAAAGAAAGGTTTTACTTCAGCAACCACACAAATAAATGTACATGAAGCTCCTGACCTTGAGGAGAAGAGTCCTTGCTTTCAGAGGACAGCCAGTAACCCAGCACCTCGAGAAGCAAGTGCATTACCTGCACAATTAAAGCCTGTTAACGTGAATCCCAGCCTTTTCTCCCAGATAGACATCTTGAGTTAAATGTGCTGGAAGATTGGGAGAGCAGAGCCTGGTTTGAAAGAACCACATGGGCTTTTTTCCCCATCCCCTGAGGGATCTTCAACTCCCTCATCATCTGAGGCTCTTCAGCTTCTGCCCAGGTTTCCAACCTGCAGTGCTTTCTGCTGCAGTGACATTTCCTAAAGGTTTAGGAGTCGTGGCTCCTCTGTCATTTATAACCAAAGTATATCTCCCCATGGTGGTTTTTCAGAGAAGTACGTGGACTTGAGCTTCAAGTCCCCTTCAGGAGCCTCTTGAGCACCACTTTTGGGACTGAAGCAGATGAAGGAAAACTGTGGCCCTTGTGAAGGCTCTGAGCATCCATCTCCCTGCGATGCTTTGGAGCAGACACAGCTGGCTCAGGGGGATGCAGCCCACACCTTCTAAGGTGACTTTTCCTACCTGAAGGAGAAAGGGTCCTTGAACAAATTTTCATGATTTTTTTCCCATTTCAGTGGATGGCCAGAACCAGACAATAACCCCAAAAGCATTCTTAAGAAAGAAAAAGCTTTACTAAAAGAAAACAAGTGAGTTTTCAAATGGAAAAGTAGGTTTGATAATTTCAAGTTTTCTTGGTAAAGCTTAATCTTGTTTACCAAGAAGGACTGGGCAGGTGTGATTAATTCCCTGCTCTTAAACATGAAAAAAATGTATCTGCCTGCTTAAATCACCCCAGAGGAGGCTGAGCTCTGAAACAGGTCAGAGCACCCAGAGCGTGTCTATTCAAGGAGGATGTGGTCCTTCCCTGGCCACGTGCATGTTGGTGCAGGGGACATGATGGACACAGAACGTGGGGGCAATTTCTTGAGAGGTCCCTCTGCCTTCCTGCTTCCCAGGGAGAGTTCTTGCTGCCACACCACACTGGGGGAAGAAAAGTTCATCAGAGGGGGCTGGAAACCCAGTGACTCAAGGGCAGGTATTTTTCTTCCTAGAGAAGATGTACACAAGAGCAGGGTTTAATCTGGGTTTAAAATCTGGGTTATTTTATAACTGAGCTGGAAGCTGCTCAGTGAGAACATACTCAGAGAAAGCAGTCAGTGCTGCCAGCATACAGCTGAGACCTGAACTGTCTCTGAGGGAAGTTACTCATGATAGCTGAGCTGCTCTTGGTTCATCACAGCTGATATATGGAGATCCACCACTCCCTTCCTCTGCTCTCAGCCTTGCCTCTCCTAGCTGAACCTCTCCAGGAGCTGGTTCAGCTCATTAACCTGGCAGGAATACATCACAAGATGTATATCCTTGCCAAAGGATATGAACTTCTTGGAAGAGGGCACACACCTGGTTTGCAGTCAGGACTTCTTTTTCACCTTGTTTGTTTTTCCATAGGGTCTGGTGGCCTGTTCTGCACCAAGAATTCAATTGTTTTTAATTAGCCTTCCCGACATCACCTCTCAACCCTTTCAGGCATCTCCTTCTGGCCACACACAGCCCCTCAGGTGAATTAAATGTTGTCCTTTCAGTACAGACCCTCCTGAACCCTCTGCAACAGGCATCATGTTTTCATTCTTTTCAGTCATGGATTATCTGCACAATCCCCCTGCAAGCCAGCCAGAGAGCCTGGCTCCTTGCATGCAGGAGACAGTTCATCAGCTCCACACCTCTGATTTCTCATCACTACCTTCTTCTTCCCCTAATCACCCCCCAGTCCCTCTCCCTCTTCCCCACCCTTGCAGGGCAATTTGAGGGGTGGGTAATCAAGCACTTACTGTCAAGGAAGAATCTGTTTAACCAGGTTGGGTTTAACTTTAGTGTGTAAAGCACGTGGAAATATGGGACTTATGAGTCCTTGCTCTCCATCTTCTGCCCCATGGTACTGCTTTATCCATCGACACAGCCTTGCCTACCTGCTTTTCTTCTTATTTCCTATTAAAAACCAAGCAGAGAGATTAGACCTGTGTATCCCAACCTTCTCTTGCCTCATTTCTATGTAAAGCTCTTATCAGTCTCACCAGCAAGCCCAAACCGCTGCTGCTGCAGATTATTCATCTAACACACACAAGCTGGATGCTGCAGGCAGCGGTGGAGCAGACTCCCAGCAGAATCCAGACGCACCGTAGCTACTCCAGATCTTCGGAAAGCAGCCTGGTAATACTTGTTGAACTAGATAAAGAGCAGTGTGGGGCACAGCCGTGGGAGCCAGCAGACTGGAAAGCAGTTGGAAGCTTTACAGAGTCTTTCACAAGGGGAAAAGTCTTGAACTGAATTTTGTCTTTCAAAAGTACCCAGATGCTAAACACGGAGCAAGAACTGGCTACTTGGAATGACACGCTTCCCTTGAAAGGACAAATCCTTTGTACAGGGTCTATATCTTGAGATCTTTGTGTAACCACCATGAATTTGGAGCAAAGATGTGAAGTCTGAACCCCTCCCGCCCTGTGTCCACAGCCAAACCAATGCCAGTGGGCTTGTGGTCAGAGTCATCAGACAAGCTTAAATCAGCCAAATTGAACATGCAAGTCCATGACACAGAACAGTCTGAAAATTCCCTCATATATCTGCAGAAAGCCGAGCAGTTGGAGACCAGTGAACACAGGGCACTGTGTCCGAGAACTGCAACTTTCCCTTGGCCTCTACATTAAAAAAAAAAAAAAATAATAATTTTCTATTAATTTCTAAGCAATTTGAGCCAATCTCTGGAAAAGTGGGCTGGGAGCACCAATTAAATAATGCACAGCCTGAGGTTTAGGAAAGGTGGTTGAGGTTTAGGAAAGGTGGTTTTAGCTTTCATTTTCTGCTTAAATCCACGTGTGCACAGGGATAAACTGGCCTAGATTAGGGCAGCTCCATGATAACGCAAATTTTGGGGATGAAGTTCAGCTTACCCAACATACTAGGAAACTAGCAGATTTCTAAAGGAGATTTGACTTCCCATTAAGAGGATCTGCACATTTATCTCCCCCTGATACATGATGAAAATATAACTCACCAAACTCTCCTTTTTATTCACCTTCACACACTTTTTCATGCTGCCTTTGAAACCAGCTCTATTCACAAGGAAGAAGTGTTTTGTGATGAGGGTGGTGAAACACTGGCCCAGGTTGCCCAGAGAGGTGGTAGAAGCCCCATCCCTGGAAACATTCAAGGTCAGGTTGGACAGGGCTCTGAGCAACCTGATCTGATTGAAGATGTCCCTGCTCACTGCAGGGGGGTTGGACTAGATGGCCTGGAAAGGTCCCTTCCCACCCAACCCATTCCATGACTCTATTTCTTCTACCTGCTTCAACATCTTCACCGCCTGGGTCTGCAGGTGAAAAATTTGCTGGATAACAGCAAGAAATAAGGAAAATGGCCAAAATGCCTGGGGGTCCTTCTGCCCTCAGTGCTGGGTATGGGGGAGCAGTGTCCCAAGGCAGGGTTTCAGCCAGGACGCCTGTGATGGGCTGCAGAGCTTTAGATGTGCTCGCTAAAGCTATTGCCTGCTCCAGGCTGAGACAGCTTCTGACGTAGCTGCTATTTCAGGTGACCACTAAAGGATAGTTTGCTTTATTACTGTTTTGTCAGCTGTAACTCGCTGCAGTTCACCATATTTCCCTAAAGTCCTAATTTTAAAGAAAAATTTGGTTTGTTTGGTGAAGCGAAGCGGTCCAACCCTCGACGCCTCATCTGAGTCACAGGAGTCAGAGGCTCCATCCTGTGTCAGGACCGGCTTTAAGGATTAATCCCCATGGCTGCATAAAGTCCCAGAAAAAACTGCTTTGGCACAAGCCCATGAGATCAGGCTCCTGTAATAACTAAGCACCATCAAAGAAAAAACAAATTCTTGCTTTCTGTTTGTTCATGCATTTCCCCCACCAAGGTACGATGCGGTGTTCTAAGCAGCCTAATGCCAGCTGAAATCATCCTGTCCTGTACAGAGAGAAGAAAAGCACAGAGGATGAGAACTGCAGGTTTCCTGAGGATACACACCCATGGTGTGTCCCAAACCTCCTGTCTGTACGGGACTCAGACAATCCAAGGTATGAGGACAGCACTTGCCACTGAAGAAGCAGCAGTTCTGATTTCCAGAATTTCTGTATCCAAAGGATACCAGCACATCTGGACTCTCCTGCCTCAGTTTCCCCCTTTTTCTCCCTGCCTGGAGACCACAGCTCTTTCCTAACCCGCCCAAAAACAGTTGTCCATTGCTAACTGCATCCAGCATCAGGGAGACCTTCTGAAAGCACCATAAGACAACTGGAAATTCTCTACAAGCAACTCTGTTGTCTCAGCAATACTGTTAGATTTCTGATGCACACTAACAGAAGATAATTTTGGGGCTGGATACAATTGAAAGAAACCTCAAAAAAATATCTATGAACTTCAAGGATCAGAGATTTCCAGCTTAGAGAAATTTAAACCTCCCTGGAAACTATTTACCAAAGAAAACTTACAGCAATATGTTCTTTCAATGTTAGAACAGATTGAAAACTGAAAGTTTGCAAAGCTCAGAGAGGAGTGGAAGAGGGCTGAAGCTGGCAAAAGAGCTTTCAAAAGATATTTTTAAATGTTTTTCCAAATCTTTGATTTTTATTTCCACGCTTGGAAGTGTTTACTAACCTCTTCAGCTGGTAAGCAAAAAAAAAGAAGTCATTTCTAAGATCCACGAAAGAGAAAGGGTTCTTTCTGTAAGTTTCAAAATGTTTCTGGGATTTTGACGCTGGAAAAGTTTTCAGAGCACACTTCTTCCGAAGGACTTTCCAAAAATGCAGAGTTTACTGCAAAACAATCTCACAGAGAACTACAGAATTCCTGTCGAGAGATAGAAAACTATTTCTACACCGATAGAGCCAAAACATTGAAGTTTTGCATTTCAACAAATATATTTTTGGCATATTTCCATAAGGTAGAGAGGATTGAGTATACTCAGACTACACAGCAGTCTCTTAACTCTGCTCACCACAACGTACACACACGTAGATGCCTTCTGTATATTCCATTTTTCAGCTTCTATATGAAACCATTCGAGTGACCGTTGGTTCATTGACAGCGCAGAGACTTCCAGCTTTTCAATTTTCACTTCAAGAAAACAAAACAAAACCTCCAAGGAGAACACTTACTCTTTTTAATCATACCCAGCCCTGTTTTCTGTAATGAAGAAACTTCTGTAATGAAGAACTTCTTTTCCAGCCCCAAGAGAGCAATTTTTTGAATGTCACTTTCAGATAGCAAGATAAAAATCTCTGCTATTTGCAGAAAAGGACTCCGGCTGCCATTTGTGGCTTGAACCACTTCCCAATTTATTTACTTTTTTCAGGCTGTTTACATTTCCAGACAGCCCAGCTCACTCATCCCCAACAAGCTTGGTTGAAAGCTGAAAAAAATGCTCCCGGTGCCTGCCACGAGAAAGACTTTGGACCTAAGGCAGCCGAAAGGCTCCTGGATCAAGAGACCTCATTAATGTTTATAAATATTTGAAGGGTGAGTGTCAGGGGGATGGGGCCAGGCTCTTCACAGTGGTGTCCAGTGATAGGACAAGGGGCAGTGGGTGTGAGCTGGAACACAGGAGGTTCCACTTCAACTTGAGAAGGAACTTCTTCACTGTGAGGGTAACAGAGCACTGGGACAGGCTGCCCAGGGAGGGTGTGGAGTCTCCTTCTCTGGAGTCATTCAAGACCCACCTGGACGCCTTCCTGTGTGAACTCATCTAGGTGTTCCTGCTCTGGCAGGGGGGTTGGACTGGATGATCTTTCGAGGTCCCTTCCAATCCCTGACATTCTGTGATTCTGTGATCAAGTCATCTGTGTAAAAAAAATGGGGGGGAGGGAGGGGAAATAAATAAAAAAAATAAAATTCAGAGTTTCTGAATTGTATCACCTGACGCTGCCATTTATTCCCTGGAAAGCTGCAGGACCCTGAGCTCAGCGTGGAGAAGGGAAAGGAGAAAGGAAGACATCCTTCATTTGGCTGAAGAGCTGCTCGTTTTCTTCTTCACACAACCAGCTCCTCCAGCAAGCCCTCACGCTCCGAGTCAATGAGGCTGAAGCACACTTAGCGCAATTCACAAGTGACACATCAACTGCTTTCATCAAATGCATCCAACTCAGAGGGCTCATTTGTTTGTTCTTTCCAGTATTAAAGACTAATTTTGATTTAGACTAAGAGCCTTTCCCAGTGCAACCATCCCTCGGGAGGGAGCCGTGGCAACACGAGAGTACTCAGTTAGTTGTCTGCTCTAAATTACTCATGGGAAGGAGTGTGTTCACGTGGACAGAACATGTACTTGCAATCTGGAAGGGGCTTGCAGTTTCACTCTGCTCCTTTCTAATCTGTAATAACTTTAGCTTTGCATAAATCTTCCTTACCTTAGCAAAGCTGCTCAGTCACCTACTTTTTCAACCTTCATCTTTCTTGCTGTTTTAACACTTCATTTTTTCATGTGCAGCTTACTACAGACTGAAACAAGTCAGTAGAAACCTGTTACTATTAAGATGCCATATTACATCTTTAGCCACTACCTCCTCTTTATCAGCTTCTCCTACTCTCTAGCACCTAGAGAGAAGCACTGACTTCAGGAGAAATGATTTTTCCTGCTTTTGCATTTTATTATTATTTTTTTTTAAAGAAACTCCAAAACTTTTCTGGTGCAAAAGTTAGGAAAAAATGTCTATCAGAAAAGTTCAAACAAAATTTTTTGACAATTGCTTTTGTTGCTCTTTGGGTTCAGGGTTTTGATGGTTGGAGAATTTCTTAGGTCTGGGATAGAACTTCTGGTCAATGCAGAAGTGGAATTTAAATCTGTGTTTCCCTCCTGGAGATAACCTGTTCCAGCCACCTGCAAGGCAGCAGCTAAACATTTGGGGAATCATTCTCCACCCTTGCTTAAAAGGGAGTGAAATACTGAGATTGAACAAAGTCTGAATCTGAGGGGTTTTGTCTGTTCCCCCAGAGACTTTAAAATTTCTGACAAAAATCTTATTAAAACTTTTCAGTATGTCCTTGTTCCTACTCAGACCTTTTAAAACCAAGAAAATACATTCTTATGTCCTACTCAATTAACTAAAATCAAGGAATTGCCAACCAAAGGCAGATGCTAGTACAAATAAACACAACAAAAGCACACAGTGACCTGCCCTCGAGCTCTGGCAGAGGGCTGTGCAGACCATAAATCATACACTGGATTTGACCTTTTTCCTATCTTATATAGCTGAAGAAAGATCAATAGGGATTGCTGGCAGTGAGACAGAGGGGATGATGCTTTTATTTAGCTGTGTTTTCTAAATGGTAACACATGTTCAGTGAAGGAAGGAAGAAAACAATTGTACTGCAGCAGTGGATCACACCAAATGCGATCCCAGCAAGGTGCAAGAACTGATTATCATGTAACAAGGCACATTTTGGGAAAATCCAAGGTCAGAAAGCACTTCTCAGTTGTAACAGGGTCCGGCACTCATCCCTCTGACTGTGCAGGGGGAAAGAACCCTGGACCAGGCAGAAAATGCATAGGAAACTCTATTTATCCCTGGGGCAGCTTTCCTGGCACTGTATCAGAGCAAAGGAACATGGCTGAAAAAAAAGTGTCATTTGTCTTAAAAAGCCCCAGATGCAAAGTTGACAAATCAAGAGCCTTTTGAGCCTGTCATGCCTGCAAAGATGGAAAGCAGTCCCTGTGAGCTGGCCAGGTCACTGCCTGGTGGTAACATCGCTCTGTCCTACATGGGTACCCCGGATCTGACCAAGAGTCCACCCAGCCCAGTCTCTAATCTCCAATATTGGTCCTAAAGTGGGAATACAGAAACAGTTGCCACAAGGAGATGTCTTGGGAAAAGGAAGGATGGGGCAAATATACGCAGTGGGTGGTGGTTTTCCCAGTGGTCTCCCAGCTGCTGAGGCTTTTCAGCTCTGGAGGCCTCATACAGTTCCTATATCCATCACCTCTCAGCAGATCCCTCTTTACAAGTATTTGTTGTGCCTCCTCGAATCCACAGGAAACTGCAGGTATCCACAATTTCCTTTGGAGGGGCTCACACAGACATCATTGAAGGGGGACTGTCCTCAAGTTAAGAAGATCAATATCTTACCAATTCTAAACTCTTTTGAATTTCACTCTTTTTTATCCTTCCCTTGAAGCTTACAATGAAGAGCAGTGATCAGGAACAGTCACAGCTCTGTCCTTCCTACAGGGAATCAGACAGTAATGGAAGGAGAAAAGCCACCAAAAACATTTCTGTAGACCTACAGAGACCTCTTTGCCCTGTACAAGTCGTAGCTTGGGATCCCCCTGTGCTGCATATTTAACGACATCACAGATATTTAAAGTGTGCATTGGTGGGCAACACATAAAAAGCTCATTCCTAAAAATATTACCTAACCAATCTTGTGTAGTCTGGACTATCTGTGAGAAAAATACTTCTTATAATTTCACATTAAAAGAAATGCTAGGGCTCTCCAAATCTATTTTAGCCCATGCATACTAACTAGAGATACTAGGGCTATAAATACATTGCCATGCAAGACAAGGAAAAATAATTTAACCCTTATCTTGCAGAGAATTCAATACTTGTAGGAATTGGAAGTGTATATTAAAAAAAAGCCTGTTATATTAAAATGAATATTAAAATTATACAATATTAATATTCTATTATATATTAATGTTATATAATAAGTTTATATTTAAAAAAAAGTCTGTTTGTCACTGGTTTATGACCAGGTAAAAAGTTACATGCAACACTCACCATCCATTTCCTGAAGTTGGAAGGAAATTTCCATTTATGTGCAACAGTTCCTACTGCTGGGACAAACAGGGAGAAGTGTAACAAGTGTTAAACCATCTGTGAAGCCCTAACTCAAAATGAACTCTGGCAATCAGATAGCCCAGATGTAAGGAATCAGAGAAGAAAGTGGAAGAACAAAAGACTTGGAGCTGCTGTCAGGCAACCAGCAGTTTCCAGCAGAAGTTGGTTACACCTCTCAGTCACCTCCACACCTCTTCACACACACACGGCCAAACATGCACAACACTTGCTGGCAAATTCTTAGAAAAGTTTTAGGAGCCAAAATGTAACTGTAGAGGGAATAAAACACAAAGGATTTTCAAAACCCACAGCCTGCCCCGTACATTTTTAAGAGAAAGAGCTTTCAGCCTTGCAAGGGCTGCAAGCAGTTCTCAACTCTTGCTTATTACAACCCAATAATTAAAAAAAAACCCCACCCCTTATCCCCCAGGGAAGTCCAAGATGACTACAGCAGTCATAACTTACTAGGTATGAGAAAAGGATCCATTTCAGTCCAGCTCCAAAACTGATGTTCATGTAAATGTTATTCAAGATGCATTTAACAGAGGCATGGAAATGAAAAATCAAGTAGCAATAAACAATTCTCTTGTAAAAATTTTCCCACCATTTCTCTCTCAAGAATAAGCATGTATTCATATTTTGTAGACAAAGCAAAACAATCATTAGAACATTTCCATTCAAAAGGAAATAGATAAACAACTTAACCATTTATTTGACTGCATTGTATTTAGACAGCTTGTACATTTCATAACCCCACTGTTTTTGTTCTCATCAAAAAAAAAAAAGGATAAAGGGACAGAAGAATATAATCCACTCAAAACAGCAGTCCAGTATTTTGAGATACACTTGATACTTTCATAGATGCCCACCTGATACCTGAACTCCAAGATAGGTTGTAATGTTTATACAAGACCTGAAATTTTTTTTAACACAGCACTCAGTTTTAGCAACGTCTTGCAGTGCCCTGAAAAAGAGTTTGTGACGTACTCTGCAACACCCATTAGATTATGCCTACTTTTCTTGAAGGTGATGAACCTGGTAATTTCTTTTAAAAAAAAAAAACAAAAAACAACCAATATAATGCAAACATCCATACTGACCTGTCAGCCAATAGCAACATCTGGGCAAATTTAAACATAAAAGTGATCAACTCTGATTTGTCAATGCAAAAGCTGAAGGGGGAGAGGACTGACTGTGTTTCAGCGACAGATATGATAAATAACCAACTCTTCATTGCTAGATTTGTTTCGAAAAAACCTATTTTCATCTCTTTGCAAATTCAGAACTTCACACTTGATACCTGAATCCCAAGCAACACAGAGAACAAATCTGTTTCTTTTCATACGGACCAACACATACAGCTTCAGTATCTCCCTCGGTGAACTGTGTGTTACACAGCAGCAAGATCAGAACCTTTCAGGCAATTGTGCTCTTTTAAAAGAAGCAAGCCCCTATTTTGCGCAGGGTTTTCTGAACGTGCATGGCGACAGTTCCTTCTTACGATACACAAACAGAATTGTATTTGAAGTTTGCCCAGAAGCGGTGTTTTTGGCAGTGCCTTTGAGAAAAGTGATTTCGGCTAACTTCTAAGTTGGCTTTTGAATCTGAAGACACCCAACAGCTTAAACATTAACCAATAGAAAACTTGCCTGTCTGGCTTTTCAGTTTTTAAACATCAGCAGACACACAAGGCAGCCTAGTTTGCAGTTTGAGATACAGGTCCAACAGCTATTATCAAGGTATGAAACCTCCCTCACCTGTCTCAGTTCAAGCAAGCCAGAGCAGTCACTACATCCTGGACCACTGGAACGTGGGTGAGAGAAGTTTGTGTTGATTCACTTAATATTAACAAAAATTAAGTCTTAACCTCTTGAAAAGCTGCTCAGAAAAACTGGCAAACCTTGAGGGATTGGGCTAACGTGAACAAAAGGTTTAGGGATGTCACAAGGCAGTAGGGGCAACAGACAGGCTTTATGCTGAGCTCCAATGTGTTCTGTGAATAACACTCGGGCATCGCTTTCAAGATGAGTTTTCTTTACTGAGGGGAACAAACCTCCTCACAAAAACACAAATGGTGTCTACAAGCAGAAAACTCAGAAGGGTCAATTTCCATTAAAAATCTTTATTTTCAAATACAACTCATCATTTGTACATGGTAAGAAATGTCCATCACCATGTGCCATTGGTCTGTGCAAAATAAGGCTTTCCTTTAAATCCAGTTTTCCTGCACAGGGCTCTTTTCCAAATGTTCCTGGAGGTAGGGGTTTTGTTGGTTTTGTTTTTAAATGTACAGTAATTAGCAAAAAAAAAAAACAACCAAACAACCCATGAATCAAACCAAACTCTTAAAAAAAATAAGTGTAGTAAGGCAAATCTGAAAAGTACGCTCAGCCACAGAAGAGCAGATCCACTGAGAGCTCATCCTTTCCACAGATTACATAGGTGCTTCCACAAGTCAACTAATATCTTTTTCTCCAAAGTGGGGAAAAAAAAAAAAGAATCCCACTGATTCATAGAACTGGGCTATCGAATCACACTGAACAAGGAAGCCTAGACACTGTAATTACTGAAAAAAAAAAAAAAATTGATGGGTATTGGTAAAACTTCTGTAAGCCCAATGATAGAACTGAAAAAATAAAATTAAAAAAAGAGAAGAACAGAGCAAGAGCAAATGTGCTAAAGAGAGCGAAAGACAGAGAGAAGTCCTTCCCCGTTGCGTTGATTTGGGAGGGGGGAAAAAAAAAATTCCCCCAATAATTTAGCTCATGTAAGTTTAGAGAAAATGAGAGCAGCTAAAAATGGATACAATACACCTTGAAATTTATTTCCAAGACCAAGAACCAAAGATTGAAGCATTTTAGAACACTGAAGCAAAGCAATCTGAATCTGAAAAAAAAAAATTGTTCCAACTATCTTAAAATAGCTGTTTTTCAGAGCTTCTAGCAATAATTTTGATTAAATAAAATCATACCAATTTACATTAATTTCCTCTATCTTCTTTTAAAAGTCCCTCACTCTTTTAGAGAAAAAAGTGCATCCAAAACCAGCAGAGAATTACTGGTGACATCAGGTTCTCTTTTAGCAGCTACTCAAGGTTTTCAATATAGCTTACACTTCTGGCTATAAGATAAGGGCCTTCCAAACCCTTGTTCGGGAGAAGTATCCAAATTATAAAAATCTGAAATAATTTATTATCAAATCCAGAATTTAAATAAAAGCAGAAATTTTCTTGCAAAGACAATTGAAGAAAGTAAAAGAATAAAAGCATGCACTCCAAACTTAGAGGTGAAGACAAATATACTTATCTATACAGGCACTGGCAGACGCAATTTAATTGTTACTGTTACTCATTGTAACACACACCCCACCCTACAATACATTTTTTCATTCACTAATCACTGAGGTACCAATATTTAAGAATGGAAAATTCGATATTGAAAAATAAAACCTAAAATTGAAGCCTTTTTTTCCAGAAAACTATGGCAATTTTTGTATGAAATGTTAGTATACTTAATAGAATTTTACAATCTACATTGGCTTTTTTTGCTGGAACCAAGAGTTGTGTTCCACATACAGGTTCTTTGATAAAAGGTTCACTGTGTATGTAATACAGTCAGTAGACTTGCAAATGAATGAACATCTCTTGGCTATCAACTGGCACATCTTCCTGGTACCAAAAGGACTCGCAGTTTGAAACAATCGCTTTTAATTCTGAAACATATGCGCCATGCCAAAGTGCAACAAAGATGTGCGACACTCAAATGAGACACTGACAGAAAGAGCTGCATGGAAATTACTAAGTCCACCTGCAAAGCAATTTTGTACCAATTGCATTTGCATGCAAAGGACAACTCTGCGCTGTTGGGATGTCAGTTGCTTGCTGTGATGGTTTCTTTTAACGCAGCCATAGTTTCAGACGCAGTGCATCGACTCCGTTTAAATAGTATCTGAACAGCCTCTTGTCTCGCACAAAACCAAGGTTTTCATAAAGTTTCAAAGCAGACTTATTTGTGATTTCTGTTTCCAATACAACCTTGAAGAAAAAAAAAGAAAAAAAAAAAAAAAAATCATATTAGAAAGCAGTTGCAATTACGACTGCTGAACCAATTTCAAAGTTTTTATTTAAAAGTATACTTATTAGCAATGAGTATAATTTTTTCTTGTCCTGACTTATTCAAGCCACATCTCTCCATTCCCACATTAAAAAAAAAAAGCAGTTAATCAACAATTGCAACTGTGAACAACTTTCATTCATATCAAGATTTTAGTTCTTTGCTGTAAATAGTATTTCAACTCATTGAGTAAAAAAACCCACAAAAAACAACCAACCCAAACTGCACAACCACTGCCTCCCAACATCACTCCCCTCTAAAAAACCCCCAAACCAACCTACCAAACAGGTTTGGGCCCAAAGCATACTTTGACTTTTGAATGAGCAACCAAACTCCTGTATGTCACGAGAGCTTGGCACATGAGGCTTTAATATTTTTGACCTCTATTCACTAGATTTAGATCTAGCTACAAGCTTCACCATTCTAAAACTAGCTGTCAGACCCAGTGTTTGCAGCAAATATTTGTGCCCAACACAAGTACCCCAATCTCAAATTAGAGTGCACACCTGGAAGAAAAAGCAGCTTTCTCCATCTTTTCCCCCACGTTGACAAGACCCCAGTTGCAGGAAGACCCTTCATAAACAGCTCAGAACAAACCCAAGTGTAAGAGTAGTCCAAATTAAGCAAAGACTCTAAATTATTCAAGAAGTTTCAAGTACAGGGAAATAACTACACTAGCATTAACAAGAAGTTAAATACAAAACTGCTGAAGTATGTCCCTCTGAATTGTTTTCCCCTTTTTTCTCCAAATGCACAGAGCAGAGATCTGCCACACCTGGTGAGCCGTGCTCCTGCTCCAAATGAGTAAAAAACCCCTTGTTTTGCCTCTTTACTGTTGTTTAACTCAATTATTTAAAGGTTCTGCTATTAAGGACAGATGATGGTTGTGTAAGAACACAGGCTGAACTAATAAGCTGACTAGACTGCATACAGTCCCATGACAATGTACATTCACATATTAAACAAGAGCTGATGGACACTGTAGAAAGACCATATAATGAAAATACAGCCTAAGCAATTTCTGCAGCAAACCAGTGATCACTGCTGGTGTTAAGTTCACTAATGGCTGTTTCTGAACCAGCATTTGATACTCACTCTGTGTAGTTAGAACTATATAGATAAAACTCCCTTAGTCCTAAAAAAAAAGTCATCTACTCTACCCAGGGCTCCCCTTTCCTCCAAGAAAAAGCAGGAAAACTGATTAACATCCCTCCACTGCCTCACAACCAGGAACAAAATATTAGTTTGCATTTGCAGAGCAGTTTAAGTCAATCTGCTTTATGGACTCTGTGGTCCCACTGCCTTCAGGCTTGCATTTCCATTCTCCCTCACCTCTTCTGCCAGCTCACTAGGCTTGGTGCTGAGCTACTTCAAAAAGCAACCTGGTAGAAACCCTTTCCTCCTTCTCTCCAGGTTTGTTTTCTGCAGTCTGAGGAGTGGTTAAGCCAATGTAAAAGAGGGAGATAGACAGCAGTTAGACTGGTCACCTTCAATAAGATTTAAAAATCCATTTAATGTATATATTTGGCCATCACTCAAGTTTCAAGCCACTCTAACCACATTACAACGGGTAATTCCCCCTGCACTTCTTGGTGTAAGAATGCTGAAAGAACAGTAAACCTGGGGCTAACAACCCAGTGAACAACATAGGACTTGGAATTAGTGTGTTTTCAAAAAAGGAACTGAGTCACACCTTAAAATATTAAGTCAGAGTTCTTAAATTACAGCAGGACAGTCTGTTGTACCTGCACACTTAAGACAACCTAATCCAGTTCTTCGTCTTATGGCAAGAATTAGAGATTGAATTTCTCTATCTGGCACCACATGGAATACTACTATCAAGTCTTGTGACTCGATCAAATACTCCTAACATCCTTAATCCATTAAGATGGTTAACTATTAATTTATCACAAATTATGGAAGCACAATAGTTTTCCTGAAGAGTGCTATTTTCTACACAATTACACACACTGTAGAACTTCTTAATTCAAATTAAACAAAGCATGACACCAAGGAGGAAATCTGACCCATGTAAATCCACAGTGCAGGAGACTATTATTTGAACTCCAGCTACAAATGGCATTCACTCTCATAAAAGTTTAGTAACCTGGCAGAGTGATATAACAAGTCTGTATTCAACTGCAAGCTCACACACCTTGCAATGTTAAAAGACTTCCAACATTGCAGATCGTTGAATTTAAGGGAGTGGTTAAATGTTGAAATTCAGGTTTGTTGGAATCCCACTGCCTGAGTGAATGCTCATCTTGAAGGCAAATGCAAGAGATCTGCTCAGGTATTTCTAAGGAAGACTCAGCACAATGAAAAAGAATTCTCTGATCTCAACCTATTGCATTGATCTCAAGGGGCTGACGACACATTTCTGTTATCTAAGAAGAAAACAGTTGTATTTTACCCAAATTTCATGTGCTTCGTTCTGTGGAGGATGCATCTCTTCTCGTCTGAGTTTTCAATCAAGCTTCAAACCTTCAATTACTACATTTATTACTGGTCTCATAGGGTCTATATTGTTATACACATATGCCTGTTAAATCTTCTAATAACACAATCACATCCTTCTCTGGAGACCAGCAAAGGTCTGATTGGATTTAACATTTTCTGCACAAGTTGCAACTTTCTGAAGGTTGTTGCTTTCTCTTACATCTTAAATTTCATAAAACTAACATTTTATCTCAATTCTCTAATTTTAACTGGGATTAGAAACAGGAAATCTTCTACAGCAGAGTGCAATGTTTCTTGTGACTATGTTTTCATACCTAGAATTTATTCCTAAACTGAAGAAAAATGGAGAGGTCAGGCTTTCTAGCTTCTTCAGTTCAAATTCTGAATGAACTCAAGTTTAGAAACCAAGTCATAGAATGACCACAGCCAAACCAAATAAGCAACTGAAGAAAGTAATCTCTCAGCACTCACAGAAGAGGTTGCTACTCTTACTTGTAAGTCTGGGATATCATCAGACTCAAGTTATAGGTGCTTGTTCAGCGTCCTTAATCAGTTTAACCTCCTTAATTGTTAAACAAAGGTAGTACCCAAAATATAACACTTAATATCTTAGATGATTTGTGGATAATCTAGAAAAAATAAAAAGCTAAGATGTCAGTAGTTGGGTAACTTCAAATAGTATTATAGAAAAATATACATGTAATTTTTACAAGTGTGGTACTGAATTAAGTGTAGTCTTTGACTACTGGTGTGGTCAAAAAACCCACACTTTAAATTACCCTAAAGTTTCAAGGGAAACTCTCATGAGAAGCTGCAACTTCTTTTTACATTCTGCATTCTGCTTAAAAAAGCTCTTAGAAGTCCAGCTTACTGGAGTTTTATTTTAATTAGTTACATGGTACATCACTTCAGTAATAGGAAGTGAATGAATCGTATGCAGATTACTTACAGCCATTTGTTACAGATGGAAAACCTACACATGAATTAACTCCTCCTCCTTCCCAGTTGTCATTAAAGGATGTAACAGTTCCCCGTGAAGGTCTTGAGCAGTACAATTCCTGAAAACTGCTTGTCAGTAAAAACTAAGCAAATGTGCAAAAAGCAGCCAGATGTCCAACTTGCTGAAGTTAGCACATACTTTCCTTTTTACACTGGAAGAAAAATCTCTTCAAAACTTTGCAGGTGGGAGCAAAACTATTCACCTTCACCTGATTTATTTCCATAGTTCACATTTTCTATACAACCAGCTCATAAAAGTTATTCCTGATCACTGTGACCTATTGGAAATTCAGCTCACTATAACCTTGAAAGCCTTCAGTTCACTAACCCAAATATTGGAATTCATTAACATCAAACGCCTGAGAAAGTCACCAAGGTTAAAAAAGAAAAAGAAAAATAAATGAATAAATAAATAAAATCAAACATCCCTCAAGTTTTGTCACGTTATATCCAGACACTCCAGCTCAAAGCATGCTGTTGAGTGCTTTCTTCAGGCTTGAAGGCTATTTCTAGTTCACCACCCCCAACATCAGATCACTTCCCTTGTTTCTATTCTAATACAGGCCACGGCCAGCTTCATGGGCACCTCCTTCCCTCCACACAGATTCCAACCCAGCCAATTCACTTACTCACCCCACAGCTTCCTCAAACTGGGAATCAGCCCCTGGCTGGAAGGATATTGCCTCCCACCTTTGAAGCATGGTATATAGCATAAGCTACCTCTTAAGCAGCTGGCTGGCCACAGAAGCTTGAACTGTAAATCACTTGTTGCATAGGCCTGGCTTAGTTTATTCCCACTAAATAAGCTTATGGGGTAGGGGCAGAGTAAAATAATAATAATAATAATAAAAAATGTCCTTAATCACTAAAATATTCCAGCATATTTTGAAATGTCAGCACATCAGTAGTGACTTTTCAAGATTTTCATCTATGGTCCTGTATAAATCCTTTATTTTTATAGGACTCAGTGTTGATGCCACAAAAGTCCAATCTATGGTACTTCAAAAAGTAACACACTGAAAGAAGCATTTATTAGATTATATGGCAAAAGTTATTAAAATTAAGTACATTTACTGGTTTTATTCCATAATTAGATCGAAGGGAAGAGTTTCCAAGCAGTCTTTGGAAACTTTTCATGACACCCACAGGTGTATATTTATGTTTTTAATCCTATTCCAAGCAAGTTTCAGAAAATAGCTTTTTGTTTTTTTGAATTGTAGTTCATCTTATATTAAGTAGCAGCACCTTTTTATTTTCATCATGCTTCTGATTTTATTAAGGGCTGTAGAAAAATATCTTAAGAGCAGCAGAGATGACTAAACTATTTACACACCTCACAAAGATAAATTACTGTGCTGCACTACTTCATGTTTGATCAGCTCTAGACATCAATCAGACAGCCAGAAACCATTCTCACAACAACTGCTGTAAAAACTGGTGAGGGTACATGTCTTGGCTCTGTTGGACAGAGCTTTTAATGTGTGGAGGGGGGTGGAGGGTTGGCTTTTTCTAATTCTGTTCATGACTGAAAACTCAGCAATCCACCATGTGGTACAAGGAACCAACATCATTATTTTGTACCACGTATATCTGGAAAAAATCTACACTTGGTGGCAAAGAAAAGAAGAAAACATGAGAACATTGGTTATTTGGCTGGAGATAACCTGTATGTGAAAAGGAACAACACAAATATACCAGATCAGTATGGGTATGCCTCTGCTGACCGATGCAGAGAGTCAGAAATATACTCTGTTTGGACTCCACATTGCCTGGGCATAATGAGCTCCTGTTTAAAAATTCTGTGCCAGCACAAGACTCAGCTGATGCAAAAGCCCCCAAGAAGCAGGGCATAATTAGTTCAGAATCATCACCCCACAAACACAGTTACACAGTTTCCAAACTGCAACTGAAACCTGCCTGCACCCGCCTCACACACACTTCGAGGGGCTTCAGTCGCAGCGTGTTCAATTGAAGAGGGAGAGCAACAGTCTGTAAAAATGCCCCCTGCACTTGGTGTGAAGCATTTATGTAGCACCATAGATGAAAATCTGTGACTAAGACTTAATGAGGTCTCACTGCAGACTAGCCTGCAATCCTTATCACATTTATTTCATTTTTACAAAGATAAAAACAGAAAGAAGAACTCTTGGACTAATACTACAGCAGTAGAAAAAAAGACAGACACAGGAGAGATCATGATGCAGATACCTATTAAATAGTCCAATTTAGAAATGAAACTACATGAGAAGTAATACATACACTGATAAATCACATTATTGCAACTCTGGTAGCTTGAGTAGGTATAGCAAATTCTACTCCTGACTCTCTAACAACAGTAGGCAAATCACTTTACTTCTCTGCATCTCAGTTCCTCAACTGCCATGTGAACACTGTGATAGCATTCCTCAATTTTTTAAATGCTGAGGTTTTATTTTTTTTTAAAATCTTGACTACTTTAGAAATGGCAAACAAATTCAAGACCATAGTGGAAAGCAGTGGAAAAAATAATTAAAAAAAAGCCTTGATTAGTTCAATGTAGCAAGGAGTAAAACAGATTAAAGCAAAGCATATTGCATACGATAGAAGCAACAAGCCAAAACACAGAATTTAAAAGAATTACAGAACTGTCAGATTGCCCTACTGTCTGAGTACAATGTAAATTACAGAGAGGAAAAAATAAAAGACACCAGTAAACAGAAGCATGAAGGAATCTGAAGGGAATAATAAATATCTCAAACAATGAATGAAGTCAGAACACACGCAAAGATGCTGCAAGAGGCGTAACACAACAAGTGGAAAAATAAACAGAGTAGGTGCCAGAAATCCTGTGACACAAATTGTAGTTTTGCATAAGAAACTTCACCACATCACAGCAGGACAATCGAGGGAACAGTTGAAATGAGATAACAGAGCGATCAGAGGATCATTAACTATGACACACTGAAATAACACAGTGCTCATATATCAGGAACAAGCTAACAATTGCATTGTACCAAGCAGATGAAAGTTAAAGGGAGAGATAATCAGATTAAGGAGGATGGATGTTGGGAGAGCTCTGCACAAGTTAAACAGGGCACATAGTTAGTTGCTATATATATATATATTCGTTTTTATTAAAAGTAGGGACTGTAATCTGGTAAAAGGAAAGACTGATAACATATAGGCCAGAGAAAGTTTGACAGTGATTCACTTTCCTTTCACGTTTTCATTGACATGCTAAATCATGAGAGTTCTGTTAGTGCTACACATAAACAGCTATGCATTGTTAGAACAGCCTGATGACTCGTGAGAAAACCATATTCTGCAATACCAGCATGTACTGTTCCAGTATCTCTGTGTATTCTGATACTGTGGCACACAACATGCAGGTTACACTGGTCAGTAGCACCTTAAATAGAGTCTCTGGGGGAAAATGTGCCTGTGAGAAAGGCTGAGGCACCTTCACAAAGTAAAACAAAACCCAAAACACTGAATTTGAGCCCTTATGGGGGCTCTTCTTCAAGGCAGAAAATCCTTCCCCTCTTCGTGTCATACATTCTCCTGAGGTTATGTTTCCTTTTATTATGAAAGGAATAGCTTCTTACCAACCCACTCCTCACCTAAAAAAGTGCTGTAAAAGAAAAACCTGTGAAATTAATCCACATATAGGAGAATCCAAACCATTTACATTACGAAAGTTTTTGATTATAAAATCTTACCTCATCACAATCTCCTTCAACCATAGCATAAATAGCTTTCTTAACCAAGTTTGTACCTGAAATATAGATTTCAGTAAGTGTCAGAGTTGCAATGCAAAAGATGTTATTTTATATATGACTAATGTGTGCTACCTACGTGACATGATACCTGGGGAAAGCAGGGAGGAAAGAAAGAAAGAAACAAGAAGCTGCAGTCAAGTTGCAGTCTCAAGTTTGAACATTAAAATAATCCATGAAGTTATCCAGAGACTCAGCTTGAGTGCAAGATTCTTCTAATGCAAGGATATTAGAAACAGGCTTCTATGTTTAACATACTGTTATATATAGCCTTCCAAGATGTGATTCATTCCTTTTTGTTGCATTTAAAGTCAAAATCTGCTGGCACGTACTTGAAGGACATTCATCTTCCAAGGGAATTTCCTCTTACTAAAACAAATACTTCTATTAGTAACAGAACTTATGAAACCACTTTTCTTGTGGCTCAGTCCCATTTGGATTTGCTAGTATCTAATAATATGATTGAAGCCCATCCCTTCCCCTCAGTCAAGCACTAATTTAATTCTTTATCATTATTTTTCATCTATTTCACAACAGTTCTACAAATGTAATATCCCTACCTGTCTGTAGAAATTGGGGTGAAATTGAAAGTTGATTTCAAAGTTATTAGTGGAAAAAACTGCTGTTCAATGAAATTGCATAAATCTCACATCCATAAGAAGGCTAAGGAAAAGGAAAAAAAACCCCAAGGAATCTAGAGAATGTTTTAAAGTATTCTCAAAACTTTAAGCAATTAATATGTTCATTGAACATACAACAAAACTGTACTACATTTAAAACAGATCTTCAGATTAACAGCATACTTCGAGAAACAGCAAGGTGGCAAGTGTAGCAAAAAGTCAACATACCTAATGCTAAAGTAAGCCAGGCTTTAAATGTAATTTCTGTTTATATAATTCTAAAATAATGAACTGACTAAAGTGAGGGAAAAATCTTGCAGAGGTCTTCATAATAACAGCATTAGTTCTTGTTTACTTATATGAATCCAAGCACCTGCAATTAAATTATGGCAGGCTCCTTCATGACTCAGCTAAAAGGAAAGCAGAGAGTGTGATTTCTCAGTATCCTCTTCCCTCTGCTCCACTACAGAAACCAACAATGGCTTCAGAATTGCAGTGAAGGGAAGAAAAAAAACCCCAAAACTGTACATGCTTGAATAATTCTGATAATATGTAGTGCTTCAAGATTTCTAGAGTTTTTGTTTGTTTCTTTTAAGAGGAGAACAAACACAATGGTACCACTCTGCAATGTATCAACATATTTTTCCATTGCAATTTATTTTCTGTCTTTAATCACAAAAGTATGAGCTGTTCAGTATGAATGAGTGGTGAAACACATTTCTAGCCTTTAAAGCTGATGTCTACATTTTAAATTAAAAATGTTACAAAAATGTAATTTCACAATAAACAATACAAAAAAAAGGTCCATAAGAACAGATCTTTAATTAGGCCAACTAGGATAAATGGAGTTAGAATAAAAATCCCTTCATCAGGGCAAAACTGATCAACGAGGGAGGGGAAACTCCCTACCAAGAGTGATTTGTTTTATCATGTAACTTCCCAACAAAACACATCTCCATTTCAGTCATTCAAGTAGAAATACACAACTATTTTTCTTCACTTATTAAGACAACAATGAGCTACATACATTCTCCCCAATGGGCAATATATGCATAATTGAAAGGGAAAAGCCAGGGAATAAGTTCACTGAAAAAAGATAGACTGAACATTACACAGAAATACAGTGATGAGGACACATAAAAACACAAAGCAATTTGCACTGTTGTTATTTGACAGTGGTACTGGGCAGAGGTAAGGGGCTGTTAATTGCCCCTTTTTTTTTTTTGCTTTATTGTATGCCAGATATAAATCTCATGGGGCATTTCAGATTACTTTAACAAAATAAAAAGAGCCACTGGGGAGCTTGTGTAGTCAAGGAAAGCAGGGATAACAGACAAACCACCACAGCTAGAAGTTCAATTCTGCTTAAATTTTTATGACAGCTACAGTTACCCCAGCTACAGGATTTAAGTAAGAAATAACAAAAAAAGGCTATTCTTACCAATTCCTTTTCTTCTGTATTTGGAATCCACTGCTAACATGGCTATATAACCTCTGCGGAACATCTTTTTGTGCATATCCAGCTTGCAGACGATGGCACCTACACACTCCTCACCTACCATGGCCTTAAAGACAAACATACACGTATGCATTCTCAGTTTGTGATCTACAGTGCTACCAAAAGTAGTAAACCAGTTCATTTTAACTGAAACAGCCACAGAAAATTTGTTGCATAAAGCTATAAACCCCCCCCCACCAAAAAAACCTAAATCAATCTTTAAAATGTCTCCAAAAGTATAAATAAGATTAAAGGACTCTTATTTCTTTATTACATTCAAATAAAGTTACAGTCAATTAACAAACAATGAATTGTCCTAGAGTGAACCATGAAGTCTACAAGAAGAACACATGTGACAGAAAAGGGGAAAAAGAAAAAGAAAAAAAAAAAACAGGACCAGGTTAAAGTATAAATCATCCTTTCACATGGGCTGCTGCAGAGGAAAAAAGTCCATTCCTGTTTTACAGTGATCTGAATTTTCATGTACAAGGGCTATGGTAGATAACACGCTTAATTTTTGTCTGGTTTTAATGTCAAGGCTACAATGGATCAGAGAAAAATGTTGTTGCATTTAATCTTTAGAAACTGCCATTTTCAGTCATGTGACACCCAAAGAACAAACAAAAAAAAGCACACAGTTAATTTCACACATTTTAACTGCTCAGAGATTTCATTTGTTAAAAGCTATATACTGACAGTTAATCCCAATAGTATTGTTACAAAAAGCATGGTCAAGCAGATGTAGTTATTCTGAAATATTAGGAAAAAAATAATAATTAAAAAAAAGAACCCAACCTCCTCCCCAAACACTTATCAAACCACTTGCACAACCACTGTGTTCCCCAAAATTTGACCATAAAACACATTAGAGAAAGAGTGTAAGAAAAACGAAGTTGTATGTTAACTGAAGGATTAGGCAGCATGAGGAATTAATGACACTCTAACCTGCAGCAGTAAAACTGAATAATGCTGCAGAGTAGGACAGCATCCAAGGGGAGAATGAATTAGTGTTCATTCAGGAAAGACTGACAGAGATAAAAAAGAAACTCATCATTGTACATATGGGTGTATAAGTGGATCCACAGGCTCTGACAGACCTGGATCTGCAGGGGGGGAACTAGCCTTCGGCTCAAGTGTAGCAACTAAACCGGGACTACAGCACATGACTGGCACAAGCATGTGCTGGCACAAGTGCTTCTGGATAATCCAAATTTACAACAGTCAAGACATGTCAAATGAAAAGGACCTGCCAAAGCAAATATTGCCAGTGCAGCCCACCTGTGAACCCAGCACTCCCTTCTCCAAGGTCTATGCTACACACTCTATAGCCTCCAACTACCTGGACCTTTCTGTATACAGCTTGTAGGCTGAGACTCCACGGAGAGAAGGCTCCTGCAGATCACACTGCAGGCACACTCGCAGTTTTTTCACCCCCAAGAAGAATAACTTCTTCTAGCACCTCTATCTGGATGGTGGGTTATAAACTAAGTTAGCTGTCAACCAGGAGCTGTACCAAAGGTGAAATGAAGCAGCCCAAAATGCATGAGCTGCAGTTGCAAAGCCCTGTGATACAGCATGATCCTAACACCATTCCTAATATAGTTTAAGCTCATCAGGCAAATATAATTACTGCTAAGTTTTTATTTGGCAGGAAAACACATTTTTTTTAGCAGCATACAAGAACAACCCTGAACAATCTAAAACAAGTGGTTTTTAAAACAAAAACTGTAGCATGACCTAAATGGACTGAAAAATACAGCCTCTAAGCAGTCTTTCATTCGTTCTGAACCAGTTTATTCCATAGAAAAGAAAAGTTGTGCTTATACTAAAACTCTGTATGCAAAGTGTCAGCTCAAGGCAAGTTTTGTATCTCGGCTCAGACCTGAGAAAACCAGGGAGTTAAATAAAGAGTATCATCAGACAGACTGTTCATAACATTGCTATAATTATGCAGAGTACCTAGATGTAATCTTATACCTCACTACAGGAAAAAAAAAAAGCAGCACACCACAAACTAGCATGTTATAGTTATGCTTTGCCCCGAAGTGAACACGTGCAAATTGTTCATTGCAACAGTCACAAGGAGAAATTTTAAGATTTTATTTTATTTTTTAAACACATTTCATGACATTCTAGATATTGCATATCTGTGTTCCTTCTTGTTCAGGGCACTTTGCAGAAAAGCTATGTTCATGAATCATATATTTAAAATGCTAAATGAACAGCAAAGAATTTTGTTTTGGTGATCAAAGAAGCAAATACCCACTGGTTTTACCACTGTTGCCAGAGAGCTGAATAAAGTATGACTTTGTTACCAGTTCCCCAAACACTTAAATCTATTTCTCTGTCTTTAGGCAAGCAAGTCTGCCAGTTAATCTACAGTTGTTCCACTTACAGAGGGAGTGCTGTAGTTCCACCTCAATCAGAGGTTTTTTGTTGCCTTTCCTTTCCCCTTCTCTCCAACTTTTTATAAAGCTGGAAATGAACCCAAAATGTGATGTAAAACTCTGTAATTTAATTCCCTGGAGAAGGTTTAAGCTATGTAAATAAAAGAAAAAAAAAAACAAAAACCCCAAAACACCAGATTGAAATAGGGAGAGTGCGGAGGAGAAAGAAAAAGTTCCCACACAAAACCATTTATGAAAAGACAATCATGGGCCAAATTTTCTTTTCAGGTATATGAGAGTACTTCTAAACATACAAGTTTCTACAAACAGAATTCAGCCCAAGTTACTATTATATATAATAAATCCCACAGAGTACTAGAAGATTTACTTCAATCTTAAGTTATTAGCAGGATTAACATACACGAATTCAAATCCAATATTTGCATTAACTTTGTTCTTATGAATAAGTTTAAATAGTTAAAACAAAATAGATTTTAGTATCTTCGTATTGCCACCACGTATTGCTAGAAAAATGTCTGTAAATCAGCAAGAACACCACTTTTCACAAAATTAAACAAACAGCATTCATTTCATTAGCAAAGACAGCATTAAGTCTGACTGTGCATTTCACATCCAGATCCTGGGACAATTATAAACACAGAATCACAGAATGGTAGGGGTTGGAAGGGACCTCTGGAGATCATCTAGTCCAACCCCTCTGCCAAAGCAGGTTCATCTAGAGCAAGTTGCACAGGACAGCACTTCTTCCCATTTATAGAAGATTAAAACAACCAACTAGTCCCTGAAAGAGACACATTTTGCCATTCAAATGCAGTCAAACCTGTGCTGCTGCAACTCTGCTTCCCTCTCACACACGCACCAGAACACATCCCAAACCATCACAGAAACAGCTCCGTATGAATCCCTTGGCTTATATTTAGCAATCATGTCACTGAACGCCATTAGAGGATACATTTAGGCTCATGGTTTTAACCTAAAGCCTGACAGTTCAGTCAGAGCTCTTTAGGATACTGGGCAAATCACTAAGTCACTCTGTTTCCACTCTGTGAAACTGGACACAAGTAATTCCCTCCCGAGCAAGGGCACTGCCAGAACAACGACACCGGCTGTCCTTACGCACTCGGGTGCTGCGGTGGCCCAAGCTTTCACAAAGCCTCTGACAGTGGGAAGTGGAACAGCAAAGCCTGTACCTGAAACCACAGTCACACCTAAGAGGAAACTGAAGTACAGAGAGAGTTTGCAAATTGGGAATGGATGTTACAGAATTTCTTGTCTGCCATGAGGCTAGGAAAGCTTCCCAGACAATTCCCTAACTTTTCTGGTTCTTCTTTTACGTCCCAAGTTTTCCACAACTAAAAAATCAGGGGTGATGTCTTACCAGTCTTAATTTAACATGAAGTACGCTTAGACTCTTGAATAAAATCCAACTTAAAAAAAAAAAAAAGAAAAAAGGCAAAGCATTTGTATAAAACAAGATCTTAACTGCAGTCATTTAGGATTTACAGCACATCTAAAACCACCTGCACAGCATTAATAGGTTATTTTTAAACTTGTGAAAGTTTAAATTATAAATGTGTTATAGCTAGTGGCAAAGTTAAGAACTCAGTAAAAGCACAGATTTTCCAGATTCTTCTTAAAAGGCAGTTGAGTGATGCAGGATTGTGAATTACAGGAGAGGTTACAACACTCAGCCAGAACTCTGCTTTTATTATGTCCTGTCTTTCCCAAACTTTGGCACAGAGCAAGGTTTCCTAAGCTCACCTCTCCCACGCTAAAGTATTTTGAAAACAATTTTCTGAAATACTTAATGTATCAGTTCTAAATGGAAGTTTTAAAACTTTAACACTGCTAAGACTAGAAGCTGCAAAAACATTTTAAAAGGAAGCTACAACTTGGAAAATGCATTTACAATCCCTATGGTGACAAAGCTGTAGCGATGCTTAAAAATGCTTCATGTGAAACAAAAAGATACCGCTTTCCTCTGTCATTTTTTGACAGAGGGGTGGTTAACATAGGTCATTTAAGAGAAACTGGGCTGACAGAGCTCCTGGGAGTAAGTAAAAACCAGGCATCCACACCTAGCACAGGATGCAAACCTGCTCTTCCAAAGACAGGCGACACCTGAGTGTAAGCAGACAGTGGCAGTCCGTGGAGAAGGTTATTACCTTGCAACAGCTCAGCCAGATAATGCTGCAGTGTCACACATCAGAACTGATCGTCAACTACTCCCAACCTCTTCCTGTGAGAGTCAGGAGGACAGTTACACTGATGAATCTGACATTAGAATGAAGATGTTCTGAAGTTTCCTGGTTATTTCCACGTCCTTTTAAAGTGGAAAGTGATTTTCTTTTTTAAGTGCACAGTTGGGAAGTGGTTTGATACAGCAAAACCACACTAGTGACTAGTTAGGACTGGTCCGATGCCTTCCCTCCAGCTGTGCATTCTCACTTCTTCCTTTCCACCAGCACTGGTGCCTGCAACATCCTACTATGAATATGTTTGGAGCCTTAAACCAACAGAAACCTGACCTAAAACATACACACACTAACAAATATATGGTGGTGGTGGGAGGGTGATCTCAGCTTCGAAATACAAGGGCTGGCACAAGCCAGGAAGAGTAGTTGAACAGAAAAGAAAAGCAAGAGGCCCTTTTGGTTGCACTAGCCACTAGAGCATCAGTGCACCTTGGGAAGAACAAGCCAACACTCAAAGTTTCAAACCCACGAGATAATAATCACCAGGAATAATGTTAATAATGTCCCCAGAAAACAGCTCTGCATTGACAGGTATCCAAAATCCTAGATAGCAAAATCATGGGGTTTGAGATGGTTTACTGAATAAATATCAACAAAGGACAATTGCTGACCATTTCCAGAAAATACACATCCCATCTTCAAAGTTAAATGGTGCTAGTACTTTCCCCTCACCCAGTGAGAAAGGGAAAGCAGCCCATGACAGTGCCATGAAGCCAGGTCAGTATTCAATGGAAGGTTTTAAAAAAATAGTGATAGTGAAATTCAGCACTGGCCCCCTACAAGTATTTTTTCAATTACAATCAAACTGCAGCCTAAACCCTCTCCCCAAGACCAAATAAAAACAAAACAAAACCTGAAACCAGAAGGGTATGAGGCCACAAGGCATTAAAGACAAATGATTCTGTGAGATCAGGCACTATGCTTCTGTTCACCATCCTGACACTGTTCTTGCTAACTGGAATATGCAGTCCCTGACTGAAGATAAATATTTTAAAGAGACTTATTGGATAGAAGTAGTTCAGGAATCCATTAACTGCAGGAACAAATTAAATTTTATAGAACAGAAAGTCTTCAAGACAACCTCTAAAAAACAAACCTTAAAAATACTAAAACCACTCACAAAAAAACCCCATCAAATTTCACTCAACATACTGCAAGAGCCTCAAATTATTAAGTAGATAACAATTTGCTAACAGCTTTAGACATTCATAACTACATAGTCTTCTCTACAGCTTTATGGACTCTACATTGTTCCATCCTTCAAAAAAATTGTCAAATACACAGAGTTCAAGTAAAGTTTTGTTGATTCTTCAAGGTTATTAAAAAAAAAAAGAAGTTGTCACTACAAAATAAGCTTAAGACACTTTCTTTTCCTTGAGTGATCTCTTATTCTTTGAATTTACTTGCTAAAAAATACACACTAGAAATCATGTTTAGTGCTCTATCAAACAACTCTCTGCATAACAAAATTCTCAAGTTACTCTCTGACAAAAACAATAAAGATTTAAAGCCTAAACAAACGCATTGTGATCTGAGAGTATCCAACATGACCTTGGCATTACCAGCGATACACTTGATGCTGCAAGTATGGACATTTGTAGTTCACAAGCATTTCTTTTCAGGGTGAGGTAAATCAGTCACACACATAGCTCAGTGCTTGAAAAAATACCATTCTGCTCTGATCAGCATCCTTTTAATGGCAAACGTGACTTTGCATCAAACAATGTTTTCAAATCTTTTCGTATTTCTACTTTATTCCAGAAGGTAATGCTTTGCTCAACTTCCTACAATCCTACTGTATTCCCTCTTTGGGGTTTTAAGAGCCACAGTTCTGAAAATCCTCTTATAAATCATATAAATCCCGCTATAAATTATACCAGACCCTAAACTAAGAACATTCAGGAAGTTTAAGGCCAGATGGATTCCATTAGCCTCACCTCCTGTACTCATATCCTATTAAAATTTTACAGGGATACTCCTGAATTGAAGGGTGTCTTGGCTCTCACTAAATCATACCTTTCAGAGAGGTGTCCAGCCTTGATTAAAACATCAAGGGAGAAGAATTCATCATTTCCCTTAGCAAGGAAGTGCCACACACTCCCATAATGGTTCTGTTCTGCACACATAAGTTTTCCTATGAGTAAATCAAACACAGCTAAGCTCCCACTATGCATGTATACCCCCAGGGCCAACACATACTCAGTTTCATATACCTGTGGATGGATTAGCATCCTAAAAAGCAGACTTTTCAACTGAAAACCAAGTTCTTCCCTAAGAAGTGCTCAAACATGTAGAAAGACAGAATGACAGCTAAATCAATCTTTTCACCAGTGCAGCAGGAAGAATATAAAACTAAATACATTGTTAATACAGCGAGACAACCTAAGCAGCACAAGAATTTCTGCATGCTGCATACACTATCCCACCTGTAAGAAGCAATACAGTTGTATTTGTCTTTTTTCAAAGCCAGTACATCAAAAAGTCTACAAACTTGTAGACTGTCTCTCCAGGTATCACTTAACACTTACAGGCTAGCCATGCTGAAGTCTGTTTTAAAACCATTGTGCAAGAATTACTAAGCACTCATAAGACACTAGTGGGCCAAGTACTTTCTTTTTTAAATACAAACCTCGGAACTGAGACAGAATGATAAAATGAGCTACCAAAGGCCACAAAAGTCAATGTCAAAACCAAGATCAGAAGCCTTGAATTCCTGGATCCTAGACCTGTGCTCAGACCCTTTCCCCACCACTTAAAACATCTATGAACAAAAGTAAGAAGTTCAGCCACATGCTTTACTTATAAAAGCACAGGTCACAGGAGGACTTCAGGAGGAAGACAGACAGTTCCAAAAAACCTTGGCCTTATCCACAAAAAGATTATCAGAAGTATTTCCACAAATGTCAAGCCTTTAATCCTCTCCCCCCATCCCCAAACCACTCCCAATTCCTGCCCTCCCTGCCCCCCTCCAGCACTTACCAAAAAGCAAAGTTGTGGCCAGTTGTGGATAAAATACCTATATGTGTAAATGGAGTAGGGTTCAGACAGATCTTTGGTGATCAGTCTCATGATATCGGGCATCTGCAGCTCTGACTCATATCGGACGTATCGTATCGTTAGGTCCTCCTCGGGCTGAGAGTCCGTTCCCGAGCCTTTCAAACTGCAAGCTGCTGCTAAGGACCTGGAGAGTAGCAGCAGGGACTCCTCCTCCTCCCCTCCTTCATCCCCCTCCTCCTGCTCTTCCTCCTCCAAGCCAGTCCCTCCTGCTAGTCCATTGCGGGCTGCAGTCTCAGCAGCAGCCGTAGTTGTAGCAGCAGGCTGGCTCCTGTCCCCTCTTGCTGCTGCTGGGGGAGAAGGAGGAGGAGAGGGTGCAGTCCTTCCCTGGGGAGGGAGGTGGTTGGGAAGGGGGGATGAGCACGGTGCTGTGGTCGGGGGCGATGACTGCTGCTGCTGTCCGGAGCCCATTGTTTTGCTGGCTCGCTTGTTCTCCAGCCCCTCGGGGGCTGCCCCTGCCTCCGAGCTGAGGATCTTGCTTTTGAGGGAGGCCCGCAGGTGCCGCAGCTCGGGGCTGATGAGGCCGTTGAGCTGGTGGTTGTGGTGCGGGGGATGGTGGTGGTGGTGGTGGAGGCGGTGCTGCTGCTGCGGCCCCCCCTTGCCGCCGTCGCTGCCGCCGCCTCCTCCTCCTCGCTGCTGCTCCCGCTCCCGTCCGCCCGCGGGTCCCTCCTCTTCCTCCTCCTCTTCGGCCTCCTCGTCCTGGGCCCCGGAGCAGGCGGTGGCGGCAGCAGAGGAGATGGAAGAGGAGGAGGAGGAGGAAGCAGCTCCCCCTCCTCCTCCTCCTCCGGGGAAGGGGGAGAGCGTGTCCCCCTGCGGGGAGAGGACGCTGCTAGGCCCCGGCGGTACCTCGGCCATATCCTACGGGAGAGACCGACACAAACCCACCGAGGAGGAGGGCGTCAGACGAGACGGGGGCGAATGGGGGGGCGGGGGGGGAGGCGGCGGCCTCACGGGCCGCGGTCTGGGGAGTGTGGGGGGGAAGAAGGGGGGGGGGCGCGAACAAAGGCAGACACGGTGCCCGGGCCCCGCCTCGCCGCCCCGCCACCGCCTCTTCCTGCTGTCCCGCTCCCCCCAGCGCCGGAACCCTTCCCCGGTCCTTTGCAGGCCCCGGGCGGCCACCGGCCGCCAGCGCAGCCTCCCCGCCCGCCGCCGCGGCCACTCACCCCCGCCTCTCCTCAGCGCCGCGGCTCCCACTCTCCGCTCATCCAGCGGCCGCAAAGCGCGGCCGCCGCTGCCGTAACCCGCGGCCAAGTTTCCTGTCAGCCTTTACGACACTTCCTCCCTTGGCGGCGCGGCCTAGCGACGGCGGGGCGGGGCGGTGGGCCTGGGCGGGGCCGGGCCCGGCCGCCCTCACGCTGCCGTTCCGGGCTGGTCCCACCGGCCGTAGCGCGGCGTGTTTGCCCTGCAGGGTCCTGCCGCCCTCGCTCGGGCTCGGGGCGCCCAGTCACGGCACTGCTGTGAGGGTGGCGGCCTGCCCGGGTGAGGCCGGCCCTAAGGTCAGGCTGGAGCCTTCGGGCCCGCTCGGCTCTGGGTCGGTGTCCCGTCGCCTGTGAGTCCTCTGGCGACGGCACCACCGCCCTCAAACATCCCCCTCTCCTCACTGGCGCCCCGGGAGGTGCTGACATTAGTGTGGGCGCTTTGTTCGGTGTGGTCAGCCCGATCCTGGCTGGGCACAGGCGATGCGCAGAAGGACACTGCCAGCCGTGTTTGGTCTGGGGACAGGCGCCAGCAGCCTTCTGGTGACAGTCGGATCAGGGAAGAGCGCAGGAGTTGTTGCTCTTCCTTTCCGAAGCACTGTGAGAGAGTCCACTCCTCTGGGTAGGCAAAGGCAGGCCTTGATGTGTGTGCAACTGATAACGGTGAGAACTCGGCAAAGCTGCGAGGAGCAGGCTCAAGCAGTCTCCAGTGCTATTCTGCATTAAATAATCCCTGTATTAAGAACACAACTAGATACCACAGCAACAAACAAGTCCTTTAGATGTGAGGATTCTACTAAAAGACACACACAGAAGCCCTCAAAATGCAGAGAAATAGTGGCTCTTTCCTTTTCTCACATGAAAGCGTTGCAGGGCTGTTGTAAGACTTGCTCATTTTCATTTGTTACAGTTATTTTTCAAGGAAGTGACAGGTCTGGACTTAAAAGGAAAATCCAGCAACTACTCTACGTGTCCTAACAGGGTTCTTTAATTAGGAATAAAATAGACTGTAGGGTTACAGGCTTGTGTTTATGAATCACTGAGTTCTGAAGCGAAGTAGGAAAAGACTAAAATACCTGTTTGAAAGTGAGTAAGGCTTTTATTCAAAGTAATTTATGATGGAAATACTTACATTTTGAGAATGGAATGGGTCTCTCTATCCTTGGAGATTTATTTCATTTCCAAGACTCCATTCAGAAAGATTAATGCTTATTGTCTCTATTCATGCTGGCTTTATGTGACTCGCAGTTGCACTGCAGATCAGTTTTTAGACACTTCTATCTGCCCTACAAAGGTGTTCACGTACATCATTTTGTTGAAGGACTTAGTGGGGTTTTTGTGTGTCTTTTCAGGCACAAAACAACCTTTTGTGGGGCTGATCAGAACTGCTCTGGCACACCAGCAGTGCTGGGGAGTTCACTGTCCTCAAGTAGTTTAAACAGAAAGCAAACAAATGTCGGTGTAGGGATGGCCCAAATTCAGTTCTTGTTTGCCATGTCGCAGCAGTGTGATTGAGGGTGTCTGAGCCACATGTTAGGGTGATATTTGTGTTCAGAAGATGATCCAGCACTGGCAAATGTTGTTAGAGATGGTGAAGATGATCTAACTTACCATGAAAACACTGTGTTAACTACAATGAGGTTACAGGGACTGTGGAAAAAAAGCCTCTTTTGTGGAAAAAAAGCCCCTCTAACACACTGGTAAGATTTTGTGTTCCACTTCCAATGCCTGTTGAACCACTTCAAAACCCAGAAGGTCCTAGTTCTGATCTTGATTTTAACCATTCATTGTCCACAGCCAGGATCCGTCTGACCAAAGGTAGACATGGGTGGGACAGTCACCCCTGAGCTGGTGCCTTTGGTTCCCCTCAGTGTCAATGGAGAGGAAAAGGCACTGCTGTGCTGGGATTCAGCTCATCCTAAAGTAGATTTCTGAAGCAGATCAGGTGAATTGTGCTTTGGAGGTGTCATAAAGGGACTTCAGCATAATTAGTTAATCTCAGACAGACGCCCCCACTGTCACTTTCTGAAGTTAGGTGGAAGCTGTCCAATGGCCGCTGTTGAGATGTCCTTGTTCTGAGTGCTTACTGTGCCTCTTAGTTGTCTTATTTCTTGTCTTATGATGACAGCTGCTTTTTAAACAGATCTTCTGAAACAGAAGTAGCACCTTTTTGTTAATAGCTTTAGGTGCTTTTTTTCCTTAAATTTCCACTCACTGCTTTTTGAACCTCCAGCGGCCCTGAGCACCCTCATGCTGTTGCACCTTCTGAAGTAGGGATGGGGCTTGAACATAAGCTTAATTGTTTCTAGTTCTTTGTTCAGTAACTCTGTGACCTTGGGTGTTTCTATGCCTAATTTGTTTGTTAAGAAAACAGCACACGCTTAGGAAACTCTTCTTGTATCGTTCTGTTATCTGTGTAAAGAAAGGGAGCTGTTGATGGCCTTCCTCTTTTTCTTTTAAGTATTTAAGGTGAGTACAGACACACTGATTTAGCTTCACAGTTGCTCTACATTAGATAGGAACTCAAGGAAGCCTTGGTGGAAAACGTGCATCTAAACATGCTACATTCCCTGTCATAATGAAGGTGACATGCCAGCTGCACCAGAAATAAGGGTGTTGGAGGAAGAATATTGAGTTGTACTTAATCTGGGCAATAAACTGTAGGAGCAGGTCAATGGTTAACAAAGAAGCATTCTTTTTTTTTTTCTTCTTTTTTCTTTTTCTTTTTCTTTTTTCTCAGAGCAGGGGAAGTAGTTTGACATGAGGATTTGACACAGAAGTAGAATTCCTTCCAATTAAAATGTTCTCCATTGTTTTTTACTTATCAACAATGACTCCTTAAAAAAGTTGCCCAGCACATAACAGTGACCACATTACTCTGAGTTCAGCAGCAGAGCAATAAGAAAATTCTGTCTCCTTTCCTTTCCACTTGTGCAAGTCAAAAATAAACGAGACATTTTGGAATCTGATTTTTCAGGTAGGCATGTGAAAGTTTTTCGTGGGCCTTGTCAGTGTTATGGCTCTGAGGGCATCGCCCTTCCTGGGGTTTTGCCCGTTTGAGCTCAGGGACATCTTTGAGACAGTGCGGTCGGTAGCTGAGCAGCGTGACCATGCCTGCTTCACCTTGCACTTGCCCCATCACCATGGACTTGTCTGGTGACCTGGACTCTCAGCTGAACCTGGGCACTGTCACCAAGCATCTCTGCTTGCTTTGCTCAGGTATTATTGGGCTGTGCCTTTGTCAGTGAGGCCATCCTGCTGTCCTCACATTTTCCACTCAGCCCATGTTGCTGTCACGCTTGGTCTCCACCTCCTCTTCCCCTCTGGAGCAGCATCCACCTTTGCTGTTCCTGGGCAGTTGGGTGTAAGAAAAATGCCTGCACCTCACAATGGAAGGCAGGGATCCCTGTGCTGATTCCTTGTCTTCTTTGTGATGCCTGAAGGATAAAGTATGAACAATTGGCAGGCTGTTCAGATTTGTGAAGCCAGCTGAAGCGGGGCTACTGCTAAATGTCCTCAGCTTTAGCGTAGGGTGCCAGAGCCCTGGGACAGGCTGCCCAGACAGATTGTGGAGTCTCCATCTCTGGAGATGTTCAAACCCACCTGGACGCTTTCCTGTGCAACCTGGTGTAGGGAACCTGCTTTGGCAGGGGGGTTGGACTGGATGATCTCCTGAGGTCCCTTCCAACCCCACCATTCTGTGATTCTGTGATTTTGGGTGCTGCGCTCATGCACCTGTACTGGGACAGGAGCTGAGCTGGCATCTCCCCAGCACTGCATCAGCTGCTGCAGCTGATCTATGATCTCTTCAGAGCCCAGCCATGATCAAGGTGCTGTTATTCCACTAAAGCACCTTGTCTTTGGTCCTCTGCAGCTCAAATAAATACAAGATGATAGCAAAGATGTACGTGCAAGTCTGAAATTTCTGCACTGAACTCTTCATTCAGAGAGGAAATGCAACATGTGCTGGCAGAGCTGGAAGTACCAGGTCTGTCCAAGTTCCTGAAGCATCAAATATAGAATTATATAAAAAATACATAAGGTTATAGGCACAAGAAAACAGGAATTAAGTAAAACCAGTATGTGTATGTATCTAATAGTGTTGTTCAGTTCCCACTTAGGAAACTGCCTGTTTAATGGTAGAATTCGTGCTCAGAGTGGAAATCTTCCCTTTAAAATGCTCAGTCTGGAAAAACTGCGGTTTAGAAAGTGTTGTAGCAAGAGAAATCACAAGGGGGTAGTGTTGTACAGCACTCCAGCCTCTCTGCCATTCCCTCAGCGGTGACCTTGTGTCATAAACCAAGTTGATTTCACCGGAGGAAGATACAGAAGTCACTGCCTGCATCTCTTCTGACAGCAGTCCCTGGGAGGATAACGTTTCTCCATGTGAGACAAGGACTTGTAGTGTCAGGATCAGTGCAGCAGCAGAATTGCCATCTCCACCTTTGTAGCTACATGGAAACCAAGTGTGAAATGACAATGACAGAGGTTTGACAGTTTAAAAAAAACCCAAAACCAAAACAAACCAAAAAACTGAGATCTGTGAAGGATGAGTCAATCATGTGAATATTTATTCCATTTCTGGGTCTTACCCCCTTTTTTTTTTTCCCTTCTAAAGGTGAAATCATGAGACTCCTTGATAACTAAAGCTGACTGTTGCTGCCCATGTCTGCTCTCAATGTCAGGAAGAAATAGTGGCTCAGCAGGAAGAATAAAAGGTGTGGCAGTAACCTCACTCAAGAATGCTCCTTCTAATAAGGAGCTCCTAAGCTTTTCAGGAAGAGTTTCCTTCTGTCTTTGCTACCCTGCCAAGACTCCTCTCACTCCTCCCTGTCTCATGGGGGGACAGCAGCTCTCATTACTACTAGAAGAAACAATGGAAATTGCAGAGGGAATCTCCTCACCTTTCTGTTGAACCCGGCCTTGATGTGGGCTTAGAAACCCCATGAAAATGTACTTAACAGCAGAGATGCCTATTTAGAGATAATTTCGTAGAAAAGGATTGATTCCACTGTGCCTGGCATCTGGCCTGTGAACTTAATGGGGAATTATTAATTTAAAATGATTCACTGCACTGTGAACAGCCAGAGACAGCTCTTCTCTTCCCAACCCTTTACTGAAAAGGGGCAGAGAAAGAAGAGTTCAGGGGGAAATTGCAAATGCAATGTATAGGAAAGCTCAATGTATGTCTGCAGAGCTCAAGTCAGTAGCTAAGATCTCAGCTGGTGTATCTAGACCCAACTTGGCTGACAACAGTCCTTGGCACAGAAGAGAAAGTGCTCTGAGAATTACGCACGTTTGGCTTTCTCATCCAGCTGGTTGCTTGTTCTATCATTGTTTGGTGCTCTCAGTATTGCACAAGGAGATATTTTCACTTGAGCAAGTCAATTTGTTGATCTTCTTGCGTGAACTACTCACCCACACAGTCTGACCCATCCCACTTTATTGTGTGAAAGGAGCACACTGTCAGGAAATTCAAGCCTACTTTCTTGCAATAACACCCATCAACCGTTTTAGGCTCAGTTTGACCACTTCAGTTAGGTTTGGTTTACAGCTATCAAGCAAAAGGAGAACGTAGTTACAGCATGTTAAAAAAATAGTGGGACTCTGTGTCTTTTTCAGTGAGCTTGCTGAAAGTTGTACAACAGGCACCATGTTCACCGTTTACGGTATCAGTGTGTATTAAACATCTCTGGACTTACAGAAATAAATGCCAATAATGCTGTTTACTTCAGCAGGAAAAGAGACAGACCAACGCTCTAGTCTTTTGAAAAAATCTACGTAAAACTGTTTAAAAAGTGGTTTAGCATATGGTCATCAAAGTCTGATAATCTTTTTAGAAGGTCCTCTGCCAGTTGGTGTTTTTCTTTTGCTGATGGACTCCCTATGGTATGAAATATTTATGGGAGTAAATACCGTTAAAAACTGTGGAGGATGGAGAAGATGGGAACTTACTGAAAAAGCAGAGAGTTGGAAGGAGGAGTTAGGGAATTATAGACATATCAGCTTATCTTCAATTTCCTGAAAAATCCTGGAGCAAATAATCAAACAATTTGTAAGCATTTAAGAGAAAACAAGGAGATTAGTGACAGTCAACATGGATTTATCAAGAACAAATCATGTCAGGCCAATCTCATTTCCTTACATGACAGGGTAACAGGCTTTGAGACAGAGGAGAAACAGTTCAAGTTACAAGTTTTGACATGAGTTAGACTTTTGATGGGACATTCTCATAAGCAAGCCGAGGAAACACGGTATATATGAAGTTATAACTGTTTGAGTGCAAAGTGTTTCAGAGAAGAATTCTTAGTGGTTCACCAGTAAAGTATAAGAGACATTGTGTGAGAGCTGGTGTATTATTCAGTATTTTCAATGGACTAGAAAGGATATTTTTAATATTTGGAGACAAAGCCATGCAAGGTTGGACTGCAAACACAGGACCAGACTTACAAGGGATCCTGAGAAATCAGAGAAACAGCCTGAAAAAGGGAGGATGCTTTGATAAGGGCAACTGTGAGATGTTATGCTTAGGAGAGAACAAACAGCTACACAAATACAAGCTGGAGAACAACTGAAGAACAGCTGGAGTTCTGTGGAAAAGAGCACGAAGAGGAGTTCTTTCTCTCCTCTTAGCTGTCAAGAAACATCAGCTGGAGCCCAGCTTTGGGCTTTGCACTGTGAGAACCTTGGGGGCTAATTCAGAAGCATTCCGAGTAGCACACAGCAATGAGCAGAGGGCTTGAAAACAGGACTTGTGATGGAAAAGTGAGCATGCTGAGGTTCTTCAGTGACCTAACACAGGACAATGACATCATTTCTTCATGTCCATGGTGGACAGGACAAGAAGTACTGACCAAGAGAATTCTGAAAAATACGTTGACTGTGTGGACAGTGAAGTCTTGCAATAAGCTCCTGGTTATCACAGAAAGCTTTTAAGAACAGAAAACATACAACTGATCCTGCCTTGTTACACAGGAATAGACTAAAGAAGGTTCTTGAGATCTTTTCATACTCTGATTTTATTAAAATTCCAACAATATAATAATATTTTATTGTCAAAAGTGGATTGTACATCACAGGTACGTGTGTCAAATGTGAAGCTAATGCCAGGTCACTCATTATATTAACTTCACTAGCAAGGCGCTGAGAACAGAACTAGCAATTTTTTTTTGTGGCTGCTAATCTAATTATATTAAAAATTACATTACACTGAGTATTAAACAGAGCACAAAGTGGTGTATGAAACTGTTGCTCACCTCTCTTACATGACATTACAGGGGCAAATTTCCCCTTTAACGGGATTCCCTCAGGGAGCAGAGAGGGAGAACAGTTGGCCTGGGAAATGAAACTCCTGCTTGCTCCACACCACACTGGCAATGCTGATCCTGTCACTCTCTCTTCATCACGGTGTAGATATTTAAGATAACTGGAAACAGAAACTCCAAAATGCTGCAGGGAATTAGGCAACTTAAAACATCATCCTTCTTAAAATTTATTACTGTGCATGCATAAACCCATTTTTATTCACTTAAGACCAGTACATCCAGTACCTGTGTTTGATTTGGAACTATTCATGACCTTAAGCTTAGATGTGGGTTTAAGTATATTGCTGGCTGGGATCTCATAGTTTTGCCTTGATTTTTCTCCCATCACACGAGATCAAATCCTGATGCCACTGAACAATAACTCAGCTCTGATTTCCCTGGGGCAAGAATTCAACTCATACTGCCTATTCTACACTGAAGCTTAGTTGGCTCATGCAGAGCCAGAGATAGGCAGTGGTATTTTGCTTTTAGTGAGGAAATACAAGTATCCAGATTCCTTTCTGCATCAGAAAAGTGCTGCCTGCAGTGCTCAGAATAGTTCAAGGGAATTTTTTTAATGCTTTCAAAAATATCCACCAAGTGAGCCTTGGCAGGATCTCCTGCACCACCTGCTACTGATACTCAGGGAATCGGGAGTGTCTGGAGGAGGATGGCTAGAGTAAAAGTTGCCTGGGAATCTCACCTTTACACTTGTTTTGATGGCCAGCAGAAACAAAATTCAGATTTAGCTGAATGTTCAATCTTATTTTGTTGTTTATTTTCCCTGAAAGGAAAATAACAGGACAGTTGATGCTCTGAACACTTTTAGTCTGTTCTTTTCATGATTCCTTGTCATGACTCTGGATGAAACTATTACAATTACAGTCTTGATCTAAAAGTTGTGCATTGGATAAAAACTGACTGCTACAACCTTTGCAACAAATAGACAACGTTTAATGGTAAAGCTGTCGACATGGCAGTGGACTTCTACAGTGGAAACCTCTTTCTCCACTACATGTCTGCTTGTTTTAATCTCTCTCTTGCTTTTATTTCTCCCCTCTTTTCAAAGGAGGATCATTGCTTCTACATTATTAAAAATATTTTGAACATAAATTCCATATTCTCTTGAGGGCTGGAGCACCTCTTGTATGAGGACAGGCTGAGAGAGTTGGGGCTGTTCAGCCTGGAAAAGAAGGCTTAGGGATAATCTTATAGCGGCCTCCCAGTACCTGAAGGGGCTCCAGGAAGGCTGGGGAGGGACTTTGGCCAAGGGCAGGGAGTGACAGAACAAGGGGTGATGGCTTTAAACTGGAAGAAGGTAGGTTTAGATGAGATCTGAGGAAGAAATTCTTCACTGTGAGGGTGGTCAGACACTGGCCCAGGTTGCCCAGAGAAGCTGTGGCTGCTCCTCCCTGGAAGGGTTCAAGGCCAGGTTGGATGAGGCTTTGAGCAACCTGGTCTAGTGGAAGGTGTCCCTGCTGATGGCAGGGGGGTTGGGACTGGATGAGATACTTGAGAGTATTTTGAAGTGACATCAGGAATTGCAATTTCCTGACATGTGTGGGGCATCCAAGCATCTGCATCAGAACTGGCTGGCTGCTTCAGTGCCACAAAGAAGCATCGGATGCTGGAGGTACCAGCCCCAGCCACGCAGAAGCTCTCAAATCCTGTGTTTGGAGGCTCACAGCCCATCCCAGCTTTCCCCAACCTCTGTGCTGAAGGATCCTTGATTATTGCCTAATTTGAGCCTAGGGAATCAGCCATAACGAGTAGGTGATTGAATGAATCATGCCTTGCTTTCTTTTCCCCAACACAGCAATTCACCCACATTTGTTCATTACTCAGACTTGTTTGCCAAATAATTTATGCACATAATTTTGGGTCGGTAACTCATTCATATGTAGCCTGAGTGAGTATTTAGCAATTGAAATGAGAAAGTCAAGATGTTTTGTTTGGACTCACAAGTTTTTGTTTCTTGATTGAACTCTCAAAATCATGTTGGAGGGGTGAAAGCTCGTGTCAGTGAATTCAAAATGTAATTTCTGCATTTATCTGCTAATACACACATATTCACAGTGCCTTCAGTTGCTGGTAAACATATTGATTGCAAAGTCTGTGAAAAGAGAACACAAAGGGAACTTAAATTAAACTAATTGTTTAAAACAATAAAACATATGAAAAACTAACTTGTTGTGTGATCTTATAATTCTGCATGAAAGAAAAAAGGCTGCACTGAAATCTGGCCAAAAAGTAAAGTGATAAAATGAGTACTGGATGTTTTCCAGCATCCTCTGAAACATGCAGGGTAGAAAATGTCAAACTTCCGGAATTTGAATCTTATAAAGAGAAAAAATAAGTGTCAGAACTGTAACCAAAAAATCTCATTAACACAGTGATGCTTACCAGAGGAATGGAAAGTGGTAAATGTGATACCAGGTTTGAACACTGTTATGTCATAATGTAGATCTATGACTCGCTCCACCTTGAGTACCTCAGTTCTGGTTCCTGTATGGATATAGAGGGGTTTAAATATATATGTATATATATGTATATGTATACAAGGATGGCAAAAGGCTATAGATAAAGTGGAACTGTCAATGACAACAGTTTATGTAGGTTCAAGAGGTGAGAGGGAAGCACCAACTGAGGTCTTCTAACTATCTGCAAACATCTTTGGCTCAGGAAGTTCCCAAGGGGCAAATTGTTGATGACTGACTGAGATAGTATCAGAGGAAACATCACTTTATGCTCATCCTGTTCTTATACTTTTCCTCGATGTTCACTCTGGCCGGTGCTGGAGACAAGATAAGAAGCAAGTGTGGGTTGAATCAGTCTGATCCAGTGTGGTTATGATGCTGGGTGATGCAAGGGTACCCTGGAAACCACAGACTGGCAGGTCTTGTTTCTGTAGCAGCCAAATTGGCAGGACTTGTCAACTCATTCTACGTTAGGATACTTGGAAATATTGGAGATTGGGGAAGATCAGTTGCTACAGAAAACTTTTTAGTAGGTTTATTGCAATAAATTCTTTAAGAAATGATATTATCATGGGATCAGAAGGAAGCACTGTCAGGAATTACTATTTTTTAAAAAAAGAGAAAAGAAAATATAGAAATAAGGTATTTTTTCACCACAGAGAGGTTATGAGTCAGGGTCCCCTAAAGATCTACTCCAACTGTTCAGGATATTTGCAGCTGACCAGAAAAGAAAGAGATTTCTGAGGTGGCACAGCTTGCTGGTAGAGCATAATCGCATGGGATAGTCAAAGCTAAAGCTTTGTGTGAAGGGAATAGATCCCAATATTTAGTGACTGTAAGGTAAACTCCAGGGAAATTCTGTGTTGATAAGTACCAAATAATAAACACAGGAAAAGTAATTAATTATATATATGTCATGATGGAATCTAATGGCTATTACTTGCTTAAAAAAGAAATCTGGGTAGCAGTATTGATAGTTCTATGGAAACAAAAATGTAATTCCCAGCAAAACTGAAGAGGATAAGTAACAGGCTAGGCAGAGAAAGAGAAGACAAAAATCTGTGTCCTAACATAATCCACAACTATTTTTTTTAAAAAGACCATCAGAATAACTAATGGGCATTTAACAGTCAGTTGTTTCTCAGCCTCATTTATATTCCAGTTGTTGTTGTTGAATATAACTATTGCTGTAGTCTGGTGGTGTGGACAACACAACCTCATCTGTAAGGTACAATTCAAGACATCTGAAACTAATATATACTTATTTATAGGGGGAAAAAATCACCATGGTCAGTTTATTGGCTACAATATTTAACTCTTGTATGAGTGGGATAAGGAAAAGAAAAAAAAAATCTCCAAATCTATCCTTTAATGGGAAAGGCAGATCAGAGCTGGGAAGCTTGGTCAGAATATGCTTCCCAAGCCTGCTGTACCCCAAAGTACAGGGAGAAAACATTTAAGTGGAGGCACAGAGGGCATCAACCACCTCCCCCCGTGATGGCCCACAGAAACAGCTTTGCTGAATTAATACAACAAAAGCTGTTCATAGAATCACAGACTGGTTTGGGTTGGAAGGGACCTCAAAGCTCATCCAGTTCCAACCCCCCTGCCATCAGCAGGGACACCTTCCACTAGACCAGGTTGCTCAAAGTCTCATCCAACCTGGCCTTGAACCCTTCCAGGGAGGAACAGCCACAGCTTCTCTGGGCAACCTGGGCCAGTGTCTCACCATCCTCACAGTGAAGAATTTCTTCCTAATATCTAATCTAAACCTACCTTCTTCCAGTTTAAAGCCATTACCTCTTGTTCTATCACTACCTGCCTTTGTAAAAAGTCCCTCCCCAGCCTTCCTGGAGACTTCTCTTCTCCAGGCTGAACAGCCCCAACTCTCCTCCTTGTCTGGACTCATTCTGACAGGTCCATGTCTTTTTTGTGTTGGGGCTTATTTGAGAAGCCACATAGATGGAGAGTCAGAACCACTGCTGATGAAATAGCCAGGTTGCTTCCAAAATGTTCTCTGCTCTAATGTTTTCATAGCATGTACATGATGTTCAATCCTCCCACCTATATGTGCAAGAAAAGGTGATGTCAAGACCAATGAACATAGAGGGCAGCCCACCAATCCCATTTTGGAGAAGTTAGACAGTGGACCAGGAGGAACCCTGGCCTTCAAATGAGCAATATGTCATTTTGCTCCTGGTAGGCTGTGAGCAATTTTTGAACCAAGTGTTATCTTGGCTGTCTTCTTTTGCCTGGATCCCATGCAGAGAAATGGTTGTGTCCAAGTAGGCTGATACAGGGGGCAACTGCCAGCAGAGTTTGGTCTTCATTTGCAAATGGAAAATGACAGGGAGCTATTGCTAACCCGAATTCATCTTCCCCATCACCTTTGCTTTGAGGGAGCTCAGCTTTAAACCAAGCCCAAGAGTTGGCATCTTGGCTTGATTTCTGCAATAGCTCCCAAACAGCTCCATCCAAATACCCATGGACGTGGGAGCGTTCAGCTCCAAATCAGTCCTCAGATCCTTGCTGTGAGTCCACCATGTGGGGCTGGGTGGTGTGAGAAGTCTCAACCCTCTGCAGGTCAGAAATCACTTCTGTTGGTCTGGTACCTACATCACTGTGAAGTTAAAGGCACAGAGCTTTTCTCCAAAGCCCCTGCAGACAAAAACCTCTTGCCTATGTGTTGGGCCTTGCAGCTGGTGTTGGCTGCAGAAGGTTGTCCATCTGTGCAGAAGGAGAAGCCATGCAGCACTGACTCACCACTCCACCACCTCCTATGTCTGGCAATAACTGGCACAAGCTGATTCAGAGGACATTGGCAAAACAGAGCACTTGCCATAAGGGATTGGAGTTGACGCTCAAATGATCTGAGATCAAGCCATGCTCAGAGCAGTCATTTCCAGATAAGTGAGTGATACATGGATATCAGTGGTCCTGCATGGAAAGCAGGTCTCCAACTGCAGGAGTGAATTTCGAGATCAGTTTGACTTCCCCTAAAATAATCCCTATTTATTGATATGTACTCTCAACTGATCTTTATGTCCACAAGAAAGACCACACAGCCTGAGCCAAGTTCAAATTATCACGGAATCCCAGAATGGTGGGGGTTGGAAGGGACCTCAGGAGATCATCCAGTCCAACCCCCCTGCCAAAGCAGGTTCCCTACACCAGCTTGCACAGGAAAGTGTCCAGGTGGGTTTTGAACATCTCCAGAGATGGAGACTCCACACCCTCTCTGGGCAGCCTGTCCCAGGGCTCCGTCACCACCACAGTAAAGAAGTTTTTCCTTAGGCTTGTCTGGAACTTTTGGTGTTCCAGTTTGTGCCCATTGCCCCTTGTCCTGTCACTGGGCACCACTGAAAAGAGCCCGGCCCCATCCATTTGGCCCCCACATTTCAGATATTTATAGGCATTGATCAGATCCCCTCTTAGTCTGCTCTTCTCCAGGCTGAACAGTCCCAGCTCTCTCAGCCTCTCCTCATACAGGAGATGCTCCAGGCCCCTCATCACCTTTGTGGACCTCCACTGGACTCTCTCCAGTAGATCCCTGTCCCTCTTGAACTGGGGAACCCAGAACCCCAAAGTATAATGCAAACACGTATCGTATCCAGACAGTGGAGGTGAGTTTTGCTGACCAAACACAATGTCAACAAATGCCAACATCGAGAGCTGGACTAAACACATTTGGCTCCCTTCATGTGGGATGAAACATGCTCTTTAATCCTGCAGTCCATGCTCATCCTGCAGCCACCGACAGAAGCAGTTCAGATAAGTCTTGCCCTAAAAATACCTGTTTATAATAAAGAACCTGAGTAACCAGCTCAGGTGAAATTAGCAGTTAGGACACCCGTTAAAGACTGGTGAGAAAAATCTCACCCTACAGATGCAGAGACTCATCTCCAGAATTTATAACTTGAAAGAACATTGTTGATGCCCAGTGCTGTATGCCTGGAAATAACAATGTCCTTGGGGCAGAAAACCTCTCCCCTGACACGTAACAAAAGACAACGCCTGCTCCATTATCCTGGTTCTTCTCTCCAAGCCTACAGAGGATCATGATTATGGCTGAAAGGAGGACCAAAACTCTCCAAGGATACCTACATGTTGTCTTAGTTGTTCAGGCAAACCCTAGTTTTGCTGGGGGCAGAGTGGGTGCAAGATGGGGGGAGCAGTAATGGCTGAGGGCTGGGAGGAGTGAGGTGGCTTCCAGAGAACAAAGCAGTATTTTGGGGGATCCCATGTAGGCAGGAGGATAGAGCCACCACCCTTCTCTTGAAGAGAAGGAGGAGAGGTTTTAACATCTTAGCAAAATGCAAACATTTTCCCAAAACTGTGGTCCAGGCACACTCTTGTGGTTAGAGGCAGCCAGTGCACGCTTGAGCGAGGCCATTTCTGCAGGCAGCAACCCAGAGGAACCGAGGTGGCCTTGTGGGTGTCCTGCTTGCTCAGGGCACAGGCTGGCAGCGGGCACTCAGCTCACCCCACTGAGAAGGCACCAGCTCATTCATTTCAGCCACTGCATCAGTAATGCTCAAGGCTACTGAGGTAACCCCCCAAATGCTTTAAAAGCCAGCGTGAGGACTTCTACCCAGGTTTGGCTCAGAGCAGGTGAGTGCCCTGAGGTGGTTAATAATTTAGCACTGTGGGTTTTAACCCTCCTGCAGGAATGTGTCTGGTTCTGGGGAAAGGGACTGGACTCTGGGGAAAGCTGCTGGACTGAGGGGTGGGGGTTTGAGGTCCCCACTGGATGAAGAGGGTCAGGATTCATGTCACCCTGCATAGGGCATCCTGGATGACTCGGTCTTGGGAACAGGCAGCTCTGCCTATGCATTGTCCCCAGGTGAGCAGCTTTGGATGCTCTCCATCTCGTACCTCATGGCTGTGGCAGTTGGCTTTGCTGCACTGAATCTCCTCCACCTATGCTTTTTGTGGTTTTGCTGAAAGAGGCAGCTTCTTTGCTGGCACCCTGGGTGAAACCCTTCAGCCCCTCTAGCACCTGAGTGATGAAAAAGGTGTTGGCACTTGGCTGTGAAAATCAGAAAGTCCCAAATTGGTGCTGAAAGTGATTTTTTTTTTTTTCTCCTTTGTTTTTTTCCCCTCTGTTGTCAGGACTTGCAGATCCCATCCAGGAGGCTCCACGCTGGGCATTGTCTGAGGTTCTGGGGTCCATCAGAGACACAGCATCAGTGAACACACAGACTTCTCTGTAGTCTGAGCAAAACTTCCTTTTCCCCTACTTTATGGGAGTGTCCAGGGTCAGGAGGACTCTCCTTGGTTTGTTCCCTTCTCTGACCTGCTTGCCACATCTCCCTGCCATCTGGAAAACACAAAGGCTGTGGCCCTGCTGTACCAATTATACGGGATGTGCTGCTCATCTTGACCTCTCTGCTTCCAATAAACCATCCTGGTATAGCTCTGATCTGTGGCTTTTCAGAGCAGCCTGAGTAAGGACAGGGATCCCCACAACATCAGTGAGAAAACTGTCTCATGCTTCCAACCTGAGCTACATATATACATGAAAAGAGATATATGAATGGGAAATAACTGGGAAATTACTTTATTTAATGGATATTCCTACACAGAGGTATGGCTGGTTGCTTCCTATCTGTATTTTACAGGGAACCCCAGATAACCCCTGAGGGTTTGGATGGGAGCTGCATGGACTCTTCCATTGCCACCAACTGCTTAGCATTGGACACGACTCTGCTGTGCTGTTGGCAGGGAATTAAAATCCTTCCCAAGCCCTTCCCTCTGCTTCCCCCCTCCCTCCTGGGCCTGGGGTGAGGACTTGTGCAGTTAACAGGACAGATTATCCTGCCCTGAGAACTTCTGAGATGGCTTGCTGTCACGCAGAGAGAAGAGAGCCACCAAGTCCCACTTGTTCGGGGAGATGCCGTTGGACCTGGGCTGAGATGCAGCAGTGTCCAGAGCAGAGGGCAAATTTGGGATCTCTTAGCTCTGCACCATTTCAGACCTGGTCCTGGTAACTGCAGCTCAAGCTGGAGTCACCTCCCCCAGCTCTCCTCCCCTGGGACTGACTCTGAATTACAAATGCCACAGTTACCTGCTTTGCATATATTCAAATATACCCCTCAACAGCAGGTCGTTCTCCAAGAGACCCTTGGGTTTATTTCCCTGTATCACCTTGCTTCTCTTCTGCCCTGACACTGGAGAGATCATTTGACAAAGTTGCAATTAAAAATCATCCCCAAAAAACAACTACCTAAACCCAAACCAATCCTGGAGTGTTTAATGGGGCTGTAAGATGGTGTCACGGAGAAGTGGTTTAACAAAGACTGGACCAGTTGCCTCGTGATGATACTGTCAGAAAATCCCTGGATCTCCTATAAGGTTTCTAAATATTAATTTTTTATTTTCTTGCTGATTGGGAAACATGGCATATTTGCATTTTTGAGCCTGAATAGTTTTAATTCAGTTTTTTATTGTACGAGCTCAAGAGGAACATTTACTTTGTTTTCTCTGATTAGTTATACAATTATTCGTTTCAGATACCACATGAACCATGAACCATAATATTGTATTCCTTGCTAATACATTTTGGCAGAGGTATTTACATGAAAACACAATACATAAATGTAATGAATTTTTCAAATGAACACATTGGTAATATAAAGTAATCACAATTTCTTTTTTTTTCTTTTTTCATACACCAAAAATTCATTAAACTTTTCTCAATTAGCAAACTGACTTTTCTAAATAAGCTGCTGATTGAGCAATAGCCACTCACACAAACCAGCTGGATTTGATAACGTTGGATGGTGCGTGTCGCTGGGGAGCACACGGGAGAGAGATTATCTCCACCAGCCAGAGGCAGATATCTTCTGCTGGATCTAACACCAGCTGAAGCAGGTACGATGTCCAGCTGCCCACCAGTGAGATGTCAGGGTTGGTTAATACCTAAATAAGAACGAAGGAGGAGAAAACCTGGTTAGTTTTTGGCTGGAGCAGGGGGCAGATGTGGCTGCTGACATCCCTGCAGCTGCACTGGGAGGAAGGAGGCCCAGCCACCATGTAGACGAGTCTCATGTACTTCAAAATCTCTTTTCCTGGATTCAGGAGCCTGTAGAAGTGTTAAGATTTTTTTTTTTTCCCCAACTGTGAGCCTAAAACACGTGATTATCAGGCTCATCTCAGGTTTGCTAGGCTGGGTCTGGTAGAGCAACGTCGATCCTGTTTAATGATGAGGTGAACTGTTACAGCTTGAAGAAATAAACTCATCTTCCTCCTTCTGAAGTCATCAATGAGCTTTAGCTTTTATTTACAGGCTTTAAAAAAATAAAAGTTCTGTTCCTTCCTTTTCCCATACTTTCTAGAGAGAGCAATCCCTTCTGTGGATTTATTAAAATACTCTGCACAAACCAGTGAATGATGCTGAAATCTTGGTACCACTGAAGTTAGTGGGGAGCTTGCGACTGGCTTTGTTGGGAAGATTTGGCTCCGGTCAAGTCTTTTCGTATGAAGATGAATAAATCTGTCAGGGGTGGAGTGTCTCAGCACAATGAACATCTCCCAGTGCCTTTTACACAGATCATACTGTTAGATCATGTGCCTGACCTACTTCGCTTTAATAAGCTCATCTGTGAGCAGTGAAAGATAAGCAAAACCACTCTTCTGACACCAAAAATCCACCCTGACTATCGCGATGCGTGTGCTTGTGGGGGCTGATCCTCTGCTGATAAGGGCTGGTTTTCCCTCTTGTGCAAGCAAAAGTTCCACTGGCAACCAGTGAGGCTCAGACTGGGAGGACTGGATCCTGTGTGGTGGGTTGGCCCTGGCTGGATGCCAGGTGCCCACCAAAGCCCCCCTCTATCACTCCCCCTCCTCAACTGGGCAGGGGGGAGAAAAATATAATGAAAAGCTCATGGGTGGAGATAAGGATGGAGAGAGATCACTCACCAGTTACTGGCACGGGCAAAACAGACTCGACTTGGGGGAAAAAACAAATTTAATTTATTACCAATCAAAATCAGAAGATAATGAGAAATAAAACCAAATCTTAAAACACCTCCCCCAACCCCTCTCTCCTTCCTGGGTTGAACTTCTCTCCTGATTTCCACTGCCTCCCCCCAGCGCCACAGGGAGACAGGGAATGGGGGTTGGGGTCAGTTCATCACACGTTGTTTCTGCCGCTCCTTCCTCCTCAGGGGGAGGACTCCTCACACTCTTCCCCCGCACCAGCGTGGGGTCCCTCTCACAGGAGACAGTCCTCCACCAACTGCTCCAGCGTGAGTCCTTCCCATGACTGACAGCTCTTCACGAACTGCTTTAGCATGGGTCCTTTCCATGGGGTGCAGTCCTTCAGGGACAGACTGCTCCAGCGCGGGTCCCCCACGGGGTCACAAGTCCTGCCAGCAAACCTGCTCCGGCGTGGGCTCCTCTCTCCACAGGCTACAGGTCCTGACAGGAACCTGCTCCAGCGCGGGCTTCCCGCGGGGTCACAGCCTCCTTCGGCATCCACCTGCTCCGGCGTGGGGTCCTCCACGGCCTACAGGTGGTCATCTGCTCCATCATGGACCTCCATGGGCTACAGGGGGACAGCCTGCCTCACCATGGTCTGCACCACAGGCTGCGGGGAATCTCTGCTCCGGCGCCTGGAGCACCTCCTCCCCCTCCTTCTTCACTGACCTTGGTGTCTGCAGAGTTGTTTTCTCTTACATCTTCACACTCCTCTCTCTAGCTGCAAAGTGTGCAGCTTTTTTTTCTTCCCTCTCTTCTTTTTTTTCTTAATTCTGTTATCACAGAGGCGTTACTGATTGGCTCGGCCTTGGCCAGCGGCGGGTCCCTTCTTGTAGCCAGCTGGCATTGGCTGTGTCGGGTCGGACATGGGGGAAGCTTCTGGCAGCTTCTCTCACAGAAGCCACCCCCTGTCCCCTCCCCCACTGCTACCAAAACCTTGCCACACAAACCCAATACAGGTCCCTGGGAGAGTTTGAAGTTATTCACCTTTATTAGTTAACACAAAGTAGCTGATACCTATTGGAGGTTTTTTGTTTGCTTTAGAAATCTGTGAGTTCCTCAAACTCCACAAGCATTTATTAGTCTCATCCACTGCTTTGGAGGAATATGTAAATTATTGTTTTTGCATGACAGTGTTATTCATCTGAATATGTGCTTGTTTTAATGCAGCTGAGCGGTGGATTTTGTGATTAGTCACAGCCCAATAACAAACACTGCATTAAGAAAACTGAAAAGGTAAGGCAGTCTTAATTGTGGAAGCAGACGGTTTCTCACCCTCTCTAAGAGCAGGACTTTCCTGGCTTCCTCTTTGTTTTGAATTATCTCAGCCCTATTTACGTTGCTATTCCTGCTCTTTCCCCTATTCACAGAAATCCTACTTTCTGTTTTGGAGCAGGGCTGTGCTGGTTGGTTCTGCTTCAGGTCTGCAACTACTTGATATTTGTATCAGTCAGTACCCCTGTGCTGCTGCTTGTCCTACAGCAGTAATTTTCAGAGGTAACAAAGCGCCTGTTTGCCGACACTTGGCTTGAAGTGACTAGGACAGCTCACTGCCTTATGACAATAGCACGGGAGCATTGAGACGCTTCTTTTCTCTACGTTTCGTTGCTTGCCAGCAAAGACCATCGGCACTGGAGCTCCACTGCAGCTGTGAAACCTGTGCTTGTTGATCAGTAACGTCTTTGCTTAACTCTTGCTCTCTGAGCCTTGTGGGTGAGGGACAGAGTTATGTGTTACTGGCGATGTCTTTCTCCTTCCCTGCTCTTCAGCGTAACCCAACATTTCCATTCCAGCCCTGTCAGTGTCTTCAGCTATTTCTAAACTACGCCTCATCTAACCCCTCATCTGGGTACGGTTTGCCCTAATTTGCCATGATCCTGCCAGCTATGCCAGTTACGTAAACCGGGGTAAGATGTGGAATTTGTATGAAATTGTCCTGGTTTTTAGCTGAAACAGAGCTGTGTTTCTTTTTAGTAGCTAGAATCGTGCTGCGTTTTGCTTCCAGCCTGGCACTCGCTGTGAGAGAGAGACACTGAGAACATCCCAGTGTTTCCATTTTTGTCACTGGAAGTGAAGGACTTTGTGTTCTGTTAGTCCACAAGTGGAAGATTTAAAACGGGAGAAGAATATTTAACAAACTTAACTGACAGTTAGACATGCCAATGGGATATTCCATCTCATATCCCGTCATGTCCAGTGTATTAGTGAGGGGCTCTTCCTCTCTGGCTCTCTCTGGCTCTCGCTCGGGCTCTCGCTCTCCCGGGATTGCGGACTCGGTTCGGGATTGTCGCTCCTCCGGGATCGTGATCTGGGACCGGGCCGGGCTGGGTCGGCGGGTGGTGAGCAATGGCACTGGGTGTCGCTCATTTGCATATTTTATAACTGTTATCATTATCACTACTATTTTAGTATTAGAGGTTTTTGAAGTTTTCTTTTATTTCTGTTATTAAACTGTTCTTATGCCACCCTACAAGCCTCCTTATCCTTGTCCCCCAATCCTCTCCCCTATTACCTGGGGGTGGGGGGGAAGTGGGTGAACGGCTCTGTTGGCTGCTGGCCAAGGGCTGGTCCAGTGAAACTATCACAGAAATACTTTGTAATATTGCACAAGGGTGTTGTTTTGGGTTTTTTTTTTAACAAGTCACTTGTTTACTCGTATGCACAGCTGAAAACTCTCTCTCTTGATGCTCACTCGTCTCCTGCAAATTACTTCCTGGCCACCTGGGCACTCTGTTGACTCATGTTCTGCTGCTGTCGACCATCACCCCCAGGTCCATCTCTGCCCAGCAGTTCTCCAGCCGCTCCTCCCCAAGCCTGTCGCGCTGCTGGAGGTTGTTATGACCCAAGTGTAGGACCCAGCACTCGGCCTCGTTGAAACTTCTACAGCTGGCCTCAGTCCATTGATCCAGCCTGTCCAGATCCCTCTGCAGAGCCTTCCTACCCTCAGGCAGATCAACGCTCCTGTCCAACGTGGTGTTCCTGAGGGAACGACTCTCCTGAAGAGGGACGGCAGTCGCTGTCCAGGTGGCAATGGCGCTCTCTGTCGCAAGGCTCCTTGCAAGGGCCTCTCCAGCTGCATCGGGTCCCACTCCCCAGAGTGTGCTTTTGCTGTGGAGGAAAGGTGCGGCAGCAGTTCCCACTGCTGAGAGAACAGCGAGTTCTCCGTGTCCAGCGTGCTCAGTTCTGCAGCACCAGCTCCCCGGCAAGTGTCTTCAGGCCTCGCTTCAGGTGTGCTTGAAGAACTGCACCTGTGCCACAGCCCAGCTCTCTGGTCACCTCCTGCTGCTGGTAACACTGGCCTCTACCTCCACGATGCTCAGGAAAGTGTCCAAGTAACCGTGCCGCACCCCGAGGAGCATCTCAATCAGGCAGGTATAATCGGAGTTGTTTGTCAGCCGGAGCTTGCAGGAGCGCCTGGAGGGCAGCACTGTTAGAAACAGGCGTTGGGCCTGAGGCAGATGCACCCAGGCTCCTTTTACCAACGTCTGGAACCAGCGGATGGTTTTCTGGATGTCCAGGTAGGGGCCGGTGCAGAGGGTTTGTAGGAGGCTGGCAGCCTGATTCCTCCTCAGCTCCTCCTCGGGGTGGTGGAGGAAGCACAGCATGTCCTCCAGCAGCTGCTCCCTCATGCAGGTGCACTCCAGCTCCACGCGGAGTCTGTAGTTCCTCGCTGGTATCTCCTCTGCAATGTCCAGCTCCAGGTGGAAGGCGTGCCCAGGAGGGGGATTCATAACCACAGGCAGATGGTGGACAGCAACATCCTCCTCATAGGGACTCCAATATCTGAAGCGGCTGTCCACACTGAGGTCCAGCTCCAGTCGTGGCATGAAATTATTCTTGCACTGTTTTTGGCAGATACAAAGAAGTTCTTCCACCAGCCCCATCGTAAACTCATGTAACCGGTCCAGGACGAGCTCCTCTGGGACTATATCCACATCCAGTGCAGCCCGGCCTTCTTCTCCTGCCTCTCTTCTGGAGCCGTCCTCTCTGCTGCTGGCTGGCTGATGGCTCCTTTTCCTGAGCCACCAGCAGAGCCCAAAGAGCACCATCAGGCCTCCAGCAACGGCCCAGACCTGCCACTGCTGCAAGGCTGCCCAGAGCAGGGCTCTCCAGGCAAAGGCGCTGTGCTCCAGGCTCCTCTGCTCCAGGCTGTTCTGCTCCAGCTCCTGCAGCATCTGAGCCATCTTCTCGTTCAGAAATGCCTCACGCTGTTGCATTCGCTCGCGTGTGGCATCATCAAGCTCATCACCCGCCATCGGCAGGCTCTGGACGATCTGTAGCACAACGCACAACATCAATCTGATGGCAGCCATGGCCTGCAGGAGGAGGGAGAGAAGGGGTTCAGCGGGGCTGGGAGGAAGAGAGCGCAGGGAGCCAGGGGCAGGTAGGAGAGGGGCCGAGGCAGCTGGGAGGCAGCAAGGCCTGTGCCCAGCGCCGGCAGCGGCGGCGGCACTGTGCCCTGCCCAAGGCGCTGCCGCGAGCGGCTGGGCCCTCGATGCTGGGTGAGAACCCACCCCCCGGGGACCCGCGTTTCTGCCTGGCCCTCGTCCAGCCCAGCCTCCCCCCGCCCGCGCCCTCACCGCTGGCCCACGCTGTACTGGGGCAGTGCTGCCTGCTGCTGCCCTGATAACCCCCCCGTCCATTGTGACTCGTCCCCTGTGCTGTCACAGGTGCCAGAGTGCATCACAGTGCTCGTCCTCTCCTCCCCTCTTGCCTGCTCTCCTCTTGCCTGCTCTCCTCTCTCCTTCCTTTCTTTCTCCATTTACTCTTCTCCCTTTTCTCTGCTCTTTCCTTCCTCACCCTTCTCTGGACACGCTCCAGCACCTCAGTGTCCTTCCTGGAGTGAGGGGCCCAAGACTGACCCCAGCGCTCGAGGTGCGGCCTCACCAGTGCCCAGTACAGGGGGAAGAGAACTTCCCTGGTCCTGCTGGCCACACTAGTGCTGATCCAGGCCAGGATGCCCTTGGCCTTCTTGGCCACCTGGGCACTCTGCAGGCACATACTCAGGTGCTGTCGACCATCACCCCCAGGTTCCTCTCTGCTGAGCAGCTCTCTTCCATTGCACGGAGGACTGAAGGGATGGCTCCATGAAACGTGGAAACCCATTCCAACAGACGGTTGCTCCTTGATGTGGAGAACTCGCTTCCTTCCTTACTCTTTTCACCTAGTTACCTTGTACTCATGCTCATCAGACAGACTGACACCCACCCACACACCCCCAGGAACAACCGACATCACTATTCTGGCAGAAAACTAAACCTGCAAGAAAAGGTGGATGGCTGCCTTTCAGAGGGACCTTGACAGGCTGGAGAGATGGGCAGAGAGGAACCTCAGAAAGTTCAACAAGGGAAAGTGCAGGGTCCTGCATATGAGAAGGAATAGCCCCAAGCAGCAGTACAGGTTGGGGGCTGACCTCCGGGGAAGCAGCCCTTCTGAGAAGGACCTGGGAGTCCCGGTGGACGACAAGTTAAATCTGAACCAGCAGTGTGCTCCTGTGGCCAGGAAGGTCAATGGTATCTGGGGTTGTATTAGGAAGAGTGTTGCCAGCAGGTCGAGGGAGGTTCTCCTCCCCCTATACTCAGCCCTGGTGAGGCCCCACCAGGAGTGCTGTGTCCAGTTCTGGGCTCCCCAGTACAGGACGGACACGGAACTCGTGGAGCGTGTCCAGCAAAGGGCGACACAGATGATTAAAGGACTGGAGCATCTTTCGTATGAGGAAAGGCTGAGGGAGCTGGGCCTGTTCAGCCTGGAGAAAAGACAGCTCAGAGGGGATCTGGTCTTCATCAATATCTAAAGGGAGAGTGCCTAGAGGACGGGGCCAGACTCTTCTCATTGGCACCCAACAATAGGACGAGAGGCAAGGTTTATGCTGTTGTGGACACAGTCATTATGATTATACTGAATTGGGATTTATTTTTTTTTTTTAAGAAGAATTAAGTATCATGTTTGCAAGAGCAATCAAAAATAAAGCACTCTCTTGGCAGGCTTCATGCTGTTCTCCTGCCTTCTCACCTTTTACAGTTTTTCTCAAAATTATGTATGTTGTTTCAAGTAGAGTTAGGAGGTACAAAAATAATGAAGATGATGGGATCAAACACTGTTAGAACTGTTAAAAAGAAAAGAGCTGTAAGAGAATTTAGACTCTTCTGCAATTGGTACAAAGAGCTGGCAGATTTCTGGCAGATATATTATTTACCATATATCTGAATGTTGGAAAAAACTTGAAACACCTGTATGCAAGGACATATGGTAAGAAAAGGTTCATTTCCCTACTTGTTGTAATATTTACTTTCTTCCCATAAAGGACACCAGCTACGTGTACACTAATGAGCTTTTTTTTTCTCACAAAGTGAAAGTTTAGCAACACGCAGTTAAATCCGGGCTCGTTTCTGGCTCCTCCACCGGACTGTTTGTGTTTGAGAAACCTGCTCTTGCTTCGTCAGTTTGAAGAGATCAGGCAGGAGAAGTAACGATGTCGGAACAATAATAACAAGCCATTATTTCAACAGAGGCTAAACAGATTTACAGTAGTAATTAGTAGTGAAAGAAAAGCATAACAAGGGCAAGTAAAAGCATCTCTCTTCATGAAGTGTAGTGTATGTGACCTTGACGGGGAGCAGCAAAGACCTTTAATTTGAAGGACAGCAGTAGAAGATAAAGGGTAATTAAATAACTTCTTTACTGTCTGTGGTATTTTGCACAAGTTCCACTTGAATCTAATTTTTTTTAAAAGGTGCAGTATTAGAATAACCTGGGCAGAATGTTTTCAAAGGGATATATATTCTTATTTTATGTGTAGGGAGACACACAATAATGGCTACCAAAATTACCCGGGATGGCTTTGATGGGGAGCTGGAAGAAGAATCTGAATCTTGGGATCATCAGCTCCTGTGTCCCACTCCTGAGAAAGTTCTCTCTCCAGATCAGTTTCTCAACCAGATGGAATTTCACAGTAAAAAAAAAAAAGAATATTCTTATAAAATGTTCTTCTTTTCCCCATTAAAAAATATTCTTGGATAGCTGAGGCAGCCAAATGGGTTTTCTGGGCAGCATTTACTGGAATTCTTTCACCCAGCTGTAAGTCTAAGGAACGCTGTTGTGCTCTTTTTAAGAGAAGAGTGTGTTTGGTTTGATGGCTTGAAACAAATCTGGCAGATGAGCTGGAGGACAGATTTACAAGCTGAAACAAAAGATGAGTGTGTTAACAAAAGTGTGCTGAGCTGTTTACTTCACTGTGCCCACTGTACCCTTACGTTTCGTAGATATTAGGCACTAAAATTTTGGTTATTGTTACTTCTCTGGACCTGGGATTTTATTATTTACTATCATGTGCAGGATAAAGGCTACCTCTGGAGATGTAAGGGAAGTAACACAGCAGTGGGACCAGGCAGATGTTGTCAGAGACTGACTCACTGTAATGCCAGGGCTTAGGAAAAAAGACATTTTATAATTTGCTCACACTATTTATCAAGCTATTGCCCTCAAATTTTGAGAAAAGATTTCTTTCCAGCATGTTATCTTTCACCAAATAGCATTAATTTTTTAAGAGGTCCTGTGGTGGGTTGACCCTGGCTGGAGGCCGGATGCCCACCAAAGCCCACTCTATCACTCCCCCTCCTCAAATAGGCAGGGGGAGAAAATTATAACGAAAAGCTCGTGGGTGGAGATAAGGACAGAGAGAGATCACTCACCAGTTACTGGCACGGGCAAAACAGACTCGACTTGGGGGAAAAAACAAATTTACTTTATTACCAGTCAAAATTAGAGGATAGTGAGAAGTAAAACCAAATCTTAAAACACCTCCCCCATCCCTCCCTTCTTCCCGGGCTTAATCTCTTTCCCAATTTCCACCTCCTCCCCCCAGCAGCACAGGGAGACAGGGAATGGGGTTGGGGTCAGTTCATCACACGTTGTTTCTGCTGCTCCTTCCTCCTCAGGGGGAGGACTCCTTCCCCCGCACCAGCGTGGGGTCCCTCTCACAGGAGACAGTCCTCCACGAACTTCTCCAACGTGAGTCCTTCCCATGACTGACAGCTCTTCACGAACTGCTTTAGCATGGGTCCTTTCCATGGGGTGCAGTCCTTCAGGAACAGACTGCTCCAGCCTGGGTCCTTTCCATGGGGTGCAGTCCTTCAGGAACAGACTGCTCCAGCCTGGGTCCTTTCCATGGGGTGCAGTCCTTCAGGAACAGACTGCTCCAGCCTGGGTCCTTTCCATGGGGTGCAGTCCTTCAGGAAGGGACTGCTCCAGCGCGGGTTCCCCACGGGGTCACAAGTCCTGCCAGCAAACCTGCTCTGGCGTGGGCTCCTCTCTCCACGGGCTACAGGTCCTGACAGGAACCTGCTCCAGCGCGGGCTTCCCACGGGGTCACAGCCTCCTTTGGGCATCCACCTGCTCCGGCGTGGGGTCCTCCACGGGCTACAGGTGGTCACTGCTCCACCATGGATCTCCATGGGCTGCAGGGGGACAGCCTGCCTCACCATGGTCTGCACCACAGGCTGCGGGGAATCTGTGCTCCGGCGCCTGGAGCCCATTCCCTCCCCCTCCTTCTTCACTGACCTTGGTGTCTGCAGGGTTGTTTCTCTTACATCTTCTCACTCCTCTCTCTAGCTGCAAAAGTGAGCAATTTTTTTTTCCTTATCTTCCCCTTTTTTCTTAATTACGTTCTCACAGGGCTTGGCCTTGGCCAGCGGTGGGTCCATGTTGTAGCTGCTGGCATTGGCTGTGTCAGACACGGGGGGAAGCTTCTATCAGCTTCTCACAGAAGCCACCCCATGTCCCCCCTGCTACCAGAACCTTGCCATGCAAACCCAACACACCCTGTTAGAGCAGTGGGAAGGACAAACAGCTGTGGGGCCTGGGCATGGACAAAGGGTGGGGAGGGAGATCAGTGGTGGAATTTAAGAAATACAACAGGGTGGTCCCTGTGTTGTGGTATGCAAAGTTCAAGAAGGGCTTTGCAAAGACCACAGGCTCTGTGTCCATCTCCTCCTGGATGGGCTGTGTGCCCATTTCTCTTTGAAAACTTTATTTTCAAGGTACAACTCCCCAGGGCCACCATGGCTCCCACTGTTGTGGAACAACCCAGGTTCTACACGCTTTGGTTTCCCACTGCCTTCACGCCAGGCTCCAGCTGAGCACGGGCAGCCCCACCTCCAGCATCTCTGCCTCTGGATGGGCAGGCTCTCCTATCTTACCCCAGCATAAGAGGTTCTCGTTGAAAATCCCAGCCTTCCTTGGGAGAGCTTCCACCACCAACTGTGCTAAATCTGTCAGGGCGGGTGTTACGGCTCTCATCGTTAGAGGTGTCCCTGAGACAACCCCTCCAAGTTCAAAGCATTTCAGCAGCAGAGGAAAGCTGGTTCAGCTCCCAAAATAGCTCCCGCACACGATGTGGCGAATGGCAAAGCTCATTACCTGGGTCACGTTCCGGGGCATAGCTGGCAAATGCTTCCGCAGGAGAAAATCCTTCCTGCTAAGCAATGCCCTTGTCCAGCTCTAAACCTGCTTTTTCTAGGCTGGGAAGAGTGGGAGCATGGATAGAACCAGCTGAGCAGCACAAAGGTGAGAAGGACCCTTGTCATATGTGTGAACACAGAAGCAGGATGCAAATATCATGTATTTCTCCTCCCTCCCCCCATCTTCTTTTATTTTTGCTTCACCAATGAATCTGGGTCAGTGTTATTTTTTTCCTTCTCTTGTTTGTTTTTTTTTTTTTTTTTTTTTTTTTTTCTTCTTTGGTTTTTTGAAAAGCAGAGAAAGGATGGAAAAATAAATAAAACTAATAGTGTGGAGGAGAGAGATTTGCTTTTCATGTACTCCCTATTTTGGAAACACGGGGATTTTTCAGATGTTTTGATTGCTTCAGCCTTGAGGATGAGAGGTGGCAAAAAAGAGCCTCACTTCACCCACTGAAAACCAGACCATGGAAGGGGTCTGCATTAGCTTCCTTCAGGCTCTGATCCCACACTGACTTACACCACTACTTACCTTTAGTTATTTTCCCACCCTAGGTGGTCGTGGAGCAGCAGTGTGACACAGCAGCTGCTATAAGATGGTGTAACACTGTGGTTCAGAGCCTGATCCTGGCTCTCTTGGGCCGGTTGGATGAGTGTAGGTCCACAGGCTGTTGTAGGATGATGCTTCTCCAGCCTGGAGAACTTCCCGGCTTGCACTGACCCCGGCTTTTGGAAAGATCTATGCTGCTATGAAAATGCTGGTCTGTGAGTAAACACAGAGAGCCTTCCCCAGGAGCTGGGGACAAGAGGAGCAGTGACTCCTAGATAGGAAGGACACGGAGATGTAGATAAGCTCACTGATGGCCTTGGATGGAAATAGCCACTTGCAGGGTGTCATCCATGGGAAAGCTGAATCTTTCAGCAACCTGGCAACAGCAGCTGCCACCTACGAGCTGCTTCTGGGTTCTTACAGTCATGTTTGGGAAGAAGGATCAGCTTTATTAATGCTGGACCAGTTTAGGTCCCTGCTCAGCAAAATCCCAAAGCAGGAACTGAAAATGAAGCACATCTTTGTGTGTTTTGCCAAATATCCCCCCTCACTTATGGGCTCTGCTGAATCATGACCTTATTTTCTCTGACCAAACTATGGTACAAGGCAGTGTGGCATCTGCACAAAGACAGCCTGGTCCATCTTTGGAGTTAATGTGCTGAAGCAGCTCTGGAGATGAATTTAACCATTTGTGTCTTACTGGTGAGATGAGACATGTCAGAAACCATGTGAATCCACAAAGGTTGATCTTCTTCCTGGGAATAAGATACCAATGTATCTTCGGGGTCAGCAGTGCCTTTGTTTGCAGTTAGTGATGTTAATATTTGGTCCTGTGGGACATCTTGGGTTCATGTTCTTTCTAGTTAATAACAGCCTTTGTGTAGTCTTCCCTTTGCTGAGGGGAAAAGCTAATGCAATACTCACTGAGCTACAGCTGCTGGCTGGGAATTGTCAATAGGTCATAAATAAATCTACCACCACCCAGGAAAGACAATGAGATTATACATCCTCCTACTACTGCCAATTACAGTAAGAGCAACAATTATAAGGTAGCACTCCTACAGCTACCCTGGGGAGAAAATGAGAGGAAAATGTTCCATTAGCCTAATGAAGAGAGTGTGGTAGAGCTACAGTCAAATTTTCTCACTATTAGCCCCGACTGCGTGCCACTAACACACAAGGGAAGCAGGAGTCATAGGGTAACAATTAAAGTTTCTGACAATTAACCCCTACGAGGTGCATGCCTCTAACCTGATGAGAAAATTAAAAAGAGGCACTGTTATATTTTCTCACCATTAGTCCCCAGAATGTACAATGTGGCATTTGCTGGTGACAATGAAGGTTTCTCACCACTGAGACCTGGGAAATGCCATGCGTGTTGCGGATTTGGTGTTAAATGCTCTTGGGAGCACTGGGGTGACGAGGAGGCATGTGGAGATGGCTTAAACTCCTCTTTTAACACAGAGGAAAGAGTTACTGGTACATTTCCTCATTAGCTGGAGGAAAGGATGGATTCGCTGTGGGTAATTTTCTGGTGTCCAGCCCCTGCAATATCCCCAGAGGAGAAGAAAGAAGAAAGATCAGCTTTGGAAGTAGTGATGGGAAATATAGGAAGTATCTTGCTGGATTCTTATAGGCTAGTAGTGCAAAAGGACAACTTGAACCCTGGCTTACAACATCCACTGGCCTCACCAAGAGCTGCTTCATTTCTTGTGGGGTGATTTGGTCAGTGCACTTTAAGGACTTCAGTCCAATATTTACCAAGGTTTACTGAAATGCTGCTGTCTCTGTGGCTTTTTAAGGCAAGAGAAAAACTGTGGTAACCTGAAAACCTGCCTATGGCAAGTGTTAGGTCGGCTGATTTGTAATGGTGACTCCTGAGGTGTGTTGCAAAGCCATAGAGTCATTTTCACATCAAAAATTCTGGAGCAAATTTTAAAACCTACAGCAGTGTGGACCCAAGACCTCTCTTCATATTTTTCATTTCTGCTGTTGCCTCTGTGACAAGTTAATATTAGCTTGAGGATCACAGTCAGGAGCCAGATTGGCATCTGGCTGAGGGATTTGGCCTGGGATGTGGATTGGCTTTATTTCCACACCCCATAAAATGTGAGAAGGGAAAAATCTGTTTTCGGACCTCACACAGGCTCATGGTGCTAAAGTATCTCAATGCCACTCAGCCTGTAACAATTATCCTCATAAAGTCCCTCTGTAGAGGGTGTCGAGACCTTCCTGGGATCACCTACAGATCCATCATCTCAGGGGGACAACAGCCGCCCCACAGGGGCTCCTGGCCAGTGTGATCCTGGGCATCGTTGGCCTGGAAGCCACGTCCTGGAGCAGGAGCAGGTATTAGTCCAGGCTTAGCACTGTGTTGACAGATCTATGGGGTCTTCTGCCCACAGCTGCTTCCTGTCCAGCCTGAACAGGCCTATTAGCACTAAAACTCTTGCCCCACATCTCAGGAGGGTTTGTGGCACTTTCCCAACACAGGCTTTTGAGCTTGGCCTTGCTGAGGGCTGAGGTGGTGCTCAGCTGGACCATCCTGTCTCTGCCATGGAAGGGGGTTGTGAGGACAGGAAAATGAGCCCCTTTTTCTTGAGCTGGACATAGTTCCCAAGCACAGCCCAAGCCTTGGACCTCTCAAGTCTGCTTGTGGGTCTCCCCATCCCATGTCTGGAACCCTGAGCACAGGCTGGAGCCAAGTGCCCTTTTTTCTGACAGTGAGATCTGCAATGCCAGACTCTTCCTCACTGGGGCTGAGATAACCACCCTGAGATAGCTCCTGTCTTGCCATTTTGGGGAGCAGCCATGGATTAACACATGCTAATTCCCTTGTATAGCTTTATATCATCCTCCCTCGAGCTACACTGAACCACAGGTTTTCTAACTTGCTGCTCAGCAAAAGGGCAAGCTCAGTTTTTGCAGCATTGTCATATCTCTTTGCCATGCCTACAAGCACAAAAAGACTCTCCATCTCTCTCTTTCCCTTTCTTTCCCCCCTGTAAGCTCACTGCCTTCCTAAATGTCCATCATTGCTACAGATTTACTACATTTTCAGTAACTCATTTCTGAGTCTAAAAGAGAACTTGGCATCCATTTATTTATGTGACAGTGGGAATGAGGATCAGGATGGGACTTTCAAAGCCAGCAGAGAGGTTTAGAATGATAGCTAAATCCTATTGTTGATTTAAAACTACCTGATCAGACAGAACATCCCAGTACACCCCCTGGATGACCACAGTGAGACCTGCCTGAGCAGTGCAGCTCTGGAACTTTGAGTTTGATGGAAGGAAGATGAAAACCTGTAAAAGACATAGGAGCCACATGGTCCCCAAATTTGGCCCAGTCTGGATGGCGAGGATGACCATGCCCTAGGCACAGCATGGTCCAGCACAGAACATGGAGAAGTTTAGGTCCAACCCATGAAAACAGCTGGGCTTGGCCAAACTGAGAGGTCCCCTTGCTCTATGGGAGATGGTGTTGCCCTTCACCTGCTCCTCAGGGTTAACACCTTGAACTTGGTTGCTTTAGAGAGAGCTCTTCTTCTTGACTCCTAGTACTATGGAGTGGAAGGATACATTGATAGCAGTTGGAGAAGTACTAAGATGGAAAAACGTGAAATATCCACCCAAATATCCCATTCATTGACAAGGAAATTCATAGAGGGATGGGAAGCTGGAGCACGAGGAAGCTGGAGGAGGAAAGGTGATGGCTATGAGACCACATCAGTCTCCTCCAGAGAATTCTTTCCTCACTTTCCATGAGTTAGAGGTGGTGAGACTAAAAACTTCACAGCTCTGAGTGATTTGTGTAGTAATTTCAGAGCTGACAAGCACTACGTGGCAAATCTGAATTCCACTTTTAGCCCCGTTAAGAGATAAGGAATAGTGATTATTGTAATTACCATGTGGTTACTTTATTGGTTAAATTAACATTTCGTTGTTGGGGTTGCTGTGCAATATACAATATTATTTTACCTACTGTGCCTTCAAAGTCATCTTGTCACAGCAACAGCATGGCAGCATGGAAAAAGCCTTTTAACAAGTAGGTAAATACATGCCTTTGGGGAAGTCAGAGTGATAATTATGTCAGCTTCAATACATTTGACAGTGAAAAAAAAAAGGCTAAAAATAAGTTGAAACAAAAATGATGGAAAATATTGAGTGCTTTAAATAAAGTCACTGGAATTAAAAAGGTGCAAAGAATTTAATATAGTGACATTACTCTTGGACCAGGTGTCTGTAGTCCAACTATTCCTACTGCTAGGGTTGCTTTGGGCTTACAAGAGTGTGTAAAGGGATCCTATACCCATTCTCTGGGGATAAATTGCTAATCCCATCTAAAATAGGGGGAACAGTTCTTCTGTATATGATCATTCTTTTGCAAAAGAAAACCAGTGGCCACCTTTCCTCTCCATCCTTCCTTAGTGCATGATGATGCTCCAAGTTTGCTCCAGGGGCCTGGAGCATCTGCCTTATGAGGAGAGGCTGAGAGAGTTGGGACTGTTCAGCCTGGAGAAGAGCAGCCTGAGAGGGGATCTGATCAATGTCTGTAAATATCTGAAATGTGGGGGCCAAATGGGTGGGGCCAGGCTCTTTTCCATTGTGCCCAGTGACAGGACAAGGGGCAATGGGCACAAACTGGAACACCAAAAGTTCCAGATAAACCTAAGGAAAAACTTCTTTGCTGTGAGGGTGCCGGAGCCCTGGGACAGGCTGCCCAGAGAGGGTGTGGAGTCTCCATCTCTGGAGATGTTCCAAACCCACCTGGACACTTTCCTGTGCAACCTGGTGTAGGGAACCTGCTTTGGCAGGGGGGTTGGACTGGTTGATCTCCTGAGGTCCCTTCCATCCCCTGTGATTCTGTGATTCCCTGCTGAATACAATTTAGCTGGACACTGACAGGAGCACCTGTAGACTTTTCCTGGAGCAAGTTGTTTAAGTTGTGCTTTTAGGAAACTTGCTGGTACCATTGTCCAAGACACAAAGCAAAGATGGTCCTTGCTTTGGGGCCGCACCATCAGCCAGACACAGGAAGGGAAGAGGGAACATAGAAGGGCAATGACAGAAAGGATGTTTTATGCCAGTTTGGGGCCATCAGAAGGAAAACAAAGCAACACCTCCTTGTAGGCAAGCAAGACTTGCAGCAGTAGCTTTGCTGGCCAGAGCGGTGTCATTGCAATTCCGTTTGCTGCAGCTTTGAAAATCAAGATGGACCTTTGCCATCATTCCAGATCCTAGGGCTGGCTGACCATGGCATCAAACCTCCAGCTTAGGTTGGAGCTGTTATGGCTTTTTCTAGCCTTTGCTGCCTCAGAAGAGCCAGGGTGAACGTGCATGTGTTTGCTGCAAGATGCACCTTGCTGGATTGCTTTGGGACTTACTGTCCTGCTGCTTGTGGAGTGTGAGGCAGGAGAGATGCTGTGGCTCAGGGAGTGCTGCCCCTTTGGGATCTACAGGCAAAAGATCACTGCCAAAATGCTTTTGCCCTTTGCCACAGCCCCTGCCTGGTACCATGATAGCGCACTAAGACAAGCTGGACAAGTATGTCTTCTCCTCTTGGTGAAGAAGAATGCTGGAGGCTCAGAGCTTTCTAGAGAAAGGCAGGGCTTGGACATGCAGGTCCCCAGCAGCCTCACTCCCCAAGAGCACCCAACACACAAATTCTGACCCTGGGGTCTGTGCTGGCCTGGCACTGGGGCCAGCACTCTCCTGACCCAAGGATCGAGGATGGGCTGCTGCTCTCTCTCTCATCTTTCCTTCCACTCTGCCTCTAGATGTCCAGAAGAGAAGGAAACCACAGAAAAATATTAAAAAATCTTCCCATGAACATGCACTCCCTTGGCTCTTGTCCGTGTGCCAGCAGGCACGAGCGACAAGAGAGAGTAAAAGGATTTGGGACTTAGCTTTCCCAAATAACTGACAAGGACAGAGCTGGATTTGAGGTCATTACTGCGAAAAACATCGGCCACAGACCTGCTCACTGCTCTGTGCCCCAGCACACAAGAGCCAAGGAGGAGGGGGCCAATGGATATTTTTCCTCTATAGCAGCAGACCCCAAGCTTTTTAGGTCAGACTTCCAGAGATGGTGGCCCCAGTTTGGACAGCTGAGGTCAGAGCTCTCCCCACAAACAGGAGCCCTGGTGTGGGACCTGCTGCATGGGAGCCAGCACTGCCACGAGAGAGAGGAACTTACAGCTTAATCGCTGTAATTCTTCTTCCAGTGGAAACCATTCACTTGAGCACTAACTGGGCATGTTTCCCTTTTCTTTCCCCCAACATTTTCTCCTACTGCTTTATTATCTATAAAGTAAAATCCAGGACATAAATCAGAAGAAAGATGTTTCATGATGTGCATATGATTTGCTACTTGTCTCTGCTCCCCCAGCTCACCTTCCCCTCCCTCTCCTTCTCCACTGCTTATTTCAAGTCAAAAGTTTCAGGGGAAATTGCAGCTATGAACATGCAATTATTCTTTTCACAAGCTAACAAATATCCCATGCATATGTGATCACTATATTCAATTACACAACCACTTAAACAATACCCACACACTAGTTTGCATCTGTATAAAGCTTTGATTGGACACTTTGAACAGATTGTTTGCTGTGTACCCTGGTCTCCATGAAGGAAAGCAGCAGGACTTTTGCATAAAACACATGTCAAGTCAGCCATATGCATAAAATTACATTATTTTTTTCAAGAGAACTTGATCTGGAATCAGGAAAAATCCCCCATACTGTGCTTTTTCCTAAAAAGAAGGAGTCCTGGGGGATGAGAGCTTTTTCCTGAGTGTAATCTTCAAAACCTGAGTTTCCTTTCATTAGGCTGGGAGTGGGAAATATGATTTCTTTATTTTTTTCCCCCACAATAAAATACTTGTTTCCACTAGTCACCCCTCAGAACGGTGCAGTCCATCCACAGCAGTTGAAGATGAGACTAATCTACCTCCAACACTTCAATAAATAAAATGTAAATGTTTGTCCCAATAATGCCTCCATTGTCAGCACCAACCCGAGATTTTTCAACCTCTGACTCCCGGCAAGGACCGGCTGAGTAGCAACAGCCGAGTGCTGAAAGAATTTTTCAACAGCAATTTGCTTGTTCCAATTTGCTTTTCAGGGCTGCTGATCAGCATTGCTGGCCAGCCTGTAAAAGGATCTCGTCCTATTAATTTGGCCCAGCCCTCTCCTCTTGTTCTCGTCATATTTAGTTTCTCTGGTAGTTCCAGTGAGTAAGTTAATTGAATTAGAAGTGCCACCAGGAGCTTGCCTGCGGATCTACGGTTTCATGTAGGAAAGCAGCTCCCTTCGGCTGCAGAAACAGATACGTGCACCTGTTGAGAAGGTGAAGAAATGTCTCGAGATGACTTATTCCCCCGGTGATAGCCCCCGATTCTCTTCTCAAATTGGTCAGACAATAAAACTCCCTTCATCTGGCACCGGTAATTCTCCAGTTTGCTCCTTGGACAAACACAAATGAGATTGAGAAGCATAATTGATGCATTGGAGCAAGGACTGAGGAACGCAGCGATTTGAAAAGTGATTTTGTAGGAACGGATGGATGTCGTTTCCTGCTGCTTGTTCTCTATGCAGCTCGAGGCCAAATGTGTCTGTTTTAGCAATGATGTGAAGCATTATTTTTCTAATTGCTCAGCCTGCAATCTCAGCTCACCCACTATTTATTGCTCTCAATAAATACGGTAGCAACTGGAACCTGACCTTGTTTCTACTGGCTCTCAGTTACGCTCAGGGTTAAGTTTGGATACACTTTTTCTGCCAGTATGTAGATAAACGGAAACAGAATCATAGTTCATATTTTCTATTGCTTTTTAAACAAGGTTTAAGGGTGGGAGGTGAGTAATATTGCACTCCTGAGTCTTGCAGGTATGGTATCTCAAAACTGGAAGAAACCTTGGAGATGTCCTGCAAGTGGCAAAGTGATTTCATAGCAATTTTACAATATAATCACAGGATGGCTGAGGTTGGAAGGGACCTCTGGAGTACCTAGTCCAGCCCCCTGACCAAAGCAGGTTCACCTAGAGCAGGTTGCACAGGATCACATCCATATCTCCAGAGAAGAAGACTCCACAGCCTCTCTGGGCAACCTGTTCCAGTGCTCCATCACTCTCACAGGAAAGAACTAAAGAAGTAATCCTGAGTCCATTCCAAGGCTTTACACAGCTTGTCATAGTCGTCAAGAGGTTTTCCCAGCACGATGAACCTCTGCTTGCCTGGACCATCCCAGGGAGCTGTGGTGGCCTGGGCTGAAGATGGGTCTGCTCTGGGCTTGAAGGGATGGGAATTGCTGCAGCATTAAGCTGAGAATGAGCCTAAATATTTGCAAAGACCAAGCTTTGGTAAGAAAGCATCTGAGGAACCATTTACCTAGAGGAGTAATAAATGAAAGAATAAAATGAAAAGAGTGAAGACCCAGATGGCCAAAACCAAGACAGGGAAGCGAAGGAGTTTGCCATGCTCACACGATATAAGGGGATAGCAAACCAGTTGCACCAGTGAACCAGTAACCCGCCAGATAACCCACAAGACCTATAGAACCACCATAAATAAATGACAACTCAGAAGCCATCGCTCCCTTCAAGGCTGGTTCTGGCAGCTGAAGCGCTGGTTTGGTGTCACCACCGGGGGGCAGAAAAGGCCTTTGAAGAACATCAGCCTGTGCCATGAACACTGCATCGCTGCTGAAGTCAAAGTTCTTCCTTTATGAATATATCCCTGCCCTTTATTGCAATCAGGAAGGGTGACCTATGGTACTTTAGATTTAAAACAGAGCTCTGTGCAGTGGTTTAAGGGATTTGTCCTCTAGAAATTCTGCTGAGGGCTGAAAAGATAAATTATCTGCATGCTCGGGATGTTGGAGGTGTCTTCTGTTTTGTGGAGGCTTATTTCATAAGAAATTAAGCAACAGATTGCTATGATTAATTAGGAAATAGATTTTAATGTAATCAGAATAGAATATCATCCTATAGTATGTATTTGATGAAAATTTATCGTTGCTTGCTTTGGAAAAATCAGCCAATGAAACTAGTAAATGCCATTCAGAAATATTCTCTTAAGATATTTCTCATCTTATTTATACTTATTTTTATATACATATATATGTTGTATATACATGTACATAGACACACACAACCACTGCAGGGAAACAACACATCCCTCCACATTTTTCTTTTTTGCTTAAAATGCAAGTGATGCACTTGAGGCATTTTCTATATCTCGTATAAATACAACCCAATCTTCCTAAATAATTTAATGTAGTCATTAGCTAAATCGAGTCATCAATGGTCTATCCCCAACGAGGCAGTACAGATACCAGCATGGGGCTTTGCTTTCATTGCTTGTGGTCACCATGTTGTATTTGTTATGGTATAACATTAGGCAAACAAGAGTTTGGGTTTATTTTCAAAGCTTAATTGATTTCCTTCACTGGCTTGTTGTGCAGTCCATATAGTAAATATAGATATTTTTAAATATTCCCTTTTTCTTTTTACCAAATGGTGAATACATGTAACATTATATTTACCATAAAGACCCTAAAGCCTTACAGACTATCATGTTACTCCAGATTTTGGCATTTCTTAAAAGGGATTTTTTTTTTTTTTCTTAAACCCACTACACTGTAATGGCTCTTAAGAAGCTGTTACTGTCTCGAGTGCAAATCCTTCTTAGTTTGTGTATTATTGACCTGATCAAGTGTGATGGGGGCCTTCAATGAGCCTTTGGGAGGATTTTACGGCTGTTGTGGGCAAGGAGTCCCGTAAGGAAATATTCACTGGGAATGGGAATAAATGAGAAGGGGACACAGCTAGGGTGGGGGGGACCCCAGCGTAGGCTACAGCTCCTTCACATGTATGTACTGTCCCTGCAGAGCAGCTCTGTAAAAACTCAAAGTATTTAATGTAAGGGAATAAAAAACCCAGTAACCTATCTGAAGGATGGTTTAAAGGTTGTCTGTGGAATATGGAAATGCCCAAATACAGCCCCGATTCTGCAAAGATGTATGTACACACTTAGCTCTAGGAGGTTGATTTAACAGATCCTATGGACAAGGAGTTTGTTTAAGCAACTGCCTAATATCTCAGGATGGGTGAAATCCTAAAAATGGATTAAAATTATTTTTCTCCTCTCTCTCAGACATATTTACCGACAAACACCCTCCAAAAATTCAGAGTTTAGACTGAAAATCCTGGCGGCCACTTTAACCAAAAAGAAATCCCGCAAATGATATTGTTCCGCCTTTCTACTGGCAATAAGAAAATACAGCTTTATGCCCAATCCCCTAATCAGCTTCTCACGGGCTGACCCAGCTAAGCCCCGGATCAGGACCATGTTCCCGTGGTGCTGTCTGGGTTGTTGCAGCATTTTTGCAGTTTATACTTCTACAAAATTATGTCATAATTCAGGAAAAAAGACAACATATTGGTGAATGAAGAAGCAAAGGGAAAAATATTATTACTTCAGCTGTCAGGCAGCCACAGTTCGGTTGCTGTAAATCTTTTAGTGAATGATTTCTCTAACGTTGTGATGTATTTTCCTTCATAAGTTTTGGCACAAAAATATTGCACCACACATGTGCTTGCTGGAGAAGTAGAAAAGGGCCTTTTAGCAAAAAGCAAGGTGAATCCCAAGGAATAGCACTGAGCAGATTAAAACTGGAAATTGTCGTGCCTCATCTGCTTTTTCATAAGGAGAGATCTTTTACACGTGCCACGTGCTCATCGGGAATAAAGCGTCAGCTTTGTAAGAGCAAAGAAAAACCTGGCTGCAAAACAAGAGCTGGGGTAGGGCACAGCACACAAAAAATCACCATCAGTGGGAATATCTTGGTTTGAAGAGGATGTCTCAGCTATTTGTCCCGTTCCGTCAGGACCAAACACCATTTGGTATTCAATTGACTTTCTAACTTGGGAGACAAGACTTTCCATCTTCAAATAGGGAAAATTGCATTCTTGGCCCTGCGCTTTGAGCGGTTGGGGAGAATAAACGCACACCCTGGTCGTGTTCTAGTGATCTCCCTAATCTCGGTTGCACTTTGTCAGGACGAGGTAACTGGTAGTTAAGTGAAATACCTTAGATCAAAGGGGGATTAATCGCCAACTGAATCCTTGCTGAATAAACCTGTCATTCAAGAAAATTATTTCCACTGAACTTAGCAGAGGATTGAAGGTATTTGCATAACAGGGACCAACGTACTTCAGCCAGGTTAAAAGGTTCAGAATTCAGGCAGTGTTTAGCTTTTTGGCTCCTTTTCCTTTCAGCGGCCCTGTACAATGGTTTTTAATCTGATAATACAGCGAACTATCTAAATGATGTCAGAACAGGAAAGTATTGCAAAGTTTGGCTGAGGGATGGATCAATTTCACTTTCAGTAACTCCTAAATCTGATTTGTTGGAATTTAAGATGTAATCCTTAAAAAAAAAAAAAAGAAAAAAAAAAGGAAAAAAAAGTCCCTTTAAACCAGAGGGCTGTTTATTAACATCCTCTTTTTATTTGACCTTTGTCTTAGAAACACCGGCTCTTGCCTGCTGCCGTACCCAGGGCTCTTTGGGATCGTTTCGTTCGGGTTGATATCGGCTGTTCCAAGCGGTGCCCGCGGACTGGTGTGCCCACCCCGTGCAAAAACACACACACACAAACAGATTTTCAGGGTTTAAAAAAAAAAATATATATTTATTTATTTTCTTTTTCAGCTTGTCTCTCAGAGGTCACCCTGAATTCGAATGTAAGTGAGATGGAGATAATTAAATAACGGGACCCAACAGGCTGCCATCATTTTCTAGGATCAGCCCTTGGAAGAGATTTAAGCACCGCAGCCTCGTTCAGGGTTTGTTGTGTGGTTGTGGCAATGATTTTAAACTGTAGGAATTATCCCTGTTTTATAGCAGTTGCTTTTTGCTGTGAATATTTAAGGAGAATTCAGTTCATGAAGAGAGAAGACGGGATCTTCGAGGGCTGGAAGGCAACAGCTTTCTACTCTGTGCTATAAAAATTGGGAGAAAAAGTTTAAAAAATGTCAATTTCTGGAGAATGCTTTATGCCATCTCCATCCACAGCCTTCCTGGGGTTCATTTGCAAGCGCTTCCACCTCTCCTACCTTTCGGGCATATGGAATGATGTCAAGTTACATGGGGGACATCAGGTTTCATAATCAGATTTTGACAATAAATGGAATTTAGCCACTTCTGCATCTTGCCTGTGCCTGACACCGTTCATTCTGTCAGTGGGCGCAGTTCATATTCATTGCAAACTCAAAGGCATCTTTCAAGTTAGAAAAAAAAAAAATTGCAAAGAATGGTTATCAAAGAAAATGAATAAAATCCATATTGAGATAATTTTTTAGCAAATGATTGAAGTTTTAACCCAAGAAAGGACTCTTAGAGTTTCTTATAGCTTAGAATAAGAACATGTCAATCACGATTAAGCTTCTGGAATTGGAATCCCTTTGAAATGCAGCTGTTTCTTCTTTAATTGTGGCAGCGGACTCAAAAGAAAAGAAAGGTCCAGCCTTAAAGATGAGTAAGGAATACAAAATAGCTCAGGATTAGTTGTGGAGTTCAAAGGTCGCTAATTACACTAAGGAGTTCCCAGACACAGGGAAAACATTAAACAGGTCACCTACCAAACGGGAAACAGACTTTGACTTCAAAAAAAAAAAGAAAAAAAAAAGAAAAAAAAAAAAAGAAAAAAAGTATCCTGAAGAGATAGGTTTCTGGAGAAAAATCTAAAGTGACCAGCTGATCTCAACGGGAAAAAAATGGGTTGGGTTTAGTTCTCTGCTGTTACGTGTCACTAAAGATGGCATCAGGCTTTCAATAAAATATCTAGAGCTCAACCTGGTTTCTAGGAGGCTCTGTGAAAGCAAGAAGTGAAAAAGGGGGCAGGCCTTTGCCTTAAAAATATCTGAGTTTTAGTTGCATTGTGGGTTGTGTGTCCCTGGAAAAAAAACCAACCCATACCTCCATGAGGGTTGAGACCTTCCCATCAGTATTTGGCTTGATTTGTTGAGGATGAGCCATCTATGGGGTCATCTTGGATGGGAAGTCTTTTGGGAAAGCCCTGCAGCCTCTTCGTGGGCAGTGCAGTGAGGTTTGGGGTGCAGTGGGCCATCCCTTCTCCTGGGAGAAGCACAGCTCCTCTGTTTTCCAGCTCCTCTCTGGCTCCATTGACTTGGGATGGACTGGTGGGACTGCCATCCCTCCAGACATCCTGCATGTGAAGCAGCTCCTTATGAACCAGCACTCAAGATCCAAAGATGCTGGTTTCTCCTGAAAGATTCTTGGGGACATGCTGCTAGTTGTCCCATCTCCTGGAAGGGTTGCAGGAAGCAATGAACCCTTGGTCCTTTGGATCTGGGTGTGGGTGGAGAGAGCCAGTGGCTTTATTGCCAGTCTGCTCACAAAAGATGTAATTTTTAGGATAATATTTTTAGAACAGAGCCTGCTTTTTCTCAGATCTTGCTCCCTTGCATGAATCATCACTTTATTCCTGCAAAAACTGGCAGATTGGTGCATTGAAGGGCAAAATGAGATTTCCAGAAATAATGAAGGAGAATTTTAGATAATTGAGGAGATGCACCTATCCAAGTGGCCTATGCTGGACCCATACAGGGCCCTACTTATGCCCAAGGAATTTTTAGCATTGATGTCAGCGGGAGTCAGACTGAGAATTAAAAATCTATTCTGTTCCCTGCACCTGAATAACCTGAGGTGGCATGAGGAGTATGGAGTTTAGGTACAACCCCAAGGTGCCCCTGTGGGATTCCCACTGACAGCCATATGGTGCTAGAGCAGCTCTTCCAAGGAAGTTTGCACTTCCCAAACTGGCATCCACAAAACTCTCATCCAATGGCTCCTTCGAGATCGAGGGCTGCAGCGATTTCCTGCCATGGTGCTCTCAGGATGGATGCAGCTTCAGGTGGGCTTGGTTTTCTCCACCCTATAAGGTGCTGTTGGTAATACCTTGTATTTTGTCTATGCTGACTATCTGGTAAATTCTCGCTGCAGAGAGGTGGTCAAGGTTCAGATCCCACTCTGAGGACTGAGGAGTCAATGGACAATGGGACACCAGAAGGCAAGAAATGGTGACAGTAAAATAAAGCTTGGAGAACTCCAGCCATGGGGAAGAGGGGGAATAGGAGCAAATTTCAGTATGTTCAGGAAGTTGGTAAGTGGCAGCCTGTGGGCAGTAAGTCAAAGACAAGGCTGCTCTGAGGAGTGGGTATTTTCTAGAGTGTTGCCATCCTCAAAAGGATGAGAGAACGTGGTGGTGGTGAAGGAGACGGCAAAAAGTAGTGAAGGACAAACCTAGACTTACTCACAGGCTCTGTTGGCTCAGAACTCAGCAGGACTTGTATAAACAGGACAAAGTGTGGCAAATTTCTAGGATAGAGTGAATAAATAGAGGACAACTGACGCTGAATGTTTAATGTCTTGTTGCTTCGATGTTTACTTGTTAACAAATGGTCAAAGTAGTTAACACTGGTCAAAACAGGATAAAAACACAGAGGTGGGAAGTGCTTATTATGTAGAAAGAGTAACTGCTTACAAATCATCTGAACTAACAGGATTTACCCCAAAGGACTTGAGGAACCGGTATATATCATCTTGGTGCTGTCACCAAATCCCTTGGGGTCCTGGTGGGCTTCCAGAAAAGTACCAAATACTGAGTAGTGGGAAGTAGCAGCCAGCACAGATCTGACAACACTGAACTGTGGTAGGTGGAGTAATTCCCTTCTGCAGTGGGAAGAACAGTCCCTGTAAACATGGGGACACACACTTGCTGTCCCACACATGGACAGTGGTGATGCTTTTGACTCTCTCCCAATGTGAATGGCAGGTGCAGGAGATATGGTCGAGGTGACCATGGTGGAAGGGTGTTCCAGGGGGCCTGGGAAGCTGTTCCCCAGCAGTGGTTACCAGTCAAGGGAAGGTGGGCTTCCTAGTCCTGTCTTGCTTCTGATATAATTCAGGATTTGGAGAGGGAAGAGTTCACATGGCACCTAAGGAGATTCCTCTCCTCACCATGGCACCTCAGTACAACCCTTTAGAAACAACACGTTGAGGGAGAGGCAGATTTCACTGGGGGTGGCAAGGGGGGGAAGAACAAGGGAGATTTTGGTGAGAAGCTCAGGAACTCTCAGAAGCTTCAGGGTCTGGACATTTTTCTAGAAATGGGGGCCATGTGGGTTGGTGAGAATCACTCTGGTGCCAGGTAATTCTCCTGCATTTTTGCTTCTTGTGCATTCAGTGATTACACTACTTCTAGCCACACCTAAGCCACTTACTAGGTCTTTTTGACACTCCCTGTCTCCCTTTTCCTCTCACTCTGTTGATGGCCTCTGTGCTGAGATCCACACCTTTGCACCTGCTTGTGCTGGAATGCCCACTTTTATTTTTTAGTTATTTTTTTTTTCCTGAGACATTCAAATCCTGATGGTTTGAATGAGGGCTTCAGCACCTTCAGTAATTGCTGCTTCTCAGCCACTGCACCCTCTGTGAACTTCATCGATGCAAATTCTCCATTTCCTTCCACACCTTCCAAAAAAAAAAAAAGGTGTTAAATAACACAGTCAGGCTCCAAAACATGTTTGAGGATGGTTCCTCATTGCCACTGCATTTGGAAATGTCAGCCAGTTTTTACTGTTTAATGGGTTATGCATGGACTTTGGATTATTTTAATTTCTTAGAGGTCTGTTACATCAGTTCTCTCTGCCAGTCTCATCTAAAATGTTTGTTTGACAGTATATATTTGCTTTAAATTCATGTAATTGGTATTAATTACATTACCCCCAAATTTAAATGAAATTAAGCAAGTTCTTTTATTAATGAAGTGAGCTTTATATTAACTTCTTATTTATACTGTTTTGTTCAGGAAAAACACCAGGTTGAGAAGCCAGTATTAATATTTAAGTCCTTCTCTCTAGTCTTTCAAAGGGCTTGCACGTTCATTTTCTTCTAGCCCTCTGAAATGCAACAGTAAGTCTGGAGAACTCTTTGGCCACCTCTGTGCAAAGCTGTCTGCATGGATCTCACACAGTCGATACCTGTAATGAAATTATAAATATCAGCACTTCAAGCAGCGAGCACTCTTGTAGAAGAAACAGCACTTTGTACCAAATGAGAATTCTTTTGTTTTCCCTTTAATGCATTTTTAAAGAAACTGCTGTATTAAACACGTGTTGATTATTTTTTCTAAGTAATAAATGAATAGCACTGATACAGGTCGTAATCCCCTTGAGACTTCACCAGAACTACTGTTAGATACCACCTCTGCCATGGAGTCCTCCAGCTCATGTGAGCTCTCAATCATATCTGCCTGATTTTGTTTTCAATGTGTTTTTTCTCCCTCTTAGAGTGCAAAAAAATAGCCAGAGCACAGAGAGAAATTTTCTAGGGAGCTACCAGTGAACACAGAGAGATGCACAGAAGGGTTTAGTCACAGAATCCCAGAATCACCTGGACTGGAAAAGCCCTTTTAGATCATCGAGCCCAATCATGAACCCAACACTGACCAGTCCCCGACTGACCCATGTCCCTCAGCACTGTGTCTACACGACTCCTCAATCCCTCCAGGGATGGGGACTCCACCACTGCCCTGGGCAACCCCTTCCAATGCCTCAGAACCCTTTCAGCGAAGAAATTCTTCCTCACATCCAATCTCAACTGCCCTGGGCACAACTTGAGGCCATTTCCTCTTGTCCTGTCCCTTGGTCCTTGGTTGAATAGATTGACATTATATAAATGAATAAATATATAAATGATCAAGTCATTAATGACTCCTTGAACTCCAGCTTCCAGTGTTGACTCTGCAGTGTCCTCATCTGCTGCCCAGCCCTGGAGGCACCTGAAACACCTACACACATCACTCATTTCTCTCCATGCCTCATGTTCTGCAGGTCATGCCTAAAGGTACCTCAGTCATGACAGACCCAAGCTGCTAGCCATCTAGTTCACTAAGCTTATGAAGTTTACAACTAAGCTTACTTTCATAGAATCACAGAATGGTTTGGGTTGGAAGGGACCTCAAAGCTCATCCAGTTCCAACCCCCCTGCCATCAGCAGGGACACCTTCCACTAGACCAGGTTGCTCAAAGCCTCATCCAACCTGGCCTTCAACACTTCCAGGGACCAGCATCCACAGCTTCTCTGGGCAACCTGTTCCAGTGTCTAATGACCCTCACAGTGAAGAACTTCCTAATATCTAATATAAACCTCCCCTCTTCCAGTTTAAAGCCATCACCCCTTGTTCTATCATTAACTGCCCTTGTAAATAGTCCCTCCTCAGCTTTCTTGTAGGCTTCAAGTAGTAGTAAACTTTACTAGTTTACTAACTTACTAAGATTTATGAAGCAGAGCACTGCAGCAAGGGTGTGCTACAGTCATAATCCAGAGGTTTATGGAGCAAACCCTTATTTAATCAAAACAGGAGAATGCTTGCATGAATTTGTAGTAAACTGCTAAGGGCTAGAAGAGAAACATCACCCATCCTTTCCCTCCATCCAAACCTGCACAAAGCAATCTAAACCAGCAGCCCTGCATTCCTGAGTACTGCAGCTTTTCTAACTTTCAGAGACCTAGAGACATGGAAGAGAGAAACAAAGAGGAACACGATTTGGGAAGGACTCCCTTGCAAGGGGATTCTCTTCTAATGTGCTGTGAATTTTGACAGTCCCACTGTTTCATGGGGAAATGCTGTGAAGAAGAGCCATTCCTCCACGCTCCATGGTGCTGCTGTGCAGAACAGACAGCTCCTGTCCTCCTCATGGGTAGGTGGAAAGCAAACACCACACACTGAAATCTTGTGATGGGTGCCTGGCTTACAGACCATGATCTAAACCCTTCCAAAAGAGAGATCTCCTCTCCCCACTCACATTGTGGTGTCCAGGCTGGATTCTGGAAAAAAAACCCCATTAATTCACCTTTTGCCTGCTAATCAAAATGGACACATCACCTGTCTGAAAGGTGCAGTTTTAGTTGAATGGCATGTTTTTGCATGAAGTAATCCACCCTTTAGAACATTTACCTAACCAATTAGATTACTATCTCAATCTAAGCATTTTTAAAATGATAGCTTAAAACTCTTCTCCTTACATAATCACTACTCTTATTTATCACACAGCGTACAGTTAAACAAGAGGTAGGGCAGGAGCAGCCGGCGTGCGCGGTTATCAGACAGCATTCTCCTCTTCTCCTGTGCTGCTCTCCAGGTTCTCTCAGTTTTTGCCTTTCAGAATTTGCTCATTTCCTGATAACTCTCTTGAAGTCCATTTCCTGTGTTCCTGCAGGTACCAATTTTCTTCTCAAAATTAGAGGTCTGTCTCTAAACTGAGTCCTTTTCCACTTATTTTTCCAGGGAAAATATCTCAGTGATATTTTTTGGAATCTTCAGCAAACTTAGCTGGTTTTGCCTGCTCAGAGCTAGTCTTGTGATCTGAAAAACCAAGTTCACACCTCTGGATCCTGGCTAATGTGAGCTTTCAGAGCAGTGCAGGTTACAGGCATGTAAGAACTCACCACTTCTGCTCTGAGGGGCAATAAAGACCCCTGTGCAGTCTCCACTTTTAGAAGTGCTGCTCATGCCATACTCTCCCTCTTAAAATTCTTGTAAATTAATGATGTGTATGTATTCTGTATGCACCTCTTGAAAATAACACAACTCTTACTTTTAACTGTCCTGTTAATCTGAGGTCTAATCAGATTCTTGTGACTTCATGACAGGAACAAGACACTGAAAGCTTTCATGAGCTCTTTGGTTTACAAAACCAGTGAAGTAACTGGGAGTCCTCCCAGAAGACATTCCTGACCATACCAGCCTGTGTTTGTAACACCAGGTACTTATTTTGCACCAGTTAATGTTAAAAGGGAAAGTAAAAATGGCCATGACAAGTACATTTCAGGTTATCTTCTCTACACTGTTACCCAGGACTAAACAATTTAAAACAAAAAACAACTTATGTTTTTAAGAGCAATGACACCTTTTGCTTTTCCTTAACAGAAATTTTTAAGCAAACATACAAAGTATGAGTGCTGGAGAATATTTATTTTCACTGTATCATATCATGACATTACTCTTATTTGCTGCCTGTTTTGTTTAAATACAAAAATAATTCAAAAGCAAATTAGTCAAGTACGGTTTTATACACCATAGGTCCTGGTGCTTTGGAATTCCAGATGTAGTAATCAGAAGAAATTAGTTCCCAGGCTAAAAAAAAAATAAAAAGGCAAGAAAAATAAGCATTACAGGGTGCCTTACAATCAGACATTCCTTCATCCAAGTTAAGAGACTACTAATCCATCCTTACTAGTTTACAGAAAAGGTATAATGGCCTCTTTAAACTGTAAGACTCTTACTATTATTTGAAAATCGTTTCTGATAATGGGACATTTAAAGTCTCAGCTTCAATTACCTCTACTAATGTATCAGTCATGAGCTTAAAATTCAAACAGAGGTTAAGTCAAAAGCAGGTGGATGGCTTGGATTTTGTTCAATGAATATAAATTGCATACTCAACCTAAAACATACTGTATGAAAATGTTGCTTTTTTGTGTTACAATTTAGGACTGAATGACCTGCCACAAAATTAACAGTGCAGATCCCAGTTTTCAAAAGGCATTTACAGAATTCTGCTAACAGGACTGACAGAAGTTCCAACAGATAGACAGCAACAAATAGAAATGCTTTCATTAGACAGTACTGCTCAGATTTAATGAGTGCCTATTGTGTTCCAAATTACTGTATTTTTGGTGCAGATTTAGAAGTAGTCACGTGTTAACTCAAGAACAAGCAGATTTGGTTTCTGCTCCACAGATTCAGTGTAGTACCAAATCCACCAAGGGATGTTGGTGTGATGCCACTGATAGCAACAGTCTCACCTTGCATGCAGGAGCTCAGCTCTGTACCTGGATATTTCCAATCCATATATCACATCTCTGACAAAAATGTCCTAACCAAGAGGTTAGACTACACATAGGTATTCTCTGCCCCCTCCCAAGAAAAGTTCTGCCACTATGCAGAGCACAGTAAAACATCAGAGTGAAGGGGAGAGAGCCCAAGAGAGAGCCTGACTTTGTAACTGAGTAATAAGAACTTCCATCTGAAAAGGAGATGCCAGTCCCTACTCTAGGGATGCTTTAAGCATCATAAAAAATTTAAAAAATACAAAGCAGGGAACAAAACTTCTTGGATGTTCCAAGCAATCCAGGAAAAAGCTCTGTGTGACTTTAGCTACATAATTTCAGTCATTGACATCCAGTTCATAACTTCAATACGCAGTTTCAGTTAAATACATGACATTTTTAGCAACTCACATGCAGTAATTTTGGGTTTACCTAGCGCAAAGATCTGAACAGGATGCTGGTCTACATAACAGCCAGTAAGTGTGAAAACTGAGATCCTAAAATACAGCAACAGAAAGAGGGAAAACATGATCAGATGGTATATTGTCATGCTTGCTGAGCAAATACCAGCAATTTGAGTTACATGCACTTGGTGTGCAAGGGTACTCACAAAATGACAGGATGTCAAATCCTGTAAGCAAGAAAACAGAAAACTCCAAGCTGAGAACAAAGAGGCTAACAATTATGTCTGAATTAAAATCAAGTTATTTCATAGATCATTTAAGATAATAAAAAAAGGACTAGTAAGGCTTCTTTTCACAGAGCCTGTGACTTACTTCTACATAAGCAGTATTCACAGTGAAAATATAATCAGTTGGGTGCTATTTGCCTGCAGTGCCAGAAGACACAGTTCTGGCCAAAGAAACTTCCAAAGATTTAGGGAACTTCTGTCCTAAAGCTAGAAACAGCATGTATAAGAAATTATACACTACACAAAACTGACTGGGGGAGGAAGGAGGAGTGCACAGGGGTATTCAGCTTACCGATGACCCAAACAAGGAGGCTCTTCTCTCCTGACAAATCCCGTTGGCCATAACTAACTTTGTACTCTAATTGAGAGACTGGGACCTTACATATGACAGAAGAGAAAGAAAACCATTGGAATTAGTATAATTCAGTATTTGTTAACACTGATTTTGTTAAAGAGAGTAACAAAATGCTGAAAGACATTATTTATGTGCATACAGACAAATCATACCTATGTGAGCACACTGCTAATTTATGAAAAGAAATTACAGAGCAGGACAAAATCACCATGGTCTCAACCTAGTAATCATAAAAGAGCTGTTGATAGTTTACTGTCTTCCATTCACTGATAGTATTTTATTAACACTATGATCAACATCAGCAACTTTGTATCATTTCATCTTTAAATTCTCATAATTATGTGAGAGTGTGGCCATGGCAGTTGTCCGAGAGGCTTAAATGAAAACTATCGTTTTAATTTTAAATAACCGTGTTTTTGATAAGCTGATCTGTAGCTGGGATTAGCAGTCTTAAGGAACAGGTAACCCTGGGTTGGAAGTGATCTCAAGACTTAATCCACCTGGAGGATTGTGGCAATGTTTCATGTGAAAAAATACCACAGGGAAACAGGATCTGCAACAGCAATATTCAGAACGTTACCAAATATTCTGGTGCAATTCTGTATTCTGGAAATGACAAGAATTCCAAAGGGGCTTCCTGACATTTGCAAGGTTGGTGTCCACTGGCCGTACTTGGATGGAGCACAGTCTGATATATTGACTCCTAACAGGTTAATTTCAGGAAGATCACAGAGAAATGGAAGAAATTTATTTAGGATTTCTATTCTTACCTGTTGAAAAAAGGCATACAAGCTTCACAGTACTAAAAATAATCCTTTATGCCTTCATGAAGCTTTATATTAACTGCTTTTAACTGTGGTCCCTTTTCAATAAGTTGATAACATCCCAAAATTGGTGGAAGAGGAAAACTATATCCATTCTCCAGATCAATTAACATCATCACCATCATAAGATCAGTTATATACTGTTTTAATTGCTGAAGTACTTTTAAAAATAACAAACAAAAATAAAATATCAATTGCTGACTGTACCAAACTCTTCAGGCTGCTTGCCATACACAGATTTGTGGTATATGCACGTGACATCTCAGCCTGGATATATTTTGTTTAATTCAGGTACATTTAAAGTAAGAGCAGTCATGCCAAGCAGTCAAAGGTACTGGCACCTCCTGAACGTGGCTCAGATGATGTTCAAGTCCTGAAGTGCCTTCCAAGCAGTTTATTATATTAAAAAACATTTTACCTGCCTGTATTGGACTGAAACTCACTCAGACACATTCAACAACACAGGTATTTTTATTCCTGAATACAGGAAAATAACAAGGGTCAGGGATGTTAGTACCTGGGAAGTGTAGTAACACGAGATGAATGAATCTGAAGGAGGAATGAAAGGAAATTTGTAAGGTCCATTATAGACAGAATCATCATCCAGTGGCTTGGCACTACTGGTCATCAGCATGGTAGGGTCAACAGAAGTCATTCAATGATGGACCATGATATCTTGGAGCAGAGGACCATTAGTTGGGAGATCCAAACTGAGGGTTTGGTGCAGATCCCTCGATGTCACCCTTGAGAAAATGAAGTTAAGAAGTTATTCTAGAATATTTCCCTCAAGCCAGAACTAGAGGTTTGAAATGGAATATGAGCATTAAAATAAAATCACACTAAAACTTTCAAACATTAATATTGATAAATACTTTCAAAACAAAGTCCCTTTCCCATAGTACAGCCTTTCTCACGGTAGAACTCATGATGTGGTCTTAGCTGAATGTCTCCTAATTGACAAGTACTCTTTAACAAGAAGAACAGCAGATAAGCAAGCCAAGGACTTACTGTAGAGCTCCATCATTATGACTGTTACATAAACACACTTGGTGATAGCCTAATTAATTCAGTTACTTTTACAACATCCACTTAATAGGTTCAAGCATGCTATTAGTGGCCACTGTGGTCCCACGTCAGCTTTCTCACAGCATCCATTGTCTCGTCCCTCCGCGTGCCAGCTCAGCAGCGCACGATTACACCAGGGCTTTCTTCTTATGTAAGGACATCCACTCTGCAAGATGACCTAGAAACTTGTCCCTCTGAGAGCAGGAAGCTGTTCACCACATAATCCCTACCAGCATGGCTGGTGGGAAATAACTCAGTCTTCAGAAGTGCAGTACTTAGGTTGGCTTCCTTCAGAGATGAGTATTCCACCTCCTGTAAATAATTAAATTACCATGATCCACTTTATTAGGCCTTTCTCCTTGTAAAACAGTTACAAATACAGTGTACTGTGATAACACAGTGTGCTTCCTAAGTGTAATTCAGGACAAAGACTGTTGAATAAACCAACTGCAGAAAACAAAAATTTCAACGTATTTCATAATTATTGTTGATCTATTTAGTCAATATTCCTCAATTTTTAGTATGAAACAATGAAAACCACTGTCATATACAAAAACATTCAAAATAATTATACAACCAATTTATTTCACCAGATTCTGTATCAACAGGTTTTTGGGGGTTTTTTGGATTGAAAAGGCTGGTGCAGTAGAATAAAGCAGTATAGAAGATTAGACTTTCATTTGGTAGGAAAAGTAATTAAAAATGCTCATGTAAAGACACTTGTAGAAGACTCATTCAGAAATTCTGTTTCTAACCATTATTTAACACACTGCTTATCAGATAGCTGGAAATAAACATGGTGTTAGCACTACTACTTCTTAGTCTCTATTTTCAAAGACTGTATATATAAAATGATTTCTCCCTAATTTGTTTAAAATAAAAAAATTGGGAAAATACATGCAATATACATACTGCTGGAAATTTAAGTCCCATGAATAGTTATTGAAAAAATGCATGAAAATAACAGTAAAGATCAAAAAACCCCCCACTGCTGATGTGTAACAGCTTGTTACTCTTTGAAATATTACAGTATTAGAAATTCACTGATCACATAGCAAAGTAAAATGACATGAGTATTTATTTTCCCAGTTGCTTCCATGAAAAATACTTTGGTCAGACTTGGACAAAAATTGCTCTCACCTTGCAATTTACAGCTCCATAAACTTGCCACGTGTCCACAACATGTCTTTTGTCCTACTGCATACACTTGACTCTTCCAGTGATACAGACATTAACTCAAGGTTTGCTTTTACATGTGTTGGATGTCCAAGCTGGTTGATTCTCATCCACAGGCATTTCCTGAATGTCATCAAACAAGCTGTTTAAGTTGAGTGTGTTTGTGTTTAAGGGGGTGCCAAGCAGACAGGCCTATATAAGCAAAGTTTGAAACTGGGCTATTTTCACACTCAGCTTCATTTTTCCTACTTGGAGAGATGTAGTCCATGATGCCTAACAAAAGAGTCAGTCCTTGTGAGAGCCCAGTAACAGTGCAGAGGGGTGGCTGTGGTTCCAAGGTCTCCTCAACTAGTGGAAGACACTCATATGTCAGACAGCTCTTCTGTAACGTGACCATGGGCCAGAGATCCCTTCTTTTGGTGCAGACTGGATATACCAATGAATGATTGATTTGAGTACGAGTATCTCGGTGCTCCACAAAAGTGTGGTCATCTGTGAGCCTTAGTTGAAAAGGCAAGGCTCCAAGAAAAGCGCTGTCAGAGGGTACAGGAACGTGTGTTGGCCCCTGGAAGCTCTCAGCGTGTATCTCAACGGTGGGGTAACATCTGTGACATGGAAATAAGAGCATCTTAATATTACTCATCTTCTCCCACCCAAAATATCATACCACCAGAGTTCCTAGAAGCAGAAGCATGCAATCTCTTTTCTGGCTGTCAGAGAATGCAAAAGCATTATAAAAATCTTTGGAATATTGATATAATCAAGGATGGATTTCTTTTAGGTATTCAAATAACTCCCAAAGGCTCCCCTGGTCCTAAAAGTAACCTTGTGCACGTGGAAATCAGCAGTGTCCTGATGGAAAGAGTGACAGGATCAGCATCTAAATCACTGTCAATAAAACTATTTAATGAATAATTAGCGTTCATTCTAGCAGGTGGATTTTTATTGGAAACTTTGAGCAAATACATCCACTCATTTTTTTAATACAATGTGAGTCTGTCTGTCTACCCTTCCTGTCACACAAAGGTTTATGACACCCATGAACCCAAGGATGACTCACAACAGTGCAGCTCTGAAATATTTCTAAGAGGCAAGATCACACTGAAGGCAAGTTTTCAGCCATTTAAGAAAACCCATGTAATGAAATGGAACTACAACAGCTTTTTGCCTAGATGTAGTATGCTACTGCTAAAGCTTTGCTACTCTACTAAATACTATATTTATGAGACAGCACAATGGTAGTTAGTTATATACAGGTTTTTCATTGCTGTTCTGAGCTTACAGACTTGGTTGTGCAGCAGTTGCTTTAATTGATTAACAAGAATAACTAAAAATCTTTACAATATTCCAAATACTTCACTGTATGCAAGTCCAATTTTTTCCAGCAAGAGCTGCATGTTTTGAGGGAAGAGAAATTATTCCACACTGCAAGTGCAATATATGTGACTTAAAGCTTTCATGACTGTCTAATCATCTCAATTTTTTTTGAGTATTTAAGATGTAATCATGTCATAGAGACACAAGGTTTTGTCTATTTTAAAATTGCTATGTTGCATCAACACATATATTTAATTTCAAATTTCCTAGAGATAATGTTCGAGAAAAATCATACTAGCTGTTCAATGCCATGTATGGGATTTTTTCTTCTGAAGCAGAATTATTTTTTAAAGGAGAGAGGGATGAATTTCTTCTGAAGTTAATCTAAATCTATCAAGGGGAACTGAAAACTTGTCTTTTAATAAATGAGAAAAGAAAAAAAATATTACTTCCACTAATGCATTGGTTTTTGTCCTTTTTTTGGAACTACAGACTCTCCTGAGTCTCTCATACATTAAGTTTGATAACAGGCTAGCTTTTCTATATTCTTTTTTGTGGATTCCCTTTGCAGCCATCCACAGGCCTTCAAAATGTATACAACAGGTTACACACCAGGCAACTAGCTAAATCACTTTATAAATAACCTTGTAGCAGATCTGTTCTGAGGCTCCATGTTTGTACTCAGAGCCACACTTACACAAACATGGGAAAAAAAGGATACATAAATGCCTTAATTTAGTCCCCTTTTTTATACCATTTTTTTAAAGACACATTGACAGCCTGTTTCTTAAATTGCCACGGAACTTGTGATCCCAGCAAAGTGGTACTTTGTTTTATCTATGACCTCCATATGCAGCGCTCCCCTTCTGCTCCTGAACACTTGCATGGTTCTTATCCTGTTGCCTCTTAAGTCCCACCTACACCATATTTTCTTAACTGAATAGCAGAGTCTCTTGCTGGAGGCAGCTATGCTTCCTCAGGCTTATTTGCAGTGACTGAGCTTTTTTGTTTGATTCTTAATCAGGCATCTAGGGCTTTTTTTTTTCCCCTTTCCCCCCCCCCCCCCCCCCCAGTAAGGAAAAAGCAAGTATAGGCAGAGAGAAGCAAGAGCTAGGAGATCTGTAAACAGGATACAGATGACAGTAAATGCCTCCCTGCAGTCTCATGTCTATTTTGAAGAGCAAGGAAACAGAGTGGTTTTGCAGCTTGAAAATTTATGAGGACTCCCAGTGCAAGGCTGTTGATAAGAGGCTACACGTAACCTTGGTGAGCATCCCTCATTTTTGATCAACGCTTTAAAAACAAGTGAAGAGGAGATATTTCAGTCTAGTTTTGTCTTGTTTGTGTCCCAATCTGCCCGCTCCATTTGCTGAAGCTGCCCCCATACCACAGTACCCTTCTCCTCCCACTGAATCTCCCCAGCTTTAGCTGAGTCATTAGACGATTAGTTAGCCCTTTAGATCTCAGTTTTTCAGTACGCCCTTCTAGAAAGTGATGAAAACTTAAAAAGATGAAAGTTTCCAGGGATGAATGAGCTTTGGTGATTCAAGAGAGACCATACTTGTTGCCTGAATTAAGTTATGATCAGCTCAAAAAAAAAAAAAGTGGAATGCTTTGATGTCCCAGATGTCTTCGCTAAGGTTAAAGATCAGGGCTCGCGTATCTCCAGCTGAGCGCGTAAGTCCCGAAAACAACAGTTTCCATGTGATCCAGCATTCTTTATATTGTCTGTGTGCTTTGTTGAATTTAAGGTCAGTTAGGAGGATAAACTTGGGGTTTCCACAGCCCTATTATTTCCTCTGGGAACTTGAAAGATCTAAGTCTGGAAATCACTTGAAGTATCAAGTATAGTTTGCCCTTTTCAAAGGAGCGCTATTCCTTGTCTCTGCCGCTTACTGTGTGACAAGTTACTTCACACATCCCTGTCACCAGCCCCCCCTTCTTCCATGGTGATTACACTCTCAGATTTTTTGGGACAAGGCTTTCTCTTTCTCTGTGTCTGTAAAGGGGAGGCCTCATCTCTAGTCTTGTAGGTAATACAAGGACTATAATACTAATCCTAAGACAATCAGAGGAATGTCCAATGTAGAGATCTGTCTGCACCTGAAGATGGAAGATAGTCTACTTGTTCTGTTTTGTTGGGTTTTGTTTTGCTTTTTTTTTACCTTTTAGGTTCCCTCTTTAGTTTTATCAAATTCAGACTAGGACTGTAAGTTCCATCTCTTTGTCCAGGTCTCAGTATTTTTCCTTTCCCTATCCTCCAGTTATTTTTTCCTCTTATTCTTTGGAACTGAGTCCTCTGAAATCACAGAGAGTACACAGAAACAGCAACAAAATTTGCCAGAGCAACAAAAGCAGCCTGCCTAGCTCAAAGTCTTACTTAAAACTCTGTAAGACTTATGAATAAAAAGTCCTCCTTTAGTTCACTAAAAAAATAAAAGCTCTGTATGCAAGAATCAAATGAGAAGTTAAATTTCTGCCTGAAAATACTGTACAATTACAAAGCAATAGGAAGAGAATATAAGTAAAATATATGCTTTCTACTTTGCCCATTTTGTTCATCTGACAGTATTTCATAGTCGTTACCTTGTCATTTTCCATGTTAGGACAGAGAAAATGTAGGTAAAATCTTTACGGTAACTGTAGAGAAAGAGGAACAGAGACAGGAGAGTCAAGTGCAAAACACAGAAGCTGTAAAAAAAAAATAAGTTAAAAGCACAGAAAATGTCAGAATCGGGTTCAGAAAGGTGCAGTTGCCAGCGCCGCTTTGACGAGCGAAGGGGTTTACTCAGCCCCAGACGATCCCGGTATTTTCACGCTTGTCTCGGGGCTGCTCCGCCAGCCCCGCCGCCTCCGAGGCGAGCCCGCCAGCCTTCCCGCTCTCCTCCCCCCGCACCGCGGCCAGACACGCAGCCCGGGGGACAACCCCCGCCGCGCCCCGGGCCGCCCCGCCGCGCCCCGGCCCCCTGAAGAGGACTCGGCCCGGTCTGACCCGCGGGCCTGCCCGGGCCGGCCCATCCCCGGCGCCCCCCCTCCCGCTCTCCACACGCAGCCGGCCCGGCGTGCCGCCGTTACCTGGAGAAGAGCGCGGTGCCAGGGCAGTCCCTGAGGAGCCGCAGGGTCCTGGCCATGGCTGCGGCGATGGCGGCGCTGAGGGCAGCCGGGGCACTGCGGAGGGGCGGCAGCGGCCGGGGAGGGGCCGGGAGCTGCGTGCGGCGGCGGCCGCCCGGCGCAGGCCCATTTCCGGCGGGTGGAGGCGGCGCCGCGGCGGCTGCTGCTGCTGCCGGGGCGGTGGGACACAATGGGCGGTAGCGGCGGGGCGGCGGAGAGCCGCTGAGGAGCCCCGCCGCCCTCCCTGCGGCCATGGCTACCACGGCCGAGCTCTTCGAGGTGGGTGCGGGTGGTGCCGGGGCTCCTTGGGGGCTTCCCCGGGCGGAGGCGGCAGCGCTGGGCCCGGGGGGTGGGAGGCTCTGGTGGGGCCGGAGGTTCGCGGAGGGGATGCGGTGGCCTCCCCCTGCCGCGGCCGGGGCGCAGCCCCCCCGGGCCAGCTCCTGCTCGGGCGGGGAGGGAAGCGGGCTCTCCCGGCCGGGGTGAGGGCTTGTGCGGGGGGCGAGCGGCGCCGTGCCGGGATCTGAGGGCGTGGGGTGTCGATGTGGGGGGGGGGCTGAGGTAAAGCGGGGGTGATGCTGGGGGGATGCAGTCCCGCAGCTTCCCTCAGCGGAGGGCCTTCGGTGCCCCTTGTGCCGAGGCCTCCTTCCCCGGGGCTCCCGGGTGGTTGCAGCTGATGGGTGCTGCTTTCAGCAGGGGCACAGGCCACGCAGGGCCCGGCCAACGAGCGGGTAACGGGACTCTTCTCCCCAAGGCACATACTCAGTTGACCCCAGCACCACGGTGTCTCCACGCAGCTTCTGCTTTTCTGAAATAAGGAAATAACTTTGCCCTCCCTTTAGCAGCTGTGGAACTGAGGCAGAAGAAGCTGTTCAAGGCCGTGCATGAGCAGGGCAGGAATATAACAGGAGTCTGGCAAATTCTTCTCTCCTGGTCTGGACCACAGGCTCTCATGGTGTGACCTGTGAGCAATAGAAAGTGTTTGTCCCCACTTGCTAGTGCATGGGGATGTGGTATCGTTACCAGGTATCCTGTGTTTGCTCTCTGAGTCACTCAAGAGAGTTGTTGATTCATTGGTTGTTCACTTGGTCTGTTCACACTGGGACACGCTTTGCCCAGCCTTCAGGAAAGGTCTTCCTGTTCCTCTGGAAGATCCTTTTTCTGTGGTTTATATAAATTCATTGTGTGCACTTGTATTTATGAATCACAGTTATGACACATGAGTGTTATGACTCACATCTTTTGGCTTGCATGGTTTAAAAAAATAGCAAGACCAATATACCATGTTTAAGTAACTAGAAGCCGAGTTTTATACCCTTTCTACACCTCTCTAGTTGTCCTAGGAGTTTTTGAGAGGTGACAGTGCAGCTCTGTTCTTTGTGAGGTAACTTAGATGTGGAAAGAAAACAGTATGTTTTGGCTGCTTTGGTTCATGCAACAATTTGTTCCATTTTGCAATAGCTATAAAGCTGAAATTGCAAAGTAGGTGAGACATTTCCCTAAGATAGGACTTGAAGTTATGTTTTCCAATATGGAAACCTCTATTTCTTTCTCTCCTGCTTTTGCTTCCCTTTCACTGCAAAGGCAAGAGAGGTTTTGTTGACAATCACTAAATTTAACGTTGCCTACTATGTTAGTTTGAAGTCACTGCTGTGAAGGTTAGAATATAAAAACATATGCTTATTATGGGAGTAACCCATATAAATACTAAGAGTCATATTTGCCTGCAATATTTGCATAAAAATGTGTGTTGAAAGCAATTTTCAGTATAGATATGTGACTTTGTGCAGAAGGATCTGTGCTGCAAGTGGACACAACGTGGACTCAGTTCTCCCTTGTACAACTCAAAGAATAATTTAACAATAATTACTTCTAAACTGGATTTTAATGTTTCTAGGTACAATTTAGTTTCATTTTTACAGACCAGATCAAACCAGGTTATCATGCACTTCAGGCATATCTCTTATTAAATCAGTAGTGTTGGCTGAATGACTAGGATCACAATAATTCATCTAGAGCTAGAGGGAAGTTCAAAGCTGGGAAAAAATTGACTGTTGAAGCTCATCTGATAACAGGCAGAGGACTTGCAAATGACATTTGTAATAGCTGATTTTCAGCAATTTCTGCAGAACTGGGTAGGAGACTTAAAATAGGAATTGGACTGTCTAAGTAACCCTGTTATCAGGATAGCATTAAAAAGAGCAAATGTATATGGAAGGTATGATAGACAAGCACAATTAAAAAGTTTTAGATTTGCAGTGGAACTTGTGAAATGATGTCTTTAAAAGACACTGTTGAACTTCATTTATTCTTTATAAATCAAATAGATTATTTTTTAGCACAGCCTTTGTGAAAACTTGGAAGGAAAAGCTCATTTTGTTTCTCTGTTGGTCAGTATTCTGCACATAATAATACCCCCTGCAGTTACTGTTTCTTAAATAATACAGAACAGGATTTATATGATTGAAAAACTGAAAGACAAGTCTCCTCTGCAAGTATCCTTGAAAAACAGATATTTTCCAGGTTGTGCCCCTTTGAAATATTACTGCATCTGCATATAGCAGTGATTCTGCCATCATTTAGGTCTAAATAAGCTAATTAACACCTTTGCTGATGTGTCAAATTGTTAAAACAAAATGTAGGCTTATAATTTTGGCAGAATAGCAAATGTTGGAGAGAGAGGCAGACTGGGAGATGGGATGAGCGTGGTGGAAGAGGGGGATGTGGTGGAAGAGGGGGATGTGGTGGAAGAGGGGGATGCACGTGAGTGCCTGGCGCTTTGGGAAGGGCAGCGGAGGGGACTGGGCTGCTGCTGGTTCAGTTTGGCCTCGTGGCTGGTCAGGTGGCACCAAGTCTGAGGTCAACCACAGTGTTTGTTGCCATGTGCTTGGGTAGTTTTTGGGATGCAGGTACTCTGTGTACACATGCACTTGAGGGAGCTTTAGAGAAGTACTGAGGCATAATCATAGAATCATAGAATGGTTTGGGTTGGAAGGGACCTTAAAGCTCATCCAGTCCCAACCCCCCTGCCATCAGCAGGGACACCTTCCACTAGACCAGGTTGCTCAAAGCCTCATCCAACCTGGCCTTGAACACTTCCAGGGAGGAGCAGCCACAGCTTCTCTGGGCAACCTGGGCCAGTGTCTCACCACCCTCGCAGTGAAGAATTCAAGATTGGCATTTTAATTTTTAAAAAGAATTCAAGGTCATTGTGTGTGTGTTAATGAATTATCTTTTAGAGCAAACATCTGAAGGAAAGGAGAAATGTAGAAAATGTTATACATGCACACAGAGCATCAGTAAACAGTGCACTTTTTATTTGGGGTTCTTCCACAGCGCTGTACATTGGGGTCCTTGTGAGTAGAGTGGTGCTCCAGCTGAATTAGGGGATCTTCAGAGGAAAGATTGTGGTTGTGATTTTTCATCTAAAGGAGAAGTGCTGCAAAGAGCTGTAACGTGATGAGGAAGCTGGAGGACTGCTCTGAAGGGAATGTTACTGTATTGAATGGCTCATTTCACCTAGAATTAAAATTGCAGAAATGTTCCCAACCATTTAGATGTAAAGATGACATAAGGAGAGAACTTACATTTGGTATGAAAACACCACATTATAGCTTTTGATGAAAAGGATTCATAACATTGTGTATCAGGAAGAAATAGGTTAAAGAGGTGAGTGACTTGTACATAGATGGTTTTTGTGTTGTGTCATCCAGTTATTTTTGCAGCTTAACCAAGGAGGCTGAGGCAAACAGTTACTCTAGTCAGTCTTTGAATGAGGAATTATTGGGTGATCTGCTGAAAGGGTGAAACTTCTGTCCTATCTAGCAGGATTCAGCGTGCTGTGAAGTATATTTAAATAAACTTTTATCTTTCTGTTTAATAGCTGGGCCTGACTGGATAGGGCACAATGTGTTTTTGAGGAATGACAGACCTTGAACTGGCAATATTTGCTTTCCAACCCTTGCTTTTAGTTATTAAAATAATACAATAATGCTGTTTTTTTTTTCCTTCCCTATTACTTCTGACAAGGCTTTAGACCTGTTGATACCAGGAACCAATTTGAGACCTGTAGAGGTCTGTCTGTTTATTTATTTTTTTTAAAAAAACAAGCTTTATCAAAAGCAATGGTGGCATGTCTGTATGTTTCATTATCAGAAACCAGTTGTGGCAAATACCACTATTAACCAGAGCCCCTCCCAGCTCTGTGTTGTGCGTGTTTCACAGTTTTAGAACCATTGCTGCATGTAATTTAAAAGCTTTCTGTGAAATCCCGGTGGTTGTGAGAATACTTTGCTTACTGATCTTAGATGTGCTGATGTTAGCACCTAAACAATGCTGCTAGACTGCCAGTGAAGCTGAAGAGATAAATACTATTTATTTTTTTTTTGAAAGGATAGGTGTTGGACTGTGTTTTGGGTAGTTACTATTAACTGTGAATAAATGTTTGAGCTGGTTTCAGTATTAGGCCAACTAAAATAGGAGGTTTTGGTTTTATAGTGAGGTCTCTACCTTCAGAAAACGTTGTTGGGTAGAAAAATAATCTTAACTCTTCACCATTGTGTGGTATTTTTATGGAAGATCCAGCAAATATTATGGAAGGAACTTGAGCAACCTTGTGTTTTTAGCATCATTCATGCCCTGTTCTTTCTTGTTGGGAAAGTAAAGTCCATCATCTGTTTTTACACTTGCTTTGGTTTTTGTTTTTGGTTGTTTTTTTTTCCTTTCTGTCTTTCTTTCTGCAGTTTGATGTTGCATAGTGCCCAGTAGCAATCTTGTGCTGTCTTTTGCCACAGGGCAGTGCCTTGGTTGGTTCTTTTTGTGATGCCACGTTCTGAACTGCATCAGAGTTTTGAGCAACTGCTAAGAAAACTTATTTTGCCAAGTAATTTTTTTGACAGATCAGTTCTGTCTGTTTTGCTGCACAGTTGATGGATGGATCTTGTCATGTAGTATCTCAAGTCAGTGTAGCTGCTGCATGGTTCATGCATGTTGTAATGAGAAGCCATAAGCTCACCTGGAAATAAGGACAGGTAATTTAAAGCCAACTCTTCACAGACCTGCAGCAAATTTTTTTGCTGGTAGTCTGGCAATCTCTAGACTAGATGTTCAAACCTACCATATGAAGAACAGTTTTCTCTATATTGAATGTGTAAACATAAGAGGTGATGGGCTAATTGTCAACCCTGTACTTGCTCTTGATTGTATTAAAGCTTCTAAACACTTTCAGAAGGATGTGTATGCAGCTGCCTAAGGAACAACCTGCTGTGGCACATTGTAAGGAGTTTTTATTCTGTGGCTAGGAGCCTTTTGTGGCAGATGAATACATTGAACGGCTGGCATGGAGAACACCTGGAGGAGGTTCCAGAGGTGGAGAAGCTTTTGATCCAAAAAGGTAAAATCAAATTGCATAATGGTCAGAGTGAATGTATCTCTAATTGTACTGGTTTATTATACATATAACAAAAAGCCTGTATGTGGTGTTGGTGTGTGTCCAAGGAGGTTTTCATTTGGGACAATTGGTAGAATTTGTGACCATGAGCCAATTATTCAGAACCAATTATTCAGGAACAAGAGTAGCACAAGTCACTTTCTGATTCAGACCTTTTGAATGAAGGAGAATTGATGTTGTTTGTTCTTGTCAGTCATGAATCATATCACAGAATCACAGAATGGTTTGGGTTGGAAGGGACCTTAAAGCTCATCCAGTTCCAACCCCCCTGCCATCAGCAGGGGCACCTTCCACTAGACCAGTGCAATAGCTGTTCCTTAGTCACTTCTCATCCACATGATCTAATTCCAGATTAAGAGTGTTTGTAGTAACCTGAACTAGAACAATTAAGAAACTTAGAAATTACTAATGTCATGGACAAGCTGTTTTTATTTAAAAGCAAATACAAAAACCTTCATTAGCACAGTTAAAGGATGTTTCTTCTGGAGCAGTGTGGATCCTTGGAGGCTTTGAAGAAGAGGTAGACTATTGTTGGAGTTCTAGCAAGATGCTGAGCCCTCGAGTTTCAGTCTGGGACCTTTATGTGATTTAAGCAGGAAGAAGCCTGGAAATACACAACGATGCCTTCTATAGCTCTTTCTCCACAGTTGTGCCTGGTATATACCTTAGAGTAGTTGATGATTTGTACCAATGCCAGCTCAGTTTAACCTGTCTTCTGTATTTGTGCTGGTTTGCTTGTATTAACTTCTGTGATGCACTTTCCAATTTTTCAGGACAAGTGGGAAGATCCTACAACAGTAAATATTTTTCTTGTGGGATCTTCTAGTATTGGGCAGGGAGCCAAAATTAATATCAAAAAGAAACAGACCATTTGGTGTATGTTTTTTCTTTTTTGTTTTTAGAAGATGATAAATCATAAGCTTGTTCAAGGCCAGGTTGGATGGGACTTTGAGCAACCTGGTCTAGTGGGAGGTGTCCCTGCTGATGGCAGGGGGGTTGGAACTGGATGAGCTTTAAGGTCCCTTCCAGCTCAAGCCATTCTGTGATGCTTTTGTTTGGTAGAAAGAATGCTGGAGTCTTTATTTCTATTCTGAGAAACCAGACCAGCAGCTACCTCTTCTACTTGAACATTCTTTCCTCTCTCACTGTATTGAATACTATTGCTGAATAAGTACTGCATTGGCACAGCACCTGTTTAAAAAAAGCAAACAAAAAACCCCACAAACTGAACTGAGTCCTTGTTAAAATGAATAGAAACTATCAGGACTTCTCTAGGCTTTTGTTTAAAAGTGTGCTGTCACTTACTATCATTTACTTTTTATTTTAAAAATACTTCAGTAAACTTAAGTCTGTTCCTTGTAGTTTTCTGTGGAATTTAATGCAACATGCTTACTCTTGGGTTTCTGGTAAGCAGGGAGTGGATAAAAGAAGGTTATGTCTTTAAGTAAGTCACTTACTGTTGTAAAGATACCACTTGAAATAGTTTTTTTGACCAATACAGTGAGCAAAAAGGCAGTTCAGATGCTCCAAGCAGCAGTGTAAAAACTAGTCACTTTAGCAGCAGAAATGACACCTGAAAATTCAATGACCCTCATGCAACTAAGGAGAATCACATTAGGATCATTTAGGTGTTGCTCAGAGAAAGCTCTAGATGTTGACCAAGAGACATACTGTAGTTGTTACAGGGAAGGAGTTGTGTGAGGGTAGAATAATACATTCTGCTTTTTCCTTCTGGTTGCTGAGAGTCTCCAGCCTGTGCATGGCCAGCCAGGAGAGGAGCAGCACGCTCATTCTGCATTTCAGCAGCACTGCAGGTTGGAAGGGCTGCACTTTCACAGTCTAGCTTCTGAACAAGGGTATATGTGAAAATGCAGCTTCCTGAGTAGTCTAGAAATAGTCTAGAATTCCCATTTCTCTCCTCTTCTGCTTTGACTTTACACCTGGACAGCAGAGTTCTCAAATCTTTCATGTGTTTTCAGTTATTAGCATGAGTTTTATGGCTGTGGAGGATCTGGGAATAATCCATTCCCTGAGTATCAGTGACTGGGATGTTTAGAAAAGTATAAGCTGAGAAGATGACTGGAAATGGTCAGAATGGACAAAAACAGGAATGAGGAAGAGAGAGACATTGAGAATGGAATGAAAAAGAATAGAGGAAATTAAGAATACCTGCAGATGTATCGTGTTTGGGAGGAGTAAAATGTGCATCTGAAAGAAAAAACAAAGTGATGGACAGAAAAAAAAATTAAAATGGTATATGTTATAGGGAGAAAAGAGGTGAAGTCAGGAAGCAACGTGGTTATAACAAGAACAACATTATGAGCCTGTGTGATTGTCTTCATTGCCTATTATTAGGATGCTGATTTGCAAGTTTACAGTAACATGCACAGTACAGTAGAAAATATTTTCTCTTATAGCCCTTACATTGAAGGGATGTAGTGGCTTAAACTCTCTCTGCCCTGATGACTTCTTGAGGGAAGATGAGGATGTAGGAATTTTTGTACCTGTGGCAGAGCCACATTCTTGCTTGATTGATATTTAGGTATTCCCCTCTCCCCCAGCCTAATATTTACATGGTCACATAGGTTTTATGTAGGTATGGAGTTCTACACAACCAGGGTAGTATGGTTTAAAACAAAACAGCATTCCTAAGTTAGACATGATTGTACCAGCATGTAGGCAAGTTCTTTTCTCTGAGATTTTTTTTTAAGCTCTCTGCAGAAGACAATGTCTTTTAAACTAAAGTCTGCTTTACTGTATTTTATTTTAAATCAGATTATTGGAAGAATTTGTAAATCATATCCAAGAATTACAGGTAATGGATGAAAGGATTCAGAGAAAGGTGGAGAAACTGGAACAACAATGCCAGAAGGAAGCAAAGGAATTTGCCAAGAAAGTACAAGAGCTGCAGAAAAGCAACCAGGTAAAATCTGAAGAGTACAGTCAGTGCTTAACACTTCTTGGTAGGGTGTGCTACTATTTGAGCTAAAAATGAAGAGGGTTTGATGGAAAACAATTTCCCCTGTCAAAAGAGGTTTATCTGCATGTTCCATTAATGAGTGTTAGCTATTCTGATAGTGAGTCTCCACAATAGTTTAAAGGGAAACACTAAACTTCACCCAGTTGTGTGTACTTAATTAGTAGTTCTGAGATACAGCACCTGGAAAGCTGATGCCTGCTTTTGCTGTGCTTCTTACTGAAGTAAATCTAGTGTTTCCTAACATGCAGTAAATGGAAATCCTGAGTTTTGTGTCTGTGTTCTCCCAGGTTGCCTTCCAACACTTCCAAGAACTAGATGAGCACATCAGCTATGTGGCAACCAAGGTCTGTCACCTTGGCGACCAACTGGAGGGGGTAAACACGCCACGGCAACGGGCTGTGGAGGCTCAGAAGCTGATGAAATACTTTAATGAGTTTCTGGATGGAGAGCTGAAGTCTGATGTTTTTACAAACTCTGAAAAGGTAAGAGCTGTCAGCGGGATGAAAGCAGTTCAAAGCAAGAAGCAGTACTGCCCTAATTACAAGCTGCTACCATGACTTACCATGGTCAGACTTCAAACCAGTGAGTGACTGACTTGTTCAAGTTTCATTGTTCTGAAATGTAAATTAACAACACTAGGCTGCAGATTGCTGATAAAGCATTTGTATTCAGTGATGCTTAATGTGGCAATGTTGGCATTTTTCACTTTATGAAATTATCAGAGATTTGGGAAATGCTGGGAGGGCAACTTTAGAGCACATATGATATCTGCCTTTTTCCTTTGAACCCCTTGCCTCAGATCCACCCTGTAATGCAGAACGTTTCTGAATACAACTTCTTTGTGCAGCTTCACTCTGTTGGGTCAGTCCACTGGCCTTGGATACCTTTTTGTCACAGCATGCCTTTGGGCTTTGTGTAGTCCTGTGGCTATGTCTCCACCCTCCGAATTTAGAGGAACCAGGCAGGAAAACTTCAAAGAAACGTTAAAGCATTTTGGTTTTTTTTTTTTTTACACTTCAAGAGTATGTTCATGAAGCAAATATAATCTGAATGGAGTGGATAATAGAAATAAACTGAAGGAAAATGTCCAGCTGTAAACAAAAGGGCACATAATAGATTTCCCCATGCAATTTGGAAGATAAGTAAAGTTGTTGGTTTTGGTGGTTTTTGGGTTTTTTGTTTTGTTTTGTTTTTTGAAGTGTGTCCTGAAGAATCTTCCCACTCTCCCTGAATTCTATGCAGTGGTATGATTGTAGTCAGGAAAAAGTTACAGTATGTGGGAACAGCAAAAACTTGTTTTGCACATTCAGCAAAAAATATGTACTTGAAATGCAGCTTATAAAGGACCCAAGAACAGGTTAATAGTTATCCCCTCTCTACTGAGATAACATTATCTCTCAGGGAAATTAAAACCTAATATTTTCATATAGTTGTATTCCCAAGAAGTTGATTGCATAGTGACTTTTGGTTCCTGGTCTGTGGATATATGTTAATTACCAGTTGATAGTTTGCCCTAATCCAAGAGGGAACACATAGAAATGTCTCTGACTTCCAAGGAAAACAGAAAAGTTCCAACACAGCAAGAGTTCTGCTATGGACAGCCTTTTTGTGATCTGCATAAGTTTTTATTTTATTTTGTTTTTCATTCCTAAGTAGAACTAAAACATGTGTGTTAAAAATATTCAGTGGCAACATGGTAAATAACAAAGCATAAGTTAAGAGAGAATTATGTGTTATCTGCTGAAGAGTCTTATACAGAATTCGAGTTTCACTTATAACTTAAAGTTTTTTAATACTTTCTGTTGGAGGATCTGAAAAAACCTGATAGATAAATAGGGTAAACCTGGAAATTGGGAAACAAAATAATCTTTATACAACCTGGAAAATAATAGGATATTTAGCAAATCTGGGAGAAGACAAATGTAGTGAAGGCCAGAAGTCTGCAGAGCAAGTGTGCGAGAACACAGACAAGATTTTCTGGATACAAGTTATCTTAGAGATTAATTTCAGTGAAGGTGGTTAGTACTGTTCTGTAACTTTTTGCCTCCTAGTTTAAATAGCAAGTAGAAGTAGTGTTTGTAAAAATACCTGCCTAGACATGTGCTATCACATCTTAAGGCATCTTTGAACTAAAAATAGTTCCAAAGTATGAGATATTAACAAATATTCTTAAATGTAAAATCTTAATGCTTTGTCAGTGTCTCCTGATTTTTGAAATGATGTGGCTTTATGATAGTTTTTTGGAGGATATTATGATTTTTTTTGTACATTGCCATCCCTGACAAGTGTGGATTTTTGAGACATTAATGGCAGAGGATACTTTGAAAGGAGAGGAGAGAAAGGAATTGTAATGCCACTGTGTCCTAGGGAATTCATATTTTTCTCAGTAGTGTCAGTTCTTAAAATCTGTTGGATTCCTTTCCTTTATTTCCTGCACTCAAGTTGTTGCTTCCCACATTACTTACACATTACACTGAGCAATTTCTAAGTTACTGTTCCTGTGAAGGTTTTTCCTTGCTGTCTTGTCCCATGCTGTGTATTTTGTGTCTTCATCATCTGAATCCTTATAATTTCCTGTGCATCGCCAGGTAACCATTCCTCTTCCTATACTGAAGAGTCTTGAAGTGAGCAAATCATTCCAGTTAAGAAAATTAAACTATCAAAATAATACAGCAGCTCACTTGTTTATCATACAGTACCACTGTCTTGTTTTTAATATGTTTACTATTATTCCTACATCCTTTTCTCTGCTTATGTTCTGTACTCAACATTATTCCATTATGCCTTTTAACTTGTTCATAAAAATATTTTATGTTGAAATTCTTTCTTGCTATAGTTTGCCCATGATTTTTCAGATTTTTTTTCCAGTTGTGCTATAGCCTTTAAGTAGTTTACAGAATCAAATGTTTTACAGAATCTATATTTATTTTGATTTAATAGTTTACAGAAGCCCGATTCAATTAAAATGAAATATGTCCGGATTTAAGCAGAAACCGTGGAGAACTGATTTGTCATGGCTTCTGAATTCAATAAAATCTAAGTTAGTTAACAGCTATTGTGTGAAGAGGAGACAAAGAAAATGTTGTGCTTGTGAGGTGTTTTGTTATTTGGAGTTTTTTTTCGTAACATCAGTGAGTAACTGCTAATATATAGGCTGTTCTAATGACATCAGTAATGATCACCACTGTTGGGTATTAAGGTTGCTGTAAGCTAATAGAAATAACTGCTGTTTCATTGGATTTCTCTGAGGAGCGTAGCTGCTTTTGACTTAAGAGGCTATTGTAAGCTGACAGTTCAAAACATAAGCTGCTCTTCATAAGCAGAATGGATCTACTTTTATGAGAGCCCCTGTTTTTGCTGAATGACCAACATAGCATCCTGCCTGTGCTCTGTGTTCTTACCTGTGTGTCTTGTTCTATTCTTGAAAAGTTTTAATCCCAACCTACTCATAAGTGATGGGAGAATAAAATTTCATGACTTCCTTTCCTCTCACTCCAGTTCCCTGGAATATGATTAGCAGGAAGAACAAGAAAAACTGAACATTCTCCATGTTCTCTGTTGTGTAAGCTTAGATAGCTTTTGCTTGAATGTAGTAGCTGGAGCTTTCATTGCCCTCTTAAGGTACCTTCCAGTCACCAAGCCATCATAATAAAACCTGTAAAACCACCCCAGAGCTGGGTCTGGTTTGAGCCAGTCACCACTTGTGTGCTTCAGTCCTCTGAACTGCAGTTGGAACCAGCTGCGTGCCCCACATTTTCAAATTAGTGTTTGATAACGGTCACTAAGTGCTACTTAGGTGCAATTCCCATGCTGATGGATTGTGGAAGAATAAATGATAAAAGGTTTTGCTGTCTAGGACAGAGCAGAAATTTGCATGCTGCATTAACTTTATTTGTTAGCTTTTGTATTCATGCAGCCATGCATATTTTGTAGATGCATGATTAACTAACGCTCATCTTGATTTTGCTTTGGGACTCAGAGCTTATAATTTCTAATACAACTTCCATTGTTTATTCCTTGGGAGAATGTGAGGTACCCCAGCTATGCTGTTTTGATTCCCTTTTTCACCTTCCTCTCCTCTCTGAGCTGAGCAGTGTTACGACTTTTTTTGGATACAGCTTTACAAATAATTTCATCAAGTGCAAAGAATTCCCTGGTGCTTTTCCTGACATGTCTGACAAGGTTGCTAGCCATTTCACTTCTGAGTTCAACAGATCCCTTCTGGTTGGGTGTGAGTCAGTAAGACTTTTGTCCTAGTCACTTTTAAAGTATAATATTGCAGTTCAGGCAGCTCTGTGTTACAGCTATGTGTTTAATTCCCAAATGGAAAGGTGCAAATTTTCATGAGATTGACCTATATAATTTTATATTAAAAAAAAACCCAAAACAAAACCCTTAAGCATCATAAAAGTACATAAAAGAACTTAAAGGGGTGACCTTTTCCACAGGTATATCCAGTTAACCAGCTTTACAAATAGGGACTACATGTATGAAAACTGGACAGTGGAGGGAAAGGAAAGGCATAGCCCACAACGAGACCTTCTTTAATGATTCTGTCATGTCTTGCTATTAACAGATTAAAGAAGCAGCTGATATTATTCAGAAACTGCATTTGATTGCACAGGAACTGCCTTTTGACAGGTAAAATTCTATCTGAACATCTTTAAAAAAAAATAAAAAATCTTCACAGAAAGCTGTAACTTTCTGATGCTTTCCTTGTCTACTTTTTTAGTGCTTTACTTAGTGATTCATGTAGCTTTTGAGATGGATTGTGTGCTTATTTCACCCTCCTCTGTTCTCAAATTTGTGTTCACGCACTGATGTTGTAGGATCATCTTTACATACACATCCTAAACTGCTTAACAGACTTTTAATGGGATAATTTTGCTGTGCTGACTTAATGCTAGATTTGAATTAGATGCTTGTAGGTTTTTATGGATAGAAAGCATGTAACTTTTCTGTCATCTTTGTGTTACATGTTTTCATTTTTAAGTAGCGTGCCTGTTACTCGTGATCTAGGATAACTGTGATTTGTGATGTGGATTTGAATTTAATCGTGGTATTTTCTGTTGTTAACAGGTTTTCTGAAGTAAAATCAAAGATAGCAAGTAAGTTATCTATCCAGTTAAATCCATATTTCTATCTTTGAATTGTTAAAGATGATTAAGGAAGTATGCAATACTGTCAGTATTACAGTTTGTGTCGGTGCTTGTGTTACGTAGCCTGATGGATTTTTGTTGTTATCCCCTTCCCTCTCTAGGTAAGTACCACGATTTAGAGTGCCAGCTAATTCAAGAGTTCACCAGTGCACAGCGCAGAGGTGAAATCTCCAGAATGAGAGAAGTAGCAGCAGTTTTGCTTCATTTTAAGGTAAAAACTGATGGTTTTAATTTAAATACATAAATAAAGCGACTCACATTACAATAAGTACCTGTTTTAAGTGAACATATTTGTATGACTGCAACCACCATATCAGATAACATCTATTCACTTTAAAAATACTGAGATGTTCCATCTGAAATCACATGCAGGAAAATAAAGGAGGCAGATCATGGGGGACTGGGGGCAGTGTCAGTAGAGACCATTCTAAGATAATCTTTTCTTGTATGTGTGTGAACTTTCATGCTTGAGAAAGAGTATTGAAACCTGTGGTGTATGTCCATGTAGAGTGATGACAAGTGAAGTTATGTTAGATTTGTGACAAAAATGGGTTTGAAAGAGTCTACACTTTTGATGAATCTATTTTATTATTTTTTTCAATAACTTTTTCACAGGGGTTGTATTTTCTTGATTTCATTCTGTACTGAAAGCATGGACAACTTGCTTTAACACTACATTGTTTGCTCCTTCCATAGGGCTATTCCCATTGCGTTGATGTGTACATAAAACAGTGTCAAGAGGTAATACATTTTGGTTTACATGCATCTCTTTGGGTGTTGGTTTGTTTAGTCCTATAGGTTGTTGTAAATGTTTTATGAGATGTCCTTGTGAAACCCTAGGGTGCATTCCGGAGGAATGATGTCTTTGAAGATGCAGCCATTCTCTGCCAGCGAGTGAATAAGCAAGTTGGAGAAGTCTTTAGCAATCCTGAGACTGTGCTAGCCAAACTCATTCAAAATATCTTTGAAGTTAAACTTCAGGTATTTCCAATTTTAACATGTTGAAGTTCACTGAGGAAACTTTTCATCCAAAAAATTGTACCTATTAAAAACAATAAATGATAATGTACAATGTTTGTAATCTTGTGTAAGGATGTAGAGTCAGAGCTGATTGCTCTGGAACAATTCAGACAGATAATCAAGCCTATATCAAATAAAGCTGCTTGTGCTCTGAATACAGTGTGACTGAAAATACTCAAATTCAGTATGTAAAATTATAAGGGAATTGGTATGTTCATTGGGTAATTTATAAGATGTCATAAGCATATTTGATTTCTTCTGTATGCCCCCTACCAAGAGCATGTCAGGAAAAGAAGTTTCACATTTAATAAGTATTTTTAATCTGTTAATTCTTGGAACTGGGTTTCATGTGTGAGGTTAGCATTGAATAAGTGAAAATAACTTATGTTCTGAATACTGTCTTGCAGCTAATGCAATATTTATATGAAAGTCTAGAATAATTGAAAAGAGTAAGTTTTCCATTCTGCAGATACACTCACTAAAGTGCATAAAGTCAACAACCTGACTATTAGTTGCAAAAAGCAATTTCCCTGTAGATGTTATTCTGCTTGTAGTGTAGAGATTGAGCTTGTGTTTCAGCCCCAAATTTGTGTGTCAGTTTTGACTTAATATTTTATGGTAAATAATATTTTTGTCCAAATATTCAATGACAAGAAGGCTCTAAGCTTGTATCTGCTTTGTGTATGTATTATGATAAGCAAATATGTAAGCATCTCCTTTGCTTGCTGTCAACTGCAGAAATGCCCCTAGGCCTCCAGTGCTTTTGATTCTTGAAAAGGGAATTTTGTGTTTGTTGGTGAAGCGTATTTTTAAAGCAATCTGTCTTTTGTCTTTGCTTCACACACTACTGCTCTGTATTATGAAATCATTTTCTTCTAAAAATTGCATTTAACTCTATCTGTAGATAGTGCAGCATCTGTAAATTAGAGATTTAAAAACAAAGAATATATGAATTATCTTAAGGAAGATACACACTTTGCAGTAAATTACATGTCACATAGCAAGTAATGAGTATGACCTGTGGTGGCTAGTTAATCTTCTAACAGATGTACCCAAATTTTACAGAGTTATGTGAAGGATCAGCTAGAAGAACACAGGAAATCAGATGCAGAACAGTATCTTAAGAATCTCTATGATCTATATACAAGGTATTTATATATTGATGATTAAATTATTGTTGTAGATACTCTCTTGCAATATATATATATATAGATTTATTATCAAGATATAGGAAGAGAAGCTAAAAATGTAAACTGCTCATAAAAACTGAAATTTTTTTTGTGGCCATTCACCTTTACAATGATTGCTTTCCTAAAGGAAATTTAAAATTACCATTATTACTTTAAATGGAAAGTGTTTAGTACAGTGATCTCAGAGTAATTTTAAAACTGTGCTAAAGCCAGTCCTCCACATTTCAGTGGCGACTCAGTTGATTGCAGTTGTACTGTATATAATTAAAAGTGAATTATGTGAAATTCTTTACTTAAATGTAAAGCTGCCAGAAGTCTTAATCGCAGTCAGGATTCTGTTGTGCTGTGTACTTTACAAACATGCAATGCTGTAATTCATACAAATTCAACCTTCTCCTCCTCTCCCCTTCTTTGTTTCTTTTGCATAAAGAACTACTAATCTGTCAAGCAAATTGATGGAATTTAACCTGGGTACTGATAAGCAGACTTTCTTGTCTAAGCTTATCAAATCCATTTTCATTTCTTACTTGGAGAATTACATTGAGGTGGAAATTGGTTATTTGAAAAATAGGAGTGCTATGATTCTGCAACGCTATTATGATTCCAAAAACCACCAGAAAAGGTCCATTGGCACTGGAGGGTAAGTTTCTTCTCTGAAGTTTCGTACTTTTCAAATGGAAGGGAGGCAGTAAGGGGAGAAATATAGAATTTGCCTTGTCCAATGTACAGTGATGAACTGCAAAAGAGCAGGCTTCTAAAATAACCTACAGCTTTTTAGAATTTACTGTCACTTTCTGTTAACTTCTGCTAGAAAGTGTATTGCTCTCGGGACGTGAAAGGTGATGCATGGTATTTATACTCTTATGGGAAATGAAAAATACCAGTTAAACTTATGTTTCAACTTAGGATCCAGATCCACAAAAGGACTGAAGCAAAATTAAGGTACCTAAAGCATGTATATGTGTGTATCTAAAAGCATACATTTTTTTCCACCTGCCCAGGTCTTGTGGTCCCCTCCCAAGACCTAGGAAGGGGAAAAGACCATAGCAATGTCAGTGAGAAAGCTCTTAATGAGCCCAGAAGATGCAATGGACTTAGAGAAAGGTAAAACAAGACTTCATTATCCTCAGGGTAGAGAAACTCTAATAAAGGACTAGTGAGACGTGGGAAAGGAAGAATTAAAACTTGTGTGAAGCACAGGTGATAAGACTACTGCACCTTTCAAAGAGCTACTGGGTTCAGTGTGTCAAGAATGAAAAGTGATTTGGAGAGAACAGCAGCAGCAAAGTAATTAAATGAATTAAAAAAAAAAACAAAGATGAAAATTTAATTTTCTTGAGGAAAATTAAATTGATTGTTGTGACTGACTTTATGGGTTGTTTTATGCATGGAAATACGTTGGAGCATGCTTGACTAAATCAGGACTGCCGAGATAGTGGATGAGGATGAGAGGATTTGTGGGCATGGATGAGATAGAGAGCTCTTGTTAGTGTTTTGAAAGTACAATGTGACAGAATGTTTGAAGGCTAAACTTTGTCCACAGAGCATAAATGCCATAGGATTCCATTGAAATGACTCTTATTCCACAGTGGGGAATAGCTGCTCCCATGGTGTGAGTGTGCTGTGGTAGAACACAGTTGACCATGGGATCAGAGGTGGTAGTTTTGCATTACTGTATATATTTTTTTTTTAAGCTTGCAAGACTGTCTTAATGCTTGCATATATGTATCCTAAACTGTGTCTTGGGTTCTGTTTAACAACTAAAATATCCTAAATCACTGTTGAATTTAAGCATCAAGATTTCCACTCAGTGAAATCTTCTTTTGATGTATCTTTGTTCTAGTATTCAAGACCTCAAAGAGAGAATAAGGCAACGTACAAACTTACCACTGGGGCCAAGTATCGACACACATGGAGAAACCTTTCTGTCACAAGAAGTGGTGGTGAACCTTTTGCAAGAAACTAAACAAGCTTTTGAAAGGTGTCACAGGGTAAGTTTGCTTCCTGTCATCTCCATTAGTGACATAATTGTATGCATGAAATGAAATTGTGATTGGAGTGTGACAGGAGGAAAGGAAGGACATTATTAAACAAACTAATTATCTTTTGTATTTTTCACTGATCCAGGGTCATGGGGAGGTGGAGGGTTTGCTTTTCAAATGTGGATCAAATGGTATTTTGTGGTTTTTAATACTAGCTGTTTTTGGAAGAAGTGAGGATGGTTGAACCTACTGTCTCCATTGCTTGTCTTTCTAAACTAGACCCAAGACCTGAGAAGCCTTTTGTGTAATTCTTTTTCCTGCTTTAAAAATAGAATAGTTCAACGGTTGTTTTCCTGTTTCATGTGCAATTTCTTCTATCATTAGGGAATATCACCAATAAAATACTGAGAGGAACAATCTTTAACATGGTTTTCCTTGGTAACCCTCTATTGTTCCTTAATTGCTTTAGTCTAACAAAAAAAGTGTTTTCCATCTGATTAAATCGTTGCTTTTACTGCCTGTCAATTACTGTTTGTCTAGTACTTTAGTGTAAATGAAAACCTTTGAAATTTAATTGCAAACTTAATTGCTAGGGATTTTTTCTTACCTAAATACACTGATTTGTAACAAATTTTAAGGCCTCTAACATTTTAAATTAGCTTAGTGCAGAAAAACTTCATGTTTTAGATATGTGGAAGTTTTGGTATTTTATATACTTTGAAGGGCCAAAGAGAGAACAGAATAGGGGTGCACCACTGTTACCTGTACACACTGGGATAAGCACCTTCCTAGTGGTGAAAAATCAGTGTTGTTAGAGGGAACAAGAAGTGTTTTTACAAATACATTAACATCAAAAAGGGAGGCAAGGAGAATCTTCATCCTTCATTGGATTCAGAGGGCAACATTGCCATCAAGGATGAGGAAAAGGCTGAGGTACTTAATGCCTTCTTTGCCTCAGTCTTTAATAGCCAGACCAGTTATCCTCAGGGTATCCAGCCCCCTGAGCTGGAAGACGGGGATGGAGAACAGAATAAACCCCCCGTAATTCAGGAGGAAGCTGTTGATGACCTGCTACACCACCTGAACATTCACAAGTCTGTGGGGCCAGACAGGATCCATCCAAGAGTACTGCGGGAGCTGGCAGAGGAACTTGCCAAGCCTCTCTCCATCCTTTATCAACAGTCCTGGCTAACAGGGGAGGTCCCAGAAGACTGGAGACTCGCCAATGTGATGCCCATCTACAAGAAGGGCACAAAGGATGATCCAGGGAACTACAGACCTGTTGGCCTGACCTCGATACCAGGGAAGATCATGGGGCGGTTCATCTTGAGTGGCATATGCAGGACAACCAGGGAATCGGGCCCAGCCAGCATGGGCTCATGAAGGGCAGGTCCTGCTTGACCAACCTGATCTCCTATGATCAGGTGACCTGCCTACTGGATGAGGCTGTGGATGTTGTCTACCTGGACTTTAGCAAGGCCTTTGTCACTGTCTCCCACAGTGTTCTCCTAGAGAAGCTGGTGGCCCAAGGCTTAGATAGGTGGACTCTTCGCTGGGTAAAAAACTGGCTTCATGGCCGAGCCCAGAGAGTTGTGATGAACGGAGCAGAATCCAGTTGGTGGCTGGTCACAAGTGGTGTTCCCCAGGGCTCAGTTCTGGGGCCAACTTTGTTTAATATCTTTATCAATGATCTGTATGAGGGGATTGAGTTGAGTGCACCCTCAGTAAGTTTGCAGATGACACCAAGCTGGGCAGGAATCTTGGATCTCCTTGAGGGTAGGAAGGCTCTGCAGAAGGATCTGGACGGGCTGGATTGATGGGCCAGGACCAATTGTATGAGGTTTAACAAAGGCCCAGTGCCGGCTCCTGCACTTGGGTCACAACAACCCAATGCAGTGCTTCAGGCTTGGGGAGGAGTGGCTGGAGAGCTGCCTGGCAGAAAAGGACCTGAAGGTGTTGGTCGACAGCAGCTGAAGATGATCCAGTAGAGTGCCCAAGTGGGTAAGGCTGCCAGGAGCATCCTGGCCTGGATCAGCACTAGTGTGGCCAGCAGGACCAGGGAAGTTCTCTTACCCCTGCACTGGGCACTGGTGAGGCCGCACCTCGAGTGCTGGGGTCAGTCTTGGGCCCCTCACTCCAAGAAGGACGTGGAGGTGCTGGAGTGTGTCCAGAGAAGGGCAACGGAGCTGGGGAAGGGTCTGGAGCACAAGTGTGCTGAGTTCCCGGATGAGGGAACTGGGGGTGTTGAACCTGGAGAAGAAGAGGCTGAGGGGAGACCTTATTGCTCTGTCCAACTCCCTGGAAGGAGTGTGTAGTGAGGTGGGTGTTGATCTCTTCTCCCAAATAACAAGTGACAGGACAAGAGGAAATGGCCTTGAGTTGCACCAGGGGAGGTTTAGGTTGGATATTAGGAAAAAATTATTCACTGAAGAGGTTCTCAGGCATTGGAACAGTCTGCCCAGGGCAGTGGGGGAGTCACTGTCCCTGGAGGTGTTTAAAGGACATGTAGATGTGGTACTTGGGGACATGGTTTAGTGGTGAACTTGGCAATGCCAGGTTTACGGTTGGACTAGATGATCGTAATGGCCTTTTCCAACCAAACTATTCTATGATATTGTGGTGGAAACCAATGCTAAATGGACCTTGGTGTGTAAGGATTTTTTTCTAGAATTACAGGTGTATATCTTCCCTGTTACCATACATGCTGCAAGGGTTTTGTTTGTGGTCAGGGCAACTCACTGTGCAAAAGAGAAGTTAAACATGTCCCTGTGTAACTAATTATGATATTTATATCACATGGCAGATGTGTGCAGATAGACTGACTGTCCCAACTCTGCTTTAGGAAAAAGAAGTTGGCAATTCTAAATGTAACCATATATTGAAACATTCTGGTGTTTGGAAATCTGTGTGATGGTGTTTTGTTTTGATTTTTTTTTTTCAGGAATATAACAGAAATCTTTGGGAGTGTTGTTACATAAATTACCTTGAATTGCAATAGTAATCTATCTTAGTCCTAGCTTCGTAAAGTCTTTGCATAATTCCTTAAAAACCAAAGCCACATTTCTTATGTGTGAAAACCATGTTGCCTTTTTCTTTAGAAAAGGGATTTACTGCCAGGTTGCTGTCCAAAATCCCATGTTGCTTACAGCTCATGAAGGCACAGATGCTTTGTGTATATGTGGGCATTACTTCACTTAATAAAAATTTTCATGCTCTGTTGACTCCAGCTGAACTGTGATAAATGTAGCTGAGGTTCAGCCTGTGTTATTTTTTTTTCTGGAGTACTGTGGCAGTGATAAAAAAAAACCCAGCTGTACTGGGTGAAACTGGGTCCCTCTGACCCGGTGTCCTGTCTCTGACTGTGGCCACTGGCAGAAACGTAGTAACAGAGAAAAGAGGCAGAGTATGGACAGATCATCTTTTCTGTGTACATTTTCCCATCATCCAGTGGTGTGTAGTTTCAGTAATTGCTGAGATTACATCTGAACAGTTGTGGTTTAAGGACAATTAATTAATTTATTATTATTATTATTATTATTATTATTATTATTATTATTATTATTATTATTATTATTATTATTATTATTATTATTATTATACTGTTTATACTTTTGCTTTTTGTGTGCAAAAACAAACATCCTGTGGCATGCTGGCTTCAGTTTACTTGTTAATGCTGAAGGTTTTATTGGTACTAAAGGCTGTTCCTGAGTAGTTCTCTGCATGGATACTTTTAATTTAGAATAAAATTCCAATTATTCTAGAATACTTGTTACATTTTAAGCTTATCCTCTACGCAATATTGGATAAACTTTAAATGATATGTAGAACTGACCTTTAGGATATATTTATTTCTTTTTTTCTTTTAAGCTCTCTGATCCATCTGACTTACCGAAGAATGCTTTCAGAATTTTTTCTATGCTTGTAGAGTTCTTATGCACTGAACATATTGATTATGCATTAGAAACAGGCCTTGCTGGTAAGTATCATCATTTTTGAGCATTTCATCTCATTGGCCATTTTGTGCAGATGATCTTTGCAGGTCCTTGCTCTGCCTTATTGATTGGCCTTGTTCAAAATGTATTGGGTAATGCAATTTGTTTTGTGTATTTAGGAGTCAAGATTTAATGTATTCTAAAGTGTAACCTCCATTTGGGGAATTGATGCAAGGGTGGAAGCATGCTACTGTGTTCAAAAACATCTGTGTCTGCCTCTTTTAATAGTTCTCTGTGCCATAGCAGGAGAATATTTTTATATTAAGTTTTAGTGTCTTATGTTTTATAAGAATTCCATGCTTGTTTGTGTACCTGTGCATTTTCAAGAGTGACAGTAAATAAGAAAACTGCTTGTATGAAAGTTAAAATCTTGATGGTGAGAACCTGTATTTCCTACATGGAAGCATAAAACTCATATTTTGAGGAAATACTTAAATTGGCTGTTCCATTTTGCTTTTAGAAATTTTAAAAGCAAAATATTTCTCTGCTTATAGTTATGAAAGATAACTATAAGCAGAGAAATATTTCTCTGATATAGCTATGAAAAAAATTCTATATATGGCACCATGGTAAACTTTTGAAACTCTTAAGCTTGGGATTTAAGCATTTGTGGAAACATTCTGCATATTTAAAAACTCATCATGCTAATTATAAGAACTGCATATAAATACAATCCTAATGAAATCTTCTTCGCTTTAGGCATTCCCTCTTCTGATTCAAAGAACGCAAATCTTTATTTCTTGGATGTTGTCCACCAGGCCAATACTATTTTCCATTTATTTGACAAACAATTCAATGATCATCTGATGCCATTGATCAGGTACCTTATTTTGATAAGCATTTCCTTTGGGAACAGCCATTTTTGGTGAAGAAAACAATGTTATTTTTTTGTCATTCTTCATCTCTGTTAAGAGGAGTTTTCCTTGGAGTGGTTCAGCTTGATGTTGTGGGAAGGTAAAATGCTGTACAGAGAGGGGGGGAAAAAGGGAAGTTAAAGAAATCAGTGCCTTGGAGAACTAATGGGAGAGAGGGAGCTCTTTGTGTATTGATAGGAAGGAGGGGCAAGTTGCTCCTTAGAGCCCTCACTTCTGCATTATAGGCCAGGACTAGAGGGGTTCTGTGGCTGCACCTTGGGGTGAGCTGGCAGTGTTGGGGCTGCTGGGATTCCTGGGGCTGGCTCACAGGCTCTGCAGAGGGAGCAGCCAGCCATGTTCCAAGGGCCACGTGTGAACTACATGAAAGCTGCATGTTGTGGGGAGCCACGGGCTGGAAACACTCGAGGCTGAGGGCACTGATGTGCTGTGAATTAACCTGCATGAGAAGTGGGTTTGCTCGCTCACTGCTCAGTAGGCACCGTGCTGCCTAAAGTGTGTTACAGTACTGCTGGTCAGCACTCAGCACATCCTGCTCAGGGTCAAGTGGCTGCTCAGGCTGTTGATTTGTTGTTCTAAAGCCAGCTAACTCCAGCTAAACTAGTCCTTTCTGATGGGATGGGAAATCTTCACAAAATCCTGTTGTAAGTAGCAGACAAATTTGTTTTGATGTTTTAACACTCTGTCACACACCCCAACCCTTTATACTGTTGCAGTTCTTCTCCTAAATTATCTGAATGCCTTCAGAAGAAGAAGGATATCATAGAACAAATGGAAGTGAAGCTGGATATGGGCATTGATAGGCAAGTAGAGATTTAAACTTTGTTAATTACTAATTCTTGTAAAAATCCTTTGTGATTATGCTAGCTTTCCTTTTAAGGATTAATTATGTCTGAACACAAATTTGATTTCTATTTTTTTTAACCCATAATATGCATTATTGTGCATAGGAAATTTAGATTTTGTTTGTTTAGAGGGTCATATTTTCCATGTCAGATTTCTGACCCATAAATACTTCTGGAAGGACATTAAAAGATTTTGCTTATGTTGAAAGAGTGCAATAATTCAGTTTTACTTTACTGTCTCCAACTACTTTTTTCTACTTTTAAAGGAAGGAGGAATGATGATTGAAATAGGTTAAAGACTTGCAGGATTTTCATGAAGAGCAAAGTTTGACAAAAATAGGTTAGATGATTTGCTTGAGTCTATGCAGTGCTATGGATTAGACCCAGTCATAGAAGTCTGTAGACCTGGAATAATTTTGATTCTGACATTGACTTGCTTTGAGGTTGAGAATGACTCATTTAATCTTTTTTTTTTTTCTTTTCCTATTTCTCCAAATAACAATGAGGGGATAGCTATAAAATTTGTAAATTAAAATCATAGCTGTTTTGTAGCAGAGGAAAATAACAAAATAACAGGCTTAATATTAGGAAATGGAGCTGTTGTGTGATGCCCTGCTTTGGTCTGGGAAGCATATAGGGTTCCTGTATTTCAAGGTGGCGTTAGTCAACCTAGAACATGTTACCTAAGCTTTCTGTGCCTGCTTTCTCTCTACAGTAATGGAAATAAGCCATCCTGTGGGTAATGAGGGCTACTCTGGAAATTACTGAGGTTTTTGTAAGGATCACACCATACTGGAGAGGGATGAGAAGAGCAGTGTTTAGGAAAAATTTGTGTTGCATTTGTGTCCTACTGGGTACTTTCTGCAGAGAGATGTGGAAGAGATTTGATATGTTATTTGCACCTGTGTTTTCTGCAGGTGCAAAAAGAAAGGTGGAGATAGAGGATGTGTAAGTGGCAACTGAGATTTTAGCTCCTTCTTTTGGAAGTGACCTTAGAGGTTTAAACACAAAGTTTGAAATAGTTGAACCATTGAGGCCATAAGCATAGGTCAGCATCAGCATTACAATAGTTTGTAACTGTTTCTGTAAAATAATTAATCTCTTAACAGTGATATTAAGACTTGGGAAAACAAGTCCCTTTTTGAAAATGATACTTTTAAACGTTTGTGGATGGAGACTTCCAAAACATTTGTGCTTCGGCGCATATAAGAGAGAGATTAATTTGGAGACGAATGTTACATGTGAAATGCTTGTGTGCCTGCTTACGTGCTGCTTTGTGCTGCCGCTGATGCTGTTGAGAATTGATTGTCTTGCTTAAAGGAATGATCTGGTTTAAAAAATAAAAGCAGATTTCTAAATTTAGTTGATGGTTTCAACATTATCCAATCTGAAAGAGTCCAATAGCAGCTTCTTGAATGACATAGCAATTGTCTACCTCTGTAAAAGTGATTTATTAGCCAAACAAAATTAGTTCAACTACTTTTCTTTCAGTATGTATTCTGTGTAAACTGCCTTCTGGGAGTATTTATTGAGAGTGGAAACTGAGGAGAATGAAAGTTATAATTTATTTAAATTTCTATTGGTATGTGGATTGTTGAAATAAGTACACCTGAAATGCAAGTCTGAGCTCTATGCATGGAAAAGAAGTTTATTCTCTCTTTGGGATATATATATATATATATATATATATATATATATATTCTCCGCCCTTCACCCCAACTTGAATCCTTCAAGGCCTTGACTGCATTTTCATTTGGATGTTGGTGGAGGGTGGGCAGTGAAGAAAAGGGGAGGAGAAAGGAAAAAGAGACAGAGAGGGGTTCTTGGCAAAGGTAAGGCACCGAGAGGGGTATGCAGCCTCTCTCGACTGCTTTGCTGTTTGACCTTTGGTTTAGACTTGAGGTAAACCAGGGTCTGAACCTTAGATAATGTTCTCAAAAGATAAATCCTGTGAGAAAGAAATAAATTACACTGTAAAACTCTCTTAGATTTCTGAAAACGAAAGAAATACCAAGCTCTGGCAAAAGAAGAGGTTTTTCTATTTCTTTTCTCCCCCCCATTTTCCAAGCGACTTCTGATGCTTGCTTCTGAGTAATACGCAGTGTGATCTAATTTTACTAAACTCTTTGGAATGCTTCCTTTGACTCTGTGATTCCCTCTGCATGGAGGAATGCTATCCAGTTTCTCTGAAGAGCTGCATTTGAATGGATTACCTTACAATTAGTGTGTCCCCTTTAAAACCAGTTGGCCAGCACACTGCTGCTGTGCTCCAAAACACTGAACTTGAAGGAAAGAGTATTTTTAAGGTTGTTGGGGTGTTTGTTTTGTTGTGTTTTTTCTTTTTTTGTCTGATTCTCCTTTTTCTAACTGCTTACATAAAATTGAGCTTATCTTCTCTAGAGAATTGCATTGCAACTTCAGAAGAGTGCACTGCATGTGCATGTCTGTTAAATGAAATATTTCCTTTGACATGTCCTAGCATCGCTTGCTTCTTACACTAAAAGCAAATATTTATTGTATCTTCTGTAGATTACTCAAATGTTAGGTAGTGGGGTTTCTTTTCCTCATTGTTTTATACTGCTTACTTTTGTATAGAATCATATTATTATATAAATATAAAAATCTAGGAAATTACAAAGTTCCCTTCAAAACCCAATCTGTATTTGTAACTTTAAAGGACACTGAATTGTATGATTGGACAGATGAAGCACATCTTGGCTGCAGAGCAAAAGAAGACAGACTTTAAACCAGAAGATGAAAACAATGTTTTGATTCAATATACTAATGTAAGTAAATTAAGTCCCAGCTCATCAGTACAACCTCAAATGCTCATAAGTGTTATCAGGTACAAGGTGTTCCTTACCAATAATGCATCAGACAACATGTTTTGATAGTTTAAATGAGCTGGCAGCCAAACAAGACACAGCCACTCTCAGCCCCCTCCCTTCCCCACCCCACATCCCGGGAATAGGGGAGAGAATTGGAGGGGTAGAGGTGAGGAGACTTGTAGGTTGAGATAAGGACAATTAAATAATTAGAGGAAAATAGAATTAAAATAGTAATAATAATAAGAAGAATTAAAATAGTAATAATAATAATAATAATGATAACATATATATATATATATATATATGATGCAGAGTACAGTTGCTCCAGTTGTTCACCACCAGCTGATAATGATCCCGAGGGAGCAAAAAAGAACCTTGAACCTGAAATTGCAGTCCTGGAAAAGGGAGCCCAAGTGATTCCCAAGAGAATCCCTCCCCTCTTCCCAGTCAGCCCTGGTTAATATACTGAACATGATGTAATATCACAGAAGGGTTTGGATTGGAAGGGACCTTAAAGCTCATCCAGTTTCAAGCCCCCTGCCATCAGCAGGGGCACCTTCCACTAGACCAGGTTGCTCAAAGCCTCATCCAACCTGGCCTTGAACACTTCCAGGGAGGAGCAGCCACAGCTTCTCTGGGCAACCTGGGCCAGTGTCTCACCACCCTCACAGCAAAGAATTTCTTCCTAATATCTAATCTAAACCTTCCCTCTTTCAGTTTAAAGCCATCACCCTTGTTCTGTCACTCCCTGCCTTTGTAAAAAGTCCCTCCCCAGCTTTTTTTAGGCCCCTTCATGATATGGAATGTCTTATTTGCATATTGAAATGTCAATTCTGGGTTTTAGTAGCTTCTCCCCCAGTCCTCTACACTTGAAAACTACCAAAACACCACGTTCTTGTACCTTATCAACATTCTTCTCATAACAATCCCCACTGAAACCAAAATACAGCGCTTTCTAGCTACTAAGAAGAAAATTAACCCTAGGCAAGCAAAAACCTGGACCCTTGTGCATTTGAGTAATGTACTTAGCTATTCTATTTTGCACTAAGCATCTCCAGACTCTATTGTGGACTATTTTCTCAAGCTGAAAAGGAACATTAGCAGTTTTATATCTAGTGTCAGATACAAACCAGTAGGTGCTGGATGAGCTGTCACATTCTTTCCCCTCCCAGTTTGGAACAAGGTTTTTAGCTGATAATTAGCTTTAAACTATCAGTTTCAGAAAATCAATTACCAGGTACTGTCTAGTTGCTGGGTGCTTTTTCCCCTTGGAGTGGCAGTAGCATGACAAAGCATCACAGGTATGATATGGACATTCTTTGCTGCAGAACTTTGTCTCTACCACTGAATCTGTCTGAATCCCAGACTGTGGGCTGCTCAGAAGCTGTACTGCTGGGTTACATTAGGCTCTTGTCAGGGAACAACACAGAGAGGAGTAGAGAGCAAACTTCAGTCAATGGGAAGAGGCGAGAGCATTGCCTGAATGCCTGCAGCCAGGTGGGAATGGGAGAAGTGGAGCAGTAGGATGTAGAGTCTGGTACTACATGGGAAGGGTGAAGATTCCTGCATGGCTGTTCATTTGGGTTTATAATTGCAGCTGACAAGAGGTTTTTAATCACACCTCCCCCACTCTCCTTGGTAGGTCACTGTTTGAATTAAAAGGCCAAATAGAACTGTTCTATTCTGAACTGATATGAACTATAACTTAATAGAATGTTGTCTTGCATCCATCTTTCTACTCACATTTTTGCGTCTTTATGTGGCACATAAAAAACTGTTGGAAAATTATTAATTGGAAAAAGACTAATTTCAGTGGTGTGCTGTGGGAAGTTTAAAGACTTAGTGACTGATGTTCAGCTTATGGTATGGAAGCCACTTTGAAAGAAAAGATTTCTAGAAATTAAGTTACCTAATTATTTTTTTCCTTTTTTTTTCTTTTTTTTTTTTTTAAATTTAGGCTTGTGTTAAAGTCTGCAGCTATGTCAGAAAGCAGGTAGAAAAGGTTAGAAATTCTATGGATGGTAAGAATGTGGACACAGTTTTGATGGAGTTTGGAGTTCGTTTTCATCGACTTATCTATGAACACCTACAGCAATATTCCTACAGTTGCATGGGAGGCATGTTGGCTATTTGTGATGTGGCTGAATATAGGAAGTGTGCCAAAGACTTCAAGGTAAGCATGCACAGGTTGATGATGTACAGCCATGTTGAAATTAGTAGCAGGTCTCTATTTTTAATCAGATGTTTTTCTTCATAAAAATAGTTTGTTTCTATTTGAACATCAGTATTTCTTCATATACTGATGTTATATTTTCTGTTGCTGTACCAGCAGTTCTTTGTAACGTCCTTGAGCACTTTCCTGATACAGTTTTATTGCTTGCAGGCTGTGTGTGTTATTGAAGAATGCTGAGTTTGCATTATTACATGTTCCATGTATAACTGCATGTCTGCATATCTCCCTACAGTTGTATATGTGCATGTGTCTATATATATATTTATGCCCACATGAGGAGAGAATTATGTATATAAATCCCCTGGAGGGAGGAAGTATTTGGAGAATCTAGGTGGACACTGTGTTATAAGAGTTCAAGCAACTCTAACTCTTTAATATTTGTTTTTCTCTGTTTTTTCTCATAACTGCAGATTGCGCTGGTGTTACAACTCTTTGATACCTTGCATGCACTTTGCAATCTTCTGGTTGTAGCCCCGGATAACTTAAAGCAAGTTTGCTCAGGAGAACAACTTGCTAATCTGGACAAGAACATCCTTCACTCCTTTGTTCAGCTGCGTGTTGATTATAGGTCTGCTCGTCTTGCTCGTCACTTCAGCTGAGAGCACGGAAAGCAATGTTGTACCTTTGGGCAGGCCTCTGTTGTTAGAAAGCACAGGGAAAGATTTCTTACTGAATCATGGTTGTAACTTTTGTGGGATAAGGACTGTTCCCAATAAAGCAGCAGCCATATTTAAACATGACTATGTAGAAGGTGAGCAGGGAAAAATCTGAATGATATTTCATGTAAGCTAGAGTTCTCCTGGTGAAGAATACTGCAAATCTTCTTGCTACTGATTTATTATTTTTTTTCTTTATTGGAAACATGTTGGTGTAGGAAAGCAAGTGGTGCTTTAGTCTTCAATATTGAATTATCAGATACCATTTCTTAGACTTGAACTACAGAGCATAGCGTAGGTAATGGATTACATAGAATAGACCAGTGTAAAAACATTCTTCATCAATTTTAATGACTTAGACTTCAGCACAGCTAATCATAATCAAATTATCTTTGATTGGTGTTTCTAAGTCATTTCTTTCATTTAAAACGTTATCCTGCTCAATGTAATTTCTTGCTCTAATTAATTAGCTTGGAATTTCTTTGAGATGTAGGAGTAAAAGCAACACTGTCCCAGAAAGATATAATTCTTTCATTGTGTAGCATTCTAAACAGAACTAAAGTGATGAAAAGTTTGGGAGGTTTTTCTGCTTCTTTGGCTTTGGGTTTTTTGCACCTCATAGTTGAAGGCCCACCAGAATTTATTGGCATTGTATGATCTGACATTCTTGTCTCTTTGATACTGACACACTGAATTTTATATATGCTCTTAAGGTAAATGCAGCTGCCTTGTCTAAGGCATTCCTGTTACAAGGTGAAGGTGCCCATTGTTGGGTTAATAGAAGAGAATTTTCTCCTGTCTCTTGTTTTGTATGTAAATAAATTCAGATTATAACAAAGCAAAAGGATAAAATATAACCCAATTGTTCATATATGGGAGGAATGGACAGTGGCTCTAGCAAAAACCTGGAGTTGAACATTCCTGTGCTGAGGATAATTGATCCTCGGTGCCCGAGCAATATGAAATGTTGAAGTGTGCAAAAGCTTCTCTTCCACTGACTGTAATTTTAATACTGGAGACAGGCTACTTTTGTGTCCATTATGCTCCAAGGTGTTTCTGAGATGGACCCATAGTGTGCATATAGTGAACTGGAGCAACAGTGAGGTTTAAAACATCTAGGGTAACTCTTCCACAAGCAGCTGAAAATTGTTGTAAATAGACCTTTGTTCAGAGTGAACTCTTGTGGAAAACAGGTTGGAGCTGCTGTGGTTTGTGTCTTCAATCTGACTTGCATCATCCCTGAACAAACCATCTGTAACGTTGTATTTCTACTGTGGGCTCAGCATACGTTACAGAAACTTCTTTCTCTCCTATCTTCAAAGCAGCATTTCTATAAATTTACTTTGAGTCAGTCAAAATTATTTTCCTCTTTTGTTCATGAATTCCCAGGTGTAGTCAATATTGACAGACTTGTGTGGAACTTCTCTTGGTTAAGTTGAGGTTCTTCTGTTTCCTTTTGTATTTAGCAGAGCATTATATCAGTAAAGAAGAGAACGAATGCCAGGCTGTCTCAAAGAATTTGGGGAAACTGGCTGCTTTGTTGAGCTGTGTAGCTCTATTCCTTAGCCATGGCAAAGCCACAAAGAGTTTTGGACACTGGAGGAGGCTCATGCTTGTACTGCTGCCATTTTTTTTTTAGTTTTTATTTTTTTTCCAAAAGCTCTGATGTGAATTCAGATGATACCTCTCTGTTACCTCTGTAAATGAAAGCCAACAATTTTAAGGCTGTGGTTTTATTAACCAGTACAAAAATCTTTCTACAAAAAAAAAAAGTGTCAATTTATAAACACTTGAGAACAGTGAACATCATCTTAAGACTGCAGATCACAGAAGTGCTACAGAATTTGTTGTATGATTGTTTGAATTATTTTAAGGTTGTATGAAATGTATTTACCATATTTCTGGCTTTGTCAGCTGTGTTTTCCATGCATATGCTCAGTGCAATATTTTCATTATGCCTATTAAAAGAAGGCAGCAAAAAGTAGGTGAATACTTAAACTTAGATATGTAAACTCTTCCTCAATAAAAAGAATTCCCTCCAGATACTTTTTTCATTTCATCTCCATGTTCTTCAAATATCTTTATACTCAATTGTATAAGCCCTTCTATTTAAAAAAAAAAAAAAAAAAAATAGAAAAAAAAATAAAAGTAATTTTACTGACCAAATTTATCACTGGTGTGAGCTTTCCCTTTCCCCTTCCTTTAAAAAACCTCCCCATGCACATACTGAGAGAGTTTCTATTTCTAGAGAAGACGATGTTGTCAGTGAGTTTACTTTACAATACAAGTTGGATTGGGATGGGGTGGGCAACTATAATTTTCACACACTTTTAAGTTTAGAGCTCTTATAGCATATAATTTGGGAAAATATTTCCAATGGCTTCTGAATACAAGAAAGTACTACCCAAAATACAAATATGCCTTTTAATGCTCATGTAATGTGTTTAAGTATTGCCTTTCTAATGTTCACTCCTAGAAGGTAGGCAGTTAACAGGCTGGCAGCCAAATGAATGCCTGAGAGGAGGAGTGTGTGTGTGTGTAATTATGTTGTCTACAATTGGTGAAAATGGCTTTGCAGTGAACTGTTGTAGGCTGGAAAATAAGCTGTGTTTTTTACAAGTCCTATAATTTATTAACATGATTTGGTATTGTATTCTGTTTGCGTATGCACAGAGGGCAGGAGGGATTTGGTGTTCTCTAAGAATACTTTCTAATGCAAATAAAAATATATTTAAAAATATTGGGGAGTGGAAGTGCTTGGAAAAATAAGATCTAGCTATTTAGAAGCAGAGGGTGAGAAGTAAAGAAGACATGAACTAACAAGGAGTTTAAACGAAGTAGCATAGCATATGGAAGGAAGACGTTAAAATGTGATGGATAGAAACCTGACATACACATCAGCCTAGGAGAATAAGCAGGATTGGAATTAAAATCTCCACAGCTACGTCCCACCCTGAAATGAAGTGAGGAGTTAGAGGAGGGGGACTGGCTAAAATACTTTGCCATGGAGCTGCTCATCTTGAAGCTGTTGGATTCCAGAGGAAGAGGCTATCCATACACGAGTGTGCATCTGGATAGGTGTGATGCTGTGAATGATGCTTATTTCCACTCTGAGGAGCAGAAATGCTTCAGCAGGATGCAGTCTGGTTGGAGGGAAGGAGAATTTGCCAGAGCTGAACTGATTTTTTTTTTTTTTTTCTTTGAAGACCACAGTGATCTGCATAATGGTAAGTGACTGATTGATTTGAGAACAGCATGGTATTGACAGATGGCTGGTCAATTTATCTCACTTTATAAGAGGACTTAGGTTTTGGTGAGTTTAGTTGGGGTTTTTTAATAATTTTTTAAATTTTTTTCCTGTTAGCTTTCACAAAGTCATTTTAAATCACTGGTTGCTTCAGTGTTGAACTGCCGTAGGTAACTCACAGTTTTGGTTGCCTAAGGAGCAATCCTCTGCCATAGAGCTGGTGCTGGGCTGTGTGGTTGGGCGTTGTCTGAATCGATTGCCCCATTTCTGTAGGAAATGTTGCAAGTATGTGGCAAAAATGCTGTGTCTTACAAAGTGCCCTGAAGAGAGTGAGGCCTGTTGGGTTCCATCATGGGCTGAGAACATGTTGGCCAGTTCAGAAGCCTATAGTTCCAGGTTTATCAATCGAATATGTGCATGACAGTAAACCTAATGTACTCAGTTTTAGATGTCATGACAAATTCCAGAACAGAGGGGTGCTCTTTGGGTTAAGTGTTCATTGTAATAATTATCTTAATTTGGATTAGCACTTGAGTTGAGAGATAGCACTTGAGGGATGAGCACTTGAGTCAGGGATAGGGAAACCAGGCTGAGGTGATGGTTTTTCCTGCACAAAGGGAGCAGTTATCTAAATAATTGCTTGTCTAATTTTAGATGCAGGTAGCATCTCTTCTCCTTTGCACTTCTTGTCCCAGGAGCAGTAGGGAGGATAAGCCACCAGCACCGAAATCTGCTCTTCTAGAGGACAACTGAAAGGTAGGAGCACCTTTCCTGTCCTCATGTTCTGCTGGATATTGGCTTCAAGGCATTATCCACCACTACCTCTGTGCTAGTTGTAAGTGAGGATAAACTTCTGTTTTGCTACCCGCAATGGAGCGTTTTCTCTCTGGACATTGTTTTTTCTTTCCCAGCGTTTCTACACCTGTTTTAAGAAGGGGAGGGAGCCAGATCTCCTGCGTGTTCACTGCTTTGCGTGTCTCTTTTTTTCCCTCCATCCTAATTTCTTTTGGTGATAGGAGATTTCTATACCACGTCTTCTGCTTATCTTAGAGTGGGGAAGCAGCTGTGTTTGCCTGTCATCTTTTCTCTTGTATGGGGCACTGCTTACTCTGTGTCAATACAGCCCTTAGTGTATGTGGAAGCCTTAGTTTCTACTTTTTTTCTGTTAGCTTTACCTCCCTATACCTTGTTTTCCTTTCCAGATCTCAGGACTGCACTATCCCTTCTCCTCTGTTACTACCGGAGAAATAGTAAACCTTAACTTTGCAACATTTCTTCTAGGAGACCTTGTTCAGTTCCTCTTTCAATATATGTTATTATTTGAAAGTTGATGCTTTCAAATTTTTCTTCTTGAAATGTTAAAGCTTCTCTCTCTTCTTTCACTGAAACCCCAAATTATCCATAAGGCTGCTGGGGCCAGAGCATGGAGAGACAAATGCTGTTTTGGGAGACGGGCATCACGGCAGCAGTGGCTGTTGCTGAAAGCTTCCTCCCACTGTGTTTTGTTGTTCTCATACCTGGATTTAGAAAGGGTAGAGGGGAGAATGAAATAAGAGATGTTGGCCCTTTTCATTCCTCCCCTTTCTGTGCACAACAGGGATCTGTAAGTTTTTGGGGCTGTTTCTGCTCCCTACTTCTTTTGTGACTGGCTGTTTGCACCGCAGTCTTCCCTTGCAATTTATTCACCTTCAACCTCATCTCATCTGTTCTCAAGGTTGCCCTTGTCCTTGTCAGCCCTATCTCAACTTCTCTTCTAGCCACGGGTATATCCTGGCACAAATGAGCCCTCATAGTGTCTTGGTTGCACATTTGCTTTTCCCATTTTGATGGGGAGAGGAGCTGTTGTTCTACCAAGTTCCTGGCCTCATCAAGGCCACCTCTTTGCTTGAAAAGAATGGTGAGACTGTGGAGAGATGGTGTCCCTAAAATAGATTCATAGGTAGATGAACTGCGTGGTAGCTGGGTACACAATTCCTGCTGAAAGACAAAGTTCATCTCAGTTGATGCTGCCAGTGAAGATGGTCACTTTGAACTCTGTGCTGTTGTGGCACGTGGTATTTGAGTGTTGTAGAGAAGCCAGCTAACGTGAGCTTGTGTTTGAAACATTTTATAACATTCATTTTACTGTAAACAATTCATTAAAATGACTTGCTAAGTCTTAAACAAGTGGATTTTTGAAGGTTCCTCATTTTACTTATCCACCCAAAGTCAATTTGAGTATGAATATATAACATTTTACTCATACTAGCAAACAACTTCAGAGAAGAGACATTTATTCTGGAGGCAGAGATTCAAACTAGACAGCAATGATGCATTACAAATATATAATTATTTGCACTAATATTTGAGCAGGTGGAATGGATTAGTACATGGTCAACATTGCACTGCTGATAACATGTATTTTTCTATATTAATATGTACTGTGCAACATGTATTAAAATTGTCAATAATTCATTTTAACAGAGATAGCAATATTTGTATTGCTGTGTTCTACAGACAGCAGAGTGAATTGTTAAAATGTGCAAAGCTGGGCTTGATTTAACTTAACTTTGTTTCCCAGACTGTGTGTTTTTAAATTTCTCACTTAGGATAAAAAAAAAAATAAATAGCAACACCCTTCAACCTAGAAAGTTATTTGCTCTTCTGTGGCATTTTTGATCTGAATTGCTTTCACCCCTGCTCTCCCTGGCCTGTTAAGAAACACCTTGAAATGAGACCTCCAAGACCCAGCCCAGCTCCTTGTATTAATACTGGGGTACAATCTCAGTTTAGGTGCTTCATATGTGGATTCCCTCTGCAGATTTTCCTGAATTACTTGAAAATCACTGTTGTCTTTATTTTTTGAGAGCCATCCTGTCTTCTGCTATGTTGACTGTTGCTTTTCCCTCTTCATGCATTTTTCTGGAAGCCTGTGAAGGTAAAATTAGTCTGTTCAACTAGTGGATGTATCTGCTTTTATAAAGGAGGAGCAAGAAGAGAGACTTCTCCCTGGTCCTTATTGTTTATCCTCACTGGAAAATCCCATCTTAAGCAGAAGGTGCAACATGGGGTAGGCCACTAAACTTTAGAGGGATATCTTGAATTATGTTGTCTGCAAGTGCTTCTTGACAGCAAGTGTGTTTCTTGACAGTTGCTTTGTTCTGAGATTCAGACATGGGATCATATTCAGGAAAAAATGGATTTTGTTGTTTTTCCATCTCAAGGATATCTGTCTGCAGGCCAGCAACTGAGTTGCATGACCCAGAGTTCAAAGCAGGCAGAAACCATGCATCCACCTGAAGACTTTAAAGTGAGTTCCCTGTCCAGCCAGACACAAGTTCAGCTGGAACAATGAATCTCTTCCTTTTTGTGTCTTTTTTTTAGTACATACTGATATGTATTCATTTCAAAAGTGGCTGTGGGAATGGATTGCTCCTTCCTCTTGTCTAGGTAACTTGTTTATTCTGAAATAGTATAATACATTCCTTTAAAAGAGTAATGGTGTCCTCCTGTGGTGTCTGAGCATCTGCCATAAATGAACGTGTGAACTGAGCCGCCAGTTGAGACTAAAGACAAGAAAGTCTTGCTTAGCTGTTGTGAATCAACTTATTAGTTTTTAATTTACTTTTCCTTCAACAGCAAGAGTCTTAAATACTAATTTTGAGGCAGGGCTTTAAGTCCAGGTCTTCTGAAGGAGACCAGAAATAGCCGGTTTATGTTCGCTCAACGTACAGGGCGCTGTGCCAAATTCACTGCTGGTGTGAGCAGCTGTAACTTTGCCAGCTTCAATGAAAATATGAATTTTTAAAAGTCCATAAGCACGTTAGACACATACCTTTGTCTTTCCACAATTAGTTTTGTTGCTTACATAGCATGAGGCTTTCTGTAGTACATAATCCAATGCCTAAATATAGTAATTCCAATGCACTTGAGATCAATTAGATTTGTACTTTCAAACTCAGTTTTGTCTATAAAGATAATGTTATATTGCTGAAGGGATTTGGTATTTAAAGTGTCTGAACAAGTCTAAGTGGCTCTTGGGCATTATGATTTTTATTTAGCTGCTTTTAGCCCAATCACTAATCAAATTAAAACCTACCATGACTGGTGTGTAACTCAGAGCAGACGGTGGAGCGTATTTAGCTGAGAGCACGTAATTTGTTGCCGAATGAGGTGCTAAGGTGGTGCTTTTGTTAGCAATAAAGAATGCCTCTTTTCTGAAAATTAAGAAGTAGGTTAAAGGGACTTTGGGGGGACAAATGGGCATATGTCCCAGGTGGTAGGTGATGGTAGCCCCTACAAAGATGGGCTAAGATCACTCTGCAGTCTTCATACTACAAAGGCACTTTGCTTTAAAGGAAATTATTTATCTTGATAAATAAGGATCCTGTAAGAATAATACTGCTGGTTGTGCGTAGGGAGGAGGGGAAGGGTGTGAAAGAGCTGTCAGTTTCCCTCTAGGAAATGATTCCAGAATGTACCCTCAGATCAGACCACCACAGGGAGAACACCTCGTGCGGCAGCGCTATGATCCAAAACGAAGTTTGTTTCCCATTTAAGACACCGCACACATTGAGAAAACCCAAGCTATTCTTTGTGCAACTCTTAATTCTCACCATGTTGGTGTTTTCAATTCAGACCCACTGTATGAGGTAATGATCAGGAAGGTGGGCAGTTTTCTGTTTTGGTTTTTTTTTTCATGTAAAAATGGTACATTTAGAAACATTAGGGGCCTAGCTCGAAAAGAGAAGGCAGAAAATAATGATTCAACGGGAGTGCTTAGTGCTCAACTGTTCAGTCATGTTGCAAGGGCAGAAATCAACGGCAATATCAGCGAAGAGAGAGAGTTCATCTTGGTTCTTTATTTCCAGGGCTGAATAAGGTCCTCCTCAGGCTCAAGAGATGTCTGCTCTTTACTCTTAGAAACTTTTAAGACATTATCAACTTGGTTTAAAAAATTGTGTTGTATGGTGTGCTGTCAGATACACTCACACTTGTCTAGATCTTTGAACTGAAGAGTACTTTCCTTTCATTTTAAGTGCCAGCAAATTGATTTGTGCCATAAAAGACAAGAAATGGCTTTCCTTCTTGCGCAGAACTTGCTCTGTAGGAAATAGACATAGAAGAACTTGATGTGCTGAGGAAGCTAGGGGACAGAGACATAACTTAATTTTTTGTTGTTGTTTTAGTTTAGTGGAGTGTTAATTTTGAATGTCAAACTATGTGGATTCCAAGGGGAAAATGGAATGGAGCCAACTCTGTGGTGAAACAAGTTTGTAGAAGACAAGATAGCTACTCTGCACTATGATGCAAGACATGACTGCAGCCAAAAGAGGCAAAAGTGGAGCAGTTCTCAAGGCCTGGTAACATCATGGGGGACTGATATCACTGAATTCCCACTCTGTGGATTTAAATGTCTAGTGTGCTGCTTGTGTAGGCTCCCTGTATCATGGGTGAAGAGAGAAGGGAGCTCTTCCAAAGCCTGATTCATCCTGGCATATAACTAAAGTAGGACAGATGATTTGCTTCCTATAAGTGTCTCAGCTGCTTCATCAGTTATAAAGGGACACAAGCAACTTGTTTAGACCAGCCAAAATGAGATGCCTAAAGGGTAAGAGGCCTACTTGTAGAGGCCAAGAAAGCCCAATGATACTTGTTATTATGACCCCTGAAGACCATCTGTAATTAATTCAGCCCTTTCAGCTTGCTTGGCTCGTTGGATTTCATTTTCTGTGGCAAGTGAAAGAATCTAGAGCTGCTTTTGTTTCATTTGGAAGTCTGGTGGTAGACTAGAGAACAGAAAAATTTAATAGCAGGCAAATACTGCCTTTTAGTGTTTAGTAGTTGTCTTTATGAAGGCTGCACAGTAGCTCTGGCTGCTATGGCACAACATTGCTTATGGATTTATCTCCAGTGACAGTGCTGTGTAAAGAAGCACGTTGGAGTACATGGTGATGCAGACACGAAAACTGTGCTTCCTAAATTGCTTTGATCTTGGTCTCTTCGGTGATCTCAAAGCCAAGGGATGAGTCTCTTCTGGAGGAGCCATTCTGTTGTGACTGATGAAGGAAACAAGCAAATGGAGGAACAAGAGAAAAGAGGTTAAACTGGACAAAAGGCTTGGACTGAAATCTGAAAAATGCTTCCTTTATTTCTCTTTGCTTTACTCTAAACAAGTCTTTGATTTTTTTAATCTGACACTGGCTAACTTCAAAGAAAATGAGTTTTCTTCTAGCTTGGTTCCCTTCTGCTTGGCATCTCTCTCCTGCCACACCTGCTGGTCCTTGGCAGAGAAGAACAGACCCTCTCATTTTGCTCCCCCTTGGATCCCAGCTCTGCCTGCATGAGTGACAGCTGCTGTCTGACCGTTTGGTCGACTGATGATTGTGCATTTGTCTAAGACTGCACAATGAGGTACGGTACAAGTTAAACAATCTACAGATGCCATCCGTCTGTTCCAACACTGGCTTCTTGAAGAAATGGACTTTCTTCTCTTGTCCTCAAAAGTTTCTATTCTGGATCTCTTCTTCCACACTGAACACAGTGAATTTTCCTTTGTAGGTGGAGTTCTGCAGCACTGGTCCTGGTCTGAGTGACTTCTCAGGCTTTTTGATATGTTAGAGCTGTTGGGGTGCACCTCATGTCTGTCTGCTTCCTGCAGGGCTCTGTTCACGAGCTGCCCTCATATGTCCTCACTACTTTCACCCTCTTATGTTCCATTTTCTAACCAATGCTTGTCAGGTTTTAATAGAAATAATGTCTGCTGTCCTTCCTAGGGGAGCTGAAGAATTTGGGATTTTTTTCCCCCAGTATTTCTAGCCATTCTCTGTGTCATGAACTGTGAATCATAAAACATCTATTTGTCCCATCAGGGGACCACTTGAGCTTCCTGATCAATTTTTTTTTTTTTTTAAACCAATTCCCTCAGGTTAGGACTTTGAGTGTCCCTAAAGCTGAAGGCTACCACCAACATCAAAGAGAAATTATTTATCTCCTTGTGAAGAAAATCCTGGGTTTGGCTGGACATCCTCTCAGATGCCCAGACTCTCCTAGGGTGCTTCCATCTGACCTGCCATTCTCTTTCAACTCTGCCTTGGGCCTGCCTTACCTGGAGGCAGTTTTGATCCTCAGCACTCCCTCCCCTCTCTTCATCCCTCCTCCCAAGCCACCACACACTCTTCAGCCAAGACATATTTGGCAGGATAGACAGGAACTATTCCAAGAACAGGATCTTTATCAGTCAAGCAGTTGCTTGTCATCTTGTACCCTCCTGATTCACAGGTGGCTTTGAGCTTCCCCGTCTGGCAACACAGGAGGCAACTGCTAACAGAGCCTAGTTGATTCAACTCCATGAAACAGAAGAATCTGGTATGACAGGATGAAAGATCACCTTTTTGCACTGTAGTACCCTGAAGGCAGGCTTATTATTCTGCAAAATCCTGAAAATTGTGGTTGACATCAGCTTTGATGGAATGAAATATAGGTCCTGTCCGGCCCAAGGTTGCCTTGTTGTGTTTAATGTTCCATTAGTTGGTTCATGGTATCACTATCTCCTGTACCTGTTGAGAGTTTGCTGTGCCATTCCTTCATATGTGAGCTTACTCTTTATTGAATTGGATTTTTCTGTAGTCTAACCTTTGCAGTTGGCCAGTTCAACTATGGCTGCACTTGGCTGCGTGGCAAGTTGATGTGTTACTACTTGTATTCCTGGGCATGTGACAGACATAGGAGAATTCAGACTGAAAAGGATCTCAAAGTCATCTGGTCCACCTCCCTATGGTCAGCATTGGATTCAGACCGTAAAGAACAATGGGTTATAACAGCACTGGAAAGAAGGTGCAGAGGGCTGATTTCCTGACTGTGTGTACCCAAGCCCTGTTTTATCAAGGGGGTGTTAATTGCTTTTCTGTGTAAGGGTTGCTCCTTGAACAACCAAAAAGTGGAATAAACCAAATCTGGTTTCCTGGGGAATGATGTCCATCAGGTTCCTCCTGCTGAAGACTCCCAAGACTCCCTTAAATTGCTCTGGAATACCTTCTGTGCTATGCTGTGTCCCCCAACTTCTGGGTGGATGAGTGTCCATCTGCATCGTGGATCCTTGTGACATACACATTAACATCTCACATATTAATATATGTGCTAACTGGACACCAGTTCACAGGTTTTGACTGGTCAGCAGTTGGGATAAATGGCAAACTACTGCTGAGCTCACCCTGTAGCCTTTGCTTTAGTGAGGCACTAATTAGTATTTTTGAACTTTGTATTGCACAAAATTTATTGGAGCATATTTTTTTTTAATCTTCTATGCCTTATTTGGTTAAAATAGAATAATGGGCTGAAAAAACCCCATCCCTTGAAATTCAAAGAGAAGAATCAGTTTTAATATATCTGTGGTGAGACCCTGAGTTTATGTGCTGGTTTCTCTTTAGGAAAAAGCTTTAGGTATAGTCTATAAACATAGGAAGTAGTGCAGTCTGTAAAGGAGGTGACATACAAGGCATCACAACATCTGTATGTTAAGTGAACAACGAGTCCTTTAGCAGGTAACTGCTGAAAAGTACTGTAACTGTTGCCATTAAGTGGTCTTCTAGAAAAAGCACAGCCTATTTGTGAATGAATCACAAATCCTCAGGTAACAACCCATCTCCAATTCTTACCACATTTTCCACCTGTCACCTAGCGTCACCTCCATCTCACCTGGTTTAAAGCTCAGCCAGTCAACCCTGCTTTCAAGTGAGGTTCAGTCAGACACTGGCTGAAATAATTGGGGTTTTCTTGGCCACATAGAGTTGCTGATCTCCCCATGGCAGGTGATGCAGGGTTATTCCTGTGCAGCAGTCTAAAAGCATGAATCCGAAGTAACTCGTTCCCAGGCCTGAGGATTTAATCTTTATTACAGTGTCCTGTAGCAACACAGAGCTCAGGGTGGGTTTATTATGCAGATGTTTACCTGAATTTCTTCATGAGTGCCCTCTGCTCTATGAGTACCTGAATTACATTTCTCTTTCTCTTGTCCCAGCACAAAAGATACTCCCTAAAAGTCAAAGGATATTGGGTTGGACACTTTGAATGAGGAGTTTGTTTGGTGAACAGGTTCATGTGACAGTGGAAGAAGTGTTTTGGGGTCACATCATGCAGAAGGGGAAGTGTTGTTAAGCTGGAGAGTAGGAGTTGGGCCCTCTGGACAGATTCCTATGGGAATGTGTGATAGTTTCACTGGGCTAACCAGGACAGAATGGAGCACTGATGGGAATGTCTCTTCTCTCTTCCTTGCCCAAGGTTGTTCCAGTGCTGTGCTTCTCTCCTGCTTTCTATCCAGATGGTGAGTGAGTGAGACTTCCTTGGTCTGTGTGCCTGGTATTTGGGCTGGCTCAGGTACTGCTTGTATGAAGGGCAATCCCCTTTTATATAGCAATAGAAAAGTAGCTTTAAATAATATTTAGAGTAGTAATTTCTTGGTCCAAGATGGACACTAGGTATTTTTGAAGTTCCTAGGCAAGGAAGGAAAATGTGAAACACTTCTCCAAGCATTTTAGCCACTTAACCTGCTTCTCCAAGGAAAGCTTTTTCTTTTTTTTTTCCCCCCATACCTCTGAAATCTGTTTTTTTTTTGCAATGTGGCTCCTCTGCGGTTGGAGGAGCATGGCCACGGATCTCTCTTTCCAATACACAAAGGAGGGAAGGTGCCTCACTCATAACCCAAGCAGAGAAACAGTTAAGCATCTTAAGCTGTGTAAGCAAAAAAGAGAGAAAAAAAAAGAAGTTGGCAACATATTTTTGACAAAAGACAGGAAAATGACAGGCTGTTTGGGGTATGCAAAAAATTTTTCCTTTCATACATATTGACAGCCAGAGGGGGGTTATTATTGAGAATATGGGTAAAGTTACTGCCAGTTTCTGCTGGTACTCATGTTTAAAAAGAAACTATGGAAACCAGGAGTAGGAATATTAATTAAGTTCAAATTTGGAATGCCTTTGCCAGGAGTGGCTGCATGAATTCAATGAAGCAGCCTGTTGGGTTGCAATTCACTACGTTGTTTGCAATTTAACAGAATGCTGAACTTTTCATAAATTAACATGTTGTTTCAATAATCTGATTAAAAGGTTATATGCTGATAAGATTAGCCTTAGCTGAAGTTTTTTTTTCCCTTCTTGCTTAAAGAACCAGTGTATATTTTCTTTAATCAGTATGCAGCCATGAACTGTACTTTAGGGGCAAGCTCATTGACTCATATGGATTATGGAAGTGTAGATGAAGTCAGTGCAGCTGTGATAGTTTACACCACTTCAGGATATGACCCTTGTCCCCACATTCTGGTGAGCATCTTAATTATAAGGGTATTCAAAAAATATTGATTTTTGAAAAATATTTTGATTAACTGTGGAAGTTGATTTAATCCTGGTTTTATAGGATAGGACAATAGTGAATGATGCTTTATTCTCTTCTAGTTTGTCCTTTTCTTCCTTATAACTTGGCTATATTACATACCAGATGTTTAAAAATGTTATAAATGTACATGTGTGTATAATCATAGAATCCCAGACTGGTTTGGGTTGGGAGGGATCTTAAAGTTCATCCAGTTCCAACCCCCCTGCCATCACCAGGGACACCTTCCACTAGACCAGGTTGCTCAAAGCCTCATCCAACCTGGCCTTGAACACTTCCAGGGAGGAGCAGCCACAGCTTCTCTGGCCAACCTGGGCCAGTTTCTCACCACCCTCACATCAAAGAATTTCTTCCTAATATCTCATCTCAATCTCCCCTCTTCCAGTTTAAAGCCATCACCCCTTGTTCTGTCTGTAAAGGACATTGAGGTATCTGCAATGGAAAGCTCGGTAAACTCAATGCTGCAGCATCCAATTTAGAAACTTAGATCCACAAAGGGATCAAGGTGTTTAAACTGCATGGTTTTGAAGAGGCTTTGCATGCCTGAAGAACTTTGATGGGTCAGTGCCATAATGTGGCATACCTTAGTGCTCTGCAAGCACTAGCTGCGCCCACGAGGACATGAATGGTGGGATATATATTGTTGTCTCTGGTAGCAGACAGAGAAATGGAAGCCCAGAACCACAGATGAAAATGCCTTCAGAGTGGACAGGTCCTTGTTTGTGTAGACAGCTGCCCTCTCTGCCCGATTCCTTGTGTACCTTCTCTTCTACATGGGTTTAACCATGCTTGAGTCCCACAGCTGTTTGTGTTCAGCTCTCCGTGTAACTTGCACGTGCAGCTGCATCAGTTGCTGTGGCAGCTGTTGAGCAGAAATAACCAAAAGCCCAAGAACGACCTGAATTTTACATCAAACAAGGAAAACTGCATACTTGTTTGCCTGGAAAATCAGGTACTAAGCGATGAGTTAAGGGCCAAACAGAGCAACCGGTTCTGTTAACTATTCCCATAAATTATCCCCAGTTTATGACCCAATCCTGAGCTCACTGAACTGGTATACAGATCCAACGTTAATATTTCTTGACCAATGTCCCTCTCCCATGGCCTTTTCTGACAGCAAAGGAGAGACTTTTGAAGTGGCAACTCTACCTTTGCCAAAGGGTCTTGTAGCTCAAGCAGGGCAACGTAAGAGAAGAAATGGAGGGAGAGGTGGGGACAGAGTAGGAAGGCTGAGCGTTGACTGCCTTGTGTGCAGGACAGGTGAAGTTATCCATAGGATGCTGCTCTGGTTTTAGGAATACAATGAAATATGTTCCAAGTCATTCTCTCAAGAGCCTTCATGTGAAAGGCAGTGATTCAGGAAGGCTGCCAGTTCTGTGTAAGAACAGAGTAGCTGCTCTGGTTTTTAACTGCCTTACATCTTTGTGGTAAGAATGGTGACTGTGTTCAGAAAGCACTTATTAAGCCAAAAATAACCCCCCATTTTTCTGTGAAAAGCAAGTTATAAATATAATCACAGTCAGCAGTAGACCTCAAATCTAAATTGTATGCTTTGCTGAGACTTTTTTTTTTTCTCTCTCTCTTTTTTTTCCCCCCAAGCAGAGGTTAGCAGATGGCAAAGCTGCACTTCCCTGAGGTGGCAGAAGGGAGGCAGCCTTGGTTCAAGTAATGCTGTTTCTGGGCGATAATCCAAAATGCACAGTAGGCAGAAGTTAAAAGGAAGTGCTTGCTTTTAGGTTTTTAAACTATATCCCTTAATCCTGGGCGATGATTGACAATCATGATTTAGAGTACGAGGTGCCCCTTTCTAATCCGGCAAGTTTGATGTTATTTGCGTATCTAGTATGGCTTTATTCAACTAAAACTAAATGGGAGCCTGTGCAATTGATGCTGCATTTCAGAGATGAGTCCTGGACTGGGAGTCTATTTACAGATTAGTGGATACACAGTATCCATAGTACTGGCCTTTTTTAATGTGTGTCTGTGTGTAATTTAAAGACTCCAAAAGGCAAATTTACAATTAAAATGTTTCTTGCTGGGTAAGAATACTAGTGGGAGACTTTTACATAATTTAATTCACCGTGAAGGGAAGCAATATACAAGATTATATTAATCCTAGTTTGATAATTATAGTAAAATAAGAATACATGTTTGTATTTAATAATGATAAAAAAAGCTATCATTTATTGGCTTTGTGGTTTTTATTATCACATGTGCTTGCTCTTGGTTTCAACAGAAGAGCTTTTCTTCTTGCTGAAGTTTGCAGTATGTGAGTGTAAAACGAGGAGGACAAAACAGCTAATGAGCATTTTGCCCACAGTTTGTTATTTGTAGAGGTGAGGTGACACTTCTCATCTTCTGTAATCAGCAGCTTTAAAATTAATTTTGCTTAAGGAAAAGAAGTAATAGATCATGATACATTAAAAATGGTAAATAGAGGAAGCATTTGGAGAAAGCTGGATATGACTTAAGCATGCAAAGCTTTGCAGCATCTTCTGCATTTTATAGGGTTTACTGTTGATTTACCAAATACAGCCTAGCTAAGATGCACACTCTTGCTGATTGAAGCTTGGCATGTATATTTAGCATTAATCACAAGCAGCTGTGGTAGAGGGAAACCTTCTTTCTAGCCAACCAGATTATATTAGATTAAAATGATCCATATGTAAGGTGTTGCAATACCTACTAGTGGGGCAGGAGGGAAATCACATTATATTCGCAACTAGATTAACACAGGGATTGAGCTGACAAATAATTCTCTCCTGCTTTTTATTTTGTCAGGTGGGAGAAATAAAATGTTGCTACACCAGTGAACTGCCTCGATGAGGCATGCTTCTGAAATTGCTTTGGACTCACATGCCGGCTCCTCAAGTCGATGGAGGATCCCGTCAGAGCCTGATGCTGTGTCTAAATCCCAGTTATACAGCCCTGCTGCCTGTAAGCTGCAGTGGGACAGCTGGTGGATGATGTTGGGTGCATCGTTTTGCACCTTGGATGCTGGAGAAGCTGACTGTCAGCTGGCTGAGGGGGGACCCCACTGTTGGGACAGTACCCAGGGTAACATCAGCTGGGGAAACAGGCTGCACTCAGTTATAATGGACCAGTTAGAATGAGTCCAGAGGAGTCCATGAGGGTGATGTGAGGGCTGGAGCAACTCTGCTGTGAGGACAGGCTGAGAGAGTTGGGGCTGTTCAGCCTGGAGAAGAGAAGGCTCCGGGGAGATCTTAGCAGCCTCCCAGTACATGAAGGAGCTCCAGGAAGGCTGGGGAGGGACTTTTCATAAGGGCAGTTAATTACAGAACAAGGGGTGATGGCTTTAAGCTGAAAGAAGGGAGGTTTAGATTAGATATTAGGAAGAAATTGTTCACTGTGAGGGTGGTGTGACACTGTCTCAGGTTGCCCAGAGGAGCTGTGGCTGCTCCTCCCTGGAAGTGTTCTCGGCCAGGTTGGATGAGGCTTTGAGCAACCTGGTCTAGTGGAAGGTGTCCCTGCTGCTGGCAGGGGGGTTGGAACTGGATGAGCTTTAAGGTCCCTTCCAACCCAAACCATTCTATGATTCTATTCTATAAGCTGGTGTGCCCTGCATCATGAGAGGGTTCTACCATCACTGTGGTGTGAGTACATGCTGTGTGCTTGCAAAACTCATCTGAGAGGGCAAGAATATTTTCCTCTATGGCTCGAGACTGTCAGTGGAGGACAGTGAGATGTTTTCTGTACTGTCTTAGAGAAACAATAGCTCAATAAAATATTGTGTAGAACTAAGGAGTCGGGGGCAAGGGGGCTGAGCTGTATTTGAATAATGCCAGTGGAGGAATTTGGCTGTCAGTGGGGCAGGAGGAAGCAGGGGACTATAGAATTCACTCCCTTGATCGTGAGTAGCACTGGGGGCTCTGCGCTGAGCTACTGGGATGGAGCCGTGGTGGGCCTGGGCATGCTTCCAGCATGCTCTGTCGCAGAGGAAATTCCTCTCTTCACTAGTTTTGTCTGAGCAAAGAGGACAGGGCCAGGATCCTGATTATCTGGGACTCTTGAGGAACCTATCTATATTGTAATCTTGCTACAGGTTTTGCTGATTTATTTTTTTTCCCCTAACCTCTAATGGCATCAGATTTTGGGACACCTCTGGACCCTCTCTGCACCAGGTGTAAGGCTGTAGTCTGGCATCTATTCATTTCTATTCTCAGAGCACCTCCTTACTACTTTTCTGGTCTCATGCACTGAATGTGAAGCTCCGAGCTGGCTCCTGCTCCCTGAAATTGCAAACTGGTGTCTCATACACTTGCAGTGCAGTGCTGCTTTCCCGTGCTGCTCTCCTACCTTGTGAGCCACCTGCAGCTTCTCTTGGGAGAAGGGTCTTGGACTCTGAGAAGGACCATGATGCTGCTCTGTGGCTTGGGTCCTGCAGCACCTTGTGCTCTTCATGTTGCTGGTTTGCAGCTGAGCCTTTCCTGGTCCTCTAACTCAGATGGTGAGATGTCATGTGTTGGGAAAGAAAAGTCCTGACAGGTCTACTCTGTTACTGAGGTCCTAGTGGTGAGTGCCTGTGGGACAGGTGTTTGCCATCTACCTTGAGATGCTGGGGTAAGAACAGGGTGGCCAAAGGAGCAAGGGGACTTGGTCAGAGCACACCCAGCTGCAGGGTAACATGTTTGTTACTAGACCTTGATCGGTGCATGCAGAGTAGAACAACTAAGATGTATGATTACCCCCAACCCTCCTGTCTCAAGGGGAGAGTGTGTTTGGGCCCCAGTCCAGTGATTCTCTCTGGTTCCTTGCCTCCATGCTGCTGGGAACAGACTTTCTCTTCTGCTCCTTTCCTCTTCTACTGGTTGGCCAGAAGTTTACCACCACCCAAGAGCAGCATGCTTTCCTTTTTCTGCTTTTTGTTGTACTATGCCTCCTCTTTCATTGTCCATCTACTTCTTTCATCAATCTGCTTCTCAGCTTATCTTTAATTTTCCACCTGGCTTGTGTCACCTAAGATCTAGTGGTGCAAGAAGTTTGAGTCCTACCACACTCAGAGCTCTGTCTGCAGACATATTGTTGTACCCTCTCTAACATAAGGTCTACGTTGTGTATTTGAAGAACATATTAGGGTCTGAGGGTTGTCTTTACACTTGCAGAGCTGGTATGCTCTCCAACCAAATCCTATGGGTGATAATTCTCAGCTAGCAGTTCATTTTAGCTTTAGTATTCTATACACTAATGTATTTAATTGATGTGACAGAAATTCTTACCCAGGCATTTTTAAACTTGAGGCTTGCAGAGGAGGGCACGCTTGGAAGCTAGTTGATGTGTACTGCTATGTATCTCAGACCATCTTCCTACCTGGTCCTGTTAAGTGTGACAACATGGGACCATGTGTGGCTTCAGGCCATTTACATGTGAAAACTGCAGGGAATACTTTGGTTTATACCAGGATTTGGATGTCTGTCATTTTTTCAGGCAGTGACTCTATTTTTGATGGGATCTCAGGCTGGATCTGCAGCACACTGCTGCAGTATCACTCTTCAGTAATAGTGCTGCAGCTGGGGACAAAGCACAGCAGGGACTTCAAAGCACTTTCAGTAAGTCAAGAATGGAAAGATCTGAAAGGCAATAGGGTCTGGACTCCTGATTCCACTCAGGAATCCTTGAAAATTAAATCTGTTGAGCTCAATTAAACCCTTTCCTGTTTAATGAATACTCTAGGTACCTGAAACACATGCCAGTAAACCTTAACACCACATTGCACAGCTCATGGCTTCTTAATATCTTTCCCTGTATTTCAGAGTACACCAGCAAGCTATCATATGAAGGATCAGATGAACAACTTTGGAGCAGCATCACTATTTAGGTATCAAACCTGGAAAGCCTTTCAAATGGTGCCTGTGCAACCTCTGTCCTTGCAATTATTGTCTCTTCGGTTTAAGACGTGCATTTTCCTCACAGAATTGCTGGGAATGAACTTGTCATATTCCTATTTTTATTTAGGCTGGTTTTATGTATGTGTCTACCTGTAAAGCCACATGTCCTTGTACTCAGAGGTGCAATGCAAGGGCATCTTCAAGAGGATGGAAGTGATATTGCCCAGAGCAACTTTTACAGGTTATAATCTTACATATTCAGGAATCTGATCTCTCATAGCCTGGGATGTGGACCCTGCTTGTAAGCCTTGATAATGTGTTGAGGAAGGCAAACTCTGTGATAATGAACTGCTGTTTTCTCCTTATGATGTAGGTCATAACCTGAACCCTACTCTAACTTGTCACTGCTCTAAGATTAGATGTTGTTACCAGTCTTCTAGGGAAACTCTTGTTTTTCACCCATGTAAAAAACTTCTATTCCTTGTAAATGTGGAGATTTAAACAGTGGTTGTTTGGACAATTGATGACTCTAAAAGATGCCTTGTACATCTCAATGAGACTTAAAAATCAGTCAAAGTCTGGAAACCATATACTCCCCACAAACCTAATGGATGCATATGTCTCTGAGAAATTGCAGCTTGCATTATATGTTGAATTAATTGGCAAACAGTTACATAAAGAGATCATATTAAGGTCTCTGAAGAATGAAGCTGGGTTAAGAATGAGCTTTCATCTTTAAATCTGCTTTTTCTGACTTTTTAAAAGCTTTATTTGTCAAGATGTAGTTGACTCTTCTGTTTTGTGTATAGATTTTCTATCTTTGTTTTTCTTTTAAACAAAGCATGTTGCAGGGGGGAGCCAATATAACATCAAAGCATTAAAATAAAGAGCTTTAAGGGAAGGAAAAGAGATGTTAAGATTAGGTGAATGAGGAAAGGCAAAGGTGTGGAGGAGATGTAATCAAGTAAATGAAGACATGGCAGTGAACTGCTCTAATGAGACACAAGGCTAATTAAAGGAACAGATTTAATTATTCTCAGATATTTTACAAGGTATGAGAATGAGGCCGGCTGAAATCTCAGTCCTGCTTCAACTCCAAATTATTATTTTTTTTATAATCTTCCCACATGAAGACATTGAAATCCTCCCTGGGATCTGACCTTATGAATCATGTGCTATTTTCCTTCTGGTGATGCTGTTTTAAGAGGTATAGAGAACATATCCTTTTCCTGCCCTGCTTTACACCTGATGTTTAGGGAATTATATTGAAATCCTTGTTTTCAAACAATTTGCAGCCTCTGCCCCATCAGAAGTGTAGAGCTTTGGGTCTTGCATTTGTTCTTGGATGAGCCCTATTTTAGGACTCAATTTGTGGGCTGTATTGTCATTTCTAGGTAGACTCAGATTAACAGGAAATTAAGCACCTATCCCTGACCCATCCCTGCTCACCTGGTTGGAGGTACCAGCTTGCACCTCATCTGCATCTCCTGGGTATAGATTGGCCTATGTGGATATTGTTCCTTGACTACTCGCAGGAAAGACTGGAGAAAAATAAGAAGTGTGAGGTGTTTGGACCATGCTGAATAAAGGTGACAGAGTTATTGTTTTAGGCATGAGCTGCAAAATACTCCTCAGCCAAATTCGGAGGCCTCCAGCTCTCCCCACCCATTGACAGAGGAACCTAGGTATGTACCACAAAGCTGTCGGGTCTCTTGGGACCAAGCACATGGGCTCTGCAACCCCTAACTCATCAGGGCCTAAATGCTTCATTGGGTCCAGCATATGAGTCTAAAAACCTCTGAGTGCTTGAAGTGCCTCACCTGAAAAGGGGAAGCAATTTGTAAAGATTATCTTCTGAAAATCAGGCATGTTCACACTCGAGGCTGGAGACACGTGTGCTTGCCACACAGAGGCACCGGGACTGAAGCTGCCTCTGTAGAAGTTACAGGCTAAACTTCTGTTGCCTTCCACGGTCCAGATCATTGTTGACCTGTTCTGTTATCATCAAAAAAGGAAAGAATTCTATGACAGGTTCAGCTTTCAGACAAGATGCCTTTCCCCCCCTCACCCCTCCTCCTGCCATTCCTCTCATCCTCCAAAGGAAACTTGTGTGCGCTCGCCTGTTTCGCCGCCTTGGCACTGTATTAAAATACTTGCAGCAAAAGGAAAGAAAGGAAAAATCCTGAAAGCTATGCTTTTCCCTCTAGGTTGGCACCATCGCTTCAGCTTTCATCAGCGGGAGCAGCGTGCCAATCTCACGCCAGCACAAACAGATGTGACTCTAGAGCTTTGAGTGTCCAATGAAAGAGGCATTACTCGCTGAACTGCGCTCTGAAAGCGGCCAAATGCACCAGCCTTAGGATTTTCCATTGAGACAGACGGTTTCTCAGAGCTTTGCTTTTAAGGTGCCTGGGTTTGGGTTTTCTTTATTTATTTATTTCCCCTCCCTTTGTGAGCTGACATTATTCCAACGTTCAGCAGATGATTTGTGTTTCGTAAGAATGTTATCAGACCAGGGTAAGTGCATGGGAAGGCTGTTGGCTGCTCTCTGAAAACCACTATATACATAATGCAGGACTGGATGTATAGATGGGATGAAATGTATTCCACATGCATTGGGAGCTCACGTGTATTGAAAATTTGTGCAACAGATAAACTGTATTTTAATTTCCACAAAACCAGCCGGTTTTCATGCTATTTGAAATAGATAAAGCAGTAAAATACGTACGATTCAGTACGCTCCGCTGAATCAGAAAAAGGAGGTGCTTAGTTGGCAAAACCACTTAATCCAGACATCTACAAGGGAAATCATCTAAGTCCAACGATGCTTAGTGGCAATGAGTGCCACTTAATAGGGATTGTAGTTCTGCTTAACTGGGACACCTCCAGATGCTTTAGTAGGCTTAGTGGAACAGGGTGAACAATTTGCAGACTGTATTCTTCCAAACTCATCACTTCTTCTGATATGCAAAAAAAAAAAGAATGACCGAATGGCCTGCAGTGTTTGGGATGGTATTTTCTCCTCAGAATTTTGCAGAGGCTTCTCCATGACTACTCCTTGCATGGCCTGCGTGTCGATGCAGTAAGAAATCACTGCATGCTCATGAGCCCCAGCTGACAGTTGGCCACAGTGGATTAGCCAATTTTTTTAGTAAGACTAGCAGGATCTCCTGTGATTATCTGTCCTGACATCTGGCCTACATTAGCCAGAGAATTTCATCCTGAAGTCTCTCCATTAGGCCCACCAATTTTAGGTTGAAATACGGTTCAGCTTTTGTCAGGGTAGGAGTCATAAAACTGACTTCCTTCAGTGATGCCTTCCTGGTGTTCATGCAATAAACAATTAGAGATTAAATCCCTTCAGACCCAGGAGCTTCATACCAGGGTGAGAGAATAAAAACTTCTTAAATGGTGAACCTTATCAAGAAGCAATGATGTAGCTGATCCATGATCTTCAAGACAGGATCAATTTTGTTTAAAACATTCTGGAGAGGGTTTTTTTTTGTCTAACCTGGCTTTAACAGTTGCATACACCATGGTATCCTTTGCATTATTTCATTCTATCACTGGCTTTCACTAATATTGCTGCATTGCTTAAGGGCTCCAATGGCATTGGATGTCCTGCTCCACAAAGCAAAAGGTAAATATACGGTAAGAAACTGTTTCCTAAATAACTTAGGATCTGGAGAGACTCGACAGACAACCAAAAGCAAGAGATATTGTCCCCATTCTATAAAGGCAAAGCTGCATCTTGAAGGGGTTAAACAGATTGTTCAAAACACAGAAGCAGGATTGGGGCTTGAACTCTTTGCAGCCTAGTCCTGTCTTGACTGCAAGTCTAGCTTTCTCCTGCGATGAGGAATGCTCAAGGTAAGATTAGATTCAGAGACTGGAAAGCAAGTTGAATGCTGAGCTGTATGACAAGATGTTCTTGTGAATTATTAATATTGGCTGTGTAGACATGTGTGTAAGGCAATAACCCGAGGAAGTTTGTCCTACATTTATGGAAACTGTTGTAGTTTTGCAGCTACATCAGTTTGGAAGTGAAAAATCTGTTCTGTTGCACATTCCCTATGCTGTTCCCTCTAGAGAAAGCTTTAAACTTGTCCACTTAGTGGCTGTTATTCCAGGAATTTATCCTTGGAACCAACTGACAATATCCCTAATATTTGGCTAGAAAGAAATCTCTTCTGGGAATGACTAAGATGGTGCAAGCTGATCACAGTTTGATAGTAGTCTCTTTCCTTGTTACACAAATTCAATGTGCTCTGATATTTCTACCAGAAAAAAAATATCAACATTTAGCTAGTTCCCTACAAAATAACTCTTTGAATCTTTTAGCAGCCTGAAGATAAAAGTTTCTTTTGTCTCTTTTACCTGGTTCATACATATTGATTTCTTATTATAATTAACAGTGTGAGTTTAATTTCAGGAAACTAAACCTATGTTAACTTTTTTTTTTTTTTTTTTTTTAAATGTACATAAAATTGGAGTTGTGCTGCTGTGGTTCCCTACTCCATGGAGCCTCCCTGGAGGATAGGCTGGGCTATCGATTCTGTGGAACATAGGACTTTTAGGGAGATTCTAGAGATTGGATTCAGCAGAAGAGATGAACCTACCTTAATTTAAAGTATGAAAATGGCTTCAGCTCTAGTGGCAATATTGATGTACTCTTATTTGACAGTGCTTCCACTGCAAAGATGCTCATGAATTTCTAAATTTCTGCTTTGCTGTCACTGTGTGAACACTTGCATTTCTTCTCAGTGGAGTTAACATCACCAATTAAGTAGCTGAGGAGCATCCTGAGAAGCTGTTCCTTCAGCCTGAGCTCCTGTTAGCATCACCCACAGAAGGAGTTTGCATCCTCTTCCTTCACAGCTCCCCAAAAGAGCTGGTGGTTCTCTTACCCTACACTTCCTGAAGGTCTTCAGGCATCAAACTATAGGTGCATTGAGGTTTAGCTGTGCAGATGATTACTGAGTTAAGGATCAGGCTCAGACACAAGCTTAACTAACTGTGTAGACACACTGTGAGCCACTGGGAAGCTTTTGAAAACGTCCAACACAACTGCCATTGAACTCCAAGTATTGACTTCAATGGAAACTGGGCTGGACCCTTAGCAAGGAATTCTATGTGTGTACAATAGATTTTACAGTGTTTGTTTGAAAATCACTTTTAAACTGGCATAATGTGCTGAAACACCATGTCTGTGTGTTTGGAATAATTAAGTGGGAGCAAATGGAGAATGTTCCTTTCTCCTAAGGAAAGGCAGGAGCGGGGAGAAAAGCTTCAGTTAAAACTAATTCATGTTTTTCCTGTGGTCTAGATCCACATTGTAGAATATTTCCTCCTGTTCTTGTGCTCATCTCAGGTTTGAAATGTTTCTGAAAGTCTGTCCAGCGTGAGGTGAAGTCCATGTTTCTAGAGAAGGATTTTCACTTTGATTGGTTTGCCTTAAGGACTGTGCTGCTGAAATAGAAGGAAAAGTCAAATTTTGTTCATTGCAGTCTGTAAATTATTGCTCCATAATCAGCTGCCTTCACAACTGGCACGTACAAAATGGATGTCTGAGTTTTCTGTGATTTTATTTTGCCCCTTGGGACAAGTCAGGAGCTGGGCCTGGCTATCAGATCCTTTACAATGGTGCCCAACTGTGAAATCTAGGGGAGAAATAACTTGCAAAATATAGGAGCTGGTGTGTTGGAAGTCAGCTAGAAACTAATTTTAATTTTTTTTGACAGTGGTATTGCTCTTATAATGGGTTGTGGGTATCCTGTAAAGTGTAATTCATTGCTTGTATTTAGCCTTTACCTACCTGTCACATCAGAGGGCCCATATCTGCAGCAACTTCTGTGTGTGGTTGTTTGTCCATTCCTTTCCAAGTCTGTAACTTGCTCATTCTGAGCTGATAAGTGTTTGCTGGTATATATCTGCATGTATCAGGTGTAGATTTACTTAGATCTTAGAAATGATTAAACAACTATTATGAGTAAGTGGGACAGTGTGTGTTGCTACGCTGTATGACAGCTGTGCATGGCTCTGTGGTCCCCTTTCATACTTAGAACAGAGCTGCACCTATGCATCCATGTAATACCCAAATCCATTAGCACTGCTGGTGAGGAACTGCAAAAGAACCTGTTGAATTTACATTAAAAAACCCCCAGAATTTCCCATTGAGTGTATAAGCTATTAACTATGTTGATGTAACCTCCTCTTTTGGAATGATATGAATTATTTTATCTACCACACGTTGATTAAGATCTAAGAGAAACAGCAACTATCCAAGGTTAGCCCAGAATAATAAATCAATAATAATTAATAGCACAGAATAGTTTTCATGCACAGATTGTCTGTTTGGCAGGGAGGAAACCCGAATCAGATGTTGATTCACCAGCAGGACCAGGAGAATCCTTATGGGATTGTAGCCACTGCACTGGTATCACCTGATGAAACAGAAGGAAGGAATCTCACAGCCTTACATTTTCCTCTATTTCCATTCTTCTTATGAATGCATCAGTCCAAGAGAAGTCAGTCAACACCTCCAATGATAACATAGTCCAGCTGATGGCAAAAACAAAATTTTTCTACACTTAGAAGGACAAAAATATTCTGCATCCAATAGACTATTGATATGATCCTGATGGTGAATGTAATGCAAGGAAGGGAGGTGTACATGGATGGCTTGATTCCCAACTGAAAGCTGCAGATTTTCTTACCCTTCAGTGGAATTAGACCTGATTTCCACAAGTAAGTGAGAGACAGGTGCATGTGCATGTGTAAGACTACGTATATATGTTTCAGTCCATAAGCAGTATCAGTGAAAACACGTATCTTTGTAAACTTCTAGTCCATGTCATATAATGTAATGTGCAATTGGCATTGAGTTTGATAATGGAAACAGTGTTTTATACCATTATAATCCCAATTCCATAGTTGACCACATGGTCTTTTACCAAATCTTTCACAAGGAAGAGGTCTCTTTAATAAAACTGTCCCTTTTCCCTCCCTTTTGCTGTTGTTTTAATGTGCTGATGAGACAAACTGAGCAGTCAAAACACATGAACTTTAAATGACTTAAAAGTTGGTGTGTTTGAAAGTCAACTGCTTTATAAGTCATACCGGCAAAAGGTTTCCCAGTTAGTCCAGGGAAGTTTTGGGTTTGGGTTTTTTTTTTTTTTTGCTGTCATTTCTGTCCTGTTAATTTGAGCAGAAACTGTAATTAGATGTAAGTGGTCTTGTTCCCACAGAAATGAATGGCAGCATCTGGAGAGAGACAACCGTTCCAAATGCTTTTGGCTACCGGCTCTCTACAAGTTAGCAGTATGGAGCAAGGGCCTGAATCCAGACTTCTGTCGGCCTAATTTTATATCTGTGGAAGCACAACACTAAATCCAATATTCAAATACTGTGATGGGTGTAGGACAGAGTACATTCCAGACTTTTATGTTGTCTGCTCCTCTTGGGAGGCCAATCCTCGCTGCATCTCCGAGTGGGACTGGGCACGTTTCTCCGAATGACCAGGGCTAGGAAAAGGAGGGATGCTGGGGTAAAGGCTTTTTTTTCTTTTCCATTTCATTATCCAGTTTGACAGTATCTGGGCTCTGTTTCCCCAGACAGGAGCACGGCTGTGTTTGTAAACAGTAATTGAGTTAAAAGATGTTTTGTGTCAGAGCTGAGCTCATTTCTTTATTTCCTTTCTCTGCAGAAGGGTTGCTCCCATACAGAGGTGCTGCTGTTGCAAGTTTCTGCCTTGGAACACTGGCTCTCCACAAGGTCACTCAAGAGAATCAGGAGTTGAAGCTGATAGTGCTGTTTGGGAATAAATATTTCCATTTAGCCTTCCCACTTAATTGAAATAGAATTTCTTGTTATGTTCAGTAGTAACTTGCAATCTCTCAGAAGCATTTTAATCTCTGACCAACCACTATATGCAGCTAACCTTACCTTGTACTACATGGCATTGACACATAGACTCAGAATGATTTGGGTTGGAAGGGACCTTAAAGCTCATCCAGTTCCAACCCCCCTGCCAGCAGCAGGGACACCTTCCACTAGACCAGGTTGCTCAAAGCCTCATCCAACCTGGCCTTCAACACTTCCAGGGAGGAGCAGCCACAGCTTCTCTGGGCAACCTGGGCCAGTGTCTCACCACCCTCACAGTAAATAATTTCTTCCTAATATCTAATCTAAACCTCCCCTCTTCCAGTTTAAAGCCATTTTCCCTTGTTCTGTCACTCCCTGCCTTTGTAAAAAGTCCCTCCTCAGCTTTCTTGTAGGCCCTTCAGGTACTGGGAGGCCGCTATAAGATCTCCCTGGAGCCTTCTCTTCTCCAGGCTGAACAGCCCCAACTCTCTCAGCCTGTCCTCACAGCAGAGCTGCTCCAGCCCTTGGATCATCCTCGTGGCCTCCTCTGCACTTGTTCTAACTGGTCTGTGTCTCTCTTGTGTTGGGGGCTCCAGAACTGGACACAGCACTCCAGGTGGGGCCTTACAAGAGTGGACAGCAGTATCACCCACTTGATGCCATGTGTGACAGCTACATGTGCAGGACAAATGTAAAGGTCCTTCTAAGTGCCTTTTATTAAACTTTGCTACCACACAAAGCCAATTCTCTTGTTTTACCTTGCTAAGAGTGATGACAATGTAGTCTCCTTTCTACTTGCTGCTGTTCTCCAGGGCTGTGTCTAGTTTCTTTAAAATATGCAAAAGGAAGGTGAAAGAATTTAGACTGAAATTTTTGAGAGCTGTCTGACAGATTTACAGGAACAGTTCACATGAGACTAATGAGACTTGTGTATCTAAACCCTTTCAAAACTCTCAAATCTCTGACTTGTGCTATTATGGAGGCATCAATGATGGCCCAATAAATAAGGTGAATTGAGATTTACAGTTGAAGGGTTGTCTCAAACTTCCTGTTGTGTATAAAGGAAAAGACAGAGTTTCTTCTCCAAAGCCAGGGTGCTTACCCTGAGTGCAAAATGAAGGTCTGAGCTATTTACAAGTAAATCTGTTATTCAACAAGTAAATCTGTTATTCAGTGTGGGAATTAACTTAAATTATTCATCCTTTAAGAAATTTAGGAATGTCAGTTTCTTCTTTCCTTGATAATTTCAGTATTATGGTGGCAAAGTAACTTCAAACTTTTCATATGGGTAAGGTTCAGTGACATCTTTTCTCTGTACATTTGACATCATTGACTGTGTACATAAAATTATTATGCACCCACAAATAAGTATATTCTGTGAACAGTAATTCATATTGTTGGATTTAAAGAATAATCTTTCTATTGCAAAATATTTTTATTCCTGGCTTTACAGACACGAGCAAACTTTGTTTGCTGTTAAAAGTTGTCCTCTTTTCTTTCTGTCAAGGACACGCTGGTAGTTCTCTGTAAAAATTCATGAACCTCTGAATTTTTTGGAAATGCTCCACTTTATTTCTTTGACTTCTGGTGGTCCACTGGGATGAATACCTGTACCTTCCCAGAGATGCCTAGCTGGCCTTTCTTCAACCATACTTACCACATGCAATCCTATTCCTACAATTTGGATGTCATTATGCTCACTATATTTGGCTGTTCCTATATTTTCCATACTTTGCTATTAGACCTTCTATGGGCACACGGTCTGAACTCAATTCCTATCAATGCTGTATTTTGAAAGGAAGAAGTTTTTTGCTTAGTATACATCCAGATACAACCATCCATAGAAGAACAGGAAGCCCTGCTGTGTTCCACTTTGGTCTTTTTCTAACATTAGCCATGGCAGTCTGAAAATGCCTGACCTTGACTGACATTTGCAAAGCCTTCTTCATGGTCCATGAGAATCCATGATCACAAGCAGGAAGAAGAGAAGCTAATTTTATTGTTTTTCTTGGTTGTTAGGAGACTAACAGTGCTCTTAAATTATTCCCTTGCACAGGTGTTATTGGCACAGGGATGTAAGCTACCTGAATTATTACCTTTGGTTAGTGTGAGCTAGATAGGCTTATGCAAACTCTGACCTCTCTCTTGCCATTTTTTCAGGAGTCATTGTATTCTGGAGGAGGCTGATGGTGAAGAGCAGAAGACTTTCAGTAATGATAACGTAGACTGCAAGAACAGAGGGATGGTCTAGGTGACTCTTCATTATTGCTTCAATGAGATGGTGTGAATGTCTCTGTGAATGGGGTTTCTCTTCATTACTAAGGTAGCAGTTTAGTTGGTTGTGTTTCCAATAGCCTGGCTGGAAAGGTGGAAAACCAGGGTGAGGCACATTGGGGATCCCTTATCCTGCTGTGGAGAACAGGAGCTGCAGGAGCCCTGGCCATTCATGTTGTCAGAGCAGATGCACTGCCAGAGATGTGGGAATCCAGATGTTTCTGCTGTGGGGGAGCTTTGCTAGACTCCAGTGCAGCCTTGCACGAGGAAAGCAGAAGGTGGCCTGAAGCCCCCAGAAGGCCAGTTGTATCATGGCATCCCACCTGGTAGGCAGATGGGGAGAGGAGAAGTGTGGACTGCACTTAAACTGTCATCTCCAGGAGCCTCTGAGGCTTCACAAGGGAAGTGATCTGAAATAACTTCTGCACACAAACTTGCCTCTATTAAAGATTTTCCTAGGATAGTATGGGTAACATCTCTAGCAGCTGTTAGCGTTGTATGATGTATCACTTCATGTTCAGTCCTATGTCTAGACCAAATATGAATGACTTGAGATAAATACAGTTCCTGGTGATCACATCTATGGTGCTTTAAAACCTGCTCAGTTCAGGTTGTCTCTTAGTCCATTTGACTGTCCCATCATGTTGTAAATGTGACAAAGCAAGCGTAGGGGAGGCAGGAGAATGCCAGGAGGCAGAAATGCCTCCAGTCATTCTCAGCTGTGGACTGTACTCCATACAAAATCCTTTGCCTTGGTATGTAGTAGAGGGGGGTAGTAGCTAAGATGCTGCTGCTAACTGAATAGAAGAGACCTTATGGGTCATGGAGTTAGGTCAGCTACTGACCCATACAGTGATGAAATGCCATTCATAAACAGGTCAAGGTCCATTTTAATCCTAGCTGGATTTTGTTTTCTTGGGCGGAGAGGGAGAGCTGTCCTGCTAGTCCGTTTAGCCAGGCAGCTCCATACCCTCTCTGATCTTACACTTTGAAACCTGCCTCTAATTTCCAGTCTAAATGAGATCAAGGTTCTCTTATGTGCATTACTGTCCTTTAGCTTCAGTAGCTTCTCCCTCTAGGTATTAAATCTACAGATTTATTTACAGCAGATCTATCCCCTCCCAACCTTGTTTTGCTAAGGCTGAAGATTTATTTGTTTATGTGCTGTCTTGCCCCTTCAATCCCCGTGACAAAGAATGATCCCACTTCTCAAAGACTTACTGGATCTCTGAAGCTGCTTTAATGAGAAGTCACTTAGCTTTTCTCTCCACCAGCTCTTGCATTATTCTCTGAACAAAGCCACTTTGGTCTGTGGAAAGTCTAGAATCGGGCTCAATGTCAGAGTGACATCCAGTGGGAGAGCTGTAGAGCATCTCTATAGCACACCCACCTGGCAAAATCTCCGTTGTCATTGCTTTAAATTTATTTTATTCTTGCTCCACTGAGCAGGGCAAAAACTTGCCAAAGTCAACATGTGATGAATGAAATGGTTTTCGTTGTGAGACCTGTCAATACACTTCAGCTTCCTTACAATAAAAGGGTGACTTCTTTGACGTCTGGGACTTGCACCTGTCCTCCTTCTGAAAGCAATACATTCCCGATATGCTGAAATGCCACTCTTAGGAAATCAACAGAGTTAATCTATTGGGAATACTAAGGTCTTGGGGCCAGCTGTTCAGCTTTTCTTAGTATCATGGCTCCATTGATCTAAAGCTGCTCTGATGATACACACTGACTGCTCATACCAGATAAAAATCCCTTTTTTAGGTATTTTGTGCAAGGAGAATAGTGATTAAGGCTGATCTGGGAACAGAACAAAATGGATTATCATAATAAGTAATAACTGGGAAAGGGGAGGTCCCTGTAGTTTGGCCATTTCAGGTTTCACTTTAAGTGGGAAGGGGTGGAGGGAAGCAAGAGATGCTCTGGGTTTTTTCTGCCCATGTTAAGTAGGTGGTAGGCAAAATGAACCTTTATTTCCCATTTCCATGTGGTTCCCACATGATTTTTCTTTTTTTCTTTTTTTTTTTCTTTTTTTTTTTTCCTCCCATGAGCCACCAGCATCTGTGTCCAGGACTCCATTTCCTTCCCTTCCCCTTCTCACAAGCTTAGGGTTGTTTCACTCAATGGGTTCTAATGACTCCTGATGGTGGGCAAACATTGGTGGCTGCTTCAACCTCATGGCAAGCAGATGGACAAATGTCAGTTATTGACCTATTTATTGTGATGAGTTTTTATCATCTTCTTAATTCTCCAAAGATGATGCTTAGATGATCCTGGAGAACTTGTGGGATGCTGGGAGAACATTTGACCAGGAAGATTTTCCCCACCTCTTCTAAATGTCTTCCAGGCAAACGAGAGGAGAGTCTAATTCACTTGAAGAAGCACCAAGTGTTTAAGGTAATTTGAAATCCTTTATCTGTCAATATTCCTGACACCAATCAAACACAATAGAAAATAAATAAATAAATACAAATCCTGTAGCCATGGAAGCACACTTTAGATCAGATTTCTATTTGCATGCTTCATACATATACATAAAACATATTTCATGTACCAAGTTAAATAATGCACAATACTTAAACTATTCTTACTTTTTATCCTTTGGTTATTGTAATTACAAGTAATTTTGTGAAGGATTTTCTATTTTTAAGAAATCACACTTTTGTACTTGATCCAGCTAACAGGATTTTCTTACATTACTTCATAAAGAGACCATCTTTAAACTTCTAATGTTATTTCTTATTCATTAGTACATATGCCTGTAGGGTATGTTCATAAATGGGTTAAAGTTACAAAGTTATGCTTATAAAAGCTCATGGTAATTTGGAGTATCAGGAGGATTTATTAATTTTGAAATCTTAAAAGAGCAAAAGCTAAAATGAGATTGGATTAAGTATATTCTTGCATGCAGTTATTCTAAACACCCTTAAGGACCGCAGACTAACTTACAGAGGACATTATGCAAATATGAATATATCTCTAAGTGCCTCATAGGCTTGCTGATGTAATATTTTACATGGTTAGTTAAGTACATCAAGTAAAAGGTTTGACCTTGATATACTGTAAAAGGTACTTATCCCACAACACCCAATTGTTTTCAGTACCATTGTGAAATATATCACTCAAAACGTGCAAACAATTTTGTGCATAAATCTCATTAAATGTAGCTCCAGCAGCCAGACAGCTGTCCACAATACCCAGTTTCTTTAGCAGACCAAAGAACTGCTTTATAATTTATCTTTATCATAATGCTGTTTATATTTATCGACAGTACCAGGCTGTACTTGTGTAGTGAGGTGACAATTTCTTACGAGGACAAATAGTTTCTGGGCTTTATTGCTGGTACCTGTTCCCATTACACAGTTCAATTTTATTTATTTTTTTTTAAGGACATACAGAAGGTGGAAGACTACAATGCCCTAAAGTCAAAAAATGTTTTGGGGATGGAAAACAAGTTCCAGTTTTCATCTTGGCGTGGAATTTCTGCAAATTCCTGGATTTACTTTCCTCCTTGATTATGCAGCAATAAGCTTGACTATAGGGACTGAAATGTTACATTTTCCTGTATCTTCACTCTTTCTGCCCCCACTCTATTCCATATATATATGTGTGTGGGTGTATTTATTTTTTTTTTTCCATTGAGGTGGTAATGAAATAGAATAGAAAAGTGGATTGCTAAATATTGTCTGTTATCTTTTCTGTGTGTGTCTCTGAAGGGAAGATTGGCTGATGTGGCACCTGCAGATTACTTTAGGGTAAATCCTTGTTTTTCTGTTTAGCATTTTTGTGGTTATCACTAACTGAACTGGAGGGAGAGACTCTGTAGATGGATGGGGTAGGTGTGGATTCCTTATATTAATCAGATGGAAAAAACAGATATTCAGTCTTGCACACCAAGACATCAGCTCCCTTCTAAAGTTTGTATCATATCAAACAGTTCCTGTGGGGTTCAAGCAGTAAAGACTATAATCCCTCTCAAGTCCCTCCAAAATGACCAAAGCACTCAAAAAACATTTATGGCTGATTATGCTGGACTGTAAATATCCAATTGGGATCGCCTTTCTCATGTAGTGGTTTGACAGTGATCAAATAGCTGGGAGTATTTAAAGAAAAATAATAATTAAATAGTGCAGTTTCATTGGGGTGATGTTGATGGTGAGGGATATTGCACTCCCAGTAGTGTTTTTTCATCAATTCCATCTTGGGAAAGTGATGAATTAGCTGTGAAGTACAACTGAGAATATTTCATTAGCATTTGCCAGCTACCTGGGAAAACTTGACCTGCTGGATGTGGCACAGAATGAAATAATATCTCAGAAAAAACCCAGAAGAGTACAGCCTTGTATGAGCAAGGGCTATTTTTGTGAGTCTCTGCCATGTTGTGGTTTGGCTCAGTGGAAAAAGCCGATGGTTTCCATATCAGATGAACGACTTAATTCTTCTGTATATTAGGACATCACTTTCAAAACTGAGATTGTGTTTTGCGGTGAAACATTAGCTCCCAGATTCTTTTGGTTTGGGGCTTTCCTTTTTTGAGGGTTATGCCCCCTGAGAAGAGAAGTTTAGAGGCAAGATGAGGTTTGAGAAACTGTGTTCCTCTATGAGCCTTATTTGTAAGGAAGTCTATAATGGATGCATATCATCAAATGGATCTCTCTTTTTGGCCAGCATTTGAAATGAACCCATTTCCATGCCACAAAATGTTCCTGTGAGTGCATGTCAGTGTGTCCCCAGAATAAATGGAATAGAATAGCCATGTATAAATACTTTTCTCCTTGTCTCTCTCCCTTCTTCAGACCAATATTTTTGTGTTCACATGGGTAATTCTGGATGTCCATTTCTTCTGTTGACTGTATCTAACCAGAGTAAGACTGCTTAAACATAACGAAAGAAACTGTGTTTTGGGAAGGTTACAGATATCTTTTGCTTTCACTTGGAAAATAAAATCATCCTTTGTAGTAATTATACTAAATGCAGAAGTTACCACTGGGACCTGTGAGGACGTGGTGCCTCCGAACAGAAACTTCCATCTCTGCAGGAGTGAACGTTAATAAGGAAAGGGACTGAACTTTAATGAAGTCTGGTACTTGAAGTAATATGCCACACACATCGTAATTTAGGAGCTGCTCCACAGAAATCTGGTGTTTGGATAAGTGGTTGGGTGCCTCGTGAATTTACAAACACAATTAAACAGATTAGGTTAGATTGGCAACTTAACTCAACCTCACTGAAAATATTTGTTGGTTGCTTTTAGCACCTGTCTACAACTTTGGTCTCCGAAAAACCAGCCTGAATGTGTCTTAATTCTGCATCTTGTTTGAAACAATTTCTTAAGATGAGTTAATTAGGTAGGTTCTTAGCTATGCATTTTTATTTTAATCCCAGTGTACTGCTGTGTATGAGCACACTACATTTATCCATTTTATCTACTAACACCCCGTAAAAAACAACAAAAAACTCATTATTAATACACTCACAATGGACACAAATACACAAAACTTGTATAGAAGCACATGCAGTGCAGTACATATGCACATAGAGCAGCAAGTGGTATTCCTCCATCCAGGTCTGACTCATTTTAAATTCAGATAGGGGGAATAAAATATCCCTGGAAAGATAACTTATCACAGTACTGAAGATAGCTTTTCTTTTTTTTTTTACCCCCCCAGGGCTGAGTGTGCATGTACATGAGCTGTAAAAATCAAACTGAAGCAATATATATATATACATATATATAACATAAGGATAAGTACAGTGCAGTTCTTTAGGGTCCTACGGATCTGTACAAAGGGTTTCCATCGTCATTCACTTTTCTCACTTTCAAGATGATTGGATAGGAAAGATCTTTGTTTTGAACCACAGTAGAAAACTGCAGGCTGAAAGATTAAGATTCTCCTACCTGTGTCAGAGAGACGACTCAGCTTCATACACTGGGGCTTGGGTGGAAAGCCAAGAGCTGGGGTAGATTAACTCCAGACATACACAGCTGAGTGAGTGTATGTGCCTGTATTGCTCTCTACAACTCCATGAGAGGAGGTTGTAGTGAGGTGGGGGTCGATCTCTTTTTCCCAGGTAACAAGTGATACAACAAGAGAAAACAGCCTCAAGTTGTGCCAGGGGAGGTTTGGGTTGGATATTGGGAAAAGTTTCTTCACCAAAAGGGTTGTCAAGCATTGGAACAGGCTGCCCAGGGAAGTGGTGGAGTCACCATCCCTGGAGGTATTTAAAAGACATGTAGATACAGTGCTTAGGGACATGGTTTAGTGGTGGACTTGGCAGTGTTGTGTTTACATTTGGACTCAATGATCTTAAAGGTCTTTTCCAACCAAAATGATTCTATGTCAACCAGACATATACAACTGTGCTGGTCACCCTGTGGTTCTGCTGGGAAGCAAAGATGCTTTTAGGGTACAACTTGGTTGACCAGCTTTTGATAGCTACTTTAAGAAAAAGTGGATTGCACCCTACACTCCACTGATTTATCGACTAGATCTCCAGTGGCTTTAGAGAGAACCCAGAGTGATTAGCTTAGACAAGCTTATGTACATATAGGCAGATGAAACATATCTCTGGAATCTAATGCTGGCTCTACAACTAACTTATTTTGTAATCTTATAGTTCTTCCCATCCTCTGCTTATCCTTTAGGTTGTAAATTTGAATTAAGGCTCACCTCTGGCACTATATGGAATATAACACGACATGATGCTGACTCCAGCTGGGCTTTCTTGGCGTTACTGAAATACAAATAACATTTTATATTTTTTCAAGGAAGTGTAGCAAATATTTTGCATAAATTAGAAGAACATCAGATGTTTTCTGGAGGTGAATGTCTAATGTCTGGGACATGTATAAACTAAAAGTGCAAAAATGAAAGTAAAACAAGAACCACCTACCTTCCAAAAGACAACCACTTTTCAGGAGAGCCAAATCTACAGCCACTTTTATTCACCTGACCCTTCCACTCATAATATGTTGGTGATGCCTTGGTGATGTGACATTGTGTCTCTGCCTTCTCATCCTGTTGTTGGGATGCTCGTGTGTGCCAGCGGTATGGGAAGCTTATCCTTGCTGATACCAACATGCATCCTGTCATCAGAAGGTGAATGTATAGAGGAGCTGGCTGGCTCTCAGCCTTAGTGAAATTATCATGGTACTGTAAAAGAGTGCAGCTGCATTGACTTGCACCTCCTGAGACTCAGAGCTCCAGAATCTTTATGGAACAATTACTGGGAATACATTAATAGCAGCTGATTAGGCCTTGTGGAAGGAAAGGGTCTGTAACACTAATATATCAACACATGGCTGTGCTTCCAAGGAAATTGATGACAAATCTTTCTGACAAATGGGATTTGGGAGCAGGAGGTATCAGTGATGGTCACTGAAAATTGGGAAAAATACTTTTGGTCATATAGGGTTGTTTTTTTAAAAAAAAATCTCAGTATTCCAACAAGTAGAAAAATATCTCTTTAGGTGGAATTAAAGGTCTTTGAGCCCTAACCAACGTATCTCAACGTGGTTTGAAGGATTTTAATTCTTAACTCTTTGAATTAATTGTATTTAATAAAATTTATGTATATTTTGAAAATGGAAGATTGGTTTCAAACTGAGGGACCAAAATATTTAGTTTAGAAAGTATTTTTAATCAAAACACTTTGTGATAGTGCATTAATTTGCTGTGCGGTTTGGTTGACTGCAGTTTGTCTTTTGTGAAAGATGTGTTGTGCACAAACATCTTCTGGCTCTGCTCATTTCTTCTGTTTCCAAGGTCACTGTCAACCTCTGCAGATGTCCCCCATTTTCTATCTTTCTTGCCTGTTTTCCATTCTCAGATCCTCTATTGCCAACAAACCACAAAAAAAGTTAAAACTTTTGTCTCTTCAGGTTTGGTTGGGTGGGGGTTTTTTGTTGTGGGTTTTTGGGGTTGGGTTTTTTTTGTTTTGTTTTGGTTTTTTTAAACTTCCAGCTTTCTTTTATCTTTCATCTTTCATAAAAATGCAGCTAGTTCTGGGCAGGGTGTACATCTCTACCCAGATCCTTTCTCTAGCACATCTTTTGGACCACTCTTTCCATCACACCTATCTTCCAGCATATTTCCCTTTACATTCCTTGCCCAGACTTCTCTTCAAAAGCCCTTGCCACTCCTCCAATCCTCTATTTATGACCACAAGCCTTGCAACCTCCCCTTCCCTTAGGAAACCCAACTGTCCTTTGGTTTATCTCATGATTGGAGTCCTGGCTTACCATTTCCAAGACATACTTTCACTTGCTTGTATTGCAGCATTTTTATGGATCAGTGATTTCATAGGTTGAAGGCAAGTGTTGAGAGAAGTGCAATAAAGTGTGGCCCTGGGGATCACACCAATGGCTGCACTCCAACCTACTTGGACACAAGCTAGATCCAGCTTGGAAGCTGTATAGACAAATTAGCATCGGGCTGTGTCCAAGTTAATAAACCCTAATAAGCTAATATGGCTCTGTATCTTCTGGACCAAACCTGGCTTATGCTGTGTCAAGCTTGGATCCACCTATACCAGCTTCTATAAACATATAGTATAATTCATTTTTCTTGAATCTGCCTAAAAAATTCCTCATGTCTCCTGCCTACGCTATTGGGAGCTTTCCTAGTGAGTTCTGCTACAACACACAATCTGTTGTGTGCAGGAGTTCAGTGGTTGCCTCTTACTTGGATAGAGTAAAATAAAAATTGTGGTTGCTCAACAGCTCATCTCTGACGTTGGTGAGCACTGCAAACGCGCTTGTGGGCTGAAGCCCTGGGTGCAGGATGGCATTAGCTGGTCAAAAGTATTGGCAGGTGTAGGAGTGATGTGGAGGTGCAGCTGAAATTTAATTTCCTCTAGAATCGTTCTCCACAAGCTGTGCAAACTTTCTTTAGCTAAATAAATACACTTAAAGACAAAGATTTCCCATTTTCCTAGAAATACTCATGGTAACAACTGCCTGTGCTTTCACTCCTGGAGCCTTAACAAACAGCCTGCACATTTGCATTTTCTCTAATAGTCTCAGCAGTAAACTTCCTTCCAAAAAGAGGGGAAAAAAGGAAATCTTGTGTTCCCTGAATGCAGAAAGAAATTACACATTCTGTCTCTGTCTCTCGTACATACAGATACACAGTTTAGTACTTTACATCTTCAAAGCCCTGCTCAAATAGGGACTAAATTGTGTTTGTAAACTCTCGCTTTGGGAGACAAGTTCAAATGGGGCTTAAGTCCCAAATGAAATGTTGATGGTCTCAGTCAAGCTCCTAGTGGACATTTGCCACAAAAGCACAGCACTGTTTGCTTGTATTGATAACAATTAGTGTTATTACTCTGTGTTACAGCACAGCCCTGATCAAAGACATATTGTATGGTACTCTGGGTGTATGTAGAATAAAAGACTGGCCCTGCCTCAGAATGTGAACTGGAAAAAAAAACCCCAAACCAACCAAACAGGAGAAATAATCTGTTCTTCTTTTTATTTTGCAGAGGAAGAACCAGGGGCTGCAGTCCACAAACACATTTAAACTGATGCTTACTACTGTCCCAGTTTATTACCTATTTTGATAAATCCAAGGTAAAATGATGAAGTGGTGTGACCATGGTCACAAGGGAAGTCTATGTCAAAGCCACGAACAGAACCTAGCTCTCATAAGCCCATAGAAATTGTGTTAACTGGAAGGTTACCTTCCTCTCCAAATGGAGTTTAATGAATATAACACACTTCAATAGGTGTATTCATAAAAAGTTACCCATTATGGATGTAATGCATGAGTTTTTCTCTCTTGGAAATAGGTTACTCTTACTGGCCATTTCCTGGTCAGGTTTTGATGAGTTCCTTTCAGGCACAGTTCCCATTGAAATAGGTTTGCCTGAATGAGGACTTAAGGAACAACTGAATAAAGACCTCTATAATTGCTCTATAATGATTAAATGGTTCCCATGAGCAAGGCAGTTCAGAAAGACGTGCTTTCACTTAGCAACATTCGTGCTGCCAAAATGAAATAGCCACATCTACTGCAGGCAGAACTTAATTCATTATTGTTGCTGCTGTTATTGCGGCAGAGTCGAGTCTGGACAGGATCAGGCCAGGAGGGTGGTAGACCCTGTACAAGCACACTGTCCATGGCAGTCTCAATCCATGCAGTCTTGGGGTTCTTGGTCTGCTCCCCTCTGTGCTGATGATGGGCCCATTTAGAACAGTTTCTTTATTTTTGCCTTTTATTTTTGCCTTTGTTCTGCTTTTGAAATGGTATTTGGGTACGGATGTTAGCGGTGCAGTTTAAAGGCAATGCTTCTTCACAAGGATTGGGCTGGAGACAAGGTAGATATTTAAACTTTATTTTGATGTGAGATACAAACTGCTTCTACAGGAGTGACTGGTTCTTCAGTCCCCATGAGCTTATAAAAAATAAAAATACAAATATAGGTTTTTTTCCCCAATCTCTCAGGGTGTTTTTCCATTATTTTTTTTTTAATCTGTGTATTGTGGCTTAAAAGAAAAGACAAGAATTATATTGAACTCTTTGATGCTGAAAAGAGAGGTGGAGGATGGCCTAAGGGGTTGATCTAAAACCCATCTCAGAAAGTCTCACCATTTGGACCTTTGGATGCTATATCTGGTCCTAGGAGCACTGTGGGATAGGAGTAGAAGGCAGGAGATGGTGGGTGATGGACTCTTACAAAGCAGCAAGAGGAGGCCACATGAACTGAGCAATCTCCTTGGGATTTCCAAGAGCATCCTCTCATTGTGTGCACATCTTGGACTTCTGAGGCTGTTCATTGGAAGGCTGGAGGTTTCTCTAGATGGTTTTGAAATGCTCAGTCCCACTTTGAGCACACAGGCCACAAGTCAGTGTCACTCAGTGAATGCTTGCACCCCAGAGGTAGAAATGGCAATGCTTAAAGATGAATAATCCTTGGAGATTTCTCCTGAAACTGTGGCTGCCAAACAATGGAGTTAAATCTCTTCAAAATGAGGAGCTCATAAAAATAAGCTATGCATTGTCAGCTGTAAAGAGAGAAGGGAGTTTTGTTCCTCAGGGCCATATTCTAATCTCAGATGCAGAGTGTGCATTACCATATAGCTTAAAAAAGCAGATATTTCTAAGATGATATGTGGAGTTGTGTGCAAACCTCTCAAAGAAGCCAATATCCTTCAGGAGTTTTTCATGCATTCAAACATACCCAGCAATGACAAGGGCCCCTGACAGAGCATCTTTGGTTAAGGGGTAAAAGAGAGGATGGGAAAGCCAAAGAAAAGTGTAGGAAAAGAAGCAGAATATGCCAGAGTTAGAGCTGGAAGCTTGTGAGCAACCTTTCACTTCTGAGAGGGATGTGGTGGGTTGGTAGTGTGGTAGGTTGTCTCTCATACTAATACAATAAGAGATCACTGGAACATAGGTTAGAGAGTGTATTGAGTCTTACAGGAGTACTGAGATAGGAAGGGAAGTTAATACATTTTAAAAGGCTGTGGGTTTTGTTTGTTTATTTGTTTTTGGGTTGCTTTTTTGTTGTTGTTTTTGGTATTTTTAGCTTGCAACATGAGCAGATCATTTGGGCCATTCAAGCCAGAACTAGTTGGTGTCAACAACTAACTGGTGTCTGACCTCAGTCTAGCTGCTGGGAAGTAGCTGCCAACATCACCAAACCATCCTGACAGCAGGCACTGGTGAGTCACCACAGAAAGATGGGGCCAGAAGGAATCTCAGGAGATCATATAATCAATGAACAGGTGTCTCTTCTGTTCCTGTAGGCTGAATGTCAAAGTCTTCACACGTAAAGAGTCCCAACATGCATACCTCATGCCTTTGGGAGCCTGAGGGGTGAGGGTTTCAAGAGTTATGGGTGGCAATGACTCCCCATGGTGCTGTGCTGCAAGATTAGGCTGGACTAGGTAGGGCTGGGGTGCAGTGATGCTTGGCAGCATGGTCAGAAGTTTGTGCTTACTTTTCTGCAGAAACCACAGAGCAGGACTGCCAAGAAGCCCTTGTGCTGGCACAGGTTTGGCTGGCAGGCCTGGGATGCTGTCTTCTAGGGGAGCTGCACTCGAACTGGGTGAAAGCCAAGTGGCTGTCCCTGGAAGCTGGAACATCTACTGCCAACAGCTAGGCTTACAAGTTTATAAATGTCCAGCTTAACTGAAGATGCTTAGGATCACATGGTAGTGTTTCTTGTCTAGGCAAACATTTGCAAAACATTGCATGGAACTGAATACCCAACAGCACAGGTAAAGCTTAAACCAGGGTGTGGCACCCTCATTCCTGTGTGCCTGGGTGGTCAGATGTGGCTTTGTGCACCTGAGAGCTGCTTGCCTCAGTTTCACACTGCATCAAGGTTGATGTCTGAGATGGGAATGGCCCAGTGAATGATCTGCAAGTGAACACTTGATTTGAAAGTGTGCAGAGACCCCATGCAGCAGCAAAACTCTATCCCTGTGTTATGTTAACCCATGTCAATTTTCCATTGGATTTTGACAATCATCCTTGGGTGGAGCAGGAACCAAATGCAGATACAGCACAGGGGTGATGGTTCCAGTTTTGCACCTGAAAGGATGTTTGATTTCTTCAATAACCAAAGTGGGGAAAAGTCCTGCATTCCACACTGCATAGGAGCTGTGATAGTGCACTGTCATCCTCATGGCATGTTTAAGGGGTTGAGATTTTAGAGTATTTCCTTCTCATGTTTTCCTTATCCTCCATCAGTTCCCATGACCATGTCTTGGACCTCAGCCAGCTTCTTTGTCTTTCATCTAGGAGCTTTTCTTTTACAGGCATCGAGACAGCTGGGGGAGAGAAGACAATTCTGGCTGTGGTGAGGAAGTGTCACAGTTTGGCAGGCACCAAAATCAAATAACATCTCTGAGCTTCACTCCTGGAGTTCTCACACAACCTGGTAGTAAAAAGAAGACACAAGTTCGCCTTGTGCATCCTCGAAGAGACAGAACAGATGCTAGTTATGACCCTCTGGGATCTGTCTGAGAAGAAGAAGCAAAGCCAACTTCATGACTCTGTTTATCTCCGCCAGGCCTGTAAGATGAATTCAGTCATGCCAGTGTCAAAAATTGCTGTCGGGTCTAAGAGATGAATATGGATATTTGTTGTCTTCAGCGCTGAAAGCTCTGCCTGCCTCAGCAACATCGTTCCTGTTCCAGTAAATGATCCAATACAACATATCTGGTCTTTGGGAAGTGGATGCAGTTGCAGATTTGTCTCCTGACTCCACTCAATCTTCTTCCCTGCCTGCAAGGTTAAACTATCATAATCCTCAGTAAAATGGTTCACATGGTGGTGGCTTCTCAAACACTGGCTGAACTACTGTGTGGCTTGAGGAAACCTCTCAAATAATCTCTTAGAGAGATATTGACCACCACAGCCAGCACTGACCTTCTGCTGCGCTATTCTCCAGACCAAACTGGTGTTGTTTTGACCTTCAGATCCTTTCCCATCCTTTCTGAAGAAGTTTGGGGAAAATAAGGAAGAACACCAACTACAGACTAGATTTTGACAGGAGCTAGGGTTCTGTTCTTCACTAGGTATTCAAGCAGCTCTGCAAAGTCTTGACTGTGGTTTTCTATGGCTAAACGAAGCCATGACAATACATCTCCAACAGTTCTACTCTGCCAGGCCCTGGCCCAGCAGAGTACTTAGATGAACATAACTTGAAGCCCATGGAGTGCAATGCAATCACTCACATATTTAAGCTTGGGCACATCTGTAACACCTTGCTGGAGGTGAGCTGGTGCTCAGCACCAACACTCCAAGGAAAGGATTGCTCAGGAAGGGGCTCAAAAAACAGGAAAGTAATGACCAAAAAGTGACTTGTTCATTGCAGCCTTATTGGAAACACAAGGAGCACGTGTGAGGAGCAGGTACTAAATGACAGTGGCAGAACAATAAGCTATTTCAAGCACCTGAGAATGTATTTCAAGCAAAAGAGAGGAAAAAAAATTAAAGGAATGTGAAATTTCTGAAGCAGCACTTGACTGCATTTTTTTTTCTGCTACTGGTTGATGTATCACCTTTCTTACTGATTTTTTTTTCCTTTGCACTGAAAATATACATCATCTTCCAGTCCTTCTTCAGTGAAGGAAATCTAAAATGAAAACAAACCACACATTTGGCCAACCCTGCCTTAAAATTACACATCAAGAACATTTCCAGTGACAAATACTTTCAAGGCAAACAAACTGAAGAGAAATTAAAAAATCTCTGTGGGGCATAAATATGTAATTACACTCACACAGGGAGCATTTTATCAGGTAAACCATCCTACTTTGTTAATTGAAATGCTGCAGCACAAGGTTTTTTGACAAAGGGGCTGAATGTGCATGCATATTTCTCACTGCTGCTTTTCCATTTCTCTCTCTCCTTTCCCTGTGTGCTCCAGCGATGGGGTAGTGATCACTCCTGTTTTCTTTGTTCAAATATCCTCATTTCTACCACCTCCACTTAATTCTGGCAGGGAAAGTTTTCCTTTCACTGGAGGCACAGGTTTGTAGGGTTTTTTGTTGATTTGAAAAAGAACCCAAACCCCAGAAACCAAATCTTTTCTTAAATTAAATTCTCCAGAAACAATAAAACCTTAAGAATTAAGAAAGCAAGCAGAAAGAATAAAAAGAACTGCAGGAAGTAGGTGCAGCTTTGTTAATCTAATCCCACAACAACAATAATTTTACCAGGGTGAAGATGAGTTATGGGAGTTGATGGGAGCAAGGCTGATGTTTGGGACTGAAGAGATTTGAGGTCCAGCCTTTGTTATAGAAGCGTTTGTCAGTATTTAGTGGCCATGGGCAACACTCAGTGAAATATTTACAGCATGATCACTTCCAAGAAGCATGGCTGCTGGCAGGCTATTTAATTGTCTAAATGCAAGCTGCAATGCCAGCTGTGGTTCTGCTCACCCATCTGCGATGGCTCTACCATGCCAGTTCTCCTGCCCTGAGAAGGAAGCAGGGCACACCCTCCCCAGGAAGGAGGGGTACAGGGTAGTCCCATACATAGACCAACTGCTCATGCTTCCTCATCAGTGGTGACCAATTGTGATAGCAACTAGGCAGTGAGGAGACACAGTGCCCAGCCTTCCTCTAGAGCAGAATGGGATGCCAGGATGTCTTCTCCCTGCAGATGAATGGAGGATAATATGTTGTTCTTCTCTTTCATAGCCTATTGCCTAGTTCAGTCTTTCTCTTGTGTTTTCTCTCCCTCTAACATGCAGTATAGAAAGTGCTCCAGTTGACAGCTTTTAGCCATCATCATGTGAGGAAACTCAGAAAGATTTCACTGCTTTTCTTACTGAGTTTTCTATGTTCCATATTCCCTTTCTGCTTTGTGTCCATCTCTGCTTTTCTGCATGTATCCTTCTCTTTCACAGTCCCACAAGTATAACCAGTTCTTTTTCCAGGCTCTGCTCTTTGTTGTGAACAAAAGAAGATTGACCTGAGCAATAGAGGGACTGATGTTTCCAGAGAAGGATGGTTTCTCCATACCATGTACCTCTCCAGGTAAGTCATGTCAAAAGGTGTAAACCCCTGGAAATAATTCTAAAATGGCCAAAATACGTTTGAGTGATCTCTTAGTCTCTGCTTCCTTGGTTTGGCTTTACAATATGATAACCACAGTCTGTCCTTTCACAGGGGTGATGTGATCAAATAGCCAAGGAATGTGAATTATTTAGAAACTAAACCACTGTGGTTAAAGACTGGGAAGTTGCTGAGACTCAGAAGACATGGTCTCCCTTTCATGGTCTCCCTTCCCCATTATTTAAGTGAATCTGAGGCTAATATATGTCAGGAAAAGGGCTGAAGAGAGAGCCAAGAACTCTTTGACCAGACCTTTCCTTCTGTGTCTCTGATGGGTCATGACTGGGCTAAGAAACGAGTCAGCCCCACAAATCCTGTTCCCTGAATGGTTTTAACTGAAGAGTCAGTGAATGACACAGGTCCATTCTGTGATTCTTTGCAAAGGAAATCAGTTTCAAGTAAGGAAGATTTCAGCCAATTCACACACCAAATTGGAGTCAGGGATGCATCTGGAGCCTTTGTCTGAACCTCAAAGCTGGAAACACCCCTGGGTCACAGAGTTTATACATGGCACAGTGCAGTCCAACTAAGCTATATTGTTGGAAGTTGGAAGGGAATTGAGCTGAACTCTGCCTTTGAAACTCAAATATAATACTACAGGCTCTCAGAATCTGAGGATGCTGTTGTGTATGGACACAGAACAAAAAAATTATGCTTACCCCAACAAGGAGCTAAAAACCTCGGTATAGGAGGAGAGTGGAGGAGGGAATGTTGTAGATAGGTAGAAACAAGAAGGAGATGGCGTTGGCTGACATGGTTGACATCAGTTACATGAATCCAGCACTCTGACAGTTGTCAAACTGTATGGACTTACCAGAGCACAGAGGAGAGGTTTGGGAAGGATGGTGAGATATAGGATGCATGTGAAGAATGTCCTCACAGGCATGAGAGGCCGCTTGGAAGATAACACATGTGGAACTGTAACAAGGAGATGGTAAGGCAGGTCTATTGAGGCAATAGTAATTGTTGGTAGTGACAAAGGGGTGGTAGGTTGTGTTAGAAGGGGCTGGGAAAGGTCTTGCAGGTAAAGCAGTAGCTTGTTCCCAATAGCTAGAAAGTGCTGAGGAGCTCTGATGGTGGCTCCCTCAATGTCAGGATCATGCAGGTGAACTCTCTTCTGGCACTAGGTACTGGGATGGGGCAGCCTCTTCCTACGTGACATGCAGGAAGGTGACTGGGGAGATCTGGCAGCAGTAACCTGAGCTGTGAGAAGGACCAGGGCTTTGAACTCTCTAACCCCTCTCTGGAAGGAAACCCTGTCTGCTGGGCTGTGGTCTGAGTTTAGTCTCTGTCTTTGCCACAGAAACTGTTCTGCTCTGCATAATTATTTAAATTCTCCTTCAGATCTGGCAAATTAGTACCTTCAACATGCAGGCAAGGGTTTTCTCTGTGAATCTTGAATAATTTTACACAAGGATGATCAGCTTCAGTACAGAAAATGAGAGAAATATAGGGTGGCCTAACAGAACATGTTAACCACCAGCATGTCCTTTTCCTTTTATTTTTGACTGAGTAGAGCCTTCCTGTTTCCTTTCTAGAAGGATCCAGTGTGAGAATCCCACCAGTGTGTTGCAGGACCTGGGTAGGCAGGTGAGTCCCCAGCAGCTGTAACTGAGGTACTATGAAGACATTTTTTGGTGAAAATTGGAGCATCCAGAGAATTTAATTATCTTGAGAGTTAAGCACCAGCTTGGCAGGGCTTTTAATGGGGACATCCTAGTCCACTTGTGGTTCTAGATTTTGGTAGACCAAGTATTTTGACCTCTTTCATTAGACAAATGCTTCTGGTAATATGGTATATGCCATTGACTCTGCCAATGCCCTTGACTGGTTTGTGTCCCTCCTGAATCACATTCACAGGGATACTTGCCCATCTTTTTCTCTCCTTTTCTTTGTCTTTTGAGCTGTATGGTGCATGTTTGCTCAATAAACAATGTTTGAAGTCAGTCATCTCCAGGTATCTGTGTTGACTGAAACCACTGTACTGTGGCAGAGAGTGCAAACAGAGCAGCTTAGTAGATGCTGTTATGGTTCATGTGAAGCCCTCAAACACGGCTGATGAGGATTTGCTCAGTGACAGATCAGGGAATGCTTGAAGGAGTTTGACACTGCATGATTTTTCTATTTTATTACCATTATTTTCCTAAAATACAAGATTGGCTTACTTGGGTTTTTATAAAATGCAAATAAGTAATCTTGCATCAATTTGGTTGGAAAGCTGGTTATTCAGACATTCCACTCTCATTCTCCAGCTGGTATTTTCCCAGGAACATCCTTCCTGGAAATGTCAGTATCTTTTAGAACATCTGCAAAACAGAGCAGCCCTTCCAACAGCCACAGCACCCAGTGCTGAACTGTCAGGGATGGGAATGCAGGGGCAAAGGTTTATTGAAGAGTGATGATATGACACTCTGGTATTGTTTATCATTTAAAAACAAACTTGGAATCATGCTGAAAATTAGAACACTAATTTCAGCCTGTGGTCTTGCCATGACATTAGACAGGTTGGCCAGAAATGACCAAAGGTTTTGATTGAAACCTTTTTCCTTGCATTTTGATACAAATATTGTGCTCTAGCACTTCATGCTTGGGCTTTTTGTTATTTCTAAGGGGTGAATTTGTATCAGTTTCAGTGCCTGCCTTTTCTTCCTTATAATGTTAATTAATAAATCCAGGCTGGTTTTGCTGAGAGCTGTAACACTTACTTTTGTTGCATTCCATTAATCCAAACTGTGATGCTAACTAAAAGTCCACCTACCTGTGGTCCTTTAAAATCTCTCGGTGATTTTGTAAACCAAATGATGAGACCAGGAAAGTGTTTGCCAAACTCAGATTTAGTTTGTGGTACAGTTTTACCTGGATAAAATGATGGAGTATTAGTTGGACCATGTTATTTCCTGCTAAGATTGCCCTGTCCGTTCTGAATGAATACAGGAATGCCTCAGAAAACAGAAAATTAATTTCCCACCTCTTTTTGAAACACTGAAATTCCTTCTATAAGGCATCGTCTTGCCATTTCAATGCATTATTTTAGCTTTTTTCTTTTGTTTCATTTGCATTTGTGACCAAGGCAAGCCACTCAATTATCATAATTTTTACTGCTTTGAGAGTATGCTGTAGCTCAGAAGCAAATGATGGCAGCAAGAGACAGGAGGGTTACATGGTGAAACAGGCTGCAGAGCAGAATTCCTGTTAGGTGGGCTCCACAGAAAAGGTCATAGGATGGATAGTGGGTAGAAAGAGGGGGTTCTGACCAGGAGTCATGACTTACAAACATATGAGGAATAGCTACAGCTGTTGGCAAGCAAAAGGAAAAGGACATTTGTGTGAGCATCACACTGAATGGATAAAAACCCCATTTCTTCTGCTCCCCAGATTCAGTACAGATATTTCTTGAGTAGGGTTCTAGAGAGAGATGAGGAAATCTTCAATTTGCTGGCATGCATTGTTCAATGCTTGTTTTTAGCTGAACCATCACATGTACCTTTAAAATATTTTTCACAGCTTTTCCTGAGCCTGAATTGCTTGGGAGTAAAATGATTTTATGATTCTATGACTTCACCGATCATGACCCTCAACCACCCCATATAAACCCTGGCTGTCATCTGATGTTATCTAAATGTACCTGGAGTAGAACAGAATACCTGACATATGAATGAGTCTGGATGACATAGGAATGAGTCTGAAGGATGCTCAGGTGTTCAGGTCTGGTATATCTCAGTGTGGGCTGTGTCTTCAGGTTGGTTGGAAGAGCTGGACAAATCAGCAGCATGGTGTGTGCTCTGCACATCTCAAGAATGCTGTTATGCAGTGTTGATTTGCTTCCTCATATTGTGTATAAACTTCATTTCTGAACAATGCAGATAGTAGCTTTGAAGGCAAAACTGACCCCCATCCCCCCTCATAAACAAATCCAGCTCCACATTAAAACCCATGCATTTTCTGGGCCCTGCAGCATCTGTCAAAGAACTGCTTCAGCACCTTCGCGCTTGGGAGCTTAACTTAACTTCCACCCTGAAACTATTTGGCTTGTTCTGGTGTATTCTTGTGCTAATGCCAGTTTTCTGTCTAAGTAGGCTTCTTTGCTTTGTTGTGCTTACTTCCCTGCCATATTTCTACAGGGAAAGCTGAATGTTTTTGCATCTTCTCTCGGAAGACTGAAATTCCCATCTCCCTGACTCACTCTTCTCTATACTTGTTGACATGGAAGGATGTCTCTGGAATGAGGTACCCTGCTCTACCAGTGGAGAGGGTCAGTGACATGTCCCAACTCTGTTGGCTATATCTGGCCAGATACACCCTAGGACTGTACTTGGCTTTTCCACTGCTGCAGGATGCTGGGGTCCTGTGAGCACCCTGTTAATAGCATATCCCAGTTTTATGTGTCTGGTTTTTGTTAGCTAAAGGGCCTTTCTTAAAGTAGACTTAAACTAGTCCTACATCTGTGACTCCTGAGATCATCATCATGTTTCCATAGTATTTTCACTTCTAAATGCCTCTCAGCCTCATATCTTCAGCCAGCTGAATTTATATCTTGCCATATTTCTCTCTCCTTTAAAGAAATACCTCCCCATTTCTCTTTACACTCAGATAAGCATTTAATTGTTTCATTTCACTTGGACTCCTTTGCCTGAGCAAAACCTCAAGTCTCTCTGTGAAGCTCGTTAATATGATGTGTCAGTGAAGAGAAGTGTCCTTGCTTGGCCATTTCTACAAGGACTTGCCTGTCTGAGCTCTGCAATTATGTGATTTTAATTGGCTTTTAATTTGGGAAGATTATATAATATACTTAAATGAAAACCACAGAGGTGTTGTTAATACGTGGGTTAGAAATTGCAAACAAAATGATAAGTGACTGAATTGCCTCTGAGCTCATACAGGCAAATTCACATTTACTTTCCCGTGTACTTAATGTGAAATATACCAGAAAGTCCATAATTAGAAAATTATAAGGATTTAAAACCTATATTGCAAAAATACATTTCTGTGGCTCTGGAGGTTGCAAACATGCTTTCCATGTAGAGCTGTATGTTGCATTTATGCTGATTTAATCATTCATTAAACATTAGTAAGAGGCCAATTATGCTGTTCAAGAATAAGATGTTTTACGAGAAAATGACAAAAAGATACATGTAATCATTGAAATGCCAGTTTACAATCAGATAGGATGGGAAATAATCCCTTTAGCAAGCTTAAGCTTTTACATATTAATGGCAACATTGGGGAGAGTGGAAAGAGGGCTTTAACAGCCCTGCGGCCTTCCGGCCTTAATCACAGAGTGAGCGCTTATGATGCTCTGGACAAAAATTGAATGCACTTTTTTCTTCTGTGGTAGAGATACCATGAGACATGCTCTTTAATTGCCCCAGCTGTGGTTTAACAAGTGTGTGTCTACATATAGATATATAAACATAGACAAAATAGGGGTTAGAAATGTTATTCTGACTCTTCAGAGAGATGAGATGTTCTGGGGCTGGAAGAGAGTAAAGATTCATTGGGACATTTCCACACTTATATTTCTGAAGGCCTACATCAATCTCTTTGTGGAAAAGGGAGGAGGATGGAGGGAGGACATACTGGTAAAATCATACCTCGAAAATCATGGCTGCTGTAGAAGCAAGGAGGGACAGAAACTAATTTTTCCACCTCTATTCCAATACAAGACTTAGGTACACCATACAAAACTCCTGGGTTGTAGGTGCAAAATAAACAGAAGTACTTGTTTCTTCACACATGGTGTTGTGAAGTGGTGGAACTCCTTGCTGCAGGATCTGGTGGATGATCTAAGTTTGCATAAGTTCAAAAAGCAAGCAGAGAAATGGAAAGAAAGTTGTTTGGGAGCTATTAAGCACCATCTTCCACTTGCTCTGGGAGTTTCTCAGCTGCAAATTTTTGTACACTGAAAAAATGTCCTATGGAAGCATCAGTCTGGTTCATAAACCTGCCCTTAGCCGTTTGCATTCTGTGGCTATTGGAGGCAGGATGATGAGTCAAAGTGGACCTTTCAGATGAACCAGCATGGTTTTCATCTGAGTACGCATGTGTGCATGTATATCAGTAAAACATATTTTTTTTAAAAAAATCTCTTTTTGTGATCTTGCATAGACTCCAATGAGAAGCAAGGAAGGACAGAAACTCATTTTTCCACCTCTCTTCCAATACAAGACTTAAGTACATCATACAAAACTCTGGGGTCATAAGTGCAAAATAAACAGAAAGAAGTGTTTCTCTGCACATGCTGCTGTGAAGTGATGGAACTCCTTGCTGCAGGATCTGGTGGATGATTTAGCATTGTTTCTCTTGCATACACCAAGTAGCAGAGACCTAAATAAGATGACATTCAGCAAACCACGGACTGCATTGCTGAGAGAACTGAGTCTGCTTTGGTGTCTGTGAGATCAGAAAAGGCTACACAAGGCTGAAAAACTACAGAGGTAAGTTGGAAAAGAAGTAAGGCAGACAATTGTTAATTTTAATGTTCTCATGAACTCCCCTCCAAAGTGACTCACCTTTGAACCTCTCTGTGTACTTTATGGTCTGAAAAGGCTACAGTTCCCAGGTTTCCTCTGGGATCTGAGACCTCCTGTCTTTTTCTCTAAGCACATTTGGACTGAAGGCTGAGTAGGGTTGGGCAAAGAAAAAACCATCGTTTTCTGAGCAAACGTTCAATCCTTATGAAAAACCAAGGACAGGAAGCCCACAGGTATGGGGACTTGTTTGCAATGAAGAAAATGGATGTGGGACTAAGAGGTCCTGGTGCAAGAACAGAAAAAACAGGGAAGACCCAGGTGAGCAGAAGATGGGTTCCAGTTAAACTTCGGCAAAGCATCACTCCAGCTTCCCGGGGCCACGCCAAGCATTGATGTTCTCCGACTGCTTTCCCAACTCGTACATCTGGCTGCCCAAACACACAGCCCCCTTTTCCCAAATCCAGTTGGTCAGCTGTCCCCGTTGCCATGCCGGCCTCTGGGCAACAGACCCAAGCGATGCTGTTGAGAGGGAGAAAAATGTCTTCCAGCGATAATATTGAAGGGTTACAGCTGCCAAACACACTGTGTCTGTGGAAACACCTGTTGAGTAGCTGTTGCAGTGGGAAGAGCAAGATGAAGAAAGACAGCTGTAAAAGTGCCAGCAGCAGTAGGAAGCTCTACCAAGACTGCTTTGTGCCAGTTAGAGATGTGCCAAATTATTTGGCTGCATTTCAAATATCTGGGTGTCCACTCCATTTGCCAGCTCGCGCTCCCAGGGAATACTTCAGCATTAACACCGCTACTGCCACACTCCCGCTGCTCTTCCACTTTAATTTCAGCCTTTCCATTTCTGTATTTCTTTTATTTCTAGTTCCTTCTAGTGCAAAGGAAAGCTCAGTATTGCAGTACAGAGCCCAGAATAAGGGCTGGGATCTGCAGCTGGTAGGAAGACAAAGCATCACTCTAAAGGTTTTTGGCAATTGGCTTGTGAGATCTGCTGGGTTATTATTTTGTGTCTCTCTTGTTGTTGTTATTGTTTTTTCCAAAGAATAATAATTTTATCTTTTACAAACAGTTAGCTAACCTGCACGCTTCTCCTGCCTGTCCTGCAGAGCTCAGCTTTGGGATGTTTACAATGGGAACGGAGCTGAAATTTGAAAGTTTAGGTGGGTTAGATGGGTGGTAAGGTGGAAACACAAAGGCAGGATGCTCTAGGGAAATATTTGCAGATGCTTTGTACCTATTCTGAAGGGCTATGTGCCATCCATAGCACTGATGGTACCTGATGAGGAATGAGAGAGCTCACAGCTGGAAGGGGAATGTCTCTTTTCAAAGACAATCTTTCCTGAATTAAAAGCGCTCTCTGTACAAACAAGGAATGGAGAGAAGATGGAGTTGAAGAGTAATGAGAATCTTTCTTCTAAAGTGCCCAAAGGGTGTAGGTTCATGTCCTGGACTGTACCCTCCCAGTTCTTCCTAACTTTCCTTTAAGCCTGTCTGCATCACCACAGCCCTGTAAAAAGGCCACAGAGTAAACCCATCACTTGTCCACAGTAAGACCTAAAGGTATGCCCAAAGTTAAGCTTGTCTTTTTGAGAGTTTTGAAAGCTAAAATGAACAACTAAATCTCAAAGAATGAAATTGTTGATCAAATTATTCCTGTAACTCTCCCAACTTCTCACCTTGCCCCAGTGGATACCAGACAAGCCATGAGACACCTGAATTGCAGTGTACTGCTGTGCCTGTACTGCTGCAGCAGTTTCATTGCTTTGCTGTTTGACATAGTCATCTGTTGTCATGGGGTTTTTTTAAATTCCAAAATCCTAAGAATGATCAAAAACTCCCCTGGACCACAGGGCTAATACTTTTCTCAGGGAGCTTTTTATTCTTCCCAAGAAGGTTTTTCTGTTAAGTGTTTGTTGGGAAAAATCATATTTTTCTGTCTATTTATGCATATTTCTGAAATATCCTTATCCATGACAGTTGATTAGCCCTAGAGGTGGTATTTCTCTGTGAGCTATCATTGCTTTGCTGGTTGCAGACAGAGATGGAAAGGTCTGAGCTCTCAACAAAGAGAATCATAGTATCCTACCCATTTTGTGTGTCTTCCCTCACCATGTAGTAAGCCTTCCAAGGCAAAGTTTCCCTCCTGTCATTTATTTTTTTCTCACAAAATGGGATCCTGTTTGAGCTGGGGTCTCTGGGCCTGGCTGTAATGCACATAGCAATAGTTAAACCAAAACTCTTTCACACACCTTCTGTCACAACAGGACCCTTCTTGAGAAAAAAGCTCATTTATTAAAAAAAACACAAATCTGTGCTTTTTGAATGAGAGAGAGAAAATATTACACTGTACAAATTGACAGAACACCAACTATATCCAGGAGAATTTATTTTTCCCTTTTGAGCTAACTTTCCAAACACCCTTTTCTTTTCCCAAGCACCAGTCAACCTGGTCCTCTCATGGATTGTTTAGGCCAAGATTAGTATCCATATGCCTGACTTATTCTGATTTTACGTGCAGGTGCAGGTCAAAGAACCAGTGGTTGTACTTCAATAGGGCTTGCAAGACTTCTTGGTTAATCTTTGCTCCAAGATAATGGGATAGTTTTACAGAAATTCCTGCCACCCTATTCCTGCCTCTGTGCTCACTGGGGAGGGAAGGACAGAGTTATTTTTCTCTGAGCTTTCAAATGTCCAGTGGAACAAGAAAGCTACAGCCTATTGAAAACTCTCTGATTGGATCTCATAAATAATGAGAAAAGTCTCTGACTATTGCCTTGGCCATGTCAAACTTCTCTTCAGACAACCAGAAAATTCATCTTTCCTATTAATCTTCCTGCCTTTGATGCTAGATTTATGGGTTATGGTCTGTTCATCCTGAGAAAATGTTATCTGAGTCAATATTTAGACAGAATAAGCCTTAATCACAACATAGTTATGCTTCATTAAAGAGGTTTTCCATTTGCTTCATTTAGAAAATAATGCAGAATGTACCAGAAGCAAACAAATTGGGTAGATTTCCAATTCATGAAACCCTTTCTTTCTTACATAGAAATAAAGGGCTAATTACTTGTTCAGAAGCCTTTCTTTTCTTCCTTCAGAAGAGGAATAGGGATAAATTTCCTTGACCTCACTAGTGTAGATATGCTTGTTGGGTGGTGCCCAACTCCTCCCATTGCTGTTGATTAGACCCAGCATGACACAAATTGTTGTCCTCTTAATCTTTCCTTTAGATAGCACTCAAAAATGGTGTTCATCTATGATCTTTCCCTGGTCACAAAGACCATTCTGAAAAACCTATTTTTAGGAGTAGTCCCAACCTTGGTGTACTCCCAGGTCTCCCAGGAGTGTATGTCAGACTGTCTGTAGATCCCATTTCACCTTTAGATAGAAAACATCCAAGGAAGAAACTACTTCCTGACACCTCCCATGTTGCCAGGGCTCATACTCCATCTTTGGCCCCATGATACAAACACAGAAATAGATGGAGGGGCTGAGATTAGTCAAAGTAGCTGCTCCTTTCACAGCTGGGCAAATGGGGAAGGACAGATCTCAGGAGCATGAACATGTAGAGTAGAGTGTAGGCATGGCAAATATGGCCTCAAAGCCCCTCTACGCAGCTGTGGGGCCCTATTACCACGGTAACTGACCATTCAGCTGTTCTTAATTCATTTCTTTATCCTCACAACATCCTGGTAAGGTGAAAAAGTGCTTTGGTCTCTGTGCTGTGCAGAAGAACCTGTGTGCAGTGGCTTACCCAAGGGCACGCAAGCAGGTTGTGGCAGAACGATGTTGCCTTGTCTCCCACAGCCTGGGGCAGCACAGAAATTATGGCATTTTCCTTCTTTCTTGCACTAAGAAAATAGGTTGCAGCTCCTTCTTCATTTGCTATTACCCTCCACCCATGGGTGCAGGCCAGACTAACTGGGGGAGGTTGCAGGGAAGCCAGCAGTGGAGGGAGGCCAAGCAGTGTGTCAGAGTCCATCCCCTTCTCCAGGGCATGGAAGAGCAGATGATTTTGCCTGCAGTGCTCATAAAAAAAAATTGATTTCTTTCATCTCTTCCCTGAGCAAAGGCCAGTGCTGAGCCTAGCAGATCATTCAATAACATCCCACAAAAATATTAAACTTCTATATGGGAACCAAATTAAAATTGTATTTCATGATGTGAACAAAGGTGCCCAAGTTGATTTCGTCTCTCTCTCCCTCTTTTTTACAAATTTAATATCACACAGAAGAGAGAAATGAAATCTGTATTTAAATGGCTGTGGAACGTTGTGCATTTAAAGTGCACAGCAAGTCACTCCCTAAAGCACTCCATATGATATGTAAATCTTTTGATCTTTCACAAAATGCATGAGTTCCATAAAGAATAATGAGTACTAGTTTGGGAAGTACAATATTGACTGTCACCGTAGTGCACTTAGCCACAATTATTATTTGCATGGCTTTTGCAACATAACTGGAGGGGAGAGTCCTGTGAATATTTTTAATGCATTCTAATAGCTACTAAAAGAGATTTTATTTTATAATGGATGCATTCTTTCTTTTGGATCCACAAGCATTTTTTTTTCAATTTATTCATTACATTTTTTACTCTATATAAAAAAGCATCTATGGGGAAAAGCAGAAGAGCATACATGTCCTGAGAAAAGAAACAACTGACATCCTGCCCTGCCATTAGCTGCTATAAAGCAGAGAAATCGACAATAACATTTATTTATTCTTTAAACCAAGTAGTAAAGTTCAACTTGATAAATGATCTTAGTTATGATCTGCCTGAGGTTGCTGGAAGCGATAGTCTCCCTTTGAGGTGTTTCTGAGAACTGACTCCATACTCTGCAAGGTGTAAATGCACAGGGATCCCACAGGATCAGTTTGTCAGTGACCACTGAGGTCAGTGGAGCCTTTGGCACCATTCCAACATGTTGCCTCTGACTTTCAGCATGAAAAAAGGTTTGAATGAACTGATCTGGTGGCTGTTGGGGCTTATTTCCAATACTGGTGATGGAAGTGGAGAATCTGAGTCACGGCAGTCTGCATGCTGAACCTTCCTCATCTTTCTCCTCAGCTCTTTGGGCATCAGCCTGGACCCCTCCTGGAACTGAGGAGCTGAACCCTATCTTGCAGAAGAAGAGATTTCTCCCATCTTTCTCATGAAGACCAGCATCCATTAATGAGGCCACAGCTTGACTGCCGTGTTCAGTTTTGGGACCCTCACTCCAAGAAGGACCTGGAGGTGCTGGAGCGTGTCCAGAGAAGGGCAAAGGAGCTGGAGAAGGGTCTGGAGCACAAGTGTGCTGAGTTCCCGGCTGAGGGAACTGGGGGAGTTGAGCCTGGAGAAAAGGAGGCTGAGGGGAGACCTTCTGGCTCTGTCCAAGTCCCTGCAAGGAGGGTGCAGAGAGGTGGGGGTCAGTCTCTTCTCCCAGGTGACAAGTGACAAGACAAGAGGAAATGGCCTCAAGTTGCAGCAGGAGAGGTTTATATTGGCTATTAGGAAAGATTTCTTCACCAAAAGGGTTGTCAGATATTGGAACAGGCTGCCCAGGGCAGTGGTGGAGTCACCATCCCTGGAGGTATTTAAAAGTCATGTAGATGTGGTGCTCTGGAACATGATTTAGTGGTGGACTTGTCAGTGTTAGGTTTTTGGTTGGACTCAATGATCTTAAAGGTCTTTTCCAACCTAAATGATCCAATGATCCTATTTGTTCACCCAGGAGATGAGAAGACTGCAAGCTGATGGTGGAGGAAAATGAGGTAGGAATAAGGGCTATACAAATATCACATCAAATAAAATAATATTAAAGAATTAGCTTATTATATCTCCATTTTCTGGTTCCCTTCCTGAAGCTCTCAATATCTCTCTGAAGGTCCATTGCAAGTAGCTCGATGCATTTTTTACTTCCATTACAACAAAGCTCAGAAGCTATTGAGCAAGGTTAGAGTTGGTTGAGCTGGCAGGGAGATGGTCAACACTCCCAGGAATACAAACCACAGCAAATGGGCATGGATGGCTCTGTTGTTCTTGGGTTGAATAAGAAAAGGCAGGTTATTGAAGATAATTTATTGTAATGTGTAAATGACCAAGTGGTCCAAAGAGTGAAGTCAAGTGCTGTTTTACCACTGACTTCTCAGGGAGCAGTATGCCCTTATGTGTGATAGGTCATGTGTATGATCAGGCACTGACTGCCTGACACCTCTTTGGTTCACAGATCACTCAGTCAGCAGGAGAGATTTACAGCTGAAGAAACAACTCACACACCAAAATCAAACCTGAAGATCAGTCTGCGTCCCTGGTGACCACTTGGTTCAGAGAACAGACCTTTCCTTGTATCAGGCAACAACAGTTCTTAATAGTTTGCACTGATCTGGTCTCAAGGCCCAGTCTACAAAGAGAAAGTAACGTTTTGTCTTTTTCAGCCTCAGTTTCTCTGATTGTAAAATAGACATAATGCCATTTTCTTTCTTTATAAATGCACTTTGAGGGCCAGGGAAGAAAACATGGTCATTAATGATATAGCTGAACAGTGATAGAGCACTGCAAGAGAAAATTGGTCCTCTGATTTGAAACAGGTTCAGGAGGCCAAGGTGGTAGGAAACACTTTCTGAGCTCACTGCAGAATCAAGCCCATTTTCATCCAAAACAGGATTTGTAAAAGTTTTTTCAACCTGTTCCAGTTTTATCCTGATCTAGAAAGATTGTAGGACTTGAAAAGCTAGTCCTGTCCGTGGCAAGGACACATCAAAATCCCTTCGTTTGTTTGACTACTTGGTCTGCTAGTTTTGTCTGGGATAGAGTTAATTTTCTTTGTGGTAGCTGGTATGAGGCTTTATTTTGCATTTGTGCTAAAAACAGTGTTGATAATACAGGGATGTTTTTGTTGTTGCTGAGCAGTGCAAGAGTCAAGGCCTTTTCTGCTTCTCACCCCACCCCACCAGCAAGTAGGTTAGAGGTGCCAAAGAATTTGGGGAGGGACACATCTGGGACAGCTGACCCCAACTGACCAAAGGGATGTCCCACACCATATGACATCATGCTCAGCATATAAAACTGGGGGAAGAAGAAAGAAGCAGGGGATATTTGGAGTGATGGTGTTTGTCTTCCCGTTACCCATGATGGAGCCCTGCTTTCCTGGAGATAGGTGAACACCTGCTTGCTGGTGGGAAGTGATAAATTCGTTCCTTGCTCTGCTTTGTTTGCACAGGCAGCTTTTGCTCTACCTATTAAACTGTCTTTATCTCAGCCCACGAGTTTTCTCACTTTCACCCTTCTGATTCTCTGCCCCATCCCAGCAGGGGAAGTGAGCAAGGGGTTGTGTGATGTTTAGTTCCCAGCTGAGGTTAAACCATGACACTGTTTAAACTCTGACACATTGCTGAAGGACACTGTTTCCATTTTTTCATTGCTCTTATCCTTGAAGATTTGACTCCTGCTCAGTGTTGATCATTCAATTGGTCTTTAAAGGACTAATGAGACTACTGCAGAGGATGATTTAGATCTTGTAAACTGAGCTAATTCTTTCTGGTTTATTTCCTGGTGCTGAATTGCTCTACCTTTCTGGTACAATATTTAGTTTCCCATCTTAGAAACATTGCTTCATACACAAGCCTGTCTTTAATGAGAAAAAGACAAATGAGTTTGGGTTGAATTGCCATATTCTTAACTGTAGAAAAAGAACCATTGATTTTAAGGCTTTCTTTTTTATCCCTGGACCATCGGGATTATTTCAATAAAAGGATTCCTCTGTGAAAACATTTGTTGGAAATAAGCTGCACCAGTTTCCCAAAATCTACTGAACTTGTTTACCTGGTAAGACTTGTAGTAATTTTCCATAACATATTGCCATTTATTATGCTCTGGAAAGGCACTATAGTGATTTCAAGAGGAGAAAACCAAGAAAGATTATTCATTTCACATCCTCATGCAATTCTTTTGTAGGTGGCTTTCAACAAAGGGTGATATTGGATTACATTCATTTTGGTTCTTAATAAACTAGTAAATCTCCCATTGTTCTATGTTGTCCAATTATAAAAGCAATGAATATGAGACTAAGCACTTCAAGATAACCATAGCTTTAAAGATAGACAAAAAGCTTTATAGATTAGGATCAGAATAAAACTGCCATTTTTGTAGTGTTTTGATGAATAATATTTTGTGAATTAAAGCGTTCTCTCTTAGGAATGTCAATAAATTACTCTTTAAGTAGGAACCACTGCAAATCTCAGGAAGAGTTTCCGGATATCTAGGGTACTGAAAAGGGAAGGAAGTAAATCCTTCCTAGAAGTCATTTCCTCGCTGTCTGAAGAGGTGGTTATGAAGGGTATTTCCTGAGGTCTCTTTGCCTGTAGGAGTCATCTGTTGGGATTTTCTTGAACTAGTTCTGATGACTTCCCATTTAGGATGTGGTGCCTTTTCAAACGTACTTCTTAGCTACATTGTGTTTCAAGAATTGAATCTCCAGTACTTTGTGAAGGCTTAATTGGCAATAAAAATTAGCATTTTTGAAGTCAGGATTTGCTTATTTTTCTTTGTCCAAAGCAAGGATTTCCAAAGTCATCCAAGAACAGCTTCTGAGAGGTCTCTGGAGGCAATGAAGAAGAACAACTGGTTTAAATACACTGGGCAGGGGCTGGACCACTGTAGCAAAATTTTAAGCATCGAAAGTTGTGAAAAAAAAAAGAGTTGCAAACCAGAGCTGTAAATGCCACAAACCAGAGTGCTCTGTGGCCTTGTGAACTGGGATTGTTGCCTTACTCAACTCAGTAAGAATTCAAGAGACATTTACAAAAACATCTATTAATTTATTAATTACCAACAGATTCTTCATCAGCAAATCCTGAATGGACAGTCGAGCTCTCCAGCCCCTTAATCCTCACAATCCTACCTTGTATGCAACTTTGCAAAATTGTGATGAGGAATGGCTTAGTACTGTAAACGTGTCTGTTGACAGAGGAGAAGCAATGACATACACCCTTCTCCAGTGGTGACACAGGATAAATGTCCCATCCAGTTGTTCATCCTAATTTTACGTTAAAGCGCAATATAAAGGGAACATGAGCCACAGTGTCAGTTTGGTAGAGAGGAAAACACATAAAAAAGAGATGTAGAAAGATGCTTGTGGAGAGATATGGGATATTTCTAGATATCTGAGTCCAAGACTTAAACTTTTGTCTTGTCTACATGAAGGTCCAGCACCCATTTCTTCCCTTGGCTTGGGCTAGGATGAATTTTTGCATCAGGAAACTGTTACAGCCCCAGAGAAAGCCTAAATCCTTTCTTCAAATGCAGCCTGTGAGGGACACTATGGTTGGCAGATCTGGCAGCAGCATTAATGGCATAGCCCAAAGGAGAAACAAAGGGTAGAAAAGAAGATGTTTCCTTGCAGTCAATCCTCTCCTTACATCTTAACCCTCTCACTACTTCCCAGGATTTCAAGCATCTTTGTCTCTTCCCAGATGGCTCTTCCATTCGAGAGTGAGCTGCTGAGTAAAAATAATTCTTTCACTTGGGATTGTCAGTCACATCATGGGATCATGCCTGGAACTGCAATCACACTTTTTGATCAGTTCTGCTGAAACAACCTGTTGTCTTTTATAATAACGTTTCCGTTGGGAATATTCAGATGCTGAGGCTAAAAAGAACCATTTCATAGCATACAGAAAACTACACACGCAGTGAGTTTGCATTTTTATCTTTTTGATTTTCCAGTGGGTGTATTTGCCTGAGTTTTTTTTTCAGACCACATCCATCTGCTTCATAGTTCTTACAAAAGCTAGTTTACATGCAATAATTGCCATTAAAAATGTGGAAAGAAAGCTCGTTGCACAAATGCATTGTTTTGCTCTTTTTAAAAGCCCACAGAAGATATAAAACTACATGAAACTGACTGATGGATGGGTTTATTTAATTATTACTTTCAGAAATACGTTCTCTATCTTGCCCATAGCAGGTGCAGGCTGTGACGTGGCATTTGCTCTGGTAATTATGCAGTTTTTTGTAAATAGCAGAACAAGTCAGGATGAAAGATAGCACTGCCCTCAGGTTGTGGGAAATTATTCAGCTTTCTCTTTACCAAATTTCAAATGATATGTTTAAATATAAGGTCACTTTGATTCCTGTTGCACCTCTCACCCCCCACCCCCTCCCCACTCTTACTCCTGTGAAACTGGGAGACAGAGAGGGTGGGACTGGAGGATGAATATGTGGAAGGGGCAGTTTGTGATGGATGTTGTTATTGCAGTGAGTTACTGCAGGAACTGAGTGAATGATAGAGCTGATTTGGGTACCCTGCACTGCAGTATAGCGTGAAAGGACACTGGGATGTAAGAATTAAAGTGGTCTTTTGATAAGGTTAGTGCTTTTCCAAGTGAAACATTGCAGCTAACCTTCCAGCCATATGCCAACAGCCTGTCTTGCTCAGGTCTCCTCCAACATCATCCATCCTGCACTTCATCCTGCTCTTCCTCTGAGGATATAGACCTATTGGAGCTAGTCCAGAGGAGGCCACGAGGATGATCCAAGGGCTGGAGCACCTCTCCTATGAGGACAGGCTGAGAGAGTTGGGGCTGTTTAGCCTGGAGAAGAGAAGGCTTCGGGGAGATCTTATAGCTGCCTAACAGTGCCTGAAGGGGCTACAAGAAACCTGGGGAGGGACTTTTGACAAGGGCAGGGAGTAACAGAACAAGGGGAAATGACCTTAAACTGGAAGAGAGGAGATTTAGATATTAGGAAGAAATTCTTCACTGTGAGGGTGGTGAGACACTGGAACAAGTTGTCCAGAGAAGCTGTGACTGCTCCGCCCTGCAAGTGTTCAAGGCTAGGTTGGATGTGGCTTTGGGCAACCTGGTCTAGTGGAAGGTGTCCCTGCTGATGGCAGGGGGGATTGGAACTGAATGAGCTTTCAGGTCCCTTCCAGCCCAAACCATTCTATGATTCTGTGTTTGAAGGAGTCTGTACTCAAGAGTTCAGGCCATTCTCCAGCATCATCATCCCATGTTTCTTTCCCTAAGCAAGGGATAAATAGCAGGTGCTGTTTAGATGGAGGGCTATACTCAAATTCTTCTCTAAGAGGAAGACAGCCAACAAGGAATGCCAAGCCAAACATCCCCCAGTCACCAGGAGATCCTTCCACAGACAAATGGGATCTCTAAAGAGCCTTTGTTGTCCTCTTCCTGAAACTGTTCCCTGAACATCTCCTGCCCTTGGGGTCCAAGAACACAGTGTGTGGCTCGTGGCTGTCAGCTACATCCAGATTTGGAGCTGGGGCTCCAAAGGAGTAGCTGCCCCATTTCACATTGATCTAAGATAACAGGAGATCAACAGCTAAAGCCCATTCCTGTAACCTGCTCAGAGCAGATCCACAAAGACCTCTTTTACAGTTCTGTTGAGCTTGCATGCCTTCCAATGGCTTGAGCAATATGAAGATGTATCAAAACCTCTAGGCAGTACTTCCAGACTTGGGTGCCTAGAAATTTCCATCAGGGCCAACATTTTCAATGCCAGCTAACAATCTCATGGACTTCTTTTGACTACTCAGTTTGGTCCCTTGGGACTGGCTTAGCTGGATTACCCAGGACCACTAGCGATGCTGGGCAGATCCTAGGTCCCATACCACATCTGGGAGATTTGTTATCTCAACATCTCCCTTCTCAGCTCACACTGCTGCAAGCTGCCTGATGTTTTATCAGATGTACTGATGTACTTGCACTTCACATTGAAATCAATAGGAATTGATGGTGCTTGACACCTATTGAAGACACAGTCTTGCTTACCTATGGCAGTGTGTAAATAACAGGTTCTGAAATAGGTACCCTTTGGAAATGTTAGCTTCTCTGCTTTCTATCAAGTGTGCCATGAAATGAGAAGAAACCCAACAATGAAAATGTGTGTTCAGTTTATATAAGAACTTAGCTGGACAATATAATGTTTCAATGGAAGGTACAGAGTACGTATATGAATGGAAATCAGTTGATTGTTACCATGTGTCTATCAAAATGAAAATAAGGTCATTCACAAATCTTAACATTTTATGGAGGAGAGGAATATTTTTTTTTAATTAGGATTAAAAATATTATCTACTTAAAATGTGCCCATGCATATAGTTCTGGCATAGCCTATGGCAACACCTATAATTTTAAAATAAAACTGTTTTTTTCTGAGAAAGAAGTAATTTTGAGTGATAACTAATTTAGATAGTGCTAATTATATTGGTTGGAACTTGCAAGGGAGTCAATGGATAAAAAGTTGATTAAAGCAAAGTTATAAAACAACAATAAAAAGCTCTAACTCTGCTCTAAGATGTTCTGAATATTTTAATGTTTGTTCCTGCCAGCTCTCTTAGCTGGGCTGGAAAGTGACTGTTTCCATACACCTGTTTGAAATTAAATGAGAGGAAAAAGTGAGACCTTTTTGGTCAGTTTAAGAACAGTGGGTGTGTTTGACACCCTGAAATACTGCTTAAAGTGATGTAATAAGTTACATAGCAATGTAATAATTACATAGCAATGTAATTTATCTGACCCTTTGGCTGTCTGTGTTTTGAACCAATGGTCAGTGTTACTGTGGCTGAGACAAGCAAGGAGGACTAGCTGATAGGATTTGTGACCATTTGTCTCTTGCAGCAATGCAATACATTGCCTGGAGTTGTTCATTATAGGTTCTTCCAAGTACATTAGATGTCTTACAATGTGATGTAAATACAGCTGGACCCTACATTATGTAATTTCTTCTGGAAGGGCTTTCCTAGCTTGGATCCCATAGACCAAGAATGGCTCATGTCTACTTCCAGCTGGTTTAATCTGTGGTTTCACATCTGCAGTGAACCCTGCAGCCTTGCTGGTTCATAGGTGGACATGTAGTATCTAATGTAGAAATGGACAGATCCATTCATGGATTTGTGGCCATGAAAATCACGGGCTTGACAGTGTTGTCCGTGGTGGAGGCAGTGGGTGCTCCTCTGCTCAGGCTAAAATTCTGCCTTTCTCTATCTTCCAAGTGCTTCTACTGGAAAAGTGAGTTTGACTGACCCTAGCAGAGAGTGACCAAAGCACAGACCTCTTTGAGAGGATGGGGTGATGAAGATGAAGAACAAGGTGTAGTTATTGAATATTACTATTAGTTATTGAATATTACTATTGAATACTCCATCTGTTCATCAACTCACTCTGCTTCTCAGGCCATGTATTCCCTACCTTCCTGGCTGAATAATTTACACAAAAAGATAGTGAGGTTAGAAAGTTTTCCTGAGATATCAGGATGATCTGACTGAGCTAAAAAAAAGATGCAGCTGATGCTTTTATCCTACCTGCTGGATCTTGCTTCTGAGTGTCCTGGTTTCCACCAGCAGTATGCAATATCTCTTCCCAACATGCCGTTGATGTGCTGAAAAGTTTCTCCTGTGGAATCTATGCTTTTGTATTCTCCTTTGCTCAAATTTTGCTATTTCTTGGAAACAGAAACAGCCTAAAGCCTGGCATTGCCTCACTTTGTGCATGAAGGTGGGCTGTTGCCAGCTGCAGAGAAGTGGCCCTGAATCTTTTCTACTGCTACATGGTAGAGCATCCCAGAACAGTGCATTGCTGTGAGGAGAGACAAACAGAAGGCAGCAGCAGAAGTAGAAGGCAATATGAGTGCTCCTCATGCTTTACTTGTGTGCTGCTCACCTTAAACACCTGCATTAAGATTAAGTTTTTGCATTTTAGCTGTTTTCATATGCAGATAATCATCACTGTGCATAGCAAAGACTGCGTGTGCCTAAAGATTTTGTGTGTAACACAAAATTCTGATTATGAAGTGATGAGGCAATTTTACCTTTCTAGTTCAAATTCAGCATTATTATTATTATTATTGGTATTTCTAGGGCTTTTATTTTATTTTATTTTATTTTATTTTATTTTATTTTATTTTATTTTATTTTATTTTATTTTATTTTATTTTATTTTATTTTATTTTATTTTATTTTATTTTATTTTATTGTTTTAGCACATATTTGCTTAATGTACAATCCACGGCAGCCCATGAACTCTTGAGCATTTTGAAATTATTAAAAGAAGGGATAGATGGTAAAAGAAGGGGAAAAATAAATAAGAAATAGAGATATTTAATACACATCAGCTAGATTGTCTATAAGCAGCCTGGCATAAGTCATCCTTTAATAGAGCTGTAAGAATAATTAATTTTTCAGTTCAGTAGTCAAACTGAAAAACTGTGAGGGAGGAAGGAGAAGAGGTGAGTGGGGCTGGGAGAAACAAGGGAAAATGTTTGGGTCAACCTTAAGTAACAATTTCTCATTTTCTTTCACTGAAGCGAAACAAACACGTGTATTATCTGTTCCTTTGAAAAAAATGGCCATAGCTGAGATTCTCAACAAAAACCTTCCTTCTAGAAGCAAGGCCTGAAGATCCTACCTAGATGATGGTGACACAGAACATCTTTACTTATCTGAACTTTCTCCTTCACCTTTCCTTTCCTGGCCAAGCCCACTCAATAAATTTACCGTTAGTGTACAAAGACCTTTATTAAACACAGAATTTGTCAAAACCTGCTGCCCAGCTTCAGTCTGACTCTGCAGCATCATTTTCCAACATTTCTCAAATTGTGGACCCTGAAAGATATTTTCTGCTGGAAGCAAGACCCTGCTTTTAAGTCTACTAACAGTAAGTTTAATTTTCTTAATGAACTATTCAAAGATCTTATAAAAGGATTCTCCAAGCCCCCAGGAGTACATTGCCCAGGGAGGGGATGCACTATGGATAAGACTATGGATGATCTCAGTGGACCTGTATTTTTCATCATGCCTCTGCCATGACTTGCAGTACAGGCTTTCTCCTATCATCCTCTTCTTCCCTCTTGTAGGAGCCACTTGTTTTCACTGTTTTACAAACAAACCAGACTCCCCCCAAAAAAATTATAGGTGCCTGACAGTTAAACTTATAAGGGTAAATTTCTTTGCAGGTAATCAACAGAGATCCTACAAACCAGAGACGCTTTAAAAACATGTGAACAAACGAGGTTGCTATAAGAAAAATCTTTGAAGGGATATTATCCAATTAGTACTGATAGCTCTGCTAATATGGCAGCAATTAAAATGTTGTTTGTGAAATAAATAGGAGAAGACCTAAATATTCTTTGGACTTACATACGAATAATGCTCTAATATCTGGTGGAATAATGATAATGAAGCTGTAAGTATTCTCTCATCGGGTGTTTACTGAAATAGCAGTCTATTTAATCAGTAGCAATGCATTCAAGGTGACTAAATATTAAATATGATTGGCAGCTTACTGCTTGGACTAAAACGATTAAGTAACATGAGAAAGAAAGTGACAGGTGACTTCAGTCCCCTCGAGGAAACATGCCCCAGCCAGGAAATGGGTTGAGACTTCTAATAATATTGGTAACAAATAAGTGCTGAACTGTTTGCTTGCAGCAGTCAGTCTGGAAAAGAATGCAAATCCTGTTATACATCTTTTTCATCTTGGTGAGGTTGCAGTGGCAGCACTCGCCAGCTCTGAGGTACCGTGCATTTTAACTATCCTGCAGAGCCACACGCTTCCTTGAGATGTGCCAGCAAAGCCACTTGAATCCTCAACACTTCATCAAACGCCACCATCCCTCTGCAGACTGGCTGAGCCATCATGGCCTGATGCACCTTCACTTGTGTGGTCTCTCACGTTCACCCTTTTTGGAGTCTTTGCTTATTGTGTATCCCATTGCTTTGGATTCAGTTAGGTGAACAGGGGTGAGGGATGAATTGCAAATCCCAGGAGCCTCTGAAGGTCAGTGTGAACTGGCACTTGCCCCAGGCTCTGATCTGGAGTTGCTGGTTGGAGCTCTAGAAAGGGCATGCAGCAAGCAAGGCATTTCCAGCACACTGTTTCACAGAGGGAAGCAAAGTGATCCTTTCTCTAAACTTCATATCCAGTCAAAGTGTTTGCCACTTTGAGTAAGTCCATGTTTCTATTTTTAGAGAACCGAGGTTCCTAAATCCCTGCACCAACACGAGCTTCCACTCCAACGTGCACCATATCCTAGTTGTGTGTTAATTGTACCTAATGCTAACTCAAAGCTCATGTAAGGACAAACATTTGCAAGATGTCCACACCAGAGTATGCAATAGTGTCACCTTCCCCTGGGCCACATCCTGATAACCTCACTGAAGAGTATCTTGCTCCCTGGTGGGCCCGAATCAAAGCACCACTCTTCTTTATTGATCATGATAAATTCTCACCCTGCTGCTGGTGAGTCCCACATTAAAACTGAGAAATGGAGCTAGAATAAGTTAAATTAGAATAAGAAACTGGCCAGGGTGGTGCAGGATATCCATAACTGGATCAAAATCTGAGTCCAGGTCTTCTGTCTTCCAACCCAACGCTCTTTCCTAGCTGGTCCTTCCAGGTTCTCACAAGCTCACAAGCATCTCCCTCCTTTCTGATTCTGTGGAATAGGTGTCAAATCTTCAATCTGCTGCATGGCATGCTGGACTCATTGCTACTGCTGTTGTCTTCTTCTCAGCCAAAGTAGCCCAGCAAAGAAGTTGGGGAGCCTGGGGCAGCTACAAGGGCAGGAAGAGAGACTCATTTCTCTCTCTGTGTCCCTAATGGGATCCTAAGTGTAGTATAGACATGAGTGTCAATGCCCTTTTGCACAGAAAATCGAGAATGAATTCCAAACAGTACTGGAGACAGCTGACCCTTTTAGCACAATGCTTAAATATTCTAGTGCCGTGCCAAGGCAGCATGTGCAGAGTAAATATTTTAATCCCTAATTAATCACTTTGGTTAGATTGGTAAAACAGAAGTCTAATGAAAATAATTTGAAATTTCCTTCATGAATAATTGCATTGTTCGGGGGATTCTGGGAAGAGTCAACTGGCTGACCTTCCATTCTTGGGCTGCTCTATTGCTATGAGACTTAATTTGTGTCCTTCAACCCTTTTCAGTCACCGTCACGAGATTAGAAATACCTTTCATGCAGTTTAGCAGCAACTATGCAAAAGGACAGTGCAGTCAGCAGAGAGGTAAGAAATTAGCACATGCTTCCCCGTGGTGAAGCACATACAGTATGGCACATAGGACAGGGCTAAAGCTTCTTTTCCACTCTGTGTCCCTTTATTATGTCCTGAACATGATGGATTGCATTGTTTATTGAAGTATTCATGGCCATTTTTAATTAGAGATGTGAGGTCTGCGGGTGCCAGGGCTTTGGGTATTTGCAGGATTGGAAAAGAATTTGCTTGTTGATACATCCTGGTGACCGGCACCATGGTTGGTCCCGTGGCTCCAGGGGAATTTATTTCCTCCTGCAGGTCCTGTCTTTCCAATGGCCCAGTGTTTGGCTCCAATCCTGCCTAGACAGGATAGGTTGGTTTGTAGGACCAGACCTGACTGGTCCAGTGAGAGCAGAATTCCACCCTCCCTGCTCACTTCAGCTTGCATTTCTCTACAGATCAGCTACACTGTGCTGTGGAAGGATGATTTAAGTGCAGTAAGGTCTGTGGTCCTTCCACAGGCTTTGTCCTTGCTAAAACACCCACAATAGACTGTCCTCTATCTCAACATGCTTTTTGTTGTGCATGCCCCCTGCAACAAAGGATTATGCAGCTGGGAGAGTTCATGAGAACAAGTTGTGTTGTGCAGGCAAGGACTTAAAAACACATCTTAACTGGATAGACCCATCAGTATCCTTTCCAGGGGGGGTCTTTCCCCAGGCTGTTGTGGAACAGACCTGTTGTTGGAAGATTTGTTTGCTGTAGAGGTGCAACTAATGTGCCTACTGAAGGTGGAGTTTCTTTGGGGAGAGCGATAGCACCATACACTGCAAAGCTGCTGGGTTTGTCTATGGTTTGTCTAGGAGTGGTTTCTTGTCCAGGATGGTGTGTTCAGACTTTGAAGTAGCCACCAAAGGATGTGGGATTCATGTGAGTGTGTAGGCGAGGCCAGATGTTGGCTGCTCCAGATGTTGCTCATCCACAGCAGTTGGGTTGGGTTCTTCTTGCAGTTGCTTGATCCCAGCTCCAACTCCAAACTCTGTAGTGTGCCCCTCAGAGCCTGTGGCTGAGAGCATGGGCAGAGGAAAGCAGGATGGTGAGAAGAAGTTGCACAAGGGCAAGGAGGATAGGCAGGAGGGTAATTAATAGAGGCTGGATTTTGGGCTCAGTGGGAGCAATTCTGTTGCATGTAGTTCAGAGAGGGAATGCAAAGGTTTTGCAAGTAAGCAGTGATGAAATGTGTAAGAAGGATTGACAAGGACAAGGTGGCTTGGATCCTGATTTGGGGGTTGGTTGTCTAAAGGAGAAGAGCAGAGTTATGAGTATGAGTCAGAGCCTTGTTTTGGAAGAGAGAATGGTTGGTAGAAAATTATTTCTTGGGCCAGGAAACATAGCTGTCCTTGCCAGTGCCCCTGGCAAGCTGGGAATGCATGTGAGCACGGCTCAGAACAAGGGCTGCTGAAAAACTCCACTAGAAAGTGTTTCCCGTCTATCAAGGGAATGATTTTTGAGATAAACAAATTTTACACTTTGATTTTCTTTTAGAGGACAAATAATAATCACTGTTCTTCTGCTAGTGGTTTTACCTGATGAAGCAAAAATTTTGCAATGATTATCACTTCACAGCATCTTGCAGTCTCCACTTTCATTTACTTTTTTTTTTTTCTCCCACATTCACTATTTTACTTTTCTATTCGTCTGCGCAGTTGTTGCTTATCAGCCATGGAAATTTACAGATATTAAATTAGCTACAGGAGGGCTCTGATATTGTTCCCTCAATGCTAGAGAAACCTATTGAGAACTAAAGGAAAAATTATTAATGAAAACTGAATGAGAAGGCTATAAAGTTCAAACAAAGTGTGTTCCCTTCCTCATAAGATCTGGATGCATGAAAAATTTCATGAAAATTACTCATAAAATGGTATATTATGTTTGACTTCTTCAGCCAAAAGCATTGTTGAAATATTTTCATTCAGTGCAAAATATATCGGATGATAACAATAATTAATGTACTGAACCATTTAACAAGGAGATAATAAAGAATATGAAGGGTTTATTATAAAAAATGTGACCCTCACCACAGGACTTGAACTTGCTACTTTTGACAATATAAAGTAAAGCCTCTACCCTCTAGGCTAGAAAATGTCTTCTCCAGTTAAGATGTGGGTCATAAAGAATGTCAAGAAAATGAACCTTAATTTTATGTGCTGAAAAAAAAGACGCGGAGAAAGAGACAAAATATGTGTGTTTCCAGTAACGGGGTAAATATTCAGCAATTTGGGATTTTAAGGTGATTTTATCTGGTCCAAAATGGAGAATAAAGGTCAAAATCTTACCTCTCCACTATGAAGCTGATGGTCAGCACAGTGCAGTCTTCCTACCTCATCCTAAACCAAAGCTAAATAAAACCAAGTCCCACTTATGAAGGAAATAATAGGAGACTCCTTGCAAGCAAGTGGAGTTTTTGTGTGGAAGGTGCCTTCAGACTTCCAGCACAAATGGCAATGGGAGCTTGAAGGACAGAAGTAGAGATTCAGTCTCCAGTGTGCAGTAAATCAGCCTTTATTTTAAACCTGTGTCTGGCTTCAGTATCATCTCATGGTGAATTTTGCATATTGCCCCTTAAGCAGGATGTGGACAGTCTGGAAGTTCAAGGGGAAAGTAAAGGAAAATACAGAGTAAATCCATGTCTTCCCATTAGCAGAGTCAGTAGGGCAGCCAGGAAAAGTCAAAAGCTCCTGAGTCTTATGGACTTCCTGAGGCAAACTGAGTTTTGCTCAGTAACACTTCAATAAATTTTTTAAAAAGTCAAATAAATTGAAAAATTAAATAAACTCTGATTCCTTTGCAATTCTCTCATATATTATTATTTTGATATAAAGGATGTAAGAGAGAACAGATGAAGTCAAAGTTGCTTTTCAGCCTAGATTTCCTAGCTCATGCCTTTGCTCTATATTGACGGAAACCAGCTAGAGCCGCTACTGAATTTAGCCAGAATAACTGAATCTAGGAGACTGAAATCAACTTCAGTGCCCCAAAATCCACCCTGTGATATGATTTGAGGATGGACAAACCTGCATCCATCCAGAGGGCTGAGCTGAGCATCTACAGAATACTGACCCAGCTTTAACATGCATGGACCTTATTGATAGCAGTGACCTAAATACAGGGAGAACCCAGTGCTGTCCTGAAAATCAGTGCAAGAGCCATTGTTAACACTGGAGAGACTGAAACCTTGTCCAGAATAATGAACAGAGCATAGAGACTGCTGAAACCCACTTGAAATCCTGAGTGAAATCCCAACAATGGTTTTGCAAATTAAAAACTGGCATGTCAGAGAAATACAGTCAGAAACTACAAAGGCAGGGGAAGCCTGATGCTCTGTGCAGCCTGCTGACTCCAACTTGCTGCTCTGGGTTCCTAGCGAGCCATTTTAATTGAAAGTGGGAGCGTCTGTTGCAAAAGGTTGGGAAGTCCTGCTCTAATTGACTCTTTCTGGGGTTAACTCTTGCAAAGAACGAGTCAGATCCCAGCTCCGCCGTCAGCACCGGGAGTCAGTCCTCCCCCATCATTAATTACTTTGGTTACATTTCTTAATCAGCACCGCTTGGATCTATCAGTGAGATCCCTGGAGCCGTGCCAGCACCACCACTCCGACTAGATAAAACACACCGAGCTGCTGAGGGGAGGAGGGCAAGCTTTGCTTGTTATTCCTTCTCTCTTTGATGCTGAATTGGTTGGTTTTCCGACACAGACCTTTCTGTATGGCTTCTTTCTTCAACAGAGCCCCAGGATGGTTGTCATTGTGGCTTTTGTTTGGTTATTTCTTTAATGGACCTTCCAGCGTTTCAGAAGGTTGTCATTTAAATGAACCCCTTCCTGCAAATGGGACTTTTTATCAAAAAGTCAACTAACCACAGATCTTGACGAAGCTTTAATTAAGGCAAAGGTGAAGACAAAGAGGCTCTTGAGACTTTTCCGCGGGTATCTGCCTATGACGCTTGCTGTGCAACTAGAAGTGGGGCTCTGTCTGCACCTGGGCTTTTCATGGAAAATTGGGGCCTTCAGAGCCAGACAAGCCACAGATCTAGAAACAGGGGCTTGGAGAATCCAGGTCCAGGGCAGTAAGAAGGGAGCAATATGTGCCTTGGAGCACAGAGCCATCGTGTCCTACCTTGCTCAGGGCTGCTGCCCAGGATCTTTCTTCGGGTTCCTCACCCTATTTTTATCCCCTTGCCCCAGCACTCTTTTTTCAGCTGAAGACTTACAGTTTTGTCCTCTCCAGGTGGGCTGCCACCCACTCCACACAACTCCTAGGGACTCCTCACCAGATGTTTATGCATTGAAGGGGATGGGAGAAAAGATGTTATACCTTCATGTTGCACTTCTCTTGTAGGGAGAAGATAAATCCAGGGCATCATCAGTTGTCCTCTGCAGTCATGCTCCTGGGAAGGGAGCAAATGCCCAATCAAGGCATTTATGTAAACTGGGCAGCCAGCTACTGAGCTGGGGGAAGGATGAGCATGGCTTCTTGCTTGGATCAAGCAGTTCAGGTCCTCTTCACTGCCATTTGCTTTATCAGAGGGAGGATGAAAAGCAAGCATGGCCGGTTTCAGCTTTTTGATCTCTCAGATTATGTTGTCTCACCATGAGACCAGTCAAGGGGGAGAGGCAGGGCGAACCCAGAACAATTACAGCACATTTACTGTAAGGGATTACAATTTTTTCCTTGGAAATTTCACAACTGACTTTAATTAAGTTCTTCCAAAACCAGTAAATGCACAAGGCATTAGAGAGGGAGAGGGTGCGTGTGCACACGTCTGTTTGCCCGATGGAGTTTTTGCAAGTTTTCCTTCATCTAATGAAATTTTTCATGCCCATACCCATTGAAATAGGCTGTAGCCAAGCTTCAGGTGGGCTGATCCCCCATCGTGTGGCCCTAGGGTCACACACTCATGCTAGGTGGTGATAGCTGGTAGGGGTTAGTCTTTCACCACCAATGACCCTATAGCCTGTGCAAAGCATGTGCAAAAAGTTATAAAATTAGTGATATATATTGCTAAGACCTCCTGTGATATAGTTGTATTATTCCTTTAAATATACTCCTTGGGTCATTGATGGCATCTCTGTTTTATACTGTCCCTGGTACAGTGGGACCTGCTTCACTGCCAAAACACCTAAAAGTGCTGATTTTGCTGTAAAATGTGTTATTCTGCTTGTAAAATACATTATCTGAAGCCACCACTTCCTTGGCAGGATATTTTCTGAGTAGTTTGCTCACAACCTTTGCAAAATAATGTGCGTTTCATTTGTCTGCACCAGGGTTATTAATCAAGGATGTCATGAGCTCTCAATGAAACAAAGTCTTTGGACGTGGGGACCCAGAAAAATGGACACAGTGTACTTGCAAAATGTTCTTAGTAGCACATGTGAATTTCTTTGCACTCAAATTAAGCAGGATTAAAGCAGCTAAACTGTTGTTGCTCAGTTCTCTTGGATCATGTGACAAAGCCTGAATCGCTTTTAGTCACTGGTATAGGCCTAAGTCAGTCCCTTGATCTCCAAATTAATTTTTGAATTGAATGATTGTGTGGGGTTTTTTTGTCCTAATTGAGTCTTCAAGTGAAAAATGCTTAGCAAACAGATGGAAAACTGAGGACAAAAGGCTCTATTATGTAATAAAAAAAGGGAGAGTTCACTACAACAGTTTGAAATTAGTACTTGGAGGCTCTATTTATTTTTTTCTTCACAAAATCCCAAACAGTAAGTGATACACAGTGTGTTTTGCACAGCTTGGTGAAAAACCATGAACAAGGAAGAGGGTGGAAAATTCGTACTGGCAGCTCTCCTAACAGATACTACAAAGCGTCTGAGTAATTTATTGATCCAATCCTTGTTTTTCTTATATTGATATGGCAGAAGCAACAGTTTTCCTGGGAAGAAAAAGATTTCAAGTGATAGCAGCACAAAGCTCAGCAGTAGTTCACGTATGTGTTCCTGAAATCTTCCCAAATTTGCCCTGGGAAATGCACCAGCTTGTTTCAAGTTCTGTGGGACCCTTGGGGCACCCTGGAGTTTTCTTGCCATTCCCCAGACACTGGGAAGTAACTCCCTCCAGCTCTGGCTATAAGCTAATGAGCTTTAAAATTCTACTGAGCAGGTCTATTCAAGGTCAGGATCCTGCTGAGAGAGGCACTGCATGTGTGTTGCATCCCAAAATTCATATTTTCTGTTGCCAAATGAAGGATGGTGGATGGTGAACGCTCTGCAGGCATCTGGGATGATGGACAGAGGTGCACCAGGGCTTGTGGCTCACAGATGGGGCAGAGACAGGCACACAGCCCCCCACCTCCTTTGGGGCAATAAATTAACTTTTAAGGAATTTCTTGTCTGCTTTGTGCAGCCAAGAAGAGTTAAGTCTCAATCTCATGTGTCTCTTGCTGTTGTTATTAGTTTGGGGTAAGGGGATGTGCTTTTTCCTTTACCCTTGAGATACTGAAGCTAAGACAACTGTATTGCCTCTGTGGTTTTCTTTCTGAGTTGCTTCTGCCTTCCAAAATATTTGATTTAATGGAATAGTCAGTCCTGGACCATCTGAAACAGCACTAGGCTGGAATGAGGGGAAAATAGATGAAGCTTCATCAAGGTGCTCTCTTTCATAAACACTCTGTAAAAGGATTTGATTCTGCTTATTCAAAAACCTCTCAAATTTCCTAGCATTCCTGTTGAAGAATGATAGAAATGATCTGGCTAAGTATGTCCATATGTGTGTGAAGGGAATTTTCCTCCATGAAGCATTTGGAAAATGCTTGGGGCTTACCAAGCTTCACAGAAACCTGCATGGTATCCAGTCCTTCTGCTGACCCTGATGTCAATAGTAACATTTACTTCACATTGAGATCTTGTCCTGCTCCTGTTGGAGTAAAGGGATACCTCCTGTGTATGAATAGGGAGCGGGAGGGTCCAGGCTACAGACTCTGAAGGGGGAAAACAATGGGGAGAAAAGTAATTGCAAACAGTGTAAGTAGGTGCAACTTCTTTCCTGGGTTGAAGATTCGTCACTGGGTTCACAGAATCATAGCATTGTGTTGGTGGGACAAGACCTTTGAGATCATCCAGTCCAACCATTAAACTAACACTGCCAAATCCATCACTAAACCATGTCCCTAAGCAGCACATCTACACATCTTTTAAACACCTCAAGGGATGGTGACTTAACCAGCTAGGTAAAACCTAGCTTTCTTCAGGAAATTATTGAAAATGGGATTTCAGCTGGATGGGGAAACTCTTGCTGGATCTAAATCTTCAGTGGGATACTTCTATGGGTCCAGGGTTGCCCTGGTACTTGTGGCTGATCCACACTGCACTGTGCCCACGCTCCGAGAGGACCCCCAGGATGCTTCCCACAGTGGCTGTCCCCCTTCCTGGCAGGGCTGAGCACATGGGAGCCTGGTGGGTTTGCGACATCCGCGTTAACAGCCAACACTCAGCAGAGCTGAACCACAAAACCAGCTGTGGTGCCTCTCTGGGCTGCAGCCAGCACACCCCATGGGTCTCCAAATCAGAATTAGTAAGTCAACTTTCCTTAATTTTAGTGATTTTCCTGAATGAAAGGTTTCTTCTCATTTTGCCTGAACTAAGAGCACACAAGTTGGGGAGGAACAGGTCCAGCCTTTGAGCAGAGTTCAGACTCTGCCACGTCAGCGATTGTTTCTCCCCACCACAGTGTAAAACTCTTTTCCCTTTCACTTCACATTATTTCTTTCTGCAGAACGCTTTCAGGGCAGATAATGCACATGAAGGTACAATACAGCCAGTTGTCTGAGAAAAGAAGCCCATTTTCTTCTAGTGGGTGGTAGGTAAGAATTACTAATCCAATCTGCTTGAGTTAACGCAAAACAAGGATTAGGGTAAAGTTCCCGAATATGTTAATCTTCCTTTATAGAAGTAAACTTTAGCACCGCTATCAACCCCGTGGTTTATAGTTCATGGGAACAATGAACCAATTAAACTGCAGCAGAAAAAAAATCTTGCACAAGTTTTCTGATTGTTACCTAATACTTGGAATTCTTTTGATTCTTAATTATTTGCCACTGTGTCATAAACAGAGGAAATAAAATGTTGTTTATTATTCATTAGACTGTTTCTAAACATATCCATAATTAACTGCATCTTATTGTAGTTGTTCTTTTCATCTCCCCCCTCTACGAAAGTAGGTATTAAATGACACGTAAGGTCCTGGATAACTGATATAATTGTTGGCAGCACAAACTGACAGCTTACTGGAATGGTTGTGCCTATTCATAGTCAGCTAGTTGGGAAAAAACCCCCCACTCTCTGTGTGAAGAAAAGGAAAGGGTCATTCAGAAACATTTCTCTTAGGTAATGGGAAAGAAAGATTACTTTATTTCATTTTTATAAATGAACACTCAATGGCAAAATGTCGTCTGGCTTTACAAAAGCAGGCCCATTCAGGAAAGCCTTAAACACTGGTTTATCCAAAATATTCTTACTTGTTACTGGATCGTATTCACTGCTCTTATTTACAGCAATCCACACAACTTGGAAAATTTTACTGTGTATTCTGGATTTTCTTCTGCCTTTCAGTTTTCTAACGGGAACAGAGCAAAAGGAGGATAATTGGACTTAGTTTATGAGGTAGAAATGTCAAGGATTTACTTTTAAATGCTAAAGGATCTATTCTCCTGTCAATATCTGTATATGGATCTCAGGCACATCAATTAGAGAAATGTAGTCCAAAGCAAAGGTTACACTATAGGATTTCAGCAGCTTCCATGCTGGCGGGTCAGAAAAGCCAGCCTGCTCTTAGAGTAATAATGTAGATGTTGTGCCTAAGCAGCCTTTGACCCGTGTGGTAAGTGACAAATGCAGCAGACACTCAGGGTTGATTTGCAATATCTATATGTACCTATGTTTGTCATAGATCAAATCCCATTGCAATCCAAAGGAAACCTTATTTCTGGGAGGTTCTGATGTCACCACTACTTCTGAAACCTCGGTGACTATTGGGGATTTAATTGTACCTGAAAAAGAAGGGGAGTAACCCTTGGTGAATCAGATTCATCTCTGTGCCCACCTCTTCCAAGCAAAAAAATACAGAAAAGTGCGAATAAGGTTGGGAGATTTTTCTAGACCAGCATCAGTGGCATCAGTGTGGCATAAGAAACTGTGATGTCCAGTGCATCATCACCTCCCAGCACAATTTCATTAGCCAAAATTCCAATGCAATGTGAAGTTGTGGATGCCCCCTCCCTGGAAGTGTTCAGGGCCAGGTTGGATGAGGCTTTGAGCAACCTGGTCTAGTGGAAGGTGTCCCTGCTGATGGCAGGGGAGTTGGAACTGGATGAGTTTCAAGGTCCCTTCCAACTCAAACCAGTCTGTGATTCTGTGATTTATAAAATATTGCAACCCACCCTACAGTTCTGGTTATTAAGCCACATTTACAATGTTCTCAGTTAAGATAATTGCAGTTTAGGGAAGGTAACAGGAGACATAACAGGTCACTGGGCAGAGTACACTCATTTTCACAGTGCTTGTGAAAAGCTTATCTTATCTCGTAAAAATTTAGTCAACTTTTACATCCCCTTGGTGTAAAGTGGACTCTAGTACAAGGCCCTGAACTCCTTCATGCTGGAGATAAACTTGTCAGCAGGAAGCAGGGACTCCTCTGAGGCAGTGACCCAGCATTTGGTTTTGAGTCCTTTTGTTCAATTCCCTTAATTTTTGCTTTTCCCCTCAGAGGAGCAGACAGCTCAGCTATCACCCTCTTTGGAAACGGCTGCTCCATGTCTTGACCCTCTGATTCATCTCTGTGCTTTCCTCTGCGAAGCAAAAAACTATGGAAAAGTGCAGGTGAGGTTGGGGAATTTTTTTAGGCCAGCATCAGTGGCATCAATGTGGTATAAGAAACTGCAATGCCCAGTGCATCATCACCTCCCAGCACAGATAATAAGGGACTCTCTCCCCGGATTTAATTAGAAATAAAGTGTACATAAATCTCAGACTCGGCCAGGACGTCTCTCCCATCTTCGAGTGCCATTTTCTGTGAGCTCAGAGAAACGCTCGGCTGCAGGGTCACAGGTTAAGTGCAGTCTGTCCATGGGCCAGAGACACAGAGGTGTAAACTGGGAGCATTCCCAAGATGCTGTGTTACATCTTCTGGATTGCTGCCCCGCTCCATCAGGCTCCACCGTGCTGGGGCCCCATCCCGTGAGCTCCGGAGCAGCCCTGCGGCCGCTCGGAGCCAATGGGAACAGATGGCACTCAGCACTTGGCAGCATTAGACCCCACATCCCAGGTCCTGGGTTGTTTGTTGTTTTTTTTTTTCCTAAACCACTAAAAATCCCTTTCAGTTCCTGAGTGTTGGGGCAGCAGCAAAAAACAACGTGGAGCGAGACGCACCAGGCAAACACGGCTGCTTTAATAAATTTGCAAAAGTAGCAAGTTCTCTTTGCAAGTCCCCTGATGAACAGCAGAAATAGTCCAAGTTTGAGGCTGGGGGACTTTTCAAGCTTGTGTCCCTGCTGTGGCATATAACGAACAGACAAAAACCCCTTTCTGTAACCTCCGCTGGCTGCGACATTTGTTGGTGTCTGTGGATCTTATTCACGGCGCTTTGTGCAACACTAGTACTAATGTAACTGTATTGTGGCAGGAGACTGGAGAGGGCAGCGGATCACTCGCTTGAAAACATGACCTTTTAATTTAAACAAAAGACTTGAGAAAATGAAAGTGGGACTTAAATGCAGTTTAATCAGTCAGGCGAAAGATGTCTAATGAAGCTGCCAGACAGATTTGTAGCCAGACTGTCACTTTACCCATCATGTTTACAGCCTCCAGTGGTGAGATTAGGACTGGGTGAAGGCACAGTCTATCCAAATTTCCCCGGTCTGCTCCTCTACCATGTCTGTTAAGTTTTGACAATTTGACAAATTATTTTGCTGTGTTGTCTGTAGACCTGGAGGAGCTGAGTACCGTGCTCCCACCTTTGATGGTGGCAGGGTGCTGCCTGATGCAGGGACAAGAGACCCAAAGGGATGCTGCAATGCTACAAAATCGAGGTAAACCCTTTTGCATTTTCTGCTTTATGCCATTTTCCTCCGAAGTGCTCAATGCTAAAACCTCTGCCTCTCGAGTAAGGACAGCTGAAAAGTTTCAGAGCAATTTTTTAACATCTTATTTCCCTGCATTGTGAATCGATGGGCTATTTTTTTTACCAGAATCTCTATTTCTTACTTAAAGCCACTGGGACACTGCAGTTATGAACAAGGCACTTGTGAAAACTTCTAAGCAGTTGTTACTACATCAGAAGAGACCAATGCCAAGAAGAAAGGACTGGCTTTAACAAGAAACAAGCTACAAACCTTCCGCAGAGTTACAATTCCTGTCTATGTGACCATCGAGGTGGCGATCAGGCATTTCTCGCTGATACCAAATTGGTTCTATTTTACAATTACAGATATAAAATAGCTATTTATTTTGCAGGGAATATTTGATACTTAAGAAGTATGACATGGCTGGCTGTTGTAGAAACTAACCTCTCTGTTTATCCACAGGCTAAGCAGGGCTCAGACACACAGCGTCTGAGCTCCCCGCACAGCCATGTCACTGAACTTAGGCTGGAAGGGAAGGAATTGCCTCTCTGGAAGATGAGAGGGGATTCATTTTCCATGCTAGCTCTTTCCTGGGGGGCTTTGCCAAGAAGAAGAAAACCACTCATGGTTTTCTGTCTTTTCACCTTTTTTTTTTTTAAAAAAAAAGAACATCAAAGTTACCACTCCTGCTTTCTCACCATAATCCCACAAAGCCTAATGTATGTCTCCTAGTCCTTTCATGCTAAAAGCACAACTGCCTGTTTTGTAGCATTTAGGAGGTTACAGACAGTTTCCACATTTGCATATACACTGTGTCACTAAAAAAGCCAAACCAGGAAAAGTAGTTCAAACTCAAACATTATTTTTTTTTTTTTTTCCCCTTGGGTACTTTAAAGCCGATTATTATTTTAAAAGTCACTTATGTGACGTGATGTCTAATTCTGCTTCAGTGGAACAAGACAACTGGACAAAAATTACTTTTTTAGTGGGTTTTTTTTTTCCTTCCCCTTTCCCTAAACATTTTTTTTTTTTCAAAGTTTCATGCTTAGCAAAAAACCCCTCTGTAATTGTCTTGTCATGATTAAGGTTTTTCCCATTCACTGCTGCTTTGCATGGAAGCCCCAGGAAAAGAATTCTTAAAAATTAAATTTCATGCCTGCATGTGTTTCTGTGATCTGCAGTGTGTATGATCTCCGAGTGGAAAAACTTCTCTAAAAATAAATGGATTACCCTTGCTCTGACGCCGTCTGATGTCTCTTGAGCAGATACCGCCGCTCGCCTGTGATCTCTCGCCCACCACAATCGGGGTGACAGGCGTTGAGGCGAGGGCCTGGCGGTGGCACCCCCTACCCTCACCCCCCATTTTGGCATGGGCTGGGGGAGCAGGACAGCCCCACTGGGATCCGCATGCCAACCCATCGCTTGCCAGCAGAGAACAAAGGATTGACCTTTCACAAACAACGCGGGAAACAGCATCGTTGCTTGGTTCCTTGGGAGGACCAGCAGCTTTCCACCTCAAAGACCATTTTGAGGCTTGTTTTCATTGCAACCCTTCTCCATATAGATTTCTTCTCAAGACAAAATTTGGCTTGAGAGGACCAGTTGAAACAATGTGTGTGGTGATGCAGCATGGGGTACACGTGTCTGACGGTGTGCACAGAGCATCATTTGAACCCTCCCCAGCAATCAGAAAGACTCCCATGGAGGTTGAGGGTTGGGGCCTGCCCCCTTGGGTGATAAGACTATTTGTTCTCTGCAGTGTCCAGCCATGGACTGGGGCCTGCAGATGGTATTGCAGATCAAGAAATAAATACCAACAGAGTCCAGAGACCCATCCAATAAATGGCTTTCAAGTTTTTTTCTTCTTGTCTTACAGCTCCATCTTACAAGCCTTCTTCCTACATGAACACGCTCTTTTGACCCTGCTAGGATAGGAACTGCAGATGCAGTGAGAAACACAGCAAACAGCCTCTTCTTTCCCTGCTGCCCAGCAATTTTGTGGCAGGTTTTTCTGCCTTGAACTAGAAATGACTTTGTAAGTCCTTGCTCTTGCGTTGCCACCCAGCAGTGGCACCTGCCAGCCAAGCCAGTGGTGCCCACAGGACGAAACTGTATGTCCCTCTTTGGCATGGCTGTATCAAACCCTGACCCACATAAGTAACAGTCCCTGAAGGACTACCTTGAAAAGGGATTAGGTAGGAATGGGTAGGAAAAACCACTGAGCAGATGATAGCAATAACACATTAGCAGGAGCAGGAAGGCTGGTCCGGTGACTGAACACCAGACTTGGACTCAGGAGATCAAGGTTTAATCCTCCATTCTTCCACAGATGTTGGCAAGTCACTTAATCTCTCTGTGCCTCAGTTCCCCATCTGGAAAAAGAAGATAATGGCAGTTCTTTTGTCTGTACTGTCTGTTTAGATTTCTAAGTTTTCCAGGGCCACGGATGCTTCTTCAGGAGGGTACATACAGCACCTGCCTCTGTAGGGGGAGTTGCACTGCAGCCTTCCATGCTACAAATGGTAATTAATAATAGCAGTATCAGTCCTTTAATCATTGGGGAACTCATGTTGGTTTGCAACAAAATTTACAATTAATGCATGATCAGACCTTTAATTGAAGTTGAATAAACACTTTGTGTAACATAATGGACATTTCCAGAAAACTTCTTTGTGGAATCTCAAGACAATTGATTTGTAAAGTGTATCTTTAGGTGACCACAACAGTCATCCCCATCCTGTAATACTTGAGAGTCATTTTCAAGCTGGGTGGCAAGGAAGAAGATGTAGTGAGGGGATTTCAACTGGTAAGAAATGCCAACAACAGCTTTGCCATGGTCCTTCCCAACCCAACATGGGTTCAGTAGAAACCAGACCAATTCCTACTGTAGGAATACGCAATCCTTCTCCCTGAGAACATCCTGATTCTCCATCGCCTGAAAAGCACAGGCTGAATTATGCTGTTATTACCCTGGGAGACCTCCTGCAGCCAAAGTCACCCAGCCTACTTTCCAGGAGAAAATTGCCCAAAGTAACTATTTCTAGAACTTTTCATTGCTGCTGTGCTCTGACATGAAAAAATAATATTTTGACGACTGTTTGCTCTGCTTTCAATGGGAAAGAATTGGTATCTGTCCTGATTATACTTAGCATCTACTGGAGTCTTCACTGAAGTTAAAAGGAAATTTCAGCAGGTAGGATTATCTCCAACAAGTAGTGTACCCTGCCAAGTTGTGTTTGGATTTTGTTAGACTTATTTACTTGTTCACAACACCCAAGGAAGTGGAGACTTTTTTCTTTTGGCTGTGTTGGAAGACATGGGAGCTGTGTTTTCAAGATGAATCAGACTCAGATTGACTTTGGGATTTGACATACTGTTGATTTACTGACTAACCTGGCTGTTCTGCTGGACATGCTGTGGCTATTGTGAATGACACTGAGCTATTACAGGGCTGCAGGAATGCTTTCTGGTGGCATGTTTGGTTTAGGACAGTTCAGATGAAGCTTTTGGGTTTAACTGGTTTATGGCTATGTCTTGGCTTCTGCCTTGTCACCAGAGCTGTGAGATGTGCAGAACTCCCCTCTGTCTTTCCTCCTCCTCTCCATCTAAGGGTTTATCCTGTCTTCTCCTCTGATTTTACTCAAGAGCGAGAACCTCAGTGAAAATGCAGGCCAAATCCCTTTACTAACACATCTACTGATAAACCCATTGACTTCAGCCTTGTGGTCCTTCACCCATCTCTGATTTTTGCCAGTGCATTTTTCCTGTGCTTCTCTCTCTTGTGCATGTGTCTGCTTTCCAACCCTTCCCATCTTGCTTATCAGTCCTGTACCCCCTTTTTATTAATGAAACGTAGAGATGCTGGTGAGCTATGGGCCTCTCAGTCCATTTTTCTTTTGTTTCTGTGCCTGGTGTAGATCTTCTGTGCCTACGTATCAACAGTGGGTGACTCTTTCACACATTTGTTTTTAAGGGATGGTCTGACTGGAGAGCTGATGAGAAGTGTCTACCCCAGCTGCATCTTATACTTGCAAATCTTCTTTCATCAAACAGGTAAGGGGCTCTGAGATTGTTAGGAACACCATATATTCCTAATGGAGAGGGAACAGTGTGGTAAGTGGAGACATTACCTTTGTGGTGGGTTATTTGTCACCACAGTGGAGTAAATGCCCCGGAGTGAATATTCTGTGTGTGCATGATAAGCCTTAACTAGTCCTGATTATTTGCAAGCTGAAAGAGGTGGCAAGAAAATTACAGATGTTTTCCTCTTTATTTTTAAATTTCAAGTATCACTTTTTTCCATGTGTAGTTGCACTGAATTGTGTGTTGAAAAGGGTCTTGGTTTGCCAGTTGGTTGCAAATTATGAAGAAATTTTAAAAGTTGTCATTGTTCCCCAGTTCTGGTGAAAATTCTCTCTCGTTTCTTTCAGCAAAACCTCTGTCATGCCCCCTGCACACACTAGTCTGTGTTCTTGGCATCCTCCTTCACCCATGGGGCACTATTTTTGGCATGCTCCAGCTCCCTTGCAGTACTATTTTCTTGCCTCTGCATCAAGAGAACTAGAGGGTTGTGGGGGTGCTGGGTGAAAATAAATCCTGGAAATATTTAAATTTTTTCCATTTAAAATTTTCCATGGAGGAGGGAGATTTCTAAACAGCTGCAATTCATACTGCTTTACTGCATGAGGGGCTTTTGAATATCAGATCTATTAGATCTAGTCAATATAGGCCAAGTCATTGTGAGAAATTAAAATTCTACCTGGATCTTAAATCTTTCCTGGCAGTGACAGATGCCAAAGTCTTTCTGGAAAAAAAATAAAACCAAAAACAAAACCACCCAATTGTTTTGTCAAAGCTCACTTTATAAATACCTTTTGCTGGAATTATGATGTTCTGTATGAAACACACTGCAGAAAACTGACAGTGAGGATGGAAAACGCTGACCTAGTTTTATCCAGAACAAAAGCAGGATTTATTTTTTTGTACAATTTTTCTTCTTTCTTTTTTTTTTTTTTCCTTGGAAAAGAAAAGAGTTCAATAAATGGTAGTGCTTAGGCACTGCAAAATCTGGTAGAGGGAAGAAAAGCCAAGAGACCTTCATGGTCATATGTCTACAAGAAGCCTTAATAATCTATCTGGAGGTTTTGGGGAAGCCAGTGATGTCCTCTCTGAAGTGTCTGGGTCCTGGTGCTTTTAATTTTTATAACAGCCTCATCAGTCTTCAGCCCTACAAAACACCTTCAGCTTCTGCTCTGAATTGTGGGCAGATCTGGGTTTTTGGAAAAGGAGGTTTAGAAGAATATTAGTTGAGACATCACCTTTAAATGATGTGGACATGTGGGCCCTGATTTGACAAATCATGTTTATCTCCATGTACATGTGTATGTCCCTTAGATTGCTCCTAAACCAGAGAACAAGCTGGATGGGGACCCTGGCCACCAAGCCAGGGATCTTTGCACAGATTCTGCTGGAGGTCAGCTGGGCTCCTTCTTATTCCTGACTTCAAAAATTATAATCTTCTTGTCTTCGATGGAAAGACATTAGCTTTCTCTCAACAAGTGGCTCAGTAGGCTCAAGAAATCATGTTCAAGTTTCTGATAAGGGATGAGGCAAACAGATGGGACAAAAGTCCAGCAGGGCTGTGACCCACCAAGGTGCAACTTCTAGATATGCCAAGGGAAACACTATGGTGTGCTTGTTCTTTTCCCTTTTTTCCATCAGGCACCTGCTACTGAGCAAGAGGATGCTCAGCTAGGTGTGCCTTTGACCTGTCCTGTTCAATCATTTGTTTGTCCCTTTATTCAAAAGAGACCTCCATGCTCCTCCAGGTAAAGGTGGAGTTTCAGCTGGTTGTCCCTCACTACAGCTTTGGCCTTGCCACCCAACTTCCAATGCTTTTATACTCAAGTCACACTTCATGGAACTAAGGGGACAGGATCTGAGGTCAGCTCCTGCACTGCTGGTTTCAACAGTGGGCATCGACAGTCTAAAGGCACAAGACAAATTGATATAACTCTGGTGGTGTCAAGGTGAGACAGGGAGTTAGTTTGAGAGAATAATTAGGCAGAAGTCATCCTCCCAGAAATGTTTGTAAGCGACAGAAAAGAGAAAGAAGATCAACCAAAGCTTTCCTTCTTAAATTTGGCAAAGATGTATTTAAAATCACTGCATGCCATGAAGGAGCAGTATAACATCACTTAATTTCTCCTTTTCTTTTTTTTTTTTTAGAACTTTAGGATTTCATGAGCATTTGGGCTCTATCATGTTTGCATTCTTTGTTGTAAATTTTTTATACTTCCACTAGACGTATCCTCCAGAGCATTCTAGGTCATTAAAATTCACTCTCTCTCCTTTTTAATCTCTTGCCTAGTTGTCAGCCTCAAGTGTGAGTTCCTCCCTGGAATGCTGTTCCTTTATTGCTTATTGTCAAAAACGTTTTTGCTTGGCATTTTCCCGGCTGGTGACATAGTAGGCTATCGCTGTGGGTCAAAGTTTGCATATCAAGCCATCAGTTTTCATCATTGTGTTTGTCATGAGCTAAGGACATTTTTACTAGATGGAACAATAAGAGGGTAAAATACATTAAAATTCAGCCAGCCTGTTGCAAGCTGTAAATTAATCCAACTTTTAGTAAAACAGGATAATTTGAAGTAATTGAAAGGATAGATTACTGGTATTTGTTACCACTGTTTTTCTTTTTTCTGCTGTTACATTGGCTTGCATACAGCAAGAGAAGGGTTTTTTTAGTAATATTAAAGGCTTTTAAACTTTGTTAATACTTGTTTGCTAGTTCCAGACACCTGAAACTATGGAGAGACTTGTAACACATTGAGATCCATGCAAATATAGTAAAAAAATTCTGATAATGACAATCTATAATTATTTCTAGTTTCTCCATATTTTTTCATTATTAAATATTTCTGGTAAATTTGCTTGCTTTCCTGAAGAATACACTGAATTATTATTATTTTTTTTAAATCTACATCCTTTGTACTCCAGATTTTCAACTACCAGAAGATCTGGGGCAAACTGTCATTTGAAGATGTTTTTTAGATTAAATGTTAGAGGGTTCTTAAGCAGTCAATGCAAACAGTTGGGTTTTATTCAGCAAAAGATGGATTTTATTGTATAAGGAAACAATAAATCCAACCTCTATCCTACTGCATGGAGTTAACTGTTCTTCAGACAAAACTTGCCTTTTTTGTTCCCACATTCAGGGGCTTTAACTGCAAATTTAAAGCCACTGAGAGGTGAAGAATGCTCGTGAAGATGAGGTTAAATGTGAAAAATCCCATGACGGATGCAATTTTGCCCCTGATTGCTGACTCCTTGGCAGTACAGACACTCTGAGCTGGGGTCTGCAGGGTGTACACTGTGGTGTGCCAGTCCTGTGGGAGGCTGTGAGAGATATCACACCGTAGGAGGGAATTTTTTGGGGACCTCACTTTGGGTTCCTGTGATGATGCAGAAGTTGTCCATCTCCAGAGAAAGCCCTTGCCTGTGTGGACCCCCACATTAACACCCCAGCCTTATCTTCCATGGGACATTTAAGCTGCTCTTTGTCACCACCACAAAAAGATCCTGATGGTGAGCATCTTCTCAAGTTCCCTTCAGCAGGAGAGTTAAGAATATGTTTAGCATTAAGTGACTAAAAACCCCCAGGAGCTTCTGTTGCTCTGAACATTGAGCTGCTATTGACTGTGTGCTTCAGATATCTGGAGAATGAGACCAGCTTGCCACAGAAATTAGTCTTAAGAGAAGAAATGAAGTGCAGTGCTCCAAACCATTTCAGTTGGTGAAGTTATTCCTTTAAAAGGGGAATGAATAATTCTGAACAATACAGGAAAACCTGAGGCAGAAAGATACGCCAGCAAGGTGTGGAGGAGACACAATCTCTGGCATCTCTAGCTCAGCCCCGTCATGATCAGTGCCTTATTAATCTCCCTACATGCTGAACAGGGAGACAGTGAAGTTGAATTGCAGGCCATGGAAGGGAGAAAGGGTCATTTGTTAAACCACAGAAGTGGTATGCAGAGGTGCTGGACGCTATGTCAAAGACACCAAGATGCTGAGAAAGCCTTGTGTGTCGCTGCTTTGATATGCTGGTTCTCTTCACAACGAGATTGAAATGGGAACACATCTGAAAAAGTAGATAGTCTAATGAGTAAGACATTTGGTAAATAAGACCAATTAAAAATCAAAAGCAGTACACATCTGAAAAGGCAGATAATATGGTGGGTAAGACATTTGGTAAATAAGAGCAAATAATGATGTTCTAAACCTCAACCCAACACACTCATGTCAACACTTAAGCTCTCACTCACAGCAGACTTATGACATTTCAAAAATACAGCTAGGTTTGTGTTCTTTATGAAAAGTATTTTGTTGCCTTCTTATCAGGTAATTAACTTCACTTGTGGGGATGCAGCACAATCCCAGCAGGGGAAACCAAAGTCTTCCCCATTATTTTTGCATTTACAGCATGTGAAAGAGGGAGTTGTGATGGAAACACTTTTATGCTCTTATCTGTTAGGAGTGTTATTAGGACAAACTTTGCAACAAGGCAGGGGTTAGAGAGCTGTGTCCCAGAGCTTGAAGTTTACATAGACAAGTGGTTTTGGTTCTGGGGAGAGGGGAACAGAGTGGGAGAACCATGTTCGGGACCCCATAACAGGTCTCAGGTGAATCAAGAAGGGAACCCCTGTATCCTGAATTCCATAGGGTTGGATGCAAAATGTTTAAACAGATGTATCCATGGGGTCCTCAGGATCTATAGAAAATGCTGAAGCATGTCTTGCCTAACATATCATCTGCTTTCCTGGTGTAGAGAACTTCCCACTAGCTTCAAATTCAGCCAAGAACAAGTCTAGGCCCTAAGCAACCTTCGGCCCAGGCTTTAGAGCTCTGGGACAGACTGATCCATCTCACAAGGCAGTCACAGAGCCATGTGCACCCCTTTGCTTTCATGGAGTCAGCATTTTAAGTCTGGGTGACCCGTAGATCTGACATACTACATATCCCAGACCAGGTCATTTTATTCATTTAAAATAGGTGTAAAGTTCAACATTTTGTGATGGTAAAATGTCCTGTCCATCTTTGATTTGAAGACTTCAAGAGCTAGACAACTCCTCATTTTGCCAGATGTTTGTGACTAGAATTAATCACTTTCAATATTATAAATTCTATTTATATATTTCAATTTTCAATAATTTCAATTTTCAAAATAATTTCAATATTAAAAATTCTATTTCTAGAATTTCTCTGGCTGAGTTTTCAAGGCATTGCTTCTTCATACATCTTTCTCTAGGGGTTAAAAGTCATGTTTCTATGCAGTATCTTCCCTAGATTAAAGTACCACCTAAAATCCTCTGTCTGGAAAAGCACTACTGGACCAGTCAGAATTGCTGCCTGAACATGTTTCATGTTGCAATTCAACCTAATTTGTGCAGAGCTCAGTGCACAATTCACATCATACTTCAGGTGGTTTTTTTTCTGCTGGAGAAGTGTCTGAAAAATATATTTAATTTTCTCAAATTCACATTTGCTTCAAACTGCTTTTGGGGAATTCTTGGAAGGCTTTTTTTTGTTTATTTGTTTATTTGCTTGTTCAATGCCCAACTTGCTGCTAGGAACTGAACATTTCAGCTCAGCGGTGGCTGATGACAGATGTCACCCAGCAGTGCTTCTCTGCCAGCAGTGGTTGAGTGTGACTCCCAAGGTCAAGTTTCTAGTTTCAATACTTCAAAAAAAAAGGAAATGTGAATTCACTCACTGCAGTGTTTCAAGCAACCGCGTAGAAAATCTCTGTTCAGCTATTTCTTGTTTGAGGAAAATGCAAATTCAGGCTGCTCCTTGGCAGTAAAAACCATATTGGAACAACTAGAAGAGTAATTCATTCAGAAAGAGGAAGAAAAAGCAAAAAGTAGTACTCCAAGTACTCCACAGCTTATATTTTACTTTCTGAAATACACTATGTGTTGGCACGATAGCAAACCTAAACACTGATAGTGCTTAGTTCTGGTATCATTCTCTTAATGAATATACATTGGGGTTATTTTCACAAAGACACATGTTGCAGCTGGTAGAGGTAGGAGGTGTCATGTAAGACATAGGGTTATGCAGCTGGAAGAGTCTTGTGATTCCAGCTCCCTGGGATTTTCAGGAATTATAATAACTCTAACATTTTGCTGTATAGGCAGACCTTTCCTACACCTATTTACTTGTTGGATCACAGCTCTCCATCTTCCAGGAGACAGTTTCCCCCCTAGATGACCTGTTTTTCTGGTTACTAAACACCTGGAAAATTACCCAAATCAGCAAATCCAGCTATGGGTTTTGATAAGAGAAATATCTACTGCAAACTCAGCACTTGGTAGTGATTAGAGATGGATTTATTCCATTTTCAGGGTGTTGTAGCTTGGTCTGCCATCCATCTACAGTCCTTTTAGAAGGTAACTGTCTTTTTTGCTGTACTCTTGCGCAGTACATCATGGAAAGTACCTGCTTATTTAATTCATGCTTTAGCCCCACATGGATACTTCTACTTTTGTCTTTGGGCTTCAGACATTTTAAAGCAGGGGCAAATGTTGGGTGAGTCCCATATGACTTAGTGAATAGCACAGGACATAGGACTTCACACTGGAATTCTTGCCTCAAAACCATGAGTGCTGTTGGACCTACACGTATATTAAAGGAAAATATGCTCATCTCCCCAGATCTTCATAAGTCTCCATATAGTAAAAATAAATCCTTTACAAGTCCAAACTGAGTGCATAAATGTAGAAGACCTGGTGATCAGAGGCACTTTTCTGATATTCTTGGTTACAAGAACTGAATTAGAAGTCTGAGAAGTATCTCAGGGTGCTTTGGAATGCATTAAAAATTCAGAGAAAATGCAATAGTGTGTGAAGTTCCAGGGTTATAAATGTGTTCATGTGTATGTACATGGGGAAGTACCTCTTTCAGAGCACAGTTTTTGCTCCTACAAGTTTGCCATGTTTTTGGCTGTTAGATGGTCACTTTTCTTGAGCTAATTACTGCATATGTAGGGCCTTAAATTGATGGTCTTTTGGGAGAAAGCTCAGAAACATTCACTACTGTTGTGGATTCAATAAATATCTGCCCCTTCTCCCCCTCAGAGAAGCTTTAGGAAGATGAATTAGCTGATGGGGATGGTAAAGGAAACTGGAAATGGTCGAGGCTGTGGAACACCTGGCTTCCAGCTCTATGTGGCTTTGATCTTTGCTTCAGTCCATCCCAACACAGCAAAGCCTCAGGACTTCTTTCATATCTGTGAAGGAAATCTGATGAGTCCCTTGAAGGTGTGCATTAATGATGCACATGATGAAGGGTATTGAGCAAGTTGATTGGAAAGGGTTTTGGTTTTTCTTATCTGTAGATTGATTGTGGCCACTTTTCTGTGAGTGTCAGCATTTTGGATGCTCCGAGTTGGTTTTTATGAACAGCTGTATTTGGCATGAAAGGTAGGGGTCACCTCACCTGACTGCAGACACCTACAGCGTGCCCATCATCATCTGAGCCAGTTATTCTGGATTTCCCTTAGAGTCACGGGTGATAATTCTTTTTACAATGAATTTGTTGAGATTGTACATATATTTATGTACAGGGTATGTCCTTACCTTGAACCAGGATAGGAGATTCTCCATTCATTTGGAGAAGCACATTTGGAGGCACAGGGGATAAACAGATACTTCTAGAGTACAATTCATCTGAAGTTGTGGGACTGAGAGAAGTTGTGCCTCTCTTGACTGACTTAAAATGCCTTAGGACTGGTTCTGCTGGAAGTACCTGTGTATGTGTCCTGGAACAAATGAAACCCTCTCCAACCAAAGCATTGTTTGCCATCACCTATTAGACAAGCAAGCAAGGCTTGAAGTAAATCTCAGACATATGAATGGGAATTAGAGTAACCATGAGATTTTGGAGGTGGTACAGGTACAACATCCAAAGGTTTGCAAAACTAACAAAAAGAAACAATCTTAATATGTAGATGAGCACTGAAAAAAAATCATTAATAATATAGCTTAACACTCACTGATAAAATAATAACTGCAGGTGCAAGACAAGGAGACAGTGCTTACAAATGAATGGCGAATCCACTATCCTGGTATGAAGTAAGGTCATGCCCTGTACACAAATATATGTACAATCTCAACAGATTTCTTGTAAAAAGAATTAAACTTGTCATCAGTAACGCAAGGAAGAAAGGAAGATTGTGTGATAATGAAAGATATGACCTGATGCAGTTATCTTTGCTCCTATCATAAGCAGTAACAAAACAAACAAACAAAAAAAAGAATTTAAATCTCATCAATAAGAACATTGTGGCACACCTGGGGTCTAAACATCTGGGAAGTGTTGTATTAGTGGAACCATCTCCAGGCTTAGAGGGTGGATGAAAACTGAAAGCGCCAGCCACCTGCAATTTTAAGTCTCTAATTTGGAAAGATGTGTCTGTGCCATCCAATTTCAAAAGCACCGAACAAGCTGCACAGTCATTGCTGTTACTGTGATCCTAACGCAGCCGCGTCTCGGCGCACAGGGATTTAGATGCACACGGTGACTCTGTGTCTTAAGATGAGACTCTGCACCCCTCAGAATGCTTTTAATTCCTAACCACTTGGGGGTTATACTCCCCTCTTGATGTGCTAGGATTTATACCCGTAACTCCTGGTAATACTCATGGGAATTGCATGCATGAATCATTATTCAAGAAGATGAATCCTCACAACATTTGGCTTCTGGAGTTTCTTGTGTTTCTCATCCATCATGTTTCTTGTACTTCCTAGCAAGTCCACAGTCTGTTGAGAACTATTAAATTCTACATATTCCTGTGTGAAATTCTATTATTCTAAAGATAGGAAATGCTTTCAAAGCAGGCTATATCTTATGGATATTGATCATGACATGAAAGGGAGCACCTGAGCAGGGTGACACTTCCAAATAAATTGCAAAATTACCTTCTGATCCCCACCTGGGCTTGCAGCTCTCACCAAGAGAAAAAGCAGGGCTAAAGCCTGGTGAGTGATTTTTCCACCCTGAGAGTAGAGTCAGAATGTGCGTGCAAAATGGCTGTCAAAGGGCTGAAGAGAACCAAGCTCCACACAGAACTGTTATAGTAACCTTAGCTCAAATTGCACTTCTTAGGCAGAAGTGCTTTTTGTTTCTGTGGTTTTCTGAAACAAAATGGCTTGTATATACTAGTCAACAGCTCATCTTTGTTCCCAGGGAGCAGTGGGGTTGCACCTGAGAAGTTCTGGATGATGTAAAAAATACCCCCTTCCTCCCTGTCCTGCAAAGTCTTGTTAATCTAGTCTATGCCATTTCCATCCTGTGGACATGAAGGAAACCTCCCACCTCGTAGTATATCAGTTCCAGCTTATTGCCTCCTGTCGGCTGAGCTCCTGCTCCAGAGCAAGCTCTGTGAAGATAACCAAATACCAACTAACAACCTCATCAAGTTGTTTTGATCCTGGAGACCATGCAGGTCTGCCTTCTCATGGCAAACAGGTGTCAGGTCTGCAGGGTGAAATGCTAAAATGGACTAAATAAAGCTGCACCTCCAAGTCCTTTGTTTGTGGAGTCACACAAAGATCAGCTCCTCTTCGGTCTTTTTTAACATCTCTGTGGATCCCAAAGATAAACTGATTAGGCAACATTGCTTTGAGTGCCAGCAGCACACAGATAACGCACAGCCTTTCCAATTTGCCGCCACGCAGAGCTACATCCTTCACATCAGGACAGTCTTACGAAGGAAGGAGAGCTCACTGAAGCTGAATCTTAGTGAGGCAGAGGTAATGCTGTTGCTTGGAGGAACGGATTTCAAAGAGTATGTAGCTGTAGCACTCTCTTTTTGTTGCTGAAGGTGTCCATTCAGCTCAGTCTTCCCTGACAGTAATCTCTTCCATAGCAGCATGCACAAGTAATATCCTTTGCTGTTTCCTTCCAGCTCAGAGACTTTGTGCTATCTCCTCTGGTGGTGACCTCACCTGCTTCCTGCAGTATTTTGTCATTTTGCAGGAAAAGTGCAGCAGTGTGAGAGAACTATTCATAAAGCTATTAGCTTTTGGAAAACTCTAGCTAGTAAGAAATACCATCAAATATCTCCTTAATGATACCAGCTATTCAACCGCATCGCACCGCCAAGTCCTTCAAGTGGCTTTGCAGAGAATTTCAAATCCATTTCATTATCTATTCTTTCTTGACAAGGTCCAACAAGCCTTGGGAAAAGGCTACTGGAAAAAAACACATTCAAGGACCCCTGAGGGCTATCCTCAAGAATTTTACTTCTCTGAATTGTGGAGCCCTGTATAATAGGGTAAAGAGCCACTGGGTGGGAGATACAACTTCCCTGAAAGCCAGTGCAAAGTTGGCTCCCTAAAGAAGAAATGAGCACCACAAACCTCACTCTCTTCTACTCCACATGTAATCTTCAATCTCACTTTCTTTTGAACCTAAATCACACACGGTAAGAATTCTCTTTCTGAAGAGAACTCAACCATCACCTGAAGAAGAGGAAAAACTTCTTTACTGTGAGGGTGATGGAGCACTGGGACAGGCTGCCCAGAGAGGGTGTGGAGTCTCTGTCTCTGGAGATGTTCAAACCCACCTGGACACTTTCCTGTGCAACCTGGTGTAGGGAACCTGCTTTGGCAGGGGGGTTGGACTGGATGATCTCCTGAGGTCCCTTCCAACTCCTGCCATTCTGTGATTCTGTGAATGCAGCAACCTCCACTGAAAAGAAAAGGAGTGCAAACATCTGTGCCCAGTGATGTACACAGTGTAAAAACCAGTATAAGCTGGGAATAGTATATGAATGAAAATGGTCATGCTGTGATCAGGGTCTCAACACAAATATTGCATCTTAAGGTAGATATAGACACACAACTTTACTGAGATACCGTACAGACATGCCCAGTGCGTGTTGCATGAAAAGAGGCCAAGTTTCACTAAAGGTCAGGTCTGTAACTCCAGTCATACCAAGGGTAGGTACCTTCTGTAAGCAAGCTGTCCATGATCTTTCCACAATTAGTGAAGACTTTGCTGCTAGTTTGAAGTACAATATTGGGTGACACACTGTCATGTGGTACAGAGGAGGTGTTGTGTAAATTCCTCTCACTTCCAACTTGCAACACAAGAATTTTTTCACAAAGACAAGTTAAGGTCTAGATCTGCACTTGCAGTCCCAGGGTTAGAATGTTGTAGGTTACATTGTGGTCTGGTCAAAGTGAAAAACAAGTGAAACAGCCCACAGCAGCAGTGCTTTAGTCCATGTGAGGAGCCCCTCTTGACTTCGATCAGTAGGTCCTACCTTCAAATAGGCTTTTACAGGCTTTGACCATTAGAGCCCTCACTTGCAGAGAGTAATGATGGTGGAGTGCACCAAAGTGTCAGATATTCAGCAGAAATAGCCTTTCTCCATGTGTTTGCTAGGCATCAAGTTTAAATACTTGCTCCTGAACACAAAGAAGCAAAAAGCTTTAAGCAATCACACTAACTGGACTTTACTCCTTCAGTTGTCCTGCAGTCATGGTCTAATTTTCAAAAGCCATGAGTCTCCCCCATGCCAGGCCAGGGCTGGATTTTCACTTCCAGGTGAAATAAAAATGCCTGCTACATTTCAGTGTAAAGCTAAAACTCCTTTGTCCACACAGCATTTTCCTATGAGCAATTTTCCCTTTAAAATTATCCAGCAAACCCAAGCCTGCCTCTCGTTTGTGACAAAGGATGAGATATTCTTGTTACCCTTCAGCTTATCTCCAGACAGCGAAGTCATCTTGCATTTCTTTCCCACTCCAAGTGAAGTTTTCTCAGAGTACCTGCAAGCAAGAATGACTCTGAAATTTGCTTGTACATCAGATGAGGCTGCAAACAAAGATGAAGTGCTGTGACAAACACATCCAAAGTTAGTGTTTGCCTCTGTCTCTCTGGCTCATTCATACTTATGAACCTCTGGATTAACTGACCTCTGTGTCAAGTCTGAAAAAAAATCAGATTATATTCTGTGAAACAGAGAAACAGCAGTAAGTGAGAATTTAGAGAACTAACCAAAACATGTCTAATTGTTTGAGCTTAGGATTTAACTTACTGGGGTTTTTTCTTTTCCTTTTCTTCTCCCAGCCCCTGCCTGATACTTAAAACACAAAACCCAGCAGGGAGAGATGTAATGGAATTTGGAGGCAACTGGTGTTCAAAGACCTTGATTGAAATAGGTCTATGCTAATGCTCAGAGTCTGTTCAAAAGGAGTCAATGTCCTGCGTTCTCCAAAAGGAGAAACTTCATCAGGACAGGCTATGTGGTACAGGATCATCTCTCTAAGTATTTCACAGGGCTGCACCTTTGAGCCAAAACCTCAAAGAGTTTTGCTTCTAACTAACCTGTCCCTTGGCCAGAACAGGATCCACTCATCCCCCAAGGATCATCCAACAAGTGTGTGTTCTCTGAGCTGGCAGTTTCTGTAACCAAGTTCAATTGTTGCCTCCTGACTCTTTTCATAGAAGGAATCTGTGTTTAAAGGCTCAGAGCCTTTTCCTTGAACTTTCTTACTCCAGGTTGAGCTGATGTAACTCCCTTGTACTTGATGGAATTACACTGGTAAATTATTGGTCAGATGCAGATTTAAATCTGGCAACGAACCTCATCATATTCCCTTCTTTGTCTTCTCTATGTATCTTCACAAAATATGAAAAATTGTTTTGCTCTTTTGCACATACAACTGCCATACCAAATATTTGCACAAAGTGCAAAATTAAAGGATTCACTATAAATTACTCAATTTTGCACTAAATCAGAGTAATACTCTTTCTTTTTTTCTGAAGCAGAAAAAAAGATTTTCAGAAAGATCTGACAAAGGCATAGCACTGAGAGTAGGTAAAATAAAAGCTATAATTCAAGCCCACAGGTCTTTCTGCTGAAAATGTGGGTGCAGGCATCATATTGGCACACATTTCTGAAACAAACAAAAAAAATCACAACTAAAAGTTTGTTGGCTTAGAGAAGAGGTGGCTGGATATCCCTGAAGGATCCTGGTGCTTGGTTACACTGGACGAGAAAACTGGTACCAAGCCACTAAAGAAACCTGTAGGTGCAATGCTGAGCACCTACAGCTGCAGACTCCATCTGAATAAATTGAGACATTAAATGTATCATATTCACAGTAAGCAATAAATGCAGGCAATTATGGAAATAAGAGGCAAGGACAAGGGGAATGGGCTGTTCATATGCAGAGCAAAGCCCAGCAAAGCAGGAAATTCATTTATAGAGTCACCATTTACTAGGTTGCATGTGCCTTTTGGTTGAAAAGGGAGTTTTAATTTTTCAGGATGGTCTTGACAGTTTCTCCCATCCTGGAAAGAGATGGTAATGGAAAAGCCAAACCTCAAAATCCCAGCAAAAACTATGAAAATTTTTGTTGTGAAAATGATTTGTGTGCCCTGCAGTCTGTCCTTTTCCCAGCTATGTCAGCTGATGTTCCCTCTGCCTGCAGACATTGCCTCTTTTGCATCCTTGGATGACTCTAATGATGTCACTGTAGAAAAAAAAAAAATACATTTTCATTTTTGTAGTGATGGGGTTCCACCACACCCTTCTTTCCATGTAAATTCACCGAGATCAGTCTGCCACCAAAGAGCAATTCACAGAGGTATCCATGTGCCCTGCTGTCCCTCAACACTTTTTCTCCACAACACAGAATGAAGAGGCTGGTGTTGCTTATTGAGGGAAAAATACAGATATTCCAGCTGAAATGGAAAAATAACACTGACAGCCTTTGAAAAAGAGATACACACATCCATGGAGAGACCCATGGTGCGTGTTGACAGTGTGCTGGGCATTTGCAGGTTGGTGAGCAGTTTCTGTGTGAAGCAGTTTGTCTGATTAATGCCTAGAAACTCAGTGCAGATTCCACCTAAATACTGTAAATAGACTTCAGGGAAAACAGTGTTTTTCTTTTTGATCAACCACATCTCTGGCAATATAATGAGCACAATTACCCTTGCTTGACTATGCAACATTATTCTGGTTTGCCAGTTAATTGCTGACAATGTTTTCAAGCTTATTAAAACCAGACAATGTAGTCACATATGTTTAATCAAAAATTTCTGATAAAATTTAGAAAAATACCTATCATTTGTCTTGTTTTCTTCATCTTTTTTACAAACAGATATCAAAATGGAAGAAAGTCTATTTAGCATCTCAAATTGTACCTGCTTTGGTACACGAATGAACATTTTATTTTAGTGCTGCCAAATAACTATGTTTGTTGTATGAGGCCCAAGTTTGCAAACTTCTGCATACCTGAGGATGGTTTTGGATATTGATTCTTAATCAAGGCATGAAGAAAAGGGTCAATTCTCATTACAGTAGCAATTGTAGCATCAGTTGGAGAAATATCACAGAATCACTACAGCCTGTTTGTAGATTATTCTGCCTTTAAATGCAAAAACCAATAATTTTTCATTCTCAAAGAATTTTCAATCCAAGTAGAAGTTTAGAGCCACCAGATGGATGAACAGAAGAAAAGTTGAGACAATGCAGGTCAATATGAGAGGTAGAGGCCTCAGCAAACCTACTGCCAAATGCTTTGCCTTGAATATGTACAGGAGCTGCTGTACATATTGAACATAATTAACACTTCCACAGTTCATTAGTGTTTAAGACAAGAGGTCCTGAAAACATCTTACTTACCAGGATTGCAGGAAATTCAGCTTCACTTTGATACCTTGGGTGCTGGAATTGTCCATTCCCTTTACTCATACAAGCATAAGATGTTTGAATTGCAGAAGAAAACTCTTGTAACCCAGAATCAGGGTTGTATTTAGATCATAAAGTAAATAAGGCATGGATAGTTCTTTGTTAAAGGTTTGTGCCATGCATGAGTACCCAGGGTGACTCAGGAAACCTTGGTGGAATTAGCAGGTAGGGGAAAAAAAGTGTTTGTTCAGTTCCTATAGCAGTTCCTCCAAAGGCACTTTATTGTTGGGTAGAACTGAAAAGTGTCTGTGTTTCTGCAGCTCCCACAGTAATGCTGAAATTAGCAAGCCTTTATCATGTCACCCAGACTCATCCTGGATGGTTCAGTACGGTGGTGGTCAGCCATCATTTCTTCTGATCTTGGGAACTCACTGGCCTCAAGGCTGCTCAGACTAACTGCTGCCAACAGCTTCCAACCATTGGCTGTGTGGTAGGACATAGGGATATCTCAGCCATGCCCTCTCATGATGCAGAAGGGTCACCAGGAACCATCTTTGCAGCCCTGTGTTTCCAGGATGAGTATCTCTGGCTGTACTCACTCTGTGTTCAATCTCTCTACCCACTTGTCACTTTTCCAGGAAGGAGTAGCAGAGTATTCCTGACTCGGGGGGAAAGAGGGGTCTGTTGGCTGTACCATGGACTTCAGCGTTTCACAAGATCTGTAATTTAGCTTTAAATGGATAGCTAACTCTCCAAAATAATTATCCTGATGTCTAAAATATCAATGTTCTAATTGCCAGGGGAGAAAGCTGAATTCTGGACTGATGTTCAACAAAACATTGGCATGTATTTCTGTTTTGGTTCAAAAATCTTCCTGACTGCTTAGACAAGTTGATAAAGGCTGTGTGACACAAATACCAGGGGAAAAAAGAGCAATTTTAATTTAATCTGTTCTCCTCTGCCTCATCTTTACCATGTGATTAATTTCCAAGATATTTTGGTGGGTGCTTGTTTCTGACTCTGAACTGATAGCTCTAGTAACTCATGAGTTTTGGCCATTCCTCCCAGTAGACCTGAAAGACCATTGCTCTAGCCTTGAAGAATGGGGTATCATTTTTTACATGGCTTGAACTTTCCTGATCTGGAGAGATCTGTGGGATCCTGAGCACTTCTAAATCCCACTGAATTTGATGGGAGATGGAGGTGTTCATCTATCAGCAGCACAGAGCCTGTAAGCATGAACTTTACAGTGATAATCATGAAATTGAACACAGTCTTGATCGCAAGCGTAAGGAGGAGCTAAACATAGTTTCCCCTAATCTCTTGGGATCTGGGCATTTATCTCTCTGCTTAATTGAATGAATGGGAAATTAGATAAAACTTTGCAGAGTAAATCTTTTAGCAAATGTGATAGCCAAGTAAAAAATTTTCAGCGGACTCTACATTTTCACAGCTGCTCCTTTGTTTTGTGGAAGTGTATTTTGAATGTAAGTCCTGCTTACATTGCATCCCTATTAATTCTATTGTACATATTAAATGTCCTCTTTGTAGGGTGTAAAACCAGAAGGGAGACTAAAAACAAATAGCATGTGTTTAAAATGTTTTATGGAAGATGGCACTAATATTTTCTGAAAGCCTCCATGAGTCCAAGGCACTGCTCTCTGATAACAGTATTATTGTTCAAGGCCAAAACTGCAAAGTAGGAAATAATGGAAGAGAAAGAAGAGAATATACTACTTTGCCTTGCAAGAGACAAAAAACTCCATGTATAGACACGACACAAAAAGCTTTGCTTGCTTCTCTACCAGCCTGCTTGCATCGGTGACAATTTGAGTCCCATTTCCTCTCAATAGCTAAGAAGTAAAAGTTATTTTCCTTTTATTTCAGCAAATTCTGTAAGTCATTAGGAGTGACATCAGTATCATATTTTATCACCCATAGCATAGTGATATGTCTCTCATACACATGCTGTGTGAGGCACCAAGAAATATCTCTGCTCCTCTTTTGTAACATGGGACAGAGTTCTGGGTGTTGGTCTGCAGATAGTTATTCTTTTCTTCCAGATTTATCTTTTACTTGGTGGACTTTGGGAAACAAGTTTGTAGGAACCTGTCCATAGGAGCTACCCTGAGGTCTTCCTTATTGGGGGTCTTTCCACATGCAACTGCATGTGCTCCTATACCATGAACAATTCACAGTTGGAGGCATATCATGAGCTGCTCTGTGGTGTGATTTCCTTTGAGAATCTCACCAACTGACCCCAGATTGTCTTCATATCTTTTCTCATGACAGTGTATGCATTGCACTTCCATCTTGATACAGAGGAGGGACCATGGCAAGCAAACTTCAAGTTACCCCATGAGTGGCATGGGCCAGCCTCACCAGAAGACACCAAAGGAGCCATGTTAAGAAAGGATGATACATCCAGCCACCCTGGAGTCAATGCCTGGATAGCTGTGTGATATCCAAAACCTCTGGGAGAGGCTTGCCCAAGGGAAAGGACACATGGCCATAGTGTCCCACACATTCTAGTCATTGCTGCCTGTCCTAAGGGAACAAAAGCAGCCAGCAAAATCTGAGGCATCTGTCAGGTTATTTTATTCTGTGTTAGAAAGGCTGACTAATACACAGCAAATTGGAATAAAACCACCCTCTTCTGAGTTGCAGTGTGATTTCTTTCGTTGCAGCTGTGGCTTCAGGTCTTTGCTTACCAAAACAAATGGTGGAACCTGTCCATCGTAGCTGTTACGGCAGGACAATGCTGAGCAGCAGGGACAGACCCACTGAGGAAGAGGACAGACTTAGCAGAGGCATAGAGAACTGGACTGAGGAGGAGAAGAGGCACTTTGCCAGTCAGGGGAGATGCAGAACTTACCACCTGCTACCACAGAAATAATTAAACTGCACTCCAGAAATGGATAGTCCATATCCAAGTGAGGCAAAACTGATCTCGTACAGATCTGTTCCAACCTGGAGAGTTATTACATCTCTCTATTTCTAATTATGCTGTTACCCAGTATGATGCCAACTCCAAAGGCAGAACCTGTGTCACTAAAGAACCTTTTCTTCGTGGAAACAATGATTAATGAAGGCAATTACTTCTCATGGAAAATTTCAGAAATAATTCTATCTGAAACACCTATCATTTTTGGGGAAAAAAAAAGGAAAAACTTTGAAAACTAAAACTGTGAATTTATTTATTTTTAGGATAAATATACAGTTTGAGATAAGTCTTTGATAAAAGTTTTAACAAAAATGACATTTTTAAAACAAGGGACATATTTGAGTTTTTTCCATACATAACTGTAAAACATCAAAAGAAACAGAAAGCACCAACAAAAATTTTCTATCTGTCCAAAAAGTAATTTTTTTTTTGCTAGAAACATTTTGATCAAGAAGTTGAAACAGCCATAGTGGTCAAACTAATGGCACTTCACTTATACACTGTCCACCTCCTCCAGAAAAACTGTCTCCAAGATCTGGGAGAATGCCTAACTGTACAGATAGAAAAATGCTACTTTGACAGTGACATGTGGACCAACTACACCAGTGAAGATTACACACCTGTCAGAGTGAGTTGGTTCTAGGTGGTGAGGTGCCACACACAGCTGGCCAAGACCACAAATCCTCACAAAGAGTTGCCCAGTCAAGGTGGTCCCTTGAGCAAGATACAGTATGAACACACCTTCCTGTAGGTGCTGGTTTTATCTCCCTCCTTGCAGATGCCACCAGCCTCCAGAAGAGATAAAGACATGGGTGAGTTAATATCATTAGATAGGTGCGTCTCACCTCACCTATCCACCAGTGTTCACCTCCATCCCTGTCGGACCCACTTGCACTGCTCAGCATGGTGATGAAGAGTAGTGTTTGAGGGATTGTTGCCTGAATGTTTTTCCTTACAGGCAGAACTGAGACTATGTGATTTCTGATTCGACAGTGGAGAAAGTTTGCTTAAAATAACCCAAGTTTACTGTGAGGGTGGTGAGACACTGGTACAGGTTGCCCAGAGAACTTGTGGATGCCTCCTCCCTGGAAGTTTTGAAGGTTCAGGGCCAATTTGGATGGGGCTTTGAGCAACCTGGTCTAGTGCTGATGGCAGCGGGGTTGGAACTGGATGAGCTTTAAGGTCCCTTCCAACCCAAACCATTCAATGATTCTTAACTAACTGAACTCTAATGGGTGTTTTGATTGGAGACCCAGTATAATGGGAAAATGTTATGAACAAATAGAAATGTGTGCTCAGGGATGGAGCTGCAATAACCAATTTAGTGAGTGACTTGTCATGCATGGAGTATCTCTGATCACCTATCCAGCCCTATAGATCTGCTCATGGTGGCTGCAGTTTGTTCTGCCTTTGTCAAGCAATGGCTTGTGTCTGAAGGGAGGAGAAGAATAAAGTCCAGATGTTTTGGGGATGATTTTTAGTCTGAGTGTGCATCAGAAATTTTTTGCTCAGCATGTCAAGCAAAGGCTTTGGGCTCTGGTCTTGATTTAAGTCATATGCCAGCAGGAGAGACCTCAGTTCCCCTATTTTAAACCTTTGCATTTAAACCAGACATTTCCAAACACGTCACCACCACAATGTCTGTTCATTTATTTTACTGAAAGGTGCTGTTTGGCCCTGATTTACACTGGTGGAGTGGGCTGGGACAGGGATGAGGAGACGCATGGTGAGCACCTCTCCTACATCCCTGCAGAAGGACTCAGGAAGGTGTCTCTGGATCGTGGTCTCCAGTGATGATACCTCTACAGCATGCACTAATCCCACCGGAGAAAAGGCAGCAGTGATGCCTACCCTGTTCCCCTCTGAGATCCAACTCTCCATCACACCCCTCTTTTCCTTGACTGGTCCATGAGTGAACTCTCCCTAATTATTTTCGGGTATTTCCTATTTCCCTCTCCCCTTGCACAGCAACACTGTCCCACCACCAGCCTGATGGCCAAGGGGAACGTCCATGTCCTCCACTTGGAGGGACAAGGGTGCACTAGTTTTGCCCCTGATGCTGATGGCAGCCTGTCTCCTTCCTCCTCCCTCTGCCCCCATTGACAATTTCAGAGCAGTAGTAGGGTGGCAGGGTGAGGACATGGCAGGGCGAGGACGTGTCAGTGACGTCAGGCTGTGATAAGGTGTTTTTGCAAAGTGCTCAGCTCGGTGACATCTCGCCTGCCTTGCCATGAAGGGCAGCTTTCTGCCTGGCATTGTTCTGCTCCCACATCTCGGTCATGTGCTCTTTGACATCCAGATTCACAGTCATAACCATCCAGTGCTTTGATATTTATTCTGTGTCATTCAATCAGCTTGGGGGGTGTCCCCTTTCTTTCCTCCCCCCTCGAAACATTTTCTGCTCGGTGGCAACATGGTGACAAATAGGCTGGATGCAAGGAGCCAATCACAAATTTGCTGCCAAGAGGAAAGGAGGAAAAAATAAGCCCCAAACCCAGAGAGTCACACATACAGCTATATTTTATTGAATGAAGGTGGATCCATCCCTCTCCCAACAAAGCCTCCACTCCCTGTGGATGCCACCCCACGCTCCACTCCCCAAGCGATGCTAGCACAATCCACCCCACCCCTCAGACAAAAACTTTTGCTGTCGTATCACAGGACACGATAATCTCCTGTATCCCACCTCAGTAACCCAGAAGCCACCTCCCCCTAATATTTTACATATTCCCTAAATTCATTTGCAAGGGGGCAGGAGAGGAGATAACGGCGGTGAGTTGAGCCGAGTGGGAACTGCTGACTGACAAAGTGTGTAGTGCAGTACGGGTGCTTTCTGCCTCTCTAATTATCCTTTTCCTTCTTGACTCCAGTATCACATGTAGCCATGTGTAGAATCATAAAATAATTATGCAGTGTACAAGCTTTCTGGGAGCATGTACCACTGTTTTCCTAATTCTTTATCGCTCCCATTGATCGTGGCGTGTGTGCATTGATCCAAGTCGGCCATCTGGTTGGGGAAGATAAGCGTGCGAGTGTCTTTGCATTGCACTGTCACTCAGGGAGGGGGGTACATTTTGGCTGTAGGGAATTACAGGGGCAGGATTAGCCCTCTTCCTAGGAGTAAACTGAATTTTAAATGTAGTGTTGCAGCTGCATGGACCATGTTGCTAACTTCTGCTTTTGCCCATAGACTGGGTAGATTTATTTTCTTTTTATATTATTATTATTATTATTATCATTACCTTCATTATTTTGCTATTATTTTATTAGGTTATTATTATTATTTCTTTCTCTTTCCTGCTCAGACTGTATTTGGAGCTAGAGATATGGCTTGTATTAAATGGAGGGGAGAGAAGGGAAAGGAGGAATGTCCTCCTCTGCACATACTGGACTTGTGAGTGGCTGCTGTGTTAGAGGATTTTGAAATGGCAAAACCAGTTTTGAAATGCAGGCAAGAACCTGCTGTTTTGAACATATTTCACCATAAGAATCATTGGTTCAAAAAAAGGAAAAAAAAAAAGAAAAAGATGAAGTTATCAACCTATGACAGGAAATTAAAGAGTGGATATTAATCAGCTCTCTTAACTTTGGTTCATCAAGACAAATAACCCTGATCACACATTATCAGGGTGTGTATGTTTAATAATCAGCAACAAAATAATGGAGGTTTGGGGTTTTTTTTAATTTTTTTTCCTTGCTTGCCAGCTTCTCCCCTGACAATGGGCACATCCTGCAGTCGCTGGGACTGAGCTGCAATATTTTATGGAAGCGGCCGTTGCGGGTGCGTGTGTGTGTGCGCCCACAGCCCTGGTCGTCCTTTTGTAAAACGTGATGGTGGCCATTGTTGTCTCATATTCTGCAAATGTATGGAAGGTGCCTCAAAAGCCTTTCCTCTAAAATTGAACAATTCTGTCAAAAAAGATTAGTTCTATTTTGTCTGCTGCTTGCTGACTATTCATGAATGTAAAGAGAGAGGGCTTGGGTGTCATACTAAGTTGCTAAGGTGGCTGGCTTTCGGCTATTGACTTGAGGATACCAAACCAGAGCCTACAAAAGAGCAGCCAGAAGGAGAGGAGAGAACTGGTCTGCCATGTGTTTCAGCTATACCTTCTTTAGCTGCCCATTTATTTCTTTTGTTGCCACAACTTTTATTGTCATACAGTTGAAAAAAATGTTAGACACAGGCTTCAGGCTGCACCAAGCAGAAAAAAGGATTAGCATATCACTAGGATCATCTTACACTGAACCAAATTCTTTTCAGGATGTATAATTAGTGAATACAGTCTCTCCCCCCTCCTCCTCCTTCTTTTTTTTTTTTTTTTTTTTTTTTTTTTTTGGAGAGGGTGGGGGGAGCCTATGGATAGGGAAAATTAGCTCAGATCTCTGGGTAGGAAACAAGAAGAAAGGAAAAGAAAAAGTTCCCTAGTTTCAAGGAGGATTTTATACAGGCTATTTCCTCATCTTAGCCTCCTGCACTATGTTTAAAAAGCTTTTTGCACATTCACAAAATATGTGGGAGTTGTTCATTAAGAAAAAAACATTTTTTTTTGTACAAGAGTATGTACAATTACCTTCCCCAAACCAGGAGGAGAAAAATTGTTTTCAGAGCTGCCCCCAAACCAGAGCAGCCACAGACAGGCAGTGTTTCCATGCCTGCTCTCTCTGACAAGGGCTCAGCATCAAATATATATCAATTTTTGTGCCTCGTGTGTGCTCCCAGCTCCCTTCTGCCATCTGGGAACCACATACTTCTCTGTGCACTACAACAATTAAATGCTGTTTCTCCTAGTGCTGGGATCTGCATGACTTAGTCATAAAAATAGGGCTCCTACTGAACTATAACTTGCAAAGGCTAATACATTTTTAAAGCAGGAGGAGATATCTGGATGGAGGAACTAATGGTCTGTTTTTTAAAAGGATGTGGGCCATTTTCAGTGATGACAACATAGGCCTGAACCAACCAGCAGAAATCGGTGTGAATCAAACACTGTGTGTTTAACATGTTTCTTGTCTGTACAGAGAGCAGAAGAGCTCCCAAACATTGCTAATGTGGATGGAAAAGGGGTAAATGGCTTTTCCCAGTTATCCAGAAAACTCAACTCCCAGTTGCTTGGACCTGAAAATCTTTGATTGAAATTACATTTGCATCATGGTGTGTTCGCAAAACATGCCACTGCCATTGCTCTATCTGGGGTAAAAACATGGTTTTGTGTCAGGATCAGGGTGAAGAGGAGGCAGTTGACTTGTGGCACCCATCTCAAAGCTCCCACGTGTGTCCTGGTCCATGCTGTCTCCAAAACTCAGCTGCAACTTTGCCCTGGCAGATTTGGGTGTGCAGGAAGGGGCCATCTGAGAGTGGTGTTTCCTACAAAATTTGAAAGCAGAATTACCCTGGGAAGGAAACAGAGCTTCTTTCTCAACTCAACATCTGGTAATGTTTCTGTGTTTAATTACACCACACATTTGACATCATTGCCTTTTCAAACTGCTCAAACCAATTGTTCCACCAAAGTAGCAATTGAACGTGAATATTCAGAAGCTGCTCTAGGGTACTTGGTGGTAGTTGGTCCCATCACTCACATGATCTCCTTCCCATTCTGATGAGAAGAAGGTAGAAATTTGTGTCATGTGGATACTTAAACAGCCACACATTAAAATCTCATTTAGCACAACTATTTTTATTTTCCTGGGTGTTACTACAGCCACTTGGACACTTATCATCAGAAGGCACAGGAGGGGAACAAACAAAAGGAGAAGTCAATTAAAATGGTGAATGCAGATGCTGAGAAATGTTTCTTTCTTCACCCAGTTTGGTCCCCACTGTTATCCCTGCTGATATGCAGGATTTTTGTTGGTTGGATGTGATGCAATATACTGTGTCCAGGTGAAATGGAGAAGGTTTAGGTGAAGATCCCAACTGCAGCCATATCCATGTTTCCAGGGACCCAGAGCTCATACCGGGGGGTGATTGGGGCAACCTAGATGCAAAGATTAAGAGAGCAAGCACAGTGAATACTGAGTATCCCTTAGGGTCTGTGTAACTCATACACCACGAGGCTAAGAAAAAAAATGCTGAAGAGCCAAGAAATATTTGGGGATAAATTATCTGAATCATTTAGGGAAATTACACCAGCTATTTTACAACTGGTGGGTCACACATATAGCAGAGATCTATTGTCCACGTGGAACTCCTCTTGACTTCAAAGAGAGGATTTTTAGTAAGGCATGTCTGCAGAGCAGACCGTCGTGTAAAGCAGCCACGTCAGGCGCTCTGGCTTGTGATCTTCTTTATTATGCTCTGATACACTGAGGAGCATGTGAAATTATGAACTGGGGCAACTTAAAAGCTACCATTTATTTAGAGTACAAAATAGAAAGCCTAGTGTGATGTTTCTCCTTCAGAAAAAATAATTAGTCCTGACTGGTGTATTTTATTGGGAAGTAGGAGATAACCCAGGATGGCCAGCGGAATCCAAGGGTGTTATTTTTAAAGACTGTTAAAGGTTACTGGGTAACGATCACTAGCATGTAAATAGTTCATGTTATTCAACTCAAATCTCCTCTTTCCTTCCTCTTCCGGTAAAACCTATCCAAAGAAGAAGAAAAAGTAAACAAAAATTGGGTAAAATTAGGACAGAACAGCAGATATTGGGATGATTGTGATCTACCTCCTGTAATCTTGCAATCACACTAAAAATGCAGTTAGCTCGCAAATGACCTAATTTACTGATACCTGGGCTTGGCTCCTTGGGAGGACATAATAAAACCACATTACACTGGTCACCTTGAGGTGGTTTGGTTGGGGCTAGAGCTGTGTGTCTGCTGGTGGTAGATCAGCCTGTGGTATATGCTTCTCTGAAGCCTGCAGAATATATTTTCTGTAAATAAATGCTGTTTAATAAGTATTCACTGTGCATTTTGTCATTAGCCTGATGCTATAGAGCCATGCGGACCCAACCTTGATTTATAAAGCTGTTAAAACGTTTGACCTTGTTTAAATAAAAGCCTCAAGGTTAATTACAACAAGCATTCTATATACACTCTCTGTTTCGGTTGTCCTGATAATTTGTAAGAGGAAAGGGTAATAAACTCTCATCTTTTAAAGGTGACTGCAGTGTAAAAGTGTAAGAGTTTGCTTTTCGACCATTTTCATGTTTTACCACACTTTGATATGTGATATATTCAGTGCTGATGAGCTGCCTCTTCCTAGGGAGAACTAGAAATTTGATATTTTTACTTAAAATATAATGAGTAGCATGTGAGAATGGAAAAAAAAAAAAAAAAGAAAAGGTTAGTGGGAATAAAGAGTTGGAGCTTTGCTCCTGGATAGGATGTATCCATAATGAGGTAAACAAAGGCATTGGGTTTTTTTTTTCTTATTGCACAGAAAACAAATTTCACAAAATAAAAACCAATTTAAGTTTCTTTTAAAAGAACTGGGAAAGAGTGAGGAAAGTTAATTGAAGCACATTCAAATTACAATAAACACATACAGGCACAATTATCTTCTTTTGACTAGTGTGTGGCTTAGAGATGTTTTTATCTTTTGTTTATTGCACTATTAAAAATATGGAGAGGCATCAAGAAAGGGTAGATAGCCACCATATGGAATTACATATTTTCCCTATTTATATTTAAATAACTATCCATGAGAAATTATGCACAAATCATGCAATAATTCCCAACTGAAATGACTGTTTAGAAAATAAAAATTCTGAGGCACAATATTCTTTTCATATCAAATTGCCCATTTTCTGTACATCATATATGTTTGTACAATACCAAAAAAAAAAATGCTGCATTACAGCCCAATACAATTTGTTCACAATGCTAATGAAGATGGATAGAGGACATTGTAATATGCTGTAGTCATTCATAAGCAGTGTGAGAAAACAAGACAAACAGGCTCAGAAAGCTGGAGCATAATTTTTTGTTCCCATTTTCAGAGTGAATAGTGGTAACTTTAATAACCTGCTGGTTTGACAGATGTAATGATGCTGATTAACTTTTATTGCTCAATTCATGCCATGCTCACATTTAGGGTGAATATTTGTGCCTGCAAAGTTTGAGTGGCTGGTTTTAGGCAGCTAAAAAGAAGTTCCTAATACCCTGCAGAGAACTTGGCAAGCCTGAAAGCTTTGTGTTTGGGATGCCACCCTGTCCATGAAGAAGCACATTTAGAGTCTGAATCTCACTTTGCAATGAGCCATCCCCCCTTGTCTATGGATGGAGGGTCCATCTGCCCACCAAAAGGTTCCTGGACCATGCAGGAATATTAACTCCGGCTTCACTTGCAGGCAGAAATACAACTTGATTTCTCTGTTTGCAAGTTCTGATTGACTGGGACTAAGCTGTACATGCCAAGTTCATTTTCACTTGTGATAAAGCCAAAAGAAGAAAATATTTCATCAGCAGAATATCCAGCTTTGATAAGCTTTCCTTCTGCAAAAAGGAAAACTATGAAATCTTTTGACTTTCTAAAACCTCCAAATTAGCTGCTGTGTCCTCACATGCTCAGTGCATGTCAAATTTTGCATGTCTGTCTGTCTCTCTGATAATTCTAACAATTTTAGGTTTTATAATTCATTCAACATCTCTTAGGTTAATGGGTTTTAATCAGACTTCTTTTTTTCACCTCAAAGAGAAGAGGTGAAAAGGCAGAAAGCCCCACTCACCCAAATGAGCCCTTCCTCCTGTTCAGATGCAAAACCACAAGTGTGTGGGTCACACTGAGAGTCACCATTGCAGGAGGGGGCTGAGAACTGTACACCCTGAAAATGGTAATGTATAAATATCTACAGCATCTCCTTTTTTCTAGATAACTATTGTGCATGCCTAATGTTGGTCCCATCCTTAAAAGCACACACCCAATCCAAGGTACAGCAACACACAAAGTGAAAAGTTTCTTAGTGTTTTAGTAGATATTATTTTATTTTTTTCTCTAAAATATGATTTAATTTTAACTGGACATTCAGGCCCCAAGCTCACCTTGCACCAGCTGCCACACACCAACCTGCCTGCCCCTCACATTTCCCATCTTGCTAAGCCAAGGATCATGTATTGCAAACTGATTTACTGTAGGCATTTGAGAGGGGCCTGTAGCAACAGGACAAGGGGAAATGGTTTTAAACTAAAATAAGGTAGATTTAGACTAGAATTAAGGAGGAAATTTTTTATTATGAGGATGATGAAACACTGGCATAGGTTACCCAGAGAGGTGGTAGATGCCCCATCCCTGGAAACATTCAAGATCAGGTTGGATGGGGGTCTGAGCAACCTGATCTGGTTGAAGATGTCCCTGCTCACTGCAGGGGGGGTTGGACTAGATGGCCTGGAAAGGCCCCTTCCAACCCAAACCATTCCATGATTCTATGATTTTATTTGTGTATATAAGTATGTATACAGATATATACATGTGTGTATATATGTGTGAGTGGGAAGAAGTCCTGCTGTGGGGTTAAGATGGTGACATATTTATTTATTTTAGAGGAAACTTCCAAGAAACATTCAGGTCTGTCAGAAATAGTAAAAAAAATTCAGAGAGTTTGATCTGAGTTTTATGCCTTGTTTCATTTTAAAATTTTATTAGATTCCCCTCTTTGTTGCTGTCTTGTAGATCAAAAGGCTTGGTTGCTGTAAAGTAGTGGAGTAAACTCCACTGTGTTTCCAAGGATTGTTTCTGCTTGATATTTTGGGGACTTAAAAGGAATCCAAGGGAAAAGAGTTTTCAGTTCAGTAAAAAGTGGCCTTCATGGAGTGCTGCTGTCACACTCTTCTGGCAAAATACATCACTGGGTCTCAGTACTACTCATAAAGGTGTCTGTTCCATGCTAAACTCCTAGTTTTCATCCTTTCCTTGTGCTTCCAACTCTCATTTATCTAATTCATGTCCTGCCTCTCCATCTGTTCAGATCAGCTCAAATGTGAAGTCATTGAAAAGCTGAAATTTTAGTTAAATGTTCATATGAAGGGCTGCAAGGAGGCCCTGTGTCAGGCACAACAGTGTGTGGGAATATCAGCCCCACACCAGGAGGTGGGATATGTATGTGCCACCAGCCAACACTGCACCCAACAGCCATCTCTTCACATGGATGTGGGTTTATGGCACCACGTCACTGAGAATTATATGGAAGGATCTATGGAAAAAATAATTTCTGATGCCAGTAGCTTGTTACTGGTATCACCAGAGTTGTTCCCCGTTTCCATCTGTCAAAATGCCTTATATTCTTCTTTCTTCTCACATTTATTAAGCAGTTAGCAACAGTGTCACTGTAACCATGGTGGTCTAAAGATATAAATGAAACAAGGCTGGCATGGAAGAATAACACCACTTAATAGTGACTGATACCAGTTTTCATTTCTAAAAATTGCTGTGAAACACTTAAGCATTTATTTTTAAAAAAAGGTACATCAAAGGGCAAAAAACTTTGTCCAGAAGCCTTCTCATTTTTTTTTTTTAAATGTATTTTATTTCACTATTTTTTGTTTAATTTCATTTAATTTCATTTATTTATGTTCCAATAAAACCCAGAATCTTGTCTGCTACAGAACTAATTTACTGGGGAAAGCATGTTTTGGTTGAAAGCTTTGAACCCACCTAAACCAAAGTTGGGGAAAAGAAATGCCAAACTGTTGCCCAGACGTCACCCTACTAAAATAAGCTCATGTTTCCATCCACCCTTAACGGCAATGAATGCCAGAGACGGAGAAGTGAAATGTGGACAGTCCAGAGCTGTGGCACCATGAAGAGTCCTGCCATGGAGCTGGCTGCAGGCTGGTGCTTGATGCTGCGTCTGCATCACTGGCACAACCAAGTCTCTCCCACTTCATCTCTTTTCCTTCCTTCTCTCACATTCCCTGCCAATGCTGATGGAGATCCCTCCTGGCACTGGTGGATGCAGCATAGTTTGGATGCAGCCTGAACAAGCCAAAGTAGAAGATGTCTGTATGTGCAACCAAAGACTACTTCATTACCCACTCTGCTCTTCACTCCTCTCTTCCCTTCCCTGTTCTTTGGTTTCTCCTGGGGAGAACTGGTAAAGAAAAAGATATCTCACACTGCACCAGCAGCTCAGTTTGGCACTCATGGTTTAGGAATGGGCCTTCAATACCTGCACTGATTAGATCAGTCTGTTGCCTTTGATAGTCTTTGGGTCAGGTGCAAAGGGAGATGATTCTGAGCTTCTGTCCTTGCATTTTGCTCATGGCTTCTCCACCGCCTTCTGGCAATAGGGTAGAGGAGGACAACTTGTGTAACACCTTCTTCTGCCCTTCACCATAGTAAGGACACAATAGCAGGGTCTGTAATGTGTTGCTCTTTAGTTCTTTGCTAGATGCACACTTTAGCTCAGCTTGGGAAAAACACATGGGAAGCAAATGGTAATGACGTGACATTGGCATGGCATTGACATGATGAGTTTTCAGAGTTACATTTTCAAAACAACTCCAGGTAAAAACTTCTCTACATCCTCTTTTGTGTTGCAGCCATCTGCCATAACTTTGTCTGTGCTCCCTCTCCCAGGGGGAGGAGATAAATTGGGGTGCCATTCAGGCAATGAGGCCCAAAAGGATTTCCTTTGGCACTGCCTGGTAGAGCCACCAACTAAGAAACACGGCAAGCAGCCCCAGCATCCACACACCCCTTCTCCATCCCAGTCCTGCTGGTGAGATACAAGCTTGATGATAGATTTATTTTAGCAAGTTGTTTTATTTAGCAATATATTTTATTTAGTGATTTATTTTATTTAGCAATTACCATTTATTTCTCTCCCTCAGGGTAAATTTTCTCTTTTTGCCCATGGCACTGTTAGGGAAGAACCTGGGCCCAGTATTCCCTGAACAAAGTTAAACCCAGGAATCTTCACTGCAGGGCACGGAGCATCATGCTGTCCTGTGTTTGGGCAGTGCTGAGCACAAGGGGACCCTGACCTCCAAGATGGTCAATACAAATAAATAATATGAAGCTCTGGAATGACTCATTTGTCTGGAACACACCTGCATAACCCATCCCACAGCTGTAGGGCTGGAAAGGCAAATAAAACAGCTGTAACCCAAGCCTGGAGGGTGCTGAGGACTCAGGGGAGGGAAGCTGGTCTTTCAAATCACTGTAACCCAAGGAAGAAAATCATCAGCCTATATGCCTTTCACAGCATTTGATGACAAAATGGTTTGTGGCTTAGCCATTGTTTAAAGGCCATTCCTCAAATTCCTTGTTTACTGTCAGCAGAGTGAGTTGTGGACTCTGTGACTTTAGCTGTTAATGGGCCTAAACACTTCTGCCAACAGATTAAGCTTTGCTGAAAACGTTAAGAAAATTGGCCCAAACAGAGATAGGGAGGATTCTTGTTTAGCTGGTGTTTCATTTGCATGAGAATCATTGTCTGCAGACAATAGTATTTCCATATCGCCCAAAGAGCGGGCAATTGGGTGAAACTCATTCAATTTCTGTTAAATGACAGAAATTGTTTGTTTGTTTGTTTCTAGAGAGAAAGAAAAATGCTCATTTTTCAGCTGCAAGGATGAGTAGATCAGAAGTGAAATCCAACCCCCAAATACCTCCAGCTCATGATGGACTGGGAGCTAAGAAGTTGGGATGACACTGAAAGAAAACAAGAATATTAAGTCATAAGTGTGTTTAAAACAATTACTGTCTGTGGGAGGAGAGGAATAAACACAATTAGTCTGTTTGGGGAAGGTTAAAAACAAGTCTCTTTTAGAAAAATGCAAGATGTGTTTCTGCTATGACTTGTGTCACTGAATGTCCTAGGTGATCCATATCCATCCTCATGATGTTTCCATATAAATGCTATCCTAACAGGTACTGCCAACACCTGAACTTCTCCCAGGTTTGGTGTTCAGGAGAGGGTTAATTTGATGTTCAGGTGACATATATCCTTTCCATTTCTCTCTCTGCTGTTAAAAATAATAGCCTGGATCCTACAATTATTATTTGAATTATAGCAGCACCTGGAGTCATCAGCCAAGATTGCAGCCCCCTTGCAGGAGACACCAGCCAGAACAGTGGTAAGGTGCCTCCCCAGTGAGCTCCCCATTCCCATGGGCACGGCCAGCAGAGGAGGAGCATCTTGGGGATGGAGAGTGAAGGCTTGAGGCCACCATCAAGACTGGGTCACAGGGAAGAAAGGTTGTGTGCTGCCCTAAGCCCAGGCACACCTGTGACCCAGGTGAGTGCGTTTGACCAGGCGTGACTGCGAGCTGAAGGCCAACATCTACTGCATATTGGTGCAAGGAAGGATGAACCAGCTCAATACCTCAGAGGCTATTTTATGTCTTTATTGCTGATTAGTGCTATGAGATTTACTTCAAGCACCATCCGACATTTATTTGCTTCAGGAGATCCTGCTGTTTTCTTTCTTTCTTTTTTTCCTCTTGACCTAATACTTTTGGCCATCACTGCTGCTATTGGCAGTTACCTGTGGCTGCTTTAAATGCCACTGGATGAGAGGGGATGTTTACATTTCCCCAATTACATTGTCTTTGAACGGTTCTAAACTTGACTTTGATTAAACACGCTAATAACAAGAGAGGTTCTTTTTTATTTTTTTTTTTATGAATGTCACTTGCTTGAGTTGAAAAGACATGCTCTTAATACTTGCTTTTCATCTAAATCAAGAAAGCAACACTAAGCAAAAAAGTATTTAACTGTAGCATATAGGATTGTAAAGATGGTAATCAGGGACACTGGTAATTGAAGCTTTTGGGGGAGAACCTTTCTTCTGAATCCTTCAGTCTGTTTAATAGGATAAAATTAGCTTGAGTGGCTTGGTGTTTGAAGAGGTTATGATATAATTGGAGCTGCCTCCTGGGTTTGCTGCTGGACAAGGCGATCAGGTGGAGACATGGGAGGGCATGGGAACCTCTGAAGTACAAGACTCAGCTTCTGCCATACTAATTAGCCTAAATTAGCTATGCCAGTTTTCTGCTTGCTTTTGAATTTCCCTGATAATGCTTTTATCGAGAGGGTAAGAGAAGGAATATGGAAAGGCGCACAAAGTTCACGGCAGAATGGCACAAGCGGTGGCGACTGCCGACGTAAGGCTCAGGCTTATTGCTGCAAGCTTCAAAAAAACAGGGGGAGGGGGGGAAATGATTGAATAGCATTAGGAAATAACAAATGGATATCAAGTACAACCCCTAGGGATTTAGAAAGTACTATGGCTTGCGCTCTTGAACACGGAAGTTTACAAAGCGTCTGTAAGAAATTGATTATCTTGAGGATTATATACATATTAGTTTGAGGCCAGCCCCCTCCCCTCAAAAGCCAGCTCTGCACTTGAGTGTTTAACCCAAGGTGAAGGAGGCTGTCCTCCTCAAGGCAGAACCAGCTCAGGCATCTCAGCTTGTGCTCCATCACCCACAAGGCCAAAGAGAGGTGATTTGTATTTTGTTAGCTGCTGCCACTTTTTAATTTTCACTTCCAGCCCCAATTAATCAACATTAACCATGCAAAGAGATTTGCAGCACATTCAGTATAGCTTGCACAAATCTATTTTAATTGAAAATGTGTGAGAGGGAAAGAAAATAAGGAGAGTTTGCTGGTTTTCTTTCTATCCTGGAAGGGATGGCTTCTGTTGCCAGCGGATCAAACAAGTCAGGAGAGGACTTCAACTTTTAAAGGCATATTAGGATGCACATTCACAGATAAAGACAGCTCCATCCCTTGGGGTTACAGTGAGGAGATACAGATTTTTCCTTCACAAATACTATCAAATGCTAATTCTGGCTATTTGGGCCAGAATTGTCCATGCCACTAGTTCCACTTACAGACATTAGATACTTCAGGAACAAGCCTCACATCAGCAATCTGCTCTGCTAACCACCACCAGGGTCTATTGGCTCCAAGAGGCCTCTGGTCACTGGATGAGTGGGTGGAGGGAGGACCCACGAGATCTGCTGGAGAAGCCCAGTGGGCATTGTTGTTCAGGAGCGCTCAGGTAGGAGTTTTCTTGTTTCCCACCAGCCCTTCTTCCATGCAGTGCCCTTGATTTCTCCCCATCAGGCTGTCCTAGGAATGTTTTACAAAGACCTGTGTGAATTCAGGAGAAGATATCAATTTCATTCAAAGAGCAGAGTTTGCAAGACTCACCCAGCCCTTGGCTCGGTCATGGTTTTCCACCACACCTCCTGGATCACATCAGAGGTCATTAAACAGACTGGCATCAGCTCTGTACCTGGAACTATGACGGGAAGAGTAATGGGGTAGTGAGCTGATCTAAGGGACCATGATGGATAGGGGTGACTTGTGCTCCAGAGGACAATTTATGGTAAAACTAGATTTGTTTAGATACCTTCTGCATCTCAGCACAAGAAAACCAACTTGAGAGCATTGCACTATTCAGCACTGTCTGCTTTCCACGGAAAATCAATAGGGATATCAGGGTTTATAAACTCTGCTAAGCTGTTTTGTTGTATTTTATCTCCTTCTTTCTGGAGAGGGAACTAGATGATCTTCTAGCAACTGCTTGAGAGCAAGTTTGGAAGGAGCGAAGAAAATGAGTTTGCTTCACTGTCTCTTTTATTCCACGTACAGGGTACCTGGAACTGCTCTTGGGGTCCTCTCTTAGCCAGGGGGATCTGGTCCTCAGCAGAAAACACAGTTCAGATTCTATTTTTTAGGGCAATGAATCATTCAGGGAAAGAGATTGAGTCTTGAGTTCTCCTCTTCAGACTCCTGCTCTCTCACAGTACTTGTCCTGGCTTTTTATCAGGTGCAAACACCTGAGTCCTGTAAGCCCTTCAGCTCTGGCACACACACTTTACATGTTCACTCGAGTGCCTGCACACAGACAAGTGTTCGAACAACTTCATCTCCCATCCCCGTGGGCCCCAGGGCACAACGCTGGGTATTACCTGTTCAACTACTCCATGTGCTGGAGACTACAAATGCTTCTTCACAGGAACAGCATTACTCCTGTGACCAAGTCTTCTCAACACAGATCTTTCAGAGGTGGATTTACATTAGTCCAAGCAGTCTCTTTACATTCACATGGTTTGCTTTTGCATAGTTTATTGGCTTCTCCAAGTACAGAATAAATACAGTGAAATTGTTTTTAAAATCACCTCAGTCCAAAACCTGGATTTTTAAACTTGCTTCTCTAAACTCTGTAAGGGAAGTATTCTGTTCTTGAAAAGTATTATGACCAGATTAAAGCTTTGAGGGTTGAGGGGAGTAATTTTTTAATTAGAGAAATGAGAACCAGGAGGTATTCTTTTTTTTTTTCTTTTTTTTCTTTTATTTTTTTTTTTCTTTTTTTTCTACCAGACTCTCCTCTTTGGAGCACTATCCTCATTTGATGGAAATATTTAACTGGTAGGAACCATGAGGCAGTCTTGAATGACAGCTGAAGAAGGGACCTCAAGCTGTTGTCCTTGAAACCAGTGGCAAGTTTCCCCTTGACTTCACAGGGCACAGCATCCAGCATAGCCCAACTCCAGACATTTTTATTCTGCAGCCAGCTGCAGTTCCTGTTCAGAAAAGACAGACTGTTCCCCAGAGGAGATGTGCAGCATGGAAAAAACCTTGTGTAGATTAAAGGCTGGACCAAAGCCCCAATAGAGCCAGCATGAAGGCTTTCAGTGGTCCCAGGGGATGGGGAGGCAACTGTCAAAGCCCAGACTGACCGCACTAGTGTCTGCTGCAAAGCCAGGAAAAATGTGATTGAGCACAATTCAGACCCGACCCAGCCTTGCACCTCTTTGAGCACAGGGATATTTTGTTCAGTCCATGGCACAAAAAGAGACTGTCCACTCAGTCCTGCTCTGTTCTTGTACCCAGGAGAGACAAGAGCTGCACAACATGAACCACCTTTTCAGGATTGCTCCCCTTCTGTCTTGGCAGTGCTTCCAGCTCCTGTGACAACAGAAAACCACTTCTCTTGTGCTTCTTGCTTGTCCTTGCAATGACTTCTGCAAGCCAGATCTGCTTCTGTTCAGACAACATGACACGCAACAAAGCAATAATCATTTCAGCAATTTTTTTCTACCCTTGACCTGAACCCAAATCATCCCACAGACCTAGAAAATGGGTCATCTGCCTGATGTGTGATCTGCAATCAACAGACCTTTGCCTGGGATGTCCCAGAAGCACAATGATGTGAAGTCATGACTTTTCTGGGGGGGGAAAAAAAAAAAGAAAAAAAAAGAAGAAAGATAGAAAGAAAATAGAATTAAAGAAGTCAAGACATTTCTGGCTAAAGACACAAGCACTCATTGATCCTGTCCTCAAGGCTAGATCATAGGTGCAGAGGGGTAGAAGAGCTGGGGCTTTGTCCCACAGCCACAGCAGCTTCCCCTCCTCCTGACAAGTTGTCTGGAAGAGGCCCCAGTTTCCATCCTCCTCCCTTCTCTCAACAACCCACAAGGCAAAGCCATGAGAAGCTGGTTTCCACCTTCCAAAAGGTGTTTGCTGGCTTGTGCCCCACATCACTCAATGTCATTGCACCCAAGACCTTTGAGAGACAGAGGTGATGCATGACCCTCATGCAGATTGGATGCTGCTCCCTTCCAGGAGCAAGAGGCTTCAAGCACAGTGCACAGAACCAATTGGGTGAGGGGGAGGAGAAATCCCCTCTGCTTAAACCAGTTCCCCTAGGGTCTCTGAGGAGAAGTAGACCACAGCAATCCCAAAGTGTCTGCGGCATCCAAGAAGCTTTCAGCTCAGCACAGCACGAGGGAGGACTGTCTGATGAGAGCGCCAGCAATGAGAGTCTCTCTTTGGCTCCATCAGGCAATACTGCAAACAAGTCATGTCTCTTAGAAGAAGAAAAATCTATTTTAGAGCTCTCTCTTTTTCTGTGTGGGTGCTTATCTCTGGTCACTGCTGTTCACCATGTAGAGAAGTCTCTGTGGCATGCATTTCTAAGAGGGCAAACTGTCTAAAATTAGCTGTAAGTTTAAAATAAGAGACTGTGCAGTTCTCCAGGGAGGGGCATTCATCCTCCAAAGGAAACTGTCAAGGATTGTTCAGGATTACTCTCCAGCTGTTCAGAACTGCTGCATCCTTTTAAATTATAATGTCAACATGTCGCAAATAATATGGAATGACAATGTCTAATTTCTGTCCTGTGAGGAAAGAAAAGGAAGGAAAATTGCCAGCATACTAGATACATACCAGATTTAAGAGACCAGGTAACCTTTCTAGGTGGCTGTAGTAGAATAATTAGTCAAAACATTAATGAAAATGTAATTTTCTAGCTAGCCTCTGAAATTTAGAGGCTTTACATTATGATTTACAAGCTGATGCTCTCCAAAATAGATTGCATTATCTCTGGGACAAAGGGATGTAGCAACTTCTCCACTGACTGGATTCTGGTTTTTTTCCCCAAAAATATTTGTTACCAACATCACTGGTTTTGAGGAAGGAATTTCAATGCCAAATTGCATGAGTATGTAAGGGATCAGACCAACATCATAATTGTTGCTGACCTTACCACCCATGAGCTGCCCACAGTGACTTTATCCCCCCAAAAAACCATGACTGACATACCCAACATGACTACATCACATACATGTGGAAGCCACAAGGTTCACACAGTTCACAGGCAACTTGCACCATGTACATTCATATCCCATTTGAATTTTAAAGCAGATCAGCAAGAGGAGGGATGTCTTTAACAAACATGGTTTTTACCTGTCCTTTGAGGTAGTTGTAGCTCTGAGGACTGAAGCAGACACCTGCTTTGGGTTATGAGGTAGCAGTGAGTTTCTGGGACTCAGCTGATGAACGGGTAACTCATAAAGTCATGGTGATAGGATTGCTTCAATCAGATGCCCACATCCAGAGCTTAAATATTCTCATAAACTCTCAGGGTGGCTGCCTATAAAATATAAACAATGCAATATAAACAAGAAGTGTCCCAAGGTATACATTTTAATGCTCAAATTCCGTGCAGCACTGTATATTTTTCATTTTAAGTTAAAGAAATGAACAAAACAGAAAGAATCCAACATGTTTTACATTCCCTTGCAACAGGAAGCTATTTTGATAAAACCTACAAATGATCCATATTGATATTAACTTTTTTTTTTTTTCCCCTGTAAACTTAATTTGAATTTAGAAAGTCTCTAAATGATAATTGAATCACAAGTCTGGATTAGGATTCTAGCAGCAACACTTGACTTGGTCAAAATCACTGTTATGAGGAGATGCAATTTTTACACAGTACTTCACATTGATTAAGTAATGTGTGAAAATGGAAAAAAAGTATTCGAATCTTAATCATAGTAATTTGCATGAAATAAAAGTCTCTGTCAAGGGAATGCACATTATAATAACTCCTGGGTGTTTTGGTTGCATCAGTGAGCAGAGAAGTTGTGTGCATTTTTTTTTTGTCCTGATATACAAGGATTTCCTCTATTTTTAGTGTACCTTTGATTATAAAAGAATTCAGAAATATGGTGTTGTAGTTAGTGAGAGACTGGGAGACAAGCAGGTATTTTAATAGAAGCCAAAGTTCACAGATGATTGACAATGTGTATACCTGAATTAAGTATAGAAACATAAATCAGTACGTTGTAAACATGGGAACTCGGTTTGAAGCTAATTAAGGCTCATTTGGTTTTGACCTGCATCAAACAATAGTACTAAATCAGAAAAGCAGATGCATTTTGGAAGCTACTGAACTGAAGAACCTTATCTGGAGCCCAGTGGAGTCAGCAGAGACCTTCTCACTGACTTCAGTCAATCAAGCCTTAGAAATGTTTGCGTTTATTTACACAAATTGGTCTGAAGTAGAAAAGGGTTTTAGATGCAGTCCCCGCTCCATTGCATGCACATGTCAATGCTGCTAAATGCCGTGGTGGTGTCACTGTCATCTGTCACTGAAGCAGACCCTGGAGCTCAGGCGTGCTTCTCTGGGGCAGTGTGGCCATTGTGCAACCCGTTTTATTTTTAAGAGATGTTGTTTCAAAAATCAATGGGCATCAGCTGCTAATTACAGAAAAATCTATGTCTTGGCCCTTCAGCAGGTTTTTGCATTTTTCCCACTTGCCATGCTACCTTTGCTATGGGCTGACAGCATGGCTTCATAGCAGTAAGCCATGGCCACCCTGCAGCCCCACTTTGGCATTCATTCCAACTTCCTCCAGGGTAGATTTTGCCATGTGAAATTTCAGGTGAACAGTCTTTACCATACCACACCTAGATCCCCTCACTGGCCTTGAGATTAATTTAATGTTGTATTTTCTGAGAATGTAAGACAATAGAATAGAATCATTTTGGTTGGAAAAGACCTTTAAGATCGAGTCCAACCAAAAACTTAACACTGCCAACTCCACCACTAAAGCTTGTCCCTAAGTACCACATCTACACATCTTTTAAATACCTCCAGGGATGGTGACTCAACCACTGCCCTGGGCAGCCTGTTCCAACAAGCTGTTGACAACCCTTTCAGTGAAGACATTTTTCCTAATATCCAATCTAAAGCTTCTCTGGTGCAACTTCAGGCCATTTCCTCTTGTCCTATTGCTTAATACTTGGAAGAAGAGACTGACACCCACCTCTCTACACCCTCCTTTCAGGTAGTTGTAGAAAATGATAAGGTCTCCCCTCAGCTTCCTTTTCCCCAGGCTAAACAATCAGCTGCTCCTCATAAGACTTGTTCTCTAGACCCTTCACCAGCTTTGTTGCCTTTCTCTGGACATGCTCCAGCACTTCAAGGTCTTTCTTGTAGTGAGGGGCCCAAAACTGAGCCCAGCACTCAAGGTGTGGCCTCATCAGTGCTGAGTACAGCAGGACAATCACTTCCCTAGTCCTACTGGCCACACTATTTCTGACACAAGCCAGTATACTACTTGTCTTCTTGACCACCTGGGCCAAGAGGCAAGCTTTCTTTAGTTATTTAAAAACCCTTCCAGTGTGAAAGCTCACTTATCACAGAAGTGTGGGTTTGTGAGTGGAATCTGTTCTGAATGCATGTCTGAGATCCCTGGTCCCTTTCCGTGTCTTCCAATGATCACAAAGTGGGGCAAGGACTCCTAGACATTTATGAACAGTCAGCATAACTGACTGGTTTACATTCCTTAGAGTTTAACAACTGATTCAAATGTTTCTGGGCAAGGAGTTTTCTGGGCATGAATTTTTGCCATTCCCTCTCTCTTTCATTTCTGCAAGATGTGCTTATAATGGGGGACAGATTCAAAGACCCCTTTGGAGGAGTGCCCCTTTTTTGAGGCACACTGTATGAGATCTGTTGAGATTGATATGTTGCCATGATATCACTGTGTTGTATCAGGAAGGATATTCAGTTATCCCCAGCCACAATATCATTCGGATAATTGCTTCTTGCAGGGGATCGAAGCAGGTGTAGGGGAAAAAAAGTGTTGAACAACTAAGCTTGGAAAGAAAACGTAGGTTGAAGTTTATCTCTTGTTGCTGAAGCTGCCAGTAAAGCTAGGAGCAGGAGGGGGGTTTGTTTGGGATTTATTCTGGGGGAGAAGGGCCCTGCTGTCTTCAGAGTGAGATGAGATCAAGTTCTGCTTGCAATACCTCTTACATGTTTTAGTTGCGGGCCAGGAGATTTTTTTTTTATATCAAAATAAAGGAATGGATGGGCCTGCACTTATAAGAGAGTTGGCATTCCTACAACAAGCGTGTAGGTTGATAAGGATTTTCTTTATTCTTTTCAAAAATAACCTTTCCTGTGAAATGCAAGCTCAAGAACATTATCGGTTACATAGAGAAATCACATGAAAGGCTGTATTACAATAATGAAGAAAAGGAATTCTGAGACGAGAGCAGCAGCAATGGTACTCAGCACCTCCTTGGCTTGAGCTGCTCCTTCTCCACATAACTGGTGTTTTCATATCTTGAGTTTTGCCAAAATCCTGCTTGTGGGAGAAAGTTATCACACACAAACCACCCTCCAGGTGCAATGCTGGCATCCCACCTTGCTTTCCCCAGAGAATACCGAATGTGTGGGGGCATTCTCAATGTGTGAAAGATGTGTTATAGTAACGAGGGTATCTCCATTTATGTGTGGAATGGTAATATACTGTCCTGTGTTTCTCCTAATTTAAGAATGTGCCCCATATCAGATGATATTAATAGGGTGATGATAGCTCTTGTCAGATCCCTAGCCCTGCAAACACAGCCCTGGCATTTTAGTGAAGTCAAACCTACCACTCTCGTGAAATATCCTATGGAAAAGGGAAGAAAGAATTCATAAGAAATAATCCTATTAATTAATGCCCAAATCCTGGTCCCTGTGCACAGCCTGAAGAAACACTGTGCATGCAAGGGAGTGGAGGCAGTGGAAGGGAAGGGAACACAATCCTCTTCCTCAGCTGGAGCAGCATTCCCGCTTTCTGGGCTGCTGGCTCTGCTCTGCCTGGTGTATTCCTGGCAGCTCCCATCAAGTGCCACCCAGAGCAGAGCTTCATGGCTGGCCCTGGGTTGTCCCAGCAGGAATGTGGCCAGGAATGTGCAAGAAATCACGATGAAAAAATAGTGTTTTCTCTTCCCAAAGCAGCAATGAACATATTTTGAATGTCCTTACAGAGAGGGGCAGGTACAGTCCTTTCTTTCCCATTCTCATATTCTCATTTTTCATTAAGAACAGTGCTGAATTAACAGGGCCGCTGAGCAGAATGTCCAAGAACCTTGTGGGTGGCTTTTATGAGCAGGTAAGACACATATCTGTTAGGAGTAACTAGCTAGCCATAATCCTGCCTTAAGGCAGGGGATGGATGAGGTGGCCTCATGAAATCCTCCTGGACCTACATGCTGGTGTCCACTGGCTTTGAGCATTGAGATCCTTCCACTACAGAGGGACGTACTATAAAGAAAAGCCTGTGGTTATTGTTTCAATGACCCTTGAGATTGCTGACATCCTGGAGTTAAGCCTTTCTTGGATATATTTCAAGGGATGATCCATATGCATTAAGTCAGGAACTGCAAACCACAAAATGTTTGTACACCTGAGATGTTCTTTGATTACCAGAGGACCCTGGATGTGCCTGGGATAGGAAAGGTTCAGGTTTTGCAGTACCCTATTAGACTCCTAGGGACAATTGGTCCAGGAGAAACATGTTAAACTGTCTAGGACTTACTCTACAACTGCTCCCCAAAGCCTGAAGAGTGGGCAAGGCTTTGTAAGTGGAGAGTGCTCTGCTCTGGAAATTGTATGTCCTGATGGGTCATCAAAACTCGTCTCTGACCCCAGGTACAAGTCCCTTTTCCAAAAACAATGCTGACCCATGGCTTCTCCCTCCAAGACCTGAAGTTTTAAAATCTGCAGCCCAATTTCAACCAAACTGATGGAAGGGCAGAAGATCTCAGAGACAGTCAATGTTATGGAATTTGTCAACTGGGAATGTCCCTGCTGAACTCGTGGGGAACACAAAAGGAAGCTGCAGCACAAAAGGTATGTAGGGAAGGGCCCGGGAACCTGAGGTACCAGTCTCTAGGAATCCCAACTTCATTGGTTCCCAGGCTGGGAAAAGAGCTTCTTTGAATCATTTCTCTTTAATTGCAGAGGATTTCCACAAGTCCTAATTTGTTGGCAGCTCAGAACATGATCTTTACCCATTGTGAACCCTTCCCATGCAAGGAAAAGTGTGCTCTTTAGATCCCCAGCTCTGCAACGCTGCCCTGTTAAACAAGCATGTAAGTGTAGCAATGAGCAATGTTGGTAACAAATAAATTATCCAGAGAATTTAAAGTCAGAGTGGCTATAAAACAGAAGAAATTTAGCTTCCCCATGCATAAATGTAAACATGCTGTGAGAGCAGCCACCCTTGTGTGGACATACATATGGGGAACAATTCTTGCCCATGGCATAAGAAGTAGAAAACACAGATAGTGCCAGGTGATATTTGGCTTCTTAGCATATGTTTAGAAGGGTTACATTTCACATTCATAGGAGCCATCTTTCTGTTTGTACTCCATTTTTTGTTGTTCTTATTAATCCACAGATTCCTGCTTTTGTTAAACCAGGAATCCAAGGCAGATCCCCAGAGAATTGCTTGAGTCTTGGATCCTCAAGGAAATCCAAGCTGTAGTATTCCACAAGGGCAGTGTTATCCCCACAGAGTTTTTAGCTGCATGCCTTCTAACCCTGTTTAAGCAGCTCTGGTTTTAAGTGATGCAGTTCCTGGTATTAAGATATTCTGAACCATCATTAGCTCTATTTACTGAGCCTTTAGATGTGCGAATCACTGCAAACATCTGGAATGAACAGGTGGAATTCAACCGTACCTACTGTACATTTCTATTTTAATGGTGTCTGGCTTCTCTTTTAATTGAACACTGATTCTTCCCGGAGACCCAAATGTTACTACAGGCATATATGAATTTAATTTAATTGGCAATGAGTTAAAAATGATTGTTTCAGAGGAATTTTTGATGTTGACTAATGAGGCATCATATTCCGTACATATTCCTGCCGTTTCAGCCTGCTTCCCTGAGGAAGCCAGGCTATGCAGTTGCATCATCTGTCTAGAAAATTGCCCCAGAAAATTTTGACCTTGTTGGTGAGCAGGCTAAGGCCAGGGTGTAGTGGAGCATGGGGGCAATGGGGTGGTGGGAGATGCATAGCTGCTTAGAGTGTGCCTGCTGCTGAGCTGGGGTGCAACCCCAAGCACCCTGTGTCAGTGTCTGACAGGCAAGATCAGCTACATCTGATTGGTGAACCAGGCTCTGGGCATAGGGGTCTCAACTGAGTGGCTAAAACCAGCAGAACTGACCCAATCCTACTCCACAACAGAGTTTTCTTGTCTGAGGGCACCTCTGCTTTTTTAGCTCTTTCTCCTGGTGTAAACTGTTGACCCTTTCACAGGGACATGAGCCTGACGTTCCATCCAAGGTGAAAGCCCTGGTCCTGTGTCTGTTGGTCCTCAGTTCCTTCTTCACATGACTTCATCTAGGTGAGGAAGAGGACCTGCTGGAGAAGGCATGTCATCTCCTTCATTGCCACAACGTAGCTAGAGCATAGCACTTCTGGACCCTACCACATTCAGGCAAGTCAGCAATGAGAAGGGAAACATTATTTTGAACTTAAATAGGAAGAGAGCTGCAGCCCTCAGTTGCCTTGGGGTGAATTATTCGGGCTGCCTCCTGCCCTATGAAGCACCTTCTTCAACCACCTACAGAAATACTGCAGGAGCAGGAGTTGTCTTATTTGCACCACTCACCTTCACTGACTTTTTTGAGATATGCCAATCTTCAAAATATTGTCTCAGATACATTCATTTTTAACACTTGTAATTGTTTTATTTTTTTATCATAACTAGCAAAACACCTGAAATCAAGAAAATTATCACAGTGTCCATACACACATAATGACTATTCCCTGTCACCACCTCTTCCATGTAGTGGCAACATGGGACTGCTCAGCACTATCTGATAAATGTGTAAAATGGCCAAAACCTATTTCTGAAGGCAGATTTTGGAGGGGAAGGGGAAGGAGAAGGAGGAGGAATGGAGCCATTACATCAGTGTTTTGTAACGTCCCTCCTGGAAAATTACTGTTAAATGTGTGGTGCATACGATGAAGCAGCTGGGAGGGTGCTGTCGATCACACTGATGGGATGTCATACACCATCTCTGGGAATTCTTTTCCCTTTTTTGCAAAGTGAGCCTGCTAATATCAACCCCTCTGAGATGTCACGATGCCTGATTAATTCATCTTTGTAAGTTACCTTCTGATCTTCAGGAGTCGCAAAATATTAATTGCCAATTTGATAATGAGAAGTTCAGATGCAAGGGCGAAAGCGTGGATCTCTGCACCTGTTTGCTTAGTTGGATATTCAGTGTTCAATGAAAATCTCCCATATGTGCCAGAGAAAGTACAACTTTTCTCACTATAGATAACTTGTTCCAGTCATTTTTGACATTTAAAGGAAAGAATTATTTCTCATGAATATTTTTTATCCTTATAGTTGATTTTTTAAAGTTAAATTACAATGTTTGCCATTGCCTCCACTGTGAGTTTATTTATTTTGTGATGGTAGATTCTTAAAATGGATTGTGTCCTTCCAACATCGCTTTTCTTTTTCCATCCCTGCATACATAGTTCAGTTACTATTTCTTGCATTACATTAATACCACCTCTGGTTCACAGATCAAGTTTGTTCCTTACTTCACCCAAAGGATTGAACTGTAATGCTTCACACCGTGGTATCAAAATAACTCACTGGTGGTCTTCAGAGATGGGTCCTGCTCAGTTCCTCCTTGACCTCTACAGCCTCAAGCATCTCTCACGTCTAATGAATATTGAATTATTTATGCAAAATAAATGGCACTTCTGGGCTGGGTTGAGAGAGCTCTACCTCCAAGGCAGTAGTCTGGTAATCAGCATGTTCAGCTGATGGGGAGACACAGATTTGTGACTTTCTACTGCCTGAATGAGGCTGGATATTTGAGCCTGACCCTTCCTTAGCTGTAACCATGAGGGATGCCCGTCTCATGAGCAACTTTTGAAGGTTTCTTTCTGGAGCAAACCAGCAAAACCATTATATCCACAAAAATATTTTTTTTTTAAATTTGAAAACGTGAAGAAAAGGTCTGGAGCCTGACCACACTGTGTTGAATATTGTACAAATATAGAGTGAGGAGAAAGTCCCAGTGTCAAAGACTTTGAAATCTAAATAATTTAAAGAGAAAGTGCTGCTTTGGCTGCTGGGCTGGGGCTGTGCTGTGAGTCCCTCCTTTCCCGTGCCACATTCCCACTGGGGCCCCCTCAGCATCCACACCTGCTCCCACACACGTCGGTGCTTCCCAAGCAACCTGGCCGGGGTGGTATTTTTGTGTTTGCACAAAAAAGGTGAGCAATTACCAGGCCACACCTCCACACACAACTTCTCATGCCTCTAAAGTTTCTAAAACTCTGAGTATCAGGTTCCCGAAATCACTGCTGCCCGGGAGGGAGGCGTTTCACAGGCTGTGGGGGTTTTGCTCTCAACTTGGCGGAGTTGGGCTGCTCTACGCTATACTCTGCTCTTGGACTGTCATGTTATTCATATTTCTTTTTTCACCTTCTAGCCTAGTTTTTAAAGAATATTTCTGTTTTAAAGAATATCTTTGTTTTTAGAGGTGTTAACTACAGTGCTTTTTTGCCTGCCTTTTCAGTGCAACACCATGTCAGGGCTCTTTCTTTCTTTCTTTCTTTCTTTCTTTCTTTCTTTCTTTCTTTCTTTCTTTCTTTCTTTCTTTCTTTCTTTCTTTCTTTCTTTCTTTCTTTCTTTCTTTCTTTCTTTCTTTCTTTCTTTCTTTCTTTCTTTCTTTCTTTCTTTCTTTCTTTCTTTCTTTCTTTCTTTCTTTCTTTCTTTCTTTCTCTCTTTCTCTCTTTCTCTCTTTCTCTCTTTCTCTCTTTCTCTCTTTCTCTCTTTCTCTCTTTCTCTCTTTCTCTCTTTCTCTCTTTCTCTCTTTCTCTCTTTCTCTCTTTCTCTCTTTCTTTCTCTCTTTCTTTCTCTCTTTCTTTCTCTCTTTCTTTCTCTCTTTCTTTCTCTCTTTCTTTCTCTCTTTCTTTCTCCCTTTCTCCCTTTCTCCCTTTCTCCCTTTCTTTCTTTCTCCCTTTCTCCCTTTCTCCCTTTCTCCCTTTCTTTCTTTCTCCCTTTCTTTCTTTCTCCCTTTCTTTCTCCCTTTCTTTCTTTCTCCCTTTCTTTCTCCCTTTCTTTCTTTCTCCCTTTCTCCCTTTCTCCCTTTCTCCCTTTCTTTCTTTCTCCCTTTCTTTCTTTCTCCCTTTCTTTCTTTCTTTCTCCCTTTCTTTCTTTCTCCCTTTCTCCCTTTCTTTCTTTCTCCCTTTCTTTCTCCCTTTCTCCCTTTCTCCCTTTCTCCCTTTCTCCCTTCCTTCCTTCCTTCCTTCCTTCCTTCCTTCCTTCCTTCCTTCCTTCCTTCCTTCCTTCCTTCCTTCCTTCCTTCCTTCCTTCCTTCCTTCCTTCCTTCCTTTTATTTATTTTCACCCACGTTTTAATGCAAACAGGCCCTTCCTAATAACAGCAAGTGGCATCTGGTTTTCCATCTCTCTGAACCCAGCAGTGCCACTGCTCCAAGACTCAGCTGGTTGGAAACGTATAGGCAGCAAACATTTACATTCAGCACATCTAACATCATCTGGGACTTAAACCCACAACATTGGAGATGCATAGAGATAGACATTTAGTCACATCAAAGCTATTTGCTAATTGCAGACACTTCATTCTTGTTTAATGTTTCATGTGCAAGATTAGTTGGTTGATTTAATTGGTTCAGCAAAACTTATGTTTTAAGGGAAAACATTAGTTAAGACATAATGTATTCCCTAGTGGAAAATTCCCATAAAACTGAATACATCAGAAGTCAGTTTGTGTGTTTTAATTCTATATTCAATTCTGTAGTCAGTCTGCCTACAGAATTGAATAGAAAACTACATTTTCCTATTGGAAAATCTACCATTTTATAGCAATCCAGTAAGGTCTTAAATCTTGTAGAAATGTTATAGCTGCAAAAAGTATAGGGTGGGGTTATAAATGTCTTCTACAGTCTGTTTTAGTTGGGTTTGGAATAGGTGAATGGGTTTGTAAAAGAAATAGATACAGAAAAAGAATTAAAAGGGATGTCAGAGTGCAATACATATAGTTCTTATCCATATACGTCTGGGACTTCATATCTATATAATTTTATTGATTTTATGTGCAAATGTATATGTTCATACATGTGTCTGTGTGAGATACATATAAGGAAAATATCGACACTGTGTACATGTATATTCCTAAATTTATGTTTACATACAATCTAGAACCTGCTAGAACAATACAGACTGCACAGGGAGTTAACTCAGATACCATTCAGTGACTCAGTATTTCACCAGAAAATACCCCAAATCTTTGCCAAGCTTCCTGGCAGCAGCACGGCACTGGTGCCCAATGTACCTGCAGGGAGGAGCTGCATTTCAGATCCTGGTCCCACACCAGAAAGGATGAGCAATTTGACCCCAACACAGGAGTTGTCCATAAGCACTGAAACCCTCAGTTTAACTGCCTCAAAATGTTTCAGAATCTCCATTATTAAATTTTTCCTGAAAAGCTTTAAGAGGTTTTGAGCTCAGTTTGCTGCTGAAGGAACATTTTTGAAGCCCAAACCCTCAGTATGTTTGCATGTCTATATATGAATATTAAAATGTTGAGTACATGGACCACCAAAAGTTTGTTTAGCTTGAAGTTGGAGATTTGTTTTGCTTAGAATTCAGTCTCTTGATATTTGGCTGATCTCTTTGTACTGGCTTTTATCTTAATTGCTTTTTAAATTATAATTATGGTGCCACATCCACATGGCTATAACACCACTGTAGTTTAAGTTGAGCGTGTTTTTATTATAACTTCTATTTTTAAGTGTTTTGATTTGTTTTTTTTAATTCAGACATAAAATTTACATACTGCAGCCATGAAACTTAGCAAACAAAGTCTAAGTCAGGGAGAAAATCAGTTTTTACAATATTTGAGAAAATAAAATAATTTGCTGAATATTACATTAGAGGAAAAAAAATAATTAAATTAGTTCTCTCCAACGCTGCAATTATAAAAGAGGAAAAATGCTCCATTTAAGTATCCAGCTGAAATTTTGCATGCCATTAGCCTATAAATAGAGACTCACACGTAGAAGCATTTTAATGTGTATATACCAAAGCCATATTGACACTGCAGACTATCATTACTCCTTAAGGAAATGTCATGGGCTTTCCTTTCATATTTGAACAAGCTGTGAATTTATAATTCTTTCAGCCAGTTGGTTTTAATAAGGTCTCACTCATTTTTTTCACATTTAAACCGTTCTCTAAATACCTATTTGAAGACTCAGCCACATCAATCCATTAGGCCAGTAACACAGCCCAGCTTTTAAAAAGTCCACATAGGGCTGTTAGAACAGTGTCCTACCAACCCTAATGCTCCTCTCTGCAGGAACATTTCTTCTTTTTCTTACAATACTAATATTTTGGGGAAAGAAAAATGGAAGCCACTGTTTTGTAGGATCCCTTTTTCCATGCAAACATCTGCAAATAACATTAAGACTGTGACGGGCGTGGATGAAAGAAGGAGGCAGCACGTTTCACCTGCCCACTTCATCCTCTGTTATTAATCCTGCTGGTGCATATGCCATATGATTTCTGCAGAAGTCTGGGGGTAAACTGAAGTTTATGCATCTATGGGGCTCGAAGTAGGTTCTTGCCACCTTAACATGGCCTGAAGAGCTGAGACTAACACTATATTATGGAAAACATTGTGCAGTGTTGGACCTGACGTTGAGAAGATCCTCTACCTACAAGCACACTTAATATTGCATTTCTGTGGGTGAATATGCTCCTGCCAAAATTTTATTAAAAAAGGGAGATCAGTTGGGCTCGTGTCATCTCAGTGGCCAGATCAGTTTTGAGCAAACAAAAGCTATTCTTATTTTTAGTTTTCACACTGCGCTAATTTAAGGTCATTCTGTGAGGTTCAAAGGTTACAGATGAGCTCCCTGGTAGAGCATATTTTTTTTAATATGCTTTTTTTTGCTTAAACCATGTAAAAAAGGAATGACAATAAATACTGCAGAATGCAGAAGTGAATGGGAAAACTCTTGTTGCACACAATCTGTTTAGAGTGAGATGAGAACAAACATATCACCACTTTGTTTTCCTTTTTCCCAGAAAATTACTCTGAGCAGCTGTTCACTCCCCCAGACACTATTTTTCGTTCATTTTCTGTGTAAACAACATGATTTCTGGAAAAAGAAAAGGTGCTTTTCCTGGAAACACAACTCTCAGTGGAGGGAAAACCTCCCCTCTCGACCCCCAGTTGCTGCAGACGCTCTCCCCAACTCCTCACGCTGCCAAAGCGGCAGACGACGAAGACCTGAACCCTTCACAGCAACGTACTTCTCCAGACCGCTGTCGCTCCATAACTCTCCCAGCCATTCCCAGCCCCGTGATATTTTCCCCCACCACCACCTCCTTTGTGCTCCATTGAAGGTTTTTCTGAAGTGAGACAATCTTTCCCATTTTTTTGTCTTCTGTCTGCATCAAAGTTAGGACTTTGTTAGGGATTCTTGCTATCGGCATCTGTTACCTCTTTTTCTCAGGGGCTAAGGAGGAGGCTGCTGTATGGCTGAAAAAGGCTCTCATTCAGCCTGCAATTGCTTCTCTTTGCTTTCCTGTCACACTGTCAACCTCAATCAGAAGGCAATGAAAGTGATACAGAAGCAAAGCTTTGCTGCCTCCTCCTAGAACAAAGAGCGTCCCATAGCCTAGTACAGATTTCACATCCAATTTAACTCTTTGGAAAAGGATTTCAGGAAATACATAGTCAAGAGTTGAAAAAATGGAGTTGGGTCTACTATAAAGGCTAAAAGTATTATCCTGGCTTAGATAAGCTACAAAGATAGGTTGATACTATTTTCTAGCATAAACCACATTAGCTGGCATTACACATTGAGCTTTCTTTACTCGTTAAGTTGCAAGGAGATTTGAGAGGAATTTAGCAGCTACATAAAATGACTCTTTCATGATTCTAGCTTTAACAGTCATTTTAGTTGTACAAGGTGCATGAATAGCAAGGACCTAAATCATGTTGTTTAACAAATCTGGTATTAGAGGGTTAGTCTCAGTTTACTTATTAAGAATTTAGTTGAGTAAAGGATTTTAGGACTCAGTTCTTTGTGCGGATGACAATGAAACAGGCTAGTACTTGTATTTTTGGGAACCTAAATCAGCTACACGTTTGAACTATGCTTTTGGGCCTATAATTGCTCTTTTGCATGGAGAATATTTTTCTGTTTGGATTCACACTAAAAATAAGGCTCATTGGGCAGGTTGTAAAGTAATGAGGTATTTCACTGGGTTATCTCAAGGCAAGATTTCTCAGATTTACAAGAACTTTAAGGACCATCCTCTCCCCTTTGCTGGCAAACACAGAGCCTCGTGCACAACAATAAACTTTTTTTACACCGGTCCTACTGGAGGAAAAAAAAAAAAAAAAGAATTGTAATTTCAATGCATTTTTTATCATAAAAAGCAGTCTTTTTTATAGAAGCAAGGTCCACTCTAAACACTGATATTACCACTTTTTCCGAGGCAGTTCTTTCTAACAGACAACCTTGATCAGCGTGTCTTAGCATAAATAACACAGCTGCTAATAACACACTCCAGAGCAACTTTTAATGACCTCAGACTGAAAAAAATACTTTCCTAGCTAGTGAAACATTTTTTGCTGCAAAAAAGCAGGAAGGGGAATCTGCTTTTTAATATTTCTGTATTAAAATGGCTCAGCGTGTTCTCTGCTTCTGCAGTTCTGCAATAAGTAAAATGTTTAAGGAATGCTGACATCCCCTCTCTGAATAACTGAGAGAGGTTTCATACGTTATGATACTGGTGGAAATGCCTCTTAAACAGCTTCTAAAAGTCATCTTGCTAGGAGAGAACACATCTCTTTAGAAATTCCCCATGAACAAGAGATGATTACAAGGAAGCAGTATGACAGACACCAACATTTCATCTCTGCATACAATTACGGTACAAATTAGAAATGCTATTATGTTAGTGCTCCATAATTAAGTAAGCAATTAAAAACAAAACCAGTTCATTAACAAATTGTCATAGCTATGCAGACAAGTGCCCAGCAAGGTCATGATAGGCAATTGCCTGAGACAACTAAATGCTGGGAGTGAGTGGCAGAAATTGGAGCACAATAACATTTGTGGGGTAGAACTTAACATATTTTGCAAATTACTTTTCCTTGGGAAGCATGGGATATGACAATAAATATCATTATTCCTTGAGACAGTGCAGTAAAAAATCCAAATACAGAGTGTTTCAGAAAGTTAAAAGAGCAACTGGTAACAAACTCTTTCCCCTACTAATTATAGACTATCTGGGTAAGGGGACCCAGGAGGAAGCTGAAATTAATATGAGCCTATTTTTCATAACACCTCACAGTTATCTTACAGTTACCTGACAGTTTAATAGATTTATCTGCTTTACTATATTCAAATAAACGTTCCCATGGCTATTAAATTCAGTGGCTGGTTGAATAAATGTAGTGGATGGGGTTGTAGGGTCTAATTTTTTTACCTTCTGTAACATCAGCCTAATATTTTCTCTCATCTACATCAGATTTATTCCCCAGTTCCTTTTAAAAATATTTTTAGCTATGTCAACAAAGGGACTTAAAAAAAGCCCTATCACTGCTAAGTAGATTTGGTAAAGAAGGACAATAAAACAGCGAAACAGTTAATCGCCGTGCTAATTATTTGTCCTATTTTTCTTAATACAAATTAAATGTTTCACTTGGTTAATGACAAGTTTGATCAAACAGTTTCATAAACTGATGGATTGACTTTGAAATGAATTCAGGGGGAAAAAAATGACATGATGCAGATTTGGCAGAGGGCCGTCTCTAGTGGGAACAGATGCCCAACAAATTTGGCGACTAGTTTTGTTCTCTTCTATCTGTTGCAGTTCACAATCCTAATGAATGTTATGTTTAAATAACATGAATAAAGATAAAGTGAAAATGAATTCAACTCCAGTTTGAGCAGCAGAATAGAAATGAGCAAACTGTATTATCTTCTGCCACCTAATCTGGGTTGAATTTCCTCTGTATCTTTTTTTGTTTGTTGAAGAATCCTTTTCTTGAGTCTCCTTGGCCATTGACAAGGTCTTTTGAGATGAATATGAAAAGATAGATTTAAAGGTTAAGGCCAGGGTCAGATGGTTGCAGATGTTTTGTGAGAGATTGTTCGGTTCAGTTGTGGTACTTCTCCTGACTAAGGTATTTCAAACAGGCAGAGTCATGGCCAGCAACTGTCAATGAATTTTGTTTGTTCCACAAATGATCCATGCAAACACAAACACAGATGAGATGAAGTGTTTGGAGGTTTTGGGTTGTGGTTTGTTGTTGGGCTTTTTTGTTGGTTTTTTTTTTCAAAGGCAGGCAATGTTTTCTTTTTTTTTCTTTTTCTTTTTTTTCCCCCTGAATCCAGAGACCTTGCTCGTGTTTTGTTTCTTGGAAGAAAGGGAGAGGCGATGCCCTGCTACCCATCCACACATCTGTGAAGATGCAGTAATAAAACACCCTGTCTGCTTCTGGAAGGAATTTAGCAGAGACGCTGGGCAGCCCCAGCCAAGGTAGGAAGAGGAGGTACAGAACAGACACACATGAGCTAAACCTTCCCAGATTTACTCAGGTGAGAAAAGGTCATTTGTATCAATATCTGCCCATGTGCAGGAGTAAATGTCTGCAGAGTTAGGCTGGACGTGTTTGAGCCCATAGGAACCAGATCTGTAACTCGCACCTGAGCCTGTTTGCTGCTGCTTCCCTTTGTGGTTTCTTTGACCCCAGAGAATGGGTACAAATTTAAGTCTTGCTGGTGATCCATGATCTCACCACTAGAGAAAAAAAAAATCACATGAGAAATGCTGTTTTGTAACTGTCTCAATGGGAAAAAAAAGCTTCTATGAAGATTTATTTTGACTAATTATGTTATATTCCTGTGACACTGTGGTTCTTACTCAGCAGAGTTCAGGGTGAAGTTGGGAGGAATCTATACTAATATCCCAACTCATTGATACAGCATTTAAATGGTACAGAAATAAATGCATTTTCCCTGCCCTGGAAATATGCAGCCCACCTGCTTCCTACTAGGTTTTCAATTAAATCTTAAAAAAACATACATAAATTCTTAAATTCATACACAAATACTCAAGGTCTAAAATCCCCCCCTAAATCTGCCTTCAGGACTTCATGTCTTGTTCATCCCCTCAGCATCAACCATATAATAATAAAGATTATTTTGAAACCAAAGCAATTGATTACCCCCATGAATTTCTTTTAGAGATGGATCTTTTCTGCCATAAACCCCAAAATTTTCCTTTTCCATTTGAGTTGCCTGATGCAGAAGAAAAAATGAAGACAGAGTACCAAAGGGTTCAGTTTTCCCAACAGCTTCTTATAATATATTGTACAATGCAATTGATTTTATCCCCTGCACTGACAGTTCTACTTGTCTTCATGAAAGAGGCAGTAGATCGTAGGAGGAACCTCTGCCACACTGCGTAGCTGCTCTCATTTCCTCCAAAAGGCTAAGAGAGCTTGAATGGACAGAAAATTATCCGAGTGGTTTCAATATACTTTCATAGCATGTCCATGAAATATATTTAGAAATATATTTAGGATATGCCTCCCTCTGCCAGGGAACCTCCTGGCTTTGCAGGTTGGAAACTAAAATTCTACCTGTCCTGTATAACTTCCCCCTTTTTGTGCAGGCATGACGCTGCCTGTGATGAGAAATACAAGATTTTCAGCTCTTAGTTGATTAAATACTGTTGCACAGCTTCTGTGTGGAAGTGGAACATCATCTGAAGTAGTTGGGGTTTTCTTTTTTTTTTTTCTTGTGCTGTGCCAGATGCATAAAATGTATGGTTTTTAATCTATAGCTCAAGCAGTCAAGTGCCTGAAAAAAATGTCACTGACAGTTGTGGGTTTTATGCAAGTGCCAGCATTAAATAGCATTATTTAAATTTGCTTCTAAATACTTGTTTGATAAGTAGGGTTATGTATGATTTATTCATATCACAATTTATTAAAGCATGTTAGCTGGTGGGGTTTTTTTTCTAATTTATACCCTACTGTCACTCTGTTTTTATATATGTTAGTTTAAAAAGATTTGCCCAACGTAAATAAGAACAATTACAGAATTACAAATCAGGATTACTTCTGAAGGGGGGAAAAAAATAGCCATGGCTTGTATTCTCAGTAGCTATTCTGTTTGACTTCATCATTAAGAAAAGTATTCAGAGTGTCTAAAGGGTGAAGAGTGGAGGAGTGTGTTTTCTTTTTGATATGATAGCTGCATTCAGGTTATTCTTTCCTTTACAATAGATTTTACCTAGCTTTATCTTCATAGGAAGCTGCTTTCAGTTGAAAAGCAGAAGTGAATAGGAGTGTCATGACATAGGATTAACAGTACAACCGGATAGTAAATCAAATGTTTGAGATGAAAAAATGTAGAATGTGACATGCATCAGGAGAACGAACCGGCAGCGTTTCGCCCAGACGAGGGAACAGATAATGTGTAATTATCTGCGGAGGTTCTTGAGACCTGGACTTTAATTCAACTTCCAGAAACCCACGGCCCATTTTAACCAGTCAATCTCTGTAATGAATCTAATCACAATGTAAAACATTCCCAGGAGCTGCGGGCCTTACCGAGTGCTAATTACAGATGGAACTAGCCTAAGCCTTAAGAAAAATAAAAGACATTAAAAAAGGAAAGGCACAGTGTTTTAGCTGGACCTGCAATACCAATTCAGGGAGAGCAACACAAATAAAAGAGGCATCAACAAGTGCCAAAATAAAAGAATGAGCAAAATTAAGATTTAAAGTCTTTTATATTTTATTATTTAACAAATGTTTAATAGCCTTAAAGTAACCAGGAACAGTGACCTCGTGCTCTGAGCAGCAGTATCTATCAGAAAACACGTGTTACCATCAGATTCTTCTGCAACATGGCACTACTATCACAGCACCTATGCCAAAGAGAAATGCTTGTGATCCTGCTATATGATTTGGATGCATTTGAGACTCCATACTTCTGGTTTAAATTCACTGTGGAGAGCAACTTGCAATACTTTTAACAGGCTCTAATCTCTCCGGTTTCAGTTTGAGACCAAGAGGCATTTCATATCATCAGCAGTGGATTTATATTGTATGCTTAGAAAATAGAAATGGATTTCCAGGGGGTTTAATTTATCAATATCTAGTCTGTATGGGAAACATTAGTTTGCATAGGAAAAGGGGTTAAAAGAAGGTTTAAATTATGTCTCTAATATTTCCTGAAAACTTTGTACAAAAATATTCTATGCCACAAAAGCCCATTAAATATTCAAACTTTAATATACATTCCTCAGTAACAAATGTACAGTTAGATAACACATAAAGAATTATGAATGACTAATTATATTTTGCATATTTACAGCAAAGACAATTAGCAAATAGCTTTTATATGCAAAATAAATGAAAAAGTAATTAAGATGCACTAACTAGAGCAGCAATATCAAGTCTGTTGTCTTGTGATTCATTCCTAACAAACATAATAATTATGCATTCATTGTCATATAATTAAAACAGCTCTGTCCTTTAGAAAACTGGTTATTTACTGTATAATAACCTGAAGAGTGGCAGAAGTTCCTCATAATGGTGGGAAGGATAATTAAATATTTCTTCCTGGTGTCTGCTCACTCAGTTGAGTTTATTATCTTAAACTTGTGGGAGAAAATGTTTCCTCTGTGGTTCCAAAAGCTCACCTCTTCACTGCTGGGAAAGTTATGCCTTTGCCATGCCCCGCTCCCAAGCCAGCTACCCAAAACCTCCAGAGATGCTGCCAAAATGGGCACGACATTATAAACCCATCCCAAGATGAGAAAGCTCAGGGGTTCAGTGCAGGAAGGATGAGGACACTTTAGGTAGAGCCTGGGGGTCCCTTCTCCTCCATGCTATGACCTTGGTTGAACTTATTTAGTGTCATTGCTGGAGATGGCCACATGTTTTGTTTTGTGTGTGGAGTATATCCCCCAATACGAATGCATTGGCAGAACTGCGTCCTTGTAGGACCAGGGACTTACTCGTCCCTCACTGCAGTTCACTGGCTGTAACACAGGCATCACCTCACCTCCACTCGCTGTCTTTTCCTATTCTCTTCATTTCTCAGCTCTTATTCTACCTCAATAAAACATAATAAATTGTCCAGTCTCAACTGGAACCTTTAATCACTATGGAACAGAATAGTAATATCCAGTACCATAAGCTGTCTTTATATTACTAATACTAATATCATCAAGTACCCTTTTTTTTTTTTTTTTTGTCTTAAAATTCTGTTTTCCTGTAAATCTCAACTGCAGAACCCATCAAGCTGCAGTGGAGGAAAAACAATGTAATTGCTTGGCTGCACGTACGGCTGGCCTGGATCTGTAATCGGATTTTGAGGGACTCAATAGGTGAGGAGCAGGGCAGGGAGAGAGAGAGATTCACCTACACAAGCTGGGACAGACCGACTCAGCTTGTGCTGCTGGACAGATCTCATCCTCCTCTCTGAGCCCTTGACATCAGTTCTTGCTCCTGTCCCAGCCACTCACCTTCCCATGAAGGGAAGGAATAACCATTCCTTTTAATGTTTCTCTACCAGGTGGTCTTTTCTCTTATTATTTGGGCAAAACTAAGCATGTTTTGCTGGTGGAGGGAGAATCCCCAGGCATGGAGGGGTCTGTACAAGGGGGTACAGTGAGACCAGACAGGTCTTCATGGAAGAGGAGGACTCAGGACCCGCCTCACATAGCCCCTTGCAGAGGGATCCAGGGTGTTTTCTATTGCTTTCTGTCCCCATCACCTCACCCCCATTGCTAGAAGTATTTGGGATATCCTGAGATCTGCTCTGAAGGGACAGGACAACTAGACCCCACTGCAATAGGCAGAGAAGGAAAGAAATAACAGGACTGCAGCTCCCAGACACAATGGAAATTGCACATTGCTTTTCACACAGTGCCCTCTGGAAGGCAAGGGATTTTTGCACAGATTTCTTCATACACCAGGGGAAAATAAAAATAGAGTTCCTTTGGGCTTTACTACACAATTCAGTGACTCAGACTTTCTCATCTGCTCGTTTTGGTGTCAGGAGTGCAGCAGGTCTTCACCTGAGCTACGTGGTGGAACCTCCCAGGCTATATTCTGCAGTGTGACATATTTCTTTTAAGAAAATTATGCATCCTATGAAGCTCCAGTCCCAAAGGGTCCCCATCCCACCCCATTTCTAATTCAACACTTAGTGTTTAAAACAAAAAATAGGACGAGTCATATTTCCTATTAAATCCTACAGAGCAGTTCTTTGCTGCTGTAAAGATTTCAGTGTCTTTAGGCCACACTTACACCCTGTAAGGTTGACCTGTTGCTTAGGATTTCTCAATAGCTCTGTCTTTTCCTGTTACCCCCTTCGAACCAATCTTGAGAATGATTTGCACTTCTACTGAGCAACCAGGGTTTACTTGCTCCTTGCATAGCCAATGCCTAGCCCATTGCTTGAGCCAGAGAAGGATGGAGAGCAAATATGTGTAAGTATAGGAAATTTAGTTGTGATTCCTTTGAGATCCTGATCTATTTTCCCCATCCCTCAAACAAAGTCCACCACATGTGGAGGAACAGGAAGCATTAGCCATCCTATGGGGAGTATTAGCTATCCTATGGGGAGCAGTAGCCATCCTACAAGGACTGTGAGATCCCTAGAGCCTACAAGGTGTCAGGATCATGGAATCATTGAAGGTATTGGGTTGGAAGGGACCCTCAAAGTAATCTAGTCCAACCCTCCTGCAGTAAGCAGGGACATCTTTACTAGAGCAGGTTGCTCAGAGCCCCATCAAGCCTGACCTTGACTATCTCCAGGGACAGGGCCTCCACTATCTCTCTGGGCAACCTGTTCCAATGATCTACCACCCTCATACTGAAAAACTTTTTCCTAACATCCAACCTAAATCTATCTTTTCTAGTTTAAAAACATTACCCCTCATCCTATTGCTGCCTGCCCTTGTGAACAGTTCTTCCCCAGCTTTCTTAGAGGCACCTTTCAGGTACTGGGAGGCTGCTAGAAGATCTTCCTGGAGCCTTCTCTTCTCCAGGATGAACAACCCCAACTCTCTCAGCCTGTCTTCATAGGAGAGGTGCTCTAGCCTTTTGATCATTTTTGTGGCCCTCCTCTGGACACACTGCAACAGATCCATGTCTCCCTTGTGCTGGGGGCTCCAAAACTGGACGCAGTACTCCAGATGAGGTCTCACCAGAGCAGAGCAGAGTGGCAGAATCACCTCTCTCAATCTGCTGGCCACACTTCTTTTGATGCAGCCCAGGATATAGTTGGCCTTCTGGGCTGCAGGTGCACATTGGTGGCTCATGTCCAGCTTTCCATCCACTTCTACCCCCAAGTCCTTTTCCTCAGGGCCACTTTCCAGCACATCATCTCCTAGCCTGTAGGATATAGTGGTTCTGTGCCCGGCTCTGCACAGAGCTGTCAGGATGACAGACTTAACCTCCCTCTGTCCCTGTTTACCCAAAGTAAGAAGATTGTAAGGCTTAGTCAATGTTTGTAAGTGCCTCAGGGTTCTTATATGATAGGCACTATGCACATGCAAGCGTATTATAATACATGTCATAAGAAGAATTAAGAAACCTTAATGTATTAATTTAAAGGTAGTAGACACTTGTGCATGATAGCCTTTCTAGCTGCTTCTTTACAGGCACCCAGGAAATTACATTTAAGTTAAAATCAAGTTAAAGAAAAGGAGTGCAGTCAGTCAGTACTGGATACTGAGTTAATAAATATTGGTTAGATAAAATGAGTCATCAATAAGAACTTTGATAAAATCAAGTGTTAAGGAAAGGACACTTGGAGAGACCAAGGTGACGTGTATTCATTTTAGAATTTGTACCATTCTTTTTGGAAACTCAAATTTTATTTTGGGTACTTCTATTTTCTGCATGCCTTCTCAAAAAAAACCCCAAAGCAACTGCTGCAGCACAAACCAGAAGGGTGGCCCTTTTGCTTCAAAACTTTGATGGCAGAAAATGTGAGCCCCTGAGAAGGAACCAAGAGATCCTCTACGACTTTATCTGAAATCAAGGTGAGAATCAAAAGCCCTTTAAGCATTCCCAAGTATAGAAGCATCCATGTGTTTTAAGGACTGGGAGAAGGTAAAGTACACACAAAGCAGGGTGGGCAGGCTCACAATGTAATTGTATCTGCTCCTAGACCTGTTAAATGAAGGATGGCACTGAAGTAACATTGGCTCCAAGAAGTAGGATGGACTAAGTTTTCCCTGTGGCCTGGATTCAAGATGTTGCTGATGTACAAGCGGAGCTTCAAGTGCGGGAGGATCTTGTGGAGAGCTTTGGGACCTCACTGGTGCTTATAGAGGCATGTGCATGTGCTTAAAGACATCCTCAAATGGGATTCAAGAGGCCAAGCCATCAATAAGACATGAGTGCTCACATTTAATGTGTTTTGCACATGCAACACAAACCCACCAACCAGCTCTCCTGAAAGTAGAGCTACTGAAATTAAAATGCTACCTCTACTTTGGCAATGAGCTGTCGCACCTGAAGCAAAGAGGATGCAGCAAGACCAGCTGCCTATTTCAGCTTTTCTGTAGACCTTAGATCTTCATCTTTTTCTTTTCAATCTTAGATCAAGAGTTGGGGTTTTTTACCTTTCTGAGGTGCTTCAGACTTTGTATTTCTCCTTCTGATGCAGAAGCCACCACTGGGCACAACTTCATCACGGCAATAGACCAGCAGCTGGGCTTTACCTACAGTATAGGTACATCTATCCCTACTTATGGGTAGGGATAAGAGGCCTTTGGTAAAAGAATAAAAAGAGCTCTTGCTCTCTCTCTGCATAAAAGTAAGTAAAATTCCAGCAGCTACAAGCTGGCAACATTATACTGTCATAATCCAGAAATGAACATTGATTCTGAAGAAGTCGCTTCTTCAAACTTTAACGCAACAATTAAGTATTCCATTGTCATGGCTCAATTAAATGGTATGGCCTGAGAAAATTGGGGATTGTAAAGTGAGGATGGAATGTGCTTTGATCCTCTTTCCAGGGTTATTGTTTCATTAATAAATGAACATGTCATTTGTCTCACCAGAGGGAGCTCCTGCCCTCCAGGCTTTTTCCCTTTTTTGTTCAGGTTTTATAAAGATGAATTTCCAGTGCTCTGAAATACCATGGATTAGTAGTTAAGCCTGACAGCACTTCGGGGAGTAGTGGGCTTAAAGTGCCTCACACAGGTCTCCAAAGCACTTGTTTACTAATAGAGGAAATCAGCGACCGTCTGCAGCTGCTGATATCGCATTACCATTTGGAAAGACAGTAGCTGAGATAACAAATCACACAGTTTTAATAATTACTCCTGCATTCCAGTTTTTTGTTTCCTGCGTAACTGCAAAGGCTGGATTTCTTCCAAATAAACAGATAAAAACAGTATGGAACTTTTATCTTTTAATGATAATGACAACACATCATGTTTCACTAAAAGTTTCCTGCTGAATTTTTTTCTGATTTCTAGAGTTTCAATAAAATGTAATTATACTTTATAATTCCACTCTTTTAATCTTCACTTCAAAAACTACTCACAGTTAGCAAGTTTGCTAGGCACGGAGAGGGGGTGAGGAGCAGAAGCGGACTTCCCCCACATCGGGCTGTTCATAAATTCTGTCTGGGGGTAAACCTGTCATTGAAACGGCACAAACTGAGCTGCTTTGCATTCAAATTAATACCTAGTTTAATTTGAATATAAAATAGCTCCATTTATGTGCTTATTAAGAAAAAGTAACAAAACCATTTGGCGATGAATGGATGTTTAAGATAGGAGACACTTCCAACCTATTTCTTTTCCATTCTTGGGGTTTTGGGGTTTTTTTTTTTCTTCTTTTTTAATCCTTTGGATACTTTGGTATCAGGATGTTTTTGTATCTATAGATAAGGCTTTTAAACAAAACAGTATCTATAAAATCCAAATGGTTAATATATACTCTGGGAGTCAGAAAGTTCCCATTATCCTAATAGTGAATTAGACTTCACGGGTTTTGTTCGAGCAGATCCTCCCATCTTGTCCTTTTCTAGGCTCAGAGAAAAGCCAGCAATTTAATTAACAACTTTTCTTGCTAAATAATTTCATGGACTTATATAGGAGAGCTGAGAAGAAGAGGAAGAGAGGAATATCGCGATTATACCTTCCTCTTCCAACTCAAAATGTTCAGACTTAAAGGTAAGGTAAACTTTTCTCACAGCTTTTAGTTTGCTTACCATCAGCCCATGTTCCACTGGGTGATTAAAGAAAGCTTTTTTAAAGCATTACTTCAGAATGATCTTAATTGGTGCAAGGTTGAGCCCTTTCTAGGAGGGGAGGGAAAAGGTTGAATAGCCTTTTCAAGTCACATGAAAGTTTCTAGGATGAATGTACGATAATTAGATTAATAAGTAGCTTAATTTATCACAGCTAAGGATTTCAACAGCCACACATTAGAGCAAGAAAAAAAAGATTAGTGTGATTCCAGTTTGTAAAAAATTGTACTGAAACTTGATTAACCTTAAATACAAAGTGCCTTTCTTTTTGTGTGTAAATTCAGTAGTTAAGGGGAAAAAAAACACTAAAATAATCAGAAAAGTCCTGTTCTGTTCCTTTGTGTTCGCTAGCTAATGAGAGATATCGGGGTTGTACAAAACAACTTTTCCCTGTGAGGTTATTCTTCCTAGAATGTGGATTTAAATGAAATCTGCAATCCCTACCACTGTTGTAGACCCCAAAGATCTGTGTGAGGCATGAGATAACATTTGCAGGGGTTAAAAATATCTCCAGCATCAGTCATTTGTATTTTAAAATAACAGAAAATGAAAGTAGGTAAAGTATATATTCTAACATAACGCAAAGTTACAGTCACCTTAGTCCCAGCAATGAAAAAGGAACGAAGAGGAGCCTGCGTGCCAGGGAGAGGTGTGGAAAACAATTGTCACCAAAGCTAACACCGAGTGTGCAATTACTGATGACAATTAGCCATGAGATAGTCGCTCACACCGAGCACGACCTCTACAACACGGCATCACTTCAACAGCACTCGCCCACATCAGCCTAAAATCAAACGTAGCTAACGCAGGAGTAGAGCAGAAACTCTGTGTAAAAAAAAACCTCATTCACTGATGGGAGATTCATGTAAAATATTGCCAGAGCATCCAGCTTTCCCCTCGCCACCGTCTCTGCTTCCTTACAGGACAATCCCTTAACAGAGAGTGAAATCTGCTGTGCTTTTTGATGTTGCCATCCACCGCCGAGGTTGCTTTCGGTGGTGTCATTATTTATCAACGCTAACGTCAGATTTCATTAATCTAACTCCTTAACACTTGGATCACAGCGGACAAAAACTCCCAGTGCTTTTTATTAAGATGACTGGCACTGGGGCTAGCAAAGCCTGCGGAAGGGTCTGGAGGATGGTGGTATGGTTCCTGTCAACACTCAACAGCCATCATCCTTTGGAGGAGGCCTAATGCAAACCCAGCGGTAACGACGTGCGAGATGCTGGGTTTGTGGCTCCCTGTCCTGAATCCCTCTTTGAAAAGGGATGATAAAGGGAAGGTTGGTTCATATTTGTAGGAAACTACAAATGAAACTACTCAGAGCATTAAAAAAAAAATAATTAAAAAAAAAACTGTACTGAAATGAGAAAGGAGGATGGTTTCTTTTAATTTTATCTGGCACTTAAGAGATGACTAAGAGCACTAATGAAAGGGAGTGTAATTAGAGCACCGATAGCGCGCGTTGCGCCCGCTGTAACGTCGGGAAGGTTAACTCTGGCAAAGAGAGATCATACGAATCAAAGTGGCTGAGGGCACTCATGCATCGGCCTGTTTGATAAGATTGATAACTGTAACCAGTAGCTTAGGAGAATCGATTTCCACTGCCGGGGATCTCTCTAGATGCTCTCATCTTTTCTTCTGTTTATATGAAAGTGAAGCTTTAAAGATGTTTTATCATCTAATGGCGAATGTGACACACAGAATCTTTTTTTAATCTCAGAATGGAAAATTTAAGCGGGGTAGTGATTCACTTTAATTATGTATATTGAACAAATTTGAAGAGATGAGAAGAAACTTGTTTTTCAGCCCACTGAACCCAAGTGCTTGCCTGTAATCTAAAATGGATATCTAATTATTGTTTAACATTATTTATTTAGGAGGAGTTACGACCTCTAATTTGCCTTTAAATGATTAATTTAGTGTTTAAATAAAGCTCCTTTTATTTAATAATGTTTTCTTTAACCAATCTTCACTAATGTCAATAAACTCTTTGTTTAACCTTCTTAAAGGAAACATTTTCTCAGCTCTGAGACAATTATGAATTACCAAAACCCGTATAGAAAAATGAGCTAAGTAATTATCTAATATTATTGCAGTGTGCTTAAGAAGAGACTATTCCACACCAATAACATAAAGCAGGAGAGAGGAAACAAGCTTTTCTACATATCAAGCATTTTAAGCAGTCTGCCTCCTTTTGAGGTGATAAGGCAGCACAGAAATACCCCAAAATACTAATAGTTTGGCTAAATAAATTCACCCACTTCTATTAACATCCTTAAGTAGTACTTGGTTCAGGTCCCAGGCACAAACCGAGCTGCACCAATATACCTGCTCCATATGCAGAGAGATGGCCAGATGAAATGAGGGTGCCCTCATCCTCTCCCCAGCCCTCAGCAGGGCACTGTCAGCCATGGTAAGGGTGGCTTTGCACCACCACGGTGCTCCCTCCATATCCAGGATCATTGGGGATAGGCTCAAAGATTGGGGCAAGGGAACACCAGTCACTGCCCCAACACTCTGCTCCAGATCTTTGGCCATTTCCTGAAGCTGACTCACTTATAGTCATAATGGTACATATAGATATTACTTTATAATATATACTGACCAAAGTGAGCACCTTTTGAGAGTCCAAGTGTGATGATTATACATTAACTATTGAGCACCATTTCTACATAATAAATTATATTTGTCATAATGCATTGTGGTGGTTTCTTGGTCTTGCTCACATCCTTTGTATTTTACTCTGAAGTACATCAAAGCTGGGAAGACCATAGGAAAAAATAGGTAGCACAAACAAATGCAGAATGACGTCCAAGAGACCAGAGTAGCAGGAGGTAAGTAGTGGAGGAGAAAGAGAAGAGGCATATCATCCAGCAGGAGATGGATGAAACAGAGAAGCCAGGAGTGGGAGAACGTGGTGAGAAGAAGCAAAGAGAGAGACTTCAGAGGTTACAAAAAAATCCAAGGAGTGAGGTTCACTGAATCACAGAAATGTTGAGGTTGGCAGGGTCATCCAAGAGCAGACAGCTACAGCAGACGTGCCCAAGACCACGTCCAGCTTGGTTTTGAATATCTCCATGGATATTCAAATCTCCATGGCCCATCTCAGCAACCTGATCCAGTGATCAACCACTCTCATGGTAAAAACGGGTTTTCTTATGTTCAGATTGAGTTTCCTGTGCTCGTGCATGGGTTGAGGTCCCACTCTCAGACTTGTCTTATTATTGACCCAAAAGCTCACTGTAGGCACTGAGGAGTGTCTCCCACAAATGAACATGAGGCAGGACCATTGTTACAGTGGGAAGCAAAGCCTGAAGATGCTCAGGAGTGGTGGGAGAGCACTGGGGTGGTGTGGCGGATGAAATGACCAACACCAACATGTGTTCAGGCATCAGCATTTTATTGAAGCTTTGCACTGCTTATATATATCCCTTTTTCCTTCTCCATGCCCCAAGCACACGGCATTCTTTCACTTTTGATTTGTTACCTTTTATCACACACACGCCTAAACAATTGACATGATTGGATAATTCCACCTGTTCACAAGCCATTCTTTTACTTCTGACTGGTTATTGATTACAGCACAAAATCATCCCTTATCTTCTCTCATACACATTCTTGCTTGTGTGCCTCTTTGTTTTATTTTTCACTCAAGGTCAGGAATTAATTGCTCAAGGCTGAAGCTGCCTGCAGCTTCAGCTCCTAAAGCACCAACAGGGCGGAAACACCTGATGTCCTGAAGGTAAGGTCTGGAGATGTGTCCTAAGTGTTTAAAAGAAAGGATGGATAGATGGGCCACAAACTGGGAAGAGGAAAAAAATGCACTAAACTCTCAGAAGAGAGCAACAAGTGTTAAGAGAAGGTGTGAACCCCAACCAACCATCAGTAGCAGAGCTACAGGAAACTGTCTAAGAAATGTATGGCCTTCCCTCAACACACTGGTTACTGGAGCTCAAGTGATGGAGGTCTGACCAAGAGCTGTGTTAATTTCTAACTTGGGAAATGTGCTGCCTTTATCACAGGCAGAGTTGAAAGGGTTCTCACATGCAAAGCTGTACTCTTGTACAGCAAAAGCAGCAGCAAAACATGAGAGTTTTTTGTGCAATTACTCCTTCCAGGTCCTGTTGAAGATCCCAGGCAGAAGGGAGGGAGAAAGTGCACAGATGTGTATAAAGAGGGCTGAGCAACAGTGAAGGGCAGCATGAAAGCCATAGCATTGCAGATGTACTGGGAAAAAGAAAAGGAGGCAAATGGGTGTGCAATAAGCATTGATGGGAGATCCTGGGAGTAAGAAGGGAGAAGGAAAGACTGGGGAGGGAGTTTGGTGATCAAAAGGCTGTATCTAAATGGATCCATGAACATGGAGGGGGAATTAAGAACGCACTTAATTGTGCAATTCTTACTTTAGGGCTCTTGCAAGGTGTGGTGGGTCAGCTTGAGGTGGCAGGTACCTGGCCCCAGGGGCCAGATTATGGCTCCAAGCTGGTGGTAAGGTGCATAGAGATATGTGAAGGCACTAATGTAGATTCCAGGAAGGGCAAAGTTACATTGGTGTGGTTCCAGCCTCAGCTGGTATTAGATGCCTTTCATAGTGTCTTGCTCTTTCTCTGTTTTTTGGGAGGATGAGAGCCCAGGAGCCATGTGGTGGGACTGACACAGCCAACCAGGAGTGGACTTCTCTGCCAGAGACTGAGAGACCACCCAGGGACATCAGCACTGCTGATCCCCAACACCTGAAAAAACCCAGTGAGTCTCTGCTTAGCTCTCTGTTTCTTCCTTTCCTGACACAAAAGATTCCCCTTTGGCTTCTTTCTTCTTCAAAAACTGGCAAGGAATTTTTTTACTATTTATTTTCTGAAGTTTTGACATTACAGTTTCAAATGTTTTTCCCAATCATATGGGCTAAGATCTCATCCAAGTTGCCAATGTCAAAAAAAATTTCTCTAATCCCTGATCCTTAGTTCTTTACAGTCCATGTCTAGGATGACACTGGGATGGCCAATTTGCAACTGATTTGGTAGGAGGAATATCCATGCCCATCTTATTCCTTCTCTCCCACCTTGTCCTGACACTTGTTGAACCCATTCCCTAAAAACTCAGAGTATCTGAGGCCACACAACAACAGAGTTTGGCTGATGCCATCAATATAACCAGAAGTCTCTTTTAACACTCACCACAAGCTGACCTCAGTGTAAGTGATGACTTGGATCCACAAAATGAACGAGAAGGACCTAGGAGACCCCCAAGCTCCCATCCAAAGTGATCAGAGTTGGGACGAGCTGCCACCATGACATCTCCTTGATGCTGTACCAGCACATCCAGAGAGAGGATTTAAATCCTGCCTTCAGCTTTGCCCTTGGTTCTCCAAGTGGGCTTCTCTTCCCAGGCAATGAGGCTGCACCCACCAAGTCAGATGTCCAAAGAGGGACAAGACTCCCACAGCCCCTATGTGAAAGGTGAACAAAAAGATGATGAGCAACTACATGCCTTAAAATCTGCAGACTATGACCCACTAAGAACTGTTGCCCCCTGACATGAGATAGGAAGCAAAGTATAATCCCAGCTGGGTTACAGGTAGATGGGCAGATGTGTTTGCCCTCAGGTAGCTTGAGGACACACCATCCCCTTCTGAACACAGTGTGTTAAAAATGGACTTTCTTTTAAATATCTGTTTACCTTCAGGCTGCTAACTCCATGAATGGCCAGCTGCTCATTAAGGGTCAAGAAGTGCCTGGTTAAAAGGTCCTGCCTCACCTTTGATGCAGCATGGACAAGTCCCTCAGGACTTGCTTGGCAGTGCAACAACATACAGGGCTGACCCACAATACCCACTGGAGTCCTCCTCATATTAGAAGATGACATGGCTTGTCCCAGCAGACATGGGAAGAATTTTTCCAAGAAACACCCAAAAGCTCTGACATACAGGAGACAAGTCCTCTCTGTCAGCCTATGTGCAATCCTCAAATAGGGATAGGACACATCCAAACTTTTCAATTTTTTTTAAAAAAAAACATGGTATTGTGCCTTTTTTTTTTAATCCCAGACAGGTAAGAAGGAAGTGAAGGATTTCTTGCATCCATCACCTCTTTAGACAGGACTTACACTGCACTTCCAGCTGCTAGAGAGCCTTACTAACCTAAATTAAGCAAAAATTTACAAATATAATTAAAAACTGCTGACTAGCATAGAATTTATTTTGCTTTTTCACTTCTGCTTGCTTTTGATCAGCCCTCCAAAATTCCCTCTGCCTGCATGGATGCGCATAGGTAATATTGTTTGATGAATGAATAAAATATCAGGTAGGAAGTGTCTTGTTTGTCTGTGTCTTCATTATCTCCTACCCCATCCTGCTGAGTTAGGGCACGGGCTGTGTGTCTGGACCAGTGGGTTTTTCCTTACTGGTCATTCAATGTTTGGTTTGTATGAGCAGCTACCAGATGGGAACCCTGGACACAAGTTAAGATCAAAGGTGGTTGATGTTGTACAAATATCAAATAAAAAGATAATCTCTCCAGAATAATTTCAGAGATTTGCCAGATTTTGCTTTTCCCTTGAACATCTTTCCTTGCTGAAGTAGGTTATAGAGCAGTTGATAAATCATCATTTTTCTCTTTTTCCCTTTTATCTTACATAATTAGTTGAAATTACAACATTATGGATTTTTTTTATGCAGCTACAAACTCATTTAGATTATGTTGGTCAACTTTTGTGGTGAAGCGCAGAATTTGGAGCTGCTCTGGGGAAAGGAAAAAGACACAATTCCAGCCATGAGAGAGAAAAAGGTGATAGAAAACTTCAAAATAGAAGGCTTTTTTGGAAAGACATGTAAAATCCTCTAAGAGTTGTAACCACTCCCACTGGAAGAGTTGTGCCAGAATCCTTTCTTTCCATTCCCCATTTATTCTTTCCTTTTCCAGTGAAGGCAGGTAATCTCAGATTATTTACTAGCATCTTGTTTCCAACTCCCAAAAAATGCCTCAAACCCAGAGAAAAATCCTCTCCATCAGCCTGTTTTTGTTTTGCTCTCATGTTTATTTTCATCTTAACATTAATTGCCCCATAACGTCTGCTTGGTTTTATCAATTAGCCTTTGCAGTGGGAAAATATTTTAGTGCCTAATACAGCATAATGATTTTTTTTTCCCTATTTGCCAAGGGGGTTATTAATAAATGTCCCCACTGGGGTTACAACTCTGGTGCTCTGGTGTTTGCTTTAGGGGAAATGAGGGATTGGAGGAAAATCCTAACCAAACGGAGCTATAATTAGAGTGAAAGCAGCTGCAATTAGAAGTATATGTTCAACGACACCCACGGCACTTGGGGACAAACCTCCTCTCAACTCAGGCAGGGGTGGCAGCAGAAGCTCTACCACTGCAAAAAAGGGAAAGCATCTTGGTTTTCCTGCTTTTCCAGATGTTGTATCAAAGATTTGCACCATCTGCTCAGCAGATTTCTCCGAGGAGGAAGAGGTTTTTTTCAGCGGAGGAGTGCTGGCCTGACAAAGCCAACAGTAGACTCTTCCAAGCTGGGATATCACCCTGATCTCTCACTCCTCACTATTTATTTAGCCTGAACCACTGCCACCAGCACTGCTGGGCTCTCTGGTCAGCTGCCAGCCAAGCAGGCCCTTCAAATAACACATCTTGGTGCACATCAGACATCCACGCTATTTCCTACGGAGTCCTCTCCTGTGGCTGCAGGTACTCCAAGGTTGGATGATGAAGCCTGGCAGACCTTGTTCTCCTCCCTGCTGCCACAACAGACTTTGTTCATGGAGGAAAAACCAGATACTGTCCCTTTGGCTTTTCTGTCTGCTACAAATCTCAATTCTCCATCACCAGGAAATGAAGCAGCTAATAGGCTATCCTAGCAAAATTCAATCCTGTCATCAGATACAAGTGTCTGGAAAGCCAAACTGGAAGGACTTCTGCAGCCTGTCGAGAATTCAGACTGAGTTAAAATATTAGTGCTTGATTTTATCAATTAGCTGAACAACACATTTAACAATAAACACTTTCATACAGCAAGGACACATACGGAATTAAAACATTGCAGCAGATGTGCAATACTGCTTAATATGGCTTTTAGCTTAATTCATCTTATTGCAGAAATCTGTAATTCTCATGGTTTGGTTTCTGCACAACAGCTAGGGATGTAACCTTTTGTCTTTCCCTGGGTTTTTTTGGTCAAAAAAATAAAAACCCAAACCCAAAACAATCACTATTATAGCACTATTGGCTTTGAGGATTTACAGCTTTGCTTCCTTCACAGCAGAGTTCAGAAGTAATAGAATTTACACTGGGAAAACCTGGCTGTGGCCATGCAAGCCTCTATAGGGCTTCTCATATTGGGGTCCCATTTAGGTGCCCTGTAGAGCTCTTTGTAGGAAACAGGTTACTGCCAGCATAAACTGTCTGGTTATGGAGGCTATGAGACAACTCCCATCCCACCACACCTGAAGAAATCAGATAGAAAGCAGCAGTAAAATACAAGAATGTGCTGCACTCTTGTCTTCCACCACCTATGTGTGATGCAGATGGTCCATCACAGAGCTGGTTCCAGAAGAAAGCAGATTTCCCTAAACACCCCAAAAGATGCAACCTCATTCCTGCAGATTGCTGAGCACCAGAAAAGTCACTGAAATGATGATGGGGCTTGTTGCCCAGTTGCTCTGCTCCTTCTGGAGTGAGTTCAGAGGCGACAAGGGTGATCTGAGGGCTGGAGCAGCTCTGCTGTGAGGACAGGCTGAGAGAGTTGGAGCTGTTCAGCCTGGAGAAGAGAAGGCTCCAGGGAGACCTTCTAGTGGCCTTCAAGTACCTGAAGGGGCTCCAGGAAGGCTGGGGAGGGACTTTGGCCAAGGGCAGGGAGTGACAGAACAAGGGGTGATGGCTTGAAACTGGAAGAGGGGAGATGGAGATGAGATGTGAAGAGAAATTCTTTGGTGTGAGGGTGGTGAGACCCTGGCCCAGGTTGGCCAGAGAAGCTGTGGCTGCTCCTCCCTGGAAGTGTTCTCGGCCAGGCTGGATGAGGCTTTGAGCAACCTGGTGTAGTGGAAGGTGTCCCTGCTGATGGCAGAGGGGTTGGAACTGGATGGTCTTTAAGGTCCCTTCCAACCCAGACTATTCTGTGATGATTCTATGATTCTCCAGAACACCACCTCCTGTATATCCTGAATCTCTGTGTTTTGACCAGCAGAAAAGCTCTAGTGTTCCTTGGGATGCCTGGTTCTCCAATGTGAATGAACAGAGATTAAAGGTAACCACATGAATAATCTAGTGATTATTTGTCTTGCAAAACAACCTGGGAACCATGCACCACGGGCAATGCAGTACCTGAGAGACAGCCCTGCCCTGTTGATCACAGGCTGCAGAGGTGGAGCAGGTACCCACCACCAGCATTTCTGAAGCAAGGAGCACTGTCCCTGGAAGGTGTGTGTGTTCTATACCCTACCTGTACTTCTAGAAAAGCATCCAGGAGCTGCACAGAGGAGCTGGGAACTGAACCTGTGGGACAACAGCTCAGCACCTTTTGCTGTGAACTAAACATTGCCATCCTGAGAAAAGTAAAGTCAATATGTTTTCATTGACTTCAGGAGGGCCTGAGCTCAGCAGGTGTCTGCTCCAGTTCCTGGCCAGGCATTCACAACAACTAAATATTTCCTCAAAACCAGAACCTTACCCAATTGTCATCAAAGCACCAATTATAGAGCCATCACACTTTGGTTTCTTTTATTTCCTTCTTATCCTTTTACTTAGGGAGTGGGGTGGGGGGGAGTAATTATCTGTCTTTCCATGTATACCTTTAATCACACACACAGTATTTGCACACCATATATGTGTATTATAGACCTCTAATACTCAAAGAAGCTTATAATTGATTTTAAATGTTGTTTTAAAGGGATATGCATTTAATACTCAAAGAAGCTTATAATTGATTTTAAATGTTGTTTCAAAGGGCTATGCATTACACTAGGGATATATGTGTATGCACACCCCGACAGGCACAAATGTGTGCTAGTACACCTATGGGTGTACATATACAGACAATAAACATGTGAGATCCTCTGTAGGTAACCACAGAACTCAGCACTGTACCCTTTCCCCACTCTGCTTAAGGGTCTAAAATAAGCAGCAGGCTTTTAAAGTTACTTTTATTACCTTTCCACTACCAGAAACAGCACAATCTTGCCCAGTTGCTTTGACACAGATGTTCATTTTCACTTGCAGCTGTGGCAATTAGAAAGTGTACTTAATAGAGTGTCATGTTAATTGTTGCAGAGTTAACCAATTTCTCCATTTAATTGTCAATTGATTAACCTATTGAAATGGTAAGTGACTCAGTTTCCTTCCAGAACAAACAGCAGCCACATATTGTAGCTCCATCCAGCTGGAGGGGGTAGGCTGTGATTTGCTCAGCCTCAATGTGCTGGTATTTTTTCTACACCTCCCTGAGCTTTTAATTAGATGAGCCAATTTTACATGTATTTGTCTGCTGGAAAGGTTATCTGTGCTGGAGCTGACCTGCAGAGACAAGGTTGAGCCTAGTGGTCTTAATAGAAAAGGTTTTCAGCTATGACTGCTGTACTTGATTGCATTGTAATGGTAATTAACTTGAGACTTTGCCTCCCTCAATGTTTTTTTGTAGCTTTAACTATGCAATGAGATGTTTCCTCTGTCATATATATGCACTTATTAAGCTCTCATTGGATTCTAATATGCATGCAAATAGTCGAGAGTTTCTTAAGGCTAATACTACACCATGTAGATTGTAGTGCCATTAAGTCACTACAAAGATGTAGCCTGCAGCAAACTTATACTTTTTTTTTTTCTTTTTCTTTTTCAGCGGGTGTATGTGAGGGTTTGATTTTCCATTTTTGTGCTTTTTTTTCCACCTAAAGGAGGAAGAATCCCCTCTGCATACCTTTGCTCCTTTTTGTCTGAAGTATTCTACATGTCAGAGTCCACTTTAACAGATTTCCCTTCCCCAACGAGCCTAAAAACGCGCTTGTGTTTTAAAAAGGAAGATCCCAATGTCCTTAATTCAGTTTTTCAAGTTGGTTTGTAATCCATCCCCATTCCTTCTCCTTTCTCTGAGCGGCTCGTTTGAAAGCCCTCGGTATCTCCTGTGTTTCTGCATGTTCTTTTACAGTACGGCGCTGTCGTTTAATTACGAGACAATCCCCCACAACTGAGCAAGCATTTTCATCATTGATAATGTTGGTAGCAGGCAACTGAGACAAAATGATTACAAACCTATGTTGCGCTCAATAGTCCTTTAGAGGATTTCTCTCTTAATAGTCCTGGCTCATTCATGTTTGGTTCAGTACATTTGTTCTTTAAAAAAGGCATAGATTAGAAGAGTTTCAGGGTAGGTTAATAACTCAACTGAAAATGGCTGCTTGCATTGTCAAAGTCTGTTCCTGCAGTTGCCTGGTGCTTTCTTCAGTTCTTCCACACTGCAGCTTTGGCCCAGTTGGTAAACAGCTTAAGTCCAGACATCTTTTCATTCTCCGAGCAGCGGATTGAAATAAAAATGCATATAAGTGGCGACTGACTGGCGCTGGCCTGACAATAGCCTGTAACATTATGCAAGGGTATTTACATAGGAATAAGGCCTTGGTAAAGAAGACAGGGGCAATTAATGACTAGGGCCACACATATAAGGAAAGTTTGTCCAATCTTTTCTTCAATAAAGATCTTTTGTAAAGTGCTATGGAAACTCATGGAGGCCCCCAAACAGATTAGGAGAGGGACTTTTGTGGTGGGTTTTTTTTTCTAGTTGTTTTTTGGGTGGTTTTTTTTTAAACTTTAAGTTAAAGGGGTCAAATTTTGTAAAGGTAAAATGTAATGCTTCTGTGCTTTTGCATTTTTACTATTGTGACTTTCTTTTTTTTTCTCTTTTTTTTTTTTATGGGTATTGGGTTTGTGTGTTTTTTTTCCTTAGGAGAACACATGGAATAAAGAAATAAAGTGAATGATGTGCCTCAACCAGGCAGGGTGGTGGAGGTGAAGGGTTTGGAGGAGACCTGTCCCAACACTTGACTCGTCCTGCTAGCACAGGTTTGGAATCTAAGCTAATTTGTAAGCATTTAGAGCCTGATTCTGATCTCTTTTATACCCCAGCAGCTCTGTTGGGGCTGTCAAGGAGCTTCCTGGCAGATGCAAGATAGGCAACTCTGCCTTCCAAATTCAGCTTTTTTCTTCGTTGTGTCCTGGCAGATTTGGGCGTGAGTGATTTTGACAAACCGAGGAAGCCCCGTGCTCTGGCTCAGGGTTGCGGTGCCAAAGGCAGAGCACCATCAGCAGCCGGTGTTGCGAGGACGTAGCCCAGGGCAGAATTTAACCCCAAGACTTCATCTTGCCAGATGGGATGCTCTCCCCCGGGGTTGCAGACACAAATAATGAGCCCATTTCCCTGGGGCAGACCAGCTCTCACATCCCTCCGGGGCAAGGGTGGCACAAAAAGGCACAGCTGATGATGCCTCCTCCACCTGCCAGGACTTGAGTGGGTGGGTTTGCACATTTTGGTGCAGTGTGGACATGGTGCTTTGGGTCTAAAGCCATCACCACCATGAAGAGGCTCCTGAGAGCCTTTTTATCAGTGCTGTACACTCCTTCAATGTCTCCTTTTCCTTCTCAAGAAAATTAAGCCACTATCCTCTCTGTCTCACCTGCCCCCATGGAAGTGTTGAGGACCATGTTTTCCATGGGCTGCCATGGCACATTTGTTGATGGCAGCTTGAATATGCCCACACCAGTCAAGCAATTTTACTTTCAGGCTCATCCGTTGGTGTTTAGAGACGTTGCTCTTATTTTAACGACTATAGGGGGCTCCTTGGTTTGAGTTGATGCCTTAACTTTTTTAACACGCTATTCAGAGAGCTGTAGGTCTCTACCTTGAAAGCAGAGCAGGTATCCTACCTCTCGACCCATCCTATCTGTTCAAGAAGTTAATCCTTTGGCAGGCATGAATGAGGAGAACTCCATTGACTTCTCTACTGTTCTGCTAGGCTTTACACCATTTCATGATCTACTACTGAAGCCTTTTCCTCTTAGACAGAGGTTTTTACAGCAGAATATAACTTAAAGAAGAGACAAAGTACATTCCCCGGGACCCCATGCCATGTCACTTTCTTTCTTCAAAATAATTTAAAAAATCAACTCTCCCATGGATTTTAATTCCTCAAATGCTTACTGGACATTGGAGAGGGGGGAAATGAATGTTAATAGCACAAATGCATGGTTCCTGTGAAAGAAGTTTGCACAGAGCAGAGAATGTGTTTCTTCTGGAGCCCTGGAAAGCTGCAGAAATCAATGCTTCATTCAAGGCTATTGATCAGTACTAAATTAATTAGACTTCAAGGCTTATGGCAGTTGATAAGATAACTTGTTAATTTAGTCAATGATAGTGTTTTCCCTAAAGCAGCAAATACCCTCTTTCTCAGAAAAGACATTTCTAGCACTTGCTACCCGACATTTTTTTCCCCCCTTCTTTTATTAAAAAAAAAAAAAATTCACTTTACATTTAAATTAAGATAAGAATTGGACAGGGAGATACTTCTATTTACCCCTATTTGCCTTCTTTTGCTCTAACGTCGAAGCGGGGTGTCGATAACATCTGATGTAATTTAATAGGATGGCAGCATAACATTTAGCTCCTTCGACCCCGGCCCATTGACAGGGATGTTCATTTGGAAAAGCTGGTGGAGAGAGGAGGGAGGAGGGGAAAAAAAACACTTTTTAAACGTGGGATTTTTTTAAGAAATGGTAAACCCAGAGCTTTTGCTTCCCAGGCAAGAAGGATGCTCATGGCCAGTGACAAAGGCATGGGGACTACTGGTCCTGTGAGCGGTGAATGAGACGAAGGTATCCCAGAATACCCCGGACATGGGGCCGTACTTCCTGCTGGCTGGGAAGGACAAAAGGACAAAGCCGAAGGAGTGCCGGGGTCCCACCACCAGCTCTTGGAGGCACCAGTCTGCTACCAGCAGCACTCCAACCCTCGGAGAATGCTAATAAGCCACTGAAGAGCTCAGCTTTCCTGCCATAATTCTATAGCGCCGTTGAGGACCCCATAGTGTTCACTAAATAAAGACAACTAATTGAGAATTTTTTGCACATTTTGCTCAGTGGACTTGTTGTTCAGGCGGTTGGTTGGGGAGAATGTCCCCCTACTGACAACAGGGGCTGATTGTTTTGGCAGCCGCCGGGTTAGCGCCATTTCCCGGGTCTGAGCCTGACTTTCGAAGTATGACAAAAATGTTTAATTTCGGAATTTATTTTTTTTTTTTAATTACATGGCTGGGAATTATTTGAGTTTCATGAAGAATAGTCCGGTGTTCACATGAAAAAAAAAAAAAAATGCTGGCAGAGTTTATCTACATAAAACCTTTGGTCTTTCTCTTTCTTTTTCTCCTCACTCTCTCTTTTTCTCCCTCCTCTTGTTTTTTGGGTTTTTTTAAACTGTATTTTCTGTGGCGAGGCCTACATTTTTGTGTCTGCAGGTGACACTTTGATTGAAACTAAAATTAATAAATCAGCTGAAAAGCTCACACCTACAGCTCACAGCAGGGCCTTGAAAACACGGTTATAAAGGGAGCTTTATGCCCTTGTGTAAAGAAGGAATAAATTACAGAAGCACTTGTTGCCCTTGGACTCGATTTTGCTTTACAGGCTGGTATCTTATTTTTGGAGCTTATTGTTAATCAACAGGTTCCTTGTAGGTTTAGCAGGTGACTTTGCTATTAATCTCCTATTTGACCACTATAGCATATTAATGAGGTAGGCTTCTGGATGTGGCTATGTCTCCAGCACAAGGAATTAGTTTAAAAGGTGCACTCTTTACTCAATTGCTCACAGTTAACGATGCTGCAGCCCAAATGCAAAGTAGCATTTTCTACAGCTTGTGTAGCATTAAGAGTGTTTTACTAACATTATGTTCCTCACTGTGCTTTTCTTCTGTTGTATACTTATTTCTTCTCCATGGAGGGCTATTATCAGGCTTACTGGTCCTTCCTTCTCTTTATATTTTTGGGGGCTTTCTTCATTTTTTAGTTCCCTAACAAAATAAAGAAATTATATATAAATGACAAAATGATATCCTTTCTGATTAATGTGCACCTTGGTTTTAATTAAACAATTCCAGAGCGCTTTGGAGGTACCATTGGATTTAAATGAAACAGTCAACTCAACATTTCTCTTCAAAACTAGCTTAATAAATATCATTATAAAGTGCAGGAATTCAACCAGCCCCATTTCACCTTGTATTTTGGGTCTGATTTAAGCTTGGAGTGAGAATACCTATAGGGGTACTTTAAGAACATAAAGAAAAGCCGAGGATTTAAGACTTAAATTTGTAATTACAAGGATCTACCGAAATACATAATATTATGAGCCAGGCTACAAAACACCCCGGTGGAAACAACAGCTTTGCTGTAATACAGTAATTTCCACATTCCAAGGAACGTGTTCTGCCATAGACGGTTATTATTGGTGTTTCCTTTCATAACTTTCAGACGTGTGGTCTACCTCCCAAACAGATATATTTTCCTATTTAAATTAGCTCTGACAGGCTTATGCCTGCAGATTCCCAGCATTTTTTTTTAACAAGGACTCTTACACGCAACAGCATATTTGTGTCAGGTTAGATGTCAGCCTTGAGTTTTAGCCTGAACCGTAAAATATCTGTCTTTTATGGATTAAGGTCAAAGTTATCACGTTACTTTAGCTTGGTATTTTGGTATTCCTCTTCTTTCTTCTCTTTTAATTGGGATATATTTTTTTTTTTTTTTTTTAAATGCTAGTGAAGTACATTTAAAAGCAAAGATATTTATGGTATTAGTAATGCTGTTACCGCGTGAAGCAAGGGTTGGGTGCTGGCCCCCTCTGCCGCTCACAAAAACGCCTGTGGAAGGAGATGTACAGCCCATAATGCAAAGTCACACTCAAATTTGTATCTATATTTTCAGAAATTAATGTTGATTTAAGATGCAGCCATTGCAGAGTTCTCAACTGGAGCCTCTGACAAGGGCTGGGGGCTCATCTGAGCTGGAAAAGACACTCAGAAATGACGTATTGGAGTGAAGCATCCCCATGGGCAACCAGATATCCCTGGTCATGGAGGGACAAACTATGGGGGAAAGATGAAACTCATCTGAAGACCTTGCAGTGCCCTGGCCTTGGAGCGAATACGATGAAGGGTCCTGGTGAAACACCCAGAAACACCCACACAAGCCTGGATCCAACCCAAGGTGCTTCCAGAATAGGACGTGTTGAGCTCACACCCATACCTCTACGACTCCCCAGAACAAGCTAATTTGGCTCATTTTCAGACAACTATAACTCAACCAGTTAGGTTGTTATGATCAAAGTAAGATCTTCCCTGTCTCAGGCCAACAAATTAGCTAACTTCATTTGGGAAAAAAAAGAAAACAATAAAAAATAGAAAGGTGTTTTCCAGCTCTGACAACACATGCAGTAATCACCACTGACTTTATTTATTTTTTTTTTAAGGAACCACCTTATAAACAGTTTTATTGGATATTTTTTTTCAGAAGTTTTGCATTGCAGTCTTGTTTGTCAGGGTTCAAGGAAAAGTGAATTTTTACCACAGAGGCACAAACCCCTATAAATTAGTGTTCATCGTTAAAACACTGGCAAACCCTTCACTGAAGTGGTGTTAGCGGGGGCTTCTCTGCAGCGTATTTCTAAGGAGGAATAGTTAATGTAACATGGTTTGGGAGCCCTTCCCCTCCCCAGCCCCCATCTCCCCCAAACTACTTACAGCACAAGGAGGTTTGAGCTTATTTTGTCTTTTCACAACTTAGCAAGATCAGACACATTTCTGCAATGCATATGCAGATTTTACCTCTTGTTACTTTCTCTAATGAGCTTTCACTTAATCAATTTGACAGTAGCCTTTCTTCCTTTTTGCTTCGTATCCACTAGGAAAGTATTCAGGAAAAAGTGTTAACAGTTTCAAGGGGTATTAGCAAAATGAAATGGTGGCAGAGCCAAATTTAGGAAGATGGCAAGGGTGTTTTATGGAAAGAAAAAAAAAAGTTAAAACAGGGGATGTGGATTTAACGAGAATGTTTGTCTAGGAAATGAGCAGGATTGCAGACACTACTTTTATTTCCCTGCAAATAATTTAACATGATGCTAATAATGAGTAGAGAAATCCCAATTTTCTGTAAATATCTGGATTACAGAGACAAGCACTTTTCCTGATAGTACATAACCTTTTTGAAAATAGAAATACCCTCTTTAATGAGCTATTGAATGGGGGCTCTAGTCACAACCAGGCAACCAGGACAGGGATGCTGGAAGTCTCAGTGACTTGCAGAGCCATGGGAAGGGATCTGCAGAGCTGTTATCAGTCCTACATGCCCAGGTTATCAAAGCCACCCAGGTATTTAATTGGTATTTAACTCCTGTGTGGAGGGGTTCAATGCAGGAACCCCTCTGAGGACCTGGCATCAGTATTTTCAACTAAGTGGATGTTCAGGGTGATCTCCAGGAAAGGACAAGGCGTGATGATGGCTCAATAGCTCTGGCTTCCCTGGGCTCAAAAGATGTTCATAGAGGACACCTGATACTTCATTATACTCTCTGTCATTTATTACTTGTGGAGTTGGATGAGCACTGTTACAACCTGGAACCCCCAGGAGGGAGGGAAGGTGCCCCAGGATGGGTGCTGCCTTGGCTTTCAGAGTGATGTTGTGCCCTGGTGCCCGGCCAGCCAAGTTGTGTTTGTGCCTTCTCTTAATCTGCAGGTTCTGCCAACCCTTAATGGAAAGGACCTTCCCTGCTGGGTGTCTTGGAGCGTGGTGGTGGCTTTCTGCAAGAACCTGCCAGCTCTGATCACATCCTTCATCCAGGGATGTTATCAGGCAAGGAGAAGCCAGGGCACACCGGATTTCATAGCATCTGCCAGCCCTTGATCCCAAAAATGTACATGCACAAAAAAGTCAGTGCTCTGCGGGGTATGAAAAGCAAAACCAGGCAGGGGAATTACCCCCAAAGTGAAGGTGTTGTATCTCTGAGTCAGCGCTTATGCACTCAATGTCATCACTAAGCTGTGTCATCGCTGAGGACATCGCTTAGGCATTAAGTTCATAATAGCAAAGTGACAAAGGACTGCTGACACATCCTTGTGCTTCCTTTCTGACAGGGAACACAAAGCTTTAGCCAGGGCTTTCAGGAGAGCCTCAGCTTGCAGGAAAGTGGCATGGGCAGAAGGAAAACCCTCCTGGGCTAATGATTTGGGGTTTCCCCCAGTCAGTAAACCCACTGGAATTTCCTGGCCTGGTCTGGTTGTCAGACAAAAGTTCAGAGCCCAATTTCTGCTAACCAAGTCTTTTACATGAAGTGATGAAGTCACTTCACAAATGCCAGTCCGTGAGATCACAGCCCAGTTCACAGGATTAGACCACATGCAGGGAGTGGGGCTGCACCTAAGGAAAAGGTTTTCCTTTCCTTTTGTGGGAGATCCATGTCCTGATGCAATGGAAGATGCAGCCTTTTTTCATGCATTTCCATCCCTGGTTACCAACACCACAATGACCATGTTCAGTGGTTTGCTGTGAGCTAGTTCAGGACAGCACCAAGGAGCACTGAGCATCTGACACCTGTGCTTCTTGGCTAAAAAAATAAAAACCTCACCCCAAAACATCACTGAGATGGAGAAGGAAATATAGAATAGCATTGTCAATGGGAAAGTCTCCTTTGAACTGAATTTAAAGCCTATACTAGCTTTGAGTAAATCTTACCATGGGAAGTCCTTTGCTAGACAGAGCTGTGGTTACGTGACATGGTTACTACCAGATGTGAGCTATGGCTGTGGTTATGGGATGTGGGGGACCTGGGTCCTACTCTTTGCATTGACACAGGCCTCCTGCCTGACCTCGGGTGAGTCTCTTAGCACCTCTTCCTGACTTGAAAATAAAGATAATTGGGTTTTCCTGCCCTGCTGTGATGTGAAAATAAATATGGAAACAGTGAGGTGGTCACAGAAATGGGAACTAAATGGCTGTGTGAGATCTACAACCTGAAATTACCAGAAGGATGCTTGTGTTGGATGTGGTTATCTCCATGTCTGAAAACAGTGACATTTCAAAAGGCAAATGCCCACCTTTGCTCCCTGCAGGCAATCCTCTCCCTTTAGCTGGTGTTCTGTTTCTTTTCTAAAATAGGTTCCTCCCTGCTCTCCCAAGCCACAAAAAGGCCACTTTTCCACCCAACACTGATCACCCCCATCATGAGACACATAATTACCAAATTAAATATGAATTTCCCCAATGTCAGACCAAGCTGCTACACCCAGAGAACAGGTACAAAAATGTGGCTGTTATTAAGTCAACGCTAATAACATCTAGTTAGAATCGAGTTTTCAACATCATTGCTTGAAAACTGAAGGATTGTGTCCCAATAAACACTCCAAGTGTCTGCTCCAGCAAATGGGGAGCTAATGGCATTGCATTTACACATTTTGATGTTATTTCCCCTGTTACAAGTTAAGGGTGGGGTTCAGACAACATGTGCTCATCGGGAAAAACAACTCAGGGTTGCAGAGCTGAACCTCCCAGGTCTGCAGAGCAGATGCACAGTCCCGGAGAGGCTTTAGCTGGGCTTTGCTTTCCTGGCACTATTTCCATCCCAAAACAGGGGACCACACCAGTGAGGAGCCAGACTATGTGCTCCACCATGACTTTTTCTAAATAATTCTTTTCAAATATTTTATTCTGATCTTATTTTTTTTAAGCCAGAGTCCAAAACCTTTAAATCAGAGGCAATTTTGTTTTCCTAACTGTCAGCAATATTTTGGCTATTTTAAGAATGTAGGACAGGGTTAAGGATTAGTACCAGCATTTCTTTTCTGTGTATCAGAGCTGCTTAGCAGTAATTAATTAGGACATTGGGTTTTGTACTCTTGGTTCAGGTCATTTGCCTATGAGCAGCTCAAGCCTTTTACAAAGGCACGCTGCATATGTTTCTGGGTACCTTTTTGAGAGAAGATTTAAATTGGCCAGATGAATAATACTTTGCTACAAGTGTTTTGCCCTAGGCAAAAAAGGTTTTCTTCATATTATCATCGCCCGGAGCTGGAATCCTCAAGCTTGATGTGACTGGTGTTATACTGTCACATGGCAATGATGTAAGAACAGGAGCTCTCTGTGTCAGACAAATCTGGATTTAGGGGAATTATAGCAGATGTTGCAAAATGGCAACAGTTTAGCAAGTTCCTTTCATCCCGCGCTTGGGAGGCAGGTCCACAAAGTACAACCAGACAGAGAAGAATGTTATCTTTGATCCCTCTCACTCCGGGGCAAGGAGGCTCCATCCAATGACGGATGCAGCCAGGCTGGAAATAAAAATAAATTTACAGTTTGGGTTTTTTTTTTATAATATGGAAATCAGCTATTATTTATTCATGCTGTTTGCCCAGACATGTATAAAAGATTTTTATCAGGGGTTAGCCTGTATTGTGGGCTAGAAACAGATCAGAGCATTCAATATTAAGATTAATGGCACGGAAAAACACTTAGAAATTTGTGCGCCGTTAGATTACAAGAAAGACTCGCAGCTCCTCTCCACCACGTGTACGTGGATGGTGGCACAGACATAGTTTCATGCCGAGGAAAGGAGGAAGGAAGGAATATAATTGCCTCTGATACAGTGATAGAAAGCAAAAAGTTACACATTATGGGATATTGCATCAATTTTATCCACCACTTGGGATTCTGTTTTTTTAATGAAAGAAACTGGGAATGTCTCTATTCATCTGCTCCTCCTTCGTTGGGGTAAACAGCTCATTTATACCTATGCAGAAACAGAACACATGATGACAACGTGACAGACCCTGTTTACCACTAGAAAGCACCACCTGCAGTGAACAAAACATGCCAGTGTAGGACAAACGGTAATTCTTTTCATGAGGTTAAATCTGATTGGAATTTGGTCAGAATTTGCAGGATTTTTCTCTTAAATTGGTTGGTTCATTAAAAAAAAAAAAAAAATCCATTTGGTGACAGGCACAAAACCACTCCAGCTTTTGATTAGGTTTTAATAAAAAAATCCCTCTTACCACCTGACAGTAACATGGACTCGGCGATGTACAGCACAGACACAGCTATTCATGCTGCACTGATGGAGCACAACCTTCTGGCCCACCACACTCAGGACCACAGCCATGCTACCCAAAACCACCTTATCCTGTGCATCCTCGGGCAGTTGTACCAAGTTCCCATCTCCAAAGGACCTGAACTGGAGAGTTTCAAGCACATGCACAATAGCAACTGTGTTTTGTATTTAGGTCTCCCTTGATTCACTGTGCAACATTCATTTTTAAGAGTAGAAGCTCAGCTGGATTTAGCTCAGGAAGGTATTTAAGGGCATGCTTTAATTTAAATATTGAGTCATGGCACTGTGCTTCAGGTCACACACAAGCTTAGAATCTGCCCATCTTTTCATGCCTGCCTGAATTTGGGTCTAGCCCTGCTTATGGTGCACCATGCCTCATCTATACAGGAGGCATGGATGGAGAGGATGGTGTCAGTCTTCTGATGCACTTTTCCCCTGGGTGCCTGCAGTCATCTGGGTCCCTCACATGTGTGAGATGTGAATGGGACCAAGCTGAGAGGCAGACTTTGTGTCCACCACCCACATTGTTGGCCTTTTGGTACCATCTTAGGGAATAGCCTCCAAGTAGTTCTGCCCACAGGAGAACAAAAAGGCCCTTCTTTGTCTCCATACCCATTTTGGATGCTCCAAACCAGAGGATATCTGCAGCAGCCAGGCCAGGGTGACCCCAGCACCCTTTTGTTTCTGTGTCTGCACTGGTCTCTACCCAGGGGTGTCGCCTAGCCTGGTCCTCTAGACCAAAGTGGTGTTTGCAAGGTAAGCTCCTAACTTTTGTCATACCAAAAGAAATACCTGCCCTGGTCTGCCCAGCAGATTGCTTGTGTGAGCACTTCTGCCCATGGGGAGCTCCACAGAGACTGTCTGCAGGTCCTGGTCCATGCAAGCAGTAAACCCATTTGGCAGGAGACCCTTGGGGTGACCTTACAACACAGTTTTGATCCCTCTGCATCTTCTGCATCCTTCTGTAGAACCAAAACCCTGCGACTGAAAAGCTGCAAGGAACATTTTGCCAAACACAACAGAGCCTGGCTCAGCCGAAGCCTTTAACTGCTGCCACCAGGCAAATATCGGTTAAAAGCAGCTCAACGCCACAATTACGGCACGGCCAAAAAAATAATGTTACAACACACACACAACAGTCATAGCACAAAATTGGTCACACCACTTAGGGTCCCAGCCCCATGTGCTGGGAATCAGAGGTGTTACAAGGAAAACACGGGATCAGCACACATTCCCATTCAAGATGCCTAATCTTGTCTACACTCAAAATGGTACCAGCTAAAATTGGTTTTCAATTGATTTAAGTTCACTGGCACAAAGCCCTATGTAGACATTCTTAAATGGGTTTAAAAATGGCTTATCAATTTAGCTTAAGACACTTAGTAGCTAAACTAAGCTAAATCGGCATAAGCCAGGTTTAAATTGATTTATGATGTCCACAAAGAGTTTTGCACTGGTTTAACTAAATTGCTTTAAAAACACACCGCCACTTTAGCCTTGAAAAGTGAGTGCCTATGAGTGTAAGGATTTAGGGTAAATGTCTTTAAAAGTGCCTAAATATCTGAGGAGCTTATACCCCTTTTCCCTAAACAGACTTAGTCTTTTTCGAAATCAGAAACTGTCCTTTGTAAATGCTACTACAAAGTGCCAAAAAAAAAAAAAGAAGGAAAAGGGTCAGATGCTCCATGGAGTAAATTAAGGAGATATCCCATTTTACATCAGCTGGAGGAAAGCCAAGCTCTGCCTCAAATTTTTAAAGGGAAAGAGAAATTATCTGAAACTCCAGGTTTCAGGGGGCTTGAGCTCTATTTTTTCTGCTAGGTTTTATTTTCTTTACCTCTTCAGGTACAGTAGTTCCATATGATGCACATACATTCAAATAATCACATCGCAGCATCCCTGCGCACTACAGTAATTCAGGCTTTTATGTTGACGTGCATAGACACAGTTTGGAAGATATTTGAGAGCTCATAGCCACATCTGTTGTCTTCTCTCTTAATGATTTGTAGTTAGCCAAAATAATAGAAAACAGGCAGAGCTTTTTAATATTGGCTTGCTTAACGTGAGCCTATCTTAGTCAAAATGTTTATTCTGCAATGCTCCTGCTCGCTGTGGAAATTCATGTATCTATATGTATTTGCGTGTTTTGCTTGACTAGGCACAAATTATGCTCTCAACTGGAAATATCACAAGTGTAAATAATTTGGAGACATAAGTGTCTGAGCGAAACTCATGTAAGAGCTATTTGTTTTATGGATTTTGATCTCCAAAGTTTAAAATATGAGCAAACTTTTCATTAAGGGTTTTGCCGTTTGTTTGAACACTCCTGTAGTAATTGGAAATGCAACAATTGTTTAAAAGTGGCATTGTCCATGAAAAGATTTAGTGAGGGATGAAGAAATTTCTTGAACCTAAAGACATAATCTGGTGATCCAATTCTCCCCACTGTGTCCATTCCCGTGAAACTCCATTTACTTTCTCCTATCCGTCACCAGCTCCCCCGCATCCCACCTAGCCAATCCTCTAGGTTTCCCACATTGTTTCCCCTTTTGTCTTTTCAGTCCAAACAGAAGAACAACAGACAAGGTTTCGAAGGGCAGGGAGCATCAGGGGCTGGAAGAGAATGGCTAAGATGAGGGTCAGAGTCCTGGCCCTACTGCCAACAGTTACCAGGGTTTGTGCTGCCTGGCTGGGCAGTGTTCAAAGACTTTGCTGGGCTTTGTTCCACTGTGTAGGGATTAGGCCTGGCGGTCTGAGAATTTGCCTTCTAATTAAAAAGGATAAAAGATAGAAGTAGCATTAGACTAAAACATAGCAGTGATACTTCACAAGCTTTTTTTTTTTGCCCTTTTTTTTTTTTTGGTCACAAGACAACGCACGAAGTTGTCAGATTGTTTTATTTCTTTTGTTTTCTGCGCGTTCGAGGGGGAAAAAAAAAACATAATAAAAAGAAGGGAGGGGAGGGAAGGAGGAAAAGTTTTGAAACTCTTCCCAGCTCTTCCATATGGTGAATGAAGGCTGAATTTCTGTGTGCACTGTGGCAATTTTACTCACTGACTATTACATTTGTTGACAAGGGTTACACCAGTTCCCAATCACATCCTTTAATGCCGTACGGAAAGGTGAGGGAATTCCCCACATCACCCTCCCTGGCTGAAGGAGTCTATAGGAAACCTGAATTTCTTCTTGCATAACCTCTCTTTTTTCTTTCCTTGCCCTTAGCCCTCGTTAGGGACACTCAAAAGCAGCCACAAACCCTCCCCTCAAATTAACCTGGACATATTATTTTACCTGTGCAATGTGAAAAATGCCAGAGGCAGCATCCAGCTAACCATTGCTTATAGAACCACTTTAATTATGTTTAAAAAAACGAGGCGTTTTGAGCAGGAACGGGAGGCCAAATCCCCGCAAGCTGTTACTCGTGTGAGTAATCCCGTCTCCTGCAAAAAGCCCTATTCAGGGCAGACGCCAAGATCCAACCCCACGCAGGACAGGGAGGACGGGCGTAAATCCAGGGTCTGCCAGCCCAACAAGGGCCGTTGGAAGAAATCCCTGCCATTTACAACTTGATCTGCCTTTAAAAACATCCTCCAAAGCGGTGGTGTTTCGGGGCGGCTCTGCCGACTTCCCAGGATGACCGACCGCTTTTACCCCCGAGAGAGAAGCTGAGGTGAGCAGTTGCGTAAGGACCGCTGATGAGATTATATTAATTACTGGGGGGGGAAAAAAAAAAAATAATAAAAGAGAGTGTAGGAGTTTGGTGGAAGACTTGAGAAGCTTTCAAAGCTGCCGAGCTCGGGTTGCAGGCAAGGATAAAGGAATGCCCGTTTGTTCCCACACATCTCCCGTTACGTCACGACGAGCCCAATTTCTTCTGAATTCTGGCTGACTTTGCATGTAGGAAATAATTTGGAAGAGACGACAGACCAGGCGAAAATTATTCACAGCAGAGAGACACTGCACTTCATCGTACAGGATCCAAATGGGAAAGCATTTCTCACAGGAAAAGCATTTTCATTCATTAAAATTTTTGCACCAGTTTTCTTTCCTCTGAGCCAGTAAAGATCATATTTGTCCTGTGCCATAGCATGAGAAGAAGGGAGAAGACTTATAAACATCACTTGGGCAAAAATGTTGCTGCCTTTAACAAAAATAAGTGCTGTTAGACTGCTGTGAGTTAGCTCAAAAGCAATACTAATGTGGCAAATTATCCCATTGATTTTAGGCAGGGTTCTTCATTGATTTTTTTGCTTAAAAAAATGGTGGTATGATACAGCCCATGGTGGCTAACTTCTTAATATCAGTGTATTTGTGAAAGGTTAGAAATGGACTTCTCTTCCTGCAGTTTCCCTGAGTTTTAAGGACATGGAAATGTAATAAAACCTCCGTGCTGTTTTCTGGATATCAGCGTTTGAAATGAGACCTACTCTTCTTTGGTGGATTTAGAAGCAAATAGATTCAACATCCCCGCAGGACAATATTCCCAACTCCCTCCAGGCCTGCAGTCAGCTCCTTTCTGCCTCCACCCCAGAGAGCCAGACACAGGATCTGGCTATGCTGCAAACCATCTTGTACTGATTTATGTGCTTAATATTATTTCAGAGAGGCCGAAGCAAAGGCAAAGATCTCCCTCTCCTTTTATATTCCAGAGGACTGGTGATAACCAGGAGTTTTCCCCATGATGGGGATCACTCAGAGGAGCCCCACTAGCTTTTTTGGCTGGTTTTGTGGTGAGGAGCAGAGATGTGAAACCTTTGGAGTAGTGTGGCTCGGCTGCCATGCATCCAGACCTCCCCATGCCTCCTCCTCCTCTTCTTCCTCCTCCTCCAGCACTGCTCTTTCTGCAGGGCTCAGCCTGTTCCCATAACACAAACTGGGAGAACGATCCTATCATCCATTTTCCACAAGGCAGGGAAAAATATGTAGGACATAAAGAGGAATATGGTAATTTTTAAAAATACAGAATCCAGGAAGAAATAAAATAAATCTATTTCCATGGTGTGTCAGGAGCACTTTGCACGAGCTGGGTCATCTTGAACACCCAAGAGAGATGCACTGACGAGCACTATTTCTCTATTACTCTTATTCACCAAAGGAAGGAAACGATCCAAGGGGCCTTTATATTTGAAAGAACGTTCCTAATATTTGCATTATCATCAACAAAAATATTTTTAAAGGCCAAACGAATATTCATTTATATTTATTTGCTTAATCTAATGATCTATTGTGATTCTCCCTTTCATCTATTCTTCCCTTGATGAGTGTGTGGCACTCCCATTAAGATTAATAGCGGTTTCACATGCACAGTCAGGGGAGATTAGACCCCTGCCCCGGCCTCCTGCCAGCCCCATGTATGTCTTTGGATTCAAGCTCGGAACCCTCACTGATGTCAGTGAAAGCACCATGTGTACAAAAAGGCCCAATTCTGCCTGGAGCTGAGCATCCCTCCAGCCAGCCCAGGCATTTAGGAGCGGCAGGGCACAGCATCTCCCCAAACACATTTATTATGCTAGAAAGTCTGGGACTGTCTGGGGAGCATATGTTTATGTGGGGGTCACTGTTTCTGTGAGCACGAGGCGGGGGGATTTTTATGACAGACCAGTCTAGAATGGCATATGGGGACCAGTGTGGGGTGCACTGGAACCATTTTCTATGATAAAATAAAACACACAAAACCCACCTCTGAACACACACGTTACCGTCCTACACAAAGTTAACTCCATGCACAGAAATTAAATTTTCTGATCATTTTGCTTCATCCTGGGCATGCAACATGAAATACCTCTGCCACCCCCAAACTGACACTGAGATATAGTTGAGCCACCCAGTTTTAGAAATTAGGTATATGACGTACATTCTTTTTCAGGCAAGGTCTGCTCCAAAGCCCTGGCTTGGGAGACCTCCTGTCACCTTCCTCAGGATTTGGAGCAAAGTCTTTTTTCCAGTGGCATAAGAAATACTTTTGCTGCAAGCTGGGGTCCCAGCCCTGCAAGCATTTAGGCTTTTGAGAGGCAAAAAGTTTTTGAATAGTCCTGGTACAAAAGGCTGCTGGCAGGTGTAAGGGTCTGCAGCACCTGAGCAGGGGAGGTTTATGTTGTGTGTAGGGCCTGATTTAAGAAGACACCTTTTGTACCATGTTTTCATTTGCAGGAGTGTACAAATATCCCCTGTTACATCCCAATCCTGACCTCATCAGGTTAAGCACATCGACTGCCTCAGATCCTTGTAACATGGGAGATTGTTTTTCCTCCTATTTCCATGGTATTTCTCCTACCAAGGATTTACTCATTGCTAGCACAGAGAGCTGAGCCACACCCTCCATGTGTGACTTCCTGAAAATTACCCCTATGGCCTCGTGCCTCAGTTTCCCCAGACGTATCATGTGTGTGGTGACACCTTTGGCTTCCCAGCAGTACCGTAAGAAGTCAGTGAAACATTTCTAAAGGTCTTTGAGGTTGACAAGTATAAAGAGCATTTATAATGATGCTTGTCAGACTACTTCCTATATTCATCCAGACTCTTTAATAGCAACACTTGCTATTACTAATTTTTACTGCCCCAAAGCACGAAAAATGCTAAGATCCAGTCAAAGCAACATGACCAAAGTCAAACATAAAGAGCAAGGAAGAGCCAGAAAGTGAGCAGGAGTCAGAGGCTAGCATGGAAACTGCTACACCATCTGGCCTCTCGGCTTGCTCGAAAGACGTTTCACAATTAGGGTAAAACTGAGGAGATGACATTGTTTTCCTGCATTGTCTTCAGGCTTCATTCTCACTCCTAATCACCTCAGGATTGATTTGTGGGGCTTCCACTTAAAGCTGCTGCGCCTTTCATAACATGTAGCCTACGTGCAGGCTATAAATGTTATATTTATATCATGCTATCTGTATCACAGTATCTATTATATATTAATCACATAGTGGATAATCATGTCCTGTCAATACTTACAGGTGTATTTGAATGTAAACATTTCCCTAAATCCTATTTAAATATGACTGTAACAGTTTACAGTAGCAAGCACTAAATCTATTTGATTGATTAGATAGATATGAGTAAATTATGAATATGTATATTTATCAAATGCCTTCTTGAACATTTATACATCAACATGTCTTCTTCTTACCAATAAGTAATAATAATAATAAAAAATACATTTATGTGCTGCAATTATGGCCATGGCTCATGAGATGTTTTAAGAAGAAAAAATAATCTGCAGAATTTCAGTAAACACTTAGAACATGTATCTTAATCTCTCCAAGATCATCCTCCTTGTTCTAAGTATGAGTTCCTAAAAAGCCTGTGTTGTGATTTGCTTTTATTTTCGTTTTTGGCTTAAGCAATAGGCTTGAAAGTGGCAGCTCTGAAAACAGATTTCTTTATCCAGAAGCCAGTTTGGAGAGCGTCCACCCAGGCTGCTATTCTAAGGCACCATTTCGAAGACTGCCATCTCCACGATGGCATATGAGATGTAATTTAGGCTCTGTGTTAATTTAGCCCAGGGTCTCTCCTGAACAGAGAAGACCGGCCGTGCCAAATTGTGTTAAACTAGGGATGGTGCTTTTGTGATACGGACAACTGTCTACCAGGGATTGAGCTGAGACCACCAAACTACTTTCATTTAGATTCTCAATTTAGTCTTGAACCAAGGTCAGAAGGTAAATAGCCAGGGCTTTATCTTCCCAGCCAAGCCCCTGGTAGAGGGTCTCTTTGAAGTGTAGTGTGATCACTGGCGGTGTCGTGGTTTCAGAACTAATGTCCAAGACAGTGATGTATAATACATTGGCTTCCATTTTGCATCTGCTGGTACCATGGCAGCTTAATTTAAGCATGATTTCCCAACAAAGGAGTGTTTCTACCCACCTATATTCTTAAAAACGAATCTGAAATTAAGTCAAGATACCCTCTTGACACCACTCCCTCCTCAAAGTACATACATATTTTTTTTCCTGCTGCTTTGAAGGCCAGTTGCTTTGAGTCCAATCCTGCTCTTAGGGAAATCAATGGCACCATTCACATGCGCTTCAATGAGTAAAGCAGTTTGAAGATGCTCCCTATGTCCATCAGTGTTTGTGGCTGCACATCCTCCAGGTGGTCTGAGGGAAGGAGATTTCCATTTTCAGGGAGATTTTCTGCCACAACACACTAGCAGTGATATCTGGTGGCAGATACCACCAGGCAGGCAGGCTTTATACTCATCATTTAAGCCACTGAAGACACAGACTTGAGCACAGGGACACATTTGTGGTTGTCTGGTGATAATAATTTAAGAAGGCCTGTGACCTTCCTTCTGCGTAGCCCCATTCACTTCTACTAATGCATTTGGGGTTTTTTTAAGGAGTTCAAAACCCTGAAGGTTCCTCCAAAGTTTATACCCAGATCAGGTCCCTAACCCAGTTCACATCATTGCTCTGCAAACAGTTGTGTCAGAACAAGCACACTCCTGCAGAGCACAGTGGACAGCTGGGTGGAAGAAGATGGCCACCAAAGACCCTATCTCTTCCAACTATGTCCCAAAACTCCCACAGACTTATTCCCCTTCCCAGTCATGTGCCAAGATGACCACACTTTGTGTAGTTACTCAGCACAGCAACTCAACCATCCTCCTGCTGATGTCCCCTTGCACATGATGTTGCTGAATCTGGCCCAGGAGGACACTGGGCAGGAGTAGACAACTTTGCTGTGCTGCACTTCAAGGCTGGGGAATATCATACACTTCCCTGGCACCAGAAAATCTGTAGAGCTATCTCCCACACTGACAAAAAACATCTCAGAGAGATTTCCACCATGATGGGGTGCTTCTAACCAGAACAAGTTGCTACTAATACAATGCTGGCATGGGGAGCACGTTCATTGTCATGTGTCTGCACACCTTGGGTTGGTTCTCCACATCAGCATCTCCAGGTGGAGGATGATCAGGGCCTGCCTGAAAGGGAAGGGGAATCACTACCACTTTGTCTTTAGTATTCACATTTTGCCATGAAGGGCTTCTGTAGAAGTGGATTCGTATCAAAATATCCCTTTTTATCAGCTTTTAATTGAATACATCTGAAAAGTATTTCTTTGTATGCCACAATTTCATGCTTAAAATAGAGCCAGACTTCACCTGACTGGGTCTGAAGTTTTATGGATAGCCAAGAAGTGGACTAGAGAGGAAATGAAGCCCTGCAAACTCTGACTAGTGTGCAACACCCTCCCTCCCCTGCATCCAAATACTGAGCTGCAATTCCTGACATCCCTGGCATGAAATTTTGCAGCCTTTAAAACACAATAGGCTGAATTTTAAGAGATATGCTACCTTTCCCACAGTAATACTGCTGAATGGACTGTAAGGGATGGATAAAGCAGGTTTCTGTTCAAATACACACAAAAAACCCAATGATTTTGCAATACACCATGCAACCACAGAAAAACAAGACTGGAAAGGACATCAAGAAGCCACCTAGTCCACTCCTCTGCCCCAGGGCAGAGTCACCTGTATTTCTTAGACTGATGTTTGGCTAACACACAGCTAAAAGCCTTCACCACCCCTCCAGGCAGTCTGTCCCAGCACTGCACTCTCTCTGCCCATGGGAAGCGCTTCTTAATGTCTAAGCTGAACCTCAGGGCTGCACCTGATGCCCTTTCCTTCTTGCCCTCACCCTTTGGACACAGAGAACAGACTCACCACCCCCTCACAACAGCTTTGTAAATGTTTGACAGCTGCTGTCATCTCTCCCTTCGTGGCTCTCTGCTCCAAGTTAAACTCAACAAGATTTTTTCAGTTCTGATCCTCCTTTTTGTGGTGCCTCCCCAGGCTGGTGTCATCCATAACCACTGTCTCTTCTATTGAGCATAACAAGGGCAAAGCCCCGAAAGCCTCCATACAGGACAATCTTCCTGACAGTGGTTATAGATAACTTGTTTCTGGTGAAATTATCTGGCCTTACATCCAAATTACAGTCTTTTCCTTTAAAGATTTTCCCACTTTTTTGATGTGCTATCAAGAGTCGTACAGCATTTTATTTATGTACTGCATTATCATCAGTTCCACCCCATGACTCAGGCATTTCAAAGAAGATAACCCTGCTAAAAAAAATACCTGATCTCAATCACAGGAGAAACTCCTGGAACTAGAAGGAAATAAATCCAAAGGAAGACTGATCCATAGCTATTAGGCTACAACTTAAACAGCATCCATTTCAGTCTAGGCAGTGCTAGCACCGTCTGTGTGGTCTTGGAAAAATCAGCTGCTTCTGGGGAAGATTTGTTCTTTACATTCAATCCCTAAGACAGGAGCATATGATGCTGCTTGGCAATTGGAGAAGGGCTCCCTGCCTCATGTACTGCCCAATAATGATACAGGGGGGCTGTAAGTTAGCTGCCTAAATTAGATAGTCCACATACAACCTGCAACATCCCTGGTGGGAATTGCCCATCTTTAAAAAAGAAAGCAATTTCTACCTAACAGTGGGCTATGAGGGAAGAATTAATAAGCTAAAGAAGATGAGGTACTCCAATAAACAGTCAAACACTGTAAAGGGCTGTGCTGGTTCACTGCTCTCCAGATGGAGGAAGCAATCCTGCAGACTCCTCAGCACACTGGGACAACGTGTTTGACCAGATCCCTGACCACCCAGCTACTCTTCTTCTTGAAGTGTCAAGGTTTGTCACTTCTCACAGCTGTCATCAACAGAAAGACCAACGTTGAATTCATCACATGTCTATACTGTGGGTGCAAAGCCACCCAAGCCACCTTCATGCCTGCTAACCCCAGCAGTGGAAGTAGAAGACTGAAAAACACAGCTTATTAACATGGCTAAACTACTCTCATGGTTCATCTAATACACCTGCATAAATGGCTTTTACATCATGCATCACAAGAAGCCCCTTGGTTAGGTGGTACTGTAGAAGACAGGAAGAAGTGGGACCATCAGGCCCATCAGGAAGATGAATAATGGAATCCAGTACCTGAAAACTGAAGTTAAACTCATTAAGCTTTATTTACCACATCTAAATTTCCTCCTGAGTAGCTCAAGAGGCTCTCAGAGACATCAGGCCAACAGGTACCTCCAGACTTAGGGTCTGGGCTGAGAATGACCCACTGAGATAAAGAGGAAATTTGGAATTAATTAATGATCAGAGCAAATGGCCAAGTGTTGCAGTGGAGTCTCCACTGCTGGAGATTTCCAGCTCAAGACTGGTTATTTTTATAAGTGAGAGTCTCCAATCCAAACATGTATTAATCCACAGACATCCTCTGCACTATGTCAAACAGCAAGGCAGATGAGACAAACACTGTTGTCCCTCTGGCTTTTGAATCTGTGACTCCCTATCTACCCCTAGACCATAGAGCCTCACTGTCCGAATGAGTAACACCAGCCTAGCACCAGCATAATGATTCTCTTCCAGAAGACCTCTCAGCATATCAGGTTTGCAGTAATTAATGGCACATTGACAACCTCGCTTCTTCCCATCCAGGAGAGGTATGTGATAATTTGATCCCATTAGATCTAGAACCATAAAAGAAGCAGTTCTTTCCAAAATTCATGCATCTGTGCCTACCATTTCAAAACATGGCATCTGCTGCCCAGATTAGGCATTTTGGCTGCCTATAGCAAAAGAAGAGTGAAATGGGTTCCAAAATATCCATGCTGTTGCATGGAGTCTTGTCAGTGCTGGCCAGGAGGGGACACCTGCCAGTTAGGAAAGGCTTAAGACCCTCCTCTGGGCTCCAGGAGACACCATATCTCCCACCTGGACTCAGAGAACCACACACCCTCTGTCTAGCCGAGGAAAAGTGTATGAAGATTCACAAATTTGAGTCCAAAAGATGGCAGCATGATGCTTAAATAAACTGGGCATCTCAGTGTTTATGAGGCATGAAGATTTGGCTTTGCTTTCCTTCTCAGCCTGAAATCTACATCTGCAGAGTGTCCTAGTCACAGAGTACAGCAGCACTCACCATCCTCTATGGAAAGTGGGTCACTGTGCAGAGGGAACTGCAGAAACCTTCCAGTAAGAGGGAAAGTCATTGTCTCTCATCACAGTTGAGCACAGAAACTTGAGAAGAAAGCTCAAAAATCTGCTGTGTGACCTTTTCAGTGCTCTCACACCTGTGCATCTTCTCATCATCCATTGAATGCCATGCCACTTCTTTTTACTTTGGACCTTGCCAGTTTTGAATGTAGCAGTTCCTGATGGTGGTGGGCACTGATGATGATGGCAGAGGTCTGAGTGAGGATGCAGTGGCTTCCAGCTGGGAGACATATCAATTCACCCCACCATGTGGTGCAAGCAGGGCTGATAGGAGAGCTGATATGAAATGGTTTAACTGCTTTGTGTCAAGCAGGAACATCAGTCCACCTCAGATGAAGATCTGCCCTTAGATTTAAATATAGATGAGCATGGACCAAGTCAGAGCCAAGCAAAAGTGACTTTTCAAATTCAGATTCAGGGCAAATCAAAATAGCAGCGTGGCTCTCACTCAGGGACAGACTGGCCCAAACCCCTGCAACCACTACGACTCTCAAAAAGATCGCTGCTAAATCCAAACTGTGAAATTGGGACTTGGCCCTAGACCAAGCCAACATCTTGACTGGATTGAAAAAAGCCACCAAGTAGACACTGAGAATGAGCAGTCTGCTCCCTTTCTACAGAAATTTTTTCCAAGGTCTCAATCAAGTGCCTCAACTTTTCAAAACTGTGTAATATAATATGAAACAATATATTTTTTAAAAAATAGAACAGGTTTATAAAGATATAAAGGGGTTTTCCAGATGGTACACAGGAATTTGTGCAGGATTTTATTTGGGGGAAGGGGTAGATTCAAGCACTTGGAGCCAACCACATGCACCACACCTCTCAAAAATGCACTCTTCCTGTAATTCTTCTCCTCCCTTCCCCAGCCTGCCTCTATATTCCCCCCACTCACTAGGAATAACTCAGAAATCCCAGAAAAGTGAATTGCCTGAAGTTGCAGTATAAGTCCTGTTAGGCAGCCAGTTTCCTTTCAACAGACACGCACAAAGGAAGCCATGGGAATTTCTTTGGAAATTCAGCGGCACTGGTGCAGCACGTTAACTGGGATGTAAAGATGCAGCAGAATTAAGGTACATCCAGGCAATTTTTCAAATGTGCCTGGAAAAGATGGCAGGGATTTCTCTCAACAGTGTCGAATTCAAATCTGAGACACAAGGTTTGGTGAAAAGGATTGCTATTTTTCATACCCACAGTTTTCTAGTGCGATTCCAACTCTCTAAGACCCTAAGACCTTTAAATTCCATCTAGTGTCTATCACATGCCATTGAATTGGCATGTTTGCAAATTGCATGCAGTGAGATCCTTCCATACCAGCAGCTCTGTCTCAGATTCCCCACCATCCCTGCCAAACTAGTATTGCCTGCACATTTTTTTCATCTTTTCATTGAGTTCTGTGTGTCAGCCAACACATTCTTTAGAATAGGCTTCAGTAGGCATGGTAACTGGTTCCTGGTTGCAAGCTGCCTTCTGCATTTGCTCCTATTTCTTTCTGGATCGTTTTTTTTTCCCCCCACTCCTTCTTTTTTCTTAGGTGAGGACTTAAAACGTGGTTAGTGTTATCTGTTCCATCTGTTGTGTTTGAGATAAATAACCGAGATATCATTAAAAAAAAAAAAAGTCCTAATTGAGGTAGTGATGCGTTGAATAAGCAAAGCTTGTTGGTGGGGACTGTGAATCTGGACTGTTGATAGCTGCAGGTACCTCGGGGCTGCTCAGCCTGACTGCTATGTTGACTTTGTCTAATTGCAGGGGAGGAGCTAGAAAAGCAGTGAAGGGCAGTGGCACACACAGCAGGAGAGCTGGAAAATACTGGCATAGCCACGCAGAGCTAAACAAACTGACTGACAAAGCTCTTGGCGTATTATTAAAAAATCTGGCAAAATGCTCATCTCTTGACAAAAATGTAGAAAGACTAGTAATGCATAACTTTATCCCATGTTGGATTTTAAAGTGGCTAATGCCAAGTTGTCTGTCAAAATTAATAGGGCATTGCTGCTTCTTATAGAATAGGAGAAAGAGAGAGATCACGCATACATTTTATTCATTTATTCATCTCTAACAAAAATGATGTATCTGCTAAAAATTTATTTAGGGAGGGCTTTGGTAGATGTGAATGTTAATTCTGAAAAAGCAACACTCGAGGAGTGATGCTTGCTTAGACTGACTGGGGTTAACGGATAAAACCTCCCAGTAATATCAGAAAAAGCCTGCTATCATCTCAAACCTCAGAACGAGGAAGTTTCAGCCTGGAGATGCTGTTAGTGATCTACATCTCTGCTCAGATGAGTATTTTCATTTAAATCCAACAATTTATGTTTAAAATGTGCTGCTTCAGTAAAATGACATTGATACTCAGGGACTTCGCAGGCACTAATCCATAAACAGATTTGTTTACCATCAGCCATAGTTAAACTTGCTCTGCATTAGTGTTTGCAAGACATTTTGACTCTGTTGCTTTAACTACAGATACCTGACACCTGAGATTTGCAACTAGATCTGCCAGAATGTTCTTTGATGTTCATGGTTTGTTGCAGGAGAACTTGCACGGACCTTCTCTGAGCACCATTCCTGTTGTACAAGCCTACTCACCCAGCCAAAAAAAAAAAAAAAGAATAAATTTGCCTAGGTCATTTTGCTGTCTTTCAAATAACTAATTACAGGTCCCCAAAATTTCTGAAGATTCTCTTTTTCTGTACAAAACTCATAAGTGCCAATCCTGTCCTTCTTGCTCCAGATAAATGACCACATCAGCCTGCAAAGCCTCCAGTGCTGCTGCCCCCCGTGCAGAGCACCCCAAGCTCCATCAGGAGCACATATCACTGCAAAACCAAAAAACTGCCAGGATCAGTGCAATTTAAATTGAAGATACAACTGGATTCCTTTCCAATTTGAGGGATTTCTGCATAGCCTGAATAAAAGATTACAAAACCCTACTGAAAATCATCTAGTGTATTTGGGTGTTTCCAGGAAGGACCAAAGTCAGGAAGCCGTTTCATCAGCACACCCAAATAAAGAACAGATATTCTCTGCCTTAAGAAGGTGGTAGTCCAAATAGTGATGGCATTTCTTCCCTTTTTTTATAGTAGGCTGTGAGCATTGGCCATATCCATTGTAAAACCACAGGGGACTCGCTGGTCAGTGCTGATGAATGGATGCTCTCATGGGGTGCAGCACTTTGATTCATAGTCCATAGATTGGCAAATATGACCCATTTTGTTGTGTTAGTGAGGTGTGGGCTTAGTCTTTTCCCAAGGAGCCTAACAAGCATTGCTGGACTGTCAGCCTTACAGCAGCAATAGAGAATATATTTGAAAGCACAAGTGTTTTCAACAGGTAAGGAGAGAAGTTCTGCATCCCCAGCACCTCCAGAAAGCACTAGCGTGCAGAATCCCAGTTCCTTCTCTGACTTCTTAGCTATTTACTTTTTATCATTGCCTCTACTATGGCTTCTCCTTAGAAAAAGAAAATTAGAAGAAATTATTTTTCTCTCTTTACCAGCCCATTTCATGACCAAGTATTCCTGCAGCTCAGATGGACACATTCAGACTTTGCAGCTACTTGGAGTCACTCTACTTATTTCAGCATTTTAAACCCCCTTTTCCAGATGGGACACGCTGAATCCGGGTGTCTGTAGGAGATCCAAAGCCTTTCACTGCTAACGAGTCACCCTCTAGAGGAGTGTGAGTAAACGTTGACACTCCACACACACACACACACACACACACAAAAAAGGATCTTGCAAATGTTCTTCAAAGGCTGATGGAATAAACATGTAAATACAAGATGGGCTGATTTCCTACTGTTCATGTTTGCTCACTGTGAACATTTGGTTCACTTGGCTTTCCTCATTATTTCAGCTGGGGAAAGTCACTATATGAATTAATAGCAGATTTCCCCACTGAAAATAAATGTTTACCAGTATGGGTTGTTTTTTTTTTCCTTTTGGCAGACACCAGGCTTTTTTTGTCTGACTGCCTCCTTTTTGGCCTGCGCATCCCCGAGGTGTGTAATTAAAGTGAGGGAATTTGAGCATAGTGCTTTAGGGGCTTAATGAATAGAAAACACAGGATATTTCATTGATTTGGTGCACACGATGTTGTCAGAGTGTACATTTCCTTTGTAACTGGCAAAAACAGAGCCACAATAATATATGTGCGTTCAACCCTGTGTGTAAAAAAAAAACCCAACAAATAAAAATAAAAGAATCGTATCTGTTTCCAAATTCTAGTATAAAATACATTCAAAAGAGCAATTTAGATTAAAACAGAAAAGGCAGGAGCTTCAACAGGGTTCAGAATTAACAATCAAGCTATACTTTCCTCAAGATATAATTTCACTTGGAGTATTTGTGGAAATCTTTGAAAAATTCATTATACAGAGCCACATGTGAAAATAAGGTTTGTGTCAGTAAAAGATTCTTCGGCTGCTCTTAAGAAAATAAAAAGGATGTTAAATAGTACATGTGTGTGATGGATAAATGGTGTAGAATCTGTGCAGTGAGTAGGCATCTGTGATATTCCTCACATGTTCTGTGGATTGTGTGCTGAAATAATGTTGTGTGTGTTGAGATATGAGAGGATAAGGGGAAATAAATTATTTTTTCTAGAGAGGTCTTTTTTGGATGGTTCTAAACAATCTACATTGTGAAGCTGCAATGATGGTCAGGTCAGTGCAAATACATTTTCTCACTACAAAAAGGAGATGGGTATTTGTGATCCAGGTTGTGCACCCTTTGGACCTGATGAAGAGGTACAGCCAGAGAACAAGAAGCAGAGACCTCAACTACAGCCTTTCCTGTGGCCCAACTCAACCCAGCCCAACTCACCTTCTGCCCCACCAGGTGATGCAGCACATGGGGCATGTTTCCTAGTGTTTCCTGTCCTGTCTCCAAATGCAGCACCATCTCAGACATCAAAGATGAAGACAACTGAAGCAGCCCATTCATATCTCCTGAGCATCATCAAGAGGAGAAGAGCTCTCTAATACACTTTCTATATGCTATTCAGTAGCTTGTGAATACCAGGAATCTGGCCAGGAGTCTCTGAGACCCCCCACTTTGAGACCCTACCTGGAGTCCTCAGCACAGGAAAGACATGGACTTGTTGAAGTGGGTCCAGAAGAGGCCACAAAAATGATAACAGTGGTGGAACAGCTCTGCTGTGGGGAAAGGCTGAGAGAGTTGGGGCTGTTCAGCCTGGAGAAGAGAAGGTTTGGGAAGATGTTATTGTAGCCTTTCAATATTTGAAGGAGGCCTACAAGAAAGATGGGGACAGACTTTTTAGCAGGGTCTTTAGCAATAGGACAAGGAGTAATGGTTTTAAACTAAAAGATGGGAGATTTAGACTAGACGTAAGGAACAAATTTTTTACAATGAGAGTGGTGAAACCCTGGCCCAGGTTGCCCAGAGAGGTGGTAGAAACCCCATCCCTGGAAACATTCAAGGTCAGATTGGATGGGGCTCTGAGCAACCTGATCTGGTTGAAGATGTCCCTGCTCACTGCAGGGGGGTTGGAGTAGATGACCTTTAAAGGTCCCTTCCAACCCAAACCAGTCCATGATTCTCTGCACTGTGCAAGTGCCAAAATACAAATAATCTGCGTGCAAGGACCAAAGCAGGTTCACCAATCTCCCTTTCAGTGGAGAGCAGCCCTAGCCTGCCTAGGACTGAAGGCCCAAGGCAAAAGCTGATGCTGTGATCCTCTGCTTAACAGATGGATGGTGACACGCTGAAACAGATTATCTGGTGAGACAGTGCAATTTCCAGCACTGGATGTCTCTGAGGTATCTTCCAGCCCTATTGCTCAATGAATCTATAATTCATCATTTTGTGAGTGAGTCAAGACACTCCCTCAACTCTCAAAACAGCATGCAAAGGGCAAATTGCTCTTTTTGCATCTCTTCCCACTAAGCAGAAGGGAAAATAAGACATGGGGTGGGAATGTAGAGTGAAAGGAGGAGAGTTCAGCGTCTCACTACAGCTCTATTCTGTCCAGGCTATAAAGCTTTGTACATGTTTATTCATATTAAAAAAAAAAATGCATGTGAAAAAATAATTTTTCTCTTCTTTCCTTTGACCCTTCTGATATCTTCTTCACAGCAGAAGATTAAGTTCAATTTCAAGAATCCATTGGAGAAGAAATGCATGTAGAATTGAAAAAGAAGCATTTTATCATAAAAGGAAAACATCCCAGGGCGTGTTAGGGGACACCAGCAGAGAGAGGCTGTTTTGTTGGGACCTCAGATCTTATCCTCCCAGAATTTCCAGCTCTGTCTGGCACACTTTAAAAAAAAAAAAAAAAAAAAAAAAGCAGCTAATTCAAACAGTTTATTTCAGGTCAGTATTATTATTACAATACATTACTGTAGCAGGCAGGATTTGGGCACTGGGATTATGAGTTATCTGAACTTCAAGGTATTTATCCAAACTGTAAATGACCTTCCTGACCTTCCCTCATTCTTACTCCATCCATGCTCTGGACTTCATCATTTAAAGCCAAATCTAACATTATTTGAAGTCCAATAGAAGCAGCACAATCCAACTGTAGTGATGTTATTTGCAAACTGTCAAATAAATTAAATATTTAATAAATCCACTGATATCTCATCCTGTTACTTCCCCAATCTGGAAAGGCAGAAGTAAAACTCAAGTATATCAACCCAGCTTTCTGTGGACATGTATTTATGTCTCATGGTTGTATCCCAGCACTGAGTGAATCAAAGCCATTTTGATCTCTGCTCAGCAGATCCACAAAGTCCAGGCAAAGTCAAGACAAAGTCAGTCTCAGGTTTGCTATGTTGTCCCATCTACCAGTCATCCATTTGCCAAGCAGCAGGACATTTCAAAACAAAAAATTTGCATTATGAAGTCAAGATATTTTGTATCAGTTTCAGCCTTTTTAATTTATAGAGAACAAGGAGAGAAAACCAGCACCAGTGCGCTCAAAGAACAGCAGTGCAAGAAGTACAACATTGCATGCATAGAGCTGGAAAGGAGAAGTGTATTTAATCTCTCCAGTTGTGAGTGTTTCCTTCCCTGCTGACCACGCAGGAGTGTTTGTAGGACATGGGAAGGTGGATTCATCTGGCTTCCCCAAGGACAGAGTTAGCAATGCTCTTCAGCGGTCAGTGCACACAGAAACTTTGCCATTTATATATAATGGTTATGTGACATTCCCTGATCTTAAAATAACAGAGTATTTTAATCACAGAGACTTTGACCTTTTGGTCAAGTGGAACGTTTGCTATTTAATTTCTTTACTTTTCATACAACACTTTAGATCCTCCCTGTAAAGTAACTCAGGAGACTGCTTGGTAGAGAAAGGCTAGGTTTGTGGTAAAGGCAACCACAAAAGGTTCAGTTCATGTCTGTGTACAGCCTTCTTGGATGGACTCAGACAATTTGTGTACAGCCTTCTTGGATGGACTCAGACAATTTGCTCACACTTTGACCCATCCAACCCAGTTTTAGTTGTCCAAGGGGTACACACAAGTGTCTCATTGCATCATCTGAGAAGTCAACAGAAAGGAAGGAGCATGTCCACGGGATAATTCAGCCTCTCCAGGGCATGAAATGCATTTTAGAGACACCTCCCTCCACTGCTTGATTTGAAGTGGACTATTGGGCCCCTGTGTGCAGAAATTTGCTGCCTTGGTTACAAACCTGAAGAGTCACTTGGGGTTTTTTTAATCTCAGAATCATAGAGTAGAATAATAGATTTGTTTCTGTTGGAAAAGACCTTTAAGGTCACCTAGTCCAACCGTAAACCTAAAACTGCCAAGTCCACCACTAAACTATGCCCTAGGCACCACATCTGCACCTCTTTTAAATACCTCCAGTGATGGCAACTCAGTCATTCCCCTGGGCAGCCTGTTCCAATGTTTGACAACCCTTTTGGTGAAGATATTTTTCCCAGTATACAATCTAAACTTCACATAGTGGAACTTGAAGCCATTTCCTGCCATTTGTTACTTGGGAGAAGAGACCAACATCCACCTAGCTACAATCTCCTTGCAGGTAGTTATATCTTGCTTCTTCTAGCCAGTAAGGTCCAAATGGCACCAATCAGTCAGATTTTTAGGACCAAAAGCAAGAATGAGACAATAAAAGAGAGTCCCCTGTTGTCATATAATAGGAGTTCACACAGACATGTGATCCCAGTCGATCCAGGCGGGCAGAACAGACCTGGGCTAAGAGCTCTAATGGTGATCCCCTCTAATCTCAGGCTGCATTTGGAACCCTCTGAGGTTCACCCACCTTTAAAAGGCACTCACAGAAACTACAGAAGAAATCTGTCAAACTGGCTGAGTCTCTTCAAATAGCACATGCCTACATTTGCCTACCCACCAGGGAACAGTGTGATTTATATTTCTTTGCATTTGGTCACTGAATTTTGTCAAGCACCATTAGAGTGGCAGTGATGAATTGGAGTTTTGCAGCAAATCCACTCATCAGCAGCCACAAAGGCTAGATGAACCACCTCCCACCCTGCCTTCAGAAGGACCAAACCTTAGCCTGTTGCATCCCAGATCAGAGCTTTGCTCCTCAAGCTAAAGGAATTCCTTTTAAAGGGCATGGTTAATAGGTTGCTCATCCTTCCCATAGATGGTCTAAAGATCTGACCATCTCAGCTATATGGACACAGCAGCTCTGGTGACAGCATGGTGACAGCCCTGGTGACAGTGCAGGGGGGAAATGGGTCACATAGTGACAAGGTGAGTCCCCTTCAGAGTCCTCACAGCCTACCCAAAGTGCACACTTCTATCCACACCATGATTACAGCTACCACTGCACATCCACCCCATGACACCATCACCAGAAGAAATTGTTCATATGTTAAAAGCAGTACTGAATTGTTAATTTGAAGCTTAGTCCTTTCCAAATGAACCTCCATAGTTGTTGGCCCATGATGGAATTAAAGACCTGTTGTACTCCACTGCCAGGACATCTGACCAGGGGAGAGAAGAGAAAAGGGACACTCATTCTTGTGGCCATTAAAAAACAAATTAAGCATTAATACACAGCATCTCTTTCCTAACACTGCCAAAATTGTGCAGTGTTGTATTAGTAGACCCATATGCAATTTAAAAGTAAGTTATTTCTGGTCTGTCTTGGCACCCACGAAGATCGTTTCAACGCTAATAACAGATGTCTTCAGAATGTTGTAAAAAAAAATGTCTTCCTGCCAGACATTCACCTGTACCTGCCACAGTGCTGATTAGGTTAAAAACTGACCCAGCAGCAGGGTGGAACAGATGCACCCTGACCTCCCTCCAAGCTCTGTCTTCCATGATTTCCCAAGAGCATCCAGCTGGATGAAAGGAAGGTGCAGATCCCCAGTGTGGGGGTGTGAACATCCATCTCCTTTGGTGGATCCTGAATCCTTCTGTGAAAGGGGCTGAACTCTCCCCATCTCAAATCAGTAACAGCCTGGTCACCTAAAAACCATAATGAACATAAATGCCCTAAAGACTCCTCTCTCCTCTCTCTTTCTAAGCAGCTTTATATTGTTTAACTCCTCAGAAACTTCTGCCCCATTCCTCCTTCCCCCATGTCCACCCAGCACAGTTGGGCAGCAGAGGAACTCATTCCCATCAGGAAGCTTTTCCATTTTCCTCACAGCCAAGAAATGGGAATGTGAAGGCAGCATGACTCAGGCTTTACAACAAAAAACCCACCGTCTACTCCTCAACTTTCAGCCTTTCACTCATCACCCCTCCTTTTTCATCGGGCTCTCATTGCAAGCTGGTCATGTTCCCAAATACCACAGGTCATTGTCTTCCCACAGCCTCAGGAGCTGCAACCTGCTGAGGCCACAGTGCCAGAAGGCAGCTCCTTCCCTCCTTGTGGTTTGCAGCTTATTTTTTAACATTTTCCTAAAGGGAAGATGCCCTGGGAGCGGATGTTACCACCACACACACACTTTCGTTTCGCGGTGTTGGTGGTGGTTATTAGTTGTGTAAACATCAAACTTAAATTCAACAAGCTCCAGCTTTTCTCCCCTCTGAGCTTTTCGAGATGACTTGTGAGGAATTGGTACGTATTTAAAATCGAACTACTGAGCAGAGACTGCCAAATTTCAGCCCACAGCAAATTCTTACAACCGAGCTGTAACCCTTCAAAACAGAGACTGTTAACATATGGTTGTGTCAGTGGGAGCTTCTGTAATGCAATTTATTGTTGTGTAGGCTCTTTCAAGCTACTACACATGAAAGGTAAAAGGGAACATTTACTCTTCGATGGGAGTTTCATCTTAGATTTACCTCATTTGAAACAAAACCATCATTTGCATCTCTAATATATAAGCAATCACCTGTAAAGAGCGCTTGTGAATAGAGACACATCTTGACTGTCATCAGAGCCTTTGTTCCTGACTGGGGGTTTTGTCTAAGAAAAGGTGGCACAATTCAGTCCTCTTCCAGCCAGTACCTACAAAACCCACCCATGTCACTAAAAACCAGTGATAAATAAAGGAAAGTGCTCTCATGAAGTGTGACAGATATTCACAGCTCACATGGGATGGTCACTAGGTTCATTCTCTTGCATGCTTATATAATATATAACTTAATACCTCCATGCTTTGCCTTTCATGCCTTTTTTATATCTAAATGTTGCAGTTTATGGTTAAGGCTTCAAATAGAAGTAATCTCCTGTTGAAGTGAAAGTGTTTGATCCTGCACAAGCAATAAAAGATAAAGTTATTCCACAAGATGGTGAAGAGTGTTCACTACTCAGCCTCCTCATCTCCACAGCTTCAGCAAAGGGATGCTCAGTGCAGGATCCTTTCTAGTGGCCTGCTCCACCTCAATCACATTGGCTTGTTGACACCACAAAGCACCTCTTCTAAAGGAGGATACACAGTTCTGGAGTTGAGGATGTTGAAAAACAAGTCCCTTTACTTGATTTAGGGGGGGTCTAGGAAGATGACAAGGGCTCTCTCCCAGAGCCAGCCAAGTAGTTGTGTAATGTCCAGCTTCAAGCCTGGCCACAGTGCTAGGGCTTTTCCTAGCTTCTACCTGCAAAGGCACAGCATTAAGTAATCACTGACCATAGTTCAAGATCATGGCCTCAAGCTTTGACCTACCACTGCCTCCAGCTGAATTCCTCAGCCTGAATACAGGATGAAGGTGCCTAAAATACATCAACTTTGAGAAGGGCTTGCTCTAAAATCTTGTGCTCATCTTGAGGGGTTCTGAGTTCAGACACAGATTACAGAAAACATTATGGATAAATCTTTTTTTTTCCCTCCAGGACAATTAATTTAACTTGGAATTTCAGTTGGGATAACTCATTGAAAGATAGCTCAGATATTTACCTGTGGCTCTGGAGTGGGTGCTGCAGAAGCACACAGTCTCCAGATTAAAGACTAACAATTAGGGGGAAAAAAGATATTTTAAATAATTTTAAGACATGGAGATGATCTTATTTTCTTTCCATGGTGTGATTGCTCTGAAACCTGTCAATTGCCTTTACGTTCCATCAGCGTTAACTTTCAGAGCAGATCCTTTTAGTAGCTGATCCCTACTGAATTATCCAATTCAGTAGAAGTTTTTAGCCAACCAAGAATCTCTACATGATTCCTAGGCATCAAATACCCAGGAGATCATCTCCAGTTTCCCTACACAGAGGGACACTTGCGAAGGACACCAACTCTCTCTCTCCTCCCTGTAATACACATGATCTTCTCCAGCTAACATCAGGAGATATTAAAAATTGCCCCTTTTCCAATAATTTACATTTCTGTGCTCTGACTACCAAGCACTGAGTGCCCTGGTTACTATAAAAGTCATGCACACATGTCTTCTGCCAGCATGGTGTCATGTCCTCTGTCAGCATGTTATTTACTACTCAATGTTCCTATTATCTTCAAACTGGCTCTGGATTTGTTCCAAAGACTGCAATGTTATTCATGAAAACTTTGGTGGTGGATTTACAGTTTGTTGGAGCAACAAGTTGAAACAATGCAGGGTCTGGGGTAGGGGGGAGAGACAGGGAGATTGGGTTTTTGGGGGGCAAGACAGAGGGAGTTCATATCTATATGTGCCAATTATCAATCTAAGAGTCCCTGTTAATCTCTCTGGATAAAAGGAATTCTGTGTGGTGAGAAAAATGTGGAGCACTGATACATGGAAAGAGGGGAATTGCTTTTCTAGACAGGAATCACCAGGAGGTCTCCCAGTCAGGTTAAATCTCCTCTTTACTTTGATTATTTGCCAATTTATTACCATATCTGCTTTTCCAAACAAATAAATAAACAGAGCAGAAACCTGAAACATATCCATATCAGGCTTCAGGATGAGACATTAGCAAAACTTCCATAAATGATAATTTTTCAGAGCTAATTTGGCTGCTTCTTTGTCTCCCCAAATCCTGTCACTCTAAATCAGTGTAAGAGCAACCCTCTCTGGATGGCTCAGTTTTATTATTACCAGAATTATTCAAGCATATTAGCAGACTTGTAGCTGAGAATACCTTGTGGTCTGATGCAGAGAGTTGTTTTCCTTGATTAAACCTCCATTTCTTATATTTGTTAGAACAGAAGAGCAATTGAATATTTTATTAGAAAAAAACACGATTTATTTTTGTTAGTTAATATATTTTCTCCATGGCAGAGCCTCAAGGGATGAATATTTTACTTCCTTGACAGCCCTAAATGGATGGCACTTATAGAATCTCATCTCAGCCTGTTCCAGCAGTTTGCAAGCAGCATTTTGCAGCACAGAGGCACATTTTCAGATGCCAAGGGAACTTTTGCTCATGAAAAAGAATCACATCATTTTCACCCTCTTACATAGGTATTGTGGTTTTGGTTTCTGCCTACTTGTGTCTGAATTCACACTTTTCCATGGGTAATCAGTGATGTCAATGTGATAGCAAACCCAAAGAGGCTCACGCACAGGTAGGAGCATTTGGCCCAAGCCTTGCCAGGCTGTGGGATCTGCATTATGGAGAAGGTTGGACCATGGCTTAGGTGTGGGGTGGGAACCTCTTCAAAATATCCATTCCCCACCTGAGTCCTGTTTCTTTTTGTCCCCAGACCCACAGCAGTAAGGAAAGGGAGACACTGAGTCTTTTTTCTGGCCAGTGCACACTGCACACAGGTGCTTTCTTCTTGCCACTCTGCACACCCTAAATTAACTCTCAGCTCCTCTCTGCCACCCCTTGCAACCCGGGCTCAACATTTTCTTCAGAACAGATCCTCTAGATACCTGTTTTAATAGGACAATTAGTTTATCTTGGCCTGACCAGTCTGGGCTTTGACTCATACTTATATTTGGGCTATTAGCTGTAAAAGAGTAAAATGAATTGGTGAGTAGCGTGCTGATCAGAGATAAAATATTGATACCATGTTAATAAATCAGGATCTGGGTACAATGCAAACATAATTTGGAGACACTTCATGCTATGGAGATTTTAAAGTGTTACAAATCAAAACACACAAAGAGTAGGATGGGAATATACCCAGGGCCACAGAAAGGTCCAGTAGAAAAGCCAGAAGAAAATCCAAGATGTCATGCCTTCCCTGCTAAAGCATCCAGAATCAGGCTATGAACTGGAAAAGATAAACTGTTAAAAAGGATATAAAAAGGGATTGTCTTTAGGTTCAACCAAGATGTTCATTCTTGCACTGTCTGAGCCATGGATCCAACCACAGAGCACATCAGTGATGCAACTTCTCCACGACCCACTGCATGGAGAGGCACAAAGATGAACTGCAAAGGTGAATGAAGACAGAAAGTAGCAGAATAAGTGATTGAACCAGAAGATTTGGTTTGTTCTAGGCAGCCAGGGCAAAGATCAGGGATTTTCCCAAGCATTTGTTGCAGGTACCTGTCTAATCTGCACATCACCTAGTGCCCAATATTGCAAAGACAAGTCTACTGAAGAGGCAGTAAGCTCTGCCAAAGGCACTGGTTCATTGAGGACTTGCTTCCTAGCAAAGGTGATTCCAAATAAAAATGTAGTCCCAAGCCTCTCTAAACCTTGAGTGTACACACTTCAGCTGCTTGTTATCTCTGAAATCAGATCTGGATTCAAAATGCACAGCTTCTGCTTGTCTTTTCTTCCCAGGAATGATACTACGAGGGAAGAGGCAGTGTGTTTAACAAAGCTGTTATGCAGTTTACTGATTGTGATTATTCGAGGCAAATGCTTTGAAGTAACAGCTTAGTGCAGAGTGACAGTAAACAAGATATAGAGATATACCTAAATGAGGAGAAAAATAAATGGCAATTAGAATTGATATGCTAGGTGTAGGAAATGCCGGTAAGACCTCAATCTCCAGCAATGACACTCTGCATTTGTATTGCCACTTACCTGCAAGATCTCCAGGATTAATTACAAATGGCAATTAGACATCACTGAACCCCCAAAGGGCACGTGAACATTAGCCTAGCAGAGGCAAATAAAGAACAAAGAAAAGGGGAACCCTGTTTAGACCTCCTATGTTAATGCTTAGGGTTGACCTACACACCTACAACAGCATCTAAGTTCAAGAAAATGATAAGCAATTCAGACCAGCTCTTGACCTCCAAAATATTTGAATGTGGAAGAATTGGAGACTATATTCAGAGAAGCCACTATAAAAATATATTTTACATTGTCACTTCCTCTCCCCATTCATTGCACTGGGAAATAAGGACTGACAGTCACAGATAACATGGGGCAGAACTGTTCCTCATCATCTGGAATAGCATGCAGCTATGTACATCTTAAGTATGGGTACCCATGGAGCTACCTGAGCCCAGTTCTAAAGGATTTGCTCAGGACTGGCCAGAGTCCAGGGCAGACTCAGGAACAGAACCCAGTAGCCTTGACTCTGATGTAGAAGGTAAATGTGCAAGCTGGACACTCCAGTCCCTCTCTCAAAGATCACATGGGATGGAGATCCTCACAGGAAGCATGGAGGGCTCTGTATTGTGTCCTAGGAGAGGTGGCAGCTCATAAGCTTATAAACTGAGCACACACTGAGGAACAGTTGGTAGAAGAAATATAATTTTATCTTTTCTAGTCTATTTTGGCTCCTCTTACATTGGTTGAGAACCTGCTTGCTATTAGCTTTCAGTAGTTGAGACAATGACTATAGCCATTTTAACTTTCTGACTCCCATACATGTCCCTCCTTGGACCCAAGACACATTGGTTGTACTGGGGAAAATCTTTGGGTGGTGAAGTGATTGCAATTCCATTTCTTTCAGTGGAGGAGTTTGCATACAGAGTTGAAAGTGTGTCTCTGCAAACTTTGGCATGGTCAAGGAGCTGCCATACACCCTCATAGAACTGCAGGCTTTTGCTGCAAGCTCCTGAATGTACTTAACCCACTAAAATCATTGAATCGTTTTGGTTGGAAAAGACCTTTAAGATCATCGAGTCCAACTGTGAACACAACACTGCCAAGTCCACCACTAAGCCATGTCCCCAAGTGCCACATCTACACATCTTCTAAATACCTCCAGGGATCGTGCCTCAGCCATTTCCCTGGGCAGCCTGTTCCAATGCTTGACAACCCATGATGATATATGTTTTCTTCTCATCCAGAAACCCCCTTCTCCAGTAAACAGCCAGAGATGAATAGGAGGTAGACAGTGCAGTAAAACAATGACCTGCCTTCAGGGTGGCAGCAAGACTCCTTCCTAGCACTGGCATGAGTGACCACCTGTACAATATTGTAGAGTTAAGATTCACCCCAGTATTAACTTCCTGACTTATAGTTGCTCCTGAGCATTCCTGCATCTGAAGTCTGTAAAATGCCACTGTTCCAAGGGGTAAAACAAAGAATTATGACTTATCATGAACACTGTATGCAGAACATTGCTCTCTTTTTCTTCCTTTTGTTCCTACCTAATTCTATTTTTTAGAAAAATTATTAAAACTAATTGCATTATTTAATCCCATCACATAAAATCCTCCAGTGTTTCATTAATCAATGTAATCAAGCCAATCAAAATAGATAAAGGAGATCTTTTAGCAGGCTTTGATGAGATTTTATCAAAATCTCAGTGCATATTGTAAAGCCTTAGCATCCACAGAAGCAAACTAACTGTAGAATGGGGAAGCTTTATCAAGCAGGCACTAATAAAGCAGATGATGCTTGGACCATTTTAAGAGGCTCTCCATATTAAACTAATAACAGCAATGTTTTTTTGTATTATGTGTAAAAAATATAAAAGCAAATGGAAATAGCATTCATTTTGTATACACAGAGAGATTGCTATAAAGCAACCACTTTTTTTTTTTAATTAATGAAGAAGATGTATGTTTGTGAGTCAGCAGAGCATAAAGGCAAAATACTGGAAGGAAAATGCAGTGGGTAATGCAAAGGTCATATCAGAACAGTTGTAAGTGAAGAGCCTTATTAAAAGCCCAAACCATTTCCTTTAAAATGTAGTACTCTTACTCCACATCTGCATCATAAATAAATATGAAGCAGTAAGTTGTGTCTTGTGCAGCATTGGTGTTTGCATCTTTCCTCCCCTATTCAGGTCATAGCTCCCATTCTTTGTGGGTTTGCTCTGGCTCATCAGGAGTAGAAGCTATTGAAATACTACCACAAGAATGGAAATTAAAAGAGTGCTGAGATAATATGGCACCATAAAACCAGGAAATGTGTGGAGTTGGTAGATGCTACTCAAGAAACACTGGTTGGTACCACATTGAATGAATGCCTTAGCAAACACTTTGGCCAGAAGAAACACAACCAGGATCCCACCTAATGGACTTGGTACCAACATACTATAAAATACCATTGGTATTTCCCTAAAGCTTCTGCCTCCTGCAGCTAGTTTGGCTTCTCATATAATGACAACTGAAGAAGTAGCTACCACTTCACAAAGGCAAAGACTTGCCAACATAGAAAATACTAAACTCTTGCATTAAACCATCCCTATACAATCTAGATTTGTAAACTGATGCAAGGCCACTGCTCCTCAAGGGAGGTCACAGAATCACAGAATTGTAGTGGTAGGAAAAGACCTTTAAGATCACCAAGTCCAACCATGAACCCAACACTACTAATTCCACCTCTAAATCGTGTCCCTGAGCACATTGTCTACCCATCTTTTAAATCCCACCAGGGAAGGTGACTCCACCACCTCCCTGGGCAGCCTGTTCCTATTCCTGAGAACCCTTTCAGTGAAGAAGCTTTTCCTAATATCCAATCTAAACCTCCCCTGGTGCAACTTGAGGTCTTTAATCCAGTGGTAGGTCCTCTCCTATCACTGGATTCCTAGCAGTAGTAGCAGAGAAAATGTTAACAGACTCTCTTGAGTACCTCGTGGACAGAAATATCTCTTATTTGCCCAGAGTCCTTGAGCTCAGCTAGCACAGGACATCCATGAAATTCACTGACTGCATGGTACACCACGAATATTGTGCCAATCCCCAGTCCCTGTCCTTCCTTCTTCATTTTCATGTGTGTAACAGCTGTGGGGTCACTAGCACAGCTGGGAAGAGGAGAGACTGTGAAACACCCAGTAGTTAGGTGCAAAACTCCTTGGGATTTAATACCTCAGGAAACCTCAGGCAGTTAGTCCCTTGACTCAGCCTAGTTTGGCTTAGGAGATCTCCCAGAAAAACACGTCCCAGGGGACAGACCTTGAAGCCTGACAATTAGCAGTTACTGCCTACAAAGCAGAGAGAGTCAAAAAATGAGCACTGCCTTCTCTTACAGCTACCTCAACACTTGTTCTAGCTGAAAACACTGGAAGTTTCACCAGTTTCTTCCATTTAATGACTTTTTGGGCCAAATCCTCCTACCCTAGATGGAACTGTATTCTCCTTCCCTTTTTTCTCTTAGGCTACAACATGGAGATAAGCAACAGGTAGAGCTCAACATTGGCCATTTTCACAACGAGCTCAACACTTGAAAAGGCACTTTCAGAGCTTAACAGGGATAACATCCTGCAGAAATAATGAAGGAGAAGGATCTTGGGTTTTGTTTAAAATCAGGCAACATGGCACCACTTGATTGCTTAGAAAGCTGCTAGACTGAGTGTGTAGGTAGCAGCCCAACAACAGCAAAACCTAATGAATGCTGTAATTTCACCTTATTGTTGTGCTTTCATTTCAGTTCTGTGTTGCAAATGGTTTGAAATGGAATTAAGCTTGTCTCCCTCACAAATGGACTTTGCTTTTTTTCCTTCTTTTCCTTTATCCAAGCACCCAACTAATACAGATCAATTTAAATATAAAGCCAGGACTAAGCAAAAAGCAAATGTGTTAGTCACAGGAGTAGCTCTGCAGTCTGTAAAAGCAGCGTGAGAGGCCATGGATGAGCAGTTGTGGGCACCTCAGGTTTGATCCACCTGTCTGGGCTGTGTACTCAAAGGAGCATCCCTGCTCTACATCTCCTGCAAAATTCAACCTGATATGCCTAATGCAATCCCTTCAAAACGGAGCGAGAGCTTTGCTTTGAAAGAGTTGTTCTATTTACTCTTGAACTCAACTTTGCGTTACCAGACCTCATCCGTAATCCCTGTGGTGCCAAAAAGTCACTTCACATTAAGTGAAATCAGAGCTCTCTAGTTACGGACACACAAGGTCAAATGATTCTCAAAACATTTTCCAGCAAGTTAAAACACTGAAAATATTCTCTGGAAAAAATCCGTGCAGTTCCACTGAAGGGAGAGCAGAGGATCTCACTCCTTCATTACAGCCATTACAATCTGAGGATGAGTTTATTATCTTAACTAATTAATTAAACAATATAGCTAGTTGTGTCCTAACTACCATCATCAGAAGGGAAAGATTTTTTTTATTTCAATATTCAGCCATAAGAGGGATAAACCCCGAGATCTGGGGTCTGTGGAGGATTGTGTTCCCACTGTCACAATTTGGAAATATTTGTTTCATTCCACTGGAATATTTTGCATTGTGCTTTTAAGATGTTTAATTACATCAAGCAAAGGTATAAAATTTGTATTTGATTTTTTTTCTTCTTTTTTTTTTTTTACATCTTTAATTTAAAATGATATTATTAGGAAAGGGACAAATTATAGTGGGATGCTGGGATCCCAGTCATCCCAGCACGCCATGCCGCTGCTCTTTGGATAGCAATCACAGGAGCCCGGCAGCAAGCTGTGGATGAGGTTCTTCCAAGCAGCAGCATCTGGCTTTCTGGCAAGCAGAACAGGCGGCCACACCGGTCGCATTGGAGTTGCCCCTGGGTTTGTTGCTTGGGGAAGCTGCTGAAGACTGCCTCTGTCCTTGTCTCAATTATGTTTCCTTTAGATACACACCTTTGAGTGTACATAAATCTCTATACCTGTCCTGGTTTGTAGCTGGGCCAGAGCTGGTTTCTTTACAGCAACTGGAATAGCGCTGAGGTTTGGGTTCAGCTGGGATTTGTTAGGAGAGAAACGCTGAGAACATCCCAGTGTTTGCAGTTGTGTCCCTGGGAGTGAAGGACTTTGTGTTTTGTCCGTCTGCAAGTGCAAGATCTAGGGGGGATGGGGAATATTGCAATGAATCAGCTCCATGGGCATTTGGCTCTGCCAAGGGGCTGTTCCATCTCCTGTCCCCCATGGGCAGGAGATTCCTGAGGGGCTCTTCCTCTCTGGCTCTCTCTGGCTCTCGCTCGGGCTCTCGCTCTCCCGGGATTGCGGTTTCGGTTCGGGATTGTCGCTCCTCCGGGATCGTGATCTGGGACCGGGCCGGGCTGGGTCGGCGGGTGGTGAGCAATGGCACTGGGTGTCACTCATTTGCATATTTTGTTACTATTATTATTGTAACTATTATCCTAATACAATATTCTAAGCCTCATTCAAGTCCAGGTTGGATGAGGCTTTGAGCAACCTGGTCTAGTGGAAGGTGTCCCTGTTCACGGCAGGGGGGTAGGAACTGGATGATCTCTAAGATCCCTTCCAACCCAAACCATTCTATGATTCTATTATAATATCAGTATTATTTTATGTTTTATTTTATTTCAATTACTAAATTGTTCTTATCTCACCCTACAAGTCTCCTAACCCTTGCCCCCCAATTCTCTCCCCTATCCCCCATGTGTGGGGGGGTGAGTGAGTGGCTGCCAGCCAAGGGCTAGCCAAGTGAAACCACCACAATATCAAACCCCACTGCTGATAGTCTCCACTTGCTCATGCTCCTCCATGCACTGCGTTATGGTTAAATAAGTGTATTTTCCTGTGTCTACACCCAAAGTGCCCCACAAGCCACAGCTCATACCCATGCAAAATGACCTAAACTGATGTTCCTGTGAGTTTAAGGCTGTCTCTCAGGATACTGCAATAGCAAAAACCTGACTGATATTTTAACATAGTTGCTTTTTTATGAAGAGCTGGTTAATCAAAATGCTTTCTAATTTTTTTTCTTTTCTTTTTGCAAAAGCTTTGCTTGTTCCCATTGAGGAAAGTAAATATCTTCCTTCTTGCACTGTCAGCAATACAACTGCAAGTGGCGGTGATTTCTAGAGCACTGGGGTCAACCTTGCAGGACTCTGAGCAGGGGACCTGGTGTTTCGCACATCCCTGCTCCCTCCCTTCTTCACCCACTTCCCACTAGTGAAACAATTACAGCAGACTTGTACAATACTGAGTTATTTTTTTTCAATTAGTATAAACACAACCAAACATGCTCATATTAAAGCAATTAAGGAATTAAGGGATGTCACAGCATGTGGGGAAAACTAAGCTCTTATTTTATTTCTTGATAGATAGTAAGTTCACTGAAAATTTTAGTATCATGACATCCAAAACTATTTGTGAGTGGGGGTGAAATCTGAAAAATAAAAAAGTCTTAATTCATTTGGATGTTCTTTTAAGGAAGACTTTATTTTGAAAATGCCAGTGTTCTTTTTTTTTTTAACTTATTCTAAAATAAACTTTTATTTTTCATTTTAAAATGACATTTTCCTATCAAAAATAGACTCAACTAAGTTTTTAAAGGAATTAAATAGCCTAAAAATAAAATATTTTATGTCAGCTATGTGTAATTCTGTGGTTGATTCAAAATCACATTTTCAAGGATTTCTAAATTATCTGTAAAATCTGAAAAAAAAAATATCTGTTTTCAGTTATATATAGTCCACTTTTATCCTGACTATTTTCTGCTTCAGTCACCAAAAAGAAAATGCATTATCCACCTAGCTCTGTACTCAAGGTGCTCAAAACTCCACCGAAGGATTTAGGATTAACGCACCGACCTTTCCATCAGCCATTTGACTCCTTTCTATATCAACTCAAGAGAAGAAAAAGTTGGAAGCTCAAGTCTCCAGCAGATGAATGAGTTGGTACTGGATGAGTTTTCTAAGCAATATCCTAACAGGATTCCGTGTGGGAAGAAGTTCAGGCTACAAGCTTGTCTGTGGTGGTGCAAAGAAAAGGGAAATCCCAGCTATATCGGCCAGGTGACCACTTAGGGAAATCACAGGAGAAGGATTTTGGGACTGAGAGCCATTCCCAAGTGGTTTAAAGTCTTTATAATGATTCAGCATGGAGGGATTGCTGCCTTACAGGGGGTGGGGAAAAAGAAAAAGGGCAGGAGTGGGGAAGAAAAAAAAAAAGGAAAGTCAAGTATAAAACCTTCTTTTACCATAAGAGTAAGGAAACACAGAATAATTAATGTACAAACTGATGTTTGATGGTTTTATAAATGTTCCTTCAGGACTAACACTTAAAAGTATCTGATCCATCCTGCAAGATTTTTACTGGTTTTAAGAAATTTGTAATCTAGTCCCTCTTTCCCTCTCCCACACCACACACCTGTGCAAAAACTGGATCTAAGGGGAGGGCACATCCAGTGCCACTCCCACAGCTGCCATATTCCCTGAGACACCCAGGCCTGGCTCTTGTTCACTTTCAAAATCAATATCAAAAGGATGTTGGTGATGTCAGTGCATAAATGGAAGAAGAAAATATTTCAGTGAAAGGAAAAAACTTCCAAGGCTGTTAATTCATAGAACCCAGGATATCCCATTCCCTAATACATCAGGATTCCACTGCTTTCCAGGGGAACCAAAAAGCAAAGCTTCAGGGTGGCTATGGAAATTTGGGCAGATCTACCAATATTTTTTCCATCTTTAAAAAGGGAGAACTTTACAGGGTGTAAATTTACAACTCTTTGGTTCCCAGCAAGGGACCTAGCTGTTGTAGTTTAACCCAGCCAGTAGACAAACACCACACAGCTGCTCACAAAATCCCTGCCCTCACCAGGGAAGAGGGGAAATAATTAGAGAGCTAAAGGTAAGGAAAATTAAAGATTGAGATAAGAACAATTTCATAATTGGAATAAAATAAAATATTATTATTATTATTATTATTATTATTATTATTATTATTATTATTATTATTATTATTATTATTATTGTTGTTGTTGTTGTTGTTGTTGTTGTTGTTGTTGTTGTTGTTGTTGTTGTTGTTGTTGTTACTATTATTGTTGTTGTTGTTATTGCTATTATTGTTGCTATTATTATTATGTATTATTGCTATTTTTATTGCTATTATTATTGCTATTGTTATTAAATATACAAATGAGTGATGCACAGTGCAATTGGTCACTACCCATCAACTGATGCCCAGCCTGTTCCTGGCTGGTGATCTCAGAGGAGCAAAAATCCCCAAACCAAAACCTCCATTTCAGAAGAGTGTGAGCAAGTATTCCAGTCAACCCTCACTTCTACACTGAACATGGCATCATGTGCTATGGAATATCCCATTTACATATCCAAATGCCAATTTGAACCCATAAATCTTCCCCCCAGTTTCTTCTTCACCTGCAGACTAGCAAAACATGGGAAGTTGTAAAGTCCTTGATTTCCCAGCAACAACTAAAAACATCAGTATATTATCAACATTCTTCTCATACCAAATCCCATACGGAATCCAAAACACCCTTGTGCTCTCCATCTGCCTCAGATGTGCATCCCCATGAGTTTTTACACATTCTTCAGTTAAACCTGAGTGAAATTTAGCACTCTGGGACATCATGTGGAGTTGTCCATTTGCCCATTTCTCCGTGGGTCTCTAAACCACATAAATGGTGCTTCCTTGAGGACAGTAGAAGTGTCATTTGAAATTCCTTCTCTGGAAGATGCTGTGAGTGTTATTTCTTTGGATTTTTGAAGACAGGCAATAAGAAGCCTAAAAAAGGAATGTCAGTGGGTATGTGAAAAGCAGTTGAGGCACCAGACCAGTCCTCCTGCAAGCTCTTTGCTTGACCTTAACTTACAGGACAGTTCCTCCCTTGCAAAATGGAGATAGTACATCATTCAGGTGTTCCATGAGATAATCCATTAGCACTGGCAAGGTATTCAAATGTGAGATTAATTTCATAACTAATGATAATTAAAGTATTTCATAATATACAGAGTAATAACTAGAGTTTCATTCAGCACAAAGTTCTCTTACCAGCTCACCCATAAATACCTGATCACTGACCAGATAGCTTTTTACAATCCTTAACATCTTTGTCCACATTTTCCCAAGGTACCCAACTACATTTCTCAAAATCATTTTGCCATTTCCATTCCAGGCTGAATTTTCTTTCAAATTTTTGAGTTATGCACAAGTTTGACAAAATGGCCACCTTTGAACCAAAAACCTGCAAACTTCCCAGGCTCGGTGCTGCCCTACAAAAACCGTCTTTGTTTTCTCTCAGAAATATTTTTCTTCAAAATGAAAGCCCACTTAGGCTGCAAAATTAGCTCTTCTGCCTGAGAAACAGCTTGCACATCTATTTACTTTAGTAAATGGACTTGGATTTGTGATCTTAGAGCATGCAAAAAATTTGGAGTGTTGAAAGTCCTATGTGTCATCGATAATAATTTGTACATCTCACACTGGAAAGCTTTTCTGAATAATAAGTCCAAGGTAAAGTACACCCAATGGTGATTATATTATTTTATTTTATTTTATTTTATTTTATTTTATTTTATTTTATTTTATTTTATTTTATTTTATTTTATTTTATTTTATTTTATTTTATTTTATATTCATTCTTTTCTTTTTTGTAATAAGCTTTATTTAATAACTCCTATAACAATCCACACACAGAGGCTGAAACTATCTGCAGTACAAGAGGATATCATGAAAATGAAATATTTTACTAAAAAAATACACTTTGGTTTAAAAATCCTTAGTTATGTGAAGGGAATCGGCCTTCCCTTTGTAGTGTTTATTTAATAAAGAACCGTGGTAAGTTAAGGGGAGTTGGGTCATTATACTATAGTTTGCATCTCTGGATGTCAAAAAGTGTTGAAAAATTGCATTTCAATCAAATATTTAAATTGCTGACATAGCCTGTGACTGCCTGTACTACACAGACTAAAGAAAAAAATGCCATTTATTTGGAATTTCTCATTGGAGAGTAAAGATGTAGGTTTATGGACTTTATAGACTAAATCACAGTAAAATAAATATGGAGCTATAGAAACCTTCTCCCAGAGCTTTGGTCACGGTTCTCCTCCTCAAATGAAGACCCACAGCCAGCCCTGCTCTCACCCATCCTTGCCAAAGCAACCTTCAAATAAACTACCAGCAGCTTTTGTCTGGTATCTCATCTACAGCTCATCCTGATGGCTCTGGGTTTACGTGTACAAAGAGATATTCTTCAGGATATTCTCCAGGTCTCATCCATAGACTCAGCACAAAATACTCCCTAAGTAGACACCAACAAACAAGAATATCCTTGAGATGGCCAAACCAAGACACCTTGGAAGGATTCCACTCTCACTAATTGGGTTGTCACCTCCTCCTGAACTCAGACCCCTCTTGGTGTTCAATGTGGCCGTGTTAATCAAGGTGCCACATCAACTGAGGCAGCCACACCGCTGGTCCACCTCAACAAGGCACCAAGAGCTGGTCACAGTGAACACAGGAAAATATATGGGCAGGGTTGTGTTGTTTACAGACTCCTGTATGTCCACTGTGGATGGAAAAAGCTTTAATGGAGGTGTCACCTTGCACCAGGAAGGAGCTGAAGAACTGACCATCACAGGTTAGAGCAGCTCAGACTGTCAGTGTGGCTTTGTTGTCTAAATACAGGTGCCCTGTGTCACCTGAGATGTCCCTGGGTGTCCCAGCTGGCCTCCAGCTCCTGAACCAGGGGGACACAGGTCTCCTGCAAGCACTCTGCCAGACCCACCAGTGCTGAGTGGGTGGCCTGGGGATTTGAGGACATCTTGGATGCTCGAAATGACCACATTCAGGCAACTGATTTGAACCACAGCATTGTGTGGGGACAGGACACGGCTAAGAAATGACAAAAATTCCACCTGGAGGGCATTTCTATTCCCAAATAAACCTCCCACCACAGGACCTCATGGCAGTGTCTATCAGTGAGTGCACACGAAAGGAAGTTTCTTTTCTTCTCAACAACCTGTTGACACCACATTTTCCTACGCTCTCAGTATGAAAATAAACACAGAAGGCAGGCATGCCTCCATGGAAAATCCTGACCTCTCTGGTTCAAGTTCCAGGCATGAACCAGCGTGTCCTTAATGTCCCCCTCATAGGGACAGACTTTAGAGGAATAAGAAGACAGCTCCTAGCACGGCTGTGTCTGGACAGGAAAATGAAAGAAACTCCAGCAACTCCTCTCCTCCCATCAAAAATCCCTTCACGAGCAGCTATCTGAGTAGGCACGGGAGAGGGGGAGCTGGGGGAAGAGCAGCGGGGGAAGATGAGAAGAAGGAGGTGGGCACGGTGCCGTCCCAGGGGTCTCGCATCCTCCCGTACCATTAAGCCCACGGGCAGATCAGCCGGAGCTCTGGGAGCAGGCAGGGGAGGGAGATGAAAGGCTCCTGGAAGGAATCAGGTGCAGAGGGTGGGCAGATGCTGCTAAAGAGCAAAGAGACCCGGCCAGGCTCATTTGTCTGGAAGGGAACCAGCAGGAACTTTCTTTTTATCTCCGATTGCGGATGTTAGGGTAGTTCCTCAAGGCCACAGCAGGTTTGGACCCCACCGCTCTGCCTCTCCCTGCCTATACAGGGAAGGAAATTGCTGTGTTATGTTTTTCTGCAGGTAGAAAATCCCTCTCGGCGTTGGCCACTGCCCCATTAACTCCTCTCTGCCTGCAGGACCCATCCAGGCTCTACCTCTCCCAGCACAAACCCAGATGGGTGGTGTTTGGGTGTTTGTCCAACAACCAGTTGAAGATGGTCAGGTGTTCATGGTGCAAAACATGGCTCTGCTGGAGCATCAGTGGCCATTCTCTATCCCTGCCGGAGGATTAGCCATGCTCCACCTGGTCTGCTGGGATCTAAAGGGGCACTCATCCCCTTGCCAGGTGGGGTGAGTGGGACATGGCCCCGTCTGTCTGTCTGTCTGCCTGGGGATTAGCCTGGCCCCACCTGGGCTGCCCTCAGCTCTGCTCACAAGGGTGGACCCAGCCTGAGCAGGTCTCATCTGTGTGGGCTGATGGGCCACAGCTGTCTGTCCGTCTGTCTGTCTGGGAGAAATGGATGAGCACTGCTCTGCCCATCCTACCACTCTGTCTGTCTGGGAGGGGAGGCTGGACACCCTCATGTCTGTCTGTCTGGGAGGGCAGCTAAACACTGCTGCGTCTGTCCATGAGAGGATGGCAGGTGCAACCCTGTCTGTCGGTGAGGGGATGCTGGGCATAGCCCTGTCTGTCTGTCAGTGCATAAGGGAATGCTGGGCATGTCCATGTCTGTCTGTCTGTGAGGGGATGCCAGGCACAACCCTGTCCATCTGTCTGTCCTTGAGGGGATGCCAGGTACAGCCCTGTCTGTCTGTCTGCCTGCCTTTCCATGAAGGGATGCTGGGCATGGCCATGTCTGTCTGTCCATAAGGGGATGCCGGGCACAGCCCTGTCCACCTGTCTGTCCATGAGAAAAGCCGAGCACCGTCCACCCACCCGCCCTCCGGGGGTCCCACCGTGCCCGCTGCGAGGCCACCCGACCCCCTTCCCCTCGGGAAGCGGCAGCGGGGCCGGGGGCGGGCGGGGGCGGGGAGGGGCTGCCGCTGGCGGGGCCGAGCCTGGAGCACGGCTGGGCACCGGCACCGGGGCCATAGCCCCCCCCTCACCCTCCCACCCCCAGCCCTTCCCCTTCTTCCTCCTCCTCCCCCCGCGGAGATGAAAAGCCGCTGGAGGGGGAAGAGCCGGGATTAGGCCCGGGGGCCGCCGGGGAGGGGGCGCGGGAGCCCATTGTCTGCCGGTGCCAGCACCGGGAGGGACCGCGGGCAGGACACGCACAAAACACCCACAAAACCAACGAAATACCCCCAAATCCTGCATTCATTCACAGGAGGCGGCTGAGCGGGATCCCTCCTTACCCCTACACACCCTTCCCGCTCCACCCCGGCCGGGCCAAGACGCGGGACCCCGGCTGGGAACCCCCCACCCAAAATAAAAACCCCACTCGTGACTCTCCCGGTTACCGGCTCCGCTTTTCCTAAGGGAAAATCTGCGGGAAAGTTGCCCACGGGGAGGGGGCTGGTAGGGGAAAGCGAGGGGTTTTTTTGGCGGGGGGGATAGATTATCTTTTTATTTTATCTTGTTTTTAGGAGAAATGGCGCTGCTCTGGTTTAATTATTTTATTTGGAATTATCAAATCAACTTGGCTTCCTAAGGAGGGGGTCTGAGTAAGACTTTAACTCGGTGAAGGGCGCACAACGCTCCGCAGCCGCGGAAACACCACCTGGCTCTGAGGGAACGCAGATTTACCAAACGATCCCTCCTAGGGAAAGGGAAAAAATAATAAAAATAATAAATAACTGAAATATATTTGTATAATTAAATATAAAAATAAATAATAAGAAGAAATAATTTAATTAAAAAAAAAAAAAAAAAACAGAGTAAACCCTCAACCGCCAACGCTTTCCATAAATGCACCTTATCTGCAAATCGAGCAAAGGAAAGTTGTTTATTATTATTATTATTATTCCCAAATAAATGCCTTAAGCGAAGGCGTCGCTGGAGCCAGGGCTGGCGCTTGGCAGCGCTGGAGAGGAGCGGGGCAGGGGGCGGGAAAAGGACTTTTCCCTCGGTTGTTGGGGGGGAAAAGGACTTTCCCCTCGTTTGTGGGACACGACTTCGTTTGCAAACTGCAGCTTAACCCGCTACCACCACCCCGCATTGTCATGCTTTTAAATATCTTGAATTAAACAGCTTTCAAAAGTCCCTTGAAAGCAGGCGGGGAGGGGCGAGGTCTATTTGTACAAATTCTTGGGGTTGTGCTGCTATTAAAAAATAATAATAATAATAGGAATAATAATAGGAATGGGGAGGGGGAAGGCTGCTAGGTTGTCTCGGTAGAGCCGGCGGCGATGCCCCGGTGCTGCTGCTGCTGCTGCCGGGGAGGGGATGAGCTGTGGCCGGGCAGGGCGGAGGGGGGACACGGGGGACACGGGGGACAGGGAGCGCACCCTCTCACTCCCCCCGCCGCCCCCCTCCCCACCTCTCAGGTACGAGCACTTCCATTGACATTGATGTAACGACATTAGAGTTAATGGCAGCAGCCTGGTCCTCATTATTAATTGTCTTTGTGTTTGGATAAAGTATGTAATCTTCTCCTCAACCACACCATTAAAATAGGTTGCCTTTTCAATTAAGAACTGTCTTGAGCACAGCAGTCAATTTTCCTAATGAAGATGCATTCTATTTTCACTTTTTTTTTTTTTTAATAATGGGAAAATCCCACGTTTTCATTAGGCGTGATTACCGAGAAAATACAAGAGGGGGTTTGTCTAAACTAAATGTGGCCCGTGTAGTGTATTAAACACCAGGCTTTTAAATAAATTGAAATTTCATACAGATAAGACGCGAGGTTGGGGTACAAATACGGTCAGATTCGCTTCCTTCAGATTAAAAAAATGCAGAGTCCATTCTTTCAAACGCACTTATCAGATAGAAAATAATGATTAAAACAACCACAGTCGACTCTTAGCTGCAATTACTCGGGTAAACTTTTCACTCAGCCTAGTTTGCTTACATTAAACCTGAGGATGAGGCTTTAAAATAGACTTGCACTTTCTGCTAATGTGCAGCTTTGGGGAACAAATCGCACAGTTTAATCATGCAGAAACACACAGGAGCCAGAATAGTCTCACAATTAATTTACCAAAATAAACCCGAAGCTGCTTGCATTGTTTCATATTTAGCTTCCACTCCCCTCCTTCCCCTGGAGAAAAGGAGCCCTAGTTCTTTAGAAAGGAGGAAGGTTGAGGGAGCTTTGGAGGAGTCGGAATTTTTCCTCTTTTCTTTCTTTCTTTCTTTTTTTTTTCACATTGGAAAAGAAATATTGCATCGCTTGAAAGTAAAGAGTTAAATTTGAAATAATGGGAAACACTTAAAAAAAAAGAAAAAAAAAAAAACAAACCCACAACCCAAACACTACGGGGAGGTGGGGAAGTAAAAAAAAAAAGTGAGATATTTGTGAGGCTGAGAAGCTGGAGGAAGACGGTGTCTGGATTTCACCGCAGTGTTGTACTTGTGGGATCTTTGTTACCGGACACACAGACACTCACGGACGCACAAACCAGACCTTTCCCGCAGGGAAAATACCATTCCCCAGCTACAGTATAAGAAAGGAAAAAAAAAATCAACCAAACCATAGTCTTCGGAGTTCGTTTTAAAGTTTTCCCTATATGAAAAATAACTACCTGCAAGGGAGAAGGAAGTTAAGCAAAGAGCAATTTCTTATTTAGAGGGTCACAACAGTTGGTTTCTGATCTTTTACAAGTTTTCTACATTGTGGTTTTATTTGTTTGTTTGTTTGTCTGGGGATGGGGGGGAAGAAGCTGCTTTGGGGTTTTTTTCGGGGGGATATTTTCTTAATGAACATTTGTTTCTCCACCAGCCAGCGGCTAAAGAAGATCTGCAAAGAATGGCAAAGAAGATTTTCGATTAAAACCTTAACCCATCTCCACGGATTACTTTATATCGATTCCTATATATATGGCTGCAATTGATGGGCTCTAATTAAAAATCTAAAAGGAGTGGGGGGGGGGGGTAAAAATAAAAGTTCTTTTTGGGTCTCAATAAAAGGAGCTTTTCATATAGGGGAAATAAAGGTTGTAAAAGGTTACAAACGAAAGACTAGTTTAAAGCTTCTCTGCGGTTTTCTTTTCTTCTTTCTTACAAAACCCCTTTTCTGGTTCTTCCCCCCCCCTCCCCCCCCCCATCCCCTCCCTCCCCCCCCCCCCCGATCCACCCCCCCTCGACCCCTTCATTTCTCTCAAGTTTGCCAACACGCGAGATACGGGACTGGAACCGTTATTTTAATATCTGGGTTGGGAGCTATAATCTGATTGCTGCAGAAAGCTGCTCGTCAAGGTAACTTCATGGCCTGGAGAGAAAAATTATGTAAACTGGCAGTATTAGCGCCTTTCATCAACACACACACACATACAGGCAGACAGACGGACAGACTGACAGACACAGAGCCCTTGCCCAGCCTCCCACACCGGCCCCCACGCGTGGACACCCCCCCCACGCACACTTTCCCCCACAGACTCCTTTTTATTATTGAATGATGTTGATTTATTTCTCTATTTAAATTTTTTTGGGGGGGAGTGGGTAGGGATTTTCCCCCCTCTCTCAGTGCACATTAGACCTTCCCTCAGGTGCAAGCGCTGACCTCACTTTCTCTGCTCTCCGGGCAGCATTTTTAGGACTTGACTGGTTCTAAAACGAGCTGGGCGAATTGCAGATCGTCCCTAAATGGCTCCATCATCCCCTCTTTTCATCCCCTAGACCTCTCCATCCCAATTACAAAACTTTGTTTCATCTAGGCAAATATGCTGCCTTAATATATATAATTAATTTTTTTTCCCCTCCCCAGAGGAGGTGACGGCTCTGCCATCCCTCTACCAAACGCTTGGAAAAGGAGAAGGATTTTTTATTATTATTTTTTATATTTTTTTTTTAGCATTCTGGCATTTTAAAACGAATCTGACCCTTTCTAGAAGTGACACAGCTTTGCCAGTGTCTCAGGTTTTGCAACCCCAAAAGAGAGATTTTGCAGTGGGAGGGGAGTGTCAAACCAAAAAAAAAAAAAAAAAGAAAAAAAAAAAAAAAAAAACCAAACCCATTACAAAATAATAATAATAAAACAACCCGCAAATGAATTGCAGATAAACTTCAAGGAAAGTCTGGAATATTTTAACTAGACACAAATCCGATGAGGGAAAAGCTTAAAAGTGCATAGCATGCATCGCTTTCGGGAGCCGATCAGATATATCAAGATGACAAATAATAAATCGGTTCATTTTGGGGAGTTTTTGCATCCTTCCTTAACTTTCACCCTCCCTGAATAAGTGAGAATTATTATATTTTTTTTTCCTTTCATCATAATATACAAGGGCAGCAGCTCAGCGCGATCCGGCGGGTGAGCGACACACACGGCAATAAAACCACTCGCGAAACGGTCGCGATAGTCAGAAGAGTCGGAAATTAAATCAGAGGAAGGAGAAGTAAAGAGGGAGAAAGAGAAGAGAAGAAACACAACTATGCAGAGAGAGAAAATGGCTCTGTAACACGATTGGCATCGGAAAGTTGGAGAACTTACTGAGAAGCAGAAGTTAGAGTTTCTTTTCATCCCAGAAGCAGATTTTGGTTCTTTGAGCACAAAGTTCTTAGAAGATAAAAAAAAATCAAATAAAAAAAAATCACACATCTCCACTCACTCCCCGTTAGCCCCAGTTAGTCTGGTTCTCTGGGACTGTATCTGCTTTGAAACGCTTTCCAGTTGGACCAAAAGAGACTGGAAAGTTTAAAAAAAAAACATTAAAAAATAATTTTTAAAAATACAAGTTCTTACAGCTGCAACAATGATTATTAATATATTTTTTGCAACTTTTCTCCGAGCTGCAGAAGGCTGAAGGCAGAGGCAGCTGCAAAGTGTGTGCAGGATTGCTCCAGGAAAGAAGGTTCCCCCTTTTTTCCCCCTCTCCGATCCAATCTTTGCAAGAGCCATTCCGACACATTGCTAAGCTAAAGGGAAATTCTCTTTGATAAAGCGGTGTTCCCAGCTTCTGGGTTTTAAAACCTAAATCTATATTCAAATCTGGCTGAAGGTGTGTTCTGGGATTTATGAAAGCCTCTTAAAGGGGTAAATTTACCAAACCGTGACAAAATCATCACAATCTTACTTTAGACATCTGAAGTGGATGAGAATTTTAAAGAGACCCTTGTTTATTTAAGTAACACTGTCCATCTCTCCCACTTGTTTTATTGGCCGCGTGAATTATTCCCAACTTCTCAGGCTGGGGCGTGGGGAAGGGGGGGACAGAGGGAAAGGCTGGGGTGTCCCAGCAGACAGGGCAGCAGCTCAGGCAGAGCTGCAGGCAGAGCTGCAGGCAGGGCCAGGCAGATGCAGGCAGGGCTGCCAGCCCGGCTGGGCTGCGCTTCCAAACCTCCTCTCCAGGCTACTTTCTCCAGGCACCGAATTTTATTTCTCTGCTTTGCTCAGCCCTCCTCTACACCACAGCCCCCAAACAGCCCTTTCTTTCTTTTTTTAATTTTTTTTTTCCTCTTTATTTTTAATCGATTTCGAAAATACCCTTCTGGTCAGGATACACGGGAACGAATTATCTCTCTCATTCTTCCAAGGTGGATTAAGGTTATTAAATAATATGTGGGGGCGGTAGACGATGGTAAAGAAGGAGGGGGGAAGGGTTCAACTGGGATATTTATTACTGGTGCTTTGCTAAAAAGGAGGCTGGGGGTGGCGTGGCCGTGCCGACACGCGGGGAGGTGAGAGGGAAGGATTTGCCCGGTGTGTATTTCTGTGCAAGGGTTTTTTTGGGGGGGAGGTGGGATGCTGCAAAGGGATGGCGGGGGGGTTGCAGCTGTCCCTCGTTCTCCTCTCCCAAAAAAACAAACCAAAACAAAAACAAAAAACACCCAGAAAAAAAAAAACAACCCACCAAAGAAACAAAATACAAAAAGTCCCCCCAAAAGTCTCCGGGCTCTGAGTGTGTGTAGGGGGGGGAAACCCAAACCACAACTCCAAGGTGTGTAAGGGGCGGGGGTTCCGGAGGGGGGGTACCAGCAAAGGGTACCCCGGGTTACAGCTTTCCGCGAAGTCACCTCCCAAAAAAATTTGAAAAAAAAAAGCAAAAAAAAAATGCAAAAAAAAAAAAAAGCCTCCAAAGTGGGAGCGGCTCCGGCCGCAGAGCTGCTGCTGGGCGAGGGGTTAGTTAGTTAGTTTGTTTGTTTATTTGTTTAATTTCCCCTCCTCTCCCCTCCCTCCTTCCCTTCTCCCCCTTCTTTCCTCCTCTTCTCTGGGAGGAAAAAACAAAACAAAACAAAACCAAAACAAAAACAACCCCAAACCCCCCAGCACCCAACCCCGAGCATCCCAAACCTGCTCCTGCAAACCGCCGGCCCCGGCAGCGCTCGGGATCGCGCTGAAGTCCAAGGACAAGCACATTGCAGGCAGCCAGGCTCCGGGAGAGCCACAAAGAGCCGAATTAATTGCTATAACTTCATTAACATAGGTCACCCCATTAAAATGATCGAGCCGCAGCATTTCCCCCCCCCCCTCCGTATTGTCAGAAGTGAGGAAAGTGTGTGAGCGCTCCCTCCCTCCTACCTCAGCAGCTTCCATCCTCCTGCTTTTTTTGCCAAACCTTTATTTTCGGGTTTCTTTGACCCGGGAGAAGTTGAACGGGGACGGGAGATGCAAAAGACACGTCCCGGTGCCCGGTCCTGGTGCGCCCGGCTGGGCTCTGCTCCCCACCGCCCTCCTCACTCCCCTCGTCACCCCTTTGCTCCACCGAGTGCATTTCCCTTAAAATATATGTACGTTTGTATTTGCAAATTCAACGCAGCGCCGTTGCCCAAGTCTCATTCTACACTATCATCCGTATATATCTTAAAAAATATATTTTTATATATATATTTATATTTTATATATATAGATATATTTGTATCCCCCTCCAGGTGATTCAATTCCCCTGGCCCCGAGAACATTGAGACCCTTGGGGGGTGCGAGCCGCTCTGCTGGTGCGGTAAAGGTGACCCAGGGGTGGGGGTACCCTGTACCTCTCTGTCCCAAAGTGGGGGGGGGGTCTTCCCTTTGCTCCCGCAGTTTTCCTCTCACCCATCTCCGTGCTGCTCAGCCAAGGGCTCCTGGCAGGTTCCGCGCCCCCCTTCCCAAATATTTACTTATAGATTTTAATATCTTTTGTTGCTGTTATTATCATGATTATTATTAGTATTATACCCCTCAGCTTTTTTGCTGACCCCCTCCTTCCTCTCCTTCCCTGGGCAATATGCTAACGCCATCGCTTCTGTCCGTCACATCTATTGGTACAATGACTTCATACGCTCCGCTCCACAACGTATATTTTTAAACCGAGCAGGTTCTTTTTAATGTATATTCTCGTGTCATTTCGGTGGCTGTTATTTCTCGCTTGATTGTCCCCCCCGGTACAGCAGCGGCCTGTTTCTTTTTTTTCTTTTTTTTTTTTTTTCCTCCCCCTGTTGTGTGTTTTTATTATTTTCCCCCTGGCTTAGATGTGTCAATCACTCTCTCCCTGCCATTGGTTGGAGAGTTTGCGTCAAAAAGTTGCCAGAGAGGCTCTTTCTCAGCAAAGCTCCCCGAGAGAGGTAGAGACCTCAGCTCCAACGCACCCTGCTACTACTATTATTAAAAATAAAATCACTTGACCAGCACCGGCACCGGACAGCTCTGTATGTACCGAACCCAGAACCCGAGCATCCCTGCATCCCTCTCCGTTCCCTCCCCTTTCTCCCCCGTTTATTCTTCTTTTTCAAACATTTTTTTCCTCTCTCTCTCCCCCCCCCCAACCCCTCCCCACCCTTTCCCCCCCCCCTCCCCGCCCCAACCCCCCGATGTCGTGGGCATGTGCATGCAGCGAGCTCTCTAACCTCCCGCTTTGTGCTTTCTCTCCCAGCTCAGCCCGAGCCCTGAATTTGGTGAGGACCCGGGCGGCAGGTTTCACCCCTCGCCCCCCAACCCTGCCCGCGGCTCCGGCGAGGCTCGCAGGTAAGTCCGACCCAAGCAGAAATATAGGGAAAAATGGGAATTTAAATTATTATTGTTATTATTTTTAATGGTATGTGTGCTGGGGGGTCAGTGCGTTGGTTCCGAAGGGGAGCGGGCGGATCCCGGAGGAGCTGCCCGGGGGACGCCGGGGGAAGGAGGTGACCCTGGGCCGGGGGCTGCCCGGGGGGATGCGTTGAGCGCTCGGCCCTGGGCGAGGACCGGGAGCTGCTGGATGAAAAGACGAAGGGGCCAAATCCGAGAAGCGGAGAGACGATTCCCACCGTCCCTCGCGCTTCTCCCGCGGGCGGGCGCGGAGCCTGTTCGCTCCTCCGCAGGCAGGCTCGGTGCTTCACCGCCCTTTCCTTCGGTACACCATTATTTTCTTCTACCCGCCCCCCCGCCTTTTTTTTTTTTTTTCTTTTTTTCCCGGCCTGATCCTTTGGCCTTTAGTTACCCCTTGTCTCCAAGGTGGACTTTTAAAAATCGAAATAAGCGGGAAGGAATTTTTCCTGCCTGAGAACCCCCCCACTCCCCGCTCCTCCTGCCCATGAGAAGACTCAGCAAAGTAATTTTGCAAAAGTGTCTTTGAGCACTGGCGGGGGTCGGAGAAACGGGGTGGAAAGAGCAGGGAGAGAAATCTTCAAGGCGTTTTGGGGCCGGAGCGTCACGGCTTAGAGCGGGTGAAATGGATAGCGAGGACAGCATCCAGGTCGGAGATGTGCTGGAGCTGGTTTCCACCTCCTTTATTTTATTTTATTTTATTTTTATTTTTTTATAGCCTTGGGAAAGCGCTTCCCAAAGACACCGATCGGGTATAACGCGCACCGCGTTGATAAAGAGAAAGTCGGGAAAGTCCTTGTGCACCGGCACAAGTTTCTCTCGAGCTAAAAAAAAAACATCTGCGCTGCAGAGATTTATTTAGATTACTGTTCCTCCGAGAAGTTGAGCTTTATTATTTATTTGGAAAAGATGCAACGAAAGAAAGAAAGAAAGAAAGAAAGAAAGAAAGAAAGAAAGAAAGAAAGAAAGAGAAAGAAAGAAAAAAGAAAAAACAAGGGGGGGACATACACGAAATAAAAGGGAAAAAGCAGTTAAAAAAAGCGAGCGGGGGACGGTAGAGAGGCCGGGATGGGTCAAACGGCTCCGCGGTGGAGTTCGCTGCCCGCCAAGCCCCGTTCGGCCGCTCCCGTTTGCCCGCACTGGAGAAAGGCCGGCGGCCGCGGAGCTGCGCGCAGGTTTAGGGGGTGAAGCGCGGGGAGCTGAGCAGCAAAAACACTGTTGGGTCCGTCTCGATCAGCATCACACTGGGGGAAAATTCCCGTGTTGGGAAATATCAACCCAAACTTTCCCTCAGGGGGTGGAGGGAGTGGGGATTAATTAAAATTAAAAATTAAATTTAAGAAACGCGGTGGAGTGCGGTGCGGAAAGGGCACCGAGTTCTCGTTTGCAAAACAAAACGAAACAAATGCCTTTTTTTATCTCGGCACCTTCCCCCCGCTTTCCCCGCTGCTCCACGGCCCGGCAAAACCCACCCCCCCCCGGGCCACCGGAGTCCCCCCGCAGCGCGACCACGGACAGAAGCGCAACCTGCGCGCCCAGCCGCGGATCGCTGTCTTGCGTTAATCAACCCAGGAGATCAGCGGAGCTGGGGCCGGTGGCCCGTAATTAGGGAGCGTGTGCCGCCCGGATTATCTCGTTAGTTTATCAAGAAAACATTTATTATAATTAATTCTTGGACGGGGTAATTATTATTGAGCGAGGGCAGAGCAACTGGTAGCCGGGATCTTTGGGGAGGGGGGGAGGAAGAGGGAAAGGTGACAGATTGCGGAGCGGAGCCGTTGCTCCGCAGGCTGCGGGGCGGCCCTGGGATGCGCGGCCGCGGGGCTCCGCGGGCGGCAGCGCTGAGCTGGTATCAGAGTGGACGTTTGGGTTTTTGTTTATTATTAGTTTGGAGTTTAGTTTAGGTTGTTTGTTTTTTTGGGGTTGGGGGTTTTTTTTGAGAGGGGATATTTGAAAGTTTTTTGTTTGTTTACTCGTTTTTCAGCATGTATCAAAACTAATTTTCCTCTCCCGCGCATCCTGCGCTGGCAAATAAATTGGCGGCCAAAGTCGCCCCGACACGGGCGAAGAGCGGGGCTTTCCCCTGGCCAAATCTGCCCCTCTTCAGCCTCAGACTGTTAAAAATGGAGCTTGACCCTGCGCTCCCCGCGTTAGTTGCTCGCCCACTCCGCAGCTCAGAGCATCTGAGGGCGGGAAAACGCTTCCCCGAGGGGAAAAGGGGAAACTCCGCACCGCGGAAAACCCGCACCGACGGCGCTAGAGAGGCCGGACGGGAGTGCAGTGGAGCCGGGGGGTCCCGTAGGAGCCCCCCAACAGCTCGCAGCCCTCCTGGGGCGGTGGCTCTGCTCCCGAGTGCTCTTTTTAGCTGAAAAACGGAGTTTTGGGGAAGAAAGTTGAGCTGGAGCTCGTTTTTCCGACGGGCGCCGGGAATGGAGGAAAAGGCCAGATTTTACCCCTCGAAAAAAAAAACAATCAACAATTTTTTTTTTCCCAGGGGAAACAGTCTTAAACCTTTTAAGACACCCCGGCTGGCCCCTTGTCGGCCATTTTTTGGCAGAGTGAATGTTTGGGTCCCCTCTGTCCCCTTGCTCGCAGAGCGCCCGGTCCCACCGGGGCAGCGAGCGGGGACCCTGGAGGGGGACGGGCCCCGGGGCCGGGGGAGCCGCTCACCCTCTCTCCCACCCGCCGGGTCCGTCCTGGGGCCGCTCCCCACCGAGGTGTTTGTTTAGCTTCAGCTTCGTCATCAAGAGTTTCTTGAAAGCCTAATAAATCTGTTACTTGCCTCCAAATCTAATTACCCGGAGTACTAATTAGGTGCAAATGACCGGTGGAAATTACTGCAGACGTGGACTGAAGGTGGTAGAACAGAAAAGTTTGTCTCTTCCAGAGCGGGCATTTGAGCTGTGAAATGCAGCAACGTCGAGGAGGAGGAGGAGGGGGTGGGAAGGGGTAAAGATGGGGGTTGGAAGGTTTGAATGTTGCCCAAACCTGGGATAATTAAAGTCCTTGCAAGAGACTAGGGGGAGAGATAGGTTTCTTGAATTGTTTCTTTGTTTCTCACCCTTGGGCTTTGTTATCTGCATTATTTATTTAACCGAGGGGTTCTTTGTGTCGGCCAATGGCCCCAATCAAGTTTTGCTTGAGACAATTAGCCGGTGCCCGGCCGGGAATCCTATGCAAATGCCCTGGGCTGCTGTACAATGAGGGCAGTTGAAGGCATGGGGGGGTTTTGTTTGGGCAGTAATTACTGGTTGGGATATACCCCCCCTCCACCACCCTCAATCCCCTCCCCTCCTCGCCCCTTTTTTGGGAAAGATGCGTTGATCTGGTCAGTCTCTCCCAGTTCCCAAACCCGGTTGAGATCCGAGCTGGAGGATTTAACGGGGGGAAGCGGCGGGGGTAAAAGCTGAGTTAGGGGGGGGGACACAGCGAGCTGACCTGACCCCCCTCCTCCTTCTACCTTCTCTCTCCCTTCCACAGGCACCTGGCGGCCCCCCCAGCTCCCCGGCAGCCCCCGGCACCCCCCGGGGCAGGCAGGGCGCTCGGGCGGCTCCCCCTTCAACCGGATTTCGGCCAACTCTCCCCCCTCCCGCCACAACTTTAGCATGATGTCTTATCTTAAGCAACCACCTTATGCAGTCAATGGCCTGAGTCTCACCACCTCGGGCATGGATTTGTTGCATCCGTCCGTCGGTTATCCCGGTAAGACACGTTTTTCTTCCCTTTTCCCCCTCGCCCCCTCACTCCCCTTTTTTTTGCCCCATGGAGGAGAAGCCACCGGGTCACAGGCAGAGTAAGGGACTGGGATGGCTGGGAGGGAAGTGGGGAGCGTGGGGTCCCCCCTTTCTCCCTTCCTTCTCACCCTCAACTTTTTATCCGGGGAAAGGTCTACAAAGAGGGGACATCCCTCTTGGGATGGGGGTGCAGATGCTCCAGACCCACCCAGGGGAGATGAGGAGATGGGATTGCTGCACGGTGACACCAGAGAACTGGGGTGCGGGTCACCTAGGAGGGGGAATGGGGGTGAATCCACGGGTTAGAGGGCTGGAGGGGAACACCCCGAGCTGAGGGGTCGCTGACTGATCCCAGGACCTCTGGCTTCTTTCGCAGCCACCCCCCGAAAGCAGCGACGGGAGCGGACGACCTTCACCCGGGCGCAGCTGGACGTGCTGGAAGCTCTTTTTGCCAAAACCCGCTACCCCGACATCTTCATGCGGGAGGAGGTGGCCCTGAAAATCAACCTACCCGAGTCCAGAGTGCAGGTAGGAAGTGGGGTGAACCCACAAACCCCTGCCTGTCCCCCACTTCCATCCCAGTGTGTAGGGTTTGGGATGGAACCCACCTGGCAGGGAGGCCAGGGGCTGGTTTAGGGGATGGAGTCAGTCCTGGAGGGAAACGTGGGGTGAAGTAGGCTCATAGATGGATGATGGTTGTGGGGATGGAGTGGCAATTTGCCTCCCCAGGGCTGGAGTGTGCCCTCTCCCTCCTCCCTCAGCACTGGGGGCGGGGGGAGGTTTGTGCAGCTCCCACATCCCCGCTCCTGAGCCCCTCACAACCCTCCCCAGTCCTCCCAGCCTCTCTGAGCCAGGGAGGGCTCTCCAGGACCCCCAGGTTCTGCACCGTGCCTTGCCCCGGGTCCCAAATCCCAGCCTGTCCTGCAGGCATTTGGGGTCCCTGCAGAAGGATCCCCCCTTCCCCAGGGAACCCCCATCCCTGCAGCAGGACCAGACTGGGATCCCCATTCACACCAGTACAGACGGGGGGGTTTCTTCTCCCTTTGAAGGGACTTTGATGAGTGAGAGGAGGCTTCGGCAGAGGGGACCTCTCTTCTGGGGCTGGGCTGTGTCAAGCAGTTTGCAGGGGCCTGATCCAGACAGCAGTTTGGAGGTGCAGATAGCAGGGCAGGAAGGGGGTCCTGTGGGTCTGTGCTGCCCCCAGCATGGATCCAGGACACTGGGGTAGCTCCAAAGCCATTCCTCTTGCTCTCTCCCTGCGAGGCTTCGTGGTGCTGTACCCCAGAGAAGTGTGGCAGTTGGGGACTGGGATCCCCCCATGCCAAACCCCAACCTTCTCCCCATGAAGCCTCCTCAGCACCAGCCCCCTTGGTCCCTGCTAAAGAGGGTGAGATATGTTGGGCGGCTGGCCCTCGCTGGGGGTGAGAGCAGAGAGTCTATTTAGAGGGTAAATGGGACATCTTTACCCCTCCCACCCCAACCCCTACCTCTGTTTCCCTAATTGTCCCCTCCCTTTCTGATGCTCTATTGTTTCTAATTAAGGGCTTGACTTCAATAGACCTTAAATGGTGATTCCTGGGGGTCCCCGGCTGACAAACAGCACATAGGGAGCACTTTCCCCGCCTCTTCCCCCTTTTTTCCCCCAAAAGTGACCTTATTAAGCAGTTTGATTTGCCCAATTTCCACTTGTTATTACTGCTAATGATCTCAGGGAGGGGGAGCTCCGGAGCTTTTCTTTCCAGCAGCCTGCAACCCTCTGCTCGTTGGGGAGTGTTTTTAGTGTGTTGTCCCCACCACCATATCTGTCCCCACACCACCATCTCTGTCCCCCCACTACCATCTCTGTTCCCCTTTGGGTTTACCTGCCTATCCCTAACGCCAGGCTTTTTCTCTCTCCCTCCCCATCTCTCCATCTCAAGGTGTGGTTTAAAAACCGCCGGGCCAAGTGCCGGCAGCAGCAGCAGCAGCAGCAGAACGGGGGTCAGAACAAAGTCCGACCAGCTAAAAAGAAGAATTCACCAGCCCGGGAAGTGAGTTCGGAGAGTGGGACCAGTGGGCAGTTCACTCCCCCCTCCAGCACCTCGGTCCCCACCATTTCCAGCAGCAGTGCCCCCGTATCCATCTGGAGCCCAGCGTCCATCTCCCCGCTCTCAGATCCCCTGTCCACCTCTTCCTCCTGCATGCAGAGGTCCTATCCCATGACCTACACCCAGGCATCAGGCTACAGCCAAGGATACGCTGGCTCAACCTCCTATTTTGGAGGGATGGACTGTGGATCTTACTTGACCCCTATGCACCACCAGCTTCCCGGACCAGGGGCCACCCTGAGTCCCATGGGTGCCAACGCGGTCACCAGCCACCTCAACCAGTCTCCAGCCTCCCTTTCCACCCAGGGCTATGGAGCCTCCAGTTTGGGCTTTAATTCCACCACTGATTGCTTGGATTATAAAGACCAAACGGCCTCCTGGAAGTTAAACTTCAATGCTGACTGCTTGGATTATAAAGACCAGACATCGTCATGGAAGTTCCAGGTTTTGTGAAGAACCTTTGTGATAACGAGAGAAATCGTGAGGAGAATGAACAGGCTGGGCCGAACGCTCCAGTTTTAGTCAGGTCTTGGTTAAATTAAAGAGAAAAATAACTCAACAGACAAACAAATGAACAAAAAAAAAACTGACAGCGACAAGAGGGGGGACAGTGTTGGTGTGATCCCGTTCAGACTCATCTCCTGCTCAGACACTCTGGAAAAGGAATAATAAAGAGGAAAAACAGAGGAGGAAGGCCTTAAATGGACAGATCATCTAGTGAGCAGAAAACAGACAGACCCATCTGTGTTCTTTCTAGTTTTAGGCAATTGTTGGGTTTCTTTGTTTGGAAGAGGTGGGAGATCGTCCCACCTACGGGCCAGTTTTAAAAAGAAAAAAAGAAAAAAAAAAAAGAAAAAAAAAGTCTAGGTTTTTATTTCTTTTTTTTTGTGTGTGTGTGCGTGGAAAGATCCTTCACCCAGAGGTTTCCAATGTGTTAGCCAACCCTCGGTTAAAATACTCGGAATGGACAGCATCTCTCTTTTTTCCTCCTTCTTTTTCTCCCTCCCTCTTTCTTTCTCTCTTGCTCTTGAGCTCATCCAACTGTTTCATGCCCAACTCGCTCAAGTTGGCACCCGGAGAACTTGGTTCAGGGCTGTGTGGGTTGTGTGACTGATTGTCCTAGCTGCACTACTTTATTTAAAGATTAAAAAAAAAAAAAAGATAATGTTCATAAGGAGTCAATATGTAGTTTTTAAGAGACAATCAGTGTGTGTCTTATATAAATGGTACATCTGTGGTTTTTAATCTGTGCTAGACTTCAAAACTGTGATCTCCTGTATTGTATGCAACTCTGAACTCTGCACCAGCGGGAGTTCTGCTGTGATTTAAATAGGTTATAATTATAAGTGAAATTCAGAGCAACTGAGTTACCTATTATCATCTTTTAAAAAAATAATAATAATAAAATATTTAAAAAAAAAAAAGAAAAACACAATCACCTTTCATCTGAGGTGAACTGCACTGAAACTTTTTACAACAAACTGTCTCTGAATGAAAGAGAAAAGACCGAAAAAAAACCCCCTACCAGAGGATATTAAACTCCTCTGGAGCTCACTTAACTGCTGGCCACGCTGGCTCTAACCGTCAAACCCAACAGGACTTTGGGCAGTTGCTCTGACCTGGATGAATTTAAACCGAGAAATTCATTGTCGTTTATGCTTGCAGATGTTAACTGAAAAAAAAAAAAAAAAAAAAGATATATATGCATAAACCTTTTTTTTTTTTTCCTGGATTTGGCAGATATGTATAATTATATTAAAATGGTTCTAGCACACTTGATGGTTGTCTTCCATTTTAATCGCATCCGGCGAGCGATGGAGAGGGGCGACGCCGTCTGCCGCAGGGATTTCTTGGTTGAAGCCAGGAACTCGGGACCAGGAGGGTCCGGCTTCTTCTGCAGGTCTGAGACAAAGGGGGTTTTGCTGGTGGCTCCCCAAGGTGAAGGAAGGAAAATTAAAGGGGATTATTTTTTTATTTTTTTTAAGAAAAAAACCCATTTGTTACAAATACTTTGGATAACGTGACCTTCCCCTTGCAGCTTTCCCACATCTCATCATGGGGAGGGATGCGTTTGCTCTGTGCCCTCCCAGGAGGTGCAAATCTCTGGTTGTGCTTGGGAAGAGCCCAAAACTTTCCAGGCTGAACCAGGGAGGAGAAGGGGGGACGTGGGAAAGATCAGGCAGAATCATCTGAGCTGAGGTGCTGGGGAAGGAGAGGGACAAGTTTTTAAGCTACAAGTCCATGAGCTGAAGCCACAGCACCCCGTGATGCAGGATGAGGTCCCTCCCAAGCACCCCTGCTGCTCTTGGTGGCTCTTTCTCTGTCCTTCTCCATCTTCCTCCATCTCTCCTTCCCGCTGCGTCACGGAGGTCTCTTAAGCTCTGAACTCAGTTTGGATTTAAAGCAGCAAAAAAAATAAAGGACCTCTGGAAAGAGAAAGAGGCTGAAAAAAAAACCCACCACCATCCTGCTCCCTGTCATCAACTGTCCCCCACGGCTTGTCACCAGCGTCCTCCTGCCTGCGAGTCACCTGGGACCCCAGGCTTGTGGCCACCATCACCCCTCCATGGTCCCCAGGATCGAGGGGGCATGAATTACACCATCATGGTGCCTCTCCAGCCATCCCTCAGCTTTACATCCCAAAAGGGCTGTCCCCCTCCTCGGGCATCGGCAATCCCTCTCCTTCCCACGGTGACATTTATGTCCCAGCCACCACGAGCAAAAGATCAGCCTTTAACATAAGCACATGGGCCGGCTCTGCAGGAAAGCCAGTTGTTACTCTGCTTCATTTTAGTGCTTCTCGGTCAGTGATTTTCTCATTTATTTCATTTTAATGGGAGGCTACGTGGTGCAGGGAGGGTTTGGGAACCACAAGACAACACGGTGACCGGGGCTGCTGGGGACAGCTCAGCCGGGTCCCCACCGCCGGCTGCTCCCAGGCAGCAGCACGGAAATTTTCCTTTCTCCACTGATTTGGTTCAAACCTACAAAGTTGATCCTTCTAAAAAAAACCCCTTCAAGCAAAATACACTCAAAAAAAGCAAATCCTTGTTCAGTTGAGGTGCAGCATCCCACCTGCCTGGAAAAGCTCTTTGTTTCCTGGGCTTTTGCTTTTTAATTTTTTTTTTAAGCCTCTTTAAAACCTCTTTTTCCATTTTGCTTTTCCCATCTTCTCTTTTACTTCTCCTCCCTGAGTGTTTCCCTGTCTGTTAGGGATGAGCTCCTCTGGCTAGTGCTCATTTTTATCAGAAAAAAGCCATTTCATGGTAGGAATTTCTCTGAATTTCCTCTGGCTTTTTTTCACTTTCCATATTTTCTCTGCCTGTTTGTTTCTGATTTTAATTTATATGGGCACTCGCGTGGGCAAAAGGCAAAATCCTAAGGTGAGCTGGCAAGCACTAAGTGTTACATAAAAGAGCATTGTAACTCCTTTTTAATTTTTAATGTTTTAGATCTCCCCCCTGGCTGAATTTGTTTCCTCTGAACTCAGGCTGCAGGAGGCAATTCTGGATCCAATAAAATCAGGGGAAAAGCTGGGAGGACCACATCAGTTTAGTGTTGGAAAGCTGGATTTAGGGGCAAAGAGCTGATTAGAAAGGTGTTTGATTTGAAGTGTCCCCTCACCTCCTAAAAGTATACCTAGAAGCCAATCCTCTCCTTATTCTGCAGGATGACACTTCCCACCAGAGGGGTTAAAAAACCCCAAAAACCAAATCAACAACAATAACAAAAACCCAACAAAAAACAAAATTGAAAAAGCAGAAAACCAGGAGGGAAATCTTGACCCCAGCCACAGCTGAGTTACCTCAAATGTCAGATGCTGGCTCCATCTCTCCTGTCTGCCCCATCCCAGCACCAGCCCACACCACCCAGTTTCTCTCCAGTAACCAACCCTCCTCCCAAGGACAGCTCTGCTCCCACCCCAGGGAACCCAGGGACATGTTTTGGGATGGTTTCATTTCCTGGAGGAGCACCAGGCTGGGGAGCACATCCAGTTTCCAAGGAGACTGGAAAAAGTGGGATTTAAGGACTCAGAGAAGAGCTTCACCACCTGGTGCTGGAGTGGGGTGGGGAGGGGGGGCAGAGGGACCCCCAGAATCCCCACTCGCAGCCCTGGCATTGCCCTTACCTGGGGTTTGGGGGTTCACGGAGATAAGACTGGAGGTTTGGGTTTGGGAGGGCTGAGTCTGGGTCTGGGAAGGTTTGAGAAGGTTGGGTATGGATATGTGGGTTTGGGGGTGGGTTTGGGAGGGCTGGGTGTGGCTTGGATCCTGGACCCCCTCCAGTTTTGGGGACCGAAAGGGAAGTGGGGACACTAGAAGTGCCCACCACCCTCACTCCCTCCCTCTGTCCCCCATTTCCTAAAGAAAAGGGGAGAAAAGGTTCCCCCCCAGCCCTTGGGTCCATGCAGGGTTGGGGGCACTGGGGAGGCAAATCCCAGGAAGCAGCCCCCCATGGTTAGGGGCGAGGGGGGGGGCATGGCCTCCCTCACCCCCAGCACATACTGAGAGCTGTCATTTGGGGAGGGGACACCCCTGCTCCCCGCTCACAGCCCTGGAGGGTGTTGGGACTGAGGGGTGCACAGGACTCAGAGGCACCCCCATCCCCACACGCACTCACCCACCCCACAGATACAGGTGTGGAGCAGAGCGGTGGGGAGCTGTGAGTGCAGACAGTGTGAACGCTCCTGTCACAAAGTGCACATCCATAGGTGCATATAGGGTATATGTGACTGAATGCATACAGCAGCCATGCCCAGATCAGTGCGTGTCTGTATGTGTGTGGGGCACCCACATGTGTGGCAATAATGCAAATATTGATGCCTATCAGAAATGCCGATTGCCTATCGGTGCATATATATACACATACATATATAAATGCATATAGCACAGGTGGGTATGGTGATGGTGCCTATAGGACCAGTGCCTGTGGGTGTAAGTGGCTGTGACAGCACTGGGGTGAAGGACCAGGACCCTAGGAGTGGCAGAGGGGTCAGGGTGTGGTGTTGGGATGGGCTGTGTGCAGTGAGGTGCTGGGGATGGGAGGTGAGGAGGAAGAGAGAGAAAAGGAAGAAGAAAAAAAGGGAAGAGAAGGAAAGGAAAAGGAGGGAGGGAGGAAGGAAAAAGAAAAGGGAAAAGAAAAAGGAAAAGAAAAGGGAAAAGAAAAAAGAAAAAGGAAAAGAAAAAAAGAAAAAGAAAAAGGAAAAGAAAAGGAAAAGAAAAAGGAAAAGAAAAGGAAAAGGAAAAGAAAAAGAAAAAGAAAAAGAAAAAGAAAAAGAAAAAGAAAAAGAAAAAGAAAAAGAAAAAGAAAAAGAAAAAGAAAAAGAAAAAGAAAAAGAAAAAGAAAAAGAAAAAGAAAAAGAAAAAGAAAAAGAAAAAGAAAAAGAAAAAGAAAAAGAAAAAGAAAAAGAAAAAAGAAAGAAAGAGAAGGAAAAGAAAAAGAAAAAGAAACAAGGAAAAAAGAGGAAAGGAAAGGAAAGGAAAGGAAAGGAAAGGAAAGGAAAGGAAAGGAAAGGAAAGGAAAGGAAAGGAAAGGAAAGGAAAGGAAAGGAAAGGAAAGGAAAGGAAAGGAAAGGAAAGGAAAGGAAAGGAAAGGAAAGGAAAGGAAAGGAAAGGAAAGGAAAGGAAAGGAAAGGAAAGGAAAGGAAAGGAAAGGAAAGGAAAGGAAAGGAAAGGAAAGGAAAGGAAAGGAAAGGAAAGGAAAGGAAAGGAAAGGAAAGGAAAGGAAAGGAAAGGAAAGGAAAGGAAAGGAAAGGAAAGGAAAGGAAAGGAAAGGAAAGGAAAGGAAAGGAAAGGAAAGGAAAGGAAAGGAAAGGAAAGGAAAGGAAAGGAAAGGAAAGGAAAGGAAAGGAAAGGAAAGGAAAGGAAAGGAAAGGAAAGGAAAGGAAAGGAAAGGAAGAGAAAAGGGAAGGAGAAATGCAATTCAGCTTATTGCTGCTGCACCTCTGTGCTGGGTGGTGAACAGAGATGTCCGGGGGGAAAAGAGATGGTGAAGAGCTAAGTACACAAATGCCACACAAACTGTTAAAATCTGCTCTGAGAGTCAATTTTGACTTTTAGGCTCATGGACCATTAATAAAAATCTCCTTACACTCAAATGGCTCTCAAATGCTGTGATAGCGGATTACAAACTCCTAATGGAGATACTGTATGATCAAATATTCTCTAAGCAGCAAGGTCTAACGTACCGGGGGTGGCCCGGCCACCTGATTATCAGCTTATCGGCAAATACTTCTTAGTGCAGGATGTGCCAAAAAGAAAGCGTCTTCCTCGGCATGGTCCCTTCCCTGTCCTTCATTTAAACAGTTTTAAGAATGGCATCATGTCACCTGGGGACCATAGGATGACCTGTGACAAGGATGTCCCCATGTGAGGGGTTGCACACTGCACTTGTTGTGGGGCTTGACCCCCACGTTGGGTTTTCTCCATTACAGATGCGAGTTGGAGGCACTGGGGGGGACTTCCCTTCAGGCTCCCAGTAAACAGAGAAAAGACCTTCCTTGGTCTCAAACACCTCCTGGTAGCACTCAGTCCTTGCCAGGATCAAGCCACTGTGCGTGATGTATAATTACTTGATAATTAAACTTGGAAGGCCAAGGTAGCATCATTATAAGGAGAGCGAGAGGAAAGGAGGTGCCTCTGCAAGACCAGAGATCTCCTTACTGAGATCCCTACGGAGCTAATTGCTGGGAAAACTGGACTTTATATCTGTTGTTTTCTGTTTTCAAGGAGGAGCTGGTTCTCTCCCTGCCTCCCCTCATGCTCACAGGTAGGGACCCTGATATTTATTCTCCTGTGGATGCTGAAAACAAGATGTGAAATATTTCTGCCAGAGGTGCTGTTGCTTAGAAAATGCATCATCTCACCCTCACCCTGCAGAGCCCTGTGTCCTGGGAGTGTCTGGGACCAGGATGGAGAGGGAGGAGAGGGCACTAGGGTGCAGCAAGGGCAACTTATCTCCTTTATGCTTTAGAAAATATATATTTTAAAGTCGTTTCTGCTCTGTAGCCTTTCCAACAGGGATTGTGTTTTGTGTGTGTGTACAGCACCTAGCACAGAGTGGCAGCGGTGCTTCCACCTTCCCTCTCCATTAATACCAGTTCCCAGCCTGCTCAGAGATTGTTTAACTCTCACTTTGCTGAAGTAGTGACACAGGAGAGTTCTCAGGACTTGGAGCATTTTTGGATTTCCCAAAGGAGGTTAGGTCAGGATGTTAATGCCAAGAATTTCCTACTGATCTGCTTTAATTCACTTATGGCTTTTTGGTAAGGCTCACCATGTACCTTGTGTGTCTAAGCACCAACCTTCAGATGCAGTGAGGATGCCCATGCTTGGCTGCCTTTCTCATCCCTCCCCTGCCCACAGTGTGTTTCCCACCAGGGCCAGGTCATCCTGCATCCTCATTCCCTTTAGAAGTGACAAATTGCATTTGCTTTCAGACACAGTTTAAATCATAGAATCAGAGAATCCCAGACTGGTTTGGGTTGGAAGGGACCTTAATGCTCATCCAGTTCCAAACCCCTGCCATCAGCAGGGACACCTTCCACTAGACCAGGTTGCTCAAAGCCTCATCCAGCCTGGCCGAGAACATTTCCAGGGAGGAGCAGCCACAGCTTCTCTGGCCAACCTGGGACAGGGTCTCACCACCCCCACACCAAAAAATTTGTTCCTCAGATCTCATCTAAACCTCCCCTCTTCCCGTTTCAAGCCATCACCCCTTGTTCTGTCACTCCCTGCCTTTATAAAAGTCCCTCCCCAGCCTTCCTGGAGCCCCTTCAGGTACTGGGAGGCCACTAGAAGGTTGCTTTGGAGCCTTCTCTTCTCCAGGCTGAACAGCCCCAACTCTCTCAGCCTGTCCTCACAGCAGAGCTGCTCCAGCCCTGGCATCATCCTCGTGACCTCCTCTGCACTGGCTCCAGTAGCTCCATGTCCTTGTGCTGTTGGTGGCCCCAGCACTGGAGGCAGCCCTGCAGGTGGGGTCTCAGGAGAGCGGAGCAGAGGGGCAGAATCCCCTCCCAGGCCCTGCTGCCCACGCTGCTCTGGGTGCAGCCCAGGACACGGTTATTGGCTCTGTGCTGCCAGCGCACGGTGCCGGCTCATGTTGAGCTTCTCACCCACCAGCACTCCCAAGCAGAGGTGATGCTGATTTATTTCCTAGTGTTACTGCTAAAAACAAAGTGTCCCTCCATCCATGCGAGCCAATCCATCCCATGTCACAGTGGTAGAAGGACAGGTGACCATGTTCTGCTGTGTCTCACGGATTTTGGGGGAGAGAGCTGCAAACAAGGAGTCACAATTAAAGGCAGTGTGGCGAGTTGTGAGGGCATTCCTTCAGTGTTGTGTGGAGAAGGCAGCATGAGCTTGGATTTATTTAACATTTTTATTAACAATGTGAAAGAGCATGCAGGCAGAATTGTTAAACACTGAATCGCCAGAGCTGGTGGAAGGAGAGAAGTGATGGAAAGAGGCACGCAGAGGATGGACAGTTTGGCAAAGAAAAGCAGGGCTGGATGGAAAAGAGCAACCAATGCACCTGGAGAGACAACCAGAGTGATTCAGCATCCCCACAGGAAGAAGGTTTGGAACGTTTGGAAAGATGGGCCATGCACGGGCCGGTGAGCACAAGCCTTCCCAATATCTGTGAGGTTGCAGGAGCTGGGGTGGTGGGATGATGAGAAGGGTGATGGAGTCTGGTGGGAACCCAAAAGGCTTCAGCTCTGGGTCAGTGCTAGGATGAAGGAAGGGACATAGCCATGGAAACTCCAGAAGTGCCAAAATCAGGCAGCAGAGGAGACCTCTACTAAAATGATGTTGTCCAGTGTGAGGGCCAGGCTTTGAAACTGAAAGTGGAAAATTAGAAATGGTTCAGGAAGAGCCATGAAAGCAACTCAAGAAGTGGGAAACATGCCTGGCAGAGGGGGGTACCTGGGGAGATCCTGTCAGTATGTGGAGTTATCCAAGAGAAGGTTGAGATGATGTAAGTATTTTCGGTGAGTGCAGAGTATTACACAGAAGACAAAAGCATGTGTTTATCCATCTGGCAACAGCACCCAGGTTGATAGGTTAAAATAAGATTAATCCAAACTGGATGAATAAAAATTATCAGCTGAAATGAATTGCCTTAGGACATGAAAGACATGCAGGGTTTTTGAAGTATTACAATCGAATAACTGAGTGCCTTTCTAAAAGATATGCAGTAGATGTTTGCTCCTGTCCATAATTACTTAAAATACCATATGGCATATCCATTACTGAAACCATTCAGGTTAAACTGCTGATTGAGGGTGATGTGCAGGACCTTTTTTAGAGGATGGAGTATTCACCAGACGATTCCTAGGAAAATTTGTTTCTGGACCATCTTTGGACATGGCAAATCAAACACAGATTGTATAGCAGAGAGCTGAGAGATGGGCACCAGAGATCAGGGTACCAGTGGTACCATTTGTATTACGGTAGGACCTCCAAGCTGCAGGTCCTCCAGGCTAACAGCTCATCCAAGACAAGTGTGGCAGAAGCTAGACACGCTGTTGGTGTCTGTCCTTTCCCACGTGCATGGAAGAGGCCATTGGCAGTGGAACAAGAGCAGTGTCCCACTGCCAGGGCAATGCTGGGACCCCTAAGGTGACCCAGTCTTGAGTCCTGCTCATGGCAGGGGGGTTGGAACTGGATGATCTTTAAGATCCCTTCCAACACAAACCATCCTATGATTCTATGATTCTATTACGTGGACACAGCCTCTAATGTTTGTTGCAAGAAGATGCCTGGTCCTTTCTAAGACATCTGGGAGGCTAAGATTTTCTAAACCTAAGAGTTGAGCCTTGTAGAGGGTATCCTTAGCCCAGCTGGGAAGGAGACAAGCAGAGATGACCCAGGGACAAGGGCAGTGCTACACTGCTGGCAGGGCCTGGAGGACCACTGATGGTAGAAGAAGAAGAAGCAATTTGCTTTGTGGTCTGTCTTGGATTAGCTCTGTCTGTGCTGTCTGTGAGCAATTTTGGTGTCAGGATGATGAGGTGCTGTGATGGTTTCACTAAAAACCAGGACAGGTGCCTGGCAAGGGACCCTGAAGAGACTTTGGCCACGGGCTGTAGGGACAAGGCAGCAGGGTCAAACAAGGAGCCTTCCCCCAACCCTTCTGGGTGATGCCACATGTGGTCACTCATAGGTGGGTTGTGTGAGATGAGCCAGGAGGTTGGTGTCAGACACAGCCCCTCGATGGAGCATGGGGCAAATCAACCAGTTGTGTCTGGCACTTGGGTGCAGGGGAGTCGAGGTGTTGGAAATGCAGGAGATGGGCTGAGCTGCATGGGGAGAGGGAGTGTGAGACAGAAATCAGCTGCAAGACCCCCTGGCAGCAGTGAAAACATGTTGGTCTCCTGATATTCAGAGAATCCAGTGATGCTCATGGGTTCATCCTGGGAATCTGTGACTGTAAATGTCCCCATCAGTATTTGCAGACAGCCTCTTTACTCGCTCTGCAGTTTAACAGACAGTGATTAGATGTTACACAGAGTCAAATTACTCAGGGAGACCAGGCATGATGTGCTTATTTTTTATTTGCCTTCAAACCACAGAAATCCACAAGCAGCATTAATTCTAGACCCAGCCATACCAGCCTGTTCTGGGAGCTTTAAAATTAAAGCCATCACAAGGCTGTCCTTAGGTTTCCAGTGACTTATGCAAGAAACCAAACACATGAGAACAAAAGGACAAATAAAAATGGAGGTTTCAGGCTGGAATTCAACCTTCTTTTGGTTTGTATGGAGAGAAAATGGGATGGAGTCAACTTTCCTGTGTCAGGAGAGGGGAGGGCGGGGGTTGTCCTGATTAGATCTAATTTCCTACCTGTTTACTGTAGGCATTTGCATAATGATCACCCTGCAAAGAGTGGTTAGCATATGCTAACACCCATTCCTGAACCCGTTAAAACACAAAACCCGTGCAGACTGCTGCTGTTTACAGCACATCTCTCCTTCCTGATTGCGTCCCAGTGCATGTGGTCAGTGGATGTCCCCACTACCTGAAATGGCCGGAAGACTCTTCCAGATGTCACCAGGTCAGGATGGAGAGATACAAACACAAATTGTGTTGTTTACATCCATAAGGAAAAAAAAATCAGAGGACTGGAAAGACATCTAAAGGTCTTTTGGGGGTTATTTTCCATTTTAGTTCCTTGTTCAGTGTTGGAAGAAAGGGACTTCTCCAATACTCCTTATTCCTGGCCCAAGCACTAGCATGGTAATAGAAGCTGATCAATTTTGAAGCAGTGCAAATCAGAAGAGAAGCAAGGACAACAGTTGAGTCCTCCCCAGTTATTGGAACCCAAGCAGGATCCAAGCTTCACCAGAACTTTCACCAAAGCAAATCTTCACGTATAGAGTGGTAATTTACAGCCCATTACCTTAACATGGTGGAAAGTTGAGCTTATTTGTAAATTATTTGCTTGCAGTGAGGACAGGCATGAGTGTGACATTGTTTTGGAAGAGTTTCTTGTCGGCTGAACTTAAAAAAATATATATATATAAATAAATAAAAGAGAGGGGTGCAAGGCAGACACGACTGTGCTATTGCCAAAGGGTGGCAGAGGATTGCAAGGTTTGAGTATCCAAGCAGCCATGTGTCAGCAAACAAACCCAAGCTGGTTCACCTTTCAGCAGATCTGTTCATCACTTTGCTTTGACAAACAGGGTCACAAAGTCTTTCCTCACCTCCCTGTTTTCAGTGTCTCCTGCTTGTGTTTTCACAGGTTGGCAGCTGTAGGCAGCAGTCACGCATGCTCCTCTAGCTGCTGTGTGCTAAAGAGAGTTGTGCCCCCTCCACATGCACATCTTTCTAATGGAAGCATTTTAGTAGCCTGGGTGACTCTGATAACTTAGAGACCAACTGAATGTGGAGCTGTGCCAGCAGATCTCTGAGGAGACAGGAATATCCAAGGGAAGGGTGTAGGGAGCAGGTGAGAGGCAGCAACCTCCCTCCTGGGATGGAGCAGCCCAGCATGTTGTGGTTGCTCCCTGCTCTGGGTAGATTTGTTCTTGACAAGCTCATGTTGGCTGCTTCTTGTTAGATAATATTCTGCATAAACTGGATAGTCATAGAATGGAAAAGCCATAGAACAATTAGGGTTTGAAGGGACCTCTGAAGGTCTCCACTGTGGAGCTAATGTCAAAGTCTAATCATGTTGCTTTATTCAAAATTTGAATATCTCCAAGGAAGGAAATTTTTCTCATCTTCTCTGGTCCCTGTCCCAGGACTTAACTGTTTGCATGGAGAAGAATTTTTTTTTCCTATCTGCTCCTTGTTGCAACTTGTGTCTGTGACTGAAAGGAAGCCTGAGGGATTGCTGTCACCTCCCACAAGAGCCCAGACCTCCAGTGGAGCAAGGGATCATATGCTCCAGCTCCCCTGAGTACTGCTCTCTCCTGCTTTCTGTCCACAACAGAGAAATGCGTCTTCCAGAAACATGGATTACTTAAAGTTGATCACCGGCTTGATTTGGAGTATAAGGGGTTATAAACAACTGCCAACTGTATGCAGTGGTAGGACCAGATGGTCTTTTGCTCTGTTCTGTTTTGTGAAGCACTGAAACCTCTTTGAGCAATCCCATAGTATGTCCCCTTGCAGGGACACCCATGAGCCTCCACCTCCAGCCAACTTCTTTGGTAGCTGCTACAGCTGGGCATCGTCTTCTTGGACCCACCTCTCTTCCACACCAAACACGTCCTAATGATCCTTCATGGTGTCTGGAAGTCCTTTGGGACAATTGTGAGGGTGTTCCAGAGATTCCCATTGCACCACACTGGCCCAAGGACAGCAGAGATGGTCTCTGTGCCTGTTGTACGTTGGAGGGGCTTCTTCACCATGTCCTCTGTCCACATTTCCCAGTAGTGATGGCACTGATGTGTTAAGTGACTCTTTTCCTCATTACTCCTGTGGAGGATTTTTGCTTTCTACTCTCTGTGTCATACATGGGACCCTGATGCTGCCCTACCTAATTGGAGTCATTGCTGTGGGGTAGGTTCTGCTGCTCAGCACCCTGTCCCCCACTCTGGCCATGTCTCACAGGTGAGCCTGTCCCTAATTAGGGACACGGTGGTGTCTGCAAGGCAACGTTATGATGCCAGAGTTCCCACCTCTGTAATGCAAGCACCTCTTGCTTCTCCTCCTCTTGATTTTGTGTAACAAATGGTATCTCATTCTGCTGGGGTTCCTGCAGCTCATCAAATACCTTTATCAGCTGCTCCAGGATCCCTGGCAGCATTCCTGGAGCTGATGTTTCACTCACTCCTCTTCCCTTTTCCCCATGAGGCTGTTAAGATTTCTATTTTCTCGTATTCATCCCCAAGGTCAGCTGCCTATGCAGGTGCTGCTGTGCTTGTAGGAGGCTCTTTGTCTAGAAATCCAGCATTTTTGAGACCTGCCTGTTTGCTTTCTTCTCTAATTGCTGAATGTTCTCCTGTCTGTCATTATCCTGTGCTTACAGTGACTCACTGAATGGTGGCACCCAGAACATTTCTTTTGGCCTGTGCTGGGCAGGAACAAGATAGGAGACCACATTTTTGGAACTTGCACAGTTTCTAATGAAGTGACTGATTTCCAGGGAGACTGCTGCAGTGGTTGTTCCAGTAGGGTGTTCCCAAAGCTGCTTCCAAACACCTCCTTCCTACATCTCCAAGCCACCATGGAAGCTGACATGGGTTGCCCCATCCTATGTTTCTCTTGGTTTCTCAACAGCATTTTGATAGTGTGTATTGCTATATCAGCTCTGACTCCTGTGGGCAGCATGGCACAAGCTAACTGTACTGGGGTCAGTCTGTTTAACCAAGGAACAAGCGACAGGACAAGAGGAAATGGCCTCAAGTTGCACCAAGGGCAGTTGAGATGGGATCTGAGGAAGAATTTCTTTGCTGAAAGGGTTCTGAGGCATTGGAAGGGGTTGCCCAGGGCAGTGGTGGAGTCCCCATCCCTGGAGGGAGTTAGAAGATGTGTTGATGTGGCGCTTAGGGACATGGACTTGGCAGTATTGGGTTTATGGTTGGACTTGATCATCTTAAAGTTCTTTTCTAATTTAGGCACTTCGGTTATTCTGTGATTCTGTACTCCTGGCAGAAAGGGAAATCTCATCATCTCTGTTTTACCAACAAGACATGGAGACACTATAGGTGGGATGGTTCTCCTGTTTGGGACTGGTTTGGGATCAGCCAGGTGTCTCAGGCACACCCCAAGCCTCCAAAGGTGAGCTACTGCCGATACCTCAAAACTGTGCTTTCCTCTTGGCTGCTGGAGCTGGTGGTTCAAACTCTGACAACTGGGAGAAGGGGCAGCACTTGGAAGCTGCTGTTTTTCTGCTGTCACTCCATAGCTACAGCGACTGATGCAAGAGCCCAGCTCTCACGCTGGAACTGCACGTTGCTTTCTCATTATGCAGCTGCTGTATTTTAATAGAAACCTCCTTTTAGGCAGTCTCAAAAACAGTTGGATTTTTTTTTTCCTCCTTCTGTCAAATGACCAACTTAATAATTCACTAGTTGTGCTGGGATTAGGCACTTTGGGCCACACTCCGGATTTCTTATCTTTAATGTAGTTCTCGACGACATCTTCTGCACTTAATCCCCTGACAAAACTCCCTTTGATTCCTGCGCCAGTCGCTCACAGAGATCAAACGCACAACGCTGCTCTGTCAGGTAGAGCTGGGCGAATAATTTGTGACAAATAATTTACCCATAGACTTTCTCCTCATTTTCTGTGCACAAATTGTCCATTCGGCTGAGGCTCGGGACTGCTGATGGATTTGTTTCTGGCTGCACGAGGCTGAGTTCAATGACTTGCTCATGAGAAAGAGCCTGCGAGGACATTTAAAGAGCTTCCAGCATTCGTGATGCTTTGACCTCGCTCAACATCAGCTTCAGTTTTCAGCAGTGCTGAGCCCATCGCACCCCACAAGCGACATCAACGCAGATCCCGATGTGCTCAGTGCTCATGAGTCATCACGTTGTATTTCTGTACCAGACTGGAAGAGCGTGACTTTCTGAGCTGAGAGTTGCACTGCAAATAATCTCTAATATTAACTTCAAATTTCCTGTTCTGGGAATGGACTGTAATGTATGCGCCTGATATGAGTTTTATCACTTTCCCTTGCAAGAATAGTCTCCAAAAACCAAGCAGAGATATAAAAAACCCAACTGGTTTCCATGTGGGATTAGCAGTAGCAAGGATAAGGGGTACCCAGCCCTGTGGCAGCACTGCCCAGAACTGTCTGCACCCCACATTGCACGACTGGAGACTGAACACGTGTCCCATTTTTACCTTTGCATTGCTGTGGTCTCCATACAAATTTAACCATTTAACTGAACAATAAGAACATTTCTCTGTGTGTTATTCTAATGCAATCTGGGTGTTTTAGAGAGAGGAAAAAATTAGGAATTAGTATTAATTAGGAATTAGTCATAAGAAAGTTCTGATATAGACTGATTTGAGCGATATTTATAACAGTAATTTTAGACTGCAATTTGTGTCAACTTTAGCTTTTTTTCTTCCCTTTTTAAAAAAAAATTAAATACCTGCAATTCTCAAAAAGCACAAAGGTGGGAACTTTAAGGTCTCCATCTATTTTCCAAACAGCCCTGGTAACGCCTGCAGGGAGCAGAGCACAGTGCTGTCTTACCAGGGCCCACAGAGACGCTTCATTAACCCAATTAAGCAGGTGGATGGAGAGGGTCTCTCTGATAATTTACACCTTACTAATGAAGTGTGTGACTCTTAATCTCCTCCAAACAAGATACACTCATGAAACGCTGGTGCAAGGAAAGGGGAAATTAATTAGGTGAAAAAACTATGAGATTATAGCAGAGGGATTCCAACGAGGCAACTGTAACATGGCTGGTGATTCATTTGTGCCTGTCTTAAATTAATGTCTGAGCTGTCAAGTAAATAAGACCCAGCATTATTTTGGCTTAAAAGACATTCTCGCCAGGCCTAGCATGAGGAACCTTATTCTACTGCATGACACACCATTTTCTATGCCTCAGCTGCCTGAATGGCCCTGGGAGGAAACAAACACAGCCTGAATCCTTTTTTCTAAGATATCTAACAAAGGGTTAGAAGAAGCTACTTTATTCTATGCAAAGATTTTCAAAGTCATAGTAACTTTGTGTCATGTAAATATCTGGCTACCAAGCCCGCATTTGGGTTGTAATGGGATGGCAGGGAGGTGGTGTCTCATTGCAGAGCAACCATCCCACTAAGTAAAACAGTTCTACTCAATGCTTAATGTTTACTCCACTCCAGCAGTGGGTAAGATGGAAGAATAATTGAGCTCTTGCTTTGGATGATGTTAAATGAAAGCCTGCAGTCAAGCTCTTTATGGCACAGTTGTGGATTGATCTCTTTGGCATGACTTCTCCCAACCTCCAATGGCATTGGAAGACCCTTGCATGAGTTCCTGCTCTGCTTGGGTGCTGGTGTGTGATCTACCAAAGATTGGGTGTGAACATGACTCAGAAGATTGTCTAGTTTTGTCCCTAAGAGTCCATTGGAAAGACACTGTTCATCCCGAGGTCATGTATGGTAACTCTGCCTCCAGGAAACGGGGTCTTCGAAGTTTCCTCAGTAAGAATGCTACAGAAATGCATTTTACCAGCTAAATTGAACTGCTGGCTACTGAAAGATTCCCAGAGTAGCAGATCTGAGGAGATTTAACATTGGAAATTGTATTTTGTCCTAAAAAGACCTCAACGAATCCAAGGATTTCAAAGCTTTTGGCAAACATGAATGAAATCAGTGATTAATTAAGCTCTGTGGCACTCCTGTTTGATAAACAAGAGATACATTATGATCAGTCAGTATTGCCAACTGCAAATATTCACAAACCATGAGTCCAGCTCCCCAAAATTATGAGATTGGCTTAAAAAAATCATGAGATTAAAACCCCAAATTGTTGCATTTTCTTTATCCACCATCTGGCTTCTCAGCCTCTAGGGTAAACAAGCCTCGTGTTTTCAACTACAAGGGCTAGCCACTTACTTAAAAACATGAAAACTGAGATCCTTGTGCTTCATAATGACTCCAACAGCTGAGGCTTTAGGAAATATACTAAAAATCCTAAGACTCATCATAAAATTAGAGGAATTTGCAATACTGATCACTTGTAACTGAAACATTTTTGGCTCAGCAGCTATTTCTGAATGCAGCAACCCGGTGCAAGAGCTGCTAGACAAGGAATAATGAAGACTGTCCTTCCTGATTGAGATTGCAGGAGAACTTAGGTGGATGAAATACAGTTATAGAGGCAGGATGTCATGTAGTTCTCGCTGGAATTTAGCCAGGGCATGACAGATAAACACATCACTTCGCATGAAAACTCCTCTGGGATCGTTAATTATTACAAATGGCTGTTCCTGTCTCTTAGGAAGATGATTGTAGGTAATACCACGACATCAGGCACTGTCTGGGGGTAATAGCTTCGTACCCAACCACAGATGTGAATGCCACCCCTGGAAACTCTGATCCCCCAGTTCTGCAGCCCTGACAGACAGTTTGTGTGAGGAAAATCCTGTCTCAGGCTGATCCGACTTAGCTTGTGAGACAGGGCCATTTTGGTGGCAGGGCTGGCAGCCACCGCATTACGGTCTGGAGAAGAATTTACGCTGCAGTGGGAATGGCAAATTATCTGGAGGGAAAGTAGCTGCAGAAGAGCCATGGCTGGCTGAAACCAGGAAAACAGATTTCAAACTAATGTAAACAGCTTGGGTTTATCACTGGTTTCGCAGGTTCAAAAATAAATATCACCGGTTTTGTGGTTTGGAAGTTGGTTATTTTCTACTGACACTTCAAAAATGTAGTTTTCCAGTGACCTTGAAAACCACTTTAAATATATTTTTCAGTAATTTAAAAACCTGAGGTTAATAAAAGAGAATCAGGAAAAGAAAGAAAGTTTCAATTCTTTAAGCAGGTCTATTTGTCAAGGAAGAGAAGACGAACTTGCAGCCACCTGAGCATCCAAGCGCATGTATTTTGGAGAAAACTAGCTCTAATGTCTTCACCGCAGCAGAATCCTCATGGGCATCAAGAAGCTGCTTTCTCCAAGGAAGAACATTATAGCTGTGCTTAGGGTAGACTCTGATCTTTGCACCTAAACCTATTTAAAGTGACACTGAGGGCTTTTGTACTGCTATGAAATTACCTTGGGCCAGTGAGCGCACTCGCTGGCTCTGTACTCCCCTCTCCTCTGTGGAAATCGAAGTGCAAACAGGTTGAGAAAGCTACAGACAAATTCATGCAGTGAGCACCAGCCAGGGCTATTTTAGCAAAAATGAGACAGTCTCTGACTCGGGAAGCTCAGTGCTGCAGGGAATAGAGGCGATGAGGGGGAGAACTGGCCTTGTTTTTATGGCTTTTCTCTACTAGATGGGCCTCCAGGGCAGTCCACACATGGCCACTTGTGTTCTCCTGTCCCTCAGGATTCCATCCCCCACCCCAGCCTAGAGAAACGTCACCAGGAGGAGCTCCTAGAAACATGGGGCTATGGGCAGGAGAAGCAGTGAAGGTGCAGAAGAATATTGGTTAACATGGGAGCCATGGACCTCACGATGCTGCTCTCCATTTGGACCCATCTCTCTGCTTTTCAAGTAACGTTTGCATATTAAAACATTTCCAAAGGTTACACTAAATAAGTATCTGGGGCTCAGTAATTAATGTCAACATCCATAAATGCTTTGTTTCTCACTCCGGTAGTGCCCATGCCTTGATGATAGCACCAAGTACCTTATCAAGTTGCTTGCTTTCTCCAAAAGATGTACCAGCAGGTCGTGTACAGGTTAACTATGGCAGCTCTCAGGAGCTATTTTATCCTGTGTACAAACCTGGTTTATAAAGCTTATCAAGAAGAGAGGCTTGGTATCACAGTCTAGTACTCATAATTAATCCTGGAGACAGCACGGATTTAGGTTCGTTGGGGCTGACTTCAAATTAAAAAGTCACTATTAGCATGTGAAACAGACACCATATGTTATCTATTAACACTGTAGATGTTACAGAATGTTGTGTATTTTTTGTTTCAAGTGAGATAGCTATAGATGTGTCCTTTTCAACAGACAGTGCTTTCTTTATCTACCTATATTTCTCTTAAATAAAGTAGTCTCCTTTACGGATGGTGGCAGATGTCTTTACAAAGATTTTTACACTCAGATCTATTCATCATATAGATGAAGCCCTTGTTTACATAGTCATTTGTATTTGCACAGATAAATTATACTTATTTGTATGTGTATTTTATATGCTATTATTGCAGTTAAAATACAACACCCATCAATACTCATACACATACCAATTGCAGAGAAACAGAATGTATATATCAAAATACACTATATATTTACACATACAAATAACTCCAAATATAGAGGGAAATGCTGTCTAAGGATGTATTTGGCAGCATCCTGTAAAACCTCATTGTACTGGGAATTAATACAATGTTCTCAGTGTCCTCAGTCGTCTAAAATATGAGTTTAAAGTTTTTGCACAATCAGAGTCAACATAAAATGCAGCAGGAAATCGCCATTAGTCAAATGTGTTCGTCTAATCCCACTGTAAAATGGAGCTTTTTCAATTTTATCCTGCCACGGGTTAGTTTGTGATTTCATATGTCAGACACATCAATTCTGCCAAGGAGAGAAGATGGGCAAGAACAAATTAAAAATATAGACTCCTTTGCCTCGGGGGAAGTAGAGAGGGCAGGTCTTTGTGGAGAACAGTAATAATGATCTCATTTAAGAGAGTTTCTGGTTTGATTTGTTGCTGCCCTTTCTCATAGTTAATTACTCCCTGACAAATTGAGGGCCTAACCAGCAAATCCAAATGAATACACATCCACTCTTCTCTGCTGAAATTGCAGAGGGAGAGTGCAAGTAAGGGGACACCAGTCCACGTCTTCTGACACGTTCATGCCAGGGAAGAGAGAGCTGACTGGTCCTGGATGGGAAAACCTGCCATTTCTTCCTCTCACTCTTTCTCTCCTAGTCCCATTTTGTTTCTCACTCTCTCCCACTTTCTTCTTTCTAATCCTCTCCCTTCATTTGCACGACCACTGGGATAAATACAGCAACAGTCCCTCTCTTCCCAGAGGCTCGTGCTTGGGAGGATATTAGTGTGTGCCACACTCTGCTTGCTGATTTGTCTTAAGGTAATTATTTCTAATGGCTGTTGTTGTTTTTTCCTGCAGAAACTGTAATGTAGCCCCTTTTGTATCATTGGCTGAAGCCTGTTGTTTCTGTAAGAAAAACAATAGGCCCACAGATTAGGATTGCATATTATGGCTCTACTAGCACAGCAGGCTTTTGGTATTGGTACCAATCCTATCAATTCCTGGCATCCTTCCCCCTTTACTCCTGGTAATTAATCTTTTCATGAATGCTGTCACATCTAGAGCCATTTCATTAAGTTTCTGGTTCCTACATTTACATAACTCACCACATCTCTCATCTGCTCCACCAAATGGAGAGATGTGGAGAGAGGTGGTGCCGGGCAGTGGGTTCGCTCTTCCCGTAGTTCCTCCTCTCTGTGGAATACACTGTCCCATAAATGAAGTCACATACTGATGACAGACAAGCAGCCACATGCTTCAGACAGCCTGAAAGGGACAAAATTGAGCCATCAAAAATTAGGAAAAGCCCCTATGAATGAAGTCCATGGAATGTGATGCCTGTTTCCCATATGTACGTGTGTACCAAAGGCCTGATAGGAGAGGGCTTATACACTTTGTGTGGTATAAAGCATTTTTCATGCAAACCAGTGCAGATTTCTTAAAGCAAGGACAGCACTTTGGGACAATCAGCTCCTCCTGCCACACACTGATGCTTTTCCATCCTCTTCCTCAATAAATCTCCAACCCACCTCCCACAAAACGCACCAACTTCAAACCATTTCTCTAAAGCAGGAGGTTTTTTGGGTAGGGAAAGGAGAATGGAGGTTAAAAGGCACTTTTGCTGCTATTGCTCCAGACTCTTATTCCTGGTTTTGAAAGGAAGTCGTGCCCGATGGCTGCGGACAGCGTGAGGCTGCCGTGTGCGTATTCGTAGGGCGCAGCAGCGGGGTGAGAGACAAAAGCTTGTATTCCAAGCCCTGCCTCAAGTGACCTTGTGCAACCTCTTAATTACTGCAATTACTTGCCTCCTGAGATGACATTATTAGGCCGTGTTCGGTAATAAGGGCTGTGAAGTTCACAGAATTATCTGTGCCGGTTGGTGAAAGAGCAGCGAGTAAAACACCCGGCCATCTTGTGGCTTCCAAACCAGCTCGGGGTCAAAAGGGGATGGCTGCTGGCTCTTCTTGGAAATCCAGAGTTGGTGGTGACTGGCAGTTTTATGTTTGGGTCTGGGATTTTTGCAGCGTGGCATCTGCACGCTGAGGGTGTGCAAAGAGCAATGCCGCAATGTGGTTGCACCTCCATGTGTTTTAACGGGGACAGAAAACTGTAACTGTCCACCTCTGGTACTGTCTGTCTGCCAAAAATCCATGTTTCTCCCCCAAATCAAACATAAGCACTCCTAGATGGTATAATAATAATTATAAAATATGAAAGGGTTAAAACTGACAGCTGCTGAATCCAATTTTTGGCATTAGCAACACTAATTCAAAACTCCAAAAGGTTGGGGCATTTTGCTGTCCTTGAAAAAAAAAAACCAAAAACAACCCCCAAAACCACAAAAAATAAACCAGAAAAATAAAAGCAGAAAGAACTGCAAAATTCACCCTAAGGCAGAGAATAAACATTGAGGATCTGAAGTGAAGTATTTAGTTATTGAGAAGCAACAGCAGCTGAAAACAGGAGACTAAACAGAAAAAAATTAAACAGCTTTAACTGTAATCACTGCTACCTACAGTGACAGATGTAACTGTGTTTGCCTGTAGCTGGGATGGAGCAACAGCCCTCCTGCCTTGATGTTTGCACCATGTGTGAAAATGTAGCTGTCACTGAACACCTTCTGCTTCAGTTGTGGTCAGTTTTGACCTAGAGGTCCCTGCTTTGGCTGAAACAACACAATAAGGATGCCAACCCTCCTCTCTACCAGCTGTAATGCAAGCTCTGATTTCCCAGTCCCAGAGGAGGGATGTGTCCTGCTGCTCAGGCTGATCTGTGGTAGGCAGGAGGGTTGTTCTTGGTCCCACCGCTCTGCCTGGCCGGCTTCACCCCTGGGACATGGGAAACCCTCAGGGCAGCTCAGGTTTCCTCATCCAGCACTGCTGCAGAATTAGCAACCAATGTCAAACAGCCTGTTTGGGGAAGGGGTGGAGGGCAGGGCAAGAGCTGAGTGGAGGAGAAGGAGACATTTGGCTTATCTCTATGGGCAGGGATGTCAATCTGTCCTATGTAGCAGGTTGGGATAGGGAGGGATGATGGCAAACCTTGTCTCTGTCATTTTGGAGTGGAAGGAGGTGTCGTGCCAAGCCAGGCAAAGAGGAAAGGAAAAAGCACAAGAGATTTGCTGTGGACTGCAGGGAGTGGGTTTTGATACCCTTGATTCCCTTGTGAATAATTCAACTGCTCTGTACGTGCGTTCAGTTGAGCTCCTCTCCACCACTGCAGTCTGAAGGAGAAACCCTGCCCTCCCTCCAACATCTGCCTTGCAATTGCATTATGCCACATTGTTGGGGTTTTTTTTCTGTTTGGGCTATTTTTTTTTTGTCCACTGACACGTCTGTAATAGAGGAGGTAAAATATTTTCATTATCCTCTCCCCAGAATGTGGAAATCTTCAAAGAGGAGGTAGGAGGGAGGTTAGCTCCTCCAGCCTTATTTGCCTACCGCTGCCATTCCTTGGCTGTTCATCACAAAATGAGTCCACAAGCCCATTGCATCGTGGCATTGAGCCCGTTGTATGTTTTGCTTTTGCTTTTGCTTTTTCTTTCTCCAAAATTATTTCATGTTGCAAACCTGGCGATTATTTCATGCTGTTTAAACTATATTTGTAGTCTTTGATCATATATAAGCAGACTGAAGTAAACTGCTGATAGAGTGAAGATATTGTTCTCGGTGTTTCTCCTCTCGCTTTGTTCATTACATTATGCCTACAAGCTTGCATGAAATGTTGATTGTGGCAATACGCCTTTGTGATTAATTCTTGCCGTGCTACGTATTTTTATGAAACATAGTTCATTCACAAATGGAACATTTAGGCAATCTATGCCAGTGTATATGGGTGTATTTTACACACAACATGGACACATACAACACACAATTACATGCACCCCAAACACGTACTTATCCATATAAACAGAGGCACCAAACCATCATGTCCTATTTATGTTCAGCTAAATATTTATAATCTAGCTTGCAGGGCCCATTCTTGAACTAAAATCTTGTTGACTATGAACATACTTTGCTGCCTTGAGAACCGGACCCAACAGCAGAGAGATATGTTGTCAGCTAGCAATATCTAGCCCAGGATCCGCATACAACAGCCCAGGATATCCCACAAGACACATGTGTGGACTCCTTATCATGAGTGCCATTATTTGACCATTATCCCATATAAAGGGATAATGATATATCCATATCATGGGTACCATTATTATGAACTGCATCCAGTTCTGGAACCCCCAACACAAGAAAGACATAGACCTACTGGAGCCAGTGCAGAGGAGGCCACGAGGATGTGAGGGCTGGAGCAGCTCTGCTGTGAGGACAGGCTGAGAGAGTTGGGGCTGTTCAGCCTAGAGAAGAGAAGGCTCTGGGAGGTCTTCTAGTGGCCTTCCTGTACCTGAAGGGGCTCCAGGAAGGCTGGGGAGGGACTTTTTATAAAGGCAGGGAGTGTTACAGAACAAGGGCTGATGGCTTGAAACTGGAAGAATGGAGATTGAGATGAGATGTGAGGAAGAAATTCTTTGGTGTGAGGGTGGTGAGACCCTGGCCCAGGTTGCCCAGAGAAGCTGTGGCTGCTCCTCCCTGGAAGTGTTCTCAGCCAGGTTGGATGAGGCTTTGAGCAACCTGGTCTAGTGGAAGGTGTCCCTGCTGATGGCAGGGGGGTTGGAACTGGATGAGCATTAAGGTCCCTTCCAACCCAAACCAGTCTGGGATTCTATGATTTACGAGCAGGCAGAGAGCTAAATGGACACCTGCATCATGCAACAAGGACATAGGAGGTAAGAACTGACTCATGATGCTCCTGCTTACTTAATTTATAAACCACATGCATTAGGACATGGCCATGTTAGAGGGTTGGGCTCCATTTCAAAGAGAACAGCCCCACCGATTGCCCTCATTTAGTGGGAAACAGATGTCTCGGTCCCAGGTTTCTTTGCAAATCACAGCTAGTTACTCCATCAAGTAATTAAAAACCAGTCCCATGTGCAGGACATGGCTAAGCTTCTTGCCAGCCTTGACTCTTCCACTCCTGTATGTTTATTGTGTGCAGTATATAAAGGTGTGATTTGTGTTTGATTCCTCCATCACTCCAATAAATCTTCATCCTACTTTTTTGCTTTATAATATTTATTATTCTAGTTACTACATAAGAGAGAGGGAAAAAACCTCATTTTTTTTCCTGAACAACAGCAATCCTTCCCCTCCAGCTGAAATCTGGTTAAGTAGGGCAGGTGAAATAGGAGGGCAGATACCATGTGTGATGACAAACAGCTACTGAACTACACACCCCGGAGTGAGGTGACTGGTGGAGGTCCCAGAGCCATGCCTGAGCTGGAGATCAGGTAGTCCCTTCCAACCCGTGAAGGAAATGATTGATCAGAGTGTCAGGAGAAGAGTGGCACGACATGAGCATCAATCTCAAATTAAATTAGGAAGGCTTACAGCAACAGGGAATTATTTGCCAACTCCACACTCAAAGCCCCTGGTCCTAGGGTGGCCACCGTCCCTACGAGTGACAACAGCTGAATAACCCACACTGTCAGCAAGATTCTCTTCAATTGCCAAGAGGAGGAGAAGAAACCCATGAAGAAGATGAATGGGCAGGTGATGATGGCATACCATGTCCAGAAAGATATCCATGGGCAACACATTGACCTCACCAGGATATACTGGAATCTGGACAGGAGTTCTGGGAGAAGTTGAGGTAAGAAAGTGAAGCTGTGGGAACGCCTGAGCTGGTGAAGCCTAGCAGAGTGAGGCAGGTGAGTATGTCCCATCCTGCCTGCAACATGCAGCCAGGAACCATGGAAAGTCCATGGACCTGCACCATAGGGCTGGCTGCAGCACTTCCAGATGATCCAGCCCTGATGACTCAGTTCCTTCAGCTCCATTGACAGGATCTGCACAGTCAATATCTGGGACTGGGCACTGCAATGGATTTCCCTTCATTGGCTTCCTCCTCAGGCAAGATGGACCCATGCTGTTGGACAGTTGCTTCTTTGCCACTTGCAAGGGGATTTTCCACCCCTAAATGGCTTAATTTTGATGTGTGGGTTCCAGTAACCCATCTTGCACCCTACAAGTTGCAATCTAACTTTTTAAAGCCACACACTCTTCCTTGGAAGGCATCTTCTCTTTCTAGCCTTGGTAAATAGAGTGTCCAATTGCAAAATGCTGATATTGTGCAGCATGGAAAAAGCTTTTTTCCCCCTGAGTTTTATTATATACAATTGATTATACACCATTTTTCTCACATTCTGAAACCTGCACAATTGGACTCATGTAGCCAGAAGAACCTGCTGTTACCCAGCCCCAGGGAGAAGAAACAGAGAACAGGAAGAGAGCCATGTTTTAAAGCACTTAGAAGTTTTAAAAAACCATTTCTCTATAAACCATCTTTCAGTTGTATGTACCAGGGGCCTCCTGATTACATTATTGGGGCCACCATAACATTCTATGTGTAACTATTTCCAGGCAGAGATGAGCTTGCTACCCTCCCTCTCCCTGGCCACCTCTGCCTTTCATGCTCAGGATACCAGTGTCTTTTTGCATCTCAGAACCTGCCAAGTTGAGGGGCACAATGTCCCAGAAATGGACCAGAAATACCTGGGAACCCAATGAAATTCAAGAAAGGAATGTGTTTGTTGAATCCCATCTTCTGAGAGGGTTTGACTCCTGGTCTAGAGACTGTGAAAAAACAGAGGATCTCCAGAAAATCAAGCCAGAGACATGCCTCAGAGATGACATTTTTAGCCATTGTGGTTCAAAGGTTGGGTCATGCTTCCTCAGTAGGCTGGTCTGGGTACACAGCACCATATTGCACTATGTGGGGCTGTTAATCTGGGGTCTGGAAGCAGAAGAGCCAAAGAATGATGGCCACACTGGGATTCAACCGTGTCCTGGGCTGCTCCCAGAGCAGCGTGGGCAGCAGGTCGAGGGAGGAGATTCTGCCCCTCTGCTCCGCTCTCCTGAGACCCCACCTGCAGTGCTGCCTCCAGTGCTGGGGCCACCAACAGCACAAGGACATGGAGCTACTGGAGCCAGTGCAAAGGAGGCCACGAGGATGATGTGAGGGCTGGAGCAGCTCTGCTGTGAGGACAGGCTGAGAGAGTTGGGGCTGTTCAGCCTGGAGAAGAGAAGGCTCCAGGGAGACCTTCTAGTGGCCTCCCAGTACCTGAAGGGGCTCCAGGAAGGCTGGGGAGGGACTTTTTATAAGGGCAGTTAATGACAGAACAAGGGGTGTTGGCTTTAAGCTGAAAGAGGGGAGGTTTAGATGAGATATTAGGAAGAAATTCTTCATTGTGAGGGTGGTGAGACACTGGCCCAGGTTGCCCAGAGAAGCTGTGGCTGCTCCTCCCTGGAAGTGTTCAAGGCCAGGCTGGATGAGGCTTTGAGCAACCTGGTCTAGTGAAAGGTGTCCCTGCTGATGGCAGGGGGCTTGGAATTGGATGAGCTTTAAGGTCCTTTCCAACCCAAACCAGTCTGTGCTTCTCTGATTCTATGACAATTCACTGACCCAGCATTGCTGATGTGCCTCTGTGTCCCTCAGATCCTGAGCTGACCTGACCAGCACAAGCTCTGGGCTCTATTCACCTCACTGCACGAGCTTGGTATAGATGGGCCAGGAAAGAACAAGAACATAAAAGGAGGTGCAGTAAGAGTACGTAGAACAGGAGCCATCATTCTTAATATGGGGGTTCAAAGACTGGATGAACATTTGAGTGGCTATTATGGGTTATTCCTTCACATATATGAAAAAGGAGCCTAACATAGAGAGAGTTTGTAAGACCCAAACTAGCCTTTCAAACTGTGAGCATTTCCATGACCAAAAGCTCCCAAACCATCCTCAAATCACAATTATATATAAATGTATATTTATTTTTCCTAGCTGTGAAAATTTCTGTGGCTAGGAGTTCCTAAATCATCCTCTGGTCATGATTATGTTTAAATACATACACAAATAAGTAAGGAAATAAATATTTTCCTCAAGAGGAAAAAAAAAAAAAGCCCAAGATTTCCTCTGTTCTTTTTTCTTTAGACTATTACAGTCAATAAATCTTTATGATTTCCTGGATGATTCCTGCCCAGCTCAGCATTACAACTCTCCTCACACATCTCGGTCTCCCTACCCAAGAATGTAAAACCACTTTAAGTGACTTAAGTTATTTTTATAGTGACTGAGAAAGGCCAAGTGATTGGGAAAAGCAGTAAATACATGCTGCTGCTATATCGAGTAGCCTTCTGAAAAGGATTTCAGGGTCGAATCCTGTTTCTGTTTACACTGTGTAAATCAGGTGTAACTGCAGTAAAGCTAATAGAGGTAGTCTGGTGTCAAACCCAGGCGGATAAAAGGATCAGGCCCTCTAAGCTTTAAAGTTATGAGTCTTTTCAAAGTGCAGATCTACTGTCAACATTTCAGTGATTACTTCTTTTTTTTTTTCCAACACACAAACATAAAATAGTAACAAGATTATCAGATTAAAGAGCCAAAGAACAGCCAGTTTATTATAAACTTGCGTCTAAAACACTCAAATCTTATAGGTTTCCTTCCCACTCTGCAATTTGAGGGGGAAGATCACTATATTTGTTTTTATTTGTGTTTAATTTTTTTTTTAATGGCAGTCTAGTATAAAAAAAGCGTGTATGTAGGAATTGTATGGAGGAAAATAAACCAGACATAATATGAATTGCACGGTGCAGTCAGCAAGAAAAAAATACTCCCAGACCCTCAAACCAACTCTTCTGAACATTTCAACTTAAAAAAAAAAAAATCATAAATCTTTGCTTGCTTTCTGTGAGTCCCCATGAAGAAGAAATGACAAGACAAACAGAATGAAAAGGACAGAGCTGTTTCAAGCTAAAAATGTGCAAATGCTGCATTCCTTCCAGGAGAGGAAAAAAAAATCCAAAATAAAATACAAGCCACCACCTTTGCATCAGTATAAATTATTTAAATCAGAGGTGGTTTGTGTTAGGGGTCTTGAACAGATTGCATAACTGTTGCACAACTAATGTGTACAAGTGTGTCACTAATTTAATTTTAATTTTACTGTATGAGTTTGTATAAGATCCCCCAGCTGTCATGTGCTCATCATCTGTCACAGAACTATCACTAAGCCATGCTGGGCTAAGACAGGATTATAAACGATGAACTGCCATGTGCTCTAAATCTTCTTATTTGCCTAGCCTGGAAGGTATGCCCTGTAAAATTTGATTGGCAGCGTGCTCTATTCTGTCAATTGACTTTGAAGGCCTTTTCTATTGGCGCTTTGAGCGGATCTCAGTAGCTGTATTGACTGTCACCTGCTGACTCCAGCACGTGCCTGACCTCAGCCCCAGCTCCGAGGCTCCTTCCCACTCGTCGCTGCGTGGCGGGGCCAGCTCGCTCTGGTGGCACGTGTGGCCCATAAGGGCATATGGCTGCCTAGTTGTGTGCAGAATAGAATAACTGAAGCCAAGCAGCCCCGCGCTGTTATTACAGCAGATGGGGGAAGCGTGGCATGCAATATTAAGACAGATGCCACCTCCTTATTCCACCTGTCTGGAACTTGGACATGGGACAGAATGAACTGTCTGCCTAATAATTAAGGAAACAAAGGCTGCATTTATGAAGCTCAGCAGAGCACTGTATCTGAGAAGCATGCCCAGATATAATTGTCGACGATAACAATAAGGAAATGTAGACTACTGCTCATCAGATGTTCAGATACGTATACACAATTACAGTAGGAAACTGTACTGTTCCCAGCTGCTTTTGTAGTCTTTTATTTAGGCTGGTTGTGTATTAAATTAAACGGGAGGAACAAGTTGGCTGGCATTATTACTATTATAAATAACGCTTTAAAATTACAGTGAAGTTCCTGAAATAACAAAGCGCCTACCGTTCCCCCAACAGTCGCTGCTGCTATTGTGCTGTGCCCTTTCTTGCAAATTTGCTCTTTGCTTCTCAGTAGTCAACTGTTTTTGTAACAGCCAGAGAGAAGAAAAACATTCTTTCCAGGACCACTATTATTTTTCACGTATTTTTACACAACAATTTGCCTCTTTCTTTGACGTTGTTTAAAAAAAAAATGATAACTGTGTAAAAAAGAAGGCCTGGCTTCTTGGCATTTCTGCTATGTTACGTTTCTGTTATTTAATCCGACTTAATTTGGGACCAATTATTGTTGAACCCGCCGTGCTTTGTGATGGGAATGATTGTGCTGGGGAGGGCTCGATCCTTCCTGGGTTTGAGCCTGGGCTTGCTGGGTGGCAGCGGGCCTGTGCTGGTGGCCATGGTCATGCTGTGTGATTGCACCAGGTCTCTGGCCCTTATGTAGCCCGTGTGCCTCCAGGACTCCACACAACGGCTGAGGCTATTGTACAGGCTCAGTAGAACCTCTGTGTTGTCTGGGCTGGGGTCTCAGCCCTCCTGGATGGTGGGCATTAGGATGGCCCAAGCTGTGCACCCTGGTTTTAGGATGCATTCCTCCCTTGTAAAGGAAACACCCAACCATGGCCAAATCCAGTGATGCTGCCAACAGCACCAGCCTCCCTTGTATATATCTGCACACCCCTGTGGGTTTAGTGGAATTAGATGCTTGGATATAAAATTGAGCAAGTGTGGGCAAAGATATTTCTCTGTAGAAGCAATATGCAATTAATGCCTATGATCAAGACCCCAATGTGATCCAGGAGATATTTTTAGTATCTACTTACCTATTTCCAACCCTCTTTTAAATGGCCCGTACTGATGTGATCACGCCCACCCTTAAATCTTTCTAATTAATTTTCTTCTCTTTTTGACTGAATGAATTCAAAGGCAGCTTAAAAAAATCATCTGTGCCTCTGTCCTGGGATTTATTTGGAGATGGCAAAATGAATAAGTTGCAGAGAATGAAAATGCAAGAGCAAGTGTTAAGGGCATGTATACTGTGTATATATTATATCCAAGATTAAGGACACACAGAGTGCCTATTGTCTCAGCAAGCCATGAAAGTGGGCTTTAATGTTTATATACATATATTTCTATATACACACACTGGCATATATAGATAATCTCTATAAATAAAAATTAATAATTGAATTTTTAGAGGTAGATAGATCACATGCAACACTAAGCAAGGCTTGATCTTCACATTTATGTGCATATATAAGTAGATATATTAATTTAGAAACATATACATCTAAATATTTACAGTATATATTTACAGTATAACATGATTACTTACACATCATAGATATATACACAGATAGGCATGCTGAACCTACTGTAATTCTATAATAATACTCATAGATTGTTCTATACTGATTTATAACAGATATATTTAAACCAGCCAGCTCGTCCTCAGAAAGGAACAAGTACCAAATGTATCAGTTTCTCTGAAGCACAGAAATTGCACGCAACAAATTGCAAAAAGTAAACAAAGCCTGAACTTTTTAAATTTTTTTTTACCAGAAAAGACAGCATTTAAATAGACACAGATACATATTACAAGATGAGGATCAATTTGAAAAGATCCCACAATATCTGTTACCAAGAGCTTTGTTAATCTTTAAAAACCTAGAATGATTATTTATAGGGAAGCTGTAAATTAACTAGGCTTTAATAAATCGCTCACAGGCACGTGTGACAATAGTGTTCTTTTTGGTTTTATACGTGTCTGTATTTGGGGGGGGGGCGGGAAAGAAAGAAAAAAGGAAGCTATTATTTGTTAATTTTTTCTGTAACAATTATTTCAAATTAAAAGCCCATCTGACGAAAGGCATATGGATGGAGAGGGGGTTCAGTCCTAATTGAACAGCCTAGGACTCGTGAGGTTAATTACAGATATTAACGCTGTTGTTCTTCAGCTTCTTGCCCTCACGAAGGCTCCAGCTTCCAAATGACCTGGCTCCAACAATAAGACTCTCTTTAGCCCATTAACTAATTGATAAAAATGTGAGTGTTTAGAATGAGTCTAATTAAATCACCGAGCCTTACAATTACGAGTCCATTTGGTAGCTGTCGGGAGATGAGTAACCTCAGCTGGCATTGTAGGCGAATAAAAGATAAAAATAAAAGGGAGCTTAACCAAAGATCATTTTGAAAGCTGTTCATTTGAAGACAAAGTACACATTTGCCTGAAATGTATACATACACCACTTCAGACTAGCACAGTGTCTTGAAAAGAAAATGGAGCGTTTAGCAATCATGATTTTTTTTTTTTCCCCAGCACACGCATGAAATTCTCTCCAGGCTGTGTGATGGAATGAGCTACTTTTATAACCATTTCTGAGTTACAGTGAATACCTAGATTCTTTGGGAGCACCCAAAGAGCTGATACCAGGTACCCCTAAGTTATTAACATTTTTTTCCTCACTTTTTCATAATGCCAAACTCTTTGCAGACCACACATCCCTAAGTCCCCATTCTGGTTGTGGCTGCTGCTGTAGGAACAGTCACTGGTTCTTAGATGTTCCATTCATGAGGTTGGCTTGCTACAGTAGGGCAGATCTTCTTATACACATCACAGGTGCCCTTGATAAGGGAGCTGGAAAATATCTTGTGGGTAAAGAGCTCTGCAGGGCTTCCCTACCCTCCAGCAGATCAACACTTCCACCCACCTTGGTGTTGTCTGCAAACTGACTGAGGGTGCACTCAACTCCATCCCCTCATCCAGATCATGGAGAAAGATGTTAAACAGGAGTGTCCCCAGTACTGAGCCCTGGGGAACACCACTGGTGACCGGCTGCCAACTGGATTTAACTCCAATCCACCCGGCAAAGGCGACACCAAGTCGAGCCATGAGCAGAAGAATGCTGTGGGAAATGGTGTTAAAGACTTTCCTAAAGTCTAGGTAGACAACATCCACAGCCTTTCCCTCATCAGTTGGCACCCTGTGCCCGTGTTCCCCAACAAAGGGATGCAAAGACACTCACAGACACAGCATTTGTTCAAAAACGCCCTTTATTGACAACTTTGTGCAGAAGAAACCTCCCAGAGTGAACAGACTCTCTTGAAGAGGGACGGCAGTCGCTGTCGAGGTGGCAATGGCGCTCTCTGTCGCAAGGCTCCTTGCAAGGGCCTCTCCAGCTGCATCGGGTCCCACTCCCCAGAGTGTGCTTTTGCTGTGGAGGAAAGGTGCGGCAGCAGTTCCCACTGCTGAGAGAGCAGCGAGTTCTCCGTGTCCAGCGTGCTCAGTTCTGCAGCACCAGCTCCCCGGCAAGTGTCTTCAGGCCCTGCTTCAGGTGTGCTTGAAGAACTGCACCTGTGCCACAGCCCAGCTCTCTGGTCACCTCCTGCTGCTGGTTACACTGCCTCTGCCTCCTCGATGCTCAGGAAGGTGTCCGAGTCACCTTGCCGCACCCCGAGGAACATCTCAATCAGGCAGGTATAATCGGAGTTGTTTGTCAGCCGGAGCTTGCAGGAGTGCCTGGAGGGCAGCACTGTTAGAAACAGGCGTTGGGCCTGAGGCAGACGCACCCAGGCTGCTTCTACCCACGTCTGGAACCAGAGGATGGTTTTCTGGATGTCCAGGTAGGGGCCGGTGCAGAGGGTTTGTAGGAGGCTGGCAGCCTGATTCCTCCTCAGCTCCTCCTCGGGGTGGTGGAGGAAGCACAGCATGTCCTCCAGCAGCTGCTCCCTCATGCAGGTGCATTCCAGCTCCACGCGGAGTCTGGAGTTCCTCGCCGGCATCTCCTCTGCAGTGCCCAGCTCCAGGTGGAAGGCGTGCCCAAGAGGGGGATTCATAACCACAAGCAGATGGTGGACAGCAACATTGTCACGGGGCCTCCGACCTTGGAGGGCGCCGGTCACCCTGAAGGCTACCATCAGTTCTGGCATGAAATTATTCCTGCAGCTATGTCGGCAGATACGGAGCAGTTCATCCACCAGGTCCCCCTCCATCGTCCGCCGTAGTAACAGGTCCAGGACAACCCTGGCTGAGACTCTGCCCACATCCAGTGCAACAAAGCCGTCCTCTCTGTTGCTGGCTGGCTGACGGCTCCTTTTCCTGAGCCACCAGCAGAGCCCAAAGAGCACCATCAGGCCTCCAGCAACGGCCCAGAACTGCCACTGCTGCAAGGCAGCCCAGAGCAGGGCTCTCCAGGCAAAGGCGCTCTGCTCCAGCTCCTGCAGCATCTGAGCCATCTTCTCGTTCAGAAACGCCTCACGCTCCTGCATTTGCTCGCGCGTGGCGTCATCAGGCTCATCACCCACCATCGGCAGGCTCTGGACGATCAGTAGCACAACGCACAACATCAATCTGATGGCAGCCATGGCCTGCAGGAGGAGGAAGAGAAGGGGTTCAGCGGGGCTGGGAGGAAGAGAGCGCAGGGAGCCGGGGGCAGGTAGGAGAGGGGCCAAGGCAGCTGGGAGGCAGCAAGGCCTGTGCCCAGCGCCGGCAGCAGCGGCGGCACCGTGCCCTGCCCAAGGCGCTGCTGCGAGCGGCTGGGCCCTCGATGCCGGGTGAGAACCCACCCCCCGGGGACCCGCGTTTCTGCCTGGCCCTCGTCCAGCCCAGCCTCCCCCCGCCCGCGTCCTCACCGCTGGCCCACGCTGTACTGGGGCAGCGCTGCCTGCTGCTGCCCTGATAACCCCCCGTCCATTGTGACTCGTCCCCTGCGCTGTCACAGGCGCCAGTGCGCATCACAGTGCTCGTCCTCTCCTCCCCTCTTAGCTCCTCCCCTCTTGCCTGCTCTCCTCTCTCCTTCCTTTCTTTCTCCATTTACTCTTCTCCCTTTCCTCTGCTCTTTCCTTCCTCACCCTTCTCTGGACACGCTCCAGCACCTCAGTGTCCTTCCTGGAGTGAGGGGCCCAAGACTGACCCCAGCGCTCGAGGTGCGGCCTCACCAGTGCCCAGTACAGGGAGAAGAGAACTTCCCTGGTCCTGCTGGCCACACTAGTGCTGATCCAGGCCAGGATGCCCTTGGCCTTCTTGGCCACCTGGGCACTCTGCTGGCACATGCTCAGCTGCTGTCGACCATCACCCCCAGGTTCCTCTCTGCTGAGCAGCTCTCTTCCATTGCACGGAAGACTGAAGGGATGGCTCCATGAAACGTGGAAACCCATTCCAACAGACGGTTGCTCCTTGATGTGGAGAACTCGCTTCCTTCCTTACTCTTTTCACATAGTTACCTTGTACTCATGCTCATCAGACAGACAGACAGACACCCACCCACACACCCCCAGGAACAACCGACATCACTATTCTGGCAGAAAACTAAACCTGCAAGAAAAGGGGGATGGCTGCCTTTCAGAGGGACCTTGACAGGCTGGAGAGATGGGCAGAGAGGAACCTCAGAAAGTTCAACAAGGGAAAGTGCAGGGTCCTGCATATGAGAAGGAATAGCCCCAAGCAGCAGTACAGGTTGTGGGCTGACCTCCTGGAAAGCAGCCCTTCTGAGAAGGACCTGGGAATCCTGGTGGACAACAAGTTAAATCTGAGCCTGCTTAACCAAACAGGGCATCAGCCATGAGGATATGGATCTGGGCTCAGATGGTATTTCAGGTGTTGTGACTAAGCAAGGTAGAAAATCAGACTTGGATCTAGTCAGAGCTTAGTTAATTTCTGGCTTTATCGATATTTAACCAGTCTTGGATGCTACCCAGGAGTGACTTGGCAACCAGTTCAGAGCATGGAGCACAGGTGTGATATGCTCCTGCCAATTTGCCTTGCGCAGAAGATGGGCAGCTGTGCTCTGCGCTAGATGATGCTTCCAAGCAGCCACCAGGGTAGCCCAAGGTAGTGCCTGCATCCTTAGATTAGCCTTGAAATGGCAGAGACAAAGATAACCATGTGAAGGTCCCAGAGAAAAGAGGTGATCTCTTGGGTAGACCAAAATGAAAGAGAGAATTTCCAGGCATTGCTGCTACTGGGGTATTCACGACTGGAGGCTACATCAGTTCACAACGACTTGGAGAGAAAAGGACAGAGGTCTTTTAATAGGTGGAGCAGGCACTGTCTTCCAGTTCTTCAAGACTGTCTCACTCTGTCAAGCAGCATGGCTTCTGCCTTATCTGGATTGACCTTCAGCCAAATGGCATTGATCCACAGCTCTGTGTCCAGCCAGACTTTGGAAGAGGAAGGCAGGGATAACTGGCGCACAGAGCTGGGCACTGTCAGCGGGTGAGTCTATGGCACAGAGGGCTTCACCACCCCTTTTCAGGGAATTCACACACCTTTTGAGGGATATAAATTGCAAGAGCAAGTCTGGTGGGATGGGACAAGCTGGAAAAGGAGGAAGTTCCCTTCTAGCTTCTGACAGAATGGAAAGGTTGAGTCAAGGCCCCTTGAGCTTCACTCCAGATGTCTGCATATGCACTGACACCAAGATATAAACCTCCATGAAACTCAGGTAATTAGTGAAGATATTTTGGTAGCTGACAAAAATAAGGTTTGGAGCTGGTTGAAATTTTCTGTATTTTCCATATTTTTAATCTCCCCAAACTTTCCTGAAATTTTACTTTATTTTCCAGTAGAAATTAAACTTTCAATAAAAAAGAAAAAAATAATATTATTTGGGGTGAGATTTTGTGCATGGATCGTGAGGACCAGCACAGGGAGGAGAGGGTCTATCAGCCCATTGTACACAGCCTGACATTTTCCCATCATTCCCATTTTCCTCAAGTAGTGAAGGTTACTTTCAAATGGAAAGAGAACCATTAAAATAGCCAACATGTTTTAAACGGGCTTTTGTGAAAAACCTTGGAAGAAAATGGAAAACAGATACACATATACTTAAAAAAAGAAAATACATACTCTAAGAGATTGTCAGAATTAGGTAGTGGACTGCTGCAAAAATTGGTGCCTTGGCTACTGTCCATTTTTCCTTTCTCTATCCCAGAAGTAACTCCCACCCTTAAACCTCTCCTGTCCCTTTCTGCAGCACTCAGCCTTGCACTTCCTCCTCTATACAGCAATTGGGTAACAGCTCCTACCTGTCTCCTGCTCTGCCAAATCACTCCTGCCACCATAGAGTCACAGCTCTTAGAGCGGAAATAACAGCAGTGCTGGGCAGAGGGTTGAGATGAAGGCTGGCCACTTGGCAATCTGTCTTGTTCAAGGGTGCTTGCAGAGTTGCAGCTTGATTGGATTTAATTGCCTAAGATCACACACAGTATAATATCACAGGTGTGAATGGAAAAGTATTAAAACACAGAAAGAAACGTAATTCAGCTCCACCACAGATTCAGAGCTGCTAAGAAGACACCTTCTGCATAATAAAAATCTCACTGTTTTTGATGCTATCAACCAAGCAAAGGGGAAAGAATACAGAAGACTGAAGAACGTGTGTGTGTGTGTTTGTGTTTGTGTGTGCAGGGGGAAGAGAAATAATTTAGAAATGCCTGCACTGAATTGAAGTGTTACCCTGCAAGTCACTTTTAAAAGACAAAGAAACTACTTACAAATATAAAGTTCCAGACCTGGGCACATATGGCATAACTGCAGGGTAATAAAGAAATGGCCCATTAAGGAATGAAATGCTTGTTTAGCATCTACCATGCCTGCTTTATCTCAGGACTTATCACAATAATTGCTTGGTAAGGTACTAAAAATATAAGTATGTGTTCCAGTGTAGGCCCAAGAGAATGAAGAAAACAGGTTTCCATTTTAGACACAACGTCGCATCCTTAGCACATAGTCAACAACAATTGTGAGCCAGGAACAGGTTTACGTTTTTGAACATCAAGATTTAAGGGCACAGATCAGAGAGGTACATATTTATATTTTAGGGATTCTCATACCCTATTACCCTGACAGAACTGATTAGGGTGAGAAAATACTGAACAAAATGTTTAGACACATTTAAAATCTGTTTCCCGCTAACCATCCTCCAACACTGCCTTGTTTCCGACAACTTGCAAGATAATCAGCAAATTTTGAAATGTTAGGTGAGATTTGCAAAAGGACTTTTAATAAACCTTATTTTGAACCTGTCAAAGTCAAGAAAACATTGAGAAAATCCTATTCATAGGTCGATGTAACTTGATATAGCTATGGAGAGCAAATGAACATGTTCTGCATGCATAGACACACCCACTTCAGCGTATATGGATTTTGAAGGTATAAAAAATTCTCCCAGCAAGTCCAAAACACTTTCTCTTGCTCTGTGCAAAAGATGGGAAGATACAACCAACCATTTCTACCAAACACCACAAAGAAACTGAGCAGGCATCTGCTCAAGCTTTAAAAAAATCAGTCCCTTAGTTTTATCTTCTCCCCCTTATGACAAAACCCCAGCCCAATGCACTGCTGCAGTGGGTCGCTTCAGAAGCTCTTTGCTCCCCCACAGGCCAGTCCATATGCCTCCAAGAATCTAGACTTGATCACAAATATATTTTTAATGCACTGGTGAAAGCATTTACTTAAAATTATCTCATTTTCCCTCAGGGAATTTTCAATTAAACAAACACATAATAATTATTTCCTTTAATTACTCATCTCTGCTTACCTGGAGCTAGGGCACCTTTGCCCTGTTACACATCTGAGAGCTGTCAGATTGATTCATTAGTATTTCTGTGTTTCTTATTTTCAAAACATACCCATGTACTAGGGGTATTTAGTGAAATGTTGCTGGTGTCAAAGGGATTTTTTTCTCTAGATGTTGACAGCATAGGCTCAGTTCCTATGCAGGGCTTGGGAGCCTTTTCTAAAGCAGGAAACAAAGTGGCTTCAGCAGCTGTGGTGAGTCACCAGGATCTAAAGGTGGTGCTTTGTCTTCAAGGCTTTCCCTCGTTGTACCACGCTTATCGAACATCAATCCCACCATTGTACTGTGTGTCAGCGAGGCTTGTCCTAGTTAGGGGATATGGAAGATGGGGTAAGGTTGATTTTTACAGTTCTACATCCCAAGACAACCCACTAGCTATTCTCACTCACGTCTGTCCTACTTAAGTGTCTCTGCTGAGCCCACCTCTAGCAATGGGATGGGAGATCACATTTCTCTTGCCCCTCCAGCACTAGGGAGGCCTAATTCTGTTCTGAAGCTCTACAGCTAGCTGTCCCCAGGCCTCTGCCAGCCTGTAAAGTTCTGGTTAGTGCATGGGCTCTTATAAATACCTCCATGCCAGAACAGTCTAATGGCAGAGCCTCAGCATAGTCTCATCTCAAAATACCAAAGGTAGAGACAAGCACAGCAAGGGTTAAATGAGAAAAGGAGGAAGAACGGGGTCCTGAACCCACTACCAGAAGAATCTGTCAGTCCAGGACCTTGCAAGCAACAGACTGCCCCAGTCCTGCCCAAACACCACCAAAGTTCTGGTGGTTTTTTCCTTCTTTACATCCCCACAAAGCTTCCCACAGCTCCTGAAACCTGCTGATTTTGCCTTCGAGGGCAGCACACAGACAGTCAGCTGGGATGCAAACAAGAAAGGGCTGGGCAATACCTCTTAAGCCAGCATTAATATGACCAATAAATTATTTTTAATGAAACCATGATTTTCAAACTGGATCTCCCACTCCCAGCTCTACTCACTGTCCCTTCAAGCCTTGCCAGGTCTCATCTGCCTCTTTCCAAGCTCCCACCCAGACCCTATTATGCCCTTGTAAAATTGCATACTGATGCCCTAAGGAGGGTAAATAAAATCGATCTTCCTTACACTGCTGAGCAGCCTCAAGCACTGGAGAATCAGGGAAAGACTGTGACTTCTACCTCCCACAGAATCCCCTCGGGCAGGAAGGAGTCCAGGTTGGGCTGTTTGTTCTTTAAATCTCAGTTCCATGCAGTGCAGCCATGTAAAGAGAGCATTCTTGTACTAAAGGAAACAAAAATATTTTAAATCTCCTAAATATTGTCAGTCCTTCAATTATATCTTAAAATACTCCATATTTGCTTCCTGGGAAATGTAGCCCTAAAACAATTTTTCTGAGGCACCAAACTGATCTGGTGAAGGAATTGTAACATCATCATGGGGCTAAAAGCACCTTCCCATATCCGTGTTGTAGCTGAGCACTTTCTGGAGACATCTTATTAGAATCCAATCCCAACTTACATTTGCAGAAGCATAAATTTATTTTATAACAATCACAAATAACCAAACTTTTAAAAACAATCTCCCACCAAAAAGGGTCAAAATACACCTCTGCAGAAAATTTGGTGGGTTGGGTTTGGGTTTTTTTTGGTCAAGTTATCTGATAGTCTTCTCTTGAAAACAATAGCATCAGCCTTCATTAAAGTGAGGTTTCTGAAACTGTTTTCAAGTGGAAGACATCATGTAAGTCTATGTGAACAGAAAATACTGGCAAAGGAGAGAAAAGATCAGCATCACCTGCAACAACCAGTCTTCTACGAAAAATGAAACATACCATAAACAGAAGATTTTGAAGATTTTACAAATAAACCTTCAGTAAACATGACCAAACTGCTCACATGTGTGAAGTCAGTCATGTACATACACATTTGCAGGATCAGGGCTTACAGAACCAGGACACAGGGGGAGTTAGAAGATAATTATCCAAAGAGACCTCCAATAAATATCTGTGGGCCAAACAGCACCATATGTACTGTATATTGATTTGGTAGTAAAGGGATTACTTGAGTGATAGTGTCTATTCTGTATATTATTCAAATACAACAGATGGGAAATTGGCATGCCATGTAAAATATAAAATTCAATATTCACCCAAGTGGGCTGATAAATTATCATAAACCATTTATGAATATCCTTCAACCATGAAGCCTAATAATAAAATAAAATTTAAAAATGGAACTCTCAGCCCAGCTCGATCAAATGGCAGAGATGGAGGCATACTCTGGAATAAGGGCCCTGTTCTGCTATCCAGACTAGTCCTAGTCTGTGCCTCCTTCTGCAGGTCATCCCATCAGACCCAACAGAAGGTACATTACTATAGATAATAAAAGGATGAGTCCTTGATTCCATCCTGAAGAAGAATATCAGTCATGAGAGAGGTTGGCATGAACTGGGAGGTTTAAAAGAAATAAAGCTCAAGATACGTGGCAGTAGTACCTATTTTATTACGCTGGTTTTCTGAGCAGTGAGTAAAACAGGAAAACCAGAGCTGTTTTGATTGAGTGAGAATGGGAAGAAGATTCAATAGTCCTAAACAAAGACATCAGCATATTGAAAGCACCATGACTACAGGATTCATGCAGAATATTTCACCTAAGGCAGCCAATACAACACAGTATTCTCTGATCACCCCTCAGTCTGCTGAAAAGACTCTAAACAGAGACTTAAAAAAAAATCTCTAGCAGGGGATAGCATTGTCGTTAGCCTTCTTTCCAAGCAGACTGCTGTTTTACATTGGCCATGAGGTGGACAACGGCAGTCACTGAGGTGTTTGGACATGGGGTACGTTGTGAATATCAAAAACAAAAGCCAGATTAGAAGTAAGCCTCCAGTCCCCAGCAACCTACTGAGCTCTTTCATTTTTCTACAGACAAGGGGGATCCCCCCACACACAGAAACCAGTTGTGGCCTACTTTGTATCCCATGAGCATGGATCATACAAAAAATAATAATTAAGGGCAACTAAAATATTTGGAAACCCACATGAGGTTGTTTTCTGATCAAAGACAACTTCTAGCCTGGCCTGAGTGGGGAGCTTTTTTCCTCAACAAAGACAAATTTGGGACTGGTGACACTGATGAGAGAGAAGAAAGGCTTGAGGGTTGCAGTTTCATTTCTGCAGGAATGAACCTCAACAACTTTGGCTGGAAAGCAGGGGGAAACGTAGCCTCTATGTAGAGGGCAGCGTTCAGTTTGGTCTGGTAATAAGCAACTTGTGTCTCACAGACAACAGGTCTTAAGTGGGCAGCCAAACTGATGCATGAAAATTAGGAATATCCTCTGTCTTCCTTCTGTTAGTTTAGATGCCTGATAGACCCTTTTGTCTAGACTGAGTTATTGCAGGTTCCTGATAAACCTATCTGTAAGCTGTTAAGAGTATTGACAGGAAGTTAGCCAACATGGTACCATCTGGACCAGGTCTAGCCAGTCTCCATGACCATGGCTAGTAATAACCGTGCTTGTCATTTGCAGGGTTATTAATCAGAAAAGGAAAAATTATCTCCTTACACACATATTTCTATCAGTGAATCTTTCTATAAATAATAATAAAACTGCAGATCCCTAAGGATCTCATTCTCCAGAAGATATGTCCTTTGGAAATCTTGTGTGTTTGTTCTGCAGCATGTATAGTCATATCAAAAACAGGTATCAGACAAAAAAATGCTTGTTGTGAGTAGCTCAGCTCAAAAACAAATAAATAAATAAATAAAGGTTTGCTTTCACTCCTAGACAAGATATTCAGATTGCAACAGAAGTAATTCAGAAGGAATTTATAGTTAGGGGATTAATCCTCAAACAAAGCACAAAAATAAATCACCTGATTTTTAGTATTTATTAGCATCCATCAGCCTCATTCAGTTTTCTCCTTGAAAGAGAGGCTACTTATTAGAGCACCACAACATGCATTTGTCTCTTGGTCTTTGGGAAAAACCCCGCTCGTTTCTGCTCTGCAGAGATAATTCAGTGTTGTGCATCTTTGCACTTAACTCCACTCTATTGGTAAATGGCACATCTAGAAAGAGTCCCACTTACATGAATCTGATTCCTCTGCTAAACTCACTGCATCCCTAGGGTATAAATGTCTCTGTTATTAAATTCCAAGAATTTAGGGGATGACTAGACTGGGAGGCTAGAATTGCCTCCCTGGTTTTATCACTGGCCTGCTCTGTGAGCTGGGACACTTCAACTGTCAGGCTTTCTAATTAATTCCCTATAGTTTGTCTGTCTTGCTTTTAGAGACCTCATGGTCCTTGAGGATCTCTATGTCCCAGGCTCCACTGAGGCCAAAAGTCCCTGTTCATAAGAAAAACAGTAACAGCACATCTCATTACCAGTATGTGTGCTAGCTCCTTCAGGGGACAGATGGAAAAGGAAGGGATGGTGCACAAGCACTATGGTTGTGCACAAGGAAACAGGTGAAAAGACATCCAGAGTCATCTCCTGAATCCAGCCCTCGTGATAATGGTGCTGGGCAGAGCTGTGATACAGAGCATTTCATTTGAATTTGAATACTTTACAAATATCAACCAGACTTCACAGTAACTTCTCAGGATGGTCAGTCTTGGGGAGGAAATATGATTCATGTCTACAAAATATTTTCTCTAGCAATGATTTAAAGCAATTCTTTGGGATTTCATCCTTTTCAAGCCTTTGACATCTCTTGCCTCCTTCCACTTTTCTTCTTTGCCTAGCACATGAGAATCATCAGATTATCAACACAGAACACCTCAGGAGACCCTCTTAAACTCATGGTAAATGACTGTCCTGACTTTCAAGACCCTGCAGCTGTCCCTGTTGATCCTGCTTAGTCTAAGGCAGAGATCCATGAAGCTCCTCTGCTCCCCTTTTTATACACTGACTTGAACTTTAAGACCACTGGGCCATAGGCTAAAGATATGTCTTTGTTCTTGGCAAGGGGTGTACGGTGTGTGGACCAGAGTAGCTGCTGGCACACTGCTGGTCTCAGTTTCACATCCTGTGCCCGTGTGAATGGGAACCTGGCCCGTTCTCCATCCTTTTGAGACACTGCCATCTCAAACCCATACTTTGGCTACTGGTTCTCCTCTCATTTTTGTTTTTTTTTACAAATAAGGGTTTCAGGCTGTGATCTTCCACAATCTTAGTTGCCATGCAAAATGGGTCCTTTTCCTCCTCCCAAGAACAGTAACTTCTACCTGTAGCATTCAATTTCCATCCAGATGTCTGATCACATAAATGTAGGCTTTTCTTACATCCATATTACTCTAACAATTGCTTTACAAGTGACAACCAACATCACTTTTGTAGTTGTGTAGGTTTTTGCACCCCAAAGCAGCAGTGCACTAATGTGCCATTACGATAATTAAGAAATACAGGATGATTCAGTAGTAAAGAGGGAAAAAATACAGAAAGAAAGAGAAGCCCCCTGCAACATAATTGGTCACTGCTATGAATCTTTACTCAGGGGACAGATAGTACAACCAGAGGTAATAGCTTACACACGTATTCTTGAGCTGTGCAATAGATGGAAAAGTGTCCCAGATGGATTGGGCAGGGGCTTAGTTCCGGGATTATGATGAGACAGTGGGTAATTATTGAGTGGCATTGCCTCAGCGCTGATTATATCTGCAAGCTTGTTCCTTTCCTTCAGAGGAAAGCATTGATAAAGATAAACCATGCTGCTCTATGTCCTTCATGTAGCACAAAACAACACATTTCAATCTAACAGGATCAGGTCTTCACTTTGATCACAATCTGTTACCTAGATGTCTTTGCAAATTAATCAGCCCTGCTTGTTTAGCTCCAGTCAGTTTGTACTGCTAAATTAATAAATGTACTAGGAGCAACAGAATACATAATTAAATTCTACAGTTTAATCTCCACATAATAATTTTGACCTTAGTCTGGGGCCTCTGTTATAGCCAGCAACACATTGAATAGACACGGACCTTGCAATGCAGCTTACACTAACAATCTACCTTGAATGATTACTCAGGGGCACCATAATCAAGAGCTACTAAGATCAGAGAAAGCAGGATGCACAATTAGGAAAACAAAATTGTTGCCACGGCTTCTGGCTATATCAAATAAAAGGGAGCTAATGCAGCGTAGCCATACATCTACCTCAAAAAACCCAGCAAGTTACTCTGCCTTGGTTCAGTTAAACAGGAACAGTCATTGTGTATTTCCAGTATCTGCATCAAATGCAACTCAGAAGAGCAGAGGGCAGCTAGTGTTCTTCCCAGGAACATATGCAGACTTTTGAGGGAAGAACAGGCCATGCCATGAAAGGGTTTTCTGGGCTGGCTTTGTTGAAGGCAACACCACTGAATTATTTTATGTTCAATAATAGTGGACAGCTTTCTCCCATATTACATGCAACTAACATTCAACTCTGTTGTCTTCTCACTACTAGATAAATGCCTTCCCCTGTGGAAATTCAGTGTCTCGTGTCAGGAGCTGTCAAGGGCTTTGTTCCATGAATTTACACATCAACATCAGCTGCAGATCACCCAAGAAAAGATCAAAGATGTCTAGTGTTGCTGTCATGGGAAGAGAGAGGTAACTGTTAATGCACTGCTCACAGAACTCGATGAGGAAGCGGTAGGGGAACCACAGGGAGTTTTACCTTTAACTTGCATCTGCAAAAGGACTCACAGAAGAACCCTCAAAAAAGGGAGCCAGGGGCTAAATGTCAGTGTTTCATGCTCTGCACCTCCACTGCACATTCATGGACATCCGTACTCACTGACTGAGCAGATAAGAAGAAGACAAAAAGGCAGAGTCTCCTCTAGAACACCAGGTACCTTTGCCTTCCCTATAGACATGGCAGTTCATGGGTACATGTGTACAACCAGCACATCTAGACAGATATCTTGGATACTTGGTTCATCTGTGAACTCGAGATTTTCTATGAGGTTTCTGACTTCCCCAGAAGTCTCTGTCTTGTTAATGTACTAGGAGGTACAGACCTACAGAGATAATTTGGAACAGAAGACCTACTTGGTTGTACAAATGCTGGTTTAGATCTTAGCTGTGTTATGCTTTGCTGTGAGCACTGTTTGCTTGTAGGTGAGCTGGTTTAACTCCGGGCTCTTCAGGGCAGAAATGGTACCTACCTGCCTTTGCCAAGTCTCTGCCATATACCTCCCTGAACTTCAGCTAAGGGCTCTCAACACTGTTTTAGTAAAACAACAATAATATATGTACAATGAGGCTACTGCTTAATCTTCTACCCAGACATTTTGTTCCAGAACACATGAAACATCTTGATGGTCACTAAACAGGAGAGAGAGCAAGTAAAGCAGACTTTCAGAGGTTACTAGTGATTTCAGTACTTAGCTTGACACTCCTCCCAGAACACTTGGTGAGAACTAGCAGCTTGTTGTAGGCAGAGTCTCTGAAGCTGTTTCTACATAGGAATGTACAATGGCAACATATATGAAGTTGCTGAGTGTCCTGATAACCCTGATCTCGATTCTTATTTTATGGACATCACAGAAATCTAGATTTTCCTATATCCACACTCCAAAACCTAGCTGATTATTTCCAAAGATATTAACCATAATGAATGCCTTCTTTCCACTTGCATCTTTCTGAGGTTTCTTGGCTAAATAATCAAATGAGTCCCAGACAATGTCTCGATGTGTTGATGGGATCAGGTCAGACATTGTTTTGTTGACTTTGTTTTGTGCAGTAAGGCTGCAACATGCAGCATATTTACGAGAAGATACACACACAGTATTAGTGAGACACACTGGATTAAGGTCCTAGATGGAACCCCAGTCCTCATGCTTTCCTCTACCCTTGTTTGCCTTGAGGAGAGAGCTCAGGGTCCCCAAGGCAAAGAGGAGATGTTGGCTGCCATACATTCAATATAGTAGGCTCCAATATAAAAAGGCCATGGTGAAGAATCAGAGAATGCTGTAGCCTGGTTCAAAACCAGTGTAATTCATCTGGACCAATTGGTTTTGACTGACTGTTTTGGAGGTAGTGGACTGAAAAAAACAATGATGTCACGCTACTGCAGTTGAGCCAGATCCTCAATCAGTATATAATGGATCACTACAACCTGCTCCTGTTGTACAGAGCCCTGTTGTAAATACTAAACTAAAATATTTGCTCTAAAAATCAACACATTTTAAGAAACAAAAAGCAGAACAGTGAAAGTATCTGTCAGTAATTGTATTGATGCATTTCCTTTAAAATACTTAGATTAAAAACCAGCTGCCTTAATGCTTTGTGATTGGAGATAGTATCAGAAAATTAGAAAACAGGTTGGCAGCCAACATTTAGTAGACCACACGAGCAATAAAACATACTGAGCAAGCTTGGACTCTGTCTAAGACCTTGACTGTGGTAGCTGGCACTAGAATCCTCTAAAGAACTGAAGGTAAATTGTAATATCATTTACATATCTGTAAACAAATTCAGTGTGGTTGGTCCAAGTCAGAAAAATACTCGGAGAATTAAAAATAATTTCATGTTGGTGGTCAAACTCTCAAATTATACACAATAATGGCATGGGACAGCACAGAACTACAGTGAGCAAGCATACTCCCCTTAGACTTGCAAGTTGTCTCACTTTGCTAGCAAGGTGTAAAGTCTCTGTGCTCTCACAGTAAAATGCCTGTGGCCAGAGTCCATGAATTACAGGAACATATTTTGATTCACAATTTATGGTGTAAGCTTGTTTACCATTTACTTCATTGTCCTTCTCCAGGACTTACCAAGGTTTAGATGTAACTCACTGCAGAATGGGAGTACATGAGTGAACTGGAAACTTGTTGAGTCAGATCAAGTTGTTCCTAGAAGGAGAATTTCCCAGCCCATAACAATGTCATGATCTGATGGGAACAAGGAGAGATGCAGCAGCAATTGTAGGAGGTAGACTCTTAAAATCACAGAATCACAGAATCACAGGATGTCTGGGATTGGAAGGGACCTCGAAAGATCATCCAGTCCAATCCCCCTGCCGGAGCAGTAACACCTAGATGAGTTCACCCAGGAAGGCGTCCAGGCGGGTCTTGAATGTCTCCAGAGAAGGAGACTCCACAACCTCCCTGGGCAGCCTGTTCCAGTGCTCTGTCACCCTCACTGTAAAGAAGTTCTTTCTCAAATTTAAGCGGAACCTCCTGTGTTCCAGCTTACACCCATTACCCCTTGTCCTATCATCGGTCGTTACTGTGAAGAGCCTGGCCCCATCCCCCCGACTCTCACCCTTCAAATATTTATAAACATTAATGAGGTCCCCCCTCAGTCTCCTCTTCTCCAAGCTAAAGAGGCCCAGCTCCCTCAGCCTTTCCTCATCAGGGAGATGTTCCACTCCCTTAATCATTTTGGTGGCTCTTCGCTGGACTCTCTCAAGCAGCTCCCTGTCCTTCTTGAACTGTGGGGCCCAGAACTGGACACAATATTCCAGATGTGGCCTCACCAGGGAATGAATGAATCATCTACAAAAAATGAATCATCTACAAAAGCAAAGGCATCACAATGCATGAGAGATGGCAACAAAACCTGCTGAAAGGTAACTGAAACCCAGAGTAAATCACTATCACTAGGCACTTACTGCAAAGCTTGACCCTGGCTGCCTGGGACAGAGGGACCAATCCTCCAGCCATGCAGTTCTTGAGAAGTGTTTTGGATGGACGGATGAAGAACAGATGGATGGAGTGAGTTGCAACACAGCAGAGTGGGCCCCATGAGCAAACACAGATGTTCATGTTGGAGATGTCTCTCAGCCATTCATCTGCAGCTCCTGTTAATAAATAGATTGAGATGGGCACTTTTAGTATCTGATTCTTCTAATGTCTTAGTCACCTAAGCTTAGATGATTCACATGTTTCTGGGCTGAGAAGTCAAATGGCCCTGTGTCTAGATCCTGTTTTGTTTGCCTATCAACAACACATTCTTCCTTGTGGCAGTTCTCACAGACCACTGTCCCCAGGTACCTCATGCTGGGTAGATAATGGAGAAAGACTCCATGACTGGAGAACCAAACTAGTCCTCTGCAGAGAGAACTATTCACAGCCAGGTTCTGTGGTGGCTCATGCATTCACCCTTCTCACGCAGACTACCACACATCTCAGACTTCCTCCTTGCACTCAGTATTTCCCCTACATCCCTGAAGGATGGATATTGGTGTGATAAATGAAAAATAAAGTGGTATCATACCAAATTATCATGTTTTACAGTCTTTCATACTACTGAGAAGTGTACAGCATCTTACCATATCCAAGACTTAGGTCTTTTGGCAAATGTTTGTATCATAATCACAGAATCAGAGAATCACAGGCTGGTTTGGGTTGGAAAGGACCTTAAAGCTCATCCAGTTCCAACCACCCTGCCAGCAGCAGGGACACCTTCCACTAGACCAGGTTGCTCAAAGCCTCATCCAACCTGGCCTTCAACACTTCCAGGGAGGAGCAGCCACAGCTTCTCTGGCCAACTTGGGCCAGTGCCTCACCACCCTCACACCAAAAAAATTCTTTCTAATATCTAATCTAAACCTCCCCTCTTCCAGTTTAAAGCCATTTCCCCTTATCCTGTCATTAACTGCCCTTATAAAAAGTCCCTCCCCAGCCTTCCTGGAGCCCCTTCAGGTACTGGGAGGCCACTGGAAGGTCTCCCCAGAGCCTTCCCTTCTCCAGGCTGAACAGCCCCAACTTTCTCAGCCTGTCCTCACAGCAGAGCTGCTCCAGCCCTCGCATCATCCTCATGGCCTCATCTGGACTCATTCTAACTGGTCCATGTCTTTCTTGTGTTGGTGCCCCACCACTGCAGGTGGGGTCTCAGGAGAGTGGAGCAGAGGGGCAGAATCCCCTCCCTGGCCCTGCTGCCCACGCTGCTCTGGGTGCAGCCCAGGACACGGTTATTGGCCTCTGGGCTGTGAGCGCACGGTGCCAGCTCATGTTGAGCTTCTCGTCTTCCACCACTCCCAAGTCCTTCTCTTCAGAGCTGGTCTCAAGCCACTCATCACCCAGCCTGTATTTGTGCTGAGGATTGCCCCGACCCAGATGCAAGACCTTGCACTTGGCCTTGCTGAACTTCATGAGGTTAGCATAGGCTCACCTCTCAAGGTCCCTCTGAATGGCATCCCAGCAACATTATACATTATGGAAGAGCAACTAGACATGCTTTGTTTTAAACATTTATAAAAACAGTATTCTTATAACTAATTTATTAATAATTTATTAATATTGTATTAGTTGTTTATATTAGCTATTATTATTACTAATCAGTAGTAAGACACTATCAATTTAAATTTTCATATTTATTTTAAAAAGCGAGAAGAGATGCAAAAATAGCATCAGGAAGAAAATTTACCATTCTTAAAAAATAAATGGACAGACTTTTTATACTGAAAGGACAATTCAGGCAATCAGCCTTGTTCACCATTTATATCAATTATAAATTTAAAGATCGACTGGAACATGGAAATCTCTGGAAGCCAGGGGTATTAAAAATATTATGCAGAATTGTCATGCACTGCTCTTAAAAAATAAACTCCAAACCTGTGAGTAATGTTGGAGCAGATAAGCATTTGCAGTCAGGTTGTTGATCCAAAGAGAGTAATTAAAGAAGGTGAGGTCTAAACTTGTCAAAGTCATTTTGCCCTACTTTCCTATTTATAGGTTTCAAAATGGAAAAAGCCTTCAAAAGGATTTGCATCCTAGCTTCCCTCTGTAAAATCCTTCTGCAAGAGATTTGAGAATTAGCTGCTGTGCCTGCAGTATATTAAAATCTTTGACAGCCATCCACTTGGGGAATCCCTGGGAAAAAAAAAAAGGAACAACAAAAAAATAAGCACCTCACTTTGCTTCAAAAGGTTCACAGTATCACTTAAAAGTGGAGAGTAAATCACTGCTCTTCATAATTGTTCCTTAGGCTTACCCATTCTGTGGGGTCCTTCTGTGGGAAGAGATGTGTGGCCAGGCTGGCAGTGCAGCACGTGGTCCTTCTGCACCTTGTCCTGCTCCTCACCTGCTGCCAGCTGTGGTTTCCCTTCATCCACAGACTGCCTGGAGAGGAGAGGAGAGGAGAGGAGAGGAGAGGAGAGGAGAGGAGAGGAGAGGAGAGGAGAGGAGAGGAGAGGAGAGGAGAGGAGAGGAGAGGAGAGGAGAGGAGAGGAGAGGAGAGGAGAGGAGAGGAGAGGAGAGGAGAGGAGAGGAGAGGAGAGGAGAGGAGAGGAGAGGAGAGGAGAGGAGAGGAGAGGAGAGGAGAGGAGAGGAGAGGAGAGGAGAGGAGAGGAGAGGAGAGGAGAGGAGAGGAGAGGAGAGGAGAGGAGAGGAGAGGAGCATTTTTTTTCTCTCTCAGCATGGTTTGGTAGGATGAGGAATAAGTTAGTTGTCTTTTCACCTTCAGCACTGCAGCCAACAAATCTGAGCAGGCACTGGAGAAGTGCTGTGTGAAAGGTAAAGAGGAGCAGCTCTAAACATGTCTCGTAGAAACTTGCTGAAAAAAGACAAGTGAAGAGAAATAGATGGGGTTTGCTACTATTACAGAAAAAAAGTTGTTTGGGTGAAATTTTCTCTACTTTTTCCTGCACCAGTAATTTTAAACCTTCTTTAAACTCAATAGAAATATGTTGATAGAAATGTTTTACATGAGAAAGAAAACAAGTTTTTAACCTTGAATGCTGAAAAACCCAACATTTTTATTATTCAATATTTTTAACAAAACCCAGAAAAATCCATCTTGAAAAAATTTAAAACTGCAATCCTGATGGGGGAAAAAAATAATAAAAAAATACAACTTCAGTGCAAATTGTTAAACTGCTACATTGTCAGCTGCAAAGAATTCCTTTGTATGGACAGTTTAAACATCAAGTTTTCCACTTACCACAAAAATAAGAAGTTTTCTTTGAGCAGTTCTCCAGTAGACCTGACCTGTGCTTTTAAAAATTGACAACTGAGCCCTACTTTGCCCTGTGACAGTGCAGTTAAATGCGACCTCTGCCTCGAAGTATATTCTTATGTCCCAAATGAAGAAGCATTCAGTGAGTAGACAGGGATGTGCTGTCAGGGACATGACATTATCTGACAATATAACTTCTCACTTCCATTTATCTGACCTTGCTTGTGCTAGGCCATGAAAAGGCAGGGTGTTATCTAGCTCCAATATCATAGCTGTGTAAGCAGATAAGATAAAAAGGACAGCTAATGTGCTGAAAATTAAAATATTTTGGGCAAGCCAAGAAAACTGCTGACTCACTTTCCAAACTGTTGTGTTTATTTGGAAAATAAGTCAGTGAACAGTTTTGTTTCTCACTTACTCACTCACTCAAACTTCCAAGCCATCATTAAGTAGTTTAAATGTTTCTCATCATAAAGATTAAAGGTGAGCTGACATGGACATATATCATAAAGGAAATTGCATCTACTACCTTGGCACTTTACAGTCCTGTGGGATGATTAATGCACGAGGAAATGTGGTTTTTATGCCTACAATGATCTTGCTGAAGGAAACAAAGTGAAAAGTGTCATTTAGATAATGAAATATGAGAACTATCAGAAAGAGACTTCAGAAACAATCAAAACTTGCCCAGGGGCAAGAAGATAGGTTGGATGCCTCCTTTCTGTTGCACTGTTTCTGATTTTGTGGACTAGATTTTTAGCTGTGTAACACCATGCAAGTCCACCCACAGTGAAGAATAAGCTGGTTTGTAACAGCTGAACATTCAGTCCACCAGCTTTATGGCATTTTAAACCCCTTCTTTTAATTCTCCCATTTTTCCACTGCTATCACCTTTCCAAGAGAGCATCCATCCCACAAAGCCTTATCTACAAAGGGCTCTGCAGAAGATATGACCCTGCAGCTACTTGAATGTCCTGGGAGGAAAGGCTGTCTTACTTGCTTGCTACTGTCAAACTGGGTTTGTTATTTTTTTTTCTTCCTTAAATCATAGTCTGAATTATGTGAGAGTGAAAATCAATGTTTTAGAAAAGGAAATCCCACTCTTCACTATGTATTGATGTCTCTAATAAGAGATATAGCCTCAGACCCAGCCTCTCCATCTTCAGTTTGAAAAGAGTCTTCCAATGACATCCTTATTTGCTGCTTCTGCACTGCTCCCACCACCTCCTCCCCTGGTCTGCAGAGATGCAGAGTCACTGACTTCACAAGCACATCACATCCCTGAAATCTGCCCATTAAACACAATACTTTTTACCCCAAATATCACAGGTATCCTGATTCAGGAGGCAAAGGCTCTGCAAGACGATCTAGTGACATATCAGTGGTAATTGTTCTGACAAGGACCCTCTGAGCAGTGTCATTGGAGGTGACAGCCACCGGCAGTCTCCAGCTTAGCACCAAGGTCACTGGGGAAAGGCAGTTTCCACTAATGCGGTCAGGCAGTGGCCGTGCACAGTGCAATTTTAGACAAATCTTTCCATCCACGAGCAGTTCCTGAGTGACCACCATCCTAGGGGACAAGAAATGTCAAGAAGAATGACAGATTAATTGCAACAATTAAAAATGCCTATATTTTTCCTCTTCAAATGAAAAAAAAAAAAAGAAAAAAGAAAAGAAAAATAGAAAGGGTTTGTTTCATTCCTAAGAAGTACCTCTGCTAAGGATCTGGCAAATCCATAGGCCTGGAGGATCTCTGTCAGAGCAAGTGAGGCTAGGATGGAGACCTCCCTCCACTTCTATGGTTTGCCCCTGTCCCTCAGGAGCAAGGTTTGTCACTCCTGATCCTCCCAAGTGAATAGCTGGATAAAATGTCCCATTCTCTGCTCAGGTAACTGAGCACAATCCCATTGCAGGAGGCAGAGTTTTTTACTTCTCTGCACACCCAGGAGCCTGGTGTCTACCTCCTACTGCAAGGGCTGTATGGGTGCCAATGTCAGAGACACATTGGTTTGGAAAGAGGATACTCTGCAAACTGATATGCAAATAAAAGCCATCAGCAAGGAGATGCGGCAGACACGCGTCCTGTTGGGGCTCACACACATTGTGCTCTCAGTAAGTTCAGCATTTTACTGGCCCAGCCTTCCCTGGAGGTACCACTTGCCCAACAGGTGATGTTTGACTCAGTGGTCATGAGGTGACAATGTGTTAGAAATAGGAAATTCATATCATTTGTATTCCTTTTCCTCTGCTATTCTCAGGGTTGAAAGGGCCACCATTTTAAATTTAATTTACAGGGTATACCATCTATCTGTTGGAAACACGAGGAAGCAGACCTTGTCCTAGTATTTATCAGACACATGCCGCCCATCTGCTTGAGCTGGGTCGAGGAGGATTTGCTGTTAATCCTTCAGACCCATCTGCAGGGGGTTCAAAATGCTGACCAGAAAGCTAGACAAGATGAGGTTTATTTAATTAAAAAAACTGCTCTGGAGGTTACTGGAAATCACTCTGAAGAAGAAATAGCTTTTGATCATGTCACTTCTAGGGAAGGCGGGAGGGGAAAGGGGGATGGGGGGGGGCAGGCAGAGTTTTGCATCAAAATAAGATTGTGTCTATAAGTAAATAAATAAAATGATAGAGTTCACCAAATAAACCTGTTCCCATGAGGGAACATTTCTATCTACCTGTTACATGAAATACAGAAAAAAACCAACCTAAGCCCCCACTCCAGCTTGGATGTTTCACCAGGACATTGCAGGGCTCGGCCTCTAATCTGGGCCAAGTATGAAAGGCAGAAATTGGGTTACTCGCGCGCGCGCACACACACACACACACACTAATCTGCAGATTTGTTTGCACGGATCTGAAAAGGACGCAGACACAACCTAGAAAACAACTCCAAAACTGCAGCAGGTTAGCATTGTAAAACCTGGCATCTCTGTTTGCCTGCTCTTTGGAAGAAACACAAGTTTCTGGGGAAGAAGGCTAACCTGAGCTAAATTACTTTAACATTTAGTTGCAGCTTTTCATAATCAGGGCTACCACCATTCAAGATCCATTTAGGTGGAAGTGAGAAACAATAAAATCCCATTTACATTTGCTCTGCTGAAAATGGACATCTGTTAGTAACAATATTATTTCTAATGAAATATTATGTACACAACTGGTTTAATGCAGCACTGGCATTTGGGAGAAATGGATTTTCGTGGGAATAATCCTTGTTCTTCCAGTTCCTGATTGTTATTTTATGGCAATATAATGCATGACAGTTTTCAAAGTAACTTCTACAGACAACTTGCCCCTACCTCTCCCAGGGCTCTTTGAAATGTTCCACCTGTTCCTAATCAGATTCCTGTACTGGGGAGTTACACAGTAATTTTATTTTTCTTTCCTTTTCTTTTTTTTTTTCTTTTGTTTGGTTTTGTTTTGTTTTGTGTTTAAAGCACAAACATCCTTAGAAAAAGCAAATACAGAGGCAGAACTGAGCACCAGGGAGAACAACAGGCAGCAAATGGCAAGAAACTGTGAAACACAGGGTCTGGCATTGCTGGTCTCATACCCAGCACACCGGTGAAATACAGCTCCATCTAGGGACAAGGTACATCATCCTGGAGAAAAGATGGATTTTTGGAAACCATGACCAGGCACAATGGGGAGATGATCTTCTCCTGCAGAGAGGCAAGTAAAGATTCATGCTGCTTGGGATCAGACAGCAAGCCTTCTGCTTTGTGGCTGAAGATAACCTCTGAGCAAAGTAACTTTATCTACAGCAAATTATTCCTGAGCTTCCCGTTGCAGGATTTGCTTCACCTTAGTCTGAAGCAAGTGGTGCTGGCTACTATCAATCAGATAGAGGGCTAGAGATATGTCTGCTTTGATTTAATAGAGAAGTTCCCATCGAAAATGCTGGGGCAAAGCAAGAAAATCTCTTCCAAAGGCTGTGTAGAGAGAAAGTCACTGAACTTCTTCTATGATGACCAAGTTAACCAACTATGCAGAGATCTGACCACATAGATGTAAGTTCTCTGATGTTTAGCACACCACTAAAATAGATGTTCTCTCTTCTGGATGTACAACTTGAACTTATCTGTGAGTCTTTTGTTGCCCCCCTTCCAATCCACATCTTTTTACTTTTTACAGAGTAAACTGGGCATTTCCCGTAGTTGTTTTGTCTCAGTCATGTAAATGTGACATTAACCCTTCCTAACTGTCCATCCCTGTGCTCACAGCTCGAGACTGTGTGAGGGATCTGACACTCAGCCCTGCCTGGCCTTGCTGCATGGACTGAAGACTTCATTGCTGCCTTAATTAATCTTAACATTTTTCCTGGCAGTTACTTCATCCATTGCAGCATTGACAGAAAGAAATATGCACCCCTACTTGCCAGGGCAAAGCTAAGCAAGATTTGGGTTTCAGGTACTGCTGAATTTATATTTCTAAGATGCTGGACTCAGAGCCAAAGCCACTCAGGGTGACAGCATGTTTCCTTCTGCCCTCTTTTCTTGAGGTCTCTTCCAACCTGGTATTCTGGGATTCTGTGATGATTCTATGATCTCCATCAGAGGGAGCGTGTGTACAAGCATCTCAAGCAGCAGCAGAGTCCACCAGATCTCCTTTAATGGGTTTCAAATCTCTGTGAAGCCTGAACATCATAAAGCAAAACATCTATATCAGACAGTTCACAGGACTTAAAGGGAATTCTTAACAAAAGTATTTAAAAGGTAGTAAAGCCCAATTTCCCAGTGCAGATGCTTAAATCGAACACAGATCCTGTATTTACACATGCAGAGTGGAATTTGCACATGCAATTAAGTTGACTGACATTTTCTCACTGTGTAGATACTTTCATTAGCAAACATTTGTGCAAGCAATCAAGTGAGCTATATTTTTAAATGCTCGCCCTGGCATGCAGAAAGAAACATCCCAGCCAGGCAAGGAAACAGCAAGGATGCAACTTAGATGAATTCATCTGAGCACTTGTCAACAAATCTAATGAACAGGAAACCAGAGAAGCAAATGACAAAAGCCATTGGTTCTGGGAAAAGTGCCTAAGAGATGGTGTTAAAAGTGTCTCAGGAACAAGCAAAGATCACCTGGTATGTCATTTTTGTCATAATTAGTTGGCACAGAAAACAGTGAAGTCAAAATCACAGTGGTGCACCACAGCCCTCCTGTTAACAAAGCGAGGCTATCGATCCCATCACTCATTTATTTAGGAGATAGAATTTTAAACAGGAATAAGAACGTAGTTACCATCAAATCAGTTGTCAGCTGGATGTCACCCTAGGCAATTAGCATGCTCCTAATGTGCTACAAATTTTAAGCCCAAATTACGTCCTCAGATGCTTGCGATCAGCTCACACTGACTTTGCAGAACACACAGTTCAGAACACAGAAACGATGGAAGATCTGCAGGTTGATATTGCAGAAGCTTTAGACAAACCAGCCTTGGCTGGGAGAAAAGGAATGGGAGAGGAGATCTACCATGGATGCTGCTAACAGAGCAGAAAGTGTGAAAAACCCTTCCTGCCAGACTGAGCAAGCAAGCCTGCAAATGTGCTGTCTTCTGCCCAAAGCAGCACTGGAAATGGACTGTAAATATATTTGTAAGCAGTACAGGTAGTGAGCTATTAATATTTCTGGGGCTGATCCTTGGCAGGTATAAGTCATCCAAATGCCACTGATTTCTTTGGTTCATACCAGCTGTGGCTCTATCTCTGTGTTATTATGAAAGACAATAAATCTCTTCTTTGGGCCAAATTTAGTCCTACCTGTGTCACTGTGACTGGATTAGCTCCACTGAAACTGACAGGGGAAAGTCTGAGCTCACATGTGGGAAACGAGATCAGAACCTGGCTGTAGCATTTGTCAAAGTAGCAAGGAAACACCTTCACACACACACACACAATGTAAACATATTTGATGCATGTGGGATTTATTGCACATTTTCCCTTAGAAAAAAGAGGAAACAATCCACTTTCCTTTCAGAAAATGAGATTTCACACAAACCAACATTTTCCACACAGGGAAAAAATGTTTCCCAAAACTGTTCCAGTCAGAAAACTGATGGGTTTTGTTTTGTTCTGCATCTGCCTGAGCCAGCACACTGCAAGCTGGAAGACTCATGATTCCCCCAAGTAACTCACCTGCTGGAAGAAATAAGAGCACATTATGGCAGATGTGGTTTAGCCCGTGGTGGGCTTTCCTGGGATCACAGGAAACACAAAGCTACAGCTCCTGTAAGCAAGAGGCTGTTGAGGCAGAAGCAAATGATGACCTGATTCAAGCAAAAATATTTCATTTTAGCTCAAAATGTCAACATGAAACACTCTGACATTTGCAAATAAACTCTTTTTAAGAACTATGTGTTTCAATTTGAGATTAAAACAAATATGAAAATCCCAGAATTTCCCATGGGGCTGAAATTCCTTTTTTCAATGAACAGTAGAAGGTATCTCTATTGAGAGGTCACTTCACTGTTACAAAGTCATTGTTTTCTACAGCTATGTCCAAACTCAGATAAAAGACAGTCAGGAACCAAACACCTATCTCAAAGCTAGGTGGCTGACTGGCTTCCATAGTGCAGATGGAGGTCCCACAACTTCCTGATGTCCTGTTCCAGTATATCCTCATGTGGAGAATTTTTTCTTAATACCTAACTGGAATTTTTAGTGCTGCAATTTGTGGCTGTTGCTTCTTGTCCTTTTGCAGTGTTTCTCCAAGAACAGTCTGGCTCCATCTCTTCTATGACCATTAATTCATTGAAGCCAGTTTGTAGATCCCCTCTCAGCTTTCCCTTCCTCTGGCTGAACAAACCCAGGACTCTCAGTCTCTCTGTGCCCATCTTGCACTGCAGGCTCCTGATCACCTTGGTGGCCTCTGCTCTTGGTCTTGTATTGTGGAACCCCAAACTGTACACAACTCTGAATATTTAACCAAGGAGTGGCACAGATGACAAAGGGTCTGAGGTTTGAACTAGCTCCTTGCACTTCCTTTCCTTAGCAGCACAGTCTGCCTGAGAGTTTCAATGGCATTTCCTAGCTCACAGCAGAGTGACAATGCTCCTGGCTACTGTAAACCAACTCAACTCTGTGGGCTTCAAAACAGAGCCAGGCTGATTTATACCTGGTCTGGATGATTCTGGCTGATTCCTGGATAACTCCAGTATCATTTGCATTTAAACAGATGAAGCTATGATTGCAAATCACCTTCCTGCCTAGTCCAAATAGCTAAATATCCAATAAGAGAACAAATGTTCCTGGGGAGAACAACTCAGTGATGGAATTCACAAATGGACAACAGCATGTGGAGCCTTAGATTTTGTGTGTTGGGTGGTAGGGTGGTGTGGCAGATCCCACCATATGAACAGACAGAAATGGGAAAGTAAACATTGAAGAAGAGCAATATGTAATTCTTTGCACCAAAGCACACAGTAGTCATGCTACAAAGCTGACTGCAAGGAAAAGGCTAAATGTATTTTCAAGCAGCTTTTCATTATCTTTTAATGCAAAATAAGAGCTGGAAACAAAAGAGGGAAGTCAGCTCTCTGCACACCTCCAGTCAGTGCCCTGTGGAGAAACAGTGAGATCAGGAAAAGCCTCAAAGCACAAGCCACCAGGACGTGTCCCACCATCCCATGTGAATAACCACTGCTATATGTAACTGCCTCCTTTTGAGACCCTGATCACGAGTCTGGGCACCAACTGCTTTTCTCCATCACACAAACCATCCCTCACAAAACAGTTACTGCATGGGGTTACCTGCTCTTTTGCTTGCCATTAACATTGTGATTCCATGGGATGCTCCTGCTTTCTTGCCAGAGGGTGAGCTCCCCAGTATCTTTGGTGTTGCCCTGTTTCCTGTGCCTTGTTAACAGGGGGTTACATCTGGCCAGGGGAGCGCTTTGTTCCCCAGATACCTGTGGAAAGGCTTTCCCCAGCCTAGCTTTGGAAGAGACCCCAAGATCCCAAGAACACGAAGCTCTTTCCCAGTTATTCATCCTACAGTCTCATCTTCTGTTCTCTTATCTGCTCCAAAATATTGAGCCTTTATGTTTCAGCCACACAAACTAGACATTGTTGACGAACCTAGGCTTCCACATTATCACAGCAATTACACATGACCTGTCTCCAACTTCTTTAAATTGAGTTGATTAATATTCAGACTTTGCAATCCCTTGATTAAACAAGACACCCATAAGGAAGACACCACTAGAAACCAGTTGCCAAACTGGAAACTCTGTCAAAAATTATAAAAGAAAAAGGAAAAAAAAACCCCAAACAATTCTTTCATCTGCTTCCTATGAAGTCTCAGCTGTGCCTGTGTCACTGTGCAGAAGGCAATAAGAGACGCTGTCGACAGATGGGGAGCTGAGGACACAATTCACCCAGCCTTCAAGAAAGCTTACAGTCTCGTACTATACATTAATCCACAAGGTCAGTAATGGGGAGGGGGGGAGACACGAACCGTGTAAGCAGATAAAGAATTAAGATGGAGGTAGCAGACAAAGCAGACATGTCTGCAGTATTTATTGTGCATGGGGGAATCTGCTGGAATGTCACAGGGGGCATTTCAGCTCCGGGGTCTTTTGCCAAAGGCATGACCAAAGGAGAAGAAAAGAGCAGAAGGAAAGAAAAGGTGCAGGAGACACTCATCCAAGTGACAGTCAGTGCTGAACAGGGAGTAAATTAATCCAGGATGACACTGACAGACTAGGATTAAGTAGCTCACCCTGTCATCAGGTTGCATGCACATATAGATGAGCTAACAAAGATAGGAACAATGCTTACCCCAAATAATTGAGGACACAGGAAAAAAGGGTCAGGGGAAGGTTATAAAAATAGTAGATTAGGAAGCTTCCAGAAAATATTTTCAAGTCAGCCCTTTCTTCACTCATTCCCTTGCTAAAATATCTATATCTATTCTGATCGCCTCTCCTGTCACCTGACTTCCCCTTCTGTCTAGTTCCTCTCCCTCTCTTCAAGTCCAAAATACCAATTTATTTCCTTGATTTACCACACATGTAATCTTGCTCTCAAACACTACATTACCTCCTAGCCCTCCAATGCAATCCTATCCAGCTCCATTGCTTTCATAAAAGCCATCACTGCAGTTCAGCTGATGAGGGGTACCTTGACAAGAAATGCAAATTCTTGTCACACTTGCCACCATGGCTCCAGAGCACACCCAACCAATGCACATCACTTTTTAAAATGGTTAAGATTTTCAGGATAGTTGCTGAGCTGAGATTGCTAAATAGTGGGCTCTGGTTCTCTCTTGCCTGCACCACTGTCTTTGTGTGTGACCAGATGCATCACCTCAGTTCTGTAGTTTAATTCCTTCTGCCCTTTGCCAAGCCTCCTAACTCCTCCACCTGAAACCTGCCCAGGGAGCTCCTCTTGCTTTGGTGGTGTGAAGCACACACAGCACAGCCTCTCAGGTATGGTGTCAGGACCAGTATAAACCAATCTACAACAGCATGGCTGCCAATAAAGGATGGGGTTGCATTTTTCCTTTTCTATCTTCATATTGGTTGTTACACTCAAATTTTAATTATTTATGGGGTTGAGGTACAATTCACTGCAGAGCTATGAGAACTCTGGAGTGAGCATAAAGGGAGGAAGTGGACATATATATCTGGAGATGGAGGCAGCAAGTGGATTCAGATTCTACCTCTGAGCTCTCCTGGAGTACAGATAGTACTGGCTAAGAGAGCATGGAGTGCTGCTCCATCCATACTTGCATATAGTGCTGCTCTGTCCTGACACTGTACTTTGAGCTTCTTACAGTGCTTACCTGTTCAATGCTCTCTGCCAGCAAACTTTCACTCTCCCACACTGGAACAATGAAAGCTGAAGGCTGGTAATATTCATATCAATGTGAAAGTGGGTTAAATCACATTTGGTAAATTAAAAAATGATCAATCTCACTCAGAGCTGGCAACGAGATAAGACTTAACTATGTATCACCCAAGTGGGAAAAAGAAAAGAGCTGTTTCCCCTCTAAGGCCTCTGTTAATGGCATCTCTGCCCAGAGCATCAAAGACGTGTGGCTATCCTTTTGTTTCAGTTTTCCTTCCTCAAGACTGGTGCAATTAACATTTCTTAATACAGCTCAGCTGAAATAGCCACTAATACAATCCAAAGTTGCTAACTACAATGTCATTGTGTGCCTTAACGAGTGTTTGCTTAAAGATCAATAGGTGAGGCCAGTGTTAATTGTTAAATTAAACATAAACATTGTCAAAACACATCCATCGTTATTCTTCCACCTGATGACATGAACCTGGAGAACCCTTGGTGACCTTATATTCAGGCTCTGTGACCTTCAGGTGGTTTGCATCAGATTATCTTTACCTTATGCAAACTTAGTGTTTTAATTGATCATTGTAGAATATAGCAGATTGCAGAACTCATCCAGTCTCTGGAGGGTTTTCTTTGAGAAACACTCTTTGAGGGAGTAAAAACCATAGGGTACTTGGGAATATTTGTAGGGTACAGAGAGACTTGGAATTAAATGTGTCACTGTTTGGCTGCAGCCTTTGATGATAACATCCATTTCTCAATTATCTGCTTGACTCACCAGAGCCAAGAAAGTGTTGCAGAATAGAGTATTTCAGGTGACAATTTTCAGGTGCTTTGCTGACTGGTGGGATTCAGTTCCTACTATCCAGTCACAGGAAGAGTCACAGTTCTGAGGACAGGCACCATGGATGATGCAGGAAGCCTCTATTGGTGAACATCTAAAGTGCTGTGCTCCAGCACAGTGTGAACACCACGGCTCTCAGTGACTAAGTCTGGAGTTACATTGCTTGTAGCAGAGAACAGGAACTGATTCCTGCCCTGCTCCACCTTCCCACTGTGCTGCTACTGACAGGTAATTAGAGCTTGCCAGAGGCTGCAGAGAGCCTAAAATAATTACTCCAACATGCATTATCTGTCATATACATCTTAGGATGTTAAATTCACTGTAGCATTTAAAGGGCTGATTTAAGTCATTGTCCTGGTTTTTAGCTGGAAAAGAGCTGTTTCTTTTTAGTAGCTGGAATAGTGCTGAGTTTTGCTTTCAGCCTGGGATTTGTTATGAGAGAGACACTGAGAACATCCCAGTGTTTGCATTTGTGTCACCGGAAGTGAAGGACTTCATGTTTCATTAGCCTATGAGTGTAAGATCTCAGGGGGTGAAGAATATTCAAATTAATGAGCTAAATTGGCATTTGACTCTGCCAAGGGGCTGTTCCATCTCCTGTCCCCCATGGGCAGGAGATCCATGAGGGGCTCTTCCTCTCTGGCTCTCGCTCGGGCTCTCGCTCTCCCGGGATTGCGGTTTCGGTTCGGGATTGTCGCTCCTCCGGGATCGTGATCTGGGACTGGGCCGGGCTTGGTCGGTGGGTGGTGAGCAATGGCACTGGGTGTCACTCATTTGCATATTTTATTACTGTTATCATTATTACTACTATTTTATTATTAGTATTATTTTAAGTTTTTGTTTATTTCTATTATTACATTGTTCTTATCTCACCCTACGAGTCTTCTTTACCCTTGCCCCCAGTTCTATCCCCTGGGGTGGGAGGCAGTGGGTGAACGGCTGCATTAGCTGCTAGCCAAGGGCTAGCCCAGTGAAACTCTCACAATCATTGAGTCTGGTTCTTTACACCACAGGGAATAAAACTGCATAGGTTTCGTTGGTTATTTCCTTATGATTACACTGTTAGGGTGAAAATGAGATTTAAAATTAAAGTGCATAAAGTTTTTGTGTTTTAAAAAAGGCAAAAGTTTTACAAATGAGACTTTTTTTTAAACTTTGGCTATAGACATATACTCTTGGAATAGATTTTTATGTTTATTTTTAAACACCATCTTAAAACTACTGAATTTTTTTTGTCCTGCTCACACTGGTGGGGTCTGTTGCAGACCCCCTTTCCTCTGTCAGTTAAAAGCTTCCTTCTAACTTCCAGCCTTGATTTATTCAGAGTCAGTTCCTGCCTATTTGTTCTTGTGCCAGCATTTCAGCTTATATAGCTCTTATCCCTCCCTAGTGTTTACCCCCTCGATGCATTTCTGGAGAGCAAGCCTATCTCTTCCCAGCCTTCATGTTATTAGGCTGAACAAGCCCTGCTCTTTCAGCCTTCTTTCAGAAAATAGGTTCTCCATTTCCCCAGTCACCCCCATAACCCTGTCAGTCTGAATCTTAAACATGAGCAACCACAACTGTCCCACTCAGGTTTTCCTTCGTGCCTCCTACAACAATATTAACACTACTACAGTTCTGCAATAAAATGGATATATTCTAGGATTGTGGTTGTTCTGTTCACAGCCAGGTTGCACAGTGGCCCATCTTCATTCCCTAAGCATTTAACACTATCTTTTGCTACGCCTGTCTTTCAAGCTGAAGAGTCCGTGGTTTAAGGCAGCAACTTTTGTTATTGGTCCCAATGTGCATTGACTTTGTACTTCACAATACCCAAATTCTGTAAGTTGATCCAAATCAACAATGCTCCCAAATTTTCTATCAGCAGTGTGTTTCATTAGCTCAAGCAACTCCATAACTACTTTCCAGTTCCTCAGTTCTGCTTCCCAAGTCACCTTCCATCCTTGCCCCTTTGACCACTCTTTGCCCCATGACAGAACACTGGTTTTAATCCTCACCTTCTCCACTGTCATCACAAATTCCTTGTACAGCACAATATATTCAATTCTTTGGAGAAACCCAGCTAGTCTGGGGCATCACACTATTCTTGACTTCTGCTTAGTGAAAGCTCTCCAAGGAGCCCAGCACAGTCTCTCTCTCACAAACCCATCTTGCATTTATCCCATTTTTCATGTGCCTTCACGTGTTCAGTTATTTAAAAAGCTGCTCTAAAGCATTTCATAGTACTGAGGTACAGCCAGGAGTTTCCCTAATCACTTTTCAACAGCTGCTCCATCCTTTATTACAGGTACCGTGTTTGCTGCTTTCCAGTCAAACGCTCAGGGCAGGGTACTCAGGCTTTGAACAGTTTTTTGAGAATCTTTGCTACAGGGAAGGTGATTCTATGTGTCAGTTCCTTCTCTCTCCTAGGGCTGATCTCATCCTTTCAGACTTGAACACAAGAAGCGCTTGGAGTTCTGCATATTGCACGTGACCCTCTCCAGTTCTGTTCACTCATTCCCACTAGCCATCCTCATCCCTAGGGAAAGCCGAGGCAGTGTCCCTTCAACATCTGGATGACACACACTAATCCCTAACCCAAGCTTATTGCATGGTACACCCATTCATTCTTTTTATTTTCACTTATATAACTAGTGAGCCTTTTATTGTTTCTTTTCCTTACTGTGCAAGACCCTTTCAGTTTCATACCCTAACTTTAGACCTTCATCTCCTATCCTTCAAGACATGGCTTTACCTTATCTACTTCTTCCATTGCTAGCACATTCCATTTCACTCCATATAGCCTTTCCAATGTTATTATTTATCCACTCAGGTCTGAATCCCTTCCTGACAGGTTTTTCTCACTGGTGAATAAAGCAAATTCCAGATAACTTCTATACCTTCTTTTAAAGAAAACTCCAGCATTTTACATGTCCAAACCCTTGAGTTGTCCTGCCCTACTAATTTCACCTGCTGTAGACATCAGCATGAGTTACTGCTGGCCATGAAAATGCACAGTTTCTTACAGAAGCGATGAAACCAGTAATAGGGTTAAAATTTGTTAACTAGCTACTCATTTTAGGGCAAAATGAATCCTGAATGGTTGTAAAAGCAAGCTTTCTTCCCAGCTCTAGGCAGCTTTGCAGTAATAGGGAACGTGTGAAGCTTTGTCTAACTGGGCTCTGATATACAGCCTGCTGCTTTTTATAGTCCCTGGTTGAAGACTAGACAACATCCCAAGCACCAGCTGAGATTTTGAACCCAGGTTAACAGGTAACAACTCTTCTGCACCATAATCATCCCATAGATCAAATTGTCTGCCTATATGATTGAGGCTACATATGTCTCTCTTCAAGTCTGCACTGGCACGACTGAACTGTTATCGGTGTTACACAGAAATAAGTTGCCTTCTGATGGGATTCTTGAGTGGAGCACTGCGTAAACCCTGCAGTTTTAATTTGCTGGAAGGAAGAATGCCACTTTGATATTCACCCTCACTTCTGTCAAACAAGATACGTGCTCTGATCTGCCATGACTGCAATTTCATAACTTCAGAAATACACAGCCACACAGCAGCGAGGATGTGTTTTTGCTAAAGTCAACAAACTCAACATGATACTGGTTTAGGCTTCCTGTTATTTTTCACTGTGTTGTTAAGGCTGTTTGGTCCTCTCCTAATAAACACCTTTATTCATGTTACACAGATTTGAGATTTGATAATTACGTAAAAGCATGCAAGTCTCAAGCGTAGCAGGATCCACACTAGAACAGTAATAATAAACACTGAAATTCCATCAAGATAAGAAGGACAAGCAGAGCTAGACTCCTAGAATTAGGAGGACTGCTAAAAAATTAAAAGCCTCCTTACTTCCTCTTCTTTCTGAAAAACATGCAGAAATAACAAGAAAGCAAGAGATGGGAAGAGAGAGAAATCTCCAGAATCCAACTTCTCCACATCATTAATTATGACAGAGGAATCAAGCACTTTGGACAGATTTTGCCTGGATTCAGGAAAGCGCTTTAACATGGGTTTAAGTTTACCCTCTGTTTGGAAAGTACTTAAGTATAGGCTTAACTTCGAGCAGACGTTTAAGTCCCCTTGACTTTAACATGTGCTCAAGTGCTACCTACAAAGGAAGCATTTTCCTGAAGCAGGAGACCATCTTGGCTTAGGCACTGGATTAGCTGTCAAGAGACAGGGATTTGTTCCTGGCTCTACCCGTGGCCATTGACAGGGTGAGCCCAGGCAAATTACATCCCTTTTTTGTACTTCAGGTTCACCACCTGTAAAATGGAGCCAAGACCATTGCCCTTCACAAAATGCTCCAATGTTGACACATGAAAAGCATTATATTTAAGAAGTACACATTCATAGTGTTGTACTCAGACCTTTCTTGCATCATCCTCTCAAAGAACTGGTGCTGGTAACTGCTGGACAATGAGGGATCTCAGCTGCACATCCACCTTATCATTCCCTGTTAATTCAGAAAAAGGACTAATGTTGGCCATTTTCCACTTTGTATACATCTGTTAGAAACATCTACCTATTTTTTAATTATTTTGGCACAAAAAATTCCATTGAAATTAATGGGTTATTAAGTTGTTGGATGCATTTTACACCTTTATATGTGAAGTGAGTTTGGATTTTCATTAGTTAGAGCTAACACCAATTTTCAATAAAATATTAACCAAACACACTCAGAAATAGTTCATGTGGATCTATCCACTACTTCAATAAAATTAATAGACTTAGATATTTACTCTTGCCCCAGCAGTAATATTTTCCCACATTACATTTCAAACAATGAAATGACACTAAATTCATTTAAAACAAATTTATATTATTGTTATTTTAAACAATACTTAATTCAATTTCAGTGTTTGGCATGCAAAGTTTGAAAATATCAATATTATTGTTTAATGTAAAAAAAATAATAATAATTCAGCTACAAATTATTAGCATATGTAAGCTTCCCAAATGACTTCCAGGACTGGTATTTACATTAAACTGAAAATGAGCAAAACCAGCCAGATGTAATTGTGCCATTCAGAGAATGGGGCTGCTAAGATTTTTTTAAAAAAAAGGAAAAAAAGGGCATTCAGCCCCATTTTCTGTCCTCTCACCTGCACTTGGTGGTAGTTTGTCCAGGCGAGTGTCACTATGGGTTTGCTGTGGCAAAACCAGAGGGACACCAAGATGAAAAGAGATGGAGAGACAACCCACACATTGCTCACTGTGGAGCTTTTTGGGCTGTTTCTCACCAGCAAACCTCTAAACATGTGGCAAATAACATAATTTCCCTCATAGATGGGCAAACTGAGGCACCACAGCTCTTCTTACCACGGAGGCCACTGGAGATATGGCCATGTGGATGTGGGACATGAGCCCCCACCATTGCAGCCACAATGTTCTCCTAGCCACAGCTCATGCCTCACCTCCTTGTCTCCCCCACGGTCAGCATGGCTCCTCGCACAGCAGGGTCTGAGCCTGGTGAGGAAAGGCCCCAGCCCGTCCTCCATCATGCAGCTGTGGTCAGGCCTCCCTGCCTCAGGGCCAAGGGGCAGCGGCAGCCATTTTGTGTGTGCTTCCTGTCACGGCAGGCCCTGAGGGGATGTCACCTGGAAGGCAGCCATTTTGTGTGTGCTTCCTGTCACGGCGGGCCCTGAGGGGATGTCACCTGGAAGGCAGCCATTTTGTGTGTGCTTCCTGTCACGGCGGGCCCTGAGGGGACGTCACCTGGAGGGCAGCAGGATTGTTACTTAGCAATAATATATGTTATATACTATAATATAATAGTATATAACCATATATATAAAAAATAATAAGAGTATATATTATTCCTCTAATATGTTATTGTAACATTTAGATTAGCACATATGCTGCAGGGAGATTACATGGCAGCTTCCAGTTCAGCATGGAGCACTAGGCCATGGTGGGCAAATGCTTCAGAGTGACGGCTCTCCCCAGCTGTTTCCTTAAAGGAAATCAGATGCTTGGTATTATCTTGGTCTCCCCATGGTCTTGTTGGGAAAAAGGCTGTTTTAATCATTTGGGACAGGTATTTCGGTTGAAGAAGGGGACTGTAATTAAGAGGAGGTTAAAATAAGACCTGGGTTGGTTTGGGCTGCCTGGAGGCTGCTGGGAGGATGACAGCATTTGCAGAAATATGGGGCTGATTTCTAGTGCTTTCACCCCACATATGACTGATCAGCATCATCCCTTAACCCCAGTGTCTCTGAGCCATGTGCTGACTGTCCCATGGCCAGAGCAATCTGTGGGATCAAACCCTTCTGCACATGGGATTTAACATCAACTCACGGCGAAGCTTTGTCAAACCTTGTAAAGAACCAAACATTTCAAAGCTTGTAAACCATGTGTAAAGTCAAGGTAAATAATGTGATCACTACATGTCCCTGAATGCTTCACCAACAGGAAGGAGATCCTCCACCACTTGGAAAAAAGCTTCTCCCTGAAAATTGCCAGCATGGCTCTTGCCAAGCTTTCCTCCTAACGACAGCAGGAGGAGCCTGGGAATACCCACAGAAAAGCAGTGGCACAAGGCAACCTTTATGGAAATCACAAAGTATATTTAGACTTGATCTTTACCTGCTAACATGGTCTTCTAAAGCCCTTTTAACAAAGAAGCACTTGGCCATTTGAGGATGCCTTCCCCACGTCCAGCACTTAGAGCTCTGATTCAGAATAAAACAAGTGGCTAAAAGAGTGTGTGGGTATTTAGCTAATTATATGTTTGGTAAATCTGTGTTTTAAAACAATGCTGCTTGTCTCCTTCCTTTGCAGAGTGCCAGCTCACTGGAGTGTTTCCCATGGATTGGCAATTAAACATAATGAGGTCTTGTGATTTCCACATTTGTCTTCATGTCACAAAGTTTACAACTAAAAATGCTCATTTTGGTGGTAGGCGTTTTCTAATTGCTTACAGCCTGCAGCAGTAATAGAAACCATTGGCAGCTGCAGCACCTGAGTTTGCTGTTGGATCAAAGCATTACTCCCTGCTCAACTTTTCAGGAGGATTTCACAGTTCCAGAAGTCTCAGCCAGCACTTTGGGTCAGCTGCGTTGAAGTCAAGGACAGGGGACTTGGACCTACATGCTGGCTGACATGGCAAATCAGCTTGTATAGTAGGAGGTTGGTAGGAAGTTAGAGCCCGAGTTTAATAGCTGCTAAAAATTTAGAGAGGAAGAATTGAGCTCTTTTAATTTTTTTTCCAGAAAAACATGTCAATGTTAAAGCGCTGTTTTTACAACCCTTTTGGAATGCAGGTCCGTGACTGACATTACCTCAGTCCCATGCAAGGCATTTTTGTGCAGTTTGTAGAAGGGACCAGCCTGCAGTGCATTTCCAAGTTGGATTGGACAGGAAGAAACGTGATTAAGGTGCAAAGGAAAATACAAATTAGGCAGTAGGAAAATCTCTGCAGAGTGAGAATTGTGAAGCAGTGAACTAGGATGCTGGTGGTACAGTTTCTTCTAAACTGGAGATCTTTAAGATCAGGTTAGGGAAATAGCTGGCAGGAGTGATTTTGGTTTTGTTGGGTGGTACTGGTACTTGGAGATAGCTTCCTAAAAGCCATTTGAGCCTTATTTTTGTTTTTTTGAGTTGCATGGGTCTTTCTCAGCCCACCATTGCAGGTATTGTCTCACTGCGTGTGCGTTTGTCACGTGAGTCATATGGGCACCAGTCCCCTCTCCTGGCTGGATCTTCTAAGCAGTTAAATGCATTCCCCTGAAGAGCACATAGCAGAAGGGCATATTTGACAAGCACAATTGGAGATAAGCAGCCCTGAGGAGTTTTAGGACATTGAAGAAAGACAATAATCTTCTAGTTTCTTCTTTGCACAAAAAAAAAAAAGATTTAAAATAACTCCATCGCCTCTGGACTGCAGAAAGAGAGACTCTAAACCAGATAATCTCCAGCTCTTAGACAGAACATTTTCTCTGTTGATCTCAAAGATCTTTGCTAAGCAGGTCAGCAGTGTGATCCTGTTTGGCTGATGCACACAGGTGTGCAAATCTGAGTCGTGGCCGTACTACCAGGTAAGTAGAGGTGGGAGCTGCTTTTTCTGCTCAGAGGCAGATCCAGGCTGCACTCACCCCGTCTTGCAGATGGAGAGCACAGCACCTCCAGCCTGTGCATCTGCGTGAGCAGAGCAGCTGGGCCCCAGCAGAGCTAAGCTTGCCACGTCTAAGTCCATCAGCAGACACCATAAGACCAGCTCTTTCTTAGCACGCTGCAGATGCTTTGTGCCTCACCGACTGCTTGGCAACATGGACAAGAGGTGTGTGTGGGTCAGAAAATGCAGTGATTACTCTCATTCCTCTTCCTCACCATGCTGCGTAGGCACATTACTAGCAACTGGCTCATGTTCACCCCACAGGTCATAGAGGGGAGTAGAAGTAGAGCTAAAGGCATCATCCAGTTGTCCTGATGCTTTCCAGGTTTGTGTCATTGCCTGGTGCAAGCACGCTTATGGATGACACATATGGTTGTGCACATTCCACCTGCAGAGACTGCAGCTCTTTGTCTAGTAAATGCTGCTGTGACAAAGCTGTTCCCTATCACTCCCTTCTATATAAATATTTGTTACAACACTGGCTCACTGCTTTTCTCAAACTCCACAATTCTGGATTTAGGACTGACAATAGAGAAGCAGCACAGAAACAGTATATGTGTGCACAGGGATAACACCTAAAAATTCAGAGTCTAGTGGTCCTGACATCACATGAGACTTTATTTGTTTCTTCAGTTAAGCTTTGGGAAAAACAAACAAGCAAACAAAAAAACCCAACTAAAAACTATCTAGTTTATTTTTGTCTGGAACTGCAGGGCAGATGAGTTTTCCAGAAGGGATAGAAGGCTGCCATCGATTTTATTATTGAGTCAGTTTTAATGAGTCACAGTATTTTTGGAAGGCTTTTAAGATTACTGTAAAGTGCTTAGTTACAGTGGCTACAGGTGCCAAGGCAGGAAAAGAAATAACAAAGAAATGCACAGCAGCTGTATTGCTACACTTTCCCTCAGAACTGGGATCAGCAGAACAACACACATGGAAAACACGAAAGAAAATAGGAGAAGATGTAAGAGATGACAGAAGTCAGCATGGTCAGCTGCTAGGCTAAAGCAAAATGCATTTTATTTAAGGGACTGTCCAGTGCTCCTTAGCTGCAAGTTGGAAAGGGCCACTGACAGACTCTGGATTGCCAGACGTTCAGTGAATCGCACGTTTGCCTTTCAAGCTGTCCTTTGGTTTTAAGTCATTTGCTCCCATAGCTGCCAAGCTCTACCACTGCCATCCTGTGTTGAATGAAACTGTGGAAACATCTCATTTAGCAGATGAGAGAAGGGAAGGCAGAAAAGGGAGAAAAGAGATGGTATGGAGAGAAAAAAAAATATTTTTTCTTTGTGACTTGAACAAGTTTGCCTTTTTTTTGCCTGTACCATTCTGAAATAGGTAGGGCACAACTTTCAGAGAGCTCACAGACATGCTCTGTATTATATGGCAAAAAAAATATTCAGTGTTTTCTACTAAAAAGAATGTATTAAAAAGTATATTCTAAATATCTGGGGATGTAAAACAAACAGCCTCAAAAATAGAGCTAGAGAAAAAGCTTCCAGTTATCATGTGATGTGCCAGCTAGATTTTCAGATACTTCCCCTGAAGATTGGACTCGGAGTTAGGTGATTTTGGCGAGCAAGCTCTAAGCAGGATCCATTCAACATGCACAGGGCTGCCTTTGCTTTGGCACAGTGAGTGACTGAATGCACAGCTGGATACTTGCATATGCAAATACGGGGTTGTATGTGCAGATAGCTGCATGCAGCCCAGGAATCAGTTCTGACTTTGGAGGCCTGTTTTCTCTCTCCTCTTTGCCACCCCCACCCACTTTGCCAGACGGGGACGTGCAGAATATTTTCCAGGCTGCAACAACATCATGAAGGGTCACTGACGACTTCACAGCATCTTCCGGCATCCTCAGCGCTGGCATTGCTCGCCTTGGAGATGCCACATAGCAACCTGGGCACCAGCCACCCTGCCTTTCCACACAAACACACATGAGAGAGACAGGGAGAGCAAAGGAAACTACTTATTGTCTCCGGTGGAGCGGAGTGGCAGTGGATCTAGTCTTGTGTCTGCTCTTCATGCGTGACTGGCATGAGTCCCACCGCTAAGTCCTTGGCTGCCGGCCAAGCGCAGAGTGGCAGGCACCTGTCCCTGCTGGGAGACCTGGCGACCTCGACTTGCCCTAACGGTTAGTTCTTTTCTAACATCATGTCTACTCGAATTTACCTCAGGATTTCCCCCCTCCGGGTACCAGGGAGCTAGCCTGATGCCAACTGCTTCACCATGGATAAAGCAAGGAGCGTTCCCAAGCTGCACCCGGGCACCCTTGAAGCATTCAGCTGTACTCTCCTCGCTGGAACAGATGGGGCCCATCAAGGTGTTAGCGTCCTCCACCACATCAGCAAAATGCCCCAGCACTGAGACAAAGTCAGGAGAGAAAAATAAAACCCAGTGGGGCTCCCTCTCGACTATCCTTAAAATGCAGTTTGGGACGTGTGCTGAGGATCAGGCCTGGGTCTGTGCTCCCACCTCCAGGGTGGCAATGGACCTAAGGCCCCCTCCCACATCCTTCATGCAAGGATATTGTCTCTGTACTCAGGGAATTGGGTATTTAGATTGGAAACTGGGAATTCAGATTGGATGTGAGGAAGAATTTATTTGCTGAAAGGGTTCTGAGGCATTGGAAGGGGTTGCCCAGGGCAGTGGTGGAGTCCCCATCCCTGGAGGGATTGAAGAGTCGTGTAGCCACAGTGCTGAGGGACATGGGTCAGTCGGAGACTTGTCTGTGTTGGGTTCATGATTGGACTCCATGTTCTTAAAGGTCTTTTCCAATCGAGGCAATTCTATGATTCTGTGAATCACAACTCCCAGAGCTCTGGGCTACGTTTTTCTTTGGGAAGCCTGTTCCAGCATTTCCCTGCCTGCTCTTTTACGCCTGCAGCAGCATCTTGCATGCACGGATCAAAACCTTTCACAAGTGGCTCTGCTGGAAAGGAGGACAAGGAATTTCATTTCACAGGAAAGGAAACAGAGACCAACCAGGAATGGTTTTTTTGGCAGGAAGTTCAGGGCAGAGAGAGCGCTAGGACATAGATGTCCTTATTCTGCCTGTTTCTTACATAAAATTCAACTTTCCTCAGCGTTACAAATGCAGATGGAAATATTTTGAAGCATGGAGAATTTTTGAGTGATCTTCCATTATTTCAGTTTCGTTTATAGTTTCTTGTCCCAGTATAGCCACATTTCACTTATCCTTCTGAAGAAAAAGAACAGAAGCTTTTGCTTTCTGACAAAAGATCTGCATTGGAAATTGGCAAATTCTGTGAACTTCAGCCTCAATTTTAATGACATGAAGCTCATCAGATAGAAAGAATGACAAATGGGGTTGAAGAGACCTTATTTTACATGGTTGGCCCTTGATGATAAAAATGGAGCTATATTGTGTGCAACAGAAGCTGCCTGCTCTCTGATAAGGAAAAGAGGGTGGCTGAAGGCAAAGCACCCCAGCTCAACCTCCTTATTCCAGGCTTTCTTCTCAGGCAACCATGGCCCATGGATTTCTTCTGACTGTCCTGTCTCCCCTGACCACAGATCTTCATGGCCCAAGTTCTCATCTGCAAGGGGCATTCAATACCTATCAGGCTGGAAGCTTTATCTCAGCAGGCTCCACTGCAAAAGAAATAACATGAGGAAAACTAAAGATCCAAATCCTCTCTCTTAGAAATCAATGCACATTTTATAGTTAGGTTCAAAGAGGTACAGAAGCAGCATAACCAAGGCTGGAGAATAGAAAGGACTGAACAAAAAGTGCTTTGTGTTAGAACTACAGACCAAGACTGAAGTCAGTAATATTCTCAGGCCCACTCATCTGTCAAAACAGGCTAAAAACAGCCTAACAGCAGCCAGATGAAGGAAAAGCCATAATTTAGGGCAACTCGTTAACCCAAATGACCTGCAGCTCTGGAAAGCACCGACCCAAGGACTTGCAAATTTACCTCCACTGCCCAATAAACTGTCACTGTCCAGTTTCTCTAATTAAAATAGTCCTGGATTTGCAGGACCTACCCAGAGAATAAACTGGAATTTATCAGATTAGCTAAGCCAGATGATACGTAGAGTATACACGCTGGCCAACAGCCTACTTTGGACCAGATTAACCAGCTAAAATAATTAGGGATTTTTGCAAAGACTGCCCCTAAAGACTGGCATTAAAAAAATACACCAAAGACTGAGCATATATTGCAGCCCATTTCTTTTTACCCTATTTAGTTCTTAGCTTGATGGTTTTTTGGCAATTGCTGTGAATCAGCTTTTTATCTTTCACTAGCCAGTGGAAAAAACTCCTCTCTCTGCAGCTCCTTCAGGTGAGCTGTGTCAGTGGGAACTGGTGGATCTCTGAAAGGGCAGGAAGGCTGTATTTAATGTCTTCCTACATCAAGACTGTGTTCCCCATATTCCTGCTCTCTGATCCCTTCATTTTCAGCCTTGTGTGATGAGGAATGATCAGTGGGGAGTTTGTGGACTGATGTCTTTGTGAGAGAAGAGCTGCATCTTGTCCTGATCAAGTCAAATGTCCTTGCTGGAAAAGGATGAGGAGGTGAGAAAGTCTTGTAGTCTGGAAAGGATGGAACCCAGGTGGCTACAGAGTACCCTGGGGGCGACATGTAAAACAGGGACCTTTCTCCTGGTCTCCTCAAGGGAAATGTGGTGCAGTGGTTCACCCCTCCACCTGCTCTCACCCAGTTATGTGCATGGGAGCCAGCAGCAACATTCTGGCAGATGTTTCTGTTGAGCAATATGGGCTTCATCATGCTCAGGCAAAACAGGTTTTGCTACCAGAGCCAAAGGACTGCAGCCACGGGGAGGAGCAGGAGGAGGAGCAGAGCCAGGAGACACCTGAGAGCTGGATTTCCAGCTTCTGTTCTCTGTTCTCACCCTCCCTCAGCAGCCCCTGCCCAAGCCAAACAGACAGCAGAGCCATGGACATCTTGTTCTCCTCTGTGGGTGCAACCACCCCCTTGGCTCGTGCCTGGAGCAGGCCTTGGGCATTCTCAGCACTGCTTTGAAATTCTGTATAGCCAGTTCAGAAGGGAATCAAGCCTGAAGTCTTTGGGGACATTTCTATGAGGCTCTGCTTTTCAGTGCCACTGGTTTGAGTGACACTGAAAAGGTTTCACTTTCCCTTCAACATTTACTGGGTTTTTGTTTTGTTTTTTGCTACACAGAAGCCATATTTAACAAGAGGTGTAAAACATCTTAAAAACAGGCACGTTGTATTCCACTGACCTCAGCTCTGAGATGTACCAGCATTCACTCACCTCCGTTCTCCTTACCAAGGATCTGTCTGAACACAGCCAACAAGGGAATAGAAAATAGCAGGTGACAAGTGGGGAAATAAGAAGCTGCTGTCCTGAGCCAGTGCTGGTCTGGAGTCCGTGTCCCTGAGCAGTGAGGCAATAGAAAGAAGGGTAAGTCATTAAAGGACAGAAAAAGACCTTCTCCCCCTAGTTTTGCCTTTGTCAAAGGCACCAGGAGGTTTCTGTTTTGTTCTAAACTGAAAAGAGAAAAAACCCAGCAGTCAGTCTTATCATACAAGAGAGCCACAGCTTCATCAGACCAGTGGCTGATTCAATCAGTAGCTCATACATTCACGACTCTGCCTGTCCTGTAACTCACTCCTCCTTCACTCTGGACTGTACCAGTTTGAACTCCACAGAACAACATGAAAAATCTCACACCTCTCTCCCCAGCTGCAAGCAAATTTCCTTTTTCATGAGCAGAAATCCACCTGAGCTCAAAGCAGCAAGCTTATTTCAGCCATAGCTTTGCAAAACGCAGCCCTGCACAAGCTCACTCCCCTTCTGCACCCATAAGAGCCACCCACAACAATTCTGCAACTCCAGGCTAAAGTAAGGGAATCTGCTGCTTGCTGCTGGTTAGAGGATACGACCTCAGGATTACCATGAGGCAAGCAAACCAAATGCTAACTGGTCTGCAAATGAATCTTTACATACCCCAAACCAGGGCGTGCATCTGCTTTTTGGGCAGAGGGACAGCTGCCACAGCAGGAGAACAGCTCAGGCCCAGCATTCAGTCTTGGCTGCAACAACCTGGCTTCTGAATTTCCACGTGTGAAATATCTGCTGAGGTAAATGAAAGAGCTCTGTTCACTGAACAACTAGAAAACACAATAGGAATCCAAGCAGTAAAGTGTTTCTCCTGGGTGCTCAGAGAGACCACCAGCTTTAGCTATGCTCCTACCAAGGAGTTACTCAGGGGGCTTGCCACAGGATCCAAGGCTGAACCCTGAATTTTGCACCAAAGTTAGCATTTCACCCTCTTTTCTGACAGCACATCCAGAAGCTGACCTAAGACACCCGCATGGGGGATATTATATAACAATGGAGATTGTGTGTGTGTGTGTAGTTTATGTAAAAACACTTAATCTCACAGCTGCTTCCCTCTCCTACACCCTCGGCAAAATTTTCCTTCCATCTCCTGCTTAAATACCTGGTATTTGATCATTTCACAGGGTTGGCAAAACAAGCACAATGGAAGCAATGTTTGCTCAGATCTATTTTTGTGTGTGTGTGTGTGTATGTGTGTGAATTTTTTGGCAGAATCAGTGTTTGCAAGAAGCAGATAAAACTTTTCTGTTCAAGAACCACTGACAGCCAGGAATTGCTGCCTGCCAGCAAATCTCTACTTACCAAGGGAGATCGTGTCATTGTTAGCCAGGTAGAGGGGCTGGAGACAGAAATCTAGAGAGTTTCCTTGTTAGGATATAAATGAAATAATTGTTTAGCAATTACTTGAAGACAGTAAATCTCTGTGCATGAACCTACTTCAAGATAAAAATCCAAACCTGGTTTGCCCTGCTTATACAGCACAGATGCATATGCATCCTGGAAGCTACATAACCCAGTAATATTTTATTCACATCACACTCCAAGGAGCTCACTGACTGGAATTCAATAGAAACTGTTCTCTGTGTGAAAGTAATTTCAGAAAGTAATCTAGTTTATGGAAATGAAAGGCATCAAAACACAAAAAACACTGTTTCTGTACAAGTGCTTTGCTTCAAATATTTGACATGGAAATTTATATAATCCCTCTGGGGCACATGGGTTTCACGAGTGTTAACATCTTTTGAAATGAATTTCACAAATGTTTATTTGGAATACCAGGCATACAAATAATTTAGAATATCAAGGCATCTTGTTGAATCAGTCTTAATGATACAGATCTCAGATGGCTGCGAAGGTTAAAAGGTATGAATTTTAATTGGGTGTATGGAAGATGTCATTTTCAATCATTGCACTGCATTGCCAAAGCTATCACTTTCCATTTCTAAGCTTCCTGCTACCTCCTCCTCGAATCCTGCTGTTATTTAAAGACCAAAATGAAACATTTTTCACGTTTTATTTGTGTGCTGGGCATTTATTAAGCACAGAGTTTCGCTGCCTATCTTGGTTTATACAGGACCCCATCACTGCTGTATTGCAACACTTCTCAAGCAATAAAGAGGTTGACTTTTTCCAGGCAGATAGTGGTATATTATCATTCCAGTTTTATAAAAAGTTAAATGATTAAAGGCAAACAGTGTCAAGGCCACCTACAGCACAAATGGTTGCTAAGACTCCAGTCAAAGTCAGATTTTATGGCTGCCTTCTCTCTTCCCTGCTCCCATCCTAGGGTCTCCTTACAATATGGAATAAATCAGGAGTGAAAGTCTTTCACCATTTAAAATCTACCTTTGAATTAGTAGATCCATATTTATTTATGGCCTTGGATAATGTGGTGGATAAGAATGAAAAGAAAAACTAACTGGGTACCTGTTAGGAGATCTTTGTCCATCCTGTGTGGCAAAGGAGCAAAGATCCTCTGGGAAAAGATATCGTGTGATTGGGTAATTAAAAATTATCATAAGCCATAGGCAGTAGGAAGGCAAATTAAGCCTGCAAAGGCAGCATGTGTTCTGAGAGCTCCTCACTACTGAGGGCTCAGTATTGCAACTTCCACACTCATTTTAAGTTTGTTCATAACCTAGATTTGTAATCAGCCAAATTTTATCCAAGATACTGTTTCTTTCTGTATATTACCAAAAAAAAAAGGAATCTAGGAGGGAAAACTGAAGAGCAGTTTGTTCACATGGAACAAAGTGGTGGGGCCCTTTGGTGGCTTGTTCACTATCTAACTTTAGAAGTGCTCAATCAATGCAAGGGAGTTAAGTTGGATGTGTTCTGGGGAAAAGAAGTCCCTCTCCCATTCCAGAGCCTTGGGCCAGAGCAGGCGCTGTGCAGAACATGCCTTCAGAGAAATGAAGCAGCCAAATTTCAACAAAGCTCTAAAGAACATGCACACTACTGATAACTTGGCCAAACATGGGTGGATTTCAAGAAGGGCGTGAAAAGCACTTTGTTCACTGGCAGCATACGGCCAATTTCCTTTCTGCTCCCAAGTGTGATGATAAAAGCTCAGCAAATGGCTCTGAGATTTTTTTTATTTTTTTTACAAGCAAATTTTATTCCAAGAAATCGTCATTGTTTTCTTTGAAATGTCCATTGTCAGCAGCAGGAACAAAATGAGTGTGAGGCAACCATCCAACCCACACGAGTCTGAACTGCTGGCAGAAAAAAATCCATTGGTCTTCTAGTAGGACACATGAAAGATGCCCTGCTATAGACTGAACTGTCAGGTCTACCTACACCCAGAGTGATTCTGATTTCAAACACATTTTTATTTGCTAGGATTGATGGCCTTAACTATTTTATAGCAACCATCCTGGGTCAGGCAACTGATGGTCAGATCAACAACTTTGGCCACTTTAGAACAAGAAGAGAATAAATATGTGATTGTGCTTCCCGAGAATAACCCTCCAGCTCCTGGCAATTTGTGCCTTTGGGATTTATGGGCGCACTGACCATAAACAAGCAGAACTAAAGGGGGGGACTGAACCCCTGCGAGGCACAAATGTGTTTAGAACATCCCTGGGAGATGCTGCACAGAACCTCTGATGAAAAGGGAATCCATGAGCCTTTGGGGCTGGCTCAGGGCTTCAACACCCTACAAAAGCAGAAAGTATTTCCCAAAATAATCTTTAAGAAACTCTCATTTCAGAGGACTCAGATTGGCCACAAAATTCTCTTTTTGTTTTTGCCTTCAGTTTCCCAGCGTTCTCTTCTCCACCCCGGGGGTAGCTGGACCCTGATGCTGCAGGCTGGTGGTGCAGGGCTCCTCTCCACGGTGTGTGAGCAGACACTCCTCACTGCCAGCCCAGAAACTCCCCTCTCGTTAGGTCAGGCCGAGAGAAACACAAAGCCTTCTGTTTTGCTTGAGTCTCTCCTGTGAATAGGCGGAACAAATGATAAGCACAGAAAGCAAGAAGAAAAATTGTCCAAACCAGGCATCAGTTTCCCTCAGGGGAAAGGTTTTCCAAGCCCTCCCCTTCCCTTCTGCCCTGCTCAGATGGGAGTGAGTCTTTTGCTGAGCAACTTGGACATCGGCTCCTTCCATCTCCCCACTTGTGTCAGCTTTCATTGCCCTTTGCATTACATGTGTCCTCCACTGCAGCCTTGCAGCACACTCAGACTGTGTCAGGCCATGAGCAATGAGAAGGCAGTCAGGCTGGCTTCCAAAACTCCTCCGTTAGCAGAGCAGTGGCAGAAGCATCCCTTGGAAGAAAAGCACGGGCAGGAGATCCTCAGATTCTTTTCTGAGAAATGCTTGTGAGTTGTGATGTCTTTTCTGTGCTGCAAACCATCCTTTCAACACAGTGGAGAAAAAGAGGGCACTGTCTTCCACAGAGCTGCTGCCTGTGCTGGAGAACAAGTTGCAGTTGCAGGTTGGAGGGAGTAAAAGACTTCCTTCACTGAAAATGAGGTGACAAAAGAGATTCCCTGCAATTAAATGACTTTGCTGTCCTTCCTTAGGGAAGTGAGTCACCTGGTGTTGCTGCTGGTTTTCAGTGATGGTTGGCTGCATTTGCCATCAGTAACGCATGGAAAGTTGATCCTAAGGACATGCAAAGCTTTGGGGCGCAAAGGGGTCCCTGACACAGAGCGAAGCTGATGTTAGATGCAAAGCAGGGCAGAGGCTGTCTGATCCTGCAGTGGCTGCCAACAATGTGTCCCTTGGCTGAGCTGTGAGCTTGGGGTGTGGAGCATCCTTTCTGTTCCCAAGAGCGTACCTGTTTATCAATATAAGGGGAAAAATACCTTTGTACGGCTATTTTACACCAAATATGGGTATTTGTATGATTCTCAGAGAGGGTTTCACCATTTCAGAGATGCATTCAACAAGGAGTTTTCATTGCACACAGACAGTGGCACCATTTCAAAGGTCAGTTCCTCTTTGTTCAAGTCCTCAGTGTGCTGCAACTTCATCTACTTGAGCACCTGCTGGTTTTACAGGCATGCTAAGAACTGGTCAGACCATACCCATGGGTACAGAGGAGTTCCTCCAGGGTCCTCCTCTTCCACAAACTGATTAACAACCAAGCAGCATCTGGAAACTGAATGCTTACACAGTGCTCACTGGTCCAGAAGGTCTGTTCAGTTGGTACCAGTACAATGTGTGAATGCCCAGCGTTGATTGAAGCATTATTTCTTCTACTGATGGCTGTGCTGACACCACAGTGATCTTACAGATATCTAAAGAACAGGGAAAACAGTTTAGAAAGAAATCTTGCAGGCTCAGGGTATATATGTGTCTGTATATAATACATTGTAGGATGTAAACCTCTTCAGAGTCTTTTGGAAGAAAAAGATCTGCAAGGTCCCATAAGCAAGTGCCTTAGGAGGAGCTGAGGAGCTGACAGACATAGGGAAAAGGAATGAGTATCTTCCTACAAGCCTGCAGCAGAAAATGAGCACCAGGCAGGGAGGATCTTTTTGAGTTATGAAATCCAAACTCCTGTTTGCAGTTATGTCACACTGTCCCTTCCTCAAACCAAGTGCCAAGATGCCAGTTTGTGTTACAGAAAGTAGAATAGGCAGCTGTTGGAATGGCTACTTCAAACAGAGAATTTGGAATGCTGAAAGCACTAAAAATGGTCTCTCACAATGTGCATGATGTTACGGTAGAGCCTGCAGTTCAAGGAAGGGCTGAAACGAATGGTTGACAGTTTCATGTCTGTTGAGGATAGGAAAGCAGTGTGGACCACCAAGAGGTCAAGACAGAATATTTGATTACACCAAAACACCAGTCTTTCATCTCACAAGCAGAGTATAACACTTCCAGGGCATGCCCTTCACCGGGGCACACACACACTTCTGAGTTTGCCAGAATATGCCAAAAGCCTAAAAAGCAGTGTAAATTGCCATGGTCATCAAACATGACAGCAGCTCCAGGACTTTCTGGGAAGCACCTCCAGGACCAAACAGGAAAGTAAAATATCCTAAAACCAATTTCAGGACAAGAAGGGTCCCCTTTAATCACCAAGTCCTTCCCTCACATTCCCCGGCAACCAAGGCACACAATCCCATTTCACAGGCTGAACAAGCGTCGGCTTCAAATGAGCTGGAGCATTTGCCCCAGGGCCATTCCCAAATCTCTGTTGTCTGAGAGTCTCCAACTCTCTTCTGATATCCAGCCTGAATATATTCTTCATCAGTTCATGTCTCTCTCTATTTGCAGCAGCACGGTCTGTTAAAGCTAGGCAGCCTCAACCCTCTCACAATCAGTCCACGCACAACCAGCAGCGACATCCCCTTCAGCACGCATCAAGCCAAGCTAAATCAGCCTGGCTGTGCCCATCTCCTGTCTTCATTCCTGCCCTAAGTTCAAAACATTCTCCTGTTTCTGTTCCCACTTCATATTGCCAGTCTCAAATCCAGACAGTGAACCAGAGGAGCTCATGCAAAGATCTATCTTAAAAAGCAGAGAGAGCTGAAAAAAGGAGATTGTGTCTTTCACCACAGAGCTGAAGTTGGGGTGAACAGATGTCCTCAAAGCCCCCAGACGCTGAGACAGTTATATCAGCTGAATGCAACCTTGAAGATGCTCATCCTTTGCAGAATGGTTCTGCTTCACATAGTACTGGGAATATCAAGACACTCTCTTTAGCTGGGCCAGGTGATTGCTGCTCTCATTGCAAATGTTTCGGAAATGAGTTTCACAAGCAGTCTGGATCTGGGTTGCTCACCTGGTAATTAGGGCACACACTTTTTTTTTTCTCCTTGCTACAAAGCCCCAAATAAGCAAGCTGTGTAGGTCAGCAGGAATTCCTGTTGCTTCTTCTTCTTTTTTTTTCCCCCCTCCTCCTCTTTTGTTGTTGTATTGGAGGCACTGGTTAAAAATAACTTCGTAAACCCACTGCAGGAAGAGAATGTCCCTCACTCAGCACTTCCAGGCAAGCCTCTAGCATCCTCTATCCACGAGTGCTCACCAAAGCTGCATGCACCCTGGGGACAGCCCGCTGGCACCATTCAGCACTGGGTGTAGCCAGGGCAGCATAGAGGCAAGCAGAGCAGTGCTGTGCACCCCTCGGTGGCTTAGGAGCGAGGTACCCCTGGGATAGGGGACTCGAGGTGGGAACCTGCTATCAGGACCCATGTCTCTCCTACCAGATGATCCCATCCCTCACTGTCCTTTGACTAACAGCAGTCACAGGATAATTAGTCTCCTTAGGTGGATGCTAACCCTGGTGAATACCTTGAGCCTCCCAGATATGTTCCCAAGGTTGGAGAAGAATTTGGGATAGAATCTGGAAATCAGGATGGGCTTTCCAAGACCTGGGAGGCCACCCTAAGCACCTACCTCCTCTGTGACTGATGTGCTTGTGGTCAATTAGACAAACTACCCAGCAGGAGGGAGCTGATCCTCAGGGCTTCACCCTTGGGACAACTCACACCGGAGAAAAACAGGACCCACAGAAACGCAGGGCTTCAAATTAAGAAGGTGACTAAGGATCAGCGAATTCCTTCCTAGCCATTGGCTTTATTTCACTGCTGCTTGAAGTGCCTTTTGGTGGAATTTCAAACCCATTTCAGTATTTGTGTCAGTCTGATCACACTCATTGCCATCAATATTTATTTGAATTTGAACAGGGATGGCTGTGAATGGTGGTATAGGAGAGATCACATCTACAGGTTGTCATCTTGCTCACAGGAAAATAAGTTTAAAAAAACCTACAATCAGCATCAAGTGGATTGCTTGGGAAATCATTTTTGTTCCAAAATGTAATCATCTATATTGGATTCGATGTTTATTTGTTAAGAAGAAAATAAAAATGGAGTTTGGGAGCTCTCATGTCTATAAAAAGACTACTTTTCCTGGCATTTATAAATATTAATATGGAACACTACTGAAGAACAATACATAACAATAATGAGAATCACCAAATCCCATCATTTTTGACATTGTCATATCAACAGCTTAAGGATTACCAGGTGAACTTTAAACATATTGCTTCCAAATAATAATAATAATAATAACAGTAATGATAATAACATCAGAATGAGAAAAAAACAAACCCTCCTTACTGCATTATATATTCTTGATGGCTTTCTTCTTCTAATAGCGTTTACAGGATGTTTGGATGACACGCTTAAAAAATTAACCTGAAGAAGGGGGAGGTCTTCTTATCTCTTTCCATTCTTGCAAAGCTTTGCTTAGCCTCGTCTTTGTTTCCCCCTAACCCCTGACACTGACAGAGTCAAAAGGCCTATCAACTAATACCCTAATTTCAGAAGGATTTTATATATACATATATCTGTGCACGCCTGCAAACGTTTTGTGCACGTGTGTAGGTAGATGCATAAAATGAAGCAGTGTTTTAAGAGATAAAGTCGCACCAGGTGTCAATTTTCACACCTCTGACTAAATAGGCCCGGTAAAAATAAAACAAACGATGCCACAATTGCATTGAAAATCCAAGCTATTGAGATCTAATCGCTGCTTAAGCTGTGGCTTTATTCAAATCTGGATCACCAATAGGGCTCAGGATGTAAATGAAGTGCAAAGAGAAATAAAGCAAAGGGGAAAATAAAATAAAATTTAAAAAAAAATCTCTGATAGCCCTTTGCTTCAGCCATTTGATTCCCAAGTCCTTATCAGTCAATTAATGCACACTAAAACTTTAGTGGCAGCCTCAGTTTAACAGACCTAATAGCTAGAGCAAGTCCCAAGCATTAGCCAAACAAAACACACTTTCAGCAGCCTTAATATGAGACTGAAAAAAGGTCAAAATAGACAGGCTTTACAGAATAAATCCTGAAGATCCATTCTAATTTCCACTCAAGGATCTTTTAAGCAGTTCTTGGATGCTCTTTATGGTACTTTGATCCAAGCATAGTTTCATTAAAACTTTGTGGCTTGGCATTTTTAAACCTGATAGCTTCACTAAACTAGTTCTCAAAGTGTTAGCTAAGCCGCTATGCATAAAACTACTTTCCTGTCATGGTGTCTTCTAATATCACCTAAGTACAGGCTGTTGCAATTTTGAAAATGAACCTTTTCTGCATTCACTAGATCTCAGCTTGGGATTTTTGCTTTCGCACTTGAAGGCTGTCTGGCAGTATAAAGGGAAGGTGCTGCCTTACCCCCTTCCTCTCCCCCTTCCTTGAAACCTAAAACTAAAATTAGCTGCTGTACCTTATTTGTTCTGGAAGCAAGTTACACAGTACTTTTATCCACTGTGGTTTCCAATTGCAGGATTAACACTGGATGCTAAAAAAACACCAATAGAAAAATAACAAAACATTAAATGGTGGTTTAAAATCCAGTTTAATGATGGCAGGATAAATTCCCTAAAGACCTAGGAAAACAAATGTTACTTCCCACCTTCATAACGTGGCATGTTAATAAATCTGATTTAACTGCCACAGATAAAAAAACCCCTGTGTCTCCAGAGATTGTCCTTTGCTCCCCTGAAAATGAGGATGGCTGAAAGGTTAGGCGACAATTTTCTTCCTTTCCCCCGGCGTTCACAAAAGCCTTGATTTCTCGAGGAGCTTTTGTGGTGAGTTTGCATTGCAGTAGTTAAGAGAATTACAGAAAGATGGCTTCAGAAGAGGCTGGGCTGAGCTTTCGAGAGAAAATAAAAACAAAGGATTATTTTTGAAAATCATAATAAAACCGAGGAGGATGGGATTCACACAGGCACCTTGTCCAGCCTGGCTCCCATCTGAGCCAAGGGCCAAACTCCCACTAACTTACATGGGAGCAGTTTGGCCAGTGCTGGGAAACAAATAGCAAAACTTGCAAGGGAGCCCCCCAAAAAAAAATCTCTGGGCTGTCAGGTGGAAGTCTGCTTCCATGCATGGTGGACTTTTAAAGCCAAGGTGGACGTTTAAGGCTGAAACAGGGGTTTATTTGTATAATCATCCGTGGAAGTGCAACTTCTGTTACCTGCATGTCACGCCCTGCCCCACATGGGTACAAAACACCAGGCTGAAATGGGCCTGATGCTGGTTTTAACCACATCCTGGTGGCTCTCTAGGGCTGCCCTATCCAGGGTCTGAGCCTGGGATCTCACCCTCCAACCTCACTTCTGGCCTCAACACCACCAACAAAGGAGGAGTATTAAGCCTTTTGACATCCAAAAACTCATGAGATATTAATGGGTGTGGAAAAAAACTGTCCCATCAACCACTCCTCGGGCAAAAGTTGCTTTGGACTAACTTATGGAGAAGGTCACTAAATTTTTGCTCTTTAATTCCCCCAGATGCCCTTTCAAAAAAAAAAAAAAAAAAGTTAATTACCAATTTTGCAACGAACTGGTTGGTTGGGACGAGATTGTCCCACTCCTGCCTGTGTCCCCATCACCTGGCAGAAACAGTTTGGTTGTTTTCACTGCTTCACACACCTCTGATGGGTCAGCAGAAAATCCTGTCAACTGAATGTCTGACAAAAGCGTCCTGATGTCAGGTATAAAGAATGCCACCTACAGCTTAGTGTCTGCAAAAAAAACCCCTCTGACTTCGGGCAAACAATGAACGTTTTTGTCTTCTTAATGCCCAGTATGCAATCGAGTGGAAATGCTACTTCCATCCTTAATCTACAAATGAAATTAAAGTTGTTGAAAGACACATGATAAACCAGGATCCTTTGTTTCTTCCAGAAGAGGAGAAAAAATTGAAACCACTAAATATTTTAGCAGATTTACTAAATTTCCAATTAAATCTGGAATTATGGCAGAGCCTGTATCTCCCTCTCACTCCACCACACACATTTTCTATTTGAATAAAGTAGGTTAGATGTGGTGCTCCCTCCACCCACCCACCCACCCGAGCAGGAATATTAATGAAGCAGATCCTTCACCGGCGTGCTGGGCCAGCGGGGATGCTGGGGCATCCCTGGGCCCGAGCGTGTGGGAAGGGCTGGTTTAGAGGGGAACAGCCCCTGCTATCCGGAGGGAGTGGGATATGCTAGGCAAGAGCACCCTCTGCCCGCTGGCAGGAGGGTCTGGCTCTATTAACATGCCCCCCATCCCTCCTCCTTCTTCCCTGTGCTGGGGAAAGGTCACGGGAAGCAGCTTACACAAGCCAGATGAGGTGGAGACCAAATCAGGACCAAGATTATGTCAGGGATGTAAATGCAGAATGGGAGAACAGCATGCAGTGCTGGTGCATACTTTATGCCCGTTTCCAGCCCTTCCTCTCACCCCACAGAGCATTGGTCGTGTCAAAGTAAGGACAACCGGTGTCCCCTCGCTCCAGGGTTTCCAGCACATGTGGCCAAGTTGGCTCAGAGTTGGCCAAAAAGGTTTGAGAAACATGGGTGTGCTTATGGCTCTTTCAATCTGGTCCAGTCCTGTTTGAAATTGAAGGGGAAAGGGATGTGGTGGTTGGCCCTTGTGGGAGACACAACCTCACTGTCACCTTGTCTGCTTGGGGGAAAGGTGGGGATTTCTGCCCTGCCACAGGACAAACAAGCAGGGACAGGCAGACCCGCAGGGAATTGCTGACCCTGAAGCCTAGACCAGAGAAACGTAACGTTGTCTGTAAGAACAGGGTAAGGTCTGTGCTGGGTCAGGTCTTGGGTCCAGCTGGTGTGTTGTCCCACCTCCAACACCAGTCACACTTTGGAAATGAGGTGAGAGAAGAAGCACAGAGCAATCCTGCCCAGCCACATCCCTCAGCTTCCAGCAACTGGCGCTTCAGAGGTGCCTTAAGCTGGGCTTTTGCATTTAAGACCATCCCCTCTATGTTTTGGCTCCATGTCCCCTCTGACATCTGTGGGCATGTCAACTCAGAGGTGTACAAACACTGAAGAGGCCAAGGACAAGAGGAAATGGCCTCAAGTTGTGCCAAGGGCAGTTGAGATTGAATATGAGGAAGAATTTATTTCCTGAAAGGGTTTTCAGGCACTGGAATGGGTTGCCTTTGGGCTTCCTTGGGGAAGGACTTTTCATAAGGGCAGTTAATGACAGGACAAGGGGAAATGGCTCTAAACTGGAAGAGGGGAAGTTTAGATTAGATGTTAGGAAGAAATTCTTTGGTGTGAGGGTGGTGAGACACTGGAACAGGTTGCCCAAGGAAGTTGTGGATGCCCCCTCCCTGGAAGTGTTCAAGGCCAGGTTGGATGAGGCTTTGAGCAACCTGGTCTAGTGGAAGGTGTCCCTGCTGCTGGCAGGGGGCTTGGAACTTGATGGTCTTTAAGGTCCCTTCCAGCCTAAACCAGTCTGTGATTCTATGATTCTGTGATTCTATGCCCAGGGCAGTGGTGGAGTCCCCATCCCTGGAGGGATTGAAGAGTCGTGTAGACACAGTGCTGAGGGACTTGTCAGTGTTGGGGTAATGATTGGACTCGATGTTTTTAAAGGGCTTTTCCAGTCGAGGCAGTTCTGGGATTCTGCAAGTCTCTGATTGTGAGTGTCCCAGCAGGAGCACTGCCTGCAGCAAATGAGACCAGCAGCAGGACCGTGCTGTTCTGGCGGCTGCCTGAGCAACACACAGGCAAGGATGTCCACTTGTACAAAGGCAAAGACAGACCTCCCAGCGTGGGTCATGCTGCAGCTTATCCTTGCACACCCTTTTTGTCACCTGTGGGTGACACCCACTGCGTGGGTACCACTCACAGGCACAAAGTTCTGCTCCACTCCTGCATCCTCAGACATCACTTCCCGTCTGCAGGGATAGCTGATGAATGTTCTCCAGGCTAACACTGCAGGAACATGCCTCAAGGAAAGCTATGTGTGATTTTGGAAAATGTTTCTTGTCACCTGGTGAAACCTGAGCTCTTGAGAAGACCAGAGGAGCATTTACCCACTCAACACTGACCTTCTCCTTTGTTTCTCACCCTCCAGGATGAACCAGAACACACCACTCTCTTCTCCCAGGTATTTGGAACCAGGTTGTGTGGCTGCCTGCTCAACACAAACCTTCACCATAACCCTGGGCAGCTCTCAGCACACCAAACCTTCCTCAGAGGGACCGAGAGGCAGCTGTGTAGGACAAGAAGGACCTTTGCCTCATCACTGACCACAGCATGCTTACCTTTCTCAGGTAGTAGCTAAGACTTTCTCTCCCTGGACTCTGTGCATCACTCCCTCCTGCTGCATCTCTTCCGTCCCGCTTGTCACAGTGCTCAGGACAGGCCCCCTCCTCTTTTATCTGCTCTGGAGCACCATCTTGCACAGGAGAAGGTAGTTTCCTGGTGCCATCAAAACAAAATAACAGTGAGGAAGATTCTTTTTCTGCCTTGTGCAGCAGCAAAGCCCGTGCACAGTTAGCACAAGGCTTTGCCGTGGCGCAGAGACATTGAGAATAAGGCCAAAGAAATCGGCAATTGCGCTTATTTTCTCCTCTTAAAAACAGCTCAATTGGTCCATTGCAACTTATTCCTGCTGCCTCTATTAATATATTTTCTTCTAGGCAGCTGCCAATTGATGCTGCACGTTTGCTTTGAGTGGAATATACCAGCAGGCCTGAGGTCTAAAAGGTTGTTCCAGTCAGATTTCAATATTTAGCTTATACACGTGTCTGCAGAAGGTCTGGTTTTTTCACAACCTTGTACACCAAGAGACCTAAAGAGTGTTATTTGAAAAAATAAAATGCAAATTGCAGCTGCAGAAGGGTTTGCCACCTTGTGTGGGATTTCCTACACTGCAGATGCCCACGCCTGAGCTGGCAACCTGGGCTTCTTCCAGCGCTGACCCAGAGAAAGGGACCCACAACCACGCGATCTCCCTGGGATCAGTGCCTTGGGATGGGGTGAATCACCCCACAGCTGGGATGCAGCCTGGTCTCCTTCCAGGAGAGGCTTCTCTGGGCTGCTGGGAAGAAAGAAGGCTGATCTGCAAAGGGGATCCTGTGAGGGAGGATTTGGAGAGGCTCATTCCTCACTGCTCCCACCTTGGAAACCCAGTCAGGAGGCAGGTCAGGATATGTCCCATTTTTCATGAAACATCTGAGGAAAACAGAGGCAACAGTAGGGAATTCAAAGGAAACCTGCAGAGATATGAAATTACTATTGCAGGGATGTGCTGCCCACCCAGAATCATCTTCCAACCCAAGCTGGACATGACTGGAAACCATGGAGGGGTTTCCATTGTGTACTTCAGGGTCAGGGCAGCAGTGGGAGAGCAGTGACATGGGAAATGGACCATGGAAACCAGAGGAAATGGCAGGAAGATGTGGCAGGGGAGGGTGAGGTTGGCCATGAGGAAAAGGTTCTTGAGGCAGAGGGTGGTGGAGCACTGGCACAGGCTCCCCAGGGAGGTGCTCATGGCACCAAGCCTGACAAGATTCCAGCAGCATTTGGCCAAGGCCCTCAGGGACATGGTGTGAATGTTGGGATTGTCCTGTGCAGGGACAGGAGTTGGGCTCCATCATCCTTGTGGGTCCCTTCCAACTCACAGCATTCTGTGATTCTATGGGGGGTTCCCAGCAGGCAGGAGCAGTTAAGGAAGTTTGGGGGAGTGTGGGCCAGGAATGACAGCTCAGAGACAAGTCGTGTTAGCAAAATCCTCATCCTCTCCACCATCTCCCAGTACGATGCTAATGACCCTGGAGAAGACCATGAGGCAAGTAAACTCTTTTTTATTCTTCCTGTATTCTTTTATTTCTCTACTTTAGTAATAAAGGCCTGGGAAATAAGTCTACCTGCTCCCACAAGGACCTCAAATCTTGTTTGCAGTGACAAGTAAAGGTATGTAAGATATTTTGAATAGCCACTAGCTAAATCAAAAATAGTCCTGAGACACCAAACCATGGGTGTAGTCAGATTGATTTTGGGACATTTCAGCCACAATAAATTAATTAAACAAACAAACAAACAAAAAAGGCAAGCTATTATTATTATTATTATTATTATTATTATTATTTATTTATTTATTTATTTATTTATTTATTATTATTATTTTATGTTTTCAGAATTTAGGTCTGAAAATTCAGGGGTGGGTTTGGTTTTTTTTTTAAAAAATGTACGACTTCTAATTTTGAATACAGACAGTTTCCTTTTTCAAATGGACCTAGAAGGAGGAAGGTTGTGAAACCAAAAGGCTCAAATAATCTTCCAAATGAGGCAAACTATTTCACTGCTGGCTGAACAGAACATCACAAGGAAATGTTTCAACAACAACAACAAAATGACCTAGTCTAATCTAAACAGACTGCCCTCCAAACCCAACCATTTCCAGAATTCCCAGTGGGAATTCCTCCTTGCCATTGCCATGTGAGTGGTACAAATACCCACTGCCATCAACCTGACCTGGATACCTCGGTGGGAGATGGACAGCCCCAGACACTTGGACATTCAACTTGGCTAATGCTGGAGGAAGAGCTGCAGAGGGAAGGTCTCCAATGAAGGATGTGGATGGACTAATGGGAGTGCTTTGCTGGATCAAGGACCCTGGTGCTGTGAGCTTGTGGGGGGCAAACAGCCTCTTCTTACCAAGGGAGGTGGACACAGAACCTCCTTGCAGTGGCTTCAGTCAGTCTCCATGGCTTTTACTCCCTCTTAAGGGGAAGAAGAACAACCTGCCACTGCAAATTTCCAATATATCAGATGAAACTCCACCAAAGGGAAGGGCAAGAGTAGTTTTCCCTCCTCCTCAGACCCTTTACCTTGAATCTTGGGTCAGTCACAACAGAATCACAGAATCATAGAATGGTCTGGGTTGGAAAGGACCTTAAAGCTCATCCAGTTCCAACCCCCCTGCCATCAGCAGGGACACCTTCCACTAGACCAGGCTGCTCAAAGCCTCATCCAACCTGGCCTTCCAGGGAGGGGGCAGCCACAATTCCTCAAGACAGCACCCATTGCTTTCCTGCCTCTTTAGACCTGTGGGTTTCCACTTCTCGCCAGTCTCAAGCCTGGTAGAAGGTGTGGGAGGTATCTGGAATCTGAGGGACATCCTTGCCAACCCAACAACAATTGCACAAGGGCTTGGGATTGCAAGAGTTCTTGCTTGCTTTCTCCTTGTAGAGATCTCCAAGTAGATCTAGGACCACAGCCTGGATTGGGGGAGTCTGATCTCTGTCCCTAAAAACAGAGTCAACAGAGGTCTGGGACAACTTGGTTCTGCAGGTCTTGTGGGCACTACCACAGGTTATGTGATTAAACAGCAGCCCTGAGTTTGCAAAGCTGTCAATCCCATACTTTCCATCAGCACTTAATTCATTTTAAAATAAGAATAATAATAAAAATAGCACCACACCAGCCCTTAAAAGCCTTGGAGCTGCATTTCTCCTGGCTGCAGTCATACTCACAATACAGACTCGAGCTGCTTTGCATGTAACTGCTGCTCTTCATCAGCTCAGTATTAGCAGTTCCAACCTGCTCTTGCTTGATTTATTTTATTTGATTTCTAAAACAAACATAGATTTACAATCTCTCTGATTTCCCAGCTTTTATGACACTCCACTGTGGCGCTTCAAACATCTCATTTATCTCCTCTACCTTGTGAAATTACAACCCCCTCCTCTCCAAAACAAACAAGCAAGAAAAAAACCCCCAAAAAACAAACAAAACAAAAAACCAAAACTCCAGCTAAAATCTACACAGTTGGAAAATGTTGATTTAAACAATAACCCTGAAACAAGATAGAGAGAGACTAGAACATGAAAATAGACTTTTATTTTTTTTTCCTTGCACAGATTGAGCTCTGAGGCTGTTTGCACCAAATGTTGACTTGTTCCAAGGCAACATCTATTTGTATGTTGTGAAACTGGAAGGAAACAGTGTGAAATATATTTTTTTCAGTCATTTGAGAAAGGCTGTGCTGTTGTATTTGTTCTAGCACACATTTCCTTCTCCTTCCCTCCCTGCCCACTTCATCTGTACTTGTGCAAAGTGGAAATATTTGGAAGTATGGGGTTTTTTAAATGAGGGGGTTTTTTGGGGTGGGAAGTACATGATGTTAACATTTTTTTTCTGATCTGTGTAATTTCTGAAAAAATTCTTCTTTAATCAGACAGATGATTTAAGGGTGATGCTTGTTCCTGGTTGATGTGTTTGCTGAATACAAAGGACCGTAGTTAAGAAGATGTACCCATTTTGCACTACTGAAAGCAGTGCTGTGCCCTAACATCCTAGTCCATTTTGCTAACTGCAGAACTCATTGAATGCAAATCATAGCAGGGTTGGGGTTTTTTTCTAATTTTTCTGTTTTAGACTTCTTTTATATCTATTACCCATCTCTTTCCTGCTTAATACAACCATAGATTCTTTATACTACAGTATGTGAAACTAATGGGAAACTTTCTCTTCCCAATTAGTATTTTGTTATTGATAAACAAGCAACTCACATTTTCCACGAATAAAAGGGGCAATATTCCCCTTCTTAGTATTATCATAATGATTTTATTTTTTTTTTATACACTGTAACAACGTTTTGATTTACCCACAGAAAGCCACATAAAGATACTGCTGGTAGAACACGATACTACGAGACGCATCGCTACAAGACGTTATCACCTCCTTGTTAGCAGCCAAGGTTTGAATATTTAATTCCTGTTATCAGCCAAAGACTGAACCAGTTCACTCCACTTTAACGAGCAAACCCGGCAATTTAACGAAACATAAAGCCGGCAACACACGAAAGTCTCCTATGGATTGATGGCGGGGTGGGAGGTGGCAGGGGGAAAGGCAAAAAAAATAGTTATAAATCTAAACCCTCCATTCCAGAGCACATCCCCAAATGTAAATAAGCACACAAGCATGTTGCTACATATTTTTACAGAAATAATTCCAAACATCCTTATCAGCGTGTGCGGATCCGGCCACGCACACATCGCTTATCCGTTGTGCCCTCTGCTGGCTCGCACACACAAAGCAAGCAATATTATTTCCAATTAATTTTTGGCATCATCACTTGGCATCTGCTTTAGGAATGCAAAGCGTGAAATTTGTAGTAGCAGGTTTAATATTTGATCCAGCCAAAAAAATATTCCTTGCTACAAGGACTTACCTTTGGTAGTGTTTTCCTCCTCGCTCCCCCCGCCCTCTCTCTCCTCTGCTCCGTGTTGTTTCGTTGCCACCGAGCCTTGTTTACGGTCCAAATGGAAAAAAAACCTGCCACCAAACGCCATACGTGGCAGGAATAATTTCATGCTGTGCAAAATTTGTTTCATTTCACATCCTGTAAGAATAATTACTTAGCATAATACCACTTAAGCTGTATTTCGAGCTTCAAACGTTAAGGAAATGGTAAAAAGCAAAATGCTGGTTGGGAGGAAAAAAAAAAAAGGGTATTTAGGTGTCACTGGGGTTGTTTAAAAATAGTTGTTTTTAACACCAGGGACAACAAGAGGAATTAAGTGATGTCACTGAATTTAAAAATACAATAAAGCCCAATATTTTCAGTGCTAGTTGAGGTCACCCTTGTGCTGCGGCACCTTGATAGGACACTGCCTTCAGAAACAGAGGGCAAAATGCCTGGCCTATATTGCCCACATTTCTCATGTGTCCTATGTTTTCTGTAATTAATTTTATTTGAAGGTGACAATTATACAAACAGTCCTAAAGAAAATAGCAAATGAAGAAGCTGGATCCTCCTCATGTCATATCATCGACTCAGATTTTTACATGATGGAAAACAAGACTCAGTAGGTTTGGAGGAAAGTCGGGGTGATACGTGAGCAGGGTGTATTGGACAAATATCAGCCTAAGTGGTGCAAAAAAATCCCTTAGGACTTTGGGGCAGTGTGATGCCAAAGGAGGTTCTGACCTCTGCCCTGTGCCCTCACAAGAGAGAAAAATCCTCTTTCATATCAAGTCAGAATTACTCATGGTTCACTCTTCTAGCAAAACCAAACTGCAGCCTTCAATCAAATGCAAGACTGGCATGGTTTAATTAAATTAGTTCAATTAAGGATCAGAATTATGATTGTGGATTTCTTTAAAAAAAAATCCAATTTTCTTGATGCCAAACCACAGCTTGCAATCAAGTAGTAAATTCTTAGTTTTTCTTTCCCAAATGTTGTCAGAGGAAGAACTCTTCTTAAGAAGTACCTTACCCACCTCGATTTTTTAACCAGCAATGACAACACTTGTGTACACAAAGGATCTAGGCTAACCTTCATCTTGAGGCCATCACATCTCTTCCTCACTTAGCAGCAAAACCCACTTTTCCTATAGTTTGACCAACAAGAATTTACTGATAGAATTCACTGATAATGGGTATGTTTGCATTGGGTTTGTTCAACCCAAGAAAAGGCAAAACCTCAGATTTGTTAGAAGCAGGCTGTGAAGGATCACTGGATGGGTGGATGGATGGATGGATGGAGGTTGTCAATCACAGCACACCATCTCCAACCAGCCCTCCACTGGCACAAAGTCCCTGAGCTCCACTCATCTGAATAAAGTTATTCCAATTTATACTCATTCCTTCTTTTCACTCTGTTTCAAAAAAGCCTTTATTAAAATGTCAAGTCTGACTGTAACAACAGCGTCAAGAGGCAGCAAGGGAGAAATAATAAATTTTAGGGAAAAAATGGTAACAATTTGAGCACATGAGTCCTTCTTCTGGCCTGAAACAGGCAGCAGATCCTCCCTGGGGAGGTTTTATGAGAAGCAAAGTCCTTCAGGTGCCATTTTTTAAGTGGTTTTACTGCTAAATTAAAGGACGTGACAAACAGGCCCCCAAAACCATCCCAAACCATGTTCCTCCTCAGTGTTTTTCTCCCCCAAAGTTCAGCAAGCTGCTGCTGTACCTGACAAGCAGTGATGTGTTACAACTTTAAATTACCCAAAAGCACTCAAATGCTGCCACAGAAGGGACAATGTGTGGAGGACATGGTGTCACCAGCACCTCCCATCCTCACTGCATGGCCCTTTGTGGCCGTGGAGCCAGGCAGCATCTCGCAACCACCTGGCAGGGGGAACTCCACGAGTACTCACTCCGGCTTTGTTGGGCAGATCCAAACCAAACAGCCTTTCAGAAGGTACTGACAATGATGTCTTCATTCCCTACCACGAGTAGGGCAGGAGCTTTAGCCACCTGTTTGCTCATGCAGTGCTATGCCAAGCTCCTGGTCCTGGAAGACCTTGGAAAGATGGTGAGGGCTCTGGTATGGGTGGGCTTCACTGGGATGCACGCATTGGCATTCCAGTGGGAGATGCCATCCTTAATGTAGGCACCTTTTTCATGAGTCCCCCAAATGCAGAGGCTATGGAACACATCAGTAGGATTTGGTGCTCTAAAATGATGTCTTCCAGGCTGGGGTAGCCCATGACGTTGTCACTTATCATGTATAAGGTGCTTTCACGACCTGGCAAAAGTTTTATTCTTCATTTAAAATATGCAGTAGGAGATATGGGGAGAGAAGGCAACCAGTACATTCAACTTAATGCAGCATTTACCAAAATCAACATTAAAAAAAATTTATGTGAGAACATCCAAGTGCCTCCACGCTGAAAAATTTCCCATCTATAAATCCCATCACCAAACCCAGGATGACTCAAGGGCAGCCAGAATTGACTCTGGGGACATAGAAACCTCAGCACCACTCTGCTTGATCCTTGAGAAGCTGCAAACTTCTGAAGTTCTTCAACATTGTGAAGAACGATGGTGCCACCCTACAGATCATCTCCCAAGCTGCTTGCAGGAAGCCTGGCCCACGAGCAGGTTTTGGTGAAGGTACATGTGCACGTGTAAGATGTGGATTTCCACCACATCTCAGAATGGATCACCCTGTGCTGCACTGGCTTTGTGACTCTTAAAGTTGCCAACAAGCTCATGAAGGACAAGCCCAACAATTTAGCAGTTTAAGTCATCTCTTTAAAAAAAAAAATTAAAAAAAAATTAAAAATTAACCACCACACTGAATCCCAATGAGATTTTGGGGGTTTTGTTTTAATGTCGAGGCAAGAATTTGCTGTTCCTCCCCGTGGTGAAGTTACTTTCAAGTCAGTGAAAGTTCTTGGCCCATGATGAAAAGTCTTTGCCAATTAGCGCTCAACAACTTCAATTCATCCCTCCTGGTTCAAGATGAGTAGGAACCTAATAAGGCTGCGATAAAAGGGCAAAAGGCACCGAGTACCCAAAGGGGATTAATGGGCTCTTCCATTTATTTGTCTTCCTAACAGCTGAACTGTTACAAGTATTGACTGGTCTTCAAACGGCCGGGCGCCGGGGGGCTCCAATGGCCATCTCCAGCTCCCCAGCCCCAAGGGGTGAGGGCTTCCCCCTGGGCCATGCCAAAACCAACAAAGCTCCCGGGATCAGGTAATGAAACTTCAGCTTTTCCCCCCTCCCTTCCCTCCCTCCCTCCTCCCTTCTTTGAGATTTATTTACTGGCAGCTGACAAGGGGCAAATTCAGCTGGAATTGTGTAGTCAAGGCCCTGTCAAGCCTTCAGAGGCACCCTTATGTCGAATCACCTTCCTGACTGGCATGTCGCTGAAAAGCCCTCGGTGCTGGTCCTTAACAGCTCCCGACAGCACAAAGGACACTCCAGACAGATGCCTACATGGCATCCTGCAGCATTTTAAAAGAGAATTAGTGGTTTTAATTATGGTCGTCGTATGAAAGGAAACCATGCAAGCTCGGCAGGAGACCTTTGATCAAACCCTTTTGCTAGCACAATGCCGCGGAACTGTGACTATTCCTAGCAAGGGGCCTTTTCTCGCTGAATGACTCACCAGTGATCTTTGAATGCAGACAAGTTCCTCGCCCTCCCTCTTCATTAGCGAGCATTTCTATACAGGCCCCTATATAGTGCGCCGAGTCTCTCGGAGCTATACAATGAGGGGGGGAAAAAAAAGAATCCCTACAGATTCTGGCCTCTACTTAGGAAGTGCTGAAGGACTCTGAGTGACTTTATTCATTAAAACAGGTTGCTATTAATTAACTGTCATAATAAAGAACTATTATTTGCATTTCTTAGTGCGCTCCCTTTAGTAATATGTATAAAAGATGCTTGTAACAAAAATGAATTTATAAGGGAGAAAAAACCCTCAGAAGTCTTTTTTTTTTTTCTTCCTCCTCCCCCCCTCTTTATATTTTTTTTAAGGTCTAGGCAGCAGGAGCCTGACTAATTATTAGGACCAGTTTTGCAAGAGAACAAATAGAGGTAAAACACAAATATGAAAGTAATTAGGAAAATGCAAAATCCTGTTTACTTGGCAACCGATTCATGCAACTGAGACTAACGAAGAGTAAATCAGCTTTGCTTGTTTGATAAACTTAAGGGTGCCACCTCAGAGGAGCTGATAAAAATTAAATTCCTGCCAGCATCCCTCAGCACTGCCTTTTAGCGACCATCCACGCAACTGCTTCGTCTGCAAGCACCAGCAAATCTCATTTGAACAGGCTCAGGGGGGAGGAATTTTGTCTCTTCTGCCTCTGCTCAGTGTTTTCACCTTCACAATCTGCCATGGGTGATACTTTGGAGCTGAACCCCCAGCATGGACACTCGTTATCACACGTGTGAACGGCACAGTTGCAACCAGTTCTGCTTTGCTCCCTAAAAACCCATCACATTTCCCCTGCTCTTCACACGTGGGAAGGCTTTTGCTGGTGGGAAAGTTCTCCTCGTAGTTTGCGTCGCTGCTTATTGGAATATATGACGATAGGTTACTCGCCACGGGCTGCAGGCTGGGCTACCTTTGTCCAGCTCCTCTTTTCTCCTGAGTAGATAGTGGAATCCACAAAAGCTTCCAATTATTTCAAGACTATGCAGCTAAGGAGGGGCATCGAATCAAGATAAAGAAAACCCTCAGCTCAGTATATTTGCTTGAATGGATTTTCAATAATGCAGGTAACAAAAGCATTCAAAAATTGGATTCCTAATGCTTTTCTCCTAGGCTGAAGGACTGATTTTGAGAAGAGAGAAGAAAGCCAGCCCTGAGAAAGCTGCTCAGAGGAATGTATGATATTCCCCCCGCTCTGTACAAACACTTCTGCGGGGACTGAGAGAAAGGAAGAGATTTAAGTGAGGCACGGTCGACCTGAAATGTAGTCAATTACAACACAAAGAGTTAAAATGACACCCCTGAACCGCTCCTCTCCCTTCTTTCCCCTCTGCTTTGTGGCTTTGAAACCCAGAAGCCATAGTTTGATTTCTTTTTATTGCTTATTTCTCATCTGCTGTATGTATCTCTGTCCACATGGGAACTGTTTATAGAAGTAACAGGGGGAATCGCTGTAGGACTCACACTACACAAATAAACCAGAATGAGAGAGGGAAAAATAAAGAATGTTATTTTGCAAATGGAGTTAGAGATTCCTAGATAGCAGTTTGATTTTTATATGGGCAGCATTCAATGAAAATCAACCTGGGAAAATTCAGCACTTGGAGAGAACAACAACAAAGTATTCTGTATTTTTAAAGGGATCTATTAGGATCAGTAGCCACACAAGCCTCAGCCTGCAACCTACTGCACCTCAAACCACAAACCAACAGAGCAGCCACAAGCAACACCCCTCACTCCTGCACACATCCTGATCTGCTCCTCTGAGAAGCTTCCAGAGGTGCCACTTGTTGGCATGATCAAGGTTAACAACAAGGTACTTCTTTCTTCTCTGAAAATTTTACTTCTCTGAACGAAAACCTGGACTAGCAGGAATTTTTCTCCTATAAAAACACTGGGCTGAGATCTCACAGAACCACAGAACAAAGTATGAAAATTTGGACAAACACAACTTTCTACTAACAATACCAGAGTTTTGGGTCTGTTTGAAACATTTGAAGGACATGTGAATTGACAGCATTTTGAAAGACATGCTATTTTATATCCTTTTCTTCAAAACCATATAGTTGAGCTCTTGTTAACTGAGTTGCTTGGCCTTTGGGTGGGTTGAAAAGCAGGATGGATTCACACTCTATTCTTTTGGTTAAAGCTCCTGACATCTCTCAAATTGCAGTTCTGGCACTCCCAGTACCTGTGAGGATGTGGCAGAGTAGAAGAGCGTTATGGGCTCGCACGGAAAGAGGCCACAGACAGATGCCATGAGCCATGGGGACAGCAGTGTCCCAGCAGAGCTGCTCTCGTGTCCCCGTGCAGGATCTCAGCACCACGGTCCTTCTGCCCCAGGTGGAGGAGCTGCCTACAGTCACGGTGCTCTGCAAGGGAAAATCCACAAGTTGCTTGCTTACAATTGGAAAACCAGTGCAATAAAGTCCATCCCAGCATAAAATCCCAATGTAATGAAAATAACCATCTCTGTAAAGCAAGGGAGGCAGAAAGAGCTGGACTGGTCCCTACCCACCATCCCACACTGGGAGGCCATCGTGTCTGTAGCATCCTGGGGCAGAGGCACAGCCAAGGAACAGTGAACAGACACGTTCCCCTGAAAGGGGAACCATCCCACGTGCTTGTCCTAATGGAAACCTATCCAACCACGCTGCCCCATGACCCTAAAAACACACAGACACAGCACAGCTAAAGAAAAATGGCTGTAGAAAACCGCTTGGCTCAGTAACGGAAGAAACATTGAAAGGCTAAACACATGTTTTTGCATCTATAAAGGATGCTGTATTCATAAAAAAAAATAATTAAAAGATCTTCACACTACAACAGATTCACAGCTTTCTTTTAAAAGAAAACTCTCTTTTTAGAAACCCAGTATTTTATTTAGTGATGAGCTTTTTTCCCCACAGAGAAAACAACACAAACAGTTCATTTGGCAACAGCAATCGAAGACCAAACAACAGTAGTTCCTGTGGAGGCAATCACACTTGATTTCCTCTCTGCTGCCATTTCTGTCGCTTTTTAAAACCATTCTCACGTTGTCAAGGACTAATTCAGATTTTAAATCTTGACTTCAAAATTTCAGCACTTCAGCAGGTGAGTGGAGGACCGGGCGCTACCCAGCTCCCCGCCTCAGATCTTCTTTCATTTTCCTCAGCCCCTGCAGCTCTTTCTTCAGGTGCTTCACAGCCTGCAGAATATCCTGTCGCTGGGGATCATCCTCTGCTTTCTCAGTGTACAGCAGGAAATGTTTCACAGTGTCAGAGAGCAGCGCTTCGGGATCCACATCCACCCGGTGGAGACGCAACATCCTCTCGCAGGCGATGGCGTAGTTTTTGTGCCAGTTCACCGGGTGATTTGGATGCGAGTTGACAATTTCTTTGTATGACTGTTTAAAATAAAGGGGGACAAATTAATTGAATGAAGGGGACCAACAGCTCTTAACAGTCCTTCAAAACTGCCTGTAAAGGAACAGATGCTATTTAGTTCTTCAAGTCCAGAGCTGGAGCATTTCTGTAACTCACTCTGTTTGCCGTGAGATGCGCGAGAGTGCGCATCAGAAATCCAAGGGGGGCTGAAACGTTTCCCCTCCTACAGCTGCTGTTTGTTTAGAAACGCTACAGATGATCATGATAACCCCACTGCACATGATGTGCTTCCCTCAGAGAGGTGTTACACCAGGCTGGGGAAAAAGAGACTTAACTGCCATGCCTGCAAAGACATTTACTCAGTATTTCAGGAAATCAGGATGCCTTCCACAGGATTTGAGCAGTCTGTTGACTTGGGTGGGAATATTCATAAACTCAACAGCAGGCATGTGCCTGAGAACTTTGCAGAACAGCAAAAATCACAGCAAAACAGGCAAGAGTTGAAAGGAAACTATGTGTTGACTCTTTGCTGGGGTATGAAACACTGCTCCTCTCTGCTGACACACGCTGATCATCTTGTGCATTTGTTGGCATCTCAGGCAGTCCGGTATTTCCAGAGATACCTACACCCGCTCATGGGTGTTATTCTTCAGTATGAAATGCAGCAGAATTAATTTCCAGTGAGAAGATTGTTGGATTTTACACTTGCTGGCTCAGATGCGTGACTGTGTAATGACAGAGAGGACAAGTGCATAGAGGGGACTTCAGGACAAGCAATCTCTTGGCACAGGTTTGAAGCCCAGCACAGACAATGTAATTATAGCAAAAAGCAGTGTGTCGACTGGTTAGCTTTTGGCACCCTCCCTGACTGAGGGGGCAAGTAGGAATGGATAAAATCCCTGAACAAATCTCTTTGAATCTGTTATGCTCCTGGTTTGGATGAAAAAAGGAGAATGCAGATTACAGGTCTGCTGGGAACAACATATGGAATTGAGAAATTGAAAAGAAAAAAGAAAAAAGAAGGAGAAGGGGAGAAAGGGGAGGAAGGGGAGGAAGGGGAGGAAGGGGAGGAAGGGGAGGAAGGGGAGGAAGGGGAGGAAGGGGAGGAAGGGGAGGAAGGGGAGGAAGGGGAGGAAGGGGAGGAAGGGGAGGAAGGGGAGGAAGGGGAGGAAGGGGAGGAAGGGGAGGAAGGGGAGGAAGGGGAGGAAAGAAAAAAGAAGGAAAGAAAAAAGAAGGAAAGAAAAAAGAAGGAAAGAAAAAAGAAGGAAAGAAAAAAGAAGGAAAGAAAAAAGAAGGAAAGAAAAAAGAAGGAAAGAAAAAAGAAGGAAAGAAAAAAGAAGGAAAGAAAAAAAAAGGAAAGAAAAAAGAAAGAAAGAAAAAAGAAAGAAAGAAAAAAGAAGGAAAGAAAAAAGAAGGAAAGAAAAAAGAAGGAAAGAAAAAAGAAGGAAAGAAAAAAGAAGGAAAGAAAAAAGAAGGAAAGAAAAAAGAAGGAAAGAAAAAAGAAGGAAAGAAAAAAGAAGGAAAGAAGGATGGAGACTGCAGGGCTCATTCATAACCAAAACATGACTTACGGTGTACGCAAAGGTGTAAAGTTGTGATTTCATTTCCGCAGTCACACTGGCAGTTTCTGCAAGGTCAAATATGAAGAAAGCTGTTTTCATCCTGGGAAAACAAGAAAACCTTCCATATAACAACTGCTTAGTGTAACCAGCTCACACCACAAGGTCACACACATCTTCAACGTGTCCATACAGCTCTTCAGTTGTATGAGACACTACACCAGCTTCTCCATTTAAGTCCTAAGTTTCTTTCCATGATGCATTTTCTCACCCTGTGTCCAAACCACCCTCTGTTCCTTCAAGATACTTTGAGCAGAACCTTTTGGTGAACAAAACCACCACTTTCCTGAAGGATTTACTGGAGACCATGCACCCTTCACTTCATTCTGCCAACCTTTTCCTTCCAAAGCTTGGCACATTTAGATCCAATAAGGCCATGCACCACCAAGCTGCCCACTCTGGTGTGTATTTCCACGCCAGTGAGCTGGCATTGCCCACAGGTTGTTGGAAGGGAGCAAAGGAGCATCACCTGGCTTGCCACATCTCCTCATTGGCGACAGCTTCCCAGGAAGAAGGCTTGAAACTAAATGGGAATGAGAATAAAATTCAGCTGGCAGATCTATGTCACTGCCCTCCACCCACCATGCAACCAACCCTTCTATCCCAAGCAGACACAGAGCTCCCAGGCAGAAAACCCCTCGTGGCTCTGACAGCAGGGAATTCAGCTGATCCTCAGTCATCCATAAAACTTTATTCCTCTCTCTCCATAGAAGGAGCCTCTGGTATATCAGGTGTTCCACAGCATCCCAGCCATCCTCAAAGTGAGAGATGTGTTTTACCATCCATCACAGTTCAGTCTATGACATTTAGAGCTTTGGATGTCTCAAGTCCTCAATGTTTTTTGGCTCCTGATCAAGTTTTAAGATCAGAATCGGACTTAATATTTGACTAGAAATGTTCTCTCTATTTTAAATACTAATAAAAATATCACATGTGTATTTATTACATATTCCAAACAAGAAAATATTATGATTATGGCTCATGTTTAATTTCTCTAACATGGCAATGGATGTGCTTATGTTGTTGGCAGAAGAATGATGAGCAGGAAAAAGCAGAGTCATGCCTCTGTCTCATACCTGCCATAGTCTTCAGTCCAGTTATAGAGATTTCTTGTAAGATGAATCCACTCTCCTGGGTCAAAGACAACATCAGAAGGAACCAACTTTTCACATGTACCCCATGGCCAAAGTGAATAGCTCTTTCTCCAAGTTGAGTCCCCTTCATGAAGGCCTATGCAGACAAACACTTCCTTACTGCCAAAAAACCAAAACAAAACAGAGAGAGCACTCATGAAGCCAGGCCAGAGACCCTGGGACACCCCATGTGCTTGAGCAACCCACACACACCACACCAGCACAGCAGGCAGGTCTTAAGCAGCACAACCTTTTCTGTGGCATGGATACCTGTCCAGACCATTTCACATTGGAGAGGGCACATCTCTGGGTCAGTTTGCAAAGCAGCTCTCCTTCTGCAAGCACACACCCCATCTGGCACTGCACATCTGCTGCTGCCAGCACAGGAGAGACATCCTCTCCCCTACGTTGGACCTCACAGACACGCCAGAAGCTCTCGGAGAAGCCCGTTTCTTCCCGACGGCACCTGGCAATGCTCTCCTGCCTACCCACACTCACAGGGCTCACCCTGGCTGGTCTGAACACAGATGCTATTCTTATTCATGTGAGTATCTAATCCTTTCTCCACTCTTCCTAAGCTATTTTTATATGATGATTATTCCTGGAATACATTCATTCTATGCTAATCATTTGGCCACAACGTTCACAAAGGAGAAGCAGCAGCAATTTGCTCTCCAACCATCATCATTTTCAATACATGCCAACGTTCCTTTTTTTTGTGATGAACTGTAGCAACAACAACAACAACAAAAATAATCAGTAAATACTCTCTGCCTATCACTTTCTTATTTTTTCCATCCTAAAAACCAAACCAACCTCAAAACAAGCAATATTATATCCAGATGGAGTTACTTCTGCATAGATATTTGCTTTAATTGCAAAAATAATCTCACCAACAGGGAGGAAGTCAGTGGAGAAAATTGGTCTTTTGGATGTGGTACCAAGCTGTTCTATAAACAATTTCAAGAAAACAAAAAAAAAAAAAGGTTGAAGATTTTAGGAAAGCTGTTACATATGAAATAAATGCTTACTGTTGATTTACTTTGAGGAAATGATGGAGATTAAAAGCAAGTGTCCCATCAGGTAATACTCCTTCCACAGGATTCCACCGGCTCCCAGGAAAGTAAACACCAGGTAAATGCTTCGCCAGCTTGGGTAAATACCATTCATAAGTCATCATCTACCACCAAAAATATAAGAAAAATTAAAACAAGTGTCCACAAGATACAAGAAACAAAGTTTTCATCCATTTTTCTACCCAGAAGCTGCAGAAAATGGTTTCTGCAGGAGGAATGACTCTATTTGCTCAGTAAGGTCACCTCCCATTTCAGCAAGCACCTGGGACTACCCCATCAGACCAGGTGACCAGTGGCTTGTGATCAGAGGCACATGGTCCTCCCTTGTTGAGGAGGCAAAGGAAACATGAAATAACTACCACTGCTAAGAGACACAACAGGGTTTGGTTTGGTTAAATATGAGGCATCGGGTTTTGGGTTTCTCAACAAATCACAAGCCCTTGCTGCAAAATCAAGTGCAAGGACTGATGTGGCAGTGGAAGTGTCAGTGTCCCCTTCTGTACAGGGGATTTTTCTTCTCCCATTTCTCAGGAAAGAGTGCAAACATCACCCAGGGTCACACACAGCACCTCTGTTTTAATGTAAAAAAACTAGAAGCAGAAACCTGCAAAACTACCTTTGGGGGACCAAGAGAACACAGGGGATGCAGGGAATGAGCCTCAGCATGGTGAAGTCCTTGGGAGAAACCCCAAAGCCACATCACCCATGGGGCAACTGCTGACCTGCTGCCCTCCAGGCTGCTCCCAGAAGTCTTCTGCTGCCCCAGCATCTGTTTTGCAGGGCAATTGCAGAAAACAGCAGGGACAAAGCTTCCTCAGTAAGGCAAACATCAGCCCTGTGCCACATCTGGGTATCTGCTGTGATGAAGAACTTGGGCTTCCCCTTCTCTCCACCCACTACTGCCCCCCTGTTGGCTATTTGGGCTTGAATGGGGCTTGCACACCACACTCCATCCCAGAGCCACCCACAACCCTTAAAAAAAAAAATAAAATCAATTTTATTTATGCATCATGAGTTTCAGCTGAACAAAGAGGTTCCCTCAAGAAGAGAAAGGAACAGCTGAACTTTTGCTTCCTATTTTTAAATCTGCCTGTTGCCTCTTTTAATATTACTTTCTCAACCTACCTCCTGGTCCACTAAGGTGATATCTGGCCTCATCCCTTCGCAATAATGAAGGTAACGAAGAGCGTTCCCGGGTAAGTCTCCTCTTAGCAAGATCACTGCACCAGCTGGCATAGAGGACAGCAGATTCCTTGCAAACTTATCAACAACATAGTTGTTGCTCTGATCACAAGTGCTTAAGAGAAGAGATAAAAATCAGTATCTTAATAACAGGTATTTGCATGGCTCTGCATACCTTCAGAATAATTTTATGCAATAGGCACCGACAGGTGAAGTCCTTCAGATCTTGCTGAAAAGCATCATCTCCATTTACAGAGAAACCAAGGTACAGAATTGAAGCATTTAGACTACAGTCCCCCAGAGACCAGCACCAGAGACATGAGCCACTACAGTTTTGCCAAAATACACGCTCATCACATGCCTTCACCTTCATTCCAATTTTCTCTTTGGCTAAACCTAAAGACTTGCTAGTTAGAGTTCGAAATGCCAGTACAACAATGGTTCTGTAAAGCATCTGAAATTCTCCCCATCCTTTCAGTGCTTTTAATTAAGCACTAAAAAGCCACTTTGTTGTAGCATGAGGCAGAAGCAGATTTACATTACCTGAGATTAGATCCTTTTTGTTACACAATTGTGTGTTGCACACACTCCAGGTATGGACTCAAGAAGAGGACACTCCATGACATGGGTAGTATGAAATTCTGTGTGTTCTACACTTCACCAGTTGGTCAAGCTCTACCTGAGCATCCCTACCACTGCACTGATTCCTACCCAAGCCACTGCAGAGTCTTTGGTGTGGTTGTAGGATAAGGAAGCCCTATACTATAGATGTAACTCTTCAAAAAGGAAAAAAAACCAAAAAAAACCAGAAAAGCCCAGGACACAAGGTTTCATGAAGCAAAGCAAGGGAAGGAGGTGACTGTTCAAGTGAATTCTGCAAACCTGCTTAGGAGATACAGCACATATAACATGTTTCTTTCATTAGAAGTTTATGCATCTACACCTTTTTCTTCCTTCAATCTGCATGAAGCTGGGGAAGGGTCTGGAGCACATGTTATGAGGAATGGCTGAGGGAACTGGGGTTGTTGAGCCTGGAGAAAAGGAGGCTGAGGGGAGACCTTCTGGCTCCCTCCAACTCCCTGAAAGAAGGGTGTAGAGAGGTGGGGGTGGGTCTGTTCAACCAAGGACCAAGGGACAGGACAAGAGGAAATGGCCTCAAGTTGCACCAAGGGCAGTTGAGATGGGATGTGAGGAAGAATTTCTTTGCTGAAAGGGTTCTGAGGCACTGGAAGGGGTTGCCCAGGACAGTGGTGGAGTCCCCATCCCTGGAGAGATTGAAGAGTCGTGTAGACACAGTGCTGAGGGACATGGGTTAGTCGGGGACTTGTCAGTGTGAGGTTAATGACTGAATGATCTTAAAGGTCTTTTCCAATCGAGGCAATCCTGGGATTCTGTCATACTCCCATTTTCAGCCTGGAATTGGTGCTTAGTGATTTTTAGGAAGATAAAACAAGGGAGCCCTGCAGGTGTGGCCACGCAAGCTTAGGTGTGATAGAAGAAGTACCTTTCCCACTTCAAGACAAGGACAGAAACCCCAGGAGCAGGAGCAGGGAGTTTACAGCAGCACCCCAACTACACAGCAATTCAGAGCCCCACGGGGCTGCAGCAAGACATGAGCACGGGGGATTTGTTACCTGCAATTTGTCCAGACTTGAGAAGCAACAAGAGTGAGAGCAGAAAGCCACTCCAGCCATGGCAGCACCCGGCTGCCCTCCAGCACGATGCTTCCGACCGAGGCAAGCGTGGCCAGTCCCAGCCCGGCCAGCACAGCCACCACAGCACTGCTCTGCAGCCAGAACCGCTCCACCTAGGAAACAAAACCCCACAGACCCTATTGCTGTTTCCCCAGCTATAAGGGAACAGAGTAAGTAGCTGTATTTTTGCACCTTAAGCAGCTTCAAGACAACAACCTGCTCCTCGTTAGGTGGTTTTAAGGCTTTTTCCAAAAATTAACATGCCAGAGCAATCTCTGAAGTGCAACTTACCACTCCCAGAAACAAAGGCTTTGTAATATCCAAATTTGCTCTCCAAGCAAAGAAAAGGGAATAGAGACAGAGCATTCCAGCGAAGAGCCAGATCACAGGTGATTTCTGCTGCTTTGTCCTATAAAAGACATGATGAAAAAAAGAGACAAAAGTTCTATGTGCTTGAAAACCTCTCTCTGCACACCTAAATGCATTTAATCCAAGGAGCTGATGAGCCTTTCTTTACCTTTACAATTTATGAAACTTCTGTTTTCAAAGCACAAAACCATCAGGATTTCAAGATTTTTAAGCTTGCCATCTACAACATCAGAGGGATCTTTTGCTCTTAATTAACAGATGACCACAGCCAATTGTTGAAATTGTTGCACCAGCAAGCAGAAGGCAAAGAAAGCTGCTCCATGCAGCCAGTAAGAAAGTGCATGTAGGAGAAAATATTCTCCTCCAACTTACGGCAGGGCTGTGCTCACGCAGGCCACGAGTGCCAGGGCGAGGACGGGAAGGGAGAGCTCCGACTTCATCTGCATCAGCTGAAAACTGCAGAGAAATTAGTGCATGGATGTGTCACCCCCTCATCACACCCTGCACTCAAAGTGTCAGGAGAAGCAGGGAATAAGCACAACATAACACATTCCCATTCTGCCTTTGATTAAGTCTACCAGAAATGGGGACAAGCTTGGTTTTCATGTCAGGATTTTGAATGAAAAATCACTGGGGAGGGAGATCCAGAATTTCTCCTTTAATGGGGAAGACAGATGGACATGCATGTTGTCCCTGTGCTGAGCACACATGGCCCCAGCTCTGGACCAAGGCAGGACAGGAGCTGCTTTGGCCAAAATGACAGCAGCAGCAACAGGTTTCTCTTCACTAAAAGGCACAGTTAAGATTTTACTCACACCAGCAACTCTCTCATACTGGATCCTGTCTCGGACTTGGCCTAGATTAAAAAGAAAGAAAACCCATGAGAAACCCAGATGCTGACTGTCTTACGATCAGGGCAAGGAAAAGTCTTCTTATTTTCTGGTTGCTGAGCCCTGAGTGCACAAGGCTGCTCAAAACCCCTTCAGGTGGTACCCCAAGGTGGTCACGGGGAAAAGGAATTCCATAAACAACAAAAAGACAGCAAACTTGACTTAAATGTTCATTGAAAGATTTTCTCCCATGTTCCTGTTTTACTCTATGCCCCTGTGCAGGGTTTACCACCTGGATAAGCATTTTTTCAAGGTGTTACCAACCCATTACCCTGTGACTTAAGCACATCAGATGGTTTAGCTATGAATTCAGCTGTATCATAGAATTAACGAATCATTTAGGTTGGAAAAGACCTTTAAGACCATCAAGTCCAATCATGAACCAAACACTGACAAGTCCCTGACTAACCCATGTCCCTCTGCACTGTGTCTACACGACTCTTCAATCCCTCCAGGGATGGGGACTCCACCACTGCCCTGGGCAACCCCTTCCAATGCCTCAGAACCCTTTCAGTGAATATTTTTCCTAATATCCAACCTAAACCTCCCCTGGTGCAACTTGAGGCCATTTCATCTTGTCCTATATCTGCACATTGCAATTATTTTCTGGGACATCTCCCTACAGCCTGAGACAAGCACGTGGGTCTCAATTCCTGCTTGCTTACCCAACTCACCCCTGTCCCCTCTGCCCTGAGGCAGAGCTGTATGAGATTTCTATGAGATATATGAGAATTTTTATTGCAGAGACTTGCAATCCATGGCACAAGTCTGGGAAAGAAGATGTGCTTGGTGGAGGTGAGGAATTACCTTCATAGGTGCCTGTTGGGGAAGAGGCAGCTACCAGATAAAAGAGAAGGTAAATGGATCCAGGAGGTCTGGAAGGAGTACTTAGTATCAATAAAAATTGAATAGTTAATTGTACTCAATATTTAATTAAAAGATAAGTGTCAGAGGATGGAGAGCCTGCCCACAGCTCCTGAAGCACCACCACTACCTCTCTGTTCCTTGCAAAGCCCCAGCAGCTTCTGGCCCCAGACACATCCCTCACAGGAGATGACATTTCTGATCTTTGGCTTACAGGTGGAACCCTCTCATGAGTCTTTTTTTCTGTTGGTTTGGGGTTTTTTTTCAACTCTGCCTGCCTTTAAAACAGAGCCATGGGATGCAACAGCTGTCTGTCCACCCAGGCAGGGCTCTGGCATCAGCCCAACCGACGTCAGGACCAAACGCTTGGATTCGCCGCATTTATTGCTCCTGCTTCAGACTCTAAGTTCATCGTAAATGTGATTTGTGGTGCAGGATTACACGCAGCCCCTTCCTAAGCCTCCTGAACATCAACTTGAATTCATCACATTTGATGGAGAAAGGAGTTATGGGATTTGCATGCCTTGGTATTGCTCTGCCCAATGGAGTCTTATTTTCAGGAGACAGCTGGGAATAGGGCAACAGGGGAAATCTCAGAAGTCCTTCAGAGGGTGGATCTATCTCTGTAGGAGTTTTGTAAAGATTAAGTGGCAGCAGCAGGAATTATCAAGTCTTTTTGCCTCACATCCTACAGCCACCCGGCTCTCCAAAAAGACTGTAATGGAACGGCAACGGTGCTTGCTGTGTCACATTGGCTGGATGCAGGGTCTTAATTTCTGAGGACATGGGGCTTCAAGACCCCAAGGAGTGACACAATATGTAAACCATCCCCTTTTTCTCCTTTTTCCCTCCGGTGCTGTGATTTCCCAGCCCTCTGCACTCAAATCTCCAAAGCAGAAAGGACAGAAGGGGTGCTGGGCACTTGCTTTCCTTGGGTGGAAAGCAAGTTTTGTCCTTGGCCAAACATCTAAGTCAGGGCTGGAGGAGGCAGATACACACCCTACTGACCATGTAATACCTCCCTCCCTTGGCAAGAGCACAGACTTGTCCATAACTCAAATCAGAGGTTTCCTAGACCCCCTCAAACCTACTATTCATTTAAATTTAATATTAGTAAGAAGACAAATCTTTTTTAAAGGTACAGCAATGAAAACTGCTTGCCACCTCTTTAAATAGCTGAGTTTAAAATAAAAAAATAAGACAATTATGTGGCTTAAAACATGAAGAACACAAAATTGATGTCACCATCTCCCTCTATTTGGGCTCTTACAAATACGAGACACCTGTACAGCTCCCAGTAAATAATACAGCTCACCTTGTAAAGGCAAAGAGAATTATTTCTTTGCCTTCCCAGCCATGGGATTCATTCCCAGAAAACCTGACAGATCAGAAGGTCAAAACAGGAAAGACTTTTTTTAAAAAGAAAACATTTTCAATTTCTTCCCCCGCAAGCCATTAACCACCACAAGTAGCAAGGTTCTGCTATTGCATAAGTTAAAAGAAAGTCATTTAGAAAATGACCCTTATTTACCAGGTTGAATGTCCCATATTCTTCCCTGAGAAAGTGGGTCAAAAATCCTTGAAAAGTCGTCTGGTCTCCCCATGTCCAACGGGCTCGATTGAGGTAGGACGAAGCCGGCAGATAGAGATAAGGCAGCAAACCAGCCAAGAAGCATAAACCCAACTTCAGGAAATGGCCTAGGGACAATTCCTGCACCAAAATATGTCATATTGCATAACAATGTTTATTTTAGTTTAATCACGCTGGAACTTCAAGAACAGATAAAGAAAAAGAAAAAAAAAAACATCAAATATATTTACACAGCACTGATCTCTCAATTTATAGTAAGTCCCTACAAAATGCTATGTTAAACCTTACGATTTTGTGGATTACCAGGAAAACTGCATCAAACTGATCTCCTTTGCATGGCAGGGTGAAATTTAAGTGAAGCAAATAATATTAGCTAGGACTCATGAGTATCATACTCATTGCATCTTTCACATTTAAATCATGGCATGACATGCATAGATGGCTGAAGCACTGCAAGGCTGAGATAACCCACTTTGCAGCGATTAAGAGTTGGCTGGTATTCCATCTGGCAAAATAAATAAATAAATAAATAAAAAAGCTGCTGTAGTACAACTACACACATCACCACCACCATCAGGAGGCAGTTTTGCCATTGACTTGATCGTGATTACACTGGCTAAATTGGATAGGCCAACTTTTGGGGTGGGATTTTCAAGATTGCCTAAGGGGTCAGGAAGACAAGACTTTCAAAGGGACTTCTGTGCCTAACTCCTTTAAGTGCTTTGGAAAATCCCACCCTAGAATATTGCACGCTTGCTTTATTGTGAGCCACTGCCCTGTCAATCAAAGCACTTCTTCAGCAGTTGGGGTGATGGGGAAGAGGTATCATTCAGAGTGATGATCTACAGAGCAGAAAAAGTAGCTTGATAACAGTGGTGGCCACAGTTCCTTCAGAAGAAGGCTGGCTCTTTTTTACTTAAAAAGTTAATGTTTTTCATCAATTACCTTTCTTATTAGGTGGTTTTCAGCAGCAGGCACTACTGGGCTGTCTAAAGTATTCCCCAGGAATATTATATTGGCACAGGATTGTCCTTGCTGGACATCATAGGTCTTCCCTGGACCTCCTCCATTAAAAGCAAAAAACAACCTCTGTTTAAAGAGCACAAATATATTGCAGAAGTGAGTCTCCTTTGTGTTAAAAGAAATACATAGTCAGAAAGGGGTTTGCTGGAGATGCTGAACAGATTTTGGACCAAGCTTGTCTGAGTTGCATCTCATCTCTTGCAGCTTGCCTGCTTCACTCCAGGTGTAGTTATACCCTGTGCCATCACTCAGAACCACACCTGGTTGATCAGATTGAGAATAGAAAAATTCAGGCAGGACTGTCCCAGCAGAAACCTGTCCACAGTCACCTTCAGGAGGGCAAAAGAGAGCGGGGGAGTAGATGGAGGCTTCTCAGGGCCACTTGCAAAGTGATCAGAGCATCTGCACCGCTGAGATGTGCAGCTGTTCTCAGGGCAAAGTAGAATTTCTACAACATGTCTACGCCCAGCTTGATGCACTGACTCACAGAAGGATCACCTGCAGAAGATAAGAGCCCCCTGAACGTTACCTGGGAGCCTCATCCAGACAGATGCACATCACCTTCATAAGCCAGGCATGCAAAAAGGTGGTTTCATCTTCTTACACAACTAACAAGCTTAATAAAAGAGGTGAAGAAGAAGGGACTTCTTGAGAATGGGATCTCTGGTAGCAGATGAAAGGGACATGCTTGACCACATCAGGGGCTTGCTGTTTCGCCAAAGGTCAGCCTTGCTTTGGTTTTCTCCAGCTGGCATGAACCTGAGAGGCGATCACACAAGTCCTGGCTGCATGAGAGCTGGAGGCACATCCCAGGGAGATGCTGAAGAAGACCTCTCTCTAGAGACAAGCATCTGCACCTTTCTTGCTGTGCTGCTCATTCTGGTTGTGCCTTCAACACCAACAGCAGTTGCAAGATGCTCTATGAGAGGACACAGCTTTCGTTGCTACCACCAGGGAATCAACATAAGAGGAACTCATCTCCAATTGGCTGATGGCATGAGAAAGCCAATGCCATCACCCAGGAGAAGCAGTACCCAGACTGCACATGCCTGTGACTTCTTACCAACAGATGACTTATCTGCTTTCCTGTTTCATAGGACATTGGGTATCCTTTTATTTCCTACAGGCTGAGCACTTGTTATCTCCAAGTATCGGTCCCGTGGCTGTGTACAAGGTGTCTGCAAGCAGCTGGGGCAGAGCACTCCCATGCCAGGAGACAGGAGGAGGTCGCAGATTGCTGGTGTGAGCAAAGCCTCTAAATCATTATCTGGTGTCAGACTGATGGACCTTAACTTCACTGGGTTATGACCAACTAGTTTAGACAAACCACTGTTCATGCATCAACACAGAAGTGACACAAGTGCTTGGAAAGAAGAATTACTCACTGCCATAGAAAAAGAGAGGTGTGGGCTCACAAAATACGTACCATCCTTCTGAGCAGCCGGGAGAGAACCCAAGGCACGATGCAAGCGACATAAAGCACGATCGTGTGCTGATTGCACAAACTGAGCCCGCAGCAAAAGGCACCCAATTTAGAGATCTAAAAGGGGAAAAAAAACCACATTCACAAATATTCTTTACAGTTTGCAAAAACATCCAAAGACCAAAAGAGCTTCAGTGCAGCCCACAGTGTGCTTACAGGAGAAAGGCAAATACACCAGTGAGCACCAGTCAACTGTAACACAGATAACACAGGCTATTTTTCATGAGGTACAGGGAGATTTAATTTGTTGAGCAGAAAATGTTATTTAAGAAGCATCCAGTGCAATGGCTGTGCCTCCATCTACAGAGAGATCACCTGTAGCACCATCATGTTGTAACGATGCGACAAGGTCCAACTCCTGAACCCCTGCTGCACAGAGGAGACTGCCCAGCAGTTAACCCCAAATGATGCAAAGTTTTCAGAAGCCATACCCTAAAATAATGCCATAATGTACAGAGACCTCATTTTCTGTAACAGGAATTATATTTTCCTCTTCTTCAGGCACAGAGGGCTAAAGTCAGGGCTACACAAACTTCCTAAGCAAAGGGAATTAAATGTGATAGCTCTCATTAGTCTAAAAGTTCATTTTCAAGCATTTTTAAATGGTTTTCTGATAAAATGAGTTAACACATCCAGCCTATGCAGCACGGTGCAGGGCATTTCTGGTACTCACTGAGGATTACTAACAGGTTTGTTACTGCTACCATGGCCATCCCTGGCTGATGCTAAAGAAAATCCCTCTCTGCCCCACGCTGCCCTATGCTCTGCTCTGTGCCAACACCATCAGACCAGTGCCAAGTCCTCTTTGCTCAGTGGGGGACAACGAGGCTATCAGAGCAACTTCATATAGAAACCCTGGGTCAGTGCCACATACACCACTGGCCACTGCTGCTCCTCTTAATCTGCCTCCTCCTCCTCCTCCATCACTGGCGACTTGGTCCATGATACAACCTGAATCTAAGCCCCTGGGCAGCTCCTTGGTGTGCAAAAAGCCACCAGAGTCACACAGATGTTGTCGGACAGGAGCTGACAACCCATCCTCATCTCCTCAGCCATCCCCAAGGAGGGCAGCACTTCCATCTATCATCAGAGCATCACCCCTGCTTATTTCAGTCTCCGGTGAGAATGGAGTGTGAGATGCAAACACCTGCCTTAGCATGATGATGGGATCACCTGGTCATTTTTATTTGACTGCCCAGCACTCAAGATTGAATGCTGCCTTGCCATGGAAACACCTGCCCTAACTTCTGAAAAACATTTGTGGGCTTCAGAGCTGCCCTGAGGGACTCAGAACAACCTCAGTAATTTTTTGAGTACATCAATGAACTCCAAGCATGCCCCTGAAGATATCTGCACAACCATCTTATTTATGAAAAGTGCTGTCAGCTGGCTGTTGGCAGCCTGGCTTCTTCAAGGCATGGGATGCCAGCCAGCCAAAAAACACTGAAGCAAGCTCCTTAACTGCTTCTAAAAATCTCATCTGAAAATCCCATGGGAAATTGGGCATGTGAAACAAGGAAGGAGGTTGGAAAATGCCCAACTCCATCTTCGTGGAATTCAGGTGGTAGGGATCTTGGGACAGTACTCATCAGAAAAGAAAAAAAAAATCCAATGGTGAAACAAGGTCTCTGTAACCACTGATAAAACATGTTATTTGAGAACTTGCAAAGCTGAGTAAACTACCACTGTGGACTCCTGAAATTCTAGCCTAGCCTGACAAAAATCCTTTTATTCACACAATTTACAGGAGTCACAGCAGGCAAGTCTGTGAGAGGAGAAGAGATCAGATGTTCAGGCAAATAGAAGTAAAAAGAACAAGACTGATGAGTAAAAATATCACTTGGCTTTTTAGTCTGTTTACAAAGTAGAGAATAGAGCATGAAATGTAAAGTCTCTGTATTTAACAATGCCATTATTTTAGGAGCACATTTAATTTCAAAAGAAGGACTCATTGAAAATTTGGTCGTTCCTGGTTTTCAGTAGAAACCTGGGCTTCTGACTAAATGAAGTTTTCAGTAAAATATATCTATTTATTCTAAGGAAAAATATCAGTTCTGAAACCAAAAACTTGAACATCCACAGCCTAGTTTTGAGTCTTGGATTCAGGAAACCAAACTTTGCTCTACAATATTTAGACAAAAATTATTTTGCTTTTCCCATTTCCACCCTGTATTTATTAAACAAACCAACCCCAAACCCATCCAACAGGTCCCAACTCAACCCTTAAGCAAAATGGGACAGGTTTTTCAATGTTTGGCACTTCTGAACATTCAGGTAGGTCAGGGATGGACACCACCAAGCACAGGTGCTGAACCAAGTCCTAAAATTAAATCAGCACTAAGAAGAAATTAAACAGACAGGTGATAACTAATTGAAAAGAAAAAATACAGAACCATTCACTTTGCTGGAGATGTTTTACCTTTGATCTCTCTTTTGCAGTGGATGCCTCCTCAAAATGCACGGTGAGAGCCATCAGCAGCCCCACAAACAGATTGTTTAAGCTAAAAACCTCCGCCGCGATGGACCACTGCCATGTTAGACGAGAAAATGAAAACACCCCCGCAGCAAGGATTCCTCCAGCATATGAGCCAGAAAGCCTGCAAACACAGATAACATGAAATCTTCTTTTCCAACAAAAAAAGCCTACTTTATTGTCCTTTTTTATTTTTTTTATTTTTTTTTAAACATACTGTAGCTGCAGAAATGATGACTGCCACCCAGCACCCTGCCAAAACATTATATGGTTAATACCTTCCTAATAATTTCTTTGCAAAGAAGCGCAATTAGGAAGAGCAGGCGTTAGCCAGCCCGTCTATTCACAAGCCACCCAACACCAAAGAGTCAGCTTCTTCTTGCAAGCACCATGAATACTTCCAAGTATTGAATTTGGTTCAGAAACCCTGGTGAGCAATGGCCCAGCAGGTCGTGGTACACCAAGCCAGGGAGTCACACCTCTAACGGGATAGTCTCTGCTGGAGGAGATGCCAGTGAAGGTGCAGCCTAAAATTCATCAAGGAGCTGAATAAAGAGTGGATTAGAGCTCTTCATGATGGACAGCATTAGCAGAGCTTTCCTGGGGGGGTATTTAGTGTCTTGGGGGTGGGTGAGGATTGTGGTGTCTGTGGTCTTGGCAGGGAGAGGTGCCCGCCGGGGTCAAGAGTAAGGAAAATGGGTGTCAGCTCCAGCTAGAGAGAGGGAGCTGAGGAAGTGGGTGAAGCACCCACTGCTGAGATGGCTGTGAGCCCAAAAGCTGGGCTACTCCCAGATGGGATTACAGAGCCGCTTGCCCAACTCAACTGGATGCTGCAGCCAGCACGGAGAGCCCACGAGGTGGGATTTAGCCCAAGAAATCTATTATGCCCGTTCTGCTACAGTGGCTCTTCCCACACAGTCACATCAGGGGCACCTCCAGCTCTGCCTGCTTGGAAAGTCTCCCCTCAGGAAGTCATCCTGAAAAGACACCACATAGGGCACCATAACTAGCTCAATTAAGCCTTATCCAAGGACAGAAATAGCTGCAGCTATGGACAAAGCTCCTCTCCAGGAATTCAGCATCCCACCGTAAGACTAAGCCAGGCTCTACCACAAACTGGGTGTTTTTCTAGTCCCACCCCAGGTACGCAGACTCCCACTTAGTCCTAACATTTCCAGCAGGTTTAAACCAAAAATTATATGCTAGCCAACTTCTTCATCAAGCTACATGTGTAATTAGCTCCTAAATACTGACCATACCTCCTAGCACAGCCAAAGTCCCCCAAGTGCCTTGTTCTGCCCATCAGGGATCAGAGAGTGGACATCCACGTAGGACTTGCTTATGGGGTTCCTCATGTAACACTGAGATAAACGGAGATCAAGGAAAGAAAACCTAAAGTCCCTAGGAACAGAGGTGATGGAGCTGCTGGTAGAGGAGGGTTCCTCTCCTTGGTCATGCTTGCTTTCCACCTTCCCAAAACATCCTCAGTACAGCCAACCTATTTCTGCAGATGTCAAAGAAGGACTTGTGCAGTCAGAACGGGTATTTTTAACCCATTAAAATGGGAATTAGAGTTCATGGGGAGGAGAGGACTAGGATGAGGGCTCAAGAAGAACAGGTCTCTATTCCTCCTCCTGCCACTGACATCAGACATCCTGGGTGGTCTGGGACAAGCCACTATGCTGGTGCTGCCCCAGGTATCTGTGAAATAGGACTAATGATTTGTATCCTCTTTGTAAAGCATTTTGAGATTTGCAGCTGCAGGAGGTAGGTGGAGGGTGAGAAGTAAGGCAGTTCAGTTAACACTGGGGAAAAAGAAACCAACTCTCAGGTGTCCAAGGCCAAAGCAAGACAAATTCAGGGTGACACAGAGCTTCAGCATCAAGATGGTAGGAAGGGGTCTTGAAAAATCAATGAAAGAGGAAAAAAAAAATCAGGAAATTCCTAACTGACAGCAGGTGGGATTGTTTCAGATCAAATCTGTGTCTGCAAAGTACCCTGTAAGCTTTGCAAGAAAGGTGATGTGGAACCTCTTCTGTAGGAAATCAGGCAAACTTTGAAGTATCTACTGTTGTGCTCACTAATTCATGCCACCATGGTGGACTCTTCCAATATCTAAACTTCACTGCAGTTCAACACAGGTCTGGGTATTTGGCATTAAATTCTCCAAGACTTGTCACTCGCTGCATTAATATAACATTTCAAAACACACAATTGCAGCCAGAAAATGTGTTTACAGCCATGAAGGTGGCTCCATCAGTTTTGCTATCAAGTCAGTCCAGCAGCCCTGAGTCTACTTCCTCGGGGTAGAGGGAGAGGTGGGACACACACGATCTATCTGGCAAAGTTCTCAGCCTCAAGAGCTCTGGTTATGCTCTCCTCCTCCCTGTCACTAGAAAGATGTAGCACCCAAACAGAAAAAGGAAAGATGCAATGGAGTTTGCAGGAATCGAGGCAGGAGTGGAGGAAAGAGCAGCAGGGCCATGTGTATTTAAAAACAGAGAGATCCCCCCGACACACAAACCCCCCTGCACAACATCCCTCAGTTTTGATTAAACCCTTTAAATGGCACACTTGTTATGAAGAAAGAAACAACTTCTTAAATCCCTTTGAAAGTCTTGCAGGGAAATAAGGTTAAAAAAAGGTAAAACAACCTTCTCAAAAACCTTTGGATGAAAAGCAGCATTGCAGGCAAATGTCCCCATCGTTTACCAATTCTCCTTGTCTTTCCCAGAAAAGACTTGAGCGTATCAGTAGAGTTCCAGTGAGATGAAAGAAATCCTGTCCTCTCGATAAAAAGTCTCAAACCTGCAATTCAAGTTTCATGAAATAAGGCTTAAGCAAAAGCTATTCAACCCAAAGCTTAAAGACTTATTCCAGCTATGTGGGGCAGGGGACACCTTTGCTCACCGAGCAGTGCAGGGTCAGGATCCAGCACTGAGCATGGTCCACAGATCTGTCTGTCAACAGAGACAGCATTGCCTTAGTTACTTGTGAAACTCATGGGGAAGCCAGGCTGCTAAGCTTGCTTTATGAAAGCATGTTGCATACATGGAGCACTAAGCTCCTACAAGTATACTAAATGCTAAAAAAAAGAGGAAATCTGTTGCATTCTTGATGAACATCAAGACAGCAGCTTTGGGAAATGCAAGCTGGAGACTAAGACTTTTTTGTAGATTCTGTTTACAGCAAAGGAAAAGATGGATTTCCCAGTTTGGTGATTCAGAGGGAAATACTCTGGGAAGTGGAAGTGATCAAACCAGGTATCTCTAGATGAGGATGAAGACTCACCTGGCAGAAAAAAACCCACATCCAGCAGGTTGATCCAACAAACACAACCCTTAACAGTGCAAAGTAGCACCAGCAGGGCAAGCAGAAATGAATCCCATGCAACTAGGTCAGTGTGACGCTGGGGTGAAATTAAACCAGCCTTGCCATGGAGCTTGAGCTAACATGGTTATCCTGCTCATTTGGATCGACATAAGGATCTCCATGTACCACTGCACCCTGCCATCTGGCAGCCTCTTGGACTTCTCCAGCATGAAGTGACACTGTGCTGCATCTCTCTTGTCTTAGCACCAAGAATGGCCCCCAAACTCACACACTGTCCAAGGAGGTGGCAAAAGAACTCCAGCATGGACAACACAGGTCAGCCACCTACAACACTCTGAATTAAAGAACAGTTTCAAGGTGGGAAAGACACTCGTGGGTGTTTAGTCAAGTAAGGCAGAAAGAGATGAAAGAATGAAAAAGGCACAAATATGAGAGTAAAATAGAGATGGGAAGAACTGAAAGAGCAAAGGGATGGGGCAGAGCACTGGACCCAAGGTCAAGAAGCTTGAAGCCAAGAAAGGAGATGAAAAGACTTGCAAAGCAGGACAGTGCAATCTATAACTGAAGATGCCACTGGTGACAATATGTTGCATAAGGAAGCAGGACATTAGGAAGCCAGAAGAGAATGGCTGCTTTAATTACAGGCATCAACAGCATTTTTGTGGTTAAGACAGAGTATGTTGTGGAAGGTGCTTAACATGAGAGGTAAAGGGGACTTCCCATAGTGGCAGCAAAAGCTCAACAACCCAATTACCAATGTCAAGATGGAGAGGGAACAAGGCCAAGAAGCCATTTGTCATGTGGAAGGTAAGAAGGGGTTTTCTCACAGAACATAGACATGCCCCACCAAAGTCAAACACCAGGTCTGACACAGACATTGCAAATAATTCCTGCAGTGCAGCCTTGCTGGACAAGAAGCAAGCACACAGCCTCTGGTCTCTGCCACCCAGCCTGGAGACCCAGACTCTTCCATCTACACTGGAGGCTTGCAGGTGCACCGTGGTCAGGAGAAGGAAACAGTCTGGGTTTTTTCTGAAAATACTTTTTAGTTGCTTAACACTATTTCTCCTTTTGATAGCACACTGGGGCTCCAGAGCAGAGAGCTGCAGAGATTTATCCACACTTGACTTCTACTCATGCTTCTGTCTTTGAACACAATTTTCCAATACAGTTGAGGTGCTACAAAAAACATAGCAAAAACCCATGACAGCTGGATTCTTGACTGGCCTCATGTAAAAGCAACATCTAGGAGGGCTTTATCCCATTGCTTCCAGAGAGCAGGTAGAGTAGCTTCCTGCTCCCCCAAAACCAGCAGGTTTCCCCCAGTCTTTGAAACCAGTATGAGAAGGAACAGATGACTGGAACAAGAGGATCAATAGGTTGCCAACAAGAAAGCCATGACAATGGTAATAACCATCCAGTGTTCATCTGTCAACACAGTGCAGACATAAAGCTACCTTGCAGTGACTCCCTAAAGGAGATGGGCTCTACAAAGAGCAAAAGGTGACCAAAACCCTGCTATAAAGCTCTGTCCAGAGAGGGGGAAACCTGGGCTTGGGCTACATAGGGACTATCTCTTGGAGAACAAGGATGGTAGAAGAAAGCATTCAGATTAGTAACACCCCAATGTTGGAACAATCTCAGCACACAAAAATCAGTTCATGAAAGAAGAAAAGCTGTGCAGCCAATGCAACAGTGGGAAAGTCTTCATCACTTCTCCCAGGGGTGTTACAGCGACCACCGCCAGCCCCCCTTGGAGAAGCACCGAGCTTGAATAAAAACTACTTTCTGGGCTTGTTTATGTTACATAGAGGAAAAGCCAAAGTTGATGGAGCCCTGGGACAGGCTGCCCAGAGAGGCTGTGGAGTCTCCATCTCTGGAGATGTTCAAACCCACCTGGACACTTTCCTGTGCAACCTGGTGTAGGGAACCTGCTTTGGCAGGGGGGTTGGACTGGATGATCTCCTGAGGTCCCTTCCAACCCCTGTGACTCTGTGATTCTGTATTTTTGATTTTGCAAAATAACCAGTTTGGGGCAAGACCTGCTCAAAGCACATGAAGCACTTTTTCAAAATAAAACAAGGGGGAAGAAGGTCCCTTCCTATCGGTCCAATAACCACAATCTTCTGATCATTCCCATCCTCTGAAAACACATTCAGAAGGGACAGAAACAGTCAGCAAAGGAGAGGTCATGCAGTCCTCTGTGAGAAATATTTTCCCATGGCATCCCTAAACATAAAAGGAAAAGATTAAAAAAATATATTATTATTTTGTTTTCCTTTTCAGGCACCCAAGTGAAAGAATGTGTGGCTGAGCCTCAGCTCCAGGGACACAGGCAGTAGAAATTTGCTTTAATCAGGAATATTTTAGCCACAGGGTTTTTATTAAGAGTTTGCAGGAACAAGTGGGAAAACTGAAATTAAGTATTTTAATCTGTTTTTGCAATTAATAGTTTTTAGCTTCTGATTTGGTGGCAATCAATAAAATAAGTCAGTTTGCAATTTAAAATTTAACCTCTCCTCTAAGTTTTATAAAACTTTTTGCCAGCCAAAAGCACAGGTTACACCTATGTGCCTATAACCAAGAACTTGATCAGCGTTTGTACTTCTGATTTAGAAAATAATGGCAGGCATATTATACCTAATAATTTGCAAAAACTTATTAAATGGTTGGTATAAAGCTATAAATGGATGGGCATTGGAATTTAATTTAAAGGTTTTCATGACATGCAATCTTCAGTGCACTGGATTCATACAGAAAAGTAAGATAATGAGAATGTTTTCCATTTGAAGCTGATGTATTAAACACTGGAAACATCTACCTGTTCCTAGTGAAATAAGCTGATTCTTTCTGCCTTCTGTTCCCTCCAAAATTCACAGGTAGCAGATCTCAGCCTCACTTTTGTTTTTTTTTTTTTGACTCTGGAATAAACAAAAACTCTCCCACTTTTCAAAATCTCTACTAATAAACTAATTAATGGATTTGTTTTAAATTTCAGTCTCTCCCTGTACCTGCAGATGATGATGCTGATGTTGAGGTACCTCACCAGCAACTTCTCCCTCTGCACTGCTGTCACTTTGCTTTGCAGTAGTGAAGATATATCCCTTCAACCTGTTTTTATTTCATGGTAGAACAGACTAGTGCATTAAAGATTTAACATTTCAAATTTAACTTACGAGGTTTCACTTGTTCAGTTTATAAAAAAACATTTTTTTTAATGTGGGCTAAAAAGAAAAGGACACAGAAGACTCAACAATCAGCTTTCCACAGATAAATTTTAAGTGGGCATGTGCATTGGTGCTGAAATAGAAGAAATATTAAAAGAAAACAAAAAAAACCCCAAAAAATAACAAATAGAGATCCAAACATGAGTTTAGGATAAGCAATAATAATTATCCCCCAGAACTCCAATCCCTCTGGGTTTGCCAGACACCACAAGTCAAAGAATGGATGGTCCAGCCTGGATAAGAAGTATTGAAGTAATGAGGATTTTGGCAAAGGGGAGCTAGTCCTTGCACCCTCTTGCATACGTCCTCCTTGGCTGCTGGAAGTCAAGGTTGTGGAGTCTCCTCCTCTGGAGATATTCAAAACCCACCTGGACACTTTCCTGTGCAACCTGCTCTAGATGAAACTGCTTTGGCAGGGGGGCTGGACCAGATGATCTCCAGAGGTCCCTTCCAACCCCCACCATTCTGTCATTCTGTGACTGGATGTGTCCAGTAAGGGCACCACCTCTTTAAGATAATATTGAGTCTCTGCCTGTTCCCTTCTTAAATTTGGGCCTGTGAAAGTCATCAGCATGCAAGAGGCATCTTGCATGTCACAACACTGGGTCCCAGGGCTGTGCCACCTCAGCTCCTCTCACTAGGGGGACCAAGCTGCCCCTGCACTGAGGTGCTCCAGGATGGCAGCAGGGACCTCAGTGGGTCTGGACACTGAGGATGAGAAGAGTCCCTGCGAGGGTTCGGCAAAGGATCGAGGAACAGGACTTCCTGACCTCAAACCTCACATGCTCCTGGGCACCATTCTGGAGTGGAGTCTACCTGCTGCATAGGATCATGGAATGGGTTGGGTTAGAAAGGACCATTCAAGGCCATCTAGTCCCACCCCCTTGCAATAAACAGGGACATCTTCAACCAAATCAGGCTGCTCAGAGCCCTGTCCAACCTGACCTTGAATGTTTTCAGGGATGGGGCTTCTACCACCTCTCTGGGCAACCTGGGCCAGGGTTTCACCAGCCTCAGCATAAAAATTTCTTCCTTACATCTAGTCTGAATCCATCCATTTTTAGTTTAAAACCATCATCCCTTGTCCTATCACTAAAGGTCCTGCTAGAAAGTCTGTCTTTATCTTTCTCACAGATGCCTTCAAGTATTGAAAGGTCACTAGAAGGTCTCCCTGGAGCCTTCTCTTCTCCAGGCTGAACAGCCCCAACTCTCTCAGCCTGTCCTCATAGCAGAGGTGCTCCAGCAGCCCCTTCTCAAGAAAGTCTGGTAATTAAATGCAACATCTCCATGCCAGGCTGTGCCAGAGCAGTTTAACGAGTAGCACAACTCAGGAGAGACCGATGAAATGCACATACAGCTGTGCTACCTCGTAAACACCGCCCCGAACTCACACCTTTCTAATAGCCAGTTGTAAATCTGTGCTTCCAGCCATTACAAATGAGAACTTCTCTCTTTGCAAGCAGAAAGGGTCTATTAGTTAGACCCATTATTTGATTCACAATCCTTCAGAAAATAGGTATGCCTTTATCACGGGCGCCTGTAATAACCGGTGCCTACTTCCAGCAGCCAAAAAAACCCCAACCCTCGGCAGGAACTGACTTGAGCTATTTAAATAAGTTGGAGGTTTTTTTTTTTTTGTAATTGCAGAAACTTTTCCTAATCTGACATTTGTTAAAACCCCTTATTAGAAATTATGCAGCCGCAGAAATAAAAAAAAAAAAAAGAAGAGGGAAAAAAAAAAAGAAAAAATTAGAATAAAATATAAAATAAAATAAAAATGAGCTGGTTTCACAATTACCGAGTCAGCCCATGCAGCCCTTCGCTATTGTACGAAGTGGCATAAACCCCCCGGCAGCCTATCAGCTCCCTGGCAGGCAGGGGGCTGCGCTATTCAAAGCGAGAGATACAAGCTGCAGGGCAAAAACCTGGCAGCTCCCATCTGACCCCCCAATCCCCGACTGGTGACAGCTCCAAGCTCCATGGCAAATTAGCCCTTCTCACATTACAATTGCAGGAGACAGATTCCATTAGCGGTATCTGAAATTGAGTGGAGAGCTGCTCCGTTATCAGACTTGACTCATAAGCGCCGCTATTAATCAGAGCTATGATAGCATTTATATATTTCAAGCTATCTGCCGCCGCTGTGATATTCTGCTACAAAGGGTTGATGGGACTTAGGGAAGGGAACAATGGAGCTTTCTGGGAAAAGCAGAGTAAATCAAGAAAGTCTGTGACTTCCGCACATTCTGAAGGGATTGCGGTTTACATAAATTTTCTCCCAATTGGAGATTGAGCTCTTCCTCATCTTACACATGGGATTTAGTTGTCACTCAATGGTAACAGCTGTGAAAAGGTGAAGCGGCCCACCGCTCAGAATATTGCCTCTGCTTTTAAAGCAATTAACCCATGAACAGGAGGATACCTGGTGATATCAAAGGGATTAAGCCAGGCAGTGCATTATTAACATTTCCTTGAACTAATTCTAACTCTGACTAGCTGTCAGAAAAGACTCTTCAGTCTTTTAAAAAAAAAAAAAAGAGAGTTTTTTTGCCCTGCTTTCCACCCCCCCCTCCCTCCTTCAAAACGAAGCAGAGTTATTGCAGCCTAATGTGCCTACTTTAGAGCAAAATGCAAATGAACAGATTTGGTAATGTCTTCAAACAGACTGAACTGGTGCTGGTTTATTACAGGGACGAAGCAGGGAAAAAAAGGAAATGTATATATATGATCAGTTAGCCAGAGGTCACAGCAGATATTCTTTTAAAAACAAAGTAATACTTGAGTACCTTCCTTTCTTCTCTCCCTCCCAAAACTTCGTGAACTACTTGGTACTAAACCCAGATACTTTTGAAACAGCCAAGATCTTCACACTGTGCTATGAGGGTGATAATCTATGATAATCTGTAATCTGGAAAAATCCAAATACACCCTGTAAGGAGACTCCTCCTTCCCCCAAACTCAATTTTTTAATTTCCCATGATGGTCAAGGGGGCATTGGCACGCCAGATGGGAATGCTCCTCTCTCATCCCTCCATCTTCCCCAAACCATGCCCCAAAAAAAGGAGTCAGACTCTTTGGGGATGACTCCTACTCCACCAAAGCCATGTACCCACGGGACACAGAGTATTTCCTCACCCATCACAAGCAGCAGACAACTTTTCCCAGCATCAGTTAGTTTTAGGGGAGCATCAGCTATGAGGTGCCTCTGGGGAGGACCACGAAGGTGACACATGCTCCTGGTGCTCCAACACTCCTGGTCCTTCTTAGGGACCTTCCCATGAGAGCTCCAGGACACACGGCACTGGAGCAAGAAACCTCAGGGCTGTCAGGATGGTGAAACACCATTTCCAAAACACCTTGATGATTTCAAAATGATCAAATCATTTAGATGATCTAATTATACAACATGCCTACCGCTCCTTTTTGTTGGCAGTGGGAGAAGAGTTGGCTCCAGGTTTCATAAACATCCACAGTGTGTTGCTTGCAAGGTTTGGGAAGCAGGGAATAGATATCTATATCTATATATATGTACAAAAATATAGATATCTAAATCCAAAACTTAACACAATACCCAGAACAGCAAATCAAAGAGATGTGATCTGCTTAATTTAATGCAGCATTTTCCCCTCTTTTCAAAAACTCACATGCAACTCAGCAAGAAAAAAGCTGGCAAAAACTTACTAGAAGTATTTGGGCAATGACACCTTCCACTCTGCTACTGCCCCTGCAATAAATTAGCTTTGTATATTCAGATACAGCAAAACAGACAGGCTATGAAAGGTATACACCGAAAAAAAAATGCACTTAAAGCAGGGGGAAAAGCATCCTATTTCTCTTTGCAATAAAGAATGCATCATCTGTGCCGAAAATGGCACTTTGGCAATCATATTATAAGAAGATAATTGGTTTACTTTGTAAACTTGCTATGCTTTGCCTCCCACAGTAAAACAAATAAATACTTGTTTAAAGCAACAATCCTATAGCCTCACTTGCTGCCTCCTAAAAACATAAAGCAGCTCCCCCCTCTTTCAAAGCAAAGATGAATTACTTGCCTCAGTTACAAGCAGTCCGAGAAAACTCTTTGTAAATGCCATTTTACGATAATTACAAGCAATTTATTAAGATTGTGCAGAGGGGGAAAAAAAAACCAACAACAAAAACAAACGTATTTGAGAACTAATTCAAAGGAGTAAACGGCTCGTTCGGCGATAGTCTGGATTACTGACAAAAGGGGTTTTTGCATCAAGGAGGTTCGACATAACTTTGTTTTAAGAAGCACAATCCAGGCTTTGAAAAATAATATAATGAAATGAATAGAATAATATAATAAATATAATATAATTATGATATGATATGATACGATATATAATATAATATAATATAATATAATATAATATAATATAATATAATATAATATAATATAATATAATATAATATAATATAATATAATATAATATAATATAATATAATATAATATAATATAATATAATATAATATAATATAATATAATATAATATATATACAAGATGTTGGAACCACTTCCTATCGACCCTGGCAGTGTCTGCACAGAGCATCCCGCCAGCCATCACCTGGCAGAGGAGAAATCTGCTTAAGGAATAATTTCGATCCTAATCCCACCTGCACCGTAACATCCCAAACACCACCCAGCCACGGATGGACCCTCCACTCTTTCCTTAAGCAGTAAAAAGAAATTGTCCCAACCTGCTGAGGAACAAACTTGAGAAATGCTTCTTAAACAAACAAACAAAAAAAATCAGTGTTGGGGGGGAAAAAAAGGGAGAGATTTACTGTACGGGGATGCTGGGAGGCAAAGAAAAACCCCGCGAGGGTAAACAGCAACCCTGCCCGGCTGGTGGGGAAAAAAAGAAAGGTTTTAGAGGTTAAGTTCAGGTCAAACGACAAATGAAATTGTAACAACCCAACTGACATTGTATAATGTCTTCTTCCAGGCGATCAATAGGGCAGCGTCAGCCCCATTACCATAGAGATGGCTTCCTCCCCACTGAAGGGTGGCTATTGTTTGAGGAGAGAGAGTTGCCACTTGAAGCGTGTTGCTCCCGAAGGATCTGTACTTCATCAATTATTTCTGTTCCTAACATCGACATATTTTCATATTAACATCCAGGTTTTACGTGGCACGAGGAGCAGGCGCTTATTTTTCCTTCAGTACATCACAGAGTTCATCCCACCCACTAAATTTTAACTAAATCACAAAAATTCATCCAGTTTGGGTCCTTTGTGAGTACGGACAAGCCCGGTTAAAATCAAAACACGCCGCCTTCAGATATTCACGGCTTTCAAGCACACAGTGCCAGTAAACACTTTCTGAAAGGTTGTTTTGGGTTTTTTTTCCTAAAGTAAATGGCAACAGAAACAAACTTTTTTTTGCTAAATGAATGTCATAAAAAATAAATTAATCTAAATGGCCATAGAAAGAAACTTTTTTTGCTAAATGGATGTCATGAAAATAATTAATCTTAAGGTGCTTAAAAGGAAAAATATAACATTGTAATTTGGAAATAAAACTGACCTACAATACCTTACAATTAATTTCCAAAAAATCAATTGCTGCTAGGCTGAATAATTGATTCTGTCAATGCCTTGTATCTATGAAATAATTTTCTGTAAGTCCTCATGGTTTCTATCATCTCACCATTCCAGGTTTTCTGTTCTTTCGTGCAAATTTTAAATTTGACAGAAGAAACACCTTCCAAATCCAATTAAACAAAACCAACAAAAAATATTAAACCTTTACAAGTGTAGAAATAATTCCCAAATTTAGCCTGTCATTTCTCTCCTGTATTTTTATTTCTCTAAAGCCACGAGCACATCATTTCACATGCACAAAACGGGCACGTAAGGAACTGCCACGTAGCATTAAAAGTAAAAAGTGGGGCAGATCTTTACAGTAACTGTAATAATGGGAACAATTATAATTAAAAAAAAATCAGAAATCAATATTCAAAATATTTAGTAACTCCTCACAGGAGTTTTTAATGTAATTAAAACAAGTTGTGTTCTGAGGCTGTGCCTAGCACTGTGCATGGGAGGGCAACGTCACTTCCAGCTCCCCAAATACACTGTAAAATACAGGATATTAAATTAAATAATGCCAACTTAATTACAGGTATTACCCAACAGTAAAATTAATCACTTTAAATGACTAGAAAAATATTTAGGAATTACTGAAGCAATGCCAGGAGGTGTAGTTTGGAGCTGATGCACCGGCTGGAAGGTGATGTGCAAACAGCAACCCCTCTTCAGCAGAGGAAGATGCACCTGGACAGATGGACCCCACAGACCAAAGTTTAAGTGAGCTCAGGGCTTAGGGCTGTGCAGGATCTGGCCCTCCCGTTTATTCCTGATTTTATTTCACTTTTATCTGCACTCGCTCTCTGGGAAGGTTTTCCCAAGGGGTGACACAGCTCTGGAAACGGGTGAGAGAAAAGGGCTTTTTGTCAAAATAATCTCAGTAAGGAAGCGCCCCGATATCGTTCCAGATTTCACTGTTTGCAGCCCAGAAACGTGCCCTATTTTCCCCTGAAAAAGAACATCAGAAATTGTTTGTACGGGTTGCGATAATCCTCTCGAATATGGGTCAGGCTGAGGTTAAGAGCAGCCAGAACTTGCACATCAAAGACGAGCGGGGTTAACAAAACCCCCAACCACGTGCGCATCCCGATTGTTCCCTTTTCTCCCGAGGTTAGAGGTCCGGAGAAGATGGATGGGCTCTACTCAGTGTCCCCCCTCCCAGCAGACAGCAGGACCTACACCGGGGGAAGGTGACCAGCACCGATGTTCACCCTGGACCTTGGCTGCCACGGCAGGCAACTGCCCACCCGTCTCTGCCGGGAGCTGCAATTAAACCAAGTTCAGGGTTTCTCGATAGGTGAAGCTCATCCTGTTAATTTAAACAGACCATCTGCATCTTTCGAGAACGACAAACTTCATTAGTTCTGGTTAGTTAAACCGAGCGGTGATTTGCGATAATGAGCCTGAACAACCTGTCACGTCTGTGGAAGGGAAAGGGCGCACTTTTTATTATGACTATTATTATTATTTAACAGAAAAAAAAAGGGTTGGGGTTGGAGGGGGGGGTGTGGAGAGAGAAAAAGAAGGTCCTTTTGTGAAGGAAAGAAGGTCAAATTCAGATTAAACTGAATCAGAGGAACTAATTACAGCTGGAAAGGGAGGAGGGGAACGCTAGTCCGAAGGCTAGAAACAGAGGGAGCCTTCGGCAAGGTCCCGACCCGACAGGGAAGAGCTCTGCCATCATCACATCAACGAGAGAAAAAAAACCCCATGACTTTACCTGAATACAGTGTAAAAAAGCAAAGAGGCAGCAGCCGCTCCCAACAAACCGCAGAGGAGATTGACATGGTAGGCAGGGGAGCCGAGGGGCAGCAGCCCCCTCATCGCCGCTTGGGCCAGCAGCGTGAACAGGGGGTAGCCAGGAGGGTGGGCAACCTACGGACAGATCGACAGGGGGTTAGAAACAAAAAAAAAAAGGAGTGTAATTCTCTGAAATGAAAAGGAGAGCAGCACACCCAGGGTCCAGCGGTGCCTCTCCCTGACCCATCCTTTCGTATCAATTTTTAACTCCGTCAATATTTTTCCTCAGTGGATTTAGCTCCACGCCTCGCCCATAATAATGAGGCGGTGAGAAAAGGAGGTGCCACGTTTCATTAGCGTGCCTCAAAGTGCTCCTTGTTTGGGTTCACAGTATATTAAGGTCATTCAAAAGGCTGGGGTGGGTTTTTTTTTTGGTTTGTTTTTATTTTTTTAAATAAAAAAAAGCAGCTTCTCAACTATTTTATTGGTTAGCAAGTTGAAAGACCACACTGCTATCGGATTACCACCGCGCTGACAGTCCTAAGGTCTTGCCTAAAGGGATCATGCACCATAATAAAGTTTATTAAATAATAAAACTTATTAAAATTGTTAACCCGATTTATTTTATTCTCCCCAGCTTATACAAAATTTGGGTTGATAATAAGCCAGCTACTGTATATACAGTAAAGCCTTTGCTTTATAATTTAGTTTAATTGGATTTAAAACTTGAAGTAAATTGTCGCGTGCTGTACTTATAAGTTAGTAAAAACTGTGGTTTGAAAATAAATTAATCTACTTTACTCCATGCTTAATTAAACTTCCTTAATTCCTAAAACTGTTAATGAGAGCATTGATTAAACAATAAAACTAATACTTACTCCAAGCTCATATGCGGCTGTGATCAGCTCCCCTGTGAAAAAATAATGTAAAACCAATAATTACTATTAGGAAATGACACTCCTCCAAAGTTTTCAAAATCCAAATGCTTGCATTGGGGTTTTGCATTAATTTGACTGGATAAAACTGTAAATCTGTAGAGATTTAACAGCATGAAATTTTCTAAGAATATTTTCCCCCTCTGATGTCATTGCACAAAATATCTTTTGTATGTTTTCGCGAGACTTTTGTGAACAGATAAGTGAAAGGATAGGTGGGCTCGGGTAAAGAATGGCTCAGGATATTAAAAATGCAGACATTTGTGTGTGTGTATTTTTAATTTAAACCCAATTGACTCAATAACTTTCAAGCACTACAGTTTGCAACGCTTAAGCTGCATTGTCTCTTAAACAACCCGGTTGTTTTCTCATTAAAAAAAACACAGCTTTATCGTTTTAAAAGGGGCAAATCTAATCATTGATCGTGCAAATCTGCATCCATGTATTTGGGAACGCTGCTCTCCCTTGATGCTAAAGGAATTCTTGCAGCCTCTGCTCTGCAAGTAACTCTTTTACCTGTCAGAGGATGCTGCATCCAGCAGCTGCTCCCATTAGAAACATCATTTAGATTTTACATCTCATTTGTATTTTACACCAAGACAAATAACTGCTACAAAAAGATCCATGTTAGCATAACAATTAATAATATTTGGCATTTTTAGAGCACTTGACACTGAAGCATTTTGCAACACTCCTGAATGGCAGATATTAAATATATTCAATAGGCACAAACCCATTCAGGGACTAAGGGCACAACCAGGGGACGACAAAATTAAAAATTATGTCTGTTTTTTCTTCTTTTCTTCAAATTTCATGATCCAATTTTGCAGAGCCTGGTCTTACTGGTCCTGCTAATTTTACAAGTGCCAAGGTCACAGTAGCTTTGTCCCATTGTTAGATGGTAAAGACGCAAAACGAAGGATGCCGTTGGCTTTAAATGCTAAATTCACAATATTTTTATTTCTGCACATTATTACTTCCTTAACCATCCAACGCAAAGGAGGATGATTGTACAAACGGCACCTTTAAATCCTGACATTAAATTCAACAATATATTTTAAAAGGAAGATGCAAATCAACCCACTATTGCTGTTTGTCACTGCTACAAAATTCCAGCTATAGTCCCACGCCAGCCCAGGGGACATCCCTGTGGCTTTCTGCCACTCACAAAAGCCTCTCAGATGTGGATTTCACCACACTTACAAACTCCAGCTATTTTTATTGCTACTCTATTTTAGGAAAGTTTCAATCTATTGCAAGATAGACTGAAAAAAAATCAGATGCAATGGGAAAACTGTCCATCCTAAGTTAAGGTCTTTAATTTCCAGTAATTCTGATGTTTCCAGGGCTGGGAAGCACCCCATCGTCCTGCACACAGCAAGAGGTGATGTAAATAAAGGAAACTCTTAATTTGGCATCCTGGGGGTTCTCCAGCATGTCAGCACAGCAGCTTACAGTGGCTGCCCATCACCCATCACATCAGCACCCAGGGATGGCTTCACCTTCACTAAAGTCCTTCTGGGATAAAGCAATATTTGCATCTAAAATGCCTCAAGATTAAGTTCATGTTCACACACATCGCTGTGATATTGGTTAATATCACGGGGAAAAATAATCCCAAAGCAATACAGGCACAAGCCAAGCAGAAAGCTGCAAAAAAAAAAAACCCCAACCAACCAAACAAAAAAAACCCCAACCCTAAAATACTGGTGGATGCCATTGCCCAGCTTTGAAAACCAACAGCACAAGCTTGCCACAGAAGAATTAAGGGAAAAAAAAAGTAAGAAAACCTACAAAACCAAGCTCCCAGGCTGCAAGCCTGTTGAATTCCACCTGGAAAACCAAAGGAAGAGCGTAGCACCCACCACTTCAGATAAGATTAATTCTTCATCTCCCACTCACATACTTGGGCATCACTTACAGCCCCTATGGGCTGTATAAGTGACGATATGGGCTGTATAAGTGAATATATGGGCTGTATAAGAGCAGAGCATTATTATTAAATGACAAAACACGGAGAGGAAGACTACAGCATCCACAAACTTGATTTCAACATATTTCTCAAGAGAAAATGACCTGCAGCATCTTCAGACACCAGCTCAAATCAAGTTTATTCCTGCATAATCTTGGTGTAAATATGTTTCTGACCATCCACCTTGATTCCCCAATAAAGGTGTTCAGGCAACAGACCCAACACCACCTGAAAACTGATTTATCCCCAGCAAGGTTGGGAGCTGATGTTTGAAATATCAGAGGGAAGGTTTGGGTTGGTTTCCTTTCTTTTAACTTGAGTTTATTTGATCCCTTTTTAAGCTGTTTTAACATCTGTGGATGTTTCAGAATTAACTCTAAAACTCATTCTCTCACTTCTTTATTATAACAACGAGTAACATGAGAAAGCTACCAATGAAAATACCTATTGCCTTTTACATTTTAGGATTACTGCAAACTTCAGGAACAATTAAAAATATACAGATAGCTTAAAAGAAAAATAGTAATAACAGGCTCCCTGCTTGAAAGGAGATAGAGCAAATCCTTAAGCGCCTCTTTACTCACACAAGTAGCTTCAGTGCTTTGGATGGTGTAAGTTTGAGCCCTGTGTTCAGGCGTAGGCAAGTTAATCACCTTGAGTGGGGCCATCGAGACCTTTCAGGGGACTCCAGCCATCTGAAGCATCCCATGGGCTGCTCAGGCTGTGAGAAACCAGGGGAATAACCCAAAAAAGTCTTAGCAAAATGTGGTGGTTGCACTGGGCTGGCAGCCAAACACAGCCGCTCGCTCACTCCCCCCACCCAGGGGATAGGGGAGAGGATTGGGAGGGCAAGGGGAAGGAGACTCCTAGGGTGAGATAAGAACCATTTAGTCATGGAAATAAAATAAAACTTAAAATAATACTGATATTAAAATAATAATTATAATAATACTAGTAATAAAATAGGAAACTGAGTGATGCCCAGTGCAACTGCTCAGCACCCGCCGACCAAGCCTGGCCTGTTCCCAGATCACAATCCTGGAGGAGCGACAATCCCGAACTGAAACCACAATCCCGGGAGAGCGAGAGCCCGAGCGAGAGCCAGAGAGAGACAGAGAGGAAGAGCCCCTCATGGATCTCCTGCCCATGGGGGACAGGAGATGGAACAGCCCCTTGGCAGAGCCCAATGCCAATTTAGCTCATTAATTTAAGTATTTCTGACTTCCCCCTTAAATCTTGCGCTTGCAGACGGACAAAACACAAAGTCCTTCACTCCCAGGGACACAAATGCAAACACCAGGATGTTCTCAGCATTTATCTCCTAATAAATCCCAGCTGAACCCAAACCCCAGCGCTGTTGTGGCTGCTGAAAAGAAACCAGCTCTGGCCCAGCTACACACCAGGACACACAATGTGATGGGGTGGTTGCTGGCTTTGACGGGCACAAGAGGACATCAGGGATGAGCCCATCTCCATTCAGCTCCAGTAAACAGATGCCACTCAGGCAGAAGATTTAGAAATTAAAAAAAAAAAAATTAGAGGAGATGGGGAGCGAGGTGAAGTGCTGGCTGGGGGACACCGTGCCAAGAGATTTCCTCTGATATCATCATCAAATGGTCTGGGTTGGAAGGGACCTTAAAGGTCACCTCGTTTCAACCCCCCTGCCATCAGCAGGGACACCTTCCACTAGACCAGATTGCTCAAAGCCTCATCCAACCTGGCCGAGAACACTTCCAGGGAGGAGCAGCCACAGCTTCTCTGGGCAACCTGGGCCAGTGTCTCTGTGACAAAATCCCTGCTCTGAGAGCCAGCTAACCAGAAATGAATGAAAACACAGCTCCATCCGTTACCTATAAATGAAATAATGCCACTTGAACCACTGCTCAACTTTACATTGGTGGGTGAAGAGCTACACTGAACACACGCTGCCTTAAACCCAGCTAGATAAAACCATCCTGCTTTCACCCAGTAGCACTGCCTTTCAAATAATTCTAAATAAAACCTAATATCAAATGTTAATGTATTGTACTTAAAACATGTATCTTTATCTCCCCACATATCCTGAAGATATAAAATATATGCATCATTAAAAGCCCATTTATCTATAAGGAATGCTATGCACTGCTTGGATCAGAAACCAGTGATGGCCAAAAGGCACAGAGTTAAACAGAGCCACTCAACACTCTTCTGGCATGCGAAAGAAGGAAAGTACGCTGGGTATCTACCCCACCAAAAATACCCCAAAAATCAAGGCATCAACTGCAACATCCATGCCCTCCTGTCCCCAAACCACAGCTGCATGTGTGCTACAGAAGGAAGATGTTTTTTAAGCAAGATCAGACTAAAGAAGAAGTGCAGAAGGATCACACAGGAGAATTTTGTCCCATCTGGCAGCACGAAACACAGGACACCAGAGAGTTTGTGGCTGTCAGCAAGGTGCTCTTCCAGACAGGCAGATCCAGGGATTTCACTGCTGTGCTGTCTGCAATTGCCAGTCTCAGCCTCACTGCCACATCTGGCAGGATGTCACATCTGCCTTCTGATGCCACCAGCCGTCCCCAGGGCCCCCAACTAAATCCTGCAGTGAAAGGCTCAAATAGAGGCAAATGATTCACTGCAAAGCAACCAGGCGGGGGGAGAGGAGAGGACGGGGTCAAAGTGAGGTGGCCAGAGGGCTCCAGCTCCAAGGGGTGACCCCGCTGCACAGACCCCGAGGGGATGAGCCCCCCAAGGTGTGAGGGTGATGCACCAGGCTCAGCAGGGTCAGCACCCCATGGGGGGATGTCAAGGCCTCAGCTCTGGGGGTGCACACTCTGATATAGGGTGTTTGTGATGCACGTGCCCCTATGGGGAGGTTGCAAAGCACCAACCGCCGTGGGGTGAGCACCCCACAATTGACAGCAATGCACCAGCCCCTATGGGGGTGAGCACCCCACAGAGTGACTGCAATGCACCAGCCCCTATGGGGGGGTTACCACGCTACAGGATGATGTAACTCTGTGGGGTGACAGCAACCCAATGGGGTGAGAGCAATGCATTAGTCTCTATGGAATGAATAATCCTATGGGGTGACAGCGATTCACCAGCTGCTATGGGGTGACAGCAACTCTGTGGGGTGACAGAGCAATGCATGAGCCCCTATGGGGTGACGGTAACCCTATGGGGTGACAGCAATACACCAGCCCGTATAGGATGAGCATCTCTATGGGGTGACAGTGAGGCACCAGCCCATGTGGGATAACAGTAACGAACCAGCCCCTATGGGGTGACAGCGATGCACCAGCCCCTATAGAACGAGTCCCTATATAGCGACTGCGTTACATCAGCCCCTAAGGGCTCAGCCCTTCCCCCCCAGCCCCGCGAAGGGTGACCGCGATGCACCAGCCCCTCCGGGACGAGGGTCCCTGTGGTGCCACCTCCCCGCTCTGGGGTCACCCCACGCCTCGGCCCCACAGGGTGCCTCGCCACCGCCCCTCCCCCGCTCGCGGGCGGGCTGGCGGCGCTGGGTACGTTACCCGCATCCCCGCCGGGCAGGGCAGGCGGCAGCGTGGCCGTGTAGAGAGCAGCCACGGCAGCGCCCAGCGCCCCGGCAGCACCGCCCGCCCCGGCACCGGCCCCTGTGCCCATGAGCGCCGCCGCGCTCGCCACTTCCGGGTTCGGCCACGCGGGGCTGGCGGGCCGTGCCACTCCACCGCCCCGCGGGGGGACAAACCCCGCCCCTCCCGCCTTCCCGCTCACCCTAACCTGCCTCTCGGGAGCGCCCGTCATCAATGACCCTGGGAGAGGGCAGAGATAGGGCCGCGGGTCCGGTGGGGCCATTAGCGTGGGCCTTCGTCCTCTTCCACCCACCCGCCGGGAGGAGTTGGTACAGCCAGAGAGGGCGGGGCGGAGGAGCGCACCTCCAGGTGAGGGCGGCCGTGCGGCGGGGCGGGACCACCGCGCGGGGCGGGAGGGGGGGCGGGGCAAAACCACTGCGGAGCGGCGCGGGGGTGGGGCGGAGGGGAGCGGCTGCGGCCTCTCCTGCCTGCCCGGTGTCCTCCCCGCAGCGGGACCGGCCCGGCGGCCTCCCCCGTGCCCGGGGCCGTTCGTGGGGCGGGCGCGCTGAGGAGGAAGTTTGCCGTGAAGGGGAGTGACGGTGCCGTGGTCCCTTGGCCATGGGCTGGGTCTGGGCCGCGCCCGGGCCTGAGGCCTCCGGAATCCCCGACATCCCCCGACCCCCGGCCCAGCCTGGCGCAGCGGCTTCTGCCCGCTCTCGGACACCGTAGGCGACCGGCTCCTCTTCCCCTGGAGCTGAGGCCAGGTGTGGGGCGAGGCCCTCCCAGCTCTAAATGTCTCAATATACGGATAATAAAGATTTATGCCCTGAAGGAGTTCACATGAGATGGTGGTGAAGAAATGGATTGAAGGTGTCAGCATATAGAATATTAAAAGCGGAGATTGCCACCGCAGGAGTAGTTAAGGAAGGGAAATTGCATCCTGAGACCTATGGGTAGGGACTTTTTTAAGGGCAGTTAATGATAGAACAAGGGGTGATGGCTTTAAACTGGAAGAGGGGAGATGGAGATGAGATCTGAGGAAGAAATTCTTTGCTGTGAGGGTGGTGAGACACTGGCCCAGGTTGCCCAGAGAAGCTGTGGCTGCTCCTCCCTGGAAGTGTTCTCGGCCAGGTTGGATGAGGCTTTGAGCAACCTGGTCTAGTGGAAGGTGTCCCTGCTGATGGCAGGGGGGTTGGAACTGGATGAGCTTTGAGGTCCCTCCCAACCCAAACCAGTCTGGGATTCTATGGAGAGATAGCTAAAACACATCCATGGGAATCATTATGGGATTGTACAAAAGAGTGATGAGGCCGTACCTGGAGAATGGAGAAAAATTAAATACAGGCTTTTGAATACGAATGACAAAAGGTATAGAAGAGGGTAACTAGGATAATAAACAGCCTTACAGTTTAGAGCCAAGTGGAGATGTCAGAAAATCAGGTTTGCATTTATTAAAAAAAAGAGCAGGATTAAGTGTTGACATGACAGAAAAACCATGTGTCACGTTTTTGGGACTAGAGGAGCTGGTGCTGACGGACCCTCTTGAAACACCCAGCACAAAAACCCCAAAAGGGCACAAGCCAAAACCAAGAAAGATATTAAGAGAATTTAGGGAAGGTCTTTTTGCACACTTCAGAGGTGGCAAAAGAAGCTGAAGTTGTGACCTTCTCAGAAGTTAATTGAGTTCCTCGAAGGAACTGATGTTTGAGGGTATAAACACTGGCTTCCATCCAGAAGGCAACTGCTTGGCCCTGTGGTGACCACGTGAGCTTCAATGTACTCCACTTGTTGGCAGGTTTCTGCCCTTATTGGCTGAGGTTCATCGGGGAGAAGAAAAAGACACGTTGCAATCCTCCGCCAGCCATTGTCACCGTGGTAATGAGAGGGGTCATTGTTCTCACACCCGTTGGGGCTGCTGAAATGTAATTTTAGCAGCAAAGTGCGCAGTCTGTGTGTGAAAGCAGGCTGCTGGTGAGGCTCTTTATCCGAAGCATGGCTTTTTTCTTTGCAGTATTTTTCTTTCTTTGTATTTAACTTGGAAAAGGCATCCAAAGACAAATGTTAACCATGACTGATTACAATTATATTGATGGGGGAGGTAGCAATTTAAAGGCAAATATCGAAATGTGGAAGAATGGTTGCTAATACTGTGGTAAGGACAACCTATTCTTTAATTGTCCTGCAGGTTGTTTTATATCTTTGTCTTGCAGAAACTGGAACTTTTAGGGTGCCAGTGACAAAGTACTTTGCTGTAACACGGTAGGGCAGGCTCCCAACAGCCTTTATCTTATTGAACAACTACCACTATTTCAAAGGCCAGGATTACAGACACACTTTATGTCAGCACAAACACTTTGGAGGGTGCATTTACATTTTTCTTCTGTAAGCAGAAATCTATTAATTAACGAGATTTGACTCCCCATTCTTCACCAGGCATGACCCAAGGGTCTGACCAAGACAAGAAGGACATGCAGACCCTTTGTTTTTGGTTTTGTCAGAGCCAGGCAGGTAACTTTTTGACTGTTTTCATTTGTACTCTGAAAAGTTGAGAGCTGTCTAGACCCAAGTTAGGTTCACCTCACTGCAGAGCAGCACACAGCGACCCTCTGGGCTTTCTCAAAGCTTTGAGGATGGGCTCTACAGCAGTAATAATAATAATAATAATAATAATAATAATAATAATAATAATAATAATAATAATTATTATTATTATTATTATTATTATTATTATTATTGCTTATTAAAAAAAGCCACACTAGGGCAAGTGGAAAGCAGTTGAGAGATGGCCTTGTGCTACACATTGATTTATTTATTAAAAAAATCCCTGGGACTTGTAGCACGAGAGCATACTCTAGTGGCAACTGAGCAAAGAAAGTGCTCATGGTTTGTGCAGTGTCTTGATGGTGAGACACCTCCCAGCTTCCAACCAGGGGCTTATTCTCTTCTATCTCCTCTGGCTCCATGCTCTGTGCTCAACCTGATGGGAAATACCCAAGACAGGCAGAGAAAACAAACAGGAACTTCTAAAGTCATTTTAAAAGCATAGCTTGGGAACATATCTCCCCAAAATGGCTGTGTACTTAGAGAGTTGTCTTTTCACCAGACTCTATTGCAGATTTCTCCTGAGAGACACAGTTTAGAGAAGGCAGGAGATAGGAAAAAGGAGAATAATACTTAAAGCAAATTCTGTTCACCCATGGCAGTGTCATTACAAACTTGAATGAGCACAGTTATTGCAAATAAATAAAAACAATAGACCAGAACCAGTTTTACATAAGAAAATACTGAAATACTGTTCAATTAGTCCTAAGCTTTAGTTAAACCTTTTCTTTTGCCCATCAGGTGATAAGGTTAATACAGAAAGCACTCAACTGCTGTACTTGTGTAACAACAGTCAGCATCCATTTAATGAACTTGCGTGTATACACATTTAGCAAAGCTTCAATATTGTCAGCGCTGGGCTGGCATTGAATTTTAATGGCAAAGTCGCCAGCCTGGTCCTCATCGTAAACAATATCCCTGTGTAAGGAAAGCAGCCCCTCATGGGGACCATTAACAATACAAATAAGCACTGCTTCTATATTTAAACAAGAAGTTTGGCAATATTTCCACTGATGATACGTGCCTGCCTGCAAAGCATGAAAAGGAAGATTACGCTGCTTGTGTTTGTCCTTAAGTGGCTTGAATAAGCTGTATTTTTTTTATTTTGGGGTTTTTTTTGGGGGGGGGGGGGCAAGGAAGACCAGGTTTGTATCCTGCATTTACAGCAACGTGACTGCAGTAGCTAGACATGGTGCAGAGGGAACTTCCAAGTGGAATAAACTGGAATAAATGTGAATTTGGTCCAGCGAGCATCCCTCTGGCCTTGGTTGTGGAGCTCTCACTGCCCCATCTTGCAAGTGCAGATGTTCAGTATTGCTAAAGTGAACAGCCTCCAGGTGCATCCAACCGGGCTGTGGGCTTGGCCCAGGATGGGCCACCAAGGACAGGTTCGGATGTGGCAGGTCACCCAAAGCACGTGGGGACCTGTGTGCCTGGATACACCACAGAGGTGGCTCCTTGTGTTCACCCTGGTCTTCTGAGGAACCCAGCTTCATGCGATGGCACTGCACGTCCTCTGTGGTACCCTCAGTGCCTTGAGAACCCATCAAAATTCAAAAGAAAGACAAAGATCTCCCAGATGTTGTTGGAGTTGTGGCCGTTTCATACAAAGCTGGGCCAAGGTCAGAAACCCAAATCAACATGTGCAGTGGGAGGAATGTGGCTGTAACTGGGTGTGGTGGCCAGGCTATCTGCACAGCCTGGCCACTAGCATCATGCTGGCTGTCATCTGGTGTGGAGAAGGGGACCCAGGAGTGGTTGTGGTCAGAGGTCTGGGAGAATTTTGGGGCTCAGATCCATGGGAAACCAGGCTTAGTTCCACCACTCACAGGACAGCTTGTTGATTGTCTCAAAAATCAGTTTAATTTTCTTCCCCAAACAAGAAGATACACTGAACTAATTACCCCATGCAGATCTTGTTTCCCACGATTTTGCTATTTTGTAAGACAGGCTTTATTGTCTTGCAGAAGACATCCAGTCCCAGCCTCCACCAGTCTCAGCAACCTTCCAGATGATTTTCTGACACACTGAGCAGCCACAGATCCCATTTGTCTCAGCTGGTTTTCCCAGAACTCTGACAATCAGCTCTATATTTTCACACCTGATTTCCTTAAACTAATATTATTTATTTATCCACATGCCTTACTTGCAGACTCAGGTCTGGTGTTTGATCTGCAGTGATTCCACATCTGTGTTAGAGACCATCTTCTCACAAGTGCGGCTGATGCACCACATGAGGGCCCCATTCCCTTCATCCCCAGACCACTGAATTACTTTGGGATTAGTATTTGCAAGGAAAGGAACACCTTTTATCACCACAAAAGGCATTTAAATGTTTTTCATCCTTCTCTTAATTACAAATGTAGGGCGTCAATTGCCATCTTGTGCCTTGGTGGCCAAACACACAGCCTGGCCCAAGAAACACTCCACATAGCTGAAGACCTGCAACAGCAGACGGTGCTTTAGGGATCTCCAGTGGTTCAAACTCTCCTTTCTTCACTTGTGCTCACAGTTCAAGTAAAACTCATCAAATAACTCATTTAGGTAAGAATTTTTCACATTACATCCAGTCCTTTCTGTTTCATTCCTGTTTATTAAGCTGTGATCAAATTGTATCAGCTGAGTGTCATACTCAGGGAGTTTGCACAAAGGATGAATTTCAAGAAGGACAAGAATTGCACCCTCCAAGATTGCTCTCCTTACCTGGGTTTACCAGTGTCTTCTTACCTGGGCCTGCCATATCTTCATTGTGTTCTTCCATTGGCCAAATCCACTGGTGGTTAAGCTACTACAGGTTGTATTTTAATCTAGTTGGAAACTGATGGAGCTCCAGAGCCATTTCAAAAATCTGTGTTCTCCCATAAGGTCATCGTTTTGGTCTCATTATGGTGAGGTTATAGTGGGAACCTTTTCTCCTCCAAGCTATTCTGTAAATATGAGGTTACTGGCCTGGACTGATATGTGTTGATATATGGCCAAAATGAACTTGTGAAGATGTGAACAGCAGCAGATAGTGTCAATTGTGTAGAACAGCAAGAGAGAAAGTGATTTGAGATGCACTTCAGCCAAGGACTTTCTTCTTTTCATCAATAGACTGCTCCACAAAGAAAAGGCTCATGTCCTATCACGAGGCATCTGCCTCCTAGGAGGTAGGTGGTGAGAAGCCCCATATATAAGCAGAGCTAGGACTGTGCTTACAACCAGTATCTGAAGGCACATAGCCCTGCCTGCTCCTACAATTGCAAGTTAGAGCTGCTGCAACTTTGAACTCTCATGGGGAGACAATGCTGCTAAACCTCCAAGAGAAGGGACTTGCAAGGGACTCCCATTTTCCCCATATACAAACATCCCTGCTGATGTGAGGTTGTTAGAAGTGTGTCAGCATGCAGAACATGGCATTTCTGGGATAGCTGGTGTTACCTGGGGAGCTATAATGTAATAAATCCAAATTTTGGAGGAGAAAGGGCTGTAGGATTAGCTCGTGGCCAGGATTTTCAGTTTGTTAGGCTGGGTGGACTGGTTTGCTTTTCCTAGACCAAGTAGGGGCAGATCTCTGGCTGAGCCCTCATAGTCCTTGCTCCAGTGGGCAGCAGTCCTAGAGATGGTATTTTTATTGCACAGGAGCAAAGCACAATCATTTTTCTCTTACCCTCTCAGTAATGGCTGAACCTTTTAACCATAAGTCTCTCAGAAAATTCAGGTTGGGGCAGCGAGATTCTCTGTAGCTTCAAATACCAAGCTTTTGCCAAACCTCACCCATATTTCCTTCAATATATTGGTGGCTGGTTGGTGTCTGTGCGAGCTCAGCAGCTGCAGATCTGTGGATTGCAGCAGCGTGCCCAGAGCTCAGACAGATCTCTGCCCTCTGTACGTGCAAAGCTCCTGAACATGCTCCATCCACTTGCTTTAAGGTCTGTACAGGTTGTTCTCCTTAGAGGTCAGGAAGCACAGAACCAGAATCAAGATATTTTGGCTCCATCTCCATTTCCTGTAGAAGGCCAAACTAGGAAACAGATTAAATGGATTACATTAAATCCAGATTAAATCCTGGCATGTACCCAGACCTGACTTGCCCATTCATATCACCAGTTGCTCAGCACCCATGTGGCCAGAGTATTGCATGAGTAGTCCATATTCAAGCTAGCTGCCTTGTGGAAGATGTAGGAAGGACCCCAAATTCAATTTATGTCCTGGACTGCAGCTGTGGGATGTCACCACAAGGAGCCAGGGCCCAACAGCAAAAAACCAGATGAGGGAACCACACTCAGCCCAAGCTGTCCACATCACAAGTAAGGACACAACTGAGCACGTGTTAAAACTCAGCCCAAACCCAAGTCTCTCCTGACATACCCCAAAGCTTGCTTCAAGCTTACACCTGAACACCAGCTGGTAACCTGGGTTATGGGCCCAGGTTCAAATACAGCCTAGGTCTCCCTCACAGGTGCTGTCAGAGCTTTTCCTGCTGAGGCTGAAGCAGAGGGATGCACCAATTTCTGTGTGTCAGGCTCTCAAAAGTTAGAAAACACCAGCAGAAAACTTCAGTATACCACTCTAGGCCGTGAATGTTACAACAACCTTGACCCAAATGCCTGTGGCTGGATTTCATTTGTTTGTTTGTTTTTTTCCACAGGTCATGCCTCACTTGATGCCTAGGATGGATAATGATTTGGAAATAAATCAAGGAAACATTTTCATAATCAAAAAGAGCTGAGGAAGATGCTGGAGGCTTTAAGGTGGTTGAGATGAGGGGCTGCAGACTGTGCAAATGAAAGAGGGACCAAAGGTAGAGCCCTAGTAAATTGTTGTGTGAATGGAACCTTCCAGGGAGGGAAGTGGGACAGTTGGACAGGTCCCATTAAGACAGAAAACTTCCAATCTGGCACTGCCTAATCTTGGATTTGAGGCAGAATGATCTTGCCCTCAGCATCTTTTTAACACCAAATAGCTGTTGACAATCACATGAAAACAACATTTAGCATAAAACAAGAGAGGTATTTGCAGAATATAATGATGTTTCCTAAAACTGTTATTTCAAGGGTGGATAAAAAGAAACAATATGTACTTAGGGTAGTTCTTGAGACCTTCAAAACCTTTTCATTACATTAATTGAAGGGGAGCTGCTTCTACAGCCTCCTCTTCCCTCACTCTCTCTCCTCTAAGAGCCCAGGACAGGTGACTACAGTGTTATGTGGTCAGTAGTCACTACAAAGTCTGCTTTTATGTTAATGTGCCTGATGTTGACACTGCTTATAATTTAGAAGACTCAGAATTCCCCTTCTCTGCTTTCTGTCACCTGGTATTTTCAGGTTCCTCACAAGTCAGAATCACAGGATGTCAGGGATTGGAAGGGACCTCAAAAGATCATCCAGTCTAATCCCCCTGCCAGAGCAGGAACACCTAGATGAGATCACACAGGAAGGTGTCCAGGTGGGTTTTGAATGTCTCCAGAGAAGGAGACTCCACACCCTCCCTGTTCCAGTGCTCTGTTACCCTCACTGTAAAGAAGTTTCTTCTCAAATTTAAGCAGAACCTCCTGTGTTCCAGCTTACACCCATTGCCCCTTGTCCTATCACTGGTTGTCACCGAGAAGAGCCTGGCTCCATTCTTGTGACACTCACCCTTTATATATTTATAAACATTAATGAGGTCACCCCTCAAAGAATGAGAAAATGCATCTCATTTTTCAAAGGCCAGAACTGCTGGTGCAGAAAATAGCCAAGTGCTGGGGATTGAGCTCTGCTTCTGCCTTCACTGGGATAAATCCAGCATCCCTCCCTGCCTTCAGCTGATTTACTCCCCATTTGGTGTAATCAAAAGCAGAATTTGCCTCTTGCTGTTTTTCGATGACATTAAGGCCTTTAAAGAAAATCCTACAAAAAGATTTAGGCACAAACAGTGTCTCCTGCTTTCCACAAATCTCTCTGAACTTACATTGCAAAAGGGAACGCAGAGGAACTGAAGCCTCTTGCAGGGGACAGGGGACTCTCTAGCAGGGTCAGCTGTGCATATATTTACACATGATATTAGCAGGAAAAAAGACAAAATGGGTGCATCGTGACCCAAGGTGGTCCAAATGTTCTCTGCTATCATTACTGCTGGGGTCAAAGGCATTGCTGGTTGGTGACTTGATAAGCATGATGAGCTAACGAGCGACAGCTTAATCAGCACAGATAAGTCTTCTGCACTATATGAGATAATTACACCCTTTTTTCTGATTTTTAGGAACCTTGTGGACTTTTTCACTCATAAATATGAGATAATGCCATACAACTTGACCTTCCCAAACAAAGCTTTTGCAGAAAGCAGTGTAATATCCACCAGTTGTTCATGAATATCGCTATCGGCTTATCTAAGCTGTTTTTTTATCCACTGCAGCTGACCAACTGGAAAGAACACCAGGAAAAACTGCAAGAAAAACCTTTAAAATTAATTTAATTTTTGTACCCATGGATAAAACCCATCAGGTTCTGAGTTTAGGGAGTGGCTCCTGTTATTTTCTGGGAGACACCAAGGGCAGGATGGAGGCATCTGCAGGGTCTCATCTTTCATCTTCTCGGAAAGGACCCAGCTCCACAGCACTTCTGGGGCAGAAGGCTGTCTGTGAAACACTGTAAGCCTTGCATAACCCAACCCTTCCCCTGGCACTTCATTCCCTTGCCCTAGCTAAAATCACACCTCTGAGAGGCTGCCAGCAAGGCCCCCTGAAACAGCCATTCTGCCTAGAGCCTGGAGATAAAGAGACACGGTTCAGACAGCCCCTCGGTGTTAAAAAAGGCCGTAGCAGAGCAAGAGGAAGGCAGGACAGTCTGCGGGCTCCAGGGTGGCCGCCTTGAACCACTCCTGCACTCCAGACTAGATGTGTCAGAAGTCCAGATTGGAGGGTGGAGGATATCCTGTCTCCCACCTCCTTTGGCTTGCTTGAATTTCTCCCATCATGGGCCTGCTGGAATTAAAATACAGAGTCAGGACCACGAGCTGCCAAATTCCCTCGGATGCAATCAAAGAGGAATGGCTGCGCATCTCCGCCCCTCGCTCATTTGTTTGTGCCTGTAATAACTGGATTTCCCAGCTGGTTCTCCCAGCCCAGGACCTGCTTAACTCCATCGAGCAAATACAAGTAGGGGAATTCAGTCCAAGCAGGCAGGTGCAGTGGCTGGATAGCTTGTGGATTTCCCTTCTGCCGTGGAACAACAGTTACTGCACATATGTTGCAAAGATAAGGATTGTTTGCCATCAGTAAAGGAAGAGCCAGAGGCTTACTGCAGTTTGGGAAGTCTTGGTGTCAAACTGATGCAAGAGTGACAGGTGTACATGAAAATAAGGGAGGATGCTCTCTCAGCAGCTGAGCAATAAAAGACAAAGCATTTTGGCTTTGGTTTCTTGCAAACAAGGAGCGTATCTGTCCCGGAGATAGCGGGTGCAGAGTTACATCTGTGTCCAGCGCTGACTGGAGCGTTTCTGGAGTGTTAGGCTCAGGTTAGGCTTCCTGAGGAGACTTGTTAAAAGGTAGGAGACGTTTAGAAATTGCTGTAAGCACCAGTAGGGGTGCAAAAAACCCTTTTGCAGTTCCATTTAGCAATCTACAGCTTAGCAGAGAGGAGGGTAGGCGGTAACTTGACCGTGGTCTGTAAGTACCCCATGAGGAGAAGATTTCTGACACTGGAAGGCTGATTAATTGAGCGGACAAAGGCGAAGTGAGCCTGAAGTGCTAAAAGCTGCAATTAGATAAACTACACCTAGAAGTAAGGTGAGTGGTCCTGAGTGAAGGGAATTAAACGCTGGAGAAATTTGCCTGGGGCAGCAGGTCCTAGTTCACTCGGTGATGGCCATACACATCACTTTCTGCTCTTGATGTTTGCTGTTTTCATTTCTCACTCCCTTTTCCAGGGGATGCAGAAGACTTTAGGGCTTGGGATGACTTAAATGTGCCTCAAACCATACATGGAGACAGAGACAATAACAAACAGCCCAACAGAATGTCCAGGTCAGTGGGGTTCAGCATTTACTTGCTAGGATATCCCAGTTCCTAGACCAGCCTGGAAGACTTGGCTTTCCACTAAAGCATTTGCTTGAGATTCTAGATTTCTTCCCCTGTCACATGCAATGTTTCTGAGGGACTAAGACAGGGAGAGTGGTCCATCCCTATATAGAACAGATGATCTGTACATACAACCAGTGCCACTAACAGAATATGGGCCTTATTCCACTCCATAAAGCAGCATCCACTCCTGAAGTCCATGGAGCTCCAGGAAGCTGGGAAGAGAATAAGACCTCCTGTTTCTAACAGCCTCTAATCCCTACCCTCCATAATCAGTTTTAAAATGACCATCAAATCTTCCCTCTGCCTCTAATTGAAAAAGTGATGTCAGCAGTAATCTGCTGCCTCAATTTATCCCTGTATATTTGGGGAGTTTGGGTTGATGCATCGTTCCATAAACATATGTTTTAACACAGCCCTGTACACACACACACACAAAGAGAAAGCTCTGAACACACTGCACTAGTTATGGAGACTAATGCCTTAAATATTACTTTTAATACTAATGTCAGATTATTAAAAACATAATCCATTCTCCTGATTGGACCTAATGTAAGCAGGAGGATAAGAGGGCTTCTATCCATGCATTAACACATTTCATGGAGTGTAAAGCCACTTTCTTCCTCTTAAAACATAAGGTCAGGAACTAATAGAATCTGTACTTCAAGTGGGTTTTTAAAAGATATTACATAGAAAGTTTAGTGAAAGTTAATCTGTTGATAACTGTCGGCTGGAGCTGTGTGGGTAAACAAGAAATAAATGTAATTTACATGCAATTTTTTTTCCCGTTAAAAACCTATCTGTGCACTTTAAAACATTTATGTTTAAATAGAACAAGAGACCAGCACTAAGAAGCACTCAGCCCAAAGCAGCTTTATGTAAATGTGTCGTAAGGGACTAAAATAAAGCAAGCTACCCAAATCTCACAAAGATAAAGGGAGAAGGGCTCTGACCCCGCCTGAATTCTCCCCTCATCCCAACCACGTGCCGTTCCTGGGCTTCATTCCCTTTCCCCCTTCTCATGCACCTCTCCATGGCAGTGTTCTCCATCTCCCTCTGGCCTCCCCTGGACATCTGCTTCATGCCCAGCCAGTGCTGGGGCTCGGGGATGGTTTGGCAGTGATGGGGCAGCATTCTTGGCACCCCGGTCCCGACCAACGGGTCTGTCACCTCTCCATCACACTCAGCCTCTGCCAGCTTCCTCCTTGCCAACCACAGGACCTCCTCAGCCACACATTCCCACTGTGCTGGGCTGGATTGTTTCCAAAACCAGCCCCTTTCTCCCATTTCCTTTGCCGAACCTCTGGAAAGCAATTTGGAAAACCCAAACCAGGTGCTGAAGCAAAGACAATATCCACAAAAGGATAATTTTTGCACAGGACCTGCAAATTTGGTGAAACCATTATTTTTAAACAGTCTCGGCTCTCCAGAGTTGGTGGAGGCCAAGCAGCTGACCCTGCTGCAACTCATTTAGTTGCTTATCTGGAGGCTTGGAGGGGCTGGCAGGCGATTCAGGAAGCAGGCTTTGGAGTGCAGAGCTGGGGTGACAGTTCTCCCCAGGGGAAGGCACACAGCCAGCTGCCCAGCTCTGCCTCCTCCTTCCTCCAACAGCACATCTTCTGGGCTGCTCCACCACCACCCTGTTTAAAACAGGAACCATTTGGTTCCCTTAAAATGGAAATAAGAGTTGCTGCAGGGGGTGTCGGCTGCCAAGGGAGGGGGACGAGAGGACAGCGGGAGAAGCAGGAGGTGGAAGCTTCTGCTGGCAGGCGCCAGGACTTGGCCTTCATGTTCCCAGCTACATGCCAGAGATTTAAGCTTCATAAACAGGCTCCAGCCACCAGAAAGAGATTGATGACATATGGATTTCATACATTCAGCAAATGAAAGAAAAGCTCTCCATGGCTGCGTGGGATTAGCATAATTTATGTGTCATTCCTTATAGCAAGGGTGCTGGAGGAGGGCTGCGTGGCTGAGATGCCAGCCAGGGCATGCATTCAAATCTCTGCACCGTCACTACAAGTCACTTAGGGTCATACTTATCTTGATGGCATTGGAGAGGGCTGACACCCTCGCAGAGCCAGGCAGGAGGTGCAGGGAGGGCATTGCATGGCTGGGGCCACCCACGGGAAAGCAATAGCAATGGGGACCTGAAGAGAATTCAGGTCTGTGTGGGTCTAGACCTGCTCTATGATGGAGACAAGCATTTCCCCTTGTCTGTCTTTCCAGGGACACACATTGTGACTGGTCTTTCAAGCAGGTGCCCACAGGTAGCTGGTATGTGGCACAGATCCCTGACTGCAGCGCGGGGAGGGACTCTGGCAGCATGGGGACTGTGTGGTGCTGCTTTCATGGCCATGTGGCTTCTTCTCAGTTGCCAGAATGAAGATGGTACCTTGTGAGGAAAGGTAGAGTGTTTGCTCATGTGGCTGCAAGCTGTGCTGGGACTCAGGCCATTTGGGGGGTCTCCCTGTCTCTCTTTTTTTAGGATCCCACCACCTCATGCCTTCACAGCATCATGTGAAAACTACAGGGAGGTGGCTTTCCATGCGCCAGGATGGAGCCAGAAGCTGTGTGGCTGCAGCAAAGGGGATGCAGGTCCACCCAGGCTGGCACAGTCTGCTTCATTCAGGGCTTGAATACACTGCATAGAGCCTGGAGAAGAAATAGCAGTGCAGAGTATTGGAGGAAGGGACAGATAGATCACAAGAAGTATCAAAATCTTGGCTTTCATCCAGTTCCAGGGAAAGGTGGAACATAGTGATTTGGCATTTCCCACCCACACAATTTATGCAACACTTGCTGATATGGAAATGAATTGCTGATGCTTCTTTCAGCCCAGCAGCCTTGGTCTTTTGGCCAGCTACTCTAGTACCACCAAAATCAAACATCAGGACCTTCACTCAAGAGGTTCAGTTTCCAAAAAAACCCCTTTTACCTTCAGATATCCTCAGGGCACGATTGTTATTAATCCTGCCAGACATCATGCACCAGTTCAGGAGCAAAGTCACTAAAGAAGGAAGAAAAAAAAGTAAAAGAAAAAGTGAAGATGCTGGATAGTGAGCTCCAGCCATCACCTGGCCATGTTATTTTGGTAAAACAGCAGGTTTTGAAATAAATTAAAACAGGTTTGTGAGCCTGATGGTGGTAGAGAGCAGGAGGGAGCTGCTATCTCAACCCTTTTTGTGGCATGTGTCCTTAGCAGAAGCTGAGCATGCCTCAGGGGATCAAAAAATCCCTACAAATAGGAATTCCTTGGCCATCTATGAGGCTGTGGTTTCATCATGGCAGCTACAGGAGCCATGAATTTGAATTAACTCCATGAAATCTTGCAAATGGATGGAGAAATACCTCTAATTTGGCAGATTCTTTCTTTCGTTTCCAAAAGATGGTGTCGTGCCATGAGCTGATGGCAATTCAAATCAGAGGAGATCTCACTCAGCAGGGAATTAGCTCTTGTAGCTCTGCCTGTGTCCAGAGCACGCAGCTGAGTGGGGAAGTGGGGAGAGTGGAGGAATGTGACCAAGGACAGAATGAGATGTGGAAAATTTGAATAAGAGCTCACCTTGGGCAGAGCAACGTTTCAGCAATCGCTGTTTCTTAGCACCAATTAAAAAGAAAACACAAATCGGAGGTCACAAAGGGGCAGTGGCTGGGCTGGCATTACCAGCTGGGCAGTGTCACTGGTCACACTGGTGTGTGCTTTTCTGTATTTGAAAATTTACCATGTTTGGCCAAATTCAGAGACTTCGTGGGCACAATTTCTAATTAAATGCTTTGAAACTTTCTTGAACCTTGGTGCTACTGAAGTGATGGCATTCCCACTGTGGACACTGCCCTCTGAGATGGTGGTCAGCAACCATAAGCAATTCTCTGGTGAGACAGTGATGGGTATGAAATCACAGATGGCAGCTCCAGCTCAGGGTCACACCTTCACCAGCTTCTCTGTGGAGTTAACTAGCACCAACTCGTGCTGTTAGTGAAAGAGGTAACTGTCTGTCTGCGTGGATGTGGTTCAGCCAGGTGTTCATGACAGGTATTTCACTATTTAAAAGCACCTTTAAGCCAAGTCCCTCATTTAGTATCATTCCAGGGACTTCCCTGCTCCTCTTATCACCTCCATGACATAAAGCTAGAATTTACTGCTCTGGACCTGTAGTCATATCATCTGCTGGAAACTCCCTTCTTCTTTAAGTGTCTCTTCAGCAACGTCACCACTGTGGCAGGCAACTGTGGGTTTCATTTTCAGCTTGCCTCTCTTTTGGGATTCTGGGCACTAGAGATAACATCACAACCTCCACATCCCCCTGATCCTTCAACAAGATCTCCCCTATTCCCACACAGCCCAAACAGAGTGAAGATTTCCCTTAGGAGAGCAGGATAAGGGCAGACAACAGCTTTATGTCTCATATTCATTTCATCAAGAGCTTCACAGCACAGGCATGAAGTGGGGGCGTGGTGGGACTTGTCATCTTCACAACAGAGCATCTCATCCCTAGGTGGGTAGAGCAGGGCTAGGCTCATGGTGAGATGCCCCAAGGGAACATTTTGCCCATCTGAAGGAAGAAGTATGGGGTTAAATAATGATGGATAAACCATACCTGCCTCCTGGGCAGCCAATGGCACAAGAGTGGGTGTGCAAAAGCAAAAACTCTGCACTTGGCTCTTCTGGGAAGACCAGGAACAAGTTGGCCACGTTTGAGCTCTTTAATCCACACCGTTTTAACTCACAAGCCATAGAGAGGTGCTGATTAAAATGTGTTTTCATTGCAGTGTAGGTAAGTGCATTGAGATATTCACCTCTTACACAAGGACCAGCTCTTGAATTCCTCATTTAGTTTATGTTTTTAGCCTTTCTTTGCTTGCCTCTGGTTTCATGGCGGTTGCTTTGATTACTGTCTATAATCCTGTAAAGACTTGGCTAAAGCATTAATCAGAGTAACTTGATGGAAACTGTGACTGAGAGATGAACCACCTAAGAAAGCCAAGGTGGTGGCACAGGACAAAATACCCCGCACATGGCCAAGAGGGATGGGGAGGAAGGGAGATTTTCTGCCGAGGGCAGGTGACCCCATGTCCTGTGCAAGGAGGTGAGTGTAAGATAATACGTCTTTGTTTTCACCTCTATGTAAAAGGAGAGTCAGGAACCATGCAAGCCTTGTACTGACCCAGGAGGGTCTGCATGTCCTTGTGCAGGAGCAGACGTGTTAATGTGGATCAATAGTGTGTCCAGACCAGGTGCTGTAAATAGGGAGGCTGACTACATCACTGCCATCCCACCAAGCCTGCAGCTGGTATTGAGGAGGCAAACCTTGCACTGGGCTCTCTGGACAGTACATTCACCAGTATGGAGGTCTCTGAGGTGGCACCACTGAGACTTACCACAGAGGCAGCCCCATGGCTGCACTGTACCTCCCAGGAGTGTGGCAGCGGCCTCAGCTGCTGCATTGACCCCAGGGACAATTCACCCTTCGCTTGTGGCCCTTCAGAAGTGTCCTCACCATGTTGCTCTCCTTCCATGACCAAGGCCTCCTTCATCAGACACCTAGATCCTACCAGCTTTCATGACCCAACTCCCTAACTTATCTTTCCTGCTTGAAAGGTCTTCCCCATGTGCCCCTACCATGGTAGGAGTGAGACAAAGAGAAGCAAAGACAGTACCCATGAGAGGAGGCAATTCTGGAAGGCTGTCAGGTGGGTCAAAAGGTGGACATGGCATTAAGGAGTGGTCTGTGCAACCATCCCACAACTAAATTATGGCAACTTGTTTGCACCTGGCATGGGGAAGGAGGCAGCTCATTTATCAAGCATGGGAGCAGCATACTGGACAATATGAGGAGAAGAGGCTAAAAATCACCTGAAAACACAGGCAGCTGAAGTTTAAAACATTAACAAATTTGGCAATGTCTCCTGTTTAGCAGATCAGTGAGTATTGAAACAAAATGGGGCCAGAAGCTAATTAAATGGAAATATTTCTATTTGCACATTTCACTGGAAGGCAAAGCGGAGAGTAGAACGAATGTATCTCCACAACTGACAGGAATATTAAGTTTTCTGTCATTTTGCTACCACAGCTACCTTGCTCAGCATGCATTCTGTCCTACTTCCTTATTAAGGTGAGAACAGAATCAAACTCATTAATTGTCTGCGTTTTAGATACGATAAGAATTTAGTGGTTGCTGTTAATTAAACTACAAAACAACTCCTCTTGCTGCGGTGTGCATTCCAAGTTAGAGCAATTAATTCACTCACTTAAACTGATCAAGATTTAATTACCATCACTCGGTGCAATTACTCTGTAATTAAAGTAATTTGGTTCATTCCACTCACTGACAGTGTCATTGAACAGCCATTCATAGTACCAAAAGAAGTGATAATTAACTTAAAGAACAGCTCAAGGCGGTTTTACACAGACTTTTAGTTATTCCTAAATATACCTATATGGGAGAAAGAAACCTATCACATCATACAGGTGCTTCCCTAGCAAAGGGTTTCAGATATTTTATGTTCATTTTTTTTAAGCCAGCATGCTGTAGCAGACCCCATTTTTGGGTAAGGCTCTGTAGTTGTCACCAGACAACATGCCATTTCCTACAGACAGGCACAGTAAAACCTGGATCCCTCCAGCAGTACAGACGTTCCCTGCTTGTTCCTGGAGACTCCTCATTAGGAAAGAAACAAAATCCTCAATAAAAAGCTCCCTCCACCAAGATAATGCTGACAGCTCCTGAGATCTTATCATTTATCTCATGACAGAGCAAGTCCCTGGCTGCTGGAACCGAGGAAAGGTGAGGGAGTCTCAGAGTTTTTAACAATCAAAGTTCTTAGTCCCCAGGTTTTTTGACAACAGCTTGAAAGCTCGATGTAAACATACGCCAAAAACTAAGGCACATGAAGACAGGTTAAAAAAACAAGCATGAGCCTCTGAAGCCATCTCCTGTTTGCAGAGTGGTGGATCTGGCTTAAGTTTTTTTTGTTGTGTGTTTTTTAACAGTGGAGACAGTGCAAACAAAACCTTGGTGGCCTTAGAGCACACCAAGAGCATCTCCATGAAACTTGACCTCTTGCTGTTACCATCTACCATCCCACTTCCTTCCCCCTTCACTCTGTGGAGCATCTTCACCTCCCATGGGGTGTCAGTACTTACAGCAGCTACAAGCACAGGTTATTGGGGTGCTTCACCAGCAGCCCTTGGCCCTGTCACAGGAGCATTGCTCGTGGCCACAAAGGTTAAATCAGTTAGTCAGGATATTTTCAGTGAGAACTGCAGTAGGTGCCTGCTTGACCTTGTGTAAGGCACTGAACTTAGGGTATTTTTGTATATACCAATGTAGTTTTAAAAATAAAGTTAAATATCTGGTCTTGGTGATCATGGCACATTTATTCAGAACTCAATTTTGTGCTTATTTTATTACAGAAAATTATTTTTTTGGTAGAATTGCTCACCAAGAATTGGAAGTGAATATTGCTGCCTGTTTTCAGAAACCAGTGTTTGTATTCAGAAGTACAAATTTGGAACCAGAAACCTCTGTGTTGAGCCATCTTCTAAGAGGTCAGACTTCTCAGACCAGTCTAATCTATCCCCAGTAACCTTGTAAAATGCCCATGTTAAGCTCTCTGCAGGGTGGGCAGAGAAAGAGGCTGACATATCCATCTGTCTTTACTTTTGAAGGGTGCTGGGGCTGCAGTGGCAAAGACAACCCTCAACAGATTGTTCATCCATTTCAAAGTTAAATCTTCTCAGCCCACACACACAAATGCAAAACATGACCTGTCACAACCATTAGGACATGAAGTATTCAATATTTATGCTTATTTTTTTTTCCCCTAACACAATAGTGATGTTAATCCAGAGAATCATCTCAAACAAGTGGAAGAAGCACACTGAGCTATCCAGGGAGCCATTCATGAGCATCAAACCAGTTGTTGGTATCAGCCTTTGCCAGGCTCTCTGCTGTCTCCAGCGAGGCAGACATACAGGATAGATGTCACTTAATTTGAGTTATATGAGAATTAGAGGTCCAGTTTTTGTTAGAAGTACAGGATTCATCTCCTGGAAAGAGAAAATCACCTCTGGAGAGCATCTCCTGCTGTTCTGAGTGGTGCTTAAGGTAGCTGGGATGTGTCATCTTCTTGAAGAGCCAATCTTTCCTCACCAGCATTATGGGGAAGCCAGGCCAGCTTGAGCTAACCCAGATGAATCCAGTCCATGCTTCAGTAAGACCATCTGTCCATGCTCAACCTTATCCTACAGCAAACACAATGTCCTTGATTTTCTCATACACCCATCTTGTTGGTGCCTTTCACTGGAATGGAGGTGGCAGCACTATGAGATGTGTGATCTTCCCTCATAGCCTGTGTACATCCTTGTGGGGTACCTTTTCCCTTGTGGGGGACCTCAAGTGTGCATAACCTGCTCCAAGAGCACAGGGCAGAGGGAGCAGCATCAGGTTTGAAGATCTTTCTTGTGAAAAGAGATGAAAGGAGCTGAACTTAAACAGACCAGGAAAAAGAAACCATCAATGGTCTACAACTGCATGTAAAACCAGGTAAACTTGAGGTGTCCTTGATCTGATGGACAGCATGGACCTCAAACACACCAGATTCAGCTGGCCTGGAAAAATGAAGTTTGGCAATTGTTAGAGCTGGCTGATTCTGATCAGAGCAGTAAGAGGAAAACAAGGTGGTTTAAGCAGAAGGTGAGCAGCTGATAAAGGGGTTTACAGTCCCTGGCTCCAGGTGGCAGCAGGTCCCACATGGACCCCCAGTGCTGCAACTACTGTGAAGATGGTGGGGGGCCCTGCAACTCCTCTGTTGGTGCTTTTCCATCATCCATTGAAGTTGCAGTTCTGAGCAATGCCAGACCTCCTCAGAAAGCTGAGTTGTGCCACGAATTATTCCTACACCTGCAGCATCCATAACACGGAGCCTTTTGGTTGGGCTCCCAAATGCTTGTTAGCCCTTCTGTGACTCAGCAGTGGCTAAGTTAATATCAGCTCTACCCAGGAGAAAATCTTCAATATTTCTTTTTACTTACAAAGAAAGAAAGAAAAAATAAAACCCCCAAACATTATTTTTAAGCTCCTAAAAGAGCATTACAAAAGAATTGAAGAAGAAGAAAAAAAGAGACTGTGTAAAGATTGCTTACCAGAGTCCTTTTACAATCGTCAGCCACACAACAGAAATAGGTGGACATTAATTCATGCTAACCTTGCACACCTAAATACCATTAATTCATCAAAACTAATAACATTAATTCCTTCAAAAATGAGATTAAAGACAGGCACCCCTTGCAGTCATAATCTGTGGTTGATGACACTCAAATGAAACCTCCGGTATACAAAGCTACCAGCAGAGCTTGCAGAATCTCATAAATTGCAGTTGGCAATACATAAATCCTCGAGACAATATACATTATTTTCCAGGGAGCGTGTGTTTGCATGCCCATCGCCAGGCAAAAAGGAAAGCAAAGCCATAGAGCTTCTCTCCCAACACAGGAGCTGTTGTCATGATGCCACCTGTACTGTTGCTTACCTAATTCTGTCAGGCCAGAGCAGGATTTAGGGCACACATCCTGGAAACCACGTTTGTTTTAAATTTGCAAACTCAGGTAGCAGAAACAAAGCAAGCTCAGAGCTGGAGGTGATCTACTAGCAATGGGGACATGATGTTTGGTGCACCACCTACCCTTGCTGGAGGATATTTGGTAGAGCTGGAAAAGGTCTTTAGCAGGACCTACTGATGCTCCCAGTGGCTGCTGAGATGGTCTTAGGGTGAATATGGGCTCAACTGGGACTGGATGAGCTTTAAGGTCCCTTTCAACCCAAACTATTGGATGATTCTATGTTTGCTGGAGGCAGCAGGATGCTGCTTGCATGGCCAGCTTGGGCAGCAGCACTACCCAGGACTGGTGAAGGACGACGGCTGGTGCCACCAACCCTTTGAGTCAGCGCCGATACATCCAAAACACCGGAGGTATTATTTCAGATTAAGCCCAGATTAAGCCCATTTAATTTTAACTCGGATTAAGCCCCTATTTAGAACCTGGCCCTGTTTCCAACGCAGCTGGGCTGACCCCCCCTCCAAGGGGCTGTGAGTCACCGTGGCCTGGAGTTGGGTACCACCAGCCTCTCCCCAATATCCTCTTAGCACAGACCCGTTAAAACATTAAATTACTAAAATAAGGCTTGGTTTGTGAAAACTCATGTAAGAGTGGAGCCACACGTGGCTTTTGGGATGGAGCTTAATTCCTCATGGCTTCAGGAGAGACCCCAATGGCTGCAGCAGCCCAGGGGGGCTTTGGGCAGACGTGAGCGCTAAGGAGCCACGCTGCTTTAATCTCCAAATAACGATGGAAGTGCAAGTGTGTGTATTACTCCAAATGAATGTATCCCCCACACTTGCTACACTCGGTGCATATTTAATTACACAACGCTTTCTCCTGCCCTGCTTTTGAAGCAATACCTCACAATCCATTGGTGCCTTTCAAAGAATAACTGATTTTGATGAAATGTAGGGAAAGAAGAGTTTTGGACCTGTTCAGACTAGCTGGAAACCAGCAGTGGGGAGAACATTATCAATCCCACTCATTTTTATTCCTGTTTCTTTTACCAGGGCACCTGAAAGCTCCTAACCCAGACCAGTCCTGGCTGTGCCAAGGAGATACACAATCCCCAAGATATGAAAATAAAAAATCTCTGTTTCTGAGATATAACGGCGAAGTGCCGCCCGTGAGGGATGCACAGGAGCGTGCACAGCAAAAAGAAGATGCATTCTCTTTGACTGAGAGCTACAAATCTTCAAGGTTTCTTAAAAACCAGGCACCACAGCAAGGGCAGGCTTTGCAGCACTTGTTTTTTTAATTTCATCTGATAGATTTCTGGAGTAGCTCTTATTCAAACTTGCCCAACAGAGCCTTCATCCTCACCCCGCGCCGGGCTGCGATGCCAGGCGGCTGCGCGGTGTGTTTTCACTTCCTATTGACTGGTTGTGTACTTCCCTCCCGCTAATCCCTCGTTAATGGACACTTTCTTTGAGCCAGCTGAGTTATGTTGTCTTTGTGCTTCTTGCGGATTTTATTACTTGGATATCTTTGTTTTCATTATTTTGAGATTTGGGGATTTTGTCTCTTTCCTTCAGATTGATTGGCGCGGTTAGAGATGGGCCGGCCTCCCACGGCTCCTGTTTGCATTTGATCTGGGAGCGGTGGGAGAGCAGCTTCTCGGCTGCAAATAGCACAGTCCCGCGTTTCAGCCACCAAAGCTGAGAGAAGACCCACTTTTGGCTTTCTCTGGAAAGCATCTCTCTCTTACAAAACAAAAATTAAAGCAATTTCACTATTCCCCTCACTAAACTGGGGTGCATTGGTTTTAACTGGGCTCTGCACACATATTGTGTGAGACACACAATGAAAGACTCAATGCTCCAAATCAACTTTTCTCCTTCTGACACTGCCCTGAGCAAGGAGCAGAGCTACACAAACATTTTTTTCATGCATATATAGTTTATTCCCATCATCCTAAGGATGAGCATCTGGGGACCTGTGGTAGTTTAACCCAGTCAGCGGCCAAACACCACACAGCTGCTTGCTCTCTCTCCCCTCCCCAGGTAATAGAGGAGAGAACTGGAGGGGTAAGGAGACTCATAGGCTAAAATAAGAACAATTTAATAACTGAAATAAAATAAAACTTAAAATAATCATGACAATAATAATAGTAATAATAAAATATCAAATGTGTGATGTACAGTGCAATTGCTCTCCACCTGCCAGCCAAGCCCGGCCCGTTCCCAGATAATGATCCCAGAGGAGCAACAATCCCAAAAATGAAACTGCAATCACAGAAGATCGAGAGCCCAAGAGAGAGAGAAAGCCCAAGAGACCCTCATTAATATATTGGGCGTGATGTTATATGATATGGAATATCTCATTGGCAGAGCCAAATGCCAGTTTTGGTTTACTAATTTTATTATTCCCCCTGCACCCCCCCAGTTCTTTGCACTTGCAAACTAGCAAAGCACAGGGAAGTTGGAAAGTATTTCATCTTCCAGCAACAATTGAAAGCATCAGTATTTTATCAAGCTTCTCATACCAAATCCCACAGTGAAACCAAACCACAGTGCTATTCTAGCTACTGAGCAGAAAATCAACTCTGTCCCAGATGGGAATCAGGACAAGAGGAAAGGCAGGACAGTCGGTGTTGGCGTCACTCGTGCAGTCCCTGGAGAGCTGAGGCTGCATGTGGGGACCAGACAGGCCACCGAGGGCAGGTGGGAACCAAAGCAATGCTGCATTGGGTTTTCAGGACAAGGCAGGAAGGTGTTTTCTGGTGCAGAAATCAGAAACCTACCCACAGTTTGAGGAGATGAGAGAAAAATAAAACCCCTAAATGTTCAGCCGAAGGGGAACTCTTCAGCCCCTGCAGCCAAAGGGACGTGGCTCCTGTGTGAGTTTCTCAGCTGGGGCAGCAGAGCCTGGTGCTGCTCATGGTGGAGCCATGGCCACAATGTCCCCAGAGCTGAGGACCTGCTGTTTGCAGACCAAACCTGGGTTCACAGGAGGTGGTCATGCTGAGCTGGTCTTGCTGAGCCCTGCCTCTATGCTGCACTTCTGCTTCCAGCCAAATGCCAGAGCTCAGAAAAGTCCTGACGTGTTCAACATCCCCACTTTGTCTCCTTAGTGTCCTCTCCTCAAAAAATCAAAAACTAATCTGATATTGTGATGCTTCTTGATAAAAGTTACATCTGTCAAAATGACCTTTTGGTTAAACAGCAATAGCTGGCATTAATCCTATTATTTCATCATGATTATTATTGTTTTATCAATCCAACGCAGCTGCCATTTCATCTTGCGCTCAGTGAATTGAAGTTCTCAGCTGGGGCACGCCGTGCTCTCAGATGTGTGAGAAGCTGATAGCCACAATGTGAATCACCCCTCCTTTTCCCTCCTGGGACCCCTCTCTGGACTCCAAATCTACATTCAGATGGTCAGAAAAGTCAGCTCAGCATCAAGAAAAATAATCCCTCTCCAGATCATGGATGCATCAGATGAAATTCATGGTTATCTTCTGTGGTGCCCACAGCTCCTCGCAGCTGGATGATGTGAGGACATTCATTGACTTCTGCAAAAGGAAGAAATGGGATAGAATTGCTCAGGTCTTAAAAGAAATAACAAATGAATATAAGACAGTCCTGTTCCAAGAGTGATTTTAAGGCAGATAAAGATGAGGGCTAAAGTATTTCAAATCCAATCCAACAAAGTCCTTAAGCACATGCTTTAAAGCAAGCAGAGGAATAATGCCAGCGACTCAAAGGAGTTGTTTAGCTGGTTATATTTATGAGGGCGCTTAAGTGATTTGCTGGATCACAGTGTCAGGTGTGAGTGGTGAAACACCCTGCTCACCCACCTGTGCTCACCTTGGTGTGAGCTCCTCACAAGCTTCACGGGGCAACGCACCCAGAGGAAGATACGGCCGTGACAGAGTTAATTATAAAGACAGCAAAGCCTGAATAGATGCCCAGGGAGGTGGTGGGGTCTCACAGGAGATCTATATGGGCCAGTTAGACAAACATCTCTGTGGTTTAGAGATTGCTGATCCCACCTGAGGGCCAGACATGGATTAGGTGGCCTTTTGAGGTCCCTGCTAGTCTTAGTTTTGGTTTCTGTGCAAGGAAAGGGTTGGGTTCACAGGAGGTGGTCATGCTGAGCGGGTCTTGCTGAGCCCTGCCTCTATGCTGCACTGACCGTGGATAGACATGAGAATGTGTACAGATATGAGCATGGGCATGGGCATGGGCATGGGCATGGACAAGGGCATGGGCATGAGCAATGAAATTAGGTCTGAATCACCATAAGAGCCCTCTGGAACCCACCTGATAGCAGTGGGAGCCTGTAGTGGGACTGGGAATGTCCTAGCCCATGCAGTCAAGAAGTGACAATATCCACCACAGCTATTCCCTTCCACTGGACTTTCCAAGGACCTCATCTTCAGGGAGTTCAACCAACGCAGCAAGTCCCTTCTCCTCTTGCAACCCTGCACCTGGACTCCAGATGAACCAAGGCTGGAGCCTTCTCCAGGACCAGGTTGGCACTCCCAGAAGAGGACGAGCCTTAGAGAATCCCTCCATATTTAGGAGCTGGTGTCGGACGGTGCCTACTTCTTCTACAACTCTTAATTTGTCCTTTACAAGGTTCTGTGATTTAAGAACGTGTGTTAAATCTTCTGCAACAATCAATTCAAATATACAAGTTTGGCTATTCAAATTACTTTTCCAAAAGTACTTTAAAATGCATTAAGTTATTAATTGCCTGCTGGCACTTTAATCAAATGGGAAAATTGACATAGCCAGAGGCATGTATTTTTGTGGAAAAGAAATTTATTTAAGAAGAAACAGCAGCTCTTACTGCTTAATTTAAACTGAGAAAACTGTGGAAAATCAACTGCTATGGAAAATTAATAAAACATTTCCAGCTGCAAACAGTGACTAATTGTACAAGATGAAGACTGCCTGGAATTAATAACTTGCAATCTTCTGTGTGAAGAACCCCCTACCAGTTCAATTTACTGGGAGATTAAATTACTTCTAAGTTTGCCATATTAAAACAGAACATGAATAAAATGTTAGTGAAAGCACATCTATTATTTACTGTCTGTGATATGGATATAATTATTTCCAAACAACCACAATGTGACGTGACTGGCAATATTTAAATTATTTGCTAGTGAATGTAGTTATACCACCTCGGTTCCTATAAAAGCAACCCAAATGGGTTTTTACAGATAGCATATTCCTACCACAAGGAATTATCTCCCCACCTTCTGCCCCGTGGTGACCAGCATCCCTATCTTACTGCTCTTTTAGCACCACCACCACCACCATGCTTCCCCCACTGCCCCATGTTCTACTAACTCTGTGTCTCCTTTCCTTTGATCCATTTTTATATTTTTTCCCCCCTTTTTTAAAGTTGACTGGGCTGAAGCAAAACAAGAGCTTCAGTGGTGGTAGAACATAATCAGGCGAATATTTTCCTTGCGTGCAAGGGCTCCTTGCTAAACCCGGTGCAGAAATCTCACCTGTGGAGCCAGCAAACTCCTGCTTATCTTTTTCAAAGCCTGCCAAGTTCGTGGGGTGGATAAGCCCGTTTCAAGGGAGCAGAAAATAGGCAGGCAAAAAAGAAACAAATCAAGGCAAGAGGGTGTTTGTTAAAACCCAAACAAAACCCAGCAGGATTTTGAAGCAACCTGAGAAGGAGAGCCATAGAGGATGGAGGAGGTGGCAGTCCTTGGAGAGACCCCCTGGGATGCCATGCTGTGGCCCCCATGTGTCCATGGGTGCTGAGATAAATTAAATAAAGAGGTTGTGCAGTGTGTGGTTTAGGTGGAGGAGATTTTTGAAGGACCAAACAAGCTGGGGATGAGGAGAGACCACCTGGAACATGTTTGAGGCTGATGTGGTTGACTGCATGCGCACTGCCCTGACACAAGATGCAAAATGCTTCCAGGACCTTAGCAGAAAATTGAGATCCCTAAAAAGACCCCAAAATATAAAGTGGTGCAGAGAGAGGGCATGGGAGGATGTTAATGGGCTGTAGGGTGTCAGTCCTTGTCCCTCTGCTTGGAGAAGACAGGGAGAAGGACTGTGTGGCAGTGTCCTCACTTTACAGAAGGGAAACTGAGGCATGGAGCAACCTGGAACAGCCCATCTTTGGACATCAGGCTGAGTCATTGTGTTGGGTGTCTTGTGGTCACAGCCCCAGAGGAGACCCAAAGCTGCCCAAGCTGACACCCCCAGCAAAGTCTCCCAACTGCTCAGGGATGTGAGTGCGTGTTGAGGTGCCCTCAGGAAGTGATAAAAAAGGATGAGAGGAATGGAGCTGGACAATCTACATCAGGAATCACTCAACAACTCGTTCAAATAGAAATAAATTATTTCTCATTAAATGGGCACAGACATTATTAACTACAAGGACATGTAGATGTGGTACTTGGGGACATGGTTTAGTGGTGAACTTGGCAATGCCAGGTTTACAGTTGGACTAGATGATCATCATGCTCTTTTCCAACCAAACAATTCTATGATTCTATGACCATGCTGCCCCAAAGCCCACCACACCTGGCAGCCCCTCTGTAGTGCTGGCAGTTGCTGCTGCCTGGGTCAGAAGTGAAGCATGGCATGGTACCTTCACATCTTTTCCTCACCTCCAGTAGTCTGCCACATGACTGCTTCCAACCAGAGGTGGTCTGATAGACCTACATGGGTTCCTGCACTGAAGAAGTCCACAGCTTCATGATGTGTCCTGCAAGGAAGGGCTTCCTTCAGCTGCTTGGAAATGATGCACTAACCTGTCTGAGGACCCTGCTAGTCTTGGCTTTATGAAACAAAATGAAACACCAGACCCTCCTCACTGCTCGAGGCTCTGCAGACCTCTGCCACCTCCCTCTTCTACTGATTGTAGTGGGGCTCTTACTGGGGTGGGATCTCAACAGGAAGCATTTACACTTGTGTTTGAGGGGATATAGGTGTGAAAATAACTGTGCTGCAAAAAAAGGAAAGATGTTCTGTGGTAACTGTGAGTGTCCTTATGTGCTATTATTAGTCCTAGTCTCCCAGTGTCCTTCCCAGCTAGAGGTGAGATGGTGCTTCCTGCTCTCTGCCCAGGAAGGTCTCATCAGGAGGATGCTGAGCCCAAGCAGAAGGTTCTGCAGGTACAAGCCAGCTGACTTTGAGCCCCTCAGCTTGACTCTTGGTGAAAAGCAACTCATGTTCAGAGATGGCCTTTTGTAATGTGCTTCCAAGTTTGCACTTGTGAACTGCCCACACACGATGTCCTTCTACGTTATCAGCATTCTTCTCATAACAAACCCCACACCGAAACCAAAACACAGGCTTTCTAGCTACTAAGAAGAAAATTAACCCTATCCTAGCAAAAAGCAGGACACCTGTGAATGATAATGAGCCTAAGTGTGGGCACTGGGCATTGAAAGAGAAGAAGTTCTTCTCTGGCCGCAGATACACTTCCAGGGAGGAGCAGCCACAGCTTCTCTGGGCAACCTGGGACACGGTCTCATCATCCTCACAGCAAAGAATTTCTTCCTCACATCTCATCTCAATCTCCCCTCTTCCAGTTTAAAACCATCACCCCTTGTTCTATCACTATGTGCCCTTGAAAAAAGTCCCTCCCCAGCCTTCCTGTAGACCCCCCCTAATCACACAGATTAGACCCAAGGACTTGTTCCCTTAAAGAAATAGTTAAAAATTATACAAGTTTGGTTCCAAAGAGCCTCCTTTGTGCTGTAGTTCGGATCACAGAGGTATCAGAGACCAAGGGAGCCACCACACTCCCACGGGGCAGCACCTTTGCAGGATTGCCCAGGAGCTCAGTCCAGGCCAGCTTGAGATGCTCCAGACCTGGATGCACCAACCACAAAGATGCATTTTAGGCTTTGTGGAAGTGCAGTGCTGGGAAAACTTTGGGGTGTTATGGGCTTCCTCAGTGAGATACACAGGTGTGTTGTGCCAGAGTCACAGCAGGTCATCTGTGGTGGTAACAGGACCTGGAGAAGATGGAGGGGCTGGTGTTGTAGGCAGCAGGACTCACTGCCACCATGACTTGTTGCCACCATGCCCTGCTGCCACTATGCCTACTGCCACTGTAGGGAGGAGAATTAGCTTTGCTCTGGAGTGGGTTCAAGAACAAGAAGAAACCAATAATCCCCACGGCAGGGTGCAATTCTCATAAAAGCAAGCGGCTGTAATGCTCACCTGGAGACCTGGAGAGATTTGTTTGCATGAAGGTCCCCTTCCCCCCACTGTAAGCACAGAACTGGGGACATGCCAGCCCATAACTGTGTTTCCACTGGCTGGGGATGGTCTGCACCAACGTTGGCCATGGTGTGACCAGTGAGGAGCAGGAGGAAAAAGGCATTCCTGACATGGACAGTGGCTGGTATTTAAGGCAGGATTGGACCTTTTTTCAGCCTTCACACCACCATTCACCCCTGGCTGGGACAATCTGATCTGCAGCCAATCCAATGACAATTGGCCAATCTGGGACAAGCTAGCAGCCTTCCAGTACCTGAAGGGCCTACAAGAAAGTTGGGGAGGGACTTTTTATAAGGGCAGTTAATGATAGAACAAAGGGAAATGGTTTTAAACTGGAAGAGGGGAGATTGAGAAGAGAACTGAGGAAGAAATTCTTTGCTATGAAGGTGGTGAGACACTGTCCCAGGTTGCCCAGAGAAGCTGTGGCTGCTCCTCCTGGAAGTGTTCTTGGCCAGGTTGGATGAGGCTTTGAGCAACCTGGTCTAGTGGAAGGTGTCCCTGCTGATGGCAGGGGGGTTGGAACTGGATGAGCTTTAAGGTCCCTTCCAACCCAAACCATTCTGTGATTCTATGATTCTATCTTTCTTTGCTTTGAAGGTCCCATTCCCTATCCCCTCTCATCTCTGCCTACACTTGTCCCACTCATTCTTACCACCCTCAACCATCACATTTCCCTCTGACATGCCACCAACCCTCCCTTTCTCCCTTGTTTTGTTGCCTTTCCCCCCCCCTTTCTTTTTTTCTTCTTCTTTTTTTTTTCCCCCTTAAAGAGTGAACAAAACAAAACAAGAAGAAGCAGTGCCAAGCCGATCCTCTTAACCCAATGTTCCTACCCCAGGGAGGGCTCCGGCAGCGCCGAAGCGCGCGGCAAAAACCCCCACACATTTTGTCCTGCTTCTTCATAGCAACTCGAGCAAATTGAAAGCCGCGGAGGGGTGTGCCCCGAGGCACTTGGTAAATCCACTTCCTTTGTCATAACAAGAACAAATCCCACCTTTGAAGTTTTTCCTTCTTGTAACAAGGGGAATGTCTTTTGTTTAATCCATTTTAGCCTTTAATGCCTGACCTGGATCAATCCTGTTGGGTAGATTACACACTACTCACACCGACTTTAAACTACCCTACAGGGATTTTTATTCTTCCCCCTCCCTCTCCCCACAGCATTGGTGTGAGAATCTCAGCAATAATCAGCATTACGTCTTTAGACCATCTCTCACTTTGAAGGAGGAGACTGTCCTTTAACAAAGGGGAGGGAGGGGGAGGAAACCCTCAAATATCAAACAGATTTAATCAGCTTTGAGGTCTTTCAATCTCATATTCATACTGGATCTTTATTAGTTATGAAAATCATTGCAGAACTTGGCTGGGTTCTGCCTCTCTGTGTCCTCCTCCTCCATTTCCTGCTCCGATCGGGACTGAACTCGCTCTTGCAGCCTTCCCAGTGATGATCTGGGGGAAAACCTGGGAAATATTAGTCCAAGACTGCTGCAAATTAATTGTTAGGGTATCCAGCACCCACACCACTGCACTGTCCTCCTCCATCCCATTGCTCAAGCAAATGGAAGATACTGAAAACCCAGGTGCCCTCCTTGGTGACCCAGAGACACGCACGATGCCACGCAGAGGATAAATCTTTACGTAAACCGATAACATCCATCTCATTAAACCTTTCATTAGGACTTGCTGTAAAAAGAGGTGACCTCAGCTCTTGCTAGCCCCTTATTTTGCAAAAGAACCTGCAGCTTGGGCTTCCTTTGCTCTCTAATTACTACTTATAGCAGATATGTCCTGTCCTGAAGCCTTCTTCCTGCCTGCAGCATCGCTCTTCTTGGTAACACTGAAGTGTTTTCTGTGCTGTAGGACTCGTTGGCAGATCAACATTGGCTTCCTTGCCTTTTCTCATGGTTTAAGGCTAATCACCAGTCTTGTTCTTAAAGGGATAAAAAGCAACAGGTCTCAGGCACATGCAGGGCTGCAGGGGACCTTCAGAAGTGATGGGAAGTGGCATTTCCCAGTCCTCCCAAGCTCTGGCACCACAATGGAGCTAATGGAGCTAATAACACTCCCATCAGCTTTGATTTGCTTCTAATGGCCATGAAGTTGGTGCTGGCGAAGGTCTGAATGACCCAGTCCCTCCCCAGGAGCTCCCTGCCCTGGAAAGCTCAAAGATGGAGGTTCCACATCATCCCTTCATCATGTCATTGATCTTCTAACTCAAACCAGTTTTGCCTCAAGTGCAGTTGCTGCTGCTTTGACCTTTCCCCAAGGAAGAGGAGGGCCAACTCCTGCTCCAGGAGGCTCGTAGCCCATTTCCCCTCACCAGCCATGGCCTAGGATCACTTCTGTTCCTTCCCTCTGGACTCTGTCCAAGTTGCTTACAATGTTTTGAAGCCCCACTCTGGACACAGTGCTTTCCCTCATGTCTGGTATGAGCACACAAGGCAGGACAACTGCCTACCAGGGCTCACATGTGACTCTCTTTATAATAAATCCCTGAATTTAGTTTTTCTTTAGTGCCACATTGGCCTTTCACAATCCAGCCCCTAGTGCAGCAGTTTCCTCATCTCTTCTCCATGTTACACTTGTGTGTCTGATTTTTCCTTCCTAACTCTACGCAGAAGCCCTGGGCCTTGAGGACTTGGATCTGCTCATTTCTGACCTCAGTTCACCAGGGTCATTTTGGATCCCTGTACAAAAGCTCTGGTCTCTCTGCCTCTCCAAGCTCCACAGCAGGCAGGTGTACCAGCTTGGTGTCTCATCCCACCAAGCATAAGAAGGCAAATGGAAGAGATTAAATGACCCAAATATGCCGGGGACATCTTGTATTACAGCCCTTAAAAAAAACACAAACCTTCTGAACAGTCAGTCTTTCCCTGTGGGTGGATGTCCTGTTGCCCCAGGGCATGGCTGAGATGAGGCCAAGACAGAATTTGGGACTTCCCCATGAGTGGGGATAAAAGGGAGACTGGTCTACCTCCCCGGGTCCCAGCTAACTTGTAGCCTGATTCTGTGTCACTAAGCAGACTTTTTTGGGAGCTGGGAAGACTAAGGACATGAGGACATTGAGGATGTGGGACTCCTATCAGAGAACAATGAATGCCAAGACAAGATTTTGCTGACATTGGGTGACTCAGGTACATCTCTCACCCTCACTCCTCCATCAGCTCACAACCAGCAACCAGCAAGGTCACCCCAAGCATTCCACCTCCCACAAGAGGTGGGAACCATCTGCTCATGCCACCACTGATGGCCTCATCTGGGAACTTGCCAACAGAAGCCACAAAACATCCCCCAGGACCCTGCTGCATCACCCCGGGGGAAAAAAACAAAGAGTAGGACCATTTTACAGCAAAAATAGCCCCCTGGGTTAGAGTGGCCATAGATTAGAGCACAAGACTTCTCCTTTTCATCCCCATTCCTGACAGCATCAGCTTGGGGGATAAAGTAGCTTTTCCTTGGCTTTTGTAGGGCCAAGCACCAGCAATGGAAGTGGCAGAACATTTTGGCATGTGGAACCAGTGGCCAGCTCAGGAACAGGCTGGTTTGCCTCCCAGACATCCCTCAGGTCAGTCGAGTAAGGAACCATCTTCTTTCACTTTTTATGAGGTTGATATGCTTCAAAATTAGTAACCCTTCATTAGCTCTCCAAATAGCTCCGAATCATGAGGGTCAGTACGTCTGCACTCCTCAAAATGAGCTTTTACCTGAATTAGCATCTCAAAAAGGCAGGACTCCCTTCCTCAGTTTTAATTCTGGCATCTCACTGCACATCAGGATGGTTTTGGTGGCCAATCCAAGCCCCGCATCCCAAATACATTCAGGGGAACCTGCTGGCTTGTTTAAAATGTTCTTTTTTCCTTCTCATTCTTTACTAAATGCCTATGATATTAATGTTTAAAATCCATTTAAGTTCATCATGGGTGGCTTTGTGAAAAGACACTGGCTTCATCATTGTAATTAGATGATTTATTGCCCTCTCGTGGTGACACATGCTAACTAGAGAAGCTGTGATTTAAATTGGATGATCCTTCCAAGAGTGTTTGAGTGAGAAATAAAGGGAGAATTATTAATACTATTAGAGAGCAGCAGCATATATGTGCGAGGGATACACTGTGCTAGGAGAGGGATTAGCCAAAACTTGCTGTTTTGCAGCTGAGCTCCACTTTTGTGGGCTCCAGCCCAACATGGGGCCAACATCTCCCATCAGCCAGAGCTGTGAGCAGGGCAAGGTGCTGGCACAGCAAAGGGCACGTCATAAAATCAACATGTTAGCCAAAATCACTGGATTTAGAGTGGGGAACCACAGGGAAACCACCACCCTGGGGTTTACTGCTCCAGCCCAGCCAAGTGTCCTGTCCCTGCTCTGCACATGGGGCCACCTCTGCCCTCCCTCCTTTTTGAAGGCTGCTGGCCATAGGAAGAAGTGAAGGGGGTTTATTTTATTTTAATTGAAATAGTGGTTCCTCTCTTCTCCCTGCTGATTAAAATACATTAAGTGCTACCTGGGTTACAAACCTTCTTCCCTTTAAGCATGCAACCCTCCTCACCCCCACTCTTGAGATGACTCCCAAAGTTCAGCCACTGTAAGATAATTTCCCATCAGTGTCAGTGCATGCACATTACCATATTTCTGTGATTTAATCAAAAAACTATGCAGGCCTGAACAGCAATAATTCAGTATAAAAACTAAGTATAGACCTAGCCTGGAGATGTTAATCACACGCCTGGGTTAATACTGGGTAAAACCACGAGCACATCTTCTTACCATGGGGTTTAAATCTTTTAAGAGTGGTTTATATCAATCTAGTTTAAGTCAATTCCTCACTGATTCCAGCTAAATTGAAAGAAGCACTCAGACCCCAAACACAGAGATGGTATTACCTGATCTCTTTGCACATAGAGATGGCTTTGACCAGGTGTCTGCTGGCATGGTGGTAGAGGACAGGGTACTAGGAAGCCTTGGCCAGATCCCCTTGAGCACCAGGGCAGAAAGTTTCCCAGTTTGATCCCTACTGCTCTTAGCAAACACAATTGCCCACTCTCAAAGGTCCCCTTTGCTGGAGACCACGGCATGACCATGTCCTTGTCTCCAGTTGACCACATCTTTGCAATGATCTTTCACCCCTAAATCATAAGCATCTGCTCTTCAAACTTGGGAGAAAATATCTCATATTAGGCTGACCCAAAGCCCAATAAAAGCCTAAAAACCAGCAAGAAATGGTTTCCTTGCAGGAGGTAACTGCTACAAAAGAAATGCCAGGGACAGTGGATGGATGCCCTGTGACCACCAATGTGTGTGTGCAGATGAAGGCTTCCCAGTGGTAAAGGAAAAATAAAGGACAAAAGCTTTTCTCCTACCTAACATAAAGCCTGGGAGCCACACACTGGTTCCATGCCCAATTGTATGAGCTTCACCATCAAACTGGGTCACACAGGCTGGCAGGAGGCCCAGGACATCCCATCAGGAGCATCGTGACCTGCACAGAAGTGACCGTCTTTGCTGTAACTAAATAAAATCAAAGCTTGATTTTTTGGCATAGTCATTATTAAGCTCCTTGGTTAGGTCCCATGAGCACATGGGCCATCAGCCTCAGATGCAGTGTCACCCTTCATCGCTGCCCTCCTCACCTCACAGGATCCCCACCCTGGTGCTGAGCAGCACTTTTCCAAATGACAGAGGCAACCACAAATGTTGTGACCTCCAAATGCTGCCTTTACTTGTGTTCAGCCATGTAGACCTCCTGCCCTCTGCATTCTTTACCAACAACATGAAGGAAACATAAAGTCACAACAGATGAGATCATCCAAATCCCTTGGAACATCCCGAGGAGATTAAATAGACAACACACTGAAGGTTTTGCCATTCCTCCTGTTTCCAGAACCAGAGTTACTCTTTGGGCAGGACAAAAATCAGTTTTTAATCCATTTTATGTGCATTCACATGCATTTGGGGGAGTGCCATAGTTTGCTGATGACACAAAGCTGGGAGGAGTGGCTGACACGCCAGCAGGCTGTGCTGCCATCAGAGAGACCTGGACAGGCTGGAGAGCTGGGCAGGGAAAAACTTGATGAGATACAACAAGGGCAAGTGTGGAGTCTGGGAAAGAACAGCCCCATGTACCAGTACAGGCTGGGGACAGACCTGTTGGAGAGCAGTGTAGGGGAAAGGGATCTGGGAGTCCTGGTGGACAGCAGGATGACCATGAGCCAGCACTGTGCCCTTGTGGCCAGGAAGGCCAGTAGCATCCTGGGGTGCTTTAGAAGGGCTGTGGTTAGTAGGTGGAGAGAGGTTCTCCTCCCCCTCTACTCTGCCCTGGTGAGGCCACATCTGGAATATTGTGTCCAGTTCTGGGCCCCACAGTTCAAGAAGGACAGGGAGCTGCTTGAGAGAGTCCAGCACAGAGCCACCAAGATGATGAAGGGAGTGGAGCATCTCCCTGATGAGGAAAGGCTGAGGGAGCTGGGCCTCTTTAGCTTGGAGAAGAGGAGGCTGAGGGGGGACCTCATTAATGTTTATAAATATTTGAAGGGTGAGTGTCAGGAGGATGGAGCCAGGCTCTTCTCAGTGGTGTCCAATGGTAGGACAAGGGGCAATGGGTGTGAGCTGGAACACAGGAGGTTCCATGTAAACATAAGGTTTTTTTGTTGGGTTTTTTTTGTTCCAAAACACAGCACTGTACCAGCTATTAGGAAGAAAATTAACCCTATCCCAGCCAAAACCAGGACAGTGAGCGATAATTGTGAATATAAAGCCAGATGGAAAACATAACCCTCTGCAGAGTGATCACAGAATCTTAGAATCCCAGACTGGTTTGGGTTGGAAAGGACCTTAAAGCTCATCCAGTCCCAACCCCCCTGCCAGCAGCAGGGACACCTTCCACTAGACCAGGTTGCTCACAGCTTCATCCAGCCTGGCCGAGAACACTTCCAGGGAGGAGCAGCCACAGCTTCTCTGGGCAACCTGGGCCAGTGTCTCACCACCCTCACAGGAAAGAATTTCTTCCTCACATCTAATCTCAATCTCCCTTCTTCCAGTTTAAAGCCATCACCCCCTGTTCTGTCACTCCCTGCCTTTGAAAAAGTCCCTCTAGGATGCAGAGGAAGAATCTTGCTGCTGTGTACTTTGAAGATGACTAAATAAATAAAAAGTCATTGCAGACAGCAACACCACTTAAATACAGAGATTAATGAATGCAGAAGATCTGGTTTAAGGAAACTTCTGCGGACCTCCTGGCCAGCCTGAGAAACCAACTCCATTACCTCCATGGCAGAGAAAGGCCAAGGGGGAGCAGTCCTGGAAGGACCGAAGTCCTGGCTGTGGGGAGCTGGAGGGTGGTTTTCCTGCAAATTTTGGGTGTGGTCAACCAAAAAGACCAATTTGTAACTAAAAAGCATCCCGAGCTACCCTGCAGCCCTGTTTGGATGGTCCCATCACTCACGGTTATGCACAAGGTTCTTTGGGCTGGCGCTTGGGAAAGGAGCATCATTGATTTTCAGCAACAATACTCTGTGAAGAAAGAGGGTTCCTTTTTTATTTCTTTCATAGCACCCGAAAAAGTGTCTGGTGGTTTTTTTCAGGGTGATGCTGTCTCTCCCGGGCCGCAGGATCTGGCCTTGGGCATTAGATGGCAGCAACGCTCAGGGATGGAGGAACCTGGGCAGCCGCAGCTCAACCCCCCCGCCCATTCCCTGCACCAGCCTAGGACCTAAGTACCAGCTCTGGGTCATTTCTGCAGACCAGAGGGTTTTGCTCCTATTCTGCATCACACGGCGGCAGCGAATATTGAAGATCAGCAGTGGTCATGAAGGTATTTTGGAAAGAAGTTTAAGTTGTCAGCTTTATCCTGGATGTGTGGCTGACCATGGCCTCCAGAGCATCTTTGGGATTGATCCCAAAGCAGCTCTACCCCCATCCCAGGCTGAGGCTGGAAGAGAAGAGGCTTCTCAGGAGAACTGGATGGTGCTGAGCACACAGGTGATGGGGGCAGAGAGCTGGAGCAGCTCCCACAGGTTGTAAAGAGATGCAAGGTCACCTCCTGGCTCCACCCAGACAAGTCATCTTCTGGGGAAAAAAACACCGAAAAAACATCACTTTTTGTAGTCCAGCTTCAGGCCAATGTTCAGTTCAGGGTGGTGGGGCACAACGTGGGGGCATTGGGTTACCTTGCTGAAAGCTCAACTTTTGGAAGCAATTTGCAGGGGGGAAAGCAACACTCCACCTCCAGCCATGATTTTGGGCTAACCAGTCTGGATACCACCACACTCTGGTGTCACCAGGACCAACACAACACAAGTCCCCTCATCCCCAGAGACACGATGGCAGCAGCTGGCCAAGGAGGGATGATCTGCAACCTCTCAGGTGGGAGTCAAGAAATCCCCACGGCTTTTTGGCTTCATGGATGATATTCAGGTGATTCTGGAGATCCTTCTCCCTGGGGCTGAGTGCACAGCCTGCAGCAGAGGGGATGTGGCCACCAGCTCCAGGGTGACACCAGGATGATGTGCAACCACTGTTCTGTCTGGGAGCTGGCTGTAAACTGCAATGCAGTCCTCTGCTAACCAACAGTCCTCTGCTAATGAACAAACACCTTCAGCCCACTGGGCAGGAGTTGGAGAGCAGCCATTTAATGGATATTTTCACAAACAACAATGTTTTCAGCCCCAGCTTTCTGATTTTGTTCCCATCAGGAACAGTCCATTACTTTGTAAAAATAAAAAAATAAAAAAATAATAATTGAAGAATGGGAAAAAGATTTCTTTGCTGTTGCTGCAGCAAATTCATGGATGCAGAAGAGAACTTGTAAGGCCCAGTATTTATTTTTTTATCTGACACATCCACTTGTTCAGCCTCCCATTGTCTTCCCTACCATCCTGAGAAGAACCCCAGAGAAAAAACCATCAGAGAAATTAGCAATCAAGAGCTGTTTTATCAGGTCTATGTGACAAACACAGGGACAAAAAGCAACATGTCCTTTGGCCCCCTTGGAGATAGAGGTGCCAGGAAACCAAAGGGCTGTTTGACCAGAGAGGTCACAAAGATGACGTGGATTTAAGGGTATTTTTCCTGGTAACACTTCTGCAAACACCCGGCACACCCATACCCGCACCCCGCGGGGAGCGGCAGGTTCAGGTCCTGGTAACCAGAGGGTGCTTGACCATGATGTGACTTTAGATAGAAAGTCATAACTTCAGCAAAAAAAGGGGGGGGGTTGTTTGTTTTGGGTTGTTTGGGGGTTTTTTTGGCTGAACCCTCAGGTGGTTTTCCTCCAGAGCCCAAGGAGAGATGCTGATCTCCAACTGCCTACTGTACATCCGGCACTGCAGCGCATGGGGTGACCCCCATACCACCTGCAGGCAGCAACCCCCCAAATCTCATCTCTGCAAGAAAAGCCCTCAAGAAAACCCCAAAAACCCCACAACAGACTGAAAATATTACAGAGAAACCCACAGATGAGCTGAGCACAGTCTCCAAACCTGGGCAACAGCCCTTTCCTGGACTGGGTTGGGGTCTGGCATTATGTTCCCTCACCCAAATATTCCTGCCGGAGTTCCGCTGTGCCTTGCAGAGTGAAAAACCAGCAAGCTGCAGATAAGTGAGTTAAACAGATCAATATTATCTACATTTATATTGTAAAAAGAATTTTTTAAATTGCCTATCACCTTTGGCTGTGACCTTTCCCCGTCTGGCTGATGAGATTCAGCAGCCTGCCTGCCAAAACCGAGTGGCAGGACTTGCCAAGCGCTCTGGAGCAGCGTGCCCTCATGACTCAGGGGGATTTCGTGCCTTATCACATGTGCACTGCAGTGATTTCCACCGTCATAGGGGGAAGAGGGAGGTCACATTCACAAATGCTGTGAAAAAAAATCCTTAATTACTCCCCCAAGGGTTGTTTTGGAGCTACTATAAGGGCCAAAAACGAGATTGAAACGGTTCATTAAGGAAGTTGGCAGAGAGATGTGCCCCAAATCGTTGAGTTGCAATATGGTCTCTGACCTTAAAACAGGGAACCTGACCACCATGTAATGGAAGCAGAGGATGGAAGAGCTTTAAAGCAGTCCTCCTCATCAAGCATTGTGAGGGAGGCACTGGTAGTGGAGAAGATGCTGCCTTGAAATGCGGATTTTTTTTTCCAGCTGGGGATTTTGTTCTGTGTAACAATACAGCAATGCCAAGAGAGGGCAGCCCAAGCCATCACATCCCTGCCTGGCTTTCCTCAAATCTGTACACCAAGCTCCTTAGGATGCTGTGAGCAAGCAGAAAAAAATAGAAAAAGAAAAAAAGGAGGTGGGGGGTGGGGGGGAAAATGGTATTTCCAGATCAAACTCCAGACACAAAAATGCTGAGAGAGAAAATACAAGAGGAAGCCAAGAGAACCCAACTTTGGAAGGATGGAGAGGATGAAGCCTCAGAAGCAAACTGCTTGTGGGTGAGACAACTGTAAAAGATATGAGGCTAATCTGTACCCTGTGCGTGTTCAGGACATGGTTTAGTGGGCATTCTGGTGTTGGGTTGATGGTTGGACTTGATGATCTTGGAGGGTCATCTTGGATGATCTTGGAGGTCTTTTCCAACCTTAATGGTTCTATGATAAGGGTCCATGGTGGGAGTAACATGGGCTGAAGCAAGGTGCCCTGATGCTGTTGCTGCATTTCACCCCATGCAAGGGAAGGTGAGCCTCAAAGGGTTGAGGTGCTTGGATGTTTTATTTTCTAAAAGGTTTTAGTTAAAAAAGAAGCTGGGAAATTTTCCTATCTAGATTGTAAATCAGGTTCATGGGCAGGTCTTGGCTCCTTCACCCCTTGGAGAGGGGGGACAGTGATTTTTCATGTGAGTGGCAGAGGATTTCCATCTCCTCAGAGCCCATAAAAGATTGTTTCTCTGCAGAAAGAGGCAGCTTTGCACATTTCCAGAGTCTTTAATAAATAGTGACAATAAAACCAGCAGAGATAGGGTAATGGACTGTGTCAATGTGCAAACATGTCTTCGGGACATTTCCAAGCAAGCACCTTGGAAAGCTGCCTTCCAAGCAGCCCTAATGGTGGGGGAGAAGCAGGTGGGCTCCATGGTGCTCCCCAGGCAATTCAAAATGTCCATTATTCCCAGCCCCACCAGAAACACTGAGCTCCTTTCTTCCATGTCAATGCAGAGTTGGACAGCCTTACAAAGGAAGCATGTGTAGCTCAGGAGGAGAGAACAGCATCTCCCAAGCTATTGCTCCCAAAGGGTTTGGGGAAGAGTTTTATCCTGGTTTGTGGCACTGAATATTTTTCTTTTTGAAAGAAAACAAAACCACAAGATGACTTTTTTTTCTTTTGCAGTGCCCAGCTGAAGCTGGACTACATCCAAGTGAGCGTTTGGAGATGGCGGTGGTGAAAATCCAGGGCATGGAGATGAGGATCTGCCCCTGGAGTGTCTGAATTTTACCCAGAGAAAAGAAATTAATCAGGAAGAAAAAATTACCCATCAAATTCCCTCGATGTGTTGTACCAATTTAAAGCAATGTTAATGTTGATTTATTGATTTGGGAAGGTACTTACATTTATAAAAGCAGCAAGGGCTTGTCTATAGTGCCAATAATGTCACACAGACCTGTTGTCTCTAATCGTGCAAGTCCCTTATCAGGGCGTAAAATTCATCGTGCAAGAAGGATGTGAAAGGGGGGAAAAAAAACCCAACAAACTTTATTTTTTCCTGAAAAAATAAAAATAAAAAGAAATGAAATAAAATAAAATAAAATGAAATGAAATAAAATAAAATATAAAATATAAAATATAAAATATAAAATAAAGAAAAGAAAAGAAAAGAAAAGAAAAGAAAAGAAAAGAAAAGAAAAGAAAAGAAAAGAAAAGAAAAGAAAAGAAAAGAAAAGAAAAGAAAAGAAAAGAAAAGAAAAGAATAAAATGAGGCTAAGCCACATTTCTGGTAAAGGAGAAGATACTGTATAATGAGCCAACTATCCTGCAAAGAGCCAAGGAGTTAACTAGGCTGGAAATCAAAGTAGTGATCAGATAGAGCAGTGAGATCACTGGCACATCTGTGGCTCAGGGATCAGTTACTTGAACAAGACCGTAAATCCCACAAATAGCCCCAGAAGCAAAAGATGATTCCCCCAGGGATTCAGCCAAGCAGCTGGAAGCAGGCAGTATTTCCCAGGCATTCCCAGCAGAAAAGGTGGGAACAAGGAATAATTTATTGGGGCATCTCAGTGTGGTCTGAGGGACGGTGCTTTAGGGCTGGCTGAATAAGAGCACAGAGGATATGTGAATAAAACTGTAAAGACTTCCCCAAAATCCAGGAGTTTTCTCTATTTTAATGGCAGAGTTTGGTTTCTGAAAAGCCCTGCAGGCGTGAGGGCAGAGTTGCTCAGCAAAAAGACACTTTTTAGTAAGAAGGGCTTTTTGGAAATGGAGTTTAGTCCAGGCAGCTTGGCAAAGTGTGATGCCAAGGGAAAAAAGGTTTCAGGAGGAAAAAGGACAAGAGATGTTGGATGCCAAGAGCCTGGCAGTGGCCATGGACAGATATCCCAGGGGACACCACAGGACAGGGCTGGCCATAGCTTTTTTCTCAGGTCACTGCAGCTCCCTCTGCTTGGTGGCTCATCCAGAAAAGATTCACCAATGGGACAGAGGCAGGAGGAAAATCCCCTTACAGGGCAAAGGCAAACCAACAACCTGCTCCAGGCTTACTGTGGGAATAAAGACATTTTTCAGAATATCAGGAAGAAAATAAATAATTTCTCATGGATCCAGCACAGCCCAGGTCAAACAGGCAGTGTAGAAAGTACTTGCTTGTCCCAGAAAATCCCTATAAGTTCCCCACAGTTTGATCAAACTCCTTACCAGCTTTTCAAAATAAGGAGGAAATTGAGTTTCTTCCACAAATTCTGCCTCTGGGATTATTCCAGGCTGGACCAACCTGGAAAGGATAGAAAAGCAAGAAAACCAGTCTGTTTTCTCAGCCTGGACATCCTCCCTCTTCATCCCGTGGAGCTCCTGGATGGAGCCCCATGTCCTCCCATGCCCAAAGACATCCCCAGGGGATGGGGTACCCCATCTGTGGTGGCAAAGAGGGAGGTTGATCTCTCAGCAGGCAAATTTTCCACAAATTGTACAAGCCACAGAGGTTGTTTCAGTTACTAAATGATTAAAGCATCTAATCTCTGGAGCAATGAGGATAAATATGGTTTGAAAAACAGAATATTTAGGGAGGGGGGGCTTCTCCAGCATCTCTCTGGGGCTTGGGTCATAGGAACCTTCCAAAAGAGGCCCAGATAAGTAAGACATCATTAATAAATCAATGACAGGGAAATGAAAATGGAAGTAGATGAATCAGCAAGCTGATCGGGTCACAGATGAAAAATAGCACATCTGCTGTCGCTTTCAGTGCATTAACAAATAAGGCCACTGGCTCAGACACACTAATGCTTGGAATAATGAAGCTTCACGACCGATTAGAGCATAAATCACTTTTTTAAAACATAACAGGTCCCTCCTCAACCACTGGGAGACTTATTTGCTGTGTCCCATGCATTCCCAGCAGCTCCCAGCTGGTGCGATGGGCAACGCTGCTGCCCGCCTCTGCTCCTGGCTTCTGTAGGGTTGACTTCCACCAGCTGAACTCACCAAGCCATGGTGAAGCCATTCATTAAATCCACACCAGTGAACACCTATGACCTCCACACTGACCTGCTCATGGCTGGATGGGACCCCAGCACGTTCCTCTCTTCTTTGCCCACTTGCAGAAATTTGGGGATTTGTTTGGATTGAGGAGGGTGGTGACTACAGGCTGCAAAATAATCTGCTCCTTGTTATCTGCTTGGGTTTGGGGAAGAAGCGACTTTTCTCTGGTTAGATAAAAAAGCAGAGAGTGAGGAGCAGCTCCAGCATCGACCCACAGGGTTTCCCTGGGGACCTTGGGTTTGGGTGCAGGGACACGAGGGTGGAAGTGTTTCAGGTGGACCCACGTCACGTATCACCACCCTGAGCTGACACTGAGCAGCCACAGCTCACGAACTCCTGCATTTTTCATCCTTCTCTCTATTCATATTTTCCTATCTCCCTGCTATCGATCATTGGCACAGCACCCCAAAAGCTCCTGCTCACCCATCTGCTCCATGCCAGCCACCCCACCAAAAACCAGCCTCGGAAGGTGTTTTGGGGACACAACCTGGAGACACTGGCACTATCCAGACACCCACACCACAACCCACAGATGTGGCCAGAGCATCTCCCCTCCCATCTGCTCCCCAGTTTCTCCCTGTGCATCCTCCCCTCCTCCATCCCCTTCCCTGGACGCTGCGGTCATTCACACGTAAATGAGATCTATACGCTAATCAAGCTGCTTCCCCTCCCGGCTTGATAGAGAGACAGATCATTATTGGTGTTTCTATTTTTAAATACAGGAGAAGTGCTTGGATATTATAGCAATAGGGTCATCTGTGTCCCCGGATTCACTGAGTTGTGACCTCCATTATCAATGACCAGGGTGTGTAAAGAAAGGCACAGGCTGTACGTGCAACTTCAGCACCCAAAATATCGATGGGAAGAGGCAGTTCTTCAGCCTCTGAGGACAACTGGCATGAACAACCACTCAGGCTGTTAAAAATAAAAGGGGAAAAGAGAAAAAAGAGAAGTCCCAGGCTCCTGGCATGGGGACTGTGCCATGGATCACCAAGCTGCATCACCCTCCATCCCATTTGGGAACACACCAGGGCTGTCTCAAGGTCTCATCCTCACCTCAGCCCCAGAGCAGCAGCATTCCCCAAAATTATTATTATTCTGCAGCAATGGCCACATCACCTGCCTGTAAAAACCAGAGCAATCAGAGCTTCCTCTGCCAGCCTCGTTAAATCACATTTAAACGAGGGCAGCCTCTGCCTGGGAGACGGGGGGAGCCGCTCTCCGCGGCCGTGTGCGGGATTACGGCAGGACACGATTACAGCGCCGTGATGATTTTACACACCGCCGCTATCCAGTGACTTCAGTACAAACCTTCTCCCCCGTGCTGAATTGCAGCCCCTGGGCCTGCCAGCAAATACGATTCTCCAGGCTGATTGCTGCATTTTGAAAGCAAAACTGGAATTATCAATTTACTGGGAAGGCTGGAAGGGCCAATTGTCGCTGCAGGATGGCGGCAGCAGCGGGGGGAGGATGCTGGGTTGGGGGTTTGCAAGGGGCTACCAAATTGGTGAAGGGTTTATAGGGAAAGACATATAAGGAGAGGCTGAAATCACTTGGTGTGTTCAGCCAGGAGAAGAGGAGACTGAGAGGAGATCTCATCATGGTCTGGAACTTCCTCCCAAGGGGCAGAGGAGGGGCAGGCACTGAGCTCTTCACTCTGGCCACCAACGCCAGGAGCAGAGGACATGGCAGGAAGATGTGGCAGGGGAGGGTGAGGTTGGCCATGAGGAAAAGGTTCTTGAGGCAGAGGGTGGTGGAGCACTGGAACAGGCTCCCCAAGGAGGTGCTGATGGCACCAAGCCTGACAAGATTCCAGCAGCATTTGGCCAAGGCCCTCAGGGACACAGTGTGAATGTTGGGATTGTCCTGTGCAGGGACAGGAGTTGGACTCCAGGATCCTTGTGGATCCCTTCCAACTCACAACATTCTCTGATGATATGATTCTATGACCAGGTGGCTGGGGAATATCAGGGAGTTTCTCATCCTGAAGGAAGAGGTCTGCTTTCGCTGCGAGATGCTCTATTTATATATATATATATATATATATATATACACATATATATATATATATATATATATATACACATATATACTGGAATACAGTGGCAGCTGCCTCTGTTTGTGTTCATATCAAAAGTCAAAGGACCAGCCAGTTACACTCATTCATTAAGAAGAGTGTCGCGAAGGAGCCTGCTCAGGGTGAGATTACCTGTGATATTAATCACTGAAGCAAAAACTAATTATGCAGTTCACTAGTTTTCCCTTTGATGGCTTTGCCATGAAACCCCCAGACCTGATGGGCAGGGAGATGCACTCTGCCATCGCAATGGCCTCCACCTTCCAAAAAGGAAAGGGTGAAGAAGCTAAAGTTGAGCCTGGAATTTTTACAGGAGTACCATGGGATTTGGATATCAAACCCAAACCTTGGCTATGAGTGATGGGGAGACTTGCACTTGAAACTGAACGGGGTTTGCCCATTACAAGCCTCTGAGATGAAGCCCCATGTTGGGGTAAGACAAAGAATCATGGAATCACAGAATTACCTCGACTGGAAAAGCCCTTTAAGACCATCAAGTCCTATTATGAACCCAACACTGACAAGTCCCCGACTGACCCATGTCCCTCAGCACTGTGTCTACACAACTCTTCAGTCCCTCCAGGGATGGGGACTCCACCACTGCCCTGGGCAACCCCTTCCAATGCCCCAGAACCCTTTCAGCAAAGAAATTCTTCTCACATCCAATCTCAACTGCCCTGGGCACAACTGGAGCCCATTTCCTCTTGTCCTGTCCCTTGGTCCTTGGTTGAACAGACCCACCCCCACCTCTCTCCACCCTCCTTTCAGGGAATTGGACAGAGCCAGAAGGTCTCCCCTCAGCCTCCTCTTCTCCAGGCTCAACACCCCCAGTTCCCTCAGCCGGGAACTCAGCACACTTGTGCTCCAGACCCTTCCCCAGCTCCGGTGCCCTTCTCTGGACACGCTCCAGCACCTCAGTGTCCTTCTTGGAGTGAGGGGCCCAACACTGAACCCTGCCTCACCAGTGCCCAGTACATGGGTAAGAGAACTTCCCTGGTCCTACTCGACACACTAGCGCTGATCCAGCCCAGGATGCCCTTGGCTTTCTTGGCCACCTGGGCACTCTGCTGGCTCATGTTCAGTTGGCCATCAGCCAACAACCCCAGGTCCCTCTCTGTCAAGCAGGGGTGGTTGTGGCCATAGTGCAGAACCTGGCATTTGGCCTTAACATGGGGGCTGTGCCAATTGGTTTGGGAGCAGAACGCCTTTGCTGACCCCTGCACCCCTTCCTCATTGCTGGCTCCTCTTAGAGGGAACCCCAAAACAGCCTCAATGTGTCCTCTGCAGAAAGCAAAGGGGGTGCTGCTTACACGTGTCCCAAGGCAACAGCCCTGGCAGCCCTGTGGCCGTCAGACACACACTTAGGTTTTTGGAGACTAATAAGCAGAATTCATATTTTTTTAAAGGCCACTACAGCCTCCCCACCCCAGGGTGATGTGGCTGCAATTCTGACTTATTGAAAGGTGCACTTTCACGTTGGGAAGTGTTTCAAAATGCACATTTTTACCTAAAAAGAGCATTTTGGGTGAGCTTTCAAAAAGTGTCCATCCTTTGAGTCCAAAAGGCCCCTGTGCTTCCTGGTGAGGAGCTGCGGCTGCTGAAGTGGAGCCACAGCAAAGCGAGGGAAAGGGAAAGGGAGAGGGAAAAGGAGAGGGAAAGGGAAAGGGAAAGGGAAAGGGAAAGGGAAAGGGAGAGGGAGAGGGAGAGGGAGAGGGAAAGGGAAAGGGAAAGGGAAAGGGAAAGGGAAAGGGAAAGGGAAAGGGAAAGGGAAAGGGAAAGGGAAAGGGAAAGGAAAAGGGAAAGGGAAAGGGAGAGGGAAAGGGAAAGGGAAAGGGAAAGGGAGAGAGAGAGGGAGAGGGAAAGGGAAAGGGAAAGGGAAAGGGAAAGGGAAAGGGAAAGGGAAAGGGAAAGGGAAAGGGAAAGGGAAAGGGAAAGGGAAAGGGAAAGGGAAAGGGAAAGGGAAAGGGAGATTGAAAGGGAAAGGGAAAGGGAAAGGGAAAGGGAAAGGGAGATTGAAAGGGAAAGGGAAAGGGAAAGGGAAAGGGAAAGGGAAAGGGAAAGGGAAAGGGAAAGGGAAAGGGAAAGGGAAAGGGAAAGGGAAAGGGAAAGGGAAAGGGAAAGGGAAAAAAAGAAAAGAGGAAAAAAGGAAAGGGAAAAAAGGAAAGGGGAAAGGAAAGGGAGAAGAGAAGGAGAAGGAGAAGGAGAAGGAGAAGGAGAAGGAGAAGGAGAAGGAGAAGGAGAAGGAGAAGGAGAAGGAAAAAAGGAAAAAGGAAAAAAGGAAAAAAAGGAAAAAAGGGAAAAAAGGGAAAAAAGGGAAAAAAGGAAAAGGTTCAAACACTCTGCAGTCCTGGAAGCAAGGCAAGGATGGAAGCAGCAACAGGGACTGCTGGAGCCAGGCAGGAGCAACACTCCTCTAGTCCCTGCCCAGCACTTGCTGAGGAGCAATCCGAGAGTGCCACTGATTAAGTGGGTTAATTCCCATCCCTAAATGATTATTTCATGGCAGCAGCGCTCCTCGGCGAGGCACGGGCCCTGCCTCCCCCGGCTGCTCCCCAACCCGCCTGTGCCAGCGACAGCTTTCCCTCCAACAGCTCCAGATCTAGGTCAGAGCCACGCTTAAAACATCTTTCAATATTAAACAAAACTGAGGCACTGCGAATAATGCATCTAGGGGAGTGGGGAGGGGGGTTCTGCTCCTGCCCATCAGCTCTGTGGGAAAAGCAGCCTTGGAAAAAACACAGATAAAAGGCTCTCCTGCTACCTGGGTCTCAAACCTGTCAGAGCCCAAAGCAACAACCTGCTAAAATGTGGTATATTGCTCAAGCTCGTGCCATAGGATGAGGGTTTTGTGGTTGGAAAAACCCAAGAGTTTGTTTTCTGCTTGAGCTCCGTGGGTTGAGTGAGGGGTCTGTGTGTCCCCGGTGAGGGAGGATCCAGAGCCATCTCCCCATGCAAAGCTTTATGCTGCTGCTTTCCCATTGACACAACTGTGATGGGTCTGGCGGTGCCAAACCCCCAGGCATGGCAGGGAGGATGAATCCCCATATCTCCAGGGAGCACTGAGCATGGAGAAAATTTGGGTACTGGTGGACGAGAAGCTCAACATGAGCCGGCACCGTGCGCTCACAGCCCAGAGGCCAACAACCGTGTCCTGGGCTGCACCCAGAGCAGCGTGGGCAGCAGGGCCAGGGAGGGGATTCTGCCCCTCTGCTCCGCTCTCCTGAGACCCCACCTGCAGTGCTGCCTCCAGTGCTGGGGCCACCAACAGCACAAGGACATGGAGCTACTGGAGCCAGTCCAGAGGAGGCCACAAGGATGATGCGAGGGCTGGAGCAGCTCTGCTGTGAGGACACTGGCCCAGTTTGCCCAGAGAGGCTGTGGCTGCTCCTCCCTGGAAGTGTTGAAGGCCAGGTTGGATGAGGCTTTGAGCAACCTGGTCTAGTGGAAGATGTCCCTGCTGATGGCAGAGGGCTTGGAACTTGATGGTCTTTAAGGTTCCTTCCAACCCAAACCATTCTATGACTCTATGAAAAGCAGCAGTGCCTTGAATCCAGAACCCATTGCTCTGAAACTGCCATCAAGGGGATGTGGGAGGAGTGTGGTTGGGGTCTCTAAGGCTGGGGTTTGTGAAGGAGACAGCGCTTGGTTCGGCTGCCGCCCAGCTTCACCACCCCGTGCCCTCTCTCTTCCATTCCAGCTGCGAAAGCGCCTGTCGAAAGGGGTCTCAGACCTGATAAATCCACCCTCAATTTAGTGCCTGTTACACTCCGCAGGGAGAAGGATGCTCCTGTCCAGAAAAATGCACTCTCTGATTTTCATCCTTTTGATTTATAGAGCTTCTAGTTTAAGAGATGTTCCTCTCCTCTCCAGACGAAGCAGACGCTGACAGCTCCATCCATCACTCAGGCTGTCAGAGGCCCCGTGCTTTAAAGAAGCTATTAAAGTGAGATCTAGCTGGTTAACAGTCATAACAGACCAGAAATCAGAGACTTTTTGCTTTCTTCAGTGCTCAGTGAAATTAATTTCCTTTTAATGACCATAGACCGGAGGGAGACATCGCTCTGGTCTAGGAGATGCAAACATATTTCTGACCCTGGAGGTGGTCAGAGCATTGGCTATGAGCATCTGCCTGCGCTTGCTCTGGAAGGGGAATCTGTCTTCGTTACTGATGGCAAAGCCTAATTAACGGTCTCAAACACCCACGGTGGTTGGCCGGGTGAAGGAGGTGGCAGCACTTTCCATGGCAGCTCTTGGAGACCCCTCCATGACCTGCTGGATGAGAAACAGGTATAAATTGAAACAGGATGCATACCACTTCACAACTTTAAATAACTTTCATTATGTATTAACATTAATTATTCTATCTTTTGTTTCTCTAAAGTAGATGTTCCTCACTTCTGAGTGTTGCAAGAGATGTTAAAGATGACAGTTTTCTTGTATAATTAACCCTTGAACTCATTTTGGTAAGCCTTAAAATTAGTGTTAAAATAATTAGTGCTGTTATGCAAAGTTTATTGCATATGTATGACTAAAGAAACATGATCTAGCTGTGATTATCTATGGAAAAGTCCTATGGAAGATTGAAATTGAATGTAGTTACTGTCATTATCTAAAAGGAAGTCCATTACTGTATGATAAAACCATCAAAATAATGATTGGGGGCTCCTACAAATCATGCAGAAGATCAAAAAAACTAATCCTACATCATAGTTTGAGAATTAGAAATTGTATTTTGACCTTAATTAACAATGGAGCCATTCAAAACACATTTAATTAATGGGTTATAGTATTTCTTAATTAAAAACTAAAACTATTCCTGCTGGGCTGGGATCATGGTGGGGTCAGGTCTCGCTGTGCTCTGCTTAGCAGAGCCCATCACATCCCAAAAGCAACCAATATTGGTGGCAACAGAACACATCCCTCAGCATTTTGTTTTTCTCTCCGCAGGAAAATCCTGGCACTTTGTCTTTTTTAGTGAGCTCAGCGTCCTTGTCATCCTTTCCCTTTCGATTTCCACCAGCCCATTTCATCCCTTCCCACCCCACCATCTGTCTTGTCCACCTTCGCACCTTCATGCAATCTCCCCGCTCATATCACCTCACCTCCGCGCCGCGGCTGATTTATTTCGGAGCAGCCGCTTTCTGGGCCAGGTGGGTCGGGATACCTGGAAATTGGCTGGAATTTAATTTTCAGACCCAGGAGGGAGTGAGGGGGATTTGCTGGAGATGTCCAGCAGGAATAGCTCCAATAGGCCTTACCAAGACAGACCACGATGGGGAAAGCAGGACCACAACCATGTCCCCGTGCTTTTGCCTCTGGATAATTAATAGCTACTGGTGACATGGGGGAAAAAACCTGCTCTAAACCTCCTGCTTGGCTTTAAGCCACCCACCAAAATAAACTGCTTTGTCTTTATGGCATTTTTTACCCCAGGCTAGCCAGTAAGCGTTGGTTCTCCACCATTAAAATGTTGCTCTTCAGCAGCAGAGGCAGATCACTCGCTGCTCAGTGAATATTTAATTCCTCCAGAGCACCAAAGTCCCATCTGAGCTGGTCCATTGGCCACAGGTACATGGGTGTGGTGGGGCAGGGATGCAATCACCCCACAGCTAAAAGCAGGAGTGGTGCCAAGTCCCCAGCCCAAACCCTGTCAAGGTTTGGTTTCATGATGCCCTGGTTTTTAGCTGGGCCAGAGCTGGTTCTTTTTAGCAGCTTGAACAGTGCTGGGGTTTGGGCTCAGCTGGGATTTGTTAGGAGAGAAATGCTGAGAACATCCCAGTGTTTGCATTTGTGTCCCTGGGAGTGAAGGACTTTGTGATTTCTCCATCTAAAAGATCTAGGGAGGGGTGAGGAATATTGACATGAATCAGCTCCATGGGCATTGGGCTCTGCCAAGGGGCTGTTCCATCTCCTGTCCCCCATGGGCAGGAGGTTCCTGAGGGGCTCTTCCTCTCTTGCTCTCTCTGGCAGTCTGGGGGGGAGGAAGTTGCCCGGTCTGCAGTGGTAAATTCACTCTCCCTTTTCCCCCTTGTTGGGAAACAACATTTGTCAATACGAATTGGCTCTCCCTCGGCATTAATTACATCGTTATCTATCGCGCTCTTCCTCCGCGGCTGCTTTTGCGGTGAGCGAGGGAAGTCACATCTTTGCCAGAGTTAAACAAGACACGGAGCCCTCACCCCCCTCGAACTGGGTTTGTAAACAGGGATTTTGCTGGCATTTGTTCTCATCCAGGTAATGCTTCTGGGCAAAGAGTCAAACCCAGACCCGCTGTCTCACACCATCATTTCAGTCTCCTTAATAACCAAAAAAGCAGTTTTGCTCCCTCTGATCCCACCACCACTTATTCCCCTCCTGTACACAACTGGTGCCATCCTGCAGACACCTTCAGTCAGGTCAGGGAGCTCGATGGGATTACAGAATCCCAGAATTGCCTGGATTGGAAAAGCCCTTTAAGATCATCGAGTCCAATCATGAACCCAACACTGACAAGTCCCCGACTGACCCATGTCCCTCAGCACTGTGTCTACACAACTCTTTAGTCCCTCCAGGGATGGGGACTCCACCACTGCCCTGGGCAACCAGCCTGCAAAGAAAAGAGAAAAAGGTTGGTTTAATTCAGATCAGTTCCCAGATCAGGTTTACACTGTAGCCCTGGGAAGGTTTTCACCAGCATGAGGAGGCTGGTGACACAGGGCAAAGCCAGCTCTGCTAGGCTTCGTTCAAAGCAATTGCAAAAATACAGCTGGATTATAGGGAACTTCTTCTGTATTTATAGAGAACTTCTGGAGAGAGTCCAGCGGAGGCTACAAAGATGATTAAGGGGCTGGAGCATCTTTCTTATGAGGATAGACTGAGAGCTGGGTCTATTCAGCCTAGAGAAGAGACTGAGAGGGACCTTATTAGCGTTTATAAATATCTAAAGGATGTAAGAGACTAGCAGTAACACCTCAACATGGTCAGCAGAACCATCTAACCACAGAAAGCCCCATCACCATGGCAACAGAGTCCCACCCGTGGGAACATGGACAGATTTGGAGAACACAGCCCAGGCCCTCTGCACATGGGCTCAGGCCCAGGGTCAGTATGTGGTGGGCTTGGACCCTCTAGAACATTCAAGGACCCTCTGGAGACGGTACTGGGCCTGCACCCCACCCTGAGTGGAAGGTGTGGATATGCAAAAAACTCATTGACTATGCAATGAGATGACCAACGGACCAAAGTGAGACCAACAAAAAGCAGGAGAAGATCCTCTCCCACCAGACATCAGACTTCTCTCTCTCTCTTCCTTTACTTGTTGTGGGCCAAATAAAGTGACTTGGCACTTGACTCCATTTTGAGTCTTAATTCTGTTCCTGGGAATACAGAGAACCTGGTCATGATATCTATTTGGAGAACCTGGTCACCTTGCTGCTGAAATGGCTAGTGAGTAGGTATGGTGAGACAAAAGGGAATAAAATGTGGGAGAGCTCACATGGTTCACCCTGGTACATACAATTTCTAGAGAAAGGCAAATATTGCCTAGCTAGAACACAAAAAGGTGGCTCCTTTGTGGGTAACAGCACAGGTGAGTGGACCTACCAAAATATAAGCATAACTGTTCAGGTGGGAGAGGGACCACATGACAAAGATGAACTCACATATATGTATGCCTGGGTGAATGATGAGACCCTGCTTCTGGTCTCTCACGTCTAACACCAGTCGAGGTGACACTGTAGGTCATGACTGTATCTGGGACCAGGAAGCAGGAGCTTATAACTGTAAACTCTGTGACAAGATAAACTGGCCTCGTTGGGGAGCAACATGGGAAGAACTATGTTCAGACATACCCTGTTGTGAAAACACCACAAAGGAATCATTGTATTGTTGAAAGTTTAGAACCATTTGGTTTAGAACCTACCCCTTATTTTAACCTCTCACCTCGTGGAATATTGGAGAGGACCTTTTGCTAATGGGTCAGCAGCTCTTAAGGGACACCATTGGATATGTGGAAACCACACTTATAAAGCACTGCCAGCAAACTGGTCAGGAGTAGGTTACGTTGGGGTGGTTTGTCCTTTGTTTTTCTTACTCCCAGACATAAGTGGGGATTATTTGATGTTCTAATATGTGATGATCTGAAGTGGGAAAAATGATCCCAAATCATTGACACCTCTCTCACTGATGGGAGTAGCCAATCCTGGGGTAAAGGCATGTGGACTCCCCAACGTATCATACAGCACTATGGACCTGGAACCCTCACAAATGGGTTAGTGGTGCTCCAGAACCTGTCTGCAATCTAAATCACATTATCCAACTGCAAGCCATATTGGAAATCGTTACCAATCAAACTGCTGAGGACCTTGATCTACTGGCAGATGCCCCACCTGGAGTACTGTGTCCAGTTCTGGAGCCTCCAACACAAGAGAGACATGGACCAGTTAGAACAAGTCAGAGGAGGCCACGAGGATGATGCGAGGGCTGGAACACCTCTCCTACAAGGAAAGGCTGAGAGAGTTGGGGCTGTTCAGCCTGGAGAAGAGAAGGCTCCGGGGAGACCTCCTAGTGGCCTCCCAGTACCTGAAGGGGCTACAATAAAGCTGGGAAGGGACTTTTCATAGGGGCAGTTAATGACAGGGCAAGGGGAAATGGCTCTAAACTGGCAGAGGGGAGATGGAGATGAGACATTAGGAAGAAATTCTTTGCTGTGAGGGTGGTGAGACAGTGGCCCAGGTTGCCCAGAGAAGCTGTGGCTGCTCCTCCCTGGAAGTGTTCTCGGCCAGGTTGGATGAGGCTTTGAGCAACCTGGTCTAGTGGAAGGTGTCCCTGCTCATGGCAGGGGGGATGGAGCTAGACAATCTTTAAGGTCCCTTCCAGCCCAAACCATTCTATGATTCTATGATAACATCTTATGGTTCTCAACTACCTACTGGCTGAAGAAGGTGGGGTCTGTGGGAAGCTAAATTATTCTAATTGTTGTTTAAAAATTGATGATATTGGCTAGGTTGCTAAACAAGTTACAGCTGGAATAGGAAAATTGGCCCATGTCTCCATCCAAACCTGGAAAAGTTGGAATGTTGACATATTTTCCTGGCTTCTAGGAGGTCCTTGGGTTAAGCAAATCTTATTTTATTTACTGTGTGGTTTAGCTATGTTATTGTTTTTACTATTTATCATCCCATGCATCATTCAGCTAATCCAACATGTTGTTACAAATGTACAGTTTTTACTCACTGTGTCACCTGATGGAGTTAAACTGATTCAAGCTCTACGTCAATCCGTACCATCCACAGTCCAAAGTGCATCAGCTATTTGTCTCCCCAACCTAATTTCATTGAAAAATTGGATTTTTAGGCATTGGCTTTGTTTACAGTTGATCTTGTTATAATATTTTGACCTTTAGGACCAGTTTACATGTTGTATAATCTTTCATCTCTGTTTCTATTCTTTCTCTTACTACTGCCTCCTTATCTGCCACCAGTGCTGAGTCATGGGTGGTGTGAGGGACTAGAAGTACACCTCAACATTGTTGGCAGAACCATCTAACCACAGAAAGCCCCATCACCAGGGCAACAGGATATCTAATTGGCCATCACTCAGGAGTTAAGCCTAGCTGCCCCATGCCACCCAGAACCATCTGAGGTTGGTTGGAAAGCCAGGAGGTTTAACTTCTGGTAAATTGTTCTGCCTAACAGATGGATGTCAAGAGGATGGGGCCAGACTCTTTTCAGTGGTGGCCAGCAATAAGCTGGAACACAGGAGGTTCCACTTAAACATGAGGAAAAACTTTCCTTGGATGGTGCCAGAGCCCTGGGCCAGGCTGCCCAGAGAGGGTGTGGAGTCTCCATCTCTGGAGATGTTCAAACCCACCTGGACACTTCCCTGTGCAACCTGGTGTAGGGAACCTGCTCTGGCAGGGGGGTTGGACTGGATGATTTCCTGAGGTCCCTTCCAACCCCACCAGTCTGTGATTCACCTTAACACTGATGTTTGCCCAAGATTAGGAAGAAACAAGCTGTGAGGACAATCCAAGTCTACCCATATCTTGTGTTGTGACTATGGAAATCTGAGTACAGGCAAGCAGGAGCATCACAGGGGCCCAGACCATATCCTGCCCTTTCCTATCTCCATGGGACCTTGTGCCCTGGGAGATGGGGAGTGAGCTGTTCTCCAGGGTTCTGTCTTGCTCTGTTGTTTGCTGCAACAAAAAAAGAAAGAAGAAGAAAAAAATCAAGGTCACAACATGAGGGCAAACAGCTCCTTTTGGGCAAGGAGACGGGGTGAAGAGAGGGGTCCTGTGTGGTGATGGGGAGCATGCCTGGCCCCGAGGGAAGCTCAGCCAGACAGTGATGAATGGGCAGGAGGATGAAAAGATACAGCTGTATTTATTACCACTGGTCATTTCTGACAGCAGAATGTTAATAAGAATACTAATAGTCAATATTTCTTCGGGAGAGGCTTCATCCATTTTTAGCAGCTTGCTGGAGCACAGTAGATGAGTTTCTTATGGGCTGTTCCTTGTGGCTGCTGACACGATGTGATGAAATCTGAGCTCCTCAAGTGACTCTACAGTGCAGTGGCACCACGTTATTGGGCTTTCAGAAATCCAATTTTACTGTTTCCAGTATTGTGAGTTGATTAAACCTGATTTGAATCAACAAACGCCTGGGAGGGTGGGTGGTAGCTGACTGTGAAAGAAGGGAGGGAGTTTAATAAATAGGCTTAGGAGATAAAAATCTCCTTTTATTCCAATAAAATTCCTGTGTCAGAAAGCTGATGGTAGAGTGAAGGGGCCTATAAGAAAGATGTGGATAGACTTTCTAGCAGGGTCTGTAGCAATAGGACAAGGGGAAATGGTTTTAAACTAAAGGAGGGGAGGTGTAGACTAGATGTAAGGAAGAAATTTCTTAGGCTGAGGGTGGTGAGACACTGGCCCAGGTTGCCCAGAGAGGTGGTAGAAGCCCCATCGCTGGAAACATTCAAGGTCAGGTTGGATGGGGCTCTGAGCAACCTGATCTGGTTGAAGATGTCCCTGCTTACTGCAGGGGGGTTGGACTAGATGGCCTGGAAAGGTCCCTTCCCACCCAAAGCACCTTATGATGCTGTTATAAGAGAGAGAAAAGGGAGGGGGGGTGGGGAGATACTTCCAAGCCAGCAAAGACTCAAAGATACTGAGAATTCAAGAGATTAAGATGGAAAAGCAGACACAAAGGTGGTATCTGGGTGCAGGACTTGTGGGCAGAGTTTGGGGGCAAGGTCAGAGGAGGGGGTGCTGCAGGAAAGCCCCCACCAGCACTAACTAAAGCAGCACACCAGTGTTTCCACGTGGTCAGGGAAGCGTTGATCCTGGTGAGAAACAACCTCTGTTGAGATCAAGACGAGATCAATTTTTCCTTCCAACTGCAAAAACTCAACTGGGTGCAAAAATGGGCTGATTTTTTGGTTAAAGGTGATGCACAACAGCACCCAGGGCACTGCTGATGCTGTGAGAGCCTGGGATGGCAACAGAGAAATGCTCCTGTCCTGCACCTTCATCCAGCCTTGCTCAGGATGCAGCTCTTGGAGTTGCTGGGCATCAAATCCCACCCTTAAAACTCAGCTCATCTCCCACCTCCTTCCCAGTGCAGCTGTCTGGCATCAGAAAATTGTTCATCCCCTTGGACATTCCCTCTGGTCCCCAGGAGAGGACAGGATGGGCTGCTCAGCCTCGTGGCAATCCCCATACCTCCACATCAGCCCTAAAAGCCTCCAGTCCTTCCAGTTAAGCCACCTGAGCTGAGAAAAATCCCCAGCTGACTCCTGCCTTATATTTGTACTCCCCTTCCAATAAACCCAGACATCCTTCACCGCTCAGAGCCTGCACATTAACCGGCAGCAGTCGGCGCGCTATAAATTCCCCACATCCCTCTCCGGTAGAGCCATTCGCCTGTCAGAGCCATATATAAAACCTCTGCCCATGATTTAGATGGAATGGGGAGATGAAACAGAAGCAAGCACTCTGGGATAGAGTCTCTTTCAACAGCTGCCCAAAAACCACAGGGTTCGGGCGAGTTCCTGCTCTGCATCCCTCACACCTCAAAAACCACCGCGAGGATGGGAGATTGGGAATGTGCTGTGCTGAGCCACCACACGGGGCTGAAACCATGAAATTCCATACCTGGGGGTGAGGAAGGAGGAGATCAGAGCCCCAGGCAGAGCCTGGCATGGAGCAGGTTTTACTGCCCTGCAAAAATAGATTGTCCTGTTCTCTGCCACCGTGGGAGTCCTTATTATTCAGCCTGCATCCCTGCCGATGGCTCTCTCCCAGGCAGCTAAATATCACAGCCAGGGCTGCTCCAGCCTGTCACTGGGACTTTCTTTTTTTTTCTCCATAAAAGACTATGTTGTCAAAACCTACAGGCTTTTTTTTGCAAAGGGTTTAAAAGATTTTTACAGCTAGGGAGTAAAGATATAAACTGTTATTCTCGGTCATCCCAAAGAAACGATGGGCAGAGAGTGAACCAGTGTCTGAGGTGATGCTCACGGCTGTTTGAACAAAAGCAGAGTGCAAACTTTAACCAGTGTCTCCCATCAGGCCAGGAAACATTTGGCTTTCCCCAGATTTCTCTACCTGGATTGAACACAGAAGAGGCATTTGGCTCTCCCCATCCCAATCTCCAGGCTTTGGGCATCCTACACAAATTCCCCCCCTGCTTGCAATCCCACCTCTGCTCGAATTTTAATTAAATGGGAACATTAAGTACTTTGCATCAACCACAAAAATCCTGGTTATGTTGGATTTTATTGTCTTTTGAAGAAGATTGCAGCTTTAGCACAAGCAGATAAGGCAAAGCTCGGTATTTACTGTAAAACTTATTTTTTTGAGCAGCAGCCAACCCTCACCGTGCACCTCCCCACCATCACTGGCTCCTCTCCAGCCCAGCAGCTGCATCTGGGCAGGTACCAAAGAACCCAGGGTGGTATCATGCTGCAGCTTCTCGTTTGATAAACTTTAGGTTACTGCACAACCTCTGTATGTGACACCCAAACACCCATCTGGACAGTGCGTGGGTGACACCCAGCACGTTTCCTTTACCACCTCTGCCTGATGAACGGGTGTGTCAGGTGAGGACAGAGATGTGGAGGCACAGGGACAGCTTTGCTCAGCATCCCTGTCCCTCTATGGTCTGAGCTTTTTAGGTTTTTTCCCTTGAAAGCCAAAATTAAATAGCAACATTATTCGAGGAGCTGGGGGTCAGCGATGCAGCCGTGACTCTGAGTTTGGAGAGATGCGATCAGTGGGAGCACTTTTCATCCCCACCTTTCCCCTTGGCTGGACAGGAGCCAGGCCACACACCCAAATGGGTGGATCAACCCCTGGGGAGAGAGATTATAAACATGGGCTCCATCCCAGCCTCATACTTGTTTTATTGCCCTCATGGCTATCATAACCTAAACGTGCGAAAGGATCAGCCTGTCCCTCCTTTTCCATCCTCCCCCACCCATTTCCCTCAACAACATATTTTCCCTCCATCATTTCCAGCTCTCTCCCCTTCTCTCACAAAACCAGGAGCTTTTCCAAAGCCATCAGCCCAGGATTTTGTCCCCAAAGGGGTTTGACACACATATTGTTGATACATATCTCACCATAACATGTGCAGCCTCTGCAAGTGCAAATCCACCCGTGTCTGGGGTTCAGGGCACTCACACCAGCGTGAAACAGGAGCAGTTATTGCCAGGACCTAAATCCCACAATTCTGGTAGGGTTCAAAATACAAGTGCAAATCCTCCTGGTCCCACTGGCACTGTGGGTCTCCCTGGAATGGGAGTAACAGGGATGGACCACACAAAAACCCCACTTGGGTTTGTGCATCTCTGACTTGGCACAGGCAGTGCCAGGCTGTCCTGAGCCACTGGTCAAGGGAATTGCTTCCCACAAACCAGTACAAGTGCTTAACAGCCCCAGATTTTTAAGTGTTTTTCAAAATAAAACCATTTTATGCCAGGATGACTCGGAACAACAGCCCATCTCCAAGGCAAACAGTCAGTAAAAGACATTTTCAGCCTGACTTTTCAAAGTAACCAAGGTTTCCTTGGTCGCTCACAGCTGAGGGATGGAAATCTCAAAACTAGACACCCCCCCACCCTATTTTCTATAAGATGAGGGTTGAGCAAAACCTTAAATTTCTCAGGGATAAAGTTACATGTTGGTATCACTTTGCTGCTTTAATTGTTGCATTTTAGAGGGTTCATACCCAAATCCCTGGGAGGGAAGGGAAAATTAAATGAATCCCCCAAAAATATCGACCATAAATGCTCCAGAACTCAGGTTTTTCACCTCGAGAACCAGCTCCCATCCAAACAGTGGAGCCATATAGCAGTGAGCCAGTGGCTCCTGGTCCTCCAGAGCAACCCCAGATCCCTGCAGCAAAGAGAGATACTGCCTGCCAGGGAGAAAAAAACCAAGGAAATGACACAATTACCAACTCTTCTGGTGACAAGGAGCTGTGCTTATTTAAGGAACCAAAAAGCATCCCTGGCTCCAGACATTCCTTGTCTGTGGCCAAAATCCCTGCCCCGATTCGCTGCAGCATCCCCTTTCCCTGCAGCATCCGACCCTTCGCCGAGCCCTGCCAGCACAGGAGGTCACTCAGGTAATTTTTTAATTTATTTATTCCCTTATTCTATTCTCCTCTCCCCAAATCCCTCAGCATTTTTGAACCAAATCAAAGCCCTGGTTTGGGTTGGGTTTGGGTTTGGTTTGAGCTTTTTTGTTTGTTTTTTTTTTAATTACTCATCATTGGCAGGGCAGACGATGGAAACAGCGTTATCCCACAGGCAGGAATTCAGCTAGGAATTTCCTCTTAGCCTCCCCTAGCCCCAAATACATCTGGAAAAAAAAATGTATAATCACTTTCTTTATTCCAACAAGTATTTCCTTGGAAATACAGCCCTCTCACAGCACCCAGGACCTTTATCACAACAGCCTCCAGCAAGACCTCGAGCTGCACCTTTGGTTTGTTATTTGTTGAGCTCCACTTTTCCTCCTGCCAAAGTCACTGGGAAAAACCCTCTGGATTTTTTTTTGAGGGAGGTCTATTTTTCAGTGCGTTGGCTGGTGCTGGACAGTGAGAGCATCACGTGTACCAGGGTATATATTGCATTAGCTGAGCATCTACTGAAACCATCTCAGTGGTTTTGACTGCCACCTCCATCGTGCTGATGTTCTCCTGTGAGTGACAGCATGGCCCTGACAAAGCCTGAGCAGCCCTTGCTGTAAAAGCAAAGTGGCTTTGGGTGAGGGGTGGAAAGCAGTAAATCTCTGATGAAAAATCTCTAGGTGCATCTCTTCTGCTGCTGGGGAACTGCAGAGCTGGGGATGCTCAGATGGATGTCACATCTGAGTTTGGCTTTTGAGTGGTGTGGTGGCTCCAGCCGAGCAATGCTGCTCTGGTGGTCTTCACAGACTGGTTTGGGGTGGAAAAGACCTTAAAGCTCATCCAGTTCCAACCCCCCTGCCATCAGCAGGGACACCTTCCACTAGACTCAAAGCCTCATCCAACCTGGCCGAGAACACTTCCAGGGAGGAGCAGCCACAGCTTCTCTGGGCAACCTGGGCCAGTGTCTCACCACCCTCACAGTGAATAATTTCTTCCCAATATCTCATCTAAACCTACTCTCATCCAGTTGCCTTTCACATCACTGAACCACTCAAAGGTGCCCCAGTATGAGCTTTGCAAACCAGCGTGGCACACCGAGAGGAGGGGAACACAAACTCACTGGGTGTCCCATGCGCAAGCTGAGTCCCCATGGACTCAAACAGCCACAAGCCTTCCCACAGCTTGACACCCACCCGTGGCCACAACATCTGGCCTCTGCACGTGCTGCATGTTCATACATTCGTGTTAGAGGTTCAGCCTTAAAAAAAGAATCATTTTTAAAGTCCACCAGCAATGCCTTTAGCTGTATTCCTACCAGCAGCTTAATCCTGGGGAGTTTACATGACAATCATCACACACGTGGGTGATACCCACAACTGCATCCCACACCAGCCCCAGGATGTGTGCTGGACCCAAAAACTGGAGCTATGCAGGGAAACAGGGAAATCCATTCTGTTCATCAGTGATCTCCTCCAGCCCTTCCTTTTCGTTAAGACCTGCCTACAGTCTTGGGTCTCCAAAGCATGAAACCTCTTGAAAGTAGCAGCATCCTCTCCTCATGCTCCAAAGGGGAAATAAACCTGAAGATTTCTCTTTTCTCACATCTCACAACATCATAGGAAGACCACCCAAGTCTCCTGGGGCAGGTAAGGGTGGAGCCAAGGCTAAATGAGCCCCAAGGTCCCCTGGCCAAGCTCAGGACTCTCACCCAGAAATGCTCAGAGGACCAATGGGGCAGATTGACTAGGGTGGGCTGCTGCCCAAAACCCCACACACTGCGGGGAAACATCACCCTCCTGCTAATCCCACAAACCCAAACACGCCCTGCCAGGCTGGGTTGCTTTGAGCTCATCACAGTCTCAGCTTTGCACTTGAGTTTAGCTCCATTTTTCCAAATAAGCTCAAGGAAAAGCCTGTATCCAGGACTGTCAGCTCTAAATATTCATAAGTCATGAGACTGCCTTCAAAGTCGGCAGATTTTTTTTTAGAAACTCACTCAGACATTGCTATTATTCAAAATTGTCTTAATTTTTTTTTTAAACACTCTATATTTGGCTTTCTTTTGATGTATCTTCTCTTTGGGTTTGTGTTTCTCCCTGCAATCATATGGGCTTTAAAAAAAAGAAAAAGAAGAAGAAGAGATAGCTGCAATTCTGGTACATTCACACAGCTCTAGTTAGTCCTTAAAACAATGCAGATAAAGGGATTAAAAAAAAATAAATCAGGATGAAGCCACAATAGGTGGGGGGGAGCCCCAGGAATCTGCCTCCACACCCAAAAATCCTGTCTGGTACCCGAAGTGCACTGGAGGTCCTGGTCCTATGCTCAAGAGCAGTGGCAGGGACTGAGATGGGGTGTGTGTTGGGTACCTTATTGCTCTGCTGGATTTGCTAGAAAAGCAGGAGATGGCCATAAAAATCATATTTAAAATGTCCCTTTAGGTGACAGGGATGTCTGCTGAACAAATCAGTGCTGCTCCCAGGAGCTGGATATGGGGACAGGGCGAATCCTCATTTCCCATGGCTGCATCCTGCACCCAGGACCAAGCAGAAAGAAAAAAAACCTGCTCCAATTCCTGCTCTTGGCTGAGGAAATTAAAGGAAAATCCCACACAGTGACCCAGTGAGCATCCCTGGAGAGCATCACCCTGTTCCCCTGGAGCACCCAGCCCTGCCCATGAGCTTCTCCATCCCCAACCAGCGCTTTGCAGTGCTCCCCAAATCTAAGCAGCGCCGGAGATAATCCCAGCGCCGGGCCAGGTGTCTGCCTCATCCTGCCACCAGGCAGCAAAATGCTTTCCATAATCTGATTAAATAAAATGGATGTGTTATTTGGTACAACGTGGGGCTGGTGGGAGCACCCAGCTAATCACTGGGGAATAAAAGCTGCCGGGGCTTTGATCGCTGCTGTAGTATTCTCTGAGGAGCAGCTTTACCTTGTAAATCCTGGAGTCCAGAGTTTGATGTTATTGCTGGAGGGGAAAAGAAAAGAAAAATAATAAAAAGACAGAAAAATAGGAAGCTAAAAAGCAAATGCTGGGTGCAGGGTGCTCGTGTGTTAACAGACTGGGTGAAGAAGGGCCATTTCCTACTGGTACTAGTGGGAGCAGCAGTCAGTTATCCCTGCACATCATCACTTTGCTCTTGTAAAAACCCGAGGACAGAAACCTCTTTGGGCCAAGCAGCAGCTGGCACCGTGCTGCTATTAATATCTCATTAATTGTGCAGAGCAAGGAAAGTCTAGAAAAATGGGAAGATGGTTTAGTGTGGATCCAGGATCAAATAAGGCAGTGGAGGAAAAACCCAGGCTGCTTCCCACCAGGTGTCCACCCCGGGTGGAAAACCACACACATTTGTGCAGGATTCAACTCCAAAAGCAAAGAAATGCCAAAATAACCTGATTCCACGGGGTGGTTGTGCAGGAAGTAAGCAACCAAACCCAACGTGCTCTCATTCTTCATGAGCTAATGCTCAGGTTGAGTAACAGCCCAGCACGCTGTAAGGAACGCAGAGAGACTTCCAGGAGGTTTTTGACTCCAAACAGCCTGACATTTGAAAGCAGGACCACAAAATATCAATAAACACAGACTAAGTGGCTTAGGGAATGCTTGATACCAGGCTCCAGTTTGGGGGAGCTCCCTGGGGTGCAGCAGGGACCAGTGCTGAGCTGCTGCCTGGGGACCCTGCTGTTAACGAGGTGGAAACCCATCAGAACATCTCTGCTGGGTGCAGGCAGGGGGGCAAGTAAGGAGGAAGGCAGGATGGTTATTTGAGCAAGTGGGCTCTCTTAGCAGGCTGAGAGCAGCTCCAGGGCAGGGGTGGGGGTGGGGGAAGGCTGCCAGCCCCATGGGGTGGGGTCTGCAGCCAGGGGAGCCCCAATGCCCTGTAGTTCAGCTCAGCAAAACCAGCAACCCCCAGTGCTTACCAGCTGCCCAGTGCCCTGTGTGTATGAGCAGGATGGTTGCACAGACAGGATGGTTAGGTTAGACTTGAGGGTATAAAGCTACTGGAGAGTGTCCAGAGGAGGCCACAAAATTAGTGAAGGGTTTAGAGGGGAAGCCCTATGAGGAGAGGCTGAATCACTTGGATTGTTCAGCCTAGAGAAGAGGAGACTGAGAGGAGATGTCATCACGGTCTAGAGCTTCCTCCCAGAGGGAAGAGGAGGGGCAGGCGCTGAGCTCTTCTCTCTGGCCACCAACGCCAGGAGCAGAGGCCATGGCAGGAAGATGTGGCAGGGGAGGGGGAGGTTGGCCATGAGGAAAAGGTTCTTGAGGCAGAGGGTGGTGGAGCACTGGCACAGGCTCCCCAGGGAGGTGCTCATGGCACCCAGCCTGCCAAGATTCCAGGAGCATATAAAGTAATTGCTTGAGGCTGATGATTCTTTGGGTTTTCATCATGGAAGGTCTCAGGACAGCTCACAAGCAAAGCAGGAGGCAACTTGACATTGGTGTGTAATCCTACATTGATGCTCTGTCAACAGGAACAAAAACATTATGGGGATGGACTTTTTAGCAAGGCCTGTAGTGATAGGACAAGGGAAAATGGTTTTAAACTAAAAGAGACTAGATGCAAGGAAGAAATTTTTCATGAGGGTGGTGAAACCCTGGCCCAGGTTGCCCAGAGAGGTGGTAGAAGCCCCATCCCTGGAAACATTCAAGGTCAGGTTGGACCGGGCTCTGAGCAACCTGATCTGGTTGCAGATGTCCCTGCTCACTGCAGGGGGGTTGGACTAGATGGCCTTGAAAGGTCCCTTCCCACCCAAACCATTCCATGATTCTGTGAAAAACACAGCAGAAACTGCTGAGTCTAGTAAAAAAAAACAAAACACTTAAACCTCAACCTTTCAGACACGTGAACCATCCCTGCTACACCCCAGAACAGCTTTGCCAGCAGGTGAAAACGTCCAAGTCCAATCCTCACCTTGCAAGAGGAGTTTACAGAAGCCCCAGGGCTGGAAGCTGTTCGTTGCTGCTGCTTGGTGCTCTGCAGAGCGGGGTCCCAAAGGAAACCTGCACATCAGGCAGCGCTGCCAGGGCGAGGGGGGGGTACAGCATCCATCAGCTGCTCTGGTTTCCCGTTGTGATCTTATTCTTTGCTTCAAAACAGAGATAATCTGTTTTTTTCAGAGAAATCTGTCAGTGAGAGCATGGCTTTGGTTCAGAAGGGCAGGACCAGGCTGCTTTGATCTTTGCTTGTAGAGCACAGGAGATCCCGAGGAAGGGAGCTGCTGTGCACGTAGTGACATTAATGGTGTTTGATCCTCCCAGGCTAAACACAGCCACGCTTCAGAGAACTCCTGCCAAAACCCCAGCTCGGTTTCAAAAACCACTTCCCAGAAAAAAGGGGGGGAAAAAAGGGGGAAAAAAGTGGGGGGAAAGAAAGGGGGGAAAAAAGGGGGGGGAGGGGAGGGGAAAAGGGGGGGGGAAAAAAGGGGGGGGAAAGAGAGGGGGGAAGAGGGGGGAAGAGAGGGGGGAAGAGAGGGGGAAGAGGGGGGGAAGACAGGGGGGAAGACAGGGGGGAAGACAGGGGGGAAGACAGGGGGGAAGACAGGGGGAGGGATTGGAAGAAGGGGGGAAAGAGGGGGGGAAGAGAGGGGAAAGAGAGGGGGAAGAAGGGGAAAGAGGGGGGAAGAGGGGGGGAAGAGGGGGGGAAGAGGGGGGGAAGAGGGGGGGAAGAGGGGGGGAAGAGGGGGGGAAGAGGGGGGGAAGAGGGGGGGAAGAGGGGGGGAAGAGGGGGGAAGAGGGGGGGAAGAGGGGGGGAAGAAAAAAGAAGGGGGGAAAAGGGGGGGAAGGGGGAAAAAAGAAAGAAAAAAAATGAAAAAAAGTTAAAAAGCCAGCTCCAGAGAAGCATAGCACGGCGGTTTCACCAGCGCTGACTTATGAGGGGCCAGAGCCCCATTTCCTAGCAGGCTCTGTGTTTATTAATTGCAGACCTTGAATATAAAATATGCCAAGTCCTTCCAATCTGCAAACAATGGTTGGATTCTCTTCCCAGCCTGCCTGGCATCGTGAATCACTTGAAAAGACTTTGGGCTTTCGAGGAAATTTCTGGCACATGGGATCTATCCAGTAACCAGAACCACTGTGGAGTCATAGCCTTGAACCTCTAAATCTTTCTGGAAACATAATCTTTGAGATGTTCTCAATAATTTAATTGATTTGATTGTTCCAGATAAAATTTTAAATGCTGAGAGCTTCTGCAGAACAAACCATTCCCAACACTTCTGTTTGGAAGCTGACGGAGGAGTGAGCGATGATGCTCATTACAAAGTTTACTTGGACCAAACTGGTTGAACTTTTCTGAATGGGGAAAACTTTATTGTTTCTTTTCTATTTAAAGCAACCTACAGCAGTGGAGCTTTGCATTTGTGAGCAAAGACCAGCAAAAAAATCACCTTCCCTAGACAATGGATGAGACAATGCTTAAGATGAAGACAAGCAAGTTGCTCCTTTGCCTTAAATACAACAGCCCTCCACTGAGGCCAGAGATACTCCTGACTGTAGGGCAACAAATTATTTAAGTTTAAATATAAATCTCCTCTTCCTCCACCTGTAAATTCTATCTAAGTGAAAAAAAAAGAGGTTTGGATATTTATGTGCTTCCATAAGTTGCAAGTCCCACACAGATAGCTGCTTGGCATGCACTGTCCCACCCAATAGCTTGCAGCAAGTCCACCCTACCAAGGACGCTCCAGATCTACTGCTGCTGAGTTGAACCCTGCATGGATGAACCAAACTGAAGTTTCTTAGATGCCCTGCATGTTCCTTGTCTGTCCAGAAGCATCCAAGCCCTTTCTGCATTTGTTGCACACGTGCACGTCCCTACCTAGGGAACCTCACCTTGGGCAGGAGAACGGGAGCCCACCTTCACTGCTTGCTGTCCACACAGCTCCGGAGCCTGTGGATCACTGTAGCAAAGGTGAGGGAGAACATCTGGCCCACATGTGTGTAGGGGAGGAAAGATTTCTCCTTGTCCATCAGGGACTGCCTGTAAAACTCACTGCTGTCTCTGCTGGAGGCTCTTGGCTGTCCAGACACGTTCAGTGACACGCACTCTAATCCCCAGTCACTCCTGATCTGGCTCCAAGCGATCCTCCTGGCTCTCCTCCCAAGGAGGGGCCAACTATCCCCGCCAGCACGACTCTCCCCAGCCAAGAGAAAGGCAGGAGGATCTTGATATTTTATAAATCTTTTTTCAATTGGACTCAATGATCTGAAAGGTCTTTTCCAACCAAAATGATTCTGTAATATGTAGGGTCCAGCCAGAGGACTCTGGGATTGGGGTGGTGTATCCTGGTGGAAGGGGAAGAGAGCAAACAAATCCTGCTGAAGGGATAGCATTCCTGGGAGCTCATGGAAGGTGAAGGAAGAAGAGAGACATGAAGGAAGACACTGGTTTCTGCAGGGAACATTCCCCATTAAAAAAAGGGAAATGTTTATTTTCTGTTTGCAGGAAAAAAGCCAAAAGCCACATTTCTGTCAGAAAAGCCTCAAATGGTTGTTTCAACCCTTCAAGCAGGGCTGGGTAGCCCTGTAGTTCCTATTCTTTAGGTAAGAAAAGGGAAATGAAACATGTCCAAGGCAAGGGCAGAGCAGGGGAAAGCCTGAAGTCAGACCTGCCCTCCTTGTTGACTTGCTGCCTTCCATGAGCTCCAGTAGTTCTTTGGCTCTAGGTGGCCACGCAGCCCCCATGGCATAGGGTGGCTCCAGCAGCACTCAAGTGCTGTTCTGCACGGACCTGAAGATTTCAGAGGTCAAGGTGACCCAACAGGACAAGCTAACCCATGTGTACATGGGAGGGGAGAAGCAAAGCAGCTTTGGTGGTGAGTCCAGGGCTGTTTGTCACACAGGAGGCACTGGGGACCACATCGACCTCCCCCAGTACACACACAGGCAGGGTTTGCTGTATACTGGGAGAAGAGGCTCCACTTTGTACAGATGCTGCTTGGACACAGCTCAGCCTGGTCCTTGTCTGGACCCTCTCATCAGGAGAATTACTCTGGCCCCATTCTCCCTCCCTCCACCCCTTCCCTGGCTCCTTATTTCTATTTAATGAGAGAGATAAAGAGGGGGGGGACATGCCACAGACCTGAGCTCCGCCAGATGTTACTCATTGCTCTCCTCAGCCTGCTGAGCTGGATTTGTGGTCTCAGCTGGACAGGCAATTTGGCCCCAGTCCCACATCCCCCTTGATGCTGAGGCCAAGCCCCAGCTCCTCTCCCCGCTCACACACCTGGCTGTGCAGATGCTCTGCAGACACAGCTGGATTCAGCAGCCTCTGGCACATCTCCCTCAGCTTTGCAACGTGGTGCACAGGACCACAGAGAACCCATCCGTGATGAAACCCACCAGCAACGTCCCTTTGCTGGTTTGTGGGCTGAGCCTGCCCCGTGGCCAGCACAGCTCCCTTGCATTAACCCCAGACTGAGTCAGGGAGCTGGAGTTGCTTCTCTGGCAGAGGCAGCAACAGTCCCTCACCAGATTTTGAGGGAGTCCAAGTTTAGTTTTAGACTTAAGTGCAGCCTTCTTCCCTCCCCTGCCTCCTTCTGCTGCTCTTGTAGAGGACAATCTCCATCAGAAGTGGTAAATTCCCTGCTGGCTTCAAAGGCCAGAGGCTCTGCAATCTGCTTCAGCTCGAGCTTTAAGACTCCAGCATTTCAGACAAATGCTCCACACAATGTATTTCTGTACATATATAATTATATACATGCACGTATATAATCTGAAGCACTGATGTAACTGGGGTTGTACTGAATTCCTTTCGGCCGTTAAGTGTTTCCTCATCTCAAGTCTGTCTTCAGATAGGACTTCTCAGAAAGTTAAAGAAATAATCAGGCTCAGACTCCTATACCCAGTGTCTGTCTGCCTTAAGAAATCTCTTTCATGTCAAACTAAGTTCCTGCTAAAAAATCTGCATCCACACAGCAATACCTTGAAAGAGAAAAGAAAAGCAACGATCACAAACGCTCTGAGGACCTCTCACAAAGAACGTTCCCCAGCAGCACGAGCTCCAGGAACTCAGAAGTGAAGTTTTCCAGGCAGGTAACAGAGGCAGGAACACACACACTCTTCAGCAGAGAGTGAAAGAAAAAAGACCACAGTGTGTTTAATGAGGTAGCTGGGAGAACGAGGAGGAAAGCAGGAAGGGAATGAGATCATTAAGATGATGTTTAGTCCTGTTGTCTTGCATTAAAACGAGCTGAGAACAGACTGAGAGCTGTAGGCTTCAATTAAAAATCAAGCTTGTGGTGGTGTCTGCTAGAACTGACCTAAAATCCACACCATTTCATAAAAAGCCCACAACAGGTTACCACAGAGGGGTACTCTAGGGTTGCTTCAGGATCCGAGTTCCAGCGCTTCCCAGACCTTTGGGGCAGATCACCAACCACCTCAGCACCGAGAGCTCCCTGTTCCTCCCGCTCAGTCCTTGTTCCCACTTTGAGGCTCATCTCCTCCTCTAAGGATTAGCAGAAACCTCTCCCCACCAACGTCCCCAGCAGAACTTCTCTTAGGTTGCCTCCAACTGTTTTAAACAAATTAAACATCCAATTAAACAAAATCAGATCACCCCTCTCTCTGGTCAGGTATGAACAGCCGTTCTTCACCTGGGCACTGCTGTTCCTCAAGCACAGAATCCCTCTGCAGAAACCCACCAGGCCACAGATTGGCCTGACCACATCTACACAGGGGCTGTCCAGCACCAGTGGGAGGACATTTAAGATTTAAGGACATTTAACCTGTTCACTGGCCCAGGTTGGCCAGAGAAGCTGTGGCTGCTCCTCCCTGGAAGTGTTCTCGGCCAGGTTGGATGAGGCTTTGAGCAACCTGGTCTAGTGGAAGGTGTCCCTGCTGATGGCAGGGGGGTTGGAACTGGATGAGCTTTGAGGTCCCTTCCAACCCAAACCAGTCTGGGATTCTAAGATGTCTTGAGATGAAGCTTGTCCCCACACAGACAGCAATGATCCCTGAGGAAAGAGGTTTGACTCCTCTACTGACACAGTTACACACAAACCACCCCGAGTTTCCCCCTCTCCCGATCGCCCGGGAGCATCTTCCCTGGGAAGCATTTAGCACGCCTCAAGGAGAAGGAAGCCCAACAGCCAGCTGGCAGACAACCACAGCCAGAGAAAGCTGCAGATATCCTCATTTCCCTTTCCTATGCTCATGCCAATAGGGGTTTTTTTTCTACTTAACAAAAAAGGCACACAATTCATTTTAGCTCATTTAAAAAAAAATAAAATAAAAAATGAAGCTTATATCCTCACGGGGATCGCATACAAAAAGGGATGAAAACACAGATGCAAACAAAACAATGAATTAAAATGATGGGAAATTAATTTTAAGAGTCACAAAGCATATTATTCCTGGAAATTGCTTTTATTTAGCAATTATTTTAACACCGCAAGAAGGCAGTTGGCATTGAAAACAAACAGTTCCATTTAAAAACCAGGGAAGTGAATTAACTGACATTTCAGGGCACTCACACCTGAATGCACTCCATGAATCCTCAAAGGCTGAGGCTTTTGTCTGTTGAGGAGTAGAAGAAAAGGGATAAGAAAGCAAGAGAAACTGTTTATTTTTCAAGTTATTTATATGTTTTTGCAAATCAAAGTTACACCCCAGCAACCAACCAGCAGGGGGGAAAAAAACTGGAGTCAGTGACAATACTGAGATAATACTTTAATTTTTTTAAGTTGTTTTTCTTTTTTTTTTTTTCTCCTGTAAAATGGCTTGTACTTCCACAGGTACAACAGCAAGGAAATTACTTCAGTCCATTTCATGTGGTGTATAAAAGACCAATTTTACAAATAGAACCAGAAGTTTTAACAGCTGCTAGCTCTGTTGAAAGGTAAACATCACTCCTCCACCGTGCAGGGCTCACTCTGTGCACAAGGCTTTTGTCACAGGAGGGTTGTGGCACAGGAAGGAGCCTCCCAGGGGTTCTCCAGCAGATATTTAATCCAAGAGGAAAGCAAAACCCATCCCTGACCACCGTGACACAAACAGGAGGGGCTTCCAGGTGACTCAAAGACTTGCCCACCAGGAAAGCACGGACAGGCCCCGTTAAAAGGAAATCCTGACAGCCACCACTTTTGTCTGGAGTTTGGTTGTCCAAGCAACTAAAACTTTTGTTCTGCTGCCAACAAATTAAAAACTCTGATGAAGATAGAAAGCAAAGCTCGATCTTTAGGACCTGCTGAGGCTGACACTACTGTTCTTGCAAGACCAAAGTGTCTGCTGCAGTTCATGGGTGTGGTTTGCCCAGGGCCTGCAGAACTACTGCAAATTCATCCTAGAAACCATCCCTTCTCCACACTCCACCCTCCCCAAAAACCAGTTTTACCTTCGCAGTTTTTCCTTTTATTTCACAACACAGAGCATGAAAAGCACTCACAAAAATCAGAGTAATGAGAAAATCTGTAAGAGACATTTGCAACTCCAATTTCTATTTCCTCGAAGAGATAAGCAAGCCTGAAGGTATCTTTTAAATTCTCTTCCTTGTTTGTTTTCTTTCCAAGCTAGATTTACATGTTTACCTGCAACTACAGGGATAAATAGAAAATAAGGGGAGCTAAGAAATCACAAGAGGTTGAGAAGTGAGCAAACAAGGAGGAGGAGGAGTACAAGGAGGAGGAGAAGGAATCCCTGTCCAGAATACTGCAGAACAGCTGGGCTGTCCACACCTATTCAGCTCGAACACCTCACAGACTCCTGCTCCTACCTATTCTGATCAGCAGCTCTACCACTTCACATCCAATGGGGCATGTTAACAACAGTCTCAGGGAAAACTAAGACTTAACCACCCAAGATGGAGCGTTCCTTTGCAAAGAACAGACAAGCACAGCTCATGTCAAGCGTCTCTGCAGCTCAACTTTAAGCCAGAGCAGGAGTCAAGCCAGGTCAGTGTTCTCATCACACTACAAATGCATTTAAGTGCCTCTGTCAGTTCTCACGATGGCCAGATGGCTACCAACAGCTCTCTGACCCTGGAAAAGTGTCAAGAGGATGAGTTGGGTGAATGGAAACAGGGATGGTCTTGGAGAAGCCTCCTTCCACTTCCAGAAGCATGAAAAAATGGTGAGCGAGAGTGATCATCTACTGCAACAGCACTAAAGGGAGAGTTACCACAGCTGAAACCCACAGATTATTTTGGGTGGTGTGTGGAGTTGGTCTATCTTGACTTCAGTAAAGCATTTGACACAGTCTCCCACAGCATCCTCGCTGCCAAATTGAGGAAGGGTGGATTAGATGATCAGGTAGTGAGATGGACTGTGAACTGGCTGGTGGGAAGAAGCCAGAGAGTGGTGGTCAATGGAGCAGAGTCTAGTTGGAGGCCTGTGTCTAGTGAAGTCCCTCAAGGGTCGGTACTGGGACCAGTATTATTCAATATATTCATCAGTGACCTGGATGAGGGAACAGAGGGCACTGCCAGCAAGTTTGCTGATGACACAAAGCTGGGAGGAGTGGCTGACACGCCAGCAGGCTGTGCTGCCATCAGAGAGACCTGGACAGGCTGGAGAGCTGGGCAGGGAAAAACTTGATGAGATACAACAAGGGCAAGTGTGGAGTCTGGGAAAGAACAGCCCCATGTACCAGTACAGGTTGGGGACAGACCTGTTGGAGAGCAGTGTAGGGGAAAGGGATCTGGGAGTCCTGGTGGGCAGCAGGATGACCATGAGCCAGCACTGTGCCCTTGTGGCCAGGAAGGCCAATAGCATCCTGGGGTGCTTTAGAAGGGCTGTGGTTAGTAGGTGGAGAGAGGTTCTCCTCCCCCTCTACTCTGCCCTGGTGAGGCCACATCTGGAATATTGTGTCCAGTTCTGGGCCCCACAGTCCAAGAAGGACAGGGAACTGCCCAGGGAGGGTGTGGAGTCTCCTTCGCTGGAGACATTCAAAACCCACCTGGACGCCTTCCTGTGTGATCTCATGTAGGTGTTCCTGCTCTGGCAGGAGGATTGGACTGGATGATCTTTCGAGGTCCCTTCCAATCCCCAACATTCTGTGAGTCTGTGAGTTAAAAGATAACTAAGTTCTATTCAAAGACAATCGCCATTTCTAACTACAGTTCACTCGTGCCGATCGCTCTGCACCCAGGCAGGCTCTGAAGCAGAACCCTCAAATTCCAGGAACTACCATTAAAACACCAAAGTGTTTTGCTGGGAAGATCACAGCCCTCCCATTTCACCCCAGAGCTTCCTAACAAACTAAGGAGAATCCTTTTTAGAGCATGAACCAGGTCTGAAATTGGAAACAGCTACAGTCACATTTCTGATCGTTCTGATCGGTTCCTGGCACGTCTTTGCTTCAAGGTGGATCTGTCCCTACTGGAACCAGCCTGACAATGGCTTCTGTCTCTTCTGAGCCCCATTCCCACCCTCACAAAAGGAAAAAAAATAAATCCCCCTTTAATTACTCTGCCAGTACAGTACTGTTACTGTACCCTGAGGCACAAAGTGACCATACTTGAAAAAAAAAAAATCAGTGATTAAAATGCAGTATCACACTAACTCTTTTGTACAACTTGGACTACAATTCAGAATAAGAACAAGGCTTACCACTCAGGCGTCTACTGAGACCTCAGCACTCTATCGAGAAGCTGCCAGGAAAGAGAAAGTGCCACAGCTCCAGTGTGCGTGGATCACAGACTTTTTTTTAAAGATCAGACTAGAAAAATACTTTTAGCTGTAAGTTATGCAGTCAAAGCTGGGTTTGAAGCATTCAAATAGAACCAACAGTAACAAGTGAAAAAAAAAACAACAAACCCCTCACAGAATACACTGCCAGCATTTGAAATGGTATGCAAGAAATGTAACACTGAAATCATGAGCTAAACTTTCAAAACAAAGTTTGAGGGTGGTTCTCAAGTTTACTCACTCCAAACAGAACCAGTCTTACTTATTCAGAAACTACTTTTTCTTATCAAGTATCTGGACCAGTGAAGGTGTGTGTTTACTGAGATGAGGGAAGGAGAAAAGGGCTCAGCAGCCAAATGGTCCATCATTTGATCAGAGCAGCACCTGTGGCAGTAGTGTTTGAGAAAAATAATGCTACAAACTCTTCTGCCTTCCCAGTAAATCCAGCTCTGCGGGACTCACCCTAGATTTGAATACTGGTTAATGGCAAAGTACCTGGATTCATGCAAAGGAACTGTGGAAGTTTGTTTCCCAGATAAGAGGAGAGTTGTCCTTCCTGCAGTATTTCTTGTGTTATACAGAATTGCCAACAGTGAAAGAAACAAAAATCTCACTTAAAACACAGGCTTCTCAAACAGACATTTCCCTCAGATACAAACCATGAGCCAGTCTTCCACTTGGTGCAAGCCAGGCACACCACAACCAGGTGGTGTGCCAGTATTTCCAGTGAGAATTCCCCTACCACTGCACATCCCCTTTGCAAAGGGTACAGCCACATGAAGACCTGAAGCAGCAATCAGATTGAAACAGCAAAAGAAGAAAGTAAAGAAGCTGGATAACAGAGATACCTGGGAACCTGTGTGTTTACAATCCCTTTACACTCAGAGGGACTATGAGAGCAAGTCCTGCTCGGCTCAGCCATACAGCTGCCACCCCAGAGCTGTGAAGATGTCGTACAGGGAGCTCAAGAGCTCTGGCCACCAGCCTTTCCACACAGCTCATGGCCTTAATTCAACAAGGAACATTCCTGAAAGTGTGTTTTCATAGCATCTCCTGTGAGAAACCAAGTTAAGTATTTCAAAGAGTCCAATAAGAACGAGGTGGAGGTGAGACTGCCTCTCACAGATGAGGTATATATATATATATATATGCTAAATAGAAATAATGCTGCAGTATGCACATGGAACCTGAGGAACTTGTACTGAAGATCAACAAGGAAGAGGCACCTTCACATTTATGACAGAAACCGTGACAAGGAAGTGAAGGCTAAAGGCATTTCTTCCCAATCTGGTTGGGCTGCTGCTCTTGATGAAGATTAGCCACAAGGTTTTCCTGTGGGAGTAACGACTCAGAATATGGAATCACAAGAAGATCTCATTGAAAAGGCACTAGGAAGAAGCATACAGTTTTAGGTTAACAAGATTCATCCTATTTCCAACCACTGAGCGGAACAAAAACTGTGTTAGCTTGGGATTTTTTAGAGAAAATGCTGCAGATTTTTTTTCTTTTTTTAAAAAAACAGCAAAAGCTTAAAAAGAAGAGTAAAGCTATTTTCAAATTATTAAAATGCTGAACATTTAAAGAGCAAAGTTATATTAAAAACAGCAGCAGACGAAGTACGTCCCATCACCACTGGCAAGGGACATGTAAAATGTTTATAAGGTTAACTATAAAACAATTTTACAACCAAAATATGAACAGGCCAATTCAAGTATATATATACAGAATATATTAAAATCATATAAATTATATATTTATACAAAGGGCACAAATATAGCAAAAAGCTATAGTTGATTAAACAGAACTGAGTTTGAATGATCAATTTAATCTAGAGATGTTATAATTTTCTCCCAAATTCTTTTTTTTCTTTTTTTTTTTTCTTTTTTTTTAAACCTGGATAGATTGATACCTCAGACACCAAGAGTACAGAAAGCAAAAGGAAAAAAAACCCCACACATCAAAGAGTCATCACACTGCACGAAATGAAACTAACAGTGGGCGGGGTACATCTCATATGAAATTCTGATTTAATTATTTCTATAGCAAACATTTATCAGCTCTCTTAAAAAGTCAAGAATTTCAAGTGATCCACTTCAGATGTACCACCCTGGTGCATATATTTGATTACATTTGAATGTTGTTTGATTTGCAAACATTTGGGGAAGAAAAAAACAAAAAACCAAGGATACAAACACATCTCAATCTGGGAAAAAAAAAAAATATAGGAGTGACAGATGGCAGCAAGTTGAAAACTCAACAAAAATACTCAGCTGAAGTAGGAACAATGCTCTCCTTACAGCAGTCTGGCTAGTAAGTGAGCTTAAAAAAACCCCTTATTTTTAATTGTTCTTTTTTATTTCAAAACATAACAGCATATAACCACAAGCCATTGAAGCATTTGAGAATCTAAACAGTCCCATCCGTGGGCTTCAATTTAAACATAAATTAAGTGCTTTCCTGAATTCAGGTCTATGTAAATAAGTTCTGTATAAGTTGTACCTAAACCTTCTGTCTTGCTGCAGCACTATCCCTTCATTAATGCAGTTTTTCAAGGCTTGCTACATCTCAATTAATCCAATGGTCCTGGCCATGCAAGGAGCAGTTAGGGGAAGCTAAGTTAAGCAGAAATAAAAGGGTCAGACTACACATATTCAGAACTCTGGCTTAAAAACCAGAACCAAGTATGTAAAAAAAGTAAAGCAGTTTCACCAGTAGGCTAAACAGGAGAGGAAAAAAAAGAAAGAAAGAAAGAAAGAAAAGAACAAACAGCCATATACCATACATAATGAACAGTGGATATCTATCACACTGAAAGGAAATTGATGCAAATAGGATTTCCTTAGTTTCAAGTAATCCTTGATGCCTTTTTGGCCAGTTGTGTTATACCATAAAAGATCTTTTAATAGCTTTTATACTCTACAATTTAGGCAGCTAATTTTTCTCTTACATATCCAATTATATCTAGCCAACATTCACCTATGGTTGTCCACACATTCTGTATTAGCTCCTTGAGAAACTATACAAGTTAAATTATACTGCAAATTAAAGACAGTTACATTCTGCATGTTCCTTCTAGATTTGAAAAATAGGTTTTCAAGGCTTGTCAAAGTTTAGAAGAAAAAAACCTTTCCATTGAAAAAACTGTAGCTTAAAAAAAAAATCATTAAGACACCTTTTTTCTGATCCAGGGTACTAATAAAAAGATTACAAATATACTACAATTTGACCAAGAAGATTTCATGAATATGCTGCTTTTGAGCATGCAACACCACTGTAATCTGTCAAGTTCCAGGTATCAATGTATCCCATTCCACCACAGTCCCTCACCATGTCCTTGTCAGTTCCCCATCCCCACCCTATCACCCTATTAATAACATTATAAAAAAAGGTAAAGTCTAGAGTTAGTGGCAAAATCTTCACAGTAAATTGTTAAAGAAAATGTTATTGTGGTCATTGCCAAGTGATATCAGTCAACTGGACCCTGAAAAATGAGCTTGACGCAGTTGTGTTCCCCAGACAGCTGTGTTGCACAGAAAGGGCAGGCAGCGTGAAATGCGTGAGTACCGTGAGGCAGGGGGATTTGAGACCAGTATTTTGCAGACTTCTCGGAGCACACGTGTCCACAAGGGGTAAAAGCATGAGTTGGAGGACCAGCATCCACGTAAAAGCCTGCTTCACACCCAAGCCAAAGAGGCACATAGGGGCCAATGGTTCTGCACATAGGACATTCCCGCTCGTTGGCTTCTGTGTCACTGCGGTGTCCCCAGTTGTGATAGCCATGGACATGGCCACAGCTGAGGTACGCCCAGGGCTGCTTCTCTTCTACCACATCTTTACGGTTGATGCTGGGAAATGCCAAAGTGTTTAACCCAACGGGACACTGCGGTCTGGCAGCGTTGATCTCCTGCCGCAGAGCTTCGATGTGTTTCTGAGTGGGAGTGTGAAACAGTCCATCTGCCGTCCTCCACAGAAGGGTGGCTCCACACAGGTCAATGAGAGAACCATCTTGGAGGACGTTGGTCTCATTATCTACCTAGTGGCAGAACACAAGGAGAAGCAGTTAAGCCTCAGAGCTTTGACAGACAAGCGTGTTAGTTCTGTAAGCATGTTGGCTGTCTCACCAAATCACTGCGCTCCCGGTGCAGTGCAGGCACGCTGCCTAATTTTGTCTGATTGTTTCCTTGTCACAGAACCACAGGATGTCAGGGATTGGAAGGGACCTCGAAAGCTCATCCAGTCCAATCCCCCTGCCAGAGCAGGAACACCCAGATGAGATCACACAGGAAGGCGTCCAGGTGGGTGTTGAATGTCTCCAGAGAAGGAGACTCCACACCCTCCCTGGGCAGCCTGTCCCAGTGCTCTGTTACCCTCACAGTAAAGAAGTTCCTTCTCAAGTTTAAGCAGAACCTCCTGTGTTCCAGCTCACACCCATTGCCCCTTGTCCTATCTCTGGACACCACTGAGAAGAGCCTGGCTCCATCCACCTGACACTCACCCTTCAAATATTTATAAACATTAATGAGGTCCCCCCTCAGCCTCCTCTTCTCCAAGCTGAAGAGGCCCAGCTCCCTCAGCCTTTCCTCGTAAGGGAGATGCTCCACTCCCTTAATCATTTTGGTGTCTCTGTGCTGGACTCTCTCAAGCAGCTCCCTGTCCTTCTTGAACTGTGGGGCCCAGAACTGGACACAATATTCCAGATGTGGCCTCACCAGGGCAGAGTAGAGGGGAAGAAGAACCTCTCTTGTCGCCCCCCATTTCCCTGAATCCACCTCTCGTCTCTTACCCTACATTTAAGATAATAACAAGCACAGGTCTCATTCTGTGCTTGTACAGGAGGTCCTAAATTTGCAACTGTTACATGGGATGGCAATACCAGTTATTATACACAGCCTTCCTTCCTGTAACTCTTTGGGAAAGGTTATTATATCAGTAACCAGTAACTCCTTCACAAATACCCCCTGTCTCCGAGTACTTTTTCTCCCCATTATTGATTCTCTGTATGCCTCTGACATGTTTAAGGTAAGTCATGACAGACTGAAGATGAAACTTGCCATTAGCAGATTGCTCTCCTGGAATTCTTCGCCCATGTAGATTGGCAGAGGCTGCTCACAGAGAAAAATATCCTTTTTGGACTAAAAACTGCTACCCAGGACAGACCAGCTGTCCTGCTACCCAGATACCTTTTTTTTTCTTTCTTTCTTTTTTTTTGGGTTGTGACAAGTGGTGTAAAGCATTTTGCAGAAGCATGAACTCCCACAGCATACCTCATCAGTGAAATTAGAGATATTAGATCCATTAGAGATAAATGACAAATGCAACACTAGCTACATGCACAGGTACTTTTCTAGATGATCATTACAGCAGAGTGAATTACCAGTTGCATTTCTCAAGCGACAGGTTCTGCAACTGAAGCCACACAGGCTCAACCTCTGAACAATTAACCACCACGACTAGTTAGGTCCTTTATTTGATGAAATGTTCCATGCAAATACAGCCCCAGTGTGCACTGCCTAAAGGCTTCTCTCATCTGACTAAAAGCAGGCACTTAAAAACATTTTCAAGGGATTATGCCAAACACACATTGTACTTTGCTGAAATATTCATTAATTTATTTTAATGTCACAAACATCTAAGCAACTTGTGCTACTGCTACCAGTTTAGTATTGATGAATATATATTAAAAAGGTTCTTTATGAAATTACAGAGGAAAACAGACTTACTGCCTGGATTTATTCATAGAAAGTATGTAAAAAAAAATACCACTAAGGCAAAACAAATACCCAAATACAAATACAAACAAATACATTAAGTAGGTCACATGAAATCATCATGTCTGTCTGCCTACAAATACCATGAATGACAACCAATTTGGTATTTACATTTTAATCCAGTTTAAATTCACTGATTAACTGTGGATCATCCTTGCACAAGACACCTAAATGGTACAACACAGGTTACAGATAGAAGGTCACCAGTGTAAAGGACTTCCAGCAGAAAAATTCAGTGGCTCAAGTAGAGATGAGAAAAGCCTTGATTTGATGCACTTTTCAGATAATTCCTTCACAAAGAGCAAAGCAAAAAAGCTTTCTTGTATGCAATGTTTTCAATTCATTATACAGTGTGCATTTGGTTTTATGAACCCAATCAACGAATACTGATCACATCAATACCAGTGTGCCATGTAATTTTATTTAAATGAGAATTCAAGTCATTTTGGATGCATGGAAGGGAATTTATTTGTTTTAGTATGCCTTTCTTTAGCAGCACTAAAAAAGGTGTTTTGCTAACCACGTACAAAGGGTGCAATTGCAACATCATCTGTCCCCGTCCCCGAGGCGATGTTCGCCTGCCACCATTAAAGTGACAAAGCAATTTATGTACTGGAGGCTGTTGAGTGAAAGCAGAATAAAATACTCAAACACCCTTTTCCTGACTCCTTTAAGCAGCTAGTTTTCTGCAAAGCCCATGGCAAAGCTGGAAAGTCAGTTCAGTGAGGGTGTGGGGTTCCTCTAATACACCATCAACGTGGTGGGAACTCAAGGTAGCAGCACAAGAGCAACTTTGGTGTGAAGAAGAGAAGGATATTGCCCCTGCCACACACCCTCTCTCAGGCTTTAAACTCTAGCAGCTGGATGATAAAGTTACATAAAGAGAAGGGGCACCTTCAGCTCCTGTGAAGATACCCCTTGAACATCCTCTCACTTCCCAAATCCTAACAAAGAGCAGGAGGGGTGAACGACAAAGGCTTTTCCAGGTCTGTAGGCAGGACAACAGACTAACCTAACCAGAGAGAAAATGGATTTATGGGAAAGCTCATCTGCCAGAGTTGGAATACAGCTCTCTGTATTTTGCTGGGCTACTTCTAAGTGATGTTGTTTGACCTTTTTTAGTTTGAGGGCAGAGAGGAAAAGGAAGAGCCATGATAGCATTCTCCTTCCCAGGCCCCATGGATCTTGGGAAGGGGAAAGAATGAGAGCAATATTGGAATTCCTTCCCCTCTTCCATAGAGAAGTGGGCAGATTCTTTCCTGGGAACCTCTCTCCTGGTTTTGTCTGCCACAGGTCTCTGTGGCAGTTGAAACCCTTCACTTTTGGTAAAAGCAAAGCCCATCCTGCTCCATAGGATAATACAGGAACACACTTAGCAGGGTTCCTCTTACCTTCGTAGCAACAGGTAAATCAAACAGAAGCTGTGTTCTCCAAACATGTTGTTCACACAGGTGGACTCTTCCTTCTAAGATAGTACTGCAAAGAACAGCTCCCTATGCAGTAAATGCCAGATGTCCCCTTGTCCCAGGAGGGCACTTTAGTGATAGAGATTCAAGAGCAAAGTTTATTTAGCTTTTACACTCTGTGCTATTTCAGTTTGAAAACTGACATTGGCAGAAAACTTCAGTGTTCTGTATAAGCAGAAACAGAGCAGCACAATCTGCTGTAACACATACCTACATGGATGATTCCAGTGTCCACCACACAGGGACAATGCTATTACTCCACAGTCACCCTGTGACTGCCTCCATTCAATGCCAGGAAAAAAAAGTATCCCTTGTGTTGTTTTAATTGCCAGTTACTTTCAGCTTACCAGTTTCCCCCTCTGTTGAGCAGACCTGGTTTCCCGCAGAGTGTACACATCGCCACAGACCGAGATCTCGCGCCAAACTCCAGGTTTGGACTCCTCTGTGAACCCTCCTTTTGGGTGCATGACCAGCACCCCGTTAGTTGTCAATCCATCCATGTGGCCATCAGGATTTTTCCACTTTGCTGCTTTTTCCTGCATGTGACAACCACCCCAGGAAACAAAAAAAAGTGTGTCTAAAAGTTCAAGGACTAGAGTTTTACACACTGAGGTTTTACTAGCACTGTCTAAAACACAAAGTCTCCTCATCAGTTGGCAGTGCTTAGACATAGATTTATAAAAATATCCATTTTTAAGAATACCTTGTGCCAGAGTGGCAACACCTTTGGCTTATGCATCTTCAATTACTATTCTATCTGAAATATTATTATTTTTAACTCAGTTGAGTGCCTCTGACTGCAGATCAGGTAAGAATTAAGGTCTCAAAGGTCAGTAGCACACTCCTAACTACCATAATGGAATGCCATAGCAATGGGCACATCCTTTTCCATAATGCAGCTGATGTGCTCCTTGGTGTTCAGCACTCAAAACTGTAACAGTGGCTTATTCACAATAACTAGGAAGAATATATCAAACAAACCTAAAGAAAATCCACTCACAGTTACTAAAATAGACCTGTATTGTTAAAGACAATTATGACCAGGAGTCCATGCTGGTAATAAATCAGGCACATAAAACTGCAGTTTCTATTTAATGCTGCAGCTGGTACATCAGAGTAATAAAAGTCTTAATGACAGTATAAGTTGTCATTACAACTTACAACTAGTACAAGGAAATTTGGGGGCTTGCAAATAGCAGAGAATAAAACAGAGCTTGCTCATATATAACAATTATTAGTAGCACTTACACCAAGAAATATATTTTTAGATGAGTCAAATCCAGCTGCAAAAATCCTTGCTGTATATGGCGGGCTCCTGTCACAAACAATCCTGCACGCAAAACGGGATATGGTGCTTTGTGTAATCTGGGTTTCATCATTATTTTGACTTCCAGAAATAGTATCTGTTACTACAAAGTCTATGGGGCTTTCTGTTGACCTCCCAACCTGGAAAAAAAAATTAAAAATTAAGATAATGGTATAATTAGAAAGAGCCATAGAAATATCAAGCATTAAGGACACAATTTTGCCAAGTTAATGTTGATGTCATCAGTAAGCTCCTGTCTGCTGAATTCCTGGATGGTAAGATCCAGTCAGAGACTAATCTGTATTTTCACATTTGTCCCAGGCAGAAATACATCCCTGACATGGCAAGACAGATTTTCACTTACTACACCTGATCTACATGCTTGCCCAACACAACTGCAATGAATTTTGATAGAGTATTGTCGACAGTATTAAAGTATTATCACCCTGATATTTCATAATCCAACCACAGCAAATTACTTACCACTGTATTCTGTCAATTAAGAAAACTCTAGCTTGAAATGACAGGTTTTATTCACATTTCTAGTTCCAAGTTAATTTGCCATGAAAATAAAGGACTTTTTTTAGACACAGAACTTGGTTATTTTGATACAACAAAAAGCTACCCACCTTCATGTTTTCAGAATCTGTAGTTCCAGAATAGAGGAGTTTTCAGGTAAAAACCAAAATATGATTAAATGTATTCCTAATCATGCACATGCATGACTAAAGAAATTAAAAACTTTCTTCAGCAGAAATAAAACATAGTTGGGTCAGCAGACAAGAATATTTTTCTATCTTGCCATTTATAAATTTTAATTCTAAAACTGGAAACATCTAGGCATCTGGAACAGAAAACTTCATTATAAAATGGGAGGAGGGATCTGACTGCCAATCAAACATACAGTGACACTTGATCAATACTTCTACAGGCAAATTAGTGTCACACCAACTCTGAGCATAACTGGGAAAGCAGAGCTAAGGAACAAGGACTGGAACAGAATATTAGTTTTACAGACACCTTAGGAGCAAACAGAAGAAAATTAAGAATATTCTTCACATGAAACTACCTTCAGTACCAGCAATCTACACAAAATAACCTCCTAACTAAACATGATCTCACTGTCCCCCAAGAAGTTATATCCTGCTTAGCTTCTTGCTCTTCAAAGTGGGAACACAGGTATGGCTCCATAATTAACAAACATCTCTGCAAATTAAATTCACTGTGCCTACTTAAACAGTACAGAATTATTGTTCAAGAGTGAAGGAGAGTGGCATTATCAACACTTAACCCTTGTCACAACTCAAGTGACAGCAACAGCGCGGGGATCTCTCCCTTACTTCTCTCCTGCTTTCAGTCTGACCGCGCAGTGTCGAACACACGCCGAAATTCACGTCTTACGTGACACATCCACTTACTTTCTCCATCTCACGGGTCCAACCCCAGTATAAAAGGTGATGGGCTTGCCACAGAAGTGTCAGGGAAATACCAGAAAAGGCCTAATCAAAAGCCTGCACTTCAATTTTTCACAGAAAATAAAGTGACTACTCGAATGCCCAAGAGACAGAGTTCAGAAGCTATTTAATATGGGACATTTCTGATTTATGTAAGTTGACAAGTTGAAGCTAAAACTTATAAAGCCCTATTGTTCCTTTTACAGGATTATTTCTCACAGGCTTCTATTTCCCACCCAGTGCAAGTCCTGCTGACAGTCAGCACTGACCAGCAGCAGGAAGCTTATTGATAACTCCTGACTATTCTCTATCCGTATGCAAAGTCTCTTAAAGGATAATCAATAATGAACATGAAATAAATGTGTTCATAACGGGTTTCTGCCTGTTGCAGTCTCTCAAATAGATCACTCTCAAAGCTTTTGGATGCAATTAGCAAAAAAACCTGCCTTATTTTCCCTTGAAGGATGACAAAACATACAAGTGTTTGCTCCCAGTTTTACTCACATTATACCAATCAGTCAACATGAAATCCAAGTATGTTTGGATATAAGCATTAAAATCTATATACTAAGCTTTTGTGTGTTTTTTAAAACCTCTGAAATTACATTTAATATATTAAGCAGAGTAATTTATTTATATATCTCATTTGTGTCACAAGTATGTCTATACAATGTCAAATATTTTAAGTATTTGTCACCCTGTCCCTTGAAAAAACCTTCCATAGGATCAGTCTCATGTATTGTGCTACATTTCAACACTAGAAGTTATTTTAAGAAGTGGTCTTTAAAAAAATGTCAGTTTCCTTATGTTCCACATCAGTTCAAAATTTTGGGTTTCAGATCACCAGAAAAGAAAACCCCTTGGGAACAAATGAAGAACTTCATGCTCTCAACATTTACCCACCAAAAATGTTAACTCATCTGATACTGCAGTCAGACTACAGCCACTACAGACCTACTTCCACTATTCAAAGCTACTCTCTACAGACCTTATTAATAATTTTTCTTTCATTTTCCCCTATAGCACAGAAGACTTTCTTCTTTTTAGTAGTTTTACGCTGTATTTTGGGTCTCTTCTTGTGAACTGTGTTATATTCTATATTATTTCACTAAGTTACTTCCAGTAACAAACCATAAATCTTCCAACTGATGCAGAAGACAGCTTCTGCTGTCTACACTACGGGTTATTGTTAAAAGCTGTGTAAAAGCCAGGCAGTCAATCCACTTGCTAGTATCTCCTGTCAATCAAAGAAATGTTATTAAAAATGCTCACTCCTGAGACAAGGCAAAACCAGACAACCTGCCAGCAGATGATGTAACAGCTGCAGATTCTTGGACTTCAACAGAATTTTACTCTGATTACAGGGAGAATTGGACCATGTGTCTTCCTAAGGGCTCTTCTTCAGGGGAAAAAATAATAATAATTAAAAAAAAAAATCAGTTTTTCATTTTGAATATAACTGCTTCTTGTATAAACTTGTACTTATTTGGGGTACTGGCTACACGTTTTAGTTCTTTATAGTAGTATGAACAGGTATAATCAACCCATTCACATCTAATTAAGCCATGAAGTAACAAGTTCTACTCCCAACTGCTGCATCATCAACAGAATGGTTACTAAACTTTGAAGAAAATCTTCATTTTTAGCAGCATATTGACTTTGGGAGATGCCAGATAGAACACATTTGTACATTTTTTTGTTATTAAAGGAAGAAATCTGATCTGGATGTCACTAAGACAAAGGGACATAGTAACATGTAGTATATACATGCTATATGTCGTATATACATGCTATGTACAGTAGAATTACATTTGAAAAAAACCCAAAAACTAAACCATACAACACAGCAGAACAATAAGTCAATAAGTACAGTGGGAATAAAAAAACACCCCCAAAATCAGACTATTCCCAAAGGAATACAGGACATAAGAACAGAATTATATATGATATGTGCAGGACAACCTTCCAAAGCCCCTTTCTGCAGGAGGTTGTGAAGCCATTTTGCTAATGATCCAGCAGGAGATGTTTGTCAGGTGACTGAGCAGGATACCAGCAAGCAGGGAAGACAAAAGCACCCATTTCTGCATTGTTTCCAGCTTTCAAGAAGCAAGAACATTCCTGGTTAGCACTTTAAATAATATTTTCAAACATTCTTTTAAAAGTATGCTTACTTGTAAATAACTCTTCATGTCATCTTCACAAAAAAGCTAGTAGAAGAATGGGAGGTTGGACTACTCCTGTATGAAACTTCATCAAGCATCCACTGAATGCACTGCTAATAAGTGATGTGTGTTTGCCTGGAGATTGGGTAGAGTACGTGCACAGTGATTTAAACCACTTATTAACTGTTACACACATGAAAATATGATCATTTTATTATAGAAAATGTAAAGAAAATTGGTATTTAGACAGTCTGGACACTGCTCTTCAATGCCTTCTGAATTTCCTTAGCACCCTTTGCATGATCTCCCCACGTGTTCTGTATGTGCCTCACTTCTGATAAGCACGTACTCATGCTTCTTGATTTTAAGCTTAAAACAAGAAGCTCTTCTGGGTTTGCAAACTTCATTTTTTTTCCCTGTTTGTTTCTGGCAACTATTGCAGAATATAAGTCACCAACACAACTCTTCTCACATTTTACTTCAAAGAGAAGGATTGACTACAGACACTCAAAGTGGAGGAATGAAAATGACAGCTTTTTTGTCAACGGTGGATCTCCCTCACTTTCATGGGAAATCAGCTCTAGCCCAATGGATTCAGACTTCACAGGTTAGAAATGGTAAGAAAATAAAGCAAGAATTCTGTTCTGCCTTCTCCCTATTTCAGGTCCCACTAAGGTGTTACTAACAACCACTACACTTACCACATTCCTTACTATGGTTACCTTAGTGAAGTCATTAAGTGCTACTATCACATTTTACAGAGGGGAAGATTGAGATATAAAAAAAAAAAAGCTAAGTGATTTTCCCCAAGAAAATATATGTTATCAGCAGCTAAGGAGGGTACTCAAGCTAATCCTGTGGTCCAGGCACAATCCTTCCTTTTTCAGCTTCCACATCTTTGCCAGTGTTCTACAAAAGCCAGAGAAACACACTGGAAAAGAAATCAGCAAGTCCAAGGACTGTCCATCCAAGTGACACTTGATCTGCAGTAACGTTTCACTCCAGAGATCAAGAAATACAACATGGAACTTGCCATCATGTACCACAGGGCAGCACAGAACAGCCCTCAAGTTTTTCTCTGACTCTCTACAAGATGATTACTGAGAATAAGGCTTTTAGATTAAGTTTTAATTATCTAAATAACAGAAACATCTTCAACTGCTATGTGGTATTGTTTTGGCAGTAAAATATTACCAGGGTCTACTAGAGCGTTCCTTTTCCCATTTTCCCAGCTGTCAGCCCCTCTAGGGCAATGCTCACAGCACGATCCTCAGAAGACAGCTACAGAGAGTGGAAACATGAACCAGGACACAGCGCTGGAGGTGAAGCTGAGATCAAGTCACAGCATGACAGTCTACACATCAAAACAGAAGAAAGACTGCACTGCAGAGAGGAATTCAACAATACAGAAGCCTTCACCCTGACACATTAGCCATTGGAGGGGGCACCAGGAGGACTGAGACACTGCTGACATTAGATCCAGCTAAAAAAGTTTTATCATTATTAAGATGGGATAGTTTGACCTGTTACAAGCCAAACCAGCCACGTAACTACAAATGCATGGCAGATAATTGCCTGAAACACAGGCAGCCTCTCACAAGTGAATTAGTACATGGGTTAAAATTAGGGCTTTTGTGATGTTTCACCTGAGAGTTGCCAAAAAGAGAAAGCAGAAAAGAGATAGATGTGTGTGCCCGAGAGAGACATGCCCTCCAGAGCCAGCCATGGAAGTGCAGTAGGTCTCTGGGTCAGGCAGCACAGTCCAAGCTGTCCCACTGCACTGCCCTGTGCCAATTCCTCCTCCACTGAGCACCAGAGGGGCTGAAGGAGCAGAGGAAGACACACTGTTAGCTGGGCTACGCTACGCCTAACCAGCCCATTCCTCACTGAGCCAAGACCCTGCTTTAGATCTAAAGCATCCTTCATTAGCTCCCTTAACCTACTGCCTTAGACATGGGCCACTTGAGCTGTGGTCTGCAGAGCACTGCTTTAGCTATGCTGCATCTCCTCACCTCAGGCTGCAAGATTTCATTGACTGACAGCTAAGCACCCCAACCTATGTAATTCTTTATCAATAGCTCCCCAAGTAAAAGCTGTAACCATCACTAGGATATTATGCGACCAAGAAAAGAGCTGTCTATACAATACAACCAGAAAGTAGCTGTTCTACAACTCTTCTTTATTCATTTTTCAGTGTACATAAGATGTGGAAAAATTCCAGCTTACAAAAATGGCTTTTCAAAATTTCCATACAGGAAAAAGTTTTACTGGAGCTACTCAAGGTACAAAAGCATCTTGCAGAGATTAAACAAATATCACACACCAACGCAAAAGGATGGGTTAACGTTTTTCTTTTATTAGTCAACATAGAAAAGCCTATTTCAGTTCACCCTGGCTGTGCAATCCTTCATGCAGCAAATGAACAAGATTGGTTTTTTAATCAATCTCTATTTGAACCTAATCGTTCCAAAGTCTCACTGGGAAAATTTTATATACAGCAAAAAACAGAAGCCACTTAAAGCAAAAAAAATTTCATCTTGACAGAGCCACTTCTGTCAACAACACTCAACTGCTGACCCCTTCAAAATCTGAGAGACTGAATGAGGAGGGATAACAATTCATGAGATGCTCTAATTACAGAGGTCACTGACAAGACACACATGATTAGTCTAGACTGGAAAAGGTTGTGCATGTTGCTTTTTCTCCAAGCTGGAAGTTAAAGTTTGTACAGAATTTCTGTTCTCTTACTATATACATCAAAACAAGCATTACACCATAAAATAACTTGGGTTACCAGATGTTAGATGATGCATAAATACAAATGTATACATGGGAGAGTGAAATCATGTTGGATAGAAAGCAGCTTAGAGAAACTCAGCACAGACCCCTAGACCACTTGATGTATTCACACATCCTTCAGGAACAGTTTCTCATTCTATCACCAGTACATCTCCACGACATCTCCCGTAGTGCACAGCTCCCATATTCCCCTCCCTACCTTTGCTCTTACCTTCCTCCTTCCCCATCCCACATCCTACTGTTACCCACTTCCTTTTCACTCCAGCTACTTGATTAACTGGAGGCTAAGGGTGGATTCTTGTGCTCAATTAATAAATGCAAACAGCATACATTTCTTTCTAGTACTGTTTGTACAGCTTGTTATGCTGTGCTTGCAGAAAAATCTGAGTATAGTGAAGGCAGTACAGATATTAACAGATGCTGGTGCTGGTTTCAGAAAAGCAGATAATACAAAGTTTCAAATGCTCCCATATTAATGCAACTGGGTTCAACCATGAGAGTTCCACAGAACATAGAAAATATCCAGAAGAATATAATGCAGAACTGTGACTCCATACATTGCTTTTTTAAAAAACACAATGTATGTATTGCATAGAAGCTTACCTGGAACATGTCTGTATCCTTATCGTGAGTATACTCCACTACAACGGTCTGGTTTCTGGATAATGTGTACGAGATACTGTGCTGACCTTTACAGCTGATTGCCTGTTGAATAGAAAAAAAATGTGTCTATTACAGTATTTATGTGGAAGCTGTGCACAATCAAATTCATTTCACTATATAAACACCTTTACTCTGATCAGGAAAAGCAGTGTATTGTAACATTTTATTACAAGGCTCGGTAAACACATACAAGAGAATGTATTTGTTGTATTTAATGGAAAACTCCAAGCTGCACTTGTTTGTTGCTAGTTCAGAAGTATCCAATACCACCATTTTCATAGTTTAAGACTCCAAACACATGGTTTTTCTCTCTGAAATTACATTAAGGTTCTAACCCTCATAGGAAGTTGTGCTCCAGCAGACTTGGGATTTCAGGTTCCTTGGTTTATTTGTTTGGTTTTTAAAGCAGGGGAGGAATACAATTGATTCTCAGTTAAAAGTGCCAGGATTTCAGATGTCTAAGTTACAGCAAAAGGAGTCTAGCAATTTTATATAAATTCTGACAAAGAGCAAGCACTTCCAACTTGGTTTTCCTCATTAAAGGACACTTCTTACTATCTGTCAAAGAAACTCATCTCTACAGATACAGATACAGCATCAAAGACTAAATAGTATGTAAAACAAGACTAGAAGAGGTTAACTCCCGTTATTCTGCTGTATCTAAGACAGAATTCTTTACTTGGTAAGACTTCCCAGGTTTCCATCTCTAGGTTGACTTTTTTAAAGAGTCCAGTTGCCTTTTTACTAGTCCACAAACTACCTCAGAGAACAAAGACATCACTCCAACACAGGAACAGTCCCAACTCAGAAAGAAACAGTGAGCACCAGTTTTCCTTGGTAAATAAACACACAGTATAGCTGCTGCAGCAGAGAGCCCTAAGAAGGGGCACAGCAATCCTTTCAGAACATCCAAGACTCAGCATACAAAATCTCTGTGGCACTGATGATTATTTATCAAGCTTAAAGACTAACAATGACCTCAAATGATCAAGTGGTGTCAGAGTGTAACTGTGTGAGCTGTACAGTGTGAACGCACTAGTAAAAGCTTCAGGACAGAGGGAAGCAAGCTGAGAAACTCAATCTTCCAACTAAGGGAAATACATGCAAATATAAAGTCTATATAACTGCACACAATTATGAAAGGTAATGACTGTTACTGCTCAGAAAACACTTTGCAGACACTTAAGTATTGAATTAATAGGTTAATTAAAGCTTTCCTCCAGCTTTCTGCTAAGGGGGGTAATTTTCTAGAATAGGTGCCTGCACTAGCTCCATTCTTCATGCTGCTCCTCACCTACAAAATTCAGATAGGGATGATTAAAGTAAGCAACTAAATATATTCTACTCATCTGTCTCATCTCTCACAAAAGTCTGAACGATCCCAAAGCTACAGATTAATTATTAAACAAATCACTGAAAGTCTTACTGAATGTTGGAGGTACCAAAAACACCTGCATGCACACAAAAAGTCTCCTGAGGGTTACCAAATGTCTTTGACACAAAATTATCGAAAAAACATAACTAAAGAACTATTTTTGTAAACCTTGTGCATTTACAGCAACAGATTGGAGAGTACTTTTATAACATGCCTCTTGCTGAAAGCTCTTAGCAGCTCCAATACCTACCTGCTCAAGATTTAGGCTTAGGTGAATTTAATACCTGGAGGCCAAGGATTGGGCAGGATGACCTTTCCCAGTCCCTTCCAGTACCACCTTTTTTTCCTGCAGTGAAGCTTTTTTATAACAAAGCCATAAAGTCTAATTTCCCCAATTTTGTTACAACAGTTCTAACAACAGCTGAAGAGTGAGGTAAACAGAGATGGTGATCAGCAGTAGACTGATTTTAAGTTCCTCAGTTTACATTGCTAGTCTGTTCTGTAATAACCATTATGCTGAGACAGAGTATGTTGTGAGGACAAACAGCACCTCGAGATGCAATTCAGATGAAGTCACTACCACTCTGTGACCTGCTAGGACACTGAACTGTAGGACCAAACCACATATTGACAGCTTTTACTCTATGCACATCTGACAACTAACAAAGGGATTTTAAACCCTGAGCAGGTCCTAGGTGTTCCTAGAATATAAATGAAATGAAGTGATGAACAGGAGACCCTTACACCTTGCACTGTAAAGCATAATATAGCAATAATCAATTTATATTCACATTATCATCATTTCAAACATCAGAAAGTAATAGCTTTCACAGACAAAAATTTACATTTATTTCCACAAAATGGTATTGCAGCTGAGGATCCATCTGTCAGCAACTGTTCACCTCACTGTCCTGGCTTCAGCTCCACCCAGCCTGAGCAGCACTGACCACCAACAGCCGGGTGAAATTCCCAAGCCTATGTGTGCCCTAAGCTTATGCTCTTGTCAGACAAGACACTGGATCAAATGGAAACTTCACTGAGAGCCAAAACTGAAAGTTTTAAGGTCTGATGGAAAAAAAAAAAACAAGGGGGGAAATGTAAGAACATCCGGAATTACTCAGTAAGGTCATGTCCTACGCCTACAGAACTGAGGCTTAGGTATGTTAATAATTCCCATTAGGTTGACCAAGGTCAGTATCTCCTCTGAAATATTACGAGTAGGATACAATATTTTTCTTTTCTGTGTGTTCCTTTTCCCTCCCAACTTTTCTTTTTCATGTTATTTCCCTTCATTTTTGTTTTCCATTATTTAAACCCAGTTATTTTCAGTGTGAAATGCCTCATTTCATTTCCTGGAATTGTATACTCATTTTTCAAAAAGCTAAGAACATAATGAAAAATGTTTCAACTTGTGTGCTTTCTCAGTCTCCTCAGCACCAACAGTTGCTCCAATTCAAAGACATTTTACAGGCATTTTAATTGCTGGTCTCAAAGCAATTGGCCACTTCCAAGAACAACAACAACAAAAAGTCAACAGTATTTCAGGAACTACACAAACCAGAAGAACAATAAATTATTCACAACTATGACAAGTGAAAGGTAAAGATCTTAATAGAGCAGTAGTGTAAGTGGAATGCAGCCACAGGCAAAGTCATAAAGGATTTTGACTGCTTGAAGAGCTACAGAACCCACAAAAAAAGTCCAAAAAAAGCCTGGAGACTGATTGCCCCAACCCCCTTAAAATTCATTTGTAGCAACCAAATAGTGAGGTTGCCTTTTTACTGCTTTTAGCATTCAAATTTCTAGATTATTTTTTTTTCCCTGCCAGTGGGATTTCCTCCTCACAAAACTTTGATGCTGTCACATAAATGCACTGCTGTGGTAACTAAAGTTGTGAGAAAAGCCCTTGACTCTCAACAAGTTGTACAGCAGCATCACAAGTTCTAGCAAGATGACTTCAGAGTTTCAGGCTAGACACCATCACTTCCACCTTCCAGGTAGGAATTAAGGCATGAAAGAACAAAAACCAGGCACTAAACCTTACCTTCGTCTCTTCACCTCCACCCCAAGGCCACCAAGATCCACTGGAGCAATGATGTGTATTTTCAAACCTTATACTCAGAGTCCACCAAATTTTTGAGTGTGTGGGCCAACATCAGTTTTAATTTTAGAGCAGTTTTCTCACAGCTTTTAGGTTTTTAGAAGTTTAGTGAATATCAGCAATTGAGCACAGGATTAAAAAAACCAAACATTAAATTAGTTCCCAACAGCAACAAATGCTGGAAAAACCTCACTAATGTATAGCCTGAGCCTGCCAAACAAATCAGGAACATGTGGCTCCAGACTGGCCATAGCATATGCCATCTCCTGTCCAGTGAGATTAACTCAGCCAACTACACAACAGTTTGGTTTATATGAATTCAAGTTAATTCCCTTTGGAGGAAACAGATAGCAAAGTGGAGACTGACAAAAACCCTGTGGAGAAATAGAGGGAACAAATAACAGCAGCATGGGATTTTTCCAGAATAATTCCACTGTTAGTGACTCCATGTCCACATTGGGGCTGAGGGATTTTAGAAAGTCCAAATGTGATATGAAAGCAACAAGAGAAAGCTGAGGTGCCATATTCCATTTGGCAGGAAGGCACAGATTTCCCCAGCATCTTTCTAAGGCAGAGCTTGTGTTTACACAGTGATCCATCCATCTCCATAGGGTTTTCAAATTGGAGGACAGCATGCAGCAGCTCCAAGCCTCACTTTATAAACCAGCTTCACAGAATGACAGCATGGTGGGGGTTGGAAGGGACCTCAGGAGATCATCCAGTCCAACCCCCCTGCCAGAGCAGGTTCCCTACACCAGGTTGCACAGGAAAGTGTCCAGGTGGGTTTGAACATCTCCAGAGATGGAGACTCCACACCCTCTCTGGGCAGCCTGGCCCAGGGCTCCGGCACCCTCACAGGAAAGAAGTTTTTCCTCATGTTTAAGCAGAACTTGCAGTGTTCCAGTTTGTGCCCATTGCCCCTTGTCCTGTCACTGGGCACCACTGAGAAGAGCCCAGCCCCATCCATTTGGCCCCCACATTTCAGATATTTATAGACACTGATCAGATCCCCTCTCAGGCTGCTCTTCTCCAGGCTGAACAGTCACAGCTCTCTCAGCCTCTCCTCGTCAGGCAGATGCTCCAGGCCCCTCATCATCTCTGTGGCCTCTGCTGGACTCTCTCCAGAAGATCCCTGGAGGTCAAGGTCCCTCTTGAACTGGGGAGCCCAGAACTGGACGCAGTACTCCAGATGTGGCCTCACCAGGGCAGAGTAGAGGGGGAGAACCTTACCTGAACAGGAAGGCTCCTCTCCTCCTCATCACTCAAAGTAAACCCTGCAGCTACCCAGGCTGCGTAACACTCCCACTGCCTTGAGATCTGTGTTCCAGTGATTTGGAGTCATCAAAACTGCCATATGTTATCAGAGACTGAAAGGAGCTGTATCTGAGGAGGCCTCTTATCTCACCTCCACACTAACATGGACTAAGCAAATACATATATACACACACATCAATTTTATTTATTAACTTTGCTAGTAGATCAAGTTTTTGGTTATATCCTTCCTGCTGGCTGGAATTACACTTGGCTTTGGGTTCTTCCCCAACCTCCTTACACACACTTTTTCATTTTTGCTCTTTTCCTCTCCATTTTGAGAACCAAACCTTGTTCCAGGACCCAGCACTCACAACCACAACAGCAGCTAAAGGCTGCAGCTTACAAATCTGTGAAGTCTCAGAGGGAACTAAGATCAAATAGAGACTGCTTTTCCAGCAGTGGCACTGCAACTCAGCCAGCCCCTGGAACATCCCAGCCCACTTGATTTCTTTGCTCTCCATTCATTCCCCTGGAAAGGTAGCTGCTAGCATTTTTTCCACCATTTCAAGAAATGAGAAAGTAGAATTCCCTCATTCCACATATGAAAAAGCCTTACAGATAAGGAAAATAAGAATATACAAAGATTTCATTTAAAACAAAACAAAAAACAATATTTCTTAGTACTCTGCTTTTTCAGCAAAGATACAGAAAAAGGAAGGAACACAAAAGTAAAAACACAAACAAACAAAAAAACCCAACAAAAAACTCCCAAACAAACCTTAAATCTCCATCAGACTGGCCAGAGGCCCAACTGGCTGGGCACACCACATTTGCAAACACACAGTGTTACTCAGGAGGGTGCACTGCACTGAACGCCACCCTCCCTCTATAAGTGGCTGTTGTCCTGGAAATGAGCAGAAAGGTCAGCACATCTGAAAAACTTTAACTGTTTCCTGTTGCACAAGGATGGATTAGTGTCAAACATCTCCAGAAATGCCCTTATTGACCAGCAAGCTGCAAGGAGGGAAAATAGCAGATCACCTCTTCTGCAAGAGTGTACAAAAAGCCTGGAAAATAATCTGGCCTTAGATGGAATTCTTTTTCAAGAGGTTAACTATAGCTTTGTTGGATTTGTTGAAGTACAAGAAGAAAACCCACATGTTCCTTGCACTCCTTTTTTATGGGCTATTGTTTGAGAGCTCTGAAAGCTTCTGTTCCGCACAGAGTGATGAACTAATGTATATTCTTAAAATTTGTCTTCTGTGATAAGCATGTCATCGTTTTGACCAACAACAGACACAAGAGTACAGCAAACACCATGGTTTGAGGACCAAACCTGATGAAGGGCTTGCAAAGTACATCCTGGTTTAAGGATCAAACCTGAGGAAGAGCTTACAAACTACACATGTATTCCCCCACCTGCTCCAATTATAACAATTGTTTTAGTAAGAGTTTCTACATTTATCTCCTACACAGACTTTATATCCACTCTCAGCCAGTTGTTCCCTATCTAGGAGCATCTTCTGGTGTGCCGCAGATCTGTCCTGCACACTGATGAAGTTGCTCATTTCCCTTAGTCATCTTCAGCCCAAGAGTTCAAGAACAGGTCAGGAGCTCACAGCATGACTACATTAACTTCACACTGCTAGGTCAAACCTTCTGTGCAAAGCATGTGTCAATGAGCTAGAGAAACAGCTCCCCAAAGTCTCGCAGCCTTGCAGGGAGCAGGTCTAATCCACTTCAAGAAGTAGAGATTTCATATCTTTCTTCTGGTCTGCAAACAATGCTTCCAATAAAAGAAAAAAATAAGAAAAAAAAAGATAAAAGCTCTGCATTTGGAAATTTAAACTTCACAGTTCACAGTGCCTCGCTAGCTCCCCAAAGATCATGAGAGGGGCTTAATGTTATTATGGCTACCAACTCTTCTGCACTATAGCACAAGAGAAGGCTGAAATCCATTAAGAAAAGAGGCAGATGTTTCACAGGAAGGGCTGCTCCATTAGAATAGGAGTTTTGGTTTAGTTAATTAGGTTGGATTAGGACAATAAAATGATTTATGGGAACACTTTAGTTTTCTTTGTTGGTAGAGTCAAGCTGACCGACATCACACTGACGTGTTTAAAATTAATGACAGCAGTGCCTTCATGAGTTAAATGCTTTCTTACTTGGCTGCCAGCCTTCGATTTCTTTTATAAAAAAGAGAACACAAGCAACACTCAGGGACATCAGACAAAAGATCTTGCAACTTAAGAGAAAAAGGAAGCTTTAGCTAGCAAGGAAGGAATCTTTTTAAAGCAAAGCACACATCCCATTTCCAGTGGATTTTCAGGCAGACTGACTGCCAGAGCCAGCAGACATTAGGTTATCGTAAGAAAACACAACAAAAGCTTGTGATAATGACACACTGACATTTCACTCCCCATCAGAAAAGTAGGTCCTCTTAGGAAGTTTCCCAGCAGATTAGAACAAATGTAAATTCATGTAACATTAACTAAAGTGTTTGCACTTGTACTCTGTCTCAACTGAAACCCACCAGTAACTGACAAGAATTCCTGCTGCTTTAACACTAGATTTCAATAACACTGAAAATTGACATTGACCTCTGGCTACTGATCCAGCTATTATATCAAATTGTCCTCTAGCCTTTTGCAAAGTAAGACAAATTATCATGGAAACCTTGCAGGCTTCCCGTGCCTAGAGGAGGGGCTGAAATGACTGTACTGACCAGAATCACAGGCCCTGCTGTTGGACAAGTCTGCATCTGCTTCCTGCACAGCTCCAAACCTGCCCATCCTCCAGTGATCTTCCTTCCTTTCCTTATAAACAAGTGTCTACATTACAACTGCAACATCTACACACACACACACACACACGTGTTGAACACTAATACTAAGATTTTGTCTTTCCCTAATATTTCAGCTGTCAATATTCTCCTGACAACTACATGAGTGTTTGGTCAAAAAAGACCAAGAGCCAAATGCAGGTCAAGTAAAAGAATATACCACCATAAAGAAATTAATTAAATTTTGTACACAGCATTTAGTGAGCATTTCTGACAAAAAAAAAAATGGAAAAAAAAATACATATACTGATGTTGCAACAACCTACAAGCAAAATTATTTTTTTTTCTTCAGCACATGGTAAACTGAATAGAGCAATACTTGCCTTCTGAAACACACCACTTAACTGTAAAAACATTACCAATTCCTTAGTGGTTTCAGATAGATTCGTTCATTTGTTAAACGATCCAAGCACTAAGCAACAGAGTGGGAAAAGTTAAAAATGCACATGGAACAAGTTACTGGACAACAGATACCTGACATTTACTGTAAATAGTCAGGTCACATGCATAGTTTAAAACTATGCATGTGTGGCACTGTCTGCAAACTCAGTTATAATAAATGAGTTGATGTCTAACCTGCAGGCCACCCCTTTTCAATGAATCACAGGAGAAGAAGCACAGGAGAAGCAGCACAGGAGAAGAAGCACAGAATGGTGGGGATTGGAAGCGACCTCAGGAGATCATCCAGTCCAACCCCCGTGCCAGAGCAGGTTCCCTACACCAGGTTGCACAGGGACGCATCCATTGGCTTTGCTGACTGCAAATCACCCTCCCTGAAACTCCTGGTACTTGGGCTCAGCTCCTATGCAGAAGCAATTTCAGCAGAGTCGAGTTTATTTACACTTCAAGCTTTTACAGCTTTCAAAGCATTCACAAGTTTGTTCTTATGAACACTTTCATGCTGAGCTTGGAGGTTTGGGGAGGAGAGGGCAGAAAGGACAAGACATTTGTCTCTAGCATACATCAAAGCCACCTGCTACAAGTGCCCGTGGAGGTTGTGTGTTACTACTCGAGCAATTTCCCATTTATCAACTCAACAGGCAGATGTTAAACAATTTTCTCCATTTGCTGAATTTGTGTTGGTGCATCTCCTGTATGAGGAACAGCTGAGAGAGCTGGGACTCTGCAGCCTGGAGAGGAGAAGACTGAGAGGGGATCTGATCAATGTCTATAAATATCTAAAGGGCAGGTGTCAAGAGGATGGGGCCAGAATCTTTTCAGTGGTGCCCAGTGACAGGACAAGGGGCAATGGACACAAACTGGGACACCAGAAGTTCCAGACAAACTTAAGGAAAAACTTCTTTCCTGTGAGGGTGACAGAGCCCTGGGCCAGGCTGCCCAGAGAGGGTGTGGAGTCTCCATCTCTGGAGATGTTCAAACCCACCTGGACACTTTCCTGTGCAACCTGGTGTAGGGAACCTGCTTTGGCAGGGGGGTTGGACTGGATGATCTCCTGAGGTCCCTTCCAACCCCACCATTCTGGGATTCTGTGTTGGTGAGCAGCTTTAGACAGACAGCCAACAGAGCACAGACCGCCCTTTCTATACAAGAGGCCTCCCAATATGCCATTCCCATAATTCTCCATTTTGGGTACTGCAACAAGCAAGCAGGCAACATCTAAAAGTATTTCTAGAGAAGCTACTGTAAAGCTAAGTCAGGGCTGGCAGACACTTGACTGCACACTGTTATTCCAGGGAATAAAGCAGAGTAGGCTATTTTTGTCCTCATACAAAAGTAAGTATTCAAAATGCATCTTCAACGTGTGTAATGGGTGATGACTAAATTGCACAGATTATAAAATTAGGTGGCCAAAACCATCATAGTTGCAGCCACTTAGAGATACAAGTCCTACCTTGTACCTAGGACTCCTGACCAGCTCTGGGAAATCAACCCAAATTGTTCCACTTAATTCAAAGTATTACAAGCAGCTGGAAACAGGTGGCAGTTTACACCAACAGGCACAGCTATGTGATACGGTAGCTCAAGAATTGTTTTGTAAATCACTAACTTTTAGTGGTTGTGAATCAACACTACTCAACCAAACTGTGAACCATTTTCCTCCCAATCTCACCTTTTAGCTTTTCTATCCCTTAAAACCTTTCTTTTCCCCTTACATTTTCTTCCATCCATGCTCAGTAACATTATATTGCAAGTGATCTTTCACTCATCTATGAAAGCAAGTCTGTAGCTTTCCTCCTTCAGTCAGCTTGCTAAATGTCCTCCTCCAAGCAGGCTACAGCTAGAGACAGCTCAGAGGCACAACATAAAGCTGCAGCAATGTCAGGTACATCAACTACTCACAGCATAAATCATTTACCCCAAACTCCAGAATTCTCCTCTGGGTAAATTACTGCCTACACCTTGCTGCTACACTTTCTATTGCAACTGCTCTGGAGTGTCCTGCTGTGGTCCTGTGTTGAGGACACATTTCACCTGCTCTGGAAACCCAGGAGTCACAGCTTTATCACTGTCCTGTACTGAGTTTAATCTTCTAATATATAACCTTAACTGGTTTTTTAATAATTGTTTCAGACTGTCAGTACATGCATACTCCTTTATATTGTTTAGTTTATATATTGGTAGCCAACAACAATTTATTCATACTTAAAAAAAAATAAATACAAGAAGTCATAGTACAACTTCTCATTTACTCCACCAGGTATTTCCTTATCATTATATCAGCTGATCACTAGAGAGTATATAGGTCTTACAAATTAGGTTTTCATGTATCTGTCGATCTAGATTACAACCAAATGATTAAAATACTTTTTGGAAGACACATGTGTTCCTGTTTCAGCTTAAATTCACCATGCAGTCCTATCACTAGCTAAAAGAAAAATGTGTATGGACATGAATTTATAAAGTGGATTTGCAAAGTCTTTTATTGTCATTTGTGAAAAGGAAGCAAAACAGCCCAGAAAAGTAGGATCTAAAAGTTGAACATATTCCTGCCAGGATACTGCTTTGGAACAAGACCTCTTACAATATACTGAGCATTTGAGGGTTTTTTATCTGCAACAAACAGGGAAGAAAGTATGAAATAAGCAGCTGAGCTAAGCTGAGAGCTGCTGTTCCTGGTCATGCTGCTAGGATTTTACTAGTACTAAGTCTTAGTACCTTTATATAACGGAGGTGGTTCTCCTCATCTCCACAGTAAAGCAGCCTAAGAAACCCTCTTGTTTAAAAGCAAGAGAAGCTGAAGAGACTAGAAATCCACCAAAAGAGACCTTGCACAAGACAGTTCAGCTACAGCCACTTTAGGGAGAAAGAGACTAAATGGTTGACTGGAAAAAAGCCCACTATATCCAGAGCTGTGTTAAATATGATGTTTACTGTACTAAGATGTGTGACCTTTTGAAAGCAAAACTTCTGACCCCAAAACTCCTAGCATTAGATCACTTAAGGGGAGGATTTCCTCTGGAAGACTACAAGCCTAGAAATTTAAACATGAAGGCATAAACATGATTTTGCCACTGCAGCTGGAGCACATCCCCAAAACTCTTGATACACCCACAAAAATATCAGTAATTAGAGAAGGATGCAACAGTGTGTGTATCTGAACACTCTGGTGCCAACAGTCTACAATTCATTTATATACATCAGGAAACAAAAGCACCAGATGCCTGGCTACACTTATGGATTTGGATATGCCAAGCACACAAAATAGCCACAAATTAGAATCTCTAACTAAAAACCAGACAAGAAAAAAAATACAGTGATAAAGTCCCCTCAAGGGCTTCTATCAATAAACAGACCGAGAGATTTGTACACTCGGTGCATCAGCAGTGAAAGCTTCTGTGAATCAAAGCACCCATGAGCACCAATCTAAGCCTGCCTGCCTGCCAAAGGGGAGCACATAATAACAAGAAGAGAAGCTGCATATCATTCTGTAGCTTCCAGGACCAGAAATTCAACCTGACACAAATCAATTTTACATTAAGACAGCCAAGGACTCTCCAGACAGTTACCTTAACAGACCTGTTAAGCAGCTGCACAAAAATCTCTCAAGAGGGAAAAAAAAAAAAATTAAAATGTGAACTTCCTCTTGCCAAAAAGCCATTTAGAAAGCAGTTACGTTTTATAGAGCCCAACAAGGGACAGAAGCTGCTTTCTAGCCTTCACATGATAGCTAAAGTGTTGTCCTGATAGAAAGTGCTCTTCGATCAGAACAAACCCAAAAGCAATCAGATTCTTTTCTATTGCTCTGGGATTCCCACAGAAATTGTAGCAAGACATCACATCAAACTGGACTTTGGAGCATTTTCTTTAATGGGGGTTACCAACAAAAAACAATTCCTGCAGAATAGTTCAACTGGTACTGGAACCAAGTTGGACAAACATTACTGACAGCAGCTGTCAGAGGAAAAGTGAGTTAAACCCCCTCTCAAACAAAGCACCTTTACTGCAAGACATTCTGGGGGCAGAAGGCACAGAAGGGTGCATTTGGAGGATTAATAGCACACATCACACGTGGGAAATTATCAGGTTTGTTTTGGTTTTTTAAAGTCTTATGAGTCTAAAGTAAACAAAAGTATTTCTAACCTTTCCAGTCATCATTTATACATATCACCAAGCATCTTCCTGTGTAAAGTTCAGAACTTATATTCTTTATACACAGCTTAGTATATTTAAAGATAAACAGAGTTCAAACAAAGAATGTGTGTAACTGAGCTACTTAAGGGATTTAAGTCAACAAGATAACACACTGAACAGCAGTCAAAACGCAATCCTGATTTATGCTGCTGCACAGGAGTTGAAAAAAATCAACTTGCTAACAAGTGGGAAGCAAGGAGCAGCTTTCTTCACTATATATACAGCTACTAAGCTCATTTCAAAACACAACTGTCAGCCCTTCCAGTGGTGTCTCTGAATTTGTACTGAACTGAAAACAAGTCTGGCCCTGATTCTCTGACTTTTTTTTTCTTTTTTTTTTTTTTTTTAACATTATCTGTGAGGGTTTAAAAAAAAGACAGAGCTATTCTTCAGATGGGAGATGGCAAGGCTCTGGGAGGGTGCAGGAAGTAGTACTGCCTCTCCATCTTGCAAATTGAGAGGGACAGTGAGAAAGTAACAAGTACAGATCCCATTCTCAGTCATCCCCCTGAACTGCAGCGAGTGTTAACAACCAAACTCAGGGTTCATTTATCAGAATGTTTTGTCCCTGGTTGTCACTTCAAAAATTTTACAGTCCAAGCTAACAGCTAGGTTCACAAAATACATGAATAATAGTAGAGGGAAGTTCAGCTGAAAGCCAGATATTTAACTTCAGCATCTTTGTCTATTTACTAACTTCAGTGTGGAATAGCAGATGGAGGAAAAATTCAGCATCAACAGTACGCTACCAAATACAAGCAACCACAAAAGAGCTGTCTGAGAGCATTTAAGCCAAAATACAGGTCATGTCTGCCACGAAACAGCTTTGGTATCAGAGAGGAGCCAAAGAGAACTTTTATAGGTCAGTCCAACATCAACAGTCACTGCTACCAGCACCACCCCCCAGAGCAGAGTGCTCTGTCTACCTGATTATTTAGTTAAATTTCAAAACCCAGAGTGGGAAAGCATGAGCATAGGGCAATTAACACTCAGGAAAATTAACACTCAGGAAAATTAATGTCTGAAGACACATTTGACAGAGTAGCCACATCTGTTTCACTTCTATCAGATAAAGACCACCACAGCCTATTACTATTCTGAGTTGGCAGCAAAATCCCTCCCTCTATAGCTGTGGAATGGAATAAATTTAGCTTACACTAGATTGTACTGAAGGGTATTCTGCAGCACAATTCCCAGTGTTCAGAGAAAGTAATTAGAGGATTAGTCACCTCTATTGGTCTCAGTTCCTGTTATTTTCATTGTATTCTCAAATTCAAATCTTCTGTCATTTTTCACAGCAAGATTAATTCAGATGGGGGAGGACAGAAAATTTCTGTCCCTAAGATTTAAATCTATCATGCCAGCTTCAAAATTCAAGCCACAAAGATTTGTTTTAAAATTTATCATACTGGAATTGGGTTTTAGCAGGCTGTGCTAGATGCACTCAGATCCAGAAGTTACCACTTATCTCTTGTGCAGTTTATTAAAATTTAAAGCCAGCTTTACAGGCAACTTGCTTTATATTCACATGTAATGTTAGATAAGGGAACTGCTCATCAACAGCTCTGCACTTCACATAACATGATTTTACCACTGATAGGAATTTCCCTCCCCCAAACACACACCCAGGCTCTCTCAGAAATAAGCAAGGCAGAACTCTGTCCTGTATTAACACTTTTTTTAATGTACCTTCAGTATTAAAGCCAAGTTATCCGAACATAAGGTCAAAAAGATTTCTTTTTTTAAAGGTACAGCACAAGACTGGAGTTGCAGTAGCAAAATTATGGGATATAGCACTTTTTCTATGAAAAATACAGACTAGTAGTCAGTGACATAGGGGATTTGGGGTTTTATATTGAATGAAAAAAATGCTGAGAAACAATATTAAACCATGGCACAATGCACTTAGCAGGCTCACAGCAAAAATAAGGCATAGTTTTAATTAAGACTATAGAATATCAAGTGCTTCTGAGGGTAAAGCAGCCTACATTTAAGTGGAGAATATATAAAGCTTAAGAAATTACATACAAAAAGCACTTCTAGTACAATTGTTTTTCCCCCAGCATGCCTGAGTATAAGTTCTTTATATAAAAATTAATCATATTTCCCAGTATTAACTGATTTAAATAATGTTTTTAATTTTGGTGTCTTGAACTACTTGATTTCTTAAATCAGTTGTTTAAACTAAGTTTCAACAAGTTGGGAAAAATCTTTGTTGTGTTGAAGTGGCAGAGCTTTGAATCTCAGTCTTGCACCAGTTAGGAGTATTTAGCACTCAGTACTATTAGGCTGCCTGTAGTAAAGATGATAAATGAGTTCAAGATTACTGCTTACATTCAAGAATTCAAATTTACATATATGTTTCTAAGAGTTTTAATAGCAGGATTTGACATGTTTTAGAGTCAAACCACCTCACCATCCAGAGTTTTACAAGTTGCACAGAGCCACCAAGATGATGAAGGCAGTGGAGCATCTCCCTGATGAGGAAAGGCTGAGGGAGCTGGGCCTCTTCAGCTTGGAGAAGAGGAGGCTGAGGGGTGACCTCATTAATGTTTATAAATATAGTAAGGGTGAGTGTCAGGTGGATGGGGCCAGGCTCTTCACAGTGGTGTCCAGTGATAGGACAAGGGGCAATGGGTGTGAGCTGGAACACAGGAGGTTCTGCTTACACTTGAGAAGGAACTTCTTTACTGTGAGGGTGCCAGAGCCCTGGGACAGGCTGCCCAGGGAGGGTGTGGAGTCTCCTTCTCTGGAGTCATTCAAGACCCGCCTGGACGCCTTCCTGTGTGATCTCATGTAGGTGTTCCTGCTCCGGCAGGGGGATTGGACTGGATGAGCTTTTGAGGTCCCTTCTAATCCCTGACATCCTGTGATTCTGTGAAGTTTACCAAGAAGCAGATAAAACAACAGAAACACTTTCTCTCAGTATTTCATTTCTTAACTTTGCTCCCACTGCAGCAGAACACACACACAGCGTGAGGACCCTGCCAGGCTCCCCTGTACGACACCACGCTGCGCTCAGGTCACAGCTCTGTGAGCTTCCAAAGGACTTTGCCCCGAGTTTAATGGTTTTGACTTCTGGCAAGACAATAATTATTTTCCCTTGCAGGCATCACGTGAGCTGGAGACTTGCAGTTCAAGAGCTTTGGTACAGACACCTACACATCCTGCACGCAGCTGGAGAGATTACTGTGTACTCACTCGCTCTTTGCAGCCCTTCAGCACAACCACTGCCAACAGAACTTGTGCAGAAGTTCCCACACCTCCACGGATCCATGAGCTGAACTAGCTGATACTCACCATTTAATGCACTTTTGACAAACTAAGCAGTTTGAAGAACATCTTTCATCCACATAACTGGGTCAGAAGGTTAGTCTGTTGATGATTCACTTGACACAGGTATTTAAGGTTATTTCTCACATGAAATGAATACATACTAACTGCTGGGTATTACAGACCAACATTCATAACAGTTTCTGAGTTTTGATGATTCCAGCATAAAAATTAAGCTACAAATAAGAACAAAGGATTCCCTTCCACAAGCCCTCTCCCAAAAAAGCCCCATTTCCAGAGAGTTACCACATAAAAGTACTTCCAGAATCATCTAAATCATTTGCACTGTCCCTTTCTTCTGCACACACCTGCACCTCCAGACTTACTCGCCCTTTATATTCTCTTGTCCAAATACCTAATCATAGAATCACAGATGGTTTGGGTTGGAAGGGACCTTAAAGATCATCCAGTTCCAACCCCTCTGCCAGCAGCAGGGACACCTTCCACTAGACCAGGTTGCTCAAAGCCTCATCCAACCTGGCCGAGAACACTTCCAGGGAGGAGCAGCCACAGCTTCTCTGGGCAACCTGGGACAGTTTCTCAGCACCCTCACACCAAAGAATTTCTTCCTCACATCTCATCCCCATCTCCCCTCTTGCTGTTTAAAGCCATCACCCCTTGTTCTGTCACTCCCTGCCCTTGGCCAAAGTCCCTCCCCAGCCTTCCTGGAGCCCCTTCAGGTACTAGAAAGTCACTAGAAGTTCTCCCTGGAGCCTTCTCTTCTCCAGGCTGAACAGCCCCAACTCTCTCAGCCTGTCCTCACAGCAGAGCTGCTCCAGCCCTGGCATCATCCTCGTGGCCTCCTCTGGACTGGCTCCAGTAGCTCCATGTCCTTGTGCTGTTGGTGGCCCCAGCACTGGAGGCAGCACTGCAGGGGTGGTCTCAGGAGAGCGGAGCAGAGGGGCAGAATCCCCTCCCTGGCCCTGCTGCCCACGCTGCTCTGGGTGCAGCCCAGGACACGGTTATTGGCTCTGTGTTGCCAGGGCACGGTGCCGGCTCTTGTTGAGCTTCTCGTCCTTCACCACTCCCAAGTCCTTCTCCTCAGAGCTGGTCTCACGCCACTCATCACCCAGCCTGTATTTGTGCTTAGGATTGCCCTGACCCAGATGCAGGACCTTGCATTTGGCCTCGTTGAGCTCCATGAGGTTAGCACATTCCCACCTCTCACGCCTGTCCAGGTCCCTCTGGATGAGGTCCTGTCCCTCCAGCGTGTCACCCACACCACACAGCTTGGTGTCATCAGCAAACCTGCTGAGGGTGCACTCCATCCCCCTGATAATGACAGTTGTTGCATGATTTGGAAAATACATATATCATGTTCTATGTATATAAATATACAGAGAGAGAAAGTATATCATTAAAAACATTGAAGTCACACAGCTTTGGGTCAAGTGTTAGTCCAATTCCAGTACACTTTTGGAATATCCGGATGGCATCCAAAGGAACCCCGAGGACACTGAATGTACAAGTGGCAAGTGAAGTCAGTCACGTGTGGGTGAATGAGGAAGCAGCTACAGGGGCTCCTTAGAGCAAATGCCATCTACAAATACATGATCAGATTTTTTACTGCTGCCTGCATTAGATAAATCATGAATATGTTTGGGGTTGTTTTTTTAAATAAACAGTGACCATGAAGATCAAATTGGCCACCACTCTGTTGAGCTAAAAAAGTAATTTAAGAATGGTGAATGTGGGAACGTGCACTGAAACCAATCGATTCTTTCACAAGGTAGGAACCATAAAGCTATAAAAAGCAGCAGGAAGACTAATTAATGACAACAGATGAAAATGGCAATCCAGATCAAATGTCAGATAAAAAAACATGCATATTTTTAGAGTAGATATAATAAATGGAAATACAAAGAAAAAGATGTCTTCAAAGTCAGTATAACTGAAGGACGTATTTAAACTCACATTTAATATAATTATAACTGAAAAAATATTATCAATTTTGATAAAAACCACACAAAGAGGTAGTACAGATTCGCTGATCCTTAAAAACAACTAACAGAGAGAGAAACACAGGCCCCAAAGTACAATACCAACATAAAAGTTATTTTTATGTACAGATTGTACATAGTTAGATTTATTTAATTACTTTCAGAGAATTGTACAGGAACTCCCTACTCATTTCCTTTATAAACATGGAAGGAAGGGTCTGAGTCTAATCTCAATAACTGAATATACTCCCCACCTGCAACACGACTTTGAACTATTTACTGTCTCAGCATGTCTTCTTCTGTCAAAACATTAATTTTTGTATTGACTCTCCCATGCTTCACTTCATCTCTGGGATAATGGCAGATCATTAACAGAAAGTCTAGTGAGGTAAAACGTAAAAAACATTTTACAACTTCATTGGTTTTTTTTCTTCATCTACATTAATCTATCCTGCTACACCAACCTCTATTGTTCTTATAGCTATTATATACTAGGAAAGATAGAACAGCTTTTATCAAAGCATCTCATTTTGGCCTTTTAGTTTCTGTACATGGCAACTGATATAAAATTATTTTCACTCTAGAGATTTGCCCTCTGACTGTTAAGTTAGGCCAGCGAGTATGGATAACACAGGGATTTACACAGGGATTTAGAGTCACGGTGCAAGCTATAAACCAAAATTTACAGCTGATTATAAACCACTTCTTGATGCTACATACAGTATCATTCCAGATTTACAATTCCGCAGATTAAATACAAACTACAGTTTGAGGATTTTTTAGGATTGGACTTTGTTATTGAGCCTGTATAAGAGTAGTAAATGACCTCTTAAATCTCTTCTCTGTTAAAGATGGACATCATCTGCTCTGTCTAACGAAGCACCAGAAACAAAAAGCCCTGACAGCTGAGAGGGTTTCTCCACATCCATGGAAGGATGGGCTTTACCTCCTTCCCTGCAACACAATGCTTCTGCAGACAGAGCTGAAACTACAGATCACACACAGGCAATAAAGCTGGTATCTTCCTTTAATCTTCCAAGACTAACGCTTCCCAGGTTTTCTATTCACATTGCGTAGACAGATTCTACTCTCACTCAATAAGCACTATCATTTTCTACACCTCAAAAACAAGTGTCTCAGTTTGGCATTTACTCACAAACAGCCCTAATTTGTTTTCACAACATCCACTGCCCTCCACATCCAGTACCATGCATTGCAAACAGTGGCTACACTAACACACAGGAACATTTTCCATCATTATCAAGATAACACCATAGTTATGGGAACACACCTTACCTCCCACCTCAACTTTAGAGAGAGCAGTGAACACCTGCTTCAGAATAACCAAATGCCTTTTTGCACTTAATATTCATTTCTCTGAAAGAACACCTTAACTAATTGATTTTAAAAATCATAATTGTTATTTCTTTATCAGCTCCAATTTTTCCACATACCAGATATCTTCCAATTTCATCCAGCTGTTACCATATTGGTATTTAAGTCCACTGTGTTTGGCTAAGATCTTTCAATCTGTTCCATGCTAATTGGATTTCATCAAGATATTAAAAGTCCTCTTTCTTACTAGCTTGCTCCAGTAGTTAACTATTCTCCCAAAAAGTTTCCCATTGGAGTTGGTTTGGCTTGATCTTCTAGCACTCATTATTGATTCCCCTGCTAGAACAGAATGCCTTTTAGTATCCTGTATTTTCATGGCCGCAGGATGCACACTAACAGAACTCAATAATTTTTGAGAAGCAAAACAGACTGCTCTTCAAGGAGCTTCAGCTGTCACACAGCAGCAAAAATTGCCAGGCAGTTGCTGCAGCTCAGAAGCAAATTTGTGAACCACTTTCTGCCATGGAAATGGCAGTTTCTTGAGTAGCTGCAGTAACTTGTAAAATAGCTAGTTGAAGCTGCCAGTTTTCATTTGATGCTACACAAGTCAGAGTCTCTCTATTCCCTCCCTCAAATCATTTTTGCAACTCCTGTTTGCATCCTCTCCAGGTTTTTTTTTTTTTTCCCCAAAATCCTTCTGAAAACTTGACAGCAGAATTGCACACCACAGTATTGCATTAAGCAGCCTCAGCAACACAACCCCACCGTTCCCTTACTCCTACTTTCCCTGTCATCCAAACCAAGAATTTTATTACTCCTTTTTACTGATTGTAGAAAACTAGTTCCCAAGATGCAGTCTCTGCTGCAATAACTATAGACCCTACTGAAACCCCCTAAATATTCAGCTTTGCTAATATTTTGGTTATGGTTGGATTATAACTAATATGCCTTCTTTAAAAATCCATATCACCAAGTTATCTAGACTACTCTAGGCAGTCACCTTTATTTTATTTCCATAAGTATCAGACAGTTTTTGTGACCATAATCTAATGCATCTTCATTACAGTCTTGCACTGAGGCTTACACTCTGGTTTGATAGCTAAAATTGCCAAAAAAAAGAAAGTTTAAGTGTTATGAAAAGACATAACCAACAGCCTGGAAGGTCTGATGTATTAAAATGCTTGCCCTCAGGTTTGATGAGCAAATCTAAAACTTCAGGAAAGCCTGCTTGAATACACACTACCCCATAATGAAATTGTTGCTACAGCATAAGGTTTTTAAGAGTTAAAAGTATTAAGTGCCTGTCAAGTTGCATTAATCAATACTAGAAATGCAGCAGTTCAAAGCCATTTCAGAGGCAACTGTCCCTGTCCTCAGCTGATAGCAGTGCATGAGCTGATGCAGCAAAACAGTTGATATTTTTGCTACATTGCTATCAAACAAGTACGTTTAAATACCAAAAGGCCTTTCAGAACTCACACAGGTTCTCCTGTTTGCTACAAGAACAGCAAAGGGTGATTAAATGTTCCATCTGCAGGTATGAAATACTACAGACAAAAAGAAAATAATATATATTTGTTGTGTCTGCTGAATCCTGAACTTCACTGTGCTGGGAAACAGCAGCAGCTAGAGAGGAGCCACTTTAATGAAGCCCCATGGGAGTACAAAGAGAGAGATAATTGCAGCTTCGTATGGCTGCACATCAACCTGACTAACTTCTGTTAGGAAATTCAAACACAATTTCACAAATTAATGCAAGATTTTTTTAGTTTGATTTTTTTTTTAATTTTGGGTTTGTTTAGTAATTTTTTTTTTTAGTTAATAACAAACAAAAAAACCCCACAGCTCTTATGGAAACGGCATTCAGAAAAAGAACAACGCGCTTAAGTTGTAAGAACAAAAGACAGACATTCCTCCTGGAGGAAAAAAGCTGAGCTGTTACTACGAAGCTTCTCCAGTGAAAATGCTACAGGAAAAATGAGCTGAAATTCTGTCCAGATCTGGAAAGACTAATTTTATTTGTGACACAAGGAGATCACAAATCAGTGTTCTGCTGCTAGACTCGCAGCTAGATGACTGACACTTTCTGCTCACACTAGCTTCCAAGCAAAATAAGAGTTTTGAGGAAAGGATAGCTTTGGAAAAACAGCATGTATCCTGCATTTTCCCTTCGGTAGCAAAAGTCCTCAGTACCAAGGAAAACATAAAACCAGCAGAGGAGTTTAAAGTCAATGGTAATATCTAATTATTTTAATGCTTGCCTCTGTGCATCTCACTTAGCAAGGCATATAAAGTACTGATTTTCGGGATGAAAAAGTAAAACGAAGAGATAATCTAGTGTAACTAATATTTATTACTCCAAGATTCCCCTTCATTGAAACAGGAACAAACAGCAGTAAAATAAAATAGCACAATGCCCTGTTTTACAAAGTTAAGACCTATTTATTCATGAAGATTCAAAACTAGAATTCAATGAAGATTTTAGGATTTAAGCTAGAACCAGCACTGTTCTGAACTACTTTAATGAACACAGGCATTGAAAACAGATGATTAAGAGAGCAATTTGTAGTTCTACAGTTTAGATTAGTAAAATATCTTTTCCAGATCTAATGCTATCTGTGAATATTCTGTCAACACATCCCCTCCCTTTCTGTTGCTGTCCTGCCAAAATTTGTGTTCAGAGATAAGGAAAGAAACTTACTATGGCAAAACCAAGTTTCTTATTTTGCCAGCTCAAGAGGAAAAAATAAAAGAAAATAAAATGCTACCAACATGGAGCAATGGATCGACATGGTGCAAGTGACAGTGGTACAAATGAAAACTGGGACACACCAAGTCTCACGATGCCTGAGCATACTGGACTATTTTTATGTATTCCAGTAGGAACAAGGCTCTATAACCATAGTGAGTGCTAAGCACAGTGTAAATATGTTTTCTATATTAAATGCAAAATGAGAAGGAAAATTCTCTTTAGAAAATCCATGAGTATAAGTTTTAACATTCTTCTTTTTTGGAGAGAAAATGTTCAGTAAGGTTTCCCTAAAAAGCTCAGCAGAGGCATCTCACTGATACCTATCATAGGCCAACTAGGGGGTAGAAAACAAAAACAAAACAAAAAACCAACCAAAACACAACAAGTGACAAGGGAGCATTGAGCAGAGGAGCAGCAGAAGATGGGTAATCAGCAGGAGATGGAAGAGGAGAGGTGTGTTGGGAAAGAATAACTGCAGAGGAGCTTTAACCCATCCTTTTTAATCAGTTCATTAAATCAAAGGCCCACTTTAAGCTATGTATTGTATCTATTTTCATAAAATGCACAGATTATGCATAAAGGAAAAAAAAAAAAGGACAAACCACAAGCTTCTTTATTGGCTTATTTCCACATTATATGCCATCTTATAAAAAGTTATTGGAATACATTCATTCAAAACTATGTCACAGCTTGATCCTGTATGTCAGTTTTAAGAGTTTAATGCAACCCCCTCAGACCCAATTAGTAATGCTTTAAAGTCCTGGCAAGGCTGGGAGTTAGTTCTTAACAACTTTGCAGCAATTCACCAGAAACAGCACAGAGAGCAAGTCTGCACTCTGTTTACACATGCAACCAACCAAACTGCAAAATCAATGAGAAAACAACCCGCCCCAGAAAGGTATCAATCTTAGTTTCTGCCAAAAACACCTTAATATAACCACAATCCCTATTTTAAAGACAAGGTGTTTCCCCCAGAGTGTGAAGCAAAACATATGCTCAGTGTTACAAGCTATTAACATAAAACTACTACAGAAAGGCACAATCATAAATCAGATTACTACGGCACTGACGATGCCGAGACATTTAGTGCATTTTTGGCCTTTCTGCTCTGCGTGCAGTAGCTTGCTGTTAACAACGTCAGGTTAACGAATTCCATCAAAGGTGAATCTTATTCCACTCCCAAGTCTTCCCCTAATCTGCAGGAAAGGGCATTCAAACATCATGCTGGCTATAGTTGGCAGGCACTGAATAAACAGATTTAAATGTAGATTAGATCCCCATTGATAAGACCCCCTGTGAGAAGGGACCTTATCAATGTCTATAAATATCTGAAAGGTGGGGGCCAAATGGATGGGGCCGGGCTCTTTTCAGTGGTGCCCAGTGACAGGACAAGGGGCAATGGGCACAAACTGAACACCAGAAGTTCTGCTTAAACATGAGGAAAAACTTCTTTCCTGTGAGGGTGGCAGAGCCCTGGGACAGGCTGCCCAGAGAGGGTGTGGAGTCTCCATCTGTGGAGATGTTCAAACCCACCTGGACACTTTCCTGTGCAACCTGGTGTAGGGAACCTGCTTTGGCAGGGGGGTTGGACTGGATGATCTCCTGAGGTCCCTTCCAACCCCCACCAGTCTGTGATTCTGTATCTGAGAAGCTTCATGAAAAAGGATTGCAACTGTAAATTGCATGTCCCTTCAACACTTCCTTTAACACTACTCATCCATTTTAGTACCAGAGGAGTGTGGTATCTAGACCAACACATAAACAAAAAACCCAGCAAAACCAAAAATAAAGAAAGTGCATAAGCAGCAAATTATCATGTCAGATTAATGTGAAGACTTTGGCCAGTCATTGAAATGAGACCAAGTCCTTAATATTTGAATGAGGAGGCTTTCCATTTTAAGGAAAATCTACTTTTTATCTTCATTGTCCTTCAAATACACATTGATACACAACAGGAAGAGTGATACAAGTGATACAGAACAGACATTATGTACCTGTCATCATTTCTCTTTCCTTCCTGTTAATCAAGACTGAGAAACATGAGATTGAGACAATTTTGGAACACTAAACAGGTTGAATAGACAGTATTGAGGCACCTGTGACTTAGGAACTTTTACTAGTACTAAGAACTCAATTCACAAGTTGGCAAGTGAAAGCCAAGGAAGTGCTGCCTTTAAGACAGCATTTGGGGCTAAAAGTCAGCCCTACATACAAGCAGAGCTATGCACAATTAACAAATGATTCTAGGTATGACATTTCCTTGAAGAAGATTTCCTTGACTTCAAAACAAAGTGTATCTAAATCTTGGCAGCAGTACAGAAAAGAATGACTCTGCAGACACTCCTTGAATGTTTGGCAGAAAAATTACTGAAGGACAACAGATTACATGAGGCTCCTAAAAATGTCAAACATCCACTGTGCCCAAACTTGCAAGAGTTCCTTCTAGAGTCATCTTCAGCTGGGGTTAAATCAGTAATTAAGATACCTAAATTGGTATGACCTACCACACACATCAGCTGTCTAAGCTGCTACTGAGTCAATAGAGCCTGGACCAAATGATTTTGCTGTGGAACAGGCACGTGCTGCTCAGCTGAGCCACCTTCTAGACTGCCCCTGACATAGAGGCTACATCTGCACAGACAAGGCTTCAGCATTTTCACACATGCAGACAGGGTGTCAACACAGGCATCAGTCTCTGACTCAAACCCAGCCTTAGCACCCCAACACTCCTTTCCATGACCTCCACAAATAAGAGCTGCTGAACCAGCAAGGCTGCCAAAGCCATGGGCCACCTCCACTGGATCTCCCTTTGAGCACTGTGGTGGTGTTTTATTTTTATCTAGTGCAAAGTGGCTTATTCAGAGCAATTCCAGGCAGGACTGTTACACTTACAGCTGGGAGTAAGACTATTTGGGTATATCAGAGATCATCTAATTCACATTAATGCTCTGCCATCAACACTGCAGCTAAGCATTATGTGGCAAACACTAGAACACAGAGGATTACTGATTCATGAGAGCTGGAACATTTGCTTGTTGAGGCAGAACAATGGTCTCTCAGTATTTGCACAGCCTGCAATCCTACCTGAGGCAGAGGTACTGTTTGTTACATTCTAAAAATCTTCTTTTCAGAGATTTGTTTGAAGCCTTTGACCTAGGAGGGTGTCTCTACACTCCTGTTTTAAAGTGGTTTCCTGCTTTTAAAGCTAAATGTGGTTATCTTCACTGCCACCAAGTAAAACAAATTACTGCCTCAGTCTGGAAAGCCCTCAGTACATTCATACTGCTGTGCTACGCGATGGTGTTCCCTCTTGTCATTGGCATTTGGTATGCATGTATTATTTTTTATTTCTCATTATGGTTAAAGTTTAACCATAGTATTTTCCACAGAGAATTCCTATAGCTTTTACTCACACAGTCACAGAGAAAAATCAGAGCCCTAACTTTTAATCTTTGCAAGTACATCTTCATCTGAAAGAAAAGAGATTGCAGGAAGAGAAATCCCTCCTTGAGGTGATGGAAGCAAGCGATGCAACACCACTGCTTCACCACCACACAAACACCGATTTTCCAAAGCATTACACTGTTCCCCACATCAAGAATTTACAAAATGAGGAAAACCAGAACTCAAGCAGTAGCAGACAGGACAGCAGGAAGTATGAAGATACTGGTATAGAGGGAGATAAATCCTAAAGCACTAAGGATTGAAAATAAATTTGGATGTTACAGAGGTTGGCAGGGGAGACGCAGGCTGATCTGTCAGGCTTTGGGGATGTTCCTCACACTCACTCCCCAGAAAAAAACCCTTCTGAACTTAAAGGTCTGGAATTCAACCCCACAGCAAGCAGGAAGAAAAGCATTCTGCCAAAGGGATTTCTTGAGGGATTGTAAAGAAATATCCAATATTGGAACATGTCCAACACAGAATATGTCCAACATCCGATACTGGAACAAAGTATAGAACACATACTCCTGTTTAAACTTACTGAATGAACTCTGTACATAAATTTTGCTGTAACAAGTTTTATATCCACTGATCTAAAGCTACAAATTCTTTCTCTCAAAAAATTACAGTATTATTTAAATAACAATTGGAATGGTTTCTTTTTTCCCAATCTTTAAAATGCTTCCTTGGCAAAAGCCATAAAACCAGTTCAGAAAAATATCTGTAAAACATACACCACATCATCTAAATCAGTCCACTAAATAGGTGTTTGACAAAAAGACTTCTGGAAAACATTTGTATTAGAGTGATGGAAAGGGATACCTTAACTCAATAGCCTGGTCTTTTCACAATCTACATGAGACCTTGGGTAAATACTCACATCCAAAGGAACTTAACAGATAGGCAACTTCTTTCCTTTATGAAATCCTTTTCTCTTATTTCCAGAAAAAAAAAAAAAAAGAAAAAAGTTGCTCAGGAAAAGTCCTGTTTTTATACACATCACACAATGACACAGTGAGACGCTCAACTCCAGCAGTATCTGCTACCATCGTAAAGAGATCAGAGAATCATCGAATGGTCTGGGTTGGAAGGGACCTTAAAGCTCATCCAGTTCCAGCCCCCCTGCCAGCAGCAGGGACACCTTCCACTAGACCAGGTTGCTCAAAGCCTCATCCAACCTGGCCGAGAACACTTCCAGGGAGGAGCAGCCACAGCTTCTCTGGCCAACCTGGGCCAGGGTCTCACCACCCTCACACCAAACAATTTCTTCCTCACATCTCATCTCCATCTCCCCTCTGCCACTTTCAAGCCATCACCCCTTGTTCTCTCACTCCCTGCCCTTGGCCAAAGTCCCTCCCCAGCCTTCCTGGAGCCCCTTCAGGTACTGGGAGGCCACTAGAAGGTCACCCCAGAGCCTTCTCTTCTCCAGACTGAACAGCCCCAACTCTCTCAGCCTGTCCTCACAGCAGAGCTGCTCCAGCCCTGGCATCACCCTCGTGGCCTCCTCTGGACTGGCTCCAGTAGCTCCATGTCCTTGTGCTGTTGGTGGCCCCAGCACTGGAGGCAGCACTGCAGGGGGGGTCTCAGGAGAGTGGAGCAGAGGGGCAGAATCCCCTCCCTGGCCCTGCTGCCCACGCTGCTCTGGGTGCAGCCCAGGACACGGTTATTGGCCTCTGGGCTGTGTGCGCACGTTGCTGGCTCATGTTGAGCTTCTCATCCTCCACCACTCCCAGGTCCTTCTCTTCAGGGCTACTCGCAATCCAAGACACTAAGATACAACATTAAATAACCAAGATACTTTTAACCAGGGAAACTGGAGTTGGACCTTCATAGGAACAGTCAAGATTGTAACAGAGTGATATTTTAGGATATTTAACATGGGTTGTCTCTTGCACAAAACTGCAAACACTCTGTTTAGATTTACAGTTTATTTATTACACTGAAGCAGCAGTAGAGTCCATTTTTGTGTCAAAACACCAGACAGCAAGATTTCAGAAAGCTTTGAGGCGGAGGGATGGAGTTAGGAAGAATACTTTGAGCTATTAGAAGTTTCACAATCCAGCTTTCCAAGGCCAACTTTCATTTGGAAGAAAATAAGAGCAGCTGCCCAAGCTGAAGCGATGTTGTCAGCTTTGTTCCTGCCTGCCTCCCACCTGGACCACCATGACACTGCCCTACTGCTGACCTTCAGCAACGGAAGATTCTTTGGTGGGCTGAAGTAGAGAGAAAATGGTGTGGAAAACCAAATGCTAGCATAAGAAAATAGGATGAGGAAAAATTTCTGCATGTCTTACACAGTAGTCTATTGTCTGAAGTTTATTATTAGTAAATGTCATTATATGAAGGCTAGCAGTCAAAAAGTAATCCACAAAGCCTCCCCTCAAAGTTCCTTTCAGTCCTCCTTCCAGTTTTTGAGAGTTTGAAGTCACTGTCCTATTCCATATCCTCCAAACCTGCTTTGTAGAAAGTTTAAAACTAGTAAGGTTTGGATTTATAAAGTACAGTGCAACCAAATATGCAAACTAGATAAATCATCACATTATTGTTGAAGATTTTTTTGACCATTCATGCATTTTTCCTGCATTCACACAGTAAAGAAAGTTTTGCTTTAACACCACTCACCAAGCACTCTAAAACACAAAACACACATCTCTCCACCATCTCTCAACCACATGATCTCCTTAAGTACCTCTTCTGGAATTCTGGACTGAGAAGAAGACTGCACACTAAATAGATGCACAGTCAAAATACTGTGAAGGAAAGAGCTTCAAAGAGAGAGGCTGGCTGGTTATCTGTGTGATCAGCTTACATCCAGCCATGCGGCGAGGGACTCCAAGCAGAACTATCCAAAGACCCGGCTGTGGGAACAGATATTTCAGCCATTGTATTGTGTGAGATGTAACCAAGGCCAATCTCAGGAGCTGAACCACTCTTCAGGAATGGTTCAGTCATCTCAAGGCAAGAGAGACCACAATGGGTCTTAACAAAGCTAGAAGATCACCAAACCTTTGGCCATTTGCGGCAGAGATGAGGAGTTGCTGCTCCTATGAATGTTGTCAACATGAGGAGACAGCACAACTCATTCAAGAATATAAAAACAGTGAAGAAAAAAGTGGAATAATCTCATTCAGCTAAAATTAAGCCGCAGCAACAGCAGCTGCCTAAGAGCAGCACTGTCTGGGGAAGGGAACAGAAGCTCTAATCCCCAGGGGCCATAACTCCTACCCAAATAACAGCTTCTACAGAGAATTTCCCAGAGCTGGAAAACAAGCTATTTGCTACAGGTTCAGAAACAACCTGATCATCGGAGATGTAAACACGCTCGCTCTAGTCCCACAAAGTTCTGAGTCCTGGAAGCAGTCTGACCCTACAAAAGAAAGTATCTCTTCCGTTACACTTAGCTGAGATTTGGGATTAGCTATCAAAAAAACAGAATTTTGCCTTACTGCAGAGCAAGCATAAAATGTGAATCATATCATCAGGAAGGTTCGAGGTTCTTTTCAGATTCCCCTGCTTGAGAACAACATCCCTCACTGAAGCTGAGCAGGTACTGGTTCAGACACAAGAGCTATCCAAGCTGCAAACTTGGGGTGCTTTGTCATCTAAGCCCCTAAACAGTTGAGAAGCCTGGGAAGAGAAGCAGAATCGTGCAGTTAGTTAACTACACAACAGGCTCTGGAACTAAAGTTTCTTTGCTCACATAGAAGCCATGAAAAAAAAAAACAACTAAATAAATATCAAACTTATGTTTGCTTCCCCTTTCCTTACCCTAGGTTAGGGCAATGGAGACAGAACAGTACGTCTTAGTATCTTAAACCTAGAGAACAGGAATGGTTCCCAGGGAAACCTCTGGAACCACAAAAGTGGTAGTTGTCAGCGTCCAAGGCTGAGTGTGCAACACTTCTGGATGATCCCAGTCCAAGACAGATCACTGTTAAGACACCTGTCTCCTTCTCATGAGCCACCAGTCAAATGCCAGGCCAGTAGTCACCAAAGTGCAAATTCCAGGGGGAACACAAATCTAGCTCCAGTGCATCTAATCCACATTATTACAGCTTGGCAGGGACTGATACCCCTCCTTGCTTGCTGATATCAAAAAGCAGAGGGAGAAAGCACCCATCATTCCTTGACTGTTGTGGACTCAGCACAGGAGACATCTCTCTGAGCTCACACTGACAGTGAGTTGGAGGAAAACAGAATCCTGTACAACCTGTGTCCCTGCTGCTGGCAGGGGGGTTGGAGCTGGATGATCTTTAAGGTCCCTTCCAACCCAAACCAGTCTGTGATTCTATCCTATGATTCTAACCAAGTGAGCTGGAAGTGCTGGGCCTTTAATGAGCTTCCTCAAGTCAAAGCGATAGGCATCTGCTGCTACTGAAATTAGAAGGCCAAAGTATATATTAGCACATGCATTATCTCACCAGGCATCTGCAGAGTCCAGAACTTCCTGAAGTACTGGCAGAATCACTATGGACAAGAGACATACACAGAACTCAAAGACAAGTCTGTACACAACACACACAGTCTTTGTGTGGAGGTCATACAAGTATAAGCTCTGATAGAGACCCAATGGCTAGACAAGCTTGTTTTCATGGAAGGACAGCTTATGAGATGATCAAAAAAAGATAATTATCTCATAGAAGCAAACCCATAGTGCTAAAGAATTCTGAATTGCTCTTATGACTGCCAAACACAGATAGCAATTTCTGCATGCAGCGCTAAAGAGCCTGGAGCGTTCAGTGAATGAAGTGTCCCCAGAAGTACTTTTCCGGGGATATATCTATTCAAAAAATATTATCTTGATAAAGTTCTCCTTGTTTTCTCCTAAAATCTTTGCAAAGTCTTTGGTCTTGAGTAAGAACAAAATAGCATGATCCCAAAACAAAGTAGTCATGCCTCTAAAAGAAAGTATAAACACATCTCGGATAAGAGAGCTACAAACAGTGAAAAGAGGAATCCTGTAGTCTCACAAGTCGGTCACCTCTCTACTACAGCACCTCATGAACAGATAAAATTACTCATTTTACAGACGTAGTCATAAAACACTCCCCAAAAGAGAAATATTTAGATTTTGTTCTTTCCATCAACAAAATCTCAAAGCTCTCTGGAAAATAAGTATTTTCTAATTTGTAAAACAGGAATAGCAGCTGTTGGTTTCTTTGGAAAGTTACTGCTGTCCCAGGAAGCTTGAACTGCTTTCTGGGCTTTCAAAATAATTGCCCCTCTCAACAAAGGCTTAGAGCACACAAGTCTCATCTATTCTTTGATGCAGTTCCAACTCCTCTGCTCCAGGAAAGCCATTCCATACTGTTCTGACTGCATATATGCTACCTGGTTTTTCCAAAACACAACATTCCATCCATTTAAGATAATTTTGTTTGGACATCACAGTTTAAGACAATACAAAAAGCAGATATATCATTAGTTGTATGTTCCTCTTGTCACCACACTTTCTTTTGAGCATAGAACAACCTATATAAAATTAACAACAAATACTTTAAGAATCTTCAGTTTCATTGAAAGAGGGTGACACCAGAATAAGACACACACTGCTTCATGCCTCTTCATAGTGCCAGAAATCTGTCTTCAGTTCTGTGGTGCTAGTCTCGGTCAAGGACAGACTTTCCATGTCATATGTGGTATAAAACTATATTCTATACAGCCTAGAATCCAACTAGGGGCTCTACAGTTCAAAGCTAACATGGAAGTCACATTCAGGCCTGTGAGAATACCCCCCATGGCAGAGGTGACGAAGCACATTTCCAAAGCAGTAGCTCAGAATTCCTGTATGAGAGATGCTCACAGTCCCAGACTCTTCTAACAGTTGTACACAAGCCCCTGTAGCCATCAGGCTGTTCCCAACTGTGCTGCAGCACAGCCCACCCAAACACCTGGAACAGAACAGCCAACTGGCATCACTTCTTAATATTCTAGGGAGGGTCTCACTTAGAAATTCCAGCTTGCAATGATGTGTTATCCCCGCCAGCAAGTTCAAAAGGCAGCACCCACCACACAGGGAGGAACATCAGGCTCAGTCCATGCAGTTTCAATTGCTCTGAAACCGGTTTTTTGTAGCACTGCCTGCGGTATAAATCCTACTTGCAGCTTTTCCAGTGGCACAGACAATTGAGGACATTCCCTGATGAGCAGCAAAGGTTTGCAGCGCTCAACCTTACATTACAGCATTTGAAACTCAGCTGAGATACAGTCTCTACTCTACACACCTCTGTTTCCACAAGACTAAGCTCCTCCAGGTTATTTCTGACGGAGTAAAGTAGTTGTAAACTGACAGATATTGTACAGTGGTGGGTCACACAGCCTGGCTCCCTGCGGGAAGCGAAGAGGGGAAACACGATGCTCCCGAGTTTAACACGAGCCCTGGTGATCACTGCACCTTCCTCTGCTTGCAAAGGGCACCCAAATTTAAGTAGAATCTGCTCTAAATACTGATTCATACCAGATTTAGTTTAAACTAAGAGTTCACAAGGAAAGCATTTTTTGATCTTTTGTCTACACTCTGAAGGGAGAGCATGAAAATAAAGAAACAATGTTAAGTCATAAAAAATAATTGTTGTAGTCCTCAGCAATTTTTAATCCCCCTTCCTTCACTAAACATCTGGTTTTTGTTAGAAAACACTCTAAAGTGATTTTCCAAAACCTTTGACTTGCGCTCAGCTCAATAGGTCCCAAAAGCTCAGTAAGGAGAGCTTCAAAGTAACAGTTGTCATTTATTAAACCCTACTAATGACACTGGTCTAACCATTTTCTTCTGCCTAACTATTCCCTGCTATTTGCAAGGGGATAGGGACTTAGCATGTTAAGATGATGCTCATTTAACAGAAGAAAAGAACACTCTACACAAAAAAAAAACCCTCTTACTCAAGTAGACTCAGACTGATGAGCCAAGAAAAGCTGCCTCTGCACAACTCGGGACTCTCAAGATACCTATGTGATTAAGTTACTTCAGAACAAATTAGTGCTCCATGAACTTATTACACCACAAATAAGCCTAACAGGAAAGAGAGAAGCCACTGACAGACACAGCACTCTCCTGACAGCAGCTCAGCTCTCATGCAGAACACACACCAAAAAGCTGTCAGTGCCTAAAGGATTTCTGGTCTTTTTACTCAAAAATTCACCAAATATGTCAAAGCAGATGCAACATCTACAGCAGATAACTACACACAAGAATCCTACGTGTTGATTTTCTCTCTTGTCACTCAAAGCACCAATTGCAGCTTCTCCCTGACCTAATAATTACTCGTATGGCTGCATTTTGTTCTTCTCCAGTAGCAGCATGAAACTTGATTTGAGCTGCAGGAACCCAGGCAGTGACTATACAAGCTGCTGTTGTGACAGCACAAAGCAGAAGCCAACTCTGCAGGTAACTGGACTTGAAGTCAGAAGGATCTTCCCCAGTCAGTAATTTCATATAGGGAAAAAAATAGGTTGTCTTCATCTATCACAGGTTACCAAAGGAAAACTTGGATCCCAAGAAAGACAGACAATAAAAACCAAGATGTACCACCATAAAAAGTTATTAAAGGTTGTTTGTACTTTGCAGCAGTTCATAAAACATTTGCAATCTCCTATAGAGTCGGTATGAAGAGTGCAAGTGCTTAGGTATCAAAGCACAATGTTCACTTCTTAGAGAGGAGCACTTCTAGTGCTCACTGGTTTTATATTCTCTTGCCCACTGACTCAATACTTCAGAAGATCTCAAACACCACACAATAGAATTCATTCACACTTCCAGAGTAACCCCACAGAATCCTGAAGGACTAATACTAATAATTCATACTTCCCACTGCCATACTTCAACTAACTCAAACACATGTGAAGCCCTTTCTTCATTTTCTAACCTTCATATTCCATGGAAGTAATTCCAAAGCATGAGAAGCCAAGAAAAAAATCCAAATGCATTGTAGCTAGAGTCGTGGGGATGACGTGACTCGAGTGTTCAGTACCACCAGTAACCTCACTGTTAATGCCAGTTGCCAGCATCCCCCTCACATGGAACTGGAGAAGTTCTCTCTCTCATGGTTCCACAAAACAACCTTCAACAAGGAGTTAGTGATGACTATGAAGAGGAGGAAACAGGAATGAAGATCCATCTGTGTTTGCCCAGGGGGAAGCATTAACCTAACAGCCCACTGAACCAGCAGATTGGATGTGAACAAGAAGATGAACATCTTTGCTTGGCAGAAATTTGGATCATAACAGTTTTATTTAGACAGGGCATATTATTCACCTACTTAAGATCTGCAGGAAAGATACTGTCCTCAAATACTACTCCACAGAGATACTGGGTTTGTTTTCAGTTACAAACACCTCTTTCCCTGTCAGACACGTATATCTCAGATCAAAAAAAAACCCCAAACTTACAAAATCTCCCATATCCCCCTCCAAAAAGCTAGTACACTCCAGCTTAGCATCCCATCATTCTCAAGAGATTACTCTGAAAACTTACATCTCCCTCTCACTTGAAGTCCAGCACTCACTGGAAAATTTCTGCACAAGTCAACCTGGCAATCACCTCAGACACCAGCAGACCTAGAGTTGAGTTCCACAGCATTAACTACTGTGTATGAAAGCAACAGTTAATAAACATTACAACTAACTTTTGATGTTGTTAAATAGCTCTAATAGCTTGAAAATAAAACCCATCAATTCTAGCTATGATGGGCTAGTAGCAAACTTACACCTAAGAGTCTGGTAGTCAGAGGAAGTTTTCACACATCATATGATCAGACTGATGACAGTCTTCCTCTTCATCAGGAGAACCAAGTCAATGCAAGGAATGGCCTCTCATGTGACTTGGTGATCTTGAAACAAACTCTCTTGCAAAGGAGATTATTAAAATCTTGAGTAAGCTTCATACACAGTTAACGAACAGTCTCACACTTTCCCACCCCGCTCCACCCCCGACACGCACACACAAGACACACACAGCACGAACAAGAGACAGTGCAAGAGGTTTCAGCTTCCTTTCTTACAGTAACACCAGTTTTGATAAAAGTCTGTCTCAAATGGCCCGAGTTTTGTAAAATAGGGTACACTAGAAAATTCCTTGAATACTGCTTAAGCATAGTCAGTAAAACAGGTTTTAAAGTCAAGTGCATAGTGTTGAACAGATGCATGCATAATTCATCAATACTCTAAAAAAAACTTGAGATCTACTATTCCATGTAGTGCTTTCCCCCCAAAATATATCCATATACCCTCAGAAGGCCAAGCAACTCTAAATTTTCTTCAGCACCTCCAGAAGGCAGTGGCAGAAAACAAGCACTCCAGTGGAAAAAACAAAAGGCACTGATTCATATGCAATTAGCTCAGCTAAATTTACTACTGAAGCCATTGCTACTCCAGCTGTCCTTGACACCTGCACAGCAGGGACAATGGAACATGACAAGCATCCTCTTACCATCTATTGCAGTTTTCAGGCTGACAGGCTTACTTAAAATTGGTGACAGTTACAGTTCTTCAGCTGCTGCATTAATGGAATTAGCAACTTACACAAGCATCCAGGCCACAGCAGTGACAAAACAAATGGGGACAGTCAGTGCTTTACCCACCTCTGCTAAATCCACCTCCCTAAAAGCATCAGTACTCTGGGAATAACATGTTTCTTTCTATTCAAAAATTCAGTTTACACAGTGACAAACATGCAAAGCAAAACAGAACTGGTGTCTGAAGAGTTAGAAGGAAGGATGTAAAGGGAGGAAACTTGCTAATATCCTGTGCAGCACAAGTTCCCACTGTTTTATCTTCCTTAAACAAGAGTTATACTGAAAGACTGAGAGCAGAGCAAAATTTTTGAGGTCAAGTTGCACATGATTTTCTAAGAACAAAGCAGCCCACTCTTTTCTCTATTAGCCTATGTTTCTGGAATCATTTACAAGAGTTGTATGCAGAAGCCATCCCCAGTAAAACACATTCTGGCTCTGGTGTTTAAGATGTTAGGAAAGTCTACAAAAGCATCTTAAGATGTAAACGTTCTTTCTGTGCATCTGAAAGCGCACTAACTGCAATCCACTGCATCACTGCTCTGGCACACATCCACAGCCTTACCCCAGACACGAGTATAAATACACAAAAGCTCTTTTATAAGGGTTCAGAGAAAGTGCAAAAGAATACATTCAGCTTGACAGATCTACCTGCATTCAGATCCTCAAAGGAGGGGCTTTAATGTCTCAGACCCCATGCTGTCTTCATAAGGGCACTAATTTGTACAGCACACATATTTTATCTGCACTACAACAACAATGCAGATGAACATTAACCAGATACCTTGTGGTGTCTGCCAGGTGTTTAAATATTTTGCAACTCAAATGCTGAAATACTATCTGCAGTCCAAATGCTTAAGATTATCCAGTGAAAACGTGTATATTTCCACCAGCTATGGAAATCAATTTTTTTTTTTTTCATTTGTTACACTTTAAGTAACCAGAGTTAGCAACATACAAACATATACTACAGGCATTCTATTTTGAAGGTTGATTTCATCAGGATGATTTAACTCAAACGCTTTCATTTTGAGAATAGCAACACTGAAAAACACTTACAGAAACATTTAATGCAAACCACTACATATTTATCTGCACTAGGCAGACCCTATACAATCTATAAAAATAAAAGAAGTTCTGATATTGTATATTTTGGTAAATTTAGGTGTACACTGTGTACGATTTGTATTATAAAAGAAAACATAACCCTGTATTAAACAATATTCTTCTTTTGATCCAAGTTAGACAACACACTTATAGAATCATGGAATGGTTTGGGTGGGAAGGGACCTTTCCAGGCCATCTAGTCCAACCCCCTGCAGTGAGCAAGGACATCTTCAACCAGATCAGGTTGCTCAGAGCCCCATCCAACCTGACCTTGAATGTTTCCAGGGATGGGGCTTCTACCACCTCTCTGGGTAACCTTGGCCAGGGTTTTACTACCCTCAGTGAAAAAAATTTCTTCTTTCTATCTAGTCTGAATCTCCCCTCTTTTAGTTTAAAACCATTTCCCCTTGTCCTATCACTACAGGTCCTGATAAAAAAGTCTGTCCCCAGCTTTCTTATAGACCCCTTCAAATATTGAAAGGCCACTAGAAGGTCTCCCTGGAGCCTTCTCTTCTCCAGGCTGAACAGCCCCAACTCTCTTAGCCTGATCTCACAGCAGAGCTGCTCCAGCCCTCGCATCATCCTCGTGGCCTCCCCTGGACTGGCTCCACTAGGTCCCTGTCTTTCCTGTGCTGAGAACTCCAGAGCTGGAGGCAGAATGGTCTGTGTTCTCTCCCTTCCTCAATAAATATTTTGGTAGAAGTGATGTACACCTCTTACAAACCATCCCCTTTTCATGAGTGTCACCCAGAATTCCTCCTCCATTTTGGCCAGAATTCTAGTCACTTTTTGCTTCTAGGAAAAAGGGTTTGAGAAAAAAGATGGGACTTTTTGCAACTTGAAATAAGTTCCACCACCAGAACTTTAACTCTAACAGTTCTATACACTAATATATTACTAAGTTAATTTACTGATTTTCCTCCTTAAATTACTGTGCTAATATATTTACCTTATTGCTTTTCCTCCTTCACCTACATCAGACTTCAAGTGATACACGTATCATTATTAACAACAAAAATAAAAGGCTCAGAGGGATCACTAAGTTTTTTATACCATATCAGTTACCTTCCTGAAGAGGAAAGAGACACACTAACCTTACACACCAGCGAGAAAGACATTAAAATACTTCTTGTATTTGCATCACATGACTACTTTATGGCTCAGCATTGACAAAGTCAGCTGCCTGAACAGGGGCAGAAAGGTCAGATTATCTCATACCTGAGGTTAAAGACTATTTTAAACACATAAATGGATTAAAGTTAAAGATACATAGGTCTGGAAAGAAAATCCACTGCATATTTTGCACTAAAACAAATATATCTGACTACCACAAAATGAACTGGCAGCAAGGTAAATCAATAGTAATACAAGAGTTCTTCTCCACCCAGGATCATCAGAAAACCAGGGTTTGCCCCACTGTCACATACCTTCGATGCCTGGGGAGTGGAAATCACGTGAACAGTGCTGGGCTTAACTCCATTTGCCTTAGGTCGCTTATAAAGGGCAAATCTGCTTTTCCTGCGTCCTCTGTCACCATTGGGGAGGGATCCATTATACCTAGAAATAAGCAAAAAAAAGTTTGGCATAAAAGACCTCCAATTTGGAACACAGAAAAGGAGAGCAGCAATTTGGTCACAATATCCTGATGTCATCAAACACATGGTCAAACCCAAAGAAAGTAACACAGCCATGGTAAGTTTTGTTTCCTGAATTATGAGCATTCAAATATTCTTTTCCTACCAATGACTGAAATTTTATTCAGCATTAATATGGTCATCAAATGAATACTGAGTTGTTCAGCCACAGAAATACTTCTTCACCTTTAAAATTAAAGGTATTGGGCAAAATAAATCTCAAGCCTTCTCTGTAATTTCAGCACAGGAGGAGTTCTAAAAACTGTCTTTACCCTACCATCCCCCTCCCCACATCTCATGCAAGAATGGACAGGACAAGGGGAAGAACAGGGGCGATCTGGAAAAACAAAGTAATTTAGGGGCAAGTCAAACTGAGTGAAAGGGAATTTTACTCACATAGGGTTTGGTTTTGGTTTTTTTTTTTTTCAGTTGTTTTCTTTCCTTTTTACTCTAATCCTAAAGGCTTCATTTATTATTAAGGAAAGAGGATGCAAGTGTTTTTAATTTATGTGAATGTATCTGAAGACTTGCTAATGACTTCCCTTCTCAGGTGTAACACAGTAGCCTTCAACAGCTCTTTCATCTCTCTCTGAGGACAGAGACCCAATGGATTAATTATTCAGAGAAGTCTTAAGCCTCAAGGGGACAGAGCTTCTTCCCCAGGGATGGAATCAACTGGAAATTTCTTTGCAATGCTCAAGCACTGAATTCACCACCACCCCACACCAAAGATATAGGGCAAGTAGATGCTTCTCATCACAGCACTGTCACCTGTAACATTATTGATAACTCTCAGCTGGTCTGTAAAGATCTCTCAGGGTTTTACTGCATAGAAGCCTCTTCTATTCCTGATCCTCAGAGATTTCAGACTTTTGCCTGAAGAACTACAGATGTTATTCCACTTATAAATCTCGGTTGTCTTACTGGTGAGGTCTATTCTATACCAATCCCACATATCCCTCACCTACAGCCTTTATGATTAAAAGCTAACACTGCAGTCAGAAAAAGAATCTGAAAAGAAGAAGAAGAAAGAGGAAGATTTAAGTGATTTGACTATCTGCAAAGCACAAGAGGTCAAAAAAAAAATAGAAGCTGGGAGAACTCATTATCTGTTTAGAGATACACTTGGTAGTTCAGCTCTACATCCCCACACTATCTGCAGATTAAAATCATTTGTCTGTAGCCCAGCAGAAGGCTAATAGTCACTCACTACTCAGGCTGTAAAAGCAGTTCTGTGACAATCACTGACTAGGAAAATGCAGTAACTCAGAATTTATTTGTTTTTTCCCTTACCATTACATTACATTCTGTGTATGTAACTAACTAGTGGGCTTGGAGAGCCTTGTATCCTGTTGCAAACAAATGAGAAACAGGTAGTGGCTGAAAGCAAGAGGTCGCATTGTCAAGGCTCTGGAGCGCTGCCCTGCAGAAGGCTCACTGCTTCCTTCAGGCAAGGATCGCCTGCTGGCACACAGGAAAATAGTTTAAAACTTCACATGCACAGCATCTAAATACCAGTGACATGAACTGCAGGAGTGTTGAGTGTTTGTGAGCACAACCAAAAGCAGATTTAAGATTGAAATAATCTCAAATGTAAGTATTCTAGAACATAGAACCAGAGCTTTTTAAGATATATACATTTGCTACCTGATGCTAGAGACCCATTAAGAGCTTTTCAGCTGGGTTACAATTGAACTTGTTGTCTCACTCATTTTCACAGGGAAGGCTACTGTACCTTTCTGGAATATTAACACAGATTCCCCAACACAGCAGAAAAAAAAAAAAAAAAAAAACAGGAGTAAATCACTATTATTTCACGCCAGAGCTACCCCTATGTTGGAAACTTGCTATTAGCCCCACACAAGAGAAGAGCAGCACTCAGTTAACACAGCGGATCCTCGTCACAAGAGACCAATTCCTAGAAAGATACATCAATATGATCCACAGGCAGCTTACCAGCCCTTCAAACAGGAATTATTTGATTCTCCAGCTTGAATTTTCATAGATACATACATATGCTTTCTATCAAAGACACTATATTACCATGAATATGCCAGCAAGTTTTAACTTGCCTGAAGACAACATTCTTTGTGCAAGTATTTTTATCTGAAAACCTGAGAAAGCAATAACTCCTTCAGAAATCATATATAACAAGCATCAACACTGGCTTTATATTCTGTAATTTATTTTTATTTTTTTGGTGTAACTCAAGCAGTACTGCATTTAAGCAGTTCCACTCGAAGTTAAAACCAGGCTAGTGGGATTATTTTGCTTGTTTCTTCTCATGTTCACAAAACAACTGTAACTGGGAAAGGCTACTTGATTTCATTTCAGGTCTCTGTGGGATTTAATTATCTTTAAAAAAAGAGAGAAAGTAAGAAGCCACTCAAGGTTAAAAAGCCTTTGGAAACTTTAAATAGGAAGGAAATAAAAGCAAAGTGAAAGTTTAATACATTCATCCTGATTAGCACTGACAAGTTTTCATGAAGGTTTTCTTTGTGCCAATTTCTAAAATTCATTTGTGCAAAAGGGCAGAAAGAATTGTGGTGGTTTAATTATTTGTTATGCTTTAATTATAGACTTGCAAGTTTTATTTTGATCTGACATTGGTAAGAAGAGCTAGGACAATTACAAGGCATGTGTGTGTGTTTTACAGGAGAAAAATGAGTGCCAGAGAACTTGCCTCCTTCCTCTCCACAGCCAAACACCTTCATTTTTTTTTCTAGGCCAGGACTCTCAACTTGTTCACCACAAACCAGCCCTCCCCATGGCACCTGGGCCACACCTTTCCTTGCCACGACCTAAACCATCTACACACCAAACAAACAGATATTAATGCCATGGGATCTTGTCAGCCACAACAGGACCTGCACCCTCTCACCCACCAGCATCTCTGTCCTGCTAAGTGTGAGCTGCGCTTGCTCCTGAGGCAGCAGACCCACGGCCACCTCTTGGCAGGTCCCTCAACTGAGCTGTCCCACAGGACACCAGTGGGTTTCAGGAGGAGGAATACAGCACCTTGCTGAGTTAGCTTTCCAAAGCACAGGCACAAGGAGCAACAGCAAGAGAAGCAGCCCTCTCCTAGTCTTCAGTTTCTTCAACTGAGCAGTGCCTGGGTGAGCAACAACTGCCTCCTCCTGGGCAGGAACAGGATGGAACTGCAGAGGAAGGACAAGGACTAAGGTCACAAATTCACCATCACTGAACACTGAGAGACTCTAAGCTTCCTCACAGCCAAGAGGAACTTCATAAGCAAAACAGAACCTTCTTGCTGAACCCTCTCACAACCCCTCTCCAAAAGCATCGGCCCATTTCCCTTCTCCCCACAGCCTTCCAATAGCTCCAGAAGCCTGGTGCACCTCAGGGACCAGCACATTAGCATGCCAACTTCTTGCTTCACAAGGACAGCCAGCACTACCAAAGACAACCTGCAGCTGCAACCCTCCATCCCACCAAAAAGCCTACACACAGTGTTTCCAACTACTAAAACAAACTAGGAGAAATTAAACAAACAATAGTACAAGAGGCAATGGGCATAAACTGCAGCACGGGAAGTTCCACCTGAACTTAAGGAAGAACTTCTTTCCTGTGAGGGTGCCAGAGCACTGGGACAGGTTGCCCAGAGAGGTTGTGGAATCTCCCTCCCTGGAGAAATTCAAAATCCATCTGGACAAAATCCTGGTTCATGTGTTTTAGGAATCCCTGCTTGAGCAGTGGGGTTGGACTAGATGACTTTCAGAGGTCCCTTCCAACCTCAACCATTCCATGAAATTAAATTTCACAGAAACAGAATGACTATTTCTGAGACCATCCTGCTCACGTGCAGATCTACAGGGCACTTCTGAAGTTCTCCAGAAGTTCCAAAACATCAGACCAATGCATGTGGTAAGAGCAGCCCTATACATTTTCCAAATGCACCTTGGTGACAGCAATACTGGGGCAACCAGCATTATGAAACCTCGTGGGATAATTATCTCTGGTGATAGCACTATTCCTTGCAAATAAGGGAGTGGTGCTGGCATAGGTTATGGGCACCTTAATTATCAAAGCCAGTTTCCTACAGATTTACATCAAACAGTTGAGGACTTTAGTATATAATGAAATGCAAACTCCAATTAAGTTCTTCCCATGGTTGGAATATGTAATAAAAGACATGGATTTACAGCTGTCTGGAGAGCAAGACCACACATGCTCTCTCCCACAGTCCGAACTCTGTGACAAGTTCCCATTTCCTACAAGTCTTGTAGGAACCTACTTGACTACTTTGGAGATCATCAATGAGTTCTGAACCATTTGTGGGATGGCTTGTTAGACAAGCTGGCTTGTTTTGGGGTTTGTTTTTTAAAAGGATCGGGCTTAGCCACTGGCAAAGAGTAAACAAAACCTCTTATTTACAAGAAGAGCTCTAAAAATATTGACCTGTACCTCAAAAAGTTGGCCTTCAACTCCGGGAAGTCATCCCCTAAATGAAGGGGAGTATCTGCTAGTTACCAGACACAGAAGCTACTGCAAGTAGCTGGGTTTTTTGGGGGTATTTTTTCCTCTATGCTATGAAAATACAAACTATCATAAAACTTAAAATAATTCTCAACACCTATGCAACCTACCTCCTAAAAGACTACAAACTGAACAAGTCATAATTTTCACAGGTAATATTTCCTCTGGAAAAAGAAGGAATTTTGCTTTGCTTTCTTCACCTACTGCTAAGAGTTCTACTGCACACCTCATCATTTTTAGATGCAAACCATCCCATTTCACAGCCTTAGCTATGAACAGGTGACATGCTACAATCCAATCACCATAGCTCTAATGGGTGAGAGAAAGCACATCTTTGCTGTGCTAAAAAATAAAGCTGTAGAAGTATTAACAACAGCTTTCACTGTGAAGTCAGACTTCAGTGAATTTTCCCTTTTAAGCACATTCTGATTCCATGTTCAGCATCATACAGTAGTATATACTCAGCACACACAAAAAAAATTCAGCTTGTGCTTACACCATATTTTTACCATCAATGAACTAGTGTGAGCCAACACTGCTGCCAAAAGCAGCAGTCCCACCTTGCATTTGCTAGTTTGTTCCTGCTACTTCTCTCCTTGGTTCATGTGAAGAGAAAACAAAACCAGATTTATGCTTTAAATCTAGTTTTAAACCACATCAATTCCTTGCTCTCCCATTCACTGCAAAACCACAGAATCATTTATATCAGCAACCAGGGAAAAACAGAGTGCAGGAGAGATTCCTTTGGAAGCACTGCACATTTAGTTATCATGATATCTACAACATTAGAAATCTAAAGATCCATTATTCACCTTCACAATATCCAGCCCCAGAGCTTTTCATGACTCTATGCTGAAGCCCTGACTAACTGGAAAGCCCTCTTCTGCTGAAGCATCCAACATTTACTCCCTTAAAAACAGATTAAAAGGAAAAAAGCCACATGCTAGTTTATATCAAGATACAAACAGAAAGCTTCAATATATGCAACACTGACAATAAAATAAGTGAACTTGTGTCTTATTTTATATAATATCACTGCCAGTATTTCATACTGTTTACACCACTGCTCCTTTGTATAGTATTGAACAATTCATTTTGTATCTAGGAGAACTGATGTACTATTGCAGCAAAATAACTTGAATGGTTTGGGTTTTTCTTTTTTTTAAAAGACAATATTTATTCCAGATACTTTTTTCTGTATCAGACTTTCATAATACAAGCAGTTGCTGTCTGCCAGTTATCTGAGAATTTCAGTGAAATAGGACAATGAAGTTATTCTCAAACTTAATCTCGCTGGGAAGTGTTGCCAAATAGGAAAAGCAAAGATAAGCAGGACTTCAGCACCAACAGGACAGCACTGGCTTATTTTCTGAGCTCTGTTCTCTGCTACTGTGTATCAGTACAGAAGATATTAACTCAATATTAATTTAAGCTTAACCTTGTCTCCAGCTGATTATGACATGCATTAATTTCTGCCTCGGAAGCAGCCTCCACCACCAGAGGTGTTGTTAATAGTCAGCCTGTTCCTGTGGTGAAGTTTTGGCAGTGAACCCAAGACTGCTTCTTGAAAACTGTAGTGCTTCACAGATGACTACAACAGATTGCAACAAAAGCCTTTCATGTTGAAGTTTCTTGGAGGCTGGAAGGAGGATGCTGTTGTGTCCTTGCCATCATCATCCCCCTGCACTCAAACGCTCATATTTCAGAGGTAGCTCAACAAGCCTCAACTGACCAGAAGGTTCCCTTCTGTCTTCCAAAGATGCACTTTCCCCACTGCATCGCACTTTCCTCTGGCAAAGTGTATGTACAGTTGCTCCCTGATCACAGAATGACAGAAAACAGAGGGAGATGGAACATCAAGGAGTCACCTAGTTGATCTCCAACTCAAAGGCCTGATCCAGTCCATCCACAAAATGCCTGTTTCAGTTAGCCTGGAGAATTCAGGCCTCTCCACCTTGCTTCAACATCATTAGAGTTAAAACTCTCTCTATCCACACAGCAAGGGAGATTCGGGTCAAAGCCAGTGTGAGAGTTTAACTGAGCTGGCAGCCAAACAAGACACAGCCACTCGCAGCCCCCACACCCTCCCGCAGGGAATCAGGGAGAGAATTGGAGGGGTAAAGGTGAGGAGACTTGTAGGTTGAGATAAGAACAATTTAATAATCAGAGTAACATAAAATAAAATTAAAATAATAAGAATAATAATGATAACAACTACATATATATATGTATGAGTGATGCAGAGTACAGTTGCTCACCACCTGCTGATAACGATCCTGGGGGAGCAAAAAGGAACCCTGAACCTGAAATCGCAATCCCAGAAAAGCGAGAGCCCAAGCGATTCCTGAGAGAATTCCCCCCTTTCCAGTCAATCCCAGTTAATGTACTGAACATGATGGGATATGATCTGGAATATCTCACTGGCACATCCCACTGTCAATTCTGGGTTTTACCAACTACTGCACTTTTCTTCTCCACCCCCTACTTCCAGTCCTCTCTTCCTGGAAACTGCCCAAGCACCGTGTCCTTGTAGTTATCAACATTGTTCTCATAACAATCCTCACTGGAGCCAAAACACAGGCTTTCTAGCTGCTAAGAAGAAAATTAACCCTATCCTAGCAAAACCCAGGACAGCAAGTCTTGGGCACTTCCTGACAAATCCACCAAAGAACCTAAACAACCTGTTCTCTTTTCCTTTTGACAACAGGCTCATGTGCCAGAAGATTTGATTCCTATCGGATTTTTCTTTCTTTCTGAAGGAAAACATTTTAAGAAGTTACAGGAACAAACTAAAGTAGCCTTGAGCAGAGTTTTTGTCACTATAATAGCTATAGCAATGAGTAACTCATGGGTAAGGAAAGGGCTTCCATCCTGTGAGTAACAAGAGCCACTGATCTTCGGTTTATGAAACCGTGGAGGAAGTCCTGAATGAAAGAGTCCCACCTCAGACTCTGCTGGCTCAGACATCTCGAGAGGCATAAACGCTTCCTAAGCACTACCAGCACTACGGCTTAACAAAGCAGTCTTCCTGCAGAGCAAGAAAATCCAAGCCAGCAAGTTCCAAAGTCGCAAATAATCTCATCTCTTTCCCCAATTAAGAGCAACATTTTTGCATTTGTGAACTTGACTATCCCTGAGAAAGGTATGCTGGAGTAGTTTCAGGGGTTTTTTGGTGGGCTTTTTTGTTTGGTTTGGGGGGGGTTTTGTTTGTTTTGGTTGGGGTTTTTTCATTTTTTGTTGGGTGTTTTGGGGGGATTTTTGTTTGGATTTGGTTTAGGGGTTTTTGGGGTTTTGGAGGGGTTTTTTTGTTTGTTTTTGAGACAAGTGTTTGTTCTCAAAACTTGCACCTATGAAGTCATTTACCTTCACAAAATGCTTTGTTAAGCATTCCCTTCTCCAGTACTTCTGGAATCCTCACTGGCATAGCGATCAATCCTGTGTGTTCACCACAAGCCACCTCTTCCCCAGCATCATATTTCAGCACTGCTACCTGTACAGCCCTAGAGCCTTCAAAGAGGTTGCAGCGGTTCAGAGAAATGCAGTCTGACCTGATAATCCCTGTAGTTATTAGGCAGATTTTTCACAGGGAAGACTGATTTGCATCACTGGCTGGTGATTAGGGTTATTTTTATTTTTTTTTTAGCTACCTTTCAGAAGCTGCTCCTCCTGCTACAATTCAGAACCTAGCAGTCAGCTTGACCAAAAGCTGTATACTTACACTGATGGTGCTTTTATGTTCAAATACAGTCAACTTTTTCCTGATCAGAATCAGAAGTGTGGATTAGCTGAACACAGCGCAAAGGTCATGCACACCATGAAAGCAAAACAACAACAACAAAATCTTTCAGAAGTACCTACAACAGATAAGCTAGAACCTACTTCCCTCCTTCACGAGGTATACAAATTAAATAGAACCTTATCTACTGAAAACAACACAAGAAATTACATGTGAAGTAGCTGGGGTTCTCCAGGGTGACCCTGCTTCTCCCTCTGTGTTCTGGAAGAGAACTAATTGCTTTTCTGGTTTGCAAGTTCTTGACTAAGGGGAAAAAGCCTAATTTTGGCTGCTATGGTCTCTTCTCATCCCCATCCCCCTCCCAAGCGATGAAAGGATCTGGTACTCTACAGTTCAGATGAATTCACAGGCTGCTTTTTGAACTATTCCACTCCACACATTCCCTCCACTGTCAGCAGAACTACCCTGCCATTATAACAACTGTAACGTAATTAATTAAATAAAAGTTTGGTTCAGAGAGAATATTTATCCAAAACACAGCTGACCAATCCTCATGCATGTTTAGCTTACATAATATAGGCAATTCAATATACACCTGATCTATATTAACTTCATCCCATACAAAAAGTTAAGGATGTTATTGGCTTGCAAATACCAAACTCAATGGTGTAAGAACTGCTTTGAATCAGCTTTACTTACACTACACACCCAGTTTTCTTCAAAAGTCCCAAACCTCTCTGTGATCTTGATACTCTCCCCCCAGTGAGGTGGAAAAAAAATAAATAAATCACAGAGTAAGAAAATACAGAAGCAAAGTAGCACAAGTAACCAGTCCCAAACTGAGGGGAACAGGAGTCAGAGCTTTATCACTCTAACTATTTGTAATACAAGATGACCAAGATCCAGTCAGAAGCATAGTTCTGACACCCAGGTAAACCAGCTGATATTTCCTCTGGGGTGGGAGGAACTTACTATAGAAAAGTCTTCTAATTCTCTTTGACCATATTTCTCTTAGCAAGTGATTTGTTACTTGCCCCACATTATTCCTCTGCTTTTGTGAAATCAAAGACAGCAGACCCTTGCCACCACTTCTGAAAGATGTAAGTTTCTGTACAAGTTTCAATTGGCATCACAACCTTAGTTTAATTAAAGAAATTCAAGTTCTTCAATTGCATGTGTTAATGACAAGGTGGAAATAGGTATTTCAAGAGGCAGTGATGGAGGGTATTTGTTGTCTAGGCTTCTGCAAGACAACTATATAAGCAGCACAAGAGTTTGATTAAAAGCTGATACTCTAGAAGAGCCTAGAGGAGCATTGCTGATGCAGACTATTAGCGCATCAGGATGAGCTTCAATTAAAGCAGTCAAATAACCTGACAGTTCCAAACAATTTAATAGCTGAAAAGCTATACAGGCAGCCCAGTTAAGCACTACAGACAGAGAAAGGAATTATTATAGTCTCACCTTTAACACAGATTTCTTAGAAGCCATCCATAACTATGATATTAGTAGGGAAAACAAGCAGTTACCTTTAACAGGAGAAACCCCCCACCAAAACCCCACCTTTATGATACTGTTATAACAATTCCAATATAAGTAATACGTCAGAAGAGCATTAGAATGCAAGAGGCTTTCCTTTCACAAAGCAAAGGATAGGGGAAATCTGTTCTTTCACATAATGACTTCCTTAACAATCCTTATTTCCAACATTTTAGTGCTCCCCCCAGCATTCATTTAACAAGGAGGCAATTTCATTCAGTGCTCTAAGCCCATCTCCAAAGCTGTCAACTAAAACCATTCACCACTGCGTAAAACCAACAATGCTAGTGCACAGCAAAATACAAGCTATGAACTAATCAAGTTCATTTCAAAGCACGCTTTTTATTCCAGCTAAAAGAGCATAAGAGGTGGGCAAAGCACCATGTTTAGAGAATCCTCTTTCCAACCCTAAACCTCTTATACTAGAGAAGAAATGCTATTCATCCAAGAACTATATATAATCTAGCCAAAAGCCACTGAAATTGTTTGATACGGCATTTTGTTAAACTAAATACAGATAGATACGATAGAAAGTGAGATCTAGCTTTTACTGCATTCAAAATAAGTCAGATAAACACAAAATCCCTTTCAAAGCAAAGTACCATGCACAGCTGGGTTTTGATGCAAAGAGAGAAAGAAGTGAAGGAGAAAGACTGTTTATCCAAAACACCAGAGGCTTAGGATCCACACACTTTTGTACAGAAACAATTTACAATCTTCTTTTAAATACCAGATCAAAAAAAAAAGGCTGCAATTTTCAAAAGTAAGACAAATTAGACTTCATATAACACAAGGGGACAGCAGACCTCAAAACACACCTGCCCTGACATACCAAACATGCTCCCAACCTATCGGTTTGTGCTTCAGACATGCTTGAATGTGCAAAAGCAAGCTGCTCAAATTTTAGTCTGAGGAATGAATAGAAAAAAATACCATGCTACATCCGAAACTTCACTACATTGAGCATTATGGAGAAACTACATTTGATTCAAAGGACCATTTGGGCCACAAAAAAAAAAAAGGTACATTCTAGGCAATTCATTTCCTAAACAAGTGAATGCTTTCCCTAACTATCAAGGACTATTCAACAGTTCACATTTTCATAAGAAAAAGTGATAGCTTTCTTACAACTTCAGTTATCCTCCAGATACAAGCAGTTTCAATATGATTTTTGTGGTTCCATAGACAAGAAGCTCCAGGATGTCTGTTACTTACAGCTTTTTCAAACTCTCAAGCATGACAAGAATCTTAAGTTCATTCCAGTATCATTTAGCACAGAGGAAGAGAGAAAATTTGCATCCATTTTGTGAATATAGGTGATCTCACAAGCAGTGTGCTGAATAGAAAGTGAAGCACTAAACTACTGTACCCTGACCTGCAACATCTGTGTCAAATCCTATCAATTTTAACATCCCTTTTAGTTTCCCAGGGAAAAAAAAACAGCTTTACAAGTGCACAGCTCCCTGTTCAATTCCAACTGCTTAACAGAATCTCAAAAGTTTGCCTCAGAAACAGAAAATAAAGACTTGGGTTTCCTTCTCTGTAGCCCTTGCAAGCATTACTGCCTCTCTGAACACACCAGCTTCCTTAGTATCACGGGTGCTGCATTATCATTGACTGCCACAGCAGCACAAGCAGTCAAAGGCAAGATAACCTACCACACAGCCTGCTCCAAGCAGATTGAGAGCAGGTAAGGAAACAGAAAAAACAAAGAGAGTTACCTTTCTGCCCTCTGGCACCCAGCAAGATCTAGAGGTTGAAAGTTGCCAGATAGAGGTTATTTCACTATCACCTGGTTGGACCAGATGTACCAACCTAGCTGAGAATCATTCTCTGGCTACATTTACCACGTAGTATTCACTGCAAATTATTGTGAGAAGTTCCTGCTTTAAATTCGCATTCCCCAAACAATATTAAAAAAAGAAAATAATGGGCCTTCTATGAGGTAAATGTAGATATAAAACCAGTGAGATATGAAGAACACAAAGAAGCCCGGAAGAACTACTGCACAGCACTAGGTGTCTGGAGAGCACCATGAGGCAATGCAGCATTACAGCTAGAACAGCTAGCAAGGAAGCTAAGTAGTACTAATTCTTTGGTAACAAGTGTGTTATGTGCCCTAAAAACCACACAGGAGAAATTATTCTTCACATCCAGTTTTAAAGAACTACCTGAAACCTATCAATGTGTGTACTGTAACTACACAAGCATTACAGCACAGCTGAAGCTGTGGGTTGTTTTTTTAAAAAAAGTCTTAATAAAGCAGAAATTAACAGTGCAGCAATGCAGAGAACCAGACTTCAATCTATCTTCTTCAGACTTAAAACGCTCTGACAACTTACTAATTCACAGCAACCTTGGGTGTTTGCTTTTATCATAACCTATAACAAAGTTAATCAGTCACCTCCAGCCAGGAAAAGATTTTGCAAGGCTGTTGAATGCTTACTGCTAATCAACAAAACTAATCCTAATCTAGATAGCTTTATGACAGCTAAGTGTTTCAGTTTCACACTTTTACAACATAATTTTGCAATTTTTTTTCTTCCGATAAGAGGACTTCCCAAAATGTTCCAGCAAATAAACATTGACCCTTTGCAGGTCTCAGAACACCATCACCAATATTTGAGTTATGAGGTATCTGTATGCACTTAGTAAGAATAAATCAATGTCACAAGAGGGATGTATTCCTCAAGTTTTTCATTACTAGATGCTCAGAGATTCTGATCTCTAGAAGAATCTCTTTATACAGCTTCTTGTAGTGACTCCTTGAACAAGAGATTTTGCACTACTGTTGTCTCCAGAGGGGAAGGGACATCATTCCTGGTGATGCAGCAAGACATGGTTTTATGCAGGACAGTGTAAATCACAGACTCATAGAATAGTTTGGTTGGAAAAGACCATTACAATCATCTAGTCCAACTGTAAGCCCAGCATTGCCAAGTTCACCACTAAACCATGTCCCCAGGTACCACATCTACACGTCCTTTAAACACCTCCAGGGATGGTGACTCCACCACTGCCCTGAGCAGCCTGTTCCAGTGTTTGACAACCCTTTCAGTGAAGATTTTTTTCCTAATATCCAATCTAAACCTCCCCTGGCACAACTTAAGGCCGTTCCCTCTTGTCCTATCACTTGTTATTTGGGAGAAGAGACCCACTCCCACCTCTCTCCACCCTCCTTTCAGGTAGTTGTAGAGAGCGAGAAGGTCTCCCCTCATCCTCATCTTCTCCAGATTGATGCAACCACTGAAACCCATCTAAGTTTCTTGGAGGACCAAAATTTTCACTTCCCTTATTTGCAGTGCTAATCCAGCCTGCCTACTTCTGGTTACGTACCCTGCAAACTGAAGTTTCATAAAACGTGAATTTATACATTCCAACAGATATTAAGTAATGCACACAAGTGGCACAATGGTTTGTAGAACAGAAAACAAGTTTAAAACCACACAGAGTTCTCCCTCTATTTTATTCCTTTGGAAATCCATCTATGTTTCTTAGCCAAAACCCACAAAGACAGTCAGCATACTATTACTATTTTTGCACACCAGCTTTCAAAAACAAGCATCCCATATGCTTCTCTTTATTTATCTAGATTTCTTTGATTTTAAAGGCAAGGAAGCCCTACAGGGCAAATCAGACCATGAAAACAGAGGATTTGTTTAAAGTAATGTTTCCCAAAGTACAGGCTGTAATTCCAAACAGTATTACAGGACTCAGAAGTAACATTTGCTAGCCAAATGGAAATTCAGCTGTAGAAATAAAACTCATGAGCCCAAGACTGAAATTAGAAGTGGATTCTCCAGTGAAGTATGTCTGAAAAGAGCCAGTTCAGAGACACTGAAATCAAGGAATCAATTACAACTGGCTGGCTCAACAGATTCCCTTTTGCCCTCAAGTTTTTATACCTGACACCACTCTCCATAAGGGCACCTTGGGCATGATATGCTGTTTTGAACTGAATAGGAGAGTAGTAAGATACAAAGAAATTCTGCATCCCACTCCCCTGCCAGTGCACAAGTACATATATAATCTCCTTTTTACATGGATTTTGCAGATATCCAAATTCTTACCTCTTCTCTCTCACCCAGCTAAAGATACTGCATATGCATTTTAGAAAATAAAGAGCATATTCTCTTGCTACTCTGTCAATCCTTTGGCATTATACTCATATGTGTTAGGGTCTCCCACAACTATTTTACTTTCCTCCTATAGCCCTATCAAAAGGGGAGGAAAGAGCTATAGCATTTGCTTCTATGCAGATGCAGAATTTCCCAGGCGAGAGATGCCAGTGCTCCACCACCTTGAGGGGTAGCAAAAGATTAAAAAAAAAACAAACATACAGAAACACACCCCATCAGTCTGTTTCAATACCTCTGTCTGTAAAACACAGAAGTAAATCTTCTGGAACTGCCCATTATAACAGAACAAGCCTGAAGTGCATGAGAAAGGCATTCATGTTTGGACAAACACCAAACAAACTTCTCCTTTCAGAGTTTTGGCCAAGGACAAAAATCCTCAACTTGGTTATTTTACAACCACTTGGAAAGTGTGAGTTTTCACATCCAGAAAGTGTAATGTTTATGTCAAGTAACACAGAACACTAGTCTTAGTTCTGAACTGATCTCATACATGAGGGGCAGAAGTATGAGGCCGCTAAACTACATGGGACATTATCTGCAACTCCCAAAACAAAGTTCCAGGTTGGGTTCAAAATGACTCCTTAAAGCTGTTTTTCCAAGAAAAGCAGACACTCAGTTATTCTTCAGAAACATCTTTTTCCACTGAAAAAGCAGAGAGTAACTGATCCAAAGCAAAGGTATATATCACCACAAGACCTATGTTCTACACAGAGTGCTTCACAAAGCACGCTTACTTAAGGCTTTTTTAGTACCCTAAAAACAACCAGAAAGTTTTTCACCCCAAGGCACTGTGCCAACTCATACATACAATTCAATGAACACTTACTGCACTGAAGTTTTCTTCACAAGGACCTGTGACAGATCTTATGGTGTGGCCCAGGCTGCTGCTAGGGATTACGCTACTCTTCTACATCCAAACCTCCTCACCACCGTTAGCTGCAGTGCTCAAACGTTTGTGTCCATTCCCATTCACTCAAAGTCAACATCCCACCATTACTGCAGGCAGTAGAGGTGAAGCAATCATAGTGACAAAGAGAACAATCAAAAAACAAGTGAGTTTCATAAGCCAGAGAACCAGCAAAGCATGATTTCCTCTGGGTACATGTCTTGCAGTTGGATTCCTTCTTTGTCTATTAAGGTGACAGCTCCAATTGAAGCTTTTCCTCAGAGGTGAGAATCACAGCCACATGGATTCCCTGATGTCTAACGAGGCAGGGTGTGGGGGGCTCATTCATCTTACAGCATCTCCTCAGTAGAGCTCAAACAGCATGGGGAGGCTTTGGAATAAAATCAGCTCAATGACATATTTCATTTCCAGTTACAGACTACAGCCTCAACTGTCACTACATCTTTCAGTAAATTACCAAGCATTCATCAGAAGCAGATGGAAAATGACTGGAACAGGGAGCTAATCATGCCAGCAGAGTGGAGGATGTGGTGTCCTCCAACAAGAGGACTACCTGGACATCCGAGAGCAGTAACTACCTCAGACATCTGAATTCATCTATTTGGGTCATCACCCCAAATACTGAATACCTTGTTCTGCCCCTATACAATCTCTGCCCATTACCGTCTCAAAGAGGCATCAGATCCTTCAACAGTTTATCCCACACCACTTCAACATCTCCAAGCAGTTCTAGTGTCACCACAATCCACTTGAAACAGGCACTTGTTCAGAACGTTGAGATTTTAACTGGGCTTCATTTATGCCAAGACAAACTGCACATCTAAACAGTCATTATCTGGACTTTTGTTCTTCCAAAGCACAGAAAGATAAAACAAACAACAGACAATAGGAAGCCAAAAGATCCTATCAAATACTGCATGCTATACCACTTTTTTTTTAATTCTGACAACAGCTGTCACACTCTGTGTAGGTCTGTACATCAATAAAACTCCTCTTTCTCCAAAAACTGGCAACAGCATATGTAAAACCTAAGAGTGAAAGAAGGAAGAAAATGAGAAGTTTAGATTATCCCTAAGCAGACCACTCTTTAGACTTAAGTCATGAATATAAGTGGGAAGTTACCTTCATTTAAGTTAAAAAAAAAAAAAAAGAGACTGCTTACAATCACTACCTAGGCTTCACTTAACTCATGCTCAAGTCAGAATGGTGCTGGGGAAGAAGTTCACTTTGAACATCTGTTTTAATGAACAAGTTGTTGCTTTTACAAATGAATACACTTATTTTCTGCATATTAAAAAGTACCATATGTTTATCAATATTTCTTTTAGTTTAACTCAAGTGTTCTGCGCTCTCGGCTTACACACGACAAACTGATCTTTAATGCATTTCCCTAACTCCACACAGCACAAAGCACCACACTTTTGCCATCTGACATATTCATAACAAATTTCATCATTTCACAAAATTGAGACACCTGCTTTTTCTCAACTGTCATCTCTGCCCAAAACCCACAAATCAGCCCATACTCTTTACAGCTTGGGTCTGAATAGAGTTTGCAAATGGAATCCAGCCAACCCCAAATCCAGTTCCTTCCTTCCTGCCTGCACTGGTTATAAAATGCCCAGAAGAGAAAGAGCAAATCACTTTCACCACAGAAAGATCTACTTACCCTTTAACAAAGTATTAATTTACAATTTTTCTCTCTATGCTGAGAGATTTCCACTAGGTAAAGCCTTAATAGAAATCAAGTCTCCTCCAAGGAGTTTAAGGTGCAAATTAGCAATATATGCTCAGAGGCCAGTAACTGAATTGAACTTAAAGTCACATTGCACATATTGAACTAAGAGGGTAGGCTGAGCTTGACTTAGACCCTGCTGTAATCACTTAAGCCCTAGCTTTGCTTACAGAGGGAACTGTAGATTTTGTAGTCTTCCTGCATCCTTACATGGAAAGGTATTTGCTATATTACACCAGCTTCTGCATACTGGAAACTCAAAACTTGCAATAAAACTAGATATATAGCACTCCAGGATTGCAGCTGGAAGCGTGATTGTGTAACCAAAGAGATAAAGCAAGGCTGAGCCAGCAATGTAACAGCAGTATTCTGTGCTCAAACACTGAAAGTGAGGCACAAAACAACAGTCAAAAGTTAAGGCTCTTTTGCTCTGACAGCAAAGCACACTGAAAATACTGGAAACAATGGCTTATTTATCTCTCAAAGGCAAAAGGAGGAACATATTTAGAGCTTTGGGGAAAACTCTATCAAAGCCTTCAAATGGGTGCAGGGGCTCACTACCAAAAAGGGTTATTTAAGAAATGCTTTTGGAATTGTGGAGAAGAAACTGCAGTGCACATCCCTGAACACAACTGAGCAGTTTGCAGTCTCTGCCCTGGCACCTTCAGCGAGACATCTTACCTAGAGAACAGGTCTCAGCACAGTCAGTAAGACTAAAGCATCGCAGCTGCCGCAGACACTGACCATGGGCACATGTTCCTGTGACCTCTAGGAGTACCAGCACTGTCCCAAGGGCAGCTGGCTGGCCAGTGGCGTTAAAAGGTGTTTCTCATGTTTCAGACTTTTCATAAATCCAGTGAAGACCAACTAAAAACAGAAGAACAGTCAAAAAACCAATACCAGACTGATCCGTTTGGCTTTTGCCAAACTTCCTTCTCCAGATTTAGCTCTAATGGAAGAGTTACTCAGCTGCTCACGTCAACCAAAGTTTGCCTCCTCATAGATCTGTCCTAAGACCAATTTTGTTCCATTTGCTTCATCTGCTAGTAGTTTTTTGGCAAAAAAAAAACCAACAAGGTACTGACAGCCTATTTAATTAAATCTTCTGGCAGAGTCAGATTAGGGAACAGTCTTATGAAGAAATCCTGTCTCCACTGCTCTTCTGCTAGAGGGAGTATACACCCGCAGCAAGGCACTGTCACCTCTCCCATCACACACATGGCTCTGGAATAGGACTTCTGCCCACAGCCTGTGACAAAAGGTCACACACTAAACTCATTAATTCAAAACTCACCCCCTGATGCACTGGGAAAGTATGCCAGTATTTCCAGCAAACTTTAAGTTTTGGAAAGTAATTCAAAGTAGGTCTTGCATGTCTGTTAGCATCAGGGTTAGGATAACTACAAGGTAATTAATCCTCTCTAGTCTGAAAGATTCCTCTACAATGCCAAAATGATTTCTGAATCCAACTATTGAGTTCCACAGTTGTTTGCTCTCAGAGGTCAAGCATGGAATAGGAGGAAGGTAAGTTGGAAGTAAGGCAACATTTTGGTTTATTAGCCAATGTTCCACTAAAAAAAACACAGTAATCTGGGAGCTACAGAACCCTGTCACAGGATGTGCAGGGAAGCAAGAACCATATAGCTTTTGGTATCTTTCAGCTGCTGGCTCTTCCCTGTGAAAGATGGACATACACACACTACTCCTGTTTCAAAGGCTACGACTCCACCATTACTAAATCAGACATCAACAAAGTCACGCTGTCACACATGAGGAAATACAGCTGTGCTTATATCAAAGGTTCAGCCCATTAACTTCTGTGTCTAGACTAAACGGTTTTTTTCTCTCTTCCTCAAGGCACGTGCTAGAATGTTTGCACATTTGGTCTCCAGTTTATCTATAACACACAAGAAGAGAGATTTAAGCTTTTATATGCTTCAGTTCATTTAGTTCACTTTCATATAGTGACTAATTGTCTTTACAGGCAGTACCACTTTGTTTTCATCCATGACATCCACATGTCTTAACACCTCATACATTTGAAGTCTACCTGTTTGATTAGGCATTACTAAAGCCATCCAGTTTGAAGAATAAAACTGGGGTTTTCAGAGTTTCTGAACTTACTGGATTCTAAAATAAAGATAGCATACATATTTGATAGTGAAGAGTAATTTGAAAACCTACTAAATGCACCACTACAGTTGAATATGAAGATTGCCTTCCAAAAGCATTTATCAGTTAGAGAGAAGCAGTACATCAACACTTCCCCTTTGTCCTCAATTCCTTGAATGTAAAGAGCAAAAAGGAGAACTTTGCAAAAAACAGGGATCAGTTAATATTAAAATGCTCAAGTCTAAGACCATAATTCTCTTGGCCTTCTCCTTTTTAATTTACTATGTGTCAGCTACCTCTAACTTTTCTTGCCTGTCCCCATTCCCTTGGGGAGGCAGCGTAGTAAACTGACATTTTAAGTCAGCATTTGTCTCACTGTGCAACTGGCTGCTTTCGTCTCTGTTTAACACAATTAGTTGCTACACAGTAATGTAGGTATATCAGTTAAAACAAGCAATAAATATGACAGAGGAGCATTAGGACTTTATGGCCAAATGCTTTGTAAGAGTATGTGTAGCCTTCGTAACATTCCCTGGCATAGGAAGCCTTCTGCTACATTAGATTAGGAACACAGAAGCACATCTAGTTCATCCTTGAAGCACGCTAGTTTTATCTACAGTGAGGCACACTGTGCATCCTGACCTCAGTCCAATATTAAAGATGATATTGTTAAATGTGGGAAAGAAGCTCACCTAACATAAATCACTTCCAGAAGCACACAACATGGCTTGCTTACTTTCCCTTCCCTACAGGAGAAGGGAATTGCTATTGATAGAAGCATACTTAATAGGTCCTTCAGCAATCGGCACCTTCATATCATGCCTAATCAAATTGAGCTCATCTCAAAACCACTTTGCTTTTAATAAAACAAACTCTTCAGCATCGTAGATGTTGTCTGTATCCATTTCCACAACTGCTGTTTATAATATCTTTCGTCTACATGACACTTCTGTTCTGAAACAGAGGAAAGCTTTTAGCTGAATTATTCTTTCTTCACCATGAGCCAATAACTGCCGCTACTAAGAAGCTGCACACACACTTCTGACTGACCTGAGAGGATTTCATGTTCCAGCCTTGGAAGAACCGAAGAAAACTGCAGCACAAAACAGTTGATACTTACTATTTTTAGGAACACAAGTTATACGAATCGGAACAAGTAAAAGCTATGTCTAGACAATGCAAGTCCAGTGTCACCTTGTTGACATGTAATTCATAACCTAATCGTATTAAAACGCTGTGTCCTCCTCCCACGCAGCTCTTCCGTAACAAGTTTTGAAAGACAGAATGTTTAGATAACAACTGTTGAAGCTTCCCTGTGCAAAGATTTCTTGTAAGGATCGTTGTCTTGTATCTTAAGCTCTGTTAACTCTAGTCCACAAATGCTTTTTGTGGGAAGGGCAGTAGGAAGATGTTGATTTTGTAAAGTCAAACCCAAAGACAGGTTACTCGTACTGCTGAACTCCCAGCACCACGACGCCTGCTCAGATGTTAAGAAAACCCACAAACACCTTACTGCCTGCTGCCCTTTCCCTCTCCCAGTCTTTATTTGGTTTTAAATCCTGTAGCCAGAAATGCACCCATTACACAGTCATCAACAGCACACAGAGACCCAGTGAGAGAGTATTTGCACAGGAGGTCACGTTACAAGGTTAAATGTACAAATCGTGCCACAGAAGGGGCACATCTGGTCATCCAGAGAGGATGCACAATGGTGTACCACTGCTGAAGAGATGGGACAGCACTGCTCCAGCTACTCCCCTGTCCTCAAAGCACACTGATCTGCTGCTTTGGAAGCCCTTACTGCTCTTGACTGTACTATTTACTTACTACAAGGACCTATACCTATTCTAGGCCACCAAGTAATGGGATTAGAACAGTTTAATCCCAGATGTTACTCACATTCTACCAGAGCAGTTACAAATTGGTCCCCCAAGTATGTGAATGATGCTATGTTCTCAAGACCCACTACTCGCCTGCATAAAGCTACACCAGTAGGCATCTAAAAAATGAGCAAAGGTAAGGGAGGCATAAAATTCTGAAATGTATCTTGTCAAGAGAGAAAGAAGTCATGTAAAAGAAAAGTGAGACCCCTTCAACACAGTATCAGCATATGCAGGTCATAGAAAGTGAAAAATACAAGGACACCATTTAGTGATGTATTTAATAAAACAACTGAGAAGCTTTGCCTTGCAGTTCTCGGGAAGTGGGCACGCTCTGTGTGCCTGCATAGCCATTCCTGTCCCTCAAGGTTTGAGCTTGTGACAAGTCACATGCATGCTTTTAAGTGGTGACCTTGGGACTGAGTGAGAATAAACATAAGGATATTAGTCAATAAAAGGAAAAATATCCTCAATGCAAGATTCAGGGTATCAAACAGTACAAGCAGAACAGGATTTGACAGCACAAAGTACACCTGGAAGTCAACTGCAGTTTCTGCTTCTAGCTATGAGCTCAGACTGAAATGTCCTCTACTTCACTTGCTTTGCTGGTCACAGGACAAATAAGACACAAGTATGACAGCACAGAATAACCAAACACATCTCTCTAGATGACATAAGGAGAAACACTTCTGCTAAACATGAAGTAAGACTGCAACTGTACAAGATGCTAGAGGAGTCTCCTTTGGAAGGTTTCACACCCATACTCGTCACAGATACTCAAGACAAAGTCAGAACAAAAACATGTACAGACAATACCAAGAAGAAAAATGACAAGACAAGGGCTGGTTCAGCCTACCTAAACAGCTGTTGCCTACAGGCTTGTCTATAGTATTTTGCAAACAGCTAAAACTTCTCTGCTGGCACTCTGAACTAATAAACCCAACCTGCATGTTGGCTCAGGCTCAGTGCTATACTACACTCACTCATTAGCTTAGAGTACAGGAAAAGAAGGTTTTGTCTTCTCAAACTATCAAGTTAATATGTGCTATCACTACTGAGGAATAAGGACTAAGCCAGTTAGAGAGCAGCACAAACACCATAATAAATGAGTATCAAACAACCATAATTTAGTGTGAACTGGATAATAAGAAGTTCTTGACTTCTTAGGAAAAATCTGTTTTCAAGCAACCTTGTAATCACAGTTGAAAAACAGCCTGCTGTTAAGATGCAGCATGAAATAGCTTAAGCAAGATGCTGCTCTCAGCAACAAAACACCCCAGATCTTAATAGCCTAGAAAGTTATTTCCAGGTTTATATGCATATTTTAAAGTAGAACCAAGTGGACTTTCACAGTATCTACTCATTTATAAATGTCATCTGAAAATGGAAAACCATGCATTCCTGATTCTGCCCAGATAGGAAAGGAGCAGCTATTTGGTTCTACATGAGAAGCGCATCAATCAAAGACAACCAAGTCTTACATTTCTCCGACTTGTTTACTCAAACAGTCTGTTTTCCATATTTTAAGCAAAAAAAAAAGTCTTGCACTTCTACATGAGTGACCTACTGTCTGTACATGCCAAAGGGATTACAGTTTAAGCTCCAGAACGCACTTGGCTTCCTTTTTACAAGTACTGAACATGCAGATGTTTGATGCTCTGATTTGCTTCAACAAATACAGATTTAAGTTTCTGGAGTTTGAAGTTTCTGCTCTCTGATTTTACACTGGTATTAAGATGCTGCGAATAAAGCCTACAGCTGGATACAAACCTGAGCTCTGAAAAAGTCAAAAGTACTCCAAGGAATAGGGTAGTTGCAGAGAACCAACTCCAGTATGTTTTCTTTCTTAGCTTAAATGAAGCAAAACCTTTGCTCTATCCAGCCATATGCAAGTTTTCACTGAAAAACACACAAAGCTTTCCTCAAATATAACCCTTCCTACTTCTTTTTTTTCTACACTGCAGTTAATGTTCTATTCAGACACAATACTTCTGGTGTTTGATTAATCTGCTTGCAAGCTCTGAACCGGCACTGATCACATTCTCTATATGCAGCATATAAGATATATCCTAAACTGAGCACAAGACAAAGGTCTCCAAGAAGTCACTGTGAATATCAAACAAAAAAACCAAATCAGTTTCTCCAGAACAGCAGCCTTCCAGCTATGACTGGTGAAGCAAATGATTCTCAGAGAGAATCATGACCTTGAACATATTTAACGGGTGGCTACCCTTATTTGCTATAGACACTCCTTCAAATGAGGCCTAAAGTACAGTTTTAGAAAAGGCTCAAAAGCAGAACCCGAGCCACCTAAGCAGTTTCACCAATATATCTGCACCATACAATGCAGAAGATAATAGAATCATTAAACAAAGCTTCTGCTTGATATCAAACAGGAAATCTGTCTAAGCACAAGGTAAGACCCAGTTTAATACCATAGCCAGGATGATCCTCCCTCCCTTCGGTCCATAAACAGGAACAGAGAGATACCAAGGACAAGCAGAGATACCATATTGCATCTGCATTTGTCAACACCACTGGAAAACTGCATCAGCTTCTCTTGCTGTGCAGTTCAGGAAGATTAACAGGAGAGCTCTGTGAAAACCCAAAGAGGTAAGCTGAAAACTGGAAATGTGCTTAAAAGTAGGAAACACTGCAGGAACTTTTTAGCTTCTCAAGCAGGCAGTGGTTAAGAAGTAACTTTGATGAGTCAGAGAGTGTATGAGAAATAGGAGTCTAAAGATGGAAGTCCCTTCACATTAACACAAAAGACATGTTTCAAATCTAAATTTGCTCCAAGTATAAAGTGGTCCCTCAATCAGAACAACCTCCCAAAATTTATCACTGTAAACATAGATGAGAGTTTTATTCTGTTTTTTCAAAAGGTTAAATTTAAGCAGAACTACAGCCTGTTTATTCGAGGACATCCAACAATCCACATTAAACAAGGTTCACGTAACAATTCATAGTGGTTCCTTTGGGCACTGCAGCTTCTAAGTCAACCAATTTGTTTATTTTAATAGCTGACTGGAAAATGTATACATAAAATGCTGACAGTGATTTCAAAGTGACCACTGTAACAACACTGAGCGACAGCCTTTAGAGTTTTCTCTAGTTTAAAAAAAAATAAACAGATATTGCAAAACCCATTAAGACTAAGACAAAGTCTCCCTCAGCTGAGGACGCACCCAGCTGCAGCCCTTGCTAATGAGCAGGTAACAGAAGTCTTTGGTTAGTAAGAAATATTACACTCACATGCACACATCTATTAGAAACTCCATCCAAAACTCCTCAGAACTGGTTGCAATACATCACATTGAAAGTACCTAGTGTCAGGCACAAAATCCTTTCACTGCTAGAGAACTCAGCTGTTGACTAAAACTTACACTTCTATGGTATTCTTCCTTCAATTTACATCATTTTAATCACGTGACTTGTCTGGGAAGTTAAAGCTGCCCATAACATCATTAAATACTGGGAAAGTCTACAAAGATACATTCATGACCTAAGTTACGCACTTAAATTCACACAGTCCCAAAGAACGAGAGATTTAAGGGCACCAGGCCACTGACACCTGCCTTCAGTGAAAGCTACCCACACAGCCAGGGACCAGAATGTATTATTCTTCAGAATGCAATTCAAATCTGGGGCAAAAAAAGGGGGTTTTGGGAGGAGGGACGGGACATACATCTCAAGAGGTTGTTTCTGCTCTCCCTAGCACAGTTCTGAGCTAGAAGTCACGCTGTATTGCTAACCAGATAGCAGACAAGGTAAATGAAGGCTACTGACATATAACACAGTAATACCATGGCACTCTATTCAGGTACTCATTACTGTATTCCCTATTGCCTTCAAAACTCCCTCCAGCCCCCAGTTCCAAGAAATATGTAATGGGCCATTACTTTGACAGGACTTCAAATAAAACTGCCTTTTTTTTTTTTTTAAATCATAGTATGAATGTTTCTGCTTCATCAAGAAATCCATTGCCTTTTGTGAACAGATGATGCTACAAACAGATGCCCACAAGCAGATCCCACAAGGAGATTCACAGTCAGCAGATGATCTCCTCTTCACCAGCCATCTTGACCTGTCCAGCTTGATTTACATAAACTGTTTTTTATTCACTACAACATTGATTATGTAAAGCTTGACAAAACCTTAACCAAACACACGCTACCATATCACTGACAGAAAATACATAACAGACTGCTGGGTTATTAGCAATGTATTTGCTGCAGTGATTGACTCCACACGCCTTGGGCTTCACCCTCCCATCACATTAATGCACAGACAGGCAATCGCAACTATTGCCAGACAATACAGGAGCACGTTCTGGTGGGAGAACTACCTGCTGCCAGAAGAACACCCTTCCCTTGGTCAAGTACAGAACAACCCTACTTTAACACTGCTAAGATAGAGCAGGAGCAAAAGATAAAGGGAAAGTTTTGGCATCTTAAAAACAGGACTCTCAGCAGTTTGCCAGTTCCCTTGTTCATCATCCTGTTCACCATCTAATTTAAAAGTCTCACAGCTCAAGACAGAAGTTATTCATCAACATCACAATCAAGCCTTTAAAATAAAAAATAAAAAAACCAAACATCACAGTGTCTCAAAACAATTTTTTCCTTTTTTTTTTAATATCTAGCTGTGAGGTCACTCAATCAATTTTAATCAAGCAGTTGTAACAAGAGCTTCTGCAGTTCACAGGTCTCAGTTTCACTATGGGGGGGAGAGCAACTTACATTGTCTTATTTAAATGGAACTCCAGATTATAAGACTTTAATACAAAACAAGTTTTAAGAATTTTTTTTTTTTTTAGAATGCTGAACAGATGCTGTTCCAAGCATTCCTAGTCACAAATGTTGAGTCACCAAAGAAAGAGAGGAGTGTGTGTATTATTTATGGCACTACATATAACATTTAAGACATCTTCTCATAGGAAATGCAGTAATCAACTCCTAAATTGTCAAACAGATCTTAAAACATCAATTTCCAGTCCAAAAATGGAAAATTTAGTTACTGAAGTCACAGTCTTCCATCACATCTACCTATTTCTACATCACATCCACCAAGCACATTGTGTCAGTGCTCTATTGTTTCAAGCATAGCCTACAGAGACATATGGACCAGAGAGATTCAGCTGCTCATGTGCAGACTTCTTGTTCATGAGTCTATTACAAGGACAAGAAGATTGTTTGGGGTTTTTTAAAGTACATATAACACCCAGAATATATCACCTCAGTAGTTTTAGAGAACAGCTGATCCTCATAAAAACTAAACTCGCTCATATCAATTTTATTTAGATTTTATTGACATGTTTCAACACACAGCAGTAAAGATCAAGACCTGTGGCAGAACTGATAAGCTGAGATCAATGCATTTCCATATGAAAGGCAAAGCACACCAGACTTTGCTAGGTTACAATCAGAGCCAAAACATTTCATACTTCTGTACTTTAAACTGCTGCTAAAAATAGTAAAGCAACAGAAAGGAAAACGCTCCCAGCTGTGCACAAAAAGCCTCTGCAGCACAACATCAATTTATGCACTCTAATTTAATTAAAGATTCAACATTATACCAGGACTTTATTGTTAGAGACAGTGTTGCACAGCTGAGGGTTGCCCTCCATTTCTACAACCGAAACAGTAAGAACGTTTCTTTATTAAATTTAGTCTGGTATGGATATTTCTCCCAAATCAAGTTACTGGACGTGGATTTAAGTCTTTCAAGTGCTGTCTATGCCATGTTCATAGTAATAGCTCTATTTTATTCCACAGAGACTGTATCTTGACCTAGTCTCGTGATAAGAAACATTTAGCATCCCTTAAGGGGAAAAGGTACACCATTGGATACACGAGTACCCAGTCTTGGCTGCTCTTTTTATCTGCTCCCAGAGATTCGGTTATTCCACAGAGGTGGACACAATTCTTTATTAAATTACTTGACCAAAACAAACAAAAAAAACCCCCTAAGAAACCAGAGTAAGGTTTTCTACGACCTTGCAGCAAATATGTAACAGATTCTGGGGGAGGCTGAATAACGCAGCACAAAGCTTTGCTGCTCTGCTTCACGGCTGGCTTAAAACCCTCCTATCGTATTTACAACTAAAAATTATTCTATTAACCATGTGTTTCTACATATTCAACTATAAAAATTAAGCATCTCATACGGTTCACAAGGGCTCTCAGCAAGAGCGGCTTTGACGCTTCTTTCTCATCTGTTTCTACGGTGTTCAGCGGAAAGGCTTTAACAGCAGGGCAAGAAGATAATACCGAGCGGATTACTTGAAGATCCGTATCAAGCTGAGAAAATAAACATTTCCACTACGAATCTGAATTTAAGTGCTTCATCCTCTCCCCATTCCCCACCACCCCCCTCCACTTCGCCTCTCCTCCTCATTCCAAAGTCATCTCCCCCTGCAATCTGCACGGAGGACGCCGTCTCTCGGGGAGAAACCGCCAGGGAGAGCTCAGCAAGCGGCGGCGAAGGAGCCCTCCCCGTCAGCACCTGCGAGCTGCACCGGCGGCAGGACGGGGCCGGGGTCTCTCCGTCTCCGCCGCCTCTCATAAACTTTCTCTCCATCCCGCCGCGCCGTTCCCGCAAGCCCCGCAGTCACGGTGCCCGGCAGCCTGCCGCCGGCCCTCCCCGTGAGGCAGCCGGCACGGCGGCGGGCGGCCCAGCGCTCTCCGGAGCTGCGGGGACAGGCGGCCGCCCTCAGGCAGCGGCGCGAGCGGGACCCCAGCGGCGGCCCCGCGCGCTCGAGCGGGGGAAAGGCGGGAAGCGCGCGCCCCCCCCATCCCTCCCCTTTCTGCGCCCCCGGCGGGGGTCTCGCGCCGCCGAGCGTCCCTTCAGCGGAGAGAGGCGGGAGGCGCTGAGGGGGGAAGGCGGCGCTGAAGGGAAGGGGCGCCCCCGCCGCTCCCCCCGCCCCAGGACGGGCCCGGATCTCCCCCGCCACCGCTGCCGCCGCGCTCTCCCCCCCGCACATCCCCGGTGCCCCTCCGCAGCGCTCACCCCAGCACCACCAGCTCCCCGTACTTGACGGGCTCCTTGTTCGGCGCGCAGTGCTCCTCCTGGCTGGGGGAAAACATGGGGCCGCCGCTACTGTCCCATCCGCCGCCGGCTGCAGGTCGAACCCGAGCAGGCTCCGCGATGCGCCCCGCTCTGAGCCGGCGCCCGCGCGACAACAGCCACTATACCCGGGGCGGGGAGGAGCGCCCGGGGGGATGTACCAACTCGCCGCGGCAGGGGGGCGGGAGGAGCGAAGCGGCGCCCTCCCCCAACGCCTGGCCACGTGTGGACCTACCCACCCCTCGCGCCCGTTCACCGCCTGCGGAGGGGGAACACCCGCGGGGGGGCGGGGCTTCGCGCCTCTGCGCTCCACCCCTTCTCCGCTTCGCTCCCCCCCCACCACCTGGCTGTGGTACAGCCCGGCTGTGTTATGTAAACATAGAGTAAAGGGGATGGGGCCGCTCTTAAAGAGGCCGCGCTCCGCGGGGAGGGAGGGGGGGTCTGGATCACCGAGGGGTCCCAGCCGCGGAGTTGGGGTTGGGGGTTGTTCTAGGTCACCTGCTCAGGGGGGTGGGGGTGGTCCTGGGTTCCAGATCACCTAAGGGACTGGATCACTGTGGGGGGGGTGTTCTAGAGCGGGGGGGCGGGGGGGGGGGGTGTTCTCGGTCACTTCCTGCCCCGGGGGTCTCTAGATGAAGAGGGGGGATGCTCTTTAGACCCACACCTGCCTGCAGGTCTGGTTCTAGAACAGGTGGGGGTCTAGGTCACCTCCTGTCTAGGCCAGGGATTCTAGATCACCTCAGTGTTCTGGATCATCTCCAGGGGCTTCAGGCCACCTCCTGTCTGAGAGAGTGGTTCTGGACCACTTGCAGCTGGAGGGGGGGCTCCAGATCACTTCCCCATGGCTCTAGATTGCTGTGGTGCTTTGGGTTCCCTTTAGGGAGCTCCTAGGTCACCTCCTGCCCCAGAGGGAGGGGGCTCCAGACCACCACCCATCTCCAGCACCTTCCCCACAGCCTCCACCACAGTAGTCTCAAGCTATGAGTCCACCATCAGCTTCTGCGCTTTTGGCCCAGGAATGGCTGCTCTCAGGTCTCATCTCTAGATGAGGAAGGAGCTGTAGAACCCACCCTCCAGCCTCTTCTCTCTGGTGTCTTCTTCTGAGGCTGCAGAAATGCCCCTCACCTTTGTTCTTCAGGAAGAGCTTCACAAAGCTGCTGCTTCTTGATGCTCCAGCTCACCTCTCCAGGTGCAACCGCCATCCCCAACATTGCAGGTCTGCTCCAAAGCTGGACCAGGGCTTCTTTGTTCCTTCAAAAACCTTACTTTCCCCAAAACAAAGTCTGGAATGAAAACGAGTGACAGTGGTATTCCCGAGGCCACATCCCCTACGTGAAATCCCACCCCCCACAGTGCTCAAGCACAAACACATTTTCATTCAATTTCTGACAAATTTGGGTAAGATAAGTCATTATGTCAAAAAATTGGTGGGCAGGCAGACGTCTGGGGGCACATACCCAGACACCAAGACCTTGTGCAATGCAAAACTGGGCTGAAGAGGCAGCAGGGTGCGAAAAAAACCCCAAACCCCAAACTTTCAACAGCAACTTCCAAGAACTTTCTCCCTCAGCCCACCACCACCTTGGCATCTTCCCCAACACTCCCTCTGCTCAAAGCTTAATTTCCTTTTTCCTCTGTACCCTATGCAAGCAGAAAACCAAGGGGGCATTAAAAAGAGTGTGACCAGCAGGTCGAGGGAGGTTCTCCTCCCCCTCTACTCTGCCCTGGTGAGGCCACATCTGGAGTGTTGTGTCCAGTTCTGGGCTCTCCAGTTCAAGATGGACAGGGATCTTCTGGAGAGAGTCCAGCAGAGGCCACAAAGATGATGAGGGGCCTGGAGCATCTCCCGTATGAGGAGAGGCTGAGAGAGCTGGGACTGTTCAGCTTGGAGAAGAGCAGCTTGAGAGGGGATCTGATCAATGTCTATAAAGAACTGAAATGTGGGGCCAAATGGATGGGGTCGGGCTCTTTTTGGTGGTGCCCAGTGACAGGACAAGGGACAATGGGCACAAACTGGGACACCAGAAGTTCTACACAAACTGAAGGAAAAACTTCTTGATTGTGAGGGTACCAGAGCACTGGGACAGGCTGCCCAGAGAAGGTGTGGAGTCTCCATCTCTGGAGATGTTCAAACCCACCTGGACGCTTTCCTGTGCAACCTGATGTAGGGAACCTGCTTTGGCAGGCGGGTTGGACTGGGTGATCTCCTGAGGTCCCTTCCAACCCCAAACACTCTGTGATTCTGTGAAAGATGAGCTCGACATCGACTCGTGTCAAGGATGGAAATTCTCATTAGCCACTATTTGAGGTCTCCAACCCAGGAACCTGTTAACGAAGACAAAAGTAATTGTGACATCCACCACGCTGCTCCCGGCCTCTGCCGAAGAGCATCCCCTGGGCCGGCACGGTCAGACCCAGGATCGAGTCCTGCTCCTCCTGCCGAAAGCTTTCCCTCTGCCTGAAATTGTGTTTAGCTATTAATTTTCCCAGTAATGTTATTTTTCTGTCGTTTCTACTGAAGAGGTGAAATGGAAAAACCCAAGCAATCTCGCAGGGCTGCAAAATGGAGATCTTCCCAGGGGCTGCGTGAAGAAGATAAGATTTTATTAAAGACAGAGAGCTGAATTATTACAGATTTATCTTCTTTATTGCCCTAACAAAATAGAAAAGAAAGCCAGGCTGTAAGTCACTGTCAAAGAAAATAAATATGGTTCTGAAACCAGTGTGAAAAACAAACCTGCTGGCCGCATCCTCTTCCACTTCTCCCATTTCTCCCCCTGAAAGCAAGACCTTCGCGGCAGCTCGGCTTTCACACGGCATAAACAAACTTCAATCCTCTGCCAAAAAAACTCTCCCAAACAGCTCAGCTCACAGCCAAGCTTCCCATCAGTCAAACCTCCCGTTAACGTGCCTGGATTTACAGCATCTTCTGCTGCTCCCCCAGCCCCGTGAGGGGATGAGGAAGGACTTGGAAAGTTTGATTTTGACCCTTTTTCCCATTTGCTCATTTTCTAACACCACACTTTTTGGAGATGAGGGAAAAGTTGTGCAGAGCCTCACACAAGAGGCTCGTACCTGCAAGGTTCTGCACCCTTTTGCCAAGTCTGCACATTTTTTTTTTTCACCAGGGCATTTGCTGTATTTAAATAAAGAAATACCGACATTATTAAGCATGAAAAATGCGCTGGGTTACGTTGCTGAAAAAAAATTAGATACAGAAAACGCACTGGTTTGTGTTGCTGAAAAATAAATGTACAGACCTGGGAAAAATGCCCAGCAGGATTCACAGGGGAATGTTTGCACTTGATGCATTCACAGGAGGCTGATGATCTGTGCTGGGGTTGGGGGGCACCTGCCCACCATGTACCTGTGGTGGGAGACACCAAGATAACCCCTGACACCTGGGCTGATTCATTGTCATGGTCAGCAGGTCCAGGGAGGGGATTCTGCCCCTCTGCTCCACTCTCCTGAGGCCCCACATGCAGTGCTGCCTCCAGTGCTGGGGCCACCAACACAAGAAAGATACGGACCTGTTAGAATGAGTCCAGAGGAGGCCACGAGGATGATGGGAGGGCTGGAGCAGCTCTGCTGTGAGGACAGGCTGAGAGAGTTGGGGCTGTTCAGCCTGGAGAAGAGAAGGCTCCGAGGAGACCTTCTAGTGGCCTCCCAGTACCTGAAGGGGCTCCAGTAAGGCTGGGGAGGGACTTTGGCCGAGGGCAGGGAGTGACAGAACAAGGGGTGATGGCTTGAAAGTGAAAGAGGGGAGATGGAGCTGAGATGTGAGGAAGAAATTCTTTGGTGTGAGGGTGGTGAGACCCTGGCCCAGGTTGCCCAGAGAAGCTGTGGCTGCTCCTCCCTGGAAGTGTTCTCGGCCAGGCTGGATGAGGCTTTGAGCAACCTGGTCTAGTGGAAGGTGTCCCTGCTGCTGGCAGGGGGGTTGGGTCTGGATGAGCTTTCAGGTCCCTTCCAACCCAAACCAGTTTGGGATTCTGTGAGTGTTTTTTTCTTTGGAAATGTGCTTTGTTTGTACGTGCACAATCTCTTCATTCTGCATCTCCTCACAGGTATTTTATGCTGGCAAGCCAAGAGGGAGGCTTAGCGCCAGCCCCAGATATTGTGTTTTAAGGCTCACTGGGGCTTTTTTCCCAAAGCACAGGTTTTCTCATTGTGATTTCCAAGGACCTGCTGCTCCCAGCACTGGAAATTTGCTTTTAATTTAAAAAAAAAAAAATTATATTTTTTTACTAATGAAGTAGAGCCAGGAGGATGGAACAGCTTTGCTGTGCATCACACAACCCCTTGTCCCGTTCAGATTGCAGCCCCAAATCCCAGCACCACCAGCTGGGATTCAGCTTCCTCCAGCTCCAAAAATTCCTTTTGCAACTGGTGCAAGCAACACTTCCCTGGCATTTTTCCCTAAATCCATTGAATTAATTGAGAAATGTACCCACAGCTGCATTCTGCTATTTTTCAACTCAGAATTCCTTGTGGTTTCTGATTTGGGATGGCTCAGCATGGCTTTTCAGGGCGGTGAAGGGAGGTTTGGTTGTTTTCCCCCTGGAAGTGGGAATCACAGATAACTTGGAGCTCCTTCCCGGCAGCATCAGCGCTGCGAGAGGGAGTTTGCTCCCAGGTTTAGCATGAGCAGCTGCTTGCCTGGATGGAGGGATATCCAGCCAAGCCAAAAGAGTATTAACATCAGTGTTTGAAAAAATCCCAAACATGAAGAAATAGTACATGCTCATTTATTTTTAAAATGTAATAAAAAGTTATTTTAAATGCAGGAAGATTAATAAGGCTCTAATTCAGCAAAGTACTTACAGATGTGCTGGACTCTGAGTAAGTACTTCAGCACTTTTATGTATCAGGGCTTAGGGACTGGGCTTGGACTATAGAGAAAATACTGTAAACTGTAAATAGGCCTCACATCATACCTGTGTTTTACACTGCACATGAAGCTCACGGTACGTGGGATAAATAGGGATAAAGGTTTCCATTCCCAGCCTTATATTATTGCTGTCAATATAAAAGTTTCCCAGACTGGGATTAGGTTTATGTTTAGCCATCACTGTGGATAGTTTGGGCTAGAAAAGTTGATCCTGGGGTCACAACAGCCTTGCTTTGGTGCTCCAGGGTGGTTGTTGTGGTTTAACCTGTCCAGCAGCCAAACACCACACAGCCGCTCGCTCACTCTCATGCAGTAAAGGTAAGGAGACTCGTAAGCTGGGATAAACCTGATTTTCCTCTCAGTAGCTAGAGTAGTGCTGTGTTTTGGTGTCAGTATGGGATTTGGTATGCAAAGAATGTTGATAATATACTGATGTTTTTAGTTGTTGCTGGGAAATCAAGGACTTTTCAACTTGCCATGCTTTGCTACTCTGCATGTGCAGAAGGCGTTGGGGGGAGCGTAGGAAGAGCAATGGATCCAAATTGGCATTTGGGTATGCGAATGGGATATTCCATATCACAGATCATCATGTTCAGTGTATAGATGGGGGCTGGCTGAGAAGGTCTCTCTCTTTTCTGAGATAGCAGTTCAGGATTTTCCCTCCTCCAGGATCACTAGCTGGGACCAAGCTGGACACTGGTCAGCAGGTGGTGAGCAATTGCACTGTGCATCACTCATTGATATATTCCATTATTACTATTGTTAACATAATTATTATCATTAGTATTTTAATTTTATTTCATTAATTAAATTGTTCTTATCTCAACCTACAAGCCTCCCTACCGTTACCCCTCCAATTCTCTCCCCTATTCCCTGGGTGGAGGAGAGCGAGTGAGCAGCTGTGTGGTGTTTGGCTGCCAGACAGGTTAAACCACAGCATCATTTAACTACAGGAAAAAATTGATGCAATTGCTCATAATGATGCGGTATTGAGCTTAGCACGTTTTGGGGTCCTGTGTTTTGGGGGTTCAGTGCCTAACATAGATTGGGCTAAAATAGGTTTGATGTTTTTTACAACATTTGAGGAGCTGTCTATGTGTTTTGGACCTGCTATTGTCTTAATTTTCCACCCTGCCATCTAATGGTCTTGATTCCCAGTAAAATTTAAAAAGGGGAATTACATTAAAACAATAAATGGAAGAGCTAAAAGGATAAAATACTTTCAAGTATCACAGCAGCAGCTTAAATATGTTACAGACTCCAGCTTAACATGTAACACTCCTTAATAAAGACCCTAAAGGATTTTTTTAATAGCAGATAAGTTAAGTGAAGAAGGTTGTTAAGAATACAAAATATAGCCACCAAAAAGCTACATTGAAATTAGGAAAATAGAATATTATAGCATAAATACTGGCAAATATAATGCAACAATAAGGGAAGTGAAAAAGGTTTTGCAAAACACTTTGCCAAAGGCATAAAAACACATGTGAAAACATAGCAGAGACAGAAAGTCTACCAGCAAGCAAGTCTGGGGCCAGCGAGCAGTAGAAGTGTGAAAGAAGTCTTTCTTGGGTGAAAGAAACCCTAAGGGGGTCTCATTCACCCAAGGTGGGTCAGATAAATGAGCTCCCCGTGTGTCGGGAGCCAGGGCTGGAGACTCCCACAGCAAAAACCTCTTTATCTGGAGTGGGTTTGATGAGCTTCATAAATTCAAGTGTCACCCACAGAGATTTTGGGATAAAGAAGTAAACTGAGAGAGGAGCAAATTGCTGGGGTGAGATGTCACTGGCCCAAGACTTGTAAAGAAATTAAAATATAATTATATGAATAATTAACAGTATTTGTCCTCAGTGGATGGGAAACAGCAAGCTTGACACTGGTCTCTGAAAAGGAAAGTTTAAATGTTCTGGTCCAATCAATCTGACCCGTGCTAGGCTAATTAATGGAAAATACAATCGAGTATAGGTAATTATGGATACACAGGGATGTGTTTGGCAGATCTGATACAGTGTGGAATGGGGGATTTTGCAGAAGGAAGTCCAAGTTTATAACACATTCACATCCTTTGAAGCACTCAATGAATATGATGGAGAAGGGGATAGAATGTGTATCACATACCTGGGTTTCATGAAAGCTTTGCCACCATAAAAGCAGTCAAAGCAGTAAAAGTAGCACAAGATAAAGAAAGGGTTTTCATGAGTTAGCAGCTGACTACAGGAGAAACCAAAGGCTAGAAATAGGTTCTCATTTTCACAGTGGGAAGAGGCTAGAACTGGGATTTTGTGGTGTTGTGGGCCCTGGCCAGGCAGCTCACTTCTAATTGCAAAGTTTGCTGAGAAGCCAAAAATTTTAAGCTGACTGCAAAGACTTACAGAAGGACCCAGCAAGAAAATGTCCAAGTAAAGTACATAAGAGAAGATGACCTTAGCCATATCTGCCTAATGACTGGCTCTAATTGGGCTATTATCATTCAAGAAAAGACATCCTGAGGTTTTACAGTCACTATAGGTCCTTCCCTTGAAAGATCAGCTCAGAGATCAACCTAAGTCTGAAAGACAAACAAAATGTGTCAAGAAGCTTCTGTATGTCTTATCCAGTGACATGGGTTATTCTGGGTGGATGGTCCATATCCCTTCTCCTGTGCCCCATAGCTCCCCCATCTTCCCTGGAGCACCAGCACTGTGTGCTCTCTTTGCAGCTTCTTTCCCAAAATAATTGTGATTGCTAACGGGGAATAAACACCTTTGGTATGTGTCTGCCAAAATCAGAAGCACTGGCAACCCAAATCTCAGTGTTACCTTTCTTGTCCTCTACCTGGGAGGATCTGAGTCCACCCACAGCTCCAACCCCTGCCAAGGACCTGCAGCCCAGAGCTGAGTCCCCTCTCAAATCACTGTGTCCCTCTTTGCAGGACAAATCACTGTGTCCCTCACCCCGCTTGCTCATCTGGGAATGGACTTTCTCCAAGACATTGCCTCTTTTTGCTTTTAAATTTCAACTCCATTTGAAAGTTAACACTAACACGGTGGTGGGAGGTAGAGAATGGGGACAGTTTCCCTATAATTTACTTATACCTAATTTAGAGGAAATTCTGCCACTCTGACCCTCATCCCAGCAGACAAAGCTGGTGACATGAGTTCCCCAGGCTTGGACCACATTATCCCTGGCAACAATGCTCCCCATCCCCCAGGAGAGCAGCTTCGAGAGCAGATGGCTGGGTCCCCATCCACAAAGAGATATTCATCTATCCCATAAATCAACCAGACTTCCCCCATCGAACATAATGAAAACACCCAAATCATTCCAGAATATAAGGTAGGAGAGGAGCTTTGCTTTTCAAGTGCTGGAGCTTTGGCAAAGCTTGGGTGCACGCTCTCTGCCCCGCTCTGGTTTATCCTACACCAGCTTGTGTGTGAAAGGCTCCTGTCACAAGGGCTCATCAGCTAATTGCACTGATCCCTGCGTGTGCTCCAAGCCTCATCTAGCTGCTGGTATCACACAATACTTTTTTATTAACCAAGGAATATGCTTTTCAAGGGATGCCCAAGGAGTGCCAGGACAACAGGAGCTCTGCTATGACAGCACCATGAACCTCAGACCCAAAACTTCCCCAATTCGCAGGCGCCAAATTATTTCACCCACCAGCAAAGCGTGAACACCCACAAAGCCACTTCAAATCAAACATCGTTTTCACATAGTTCCACTACAGAGAATGAAATGCATTTTAGAAATTATTGCATATTAGAAACGAGAGATGGTCCCCTGGCTCCCGTTCAGCCAGCAGATAATCAGCGGGTTACGGAAACATCCTCCGCATCTCCAGCGTGATCCAGCTCGTGCTGTTCCCGAGCAGGATCCAGCTCTGTGGCCAAAAGCAGGGAGCCGGTGGGGAGCCGTCACCTTGCTTCCCCAAACTCCTCATCACTGCCTTCGACAATCTTTGCAGCATTCATACCTGCATATGGTTACAGAAGAGAAGAAAAACATCATTTTGCTAAGGACTACGGGATCTGTGGTTAATAACTGCTTGGGAGTTCAGGCTTCACCAGCAAAAAGACCTAACAATTAATCAGCTTGCTCCTCTGTACCTTGTTAGGGTAAAGAGGTGTCAGGTCATATCTGAATATGTTAAAAGCAGCATTTGCCCTTCCAAGTATATACATCACTAAAGCCTTATAACTACCTCCTAGCATTTGACATTCTTTTCATTACTATAATTTACTAAGTGCATTGCCAGGTGATCCTGGCAGGCTGCCAGGCTGCGTTCAGTCAGGCAATGGATAAACTCAGAAAAAAGGCCATCACTGCCACTGAAACCTTGAAATCTGAGCGAGAGGAGAGGAGAGGAGAGGAGAGGAGAGGAGAAGAGAGGAGAGGAGAGGAGAGGAGAGGAGAGGAGAGGAGAGGAGAGGAGAGGAGAGGAGAGGAGAGGAGAGGAGAGGAGAGGAGAGGAGAGGAGAGGAGAGGAGAGGAGAGGAGAGGAGAGGAGAGGAGAGAAGAAGAAAAAGAAAAAAGAAAAGAAAAGAAAAGAAAAGAAAAGAAAAGAAAAGAAAAGAAAAGAAAAGAAAAGAAAAGAAAAGAAAAGAAAAGAAAAGAAAAGAAAAGAAAAGAAAAGAAAAGAAAAGAAAAGAAAAGAAAAGAAAAGAAAAGAAAAGAAAAGGCCAAACATCCCACCAAAAAAGGAACAACATCCTGCGACATCCCCTTAAGTCAAGATGCAACTGCAGCTCCCAAAACCCTGAGCACTGCCTTCCTCCGAGTCACGGGAGCTTTCACTACATAGATGGGTATAGATGTCCACTTCTCCCACGCCTGCTCGGGATGGGCAATTAGAAAGTCGTTAGCTTTGTAAACTGAAAGGCTCACTATTGTCAGGATGGGCCAAGAGGCTGGTTGAGTTGTCATTATTATGGGCTCTTTAGCAGATGGATGGCTGAAATTGTATCTCACAGCAATAAGGTAATGGCTGAGAAATGCAATTCTGGGAGCTCTCTGATGGCTACTGGCTTTCACTGGGGTTGTGAGAAGATGAAGATGCCTCGTACCTCATCAGATAATGCCTTTCCTTAACAAAGGAGCTAAGTTATCTTGGAAGAAATTGAGAGCTCCTGGCTTTTCAGACAGGGAAGAGGCACCATTAAGTATAGCTGAGATTTACCAGTTATGTAAAATTAGGGAAGATTTTGTATGGAAACACTAGGAGAAGCTAGGAAAAGATTGCAAGACTTTTTTTTTTTACACATGTACCTGCTGTTGCCATTAAGAGACAGAAGATGAATGAAAAAAGCCTTTGAGCTGAAAGAAAATCAACATGAATTCATTGCTAAGTGTTAGCCATCATATATATAGCATCCATCCAACTACAGCAACAGAAAATATGTTATTGAAGGAACAGAAAGAACAGGAAACCACCTGCTAATAAAAATCACCATCAGCCTTCTGGAATGAAGAGCTCCACATTTCAGGTATTTTAGTCAAATCGAAGCAGGCAGGAAAACAAAAGCAACCTTATAACTCCGCATCTGGATGGTAAGGATCCATAGAGCTCGTGGCAAAAATCTCATTAACTTAACAAGTGAAGGTTTGGTTCTTAGGACTCTGGGTCTCCAAAGGGTGGAAGCAATGCAAGGTGACCCTGTGGTCACATTTACAGCCCCTGGACAAGCTGATTTTATGACAAATATCCCAAACCTGCTCTGAGAAAAAGAAACACGGAGGATTTTCTTCTCTGTGGGCTGTTAAACCCACTGATTTCCAAGCACGTGATGAAACTGATGGTGGGAACACGCTGACATCTTTATGAGGAAGAACAGGCTGTGACAGCCCTGTGTGCGAGCGGGGCCTGATTTTGTGTTTTGTTAGTCTGATTTTTGGGAACAGATGGAAACAGAGCCAGAGGAAGCCTCCTCCTTCAAGATCTGGCCCAAGTTGCAACTCATTAGCGAGGCCCTACACAGCTAAACCCTCTGCTTGTCCCATCTGCAGCAGCCAAAACCTCAGTGACCTCCAAGTCCACCACCTGGGACCCTCAACCCTGCCATCACTGCTGATAAATCTTTACATTTGAGATGCGCAGCCGATCGATGATATCAGGATGCAAATGGAACATATGGAGACTAGAGCAAGGGAAACAAAGGCAGAAGCCACAGGCCATTTCCATGATCAGAAACAGAAAGAATTTCTAATTATGCAAAGGTCACTGGCTCAGCGTGGTCCTACATTTAAATATTTTAATGTGCATTTGCCTGAATCCTCTCAGAAATGTTTGTGTGCGTGTGTGGGGGTAAATGCTCCTCTGTGTTTTTGGTAAGATAAGGGAACACAGAAAAAGTGCAGATGTCTGTTTGATGCCACGTGAGATCTTTAAAGCAGACTCAAACATCTTGGGGGCTTTGGGCTTCTTTTTTTCCACCCCCCCTGTAGTTATTTATTCATGCTTTGACTCCTGCTTACTGCACACAGTTTCCAGCATGAAGTCGAGATAAATACTTCTGCCTCCTAAAATTCACCCTGGCTCTGGGCAACATTGAGGGATGCACTGACAGGAGCTCGGTGCTGTGGGGTGTCACCTCCACCCCAGCCACCCCATCACCTCCTCTGTGCCCACAGGGCATGTCTGGTGTGGTCAGGGCAAAGGACACCAAGTTTGACATTTGTTTTACCCCTCCTCCTCTTTGCAAATGTGTAACAGTGAGAAGGGGCATTGTCCGCAGGTCTGTGGGAAGCACAAAGCAATGGCTGTGCTGACCTCCCTATACAAATTCAAGGCTGTCCTCATTTTTCCTGGAGGTTTTGGTGGTTTGCACACACATATCTTTGTTGTCCCCTCCCTATGTCCAGCATCAGCTGGTCCCAAAGCCTCCACTGCCAGCCCAGCCCTGCTGCCCACACAGAAACCAGCAAATTCTGACATACTTAGTCAAAACTTCACAATTAGGGACAAATGTTGAAAATTCCTTCTTGGAGAAAAAAAATGACTTCTTTCTTTTTTTTTTTTTCCCCCAGCAATGCTGCCAGTTCACAACTAGAAAGAAACTAGAAAGTTGCTATAGCTGGCAACTCAGCTTTTCCCAAAATCAATCTCTTGAAGCTTCTCTGGCTGATTCCTCATCACTGCAAGCACAGGGGCAGGGTGGGATGCTGAGCTTCCCAGGAAACTACTTTACATGTGTAATTTGCAGATTTTTCATTTAAATATATTCTCTGTGACCTCTGAGGTCCCTGGCTGGAGTCTGTGATTTTTAAAAATGACTATTGCTATGGCAGCCTTCATCCAGATGCCACCCAAAAAGGTCTTGACCTGGTTGTGTGCTGAGTTACTTTGCCCTCCTAAACCTACCACTTCAAATCCCCTTGTTTTCCTATTTCCAGCTCTATTCTTCTTTATTTTTTTTTTTCAGGCATTTAAATGCTGAGCTTGCTACAGGTATAAACAAATGTTTAAAGAGCCCTCAATTTAACAACCTAACAGCTTATATTATATTTTTTAGGGGAGGATGGGTGCCTGCAGTCACACAGGAGAATCCATGTTCATGGGGAAGCCTGAGCTTGGAGGCTGGGACGTGTGTGAAGAGTCCTCACCTCTTCCCATCACCTGATGGAGTTCTTGAGTTGATGCAGGGTCGCTCTACTCTGCTCATCTCTGAAAATTTGGGATTGAAGTGATATTTGGGAGTGAAGAGTTACGCCGTTGGTAAATACAGGGGACGTGCTGGGTTTCTTCCTTTAGCCACAGGCAGGATTAAGGCCAAAGAGCTCCCTCCTGCCAAAAACAGGGAGAGTAATCCTGTCATAAGCTATTAATATGGAGCTGTATTGGCACTTGGCAGCAAACCACCAAACCCACAAAGTTGTGTTTAATTTGCTGTAAGAGGACAGACTGAGTCTTCTTCACTCAATTATACCGAGATGATATTTCAGCACCGAGCCCTGAAACGATGTCACCACTCAGCTCACCACACTCACATCTCCATCCCAGCATTGCTGATGTTGCCCATCCCCTGCTACTCAAAAGGAAATTTCAGGAGCAACTATTTTTCAAGACAACCCATGTGCAATAGATCAAGGGATTTGCTGTGCACGCCCATGCTGCTGTGGGAAGCAGAAGTGCTTCACCCTCCACCTCCACCCCACTAGTCCTGAGAGCCAGCCCAAACCCTGGCCCCCATCATATTTTGACCCCTTGTGCATGGCAGAGTATCAAGAACAAGCAGAAATAACCTCATGTCACCCCAGAAAAAGGCCCAGGGTGGACTTTTTACTTTCCACAGGGTTTCTTCACCCTAATCCCATCCCAGCCTGAAGATTCCCATGTGATCTGGACTCCTTGCTGATGCTGGGCTTTGCCTGGTGCCTTCCTGCCTTTCCCAGCTCCCCACCGGACACAAAGCCTTCCCTCGTCATCCAGGATGTCGTTTTCTATTTTTACTCAAATCCTTTTAACTTCTTGACATTTTTAAGACAGCAGCCTGGAGGAAATGGATTATCCTGCCGGTGGTACTGCACGGCTCTGGTCCTTGGTTAAGAAGATAAGACTATTTCTTTTCAGGGTACATCACATTCCTGAACTGGCTGCAACTCCTAACTCACAAAATAGGGAATACAATGCCTGTAAGTTTTTGTTCTGTAAAACTTCATGATTAGTCATCATATCCTTCATGTAGATGGAGAACAAGAAGAAAGGAACATCTCTCATTTTAATATATACAGCCTAGGAGACAGCCATAGCTTTTTATCTCAGTTCATTGAATACCTCTTGGCTTTCTCCAGTCCCATTAGAGTTAAGAAGCTGGTTAGCTGCCCCAATAGACAGCCTCCATTGCATGGTGACATTAAAAACGAGACAGGAGGATGCACTGAGCTCTTTTACAAACTGCAATGACTGAAGGAGGGATTGCTGCTGGTGTTATTTCTGTCCTACAGTCCCTGTGTAGAATATGAGCTTGATATTTCCTTCTTTTTGTTCTGCAACTGCAGGGCCTAATCCTGATTTTTTTTTCTTCTTTTTTTTTTACTATCTCAAACAAAACTGCTGTTAGGCTCCACTTTTCCTTTGTTTCCAGCACATGGAGATGTGCAGAACAACCACCGCCTTAGGAGTATTTCAAGGCAACAAGAGGAGAAACTCCAGATCGGCTCCAGGGAGAACGCTCCCACGTTCCTGAGATTCCTCTTCCAACATGCTAGACAGACTCACAGTTTTATTTGCAAAACCTGGGAAAGCTTCCAAATCCCAGCCTATAAAGCCTTCCACTAGGAAAAAAAAAGAAAAAAAAAAGAAGAAAAAAAAAGAGGAAAAATACATTTTCCCCCGCCAAGGAGCAAGAGACCCTTACAAGCAGCGAAGCCCCTGCAGATGTGCCCCTGTGAAGCACAGCACACTGCGAGTGTTCAGCGCTGATGCTCTGCTTCCTGGCAAGCATGCAGGGCACAAGGCTTCGATTTGCACGCACAGCTCTGAGTTGTGTCTCCAAGGATAACGTGCTCTTCGTCTGCAGGAAAATTCAAGATGGGAATAAACAGCACTTGCTGGGAGCCCTGATGGAGCAGGGTCCCTTGGCTGAGCTCTTGGCACTGATTCTTCTTGTGTCTTGGTGTCTCCAGCATGAAGCAGTGGTTGAATTCCAAGCACCCAGATGACAAACTCTTGCACTTATCTCCATTTTCCCAGCAAGTGGAAAAAAAAAAAAAGATTAAAAAGGGGTGTTTCTGCTTGGTGAGAGGAGGATATGTGTAACCCCTCACATCTGCAGCCAAGCCAGTGTGGGCAAACATGTCCTTGCAAGGTTTGATGCCTTGGTGTGAGCACTTGGACTGAGGTGAGCAGTGGCCGAGGAATTCCTGCTAGTGGCACGATTTTGTGACGTGGGCTCAGAGCTTTGTAGCAGAGATTTGACTTTTGCTTGTTCATGTTTTATTATCTCGCTGGAGCTTAGAAAAACTGTTGACCTTGAAAACGCAGTTACCCTTCGCTCCAAGTGCTCCACTTTGTCTTGGTCAGTTGCTGTTAGTGACACCAACAGAAGAGAAATAAAAAGCTGAACCAATGGACATTACATTGTTTTAACCTAATCCTCATACATCCTGGGCCCTCATTCCGCTGGCCAGGGAGACCACTGAGCTCCACCTTTCCAGATCTGATCTTCTCCAACTTTCTGTAGCCTTTCCTGGAGCAAACACACTCTCGGACCCAGGGGTGACAACTCCCCAGCCAAAGTAAGGTGGATGGATGGCAGCGATGGACAACCCATCTTTCAAAGACAGGACAGTCACAGAGGAGCTGGGACAGGGCCAGAGTCACTTGGGCCTGTCTTTTGGGTTGCACAGTCTCACCAGGTATAGGTAATTAGCGTTTGTGCAGCAAGGTCTGACAGACCCTGTTTGGCAAATGCTTGAAGTGTTGACACTTCACACCAAGGTGCATCTTGTGATATTGGCAAAGAAAAAACTACTCTGTTAAATTCACAGAGTTTCCCTGGTAGATCTCTCTAACTCAGGAGCAGCCCAGTGCTGATGTCCATGCTTGTATCTGCAATGGAACGCATTATTTAATTGTCAATTTGGCTACAATCTGCTTGCAGATAATCAAAGTCAGCAATGGAGAGGGTGGGACAGGCCTGGCTGAGGTGAGCTGGGGGAAGTTGGACTTGGTGGGTCATGGCTGCCCAAGGAAGTTCTGGATGCTCCTCCCTGGAAGTGTTGAAGGCCAGGTTGGATGAGGCTTTGAGCAACCTGGTCTAGTGGAAGGTGTCCCTGCTGATGGCAGGGGGGTTGGAACTGGATGAGCTTTAAGGTCCCTTCCAACCCAAACCACTCTGTGATTCTATGATTCTATGGCAAAGGCCAGTGTCCAGACCTGGCTCTGCCAGCACCACCACCTGACACATCTCACGTCCAAATGCTGATATAGTTAGAAGACCCCATGAGCAGCCCAGATCCACAACACAGCCAGGAAACAAGATGAAAAAATTCTGTTTTCCTGCCCTTTGTCTCTTCCTCAGCCCTTCCCACATTTGTTATGTCTGGAGCTGGTAGCAGGGCACCATCCTGCTAAGAACTGAAACATTCCCATCACCTCTGTGCTCTCACCTTTGCTGTTTGAAGGCAGACTATGTAGGAAGGGTGAAGGCAGGTGCATAAAGGTCCCCCAGCCACCGATGTGCCTGTCTCCCACAGGAAACCTCCATGCCTTGGAAATAGGCACTGCATATATTGGTTTGGCTTTGACTTTGAGCTGCCTGACAAACAGCACGTTGGGTCCCCCCCTCACTTTCAGAGCACAATCCGTGCCGTGGCGCTGGCAGGTTGCAGCCAGGCCCTGCTGAAGATGTTATCAGGAAAGGGAATGATTTGCTACTGGAGAATGTACTCGTGCCTCGCAGCGATTCGGCTGCACAAATATGTGGAGTGTTGCCGATAACTCACCAAGGGAAGTCTGGAAAACGGATTCTGCAACAAGATAATTCTGCTTGTAGACTCTTATTTTATGTTTCCTTCCTCCTTCTTCCCCCCCCACCCCCCTCCCAGCCTTTTCCATTTACATCTAAATGGGTTCTTTGTCTTTTTCTGAGTCAATATTTAGTCACTTGTTCCTCGTACAAGCCTCCTAGCTCAGTTTCTCAGGGCAGAGACATTCCCAGGGGAGAGTCGGGACTGAGCAAGATGCCGGATCCGGTGCCACAAAGCTCCTCCAGGTATTCACACTCCACACTTGGAATTCTTTTTACATATGGATTTGTCATTGAGTGAGCCAAACCTTCTTATATACAAGCACCCAGAAATAAAAGCCACATCCATGATATTTGGGATAACAAAAACCCAGGACTGAGTCCACCTTTAGCGGTGATTGCATCAACGTCACCGTTAGCCTGAAAGTTCACGTAACTTTAGATAAAGAGGCACTTCCCAAAGACCTTTCTCAAACAAGGATATATACCCAGCTAATTGTTTTAGATCCTCTCTCTTGCAGAGATTTGCATCAACTCTAGGAACAGACAAGGAAACCTGTCCATTAACAGATTGATTTCCACTGAGGTATCGGCTGTTCTTTGTCCATCTATTGTCAGACCAGCTGATGGTGCTCAGTTGATGTACAAGACTCCAGCACTCGTGGTCATTGCTTTTTCTTGCTTTTTTGCATTGAAGCTACAAGTATATATATGCTTGCTTCTGGGCTTGTCTATAAGCAAAAGTATTATGGTCTTATCTGCAAGCTGAGCTACACCAGCTGGAACACAAAGTTTACCGTTATTTTAGTACAGGACCCTGTTATATCATGTACTCTAAACTAGATTAATTTTGTGTTTGTAAATAAGCAGATACATTAAGCATGGAAAAAATATATATTTTTAGGCTTATATAAAGCATTTGCACAGATCCACACTTAAATAAATACAGGTTGGGTTACAGCCTATCATAGAATGGTCTGGGTTGGAAAACACCTTAAAGCTCATACAGTTCCAACCCCCCTGCCAGCAGCAGGGACACCTTCCACTAGACCAGCTTGCTCAAAGCCTCATCCAACCTGGCCTTCAACACTTCCACAGAGGAGCAGCCACAGCTTCTCTGGGCAACCTGGGCCAGGGTCTCACCACCCTCACACTAAAGAATTTCTTCCTTGCATCTCATCTCCATCTCCCCTCTGCCAGTTTCAAGCCATCACCTCTTATTCTGTCACTCCCTGTCCCTGGCCAAAGTCCCTCCCCAGCCTTCCTGCAGCCCCTTCAGGTACTGGGAGGCCACTAGAAGGTCTCCCCGGAGCCTTCTCTTCTCCAGGCTGAACAGCCCCAACTCTCTCAGCCTGTCCTCACAGCAGAGCTGCTCCAGCCCTGGCATCATCCTCTGGACTCATTCTAACAGGTCCGTATCTTTCTTGTGTCGTGGGCTCCAGAACTGGACACGGCACTCCAGGTTGGGCCTTATGAGAGTGGAATAGTGGAGAAGAATCCCCTCCCTGGCCCTGCTGCCCACGCTGCTCTGGATGCAGCCCAGGACACGGTTATCGGCCTCTGGGCTGCAAGCGCACATTGCCGGCTCATGTTCAGCTTCCTGTCTACCACCACTCCGAGCTCTCCCCAGCATACACATACAGCTTTATAGCTTTATACATATTTAATTCTGACCAAAAGTAACTTGAATCCAAGCGATCCGATTTAAAAACATTAGGTTGGCACTTGGCTCCAAACCCCTTCTGCCTCCTCCACCACTGACCACAGCAGGATGATTTTGCAGCTGGGTTCAGTGTAATTCTTCTGCCCGCTGTCTTGGAGTCACACAGAGATTGAATTATCTAACAATACTGTTTAAGCACTAGCAAAATGCACAATTTGATTAATCTCAGCAATGCACCAGCTCTGAGATCTAAAAAGACAGCCATGTGCATTTTAACAAAGTTAAAGCCCAAAGCTTCTCATTTCACCCTAATGGATAGCAAAGGTTGTCCTCCATTTGATAAATGATGACAGCATTGCTGCATTTGTCTTCTGGCTGGCAATGCTGGATTCTTGTGAAGTTGGTGTTAATGAGATTCCTCCTACCACAGAAACAAAATCCTCCAGTGATGCACCAGCACTGGATTTATCATGAAGATACCTGTTCTCCATGCACACAACAGGATAAATGCAAATTCCTATCTTGATGGCAAGGTGCCCACAGCAGCCATGACATTGTCCATGACATAAATCCCAAGCAGTGGGAACTCAGTCTGCAACTAGACATATTTCTTCTCCCCATGACTCAGCTGAGCAACATTTTTTAGAAGGGACACATATCAGCAAAGAATTAAAGAGTACATTCAATATTTCCCCCTTGGGAAAAATGTCTAAAATAAAGCTATCAGCCCAAATCCTGGAGAAGTGATATTTATTTTGCTTGCAAAACCACTCAGCAACATCCAGAAGCCACAGAGTTCCCAAGCTGGACCATTAATTAGCAAAGATACCTACATGTGCTTAATGTTGCTCTTGTGTCTTGTGCAGTGAGAGATGGATGAATTAAAGCTGGAGGAGATGTAGGACCTCACCTCCAAGAGAGAGGTAGGAGCCATGAGGGAAGAATGAGACCAGACAGCAGCACAGAGAGTGAGATCCTTTGGCGGAGGAGAAGGACATGGTAGGAAGCTCAGGGAGCAGGCATGGGTGTTGTAAAACCCCCAGAAGACTAAGCACTGTGAGACAGCCCTCCTCCTAGCCCTCCTTCTTCTCCTCCTCCTCATCCTCCTGCTCAAGGAGCCCAGCAGACCATCAGGGAGGCAGTAGGAAGAAAAGCCCAGGAGAAAACACCTCCAGAGAAGAAACCCTGACTGAAGCATCAGCTGCCAACCTGGGCATGACTAACTTGGTCCCTTGTCCCAACTCTTTACCCCAGCACCATGGGTTTTGAGGGCTGTTCCAGCCAGGAGATGGACTTTCCCAAAGACTTCTTCTTTGAGATGGACACACCCACCTGTAGCACCTGTAGCTTGGCTCTGGAGACTCCTATTTTTTTTCCAGCTGCCTCCTTCTACAAAGGCAGGAAAGTCCTTAGCACTGATGAGTGACTTGAAGTGATTGGGAATGCTTCAAACACAGGGGTTTGTCCTTAAATTACACAGCCCATTAACAAGCCCAAATTAAAACAACACTATTAGCAGGAGATCTGAGGGAGAAGGTGGCTTTAATTTTCATGCAAATGACACATAACTGAATACCAGAGATTGAATATACAGATAATTGTCCTTCCAATCCAGTTCCACCAAGTGGAATTGTTCAAGTGTAGACCAAGCTCCCCAGAATCTTGAGACTTACACTGAAAAAAATCAGTATATTACAGAAAGCATTCACAGAATCACAGAATGTCAGGGATTGGAAGGGACCTCGAAAGATCATCCAGTCCAATCCCCCTGCCAGAGCAGGAACACCTAGATGAGATCACACAGGAAGGCATCCAGGTGGGTTTTGAATGTCTCCAGAGAAGGAGACTCCACACCCTCCCTGGGCAGCCTGTCCCAGTGCTCTGTTACTCTCACAGTAAAGAAGTTCTTTCTGAAGTTTAAGTGGAACCTTCTGTGTTCCAGCTTACACCCATTGCCCCTTGTCCTATCATTGGCCATCACTGTGAAGAGCCTGGCCCCATCCTCCTGACACTCACCCTTCCTATATTTATAAACATTAATCAGGTCCCCCCTCAGTCTCCTCTTCTCCAAGCTGAAGAGGCCCAGCTCCCCCAGCCTTTCCTCATCAGGGAGATGCTCCACTGCCTTCATCAGCGTGGTGGCTCTGTGCTGGACTCTCTCAAGCAGCTCCCTGTCCTTCTTGAACTGTGGGGCCCAGAACTGGACACAATATTCCAGATGTGGCCTCACCAGGGCAGAGTAGAGTAGAGGGGTTTTTTTATTTGATATTGTGTTTTGAGATTTCATATTTTGAAACTGCTCAGTACCCACAAAAAAATGAACTTCATATTTAAATATACAGCACTGTTCTGCAGGTAGTGAAGGAACTGAGTTAGGTAAGAAGCTTTGGGCAGCCTGTTGACCAGGAACCCAAAAGAACTTGTATATTTTAATGTATCAGATAGCACCTGCATTATTCTTCCTAACCAGGACAGCTCATGGGCAGTGAGAGGTGCTGAGGAGTCATCCAGCCACTGGACAAGCAACATTGGTTCATGTGCACCCATCATCTTTGGGGACAGTCCCTTGTGGCATAAGACCTATGAGAGAGGCACAACATAACCAGGGCATGCAAGTCACCTAAGGACAGGAGTGGTTTTAAAAGGGCTCACCTGTGGCTATTGGCTTAGCCTGGTCTCTTTGCATCTGCTTTTCCACCATCTGCATCACCACCAGCATCTTTCTAGGCCCTTTGTGCAAAGAGAAGAGCACAAGGAAGGCTTTGCACTGCCTTGAAAGATCACACACTTCTGCAAAACCCCATGACTTCAAAGTCCAAAGCACCCCCTGGTCTAGATGATGGCCAACACAGGGCTGAGCATTACCCAAGGGGATCACACAAACCCCTCCATCCCAAAATCAAAAGGCAGCAACTGTGCTCAGAAATGACACATGATGAGCCCTGCTGACCACCAAGCTCTTTCCATGCCAGGCAGCAGACACAACAGCTTCTTTCATCCTGACCTCCAAAAGCCACCTCCTTTCAGGTGACCACACAGCCCTCCCCATCCACATGACTTCACCGCTTGCCTTTGCCTCCAGACAGGCAAAGAAATCACCACAGTAAAGTTTAAAGAGCTGCCAGCACCCAAAATTCCTACTTATTAGACATAATCATAATCCTATAATGACAAGATAGTACGTTATAATTTGCAAGGAGAGGGAAAATCTTGACATAAATTGCTTGTCTCTGATTTACCGACCTAAGTGCAGTTATGGGACATCAGTTACGTGGTATAGATACCTCATGTGCAAGTCACAAAGGGAGAGGGTTTGGTATGAGCCTCCCTACCCTTGTCTGCAGTGCAGGACCTGCTCAGCACCCACCAGGCTCAGCCTGTCATGCTTGGGGTCATTATTTCATAGAACCATAGAATCACAGAATGGTTTGGGTTGAACGGGACCTTAAAGATCAACCAGTTGAAAGCTGCGCAGCACGAAAGGACCTGGGGGCGTTGGTGTACAGTGGCTGAACATGAGCCAGCAGAGTGCCCAGGTGGCCAAGAAGGCCAAGGGCATCCTGGCCTGGATCAGCACTAGTGTGGCCAGCAGGAGCAGGGAAGTTCTCTTCCCCCTGTACTGGGCACTGGTGAGGCTGCACCTCAAGCGCTGGGGTCAGTGTTGGGCCCCTCTCCCCAAGAAGGACCTGGAGGTGCTGGAGCGTGTCCAGAGAAGGGCAACGGAGCTGGGGAAGGGTCTGGAGCACAAGTGTGCTGAGTTCCCGGCTGAGGGAACTGGGGGTGCTGAGCCTGGAGAAAAGGAGGCTGAGGGGAGACCTTCTGGCTCTGTCCAAGTCCCTGCAAAGAGGGTGGAGAGAGGTGGGGGTGGGTCTGTTCAACCAAGGACCAAGGGGCAGGACAAGAGGAAATGGCCTCAAGTTGTGTCAGGGGAGGTTTAGGTTGGATATTAGGAAAAATTCTTCACCTAAAGGGTTCTGAGGCATTGGAAGGGGTTGCCCAGGGCAGTGGTGGAGTCACCATCCCTGGAGGTGTTTAAAGGACGTGTAGATGTGGTACTTGGGGACATGGTTTAGTGGTGAACTTGGCAATGCCAGGTTTACGGTTGGACTAGATGATCACAACAGTCTTTTCCAACCAAACTATTCTACTATTCTAGTTCCAACCCCCCTGCCAGCAGCAGGGACACCTTCCACTAGACCAGGTTGCTCAAAGCCTCATCCAACCTGGCCGAGAACACTTCCAGGGAGGAGCAGCCACAGCTTCTCTGGGCAACCTGGGACAGTGTCTCACCACCCTCACACCAAACAATTTCTTCCTCACATCTCAGCTCCATCTCCCCTCTGCCACTTTCAAGCCATCACCCCTTGTTCTGTCAGTCCCTGCCCTTGGCCAAAGTCCCTCCCCAGCCTTCCTGGAGCCCCTTCAGGTACTGGGAGGCCACTAGAAGGTCTCCCCAGAGCCTTCTCTTCTCCAGGCTGAACAGCCCCAGCTCTCTCAGCCTGTCCTCACAGCAGAGCTGCTCTAGCCCTCACATTGTCCTCGTGGCCTCCTCTGGACTCGCTCTAACTGGTCCATGTCCTTCTGCTGTTGGTGGCCCCAGAACTGGAGGCAGCACTGCAGGTGGGGTCTCACCAGAACAGAGTAGAGGAGCACCCAGATTTACACCCCAGACACACAAAATGTCCCACCCACGGGCTAGGACTCACCTCTCCAAAGAAAAGGAGACAGAAAATAACCTGTGCTGCAGAGACACCCCAGCCTGAGCAAACCGAGGGAGCAGTTTTGAGTCAGAAATGTTCACTTTGGTGCACACTCTCTGAGAGAATTGCTGCTGCTGCCAGGCTGCTCCGGGGACAGGCTGTGGCCAGACCTCCCCTTCCAGGCACAGCCTGGGCACCACGGGGATCATCTCGGCAAAGGCTCCGCTCCAGGTGCTGCACCGCTGCAGCGAGGGCTCTCCAAGCTGCTGGAGCTCTTCAACATTAAAACACAAATAAGATTTATTGGAAGTTGCTGCAATTTCAGTAAGGCAGAGTTATGGGGCTCCCTCCCCCCTGAATGCTGATGCTGCTATAGGAACTGGATGCATTTTTGGGGGGTCTCCTTTGAACCCTCAGTAAACACCTCCACATTTCCTACACCAGCACTTTGGCTCCATCTTGGTCTCTGCTAATAAAACACAAGGCTGCATTTAAATGTGAAGCTGTGACAGTCCCCGGGACTCGTTAAAGGTTATCACGGCTCAATTACTCATCTTGGAGGGGAAGGAGGAGGGAAGCAGCTGACTCGCATCACAGCAACACGGAAAGGGACCAGAGAGACCAGAGTCCTGATTTTCCCCTGCACAGGGCTGCTCTATGAGCACACATCATGATTTTCCTCCATAACTTCTCTTTTTCCTGATGGCTCTTCACAAATGAAGCTCTGACAAGCACAAGAGAGGTTTAATTTCTCATATATATGTGTGTGTGCACATACCTGCATGGGGATCCACCTGCTTTCCCACCTGAATGTATAACATCTCTGGTAGCCTCCGTAAGTCTTGTGTAGCCTTGGGGTCTAAGCCTCTTCCCAAAACTTCCCCCACACGCTGCACATCTCATCCTTACCCCAGCTTGTTTCCTGCTCTTTTCTCTCTATGGGAAAAGCCGGCTGACAGGCATGTACATAAATTGCCCCAAAGCCATGAAGACTCCTATCACAGCTAAAAAAAACCCAGTCACCCTAAAGGACCTTCTCCCTGCCATGGGTAAGCTCAGCCTCGCTCCCAGCGTGGGCCATGGGAGTCTTGGCTCTTCTGCACCATGGGGAAGGGAGTCTGCAGGCAGGTGTGTTACAAAAAGGCACTGAGTCAGGGCTGTATTTTATGTCTTCTAACAGCGTTAGCCAGAGCATCCAGATGTTGATGGTATCTCTAAACAAATGGAACCATCAAACTGACCACTTCTTGATGGTTTAGGGCTTGTCCAAGGTGTAAAAATAGGCTCCTGGGAGGTGCTTTTACCCCAGCCTGACCTTGCAACCTTGATTACTTTATGGCAACCATTTAAAAACATCCACCACATTCATGTAAACACCATGGGCAGCACCTCCTGGGAAGGGTGCAGCTATTGGAGAGCTGGGAGAGGGCTGCAGAAAAGATGCTTCTTGCTTCTCCCAAGCCCCTCTCCCAGCAAAGCAGACGTTCCTTTTGTTCCAGCCGTCTGTGTTATTTTTGTGTCACGTTCCTAGTTAAAAATACCCCTTGCCAGCAAAAACAGAGTTATTTGGGGCACCCTTGTTTATCTTTCTTTGGAAAGAGCACACGCTGTTGTCAGCTGCCTCCTTCCTCCTAAAAAATCATCTTCTGGAAATAACATTGATTCTGTGCCTGGTCCCTGGCCCTGGAGAGATGCTCAAGGCCATGATGGGCTTTCAACACATCCCAAGTGCCTGTCAGATGTAGGGTATGGGGGAGATCTCCCCCATCTCTTCCCTGGACATCAAAGTTAGTGGCTTTTGAAGGTGTTACTGCAAGCACATCCCTGGCTGCAGAAAAAAAAAAACTCAGGAAAATAAGGGTCTGGACATCCAGGTGAGCAGGCTGGGAGGTTTTTGCTCACTGAACACCTCTGCAGCATCAGATGCTCTGAAGACCCCAGGAGCTGGAAGCCAGTAATGACCATAAATCATTTCTGGGTGAAGCTGGAGCTGGCCATGGAGCCAGTGCAGCCCCCACCCTGCCTACACAGCCACTGCTTTGGAGGGAGAAACAAGATCAGTTGGAAGGGACCTTAAATCACAGAATCACAGCATGGTAGAGGTTAGAAAGGACCTTTGGAAATCACCTAGTTCAACCCCTCTGCCATCAGCAGGGACACCTTCCACTAGACCAGGTTGCTCAAAGCCTCATCCAACCTGGCCCTGAACACTTGCAGGGAGGAGCAGCCACAGCTTCTCTGGGCAGCCTGGGCCAGTGTCCTCACAGCAGAGCTGCTCCAGCCCTGGCATCATCCTGGTGGCCTCCTCTGTACTGGCTCCAGTAGCTCCATGTCCTTGTGCTGTTGGTGGCCCCAGCACTGGAGGCAGCACTGCAGGGGGGGTCTCAGGAGAGCGGAGCAGAGGGGCAGAATCCCCTCCCTGGTCCTGCTGCCCACGCTGCTCTGGGTGCAGCCCAGGACACGGTTATTGGCTCTGTGCTGCCAGAGCACGGTGCTGCCTCATGTGGAGCTTCTCATCCCCCAGCACCCCAAGTCCTTCTCCTCAGAGCTACTCTCAATCCAGATGGGAAGGGTCCTCCTGACCCCTCACTGTGGGTACAATGGCAGGGCATGTCCAGGAAACACAAAGTCCCTCCAGGATGCTGAACAAAAATAATTCAAAAGTTCTGCTCATTAGCAACCACACCTGATTGCTAATTGCAGGCAGGGAACACCCCTGAATACCACTCACCCAAACAGCATCCTGCAACCCATCAGGTCAGGCAAAATTATCTCCCCTGCTCCTTGGCAATCCTTGGCTGTTTTTATTTACTACAGGGCATTTTAAGACCCAGAAGCATTCCTGAAGAAACTGTAGCACCCTGTGTTCACCAGCGCCCTGCCCTCTTCAATGAATCGAGTCTTTCTTTTCACCCTCCGACATATCGCTTTTTTTTCTTTTTTTTTTTTAACCAGGCTAAAGTAATCAGGTAGTAAAAGTCTGGAATCCAACCACAAGGAGCACAAAAATATTTAAACAAGCTGGTTTAAATCAAGGCTTTGACTTGCTTTTGTAATGGCTTCTTTGGTCAAGGCTTGAACACGCTGTTGGATTTTGGAACAGAAAGCAGAGGATGGGTTTGCTCCATCTGCTCTTGGGGTGATTCTGGAAGCAGAGGCATGGCCTGTGGTCTCTGATGTTCCAGAGAAAGAAAGGAATTTCTTTAATCCTTTTTTTTTTCTTTTCTTTTTAAAAATTAACCTGTACAAGGGTGGTTTTGATCCAGTCTGATCAGCTGGGATCCCATCACTCATCCCCTTCCACCCCGTGGCTGCCGCTGCACATGGGACAATGCGGAGGAAATCCCAGAGCACCAGAGGCAACACCGACCCTCCTAACAGCTCCCACTACTTAATTTCTGCTTTTTTCTCTGTCTCCAGGCACCCAGAGCAACCATGTGCCTCTGTTTCCACCCATTCTCCCTCTCAGCATCTCCAGAAAACACATCAGAGCCAAGCCCTGCACCCAGCAAGGGTCGGATCAGCCCAGTCCCCCTGCTTTCCAAGGTAAATAATGACTTTAATTACCAGCTATGTCTAATTATCCATGCAGAGTTGATGACTCAGCTGACTGTCAAAAGCCTTTTTGCTCTGGTTTTGAGTTTTCACAACTCGACCCTGCGTCTGCCCCTCTATGCATTAGTTCAGACCTTGAAGCTTGGGGAAATACAAGTTACACCAGGTCCTTCAGGGTGGCTTCAAGCCACGACACCTTTGAGAGAGAGGAGGGTAAAACTCCTCCTGCAGGGCACTGCCAGCCTCCTGGAAAGGAGATTATTGGCATCCTCGTTTGAATTTAAAAAAGCAAACAAGCTCTGTTGATTCAGACGTTGCATTTGGACTGGGGGTGGTAAATAATGCAAGGTTTGCTCTTTTTATCAGCTTGCTCGGCAAATCAATTGGAGGACTCGAAAACCTCTCGTCATCATAAACGAATGAATTCATTAATGCCCATTGTTTGCCTTCTTGTTTTAATCGAATGCAAAGCAAATAGAGAGAGTGTTTGCTAAGACAGTCAGCCCGAGTCAGGCAGGATTGAGATCTCCTGCTGGCTTTAATTCACCTGCAAGAAAGAGGAGACAGACACAGAGAGGTGGCAGGACCTTAGTGAAGATGACAGTCAAGCTTGGGACTTACATCCCTTCTCCTGTCCATATCCCAAGGGAAAGAAATTCACCTTTTTGATGAGACACTGCTCCTTGGGAGGTGTCTCAGGAGTGGAGGGATGTGTCTGGCTGAACTCCCACCCCTCACAAAGCCCATTGTCTTACCGGTGGGAGAGATTTCATCCCGCTTAAAGCCTCTGGACAAAGCACTACATGGGAAAACCATATTTCTTTAAACACTCTGTGCACCCTCTGACAGCCCTTGCTCTATTCCCTCTCCATGAATCACCAAGCCCCAGCCAGAGCAGCTGTACTGGTGGTTATATGTGTTCAGCAAATATGTTCTTTGGCACCGAGCTGAGTGGTTTCTTCACAGCACTTTTGATGTGCAAACGGGGAAAGATGCAAAGTGTCAGCTCCCTTATTGTCACATGGTTTCAGGAGTAATAACCCACTGTCCCATACAGCCCCACAGGTCTGTGGTGGAGTCTGGAGCATGCCAAGAGGTTTGTACGTCTGCCTCCTCAAGCAAGCGCTCCTTCCAGGCATTTGGAAGTGGGGTCAGATCCAGACACAACGTAGGATCCAGCTCTTGTGTCCTTCCCCACGTCCCATGGGTCCTCCTAGGACTGTGGCAGCAGGAACAAGGGAAATTCATGGCATTTTCCAAACATCAGGTAGCTGTGACCACAGCTGGCTGGAAGGCATTGCAGATATTGCTCTTTATAGTTTAAAAATCTTTTAAAAATTGCTTTCACCCCACTTGCTCTGCAGCTGCAATGACCCTTGTGCCATCCCCACAGTAAGTCACCCTGGCATGGCCCCTGTGCTATTACACAGGGATTAATCTGGTCCCATATAGTGCCTGCCTCAAATGGAGCCACCGCCAAAAACAAGCTCATTTGCACATATTTATCATCAGAAATAAATAAATAAATAAAAATAAGCTGCTCACTGATCCAGAACATTCATCTCTAAATATTTACAAAGCATTATTTACCCGAACGAAAGAGACATTTTTCCACTCAACAAACCAGGCATATGGTAGCGGCGTGCGATAGGAGATGAATTGCACCGAGTAATTCTAAACAAATTTAATGTCAGCAATAATTATTTTTAATCAGACAGAAAGTTCCCTGGGTGATAACTGAATATCTACCATTTGAAAGTAATTGTGCCAGCCCACATTGTTGGATACTATTTGTTCAAATAGGCTTGTTGTGCCTTTTGATACTCCAGTGCAACTTCGACCCCCCCTTTTCCATCACCCTTGGGGACTAAAAAAAAAGGGGGGAGAAAAAAAACACAACAAAAAAACCAAACAAACCAAAAAACCAACAAACCCCAAGCCCTCTGTCATTTATTTCAAGCATATCTTTTAATTACAGCGCTGCATTTAGATAGTGTACAAAATATTCCGGGCTGGATGCCTATTTAACAGACTCCCTGGTTGCTGCTTGAAGCTGCTCGGCAGAACGCTGTGAATCATTATAAAATCTCCCACTTCAGTACATAGCGAGGAAACCGGAGAACAAAATGTACTGACAGAAAACATTTCAGAAGGAATGACACCGGAGGAGGGATTTTGCCAGGCTTTAGTTTTGCAGAGGAGTTTGATAGATGCTACAGAGGAACCCAGCAGGTTCCCAGCCCAGAATCGCTCTCCCCTCTCCTGCAGGTCGAGGTGTCTCCTGCCTGTCCTCACACCAGCACGCTGCAGAGCTCACAAACACCCTTCCAGGAGCTCTGAGCTCCCAGGGTTTGGGTGACACTAGGAGAGCACACCTGGAGAAGATACAGAAACCTTGGGCATCTCTTGCAGCCAAATCATAGAATCACAGACTGGTCTGGGTGGGAAGGGACCTTTCAAGACCATCTAGTCCAAACCCCCTGCAGTGAGCAGGGGCACCTTCAACCAGATCAGGTTTCTTAGAGCCCTCTCCAAACTGACCTTGAATGTTTCCAGGGATGGGTCTTCTACCACCTCTCTGGGCAATGTGGTTTATTCATTTTTAATGATGGTTTTACACTCCCTGCTTGTCATCTTCCAGTTTCGGCTGCTGGGGCAAGCAAGGAGAAGATGCTGGTCCCTGGAGGAGGTGCTCGTCCCTCTCACTCCATGGCACATCACCCAGGGCTGTTTGCTATGCTCTTGTACTGGGGCCAGTGCCTTTCCCCATAGCCTTGGGACCATGACCCACTGCCATACTGAGGACCTCTCTCAAGCCCCAGGCAGGCTGGCATAGCCATAGCCAGATGATCCAAGCTCCCTCATGGCTTGTTTTCACCTGGGGAGGTGAGGAGCAACAGCAACGTGATGCCAAGGACAGGCTGAGCTGGAAACACAATCTCTCTGCCAGACAAGGGAGGGAACAAGATCTGGGGAGGTGAGCAGGGCACACAAATAAGTCTAATGGCTTATTAATGAAAAATAAGATCTACCTGGGAACAGCTTGTCCATCTGGTGAATAAGCCCCTGTAACAAGCTTACATGTTGCCCTTACCTGGGCTCTTCATTACACCCTGGGAGGGTGCAGCAGCCCCCAGACCCTCCTCACCAGTGCTGGGATCAGGGTTGGTCCCCTGCCACCATGAGAACAGCAAATCCTCATGCTCAGCTCCCAAAAGCAACATCTCAGAAAAGATTAAGTTATGTTTCTGGCAGGGCTCAGTGTTTCCAAGTCCCTGACAATTACAGTGACAATTACAGGGCTGCCAACTGCACTCAGAGTCAGGAAAGCGGCGTAGGGTCTGCTGCAATTTAAGGGTTTAATTTGTACAGTTTCCAGCTTAAGGGAATTTCAATTCCTGCTGAGGGATGTAAGCAACACTGGGACCTCATTGCCTAAATCTGCACAGACACACTGCAAGGGGTAGTCCTGACCCTGGCAAACCCTCAGCTAAAGATCAAGGGTGCAGGAGAGATGAGGAAAAGCAGCATGGAGAGCACACAGGACAGCTTCTCATTTCTGGTCTCCAGAAGAATGAGTCCAAAAGGAAAATGCTTTGGGCTTGGTGTACTCACAGATGCTCAGAGCATCACTCTCCTTGTCCCTGAGAAAACTTATTCAGGAGAACCATGAACAGCTACATCACCTGGGGTTGTTTGGCTGGAGATGTGTCTCAGAGCCTAATACCTCTTCCAGGAGAGCAGAGTAGTTCAGGAAAAGCTTTGCTGCCTCACTTGGGGGATCCAGCACAGATCCCATAAATACAGGTCCACTTTGTTAACCCCCAAGGCTTTCCCCATGTCTATTAGCAAGTTTCCAATAAATCAAAGGAGGTGACCACCAAAGTCAGGAATGCAGCTGATAAGCAGGCTTCTCATCTTTAACTGTAGGACAGGTAATAAAAATTATCTTATTCAGATAAATCTATCCCCTGCACATGAAAATTTCTCTAATCTCCTTCTAAATGTGATGGACATCTCTGATCCTCCAATGGTTGTCATTCAGAAAAGATACATGGGGTTTTGCCTAGATCCCCAGATATAAGATTACACACAGCCAGCCTGCACAGGCTGAGTTGAAACATAGGTTGTTCCAGCAAGGAGAAAGCTCAAGAGGAATCATCTTATGCCTCTAAAGTGGTATCATCAGGTTGAGAAGGTCTAGGGCTTGGGGTTTAACAGTCAACATTATTTTAGGCAGGAAAAAAAAAATATAGTATTGCTTCATCCCAAGGACTTAGCCAAATGCAGGGAGATGACTCTTGACTTGTTCTCCATCATGGATGGGGCAGCACTGAGATGCTCCTGAGGAGAACTCTGGGAGATGGCTGGGAGGACCTTCCCATGCAACCTTGGGTTTGAGCATAAATACACCCAAGAGAGACTCACCTGCCCATACCAGCCCCAGCAGGACACTAGACATGAGACCTGCCAAAGACCTCCACCAACACTGACCTTGACTTTCAAATGAACCTCAGCCCCAAAGGTCCTGATGGTGGTTTTGCCATGTTCCTGAGCAGCCACGCTAAACTTTGTGATGATTTCTGCACAGATTTACTGGCACTGGGCTCAGAGGCAACGTGATGGCTCTTTATTGCCAGCATCACAGCCGTGCTCTTCCAAGGCGCAGCGTTATCAGCGGTTCATTATCCCTCCCGCCCACCCAGCCTCCTTGTCCTGCCATAATAAGATGAGCGGCAGAAGTCAAAGGCAGCATTCTGGGGAAAGCTCTCAGGAACTGTTCATCAAACTTGCCCTTTTATAATGAGAGCCATCTCATTTACATGCTCATTTAACTCTAAATCCTACATCTGACAGCACATTCCAGGTACCTTCTTCCTTTATCTGAAACCCAGCCCATTTACAAAAACCCTGTTTCCCTTAAATCATAATTAGGTCACTGTGACCCTACAGAAGCTTTAGCAAACCCCTTTGTGTCCAAACTGCACAGCCTCCCAAAGGCTTTACCCAAACACCCTTGTCACGAGGTGAAGCATGTTCCAGTCCAAGGCATTAACAGATCTGCAAGCTTCGTCCGACTGGCAGAACTGAAACGCCCAGGGGAACAAAATAGGGAAATCATACCTAGGTCTGTTCCTGCTGCTGAACAAACACCCTTTCCCCCAGGGAAGCCTCTCCCACTTCCCTCACATGACCCTTTCCAAAATCCCAAGGGTGGCTGGCAGTTCATGAACCTCCCTGTGAGAGCCTGTCCCAAAAAGCACCAAGAGGACTTTAACTCATCTGTCAGGAGGCTCTCAGCTTGCAGGACATATTCAGACTAACTGGGGAGCTGGGCCTCTTTAGCTTGGAGAAGAGGAGGATGAGGGGGGACCTTATTAATGTTTATAAATATTTGAAGGGTGAGTGTGAGGAGGATGGGGCCAGGCTCTTCTCAGTGGTGTCCAGTGATAGGACAAGGGGCAATGGGTGTGAGCTGGAACACAGGAGGTTCCACTTAAATTTGAGAAAGAACTTCTTTACAGTGAGGGTAACAGAGCACTGGGACAGGCTGCCCAGGGAGGGTGTGGAGTCTCCTTCTCTGGAGACATTCAAGACCTGCCTGGACACCTTCCTGTGTGATCTCATCTGGGTGTTCCTGCTCCGGCAGGGGGTTTGGACTGGATGAGCTTTCGAGGTCCCTTCCAATCCCTGACACTCTGTGATTCTGTGATTTTTTCCCATTTCTAGGCTGCTCTTTGATAAAGCACTAATGCAATACCATGGTTCTTGTAGTGGTTTTGCTGTGCCCACACTCCCCCATGCAGCCCTCTCTGGCACAGCTGAGCACCCCCCACCACGAGCATCCTTCATCGCGGTCCCCCCAAGCTCCCACTGTCCCCTGGACGCAGCACCACGCAGCCTGCAGCACGGCTTGTCCCACTTTTGTGACAGCCAGACCCCACCAAATCCTCCAGTCCATGCCTGCCCCACCAGTTGAAGCCTTGCTGGTTTTATCACCCTCTGTGTGCTCCCAAAAACAGCCCTGGGACCTCCCAGGGTCACTGAGGCACGGCTCAGGCACAGCATGCACCCAACCCTCATCAACCCTGCTGAGCACTCAGGGATAACAACAGCATTTCTGCTATCACTCTGCTCATCAGCACAGGACCCACAGCATTGCTGCTTCTCCTTTGTACTCACAGCAGGGACCTTGCTGAGAAACCCCCATGCTAATCCTGATATCCACCCAGCCTGGTGCAAGGAGGTATTCTCACAGAATCCCAGAATTATCTCAACTGGAAAAGCCCTTTAAGCTCATTGAGTCCAATCATTACTCCAACACTGACCAGTCCCAGACTAACCCATGTCCCTCAGCACTGTGTCTACACGACTCCTCAATCCCTCCAGGGATGGGGACTCCACCACTGCCCTGGGCAACCCCTTCCAATGCCTCAGAACCCTTTCAGCAAAGAAATTCTTCCTCACATCCAATCTCAACTGCCCTGGCCACAACTGGAGCCCATTTCCTCTTGTCCTGTCCCTTGCTCCTTGGTTGAACAGACCCACCCCCACCTCTCTCCACCCTCCTTGCAGGGACTTGGACAGAGCCAGAAGGTCTCCCCTCAGCCTCCTTTTCTCCAGGCTCAGCACCCCCAGTTCCCTCAGCCGGGAACTCAGCACACTTGTGCTCCAGACCCTTCCCCAGCTCCGTTGCCCTTCTCTGGGCACGCTCCAGCACCTCCATGTCCTTCTTGGAGTGAGGGGCCCAAAACTGAACATGGTACTATTTTCAGATACTCCAAATTATTATTTTTTTTTTAATTAGCATGGGATAGACATGGAAAAAAAAATCATGCAATGCTATTAATAGTTACTACTAATATTACCATAAGCTCAGGTCACTGGGACACTGTGGTTGCAAGTCAGGGAGCTCACAGTAATACACACCCAAAGGGATTTCCCAGCTCAGCCCCCAGTTTGCTGCTGGCAGAAACAGCCCTGTCAGATCTTTCATCAATTTAACAAGCTCTACTTCAAAATTAGTTCTGAGGTCTTTCACCCCCAACAATCCTATTAGCCCCAGTCATCCCAGGATCCTATAACCATGTGCTGATCTCCTCTTAGATTTATTCCTGCCCACTTCAGAGCGATTTGTTTTTCTGCTGACATTGCCCTCGGAGTTAAATCAGTTTGCTTCCCTCCCTGGTGTTTACATTCCCGCTGTATTTATAGACAGGCATCATGTCTTCTCCCAGCCCTCTTGGCCAAACACAGAGGATATTTTTCATCTCCTTGCCCAAAACAGGCTCCTTTTCCCCTGCCTTTCCCAGTGACCCTTTGTTGCACTTGCTGTGATTTAAAGTCAGAATTTTTGGGGCAGAGACCCAAACTCTGTGGCACATTCCCAAAGATATTTCCCCAGTGTTTCACAGGGTGTTTATATATTTCCTCATCTCTATTTTGCTTATTACACTTTAGGGTCACATTTTCCTTTTCCCCAGCAGCATTACACTGCACATAGTGAACACACTGAGTCTTTCCCCTCCCTTTAATTCACACTCATGAGCCCTCAGTTTAGCAGAAAATCTGCTTTATCTCCCAAATTCCTGAGCTCACCCTTTGTGATGTGGCATTTTGTCCTATTTTATATCACCCCTAACCCACCATCTCGCTTTCACAGCCCTTCCCCAGCCCACAATCACAACGCTGACCCTCAAACTCTCGCTGGGCACGGGGCCGATGCTTTGGGGAAGGCAGGCAGACCACGACCGCTGTCTTTTCCTTGCCTAGGAAGTCTGCTCCCTTTTCAAAGAAAGAAATTGGGTGACAACAAGTTGGCCTGGCATCATCTAAGGCAAAACCCAGGCCACCATGCATCTCATTTTCTAGTACCTGCTGACAGCCAGCAAGAAAAAACACAAGGGAGAGCTTCTTTGTACAGCTTCTTCGGGCCGGGGATTTAATTTTCATATAGCTCATTAACTCACCCAGCAGCAAGCTTGCTGCCCACACTTTATAACTCCAATTATTCCCTCCATCCTCTTTCATCCTGCAGCCTCTCAGCCTTGTAAGCTCAAGAAAATAAAATCATCTCCATGACTAGCTCTTTTTTTTCCCTCCCCTTCTCAAGTATTTTCTATTCTCCAGTTAGACGATGCCACCTCTGACTTCACTACCCAACAAAGGGCTACCTTAAGTATTTGATGTAAAGGCTGCAGGGAGAAATACTCACTCCATTTTGGGTTATTATCTCACCAGAATAACATATATTATCTAACAATCTCCAGCCAAGCAGGGGGCCCACAGTATCATTGCATTATCTTGTTTGGAGCGCAAAGATTGCTCACTACGTGGTTCCACCCACAAAAGATACATTAGGGGAAAAAAAAAAATAGAAAGCATCTACTTAGGCTGCTGATAAAGTCCTGGTGAAAGAAAAAAAATGAAGCACTAGCCAATGGCCCAGGATTCATCACAAACACACAGAGTTTCCCAAAGCCCATCTTGAAACTGCAATGTTTAGTGTCTCTAATGCTCTGTGTGCCCCTGCACACACGCCTGACAGTGAGGGATGCTGAGGTTCATGGCAAATTGCAGAGTTTAGACATCAGAGATGTTTGAGCGCACCAGGGGATGGTGAATCTCATTGTATTTCCTCCTGGAGCTCAGAAACTTTGCACAGTTTAAAAAAAATTTTAAAAATATTAAATATGTATATTAAAATACAGAAAGTCCTTTAAAATACATTAGATGAGATACCTTGCACTGTAGTCTTTTGCTGTGACAAGTTTCCTACCACCAAGTGTATCTCATCTCTGAAGCAATGGCAAGTGTTCAAAGCCAGGTTGGATGAAGCTTTGAGCAACCTGGTCTAGTGGAAGGTGTCCCTGCTGATGGCAGGGGGGTTGGAACTGGATGAGCTTTAAGGTCCCTTCCAACCCAAACCAGTCTGGGATTTTACAATTCTAAGTCATGTGCCTTTCAGGTCAGTGAGTAACAGTGTGCCAAGGATGAACAGTGCCAGAGGGGAGGTGGGGAAATCATGGAATGGTTTGGGTTGGAAGGGACCTTTCCAGGCCATCTAGTCCAACCCCCCTGCGGTGAGCAGGGACATCTTCAACCAGATCAGGTTGCTCAGAGCCCTGTCCAACCTGACCTTGAATGTTTCCAGGGATGGGGCATTAACCACCTCTCTGGGTAACCTGGGCCAGGGTTTCACCACCTTCAGCATAAGTTTCTTCCTTCTATCTAGTCTGAATCTCCCCTCCTTTAGTTTAAAACCATTTCCCCTTGTCCTATCGCTACAGGTCCTGATAAAAAGTCTGTCCCCATCTTTCTTGTAGCCCCTTCAGGTATTGAAAAGCCACAATAAGGTCTCCCTGAAACCTTCTTTTCTCCAGGCTGAACAACCCCAACTCTCTCAGCTTTTCCACATAGGAGAGGTCTCCATCCCTTGGATCATTTTTGTGGTCAGTGCTTACCCTCTGGGACTGGTGAGCTTAGACATACCAGCATCAGCCCCATCCCCAGCAAAAAAGAAGCTGCCTCTGTGGTGTTCACCACTACAGCCAGGGAAGAATCCTGCTGGTTGGAGGAACATGGAGCTACTTGAGACAAAAATCAGTTTCCCTCTGAAGAAGCATCACTCCCTGGATTTGGTGTTTCTCAAGGGAAGGGACCCCACAAGCATCTCTGCTCTCTGGCAGAACACATCTCAGCGACTTTACAGGGAGTTCGTAACTACAGTGGTGCGAGTCATTTATGGATTTAAAGAGATGAGAAATTTTTTATGCCCATGGTAATCAATTCTTCTGCTCAATTAGCCTTGCAGATCTAAGAAAAGATGGAGCTTATTTCTAGAGGGAAAAAAAAAATAATCAGCATCTCTGCAGCACAGCTGCACTCATGGAGGCTCAACGGTCTGCAGCAGTGTGATGGGCACCAACCCTTTGCCCTGCAAAGACCAACAGGACCCAGGTGTCAATGAGGACAATAAAATGAGGGAGAAGGGGCAGGTGAAGACAAGATCCTGCCCTAAGGCCAGGAAGGTGTTGAACTTATCCCCCAAGGCAGGGGGATGTATTACAGCCACAGTGCCTGTCTGTTCCCAGCACACCATTCCTGGGCTTCATCCATCATTTCCCTTTTCCTGGAGGAAACAACTTGGAAAAATCCATGTCCCATGTCATCCGGGACCATGGCTGGGGACAGAGGATGGGCTGTGGCTCTGCCTCCAGCAGGCTTAGTGCCAGGAGGAAGAGGCAAAGCGATTTGACCTGGGGAATATGAGCTGCCAGGGGAGAGGGAGAACTTCAACCATCAAAGAAATGCTGCAAAGTGTTTCCAGCCACTGCCTCGCTCCCCTCCCCGAGCTGACTGGACTTGCTAAGGCTGTGTCCATGCTGCTGGACAAGAGGTTGGGACACTGTGGTGTCCCCAGGAGTGAGCAGCACAGCCCAGGGCTCAGAGCTCACTGTCCCCACCATGTCTCCAGTGCCTTTTGGCAGGATGTCACAGGTCACGCTGCAACCTCAGCCACCAGACACAAAGGCAACATTTTCTGCCAGTTGCAATGGTGATGAATAACAATTCCAAAAAAAAAAGAGAAAGAAATAAAGAAACCCCTGAGCACACAGACCTGTCCCACAGCCCAGAGCAAAGCAGCCACCGCGGTCCCCTTTGCACGGCAGAGAGAGAGAGAGGCAGAGGAGAGAAAACACTGAGGGGGGGTTCTGACTGCTCACAGACTTTCTGACACCTTCCCCAGAAACATCTGGCAATGGCCAGTATTGGTGCAAGATGCTGAAGGAGATGGACAGGAGCTGAATCCATCACGGCAGCGCTCACGTGCCCGTGGACGGCTGATCTGATCCCCACGGATGTGTACGCTCTGATTTGATTAATCAGAGATGATTCCTTGCTGCTTTCCCTCTCTCCTCATCTTCAAGAGCAGCTCTCTGGGAGGACAAAACCCAACACGTGGCACAGCAGCCAAGTTGGGTGTTTCTGAAGAAGCAGAGCATCTGTCCTCACTCCCTTAATCTCCTGCATTAGCTGCACAGAGGTCAGGGATTAGACAAGATCTTGCTCTGCAGGCACCACACAGCCTGGAGGTTTCTCTCTCTACTGCACAGCCCAGCTTTGTACCCTCCTAATACCCCACAACAGCTTAGGGCTGTATTTCCCCTGGATCAAGCATATTTTTCTGCATCTACTCTGCAGTTTCCACTCCTCTATGGCAACCTGGTGAGGTGATGGCAACCCCAAATCCTCCTCCCTCCTTGGGAAATTTTGCTTTTCCTATATTCACTTTACCATTTGCATCCTTCAGTCCCAGCTCAGGAAGGCGAGAGAGATTCTGAGTGCTGCTAGGTAGGTTGGACTGGAAAAAAACCTGTATTTCTCTAAAGGATGGAAACCAGCAAACCTTGGGTGCTCCATCCCTCCTGCGAGGCTTTATCCTGGTGTCTAATAGTGAAAGGTTAATTAAGCTTAACCTTGAAAGCAGGAAGATTAATATCCCCACCAGCTCTCTCATTATCAACGACCATTGTAATTCCAGGTTCTCTCATTTTCCACAACAGACACACACAGCTCCTTTGAACAGGCTAAACATCAGCCTCAGGAAATCCTGACATTGGCTGGTTCCTGGAGCGGGTCACCTTTTATCAGGTCTGCCAGCTCACCAAAACCTACCTGAAAAGCCTCTCCCAGATAATCAGCAGCAGCCCCATGTCCCTACATCTGGGTTTATGGGGCATCCCTGTCCCCCAGCTTCAAAATCCAGCCTCGGATTAAATAATCCTGCATTTAGTAGAGAAATAATTGATGTCACTTGTTTGTGAGCTATTGCTTTCAGTAATGACAGCCTCTGTTCCAACCCAATTAGCATGATACTCTGAAAAGGCAAAAAAAGCAGAGAGTGCAGTTGGACTGAGGGGAAAAGAAAAAAAAAGGAAAAAAAGAAAAAGGTCATGCAGACATGATAACCTTACAGCAGGGCCCGGACAATATGGGGCTGAGTTGGGCATTTTTTTGGTATTTGGGGAAGGGCAACCTTGTGAGAGTGAAAAGCTCCCCTGGCTCCAAGGTGGAGACCCCCCAGCCCAGGCTGGGCCAATGAGCACTAGAGAAACACCTCTGCAAATCCACATGGGTGAGGGGAAGGACTGGCCTGAGAAGAAGGTGTGATACCTGGAGGAGAGGCCATTGACCTGAACAAAAGACAACCACTGGCTTAAACAAAGAAAGTCCCCTGCAGCCCATGGAGATTCAAAGGTGGAGCAGAGACCCACGTGTAGGCCATGGAGGACTCCACACTGGAGCAGAGAAGCTGAGCCTGAGGGCAAGTGTGATGGAATTGGGACCCCGAGAGTCGCTCGCTGCCACAGTCGGGGCAGACCCCCAGAGTAGGGGGTGAGTCTGCAGCCCATGGTGTCCCCATGCCAGAGCCAGGAGCTGAGCCCAAAGAGGTCCGTGACTCCATGGGAAGCTCATGTTGGAACATCTTGTTCCTGGACTCTTGGAGCCCACAGGAGGGATCTCATGCCGGGAAGAGCAGCAGAGGTGACCTGGCTGAACCCCCATTCCCTGTCCCCTCTGCTGGTGGGGGGGAAGGTAGTGAAATGGGGATCAAAGTGATTTGAGCCCAGGAAGAAGGGAGGGGTGGGGGAAGTTGTTATTAGATGTGGTTATGTCTAGTTAGATGAATGGCAACAGATTAAATTGATTTTTCTTCCCCAAGCTTGAGTCTGTTTTGCCCGTGACCATCACTGGTGAGTGAGCCCTCCCTGTCCTTCATTCCTAACCCCATGCACCCTTTGTTGTGTCTCCCATCCCATCTCACTGGGTGGGGGGAGCGAGTGCAGGACCACATGGTCCCACTGTGGGTCAAACCACCACAGGGGGTTCAAGGTCTCACCTTGGTGAAATGTCTCAAACATTTATCTGATGTGCTACTGATATGAGGAAGTCAAACAAGTTGTGGCCAGATAAGGGGGTCTTGTGGAGGCAGGGCAGCACTTTTCTGAGTCAACTCCCTTAACCTGCAACCCAACCCAGCAAGTACTGGTGATGGAAAAGGGATTTGTCTCCAAATCATGCTGGAGCCCACAAGATGTCAAACAAAAACGGTGGGTTCTAAGTCTTTAAACACCTCCACACACGAGCAGCCTCACGTTGGTAACTATCACTCACGGGTGACTAAAGACACTTTGGCTTTGCAAAGCATCACTCTCCCATGGAGTTTCTCAGGCTGCAACCCCGGCTGCACTGCACAATGGGTTGCATTACATGTAATCCATAGGTTAATATGCTCTGAGCAGGAGCCAGCGTGGATATCAGACTGTTTAACTCAAAAAAACAACACACCCTTCTGCAGGCTGGAGTGTCCCCTAAAGACAGGCTTAGGGAGCTGCCTTCGTAAAATAAACCAAACCTGGGCAGTTCTAGGCAAAAATTAGTGGTGTATATAACAATTACTGTAGATAAATGTATTTACAATACTAATATATAGCTATATAGCACATAGACCATACATAGCAGATAGACAATATATGGTATGTAAGCAATATATAGCATATTTCTGTGGCTGCATGGAAGGACTCATGCAGGGAAGGAGTATGAAAGCAGAAGGGTGAGGGCAGATGTGGTCCTTAGAGGAAACGCTGACCATAAGTCTAAAGGGATTCAGAACAGAGACCCCAGAAAAAAAATGCAAAAGTAGCAAATATAGCTAAAAAAAACACCCGTGGCAAAATAAAGCTGATCAGATTTATGAAGAGTATTTTAAGTTAAAGGCTTTGCAAAATGCATGGGGATTGTATTTTATTAGATTTGTAGCCAGAAGGAGAAGAAAGTTATGGCAAGAAGGGGAGGAAACACCACAACTTCCCAGCCCCACTCACCTCCCATCCAGGGTGCAAAGGCAAGCAACACCATCCCCATGAGAAACAAATGGGTAAACACCAGCACTTTCTTATAGATCCCAGGGTAATGAAGAGCAGCTTTAATCTGATTTAAAAGATTTGTTACAGCTGTGACAGCTTCGTGTCTGTCCCCTGGGGGCCAAAGGGCTCATCCCATCCACCTTCTTCACAAGCCTGACCTCAGCACCCAGCCTGATCTTCCCCTGGTTGAATGCAGTTGTGTTTCTTCATGGTAAACGTAGTTGCAGCCAAAAAAAGCCCAAACAAATGCTTTTGCAATCCCAGAAGCTAATTAGCATTTTACAACCTGAATTATCCCTTCCACACACCCCTGTAGTTTTCCAGTACCCTTGTTTTATCTTACTGACTGTTGACTTTTTTTTGCTCTTCCAGAACCCAGTCAAACTTTTAGACTAAAGAAAAAAATCTTAATTTAAAAGTTAATTTAAAAATAATGAGATTCCCAGTGATTTTTATGGAGTGAATGCATTTCACATGACATTTCACACACCATTAAAACCAAAGTATTTTTGACCAGCCTGCTGATGGTTTCTGTTGGGGTTACTGATGTTTTGCTTATATACATGTATACTCCCACGTGCCAGGTATTACCATCTGGGAACAACCTTTTACTACAGTAGATTTATCACACAGAGAAATAAACACAGTTGTCAACCTCTCTAATAAAGATGAGAGTTGCAGTACAGATCTAAGAGCAAAACACTGCTCTGGATTCCCTCCTAAGCTGAATACTGTCAGGTTTCTCCTGTGTCTGTATTTCTATTGCCTTTACTTAGCCAAAAGGAAAAATAAATTGTGAAGGTGAAGAAAAAGGAACATCATTGCCTAATTTAGAAAAAAAAAAAAAAAAAAGATTATTTCTTTGCAAGGAAATGTGCTTAGTGAGGAGTTCAGAGACAGAGCTGGTGATACCAGAGCTCAGCCCACGTGGGGCTCTACAACATCTTCACAGCAGGAGAAGGATTTTGGGTCCAGAAGAGCATTTCCAGCCTGTTTCTGGGTAGCTTTGAGTGTGAACTGAGTAGTTTCTGGGATCCTAATTACCCCTGACCACATTCCCAGTTGGTTTGTAAGGGCAAATGTGCCCTAAAGCTTTAGGTCTGATCTTTGCATCACCAACGACTTTCATATCTGCCAACCAACCGTGAAAGCATCATCATGCAAAAGGGTATAGTCTACTATTAGGTTTTTTTTCTTTTTTATTTTGTTTTTTCTTTTACTTTTTCTGTGTCTCTCTTTTCCTTTTTCTGTTTTCATCTTTTTTCTTTTACTCTTTCTAAATTTTCTTTCCCTTTCCCTTTTACTTTCCTTCACCCTTTGCTAAAAGCAGATCAGCATCTCATTCCTTTTCCACAAAGTGCTGGGAGATCCTGATGAGAAGAGCCCTTTGCCAGGCACTGATGTGTCTGTTAGTGCCAGGTCCCAGGCTGGAAATGCTTAACCTTAAACATATATCTAAGGCAAACCTGTTCAGCAAAGCACTTGAGCTCTGAAATCACCAGGACTTCAGTAGGTGCTCAAATCTTGTGCTGCCACAGAGCCAAAAGAGTCCCTGGAAAGGGGTTTTTCCTCCCCTTTTCCACCTGATGTCTGAATATTTCCTAGCCCTGGGATGAAGAATTGATGGCACCTGAGTTTGAAGAAAACATCTTTAACACAGGGAGGTTTGTAGCTCAGGGCAGAAGCAGCAGGAATGCTGCTTGCCTCTGTTCCCCAGCTCTCCCTAAGCCTTTTGCCCAATTTCAGGCTGCTCAGAAGATGCCAGTATCACAGAAAATAATAATAATCATCATTGAAATAACCTCCCTTTCACGCTGCCCTTTGCAAGTCTGTGACTGTATGTTTAATGGCCACCGTATATTTAAAAGGCTGCCAGTGGGCAGCTGTAGATCTTCTGGTTTGCTGCACAAAAGTGTTGTTGTTTCAGCAGTGTTTGCCCTTTGTGTCCCCAAAGCCATGAAATCCTCTCTCCCACTTCCCACAGCTCTGTGCAAACAGGACAGCAGTAGCAAACATCGCCTCGTTAGGGCACTTAGCACCACTGCCAGCTCTTGAGACTGATGGAAAAGTGCTTTGCAGGCACTTTCCTCTTCTGTTGGGCTAAAGCAAGTCAGGGCAAGAGACAAGGGTACGCCAGGAGCCCAAGGAGCAACAGGGAATATCTGCCTTTGGATTGGCAGCATCATCCCATGGTGGCACACAACCACATCCATGACCACCAGAACCACAGCAGACCTTGCCAGAAATGGCATTATAAATTCAGTTCAATAATTTAATCTTCTTTCTCTTTCCTTTTTCTGATTAAGAAGGGTTTTCTTAAACTCCTCAATAATTTTGTTGCCCTGGTGTTTCATGCACCCTCTTGCCACTGGCTTCAGACGTGGCATGGCTCAATGGGACATGACCTAACTCAACCTAAACCTGCAGGACATGACCAGAAGCTCAGCTATTTTATTTATTTATCTTAAATTTATTTAAGATAGAGCTTTAAGATAAATTTATTTATCTTAAAGCTCTATTTTACTGGTCTATTAGTCACACACACACACACATAAAACAGACACATTTCTTGTGACTGGTTAGCAGCATGGATGGCAAATTATCTGTCCTTGGCTAGCAGCAACAGCATTTTCTGCCCAAATTTATGCCAAACTGGCAAATCTTCCCATGATTATTTCCTTTGTTGAGCTTCTGTGGCTGAAAACACGAGGAATTTTGTGAAATGTAAACTTTTGGTGTATGATGAAACTCTGCTAGAAGGGCTGGAAGGATGGGCCATGGTTGGATTTCAGCTTGGCTTCCCTCCAGGTTAACCTTATAAACCTCACCAGAGGCCCCAGAAGAAACTCTAACCGTAGGGATGTGGTCATCAACTCCTCTTTGACCTCAGGAGGGCTGGGATATCATCCCACGTTCCTTAAAGATGTTCCAACCTCTTCCTGAATCCTATATCGGCTTGATTTGCGATTCCCCTGATAGCCCCAAAGCTGACCTCCTGTAGTGCCTGCTATGGAGACACACTGAGAGCTTTTCCAAGGATGAGGCATCTCATTTGGCATGAGCTTTCCAAAGGACTCTGGCACCTTCCAGCACCTGAAGAAATGGAACTTCCCAGGAGGGCTCAGCAGCAGCAATGTTGAACTCAGCCCTGGTTATTTGGGGATGGTTGGGAAACATCTCACCTCCCCTAAAGATTAGAAAGGCCATCAAAGACAGAAATCAGGCTGCTGGGGCTGAATTGGGAGCTGATTCACCAGGCACAGAGGAGAAAAAGTTGAGCACTTGCTGATGTGTGTGACCAGCTTGCCAGCTGAGCTCAGCCGTGGCAGCAAACGGAGAGAGGTTTGCAGTAACTAACAGCATAATATACTGTACAGCAATTTTAAATATTTTTCATTCAGAGATAAATTAGACTGTAATTAAATGGTGTCATTTAATGGCCTGCCCAATAGATATGGTAATTGCTTTATTTTTTTTTAAGAGGCAGCATGGTAATGTCTACTCATTCGTAAAGGGATAATGATGCTAATTTAACCTAGCAGAGGTATAAACAGCCATGCTGTGTATCACACTCCAGTGTGACAAACCCGAAAGTTCACTTTCATCACAACAGCTACTTTTTGTGCATCCTCTGATCCCCTTCCTGCTCCCACCCATCCCAGCCAGGAATTAGCACTGGTTTCAAGGGGAGAGACATGGGTCTTGCTCCTTTGCTGCACCAAAAGGTGAGGACATGTTCTTAGGGGAATTTTTCTTTGAAGATGCCAAAAGAAAAAGTGATACCTTATCCTTAGCTGTCTCCTCTGTACCTATACAAGACCACCAGTTTAACCAGTATAACTCCTGGAAGTTTAATGCCAGAGTTTGCAAAGAGCCTGAAAGAAACCTAATTGTGTTTGTGGCTTAGGTGTGGCACAGGGCTTATGTTGATTTACTCACAGGTATCTTCCCACCCTGGTAAATCCTGCTGCTTGGTTAGAAAAAGCATTTTCCCAAATTTTTAAGGGCTACCTGGAAATGTCTCATACCAATCAGCTCCTGGAGCCCCATGTGTTGGATATTAAATTTCCCTTCATCTCCATCCCTCACCCTGCTCCCTGCTGGGTTAATTCCCCCCATTCCGAGCTGCCCTCTCCTTTCATCCCTGCTTTAATGAGCTAAGTCGTAGTTAATGATGCTCCTCTTTAAAGCAACCGTGGTAGGAACCGGGTTAATGTTGGGGGCTGTTCTCTCAGGCTCCCTGCACACTCAGACTTAATCGACAGAGTAAATTTGCCACGAGCGCTGCATTAGTGAAGCAGTAATTCATGACAGGACTTCTACCTATACCAGCAAAAGCAACCCTGGAAACATTTCAGTTTTACAGGCAGCATCACTTTGCTCCAAACAACTTGAGGTTTACCCACCATCAATTTTTCTGCCTTTTTTTTTTTATTTGGTTCACAGATTGGAAGTTTATTTTGCAAAGAGAAACACTAAAGATATATATAGATATATATATATATATGTGTGTGTGTATTTAAAAGTTATATGTATATATATTTTATATTTATATATAATTATGATTGTATATTTATATACACACATGCACACATATATATACACATATATATATATATATATATATATATATATGCATATATATATATATATATATGTGTGTGTGTGTGTGTGTGTGTGTGTGTATGTTTATGTGAGTGTGTCTACACCCCAGGCTGGGTATCTGGGGAGATTTTTACAGCTAGCAGCACCCAGTGCCTCCAACACAAGAATCAGGACAGCAAAGTTGAAGATTGCCCAAGGTGAGCCCAAAAATCAGCTGCTGTTTGGAGAGGAGCCGTGGTGTTTACTGCGGCGGCTGAGGAGGAGGATGGAGAACAGCCCTCACCAGTTCATTTTAACAAAGCGCACATTTTTCTGGCTCTATCGTGGACTTGCATATTTTAACTCCTATCTTCTGTTCAGCAGCTAAAAAGAGACTTTCACTCCAGTTTTGGCTGCTGCATCTCGTTTCCCTTCCCCGGGCTGTTACACAGGCACTATTCTTTCAGCCACCCTCCTGCTGATAACAGGGGAAAGACGGGGGTTCACGAGACACCCCGGAGCTGCTCCCTGAAACAGGTGGGATTTTCTGCAAACACCAACTTTTACAAGCCCATGACTGTTATGTCTGTGGTGAGGAAGGAATATGAATCAGTACTGAGGCTAAATTAGCTTTCTACCCACATTTCTTCCAAGGAATTCTTATAGAGATATATTTGTATTAAATAAAAGAGATTAGAGGAAATCATATAAATGCAATCCATCATCCATAATTAGAAATAAATTAGGATAGGAGCAAGAGAAACTTTCTGTCTTTGAGTTCAGGAATATGCTTCTGTGTGTATATATATGTACATTTTTTAAATGTGCATATATATATATATATACACAGACAGGCACATATACATATATACACACAGAGGCACACAGATATATGTACATATATAGAGAAAGATATAGTCAAGAATTTTTGTTAAAATTAAAGCTATGCAGTACACATGCATTTACATATATAGCATTTATAAATGCAGATTTTATATATATGTATAGATGAGATGGAGATGGAGATGGAGATGGAGATGGAGATGGAGATGGAGATGGAGATGGAGATGGAGATGGAGATGATAGAGATAGAGATAGAGATAGAGATAGAGATAGAGATAGAGATAGAGATAGAGATAGAGATAGAGATAGAGATAGAGATGATAGAGACAGAGATGATAGAGATAGAGATGATAGAGACAGAGACAGAGACAGAGACAGAGACAGAGACAGAGATAGAGAGATATGCACACTGTTCATAAACACAAGCAGCCAAAAGAAAGAGAGAACCTGCCTGCCTTGCCCAAGGCCAGACACGTCATCACCCAAAGGCAATTTTATCCCAGCATTTCACCTCTTGGTTTTTTTTATCCCTGAAGACCCATCTCCAGGAGTCAAGTGAATGTTTCAGAACCACAGTTTTCTTCCAAAAGGCAACTGGAAAAAGCTATTCAACCCAAAATTATGCTCTCATTATCAACATGTCACCATCAGCATCTCACCATCAAGATCCTGGTGCCACGCTGGGATCCCACCAGGGCTCAGGACCTGAGAGCAGGAGGACCCTCAGACCCACCCCCACTATTGAAAGGGGGAATTGGTGCATAAGCAAAAACCACCCCAAACTTACCCAAGACATAAATCATTGCAAAACTCAAATTGCCAGGCCAACACATAGCCCTAGCACTCTTCTCACTGCCTCTCCATCCATGCTGCAGAAGGCACTTTCAGGAGCACTAAACTTACCAAAACCATTTTAAAAAGACCTTATTTGTTTGGAAAGTGTGGGAGGTGAAAGGTTTCTTTAAGTAGATTTAAAGTGAAAAACCATTAGCAATGCATTGTTCAGTCAGTTCCCTTACCCATGACATGAGAACAATTTGATCCGATCTAAGCAAAACTTCTGGTTTCATAGCAACAACAAATTTATATTTTTTATGGGGAAATATAATGCAAATCAGCAGTTAGGTGCATAACATGTGACTGCTTTCTTTCCTGTATTAAACTCTGTTGAAACTCTATTAAAATATAATTTAACTAAATGGCTTCCTGGAAAATAATAATAAAAAAACCTCTTTCTAGTTTAAAAGTCAAAAAATGTCAAAAGTGCCGGTTAAGTTGTGAAAAATAACAATGCTGTTTAGCTCTTATGTAGCTCTTTCCATGAGATCTTAAAATAATTTTTGAAGAAAGTATGTTGAATTACCCTTCTTTCAGAGCTGGGAATTGAGAGCTGGATCCGAGGAAATTGTCCTGCCATAGCTCTCAGCATTAGAGGACACGAGAGAAATACAACCCAGGTTTCCTCAGTTCACTGGCATCTTCTGGCATCTTCCAAGAAGAGACATATCAGGTAAGAAAACAGTGGAAAAAACTTCTAGAAGTGCTCAAGCAGCTGAGGAGGTGGCAAAAATTTCCAGAAGTAATTTGGGAGTCTCAGTAATTTGGATATTTTTGAAGTCTTGTCCTTCCCTCAGGTCTCTAAACGTGCTACGAGCTCACCACTGGTGTTAGGTACGTTCACTGAGACAAGGGGGCTGAGAAATTGTCCAGTGAAACCATCACAGTCTTGTATCTTTTCTACTTTTACACCCATAGCTTTCACAACACATAGCCTGTGACATGACACCCTCCTCCACAGACACTGCCACCATCCCGTCCTTCCCTTGCCACCACTAGTTAATGCTCATTGCCCTTTGGAAAGCAAAATAAAGTTTCTGCAGAATCCAAAGCATCTTTTATGTTGCACACCAGACATCTCCACTAACTGTTCTAGTTCTAGGTTATTATGGAAATGACAAACTGCAGCAGGTTCTTCTGCCCTTCAAATTTGGGGTGAAAATGGAGCTTGGTGCTCCAGGCAAGCAGCAGATCCGAGGGGAAGATGTCTGTTTGAGAAGAAAAAATACAGTTTCTTATGCAGAAATTGTTTTCAGCCTTGATCATCAGGTTCACACCAACTTCAGATATGTGGTCCTCAGTCCAGCCAAGGAGATGCTGGCTAAGTTTTAGGTGGCTCTGGGACCAGGAGAAATTGGACCATGGTATTCTGAGCAGCTCATATAGAAGCTATTTTAATGATCCCAGCATCCCAATCAAATCAAAATTTAGCCAGCCCAGATCTTGCCTTTAATCTTCTTTATTTGCTGCAAAATAACAAAAATAGTTCCCTTAGGCCAATCAAATCTATGAGTTTTCAGGGCTATTTTACCAGAAATCCCTCCCACAGGCTGCCACTTCTGAACTTTCCCTTCCCCATGGGGAAAGTGGGGACAAAAGTGACTCGGGTTGGTGGCCTGATGCAGCAGTGTGGGTTGGGGACACTGGGGTCACAGCAGTTCCTCACCATAGCCTGCAAAGTACTGAGTGCTTCACCTCCCTTCCTCTAAATAAAAACACTCCTGATGTTTCATCTGAACTCCCTCGCTGCTGTTTAAAACCTTGATTTCTTTTCCTGTCCCTGCTGAACAATAACAGAGAAACATTATCACACCATATAAGATATTAAACACCTGTTGTAAATATTCAATTATATACAAATGCAACCTGGCAAAGGTAATACTCAATACATTGTTTACATTGCTACTGATTAATATTGGAGATTAAAATTAATACTCACATAATATAAACATCAACAGGCTTTTAGCATGCAATTAAGCTGAGCAATTTCATCAGCACAAAATGTTCTCATCCTTGCAAAACGAGACACACTAAAACCAAAACAGATCTGAAAATATCACTGAAATCAAACTCCAAAGGCAAAACATTTGGATCATGAAAGATTTTATTTTTATTATTTTTTTTTCTACTTTGGAAAAGCTTTTTCCCAAGCTGGAAAGCAGGCAGTCAGAAATCCCACCATGATGGGCAGATCCTCTTGTCTTCTCCACCACAGTGTCTCCATCAGTGATATGACAGGGCCATGAGAGGCACTGACATTTTCTTTCCTGAAAAAGCCATTAAAAATGGGATGAGTCTCTCTGGCATAGCTCATGGCTGGTGAGGTCTCAACTGGAGAGTACTGGAGAGTTCCATCACAGGAGGATGCAAATAAATTGGGCAGAGCCCAAAGGGCTGGAACAAAGGCAATCAGAGGTCAAGAAAATGTAACTTAAAGTCTGAAGGAAATTGGGAAAGAAGACTGAGGGAAGACTTCCCAATAGTCCTCAGAGGTATAATAGTCCTTCAGAGAGTCTTCCATGTTCCCTGCAGGTAGGACAAGAAGTGGTGAGTTAAAGTGGAGCACAATCACAGGATGGTGGGGGTTGGAAGGGACCTCAGGAGATCATCCAGTCCAATCCCCCTGCCAAAGCAGGTTCCCTACACCAGGTTGCACAGGAAAGTGTCCAGGTGGGTTTTGAACATCTCCAGAGATGGAAACTCCACACCCTCTCTGGGCAGCCTGTCCCAGTGCTAATCCAGTGAGACTTGAAGAAATCTTTCTAATGACAAGGTTAATTAAGCAGGAATATAGATTAGCCAGGGAAGCAAAGGAGTCTACATCACTGGAAATCTTTAAGAACAGTTAGACAAGCATGTAGGAACGATGCAGAACAGAGTGTCACCTGGGAACAGGCAATTTGCTAAGTAGCCATCTATTTTCTCTGATTGCTCTTATCCTCTGCTTTTTCTCTCTCCAGGAGTTGGTTCAACTGGATTTTAGCCACCTGGGAGCTCAGAGGTGCATTAGGTCCTCAGCAAGCTCTCAGACAACAACCAGCATGAGTGGAGACTGAATCCAGGAGATCCCTGCAGGGAAACCTCTTCCCGCTCTCCTTGTCCATGATGTCCCACCACTCAGTGCTCCATCTAAAAAACTTGTGGCTGATGGCTCTGCAGGAAATAAGGTAAGATGTAAAGCAGAGAAGGCAAAATGTGGGTGTGTAATCAGGTGTCTGCACACGTCCTGGCAGATGATTGCAGTGATGAAGCACGCCATATGCTCCGGCTCCTATGTAAATCTTCCTCAGCTGACATTGTTATGGAGCATCTGAGAACATACGCTGGTCCCTTATGTTTTCTCCATCCTTTGTAAATGTTGCCAAGAGCCAAATACCTAAACACAATTAACCTCTGACATTGCATTGAAAGGCTCTGCTACATCCTCAACGAGCAGGGAGCTTCTCCCCAATATCCTCAGAGCACACTGTCTCCACAGCAGGTAGACAAATCTGTAGGTGTTGCAGCAGCTTGCATGGGGAACACGTTTCTTGTCCCCTCCAGTCTTCACTGACCAAAGAATTGGTGAACCAAATGTGCCAAACTGATCCCAGTTTGGGATTAGCAACACAAGACCCAAATGAGCTGGTGTATTCCATCAGTGTCCAGGGCATCCCGGCCATGACCTGGATCTCAGCATCCAGAAAGCTACCGGTACAAATTGTCAAGCAATTTAGATCGTATTAGATCAGAGTGAAATCAAGGGAAGAGAAATTGCCAGGAGGGATTTTTCAAGAGCAAATTCCTGTCAATCCTTTCTACTCTTTGACAAGAAAACCAGCCCAGCTGATGGAGGGAAGCCATAGCTGACAGATCCTCACTCCAGGGAGGCTCCTGGCACTGTCTTGGCTGACAACTTTGCAAACAAACAAGAGAAACCTGATCCAGGTGAGGTTGTAAAGCAGAGGCACAACAGAGAGGAGAAAATCTGTGCTCAGCAAGCTGTTATCAGACATTCCCTGCCAGGCTGCGAGGGGATCTGATGGGGCACCTGGTCTCCATATAGTCAAAATTTGCATTAGCAACCCAGATAATGACTAAAGAATATGTTATAAAGTGTGTGGACAACTCTAGGCTACGAGGACTGCAAAGTTTTCAGAAGGCAGATAATTAGAAACAATCTTAATAAATTCACAGCATTTCCTTCTAGTGAAATTCAGCAAAAACAGAGAAGCAAAGAGCTGTGTTTTGAATGGATAACTAACACCCAAATCCAAGCTGGGTGGGGAATAGCTTTTGGAGAGGTCTGTAACCCCAGAAAAAATAGCTCAGGAGGTAGTGATGGGATCCAGCTTGGGGTGATGCTCAGGAGGGAAAGGGCAGGCACGAGGGTCACCCTTGGGTGCATCTGTGAGAGGTGACACCTCTCCTTGTTCATGATGCTTCGACTCACCGTGATGCACCACAGCTTAAGGATAATGCAGATGAGCTGGAGCCAGTCCAGGAAAGAGCAACCAGACATGGTCTGGAAACAACGGCCGGCACAGAAAGGATTAAAGAATTTGGGGCTACAGACTTTCCACCATCTGCTATTTTTAAAAGAAAAACAAGCTCAGGTTTTGCCTACTTTACCCAGAGACAAGTGATAACTGGACACTTTCAGCTGTGTATTTCACAATAAGCACCTCACATCAGTGGCTGGATCCCCAAAGCAGGTCTCTGTCCTGCCAAGGGCTCCTGGGTTAAGGTTTCTCCGAGCAGCACCTTGCCTTTGCAGCAATGCAACACAAAGCTTGGTCATGATTTCCCTCCATCATGCTGGTCACCCTCAGCTACTTCTTAATTTCTGAAGCTCACAGAAATATCAGTGATGAGATTCTCCTATTTCTATTAATTTTATAGAAGTTGTGCTATGGACACCTGTATGTATTTTGCCATACCTGTCCTGGAAGAGCTGCAGACATTGTTCTTCATTCAGTTGCTGCTTTCCACCATTTTTTGCAAAGTGTTTTTTTTTAGCAAATCACTTCTTTGGAGTATCTTTTTTTTTCCCTTGGGTGGGTTCTCTGAAGTTGCTTCATTCCCAGCAGAGTTCTGGGCATCAGCACTAAGGAAGCAGGATCCCAGTCCCCGTCACACAGGGTGGGCAGAGCAGGCATGGTACCTATTGTTCTCTGCATCCGCTGCGGCTACAAGAGGAGGAAATCAGCTTTATCTGAAGCAAAGAAAGACATCAATTAGGAAAATTATTAGGAAAAACTTCCTGGCAACAGTGTAGCAATGCATGGGAACAGAGACCGCGGGCAGCCACGGAAACAGCTGTATTTTTAAGAAATAGCCATATGGGAGATGCTCTCCTGTACACCAGCTCCTGCAGTGCTGTCACCTCATCCTCTGTGGTCCTCCTGTACACCAGCTCCTGCAGTGCTGTCACCTCATCCTCTGTGGTCCACACTTGAACCTCTCCCATGCTAATTTACAGGGATCCTCTCTCTTTCTACACATCATCTCTTCCGGGGTCCCTGCATCTCTCCTCCTCTGACAGCACCACAGTCTAGGGTCTCACCCTGACTCCAGGCACCCACTCCACTTAGCATCCAAGGTTAAGGAAGTGGTGCACCTTTCTTGAGGGCTGGGAGAAGGGCAGCGTCTTTTGGGAGGCAGCGGGGAGGGTGGGGGGACAAGGGTGGGTGTTTCTCCTTCCCTCATGAGCAGGGCTTGTCATGGTGGTATCTCCTGCAAGCCCACTGCCTTTGGCCCTGCATCTTAACCAACAGCAGCAGAGGAACGTGCTTGCAAGGTTCTGGAGCCCACCCAAGCATCAACCGCGCGCAGGGGGTCCATGCTATCAGAAAAGCCACCTGTTATTCCCTTACAAGGGCAAAAAGATCCATTTTTCTTCTACTAGCCCTAGCAAAGAAAACAACCCACCAACCCAAAAAGCTGTAAGCTCTCTATTAACCAAATTACTTCTTGTGAACAATATTCAAGGGAGGAAAACAGGGTGCTGTGCTGACCCCTCTGCCCGCTCTGCAGCCATAGGCAACTCACAAGAGTCATAGAATAATAGAATCACAATCACAGAAGGGTTTGGGTGGGAAGGGACCTTTCCAGGCCATCTAGTCCAACCCCCCTGCAGTGAGCAGGGACATCTGCAACCAGATCAGGTTGCTCAGAGCCCCATCCAACCTGACCTTGAATGTTTCCAGGGATGGGGCTTCTACCACCTCTCTGGGCAACCTGGGCAGTGTCTCACCACCCTCAGTGAAAAACATTTCTTCCTCACATCTTGTCTGAATCCACCCTCTTTTAGTTTAAAACCATTGTTCTATCATTATCTGCCCCTGTAAAAAGTTTGTCCTCATCTTTCTTATAGGTCCCCTTCAAGTACTGGAAGGCCGCTAGAAGGTCTCCCTGGAGACTTCTCCAGACTGAACAGCCCCAACTCTCTCAGCCTGTCCTCACAGCAGAGCTGCTCCAGCCTTTGGATCATTTTTGTGGCTTCCTCTGGGCCCATTCCAACAGGTTCATGTGTTTTCTGTGCTGAAGAACTGGGATGCAAAAGAGCCACCATGGTTTGGCACGTAGCAGCAAGTGAGATCAAGAGCAATCTGCTGGCACACAGATGCTCATAAATCCAATGTCAAGTAGGCTTTGCTTACTTATTTATTTGTTGGGAGTAGGAATGAAATAATGAAATAAGTTGTTCACTTGGCACTTTTCAGGTGTCTCTCTGCCCCATGTTGTTCCTAATCTGGGACAAAACTGGGTTGTTGAGCTATAGGGCACATCTGAGCATGGAAATGTGCATTGGGATGGAGGTCTCAGGAGGCTTTGCCAATCACCATCCTGCCTGCAACAAGCACACATTTCCTAAAAAGCCAGAGAACAGCAAAAAAAACCCCTCCTTCTCCTCCACCTGTCTCCATGCTAATCATCTCAACAAATATCTCAGCCCATCAGGCATGATGGAGGGAACTCCTCCTTGTCCCAGCAGGTCACTGAGCCTCTTGGTGTGCAGCAAAGCCTGAAAGCCATTCGGATGCCCTCAGCGTGGCATGAAGCCATGCAGATCCAAGCCAGAGACCAGACTCACAGACCTGCAGGCAGGAGGGTGCCACCAGGACTCTGCCAACAAGCTGCTCCTGGCATCCTCTGCTTCCCGGCATCCCTGCCCTCCCAGCAGCCTTTCTGCTTCAATACATCCATCTATTTGGTAGCAAACTCATAGCTGGACTGATATCGTTGCTATCACAAATGTAATGTTTAGGATCAAGATCTCTCCTCTGGGTCAATGCCTGTTGGTCCCCAATATTCCCCACTTTGCCTCTGCATCCCTCCATTTCCACCTAATAAAATTACACTGGTTGTTTCCAACCAGCAAAAAAAATTCAGACCCCAGTCTGAGGCTCCCTGGGGTCTTGCAGGGTTGGGTGGTTCATGTTGAGGAACAACCATGAGCCATAAGGGAAGGAAGCTCCAGCAAAGAGATGTATTTCTGTTCCTGTGGCTGTGTTTTAAGTTTCTATAGCTACCAGCAGTGAGCTCTCGGGAAATACTGTCGCGCTCTTCCCCGCACGCTGATTTTGAGTGGAAAAGGAGGAAATGAGGCCCATCAGAAAGGGTGTTTTACTTCCCATATTGAAGTATCTTTCCTCTTCTCATCTCTGTACCCCCTCTCTGGGTGGGATGAGCACATTTGGCCGTGTGCTAGCGATGCTTGACCAAGCTCAGTGATCAGATTGAAGGCCAGATGCAGCACAGTTTTCCTGCAGAGCTGAGAGCAGCGGTGGCCAAGGATCCCGAAATGAGCTGGGAAGCAACATGCCAGGCTGAGCCAGGGCTTGCTGCTGGAGGGGTCTGTCCCCAGCCCTCAGATCTCCTGAGCAACGACATCACACGCTGCTGGGCATCCCCCTCCCTGCTCTGCAAGGATCCTGCAGCAAACTGAACCCCAGTATGTTTTTCCTCCCTTTCCCTGTGTCTCTCAGTCCTTTGGCATTTACATACACACCTATAAATGCACACAGCATGCAACAGATGACAACCTTTAGGTAACTTGTAATTCTGCTCTCTGATTTTGAGGGGCTCAAGTCCTCAGAGCAGAAGACAAAGGGCCAGAGGAGAATCACAACCTCTCAAAAGCCAGAAGCACCTCTCCAAGCTCATGTCAAACCCCAAGGCCACCTTTGCATTCTGGCACTTGCATCCCCAGCCCACTGCCGCGACGATAAAATCCACCTTCTCTCTTCAAACAATGAGCCAGTCTTTCATATGCTTTCAGGAATAATGGACATGCTCTTATAAAAACTGGGACAGAGGGGTACTCAGACACAAGATGATGAGAGTGTAGGGACCATTTCCTCCAAGGGGTTGAGTTATTTGATTCCTAGTAGTAACAGACCTCATTTTGTTCAGGGGTGGACATGTTTCTGGAGGCATTATCTAGATCTGAGGTGTTTCTTCTCCCTCTGCCAAGTGTTGGGACACAACAGTCCAGAGTAATGCACTCTCATCCCTGTGAGTTTATGTTCTTGTAACAATTTGGTCCTCTTTCCACAATGCACACACAGATGTACATAGATGGTCTGCTCCCTCAGTACTTATGCATTAGTAAAATGTGAGGCTGGGGAGGTCAGAGGTTGGGTTCACACAAACATTCTAAAGTTCAAATATTTTCCCAAAGCTTGTCTGAACTTTATGTGACCCTCTTCAGTCTGGAAATGTGAGGCAGCCGGTGTTCCTCATGAGATTACCAACACGTCATGAATCCAGCAAAGTCTGCAGCACCACCAGCAGAAAACACTTTTCCTGGAACATTCAGTTCTTGGCTTCAGCTGCCAACCAGGGCCAGGAGGGTCTGGGTCATGGTCAAATGCCGGATGATGCTTTGGACAGCTTCCAGGTGGTCTCCAATGATATGGATGTGGGCTTCAGGCATTATTCCATCTGTCCTTGCTGCAACCTTTGAGACCCAAGAGTCAGAAACTGGTCACAGAGGTTTCATTATCAAGCAAAAAGCTTCCTACTCTGAGCTCAAATTTGGCAGCTCCATGGCAGGGATGACCATCACCCAGATGCTGGAGGAAGGCTTGAAGAGGACAGATGCACACCATTACCTGTAACACTGTTATTCCATGGTTCCTGCGATGTCCTGCTCTGATTTAGGGCCCAACCTGCTCAACGTTGGGCTCAGGTCTAGCAGATGACAGTGGCACGTTCTCATCCTCATTATAAAACCTGCCTCCTTCCCACAGCAGGAGATGACTCAGATGCTGAGCCCAAACACAGCATTTTGCAGATATTTGCACAGTAACGAACTACCCAGAAGCGGTAACGAACACCGGGATCCTGGTGGTCATTTTGCTGCCTGCTCATTGACTTTATAAGATGTTTCACAACATTAAAATCACTGTTCTTTAACATAATTCACAGACGAACCAAAGCCATCTCAGGTCAGTGTCTTAGTCATGAGTTGCTTAACAGCAAGCAATATTTCTACCATTGTTTCTAACACATCATTTGCTACTTTCTGCTGTTGTCTGAAAACACCAGAAGATTAACAATCTCTCTCCTGGGTCTGCAAAAATCTCCTTTTAGCACTGAAACTAATTACGCTGTTAACCACTAATGATGCTGAAGGAGAGCTAATGAGTTGCTAGACAGTGGGCATTTTATCTCCCATGCACATACCATATGCAGCACCAAGAGAACACTTCTGCAGTGGCCACAGCCTGCCTAGCAGAAGAGAAAACCGTGGAGGAGGAAAAGCAACTGCTCCAAAACATCTCTCCCTGTCTCCATCACCTGCAATGCTCAGAAAAACAGCTGTGGAGATGTAAATGAAAGGATGTCCTGTTGCTTGGACACCCCCAGGACACTGTCAGCCTTAATGAGTTAATATTGTTAAACCCATCAGCTGGGAAATAGTGTAGGAAAGGTGATGTTGAAGATGGTCTCCCAAGATGGTGTTTGTACATTCCTGTTTCCTGTTTCCTGCTGCCTTTCCACGTCCCCTGAGGAGATGTGTCCTGCATCGTACATTGCTGTTATTGCAGTTTTTAATATTATTTAATATCATTTATTATCATTTTTTAATATTAATATTGTAGAGGCAACTTGGAGCACGAATCACGGTCCCAGACCCCTTTGTGCTTCATGTTGCACAAATGCTCTCAGAGGTATCTTGCACTTTCCTCACTCACCCTCCAGAGCAAACTGAGTAAATTCAGGGCTCTGCTATGCATTGTCCTACCTACAAAACTTCTACACCCATCTCTAATGGGCTGATAGGCTGCACCACCACAGCCCATAGCAGACCAGTCCAGAAGCAGGGTCTGCAAGGAGGCAACTCATCTCCTCTGTGAGGCTGAGACAGCTGATATCCAGGGAAAACACTCGTGATTTGGTTCACCCTTGAATGGGTGCCTCTAGCAGTACAGGACATTTCTCCCCATCACAGGTGCATTAGACACCTGTGGTAGAGTGGGAAGACTCCTATGTGGGATGGAGCACAACCAAGCACCACCCCACAACTGGATTTTTATGAATTGCAACATCTGGTCCTCAATGGTATCCAGAAGGATATGGGTCAAAACTCCCAACTTGCTTTTTTCCTCCAACACTAACCCACTCCTCAAAGGCCTTGTTCATCAGTTTGTCCATAGGGTTGTTGATGTTGGAGCAGCTCTGCTGTGAGGACAGGCTGAAAGAGTTGGGGCTGTTCAGCCTGGAGAAGAGGAGGCTCCAGGGAGACCTTCCAGTGGCCTCCCAGTACCTGAAGGGGCTGCAGGAAGGCTGGGGAGGGACTTTGGCCAAGGGCAGGGAGTGACAGAACAAGGGGTGATGGCTTGAAACTGGAAGAGGGGAGGGTTTAGATCAGACATTAGGAAGAAATTCTTCACTGTGAGGGTGGTGAGACACTGGCCCAGGTTGCCCAGAGAAGTTGTGGCTGCTCCTCCCTGGAAGTGTTCAAGGCCAGGTTGGATGAGGCTTTGAGCAACCTGGTCTAGTGGAAGGTGTCCCTGTTCATGGCAGGGGGATTGGAACTGGATGAGCTTTAAGATCCCTTCCAACCCAAACTATTCTATGATTCTATCCATTGTCCCTAGGAAATCATAGGAATTAAATTAACACCGTACAGTGGAGCTCAGAGGTGAAAAATGACCACAGGTAGAATCATAGAATAATTTCATTTTGGTTGGAAAAGAACATTGAGTCCAACCAAAGACCTAACACTGCCAAGTCCACCACTAAACCTTGTTCCTGAACATATCAGCAATATCCCTAAGGTATTGGCAATACCACCAGTTTCACACTGGACCTTCCTCCCCAAGCAGCCAATTCAAATTCTTCCATTTCCCCACATCAACACTGGTGAGGAAGCACTCCTGGGAGCAGAGCCAGAGCTGGGATACATCTCCAAAGTACCCAGCAGAAATACTTGCAGAGGTGGACACCTAAAACTCTGCAACGCTGTTTGTGTTCACTGCAGACATTAATAGCTGTTGCTGGTCATGTCATGGCTCATGTTTACTGAATCCAATAGAAACAAATCCTCCTCGACCTCAGCAAAGTCAGGAGCAGAAGCAGCCATGTTGGTCACTGACCATATGGTGGTCAAAGCCAAGTTAGGAGCAGGATATATCCTGCAGTGAGCCCTAGCAGATCACGATGCCCAGATATGCCTGTGAGCTTTCCAGCTCCCTTTCCATCCTCAAGCACACTAAATCTGCATTCACACCTATGCTTTATAAAGCATCTCACCTGTCCACACAGCAGGTGATTTCCCTGCATGTCACCATTTTTCAACCTATATATTCATGGTGTTAATTATGCTCAGCAAAAGTAGCAACATCACCATCATGAAACAATCTCCACAATTATCTGCCTTCCTGCCTGGTCCACACAACTCCTCCAAGTCCTCTGTGACCAACTTTGGATGTTGTGCAGCCTTTCCCAGCTCCCCCAGATTTCATCCTAAGAACATTTTTATACTGCATCCTTTGATGGATCATTCAAAGGCTTCAATAACCACATCTTGGGCTTTTGTAACCTTTCCTGAGCGCTGCCTACTGCTATTGTTTACATCTGGGACTTTGAATTGCACAACGGTTCCTTCATCAAAACCTTAGTTCTTTGCACTTGTGTTGAATTCATGGCTGGAAATGGTGTCTTTCCATGTGTTTGTACACATTTCCTGTGTCTGCTGTGGCCAGACAGCAGTTCTCTGCTTCCTGAGGAGAAAATGTTGCTCCAAAAACATCCCCTGCATAGTTATGATGAGTTTTGAAGGTAAAGAATAAAGTGCACGGTGCCACCATGGTAGAAAAAAGGAAGTCAAAGCACCTCAGAGACTTACACAAGCCTGGAAAGCTTCTGGAAGTGGAGCTGGGAGAAGGGAGGACTTAGAGGGGAGAGGATGTTGAGAGGAAAGTTGTTTTCCCCTATTTTTGCCTTCTCCATTGCTTTCCCTGTGCCCACCATGGAACTGCAAGGTGCTTCTGCTCAGGAAATGGGACAGGTCTCATCACAGGTCAACAAGCCAGACCAGGGAGCCAGAGGTAAGGGCACACAGAGCCCTGGGGGACTGGATCCCAAAGGTGAACTGAAGTTACACATTTGGGAGATAATTTCAAGGCAAATTCACCATTTTAGGGAGCTCAGGAATAAGTAGCACTATCAATGTAGACCAACCCATCACAGATGTACCCTTGGGGTTTTACATCAGTTAGCTGGGACTTTGATATATGTCATTTACTACTGTGAAGGTCTCTTGGGGCTTCTCAGCTTCCAAGATGCTCTATCTAACCCAGAGCAAATAAAACAGCTTTCCTGTAGGAGGCAGGGATGTCTTTATGGGCTATTGTCCACCCTGGTCTGGAGACTCCAGGCTCTCTTCTTCACGGATCATGGGGAGCCCATGGGGCTTTCCCTCACTCAAGGCTCAACATCTATATCTTCTGTGTGAGGTTGCAACCTGGATTTGGTCATCTTATCTTGAACCACTCACCTGAGATGCCCAAGGTAACAGCAGACTGTTACTCTCAGACACCAAAGGAAAGGAGGAGAAGAAGGGGGAGATCAGGGGTTAAATATTTAGACACTTCATCTCTAACATCAAATCCCTTCCAGGACAAGAAGCCAAAAAAATCATTTCAAACCAGCAGCTGCAAAGGTCACGAGGGAAACTGCAGTGTTGAAATAATGTCTTCAGCAGAGCAGAGGAGCACTCTTGGAGGAGCAGGTCAACTGGCACCTTCTCACCCACGATCCAACCAACACCAGCCAGAGAGCATCAGGCTGCCTGGACCTGGATCACACGTGAGTTGTTTGGGTTGTGGTTTTTTTTTCCCAGTATTTTATTTAACCAAGAAAAACCCTTTCTGGGGTCGGTGGGACCCGAGTGCTGCCCCAGGAGAGCTCCTCTGCAGCCTGAATGCCACCTCTGCTGCAGCTCACACTGGCACTGCTGTGTGAGACACCCCAGGCTCCCTATTGTATGGGCACTCCTAGCCCAGTGAGGACACAGCTGTGCCACCCTGTCCATCTGAAGCCCCCTCTGACCCCTATATAAAAAGATAATTCCACTAATCGATTGCTGATCTTACCTTTTTTTCTCCTAAATTAATGCTCTGGGGCCACATCAGCTTGTAGCTCGGCTTTGTGGCAAAGCTGGGCTTGTCTGTTAAGAAGATTGTCCTTTCTGACCTCCACCCTAAATCAGCAAAAAAGCCCCTCACCATTTTCCCAACACCCACCAGCCTTTTATTTTGGATTTCATGGGCACAGCGCAGTGCTGGGGGCAGCTGCAGAGCCCTGGGCAGGAGCACAGTCTGCAAGCACAATGAAGTCCCACACTGGTGGGCTTGCAATAAGCAGTGAGGTGCTGGGCACTTGGCCACCACCATCCCTCAGGGAACTCAGCTTGGAGCCAGAGAGAAAGACATCATGGATGACACCCTGGGGAGAGACTTGTGATGTCCTTGGGCTATCAGGCACGGGCAAATATGACCTGATGGGAAGGCAAAGCAAACCCAATGCTAGAAGCTGGTGCACTTATATGGCTTTTGCTGCTCATGTTTTTAAAATGGTTGGTTTGTTCATGCATCAGATATAAACAAAACAGAAAAGGCAATTATGGAGGAGGTCAACATCACAGGCTTTGAGCAACCTGGTCTAGCAGAAGGTGCTGATGACAGGGGGGTTGGAACTGGATGAGCTTTAAGGTCTCTTCCTACCCAAACCATTCTGTGATTCTATGATCATATTAAGGATTGCTGCTGCTGTGATTAGTGTTATTGCCATCCTCCCTCTGAGCCTTATTAGGTGCTTACATGAGAGCTGGACTGTCCTGAAATGTCAGTGAGAACTAAGCTCTTGAAAATCCAGCCCTGCAGTGCCCTGAAAAACTTCTTGATTACATGAGACATGGTATGAACAGGGGACAAGTCCTCCCTTGGGTGAGTGTCGGTCACAGGACAGCAAGAAACAGGGAGCAGAGACAGGTAGGGCAGAGGACTGCAGGTTTTCTGAGTACTGCAACACTGCTCTGCTCCTGCTGCTCAACAAGGGTTGTACATGGTGACCAAGCTCATTGCCTGCTGGCAGTGGGGCATGAAGAAGGCAGGCAGGCATTCTGCCATATTCCCACAGCAAAAATCCTCAAAACTGATGCATTCCAGAGTTTCTATTTTGCTAAATTAGTGTCTTCCACTGTAATACATCCTAAAGAAATGTCTTCTCCCTCTCCTCATCCCAAGATCTCACTTTGCCTCTCTCTGACTGTTATGTGAGCTCCTATTTTCCCATATCTTCAGAGCAATTTCCCAAGTTTTCCATTTCAGGGAAGGGACCTCCATGCATCCTCATCCATATCCAGAGTTCTCCATCAGCCTCATTAGAGATGAGCAAACTAATGACCTGATTCCAAAGGAAAGTCAGATTCTCACCACTTTTCCACAAAATCCAAGTAGCTGCAACTGCAGGAATAGCCCCACAACTCTGGAGCTGATCAGGAGCTTTCCTAGAGGTGGGTCACATTCCAGCAGGTAGACACAGCTGGGTCTGGTTTTTATACTGTAAGTGTCTGGAGATACATTCAGAGAGGTAGTCCCAGCCCAGGAAAACTTTTGGTTCAAACAGCCGAAGAGCAGGATGGGGAGCAGGCATGCTGGAAGGGAATTGGAATTGTTCTCAGTCACCTCACAGCTCTGCTCAACCAGGGCTGGAGAAGAAGTGTCAGATCTCCTCATTCCCAGCCCATGGGACCTGTTCATGGTTGATGCTGCTTTTGAACTTTCCCTCCTTGTAAGCTGCATGGCCACAGATAGTTGTTGACTTCTCTTCTCCACAGAACATCAGTGGTTTGAGTTTTACAGACTTCCAAGACAGAGGTCCTTGCTGAGGCAGACACAGTGGGCTTGCTGTCTCCTGGGGAGTTATATTTGCTCTTCCTTTCCTTGCTGTTTTCCTTAATCTAAAATAAGATGTCCCAGACCAGGGGAAAAAAATACATTTAAAAAAAAAAAAAGTGAGTGTGTTTTGCTCCCAGTGTCTGGATAAACATGTTGCTGCCCAAGCCTTAGCTAGAGCTAATGGGATGAGCCATGAGGAGCTTGTTGAGATGCAGCAGCGTCAGAGGCTAACAAGAAATGCAGAGGTGATGGGTCCTCCTTTGCTTCCTCTACCAACCTGCCAGATCCACGAGAGAGATCTGCTTGGCCATACCCCACCCTACAAGGCTTGAGAAATCAGCCCCTGTCCACCTTGCTCTTGCTCTCCCAGAGTGGTTCTCGTTAGGACTACGTGGCTGTAATTAGCGCAGCCCATGCCCGCTCAGAGCCCTTCCTCAGGGACAGCTGCTGGCTGGAGCTGTCTATTTTTTTCCCACCACAAAACAGCATTCATGTGTGAACACGTCGTTTGCTGGGAGCTGAGCTCCATCGTGGCAAGAGGTCTCAGTGCTCCTCATCCCCCACAAGCCAGGAGGAGGTCTGTGAAGGCTGGGTTTGACTCAGGAGAAAAGCAATGTTCTGTTTTGGCTTTTTGACAATGGAGGAGTTTGGATTTTTTTGCTTGGATGGGCTTTTTTCTACCTCTGACCAGCTCTCCCTGGATTAAAGAAATGTTTAACTGTTATCAAGAGCAGATAGTGCTGAAATTACATCCTCCATCAGCTGCAGACAGGGATGCCTGATCAGCCTTCCATGTTTTACATCAATTTGAGAACCAAAGATAGTGAGAGAAGGCTTGATATCTCTCAGACACCCTGTCAGAAACATCCAGAGGATGAGCCCAGGGGAAATGAACCTGCATCAGCTCTCAAAGGTGAGCCAGGCAGAGAAGAAGTCCATTTGGCCTAGCTCAGTATCTCAGAGAAGACCAAGAGGACCCACGTGCACCATCCTTTGCTGGAAACTCCTGGGAAGAGGGGAGATGGAGCTGAGATCTGAGGAAGAAATTCTTTGCTGTGAGGGTGGCGAGACCCTGGCCCAGGTTGCCCAGAGAAGCTGTGGCTGCTCCTCCCTGGAAGTGTTCTCGGCCAGGTTGGATGAGGCTTTGAGCAACCTGGTCTAGTGGAAGGTGACCCTGCTGCTGGCAGGGGGGTTGGGACTGGATGAGCTTTACGGTCCCCTCTGTGATTCTACGATCATTTGAACTAATTCTCTTCAAAGCTGGCCTTTCAAAAAATAACCTTGCCTCTGGAAAAAAAGGTCATAGGAACTGGAGTGGTTTAGTCTGGAGAAAAGGGGGCTGAGGGGACACCTTCTCACTCTCTACAACTACCTGAAAGGATGATGTAGTAAGGTGGGTCTTGGTCTCTTCTCTCAAGTAACAAGTGATAGAATGAGAGGAAACAGCCTCAAGTTGAACCAGGGGAGGTTTAGGTTGGATATTAGGAAAAATTTCTTCACCAAAAGGGCTGTCAAGCATTGGAACAGGCTGCCCAGGGAAGTGGGTGAGTCCCCATCTCTGGAGGTGTTTAAACAATGTGTAGATGTGGTGCTTAGAGACATGGTTTAGAGATGAACTCAGCAGTGTTGGGTTTAAGGTTGGACTCAATGATCTTAAAGGTCTTTTCCAACCAAAACAAGTCTACGATTCTATGATTCTTCTGCCCTCATGAGCTCAATTTTGTCACCTTGCACCCTGCTTGGGCAGATATGCCAGCTGGAGAGGACCTCTGGCTGCTGACTGCCCACTCCGCCTCTGGGCTTCTCGTTGAGCCTGAGCCAATTTCCTGGAGATGTTGCAAAGAAAAGCATGTTCAGCTCTTTGAAGTTCACTGCTCAGGCTCTCTCGGAAACCAGATGTCACCGGAGCCAGCGACTGCCAGCCCAAAACATCTTGGCTGACAACTAAAAGATGTTTATGCTGCTGATGGGAAATGACCTGACAAGTGAGGGAAGCTGCTCAGCAAGGAGAGAGATTCAGCAAGAACAACATGAGTCAGCAGCCAAAACGGGAAGCAACGTCAATGATGATGGGCAGGGGGAGAGCTGAGGGCCTGGGAGACACAAACAGATGATCCAGGCGAAGCATTGCTGGACTGTAGAGAGGCTGCAGGGATGCAGGAGCTGCTTGAGAAGCAGCTGCCCTGAAGCAATGAGGCAGCTGTGAGCCAGATGAAGAGGACAGGATTTTCTCTTGAACTCAGTGATGAAAAAAAACAGTGTGGATTGAATGGGGCATGAGTCAAGCAGCCTACCACACTGCTTCTCATTTACCATGTATTTACCATCAGGATTTAAATAACCTGTTCAGGGCTGAACATAAAGGATGACTGAAGTGGACTGACTCAGCTCAGTGGGTGAAGGTCTGGGAAGAACAAGCATCATTTCCTTCAGCTTCAGGGCAAAACTATTTAAGGACAAGGGCTTACCCAAAGGGAGTCTCACAGTGATCTCCAAACAGTTCTCACAGCCAGTTGGCTGGAAAATAAACCTTCCCATGTATTATTGATGATCAGGAGCCTTTGGTCCCTGGTCCCCTCTGTTTTTCAAGGCAGAAGCTCCAGGACTGTTCACCCCCTTTCCTCTCCTCCCTCCCACACATATCTCAGCTGGTGGAGCTGTGTGAAATCCAAAGCCCTCACTACAACTATTGGAAAAAACATCTGCAGCACAACATCTGCAGTATCTGCACTACGTGCTAAACCAGATATCTGAGCTGTTCGTTGCTGGGGTTTGCACCACAGAAGTATCCAGAGGCTCAAAAACTGGTGTCCAGCCATGCTGAACAGGACCAGCCCCTGCACTGAAGATCTTGCTGCAGGCAAGGAGGAAAGGACTATAAACTCCATTTCCCAGAGGGAAACCAGAAGGAACACAAAGATACGTGACTACAGTCACTTTATAGCAGAGCCCTCTTCCACATGGCCCAATGAGCTCTTATTGCATTTGATAAAGCTTCATGATGTTGTCTTAAGATAAAATGATCTTTGATTGGACATTTTCCTTGGACAGCAGCAGGCTGAAACTCTTGTCATTGAAGAGTTTAAAAGCCAGGCTGTAAAAACAGAGCGAGATGTCCCCGGTCATTAATGCATTTCCAAAAGGTGTTCTCACTTCTTTGCTGTCCTTTTCACAGCCCGGATGAGAAAAAGGCTTAGGTGAGCAAATCTAAAATTAATGACCTGAGTGTCTTACAGATCTCCAGGTAACAAGGGCAACTGTGAAACGTTGTCTTTGCAAGATGTGCAGATCTCAAAGGCTGTACGTCTCCTCTCTCCTCCCACCCTTTCCCTGGGTGTGTTGCTCCAAGACCAGAGCAAACCTTCCAACCTAGCATGTGGGTATCTGAAGTAGAAACAGGGCAGCCTCACAGGGATGGGCAGAAACTTGCAACTATTAATCCAATTCTATCTCTGAAGCAGGTTGAGGATGGGAGATGCCATCCCATCACTCTGCCCCATCCCCATCCCTCCTTGTCTGCTGTGCTGTCAGGAAGCAGTGATAATTCCTGAGCAGCCAGGATGCTCCAGGAACAGTCCCAGAGCTGATGTGATAACAGCTTAGATAACCACCAGCACTACCAGCATCATTTCAGCAACCCAGTAAGATATTTAGACATGCTAGACCTTGTTTTTAAGGGCATGCAAAGCTGGAACCTAACACAGAGTGCAGATACACATTCACAGGTGCCACCCACATTCCAGCTGAGTCAAAGAGCTGAGCTAGGGTGGTGAGGAAAGTGAGAGATTTAAAAACGAAGCACGCATTAAATGTTGAGCAGGCTGGATGTCAGGCAGCTCTGCCAGCAGGCTCAGAGTCAACAATTTCACCTATGGAAAAAAAAAAAACCTCATGCCTGGTGAGTTGTTTCCCTAGTGGAAAACATCCCTGGTGAGAGATACCTGCCTTAGGTCCAGCTGGTAGAGAATTACTGTCTACATATACTTCACCTCTAAATCCTTTGGGATAAAAGAGTATTTTTTGTGGAACAATTGATTATTGAGCATTGTGGTGAGCTTGATCCAAATCTGTTGGAGTCCAGAGGCACTTTCCATTGACTTGAACCAGACCCCAGACCAGTTACACTCCAGGAAGCCTTACTGGACAGCAAAGTCCTTAGGGCTCTGGGGCAATCTTTGAGCTGATAGGAAAGGCTTTTCAAGCAGGAATTAATTTGTAATAAAAACTGAGAAAAAAAATAATAATAAAAAAACCCAAACAACTGTAGTTGTAAGACAGAGCCCTGACCCAGCATGGCAGGTTTCTTTCGTTGCCACCATTACATTTCACCCAGATACTGCCATAAAAAACAGTAGAAAACTTGATCTACAGCTTGGCAAAGGGTGCGTCTGCTGCCTACCTGCAGCAAAGGCGGCATTTGCCTGCCAAGAGCATGCTCTGAATTCCCTGGGATTCAGGCTGGAATTTGCAATATCCTGCCTGCCAAGCTGCAGAGCACATACCCAGCTTTGTGTGTGCTTTGGTAAAAGAGGGAGGAGGTCCCTTTGCCACACCTGATGTCTGTTGGTGCTCTGAGAACACCCTTTCCGGAGGCTTTCTTCCCATTTTGTCCAGTCCCTTCATCTTGACGCTGTGTTTTCCAACCTGCCTGTTCTCCCAGAGATGTAAATCTGTGCAGAGTATTAGCAGATCTCCCAGATCCATCCTGTCCACCTTCTCCCATGCAACTGGAAGTGATCAGAGTTCATCTTTGCATCCCATTCAAAGGAACCTTTGTGGGATAAAGAGAACCACCACACCACACCTGGAGATTTTACCACCCATCCTGGAGGCACTAGAGCATATTTAACCCACTTTGCAAAGTTTTCCTTGTCTTTCTTGTTTTGTTGCCACAAAACAGGCAAATCAGTATTGCCCTGCTTTCTCAGAGCAACTCAAGTCCAGGCTGAGAAAAGCATCAATCAAACTGGAGCCCAAAAATGAAGGAGTTGAAAAATGAAGGAGTTGATGTATTTATAAGCAGATGGGGGATATTTCTGCAAGGTCAGCGATGTGCATTAGCCTACACTCTGTGTAATGGGTGTGATGCACAGGGGAATGGTTTCCCACTGGCAGTAGATCCACCTGGAAATGGTAACATGCTGCCCAGCCACCAGCCCATCACAGAATCACAGCATGGTGGGGTTGGAAGGGACCTCAGGAGATCATCCAGCCCAACCCCCCTGCCAAAGCAGGTTCCCTACACCAGGTTGCACAGGAAAGTGTCCAGGTGGGTTTTGAACATCTCCAGAGATGGAGACTCCACACCCTCTCTGGGCAGCCTGTCCCAGTGCTCCGGTACCCTCACAGGAAAGAAGTTTTTCCTTAAGTTTGTTGGGAACTTCCAGTGTTTCAGTTTGTGCCCATTGCCCCTTGTCCTGTCACCACTGAAAAGAGCCCGGCCCCATCCATGTGGACCCCACATTTGGCTCCCCACATCCAGCCTGGCCAGGTCACAGCCTGAACATCACCTGCAGTCTCCAGCACCGGGAGATGAAGCAGTTTACCCACAACTATCTATGAAGCATTTACCAAAACCCACCACCTCCAGTGTCCCAGCCTTGAGCTGGAACCACTTGCAATCCTGGATTTGCAAAACGAGGGGCTGTAACGGGTGCAGCAGTGCATGTGCAAAGCAGAGGATTGCAGAGTTAGGATCACACTACAGGATAGTACTCTTCACTTACTCCACATCCATCTTCAGCATGGGGTGAGGATGGGCACTCAGTAGGCAGCAGCCTTTTGGCTAATATAACCTGTGGAATTGGCTCCCACCAGTGGACTCTATATTTTCCAAATGAATATGTCATTAATACAATTGTTTTTTGGAGGTCATCAGGAGATAAATGCAGACATCAAGCAGACCTTACTTCCTCGCCATCCCAACAAAATGTGAAAGAAAGCAGCAGCAGAGGAAACTCCAGTGCAGAGCTTTCCTACAGGGCAGCACCCAGAGCTCCTGCAGATCCCTGGTGTCTTCCCTGCAAAGCAGCAGCAATGAGGGAAGGCAGGAATAAAGAAGATCCAAGTGGATGGGGAGAAGAAGCCCTGATGTCCCTGTTAGGAGCCTGATGCTGAGACCACCTTGGCTTGGTCCTCTCCTCACCAGGATGCTTAAATGTGGGAACATGTGGTGTCCATCCTCGCAGGTGTGCATCCCTGTGACCCTCATGTCAGGGATCAGCAACCCCAGTACAACATCTACCAGATGTGCCCTACAGAGTTAAATGATTTCTGGAGCCAGTGTAATGGTTAAAAGCTCTTGGGACTTGTCCTTGTCCACAAAACCCTGCAGGAGCAACCTCTGCTGCTCTGTGCCGCCACTGCCACCTGCCCCAGCCCGCTCCTCACGCAGCCCTCCCAGGAGGGTGTCCCACACTCGCCGGGGCTGTCCTGCACCCACCAGACTTCTGCGTTTGCTTTTCATGGATGTTGCCCTCAGGACATCTCCTCCTTTCCAGCCACTCTACACAACTTCTTGCTCAGACCATTTCCACCACCCATGAGCTACCTCCATGTCTGGGATCCTGCTTTGCTATCAAACCCACTCCAAACTTCTCCCCTTTTCCTGTCATCAACCCCCTTCTGTGCAAAGGCTGAAGGTTTTCCAGCCCAGCTTGGGGTGACTTTCTGTGGCCAACAAGAAGGCAGAGCAGGGACAGCTTAGCCTGAGACAACTTGCAGCCTTCCTGGCCCCAGGACCATTCAGTCCTTCTGCAAGGTTATCTCTTCTCTCCATCCATCTGGGAGAGGTGATGCAGGGTTTTAAACCAAAATCCAGAAGGATTCTCTTGCACATGGAGTTCTCCAGGTGGCACGGGTCCAGGGCCAGCACGTGCAGCAATCTCTTGCATTCAGCATCCTCCCTTTTGCAGAGCTGAACAGAGATCAACTTTCAATCAGTGCCTCAAGTGTCTTCATTAGAGGCCACTTGTAGGCTCCAGGCTGGTGCTGCACGACCTAGCCAGCTCCACAGGAGACCTTTGCCAGGAAGAGCACTGCAGGCTGGGTTTGTTTGGTCTGAGCTGATAAGTCTGGGAGATCAGCTGAAAGCATTCCAGTTTGGAGGCCCATTTCTCATAAAGTCCTAAAACCCCTTTTCTTCCAGCCTAACCCAATCCAACACATTTGTTACTAGGCTAAGATCCAGCAAAGAGTTTTATCTTGAATGCCAACAGCAAATTTTTATGACCACAAAATAAACCTTGAAATATGATATGTTTAGATAAGCAATGGGAATGCTAAGAGACTCTCTCGGGGAATTGAATCAAGAGGTGTGAGCAGTTCTGCTTAAAGGACATTCAAAAATAATGGCACCAAGGGCTGTGCTGCAACTCCCAGGAGGAAACACGCTGGAGGCAACAGGCAGTAGACCATAATAATGCTGGCTGAATTATTGCTCTGCAAAGACAAGCTATACAGGAGCAAGAAGAGATGGATTATGATCAGCCCTGAAGCAAGGACAAGGTTCCAGGGAGTTCAGACCCCAAAGACATGCTCCAAATCCACCTCCCAAGGGCATCTGCCAAAGCTATGGGGTTGCACAACTGGTTGCACCATGGCTGCCTCCTGTTGAGCAGGGAGAGAAACATTCCCCTGCACATCCATGTCAAAGTAGCCCTACATGCCCTTGTGCATTTTTTCCAAGCTGAAGGGATTCCCATGCTTCCAGGTGAAACCCTCACCCTACTCCCGTTCCTGACCTGCTCACCACCACTGCCCACATCACTACCACCAAGGCAGCCAGCGCTGGACAAGATGAGCTGCTGGGTGAAGAACAGTAAACTGTAAACTGAGGAGCAGAGATAGTTTTGGACCCTGTATATCCACCAAGCATGTGCCAGGTTGGAGGAATACGATATATCACAAACAGTGTGGATGGATGGTGCATGCATCCATCACTGTCCCATCACTGTTCTCAAAAGTCTGGGGTGCTCACCCCCAGACTCAGCATCAATTGTCTTCTCTAGGTGTTACATAGCCCAAGCACACCTGGCCATACAGCAGGCCTTGACAGAACTGCAGTGTTATTGTGGGTTCTCACTACTAATACAAGACTCCCCAAATACTAAAGGTTAGGGTGGAATACTCAGAAATGCACAAAATCTGCCAGAAGAAATTTCCTGGTGGAAACAGAATACATTTGCACCATGTAGCCTTAGATGGAGCAGTTCCTGGAGAGGAAGAGCCTGCTGTCATTTGCACAGTCAGGACATCTCTTGGCTCCTGATTTCCCACTGATGATGAACTCAGCCATCATAGCAGCACTCTGTGATGGTTCCCATCATCCACTCTGCCCAGGCAGGCAGACAATTACCTGCCCTCAGCCTGACTTCTTGCCAGCTGGAGGCTGAATTGCAGCTGTGGCACAGACCCAAGCCCAAGTCATCATCGATTTGGAAACCCCAGGGAGCTGGGGATGTTGTAGCTCATGTTCTCAGTACTGTCCTGTCCTCCTGCTTTCTTCCTCTGGACATTCAGAGTCACCATATTAATCCTTGAAGCACCCCATGGACAATCTCCAGACCAGCTGAACAAACCATTAACAAGCTAAATTGGTTGTCAACAGTGCTGCTGCAAGAAAGGCAGAGCTCAGCTGTGCATTAGCAGCGCTTTCTCAGGGGGGTCGTTGGCAATGGGGATGAACTCCTCCTGGAACCATCACAGATCTCCCCATCACGTGCAAAGGGAATTTTGCTTACCTCAGGAAGGCAAAACAACACATTCTCGAATTAAGAGAGACAAAACAACATGGGTGGCTGCTCATCTTGCTCCCGAAGGAGAGGATAACACAACAAACACCCAGCAGATGCTGGCCACCTGGCTCCAGGCTTGACTCAGAGACAGTCCTGTGTGGGGCACCAGCCTGAGAAACAAAACCTGGGCTCTGACAGTCCAGTGCTTTCCCTTAACATGGACATTAACAAAGGTCTTGGAGGGATGGGACTCAGTGTGGCCTCAAACTGAGGTGCAAGTCTCATCATGGTTAATATTTTTATTAAAGCCTCAAGTTCTGGGGTCAACATGATGATGGAGATGACTCCACTCTTTATATTAGAACCAAGTTTAGCTCCTGAAGCCTGCACTGAAGCTGAAGACATAGTTTCTTAAATATTTTAACAAATCCATACTTTGAAGTCAGACCCAAGGGCAAGCTGGAAATCACTCTAATGAGCTTATTCAATCACCCAGGCCCCATAGATGGCTCCAAGACCTATCAGGTCTCCTGCTCTGGCAATGAGACCCTGCCTGGGTGTCCTGAGTCTTGTGTTAGCTTTGACTGTGATTTTTTCAAAAGAATGAAGCTGAGCCTGGGACTCCTCTCTATTTTTATCATGTTCCATCACTCCCAGCAAGAACCAGACAAACAACCCCAAGAAATGCCTCAGAAAGTCTGGAGGACAAAAATAAATGCCCAGACTGTGGTTAGAGGGGCTGAGCTTGGCCGAGTCATCTTGGGCTGGAAAACAAGCAAGCTGTTTTCTTTTAAAATAACTCTGGTGCCCAAAGAGACAGAAACACCATCCCACGGGATCGGGACAGCGCGGATCCACGAGGCAGGAGAGAAGGACAGGTCTGGACAACCCCAGCCTCAACGTGCCCAGAGAATTAAAATCCTGTAATCCCGGTGTTACATTAAACAGCTTCTTTCTCTTCCTTTCTGCATTCTCCTTTCCCTCTACCTCTCAGCCCAGCCTGCATCTGGATGAGCCAAAAATAGTCTCGGAAATCCTGTTCTCACCCAACTTCAGCCACCCGCGGGCAGGGCTGGGGAGCAGATGTGGGGCACGGTGACTTTGCAGTAACGTAACTTAGAGAAGAACTGGTTTTAGCCTCCTTCTTTGCCAGAGTTTCTGCAGACCCCTGGGCAGGTGAGCATAACACATCACCCTTTGGAGCATCTCTTCTCTAGCATGGAGATGGCAACACCACCTCTTTGCCCACCTTATCGCCCTAGTTGCTGAAATTTTGCAGGTTGAAATAAATAAAATGGATATGAAAAAAGCCAATAAAGTAGAATTTGTGATTTCTCCAGACCCAATGGAGGCAGACAGTCACCTCACCAATGCTCTCCAAACCAATACACTGAATTAAGCTGTCCATGGCCAGAGCTGAGCTCAAGGAAGGAGAGACCTGCAGACCTGCACAGGGCATAAAGAGCTTTCCAGAAATAGCTTGATGCTTTCAGGCTGAGAAGCCCATGTGTGTGGGTGCGATATAACCCAGGAGAAGGTTTTCTAGAAAATGAGATCAAGAAACAGAAGAGAGAGGAGGCACCAACATCTCTTTAGCAAACCAAAGAGGATCTCTAAGTTACTTTATCCTCTGCTGAACACAGCTTTGATCTAGAGCCGTTCTTGTGAACATGGCAAATGCCTTGAAGAGGGATGGAGATGATTCTGACAAGTTTCCACCTACCCCTAAACACTCTCTTTTCTAGGACTCTGGATCATTTGGAGACCTTAGTAAAGAATCCAAGATGCTGGGTCCATGCTACACCTCTAGCTGACCTTGCTGGCAAAGCAAAACCCTCCTGTTCTTTGTTTACTGTGCATGAAGACACAGCCTACCTCAAGACTTCTGTATTCTTGGTGGGTCTTTCCCACTAAGCTGATTAAATGCTGAGGAGTTAGAGCCTTTTATCACTTTATTACATTAGATTCCAGAGATTAAATGAATAGAAACAACCAGACACTGAAGGAATCAGGAATCTGTGTCCGCAGATTTTAGAGGCTGTAAATTACATTTGGCCGATACAGCGAGGTGTCTGCAAGAACAAATCTAATAATAGAGCATCCCTCTGTTCAACACTATGGATAAACTTGGGCTATCAGGATTGTACCCTATGAAAAAGGAGAATTACAAGCTGGACCACAGAGAACAAGTAAAGGTCGTCGTATCCCAAGGATTCATGTCATTTCTGTGAGGCAGATCAGCAGCCATTAGTACTGCTTAGCAACTGACTGCAGGATGTTATTACCACCACTAATTATTTGCACTAAGAGATGAAGGTTTGCTGGGCTGAACAGAGGATGTGACATGATAAATTCATCATCCCTGCCCAAAAGATCTGAGCTGGAGCACATCTGTATATGGAACCTAGTGAAGTCTTAGATTTGGCTGAGTTTGAAGAGAAATAAAGACTAGAGAATCCCCCGAAGAAGCCCAGATAACTCTCAAAATCAAGGCAGAATAAGTAAAATGCTTCAAGATGCAAACCTAGATGTGGCATTGACTTAGGTCACATTGACTCATCTCAGCCTTCCTGGCACAAAAGCCTTTGTTTCACTAGATTCTGGCTTAGACAAGTCATCTGGGGACAGAGATTACAAAAGAGGCATCTGCTTCTTGAGCTCCTTCCCATTTTCTTTCACAAGGAAAGCTGGATTTATAAGTCACTTCCAATCAGGTCTTTGTGCACACTCTTAGGTCATATTGGCCATATTGGCCACACAACCTGGTTTGTAGTCACCCAACTGGGTGATTTATGCAATTCATCAACAAAGCAGGCAGTGGGGGTCAGATGACCTAGCATACAATGTGAAATTCAAGGGATATTCATGCACCGATGCTTTACATTTTTCTCCAGGCACCACCATCAGCAAAATGCTCCCCTATTTAGATGAGGGTCCTAGAAAAGGTCAAATTGAAATTTGCTTGCACATCTGAGCAAATATTAGTGAACAATTTCCCCCATTATTCTCTGAGCTTTACATATGGCCCGTAGAGCTGAGGATCACGGTCCTCTTTAAAATATTGGTGAGGACTGCAATGGCTTCAAAACCTCCTGAAAGCAATTAAGAAGCTCAACTATTCAAATGTATTTTCTGCAAACAGAAGTTTATTTGCTATGTATAGATAAATGCTGTCAGTAGACTAATTTGGGAGCATTGTTGATTACCCATTGTAATGAGGCCTATTACATAATTAAAAGAGTTTTCTCCTAACTGCGTTTTCCTGCTAATTAACATTTTATGCCATCTACAATGGACACTTTGGGCTGCATCAAAGACATTATTATGCAATTTTATCCTAAGAGCAGTCTATGAATTATTAATTAATATCAAATCTGTTGATTAAAGGGTAATTTGTAAGTAAGCCAGTCATAGCTAAGAACATGTTTGCCCATAAATATTCCCCTGAATACTCGCTCCGAAGTGATATCGTCTAAACAAAAGGTAGAAGATTGAGAGTGTAAAACATGGGAGACTACAATAATTTAGGAGAATCTCTGATGTTTTTCCAGAAATTCCGGTTGTTGGTGTTTTAATTAAATAGCGTCTTCTAAAAGGTTCTGTCATGTCCCAGCAGGATTCCCAAAGTGAGAACGAGAGAGTTTTTGTGCAAGTTAAACAACAACAGAAACCTTCTGTACAAATTCACTGCAACCTGGAAGTTCAGATCAAAAAAATACCCAGGCTGGGGGTGGAAGCAGCAGATGTTGGCAGAGGTTGGAGAACACCTACAGAAATGGTTTTGCTGCAGTATTACCTTAAAAAATGAAAAGTGGTCCAGTCCAAGGCTGGAGTATGAAGGTGGGGAGGGTTGCCTTTGTCTAAATATAGGTTAAATCAGTCAAACCAAACCGTCAAATGGTTACTTGGCAAAGTCTTGGCTTACTGTGGTCAGGAGCAGACTCACTTCAGTGTGAGCCAATTCATCATCTGAATTGCCCCCCAAGAGCCATAATCAATGCACATCAGGTCCAGTAACATCACATCCAGTCCAGCTGCACCCCCTGAGCCTCACCCGTGATGAACTGGGGGCTCTGGAGGGCAGCATTACCCATCCAGCTTGCTCAGCTGCTGGCTGGAAGCCACAGCCACCCTGAAAAGTCAAACCTTGGGGCTTCATCAACAACCAGACATCCCATGGGACTGGAGCAGGAGGCTGGGGACCACCAGCCCCACGCTACTCAGCCACTGTGAAGTCAGGGCTCATCAATCACACGCACCAGGACACGGCACCGCCCTGGGTTTCAAAGATGAAGGCAGCCTGATGTGATCTCTCCCAGCCTCAGTATCTGCTCAGTGCTGCTGCAGCCCATTTCTGCTCTGTGCTCAGGCTTAAATCAGCTGCATCTCATCCTGAGGTCAGGAATGGTGGTAGAATTATTATTATTATTACTATAACGTTTATTATTGTTGTTTCTATAATAATGGCTATTATTATTATTAATCAGCTTGGTGATGTGCATGCTGTAGCATAGCTGGAGAGACCTGAAATGCACTCCACGTGCTGCACAGATTGAGTCTGGGCATGGAGAGGCAACCAGACGGCTTTTTTTTCTCCAGCAAATGCCTGTTGGGAAAATCTACTTGTAGCAGTCTTGTTTACCAACAGGAGCAGGCTGCAGGAGTGCTGTGTGTTAGCACAACAGGCACGCTGCAATCAGGCTTCATGTTTTAATTATAACGGGGAAGGGGAGAGGGAAGCGCTGGGTGGTGGTTGCAGCGTGGTGCAGCCTCAATTCTGTGTGGGAGCTCGTGATGTGTCTGGCACCCGGTGTGATCAGAGTGGCATGTGATTCAGGTGAGAAAAATAGCAAAATAGGTCATAAAATAGAAAAACAGGTCGAGCAAACACCACGCTTCAGATCCTGGACATTTGCAGATGGAAAGGGCATTTCTGAAGGCTAAAGGGGGATGGATCCATGACATCTCTCCCTCATGATCAGCTCCAGCATATTCCCACTCCCAAAAAGATGAAAATCTCCCAGATTCCTAGTTCAAGCACATCGCCAACCCCAAAGATGAAGGTCCTCTCCCTTCTCATCACCACAGCCACTTGCATGGACGCACCCTCTGCAAGCCTGTGCCCGCACACAGCCTGACCAGAGGCACGTTGTTAACTCCTGCAGTGTCCAGGAGCAGTAATGAAGCCCAGGACCAAGTAGTTGTTGCCCTCTTCCCAAGAAAAACACACAGAGAAAATAATAGTTGGAATTCATCAGCCCTTGGATACAGTGATGATTAATGAGAGCAGTTAACTATGGAGACCTGCAGGAAGACACAGCTATGTTTACATCAGCCATTTTCATTGTGTTTTTCTCATTCTGACTTCTCCCATTATTTTGAAAGACATAATGAAGAGCTCCTTCAGTCATGCAAAAATGAAGCCAGACAATTCCTGAGGTTTGTGACTTGTAGAGAGGATCTAGAAGGCTTTTTTTTTTTTTTTTTACAAGATCAGGTAATTTTGAAGGCAGACTACAGGAAAGGGATCATCACATCCCTTTTTTTTTTTTTAGTCATCTCACTAGCAAGAAGCTTTGCACTTTGTGCATCTCAAGTGAAAATCCTAGTGCAGAAGATGTCAGTGATAGCAGGTCTCCCAGATTTGGGTGCTTTTCTTTGGTCCCCAGCACCTACAGCTCTGCTGTACTACAAAAAACAAGGAGATGCTCCGCAAAACTGAATGGACATTTGTCTGTACCCACCACGTACCACAGCAGCACTCGTGGCTTCTTTGTGAGCACCACACCATTTGGGGCTCTATAAAGAAGACATCTTCTTTTCTAACACATTTCTGGCCATCAGGACTGCTGAGGGAAGCATGAAAACATTGACTCAAACAGTGGAAAAAGCCCCTTCATTGCTATCTTCCTCAGATTTTAAAAGCAGTCTCTCACCTGGCTAATTTCTGCTCTTTAACTATGAGAAGGTGGAGAGTATCAGGGTCCCCCATTCACCACCCAGCATAACTCCAGCCTCACCATTTCACCTCCTCACTGATTGTTCTCGCAGTGAAACCAACCCATTAATTTTTAAAGCCAGGAGAACACAGAGGACAGCCGCCTCTCCCATCCTGGTAAGCTGTCTGGGTGGTTAAAGCCATGCCATATTTCCTGCTTCTACCAGACTAGGCTGTGGGACTTTTTGACCCTGGCCATTGGCAGAAAGCCAGACCATCCTATGGACTACAGGATTTTTTAATTTTTTTTTTTAAATAAATGTTTCACATATGAGAGCCTATAAATATCCAAGCAAATTACTGCAGATTTACCACTCTCCATTTTTCTGATCTGGTGCTCAAAGTTCAACCCCAATCCAAATTAATACCCAGCAGTAGCTTTGCATGTCAATTAGAGGGAGAAGGTTATTTTCTGGCTCGACCTCTGAGATCAAGTGCTAATGCACTACAGAAAAATGCAGTGATCTATCATCCAAACTCCAGCCAGGACCACTTTTTCCCTACGAGAAGGGCTTGCAATAACTTACTCGACACCATCAGTCATTTCTTGGCCTTTCTCTCAGGGGCATTCACAGCATTACACTCAAGTGTTGAAGGACCAGGAGTATTCAGCCCCAGACACTGATTGAACACACCACCTCATTATTCATTTTATGGTAGTAGCTTGGTACCCAGGTCATGGAGGAAGACCCAGCTGTGGAGAAGAGCAGACCTCATGCCCAGAGACTTTGTGGTTTGAGGATATGCTGTGTTTTGATGGTGGTGCAATAAACTCGCATCCCTATGGAGGGGTTGCTGGAAAGGGCAGTGGTAAAGGAAGGAGAAGTGAACTGGTAATGAATTACATCTGGAACCAGTAAAAAAGCAATATTTTTAAGCCATTCCACTGCCTTCTACCACGTGTAATGGAAATCACAGTCTAATCTTAAAGGGGGGCTATAGGAAAGATGGGGACAGACTTTTTAGCAGGGCCTGTAGTGATAGCACAAGGGGAAATGGTTTTAAACTAAAAAGGGGAGATTTAGACTAGATGTAAGGAAGAAATTTTTACAATGAGAATGGTAAAACCCTGGCCCAGGTTGCCCAGAGTGGTGGTAGAAGCCCCATCCCTGGAAACATTCAAGGTCGGGTTGGACGGGGCTCTGAGCAACCTGATCTGGTTGAAGATGTCCCTGTCACTGCAGGGGGGTTGGACTAGATGGCCTTGAAAGGTCCCTTCCAGCCCAAACCATTCCATGATTCCATTATAATCTGTTTCCAAGCAGCATCAAATGATTCCTGGAACAAAAGAGATGAAGCTGTGTCCTCAAAGAATGAGCAAGCCGTGGGGACACAAGATGAACATCACTGTCATCTTCTCCTCTTCCCCCTGCTCTCCTCCTCTTCCTCCCTAAGCCCCAAACCCTGCACTGGCCTCATGGTTTAGCAAAGGACCACAATTCTTTTCACCTGTGTCACTGCAGCCCTCTGTCTCCCTGGTGAGCCCAGGCCCTTGTGTGGCTGGGACAGGCAGCAGCTATCACACAGAGCAAGGGATGCTGACATCAGCCTTCCCTGAGACTTAAAACAGTCCCTGCCTTGGTTCCACGCCAAGCTGTCTGCACATCCCAGGCTGCAACAGCAGCACGTTTTAGGGAGTTGTCCCTGCCTTCACAGGCCAGGAGATGCTTGCTGGTGAGCTGTGGCTGGGCTCACCAGAGGCCGGGATGAGCATGCCTAGGCTGGTGTCCCACAGCAAGGAAGAACTTCCAGAAGACCTGCTGAAGCCCAAAACAGCTCAGGATGTTCTATCAAATGGAATATTCAAGGGCAAAATGGAAAGGCAGGAAAAAAAAATATCAATTTTCACCCATAATGACTTTTACTTTGCTGTTCTTTCCTTCCTCCCTTCTTAGAGGGAAGCTTTTAGACTGGGAACAAGTGAAGAGCTAGAAAGTGTCCCCCCCGCCCAGCACAGTACCCAGCACTGAGAACTGATGGCATCCTGTCCCTATGGGTAACATGAGCTAGGAAGACACCAAAAATCTGGGAAATCTCCAAATTCCTGCTGCACAGCATGGTCTGTGCATCCCCAGAGTAAAACAATTCTGCTCATCAAAGATGCTCCCGAGAAAGCAGCAGTGGGAGATGGTTTACGGGGTGGGGAAGGACCTCTTTGGACAGAATGGTCCAGGTGGGGAAAGGCAGCATGTGCTCCTTCACTTTCAGGAGCAAAGCATCATCCCAGGTACCCTTCAGGGTGGCTCAGAGCCTTGTTTGCCTTTTTTCCCCAATTACATATTCATCTAATTAGCTTGTAAATCCCTGGAGCCTCATTTGTCCAATTAGTGCTTACTGAGTCTCTTGCTACTGACAAATAATAGGCTCTTCCACGAGCTATTGCATTAGCCAAAAGAAAATTACTTGGCAGCTAAGAACTGAGGTGTCTTAGTGCCATGAGGAATTGAAGGGTGGAGATGCAGGTCCTGCACCTTAACTGGTCCTGACATAAGTCCTGTGTGGACAGGAGGGCTCAGCCTCTGCCCTTGCAGGGACATGAGGTAATTTTGGTGTTGTTTTAGTGTTCTGGGAACTGGGATTTGAGAAAAACTTGCCCAATCCATCCATACCCAACAACTTAGTGAACAAACTGCTTTAACTTCACATCTCTCAGCATCCCACAGCTCCTTCATGGCATTTCTTGCTTTGCTCCCCATTACAGCTTACTGTTGGTGAAAGTTAATCTGGGGCCCTCCCCTCCAGTTAGACCTTTTTCAGAAGAATAAATCATTTGAGTGGGTTAAAAAAGATTCCCAAGCATTTGAAGAATGAGAAAACCAAAAGTTTTTCTTTCCTTCTGCCCCCCTTTCTTCTACTGGTGCAGTTAATCACTCAGTGAGAGGGCTGTTAACACCCCCAACACCTAGTCCTCTCCAGCCGACCACACAGGCAGCTGTTCCCCAGCTCTTGAGTGTAACTTTAGGGTGAGACCACTGAAAATCAAATTAAACCCAAGCAGACTGCCCCATCTCATCTTGAGGAGATCACCCCACTTCACTTCCCTAAATCCCTCCAAATCTGGTCCATGCATTTCTGGGCACCCCTTGAGGCAGAACTGAACGTACCAACATCAATGTTGGAAACATGGGTGGAAATTAAGCAGCAGACCTTGACAATTTGGGGCTGAGGCAACAAATACAGCAGTGGGACATCTTGCTGGAGACCCACCACTTGATTTTTTTAGGGGGGAAAAAAGGGGGCAAAGATGCAGCACCCAGACTCAAAGGCAAAGAGGGCTAGAACCAATGAAATCACCCGTGCTGGGATGTAGCAGGACCACAGAGCTCAGGTTTTCTTTCCTCTAGCCTGACTTTTAGGCAGATATATATATTCCTTGACAGAGGTTTGTGAGCAATTTGACCTGTGCTAATTCTTCACCTCCAGCTGGGACAGAGCCACACCAGAAATCAATCTGCCTTGCCTCAATTTCTCGTCCGACTGCGTGCAGGTCCTTAGGAAGAGGCAAGCGTATCCTCCTCTGATTTATCATACAACTTTAATAAGTACATTTTATCGTTTAGGTCACATCCTTTCACGAGTCTCATTATTTTAGACTGGTTTTATAGCAACAAAAAGATGCTGTAAAAGTGTCTTTCTCCAGTGGAGTCAACCAGCCCTTCAGTTTAAGGCCACCTCATGACTCGGAAAGAAGGAATTTTGTTTGGCAGTGTTGAATAAGACACCAGGTGACAATATAAGTGCCTAAAAAGGTGTGTAAAGTAATTGTGGCTGCAGATGGAGTCTATTGAGTGTGGCTGTAACATTGCTCACTCCCCCAGGAGAGGTTTGGATGTGCTCTCTATTTACAGCTTGATAAATCCTGGCCTTGGTGACAGCCCTATGTCCACAGATTTATGGCTTGATCTTGGCTTTTCAGAGGGATAAAGGAGAGCAGAATTGGGCTTGGATCTGCTGGAAGACTGCCTGTCCACAGACCAGCTTGGTACCAAGCAAATTCAAAGCTCCATCAGACTTCAGTGGGCATTGGGTCAAACCCTTAGTTCTTCTCCAACCAAAACCAACATTAGAATTAGAAAGAAGACAAAACCAGAAATACTTGCCCAAATTTCAGAATAAATTAAGTCTGAATCCAGTTCCTAAAACTGGAGTTCAAACTAAAGCAGGGATTGATCTGAAGATAAACTCCTGATCTAAACCCACCTGGCTTTTAGGGACAGCTTGGTATAAGAGCTAACCCCACCACGTGGCCTCCTTGCTAGACAAGAACAGGACCGAAAGTCAAACCATCCTTATTTGGCTTTTACAGAAGGCTGATGACTTCCTTTTCTCCACATCACCCCCTTAGCCATCCCTCTCCACACACACCAATTACCTCAGACTGAAACCAAAACCAAACTGAAATTCAGTTCCCAGCAGACCTAGGGGAGAAATCAGCATGTCCTTGGCCAGCAAAGTTTGTCAAAGTCCAGATATTCAGACTCAGCCTTCCACCTTTACTTATTTCTGCTAAAATCTGTGCACCCCCAGTGTTTCTCTACCTGTATGACCATGCTTTGTGCTCTCCAAGTAAGCTTAAATCTGGGCTTCCAAATCTAGGAGTTCTCATTAAAAGAGGACTTTGATTTGAGATAGCAAAGTTTGGATACAACAGAGGTGTTCACCATCAATTTTTACCCTCTGCCAAGGCAGGGGATCAGCCCTGACGACTGTTTTGCACTGGTGGAAGCAGCACATCATTGCATATGAGATATCTGAGCCGACATCTCTTTAAATGGGTGAGACATTAATGGAGGGAGGGAGGCTAAAAATGCATACAACCTTGAGTGGAGCTGGATTAGGAAGCTGCAGAAGACTGGAGGTCATAGAGAGATGAGTCAAAGCCTCCAGAAGAGCAAATCTGTGGGAGGTCCATGGGTGCAGTTCCCAGGCTCCCACCCCAGCACTGAGCTCCTTCCTCCTCCATCCTGGACACCATCACAGGTCACCAGTCTGTTGCAGACATTTCAGGAGACCTTTCTGCCATGATGCAGGATTGCATGCTGGGGCAGCCAAGGAGACATGCAGGAGACCTTTCAAGCAGGAGACCATGGTGTGAGATGGGGACAACCCCATCCTCTGGCTTTTAAAACCATGTGTTCTGCTGGACAGACAGAGAGAAAACAGCTCTAAATGTACAAAGACATCCCAAATGACCAAACCTGAACAGAGCCAGACTGAAGGATCAAATAAAACAAGACAAAGGCTGGCAGTGTCTGCTAACCTGCTCAGGGCGAATAAATATTTACACGCTAGGTCTATTTTGCTCTTCCAACACACATCCCCCTGTCAGCACATCAGCCAGGAGATTTCACCACTCAGACGTGCTCAGAGGTCTGCTTTCACCATGAGGACTTCACATGGATCCTATCTCCCTCTTTTCTTTGCCTTAATCCAGAAAGAAAAAGAGACCCACCTGCACAGGATACATTTCCTCAACTTTCTGTGCCCCAGACCGAGGTGGGGTGTAGAGATCCATGTGGACAGGATGAGCTATGTGCCACCTATGTCAGCAGGGCTGATAGGGCCAACAAGCCATGGGCGGGGGTGGAGCCCTCCCCATCCACTCACAGATCTCTTCCACCTGGGAAGTAGTTGGTCTTCTTCATACCACTCATTCAAAGATCCCTTTATGAGTGGGAGATGAACCCACAGGAAGGTGTACTTGCTTCATCAGATTTTGAGGTTCACATCTCCTCTCTTCCTCGCAAGCACAAAAGCTGGAAATCTGCATTTCTACTCAACCACCACCCAAAACTCTCCAGCAAGTGGCTGAGGACATGGGCTTTCCTTTAATTAAAAACCAGCTGAGCTCATAAAAGACATAACAGCCACCAGTCTGGGCTGCATCTACATTGGGGAGGCTGCAGACGTTCTTGCTCCTGGTTGATCTTCCTCCATCTTCTGCAAGGGAAACTGTAGAGCAGAGGTTGGAGAGGAGTTGGGCTAGGATTTATGGACTCAATTTGCCTACTTAAGAGAGAGCTGAAGCAGTATCTGGTATGAATGCACTTCTAAAAACACTAGATGCTTTTATTCAGGATCCTGATACGTTTGCTGGCAGCATCACCAGGAGCGGCAGGGGTTGACCAAGCTGGCAGTGACCTCTTGAGGGGGTCTCCTTTGACCATGCAGTGGACATCCCGGCATGATATAGTGAATGCAGCAAACAGGAGCGATCTCTGGCCCCAGGGAACAAAAACATACAGCTGAGTCATGGCTACAGTACCTGGAGCTGGTTCTGGAGCTGGTTTTGCAGATGGTGGGTGAAACATCATCATTGATCCAACACAGATAAAGCCATCAGAGATGGCCACTCATATTTCAAAGATACTGCCTCTGACAGATGGTGTTTAAGGGTCCTTGCTCCACAACAGGACAAAGACAACTTTTTTCAGGCAGTGGGGAATGCCCCACTATCGCTTTTGCAGACAGAAAGGACATGCTCTGGTTTATTTCTGTAGTCACACAATAGGGAAAACAGGCAATAAAAATTTCCCACATGAACTCATAGGATCTACAGAAATTCACTCCCAAATACTCTCTCTTCAGCAAAAACCAAGTCATCTGCCTTTGAACCACACACTCAGCATCACATGGCAATTACTCCTTATCAGCCTAAAGAGGAACCGAGTGAGTCACAGCTCCATCACCGAGTCGGTTTTGCTCTATTTTGCAAATATTTGCTCTTGAGCAATAGCATCACTTTTGTCGAGCCTGCAGACCGGCTCCTTTGTGGAAGGCATCTCATTGTGTGCCAGGAGATATCTGCTAAACTGAGAGACACAGAAGACCTCAACAAGCAAGTGCACGTGTACGGAGAGTGGTTGGGATCACGCTGCATGGGTTGGTCGCTCTGCGCTTGCACATCACACGCTGCATCCCAACAACGATGAGAAAAACTCCTGAGAGCCACCACTCTCCCTCTGGAGGGCTTCTTCCAGCCCAAGCTTTTGAGAGGGAAAAGCTCCCCTCAATCCAAGTCAGAGACCCCCCAGCCCAGGCTGGGCCAACGAGCAATAAATGCCTCTGCAAATCCATATTTGTGAGGGGAAGGACTGTCCTGAAAGGAGATCGGTGGGGGTGAACCTGGAGGAGAGGCCATTGACCTGAACAAAAGACAACCATCAGCCTAAACAAAGAGAGAGTTTTGTTGCCAGGAGGAAGGAGGAGAGGGAGGACAGGGAACCTCGGACACCCAGTTCAACCTGCAGCCCATGGAGGTTCAATGGCAAAGCAGAGACCCACATGTAGTCCATGGAGGACTCCATGCTGGAGCAGAGAAGCTGAGCCTGAGGGCAAGTGTGACTGGAATTGGGACCCTGAGAATTGCTTGATGCCAGAGTGGGGGTGAGGAGGTGTGCTGGACCTGAGGTCCGTCTTCAGCCCGTGGATGTCCCCATGCCAGAGCCGGGAGCTGAGCCCAAAGAGGTCCATGACTCCATGGGAAGCTCACTCTGGAACATCTTGTTCCTGGACTTCCACACCAGGAAGAGCAGCAGAGGTGACCTGGCTGAACCCCCATTCCCTGCCCCCCGTGCTGCTGGTGGGGGAAGATGGAGAAATGGGGAACAAAGTGATTTGAGCCCAGGAAGAAGGGAGGGGTGGGGGAAGGTGGTGTAAGATACGGCTGTTATGTCTACTCAGATGAATGACAATGAATTAAATTGATTTTTCCTCCTCAAGTTGGAGTCTGTTTTGCCCGTGACCATCACTGGTGAGTGAGCCCTCCCTGTCCTTCATTCCTAATCCTGTGCCCCCTTTGTTGTGTCTCCCATCCCATCTCACTGGGTTGGGGGAGGGAGTGCAGGACCATATGGTCCTACTGTGGGTCAAACCACCACAGGTGGGTCAAATGCTGTTGTCATTCCATCATGCTGCATTTTGGCAGCAGAAAAGGAGGAAAGTCTGAGTCCCCCTGAGTTGGATTCAATTGTTGGTTGACATCATGAGTATGTAACATATTCTAGATGCAGATGCCTAGACATCAGACACTGGTTTAGACACTTGGGGAAGTAACTGCTCCATGAAATCACAGGCTTCCAGTCTGTACATAATGGGTATTCTGGCACCATGTTCTTGACTCTGAGCTTTCAGGAGGATGAGCCATAATTCATGGCTGGATTGGCTCTTGGCTCCATGGGAAAGGCTGCATCTTAGATGCTGTGCCTTCACCCTATTATGCCATTTTCTCCCTTCACATGAGGCTGTATCCCTCCATGCCTGAAAAATAGCAGCTCCACTTTCCTTCCCAGCTGCTTTCAGACCTGTAAAGTACCCCAATCCAAAAGATGAACCACATGAAGCTGAGGAAGGACCTGCACAGGACTCCACTGCTGCCATCACAGACCCTCTGGCAGGGCTGGCCCAGGTCTGCCATGCACCAGCACATCCTCCATCCATAGCAAATTGATTTAAGGAATAAAAAATATCACCTAGTTTGTACTAAGAACAGAGAGAGCCTGTTCCTAACACCACATTAAAACGTTGAGCTTAGAGATGTAACAGGTTTTTCAAACATTTCTGGCTCCAGTGTCATATTTTAATATTACTGATAATATTAAATATTATTTTAATATTACTGATAATATTTCTCACGTGGTTAGGGATGTTTGGGTGAGAGCAAGCCATAACTCCAGCTGGCAGAAACCCCAGGAGCCAAATAACTCCTCAGGCCAACGTCCCTTGCGCTCATGCTCCCTGGCAGGGGGATTGGACTGGATGATCTTTCAAGGTCCCTTCCAATCCCCAACATTCTGTGATTCTGTGTGATGGGAAGCAGCTCTCAGCCCTTTGGGAAAAGCTTTTTTCATGGCCTAAATGACTTAGGCCCCATAAAGCCAAGGAGATCTCAAGCCAGGTGTTTTAAAGCAATTCCAGTGTGTACTGAAGCAAACAGGTTCCCATGTGGGTTTCCACAGAGCCCTGGGGATTTATCCAATAGGAAAAGGTGCAAAAGCTCTAGGGGCATTGCCTGGAGCAAGCACTGAGTGGGATGGAGAGAAGATACTGGGTTCATAGAAGCCATCGTGGCCAAGGGATGCCACCACCCCACTCACCAAGAGCGGATGCTCCTGCTCCAGGGGCTGTAGTGATTTCCTAGACCTCTTATCCTGTCGGTACCTTGCCAAAAAGGCTTCTATTAATCAGTTCTTTATTCAGACAACTCTTTCAGCTCCCTAGGAGATGTCACTCAAACGGCAGCGGTGCTTGTTGGAACGTGCGGCGTGCCGGTGGGAAGCGGGGGTTGAGGTAAACAGGATATTCCCTGCGGGGAGCACTTACATCCACATCCCCCAGCGAGCAGGAAAGAGGCGGATTCCTGGAGCTGAGCATTTTCCACTCACTGATAGAAATAAGTGGACAGAGCCCCAGGCTTTGCTTTGCTTTTCCTGTTATGTGAGCGCAGTTTTAGGTGGGTTTCTTCTTAATTTTTTTCCATTTCTCTCAGTTATTTCAGGGAGATCTGACTGCAGCCTTCCAGTACCTGAAGGGGCTACAAGAAAGCTGGGGAGGGACTTCTTACAAAGGCAGGGAGTGATAGGACAAGGGGAAATGGCTTTAAACTGAAAGAGAGGAGGTTTAGATTAGATATTAGGAAGAAATTCTTCACTGTGAGGGTGGTGAGACCCTGTCCCAGGGTGCCCAGAGAAGCTGCGGCTGCTCCTCCCTGGAAGTGTTCTCGGCCAGGTTGGATGAGGCTTTGAGCAACCTGGTCTAGTGGAAGGAGTCCCTGCTGATGACAGGGGGGTTGGAACTGGGTGAGCTTTAAGGTCCCTTCCAACCCAAACCATCCTGTGATTCTGCGATTCTATGATATTCTGGATTTATTTGGTTGTGGATTTATTGGTTATAGAATCTATAATTCTATGACTTATTTGGCTGATCCAGGCTCTTTAGTCCAACATCTGAGTGTACCACACCTATTAATTGGGGTTTTCACCCTAGTTTCAGGATGTATATTGTGTATACATCTGTTTGCCCATGTGCATCAATCCAGGATGATTTTTACTTTGCTTGAAAAGTGCTCAGCAGTTACACAAAGGACTCCCCCCAAAGGCATCAGCACGGCTCCATGTGCCGGAGGAAATAACACCAAACAGAAAACTGTAAGCTGAAACCTCAGGTTATAGAAGCAGCTATGCATGCATCCTCCTTTTCTTCTGTATATTCACTCCCAGGGCATAAGCAGCATCAAGTAGCTGTGTGCAAATCCATTCACCCACCTTCATCACCTGTACTTCTAATTTCTAACTGCTGACGGGGCCCTAAGCCTAAAACAAAAGCATGATATGAGCGTGGAGCATCACCCAGGTTCCTGCTAGGGCCATCCCACCCACCCCATCACCAGCTCTCAGTGGGGGAATCAAGATTGGTCATGCCATTCTTGATCTTCCTGGAGTTGCAGGAGATAAGCCAAGGGGAGAGGTCAGGTCTACAGTCAGGTTTCCTTCAAGGTGCTGCAGCATCTCAACCATATCACACTACTCAGGAGACCATGCACGGTATAATTAGCTGTAAGGCAATCAGGAGAACGTGCTTATTAGGAGATGATCACACTCCCAGGATGTCAGTGGTTGTAGACCTGCCCAGGAGGACCCAAATCCCTCAGGGAAGGTGATTAACAGCTAATAAACAGTCCGACTGTAATTTACCTTTTTGCATGTAGAGAGCAGAGCCAGGAGGGGTTGGAGAGGGGAATTTGGTGGGTGACACATCTGCTATCTCATTCAGCCATGTGTGTGATGCACTTGAAACAACATCTCCTGGAGCAGCACACGGTGCAGCCTGGGTTAAGCCACTGCCTCTTTTTTTTTTTTGCTATAAAAGCAGGAACATTCCCCAATGGATTATAGGACTGTAACAAGCACACACCCTACAGTGTCTATGGAGGGAACAAATTCAGTGGGAAGGGGAGGGACAGGAGGTTGAGTACCAGGAGTTAGAGCCTCAGCTGGTGTAAAATTAGCTTTGGTGGAGCTGTGTTGAGTTATCATGGCAAAAAAATCTGAGCTGAGGTGGGAAGGAGCAGCCAGCAGAGAGGCATGGAGAAACTCTGCCAGAGGGTGATGCAGCTTTGGAGCAAAGGCCCAGGGTGGCATCTCCCTCCCTAGGGGTTTTCAAGGTTTGGCTAGACAACAGGAACCAGCAAAATCCCATTTCAAGGAACAGGTTAGATTGCAAATTCCCCCATGTGTCCCTCCCCACCAGCACTGGTGTGATCCAGGATTGTGTGTGAGTGGTTTGCTCTTGAAGGACACAACACAGGGTGACTTCTTCCCCATTAGCTTGTTCCACAGCACCAACCCAACTTGGTGGCACATTTCCGATGCACATGCAAAAATCCTTACCAAGAATGGTCTGCCCACACATCCAAACCAGTATTCCATCCTGGATCTCCCTGTTGCCAGGCCCAACCATGTCAACTGTCCCCTTGTCAAGGTAAGGACCCACATGGTCCTTCAGCAAGCCCTGGTGTGACCACTGACCCTTGAATCCACTATGACACAGATTATTAGCAATAACAAACTCAACAACAAGCTGATGGGTGGTGCAAAGCACACCGAGGGGCTTTCACCCCACTTCCAGTGGTGCAAGGAGTGGGGCTGGGGTCCCACGAGCTGGGTGTTGAAAAAGCCCAGCACAGCCAGGTACTCGGTGTCTGCAGCTGGGGAACAGAATCATAGAATCCCAGACTGGTTTGGGTTGGAAAGGACCTTAAAGCTCACCCAGTTCCAGCCCCCCTGCCATCAGCAGGGACACCTTCCACTAGACCAGGTTGCTCAAAGCCTCATCCAACCTGGCCTTCAACACTTCCAGGGAGGAGAAGCCACAGCTTCTCCTGGCAACCTGGGCCAGGGTCTCACCACCCTCACAGCAAAGAATTTCTTCTTAAATAGCTTCAGAAAAGCTCATGGCTCAGGGAACCTGCTCTGACTATGCTGGCTGCTGTGCAGCAGCACTCCTCACCCTCTGGGCTGAGCTTTTTGGAAGGCACAGCTCCCGAGCCAGCGCCCCAGGATGCAATATTGAAAAGAATCTGAAGCAGCAGTGAATTCCACTGGGATGTGAGCCCTGGCCCCCTCAGGTCCTTTTTCCAAATCCCCAGACAGCTGAAGCAAACACAGCCCCAGGAGAGCAGCATGGCTTCATCACCAGGAACATGCACACCTCCTACAGATTGGTGCTAGTCTTCCAATTCCACATACCTCGAAATACACTGCTCCCCAAGCAGCCAGCTCCAGCAGAACATCCCTCCACCATGGGTCCATGTTCCAACAGACCTGCTGCTGCTAATTACCTTTGATATCAGCGCTGTGAAGAGCTCGTAAGCCTGTAATTAGAAGGAAAAATAGGAGGTGGATAGGTGGTAGGGGGAAGACTGGAAAGCAAGAGAAGCTGCAGGTCAGTGGGCAGGCTGGAGAACACGTGCAACAAGAGACCTCCGTTGGCATCGTTAATCTGAATCCTTTAATTGGGAGTTTGGAAGAAACCTTTTCCATCTGCCTTCAGAGAAGGAGGGCCAGGGCTGCCCTGAGGAGACTGGAGCAGGTCAGCTACCAGCCCCTGCAAGGCTGCCATCAGCTCTCTTGCAATGATTTCCATCTTCCCTCTCTGTGAGGAGCCTCCTGGATGAGGGACACATGTCATAACACGTCCCTGGCCCCTTCCTTCTCCTCTGCTTGCTCAGCCCAGCAGCCTCAGGGGAGGATGAATTTCCATTACAGCTTTCAAGTCTTGCTGCTGGTTATTGCTTACCGCTATATCAGCCATCAAAGTTCCCATGAAAACAGTGAATAGGACACAAATTGCAAATTAGGCTTTAATTAGAAGCTGGCACCTGCTTTCTGACCAAGAAACACAATGAAGATGTCTATATGTTGCTATGGCAGTCCAGAAACATAGATTTCTGTTTCAGGATCCTTTGAAGACATATTTACTCAGCACTATAAACTTGTATGCCAAAGTGATTAACACTTTAATGCTAATATCAAGCTGGACCAGTTACACACATTTTATTCATTAGAAGGCATCATTTTTCAACTGTGTCTTATCAGTATGCAAATGAGCTTTTGACTCGGTCGTTGTCTGCTCCCAAAAGCGCAGCCAAAGTGAATTCAATTAATGCGATTTACATCCCAATGTGACACGCCAGGCTGTGCAGGGCTTGATAAAGCAGCCAGATGGGAGCTGGGCTCCCAGCACAGCCCTGCTATCACCCTCTGCCTCCTCCCAGGCACCCCCACAACAAAGACTGCTGGCCAACCCCCATCCAAACCTTATTCTTCACCCCTTAATGCTTCTACTGGTGTAGGACATCCCATCTCCTGTCTCTGCCCTGCTGCTGGAGCCCAGTGAGATGGCATGAAGCCATCAGCACCAGCACAGAGTCACAGTGGGGTAAAGGAGGACAAACTCCAGCCTTGCTTTATGGTTGGACTCTGATCTTAAAGGTCTGTTCCAACTTAAATGATTCTGTGATTCTTCTCAGCTCAGGCAAGCCCTGCAGATGTGCAAAACAGCTGGTTAAGCGCTTTGCACTGCAAGGACAGACCCTCAGGAGATCCAGGCTCCATCCTTAAAAATCCCTCTAGCTTTTCCCTGGTTTGGGCCAAAATCGTAGAATCGTCATAAAATCCCAGACTGGTTTGGGTTGGAAGGGACCTTAAAGCTCATCCAGTCCCAACCCCCCTTCATCAGCAGGGACACCTTCCACTAGACCAGGTTGCTCAAAGCCTCATCCAACCTGGCCGAGAACACTTCCAGGGAGGAGCAGCCACAGCTTCTCTGGCCAACCAGGGCCAGTGATCCTGATCCTGCTTATGCCAGAGCCAGACTGGAGGAAGCCTGATGCTTTCAGCTCTGCATTGAGCATCAGTCACAGGTTTTGGTGTAAACACCAATGTAGGACGAGGTACATAGGCTCAGGCACTGCTTGGCTAGGCTAAGGGGAAGAAGGACATTTATTCTTCCCATCTCAAGCTGTGCAGCAGCTCTGCACATGGTCATTTTAGCCAAAAACCTGAGTTTCATCTCATAGCTCAGGATTTTTCTACAGGCCCCATGGCTCTTGACACCTATTTGGCCAGAGCCGGTTCAGAAGCAGGGAAAGCACAGGCAATCCCCTCCTGGGAATGGCCTCATGGACATTTTGCCAGTGCCTGGTCAAAACAGGATGTGTTTGGGTCTGAGAGTCATCTCAAAACCCCTAAAAGCAAGGCTTGGTGCCTACTTTTAATGCAAAATGCACTAATTTGCCCAAAATAGCTACTGATATGTATGGTGTATGCAGGAACATGTACCCAAGAGACTGGGAGAAAAAAAAAAAAGAGCCTTTTCCTAAGGTGACTGAGCTTCATCTGAAAATTAAATAGGTGTTTCTGCCCCTGCTCATGCCAAGACACTTCTCAGATGTTGTGTGGAGGCATCTCTATGGCTGGAGTTTTGGATTGCTGGGTGTAAGGCTGAAAGCCATCATCATGTTCCTCACCAGGCCAGTTTGTGCCCAATGTCATAAATTTTCTTCTGAAGGAATGAGCCCTCGCTAACATTTCCAAAGCAGGCAGAATCTGTTATGTAATGGGTGCTATTTGCTGCTTGTATCCACATCAATCACTGATGTTTCTCCCAACTCCAAAGTTTGCCCCAACCCTGATCTGCGCTTTGCCCATCCAATGCAGATCATAGAATCATAGAATCATTTGGTTGGAAAAGACCTTTGAGATCATCTAGTCCAACCATAGCTGTCCACTGCTAAACCAGATCTTTGAGCACCCCATCAAGCTGTCTTTTAAACACCTCCAAGGATGGTGACTCAACCACCTCCCTAGGCAGCCCATTCCAGATGCTCATATCTGAGGACAGGTTGGGTCTGCAATGTAAATACAACACGTGGCTCTGAGTGGGCACTCATCCTGAGCCAGCAGCTCCAGCGTGGCTGGGAAACAGTGGTTGAGCAAAGCCCTCATGTTCATAACAGCTAATTAATCTGGGGAACGTGCAGCCCCGCTGCCGGGGGAAATGCTGTGCCTGGCTGCACGGGAAGAGCTGGGAGAGCAAAGTGGTGCTCAGGTGATGCTGTAACCAAGAGCCACTCACCCTCTGTTTGCCTCTCTGCATCTGTCCCCAGTGTCCCTGAGCTCACCCTTCTCGCTGCACCCTCCATCCCCACGAGGATCCCCTGGTTGTCTCTCCTCTCTCCCTTCCAAAAAAAGCCTCTCAGTTTTTGTGGTTGCACAGCTCATACTCATGATTGCACAGTACAAGGTGGGAAAGATTTTCCAGGCACCTCCCTGTCCTACCCGCTCCCCTTCAGCTCCCACCCAAGCACAGATGCTCATTTCCTGCCTCCCAATTTTTCCTGGCCCATTTCCACCTCTTGCATCCCTACAATCCCATCCCCACCATCACCTCAATCAATCCCACCATCTGCCCCGCAGCAATATCCCCACCGGCAGGGATCCATCTGGCCTGGTGTGTAGCTGGGCCAGAGCTGGTTTCTTTTCAGCAGCTGGAACAGCGCTGGGGTTTGGGTTCAGCTGGGGTTTGGGTTCAGCTGGGATTCATTAGCAGGGAAATGCTGAGAACATCCCCATGTTTGCATTTGTCACTGGAAGTTGAAGGACTTTGTGTTTTGCTGGTCTACAAGTGCAAGATCTCAGGGGTGAGGAATATTGCAATGGATCAGCTCCAAGGGGCTGTTCCATCTCCTGTCCCCATGGGCAGGAGATCCATGAGGGGCTCTTCCTCTCTGGCTCTCTCTGGCTCTCTCTCGGGCTCTGGCTCTCCCGGGATTGCGGTTTCGGTTCGGGATTGTCGCTCCTCTGGGATCGTGATCTGGGAACGGGCCGGGCTGGGTCGGCGAGTGGTGAGCAATGGCACTGGGTGTCACTCATTTGCATATTTTATTACTATTATAATTATAATTATTATTCTTTTACTATCATTACTATTTTAAGTTTTATTTTATTTCAATGACTAAATTGTTCTTACCTCACCCTACGAGGCTCCTTACCTTTGCCCCCCAGTTCTCTCCCCTATCCCCTGGGCAGGGGGACTGAGCGAGTGACTGTGTTTGGCTGCCAGCCCAGTGAAACCACCACACCATCCCAGCTCAATTTCATTTCCAGGTATGGATTTTTTTTGCCAGACCCATCACACTGAACTCTCAGGCAGGGAACTACCATTAATTCATTCCATGCCACTCCACAGCCAGCCAGCAGTTTGTTATCTCACCTGTGAGCAAGGTTAAACTTCTTCCCCAAATAAAACTTCCCACAATAATTATTCACCTTAACAGAGTGATAGTGGAGGGAAGCAAAGAGCAAAAGACATTTCTGGAGCGCTGAATTCTGCCTGGGAGCTGGACCAGTCCTCACAACCCCAAACACAAAGTCAATGGTTGCTCAAAATTTTCCTTTGTAGGGTTCAAAGGGCAGACAATAAACAAGCCCAAATTATCACCCAGCCTTAATGAAGTTACATTCAGCCTGAGCAGAATTGCCTGCTTATTCATGCAAATTCACCATAACCAGCTTATGCACATTATCCAGCGTGGGGACCTGTGGGAGATCCTCATTGCCTGGGGGAAGATTAGGAGAGCAAACTCAGAACCTTGTATCAGCTCGAGCAGCTAAGGTGCTTCCAAACACCCTGATTAATTCCCAGATTGGCCCTGCTTTAGGACAATCTAACAGGCCCTTATTGTCTGAGTGCCTATGACTGTTAATGCTGGGGAAAGTCCCCAGGAGCTTGGGACAACCTCCAGCCCAGCAGCTCTACATGTCCAACCAGGGAAAAACAGCATTGCATTGATCAGCTGGTGCTCAGGCCTTAATCAATACTTGCTTTGACTATGTGGAAATGCTCATTTATCTGTCGTGTGCAGATAATAATGAGATTGTCGAGGTGGCTGGCTGAAAGAAACGTCTTCTCCTGGGAGGATGCTAACAACCCCCGCGGCACCGGCATCAGCAGGAATTCTCATTTCTCATTCCTGCACAGTTGCAAATTTTAGATACAAAACCCTTGTCGCTTCTGCTGTCTGGGGGAGGCCTCCATAAGCCACTGCTCCTCAGAGCACACAGGGGCAGGAACCTGTTTGGCACAAACCAGACATGCTCCCAGGGTTTGCTCTGGAGAAATTTGGGCACTTGGCACTAATGATCCTCACCCAAGTACCCTCCTAAGCACAGATTCAGCTCTGCCTTTGGGAGGAAACCCACATTAATCCTGGCAATCTCCTATCAGTGAGTCCAGAAACCTCCCTGCAATCATCCAGGTGGGACCAACCTCATCCAAGGTAGTCTTCTGCTCCAAGGTTGGTCACCAAGGCCATGCCTGTCCTGGAGGAAATGGGTGCTGGCAGGAGACAGCTCACCTCGTCCTGAGATAGTGGTGCAAAATGGGTCAGTGAACCCATCCAGGGTTCATCATTCATCGGTGGGATGAGCCAAATACAGAGATTTACATGCAGGTACCCAGGAGGCCTCTTCCTCTGGTGGCCATAAGTCCAAAGATACCTGCAAGAGCAAAGGGAGTTACTCCAGGTGTGAGGGCCACAGTTTAACATCAGTTTTCAGTTAAGGTGGGGTATATCCAGAGTGACCCAAATGCACACCATCACTCACATGCGTTAGCAGTCCTGCAAGCGATGGAAGAGTTTGGCCTCATTGAAGAAGCCCCATAGGAAAGAGCAACTGGAGGAGCTGCCTGGGACTCAGGTGACAGAGAGAGGAGTGAACAACACTTGTGGGAATCCCACACATCTCATTAAACTTTACATCTGCTACCAAAAAAAAGCCAACAAAAAAAAAATCTAAGTGCATTTAGCTCAAGGCTGGAGCTTGAAGAACAGAGAGAAAATGGGGTGAAGGACACAGGGCAACAGCCAGCACAAACTGTTTGCTCCCCGGTTAGACCCATCCTACCACCAATTTTTTGTAGCAGATGGATACCATCCATCTCTAAGCAGGGGTGGGATGTTCCTGGGGCATATGATGAGCTTGTTCACGAGGGAAAAGCCACGTTCCTACAAAACAGATGAGCAAGGCTTGCTCTTGTGTGGCAGGAGGAGAGATGGCCCCAGCGATTATTTTGTCGCTTCAGGAAAGAGGGGCACCTTTAGAAACGTGTTCTTTTTCCACTTGTTATTTTCCTATTTCATGAAGCTGTTGCAGGGACACAAATATCAACTTCCTTTTCCTTATCAGCTGGGGAAAAAAAAATATCAGGCTGCTGACCTTGGTTAACTCCTTCCTGCAGCGCCAGCGGCAGGGTGCGTCACGCACGTTAGCTGCATCCCCTTGAGGTCAGTGGGTTACTGCTCTTCCCAAGGTTATCTATTTCAGACCCCCAAAAAAATCCACCCCTGCAACAAAACAACAGCTGAAGGGGAAAAAAGGGGCTTGTTTTTAAATGAGCCTGTTAAAATTATTGGCTGCCGTGACAGCGAGTAAGAGCTGTGTATTTCCTGGAGCAGTTTTGTGGCCCTAACACAGTCCACCCAAAAACCACTCCCTTCCACTACACACCTTCAAACACCCTGAAAACTGCAGGGCTGGGTACTGAACATCTAAAGACAGGAAGAACTAGGGGTGAAGGTGATTTAGTAGAGGCTGGACAGAAGATGAGTAGGACAGCCAGGACTCAAACAGAGACCTTCCTTCACTACAGCACTGGTCCCTACTGCCCAGGGGGTGGTGGGATCTCCATCATTGGTGCTTTATGGTTTTCAAGACCCTAAAATACTCCATCCCTGTTGCATTCACCTTCCTCCCATGGAAATGCTTCAGTCACATGGTTTGTATCTCTCCCACCACCCCAGGACCACCAGCCAAGCAAAATACTGCCATGACCCAAGCAAGTCCCACAAGGAATTTCTTGCAGCCAGGGCCAAACTCCGGTTAATTTAACAGAAAGACCCAGTTGTAAGACATACACGTGTGGGTATAACCCTAGAAAGCCAGAGTTAATTAAGCCTCTCACTGGTGAAAGCTCTTAATTGCGTAGCATCAGCCTGGCCAGAGGCTGGGCAATTTGTACATGGTTGCAGGGAGACTTTCCGTGCCGTGGCACACGAGCCTGTCCTCTGCACCAGAGAACCCAAAGCAGTGGAGGTGGGATGGATGTAGACCCAGAGCCAAGACTCTGTCACCTCTCCCCAGCCAAACCCTCATCTCCAGCCTCTAGTTCAGGTGAAAAACTAGAAGGGTTTGCAACCCTGACTTCTCTCACTGGCCTTGAGCAACCTCCCTCCAACCCCAGACATTGCTCCAAGGAAGGGTAAGAGACCTCCTCTGCCCCTTCTCACCCCAAAATAGTGCTCTGGGGAGCACTCCTGCATGGTTGGCATCAAACCCATTGTTCTTCCCTCCTTGGGTATTGAAGGCTGGACCAACAGAAAGGTTTAAGGATAGAAGAACTGGTTGAGACCAAAGGTCTGTGTGTGCACAGATCCAATCTCTGATGGTATCCAAAAACTCAACCCCAAATGAAAAGCACAACAGCAATATTCCTGCCAGTGCCATAAATCACTGCCCCACACTCTGCTGTGCCTAAATTCCCTGTTTGACCCCCACCCCAGAGCCAGGAGCTGCTCTCACTCCTCTCCCCAGCCAGGATGTCCCATCTGCAGGTTTGCACAAGCAAGATGCGCTGAACCCTCACACTCTTACACTAAAAGGAAACACACAGTCCCTGTCCCTTTGCCTTCTCAAGTTCCAGCTTGAAAATTAAATCACATTAACCCCCAGCTGGGACAGGCCACTGCTCATTCCCACTGCCCCATCCTAATTGTCTCCAAGTGCCTGGACTTGTTCAGCTCAACCTTCATGAGGGCTCATGGCTGTGGTTATCTGTGGCTCTTTTAAATCCCTGCAGAGCTGCGAGGCTGGTCCCTAGCTGGGGAGAGGAGAGGGGGGCAGCTCCTGGAGCCACAGCTGGCAAACATGACCTCGGGATGGCATAATTAAGGGTTAGGAAGAAATGAGATGCTGGGGCTTGTCAGCTGGAAACAGGAAAAGGGAGATGCTCCAGTTATGGAGTTGAGGGAGAAGCAAGATGCTGCTGTAGCAGCCAAAATCTTGGGGTTCTCAAATTAAAGTCACCAGGGTGTTCTCCCCCTCACAAGGAGGGATGGGAGAGACAGAGACATGGGGACACATCTCCAAGGAACTGGGAGCACCAGCTACACCCAGGACCCCTCTCTGGGCACCAGTAGAGTCACCTCAGGACCCTCCTTCTCAGCCAGACAATGTGCATGGAGATCCCAACCTGTTCAGCCAAAACCAGCCACCAGTGCCCTGTGCCCACATCTCCTTTTGCCACCCAGTTTTGGGTCCCTCTCCCCAGCCCTGATGCTACAGGATGAAATTCAGCCCGTGCCTGCCTCCGAGCTCCAGGAAGGTTTCCACATTGCACGACATCATCACACTGGGGTCAGCTCCAACGTGCAGCTGCCTCTTACCCAAGACACTGCTCACCATCCAGCTCCTCCAGGATAAGGATAACAGCCTCCATCCCTCTAAACAAATGCAATCACATCCAGGACCCACTGAACTCTCCTCCCATTAATAACCACTGCTGCAGCCAGTAGGGACAGTGTTGCTCCCCCAGGCACCTCTCCACGGCACCTTGGCTACATCACTCATGCCAAAAGGGACAATATAAGTTTGGCATCAGTCTGTAGTATTGAAGACTTCCTGGGGTCACCATCAATCAGTGCATCAGCAAAAGAGGGAGGTGGTGAGAGGAAAGGTCTTTCTGCTCTGGTTACTGCAAATAAGCAGAAATATCATCATTTATGGACAACACTAAACTGCAGAGGAACATGGTTTTGCCCATGGACTAACCCTGCCTGCTAAGAAATCCATGGCTGCATGGCAAGCTGCCTTCTCCAGCTTCTGGAGATTTTATTGTAGGTAAAATCCAATGGCAAATCCAATGGGAATGTGGAACGGGCAGCCAGGGTTTGGGACACCACGGTGGTCCATCTGCCCAGCCCCAGGGTAGATGTTGCCCCAGTCCCTTTGCAGAGGTTAGTTTTGAGCATCCCTAAGGCAGGCAGCACCATCAGCCCTTGTCTTCTTCAGCCCCACTGAGCCTCCCCTCCTGCTCCCCTCCCCAGGCACCCACCTCCAGCCACACCATGCATTCAGATCTCCATCCCTCTGCAAATCCCATGAGGATTTTGCATCCCAAAGGGACAAAATACCTCTAATTTAGAAAAGAAAAGTAATTAAAAACTCAGTGCTTACGTGACAGGCAAGAACACACCAAGCACAGAGCATGAGTGCTTTCTCCAGCATCATTACCTTCCAGTGGCAGTGGCTGGACCTGATGCTCCACGAAGGCTCCATCACAGCTTCAGGATAAGACAACTCAACGCCCTTCTGCACATGAAACCCAAAAGCACAACGCAGGGTGAGAAAGGCAGCGCTGAGCCCTGCAAACACCAAATGTGCAGCTGGTCGCTGCTGCAGGACTCAGGATCACATCAGCTCCTCTGCCCCAGGTAGCAGCACCATCCCAACCCCAAGAGAAATCTCCTGCTCTAAATAAATAAGCTCAGGTCCAGCAAGCAGCATCCTCAGGGACGGTGAACCAGCTCAGTCCCACCAACCCACGGCTCACGACGGAGGGCTCAGAGGGTTTGTTCCCATCTGAAATGCCTGTTGCAAGGAGGTTATTTTGGCTTTTTTTTGGTTTAGTTGGGTGGGTTGTGGGGTTTTTTTCCTTGATTTCCTTCTATGCTTTCCATTGAAAAACAAAAGCAACAGATCTTTTTAGGAGTGGAGAACAAAAGAGCTGTAAAATTAGGTGACTGCATCTGAAAAGCCGCTGTCTGGGTTGTCTGGGTGTTCAGCGGTGCCCTTGCTTTCTTTTTGAAGTGTTCTTGTAAAACTCCATTATTCCTCATTCAAACACACCAAACAACTGCTGTCGAGCCCCTGTTGAAGGAATAATATCTTTGCTACCACGCCAGCACTTTGCCATTAATGTTTTATTGCTTTTAAAGCACTTCACAGCCTCCCTTTCCTTACAGCCCCTTCCTTTTCCTGTACCAAGATGTTTTCCACCTTCCAAAGCTGGGCACAGGAGTTTTGGCAAACCCACCTCCATCCAGCCCTCCACCCTCCCAGGCCAGTGGGCTGAGCCTTAGCAAAGGCTTGGAATGAAGCAGGGTTTAAGGGTCTAAAGTCCAAAAGGCAACTCCTGGGCAAATAAATCCTCTGATGTCCATCATCTCCTGGGTTGAATTCAGCTCTCCTGCTCTCAGCGTTGGGCAGGAATGGAGCAAACCCCAGCCTCACTCTTCCCACCACTCTGGAGGTAGCAGGGTGGCTCTGGACTCTATTTCTTTTCCATCTCTTTTCTGAGGTTTTCCAAAGATGAGGAAATATATATATATATTTTTTTATTATTATTATTTATTTATTTATTTATTTATTTATTTTTTATTTTTTCCCCAAGTGTAAGATTGGGAGATTTTCCAGGGAAAATGGGACCTGCAGTGGGATGGGGCAGGCTGTCCACCTCAGTGACACCCATCCCACCCAACCCACCCAACCCAACCCACCTGCATCACCCATCCAGCTGAAAAGTCACCAACTTTTCCCTTCTAAGGACAAAATAAACACAAATATTCCTTAATCAAGCAATAGCATTAACCACAAAGACCACTGGAATGGGATAACACTCTCCCTGACTCCCCACAAATGCAGGGAGGAGCACGGTGTGTATTTCCAAAAGCAGAAGAAATGAATCCTCCAAAGACTTCTATCCCAGTGACATCATTTCATTGTACCATGGTGGAGATGGAACCATGTCACTTGGTGGACAGCAGTGTATGAGGGTACCAGTTGTGTGATTGACCCACTGAGTCCAGGCTGCTCCTGACCACTGCTTGCCTTGGCCAGGGAGGTACAGGAACACCTTATCCACACAAGCACATTTTGAGGGTGCACAAGGCTTTTTCAAGCCTGTTTCTGGTAGAGGAAGGTTTCTTTTCACGGCAGCAGTCCTGCTGGCTGGGGCCCATCTATTTTAACACCCCATTGAAATGTGCTGTTGCTGAAAGGACATGTGGCAGGCACAGAAATTGCAAATGAGGTTGTTGCCACCTGCTCCTGCACAATGCAAATCGTATTAATGCAGGACAAGGGGGCACCTCCACCGCAGCCGGCTGCTGCCCAGCTGCTGGCCACGCCGCCGGGAGCCCATCGGCTGAACCAGCACAGCACCAGTGCTCCCAACAGGCCACGGTGACTGGGGGAAGAGCACCACACCAGGCACGTTGTGTCCTGCTGGGATCACCCCACAGGTGGTCCTTCCATGGGATGTAAAATGAGTGTTCCCTTGCCAGAGCAATAGCAAAGAAACCAAACTCAAGCAAGATATTTATATATCAATGAAATTGCTCTTGTTGATGTTGGAGCAGCTGGTGCTGCCATGGCAGGGTTGGCTCTTCCAAGCATCGAGTAGTGCAGTCACCACCCAACTGTCCTCCAGCAAGCCCTACCATTAGCAGAACCAGCACAGCACCAGTGCTCCCAACAGGCCACGGTGACTGAGGGAAGAGCACCGCACTGGGCACATTGGGTCCTGCTGGGATCATCCCACAGGTGGTCCTTCCATGGGATGTAAAATGAGTGTTCTCTTGCCTGAAAAATAGCAAAAAAAACCCTGAAGCAAAATATTTATATATCAATGAAATGGTTCTTGTTGATGTCGGAGCAGCTGGCGCTGCCATGGCAGGGTTGGCTCTTCCAAGCATCAAGTAGTGCAGTCAGCACCCAACTGTCCTCCAGCAAGCCTTACCATTAGGCAAAGCGTGAGGAAATATTTTAAACCCCTTGTTTATGACTTATGACTGACCACCATGTGGTGGTCAAGGAGAAGTAGCAATGGGTTGGCTGTTTCCAGGGAAGAAAAGAAAGCGCCAGGTATTACATTGGCACTCTGACAGACATCACCTCAGAGCAGGACTCAGCTTCCCCTTCTTCAAACCATCCATCCCTCAGTAATTGAGGTTGCTGCTCAAATTTTTAAGGCCAACTAAAGTCCATCACCAGCTTCTCTCATCCACCTTCTCAAAGAAGAGCAAGAGCTACCGGCGACCTGCATCCCCAGGGACCACAGCGGTCACGTGCAGGGTAGAAAAATGCAAAGCACAGTAATTATCCATTGCAGAGCTCTGTTAATGATTAAGTTTGGGAGACACTAACAATCAAGCCTATTGAAAAGACTACAAGGGTTTCAAAGTGTTTCCTCTGAACCATGTGACGGCAAATTGTTTGGAGTAGACGGGCTCTTAATTCAAATGCTGGTTGTCATGGGGACGGGATAACACCCCTCCTATTCAAGGATGCCACACAAGAAGCCTTCTATTTGCTACAATAGGCTTTTGAGTTCAAGTTACACTTTAGAAATAGCCAAAAAATAAAAATCTAGAGATCAATATCAATGCTGACCTTCCCTGGCACAACAGAGCCAAAGGGCCAGCAGGTACCAGGACCAGGGAAGAGCTGTGAGCACATGGAGGGACAGACAAATGTGGGAAGTGGGTCGCTGCAGCCCGTGCTCTCGTGGTGTTGATGGGGCTCAGCCACGTGCACATAGCTGAGGAGTTTCTTTTTAATCCCAAAATGTCATCAGCAAGGTCACCTCCTCCTCGCACTGGAGTCAAAAAGCAGCCTGCGTGCAGCCAGGCACAGATAGACACTGAGTCCTGCAGACCTCAAGGAGGGCAGGAGCTCAGCCCAGCACCAGCCAGGGAACCCAGTTGTCACCAAGGACCCTGGATTTGGAGCAAAATCCCATAAGGGTGTTTGTCCAGCACAGCCTGTTTCCTGCACTGAAGTGGCACAGGTCCTGCTGATGAAACCTCTGTTCTCACCAGCATTACGGGTGGGAGCGGAGGCCTGAAATGGAAAAAGGCAGCTCCATGGCAGAAGGGGAGGAGGAGGAGAAGGGCATGGACTGAATATCCCCAATGTCACACACTTTGATGCACCAAAGCACCCAAACCCTGACGTCACTCCAGCCTCTCCATGGGCATGTCACTTGTCTCAACACTCTGTGCAAACCACAGAGCAGCAGGACCAAGACCCCCTACACCCACCCTCTGCTGATTTCCCTTAATTCCACCTCATCCAACATCTGTAACTGCTGGGACAACTGATTGAAGAATCACTGAATCCCAGAACTGCCTGGATTGGAAAAGACCTTGAAGATCATCAAGTCCAACCATGGACCCAACACTGACAAGTCCCCGACTAACCCATGTCCCTCAGCACTGTGTCTACACAACTCTTCAATCCCTCCAGGGATGGGGCTGCCCTGGGCAACCCCTTCCAATGCCTCAGAACCCTTTCAACAAAGAAATTCTTCCTCACATCCAATCTCAACTGCCCTGGGCACAACTGGAGCCCATTTCCTCTTGTCCTGTCACTTGGTCCTTGGTTGAACAGACCCACCCCCACCTCTCTGCACCCTCCTTGCAGGGACTTGGACAGAGCCAGAAGGTCTCCCCTCAGCCTCCTCTTCTCCAGGCTCAACACCCCCAGTTCCCTCAGCCGGGAACTCAGCACACTTGTGCTCCAGACCCTTCCCCAGCTCCGTTGCCCTTCTCTGGACACACTCCAGCACATGTGAGCCCTGAGAAGATGCTAGATCTGATTTCTTGATGTCTGTTATTTACAACTTTCTTCAAACTCCTGGTATCCAGATTGGCATCTGAACCCAGCTCCCACTGGGGAAAAGATTAGGACCCACTGTCCCAAATCAAACCCTGTCACGGGAGAAATCAGGAAGCTGAGGCCTTCGGGCAGGCTCTGCTCGTGTGCTCAGAGCTGCTGAGTTTGGGGGTAACATCAGCTGTGGCATCAGCAGCTGCTGCATGAGTCATTTGCTCACCTTCTGCTCACGGGGGCTGAGGACACGTTTGCACTAAATATGAAATCAGTTCCCAAGAGCTGCTAAAACACAAGGAATTTCTGGAACAAATCTTTCAGGATTTAAGAGCTTCCATCACATTTGGGGTTGCAAACACAGGACCAATGGTTGTACAGGTTTTAAGATGGATCCCTACAAGTGCAGGATGGATCTCCTTGCCTTGGGATGCCAAAGTTAGGTGGGCTCCAGGGGAGACTGGATACGCTCACGGATGGTTACTAAATACATGGAAACCACACATGGCAAAGGAAATCCCATGCTGCAGATCACCAGCAGCTGGGAGAACATTGCTACACCCCTGCTCAGCCCCTGGGCTCTGTCCTGTGCTGGTGGCTGCTGGAGATGGGGCAAGGGGCTTGGAGGGCTTTGGTTCTCACCCTGCCTGAAAAGCTTTTTCTTTTTTTCCCCTTAGGTGAAGTACAGACCCACAAATTCCCCTGGGGCTGGGAGCTGTGCAATGGCACTGAAGAGCCACTGTGCTCCCTCCAAAGGGTCCCAACCTGCTTTTGCTGAAGGCATCTGTGAAAGCAACCAGGGCATCACGCTGCAGGAGGCAAGGGGCTACGACAGCTTCATTGTTTCCCCTGACAAGGAAGGAGGAAAGCCACCACCTTCTTGCGTGGGAGCAGTGCTGAAGGGGGAGAAAGGGAGAAGCGACCTGCCAGACAGATGACTCATTTCCATCGCCACCTCCTCCTCCAGTGCTAAGCATCCTCAGAGAAGAACAGGAGGCAGTCTTTCCCTTTCAGGCTCCCTCTTTGCCTGCACAAGGAGTAAAAAAAACAGAGATGCAGCCAAAACCCCATCCCTGCAGCCATGAAGGATGCATGCTGCTCACCAGATTCAGCAGAGACGGAGCAAAAGCTCTCGGAGCATCACTTGTACCCATCAGCATCACCTTTGGGTGCAGACTCAGACCACATCAGCAGCCACCCATGAACATGATTTCTCAGCCTGGGGTTTCCCCCCAAACTAAGCAGATGGGGGACAACCCTGCTCACAAGCAGCAGAATGCCCCAGCACCCCAAAACAAGCTCTATAACATCCTCCAATGTAGGCTCTGTGCCATGGTGCATCTCCAGCTGCTGTGGGTTGGCTGTTGATGAGAAAAATCATAGAATCCCAGACTGGTTTGGGTTGGAAGGGACCTTAAAGCTCATCCAGTCCCAACCCCACTGCCATCAGCAGGGACACCTTCTACTAGACCAGGTTGCTCAAAGCCTCATCCAACCTGGCTGAGAACACTTCCAGGGAGGAGCAGCCACAGCTTCTCTGGCCAACCTGGGACAGGGTCTCACCACCCTCACACCAAAGAATTTCTTCCTCACATCTCATTTCAGTCTCCCCTCTTCCAGTTTCAAGCCATCACCCCTTGTTCTGTCCCTCCCTGCCCTTGGCCAAAGTCCCTCCCCAGCCTTCCTGGAGACCCTTCAGGTACTGGGAGGCCACTAGAAATTCTCCCTGGAGCCTTCTCTTCTCCAGGCTGAACAGCCCCAACTCTCTCAGCCTGTCCTCACAGCAGAGCTGCTCCAGCCCTGGCATCATCCTGGTGGCCTCCTCTGGACTGGCTCCAGTAGCTCCATGTCCTTGTGCTGTTGGTGGCCCCAGCACTGGAGGCAGCACTGCAGGTGGGGTCTCAGGAGAGCGGAGCAGAGGGGCAGAATCCCCTCCCTGGCCCTGCTGCCCACGCTGCTCTGGGTGCAGATCTGACCTTGTTACCGAAACAACTGGAAAAGGCAAGAGGAAGGGTCGTGCATCTCCCAGGGGCTCTAGTGCTCACTCCCACCTTGGGAGAGCAACGAGGGACAGCTTATCCCTCTCCCAAATTCCCTTTCAGGCTGATGTTTGTCTCAACTTGCAGCTCGAAGCCACCACAAGCAGACCTGACCACACAGGCAGAAGGCTCCTGCAAAGCCAAGGCTGCCTTCAATGCTTGCTCCCACGTCTGGTAACCAGGCAACTTAAAGCCAGGTAGGAAGAGCTGCGAATCATTCCAACCTGCTTACAATTAGCAGGACACACACCACCAGCCCTATCATTGCTCTGTGCAACATGTAACCAGTTCAGAAAATTAATTAAGGGGCTCTTCGTTAAGCATCTATGCTGCAGCTCTGCAATAATTGTGCAATTGTGATGCTGCGGCTTTATCGGCCAACACACGGGATCCATCACGAGCCACCATGGAAAGAAAAACCCCGTGTGTGGAGTCAGGGAACATTTTTTTCTGCCAAGTATCAGCCCATTTTCAAAATCTTCCAACCTCCAGGATACCTCATTCTCCTCAGACAGCAGCAATAAGAAAAGACTCAGGGGTTTCACACAGAAGAGTGTGGTTTTTGTGGGAGAAAAATGATGGAAATGCGGGGAAAAAAAAGTGGAAAAGACTGAATAAAATCAGGATGCAGCAGTTCAAAGCCTGTGGTCTACGTGAGCTTAGCTGCTTTCATAGAACCCCAGACTGGTTTGGGTTGGAAGGGACCTTAAAGCTCATCAGGTTCAAACCCCCCTGCCAGCAGCAGGGACACCTTCCACTAGACCAGGTTGCTCAAAGCCTCATCCAACCTGGCCCAGAACACTTCCAGGGAAGAGCAGCCACAGCTTCTCCTGGACAACGTGGAACAGGGTCTCACCACCCTCACACCAAAGAATTTCTTCCTCACATCTCAGCTTCATCTCCCCTCTGCCACTTTCAAGCCATCACCCCTTGTTCTGTCACTCCCTGCCCTTGGCCAAAGTCCCTCCCCAGCCTTCCTGGAGCCCCTTCAGGTACTGGGAGGCCACTGGAAGGTCTCCCCGGAGCCTTCTCTTCTCCAGGCTGAACAGCCCCAACTCTCTCAGCCTGTCCTCACAGCAGAGCTGCTCCAGCCCTGGCATCATCCTCGTGGCCTCCTCTGCACTGGCTCCAGTAGCTCCATGTCCTTGTGCTGTTGGTGGCCCCAGCACTGGAGGCAGCACTGCAGGTGGGGCCTTATGAGAGTGGAGTAGAGGGGGAGAATCCCCTCTGTTGACCTGCTGCCCACGCTGCTCTGGGTGCAGCCCAGGACATGGTCCATCTGTGTCATCTTCTCTGTTTCATGAGATGCCCATCGCTCTGCTCACAACATACACAGCGCGGTTTTTCCTGCAGCCGGTGAGCAAACGACAATGGAATATTTTAATCACATTTTAACAAAATTCAAGTCCATGTGACCCAAGCAGGAGAATAAGGCAAAAAGCAGGAAGGAAGGTTTGATGTGCCTTTCCATCCCACTCACTTTGGCACTCACTCTGCTCCAGCTTAGACAGCAAAATGACATGGACCCGCATCCTCACTGCTGCGTCCATCCTGGCACGGCATGATGCCCATCGCCTCGCTCCTGAAGCCGACCTGCTCCCACTGCCACAGCTTGCCCCAGCATTTCACCCCTTTTTTCTCCCCATTATTCCATCCTAACCAAGGTGTTTGGTGATGGGGGACAGGGGGAAGCAGAGGAGGAGCCTCCCAGTTCCAGAGGGACCGATTAATAAAAAGACTTTTCTATTACTGGGTTATCGCTCCCCATTTTTCTTAATTGCTATGGTGCACCTCCATCCTCTAAACTTCAAGGATGACAATAATTAGCACAGCTAGCCTTTATTACCCTCATCATCTCTCCCCTTCAGGAAGCACAAGATCTAAGGCACCGGCGCTGAATACGAACACGGGCTTCGCAAGGCGCGCGCTTACCGACCTCGCCAGCCGCCCCGCGAGCTTATAACGAGCAGATTAGCACAGAATACATATGTGGCCCTTTAAAAGAGAATATTTATTAAAAATACATCAATATATCACTGCTGTGGCACACGCAGAGCTTATTAACAAGAGACCCTCCCCTCTCCCCCCCTCGAGTTGGCTTTTGTCAGCAGCAAACAGAGGCGCGGAGATAAACAGCAGCTCCTGTAATTAAGAGCAGTCCTCGCGCCGATGGCAGTTGCGGTTACAGCAGCCCAGTGCTGGCTGCGGGGCCAGGAGAGCCGGGGCAAGGGCAAAGGCTGATGCTGAAACGTGGATTCAGGCAGTAGAAGGTGAGATTGTATCATGGATCTTCAGCAAAATGTAAGAAAAAAATCGTGCTTGGGTTTAGGCACCTTTGGGCAACGTTAACTGCAAGTGAGGAGCCAGCGCTCCTAGCCCGATGGGTTAAATATGGGTAGATATGTATCATAGAGTGGGGTGGGTGGGAAAGGACCTTTCCAGGCCATCTAGTCCAACCCCCCTGCAGTGAGCAAGGACATCTTCAACCAGATCAGGTTGCTCAGAGCCCTGTCCAGCCTGACCTTGAATGTTTCCAGGGATGGGGCTTCTACCACCTCTCTGGGCAACCTGGGCCAGGGTTTCACCACCCTCAGCGTAACAAATTTCTTCATTGTATCCAGTCTGAATCTCCCCTCCTTTAGTTTAAAACCATTTCCCCTTGTCCTATCACTACAGGCTCTGATAAAAAGTCTGTCCCCATCTTTCTTATACGCCTCTTCAAGTATTGAAAGGCCACTAGAAAGTCTCCCTGGAGCCTTCTCTTCTCCAGGCTGAACAGCCCCAACCCTCTCAGCCTGTCCTCACAGCAAAGTTGCTCCATCCCTCTGATCATTTTGTGGCCTCCTCTGGACCTGCTCCAACAGGTCCATGTCTTTCCTGTGCTGAGGACTCCAGAACTGGAGGCAGCACTGCAGGTGGGGTCTCACCTCCCTCGATCTGCTGGCCATGGTTCTCATGATGCAACCCAGGATGCACATTGCTGGCTCATGTTGAGCTTCTCACCCACCAGTACCCCCAAGTCCTTCTCCTCAGGGCTGCTCACAATCCCTTCATCCCCCAACCTGTATTGATTGGGGACCTTGTCAATGTCTATAAATATCTGAAATGTGGGGGACAAATGGATGGGGCCGGGCTCTTTCGGTGGTGCCCAGTGACACAGGACAAGGGGCAATGGGGACAAACTGGAACACTGCAAGTTCCAGACAAACTTAAGGAAAAACTTCTTTCCTGTGAGGGTGCCGGAGCCCTGGGCCAGGCTGCCCAGAGAGGGTGTGGAGTCTCCATCTCTGGAGATGTTCAAACCCACCTGGACACTTTCCTGTGCCACCTGGTGTAGGGAACCTGCTTTGGCAGGGGGGTTGGACTGGATGATCTCCTGAGGTCCCTTCCAACCCCACCAGTCTGGGATTGTGTGATACTGGGGATTGCCCAAACCCAGGTTCAGGACCTTGCACTTGACCTTGCTGAACCTCATGAGGTTCACACGGGCCCACTTCTCAAGCTGGTATTTGATGATGACTTTACCAACATGAAGAATTGCTGATGGCCAACCTGGGAAGCAAAAGCCCACTGGGACCCCTGAGCACACCCAAGCTGGATGCTAACCCTAGATCTCTATAAATTAATAGGACACAATTAATTGTCACCTCAGCTGTTTGCCCAGCCCCCAACTGAGCACTGAAGGGGACTGTGGCCAATGCTGCTCATGGGGTTGTGTGGTGGTTGCAGTGGTGGGGCTGAGGCTGAAGTTTAGGGGTTTGGGGGGGGTCAGAGATGCACAAAACCAAGTGTTAATGCCCAAGGACCCAAGGGGTGAACCTGCCCTTCCTGCAGAGAAAGGGCATTCCCCAAGGTCTGGCACTGTGCAAGGTGCAAGAACATGGATCAGTGTAAAAAAAAGGAGGAGAGAAAATAAAAATTAAAACAAACAAACAGAAAAACAGGAAAAAAATCTGAAAAAAACCCCAAAACTACTAAATAAACCAAAAATAATAATAAAAAACCAGCCACCCTCAGCACCATGGAACAGGCCCTGCTGGAAAGCCTGCGCTCCCTCCCAGTTTAATTAGCTCCTCAACAACACCGAGCCAGCTTCCCCAGGAGCCTGAAGATGTATTTTTAGGTGCAACCACTCCAAAAATAGAAGTATCCCTGCAGGAAGCTGAAACAGCAAGGGAGGAGCCACGTGCAGGCTGCACGGCGGATGCACGAGCTGAAAGCACAATCTGCCCCCATCCCAAGCACAGGGGAGATGGAAACAGGCTCCCCTGGAGCAGAGACCTCAGCACCTTCCCAAACATATGCTTGCAAAAGTAAAAATAAAAATAGTTTTTTAAAAAAAGAAGTAAAAAGAAAAATAGCAAAAAAAAGTAAAAAGAAAAATAGCTTTAAAAAGTAAAAATTAAAATAGCAAGAAAAAAATAGCAAAAAAAAATTAAAATAGTAAAAAATTAAAATAGTAAAAAAAGAGAATAAAAATAAAAATAGGTTTTTTAAATTGTAAAAATAAAAATAGTTTAAAAAAGTAAAAATAAAAAGTTTTTTAAAATCGTAAAAATCAAAATAGAAAAAAGTAAAAACAAAAATAGTAAAAAATTAAAATAGTAAAAAAAGAGTAAAATAAAAATCATTTTTTAAAATTGTAAAAATAAAAATAATTTTTAAAAGTAAAAATAAAAATAGTTTTTAAAAATAGTAAAAATCAAAATAGTAAAAAAAAGTAAAAATAAAAATAGTAAAAAAAATAAAATAGTAAAAGAGTAAAAATAAAAATTGTTTTTTAAAATTGTAAAAGTAAAAAAAGTTTAAAAAGTAAAAATAAAAATAGTTTTTTAAAATAATAAAAATTAAAATAGTAAAAAAACCAAAATCAGTCTTGTCTACAAATGCAGCTCACATCCCAGCTGATTCACCCCAGAAGCACGAGGGCTTCTCCTGCAGATCTGGTGAAGCAGTGAAGTGCCCCAACGCCGCACGGCGACACACCACAGCCACAGCGCAGGCTGGCGGCAGCGGGACATGAGCGATGGAGAGGGGCTTAGAGAGGAAAACGCTCCTGGCTGTTGGGTTCTGGTTGTTTGGCAAAACTGTTCCCAAGCTGCTATAAATCATCGCTGCAGGTATTGCAGGAGGAAGGTATTTTGTTTTCTTTCCTAGAAAGAACATCAGGCAGGAAAGAAAAAAGAAATATATATATATATATATATATATATACACTTTTTTTTTTCCTCCCCTTCCAAGTGAAAAAGGGCAATTCAATTTTTCGAAGGGTTGTGGATAGTTTAGGAGGTTTGTTTTTTTCTTGAAAGAGTCATTTTTCATTTACAATGGTTTTCAATTGACTTTTCTTTAAAGAAAGAGCCTCACCCTGAGTAAAACACACAAAGGCACGTTCTTGGGGCCTGGCTCTGGCTTTTGTTTCTTCCATTAAAAAAAAAAGGGAAAAAGAAAAAAAATGAAACAAAAATTGGGTTTGGGAAGACAGTTTCAGGGGGAAAAAAAAAACCAAACCATTCCATCAGGCTGGCATGATTTGTTTCCCAGATGCTGAGACCAGGGGTGCCCGCAGCACCCGTCCCTCGTAAGGGTTTTGTCACTGGCTTGGCAACGTGTGCTTGGCTCAGGGAAACAGCTGGTGGCTGGGAAGAGAAGGAGAGGTGGGTTTTGGAAGGGGATACACCACGGTTAACCCCCCCACAGCGATTACCAGAGCAAGACTTGGCATGCCCATGGGTTGTCCCTGTGCTCCCAGTCTCTCATGTAGACACAGGAAACTCCTGGAGGCTGTTACTGACCCGTTTGCTTTGGTGGAGTCTCGCAGAGGACAACATCCAGACAAAGCTCCAGCTGGCTGAGGCTGCCTCTCGGGTCTCTAGCCCTGCCTGTGCAACAAATAGAGCTCCCAATAAAACCAGCATAGTTTGTACTTCCAGGAAGACATTCCAGGCTTATTTTAAGCAAGTCTGGAAGAGAAGATGCTCTCTAAGATTAAAAAAAAAAAAAACAAAACAACCAAAAAACACCCCTCACTGAAGACACTTGGCTAAACCTCCCCCCCAAGGAGCATCCCTCACCCATCTCTTCCAAGATCCATAGAGATTTGTCAGTGCAAGGCAGGTCTCAAAAAAGAAGTGAAAGAAAACCACTGCTATCTCCACTGCATTTGAAACCTTCTGGAGATGTAGCATCCCATAGCCTAACCAGAGGCTCTTCCTCCCCAAGCCCTTTCCTCTCCAGCCAGGGCACAGGCATGTTCTGGCCCCATGGAGAAGAGTTTGCTGGAAGATGATGTTCAACCAAACAATTCTGAGTACATCAGTGGGTCCAGGAAATGAAGGGAAGCTCCTGCATGGTGATGTCCACACCTACCTTGGAGCTGGATTGTCTCCTGAATTTGCATCCTGGCCTAATTTAGCCAGGTTATTGAAGCCAACAAAGCAGGCAGAAATGGTGTTCCTCACCTTCTCTATGCCTCCTTAGAAACTCTCACCCAGCCAGCAGCAGCTCTCCCCACTCACAGCTTCCACCAAGTCCTGCAGAAGAGCCCCCCAGTGTAACCCCAACGTCCAACACAAAAGGCAGAGCCCTACTAAAACCAGCTTGGGAAGATCCTCAGTGACCAGTAAATAATTCAAGGAAATTCCCAGATGGGAATGCTACAGAAAAGGGTCAGGGACACACACTGAGCAAGGGGACATGGGGACTACAGTGGCATGGACCACCAGCACCCCCATAGCACCAGCTGCCCTGGGGAGAAAACACAGCTGCCTCATCACAAAAAGGATTTTATAGTAAAGTCATTTGAGTTATTTGGGGTTGAATTAAAGTTGCATGAGATTTCTTTTTTAACCACAATAATAAATAGCTGAATGAGTCACTGCCCGAGAAAACCCAACAGCAGCTACCAGATGAACAACCAACTGCTCACGTCTGCTGGATACAGCTGGGAAAGGGTGGGAGGTTCCTGCCTGGGGAGGAAGAAGAGGCAGCACAACTTCAGTGGGAGGAAACAGCTCAGAGCCCTCCCCTGCATTTCTCATTTCCATTTTGAAGGGGACGATGAAGAACAGAAAGTGAAGCCGGGTTTGTGCGTGAATCGGGCTCAGCAGCACCCGACAGCGTTGGGAAGCGCTCGGCGCCACATCGCCCGCGGCTTAGGGCGCACAGCTTCTCCTGCAGCTTAGGGCACACAGCTTCTCCTGCAGCTTAGGGCACACAGCTTCTCCTGCAGCTTAGGGCGCACAGCTTCTCCTGCAGCTTAGGGCGCACAGCTTCTCCTGCAGCTTAGGGCACACAGCTTCTCCTGCAGCTTAGGGCACACAGCTTCTCCTGCAGCTTAGGGCGCACAGCTTCTCCTGCAGCTTAGGGCGCACAGCTTCTCCTGCAGCTTAGGGCGCACAGCTTCTCCTGCAGCTTAGGGCGCACAGCTTCTCCTGCGGCAACCACCCCAGCCTTGCAATTAAATTAAACAACCCAACAAAACACAACTAAAAATCCATCACCAGCATCTGAGCATCCCCGCCTGGGCTTCTTCCAAGAACAGCATCCCTGGATCCATTAGCTATTGTCTCCCTCTAGCGCGGGCAGAGACCAAGCTGCCTCCTCCTGCGGCTGCAGCTCCCAGCCAGGCTGGAACCCAAGGGCTGCAGAGAACCAGGGGCTCAAGGTGGCTTGGGAAAACACACTGAGAACCAGCTCTACTTTTCAATTGATTAATTAGGTTCCCACACACACACCCCCACTTTTCACCTTTTTCTTTTTTTTTCTTGGTCTTTCTATTTTCCTGCTTAGAGCAGGAGGAATTTCTTAGTGACCCAATCAGCAAGGTAAAGCCTTCCAAATTTGAGAGATGACTGCCAGCAACCACATTTTATCAAGGGCTGGAGAGGACACAGAGATGAAACAGCATCCATCCCCTTCCCACTGCTCTGGGGAAGCATCCTCACCTCTCTTCACCCCTCAGAGAGAGGATTAGGGTTGGCTCAGCTGGGCTTTTCAGGGGATCTTTTTACAGCTGCCTTAAACATCTCCATCCACTTCCTAAAGCAAAATAAAAACCTCCACTTAAATCTCAAAGTGAAAGGTCTCACATCTTCTCCTGGGAGAATTTCTGCCAAGAGAGAAAGGGAATGACACTGCAAATCTCTCCCCTTTTAAACTAAGCTCTGCAGCAGCACCTCCACCCCCTGCTCTGCAGCTTAACCCAAAAGAAAATGAACCGCTTGGAGACACAGACAGGTTTCCATCTCCACACTCACATCACCTTCACTCCTACAAAGTCTGTGTCCCAGGCACTACCACCCCTTCCAGGAGTTTTTTTTCCTTGGATGTGGCACCACCAGCATTTGCAAAGCCTTTTTGAGGAAGAGGAGGACAATATTTATCTGGAGACCCCATTTTTCATTAGGACATTACCTGTGTCAAGGTCCCCAACCTGTTCTGCTTTTGTGGCACCACATTAGGGACAGATAGAGGTGAATCAACCCTGCTCTGCTTGTGTAACCCCTGTCTTTCACCACCAGCTTTTCCAGGCTCTTACAAAGGAACTGCCCCACCTGAACACAGGGGCTGTTCAGCCTGGAGAAGAGAAGGCTCCTGGGAGACCTCGTGGCCTTTCAGTACTTGAAGGCGCCCATAAGGAAGATGGGGACAGACTTTTTAGCAGAGCCTGTAGTGATAGCACAAGGGGAAATGGTTTTAATCTAAAGGGAGGGAGATTCAGACTGGATGTAAGGAAGAAATTTTTCACAATGAGGGTGGTGAAACCCTGGCCCAGGTTGCCCAGAGAGGTGGTAGAAGCCCCATCCCTGGAAATATTCAAGGTCAGGTTGGACGGGGCTCTGAGCAACCTGATCTGGTTGAAGATGTCCCTGCTCACTGCAGGGGGGTTGGACTAGATGGCCTGGAAAGGTCCCTTCCAACCCAACCCATTCCATGATTCTATGAAGGATGCCCATAATGGAGGGAACTCACTGGTGCCCATCTCTGCACACTCTCCAACCAGCAATGCACATGGCAATACAACATGCAGGAAGGTCCCAAGCACCCCTAGGCCCACAGATATTGGAATAACAGTATCTGGTGAGGCCAAGGAGGATGGGAAACAGCTTCTTGTAAAGATTCTCTGCTGTCCATCACCCTTAGCAGTCAGGGGAAAGGAGAGCAGCAAAAAACACAGCTGAGACCCAAATGCATGGAAAAGCCAAAAGAAGTTCTCTCATCACTGGATGCTTTTGTGAAGCAACTCAGGTTTTTCAGTTTTCTCTCCCTCATCTGAGCTATTTCATAGCTCTCAACAGGACTTGCATCATCCAGGAAACCACTGGGTCCATGTATGGAAGAAACCTCTTCACCTCCTGTCTGGTCAAGGGGGGTGGGTGACAAAGGACAAAAAATATTAACAAAAGAAATCCCACAAAGGTGAGCGTGAAAAGCTCAGGGAGAGCAGTCTAAACCATTTTACCTCTACAATTAATTCACTTTGGCCCCCAACTCTTTTGTTGCCTTCTCTCAGATAATCACATCCTCAAGTGTTAGCAAGAACTAAACAACATCTCATCTTGCTTACTGAACAACCTCCTGCAGAACTGATGGGTTCCTCTAGGATACTCTTAAAAACCCAGAGCAAAAGAGGGTCATCTGATCTCCTCACACCTCCATAAGAAACCTTGTCCCAAAGACCCTCCCCAGATTTATTCCTAACAAAGCACCCAGCAACAGAGCATCCAAAGCCTCTAAGACTCCTTCCACCACAGACTCCCGTCTCAGAGGCAGGTCCAGGGCAAACAGAGATACTCTGCACACTGCTGGTAGCTGGGCAGGCTTGTCCAACACTCCCTTGAAAGGTGGCTTTGCCATACACTGTGATGCTTCTCACTGTTCCTCCCACTTACACTTGTTTGACACATGACACAGAACCACAGTTCACATGATGGTTTCCTGGGGATTTTTTTTTTAATGATTTTTAAGATCTTAGTACCTTTTTCTTTAAAAGGAAGACTTGTTCTGAAGTTTGTAAGCATCTCTGTCGCTTCTCAAGCTTGTGCCTCCTCCTCTGCACAAAGACAAGCACACCAAGTGCAGCCTGAGGCTCATTTCAGGGAGGGGAGAGGTGGAAATCTCACCCAAGTCATCCACATTCAGTTGAAAGAAGAGAGCAGAACACCTTGAACAACAGCATCCCTTTATTTGCTGACACCATTACAAAAACTGGTTACATTAGCAACCAAAAAAAAATAAAATAAAATAAAGGAGTGTTTACTTGAGGTTGAAGTCAGAGGCAGCTAATCCCAAAAATGTAATTAAGTAAAACAGTGTAGAACATCAGTATTAAAATGTTATAACCCATCGGTGACTTTACCATGGTGGAGTTTTCTGAACAAGTTTTATTGAACAAAATAAGAGAAACCATTATGCATTTACTGTCTCTCCAGGAATGTAAAGGTCTAATTATCCAAACAGGTTTGTTTTTATTATAAAACTAAACTCTGGAGGTGTCTACAGAGTTAGGTTTTTTCTTTAAATCAGTAGTCTAACAAGAATTAGAAAAGACAAAACTCTGTTCAGTGTTTCTGACGAAGTAGAAAGGGTGAAAACATAAATAAGGCTTTAATTTGGCAAAATATAATACAATGCCTTCTGCTACCCTCAAATTAACGATTCCCCCGTGACTTCATTCTGCAAAAGAAACACAAAACACCACATCAGCCGAGCAGCTGCCAAAGAGCAGAGTTCAAGCAAACCCACACCTCGCCAGCGCTCCAGCGGCTCAGCCAGCCGCTTCGTTAGCCCAGGGGAACAAGCTGAGGTGGTGGAGGCTGAGCAAGAGCAGCCTCCCAGAGCAGAGGCTGAGGGGCAGGTAGCACCCTCCACCCATGTGCACCAAACTCCCCCTACCAGGCTGGGCTCACCCCATGGTGAACACCCTGTTACCAGCCCTTAAGACCAGCTCTGCTGCCCACGCTGTATTGCAGAAGCAGAAAAAAATACTTAAATTTGAAAAAAACAACCCAAAAACCACCAAACAAGTCCCCATCCTCAGCAGATGAGAGGAGTTCTGACACTTCTTGCAGCAGCTCATTCAGGGCCAAGGCTTTGTTGTCTCCCAAACCAAACAGTTCACAACCCACCTTCAGACCCAGCTCACAAGCTGCATCAGCTTCTGAGACTTGAGTTTATCTGACCATTAGCTAACTTTGGGTCTTTTAAGAAGTTTACTACTATGATGCAGTCAACCACAAAGACCCAGGTTTCCAAGTTGGCTGTATATTAAAATAAAAGCCTTGTTTGTTGTGTCTGTAATTGGACAAAGAGTTCAAGCCCTTCAGATACTCATACACCCGTGACCATGGCAAAGTCAGTGAAAGCCCAGTGGGTTACTTTATATCCTTCATCCCAAAGCAATCAGAGGATGGAGATGTAGACATTTCACTCACATAGCTGGGATGAAGGAAACAAGGCACTGGGAGAACAAAGCTTTGGGAAGCCTGCTGTGTCAAGTGACAGGTAGTGGAATGGAAGGAGAAGAGCTACATGCCCAGAAAGGGACAGGGCAATGCAAAATTAGTCCCAGCTAACTGAAATATGGATCCAGAGAGGGACAAATCTGGTGCCCACTAGAAGCTTTTGATTAACTGCACATAGAAAGTCTCAGATTTTGACACCAGATTTGTTAAATCTGAACAGGTCCCCCCATCACAGAGCAGTGTCCTTCCTAACAGCCACCCAGTTCAACCAGACAGCCACCAGCTGCACCTACCTACTAGCTGGTAGTGTTCTTGTCCCTTTGACAGCATTTGGCTTACTGACACGAGCAGCTTCTTGAGATGACCTACATCCTGGTTAAGATTCACTGCCACATTTAGTCTTTTATCAGTCAATTCCTGGAAGAAGAGGGAAAAAAAAAAAATCATTAAAAACTCATTTACAATCTAATTACTAAGAAAGCCTAGAATTAGATCCTCCATATAAAATTACAACTCCTTGTGCAGATGAGAACAATTCTTGTAAGTCAGAGGGTTACAGCCACATTTAAAGGGAACATGGTTCAAAGTCAAGAAGCCATTTCCAGTTCCAGAGAATTACCTGCACATATTGAATGCCAGCGAGAACATCGCTCACCTCCAGCTCCCACCCTCCCTGCTCAGGACTCCACTTACTCCCTGCATCCAGGAATCATCCTTCTAAGGAAAGTTACTACCCCACATCCCCACAAACCTGGCTGAAAACCCCTCGGTCTGTTCAACCAAGGACCAAGGGACAGGACAAGAGGAAATGGCCTCCAGTGGTGCCCAGGGCAGTTGAGATTGGATGTGAGGAAGAATTTCTTTGCTGAAAGAGTTCTGAGGCATTGGAAGGGGTTGCCCAGGGCAGTGGTGGAGTCCCCATTCCTGGAGGGTTTGAAGAGTCGTGTAGACACAGTGCTGAGGGACATGGGTTAGTGGGGACTGCTCAGTGTTGGGTTCATGGTTGGACTCAATGATCTTAAAGGGCTTTTCCAATCCAGGCAACTCTGGGGTTCTGTGACAGCATGTGGTTGATAAGACCAAGGACTTGGTCTCTACGAGGATCTGTAGGATGATGTCCTCAACAGTATATAATACTCAAGCACAAGGTCAAATTCCAGCTGTGAAACCATCTGAAACAGCTGACTAGAAGACACACACCTTTCCCCCTGCAGCACCAGCGCTCCTGTTCGAGCTCAGAACACGGGCTGCTGCCCACCAGCTATCCCACAGATCCACCCTCTGCTCCAAGCCCCTGGGAAATGCCAGTGACACCTGAACTTGGACTTCACAAAGCAGTCTGAGCACCAGTCAACACAGAGAAAAGGTAAAAAGAAAGCTACCAAGAGCTAGAAAACTGGTTTCCTGTGTTGAAATGAAACTGCTGAGCTTGCTTTTCTAAACAAAAATAAGTGTGTGGGTTTTTTGTTTTTGTTTTTTTTTAAAGGAGTTCAACAGTTTATTAATAGAAGTGCCACAGCTCCAGCTGAACTCCTCCTCCCTTGCCTGCCCTCCTCCCCAAAGTCAGTCTGGCTGAGTGATATAATCTCTGGTTTATTACCTTTATTGATTAGCTCCTCCAGAGACACAGAAAGAACTCCACATCTAAACACACATTACTCCTCCTTACTCAGCTCATAGGGTGGATGTGCAGATCACCTGCAGCAGAGCTTCCCTCACCATTTAACAGCTAAAATTAAACCTTGGTGTCAGTGATACAGAAATACCCAATCCTTGACATGAGCACAGAGGTGTTTGCAAGCACTCAGCATCCACCAACTCCACTCCAACTGAAAGCAGTTTTACTAACAGGATGAGACTGATGCATAATGCTGGTACAAATCTCTCCCTGGAGTTCCAGGGAAATTAGAGTGAGTTCAGCGAGGGCCACTTTCCCCAGCTCCCATTTGGCTGGAAACGCCGCTAGACTGGCTGTAACACAGAGCCAGCAGTAAATCAAACTCAACCACCTGCACCATTAGAGAAACCACTCTGGGCTCAGGCAGGAGAACAAAGCAATATATTGCAAAGCTTTTACTTGAGTGTAACTGGTAAACATTTTTCTACTGTAAAAAAAATAAAAAAATCATTGGGAATCTGTACTAGGGGAGCCTTAACCTATTTTACCTTTATGAAAGTAGAAAATCAGGTCTGTCAAGACTTGAGAATTTGCTCAGCAATCTCACATAAACTGATGCAAGTGGAAAGGCAAATGCAATGAGCATCCCAGCAAATGAATGAGTCGCAGCACTGACCGACAGTGCTGGGTATGAGAGTGCATGTGCATTAGCACAGGAACCACCACCAGCAGCAGCAATGGAAGAGCCTTTCAGTTCACTCTCAGCCCTCATCTCTGCAAAAAGCTTCCCTCCCTCTTCTTTTGTGGCTTCACTCATCTCAGGTGGTGTTCACTCATGAATTACAGACACAACCCCAACCCTCCTGGGGCTAATCCTGACCAGTTACCCATGGATTTGGCCTCAACACAAGTCATACGGTGACTTCTGCTTAACCCAGAAGTACAAGGTTGCCTCACGCAGCCGTTGCTGTGCCTCAGCCCCATGATGTCCATGACTCAGGGGGGAAAAAGCATGTCCCTGGCATATGGAGATGAAGAGGATGCTAGTGGAGAAACTCCTGTGAGCACAGACCCGGTAACAAAGGCACTGAGCTGACAGATTCCTCCCCTCGTGCTTTACACGGCATTTCCAGTTTTCAAAGATGGAGTGTTTTACACTGAGATTGGAAGGAAAAAAGCACATATAAGCCTCAAAGTAAGTTTACTGCCTAAGCAAGCTGCTGAATATAAATGACTTCCTTAAAGCATACTAAAAGGCACCCTTTAGTCATCATCTAGTCCCATAAGTGACAAGGAAGCTGATTAGAAAAACCAAAATGGTCTATTTTTAAATAGAAAAGAGTCTAAAGAAAACATACAGAATGTGTTTGAGGGTTTATGCAAGCATCATTTCTCAATTTTGTGGGTTGGTTCCAGTACCCAGAAGGAACAAATATACTCATTTTTGTGCGTGTGTTTTAAGGTCCTTCTTAAAAAAGCAGACACTGTTGCTAGGTGGAAGTAGCTGGAAGACTTTCTTTTTTAATCTGAGAGCTATTTTAAACTGGGTTTTAGGCTTCTGGGGAGACAGCTCTTTTTTTTTTTTCCCCTTTAAAAAAGGCAGCAAAAATGGCTTGGGGAAGAAGATAATGTTCTAATTCCAGCCTCTGCCAATGGCTACCTGTCAAGTGCACTGTTTAGACAATTAACATATTTTTACTAACAAAGGCTTAATTACAGGTTTATTAGGACTGTTTTTCCACACTCCTCTTCAGAATAAAGCAATGGATATTCTGGAAGAAACCTGATTAGGTTTCCACAACATGCCCACACAGCTACAGCAGAGCAATGTATGAGCCAGAGGGGTTATGCAAGTTGAGGCTAAAGCAATTAAATCAAGCTAACGTACTTGGGCCACCACAGGGCACATCTAATGACACCTGGCTAAGGAGGGCTTGCCAGTGTCACCAGCCACAAAATGCCATGAAAATGCCATGGCCAATGACATCACTGTTCTGATATCCCACTTGGATAAGCCATAAAGGCATAGCAGAGGGCAAGCAGCTTGGCACCGGTCTGAGGAGGGCTTTTCTTTTCCAGCATACTGCAGAGAGGGACACAGAGCACCCAACTGCCATCATCACTGGCTGCCTTCCTGCTGGCAACACGAGAGATGGCAAGATCCACCATCCCTGCCAGGAAACCAGCACACAGGGCTGGGACACCCATGGTCTCCTGGCTCAGACACAGTGAGCCCACAACACAAGGATCGATCGGCACCCGCAAGCCATCACTCTGGAGAAGCCATTTCATTTCTGCTAATGACTACAAAGCAAAGGCTTTGCTACAGTTCTCCTTAGAGGACTCCTGGCTTCCTCTCACAGCTGATGAAGCTACTTATTTTCAGCAGCTAAAAGGAGTTGATATAAATTATCTGTCCTACTAGTAAGTGCTCCTCTCCTCCTCACATGACAGTGTTTCCTTCCACCCTATCCATCAGAAGAAAATGGGTAATGAGTTCCACTGACACCACTTAGCTGTGTACAACATGCTGGGAAGGCATCTGCTTTAGCCTTCCCCTTCCCAATTGCCTTCTGGAAAGCTGTTGTGGAGCTACTTTTGAAGCTCTCGTTTCTAGAAATGGAGAAGCCCAGTTACAAAGCTACAACTCAACCACTTGTACTGGTGGTGTCTTTTTAGGGCCAGCACTCAAGACTATCACCTACACAAGCAGTTCAGCAATCATCTGTGCTAACAGTAATTCATGGGCTCAGGAGAGTTACCTGCAAACATGAAAACAAGTCACCTGAGAGAGTCCACCCAATTCCAGACCCTGCAACTGCAATGCCATTACTGAAGGACACGAAAACACCATCAGCTTGGAGCATCACCCAGCCACACCATGAGGCTTAAATCTGTTGCTCACTGAAGCTCAGGCCAGCAAGACCTTGCTCCTGGACCTTATCAAGGCCAGCACAAATTCCCAGGAGCAGCTGAAGTTGAATTCTGGCATCTACTGGTGGCTAAGGACAGGCTCTTGCCCACAGCTGCAGAGGAGCAGAAGGGTCAATGCTCTGGCAAGAGACATTCTGTGTCTTGGTGTTACAGGGCATGCAAAACTGACTTCTTTCTGTGGTGTTACAGATGTCAGCAAGTGCCAACTCAGTCACTATTTTAAGCTCATTTAGTTATCAGCAGATTTATTTTTAACTTCCCTTCCTGAAGGGACAAATCTGGGGATTTTCCAACTTTTACCCAAACCAAACCAACAACTCACAGGAAACCCAGATCTCACATCCAGAATCTCCCTCCTTCCTCTTTGCAAATTTGAGCCATGGGAAAAAGGTCATGATCCAGATGACAGAAGAAATCCCAACACATCCTTGGGATATAGCTCCAGGACACCATCCTGCCAAGGTGCAAGATGGGAAGTTTCATCAAGCCTTAATTTACCATCAGCAGCACACAACCTGTTCCTTTGCTGGACCTCACTTCCCAAAGTTCATGCTTTGCATGAGATTTGTGTTGCCCCTGAGCACGAGCTCCAAAGAAACACTCACCGACTCTGTGCAAACATCGCTGTTTTCAGTAACGTTGGCATCTCCAACAACTTTCCCAATTTCTTTCTCAAGAGATGCCAAAGACTCCTGGGCCTGTAAAGGAGGGGAAAACAAAAACAACAAAAAACAAGGGGAGACAACAATTAACAAAGGCTGAGAAGCAAACCCCCATCTCTCCAAGAGCACTAGCGATACAGGAAATCACTGTTGCGGAGGAAATGTGGTTTGTGCCAGATTTGCTCAGGGGACCAACATATCTGCTAAGATTGACATGTCTCCTTACAATCAGCATGCTGCACATCAGCCTGCCTGCATTTGAGAGCAGTTCTACAGGGAAGCTTTAATAGTCTCATGTCAAGTTATTAGGTAAAAATTGTGCAGCAAATTTTTTGTGCAAGAGTAGCAGCACAGGCAGGTCCTCCAAAAGCCTAATCATAAACCTGCATTAATACAGAATATCCCATGAACCAGGGACATCAGCACAGCTCACTTCATATATCAACATCCAATCTAATTATCCTGAGCAAAATGTTTTAAACACCTTATTGCAGCAGGTCTCCTTGGTCTTCTCACCTCCTAGCAGTGCTTTTGTGAACATCTGTCCCCAGTCTCAGGACAAGACCTGACCCACCAGCAGCTCTCCCCTCTCCAGCCCTGCAAGAATGCAGCCCAGTTTCCTTACTATGCATCTTCCACAGGAGGAACAAGGTGTTATACAGTCTGGAGCCAGAGCTCAGAAGCTCTGCAGGCTATTTTTGTCTCCATTTATCAATCACCTCGTAAAAAGTGCATTTCTGGGGTGACAAGACAGCACTGAGATCTCTCATGCTTCAAGATTTCCCACTCCAAGAGCAGCACTGAGGAAGAGCAGAGGTAACCCACCTGCTTGTCTCATCAAGCTTACATAGAGCTAACTTTAAAGATTTGCAATCTCCTGGGTTATCGTTGATTTTTAACCACGTGTAAATAGGCAGACAGCTTGTAAACCAACTTGTAACCACTGCCATTTGAGACTGGATTTCAGAGCTTCAGGCTGTGGTGTAAGGCTGTGAGATGGGCTTTTTTATCAGGCTGGCTTTCTTTAAATAATTATTTGTCAGGCCCAAGTCACCGCTTGTTTCCATTGGCATAAAATTATTGTGAACAAAAGACTCTTTCAAAAAGACTTATTTAACAGAGCTGTTTGTTGCATTTTTATCATTTTAAGGCATGCAGGTGTCTTGCATGAGCTCTTACACCCACAGTCCCAGTCACCTGGGGAGCCAGCAAGTGGAGTAAGACACCCCATCAGGCAGGCAGTCTGCTCAAACTGCTCAAATCACCACGTTTTCCAGCACTGCAAAACTACAGATCTTGAGGTTTTCAATAAGATTTAGATCTGCAACTGTTAAGAGTCTCTGCTTACCTTGGGCAAGTCACCAGCTACCTTCTGTCTCTCATTCTGATCAACTTTGAGTTTGGATAGTGTTTCATTTAGCTGCGTTTTCAGCTGCAAAACAGTAACAAAGAAAATCAGTTTCCCTCACACACACAGAGATTTCATCTATCTGTCCCAGGGATTAACCCAGAGTACACTCACTGTAAAGGGAGTAAGATTACTAACAATTATTGCACACATTGGATTAGTCAACATGTATGATGAGGTTTACAAGGACAGTCAAGGAAGAGAGACTCCATCTGTAAAGATAAATGTAAAGAATGGAAACTACAGAAGAAAAGATAATGGTTGGCATCAGCTTCATTACAAGAGGTTTGAACTTTTTAACTATATTGCCAGTAGGAATATTGGCAATACTGACAGTACATAAGCCTCTCCAGTACTCTTATCACAAGTCAGCCCAGACTTCAACCTAATTCACAGCAAATATGCTAAAGTGTAGATTGTCATCTTCCAAATTCAGGCTAAACAGTCACTTTACTACTGAATAAACTAAAGAGCTCTACTTATCTTAATAAAGCACCACTTACTACAACTACATTGACTTAACCAGTCTGTTAATGTCACATCAAGGCATGAATCACTGACAGGGGTATATTAAGTTGTCAATTGTGTTCAGATTCAATCCAAAAAAGCAAAACTATTTCAGTCAAGAAAGATGAATACTTTGTACTGGCTGCCCTTAAACTATAGTCTTCCAAAGGGTATAAACCTTTTTTTAAAGACTATTTCTATTGCTCTTCAACACAAGCATACAGAACCAGCCACAGCACTTGAGACTTGAGTCTCAAACAGGAGTGCTAACAAGAAGCTCGAGTGCTCATTTTGTTTGATTTGTGCCTCTGAAGTGCACTGTGCTAATGTTCACTATTCCTGCTGTCAATCTTCTTGGGAGCTAGCAGGAGATTAAAGAAGTGAACAACAGGCTACTCAGAGCCCTGAATTATCGCTGATTCCAAATTTACACATTATATTTGTCTCACCCTTGGAAGGTTTGCCCCTTTGGAGCACCTGGACAGGTAGATGGTGGGATTGTACATTTTGGGGAAGCACAGTTGAGCTCCTCTGCAGTTTCAGCTTCTCTCCTTGCTCACCTTATAAATCAGTGGGAAATACATTTTGAAATCCCATCATTTCTATTCCTCAGCCTCCTGCCTGCTGCAAGAAAACGCTTGCATACACAGGACAACATTCCTGAGCCATTTGCATGAAGGCAGCTGTTTACCACCTACCAGCACAGCATCAAATTGTAGAGTCAAGCTGCCCTAGCAGGGAGCTCAGCTTTTTAAGCTTTTGTTGTTACAAGCATAATAGATTGTTACCTCTTATATTCAAGAGATTGCTGTTTACTGATTAACTCTAAGATATGCATTCAATTCCCATTTCCCTCGCTTTCAAAACGAGAGGCTTTGGTTGCTGAGGCAGGATGCTAATCAATGCTGTACCAGACTTGCCAAGCATACTATTAACTTAAGCAGACTGTTATTGTGGGGTTTGGGGTTTTTTTGCATCAACTGTTTTAACCCAGTTACATGAGTGACAGTACCCTGGTAAGATAAGCAGCTCAGCCTGCAGTGACAGGTTGTCCCATCAACTACTCTGAACCCAAAAGCAAGAAGGCACTGTTCAAATGCAAGCAGAGGAAGGATCTGACTGCTCCTGCAGCCTTAATTAAAAAAAACCCAACATCACTGAAACAAATGAGAAGTGAAAGACTTAAATTGGAAGATCATGCATCTTTGGCTCTATAGGTCTGGCCTGAGATAATCCAGCTCTTTCTTGAGAAAATCTGGTATAGGAGCATTATTGGCTGGAGAGCATTGCTGTCCAAAAATGCTGTAACAGAGTGCATGCAGCAAGCCAGCACAGCTATTCAGCCACATCAAAATGCCAGCTGCTGAATGGCTGGATACTCTGAATTCACCTAACATTGGTTTTGGCCAATTTCTGTACATGCAGAGGAGGCTGGAAAAGGCTCTGCACAGTCAGAACACAGATATTGCAGTTGCTTCCTCAAAAGCTTTGGGAAAAAACAAACAAACAAAAAAAACCAACCAGAGAATAATCCTCAAGTTAAACCAATTAAAGTACATTTTTTGTTGTTCCAAAGACATTATATTTGCTGTTGCATATGTCTACCCTGTAAAGCATTGATTCTCAAGAAGTTTCAGGAATGAAAGTCTTACAGACTTCGGAAAAAGTCTTAAGAATCAGACATGCTATTGTTAGGAGCAGAGAAAGAGACAAATTGTAAAAGTCAAGACTACATAAATGATTGCAATGGACAAAAATATCAAGCTGAAGAGGTTAGCAGAACAGACAGGATTTGAAATAAGTCTCCGCTTCATAAGTATGCTGGGAGCCTCGTTTGTGCCCAGCGGAGAACAAGCTTCTTACCAAATTTAACTCTTCATTCTGTCTTACTGCTTCAGAATATGAATCATCAAGTTTTTTCTGCAATTCAGTCAACAGATCTTTGAGCTGAAATGAAGTTTAGAGTTTTAGGATTTGTCTCCTTAGGATGCCCACTTTTCTTCTGCTCAGTTATTAGTGTGTCGCTCTACCCTAAGGTCACAGGCATACAAACTCCTCAGCCACGGGGGCTAAGCATTAGATTGGTTTGCCAGCCAACTGGTAACCAAAACAAAAGACAAAGAACAGTTTGGTCAATGATGTTTACCTCTCTGACTTCTGAAACATAAGTAGAGCGTTCTATTTCTGCCTTTTCTAGTTCACTTTCCAAATGTTCTCTCTCTTTTTTAAGCTAGAAACAGAAAAACAGAGTTAAAACAGGTGTTTTCAATACTTCCTTGCAGTATCATTTTCTTTATTATTAGCTATAAATTTCTACCAAATACTCTATGACATTTAGAGAGCATTTCAAATCCAGTGGATCACACAGCACAAACTTAAACTGTTATACTTCCAAAAGATAACAAGGAAAAGAATCAAGCCCAAGATCATCAACAAGCAGTGAACTACTGAGTCTCACAAGGAAAGAACCTCAGGGAGTACAGAAGTAAAACACAGGACAATACCCAGTACCCAGCTTCTCTGTTTCTTAAAAGCATCAGCCAAAAGATTCAGTTTAAACTGCAGCACAGGCTGCACTACTCAAAGTGAGAAACCCTAGGAACTTCAGGTTTAAAACATGGTTTAGGTTTATACTGTTAAGTAACATAAAGCTTTAGAGAAGAAAAAAACCACCTGTACGTACAGTTTCAACTTCTTTGATTTCTTCCTTTAACCTCTCTACCTCGTGCTCCAAAGAAATGACTGAAGAACGCATCTGCAGTTTCAAGATAAATACATTGTTTAGCTGGGCTGGTCCAAGACAAACTCTCCATATACACACAGACTTGCTTCTACAATTTAAGTGTTAAGGATGAAATCACAGTGACTGAATAAAATAAGATGCCCACTCAAATAATTCAATATACTGAGTCTCCATTAGAAGACCTTTCCTACCTCCTCCCAGTGTAAGATCTCTGATAGAGCCTAGATGCTTGAAAGATTTGAAATACAAGGACTCAGTTGTCTGTTAGTCATGGCAAAGGAACTGTCTTTCCTAGACAGGGGAGATAAGTCTCCACCCATGCATGTAGCAAAACCCAGCACATTTAGCCTAAGTAAATGCAGCAGATGGTAGCACATCTATAGTTCAAGAGCTGACAGCCTTTTATAAGCCCCTCAAACAAGATGTTTATAAATCACCTATTTGTTCCAAGCTCATACTCTGGCACTCAAATTTATTAAGCAGAGCTACTTTAGAAATAATTTATTTCAAAAAAACCCAGTTTGACCTGCTTTAGAATAGGAAAGACACATAAAAGGCTTTTCTTACCACTTTTGCTAGCAACAGAGCCCTCCCAAAGAGGAAAGCTTTGCAGGCAATTTCAAGTGTAATTAGTTGACCATAATGGATTATGCAGTATTTTAACAGCTCCCAAAACATTGTTATATGCTATTTAAATTTTATCTCAAAGAGTCTGGTTTTGTTCAAAAATGGACTTTGAAAAAAAAAAAATATATAACAGAAATACAATCTGAGTTTCCAGGATCAGAAAAAAATACATATTCCTGGGCACATTAACAGGACACATGTATATTCCTGAATGCTTGGCTTCCTATGCTATCAGCATTCATATTCCTACGTGTTATTTGCCTGCCTTCTGCATCACCTGCAAAGGACTGCAACACAAACCCGCCACAATGGTCAAAGACCTTATACCTATGCTGTTCATTTGTTCTTGCCACTCTAAAGGTGGCAACAGGAATAGCCACACAAATCTAAAGACACCAACAATTCCTTCATTTTTTTATTTTTTTAAATGGAAAAATGTTCCTCAATAAAATAAAACTTACTCTTAGTTTCACGCTAAGTATCAGAGTATCAAAAATCCTGTTGTTAGGAGGGATCATTCCTATTTCCTGGTTGCAGACTTCACCTCTTTCATCCACTGCTCACACACACATCAAACCAGGCAGCCAGGACTGTTCTACACCTGCCTGCACGGCGCTCAAACACCCTCTGCAACTTCAAGCAGAAACCGCCTGGCTGACGCAAAAAGCGGATCTTCAGAAATACCTGTTTGAGTTCCTTCTGTGATTCTTCAACTTTTATCTTCCATTTGCTTTCTTCCTCTTCCACACTTCTCTGTAGCCTTTGTAAAATCCCCTCCTAAGAAGAGAGCACAGTTTGAAAGCTTACAGGAGAAGAAAGGCAGCTTGCAACATCACAAGGCACAGGCAACCAGGCACCCTGCTCACCGTCTCTGCCAGAACCGATTTGTATTTCTCGCACTCCAGTTGCAGCAGTACGTGCATTTCCTCAGCCTCCTTCAACTTCTGCTCCATAGCCTGGCAAAGGAGAAAACAGACCAGAAGAGTCACATCTCAGCTGATGGATTTGAGTTCTGTTATTTAGCTTATTTCAACAAGCAAGCTGGTATCATTCACATCAGCAGGTCTTTCATTCCAACCCATGCAAAGACATCAACAGCAAGCGCAATGGTCACCTGCAGCTATAATATTCACTTGTATTCTTTACATGAGTTACTGCAGAAACTCAAGAGTTACCTGAAAATAAACTAATTACTTGCAAAAGGGACCTGAGATTTTGAATGTCATTAACAATTCCACAAGGTCATTTTCCAAGATGCAAATACATTCTTAATTTACAAGATGCAAATATCTATAAAAATTTTCTTGTCATCTGCTCACTGATTTGAATTTCACGATCCAAAGCACAACTTACAGGATTTATACCAGTAAATATCCTATGCCATGCTCAAGAAGCTGTCCACCATTTGTACCCACCTTGACATCTTCAGATCCTGAAGCCTCTCTCAAGTATTCTTTAGCCATCTTTTCAAACTCACATAACCATTCACTATGGCTCTGTTGGGAAACACATTCAAGTGAAAGCTGGGAATAACCTCAATAAATCTATCTTCACAACATTTCTCTCCCAACTGCAGGCTCACAGAGCAGCATTTCAGTCCTGTAATTCCCCAGAGCTAACACACAGCCTGACAGCAGTGGTTCAGCTACTACCACACGCAGCCCAGCTGAGCCAACAGTCGGTGGGCAGCCATCCAGGAGCACGAGGTTACGAGCAAGACACATCTCACAGGGGCTTGGAAGTGTCTAAATATCACTATGACAGAGGCCTCCCTGCAAGTGCCAGGGTTCTACAGTAGTATTTGAAGACTTAAGGGAATCTTTTCCAAAATCCCTGAGCAGTTAAAGCAGACACTTGCCATGTAATTTTAGGGACTTTGCTAGGAAGACAGAAACCTTACAGAAACAGTCTTTTTAAAGACTACTTCTAGGTCATCAGGAGGCTTTGGCACATTTGAGAATACTTTTCAATATGAATATTCAAAACCTCTAGATGTTACAAATCAAATGCAGACCCTGTTTTTCCAGCCTCACTTCTTATCATTCACACAACCTAAACCACATGAGCCCAGCATACTTCCCTTGCAAATGAGTGAAAGCAACCGAGAATATGAAATTGGAAATTGGTGGTTTTCAAAAGGAACTTTGGGAACAAAACAAATCCTCCTGCCTTTTTACGAGGGCACCTAGTGACAGAACAAGAGGTGATGGAAAAAGGGGAGATGGAGATGAGATGTGAGGAAGAAATTCTTTGCTGTGAGGGTGGTGAGACCCTGGCCCAGGTTGCCCAGAGAAGCTGTGTCTGCTCCTCCCTGGAAGTGTTGAAGGCCAGGTTGGATGAGGCTTTGAGCAACCTGGTCTAGTGGAAGGTGTCCCTGCTGCTGGCAGGGGGTTGGAACTGGATGATCTTTAAGATCCCTCCCAACCCAAACCTGTCTGGGATTCTATGAGTTGTATTAACTAGCACTGAGACAGCACAGCCCCCCTGGACAGGGTAGCCAGCCGTTTTCTGCGCAGCAGCCAGGGAAGATGGATCCTCAGTGTGCCAGACAGCGAGCAAACACACAGCAGATCTTATCCACCCCTGAAAATTTACTATCTTGGTTAGACACAAGATACCATGGGCAGATGAAACAGATGTTGCAGTGATAAAAAAAAAAAGATAACTTTTTTTGTTGTTGTTTTAACACTTTTCTTGAAGTAACTGTCTGCAGCTTTGCCTCTTTACTGCTAGTAAGTACAAGTATCACCAGCAGAAGACACTCATGTCCCACTACAAAATCCTTGAGGTGAAAGGGACCACAGGGAAATGCTCCAGACTGCCAAGCACAACAGATCCAAAGCTCCCCAGCCCTCAGCTGTAGAGTGGGAAGAGCCATTTCTCTTACCACATTAGAAGGAAGAGAGACTTTAGGGAAGAGCTTCTGGAGTAGTTGACGTGTCTCCATCTCGGCAGCTTCCAAATGCTGCTGCTTCTCCTAAACAAAGAGAAGAGCTCAAGTGAAACTGAGCAACACACTCCACAGACCTGACAATAGCCTTCTCTATGCCTACAGTAACTTACTTAACCCAGACTTTTTTTTTAAGTGAGAAAGGTGCTATAGTCTCTAAAATTGCCAGTAAATTGCTTCCAAAATTGACACTGAATTGCTTCAGAATTTGGCCTTCACATTTGTTCATGCTTAAGCTTTTATTTTCTTAAGCTTTCCTCCAATCTAACCTGTTTGTACAGAAATTACACCATCATTCACTTGTTCACAACACAAACTACACTGTGCTGAGTAACTGCATCCACAGATCACACCACCCCTGCCACTCAAGTTGAGTGATCTCAAGATCAAAAAGTTTGGTCAACCAATAATTTTTTTTTTTTAAATCTGTACTTATTTTGAACAATTTTATTTAGGTGGGACAAAAATCACCATAAATTACTGTCACCACACCAAAAACAGAGAATTAAAGTCAAAAGGAAACTTTGTGTTAATGCACATTTGAACCAGGCCAAGAAAGCAAGACTGTATCTTCTAAATATTTAAGTACTCAAGAGAGAGATCCTTACATCTTCCTTCCCCAAGCTTGGGTGCAATGGGAAATAATTATTAGAGCTGTGTGACAATCTCCAGATTTTCTTTGTCATTGCTCTGCAAATATAAATACACAGAGCCAAGGGCACCACAGATCTATCATTCTGTTTATTTAACACTAAAATCAGACCAGCCACAAGACATTTGCTTGCTGTGCTTGTGGCAGATGGGTTAAATTTAGCCATACAGTGCTCAGGCTCCCATATAAGTTTAAATGCAGAAAGCCTGAAACTCTGCACAGAAAGCAGCTTTCAGCAAAAATTTCTCAATAGTATTTGGGTTGTTTTTTTTTTCTTGGACATCAGTGTTACTGTGCCTTGCTGCTGTGAGTTCCTCTGCTGCCAGAGAGCAGTGGCATTAGTCAGTTGAGATTCAGAGACAGAAAGGGACAGGAGACATTAGGTTGTGACGTTGTGCTAAGTGTGTTAATTTTCAGCGATTTAGGAACCACCAAGAAGTGGCAAATGGCTGTTTGGTGAAGTCTTCTGACTGCAAGAGAAAGCAGGCAAGCGTTACCACACAGCAAAAGCAGGTACACAACTTCTCTGAACACAGGGCCAAGCATGGAGACATCTCCCCCAAACCAGAGCTCCTCTGCTATTAGCTACCTGTGTTTTTAATGTTATTTTGATGCTTTTTTTTATTTTTTTTTTTTTTTAATTCTGCACAGGAGCAATTAACACCAAATCAGGCTCATAGCAAATGCAAGCTCTTTCAGAGCAATTTACACACAGCATCATTCTGAACATTGGCTCTGACAGTACCTATCGAGCTTCATATGTTTTCCAGGAGGAACTTCACAGCTGTGGTGACACCATTTTCCTGAGAAGTTTCCAGGTTTTAAAATAATAATTTAGTCCTAGTTCTTCACAGGGCCAATAAATTTATCCAAGCATAGCAAGAGCCCAGTAGAAGAAAGCAAGTTGCTCACCAGCACAGTTTTTATTCTAGAGCTCCCCACAAACAAACAAAAAACCCAACTATTCACAACAGCTCTAACAATTATGCAAACAAATAAAAAAATCAGCATGCCCACAAATTAAGGATTAAAGAAAATATAAAAGAAACCTAAGAACAACAGGAAGAAGCAGAGGTGAGAGAATATGAATGATCACTCAGAACAGACTATATTTAAATTGCAGTAAAAGTTAAATGCCTCCATTTCATCTCAAAAACCAGCTGCAGATCTGCTTCTAGCTTAACGCATCGTTTCTAGCAGTTAACATTACAACCTTGGCAGTCTTGTTCACTTTGTCCTGCAGCAATTTTTCAGTTGATGCCAATGCTTCCATTGCTTTCCAGTTTTTCTTCCGAAGGTCCTAATCATTTTTAGAAAGAATTATTTCAGTTCAGCCAATATTCAAACTGTTTCTGCTTTTACTTCAGAGATTTATTTTGCATGACATTCCACCATTTGCATTTAAATGCTGGTTACTGCAAGATGATTTTGCTGGGTCAAAATGACAAACACTAGCAAAAACAAGTGTGATGTTCAAAGAGTTTGAATGAAAAGGGGGTGGGGGGGATAAAAAAAAAAATGCCAATTTGTGCCCAACTTTCCCCCATGTCCAAAAGTGATCCAAGTGTTACTGCAGAGCGGATCGGCTACAGCGACCCCACACTTTGACTGCACTTGTAAGAAGAAAGAGGGAAGTTTTCAAAAGTAGTGAGGAACACAGACACCAAACCACAGATTACACAACAGAGTGTTAGGCATGTTGCATTGCAGAACCCAGCATGGAACCCACTATACATGGAGCTGTACACATTTATGCCCCTGATCTTGCAACTAGATCTAGCTGCGTAGATCCTTGGGCTTCAGCCCAAACCTACTACACCAGGGCTGATTTTTAGAAACACAAAGCTCAGGGCCTTGGTTCACAGCATTTACTCACACAGCTCTCTCCACTGTGCCCAAAGAAAACTGGTTTGCTGCTCACCAGCCCTCCTGGGAGGTTTTGGGATTTCACCAGTGGCGAGCACGCCCCAGATCCACATGGAAACACCACCGTGCTGCGCTGCGCTCCTGCGTCTTTCTTGGCGAGGTCATCAAACGTGTACTCCACAAGATGTCAACATGCAAGCTCAGTTAGGAGGCTGAGAGCTCTTCCAAAAAGAGCTTCACAGCTCTTATCTACAAAGGATGGTGGGCCTCATGGGGAGGAGATTATGGTGCTTAGGACTTATTTATTTTACTTTTTTTCCAACCCTCAGAACAATCTGCTTTAGCAGAAGGTTACTTTTGAAAGGTTGTATTCTACTGATTTTAATTCACCATGCAAAGTGGCATCCAAATCCTAGCAGGTACCTACACTAGTTTTACTTTACCACTTCCATTTGCCTGGTATCCTAAGGGGTGTTTTACAGGACACAAATCTAAGATAGGATAAAATTGCAAGGTGGAAAGCTGGGACCTACCAGCACGGTCTGCCTTTAGCAGTAAACAGACTTCTGCCTGCACAATGAAGGGTACTTAGACCTTGCAATTCCCCAGGAAACAGGTACACATATGTTCTACCTTTCCAGCTCATCTATCTTCTGAGAATAACCAGCCACCTTCCCAGTACTCTATTTCAGCTCTTAAGCAAAACTACTTGCTCAAAAGCTCACTCTCAATATTTTCCTTGTGCATCTTCCCTTATATTGTCCCACGTTTAAGCAATAAAGCTTAGTGCTCAATATTCATTTAATTTTATAGGCTATCAAGGAGAAACAGGTGAACTAAAAACTCTGTATTTTAACAACATTCTTCCATATAGCTTAAAAGACAACATTCTCTTGCTCTGCACAGGTAATGTTATTACAAGGAGGTAACTTCACAGCTCTGTGATGGAAAATACAATCTTTACTTCCACCTACAAACAACTCCTACTGCACCATCAGCAGCTGCTGTAAAAGAAGGCTCACTGTCCTTCACCTCCTTCAGAAGATCAGGATTAGCCACTCTTAGAAATGGGAAGAGACAGATCTGAGACCCTTGAAGGTAATGCCTCCTCCCATGCCCATGCACAAGGAACATAACTGGGTCAGAGCACAGTTCCCCTCATCTTCCTACCCTCTCACCCCACACCCCTCCTTCATCCCTTGGCAAAGGACATGTTTCTGAACAGGACTAAAAAGGCTTGAATCCAAGTCTGAGAACTTGCTACAGGATGTGACCCCCCCAGCAAGTCTCCTCTCTCATCAAATCAGCAACTTGTCAAAGAGCTGACGGAACTTGGAGCAGTGATGCAAGGTTTTCTTAGTCACTCCCAAGAAAAGAGGAGTGTCCAGGGGACATAATACAGCAGACAATTGTCAAACATTTTCTTAGCAGAATGCCCTAGGCATTGAGGAGTGCTGTGCACACAGTGGATGTTCTTTGGAGGTTTTTTTGAAGTTTTTTTTTGAGGGGGTGGGGAAAGAATTTCCTTACATCGTTCTTTTTCCTCTGTTGCTCAAGAGCATTTCTCCGAGAGGCGAGCTCGTTTTGGAGACTGGCGATTTCCTTCTCTTTCTCTGCAACCCTGAATTCACAAAAAGAATCATAAACAAGTCAGAAGACATTTAAAGAGATTTCAAGGGAAGCACTGACACCCTTTCACAGACACTGATTTTCTTTCTCTTCCAGCAACATGCTCTCTTTGAAAAGCTGCTCTCAATGACTTGGCAGTACCGCTTGCTTCCTACTGCTCTGCGAACTGCAGGCTGCCAGAGCAAAGCCCATTGTAAAGCTGTTGTTTGCCTACAACAGTCATCTGCACACATTTATCAAGGCCACGGAAAGGCAACACATTAGATGAGGATAAGTCAGCCAGCCCACGCTAGTACAACGCCACAAAACAGGCACTGCCTGCTGGATAAGAGCATTCTTTTTTCAAGCACCTAGTTGACAATTTATAAGTCATTTAACTTAAAAGAAAAATAATTTAGCCAGCCAAAAATGCATGACAACGGCAATTTGTGTAGCACAGTATAAGCCAGCGTGGCATTAGCTTCCACATAGCTCTTTAGTGCACTTCAGCTCTGTGTTAAAACACACTTTTACCCTTGAGATTTTCCCTGGGAAGAAATTTCCACCAGATGATTTTATAATATGAATAACCCTCTACTAAGCTGAAGTTCCAAGAAAAAAAGCCTGTCACTTTTGCTTTAAACACCAACATGTAACTCTTCAGACATACAGCTGAGCTGGCATGCATTTAAAATTAAATCAATCATGGTTTGCTTATACTGTGGGCACAACATATTGCAAGCACTGTCTGCAAAAGACTGCAGCTGAGGATTATTAGCGTGAGCAGAATCTCTATGTTCATGTTTTATTAGATAGTAAGATTTTTTTAATTACTTTTTTTACTGGCCTCTTTCATACACTGATACTGTATATTTGGCATTTATTTAATATTTTAACTTTCACGAGAAATAAGTGTTTTATAGATTGCATTCAACTTCTGGCAGTACTTACACTTGCAGAAGCTCCTCACTTTGGACAGCCAGAGATGCCTACAAACAGATCAGAAACTCATTAGGAGCAGATCAGCAGCAAAGAGTGATGCAGAGGGTGTGATCTGCCTTGTTAACCAGGCATTGCTGCAACACTAAGCAGCTGCACTCTCGGCTTTCGAGGGAGTCCTGTCCAGTCTCCTTTGGCCAGAACAACTCTAGCTGTGCTAGAACGTGTAAAAACAGGGTTGAAAAGTGTAAGAAAGAGCACAATGCTGCAAACTCTCACAATAAAGGGAAGTAGGAATAGATAGGAAACAGCCAGAAAAGCTGGCTTAGTGCAATTCAGCCCTGCAGCTGTCCCTGGATTTGCATGGTCAGTGTAACTACTGGTTTTCCATACCATCCTCACAAGGTACCACCACCCCCTTTGGCTTCACTCAGAAACACTGCAATTGGAAGCTGTACCTGTTTGCAATTCTCCTGCTTTAATTCTTCAACTTGAACTTTAAAAGATTCATTTTCCTTTTGCACATCCTGTTGACAAAAAAAAGAGGCAATGTACACACACATATATACACACACTCACAATGCATGCACACCTTACAACACAAGACACTTCTATCAAAACTTTACCTGCAGCTGTTTTACTTGGCTTGCAATTTCTCTCTCTTTTTCTTCCACTACAGCTTTCAGTGTCTTCATTTTTTCTTCTTCCTCTTTCAACCTACAGAGATGGTTTACAAAGTAAGAAAAATGGGTTAAAGTAAGAATTTATGCTAAATGAGGACAGACAGTCTAGCTGGGATAGTTTTCAGAAGATAAAAGAATTTTGTGTGTTATACATAATAATCAGCCAAAAGGAGAGCACACACACATGCAAAAGGAACCATTGCACTATGGCTCTAAACCAAGAAAACTAACAAAAATACATGCCAGCTGCAAGAACTTGTATTGCAAATCCTCACCTGCTAAGAACTGGCCTGAAGCAAGCTACTCATTTCACATGTCAATCAGCAATCATGTTTAGTCATAGCTGATCTCAACAGCATTCAGAGCCAAAGAGGGAGAGAAGCCATTGATCACCTGAGCAAATGCTGCAGACCAGCTGGCTCTGAAGGTGCCAGGGACAGTCTCCTAAAGGTGAGGCTGCCTTAGGTACCACCTCCTGGCTATACAGGAGCCCTGCTGGGAGGGCAGCACGTTACAAGAGCTGCATCGGAGACTGAGCCCTTTTTGGCACAGTTTTATACAACCTTTCACTTAGAGCAGCCAAAGCAGAGTCAAAACAGAGGAAAGTCTGGCAGCATTTCTCCATAAAACAGGAGCTGGAGAATTGGCTATTGCATCTCAGACTGAAAATGGCAAACTGTATCTGTTCATTGCTTTTACCGACTCAGGCACAGGCACTTAAATCGACATCCTTTTAAACATGCTAAACAGAAGGAGAAATTATCACCAGACACAGGAAGTAGCAGCAATTTCACTGGTTAGTAGAGCCCTGAGTGATCATTCACTCTCACAAAGCATATGAGCACTACCACTGAGGCAGGCCAGGCAGGGACGCCAGACGCTCGCTATAATACACAGCGGCAGACGCGCTGGCTGGTGTACGTCCATCAGCACTAACAGCTTATTTTAGCAAAGCCCATAACATTCTTGAAACCAATTCATACATTCCAATTTAAGATAAACACTAGCACTGAAGGCATATTATCAGCAGGAGCTTGAGAAACTGCTACTAGACATACTCACAGGCTCTCCAGGTCTTGGACTTGGGATGTAGCAGGTACCTGAAAAACAAAAGAATTTCCCAACCTCTATTGATATCACAGTAAGGCTTTCAAATTAACAGCAGCTCTTTGCATGAGCAGAGGAACCACACAGCTTGCAAGATACTTGCCAAAGAAATACCACAAATTCTGCATCACATATTGCTCCACAAATATCTAAACACATAATGGATTTCAGAAGCACAGCTTACATCAAGCATCCCAAGCTTCACACCAGACAATTTGTCTCCATTCCACCTTTCCCCTGGGATAAATGTCTATCTAGATATCCATCCAGAATGTGGAGTGCAACTGAGTTTCTCCCCTTTGTCATGGACAGAAATCCAAACTGAGCTAGAGCCATCTCATTGGAAAAAGTCTTCCATTAAATTAACACCAGGATTCAATGATGCCCAGTCACCTGTTAAGTCCAGTGCAGGAAATCAAAAACCAAAATATTCTGACCAGTTGCATCTTCCACAACAGGTAAAGGTAGGAAGGAATCACAAAGTCTGACCATTTCAAGAGGAGCTGCTATGTTCAGTTACAGTAAGAGTTCCCCCATGACCACAGCCCTATAGAGATGCTATGTCAGTCTGGCAAGGAAGTACCCACAATACTGCTATGATTCTGCCTATGAGCTGCAAAGGTTTCACACCACCACAGCTATTGGTTATTGTCCTGGTTTTTGCTAGAATAGGGATAATTCTCTTAGCAGCTAGAAAGCCTGTGTTCTGGTTTCAGTGGGGATTGTTATGAGAACAATGTTGATAACTACAAGGACACGGTGCTTGGGCAGTTCGCAAGAAGAGAGGACTGGAAGGGAGGGGGTGGAGAAGAAAAGTGCAGTAGTTGGTAAAACCCAGAATTGACAATGGGATGTGCCAGTGAGATATTCCAGATCATATCCCATCATGTTCAGTACATTAACTGGGATTGACTGGAAAGGGGGGGATTGTCTTGGGAATCCCTCGGGCTGTCGCTTTTCTGGGATTGTGATTTCAGTTTCAAGGTTCCTTTTCGCTCCTCTGGGATCGTTATCAGGGGGTGATGAGTAATTGTACTCTGCATCAGTTATATACATACAGTTATCATTATTATTCTTATTATTTTAATTTTACTCTAATTATTAAATTGTTCTTATCTTAACCTACAAGTCTCCTGACCTTTACCCCTCCAATTCTCTCCTTGATTCCCTGGGTGGGGGGCTGTAGGTGGCTGTGTCTTGTTTGGCTGCCAGCTCAGTTAAACTATCACAGTTATGCAGAGTATCATCCAGGTTAAAGCAAGTTCTGAGAGCTTTTCTATCTGTGTAAAACCTGTTTTGGATGAACAGAGTTAAACTAATGGGCCCTCTGCACTGCAGATTAGTAGTTTAGTCAAGTAGGATTTAAAATAGCTCTACAGGTTGAAGTCATTGCAAACCCTCTGTGAGAGGTAGAGGACAAAACCAACATCTTCCAGTTCAACTAAGCACTCTCAAACCACATCCACTCTGCAGGCCATACCTGTTGGAGCTCTTGCAGGTTCTGTTCTAACTCCTGAACTTTACTGGTTAATTGTGCAATTGTATCTTTCTGACCCTTTGGGGGGGAAAAAAAAAAATGCAAGCAAGTTTAGAAGTGTAAATTTAACTTTTCCACAGCCAGAAATACTGCAATAGAACTTATTTCCCTTTAGAATACAAAGGAAGCTTGGAAGCTTACCTGTAGCCATTCTCCTTTTGTAACAATCTCTTTCTCCTTCTCTTCCAATAAGGCCTCCATGGTTTTCACCTGCTTTTCCTTCCCCTTCAACCTGTATCATTAAGCACACAGACACACAGCATAAACCCTTGCTCTTTTATGCATCTGAAAAAGAGACACCCAGACCTTCACAGCACATAATAAACAAAAGCAATCTATGTGATCACAGGCACAAACACAATTCATCCACTAAAAATCAATGTGTGAACGCTTCCACTTCAGTCTGGGTTAGCAGGAGATGCCCCTGATCAATGGTACTGCTCATTAAGTGAAAGCAGACTAATCCTGCTCCAACATATATTGCAGGGATTCCACACATGTGCACTCTCCTCCTGTAAAAATACCTCCTCCCCAGTTGGGGACACAAGGAACTGGTGACCACAATGACTCAATTCTCACTTCTCCACCCAGCTACAGCACAGTACTTACCAAAGTAAGTTTGCCATAGTGCCTTACCTAAGTCCTTCCATCCTGACTTGAATTTAACCCCTTGTAGGTTAATTTGGGCTCATGAAGCCATGCAGCTGACCTGCTTGCTGTCTCAGAATCACAGAATTGCCTCCATTGGAAAAGACCTTTGAGATCATTGACTCCAACCATTAATTAACCTCACAGTGACAAGTCCCCAACTAACCCATGTCCCTCAGCACTGTGTCTACACAACTCTTCAATCCCTCTAGGGATGGGGACTCCACCACTGCCCTGGGCAACCCCTTCCAATGCCTCAGAATCCTTTCAGCAAATAAATTCTTCCTCACATCCAATTTCAACTGGCTTTGAGGCAATTTCCTCTTGTCCTATCAAGATATCTCAGATAGGACCAGGTATTTATAAGGACACATCTACTAGGACCAGTGTCAACAGCCTGGATCACTTCACATGAAGCACAGACACCAGGCAAGAACATTTTAACTTAAAATAGACTGGAGGGGAGAAGCAAGGGGTGCACAGGGCAGATCAGACATGTTAACAACTGTACTTACAGAGTCTGAAGTTCTTTGACTTGTGAAGTAATCGATACCTAAAGAAAATAATCAGTACTTCAGTTCAATGAACATGGAAGAGATATAAATGCTATAAACTACTCTAGGGAGAAATACAGGGAAAAAAGCCATTAGACATTACTAAAATAGGCACTATTTTTTACAGTTATGTAAGCATAAACATGCTTTTTTGTGGGAAAATAAATTATGAGAAGTCAAGTGTCTCCACTATTTACTTTCTCCATATTTAAAATGTTACTTCCAGAGCAGAAAAGAAAACAGTGCAAATGGGAACACAAGCAGGCCCACTGGAGCATACTTCCACCACGAGAGACAAAGGAAGCAGCAGACACTGATGATGACAACCATCTCACTAGCAAGTGCAGCTTAAATTGGAGAGATCACCCCCAGTCATTTAGACCTTTGCATTAGCAACTGCTTTTTAGATGCTCTCTGCAATGTCAGCACTCCCTTAAATGTCCATTCTAAGACTGAACATGGACTGAAGAAACAAGATTTAGTGGGAATATTTCCTTCAAATTCCATATAACAGCCTGACTGGCTATCTGTGTAGATACCAGCTGTTCAAACAGCTAGCTTAGTTTAGCTCTCTACCACAACACAGCAAGAGCTTCAGATGTTCCCAAAAACCTCTATTCTACTTGCAGGAGACCAAAAGGTGCATAATCCACCACCTCTGGAGCAAGCATCCCTCATACACAGCTTTCCAGAGACAGGAACTCTGAATTGCATTTTGTTCTGGGCTATGTGTCAGCTCCAGCGAAGGAAAAAACACACAAATAATTCCTCCAGTTCCTGGGAATTTGCTTTGGAGGAAAAGCCCAAGATGGAAACAGATTCTATGAAACTTTGCCTAAGAAGGACAAAACTTTAACACTAAGGAAAGAAGAAGAGTGAATGTAGCTAGAAAGACTGAAAAAAAGTGCAGACCAAAAAAAAAAAAAAGACAACCCACACACAAACAAGCAAGCAAACTTCCTGACAGCACAAGGGATTAAGCTGCCTGCAGAATGAGCTCCCTAAGGAAATGTGGGTTCCTGTTGTTTTGGATGCTAGACAGCAAGCATGCAAAAAAAAAAAAAAAGCCAGTATTTCTCCATTTTTGCATTCCTGATAGTTAGAATAAAACCTACTCTGCCAACAGAGGCTTTCTTTGGACACTGGAAAGAAAATTGTCTTAGGTTTACCCAGAAACCAGATACTATTTGGGTCAGTAGTATTGTTCTAGCAACACAGGAAGGCCAACAAAAGGAGAAGCACCTTCAGCACTTGAGATTTCCATGGTGCTAGCCTCAAAGGATGGCCCAGGGTGTCGTGTTTACTACAGGGACAGTATGCAATATGCCCAGCCAGAGCTAATGCTACAATGCTGTATTACAGCAATCCCTGCCAAATTTCATACTAAAAATCCAAAAAGCTTAGGCATTCAGAGGAAAGTGGTTTCTGAATGGCAGCAGTAGTTATACTACATATTTATGGCTTTATATCCAAGAATAGTGTAGCACTACCTACCCAATGACATTCACCAGTGAAAAAGAAAACACACTAGAACAGAAATGAGTGAGCAGCGCATCCAAGGCAAGGCTGTTTCACACCTCTGGCACTAAGGTATTTTACCTGTTTTTCCATCTCAAGCTGGGAATTTCCTACTTCTTCTTTCAGAGCCTTTATTTCCTCTGTCAAAGCCTTTTCAATGACAAAACAGACAGGATTGGACAATGGAAACACAAAAACGCCACAAAAATGGATGCTACAAATTCATCGCTATAGAACGCCATGCAGTAACAAATAAATGGTAGTCAGTGGCAGAGACACAGAGAGGAAGGGAGGTACTGCAGAGATGGATACCTGAACTGTCTTCTCCTTGCTTGTTACTTTAAGGATTTCAGCTTGTAGGAGTTCTTCCACTGATTTTATTTTTCCATCCTTTTCATGGATCCTTAAAAGGAGCAGAGGAACAACATTAGCTGACTGAACAAATGTGCTACTTCTGCAAGTACACAAGTTTGGTTCTCATCACATCACCAGCCTCTTGGATCCACACCTCCCACTATTGCAGGTGCCATCTCTCACTGTAATCCCAAACCCAGATAGAACAAGTAGGAGAAACAAGTCATGGAATCATAGAATTGCTAAGTTGGAAAAGACCTCCAAGATCACCAAGCCCAACCATACCTGTCCACTACTAAGCTGTATCTTCAAACACCTTGTCTACCCATCTTTAAACACCTCCAGGAATGGCAACTCAACCACTTCCCTAGGTAACCCATTCCAATGCCCAAAAAGCCTTTCAGTGAATAAATTTCTCCTGATATCCAATCTGAACCTCCTCTGGCACAACTTGGGGCCATTTCTTCTGGGAAATAGGAATAGTTTGACTGAGAATGGTGCAGAACAAGCTGCCCTATTCCCAGTCAGAACAAGCTGACTTTGTATAACCAGTAGTTCACATGCTAAATAAATCCTATTACTGTCTAAAAATGCAAATTAAGGTATCAATAGTCCCTGGAATGACACACTCTTAACTTCAGCCTTCACTGGGCATTCCAGCAAAGTATTTATCAACATCAAATATACACACAGAGCAAACAAGGTCACTCCTTTCAGAGTGCCTACTGGAGAAAAACAATTATCTGACAATTCAGTGCAATTCCTCATCTAGCCAGAGTTGGGCTGATGAAGTTAATTGCTCAGCAGAGAAGCAACCACATTTTCAAAAGGTATTGATCTGACTTGGTGTGTTTCCAAAGTGATAATGCTGCCTGACACACACATGCTTCATCCAGTTAAAAGCAAGACCATTTCAGGGAAGCAAAACACTTGTAGTCATGGAATAAAACCAGACAGAAGTAACAATCAGAAGTGAATCTGTGCAGTAACTTACACTTTCTGGAGTTCTTCCACCAGTGATTGGAAGGAAACCTGTTCAAAACAGAGCTTCAATTTAGAAAACCAGAAGAGAGAAAAAACAAATCTGCAGGTGTTGAGGGGAAAGGAGTAGAGAGCTTGAGCTCTTTGGCACTGGGTAAATTATGTGGCAGCCTAAAGATTTCATCCATCTGGCTGCTCCTGAGACAATTAGTTGTTGGTCTCCAGTTCCAGGCAAACCAATAATACCAGGTCTGCTGCAAGTTCCAGGAAAACAAAAGCAAATCCCACACCATCTCTACCAGGAGAGACTGAGGTTCAAGACCAGCATCTGATCAGCTAATCTTTTCATACTGGCACTACTGTACACCTCTCCACAGTTAACTGTGCTTCTCCTCTCCCATAAGTGATCTTCTAGACTCTAAGTGCTCTCCTGAGCTGTCCAAGCAGAGATGGATGTCAAGGAAAGGCACTTCCTGATCAGCACTGAGTGCACATCAAAAACAATAATACTGTGACAGCCTCACTGAACAGAGACATAAAGAGAAAGGGGCTAAGTCACACTTGCACAAGTGTGGATACACATTAGGAAGCTCAAATATACACAGCAAAGCTGATGCAGAGTGAGGTGCCTACCAGCCACGCCTGCTGCACTAGGCACCTGGAAAACAATCAACCCACAGCCACTTCAGTACATGGCAAACTCAAACCAACCCAGAACCACTGCTCACTGGAATCTTTCTATCTGCCACGTTTGACACTTATGCAAAGGAAGTATTTGACAGAAGTATCAGCTTCCAGACCAACACTGGAAGAAAACAGGATGCTTTGCCAAGAGGCTTCAAAGATATCTTCACCTTTTTCCCTTGACTTTTGCAACCACAGCGAGATTCTTTCAGATTTAGTTCAGGTGTAATAAAAGTTTTAGATTAAAAGTCCTACCTGCTCCGATTGCTGAATTTGCAGACTTTGAAGTTCTTTTCTCAAGGATGAATTTTCTGTTCTCAGTGCCTTTGAAAGCAGACACACAGATAATGAAAGACTCATTTGTTGGAGAAAAAGTGTTAAGCTTGACAGAAAAGTCATTTCTTTTAGAACAAGTGAAAAAACTTTGAAAGCCTGAAAGAGACCCCCTCTGCAGCACTTGGAGTCAAAGTATTCAATGGACTAAGTACTTATTATGGACAACTCAGAATGGACTTCAATCTATAGGAAGCTAGAGTCCAGGGACACACCAAGGTGATGTGCTCACATCTTTGGCTGTTTAGTAAGGGGACAGTTTGCTAGTGTGCAGCCCCTTCCCAGTACAGGGGTCTCAGCAACACACCTGGAATTTAGGGACATTAAGAAAGTGAGCATTGTCTTTGCTATGTCCAGGTAGACAGGACAGAGCTTTCCAGCAAAACCCAGCTGAGAACAGACAGGGATTTTTGTACTGGCTTTCCAGATTTCTCATCATTAGCTTCTTTATAAATAGATCAGGAATGAAGTACCTTTAGCATCACCCTAGAAGTGTCACTAGTTTACAATCCATTTAACCCTTCAGATTATCAACTAAGCAAAGAGATGCAAGAACCCCATACTGCCAAGTTGTTCCAAAACACACTTTCCTAAAGACACATTAGTTGCAGATTCAGCCAAACATAGAGCTCTGGAGATGTATTCACTTTAATCAAAAGGCACCAGGTAAACATCCTAGCAAAATCTCCTCTAGACCATGCAGAGAGAAGGACTGACTGTATGCCATCAATGCTCATGCTTAGTCTAGCTTACCAAAAAAGGTTTTAACCTTATCTTCACAGATGCTTTTCCTATTCAAAGGGAACAATCTCAGATTGCACTATGAGCACTCAAATATACACTTTGCACAAGAGCACTTAATCTCTACTTCCCCATAAAAAGGTAATACTAGAGATTTTACCTTCAGCTCCTCTTCTTTATTAGCCACCTGTATGAGTCCTGCCTCAAGCAGCTCTTCAACTGTCTTGATTTTATCATCCCTCTCTCTCACACTGAGAAATCAAAAGGGAGCATTAGGAAAAAGAGTTAACCTTTGAAGGCAGTTTAGCTATCAACAGCACCCTTGCTGCCAAAAGTGGATCTTTATTTTAGCTTCTGATTCAAAAGAAAAAAGTTTCTTACCTTCTTTCCATCTGCTCTAACAAGTCTTTGTTAGCCTATAAAAAAAACACAATATGGTGACCATTAATTGGATCAATAATGGTTTGGGATTTTAAAAACAAAAATAACTAGAGAGATAATTGGAGAGCATCAACTTAACCAGAACCTTAGTTACCACAGTAATCCAGAAGGGAAAATAAAATAGGGGCAGAATGTCCTCATGGCATGTGTGTCTAATATTGATGCTGGAATGATGTCACCCTTCCAGGGGAGGTACAGATCTGGTCCATATACCTTGATTTTATACTGATGGAATACAGGAGTTCTGCTGACAATACACTGTGGGACACAAGACCTCAGTGATGACACTCCCAGGGAGTGTCAAGCATGCCAGCCACTGAGTGGTATCTAATCCACAGCAGCCAGCTCAGTACCTGAAAAATCTGCCTCTTTTGAGCACTGATCAAAACCACAAGCTCCACTTGAGGCTCACTGCACAAAGCATTTATGATTTCTCAACAACAACACATTGTGAGAGACCACACAAGAAATGTAAGCCAGCTACCAAGAAAAGTCAGCCCCACTATTTCAGACAGGACAGCAAATCAGCCAGACCCAGGGGAACAAAGCTGCAAGTCTGGTTCTCCATCAGAAGAAAGGGAGCTGCTCCAGACAGGTCGCTGGCTGGCAAGCAGACACCAGTGCAGAAAAGGAAATAAGTTTCCTGTCTTACAAGTCTTTTTCCAGTGTTGCAGGAAGTTTTCTCATTCCACAAGGGTACAAAGTCAGGGGTGTTCACAAGAGCTTGCCCAGGCAACATTCACAAAGGAGATGGGGCTGAGCAACACAACAGCTTTGAACCTGCAGCATCCTGTGTGCGTACCAGACTGGCTGCAGCAGGTGTGCCATGGGCCAAAACACAGAACAGGACAAAAGACATCACAATGTAATTAGTTTTCCAATTCCATTAATCTGTTCTTTGATTACTACTGGTTTAAGAATTCATTCTAGGATGGAAGAAAACAAGTAGGATAAAGATCTTACTCTGGTCTCCCCACAGCCCAGTAAGATGCCTCTCCCCTGAAAGAGCTGGTTGCTCACAAGATTTTTATTCCAGAAAATTGCCATTAAAACTGGGAGGGGTTGTAGAAACAAGTTTTTCCTTGTGTTAAGCTAGTATTCTTCAGGAGAGAAGAAAAAATAAATCATCATTTGGTTTGGACACTTGACTAGGTCTACAAGACAGCCACAACTGCCTTACTTGAACCCTCCATGGAAGAGAAAATACCTAAAAAACTAACAGGCTTTGACACCAACCAGCTCAGTCTAGAGACAGCTTAAGAAAAATACTGAAGATGATGAAAAGAACAGATGATATTTGATACAACCCCAGTGAACACTGGCTATACCTGCTCAGACAGGAGAGTCTGCAGCTTCTGAACTTCAGATTGCAAAGCTGTGTTTTGATCCTTGAGAACCTGGAAGGAAATTTAAACATTTTATCAGTTCAGAACTGCAAACCCTCACTACAGGGTTTGTATTTGGGCAATGAGGTAATTAAATAGTACAGAAGTTGTTACAGTGAGTTCTTTGGAAGTGACAAGACTACAGAGAGTCCTTTCCCCTTCTTTCTTGCTTTTCTGTATTAATACTTTTATCCTTATGTTCCCATGAGAAATTCAGCTGTTACCATCTTTATTCCCTGGCAGGAGATCAGACAGTACCAAGTGTGATAGGCAAGAGAAACTATTTTCCTCCTAAAGAAATATCAGCATCATGTCAGGATTTGATAGCTGCCTCTTACAAAACTCTCAGCTGGTGATGAGGTAAATGGTCTAGGATCACCTCTCTAGTTCTCTTCAGCTGCTTTTACACTGTGGATGCACAGCAAGGAACCAGCAATCCAGCAGCAGAGAGTTTTGCATATCTCCCACATTCTGGTCCGACTGCAGGCTGGAAAGAGGCGAATCAGGAAGACAAACAGCTGTACCATGGACCTTGCCTCCCCTCCAGCATTCCTGCTCTGTACAAGACATATGGCAGCTCTTAACAGACAGGCTGCCCATCTGGATTCCTCATATGTATTTTTAAATCCTCCTTTATTATTGCTTTTTGCTTTACAAAGTCTTGCTTGGTGATTAACAGAAGTAAAAAGCAGGACACATGATTTGTGTTTCAGACCCAAAGCCTTACAAGGACAACACAAGGAAGGGACAGCAATGGAGAGGATTAAAAGAATTGCTCTGTTTTGAACCTGGCTTTTCCCTCTTTCATGTGCATGGGAAAAAAGCAGCATTTCCTCAGGTGGAAGCATTTAGTAGAGAGCTGATCTGGCTTATGTCTGGGATCAAAGACAGGAGGAAGAGACTAGAGGGGCACATAATATTCATGCTGAGAGCACACTATGGATTTCCACAGTATCACAGCAATGATAATCTGCATTCAGTTCTCTATTCACTTCCCAGTAACTCCTAGAATTGCCTCCAGATGATTTTTGCCATTACTTCACACTAAAGGAAGTTCAGATTATCCTTCTTCATATGCATTTTCACCACTTCACCTGCCATTTTAAAATGTTCCACTGCACTGAAAGCCTCGAGAATGTCACTAACTTCAGACTTGCCAACTTAGTCAAGCCTGCCACCTCTTCCCACTCCCCTTTCCAGACTGTTTATGCACCTATTAGCCAGCACACACTTCATTGAAGTTTCAGTCAATAGCTTTATTACAAAAACCAACTGAAGTAGTACTTTGTTTCCTGTTCTATTAATTGAGCAAACTTCTTCCCTCCTATTCTCTGACAGCTTAGAGAAACTACAGAGCTTTGCAAGGGACTCTCATCAAAACCTCTTTGAAAGTGACACTTTAATACATGAATCAAGTTTACTGCCTGGTTGCTAACAGCTTTAAAGAGCTCCAGGAGACTCACAAGGCATGGCTTCCCATGCAAAAGCATGCTACCTCTGCCTCTACCCAAACACTCTGTTCCTCACTACCAAACCTACCAACTTGACATTTTAAGATTCAGAGCGAGTGACCAGAAACATCAGAAGAGCAGCAGTACCCAACATGGGTTTGAAAGGCATTAAAAAGATGAAATCATCACCTTTCTTGGGAAGCAGGTCTATTCCTAACAGCTAAAGTTCAGCAGAAAAAGTCAAAGGTGGCAGAGGGCAAGCAGGAGTTAAGTTGCTCCCTGTTCACGCCATCTCAAAACAAGTACCAGCTTTGCTATGCAGACCCCAGATGTCAGAACTAAAAGCTTCAGCAATTTAGCTGCAGCCTTACGAGAAACAATTTGGAAGACAGCAGGAAAAAAATAAGTATTTTTACACCTACTTTGACAGAAAAAGACAAAAGACCTGACAACACGATAATCCAAGCAAAAGCTCACACTAAGGCCTTGAGAGTCCTATTAAAATGGAATGCAGGAAAACAGCAATAGCTTTGAACAACCTCCTCTTCCAGAGTTTGAAGACCCCACAACTGCAGGCACTGCACCTAGCTTGTGTTACCTCATCTCTTACTCTGCTGCACAGTCTGTTGCTACTACTGTGACATCCCATATTGCCCTGCCTTGAGAACAGAATACTGTCATTTACCTTAACACTCTAAAGTCAGTTCCATTTTACAAATCAGCATTCAATTGTATGAACTGCTCTCCAGCCTCCAAGGTTTAGAGAGCACACTGTAAATAAGCTCAATAACAGCTATTCTGTATCTTACCTTGAATTCTTCTTTTGTGTTTGAAATCTGAGTAAGTTCTTCTCGAAGCTGATCTTCCAGACTTCTTATTTTGTCATCTTTGATGTGAATGCTGAGACACAGCAGAACAGTTAAATACATTTCCTCATCCAAGTCTTACAAAAAGCATCAATTCAAAAAGAACATAAAAGACTGATAAACAGTGTTTATCAAATCTCAGAGCTATTTACCTTTTCTGCATCCTTTCCAGCTCATGTGCAGCAGCAGCCTAGATAGCAAGAGGATTAACACAGACTTAGGATGCATCACATGATTCAATCAACCTTTCATTCCACAATATTAAAAAGCTAGAAAAAGTCATTTAGCCTCTCAGCACGTGACTCAACAGCAAGAGTGAAAGGGGTAAGCTTGTCTTCAAGCACTTTTAAAATCAATATATACCACAAATATCAATTACACAAAGTCAAGAAGATCTCCAAGAGATTCATTTGACATGCAGGATTATCTCTAATTAAATACTTCATTTCCATGTCTGTACTGAACAGATCACATAGCAGTAGCAGAGGGACATATTTTGTTTGGTTCTAAAAAGATATCTCCAGTGAGGCCAGGCAGTTGTGTGCTTTTCAGGTTTTTTAGAGGAATGCTTGTGATCCCTATATGCAGATGTCAGGATTGTGTATTCAAGAACAGTTGCATTCAGTCCTGTGAAGTGTCCTGCACTCTGCATGCCTGCAAATCTAAACCAACCAAGCCACTGCTTCAGTAACTTGGATATCCAAGTAAGAAAGATATCACTGGTGAAGGAAGGGTAAGAAGGAGGCCTCCCACCAGCTATAACAACTCCAGGGAATCACATATTAGCCTGATCCAGTAGCTTCACATCTTTAATATGCTCAAGCACAGCTCTCAAAGCCAATGCATCTGCATTTACATTTGTGACAGAACAGGTAGCAGGAAGAGAATAAAATTAAATATTTAATGAAACAATTATTTTACTTGTTCATTTGTCAGAGCCTGTAACTTCTGTACTTCTGATTTCAGTGATAGGTTCATATTCTGTAAGATCTGAAAGAAAAAGAAATATATTTGCACTTTACAGAGAGACGGTATTCTGGCTAAGTTCACCCTCCAGTGCCAAGTATTTCAGGTTACTTTTTGAAGGGCTATAGAGGTAATAGCAAGGAAAAGCCTCAGGCTTCCTTATCAACAGCTTCCCAGCACCAAGCATTGGCATTGCCTAGAAGAGCAAAAATCAGCAGACTTGTAGCTGAAAGAGCTGTTTCTAGACCCAAAGGCACCTGCCATGCAAGCTTATTTTTTTTACATGCAGCCAACAAGTCTCTCCCTGTATCAGCTGGCATTTACACATGCTTTTATTATACCTTGAGCTCTTCCTCCTTGCTGGTTAAGTTGGCATGCTCATTGCCTAATGAGTCCTCCATCTGCTTTATCTGCTTGTCCTTTTCGGCGATCCTGCACAAACGAGAAGCGATGACTATCGGTAGTAAAAGGTCTTGGATGAAAGTGGTACACGAAGCATCAGGCTACACACAAAATACAGGCTGGCCCATAAGTCCAGCTCCCACTCTAAATCCTGCTGACAGTACACTTCGGGTCCAAAAGCTCTTCCATCTGTTTTAAATGCTGTTTGCCTGCCAAAAATTTATGAGACATTCTCTAGCTCTGAAACACAACAACCACCACATGTCCCAAAGGGAGAAATCTCCTGGCACAGCCATACAGCCCAAATATTAACAGTTCTCATGGTCGTGCATTCCTGCACACTGCACTGATCCCTGCACATAGGCAGTGGGAAATGAGAGGAGACCACTTTCTGGGTGGCATTTAGAGCCACCTACAACAGACTCCAAACCTGAAGCCAGACATGGAAGGGAAATCTGCAGGAAGCTGTTTCCCAGCTCCTAAGTCAATCTCAGGGTGAGAAGTGATAAGCATAGACAGTCCCCCCCTATACACACTGCACACACATGGAGAAGAGGTGGCATGTATTAAAAGCCAGTAACACCTCCCAAATACCAAAGGAAATTAATGCTCACACTTTATGTAGTTCTTCTGCCAGGACTGAAGCTGAGGTCTGCAGAAAGGAAAAAAAAAAACAGCTGAAAGTAAAGCAAGTAAAAGAATCACCATCTACAGTGAGCCAGGAACAGCATTTGTAAGATTTGCCTAGTTATTTCAAATTGGCACAGGATGATTCCAACTATTTCCTGGCTAAGGAACATTGAAGGAATACCAGCACGTCCTCATGTCTCTTCCTCTTTGGCCTAAGGCAACATGAAGGAAAAAAAAAAAGAACCATCCTATTTGCCCTTTACCAGATTCAAACGAGCCATGGGGATCATCAGCACTTGTCTCTGAAGGATTAAGTGCTTTACAGGACATTCTGCTGACAAACCACTTGAATTTAAATCAAGAAAAGTCTATACAGTGCATCAGGACTTGTATTAGGAATAAAAACAGCAGCATAAAATCAATTAAGGGGTATTTTTGCCCCTGCCCCTGGAAAAAGCCTATTTTTATGTGGTCACCCACAACAGGGAAGGAAAAACCCATCACACTGATTATCAAGGCAATGAAGGACCTCTGCAGACTGTTCCACATCCAGTTTGGTAGTAGCTGTGGCAGAACTTCCATGTTCATTTGTGCTCAGAAACATGGTTCCCCTTATCCAGCCTTACCCTCCCCCAGAACCCTGGATCTCACAGAGCTTGCACCCATGGGACCCTCTGGTAATTTCTATGCTGCTTTATCTGGATCATACCATAGATAACAACATCAGAGTGGGGAAAAAAAAAAAAATCAAAGGGAACAAATAGTTCCAGTCCCAGAGGTTCTCCTTAATGACCAAACAGTTTCAGCAACCCTGTTGTCCAAGGAATATCCATTCCAACCTCACTTCCCCAAAGTGCTATTTCCACACTCACTGCCCATAGTGGAAAAATGGGCTTGTAGGTTCATGGCCAGTGGGGCTACGTGAAGAAAGCACACACCTCCTTCCAACAGCCTTCCTTGTGTAACCCAGAGCTAAAAAGTAAAGTTTCCCTAGGGATTTATTTTCAAATCCCTTCTAAAGGATTGAGATGAGAGGAGTAGGTTATGAAGATGCTTTAAATCCAGTGTGCCTCTTCCTCCACTACTCTCCCTACCCAATGAGTTACAGCGCTTCAAGCAAAGGCTGATGATGCATTTTCAGTCTGATGTTGAATTTAATCACATTACATCAAGTACACCCATGATTAAAAGAACACAGCACCCAACTGCATAGGAAGAGTCTCCACTTGTGCCCACAGATGTTATGGTCTTTCCAAGCTGATTTCTGTGACCTCACACTACATGGAAACAACTTCAGTGACTCTGAGGCTTTACACAGTGTTTACAACAGAAATCATTGCTCAAAGAAACTGGTCAAACTAAAATTTTAGAGATTAAAAGAACTGAGTAGGTTTGGTGGTTTTTTGGTGGCTTTTTTTTCCTGCACAGAAGTCACTACTGGAATGACCAGACGGCTTTATATTGGAGCTACTGTAGGACACTGTTTTTCAACCCACTGCACAAGGGAAAAAGCATGATCAGGCAGTTCACAGGAAGACTGCAAAGAGACCAGAGAACCACAAGACAGAATTGTACACATGCAAAGCTACAGAAAACAGACATTCAAAAACATATTCTACCCTTTAATTATAAACAAAAGCCACTGCAGGAGGAAATAAGTGGATTTTTTCCCCCAAAAAGAGAGCAGAAGCTTAATTTTTAAACCAGTTTGAAAAACATTAGAAAGGAGGATGGGAACAAGTCTTTGCTTTCAGCATTACATCTCTCACACCCAGCTACCAAAGACAAAAAGAAAATCTGACTTTTAATGAAAGTTCACAAAAGAAAGTCTGAGAACATGCTGTACCTGGGCTGCCATTTGTGAATGAAACTTCTGAAGCTGAGCATTCAAAGCATCATTCTGCTCTATCAGTTCCTTGTAAGAGAGCACAGAAAGAAAAGCAGGCTGAGATCTGCAGCTAGTCAACTTTTGCTAGGATTAGTTCTTAGCCATGATTACGTTAGTAAGAACAGTTTAGCATTTACATGTCAGACACTTTTCCAAGACACTATTTTTCTCCCCAATAAGATCAACCAGTTTGAGCAGAAGCATAAGAACCTGTTCTGTATCAAGAGAGAAAAAAAAGAAATATATATTCCCTGCCCCACCATAGGCCATTTTGTTTCCCTGAAGCCCTCAAGAGCTATGTCCACACTGCCTCTCACCACCTGATGCCAGGAGAGGAGGGATCACTCCAGAGAGCTCACACCAACATCAAAGTACACGGCTGCTCTTCCAAAGTGTTCCCCAGACCATAGCATCATTTCACAGCTTGGGAAATTGCCTGGGTCAGCACACTTTCCTGACTTGCCCAGAGTGTTTCTCAGGTCTGAGATAGCCCCAGATCTCCACACAGCACCACACACAAGGTCTCACTTCATAAGTTGCCAGATGATAGACTGGCACAGTTTTCTCACTCTTTATTCAGTGGGAAAGCTTTACTAAAGCAGTATTTCAATTATATTACTGTGTTCCCATAGGCACAAAGTGGGAGAGGAAAAAAACCAAACCCTTAAATACTTGAGCAATATTACCTGCACCTGCATTTGCATAGAGTCCTCTGCAGTAGCTCTCTTTTGCTCAGCCTCCATTAACTGCAACATCCTCTGCTCCAGCTGCTGTTTTGACACCATTGTATCAGTAAGTTTACTGTGCAAGCTCTGGATTTCATTGTCTTTGGCCACAAGCTTATTCTGCACATCTGTAGCAGAAATGTCAGGATTTTAATTCAGAAGTAAATATTTAACTTTGGGGGAAATAATTTTCATTGTGAACAGGGAGGCTGATTAGAAGTCTCATTCCAGCAAGCCAAAGTTCATCTCTCTCATCAGCATTCAAACTAACTGGTATCACAACATACTATTTCCCCAGGGTGCTGAAGCAGTACTGACTTCACCTGAGCTTTATTTAAGCCATTTACTTGATTAATGTCTTTAAAAAAAAATAAATGCCAAAAGCCAAATCACTGCAGTAAGAGTTATTTGGGAATTTTGTGACACATACCTTGTTGTGCTGCTTCGTGTTCTGCTGTTCTTTTCCTGAGATAAGCCTGGATTTCTTCCCATCTTCTCTCTGCTTCCTGCTGCTGGACCTTCACATTGATGAAAAGTTTAACCTTTAATTTATTTTTGCAACATTCAGAGTGCATCTCTTCAGTGCTATTCCCAAAACATATGGCAATGAAGTAAAATTGTTTCTTGTTTCCATTAGGGCACATCAGAGAGACAGAGTGCCATGTAATCCTCCTCCTAGAGTAGTTTAGCCTATTAATTTGAAAGGCTAGTTGTGAAGAGGATTTCATTATATGCTCTTAACAGGATGGTTTCTGTAATAGGAAAGTGTAGCATCTTTGCCCTGCAAGTTCAGAATTAACACTAGAAGCCAGACTAGCCATGCATCACCTAAATTTGTATCTAGTAATTAAAACATGTCCCAACTCTAGATACCAATTCTCCACCTGCAAGAGCTAGAGGCAGGAAAAACTTCTGGTAACTAGACTTAATTGCAAATATGAAAAAAAGTAATGAGCTCTGGATTGGCATTCTTGCCTGAAAACACAAGATTTCTCTTCTGAAAAAAAGAATTAATACAAAAGACCTTTTCTTCCAAAGAAAAGGAAAGAGATTCATCCAGAAGCAAGTCCATTTATATTTTAACTCTTAAAAAAGTATATTCATTTAAAAAATTAAACATACATTTAAACAAAAGTATGTCATTTCAAATTTAAAAATAATAAGAATAATAATCACACAAAGACAATGCCATCTGGATGAATGACTCCAAAATATCAAGTCTTGTGGGAACTCTACACTCAAAGCAGAGCTTAGAGTCACCAGTTAAGCTTTTTTAAAGATACTTACCTGGAAGGCTAAGTTTCACTTCACAGGGAGGTTTGAAACCACTCAAAATCCAGAGTACTGAATAAAAACATTAAATAAACCCATAGGCTTGCTCAGCCTATCTGAAAATAGATACTTGCACATATAAAGAAGACAGAGAGATCTATTGGTCAGGGAAACAGCTAAAGCAATTCTCACACACCTCATATCCCACCTGCTTCAGAACTTGACTCAGATAAAGCCTTGAGCACAACTTCACAAGCAGAGAAAACCCAAATCACCTTTAGCTGAGCAACTGCCTGCTCTGCATTCTTCTTCTGGTGCTCCTCTTGCTGCAGCTTACTGTTCTTTTCTCCCAGCTCATTCACCAGCCTAGCACAGTCCTGGCGCAGCTTGTTCAGTTCAGCTGACTGCCTAAAAATAAACATTTTCATAGTTTTTTTTGTTGTTAGGTTTTTTGTTTTGCTGGGGGGGGTTGTTTTTTTGTTGGTGGTTGTGGGTTTTTTGTTTGGGTTTTTTTTTTGTTCTTTTGGTTTGTTGTTGGAGGTTTTTTTTTCGTTGTTTGGTTGGGTTTTTTGTTACAAGAGGCACAGACCATAACAATAGCAACTCAAATATCAATATCAAGTCCTATATTTGCAGGCAAAGGGCTGGTTTTGGTTTTTGTTGTTTTTCATCTTCCTCCCCCACCCTGCTTTATCCTAGGAAAGGGATGAGGGTCAGGTACTCTTGGCCATCAGCACAGCAGCTACAACCCACTGAGTCAGAAACAAAAGATCAGCAGCAAGCCACAAGCATCACTTCCTTTCAAACCTTTGCAAGCTGATAGACATACCTTGGACAAGGTTACATAAACTGAAGAGGCTCAGCATCAGGAAAGGTCTCACATCAAAATTCACATTCCTTTCCTCTTCCCATAAAGGATTATTGATCTCAGACTTACTCAAGACTATTTCTACTGGACTACTAACTGCACACATCTCTTTGGACTATACATTGCCTCTTGGCCTTGACTTATCTATTAGCTTATGAAGGTACCTGATGCACTCTCTCACTTAGGGAGAGAAGATGCATTTGTATAGCTCAAGGGAAGAATTTTAAAAGCCTCTTCTTTGTGTCTAAGCAAATAAAAAGCATTTTATTTTTATCCTAAGTATTTTTACCCTGTTTGCCTGAATTAAGGCTTTTTCAAGATAACTAAGAGACAATGATGCTTCATTTCTACTAACAGGACACCTAAAATCAGAGTACCAGTACCCTTCTCTAAGTGCTTGTTGTATCAATGTGCCCCAGCAGGACACACACATCTCTGCTGAGCTGTTCTTGGCAGCACAGAACCTGTTATCAGAAAGACCCATGCAAAAGCAGCATCTCTGCAAGAACAGCACAGCCAGGAAAGGAAGATACTGAGCCCTTTCCAAGTCCTGACAGTGGTTCTGACATTCTAGCTTCCAACAGTAACAAATATCTGAGAGCATATCAAGTGTCAGGTTTGCTTTCTACAGGCAGAAGCCCACTGGCAGCAATTCACTCATCTGACTATGCACCTTACTGGGGCACTCAGCTTTTTTCACAATATATACAATCCTCTCTGCCTGCTCAGGGGCAGCTTAAGTCATAAGTCATGAAAGACAAAACCTTGAGATGTCCTTTTGTTTCTCCAAACATTTGCAACCCCAGCAGATAAATCCAAGTGCCAGCCCAGTGGCATTGTTAACTGCAGGGTGTTGATTTTTTTTTTTCATATTGCAAGACTGATTTATACATTTAAAGCTGTTGTGTTCCCAAGAGGTCAGCATCAGCACCTCTCCAAAAGCCCTGGGGGAAAGGGTACATACCCTGCCAAAAACATCAACTGTGGCTGAGCATTTCTGCACCCTGTTAAAGCCTCAGCACTCACTCTCTAAAGTCTCAGGCTTCAAACTGATAAGAGACAGTAATCTGTTCTGAAAGCTTTGGCTCAACACAATTACAAATAGCTACCTCCCCAGCCCAAAATAACCATGTTTCTGGTTTAACCACAAATTCAGAGACAGCCAAGGGGATGGAAACAAAAAGAGCAGAAGCCAGAACAACTCTTCAGGGAAGGCTTAAAAACACACAGAGCTCCAAGTAGCTGCTAACATACTTGCTCTCCATTTGACTGGTAGAAGTACTGACAGCATCTCTCAGAATACCGTTTTCCTGCTTCAGGTGACTTATTTCTGCCTCCATCTGCTCACGGAGTTGCTGGAACTGGTGGAGAGAAAAAAAAAGATTAAACTAGGGAGAAGTAAAAAGTCAATAACTTATAACAGTAGATAAGATATCACCATAGTTTAAGTCAATAAAACTAAGTGGATTTTATGGCAAGGAGCAGCTTTATACCTCTCTCCTCGCATACCCACTCTTCCAATTAAATAGTGCAACTCAGATCCTCTTGCTCAAATAAAAGCACCAGTTTCTTTTTATACCAGTGTACCAAACTGTGCATAAAGGCAACTTTTCATGTTTAAATAGTACACAAGTAGTACTTAGAATACCAACTGCTCAGCTATATCACTTTAGATACTTCTCAATAACCGGATATCAGTAAATTACTTTTCCAAAGGGAAATACAGTAAATGCACCATGAATTAGCATTAGAAGTTTACAAAGCCTTTAAACAAAGTAGAAAAAGTATAAAATAACTAGCAATACACAGATTATAGCATGTAAACTGCAAAAGGCTAGTCCTCATCTAATATCCTGAACTCAAGATTATGAAATAGATCCTTTACTTAGGCATTAATATGCTTTGATCGAATCTCCAACATGGTTCCAACCCGAGGCAGAAAGAAGCCCTGATAACCTAAGGTTGCTTCAGAATAGTGTAAACAAAATTAAGAAAACAGGATTCAAAGGAAAAAAATGGGCTCTGTGTATGCAGATAACAGCATAGCTGGTCTTACAGCTCAGCAGCCTGCTTTTAAAACCCTCGAGCACATACAGCTATAACACTTTCTTCCTCCACCAGTCCCAGTTTGCAGATAGGGCTGATACCATTTCCAAGACCCAGTTTCATCAAATGGCTGACTCATCAATGAGGACTTCGGATATAAAAAAATCCAAATGAATATTTGTGTAACAACCAAAGCAGGAGACAGCAGTCCCTGGTAGGGCAGCTACCTCCAGCTCGGCACCAACACATGTAACAAGCTGCTCCTTGGACATTCGTTGGGTTGTTATTTTTTTTTCCATTGCCTCTTGGTTTTTTTTAGGACCAACAGATCCTAACAGAAGCAGGGGCACAAACCTCATAACTGAAAGCTCTGGCAGTTTTCAGCTTCTCTACAATGCTACAGCACATCAGCAGGGGGTGCAGAACCAGAGCACTGATTCCTCTGTGCATCCTTTCTCCAGTGTTTGCAAAAGCCACCCGGTCGTGCCCAGACCTCCTTCATCCCACCCAGCCAGCAGTAAGACCCTCTTATTATGCAGTTGTTGGTACAGGTTCAAAAAGAAGTTGTCCCTGCTCAGGAGAACATAGTTCTGCTCCAAAACCACAGAGACACTGCTCTCCAAAGTGCTGAGGCAGAAGATACAGCATTGAAGCTGGGAAGTTCACGTGCTGGGCTTGGTGCTGTGATGTTTATATAAGAAAAGATACTAGAATGTCCAATCTAAGCTCCCAACATCAAATCCACTCAGTCAATTTGGTGTTAGAGGGGCCATTTTTCTTAGAAAACATTAAGTCAGACTTTTTAATCTGATGAAACAAACTCTTCCAAGGTCACTCCACTACAACACAACTTCACAAGAGAGTAACAAGGCTCTTACAGCAAGTGCCTGCCCTTCAAATATTTTCAGCAAAGCACTCTCTCAGGCAATGATATTGCTTGTATCTTATGCTTTGTTGTCACTCTGTGCTATAATTTCAAAAATTAGATTTATCAACTGGTAAATTACCATCAGCACTAGTGGCTCTCTCAAGTTGAGTATTTCAATTAGATTTCACACTTTAATTGAATAACATTTCAGCAGAATACCACAAAGGAAAAGGAACTAGATCAGAGACCGGCTGCCTAGCTAGCACTGGTCTTTTACAGACTTCAAGTGTCACCTATGAGAACAACTTGTCATCTTTTAAGTCAGGAAAGGGCCACAAAATTTCCTGTCCTCATACAGATGTGTTAGGCCCCCAGCTACCAGCACGCAGCATTCAAGGCTCAGGGTAACTAGTGAAGCCAGTTTGTATGAGCAAACAAATGCTACACCTGGTAAAGCAATGATTTCTCAGCACTGACATGCTTGTGCACAAATATCAACTCAAAGAGTTCTGGTAAAACATTTACCTTTATCTTCATTTGCTGAGATTCTTGGTAGCTAACGTGTATTTTACTCTGAAAAGTGCCGTGCTCCTTCTCGAGCGTGTTGATGCGCTCTCGCATTTTCGCTGTAAGCAACCCGTTCCTCTCCTTTTCTGCAACCAGCTCCTGGGGTAGGAATGAAAGGAAAAAAGGAAAGAAGTCACCTACTGCTCCTTTCTAGAGTCTAGTAGTCAGTGTTTTCAGATAACTAAAAAAATATAGCAAGTATGCATCAAACTAAAGTCAGCATCAATCTTCACTCACAGAAATGACGGCATTAGATCTGACCAAATTTCCAGCACCTTTATGAGGATTTAGGATCAGCATAATTTCACATTTATTAAAATTGAAGGTTTGTCAATTTAAACACTGATCTTCTCTTGTCTCAGAACAGTTGGAATCTTATTTCCTATTGAGTCTGGCCAAATTATACAGTCCTAACAATTAAAACCATGGATATTGCACAGAGCAGAGCTTAGGTTTTCATCCCTAATTTAGCAAAACAGAAGAAAGTAGGTAAAGAACTGTGACAAAACAACAGAGCACTTTAAAGAAAGCAATTGCTTTGTAGCAGGCTGCAAAGCCAACAGTTTTGCCAGAGGAGATGGGCTATTACTACCCAGCAACAGTCAGAGAAGCCCTGAATCCCACCAGCATGATGCCACATTATAGCTTTCAAATGAAAATCTACATTGCTATTTAGATTAATCATTTATTAGCCAGTAATTCAACTCAGACACCTGAGAAATCCATAATGCTGCTCCTCTGCAATATAAATGCACTTGCTGCAGTAAGCAAAAACATTAAGTGCAGCTTTCAGCAAGCTCTCATCACAGAACGAGGTATTTGTATCATCTAAGCTTCAGGTGTCTCCAGCTACACAGCATGGCACACGGATCCTTACAGTGCCTGGGAGCCTTGCCACATAATTTAAGCACTCTAAATTATTATCCTGAATACCCTCCATCTCTTCAGAGTGGCCTTTTCCACATTTTATTTTAAATGAAAGCTATTCTCTCTTTTAGATCCAACATAGCAGCTTCAGGATGCTGGTCGCCCTGAATGAAGTAAGTGACACAAGTTCCCAAGCCCATGTTCACAGGGGCATTTAGGAACTTGAGTCACATCAAAAGTTCTAAGTTACTTCTGCAAATATAAACAGGTTGACACAAAGCCTTCTCCAGGTTCTATTTGCATCTGCTAAGACACAACAAAAGGGGCACCAGGACACAGTGCAGCTTCCTTCTACCCCTCCACCAATTCCACCATCCATCTGCAGTCCTCACCGATTCAGTTACCCTGTCAAGGCAGTGCCAGAGATCCTGGGAAGATTAACTTTCACCTAGCTTGTGTTTTGCCAAATACCTCTGAGGTCAGGCACCTCTTGCTCTCATTTATCCTCTCCAGTTATCACCTTTATCAACACCCCTGCAGGAACATCTCTGCACCTTGAAGTCTCTTTGTAGCTTTTGGCAGTGTTTGACAGAGAGACACATTAATTACAAGATAAGAGCTTTCTGTCAGTCAAGCTGAGCTTTTTCCCTTGTTTATCCTGATACTTCAGCACTGCAACAACTTTGCTGTTACTCATTTTCTCCCAGCTTTCAGGAATGTCAATTTATTTCTCCTTCTCCCTTCTCTTCTCCAATCCAGATGGCAAAAACCCCTCATGACCCCTATTTCTCCAGAGCTCCTCCCTTGCCTTCACATGCACCACTTTGCAGATGTTTTTTCCCCAACCACATCAGCTCCACCCACACTCCTTCATACACTCCCCTCAGCTTTTTCACCAGCAGATACTTCCCCCCTTTCATTCTGCAATCCTGAGACAGAGTTTCTATTATTCCCCCCCACCACCAAACACATCACAAGTCCCTTCTCCCCAAGTTACACACTGACCACCCCAAATCTCTTGATCCCACCCACAAATACACACCTACCTGTGCCCTGCCAGGAGCTCACACAGTACCCACTCTTTTCCCTTCTCACCCACCAAGGCTCTCAGTGCCCACATCCCCTGGCCACTCTGCTCTCACCTTCAGCCATCCAGCTTTCTGCACCCAACTTCTGTCCCACAACACAACCTTCCTGAGCCTGAGCCTGTGTGCTTCCAAACTAGCCAGAACATAAGAATCCTTCTCACAAAGTCTCAAATTCACTCTGTATCTACCTAATTATCTGTTCTCCTGTAACTGCTTTCCTCTGAAATCTTCATTAAAAAGAAGTCAAATTTCAAAAACTAGTCTTGACAGTGATGCATCACCACCCCTGTAAGTCAGAGCTGCAACTCAAAGAGCTAAGCAGGCAGTCTACACTTCCTGTAGCTTCCTTCTTGAAGAAAACAATGATTGCTGTGCCTAGAAGCACACAAGCATGTGAACACTAGAATATGTACCAAATTAAAATGGCTAAGCAGAAAAGGTGTTTGATATTTGCATCCATAAAACTGTATTATACTCATGAAGGAAGTGTTTTTAAAGTAACCTTTTGAGAAGAAAAACATTCTCAGTTTGAAGAGTCTTAGTAAATGGAGTCTCTGGAAAAAACTACTGGAAAATAACTCTGCATAAATACATTAATAGCATTATAAAACCAAACATTGTCTCAGTAAGTTTTCCCAATACAAAAAAATTCCACCTTTCAATTTCTACTATGCTGAATAAACCAGCATTTGCTGGCTGCTAGTCCTACAAGCCCCTGCTCTTCTCCCACAGCTGAACCTTTTCATATTTACCTGAGTGAGCTGCTTGCACTGTTCCTTTGCAACAGCTGCCTCCTCCTTCATCACAGCAAGCATTTTCTCTTTGTCTTGTAGCTGATGTACAGCTGCAGCCGACTCAGCCTTGCTAGCCTGCAGCAAGAGTACATAAAAGTGATCATACACACCAGAAGAACTTGCACAGCACACTAGCAGGCAGCAGAGGAAACTCAAGAGGAAGAAACACCCCCTCCTGCCCACGAATCCTCGGTCTGCGTGGTGTACGTGGCACCACCAGTACCCGATTCTGCTGCTAATGGATCCTGCAGCACCAATTTCACTAGACAAGGAAATGCATTTTCAAACCCACTGAAACCAATTAAGAGAATAAATGGGCTCTTAAGGTGCTTCCACATTGGAAAAGAGCTGCTGTGGTGGCACTGGGGAAAACAAAGAACAGCCATTAAGAGAAATGGAGGAAAAAGATGCAGAGATGCTGAATCATTCAATAATTGAGGTTGGAAGATACTTCCAACATCACCTGGTCCCACCCACACTCAAAGCAGGTATAACAACAAACAATCTCTTGAAATTTCTTGCTACAAAGGGAAAGAGGGAACACTGATCTAGTCTCTCCTTCCACTTCACAGGAGAGCTTCCAGTTGACATAACTACATTTATTTTAGCACACTGAGACACAGTTTCAGAGACATTACAGGGAACAGAACTAGATGAACAATCCCCACAGTCCTGGCACTTGTATACTGGTCCTAAAATGAAGTAACTGTGCAAAGGGGCAAACCTTCCAAACACTTGTGTTCAGATTTCACTCAATGAAGTCTGAAGAAGCAAAGTTCCAGTCCCATAAATGCACTCTGAATTTGCTCAGTTCTCCTTCAGTGGTATTGTGTATGTGTGCAGTACCAATCTCTTGCCTGAGCTACAGACAGGAAAATACTAACATTTCCATCTACAGAAGCCTACATTTTTTGGTTGCATACAAACCCAGGAACCCATTGTGATCCTAGAGGTTTAACACCAAACCTTCCTTTAAAAGAAAAAAAAAAAAAATACAGCAAGCAAACTGGCTGCTGTTCCAAATAAAAAATACAGAATCACAGAATGGTGGGGTTGGAAGGGACCTCAGGAGATCACCCAGTCCAACCCCCCTGCCAAGGCAGGTTCCCTATACCAGGTGGCACAGGAAAGTGTCCAGGTGGGTTTGAACATCTCCAGAGATGGAGACTCCACACCCTCTCTGGGCAGCCTGGCCCAGGGCTCTGACACCCCCACAGGAAAGAAGTTTTTCCCTAGGTTTGTCTGGAAGTGTATCAATATTGGGTTTTCAGATAAGCACTGAAACAGGGGCCCAGAAAGAATGTGAAGTCTCTCTCCTTGGAGGTTTTCAAGACCCAGCTGGACAAATCCCTAAGAAACATGGTCTGAATTCAATGCTGACCCTGTTTTGAGCAGGCAGGTGGACTGCACTACTTCCTGACATCCCTTCCAACCCAAATTATGTGATATGCTACTATGCTGCATTAACTGCATTGACACATAGCCAGTTGTGCATTTCTGTTCTGGCACCATATCTGCAGAAGGATATGGAATTGCAAGATTTCAAGTGTGACAAACAGAATATTACAAGCACAAAATGACAATTATAATGAGTCACAGGAAGGAGGAAGAGATATTTAAGATACTGGTAGTCACTGCTCCCTTCTGTCTCAATACAAACATTCAAAACCAACAAATTAACAACTGCCAAGCACTGGCACAGGTTGCCCAGAGAGGCTGTACAGTCTCAGTCCCTGAAGGTTTCAAGCCAGATTGGATAAAGCCCTGAGCAGCCTGGGTTGACCTCAGAGCTGGCTTTGCTTTGAGTAGGAGCTTGGACTACAAACCCCTTGAGGATCCTTCCAAATCTGAATTACTCTATGAAAGATATCAGTCATCAGACTAGAACACAGAGACTTTTAAGATTAAGAGCATTGCAAAACACAAATTAGCTGGTTGACTTCACAGCCACAGCAGCTTTTTCCTCATTTCTACCACAGTTCCTAACACATTTGTGCAAGATCACTCCTGAAAGTCACCAGATAGCCTTCCTCCATGCCAACACACACACATCAGCAGCCCCACGTCACATACCTCATTCTCCATGGTTATGTTTGCTCTTTATGAGCAGTAGAAACCCACCAGCCTGCCTAGCAAGCCCATGGGATGGCAGATGGCAGCACACAGACATCTGACAACTGCTTTCTGCATGCAAAGCAAGCACAGACCAGCTGGAAAAAGTCTTCCAAAGACAGAATGTAGAAATCACAACAGGACATTGACATAGCTAATTTGACAGCATCTCTTGCAATTTCTGCTTATTTAATAGTCTTCCCTCCCCCCCCCCACTGACAGTCATTCACCTTTTGCAAGATATTGTGAATTGCACTAGATTTTGCCTTTAACACCTCCACTATGCAGCGAGCCTCGTCTTCAGTGAAGATCATGTTCTTCATGGCCATTATAAAGTCTCTAAATTTTACTTCAGCATTCTCTGCAACACAGAATGGAGGATATATTTACTTTAGTCTACACACAGAATGATTTATTTTGCCTCAAAACAGCATTTGATGAGGTATCATTATGCATTATATTTCATTTCAGTCTGAAATGCCAAGAAGAGGTCATGAACATTAAGCAAAACCAACCTATCTCTGATTTAAATCTGATAACAATCTGCCAGCTGACTGTTTCAGGAAAAGAAAAAAAACACCACTTTGTTTGTACAGTTGGTAACATTTATAGTGTTGCTAGCAAGAAGACAAAAGCATAACAGATTTGGGGGGAAAAAATAGCATGAATGTGAAAACTTGAACAGTCCTTTCTAGTTTATTATAAGAGTAATTTAAACTGAGCTCTCAATTTAAAGGACAGCCTGGTTCCACAGCAATAGGACAAATTTCAGAACTAGCAAAAATTCCTAATTACAATATATGGAAACCAGAAAAATATTTCCTCAGTCTCAGCTTGGAGGTTAACTTCTCCAGAAGGAGTTCAGCAGTAGGAAGATAAATCAGTAAATGTTTAAAAAAAACCAAACACAAACAAGGAAACACAATTCAACTCAACTATGCCCTTACAGGAACAAAAAAATTTGTTCCTAAAAAACAGGCTGCACATATGTAGGTCATTAGGTGGCCCTCTAACTTAAGTAAATGGAAGCATCAGACCAAGACATCCAGTTATCTCTGCCAAATACTCACCAATGCACAAAAGTATGTGAAGAGATTGAAGGGGGGAAAGGAAAAGCTTAAAAGTGATGCTTGGTTCAGAAAATGTCCCAAAACTCACAGAGAACCATCCAGGTTTCCCACCACAGATAGTAAAAGTGCCATTGAAATCAAGCTACACACCAAACCCAAACCTCTCCAGAGTTTGAAAAATTAATGAAGAACAAAAAAAGTGCTGGTGATAAGAGGAACTACCAAGCATAAAAAGAAATTACTGAGTAACAGAGCCCAGGGAGGTGGGGGCAAGCACTGAGAAGTTCTAGCACACTCTCTCCTAGTCCTAAATCCAACATAGTCTTGGCCACAGACTTCAGATCACATCCCTGCTGCATTGACATCATCAATGATGCTGTTACCAAGAATAAGCCAAAATCCTGAGACCACAGTGCAGTTAGCCAGGAGTCTAGAGCAGCTTGGCATGGACCAGCCTGAGCCCTGTGCTCCCTGAAGACACAGAGACCTTGCCCTTGCATCCAAGAAGCTTACACTTAGAACAGGAGAAGATTTCTATATTGGGAGGGCAAATCCCAGGTGACACAGGAGAATTAGGAGCTCATACAGAAGGTTACAGCTTGCAAAGGAAAGGAGAAGGGATGGGTGCATGTGAGAGGCTTTGATGCTGCTGCAGGGCAGTTCTGGGATTGTTTAGTCTGGAGAAAAGGAGGCTGAGGGGAGACCTTATCACTCTCTACAACTCCCTGAAGGGAGGTTGTAGAGAGGTGGGTGTTGGTCTCTTCTCCCAGGTAACAGAACAAGAGGAAATGGCTACAAGTTGCACCAGGGAGGTTTAGGTTGGATATTCGAAAAGATTTCTTCACAGAAAGGGTAGTCAAACATTGGAACAGGCTGCCCAGGGAGGTGGTGGAGTCACCATTCCTGGAGGTATTTAAAAGACAGGCAGATGAGGTGCTTAGGGACATGGTTTAGAGATGGGATTGGTAGCAATAAGTTTATGGTTGGGCTCAATGATCTTAAAGGTCTTTTCCAACCACTATGATTCTAATATGCAGCCACTGAGCTCAAAGCACAAGGGGAGCCTCAGGCAATTGGCAATCTAACCTAGGTACCACAAAGAGTTGCCAGGAAGCTTTTAAGTGGGCATTTTAGAAGACAAGCTTAAAAAGAGAAGTTTCAAAGAGTGTGATGAGTGACCAGGCAGACAACATTGGAAAGCCAGCCCTCCGCACAAACCTGAGCAGAGAGTCAATGTTCAGTCTTTTGGCTTCTTCTCTCCAGCTGCCCACAAATTTGAGGGTCTCACCTCATGGCTCACTAAGTTTGGCATGCTTTGAGCAGATCACTGGCCTGTTTAAAGTCTGATGTGAGACACAATGCTCATGAATCACACCAGGCCACCATGGGAGAGCACAAAAGAAGCTCCCCTGTCCCAACTAATTCCAACTGCACTCAAAGGAAAATTCAAAGTCTTGCTGGAAATGGTCAGACTATCTCCACCAGCAATTTGCTTCAGGTAACTCTGTGCCACAGAGATAAGACACTGGCTGATCAGCCAAAGCTAGCTCCATGAACAGCCCTAGAGTTCCATTCCCAGTCTCAAACAGACTCCAACAGCCCGTGCTGAAAGCTCCAGAGTCCATTACTGTTAGCAGTGCCTTAACTATCTACTGTAAAACTAGCTCACAGGCATCTGCGTGGTCTGTGATCACCCATTTGCTCACTGTGAGGACACAAAAGCCTACAGTCAGCATTAAAAGGATTCAGATGGCACAAAACCCTTTCAACAGTGCCAAAGACAGGGGAGAAATGAGCACAGACAAGAGACAACAGTGTCCTGCAGCCACAAATGTTTTCCTCAAATCACTTCTTCCTAGTAAATGAGATAATCCCCTTCCCCAAACACACAGCATGCTTTCCCTGTTCAGGTTTGCAGGCAGGCTATGCCAGACAAAGCTTGCATCATCAGTTTCTTACCTTTATCTGTTTCATTCTTCGGTTTCTTGACACTGCTCTTCTGGATCCCCTCATTCACATTTTGTTTTGCTACTTCAACCGCTTCTTGCTTTTCCAAAGTGCCAGCATCAGAATTATCCATCAAAGGAATATAAGTAGTTGCTTGAATAAGAGGTTCATCCACCAAGACTGTAATCAGAAGTCCATGGGATGGGTTAAAGCTTTGTAATAATTAGCATCAACATTTTTAGATAAGGTAAACAGCACATTACAGAGTTGGATTAAAGCATCTCTAACCTCAACAGTTAGTTAGTTATACTTTCTATTTCTATTATTCTTGACATTATCCTGAACTCATTAAAGCACTTCAGGTAAGTTCATTAAATAAAGGTCTCAAATGCATAGTGATTTAATAGTTTCAATTAAAATTTTATTTCTAAAACTGCCTTTTAGCATTTTAACAAGTAGCAGAGAAGAACTTTTTGATTTTCACTTTAATTTCACTCTAATGAGAAAGTTGCATATAGCATCAATGAGACCGATTTACTTGTGGCTGCGTATGAAATCATTCAGCATCCCTGAAGCATGAGCACAGTAAAGTCTTTTGTCCCTGCTCTGTTAAAAGCTGGTGCCTTACTGCCAGCATTTTCACCCAGATTACATCACCAGTGAACTAAACCATTTAGGCAGAGCATGCACTAGGGAGAGCAATCAAGCTTATTTCACATGCAGACTCAACTGCACTTAATGAAGATCTCTCATCTGTCAGAGCAGGCTTTAGGCATCATTCATATTCAGAGAGGTACCCAGAGGTCCTGACTGACCTCAGGTCTCTATTCACACAGCAGTGTATAAATATGGTTGAGAATCAGCCTCTGTCCAAAGAACTTTTCAGCCTGTGCTGCTGAGTCAAAAGCAGGGGAAGGAAGAGTAAAAGCAAAAGACCAGGAACAACACAACATAGAGCCAGCAACAGAGCTGGCTTTGCTGTTTGCCCAGGGCCTGAGCTGTTGGTCCACACTGCCTGTAAGACAGAAGACACTGTGAACGGAGATGTGTCACAGCAGGAAAGCTCACTGACCCAGCCAGCCCACACTGAAGGGCTGATGGACAACACATGCCATGCAGTAGACCAGGGAGAAGAGGAATTGGGTGGGATGCAAGGTTCCTGACATCAGTGCAAGACAAATATGCATTTCTGGCTGCCAGAGACCTGGTTAGAAAATACTTTTGTATTGCTGCTGTGGTTAAGGAGCAAAGTAGGCTTATGGACCTTTTGTGTCACCTGTTAAAGAGTGTCTTTCCACTTAAGCAGCCCACAAACATCTGCAGGTACACTGCAAGCTCAGAAGCGAGGAGAGCTCTCCTCCAGCAGAAATATCCACCACCTAATCCAGTTACCATCCTCACCTTTTCCCTTTCCCTCCTTATTAACTTCCCCTCCTTTCAAAATCTCTTTAATATCAATGAGACATTTCACAGTGTCAGCAGCAGCTGAAAACCCCATAGTACTGTCTTGGCTTATCTGGACACCCACCACAGCTAATTTTTGCTTTGTCATTTTCAAGAGGTGGCTTTAAAAGAAAAGACCTTCTATTCAAATAACACATGAGCTATTTCTGCCTGACAGCTTAGCTTTAATCCTGGCTGAGCTGGTACTGACACTTATTTGATCATTAGCCACATACAGACAGACAAGTCCATGGTCCATAAAGTGGTCCCTCAAGAAAGGGCAACAGATGCATCAAGAAAAGCACAAGAATACCCACAAAAGGCAAATCACACACTGGGTTCCCCATCAGTAGGTTTCTTTCAGGAATAATTTGAAAGTTTTTCAGTTGTTACAACATACAGGAACCCTAGACCACTTGGAACCCCACCCTGGTCTGACCAAGGCCCACAACTGATCTGGACCTTGAAGACCTGTTCAAAGCATGAAGGGAACAGTGATCAACACTGTCTACTCCAGGAGCAGTCCACTAGCCACCAAGCTCTTCATAGCTGTCCCAGTAACTAAGAGTTTTGAGAAGCTAACAAGGTGGCCTCACAGAACTTCATAGTCATGCTCTTCCCAAAGGCCACAGACACAATGGCACTCATTGTAAAAAAACAAACACTGAGCCAAGAGGAGACAAGAAACCACATCTTGGCAGAGAATGAGGGATGACAAACAGTAAAGGCCTTGAGAGCAAAGATGAGCAGTTTGTGTTGGAGCAATGGCTAGCTAACAAAAGGACAATGAGTGAGGAGCGTGGTCAAAGCGACTGGCTAAAAATCCTGCAGTCTTGTTTGGGGCAGATGACTGCAGCAGTTCCGGACATGCCTTGCTCGGAGCAACTCAGAGCCTGTTCAGCTTATACTTTAAGTCAACATCTTATTCCTCAACTCAACTGTGGATGTTTGGATCCAAAAGAGCTCAGAAAAGTTCACATCATTCCATGTTCAGTGGATGACAGTTACCAGGTCATAAAAAACAACAGTATCTCAGGTTGAACAATCTTTCCTACCTGGAATTCCTACTTTTTCAAATTCAAAGAGTTATTCTTCTACAAGTTTATTTTCCAAAGGAACAGAAACTAAAGTATGGATCACAAAAAGGTTCAACAGTCAGGTTTATGTGAACTGAGTCACAGACTGTATTCTCACCATTATCAACTTTCTGCTTCTTCGCAGAGACTTTCTTCTTTCCCGACACATTTTCTTGCTTTATCTCCTGATGGATGAGCACTGGGTCTTGCTTTTTGGCAGGAGGTACAACAGAATCAGTCTTAGTATCTTGATCATCTGTAACAGACAATTAAGACAATATGCTCTTCTGTATATTCTCATCACTTTTAACTCAGTAGATCTGTAATAAGCGCTGAAGTCCACCCCCAAGAAGAGAGAAACCCATGTGTTTTAAAACAGAACATTAAGTTATCCATATATATATATATATACACAAGCAATAGAAAGGTTTAGTAGAGTCAAGAGCCACAGCACCTAGAGTACTGCCAGACAGGAATCTTATTTGCAAGCAGAACATACAGCAATGCAAGTAACTAACAAACCCAATCCAGGTTTTACTGTGCCAGAGCAGACAGCACCATGTTACCCATATCAGCCTCCACCAACCCATCTGGGTATTTCACACACACACACACACACACACCAAACTCCCCCCAGTAGCTACTGGGACTGTGAGAAGCAGAAAATAAGTGTTTCACATTAAGGAACTGTTCTTTTTAGAAGTTGTTTCTAGTGAGAAAACGTTTATCTTTTGGGACAGCCTGTGCTATACAATATTCTTGTCAGAGCTGTCACACACAAAACAGGGTTATGGTGTTAGCTCCTGTAATCAAGGATAAGAGTTAGTTGTGGCTGCCCTCAGAACAGTGCTTGCAGACCACATTTTAACCATGCCACAGAGATTTTCAGAGAACACCCACAAACAAGATTTGATTTTTTTTTTTTTTTGGTAGTGAGTGGGTCTTTGTTTCTCCCTTTTTTCAGAAAAAGGAAAAAAATCCACCACATCAAGCAGCAATGTCATTCTTTTTCCTCACTCCCTGTAGCAAACTTGTTATGCCTACATCTCAAAGGGTGCAAATACCTTGGTTTTCACTTATTTCTGAAACGGGGTATTTTTATTCTTTAAGTTATATTCATAGTCAGACAACCACACTGAGACACCCTGACTTCTGCTAAGGATATGGTCAAGACACTCACAGATGATCCTGACTACAGTTTTCTGTCTCTTCTAGGTTGGATGTTTCAGTTACAATTGTTGGACCACTTTTCTTTTAGCATCAGTTCCATTCAATTCTAGAGGTGTAGCAGGTGGGAAGCAGCTGCAAGCACTTCTTCCCATGAATCAGCCACAAAACACCTCTCTGCACACTAAGCCTGCACTTAAACTGTGATTTGTTTTGCAGTTTGCTATGAAGTTTCCTTAGATGCCCTCCCTTATCAGAGCAACCACTCTTAGAACTCCACTTTTTCATAGCTTGACATCAGAGTGCACACAGCAAACATTTAAGGACTTCTTTCACATCATCAAAATTTTGACAGCTTGAGAGCAAAGTAGCCAGACCAGAGAGAAGAGCTGAGATACAAGCTCCTCTGCTTCACTCAATCTTTATTAGAAGAAAGCAAGGATGGGAGGAGGAAAAGCAGAGCATCGCTGCCAGATGAAAAAAGGGAGAAAAATGCATTAGCTTGTTAAAAGGAAAAGGTTAGAAGTGAGCTTTGCCCCCATAGAGATGAGGGAACTGTTGTGAGAGAGACACTCTGTGGCCTTGCAAAAAGCAGAACACTGTTTTGGCGTTCTGTGCAAGAAGCATATGCAACATCAGATACCCATTCCATTTTTCTGCTTCTTCTGCCCAGGCTTCTTCTTAGATGCTGCTGATTCAGATGGTGGACTGGGCTGTTTTGTAACAGGGACTGGCTCTACTTTCTTGCCTGAAGACTTGGATCCTTCTGACTCCTTTGCTACATGATCATCTTGAACAGCCTTATGCTTCTTCTCCTTCTTCTTCCGTTCTCTAACGCTGGTGGATGCTTCAGTCACGCTCAGGGGAACAGGAGTGATGGGCTCTTCATTTGCACTCAGGGCATCAGAGAGCTTAAAGTCCCGAGGGGTACTTTCAGAGTCAGACTCGTGGATGTTCCCGTTCTGAGCTTCTTTCTTCTTGTTCTTCTTCTTCTCCATTTTCTTTTTATCAGTCTTGGTAGGTGGAAATTTTAGGTCCCTTTTCTGTTTGGCAAGAACTTCATCATATAAAGTTTCTTTCATGAAAAGCCAGAAAAAGAGGAAGATGACTGTAATAACCACAGAAGGAACGAGGATGATGAAGTAGGTAGACTCGTAAAACTCCATTGTGCTTTTTCTTAGCGATATTTAAAAACCTATAAGGGGAAAAAGAAAAAAAAATTAGATTTTGAACAGGTTTTCCTCATTATTATTTCCCCTATCAATTATAATAATAAAAGAAGCTCTCTCATTGTTTTAGAGAAGCCTTAAAATAGCTTTTAATAAAATCACCAAACTGTATCAATCATGGAACAAATTCTGGAGTCATTTACCATTTGGTTCAAAGTTATTAACCAGGATAAAAAGGAAAGACAGTTTGCAAGACTGATGATCTTGGAAGAGAGGAGTTCTCCTCTTTCCTTACTTTTCACATTTCTCATTCTCCCCTCCCAAGTGAATTTCATAAAGTTAAAGCTTTTGATTTCAGAAATACATGAGACAGCACTTTCAGAGGCTGCAAAATAAGGACCAGTACATGCAGAGCAACATTTTCTTGTTGCTGTAAATCAAACATAATGAATTAAGATTTTTATCTCGGCGAGTCAGAGTTAAACTTCAACTTCCTTTTGTTCCCAGATTTATGACAGCTTCCTAAGTGGAATGAAGGGAAAAGGGGAGAGAGCCCTAAATTTTAGTCAACCATAAAGAATCAGGTATTTTCAAATCTGCTTTTTGAAGTCTAAAACCTATCTTTAAACTCATTAAAATGCCACACACATTTATAGGAGCACAGGGAGATCTGTTACTTATTTTGTGCCTGTAACAGTGTACAACTTCCAGGGCACTAACAGACCAGATGACTCCCAGATAATTTGCTGAAAACACTACTTATACCACAAACTTTTTTTTTTTTTTTTTTTTAAAATCAGGAACCACAGAGTTTAAAAAGTCAGAATGAAGATAAAAACCTAACTTCGGGGCCAAGACAAGCCAGATTTTCCCATTTCACAACTGATCACTACAAATAGACCTGGATTTTTGCAGGAAGAATCCAAATCCTCTCCAGACTGTTTCTTACAAGGAAAAAAAAAAAAAGCCCCAAAGCACCAACCACTGAAAAAAACAATCAAAACTGTAATTAAGGAAGCACAAGTCCTGATTCACCAACCCAGTTTAAAAACCACCATGGAAAGCATGTGCTTCAGGTACATTTTCCTTCACATAAGTCAAGTCTTTAACTCAACTGTCCCTTGGGAGACCTCTTAGGAATGAAGGGCAAGGGATCAAACCCAGGCTGTGTCTCTCAATCTTTGTCACCTTCTCTGCTGCCACTGCCCAACTACAGCATCCCCCAAACACGTGTAAAGGTCCCCAACAACACTTGGGGAAGCTTGTACCACCAGTGACTCCGAGCACAACCGAGTTGAAGAGTTTCATAAAGGTTCAGATATAAGCAAGATGACTCCAAAAGAGTAGGAGAAACTGCTCCACACCTTAAAACAATATCACTTGGAGTATTTCCATTGCCACTTAGAAAAAGAAAATAAAAGTGCCTACTAAGGGCACAGGGAATAAAGTCCACATAGAAGGTGCAGGGAAAGGACAGGCTCTCCTTGCTTCTGGGCAGACAAAGGATTACTCTTTCAATACCCAACAATATTACATTTAAGGTTGCTCTATCTCAACTCCCAGCTGTGCTGGAAGCTGCTGTTGTAAACTGGTTTGCCATCCTGCCACACTGGCAAGAGCTTGGTTTGGAGCCTGGCTCTAGCTCAAGAGGGACAAGTTGTTATGTGTAATAGTTTCTGGCCAGAGAGGACTCAGTGTGATGATATATTTGTACAGTGCATTGAGCAGCACAGAAAGCAAGGAGTAGGAACTCTAATTTGGCTATTAAGTTATCCAAATAAAAGACTAAACATTTCAATACACTAATTATTCAGCAGTTGTCTCAACATTAAGTCTCCTCCCAGTTTGTAGTTATTTTCTGTGTGCACACAGCTCACCAAAAAGGCTTGGGTCTATAATTATATCTAGCACAGGAAGTTTCAGAAGGGCTGAGAGCGATGGGAGGAAAAGCTTGTCTTTTGGGAAGAAAAAGCACAGATACTAGAAACTAAGCTGGAGCTTTCAAAATGATAAGTTACAGCTACTTGATAAAACCTGTTTCCTGCACTAAGTGACTTATTATTAGTCACCTCTTGAAGAAGCAGATTTTGAAAATTTGTCTCAGCCAAAGTCAATATTGAATGCCTACAGGAGAAGTTAATCCCCAAAGTAAATATGTAATTAAGCAGATTTTTCACAAGTGTAATTAAGTTGATCATTACAATACATTACTGCAACAATTACAATACCTAACCACAAAATGCCCAGAACAACCCACCCTCTGCCTCTGCAATACACAAGCACACAGCTGGCCCTAAATTCATCTGATTACTTCAGCCAAGTCAAGATGATCACACCCTGCAGCCATCCCTACACATTTCCCAGCACCCTACACCAGATGCTCAGGATTCAAATCACACACCCAAAAAAAAAAAACCCTAAAAAAAACCCAAACAAAAGCAAAAAAAAAGAAGTTGTAAAAGTTCCAGACATTGTTTATCAAAAGATGTGATGGTCAAGGCATGACCGAGTATACGCAGAGAAAGATTGTTGCTTTGAGACCAGAGAGGCTAGCCACATTTAAAAGCTTCAGCTGCTTTCAAGAGGAGACATAAATACATAATTATAACAGCTAGTCTGAGCAGGGAATATGGACTGGACAGGATGAGCTCTGATCTCAGAGCTGGCCAAGCATCACGAGCTCGGCCGAGCCTCCATCCACCGCCCTGCTCTCCCCAACTTGGGCAACAGGATCATTTGCTCCCTACAGCAGATCCAGAGCACAGCACTGCAATGCTGAGTTTCAGGGTCTCAGACTCCATTGCTGCTCCTGTCACTCATCAGGGAGATGTGGAGCATGAGCCAAACAAACACTTCCACACCAAACACGGTGATCAGAGGCACCTGGATGTGATTTCCAGAGTCCAGTGGGGAATTCCACATACACAAATCCAGCCTTTCACATAGAAACAAGGTTCAAAAAGAGGGAAATAGAAAGCAAGTGAAAGCCTCAGAATACAGCTGGAATTAAGTACACCCAGCAATGGCAAACAAGCTCTGCTCTGATGGTTATATACATCTCAGCCCAGCATGAGCAAGGGCCTACAAGAAAGCTGGGGAGGGACTTTTTATAAGGCCAGTTAACGACAGAACAAGGGGAAATGGCTTTAAACTGGAAGAGGGGAGATGGAGCTGAGATGTGAGGAAGAAATTCTTTGGTGTGAGGGTGGTGAGACCCTGGCCCAGGTTGGCCAGAGAAGCTGTGGCTGCTCCTCCCTGGAAGTGTTCTCGGCCAGGTTGGATGAGGCTTTGAGCAACCTGGTCTAGTGGAAGGTGTCCCTGCTAATGGCAGGGGGGTTGGAACTGGATGAGCTTTCAGGTCCCTTCCAACCCAAACCATTCTGTGATTCTATGATTTAAAAAATCTAGAAGGATACTGCTGCTGCTGGCTTGCATCTAGAATGACAAGATGACATCCTTTGCCATCCACCCCTTGTCAAGATATCTTTATGAAGCGGCACCCTTGTCATGGGGTAGACAGGCAGTGTTTTGGCTCACACAGTTTCCAGCTGTCCTCCAACAATTTACAATTACTACAAAAGTTTCTCTGTTCCCATTTATACTGAAGTATTACATTAACAAGATGACTAGAAAACAACAGAAGCAATCTATAGGGGAAAAAAAAAAAATCTTATGTCATACAAAAAGAAACAGGATAGAGAAGTTCCTTTTATTAAACTGGGGGGGGGGGGGGGGGGGGGGGGGGCAGAGAATGTTACATTAAAACACCGTCACATACCAGTTTAACTGCTCCTCAGGATTTAGTTTTACCATTCCTCTCATTCCTGTTAGCTATGGAAGCATGAAACACTCTCACAAAACCACTTTTTCTCCCCCCTAGAAATGCTGCAAGGGGACTTTTCCCACTTGCAGCCCTCCCTGGGACACTTTTCCGGGGCAGCTGCATCAGCTGGCTACCCACCCAAAGCTGCAATCCCCAGCAAGGCACGCCCAGGAGGAATTGCACATACACACCCCTTCACACCACCACCAACAAGCACAGCGACTGGAGCTAAATGGCAAGGTATTTGGTGAAATACTCACCTTTTATCTACATTTGATATTTAACCTGATACCTATCAGACACGCTCCTTAGAGCCCAGTGCCCATGCCAGGCTCCCCTCTTGCAGACACACTCCTGTCTTGTTTTTAAATTGAAGAACTCACAACATCCCTTCAGTCATTCTGCAAAAGGGGAACAAACCACAACTGTCCCAGCCCGTGCACAGACTCAGTTACTGTGCCCATCCTGCATTTAACAAAAGAATTGCGCTTCTGCTCCCCTAAACAGAGCCTGTGCTACAGAAAATAACTATTTCTGAACTCCAGTGCAGTATTATTGCTTCCACCTGACTTTCTCTCCTAGTTAACACTGCCCTGGATTTTGTAACACACCCTTTGCTTTTTGCATTTAAATCTCAAGTTTCACCCTGCACAGATACCACATTTCACGGGATATTCACTCAGTTTAGGTCCAGGGGATTAGCTTACTTGAGAAGACAGAAATAAATTATAGTTCCATCTGGCTAATGAGTCACTGGTAGCTTAGCCCCAGCACGTTGGAAGCACAGCTTCTATAAATGCTTGGGTCCCTAGATGCACATAATCTCCAGGGAGTTGTGCCTCTTTGAAAGACTAACATTGAAGGGGGAAGAATATAGGTATCAAGATATTTTTTTTCTTTTTAAATACTAAGCAGTTTAAGAGATATCACATACGATTTAGCTAAGGCAACAGCACCTTTAATTGAGGTATTTTCTCTGGGATTTTCTCGAGCTGTCAAGCGGACTAAAAGAAAGCCCTCACATTCAACGGTCACTAAGAACACAGAGAGAAGTCTCAGAGGAGTATCTGTATTCAATAAATTCCTCAAATAGATAACATTCTTTTTTCTTTAATCTGCACACAGTTTGCAACACGTTCAGTATCAGCCAGCTGCAAAGAGGATCCTCTTGAGAACAGTTTCTCAAGATCCTCTTCAGAAGAGCTCTTTGGGAGAGGATGCCCAGCAACTCGGGCTACACAGGGAAACTAAATTCAGGTAAAATATAATATTAAACAAGATGTTTAGCCACACCATTCCTCATCCATACAGCAGGACCAACCAGCTCTAAGTGACTTTGCCCATGAGTGTTAACTAAGTAAAGCACTGCTGGGCTCAAGCTCTAGGAAGACAGGCTGCCAGGAAAACCTAAAGGCTGTTCATTTAACATCAGCATTGCTACTGTATAAGAAAAAATTGCAGAGTTAGAACTTAGGTTGGTTGCTCTTTTTTTAAGCAGCCCTATATGTCACTGAGAAAACATGTTCTTCACATTCCAAGATGAGACATAGAAGACAGCAGAGCTTCTGTGATGTGGCACTAAGAGGCAGAGTGAAGCTGAGTTGTCGGAGATTTCAGTCCATCAAACTTGCTGCAGGTTCACCAACACCTGGCTCACTTCAGCAGGTGAGCAACACTGGGAATGAAAGAAGCCCTTGCAACAACTCAACATCCTCCTCAGGCTTCTCATTCAAGGTTTACCCATTCCCCAAAAAAACACATTGCCTGGTGAACACCAGCAAGGAGCCAACTATACCTGAGCACTGTTTTTTTTAAGACAGGAAAATAAGATATTACATAAAAATCTCACCTGCCACTTATGTAAGGAAAAAGGCACAGCTCCCAGTAAGATCACACACAACCTTCTTACAGGTCACTTTTAAAATTGGACAACTTGGAGGCATTCACAAAGCATCCACCACATGGAAAAACTGAAAGTCTAAATGGCCCTGCCAGCTTTGACCCAGACAGCAAAATTTAACCTACTTTTCTGCATTCTTTCTAAACTCTACTGTTACAGCTATATTTCCATGCTCTATTTACAGAAGTCCTCTCAAAACTAAGACTGAGGGGGAAGCAAGTATAATAAACAGCAGTTCAAGCTCCGAGTTGCTTTCATTTAAATACTTGCCCTGACAGCATGATTTGTGCAGCAACAGAAGAAAGCTGTAGGCACTCGAAACCACAGACTGAGCCATTCACATATTGAAGTTACTCTTCTCTGGGAAGGAGACCTGTTCCAGCAAAGCTCAACAGTGCTTGACACCCCCTACAAACTGCTAACAGCCAGAGGAGAATGAGACTCCTCAATAAATCTTGCTCTTCTTCACTTGATTACGCTGATACAATTAAGCCATTTGCAAAGCACAATCTCAATGCTCCAAATACCCTCTAGGTAAATATTTTCCATTCCAAACATGCCGCTGTTTGTACCATCTGTTGGGCTCTGTCTGCTCTCAGTTGCTTGATGTTAGTTAAACACAGACACGTTATTTATTAAATTCCAGAAAAAGTAGCTTTGTTTCAACAAAAGCCTTTACTTTTAGGGTGTTTTAATACAGCTTTAGAATCAACACCTGACAAAACGCAGTCAGGAGGGTGGAGAGCAAGCCAGGAGCACAATACAACTACATGACGTTGCCACCACGCTCTGGCAGATGACTTTGCCCTCACCCAAGTGCCAGCAGTGGTGAGCACCCAGGTGGCTCTCACAAGGGTTTGCCAGGGGCACACAGGAGGTTTCCACCACAGCCTGGCCATCCAAAGCAAGTTCACACAAGCTCAGGTAGGGCAGGGATTCACTGCGTGGCAGCTGACGCCCTGGAACCACCTGGGCTACGGGATAAAGCCCAGAGTTCAAATTAGCACCAGCGAAAGTGGAACGAGCAACCTCGTGTTTATCCAGGGATAAAAGCATGAATGCTGGTTGTTGGCATGGAGCAAAGAACAGGCTGGAAAACCACACTCTGCTCTCCTACCCAGCAGCTTGCCCAAATACCCTGAAACTACACAAATCCTGTCACACCAGCAACCCATGGGGTTCACCAAAGCATGAACACAAAGATGCTCATGTCATTCAGGACTGAAAAGTTATAGGAAACCAAAATATTTCTTTCAGCTTTTGCAAGGGGATGTTATTTGGGATAAAAATTGGCACACATCAGGGCCAGAGGAAAGAGTCCTTGGCCCCACCAGACTCCAGAAACTGCACGTTCTCCCTTAAAAATCACTAAATTCTAACCCACACAAACATCTATTATCTCCAAAGTCAGAAGATAACAAATTATCTTTACACTACCTTCTTCCAAAGTGCCTGTAAAGGATCAAAGGTTTCTTCCTTCCAGTAAGAGAGTGCTGAGGGAGGACTGCACCCTGAGAGGGCTCTGGGTATTACTCAGCATGTCTTGTGTCTTCCCATGGCTATTTCCAGGGAGTCCCTGAGGCTTCCCTGGCTCCTTCCTTCATGTACTCATGTACAGACATGCTCTGCCCACACCACTGAACTATCTGAGAAGCATTTAAACATCCAAACAGCAAACTCGGGGTCCTTTGGGTAAGTGTTTCCCCTTTTCTGGTCTCTGCTTGCAAGAGCACATCCAACATTTGCTCTTCAATCACCACTCAGTTCTGTGCAGAGGGAACTGAGAAATGCTACTTCTCAAAATATGAAAGAAAAAAAACACTCACTGCATTTTCTCACAGACTCTCACAAAGGACCAAAGAGCAACAAAATCTAAACTAAAGGTTCAACACAGACGTTGATTTTCTCAGCTTGTGGCTTTGCTCACATCCCAAGCAGACAGCGATAGCAGCCAAGGTCACGCACTCACACAGCAGCTCCCAACAGCCAGAAGATTCCTCCAGTTATATCTGTCACTTGCCACCGTGCACATTACATCAGAAAGCACAGTTCAACAGCAAAAAAAAGCTGCACAGGTAGCTATACAAATCCAACAGCATCAACAATTCTGCTGATGTTAAGGCAAGGTAAGAGGGCAGTACAGGCACTGGCTCTGCAAGCCAGGCAGCACTCACCCCACTAGCCAAAGCTGCACCTTTTAGCCACATTTTAGAAAGTAATAATTCAGTTTACATTTCTAATAGTCTCAACATACCGACTGGATTAAAAACAACCTTCCCTGTTCTCACCACAGCATTGCTGTGCGTGGCTTTCACAGCTTTGCTCAAGGTATCACAATACATTGCAACAAGCCCAACATTGATTAACTCGTTAGTTCTGGCTTTGCAGGCAAATACTAGAACTTGGATTTTTGCCAAGGTCATATTAATGCAGGATTACATACTAAAAATAAGAGACAAAGCTAGCAGATTAATGGCCAAAAATGAGTTTAGATTACCAGTCTGAGCAGTGGTTCTGCACATCATGGAGTTTTTGAGTATCAAAGGGTGTCCTGCAACACAAACCCATGGAGCAGCAGCCGCCAGGTAGGGATTTAAGCCAGGACTCTTGAGTCAGCCAGGCAGAAGCATTAAACACACACAACCACACCTGAAATGAGTTTGTGCCCAGCACCTGGACAAGAGGAAGGAATCAGAGCATGCCTGTTTTGTTATTCTGATTAGCTGTTTGGAAAGTTAACAGAGGTTTGTACAAGCCAAGTTGATGTGACAGTCCATAGCAGCTCGGGTTTACCACACACAAAAGCCACTTACACAAGTTTAAAGCCACTATGCACCTCAACAAAGGCCTTCTGACATCTGCTGTGGTTCTATTGTATAAATATATATTCACAGTATAATCTTTACCTTGGATCCATGGAAAGCCTCAGAGCACAGCTATCATCTCCCGAAACCATGGGCAGATACGATACCATGTGGTATCTCTGGTGCTGAGCGAAGCACAGCTTGGCTGGGTTTTCTCAGGGTTTTGCTGTGGCTCTTTCAGCTAGCACAGTACCCTTTTGTAGGGCACAGGGTTTTTGCATCACCAGCACAACTGTTTGCACGTCCTTAGGCTGAGGTGACAACATTGCTGGTCACCCATCTCATCCCCTGCTCCATCTGCTGACATCACCACATGCAGCGTCATTCCCAAAGCTGGCTCTGCCAAAACAGGGTCTCAGCTGTATGGCCTAACCCTTTTCTGACACAGGAGTAAGTTGCACTAGCATATATATTTATTCTGAGACTTCTACACCTACCCTTGCCATGCTTCATTACTTTAACTTGTTTTAAAAAAGCTCTAAATTTAATTGCAGCACCCACAGCAATTACACAGTTGACCTCCCTCCCCCCCAGCTCTGGTCACAAACAAGGTAGAGCCTCAAATTCCAAGTAAAAAAAAAAAAAGAAGATCACCTCTTGAGAAATTTGGGGCTGCTACAGCCCTTTCCTGTCTGTACATCTAATTCAGTCTCTGCAGACAGGAAAGGATAGAGGAAAGCAGGTACAAGGAGTAGCTTCTCAGTACTCAAATTCCTCTCATACTTTCACAGCAATCTGCTAAGAAAAAACAGCTGGAATGAAACCTTTTTCCCTTTCCCAGTCTAACTATCTAAATATACATTCCAGTATTATGTATTCTGGTTCCTATTTTAAAAAATAAATGTAAAATAAGAGGAGGCAGAAACAAAAGAGGAAAAGGCCTACAGTCCAGCTTTTTTTTTTTTTGCCTTTGCAGATCTCTGTGAAAGTATGAATGGCATCCGAGTACTGGGAGGCTGATGCTCATTAAAAAACCAACCCAGGTTTTTATATACAAGAGCTGCAAACAGTCAAGAAGAAATAAAAGCAAGTGTATTCTCTGCCTGTGCATCCCAGAAGAGGTAATTACCTCCCTGCAAGCCTCCAGCCTCGCACAGTTCCACCAGCGCTGTTTTTCCGCAGGCTGCCTGGCAGGCACAGCACCGCTGCCCGTGTCTCACCTCCCCGGGCAGGCACGAGCTGTCCTCTGCTTTGAATCCAGGGCAAAGCAGATGTCCTCAGCACCAGAAAGACAGGCAAACCACAAGAGATTGCTAACAAGGATGGGATTTTGTTTAGGGAACAGATTTCTGAAGTTTGCACATTACAAAGAGGTTTGTCTTAATTTATTGCTCGAGTCTTCAAATTTCTACTCAACTTTTGCCCTTAACTATATTGGTCAGATGACATTTTAGCCAACTCACTTGAATTTCTCCAGACACACAAGGAAGTTTTAAACCTACCACTTGTTCTGTCAGTCTCCAGACCACCTGGTTCTAAAGCTTTTCTCCAAATTTCCTGCCAAAGCAGCAACAGCAGCAATGGAAAAGCAAAAAATACCCAGACTTGCAGGGTGATTAAATCACTCAGAGCAATGCTTAAGCAGGCCTGTATAGCTGAATTTATTAACCTTTGTACCTCCACACCCCGATGGTGCAGAGACTGCCAAAGCTGTCCCACAGCTGAGCCACGTACAGCTTAACAGTGTCACGCTGGTGCTTTCACCACGTTCCCACCCACGCTGAATGAGGTCTCACAGGAACTCGGGGAGAGGGGAACGTGCGTGCGGAGGTGATGGCACAGGAGGAAGACAAGAAGGCTGGAAATAAATGAGAGAATATGGATATTTTCCTATAGCAATGTATCACCAAAGTTTTCCTGCAAGAATATATTAAATTTATGGTAAGAGTATTAACTTTGTTCCTAATAGAATTTCTTTCCTCTACAAAAATAAGTCAGGCAGCAAAGATATTCTTAGTATGAATACCATAAAAGTGAGTTTATCCAGAATTATTTTTAAATGTGTATTTAATGGATTGAGAACAGAAGTCTCCTTCTACCAACAAAGACAGGTACTAACCCAGGAGATTCTATCTGGCATCAGACTTCTTAACCATACAAGGTTTTACTGAAGTATGCACCCTGTTGCAAAGGGAACAAAGGAAGAGGAAATGACTAATCAAAGCAGCAGCACATTAATATATTTTGGTATGTGGAAAGGGAAAATTGTAGCGTGTATTTTTAACATTCCCAACAGAAGGCACTGCCACACGTCCGCCAGCCGCCACGGAGGCTCGGCAGCTCCCGGAAGGGGGGGGGGGAAATTAAAATCTAGTTGTGTCCTGGAGAGGAATTCTGTATTTTCCATTTCCCAGCACAAGCTCTTGCATGCCAGGGTGTGAGTGCAGTTTGGGAATCGGCTGATGATGCCTTCACCTGATGACAAGCCTGGAAAGGAGGCATGGCTGGGGCAAGCAGTAAATGTCTTGGCGATACCGTGTGCACTTTGGCTCAAACCATAGGAGAAACTCAGCCTGGATAGGTGCTCTGGAGGGAAAAGGTGAGGATTTCTTGGAGCACTGCTGCTGGCTGGCACTCCTGCGAGTCCCATGGGCAAGGGACTCCCTCACCCACGGGCTGATAAGAGATAGGGGAGAAGTCTCTCCCTGCTCCAAGTGGCATCTGGTAAATCACAGCTCACCCACATGCCGCAGAGTACAGCCTTGTCCCACACCTTCCCAAGCTTCATTCCTTCAAACTCCTCAAACCTTTTCATCTCTTGGACATGCAAAGGGGCCGGGCTGCCAGCAAAACACCATGCCTTCAAAGCTTTCCTTGCAGTCACTTTGCCACAGGACCTACACAAACCAAGCCACCGATGTCCCAGTACAACTGGATTTAATAGCTGGTTTTTAATCCCACACTCCCCCTGCCAGCTGCCTCCACAGCAAACCCTTTGAGGCAGCCACGGCAACAGATCTGCTCAGAGCAGTAGGGCAGAAGTCTGAAGGAATACTGTGATAAACCTAAACCTAGAGCTTTCCAACCCCTTCCTAAAAGAGATCAAATCCAATCAATCTAGCAACACTCAGCTACAGTCCTTGGTGCAGTGGGATGGCACAGCACAAAAGCATTGCTCACTCAGTAAGAGAGGAGCTGGATCGCTGCCTGTCTGTCCGGCTGCAATTGTTCCTCTACTTTGTAATTAAGGGCTACAATTCACCCTTTTTCTAATGCCAAACCCCAAAAGACTCGTAACAAAACCATTTTAAATACTAAGTGGGAAGCTACTCCTGAACCAACTGTAATTGTTCAGATTCCCCCAAGCTCCAATACTGTTAAACGCAAAAGTTGCCAAGAAACTAATATTGAGTGTTCTTGCAGAGGGATTTGTAATCAGCCACAAGCCTGAAGCTTAAGCAGGTCTTTACCCCTGGTATTGCAAAATGACAACCCCAGTGATTACACCAACAAGATTTTCCCATTATTTCTGTTCATTCTGCTGTTCCACACAACTATACAAAGAGATTGGACCACTGACAAAAAAAAAAGCAGCTTCATTAACCTCTGAGTGACTCAACGATCCTATTGTTAAACAGCAATGGACAAAAGGAGAAGCCAGCAGCAGAGGGATGCTCTCCTCTATTTGAATTCCTAGAGGAAAATGAGATTGACCTGCCTTGGAAACAGGCTGCAAGTTAAAGGAGAGTTGTGAACTCATAGAAGGGAAATCAAAAAACTTAAGTGATTGTGAATCATATCAGATGTAGATGCTTTCATGTGGTTTCTTCCAACTACCTGAAGTTTTAAGATACTATTTCCTGCACACATTACATCTAAGCAGCTGAGTAATTTCAGTTTTCTCTAAAGGGAAAGAAAGTGATTGCTGCATCAGAGTTACTCTAAGTGTGACACAGATCTAGCTAATGAGAGCATCAGACAGCAGTGTTTGAAACAAGATTGCTGTACTCTGTTATTAGGCTAATTCTTGATAATTCTTTAGCTAGAAAGAGAGAGGAAATCAACAAGCAAGATTTTTCTCCCTTCTCAGCACATACAATATAATGAAAAAAGTGGGGAAAAAAGTATCCATCAGTTAAACAAAGTTCACAGAGCAGTAATAAATTTTCCAAATATGCCAAGAGCTTAAAACTCAGGGGGATGCAGTTAAGTTCTCAACCCTGAGACTTTAAAAGGGCAACTTCAGTTTAGGCTAGATGATAAGAGGAATGCAGACTCAAACATACAGAAGTCAAAGTTCATATAAGTTGACAGAGGCATCATAAATAGAGTTATCATCAATGTGCACAGCACAACCACCAAGCTGGGATTTTGGAAGTGAGTACTACAAGCCTCTCCAGGCTTGGAATTGCCTCTTCAGCCTGCACAGCTGGGAAAGCACTGCATCAGTATGCTTATTTTTTTGCTTTTATTACTGTAAACCCACAGTCATGGTTCAGAAAGACATACATAAGAAAAAAATAGGAACATACATAAGAAAAAAAAACAGACATAGTTGAGCAGGCTTTGCTTGCTGCCCTTGCTTTCCCCTGTGCACGTCCAGCTCCACTGCTCTGAACTACACCCAAGCGTACAGGGGCCATACCCAAGAGATCAGCTTCCTCCAGCTGGTACCTTGCAGGGTGGGGTTCAGGCCAGAGGACAATGCTGGCCTGGGAACAAATGGGTCCTCATGGGCCAGGAAAGCATTTTGACTGCAAGTTGGAAAAGAAAAAAAGAAAGCTCTCGACCATCAATCCAGCGAGGTGCTCGATGCTGTGATGGAGAATCTGCAGCCTCTGTGTAGGGCGTGGTGTTTTATTTCACCTGGCCATGCAGCAGCACAAGACTCCTACTCACCACTCCTGCCATGTAGCTACAGAGGTGAACCAGAGCCCTAGGACTACAGGGAGTAGGTTTTAACTGATACAAGAGAAACCTAATACTCTTTTACTAGTAGCAATCAGTGAGTTTTAATCCTTAGTCACATTAGGAACAAGACCTGCAAAAGAGGGTTGAATTTTATGATGACTACACTTTACATTTAAAATCAATTGCCAGATTCAAACTTTGTTTCTGCTGTATTTCTAAAACCCTTCAAACATAAGGAATGTGTAGAGAGGTACATTCAGGACTGAATTTGGACCACAGAAGCTTCTGCCAATGATGAGCTTCCTACATTACTTCCTACACTGATTATTATTCCTACACAGATTATTTTGACTTTCTGCTCCAGCACAAATTTGCAGCAGCCAAATGCTGAACAGATTCTCATTGCCAAGACTTCCACAGCAGATATGAGTTAGTTTGACTGCTCTATAGCAAAGCTGTCCTTCAACATTTATCCTAATGTTATCATACAGACATAAAGATAGCACTTCTATATCCAAGCTAGATCCATTATGCTGAGAACATGGTAGAAATACAAAGTTTCAAAATGGTTAAAGAAGAAAAGAGGCTTTAGGAGCAAATCCTACAACATTGGCTCTATACAAGCGACCCCAGTGTATTTCAAAGCATAAATTGCAATATGAGCTGGAACTTTTAACCCAATTTAAAAGCACAACATGAAGTTTAAGAAATTGCTGCTGAGCTGCAGTCATCTCCCTACTGAGGCAGGTGAAGCATTAAAGTTCCTCTCCACTCTCCTTTGAGACACTGCACAGAGCCCACTCATCAAGGGCAGCACTAACAGCTCACCTCATCAATCCCAAACACCTCCTGCACTACAACAGGGACCTCACTGGCTACGGCTCCACCAAGATACCATCCACACCAAGCATGGGTGCTCCTAAACAATGGCACCACATAGTCCTCTCCACGAGGTTTCTTTCCACCTTGTTAAACTCTGTGCTTCATTTAACAGTCTGCTGAAGGTACTCTCATGTAAAGAAATTGCAAGAAATTTCAATCTTGTCTTAAACACCCACAGTAGGAGACTAAGCTCCCTTCCAGCATCAGGGAAAAGGCTCCAGCTCCTCCAGAGTTGCTTCACACACTTGAATTACACCTGGGCCATGTGGTGAAGGAACTGCCTTTTACCATCTTCCTCATGTGGTTCTTGATTCCCCAGGTGAGCAATGCTGAGGCTTGCTGATGTTTCTCTGAGCAGCAGCAGCCCAGCAGACCCTGCATCACCCATTAGCCACGCTGGTCCCTGTTCCACAATCCAGTTCACTGCATAACCCCACATACAGCTCAATGTTGGGAGTGGGACAACAACACACAAGAATACCCCCAGAAGATGTGTTCAAAACACATCTCTAAGGGTTTCCTGGTTTTCTCCACTTGTGACCAAGCTTGTAAGAGTTTCCTAAAGCGACTTCAAATATGCATTTCACTGTTTTCAGGATTTTAGGTTCAAGTCAATAACCCCAAATCACAGATTTCTCCCCTGAAAATGGCCTCATAACACATGCGAGCACACTCGCCCCAACACAGAGCTTTACTCATCAGCACAGTTTTGATCTGAACTCGAGAACATGCCAGGTTGTTAAAAAGGACTAAAAATGCTCAGCAACAGAAAAGCAGAGTAATTGAGGTCATTTCACTCATGCTTCTCTGAGTTCTCACTCGGCTTGATTTGCCATCCCACAATCTGCTCCTCCTTTAGCACGTGAGGATTGAACAAACACTTCACTGCAACCACAGAGATTTAAACTTACTTGCCTCCAACTTTGGTTATACCTCAAACTATTACTCCAGTAGACTGTAATGGGGAGTGGTGATTAAGAAATCTACTTAGAAACAGGTAAAGCAGACCTGAAGCCAAGAAATTCTCCTTTTGGCATGTAAATAGGATGGAAAAAAGGTAGAAACTGGGAGATTGAGGTAGGAGGGGGATGAAAAGGCAGCCTTTAAAACTTCTGAAACCTAACCCCTTCGCTAGCACTTTTCACATGCCTCCTCAGACTGCAGCCCATGCTATGCAAGTCATAGTTGTGCCTCAGCAACCCTCCCTCGGCTCTCTGCACCTCGCTAAATCCACGTGTCAAAGTACATCGAGGTGGAGAAAAAGTGTCCCTGTTCCTCCCACCACTGGCCTGGTGTCCTGCCACCTGTGCAGAGAAAGCCTGGCTTTATTGTGCCTTTTGTACTAGGCTCTACCCCATTAAAAGCTACTTTAAAAAATAAATAAATCTGTTTTTACATGCACACACGCACACTAAGCTGTAAAGAGGTTTACTAAATTTAGCACGCAACCCAATCCCAGCACTAGTGTAGTACAAGCTGTAGATTTGGAAATGACCTTAGATGAGGGTAACAAGGAAGCTTGTCACCACTGAGCTGCCATGGGAAAGCCCAGGACACCCAGTAAAATCCTAAAACAACCTCCACAAAACCTGCCTGCAGCTCGGTGGCTTCCAAGGTTCTGAGATGCTACCTTCTGGACAACGCTTCTCACTGCCCACGCTAGGACAGGCTTGGTGAGGACACCTTCTCAGCAAACATTGGGGCAAACAGGTCCTCCTTGGTCAGAGTTTGAACCTGGAGAAGTGAAGCTTTGATGGACCTCCACCACCACTGCTGTAAATACAGAACAAGGCAGTGTAAAGAGAAAAAGCAGCACAGTGCTGTATCAGCCCATCACAGCTGAAGCCACACGTGCTGCCAACAGGTATTGACACAAGCAAAGGTCAGTAGGTGTGACACGGGATACAGCATTCACCCATAAACTCCATTTTCTGCCAGCTTCCCAGTACTGTGTCCCACTGAGAACTGCAGATGCTGCCTGCTCTGAGAAGAAGGACATGACGAGTCTCCCTGGAGGACAGAAAGTTAAAGGAGACAGAAAAATCCCTGCCCAGCCCCAGGGGAAAGGGCCCTTCCTGGCACAGCACTGCTACACTTCCCAGATTTGAAAATGCTCTGTCAAAGACCAGTTGGATATGATCTGCTGCTCTCCAATATACCTGGAGCTGAAATGGAGAAGGGCAGAAGAGATGCTGCCACCAGTTTCATGCACCCATTTTTAGGTCCATGCACAGCATAACACTAAGAAAAAGGCAATGCCTACATGGAAACCATGCTGGGATGTCTCCACACAACATAAGCAATGACTTGGCAGACAAAGCAGCACCCATCATCACTGCAGCCTTTCACAGTGCTTCGGGAGGCAGGAAGAGACATCACTTTCTGCCTGGGACCAGGCTTGGCCTCCCATCCATGCCAAAGCAGAGACCCTGAAAAGAAGACATGTGCAGGAGCAGCCTCAGTCACTCACGCACCAGCTAACCACTGCCCCAGCAAAGCTGTGCAGCATGCCCAGGTCACAACCAGGACCAAGAGAACGGCAGCAGCAGCTGGTCTGCTGGTGACCTCTTGGCATCTTCAACCACAGGTGCTTGACCCCAGCTTTCCCTTCTGTTAAATGTGAGGGTAAGCACCCTCCAGCCTGCCCGCACAGGTGGACAACGCCATGCAAGAGCCTGGCAGGGAGACATCCATGCGAGTCAAACGCAAGTCATCAGCTTTAAACACTCCTGCCACCCAGCACTCCCCACCAGATGCTCAGAAACCATTCACTTCCTCCAATAAATTTGGCTTTTTTTTCTTTGTACTCACCAAATATGGACTTTTCAACTTAAATCTCGCAGCAAACAGACTGAGGAAAAAAGTAGTCGCGGTCAGATTAAACGAGTAATAATAAAGTTATCGGCTGACTGACATTACAGGCTCTCTTATCAGTCAGTCACAATCCAGTCCAATCCTGGCACATTCCCCACAGAGCTGCACCTTGTGCAATAGCTTAGTCATCATCTTCCTTGACAGCTACGCACTTGCAAACAGATTATGAGTCCACTCACATTTTCCCATGAAAACTTTCCCCTCCGCCCTGCTGCAAGCAGGATGGGAGCACGGAGACAAGGAGCAGGCAGCTTGCCCCCACGCAGGGGAGGAGATAACACTTTTATCTCCTGGACTCAACAACTTCCTTCCTGTGCAGTTGCAAGCAGACAAAAGACACCTTTTCACATCAGACAGGAACGAGATGTACTAAAATTTGTCACATCCCTCAAATAAAATACCCTGCTTACCATTTTCAGTCCATATGGGAGAGCACAAAGCAGAATTAAGCCAGCATTTCTCCTACAACAAGCATTTGCAGGGTGGGATTTGGAAGCAAAAGAATAAGGAGCCCAAAATAACACAGGTTGAGTTTATATTGTTCTGGCAGGTGACACAGCTAAATGAAAGATGATAACACCGGACTGAGGAACTTCCCCTCCGCAGGATGAGAGCTGGATTGTTTTTGGAAGCACCATGAATCACAGGCATAAATATACCAGGCTTTAAAAGCCTTCGACACCCACGTAATTCTGAACTCCAGGTTTATTTCCCCTGGGTCACTCAACACTTGCTCGATGAGCCGGACACCAGACGGGCAGGCTGAGAAGGTTAACTATTCAATTAACACATGCAATCCAAAACAAGAACTTGTGTTTTGCTGGACAACACTAACACACCTTTTCTGAGACAGAAAAAGCCCACTTTGATGCTCAACGAGTCATTCAACTACAACTTAAAGGAAATCAGGAGTTTTGCTCTATTTCCTCAACTTTACAGCATAAAAGGGCTTAAAGATATTTCCTGCAGCAGGGGAGAGGTTAGGGATGGACTGGCTGTTCTTGAGTGGAACAGTGATTTGCAGGGTGGCCTGGCTGCAAGCAGATCCAGCCAGGGCAGCACAGGCACCAGGATCAGGGTCCCCAGTGGGAAAAAGAAGTAAAAAACTGCAAGAAGTGCTGCTTTCCAACTTTACTACCACTGAAAATCCTGCACACCTGACAGTGACAGCACCAGGGAGTTGTTAATGCTAGTGGAGGACAAGGCTATTTATAAGAGGGATTATTAGTACAAGAAAATGAGTAGCTTGCCCACATTACTAATGACTCTGATTACTCCACAAACCTTACAGTTCCTGTCCCTCTCCTCTCCCTCCCATTCCCCATACACTGCACAGCAAAATACAAGGCTTGAAGCTCCTAAACTACTGCTTTGCATCTTTGCTGCAAAGTTGCAAGAAGATGAAACAATATTCTCTATTTGTTTTAGAAAGAGAGAAGCTTTGCAGAGTTTTCACGTGTATACCTGCAAGAAAAACCATTTCTCTTTTACCCTGTTCTCCACAGCATCCAAGAGACTTTAAAAAAATGCACCTTTAGTTAAATGGGAAGTATTAAAAAGGATCATAAGATTTGCATTCTTTAGTATCTCAGATTATTACCATTTCCACAGTCACAACTTCCCCTTCCAACTCCCCACTAAGCTTCAATTGAAGAATGTCCATATTGGAGTAGATTTTGGCATTTCTTGTACCAAGACACTGGAGCATCCAGGCAAACAAGATGGCAAGTCAGCAGAATTTCTGCATTCCCAGATCTCAGTTTAATTTTGCTGTATGGATAGATACTGCACCAAGCCTGCACCCTGCCTAGTACCTATATTTAGGCACTAAGTTGACATGACAGTGCCCCCATAAGCTCATTTATTAAGATTCACTTATTAATTCTAATATAATCTAATTAGACCAAAGCACTCCTGCACACGGGCATAGCAGGGACCAAGAGAGGATGAGTTTAAATGCAGGGAACATGGCCCAGATGCTGCTTTTGTTCTCACATCAGGGGGAAAACAAAACCCTTGCAAAGAAATGGCAGGAATTGCAGATGCCTGTGTACCATCTCCCTGCTCGGATCAGCACCTGGATCCACTCTCTGGCAGCTAAAAGCCAACTTTCCAACTGGAAGAAACAGCAGAGTCCAGATGAACACACGGTGCATAGTGATGGGAGGGCTGCTGCTTCTGCTCCAAACTCACTGGAAATAACATCCACCATTAAGTGCTATGGGGGTAAAAAAAGCAGGAATTTGAGTCTCTCAGGCAATGCCCACAACAGCAGGCAGAGATATGTTCCCAAACTAGAGATGACAGGCATCAGCCTGGAAAAAGCACCAAGTCCACATTGTATGGAATCACCTTCAAGGCTCTCTTCTGATAAAAAATAGAAAGTTTTCAAAGCTCAGAAGTACCCTCGCTCCTGCAACCAGCTGTAGCTCAGGCATGCAAACAGGAAGAAGCTTTTACATTTCTAAAAACATAAATACTATTTTTTTTTTTAAAAAGGCATCATGTGTTTTACTTACTTGGACATCTTGTATAACAATGAGAGGAGAAACATTCCCAAGACTCATGAGCTGGTAATACTGCAATCTATCATCTCCATAGTTTATGCACAGTCATTAACAAGAAGTGATTTGTCTGGGACAGATTTAGCCCAGCAACTCCCTGTCTCTTTAGCCTAAAACAATCACCCGAGGAATGTCAAAAAGTTTGAGAGCTTAGTGCAGCGAGAAGGCCCCTCAAAAATATCTTTTTTTTTTTTTTTAATTTAGTCCAATCCTGCTGCTTTGCCAACGCAGAGCAGGAAGTTTAAGAGCTACACACAGATGTAGAAAATTCACTTTCTATTAAAAAGGTTTTGATGGATAAAGGCAAAAGGTTTTCACTGACAAGGAAATCCTGAGAATATTTATAAGAGAAAAGGAGGAGATTTAAAGACTTTGACATGTTTAACCTACCAAAACAAGTGGTCAAGAGGGGGATCCGACTGCTCCCTCTAATTACATCAGGGAGGGAAAATAACCATTTAAACCAAACGGCAACACTAGAACAAAACCAAATTCTACAAACAGCCATCAACACCACGAGGATGGAAGTTCAGGGATTGCCCCCAGACTTACAGGAGGCTCTCCAACAGCTCTCCCATGGAGACAGGGCAAAGAATAAACCAATCAAGGGTCACCTTAAAGGCAGTTACGTGAGGAAAGGCATCCACAGCACGGATGGGGGCTGGAAACGGGGAACCTAAACTTGATCAAGGGCTCTCCTCCGCTCTCGGGTTCTTCCCAGCCTGCTTGCTGCTGTGGCTTTTGGAGCTGACAGCAGGAATGAAGAATTGTCCTCTGGTCTTCTGCTTCTTCCCCACTCCTCCAGGATAGCACAGGGGGGGTATTCACCCTATTTACTCTGGCACGTAATTGGGAGTATGACCAGGGAACTAAACTTGGGAGCTGAAGCTCTCAAGAAGTCAATGGTGAGAGGTGGGTGTCTTGGCAGCAGCAGGGGAAGGGATTAGGAGCAACCAAGTCCAATGCTTAAAATAAAACACATGTTCTCTCCCCCCATGTCCTTATGCTTAAGGGTCTTGGACAAAAACATACTTAACCTATACCCATCACCTCTGAAATTCAGGGGGTTTTTCAGTTTCTGAAGGATTTTGTCAACCTTGAGTTTGCAGGTCAAGCAATGATTAGACACTTTTGAGCCATAACCATCTAATCTCCGACACCAAGAGTGGATGATGCAAAGGAAAGCTGTTACACAGCTAACACCCCAGTTCTGCAGAGGCTTGAGCAAGCCTTTTCCTTTTCTGCAAAGCAGAAGTAGTTAGCAGGCTAAGTTATCTGTAATAGGAGTTTTATGACAGTGGGGGATAAAGGATCAAATCAAAAACTAATTGTGTTCTTCATATCCTACTGCTGCTGCCACTTCTGAGAGCAGAAAGCATCTATTTGAGACTGGCTAGATAAGGAGGAATGGAAAAAAAAAATCTAACAAAAAAGGTATTTGGTAATAACTGTAACAGAGAATTAGTGTTTCTATCCAAACCCCAACCTTTCCCCACTACAGTTACACACAAAAGTTATTTTAATCACAGTATGCAGAAAGCAGCATCAGCATATGAGGCAAGAGAAAAAATATGTGGTAAAGCGAGTTGCATAGCCTGTTTGCAGACAGAAATTACAGTGCAGTTATAGGGAAGAGGTCCATGAGGCAGAGAAACGCTTCCAGCCCAAACCAAACAGGAGGACGTTAGCAATCCACCGAGAAAACAGGCAAGAAAAATACATTAAATAAGGTGGAATGTGAGAACCAAATCCCCTTTTAACTTCTGCAGCAAACCCTTTGCTTTCCTGCGAGGGATTTCTGCCTTGTCATATGTAGAGATGTTAAATAGAACCTGTCAGTAATATCTACTAAATACCATGTGTGTTGTTGGACAGAGGCAGCAAAGGAAACACTCAAGGGGGAAAAAGGGGGGAAAAAAAAGAATTTTAAACAGAAAACGACTACAGCAGAGTATCAGCTCAGCTCCTCTTCCCCAAAGCAAGAAAAGGGTCTTATTCAAGTCTTTCTAACAGTGATCTCAAGATACCCAGCAGAGCCTTTAGGAAAAAAAGGTTATAAACTGACAATCCTAAAGCACACAGGTGTGCACACATCACTACAAAGTAGCATTTGGCATCGCCTAATGCTACACTGCATTATTCTTAATAACCACCCACTTAATTAAAACACTTCATCAATTGAAATTAGTTCGGTACAAAAGATGTAGCTTTACCACCTTTTCTCCCCCTCACAACAGCCTGCACACCAGAGGAAGGCTTCCAGCAAGGGAGTAAACTGTGAGTAGAGAAGGAGGAAAGGCAGGAGGGGTATTAACACCTCCAGGGTTAATCCAGCCACATACAACCCATAAAGGTGCTGTACCAAAGGGCACAGGCAATGTTAAAAAATAAAATACCCCTGACAAACATAACTGATGAACACGGTGAAAACCAGGACACGTTACCGTGCTGTTAACACCACTCCAGGAATACAAAATGGGCCAGGCTGTTTCACCGGGTGAAGCGCAATGCTTCATTAAAGTTTGCGAGGCCACCCGGGCGCTGCAGCATCCAGCTCACGCCTTCTCCAGGGGTCTGAAAGCCACGGAAAATTCTTATAAATCAGATTTTGGGCGGTAATTTTCTTTACTCAGCCGCCCTTCACAAGTTCGTGCCCCTGGCCGTGGGCAGGTAACGAGGCAGATCTACAGAAATCGACCGATCCATCATTTTTTTTTCATCCTGGTTTTACCGGTTAACTCGGTTTCAGGAAGGTGACCGGGAGATGCGCTCCAGAAGGGCCGATCCCCTCGTTGCCCCAAAGCCGCAGGTGGAGGCCCCCGGCAGCACCCGCCCCACGGCCCCTGGCCCCCGCAAAGCCCCGGCCGAGAGCGGCTTCACCCCCCGGAGCGGGGCCCGCGGTGCCACCTCCGCCTGCAGCCCCCGCCCCCCACCCCCGAGGCTGGCCCCGGGAGGGCAGGGGGGACCGCGCAACCCGCCGGCCGGGCCGCAGCTCCGGGGCCCGCCCCACCACCCACCTGCCGGCGCCGCCCGCCCGCGGCCCGGCCATGCCGAGGCCTAGGCCTGGAGCCCCTTACCGGGGAGGCCGCGGGCAGGCCCCGGCTCATCGCCGAGCACCGCCGGTCCGAACGCTCCCCGGGCGGGACTCACCGTGAGGCGCGGCGGGCCGAGCCAGGCCAGGCCGTGCGGAGCGGAGCAGCGGGGACGGGGCGGCGGCAGCCAGCCGGTGCCTGCGCGGCGCTGGCGGGCAGGAAGGGAGGGAGAGAAGGAGGGAAGAAGGGCGGGAGGAGGCGGCACCGCACGTCCGCCGCGTCTGCCGGCCCCCCCCCCGGCTGTTAAAGGCGAGAGGCCGCCGGCACCTTCCCCCCTGCCCGGCCCGACGAGGTCCTCCGCCAACCGCCGCGCCTCCCTCCTGGAGATCTCCCTCCGCGGGGGTCCCTCATCCACCCGCCTGTCCCCACGCGTGGGGAGCCCCCGGGGGCTGGGATACCCCCGGAGGTGGGGATCGCCCACGCAAGAAGCCTCCTGCGCAGGTTTCCTACGTGTGTGGATACATCCACCCACAGGCTTCCCGTGTGGATGGGGATCGCCTCCCCCGCGTGGGGATCCCACCCCTCCAGACCTTCCCTACGCAGGGATCCCCCACGTATTTGTCGGGATTACCCACCCAGACCTCTCCCACGCGGGTATCCTCAGGGATCTCCGCACTCAGATCCCACCCATGCGTGGGGATCCCACCCTCCAGGCCTCCCCACTCACAGGAATCTCCTCACCCAGACCCCACCCATGGACAGCGATGACCCACCCAGACCTCCCTCACGCGGGGATCCTCCCACTCAGGTTTCCCACACGTGTGGGTACATCCACCCAGACCCCACCCAAGTGTGGGAATCCCCCCTCCCAGAACCTCTCCCACGCAGGGATCCCCAGGGATCTCCCCACCCATTCGCGGATACCACACCCCCCTCAGACCTTCCCCACGCAGGGATCCCACTGCCCAGACCTTCCCCGCACAGAGATCCCCCACCCAGGCACGGAGACCCCCCACCCTCCCTAATTAACCCCCCCAGTGCCAGCCAGGTCCCACCTCCCGGCAGGGTAGGCAGCCGTGGGGACCCCCCGGGCCCCGGGTAGGCAAGCACAGCACACCCAAACACCTTCCCCGTGACATGAAGGACACCTCCCCACGACCAGAAACAGGGGTTGCCCCTAAATGTCCTTTAATTGCCTTAAAACTGCCTGGATCTGCAGCGTGGAGTGGCCCTGCTCACCCCACACACACCACAGGGTCTCATTCAACCATGGCCCAGCAGGTCTGCAATGGGGGGAGCTTAACTGGATTTTTTTCAGCTCTGACTTCTTAAAGCCTTGACTTTTTCTTCCCTCTGACGTGGATCTTTCCCAAAGTGCTCACAGGGTGTATTTCTTTCACTTTAAACACAGCAGCAGCTTGTCATAGAATCGTAGAATAGTTTGGTTGGAAAAGACCATTATGATCACCTAGTCCAACTCTAAGCCCAGCACTGCCAAGTTCACCACTAAACCATGTCCCCAAGTACCACATCTACACGTCCTTTAAACACCTCCAGGGATGGTGACCCCACCACTTCCCTGGGCAGCCTGTTCCAATGCCTGAGAACTTCTTCAGTGAAGAATTTTTTCCTAATATCCAACCTAAACCTCCCCTGGCGCAACTTAAGGCCATTTCCTCTTGTCCTGTCACTTGTTATTTGGGAGAAGAGATGAGTTATTTGTGCATGAGATTGGTGACTGACCACAGAGCTGTGGGTACCCACAGGGATGAAAATTGATGTTGTACCCTATAGTTACTTGGGGACAATGAAACAGTGCAAGAAGCCACCAAAGGCTATGGGACAGCATCCATCCAGCTCTGTCACTGGGGGACTGACAGAATCACAGGATCATAGAATGGTGGGGTTGGAAGGGACCTCAGGAGATCATCCAGTCCAACCCCTCTGCCAAAGCAGGTTCCCTACACCAGGTTGCACAGGAAAGTGTCCAGGTGGGTTTGAACATCTCCAGAGATGGAGACTCCACACCCTCTCTGGGCAGCCTGTCCCAGGGCTCCGTCACCCAACTGACATTAACTCTCAGCTTCTCAAAGTCCCAAACATCAATGGGGAAAAGCAAACTCCTGTGCACAAGAAAATTCATCTTTTTTTGGCAGTGGGAGAGGTGACAAAGACAGCTGAGCCAGCTGTGGCTGTCGGTCAGTGCCAGAGCTGGTCAGGACCAGCGTTCTGAGCTCAGCTGCAGTATCCAGAGTGGTTCTGCAGCTGGGAGGCAGTCAGCAAAAGGGAATTATCCCAGCAAAGTGGGGAGGCTGGTGTCACCCCCGGGCTTTGCACACACCTTCCTGTCATTTCTTCAAACCTCTGCCAGTGAAGAGTCTGGTTTAACTTTCCAGGCCCTGTTGCTCAGAACAAACAATTTGTTTATCCCAAAGCATCTTTTGTAAAATCAACTGCTCCGCAGCATTCAGTACCAAAGAAGGATTTGCATCGGGCTGCACTAAGGATTCATCATCAGCCTCTTTGTCAGCCATGTGTGTCACTCAGCTGCAGGCTACCGCTGTGTTTCCAAACTCCCTGGAGCAAACCAAGGCAAGGTAGATGCTGGTGGAAGTTGTGCTTTGCACTCAAGACCATGCGAGGATCAGCCATCAGCTGGTGAGACAGCATTTTGCTGCTTCATCCCAGAGCTTCCCTGGCTCAGCATATCCCAGCCAGTCACTCTGCTCTTGCAGGAGCGTTGCTGAGAGCGGAACATGAGCCAGCCAAAGGCAGCATCTGCGCCCTGCGCTGGCAAGGTGCGAATTTAGGGCCAAATCATGCTTATATTAACTACTGAGGTAGCTGCAGTGGTTGTGGTGGGGCTCAACAGCAGCAGATTTTGCCAATGTTTAATTGGTTTTGTCCACAGCAGAATTTTCCAGCTGGTATCAGAACCAAAGCACCATTTCCTAGGAGCAGGGATAGATTTGCTGCCCCATGCACAGGGGACTGGGGGATCTGCCAACAGGAGAGAAAAACTGGGGTCAAGAATTGGGAAAGGACACAGGAAGGACAGGGCTGCTCCTCCTACCAGGAGCTGAGCAGGAATTGAAGAGCAGAGAGTGCAAATCCAGCCACAGATTTTTCTTTTTCTCCCTTTTCCAGGAGTCAGAGGCAACTGCCCCGCTGTCTGGTCACTGTTTGCTCTGAAAGGGTCTCAGCTGAGAACATACCACTTACTACCAGCTCAGAAATTTCTGATCCTTTAAGTGTCTTATACATTTGTCACAGCATAAGGCGTGATATAAAGACCTGAAAATGCTTTTAAATCCTGTGTTGTGTACCGTTGCGCAATATGTAAGGCAATAAACCACCTCGATTATGTGGACTTGAGAAACCTGGTGGATAAACTCGCTGGAGAGCTACCGCTGTGCAGATCAGCCAGCCAGGCTAATGATGCTGAATATCCCCAACTGCAGGGAGGAAATAATGCAAACAGTCACTGAAATCCCTGTCACATTAGGCAGCCACTCATGGGGAAAAAAGAAAAGGGTTTAAAATGCCGCAGGAGCCCCGAGTCATTAGTTTTGTCAGGAATTTTGCTTTCTCAGATCACAGGGAAAAAGCCTTCAGATCTGTGGATTCAGAGTAGGGCCGAGAGAAAGGCAAGCTACGGGCTTAGTGGGGCTGTAAGTCGTGGAAGCTGATTATTGTTAATTTAGCATTTTATATGAGAACATGAGAGATCCTCATCAATGCCAGAAACCAACGCCCTGCAAGTTTCAACACCTCACTGATTCCAGCTAGGAAAAAAAAAATGACCAAACGCTGGATTTTCTCTCTGTCTCTTTTTATTCACATTATTTTTAAATACTATTTCCAAGCATGAATTCTTATAGTTGGTAGGAAGGGGAAATTAATAGATCACATGCAAATGTACCAGAAAGATTTCAACTGCTGCTAAGGAAGGTCACAAAAATGACTACAATTTTCTTCTCGGAGTAGTAAAGTAGGAGTAATTCCACTGCAGAAACTTGAGCTACATGGAAAAAGACATTCGATTCAATCCAACTGTAAGGGAATAAAAATACATCTGTCCTAAGCAGCATCTGTCAGCAGAATTTATGCTGGAAACTCTTGCAAGAAGAATAAAAGCTCATAATAAAAAACAACCATCTAAGCCATGACATTTTATGGGACCAGTATAAAAATCCATCAGGTAATACAAGTCTGCACATAATCCATGTGCTATCACAACGTATATACATTTTTAATTAAGTTGAGATCATGATAATCACATTTTGTACTGCTGAATAATCCAGCAATAAAGTGAATTTTCAGAAGCTGTTTCAGAGCTCACTGGAAAAAAAATGTGTATTTATAAACAGCATTCACCTTCCATTTCTGGATTTCACCATTATAATAGAGCACTGAAAAGCCCAAAACAGGCTTTAAGACTCTACTGTTCAACTCTATCATGTTCAAAAGAGGATCAACTACAAGCAACATGACTAAAGACAGACAACTCAGTGCCCATCTTAGTGATTAACATTTTCAGAATCACGGAATCCCAGAATTGCCTGCATTGGAAAAGCCCTTTAAGATCATCCAGTCCAACCATGAACCCAACACTGACAAGTCCCCGACTAACCCATGTCCCTCAGCACTGTGTCTACACAACTCTTCAATCCCTCCAGGGATGGGGACTCCACCTCTGCCCTGGGCAACCCCTTCCAATGCCTCAGAACTCTTTCAGCAAAGAAATTCTTCCTCACATCCCATCTCAACTGCCCTGGGCACAACTGGAGCCCATTTCCTCTTGTCCTGTCCCTTGGTCCTTGGTTGAACAGACCCACCCCCACCTTTCTGCACCCTCCTTGCAGGGACTTGGGCAGAGCCACAAGGTCTCCCCTCAGCCTCCTTTTCTCCAGGCTCAACCACCCCAGTTCCCTCAGCCGGGAACTCAGCACACTTGTGCTCCAGACCCTTCCCCAGCTCCGTTGCCCTTCTCTGGACACATTCCAACACCTCCATGTCCTTCTTGGAGTGAGGGGCTCAAAAGTGAATGATCAGACTTAAATCATGACTTGTGACAGGTTCCCTTCAGGCTCTTCAGTCCTCACCTCCTAGCACAGCCTGGGACTAGTTGCTCTGAGTTTTCACATTTGCAAAATAAAATGGAAATCCCATGGGAAATCCCAATGGGAAACCCTTTTCCTTCTCTCCCCAGGCTGCTGTTCCCATACCAGACACCTGAGCAGCACACACGTCCGCTCCCAAAATGCTGTGGTTTATACCCAAGGTAGCAGCAGCAATTGCTGTGTGAATGCCATTAAGCACTGCATCTCACCCAGCTCTCCCGACCGCACAGCTCACTGCCCTGAATCCCCCGTCAGCCCAAGACAGCCCTTCCGACTGTCCTATGCACTAACACCTGCAAGCAGAGTAAAACAAGCACCTAAATCCTTGCAAGACCAGGGCTTGCCATCAGTCTGAATAAGCCCTACTCATTGTCAAGTCACTAATTATTCTTACGCCTGTATCACCTGGCTTTAATTATCTTCTCCTCCAAAAGAGTTAAAACTTGACCGAAAAGCAACAGCTTTATCTGGAAGAGCTCACTGTAAAGTAAAAGGTGTTTGCAGTGGGTAATCAGGTCTGGGCTGCAGAGGTGGAATTTAATTTCTAATCTAAAGATTTCAAGCCTCCAGCATCAGATATAGCTGAAGGGATCACAGGGAAGCTGGGCAGCAGAGCAGCTTTCTGAGCAGCACAGTAACGACCATGCTTCAAATTCACTTTAGACTACTGTTTCAAATATTCTTCCTCTTTCTTGAAAGCATCAGAGCAGAAGGTGATTTTTTAAGATTGGGTGGGTATCATTAAGCAAAGCAAATGAAAACATGACACAGAAAATACCTTGTTTCCTGTAAAACACTCCCTGTGTGGTATCACTGTGACAGTTCAAATCGTTTCTCCCATTCATCATTCAAAGCACCCAGTTGTTATTTACGCTGTTTTACTTTTATCTACAGCAGGTTTTAAATTAATATTCTTCATCAATATCCACAGAAAGCAAATATTTTCCTTTGGAAAAACACGTCTGCAACACCAACACAATGCCCCTCCTAAGGACAGACCGGTAACTCACCTGAAATGTAGCGGGATGGGTAGCAAGAGAAACTACACACATTGAGAAATGGGGGGACTGGTTTTGCTGGGATGGAGTTCAGTTGCTTCTTAGTATCTAGATGTGACAGTTTAACTGAGCTGGCAGCTAAAAAAGACACAGCCACTCACAGCCCCCTCCCACCCCACCCAGGGAATCGGGAGAGAGAAATGGAGGGGTAAAGGTGAGGAGACTTGTAGGTTGAGATAAGAACAATTTAATAATCAGAGCAAAATTAAATTAAAATAATAATAAGAGCAATAATGATAACATATATATATGAGTGATGCAGAGTGCAGTTGCTCACCACCTGCTGATAACGATCCTGGGGGAGTGAAGAGGAACCCTGAAACTGAAATCGCAATCCCAGAAAAGCGAGAGCCTGAGCGATTCCTGAGACAATCCCCCCCTTTCCAGTCAATCCCAGTTAATGTACTGAACTTGATGGGATATGATCTGGAATATCTCACTGGCACATCCCACTGTCAGTTCTGGGTTTTACCAACTACTGCACTTTTCTTCTCCACTCCCCCTTCCAGTCCTCTGCTCTTGGAAACTGCCCAAGCACAGTGTCCTTGTAGTTATCAACATTGTTCTCATAACTGAGACCAAAACACAGGCTTTATAGCTCCAAAGAAGAAAATTAACTCTATCCTAGCAAAATCAGAACACTATAACAGTGCTGTGTTTTGGTTTCGGCATAAGAAGAATGTTGATAACATACTGATGTTTTTAGTTGTTGCTGGAAGTCCAAGGATTTTGTGTTTTGCTAGTTTGCAAGTGCATAAAACAGGGAGGAGGAGGGGGAGAGTAGTAATTAGCAAAACCCAAAATTGGCATTTGGATATGCCAATGAGATATTCTATATATCTCTGGGTAATGGCTATAAACTGGAAGAGGGGAGATTTAGATGAGACATTAGGAAGAAATTCTTTGCTGTGAGGGTGGTGAGACATTGGCCCAGGTTGCCCAGAGAAGCTGTGGCTGCTCCTCCCTGGAAGTGTTCAAGGCCAGGTTGGATGAGGCTTTGAGCAACCTGGTCTAGTGGAAGGTGTCCCTGCTGGTGGCAGTGGGGTTGGGACTGGATGAGCTTTGAGGTCCCTTCCAACCCAGACCAATCTGCGATTCTGTGTCACATCATGTTCAGTATATTAATGAGATCTGACTGGGAAGTGGAGGATTCTTTCAGGGATTGCTTGGACTAGGTCTTCCAGGATTGCAGTTTTAGTTTTGGGACTGTCTCTGCTCTGGGGTCGCTGGCTGGCACAGGCTGGGCATTGGCCAGTAGGTGGTGAGCAGTTGCATTGTGCATCAGTCATTTGCATATTCTATTATTACTATTATTATTATTTTAATTCAATTAGCAAATTGTTTTTATCTCAACCCACAAATTTGCTTACTTTTACCCCTCTAATTCTCTCCTCTATTCCCTGGGGTGGGAATGGTGAGCGAGTGGCTGTGTTAGGCCGCAGCCAAGTGAAACCACCACAGGTAGAAAAATAGAGATGGAAAGTCAGAGAGACCTTCTGCTCCAAGGGCTCTGTCAGTAGGAGGACAAGGTATCCTACTGCTGAAGCAGCCTGCAGGGCTGGCTCAGCATGTTTTCCTCCCGCAGCCAGGGAAGGACATTGATTGAGCTCTGCGAGGCACCACGGGAACGGCGTGTGTCAGGCTGTGACAAAATCCTAAGGAAGTGTACTGCAGAGATGCTCCTCGCTTCTCTGGATAAATCAAAGAGCGCAGGAACCATCCCAGCTGCTCATGCCACTGCAGAGCAAGTTTAATTGTAAAGTATTTTGTCTGCAGCCACCTGCCTGGTGTAATGAGTGTAACATCAGAGAGGATCTTTGTTCCCCGGTCCCCAGTTTGCCACCACTGGTGGTGTGACACGTGCCTGTGTCCCAAGGGTGGCTGGAGACTTGGAAACGTTTGCAAATCCTTGGGTCTGAGGAGATGTCCTGCAAACAGCGTTAAGGATCACTGGTGTCCCAGGAGATCCAGTGACAGTGTGTCACAAACTCAACGGGCATCCCTCTGTGAGTCGTTGTTTTAGCTTCTCATACTTAAAATGAGCAAATAGTCTTCTCTTCACCTGTATATCTGATCTTTTTAGATAGTGACAAACCTCTCCCTAGTGATCCTACCATCTGCCCATGTTGTCTCTAGACTCTGAAGACATCTAAGTGTTTCTGTCCTACCATCCGTAAGGCCTGGAGGACAAAAAGGGTTAAAAACCAACTCAGAATCTCTAGGGAAAATAGAAAAGCATCAGAAAAGAAGCTAATTCAACTGATTTTACCCAAAAGGACAAAAGGAGGTTTAGAAGGTCCTTAGAAAACTGTTATTGTCCTACAGGGGAAAGCATACCCATCAACAAATTAGGTGAGAGGCGAGTGAGATGTAAGAGGTCTGAAACAGCTGCATTCCTCAACGCCTTTAAACTGTCTGTCTTCACACACTCCATTTATTCTGGATAGCAGCTTTGCTGATGCTGATTTGGGAGTAAAGGGGACTGTAAAAATAGCTGGGGATAAATGTGAGTATTTTTTAATATTAATAGGCAAAAGCTAATGGATCTGAGCAACATGATTTGGGTTTTATAAAACAGCCAAGTGAGGACCCTCCCAAACACATGCCCATCTGGGTTCCTCATTTTCTTCAAAGCATTGCTGAGTGTGCCTTAGCAACTCTACCTGAGCCCTGTCAAATGGTCTGAGTGGAAAGAGAGCTCAGGGGAGCTACTCTTGTATTAATGAGTTGGGTAAATGCCCATTGAAGGGAGGCCAAAGCAATCACAGCATTTAATTATTGCTGCCAAGTCACAGATAAGTGAACTGAAGAAAAAAATAAAGAGGAAAAAAAATGACACCTTCATAAGGAAGGGCACTGTGACAAGTCTGCTTCTTCCACAGCCTGCAGACACCCAAACCATGTAAAAATATTTCATCATAATATCTAGGATTGTATGGGGAAAATGAATTATACTCCACTTTTACACACTGACCATAAAAGCTAAGGTACAAGAAAGCATGATGTCCACAGTCTAATGCCACAACTCATTCAAGGGTACACTTATTAACAACAGAAAATGTAAAAAGGACAAGGAGGAGCCAGGAAGATCCAAATGGAGGGATGAGGCTGTACCGAAAGGGATCTCAGGCAGGATTGCTGCATGGCTGGGACCAGCATGGCAATGAGATGAACTGCAGGAGCATGCAACGGCAGAGCTGAGCACGGGCTCCTTCGTCAGGGCTAAGCTAACAGACCACGGGTGAAGAGCTGGAGTGACAGAACCATGACTGTGCTAACAGTTAATTATGCGTGTTACAAGTACAAAAAGGCCAAGGAGGGGTGGGTTGGAGCTTCTGCTGACATCTGGCAGCATTTTGGGGAAGTCTGGTTTCTCCCGAGGTTCTCGTTGACTCAGGAGCGCTGATTTGCTTGCCGTTAATTGGAGGAGGAGGTAATGAGAACTGACTAATCGGCGAGCTGTGCACCCTGCAGACTCATTCCAGTGTCACTCATTATATCTGGCTGATCACTCAGACAAAACTATGTTTTAAGGGGATTTCAGTGACTGGTCAGCATCCTTCCTTGGCTCACGGTATTTGCATAACGTTCAGCTGTCCTCTCCTATACCATAAGCTGTAAAAACTCTAGTGCTGGCATAACTCAGCTGACACAGCAGTGAAGGCATCACAGGACACATCCTAATTCCTGGAGAGCTTGCACTGAAGGTCCTAGACGTGCTAATGTCATCACTCATGTCTTCAATGTTACCACAACCCCTGCAAACTAAATTAACAGAAGTCTGTTAGCATCTGCTATACGCACACCCTTCTGCTTTTCTGTGCAAACACACACGAGTACTATTACTATATTGTTTTTTTTCCAGATAAGGCTTAAAGGATCAGTGTTTAATTGCAGCAGTTAAGTTCAAGGTATGAGACCTGGTGTTTGCACTAGAGTGATTTGTCACAAAACTTGGAGGAGAACAGCAGCAGTCAGATGATCCATTGCACACTCACCTCATTTAAATGCAATTCAATTTAGACAGAGCTTTTGGCACAAAAATTAGAAAGATGACTTAACAAAAAGGAAGAGTATTTCTGAACCCCGGTGTTAGATTTATTTGTGTGTGACATTCATGAAAGAACTGTCCAAGAAAGCCTCTAGCCATTAATTGCCAGGTTGCAGCCAATGTTTAAAGCCCTCTCCTCCCCTCCACCCCCACTCCTTTCTGGCTCTATTTTAAATGCAACACAGAATGAAAAATAAAAATAGACTGATGCGCTCTCCCCCACGCCACAGTACAAGGCTTAAGAGCAAGGCTGGGCCAGGATGAGTGGATTTCTATGCAAACAACATGCAGAATGCCTTCATTTAATCTGTTTGTTGCCTTGCATAGATAGGAAAATTAAATGAAGTTAACCATATAGATTCAAAGTCACCGTTCAGCCTTTCAGTTGAGACAGATGGCTTTTACTTCCAGGGCTTCCTCTGGCATTCAGTGGAGGATTTGGCAATCCTCTCTGGGTCTGGTTCTCAGCAGTTTTCTGACATGGGGGCAGTTAGTGTCTTCATTGCACATAATAGTGCTGTAGCAGCCAGAAAAAAAATGGCTCTTTTCTAGCCAGTTTAGCCCTTTTCCATCAGACAGAAGTCACTTTCTTTCCTGGTCCAGAAGCCAATGCACACTGAGCATTGACCTCACGCTGCTCTCTGCCAGCCAGTGTGGAAAACGCATGCAGACAAATGCTGAGAGTCCAAAAGAGAACCAAATCCCCCAATACTGTCCTTTTCAGGGAATAAAAAAGCCCCAGTTTAACCAGGACAAAGAAGCAGCAGCTTCACCACTGTATGACCTGGGCTGCATCTTCCTATGTGGGGAGGGACACTTGGCATTAGGGGGTAAATGGGAAATTATAGAACTTCTTCCCATCACCCAGTAAACCTGGAAAATTTAACTGGATTCTCACCCAGTTTCAAATCATTGTAACCTCACTTCTGTAAACAGATTATTCCTGATTTACACAGGGGCAAGTTAGAACCAAACATCAAATCACCTTGCACCTCAAGTCCTGTGTTCAGCGTTGGGCCCCTCTCTCCAAGAAGGACCTGGAGGTGCTGGAGCGTGTCCAGAGAAGGGACCGGAGCTGGGGAAGGGTCTGGAGCACAAGTGTGCTGAGTTCCCGGCTGAGGGAACTGGGGGTGCTGAGCCTGGAGAAAAGGAGGCTGAGGGGAGACCTTCTGGCTCTGTCCAAGTCCCTGCAAGGAGGGTGCAGAGAGGTGGGGGTGGGTCTGTTCAACCAAGGACCAAGGGCCAGGACAAGAGGAAATGGCCTCCAGTTGTGCCCAGGGCAGTTGAGATTGAGTGTGAGGAAGAATTTCTTTGCTGAAAGGGTTCTGAGGCATTGGAAGGGGTTGCCCAGGGCAGTGGTGGAGTCTCCATCCCTGGAGGGATTGAAGAGTCGTGTAGACACAGTGCTGAGGGACATGGGTTAGTGGGGACTGGTCAGTGTTGGGTTCATGGTTGGACTCGATGTTGTTAAAGGCTTTTTCCAACCCAGGCTATTCTGGAATTCTGTGATTTTGTTCTTATTTATACCAGCATAACCTAATGATGATACACTTAATAATTCACAATTAAAAACTAAATTACTCACTATTGCTCAGTGAATAGTCCTGGTGGCTTCTTTTCTTCCCTAGCAATAAATGCAGTATCTCCTGACACTGACAAGTGTTGATCAGCCTAGAATGGACTCTTGTGGGACACAGAGTATGAGAGAGCAATAGTCACACTTGCCAGACCGAAGGCACTCCAGCACCTACCTCTGAGTTGCCTTTTGGGCTTCAGCAGCTTCTAGAAAGCCTTGCCAATTCCACACAGGTCCTTTGCTCCCACAGAGCCCCCCAACCTTGCTGCAGCTCACCTGCTCCTCTCTGAATCCCCTTTGGCTCCTCCTCAGCACCACACTCTGCTTACACCCTGGGCAAGGAGGAAATCAAGGCACAGGGACCAAAATAGAGCTAAACCCAGTAGAAGGAACCACCTTCACAACAAGACTCGGATTTTGCTGTTGATAGAGAAGCACAGACACCTAGGGCAATTGGAAGGTGCTGAATTCAGAGGTATCTTCTGCATGACATATTTCTCTTGGAACACAATCCTGCTCTCAGTTGTTCATCTACCTCCTCCAGAGGCAGGGCTTTAATACTGCAGGCACTGAGGGCACCAGGAGAAGCAGGCTATACCTGAGACAAGCTCATGAAAGTTCCAGCTATAAAAGTTTAGCATTAAGCTCAGGAGAGCAGAAAGCAGAACATTGTCAGTCATGAGCTCTTAATACCTAAACTGGCTCCTGAAAAAGATAAGATAAGATAAAGCCAAACCAGATTAACCAACTTCAAAGCAAGCAGCAAGGCTTTTACAGGGTGCTCGAACAGAAGGCGGCTGTGGAGAGTGCTAGTGAATAAACCAGGTAGAGCTTCCTTACTGACTTGCTCCTTGTCCCTTCCAGGTTTTTGGAAGTCTCCTGTGATCGGTCCTGTCTCATAACCACATCACAGCATCCAGGTGTTGCAGGAATGTCAGCTACAGAAACGTTTAAGAGACCGATAGAGGAATGTTAGTAAGAGCTCTGTGGAATAGTCTTCTCCAATTAGTTATCCGAGGAAGAATGGTATTGAATGACTTACAAAGAATACACAAAGCACTTATTGTTGTACTAATCATCAACTTTCTAAATAAAATTAAGCAATTTGCTAATTAAGACTCATGACAATTCATCCTGACTGTAACCATGCACATCAGATGATTCATCACCCCGTAACTGGCTGCTGCAGCCCGAGGATGTGTGTAAGGGCTGCCTCCAGCATGCAAGGGAGCGTAGCTCCTTCCCTGCCCTGAGCAGTCCTGCTCATGAGTCACCTCGGCCTGGCTCTGGGTGGCTGCTGAAAAGAAAAGAAGGCAGTTTGAGACAGAAATAATCTTTTTAAAGTTGGGATGGGAAAACTAGCTGCCCCTTTCTAAGGTTATTTGACCTGGATGATCAGAAACCAAGCAGATAAGTCTTATAAGTTCCAAGTGTTACAATTCAAATTAACATCTGTCCAATTGATGACAGGGGTCAGAGCCTCCTACTGAAGAAGGAAAGAAGAGCACTACCTGGCAGCAGAGAGAAGATGCCTCTGATGACTGGGGGAGACCCAGAGACTCAGGGAGGGGGAAGCCCAGGGAATCCTGGTGGCTGGATCATGCTCTCTGGACCTCTCACCACCTGGGCCTCCACTCACTGGGGCTCCCCATTACTGGGCACCCCACTCACTGAGCCTCTCACACACTGGGCACCACGAAGGGATGCCCAGCCTTGAGAGGAAGCTGTAAGCACAGAGCCCTCCTGAGACACAGCCATGCCTCCCTTCCCTTGAGCAGCACCCAGACAACCCTTCCCTTACGTTAAAGCAACCCTAAAAGCTTGAATTGCCCACACAATGTGAGTCTTGACTCCTCTGATGAGCTCTCAGCTTTCTAAACATCTTCCCTTCTCCATCTCAAGAGGAGTAAATAATCCTTACACCCACAGAGGAGGCACCAAATTCCATGACTTATCCACAATCACATCACTTCCCACTGGTGCCCATGCCATTTGCAGGATGTCCCTATCCAAGGCAAGAAGCAACACCAATATTAAGACATTTGTATTTTATGCTCATCTCTAAGGCAGCCTTTCTCACTTAAACACCATGGTTTGACCTCTCCATCTCAGGTTCACAAAATACTAGCTAATTAGTCCCCCAGGAGCTGCAGGATGAACATTTCTCATCTCCAGGGGGTTCTGCAGTGCAACAAAGGATTAGTTAGCTGAGGAAACTCAAGGTACTACAGCTGCAATGCTACAGGCAGGGCAGTGTCCCTTGCCACCATGTCCTGCAGTGCTGGCACGGCCAGCCAAGGCCATGGAGCTGTCTCCAACCACCCCAATCACCCACCAGCCCTGAACAGGACATTTTAGTTTTAACCATCTTGAACTAGTCTGAGCTAGCTCCACCAGTCTCCATAATTCAAGGTGTAACCCCTCAGAGAGTCCTCTCCTTGCTTTGCTGCTCAATTTGCTTCCTGGGTGCCCCAGGACAGGCTGTGTGATGTAAATCAACCTGCCTGAGGCTGAATTTTTGTGGGGCCAGGGAGATTTGGCACCCAAGGCAGGTTGAGTCCCAGAAAGACCATGAAACCAGCCCAGCAGGCTGTGCTGAGGAGGAAAGGATGCTCATCAGCCACGTACGCTCTACCCCATGGATAAAGAGTACAAATCTAATCCTTCACAACTCTGAGGCAGCAAGAAGAGCCTGGCAGCACCTCCCAAAGACCTGCTATGTACCTGGGCTTTGACATCTTCTTCCAAAGGTGTTTTTCAGCTCAGCCAGCTGTTTGCAAGCAAATTTCACAGCAGAAAGCAAAGCCCTGTCTAGAAGAGCAGGAGCTGCATTGATTGTGGCAGTCAGTGCATCCACCAGCCCAGAAAGGGATGTTTCCCCAGCTGTGCCTTCACAGAAACCCATCCATCCATCACCACGCGGCGACAGGACAGGAGAGAAGGAACAAGTCTGACAGCAGTCGCTGGCGTCGAGTCAAGCAGCGCCCAAGTCGGGCTGCCTGCGCAGTGCAAGACTCCCACAGCATCCATCAGCCGGGCACAACATGAACTCCCTCCTGGGAACATGCTGCTTCACACCTGGGTTCTCCCTGCATGAGTCTTTTGAAAAGGAAATGGCTTTAAATCATCCCTCATGTGGGCCAGAAATAGAGACATCAGCAGGGACAATGTCTGCAAGGGGAGGACAGCAGTGATTGTAAGGAGAAATGGTTTCTTCCCCCTGAGCAGCATTAGCAACCAGGTGAGAAGAGGCCATTTCACTGTGCGGTGGCTTCACTGGGCTGGCAAACACAGCCGCTCGCTCTCTCTCAGCCCCAAGAGGATAGGGGAGAGAATTGGGAGGCAAGGGTAAGGGTGAGATAAGAACAATTTAATAATTGAAATAAAATAATACTGATAATAAAATAATAAGGATAATATTAATAGTAGTAAAATATGCAAATGAGCGACACCCAGTGCCATTGCTCACCACTCGCCGACCCAGCCCGGCCTGGTCCCAGATCACGATCCCGGAGGAGCGACAATCCCGAACCGAGACCGCAATCCCGGGAGAGCGAGAGCCCGAGCGAGAGCCAGAGAGAGCCAGAGAGGAAGAGCCCCTCAGGAATCTCCTGCCCATGGGGGACAGGAGATGGAACAGCCCCTTGGCAGAGCCCAATGCCAATTTAGTTCATTAATTTAAGTATCTCTGACTTCCCCCTGGATCTTGCGCTTGCAGACAGACAAACACAAAGTCCTTCAGTGCCAGGGACACAACTGCAAACACTGGGATGTTCTCAGTGTTTCTCTCCTAATAAATCCCAGCTGAAACCACAACACAGCCCTATTCCAGCTGCTGAACAGAAACCAGCTCTGTCCCAGCTACACACGGCAATGCCTTGCGTTTCAGGGTTATCATTTTGGATGGACGCTGCTCTCAAAGCCAAAGGGGTGACAGCTCTTGTCACAGGACCAGATGTGCCTTATTGCACTTGATGAGGCAGGTGGGAGAAATTAAGGGCACATTCCGTTTGCTCGTTAAAAAGCAGCAGCTGAAGGTGAAGCATTGGCTTTGCAAGGCCTAAGTCACAGCTTCCACTCGCCATTTACCTTCAGCCCCACAGCGAGGAGCAGGCCCAGGGGGGCCAAGTTGTCTTTGGAGGCTCATGTAAAGCACCTCAAAGCACCCTGATTTCTCCAGCCCTTCCACAGGGGCAAGTGAAAGGCTTAAAGGGGTAAAACTCACAGCTGGAGGGACCACTCGGGTGTTTAACACCGGCTGTGCGGGGTCCTGCTCCCTGACAAGCCGCACCTGCCCTCCAGTGCTGCCTCCCTCAGGGCTAAAGGCGGGCCCGGGGGCGGTGCTGGGGGGTCTGGGCGGGCGGTTGCGCCCATGGACGGTGTGTCGCCGCTGGAGCGGTATCTGGAGCGCTGCGGGCAGGTAGGCGCGGGGAAAAATGAGAAAAATGTTTTTAAAACGGAGTGGAAGGAAAAACAAGGCCGGTTGCGTTGGCCGGGAATCGAACCCGGGTCAACTGCTTGGAAGGCAGCTATGCTCACCACTATACCACCAACGCCGCGGTGAGATCTATTGGGTACTCGCACCTTAAGTGCGGTGCTAATGTCCGGGTTGAGGTTCTACCGGGGGCTCTCCCTCCCCTCCCCTGCCACCCCCCGGGGCTCCTCTCCACTCTGTCCCGGCCTGGCCGCCATCTCCAGCCCAGCTTTGCCTAGGGGACCTGCGGGCTATCATGGCCCAGAACTGCTGGGAGCATGGAGGAGGCCTGGAGGTACTTTGCTGAGGGAGGTGGTCCTCACCTGTTGGAAGAGGAATGCTGCTGCGTTCAAACTGTTGTTGTTTGTGAGGACCAGACTGGGGTGTGCTGGGTCTGAGGGGGCAGGAGGCTCAGATCTCTTCACAGTGGTTGGTAAATGTTAGCAAAAATGTCTTTTTTTGGGGGGGGGGACTTAGAATAGCCCCCCTGGTTTCAAGGGGCTGTGGAGACAACAGGCTGAGGGCCAAGGCCAAGGGCTGACCAGGTTTGGGCCTAGCTCCATGGCTGAGCACCATCTTCACCCAGGGAACACAACTTCTTTACATGCATCCTGTTGTAAACCACTTTTCAGCTCAGAAAATGGGTTGAACACAGGTTGTTTAAACCCAGAGACCTGCTCGTGGCAGTCTGAATATGGCCCTATAAAGTATAGCATGTGGTGAGGTATAACCAGGCTTTTACAAATGCTACCGAGCTTTTTGTATTTCAGACTTGCTGGGATACTTGATAATAGCAGATGTGTGTGAGATCACTGCAGAAAGAAGAAAAAGAAAATCCAAGTCTGTTGCTTAAAGGAGCTGGATTTGATTTACACAGACCTGGGTTGCAGGGATTCCTGCAGTGGAAGTGAAAATGGCAGTTTCCCCTCAAGCTGCCCCAAACTTAGTGATCTCAGACAGGATCTGTGTGTGAAATCTCCTTCCCGGAGCTGCTGGGAGATGTCCAAAGCTATGTAGTTGATGGGGCCTTCAGTGAAGTTAATTAACCTCGAGTCTATAGCAATAACCCTTGGCAGCCAGCCCAATATAAACATGGTCTTGTGCCTCCTTTCACAGCCTCTGAGCATCTGGCTAACAAGAAGGCAACCTTCCCCAGCGCTTAACCCTATCCAGGCTTTTTCCCAGTCCAGTTGTATGGAAACCTGATGGGAAAGGAAGATTTGTTTTCTGTTTCTACCTACTCCTTGCAGTTTATTTTATTTTTTCCCCACTTGTTTTACAGCTGTTTAATATGCCCAGCCTCATACAGCACTCATTTCTCCATCAGCTTCTTTCTTTAAGCTATGACACAAACTGTGGGGGTTTTCTTGACTGTTATATTTATCGCACTCTCTGATGCCCCTTAGTATGATGTGTGAGTAGTCCTACAGGCTTGCAGTGATGAGAGGCTTTTTTGTACCATCTTCTCTGCATCATGGTTCATACAAAACTTTCCTAATTAGCTCCCATACAGCTGAACTTCAGTCCACTGGATGTCTTGCAGAGACTGTGCCTTCCTTCCCCAGTTGCTAACTTAAACATATCTATTTAAAACAGAGGTATTTTAGTTATTCCATAGTATATTGTTATTTGTAGCTGTTAATACATTTGTATCTGACCTTTTAATTCTCAGATAGTGCTCTTGGATCCAGTTTTCCAAAGAGCTGAGAGTTAAGGAGTACCTAGTCTTATTCAGTAGGACTCTGCCAAAACTGATCTCAAATGGGGCTCTGCATCTGGAAGTTGGGTTTAGAAACAGTTTTGAATCTAGGTGTTCATGTTGCTTTCCGGGCTAGACCTGATCACATCTGTATTCAAGCTAGTAAGGGTTCTCTAGGAGGATTTGTCACTTAGTAAGAGTTTTCCAAGTGTCTACAGGCAAATATACTGCCAAGTAGGAGCCGAGATTTCCCTGTGCACATGGTTGCACTGCTAAGTGTGCTGATTAGCACAGAACATAGAGCAGCACTAGTTCAGGGCTGAAAAGCATTGATCTGGAAATCCTCCTCCCACTGGAGCTCAGGCAGTTGCTGCCAACTCAAGGGCCTCTGTCTTGTGCACTGTTCCCTGGTCTGATTTGTGCCTGGACTTTTCAAGTCCTTTTGGCTCTCAAGCCCCAAAAAATGCCTAAAAGAACACAAAACCTCCTGTAGGGATCATCTAGTCCAAGCTGTCACCTGCTGTGGGTATTGGCAGAAACCACCTCCTTGGAAGCAGCTTTCCACTAACTACAGGCTTATGCCCCAAATGGATAAGGGAATAAATCTTCTCCTAAACTCTTGCCTCCTCAATATTATGATGCCTTTTAAATAGCTTTTAATAATAAATAGCTGAAAAAGAAGGACATTAGTATGCAAGAATTTGCTTGCAGATAAGTTGGATGCTTGATCCGGGAAAGGATGCTGGCTTTGCTGACTGTGGCTTTGCTGACTCTGTCTCACTCGAATTAGTCTGGTGACCTCCAGCAGCTGAAAGAATAAATCGCTCCTGATTCTGTGAGCTGCTGCCCTCTGTTGCACAAATCCAGCACAACAGTGACACTGTCCCCTGGTAGCAGGGAGAGGAAATAATAATATACTGAATGAGAGTTAAAGCCAGCCAGAAAATGCCAGCTGTCTTCCTTGGAAAAACTCATGAGCAATTATGTTGGTTATGTGCAGAACTGAGGTACGACAACGGCTGGGAAGGGGAAAGTGCCAACATTCTTCCTCCAGGCACTGCTGAAGGTCTGTGGTATTACAGGAGTACTCTAAACTGCCCTTGGAGTGTGGTGGGAAAATCTATCTCCACTATAGATGCTACCTGGATTTTTATATGCTGATAGACAAGCAACCAATATGCTTTCAAATCTTAAGACTATTTTTTGCTATGATATGCATGGGGGAAAATGATTTAAACTTCTTCATTGAATGGAAGACTATTCTTAATTTAGTCTCTCAGTTGAAGTAAATGTTTTAATACAAGATCCTTAATGACAATTTTTCTTAATTCAAGGATGACCTCTCAACCAGTCCTCAGCTGTTTACTTCTATGAGCCCTTATGATGTCGACCTTCCAACTCAAACAACTGAAGATGTGTTGTTCCATCCCCAATTTAATCAGCCCAAAGACCTTCCTACAGATTTCTCCTCTGTGGATCTCAGCTTTCTTCCAGATCTTACCCATGATAACAAAGAACAAAATCTATCTGGTGATGGTTGTGAAATGCAAAAAGAGCTTGATGGGTCAGTATCAACATATGAGGACAGAGGTATCTTCATTGATGAAAGCAGCTTGTCCTATCCAGATGCAACTCAACCATCTCCTGAAATATCTGGTGCGTGTCTTCCCCTGACACCACTGATTCCTATGACCCCAGTGACACCTAAATCAGAAAGCTCTGGCATAGTTCCTCAGTTACAGTAAGTTTATGTATGTATTATCTATGTAGCATATATAATAATCACAGTTTTGCTTAAAATGCAAGGTACTGCTCTGACTTCTAATTTAGAGAATGTAGCAAGTGTGGTTTGGTCTTAAACCCACCCAGGGGACAGGTATTCCTTTTTGAGGAGATATGGAGCAAATGAACTGACAATATTGGAAGGCAAGTGAATATTGTGCTGATCAGTGCAATACAAAAATGGAAAGTGGCACAGAACAATACCCAGCTTAGTGAAAGAGGGGAGAGTGGAATCGATAAACATGCTGGGTGAGTGAGTGTCTGAAATACCTCTGGCTTGTTAAGGGGGGAAAAGTCTCTTCTGGGAGACAGGAGATGAAGTCTCTCAGTGGGAAAAGTGTTTGGTAGAAATTATTTAGATATGGTTTGTACTGCTAGTTACTTCAGCCTGCAGGATGAAAAGACAAAAATACTTGAAAAGAAGGATTTCTTCCAGCCAGGAGAATGATAAGGATGACAGCAGACCCCAGGGGTTTAAAGGTGTCAGTCTGCTTTTCAGAGTGCAGAAACAGTCTGAACTGATCAAGGGAAAGGGCATGAAAAGAAGTGGGAGAAGTTTGGGCCTTGTTAAAAGATCTTGTCCTGTCTGGGCTAGAGCAACTATGGAGTAGTTTATACCTGTAGAGAATAGCATACCCATACCCTTACCTCCCTTAAGAGTGCTGTAGTAACTCTGTAAACACTCAGTAATGGTTCAATTCAAAGCTGTAAAAGATTCAGTGATGTAGTTCTTGGAAGACACACAAATTTAGTATTCAGGGACTAATAATTTCATACCTTGTTATACCTCCTCCTGTGAGAAACTGTAATTTTGGTATTGAATTACTTAAACTTTGCCAAAAGGAGCTTAATGCTAGAGTAGGAAAGAGGTAGGCAGGAAATTAGTTGATTGCAATTATTAATTGGAGTGTGACTTCATAATAAGCTAATAATGTTGGGGGTTGGCTCTGCAGTGACTTGCTTTTGCAGTAAGAAAATTCTTCTCTCACTCCTCAGGAATATAGTGTCAACAGTAAACCTGGCTTGTAAACTAGATCTGAAGAGCATAGCTCTGCGTGCCAGAAATGCAGAGTATAACCCAAAGGTAAATCTGAAAGACTCTTAAAGCTTTACTCTCTCACTCACTTTGCACAGTGCTGCTGGACTCTAACCTACAGATTCACTATGAGCTTTGTGCCTTTTCTCATAGCACTGTCCTGACCCATAGGAGAGAGTCATAAAATCCTGCAACTTGGGCCTGTTAATTAAAAGAAATGCAGAGGACCACAAGGAGACTTTATTTCTTTGAATAAAGCCCTAGCAATGAGATGTTACTGAGCTGTTTACCAAAGGAGATGAACTCTCCCACCTATGGCCAGCTGCCTCCAGCTGAAAGAGCTCAAGCAGCCCTCACTGGGGGATTAAAACTCTTGTCTGAATTAAAGAGAATTACTGGAGTTAGACTGGTATTACATGATACTTCTAGCAAGTGGCCTAGGTGGCAGAAACTTAGTGGGAATAGATTGTGACTCCAGACTGCTCAACAAAATGTAAGGGACAAGGCAGCAGTCCTGTGACTCTAGTCAGCTCCTCTGATCCTAGAGGAGTGGGAAATAACATCAGGGTAGTAAATAAACACTTGATACAAATCAAATGCATGCTGTATTGAGCTTTGAAAGTGACAGTTCTTGAAAGGATGAACAGAAATAGAGTACGGGGTAAATGTCTCATCTGGACTGTGAGGTTTTCTTTCAAATTTGTAGAGGTTTGCTGCTGTGATCATGAGAATCAGGGAACCACGAACAACAGCCCTCATCTTTGGTTCAGGAAAAATGGTCTGCACAGGAGCAAAAAGGTATTGGTTTGGTTTTGTTTTTCCTTCCCTCTCAAAGTCTGGGTCCTGCAGCTATGCCTGTATTCTGATTAAAAATGTCAGAAAACCTTGTTTAAATTATCTAGTAAAGGGCTGTCATAATTGCAAGGAAAAAATGAAGCAGTGGCATTGAAAAATGTCTAGCTTTCTTCCTGATGGCAGTTTAGTAATTAGTGAACTGTGTGCTTCTGTCCCTGAATATAGATTGAGCTGAGCAGACATTAGCAGGAAAGCTGCTAAAATATCCAGGAATTGTTAAGGAGTTATTTGCATTTCTCACTGGCTTTGAAGTGAATTAGGACATAACTTCTGTCTGTCAAGTCTCTTCTCAGTGTCTGTGTTCACCAGTCAGCACATCTGCATCTAGAGAAAATGGGAATTGGTGAAAAGTAGACTTTTTTTCCTGTACTTTGAAGCTGTCTTCCTCAAGTTCAGCAGCTGCCTTGATTTTTATGTCCCTAAACTGTTAATGAGATCATGCATTAACTTACAGCTTAGGAGACCTCTTCTCCAACTCCAACTAGCTAGATGACTGTACTGGTGTCTGCAGTTTACCTCTTGGAGTTCAGCTCTGAGAAGCTGTTGTAAGGAACTGAGAAACCTCTGAAGAGGGGAACTCCTGGGTGATGCAACATCCTCCAGTGTGCTCAAACAGACCACAGGAAAGCGAATGACAAAGTGCATTTTCCCTTTTAGCTCCCTGAAGTGGTTCTGGGGATAGAGGCTTGCTATTTTGAGCTGCAGCATATCTTTTTCTGGAGGACAGATTAGCATAGTGGTGGCTCTAAACTGACTTCCCAGCTTGAGAGCAGCAGAAAGCACTAATCAAAGCTGCTCTCTCCTTCTGCTCTTCCCTCAGTGAAGAGCAATCACGGCTTGCAGCCAGGAAGTACGCGCGTGTGGTACAGAAGCTTGGGTTCCCTGCCAGGTTCCTGGACTTCAAGATACAGAACATGGTTGGGAGCTGTGATGTGATGTTCCCCATCCGGCTGGAAGGTTTGGTTCTTGCTCACCAGCAGTTCAGCAGGTATGTGGGAGTTGGAGTTACAATCCCATGCAACTTGGAGCAGTGTCTCTGTAAGATGCAGACACACTCAAATCGCTGTACAAGCCTGGTAAGAGAGTAATTAACTGGATACTGAATATCAGGCATGTCTTTTGCTCACCAAAAGACATGCTCACTGGTTCAGTAAGCACAAAGTGGCTGTAGATACCATGTGTTATGATAAAGACAGTAAGGTTTATCTTCTGCAATATCTCCTGTTCTGGGTGGGGCTTCATTGCTGGGATAACCCACACTTGAAATGCATTTGAAACCACGACTGACACAATTCAACAGTGAAGCTCTTCTGAGTTGCCTTCCTGTGTGGTGTTCCCTGCTTTCTCCTTGCAGGTGTGCCATAAACACCAGCTTTAGCAACCCTGCAGCTGAGAGCATACTACACAAGTGTTCAGTCCTTCTGGGGTAAACTGGAGGCACATTAGGTCTGGTTAAGGTGAAGGGCTGAAGATGCTCTTGGGTTCTTTGCTCGGTTGGTTAATGAAGAGATTCTCTTTGTAAAAGCTTTCTTTGATCGTGAATGTTGTTGTTTGTCACAATTGTCAGTGTTGCTGCATATCAGCAGAGAAACACACCAGAGATTCTCATTAATCTGAGCAGTGTTAGTGATGACAATTTTACTAGTCTCCTGTTATTGCCAAGTGCAATATCAAACCTTAGTGAGTGTTTTACTTCACTGCAGACCACGGCAATAGGAAAATAACCAGTCTTAATTAAACGCTTGAGGTTTAATCGGAGCAGCTCTTAAGCTACTTGAACCTGGTCTATGCCTTTGCTCCATTGTGAGCCTTTAATACTAAGTGGGCCTCTTAACTCCCATCAAACCAGATGCCTGTCTGCAAGGATAAGGTTTCTAACCTTCAGACATGAAGCCAGACTCCATCTGCACAATACAGAACTGAAAATATGGTACATTTCTGACATATCACTTCAGTTCTTTCTGGCTGGATGTCTATTAGCAGTCAAGTTAAAGTAAACCTGTAGTTGAGGGGTGGGAATGCTGTGCCTTCAGCATGGGCTTGTTCAGAACTAGTTATTGCCATCACTGAGGAAAGGATTATTTTGATACTGAAAAAAAAACCAAAATTCAGTTGTCTTTTACTAGCACTGCATTTAATGTTTTGCATTTAATTTGAGGACTAAATATATATATTAAAGATTCACTTGGCTGTCATCTTAACTTAGTTGCACAAGATGCTTCCTGATAAGAGCTCTTTGCAGACTAAGAAGGATTTGAATACTGTTTGAAGATTACAGTAATGGTGTCAGTGCTATGGAAAATCAGATTCAGAAGTGGCTCATAAATCTTTAAAAGTAAGCATGAAGAACTCCTACCATCTCCAGCTGGGATTACCAGGTTTTTCCTGAAGATGTCTGCAACCTGACCTGCCTTTCTCTAGGTAGCTAGCTAAAATCTGTGAGTTTAATTACTCTATTGTTAGTGTAATTAAAGAACAATTTAATCATACAATCCTGAAACAGTATTTGCATTTTACTAATCTTACCTGCTTGTTTTGAAACAGCTATGAACCTGAACTATTTCCTGGCCTTATTTATAGGATGGTCAAACCAAGGATAGTGTTGCTTATCTTTGTGTCTGGAAAAGTTGTACTGACTGGTAAGTGCATGTCTGTAATCAAGTGCTACCACATCTTCTGAGAAAGCATTTAAATTGAACATTAGCTAAATTAGTATCTTGCCATAGTAAAGCCACTCAGCAATCTTTTTAATGCCTACTGTTGCTCATCTGTTGTCTGCAGATAACAATATCAGTATTGTTGCATTAGAATCTCATATTGCTTCACATAGTGTCTCAGATTTCCATGTCATTACACTTGAGTATCTTTATTTTATTCAAAGCATAATGCTATGTGTCGTGGTACAGAATCCCAACAGGATGCTGACACGCTAGGAACTACTCAGTCTATTAAATACAAATATCACAATAAGCAATTTAAAATTGCTCAGACAGGAAACAAAGTTCTTAAAACACTTCACTGACAACATTTAGTCGGGATTATTAGAGGAAAGGGTGGAGATCTAAGAACTGTTCCAGACTGTTTGGCAAAACACTCATGAGGCAAAAGCTGTGCTAAGTGTGTTCAGCAGATATCTGTACCTCAAATCCCATGTGAAAAAAAGCTGAATTCCTGAGTGCATGTTCTTAACACATTCTTTTGTAAGGCTCGTGAAAATACTCTTATTCAGATGTCCTGAAAGGTAAATGGTACTTGTTCCCAGAGGACCAGAATGCTGTACATATATTCACAACACAGCTTTGAGGATGTGAAAGATGAGAGAAGCACCTGCCTTAGCCAGAGATTTTCACAAGCATGGATGAGCTCAGCTAACTGAAGAATGAGGCACTCAGTACAAAGCTTAAATGGTTCCTTCTCTAATGTCCCCCCACCTTCCTGGGTCCAGTAAAATCATACTGGCCAGTTCCATTCCACCAATACTTGCATTTTTTGGGCACACTAATTGTAACACCCTCAAGTGTGCAGCAGGCCCAGAAGGACTAAGGTGAGTCCTTGTCTGTGAACACTGGGCCCAACAGGAATGAAAAAAATTTGAGCTGCAAGGTTTTTTTTTTTTTTTCCTAATCAAGAAAGTAACTTGAAAGTAAGTTTACTTTTGAAAGTAAAAGTTGTAGTAATGCAGATGACTTAGTCATGTCCAAGTGTGTTCTGAGAGAAAGGTGTACACGTTCATCCTGAGTGCTGCTTAATCCAACTGCAAGTTCATTTAAGCACAGTTTTCTTGTAGGTAAATGTCTGCTACACCAGCATGGTAGAGCGGTGTCGCTGGCAAGGTGTGTTCCTGCCTACTGCAATACAGTTAGTGTATGAGAGACCTGGTGTTAAAGATTTGCTTGCAGTAACATGGAGGAGGCTAGCTTTGAAATCACAGGTGCCCTAACAAAGCTTAGAAATAAAAAAAGCTTCTTAGAACTAGAGGAGGGGAATTATCAAACTGTGGATCAACTTCCAGTATTGGAATAAATGCCCTTCATCTTTTGTTTCTATCTTTCCACTTATCAACAGCCAGAGCTGTTACTGTTAAGCAGCTGGTTTTGTTTGTTTGGGTTTTTTAAACAAAACTAGTCTAGTCTTAAAGCAAGCTGGAAATTCTTTGTGGGGTGGCAGAAATATGATAGAAATTCTGCCTTAAACTAATAGCTGCTTTTAAACTCCTGTGTTTCTTCATGGTTTGTAATCTTATCATTAGCTCCGCGTTGCATTCAGTTATTCTCAACACTTGGTTAATTCTTGATCTGTTTTGGTTTTTTTCCCCAAATGTCTTTTTTTTAGGAGCTAAACAGCGTACTGAAATCTATGAAGCATTTGAGAACATCTACCCCATTCTAAAAGGTTTCAAGAAAGCATAACATGGCCCATAAAGCAACTAAGAATAACACATGGGTTTGTACTACTGTGCATGGAACAGAAGCAGGAGTATTCCTGGCCCTGGCTGTACAGTTGTGGATTATTAAGCAAATGATGCTATTCTGAATGCTATAAGTGCTGATGCTTTTCTATAGTTTGTGAAATGTTTGGGGTTATTTTGCTTTCAGATTAGCTGTCTGTAATCCACCTGAGTTCTGACAACTTATGTCAAACTGAAAAGTTTGCCAAATGAATGTACTTTTAATAGGATGCATATTAAGGTTGCACTTAAAAGTATTTTGTAATAGAAACCACGTGGCTCTCTTTTTACTCCTGTTGAACAGGTGAATCACCACTGCACTTCAAGTTAACTCTATCAAAATCCTCAGCTTTAACTGTACTGAACCAAGTTCTTGTAATGTTGTATTTTCATGTTTAAACTCAAAATATGTTTTTGTCTACAATATAGCTTACAATGACTTGATTTCAGTGTTTTGAAGACAGTGATTGTAGAGGACAGAGGCCAAATCCCTCTGATCCTACTGGGTGGATAAATTCTTGTGTGTAATGGTGTTGGTATTCTCTTTACAGAGAAGACATTTGAGGCCCCTGACAGTGCTGGAACATCCCTAGAAAGTCTGTGTGTAGAGGGGGTAACTAAGCAAATTAGTTAACAAAGTGGTACCCAGCAGTATTACTGAAGTCCTCTCAGATGATGGAAGCTTATTGCTTGTCCCAGACAAAAGCATGTTGGTAGGAGCTGCCTTTAAACTGGACTTGAGGAAAACACATAGCATCTTGGATGCTCAGTGCTTAATTATCTGGGTTACTTAACCAGAGTTCAGCCAGTGGTGCTACATCCAAGCCTTTGGTAATTTTGCAGCTAAGACAGTGGGCTGCTTGTACTGTGTTTTATCTCCCAGTGAACACAAGGCTTGCTTTGCAAAAGGTGTCATGCTCAGACTGGTGATGTGACTAGGAACAGCATAAAGATTATCCCCTGACTGTTCTGGTACCTCCTGTGATTCTCTAGAAGCAAGTGGGATGGTTTTTTTGCTTTTTGGGTGGTTTTTGTTGTTGTGTTTGGTTTTGGTTTTGTTTGTTTTTCCAGAACAGGGCTTAGGTTCTGCTGGGATTTGTCTTGTGTCCTCCCCTTGTTTCCTGCTGAAGATGGGACAGATCTGTCAGGAAACTCCCGGAGCCACTAGAGGATGCTGTAAGATGACTTAAGCGTCACCCAGGCCAAAAGCTGCCTCTGTCCTTGATGGAAATACACAAGATGGGCGATGGCTTAATACAGGACAGGGTGTCACAGGCTTGCTGGGCTTAGTTTTGCTGTCACCGGTTTTATTTCTGATTCGGAAAGGATGTGATTTCAACTTCTGTGCCTGCAATATCTCTCACAAGTGCTTTTATAACTCTCTGCTCCTCTGGGGGGAAAAAAAAAAGTTTGAAAAACTTCATGCACTTCCTTGTGATAAACTGGTCTTAACTCTGTTATCAGTTTCTTTGTCACAGTCAAACTGTGGATTTCCACACTCAAATCTATTTTAAACAGAGGCTTACTTTTCTGTTTGCTTTATTTTTTTGTAGACTTTCCACAGCTGTGGGCGGGACTTTTATTTGCATTGTAGCTGTAAAAGCTGATAAGCTTGAGCTACAATAATCTTTTGCAAGTGAAAAACAACCTGTTCTTATTAGGATGCTGGAAAAAGTTTATCTAAAAATGAGTCCTCTTCAAGAAACTGTATTTTAATTAAGAGCTTACCACATAATTTCACCAGTAAAGTTAAATACTCTCTTTAAATAAAGTCTTAAAGATGAGAAATGGAGTCTGTGCCTTTTCACTGAGCTACTGATAATGTTTGCTATGGTAACTCTTGCCTTGAAAACCATCTTGGCTGTACCTGTAATGCTGTTCATGGTAGTGTTTTGTAGCACTTAAATGCACTAGGAAGGGGAAACAATATAGGCCAGGTTTCTTTTTTTTTCTTTTTTTACTTTTTTTTTTAACTGGGACATGTTTTGGTGTGGTTTTGTTTGTTTGGGTTTTAAGAGGGTATTGCTTTAAGATATTCTTGTGTGGATTCTGTTTCTCTTCTAAGTGCCTGGTGTTTCCCACTCTATTGTCACACAGATGACTGGCTTCTAGACTCTGATCATACCCACTTAGCTCTTGATTTTGACTCCAAGCTTGAGGTTAGGGTGAGGAAACCTGATAACCTGTCGGCTCTTAAGGACGTGTGTTAATATTTGCTCCTTTTCTTACACAAGGTGGTACTGTAAATATAAATATGTGGTCCGTGTGGCAGTGTTAGGGGCTGGTTATGGTGTAGATGGAGCTCTTGGGACTGCAGTGATCTGGTGGAGATGGATCTCTTGGGACTGCAGGGATCTTGTGTAGATGGGTCTCTTGGGACTGCAGTGACCTGCAGCAGGAGCCCCACCACTGCCCTGCTGCTGCTCAGGGTGTCCCACCAGGGAGGTTCATCTGAACACCCAGCCCTGGAGGAAGCAGAGTACAACCACACTCCTCACTGCACAATCCAGTAAGCACAATGCCAGTCCTAGGGGTTTGGGGTTGGTTTGTTGTTGTTTTTTTTTTTCTTTAATTTCAGCTTTTCCAAAGGAAAAACGGCCCCGTCCTGACCAGGCCCTGTGGAGCTGGGCTGGCTCAGCCCCCAGAGCCTGCACCACATCCTCCCGGGAGAGCAGAGCAGGGGCTGCAGGCTGAGAGAAGGAAAACCAGAAATGTTTATTTTTAAAGCTCTGATTGCGCTGCCTCTTCCCGCAATGTCTGCCCGGCGGAGCCAGGGGCTGGGCCGGGGCCTCCCTCAGCCCGGGGCCCCCTCAGCGCCCGCTTCCCACAATGCCCCGCCCCGACAACAAAGTCCCACGTGACCGGCGGCGCGCGGAGCCCATCATGGCGTCTCCCAGCGGCTGCCGGCCGCAGCCCGGCGGGCAGAGCGGCGGGGCCGGGGCGGGGACCGGGACCGGGGCCGGACCGGCGGCTCTGCGGGGCACCGAGGAGGACGCCGAGGGGTTATACGTAGCGGTGGAGCGGTGTCCGCTCTGCAACACCACGCGCCGCCGCCTCACCTGCGCCAAGTGCGTCCAGAGCGGAGACTTCGTCTTCTTCGACGGTCGCGACTCCGAGAGGTACCGGCGGCCCTAAGGGGACGGGGTGGAGGGGGGGACACAGCCACACCCTCCCCTTCCCTTCCTTCCCCTGCCCCATCGCCGGGGGGCCGCCCGGCCCAGCCCCTCCCCCGCTCCCCTCAAGGCCGGAGGGCGGGGGGGTTGTCCCCGGTCCCCGCCGTCCAGCCCCAGGGCTGGGGGGGGTAAACGGGGGCGGGGGGCTGTGTGTGTGGGGTGGGGGAACGGTCCTGATGCTGCTGGGCCTCCTACGGGGCTGTCTGCTGGGGGGGCAGGACCTGCAGCATGTCACTTAATCATAATAATAATAATAAAAATCAATGACAATATAGCACCCCGACTTCCAGTTAGTGAGGTTGATGTAGTTGATAGAAACTCCATAATAATAATAATTAATAATAATGACAATACAGCACCCTAACTTTCAGTTAGTGAGGTTGTGCCCCTGTTGATGTAGCTGATAGAAGCTCCATAATAATAATAATAAATTAATAATGACAACATAGTACCCCAACTTTCAGTTAGTGAGGTTGATGTAGTTGATAGAAACTCAATAATAATAATATTACAGCACCCTAACTTTCAGTTAGTGAAGTTGCGCCCCTGTTGATGTAGCTGACAAGCTTCATAAGAATAATTTTTATAAATAATTATTATAAATAAATAATGACAATATAGCACCCCAACTCTGAGTTGCTGAGATCGTGCCCCTGTTGATGTAGCTGATAGAAGTTCCATAATGAGAATAATAAATCAATAATGACAATATAGCACCCTGCCTCTCAGTTGGTGAGGTCAAACCCCTGGTGATGTAGCTGACAGAAGCTCCAGACAGTTCAGGACAAAGCCAGAGCGGCGCAGTGGGATATCTGAAGTGCGGATCTATTTTCAGCGCTATGTGTTATAACCATCTTCTAAATCATTAAACAAACTCAGGAAGGTGTGCAAGAAAACAGCACCTTTTTTTTTGTTTTCCTGCCTGTATTAATAGTCCTAATCACAGGCTCCTTTTGGAATTAGAACAAATCTTCCACTTGAGTTAATCACGCACGTTCCTGCTCCTGATGGCAGAGCGATGGCTCTACGGGAGGGCAGCTGAGTATGTGACGTCAATAAGCAAATATTCCCATTATGTGACTCAGATGCAGATCACCCCTCTGCAGCTGTCAGTCACAGCACGCCCATCCCAGATTCTTAAAAAGTCTTCCCAGCTCTGTCTCTGGAATAGCTCTGATTTCTGGCTGGCGCCGTGCTCTTGGGCCTTCATTTGTAGCTTCGTTAGCAGCTGTCGAGAGTGATTTCTTCATTTTAGGAAGGTGGCAAGCAGTGTGTGGTGTGGGTATGGTCCTCACACCAAAGGCTCTTGGCATCCTTCTGCCAAACACAAGCCAAGGGGACAACGATGTCTTCCTTCACAGAATCACAGAGTGTCAGGGATTGGAAGGGACCTCGAAAGATCATCCAGTCCAATCCCCTGCCAGAGCAGGAACACCTGGATGAGATCACACAGGAAGGCGTCCACGTGGGTCCTGAATGTCTCCAGAGAAGGAGACTCCACACCCTCCCTGGGCAGCCTGTCCCAGTGCTCTGTTACCCTCACAGTAAAGAAGTTCCTTCTGAAGTTTAAGCAGAACCTCCTGTGTTCCAGCTCACACCCATTGCCCCTTGTCCTATCATTGGACATCACTGTGAAGAGCCTGGCTCCATCCTCCTGACACTCACCCTTCATATATTTATAAACATTAATGAGGTCACCCCTCAGTCTCCTCTTCTCCAAGCTAAAGAGCCCCAGCTCCCTCAGCCTTTCCTCATCAGGGAGATGCTCCACTCCCTTTCTTCCCTTAATGTTGGTGGGAGTGGGCACAAGGTGTCAGGCAGTGTGAATCAGCTTGAAAATGAGAGACTTTAGTCTCTTGTTGAGACATGTAAGGCTGTTGTGGAACCTGTATTTAGTCTTTCCAAAATAGATGGAAAACTTGTGTTTGTGTGAGATGGCTTGGGGTTATCTGCAGCTTCCATTAAAAAAATTGGGTTTGGAATTTGTAATATAAACCAAATATTTTTTTCCTCCTCCTTTTGTAGCCTTAAGATTTGGGCTAAACATCAGGCTTGATTATAGAAATTTAATTGTAGCCTTCGTTATAGTGGAACCACTGTCTTTCTGTGTTAACCAAACCTTAAGAAGTTTCTTTCCCCATCAAAAAGATGAAACTGTCACAAAACAGCCTTAGCCAGAGGTGCCAGAGGCAACAGCTTGTTGGGAAAACAACTTTTATTTTCCTTGTATCTTCTCATGTGGGGCAAGATCAGCTTTTCTGTCTGGCAGTTTGACTGCATCCTCCTAAGATGCTTTAACTGTCCCATTTGTCTTGTGGCTAGAAAATTTGCTGTTTATTTACACTGTGTTTCTTAAATGCAGGAATTAGTCTCCTTTTTTGTTTTGTTTTGACCTTTTTTTTCCCCCCATCTGCCTGGACATCATGGTTCCATCTGTGGGGGTCACTGCTGTTCTTGTTTCTTCTAGAGCCTCCATTCTGGGAGGGCCCTGTATGCTCAGTTTCCTGAGGCTTTGTTTCTCCTGTTGCTCAAAACTTTTCCAAGCAGTGATGCAATTCATTGAAAACAGCAAATTTGTATTAATGAATTAAAGGATGAACATGATATAAATGAATAACACACCATGAATAACATAAGTGTGCTTGATTGCAGCGGGAACGCTCCGTGTAGAGACAGAGCTCCCTAAAGCTTGGGTTCCTCCTTGTTCTTTTTGAAGATACTTATTTTTAAAACTGTACTTGAAATATTTTGTCTGCATTCTACAATTAATAATTGGAATAATGGATATAAAAGTGAGAAAGAGCCTGTCACTTCACAGGTTGTTTTTCCCTGTTTCCTCTCCATAAGCAGCGAGGGAGTTTCTATGAATTTCTTGCGGCGTGAGCAGAAAGACGCGACTTTTTAAACGGTGACCACGCACCGTGGCAGAGTCATGCAGGGACAGGTGCAGTGAAGTGGCTGGATTTCAGGTTGTGTTTACTGTCATCATTATTTATTTGTTTATTTTATGCCTTCTAGTAGTACCTGGGTTAATTTTAGATCAAGGTTATGGCCGGTGCTGGAGGAGGCCGACAGGGCCGTGACAAGGGCTTTTCTGTGTGACTTGGTTAGAAGCATGGGGTGAGAAATTCAGGATGTGGAAGTGTATGAGGTTGCTTGGGCTTCCCATTTGTCTTTTTGAAGTGTTCTAGATTGGGGAAAAGGGTTGTTGTTCTTGTGAGAAGTAAAGAAAGCGAGCATTATCTCTTGGATTCAATGATGGTTTATTTTTAGAATTTTCTTGGCATTTTTCCTTAGAAGAAGATAAACGATTTCATGGTCTAACAGTAAGAATTATTTCAGATTTCTTTTCATTCTATGCTGGTTTTTTTAATAAAAGCTACAGTAAGGTTGAAGTTGTTCACATGTGTCTGGCAAAAATCACATCCTGTATCTGCAAGGGCGAGAGATCGAGGAGCTGTTAAGATTAATTATTAAAGTACAGCTACAATTAAGGATGAGTAGTCCAGAAGTCCTCCAGTAAAATAATCACTGACATTCTTCTTTTCATTAGTAATGTGTTGTATATTCAAAAGCTAACCTGGCATCTTGATACTGGTTTCAGCTTGGAGACTGTTCTTGCTCCCAGGAGTTTACTCCAGCCTGTCATATGCATAAATTCACAGAGTGTATTTTAAAAGCTCACTGAATTGCTTTGCTTTATAGGTCTGCAGATGGCAAAAGCCAAAGACAATATAATTGTGAGGTCTAAGCTTGGCTGACTTCAATAAGCTGTGGGTTATGATTAGAAATAGAGACTTTTTGCAGCTTTGTTATAGTGAATAGTTATAGTAATGGATGTACCTAATGCTGCCCTCAACTCCTTCAGCCTAAAGCAATTCCTGCAGATTAGGAAGTCCCTCCTGGTTGCTTCTCTCTAATGATGAACATGTGGAAATAAGCCAGGTAACAGCAGAAAATCTCAGCTTAATGTGCTAAGACTTGAGGAAAGAGAAACGTTTAATGGATAATTTGAGATTATTTGTTCTCTCCTTCTCTCAGTTTACATTTGATGGGAGTTCCTGTAATAGTTGATCCAAGGTTTTGTTCCTTTGCCAAATTGAAAGGCTGTAGATATGGAGAGAAAAATTAGTTAGACGATGTGATGCAATTAAAAGTAGGGCTATATAAAGAAAGGGAAATGTTTGCTTAGGACAAACCTGCTGAAGAAGTTTGTAGTTGCTGAAGTGTGTAGTTTTTTTGCAGGCTTTCACAACTATTTCTGTCTTCCCTCCCCAGTAAGAACTTAATTTTGTCCCAGATACTTGACAAATCAGTCAATGTTTTGCTGATGTCATGGACATCATGTGGGTAATTGCATTTAGTCAGACTCTGTGCCCATTAATCCAGCTTTGAAAACAAGAATTGCCCAATTACCCCAACTCCCTCTCCCTGGGTGAGTGCTGAGCGGTGTCTTTCTGGGCCAAGTTATTTTTGGTTGCAACCAAAGGTCAGGGGTACAGTAGGTGTGCGTTGCTCTGTGGTAAACAGGAGACCAGTACAGTGCACTTCTGTAATTCCCATGATGACTGGTGGGGTGAGGACACACAGGAAGAATGAACACCACTGGTTGAGCAGCCAGGCTCCAGTTGCACCACATCCCTCCAGCTCATGCCTGGCCTCTGGCTTTTATGCCAAGCACCTGCATTTGGTTTTGGTTTGTTTTGAAAGGAAAACAGATATTTTTTGGTTGATTACAAAGGCAGCAACCAATAGTTTTGTTGTTGTTTTAATGCTAATGTCATCTGGAAGCGTGATCACAAGCTTTCTGAACCCAAAGTTAGTCACCAAGCTTTCAGATTTCAGCACTTCAAGGAAAGAAATGAAGTATTTTAAAGTTGTACCTGAAACTGAACCCACAGAGTTGAGCAGAGAGGTCCAAGATGCCATCCTGTCAAGGCTTACTGTATAATTCTCCCTACATAAAGCTTAGATATTCCTGAAATAAAGGACTTGATGGGTTGTACACGAAGTATTGGGCCTCTGTTAGGATGAAATTGTCAATTCTACATATTCTTCCAGAGGAAAGTTCATGAATTGTTTTTCCATACATGGACTTAACCCAAGACACACTTCTGAGGTGTGGATCAGGATGGTGCTGTAACATGGGCACGTTTGTTGGTTTTTATGCCACCTAAATCTCTTGGCTGTCTCTCTTGGTGTTTGCTCTTACTGTTTGCTTTGTCACTTCGTGCTCCATTGCCATTTCTCAATGTGCATCGTTCGTATGCTGCCTTCTTCAGATACTTTTCTCAAGACATTGTGGAACACGGAGGGAAGCAGAACACGGACTCGATGATCTCAGAGGTCTTTTCCAACCAGGAGATTCTATGAGTCTGTATTCCAAGGGTGAAAACACAGGATGATAAATCTTAAAAAAAAATTCCCTTCTGCTTAGTTCTTTGTGGTTTCTATACCTTAGAAATCCAGTGAAGCTGAACTCAAGCAGAAGTTTGGGTCATGGACTTATGATGGCTACAAGTGCCTGGTAGAAAGAACTAGAGGACAATGTGACTTATTGCTGTTACTAATACAAGAAAGATTTGGATGTCATGTAAAAGTCTTGAGAGAGAGCTGTCCTACTGGGACCCGTTAATGAATCAAGTGTGAGACACTTCCACTTTATAGGGGAGAAAATGCAGTGCATAGTGTGTGAAAATCTGCATTTCCCACTACCAGAGTGGACTTGGCTAATAGAATGAATCATAGAATCCCAGACTGGTCTGGGTTGGAAGGGACCTTAAAGCTCATCCAGTTCCAACCCCCCTGCCAGCAGCAGGGACACCTTCCACTAGACCAGGTTGCTCAAAGCCTCATCCAACCTGGCCGAGAACACTTCCAGGGAGGAGCAGCCACAGCTTCTCTGGGCAGCCTGGGCCAGGGTCTCACCACCCTCACACCAAAGAATTTCTTCCTCACATCTCATCTCCATCTCCCCTCTTCCACTTTCAAGCCATCACCCCTCGTTCTGTCACTCCCTGCCCTTGGCCAAAGTCCCTCCGCAGCCTTCCTGGAGCCCCTTCAGGTACTGGGAGGCCACTGGAAGGTCTCCCTGGAGCCTTCTCTTCTCCAGGCTGAACAGCCCCAGCTCTCTCAGCCTGTCCTCACAGCAGAGCTGCTCCAGCCCTGGCATCATCCTGGTGGCCTCCTCTGCACTGGCTCCAGTAGCTCCATGTCCTTGTGCTGTTGGTGGCCCCAGCACTGGAGGCAGCACTGCAGGTGGGGTGTCAGGAGAGCGGAGCAGAGGGGCAGAATCCCCTCCCTGTCCCTGCTGCCCATGCTGCTCTGGGTGCAGCCCAGGACACTGTTGGCCTTCTGGGTGATGGGTGAAGCTACACCATCATAGCTCATGAAATGATGTAGGTCAGGCTCACTGCGGTATCTGAGGCGGTACTGTTAATTTCTCCAGTGACTCAAGGTTTATAGAGTACTACCTATTTTTCTTAATACACAAAATACTGATATTGCTAAACTATGAATCTTCTAGAAATAGCAAGTAATTTGCTTACAAGTTCAATAATACACAAACTGATGTTTCCTCAGCTTAGAGGTTCTGTTGCAGTTCCTGTGAGACACATTCCCTAGAATTCTGCAAGTGCTTTATACATTTAGCCATTACTTCCAAAGATTAAGACAGATAGTTGAGGTTTAAAGACTCCCACAAGCTTCAGTCTTTTTATTGTTTCAGACAACTTACAATGCCATATTGTGCAAAATATCAATAAAAACATTTCATCTCTTCCAGGTTTTCAGACAAGAAAGAAAGGCTGATGCATCTTAAAACCAAACAGAGAGAATTCCAAAAACAGTAAGTTGTAATTATTAAATGAAAATGAACTGTAAGAATTCTCACAAAAAACAAAACAGTCTCTCTAAGACACTGTTGCTGGAGATCGACGCAGTCCAGATAGTCATAAAACTTTCCATCGTGTTTTTTCCTCTAGTGTTTTGAAGGCCATGGAAGGGAAAGAGATAACTGATCAGCTGGTGAGTTGTTCCAAGTGTCCCATAGTTTTGAAACTCTCTGAATTCCTAGATCTCATAGTTTAAAGTTACAATTTACCTTGAAGGCATTGTGTTGCTTTCCCAGAAAGCCTGTTGTAAGCAAAACTGAAATTGGCCCTGCAAGCAGAGTGCTCCAAACCATCAATATTTTTCATTCCTTACTAGGTATTTGTTCAATAACTTATTGTACTGATTGACTTTATACTAAGCATTCAATTTTTGTGGCATTCTTCTGTGCACAAAACAATATATGAAATATTTATTTGATCATCTGATCCAATTAAGAACATCCTGCTACTTTTGTGCTAAAGCTGCTGGCTTTGTTGTTGATCGTTAGTCAGTGTGTTTGAAGTTGTTTGTGCCCTAGAGTCGCTGAATGTTCTTTTGCAGAGATGGAAAATAATGTCTTGCAAGATGAGGATTGAGCAGCTGAAACAGACCATTTGCAAAGAAAATGATGAGATGACAAGACGTGAGTAGTGCCTCTGCTTTTGTGATGCGGAAATCTCGGTGCCTTAGAGTGAAAAATCGATTTGTTAGCTTTTTAAAATGGTGAATTTCTAAACTGTCACTTCTGAAATCAACCTGAAAGCAAATTAGTGAGTGGATTTTAGCCTTTTTATGCTTGGGTTTTTATTAACAAATAGTAGATATTGTTGAGCTGGATGGAGATCATTTTCCAACAGCTTTAGAAGTCAAATGCTTCACAGCCTATGACTTTGGCTTTGTCCCTAGAGATGGCTTTATTCAGTGTAGTGTTTCTGATCACTTCCTCTTGATAAAGAGGAGCAAACAGCTCTGCAGCTGTTACAAATTTCATGTAACTGATGGATTTTAACCCACACCTGTCTAGAAATCCTAAAATCCTACTTGAACAAGAGTCACTGAAATCTGGCATGGGCTGGTGAGTTGCTGCCATTCAGCAGCTTCAGCTTTGAAACTCTTGAAGTTTTTTTATAAGTGAGAGATTTGTAGGGTCATTTTTCAGAAGCAAATATGCAGCACTCCTTACAACCTACAAGCAAAGGAAAGATAGGAAGCATATTCAGAAGCATATGGATTGGATCAGGAACGTTTTTGTGACTTGAAATTCAAGAGGAGTCATACTGAGAGTGAAAGCAGGGGCATATACCTGAGATAGTTATGAAGGAATAACACAAGCTTGCAGTGTTAACGTCAAAAAGGCTGAAATGCAAAATGATTTTCAGTTAATAAGGAAGATGGATAGTAACAATAAGAAATGTATAATAAGAAAAAGGTGAAGTAGCAGGCCAGTCTGTTAGTTAACAGGAAAGAGAGCAGATAACCGTGCAGAGAAGTCTGAAGCCTTCAGCACCTTCTTTGCTTTGTCTTCTCACGAAGAAAATGTGATCAGCTGCTTAGCCAGATTAAATTTTACATCATGAGAGGACTGCAGGCTAAGGAAAGAAAACAGCTAGCTAAAGATTGTTTTGATTATGTCAGCAAGGCCTTATGAGATTCACCTTAGGGACCTTAAGGAACAAGCTGAAGTAGTCTGTGGAGCACTTGAGAACACATGAGAGAGAGAGGATGACCCAGGACAGAGAGTGAAAGCAATATCTGTTTTCAAAGGGTATAGGAAGGGAGAACCTTAAACTGATGACACAGTCATCCTATTATAAACCTCTGGCCACTTTGCACGTAGCTAGAAGATAAGGTAATTAAAAATAGGCATTACTTTGTTAAGAATAGGCCATGTCAAATCAACCCCTTATCTGGGGATCAAGTGGTCTAGTGGAGGATGAAGCAGAAGATGCAGTATACTTTGCCTTTAGACACTACCCTAAACTGTCTCATGAGCAAGCAAAGACATTTGCTGTGGGTGTCATCACTGTAAGGTGGACACAAAGGCTAGAAAAGCTGCATCCAGAGAGTGGTGATAATTGTCAAATCGAGGAGGTGAGACAGGTGGAGCTCAGCAGGAGCCGGTTCCTGGCCCAGTTCTGTTCAGTGTTTTCCACAATAGCTTGTATGGTAGAATAGAAGGTGGAATGGAGGAAGCCAAGGTGGATGATGATATGGCTTCTGTGGAGAACAGGATCAAGTTCAAAATCATGCAGATAAATTGACAGTATCATCTGAAAAGGACAAAGTCAAGTGCGTGTTGTTTGGGAAAGAGAAACGAAAGGGGGACGGTGGTGAAATTGGAGAGGAAAAGATTTCAGGAATTGCAAATTAAATAAAAATTATCAATCTAATGCTGCTCCAGAAAGGTTCAGACCTCATTCTGGGTTATATTAATATAAGCAATGTATTTAAGATGGAAGCAATTCTTCTGCTGTGCCTGACATTGGTGTTGCCTCAGTGGAAGTCTGATGTCCAGTTTGAGCAACGTAAGAAAGATACAAATCAAATGGAGAAAATCTGGGAGAGAATTTTAGGAATCAAACACAAGGAATGGCTAAGAAAATTGATGTTTGGTTTGATTTAGAGCAGAGGAAGGTGAAGAAAAGCAAGCTTTTCAGTAGGTAGAAGATTATGATGAAGGAGATAGCTACGTTTTCTCTTTAGCCTGTGAAGAAAGGTGGCACAATGTTAGGACCAGCTGGAGAGAGAAGTTCCTCTACTTTTCTGCTATTCTGTGAAGTGTCTTATCTGCAGCTTTTGCAGCTTCTCTGATTGACAATGAACTGGATTAGATTTAATCCATGGACTGACCTAACTATTGCCCAACTGACCTGTTGTTAGCTCAGTTACCCCAAAATTGCTCTTGCAGATAGACCCGAAATGGACTCTTGCCATGAGTAGCCAGTAGATCAGGAACCCAACTTGTTTCACTCTTGGGACTATGTTAGGAAATGTAAATAGGTTGTTACTCTTCTCTTGAACGTGGCATAGTTTAGTTTTCTGAAATAAGAACAGTTTCTAGAACACTGGGTTCCTGCTTTTGGAGTTGACTTTCCTGGATACTTCAATAATTGGTGCTTCTTAAAATAAGGTTTTAAAATGTGTGTATTTGCCTTCTGTCTGTGGAGAACAGTCCAAGGAGACAATCTTGCAAATATTTGGCATAGCTCTCTGGGCAGAGACTGGTGTGCCTGTGCTTGCATTTATTAGGCAGTGTGGATGTGTGAGACATAGAGGTGTCCCAAAATACTTCTGGGGACAAATTTTAATCACCTCATAAACTGGGTCATAAAGCAGAGGTGCTATGCCAAAAAAAGGACAATTGTTTCTGCACCAGGACTGCTAAAGAGGAAATGTGTGTGCAGGGTTCTCCCATGCTTATAGAATCCCAGACTGCTTTGGGCTGGAAGGGACCTTAAAGCTCATCCAGTTCCAACCCCCCTGCCAGCAGCAGGGACACCTTCCACTAGACCAGGTTGCTCAAAGCCTCATCCAACCTGGCCGAGAACACTTCCAGGGAGGAGCAGCCACATCTTCTCTGGCCAACCTGGGCCAGGGTCTCACCACCCTCACAGCCAAGAATTTCTTCCTCGCATCTCATCTAAACCTCCCCTCTTCCAATTTGAAGCCATCACCCCTCGTCCTATCAGTACCTGCCCTAGATTGGAAAAGCCCTTTAAGATCATTGAGTCCCATCATGAACCCAACACTGACCAGTCCCCGACTAACCCATGTCCCTCAGCACTGTGTCTACACGAGTCTTCAGTCCCTCCAGGGATGGGGACTCCACCACTGCCCTGGGCAACCCCTTCCAATGCCTCAGAACCCTTTCAGCAAAGAAATTCTTCCTCACATCCCATCTCAACTGCCCTGGGCACAACTGGAGGCCATTTCCTCTTGTCCTGTCCCTTGGTCCTTGGTTGAACAGACCCACCCCCACCTCTCTGCACCCTCCTTTCAGGGACTTGGACAGAGCCAGAAGGTCTCCCCTCAGCCTCCTTTTCTCCAGGCTCAACACCCCGAGCTCCCTCAGCCGGGAACTCAGCACACTTGTGCTCCAGACCCTTCCCCAGCTCCATTGCCCTTCTCTGTACACGCTCCAGCAAAGACTGACAGTCTGAATGTGTTGTTTGATGTAGCTGTAGCAGCTTAGAAGTTTTCTTTGTTTTAGAAGTACATAATGCAGCTTCTTTGAGTAGCAGATGCCACAGAGCTTTCTTACTGTAGCTCTGGTCTCATCTGTGCTTTGTAATCAAAATATATCAGTAAAACAGTGTCAGGGCTTAGCGCTTCCCTTCTGCACACGGGACAGTTATCCCACTTCTTGATACAGGAAAGTGATTCCTTGCTGTAAGAGAACCTGACTAATACTGCTTCTTTTAAGCCATAAAACTAGAAAGTGAGTGCCTAGTAGATGGGGGTTCTCATTCAAACTAGAGTACATTAAGAGTTTTAAACATTTATTTGGAGAGTGTGTATAAGAAATATTTTCCTGTGCTTTTGAAAGACAGAGGTAGATAACTTACTGTCTTTAACACCTTATGTTTGTGGAAGCATCACTACGGTCAGTTATTTTATAGGAGAATCAGCAGATGCTCTTGAAGGATATTTTCCCAAGCCTCAGCGTGCCTGACACATGGAGTAAATTCAGGCAGTGGCAGCACTTTAACACATAAGTGCATTTCTCTTTTTGTGACTGGAAAGGGAGATAGTCAGTTTTCCTTTGTGGTGACAAGTCTGCACTGTTGGGATCCAAGAGCTTGAAGAACACATCCATGAGTGCAAAGTCCAAATGACGTACAGTAACAGCAGCAGTGGTGCCAGGAATGGTGAATGGAGATGCTATCTGCACTTGATCTTGGCTGCAAGCAATGTGTGTCTTTTTGGCCAGCACCATGTGAACATGTACAGTCAAGCTATTTCTGTCATGATGATTACCTCAGAAGTTTAATTAAAGCGTGAAATCTTGGCTTTTTCTGCTACAAATCCAAAAATAGCTGGGTAGAAGATAGGGGAAAGATTAATCCCAATTTCAGTCTCTTTAGAGATCTTCAGAAAGATTAAAAAGTTGTACCACTTAGCAGCTGGGAAATGCTAACAGTTCAGCAGGGTTTTCTGTTTTAAGCTGCTGTAGATCTGTTTTCTATAAGTACCAGCAACTCTTTTCTCAAGGTTGCTACAAGAACCTCACAGCTCCTTTCTCAAGGCTCACGCCTGCCGCTGTTCCCACAGATGCAGAGGGGCTTCTGAGGATTAAAGAGGAGAACCAGAAGCATTATCGCCGGGCTCAGCGGCATCAGGAGAAGAAAGAGAAGATCCAGAGGCTCAACCGCAAGCTGGGAGACTTGGTGGAGAAAAAAACCTATGAGCTGAAATCCCAGTACGAGCACCTGGCAAACCTGCGTCGGGCGCACATCCTGGAGCTGACGTCGGTCATCTTCCCCATTGAGGAAGTAAAGACAAGCATGAGGTACTGTCCTGCTTTTGGTCAGAAGAGTTAATTTTCTTTTTAGTGCTTCAATTCAGACTTATTATGAGAAGAATGCTGATAACAGTGCTGGTGGTGTGAGTGGCTGCTGGAGCTCAAGGCCACCGTGTTATCCTTTTTGACTCATTTTGCTTAGCTTTAGACACCCAGAAGTGAGTCAGGTAAGTCTAAACTAGACATTCTGGCTCCCTTAGCATCTGTGGGGAGAAGGAGGTGTTTCCCAAAGGCAAAGGTAGAGGTCCAGAAGAGAAAGATCTGAAGGTGCTAGCATCTCCCCACTGAGAGATCTGAACTATGTGTCCAGTGTTAAACTTTCTTAAAATAGATAATTAAAAATTCCAGAACAAAGGAGACTGGTTTGGGGAATGGGATGTTTTGCAGGCAAAACCAGGACATGCTTCTACAAGCTTTTTGCTCTCCTTGAAATCTGGCTAAGTGCCTTATTCTTTTTAAATACATTATTTATGATATTTTTAAAACTTCTTTAAAAACACTCTGTTCTCCTTTGGGTGCTACAGAGATCCTGCAGACGTGTCTTCTGAGAGTGACAATGCTATGACCTCCAGCACTGTGAGCAAGCTCGCGGAAGCCAGGAGAACCACGTATCTCTCTGGGAGATGGGTGTGTGATGATCATAACGGGGACACCAGCATCAGTATCACAGGGCCTTGGATAACCCTTCCTAATAATGGAGACTATTCAGCTTATTACAATTGGGTGGAAGAGAAGAAGACTACACAAGGACCAGGTAAGGAGCAAGGTCTGATTAGGCAGGCATCTGGGATACTCCAGAAGCCACAGAACTTGCAGCCTTGGATGCCAACAGAAGGCACAGAAGAGCAGTAGCTCCATCCTTTTGTTCTTACCCAGACAAACCCGAGTCAGAAGTAAATACCAGGATAGGGATTAGTCCACTGAAATCCTCTTTTGCAGGAAATGCCCACTGGGACACAGCACAATGTAATGGAGAGACAAAGTTAATTATTCACAGTTTTGATACGGTTCACGTGCCGTCATTTTAACAGGAATTCCAAGAATTACTATTTTCTACCAACTTCTGACAGATTTCACTGTAAATGATTGCTGGATTCAGGCAGTTCTCGATACTGACAGATGCCATTTCCAGAGTAGACTTCAGTAACACATTTACACACCCACTGAGGCTTCATTTAAAATGAGACTTTCATGATGTTTTTATTTCTTTCAGATACAGAACACAATAACCCTGCTTATACCATCAGTGCTGCATTGTGCTATGCAACTCAGCTTGTTAACACTTTGTCTCTCATACTTGATGTAAATCTTCCCAAGAAGCTCTGCAACAGGCAAGTAAACACAAGCCTCTGAGGAGGTGAATCAGTGACCAGTTCTGGCTGGTCTTAATTCAGGTTGGTTTTGTGAACAAAGTCACCACTTGAAGCAACTTTTATGGTAACAGTTGATGGCTCGTGGATTTTTGTGCTGTTTAATTTTGGGTGGAGGGCTAGTAGGAGTTTAGACCACAGTTAATAGTCCCTCCCTCCTTTTTTACCTCCTGAGACCGTAGCTCAGCCATTGTAGTTGAAAATAGCAGCTTTCTAATTGCCATATTCAACATCCTCAGTTCAGAAATGAAATATGACAGTCCATGAATAGCACTTTTCATTTGATGAGGCCCTACTGTGCTTTACAAAATCCCAGCCCAATTCAGCAACTCTTAGTCATCTTGAACAGCTCCACTACATGAAGTGCTGTAGAACAAGGCCTTATAATATGACATGACAGCAATGTGATCCTCCTTGGGATAAAACACCAGTGGGGAACCTACCTGGCTGCCAGACATCTGGGAGTGTATTGCATAAACCCAGTTTGTGATGAAAAGCACTGTTAGGTTTTTAATATCTGTGTGGAGCAGATGGGATCTGTACAGAAGAAGCACTGAGGAAGCTGTAGACCTGCTCAGTCTTCCAGAGGTCTCAAATGTGCTGCTGAGATTCTTTTAAGTGTTTAAAATAGTGGTTGCCAAAGTGAGGGTACAAAAGTTGTGTAGGGTCTCTGCAGTTTTTTTTATACTACTATTTGGGTGCTCAGTCTTCACAGAATGGGAAGGTTTGGAACAGAAAACGATGCAAGATTTAAAAGGAGAGCCAAAGTAGCTTGGCTGCAGTGAATCTTGGAGTTTCATCCAGTTTAAATCACCTTTCCTGTTGAAACCAGTGAGACTAGGGCAAGCAAGCAGTGCTCCTTGATGAAATGCTGACAGTCTTGCGAGGTGAAAAATTAATCTCCTGAGCACTCTAAAACTGGCTGCATGGTTTAAAGAAGTGCTGGCTGCGAGGATGTTTACTCCAGGATGTGTTAGGAAGCCAGGACACAGAATGCTGATGTCTCCAGTAAGTGTATTCTCACAACATTTTGCTTTGTGTATATATGTGTGTGTGTGTGGTGTTTCAACAGCGAGTTCTGTGGAGAGAATCTCAGCAGACACAGGTTCACGCGGGCAGTGAAGAAGCTGAATGCTAATATCCTTCACCTTTGCTTCTCTCAGGTAGGGGGGATGCACATTTGGATTCTTTAAATAGCTTTTAAAATATTAACTGTGCCTCCAGGTTTCCTCCAGTCACTCATCATGTCTTTTTCTTACCTTCCCCATGGTAGCATGTAAACTTAGATCTGTTGCACCCACTGCATACGCTCAGGAACCTTATGTACCTGGTCAGCCCAGACACTGAGAACTTGGGCAGGTAAGAAAAGCAGTATCTCAACTTGCCTGTGACTGAATCCCTTTTGAAGTTATGCATTTGCCTTGTTATTTATAAGATAAATTAGTTTCTTCTGCTGTACCTATAGATCAGTCCTCAGCACATCAGCACAAGGAGGAGACAAGAGAGGACAGGAAAAATGGGTCCTGAGTAGGAAATTAGATTTCAGAAACGTGTGTTTGGGTGTGCTTCTGCGTATGGCAAGCTCAGCTGGAGGCTTTGTAGCTGATTATGGACTTTATTCCCCCTGTACCCAGAAGCAGGAGCTCTTCCCACCAGGGTACAGCAGCTTATATGCCAGGCAGTCTCACTGTGCTCCAGATAGGACCCTTGCCAACATGTAGATACCTAAGAGCATCCAGCAATATAAACCATAAAACAAATACTAGGTAAAGCTTCCCCAAAATACTTCCAGTCAATGAACACCCTAGACCAAAATCAACACTTGAAATAATATTAATTTCTGTGTAAATTAAGATTAAGGACAACTTTTCTCTTAATTTAGTACATGATAAAAAGAACATCAGTTCCTGTGGGCTTGCACATGCCATGTTTAATAATCTTCTCCTTTCTTTACAATTTAAATATGAAAGCCAACAACATTGATTTCCTGTTGGGATAATCCAGTCACAGGTCTCTTCTGCATGAGACAGTGCAAATATTTGTTGAATCTGACTAGTGCTTTATTCCCCCTTCAACACAGTAATGTTCTGAAATCTACTTTTCCACTTTGTTCTCGTGTACAGAGCTAGTTTTATCTAAAAACCTGCAGTGCCACTAAGAGGAACTGAATGCATTCCTCTGACTGCTTACCTTCTATTCTCTGGGTACATCCCTGCTGATTCAGCCCAAAGATACAGGGAGCCAAATCTTTGTAACACAGCTCAGTTTGGAAAAAGTGATGTGCTTGCTGCTGCTTGTCCAAAAACAAGGAGAGTGCAGGAAATGCCCAGAGAATGAAGAACTGTGTCCTGGAAATGAGCTGCTGGAAAAGATTCAAGTGCCACAGTGGACAAAAAACTTAAGCCTGACAGATCCCCACGATGTGGAGTGAAAGGGCTGAGCAGAGCAATGGGTCTCACTTCTCGGTGCAGATGTCACAGAGCTCCACATGCATCAGTCGGGTCTGTGTGGTGAAAGAAGGGGTTACAGGAAGGTACCTACCAGTGAGGGGAACAGTTTAGTCTGTATAAAACTGTCTTAGCCTGCTAGAGGTGAGATTGAGAGGTGACTCACCACCTTCATGGGGAGAAAGCACAGGCTACTGAATGGCTTATAGACACCATTGGAAGCAAGGAGTCTGAGCTAGGCTGAGATGAGGTGCATGTGCTTAACATGGGGTTCAATTACCCACAAGGATGAAGGGAGGGATTCTCTGTTTGCTTATGCCATCCTGTCGAGGCTGGAGGAGTTTCTGCAATAGGTGCTTTAATGGCAGAAGTTACTGGGCTCAGGACAGAGGGAACGGGTGGGACGTCATGGCCTTTGTTCTGGAGGAGGTCACTCCAGATGATCTAATGGTCCCTTCTGGCCTTAAACCTGATTACTCTCTTCTTATGTTGCCTTGTTAAGCAGAATGCTTTGCCAGAAGGCAGCGCTCCCATTCCTTCCCGGATTATGAAAGAGGAGTGTTTAATTTCTCAGCTGTCTGCGAAGTTTGCAGCAAACAGCTCTATTTTCCTTTAGATCTCTAGGCCAATAGTTGCCCCATAGTCTCCTTTATAAGCTACAATTTTCAGATACATATAATTTGACCAAACTTTAACTGTCTGGATTAAAATTGTCCATGCTAAATCACTGCTTCATGCTCCTTCTCCCACTAAGGCTGGAGAAACGCTCTTACCCATGTTAAATTTTTGCCCCTGTTGCTCGCACTGAGCAGCTTTGTGCTCTGGAATGAATTTTGGCAGGGACACTGCTGTGGGGAATCCACCTTTCACCGCCTCCATGAAAACCTCACACTCTCTGGCCGTGGGTCCCAGGTCTGTGAAAGTGTCTGGACACATCTCAGGGAAGATGTTTCAGGTGTTGGCTGCCTGTACTCCAGTGCAAAGCAGTGGGATGGGGTGGGATGCAATTGCTTCTCCCACCAGGCAGTGGCAGCAGGGAACTCAGAGTCACAGCTCAGAGGGGGTTGCTCAGGACCTCTGGAGATCCAGCCCATCGCCCCACCACAGCAGGGCCAGCTGGAGCAAGGTGCTCAGGACCGTGGCTGGTGGGGTTTTTAGTATCCCCAGCAACTGAGACTCCACAGCCTCTCTGGGCAGGATGTTCCAGTGTTTGACCAGCCTTGTCATAAAAAAGATGTTGAATTCCAGAATTGCCTGGATTGGAAAAGACCTTAAAGATCATTGAGTCCAATCCTGACCCCAACACTGACCAGTCCCCGACTAACCCATGTCCCTCAGCACTGTGTCTACACGACTCTTCAATCCCTCCAGGGATGGGGACTCCACCACTGCCCTGGGCAACCCCTTCCAATTCCTCAGAACCCTTTCAGCAAAGAAATTCTTCCTCACATCCCATCTCAACTGCCCTGGGCACAACTGGAGCCCATTTCCTCTTGTCCTGTCCCTTGCTCCTTGGTTGAACAGACCCACCCCCACCTCTCTGCACCCTCCTTGCAGGGACTTGGACAGAGCCAGAAGGTCTCCCCTCAGCCTCCTTTTCTCCAGGCTCAGCACCCCCAGTTCCCTCAGCCGGGAACTCAGCACACTTGTGCTCCAGACCCTTCCTCAGCTCCGTTCCCTTCTCTGGACACGCTCCAGCACCTCCTTGTAGTGAGGGCCCCTTGTAGTGTAGCGTCCTTCGTGGAGTGAGGGCCCCAAAACTGAACCCAGGACTTGAAGTCTGGCCAGAGAGATGTTGCTCAGGGTGAAGTGCTGCTGTGAGAAGTCTCCACTAGCGAGCTGTGCCAACCTGGTTCTGTGAGCTGTAAGCGACACCTTGTCCCTCGCTGACAGAGCTGCAGCCGTCTTGGCCTGGCCAGGACCAGTCTTAAAAATAAAAGCTGTTCCACATCAGGCTGAGATTTCCACCAGTGAAGCTGTGAGTTATTATCTGTAGCCTTCTTTGGTGAGCATGTGTTTCACTGTCCACTGCCAAAGCAGAACAGCTCTTCTGCCACTCCTGCTCCGTGGGCTGGAACCCAGCTCTTGCTTCCTCAGCCAGCTTCACCATTGTCATAGCGCAGTTACCCCCGCAGCCAGGGAGTTTCTCTTTGCCAGCTGATAAACACAGAGGTGTTTTAATTCCTCTGCTGTACCCATGGCAGAGCAGGGCGCTCTGGCACGCCTAGGGCTGGCAGCAGCAGAGTGACAGTCCCTCCCCTGTGTGGTACTATGTGGGCTGACAGCTCTGTGTCCGTGTTCACAGGTCTGGCCCGTTCGAAATCAGCGCTGATCTCGAAGACTCCATGGAATTTGTGGATCCCAGTGCCACTGGTGAAACGGATGAGAGCGGAGATGAGCACGTCAGCGATGAAGAGACAGACCTAGGGACAGACTGGGAGAACCTGCCAAGCCCCAGGTTCTGTGATATCCCCTCTCAGCAGGTGGAGATGCTGCAGAGCCAGAGCACACAGGTGTCTCAGCCCACTGCCAGCAGCAGCAGCGCTGGTGGGATGATCTCCTCCGCTGCTGCCTCGGTGACCTCCTGGTGGAAAGCGTACACTGGACATCGCTAACGAGCACGAGAAAAGGATCAGAGGGTTTGTGGAAGGAATCCCTCCCTGCCAATGCTGTAGTAAACCTTACATATTCAGTAAAGTAGTGCCTGGAACAAAGAAAAGGTCAGACTTTCATTTTGTAAACCAGAAAAACCTTTTTATTTACCCAAGATGACTGTGATGGTACCGTTTTGTAAATTAGCTCGCTACGTACTTCTGACGGACTCTGTGAGGGCACTTTGTGTCTTGGCTCTGTCTGCATCGTTGAGTGTTGAAGAAAAAAGGACCCAGCAACCTCCAGCTCTACTTTCTAAAGAAGAAACAGACTTTGGAGTATTGGGATCAGGATGAGTACGGAGAGGAGGCTGCTCAGGCTGCAGTCCGGACAGTGGTGCAAATGCAGTTCCCATTTTCTTAACTCCTGACAGGGTTTTCATTTGTGTGTGTTTTAAATCTGTCTTGCAGAATGCAAAAATGCGTATTTCTAAATTTTTTTCATTCAGGACATGAAAATTATGCATTTTTAACATGTTTTCTAATCTCTGTTGCCATATTTTTAATACAAAGAATCAGCGTGGACAGGAATTCACACAGGAAATTGCTCTTATTTTAGATTGGGTTGTGAATCTTGACCCGGTTTTGACATCGCAGACTGGCTTGTTTCGTGCTGTTTCCACCTATAGGTAGTCTTAGAAGTTTCATGTTGTGCTGTCCAAAGCACACAGGCTCTTTACTCTTAATACCATACACCAAAGAAACACTGGAGGTTCTCTTAGCCAGACCCACGTTTGATGCCGATACAGGATTGCGTGGTTGCAATAATACTCATCAGTTACGACGCTGTTGCCACTTTTTAATATCAGAAAAACCTCATTTCAAGCGAGTTTAATGAAGTCACGCAGTCTCCACACTACATATGTTTAAAAAAACCTCTATTTTATGTTTATGGTGGGGTTTTTGTTGGGTTTTTTTTCCTTGTTTACTCAATGCCATGAAGTTTTGATTTCATTTCACTGCTGGCTGGCTTGTAAAACCACGGGGGGTGCGGTGAGAGACGCGTTCGCTAACGAGCGCTCCCCCGCCTCGCGGTGTGCACGATGGCTTTGCTCAGCCAGGCTTCCAATGTCTGGTTTACATTTTATAGAGTTGGGATATTGTGCTTCGCCATGGAGTAAACTAATGTGAAAACATCCTCCCGTCCCTCCCAGAGGGGAGATTTCTGCCGCTGTTCCCTGTGGTGACGCAGCTCGTCACGGGGAGGCTGGAGGGAGCGATGCACAGACACATCCCTGCCATCAGGCACTGTCCTCCTGCCTGTTTGAATCCCAGCTCCAGAGCCATCTCATGGAGCGTGTGCTGGTGGGTTTGTGCTGTTCCTCTCCAGCCCAGTGAGTGCTGGCTTTGAGGAGTGGGTGGAAAAGCAGTTTTGGTATCAATGCCTGTGTACCCCAGCAAGCTCTGCTGAGCATCGTGTCTCCCCACCCTCTGCCCCTCTCGTGTGGCAGCTCTTTCCCTTTGGCCTTGGGCACACCTAGCTCTTGTCACTACTTTCTTTTAATTTTTATAATTTTTTTTTCAAACCAAAGACCTTTAACTCCATGCTAGCAGCACGTTGTTAGATGCAGACACCCTCGGTCCCACCGTTCTTCTGGTCTCAATCCAGTACTTGGGTTCATTGGAAGAGAACAGCCAGGACTCCCTTGACTACTGCAGCCTGAACGGGTACAGTGCCCCCCAGTCCTCTCAGTAGCCAGCACTGCCCGGGCTGGGACTGGGAGGGTTTGGGCACCGTTCACCCCACAGCACTTTACTCACAGCCATCGCATCCTTTGCAGTCTGAGCAACCAGCACACACCAGTACTGTGTACTGGGACACTGGGCTCTGAGCGTCGTGCAGCCCTTTCTAGTTCCCCATTGATTTTGCACTGGACCCCACCATTTAAATATCTGCTCTTTCTTTAATTTGTTTTGTTTTGTCTTTCAGATGCATTTCAGTCACTTTCATCGCTGCCTTTTGTGCTACTCTGAACCCCTAAAGGTCAGGCCATGGTTCAGCTTTGTACACTGTCATTTACTTACTGAGGGAAAGAAAAAAAACCAACACAAAAACCTTTTGAAGCCATATATACTTCATCATGTTCTCCAAATAATTTATTTGCAACCATGTCATGTTCTGAGAAGTGCACAGCAGCACTGCAAGGTGTTTATAGGTCTTCTCACAAAACCTTGTTTTTTTGTACCAGAATGCAGATTGTGGGTTTGGTTGGTTGGGTTTTTAAAGTGTTTTTGCACATGTGTAGCTAAGGAAGTGTGTGTGTGTGTGTGTGCGTGTGTGTGTGTGTGTGTGTGTGTGTGTGTGTGTGTGTGTCCAAACCTTGAGTGCAATGGCCAGGATTAGTTTTCCAGGTTGTTTCAGGGGCAGGGGAAGGGAGGGCAGGGAGATCTGTAATCAGAGAGGTTTGGAGACAGCCAGCTGAGAGTTTACAAAACAGCTCTGCGAAGCGTGAGTGCGGGAACGTCCCGTCGGGCCGGGACGGTTGTCGGTGGCCAGCGATCTGGGGTGGCAATCTGAGCTGCCAAGGGAGAACCTGGTGTGGAGAGCCCAGCCCTCTGCTGAGAGCCAGCTGCCTTGGAGGGTCTCAGGTGGGACACCCAAGGGTTGCTTGGCACCTGCAAAAACTCGGGACCGACCTCTGCAACTTCCGAACTAGATGGAACTGAACACAATTCTGTTTTGGGGTTTTTTTTCTAAATTTTATTGTATTATTGCAATAAATCTTTAACAATATTTTTTTTTTTTTTAAAGTTGTGTATTTATCATTGTTACTTCTGTGTGGTTTGTTTTTAACCATGCTGGGGAAGTACACCCTTTCCAGCTTTGAAAGCATCCCAGGGACCAGACCTCTTACAGTGCAGACTGTGGTGGAATAAGCAAATACTGGCTCTAAAAAAAATACTTTTACATAAAACAAAGTAACTGCATCTCCACTGGAGCAAGGAGAGGAGCCCTGCAGAACACAGACACACACACAGGTCCCTGTATCTACATGTAAGTGGATAAATCTCTGGTCTAAGCCTTCGAACTGCTCTGCTGCGTGATGTTTGTTTCTGCAGGTGCTGAGCCAGAATTACCTCTGCATGCAAGGGAAGATCTCCTCTTTACAAGGTCATTTCAGAAGGTCTTTTGAAGGAGATGATAACTATTAATGTGAACTGTTGTCTGAGCAATGGGGACAGGAAAGAGCCACGTTTGTCAGCAAGAAGCAAGCTCTGCCTGCAGGACCCAGTGGCCTGACTGGCTGCTGAATGATGAGGAGAAAACCCATCCCACCTCCTTTTCTGTGACAGGTACCTGATGGCAATGGCCAGTTCCCCTCGAGAGGAGGAGCAGCAGCAGCCCGGGGCTCCTGCACGCCGAGCTGGGTCAGTTTGCTGCCTCAGTCCATCATGGAAAGCAGCCTGTGAGCAAAGCCAAGCCTGGCTCTGAGCTCAGCTCCAGCCGAGGGGTTGCTGAGGTCTCTTCTGCTGAAGCAGCAGCAGCAGCGGGAGCATTCAGCCTCTGCCAGCACTGCTTGGTGGCAGGAGAGCAGCCCAGCAGTGCCCTGAGCCCAGGGCTGCCTGGACCAGCCAAGCACAGGGAGGAGAAACAGCCCAGGGTGAGGCTTCAGCACCAGCCCCACCTTGCAGGACGTGGGACTTGGGCAGCGGTTGGCTGCATCGATGCAGATTCGTGCAGGTGGGAAATGATGGGTTTGGGGCAGACACTGCAGAAAGTGAGCCTGGATTGGAAAAGCCCATCGAGATCATCAAGTCCAACCATGAACCCAACACTGACCAGTCCCTGACTAACCCATGTCCCTCAGCACTGTGTCTACACGGTGCATTGCTCGGTGTGATCTCAAGCACCGCGTTACAGGGAGCGGAGAGGCAGCAAACGGATAAAGCTGCTGGAGAAACAGGCAGGATGGAGCAAGAGCCCAGCCACAAGCTTCAGCCACAGGTGGCTTTTTCAGTGGTGGCCATGCCAGGAGACCCCCAGAGCCTGCTGAAAACTGGAATCTTACAACCAACAGTGATGTTATTATTATTTCTTCACAGGGATATCTGGGAATTCAGTCCAGACACTCCAACCACTCCCAGGCAGAGAAGTGAAGCACACAGGCTTTAGTCCTCAGTTCTTCTGAACACTGTGTTTTCCAAATCCAACATTGGACTTTTTTTAAAAACAATTCCCTCTAAAAGAGTTCATCAGACCTTGGATTCTCCCTGAACCAGCCCTTAAAGAAACACAAATCTGCACTTTGCTACTTTATGGTGGGGGAAAAAAACAAAAGAAAAAGGAAAAAAAAAAGCTTGCAGGCAGCTCAGCACAGCTACATTGAGAACAACCCATTTCTGGATGCAAAAGTTTGTTCTGTAAAACAATTTTCAGCAGCAACGCTGTGTAACAGGGAGAGTTGTGGCAAAAAGCATCATAAATGATGTATAAAACAGCCCAGGTTTCTCAGCCAGCCTGGGGGAAGGTGGGATGGGGTTGGTAGATTATCCTCCAAATGTCACTGCTCCAAGGGACTGGATAGCCCAATGCCATGATTTTATTCTCATTTTACTCCTTGTTCAACAAAGGTGACCAAAAAAAAAAAATCTCACACCCTGTTCCAAAAAAAAAATGACCTCACTGGCTCCTTATCTAGTTACAAAATATTTTCCTCTGCTGCTTCTATTTCAGCCTCTGAGGGACTTTCCTCGCCGCTGTCAGCCTGGCACGGGTTATCTCACCTTTTCCAGAGCATGGGTGGGGGGCAGGAAAGCAGTTTCTTCCCCCTCTGCCTTAACTGAGATTAAGCTGAAGGCCTTTGCTGGTTGTCCTTGGCAAGACCACCTCTTCCCCGGAGCTGTTTTGCTGCTCGTGTCCCAGCACAGCGGATGGACGCTGGGGTGAAGCCTGCGCCCCGTTAAGAGAATGAAGTCACCAATTCACCAGGGATCCTGCTTTTCCTCTCCTTCTCCTCAGCTGATTACAGGGCAGCCACACCCTCCTGTTAGATTCCTAATTTCATTCCTCCTGGTTGTCATAATGTCTGAGGAGCAGCAGGGAGGGGAGCCTGAGGCCCGGGGTGGTGGGAAACAGGTAAAGCAGGGACTGGCAAAAAAAATATAGTAATTCCCTTTTTTTTTTAAATCTACCCTGAAAATCGTGAGCTGGCCAAACCCACACATCAGGCTGCCAGGGCTGGTTTCCTTCTCTCACTGTTAATGGAGAGAATAAAATAATGATGTGCTTTGAAACTCTCTCTTGGCCTCATGTTGGCCACAAGTTGCTCTATGTGATTCCACCGTGGTTTTAGGCAAACACAGGTGAAGCAGAGGGAGGTGGGTGGCTCAGCATGGCCCCTGCAGCTTCCCTCATCCATCCCCACCTTGCTGGGCATGTGTTGAAGGTCAGAGAACAGGACAAGCTGGGTGCAGCCACCACATCCAGATGCTGTTCCAGCAAAGATCCCTCAACCCTGTCCCAGGTGCTCCCTCAGGACCTGCAGGAGTGAGCTCCAGGGGAAGGTGCCACCAGCTCTTCTGCAGCTGGGTCAGAGATTTTGTCCACTCCAAGCTGCAACAACGATGGCCTGGGGCCTGTCCTTGTCCTGGGAAGGGGCAGAGAAACAGCCACAGCACAAAGAGGAGAGACTCACACAATGCAAAGACACAACTGCTGCTCCCTGCAGAATCCTGCTGCTGCACTCTGCTTCCAGCCACGGAACATGGGTTGTCCAGGGTATATTCCCAAGTGTCCACCCTCGGGCAGCAAGCTGGCACAAGGAGGGCTGGCACACAGAGAGCAGGGTGCTGAGGAAATATTCACCCAGATGCCATCCACGCTGCAGTCCCAGCAGTCTGAGGCACTGCCCTTCACCTGCACTGCTGACAAAACCTTCACAGCTCCCCCTGAAAGCACCAACAGCTCAGGAACGAGATGCCAGAGGCTGGAGCACAGCAGGGAAAAGTGCTGCAAAGGAAAAAATTCCAGAGAGAGCAGCCAGCAAAGCTTCCAGCACATCACAGAGCCTGGACCCACGCTCCATCCTCCAGCTGAGGGGCTGACCCAAGAGCAGAACCAGACCATCCCCATTCTGATGTCCTACCCACCCAGCAGCAGCTTTCCGGACAAGAGGAGCCTCTGCTGCACACGCAGCTGATGGGAGGGAAGGGAAAAGCTGGAATTTGCAAATGTTACAGCAGAGAGTTCTCCAAATAATACAGATTTGGGGTTTTTCTTCTTTATTATTTCTTTCTCTTTTAGTAGGAGGAGCAGTTTTCTACAGGAAGCACAACTGCAAGTCTGAACTACATCACAGTACCACGTTTCTGCCATGTGTTTTTACAGTATTTTTATTTTGGGGGCAAAAGTTTTTTTTACAAGAGAAATTCAGGTAAGGCAGATCTAGAATGCACATTTTATTTAAGTAAAAAAAAAAAAAAAAGCCAAACCAAAAAAAAACCAAACAAACCCAAACAGACAACATGGGCAAAGTAGCCAAGAACTTTTTATATTCTGACTATACAATAATATTCCTCTTTTTTTTTCCCCCACTGCCACACTACTATAATGGATCTGTTCTAGTCTAATTGTAAGGTTATCCAGTTAAGTTGTCTGAAGACTCTTTTAAACAAGTTGACCTTTACCTATTTAGAGTTTCTTCTCAGAAACATTCATATATTATACACGATATACAGATTTGGAAACAAGACACTTAAAAAACACACACAACTATAGCCGCAACACTGTCATAGCTGCATTGTAGTGATTACCTTGTTCAGCCAGCTGTAGACTCTGTATGTACAATTAGTTTTTATAGTGTTATTTACATAGATGGACTAAAAGCTATCATCTTTAATCTAAAAGGTAAAGGCTCTTGTGTTTAAGGATGTGCAGTTTCATAGCCCTGTGGAAGAAAAAAAAAAACAAAACAACAGCAACAACCAAAAAAAACTCCAAAAAACAAAACCACATGACAATTATATACACTGTAAACAGCACAAGGCATGAGAATCTCCTCCTACCCCAAACAATCTCGCAGGAAAGTGTATGTGCACTAATATTCCTCTTCCCCGTCGGCTCCCGCGCCTCTGGTTTTCTTATGGATAGCCCGGTTAAAGCTGTGGCAGGCAGGAACCCAGTGATTGTCATGAAGACCTAACTTACAGCCTGGGATACCCTTCTGAGAGCGGTGACAGCACATCCAGTACCCAGGCCCGTAGGGTAAAGCTTGACAATAGGGTTTGGGATGCCACCGACACAGCGACACGTCCCCTTTGACGTATTTCTTCTTGCACTGCTTGCAAGGGTCTTCTCTGTAGCGAGGATCGCGGACCCAGCGGGAATCTGCTGGCCTGATGTTGTAATATTCAATGATGAATTTGAAATAGTAGCAAGTGCATTTTAGAGCAACCAGACTCCTAGTAGGAAGCAATCCAAAAATCTTCACGATGATGTGGTGAGGCAGGAAGGCCATATACTGCTGAGGCTCCAAAAGCTGCTGGATTTTAAACCTGGTCTCCAGAAAGTCATGCGAGACCTGCCTCTTTAAGCAGGAAGCATCAAGTACTTGCAAAGCCCCTTCTGCTGGAGGCACAGAAAGGGCAGATGGCTCTGCAGGGACATCCCTTCTGACACACGACCTGTCAGATGCCAAAGCATCCTCATCCTCATTTGGGGCTACTTCTCCTGGCGTTTCTTGGGTACTTTCCCGTAGCGGCTGTTGCTGACGAGCAGCAGGCTGGTCAGCTTGGAGAAAAAACAGCCTCCCTGGGAGAGGATCCTCACCAGAGCTGGAGTTGGAGAGCTTCTCTTTCCTGCAGCCCTTCTCAGTCTTGGTGACCGATATACTAATGCACAAGGGCTCCTTCCTAGCAGGATGCAGACTCTGCTTTGGGAAAGTTACAGGTTCTTTTGATGTACAATCAACAGTCGCGTTCTTGCTCTGCAAAGAATCTGGTGGCAACCTGGCAGCAGCTGGACAGGCAGACAGCAGAGGCCTGGGCGGCTCAATTCGCGTCTCAGAATCGCTCCTGCCAGTGGTCATTGCCAACACCGCGTGAGCAAGTCCCGAATTCACATTCCCCATCCCAGTCTCCAGCCCAGAAGGAAAAGGCTGGCGAGCAGCAGCAGTGCCATCCCACAACTCGCTGTCACCCAGAGGAACACACTGCCCTCTGTATCCAGCCTCTGCTACCCCTGCCTCCTCCAAGCCATCCCCCGGCACCTGGCCCCCCGAGGAGCCTTTCCCCACCTCTCCCTCGGGCTGGGTGCCGTTGGCCAGGAGCACCCTCCCGACGTTCCTGCGGAAGCTGTTGTTCCTCGAGAGGCTCCCGGCCTCCCGCTCGCTCTGCCGCCTCAGGCACTCCGACTCCAGCCTGGCCACCATGTCCAGCACACGCACGGGCTCGCTCTGCTGCTGCTCGCTCCCGCCGCAGAGTCCCCTCTCCGCGGGTACCTCGCAGGCCGCGGCGGAGGAGGAGAAGGGGTCTGAGCTGGGCAGGGCACCTTTAGGCTGAGGGTTCAGCCTCGTAGCAGAAGCAGGGGCGCAGGTTTTAGCACAGTCAACCAGCAAAGCGTTTGCTCGCTGCTCCAGGAAAGCCACCATCTCAATGACCGAGAGGGACCGGCCCGGGAACACGCTCTCACCGCTGTCGTTCACGTAATGCACCGAGCAGTGCTCGATGCTGCAGGCGAACGGCTCGGGCTGGGAGCACCTGGCATTCGCCTCCCTCATTCTTTCCAGTTGAATTTTGGCTTTTTTCAGATCTACTGATTTTTTCCTGCGTTTCGCTGTTCTCCCGTCGATATCCCACGTGCTTTTGATTTTCATGGAGCCCAGGCGGTTGCTGCTGCTGCTGCTGCATTGCTGGGCTGCGAAGAACGCGATCTTCTCCTTTGTATTGCCAGGTTTCACTACAGCCCAGACATCCAGAGGCCCTTCCCCTTCTTCTCCTTGGTGGATGGTTGCAGACAGGGCGTTCTTCTTTGTGCTTGGGCCATCTGCTGGACCTTTCCCGTTCATATTGCACATAGTATTTGGATAAATAATCCCCAGAAGTTTTCGAGATGGAGTCAAGAGGGAGGGTTTAGGGAAAACGCTGCGTTTGGTGCAGTTGTTGGTGTGTTTTTCTTCTTGTGCTGATCTCTGATGGCTCATAGGTGGGCCTCTCAGGGAATCTTGGCTTATTTCTGGAGATCGCTCTTTCTTCTGTAACTTGAGATATGGCTTTAAGTGCATACCAGAAACCCTAGGAGAAACAGAAAGGGAAGAAGTTATAGCTGTAAAATATGCCTGCCTGGAATTAGAGAAAGTGGCCCAGAGTAGGCACCAGCATGCCTCCTACTCTACATCAAGCAGCCCACACCTCAAAAGGAACAACATGAGAAAGGAAAAACAGCAACCAATGCTGCTGGAGAACTTGGAGAATAGACAACTTGGAGAACTTCTTGTAATAGGGTTGTATTCTGAATGATAGCAGAGATCTTCCCATTAAACAAAACCCCACCTGTCTCCAGGGAGCTGCAAGGAGAAATCCTAACATTTAAGTTACAGCCATTGCACAAACACAGCTAGAGATCCACTCCAGAGCTAGAGCCGTCCTTCTGCCCATTCGATCTTCACCCAGCTGTGAGGCACATGTGGGTCCAAGGGTTTATTCTGGCATTACAGAGTCAGAGAATCACAGAATGGGAGTGCTTGGAAAAGACCTTTAAGATCATCGAGTCCAACCGTAAACCCAGCACTGCCAACTCCACCTCTAAACCATGTCCCTGAGCACCTTGTCTATCCATCTTCTAAATCCCTCCAGGGATAGGGACTCCACCACTGCCCTGGGCAACCCCTTCCAATGCCTCAGAACCCTTTCAGCAAAGAAATTCTTCCTCACATCCCATCTCAACTGCCCTGGCCACAACTGGAGCCCATTTCCTCTTGTCCTGTCACTTGTTCCTTGGTTGAACAGACCCACCCCCACCTCTCTCCACCCTCCTTGCAGGGACTTGGACAGAGCCAGAAGGTCTCCCCTCAGCCTCCTTCTCTCCAGGCTCTCCAACCCCAGTTCCCTCAGCCACTCTTCATAAGACTTGTTCTATCAGAGATATATATGTATATATTTATTATTATTTTCAGTAGATAAAGTACAGTTGAAGCTCAAAAGGGAAATTAGCAAGTGTAATTATATTCATCAGAGATCTCAGCAGACACCTCATCTCCTAATACCACCAAAAAAGAAATCAGCAGATCAATAATGGCAAACTTGCTGTGCTTTCCCATAAGTGTCCCCACACTGTACATCAGATACCCCCCAAAAGTAACAGAATCATAGAATCCCAGACTGGTTTGGGTTGGAAGGGACCTTAAAGCTCATCCAGTCCCAACCCCCCTGCCACCAGCAAGGACACCTTCCACCAGACCAGGTTGCTCAAAGCCTCATCCAACCTGGCCGAGAACACTTCCAGGGAGGAGCAGCCACAGCTTCTCTGGCCAACCTGGGACAGGATCTCATCACCCTCACAGCAAAGAATTTCTTCCTAATATCTCATCTAAACCTCCCCTCTTGCAGTTTAAAGCCATTTCTCCTTTAGCATCACGCATGGCTGAAGAGAACCACATTCAAGGACAGGCCTTTATGGTGAAGAATTTAAGAGCTGTAAAGGAGACACTTGGATGCTGCTGACATTAGAGCTGCTGTGACAGTCCTGGGCACTCAGCTCCTCCTTTCTGTCACCCCTTCACAGTGATCTTCAATTCAAAGCTCAAAAAACCACAAGAGCCCAGGGCAGTGCCACATAGGACAGAGTTATCAGGAGACTTCAGGCTCTTCTCCCAGGAGTATCACGTAAGCACATTACACAACCAGCTGCAGCTTACGTTTCCATGGTGATCTTTGAATTGTTACACTAAAAATCCTCCTTTTTGGAACGGGGATAATCTGTGATTGCTGGTTTAACAACAGCAGGTTCAACACCACATTTATCATGGGCTGATACGGGCACATTCAGACACTGAATATTTTTCCCTTGACAGCCACCACTAAAACAGTTTCTTCAGGATTGTGTTTCCAGCCTAAAAACAGCTTTTCCTTTAAAACTTTGAGACACAACATCTATAAAGTTGGGCAAAGTTATAACTCTAACACCTGCAGTTCCCACACACGACAGGTTTGTAGGGGACAGACACAGCCAGAGTCCAGCGGGGCTCTCCCCCGCCGCGCCGCAGTGCCACCGGGACACTCGCCCACCTCCAGATGCCCTTGCTGATGTCCACAGGGTACCCATGGGGTCAGCACACGAGGAGGAAGGAACCCACCTCACCCACCCCTTGAGCAGACAGGATTGCCTGGATTGGAAAAGACCTTGAAGATCATCAAGTCCAACCATGAACCCAACACTGACCAGTCCCCGACTGACCCATGTCCCTCAGCGCTGTGTCTACACGACTCTTCAATCCCTCCAGGGATGGGGACTCCACCACTGCCCTGGGCCACCCCTTCCAATGCCTCAGAACCCTTTCAGCAAAGAAATTCTTCCTCACATCCCATCTCAACTGCCCTGGCCACAACTGGAGCCCATTTCCTCTTGTCCTGTCCCTTGGTCCTTGGTTGAACAGACCCACCCCCACCTCTCTCCACCCTCCTTGCAGGGACTTGGACAGAGACAGGAGGTCTCCCCTCAGCCTCCTTTTCTCCAGGCTCAACACCCCCAGTTCTCTCTGAGACCCACCAGAGTGCACAGACAGCTGCAAGAGGGAAGTCACCAACAGCAGATGCTGACCAAGAATGCACGTGGACATGCTGTAGGAGCAGTCTGGAGTGTAGCCTGGAGACCTTCCAGGCAGTCCTGACCCACAGATTACCCAGGGCTGGAGACCCTCCAGAGCAACCCACAGCAGAACAGAGAGCTGAGCCAGAGAGCACCAGAGCCAGCCGAGGGAAGGCTGTGTGAGCAAGTGCTCCACTTCCAGCTGCTGATGTGACACCCAAGTATGTGAGGGCAACTCCTCAGCCAGGCACCACCTGCATCCAGCCAAGCAGAGGAAGCCTCCTGCCCTAGAAGCTTAGCCACCACTTTGCCCTGAGGTTCTGGTTCCTCCTTCCAGCCCCAGTGATACGTGGTATGGGGACATGTGACAAGCATGGGGCAGAGAGGTTCTGGGGAGGTACATCAGGAGGAAACACTTCATTCACCTTTCCACTAGTGAGCATAAAACCCAGGGGACCCCTTTGGTCCCACGCAGCGCTTTCAGGGCCAGGAGGCAGATGCTGCAAAGGGTGATGTTATGTTCTCTCCCCTCCCAGTTTTATAGGAAGATCATCACAGTGCCAAAACCATCTGCACATCAACGATGGGCTGTGGGGTAAGCGAGCTCCCAGTGCTGCAGATACACCTACCTAGCTCCTGGGTTAGTTCTCTCCCTGTGCCTCCTGCCTGCTCATTCCAGCTCTGGTTGCAATTGGGTCACCTCCCAATTTAGTCTCTTCTGCAAAGCGCAACCGAGTTATTTTATTTGCCTCCTCAGTTGGATGCTCAAAACTAAAATAGTTTTATAAAAATAGAACTTCAGGGTGCTGAAGGAGATGAACAAGAGAGAATGGGAAATGAAGGCTGCTGTAGTTTGTTTCAGACTCCTTTTCCACAGGGTCTGCCCCATCTTGGTTGCACTTTATAGCTAAGCAGGGTCAGGCCACCAACGTGCTCGTGTCAGAGCCCAGCCCAGAAGAGCAGCAGGTCAACAACTGCAGGCAGCTGCTGTAGAAAATCACAGAGTGGTTTGGGTTGGAAAGGACCCTCAAGACCATCCCGTTCCAACCTCCCAGCTGTGGACAGGGTTGCCAACCACTAGATCAGGTTGCTCAGGGCCCCATTCAACCTGGCCTTGAATGCCTCCAGGGATGGGGCATCCACAGCTTCTCTGGGCAACCTGGGCCAGTGCCTCACCACCCTCTGGGTGAAAAATTTCCTCCTCATATCTAACCTAAATCTCCCCTCTCTTAGTTTAAAACCATTTCCCCTTGTCCTATCACTACCTGCCCATGTCAAAAGTCGCTCTCCCTCCTGTTTATAAGCTCCCTTCAGGCTGCAATGAGGTCTCCCCGGAGCCTCCTCTTCTCCAAGCTCAGCTCCCTCAACCTCTCTTCAAAAGAATGGTGCTCCAGCCCTGTGATCACCTTCCTGGCTCTCCTCTGGTCCTGCTCCAACAGCTCCACATCTTTCTTGTGCTGGGGCTCCAGGCCTGGATGCAATACTGCAGATGGGGCCTCACAAGAGCAGAGGAAGACAATCCCCTCCCTGTCCTGCTGCCCACCCCTCTTTTGATGCAGTTGGCTTTCCAGGCTGCAATCACACACTGAACGGTGCCTGCAGCCCTCCCTTCCCATCCAGAAGGGCATTTTGGAGAGGTGCTTTTCAGATTAGAGAGAGAAACAAGCTCTGATTGCTGCCCACCACCACCCCCTGGGGTGAAGAGGTGAATACCATTAAATACACAACTTTGCACATTGAAATCTCACGAGCTAGGAGCAGAAGATTAAATTTCATTCATGAGTTTTCATGCCAGGTTGTTTGAAAGATGAGCTGAACGTGTTTTTAAAAAGCTTTCTTCAAGCAGCTTTCAGGATTCCAACAGGACAATCAGTTCAACACTCTTGATGAAGAGAAGCTGCAAACAAAGGTGAGACCAGGTATATTATAGGAATGAAAACAGGACCAAACTGGTTATCCCAGCATGCTCAGAGGACGTGTTTAGCCAGCAAAGTTGGTTCAGCTGCTCCCAGCTATTTCTGGTCTATGGAGAAAGACAAAGGGTAGAGTTATGCCTCACCTATTACGGATTTCTCATTTAAGGTTATATTTCCTCCCATGTTTCAGTTAGTCTCTGGCTTGGCCAACAATACCATTTAAGGTTGAAAAGTTATAATTTACATAACAAAATTATGCCTTAGTCAGAAGTTTTACTGCCAGAATAATTGCCTCATTTGAATTCAGTTCACTGCACTGTTTTAATGGACGCAGATTTAAAGCAAACCTTCGTTAAACAGCTTCAGACAGCTACAGAGGAGTCCAGCTAACTCCACCTGACCAGCTGAATGGCAGTGCCACCTGCCTCCCAGTGTTTGGGCAGTGGGGAAGGGAATTTTCATTTTAAAAGGGATGTTAGTAATGGACCTTACTTGAAATGGAGAAAAAAAAAGAGCCCCCACCCCACACACGTTTTGCTGTGAACATTAAGAACCATCTTTGATGTGAACACAGCTTCTTCCCTGCACGTCAGCAGCACGTTTCATTTCTAGCTCCTAGAATTGGAACAAGACTCCCTAGCAGAAATTACTTTGAAGATGAACCAGAGCCCAGTTCCCACCCACAGACTACCTTATTTCTGCAACATCTCAGTGCTGGCAAGCAGAGAATTGTGGCAGCTGCAGGTAAGTTTTTAAATATTTAAAAACATCAAAAATAGTTGTTAAAAGGTGAAGTCACTGACAATTCCCTATGATACTTAATTCCAGAATAATTCTGTTTGCTTTCCTCCACTCTTTAAGTTACCAAGCTTCTAATTTTATCTTTAGAGACAACAACTCTTCAGAAGTTCACAGAGTAAGCATAAAAGGTTTTCAATCCTAAATGTGCAGTTTTGAATTGCTGATAAGAGATAAATCTGCCAAGAACGATCGGCACCGAAACAACTGGCAGCGCTGCCTTTAAACTGTTATTTCACCCTTAAGCTGATGAAATAAAAAGGCCAGTTTTTCTCTTTCTAATCAGCTGTGTCTGAAAAACAGGATACTTACACGTCTGGAATGACACTGCTGTTTTTACAAGTCGTAACTCCAGCTTGTTTCCACTGCAGTTTTATCCAGTTGGTTATGACATGGGATTGATACAGAAATACCTGCCTTTACACGTGCACAGACACGCACACACTCCTCCTCTCCCTGCCAAGAGGAAGACCCATAAGCTACTGTGCCAAGCTGGCCAGAATCTTTTTGCATCCTATTGCATTTATGTTATCTTCTAAACCACTACAGCCTAAAAATAATATATTTATGTCAGTGGAAGCTCCAAAGCTGGAGGAAAATCTACAAAAGGCTCAATATTCACAACTCCTTTTTAGGGTCCACAGAGAGTCTGTAAGTTCCTCGCCATACTGGGGTCAGGGGCTCTCAGAACGCCCTGTGAAGCCAAAAGATTTCCTCTGGCCAGCACGAACAACAACAAAAATAAGTGTAATCTGCTCAAGCAGCATATTCACGCTGCAAGTTTTCTGCACAAAGCACCGGAAGGTTTTATTCAGGCAAAAATTTCAATCAAAACCCCAAAGTTTCCTGCGGATTTCTTTTTGTAAACACTAACTCCAGTCAACAAAAGTTCCTAGCGTTGCTGACTGCGTGTGCAGTGCCAACTACAACTCTGAAAAAAACCCTCAGGACATACTAACATAAGGCAGAAGCCAAAAAAGAAAAGAAAAAAAAGAAAAAACCCAACAACAATAAAAACCCACACCAAGCATAACCTCTAGCGAGGCATTTCTCTTCCCTGGCATCCCACTTCTCTGTCTGTAGAGCTTAGCTCCTCTGTGCAGGACACCAGTAATTATAAAGGACTGAGTACTGAATGCAAGTTAAGCTCTGGTCAACCACTTGTTATTCCTGGAAAGACTCAGTGGGTCCTTTGGGCACAATCTCCAGTACCATTTCCATCCCCTCTGCACCGCCAGGGCAAGGCAAAGCAGACAGAGAGCTGCTTCAAAGGCATTCCAGGGATTCTGCCGGGGCGGGAAAGTCCCCGGCCAGCAGTCGGGATGGACCACGCTCTGCTACTCACTGGAGCTTGTTCTGGCCTGTGGCAAGTGTCCAAGCTCAGAGGAAGGCGGGTTGGGAAGCTCGATGCTCCAGACCAGGGGTGGGTTTGACTTCAGCAGCTGTGAAGGCATCTGATTTCCAAAAACACCAACTCCCTTGCAGCAATAACTTAATATTAAAAGAACTGCTCTTGACCCACCTCCCAACGCCTGTGAAACTGCCTCCTGCATCAATCAGAGAGCAAGGGAGGATTATCAAGAGGGTTTGAGGGTAAACTGTCTTTTTTACTGTGAGGTAAAAAGCTATGGGACTGCAGAAGCAATGCTCTTCGCTGGAGCAGCCAGCCCTGGGGGGAAGCAAGAGCTTGAGGTGCAAAATGCAAAGTAGGCACCTAACTCGTAACTTTGGATCCCCCATCACTTGTTCAGCTGCCTCAGGTGTTCAAATAACTTGATTTTGGGAGAGATGACAGCCAACTATAGCTGTACACAGAAGCAGTTATAAAATTCATCATGCATAAAATCCATCAGCTTCACCAAGTAGAGCTTTCAGGTGACATTGCACGTCCAAGCCCAACACACATCAGCTACTCCAGTTTGAGGGCTCCCACCCATGAGTAAGTTTTAAACACATTTTAAAGCAAACAAACACACATATACACCCTTCAGCACAGCAGCCTCAGCTCCTTTCTAAACTGTACATAGGAAGAAGCATCATTTCTTTGCCTGTCTTTTGTATAAAAGCACTTACTGTGAAGTGAGTGACGTCAAAACAGTTCTTTGTTGAGCCTGAGGAAGCTGAAACTGATGTGCCCTGCTTCCCAGTCACACTACAAGATGACACAGGGATGACATAAAACAGAGGAGAATAAAATCAACTCAAAGATTTGGTACTCAAGGTTAAGCTGCTCCAAAAACACACAGCTCAAAGATGATGGGATAGCACGCAAGCCTGAGGTGGAACAGGCTGAGATGAGAAGGAAACACAAAAGTCACTTGGGAGAAGAACAGTAAGACAAAAAAGAGTGATGGTTTTATAGGGCTTCTCCTGAAAGCTGCTCACAGTAACACAGAGACAGTGAAATGTTTCCTTCTGGAAATGTTTTATCTTCCTTGATTAAATCATTAGTTTTCTACTTTATTAACTGGAAGAGGATCAAGATCCTCCTGGGTAGCATGGCACAACAAATTTCTCCAAACAGTTAACGAACCAGCACAAAGTGATGCTATTTAGACCTTCATTTTTAGTGCATACATAATGGGAACACATGAAAGGTTGTCAAAATTAACCTTGGACCACACTATCATTGAGAGACTCAGAGTTCAAAAGAAAGAATAAGCAGAAGTAGATCTCGAGGCAAGTCACCAGGTTGTTCTTTTGAGACTCAAGACCGAAAGGAACTGGTTCACAAAGTCAGCTGCACTGCGGCGCGGAGGATCTTGCTGCAGACAGCACAACCCAGCAGGTATTCTCCAGGAGTCAAAAGGTGCTTTTGTTATTAATAACACATCCCAAACAAGAACAGAAGAAACTCCAACTGAACACTTCCCTTCTTCGAGAAGTATACAAGAAGCAGACACAGGTTTCAAGTCACCAAGTCAGATCACTTGGAAAGTTGTAACTTAGAAGTCAAAAAGTCTGGGAATAAATGTGAGAACTGGTGCAATAATAAAAAACTTAACAACAGGGAATAAACTTAACTGGTGTTAAGTTCCTGCAAAGACATTTAAAAACAAAGAAATCAAAGGTTCTTCAGTTTGTAAGAAGGGACAGGGAGAGAAAAAGAGCTGCAAGCAAGGTCAGGGCAGAGATTAAAAGTACTCTAGGTACAGGACAAAATATTAAATCTGACTTTGCATGGTTTTAAAGAGGGGTGATAAGGGTGATCATGAGGGCAAAATCCCAGGCATTAAATTGAACAAGAACATTGGCAGGGGGAGGATTAAAAAGCTTCATGAAAATCACAAGGAGTGGCTCATCTCATATTTTAGAATTCAAAACAGATAGGCTCATGAACTGCAGGCCAAGAAAGAAAATTTATAAACCTTGTGAAAAGCAACAATACAAGTTAATAAAACATGTGGTAAATTGGAGGTGGCACTGCAGGGGAGAAAGAGAAGGGGGAGAAATTGGAGCCTCTCTAGGTAGTCTGACTTCAAAACAAAGGTGCTTCGCAAGCAAAGAGGGTTAAGGCAACACAGAGAAAAAGGGGGAAGAAGGAACAGCTCAATGTGCCAGACTAACCTGAACATTCTCCAAAAAAGTGATCTTTTTAGACAAATGTACTACATTTTATTCACATGGACTTCAGAAAGCACAAGGAGATTTAGTAGTTAAGACAGATTGGCAGAGGAATGAGAAAACAGACAAAGGAGCTGGCTTAGCAGCAGACAGCCCCAGGTGATGCTGAATAAGAAAATATCAGCCTGGAAACCAAAGACATGCCTCAAGAATCAGCCTTGGGAACACTCTGAGTCTGTTAGGAATGACGTCAGCACAAATACTACAGGTGCACTCACAGAAATGAAAGGCATTGCCAACACAGCAGAGGCACAAAGCACCCAGTAACAGAAATGGAGGAGGGTTTTGAGATACAGATGGTGATGCACCAGAAACCTGAATATTCAAGTTTTGGAGGTATCTAAGAAAGGTGCATTGACCACCAGACACATGTATGAAGCAGAGGCAAGTGGAGGTGATTCTGTGATATATTGAAGGCAGCAGTGAAAAGCCCTCCTGCCAGATCTGCTCTGCAGTGCAGCAAACACTTTTGTCAGGACTCAGGAGATGAACCCAAACTGAGAACGACGACAACAGTTGTTATGCAAGAAGGTACTAGATAACACTTGGGTCATCTAGCACAGCAAAACCAGAGGTGAGGATACACAACTGCATTTTACACAATACTCAAAAAGAGGAAAACCACTGAAAATAAGAAGCAGTCCTTACACAAAAAAAACAACCACAAGCTCTCGAATGAGTATATAAACTGGCATGAATGTTCAGCCTGGGAATCAAAAGAAGGTTCCTAATCACACAGATAGATCTGTCATCTTCAGTAATGGCTTAATCTACCTGAGGAGAGGAGAAAAGATGTAATTGTTTTTATGCTGGACTTCTACATTTACAAGAGGGATTATGAGCTAGAACTTGGGAAAGCAAGAGGCTGGGTGACCCAGGAAGTCTTTTCCAGCACTAAATTACCAAGAGACTAACATAGTAAGTATATGCTGTCCACACAACCACAAAGAACAAAGGTTAAAGTTTGCTTTAAACCCACAAAGCTTTTGGAAACCAGAAAGCTGGCTCTCTTCCTCCAGACTGAGGAAGTTTAAAGAGTCTTGGTTTCAGAAAAAAAAAGAAAAAAAAAAAGACATATATTTTCAAGTAGCTTGAACTCAAACAAACTGGCATGTTCCTGCATTAGCATAAGGACAAGTTGTTCTGTACGGTGTTCCTATAACGAGACACAGTGAGAGGCGTTCACTTAATTGTCACATAAGCACAAGTGTTTGAAATCAATCGTGCATTTCTTCTTAATAAGAGACACAGGAGAGTGAGCAATACAAAATCTGAGCTTAACCTAATCTAATTACTCACTCCACAGTAAGACAAACCGCTATTTCCACTTGCTTTAAGCTGACTGCACGCTTTCCAGCCTCCTATGACAAGCCATTCTCCCATCAGTCTTACTTCAAAGCCATGTTCTCAAATTAACCTACAGCTGTTGCTAAAAAAAGGCCCACAGATCTCCCCAACTACAGTACCTGCAGTGAATCTGGAGTTGTCATTATCAAATAAAAATGCCAAAGAACATTTCTGCCCTCAAGCCATTACAACATTGCACTTAAACACTATCCAAAAAGAAGGATTTAGACCAAACATCTGAGTGACCCGCAAGACAACAGGCAAGTAAGCAGAAGGCTAAACTAGTGCTAAATAGTTAACTAGAGGCAGAGCAGCTAGTCTGTTCATACCGTTTGACTTGATGGAAGGTGGAGGATGAGGAATTCAGTGGTTCCCTGTGGAGGCCAGCTCTGCAGGAACTCTTCATGGTAACGACCTCTCCAGCTAAGGCACGCCGTCACAGCCAGTCCATCCTGGGCTACGCGCAGGGCTCTGCCACCAGCGCTCCCTGCCCCGCACAGAGCTCCACCATGTCTCTGCCACCTAGAAACTGAACAAACACGAGGTATCTCAGAAGATCACACTCGAGTACAGCAGCATTTTCAGCACAGGTGATCAGGACAAAGACTTCCCCAAAAGAGAGAGAAAATAAATATATATATTCATATACATACATACATATATATATATATATATAAAATATAAAAGACAGATATATACCCATAAAAATATATATCTATAAAAGACATATATAAGAGGATAAGAGGGAAAGATATATAAGAGAGAGATATATAGGAGAGAGGGAGATATATACATAAAAGATATATATATATAGAAGAGAGATAAGAGGGATAGATGAGAGGTGTATATATATGATATGAGGTGTGTATATATAAGAGATATATATTTTTAAAAGAGATATATATAAAGATATATATTAAAATATATATACATATCAAAGAGATATATATATAAAAGAGATATAGATAGATAGATATATCAAAGAGAGATATATATATATAAAAGAGATCTAGATAGATATATATAAAAGAGAGAGTTATATATATATGAGATACATTAAAAAAATATATATAGATATACATATATACAAAAACTTAACATCATCATGCTATTATTGCAGCTGGACTTTCTGAACACCATTCAAACCCAAATTAACACCCTACCCCCAACAGGCTGTCAGCACATACAATGCTTCTTCCCCTTATATACGGCTGCAGCTCTACCTTGGCACCTCCCGTGGAACACGCTGTCCTCCAAGCTCCGTGCAAACAAGACACACAAGATCTCTCTGCTTGCTCGTACCACATCAAGCTTTGGAGGGAAATCGCTGCTGGCAGTGAGATTTGAGGCTGCCAGGAGTTACGTTAGCGTTCTAATCAAAATAACGTGGCAGATTTCATAAAGGACAAAAAACATGCCACGGTGAGGCCTCCGAGCCTGGTGAAACCTGCCCTGTCTTTGCATCACAGGCAGATAAGGCAGGAGATTGCACCAAAACAACACTGTTCTGCAGTATCTCTCCTTCGCACTAGGGCTGCTGCCTTCTCCGCCTTGTCCTTGGAGTAAGAGACTCTTACCGGAGCTTTAATGTACTTTGACTGTGAAAAAAACCAACAACCTTCGAGTTGGAACATAAAAGGAAAAAGTGACACAGCAAAAGAGCCCTGGAAAAACTCAAAATACTCAAGCCTGAGCTGCCAGCAGATTGTTTTAAAGATTGTTTGCTTCCTCTCTAGAGGACTATGCACAATGTTACCGTAATAAAGGAATGCCATTTGAAGATCCTAAGTATAGAGCTGAGTCCCCAGGGGATTTGTGACTTAGTGTAGCAGGTTGTTCTCTCCTTTGCAGCAGCTCTGCCCAGTGCTGCTATCGCTGCCCTATTCCCACAGCAGCATTTCCACAGGGCAGCCTGGCAGAAGGACTCTCTGGAGATCTGTGCTTGCTGGCAGGAGAACTCTTGCAGAACCCCTCGCATCGCCTCTTTCCCAACACCTCCCACAGAAAAACTCCCCCACAGAAGAACATCTACCTACGTAGGGCTCAGTTAATCAGCCCCTGACTAATATAGTTTACAACTCAATGCTGCCACTAAACACTCCTGGCCTGAAAAGCTTGGTAGCCACACTATTAAGGATGACTTTCCAGGCATGAAAAACAGAAGCTCGTTTAGATCCATCTGACTTGATGTCTGCTAGAGCAATTTCACCACTCTTCTAGTGATGGCGAATGAGAGGTTAATCATTTGCCCACATTTGAGTAAGCAGGAGCCTAAAATAATATATAAATTATTATATAAACACATTCCAGTCTTCATGAAGAAATCTCTGCTGAGCCCCACACAAGGTAAAGAAACATGTTGGATGGAGAAGACTGAGGCACTGCACTGGCAGAGCAGGAGGATGAGAGTATGCCCTCTACTCCATGAATTCAGAGAGACAAGGAGTCAGGATGCTTGTGGTTAACAGCAGAAGAAATTTTAAGCTTTGTAGTTAAACAACATTTTCATTAGACTACCCAGAGCCTATAACAAGGACCTACCTGCAAGAGTGAAACTTGGGCACAAAAATCAGCCATTTTTGATGCAAAATATATATCCACAAACAGAGATTCACAGAGAAAAAAAGTATATGCCTGGTGCTTTATGAAATCAAAAGTTAAACACAAAATCATTATTTTCCCATCAACCATCAGTAAGAGGCACTGAAATTCTGACTGTTATCCAAGCTTTTGTCTGGCTTTGCTTCTGGCTTTACTGACACGAGCATTTCAGACTCAGCAGGAACTGTATCACAGAAACATTATTATATCCACACCCAAATAAATGCAACCATGTAATTTCAACAACATCAGTCATTTTTTCAATAGCTAAAACTCTCTCCACATATTCCTGGTTAGGAATACTAGATGTTTTGTTCTAGTCCTACTCCTCTGCAGATCAATTCAGAAGTAAATGACAAAAAGCCAGACAAAAAAATGAAACCAAAGGATAGGTTTTTTGTAGTAAAGAGCTTAAAAAACAAAACCATTAAGCAAACTGGTTTGGGTCAGGGGCAGCCACAACCCCAATCCAAGCACAGGCACTGTAAGGTGGGATGTCATGCATTTAAAGAAGGGACTAGCACCTACTAGAGGAAAGCAAAAGCTGACAGAATAGACACAGACAAGTTCAGCTGGGCACTGCAGCACAGATCCCAACCCAGCTCCATACAAAGCATGCTTTTTCCCCACCACCTCCTCTAGCTGCTGGGCTATAGAAAAGCACTGAAATAGACTATTAATGCCAGCAAGCTACTGACAAAATTCCTACTGTGTAAGTAGTAAAAAGCTGTGCTTGTGAATTTAAAAAAAAAAAAGGAAAAAAAAAATCAGCATCCAAGCTAGCACAGAGATACTTACTGCCTTTGAACTACCAGAGAGTTTCTTTACCAAGGCTGATCTTTATCAGTAGGTGCTTCCGTTGATTTGTTAGTTTTGCAGAGAGTTGGGTACAGCTTGAAAACTGAAATACAGGTAACATAGAGAAAGAAAACATAAGAGGAAGTTAAAAACCTAATCTTCTTATTCTCCCTCTCTGAAACCACCCCCAAACATATGCCTTTATGCATAAGATGTGGGAAGGACACACATTTTGGCAGCAGGAAGCATCACGTCCTCTCAGCAGTTTGCTGAATGGTTCCACAAAACTCCCTGTCTTATCAGTTTTGAATGCTGCTGCCATTTAGGAAAGGAAAAAATGTATTAACTCAACCAGTGTGGATGGGTGGGGGATCAAGGTCTCTTTATTTATGCTGTAATTCACTCCTGCTTTTTGTATTTTGATAGCTAAAGCTTTACTACAAGAGCAAGTGTATTTTAAACAATAGCTAAAGCTTTACTGGAAGAGCAAGTGTATTTTCAACAGTAACAAACAAAATCCAAAGGATGGGCACAGCCTTTCAGAAAAATTTGCTTTCTAGGAAGGAGGCCATGGCCTCTGGACTGGTCCTGAGCAGCAATCACACTGTTGGCAGAAGGAAGTTGGAGCACCCTGTCTCCACATACAGCTCGCTTTAGGATGCTCCACAGGGTCATCATCGCCTGGATCAGCTGGGCAAAGAGCATCAGCACACTCAGGATGCAGAAGAAATCAAGGGCAAGCATTTCAGAGGGCAACTCAGAAGAGTTAATACCAAAAACAGCCCTTGTGAGCAACAGATAATCCTCTTTTTAAAAAAAAAAAGAAAAAAGCCACTGCTGAGGCCTTTAATAGAGACCTCCCTGTGGGTTTTCTGTTGTTCTCTTGCAAGAACAGAGCTGCACGCCCGTTCTCCCCCCACTCAGCTCAAGTTTAGGTTGTTACATGATACCCATCTCTAAAAGCATATTCCAGCAGACATGCTATTCTGCCATTTCCCAGCCTAGCCAGCCCTCCTTCCCTCCCCAAACACATGCCCTGGGACACCTGTAACAGCACCAGACTCTCCTGAGCAAGAGGATTTTGCAGAAAGCCTTCCCTAGCCCTAAAATTCACATTTCATGCTAAGAACCAGTGATCCACAGCAGCTCCCTGACCAGGTGGGACAGCGAGATGATACCCTTGGTGCTGGTCTGCAGCCTTTTAGACACCTATACGAATACAACCCTTTCTTAACTGTTCTTCAGATAATATTTACCTATTTTAAACACCTTAAAGAACTACCTTTTAACACTAAGTTCACCAGCTAGGCTTTACTTCTGTACTTAATAGAATCATAGAATGATAGGATGGTTTGGGTTGGAAGGGACCTTAAAGATCATCCAGTTCCAACCCCCTGCCAGCAGCAGGGACACCTTCCACTAGACCAGGTTGCTCAAAGCCTCATCCAGCCTGGCCTTGAACACTTCCAGGGAGGAGCAGTAGAATAATCTTAAACAAAATAAGAGAAAACTAGCATGTTGTAACTAAAGTCATCTTAAAAAGAGTTTCAGAGTGAGCTTGCATTTGTGTTTCCATCCATCTGCAGCTGGCAACAAACCCCCACACAAAACTAGGTATTTAGTAAAGACACTGCATCCAGCTTACGAGCATTAAGAGATGCAAAGATTAATACCTCCAATCCGATCAGATTCTCCAAGTCCTGCTGAACTGCAGATTGGCCTTTTCACCTGCAGCAGGAAGCTCCAGGAGCCACCACAGACCACACTTGCCTTGTGAACCTCATATGCTCAGCTTCCCTTCTGTTTGATGGTCATGTAGCCTGATGTTATCTAATCTAAAAGCAATAAAGCTGCCACAGGGGCTCCAGCTGGAATTAAGTGGAGGGGAGACTCCTGTGTCTACTTACACACCAAAACCTGCTGATATCACTTCTTCTAGGCACCAGGAATCAAAGTCAGCCAATCAGCAGGACCTTGTTACCACAGCCCTTGGCTCATTACCCCACCAAATTCATTCCAGCCCTTCCCCAAACTCCACCAAGCTTCCATCCATAATCTGTACCCTGCATAACACTAGATGGAGCAGATATTTAACTGAAATTTGAAGATTCCCATGTAAATTCCCATGTCAGCAGGGAGCACACGGATGCTCCGAGATGCTGCGCAGCCCCACAACCGTTTCGGTCACTGTAATTCCTGCCATTCTGGGATCTTATCCTTCTCTCCCTCCCAGCCCTTCCCCTGTATCAGCACTGGTTCCCATTTGATTTCTCACCTGAAGGAGCTAAACTAGGAGAAAATTAACCCAGAAGAGGTCAGCCCCCTGAACCCACCTGGCAGGCACTAGCAAAGCCCGGCAGGACGAAGCTCTTGGCAACTCAGACTGGACCCGGTTGTCTCAAATCCGCACCTTGAATCGTGCTGGGAGAGGTGTCTGCCACAAAGTGGTTTTAGCTTCTTTCAAGTCAGTGGGAAGGAATGCTTTTGAAGGTGCAGTGTGCAAAATACAGAGTGCTTCAGCAGCAGGGAAGCAAGCACACAGGGCTCCAAGGCAACGTCCGACTCTTCGCTGCACTACCGATAAGCATACGAAACGCTCACTCTAATGAAGCACTACAGGGAGAACCTGTCTTCCTTCCAAGATCATGTCAATAAGGAATGAAAGGTTTCAAATCTGTAGCTGTCAGGATCTCTCTCCTCTAGGTGTGGTTAGTGTTGGAAGGACTAAGTTGTCAGCTCTCCCCTCAAAAAAAAAATCTCAAAAGGAAAAAAAAAAGAAAAAGAAAAGCTCTGCTGCACCTTGTAACCCTGAATTTTAATATTGGAAAACAGTAATATCACAAGTGTTCCCCTGGTTCAACTATTCCTGAAAGGTTTCAGCTGTCTCACACAATTTGGGTAAGGACATCAACTCTTGTTCCAGCTGGGAAGAAGTTAAGAACTGGCTCATTAGATTTGTTCTGCTCGATCCAAGAGGAAAACAAAAACAGTAAATCCCTTACTTGCCAGCGCTGCTGTGGCACTGGTGACAAGCGCACACAAATCACACGTTACTCTGTATTTTAGAAAGCTACCACCTACTTTGGCACTTCTTGTCACCACATAATCCATGGTGTGCCCTGAATTATTAGCTAAACACCCTCAAGTGGGGCTGCAGCTGCTGCATCCTTGGGTTACAACAGGGTACAGATACTCACTGTAACGCTGAGCACTCGAGGCGACGTGATCCATGAACCACATCTGAATTATCCAGCGTATAAAACTAGATTTGTTTTGCCATGCTGATTCTAAATTAATGAAAGCTCCTCTGAAAGGCTACTTTCTTGGGTGAGGGGAAGGAGAAAGCTTCCAGAAGGCTTCCTATTATAGAAGCAATAGAGCTGGTTCCAAAAATAGTAGAGAAGCAGTCCCAGAGCTCTGGAGACGTTGTGCCCTCGTTTTGTAAGGCTGAGGTCTCGCTGGATTGCTCCTGTACATGCAAAGAACCGTAAGAATGACTGCAGGATGCAAAACTGACGTTAAAGAGGAGTTTTAGGACAAACACCAGAAAGAGAAATCCAGACAGACTACATGAAAAAGATCAGCTTGAATGCCAAGAGAGAGCCAACCTGTCCCACTTCAGAGAAAGCCAGTTAAAACCAGCAAGAAGAAGAATCCCATGTTTTTCAGGAACACAACGTTAGCCTGCTGAAGAAGATCTGCTTGACTATTATCACAACGCTGATGTGGCAGATTAGGATTGTCAACAATAATTTCATCACCCTGTTTTGCCTGTGGATGTTTGGGATCCTGGCTGGAGAAGTCCACTTGACTCATTTTGGCACACATTCGGTAGACTCCTTTTTTGCTGGGACAGCTAATAAATTGACCATCACATGGCCTGATAGGAATTACTCACTCCTCAGCCCATAATAGTTCATTAGTTATCCAGCAGCACAGCATAACGACCCACACTAATTCTTAAGGGTTCCTTTGCCTGGTCTGTAGCAGCTCTTACAACGCTGTGAAAACAAACTCATTTAAAATGCTCCTCTGATTACAAGTGTATCTCTGAATCCACGCACTCCAGTATGGGACTGGCCATTTTATTGGCATACCCTGACAAAATAAAACGTCATCAGGACACCAAAAAGCTCATATTTGATATTATATATGCAAGAATTTCCCCTGCACCGTGGCATACAGTGCACAGTAGCAATAAATGCTAATAAATGGGGTTTTAAATGGTTTGTGAAGTAGAAGAGCAAGCCTAGAGCTAACTTCTAAACATCCAGTAAATAAAGAAATACAGTTCCTCCTTTAGAACTTTGCTAGTAAGGAAAACCCCACAGCAGGTGACCTAACAGTAAACAGTAAATTTATCAGCTTAATTCACTGAATTAAATATGGTTTTAACTGGTTTATATGGCTCTAACTGGTTTGGATGAGCTTTTGGGACAACAGTTCTCCTTTCACGCAGTCCATTCCATATACCCTGACCACAGGTCCAGCCTTAGATAGTTTAGCAGAGTAAGGTGCAATTCTTTAGCAGAATATGATGCAATTCACTTTTGTTTACTTCTGTGGAATCTAACCCTTTAACCAAAGGGTTATATTGTGAATTTCTCTGCCCTGTATCACTGTGGATACCTTCTCAACAAAACCCAGGCACCAAAACCCACAATTCTCAAAGCAGAAAGATGCAATTCTGTCCACACGGATTCATTCCACCAATCCACTGCAGAGCTGAGAGGTTACAATATTCACTATGCATCTCTAAAGCATCCAAATTTTTCCTAAAGGTCTCCAAAACCAAATTCAACAACCAGAAGCCTTGCTCAATAACACAAACATTAGATTAAATATAAAGTACTAAAAAAATAATATAAGTAACTGTACCAATAGTTGCAAGCATTTCTGTAATTCAAAAAGCTCAAAGTTTTCTCTCATCCTCCTGAATCCACACTGTTTTCACATGCTAGCATCTTCCACAACTTTTTGCACCAATGCCTCATAATTTGTCATGAAATCTTAAATCTTTTCAAATTTTTGTTTAAACTAGGACACTGCTGATGGCCCAACTTCAGGCTTTCATACAAAACCATCTTTCATCTTGCAAGGATAACGTAAAAATGCTGAACTCTTGAAATTTCAAATTTATACATCAGCAGTTTACCAAAAAATTGTGATCTGCAAACTCAGGAAAATAGTTACACAAAGTATTCTACCCAACTTCAGGATAGATTTCATGTAAAAGGAAGCTCAAACTATTTTTCACAAAACATTTTATAACAGAGTGCATCGTTACATCTGCTGAGGACAGAAAACTTTCAACACAACAGATTCATTAGCAGCATCTAAAAACCAACCCACTCACAAACAAACAAGGCACACCACCACCCACACCCTCTCAACAAGCTTTGTATTCACTGGTCTTTCCAGTGGTATCTTATAAAACAAAACAAAAAGCACCCAAAGAGGCTACAGTCTAAGACCCAATAAAATTAAATAAAATAATCACTAATTAGTGTCTGTCAGGTTCTAACATGGCCTCTGCAAGAGAAGGTCATGGGTGCCCTGGATCCTTTCCATCTGGTTTCACCATATCCCATCTCATTCCATCTGGTTTCACCATATCCCATATTTCACCATGTCCATCTCAGGACACAGCTGAGCCCATCAGCCAAGCAACTGGTACCACTGTGGGAATGTATTTAAGAAAAGGCAAAACACACCAAACAAAAAGGAGGTGAGGGGAAACACCCCAAGGTCAGAGAAGGGTAGGGAGGAGATGCTCTGTGGCAGGGCAGGTACCTCCCTGCAGCGAAAGCTCAGAGGAAAGGTCTTGGTTTAATGTTTATCTTTTTATTTCTCACTACCCAAATCTATTTGAACTGGTGATAAATCAATTTTTTCCTATTTTGCCCACAACTGCAATTAATAATCTCCCTGACTTCATCTCAGCCCTTAAGCTAAGCCTATTCCCCTCCCTGTGCCACCAGAGAGTGGGAGCGAGCGAGCAGCTGGGTGGGCGTTTGGCTGTTGGGTGGTGAGTTAGCTTTGGCCAACTTCCCACAAAACCTAAAGAAATCAAAAGTTATTCTGACTCTGCCACGAAGTGCTGCTGCTGTTTGACACCACACACAAGAATCATACATTTTCAATGAGACTGCACATCAAAGGCTGCCAATCTTCACTCCTCATCAGAGGATTAACCTGTCACGGTACCGGAGATGTTTGCTCACGACAGGTAGGATGAGGCCCCATCACTTCAATCCAGCAGTTTATTTTTTGCCTACTGCTGTGCATCGTGCCAGCGTTTCTCCAACAGCTCCAGGCTTGCAGCATGAAGTCACAGACGTGCGTGGCAAGGACACAGGACAGCAGGGTGTCAAAGCCAGCAACATAAAGATGTCATCCAAACCAGTGACAGAAGGAATAACACAGCAATGCAGATGAGACTCACAACAGCACTTGGCACAACGCTGCAACCAAAGCAGACCTGAGTTACCCATCACACAAAACTCAGCACTTGCAGCCATCGTCCAAGCACACAGAGCTCAGCAGGAGCAGGCACAGGGAGGAAACCGCAGAGCTGGGACCACACAAAGGCAGGTGAATGGTCCAGGAAGCAGCATCTGGATGCAGAGGATGTTTCTCACGACGGAACTGCTCTGCTGCCTGCAAAACACGACCTGCTCAAAGAGACCAGAGAGGATTCTGAACACTCAGAAGCACAGGGACATGCTGTGGCTAAACTGCTCAAGGTGAAGGCAGGCAATAGTACACTCCAAAAACCTTTCCCAGCCAAAGTATCTGCTTGGTTTTACACAAATTCTTAAAAGAAAATACACAGAATCTCTTCTGCTGAACTAAGATAACTTTGGGGTTTTGGCAGGTAAACCACAGTAGAGACCAACATTAAATATGGTATCTTTTTGCATGATTGCTTCAAAATACTGTTCAAAATCTAATTTTGAAACCTACCAATTCCATGGATCTTTAATTATTTTTTTTGGTACATCTTAAAAAATATAAATCAGAGTTATGTGAAGTAAAAAGCAGCTTTATATTTTCAGTTTTACAGGTGATATGCCTGACAACACAATTAGATTTTCAGAAATACTAAGCATAGCACAAATTCTGCCATAATTCATTCTTTAAATAAAAAACTAAGATCCAAAAAGAGCATTTCAATTTCAGTAAAGGATAGGTACTGCATGCTCAGGTGCCTTGTTAACGGTGAGAACCTTTGCTGCAGATCCTTCCCTTTTCATGTTTCACCTTCAAAATTCAGTAACACAGACCTACAACAGGACACCAGAAATAACTCTGGTGCAATTCTATCCAGATTAACAACCATTTTAGAAGTATGAACTTTCCTATAAGTTCATCTGAAAATACCAGATGCAGATTTGTTTCACACTACTTTTAGACTTATTAATGCAAAACCAGCTTTACAAGCAAGACAGACAAGCAAAAATATATGTGCTGCTATTTAACTCAGCACTCTCCACTGCTCCAGTACAATCAATATTCTTTTTTTCAGGGTTTCCTCCTCCTGCATAAAACAGAAAATATGAATAACAACCACCAAATCAGCAGGAAACTAAGCAGAAAATAAAATATCCACAACTGTGTTTTTAAAAAGGATGGTTTAAGTGAACCAGATTTTGAGCTGGGGATTGTCACTTTCCTGTGAAAATATTCAGCACATTTTTAGGCTCCCCAGCAGAGCAGCTGGTGTGAGTACACCGTACAGCAGAAGACCATGACCTTACAAACCAAACATGTCAGCTCCAGAGCTCCTCCTCACCAGGCTGACCTTCATCAACAAATTGCTACCAAATCCTTCCCCCAAAAGCCACCTGAATTTTGCTAGCCTGAAAACTAAATGACCAAGGTAATCACCAAGCCCCACCAACATGATCTCTCACCATTTAACATCTCTTACTAGTTCTCCATCAGCTTGCAGGAAATAATTTCAAACAGCTCCCTCAAGAAAATAAGTTTTCAGCCTTAGTTTTTTCCATTCTGAACCATCCCTGCACTATTTCATAGCTCTGATAATTGTACCACTGACTAACCTCCAACTGGGAATAGCTGTTTTTATCATCACTATTAAAAACAGTCCCTCACACTGTTAAGGAATCTGGAAACTCATTGTAGCTGCATCCCACCCTTCGGCCTCTCAAAACACTACAGACCGATAAAACTATGTGCTGAAACCAGAGGGTCCCTGTGCTGAACAACTCCTGTAATTTCTGAGTAATTACAACTGCTTCCTAAGCAAAGGCAGCCATGGAGCTCTGGTTATTGATTTTAGAGGGGCAAGTAGCATGAGATCTCTGAAAGTCAAAGTGAACTTACAGTTCTCCATACTGGACTGGAAAAGTTAAATTATTTTTAGAAATTAGCAGTGGTGTGCATGTTAAAAAGCTTCACACATTCACCCAGTTTTGTTGTTTTTTGTGTTGTGTTTTGGGTTTTTTTTAAAAATAAAAAGATTAACCTGCAGTTTTCCTTGTCTAAAACCACATTATCTTGGTTTTTACATCTTAGCCAAAAGAGTGACTGGTTGCTCTCAGAGAAGTAGCAAGACGCAAAAAAAATAACAGTTGAAAGAAGAGTGGATTTAAAAAACAGCTTTTAATTATCTGAAGGTACAGTTGCCAACTAGACAGCAAAGAGGCTGTGCATCACACACAGATGGGAACATTCCCCCAGGTTTATTTCACAGCCAGTTACAATGGATTAACCTATTAGTAAGAGCAATTTTAATTTTTTTTTTAATGCAAGTTTCAACAACTTGAAAAATCATTGCCACTCATACTGTGATACACAGGATCAGCAATCTGTTTTATCACACTTCCAGTCATCACAGTCCATAAACACACCCTACAAGCAACCTCTCCCTCTTTTTTCATCTATCTTCTGTCATTATTTCCTTCTCAGGGAACAGCATCCCCCTTGGCTTCCTGCTTCGAGTTATCATTTGATACATCCATTATGGGATTTTTTTAATTGTTGTTAGAGACAAGCATCAAACAGCTCCAACCTCTTTCACATGTTCCCTTGCACAAGCTCACAAGTGCTAATATTATTCACTTCTGCCTCTGTGAGATGTCACTGGACAATGTATTTGTCAAATGGAAAAGCATCGCAGCAGCTTTCCAGGATCCCTGTGCTAAATACTGGGTGTGCCCTTGTTTGGTATCGAGTTCCTTCTGCTGGCTCAGCTGCAAGAGCAAAACTACATGGATAGTTAAGTTTTTCCCCACCTCCAAAAACATCTGTTCTTTTTTTAAGTTCTCCAGACTTCCTTCCCCTCCATCACATCACAAAGCCACTCTTTTTTAGCAAGGCTGCCTTCTTGATAGTCCATCACCATTATCTTCTTGTTTGCTGCAGTGAATCACTGAATCTTGCAGAGCTTCCAGCCCTTTCAGCTCAAGGCCAGGCACTGAATTCAAGCATCCTGATTCAGACAGAGACTTGTTAAACTCCTTCCCTGCCTCTTTTTTCTTTAAAAAAAAAACCAAACCCAAACACTCTAAAGCTTCCTGTCCTGGGAGGCAACCAAAGTGCTGTAAGAAATGCCAGTTTCTGTTCAATATCCTCAATGCCTGTGACACTGAACATTTAGAACAATTACATTACTTCCCAATCTTGCACTCTAACAGCCTTTATTCCACAACATGCAGAGATGAGCACAAATTACTTCAGCATGAAGGAGTTTTAGTTGTTTTGTTGAGGTTTTTTTTCTGAATCTCATAGCATTTCAAGTTAACATTCAGGCTTGGCATGACCAACCATCCGCTCAAACACACAGCACAATGTCACCCCTCAAAACCCCACTGTTCAACCTAAAGGCACAGGGGTTTGGTTTGGTTTGGTTTTATTTTATTTTCAGGGTGCATCAGCTGCTAACTGAATGTGGGAATGCTTCATTTAGCACACACACTTGTTAAACTGCTCACAGCATGCAAATAAAATACCGCATTGTGCAAAAGTCATTCAGTCTCCTCATCCGTAGATATGAGCAATGGAACTGCGTCCAGGAAAAAGAAACTTGGAACAACATGCAAATATTTCAGTTCCTTATTCCCAATATTCACATACTACACTAAAATCCACATCCCTGTCATGCTGAGGGGGTGACCATGTTGAGAATCTGCTGAACATAATGGGTGGGAAAACGACCATTATCTGTCTTGCCCCAGTACTGCACCCTTTTATTTGGAGTTATTACTGCAAACTGCTTTTTTTTCCAGACAATGGTTGTGTTATTATAGGTACCTTCATGCTGTGCCAAAGCACATACACACAGCAATTCAGAACAATCAGCCTTGTTTTCATGGGAGCAAAGGTTGCAGCCAAATGAAATGGGTGGAGATCACATTAAACAATCTTGGAATCTGCTAATAGGATATAGGAAAATGTGACCATAATGCAGATGCAGAGTTCCCCTTTCACCTTCCAATGTTATGGATAAAATAAAAGCTTTGGAAAACCAATTAAACTGTTTGAACAACATTAAGCAAGTCAAAGTGTTCTCAGTGTGCTTACAAGACCACTGAGAAGCTCTTTAAAATTCAAACGAGAAAGTACCCTTTCAAAGCTCTGAAACCAGAGTGCAAGTTTCCCCACCCTAGAACACCACCTGTTTAAAAAATATAGGATACCTGCAAGATGTCTGCTTATCCAGGGTAAAAAGCAGCTCATCACGATGACTGTTCCTGTCTTAAAGACATGATCAGCCTCCTCCTCTGTCTAAGAGGGGAATTTTCATACTGAAGCACCTTGCTTGGTCAGCTGCAACCTGCATTCCCCTTGTTTGCTTTTGAGATGTGCATTAGTCAGCTTTCTCCTTCACAAATCTGATTGTGCCTCCGCATGATCATACACTGAAGTCATGTCCTTGAGTCTGTGACATCAGTCTGTTGCCATGGTAATGTACAGGGCAGTCCAAAATTCAGTATTATGGCATCACTGCGGGATCAGAGAGCAGAGCAAGCCAACCCCTGAGAGCTGGTTAATGGAGCACAAACAGCTAAGACATTTCAATCTAAATGCTAAAGTGTAACTGCACTTTATCAGGATATTCTTCAGAAATACAGCTAGGAGCCTCTCATCAAGAAAGACGATGCTAAGGTCATTAAGTTGAAGACAAACACGTGAGCCACCATGCATCACTAAAAAGAAGGGCAATATGTTTCCAAGGATGGCCACCAAGTATGAAGCAAGCTTAGCTCAGCTCTCTGAATAGAAACCACCATCTGTTCCTAAGGCAACACCAGACCTGACTAAAGAGATTGCAAGAGACTGTTCACAGAGAAAAAGGGATGGTCCTTTGGCACCCCAGATCAAGTGCTGGGTTGCACACAGTTTTTCTGGAAATCAGAGACCAGAGTGTCACAGCAATATCATCCTTTTGGAATGGACAGCATTACATAAGACATGGTTCTTCAGTTTCAAGCTTTGAAGCAAAGTGCATCAGTAGCCCAACCTATAACAAAGCCACATAGTTGAAAAAGGATGGTACCTTCAAAGAGTCGTTAATCCATGTAGGGTTAGACATTACAGTTGTGTAGGTTCCTTGCACACTCACGAGAATGGCATTTCTGAAGAGCAAAAGGGAAGGAAAAAGGAAATTAGTTACACATTCATGGTGTTACAACTACTAACCAGCTCTTAAAACCCAAAAGGTCTGGTTTGCCCAGTGCAAAAGGCACGTGGAAGCAACAATAGAACCACAGACTGGTTTGGGTTGGAAGGGACCTTAAAGCTCATCCAGTTCCAACCCCCCTGCCAGCAGCAGGGACACCTTCCACTAGACCAGGTTGCTCAAAGCCTCATCCAACCTGGCCTTGCATCAATCAACGCGTTGCTGACATGTGGAGCACCACCAATTTGAGGAAGCCATCAGTGCCAACCAACTGAGTACCCCCAAAAGTCCAGTGACTCCAGCTGAAGGCAGTTGCCCTGACAGAAGTCCCACCAAGTGCCTGGGCAGAAGCTGCTTTGGCACTGTGACAGCCCAGGCTGCAAGAGACAGCAAAGAGGAGAGACCACAAAGTTCTCAGTAGCCACGCTGGATTTCTTTCTTTACCTGCTCCTCCATTCACACCAAGCACACATGTTCAGGGGTCTGGATTTCCCAGGTGCTGCTCTAGCACCCAAATTCCTCAAGACCCTTGAGTACCATCACTTGTGCATGTTCAGCCCTCTCTAAACCCAGCCACTCCCCATCCACTTGGCTAGTTTCAGTTCACCTCCTTCCGCTTTCTCTCATTAATCCACGCGTCTCCTGTAACTCACTCAACATTTCCTCCTGCAGAGCTGACCTCCCTCCTCCCCACAACCTCAGACTCACCCACAATTTCTTAACAGCGCCATTAACGAGCTGCAGGCACAACAAGGAACATTTTATGTTCTCTACACGGATGTAACCCTCACCCTCTCCTAACCCCTCCACCCAGGTCCCTGGCTATAATTACCACCAAGCCTCGTTATCTAATAGCAAACACAAGCCTCAGGGCTGGGAACCATTGTTTATTTGTCTCTGCAATGCCACACACACCCCGGTGGTGTTGTATAAATAAATTCCACAACCTGTTTGAGCCTGAGTCTGAGCTTGATTCAGACCTGAACTATACCAGTTTCTAAATGACTGGTGCAAACACCTTCACTGGTTCCCTGCTTGGTTTAGCAACGCCCATTTACGCAACCAGCCACCTCAGGCAGCTCCAGTGCCAAACATCACGACAGCTGATTGCTCCTATGGACCACAGCTGCAGAGAAAACAGAAATTAAATCCCTCTCCTTTCAAATATAAATTGTGAATTACACAGGGAAGAAGAGATAGGCAAGAGACAGACTGCTCTCATCATGAGGACACCTAAAGGACAACTTCCATGTGCCAATGTCACCTCTCAGCTACCACAGCATCCAAGCTTTGCCCCAGCCTCAGCCCTTAAACACCCAGCAGGTTGCCCAGTTGCAAGTCTGAAGTACTGTGTGGGCTGAGATTCTGGAGAGAGCTTTAAGCCAAACGGATTTCAGAGCAAAATAAAGCCAGCAGGCTTCATCTCCATGGAGCTCCTGCAACATAACATGGGCTGAGCAAGTTACTCAGGGCAGAAGTCCTTCTTATTAACTACCTAGTAAATTCAGATTAAAGTCGGACAGCTTTTTCCCTTCCTTCTTCATAAAGATCAGATGTTGTCCAGCCCTGAGGAATCAATCCAGCTTCTGCAATAAGGAAAACTCGCTCACAGCTACATGACACCACGCACAGTCTACAGGATCGTGGCCCTTCAGGTACTCATTAAACTTTTTTCCCCAGAAAAGTCTCCAGTAATGGATAATTTGCCTTCAATTCATTTCCTACAGTCATGAGGGATCATAACTAAGTCCTGTCTATTGAAGCACACAAGTAGCCCCAGTGCACCCATCCCAGCTCATAACCATACCAAGACAAAGACCTGCAGACACTTATCATCCACCCTCCCAGCCACGTGTGCTGATTCAAGCAACCACCCACTGCTTCAGAGCAGCCATCAAACCCCCGAGCCAAACACAAAAGAGAGAGGAAGGAAGTATGGAGGGCATGCTTCAACCATGAGGAGGTACATAAAGGTCAGAGATGAGCCAAGCCTGGGTGGCTGCCGTGGAAGCTTGGTTAGCAAACTTCAAGAAGAGAAGAGGAACACGTGGGAGGTGATTTCACCACCCCAAATGGCCACAGGAGCCTTATCAACTTGCACAGACCCAAGGGTGATGCCAAAACACTAAGCACAGCACTGGGAAGGTAAACAGACCATTCTGAGACATAAGATTAGCTTCCATACTGCAGAAAGGAAACACAAGTGCCCAACTGCTCAGCAACTAACAAAGCAGAATGCAGCACTCTGGGTTTGAGACACCACTGTGTCAGCCAGCAGTCCACCTCGGCACAAAAGATGCCAAGCTCTTGCTCCAAGCAGTGGTGTTTGCCCTCATCATAAGCATAAAGGTGGAGGAGCTTCGCTCACTCACAGGAAGGAGCTGTGCTTTGCAGACCCTTCCTCACTACTCAGCTGAGCCTCCTGTCCACAGGTGAGTCCTTTTCCATCTAGATTACCCTCAGAGCAGGTTGGCCAGCATGAGAGAAAATTATCACAGCCCATCCTCTAGCTTCTTTTCCCTACAAAGTCCCCAACCTCTTTTAAAAAGGCAGCTGGGCACTCATGTTACAAGAGACTCAGGTAGCCTCCTACAACCTTCTCCCAAGGAAACCATGGCAAAGAAGATGCTGGGTTGACTTCCCCAGTGGGCTGGGGGTCAGGTAGCTCTGCTGCCAGGTAACATTCCAGGCTTGAACCTGGTTTTTATTTAGGCAATACCCAATCCAGCCTGCCAGCCTCCTGTCAGTGCAATATCAGCAGCTAAAAATGGATGCAGGAGTCTGATCAGCTACAGATTCTCACAGGAAAAAAGTATGTCCCCCTACATGAATAAATAAATATCTCCTTAAAAAAAAAAGGTGATGCAGTTCATCTTGTTAAAAGAACCCATATTGTTCTTATCAAAGCATGGATCCACTCCAGTGCATGATGCACAGGCCAGTTTGCTAAGCATGCTTGGGTCTTTCCCTCTGAAAGCCACCCTGTAAAAGTAAGACTCAACCACAGGGCCTTATACTCTTTAATTCTTTGAAACTCACCATCACTTCACCTTGGATTTTTCCAAGAGCTTAATGCTGCAGTTGGATCCACACTGAGTCACTCTACACGATCAACCCCACTGGCCCAGTTACAACCAACACCACCAAGTCCAAACTTACAAAAACTATCAAAGTTAAAAAAAAAAAAAAGTGTGTTATATTTTCTTTCCCAAGATATTTCACCCATCAACAAACAGCAGTCTTTGTGGGCTACCAGCCTCCCATCATCCTGACTTCAGTTACCATGCTTACAGCAATAAAGCAGCGAGAGCCAAGAGCATCCTGCCAGGAGTCCACGCAGAGCCTGCAAGAACAGACCCCCGTGGGGCAGCGACAGTTGAGTTCAATTTAATGTGAAAACAAACTACTTTTCCATTCAAGTCAAGGGCAGAGACAAAGAATTGGATGTGGCTCAGACTGCACAGTCAGCTGTCTTTTCAGGAACAGGTCAGATTTAAGAGTTCTGTGGCAGGCCAGAAGAAGTCAGCCTCTCAGGAGTCAAAGCTTTGCCCAGTACCAAACTGTGCAAAATCCAAGCACTCATCTGTGGTGCTCTCACAGCCTTAAGCTGGTACCTCAAACCCATCATCTTTCAGAAACATCCATTCCAACAAGGTATTTTATCAGGAAACAACCTAACGCACAAATGCATTTTGTCTTTCAAAGAGAGAAAGAAAATCCTCCCTGAAACTCTGCCCAATAATTCTCTTTTGCATCATACAGGTTGCATCTAAGGCCATGTCTGGAGATCTGAAATGACGTAATTCTGCTCCAAACTCGTCAGCATGACCACTCTCACTGCAGGGACTGGTATTCTGAAGCAGCAGATTTGGCAGCTGAGGTCCACTGGGGTTGTTGTACTTGACTATTCAAGGCCTAATGCAGACAGAGAAACTAATTAACATTTATTGCTATGGAAAGGAAGTATCATCTAAACACTCAATGGTTTCTATCTAAACCCTTTGGGACATCTAATGTCAAAGCTAAACAGATCCTCACCTGGCAAAGCACTTGGAAAACCTTCAGCTGAAGCTGCCAGGTAAGGGAATGCAGGATTTTAGGGTATTTTTTAATCCATACACCAGAGACACACCTCTAACTTGCACAAAGCCCAGAAAAGCATCATGACAGCTGCAAAAAAAAAACCAAAAACCAACCCAACTTTGTCCTGGCTAACATTCACATAATGAAATTACAGTTTCACTCCAGGGAAAAAGGAAAAAGCACTTAAGTTTTGTTTAGATTAAAGTGCTGCAAGCCACGCCACTTATCTGCTATCAGAGCAGATTGCAGGGCTGCTCCAATGATTATTCAGTAATGAAGTAACTGTAATTGGAAAGTATGCAATTAAGTCTCATCTCCTCCTTCTCTGAAAAGGAAAAAAAACAACCCAGCACAGACGTTATCACCTCTCCCTCTAGCTCTGCTACCCTCATCACTGAAAATACCTACAAAGCAAAGCAGGGCTGTCCCTTACAAGCTGCTAACAAGCCTGGCTTGGCCCTGGCTGCCAGCAAAGGTGATATTCTCAGCATCACCCCAAAAGAAAATTATTGGTTTACTTAATGGGATGTTTTCTCAGGTACCCACACACACATATATTAAGCTTTACACACCTGTATTTAGTTTATTCCAGTAAAAAGCCACACTACTTTTCAGAGGAAAAAAAAAAAAGCACTGCTGTTCCTACTAGCTTTAAGTTAAAGCACCTCTCAGTAACCCTCCTGGGCACGACCACTGCAAAGTGAATATATTAAATTCAGGACACAGGTATCACTTGCTGGCACTCTGTCTAGCTTTACTGACTCCAGCCTGAAAACACTGGGTCATTTTACCTCAGCAATTTGCACCCTACTTTCCCTTAAAGAGTTACACTTTATGTTTGTAAAGCAATATATGCAGCTTCTTCCATAACTCCAATTAATATATGGAAAATGCAGAAAGGCCTCAGACTTGCTAAAGCCAAATGGCAACTCACAGTAAATACCTTTTTCCAAACTGCAATTCTAATAAAATATAAATTGATATTTATTCATGCTTAAAAGCTCACCCACCCTCCCCTCAATCCCAGCAATACCAGTTGGTCTAATTAAAGACATGACCTCTCCCAACAGCCTTTGCCTCACATATACCCCAGTAAAGTTTCTGCATCTGTGATCACCGACTTCTACATTGCTGGGTTGTTTTTTCTTTTAATTTCTGAGCTTCTTCAAATGGAAAGCAGCCTCACAGACTCCTTGGTCCTTAACTGCCCTTGTTCTGCCTGGAGAGCCACCTGATGTAAAATAATTCCTTGTTGGTATGCTGTGACCCAAGCAACACAAGGAAACGCTGGGACACAGCCCAGCCCTAAAAAAGAATTAAAAAAAAACCCACAACAAACTTACAACTGATATTAATGCAACCAGCAACATCAATGAACTTGCTCCACTAGAGATGCAACAATTTCACACTCAGATTAAAGGTCCTTGACTTTTTTCCAAGTTCTGCCCAACCTATTAAAAATGTTTTCCCAAAGACAAACAGGACACTCTGGTGCCTTCACTTCCTCGGATTCAGTCAGCTCAGGGATGAAGTTGTGTTAACTTCACAATATTCATACGAAACCCTTTCTTCACTGTCTACATCTACTGATCCAAAAAGGGTAAAAAAAGAGGAAAAAAACTTCCAAGGCAAGAAGAGTATGCAGAATGCTGCAGAGACATTTGCTCCAAAGGTATGTAAACCACTATTTATCCTACAATTTAGCCCCAAGCCTACAGCTGACACATCAGTGGACATCATTTTAACAATCCCATAAACTGTTAAAGCCCAACAAAGCCATCATTAGGAAAACTGCTTTAGTCAACTGTCGCTGGGGACACAGGTACCATCGGTGGAGGGAGCGTGGCCAAAGGGCTCTGAGCTCCCGTTCACAGAACAGGCTCTAAAACTGCATTAAAAGAGAATTTCCAGTCACCTGTACCAAAGCCACCTCTCCAACTGCCTCTGCTGCAAGACCAACTCAAAGGAAGTTATTATACATTTTCATATGACTACATCTGCAGTCCTACTGCATCCAAAAAATAAATTCATAAACATTCTAAGAGAGAGACAGAGATTTTTTCTTAACGCCATGGAAGATGGATTCATTGCTCTCAGTAATCCTCCCACAGCCCAAATTTCAGCAGCAATAGCAGACTTACTTAGATTTCAGATGCATAAACAAGCTCTCCTCATTCACATGTTTCCTAAGATAAAGTTACCTCATTAAAAGAATGACAGCAGAGTGCCATCCTTCTTTAGGAATGAAATTAAATGAAAAAAATATGAAAAAAAAAGAAAATGCAAGAAACCAACAGTCTGTCCCACACTTGATGGCAAGCTCTGGTGCCCTGATGGTCAAACCAATGTCTAGAAACCCATTTCCAGAGGACAGACTTTCCTTAAAAACAAAGAACACACACAGAAAATACAACCTTTAGAGTAGATATCAACTCCCTGACATTTGTCTCAAGCTACCACACCTTGCACACTCTGATTGTTCAGCAGTGGATTCCCCAGGGCACAAACAGGACAGCCAGGACAGGGACATGTGCAGGTGGTCAGGAAGGAGTCAGGACAGAAGGAAACACAAAGGTTTGAAGACATAAATACATTAAGACCACAGTCCCAATGCCAGAGCAGAGGCTTCATGATGGAAAGGATTTTTATGTTTTGTAATAAAGACAGAGGTGAGACAAAGTTCAGCACAAAGACCTCAATTAAGAGTTTTATAAATCAAAAGGGAACTGGGTTGCCTCTGGAAGCACATGAGCCAGAGAACACAAACCCCTTGCAACACTAGCTACTATCACTCCATACACAGCAAAGTCCTGTTTGAACCCAGTGTCCAAACTCTGTTTAAAATATAGCCTCCAGTATCGACACGTTGCAGAAAGCCAAACCACAGGCACAAGCCACGAGTTAAAGTCTTTGAAGTTTAGATAGAGCAGAAAATTATTTCACTTGCCTAGATGCAGAGACAGAGCTGCTGCCTTTGATGCTACAACAGATTTTGGTCTTAAAACTGCCCAAGGACTTCATATTGCTTGCTGGGCTGTAGAGTGGCAACACCCAAGCCTACACATACACATGAACATATTTAATCTAATTTAATATTTAATATAAAATCTTTTCAGTGATGTTAGTATGCAAAGAAAATAATAGCATGTACAAAGAACTCTCTAGAGTGACTTATGAACAAGATTTTATGCTTGGCTTTCTGCCAATTAAAGAACAGAGCAATATAACCCCTGTTCATCCCAAGGAAGAAACTGCATTCTTAAGTGATCAACGGAATAAGAGGGAGGAGGAAAGAGGGACAAAGACACAGGACTGCAATTGCACGTAATAAAAATAGGGAGTTTCTGATGGTACTGAGACAGAAAGCAGGCTAAGGCCATAACACAGGAAGAATAGCTCAAATTTTAACATTAATCCTGTCTATTGCATCCAAAAGAACATTAGCCAGGAAATAACAGCGTTACAATAAAGCAGAAAGTATTTTTCACTATAAAATTCCAACCATTTTAATATTTTACAGATTGTACACCTACCCTGACTGCCAACCAGTAAAACTAGTAAGAGGAGGAGGTCACAAGAACAAAAAGGAAAACCAAGTGGAAAAGCTTTGCCAGACACCTAGAGAAGCAGATAATGTGTCAAAACCCAGCCTTTTAGTAAAGGGAACATTTAGTAGCTATCTGCAATAATTACTTTATATCCAAACTCTTTGGAGCTTAAGAATTCCTATCATGAGACCAGCTTTCAGCAGAATTAAGACCAGACTTGACATGCCCCAGTTTCCTCAAGGTTACTTTCTGAAAACCATCTACACCTAAAAATATTTCAAGTGCTCTTCTCACACTGCAGAAAAGCAAGTGAAACCTAGCTTCTAATTTTACTGGTTTAGTATTCATTTGTGAGAATTTAATTTCAACACTCGTTTATTTGAATGACAGAAGGAATTCTGCATTAAATTTCAGGTTGAAAGTTACTGGAAATGGCAGCAAGCTGCTATTATATATGTATAAAAAGTCACTGCAAGGAGAAAAAAGCAATGTTACTGAAGGTTACTAAATCAAAGCTTGTAAAACACCAAAAAACATGAGAAGAGCTGGAAGTAGCTGAGGAGTTGCTAGGGATGTATAAAGTTAATAAAATTCTAAATCAAATGGTTGCTGCTTAGGTTTGCCAGAAAATTATGCAGATTTCCAAAGTTCATACATAGTAATTAGCACAGCAAAAAGCAGGTCCCCAATAAGTGATGAAATTAGCCTCGCTCTTATTTTTCCAGCAGATGGAATTAGTTGCCTGGGAAGTTATTTTTTGTAATCAGAGATTAAAACATGTTATCCTGAATATCAATTCTGCAAGTACAGCATATTGGATACATGCACACATGGTATCAGGAATACACAAAAACCAATCTGAATCCTTCTCCATCACTCTAAACAGGACCCTGAAGGGGCTGGGGGAGGTCTGATGTATTTAAGATTTCATTTTTCAAACCCATTGACTATCTGCAGACGATTTAGCTGAAACAAGTTCTCCCCAAGTACATTAGCATTAATAGTCCAAACAGGTTTTTCCAAAGAAAAATGTCTGCCTTGACTTAAAAATACATCCTCTTGATGTGCTAATTAACAGATCACCAAAAAGTCATCAAACTGCAAGTTCAGACACTGCACATAAACCGAAAGTCTAGAGTTTTTGCCCATTACTTCTCCAAAATGTCGTTTACAGGCAGACCCAGCATATACTGTATATCAGATACTGTAATGCAGAAATCCAGCTTTTCCAACTCTATTACCAATTTGTCGTTTATTTCATGTTTAACAAGACACAGCCTTCTCCCACGTGTCATTCTCCAGCTCCCTGCAGCAGCACACCAAGCGATGGCTGAACCTCACCGGTGCCCTTGACCAAAATACTCCACCTGCGCCCCACATTCTGAATTTAGCTTCTCCTCAGCACTCCAGCCAAGAGCTGCCCCAGAACAGCAAGTTACTCTCAAAGACACTGAAAGACCCCAACAACTTTTCTCTGTTGTTTTCTTGCCTTAACCTTGGTATTTATATTGTGCTTCTAGCAGCGTGATCCATGATCATGGAATCGCTGAATGTTGTCAGTTGGACCCACCAGGATGATGGAGTCCAGCTCCTGTCCCTGCACAGGACAATCCCAACATTCACACCATGTCCCTGAGGGCCTTGGCCAAATGCTGCTGGAATCTTGTCAGCCTTGGTGCCATCAGCACCTCCCTGGGGAGCCTGTGCCAGTGCTCCACCACCCTCTGCCTCAAGAACCTTTTCCTCATGGCCAACCTCACCTTCCCCTGCCACATCTTCCTGCCATGGCCTCTGGTCCTAGATGTACGTCAACATATGCATCCAGTTGAGGGGGAACCCATGTAGGAGCATCCAATCTCCTCCTGCAAGCATCACCAAACAAGGCTTGAGGAAGTGCAGGGAGGTCAACCAAAACCACAGCTACTGCACTCAACACGAAGAGAGAGGACAGGCTTCTTCTCGTGCCGTACAGGCACCAGCTTCAGAACAGAAAGGTGGCAAAGGAACTGAAAACAAGCTCAAGTCTTCCTACACCAACGTTGCTTTGTAGCTCCAGGTAGCCCAGAAAAGGTTTCCAGAACCTAAGTGGGAGCTACAAAAGAACTCCAAACCTACATAATTAAAGGAACACAGGGAGGGGAAAGTAAAGTTTAACCCTAATTTAAAAGTCAAGTAAGTGACACGCTGAATTGAATACTATTAACCAACACGGTGCAAATTAAAAGTAGATGTACTGAAAGCAGTAGAAATCCTGCCCAAAACAGAACGAGAGTTCTCATACAAAAATACTTCTGTGGCCAAATGAAATACTGAGTTCAACTAAGAAAGCAAGCACTAATACCTAATGTGCTCTTTTTTTTCCCCTCCCTCTTCTCAACCAGGGAGTCTCATTTATCTCAAAGCAATCGAAAGAAAACACTTTGATTTTCAAAGTGAGAAAAGCTGTAAAAAAAAAAATTTTTTTAAAAAAAGAAAGCCCTGTCTGGCATGAACAAATAATATTTGATAAATCAAAAGGAGATTCTCCAAGTTAGGGGAAGGATGAAAACAGTTCTGAATAATTTATTTTGCATAGCCCAGTTCCTGCCAAAACAGTTCTGTAAATCCCATGGTAGTTCAGATAATTTCCATTCTTAGAACAACAACAACAAAAAAAAGGTAAGATTGAACATTAACAACATTAATTGTGTGATATGACCTGAATGATGCAAGAATAAGTAGTTAAGTGAACCACAACATCTGCTGAATTTTTAATCACTAGTTGTTTTGCTGTGAGGCAGAAGAACATTGTATATGAGCTTCCAAGCACTGTACAGAATGGCACATGAGGACAGCAAGAATGGAACTGACAGAATTCAGCCTCCGTGCAACCTAAATGCCATTACTTTGCTATGAACTGCAGACATACCAGGGATATATATATTATTTTTCTTTAAATCATGTGGAAAATAACACTATTTTCTGCACCCCAAGATATCAGTCAGCCATTTCTTAATTATATATACATTTTTTTTTTTAAAAAAAGGTGATATTTTCTTAATAGCCATTTATGCAATGTTCTGTAGTATATTTTTACTCTCAAAACAGTATCACATAGTCATGTGCTGCCCAGCAGCAACTCACTATCAGATGTAGTCGAACCTCTGAGGTGTAGGAGGGTGATCTATGTAAACATTCATATTTACCTCTGTACCACAACAGGAGGTGAAATTGCAACATGTTTAGGCATACCTGAGCTATATTTAATCCATCTGCCTCTGATATGCATTGCCATGATCCTGCAGACACCCAGCTTTGACCACAAACTGGCTGTCCAAGCGAGAACCACTGACGGGAGTTGCACAAGCTTACCCTAAACCAAAGCCACTCCTGCTGTGATTTCTCTGCATTCAATACTCAAAATAACTAGATTAAAACCAACCACCATGCCTACAGCCATAAATACATCTCCAGTTATGCTCTAGGCATAAGACTGCAACAAGGGGATTAGCAAGTGATACAGCAGATATTCCACTTCCAGAACAAGACAAAAAAAGAAAAAGTTATTTGGGGAATAAACACAAATTCCACAATTACAAACACAAATTTCAATTACAAAGCCCACAACTCCAGCCAGAATGTGCATGATGGGCAGTTATCCTGATTCATATTTTAGGGGTGAAAAAAGGATATTTAAAAAAAAAAAAAAAAAAAAAGGACAGCATTCATACATTTTAAAAAGCCTTTCACAAATGGTGATAGATTCTAACTTTAATAAGTTAATAAAATCAAAATAGCTTAGAAAACAAAACAAGTAAAATATGATACAAATAAGAAACTGAGCAGCCCCATGTACCAAAGCAGCATTCCTGTGCCCTCTTTACTGCAGAACTCCCAAAGGTGGGAAGTTGATCACTAATTAGCAACTTTCACTAAACTAAGATCTCCTTCAAAGGCTTAAATGTATGGATAGGAACATCTAGTAATATATTTGATGACCAAATAATCCACAAGAGTAAAAAAAAAAGGCAGCAGACAGGAACACAGAGACACATGGCTCCACAGCTACGTTATCCCTAATGACAGGCTTAGGACCAGTCCTATGTTCTCCTTACAGACTCAACTCCAGGTGGTGAGAAAAGCTTCTGTCTTCTCTGAAACCAGGTTTCAAACCCCCAACAGGAATACTGAAATATACAATATCTGCTGACAATAAAGCAACTGGTGTTTGAGGATGATAACAAATTGTTTGTTTTGTTATGTTACATAGCAGGGAGAAGTGAAAATAACATGTTAATGATGAAGATGCTGACACCTAGAACCTCAGGGACAGTTAGTACCTTGGTAGTATCATGCATCTACCAGACAGTATTCAACTCCACAGCACTAGAAATCGACCTTGGCACCTCTGTACCCCAAAACCACAGCCCTTCCTGGCACAGGAACTACAAGGCAGTCTCTGTGAACACACATTTTTGCTGCTCGCTGCTATTCAAGCTGGCAGAGAGCTCATCAACACCGTGGTACGCATCTGCAGCACGCCACAAGATGAGCTTCCCATTTTAAAGGACACAGAAAGATGTTTTATACGCCTATAAGAAAATTAATTGCAGCTTAGCGCTTGACAAGTCACTCACGCTTCTTCACAGTCCTTCTCCAAATGGAGAAAAGATCTTAAAGTGAATTTAGCGCAAGTGAAATGTACACAGCTTCCTCCTCAACCTCTGCTCGTTCTCCAATTAAATATGAAAGAGACAACTTAGTCATAAGGAGCGTGCAAGATGATTTTAAGACACTGTTATTAAATCAAAGCCCACAACTTTCACACCTATTAAAACGGAACATTGTCACGAGAAAGGGAGATTTTGATAAGCGCGATGCAATTAACAGATACCGCCTTTGTTAGCAGGCTGCTCGTGATGAAGCCCAGGCTCCTTGACATTCCATTTCTTTCCCTCAAAGGTTCTGCACTACAGTAAATTTATGGTTTTAGCATGGAAGAGGAGAATTGGGTATGTTACCTTCAAAACCAGTCAATGAGGCTCTTTCACTCAGGCTGGGGAAGGCGGGTGGCTGCTGGAAAGCAAGACCAGGCGTTCCCTTCCCCCTCCCCTCAGGACCCAGAAACGCTGCATTCAGAACACTCCCATCCCCTGCAGCAAGGGATTAGCCATTTATGAAAAAGGAATCAAAACACTGTAAAAGGCCCCCAGTTAAGATTTCGGGGGGGGGGGGGGGGGGGTGGGTAGGCAAAAAAAAGAAACAACCATGCAGTGCTGGTGCAACTGGAGCCACATTGGGAATTCTTCTGGGCACTGAAGAACAACTCAAACCTAAGCAGGATGTCATTTGTCCGGATGATGCTGATCAAATGGCTCAAAAGGAGAACAGAACTAGATTTTTTTCTTTTTTTTTCTTTTTTTTTAAATCAGTCATTTTGCTGTCTTCATGCTAAGCAGCAACAACATTAACAACCTACAGTCATTTACCAGTTTAGACTTTGGACTTCCAAACCAACTGCCTACTACTCCTCTTTTCTTTTTTTTTTTTTTTTTTGACTCTTCTCTAGGGGTGACAGACAATTCTAATGGCCAATTATGTAAAACCTTTCATCCGAGAAAACATGAAGCACTACAAAAACACTCATTAAGACTCACAAATCGAGTCTACGCCGCACGTTAGCCGGTTTCAAAGCCAGCCTGGATATCTCGAGCTACCAAAACTGGATACCAAGAGCCATGTCATAGCCAAGACAGCATGCAGCGCAGCAGGGTTAACCACTCGAGTATTTATTTACCCAGCTTCGCAGGCGGGTTTTACAGCCCACAACCAAGCCTGAGCTGCTCTGCCTGTGCTTTACAGCCCCATCCAAGCTGGTTATTTAAAAGCAGAGCAGAGAAGCCTACACTGTTGCTGGGTGTTGTAGAAAGCATCTCGCAAGACAAGCGTCAGAGCCACTTCTCCGGCTGATAGAAGGAGATATTTTCCAACTGGAAGCCACCCGGCACAAGTCAGTAACCTCAGTTTACTGAAGAAATTAAAAGCTACGCTTATTGTTTTGAGTAAGGCCTTGGAGGAAGTAATTTGGAGAAGAAATCACTTCCACTTTCACTGTACTTTTAACCTTTCCTTAGGTTCTTACACCATCCCCATGTGAACACGTTATTAGAAGCGTTACCTACAACGTCTAACAATGATTAAAGCTTTTTGGATCACTGTTTGTGTTTACTGAGCTGCACAATCCTTCCTCGGAAAGGCTGAGAGATGGATGAAGCACGGGGTAAGCCCTGCAGACAGGCAAACACGATCAGGAAGTGACAATACTCTGAAGAGCCACATTTGGGGGAAAATACGTGAGGTTTTTGGTTTTGTTTTTTAAAGAACACCGCTCTGTGCTTGCCCGCAGGCCCACGAAGAGGCCGTGACCCGCAGAGAGCGGGGAGGGCGGTCAGGTCAACCCCGCTCCACCGGCCTCTGCCCTCAGCCACGCGTGGCTGGGCCGTGCGGGACGATCGCGTTATGCAACCGCAGGGGAGGGGAGACGCTCCGCGCCCCGCACCGCGCCTGAGCTCGGCCGTGCGGTGGGGACGGGACCTGCACCCAGGAGCGCTCCTGTCCCCACCGCCACCACCGCTCTCGCTGTCACAGCGGCCGGGCCGGGCCCGCGGGGAGGCGGGAAGGCCACGGGAGCGCTGCCAGAGCAGCCGGGGAGGGGGCACAGCGGAGAAAGCGAAATAACCCCCCCCACCCAAAGAGAAGAGGCCCCGCCCGACACCCCGGCATGGGGGAAAGGCTGCGGGGAGCACCGGGAGTAAAATAAAATGCACCCGAGAAGGGGCGGCCGGCGGCGGGGAGGCTCCGCGCCGGGGCAGCGAGAAGGCCCGGTGACCTCCGCGGGGCCCGGCGTCACGCAGACCCGTCCGGCGAGCGGCCAGCGGCCCCTCGGCGGCCCCCAGAGCCGCCATGGCCGGCCGGGAGAGCGGGCGGTGCGTGCGGGGCCTGCTCACCGCCCACCTGCCCGCCCCGGCCCTCGGCCCGGCGCCGAGCACAGCAGCCGGCCGGCCGTCCCTCCCCCCGCTCCCGTCCCGGTCCCGCCAGAAGCCTACCCGGAGCGGGGCCGGCCGCGCTCCCGCGGGGAGGAGGGGGCGTCCCGGCGGCGGCAGCGAGCTGCGCGGAGCCGCCAGGCTGGGCTCGGCGCGGCGCGGCGCGGCCGGATCCCCCCTGCGCCCAGCCGCGGCGGCGGGAGGAGCCGCACCGACCGCGCCAATCCGCGCCCGGGGCGGGGCGGGGCGGGACGGGCCCGGGCCCGCCGGGGAGGGCCGGGGCATCGCCGACCGCCCCCGCGCCGTGCCAGGCACCGACAGCCCCGCCGCGCCAGGCAGTGCCGGGCGGGCACCGCTGGGGCCGGGGGGCTTGAACCGGGGGTCTCTCGGGTGTCCTCAGGGCCCCGGCGCTTCCCTCCGCGGGCCCGGGGGTCTCCTCAGGGCCTCAGCGCTCTCCTCAGAGCGGGGCCAGGTCCGTGGGCTCCTGGCCGGCGGATTCAAGGCCAGGGAGGTTTCAAGGCAGACCCTGGTGCTGGGGACTGGCAGGGTCGAGGCCTCCTCGGGCTCCCCACAACCTTGCTCGCCCCGGTCTCTCCAGGCTCGGACCATCATGCCAGTTGCTGTGAGGTTTGGTGACTAATGTGGCACTGAAAGCAACTGGGTGCCAGCTCCCAGACCACTGCATGGCACCAGCAGCTTAGGAGTGGATTTAACATGGTGATAACTGGCTAAAAATCTCTGCAGTCCTCTGCAGGAGGCCAAAGAAACTCATTTGATAGACCTGGCTTTAAAATTTACTCAGCTCCTGACTGCAGGGTCAAAAGAGCTGCTGGGAGGTTACTGGGAGTGTGAAGGAGTAGTCCTTCAACATACTGGAGCCCACCAGCATGGTGCCAGCCTTGCCAGTTAGCTTGTTTTGCCAACGTTGCCTCTCTGGCACAGTCATTAAATACTCTTTGCCATCATCTGTGCTGATGCTGATGTCCCTGGTATGGATGTATATTCTAGAGGCACAAGGGTGCAGATGCCAGGGCTGTGGTTCATCACGCAAGCATCACCCCAGCCATCTTCTCTGTGCCATCCTTAGGAAGCCCTCAGCCCACGGGGAGAAAGAGACAAGCAGCAAAGTCCTTTGAAACCAAAGGTATTGAGAAGAACAGTGAAATGCAAAGGGAAAAGGGGAATTAAGTGGTGACACCAGATGGTAGCTTGAGCCTAAGGGGTTCTTGCGAGACGGAGCCTCCTCCTTCCTCAAAAGATTTCAGCTTAGAGGGAAGAAGGGAGGGCTGCAGGTCCTAGTGGGGACCACAGATAATCCAGAGTGAGAGCAGGGCTGGCAAAACAAAAAGGCCTGGTCTCTGACCTGCAGGAGGGCAGCAGTGGAGGCACTACTGCTTCTGTGTAACACAGTACTGGGAGAAGATCTTTGAGACCGTTCTCAAGCTAAAAAGCTATATAAGTGTGTCAGCACAGCACTGTGACGCAGTAGTGCTGATGAGGGGCAGAGCTAATTAGCCAAGGTACAGGATCACATTAACATGGTGTCTCAGATGGTTGAGATGAATCTCCCAAAGTCTCTGGAGTCCCTGTTGACTACGGTCACTATATACAAAGCCAAAGCGAGGATGGGAGAGAAGACAGAGGAGAAATGAGTTGCTGAAGGTCAAATATTAGATCAGTCACAGGATGGAAAACAGAACCTACAGCTCCCCATCCCTCCAGTACTTTCTCTTCTGGACAGTAACAAAACCCCATAACAACCATGGGATTTAGCTGCTGCTGACATAGGAGCTTCATGTGTTCCAGGGGAAAATTCTGTGTTTTGGTATAAGATCACAGAATCACAGAGTGGTGGGGTTGGAAGGGACCTCAGGGGATCATCCAGTCCAACCCCCCTGCCAGAGCAGGTTCCCTACACCAGGCTGCACAGGAAAGTGTCCAGGTGGGTTTGAACATCTCCAGAGATGGAGACTCCACACCCTCTCTGGGCAGCCTGTCCCAGGGCTCTGACACCATCACAGGAAAGAAGTTTTTCCTTAAGTTTGTCTGGAAATTGCAGTGTTACAGTTTTTGCCCATTGCCCCTTGTTCTGCCACCAAAAAGACCCCAGCCCCATCCATTTGGCCCCCACATTTCAGATATTTATAGACATTGATCAGATCCCCTCTCAGGCTGCTCTTCTCCAGGCTGAAGAGTCCCAGATTACTCCTGCTCCAGGCCCCTCATCATCTTTGTGGCCCTAATCACAGTGATTTTTTTTTGTGCATATGGAAAAAAACCTATTTACTAGCATGATACCACACACTGACAAACAGGATATCACCAGATGACTTAAAGAGGAATGAAATATATGCCTTGTCATATTAGAAAAAGTCTCCCCAATGGAACAGACCCAATCTTTTGTTGCAAGTTGATAAAGACAGCTAAATGCCATTTGCTGCTAAGTGACTCCTAATGATTAAATAACCTTTCTCCCCCCACTCCCCCCAGGTCATCTAGTGATAATATAAGAAAGATTTTGCACATTGTTTAGCTTACATGGCCATCTGGCACTTTTGCATTTCAGTAGCCTTGACCATTAAAAAAAACAATAGATAAAGAAAACCAGTCCTATCTTATCAGAGACCTGGAGAAGTTTAACTCTGTCAGAGTACATAGGATTAACCAAGTTGTTATAGTTCTTTTATTGTTTCCATCTTAATTAACAATCATATTCCTCAAAGCTTTGTGTTGTTGTACTCTCTAAACCAAGCTGTTCCTTATCACCTTTGTATTTGCTTTAGCTGTGAAACACTTAACTCCAGCAGTCTCATCCAACCTCCAGACATTCTGCTTCTGGGCAATGGAGACAGAAAGGAGATGCATGCTGAGAAGAAAAATACAGGTTTTAAGCCAAAACAAAAAAGAAAAAATACTAAAAGCCTTGTCTAAGCTAGGGAAAAGGATGCTTTTTAAAATGAAAATGCAATTGTCCTGGCCTAACTCAGTTAGAAACCCACTCAACGCTGCGGAAACTTCATCTAATACCATTGCACTGAGTGGTTTCATCTGCTTTTGCTAAAGGGGATAAAAGTACAATTCACCCAAAATATCCCACTCCAAAGTCCCTGGAAACAACAAAAAGTTTGGTCTCACCTCAGCGGTGGCTTATGGTTGAATCCAGCATTTGTTCTTGGGTTAATTCCTGCTCCCCTCTTTCCCATGGGAGAAAACTAAGGAGGTTTGAGTCTTTTTGGAAACAAATGTGATTTCCTTAAGAATGTGGCTTTGGGCCTTGGAGGATGAAACCAGCTGCAGGATGCTTTCACCTGTAGTGCTAGAACGGGGTTTTGACTGAAATCTGTAACAGCAGTGAACATTCAGTGTAAACACACCATAAATAACAGAGGACATAAAGATATGCTGAGATAAAACTACTCAGGCTTTGTTTCCAACTGTACTTTGCATTATAAGATTGCTAGTTTGCATTTTAGACTAGCTCCAGTGAAAGCCAGGACCTTATAAATGTGCTACAGCATCTAGCTTGTGGGTATCAGGCTGCCAGAGCGCAACCTAATACCCAGAGTCGGGTACCTCATCTTTCTATTTATGGCCTGGAGAGTGTTAAGACACCTCCCAAGGACGAATGGAAACTCCAAGCAGAGACCTGGTTACAGGAAACATCAGAGAAGGGATGTCTCAGACCTGCTTTGCATAGCCAGTGTGTTGGTGTTTGGGATCCCAGGCCCACACATCTGAGGTTGAGGAGTTTATAAGCACTCTGGGAAGGAACAGAGCAGGGTTACCAGTTTACATCATGAGCTGTAGGGGGCTGCATTTGATGTTGTTTGTTGTATGTGCTAATCTAGGGGGGTAGAGCAAATACCCAGGAAATAGAAGATGCTCTCCAAGCTCATCCTGGTGAGAGTCCAAATGTTTATCTCTCTTTCCTGCTTGGACCATGCCCTCCTCCCAGGCTACAGGCTGAGGCATTACGGTTTGATGCGTGGCTATCTCACACTCCTGTTAAAAACGTGCTGCTGTGCAAAATGAAACCCAAAGAACAGAGCAAGAAAACGCAGCAGAATGCTTAACTCTCTTTCCTAGTTGTTGTGAGACAGGAATTTCACTTCTATTTTCTGCTCCTATAATTTGTTCTGGTTTGTAAACTACTGACCACTTCAGATGAAAAGCATAAACAGAAGTGGGAACGAGAGCCAATGTGCCATAATGGTTTTTCTGCACAACACTTGATCAAGAGGCTGTCAATTAAATTTGGCAGGAGGACTATGCTGTGCCCTCTGCGGCATCGTGCTGGGCTCCACAGACAGTTGTTTGCCTACAGAGGCTTTTCCTTGACTCCATGCAAGTGGCAATATGTAGCGCTGTGGGCTACAGCTTCATAACTCCATTTGCCTGAATCTTCATCAAAAATATATTCAGAAATTGTAATTATTTCAGGGCAAAATTTGGAGATAGGTTTCCCTACGTTGCTCTTCAGTAAATGCGGTGGTTTCACTGGGCTGGCAGCCAAACCCAGCTGTTCACTCACTCCCCTCACCCCCAGGGGACAGGAGGGAGAACTGAGGGCAAGGGTAAGGAGACTTGTAGGGTGAGATAAGAACACTCTAATAATTGAAATAAAACTTAATACTTATATTAAAATAATAATTATATAGTAATAAAATAGGAAAATGAGTGATGCCCAGTGCCATTGCTCACCACCCGCCGACCAAGCCCGGCCCGTTCCCAGATCACGATCCCGGAGGAGCGACAATCCTGAACCAAAACCGCAATCCCGGGAGAGCGAGAGCCCGAGCCGAGAGCCAGAGAGAGCCAGAGAGGAAGAGCCCCTCAGGAATCTCCTGCCCATGGGGGACAGGAGATGGAACAGCCCCTTGGCAGAGCCCAATGCCAATTTAGCTCATTAATTTAAGTATCTCTGACTTCCCCCTGGATCTTGCGCTTGCAGACGGACAAAACACAAAGTCCTTCACTCCCAGGGACACAACTGCAAACACTGGGATGTTCTCAGTGTTTCTCTCCTAACAAATCCCAGCTGAACCCAAACCCCAGTGCTGTTCCAGCTGCTGAAAAGAAACCAGCTCTGGTCCAGCTACACACCAGGAGAGTAAGGTGCATTTATGCAGGTAGGAAGAATTACCCCCATAAAGAACAATATCCCATGTGAACAAATGAAGAATAGAGAGAGCAAGTTAGCAGATTTCCACATCATGATCTCCTCTGTACAAAATGTATGTGATAATGACAGTTTTATTGCCAAGAAATAGATAAATTCAAATTGGTTCTGAAAGCTTCAGTGGCTAAAATGTAGGTATATGATCATCACACCATCAGGACTATGTGAGAATGACACGGTTAATCTTTCAGGCACGTATAATATCTGTACAGGATAATGAGTTTATAGATTCATATTGCCTGTTTATTAAATGGGATTACGTTTATTCCTCTTAGCACAGTAAAATCAGCAGCAGTGAGGAATTTGATTGAAAAAAAAAGATTACTGTGTTTTTTCTTAAAAGTTATATTGCAATACTTTAAAATCATGGTGTTATTCAAGACCTTTGTGGTGACCTAGATACTGTTAGTCAAAGGTGTCACCACGAGGTGTTAAGGAAACCCATTCTGGTTTTAATTTAGCTAGCTCAGGTGACAGCTAGCAAAGGTGCAGAGCCTGAGCCTGCCAAGGACCCAAATTAGGTACTTGGGTTACCAGTCTGCCTTGAAGCATGTACTGCTGCGTTATCGCTGATGTTGTCACTTGAGCTAGTGAGATTAAAGCCCTGGCTGTAGTGCAGCCACACTTCCTAAATTCAGTGTCAACACCCACGAGTGACACACCAGTCTAGGTGCTCCAAGAAGCAAACAAGTATTGTGTCAGCATGAACAGATGCAGGTATACAGGAATAAAAAATAATTGTTGGTTGGAAGGAAGACATTCCTAAACTCATCTTTTCCCTAAAACTTGTGGTTCAGCATGGCTCACGTCATCAGACTATATCCTGATGTCATAAGGTAGAACTGCTGAATGCACTCAAATTCCACCAATTTGGGAGACAAAGGGCAGTAACAAAAATCACCAAACCCTGAGGACTGCACTGGATTGGACTCTGTGGACTGCGTCTACAAATATGAACTCCTGTAGTTCTGGTGTTTAATTGGATTTTTTTTCATACCATGGGGTAATGTAGCAGCATTCAATAACCTCCATAGTAATCTTTTATTATCTGACAGTAAATCAATGATTTTAGGATTAGTTTGTGAAGTTTGTGAATCTTTGCTGTATCCCTTGGCAGTCTGTACTGGGAACCGTGGGATGAAATTTCTCCAACTGCTACAATCCATGATGCAAAGAGCAGCTCTCCACCCATCAGTCAGTGGGGAACAGCTCTGCGCTTGGACCGAATGGTCTTTAAACCACTTTTTGCTGTCTTCTTTCATTGTTCTCGCATTTATATCAAAATTTACTGACATTTTACTGTCACGCCGAATGCAGGTCCTGCATTTTTAGGTACGGGGCTGTCCTCGGGAACCCTTCTCCTCCAACGCCGTCTCCATTTTCGCAGTGCCACCAAGCGGCTGTTCTCTTCATTAGCATGCTCACATTTTAATTTTGCAGATTATAAACAAACTGGTCTCGCAGATGAGCATCGCATTAATTGCAGCCCACCCCAGCGAACCTGCGAGGCGCATACAGGAGGGAACAGAGAGCCAGCAACGCTCGGCACCACCCCAGGCCCTTTAAGCCGGTGTAAACCCAGCCTCGGCTCCTCGGGAGGCGGCACAGCGCGGACATACGCGTGCCTCGGCGCTGGGAGGGCGGTGCGAGGCCCGCGGGCCCCTCACGCTACCGCGAGTCTCTGTAGGGCGTGAGGGCGGCGTGAGGGAGCGGCCGGAGCTGCCCCCATCCACCATCTTAGAGCGGCGGGACGCCCGGGGCAAGCCTCAATCCCGCCCAGCCCTCCGCGCCCCCGCCTTCCGCACTCCGCCAGCCAATGAGAGGCAAGCGTGAGGGCAGAGATGCTCATCACAGCCAATGAGTATCAAGCATGGCGATCACCGGCGACCAATAAACAGCCCGCTCTGTGATTTAGGCTCTGCCCGTCAACGGTCGGTAGAGAGTGGGCCAATGAGAGCCTGCGGGAGGGCCGGGACTGGCCAATGAGCGTTGCCAGGTGAGATTTGAAAGTGAGCCGAGGCGGGCCGCGGCGGGGGCAGTGTCGGCGGTCGGCAGAGGTACGGCAGCGCCCGGGGCGGGGGTTCGGGGGCCGCTGGCCATGGGTACGGGCAGGGGGGTCTCGTCCTGGGGGCTCAGCGGCGGTGCACCCTCTCTGAGCGGGCCCGGAGCGCGGCGAGGCGGCGGGGGAAGAGGCTGAGGGGCCAAAACCGTGTCGGTCCTTCAGAGCCGCGACGGCGGCAGCGGGCTGGGAGATGGTGTTGGGCTTGTCCTGGCCCCGGGGCCCCGTCTCGAAAGCAGCGTGGGCAGCACGGCCAGGGAGGGGGTTCTGCCCCTCTGCTCCGCTCTCCTCAGACCCCACCTGCAGTGCTGCCTCCAGTGCTGGGGCCGCCAACAGCACAAGGACATGGAGCTAGTGGAGCCAGTGCAGAGGAGGCCACGAGGATGATGCGAGGGCTGGAGCAGCTCTGCTGTGAGGACAGGCTGAGAGAGTTGGGGCTGTTCAGCTTGGAGAAGAGAAGGCTCCAAGGAGACCTTTTAGTGGCCTCCCAGTACCTGAAGGTGCCTATAAGAAAGATGGGGACAGACTATTCAGCAGGGCCTGTAGCAACAGCACAAGGGGAAATGGTTTTAAACTAAAAGAGAGGAGATTCAGACAAGATGGAAGGAAGAAATTCTTTTAGGCTGAGGGTGGTGAGACACTGGCCCAGGTTGCCCAGAGAGGTGGTAGAAGCCCCATCCCTGGAAACATTCAAGGTCAGGTTGGACGGGGCTCTGAGCAACCTGATCTGGTTGCAGATGTCCCTGCTCACTGCAGGGTGTTTGGACTAGATGGCCTGGAAAGGTCCCTTCCAACCCAAACCATTCCATGGTTGTAAACCTTAGCCCCTAAACTTGTCAGCTTCCCACTTTCACAACAGCAATGTTTGCTTTTCCTGCTCTAGTTTGTCACTATTCAGGCTAAAAATGTGAACTGTGCACCAAAGTGTTTCTCATCTCCCTGTTACTCCTTTGGTTCTTGTATTGTTGCTGGTCAACAATGGTTCTTTTCCCTCACTGTTTTTTTATAAAAATCAATCCTATAAACTTTCAACTTTAATTCTGGCAGAATATGCTAGCCAGTCACAAATCTTTCCTTGTGTATAAGCTCTTTGTCGCTTTCCTGCTACTAGTCCTTACTCTATGCCAATTTAAATTCCAATTAATATTCTACACTACTGTTTTAGGGAAGGTACTAGTCAGAAACCACAACTTGGAAAGAAAGAAAAAAAGTTATTTTTGTCCTAAAGAGATGTTTAGGACATTGAACATGCCATATATTTTTAATAAACACAAAGAGATCATGAGTAATCTCTTGTCTTGCTTTTGCTGACCTGGGATGTGAGTTAATAAGACCTCTGTGTCTCTGCTTATATTTTATTTGCTTTCTTCAGGTTTCAGATTCATTCTTCTGAAAGATTACTGCTTCAAAGGTAGATCATTTGCTCTTGAGGCTTATTCATGGGAGAAGGCCTTAAGTGGACTTATACTACAATAACTAGGAAAATATTATTCAAAGAAGGTAAAGCATAAAAATCCTTTGAATGTGTTAAGTATTTATCAGTGTTGAAGGCAAATGCAGCTTTCTGTATGTTTGCCTGATAGATAACAACATCTATCCTGTGGGTATAGGATGTGTTAACTTCCATCAAGGCAGTGAATTAAAAACTGTGCATGTACTTTGAAAGGACTGTTGCTGTACTTAAAGAACACATTTAAGGTAAATTTAGGGAATTTGTCCTGCAAGCCCACAGAGGATGGATGGAGAGACTTGATGCTAGCTGCTGCTTCTTTTAGGAATGATTTTCATCCACTGGGCTCAAAAAGCCTGCTTCTTCTAGGAGGTACATAGTAGAAATATATTCCCACTTCTTCATGGCTTCCTGTAATACTGTGGGAATTACTAAGGAGATTGGTTCAGAGATGATTATTGGAGATGCTCATGAATTAACCTTTAATCACTTAAATGTAAAGCAATTTGACCTATGAGCTATGGTAGGGTTAGTCTGATCAGTTGCAATCATTAATTAACTGTAATCTTTAATCAGTTTCTGCAAGTTGGAATGTGAGATGCAGGATGAAAGGTAAGATATTCACAGATCAGTGGTGCTGATGTGCACCAGCTCTTCCAGGATTAAGTGGACAAGATCCAGTCTCTGATTTGAGTGCTTTAAGCTGAGTTTTGATTTTTATTCCCATGTGCTCATTTATGCTTCCATTGAACGTTTTGCTTTCCTGCAGCAGTGATGTATTAGAAAAAAGAAGCAAAATATGCCCATTTAGATTTCTGACTCATCTGTTATCTCCAGAATCTATTCCAAGCACTTCCAGATGGTTGTGCAGGTACTGTTGGTGCTGTGCAAGTTACTACATGAATACTGCCATGAAGTGGGGCACAAGGAGCTGCCACTGCCAGCAGTGATGGCATCTGAACAGACTTTGTCTGTATTCCTTTTTCCAGTAGCTCAGATTCTCTCCTTGCTTGTTTTTTCCAGAGGTATACACAGTGTAAGAGTATATTCTTATTTATTTCTGAACTCTTTCTGCTTATTTTGGTTCCTTTTCTCTTCTGACATTTGGGATTTTCAGGTAGGCTGCTAGTGGTGTTTTTGGCTTTTGGTAGCAAATGGAAGGGGCAGGGATTGACTTTTAAGAAATCCTGCACACCCATAGTCAAGGCTGATCTTAGTCTGGCTCACTGATGATTCCTTTAGTTTGATCAAAGCTTTCTGTCTTGAAATGAAGAACCTCAGTAAATGACCAATTTACTGGTCAGTCAGTAACTGGGCTCTATCACCCTCCTTACTCTAAAGCTGTTTTCTATAAGTAAAGGAAGATTAGATTTTATTTTTTTTTTTACCCCAAGCACAAACACAGGCTGGACAGAAAATGGATGGAGAGCAGCCCTGAGGGGAAGGACTTGGAGTGCTGGGGGATGAGAAGCTCAACATGAGGCGGCACCGTGCGCTGGCAGCACAGAGCCAATAACCGTGTCCTGGGCTGCACCCAGAGCAGCGTGGGCAGCAGGGCCAGGGAGGGGATTCTGCCCCTCTGCTCCGCTCTCCTGAGACCCCCCCTGCAGTGCTGCCTCCAGTGCTGGGGCCACCAACAGCACAAGGACATGGAGCTACTGGAGCCAGTCCAGAGGAGGCCACGAGGATGATGCCAGGGCTGGAGCAGCTCTGCTGTGAGGACAGGCTGAGAGAGCTGGGGCTGTTCAGCCTGGAGAAGAGAAGGCTCCAGGGAGACCTTCCAGTGGCCTCCCAGTACCTGAAGGGGCTCCAGGAAGGCTGGGGAGGGACTTTGGCCAAGGGCAGGGAGTGACAGAACAAGGGGTGATGGCTTGAAACTGGCAGAGGGGAGATGGAGCTGAGATGTGAGTAAGAAATTATTTCCTGTGAGGGTGGTGAGACCCTGTCCCAGGCTGCCCAGAGAAGCTGTGGCTGCTCCTCCCTGGAAGTGTTCTCAGCCAGGTTGGATGAGACTTTGAGCAACCTGGTCTAGTGGAAGGTGTCCCTGCTGCTGGCAGGGGGGTTGGAACTGGATGAGCTTTAAGGTCCCTTCCAACCCAAACCATTCTGTGATGCTGAAAGACCCTGGTTGAGGTGACAGACAGAGTAAAAACGATTGCAAGAACTGGTCCTGACCTGTCTCCAGGAAGAAAGAATGAAACCCTTCAATAAGGCTCAGTGGAGTGCAGGGATGGAGCTTGTCACACTGCTGTTAGCAATGTACTGACCAACTGACATTTGCATCAACTGCTCCTCAGGTTAAAAAAATAAAAAAAGTAGGGAGAAATCCTGCTTGAAATAAAGGCCATTGTATTGCAGTTCCATCCTGGAAACTCGCTTGGGAAATGGTGTCAAGTCCTCCAATGCACAACAGAAATGCCTTTCCATCAGATAGGAGACAATCTCAGTGCTCAGTGGCAACGTTGCTTCCAAGTATTGTCTGACAACCTTGTCATTTACTTGCTTGTCTCCTTAACATGGAAAACATCTGTGTTGAGAACACAGCAGCAGGACAATCTCTGGCAGTGACACAGCGTCTCCTACTAATTCAGTGTCAGACTTGTAGACCATTTTAACAAAGAAAATACCCCCTTGAATGCATAAAATAAAGAGAAATAATGAAGAGTCATTACTGAAGTTTTCTTTTTCTTTTTTTCTCATTTGCATTTTCTCTGGTACACACACACAGAAATGAAGAACCCAGGGTTTTGTTCATAACATGCAAATTCTAATGAAAAACAAAACATGACTGCTTTTTTTTTTCTAATTATTGTGATTTTTGGTTTAGGGTCATCAGGATGGCTGCTACCTCCCAGTTTGCCAGTCTCTACAAAAGGAATTTGGATACAGAAACCCTCAGAACAAAAGTTGCACGCAGAAAATCGATGCTGCAAAAGGAGAACCGACACAAGTTGTTTGAAAAGGGCAGACAGTTTGGATTGGTAGATGTCAATGTTCAGCTCTCAAAAGAGAGGGGAGTTTCTCACCTAAATGAGACAAGTGAAATGTGCTCTCAAGAGAACAGCAGTGTAAAACAGAGTAAGTGAAGACTTGTTATAAAGCTTTTTTTAAATTGTTAGAAATGCCTTTAAGTAGATTTAGTAACATTATCACAGGCACCTAATTGTAGGCAACATTTTAATTTGGGAAAAAAGTTCAAGGTTTAAAAACCAATGGCTGCCAATTCTTCACTGTTAAGAAAATCAAGAATATAAAGTCTTAATACAGCTTTATTCTCCTCACTGCTCCAGTGGTATGAATGAGGCTTTGCTCTGATTTGTCTGCAGCAGCTAAAGGAAGAATGCAGTTTGCTATTATTATTCAATGGGAAGACTCTTAATGATTGTTTTTTTAATTCAAGAAGTAAAAAACCCAGTAAAAAACCCAAATCTCATCCAACATATAACTGGTGTCTGTCATGTGGTTCAAGTATGCTTAGAAATGGGTAATTGGATATTATAATTGGGTGTATATAATTATAAATGGGTAAATGCAGAGTATAATTTTATTTTTAAAATTGCTAGTTTCTAACAAGTTATCTTTCCTCCCAGAAAATTAGGCCTGCATATATACTGACTTCTGCCTCCCTGGCTCTCCTGGGTTAAGTTAATCTTTTAAAAAGTGTTAACAAGTTTCTTTAGAAATAGTTTCACCTTCAGTATTTTGACAGAAGATGATTATTGGCAAAAGGGGTGCAAGCCCTGTGTAGTCAAAATTTAAGGAATTTAGATCTTGATTATCCTCAATAAATTTTAACTTTCAGTAGATACTATATTTTCAGATAGATGTGTAAATCAAATTTAGCATCATCTTAAGGTGTTCTTTCATATAACTTCTGCTTCATTTATTTTCAGCCTGAGGCAGACTTTGGTATCTAAAGCTACCCTAGACTTCATCTTTCAGTGGCATTACAGTGTCTCAATAGGGAAATGGGTACAAATAAACTAAATAAGTAGTTAAAGTTTACTTTAATAGTAGTAACACTGCAGGAACAGCCTGCACACTGTAAAATGGATATGAATTTACAGTAGGGAGGTGTATTTGGAAGTTGAAATTTACCATTGAATATTCTTAGTGGGAAGGGTTAAAACAATTAAGAGAACTTAAGCTTTTAGCAAGCTAACAGATCACAGGTATTTGCATTGTAAGACTTTAATTGAAACTTGCACACACAGATTCCAGTCTTGTGCTCTTTGACCTGTTGTCTTCCTCTTCTATCCTCAAAAAACTTTTCTGACTCCCTTATTGTTGATCTTCAAGACTTTATAACATGTCTGTCTTCCACCTTTGCTTCAGAACCATCTACAGATGCAGCCACCAGGAGGATTAATGAACGCAAGGAAATGCTCCAGCGCTATAAAGAAGAAAAGGAACTTCGAAAACTGAGAGAGCAGAGAGAGAAAGCAAAAAAGGGTGTGTTTAAAGTTGGCTTATATAGACCAACTGCACCTGGATTTCTTGATCCAGTGATAGTGAAGCCAAGAGAGAAGGTAATAAGAGCAATAATAAATATCTAAATGAAGTATATACAGTATTAGTATACTAACATTTCTATTTGTATACAAAACTATGTGTATGTTGTGGCAAATAAAGTTTATTTTTTAAATACTTTAAAAATATCTATTTTATAATAAGGAGTAATAAGGGAGTAATTTGGCTTATTTTTTTTTTTAAGCAAAGAAGCTGAAAACAGTTCTGGTGATATGTTGATTTTTGTATTTATGACTATGTTCTCAGTGCAAAAACTGGAATGGTTCATCCACAAATAAAACAGCTAAGTTATTTTAGAACTAGTAATTGTTCCTATTTAGTCCACCTGACTTGGAAAGTTTTTCAGATTACACACTTGACCCATTTTGACTGTTAAGTGCATGGGCATATTGCTCTTCACACTTGGCATCTTGCACATTTTAACAGTGATGGGAGGGGAAAGGAGTTTAACTCTTGTTTCTCTGGGTTGTTTCCAGGCAGCTCCTGCTTTCTCTGGGAGGATTACTCGGTCAAAGGCCAAGAACCAAGAAGAAAAAATGGTGATACCAGCAGCATCCAAGCAATCTATGGTTTGGTTTTTTTATATAAACTTTAGCAAATAAATTTAGAGAAAATGATGCAATTATCCTTCAGACCATAACTCAGGGTTGTATGCTTACAAGTTGAGTGCTGTCTCTAAGGAAGTTTTCCTGGAGAGAAAGACAAATTAGATCAAAAAAGCTTTCAGCAAGCTGATGGACTGCATTGTGGTGAACTGAACTGCAGAGAGCTTGATTAGGTCAGTACAAACAGAAGAGTGCACAGATCTGGATCAGTTTTTAATACAAAATATTGTAGTCAGCAAGGACGGCAAATATGTGTAGAGGTAGTAGTAAGACTGATGTTACATACTTTGGGTTTGTCTTGGAGAACCAGTGCATCTCCCTTGAATGCAGAAAGTCTGACATGAATGCAGATTATAAAGAGTTAGTTCATTCTTCACTCAAACATCACTTCAGTGTTGGCATATTTTTACTGCAAATCTTGGCAGCCCCTTCTGCTATTACTTGTATTTAAAAAGTAGGTTTTTTGAGAAATTTCTCCAGCCATAATCTGTAAAAGAAGCTACAATTTGAATTGTCAATCTTGCCTGACAAAACTTGAATATGTTTGAAGGATTTCCAGTCATAACTTCAGGAAGGGACAACTGAGTTAATATTGATTATTTTTTTTTTTTCTGGGAACTGTTTTTTAAAGTACCTAGTATGTACTATGTGTCAGTAATTGGCACCTAGTTTCATAGTAAACTGAAACTGTTTCTTAAATATTTTTCTTCATTCTTTTTCTGACAAATTCTTAATTTTGGATAAGACATGTCAACATGTGTCTAAAAGGAGCTATTTTAGTTATCCTTAACTTTTCTTTACTTTTTAAAGTCTTTTGTGTCAAATTATTTGACTCTTTGTCTTACTGGCACCTAGTATAGATGAAAAAAATGAGGCTACTCCATTTCTGGAAATCTGATGCTTCACAAAAATTATCTTGCAGGTCTGTGCCAACGGGCACAGTGTGCGCCCTACACAAGCAGGACGGAAACAGATGAATACAGACAAAGTGGCTGAAAAAGGGAAAGGTATGAAACTAGAATGATCCCTACATCTGAATCTGAAACATTGCTGTTTTGTTTTTCTGACTCAATAGTTGTGACACTGTGGGAGGGAGAGCAAGGAACATCTTGGTGAGAGATCCCCAGTACGTTTGTGGGTGTACCAACCGAGGGGTTTTATGACAACTGTTCTTACCAACTGTGATAGGGGCAGCAGCTGGCAAACTATCAAGTGTGTGGCTCTAGGTGTTGCATGTCCTTGTTGCTTCTGTAGGCTGGGAAAATGGAATGCAGGATACTTAATGCTGTCCTGGTTACTGATTATTCACCCTAGGAAAGGGGAAAAGAAAAAGGTCAGTATGCAGAATTGCATGACTGCTGCTTAAGTGTTTGGAGCTGTGCAGAGCTTTCTGTTTGTCTCTAAGAAGAATATCAGATGTAGTAGCTGCTGCTATTACAGAAGAGCAAGTGACTTCACCTGTAAGGATGAATAGCTGACATAAGTAAAATGTGAAATTTTCCTTGGTATTGTGTGTAGCCTGAAAAATAGCTGAATATATGAGCTGTCAATATTTCCAGTGAAGTCTTTCTTCTGTTTATACAGCAGATATGCTGTTGTCTGTGGTCTCTAAATGAAACTGCTTGTGTTAAATCAGCATTGAAAAACCTTTGGAAAAGGGATAGCCTACTGGTAAAGCACATTAGCATATTTATATATGAAGTTAGAGATAGGACCCTGAAATTCTGATGCACACTAATGCAACTGCATAAAGGTGTGATTGTCGTCTTTAATAAATGACAAGTACTATCTTATGGTTTCATATTTTACAAGAGCCCCTTCTATATCTCTCTAGTTATTGGACTTTCTCTGTGAAAATTACCTAACTCTTTTAAGGGGGGAGGAAAAAAAACCCCAAAAAACCAACTAAATAAGAAAACCACTCAACCTATGACACATTTGTTTGAGTAGAATACTTCTGATTAGAAATTCTTCCTGATAGCACAGTGATGTCTATGCTTTAAGTAGATAAGGCTTAAGTCATGTGGAGTACTGATGTTAATGCAAGATATTCAGTAATTCAGAGTGAAATGACTCTTGCATCACTAACTTAATTAAGTAGGCAAGCAGCAGACCTTTATTTAAATAAATTGCAGTCATGCCTTCAATGAATACTGAAAAGGTCTATTATCCATGTTTGATATAACAATTAAAACATTTTTTTTTAAATTGTCATCCACTAGACTTTGTAATGCTTTTTGCTGAATTAAGAATATGCATTGTATGTACTTAAACATTAGTGTTAAAATGTTAGGGAAGATAATGTTTGAATAAATCAGATAGTCTTATCTAGTAATTTTTTTCCCAATTTGTCAAGCTGCAATTCTGTGGAAGCTAGAATGGCATCAAAAACACCAATGGTGTTAACAGTAACTAGGTGAGGATGCTAGGTTTCAGACAGATATAAAAAGGGAGAGTATGAAATAAAGAGCTTCTGTTACATTTTTCTGTGCAGGAGAATGCTATAATTTTTTGAAGGAAACTAAAAGCAGTACTAAAATACAAAGATGAAAATTATTAATAAATAATTAAAGTGTAATAAAGTCCATGGACTTGAGTCCTATTTTATAAAATATGCTAGGTGGGATTTGTCTTAGTTTGAAGAATACTTTATTAGTTTGCATAAAGTTCAGACCTTAGAATACTTTCACATAATGATCAGGCATCACTTTGTTATACAGATGGTTTGTTTAACCTTCCAGCTGTGCAAATAACCATGGCAAGTTATTACTCTGGAAAGCTTCATCTGTAAAATGAGGATGATGTTGACTCTGATAGCAGGGAACATTCAGAGTGTTCCTTAAGCTCTGTACACAACATCTAGCACACTGATATCTTGATTTTATTAGGGCCTGGGTGTACTACTCTATAACAAAACCATGTTCAAGGTGCTTCAGAGCCTTCCCTTGATGCCATGGCTGAGCTGTGCTGTTCATGTTTAGTACTGCTTGCACTCAGCTGTTGATTCTGGCAAACTAATGCAGTTACTAATTGCTAGTGCAGTTTTCAGATTTCTACAAAATGTAAACTTCCAATTTTATGACTTGAATGCAGCTTCTTATTAAGCTTTGTAATCTCTGGAATTACCATTTCTTACAGTGTTGCAGACTGCAGTCCAGACAACCTCAAATATAAGAATCACCAGAGCAGCTGCCTCTGCAGCTAGGCAGATGCTGAAAACAACAGCTACTGCTGGTAAGTGAGGCAGTGAATACAGTTCCTGCTTGTGTAGCTCAAGCCTGATCTGTAAGTATTTGGAATAGTGTGCTGTAAAGAGAAACCATCCAGTACTGGAAACAACATATGTACATTTATATTCTGCTGTTAGGCTCATTGTCAAATGATCCACTAAGACAGCTCTGTTGTCTTTAGGATCTTGCTTATATCTTAAGCACTTCATTGTGCTGTAGAGGTACATATCAGCTTGTTCTGAACTGTCTTAGCACACTGCATTCTGCTGTGTAACTATCTCCTCTGAGTAGATAGCCTGGATGTAAATCATGTCAAATTGTCCTGGAAGAAAAGGACTAAATACTGTATCATTTACACTTTCACCTGGAACTCTATTGCACTATTTATATCAAGATGTTGAAACCAACATTGGACAGTTTCCTATAAAATCCATCAGTGTGGAGCATCAATATCCAGATGGTAATTATAAACTGAAAGAATGAAAACAGAACTGGTAAAGATTTGCCAGTTTGGTGTATTGCTGTCTAAGGACATATGATTATTAAGTCTGTGCTCAGGAACAGATACCTCTGGGACTGATCAGAGCCTGAGTTCTTTGGGTCAGGAGTTTCTGTTTGTCCATATTTGCCTGTTTACTAGAATAGGGGAGCATGATGGTTACTGAAGGGGAAATTTTTAGTATATATTTTTGGTCTCAGGATATTCTTTAGAATGTTTTGCGGTGTCCTTTGTATTCTATATGTCAGAAGGACATATATATATATGGACATATACATATATGTATATCCTATGTCAGAAGCTAACCCCTAGGCTGAAAGCACAGCTTTGATAGTATAATTTTCAATTCACCAACAGAAATCCTATGTCATACAGAAATTAAAAATCTGAACTCAAATTGACTTGACACTATTTCTTCAGTCTTTAAGGAAATAAGGTGACTTTTATTTTTAGTATATGACAGCATCTAAAGACTAATGACTTAATTTGTTTTCCTTGGTGATACATTTCTTAATAAGGTGTTAAATCCTAGGCCAGGTTTTCTTTTGAATTAACTTTTGCACCTCTAGCCACCTCCCACTCAAGAAAGAAAACAGTCTCTCCCTGTCTCTAACCACTGGACTTTTTGGTGAAATATTGCCTTAATCAGATGCCTTTTTGACCTTTGGGAGTTACTCTCATTCTAGGTAACCAGTCACAGAGAAAGACAGCGAACACAGGAAAGCAGAAGAAAGCAGACAAACCTGGCACCACAGAGGTAGGTCATTTAATATTTGAAATGGAAAAGCAATAAAACTGATTTAAGAGCCAATAACCGTGTAATTGTAGCTCAAATATATTTGTGTTCCAGCACAGAAGTAATAAGAAGTTCACTAATAAGCTAGATTTTTGGGGAATAAGTTTTATGTATTTATATTGCTATATTTTTTAAATTAAGATCAAATGTATTCTGCTTATATGGATGACTTGATTACTAATCAAGATGTGGACAATGATTTAAATTAGACAAGAAGTTCTTACATGATATATCTTATTCTGATGTTTTAACTAGTAGGAAAAAAAAGGCCTACTTTGCTGTTTTAATCTAACATTTATAAATTGGGTGCAGTTCATTCCTTTTGAAGCATGCTCTGAATGTATCCTTGTCATGCTAAGGTAATGATTTGAGACTTTAGAAGCTAAGGAATAAATGTGTTTTTATGTTTTGAACCATGAAAAAATAAAGCTGGAAATGTTATTATCTGCAGGGTAGACATATCATAATTAAAGGCAGTCACTGTGGTTCTCAGTGTCACTGCTATAACAAAACTTTTCTGCCTCTGTATAGAGACAGCAGTATGTGAATTCATCACAGCCCTGCAACCCAGGTTCCCAAACAATTTGCATGTGTATTCATGGTTCTGTGTGAGAACTATTAATGATTTTTCTCCTTCTTTGAACTCTCACTATTCCCTCTCACCTTGTGTCTCCCTCACACCTCCCATCTACACTCCTGTTTCCATAACTGCAGCTGTGCTCTAGTATTGTCTTGAAACTGGTGCACAAACACTGGCAGGAGGTAAGAGGCACTTAGATCTTTCTTTGCTAAGTACCTCCTCACAGGCAGGAGTTGCTTTGTGCTGCCAGTTGGTAAACTCTTGCTGTAACCTCAGTCATCTCATTGCAAGAAGTGTTAAAACTTAAATTGAAGGCTTACATTCCAAGCAGGGGTGTCTAAAGTATAATGAGACTTTAAGTGGATTGAAGATACATACTTTATTGAACAACAATTTAAATGTTTCTGGCTGGTTTGAGCTAACAATATCTCAATGTAGGTATCTCAGAAAAGTGTTCTGTGTGACTTTTTAGTCACCCATCTCACAGGAATGTGGATTCAACTTATTGATTAACTTTTTCTCCTCTTTTAGTGACATTCTGTCATCCTAGCTGCACTTGTCTGGGGCTGCATTCCTCAGCTATCAGCTTATTTTAGCTTGTTCTTCAGTCTTTGGATTAGAATATGTGTATAAACTGTGATTATCCAACAGGCCTACTTGGATTTGGAGCCTGTAATTCTGCTCTTGAGGAGCTTATCACCTTAAAGCATATTTTTTATAGTAGTGGGAGCAAGCTTTTGCTAATTTTAGTTACTGTTTTGGTAGGTGAGATGTTCTGCTTCTTTAGCCCCTTCAGTGGATTGTTGCATTCCTCATTTTAAAGTGCTGCCCTTGTTGATAGAATGATTTGCAGGTGTCAAAACCAGTTTGGCCTACTGGTAAATCATTACTTCTGTGCTATTGTAGAAAGCAACTTACCTGAAACTGTTCCCTTCCTGATGGCTTTCAGACAGTCATGTTATAATTCAGCCCATGCCTATAGTAAACACTTAATTGATTTAATAATGTGGTGTTTGCTTTGTCTATTTGTGCTGTTACAGGTAATTCCTTCTAAACATGAAACAGATAAAACTGCTCAACTGGATCCAGTGATGAAAGGCTCTGCAGCTGATCCTAAACATTCAGTGTCAGTAGAATTTCAACAGGAACAAACCTCTGTGGAAAACAAAACCAATTCTGCTGAAGGGAGACCCAGAACACGCTCTTTTGCACCTCAAAACTTTGTGTTTCAGCCATTAAGTGGATTAGCAACCTATAAAGTTACACCCATGACTCCTTCTAGGGCAAATGCATTTTTGACACCCAATGTCTTCTGGGATTTCTCAAACTCTCCAGTGTAAGATTCTTTCTTCTCATGGCCTAAAATGCAAATGAACCTCTCTGATGATACAGAAAACATTGTCTTTCTAGAGAGATTCCCTGTGTAACAAACTGTTGTCATGCTGAAACATCTGATCATCATGGTTGCTGCCATTGCTTAAATGTGGACTTAATACAGCAGGGAAGAAAGCAATATAATCAATAATTCTGTCTGTGCTTTAGAAGTAGAGCAGCTCCATATATTGGGGATTGTGCCATATATATCTGCACAGATTTATTAATTTTAAAAGGATTTTCTTGAGTTCTCTAGTGTTGTGTGTAGGATTGCCTCCTCAATAGTGCATTTCTGTGTATTTGGCCATATTTGATGTAAATTTCTCAATGTCTCAAACTCTAAATGTGCTTTTTATTTGTTTCCAGTAATATAATTGAAAAATCCAGTGAAACTGAAAAACAAGAGCCTGATTTTAAAAGTCAAGTTTCACCTGATGATAAAGACATTCAACAGCAAACCACTGCAAGTTTGGAAAGAGAAAAAGGTAGTAAGTTCACATTTAGTTTATTCTAATGTTTTTATTTTTCACCAGGTTTTGAACAAATGCCTTTCATCTTTTTCAGCAAGTGAATCAGATGAGAACACTTCCATTCAGAGATCAAATGAAACAATTCCTGTCTCTGCAGAGACACCAGTGCTTGAAATTACATCAGATAATACAAGAGAGCAAGAGCATGATGTGCCCTACTTCAGGTTTGGTTCATTTGTTTCACTTCTCTGTTGTCTGTTCTGCAATCCTTCACATGGGTAACGAGACATCTTGTGAAGATTAGCTTATGGTGGGTGGTGTCTGTCAGCAGTGACCTGAGCAGGCACACATTCCTATCTTCCCTTTTGTATTGTTACTGCAAGTAAAGAATATAAAAGTCTGGAGACTACCACCTTGTCCTAAGGAACACAAGCTTGAAAGCAGCAGATAGGAAATTGCACCTCAGCCAGTCAGCAAAATAAAACAGTCTGAGGCTTCTGCTCAAAGACAGTGTAGCTTCTCTGAAAGTAAAATAATAATGATCAGGAACAGTCCTAAGTAGTGACAGCAGTTAGTAACCTCTCCAAAAACTTATTTTGTCACTTTCCCTTTATTTTTAGAAACATTCTTCGGTCTGAGACAGAGAGGCTGATGTCTCAGTGCCTCCAGTGGGATGGAAAATTTGAGCTGGACATTCCAGAGGACGGTGAGACTAAATTGTAATAGGCACTAGAAGGAGTGTTGTGGTAACTAAAGAGAACAGAATATGTGTATCTGAATATATTTGCAAACTAGCACTGTCTCAGCACTTAGTAAAAGTTATATTAGATAAAGTTTAGAGTTGTATCTGCCTCAAGACAAAAAGGCACACTTTATCTCCTAAAACTTAGGTGTAGGACTTGACTCCATAGCTGTTGACACTAAAGTGAACAACATGCCTATTGAAATAGTTTTTCTTTTGCCAGTTTTAATTGTATTTAAATACATTAACTTTAACCAAGCTGACTTTATTAAAATAAAATGACATTTTAAAGTAGAATAAGTGTCCTAATCTGGGAAAATGAAGACAACTCATCAATGTTTATCTTAAAGATTTAAAGAAATATTTTTAAAGCAGCAAGTTCAGAGTGGTTCAATGGATAGGTATGCTCCATCTGAGTTGTATTGCAGGTCTGCAGTGGATAAACATAGCTGAATCAATAAACAAATTCCAGACTCCTTAAATACTTATTTAAATCAATTGTGCAATGATGGATTACTCCAAGATGTACTTTCTTTATTGTTTTCTTGTTGCTATCAGCTAAAGATCTTATTCGTACTACCATTGGTCAGACAAGACTGCTCATAGCAGAAAGATTTAAGCAGTTTGAAGGACTGGTGGATAATTGTGAATTTAAACAAGGTGAAAAAGAAACAACATGTACAGACTTAGATGGATTTTGGGATATGGTTAATTTTCAGGTATGTACTTGCATGTTGACTTGCTAGAATAAAGTTGATGGGGTTATTTACAAACAATGGATTGAAACAATTTTTTTTTGTTTGAATATTCAGATTCTGATTCTTTTGTATATAAAAAATGCAAGTCCTTGTCTAACACTTTCTGATGGTGAATGGTACCAGCTGGGTATACCATGATTTATAATTCATGGACCAGTTCATCTGTTGTGTCTTTTTGTGGCTTATGTATCTTGTTTTTCTCTGAGATGAAGACATGTAGCCAAGTCTCCTTCTGGTTTGGAGTGAGGATATGGTCACAATGTCTACCTGGACCAAAAGCTGGGAGCTTTTGGAAAATTCCTGGAGTTATCTGGAAAGTAGGGGTTCCATGCTTCAGTATGAGAATAATACAGAAACTACAATAGCCTTATTAGGGATGAGCTGAGGTGGTAGAAAACCTTCATTTTTTTTTTTCTCTGTTGATGCTTCCATTGGTTTCAGAATGAAATATAATGCTCAATTATCAGAATGGCCCTCAGCAGTATTTGTAAATCAGTATTCAATACAGGAACTTGTAACTAGTTGAATCAAATGCAAAGATAGATTTATTATTCAGGTCCTAGTCATAGGTCTTTAATTCCATCCAGAAAATGTAAGGGTTTGACCTGCTTATACACCAGAAATATTTGAGGGGGACTTTGCTCAAACCAGTAACTTGAAAAACAGTGTTAGCTGTGCTTATTGTGTGTCTGGGAGCAGCCCAAGTGTCTTCTGACCATCCCCACCTTAGAAAAAAAGAATTGGAATAACAGAATTGCTAACACTGTTCCTTTTTGCATTTGTTTTGCATTTGTCCTCTGACTTTCAAGGAGGATGTAAAGGACTTGTCACTTCAAGTGACTGGTCTGCTGTACATAAATAAGCCTTGTTAGGCCTTGCTAAGCAAATGAGACAAGTGTCTCCATTATGAAGCCAAAGGAGAGCAAAGGCTGTTGCACTGAGTGTCAGTCAGGGAGGAGGTAACGCTGCAGAGCTGGTTTGTCACCAACAAGCACAGACTGCATCGAGAAGCTGTTGAGGCCAGCAGTTTAAAAGAGCAAACAAGCTGGCATGGTGTGTTTCCTACATAATGGCAGACTCGTGGCTGTTTGGATAGAGACTAATATGCAGTGTGTTCTTTTGCATTCCTTAAATGCAACCATTGTCAAAGTGCTTAAGTTCAGTATGAGAACAGGTTTTAAACCAGCTCCTTCATTTTAGATGTTAGATCTTGCTGAACCATTCTGTATTTCCCCTACTAACCTTTAAACTACAGAAATTATACCAGTCCTGTCAACTAACCTGAAACTTGTGTACATTAGAGTAACCTTCATGTCAACTGTGTGAGAATGTTGAATACTTTACATCGATTGAAGCACTTAAATGTATGACTATGCTTAAATTTATTGCCTGCTTTTATGAAACACTGTTCTCTTGTGAATCTGAGAAGTCTTACAAATTAAACCTGGACTCTTCTGGGATTTCTAATAGATAGAAGATGTGAATAAAAAATTTGATAATCTGAAAAAGCTTCAAGACAATGACTGGCAACCACTTGATGTCCCAAGCAAAGCCATAGTCAAGGTATGAATAGTCCCTCAAGCCTATCTCCTAAGGCATCAATATGCATCAGTGAGTTACTTAAAATATCTAGTAAGCTGCTATTGAAGTAATGAATACTCTTCTTAAATGGAAGTTCCTTCTGAAGCCCTACTCATCTGACTTTTTTAGATGTTAATGTTTAAAAATTCAGTGCAGTTCCTCTCAAGATGCATCTTTCTCCCTTGCATCTCCCAAGTGCACTTGTATGAGTTGGTGTTTGTAAGGAGAGCTGCCTCTTTTGGCTGGGAAGATTAGAACTAAGAGTTAACAGTGGCTCTTTTGCAGTCATTTAACTCTTTACTAGTAAGATAAATCTATTAAATTTAGAATAGAAATTTACCCTTCAGATGTAGAACACTTTATCTGGGCCACTGGTGTTGGCACTGACTGAAAAGGAAACCACAGAGGAATTTGGCAGCTACTGCCAGCTCTGAGCACTGAGTGCTGCATTACAATGGTGTCCCATTAAGACAGCACCATGGGTAGCATTTAACTACTAGTTCTCTAAGCACAAATGGATCTGACACTATCCAAAACAAGTTATTGCTTATTGCAAAATAAGCTTTAATGTAAACTGTTTTATCTGCTCTTTGGTTTGGAATACATAATTGCTTCTAATGACTGAACATCAAGTCATATTCATGCTGCCTAAACTCCATCCAGTTCCTTGAGACTGCTTAAGTCATCATAAAAGCAATATGAAGGTTGATAAGAAACTCCAGGCACAGGAAACTGGAGGGAATGTAGTCTGTGTAAGCTGCCCATAAATGTCAGAACCCTACAGATGGTATAAAACATAAAACTTTTCTTTGAAAAATTGAATGCCAGGAGAAACTTTCCTGGCTGACTGGTGTCTGTCCTGTGGTTACTTTATCTCCCTGCCACTAGGAGTCCCTGTATCCCACTGTTTTAAAGAATATTAACTGGATTTGGTAGAAAAAAGTTGTACTGAGTATTCCTGAACTGAAAACCTGATATGAAAAATCCTTAATATTGTCATCACACACTAACCTTAATAGCTGAGTGGCAGTCCAAGAGATTCTGGAGGTGAACAGAGACCTTGTCTCCAGCGTGTCTCCTGCCTGTTGCTGTCTCTGTGCATGGCCAGCACCTGTGCAGATGTTCATGTACAATTGCTTCTGTCCAAAGCTTCTAGATGTGACCTAGACTTTCTCACCATTTCAGAAGAAGACTATTCCAAATGGAGTGTCTAAACCAAAGCTGGGAGCAGCGGGAAGAACTGCTGCCCAGAACCGGCTTGCTGCTATAAAAGCAGCCATGAGGGATAAAATGAAGCAGGACAGAGCTGTTGATTGTACACATCAGGAGAAACTACCAGAAGCAGAAAAAGTGGTGTTTGAAGCAGGATTTTTCAGAATTGAAAGCCCAGTGAAAAACTTTCCAGGTGGGTGAAGCTTAATCATGTTTTCTGTGACCAAAAAGTAGTGAAGAGGTTTTAGTGAATCTCACTGGGGAGAGGAATTACACTGTTTATACTGGATACAACTCCAGTACTGGACACAATTAATATTTCAACTAGTGGTTAATTAAGTCAGGGATCCAAAGTAAACTGTTCTACATGAATGTACTGATTTGAGTGATTATGGCAGCAGGAAATCTCTGCTTAGAGAAGTAAAAACCACTGGTTCATGATTTTTCAGCCTGTGTTTAACAATGAAGTTTTGATCTGAGTGTCCCAGACTTTGTTGGTCAAACCTATTCATCAAAGTCAATGCAGGCTCATGTCCTCTATTTGTAAAACAGCAATTGGATTTTTTATAACTAACTCTCTAGCAGTGCTATCTTCAAAGCTGCAAATAAACTATACCCATAATCTGTACTCATGTTCAACAAGAATGTAACGTATTCCAGTCTGTTATAAAAGCTGTTTAATAGGGTTTTTTGACCAGATGCTCAAGAAAAAACTTAATTTTCAGTATCTCTCTTACTGCAATTTATGTGAAGCCAGTATTTTCAGTAATCCTTGATTCTTTGGGAGCTATTCTGTTTCTCTCCCATTTCTAGCTCATAACTTGACTTTGAATTTAACAGTTTATTTTTTTGTGTAGATCTTTCCTCACCACAAGACTAGCAATTTTTTCTTATGTCTCTTGTTAGTAGAGGAAATCTTCTCAAAAGCTTTGAGCAGCACTGGGTTTAAGCAAGCTCAACCAGAGAATCTCTTGTGAGAATCAATTCTGAATCAGTGTCTTTTTAATTCTATTAAAATCATCTAATGTGAAAGATAGAAATTAATAACAGCTGTCACTAGGTGGATTTTTTTTAATAAGAACAACAAGTCTTATTATTTCAGGTTCTTTGTGAAGGGATAGTTACTACTGAATTGGTTAGCAGGAGTTCAGGTAGTTTTGTATCTTACTGACCTACTCAGGTCACCTTTATTCAATTTCTCCTTGCAGTGTATGTAAGATTTCAATATAATATTTGTATAGGACAGTTCAGCAAGCAGAAAACAATAGTGTTCCCAGCTAGAATGCAAACAAACAGTTAATTTCATCTTCTGGGAAGTGCTGTGGTAATGAAACATTAAACACACTTTTTTCAGGCTTGATTTCCAAGACACCTCACAGATCTTCCCAGCGGACTTCTGAAAAACTGGCAACTCCAAGATCATCCAGCAGAGCTTTGCTTCAGAGTGTTCCTTCTGTTCTTTGTAACCCTGAGGATACAACTGCAAAAGAAACAACTCCAGTGCTCAAAGGCTTCCACCCAGCACAAAAACTGAAAATGAAGCAATTTCCCACCGAGAAAACTCCCCCACTGGAAAAACTCCCTGTTGGTTTCCTTGAACAAAGGTAAACATGTTAAGGCAGCTTTTAATTAACTCTGTACAAATAATTTTATAGTTTTAACTGAAATAATACCCATTAAATGTTACTTTTCAATTTGTCAGTGATAGTTTGCAAAGTATTTGTGTCTTTTCCTTCCCTCAAGCAGATATTAAGAACTTTGCCTAAATGTAATTTTGCTGCCTGGGTAAAAGTTTGTTTGGGTTTTTTTTTTCCCCTGAAAATTTGATCTAGCTGAGCAGTGCCAAACAAGCAATCATCATTGCAGAACAAATTGTAAGATCAGTTGGATAAGTCAGAAGACAATTGAAGGTAATTGATGAAAATGATTGAGAAGAATGAAAACATTTTTGGCTTCTCTTTCAGTATTTCCATAGCTGCAGAAGAACACTGTCCTGTTGCTGGCACAGCAGAGGGAGCTAAGGTCAGTCATGCATAGTTCATGTGTGTGCTTTAAATATTTTATTATTGCTAGCAAAAAAAAAAGTTATTAGCCCTAGACACTTGGATTTCTGATCAAATCCTCATCAGGATCTCTTCTGTATTCCTCAGGCTGATGCTTTTTCCTTCCCAGGATGGACATAGACAAGGACTGCTGCAGCTTGGGGACCTTGTCCAGCTCTGTGGGAACTATCATTTGTTGGCTGCTGTAGGATGACACTGGTTGCTTGGGCAAGCAACGTTCCTTGTAGTCCACTACTTGTTTTCTGGTGTGAATTTTTTAAAATGCTTTTGCATTTGGGAACAAAGAACACTGGACTGTTGTATTGTTTAAAGGAATAGCAAGAGCAGTGTTACTAATACAAGTATCAGAGTTCAGAAATCCATGCCCTGAAATGTCTGAGGACTTGGTGACATGCCTATGATGGAGGAGCCTTAAACAGGAACACAGCTCCATAGTGGAGGTGATACTGTGCTACTCAGTGGAGGCCAGTGCTTGGCAGTTAATCATCCTTTAGTACTTTTCATTGGAGGTGGAGTATCATCATTTCATTTGTTACTGCTTGGATCTGTGCATGACTACAGCAGTCATTCCCTTCCCCTCCACACCTTGTATACATAATAGACATATATTTTAAATAATTTTTTGTTTTTCTAAAAGAATCTACTAATTCTTATGCTTTTTACTTCATCCTTTCCCTGTCAAATGAGAAATTGCTTGTTGGTGATGTCGCTCTCTGGGGAAAACTGTGGTAATCTTTAACTTTCAGTATTGCTGATAGGTTTAGTTTGTTGTTTGTTTTTTTTTCTTCAGGTAAAGTCTCATTAGAGAACATCCTCATCATGTTTTTGTCACTTTAAGTTTAAAATAGTCTCTAAGATATTGCCAAGCTTACAATGTATGGGAAATAGTTCATATGAAATGGACCATGGTGTTAAGCTGCAAGCCTTGTCCTGCCTGTCCTTTGTACAGTGTCTGGAGTTAAAACCTTCTCCTGAATTGTCCAGAAAATCTGTAGATTACATTTGTGGTCTTGGTTTGACATAACAGGGACATGCTGGTTTCTGCAAACACACACCCCTTGAATGGCCTGGTTACCTTGCCTTTGTGCTTTCTGCATTAAAGCTGACAAACTTCCTTTTCTTGTGGATGAAATAGAAAATAAAAAAGCTTCCTAGTGTCACAGGTGCTGCCTCATGTCCTCCTGATCACACTGATGCTTTCCTTTTGGCCACTGCAGACATCTTAGCCTCTCAGAGGTCAAGGAACAGTTAAAATTCCTCTTTTTTCAGGTGCTGGAAAATTCTAGCAGTGAATTAAAAGTAAAGGATGGCATGGAAGAGATGGAACTGTCTGCTGCAGAACAACAAGGACAAGATGTTGTCATGTGCAGTCCAGAGAAGGGGACCTGCACAGAGACAAACTCTCCTCAGTCTGGAGAACCAGAACTACATCAAACAGGTGCATATCTTAAAGCTGCTTAGAATAGTTTGGGTGGTATTCCTGGGGCTGTGTTTTTATTTTAAAGTGTTATGATAGTCTATATATTGCTCCTTGAAATCAGTCAATGTTGCTTGGTTAATCTGTGCATGCTGTTAGCAAAACCTCCTTTAGCTGCTATGACTTACACATGGCAGCCAAACATGACACAGCCACTTGCAGACCCCTCACCTTCCCCCTCCCCACCCAGGGAATTGGGGAGAGAATTGGAGGGGTAAAGGTGAGGAGATTTGTAGGTTGAGATAAGAACAATTTAATAATTACAGTAAAATAAAATAGTAATAATAACAACAATGATAGATATGAGTGTATGAGTGATGCATGATACAACTGCTCCCCCCCCTGCTGATAACGATCCCAGAGGAGCAAAAACGAACCCCAAAACTGAAATCACAATCCCAGAAAAATGAGCCTGAGCAATCCCCAAGAGAATCCCCCCCTTTCCAGTCAATCCCAGTTAATGTACTGAACATGATGGGATATGATCTGGAATATCTCACTGGCACATCCCACTGTCAGTTCTGGGTTTTACCAACTACTGCACTTTTCCTGACCCCAGTCCTCTGCACTTGCACACTACCCAAACACTACATCCTTGTACCTTATCAACATCTTCTCATAACAAACCCCACACTGAAACCAAAACACAGGCTTTCTAGCTACTAAGAAAATTAACTCTATCCTAGCAAACACCAGGACACCCTCAGATTCTTCTGTATAGTGTCCATGTGATATGTGAAGGAGCAAGCTAATATAAAAGGCTTGAAGTAAAAGTAAATACAGTTTAGGTTGGTTTTTTGTTGGTTTGGGTTTTTTTTCCAGTAAATGCAAAAAGCAATACTGTTTTTTTTCAGCTTTGGCAGCATCAGACTAACTTTAAAAAAACATATATATATTTTTCAGATGTTTCATGTAGTGACTTGTCATCCATTAGCAGAAGTCCTTTTGATGTGGTAAGTTGACCTTCAGGATTGACTAAGACAATCTACATGTTACAGTATTGTTAAACCTTTCCTACATAATCAGTTACTGCACCAAGTAAACTAAACTCTGTTATCAAGCCAGTTTATTAGAACTGTAAATACAAGCCACAGTTCCTTTCTCCATGCTCAGGCTCACACTGTTACTCCTTACTCCAGGTAATGAGTGTAGGATGAATCATTTATAACAGAAGAATGTCTGATTCTTATCAGATTGATCCTTTAAATTATAGATCTTGTGTATTTCCTTGTAAATATGGCTTGGCCTTTTTCTTCCACTTCCTTCTTGACGTTTTTCAGGTCTATCCAATCATTTTTTTTTTAATAGCCTTATCTTTTAGAGCTGGAAGTAAAATTCAACAGGGAAAAGCAGGTGTGCAAAAACATTCAAATTGTTCAAAGAATTTGGGTGTACAGTTTCTTAGGTCTCCTGAAAAATCCAGCTTACAATATGGATTATTGATTTGAGTAATGAGTGTCTTCAGGTTGGACCCCACATTTCCTTCTTATTTTTATGTCTGGAAATCAGCTTGCAAAATGTCTCTTAGGCAAGGCATGGTATTTAGAGCAGTAAGTGATTTTTTTTTTTAACTGTGGCTGTTGCTTTGAAACAGCATCATATAGAAACAAGCACATTTTATATATTATTCTATTTAACAAATATATTTTAGTATGTTTGCATCTACTGAATGGCTTCAGCTCTGCCCAACAGATCCGTGCTTCGCTTTTTCTACCGCTGCGATGTGTTTGCAGCACGGAGTGAGAGGGAAGGGAATTGCATGCTGCTCTTCTCTTGTCAAAAGCACTTTCTGCTGGTTTTTTTTTTGTCCTGTGATGTTTAAGTGGCCTCTCAAGTAGGCAGGCACCTAACAGACAGAAGTGGTGGCCTGACAAGAATTCCTGTTGCTCTGGTGTTTATACAGACGTCATTAGAGAAAGGGGAAATAGCTCTTAGTTTATTCCACGTGTCACTGCAGGGCTGTTTTGCAGAACAGATAACTGTTCCTCAAACAATTCATGCTCTGGTTTCTCCCACAGCCCATGCTGGATGCTGATCTCCCTTTCACTCCAGTCAAGAGCAAAGCCCAGAAGTTTGCAGCAGCTGAAGCATTCAGTGACCTGATTGTATTTTCTCCTCTTTCTCCCTCTGGGAAAAAATGAAGAATAACTTGAAATTCAAAATGTGTAAATTATATTAACAAAAAAAAACCCAAACAACAACCCACAGAAGATATCTGGAATGTAGTCTGCTACCCTTGAACTGTGTTCTGAGTAAATGAATACCTGTAGTGTTTTATAGGGGAACTTATTAAACCATTTTGTGATGTTTATGGTGCGGTTATTATGCCCGGTAAGTACCGCTGTGTATTAGTAGTGGGGCGTTTGCTGGTTGTACCTGCTCTATCCCATGGTTGCATATTCTGCTTACAACCTGAAATATTTTTATTTTTGTATAATTTCATGTATTTCTTGTCTACTTTAAGTTGTAAAAATATTAATCTTTAAGCCTTAAGCCTTTCTCTCCTGACCTTGCCTCATGAATTGTTTTTGTCAGAGAAGCTGATCAGACTGGCTGTACCTGCATTCTTTCTGATGTCAGGGCACCTTCTGGAGGGTAAGGCTCAGCCTCTTGCCTCCCCCAGAGCCCCATTTTCTACTCAGTCACTGGTGCAAGAGTCCTGCTGCACCCTTAGGCTCCAGTGTTCTGTGCAATCACAACTCTGCTGGATCAGCAGAGTGGCAGGGTTTTCCTGTGTGGAGCCTTCCTGCTGTTTAACAACCTTTTAATAGCAGAAACTGTCTCAGACCAAAGATTTCAAAGTCAGGCAGAATATTTTCCTGGCAGTGTATTAAAATAGATATTGATTATTATTTTCTTTAAGGCCACAGTTCTTTATTTTACCTTCAAGCTAAACCCTCATCTCTCTTTGCTTTTTCATGTAAAAAAATCTCTTAACCTCTTTCTTTGAACATTTGACATGTTAACCTCAGCCTCCTCTCACATTTTGCTCTGTGTGCATTCTCTTATCTCGACTGTAATATATTTATGCAGCAGGAGTGTGCCAGTTATATGTACTCTATATTTGAGGAGCAGTATTAGAATACCTCCAGTCATTATATTTTTAACAAATACTGGCCTGGGCTTCTTGACCTTAGTGTAATACACATTCTTCCACTGCCTTTGATTTTAAACCAAGCAAAGGTGATTGAAATCCCTCAGCAGAACATGTTGCTGCTACAGCTGAGGAAGCTGATCTGACTTAAAATTTAACCTGGCAGCTGTGTACTGATTACACTGAAATAAATAGAGGAAGTTAATGTGACTTGGTGGCACTGTGCTGGACTCAACTTTCTTCATTACTGCACTCCAGTTACATGGATCATTTCAAACAGGTGGTTCTTAATGACATCCCTGCTTTGTTCATCATCAGCACTGTGCAGTGAGTCTAGGATCATAGTGGTTGGAAAAGATGTTTAAGATGATTGAGTCCAACCATAAACCCAACACTACCACTTCCACCTCTAAACCATGGCCCTAAGCACCTTGTCTACCCAACTTTTAAATGCCACCAGGGATGGGGACTCCACCACTGCCCTGGGCAACCCCTTCCAATGCCTCAGAACCCTTTCAGCAAATAAATTCTTCCTCACATCCAATCTCAACTGCCCTGGGCACAACTGGAGCCCATTTCCTCTTGTCCTGTCCCCTGGTCCTTGGTTGAACAGACCCACCCCCACCTCTCTCCACCCTCCTTGCAGGGAGTTGGAAAGAGTGAGAAAGGTCTCCCCTCAGCCTCCTTTTCTCCAGGCTCAACAACCCCAGTTCCCTCAGCTGTTCCTCCTAAGCCTTGTTAAGGAGGGATTTCTGACCCAGAAACTGAAGCCCATGTTAGCAGGGTGCTGCTCTAGGCTGCTGCATCTGCTGGAATTTTCAATGCTGTGCTCCTAACTTGGAATTTCCAAGTATAAATGAAGCAACTGTTACAAAAGTGCATGAGCCACGTCAAAGAGCCTTGAAAACTGCAGTAGTGGCTGGTGCACTGTTCTTGTTTTGCAGACAAACCAGCAGAATGACTCACAGGGAAGGGAACATACTTTTTTACCAGCCTGACTCATGAGGTGAAGGTGCCAATAAACCTCCCCACCCTTGAAACCAGTTTTGACTCACAGGGAAGTGCCAAGGGGAGGGAAGCAGGAGACTCGTGACCCGCTCTGTGCAGTACATAACGCTTGTACAACTTGGATCTCCCTTGGGAGGGAGATGTGCTCAGGACATGCTGATTTGGGCCACCAAAGGGGCAGAAATGAGGGAGAGGGGTAACTTTTCTAGCCACAGTCTAAGGGAGATATTTTCCTTCCTCTAGCTCCGAACCCTCCTGAAACACCTCATTCTGCTGAGGATCACACTCTTGAGTTCTCCCTGTTTTCCAGTGTTCTTAAATGACAACTCCAGTGAGGCAACACTTCTGTGAATTACACACAACTCAGTCACAGCCTGAACATCCACCTCCTCCTCCCCTCGGGGGGACCTGAAGTCCTGTGCTGTGCTATTTTGATTCCTTCAGTGACCAAGGAAGAACTGCTCTACCTTGCAGAGCACCAGGCTAAATACCAAGTTACTGTCTGCTATCTGGTACTTGGAGAAGATGGGGTTGAAGATTGCTGCCCTAGAGCACAGGACCAGTGGCAGAATGCCCCAGGCTGCTTTCCCAAGATCTCTTCTCCATACAAATCAAACAGCTCATAATGGTCATCTTTTGGCAAAGAGATTTGCTGTCTCTACAGAAATAATTCAGATAAATCCACATTTGAGCTCTGCTTCCTGGAGGATATTGTGTCTTTTGAGACAGTCTTGTGGCTTGTGACAAGGGCAGGGAGTGACAGAACAAGGGGTGATGGCTCTAAACTGGCAGAGGGGAGATGGAGATGAGATGTGAGGAAGAAATTCTTTGCTGTGAGGGTGGTGAGACCCTGGCCCAGGTTGGCCAGAGAAGCTGTGGCTGCTCCTCCCTGGAAGTGTTCTCGGCCAGGTTGGATGAGGCTTTGAGCAACCTGGTCTAGTGGAAGGTGTCCCTGCTCATGGCAGTGGGGTTGGAACTGGATGAGCTTTCAGGTCCCTTCCAACCCAAAACATTTTATGATATTATTATTGAAAACAAATTTTCCTTGTAGAACTGTATTTTATTACCTCAAAGGATTCATGTAAGAAGGCTCCTCTGTTACAGCCATGTTAAGAGCAATAAGTGTGCGTTAAGATCACACCACGGTGGCTATATCATGGCCGGCGTGACGCTGGTGAGGGTGATGTCCCCGGCAATGCACAGCCTGGTGATCTCGTTCAGCTTCTTCTCACGGAAGTTGTACTGCAGCAAGTGAGCGTCGTTGACTGCTACCTTGAAGTGATCCACCTCGCAAAGGATCTGGAGCTGAAGTAAGAAATCCCCAATCAGCCAAAAGATAACCATCAGATTTGTCCTAAGGAGAAGTTTTAAGCCAGACTCAAGCAGGCTGGCACTGGCTAAAGGCTGCTGCCAGCTGAGTCCAGCCTGGTGGCATGGGGCTGGGCTGCTGCCAAAACACTGGTGACCTTTGCCTGCCTTCCTCAAAGCCCTGCTGTACTCGTCCTCCTTCGTGTTTTATCCCAGAGTTTCTGTCTCCTTGTGACTACAGAATCATAGAGTAGAATCACAGAATCATAGTGGCTGGAAAAGACCTTTAAGATCATCGAGTCCAACCATAAACCCAACACTACCAACTCCACCTCTAAACCATGGCCCTAAGCACCTTGTCTACCCAACTTTTAAATGCCACCAGGGATGGGGACTCCACCACTGCCCTGGGCAACCCCTTCCAATGCCTCAGAACCCTTTCAGCAGAGAAATTCTTCCTCACATCCCATCTCAACTGCCCTGGGCACAACTGGAGCCCATTTCCTCTTGTCCTGTCCCTTGGTCCTTGGTTGAACAGACCCACCCCCACCTCTCTGCACCCTCCTTGCAGGGACTTGGACAAAGCCAGAAGGTCTCCCCTCAGCCTCCCTTTCTCCAGGCTCAACACCCCCATGATGGTGTTTCCCACGGATCACACAGCCAGAGCTGCGTTCTCACCAAACACGTGAGAGAAAAACGCAGGAGAAAAAGCTCGTGAAGAGTTTGGCTGCCAAGGGGGAAAATGCTTCACAGAAACCTCTGAATCAAGAGGACTGAATAATAAATAACAGTGCAGGCGCTGCCAGCACATCATGACTGAGTTTTTTGGGAGGTTTTTTTGTTACCTTGAAGGGTTTTCCAGCTTCAAATGGAAACCTGGGAGCTGTCCTCTCCTCCTTTCCCCAGTTATTATGGAACATGGAATTACAGACGATGACTTTCCTGTTGTCTTCCTTGAAGCGGGGATTAAAGTGGAAAGCAACATCATTTCCTCTCTTGAAATCCAGTGAAAACCTGCAAAGACAATAACGGATTCACTCTCTTCTTTTTTCTCTACAGAAGTCCTGAGCTCTGTTATGGGCTTTGGCAAAACTCATTGCAAGTGGGCAGGAAAAAAAACCTCTGTGAAGCAATGCCGGGGCATTTCCACATCTCTCCTTGTGCAATGTTGGATTTGACAGCAGGCAGGTGTTATTCAGGAGTGAAAAGCAAATTCCAGCCCCACTGCTCCAGCCAGCAGTGTCCCATGGAACCTCCCTCACCCGCCCTCAGTGCCGGACACCCCCAGTACCTGTTTGGGTTGGGGTTGATGGTCCCTGTGATGGTGATGAGCATCCGAGGGGCGAGTCCTGCCTGCAGGGGCAGCTCGAAGGGGACTTTCTGGGAGACAATGGGGATTTGGAATTAGCAAAAAAACTTCATCAAAATGCTCTGGCATGGGCTGGCTCTTGGTGTGACGACACACCAGGACAGCCCCGTGACACTGTGACCCCCCCATGCCACCCTCCCTGGGGACAGCCAGTCGCAGGTCCCTCCCATGGCCAAGCAAAACCAGGCAGTGAAGACACAAAACCCTTTACAACATGATGGAGACATTACCATTGGAGGAGCTGGTCCCCCCTGGGGAGGAGTGGGCCCAAATCCAGGGCCACTGGGCGGTTGTCCTGGGGCAGGATACGGCCCTGGTCCTGCCACGGCTCCAGGGAATGCTCCAGGTGCTCCTGGGTATGGTCCTGGTCCTGCTGGTCCTCCAGGATACGGTCCTGGTCCTCCAGGATATGGTCCTGGTGCTCCAGGATATGGCCCCGGTGCTCCGGGATACGCTGCCGGTGCTCCGGGATAGGTCCCTGGAGGTCCGGGATACGCTGGGAACCCCCCAGGAGCCGGTGGCTGGGTCCCCCAGGAGGGCCAGCCTTGGGGTGGGGGGGCACTGGGGTTGGGGTTGTTGCTGGTAGGCAAAGCGTCGGATAACTGGGGACAGAGAGGAGAGGAGCAGGGTGATACTAATCCCGGGGTCAAGTGGTCCATCTGGTGTAGCCTGCAGTGTGCGCCAAGGTAAGAGCTCAACTGCTCCCCAGCACTGCTGAATCCCAGACTGGTTTGAGTTGGAAGGGACCTGAAAGCTCATCCAGTTCCAACCCCCCTGCCAGCAGCAGGGACACCTTCCACTAGACCAGGTTGCTCAAAGCCTCATCCAACCTGGCCGAGAACACTTCCAGGGAGGAGCAGCCACAGCTTCTCTGGCCAACCTGGGACAGGGTCTCACCACCCTCACACCAAACAATTTCTTCCTCACATCTCAGCTCCATCTCCCCTCTGCCAGTTTCAAGCCATCACCCCTTGTTCTGTCACTCCCTGCCCTTGGCCAAAGTCCCTCCCCAGCCTTCCTGGAGCCCCTTCAGGTACTGGGAGGCCACTAGAAGGTCTCCCTGGAGCCTTCTCTTCTCCAGGCTGAACAGCCCCAACTCTCTCAGCCTGTCCTCACAGCAGAGCTGCTCCAGCCCTGGCATCATCCTCGTGGCCTCCTCTGGGCTGGCTCCAGTAGCTCCATGTCCTTGTGCTGTTGGTGGCCCCAGCACTGGAGGCAGCACTGCAGGGGGGGTCTCAGGAGAGCGGAGCAGAGGGGCAGAATCCCCTCCCTGGCCCTGCTGCCCACGCTGCTCTGGGTGCAGCCCAGGACACGGTTATTGGCTCTGTGCTGTGAGTGCACATTGCTGCCTCATGTGGAGCTTCTCATGCCGAGTGCCTGGGCTGAGGTTTCCAGAAACCCAGTAAGTGCTGATGGATGGAACTGGATTTGGGGAGTTATGGAGGTCATCGGAGCTGCTCTCCCACCCCTGCTGAAGGTCCCTACTTCAAGGCAAGGCAACAACTGCAGCCTCCACTTTTATTTTTCAAGAAATCCATACTTACAGAAAAACCATCTGACATTTTTCCTAAAACAAAAAGACAAAAGACACTTTAAGTAATTTTTCATCTACACCAACCGAAAAATACAGCTTTGTGCAAAGAGTTACAGCGGGAGACGGGCTGGCAGTTGGCCAGTCCCTGTCACATACCTGCCTGGCAGAGCTGACACCTCTGGCACCGCAGAACAAAACCTCTTCTGATACCTGCAGGAGAAATGGGGGGTCACCACCATGAGCAGCCTGAGCAGCTCCAGCCCAAACACCCTCCAGATGAAATCGGCTGCTGCGGGGTTGATGTTGGTGCAAGGCCATCCTTGACCTTCAGCGCTGCTGGTGGCAAGTGGAGAGGGGACACGGGACTGTGGGGACCTGGTGCTGTTCTGCCCCAAGAGCTCTCGGCTCCTTCCAGCCTCTCGATGGGTTTTCACCAGGGTTTTGCTCATGGGGAAGCACCACGTGGATCATGAACCAGATAAACACCCTCATCCTCCAAGATGCACGGGTCAGCGTGGAGCTCTGCATCTGATCTACCCCAAAAATGCCCATGCCAGGTCTGCTGCACCCACGAGTCACGAGGATTCACTCCAGCCCCAAAACACTTCTTATAAAGGGAAAAAACACTCCAGGAGGGCAGCGCAGGGAGGGATTTCTGTCTGTCCCCCAAAACCCACCATGCAGCCAGGTCACCTCAGCAGGTTGGGCAGCACTGGTGGCAGGCAGCGTCCTGCCAGCAAGGACATTCTAGGGGGGACACGGCAGCATGGGGGTTACACAGCCACCTCCCTGCCCTGGCTGGGTAGGGGGGACATGGTCATCTCCTTGTCCTGGCTGCAGAGGGGACATTGCCACCTCCCTGCTCTGGCTGGGTGGGGGGACATTGCCACCTCCCTGCCCTGGCTGTGGTGTTGGTGCCCACCCATGTCACAGGAGCAGTTTTGTCCTGCACACCAGTCACAGCCAGCGTTACTCACTCACTTCCCATCCCCGTGACATCATCCCAGAGAAGATTTCAATAAACCACAAACAAAATCCCTGGGGGGTCACAGCAGCAAAGACCAGCTGAGTTGGGGGGGGAAGGATGGGGGGGGGAGGTCAGAACCAGCACAGCACATTGGGGACACACAGCCACCCCATGACACCAATGCTTGTGGCAGGCCTGGAAGGGCAAGAGGAAGGTGGCACCCGTGGGTGAAAGTCCCTTTTTGTGCCCCCCCACCCCAAACCCACACACCCCCACTCGCCCCACGCCATGCAGTTGGCACCATGGGAGGGACACACGTGCCACCAGCCACTTGGGGCCAGCAGACAGAAGCTGCTTGACAAGTTTTCTGGGTCCATGCCAAGTGGCTCTGCTGTGGCAGGGCCAAACACAGACCTGCCTGCATGCCGGGATAGCCCCGGCCCTGAGCTGGAGCCCTCCCATCAAAGAGAGCATTCATAAAGGATGGGAGGGGAAAAAAAAAAGGGGAGAGGCAAAAATGGGGAAGGAAAAGGAAAATTCCAAATTGAAAACAGAGAAGGAAAATTCTTTTGGAAAGAAACATTGAGATGCACAAAGGTCACAGCCAATCCAGCTGAGGAATAACAAAAACCCCACGTTTTCCCAACCAACAAATAACCCCTTTCCCTGCAGACAGCCCGTCCTCCTGAGCCCGCCTGAGCTCTGAGCCAGGTTTCAACCAGCATCCAGAAGCCCCCGGTGTCTGGACAGCCTGGATCTCCCAAAGCTTTTATTTGCCTTCTGGGGGTTGGGGTTTTTTTGAGCCCTTGGGTTTGTGGTTCATTTGCAGGGTGAGGACACAGCTCCTGTGGATTCCCCCAGGATGGATCCAGCCGGGTTGGGTTGGGACAAGCCATGCAGCTGCCAATGCCTGGTGCTGCTGCTCCAGCAATCCCATCCTCGTTTTTCTCCCAACTCCCTCCTTGAGGAGAAGCCATTTCACTCCCTTGCACGGATCCCTCATCACTTCAGCCCTGGTGGGACAGCGTGGCAGGACCCTTGTGTCTCCTCACCAGGACTGGGATGCTCAATTTGATCTTAGTAACCACAATCTTGAAGAACCACCATTCCACCACCACCAAATGGTGCCACCAAGCTTGGAACCTGGTGGTCACCCCATCCTCTCCATGTCACTGCTGTGTTGTGGCTCTTGGAGGTGTCTCCCTCTGGAAATGCTCCAGCGGGAGAAGTGCCGGCGGTGGTGGGCACGGGAAGGGGTTTGCTCCCCTTCGGCAGCGCTCAGAGGTGTCCTGCACTTCCAACACCCAACCTGAATTCACTCAATCTCCCCCTGAGCTCCCACCGACCCCACGGGAGATGGGGACATCCCGGGACAGACCACTGTAAAGCACCCCACGCACGTCCCATAGCCACGCAAAGTGGGAGAACTTCCCTTTGGGAAAGAAATCGAGTTTTCTCTCCCAGCACAGTGATTTTTGGGGGGTCTCTTTTCGGGTGTCTCCAGCCTCCCACCCACTCCCACCCATCCACGTGGATTCTGGGGCACGGGCAGGGCCACCCCAGCCCCCTGTGAGTTGTAAACAACCTTAAATCCCCTTAATATTCCCTATCCCAGGGATTCCCTGGAGCCCAGGGCTGGGCTGCGCTGGGAGAGTGTCCCACCGCCCACGGCCACGCAGCTTTAACCCCTTCCCCGCCAGGCAATACCTGCTCCCACTCAGGAGCCCCGTGGGTGGAGGATTCACTGACCTGCGGGGCAGCAGCTCTGGGTGGCGGCTCCGCGGCTGAGACCTCCCGGGCTGGGACCTGCCCGCTGTCCCGGACGCGGCAGCGGGACCCGCCTCTGCTCGGGGCGGGGACGGGGCGGGGGCCCCGGGAGCTGCCGCCCAGGGGAACCTTCCCGAGGGAGGGACCTGCCCTTCGCTGCGGCCAAACGCACCCTCTGAACACGATTTATTGTCAGAGAATCCCAGAGTAGTTTGGGTTGGAAGGGACCTGAAAGCTCATCCAGTCCCAACGCCCCTGCCAGCAGCAGGGACACCTTCCACTAGACCAGGTTGCTCAAAGCCTCATCCAACCTGGCTGAGAACACTTCCAGGGAGGAGCAGCCACAGCTTCTCTGGCCAATTACAGGGTCTGACCACCCTCACAGTAACGAATCTCTTCCTCACATCTCATCTAAATCTACCTCCTTCCAGTTTAGAGCCATTACCCAGAGATATATGGGATATCTCATTGGCATATCCAAATGCCAGTTTTGGGTTTTGCTAATTACTATGCCCCCCCACCCCTGTCTTTTGCACTTGCAAACTAGCAAAACACAAAGTCCTTGGACTTCCAGCAACAACTAAAAACATCAGTATGTTATCAACATTCTTCTTATGCCGAAACCAAAACACAGCACTGTTCTAGATACTAAGAAGAAACTGAAAGGTATCCCAGCAAAACCAGGACAGTCCCCCCATTTCTCAATGTGTGTTGTTTCTCTTTGCTACCCATCCTGCTACATTCTCATCTCCAGCTCCCCTCTTCCAGTTTCAAGCCATCACCCCTTGTTCTGTCACTCCCTGCCCTGTCCAAAGTCCCTCCCCAGCCTTCCTGGAGCCCCTTCAGGTACTGGGAGGCCACTGGAAGGTCTCCCTGGAGCCTTCTCTTCTCCAGGCTGAACAGCCCCAACTCTCTCAGCCTGCCCTCACAGCAGAGGTGCTCCAGCTCTCTGGCCATCAAGAAGCTCAATGGCATGAGAGATCCACTCCCCTTTGCAGAGCAGAACAACACACACCCACATGATTTTATCAGTCTCATGATTTCCGTGTCCTGACTTGTGTGTGGGGTCAGCACCAACCATCACATGCAACATTTGGGCTGTGGCTCTGCCACCGAGGCCGTGCTCAGTGCAATCCCAAGGGGCTGAATTCAACCATCACCCCTCCTCCCTCCCCATGCAGCCTCCCAGCCTGGGGAGCAGGAACCATGAAAGTGTCACCTCCTTTCTCAAACAGAAGAATGATGTTCCGAGTGCCAGAGATGCCTTTGTGGAGCACCACGCTGCTCCTCCCTGAGATGTCACTGTGGTTTCAGCCCTGCACGCCAGCGGCTGAGTCACCACCAACTCTCTGCAGCAATAAAAAAGGAGATCACAGCAAAAGCAGGCAACGAGCCCCTCCTCCATGGCCCACCAGGCTTACACCACGTCCTCCCAGGACTTCAGAAAACAGCCTCCTGCAAGAACTGAACAGCCCCACTCCTCCTCATACAGCCTAAAATGGGGAGGTGGCTCATTCAAGACCTTCCTTGGCTGCTCCAACCTCCCCACCCCTCCCTGACATTGTCTTGCTCTAACATGAGTGAAAAATTCTCAACAAAGAGGAAGGTTGAGAACTTCAGTAACGCAAGTTTGACAGTAAAGAAAGCAAAAGCAGCAGATACGGCGTTGAAGTAGCACCATCGGCGCTGCTCACACGTCCCTTCACAGGTACAAGCAAGCCTGGACCCGCTCTCTCTTTCTTTCCTGGAGCAGGTCCCTTTTATTCCATCTAGAGCACAAACCTGCTGCCTTCACAGCTTTCTTCTAGAAAACAGAGCACTGGTACAAACGTGCAGCTCATCCATCCCACCCTACTCTGACAGTGGCAGGAGAAGGGATTTAAGTCCACCCTCAAATGCTTCACCCAGCTTCTAATGTTGATGCAGTAGATGATCAAAACTAAGCTACAGTTTGGAGCTTTTATATTATTAAAGATGAAGCAATGAGAAGCACTTTGCACTCAACGTGCCAATCTGAGCATCAAGTTGCTTTCTGAGCGTTAAACAAGTCTTGTAGCAATTCAGAATCTCAGAATCCCAGACTGGTTTGGGTTGGAAGGGACCTTAAAGCTCATCCAGTTCCAACCCCCCTGCCACCAGCAGGGACACCTTCCACTAGACCAGGTTGCTCAAAGCCTCATCCAACCTGGCCTTGAACACTTCCAGGGAGGAGCAGCCACAGCTTCCTTGGGCAACCTCTTCCAAGGAAGATGCTCGATAAGGAGAAGTAAAAGCCCCCTGTGATACCACCACGCCGAACATCTGGGGTCAGGAAGGAAAGGTGAAGGCCAAAGACAGGACAGGTCAGCCTGATCCAGCAGAAAGGCAGCTGCAACACCAACCACTCTGAAGAGTTTACTCTAAAATAACTTCATTACAACAGCAATAAAGAGGTGCCTTTTACTGTAGGTCTGGAAACCAGAAGAGATGGGAAAGAGAAGAGCCCTGTAAGAGGCCCTGGCAGGTCAGCAGATGTTCTGTCTCTGCCACATGGCTTTGGAGAGAGGGTTTTTGCAGGGCACGGGAATTCATTCACACGAGCCAGGGCTCAGTCTGAATCCCGTCCCTGCACAGCGTGTTCGTGTTCTTCCCGTTGGAGTCAAACCGAAGGCAGTTTCACACGAGGCTGTGCAGATCGGAGTTACAACAGCAGCTCCAGACACCACCGGCAGTCACTAAAATGATGCTGCTTTTCCCCGTTTTTTATCAAGTTCGATGTTAAAAATTATAATCAACACCAGACGCAGCCGTGGCTGGCAGGGAGGATCTGTGGAGAGCAGCCAGGAGGGCTGGGAGCAGCACCACTGCCCTCTCCTGATGGCAGCAGGACAGTGAATGTGCAGCCACCAACTCGGAGAGCAAAAAACCAACCTGAGGGACGACATCAGGCTTTGCTTTTCCACACCAGTCCTGAGGTCATTTTTTCCAGCATCTGATTTTTCTTTGAACCATTCATGAAGTTCAACAAGGCCAAATGCCCTGGGTCAGGGCAATCCCAAACACAAATCCAGGCTGGGTGGAGAATGGCTGGAGAGCAGCCCTGAGGGGAAGGACTTGGGGTGCTGGGGGATGAGAAGCTCAACATGAGGCGGCACCGTGCGCTGGCAGCACAGAGCCAATAACCGTGTCCTGGGCTGCACCCAGAGCAGCGTGGGCAGCAGGACCAGGGAGGGGATTCTGCCCCTCTGCTCCGCTCTCCTGAGACCCCCCCTGCAGTGCTGCCTCCAGTGCTGGGGCCACCAACAGCACAAGGACATGGAGCTACTGGAGCCAGTCCAGAGGAGGCCACGAGGATGATGCCAGGGCTGGAGCAGCTCTGCTGTGAGGACAGGCTGAGAGAGTTGGGGCTGTTCAGCCTGGAGAAGAGAAGGCTCCAGGGAGACCTTCTAGTGGCCTCCCAGTACCTGAAGGGGCTCCAGGAAGGCTGGGGAGGGACTTTGGCCAAGGGCAGGGAGTGACAGAACAAGGGGTGATGGCTTGAAACTGGCAGAGGGGAGATGGAGCTGAGATGTGAGGAAGAAATTGTTTGGTGTGAGGGTGGTGAGACACTGGCCCAAGATGCCCAGAGAAGCTGTGGCTGCTCCTCCCTGGAAGTGTTCTTGGCCAGGTTGGATGAGGCTTTGAGCAACCTGGTCTAGTGGAAGGTGTCCCTGCTGATGGCAGGGGGGTTGGGACTGGATGATCTTTACGGTCCCTTCCAACCCAAATCAGTCTGGGATTCTGCGGTTCTATCCCACTCAGAGCAGTTTTCCCTCAGTGTCGCTCCACAGACACTCTCTTTTTAGCAACTCCTTACTCTGCCAGCCAGCACAGACCAACAGGAGAGCATCAAGATAAGAGGATGGCAGTGGCAGCTTTGACCTACCGATGTGATGCTCCTCATGTTCCAGGTTACACAGTGTTGCTCATGCTCAGCTTTCTGAGCAGGAACACAGGGACACAGCATCAAGGTTGAAATGCAAACGTGAAAGCGTGAAGTGGAAGCTGATAAGACTTAGAAGTGCCTGGATTAAAAGTTTCCAAGATAATAAACTCTGACGTTGTCTCCTTGAGGAGCACCAACAAACTCCAGCTTTAAGAAGTGAGTGAGAAGCACTAGGATATTAAAGCATTAATTTTTCCCACTTCTAAGCAAATTAAAATTGGATGTTCTGCCACCTTCTCTGTGCTGGAGAGTGTTGCTCTATAACTGAAGAGAGTTATATTTGAAGAGGCAAATTAAGAAGTTCAGAGGAGTTTTGAATGCTGTGCAAGTTCTATCATACAAAGCACTTTATGAAGCTCTTGACATCATGCAAATTAAGCACATTCTTGTGCAAAGGCACCATAATAGTTTTACTTTTCATTATCCAGATTTACTTATCATTAACAGCTTAATAAAACAGAGTACCCTGACAGATCATCCCTTGTTAGCACGTCCTGGGTTCCCACCAGAAGCTCTAGCTCTCCCCCAGAACAACACTGCATTAACGAGCCAGAGTAAGCCCAGGAAGTCACAAATGAAATCTCCAATCCTTTGTCACCTTCTGAAGTTGTTTCAAGAATGGATAAATTCCACGTTTGTTTTTAGTCAGACATGGGACAGTGTGAATTTTAACAAGTCATAGGGTGATTCTGGTGGGAAGGGATATCAGGAGGTTCCTAATCTCCACTTAGAGCAGGACCAGCTCTCAGCTTAGCCCAGGCTGCTTAGGGTTTTATCCAGGTCAGACTCAAAACCTCCAGTGATGGAGACAGCACAACTTCTTTGGGCAACCTGTTCCAATACTGGCCTGACTGCCTCACACTGAAAACTTTCTCCTTGTTCCTCATCTGACTCATGAACTCACGCCATCATCATCCAGTTCTGCAGCCCTATGAGCTGGTGTTTGCTTTAGAATATGGTCTCCACCACCATCAGGAATTTTTCCTCTTTAAACCTAAAATATAAATAATTCCCACTCATTTCATGCCAAAGATGCCAGCTCTGGCCTAAACATCACTTGGAAAGAGCTACTCACAGGATAAGGCACAGCAGGGTACCCAACTTCTACCCAACCTCCCCCCAAGACCCAACCTTTAATAAATTAAATAGCTCACCTTCCCTAAGATCCCCCTCAGAGAAATCATAGAATCCCAGACTGGTTTGGGTGGGAAGGGTCCTTAAAGCTCATCCAGTTCCAACCCCCCTGCCAGCAGCAGGGACACCTTCCACTAGAGCAGGTTGCTCAAAGCCTCATCCAGCCTGGCCTTGAACACCTCCAGGGAGGAGCAGCCACAGCTTCTCTGGGCAGCCTGTAAATGAGTTCCTCTACAGAGCACAAAATTAAAAGCTTACGGTGGAGACGAGCTCCAGCTCCTCTTCTGGCTGAGCTTCCTCCCACTGACAACCAGACCAATACAAGTTTACATTGCTCTGTCCCATGCAGCAGAGGAGTCTGTGGGTTGGACACAGGCTTGTAGCAGAGAAGTAACAGAGAAGAGGGGGAAGAGATAAGGAAACTAATCTTAAACCATCATTACTGCCAAGTGAAACAAATTGAGTGGTTGGTGGCACAGCTTGTCGGGAGCATTTAAGGGTTAAGTGCTACAAGAAGTCCCTCCCCTCATCTCCACCACAAGAACACCAATCTGCAAGAGCTGGTGAGACCTTGCACAGGCAACAGAACCAGGACCTGAAATTAAACCCAACAGCGTTGCCAACTGACTTGGCAGCATGGTCCTTCCCTGCTGGGCGTCATGGGAAAGCTGGAAGGAGGACAAGACACACAGGTAGGGCTGCTTTATCTCTCCATCTCTCATTTAACAGGGAGGGTTCCCTTTGGAAGGGACACTGGTACTATCACAGACTGTCCCTTATCGGGGTGTAACTTGTAACTTGACTGAACTTACAACCCGCTGCACGGGGGATACAAAGTCCCCGTTCTTCTGTCTTCACTGTCATCAAACAGGTCAACTCGATCAGCAGATCTCTGAAACTAAAGTACTGGCTTCCAACAGCATGCAGTCCTGGTGCACACAGCTTTGAACGCTGGATTTCCCACACACCCAAGAGATTCTGCAGGCAAGAGTGACCAAAAAAGGAACATTTTGCCTTCCACAGGTGTGTGCATGCACACAGATCAAGTTCACTCGAATCCCACTGAATTTTGAGGGCAAAGTTATAGTTGATCCTTCCACTAAAATCTATTTGGGGAAAACCAGATCCAAGGTGAAGTATGCAAGCATTACATCCATCTGGCCATCATCCCTCTTCAGACCATGACCTTTAGTAGTGCCCAAGCAGCCCAGTGACACCAGGTATCGGTGACTCCGGGGTGGAGCCCAGACACAGGGCAGAGCTCGCTCCTCCCAACGTCACAAATACCTACATCCACCCACACAGCAGGGCCGGATCCAAGTCCACTCCAGACCTTTCTCCAGAGGTCTCAGGGTAAGCAGGCTGCATTGCACAATGTGGTGACAGGTAACCTTGTGTGACAGTTTAACTGAGCTGGCAGCCAAACAAGGCACAGCCACTTGCAGCCCCTCCCCACCCCACCCAGGGAATCGGGGAGAGGATTGGAGGGGTAAAGGTGAGGAGACTTGTAGGATGAGATAAGAACAATTTAATAATTAGAGTAAAACAAAATAATAATAATAATAATAATGAAATATATATATCTATATATATATCTATATATAGAGATATATATATATCTCTATCTATATATGTATGAGTGATGCAGAGTACAGGTGCTCACCACCCGCTGATAACGATCCTGGAGGAGCGAAGAGGAGCCCTGAAACTGAAATCACAATCCCAGAAAAGTGAGCCCAAGTGATTCTCAAGAGAATCCCCCTCTTTTCTGGTCAGCCCTGGTTAATGTACTGAACATGATGGGATATGATCTGGAATATCTCACTGGCACATCCCAATGCCAGTTTGGGGTTTGCTATTCACTGCCCTTCTCCCTCCCAGTCCTGATGCAGCTGTGAACCAGCCAAACACGGCGGCTCTGAGCTCCAGCAGTAACTCATCAGTACTTTTATCAACATTCCCCTCCTAACAAGTCTTACACTGAACTAAAACACAGCTCTTCTAACTACTAAGAAGAAAATTAACTCTATCCTAGCAAATCCAGGACACCTTGCAGCATGCAGGACTTGATTAGAAGCTGATATTCAAGTTGGAACTTGCATTTCTAGATTTGCCAGATGACAGCACATTCATCCCTCGGGTGCCTGGTGAGTAACGGCCGTTTGGAGGGTACAGAATTGCATCCTAATAATTGGCATTTTGTGATTAACTGCAGAAGCAGGAAGGCCACTTTAAAGAAAAAGATGTATGGAAAGTTTTGTCCTCACTGATATACCCATGGGCTCTTACTCCACATGGACTAAGGACAATCTTCACACCAACATCCCACCCTTTGGACAGCGCAGTCACTGAATCAATGTCTGGGTGCAGAAATGGGTCTGAACTTGCCCAGTTTCAGCTTTTGCCTTCACAGCAGTAGCCCAGAGTTAACACTTCCTACATAGTGGATCTAGCCATCCACATCCTCACCACTTTGCAATACCCCCAGATTAATTTTTCAAAGCTAAATACTCCCCTAAGATGCCAGATGCAACGCCAAAACTCAATTAATGGGGTTTTTTGGGGGGGTCTGCAGGGCAGTAAGCAATTATATCAAAGGGATCAGCACACCCATGGTCTCATCTCTGCCAATGCAGAAGAGCAGGTGGCAAGAGACAACTGGTTTGAGGAACCCAGAGAAGCAGACAGTCCCACAGCTGAACACTGTTAAGATGACCCATGGGGCATGCACTGCACTGGTCTAGTAACAGATGTAAGGACTACATTTGGGGCACAGTCTAAGAGCAGCTTGTTTTCTAAACCTCCAAGTGGATCAATAGTTTTGTTTCCACTCTTTACTGCTCACTGCTGCCATTTTTACCTTCCTGAAAGGGTGAAGGTGTGGACAAAGCATTGACCAGCTCAGTGTGAACCATTCTGCAAGCCACTATATAGAGAGTGTAAATGTAGTGATGAGTAATAACAAAACATTGTAGTTCACACTGCTGCCAAGCCCTGGAGTTTCTCAAACACTATTGTCCACCTTATCCCATCAAACTCCTGATAAGCACATAAAAACATTGGTTTGCAGGTCACTTACCACATCCAATCTAACAGAGGAACTGTTCAGAGCCACAAAAACAAAACAAACCAACAAAAAACCCACCACCACACTCTTCACAAGTAAAAAATACATCCCATTTCTCCTCTAAAAGCAGCAAGATCAGCTCTTCTCTGCTTTAACTGACAATGCAGTGTGTGAACAGGCAATACCTGAGAGCAATAGAGCAATGGTCGCATCCACACTTCATATTCCTCATGCACAGGCTGCAAAAAGGAAAAAAAATCACAAAAGGAAGAGGAAAAACACTCACAGAAGTCAAGCAATTCTGATTTTATATTCAGTGTTTGCAAATCAAGGATGTCCTCTTTTCACTATTCATTCAAGGCAAAAGTCTACAGAAGCATGGCAAAAGCAGTAATTGAGAAACAGTAAACACGACGGTCTTGAAAATACGTTTAATGTCTAATCTTATACAAAAGTGACAGCATTTTCAAAAAAATATCAAATCCTGTATTTATAGCTTCTCACTATCATACAGCAATATTTGTTTCATCTAAAGAAAATACAGCAGCAGGTGATAATCTATACTTTAAAGATGTGATTGCTTATATTTCATATTGTAAACAAATGCAGTATGTCAATCTCAAAGCACAAGTCAAAATGAACTTCTCAGCAATTTAAACTCAAATGATGCATAGAAATGTACAAATTCCATTGCAAAAGCTTCAGGCCAGAAGTTGCTCACACTTGACAGAACATGTGATAAAGTTACTACACGGTATATAGTGACAACTTGAGTTGGTTTATTTATTTTTTACACAATAGATTAACAGGTATACCCTTTTCACTGCTATGCAAAGAACTTTGCTCACAAAAACAAAGGGGTTATGAAAACAGTTTTTCATGACCTCAAGAAATACGAATACACATTGAAAAAACATCCCATATATACTGAATTTTAGCCTAAATGTTCCAGTAATAAATCCTGCCTATTTCAGGAAGAACCCAGAAGTCTAGTTACTTTTAACAAATCCCCTTTCCAAAAATCATTACTCACTTATCTTTGCTTTATCCTTTCCTACTTCTTCCCCCTCCCTGCAAAGACACATGGCCGGTGCAATTTCCAACTGGAGTGCTGCTACTGCATGATCCATTCCTTTGGAATAAATGGGCTTTTTGGGGTTTATTTTTCTTCTCATTACATTGATTTATAATCTAAGGCTGCAGGTATCAAAAAAGCACTTGAGCAAATGTAGTCAAAGTTCTCCTATGTTGATTTTTTTAATTGGTCTTGCCAAGATCTAAGCCAAGCCTGTTGTTTAGGAGTGGGGTTATAACTGCAGTGTGTTTAAGGTTTGTGAAGACTTGCACTTTTGGTTCCTATTTCTAGGGTTACAGACTCAAGGTTTTAAGCTGAAATGTTAAGTATTTTTTTTGTTAAGCTCCAGTATTGTCTTCCTCAAACAAAAAATACACGTACCTTTGCTATTTAGCTCTCATGACATTAGATTAAAACAGCCACAGCTGAACTGACTGCTTTCTTCTGCAAAAATCCTGCAGGACTTTGCCATAAAGGCCAAGACTAACAAGCATCATCACCAGGTCACCCCATTTGTTTTAAAGAAGTCTGTCACACACATGCAGGAAGCCACAATAAGGTACTGGAAGAGAATTAACTCGCTTTCACAGTTTCATGATACAAAGACTCCCTAGTAAGCAACCATGTTAAGCAAAAATTTTGTTCCTAATTCTACCTACAGAGGCTAAGTTAGGATTTCCCCAGCTGGGGATGAACAAACAACCCCATCCATGGTCCAAGTCTAGGCTATGAAGTACCACAGAGTGCCAGAATTCCTCACTGACACATGGCAGCGTGTCTTGGCACTGGCAGCAAACCCCTCGCTCGCTCTTTGCACAGATATGGCAAAAAAAATATGAAAAGTTACCTGCAGTGTCCCTGCAGAGCAGGGACAGCCACACAGCAGTGCACAGGCTCCCAAGACATTCAATGACTCCCCAAACAACACTTCCTCGGTGAGGTATGCAGACACCTAGCTGAGAACAGAGGACTTCTCCCCGTTACAATGTCCAGCGGAGCCTCGATGAGAGCTCCTCGTTCTCAGCCGTGGCAGTAAGGGTGACACAAAGGATCTCTGTAGCTGATAGAAATAAATGCCATGCCAAAAAGTGCTGGGGAGGGAATTCTCAGGTTGGTTTTGGTTTGTTTTGGGTTGGGTTTTTTTTTTGATCTTTTAAGCTCAAGTTCAGAAGTTCAGTTTCCAGGGACTGTGAAAAACAAATCTGCTGAGTTTACACAACCCAGCAGCAAATTCTAATTTTAATTGACTAGAACCCAGGTCAGAAATAGGGAAGTACCTTACCTAAGTGGGAATCAGTTTCTCTTTACACAGACCAAGCCAAACTTTCCACCACCACAGAATGAGAACTGGCAAAATGACGTCCTCATTTGCATGCATAAAACTTACATTTGTTGATTCAAAGTGAACTGCACATCCAGGTTATTTCATTTGCACATCAGTGCCTGTTTGTGAACACCAACAGTGTGCTGACAAGTCAGACCCAGTATTTCACCTTGGTGATCTTCTCTCCTGTAGTCCCAGACTGAGCAATCGCTTTGAGTATATACAAAATGCTGAGGAAACCTCCCGAGTTCACATGCTCCGTCCGTCTCTTTAGTCTGAATTACTGTAGCATGTTCAAAAAATTAGATTTCTTGACAAAAATCTTGAAACACTTTTTATTGACATTTTAGAATAACCTGAAAATAGACAAAATATGACTATCCATCCATTCAGTGACCAGCACAAGTCTGGCAACAAGACTTAAAGCATTCATGGAAATTTAAGAATTAACTTTTTTTTTTTTAAATGTCCTTGGGCCTGATTCTTTATCATCCTTACTTGGCAATTCCCATTTTTCCAAGGAATACTTGCCAACATAAGAACCACAGATGTTAAGTTTTATTTCTGCTCTTCATAATTCATTTTATTAAACCAAATGATTATGCCAGCAATATGAGCAAGATAAATTTATGCAAACTGCTCCTTCATACCTCAAATGCACATACAAGAGGCAAGAATTCTTCATAGCCCCAAACATTACTGAAACAAAAACTGTAAAAATCTCTGTAAGTAGTGGATGAAGGTGGAAAGCTACAGTATTTTGTTGCCCAGAATGTATTCAACGGTAAGGCTGCAAGAGACAATAATTCATGGTCAATACAGGCTTTTCACAAAGCAGGCAATTCACAGTTATAAAAGTTCTTAATTAAAACCAGATTCATCCTTATAATTTGTTATTCCCTCCCTCTGTGCCCTAAAGCAATCTCTCTAGATTACAGATTGGAATATTTTCTTTATTTTTTTTCCCAGAAATTACTACAAGGCTTTCCCCTCTTTTTTGCCTTTTAGAGAAGGCTTCACAAGTAGTAGAAGATCACTTTAATGGGATGCTTAGACACACTCCAACTTGATGTAATTTCACCATCATGCTATATTTAATTAGGCATTTAAGAAGACATTGGCTATTATTCCACTGACTACAGAAATAAAACAATGAGATTAAATTCCTTACCTGTGCTACCAGGTCTTATGCTACTGAATTTCCATGCTTAAAAAGTATAACATTTTAGACTAATTCCAAGACCAAAAATCAAATACTCACATGGGGACCACCAGGCATTGATGGAGCACCAGCAGGACCAGATGGCACTTGAAAAGGATTAGGGGGCGTAGGATATAGTCCTGGAGCTGGATATGATCCTGTGGGTGGAGGAAATGGACCTGGTGGTGAAGGTCCCCACGTTCCAGGTGGAACTGTACCCCATGGTACTGTTGGTGCAGCCCCTGGAGTCTGGGTAGGAGCGGAATATGGCCCCGGGGGTGGATATGGCATGCTAGGTGCAGGATACTGCCCTCCCATTGTTGGTCCCCATGCTCCAGAGGGCATGGATCCCCATGGCCCAACAGGAGCAGGAGGTGCAGCTGGCTCTGTTGGACCACCATAAGGTCTTGGAAGCTCTGGAAAGGGCATATTTGGTGGAGGATATTGCCCTGGTGGGACAGGACCTGGCACAGTTGGGGGTGGATATGGACCACCAGGAGGAGGGCAGGAGGGTCCAGTAGGAGGAGGAGGAAATGGAGCAGGCGGTCCAGGGGGCATTGAAGGATACATTCCTGTTGGTGGGGGTCCGAAGGGCACGCTGGAGGCCGATGTACTTGGTGGCAGTCCGGTCGGCGCCGTGGGAGGAGCGCTCGGGTTGTTCCAAGGATTTGAAGTCGGCCAACCCTGTGGTGGCTGACCAGGTTGCTGCCCAGGTTTTGTACTGCTCACTTTGGAGGTTTTAGCAGGTGACTGATCTGGTAAAGCATCTGCCAACTAAAAGATAAAGCATGAGTGAGAACAGACAATGCCTACTGGGCTTACTGGTTGTAGACATTCACCCACTCAGTTGCCAACATGGAAGGAAGAGAGCTCTCTGCTGCTGCACCGAGGTGATTACATTCATTTTTGTGCAGCTTCTATCACTAAGGTAGAAGAGGCATTTCTGACATGCTGCAGTTAGAAAACCCAAAGATAAAAGGTGACCTAGCACACCTAGCAATGAGTAATTTCAACACAAATCCAGACAGAAAAGCTTTTCCTGCATTTCCATAGCTATTCTGACACTAGAAAACACAACTCCCTTTGTTAATAGCACAGCAGAAAAGAACCCACAAGACACCTAACAGCTTCCTATGCTTGGTCCATGGATTGTGTCATCTACTCAAAAAGAAAACACCACAACTGCACATCAGGGAGGAAATGGCCTCTCAGCTGTAAGCTCCCCTTCTTCTTGAAAAGGTTTCTCAACTTTTAGAATGAGGTAACACAACTGGCTGATCTTCAGGAAAGAAAAACTGTTACTTACCGAAAAATCATCAGTTCCAGACATTTTGCTGAAAAGTAAGGTAAGATAAAGTGAAATTTGTTGAAAAAAAAATTAAGAATAAATGTATTTCAAGCAAGAGTTCATGAGACAAACTCTACATGTGTCTCATGCAAACCACAGTAAGCGTGGCAGCACCTCTTAGGGATGCCTTTGTTTGAATGACTCTGTCCCACACAGACACAATTTGCTACACAAATACTTTCCTCTTGATAAACTCCTCATGAAAAGGAAATTTTTCAGCCTCTACCTGTCTCAGACAGGATCAAAACATCATGTAAATGGGTCACATTACACTAAGAAAAATAATTCAAATATTCATAGGGAGCAGGCAGCCTACCCAGACAGTGATGCCTGTAAAGTATTCAGGGTCTTTTCTAAACTGGGACTTGGAAAAGTTGTGGCAGGCTGCTTGCAGGTGATGTTACTGCACCTAAAACAAACCATGATTAAATCCCCATGTAGATCTTATTGTCAGAAATAAAAGAACTACAGCTTGTTGATGTTTTATCCTCCAATTATTTCAGAACATATTAAAGGTAGTGGATGCTGTTATTCACTTTCAGTGACCCCAGCTAGCCAGTCTTAACTGAAAGTAGATATGGCCAAGGTGTCATTAATGCATATCTAACTTCTCACCTCTCAACACTGACAAGAACCACTGAAAATAAGGACCAGGGAGTCATGTTCTATCTGTTCATGAAGGTAAGTGCTGCACTCAGAGCTTTCCAGAGCTTCACAACAATGAAAACTGTCAATCTTTATTAGCCACACAAAAGGGCAGCTGTCACAAACCTGAAGTGAGATTCAGTTTGACTAATGGACAACAAATACCCACTAGAGGTGAAGAACTCTTGAAAGGATGACCAAGAACAGGTGAAACAGGTGGACATGCCCTGGTGCAGACAGAAGGTTTTAGGAGAAAGTGTAGAATGTAAAAGGAGAAAAAAATGCAAAAAATACAAGTCAAAAATGTAAGTCACAAATACTACTGCCAAGTTGACCCCCACAAAAAACAATCCTTGTTTGTTGATGGTGAAGACCTGGCTTTTAACAGAGACTGGTCTCAGGCACAGGGGTTTGTACAGACAACCTGTGAAAAATAGGTTTATAAACTGCATTAAATTACAAATTACATAGTGCAAATAATGCACATATAAACTAGAGTCTTCTCTGAAACTGTATTGTAAGTTTATTACTATCTACACCATTTCCTAATCTTAAGACAGTGCTGGAGCAGAACAAGGGGCTGTTGAGCTCAACATCCCATATCTCCTTCAGCAACGACAGTAGGGAAGAAGCAGCATGGGGATGACACTCACCCCAATTCCAAGCTCAGGTACTTCCTCACTTGTAGGCATTTTCTAGGGAATAACAACCCTCAAATAATTTATTTTCCATAAACATGTCTAGTTCCCTCACCTTACCTACAACATCCATTGGCAAGGAACTCAACAGGGTTGCTATTTGTTACACAAAAGGTTTCTTCTTTTTTTGTTCTAAACCTGGATCTCACTAGTTTCAATTGTTGCTCTTTCAATCTTGCAGCTGAGGAAATCAGTAAGTCTATTCTTATCCACCCTGCTCATGCTGCTCCTTATTCTACAGATTTTTTACCATTTTCTTCTAGCTGTTCCTTCTCCAGGCTGAGCTCCAGCTTATTTCACTGACCCTTGTGCAGCAGCTATTCCTTATCTTTGATTATTCTCACTGCCTCCCTTTGAGGCTGTTCCAATTCTTTTGTATCTTTTGAGATAAATAACAAGAAAAAGAGACACACAGAATTCAAGATGTGGGATAACCATTGATTTATACAGTTTCATAATTATGTTCTGGTCTGTCCTCTATTTCCTTCCTAGTACTTCTTAATGTTTCATCTGCTTTTTGATCACTACTGAACTGACACTTTTGTGGCAGTATTTCATTCCTCAGTGTTAAGGGTTAGCCCATCATTTTAGATATGAAATTATATGCACTGCTCTACATTTATCTACTCTGAATTACATCACATTTATTGACATTGAATTATATCTGCCATTTTATTACCCAATCCTTACTTTCCTGAATGGCTATGTATCAACAAGAGACTGCTCATCTCATTTCCCAAGTTATTTATGACCACATCAAGCAACCCAGACCCCTGTGGAAACACAGTTGAATTTCTCAAGTTCCACCTAATCATTTAAATAAACCTTTTAAGAAATACATGTCTACAAAGTTAGCACTCTGGTGGAAATCAGTGGCTAAGTGCATGAATCCAAAGGTTTGTTAAACCTCCAACATCAGTTTATAAGAGCCTTCAAAGTAAGTAAAAATACCTGAATTTTTGTACCAGATGAGGTACACTGTTCAGATCAGTGAACATCTGTTTAAAGCTGAGAAACCATCAGGAAAGTGGTTTCTGCTCCTGTTATTGACAGCTCATTTGTTCAAAAGACATCTACCAGAAAAAGCTCAATTTCTCTTCAATAGACACCTCTTATGTTAAAAGAGTTCATTACTTTTTGCAATGAACCATGCTCAATAATAATCAGAAGTTGATGTGCTTTTTAGTAGCATTGTAGTTCAATTTACCTAGGCAGGCATAGAAGTTATTTGATATGACCCACAAAATATAGGAAATCAATCAATACAGAGAAAAGTACAAAAATAACTTTGTACCTAAGTGTGCAGGTAAAGATATTCATAAGGAAAAAAAAATTAGAAAAAGCAACACCAAAACAGGCCAAGAGAATCATTCTCTCTTTAGGCAGATGGAGATGGGATAAGGCCTACTGAAAAAACACATCCACAAGAGATTGACAAAAGCCCACAGAAGGATTCAGAACATATGCTGCAAGGGAGAGGAGAGAGGAAACAGACCTAAAGGAGAGCTCAGAAGAAAATCCCATGATCTGTCACAAAAGTGACAGAGAATAGTAAATTCAAGTCAAAGCAGTGGATGAACACAGCTGAAACAGGCCTGAGTACAAAATATTGACAAATATCCCCAACATTTGCCAGCGGGGATATTCAAAACATTTCTGTGCCATGAAAATTAAGGGAATTATTCTGCTGCATGACTTATGAAAAACAGTTAAACGTAGCTTGTAACGAGATTTAGTGGCTTTTTCACGTTGGCAAGCAGACTACAGCAACATTTGCTTGGCAACATTTGGCATGGCTGAGCCAAAGCCAAGCATGTCAAGGATCCTCTCGCAGACAGGGTGGCCTACTTCAGGGACGGCTTCTAAACATATATTTAGTCTGGGTACTGCCACCTTCATTTAAGAAAAAAGAAACTGAAATTACCATTAGACACATTCAGACAACAGAGGAACTAATTTGTATTTCAATCTGGAATATATTCCACTCAAGTTGTTCACACTTGTATAAAGATTTTCAATCAAAACCTTACAGAAATATCAATTATATTTGTAAAAGTATTGTCCAAAGCTCACAAATTAGACTCAGAGATGCTATCAGACAGAGGATCTTCAAGGAACTCCATTTTAAAGTCCTGTGTGGGCTCAAGATTTTAGAAAGAATGTACTGAATGGTGGCTTGACTAGATTTTGAAACTCAGTGGAGTTCACAAATGGACTCATTTTCTCTCGGAGCTTTCCTAGAAGAGCAGCGCACAAGCACCGATCCGAGCAGAGAAAAGCTAATTCATGTCACAGACATCTGTTTTGTGACATTTAAACTCCACTTCCAATTATTCTTTCCTAGAGTTGGGAGGAAGAAAGAGTGAGTGGAAGAAGAAGGGTTCAAGAGTTGAAGTAATTTGACAGGGAGTAGGAAGACAACCGAAGCGGCAGCGTTCGATCTGAGGTCCTGCTCGCACCCACTGCGCTCTGAGAGAAGATTTCCTTTGTCTTCTGAAGGCCAACACCCCTGGAAGGATCTCCTATTTTCCACAAGTCTGCCAGCTCCACATCAGCTGGTCAGGGCACCTTTTAGCAACCATCTCAGAACACACATGGCCAGAAGTGAGAAACTAAAGTGAGGGAAAGAAAAACGACCAATATCTGCAAAAAAAAGGAGCAGCATCTTGTTCATCCTTTATCTTGAAGAGTGATGGGAGGGTGTGGAAGGCTTCCACCACACCCACCCAGAAACCATACACAGCAACATCTTCAGACCATGGTCCTGAGCTTCTCAGACACCCACAGCTGCTCCCAAAAATCACCAGCAGGGAGGTGAGACAAGCAAACCTGCTGGGCTCCACGTGGTTGAGCACTGTGACACAGCAATGCTACGCTACTTCTACCAACAGCTTTCAAACCACGCGGTGATTTTCAGAGAGGTTTGTGAAAATCCCATTGCTGGAAGCGTGGTGCTACCATGTGGCACACTATTTCCACCAGCTTCCACAATAAAACACTTCCAGTTTGGGTTTTTTAAGCTCTAAACCCTCTCTGATCACACACCCAGCCCAAAGGAAGCTGATGGATGTAGCAGTATTTTTTTCCCATGCTCTTGCCTTCCGTGGTTTTATCCATCACCACTCTCTAGAGACCCCTGATAGACAGAGCTGTCCAAAACACACTCTATTTCTTTCACTAAAGCTATCCAAAACTAAGCATCAACTGCTTTTTTTTCCCCTTCAGTTGTGTGACATTTTTCCAACACTTGATGTGCCAGATTTAGTTCCCTGTCTCCAAGATCATCTTTCAAACCCAGAAAAATGTGAAAAAAAAATAAATTAAAATAAAATATTCTAGCTGCAAGGGGTTGTGCTGCATTTCCACTGGGTGGCATGGCTCTATCAGCAAAGAGGTTCTTTTGTCACTGTAACATGACTAATACCTACCAGCATCACCTCATCTACAAGATTTCTGCCCACATAAGCAGAACTACCCAACAACATACAGATAAAATGGAAGAGAGACCAAACCTTTCACAGCTTCTAAATGTTTGCTAAAATATGTAAATTTCTGCAGTTTCTACCTTCAGGTGTTAAGCATCAATATTTTCTAGCTGGCTTTTCCCTAACTTCAAGGCCTTCTCGATGCACTTGGGTACTGTGGAAGTCATTCAGCCTGACCTGCACATTTATTCATTGGGAGAATAAATACAAGTGGCAAACAGACTGAGACGGGCAGAGAAACAACAGTTAGCATCAGGAGTTACTTGAGATTTGGTGATTATATTTTTTTTGCCCCTTCGCACTTCTATCTTGATGGAAAAGAAGGAGGTAAATCAGATTTTTAGTTTTCAGTTTTCACATTTTCATATTTTCCAGACAGATTTAATTAAGAGCAACAACCAAAATGTTGCACATTAATGTATCATTATAAATCATCAACCACCAGAAAAATCAATTCTTCAAAATAAATGTCTTATCACTTTCCAAAACCTGTCAAATATAAAGCCATGAGGAACTGTAATCTGTTCCAGTTTCTGAGCCAGGACAGGCCACTCAGTTTCCCAGCTGCCTCCCCACCAGGACCAGACCTAATCACTTCAGATGGTCACCACAGCACAAGCAGATGGCTCCAAACCCAGCAGGTATTTATCACTTCTGAGGTGGCTTGTTTGTGTGCCAGCTGGGACACAAAACCAGTGGAGAACAGCGAGTCTCCACTGCAAAAAGATGATTCTTGTCCACACCATCCTACCCTGGGAATCTTGCAAAAGAGATATTAGTCCAGCAGCTCAGAATAATTAAAATATAACTCCCATAGCTGCCTCTCAACTTATTTTGAGAGCTACAGAGCTAATATTATCCTCATTTTTAAAAGCATGCTTTATTTCTTATTTAGAGCTTTAGCTTCCAATTATTAATTCTTCTTACATCTTCCTGAACTCATTGTAAAAGCTATTTAAAGAATTCCCATGTTCTTCTCCTCATAGAGCTTGGAATTATCAGCTTAATTATTTTTATTTGGTTTTGATGAAATAAACATACTGACCCTGAGGGTGAGTGACTATCAAACATCTTCACTGCAAGGTTTTTTTGGGTTTTGATTGTGTTCCCCCAATAAAAACATCAAAACTGTGTGTCATAGTCCAGTTTTAGCCTTGACAGTGACAAACAAACCCACACACCTTCCTGCTCCTTTACAAAGGCTTTTTTCCAGGATAACTGTTTTTCAGGATACAGTTTCATTGCACAGATACATTTTTCACATCTTGTTTTGGCACATTTGTTAAAATGTACAAACTCAAGTTGCAGCAGTAGCTAAAGCACTGTCCAGCTTTGATATTTACCACAATTTTTTGCACCAGCCACAGGTCTCCACAGATCTTGGGGAGGGTTGTTCCAGAGTGTCAGTTTTGGGCTATTTTTGTTCTTACATTCACTGGCAATACAGTTGAACAGCATTAACACTGTTTTCTATGGAATTCACCTAGAAACATGTTTTCTTTCAGAGATAAAAGCTGAGATAAGTAGTTCTATCTCCAAGCAACGTGCCCTTTGATAGTAGCTTTCCCAGTAAGTCAGGTAATTTCAGTATATTAACATTTGATAAAATAAATCAATTTCTCCTAACTATGAAAAACTGACTTTCCTGAAACCTTCTTTACCAAAGGATATTTGAGTTTAACAGTCACTCACACGCAATCCACCTTAATTTATCAATAACGACCATAAAAACAAGCCAACAAAATACCGTACCCACTTAAGGCACAGCAGCTACCACCGTTCCACAGAGTAAACTAGGATCCGCTACAAACGAGCTACCTTTGCTGGGGGCAAGACATCAGCAAAGCCGGCCCCGCGTCACCGAAAGCGGCCGCCACCGGCACCCCGAAGCGATACGGGGTTCAGGAGCTGGGGGGGGGGGGGGTTCCGCTCACTCAAAGCCAACGACCCCCCCGGTACCGCCCCTGCGCAGCTCGCCGGGGCTGGGAGAGGAGGGCGGGGAGGCACCGCCCGCCTCTCCCGGGGGCATGAAGGGGGCAGAGCCCGCTGCGGCCTGGCCTGGCGCTGAGGTGTGGGATGGAGCCCCCTCCCCTCCCTCCCTTCCCTTCCCTTCCCGCCCCGGTCGGGCTGACGGGCCGGGCGGGCGGGCGGGCAGACCGGCGGCGGGGGGTACCTGTGCGGGAGGAGCGCGGCGCAGGCCCGGAGCGAGGCAGGAGGCGGCGGCCCGCAGCACCACCGCCACCCCGACGCCCAGGCGGAAGCGGAACTACGTCACACGCCCCGCCTCCCCAACCACCCGGAAGGTCACGCGCTTGGACCCGCCCGCACCACTGCTGGCCACGTGACACCGCCCCCTCCCTCCGGGCCTGGTCAGCGCGCGGCCTCGCGGTCACGTGGTGCCTTTCCGCCCCCGCGCGCCTGAGGGGTGGCTGCGGCGCTGGCGCGAGCCGCACGCTCCCTCTCGCCGGCGCCGGGCGCTGAGGGTGGGCGGTGGCGGACGGTGCTCGAACCGTCCCCCTGCGAAGGGTGTTTCCAGCGGCGGCAGAGCTGGGCTGCAGCCCGCTGTGGGCTTGGCTCTCTGCTTTTCCCTTCCGCTGGATCAGAAACCCACCGAATAGTACTTGGAGTTACCCAAAATGTGTGCCCAGAGAAGGGCAACGGGGCTGGGGAAGGGTCTGGAGCACAAGTGTGCTGAGTTCCCGGCTGAGGGAACTGGGGGTGTTGAGCCTGGAGAAAAGGAGGCTGAGGGGAGACCTTCTGGCTCTGTCCAAGTCCCTGCAAGGAGGGTGCAGAGAGGTGGGGGTGGGTCTGTTCAACCAAGGACCAAGGGACAGGACAAGAGGAAATGGGCTCCAGTTGTGCCCAGGGCAGTTGAGATGGGATGTGAGGAAGAATTTCTTTGCTGAAAGGGTTCTGAGGCATTGGAAGGGGTTGCCCAGGGCAGTGGTGGGGTCCCCATCCCTGGAGGGATTGAAGAGTCGTGTAGACACAGTGCTGAGGGACATGGGTCAGTCGGGGACTTGTCAGTGTTGGGTTCATGGTTGGACTCGATGATCTTAAAGGGCTTTCCAACCAAAACAAGTCTATTTTCCTATGAAAATGTCTAGTTTTCACATTTCAGACCTAAAGGATGGACAGCACACCTGAAAACCTGGCAGGTTTTCTCATAAGAGACTCTCCCTACGTACCTTCATAATCCTCAGACCTTCATGGTAAGGGTGACTAAATATTTAGCATCATTTCATGCTAGCTGCAACAGGCATGAAACTGTCATAATTTTACTGATTTATTTGCATAAATCATTAATACCAAAACTAAAAGGGTATTTGCTACAAACCCGGGCCCATGATGGCATGATAACTCAGTTGATCTCCCTTCAAATGTAATTAAACGCCGTGGAAAACTTAGGCTGATTTCACAGTTTTTCACAGTTTCCTTTCGGAGTAGAGTGATCACTGAGAGTTTGTGTAAAAACAGCACTTCTGGCATGGCCTCGTTGGGAGAAATGAGTAAAAAAAGAGTGAAATCAGTGTTCCTCCCAGTGGTTCAGCTCACCTTCGCTTTTCCACGCTCGAAAGGGCGGTTACTGCCGTGACAGCAGGAGTCCCCAGAGCATGGCATTTCTTCCTGAGCAATCTAGTCGTTAGAAACCTTAATTAATGAGCACACATGTGGCTGATGACAGTGATGGTGTCTCACCTTAAATAGCAAACTGGGACTGCGGTAGCACTTTTAATCAATAACTTTACCAGCCAACCTCGCCAGCTTTGGCGTTAGGATTGCCCAGTGTGCAACCAACGTACCCCAACTTTCTGCAGAAGTGGAAAAGATGATGAACTTTGTACAAACTTTTATTTATAGACACAGCTTTCCCTTTTTTTTAGGCAGACACAGCTCTTCATCTGTGTGTGTTGTATAGGCTGAAGGTTGTAAAAATTGCTGCTGATTGTACATAATTTGGGTGCAATTGATCCATGTTAGCGCCAGGAATAGGACTCAGGGGACCTAACACCAAAGAATATCCTGTTGGAACACATTACTTTGCACTCTAAATGATGTAATGGAAAAGAAATACTGGGATGAAATGGCAAATTTAGAGTTTGTATGCAGCTCTTAACGAAGACAATGGAAACTGTGTGAAAGAAATTTGGCTCCCAATTAGTAAGAGGCATTATTTTCCATTGCAGGACCTGTGCAAGTGTTATTTAAATTATTCATTAAGGCTGTTTGGTGGGAGAATGGGGAGGCAGTTCTTTGTTACAGGTCCCCATTGCAGGGCCTGTGCTGTTGCCTTTTATGTTACCAGTATAGGCCACTTTGTTTTTTCTTCAGCATCATATAAATATTTGGATTGGAAAGAAGCTCTGGTTTAACCTCTGGCTCAAAACAGAGCCAGCTTCCAACCTCATCCAGCTGAGTTTTGAGTGTCTCCAAAGACAGTGATTGCACAACCGCTCTGGACCTTCAGTCCAGTCCCTAAATCCCATCACTGTGAGTGCCACCGTTAGTCCTTGCATCTCGTCAGACTTTCCCTTGCTGTGACTTGTGACTGTTGCTGCTTGTCCTTTCACCACCTACCTCCTCCACAGAGCATCTCCCTGCTCTGTAACCCTGCTCTGGATGGCTGGGGCTGGCAGTAAGACCCCTCCTCCCCTCTCTCCTCGCTCAAAAATACCATTTCCACAGCCCCTCTTCATACACCGTATCCTCTGGCTCCCCAACCACCCCTGTGGCCCCTCTGAACTCCCTCCAATTTATCAATTTGCTGGAAAAATGGGGAAAAATTGCCCACCTTAGCCTTTATTTTGGGGTAAAAAAACCAACAGACAACACTTAAATTGTTCAATTTAGTTACTTTTCAGGGACAAGAACACAGATCTTGCAATGTGACAAGCGTCAGAGTCAAGAAATTTTATCTCACCCCGAGGGCTGTGCATGCCACAAACAATAAATTCAGGGGAACAATAACAGTATCGTTTTGTACCTCCTGCTTTCCCATCAGCTCGTCAGAAGGAGGAAATATGAGACACAGTGGAGGCATCCCTTTTCTATCCAACCAGAAAATAAAAGGATTCAGTTTTCTTTCTTTTTTTTATTTAAATGAGATTAAAATTGTGGAATGTAATGTCAGTTTTAATTAAGAAAACACCACTCCCTGATGACGGGCCAGAACAGTGAGAGAAGATATTAAGCTTCAGTTACAGTGTTGATTCTTACTGGGGTTGTGTCACTCAGCTTTTCAATTCATGCTTCACTGTGTGCTGTGAACATCATGCACTCGGAAGAATGAGCTGAGCCACCCTGAAGCTAGATTTTAAAGGATACCAGATGGTAGGTTCAATGCATGGGGTAAGCTTTTCTATGTGCTTTTCCCCTATGGCCAATCACTGACTGATCATTTCTTTCAAAACCCTCATAAAATAAATCACTTTTTTTTGCAAATGACGCTTGTCTCTAGTTAATAAGTGCTCTTTCTCAAGGCAGGAGCTTGTTGCTGTGAAGATAAAATCATAAAACTGGTTCAAAGTGCGTTGGGATGGCGAATATTCTCTGTCCAGGAGATGAGATAAACTGGTTTGAACTGGAAAGGTGACGTGGCTGGCTGGCTTGTTGTGAAATTAGGAGCAGGTGAACCGTCGTTAAAGACACTTTGACAGTCACTTAGGTACTAACACCCAGGTTTTCTCTGACAAGGAGTGAATTTTTTAAGGACATTTTCTTTCCACGGTGGTGGATATGAGGAGCTTTGATCTTGTGAGTTTGTTTTCAGATTTTGGGGCTGGTGATTGTGTGTGGCACTGGAAGGCAGAGAGCTCTCTTCACTTGTTGTCTAGTGAATACATAGAAAATTCCTCTCTGTGTGACACCAGTGAAACCCACCTCATCATCTGTCCTCTCTGAGAGGTGCCCATGACACCAATGAAACCCACCTCATCATCTGTCCTCTCTGAGAGGTGCCCATGACACCAATGAAACCCACCTCATCATCTGTCCTCTCTGAGAGGTGCCCATGACACCAGTGAAACCCACCTCATCATCTGTCCTCTCTGAGAGGTGCCCATGACACCAATGAAACCCACCTCATCATCTGTCCTCTCTGAGAGGTGCCCATGACACCAATGAAACCCACCTCATCATCTGTCCTCTCTGAGAGGTGCCCATCCTCTCTCCCCAGCCCCAAAGAGAGAACCATGGTTCCTCTGAGGAATCCAAACCTTTAGCACTCCCCTTTCTGTCCTCCCCTTCCCGCTTTCTCCGCGTGCCCGGTCCCAAACTGCCGCTCCTGGTGCGGAGTTGCGATCCTCGCAGCCTCTCAATGAGTTTTGTGCCATTTGCTGTTTGGCTTAGGGCCACGGCTCCGACAGACAGATGATAAGATGAAATTATGGTCCTTCTTTCTCTGAAGGATCCTGTTTTCAAGTCCTCGCTGCTGTGGGGATGAGCTGGAAAATTTAATTTTTCTAAAGCTTGAAAAGCAAGTAAAAGGATGTCTTGTTTTATTTTGCTCTTATTTTGCAATTGTAAATGAAGCTTTTTTTTTTTGAGAGGGAGAAAGAGGTGAGGAGTAGCTGCCTTGTGGAGCTTTTGGCCTGGTAATGAGGGCAGAGTTGATTTTTCCTGTAGCCCAGATTCCCTAACAGATATAAACACACAGGCATGCACACACATCCCTGGTGGAGAAGCATCATAGTCATAGTGAGCCAGACCAAAGTCACAGAATCCCAGACTGGTTTGGGTTGGAAGGGACCTGAAAGCTCATCCAGTTCCAACCCCCCTGCCATCAGCAGGGACACCTTCCACTAGACCAGGTTGCTCAAAGCCTCATCCAACCTGGCCGAGAACACTTCCAGGGAGGAGCAGCCACAGCTTCTCTGGGCAACCTGGGACAGGGTCTCACCACCCTCACAGTGAAGAATTTCTTCCTCACATCTCATCTCCATCTCCCCTCTGCCAGTTTCAAGCCGTCACCCCTTGTTCTGTCACTCCCTGCCCTTGGCCAAAGTCCCTCCCCACCCTTCCTGGAGCCCCTTCAGGTACTGGGAGGCCACTGGAAGGTCTCCCTGGAGCCTTCTCTTCTCCAGGCTGAACAGCCCCAACTCTCTCAGCCTGTCCTCACAGCAGAGCTGCTCCAGCCCTGGCATCATCCTGGTGGCCTCCTCTGCACTGGCTCCAGTAGCTCCATGTCCTTGTGCTGTTGGTGGCCCCAGCACTGGAGGCAGCACTGCAGGTGGGGTCTCAGGAGAGCGGAGCAGAGGGGCAGAATCCCCTCCCTGTCCCTGCTGCCCACGCTGCTCTGGGTGCAGCCCAGGACACGGTTATTGGCTCTGTGCTGTGAGCGCACGGTGCTGCCTCATGTGGAGCTTCTCGTCCTTCACCACTCCCAAGTCCTTCTCTTCAGAGCTGGTCTCACACCACTCATCACCCAGCCTGTATTTGTGCTGACGATTGTCCCGACCCAGGTGCAGGACCTTGCATTTGGCCTCGTTGAGCTCCATGGGATTAGCACAGTCCCACCTCTCACGCCTGTCCAGGTCCCTCTGGATGAGGTCCCGTCCCTCCAGCGTGTCACCCACACCACACAGCTTGGTGTCATTGGCAAACTTGCTGAGGGTGCACTCAGGTCCAGCTGGGCTCAAGTCCCGGGTGACTGTGGGCAACACCAGACCCTTGGGAAAAGGAGAAAGAACAGAAATGTGGAATGTTCCCCTCGTCCCACAAAGCCTCCCAGCCCCCAGCCATCGGCAGTTTGGGGTCCCATCTGCATTGCCAACCTCTGGACACCCCCCGAAGGTGAGGCCAGCGCTGCAGGAAGGCTTCGTTCGTACGTGGTTATCTCTGCAGCTGTGTGAGCCGCTCCCAGCTGGAAGAATGTACCAGAATCGCTAAATCTCAGTCACTTGGTTTTTTGTCACTTCCCTGTGACACCATTTGTGGCTGTATCTATCTTTGTGCCTCATCAGGAGACTCTCTGTGCTGGGGCACTTCTCTCTGCAGATCTTGGAGATCTCCAGCTTGACACGGCCCCTGACAGACGCATTGCTAGATGTGAAATTAATTGTTCGATACCAGCTCGCTCATGTCTCTACTCCAGATATATATTGATGGTGCAGCCATCCTGCTGAGGTCAATGATCCGCTGATTGGTGCCAAAGAACACATTTACAGTCAAATGGCTTGTAGTCACTCAGGGAATGATGGAGGTAAGGATCATTTGAGCTCCTGAAGGATCTGTAAGTTACTGATGTGACAAAGATGCTACTGAAGAGTGTGTGATGAATTATGAACGTGATTATGCAGTATAAAACACTGTGTGGAGAGGGTTACATCCAGAGCTGATCCAGGGGTGCATGGCAGCATGGGCTGAGCTGCCTTTTCTTCTGGCATGAGGTTTAGTGGAGTGCCTGCCCACAGTGGGCTCTTGTTTAACTCACACATCTGGGAGGTCATAGAATCACAGAGTCAGAGTGGTTGGAAAAGACCTTTAAGATCACCGAGTCCAACCATAAACCCAGCACTACCTATTCCACCTCTAACCCATGTCCCTGAGCACCTCGTTCATAGCAGCTGAACAGAAGCTGCCCATTTGACCCAAAGTCCTCCAGATGAAGACCAAGTCGATGCTTACCTGCTCATTTCAGCAGTTTTAGGAATCTCTCAGAGTGGGTGTGATTCCCCCCAACGTTTCCATGCTGAACCAGAACAGACATTTACCGGGTGCGTGGTGCAGCGGAGGGAGTCCAGTCCATCCCAAAACTTCAGGTTTTGTGTTTTACCTTTACCCTTTACCTGGGATTTGATGGCTACAATTGCCTTGTCAGTTTTGAGCTACTCCATCAAAAAAGCCCAAATTTCATCCACTGCAACTTTAATATGGTAAAATCTTGTCCCATCTACGAACAATCTGTGGGAATAACACCCATGTCATTCCTCCTCCTCTCTCTTCAGCTTTCAGGCCCTGATTCAGCAAATAGCTGAAGTGCCAGCGCTGAAGTGGTGCCTTTTAGTTGCTAATGCCCTGCAAAAAAATGCCCTGAGAATAAAGCTGTTTTCATGACCGCTCTTAAGAATCCACTTCCTTCTTTGGGTCTTATTTTTCCATCAGCCTGCTGGAAGAGTACAGCTGGAAAACAGATTAGCCCGGGAAAGACTTCTTCTGAACTAATAAACATACCACAAACACACTTCTTAGTCATATTTTAGGTCAAATGGATTTGTCAGGTCAATAGTCACCCAAGTATGAAGGATTCCTGTAAATAAATAAGACTTAAATATTTTTAATATCTGTCTGACAGAGCTCCTCTAAAGCGCAGATGTGGCTGGAATGAACTGAAGTTGGGATCATTTCAAGCAAGAGTCATTAAAAAAAAAGAAAACAAAACAAATGTTTGAACTTTTTAGCCTTGGGGTTGTTTCCAGCCACGTCCCTAGCCATGATAATAAATTCAGAAAATTCCATGAAAATCTCTATTCTTTGGCCTCTTGAGGCATTTAGCATAATGTTCTCAGTTCCTCTTCTCTTTTATGAAAACAGGAAGAAATTATGCAGGGTAGTAGCTGTTTAAATACTAGAAAGTCTCCCTGGGGAGAATTACAGACATTTCAGTGATAAATTACAAGTGAGATAACGGAAGGTTTGGAATGAGCCTGATCCAAAGTTCATTTCCAAGCTTCCTTATTGATGTCAGGGCTTTTTGTATGAGGTCTGAGATTGAGAAAGTCTCAACCCGGCAGATTTGGGGTGACGAGTTTGTCTTTGTGCAGTGGGGCACAAAGTGGGGCAAATCAATGTTAATCCAGCACTGTTTTGTTGGGGTTTTTTTGTGGAAGTCCTACATCCAACCTTCATCCCGAGTCTTCCCCACAAGCAGGATCACAGAATCACAGAATATCAGGGATTGGAAGGAACCTCGAAAGATCATCTAGTCCAATCCCCCTGCTGGAGCAGGAACACCTAGATGAGTTCGCACAGGAAGGCATCCAGGCAGGTCTTGAATGTCTCCAGAGAAGGAGACTCCACACCCTCCCTGGGCAGCCTGTCCCAGTGCTCTGTTACTCTCACAGTGAAGAAGTTCCTTCTCAAGTTTAAGCGGAACCTCCTGTGTTCCAGCTTATACCCATTGCCCCTTGTCCTATCTCTGGACACCACTGAGAAGAGCCTGGCCCCATCCTCCTGACACTCACCCTTCATATATTTATAGACATTAATGAGGTCCCCCCTCAGCCTCCTCTTCTCCAAGCTAAAGAGCCCCAGCTCCCTCAGCCTTTCCTCATCAGGGAGATGCTCCACTGCCTTCATCATCTTGGTGGCTCTGTGCTGGACTCTCTCCAGCAGTTCCCTGTCCTTCTTGAACTGTGGGGCCCAGAACTGGACACAATATTCCAGATGTGGCCTCACCAGGGCAGAGTAGAGGGGGAGGAGAACCTCTCTCCACCTACTAACCACAGCCCTTCTAAAGCACCCCAGGATGCCATTGGCCTTCCTGGCTGCTCTTCTCCCTGCCAGACCAGAGTCTCACAGCTCCAGGCTGTATGAGTGAGCGTTATATTTTATCTCAGTTCTCCCTGCTCTTCCCTCTAAATGTTTGCAATATCCTCTCTCTAAATATTTGTAATATTGTCTCCAGAAACAGATTTCAAATCCCCAGATTTCAAACCCCAGTTCTTCTCGCCCCGGGGTGGATGCATCCTCATTAATTAGCAGAAATACTCCTGGTGTACAGCCATTTAGAAAGAAAAGGAGCTGGTTATTGTGATAAAATACATTGCACAACACGCTGGGCTCGGCTCTGACAGCATCACAGGGATCTGAGGACATAACTGCCTCGTTATTTCCTGCTCCCCAGGGCTGTGCTGGCGGCAGTTTAGCAGAATGGGCATTTAAAAAACTGCCTCCAGCAAACTCTGCTCCCCCTGCCTGCTTTCCCAGGTCCCCCCTGTCCTTGGCTCTGCTTGGCAGGAGCTCTGTTCTCCTCCTCCTCTGGGAAATTCCCATCCTTTAATTCCCCATCCCATGACTGCTGCCCTGGACTTGCTTAATACCACTGCAGAGCCCTGCTGCCCTCCGTCACCTCCCCTCTGTTCATATGTTGTTTCCTATTTTATGACTTGAAATTCTATTTTAGACTTCGTGTTGGGTTTGTGTGTGTTTTGGTGGGGGGAAAGCTGTTTTTTTTTTGTAGTGGGGAAGGGCAACCTTATGAGAGTGGAAAGCTCAGACCCCCAGCCCAGGCTGGGCCAATGAGCACTATTGAAACGCCTCTGTGAATCCCTATGGGTGAGGGGAAGGACTGTCCTGAAAAGAAGAAGGTGTGATACCTGGAGGAGAAATGGTTGGCCAAACAAAAGATGACCATCAGCCTAAACAAAAGACAGACAGATGGAGAGAGAGCTTCGCTGCCAGAAGGAAGGACCCACACCCAGTTCACCTGATAGAGTAGGAGAAGACAAAGAAAGTCCCCTGCAGCCCTTGGAGATTCAAAGGTGGAGCAGAGACCCACGTATAGGCCATGGAAGACCCCATGCTGGAGCAGAGAAGCTGAGCCTGAGGGCAAGTGTGATGGAATTGGGACCCCTAGAGTCGCTCGCTCGCTGCCAGAGCAGGGGTGGACCCCCAGAGTGGGGGGTGAGTCTGCAGCCCATGGTGTCCCCATGCCAGAGCCAGGAGCTGAGCCCAAAGAGGTCCGTGACTCCATGGGAAGCTCATGTTGGAACATCTTGTTCCTGTGCTTCCATGCTGGGAAGAGCAGCAGAGGTGACCTGACTGAACCCCCATTCCCTGCCCCCCGTGCTGCTGGGGGGGAGGTAGAGAAATGGGGAGCAAAGTGATTTGAGCCCGGGAAGAATGGAGGGGTGGGGGAAGGTGCTGTAAGATGAGGTGGTTTTGTCTACTCTGATGATTTGCAACAAATTAAATTGACTTTTCTTCCCCAAGTTGAGTCTGTTTTGCCCATCACGGGTGAGTGAGCCCTCCCTGTCCTTCAATCCTAATCCCATGTCCCCTTTGTTGTGTCTCCCATCCCATCTCTCCGGGTTGGGGGAGTGAATGCAGGACCCACATGGTCCCACTGTGGGTCAATTCTTCAGGCCAGGGAGCATCTCCTGGGTTTGGTTTGGAGGTGAGCAGTATCGAGCTGCTGTTGTGATACAAATAACGAACAGGAATCACACTTCCTCAGTAACATTTCAGCTCAGCGTCACAGGGTCCAGGCTGGTTGGTGACCTGAGAAAACCAGTCTCATTCTGGCCTGTGTCATACTCCTTCCTTGGCACTACTTTAGCTAAACACATTCTGGGAAAACAGCAAGATGTGCTGCCAAAATAACAGCAGGAACCAACTCCCCAAACAGGAGGCCTTCCCCCAGCTCCACTCTTCGAACCACAGGTTTAATGAAGTAACTAGAGGTAAAAACAAGCAGCACAATGTTATTTAAACTTATGAAAAGCTCCTAATCACGCAAATTGTTTCTAAGGAACGAGCAGGTCACCAGGATTGCAGGGTCAGACTCCAAAATGATTATGCTGAAGGGCAGTAAAAAAATGAATGGGCTCTCCCTCTCAGCAAAGCAGCACTGTAGTTAGGTCTGATATTGCTAGAAATTACTTTTTTTTTACATAAAATATATATTACATGCCTGCTAAAATGCATTTTCATAATTAAAAATGAACTGTAATTGACAAATGAATTAAGTATACTTTTGTGGAGGTCTGCTCTCATTCATTCACTGATTTGCAGTCAGTCGTTTGCAATCAATCTCCCAACTGTTGGCAATTCAGACACACTATGGATTTAGACTGTAAAACCACCAGCACGCAGCCATTTACTGCCTCATTCAAAATAACTTGGTAACATTTTCACTGCTAATGATGCTTATTTTCATTTTGAGCCAAGTCAAGCACCCACTGCTGTTGGGGCCACCGTTGGGGATGGGCTGGATGGACTTTTAGCCCAGCCTGGCATGGCCACCACATGTTCTGCCAGTGTCAAAGTCTTGTGTTAGAGTACAAATATAATGAAATATTATATATATAGTGAATATTGAGTACAAATATGATGAAGCTGGGGCTGGCAGAGGCAATGAGAGAATTTTGGATGCTGGTGACTGCAGCCAGGTGTACATCTTTTTGCTTTACTTCCTACCACTTCTTAGCAGCTAGAAAGCCTGTGTTTTGGTTGCAGTGAGGATTGTTATGAGAACAATGTTGATAACTGCAAGGACACTGTGCTTGGGCAGTTTGCAAGAGCAGAAGACTGGAAGGGGGAGTGGAGAAGAAAAGTGCAGTAGTTGGTAAAACCCAGAACTGACAGTGGGATGTGCCAGTGAGATATTCCAGATCATATCCCATCATGTTCAGTACATTAACTGGGATTGACTGGAAAGGGGGGGATTCTCTCAGGAATTGCTCGGGCTCTTGCTTTTCTGGGATTGTGATTTCAGTTTCAAGGTTCCTTTTTGCTCCCCCAGGATCGTTATCAGCAGGTGGTGAGCAGCTGTACTCTGCATGACTCATATATATATAGTTGTATCATTATTATTATTATTTTATTTTATTTTATTTTTACTCTACTTATTAAATAGTTCTTATCTCAACCTACAAGTCTCCTCACCTTTACCCCTCCAATTCTCTCCCTGGTTCCCTGGGTGAGGGTGTGGGGGCTGCGAGTGGCTGTGTCTTGTTTGGCTGCCAGCTCAGTTAAACTCTCACACAAATGGACCGTTTTTAGCTCATAAAAGTGTTGAATGAATATATCTAGAATAATTCCTACCCTAATGTGGCCAAATATTTGACAAACAGGGTTCCAAAAGACACTTCCAGGACTGCTATTTGATAACTGTGTGGGCATCAAAGCCCTTAAGAGTACGGTTTGGGGGAAGGAGGGCAGGAGATTAAAGAGCAGGAGCACAACGCTTGGCTTGAGAAGAAGACAGAGGCCACTCTAGTTCCCCTTTTCCCTGCCTTCCCCGTTAGCTCTTCTCCATCCTCCCTCTTCCTCCCCCCTCAATAATCCTGTCTGCCAGGAATCACTCTGAGTGCATCAGATCAAGCAAGGGATTATTCACTTGCGCTTTTGCTATTAAATAAAGAACAATATCAAAGTATTCAGTGCATCCCCCAGGCTCCTGGGAAAGAAAGGATCTTGTTATTCCTTGGCTAGTCTTTTGTTTAGCCAAGAATCTGCCGCCTACTCAGATAATTTGTCCCAACAGATCGTACCTGTGGGAGCAGAAGATCCTGTCAGGAGGGAGCATCCAGCAGAAACCCAGTGTTGCTCGTGTGTGAGAAAGGCTGGCTGGGAAGGGGTGAGACCTGATTGAATTTTTCCTCTTTTTTTTCTTGACTTGGGAAGAAGCATTTGCTCAAATAGAGAATGGATTTTTTTTTTTTTGGCTTATCTTAATAAATGCTCTTGGTGAATCAACAAAGGGCAAGTGCCTCACCTGGCTGGCACCCTCTCACTCAGTGCCACCTTTGAATAGATCTTCCCCAAGAAAATTTCCTATTTCCCCTTCACATTTGCCCTCTCTCTGGGCATGGGACCATGATTCCTTGTGTACAAGGATACCAAAGCCAGCAGCATCTCACCCAGATATAATTTGGCTCAGAGAGTATAAAAATGACAGGATGTCCCCCTCGCCAGCCCTGTGTTGCCTTGGTGGCAGCGAGATCTCAGACACCTTCTAGTCTAATGCCAGTGTTTTTGCTGTAAAGAGACAGACAAGAAAATCCTTCAGCTTGCCCTTAGCATCCAGCTTGCCAGGTCAAAGGTGTCCTGAAAAATGAGGAATTTCTGGAGAAGCTGAAGATCACACAGAGATATTCCTTGCCAAAAACACCTAGGTGGAGGTTTCCCAACACTACTGATGAGAGGTCACAGGCAGCCACACAGAGAGAAGTCTCTGTTGCACCCTGACACTGTGTTCCTTCCTCGGCTCAGCTGTCACCCCAAATTCTCTTTTCTTGCTGCAATTTCCCACTCAGGTTTTCCTTCATGCTGCTGCAGACACCCTTTCCTCAGGCTGACAGCACCCTTTGCCTGTTGGGAACATGAAATGCCTCTGGAATAACACTTAAAGTGCTGATAAAGAAATTCAGTTTTGGGGGCTGTTCCTTCTAATGTGCTAAAACCATCAGAAAAAATATCCATAAACCTGAAATGATTTAATTTTGCAACAGTGCTGGTGGAGAACAACACTACGTCAGATTTAGTAGAGTTATTCCCTTCCCCCTGCCCTCTTTTCCCCCAGTAATTTCTAGAGACCTTTCCTCATTCCCCCCAGTAATTTCTGGAGACCTTTCCTCTTTCCCCCCAGTAATTTCTGGAGACCTTTCCTCTTTCCCCCCAGTAATTTCTGGAGACCTTTCCTCTTTCCCCCCAGTAATTTCTAGAGACCTTTCCTCTTTCCCCCCAGTAATTTCTGGAGACCTTTCCTCTTTCCCCCCAGTAATTTCTGGAGACCTTTCCTCATTCCCCCCAGTAATTTCTGGAGACCTTTCCTCATTCCCCCCAGTAATTTCTGGAGACCTTTCCTCTTCTCCCTAAGTCAGAGGACGTGACATTTCAGATGGCTCCAAACAAGTTGCACAGCAACGCAGCCAGCGCTCAGACTGATTTTTCTTGACTGAATGTGCTTGATCTTTTTCTTCAGGCTTTTGGATATCAATTAAAAGAACACAACTCTTTTGTCTTGTGTGTTGCTCCCCGTCAAAATAATGAACTGTTTTATACACTAGAGGCAATTTCAAATTATCTAGTTTAATGAGGAAGGTTGTGACAGAAGATTTATTACCCTTTCTGATCTGCTAATGTATTTTCCCAACCATCCCAGCAGAACCAATCACCATATTTTCATTATACACTCTATTTTCAGGAGTTCATTAGTTCTAGACTAAAAATAACAGCAAAGGTCTCAGTCTGAGAGCTAATCCAATTTTTTTTTTTTAATTGGGAACAAAATTTGATTAGACAACTTTCTAATCATAACAGCATCAAGCATCAAACCCCTTACTGGGTGTTTTGTCCAAATTGAAACTTCATGTGACTAAACAGAAAGACCTGACCTAGAAATACAGTCACAGAACTGCTGTGAAGGACAAACCCAGCCTTTTCCTTAAACAAAACCCCCGTGTTGGCACAAGGAATGGACTGTTGTCTATTCCAATGGATGTGCATGGAAAAAAAAAGGCCTGGCAATGAACTTGTGCAATGGAGACAAACTCTGAGATGCTCTGAGCTAGTGGTTGAATGTGAGACTCCAGAAATAACGAAGATTTTTGTTTGTTTGTTTCCCCTGCAAAAAAATAAGAAGAAAAATAAGGAAAATAAGATGGAAGAGCTGCCAGAGAGCCAACAGGGCCTCTTACCTGGAAGCTGGATTCAAATCTTAAGTCGGTACCTCCCAGCAATGGCTTTGTGCCTGTGGGTTCCAGTCTGACGTGAGCTCAGTGTTTTTCCTCCTGCATCATTTTGATATGCGAGAATGTCCTGGATTTGCTAGGATAGAGTTAATTTTCTTCTTAGTAGTTAGGATAGCTGTGTTTTGGTTTCAGTGTAGGACTTGTCATGAGAAGAACACTGATAACAGTACTGATGTTGTGAGTTACTGCTGGAGCTCAAGGCCACCGTGTTTGGCTGGTTCACAGCTGCATCAGGACTGGGAGGGAGAAGGGCAGTGAATAGCAAACCCCAAACTGGCATTGGGATGTGCCAGTGTGATATTCCAGATCATATCCCGTCATGTTCAGTACATTAACCAGGGCTGACTGGAAAGGGGGGGGGATTCTCCTGGGAATCGCTCGGGCTCTCACTCTCCCGGGATTGCGGTTTCGGGTCGGGATTGTCGCTCCCCCGGGATCGTGATCTGGGACCGGGCCGGGCTGGGTCGGCGGGTGCTGAGCAATGGCACTGGGTGTCACTCATTGGCATATTTTATTACTGTTATCATTATCACTACTATTTTAATATTAGGGTTTTTAAAGTTTTATTTTATTTCTATTATTAAATTGTTCTTACCTCACCCTACGAGTTTTCCTACCCTTGCCCCAATCCTCTCCCCTATCCCCTGGGGGTAGGGGGGGCAGTGGGTGAATGGCTGTATTGGCTTCTAGATGATAGCCAGCCCAGTGAAACTCACAGAGAGCCACAAGTGTAACAAAGAAGAGAGGGAGACAGTTTTGGATTTTACAGGGCATGCTCTTCACAAAGAGGTGTCACCACCATGGTGGGAGTTTGGAGATGTGCTGCCTGCGTGCCAGCTGCCCTCCCTGTATCTCCCAAGAGCCGTCCTCGTATCTCTGCATACGAGGGACCCGTGTTGCCAGGGGCCAGCTTCAGCAGAGGGACGCTGCCTTTGGCCCTCATCAGCGGCCATTAACGGGCTAATGAACCCGCTATGAGTTTTAATTACGCCGTGGCCACCACGGGAGCTCTGCTCTCTGATCCAGCTATCCCTCTGACCGATCCCAAACACATGCCATTCAAGGGATTGTCTCCAGCCAGAAGATCACTGGAGCAGCCACATCCTTGGGGCACCTGGCAGTCTGTTCTAACCCTCCAAGGATCCCTGTGGGAAGGTGCTCGTAATGACCTGTCTGCGGGGAGGCTGGGCTGAGGAGGCGTTGTGGCCAGATAACACATCACTGACACCCAGGGGATTGTTAAAATGGATGTGGGGAAGTTATTGCAACTCACGTCAGCCCCACGCTATAGATTTTAGATGCATAAATTATATATTTACGTTCAAAACTCTTATTATTCATAGAGCTGAGTAAACAAGTATTGATTTTTACACTGTAGCACAGCTGAGTATTTGTAATGATGCAGACAGAGGCTCTTCTTCCGTCCTGGGTAACTCTGACCTCATCGGTGCTTCCTGAGAGGAGAATTTAACAAGGACGAGCAAGTTGAAAACCAGTTGGCTGCTGCTGTTTGGAATGGAAATCAATGCACATTTCATTCTGAATGGACAACTTCTCCACCCACACCATGTCACATGCAGCTCATCCTGCGACTGGCTTAGGTGCTGAACCAGATGCAGATGGCAAACAAGTGAGGAAAGGATGTGTGACATGATTTCAGCTCACAGAGCAACCTTTGCTCTCACAAAGAAGAGGCAAAGACATTCTGGCTGTGTGAATAGAGCAGAAAGAGTTAAGCTTCAATGTATAAAACCAGTGCTATGATATGTATTTAAAAAGTGATATGATATGGATAAAAAAGTGATATGATATGGATAAAAAAGTGATATGATATGGATAAAAAAGTGCTATGATATGTATTTAAAAAGTGATATATGCATTAAAAAGTGATATATGTATAAAAAAGTGATATATGTATAAAAAAGTGATATGTATAAAAAAAGTTATATGAGCAGAGCTCATATGAAGCCTTTTGAGAAAGCTCCTGCTATCGACACGTGAGCTTGTGTCAAGATTTCTCTCCGTTAAATGGACGATACTACCACACACGTTTAAGGGTGGCAGAAAAAAAAATCCTTTAACTGCGTTTTCCAGCACGACGTTATTTCAGAGGTGAACCAAAATCACTTACTTCATAGCTCACTTTGCTATATTGAATCAATGTACAAGTTCCTTATTGGATTTTTATTGCAGATAAAATTGACAGAGAAAATCACGAGGATATACTTAAAAATGGGAAGGAAATGTACGTTTACAATAAAAAGGTCTCTGAAGGTCTCTTGTTTCATAGGAAGGAAGCTGTCTTTATATTGCATGAACTATAAAAAATGATTAAAATTGAAGAGAGACAGGAAGCTGATAATTTGATTTATCATCTTAATGGCTATGATTCATGAATAAATAATGTAATGGTTTATGTCTCTCTTGTAAAAGAAGTAGAGAAGAGCAATTTGTCTAATAAATGACTTCAAAAATTACAGCTGAGTCTTGTTTGCCACATTTGTTCTATTTAAAAAGAATGAGCGAGTATCTTATTTCTTATTACTTACTAGGACATTTGTTGTATTATTTATAAGAGTCAAAAACCTTAACTAAAAGCCACTCATCTCTGACCACAGTCTCCCATTAGCTTTAAATTCAGGAAAGAGAAAGGGATTGATCACTAGATCAATAAATCTAACCTTAGAGCTGACTAAAAGCTTCCTTTAACCTCCTTCCTCCAGCATCCTTTTTCAAAATTAAAGTATCCCCCTTTTTAATTATTTAAGAGCATGTCAATTTTACAGTAAGGCCATGTGTGGCTGCATCATACAAGGATTTATTCTTTATATTGGAAACACACCGGCATCTTTAAAAGGAAAGCATTTAAATCACGATCGCTTGTTTATTTTTTTTTTAAAGTTGGATTTGCTACTATAAATACACTTATCCTGTTCCAAATGTGCTCTGGATTTCATCAAGATAAGCACTGAGAATAGGAAAAGCGAGAAGACATGTGTACTCCCAATTATCCGACACACAAACTACCCTAAATCCAGCAACGACTCTGCTGGAGCTGAAGTTGCTCTGGATTGACGGCACCGGGCCAACAACTGACATTGCTATAGGGCTGCAAAAAGTCACTTTGGGCCAAAGCAAACTCCAGAGAACCTAATTAATGGAAAGAGGGTTTAATTTCTTTTTTAAACCATCCTGTAAAAATAGCTTGTGTATGTCGTTTGCCCAGCGTGCATCAAGACCCTGATTGTTTTTTCCCTCCCTTATATCAAAATTATTTATCAATTTATCAATTTATCAATTTATCAGATCTTTTTTCTTACCAGAAACTCTTCACACTGATTCAACATGCTGTGTTTCTACTGTCCTCCTATGGAACCGCCTTCCAAACAGCATAAAACCTGTCAGGCAGACACAAGTCCTGACACAAAGCTGGCTGGGGGTCCCAAAAGAGGGGGGCTGTGGCCAGGGTCACCTCTGGATTATGTCCTCACTTGGCCACTCACCTGCTGCATAGTCTTGAGCATGTGTTTTCCTGCCCATCTCCATCCCTTTCCTTGTTATCTAATCCTCATCCTGAAGACCTTGGGATCTGTGTCTTGCAAGAGCTTGGGCTTAGAAAATAGAAGTTCTTACCCTGTTTCTGAGGCTCATTTTTTAGAGGGCTTCAACACTGAACTTCAAGACTTGGTTGGCTTTGGATCATACTTCAGACACAAGGTGTTATCAAATATTATTGGAGTGAGCAGCACTGGTAAGACTGGTAATGACAGCAGGGGGAGGAAAATTCCAGGATGACAATTCTTGGCATATTGTAAAACCTGTTAATTTATAGAATCACAGAATGGTTTGGGTTGGAAAGGACCTTAAAGATCATCCAGTTTCAACCCCCAATTTCTACAAGGCTTATAAAAAAAAAAAAAGATTAAAAAGGTACATGGATTTAAGCAAAACAGACCTTTTGAGTTCTCATGTTTCATAAAAAACCATATACTTCATGAAAATGGATCTTTCTCTTGCAGACTGCACATTTCCACACAACTCATGAGGTACAAATGTCACCCAGGTATGAATGAGCTGGACAAATAAACCAGGAAAAAAAATAGGGTGAACTTCCACAAAAACCCATTCATCAGTATTTTCTACATGTGATTTCTCTAAATAAATTCAGCTAACTGGCCCACAGTCCAAAGACACTATTTTTATGTGCTGCATCTTCTTCCCCCAACTGCTATATTATATAGGTCTCCTAAAATTGGAGTGCTCGAGACATTTTTGGGGTAAGTGATGCATCAACAAATGTCAAAACAATGTAGGCTGCATTCAGAATGACACTGAAACACAGGGCCTTGGGGAACTGTACCCCAAAAAAAGGTTCTCTCACAGCCTTTCATTTTGAAGGGACAAAACCTTTGCTGATTTTGGAAGACGTGGTGGCCTTCGCTAACGTCCAAAGCAAGTACAACTTTTGGTCAAAATCTATTTTTTTGTGGTCTTGGGATAAAAAATAACAATAATGCTAATTTCTGTGTAAAACTATGAGCTTTTTGCCCCTATTTCAGAGTTTATGAAAGTGAAATTTAATCAAGCATTAAATTGTCACTCTGTGACATCAGAGTTTGAACCAGATACGATTGCTTCCTCCCGCAGCCACGCGAGTCACAGGCCAGCGTTCCACCACGACAGGCACAGCGTAAGAGAGCAGAGCAAAGAGGATCCCTGGGGCTCACTCACTTTGGATGTGGAAAATGGCAGTGACAGATAGAGGGGAAAAATAGATTTACTAGTATGAAGCTGTCCTTGATAAAATACAGTTTATGCAAAAGGCGATGCCGGTTGAATGGAAGCAGCACAAGGAAAAAATGACAGGAAAAAAAAAAGGGTAATTTTTCTGGCATCAGTCATAGAATTACCATTTGCATATGGAGGAGGGAGGATCTCAGCTGGTCTAAGCTGCTATAAGCGTATCAATAAAGCCACACTGATTTATAGCAGCTGAGAGTTTGTCCTGTAGCGTATTCATCCATGCGCGAGGCGCTAGATTGATGCGTTAGCATTTTCTCCCTGGAGACTTTGGTTCAAAACCTATTTAAAAGACAGTGAAAACAAACGGGCTAGTCTCTAAGCAGATGTCCCTGGAAATCTGTTTACATCATCACAGTGAAAGCATTTAGTGGAAAGGGTATTTTCTGCGGGCAGGGTAGCAGATCCCTGATGGAGTTGCATGGCAAAGCTTGCTTTATCATTCCTGAGTACCCAGCCTGCAGGGTGGGTTTGATATCCACAAACCCATAGGTTTTTGTACAAAGTGAAATGAAAATATTCACATAGAAATATTGCTTTGTTTTAGTCTACAACCTGGAAGTGAGACTCTCCAGCACTGTGCTCTACCGCTCCTAGCCTGCACACAAACAGAACCTCACCCACACAGGTGATTAATTGCTGGGTTTGGGGTCTCAGTTTCAAAAGTGTTTCAAGAAGCTCCAAAAGCTCCCTGGGATCAAAGGAGAGGAAGCAGTGAGGTGGTTGCAGTTACACTGACATCATCTCACATACTTTTGGCAGAGTAGTTCTGGGCCCAGTTTTGTGAGAGGAAATAAAGCCCATAACAGAGCGCAGACAACAGAGCTGCAGGTCACTCCTGCACCCCTGGAGCTGCACCCCAAGGCCAGCCTGGAAAGCAAGAGAGTTTCTGAACCCAGATCCACTGACTCTCCCTGGGATTTCACCAGTAATTCAGCAGCAGATCTGCCTGTTTCTGAACCCAGATCCACTGACTCTCCCTGGGATTTCACCAGTAATTCAGCAGCAGATCTGCCTGTTTCTGAACCCAGATCCACTGAGTCTCCCTGGGATTTCACCAGTAATTCAGCAGCAGATCTGCCTGTTTCTGAACCCAGATCCACTGACTCTCCCTGGGATTTCACCAATAACTCAGCAGCAGATCTGCCTGTTTCTGAACCCAGATCCACTGACTCTCCCTGGGATTTCACCAATAACTCAGCAGCAGATCTGCCTGTTTCTGAACCCAGACCCACTGAGTCTCCCTGGGATTTCACCAGTAACTCAGCAGCAGATCTGCCCATCCATGTAACGTCAGCAGTGCTTTTAGGAGCATTATCCATGCGTGGTTTTCCCGTAGATGGAATTTGGCAGGAGGCCATTCAACCAAATGCTTCACATTGCAAGAAAAATCTGCAGACTTTTTTTTTTTTTAAAACTAGACTTATTAAAAAAATAACCTAACAAAGTAAAAAAGTTATTTAATTATCACCTCAGGATCAACCATGCAAGATCAGACAGTGTAATATACAGATTTGTAAGGAAATATTTTTCTTCTCACCCTCCCACCCCATGTTTTATCATTTCAGGAGCAGCAGCTCCTATGGTGAAAACTGGATATTTCATATCATGAAATAATAACAGAGAAATAGAGTTACCAAGTCCAAGCCCCATCTATCATAAGTAACTACATCATGATCCCTTCTCAACACTGATCAAATCCCACTTTAGGAGTAGTTTGCTCTTTACTGCTGATGCACAAAATGAAAAGCTGTTTCAGAACCCTGCTGCTCTGATGATTCTGAGCCTTCCTTTTTTCCAACCAAAATCTTTTCCTGACCAGTTTATACGTGTTTGTTCTCGTCCTGAGTATCGTCCTTAACTTGAATTGTTTTTCCCCTCCCTGGTGTTTAGTCCCCTGATGTATTTATAGAAAGATCAGATCCTCTTTCAAACTTCATTTTGCTAGGACTAGTAATGTTAGAAATAGACCGATGAATTTACTGTATTAGGTAGGGACGGACGGACGGACACATACACAGAGGCTAGAGCACTTGTTTTAAAAGAAATGCAGAAAATACAGATGAATCAATCATTAGTTAACAGTGCATTATTTCAAACATGTCAGCAACATATGTAAATTACAATATAAAAGACAGATCAAGTTCAAAACTGATTTTTTAGGGTTTTTTTAGATCTAAAGACTATCCATCTATAGAAATACCAGAAAGCCTACCTGAAATTCCATAAAACTCTAGTTTGGGAAGAGTACCAAGAGCCCACAATGAATACAATTTCTAAAAAAAAAAAAAAAAAAGAGAGCTGGGAAGACTCAAAGTACATTTAGATAAAAAAGCCTTAGACAGAGGCTAGTTTGGGTGGTCAATAATCTGCAGAAAAAGAACCAAAAAATAAAATGGCTATTAAAAAAAAAACAACCTTTAGAAAGAAGAAAGACTGAACATACTATTTGTTTGTTTAGAGACCATTTCATTCTTTCATAAAAAATATTTTCTAGCTTTGCTGCTCTGGCACATCAATCCTGAGTACTCTAACTTTTGACTTGTAATGATATTCCTTCAGATACAGCTTCACCGACGGCGGAACGGGAAGCGCGTCGATCCCGTCGTAAGTGGTACTGTTGCAAATAACCGTTCTACATATATGCTGGAGAGAAAAAGGAAAAGTCCTGTTTAGGGGAGTGGATAAAAGTGGCTCAAAGAACATACAGGAACTTGGATCTTTGTAGTGCTCTAGGAGTCCTGTGATGTCGGGAGAATGGAAGACACAGGGATCGTGGGCATCGAAGCTGAAGTTGTGATTCCACTGCTCTATCCGCGCGTGGAGGGAACGACTGTAGCGCCTGAAGCTGACAGAGAACAAATAGTCTTCTTGGGCAGAATCTCGTAACAAAAACGTTCCCTCTGGCTTTCCTTCTAGCAATGCCTCAGCTGCATATTTATCCATGACTCCCCAGTAGCAGGGATTGTTATTGATCTGGAGGAGGTCTGGGACTAGACAGTGGACATAATCGATCTGCGTGTGGTACTTTGGAGGTGTTTCCATCCGTAGCAGCTCGTCATCCGTTTCCCACTTGGGTTTGTTTCTTTTTCTAGAGCTTGTGCAGAGTGTTATAACTTCATCATCAGAGTCCATATCACTCTCATCTTTACTGCTCCTCACCACCTTACCTGTAACCAACTCAGACCTCAAATCACCCCTCGAAGAACCGCTGTCGGTAAAGTCGCAGGACTGGGAGGAGGGAGAGTCCATTCCCCCGTTGGCAATCTCATCGTCTCGCAGCTGATCCTCCCTCTCCTCATGCTGGGATAAATCAGCAATTATCCAGTCTTCTGCTTTTGGACTTAGAGGGGCTGTGTGTCTCTTGATCAAGTGCCACCGAAAAGCTAGCTCCGATCGCGGAGGGAAAGGACACTTATCCAGCATTAACTCACTGATATGGATTTTCCGTTTGGATGGCAGTCCTGAGCCGTGCCGACTGCCACAGTTCTTGATGGGAAAGCACTGACCCACAGCATCCTGCAGCTTCTGCTTGAGGGACCGGCCTAGGAACCGGTGACCGCACGACCGGTCTAGATCCAGCTCGATAGACGAGCAGCTGTACTTCCTCTCTTGGCTCCTTAAATTAGTCCCTGATCTTCCCCCAGTACTTGCTGTTTCAGCCTCAGAACAGTGCTCACTCTTTTTAGACCAGGAGAGCTTCTTTCCACTCCAGACGTAACCATCCTTTCTGTCCGCGCTTCTGCTCCGGCTGCTTTTGGGTCTGACATCTGCGTTTTTAATATCACCCTCCTTATTTTCTGCCATTTTGACAGTTTTGCTTCACAAGTTGCCAGAAAGTGCACTGTTTCTTGTTGTTTTTTTCTACATAAGGAAGCTTCCTCGAGGTACTTTCTGGAAATACCTAAGGAAAATGAAAACACAGCTAAGTTAACAGTTATGCACGCACGCAACACAGGACCAGTGCAGGTGTATACAGGGTAACAGCGACAATTAAATGCTAATCATGTACAAATAATATGATCAAGCTGAATTCACTACAGATTCACTACTCCACAAACACTGGCCTGATGGCAGACAAGGAAAAAGCATCCTCCAGAAGAAACCATCTCAGGTGTTTAATTTAGAGTATCCATTCTGACTCCACAGCAAAGCAGGGAGTTTTAGCTGTTCATTTTAAACAGGAGCACTTCACGGGGCAGGTGATGCTGCTTTAGCTGTTTATTGAGCAAATTCTGCATCTCTTCCAAATCACCTTTCAAGAAGGAGCAAGCAAAACCAGAAACAACTAGGTCAGAGTACAAAGAGCTACTGTACCTATTTGATATGCCTATTTGCTACTAATCCACATGGTGGGATGCCAGAGATCCTATTCTTAACTGACACTTTTGGGTCACTTTCTGGATTTAAAAAAATAAATTTTAATTATATCAGTCACAGATTCTGTCAGTTTCTGAAAGCTGTTTTCCTCTGCCTTTTCAAATGGAGCTAGAGAATACTGAGCCCCTAAGGGATTGAAATATCTGGGGCTTTACATACTGAAAAGGATTAAAACAAATCCAGTTCCTTACTAAAAGCAATTTTAAAAGGCTGTGAAAGATGGAACTGCTTATTACTCATTAGAGAAGAAAGTTTACATTATTAAAATCAGTGTTGCTCTAAGACCTATGGTTGCTGATTTCATTCTCCTTTGTTTCCAAAAGTGTATTGAATTCTCAGAAAGATAAGAGGTTTCCTTTTGAATGTTCTGCTTTGAAAAAGGAAAAAAAAATAAATCTTCTTTTGATTACTCAGTTGAAAGTAGAGCAGAATTTTTTCAAGGTACACAGATAGCAATATATTACATATGCTATACTCTCCTGAGGCAAAGCACAATGTAGAAATATTTTTCCCATCATGTACCCTGATGCTTTTGCACCAAAATGAAGTGTACCTCCTCTGTTCCACTGGGATTTTTTGGCTGTGGGTTTTTTGTTGTGTTGTTTTGTTGTTTGTTATTTTTTTTAAAACACAAACCCTAATTGACATGGTAAATACTGAACAGGAAAAGAAAAGGGCATCCACTTCCTCTCTCCATTCAATCCATTCTCATCATCAGGATTAGCCAGCATGACACAACCTCTCTGCAGTCCCCCGGGGCTGTGCAGGCTGAGTTCTACCCTCTGCTTTCAGTAAGAGAATAAGAGTGCTGTGCCAAGAGGCTGACACGCAATCTGGGGGCCAAATGCATCCCAGATGTCACTTTCACCCAGGAATTTTTGATATAGCATTCCTTATTTACAGCCCACAAACTTGTGAGCTGGAGGGGAAAGGAAAAGGGAGGAGATGCAGAAATGTAGAATGCAAGTGAGATAGGTTAAATATTGCAAATATATTTAAAAATGTATTTTAATCATTGCAAATTTAAAATGTATTTAAATATTGCAAATACATTTAAAAATGTATTTAAATTATTGCAAATTAAAAATGTATTTAAATATTGCAAATACATTTTAAAATGTATTTAAATTAGAGGAATCTAGGTGAATAATACCTCACTGGGACCAAGTGGAATCACAGCACAGGGTCTATATTCCAGCAATCACCAATCAAAGATTAAAATAAAGATTTCTTTTTCTTCTCTTCAGGATTTTGCAAACCACTTTTCAGTGAAAACACTGGAAGATGCAATGCAGATAGGAGAAAGGAAACATTTGTCTATGAGACCCAAAACATCTTTATTGAGTCCAAGATTCATTGATTGATTTTCTAACATTGATCTTTTTCATCCAGAAACAAGTAGAGTGGAGCACTGAATTTTCTCCAGAATTAAAAAAGAGGGGAAAAAAGCAATCTCATTTACCCTGGTGATAATCTGAAGCAACTGAGGAGAAAAAGTTATTCTAGATTCATCCTGTGGTAAAATACATTAACTCTCTCTATATGGGATTTTTTAATTGGACAGAGAGATATCGTTGAGGTTGCAAAGTCAAGTACTTAAAAATTAGGATACGACAGTTTATAATTGCTTTTGAAACTTTCAATTATCCCATTCTGCATATCCAGCCCATAAAAGGAATGAGAATATTCAGAATATGGACTTTTAATTAAAAACTGCAAAATGTACAAAACCCAGAAGTGCTGAAAAGGCCCATTATCTCCCAACTTCAGCTTTGCAACTGAAATAAATTCAGTGTTTTATGTCATTTCTAGGTTGCTGTTGTATATTTAACTGTAAAGCCACCTTTTACTTTGTACCTTTCTTCCTCCTGCAAATCATTAGTGGTACCTGAAGCCTGAAATATCAACCAGAGATACAGCACATGATGCTGTAAGACATGCCCCATTAGCCAGCAGCACAGAAGGCTGTTTCCCTGGGGTATGAAGGCTGCTGGGACCGAGGTGCCAATTCTGCCACGTCAGAGCAGTAATTGCTAATCAGACATAACCCCAGAGCTGTGAAAAGAGCAGGGAGCAAATGAAGAAAAAGGGATGGCATCCTACTCAAGCCAGGTTTGAATTTGACCTTGTGAAGGAAGAGTAAAGGATGGTTCAGTGGTCGGCTTGAGACTTGGGAGACAAAATCTGTTTCCAAATCTGCTACAAACATCCGCACGCTGGCAGGTGAGCTGCCTCCTGAAACACAGAACCCCAGAACTGCCTGGATTGGAAAAGCCCTTTAAGATCATCCAGTCCAATCATGAACCCAACACTGACAAGTCCCTGACTGACCCATGTCCCTCAGCACTGTGTCTACACGACTCTTCAATCCCTCCAGGGATGGGGACTCCACCACTGCCCTGGGCAAACCCTTCCCATGCCTCAGAACCCTTTCAGCAAAGAAATTCTTCCTCACATCCAATCTCAACTGCCCTGGCCACAACTGGAGGCCATTTCCTCTTGTCCTGTCCCTTGGTCCTTGGTTGAACAGACCCACCCCCACCTCTCTGCACCCTCCTTGCAGGGAGTTGGAGAGATCAAGAAGGTCTCCCCTCAGCCTCCTTTTCTCCAGGCTAACCAGCCACGCTGTATTTAGGTTTCCAAATCCCACCTCTGGCATTACAAGGGGTCATGCCTTCCCACCTTTCCAAACCCATGATTCACAGTCCTACCAATAAAATGGGGACCAAAAATAATGTGGGTGTCAGAAAGAAAAAGGCATAAAGGGCGGTGAGACATTCAGTGCTGTATCACCACCTCAGGCTATCCACCTAACCCAGCTACTCCTTTCACTGCAAACATCCACGTGTGCCGGTACCGTACATCCATTAACGGCTGGAGCCCAACTGAAAGAGCAGGAGAGGAGGACGAGGATAAAAGAGAGTGAAGACAGAGTGTACTTATCCCTACAGGGCAAGGTTAAATGGAGGAGTCCAGCACTGGGCTGCTTACACGCATCAGTTCTGAGATGCTTTTGGTAGATATTATGAAGTCTTCTGCCTACAAAAGCCACCTTCCAGGCGGGGATACCCCAGGCAGCTCCGAAGCAGCCAGGTCTGACAAAACTCTTACGCTTGAAACTCTTCTGCTTAAGCAAAGGCAAAGATAAAGCTACGTGCAGGGATAAGCAGAGTTCACTTTGGGCCACGGGATCCGGCTGCTCGTTCAAGGTTACCCAGCCCTGTCACAGCTCACAGTCCCCGAGGACAGGCAAGAGAGCTGGGTGGTTTTTTGTTGTTGTTTTTACAGTGTGCACAGCTCCCTTCTTCAGAGCCACGTCTCGCCAGGCTGAGAAGGAGGAGGAGGAGAGGGGGGGTGCAGATGGCTGCACAAGATGCTTTTTCTTTCAAGTGCTGATGCCTCAATGCTAAAACTTCAAGCCCAAACTAAAAGCAATACCTAACAGCTATTTGGAGGCAATACCAGTATTACCTCCTAGACAGAGGTAGGCTGCAACCAACAACTCTGATAAAACAGTTAGAGCCTCACCATATGTCTAATTAAATCAGCTGCAAATACCCAGTAACTCCAATAGGAGAATCAAAACCATAAGCGCAGACAGAGGGGGTTTTTAAATTTATTCACTGAATACTGAATTGCTTTAACTAGATATTTATGTCCTAAGCTGTTGGACCCTTGCCTCTAGCCCAGGACCTCTAAGCCCTCTTCATCAAACTGCTTCCCTTTTGGCATAACAAAGCAGCAGATGGTGGGGGGTCTCAAGCCCACCCTCTCGCTTGGAGCGGGATTGCTGCCGGCGTGGGCTCAGGGGAGACATAGAATGGTCTGGCCATGTCCTGAAAGCCTCCAAGGACGGAGATCCCACCACCTCTTCGGTGCTCCCACACTGTACAAGCCTTCTAGTGAAGGAAATACTTTGAAAGTTTTCTGTCCAAGTATTCAAAAGCCAAAGGGTCGCTGTATTATGCCTCTAATTAAACAAGAAAAGGAGATTCACACAAAGGAAAAATAAATAAAATTTGGAATTGTTATAGAAGTTTATATTCTTCTAGAGCTGATAAGATCCTGAGAGAGAAGAGCAGAGTGCAATAAATTGGTACTTTCTCTTTTTTCTTTCAACTTACATAAAAGTTATTTGAAAAAAAAAAAATAATCTCACTGGTCACATGCTGTTTTCATTAATTTCACCCAATTAGATTTTGGCCACAAGACCACATTTTAAAACCTGACCTTCCACTGAAGTTGAGCTGTTATTGACTTATTTTGGAAAAAAGCCCAACCTATTAAGGATAACATTAAGACTCAATTCCTCTGTCTTAAGTTATTTTTCTTCAGCTTTGACTACGTTTATTTCGATTTATGATACCATCCCAAAAATACCTAAACTAGACTCCAGAGGCCTTTCTAGCAAATTAAAGCAATAATCACACACACACCCCAAAGAAAGTGACTGTCTAAGGATACTGATGATAAACTACTATGCTCCTTACTTGGAAATATCCTTGATTTGTCTTGGGTCTGTATAGCCCCAGAACTATAGCAGGAGGGGAGCATGTGGCCATGCTCTGCTCACCCCAACACTGGGGCTGTTTTATTTACACCCAGGAGGTAGAAGTGATCTGGAGGCAGGTGCCAAAGGTGAGGGCTGCTCGTACCTACTGCTTTAATGAAACTCTGTTCATGTGCTGAAGGAGAGAGGCACTTGGCAGACCACAGCAGCCTCTCAAGCACTAAATCAGTAAAAGCTTTATGGTCCATGACCAACACTTCACGCTCCACCCTGAAACCGAACAGGAGAGCGGCATGATTCCCAGCTCCTGCCCTGCCGCTCCACTCGTGGCCACTTACACCTATTAATCAAGTCAGCAGCAGGTTGAGTTCCTGACTGGATTTAAAGAATAACTTTGCATTTGATGCTGTGCCACTTTGGACGTGACAAAGCCACAAAACCTGCAGTCCCTTGGCCAAGTGACCACAGGATCCTCCCACCCGGTGAAAAATCTCCCCCCTAGTTTTGCTGTTCCAAGAGTTATCCCAGCAGACAGCACTGCCAGACAATGAATTCAGTTGTTACCTAGAACTGAACTTAAAACATCTGTTATACTGTAAAATATTTTAGGTGCACTTTGTATGAGAGTTTCTGCAAGTTAAAATAATAAAGAAAAATAAACCCAGTTGACATGCATTTGTCTCCATCCCAGGCAGCGGCTTGCAGTAAGAATAGCTTCGTCTTCCCACTCATCTGACAGGCAGTTCAGCTCGAATCGTTTTGCTAGAACGCATTCTCCTCACCAGAAATCACGATTTACTGAAATATGTCAGGATACACCCATGGAAAACATGTCTCTACACAGCTTCCACGAGGTTTGATAATGAAATCTAGACTTTTTTTTTAAAAAAAAAAAAAAAAGAAGCGTGCCTGCTTTGTAATCCTGTCACTTACTCATTCATTAAAGTACCAACAATGTGACTGTTATAGAGAACCCGACCACATTTCCAATATAAATAAATCCCTCTGCTCACCCCAACCACCCATAACTCCGCCGCAGGGCAAAACTGGAGAGAAAAGGGTTTTGACTGGAAGCAATTTTTCTTAGAAGCAGGAATAAACTGGGCCAGATCATTACAGCTACATAAAGGGAAAACAGAGAACTCTTGTTTTTTGATTCTATTTCAGGTATCTTGAGCTTTAATATTTTTTGTCCTTCAAGAAAGAAACCACGCCGCTTTCTTCCTATTTTTTTCAGCGCGTGACAGCTTAATGATTTTTTGCAGTGCAATCGCTACCTGCCTAACTCCAACCGCTGTCAACTGTATCTAGCATGCTCATCCGGACGGCTATAATTACAGAGTAATTCCATAATTACCATAACGATCTCCGAATGGGTTTGATCCGGTAGCTTTTACTGGGGCAAGAACACTCCCCGGCCTCTCTGCAACACTTTGCTGCCGTGGGGGTTTGGGTTAAGCAGGGGGGATAAAGGGGAAATGAAGCGCATTTGGGGTTTTCTTGCCATTTCTGTGCCTCTTGAGGGACTGACATTAAATAGATATACATAAGGATATTCAGGAAATACATATGTATTCTATACATTAAGGTATATGTGTCGGGCTTGCACCCACACACAGTTTTCCACAGGAAAAGGCAATGCCCACCGAGAACCGAGCCCACCCCGCTGCCAGGGCTCGGCTCCTGCCAGCCCGGCTCCTCCCGACCCCAACTTACGATCGTCCGGAGGGAGCGGCCGATGGCGCTGCCCTCCCCGGGGAAGCCGCTCGCCGCCCAAGTCTTTCCCTCAAAGCCGGGCAGGGCGGCCTGACCCGCGGCGGGCGAGGCGCAGGGGTGACGGCAGGAGGAGGAGCGAGATCGCCGGCACCTCCGCGGCCACCGGTGTGCGGGCTCCCGCAGGCGGCGGGGAGCGCGGCAGCAGCCCCAGCTCCCCTCACCCTCCGCAGCGGACTCCCTGTGAAGCGGCCCCGGCCGCGCCTGCCGCCGCCATCCCCGCTCTCCCGGCCGGAGCCTGAGCCTGAGCAGGAGCCGGAGCCGGCCCCCGCCCCGCCTGCGCTCAGCCCCGCCCCGGGCTCTGACGGGGCAGGCCCGGCCCTCGGGGCGGGCAGGGCGGCGGTGCCGAGCGCGGGAAGGCTCGAAGCGGGTGGCGGGGCCGGAGCGGTGAGCGGCTGGAAAGTGGTGCGGCCCCGGGGCCTCCCCTTCGCCCCGGCGGGCGCCGCAGGGGGAACCGCGGGCTCTGGTGGGGAGGGAGGGAGCGGGGGGTCCCTTCCAAGGCCCGGCGGGCGGCTCGGCCTGGCTGGGCTCGGCCTGGCTCGGCTCGGCCTGGCTCGGCTCGGCCTGCCCACCCCGGGCGCTGAGGTGCCTGAGGGATAGGCCCCCGGCACCTCCGACCCCAATAACCCGTTTTTCCCCCCATTTTCTTTCATGGTTGGCGCCTCTTCCGAGGCGAGAGGCTGCAGGCGCCGTGTCCGGCATGTACCCGGCTGTTACCCGCTGAGGCCGAGCCGGGAGTGGCTACCGGCTGAGCCCTCAGCCCCACGGGTGGGTGGGTGAATGTCCGTCTATCCCAGCCGCTCCGACATTTCCCTGCTGTCTGAGACTCTTTCCGAAGCATTTTCTTGTGATTTATTTTATTTATTTCTTCTCTTTTTGTCTTCCCTACATAAACAGGTGAGAGCGAAGATGCCCTCCGCGCAGAAGCCGATGCGTTACGGCCACACCGAAGGTCACACGGATGTCTGCTTCGATGACACTGGGAGGTAACTCGAATTCCTGGGGACCAGAGTGATGTGTGACCTGGGGAGGGATGGTCTGGTTCCTCTCCATTCCTGTCCCAGGAGTTTCTGTACCAGCTGCTGCTGTATGAGATACTGGGATGGATTTATGGTCCAGCAAGTCCTTTGGGTTTTTTGTCTCTGTTGAGAACTGGCTATAAGATATGTAGTTTGTTGCCCTGAATTTTGGAATGATTGACCTATAATTTCAGTGTAAGCCTATATATATGGAATCATATATATAAGGAGCCTATATATTTGGAGTCAGCTTCCCTAATGGTATTTAAAAGTCAGATAGATGAGGTGCTTAGGGACATGGTTTGGAGGTGGAATTGGGAGTGTGAGGTTTATGGTTGAACTTAATGATCTTAAAGGTCTTTTTCAACCACTACAATTCTATACAAAACCTCTATATGTACTTTTTATAAGAGTGCTTTCACAGAATCTATCAGCAATCAATGTAGTGTGGGAGAAAATATGTTCACATAAGCACTAAGAAATTAAAAATATAGTTGAGGGAATCCAATATTGGGCTTGCTGTCTTGTTATTCTTGCAGTAGTTCTTGCAGGTATAAATATGAACTAAATATTTGCTGTTACTTTTTATTAAATAAATGGTAAACCAGAAGATAAGCTCACTCAAAATTAACTCAGGGGGTAAATCTTTATGTATTGAGTATGATTTAAATCTATATCTTTTTATTCTTTTCTTTAGTTCTTTAGCCTTCATACAAAGACTACTCTTAAGAGTTAGTCTAATAACAATCCCTTGAAACCACAGAAAGCCTTGTTTGCCATTACAATGCAATTGTTTAAAAAAGGTTGCAGACATCTCTGCCAAACACCACTGGTCCAGTATTGCTTGACTCCCCAGCATTAATATATTAAATATATTATATATTATTCAATATATTCAGTATCACCACAGTGTTGTGTTGCTGTCCAAGTACAGACCTTACAGAACTAAGAAGAGCAACATCACAGCTTCACTATGGGCTTTGTAACATTTTGGTGTTTAATTAAATTTTTTTTTAGGGGACTGCAGGCAACTTTAGAAAAAAAAATGGAAGGCTTGGTTATAGATTCATGATGTCTTTAATTAAAAATCCCATGCAAATTTCTGTATATTTGCTCTTTGACTTCAGGTTTTTGTTTACTGCCTTAAAATTGTGAAAGTTAACTCCAGCAAACTTGAATTCCATGTTAAATGTTTTCTGAGGGTTCTTTAGGCCTGGGACATGTTAAGCTTGTTAAACTTCAGTCAAGCGTGCGTTAACACTCCTAGTTTTGCCCTCAACTTTGTAATCAGCTGTAAGGTAAGTTTTCAAAGGCTTAAGAAGCAATTAAATGCCCGGTTCTTAGAGAAATCAGTGCTAATTAAGTCCTTTGAAAAATTTGCTCTAGGTCTTGGAAAAAAATGGGTTGACCAGTAATATCTAAGGGTCAGTTCAGCTGTGTGCCAGGCCTAGGTAGTTATCAGAGACTCAGGGTACTGTGCTATGCCACCAGATGTGATTTCTTCCTCCCTTACTGTGTTTAATAAGTTACTGAGACATAATAAATGTAGGGATTTGCTGTATCACATACTGTGCATTGTGTTTCAATTAAAACAAACCCCTAACACTTCAGTAACCTTTTTATTTTGAGGTTGAAAGTCAGAGTGGCTATCCTTCCCACTCCTGAATGTTAACAAATCCTGTGTCTTTCCACAGCTGCATTGTCACTTGTGGCAGTGATGGAGATGTTAGGATTTGGGAAAACCTGGATGATGATGATCCAAAGTCCATTAACGTGGGAGAAAAGGCCTATTCATGCGCTCTGAAGGTATCGTAGTTAACAGAACTCCTCTAAGTTGTGTCATGCTGGTGTTGATGTATAACATGACTGTACAGGTGCTGGATTTTCAAGCTCAAAGATGCTGCTAATGTGGGTAACATTAACCATACTCTGGGATAACATACAGAAAATGGCAAGAATAATACTGTTTGTGACTTATTTCAGGCTGATGTATGTTAAATATGTAGATCTTTGTCTTCAGGTTAAGGTATGGAAAAAAAATCAATTGAATGCTGTTTAATGAGTGGCACGTAGTTAAATTTGAGCATATGAACATATTCTGCTTTTATATCTCAGTGAAAATACTAAAGCAGTATTGAAAACATAATTTTCTGAAATACACATAAATTTAATACATTAAATGTGCCTTTAGACTTTTTGCATATTTTAACTAAAGTATTATATATAAATCAATAATACTTTTAACAATTCACATAGAATTGTAGAGGAATTATTCCTTCTACTACTTTGATTATTATTTTTTTTACCTCCTCTTCCTTCACATTCAGTTTTACTCATTTCTGACTTTGATCTCCTTTCAGAGAAACAAACCCATCAGATTAAGCTAATGATGCAGTGAACTTTTTGGGCTGTTTCAGTGTTTTCTCACAATGTGAATTGCAAAAAAGTTTCCCAGCACAAAATGTGATCATCAAGCACTAGGAAAAAGAGCCAAAAGGTTGTTTTATGTGGGTCTCTTTGAAGGTCCAAGGAATTATAATCTGTATTAGTCAAAAATTATGTTCACAGAGTCAGTGCCTGGTGATACTCTGGTAATAAATTTTTATAATTGGTTGATACTTTGCTCTCAAAACTGTTGTTTAGCCCAAAGATGCCTCTGACTCACAGTTCCCAAAGTCAGAAGAGGACGAGATTCTTGCTTGCATAAATTGTAGGGATTTGTGACAGTGCTGACTAGAGGCAGTTCTGCAGTCTGACTGACTGGCATTTGAAGCATAACCTGCTCTGTTTGTTTTAGTGTTAAGGTGCTTCCTTTTAGTATATCTTGTGGTAGTTGTTATTTGTAAATAACAAGACAAATAAGTTACCTATATCAGTTCATGTCATAGAAAATAATTCTTTTTACTATGCACATTCATGTATTTAGCTTGAGAATTCTCACAGTGTTTCCTTTGTGTGCAATTATGTTACATCAGTGATAGAAGGTCTAAAATGTTGTCTTTGTGACAATTGTAGGAGAGGAATTCCAGAGTTCTACATCAGTTCTTCAGATATTGTGTAGTTAAATTTGCAGTGATAAAGGAAAATTTTAAAATTGTTTTTCAACTATTTGTGATTTTGGAGAGGAATATGAAGGAGGAAATAAATGAGAAAGACCATGTTTTATATTTTAAAAATAATCATTTGAAACCCTATTCAGAACTACTGCCTTAAGTGAAACCTCCTTGTTATATCCCTTTTAGCATACCTCATATACCTCTTCCTCAATACCTGTATAAACTATTTTCATAATTAATTTTTAGAGTATTTTGCTGTTGATTTTCATCAGATTACTTATCCTTTCACAGACCAAGTGAAGGGACTTGAATGAGTTCTCTTAGCAACTCAGTGTCAGAGCTAGAAGTTGCTAAAACTATTTAACAAGAGGAGAGAAAATCCTGGTTTTAATTTTTGACACCAGTAGGACAAATCCTTTGCTCTCAAGTTTATTGTAAAATGCTTTTAGTTTCGAGGGATTTTTTTATTTTTAAACAGTGAGATTAAAAAGGCTTTGTGAGACTTAACTACAGGAAATTTTGTTTCAGAAGTTATCCTTCATTAATGAAAATGTCATGAGGAATTGATCTGAGGTATTGATGTAATCTAGGTAGTAACTCTCATGTCTTATTTAGTACTGGCTGCTGATTTGTTTATCTTCAGGATTTTTAGTAGAATTTTAGGCAATTTAAAAAAAATAGCAACAAAACAATCTGCATCCCCAAACAAAAAAACTCATCAAGGAAATAAGACATTTCTTCATATATTTCAAAAACTTTCTGCTATGTACAACTGAGGAATAGTATTGTTACTTGAAAAAGAGAGATTAGTTTTCCAAGTATAGGATAATTATTTCTGTTGTTTTGCACTTCTTTTAATCTGGATTCATTTTTAGGAAACATCTGCCCTCTGTTTTCTGAAGAGAACTAACTAAACTGTGGTTCATGAACTTCTCATCTTTCCCTGGTGGCATTTAACAGAGAAGTTTGGTCCAAGGGTGCCCTCTCCTGATACTGCAGCATATTAATCTAAATAGGATGCAAGATTCTTCCCGTTCTGACATTTCTTTCCTGTGTGAAAGGAGCAAATTTTCCATCCACCAGAAAAAGATCAGTCAGTTCTCTCTGAAATTAATGAGTAACTCTGAGTATTCATTGTTTTAGTAGAGATACAAGTTGGGAAGGTCTTGATGCAGTAAATTGCCATATAGTTAGTATAACAAATTTTATCTATTTCATTATTAAATTTAGCAGCATGTTTCTACAGGACTGAAGGCAAGAGCATCATTTTTCTAGTTTTCAATAGTTTGGTTGAAGTGATAAAGTATTAAAGTTACTTTGCTTGTCTGTATTTTTTGGGGGAAGAAATAAAGGTTAAAGAATATTTCCCCTGTTACTCTTACTGTCAGGCCTCTTTGGGAACTACTAAAGTTAATCTGCCCAAATATTTGGAACATGAGAGCAATTTTTTTTTGGCTCCATGGGAATAAATGTGTCTAACTAAAAAAATTTATGATGGATTTTTGGGTTTTTTTTTTTAGAATGGAAGACTGATCACAGCAGTATCAAACAACACTGTTCAGATACACACATTTCCTGAAGGAGCTCCAGATGGCATCCTTACTCGTTTCACCATGAATGCCAACCACGTCATCTTTAACAGTGATGGTACCAAAGTTGCTGCTGGATCTAGGTAATCTGTGCATGATAAGGAAAAGCATTGCTGCTGTTCCAAATCTGGCAACTTTCTCACATGCTGATTTTTTACCAGTGAGGTCATTAATCCACATACCTCTGAGGGTTTTAAAGTATTGCAAAATGCTTTCTGGGGGTGGAGTGGAAGAAAGAAATGACAAGGACTTTAGGAAGCAATGCTCTGACTGATACTTGATCCACCAAATAATTTTAAATGGAAATCTTGTGTTGTGAAATAATTCCTTTTCTTTAGGAGACTTGAGTGTTTTCAGCTTTCAGTCCTATAATGCATAAGTGTAAGTGTTTGCTCATTGCAGCATCAAGGACTTTGTTACTGCGTACTAAAGATCATGCCGTGACCGTCCAGGATTATGGTCATGCCTGTACTTAGCCATGCAAAAGTTACATGGGCTGTGATTTGTGTGAGAGCTTTGAGTCATTCTCTGGCCTAAGTATCACCATTCTGCCAAATGTTAGCACATGACAGTTGCAAGACTTGCCTGAGGGTAATTAAATGCATAGTTAGATAATTTCTTAGGGCAGCATGTTTGCTTTTACATGGTATATCCTGTTCCATTAACAGAGATGGCAAAATAGCAAGCAGATTTTTTTTTATTATTTTTCTTTTATTTAAGGCTCAGGTGATCCTTAACTGGATTTGGTGAACTCTTTGGGCACTCCAGCTAACCCAGGCTGTCTGCTTGCCTCTCTACTGGACTTGATCCTCCATCTCCCCAGTAGAGATGGCAGAGCATTGCATCTGCTTGCTGCCTTCTCTAAGGGTGAATTGAACTAGAAAGCAATTTGGATGAATGTGGTGGACTGTGAACTCTGGCAGCAGACACAGCAGCTCCACCAAAACTAGGAGGCTGGACAGCTTGGGGCAGTAACCACTCTAATCTCTAAATCTGACAGGCATCATGAGTTTGGGCCCTTGGCCAGTGCTTGTTTCTGAGGGAACAGCTCTGCCCCAGGATCTGACTTTGATTAGAGAGAGCTGGCAGATGGCAAACTCTTTTCTGTTTCTAAAAGTTTACCAAAAACCCCAGTATTTCTGCAGCCAGGCCAGGGCTCTCACATTAGGAAAAAAAGTTCATAAAACTGTAGCATCATTAAGGCCACCCCTGGATGAGGTCTTCTGTAACATACTGAAGGAGAAGGTGACAGCCATGAAGTGAAGGAATGCAGCTAAGAAGAATTGCTTTTTCTTGTCCTAGATTTCTCCTTTTTTATTTTTTTTTACATGAAGTCTGCAAACTTCAGTTTTATAGAAGTTTCACATCCAACTAACTGCCAAAGTTCACATGAACTGTTTGAAAAATAGTTGTGTGGCTTCTTAAATAAACAAAAAATATCCTATTGCCTAGTTTTTGGGTTTTTTTTCTTTAAAATTGTCTTGCATTGTTTAAGAGTGCTAACATAATTTGAGTTGTCTTGCAATATAGCTTATTGACTTCCTTTATGACTGCTCAGTTAGGATTAGAAAGCTGACAAAACTGAGACTGTGTTTTTGAATATAATTAAAGTAATGGTTAGCCCTATAGAATTAGGTCCTAAAATTAAATTTCTCTCTGAGGGTGTTGCAATGAAGTATGAGAGGGAGTGGTACTGAAAGATTGTCACAGGAGCTCTTTGACTTAGAAGTTAGCATTGATATTTTGAGTTAAAGTGCAGTATTAGTTAGTTATTAATTAGGCTAATCACATTAGTCTAATTTTGAAGGAGGGAATAAAGTTGTAAAAAATTCTGTCAATGTATCTGGTACTCTAAATGGTCTAAAAATCTTGTTAAAAAGGTCACAAAATAAATTTCTTGCTCTATCATTTAAAAAAAAACCAAAACACATGACCAAATAATTATAGTAATAAATATCAGTCCCATTCAACAGATAGTTCTTGTTAAATCAGCTCTCTGGTATCTAAGCAGAGGTTTTCATTAGGTCATATAGAATTTTACATTAAACAAGTATAAGGTCTGTGTGTAGATATGCTCTTCAAAGAGCAACTTTATTTTATGAACCTTGATAGGAACAAAAATTATTTTCTGATAACAATAGTCTGGCCTTGCTCCTGTTGTATTAAGCCTCAAGATTCTCACTTTCCCTTAGATCACACAGTGTTGAGAGCCATAACTTCCCCAAAGGATAGTTAATGCCCAGTTTTTATTGCCATAAACACATAGCTTGTGGTTATTAATACCAATGTTAATACTTTAATGTCTGTGCCATTGTTATCTGCAGTGACTTTATGGTCAAAGTGGTGGAAGTGACTGATAGCAGCAAGCAGAAAACGTTCCGAGGACACGATGCTCCTGTTCTAAGCCTGTCTTTTGACCCCAGGGATGTTTATCTGGTAAAAACACTTTCTTGTTTACTTTCTGCTTTGAATCTCCCTTTTCCTTGGGAAATAAAATAAATATATACTTTTTTACACCATAAAAGTGACTGTGCATGTGAAACTGTTTAATTTCAGCTGACTTTACTGGTGATGGAGTGTGTCACAACTTGTTGCCTCCCAGGAGAACTCTGTCTTTACTCTACTATTCAATTACTGTCTATGTTCTTCTAGAATCTAATGCTGATTTAATTTTAGAGGGGAAAAGATGGCTCATAAAGAAAATGAATATTAATTTTGAGCCTTTTTTGCAAATAAGCAGCTCACTTGAAGCATGAGGGTTTGTAGCTTGGAGTCAAGTATAATTATCAAGAAAGTTTTAAGTCTTAAAATAGTTTAAACAGGGAGGCCTTCTTTTTAAAACTGACTATATATTATGTGTCCATAATGTTGGTTATAGGGATTTTTTCAATTTTATAGCATCAATTTCTCTGTTTTTATTAATTTGTTTACAAAAATCTCTTACATAGGCATCAGCCAGCTGTGATGGTTCTGTCAGAGTATGGAAAATCGCAGATCAGGTAAAGACTTGCCTTTCAGAGTTCAGTCTTTCATAAGAAATCCAAGATTTCACAGATAGTGGGAAGAGATGGATGGAAATAACCCTGTTGGAATAGGGTTTTATTTTTGGGAAAGAAATCTAACTACATTTTACAGAATACTTTTATTTACTTCAGAGAGAAATCCCAAAGCCTGATTATGAAATGTTGCCTGGCTAACTCTGGGTTATTCTTCCTGTCTGTGGAATCCCTGATTTCTTCTGTTCATCTTTCTTCATTGGCCAACATGGTGTATTTTGCCCTCAGCACATGCAGGAATAACACTTCTGTGTAAAGATAGCAATTGACATCAGATTCATTATTTCAGAATTTCAGCTTATTGCTTTCAGGATTAAGGAAGTATTTTTATTCTAATAAACAACTATTTAGGTATATTTTGGTTTTATTTATTTTTACCAAGCTTCCTATGAAACAAGAAATAATTTTCATGGTTGTAGACTGACTGGTGAAGGTGAAATAATGCTCTGAGATGCTACACAGTATCTTCTGGAATAGGCTGCCCAGAGAGGGTGTGGAGTCTCCATCTCTGGAGATGTTCAAACCCACCTGGACACTTTCCTGTGCAACCTGGTGTAGGGAACCTGCTTGGGCAGGGAGGTTGGACTGGATGATCTCCTGAGGTCCCTTCCAACCCCACCAGTCTGTGATTCTGTGACTCTTTATGAGTGATCTGGTTGGTTAATCTTGTTAGGAACATAATTACTTTGATTTGATATTAGGAAGCAGTATGGATTTCATGTGCCAGGATCACTGGGATGATGCCCATGATGATAACATTTTTCTTTGATAGGGGACTTAGGGACACAGTGTTGCTTCAGCATCTCCTGCTCTCCACCTATGGCACACATACTGAGTTTTCTAAGGACTCCTGGTTCAACTCAGTGCATTTCAGCCTTTTAGATTTAAATGATTTTAAGGCTATTGATAAGGGACTTGCTATTCCACTTTTTGTTTGTTTGTTACAAACTTCACAACAGTTTCTCAGAAGAAGGATGTAAATCACAGTTTGAAGAACGTAATTCATTAGAAATACAGTCTTTGTGCTCAGCTTGGCAATATTTGGCTGAAATAGTTCAGGGCAAGAGATCAGATTTAGTGAGAGAATCACATTTAGTCTCTGCTCTTGGAACTCTAAGGAATTTGAAAATAGGGTTTCAGGTGAATTGTTTTAATAAGGCAATTCTGCATATGTATGTGTGATTATTTTTCCTAAATGCCATTGAGTGAAATAAGAGTCCATGTGGAATTATTCCTGTGAGCACAGTTGAAAATGTACCCCTGCACTTGTGGATTGCTATTTTTTTAAACAAAAGCATACTTGTAATGCAAAATCTCGTGTTCCAGACTGACAGTGGGTGTCTTTTGGGGCAATTACACTAACAGTGTCCTGGGACTGTGGCAGGATGATGTATGTATCTGTGCTGTAATTTGAGGATACAGCCATTCATTCTTTATCCTGCTGTGGTGAGATTCAGGCGGATGTGTGTCACCTTGCTGCAGTTGATTTGGGTTTGAGAAATGCATTTGGCCAGACTTCTCTGTAACCTAAAAATATGTGAGCTCATTTGTTCTGTACTTGATTAGAAACACTTGTTCTATGATCTTATTTCTGTTAGAAGTAGTTGTACTTTCATTAAAATAGTTTCAGGTCTAAATTGGCAAGACATTTTTTTCTGATTTTTTTTTTTTTTAAAGGCAGTATGTACCATTGTATTTGGATGAAAGAGATTATTTAAGTTCCAAAAATGGCATGTCTGTTTTCCTTTTCATTTTTTCCACACTTTTCCTTTAAGAATTTCTACTATACAGTAGATTTTAACAATTTTTAATATTTTGTTTTCAGACATGCACGACAAGCTGGCCACTGCTGCAGAAATGTAATGATGTGATAAATGCTAAATCAATATGCAGGCTTGGCTGGCAACCTGGCAGTGGGAAGGTAAGTGACATTGTTTTAGTCACATCTTAATCTTTCTTTTCTCTTTGGGAGTCCCAACAATAGAATTCAATCTGGGCAAGCCCAAATTGCAACTCCTGGGAGTAAAGAAAATATTTGGGGTGAAGTTCCCATTTAGGAAAAATAAAAACCTGGAATGGTTACTTGCTGAAGCTCCAGGCTGTGTTTGGCAGTAGTCCATCTGTCAGCCCAAAACAACATTAAACAGTTGTGTTGTGCTGAATAGGAAGGAATATTGTACATGAGGGAAATAATCAAATTGCTCACAACAGAGCATCAGAGGAGTTCTGTCTTTCTCTAATTTTGCCCTATCAGTAATCTTGCTCTTTAAATATTTCCTTAGTAAGTTGTTCCCTTTCTTTTCATCTGAAGAAAGAAGTTGATTCTGTTAACAGAATATAATATAATAATATAATATTCTGTTAATAGTTGATGCTGATAATAGAACATACTCCAGGTGTCACACATTGTGTGTGTCATGCTGCAGTAGTGCTACCTATGGATCATGAATCAAAAGGTTCAGGGATTAGTACAGCTCTATACAGGTCTCTGTAGCACGTAGCCTAGAACATCTCTGCAGCATCTGGTGCTGCAAAGGGAAGAGGAGGAAGGAGCAGATAAATGTGAACCTGTATGAAATGAGGTGTACCCTGCCATGCCTGAAGTAAAGGACAAGGGATTGAGAGAAAGTTGGAGATTTGGAAAAATTGTTTATGATTTCTGTTCTTGCCTGTCATAATAGTGTATCAGAGCCTGTTCATCCTGTATTGACATTCCACTATACTGGATCTAAAGAGTATGTCCCAGTGTTTCCTCACAGTTCTTACCTGAGTAATCTTCTGTTTCCCCAACTTAGCCTTTGTCTACCCATGTCCACTCTTCAAAATACCTGGCTGCTATGATAGCATTGCATATAACTTCTCTGTGGAAGATAGCATGTCACCTGCAGTACAAATTGTTTCAATATCTGTATTGCATATAAAAAAATACATTCATTTTTAGGCTAATTCTTCACACATATTTGAAATGTAAGTAGTTGTTTTGCTTCTCTTACAAAGCAAATTGTTAGAAGTCTTGAAAAAAAGCCAAATCTTAAAAAAAAATAAACAGGCAGTAATATTTATGTAGTTTTGTGAAAGATTAAATGAGCTATTTCTGGAATCAGCTATTCAAATAAGATTTATTGAGGAATTGTAATCTGGTCAAAAGAGGTTTGGGGAGGAAGGGAAAAGAAGAACAGAAGCCTTGTGCTTAGAGCATTGAACACTATTTCTGTATGTTTGTTATCTGTTCCATAAATGAGAACTACTAACCTTACAGTGCAGCTGTCATTGTCTTCAGTGTTCTGCCAGAAAAAAATGAAGATTCAAATAAAAACAGGCATGCTTTGCTATGTTGCATGTGGAAAGCATTAAAGAACCTTGTAACTTAAGTTACTTTAGCTTTATTTACTCTCTCAATTGGCATCATAGGATGCTAGAGCAATGTTAATTACCAAGGCAGTCACAACTGTAATACTTCTGAATGAAGGAATTATGCTCTTTGGATGTTCTGTTTGAAAGGTAACTAATTTTAAATTGTCTGATTCTTGTTTCCTTTGAACAGTTGCTGGCAATTCCTGTAGATAAAGTTGTGAAACTGTACAGAAGAGAAACCTGGGATAGTCAATTTGATCTATCAGATACATTCATCGTACAGGTAGGTACACAGACGAGGTGCTTGCTAAATATTCCATAATAAAAATATTACTCTGCTAGAAATTATCTTCTGGACACTATCTCCTTTCCCTTTTTTTCTTTCCCTTTTTTTCTTTCCCTTTTTTTCTTTCCCTTTTTTTCTTTCCCTTTTTTTCTTTCCCTTTTTTTCTTTCCCTTTTTTTCTTTCCCTTTTTTTCTTTCCCTTTTTTTCTTTCCCTTTTTTTCTTTCCCTTTTTTTCTTTCCCTTTTTTTCTTTCCCTTTTTTCCTTTCCCTTTTTTCCTTTCCCTTTTTTCCTTTCCCTTTTTTCCTTTCCCTTTTTTTCTTTCCCTTTTTTTCTTTCCCTTTTTTTCTTTCCCTTTTTTTCTTTCCCTTTTTTTCTTTCCCTTTTTTTCTTTCCCTTTTTTTCTTTCCCTTTTTTTCTTTCCCTTTTTTTCTTTCCCTTTTTTTCTTTCCCTTTTTTTCTTTCCCTTTTTTTCTTTCCCTTTTTTTCTTTCCCTTTTTTTCTTTCCCTTTTTCTCTTTCCCTTTTTCTCTTTCCCTTTTTCTCTTTCCCTTTTTCTCTTTCCCTTTTTCTCTTTCCCTTTTTCTCTTTCCCTTTTTCTCTTTCCCTTTTTCTCTTTCCCTTTTTCTCTTTCCCTCACTTGGTAACTGTGGCTTACATTTTCTACTTAATTTCTGATCTTGTTACTCTGTTGGAGAACAATGCAAGAGATACTAGATGAGTGTCAAACATGTCTTTGTGTGGCTCTGGTTCCCCTCTTTCATTTATAGTAATCCATTAGATCTCTAAGGTCTACTGGTGAGTCAGCAGCTGCAGCTGAACATCTGCTTTCACAAATGGCCCTAAATACATAGCTTTTTAGGGAAAATGTCAAGAGTTATTTCTGTACAGAACAGAGATACCAGTTGTTCAGTTTATATTTTATTAAGCTCAAATTTAGCTACATAGTAGCCTTAATTATGCCATCCTTTTTTCTTTTGACCTCATTTTATACTTGGAAACCTTTGGGTTAGAAAGGACTACTTTCCTAGTGTTATTGAGATACAGAACACACAGTCTTGGATTTTTATTTATGGAACTGTATTAAGTTCAAAATAAATAAAGCTATGTTTAGTGCTGAGCTTGCAAAACATGTTTCTGTCTACATGACTAGAATAGGGTTTTGTTTGACCTCATGGCAATGTTTAGTGACAGAAGATGGATATTCATGGAAAAAAATAAGTGTGCCATCTGCAAAGAACAGTTCTTGCAGGGAACTACCTAAAGCCAGCTCAGGAGGCTGGGTATGATTTACTGAAGATCATTATTATTTTTTTTTAATTCCAGAATATGTCTGTTTTAAACTCCAGAATGTGAATGCTGTGCATGCATTGGTCTTTTTGTTTTTGTTTTTTTTCTATTTTTTGTTTTTTTCCTTAGCCCTTGAATGTTGTGGCCTGGTCTCCTTGTGGGCAGTATCTGGCAGCTGGAAGTGTGGATGGGAGTATAGTGGTGTGGAATATGGACACCCAGGAGTGCATAGAGAGGTATTCAGTGTTGTTCCATAAATCCCTAAGTATATGTTTGAAATATAGTTTTGTTATCTTGTCTGCAAAACCTTTTTGTGCAAATGTAGAACTGTGCATCTTGAAAAACCTTAATAAGATATACAGGGCAAATCTTTAAGTTTTGTGCTGATGTTCCACTGAAAACAAGCACCCAGGAGACAGCATAGGAAGCTACTGTCGGTCTGTTAAACCAAGGAACAAGTGACAGGACAAGAGGAAATGGCCTCAAGTTGCACCCAGGGCAGTTGAGATTGAGTGTGAGGAAGAATTTCTTTGCTGAAAGGGTTCTGAGGCATTGGAAGGGGTTGCCCAGGGCAGTGGTGGAGTCCCCATCCCTGGAGGGATTGAAGAGTCGTGTAGACACAGTGCTGAGGGACATGGGTCAGTCGGGGACTGGTCAGTGTTGGGTTCTTGGTTGGACTGGATGATCTTAAAGGGCTTTTCCAATCCAGGCAATTCTGGGATTCTGTGAAGGCTCAGATGGAAGAATTCCATTTACCTGGCCTCTCAGATGTTCTGGCAGCTGGTGGTGGGGCTGGGAGCACACCCATAGAGAGGGAGCCAAAGCACGCAGGTCAAAAGAGCTGCGTTGGCTCTGGGTGATGCTGGGAGGCAGGAGCACTGCTCTGTCTGGACTTGAGCAAAGGGAGCAAGAGGAGGTCTCTTCTCTTGTGCAACTCCAGTGGGGTGCATTAATGTTCTTGTGCAGAAAGGAATCCACGGGCTGCTATATAATTCTGCCAGGAAGCAGCTTCTGCAAGAGTGTAACTCGTGGTGATAGGTAGAAATGTGGCATTGTTTTGCCTTCCCCTACCAATCCAGTATGCACAGAAATTTGTTCTGACTCATGGTATAGTGTTTTCCTTTCTGCATAGCTAGAAGGATCTGGAAACATTACATTCTTAGAAATAGAAAAGGGAGGGGACATGAATGTGGGTTTTGTTCAAATTCTATGGTCTATTTTTCTGTGTGCAAATATCTTTTATTAATAGTTGATTAAATGATAGTTTTGACTGAAAGAAATTTTCCTCACATCCCAAAACCCAAGATCATTGGCAGTAAGATGTATTTTCTAAAGGGAGAGGGAAATACAGATACATCAGTCAGCCATCCTCACCTGTAGGCACAAAAGGACAAACTGACAAGTTGCACCTTATCTTGGTTAGTCAAAACATGTCTATTTCAAAAAAAGAAAAGAAAAAATATGACTAAGTCAGGCAGAGAAGATGAAAAGGAATGATTTGTCTGTCTGATTGTTACTGTAACACCTGTATTAAGAATTAAAGGCAGATTATGTAAGTAATTAATGGGAGGATTTTTTGTGGGACTAAAGGGTGGGAAAGAGAGGGTTGACTCATCAGTTTGGTACGAGAGAAACCACTGAATGTTCTTTTTATAACTGGGTGGTTCTGGATTGTAGGACTGCTGGGGAATTACTTTGTCTTTTCAACATGTATCAGGAACCTGTTGTTTTAAAAATATGATTCTGATTGATTTTTTTTTTTGTTTTTTAAAGCTTAAATGATTTTTCTCTATAGAAAAGGAAGACCTGCTGTATTTTTTTTACAGTACCTGTTTATTCTAAAGGTGACCTATTGTTTGTTTTATAACATGTAATGTCACTGTAACATCCCTTTCTAATACTAGTAAATGTGACTGCATTTTACAATACCTGTTGGGGAGGTTTATGCCCTGAGAAGCTTACTAAAAATCCAATATTTTAATATTCTTTGTAGGATGAAGCATGAGAAAAATTACACAATTTGTGGACTGGCATGGCACCCCAAATATAAGCAAATAGCTTATACAGATACTGAAGGAAATCTGGGGCTGTTGGAAAGTATTGGTGATGAAGTGAAATCAGATGACAAGGTGATCAGTACCAATTATTTCTTAAATTAACATGGTTATTTAGATTACCAAATTATATTTAACGTTCTGTTCTGTGTGTTGAAAGTTCCCTCTTGTGTGTTAACTCATTTCTTGAATTCCACATCCAAAAGGAGTTTTACGATGATTGTTAACCTGGTTTTAGGTTGCCAGTAGAGTGACAAAAGACTACAATGATCTCTTTGATGGAGATGATGACGACTATTTAAATGGAGATATGATTGAAACACAGTCTTCTCCAAAGGCTGGAGCCACTGAAGATGATGGTGATGACCTCATGCCAACTTCAAGCCATCTGAGACGGGCAGTAATTGATGACGATGATAACTCACTAGGTACAGAATTAACTAATTTTCCAGGGCGCTTTAGTGCTGTTGTTGGGATGATCTGTGGCATCTTCTACTCAAATATATTCTGCCTTATTTTTCCAGAGAAATCTTTACTGTTTTACATTTTTTTTAACCTATATTATCTTATAATAATGTGTAAGATATATGGTTTGGTTTTTTTTTTTAAACTTCTAGATATTGGGATGATAAAAGCTAGTTCTAATCTTCTTGACAAGGAAGATGATGATGATGATCAGACTGGTGGCTTTCCAGCTTTACCACCATCATCTACACAACAGCCTTTCTATGATGGGCCAATGCCAACCCCCAAGCAAAAGCCTTTCCAGTCTGGCTCCACTCCTGCACATCTCATGCATCGTTTCATGGTAAATCTCGCTGCTGTGAGGTTATGTAGATCTCGTTGCTTTGATAATATTGTCCAGCTATTGCTGTGTCTTAATCTAATCTTTTCCAAGATTTTTTTGTTTTTAAATACTTCAAAGTGTGAAGCTAAATAGTGACAAACAGCTTTTGTGTTAATGCAAAGACTGCATAATGTTATACTTTACATTTCAGTTGCTTTTGATGTAGAAATAAATACTTGGCTTTAAGACAAGAGCAAGCTATACAGTTTGTACCTGTGCTATTGAGTTCTAGCAGATCTCTTAAAAAATTCCATTTTCTCCAGAACTTGTTGATATTTTTGTGTTCTATGTGAAGCATCAACTATTTCTTTCGAACTGCAAATTCTTCACACTTAGTTTTGTAAGGAGAAAGATGGCACAGACATGAGAATGAAACTAGTTTCTGCTTAATTTGACCGTTTTAGCAACTGCAAGTCCTGACTACACGAGCCTTCAATCTTCCTCCAGCTTCTAACCTGCAGTTGTTTCACAGAATCCCAGAATTGCCTGGATTGGAAAAGCCCTTTAAGATCATCCAGTCCAACCATGAACCCAACACTGACCAGTCCCCAACTGACCCATGTCCCTCAGCACTGTGTCTACACGACTCTTCAATCCCTCCAGGGATGGGGACTCCACCACTGCCCTGGGCAACCCCTTCCAATGCCTCAGAACCCTTTCAGCAAAGAAATTCTTCCTCACATCCCATCTCAACTGCCCTGGGCACAACTGGAGCCCATTTCCTCTTGTCCTGTCCCTTGTTTCTTGGTTGAACAGACCCACCCCCACCTCTCTGCACCCTCCTTTCAGGGACTTGGACAGAGCCAGAAGGTCTCCCCTCAGCCTCCTTTTCTCCAGGCTCAGCACCCCCAGTTCCCTCAGCCGGGAACTCAGCACATTTGTGCTCCAGACCCTTCCCCAGCTCCGTTCCCTTCTCTGGACACGCTCCAGCACCTCCATGTCCTTCTTGGAGTGAGGGGCCCAAAACTGACCCCAGCACTTGAGGTGTGGCCTCACCAGTGCCCAGGACAGGGTTTCAGATGAGGTTTTAGCAGGCTGGTTTAGGGAGGAATGCTTGATTTGGTTTTGTTTTTGGCGGGGCTGTTTTTTTAATAGGTATGGAATTCTGTCGGTATCATTCGCTGCTACAATGATGAACAAGACAATGCTATAGACGTAGAATTTCATGATACCTCCATACATCATGCAACACACCTGCCAAACTCTCTGAACCACACGATGGCTGACCTCTCCACTGAAGCTATTTTACTAGCCTGTGAGAGTACAGAGGAACTTGCAAGGTGAGTCATGGCCTTGGTCTGCAAAACCCGTAGTATGGAATTACACTTAGCTTGTTCCAAATATTTTGTCATTTAATTACAGCTTCTATCACTTTTTGAGACTTTTTTTGCTTTTGATCGTGGTTTTTATTTATGGGACCACTTTTGAGGAGGATTTTCACACCCACCCACTTGAAGACTTCAAGAATACTGAAAGATGTATTTTGTTTCCTGAGGATTTTTTAAAATCCCTTTTTCAAATATATATATATACTGGAAACATCATGCATTGCTAGTTCAAAGGCAATTGTAAACATGAACAGTAGTTTTTCAATCTGCTCAAATTAAAGATAAATTGTAGAGGTTATGCTATTTCTTTTCATACTGTTGCTAAGGAGACATGTTTGGAGATACCCAAAGGATTAGAAGTGTGAAGAACACAAATTTATGAAAACCATAGAAAAATTTAAGCAGCTGGGCCAGCTAGACTTTGTTCTTGCATTTAAGAACAATAGCAACAATATTTTATTGCCAATTTCAGTGGCAATATCTTGGAGAAAGAACTTTCTTTTTATTTTCACACACACAATGTTGTGATAATTTGAAAACACTTTTTACATTTAAAGAAAAGAAAATTAACTGTATCCTAGCAAAAAAATAAGGACAAAAGGTATTATTTGGATGTTTTGGTTATCTGACTCTGAAAATTTCAGTATTTTTTTTTCTCAGTGGAAGTGGGTAATCTGTCAAAAGCTGTGGGGTCTGTGAATTGGTCATTTGCAGTTCTGTTAAGATGGCAGAACTGAAATTCCTAATTTTTTCCCCTTTGAAAGATAGCATAATATGTCAGACTTGTAATGAGGGCTGATATTCAGGGGTAATGAGCACCTTCAGCCTTTATTAATGTTAATTAAGCAGGAAACATACCTATTTCTATCTGAAAAAAAATAAATCTCTCCTCAGACCTCTAAACTGTCTCTGCTTCAGGCTTTAGAGGCTCTGAATCTACAGTGCTGGAGGTTGAGCTGGCTCTTCAGTTCTTGAATAAGAGTAACCCCTTTGCAAATGACCACTTGTAATTTATAGTTCCTTTTTATGACCATCACAGATTCCCAGTTTCTGATAAAAACATAATACATTGGCATATTTTCAGATATTGTCTTTTTCTTCATGTTGAGATATTTGACTTCTGTTCTTTTGTCTCTGCTTTAGCAAGCTCCACTGCATTCATTTTAGCTCGTGGGATACAAACAAGGAGTGGACAGTGGACATGCCAAAGGATGAAGACATTGAGGCTATCTGTCTAGGTCAAGGCTGGGCTGCTTGTGCCACGAGTGCCTTGCTCGTTCGTGTTTTCACCGTTGGAGGAGTTCAGAAAGAGATCTTCAGTCTCCCAGGCCCAGTGGTGTCTATGGCAGGACATGGAGAGCAGTTGATGATTATGTATCACAGAGGTAGTTTTCTCCCTTCCATCTTTTTTGAACTGGGGTTATGTTTTCAATCCTTGTCTGTTACTGACTTCAAACACCAGTTAATTTGTATGTAATATGTAAAAATGTAAGTATTTAACTTATCCTCCTTCTTCTTTTCTTTTTGGTGATGCTTATCCCTTCTTGATGATGCTTTTACTGTCACAACTCTCAGATCTTTGACATCTGACAGCAGAGCCTACATTTGATGTTGAGATGCCTAGATTAACCTGTGGGGAAGGAGAGAATTTTATAACAGTGACATTAAACCCAGGTTTCAGATATCCCAGAATTAATTACTATAGGAAATTAAGGAAGTAGTTGTTATGCATGCTTTGTATGTCCAAAATGACAAATAGTTGCTTGTCTGACAGCAGTATTCATGGATAACCCTGTATTAGAATTTGGTTTTTATTCAAAACTTAAATTTAACCAAGTGACAAGACAGTTCTTTTGTTTTCTAACGTAGTCATTGAACAACTTCTCCCCAGGTACTGGATTTGATGGGGACCAGTGTCTCGGAGTGCAGCTGATGGAGCTTGGAAAAAAGAAAAGACAGATTTTGCACGGAGACCCTCTTTCTCTTACAAAAAAATCCTATTTGGTATGGGTTGGATTCTCTGCAGAAGGTATGAAATACCTGCATGAGTGATGTTGAGAAATCTTGACACTGTTGGGGGAACTTTGGAGAAGAGTTTGGCTAATTAGTTCCCCTTTGGTAACAATCTTAGGACCTAGACTTATTTTTAACCACCTCAACGCTAAACAAAATTCTATTTTTCTATTATTTCAATATACTTATCAGAAATCTTTAATATGTTTCTACTATGAATAGAATACACTTGAATGTTATCAGAACTTGGTATGCCAGTTGGTTGACCTGCTTAGCAAAAGAAATAAACTGCATTAGTACACCATAATAGGCAAGTTCAACTATCTTGGCAAAAGCCTCTCCAAAAAAGTTGGTAGCTTGGGAGGAGTTTTAATGATAACCAGAAAAAGTAATTGTAAAATAGTTAATTTTGTGAATCTACCTTCCCCTCTACTCTGCCCTGGTGAGGCCACATCTGGAATATTGTGTCCACTTCTGGGCCACACAGTTCAAGAAGGACAGGGAGCTGCTTGAGAGAGTCCAGCATAGAGCCACCAAAATGATGAAGGCAGTGGAGCATCTCCCTGATGAGGAAAGGCTGAGGGAGCTGGGGCTCTTGAGCTTGGAGAAGAGGAGACTGAGGGGTGGCCTCATTAGTGTTTATAAATATATGAAAGGTGAGTGTCAGGTGGATGGAGCCAGGCTCTTCACAGTGGTGTCCAGTGATAGGACAAGGGGCAGTGGGTATAAGCTGGAACACAGGAGGTTCCGCTTAAACTTGAGAACAAACTTCTTCACTGTGAGAGTAACAGAGCCCTGGGACAGGCTGCCCAGGGAGGGTGTGGAGTCTCCTTCTCTGGAGACATTCAAGACCCGCCTGGACACCTTCCTGTGTGATCTCATGTAGGTGTTCCTGCTCTGGCAGGGGGATTGGACTAGATGATCTTTCGAGGTCCCTTCCAGTCCCTGACATCCTGTGATTCTGTGATTGTCAGCTCCCTGGCAGTAGTGTTGTCTGTCAGGAGGTGGCGCATCTCTCCAAGGAAACGAGTTTTTCCCAGCTAGGTTGTGCTGTCTGGGTGAGAGGATGTCCTATTTGAGCTAGCAAATCATTGTTTCCCAGCAGTAGCCACCAGTTCAAGCTTACTGGCCTTGTAATTAGTTGCCTGTCAGACTAATTGTTTTAATTTGTAACGAAACAGGTACCCCTTGTTACATGGACTCCGAGGGAATCGTGCAGATGTTGAACAGAGGATTTGGGAATACTTGGATTCCGGTGTGTAACACCAGAGAGCACTGCAAAGGCAAATCTGATCATTATTGGGTTGTTGGCATCCATGAAAACCCCCAGCAGCTCAGGTCAGATACTTCACAAGGAAATGCTTTGTTCATCTTGGTTCTAATTTATAGAGCACTACTTACTATGCAAAACTAGAAACAACTTTTATTAAAACAGGTGGCTAGTGGACGTGCACAGTAAGTGATCTAGTTAATAAATTTAATTCTGCACGAACATTTAATTACTAAATTGTTTTTGAATGAACTCATTAGAGTGTTATGATGTGTAAGTGACTAATTGTGGCTTTTTGCCTTGGCTAACAGATGTGTGTGCTTTGATAGGAGATCCCATCGCTGATGCAGACACATTCATAAGGCTGCATTTTGCTAGATAAACCTACTAAAAAGTTATGGTTGCTGTTAGGAATCTACTTCTGCTGTTTGTGGTTTGGGGGAGGTGGGTTTTTTGGTTTGTTTTGGGTTTTTTTGGTATTTTTGCTTAGCTACGTTTTCCTCTTTTGTCCCTTGAGAAGAATCCAGTCCTATAACTAATCTACATCATTAGGCAGAGATAAATCAGAACTGTCTGTCATTATATTAATATTTAAACTGTGTCTGTGAAGAACCATTTTGTATATAAAATTGCTCAAATATTTAGCTGAGAGTTAGCCATTACTTTATAAAATGTGGTAGTGGTGATGTCTAAGTAACTCTGTTTCTCTGTATTGTAACAAGCATCCTCAGCCTTTAGTTGCTAAGCTCTGTTTGTAGTCCTCTTTATTCAGTGGTTCCTACCAGGGCAGAATCCATCAGCTTGCACATCTTACTGAAATTTAGGCTCTTTTACTTTGCTAGTCATGCACAATTGTAGAGATTGGTGGGAGACTGCATTTTATTTAAATTTATGTGAAATTCTTTGCAATCCTCTGGGGTTTTTTTTAATAAGAGAATGATTTGCTATCGCTGGTGAATGTCAATTCACTGTCTGTTTCTTCCTCCAAATCATTAAGTAATGTTGGCCTCCAGAAAACACACCAAAAATGTGCAGCACACATCACATGGGTGGGATGGTCAACTGTGAGTTTGCCATCATGAGTTTTTCCTTCTACTCTGAGAAAGATAGTGCTGCTCTCTGAGTTGCAACAAACATTTTATTCAAAGCCACTAGCGTATTACAGATAAGAAGGGGAGAGGGTTGTTGTAGAAACACCATGTGCCTTAATTCACACAGATAGCCAGAACACTAATACTTCCTGTTCTCTCTCTCTTTTTTTCCCTGGTGTCTGACACAGTAGCTTATAAAACCAGACATTTTTGTCAATGCTGCCTTGGTGCTGCTGGAAATACAGCTCTTCCCCAATCAATGTTTTGCTTAAGTGATTGTTACCAGACAGCACTAGTTTAAATATAATGAAACAATAAGCTTATGCTTTTAGTGCTGTTGGTGTATGCTTATCTGCTTTACCCCACTCTCTCTTTTCTTTCCTGTGTGTGTCTGAACACAGCACTCTCCACCCAAAGTCCAAAACCCCTCATCAAAATAAATGGTAGACGTGCCTGCTCTTTTTCCAGTGGCCTTCAATTGTTCAGTACTTCCTAATTTTAATAAATTACATTTACATTTTGTAATAGCTGTTAAATCACGTGTTGTGTGAGATAGAGATCTGTGTCTGTTATATGCCACGTTTGGAGTTGCTGCTGTGAACAAGAGCAGCATGAGCTTTGCTGGTTTAAAAATCTTTTATTGGTTGCAATGTAAAAATAAGCCTTTGTAATGCAATCTTACATATTGCTATACTTGAGGTAGTAATTTAATTACTACTTTTTAAAGAACAAATCCTCTTAAAGTATCTTGCCTTGTAGGAGATGTGCTTTAGATGTGGAACAACTGTGACTGCAGGTGATGAGGATTGTGTGTGGTTTTTGTTTCCCTTCCACAGGTGTATTCCTTGTAAAGGAGCTCGATTCCCTCCTACACTTCCACGGCCTGCTGTAGCAATATTATCTTTTAAACTTCCTTACTGTCAAGTTACAACAGAAAAGGGACAGATGGAGGTATGGAATGGTGTTGAGTCCACAGCTGAGAGTCTCAGATGTCCCTGTAGTAGGGATTATACAAGATTCCTATTAATCATCTCTTACTATGAAAGAGGGTAGTACAAACTCTGAGTAAGATGTGTGGCTCAGGAGGTTATTTGGGTTCAGTGTTTTGTACAGCTTTTCTGGTTTGGTTTGGGTTGTTTTACAACTGTTTCTAGAAGAGTACAAAATAAAGCTGTTAGAGTTGATACAAGATTTTATTTACACATAATCTATTTCTGACCAATGAAGTCTTTCTATCCTTTTTTTTTTTTAATTTTATTTTTTAATGGGCAGTGATAATGTTTCAGGAAGCACCACATTTGGAGATCCAAATCAAGACCCTCTTGAAGGCTCCTGTTTTTTAATATTTTAGACATAACAAATTTTCTGGAAGGTCTTTTTTTGAAAGGTGTACTAGGTGCTCTAATTCATTCAGAGTGGTGGTATCACTCTGAAAACATAGGCCTTCAGGCTTGGCTTATTTTCTTAAGGTAGAGGCTGTTTGAAGCAAGATGTACCTGCAGAGAACTTCTAGAGGAATATCTCTATTTATTCTTCAATTTGTTTATAGGTTTATATATTTCAATCTTGTGGGGTTCACCCATAGTGCACAAAACAAATGAACACAAAATTTGAACCTCAACCTTAGACACAGTTTAATGCTATTTGAAATTTATTCTCTTTGATAGAAATGTAGATTAAAAATTTCAATAATAAACACTTTGTCATTTTTAATTAATTCTCCTTCAAGTTTTTATGTTCTTTATCTGAGGGGGTATGTCTTCCACCCTCCCACAAATAATCAAAGGAAAATGACAGGAACTATTAATTTAGCTTGAGGGCATATGTACTTCTGTGTGTAGGCAAAGAAACAGAATATTCCAATACATCTGATGAAAACATGCTGGTTTTTAATAAGATTATAATTATTTTGTAGCAGAGAGAGCCTGGTTTAATAAGCTGTACTACATAGCCTGAACAACAAGAGTTCCATGTTGTGTTTACCTGTCTCACAGATGATGATTACTCTTACAGTTATTGAGTTATTCTGAAATACTCCCAATTTGCTGTGGGCCAGAAGTTATAAGATAAAATGATCAGCTTTTTCTAGAATTGACTGTCCTGGTAGCATCCTGGTGAACATGTAGGTCTCATCCTGCTGAAATATAAATTGAATTTAACATGAATGATGTTTGGATAGGATTTTATATGGATGGTTGTTAATGTGCTCTATTTTTTCCTCAGTAGGCATTGGCTTTTAAATAGAATTGTCTATCCCCCATCCTTATTATAAGATGAAGGGGACATTTAAGAATAAGTTGATAAAATTTGTTGTAAATTGTTAGGCATTAAGTTGTGGGCTGTTTTTCCCCTCTGAGCTGCAGCATGCATCTTTCTCCCTTTTTCAGGAGCAGTACTGGCGTTCTGTTGTATTTCACAACCATGTGGATTACTTATCAAAAAACGGCTATGAGCTTGATGAACATGCTAAAAGTCAGTCAGTGAAAGAACAGCAAGAACTTCTGATGAAGCTGTTTGCTGTAAGTACAAATAAATAAAAAAAAAATAGAAAGAATCCCTGAGACTTTATTCTGTGTAGGTGGCATTTGATGTAAACTTGGATGTCATTCCTCTTGCTAGAAGCCTGGCTAGTGATTGGCAATCCAGCTAGTTCACAGACTATGACAAGAGGTGGCTGCAATTAATATTGTTATTGCTTATCAGTATGAAGGGTGGGAGGAAGAATTTAATTAATTAATTTATTTATTTTAAAGAGCTTTTATTTTTTGCTCTGCAGGTCATGCTTGTTGGTGGTTTGCCTTTATTCATTCACTCCACCAAGACCATAACATTCTGGAGCTAGAGTCTTGAGGGTGCTGTGCAGCTGTGAAGTGTGTAACTCTCAGGGTTTCTTTTCTTTCAGCTTTCTTGTAAACTGGAGCGTGAGTTTCGTTGTGTGGAGCTTGCTGAGCTCATGACACAGCACGTTGTGAGTTTAGCTATCAAGTATGCTTCTCGCTCGCGGAAACTAAATTTAGCTCAACGGCTTAGTGAAATGGCTGTAGAAAAAGCAAGTGAGTTGGCAGCAGCACCGGAAGATGAAGAGGAGGAAGAGGATTTCCGAAAGCACTTGAGTGCTGGGTAACACAAATTTCTGTGATTAAAGACGTGGGAACATTTTTACTGACCTATTAATATTTTTGATCCAGTTGATACACTTTCCTGGACTATAGTTTGCAATAGACTTGTTGTGAAGTAATAATTTGTGTTGCTCTACTTAGAAATTGTACATATAAAGTGGTACATTCTTGTTGTTACCTTGTGAGGACTCATTAGTACCAGGTTACTAATGCAAAGGGAGGTATCTCCATCTTTGCTTACTGTGTGTCTGTGTTCAACAGCTTCAGAGGCAAAGCAGACTCAGTACCAAGTAGCTCTGATTGGAATTTTTTTCTTCCCCCCCCCCCTTTCCTCTAGCTTGTGTTGGTTATTTGACTCCAACCTATTTTTTTCCTGTTTGTCTCAGTCTCTCTACCTCACTTCATTCCTTACCTTCTTAAAATCCTTCTGTCTTTCTCCAGCCCTCTTCTCTTTCAGTAGCCCATCTCAGTGGATCCTATTTAGCCTTTTTCCCTCCTAATTAATCCCAGTTTTCCAAAGCTTTGGAAATACTACAGGTTCGCTTTGCATTTTTTTCCCCTCCATATCTGTGCCATCTACCTTCCCTTTCCTACCTGCATTTGCTTTGTAAAGCACAATGAGGCAAAAGATAAGTGTGTTTTGTTGTTTTTTATTTAAAAAAAATATAGACCATACAGAAGAGCTGTTTTCTTGTTTGGCATCTGGAAGGTACAGCTGTAAGGAAGATAGTGCAGCAAAAATGTCATCATGTTTTGTCAGAAACTGTGTCTTCCTATTGCAATTTTATATATGAAGTTTGGAATTTATTTAAGTAAGATTAAGTGTTAAGTCCCTGAATTTATCTCTAGCCTTTCCCTTATTCTTCTATGTGAAACTGCACATTTAAAATTCCTTTCTAAATACCCTGCCTAGTTCTTCTGGATCGTGCATGGAAGGTGCAATCTCATGTCTGCAACTTCAGGCCCTCTGAGGGTTAAAATTAATCACAAACAATATATTGTTCTTAGTGCCAGATTAATCTAATCTAATGGTTGAAAGAAATGAGCCTTTGGATTATGTATGCACAGATTTTATAATCAGCAAAGAGTAGGAGGGAAATGTAAGAAATGTACATATTACTATACTGGGAAATTTAGAGAATAATCAGATTAAACATCAGAACCCACTTCCTAAGCTTTGGACTGAAAATCTGCATCCATGTTATCCCCTGTGTATTTATTCATCTATGCAGAAAAATAATCTGATATTATTTATTATACTGGAGGTATATGTGTTTAAATTGAGATTATGGGAGATGTTTTATGTTTGCATTTGTATTTTTGGTAGAGTGTTTGGGCAAAAATAGTGATGATGTGCACTCTGAAGGTAGCAAAAGCAGTTTGTGTTTGGGTGTTTGCTCCTGTGTGTGGAGCTGTTTGGAGGCCAGTGCCTGCACTTTTAGCTGAGTGTGAATTTGGGGCAGTTTTGTAGCTGTGTGTGGTCTTTTAAAATGACATGAGCACCACTTGAGGCGATTGCACTTGATGTTTCAGAGTGAACTGAAGTGCTTAATGAATCTCCATTTCATTTTTAGTAATCATCACAGTTTAATCAAAGGTATAATGCAAATAAATGCCACAAGTTGTTATTCTTATTTCCTAAATTAAGTAAGTTAGTCTTCCTTTGTTCCAGTTTTCCTTTTGACTGTGGTGACCACTTCCTCTCTGATAAATTCCTTTCATTTAGTTACAGCAACTCTGCCACAGAGTGGAGTCGGCTGCCGGTCAGAAATGTTCAGCAGGACCAAGAAATGGAAGATACTGAGGAAACTGATGCCTCTGAGGAAGTAGAAGAAAAACCAGAAGTGCATAAACAGAGTAAGAAAAACATATTCTCTGAATAGACTGGAGGTTACCTAGTTGTATCTTTCATAGACTGAATAAGGAATTCTGGAAAATTCCCAGGTAATTTGTAGTTTGGGTCACTCAGCAGTCTATAGGACTATGCAAACAACAGGGTTTTCTGGTTTTGTTTTGCTCTGTTAACATACCATTTAGGAAAGACAGGCCCACCCCCTGTCACGGGACACCAGGAGTGAGGTACAGGAGGTTTGATTTGGAAGTCCTTGGTGTAAATAGAAAATGATCCCATTTGTTTCACTGAGTTTCGAAACTCTGCAGCTGTAGCAGGGACTAGATTTTCTGCTACCTTGTTAGAACAGATCTGGTAGTTTCTGATCTGTCTTAATTTGAGTGTTTAGGTGTGAAAAAAGGCACAGGAATAAGGGGGTGACATGCAGTAGCTAACTCTGAGCTTCTCGTTACCTTGAATTCCCTGGGGGAGATGAGTGCTAGTGTGTACCTGAGTGGTCAGGTGTGTATTCCAGCCTGTGCCTGCAGTCACTGCAGAGAAACAAGTTCAGTGTGTGTCATCTGCTCTGTCACAGCTTGCTTAGGCATTGTAATTAATTATTAATTATTAATTATTCCAGGGACTCTTGGGGAGTTTTCCTGTTGTCTGATACTATTTCTGATGGACTAGGTCACCCCCTGAAACTTTCTTTGATTTCAGCTCAGATCTTGCAGGAATTGAACTGGTAGACAAATAAGTTGTTGGGCACATTTAAAGGAATAAATTCAAGGTCTAGGGAATAAATATACAACTTTTAAAGTTAAATCTAGGTAAAGATAGATTGTTTTGTAAAAGTATATGTACAACTTGAAAATAAGAATCATGCTTTAAAATGTGAATTGTTTTACTGTAACTTGCTTGTCTGTTTGGGGTTTTGTTTTTTAACAAGTTGTGCTATTACATTTTATTGCACTTTAAATGCTTACATCTTTCTTTATTCTGAAGGACCAAGTCCTTTCTGCAAAGGTGTCACTTCAGCAGAGTTGAGTACTCCCAAGTCTGGTGAGTAAATCTCTGTTTATTCCAGATGAGAACTTTGTCATGCTTCACAGTACCTTCTGCTTTTTATCCTCCATTTTCCCACTACTACTAGAATTTAGTGCATGACATTGTTGTCAAGTAGCTACTTGTACTGATAATTGTTCTCACATTTTTAAGAGGTTCCCTATTCCTGTTGACATCTTTGTGACCTCATGATGTTCCCTAACTTTATGCTGATTGCCTTAGCTGTGCCAAATGCTGGATCAGTTCTCTGCCTGGCTGTGTCATGAAGGCATCTTTGGGACAGGGGAACAATGAGAACAGTGACCAGTTCATTTGGTTTACACATCACAGGCACATTTGTCGGTTGCACTTACACAAGGCAGAGTTAGTAACCCTGGTGTAGAACTGTGAGTCTGAGCAGGCAGGGGCAGAATGTGACCTCTTGCTGCTTCCCTCCTGCCAACCCTCTAGCAAGAAGAATAGGAGTGGAAACGGATTTGGGAGTGGAGGAAGTACTGGGTCTTCCTGTGGGTTTGTATTTAAGGCTGTTGGTCCTGTCTGGCATTTCTGATGACTAATAATAGCTGAGCATGTACAGTGTAACCTTCATGGGGTTATTAAAATGCCTTTCTCTCTATTTAACCACTTTCAAGCCTAGTGGGAACGTCTTTCCTTTGGTGTGGAATAGTTGATGCCTTTGATTTAGTCCTCCTCTTAATTTTCAATGAACAGAGGCTGAAACACACAAAATAAGTGTTGGCTTTGTTTTTTGACAATGAGGCTGATGTTGTTTCATCTACTTGTCTAAAATATCCACATTGCTTCATGGATTTTTATACATGTGTGTGTACACACATGCACATGGTTTTACATTCTTTTTTCTTTCCTATTAAACAGTTGTAATCACATCAAGCAGCCAAGGACGAGTGAATCCCTTCAAGGTAAGAGTTTTGCAGCTGGTTTGATCGCAGTGTTCTGAAAATCACAACAGATTATTATATCTAAAGCTTATAATATAATTATGACAGGTATCTTGGAGGGACAGAGGAGAGGAACATGACAGAAACCAAATAAAATGTCTGTTTATTTGTTTTGCTAGGTGTCATCTAACAAAAAGGACCCCGTGGTCCCCTCAACAAATATTCTAGACAGTATGAGCAAATACTCAAAGAAAACTTCTTTGTCTAGCAGTCGAGCTGTAAACAAGCAGAACACTCCAGTTATAAAGCCTCTGATTCCCAAACCCAAGACCAAGCAGGTAATGTTTCTAGTCTTTTTACATTGCTTCAGTGAGCAAGGAAGAATAAATTGAATTTTACCAGCTTTTATGAAGTGTGAAACCACAGTGATTGACTGAAGCACCTTAGATGGCAAAGTTCATTTAAAAATACTGCAGAAACTATAAAAAGCACATAAAACAGAAAAAAAAACCCAAAACAGTTATGGAAATTGCATTCTGCACTGAATCTTGTGCTTTTATTTTAAATAGTGTTAACTAAACATCTACTGTGCTAAAACTGGATGGATTAGATGCTATAGTACTGCAAGTGATTATTATGTCTTTAGGAAAGGCTTGGGTTTTGTTAGGCTACATGGTACCTTTTGTCTGAGAGTGAAGTGTTCTTACTTTATTTTTATTTTTATTTTTTTCTTTTTAAACCTCAATTTCTATAGGCATTAGCAGCTTCCTTCTTCCAGGCTCGTACACCTAACTCTAGTGAAAAAACAGTGGAAGAAGGAGAAGAAAAAGCACCAAATGACTCCCATGAAGTCAAAGTCACTGCACAGGAGAACACTGAAAACAGAAGGTGAGTGCACACTTGCATCTCAATGCCATATTCCAATTTTGATAGAATAGCAAGTCCAAAAACTGTTTTGTTTCTGAAGACATTGGACTGGCTGAAGTAACATAAAAATTAAAGTATTAGTACACAAGTTGTCACGTTTCAGATAATTTAGTAAACTGCTACTTATACTATGCATATCATCAAACAAACCTGCAGAAAATGTGGTTGGATTTCTGAAATGCCACGTTACAATCACAGTGAAAGAGCAGAGAAAAGCATTCTGTTCATGAAATCCCTCCCAGTGTGCCTGGCAAGTATTATTCAAAGTAGAAGTTTTGCATCAGCCCGAGACAAATACCCGTGTGAGTGAATAATAAACAAGGCAAAATGTAATTTTGGGGCTCTAAGCAACAGTTTTTGCTTTGATACTCCTTATGCATCTGATAATGACCTTTCAATGATAAATGAAACCATGCTACTGCCAGTTCCAAGTATAGGAAATATTTAAGCCTCTCTAGCAAATCTCAAAGGAGAGCTGAGAGCTCACGGTTTTACATGGAAGGGTTAAAGCTTTATTTTAGTGTGTTTGTTAAAAAAGAAAACAAACAATGAACTTGTATCTCCTAAGGAGCACGTCTCTTCCTAGCTACGATTCTAATCTGCCTTGTTCCTCTGGAGCAGATATATTTTCTAACAATCCCAGTCCTCATGAAACTTGCATTATTATAATCATGTTTCATATAGACCTCATTTAATTGAGGAAGATGAAGGTAATTATTATTCATTTGGGCTAGCATTCTTTTCATTAACCTTTACAGATAATGTTCTAAAACAAGTGGCAAGGAGAACTGTGAGAAGGATTAGCTGAAACATGCTAATGCCTGTGCTCTATTTTTAGGTTGATGGGACCCTGTCAGAAAGGAAGGGAACCATTATGCTTTGTCATTTGAAAACTGAAATGTTAATCTCCATATATATCACAGTTTTAATAAAAATGCTTGACTTAGTCTTGCCTCATCAGCATGTTCTTTAAGCATACTGGGGTAGGAGAAGGCAAACTGCTGATATATGTCTTTTCTTTCAAGAACATGGAAGTCCAGTTAGGTGTTGTTTAGAAATGTTGTTTTGGGGGATATGGTTTTTTTCCCTATAACCTTCTTAAAAGGACAATTTTTGTGTGCTTGTTTTAGACCAAAGACAGGATTCCAAATGTGGCTAGAAGAGAACAGAGCAAACATTTTGACAGATAATCCTGATCTGAATGAAGCAGAAGTAATAAAAGAAGGCATGAGTCGATTTAGGATTCTGTCATCAGAAGAAAGAATGGTAAGAAAACGTTCTCTAATTCTGGAGGTTTTTGATAATTCCCCCCCACACTGAAATTCTTGTTTATTTTTGGTTAGGAATTTCTTTCTTTAAATTCCACTGTTCTCCATCTTTATGCACTTCAGCTTTGAATTGGTCCATGATCTATGATATGTACTTTCATATGAAAATATGAAATGTCTGAGGAATAATTAAAGGCAGAAAGCAGCTTTTTTTCAAAGTGAGAGAAATGTCATCAATTAAGAAATAGCAAAAGAGAAGGGAAGGAGTTAGAAGTGACATAGCCAGATTTAATTTACTGGAGCTTAAATTTGTTCTAAGGCCTTTTGGGTTTCTCATTTGTCCAGAAAGACAATTAATAGCTTCAATTTCATATACAGGCTCAAATGAAGTACAGTTTTGAAGGAGAATGCTGTTAGAAAAAAGGAAAGGGAGGAAATTGTTCTTAACAGGAATTATTGCAGTGCCTACTTAGAATCAGAGAAATAAGTTTTATAAAGTAAAGAAGTGAGTTTTGTTGCCTAGTTTGTAGCTTTCTGTGTAATGGTGTATTTCCTTCAAAGGCTTGGACTGAGAAAGCAAAAGGAGGAGCAGTTAATGATTCAGCAGAAGATAAGAAGCGAAAACGTCCCACAGCTGATGAGGATGAAGCGAAAAAGAACCAGGAGCAAAAATCAGAGGACTCAAATTTATCCAAAAAGCCAAAACCTTTGGATCAATCTACAAATGCCAGACTGTCAGCTTTTGCATTCAAGCAAAGCTAAATAACGTGGCACTTCCTGACCTGTTGTCTGAAAACATTAGGTAGCTCCCTAGTGAGAAACCTGCTGCTCAAAGAGCACTAGCAAAGAGAGGGCCTTGCTCCAAATAGTCTTTTAGAAAGTATTTTATTGTCAATTCTTGGGGGAAATGTTGAATCTACTCTCCCAGTCTTTTGCAGGTTACTAGTATAAAACTTGAGAGCAGAACTAATACTGATGGACCTGTTCCCTAGAAGCACAGTTCCACACAGTGGTGTGTAGCTGTGTGCCTCCATGCTTGTAATATTTGATACTAAATACAGATTAATCGTTCTGGGGAGGATAAACCTTGTACAAAAACTGTCCTGTGGTTTTAGAGAGGCAAAGTAACGGCTTCTGTACCATCCTTTCTGCCTGCTGCCAGCATTTGTAAGAGAAAGACACTCAAGGAAGTGGGAGTGAGAGGAAGGTAGCTTAGTGAGTTGCTGGTTTTCAGCTGCGTTTTCAATATCTGTGGCTGTGACCGTGGCAGGGAGCAGCCTGGTGAAGGCAGAGAGAGAAAACCAGGGCCAGAAGGTGAATTTGGAAGGTCAAGTGTGCAAAAATGAGCCATTCCAGACTGTGCAAATCTGCTTCCCCAATTTGTGCCTCAGCAGGATCCAGAGACTGCTCAGAACTTGAAAATCTCTGTATTGTTTTATGTAATGTTTGTTTTTAAAATAAAATCTGAATGTTTCTTTGTTTAAGGTAGTGGGCTCCTTTGTAGTTTTCATAATTAAGTAAAGAGACTTCTACCTACAAGTCATAGGGCAGTTGTATTTGCCCTTCTCTGGAGAAGAGGCAGTGTGTATAATCAATGTATTTGAAGCAAACTCAAATTTTGAAACCTTTTTTTAAAGATAAGGTAAAATAATTTAACTTTTTAGTGTAACAACTGAGACTGAAGAGTTCTAATTTAGGGGTTTTTTTTCTCCTGGGTTCACACATCATTTAATCATTTCCTTTTTCATTCTTCATTTCTCTTCATATTATTACTAAAAAGGCTAAACAACTTTGTTTATGACATGTTTTTAACATTTAAATATATAGAGTGAAGATTCAGTGAGAATTTTAGTGTAAGAGGTGCTTTGCTAGACTTTTTAGCAATTGTTATTGGTCATTTTGGAGAAAACAGCTTCTGTTTTCAGTATTTGTAGAAGATGAGGGTGTCAGCAAGGCCTGGTAAATACAAACCCAGACCTGAAGACCTATCAATCTGAATACTTTTTTTTTTTTCATCCACAGTTCTTGCATGTTGTTACACATTTTATTTGTTTAATGCAGATGGGAGACAGCAAGTAATAATTAATATAAGTAATAATTAATTTTCTGTATTGACACAGTGGAGGAAATTCAGGAGAAGAGTGATTTTGTACATTCTTTGGAAAGAGATGATTGCATCAGAGACCAGAATTTATTTGTAGGCAGTCAAGCATGTTTCCACATTGGAGTGTATTAGAGAAAAATGGAATTGAGTTGATAAGAAAAACATCCTGATAGAAAAATCCCTGTGAGCTTAGTGAACTGTGTAATGTTTTCTTTCTGTTCCACGGGGTTGTTCTGATGATGACTTGAGCATCTTGACCGTGGTGGGGGGAGATGAGCTGGATCTGGAGGGACAGTCTCTTCTCATCTGTCTACGTATAATCCATGTCCAAGCTGAGCTGCTGCAGGTGCCCTCTCTGCAGGCCAAATATGAGCAGTTCAGTCACCCTCTGCAGTAAGCAAGCACTTTGAGTGACTCCTCAGGGCTTCTCTGGAAAGGCTGTGAAATTACTTGAGCAAGATATTTACACCTTGGGCTCAGGGCGTTGAAGCCAGTTGTGCTTCCTGACGTCAGGACTGTGTCTGTCCCCCCTCCTGCGCTTGTGTGAACTACAGGCACAAACCTGCTGCAGTTCCTGTTCTACAACAGAGGTGGGTAGGTATCCCCTGCTGCAAACAGCTGCTCCCACAAAGCATCCAAAGTCCTTTTGGCTCCGGTGGGAGGGAGGAAACATCCAAAGTAAACTTCCATGAGAGTTTTCTGGGAGCTGGGCGTTTGCAATCGTGTGGCTCTTCTGAGCAAACACGTCAAAGGTCTGTTTAGAGGGAGGCTCTTGGATTTAATGGGTGGTTTCATGGAAACCACAGGGGATGTCAGGCACCATCCTGCATGTCCCTGGTTCCTGTTTGCTTTTCTCCTGGCTTCATTTTTGCTGTATAACGTTCGTGGGTTTCATCAGACCCAATGTCCGCAGCCTTGGGGTCACAGCGTGGATCTCACCACTACCCCCAGGGCTGGTCAGAGGTGGCAGAACTGTTTCCAACATCAGATTTGAAATTTTGCATCAGAGCTGTGTGGCTGTGAGGGTGATTACAGCTGTGATTTTTAATTATGATAATTGCTGTTGTCCACAGCAATAAAATAAACAGCCAACAGAGGCTAATGAGATCATGGAAGCGAGTACCAGCTGCTTTTATGCTGGGAGGATCAGCTCCCAGGTAGGCTGCTGTTACATTTCTTTCATCAAAGGTGAGTTTTGGTCTATTACACAGCTCTGGGCAGAGCTACAAATACACCCTCCATCACCTGGAGCCTTCCAGGGAGCTGTGCTGAGCCAGCCTGGAACAGAGTGCACTCATCCAGCAAAAGCAGCGGCAGGACAGTGCTGAGTATAACTTGCAATTCAGGTGGAAATGAAATGCCAAACCAAAAATGAACAGAAAACATGGAACAGATTTTCCAGCTAAAACAGTGAAATCTGTACTAGAAATCTCTACTAGCTGGGTTTGGTTTGGTTTGTTGGGGTTTTTTAATTTTTTTTTTTTCTTAAAGAATTTAATAGAATTTTTCTGAAGTCTTCAGAAGTGTTTATTTGTCCTGAACTGATCATCTTTCTGCTGGAAAACCAGATATTTTAGAAAAGCCAACTGGAAACTGGGTTGAGGAACCTGCCTGATGTTGGTTATTCGTACAGTGCTCAGAAAACCAGAGAGGGAGGATTGCACCACAGAAATATGTGATCTTTAGATTGGATTTGAAAGGCTCCAGCTCTCAACCCACCGCTGGGTCTCTGTGCTCTCCCTGTTGCTGTGCCAAAAAGCTTTGCTGCATCTAAACCCAACCCCAACTCCCCTACCTGCTTACTGCCATTCCTCCTCTAATCCTGGGAACACAAAGCACGTTCTCCTCCTCCTCCTCTGTGTCTGAGTCTATCATCCTCTTCTGTTTTATTGTGTTATTTGACCTTAAAAAAAAAAAAAATCCCTTTGTCATGCACTTTTTCTGAAGAAGGAAGTAATGTTAAAAAAGTAGCTTATGAAAACAGATAGCAGGTGCTGGAGTCTGCAAAAGAGAGTATTGCTGAATCTTTGTGCCTGTGGCATTTTGTTCCGTTACTTCCAACAAGATTATCTCAAGTATTTGGTACTGGAGTGTGATAGCGAAGATTTTTGGGTAATGCAACTCTAATGAAGATCCTCATCTCCATCAGGGAAGAAAGGTGTCTCCCCTTAGCTTCTGGGGATGTCCTGTGTCTCCAGTTCCCACAGCAAACCTAGTCCATCCTTGGATTAGCTCTGGTGACGTTGGTTAAGGAGCCAACAGTTCTCCAGGGCTCCTGCTGTGGACCTCACTGAAGATTTGCATCCACCTAAAGCAAAGTTCCCAGGGCTTGTTTGGAATTACATTCCCCCATTAGAAAATTAATAACTACTGGTTATAATTTCTCCCTTTGCTGCAGGAGTGAGCAATGCCATCAGACCCAAATGAAGATCTGGAGCATCTGCCTGACGAGGAGAGGCTGAGAGAGCTGGGACTGTTCAGCCTGGAGCAGAGCAGCCTGAGAGGGGATCTGATCAATGTCTATAAATATCTGAAATGTGGGGGACAAATGGATGGGGCTGGGCTCTTCTCGGTGGTGCCCAGTGACAGGACAAGGGGCAATGGGCACAAACTGAACACCAGAAGTTCCAGACAAACTTAAGGAAAAACTTCTTTCACTGTGAGGGTGCCGGAGCCCTGGGACAGGCTGCCCAGAGAGGGTGTGGAGTCTCCATCTCTGGAGATGTTCAAACCCACCTGGACACTTTCCTGTGCAAGCTGGTGTAGGGAACCTGCTTTGGCAGGGGGGTTGGACTGGATGATCTCCTGAGGTCTCTTCCAACCCCACCTTTCTGTGATTCTGTAGGCAGTAAAAGAAAGTCAGTAACAACAGGGAATGATTTTAGGATGGGAAAGTCAAGAAAACTCAACCAGTCTGGATGGTTGGGGTGGAGCTGGGCAAAGAAGAGCCCAGCTGTCCTATTTGGACAAGCTTTCCCCTCTCAAACATCTGGTTATGAAATGCACCTTGACTTCTTTCCAAAGAACCTAACTGTGTTGGTCATGCAGTGACTCAACTTGGTGGTCCTGGCTGGCTAGTCCAGGGAGAAGACACCAGCAGTTAGGGCTGTCTATGAGCAGGTTGGGTGTCTCATGCAGTAGAGCTCTTTGATGGAGAACACCAGACCTGGCAGCTTCTCTCTCCTCCTGCTTGAATGCACTGAATGTGCTCAGCTGAATGCTGCCTTATAAATTTAATAGTAATAAATTTCCTTAAAGGCAGGCAAACCACGAACACCTCCCGGGGCTGCCAGAAGAGCCACTTGATGCTGGACTCAATCGGACACGAACGGCAGAAGAAATGTGCAGGAAGAGTTTCAAGCCTTGTGTTGCCAGGGAACAGTCCAGTCTACAAATCACATTATTGATCTCGGGGTAATAATGGTGAGGGGGAACCAAGGAGAGCGGTGTGGGGACACAGCTGCGTTCCTGTCTGCCTGGCATGTGAAGCAAAGGCCACCCTTGGCTTAGGAATGGGCTGGAGGGACCTAGAGATCTCCCTGGCTGATGTCAGCTAGCTCCTGTCAGAAACGGGGTGCAGGTCTATGAGAGCCTGGGGACTTGTGTTATATGGATGTTTTCATGTTCTTAAAAGCATCAAATTTACCTCCTACAGCCTGCCTGGGCCATACCTCTGAACTTTTCCAAATGTAGGGGGCAAAGGCTGGAGGAACCCATCGGTGTGAGATCCTGTGCCCTCGCTCTGTGAAGGTGTGAAGAGAAAGCCAGAGCAGGGCAAAACTGCTGCCTTTGCTTCTAGTTTCAACTCTAACATTTGAGATATCTCCAGGGAGGTTAAAATGCAGATCACATCTGCTGAAGACCCCTCAGACCCTGGGGATCTTCTGTCCTTACAGAGCAACCAATCCCCCTGTCAGAGATCAGTATTTTAGGAGCCTGTAATCAATTTTGCTTGTTACTCTGGGTAGTAGAATTAAATTGCTCGTGATTCACTCTTTAAACTGACGCACTGTGATTCCAGGGGCTGATAAATCCCAAGCTGGATTTCCAGGGCAGGGGAAGGATGGCAGGAGGCTGTGATGTTGCCATCCATCACTGCCGTGGCCATGGCTATTATTTGAGGATCACATTTGGGTCACGTTCTGGCTCGATGTTAATAGCAGGATCGATCTGTTTTGCTCTTTTCCTGCTTGAGCTGTTAATGATACACTGGGTTGACACAGATGGTTTGAGAAAGTGGAATTCACCATCTCTAAGCTCTGAGTCCAGCTCTAAATGCTCCTGCTTTATAGCCAACAGAGGGAAAATAGGTGTCTTGTGTGTGTGATTTATTTCAGCCTTTTATGGCAGCTCTCAGCACAGAAATTGCCCTTGAAATACTTTTTAGATGGCTTCATCTGACCCAGTGAAGAGTGCCCAGGGTCTCTTCATCCTTAGTCTGCTCAGTGTGGAGTGGTTTCTGTCGAGAGCCTGCTCTTCAAGCCCTGAGAAGCATGCAGGGATGATGCTCCAACCCTTCCCCGACAGGTCCCATTCAATGCCACCAGAACCGCAGGGGAAGCTCAACCAGCTAAAACAGGTCAAGGAGCTGCAGCCTGAATATAAACCTGCTCCATCCTCTCCCTATTTTGTATTTTCCCTACTTTTGAAGATGAGAGAAGCCTTTAACGGGCTTTACTATGGACCACACATCTGTGTGCCCCCAGCCCTGGCACCCATCAGCATCCCCTGGGTGTCACGGGGACCCCCCAGGTACCCTCCAGCAGATGTGCTGAGCTTTCACCTGCTCTAGACCTATTCTAGACTTGCAAAGAATTCAAGTTACAGCCTCAGAGCTTTTTGCATTCCCTGTTTTGTTGCTTTTTAAGACTCTCTCTTCAATCTTTAAACAGCAAAAATAAGCCCCAAGCTTTGAGTGAGGACAGGAAAGAGAAACAGGGCAGATTCCCTCTAGGAAATTCAGAGTATCTTTTAACAACATTGCATGGTACCATCTGCTGCTCTTCTGTTTATAGCCTGTGGTTCACTTTTTTTTAATATATAGTCACAAATAGCAAAGAAAAAATTATTTTGGGGGTAAATAATAGGAAACTATCAGTAAAATCTTATCATAAGACACTTGGAATAAAAAAAAAAAGGCCAAACATTAGTGCTTCTGCTTACCCAGCTGATGTGGGTTTGTGTTTCAGAGGAAGAGGACTCCACCATGGCTGGAAATTGGGCTGTGTCGTAACACATCCTGACACGTATCTGAATTACCCAAACCTAATCATTCCGTGCTTGCAGACGCTGCTAACAGCGCTGCCGGCATCGTCTCCCGCGTGCGCAACCTCTGCTCAAACACACCCAGAAAAAAGAGTGGTTTTCTGCAAATTCACCCAGTGCTCACGCTAGGAAATAAGCTGGCAACTGCCCTTCTCCCCTGGTAAATAAGAGAAAATTACAACCAACTCCCACAGCTGCTGAGTTCAGACTGTTATAAAGTCCAGGGTGACTCCGTGGGGAGCTTATCTTTTTCTTTTCCAAGAAAATAAAGGTAGCAAAGCCTAGGGGCGGCTGAGATACTTACATGCCCTTTACTAACCCCTTTTCCCTATGGATGGTGAGGTCTCAGAGGCTTTTAGCTCCTAAGAAATGCTACCCAACCCTTTGAACCGTGTCAGCTTGGTCTGGGTCTAAATGAAAGCCGTAGTCTGAGCTCCACGAACATTTTTTACACATTTCCAACAAGGAAACTCATCTTAGTTGATACAGAGGATTTGGACATCCTCAGAGGGTTGTGAAGTCATGGGAGGTACCCAGCTGCACCTCGATGGGTGTCTGGGGATGGAGTTCAGGGCTTCAAATCCTCCAGTTTCTGTTCCTGATCAGAGCCCTGGGCAATAAAACCGCACTAAAGCCTGGCTGGCTGCAAGCCAGCGCCAGCCTCTGGATTTCACCTGAGTCATCCTGGCTCTCTTCTGGTAAAACCTGTGATCAGAGACTGAATGATAAATGTGAAGCACATTATTGCTGCTGCCAGTTTGGTTTTGTGGGGGTTTTTTCTTTCTTTTTTTTTCTTTTTTTTTTTTGCTTGTCTTGGTTGAATGTAGCTCTTGTGCCAGGAGAGCCAGTGAGTCATGCTCCATGCCCCGTCCGTCCAACAGCTCCTTCCCCTCCTTATCTCTCCAGCAATTTACCATTTCCTAGGCACAAAGAGAGAAAATTTGTCCCTGCTGCCTTATGGACAGATCAGGTGTGAAAAGAGAGGGTTTTGCTGTGTCCCTTAGCATCTCAGCCATTTACTTTATCCAGAAATATTAGTTACCTGCCTCACAGCTGGAGCGACAGGCAATGGAGCACGCACCCGATGCTCAGCTGAGCCTTGAAACTATCTCAGAAAATCCCAGAATAGCTTCAGACGGAGGGGACCTCCCTTCCAAAACATCCACTTATTTGTTCAGCAACATTTGAACCCTACACGAGGACGGGGCAGAAAGGGCTGGCGGCTGCTGTTGGCAAAGATGAGCTGTGCTCTCTCTCCCACATTTGCGCCCAAAGTGTTTGGAGGATGATGCTCAAACCACTGGCAGGGATGACATCCCCACCAGATCCCTGCAGAAACCCCAAAATACTTGATCTCAGTCATCGGAGATGGTGCATTTCCAGAGCTACAGGTGGGAAAATTAAAACATTGGGACACAGGAGGTGTCCCCGTTCAGCAGGGAGGTGTCTGGTTTGAAGGGATTGTCACTAGGGAGGGTGAGTCCACACATGGGATCTGGCTGGTGTGACACTGTCCCAGGTTGGCCAGAGAAGCTGTGGCTGCTCCTCCCTGGAAGTGTTCTCGACTGGGTTGGATGAGGCTTTGAGCAACCTGGTCTAGTGGAAGGTGTCCCTGCTGCTGGCAGGGGGGTTGGGACTGGAGGAGCTTTAAGGTCCCTTCCAACCCAAACCATTTGATGATTCTATGATCTTTTGGGTGGGCTTGTCCCACCATCAGCAACTCAAACCACCCCAGAACGGTGACGATGCTGTTCCTGCAGCCCTGGGGAGCTACCGAGCAGGATGTGCCAGGAAAAGGTGGAAAAGGACCAGCTTTGGAAGTGTGAGGGGGTGAAGAGAAGATGGAGAACGATGTTGGGACACGGGACAAGAACCCGTACCCCGGCAGGACCCTCCCCAGCCGGAGCATCTGTGCTGCTCTCCCGGGGCTCCACACTGGAGCAATGGGAGGGGGGGTCCCTACAGCGGTTCGGGGCCGACCCCACCCCGGTGCTCCCGGCCCCGCCCGGGGGATCCCCCCGCACCCCGGATCCCCGCCGCCGCGATGGGCTGAGACCGGCCGGCTCATGACACAGACATGGCGGGTGACGTGACCGCGGCGGCGGCCAATGGCAGCGGCGCGGGCGGTATAAAGCGGGCGGCCGAGGCGGCGGGCGGGAGCGCTGAGGGCGGCCGGCGTAGGCGGGCGGGCGGGCGAGCGAGCTGAGGGTGACGGGGTCTCCTCAGCACAGCGCGGTGGCCACGGGCCGGCCGGGCCCTGCCGGGGGCCCATGGAGGCGGCGCGGAGCTGTAACGGGTACGCGCGGCAGGAGCGGCCGCCACCAGCACCCTCCGGCTCCTCCTCAGCGAGCGCCGAGAAGCCGCGCGTCCCCCCCGGTAGCAGCGGCGGCAGCGGGGAGGGCTGGCGGGGTGAGCGGCCCCGCAGCGAGGAGGACAACGAGCTGAACCTGCCCAACCTGGCAGCCGCCTACACCACCATCCTGCGCTCGCTGGGCGAGGATCCCGAGCGGCAAGGGCTGCTGAAGACGCCTTGGAGGGCGGCCACCGCCATGCAGTTCTTCACCAAGGGCTACCAGGAGACCATCTCGGGTAGGGAGCTCCCCCGGGGCGGCCGGGTCGGTGTCACACCGGGGCGGGAGGGCGGCGGAGCTGGAGCCGTGGTGCTGCCTTTCCTGCTGTATTGCTTACGATGGGCTTTGCTGCCTTCACCACCGCGCTGTCCGGTGCCCCTTGGCAGCAAGTCATTAGCGGTATGTGCTGGAAACACCTGTACCTTGGGTTCTCTCTCAGTTTACTTCTTTAAACTGCATGCTGGTAAAGTTCACGTTCTCTCATCGACTTCTGTGCTTCTGGTTTAGGTGGACAGAACAAGTGCTTTTGCTTTCCCTCTTCTGGTGTAAACTTTCCAAGCTGTGGCTTGAAACTTGTTGACTGTCCCTCCCTCCAACCCCAGCTGTGTTCAGATGAGGTAGGAACACTCCCTTCTATTTGCAGATGCAGGTGGCTTGAATTTTCTCAGAAAAGGTCCCATTCTGCTGATGCTGATCAGGTGAGGTTTTCCAAAGGTGGGAATAAAACTTGAGGAAGCAAGGTAAGGAAAAAGCATTGGATTGGGAGAGATCCCAGCCCCATCTCAGGGTCTCAGCAGCAAATGCAGGTGTAGAGGGGTATCCCAGGTTCACATCCCTGCCCCAGGTGAGTGTCTTACCTGCTTCCTGGCTGTAGATCCTTCCTGAGGACAGGAGGAGAGGAACAGGGTGGGATTTGTTCTCCTCATCACCATTAAATCCAAAGTTGTCTCTTGGTTCCAGTGTGGGGTAAATCCTGCTTGAAAACTTAGTTTTTGCAACAGTTTTCCTCTTCTCAGACTTTCCACTAGGGACTGTACCCAGCAGAAACAGTGAAGGGCTTGGGAAGCTGGGGATTTCCCCTTCTGTTCCCTCTTACAGTAAAAGGCGAGTTCCTGTTAGTGCGTAAGGGATGCAGAGACCGTCAGAGGACCTTTGAATGCGAATCAGGAAGGAGCTGAGCGTGTTCTGGCCTCCAGAGTACAGCACTGGGTGCCCTGGGACTGCATCAGGGTGTCACAGCAGAATGAAAAGGCTGAACTGTGCTGATGGCTGGCATCGGGGAGTTTCCTGCTAACATGTCAGAGTCCTTTTTGTACACTCTGCTTCAATTTAAAGGTTGGCTTTCATGTTTGGTTTCTTTTTCACAAGTGTTGGCTCTTCTGAAATCAGATTGCATATAACTTCCAGTGTTAACTTACTCATGGCCAGCTTACACTCATGTGCCAGTGTTGCATCCTAGCTTCCCACAGGAGCAACACTTCTGCCTTGGTGTTTGTTTTGCCTTTCTGACTAAACCAGGTTTTAAGATTCACATGTGGAAATAGGCTCTGGATTGCAGTGACCACTCTCATTCTCCTCTTCCTTTACTCCTGCTGCATGGTGTGTTTGAGATGAGGTCTCATAGAATAATCCTTTGTCTATTGGAAATAACTTCCCTGGTTTGGGGATGCCATGTATCTCTTGACTGCTGTAAAACACAGGAGGCTTCACAGTCATCCTGCCAGTCTCTAGCAGAAGGATTTTTTTTTTTTAGTGATAGTTTCTAAGTATGAATTTCTGTGCTGAACTTAAATGAGGTTACTGCCCATCTTAAGTCCTCTCTTATCTTGCTGCTGGTTTTGTGCACAGAGCCATACATTCCACTAAGCTTTTTAAATAGGTTTTTTCTGCTCCTGTGTGGATTCTCTGGGACCCAAACAGTCTGTCCCACTCTCTCACATACATTTCATTAAGCAGAGTAGTTCTGAATACTCCCCTCCTCTGAATATCCATAGGTGGGAGAGAGCTGTGTTATATCCAAGAGTATGAGGTGTCACTGTTAGGTGCTGTACTCTTGGACTGCTTTTTTCTTTTCTTTCTAGGAAATACAATGAAGCTGTGATCTTAACATTCCTTCCTGTGCCAGGTAGGGAATCCTTTTACTTTCCAGCTACTCGCCTCTTCTTGCACAATGCCTAGCTTCCAGTCTTTTTACTCTTACTTGCCAAACAGAAGAAAGAGCTGGAGCTGAAGGAAGTCTACAGCAGCTAGCAAAATGATTAGTGGATGAGGAGTTGGTTGGGAGAGTTGATAAGGAAATGACTTCCACTTGGGAGAGTTTTAAATGCATTGTGAAATGTTGAATCAACAACTACAAAGCCTTTGGGAACAAGGCTAGCTGTGGGGCTGCAGCTCCTGCTCTATGTCTCTGCTGCAGTGTCCTGGTGTGCTGTTCACTTGGTTATACTAATACAGCTGTCTGCCAAACCAGTCTGTGAACTACACCAGGACCTGGCTTGTAAAAGAAAAAAACAAACCCTAAACAAACCCCCCCAAAACAACAACAACAAAAAAACCAACACCAAAAAACCCCCCACAAAACCTCACCACCTTAAAAACCCAAACCCCAGCAAAAAGCAGCTCTGACCTCTTGTTTTCTCAGGTTTATTTTGCAGTTTATTCAGCTCCTTATGTGGAGTTGTCTGGACAGGCAGAGGTTAGAGCAGTGATTTGCAGGATGTGTGTTGAGGAGCGTGTTCAAGTTTACCCCCTAACAGGCAGAAGATAACAGGCAGTTAAAAAAGTGGCAAGTCCCATCTTTTCATAAAAGGTTTCTCAACTAAAAGCTCTGTGGTGGTGATTGTACAAACACAGGGCTAGACATGAGGTGTGTTTGAACAGGCACCTGTCTTTAGCTGGCCCCAGCTGCACTCACAACCCTTGCCAGGATGTGGAAATGTTGCCAGAATCTGCAGCTGGAAAAGAGTGACAAAGGCAAACCAAGGCAGTGAATGCTAGTACAGCTACAGGCTTTAAAATCAGCCTTCTGAGTTTATCTGCTTGAGTATCTGCCTTAGGTAGGCAAGAGAAGAGCAGTTAATTTCTGATGGTATTTTAATTTTCCATACAGGAACACAAAAAATGATGTACTAGATAAATTCCAAAGTTATGAAATATAGTGAAGGCTGGAGAGTGTGAAGTTGCAGGCACACTGCAGGAGGTCTTTGGTGTTTAATGTGCCTGCCTCAGACCTTGCTTGCTGTGAGTGAGAACATGGGGGTTATGTGGTTGGTCACAAACTAGGTTATCTGACTGCCTGGATTGCTGCCTGCTGCTCTCAGAGGTTAGTGGTTAGAGTGGTGCCTTGCTCTTACTTGTCACTGAACATTTTTGATTGCAGTCTGGTTACTGGAAGCTCTGGTGTGGTGAGGGGTGATGGCCATACCTGCCCTGCAGCAGTCTGTGCTCTCTGGTGGCATTGCAGGAGAAGATGACCAAGTGGTGTGAGTGGGGAGTTTGGTTTAAGGAACCCTGGTTCCTTTGGTTTTAAGGAATGCTTTTGGAAGCTGTTGACCTGATGTGTGGTTTCAACAGTCAGCAAGTGGGTATTGTTTTTCTTTTTGAACCTTGACTGATAATTTATCCTTAAAAAACAAAGTATTTTATCATCTTGATTACTGTTTGTCTGAGAATATAGTACATTTGGGGCATGGTTAAATATGCTGGACACTTGATCTCCTCTCCTGGGTGTTGTCACTTTGCTTCCATGACACCTTATTGTGTTTGTATTTTTGTACTTTCCATAGCTTAAATTTGTAGTGTTGTAGGGAAGACTACATCTAAATTCTGTCACTTCTCTCACATTCAGATTTATGTGAGTAACAGAGAAGCTGATTCTGCTTTCCAGCTTCCACTGTGTGTGTGTGTGTGTTCTTCCCAGCTTGTTTTCTGTAGTGCAGAGAAACAGTGTTCCTGATGTACCTCTTCTGTCTTTGCTATCTGTGTTCTGCAGCTGGTCATTATTGTATTTCAGAGCCATTAGTAGAGTTTACTTGCTAAATGTCTAAATCTGGCTCTTTGTTCTTTCTAGATTGTCTTTTCTCTTATTAATCCTGGCTTTACTAAGGGCCTCAACCTCTTTCTTTGACAAAATGTGTTCAAAGGGATTGATGCCAGGTCTGTAGTACTAGTCAATAAGCTTTCATTGGAGGAGCAAGAATGCCTCTAATGGTTTTAAATAAAATCCACCTGGGGGCCAGATTAAAAAATGCTGCCAATTCACACTGGGGCATCTGTGTAGACTTAACAGCTATTACAACAGAAACCACTTGATGTATTGGTAAGGATATCAGAGCATACAGGTTACCCAAAGCTTTATTTCTCAATTTCATGCAATGCTTCTACATGAGTATCCAGGAACATGTTTTCTTTTCCAGGATCTGATCTATCAGCTTCCTATTTCTGAGAATAAATTGTATTACAAAATAGTAACCTGTTCTCTTGATGAATAAAGGTGAACTGGATTGTTGATAGCAGATTGCCTTTAGATTTCTTACAGTTGCTTCAGAATCCCACACAAAAAGGCTAAACCTTGAGGGGTCTGTTCCTTCCTTAGTAAAGGCTCACTGTCACACTTGGAGGTGCTGGCTCTGAGATTATATAGATGCCACAAAGCACAAGTGTGTGCAAATGCAGTAAATACATGGAAATACGAGATTACAGATGATACTAACTTGTGACTCAAGCTGAGGACTTCAGAATCAGTCTTGTTAAGCAGAGCTGTGAAGTTACAGAAATGGTGAGTGCCAATGATACTAGTTTCAACAGACAAGTTGGAAAGGAGTTGGTTCTGATTGTCTAATCCTGTAGGTAAGTATTAGGGTTGAACAAGCTGCCTGCATTCTGCAGTAGGAAGTTAACTCATCATCTGTAAGCACTCTAAGCAAAACAACATGGTTGTTAAACAGTGTAGTTGCTGGTAGTGGTGATAGTTGTTACCTGGACAGAAGCTGGAAGGCTTTTCTGGTAGGTCTGGTAGCTTTCAAGCTTGTTGGCAGGTTCAGCTGTCCTTTTAGCATGTCTAGTAGGGAAATGAAAATCAGAAATACTGGGAAAGGTTAACTTTGCTTTCTGAACCTCTGTGGTTTGAAAGGCTGCATGTATGCTTTGTTTGCCTGGAAGTTAAGTGACTCTACTGTCCAGGTTTTATTTTTCAAGCAAATAACCAGTTAGATGTCATACAGTAAATTAACACCTGCTGAACCATGTGTATGTTGCTTTTCCACTCTCATTAGTTTATGTGCTTTTCCTATGGTGAAGGGTGGAAAAAAAAGTAACCTTAATACTCTTTTTCTTCCTCTTCTTGACTGTGTGGATTGGGTATTTTGACAGATGACAACAATGGTGTAAGCTCAAATTTTTCCAAGCCTACTCAGTTTGCTGTGGATGAGAGGTGCTAAGCATTGCTATGTAAAAATAGATAGGCAGTACCTTAAACAAACAGGGCTGTTTGACCAGCAGCACTGCCCTCTGCTAGGAGCTGGTGAGTGAATGCATTCTTTCCTGTTACTAGAAACAAAGTACTGCTAGTTCACTTGCTTCTCATAGAAGCAATAATCTAACCTATAGATAACTTAAATATCAGTGTTACTGTGGTATGGCCATGGCTTGTTTCTCATAAACTGAAGGGTGGGAGATAGAGGGTTGGTCAGAGCTAAGGTTTTGGGGGATTTCTTTCCTCAGCCTCTGTCCCTGTGTGGGTGAAGTCTACATGCTGAAACTGGTACTAAATGCAGTGAATCCTGTGCTGGGAACTAGGACTGATCATCCCAGGATGATCTCCCCTGCCCATTAATGGGGTGCATTAGAAGGGGTGTAGTCAGTAGGTCAAGAGAGGTTCTTCTTCCCCTTTACTCTGCCCTGGTGAGGCCACATCTGGAATATTGTGTCCAGTTCTGGGCCCCACAGTTCAAGAAGGACAGGGAGCTGCTTGAGAGAGTCCAGCGAAGAGCCACCAAAATGATTAAGGGAGTGGAACATCTCCCTTATGAGGAAAGGCTGAGGGAGCTGGGGCTCTTTAGCTTGGAGAAGAGGAGGCTGAGGGGGGACCTGATTAATGTTTATAAATATCTGAAGGGTGAGTGTCAGGAGGATGGGGCCAGGCTCTTTGCAGTGATGACCAATGATAGGACAAGGGGAAATGGGTGTGAGCTGGAACACAGGAGGTTCCGCTTAAATTTGAGGAAGAACTTCTTTACAGTAAGGGTGACAGAGCACTGGAACAGGCTGCCCAGGGAGGTTGTGGAGTCTCCTTCTCTGGAGACATTCAAGACCCGCCTGGACGCCTTCCTGTGTGATCGCATCTAGGTGTTCCTGCTCCGGCAGGGGGATTGGACTGGATGAGCTTTCGAGGTCCCTTCCAATCCCTACTATTCTGTGATTCTGTGATTCTGTAATGCTCAAGTAGCACCAGATTTACTATGCTTGTTTGGGCTTTTGCTGGGAATTTATTAAATGTCTTAACTATTAAAGGCTTCTGATCTCTTCATGTTGCTTTTCCAAACTGTTGTTTCATCCTCTCTGACTTTGTTTCAGTTTCAGAATGAAGTGTGGATGGGAGGACTTTCAGCACCCTGTGTGATGTGAGACATTGAAATGGTTATTGAAATCCTGATACATTTTAATGAGCATCTCCATAACTCTGCTTTCCCTTGTATTAATAAATCTCCTGGCAGTGGACAACTCTGAGAACCTAATCTCAGCTTCATCTGAGAGTCTGCAATAACTGATCTCTTATGAATAGACTTGAGTCTCTCACTGCAACATGGAAAATAAAAGGATCTGTACAAATGATGGCCTGAATTAGTTAAATATCAATTCCTTCCATCTTTGCTTTTGAAATGTGCCTGAAATTACACATCTGGTTCACCTCTCTTCTGGTAACTGTGGAATTAAGCTTTGCATGTGAAGCAAATGTTCCTGTCTGTTTCTAGTCCTTTGGTGTGGCAGTGATGAAATGTGTGAAATATTAGGCATAAACTCCTAAGTTCTTTAGTGTCTGAGGTTTCTTTCCTTTTCTGTTAGGAAGGTATGTCATGGTAAGGAAGCCACACAGTGCTTATTTAATTTTCTCTGCAGCTTTTGAACTCTATTGCCTATTTAAATAGTAATGTGGCATCTTAGACTGTATCTCTAGAGCTCTTCAACACTTCATGAAGCAAATGGTAATTCTGGTGTGGATTGGCATACCCAAACCACTCCCTTTCTCAGCAACCTGAAATCATTAACTTTCTGCAGCAGTACAAACTCTTTTTATATGAATGAGTGTTTCTGGAGCCTGATTCTCTTCTCTGTATGCATAATAAATTCCTGGTACCTTTTTAACACTGAAAGGCTGCAGTAGTTTTCTTGTTTCTTGTCTGGAATATTTTCACTAACTACAGCTATCCTGTAGTGTCATCACATGAATAAATAAAGTCAGTTTTGACCCTAATCTTACTGCTTAACCAGCAGCACCTGAAAGGTTTTTATAGTTGTTTCCTTCTAGATGTAATTCAGACCCTGTAGTCAGTTGGTTTCCCTAACACACACATGTGAGTTCATGGCTCCTGCTCTGTCAGTTACATCTGTCTTCAGAGGAAGAGGAACTTATTTCTGAGAAAGATACTCAAAGCTATCTGCCAACATCTCCTAGCTGATTGTGAACACTTAGTTTGTTGGCACTGCTGTTCTGGAGTATCCTCCAAATAATGACCTGTTCCTAGTTCATGCCAAGTCCCCTGCCATTGTTTTTGGTGTAATTTGGTCTGTGTTCCTGGGAGAGCAGAAGGTACCTGAACCATAGAATGGTTTGGGTTGGAAGGGACCTTTAAAGGCCACCTAGTCTGCCCCCCTGCAGTGAGCAGGGACATCTTCAATGAGATCAGGTTGCTCAGAACCCCATCCAACCTGACCTTGAATATTTCCAGGGGTGGACACTGGTGAAGCACTGCACCAGGTTGCTCAGAGAAGCTGTGGATGCCCCATCACTGGAGGCATTCAAGGCCAGATTGGATGGTGCTGTGGGCAGCCTGATCTATAGTGGTTGGCAACCCTGTCCACAGAAGGGGGGTTGGAACCAGATGATCTTGAAGGTCCTTTCCAACCCAAGACATTTTATGATTCTGTGTGGTGCATCTGCCACCTCTCTGGGCAACCTGTGCCAGTGTTTCACCACCTTCAGCATAAACATTTCTTCCTGATATCTGGTCTGAATTCACCCTCTTGAACAAACTGAAGTACAGGCTGAGTTCAAGCTGATAGGCACTGGTATGGTGTGACTTGGCCCACCACCCTCACAGGACATCTGCATCCCTTGACCTGAACCCACTCCTATGATGGCCTCAGCTGCCTGCTGGGACTTATGGGTTCCCCATGGAGAACATAGGGGCTGTCAGTGAGGACAGTCTGGAGCTGTGTGATGGGTGTCAGGAGAACCTTGTGCTTTATGTCTCTGCCAGGGTGGATGAGCTCATGAACAGCATCAGGGAATCCCTGAGACTGCCTTCATCCTGTTAACACTGAACAGTCCTCAGTCTGACTCCTCTAAAGTAAGGCAACTTAACACCACAGGGAAGTGCTTTAACTCCTAGTGAGAACAACCTGCATCACCTCAGTCTTCTGTCTCACAGGCACGGTGAAAATGGGCCGTTGGAAGTGCTGGGAAGCTGATGCAGTACTGCTCTGCAGAGTGCTGCCAACCTTCATTCCCTTCACCTACTGAGCCAGCTGCTGGGTGGGCTCTAGCTTCTTCAGTTGCCAGAGGTGCTTTTGCTTTCCTGTGTCACATTAAAGCCATGCAAATAGTTTCTATAGCAACAGGTCTTTTTTCCTTAGCTCTGACGCAAAATCCTGAAAGGTCTTTCTCGTTGTGTCTTCATGCAATGCAGATTTTTTTTTTGCTTTTATCAACTCTTCTTGAAGATAAAGGGGAAAATTAATTCTGCTCTGTTTCAGGAGTTAACTTGCACCAGAGGTGACTGTTCAGTTGTTAACAGTCCACTGAAGTTTCTACAACAAGACTTGAACTTAAGGCTGATAGCAAAATCAGCTGGAATAATGTAAAGCACGTCCCAACTGTAGATGTAATGCTTGTTCTTATTACCCTCCTCCCAGTTGTATGTTTCAATTTGAATCTTAGCTTTTTATTAGCATGATGTGTGTAGGCTTAAGGACTTAAGCAGTAAATTCCCTTAGCTTGTCTGGGGTGGTGGAGAATGAAAATGGTGTTATTTGCAGTCTGGCTTATAGACAGGGTTTGGTGGCAGCACTTGAGCACAGCTGTGACTAATAAAACTCTGAGAGACCAAGGGGCGAGGTATGAACATGCCCATCTTGCTGGTGGAGGAAGTGATAGTCCTGTCCTCCTGATGTGGAGGATTGTGTTGGTGGTATTTGGAGGGAGTAAAAGTGTTTCTTCATTTGAGAGGAAGAGTTTCCTTTTTGCATTAAGGAAAGGTAGCCTGTTGTGGAGGAGCCCATCTGAGCTGAGAAGCCTTGCTGTGTCAGGAAACCAAGCTAGCAATACTTCTAACCCTCCTTCCTTCTAGAAGCCCTGTTGACTTCTCCACTTTTATTTTGAAGATCCTGGTGCTGCAGGAGGAAGGGATGGAAAAGATGCAGCAGCATTAGAAGGGCAGGTGGGTATTTTAGAGCTGAGACACACAGCCAGTGTAACAGCCACGTTGATCTGTGTGAACTGGGACAGGCCTAGGGAGGGACAATGTGACTTTTAGATCTTGCCCTGATGGCAAGAGTAAATGTTTTGGGGCTTCCAAATGAGGAAACTCAAATTAAGCTAGTGAAGCAGGCAGTGTGCCTGAGCTGGTAGAAAGAAAGAATGGAAAGAGGCACAAATTTGTCCCCAGCTTTGCTCCTGGCCCAGTTAATCTGAGGCCCTGTTCCCCTTCTGTCCTTTCAGTTCTGTTAAGTTCTCTAGAACATGAGCTGCAGGATGCAGGCCAAGCTTGTCAGGTCCCTGTTTGATGCTGTTGCAAATTGAATGGCAAAAAGGAAAAGGCAGACAAAGTTAGATAAAATGGTATTAATGATATTGCCTCCCTGCAGAAAGCATCTGAGTCTCTGCCAAACAAGTCTCTCCTGTGTAATTACTGAAAACAAGTGCTGTGGTGGGACATAGCACAGCATCTTGCCACAGCTGCTCTTACCTAACTCTTCTTTTGTCAGCACAAGGCTAGGATTTCCAAGGGGTTGGTCTAGGGATGGACAGGCTTCAAGCTATGCTTACTTTCAGGAGAAGAGGTTTGTGAAGCAGGAGCAGGAGGGATGGGAGCAGGGTAGGGGTGACTGGGGCTCTCAACACCGTGGTCATTTACTCAGTTGCCTTGTCTCACATTTTTGTTTTGCCTTGTGCCTCTGTATCATCTGGTAGTTGTGGAGGGGTTATTGGAGGGGCTAACACTGAGCTGGTTTCTTCCTCTGTAGGCTCTGGCCCTCCTTCTTAAGGAGTAACTAGTGCTTAATTAAAATCAGCACACCTTGCTGCAGGCATGACTGCAGCTGAGCAGGTATCATCTCTGATCTGGCTGCAACTTGTTGCTGGTATTAAATAAATCTAAGGTGCAAAATTGGCAAGACCCATATAAATAAGAAGTGTGAAGCACCCAACAGCTCTGTGGTTAATTCTTAATGCACAGATCTGTGCTTACACACCTTTAAAACCTCCTTGGCTGTGAGGAGGCATTGCCCAAACCACTGTGACTCTGCTCTGTTAGCCTAAGAGGGGATATGCAAGAAGAATGGATGACCTTTGTGTTCCTAATTGATTGCTTTAATCGTGAGAGGGATGCATTTTGTTCCTGAAGTTGTCTGTGTGATACTTCACAGGTCACTTAATCTTCTTTTTCCCCCAGGTTTAAAACAGGGCTAACAGCTGCCTCTGTGGTACAACACAGCTCTTCAAGATTCCAGGGATAGTTAGGTTCCTTAGAGAAAGTTTGTAAGAATTTATTAGTATATATTTTATAGATGAATAAGTGTGAATATGCATATATATGTACATATCTATGAGAATTCATGGCTGAAGTACCTTATATTGAGGCCTTGGCCTTAAGCTGCATCACATATTACTGTGACTTAATGAGAATGTGTCAATTTTTGATTGTTCTGAACAGCCTGCTTCAAGTGTGCTGACGTAAATCCATATCTAACATCAGGCTCTGATACGCTCCTGGCAGGGCTGGTGTGAGCCAAGCTGGTGGTCTAATAACAGCAGCAGCCACTCTGGAGATGCTTTGTGGATCTGTTTGGATTTGGTTTTAATAACGTGGGCCACAGTAGCAGGGTTTGTGAAACCACTGTTTGCCTTTCTGCTGTAGAAATGGCACGTCCACAGAGTGCTGCGGGAGGGAGCTGAGAACCCAGGAGGCTGCTCTTGTCTTCCCTTCCCTCTCCTCTGAGCCTGCTCTCTTCCAAATCCTGGCTGAATTCATGGTTATACAACTGCATGGTGCTCCCCTTGTAATCAAAATCCTCTCCACCACTGTTTGGTGTAAAATAGACTCTGAAATATGAAGAAGAAAATAATGTGCTTTTACAGAGTGGTTTCCTGCCTCCTTCCATGCCCCCACTCCTGCTCTCTGACCTGATCAGAAGCCTTCTGGGGTTCAGCCTCGCTGCCTTACAGGTTGCCAGCCCTTCTCAGGAAGGAACGTGCGTTGCAGGCAGAACATCTTGCGCCCAGTTTCCAGGGTTACCTGTGTAGTGCTGATAGCAAGCAGGAAATTAAAATGCTCCGCGATGATGATGCGTTATCGACAGCAGATGGTGGCCGTTAGGTGTACGTGCGTGTCAGGGGAAGGCAGAAAGGCAAGTAGAGCAGACATGACTATTAGATTTGGGTAATTGCCACTGCAGGTGTTAAGCTCTACTGTGGGTGAAGCAGGGCAGTCCCTGAGCACCCTGGTTCCCCTTCTGGCCACGGTGTATGTGACTCTGGTTCCTGGAAGTAACTCCAAGTAGTCAGTGTGGCTTCAAGCTAACTTGTTTTCAGAGTTCCTCGTTCAGATTATCAGCCCTTCTGTACAGCTAGTTCTCTCTTGCTCTTCTCTCATCTCCCTTCTCTACAGCTCTTCTCTCATCTCCCTTCTCTACAGCTCTTCTCTCATCTCCCTTCTCTACAGCTCTTCTCTCATCTCCCTTCTCTACAGCTCTTCTCTCTTGTCCTTCAAAAGGCTGTCCTACTTTTAACCCCTCCAAGCGTGGTCCAGCTGCTTGCAGTCTTTGTGGAGACTATAATGATCTGCTGTAACCTGTATCAGGATGGCTTGAGGACATGTCAGGGGACTGCTAAATCTGGAAAATGAACTGAGGATGTGTTATGCTCAGCTCTGGGACTAGCACAGCGTCATGTTATATGTTCCTTTTCTTCCTGAACTATTTCTTCTTCCTTCTGTCTTTATGGGTTTCTCCTCCTCACTTCTCTGTTAACTCTGAGATGCAGAGTTAGGTGGGAGTGTGCATACACATGCCTGCTTTCAGTTCAGGACAGCAGATCTCTCCCCTGATCTGTGAATACAGATCTGTCTCTTCATCTTTTGTGTATGCCCAAACAGCTGCTGGCTGGGCTGCCTCAGGATGAAATAAGGGAGTATCTTATTTGGGTGCAAAGTTGGGGGTTGAAGTGTTTGAAGAGACTGCTGTGATGGCTGAGCTTTTCTCAAACCTGAGGCTCAGCTTTGCTTGTGGTGTGTGTGGAAGCACTAATGGAAACCCACTTTGAGATGTGTTCTTCTCCTCAGCACTGGCTTTATCAGCTATAGTCTTAATTGCTCTTAAGATGTCAATCATTCTGCAAAGACTAGACTTGTTCTAACATGGGCTCAAACTATTATTTAAATAAAACACTCTAGGCTGACTTTTGGTGTAGCATGGGGGTAGTCTGACAGTCCCACAGCAATTGTGTGATCATATGCAAACCAAAGTCTACTTGTGATGTTACTCCTTAATTGTCTCCTGTTCCTTAACCATAAAATCCATAGTTCTGAGAGAGCTGTGCTCTTGCTATAAGCTTTCTCAGATACTGGCTGGAAGAACCTTCCATGCTTGTGCATTTAATATTTTTTTTTAATGCAAATGTTTAATTTCAGATGTTCTGAATGACGCCATCTTTGATGAAGATCACGATGAGATGGTAATTGTGAAGGACATAGACATGTTCTCATTGTGTGAGCATCACCTCGTTCCATTTGTTGGAAAGGTAACTTTTCCTCACAAAACAAATGTGGGAATACATGATAAAAGGCCTAAAGTTACATGTAAAAGACTTGGTAGCTGCAACTACAAAGCTTTTAAAGCTCTAAGTATTTACTGCTTACGGCTATGATTCTAGAAGTTAATCTTCAGAATACAAATAAGGAAGACCTCCTTAATGTGAGTTTTATTTGGATTTAAGCTCTTAAAATATAATGCTCAACCTTTCCTAGTCTAAGTAATCTAATGGTTTCTGACATTTCATATCAAAGCTCTTGGTGAAGCAGCACCAAGCCTTGAGGGCAGACATCTTGATATTAAACTGGCTCACCCTGCACGCTGGCTCTGTCACGGATTTAACTTCTGGCTCAGAGCTATTCAGTGCACATTCATCTTGGGAACACCCCGTGAGTGGAACCAACTTCTGATCAGCAGCCCTTTCTGAAATAAGCAAGCCCAGTCACTGACTAGCAGGAAGCTGCTTAAGTTGGGACTCCCATGGAAGGGGCTGGTGTTTCAGATGGTGTTAAAATTGTGGTGACAACAAGTTTAAAAAGAAAATAAAGATTCTGAAGTTAACAGCTGTAAATGTGAAGAAGAGTTCAGAGTGGGTAGTCCCTTCTGCACGCCTTGGCCCCTTCACTCCTGTGTCAGCACAGAAGGATGGAGCTTATTCTGATCCATCTGTTCTACCATAAAGTACTCACAGGCCAGAGAGCAGCAAGTGCTTTTGTTGTCTAAAGAACTGGATCAGTACCACATATGTTCCCAGGAAACTGTCTCCCAAAAATGAAATACCTGAACAGAAACCAGCCATTTACTTAGTGGAGTCAGCTCCATTTCATCTGCTTCCTTTTCTTACTGCTAGTATTTTATACTGGATAACAAGGTAACATTTTTCTATGCAAGCTTTCTATTTCATTTGTTATTCTTGGTCACACATACTGTGTATATTCTCTGTGTTACTCCTGTGGCAATATATGCATTCTTTTTACACCTAGCTATTTAGCCTGTGTGGTTTGGAGAAATCTCCTTGCAAACACCAAAACAGTCCTGCTTGTATAATGGTCTGCTAAATGACTTGGTGTGCCTCTAAATATTCTCAAGCTAACCTTTCTCCTGTTGGATACATCAAACAGGCTGTAAATACTGACTGATAGGTCTTGTATTTGCAGTTCTATCTTAAATGAAATGAAGAAATTCACAAAAATACTCTATGGGGTACAGGATTCAACACTTGTTTCTAAGTTATGTCTCTCTTTATCTGAAATGTTTCATGTCTTTTCAGGTATCAATGGGTTGATTACCCAACAGAAGTGATAGGAATGAGCAAGTTAGCCAGGTAATTAGGTGCACTGTGGTACCTCTAACTGCAGGTACAGCAACACAGGATTCTGAGATGGGGCATCTAGGCAAAGCACCAAGACAGAATCCTACCCTGACACTCCCCTACTGTATCTTGGCTAATTTTTCAAGTCTCTGGTACAGTGACACAAATGCTGGCTTCTAATCTGTTATAACTGTAAACCCACTTGAATTCAGTAGCCTGTATTGCTTTCTAAAAACAAGAAGCTAAATGTCTTTCCCCCTACCTTTGTATCCAAGCAGTTTTCTTCTCAAGAACTTATTCCAACTTTGTGCAACCAAGTTCAGTATGAATGTTCACTAAATCCATATTCAAGGAGGCTGGAAGTTGACTTAATCAAACAGTGATCTATAGTACCACCAATAGTAGAAAGAAAAATGAGTAAGTGCAGCCTGATTTTAGTGGCCAAGTACTTCTTGCTGTCAGAATGTTCACTGGAAGTAAAGTACAGTGCCACTCCCTCCCACTCCCTAGATCCATTTTAGGTCTTGAAAGAAAAGCATATTTATGTTAGATGAACAGTGCTGTGCTAAGTAATAGACTGCTTTTTAGACCAAATGTAGTAGTATTCTGTAGCATTCCTGAGACTTGGAACATAAGCCTTGACTCTTCCAGAGTTGTGATTTTCCACCTCAGAAAGCTTACCTGTTCCTCACCAGGACACTGACCTCACCAGGCATTTACAGTCTCTGTCAGCTCCACGATTTGTCAGGCTTGCATGGTGGCATGTTCCTCCCACATGCTAAGACTTCTGGACTGTTCCAGAGTTAGTTCTGGGACAAATACACGTCTCATTCTCTATGCATGAGTTTCATATGTGTTTGGAAGTGTGGGTTTGGTTCTGTTAATGGTTTGTTCTCCTCTGTCTAGGTACATATTGGCTATCTTCCTAACAAACAAGTACTTGGCCTCAGCAAGCTTGCTAGGTAAGTGTTAACGTAATGAAAGTGATGCTAATTTGCAAAAAGGATTCCAAGCTGTGCTCTAACTGTGCTAATCTTTCTAATCTGGTCCCCCTCTAAAGCTCAGCCTGCTTTGTGTCCTGGATTTGGATTTAGACCAATCCTCAGCATTATGTTTTTTGTGGAGAGGACAGATAAGTCTTAGAGCTCTGTGTTAATTCACATCAGTCAACTGTAGTAGAGCTGTAACGCTTTAGTACGCTCATCCAAAGCACTGGTGTCTGCAGGGAGCACAGAAACAAGAACAACAGAGAATTTGGTCTAAGGCAGGCAACAAAAACCAGTGGGGATCTCTAGCTATTTACTACTTGTGTGTATGTGGACTGATAAGAACAAAAATCCAAGACTCCCAAACTGTAAATGAACAGGTTGTATGGATAGAAATTGAATCTAAAGCTTTCATCTGTTAGTTGTCTCTACAGGTAAATTTGACATTTCTTTCTTTCACTCCAGACCTGCTGAGAGCGCCATAGGGTAGATTTTATAAGTAAGGTTCAGCCTAAGAAACAAAGCAATTATGATACACTTGAGAAATCCATTTGTTATGTAAAATAGCTTTTTCCTCTGCAAGTGCCCTGGGATCAGTTGTTGCTCTGATTCTTGTTACCAAGTGACACTTTCTAGTTCTGAGGTGAGGAAGAGGATGGTAGATCCCTTCAATAAGCAGATTATTGGGGACTGGAGTGAAGGAATCTGAAAAATTGGCTGTAGTTCAGAAAGCCCACATACGTTTTGCTGATGCTTTCCCTGATACTCCTGTTAATCTTGCTGTGGTTCCAGTAACACTAATGAGAATTAGCCTGGTAAATCTGCGTGCCTGCTGGGTTTTCTTAGCAGGTAAGAAATGTGTAGGATACGACAGCAAAATGCTTTAAAGTCAGTCAGCTCTGGTCTGTGCTCTGTTTGCACAACAGTGACTTTGGTTTGGAAGTGGAAGGGTCCTTGGAGGTCACATCTTTTTTTTTTTTTAAATAAAACTTCATGTTACAGGGAAGCCATCTTCATGTCTTCTAGCAGCGCTGGTAGAGTGGACTTTGGTTAAAAGGATGAAACATGCAGTTCAACAGTTTTTATTTATATACATATGAAAAATTTGGTGAGGTCCAGTCACAACTTTCTGTGACTGTAACTACTGAAGTTGTAGGATGAGGTTTGGAGCTGACAGCACTGCAGCTGCTGGGTGAAAGACTTTGCCTTCTGTAGCTGCTTACGCTTGGGGATGTCGTTGTCTCGGTTCAAGGCTTGTGTTTTGTGTTGGCTGGCATGTGTGTGGCTGAGTCTTTTTAAGTGGTGAAGGGTTTTTTTGAGTTGGATATCTGAAGGTGAACACCTTTCCTGAAGAGACAGTCTGTAGTACTTGGGCTTGAATGCAGAATTCAGGATCACATTTGAAATAGGCATCAGTTGGTTTGTGCTTGCTCTGGTCTCTAGTTACACCCGAGTTGCAGGTATAAAAAGGAGCTCAAAACTGTCTTTTGGTGATTTTTAATGCAGGTGGCAACATGGTGCTACAAGGGTACAGTTTTCTTCTTATTTATTCTCAGTGTAGGAACATGCATGAATATGTGTGAGGCTTCCTGTGCTGTGTTTGAGAGGTTCAATCTTGCCTCTTTTTCAAGTTAGGGTAAAACTCACATATACTGCAGTCATGAAAAGATTAGATTCTTGTAAAACAAAATGTCCTCAGTTCTCACTCTCTTTTGGTGGGCCCAGTAGTGCTTCCCTTTCGTGCCCTATATAATGCAACCAGTGTTCAAACAAAGATTTGTGAGGCTGTTGGTACTGTAGGGCCTAATCTTTCGTAATAGGATTAGTCTAATGTGGTGAGTTTCTGTAGTTGTGGCTGACCTGTATTCAGTAAACAAACATCTTTCTTTGGATTTTAAGGCTCAGGCTTGAAAATGCTAATGCAAAGAACTGTTTTTACAAAAAACATGCTTATAGGACTTGTTATATGCAATACCAATGTAAAAATATCTGAGCATCAGCCTGTTTTCTATCCCTATATTTAATCTAAATGTTATGTTGCTTTGTTTAGAATAGCTATAACACAACCATTTCATTTCTGGAGGGGGAGTTTCTGTGTATAATTCTCTCTCCAAAACAGCAGGCAAGTCTCATTGTCAGAAATGTTTCTTGTAACTAATGCCTCAGGCTGCCAGCCAGTGTCTGTTTTTCGTCTTGCCTGACCAGATGGGTATTGAAGCTTTCTATAGCAACTCCTTTACATGGCCACTTGATGTGTAATTAAGCATTTGAGGTTGGCATGAATAACCCATTAAGTTACAGAGCCATTACAAGACTTTTCTTAAACGTGTGGGTTATAGGATGCAGTTAGAAATGATGGTTGTATCACTTGCTTTATCCCACAAATAGCTTAAATTTGAAGTCATGTTTGAGGGGAGCACTAAGGTGATCCTGCATTGAAATGTGAGCATGGTGTGATACATGGGTGGAGAGTGTCTGTTTTAAATAAAACCAATTCTGTCTCATTGTTCTTAGTTAAATCTGTGGTTAAACACAAGAATCCAAAACATCTTCTTGCTTAATTTCAGTAGCCTTCTGGGAATCTCAATATTGGAGTTGTTCTTAAACCAGCATTTGGTTTAGATTGAAGCACAAGGAGATAGTCTGACCTCAGTTCAAGGATTAGCTTTCAGGGAGTTTTTGTGCATGGATTTCCTTGCAACTGTGTGATGCAGGTGGGTGATGGCACAAGTAATTCAAAAGTAACAACCAACAGAAGAAGCTCTAAGAAGAAGTGACAGGTTTGCCCTGAAATCTCTGGGGTGGCAGGTAGGGAGAACCTGTCACTATAAACACAGTGATGTGCTAAGGGAAGTCCTTGAGCAATGCCAGCCAGGGGCTGAGCAGCAGCCTGATGTCACCTTCCAGGAAGGACACAGATCCGTACAGTGGTCTTGTTTGATAGAGTCAAGTTAACTGTGAAGATCAGACAACAGTTAGATAGGAGTAAGTATAACATTGTCTTTCTCCTCTAGGATCGTGGAAATATACAGTAGAAGATTACAAGGTAAACAGCTGAATTTCTGTTTTTGTTGTGTGCACTCCTTTGCTACCCACTACTGGGGTACTGGTGATTGTAGATGGATTATACCTGCTCAAATTGTAGTGTGAAGAAAAACACTGTGTTCTTGAGCAGATGATTCTCATCTGTCATCCTAGCCCCTGTGTTTCCAGGGAGGGGTAATATCTGCCTGTGAATATAGATGTAGGTAGTAACTGATTCAGAGGATAAATGTGCTTCAAGGTACAGCTGCCAGGAATAACTCAACTAAGTTGGAGATGAACTCTCCTACAGACAATTTGAGAGATGCCTTCAAGATTTCTTCTCTGAAGAGATGAAATGAGAGCTGCCATGTTATGGACTGCCTGCCTGCTGCCCCCAGGAAGTGGAGGAAGCTGCAGGAGCTGAGTCTTTGGGCTGGGCTCAGCCCTCTCTCATTGTCCTGCAGTTAAATTTGGCCTGGTTTTTGGCAACAGAAGTCTTGGTGACCATTAGGTGTCAGCAGGAAGTAAAGCTTGGCAGGACAATAGACTCTCTTAACTTGCTCATTTTTAATCTCCATTTCCTTTCCTTAAAAAGAGAAATTCTGTGTGTGTATAGTGCAGCAGTAAACCCAGTGACCAAATATATAAAACCTGAAAGAAAATAGAGAAGCAAGAAAATCTAACTGCTTAACAGGAAATGCAAGAGCTGTTATCACAAATCATGGTAATGCAATTCCTGCAGAGGTGTAATACAAAATGACTTCAATATAAACAAGCAAATAAAAAGTCTGTTCAGGGATATAAAATATAAGATTTGTTACTGATAAATTTTATTTAGGAAGGGCAGCACTTGTGTGTGTGTGTGTGTGTGTGTGTGTGTGGTGGTGGGGAACACCCTTGGAAGTGAGGATGGGATGTTGCTGTCCTTTGCACACGGCATGCAGGTGGTGTGTTGATGCTGATTAGATTTAACACTGCTTCTCAACTCCTCCTTGTCCTTTCAGTCCAGGAACGCCTCACCAAACAAATTGCAGTGGCCATCACAGAAGCCCTGCAGCCCGCTGGAGTCGGGGTGGTTATTGAAGCCACGTAAGTTCCTCTGAGCTGTTCCATGAGGCTGTGTGTGATTCCAGCTGTGTGCTGTTGGGTTTTACCTCTTTGGCTGTGGCAGCTGTGTGCTGTACTTGTTTGAGGCAGAGCTCAGGCAAGAGTGATCCTTGTTCCTTCAGCGAAATGGCCTGATGGGTTGGAGCTATTTAAAGTGAGGACCTGCCTTATCCACTGCCAGATTGTGGTTAGCTGTCCCAGTTGCACTGGGTCCATGCTCTGCCTCAGTGTACTTTCTACTTCCTCATGTAGAGCAAAGCTTGGTTCTAGCAACAGGCACATCCCTGTGATCAGAATGCAGCTTGGGAAGGTGGGATTTTCATAGGATCTGAGGAGAAATGACAGTGCTCAGGGACTGGGAATTTGACTTTCTTTTCTGTAGAGGACAGCTGAGGTGCTACTGACAGCTGTCCATCCTGGGTAGGGAGGTTCTGTTGCTTCCCCAGAGTTTAATGAGATCCTGTAAGAAACATCTCTCTATGTGGGATTACTTCTTTTTTCTTGAGTAAACTTGATTTATTGACTCCTCTCTCATTTCTTCTAGGCATATGTGCATGGTAATGCGTGGGGTACAGAAAATGAACAGTAAAACAGTAACCAGCACAATGTTGGGGGTATTCCGGGAAGATCCAAAGACCCGTGAAGAATTCTTGACACTCATCAGGAGCTGAAACTGTGTTATTCTTTAAATGCACTCTGGAGATTGTTCTGCCCAGTGTCACTGTCTGTTTTCACTTGTTCCTACATCTCTCACTTTGAAACTAAATCGTTGTGAATTGTTGTCATAGTCTTTGTGCAGTAAAAGACTTCTGATGGCAAATGAAATGTGTAACGATGAGGTAGGCTCCTCCTTGGATTTCCAATGATGCTGATGTCACAGAATTACAAGCTACAAATAGGGTTTTGGAAATGTTTTTCTTCTCCACCTACAATGCAGAAGATATTGCTGTTAGGAGAAAAATGGGGCTTGGGAGTGAATATTTATGAAATTATGTTTCTTAGAATAAATGTGGAGCAGCACAGGAAGCAATTGAAAGGCTGTGGGTCCTTGTAGGACCACTTATGCTGCAAATCCTGTACCTCTGCTGAAAAGGATGGTCCTAAATTATCTCTAACTATATTTTATTACAAGTCCTGCAGTGGCTGTTTCAATATCTGGATATCTATGTTATATGTCTTTGAGATATTACCTCTGGTGGTGTTTTATAGTCTTACTACTATTAACCCTCCTTTTTTTTTGTGTATGTGTGTTTTTTTTCTTTGAGAAATTTAAAACACATTTTTCCTAGCCTCTCAACATGCAGGGCATTAACTTCTAAATTATTTGGGGCACAGTCTTATCTCAATATAAAAAGTTTTATGCACCTTTTTCTCAGTGCCTCAGAATGTCTGACCACTTTAACTGTCAGTTTCTTACTATTTTTAAGCAAACTTTCACAAGGGGGAGGAATTAAAACAAACAACCCAGAGCCTGTCTGCAAAGTGCTAAGATACCCAAAGAAGTTTTTAATTATATTTATATCTTCAGCTTTCCTTCTTGGGTTTCCATGGGTTAGACTGAGAAGCTAAATTTAGTCTGATAATCTGAAAATGAAGATTTTTTTTTTTAAGCATCTGCATCTCATAAATGATTTGCACCTCATAAATGTTGGACCAAAGGTGAGCACTGAAATCCTGAACACAGCACATTGTACCTCTCCTGCCTGATGGCAGGTCATTTCAGGGCAACATAACCTGAAATGGCAACAGCTTATTTCTTAAGAGCAATGGAGAAGAGCCAGTTTCCAGGGCCATCAAAATGAATTAAACCACATTTTTCCGTGTATGTGGCAACCTCTGTATGTGGCAGCATTGGTACAAAAAGTTTCAGTCATCTGGACTTGGCTGAACTTCTTCTACTTTGTTACAGCTTTAATAGCTGTTTTGTAACTCTTAATTGGGAAAACATGAGGCATAAATGAAAACTGCCTTTCCCAAAGCAAGCACAGGAGGCAAGACTTGAAAAATCAAATGCCAGCCAGGGTGTCAGATGCCCCCAGTGCAGGTTCCCATGTCCTATCTGCTTTGCTGAATATGGATCCAAAACATTCTGTAAGGTAACCTACAAGGCAGTTCCTGGTCTGGCAAACTTGATCTTACCAACATTCCTGTCTCTTGCTTGAACCTGTGTTGGAAACAAAATGAAAATCACATCCAAATTTGCATTTGACCTAAAGAACTTTCAAGAACAACAAGCTCATGTGTTTAATTACACTAATTTTACCTTGATGACCCTTCCCAGCGCTATTGGAAAAATCTCTTGGAATATCCTCTGTCCTGGATTCTGTAGTTAGGTGCTATAAAAGTGTCTGCTAGTGTAAAGAAGCTGAGTGTTGCACATGTGTAAAATACACAAACCCTGTGGCATTTGTTTTCCTCCAATGACTGAGACCAGGTGTTGCCACTTTTTGTTCAGTGTACGTTTCCAATATCCAGCTGAAGAGCCTTAAATCTTTCAGAGGACAACTTCTTCTCTTAGCTCAACAGCTGGAAGGAGAATTTGAGGACCAAAGGGGCACACACTAATATATTTGTTTCTCTTTGCTTGCTGTAGTTTGGAGATGACATCTCTGTAAAACACTGTCTTGCTCCTGAGGTAATGAAAAGTTGCGTTTTAACCACTTATCTCTCTCTTCAGGATAAAGTTCACCTTGCACCACCGCTGGTTTTTATTTCCACGTGACCTGTAGTCCTTAAAACATACCTCTCTCTACTTGTGGCCTTGGATTTTGTTCACATTTTTTGTTGTTGTTAAGACTTGGTGCATTTTATTTTTTTTGGAACATCAGTATTGTTCACTACAGAAGCTTTAACCACACCCCGGTGTGTATTTGTATCGTGCGTACAGCCCGCTGTCGTACCACCTGTAAGTCTGTTGTCTCTAAAACATTAAAGCACAGTGTTATCCTTTGGAGTGGTGGCATCCTTGGTGACTTGGAGGTGATGGTGTCGCACAAGGAGGTGGCACAAGCTCTTATTTCCTTGGGTGGGGGTTGTTTCTGCGCTAGCAGGTGCTCCAAGCCTGTGTTGAGATGTTGGGTTGCTCTGCTGGGACAGTAGATGCTGTTGTCCCTAGTTGAGTCCCCAGTTGTTGACTGGGCAGCATAAAAAAATCCCCAAATTTGGTGTCACCTTCTTCTTACTGATCCTCAGTGCCAGAGGAATCAACAGCAGATGCATTGGGGTGGGGAATGGGGGAAGCTGTGGAGTGGCTGTTGCATAGGGGCTCGTGTGGGCTTTTAGTCTTCTTGCCACTCCTTAAGCCATTCTGGATGCCTCTCATCACTTTACTGATGAAATATCCAGTTCCTGGCCAAACATTTAAATTACCTGAACAAACCCATCCTAACCAGCAGGTATGATGCAGGTGTGACAAGAGTCCTTGAAGGTGCAGTCTTGGTTGGGTCACCACACCATGTCCCATGTGTAGTGATGAGCTCAGCCCGTGCCAGCAGAAGCTGCACTGCTCCTTCAGGGTGGGGAGGTTGTCTCAAAGACACTCCTGCTGTCTTCCCAGGATGCAGATCCTGCTGAGATTCAGGGGAAAAATAAATGTAGGGATCCCAGACTCCCGAGGAGCTTTGTGGCCAAAGCTTTGCCAATGGGCAGGAGAGAGGGAAGGGGACTAGATGCTTGATGAAAATGAGCAGTTACTTCTTTAATCTCTTACCTACTCCTCAAGCCAGGGTGGGGAAAAGGCAACCAGAGAAGTTTTTGGGCTTCAGGGAGGGCTGGGGAATGTGCTGGAACAGCGTGGCTTTGTGGGGGAACACACTGGCAGTCAGAGATGGAGGAGGAGGAATGAATGAAAGCCCCTCCAGCCCTTTGTGGGTTTGGGTTTTTTCCCCCAAATGGTCTGTTGTGTTAGGAAATAAATCTCCTGGGAGGCATCAGGAGTGTTGTCAAGAATTGTCTTTGTCATGAAACTGAGTTACTTCTGTGTTTCCCATGGGTTGAAGCTGGTGATGGTGGTGGGAAATGGTTCCTTTGTCACCACAGGCACTTCTGCAAGAAATTTTCTATTCTCTGCCTCCTTATATTTCTATTTATTTATTTTTTTTAGGTGTGGACTGCGAAGGAGCCTCCCTGGTTTTGTGATCCTGGGAAAATCTGTTGTCATTGGAGTGAAAAAATATTCAGCTTGAAAATGTTTACAGCTTAAAAAAAAAAAAAAAAAATCAGAAGAGAGCAATAACCAAATCTGTAAAAGAATCAAAGTCTGTTATGGAGGTGACATCCCCCCATCCCTACCTGCCGCCTCTCCCAAGGTCCCACCTGCTTTAGCACGTGCTCTGTTCATTCCCTGATGCCCTCCAGAGGTACGTGTGGCTTCTCAGGCTGTTTCTTGATAGCTCCCCATCCAACAGCTCCTTTGTGGGTTTTTTTCTCTCACTGTGGGTTCCTTTCTGGTGTCTCCCATCATCTGCACACGTGCTATGGAGTGACCCATCAGCAAGTCCCCGTGCCGTGCTGTGCCCAGCCAGGCCCTTGGCACTGACTCTTTGGTCCTCTCTCCTTGCATCCCACTTCCACGTGCAGGTTCATACTTTGGTTCAGGCAGCTTTTCATAGCCAGGAGCCCTGGGGGGTGGTGAGTCCTGCTCATCTCATGGTGCCCTTGGTTCCCTTGTGCTGTGGTGTGAATTCCTTACAGAGACCTGGCTGGTGGGTCACTTGCTCTGCCACCATGTCCTGGCTGTCCCTGGTGTGGGAACTTGGAGGTGGCAATGCCTCTCCTGGAGACCCTGGATGGATATCTCCTGCCCAGCTGCACTGCCTGTGACCAGACCTACCTCATGCCATCTTTGTGCTCACAAGACTGCTGGAGATTTTTATAATCTCTTCCACAAAGCACAAGTTCCAAAACTTCTTCCTCCAAGCACCTTCTTGGGTACAAGATCCTGCTGCTGGTCACCAAGAGCGATCAGGTAGATGGTGAGTAATGAATGCTGTTGCCCAAAGACATGAGAGCTGCCAGCCCAACCCAACCTGTCCCCAGGGGAACCATGACCAGCCTTGTGGTTAGAGCTTTGAGGGGATGTATGGGGAACCTGGGCAGGACCAGCTTGGTGGGGAAGCCCTGAGAGATGGTGAGCCTGCAGCTCTCGGTGTTCAGCAGAGGGGAGCTGCAAGCTAGAGTAGGACTGGGGTGTCCATGGGTGCAGTATGGGTTCCTGAGTGGGTGGCTGTTGTCCACATCTCACCTGAGCCGAGTACCCATTGATACTTGTGAGGGAGCATCAGAAGAGGTTCAATTGGGGATTTTTGGCCTGGAGAAGGGAAGGCTTCAGGGTGACCTTATTGTGGCTTTTCAATACTTGAAGGGGCCTATAAGAAAAATGGGGACAGACTTTTTAGCAGGTCCTGTAGCAACAGGACAAGGGGAAATGGTCTTAAACTTAAAGAGGGGAGATTCAGATGAGATGTAAGGACGAATTTTTTTCACTGAGGCTAGTAAAACCCTGGCCCAGGTTGCCCAGAGAGGTGGTAGAAGCCCCATCCCTGGAAACATTCAAGGTCAGGTTGGACCGGGCTCTGAGCAAACTGATGTAGTTGAAAATGTCCCTGCTCACTGCAGGGGGGTTGGACTAGATGGCCTGGAAAGGTCCCTTCCCACCCAAACCAGTCTGTGATTCGATGATTCTAAGAGCTCTGCCTTGCCTTGGACATTTTACCCCGTGGATCCCAAAATAACTTATTTCTAGCGAAAAATCAGCCTTGTGAGCGATTGAGTCGCTTCCATCAAGGGCTCTGACCATCCTGGAGGCTTTGTGGAGCCATCACAACCTTCCTGCAGCTCATAGTTACTTAATGAACTCAAATAGCTCGTTACCTGGCCTCTGGTTTCTGCCCCGGCTCTGGAGCGCGTTGTCGGCGTTGGGAAAGAGCCGTGATCAGCCGCGGCCGTGGAGCTTTGGCTGAGCCCTTCTGTGAGCTCCTGGAAATCACCTTTATGAAAAGCTTTGCCACCCCACTTTGTTTCAGGTTGCAGTCATGATTTAGCAGTTGAGAGGATAGAAAACATTAAAGCTGTTTTTAGTAAGTCTTGGGCTGGGCTGGTCACCAGGACAGCAAAGAAATCACACTGTTCAAAACCATTTTGCTAAACTACCCAACAACTATAATCATGAGGAATTAATTGATTTATTTTTTTTAAGCAACTTTGTCTGTGTTTCTGGTGCTGGGGCCTTGCAGGGGTGGTTCTGGCAGAGTGACCCATCCCGTGTTACCTCTCTGTTTGCTCTGCTGCTCCACACTGCGATTGCAACAGCAAAGCAAAGGTTAAAAATCCACTGTGCGAGCAGGTAACGGAGCTGCTCAGGCCTGGAAACCCTTTGAGAAAGGCCAAGGCAAATCAGAACGGTGTTTCTTTTGCCTGGGGTGTATGAGCAGCACCAAGGGAGCAACTCCTAGGTGGGTGCCCACCACCCAACCTTCGTGGGTGACTTGGGGAACCCTTGGCCAGGTGTTATGGGAGGGTGTTTGTGCCTCAGCTCTGTCCTGCCCTGGCTATGAGTGCCTGTACACCTTCTCAGCATCCCGCTGTTCCTCTAGAGATCTATCTCACCGTACAGCCACCAAGTCTTTAGCTCCCTTGTCCTGCAATGCCCATGGCAGCCATGCACCAACCTGCCAGAGAGCTCTGAGAGTGGGTGGAGGAGGTGACTTCCATGGCTCCAGCCTGGAGATGTGGATGGAGGCTGTAGATGATGTCTATCTGGACTTTAGGAAAGCCTTTGACAGCGTTTTCCATGGCATTCTCCAGCAGAAACTGGCTGCTCATGGCTTGGCTGGGTGTCATCTTTGCTGGGTGGAAAACTGGCTGGATGACTGGGCCCAAAGAGTGGTGGGGAGTGGAGTTAAATCCAGTTGGCAGCCGGTCACCAGTGGTGTTCCCCAGGGCTCAGTACTGGGGCCAGTCCTGTTTAATGTCTTTATCAATGATCTGGATGAGGGGATGGAGTTGAGTGCACCCTCAGTCAGTTTGCAGACAACACCAAGCTGGGTGGAAGTGTTGATCTGCTGGAGGATTGGGAGGCTCTGCAGAGGGATCTGGACAGGCTGGATCAGTGGGCCAAGGCCAATTGTATGAGGGTAAATAAAGCCAAGTGCTGGGTCCTGCACTTGGGTCACAACAACCCCCGGCAGGGTGACAGGCTTGGGGAGGAGTGGCTGGAGAGCTGCTGGGCAGAGAAGGACCTGGGGGTGATGGTCAACAGCAGCTGAAGATGAGCCAGCAGAGTGCCCAGGTGGCCAAGAAGGCCAAGGGCATCCTGGCCTGGATCAGCACCAGTGTGGCCAGCAGGACCAGGGCAGTGATGGTCCCCCTGTACTGGGCACTGGTGAGGCCGCAGCTCGAGTGCTGGGTTCAGTGTTGGGCCCCTCAGACAAGAAGGACACTGAGGTGTTGGAGCGTGTCCAGAGAAGGGAACGGAGCTGGGGAAGGGTCTGGAGCACAAGTGTGCTGAGTTCCCGGCTGAGGGAACTGGGGGTGTTGAGCCTGGAGAAAAGGAGGCTGAGGGGAGACCTTCTGGCTCTGTCCAAGTCCCTGCAAGGAGGGTGCAGAGAGGTGGGGGTGGGTCTGTTCAACCAAGGACCAAGGGACAGGACAAGAGGAAATGGGCTCCAGTTGTGGCCAGGGCAGTTGAGATGGGATGTGAGGAAGAATTTCTTTGCTGAAAGGGTTCTGAGGCATTGGAAGGGGTTGCCCAGGGCAGTGGTGGAGTCCCCATCCCTGGAGGGATTGAAGAGTCGTGTAGACACAGTGCTGAGGGACAGGGGTTAGTGTGGGGGACTGGTCAGTGTTGGGTTCATGGTTGGACTCGATGAGCTTAACGGGCTTTTCCAACCAAACCAGTTCTATGACTCTACGCTGCAGCACAGCAACGTGCAGGAAAAAGGCACCATTTCTGTTTCCTGTCCAAGTGATGTCATCAGCACCAGCATCAGTGACATCATCACGAGCAGATTAGCCAAGGAATGACTGACAGGGGGGTATCTTGGTGGTAAAACAAATGGGATGTTGTTGTTACCTGTTATTTTTTACCTCCTGCAGGCACTAAGGGATGGTCCTTCACGTGTTTTCTCCTCTAGCCCGAAATACCACGGGTCACGCAGCCTGTAGGGACGTTAACTATTGGAAAACAACAACTTTCCCTTAAACAACTGCCCCGTTGGCATCACCTTTGTGACGTACCTGCGGGATGTGTTTAGGATCACTGTTTATTTTGTAAGGTGGTGGCGGGTGACAGCCCTTAGCACCGTGCCAATGCCTCCTGTGGGGTCCCAGCCCTGGCAGCCACCTGCCTGGGGACGCACAGTCTGTGGCTCCCTCTGCTGAGCCCGGCCCCGAGCTCTGCTCACCGCAGGAGAAGGAGCAAGAGCGTTTGTGGAGGATGGAAATGCTTTTTGGGGAGGTCTGGGGGTCACCCCTGTGCCAGGCATGGGGGCATGGAGGGTGGGAGAGGAGCACCCTGCCCCTCCGCTGCATCCCGCTGCTGTGTGGTGGCGCGCTGGGGAGTGAGCCCTGCTCACCCTGCTGCTGGGCTGGGACACAACTGGTTTGTCAAAAGGCAGCTGCTCACCTGGCAGGATGATCTTTTTTTAAAGATTAAAATTTGCCAAAATTCTCTTTTCTGTAGAAAAGTGGGAATTCTGGCTGAGCTGGGTCATTTCTCCTCTGACCATTTCCTCTTGTCCTGTCCCTTGGTCCTTGGTTGAACAGACCCAACCCCACCTCTCTCCACCCTTCTTTCAGGGACTTGGACAGAGCCAGAAGGTCTCCCCTCAGCCTCCTTTAAGCATCCATCACCAGGCACCTTGCTGGGGGATGCAGAGGAGTGGCCTCATCTTCATAAGGCTGCAGACTCTGCCCGGGGAACATGTGTGATGGATAGACACAGGGTTAAGCGCTCTGATCCTGTGCCAGGATCTGTGACCACAGGATGGAGACAGGCACCACCCAGCCCTGTCACTTCCACCACCCTGCATGACTGATGCCGTGTCCCCAAGGTGCCCATGCCAGGCGAATGTTGCTGAGGTGTTTGCAGATCCCAGTTAAAACCAGTTCCCTGGAGCACTCGGTGACGCTGCTGAGCCCGGCAGTGAGTTCTCTCTCTAGAAGTGGTGTCACCATCTGCCTCTGCCACAGCCAGGTGGGGTCAGGGTGGGTGAAGGAACAACTGTCCCCTCACAGCCTCAGGTGTGGAGTGACCAGCTCTAGGAACATTTTCCACCCCAGGGGGTTGTGTGGCATCGCTGGCTGCTCACAAGGCGGTGACAGAGGCCACAAGGAGCAAAATTGTCACATTTCTGGTGACAAGCCCTGTGCTGCTGGCGTGGGCTGTCAGCCCTGGGCTCTGAGGAGCAGCATGGCAGCGATGATTTGGTGTCACCCAGGAGCAGGTCCCTGGCTGGCAGACAGCCCCCTGTTCTCCTCCAGCCTCTCCTGTGCAACCTCAGCCAACAGACTTGGGGAATTAATTATTCCTTGAGCTTGAGAAGCACTTCTGGGAAAGCCCTCTCTGTCTCAATTAAACACTTTCCTGTCATGGGATAATCCCTGCCTACAGCTGCTGAGAAGTTCTCCTGGGGAAGTGCTGAGGCCTGAGCAGTTGGCCTCGAACCAAAGTTGACTTCTAGATGAATCCCATGACCAGGCTCGTTAGTGGAACTCATGTGCTCGTTAGTGAAATATGCTCTAGAGGTGAAATATCATGAGAACATATTCATATGTTCATCCCATTCTGTTCAAGGGTACCTTGTCACGGCTGTGGAACCAGGTGTCCAGCCTTGTCTAGAGGTACGTGTTCACAGCTGGGAAGATAAAGGAACTTCCTTGGCTCCTCCCTGGGCCCTGGCCAGACCTTGGTTGGAGCTCCAAAGGTGGATGATAAATCAATGAGACTGTGAGACCAGGTGTCTGGCTTTGTTCAGAAGTAGGTGGTCAAAGTTGGGTAGATAAAGAACTTCCTTGGTTCCTCTTTGGGCCCTGGCCAGGCTTTGGGGAGAAACCAAGAGAAGAAAGTGACCAAAATGGTAACTTCCCAGAGACATCTCGGATACTGGCCAGATCCAGGATGTGCCTGAGTGAAGTGAAGCCAACCCACCAGACGTCACCGTGCTTTCTCTTCATGTAATCTGTTTGTTAAAGTGTATAAAAGCAGGACCCTCTCACAGGGAAGGTAGAGACCTCACCTATGAGTGGACACACTGTGTAGGACTTCCCAATGGCCGGGAAAGGTTCTCCAGGTCCTTCCCTGTGACCAGGGCTCCCCAGCTGATTGCATGGATCTGGGTGATGGTCAAGTATTGGGGCAATTAGTGATGGATCTTTCTTAATCACCATGCTGCTTCCTCTTACCTAGTGATGCTCAGGTGCTTTACCCTGTTTGTCCTCGTGCCCTGAAGTGTTCAAGGCCAGGTTGGATGAGACTTTGAGCAACCTGGTCTAGGGGAAGGTGTCCCTGCTGATGGCAGGGGGGTTGGAACTGGATGAGCTTTAAGGGCCCTTCAAACCCAAACCAGTCTGGGATTCTATGATACTGGGGTCAGGGCCAAAGGGGCCCAAGCATCCCCTGGGAGGGTGCACCCGGGTGGCTGCTCTGTCTCCCAGGGCTGGGGCTGCTTCTCCATCACCCTTTGGAGTAGACATAGAAATAAACCCTGTTAACAAGACCACCTGGGGTTATCCCACAGCTGCCAGGGGTGCTGCATAAACCAAGACAGCCCAGCAGCTGCTAAACCAGTGGCCACCAGCTCCTGTCCTTGACTCCAAGGAGCTGGGCTGGATGTGGGGCAGGAGAATGGGAGCCCAACTCCCCCAGGCTGAACAGGGCTCAGGTGTGGTGTAATCTTGGGATTATGGGTTGGAAAAGCCTTTAGTCACTGCTGTTGATTCATCCAACAGCTCCTGACGGGACGGAAATGGGTTTTTTTCCTCTAGCTTTTGCTTTTTTAAGCCTCTTTCCAGTTCTCCCGTCGGCAGGACCTGCAGCCTCTCCCTAACCACGAGCGCCACCAACTTTCCTCGGAGCCTTTTCAGCCCCTCCAAAAAGCTCCAATTTTCCATCCCTTTTTCCTTTCCCTTTCCCTTTTCATTCTCTGTTCATGCAACAACCCCATGCCTTGGGACCCAGAGGGCAGCAGATGGACGTGGAAAGGGGAAGTGTGGGTGGAAGGAGATGGCTTTTCCCTGGGGTTTGGTAAAGCTTTTCCCAGCCGTGGTGGGAGAGCTGACACACAGTGGGTGTGGGGAGCTGCTGCTCATGGGCTGCTGGTGTGGGTGCTCTCCTGGGCAGGGCAGTTTGGGTTGGACTGGACACCATAATGAATCTTTCCCTCCTGGGGTGGTCCAGCCCATGATGCTCAGGAGCATCTTTAAATAGAAGAGGTTTTTGGACTCAGCAGTGTTGGGTTTATGGGTGGACTTGATGATCTTAAAGGTCTTTTCCACCCAAAACAATTCTCTGATTCTATAATTCTATGGTTCTAGGCCACACTTTTGGGGTGCTTGGTCTCTTCAGCTTTTGGGGAGCTTGCTAGAAGCCTCTTCCAAGGAGAAGCAGCAGCAGATGATGCTTTCAAACCACCTGAAGAAGCCTCATGTTTGCAGGCTCTGCTCATCATGGGGGACATCAGTCACTCCAGTTCCTGCTGGAGGGACACTGCAGCAGGGTCCAGGCCACCCAGCAGGTCTCTGAAGGTCACCCATGACATTGTCCTGACACAGACAAGCAAGGGGAGACACTGCTGCACCTTGTGCTTGCAGCTCAGTAAGGACTGGTGGGGGACGTGAAGGTCAGGGCCAGTGCTGGATGCTCAAGGAGCTTTTGACACAACTCAGACACTAAAAGGAATTGTACAATAGGTGGAAGCAGGGGCCCTGGGAGAAGCACAGGGACATTGTGTGGGCTTCCAGGGATGGGGTTTGGGAAGCCAAAGGTCACCTGGTGCTGGATCTGGTGAGGGATGTGGACATGCACAAGTCTGATGGGCTGCACCCATGGGTGCTGTGTCAGCCACTGTTAGTGATCTCGGAAAGGGTGCAGTGATCAAAGAGGTTTCTGAGGTTTGGAAGAGAGCAGAAGTCCTCCCTCAAGGACAAGGAGGCTCTGGGGAACTGCAAGGCAATCATCTTCACCTCCACCCCTGTGAAGGTGGTGGAGCAACTAATCCTGGATGCCATTTCCAGACACTTGAAGGACACGAAGGTGATGGGGAGCAGTCAGTGTGGCTTCACAAAGGGAATGTGTGCCCATCTGGCCTTCTGCAGTGACCACCAGCATCCTAGGTTGCATTAAGAAGACCATCTCCAGCAGGTCGAGGAGGGTGACCTGCCCCTTTGCTCAGCAGTGGTGAGACACAGCTGGTGAGTTGGGGCCAGCACTGAGCTCCCCAGTACAGGAGGGACGGGGACAGGGGAGCAGTGAATGGCCAAGCTGAAGGTTCAGAGCTTGGAGTGGTTGAGAAGATCCTACAGGAGCTGGACTTGGTCAGCCTGGAGAAGTGGAGGCAGGAATCACAGAATCACAGGGGCTGGAAGGGAGCTCAGGAGATCATCCAGTCCAACCCCCCTGCCAAAGCAGGTTCCCTACACCAGGTTGCACAGGAAAGTGTCCAGGTGGGTTTGAACATCTCCAGAGATGGAGACTCCACACCCTCTCTGGGCAGCCTGGCCCAGGGCTCTGGGATCTTACTGGTGTGTCTGATGGGGATAAAAGAGCTACAAGAGGCACCAGCCACAAGCTGAAATATAGACAATGCCACTGAAATGTCAGGAAAAGCCTTTTTTTTAACCATAAGTGGGATCTATCCCTGCCCCAGGCTGCCCAGAGAGGTTGTGCAGCCACCAGCCATGGAGGTGACCAACCCCCGAGCACCCTGTGCCGAGCTGGGGGTGGGATGGGGCGATCTGGGGGGGTCCCTGCCACCCTGAGCCAGCTGCTGTCGCTCTGCATCTGAAATGTGCAGGTTTTAAGCCCAGAATCAGCCTTAAAACCCCCTGATTTCAGTATCTCCACGCACACGCTGAGGCTCTCAGCCAAGCCGGTTCCTCCACAGCCTGCGAGCTGCTCCAGCCCCAATTCCTGCTGATTTCTAAAGAAAAATCCCATCTCTAAAATAGCTCCCGGGGCGTGGGCATCCCACGGGGACAGCGAAGCGGCTGCGGGGGGTGGAACACCGGGGATTTGTAGGCACCAAATTCCTGCCACGGGCTTTTATATAAAAATAATAACCCCCCCTCCACAGAACTATGGAACCTCCTCCCCTCTCTCACCCCCACCCCGTTGGTAATTTATTTTATTTTATTTTATTTTATTTTATTTTATTTTATTTTATTTTATTTTATTTTATTTTATTTTATTTTATTTTATTTTATTTTAATATTTTATATTTTATTTTTAATTTTTTTATTTTATTTTATTTTTGTACTTTATTTTTTATTTTATTTTATTATTTATTTATTTATTTATTTATATTTTTTATTTTTTTAATTTTATTTTTTAAATTTTATTTTATTCTATTCTATTTTATTTTATTTTATTTTATTTTATTTTCAATTTAATTTATTTTTTATTTTATTTTTTATTTTATTTATTTTTATTTTATTTTAAAATTTAATTTAATTTAATTATTTTTAATTTTTATTTTATTTTATTTTTAATTTAATTTTATTTTATTTTTTAAATTTTATTTTAATTTATTTTATTGTATTTTATTCTATTTTATTCTATTTATTTATATATATTTTTTTAAGTATCCAAAAACCACAGAGTGTAAATAAGGAGGCACCACACCCCAGTGTTACAAAACCTTGTATTAATCATCTCCCTTCACTTCCAATAGAACGTTGATATGAAATATAGCCATGAGTCCTTGTTCCATGGGGGGGTCAGGGGGGAAATGAGGAATAAATACATCGGAGCAAGTGGAAATCACGAGGGTGCTTCACTGGGAACAACATTGGAAAACTGTACACTTGCAAAGACCAGCATTTCCAAACATGAGTATTTCTTTATATTGGGAAGCTTTTACATGTAACAAACATGCTATTTCCATAGATAGGAACCCCCCCACCCACCCACCCCCACCCTCACCCTCCCCCTCCAAAAAAAAAAAAGAAAAAAAAAAGATTTTTTTTTTAAAAATATGCATTGCTCGGCAACATTAACTAGGCAAAAATAGTTCTTTGTGCACTAACTTTGTACAGAAAAACCAGGACTAAAGGCATGCATGTACAATAAAAGGCTGCCCGGGAATGGCATGCAACAGAAAAAAAGCTTTTTTAAAGTCAGCTTACAATATGCATAAATACAGAGGGTTATATATATTAATAAGGGAGGAATATTCTGTTTAACATTATTAACATTCCCGTTTTTATTTTTAATTTTTTTTTTTGTATTTTTTTTATGTTTTCTTCCTATTCCTCCCAGAGGAATACACATTCACCTTTTAAGTAAAGATAAAGGAATACAAAAAATAAAACTCACTTTGCAAACTCTGATGACTCGTATAAAATCAACTTTTTTTTTTAGTGTTCTCGGCGCTTGTGTGCAAATTAGAGACGGCGTCTGCAGGACCCACTTTTCCACCAGGCACATTCAGAAAAAGCCAAACTTTGGGGTGGGAGGGGGGTGTTGGGGGGCACGGCTGTGCCCCGACATGGGGAAAGGTGACAACAGAAAGAGTTTCCCTCCGGGCATCAATCACAGTCGTGGGTTTCCCTGCGGGAGGTTGCCCCGGTTCCACCCTCCCCATCATTTTAAGAGCTGAGCAAGCGGAGGCAAAACCCAACTCAAGTCCAGTCGAGCTCAGGGCTTGTCCCCTGGGAGGGGACACACACCTCGAAGGAAAAAGAGTGACTTGTTTGGTGGTTTTTTGTCACCCCGGGGTGTCACAGCCGCGGGGAGCATCCGCCGGACCCAAGGCCACTCGGGCGCTGAGCCGGCAGCCGGGGACGGCTCGAGGGGAACAGCACCAGTGAAAGGTCCCCGGCGGGTGCTGGGGGGCCAGGGGCTGTCTGTGGGAGAGCAGGGTGGGGGTGGTGGTGGTGGTGGGGTTGGGTTGGGGGGGGAGATGCCCACCCGAGCACGAGGGTCCCCGCGGCGGTGACATCGCCCCGGGACACGCCGGCTGCAGGTGGGTGATGGGTGAACACAAAGAAAAAAGAAAGGCACTGCCGCTTTATTACTCAGGATTTGACTTCACAGCCTCATGCATGCAACTGGGTGGTTGGTTTTGGTTGGTTGGTTGTTTTTTTTTTTTCCTTTTTTTTTTTCTTTTTATAAATAATTTTTCTTTTAGGATTCTAGCTTCTTCTTTTTTTTTTAATTTTTATTTTTAATTTCTTTCACTGGAGCTCTGCTGCCCGCACTCAGCACAGGCATCCCAGAGCCAGGCAGGACTTCCCGAACGCAACTGAAGCCACTTTTTTCTTGTTTTATTATTATTTTCACTTAAAAAAACCCCCCTAAGAAACAGCAAACACAACTAAATCGTTATTAACCTATACACTGGCAATGGAAAAGAACCTTTTTTTGTTTTTTTTTTAAACAAAAGGAAAAAAAAAAAAAGCAATTGAATTATTTGGTGGTTGTTAATAACAGACATTATCATGGTTACCAGCCATAGCAAGTTAATAGGTAATATATCCAAAATAATCTCTCTTAACAATCAGATAACCTCTGTTTCTCTACTCAGTGAAGGAATAAATAGAATTTCAGCTCCGTAAACACACCTGAGCCTCCCCTGGGGAAGGCTCCTGCTACGGCGGCTGCGTTCGCATCTCGGTTACACACAACCCGGGGGTGACCCAGGTCCCCAGCCCTGGCCGGTGCCTGTGGCTCAGCCCCCACCCCCTGTCCCCACGTCACCTTCACCTCCTCACACCACCTCCCACCCACCCTCCCCTGCTTTCGGGTTTTCCCTTCTCTGCTCCCCCCACCCTGCACACTCTCCCCATCTCCTGCCTGCCGCGGAACAGGACACCAAGGAACAGCAAACAGAAAACATGGCATTTGGCACTTTTTTCCCTCCTTTTTTTCTTTTTTTAAAAAAAAAAGACTTAAAAATGCTGCATACAAATGGATTGACACATCTCCCATCGCTGCCAGCCCAGCCAGTGCTCCAGTTCCCCCCATCCCAGTCCCAGCACACGCTGCTGCCCATCGGTGCTCACGACTGAGCCCATTTGGGGGAATATTGCCACAATTTCCATAGCTACCGCTCCCACCCATCACCTCCCTTCATTCAGTCATGTCAAATTTATTATTATTCCTTCACTGCATCCATCAGAGGACTTGGAGCAGTGAAGGTGCCACCACACCAAGCATCACCAATGGCTTTTCTGGCCCCAGCCTCGCTCTGAGCAGGAGCTCGAGCAGCTCTGTGCTGGTTTTACCTATTTAAAGCCCTTGGACCAAATGGAGCTCCCCACTGAAGAAGCAATGCAGCGACAGAGAGGGGCAGCCGAGTCATTGCCATCCACATCTCCTTCCTGGCACGTGTTTAACACCAGGAAAATGGGGCTGTGGAGCTGTATTTTGGTGTCCTTTGGGGGCTTGGGGTTTATTTGGCTAAATAAAAATGCATGCTCACTCCCAAGCCTCCTTCATTGCTCATCGGCCACCCCCAGGGGCTGGAAAAGCCCCTCCTGGCTGGATTTTTGGCAGGTTGAGGGGGTGTAGATGTGTCAAACCAGGATGCAGCACCTTCCTGGTACCCACACAGGCAAGGCAAGAGACAAGGGAACTCATCCAGCATCCCCACCCCGCCCCAGCTTCATCGACATCCCCCGGGACCCTCCGCTGGGCGAGACACCCCCCTCCACATCCCCACGCCCCGACCCACGCCGGGGGCACAGGGACAGGGGGTTGACCCCGCCGACCCTCCACTCCCCTGCCCTGTGCACAACAACACTGCCTCGACACGGCTCTTGGCTAAACTGAAAGGAAATTTGGGGGTTGTTTAATTTCTTCTTTAAATTCTTTTTTGAAATCTTGTCGGGTCAGTCGGTGCCTGAACGCAACGAAAACTCAAGGGATGGGACCACCAGCCCTGCAGCCCCCGGCGGGACAGATAAACCCTCCCTGAAGGGTTTTTTTTTGGTCATACACACCTGTGTGATATTCAATATCCATTCATATCCTTGTCCAGAAACAGGGTTTGCCCACGGTGCTCCGGTGACCCCTCGGTTGTCAGCACTCTCCTGCCGTGTCCCCTCCTGCCCTCCCCAGGCTTTTTCATTCATCCTTGACTTTGTTTTTTTTGCCATTTTCCCCTCTAGCATGGATGTAATAAATGACAACACAAATTCCAAGTCTAATGATATGTTCACAAGGACAATCTACACATTCACAAAATTAAAACAGGAGAGAGAGAGAGACAGAGAGAGAGAAAGAGAGAGGAGAGAGAGGAGAAAGGATGCAAGCTAGCGCTGAGGCTCCCCGCAAGCCCCGACCTCGCCGCTGGACCCGCAGCAGTTGTTCTCCCGGCCAGCGTCCCCGTCGCGACGCCTTCTAGATCGTGGAGGTTCGGTCAACGCCATCTGCAAGCGGGAAGGGAGAGTTAGGAGCAGCCCCGGTGAGCAGCAGCTCATGTTGCTCCAGTACCACCCCCACCCTGAGCTGGGGAAGTGGGGGGATGGACCCCCGGAGCAGCCCCAACCCATGGTCCCTGTGATGAGGTGACACCACCCACACTCCCACATCTCCCCAGTGGGGTGCAGAAGGGTTTTGGGTGTCAGCACTTGGATGGCGCCTCCGTGCCACTGTCTGTCCCCCCCACCCAGCAGCAGCCCCCTCCAGTCCTCCCCAAGTTGCTGTCCCAACCCCATTTCAACCCTTCTGCCATGTCCCCACAGCACCTTTCCTGGGAGCCAAGCGGGTTTCTGGGCAGCCCAGACTCGCTGTAAGGTGGGTGTGGGTCTGGGACCCCCTAGAGCCGAACAAGTTCACGACCCACAGCCCAGGAACAAGGGGACAGGGATGGAGATGGTTCCTGGGGGCTGTCTTGCCCCCCAGCTAACCCAGCCCTGCAACGCCCGCACCGCAGAAGATGTAAAGTTTTCCTCCATCTGAGGACCATGGCAGGAAAAAAAACCCCCAGGGGTTGTTTCTGTCTCCCCAGAGCCCCCATCCCAGTGTCCCGTGACAGCTGGGACACATCCAGCCACAGCCCTGAGCCCAGGAGTGGGGGTCTGTGACTGACCCCAAAACCGCACAAACGATCCCAGTGCCAGCAGCCCACCCTCTCCGCCACCCCCCTGGGCACCAGCTGCTCTTGAGGGGCCAGAAATCCAAACCCAACAGCATTTCCCACCCTCCAGCCCTCCCCCAGCCCCGACTGCTCCCCCGTCCCCCATCCCAAACCCCCATCCCAGGATGGAGAGCAGCAGGGGGGGGCAGCTCCCGAGTCAGCCCCCCAACAGAGCTGCTCCCCATCACGGCCACCTCCACCCTTAAGACTAAAAACAAACAGGTTTGTTACATCTTTGGTTGTTTTTTTTCTCCCCCGAAGGTTTATTTTTTAAGAGCTATTTATAGCACAACCGGTTTGGAGAGAGGCTCGGGGTATGCGACCTGGAGAAAAATAACTCGGAGGAACAGTACCCTGCAGAGGAACAAGACAGCTAAGCCTCTGGGCACACGCTGGAGAAACGCTTCGGGTGACACAAGTGTCCTTGTTTTCCTGGCCGGGGATGCTGCCGTGGCACTGCCAGGGCCCTGCTGCCTCTTACAGTCCTTGCTCTGACGTCCCTCTCCCCGGGACGGGCTGTCACATCGCCACAGGGAGCTGTGCCAGAGGTGGAAGCCCCATGGCACAATCCTCCCCGAGGGCTCCTGTCCTCCTCAGCAGCTCGATGCAGTCCGGGGATTGCCAGGGTGAGAGCTGGGTTGGTGATCTGGGGTCTGGGTGACGCAGGTGGCCGTGCTTGTCCCATCGCCGGGGCGTCACTGCTCACTTGGGGCTCCGATGCCTCGGTGAAGGTCACCAGGAGTTTCTGGTACCGGTGCTTTTTGCTGTGCCAGCACTTTTTGCTGTGCCAGCCTCTTCATTGTGCTGCTGCTGCTGCCTGTTCCACCTGTTCTGCCCATTTTTCCTCTTGGTCCTGCTCCCTCCCCGTGCCCGCTATCCATCCACCCGGGCTGGCACCCACAGCCACCCCAAGCGTGGGCAAGGAGCCACCAGCACCACACCCAGCACAGCACCCTACACCCCCCCAGCCAAACAGGGAATGCTGGTGGCAGAAGGGTAAAATACTCCAAAACCTGTGAACCATTTGAGCACTCCAGTGGCAAGGGCTTTATCGAGAACTAGGAACAAACTAGTGAGCTAATACTAATTATAATTAACAAGCTAACTAGTGGCTAACAAGCACGGACTCCAGTAGTGCTGGGTGTGATCCCTGCGTTCAGTTTTACCCCTCTGCCCCAGCTGCCTCGCTGAGAGAAGCCAACGTCCCCATCCGACTCCTCTCGGGAGCATCCCCGCATCCAGCCCCGCTGCCATCCTGTCCCCTCACAGCCACAGCCTGTCCCAGCTTTTGGGGGGTGCGGGGCAGGTGCTGGGGGGCTCGGTGGAGGTGGTGTGGACGTGCTGGAAGAGCCCGAGGAGGAGGGAGTGCTCACCGCTGAGCGCGTGCTCCGTCATGCTCAGGCACAGGGACTCCAGCCTGTTGTTGATGTCAGGTTCAGTCACCGGCACCTGGAACTCTGCAGGGAGAAAGGGACAGCAGACCTTGGTCAGGGGACCTGGCAAAGACCCTGCCTGCCCACCCTGCACCCCCTGCCCACTCTGCTGTCACCAGCGTGGGTGCACGTGGGGTAGGAAACCACCCCAAAGATGTCCCAGGGGGGTCTGAGCGCACGGAAGGACCCTGGCAGCATTTCGCTTCCCGGTGGGATCACCTCCAGCAAGAGATGTTTGCAAAAATAGTCACCGTCCCCCTCTTCTTATTGATCAGGGGTAAATGTGGGGGACTCAATGGTACCACAGCACAAGGCAGATGGAAATGAGGGGTTCAGGTGCTGTGGAAGGAGCAGGACTCTTCACCCTGGGAAGTTTCAGCCCCAGGTTCTCCCCTTGCTCAGACTCTGGAAAAAAAATCCCTGATACATGTAAAATGTCCAAGTGGTCACGGGGAGCAGCGGGGCCGGGAGCTGCCCGTGCAGGCAGCACACAGGCAGGGTGAATGCCTGGACATGGGATGGCAGCACAGACTGCCAGTGCCACTGTCTGGCTTTTCTGTGGCTCATTCAGTCACCCACAGCCCTGCTGCCACGTCCCTGGTGGGGTGAGGGAGGTGAAGTTTGGTTTGCTGCACTGCCCTGGCCTGATCCATACAGAACCAAAATGCCCTCCCCTTGGCAGCAGAAAGCTTTGCAAATACAGCTTTTGCTACTGATGGCCAGCACCTCCTGCTTGCCACCAGCTTGCAGGATCACGGGATGAGGTCCAGAAAGGTTGAGGTCCCCTCAACCTGATGAGAAGTGTTCTAGAAGTCCAGCTCCACATTATTGCTTATTTTCCTCGTGACTCGGTCTGCATCTTTGGCTCTCTAATCCTCCTATGCCCTCATTCACCGCAGGCTAACAAAGAGAAATCTATTTATTCTCCTTCAGCTCCTGCAGAAATGTGCCCTTGTCCTGGTGTTGAATCAATACCCGAGAACAGACGCTGCTTTTGCTGCACAGGACACTTGCTGCCTAAATTCTGCAGTTAAAACACCGCAGGTATGTGATGCGAGAGGAGCTGCCAAGCTGAAACCATGGCAGAAGCTTAGGGATGAGGTTTAGTTTATTGGAGGGGTGTAACTCCCTGTCCTGTGGTATAAATTGTCACTGTGTTGGTAAGAAAAGGCACATTCAAAGGCTAATGAAGTGATACAGAGAGAGAAAAAGGCATGATTGTCCTCACGGGAAGGATGCCCCAGGTTCAGGGTCCAGGTCCAGCAGGGACCTCCCCTCCAAATCAGAGGATGCTCCTACACATGGGAGCATTTCTGTGGTGTCTGGGAAGGAAGCACTGACAGAGCACCATTTCCTTCCACGTGCATTGTGAAAAGAACTTCCATCCAGTGCACAAAGGCAGTCTTTACTCATTGGGTCTTCACGTCCACATGTGAGCGAAAAAGGTGATGGAAGAGCTACTGCCTTCCCTGCCTGACACACAGCCCCTTGGGAAGGAGCCAGGTAAGGCACCAGCACTGTTATATACAGGGCCACAAAACTGGTGAAGGGTTTAGAGGGGAAGCCCTGTGAGGAGAGGCTGAAGTCACTTGGTTTGTTCAGCCTGGAGAAGAGGAGACTGAGAGGAGATCTCATGGTGGTCTGGAACTTCCTCCCAAGGGGAAGAGGAGGGGCAGGCGCTGAGCTCTTCTCTCTGGCCACCAACGCCAGGAGCAGAGGACATGGCAGGAAGATGTGGCAGGGGAGGGTGAGGCTGGCCACGAGGAAAAGGTTCTTGAGGCAGAGGGTGGTGGAGCACTAGCACAGGCTCCCCAGGGAGGTGCTGATGGCACCAAGCCTGACAAGATTCCAGCAGCATTTGGCCAAGGCCCTCAGGGACATGGTGTGAATGTTGGGATTGTCCTGTGCAGGGACAGGAGTTGACTCCATCATCCTTGTGGGTCCCTTCCAACTCACAGCATTCTATATAGGGCAAAGATGTTATCTATGGGGTCAAAAATCCCTCCAGTGATGTTTCCAGCTCAATCAACCCAGTAATCCAACTAGTGTTGGTGCAGTGAGCATGGCCGGGAGCGTGCAGGAGTGTGCCACACCGGCACGGGCAACGAGCCTGCAGCAAGGCTCACCAGCACGGCTCCTTTCACACGGCCTCCCCTTGTCTCACTGGGATGGGGATAAGTGAAAAAACAAATGTCTGCTCCTTACCTGGCTGCTGAAACATCAGCATGGTCTGCGGGGAGGTGTGGACCGGCAGCGAGCGCGTCCTCTGCACCGAGCTGTGGCTCCGGCTGGGCATGCTGTTGCTGCCCCCGGGGTTGGCAAACCAGAGGTTCTGCGGGAAGCAAACAAAAAAGGGGTGCAGGATGTAAACCAGAGGCCTCTGTGCCGTGTATTTATAACCCCCCTGGGCTCATCTCTTCCCCCTCCACCTCCTGGTTTGCCCCCCTCCCTGCCAGTCCCAGCTGCACGGAGGAGAATAAATTGGTTCAAGCCAATTTATTCTTCACTTGCTTGGCTTGAACCAAAGAACAAAAAAAAGGGGGATCTGGACAAGTTAAGAGGAGAAAAAGCAGAGGAAGCTTAGAGAGAAGGGATGGAAAAGCTGGAGACACTGGGAATGCCAACCAACCTGTCTGCCTTGCTTGAGGATGGCGGGGCTGGCGGCGGGGCTGCGCTGGGGGGTGCCCAGTAGCCCACTGGGGCCCAGCAGCCCCAGCCGGGCGGTGGGGAGGTTGCGGGAGGGGATCTGGAACTGGCGGGGGTTTCGCCGGCCCAGCCCTGCCCCTGCAGATCCGGCTGTCGGTAAGGAGTTCGACTGGCCAAAGCCTCGGCTGCGGAGGGAGAAAGAACTGAGGGTGAGAAACCAGCCCCTGCGAGGGGACGGGGCTGTGGGGGTGACCAGGTGGTTTGGTGCTCTCAGACCAAGAGCCAAACGTCCCCAGGGGGACCCTGCGCTGCTGCAAAGCTCTGCACCAGTGCTCACCACCCATGTACCACCAGTGCTCACCACCCCATGTACCACCAGTGCTCACCACCCCATGCCCTGCACCAGTGCTCACCACCCCATGCCCTGCACCAGTGCTCACCACCCATGTCCTGCACCAGTGCTCACCACCCCATGTACCACCAGTGCTCACCACCCCATGTACCACCAGTGCTCACCACCCCATGTACCAGTGCTCACCACCCCATGTCCTGCACCAGTGCTCACCACCCCATGTACCAGTGCTCACCACCCCATGTACCACCAGTGCTCACCACCCCATGTCCTGCACCAGTGCTCACCACCCCATGTACCACCAGAGCTCACCACCCATGTCCTGCACCAGTGCTCACCACCCCATGTCCTGCACCAGTGCTCACCACCCCATGTACCACCAGAGCTCACCACCCATGTCCCGCACCAGTGCTCACCACCCCATGTCCTGCACCAGTGCTCACCACCCCATGTCCTGCACCAGTGCTCACCACCCCATGTCCTGCACCAGTGCTCACCACCCATGTCCTGCACCACCAGAGCTCACCACCCTATGCCCATCCCATGGCCATGTGAGCTCTGGTCCTGCCCCGACCCTCCCATCCTGGTGAGGATGGTCCTCCGCCCTGCACATGCAGCAGGAAGGAGGAGGTTTGGGCATACCACAGCATCCTCCTTTCTTCTTCCCACCTGCCAGTCACCCTCCCTCCTTCCCTCCCTCCTGCAGTTCTCCAATTAACATTTTTCTTTAAAACTTCTTTTATTCCTGTAAAATGGGCCTGTTCTTAATCACAAGCTACAATACCACGGGTGGTTCCCTGGGCACTGGAGCTAGTGGCACCCGATTACTTGGGTTTTGGTTTGAACTCTTCATGGCTTTGAACTGTACAAAAGAAATGGCTCATGTGTGGATTCTCAAGTGTCTGACAAAGGTTCAGCTCATGCTACTGGGTTTTCTTTACTGGGAATGCCTGAAAGGCACCCAACAATAGGACAAGAGGCAACGGGCATAAACTGCAGCATAGGAAGTTCCACCTGAACATAAGGAAGAACTTCTTTACTGTGAGGGTGCCAGAGCCCTGGGACAGGTTGCCCAGAGATGTTGTGGAGTATCCCTCCCTGGAGATATTCAAAAACTATTTGGACAAAATCCTGGTTCATGTGCTGCAGGAGTCCCTGCTTGAGCAGGGGGGTTGGACTAGATGACCTTCAAGAGGTCCCTTCCAACCTCAACCATCCTGTGATTCCAGGACATTCATTTTTACTAACACAGTCCTCTCAGACTTCTCAAGTCCTGTAAAACTTGTTCAAAATGACCTAACAAGTCCAAGACCTCCTAGGGAGGGGCTGAGAGAAAGGCACATTCGTGCAGACAGGGGATGGGTTCTACACCTGCTCCCGTCTCCACACTGCAAACCTTCCTCCACCTCCCTTCTGTCAGAGCAAAACCATCCAGACCTGAGACCATGTGGCCACAAACATCCTGAGACACCGATCTCAGGACACAAAACCATCTTTTCTCCTCCTTGGGGAGGGTCACACATGCTGGCATCCCTCCCCATTTGGGTTTTCGCATTTAAAACCAGAGGAACAACACAAAAATAATCAGATAAGCCTTGGAAAGACACATAGTGTGGATCTCCTCACCATGCAATGTCAGCTTTGTGCCCCTGTCCCATCAGCTGGGCTGCAATGCCATTACCAGGTTGAAGCCCAGCCCAGAACAGGAGCACTCTGCACACCCACAGCTGCGGTTCCTCGTATGCTCCCTGTTCCCCTCTGCCCTTCTCCAGCACTTAATCACCCTGGCAGATGTTTCAGCTCACCTTCCTGCCAGCCCTCATCTCTCCTGCCTGTGTGGGTGGCTGCAAACATGATTCAGATGACATGGGCACGCTGGGATCCCAAACCTGGACAAATTTACTAGGCAGAAATACGACGGGGTTTCTCTAAACCTCGTCCAAAAAATGCTCTTGCCATTAAATCCCCATGAGAAGAGCAGGACTGGCTGTGTGCTCCTTCCTCGCCTGCAGCTTCCCAGGAGCAGAAGAAATGCAAAATGCAAACAACTTGAAAGCAGCAAGGAAACTGGAGAACATCTTGGATGGCCTCAGGAAAGGGACTGGGACCACGTCAAGCCGGCAGCTGTACCTTGTGCGTGGGGACAGCCTGGATGCGCAGCTAAACTGCTGCTCTGGTGATGGCCCAGACCAAATGGGTCCATCAAAAACCTCTGCTCCTGCCTATTCTGCTTCTGATCCTGCTGCAAACACTGAAGCTGCTTGTTTTTTTCCATTTTTTTTTCTGAAATGTTTCATTTCATGGCACTGGGGAACGCTTTGGTGCTGTACTCCTTCCTTCTGAACTCGCATCCCAGCTGTCCCAGTGCTCCCAGTTACCTCCACACCCCTTCCTTTTCTGAGAAAAAAGAACTTGCACGAGACTGCAATAAAATCACTTTGCAGAACAAAACAAATGGCTGAGGCTGTTGTTAAAACTGATCTAAAAATATCTCTTCTTGCCATAACACAAACACTTTCCAGGATCACCTGAAATCCAGTGTGACCTCGGAAGTGAGCAAAGGTGCTGCTGGCAACACATCTCCACCCAGACTTTCTGACCACAGTCCCCCAGCTTTGCACCCTCTGCAGGTTTCAAGCCTTTTTTTTGTCACTTGACAGCTTTTTGGTGAAATTCCAGCGCTGATGTAATTAGCACAGGGGAGGAGCAGGAGGCAGAGCCGGCCGTCCAGCGCTGGGGATCCGCTGCACAGCTGGGAAGTGCTGGGTTCAGAGCCAGGGAGACGTGGTGGGAGTGGATGGGGTAGGTGCTGACCACACACACAAGCAAACTTCACTGCTGCTTTCCCTTCCCAACCAACACCTGGGGTTTTACTGCTGAAGCTTTTCCAAACCTCCCTCCTCCCAAAACGTGGCTCTGAACCCAGCAGGATCCATCCCTCCCATCCCTCGAGATGCTTCTGTTGGCCCCTCCAAGCTGCTGCATCCCTCCCTCCCTCCCTCCCCAAAGGCCGGCGTACCTCCTCTGCTGCCGATAGCCCGACAGCTCCAGGAGGGATTTCCGAGGGAAAGACCGAAAGAGTTTCTGCACCTGCTGTTTCCATGACAACAGCCGCTTCTTCTGGATCTCTGTAAACGCCTGCCAAAAAAAACCACAAGGGAGAAAAATGGGAAACGTGAATATTTTTCTGGACAGAACGAGGAGGGATGTGTACGTGGGTGTGCGGGCGGTGGCGTGAGTCGGGCACCATCAGCAAGTTCAGAGGGAAATCCTGGTTTCTCTTGAGGATTTCATAGAATCCCAGACTGGTTTGGGTTGGAAGGGACCTGAAAGCTCATCCAGTTCCAACCCCCTGCCAGCAGCAGGGACACCTTCCACTAGACCAGGTTGCTCAAAGCCTCATCCAACCTGGCCGAGAACACTTCCAGGGAGGAGCAGCCACAGCTTCTCTGGGCAACCTGGGACAGGGTCTCACCACCCTCACACCAAACAATTTCTTCCTCACATCTCATCTCCATCTCCCCTCTGCCAGTTTCAAGCCATCACCCCTTGTTCTGTCACTCCCTGCCCTTGGCCAAAGTCCCTCCCCACCCTTCCTGGAGCCCCTTCAGGTACTGGGAGGCCACTAGAAGGTCTCCCCGGAGCCTTCTCTTCTCCAGGCTGAACAGCCCCAACTCTCTCAGCCTGTCCTCACAGCAGAGCTGCTCCAGCCCTCGCATCATCCTTGTGGCCTCTGGACTTGTTCTAACAGGTCCACGTCTTTCTTCTGTTGGGGGCTCCAGAACTGGAGGAGTTCATCTCAGTTGGAGAAAATACTCCAGCAGTGTCACCTGTGCCTGACAGCAACAGCCCAGCTCTGCCCCTGAGGCTGCCAACCCGCCCTGGGCACAGCTGGGCTTCCCCAAAGCCTCCCTGTGACCCCTCCAGCCCCCAGCCCCACTATCAGGCTGCAGCACAGGCACTGGTTCCCTGCCGGGGTGAAAGCACAGCTCCCGCCAGGTCTGACGGCAGGTCCTTGCTGGGTGGTGACACTTGTCACCTGGACATGGCTCTAGAAAATGCCACCAGGGTTGGAAAATGCTAGGATTTGGAAAGCAGAGCTGCTCCACAGCATCTGGCATCCTCCTTCCTGGGGCTGGGCAGAGCTCAGCTCTGCTCCTGGCACTGACAGACTCTGTGGGAGGTCACCTGGGGTGAGCCCTGTCATCTGCCCAGGCTCCCTGCAAAGGTCACCCATGCAGGGGACAGACCTCCTCCCGAATGGCCCCAGACCTGCAGGCAGGCAGTGTGGGTTACGGGGACACCAATGTCCCTGCCACCGCTAACTTTAGACACCTGACGCCTCCGTGCCGCCAGTGGAGAGGAGAGGAGCTCTCCAGAGGACAATTTGGAGGCTAATTAGTGCCTGATTTGATTGCTCTGAGCCACTGTCCTGAGGAGACACTCTCTCCCGGTGTTGATTACGCTGGAGTCGATGCAGACACTGGTCCTGCGACACAGGCTGGCACTGGTGGGGTGATGATGTGTCACCACGTCTGTCCCGGGTGCTGCTGGAAAATGAGCCCCTCTGCAGCTCCATGTCTGCCTGGCTTTGCTCTCCAGCCCTGGGTCTCTGCTCCCACCACCCCTGTTCCTTTCTTGGCACCTCTGCTCCCCCAGTGATGCCCTTGCTTGGCTGTCCAGAAAGTCCAGGCACCATTTCCAGGCTCTGATACTGTCCAAGAGGGGAGCAAGTGGGAGCAGACAGGCTCTCCCCTCCAGCCCCTCTCACCACTGCCTGTGACTGTGTAAAGCACGGAGAAGATCACATCCACAGCTCTAAACCCATCTTGCTGCAAACCCAATCAATAGGTGCCACCACCCTGTACTTCATGGGGCAAAAATGTTGGCTGACACCGCAGGCGCTGCCAGCAAAGTGCACTGAAACCCCATCGTGATCGAGAGAGGTGGCCCTGAGCACAGTGCAAAAAACCACTGAATCACAGAATGATTTGGGTTGGGAGGGAACTTTATAGGTCATCTAGTCCAACCTCCCTGCAGTGAGCATTTTGCCTGGTATCCAACTATTTCACCCCAATTTAAGGTGCCTTGTGCTTGGCCCCACACAGACGTGGGGATTCAACCTTTGCACAAGCGCGGCTCCGGCACGGGCTTCAGCTACAAGGCAAGGGGCTGCGAGCTGCCTCTCTCCTCTTCCACGTGGCATGCAGCACATTTTGGGGTTTGCAGCCACCAGTTCCCTCCTGAAAAGGTTTTTCTGTGCTTTGACAGTGTTATTTTCTTATAAACAAATAACTGAGAAACATTTAAAGCCTGCAGCTCCTACGAGAGAGTGTGCAACCTCCCCCCGATCCCGGCCATATGGGCAGGTGATGAGAAGCAGCTTGTTCTTCCAGGTGCAGCCAGCACGGGTAGGAAACAACACCAGGGATGCTGGCCATCCCTCCCTGCCATCAGACAGGAATGTGCCTGAGCCCTGTGGCACAGCCTTGGCCATCCCAGATCTGCTGGGAGCACAAACAGATGACCACGGTTGCAAAATCTCAAGGCCACATGCTGCAAAATAGGAGGAGGCGATGCCAAGGCATCACCAGGTCTTGTCTGCACGTTCATCCCAGGTTTTTTCTTTCATCCAGCTGCTAATCAGATCATCACAAGCTGGATGAATTTCCCAGCTTCAGGTCTTGGCAACTTCATGAGCGTGGGGGGGAAGAAAGCAACATTTCCATGCACCACATTGGAGCTACCGCCTGCTCCAGCCCTGTTCTGTCAGAATTACTATTAATACCCCCCCCACCCCCACCCCAAATATTTGTGTTAGAAACCAAAAGGTTTACATAAACAGACACTTTGGAAACAGTTTCTAAGCAATGAGAACAACAGTTTTAGATGATCCGAAACGACTCACCTCATGGATTAGACATTTGTCTATGAGCTGTAAATAGGAACTTATATTCTCTTCGTCGGGTCGGGAAACTAAAAGTTGTGTGCATACTGGAAAAAAAAACAAACAAAAGAGAAGAGAAATGGGCATGGGGACACCGAGCTGGGGTCCAGGGGCTTCCAACAAATGCCTTCAACATCCTGTTTCCCTTGTCCTATGGGTGAGTCTTCTCATCAGTGAGAAAAAACACCCTTCCTCAATTCCTGCCATCCTGTCCTATATTTAGGGACAGATTTTGTTCTCTGTTACGTTGGTTTAAATCCAGAGTGACATCACTGAAGTCACCAAAATTAGACTTGAGCATATCAGAGGCAGAGGATTATTCCCTTTTCCTAGGCAAGAGCCGGTGCTGGGATAGCTCCTACTCCTACGGCCAAAATCTGTCCCTGTTGCAAACCAATTCCCACCTTTCCTGATGGATTTAACCTCTTTTGGAACTAATGCCACTAAAGCAAGTGGAAATGAGTTCACAGAGAATTAAGTCTCTCCTGTCATAACCCCCAGGCAGGGATGCTTTGCAGTCCAGGAGGACACCTCATCCTGGCAAAGCTTGTGTCATACGTACGAGCTTCGTGCGTGACAGAGACATTTGTCACGGGCTGAATTCATCAGCAGGTTGAAAACGAGGCCATAAATCCACGTTTGTCTGAGCATGCAGTCAATTAGCTGCTGAGAAATATTGCACCACATTTCTAGATAGAAAACATCTCATCAGCTTTTACAAAAAAGGCTTGAAATTGGGACAGGGCTGATATTTCTTTGTGGAATCCCAATGAGTGAGTTTCTGTTCCTGGTCTCCTGTGTGAACCTGCAGACAAGACTCACAGGGAGAGGATGTTATCCACCCCTACCTGGGACAGGGAGGGGATTTTATCCACCCCTGTGTAGGGCAGGGAGAAGATGTTATCCATCCCTACCTGGGGCAGGGAGAGGATGTTATCTGCCCCACCTTGGGGCAGGGAGAGGATGTTATCTGCCCCTACCTGGGGCAGGGAGAGGATGCTATCCACCTCTGATCTGGGGCAGGAAGCTTGCCCCATCACTGCCCCTCCCAAAAATCCCTGCCCACCTCCCCACCCACGCTCTTACCTCTTACCACAGCACGATGAGGCCTCAAAAAAATCAACCCCCACTAGGACTGTGGCTTGTGGGAGCTCGGGGAAAGGCTGCTGCCAGCCCTGTCGCCACACACACCCTGCCCCACCGCAGCTCTCCCCAGCGAGGCTGCCCATAACCAGTGACAGGCGCTCACCTTTCCCCATCACCCTGGTGAACTGTCCAGGCAGGTCGCCTTCGGGCAAAGGGGCCCCCCCTGACTCGCCCTCACATCCTGGCAAATGGTGCTGCTGCATCCCCCCCGCTGCAGAGTCCTTGCAGTCAGAGCCCTGGCTGTCTGAGCCCATCAGGGAGGAGGGGTGATGCGAGTCTGCGTCCCGGCTGTGCTCCTCCGTGGTGGAGTTTTGGGAAGAGTAGGCTTTGATGGGGGTGAGGATCATTTGGTGCAGTTCCTGCAGCGGGACACGCAAGTTGCCACCTTCCAGGATGTCCTGTGGATTGAAGTGGAGAGAAGAGGGTTTGTCTCTGCAGGGACAAAAGGACATGGGCTACGAACCAGACCCCAACTGTTACTCCCTAGAAAATCCCCAGCAAAGCCAACGGCCTTTCTCCGGCTCCAGGATTCTGCTTCAGACCTTCTTCTCCTGAGACCCCCCCTGCAGTGCTGCCTCCAGTGCTGGGGCCACCAACAGCACAAGGACATGGAGCTACTGGAGCCAGTCCAGAGGAGGCCACGAGGATGATGCCAGGGCTGGAGCAGCTCTGCTGTGAGGACAGGCTGAGAGAGTTGGGGCTGTTCAGCCTGGAGAAGAGAAGGCTCCGGGGAGACCTTCCAGTGGCCTCCCAGTACCTGAAGGGGCTCCAGGAAGGCTGGGGAGGGACTTTGGCCAAGGGCAGGGAGTGACAGAACAAGGGGTGATGGCTTGAAACTGACAGAGGGGAGAGTGAGATGAGATGTGCCCTGAAGAAATTCTTGGCTGTGAGGGTGATGAGACCCTGTCCCAGGTTGGCCAGAGAAGCTGTGGCTGCTCCTCCCTGGAAGTGTTCTCGGCCAGGTTGGATGAGGCTGTGAGCAACCTGGTCTAGTGGAAGGTGTCCCTGCTGCTGGCAGGGGGGTTGGAACTGGATGAGCTTTAAGGTCCCTTCCAACCCAAACCATTCAATGATTCTATGATTCAACAGCCAAGTTTAACTGAGTCTTTTGCTAAGACCAGGGGAGTGCGAAGCCACTGCAGGGACTGCACCTGATTATGAGTGGATGTGTTCAGACCTGAATCCTCAGAGATACATGCCCTGTGAACCACTGGGACCCAAAACCAGTGACAATCCAGCTTCAGCGTTTCCAAATTTCCACCAGGAAGATGGTAACCTCAGGAGAGCAACTGAGCCTGTGAGATTTCAATGCCCAAACCAGTGAGCATCTTGCTCCTTCCCCAGCAATCCTACAACTGTGACATTTCAGTCCTATTTCATTTCAATGATATTTTTTAATGTGGGCTTATCTCCAGTTTCCAGCACTGCCTTCAAGCCTGGCTCTCCAATAACTGCTCTGCCCCAAAAAGCCTGTGAGAGCATCCTTATGCCCTGTGCACCATCACAATGTTGGGATGCAGGAGCCCATCCTGCAGCAGCTAAGTAGGGAAATCCCCATCCATACTGGGATGAGCTGGGGAGTGGATGCAGAGGGGAAAGGGAGGGTTTCAAGGGGAGCAGGGTGGGTTGTGGTCGGACATAGAAGGGGAAACCACGACGCTGCAGGTGAACTTGTATCTCTAGAGCAAAAAATACTCATCTTAAGATCCTGGGGGAGGTCCACCCAGGAGGGAGAGAATTTGGGTGCACCCCAAGAACTCCCTTTCTACTGTTAGATCCTTCTCTTGCTGATGGGAAATAACTGCATTTTGTTTTTAGCGTAGCCTGGACCAGAACAGCTCAGTGCAGGCTCCTGCATGGTCTGGCTCGTGGGACACTGTTGGAAAGAGGCAGCTTTTGGAGTGAGTCCTGGCCATGCCTAGGGAAGAGTGCACAGCAGAAACCCTGAAGTGGTTGTTCACCCCAATTCCTGCTGCACCCCCAGGTATCTCAGCTCCGTGTCTCTCGAAGACCTGGCATCTGTCTGCTGGGTGCTATTTTTTTCTGGGAAAAAATCCTGTTCTGCTAACCAGCAGAGAGGGGTGGAGCAGCTCTTTCCAAGAAAGCAGCAAACTTTAGCAGTGAGACACTGCCCCAAAAAAACCCAAGTCCCACACATGCTCTTGTTTAACAAAAAGAAATTGGATGGGAAGCCTGGAAAACCAGAGAAGTCTCCTCCCAAACAAAACAGCTCACAGGCAGCTCTGAGCACTAGCAAAGTGGGACATGGTCACAGCCCACAGCCCCAACCCACCCCATGGGGGGCTCAAAAACAGCCCCTGCCACTTATCTCCTGTATTTTCCTGTGGCTGGTTTTGTCAGCTGAACTGGGCTTAAGCTCCCACCCCAGTCAATCAATATCACATTTCAAAACCCAGGTGGAGAAGCTGGGGGGAAGAGGCTGTGCAATTGCCTGGAAAACACATTGCTGCAGCCAGCTCAATCCAACAGGCTGTCTCTTGGATTTAATAGTTATTATTAATATATGGAGGTAAATACAGCTTTATTAGCTCCTGCCATACTCTGAGTACAATCCCATATTATAAATAAATAGCGAAGCAGTGAGCTAACGAAAACACCAATAAATAGCAACACACCACAGAAGTATCTCAAAGCCCCTAGTGGGAGGCTCTGCAACTTGCTGTTTGAAGACAGTGCAATTAAATATAATATAATATTGTGATAATAAATAGAGAGAGGTTGGGTGAGCTGCTCCCAGCCGCTCTGCCGTGCTGCTGCTGCCCTAACAGCCCATTTCTGCCCAGTTTAAGCTTTTGTTGAAGGGACAAAGAAGTTTCTCTTTGTTCTCCTTGGAAATTTAAGCTGTTTTTCAGGCATTAATGGCTTTTTATCTAGGGACAGACTGTCTATATGATGCTCTAGAAAGGCACAGTGGTCCCTGACCTGACAGACACCAGGAAATCCCAACTCTTTTGGGGGATGGAGAGGGAGAGGCAGGATTTGGAGGTCCCTGTGAGGATAGCTGTGTGTGGATGGGCTCCTGAGAGGGACAGTGGCATCAAGATGGGAGAGTTAACTGAGTAGTAAAGGGATAACTAGTAGTTCAAGGCTCTACCCAGCTGGTTCTCCAGCAGGAGAGAGGACCACAGCAGCTAGAGCTGCTAGAGCTGCTCCTGCACCACGGTTCAGTGGATGGGTGACCACCTTCCCCTCAGCATCACTGGGATGGTGCCCTCCATCACCTGCAGCTCAGGTGTTTCTGAGCACCCTGGAGCTGGGTAGGGCTTGTACCAGTGCTGCAGGGTGTATCCATCCCAGCTATGGGAGTGCCAGAGATGGATTAGGATCTGCTCTGCAAAATACAGTCCCAAATAAAACCTGCATCTGTACAGAAGCGTTTGAGACATCACTGGGATGTGGCAAAGCCAGCAACACATTTCTCTGCAAAAGATCCCGAAAACACGAGTAACCAAAGAGCACTTCACCCCAGAACTAATTCCTGGTTTCTAGAAAAAGAGGAAATACAAAAGTGGTTGGGATTACTTACCCTTTCTAAAGATTTGAGCAGGTTTTGTCTTTCTTTTAGCTTTTGGATACTGATGACTATTTTGTGTCTTGCGCCTTTGGTAACGTTCTGCAAAAACCAGCACAAAACCTGGTGTTAACATTGCACATCACAGCTGGGTCAGCCCAAACCCTTCCTCCCCCACACAAACAGGGCTGCTGTAAACTCCTCGAAGTTCTGAGCTCAGGGATTAGTGGGAAGCATAGAAAATCACTTAGAGACTTGCTGAAGGTCGAGATTTCCAGCTAGTCTGTCCCTCCCCAGTACATCATCACACAGTGAAAGCAAAGGTGTTGACCAGCCCTCTTCATCCCAAGGATAATGCAGAGGAAAATGTGGACGTGGGGACATCTGCCAAGGTTAATGAGGCAACTGCCCACCACAACCCCACTGACTTTAAAGGAGTTGGGTACTGCAGACTGTGCCCCTGAAACTCCTGAACTTAATCCCAACTGGAAAAAAACCCAAGTGCAGCTCCCAGAGATGAGACTTTCATGCTGGGACTCCAGTAAGAAATGTGGGACAAGGCCTTTTTCAGGTACAACGTGGGTTTTTTCATTCCCCAAGACCCAATTTTCCTTTCTCTGCTTGCTTCCCAGCCACCTGTGGGCAAAACTTCCACGTGAAGACACAAAAAGAGGCACTGAAGGCATCTCATCTACTGACTGCACAAGCGTTGAGACCACAGCTGATCCCTTTATGACCAAGGTGGGACGTACTTGTGCCTCGAGCTGGCATTCGGTGAGGGCCATCATCTCCTCGTACGTCATCTGCGAGAAGAGGGCGGCGTACTTGTGCAGCCGGAGGCTCTTCAGCCAGGCTGGGACATCTGCAGCACAAAGGTAAGGAGATGACAGCTCCCATTTAGTTCATGACACCGCTTAACCACGTGCAAGAATGTCAACAGCAACGCAAGGACATCATTAAGTGCCATCCACCATCCCACTGGTGCCTCAGACACCTCACTGAACTTCACGGACCCTTTGGAGGACACAGTGTGATGGATATGGATGGTAGGAGGAACCGGCCCTTGGATGAGGATGTGTACCCAGAGGCTGAGTTTCTGTGGCTGAGTCACCATGAATTAGCCCACCAGTTCTTGAAACCTCTCTGATCCAAGCACTATTACTCAAGCCAGTGTTACACCCAAGATAAAACCATTCCAGTTTGTCCCAGTGCTTGCTGCAGCCAGGACAAAGGGTCCCACCAAGCTTGGTGGATACAGACCTCATGAGAGGGACTTAACACAATGACTTAAAGGCTTGTCCAAAAACCAGGTTGGCCACCTTGATGCAAACAGCCACATGCAGACGGTGTGAGCTCATGACACCGCACAGGGAGCCAGCATTGTGTCACTGCATGGGCCAGCTCCTCGCTGCCCTTTCCCCAGCAACGTGGGAGCTGTTGAAGCTGTTGAGCTGCTGTGCTCAGGACGAGCACATGGTTGTTTTGCAGATGGCAGACACTGATTTATGGCATGAAGGAAGACAGTGTGTGCTGAAAAATTAAATGGCTGCTTAAAAAGAAATAAAGAGATCTGGTTTTTTGAGCATGGAAAGATGATGTGCTATCAAAGATGGTCCCATAACCTGTTTCCAAAGGGTGACCTTGGGCCCCAAAATGCACTGACTGAAATGACTTCTTCCTTCCCAGACATTATCTGCAGTGTAGCATCTCTGTGCCCAGCTAGATGGGTACTCAAAACCACTTTTATCCTCCTGACATCAATGTGGTTTCACAGGGAAGGACATGGGAGGGGGTTCAGATGCTGTGTCAAATTGGGACCTGCTTTATTTAGCACCTACAACCTGACCATAGCTCTGACTTCCTCTACTGAGCTTGGGCGCTCTGCTCCCAGCAGTACCCTTGTCCATGAGTCCTTGTCCCCTTCCCCACCAGAGAAACACTGGGAAGCCCTGTCTCAACCTGCCTTGGGTGCAGTAACAGTGAAAAACCAGAGCTTCAGCCCCAGAGAGCACCAAACCCCACACCCTGAATGGAGAGAGCAGGTGGAGACTCAGCAAATGTCTCTTTTGGGGCTAAATACAAATTAATAGCAACACCTCTCCTCTCTTTGATTGATCCCAAGTTGAGGTAAGTGGTGTGTTTTGAGTGAGTGGTGGACTCCATGTCCCATGGCAAGCAGGGGCTGATGGTGCAGGAGAGCCTGAGGGAAAGGAGTGCTGGCTGGTGGTGAGGCTGCCCTGATGGGTTTCCTCTATTCAGCGTGCCCACTGAGGAGGGAGGAGGAATATGGGCTTGCACCATTTTTAGAAGGGGTTTCAACTCACTATGTGCTTCTGCTGTGGGGCTGGGGCTGCTGTGGGTGCTGGTGCTCTGCTCATCATCCCCAAAGCCAGCACAAGGACAACCTTCATGGCCACGTCCAATACCTTCACTAACACAGCCAACCTCAAAGGTTTCCTAGGCTGCTCCTCACTGGAGGAGCATTGGAAAGGGATGAGATGACACAAGGAGGACAGTCCCACTGCTGGGACATCCTGTGGTGTGAGTGGTCTCTACCCAGAAAGCCCCACACTGCTGAGTGCCAGATGCAAGGCAAGGATCAGCGCACACCTCTTCCCCAACCAACAAGGGACAGGGCAAGATGGACCATTGGTTTGGTCCCCTATGGCAATTCCTACATCTGCCAGACGTCTCCTGCTGTCCACTGCCCGGGCTGACCCCAGACCCCACTCACATCCAAGCAGGGGTGATACAAACAGCCCCAAAATGTTGTGTGTTGCTCACACTCTCCATCCTCTGACAGAGGTCAGGATTCACATTTCAATGAAGTTCCTCAAAAACTGGGCAGAAAGTGGTCAACTCCAAACCAAACATGGGGCAAAGCAACTACAGAGCATGGATGGGCTGAACTTTACCATTTTCCAAAAGTCCTGACATGCTGCAGTCCTAAAACCTAAACCTGCCACCAGAGGCCTCTTAAATGGATCTGCTTAAAAAAATATTCCAAGCTATTAGCAGAAAGCCCGTTAAAAGCAGTTAGCAGAAAGCTCTCTGTCTCCAGCACAGGTGGGGAGTGCAGGCACTGCCAAACTGGAGTCTCAACTTCATTCTAACCCAAAACCACCTAATTTTAGTGACAAGTTAAAGTTCTGCCTGATCCCATGTCCCCTGGGGACATCTGCCCTTGGCACACTTGTCAATGGCAAAGCTCCCGGGGATACTTTCAGAAGAAAAGTGCAACTTCACATAGACATTAAATCTTGTAGAAAACCCATCTCCAGCCTCTGCAGAGGGACAGGAGCAGCAATTCTCACCCTTTGCATCAGTCTCCCTGGATCACCTCCTAATTTTGGGGAGCTATGGTGGTCCCAGAGCCCCCTTGCCAGCGGGGATGGGAATCCCAGGAGTGAGCTGGGGAGAAGGAGCCACCCCAGCACAGAGGGACGGTGGTGGGGCTGTCCTCCTTCCCAGGGAGAAAAAGCAACCAGGAGATGCAAGGTCATCTAAGGTGATTTCATAGCCCTTGGAAAGTCAAACTTCCTAATGCTCCCCAGGGAGCAGCGAGCCACACGCCTACGGAGCTACTCTTTAATCACCGATTACCAGGAGCTAATTGCTACGGCACGGCACGGCTGTTAGAACACCGTGTCTGATGTGAGCAGCAAAGCCAGGACCTTCATGCTGCTCACATACACTGTCCTCTACATGCATTAAACACCAGAGTTCAGCCAGCACACATCTACCTGGGTGCTGGCACAGAAACTTAGAAGAAATTTAGAAGGAAAACAATTCACTGTGCCATATATATCTATATATCTATATATATCTATATGCCAATGTATACACAGGATGTGTGCCCTCATGGCACATCATGCTAAGCCATGGATGCACTCGCAGCAGAAACCTCCAGCTCTACCCAAACACTCCTCCTGGTGTGCTCTGAGCTGTGCCCTGAAGAGGGTGGTGAGACCCTGTCCCAGGTTGCCCAGAGAAGCTGTGGCTGCTCCTCCCTGGAAGTGTTCTTGGCCAGGTTGGCTGAGGCTTTGAGCAACCTGGTCTAGTGGAAGGTGTCCCTGCTGCTGGCAGTGGGGTTGGAACTGGATGAGCTTTAAGGTCCCTCCCAACCCAAACCAGTCTGGGATTCTGTGACAGACAGACAGGCTCTGCAGAGAGCAAAATGTCCATGTCTCCTCCTGGAGAAACGAAGGGCTGGGAAAAAAAATCAAGTACTTTTCCTTCAGCACAAGGATAGAGGGAAAGGACAGAAATAGGTGACGTTAGGGCACAAAGAGAGATGGAAAGGAAAGAAATAGGTGACATTAGGGGAGATGAAGTGCTAAGTCAGGTCAGATGGGGGTCTGTCGTGGGGCTGGTTTCCCCACTCCCCTCCTGGATGCCTGGAGAGTGCTAAAGAAGGAACAAGCTGACCGGAGGTGTGGGTGACACTGAGCCCCTACAGCCTGCAGTCACAAAGGGAGACGTGGCTTTAATTCAGAGAAGGGACTTGGCAAACCCAGCAACTGCTCTGGATGAAATAAGATGCAATCAATAAAAATGCACAAAAAGTTGTGCGTTTCTGTAGGAACCAGAAATGGCACAAACTGAGGGCAGGGAACGGGCAGTACTTCTGTTTTTTGCAGGAAAGCTGTGGGATACAACAGGTCCTACGCAGCCCGTGGGGGTGTGCTATCTGAGGACCATGAGCTACAGAGACACAAGAATGCTCTCTGTATGGCAAGCAAGTCTGCTCTGCTCCCGAGCCCAGTTCTGGGCATCAGGTGTTTGATAAAATACAGATTTTCTGGAAATAACCCAAAGAGAGAAGCAAGAACAACCCCAAGTTTAGGAAACATCATCTGGGAAGAAACTGAATTGGTTCACTCTGAAGAAAATACAGTGGACCAGGGAGAACATGACAGTCATGGACACCAGAGACTGCAGACATCACACATCCCTGGACAGGGACACAAAAGCAATTTGTCTGACTCAGCAATGGTGGGAATCAAGTTTGGATGTTTCCCTCAGAGAAAGAGGATGCCTGGGAAGGGATGGCCATAGGAAGGGAACTCATCTCCCATGGGTGGGAGACACAAGCAGCAATGTGTCTTCATCTGTGGTGTTTAATTGATGGATTATTGCCCGTGCAGTGCCTGGGCAATAGTGCCTTTGGGTTTTGCAGATTTGGCTGCATTGCACTGGAAAGTTTCTATTCACGCAGGTCCTGGACCTGCAGCTCTGGATCACAGGGAGCCAAGCTCCTCATGGTCTCCTTCCCAGTCCCATTAGCAGAAACATGGATAAATGTAATATTAAAAAGACCTCACTGCATCTTCAGCTCCTGAAAAGCATCTCCTTGATCTAACAGAGTGCAGGATCCGGCCCCAGGCATGTAAAGCCTTGGAGACCCCTCATGTTGATCGCAGCTTAGGCTTCAAGATGCTCACGGGGATGACTCTGAGCCTGCCTGCCAGAGACAAAACACTCCCTGGCTCAGCTACCTGATTAGGTGTTTATTACCAAACGGAGACACTGAGAAGCAAAACCTGGCTCTGCAAAGCTGTCACGCTCAGAAAACTCCCCCATCACATCTACAACCCATCGCTCCCACCCCAGAGCAGCGCTACGGTGCCAAGTCCAGCCAGGGGGAGTGCTGACCCCCGAGCATCTATCTCATGGGGGGCTTCTTCATGCATTTCTTTCACGTGTAACAAAGTCATCCAGTGCCAAGTCAAACACAACCCCACCTTACACAGACTTACACCTATCTAGATTTGTCTGTAATCAGAATAAAATCACAACTCATGACTATTTAAAAAATACAATTGTTTCCTGATTCTGTTACATCATCAGCCTTTATGCAATAGCTGCTTTGCATGCATGAAAACTGCAGTTGTTTACATCAGCCTCTGATAACTGCAGGTTCATTTTCAGTCATTTTGTCTCTTCATTGGAATATACAGTCTATGTGTTTTCCCAGTTTTTATCTATTTATTCCTCTCCAGCCTGAAGTTTGCTCTCTATCTCTGACTGCAGCAACGGGGTTTTGTTTCCTCCTTGTTTACCAACAGCAAAAAATAAATAATAAATCTATTTATTACTAAAAGTCTCTGTGAAATGCAGGTGGAATGGGAAAAAAACAACGGAAAAACACAGGATAAATTCACTGCAAACAAGTATCCTAAGCCAAAACTTCCCCAAATACTTGGTGGGTACCAAACATTGCAATGGTAAATCACACGTGGCTTGCTAAACTTATGCTAAGCTATTTTTCACTGTAATAAAAGCAAAAAAAAAAAAAAGAAAGAGAAAAGAGCACCACTTGAGCCAAAAGGCACAGGCTATGGAAAAAAATCCAGCTTTTTGGAAAGCTGGCAGCTTGCAGGATTTTGGGGCAAAACCAGCTCATTGACACCCAACTGTAAGATGTCACATCAGGACCAGCGCTGCTTAAAAAAAAAACCCCAATCTAACTTATTCCCCTAAACCTAAATTCCTAAGGTGGGAAGAAATGCCAAAAGGACCCCTCTGGTTCCGAGGATTCTCACCCAAAAGCACCAACCGAGCCCCGCGCTGCTGGGAAAAGGACTTTTCCCCTCCTGCCTCTGGGTGCTTTGGTGGAGGGTGGGGGGGAGGCATCTGGTTTTTCACTCACCTTTCATCCCACTCCCTTCCTCCTGGAATGTGTTACGAGCAGAAGGCTGATCTTCTAAATGTTCACTCCCACCACTTCCCGAAGAGGCTACACTGCTTTGTGGAGACAGGGGGGCATGATCAGAAGGGATGCACTGGGGTCCTCTAGCTCGTAAGTCCTCATGAGACATCCATCCATGTCCTAAAGGTTGGTTTGGCACATTCATGGGTGGGGTAAGGGACACAGAGCGTTTCAAAGGGCTGTGGTGTGTCTGGCCTGAGAGAACTGAAAAATAAAAAATAAAAAAATAAAAATAATAAAAAAAATAAAAATCAAAGAGGTTATTCCCCCCTCGCAGCCCGGGATGCAGCAGAGTTCCCCCGAAAAAAATAGAAAATTAAATGAAATCAGAAAATGTGTGGTGGTTGGCCACGGTGCCTGGCTGATGGCTTTGTAGTGCCCATGGCTACCTACACCCTACCCTGAGCTTGCTGCTTTGCCTCCCAGGAAGCAAAGAGGACAGGAGTACCTGCAAGGAGATGGGGTTACATGAGCTACGTCGGGTTGCTTAAGGAAAAGTGTTGCATAGGTGGCATCTCTAGGAGAAAAAAAACAACCCCAAAACAACAAAATGAGCAAGTCTGGGGGTTTTCCCCGTGTGGAGTCAGGTATCAAGAGCAAACCTGGGTGCAGGACCATGCTGGGGGCTTGGCTGCTCCCTTGCAGGGGAGGCACCACTGGTACAAGTGTAATGGGAATTTTCAAGTGACTACACTGAGACCATGAAACTCATCCTGTTCAAATCATCCAGACCCATATCCTTCTGGGAAAAGCATGAGAATCCCCAGGATGGGAATGTCCTCACATAGACCCAGGAGATGCTTCTCTGTCTCTCCTTTTGGGTTAGGACTTGGCTTATGCCCCGAAGCACGAGGATTTACACATCTGCCTAACGTCACTACGGAGCTACTTATCATCCACAGAAGTGTCTAAGCCTTGTTGAGTCCTCCTAAGATCTTGCACTTCACTGAGCTATGGTGAGCTATGAGAGCACCTCAGCTCAGCCACCCATCAGTGCTCTTCCAAGCACCTGCCTTTAACCCTCCACAAAAGCAAACACCCAAAGCAACACTGAAAATACACCCAGGACAAAGAGGAGAGGTTGAATTCCCCCCCCCCCCCCCAAAAAAAAAATTATCTATGCTAAAGTAGTAAATCTTAGATTTTCTGATACTTTTTAGTAGAAGTGTTGCAACTTGAATAGATTTTTAAAGACAATTTTTACTGAATGGTCTCAATTTTTCACTACTCTTCTTCCATAGTGTCTCATTCATTTTTCGTTATCTCCTTAAAGATTTAGATATCTTTTTCTCAGGTCTGTTTGTTAGTAGGAATAATACATGGTATTTAGAGGAAAAGATGGATATGGATGAACTATCTTTGTTCCCTGCAATGAAAAATATAGGAAAAGATTGGTCTGTTGGCCTAAGAAAATTCCAATTCTGTAATTCATGAAGTCATTAAACTGTTGGTTAAACCATCAATGCAGCCAATGTATTTTAATGTACGGATTTAGGATGTAAAACATTTGTTTAATGTTTTATTGCAGTTACTCTCAGTGAAATTAGCTGGACACCAGAGGGGCTGTTTCCCAATAACTGAGACTAAAAAAATACCTCTGGATTTAGCCATCATTCAGCTGAGCTGTGTCTCATTGCCCATTGGGGATAAATAAGCAGGACAAATTCTGGATCCAGTCCTAAGGGAAGATCCTTTCTGGTTTCCATCACACCCAAGCCCAGGCTGCTATTTCCAGTGTGCCCCTGGGTAGAGATGTGAGGTTCCCATCGTGATGGTTAACAAAACATCTGCACTGGTCTGTTAACAAGGACTCATTTCTAGAGACAAGAGTAAATTCTGCAGAAAGAGACTAATTTCTCAAAATTAGCGGCCGTAAGCTTCATTGCGGGGTAGATGAAATGAAAAACAGATTTTCTGCTCCAGGGGAATCTGAGAGCAGAGGAGTTAAAATGACCTTTCAGCCCATATAAAACTGAAGCAAAAACTTTTCAATTTTTCTTTCAAAATCAAATTTGTGAACTTGGTACAAAACCTGGAGGAAATTCATCGTTCCTGTTGCTTTTCTTCCTAAAGCACCAAAGCACTAAAGCTCCCTCAGCCTGTTTTGCATTGGTAGGAGTTCATCAAAACCACTCATGGATCTTCCACATTATTTCCAAATATCAATTTTCTCAGTGAAAAACCTCCAGCCAGGTGTCCTGTGCTATAAAAGTTAAGCCAGGTTTAATTTCCAGCTAAAGCCTGGGGGAAAACCCATCATCAAAGCCATCTCTGCTGACCAGAAGCAGAATGAAAATGAGTAAATAGTGAGGTTATAAAAGGAGGGGAGGGAAAACCACCAGAGCTTCTCTGCATTTATTAAGCACCTGTAAAAAGCAGCCGGTGCCACACGCAGCTGATGGATGAAGCCAAAAACCTGGGGATTTCTGCAACATCTGAATTGTTCCCATTTCTGAAAGTGTTTTCTTCTACCAGCACATAACACTAACGTCATGCAGGGAACCAAGGGGATGGCTTATGGTGAAGAATTTGTTCTCTTCCCATTAATTAAATATTTTCCAGAAGTCTACTGGCAAGAAAGGATGTCAGTGAGGACCTGGGCTTTTTTTTTCAGAGTAGTGTTATGTTTCCTGAAGCTGGGATGCATCCTGATGGAGAAATAGATGGATTTAAGAAGGTCTTGGCCAAGCTACTTCTCCTCTTGGCTTTGTACACCAAAAGCAGCATCGTAACGGGGCCTTGGAGATGTCATGCCACCTTCTCAGGAGAAATAAATATTTAGAATTTTAAAAAATAAATTTAAAATGAGGGGAAATATGGGGAAAAACCTATAAATCAGGTGAAATGCATCACCAGGGCTGAGCATCACAGCGGCACTGCCCAGAGCCCCTTCTGTGCCTGCTGTCCCCAGCTGTGGTCGCATGTCTCAGAGGGGAAATCACCCTGAATTTGTTACAGGAAAAACTGAGGATTAGGAAATAGTTGTGCCCTTTGAATGACAGAGAGATGCAGGCAAACAGGCAAGGAGGACAGGGGGTAATTCCCCCTTTCAGGAGGTGAAGGGCTGTTCCATGAGGCCTCCCTCTTACAGGGTCTCTGCAGCAGCTGGCATCCTGCAGCGTCTAAGCCTTCCTCCCCCCACCAAAATCTTGCAAACAAGAGGATATTTTTGGCTTAAATCCAGCCCAGATTCCTTCCTGAGCAGCAATACTCTTGCAAACCACTGCTGCTCTTCCATCTTCAATTTACATCCCCTAATTAGAAGCCGGTGTCGGCTGGAAGAGAAATAATGAACTCTACAGCATGGCCAGGAACAATTAGAAATCACCCAGTGCAACCTATAAAAATCAGTTCCACCTTTTTTTTCTGGAGATAACACCACGTTGGGAGCCCAACAGACCACGTTTTACTAAACCACAAGCATTTTTACTGAACTAGGAGTCAATTCACACAAGATGCAGTGAGGATAACTCCTCTGCAAAGGATGCTGCCAGCAGAAAGTCATCAGCTCTTTGAAACCACCCCAGTTCTTCTTGGTACCACTGTTAACATCTAAGATGGAGATTATTTAAGAGCTCTTAGCACTGGCTTAACTTTAGGCTCTGCTTAAGCCTTTCTGGCACCTGCCTGGTGTGCACACACCTCTCCCTCTGTTAATTTGTAACCTTCAGAAAGGGGATTAATAAATATGCATATTTATTAATAAATATTATTTAATAAATAGGCAATGTATTAATAAATATGCCTATTTATTAATAAATATTAATTAATAAATATGACTAATTTAATAATAAATATTAATTAATAACTATGCACATTTATTAATGCTGCTGCTTGTGTTCATGCCCTCAGTTTCTTGAAATAGAGGATGTAGATAATGATTTTCCAAAGTGTCAGTTTAGCATTAGGTCTTTCCCTGCTTTTGACAATCTTGTGTGGTTTTTGGCTGGTCCAAGGTGAATCTGGGGCTGCTGTTAACTGACCTGGAACTTCCCATCCAGATAAGTCATTTTTTCAGTCTCTTGCTAAAAGAAATGGTCCATGTGTGCTTGAACTTCAGCAGAAGAAAACCAAGTGTGAGTTTACAGCCTTATGCTCAAGCCTTTTTAAAAAAATAAAAATTAATTAAAATATCAAGCTTTAATTTAAGAAGGAAATCTAATATATTCTTCTGGGGTAAGATAAGCTTCCAGGAGGTGGCCAGGGGCACGCCTGCCTTTCTGAGTGCCATGGCAGCGTGAGCCAGATGAACAAAGAGAGGAAACCACCGCTCCAAAGCGCGAGCCACGCTGGCACTCGGATCCTCTACGACTTGTAAGCGTGTCCCACTTCTGGTTTAGAAGTGTTTTCCTGCTCGCTGCGGGCTCATTTAGGCGGTGCAAGAGCCATCTGCTCCCCAGGGACCCACCAGTTGCTCTGCAAAGGCACTGCCTGGTCTGATTCATTCCACCCAGGGATCTGATGGGATGGGGGTCAGAGCAGATCGTGGTCTTCCTCACGACAGGCAGCCTGGTCACGCCTCTCTGCTCCACCACCACAGCTCTGAACGGCCGCAGGGGTTGTCCTCAGCCCATGCCAGACCCCTTTTCCTTGCAAAAAAAGCTCCCCGTGGCTTCCAGATTGGAGTCAGCCACAAGCTGGCAGTCACTGCTAAATATAATGCCTTTGAGATGAGCCTGGGCTGTTCTGCATCCTAAGGAAAAACAGGATTCATAATGTGGAGCCAATGGTGCTGAGATGTGTGAGGTGTTGCTGAAGCGCTCTAAGGCTTCAATATTTAAAGTGAGCCCAGAAGAAAGATGGGGACAGACTTTTTAGCAGGTCCTGTAGCAGTAGGACAAGGGGTGATGGTTTTAAACTAAAAGAGGGGAGATTCAGACTGAATAAAGGAAGAAATTTTTTATGCTGAGGGTGGTGAAACCCTGGCCCAGGTTGCCCAGAGAGGTGGTAGAAATCCCATCCCTGGAAATATTCAAGGCCAGGTTGGACGGGGCTGTGAGGAACCTGATGTATCACAGAATCACAGAATGTTGGGGATTGGAAGGGACCTCGAAAGCTCATCCAGTCCAACCCCCTGCCGGAGCAGGAACACCTACATGAGATCACACAGGAAGGCATCCAGGCGGGTCTTGAATGTCTCCAGAGAAGGAGACTCCACACCCTCCCTGGGCAGCCTGTCCCAGGGCTCTGTTACCCTCACAGAAAAGAAGTTTCTTCTCAAATTTAAGCGGAACCTCCTGTGTTCCAGCTCACACCCATTGCCCCTTGTCCTGTCTCTGGACACCACTGTGAAGAGCCTGGCCCCATCCTCCTGACACTCACCCTTCAGATATTGATAAACATTAATGAGGTCCCCCCTCAGCCTCCTCTTCTCCAAGCTAAAGAGGCCCAGCTCCCTCAGCCTTTCCTCATCAGGGAGATGCTCCACTGCCTTCATCATCGTGGTGGCTCTGTGCTGGACCCTCTCAAGCAGTTCCCTGTCCTTCTTGAACTGTGGGGCCCAGAACTGGACACAAAGGTGTCCCTGCTCACTGCAGAGGAGTTGGACTAGATGGCCTTGAAAGGTCCCTTCCAACCCAACCCATTCCATGATTCAAACAAAGCTTGACTTAGTATTTGGAGAAGGAGTGATGATGATGATGGAACTGTCCCGGCGTGCAGGGCTCCCTGTTGCAGGAGGTGGCTGCAGACCCTGCTGCCCCAGCACGAAGCATCCCTGTGCGGACACAACCTCCTCGGGCAGAAGTAGCTTCATCATGGACCAAGGGCTGGCAGGCACAGCAAAGTGCAAGAGCTTTCCCCTTGAAGCCTTGAGTTTCCTTTTTTTTTTCCCCTCTCTTCCTTTTTGAAGTGGTGTTGCCTATTTTGGTAGGCAAGAGCTAATTTCAAGAGGGTTTTTGTTCGCTGAAGCCCACGTGGAACAACGTCAGACATTTGTGTTGTGGTTTCTCAGGGTTTCAGGCCAATTTTTCAGCCTGAGAAGGAAAAAGCCACCCATTCCTGTAATTAGACATGAGGAATTGGGCTCTGCAGGCAGACCTTCCTGTGTGACAGCTGACCAGGCGCTCGCTTTCCCACTGCCCCAGAACACTCTTCACTAAACCTGCCTTAAAGTGCTGCAAAAGTCCTTGACAAGACACACGTGGGGCTGATGTGTTTCCACCAAGAGCCAGACCCATTGCTGGGTGCAGAGGAGCTGTCTCAGCATGTCCTCCACTGCTACATGGTCCTCACCAGGTCCCTGACACCCAGGGGAACCTTACAACAACCTCACAACCCTTTATACCAGCACACAATCTATCATACAGCAGATCACAATGCAGAATAATGTCCTCTCCACGGCTGGAGAAAGGAAAAAGTGCTGCAAGGTGCATGCTGAAATCTTTTGGAGATTTGTTGTTGTTGTTTTTAGTCTAAAAATGTCACTTCTTGGCTGCAAAGGTGGTTATGGTGCATCCTCAGGCAGTGCCTGATCATGTACAATTCCTTTTATGGTCTGTAGGTACCTGGAGCAGCAGCTTGACCCCAATTTGCTCTAGGAAGTGGGGGATGTTTTTAATCCACCGAGGCCACACGGTCTCTTGTGCATCCTGGAGCTACCCCCACGGAGAGGGAACACCGAGCAGCTCCTGCCATCCCCCTCACAAAGCAATCGCCAAGTTCATCTCGCTCCTCTCCTCCGCCTTCCTCCTTGCTACCCCAGTCACGAAGCATCCTCTCCTCCAGGAAGACTCCCCCGCCTTGGCAGAGCAACACTCGTGGCTTTTCCAGCATTTCTGTGCTGAGGACCCTTGGAAAGAGCCACCGGTGGGTCACGCTGCCCGGCTGGCACCCAGCCTCCTTCCTGGGCACCTCATTCACCCGCTCTCCACGCCGCTGCAGGCAGCTCCAGCGGGGCCAAAGCAGAACCTGATGGAACATTTTTTGTCACAACATCCCCTAACCCTTGGAGTCTTTTCTTTGTGCTTATTATTAATTTATTAATTTATTTATTTATTTATTTCTCCCTGGGTTTTGTGGCTGTGACTTTAACTGCATTTGTATGGTGCTGGATAAACCATGTCCTCTACTCTGAAGCAAGGGCTGAGAGAAGCCACGGGGAGTGAAACCAAGGGTTCTAAATGCAAACAGCAACTGGGAAGCTCTGTACATTAAGGAAAAAAAAAAAAAAGCTATAAGCAGAGTGCTGCCTCGAGCAGAGAAATTAGGGAGAAGCACAGACTGCAGAAAGCCTGTCAAGCAAACTTTTTTTTTTTAAAAAATGACATTTTTAAATACAGTTTCCTGTTCAAGAAACTGGACAGAGAAACAATAACCCCTTTGTTGCTGCTCTCTCCAAGCAGCTCATGTGAGGCTCCATCCAGGCTCAGTCGGGGAAGGGGACATCTCTGCTGAGGGCAGAGGGTTTTGCAACCCCTGCGTGGCACAAGCACGCGTGGATCCACCGTTTGGCTCCAGCAGGAATTGCTGTTATTGTTATTTATCCACTCACGTGGCAGCAGGAGTGGGGCTGCAGTTAAAGATGTGTCAGTGCAGCTCTTGGTGGTTTCAGCAATCCAATGGGATGTATTTCTGGAAGGAAGCCCAGCTCGTCTCACTGAGGAGCAGGAGCTCCAGAGCTGCTTTTGAGGTCCTTGTGTGGGGCTTCCCACCAGAGCACCCAGCCAGGTGGGAGCGAGACAGACCAGGTGTGAATCTCAACCATGATTTAATTTGCAGCCAGAAGGATGCACAAAACAGTGATGGTGGGAGGTGAGAATCAGTGCTGGGGACAAAGACTAGAGGCACGTTGGAAGAAGGGGCTGCCCTACACCATGCTGCTCTCTGGGTAAAAGCAACACCATGTTCTCCAGGCCAATAAATGTGGTTTCTCTCATACATTTATATACAAACCACAGAAAAAACAGTATTTGCCCCTGGGGAATCCTGGTCTGTTAATAACAACACTGCTGTGCTGAACCAAGCCTCCACAATTATCCCAGAATTCACTGATTTTTTGCTACAGGCTCCTGGGGAAAATTCCTCCCCTGCTCATGGATCAAGACAGATTAACCACGCTGAGATGCAGAAACTCTCCTTCCTTAAGGTCCTTTTCTACCCAGAGGAGATGTCCAAGAGCATCTGTTCTGCTCAGGCAGCAGCCAGTGCTCCCACTGCCTCAACCAGACACTAATAATATCCCTGGTCTGAGGAGCATCTGCCTGCTGAGACCGCTGACAGCATCAGCTTCCACCACATGTTACACTTCAGATGGAGAAACCCTTTGATCAGTTACAATTCTTTCTGAAGCCCAAGCTGGAAGATGTACAACCTTTACACAGCAATATACAACCTGTGGGACACTGGGAGGAAGAAAAGAAGGGTCTCAAGCCAGTTGAGTGGAAGGGCTGAGTGTGACACCTCTGAAATTACCCCAAGAAATTAGGATCCAATAATCCCTCAAGAGTCATTAAAAATCTGTGGAGCGAGTGCAGGGTGACAGCGTGCCTTTAGGAGTGACAAAACACAGGAGGACAACGTGCATCTCACATGAGGTATGTCCCACAATCATCACCCCACTGTCATCAGGGAAATCTCACCCAGAAAGGAACAGGGCTTTGCTACAGCACTGCAGCCTTGTCCATCCTCACTGACTTATCCAGCATTATCTCCTCCCTTGTGTCCAGAGAAGGGCAGTGGAGCTGGAGAAGGGTCTGGAGCACAAGTGTGCTGAGTTCCTGGCTGAGGGAACTGGGGGTGTTGAGCCTGGAGAGAAGGAGGCTGAGGGGAGACCTTCTGGCTCTGTCCAAGTCCCTGCAAGGAGGGTGGAGAGAGGTGGGGGTGGGTCTGTTCAACCAAGGACCAAGGGACAGGACAAGAGGAAATGGCCTCAAGTTGCACCAGGGGAGGTTTAGATTGGATGTGAGGAAGAATTTCTTCACTGAAAGAGTGGCCAAGCACAGGAACGGGCTGCCCAGCACAGTGGTGGAGTCACTTTCCCTGGAGGTGTTCAAAAAATGTGTAGACACAGTGCTGAGGGACATGGTTTAGTGGGTACAGTGGTGTTGGGTTGATGGTTGGACTTGATGATCTTAGAGGTCTTTTCCAACCTTAATGATTCTATGATTCAAAAAAGCCATTTAGTTCTCCACTCTTGCAGAGAGCAGGACTAAAAGACCCAGATTCTGCAAGACAAATTCCTCTGCCTTTCAGCCTTATCGGCTTCCTCTGGCCTCCAGCTCTCAGGAGCTCACACACCCCATCCCCATCCCAGCAGCACCCTCTGCCTGGGCTGCTGATGTCTTATTCTTTCTCCTCTATCTTCTTCTTCCAAGAGTATAAAATCTCACCAGCTCCGGGAGAGAAGAAAAACCTGTTGGGTCCTGGAGGTCACCGAGGGGCAAATGCAGTATCCAGTTCACAGAATCACAGAGTGGTGGGGCTGGAAGGGACCTCAGGAGCTCATCCAGTCCAACCCCCCTGCCAAAGCAGGTTCCCTACACCAGGTTGCACAGGAAAGTGTCCAGGTGGGTTTGAACATCTCCAGAGATGGAGACTCCACAGCCTCTCTGGGCAGCCTGGCCCAGGGCTCCGGCACCCTCACAGGAAAGAAGTTTTTCCTTAAGTTTGTCTGGAACTTCTGGTGTCCCAGTTTGTGCCCATTGTCCCTTGTCCTGTCACTGGGCACCACTGAAAAGAGCCCGGCCCCATCCATTTGGCCCCCACACTTCAGATATTTATAGACATTGATCAGATCCCCTCTCAGGCTGTTCTGCTCCAGGCTGAACAGTCCCAGCTCTCTCAGCCTCTCCTCACACAGGAGATGCTCCAGGCCCCTCATCACCTTTGCAGCCTCTGCTGGACTCTCTTCAGAAGATCCCTGTTCCTCTTGAACTGAGGAGCCCAAAACTGGACACAGGACTCCAGATGTGGCCTCACCAGGGCAGAGTAGAGGGGGAGGAGAACCTCAAAACCTGAGGAGCTCCCCAAAAAAGACACTACTCAGGAGGGACACATCATGACCCCCTGTATTGCCCCAAATACCAAGCTGTGTGATGCCCCACAACAGTCCCCAGCAGCAATGGGGCAGCCCCAGCTGTTACCATAAACCTTGTCTTAATTCTTTCCCATTATCACTCCAAATTAATTCAGCTCAGCTTTCCACCTCCTCTACACACCACCAGCGTATGCATCCTAAAAATCCGCCTTCATCATCCTCCAAACCATTCCTGACTGCTCAGATATTGCCTTGCCCTGGAGTTCTGACACACATCTCTGCGCCAGCTAACACAGGACCAGGCTGCTCAGCAAACCGGGCTGGGGGGGACTGTGCTTACAAGAAAACACCAAATGCAGAGCAACCAGCCTGGCAGGAAATTGTCTGACGAAAGGGAGCAGCAAACTTGAGAGGAAAAGCCACAAAATTAAAAAAAATAAAATAAAATAAATTCAGATTCAAAGCTGCCAAAACAGAGCCATTGATTACAGCACATTGGATCCATTTGCATGCAGAGAGCTTTGCTTTGGAGCTTGAGATGGAAACAGAATCTTAATATAGCTGGAGAGAAAATATCCCTCTTGCACTCTCCTAACTGCACTTTGATAGGAAGCAGCCACAGAGCAGATGGTGCCTATATATAATCACCAGACCTATTATCCCAGCCTCTTTTAGTAATTTGAAGGATGTGATAACCACAAGGAGAGCGGCAAATATTCCCCCTCTCTCCCTCCCTTCCCCCTTGCTAAGAAAAATATCCCCCACCCCCACCCCAAAAAAAAAGAAGAGGAAGCTATAATTATGGTAACAACTAAAAGAATTTCCAAACGAAGTAAATAACTATTTTGTACACTGTTCCTTTAAACTAGAAGTCAAAAGTTTAATTAAATAGCAGCACATTACTGAGTTGGGAGAACAGAGCAAATCCCAGCGCAGTTGGGAAGGAGATGGGAGTGGCTTTGGATGAATCCAAACCCCAGCACTCCCTTCCTGATTTTCTCCAAGGGGTTTCTCACCCCATAAAGATCATGGAATCGTGGAGTGGTTTTGGGTTGGAAGGGACCTTTAAAGATCATCTAGTCCAACCTCCCTGCAGTGAGCAGGGACATCTTCAACTACATCAGGTTGCTCAGAACCTCATCCAAAAGATGCTCAGGAAAACATCACAAATCTGATTTTCATGATGTTGCGAGGGAAACGCGGCGTTGGGAGGCTGCTGTGGAGGAGTAAAAAGGGTTTTTGGGGAGGGGTTGCATGTCTCTGCCAGCATGGACCCTTCTGCAGCTGCCTGCAGGACACCCCAAAAGTGTCTGCTGGCAACTGGTAGCCCAGGGGTGAGCTGGGGAGAGCAATCTCCAGCTGCAGGCATTACTCATCAGGCACTTCATGGATGTAAGTTAGTAGAGGAGGTGCTGAGGAGCATCCCTGAGTACCTGGCTTCCAGACAGAGCCCACAGCCCCATGCCAATGGTGGCTCTGGAGGTGAGGCAAACTGCAGACGGGGACCCACGGGCACTCAGAAGGGGATGTGAAAAGCAAAGCTTCCCCTGGGAGAGCAACAAGCTGCTATGCAATGAGTAACCACAGCTTACCCTCGTCTGTGCCGGTATCCACCAGGCACCAGAGCGGCTGGTAAAATACACTCGGGTCTGGGAAGGTCCATCCATCACTAAAACCTCCCGGTCAACTGACACAGGAGACTGCCCAGGGGTCTGAGAGAATTACTGGGGATGTCTGACTTTACTCCACAGCCTGGAGAACATCAATCAGCTGTGCTGGCAGCTTCTGCGCCGCTTCCAGGTCAGAAGCATGATTCATTGGTGACAGGAATCCCAAGGACTGGAGGATAATGCACAAAACCATCGCTGCTGCTTCTCAACGCCCCTCCCCGAGACACCCAGGCTGCTGTAAGGAAAGTGGAGGCCCAAGCCACAAAGCTTCAAGCTTCCCAGTTCTGGGCTCCCCAGTTTAAGAGACACAGGGATCTTCTGGAGAGAGTCCAGCAGAGGCCACAAAGGTGATGAAGGGCTGGAGCATCTGCCTGACGAGGAGAGGCTGAGAGAGCTGGGACTGTTCAGCCTGGAGCAGAGCAGCCTGAGAGGGGATCTGATCAATGTCTATAAATATCTGAAATGTGGGGGCCAAATGGATGGGGCCGGGCTCTTTTGGGTGGTGCCCAGTGACAGGACAAGGGGCAATGGGCACAAACTGGAACACTGCAAGTTCCAGACAAACTGAAGGAAAAACTTTCCTGTGAGGGTGCTGGAGCCCTGGGCCAGGCTGCCCAGAAAGGGTGTGGAGTCTCCATCTCTGGAGATGTTCAAACCCACCCGGACACTTTCCTGTGCAACCTGGTGTAGGGAACCTGCTTTGTCAGGGGGGTTGGACTGGATGATCTCCTGGGGTCCCTTCCAACCCCACCAGTCTGTGATTCTGTGATTCCTCAACCCTGACTTGCAGGTCAAGGGTAGTGTCCTACCCCTCACTGCCAACAGACCAACAACGCGCTGACGGCCGTGCAGCCCTGCCCTGAGTGCTTACGGTCGGTGATTGCACCAAGATGTCACAAGCCAAGAGGGTGGGAGTGTCTCTGGGTGCTGCTGGAATAGAGGTTCTCAAACCAGGTGGCCTCAGTCCAGCCAGGAAGTTGTGGAGCCATTGCTCTGGGAGGAGGGTATGTGAATTTGGGACTGGTGCCCTGTAAAGGAGATGTGTGGGTACATGCAAGGATCAAACCCTGCATAGACCAAGTTTGGAAGAAGCAACCGGGTGGTCCCAGAGGATGTATATGTGGCATGCCCTCTCTGGGGACAGCCACGTGTCACCTGCTGGCAGACAGTGGTCCCCCTCCTCTTCACCAGCCACACAGACCAACCACAACCCCCTTCACCGCTTCCCTAACATCTGGGCTGTTTGCTAGGGCTACAGCAGGCCAGATTACACACGTTATTTAAGTGCCTAAAACCATTGTTTGGTGTTGAGAGGGCTGGTTTAGAAGCACAGTTTGGACCTACCAGCAGCCAGTGACATCCACATGTCCTTACATGTCACCTATGGTTCTACCTGGTACAAGTGACTGCTGAGCCCAGCCTCAAAGTCCTCTCCTCTCCTTCCCTTTGGGACTGCAGCAGGACAACTCCATTGGTTGGTGACATCTCTGCCTCTGAGCAACACGGTTGACAAGGGGGCGAGCAGAAGCAGGACCACATGATCCCACCCGCCATCCAGACAAAAACCCACTCGCTGCAGCATGCCTGTGGGAAACATGTTCACTCCCCTGCCCACTCCCTCTGCTTGGCAAGCAGGTATCCATCCATCCATCCATCCATCCATCCATCCATCCCTCGCTCGGCACCTCAGCACCCCGCCTACGGCAGGATGGGCGCGCAGCCCGAAAGCGCTGCCTGCTGCAGGCTGCACATAAGCCCCCTGTCATCGCTTGCTCCCTCGTGAGAGGAGAGCAGGGACTCCATCTCCACCTCTGTGCTGTCCAATGCATGAGGTAACATCAACTCTGCTTTGCTAACTGCATCCCCCTAAAGCCAACCACATCTTCCTAAAGCCATTTGCATTCTCCCAGAGCCATCTGTATCGTCCTAAAACCACGTGCATCCTCCTAGAGTCAACTGCGTCCCCCTGAAGCCAACTGTGTCCCCCTGAAGCCAACTGCATCCCCCTGAAGCCAACTGGGTCCCCCTGAAACCAACCACATCTCCCATCCACTGCAGGTAAGAAATAACTTCTGCCCTGAAGGCTTCATGGCTGTGAAGCCTCTGTGAGTGATATTAACTGTCAACAGCAAGTCCCAGCTGAACTGGAACAGGAAAGCCACCTTCCCAGATGCTGGCCTGGGGACAACGTCCAAAGTCAAGTGTTTGGCAAGGGTCAATGGGTTACTCTGTGTCACCATGTAAATCCCCTCCCTTTTTTTTCCCTTCCAGTGTAGAGCATGGTCTTTGGGAATACAAGTAGGCTGATCAGCTTTGATGACAGCCTAAGACCCCAGTGGAGATGCATAGCAGGTGGGACCTCAGCACCACGTTGCCCTTTGTTAGCCACCCTCCTTTTTGACCAAAGACACAGAGAGAAGAGAGACCCTCCAGGAACAAAGAGGTGAAGGGAACATCCAAAACAGACACAAAGGAGGAATGGAAAGCGCTGGGGCAGCTAAACTGAAGTCTCAAGGGTAGAACAGGTTCTGACCATTGCTGGAGTACAAGAGTTCATCAAGACACTTCAATGCACTGGGTTAGGAAACAAGGAACACAACAACATGGATGCTGAAAGGTGACTGACCAGAACATAGGGCCAGACCAGTTTCCCACACAAAGTGTCTTCAAGCATCTTCACCTTGAGCCCTTGTGAGCAAGTGCCCAGCAGAGACCACAGAATCAAGTCCTCAAGTTGCACCAGGGAAGGTTTAGGTTGGATATTAGGGAAAAATTTATTCACCAAAAGGGTTGCCAAGCATTGGGACAGGCTGCCCAGGGAAGTGGTAGAGTCACCATCCCTGGAGGTGTTTAGAAGATGTGTAGATGTGGTGCTTAGAGACACAGTTCAGTGGTGGAGTTTGCAGTGTTAGGTTTACAGTTGGACTCAATGATCTTAAACACCTTTTCCAACCTAAATGATTCTGTGGTTCTACATTGTCCTCACCCTCAGTCCCGTTTGCTGTTGTTCTGGTGCATATTCTGCAGGAATTTGAGAAAACACCACTGCTCAGATGTCATCCTTTGGTACAGTGATTCTGTTTTTAAGCTGCAAGCAAGATATTGTAGTGATGGGAGCCCTGGCAAAGTGGATGACTCCTAGAAACGTGCTCCAATGGTTACATGCAACACTAGAGGGCATGAGAAAGACAACAAAGACCCCATCTACCACTGCTGGAAAGTTCAGGTGTAATAAAGACCAACGAGCTTTTCTCAGTCCATCAATAAAGAAGAAAAAAGGCAAACATTAGAGGTGTCCACAGCTGGTAGGATGAGTGTCAGCGTGCCAAGGCTCAGTACACAGCATGGCCAACTGAGGAACAAGTTTCTGAAGACAATTCCCAAGTACAAAGCTAATCCCACCCTGGTGGGAACACTGCATTTGTTTGCTTCACTGAGGCTTTTGCACTCTTTATTTCTGAGCGAGCAAAACGCATGTGTCGTTAACTCTGCCCAGGAGGAGATGTGTCACCCTGCCTAAGTCTCTATGGCCTGAAACTGGCAGAGGGGAGATGGAGATGAGATCTGAGGAAGAAATTCTTTGCTGTGAGGGTGGTGAGACACTGGAACAGGTTGCCCAGAGAAGCTGTGGCTGCTCCTCCCTGGAAGTGTTCTCGGCCAGGCTGGATGAGGCTTTGAGCAACCTGGTCTAGTGGAAGGTGTCCCTGCTGCTGGCAGGGGGGTTGGGACTGGATGAGCTTTAATGTCCCTTCCAACCCAAACCAGTGATTCTATGATTCTAAGTCAAACAAATGCTGAGGACACACAATCCCCTCCAGGTGTCATTGCAAATTTACACAGAGGAGAGTGTTGCACTTGCAAGGTGCCCATCAACCCAACACAAATCAGGGTGGTCCTGCAGGTGAACACATGCAATTATCCTGCTATCAAGCTCAGTTTGGATACTGGGTCATCTTTGGTGGTAGGCAGGGAGCTGTTGCATGACAGTGTAGGGGAGGAAGAGTCAGGAAACCCACACTTTATACATGACAAGTGCTTCCTTGGTGTCAGTTTCCCTGAGGACCTGAGGAAGAGCTCCACCACCTTGTTTGCCAGCTTTCTCATTAGGGAGTCCATAACTGGGGCAAATGTAGGCAAAATCCACCAAGCCACAACACACACACATGTCAACACACAGTTCAGTAGCTGCAGATCTGCCTTTAGGGCAGTAGTTGAGACTGAGTCTCTCCTGAGAAAGAGCAACACGACAAAAAGCCCTTCCTGGGAAAGCAGAGTCTCCACAAGCCAGCACTGGACTTGCCCCAGAGCCAGCAGCCCATGGTTAGATCTTCACTCTTAAGTAAAGATCCCACCATGGTCCCCATCCCATGGGCCACAGGATGATCCTTCACTCTTATGTGAAGATCCCACTATGGTCCCCAACCCAAGGACCATGGGATGGTCCTTCCTTCTGCAGGGTCTCTGCTGCCACCAGTATCTCCACATTTCTTGTGGTACAGGAGTTTGGTGACCAGTACATCCTGCTGGTGCCACCTGAGCATGACTGAAATGTAAGCATTTCTCAAGAGGTGGCAGATGCAGGGGTGAGCCATGAATCTGGACTAGCGTGCATGGAAGGAAGCTCACTGATTTATTCCTTCTCCTCAGCTGTAGGACAAGATAAGAGAATTTTCTTTTTCAGGAGAAGGAGGTTATATACATTAGTATTTCTCCTGCCTTGCACTGCTCACTCTTCTTCTCTCTCTCCTTGTAGACAAACATCATCAGTTTTCTGGCAGAGACTCCCATGGAGGGTGTAGGAGGTCTAAGCACCTGGCACCTCTCCCATTGCTTCAGAAGCAGAAGGGTGGCTGCAGACTGGCAAAGAGCTTTGCTGGTCTGAGGACCGCTCTGTTCACTCACAGGGGAATTCAGACAGACAGCACACCTTCAACCTGGTCTAGTGGAAGGTGTCCCTGCTCATGGCAGGGTGGTTGGAACTGGGTGATCTTTAAGGTCCCTTCCAACCCAAACCACTCTATGATGACTCTGAAATACCAAAGAGTTTGCACCATCTCTCCTGTATGAGCACAGTCCCAATGCTTGGGATTTCTGCCCTGTGAGGTCTCTGACCGTATCTATCCATCACTGATCTGTGACGGACACCATCACCTCATCCCCTGGTGTCACCCACCAAGGCACTGGTGTCACTCCAAGCAACCCCAGGGCACGCACACCAGGGACACAGTTGGGTGCTCACCAAGACTGCAGGGCACCACCAGCCACACACTCAGATACCACCACTCCCAGGCCAGGGACCTCCTCCTCTTTTTGGAAGGACAGACAGGAGATGGACTCCTAGACACACAAGCAAGACCAAGTGCTGCCTACCTTCTCTGGGGTTATTCCCCACCAGGGAACCCAACATGTCTTTACTTTAGGGCAGCACTACAGCCCATACAGAGGCTGGGCAGAGCTCCTGTCCCCCAGGGCAGGGTGACAACTGCAGACACTCACCCTGGCTGAGGTGCTGCCTGCGTTGGCACTGAGTCACCTCTTCTTCTGGGCAGGTACTGCCAAAGGAGGTCCTCACTCTGCCAGAAAGAGCCAGCAACATCTGGTTCTTAATTCAAATGTTTGGGGCAAGTTGCTCCTGCAGTAAAATCAAGACCTTCTGCCCCTGTACAGAGACTTGCCCCAGGGAACCTGCTCTCCATGGGGAGTTGAAGTGGCCTGGCACAGCATCAGAGGTGAGAGCACAGGAAAACCTCACCACACAGTGATAAAAGAAGTAAGACTGTTATCCCCAGGTTATACACCTGCAGAGGACCAGGCCATTAGTCCAGCAGATGCATGTCAGAGCCAGGAACCAAATCCTAACCTCTTTAGTTGTGCTTCAACAGGCTTGCTATTGCCAACTGGAGTTGCTATCACTCCCTCCAAACCCTGTGCTTTTCTCTTTTCTTGCTCAGAAAAGTCTTTTCTTGCTCCTTACAGTCCAGTTCAGACCAGTGTACCTGCACCCCACCTTCTCAGCCCTGGACAAGCATATTTAACAGGAGACCCTCCTTCTCTGCTGCTCATATTTCCTCCTGAGCAGGCAGAAAGCAGAGGGTTCATCTATCCTGTACTTCCATTTGACCACCGAACCAGCATCATCAGATCATGCTCAGGTGGAACCAATTACACAGGGACAAGGAAGGAGCTGAAGCCCTCAAGCAAGAAGCTGTTGCTCTGCAGCTTGGAAAGTCAGCTGCTGTCTTCTGTCCTTTCAGAGTTTCCAGGCCCCATCTCCACTGCAAAGATATTGGGCAACTGGGGCATTTTGCAACTGCGGCCTGACTCGGTCGGAGAGCTCCAGGGCTCAGAGCTTCACCCTGTCCCACCACACCTGGAGCAGATCTGGCCTCCTGCCCACCTGTGCTCCCAAGCTCATGCTGGGGCTACCTTTACTCATGGCACACTTAAGCTTTGGTTAAAGTTGCAGCTCAGGCTCTGTGGGACAGGCTGAGAAAGCAGAGAGAGGCCATTACAGTGATCAGAGAACCACCGAATGGTTTAGGTTGGAAAGGACCTTAAAGATCATTAAAGCCATTTCCCCTTGTTCTGTCACTTCCTGCCCTTGGCCAAAGTCCCTCCCCACCTTCCTGGAGCCCCTTCAGGTACTGAGAGGCCACTGGAAGGTCACCCTGGAGCCTTCTCTTCTCCAGGCTGAACAGCCCCAACTCTCTCAGCCTGTCCTCACAGCAGAGCTGCTCCAGTCCTCGCATCATCCTCGTGGCCTCCTCTGGACTCGTTCTAACTGGTCCACATCCTTCTGCTGTTGGTGGCCCCAGAACTGGACACAGCACTGCAGGTGGGGTCTCAGGAGAGCGGAGCAGAGAGGGAGAATCACCTCCCTCAACAGTGGATGGGAATGAACTTCCACTGCTTCAGGTAAGTCCATACCCTCAGACTGCTCCAGATCCAAAGCCATCACTTACAGTGCTGGTCCCACTCCTGGATCACCACCACTTATGTAAATCCAGAGCAATGTCTTCAGAGCACTCCAGACTTGTCCTGCAAAGGGCAAGTTTGCCCCACAAACTCTCCTCAAACTTTGGCTAACACCAGCCAGCACCATTAGGAGAGAGCTGGAGATGAACCAAGCCTGAACCAATCTCAAAGCCTGGGTCTAGGTCGAGTCAAAGACAAGGACAGCACACAGCAAATTGTCACGTGAGCTTCACCTACCCATATTTAGACCTGTAATAATGCCATGATAGCGTTACACCTAATTATGCCACAAAACCAGACAGAAGTACCCGGGGCAAGATCACCACGTTACTCCTCTGGGAAAGACTTTGCCCCATTTTGGTGTCAGGACCAGGCAGCGCCTTTGCGGGGATGGGTCGGGGAAGGCTGTGCCTTGCAGGGTGTTGCTGGATTAAGCCCCTGCCCAGATAAACACCTCCAAGGCAGAAGGAACATTAAAAATAACAACACTAAAACCTAAAGAAACAACGGTTTGAGGGCTTTGCTTTGGAATAAAACAGTAATGGATGTAATGATTGACTCGAGGGGCTGGGACAAAGGCTGACAGCCGTGTTTATTTTTTAGCATCTGTCTGTGGACTTACTGTGCTTGTGTCCAAGCAAAGTGTGTTAAGGAAGCTTATGAACTAAGACATGAAGCGTGGTCAGGTCATCTCCAACTGAGCCTGCAGGTATTCTGAACATCCTGCCACCAAAACATGCTAGCTTCTGAACACCCTGCACCAAAATACGTTAGCAGGAGTTACAACAGCTTAACGTTTAGGAGCAGACTGGGCTGAAGATGTGTTCAGATGCCTCTGCAAAGCTACTCAGCCTTAGAAATATGTGTTGACCCCAGTGTGATGCTTGGAGAAAAGGTTCCCTGAATGTGGACCCTATAAATCTTGCAGCTCAGAGCAAGACAGTGTGAACAAGCTTCCCCAGAGCCACAAAAAGCAGCTACTGCAGGATGTCAGGATGGACCAGAGCAGGAAAGGGCTGCTGTGCCAGGACTTAGGCAAAATGAGTGGCAGAGAGGGTGAGGGACGCAGCTTTCCAGCCAAAGACCAGGGTAGAGTGCAGGGCTGCACAGCCCCTGCTGACAGACCCACACATGCTCCTGTTCCAGCGCTGTGCACACGAAATTCTGGAGAATTTAGGAAAAGCCTCAGTAGTGCAGCAGCTTGGGCACTGCTGAGTAATTCAGCTGTTGCCTGGGACCCTGTTGGGCAAGAGCAGGGTGGCCACTTCTGCTGTGAGATAACCCTGTGTGCAAAAAGGCTCAAAGAAACACAAAGAGGTTTCTGAAAAGCGTCCTTCAAGACCTAATGCATCTTGCAGAGCTCCAGCTGCTGTCAATGATTAACCTGCTGCACCCATCAGACCTCCTTGCTTCCAGTTCTCCACCTGAGGAACCAGATCCCTTCTAAAGCCACCTCTTCCCACTGCCTCTGGCATCTGAACCACCAGGCAAGCAAAAACCACAAGGAAGAAGCCCCCAAAAAATAATCCCTGGAGAAGTTTAACAGTCCAATTGCAAATACATTCACGATTCTTCTCACCCTGCCTCTTTGTTAAGCCTTTCCCATGCACCTTGGTCATCCTGAAACAGCTCTGCTCATCAGCACAGGGACCCAGCTCTCAGAGAAGATCCCATGGCAGCAGGAGCCAGTGTTTCAAAGACAGAGGATGGGATGGGCATGATGGTCAGAATCAGTGGAGAAGCTGAAACCCTTCTGCTAAATCCCCACACTGCCTGCAGCGCTGGATGCTGGAGAGGCAGGGACCAGGGTGCTACAGCAATAAACCCAGAGCTGCGTTTCTTATCATGGTTGATTGGAAACACCACCTAAAAAACACACTGATTACAGGAGAGGGAAAAACCCAGAAGCCTTAAGTGATCATTTTAAAGCTTTCAGCTATTTAATTGTGGGTTTCCACACGCTGATAGAGAAGCCAGCGCCCTCGCCGCAAGAAGCTTCTCTTCCCCAAAGCGCTCTCTGCATCCCTTACATCTAAGGAGATGCCGAGCATCTTGGAGAGAAACCTCCTAAATGTTCCAAAGCAAAGGAGGATGCCCAGCCTTGCAGGTGAGGTGGTGGCAGTCACCCAAGGTGACAGCAAGGCAGGTGGGAGAGCCCTCCACAGAGGGAGCAGGCGGGCAGAGGAGCTCCTGAACCTCACCGAGAAGATGCTTTGCTCCTCCAAGGCTAGCAGCTGCTTCAAAATTCAGTGACAGCTGTACTACATCTCCAAGAAAAACCAGTCATAAATCTCCAGCCATGGTGCTCTGCAGCATCTCTGACTGTCCAAGCCTTGGGCTGGGCTCTTCACCATCCATTGCTCCCATCAAAGCCTGGCAGAGCCTCCATGAGGGAAGAGCTACCCAACTCTCCTGGAAAACACTGCAGACTGTGCACCAAACCCCCTCGATCAGCTCCACACCTCTGTGGGCTGCAGGTTAAAGGGATGTTTTCAGATACACACTGAAGATCATGGATCCCAGACCTACTCCAAATATGATGCCTGCGCTTCAGGGTCCCAATCCCACTGCCTCCCAGTAAGTCCCCAGGTCACTTCTGGATTTGCCTCAAGTCCCTCAGCTCGTTTTTGGACATGAAGTGTCACATCCCTGCTTGCTTTAGGAACTCTTGAAACGTGAACTGCAATCTACATGGAGCTACATGAGATAAAAGGGGCTCCTCTCCATAATGCACATTTCTACTCTTACAGTTTGGCTGTTTTTCCCTCCTCTTCAGCTGTCAGGTCTTTAAAATCCCACAGGATTAGAGAAAAAAAAAAAAAAGGCAGGCAAGAAATAAAAACATAGATGGGAAAAGAAAAAAAATAAGGAGTTTTCTATGGGGCAGATGGACCTAGCCCCTCTGCTAACCACAGCAAAGCAATATTTTCTAGTGGGATGGGGGGGACCATGCTGTGAAGAATGGCCACGGGTGGCCATTCCCAGCACTTCCCATGGGTACTTACTGGTGCTTGTGCTAGTGCCGATGGTGTTGATGGTTGTGGGGACGGAGGAGGAGGAGTAGAGGGGCAGATGGCCGTTCTCACACGCCAGGTTTTTGTCCTGCCAGCTGGAAGCGCTGACGTTTATGCTCGAGTCTCGAGAGTTTTGCCATCCATTGAGTTTGTCATCGGAGTTTTGTCTTTGGTGATAGTAGTGCGTCTGCCCGTAGTCCACCGAATCCGACCGGCCTCTGCTCTGGCTCCCAAAGCCGCCCGATGTGCGGTCCTCCAGGTGGTTGAGCCACATGGCCAGGGCACTCCTGTCCTCTAAGGAGGTGGCAGGATGTATCAAGGCGTAGGACAGCAGCTGCCTGCTCTCCTCAATGTGTTGGTTGTGTTCGATCGAGTGGGCCAGGATTTTAGGCAAGAGTTTCATGTATTCGACTTTTGCCTCGATGTTTCCGGGCTTCAGTAAAGGCAGGTGGGTTAACAACAGGGAAATCACTTTATCCTTGGATTCCTGTTGCCATTGGTTAATGATTCCTGTTGAAGGAATAGGGGAAAAAAAAAGAAAAGAAGAAAAGAACTGAGAAATCAATAAACAGAGCTAATAAAGCAATAAATAGAGCATCTCCCGGGCAGAGGGGTCACCGCTTTCCAAAAACCCAAGCCACAACAAGATGTGTTGAACTGGACATCAAGAGTTACCAGACATTCCTGAACATCATTCACAAAGCTGAATTACACCCACCTCTATGGCCATGGAGCTCCACTGCTGTTGTCTTAATGTTCATCAAGGTCACAATTTGGCCCAAATTTTCTGTAGTGTTGCAGATGACACAAAATGCTACACAAAAGCACTCTGTGGATAAACCCAACCTTTTAAAAACACCAGCTGGAAAATGGAAAAGGTCAAGATTCAAATGAGCTAACAAAGGTGTTCTGGTGTTTGCTAGGATAGGGTTAATTTTCTTCTTAGCAGCTAGAAATTGCTGTGTTTTGGTTCCAGTGAGGATTGTTATGAGAACAATGTTGATAACTCCAAGGACTGTGCTTGGGCAGTTTGCAAGAGCAGAGGACTGGAAGGCCGGGGTGGAGAAGAAAAGTGCAGTAGTTGGTAAAACCCAGAATTGACAGTGGGATGTGCCAATGAGATATTCCAGATCATATCCCATCATGTTCAGTGCATTAACTGGGATTGACTGGAAAGGGGGGGGATTCTCTCAGGAATCGCTCAGGCTCTCGCTTTTCCAGGATCGTGATTTCGGTTTCCAGGTTCCTTTTCGCTCCTCCAGGATCGTTATCAGCGGGTGGTGAGCAACTGTACTCTGCATCACTCATATATAGAGTTGTTGTTGTTGTTGTTGTTGTTATTATTATTATTATTATATTTTACTGCAATTATTAAATTGTTTTTATCTCAACCTACAAGTCTCCTCACCTTTACCCCTCCAATTATCTCTCCAATTCCCTGGGTGGAGGGCGGGCTGTGAGTGGCTGTGTCTTGTTTGGCTGCCAGCTCAGTTAAACCATCCCAAAAGGCAAGAGCCACAGAGGGTGAAGGGAAGAAGCATCCCAGCAGGAGGGCAATAACCACACCAAGGCGTTGGTCCATCCACCAGCCCGGTGTGATAAACCACGCCAAAGACACAGAGGGAAGGGCTCAGCTGAAGGAGCCACAGAGCTATTGTTCCTCTGTTAGCTCACAGCAGATAGGAGAGGTTTCAGAAGACCAGAAAAAAACAAGAGCAAACCTAAGGTTTAGCTTTAATAACGTGCAAAAGGAAAAGCCAGGGAATTACAAACCGGTCACTTAACTCCAACTCCTGGAAAACTGATGGAACAAATAATGAAACAACCTATTTGTAAGCACTTAGAAGATAACAAGATGATAAGTGACTGCCGACACCGATTTGTCAAGAACAATTTCATTTCCTTCTGCGCCAGAGTAAGTGGCCTGTGAATGGCTGGAGAAGCAGCCAGCGCCGTATATCTTGATATTCATTAGGTGCTGCCGCAGCCGGCTTCCTCAGCAGCACACTGAGAAACACGCTCAGGCGAAACTACTCTAATGTGGGCACACAACTCATCAGCAAACCATATGGAGAGAGTCATTACTGGTGATTCACCACCAGACTGGGAGGATGTGCTGAGCAAGGAGACTTGTCCTGGCCATGACACTACTGAAGATGTCATCGGCGATAGGGGTGATGTGATGAATGTGTTCAGTGTGCGGATATCACGCTAGGAGAAATGAAAACACTCCAGAAAACTGGATTAGAAGTCAAATAACGTTGAGACCTGGAGAAAAGTCAGAAAAAAAACCCCAACCCAGCTGCGTTAAGTAGGTGCAAACATCTGAATGCAGGTGGGAACAAATTGCTGTGCAGTACCAGGCGGGGAAGAGCCTGGGGTCAGGAAGCATCAGAAGCTGAACATCAGTCAAAATGCCACATTGCACATAAAAACTGCACCAGCCAGCCTGTCATCCAACTGAGAGGTGCAGACCAGCGTGGATAAACTGCTCCTTGTGTCTCCTGGGGATTGTAGTAATAGTTTGGAACTGCAGCAAAGGTGAATGAGGTTGGACATGAAGAAACTACCTCCCACAGGTAGGGCTAGTGATGTGCAGGGAGAGATTGCCTTCAAACAACGTGAAATCTCCATCACCAGAGGTTTTTCTGAACAGCTTATACAAACACCAGCCAAGGACAGCTCAGGATCTGCCAGACCACCTGACTGACACTTCCCAGCCCCAGCTCAGTCTCTCCTTCAGCGCTTACCAAACCCTTCTATGAAGCCTTCAAACTCTCAGTCCCCGTAGCAGGCTGTGCCTCAGGGTGCCACAACTGAACCACCTGGTGCAAAAGGACTTCTTTCCGGTTGCTTTAAACCCATTGCCCAAAACTTCACCAAGTGAAATGTCCTGAGTCCTCTTGTTATTAAAAACCCCCCAAAACGTTACGTTCTCCCTCCTTGTCTGTTGCCTCCTATCCATACTGTAGAGGAAGCTGCTCTAAATCATTGATTACCCCTGCGTCCTCCATGTGGTTTTGAGCTTGGGTAACTGAACCTGCACCAGTGAAATGAACATCTGGATGTCCAACTGTCAGACCACCCATCAGGTTTGCTCTTGGGAAGACTCACACTGCCATCCAGCAGCTAACCCAACCCTTCCATCACCCCACCACCCCGTGACCCAGAAGAGGGCTATTACAATCTGGCCTTTCACAAACCCTGCATGTTGGTTCCTCAACACAACCGTGGTGGTGAGCACCACTCGCCCTTCCAGCTTCACCTTCCCAGTTTGAAGGAGTGCAACCATTTTAATAGGAAGCCACTAGATGGCTTGCTGGAAACGCCGACAGCTCTCACTGGAACTTTCTCCAGTGCTATTTACACTCTGCAGACCCACCCCTCCTCCTCCAGAGCTGCTTCCCAACCCGGCCAACAGCATGCTTGAGCCATCTTGTGTCGCTGGGCCAAGAGGAACAAGGGACACCAGTGTGGCACAGCTTTGGTAGAGAAGGAACCACTTCATCTTGCAGCAGAAGTGAGTTTCAGTGCTCTGAGTGCCCTTCCATTCCTGTGGAGATGCTGTGAGGTTGTTTTGGTGCTAAGGACCGGGATTTGGAAAAGCAATGCTCAACCTAAGTGAAGTTGTAAAGAACACATCAGTGGAGCAGAAGGCAAGGTCCACTCCACAGCAGGAACGCGACACACACCTTCCGATGCAGCGCAAAGCAACTTCTGTCTTGGATCATAATTCCCCATCCTGCACCCTTCCAGCTCACCAATGTTTTTTGCCAAAAGCACAGTGGGACTGAAGCCAATCTTTGGGGGATCCAAATGCAACCTGTCCATGCCAAGCCAGGCTCTACCCACTGAGCGTAGGGTATTCAAAACACTTTGGAGCAGCTCTGCTGCTTTGCACACAATAATTAAACACAGGTACTGGCTGAGAAAGTGAGGGGAAAGCCTTAAAGCCTCTTATGGTTGGACCCAAGTCTTAAATCATAGAATCATTGAATGGTTTGGGTTGGAAAGGACCTTAAGATCACCCAGTTCCAACTCCCCTGCCATCAGCAGGGACACCTTTCACTACACCAGGTTGCTCAAAGCCTCATCCAACCTGGGTAAAGGTATTTTCCAACCAAAATGATTCTGTGATTCTATAAAGACTCTTTGCTTTTGGAAGCTCTTAGGTGGCACATTGCATCTAAATCCTCCTGTAGATACAACCATTGGGATGTCCACATGGCAGCTGCCTTTGACTACGTACCCCACCGTGTTGGGGGGGACCTAGCACAGAGGCAAAACTGCAGGTAGGGAGAAATATTACCCAAATCCTTCATTTTTCGTACTAGTGGGGGGGTTCCCATCCCTGCTTTTCCCTTGCCAGTGGAATTAGATGCAATGCCTTCTCTGTGAGAACAGCCTATACAGCTTTGCCTCTGCCAGCACGTGGCCTTGGCCACAGACCCACCTCATTACTGTTTCTCATCGCTATCACTATTTTTTTTGTAAGTCCAGAGAGTGCAGAAGTCACCATGAGTCTGGATCATTAGTTCATACAGCTGATGGAAGCAGATTTGTGCTGCAAGGACAACTGTGAGTGGCACCAGCTGAGGCTCAACACAAGACACTGCTCACCACCTCTCCTGCGACCGCCTCCGAGTCCTGGTGCAGGGACCACCAGAACCAGGATGCCAGACATGGATGCAGCATGATGCCATTTAGCACCAACTGTAGACAAATTCCTCAGCCAGGTTGCTTTGATTTTGAAATGCTACTGGTTGCACACAACACCCACTGCACTTGGGGGACACTATCCAGACCTCTCTCTTGCACCAAGTGCAGCCTAAGTGTTTGCCCACCAGATCATCTCTGTATTTTCCATATACAGATGTAATTCTGCTGCAGGCAAAGCTTTGTGTCATGCTTAATCTGATTGATCTGTCCCCTCTCTCCTCTGCTTCTTGGCTGGCTGCCTGGGAGGTGAAAAACCCATCTTATTTTCTCCCCTTCTCCCACAGAGGGATTTCACTCCTTCCCTTATCACCCCCATGTTTTATCATCACTGTCTGGACAATTCAGCAGCTCATTGAGGCCAAACCCCAGCCTGGCACTGTCACTGTCACTGGGGAGAGGTCGTGGAGGTTTTGCAGCAGCTTGGATAAACTGAGAAATCAAAAGATGATTAAAAAAAAGGCGTGCAATGCACTGATAAAAGAAGTCAGTGCCACTTGTACATAGGAATTACGTAGCAAAATACATGCAGAAAAAGCAGACCCTGGTGCAAACTGGGTGCAGGGGAGGAGGAGAAGGATGGAGGAGGCAGGTGGCTGTGGCTGGACTCCTCTTCCTCGCACAGAGACGGGGCTAAGTGTGAAGTTCACCACTGGAGAAACACAGGATGGTGCCAGACCCACTTCTTGGGAAACTTGCCTCGGACCTCCAAGAGATTTGGGGGCTTCAAATCACAACCCCAGAAGATGGAGCACTGACCCGAAGCCCGCAGCGGTTGGGGGGCCAGGCGCCCTTCCCTGCCCCAGCCCAGGCAGGAGCCACTCTCCTCAGCCAGCAGCAGGATGTGCACAATTAAACAAAAATGGAAAATAATTAGATCAGAAAGAGGCTTGGATTTCTCTGAGATGGGGTGGAAGGTCAGGCTTAATCCTATCTGCCAGAAAATAGAAGGATCTGGAGAGGGTGGTGCGGGAGGAGGAAAGCTGGAGCTGCCTCTGGGCAGGGGGAGAGGGGCTGGTGACCCCCCAAAGCCCCTTTCCACCCTCTCCCCAAACACTGGAGCCCCTGCTTCAGCTCCTCACGTGCTGCCACATCTGGGATGTCTCATCCTTTACTGCCAAAACGAGTTGCCCTGGGTCAGCCGTGGTTAGGACATGTCCTGGTTTTGGGTTCCCACATCCCAGGGTCCCAGGAGGCTACCTGCAGTGTACGGGGTGACAGGCACTGATCACATTACAGCCTCACGAGCTCCCTTGGGTGCTGCTTCAAAGCTGTCCCAGGCTCTCTGTCACAAGGCTTGTGCTGCCCCAAGGGATGACAAGACCACTGGTAGTTGCAGCAGATAAATCTTAGCACTGAGAAAGCCCCAAAGTTAGAAAATCCACCTTGCTGCTTTGAAACTCCTCAAAATCCCAGTCCTGCCCGTTGCTGTCATTGCACTGACATCTCCTTTTGGAGATGAGCTAAAATAATAACTGACAACAAGCAGCCTGAGGAGCCAGCTCCCATCCCAGCCCTGTGATCCCCATACTGGGAAGGGATGGGACTTGCCAGCAGCTCTGAAGCAGAAAATCCCAATTTTCATTACAGAATCCCAGAATGGCCTGGATTGGAAAAGACCTTTAAGATCATGGAGTCCAACCATCAACCCAACACTGACAAGTCCCCACTGACCCATGTCCCTCAGCACTGTGTCTACACGACTCTTCAATCCCTCCAGGGATGGGGACTCCACCACTGCCCTGGCCAACCCCTTCCAATGCCTCAGAACCCTTTCAGCAAAGAAATTCTTCCTCACATCCCATCTCAACTGCCCTGGGCACAACTGGAGGCCATTTCCTCTTGTCCTGTCCCTTGGTCCTTGGTTGAACAGACCCACCCCCACCTCTCTCCACCCTCCTTGCAGGGACTTGGACAGAGCCAGAAGGTCTCCCCTCAGCCTCCTTTTCTCCAGGCTCAACACCCCCAGTTCCCTCAGCCGGGAACTCAGCACACTTGTGCTCCAGACCCTTCCCCAGCTCCGTTGCCCTTCTCTGAACACGCTCCAGCACCTCCATGTCCTTGGTGAGACGGGCCCAAAACTCAACCCAGTACCTGAGGTGTGGCCTCACCAGTGCCCAGTGCAGAGGGACGATCACTGCCCTGCTCCTACTGGCCACACCGTTGCTGATCCAGGCCAGGATGCCCTTGGCCACGTTGGCCACCTGGGCACTCTGCTGGCCCATGTTCAGCTGACTTTCAATCGACAAATTAGGAGACTTTTTCTTGGGTTCGAGGCTGAATGGAGGTGAGATGTGAAACCACCTCCTGCCTTAGGATCACCCACCCAATACAGTTTTGCTGCCACAGAGCACGGCTGCTGCACAGGCAGTGTCTGTGTATAAACACAGCACCAAACAGAGCTGGGTCCTGCTTCCCAGGCTGGGACCTGGGCTGTGCTATGAATAGGTCCAACACTATCCCTGAAACTGGGGCTTTCTGGCTTGAGAAAGAGAGGATGTTTGTCAATTTGATGAGAGCTCATCGGATTTCTCTGTCACAAATCTGCTTAATCACTTCTAGATCCCTGCAAACTGTTAATTGCCTTCACATCCGGTGGCAACGGATCCACCTCTAATGTCACATTGTCTGAAGGACCTTCTTGCCTCTACTTTGAGCCTGCCTCTTGATAGATGACTGGGTTATTTCAACTGCCAGCAAGGCACATGGACCTTCTGAAGCTGTTAATGATGTCCTGGGAAGGAAGCCAGCCTGGATGGACAAAGGCAGGGATACACACTGTGGACACCTGCAAAAACCAATGCAGGTGGCACGCTGGTACCTGCATTTAGAAACCCTGAAGTACCTAACTGCCTGTTTTCTGCTTTTATTTTGATTTTTGCAAACTGATCTCTGGTCTCTACCTCAAAAACACCAACCCTGCCTGGAGGGATGGCCAAGAGGTGTTGTCAACACAGGCACACAAAGGCGTGTGTCTCACTAGGCAAGGAACAGCGGCAATGCATGGTACCTCCCAAGTGCTTAAAAAACCCCTCAAAACAACCAACCCCAACCAAGATAAACCTTTTCATTTTGAAAACAGAAATTAGGTTCTTCTCCTGTTGACTTATCACATTTCACAAGTGAGGTAGATAAGTATCTTGACTGGGGCTTTGATGAAGAAGGCCAGATGAACAATGTGCAATTTAGGAGCGAGACAACAGCTTACCCTGAGTAACAAGGACAACAATTAAAGTCTGGAAGTGTTTTAAGAACTGCCCAAGGATTTTCTGAGTGACAAAGTACATTCAAATAGCAGACTTGGTATCATCACTCCACAATGGTAAGTTGGTGCGTTTAAGGCCTCCAGTTGTCAGCAAATTGCTCTTATATTAGTTTTATTATACCTTTGTTTTCAGTTTAACACCATTTTCTATAAAAAGTTCTCAAAAGCCCATTCAAATAATTTGTCCAAGTCAGAAAAGCACAGAATGGTGGGGTTGGAAGGGACCTCAGGAGATCATCCAGTCCAACCCCATTGCCAAAGCAGGTTCCCTACACCAGGTTGCACAGGAAAGTGTCCAGGTGGGTTTGAACATCTCCAGAGATGGAGACTCCACAACCTGCCTGGGCTAAGAAGAACTAAGAGTCAGATCTGCATATCTGAAGGGCACCCACCCAACAGAGCATCCTCACAGCAGGGCTGAATGGACCAGCACTTGCAGATGTACTCTGGGATTAAAAACACGAGTTTCTAACAAAATTTAGGCTGGGATCCCTGATCTTGTAAAGTGACATGCTGCAGCATTAGGGATTGGAGGGAGGAACTGGGTGCTCCCAGACAGCAATGAAGCCCTCCTAGGCATGGACAACACCAAGGTTTTCATGTCTTGGACAGGCAACAACAAAACACAAATCCAATCTGTGCTTAGGCAGCTTTCAACTGCCTCAAACGAGCCTGAATCAGCAGCCCCAGTGCAAATGATGGCTATTTCTGGGTTTGCAGGAAGGGTTTGCAGCAGGCCTTCCTGAGCAGCTCCCAGAAGATGTTCCTGTTGTTCATTGATTACCAGTGTGGCACCAGCTCCAAGTAATGGGCAGAGCTATGTGGAGGCACCCACTTTTTTGGCAGAGGCAGAAAACTCAGTGGCTGGACTCCTTCTGCTGCATGAAGACCCAGCAGAACATCCCCACCCATCAGCTCCTCAACACATGCATGCAAGATTTACAGGTTGCCCAGAGAAGCTGTGGCTGCTCCTCCCTGGAAGTGTTCTCGGCCAGGTTGGATGAGGCTTTGAGCAACCTGGTCTAGCGGAAGGTGACCCTGCTGATGGCAGGGGGGTTGGAACTGGATGAGCTTTAAGATCCCTTCCAACCCAGACCCTTCTGTGATTCTATGGATTTACTCATCTATGAGGTGGCCCAAATCCCCACCACCCATCACATGAATTTTCTCTCCAACACCACTGTGGAAGGAAACCTCTGCCCTGGCTCCTGTGCAGCAGCCTGACAGAAGGTGAACTACAGCTCATTTCCAGACAAAGGGACTTCCATGAGTGTTTGCAACCTAATCAACTCACAGTCCTTTGTTTGGGTGAATTTACCTCATTATTTTCCTAAATCAGCCTCACTCAAAAGACCAACATTAAAGAAAACAAAGTGAGAACCCTGTTGGAAACCCTCTCTGTACCCCATCCAGAGCACATCAATGCCCTCACTGTTAAACCTGGCAGCCTTCTCCCTCCACAAGAGGCCAAATAATAAAAATTTCACCATGTGCCTTTTTGTCATTGCAACCAACACTAATTACAAGAAAAAAAATTCAACAACAAAGGTTACTGCAGACCTGCCAGTTGCACAAGATGGAGATGCAAGCTGACACTGAAACACCGGTGAACTTGAATTCTGCTCCTCAGCTCACTCAAATGGATGCAAAACCATGGCTAACACAGCCAAGAAGACACTGGTGATGTCTCTAAGCACATCTACAGGCTGGGAGGCTGCAGTGCGGTGTGTAAACCCCATCAACCTCCCTCTGCTCCATTCAAATGTGTTTGGATTTATGCCTGAGCTAGAGCTGACCTCAGCACGGAGCGGGAGGACCTAATCCTATACGTCTGAAGGCAACGGGAGCCGTGCCAAGCAGCATCATGCCTGCTGGATCCAGCACTCGGGGCTTCCTGGCATCTCTTGCGTCTCTGTGTGGTAGCGGCTGGGAGAGGCCAGCTCTGCATCCTGGGGATTCCTTCTCTGCAGGTCCCTGAAGCTGCCTGTCTCGGTGGCTGATGCAGGATTTGACAGAGGAAAAACCAAGAAAAACTCTCAGCTGGCTTTTTGCTTTCACTCCCTCCCATGCAGGTCTAACAGCCCGACTTAGGGAGAAATCTGGGGAGTAGTGGCCAAGCTCTTTCCCTGCAATAAGCCTTGACTAGGCGCTGGGAAAAGCCAGAAGGTCTGCAAACAAGCCCTGGACACCAGGAGGACTTGGGGGCTTGTGTTCGTGGCAATCAGGGCTCTGTGCTTTTCCTTGTGGACCACCTACCCTGACAGTTATGAACCTCTGGGTCCGAGGTGGCTGCACAGCTCAGTGCTACCCCAGCATCTCTGCTCTATAAAGAGATATAAAAAGGCAAGCGCTGAATTCCCCCTGTCCATAGCTGCTCAGCTTCTGTGCAGATTTAAGCACAGGTGACCTCTGTGAAGGACAGAAGGAACTTTTTGTTCATTAGCAGCCATAAGGAGAGGACACACATAGAGCAATCTGAGCCTTATATCACACAAGGCACGTACACAACCTCCCTTCTCCATCACCCACGATCCACCTCACGCGTCGGCTCCATGGCAGTGCCAAGGAGCACCAGCACTTGATGGAAAATTTGCCGCTGATGCACTGCAACCCATCGGTTCACATGGTGCTGGCTCTCCTCCGTGTTTCCAGCAGCTACATCACACTCAAAGCAGCTAAAAATACATTAAGTACTTTCCTAATGTTTCTTTTCCACCCGAGCGATTGCTGCCGAGAAGCTTCGAGCAGGAGCGGAGGCGAACAGACCAGCACAGATGCAGGGAGGAGATGCCATAAAAATGGAGCAACAGGCACAGCACATCCCACAACAGGAGGTGGCTGGGGAAGTCCCTGATGCAGGCAACACTGCTTCCTTGGAAAAACAAAGACAAGAGCCATACAGCCATCAGGAGCAAAGCTTTTTGGGTTATCCTGCAGGATTCAGCACTCACAGGAACTTGGAAGACTTCAGGAAGGAGCATCTTCTCCATCTTTAATGACCAAGATTAAGAAGCTCCACGTGAATAAATGACACAATATCCCTTTGGCTTAAATGTAACAGAGCAAACTTCACCACCAAGAACAATTCTGTTGAAAAGACACAACCTTCTTGCACCTGGCCCCAAGGTCCTCCTGCGTACAACGGGCAGGTCCTTCAACACCCATTGCCAAGGCAGCCCTGACGGGTTTGCCGGCACAGCTGGCAAAGCAAGAAGCACGTCAGCCATCGCTGGCCTTATCTTCTGTGCTACATAAATGGTGTGTCCCTGCTGGGGCAGTGCTCTGAAACAAATCACAGACTGGTTTGGGCTGGAAGGGACCTTTCAAGGCCATCTAGTCCAACCCCTCTGCAGTGAGCAGGGACATCTTCAACCAGATCAGGAAGCCCCGTCCAACCTGACCTTGAATGTTTCCAGGGATGGGGCTTCTCCCACCTCTCTGGGCAACCTGGGCCAGGGTTTCACCACCCTCAGTGTAAAATATTTCTTCCTCACATCTAGTCTGAATCTCCTCTCTTTTAGTTAAAAACCATTTCCCCTTGTCCTCTTGCTACAGGCCCTGCTGAAAAGTCTGTCCCCATCTTTCTTATAGGCACCTTCAAGTATTGAAAGGCTACAACAAGGTCTCCCCGGAGCCTTCTCTTCTCCAGGCTGAACAGCCCCAACTCTCTCAGCCTGTCCTCATAGAAGAGGTGCTCCAGCCCTGTGATCAGGCCACCCTCAAAGGCAGCCTGACATGGAGGTGAGGTGGATGTGGGTGAGCACCATGGAGCTGGCTGCTCCATCTTGAATGCACTTCACTTTTGAGAAACAATCAACTTGTAGCAACTCTTCTTGGGAAGCCAGGCTAAGGAGCAGGTGACCATATGACATGTTACTTCTGGGGAAAAACAAAAACAAACCCCAAAAACCCTGTGGGAGATAAGACATGAGCCCTACTTGACTCATTGCCCTTCTAAAGGCAGTTCTCCTTGGGCAGTAAGTTCAGCTGTTTGCTACCAGCAGCTCCCCTCTCCACCAAGCTCTCCAAAGCAATGGCAGTCCCATCAAGTGACCTTTTCGTAGTATCAGTCCCTTCCTTGTGTGGAAGAAATGACTAGAAAGGATGTCCCCAAGCTGAGCATCTCAAGCTGGGACTGTACTTCTTGATCTCACAGCAGGGACAGCATTAGCAAGAGTTGGGAATTTTGGCACTTAAGCCAGCCTCGAAGATAACCCTCCATCAGATCTTCTCATCCCATCTCCCCAGACAGGCTGATGAAACCCCACCAGGAGACAGAGCAGCAGAGCAGGGAGCTCAGCGCTTGCCATCTAAGTTCCACACTTAAAAGGAAGCAAAATTCCCATTTTGCTGGGATATCCCTCAACAAAACATCCCTTAATTCATGCTGAGTCACAAGGACAGAAGAACCCAGCTCTACTGTGCTGCAGAGCGAGTAGAAAGAAAAAAAGATTCTCACACACTCTTTTCCTGCTGTACCTTGTGAGCTTGTGAGAGCTGCAGTTGTTAGGAGGCTGCCTGTACAAACCCAGAAGCAATATATTTTTAGCACCGGAGAATCTCATGGCACGATCATTAAGGGTGCTTCTGCAGACAGCAACAAGAGCAGGGATTTTTCCTTCTCTAAATTGGCTGCAGCCACTACGATTTTCAGCCCAAAGCAGACTTTCAGGAAATTTAGAAGGAGCAGGAATCTTTTTCCATGACATATTTAATCCCAAGCTGAAGTCCACTCCATTTTCATACCGTGCATCTGATGGGAGGGTTTATGGATGTGTTTTCTACTACGTATCATCACAACACTCCCTAGCAACATGACTTTTAATTTAGCGTGAGAGATTTGCAACGTTGAGAGCATCTCACTGACTCAGAGCAAAGGCAACACGCTGGGAAACCTTATCAAAAGCCCCAGAGGTGCCAAGGAAACCTACACCACGTGTACAACGGCATTTGAGCTCCTCACCACAACGTGGCTGGCACTGGCATGGAGAACATCTTGAGAAAGATGAATCTAATACCTTGGGAAAGATTAATTTACTTCACTGATTTCACAAGCCATGGTCCAGCCAGCACGGTCTCATGGAGTGATGATTACATTGATGACAGCGGTGCCAACGGGTACGAAACCAGAGTGAAAATCCCACAAGTTCTGTCCAAGTGTTCAGTGCTTGGACAGAAAAATGTGGGAAATGGTTCAGTGTCAAGAAACAAAAAGCTTAGAGACAGATAGGCCACCAGCAAGGATGAGGTACCACCTCCTTGGTTCTCTCCCAAAGGCCAGGAGGAGGATAGATGCTTGGTAGACAAACAAACCAAACTCCAATGAAGCTGTCCTGAAGAGTGAAGCCAGCCTGACACCAGATAAGGACTCACAACACTGGTTTCTCTTTACTCACTGGAGCACACAAGCATCAGGGGCATCATGCTCCCAAACCTCAGATGGGGAGGCTGGTCTTTTAAAAGTGCAGGAAAATAGTGCCTGGGTCCCACCTTACAACAGAGAGTGTGCAAAACTGCAAAAGCACCACCAATGGTGAGGACACCATGAGGTGACATGTTTCTCCACCTCACCCACTGGTGCAGGAGAGCAGCAGAGGGCAGAAGTGCTATCCATCCATCCATTCATCCATCCATCCATCCATGCATCCATCCATCCATCCATCCAGGGTGCTTGGAGGAAAACTATTGCTGCAGAAATGACACCAAAATGCTGTCCCAGGAGGAGCTGCTGCTCCCAAGCCATAGCAGGAGGAGCAGAGGGGAAGCCATCAACCCCTGTGCATGCAAGAGACAGAAATATCAGAGCCAGCCGTGCCAGGTCTGATGGACAAAGATATCCCGATGAGATCTTGGGTCAAGTGGCTTTTGTTGGCTGCTGTGCAAAGTTAGCTGAGCTCAGCCAGCCTGCAAAGGCAGCTTGGCCCATGACAACGGGATGGGTCAGCAAGGAGTAAAAGTATAACTAAACAGGGGGCTGCAGATTGCTTCCAGAAATCCCACCACTTCTTGGAGCTCAGCAACGGCAAAATGCTGCTGGTTTTGCTGCTTCTGGGACACGGGGGCATCGGTGGGAAATGAGTTCACTGCATGCTTTCACTTACATTGGGGTTATATTGCTCATATGTCCCCAGACACCCTCAAATCCAGATTTTTCAGTGGAATTTCCACCACAGAAATAAAACATGCAATTTCTGTATCTCTTCTTTGAGCCTAATCCATAAAAACCACCCAAATCAGCCTTGCTTTCAGTGAGGAGACTACAGGCACAACCACATGCACAGAGGAAAATACTCCTCTGGCTTCTTAAGCTCAATTGCAAAAAGCCTTTTAACAAAAGCTCAACTGAAATGCAGATAAGTTTCTTCAAAGGCATAATAATAATAATAATAATAATAATAATAATAATAATAATAATAATAATAATAATAATAATAATAATAATAATAATAATAATAATAATAATAATAATAAATTATCTGTATGTCACAACTGTGTTGCCTAACATGGATAAAGGATTTTGAAGGGGGGAAAAATAATACTAAAAATAAGTTATGAAGGGTATGTAAGGTATTGATATACAGCACATGGTTTAAACTGTTAATCATTGAACAGATTCCAGTATAAAAATAAAGAGACTGAAGCTGCACATAATGGAGGAGTTGCTCTATTTATAAACTTCTCTGTGCAAAGGGCAGGCGAGGGCTGGGACGAAGAGGCAGCGGAGGCAGAGGGCCACTGCTACAGAGCCTATATTTTAAGGGAAAATAAACAGATTATAATTTTTTTTCATTATTTTTTTAAGTGTTGTCAACAAAATCACACCGAGTTGTCCAAAAGCCTGTGTGCCCCAGCCATGTGAGCAGCATTTACAGCTCCTGCATGTGACAGTTCTCCCAATTTAGCCAGTAACTGACTCCCTCTGACCTGTAATAACACCGCTCCCAAATTAGAGCCCTCAATTTGACTTGGCTTCGGTCCTTCCCTCCCAGCGACATAAAGCATCCTTTTTTGCCCTCCCTTCCCTGAACATTCACAATCCCATCCTTTGGCACTGCCAACTCAAACTCACATTGAGCCTTTTCCTATTTTTTATTTTTTTTTAGGGGGTTCAGAGGGATGAAGGGGTGCAGGCAGCCAGAGGATAGGAAAAAAAAAAGCTTGGTGGAAAAATACCAAGAGACAAAAACAACAACAAAAATCAGACAAAAAATTCCAAGTTGGTGACATTCAGCTGGAAAAGCTCAATGACTCACATGCAAATAAAAACTGCCTAAATTCACTGCTGCATGACGCAGGCCACTGGCTTCAACATAAAACGGGCAGGATGAAATCATCCACAATTAAATTGGAGCTTGGAAAGCTGCAAAAGCAGCTGCATCAGCGCAGTTCCCTCAGCTTAATAGGAAACACAAAGGAAGGAAGTTCAGCAGAGTGAGAACATCCCCCTTTTCCCCTCCTTTCCACCGACACCTCGTGCCATCAGTCATCCCCCAACCGTCGGCGCGGCTCCTCCGGCATCACACGTCGGCGCTCGGCTCCGGCAAGCTGCTCGCTAGCAAGAGGCTGCCAGCTTTTAATGGGTTTTCCTGGAATACTAACTCAAAAGTAAAATAAAAATAAATGTGGCTACGTAGAAAGGCAAACCCCCACCAGTCAGTGACTTCTTCCAGAGATTTCTGCCCTGTCCTTTGCAGAACTACATGATCTATTGTAGAATTAACATTTACAAACCCTGGACCAAACCCAGTTCTTTCCCAAATCTCCCATATAAGTGAGGGGGGGGAGTGGGTTTTAAATCACATTTAAACATTTAAATCTTTGGTTTTGTCTTGCATCACAACAGTGTTTTTAAATGGTCTGTGAGTTTTCAGATACTGTCTGAAGCCACACTATAGAAATGCACTTGCAGCAACCTGCAGCGCAGGGGTGAGGCAGAGATGGGGTCTGAGGGGTTCCCCCTATGCCAGCACCTACACAGGGTTCCACATCCCTACTCCTCCAATCCAACCAGTTGTAGGGATGTGCCATGAACCGGGTCATCAGCTTCCTCCAGGCTAAAAATAACATGGAGAGAGAAAGGGAATAGACTAAAAAGGGTCATTTGAACCTAGATTTGGCTGCTGGTGGAATTCACAGCATGTCTCTACAAAAGCTTTCGATGCTCCAGCTGAGAAGGGAAAACAATCCCTCAAGCAAGTGTTGGTCCCTCTGCACCCCCGTAACGCTGCTCCGGGGAGCAGCCGGTGAGGATCCCTCCGGGATGCAGGAGGACAGTGCACCAAGCACCCAGAGCAGCCACAACCAGTGGCTTATTGCACCTAATTTTGGCTAGGATAACCCAAAGAATTCACAGTAATTAGGAGATTGGCTGAAAATCTATTGAGCAATCAGGTGCTTGAACCTTTGTGGGCTTTCCCCCCGCCGGGGCTGGTGTGCCTGTCCCTGGGATTAACCACAGAGCTGTGCTGCTGAATGATCCCTGGATGGGGCCAGGATCTTCTTGGTGGTGCCCAGTGACAGGACAAGGGGCAACGGGCACAAACTGGGACACTGGAAGTTCCAGACAAACTTAAGGAAAAACTTCTTTCCTGTGAGGGTGTCAGGGCACTGGGGCAGGCTGCCCAGAGAGGGTGTGGAGTCTCCATCTCTGGAGATGTTCAAACCCACCTGGACACTTTCCTGTGCAACCTGGTGTAGGGAACCTGCTTTGGCAGAGGGGTTGGACTGGATGATCTCCTGAGGTCCCTTCCAGCCCCACCATTCTGTGATTCTGTGATCCCAACCCGAGCTGGAGGCTCATCAGCACTCACTCCCTCCAGCTTGCAGGAGCAGGGTGTTAACAGGTCCAAAAAAGGTAACTGGGAGACGCGAGCCCCCTGCCAGCGAGCCCACATTTGCTCCGGAGGAATCCACACCTCCTTGGAAAAAATAAATAAATAAAAAATATATAGAGGCCTGCAAGTGGGGAAAGGTTGAAACTGCCCACAGGAGGACATCTGACAGAGCCTGGGCCATCTGGTCACCCACCCTGCGCGGTGACACTGCCCTCCCTTCGCCACCAGATGCTAATTCCTTTCATCCTGCCTGGCTCTCGGCGGGTGTAATTTTAGGTCTGTGAATAGGACCATCTGCCTTTGAGATGCTCATTTATTTTTGGCTCAGCCCTCCCTTTCACCACTCCCTTCTTCAAGGAAGTCCAAATTGGGCGGCGTTGGAAACGGTGTTTCTTGTCCCATCCTCTAATCACCGAGCATTAACGAGCTCTGTAACACCACCACTCATAAAATTAGGGGGTGTCATTATCTTCAAGGCGTTTTGCAAACACTTTTTCATTCCTTCCCGCGTTACCACCGCAAAGCAGTAATTATTCACTTCTCTCTGAATATGGTGGGTTTGGTCCAGCATCCTGGAGCTCGGCCAAGATGTGGTTCAGCAAAATTTAACACGGCCAAAGTAAAGATAAAACAAACCAGTTCCTATCTTTGGATGTTAGGGACTGCTACCGTTGCTTCCTGTCCCACAGCAGACATGGAAATAGTAAAAATAAAATTAAATGTTGGAACTGCACTGGTCAATAATGTAATTTCCATGTATTAAGAGGAAATGCAATGCCTGGAGAAAAAGGAGCTTTAAGGAAAGTTTTGGTTTTATACACAACCAAGTGCTATGAATGAAAGTCACCATCACTATTGGCTACTGCTCTTAGCAAGATGCTGCATAAAAATGTCACAAAACCCCCTTGTTCCTGAGCTGCCTCCAGAAAGAGGAGACCAGGAGCTGGAGGGAGAAGGTTGTGTTCAACATCATGTCCATCTCTGCTGGCACTGGTGTTTCAAAACTCTACATCTTGAACGTGAAGCAGCAGAACTCACCCCTCAACAACGCTTCTCCCTGCAGCAGATAGGAGCCAGGAGGGGAGAATCTCCTGGGTGGCCCCAGGTTGGTTTCTTCAGGTGGGTCTCCTGGCTGGGATGACTGTAGGGACCCCTCCAGCCACAGCCACACGTGGACAAGCCCTGAGATCATGGCAAGGCCATGGGGGACCTCCACCATGGCAGGGGCCCAGCCCACCCCTCAGGATGAATGAAGTAATTATTTTCCCTTCTTTGCTACGACTTTCACAAGCGTCTGGGGTGGGTGGGAAGAGCACTCCTACCCCCCCAGGTAACCCCTTCCATGACAAATTGGCTTCTTACACAAATCCAGATTGTGCAAATCTTGTGCACCTCTCCCCAAACTTGTTTTGTTTTGTTTTTAAAAGATGAGAAAGGTTGTGGTATGGTCTGAGGTTTGGCCTGGTTCTCAGCAATCTTATGAACCTCAGGAGCTACAGGGACACGGAGTCTACTGCTGGAAACTATTGTTAGACAACAGAGGACAACTGTATGTAGGAGCCCCTCTTGCTGCGTGCACCACACACAGTGCAGAGCAAGAGCAAGAGTAACATGGTACCAAACTCCTCACAGGGAAAATGTACCCAGGACTTAAAAAAAGACAATTTCTGTGCAATGCTTGAGGTGTAAAAATCAAGCCTTGGCTTTGGCTGGCCATGACTCTCTGCCCTTGTGGGAACCTGGGGAAACACCTGGCTGCTCATCCCTTCAAACTCTCTGCAGCAAATGAAAGAAAAAACAATTTCATTGATCTGATCAGACACAGATTTGACAAGATTTCTTCCCTGGGTAAAAAAATGTCATTTTTTTGCTTTGACTTTAAAGTACAATGAACAGAAAACTATGATAGCTTGGCTGTGAAGAGTGGAGGAGCAGATAACACCCTGCCACGCTGCACGCTTTGGGTGCAGAATCCCCAGAAGGAGTCAGGCAATGCAGACATCCATCCCTTCCCCTTTCTGCTATTCACATCACCCAGCACAAAAAGCATTTGACCAAAGCCAACAATGAGTCACCCGTAAGGAGGAGACTTTCTAATTTCACCCACTTTGATCCTGCCCTGAAGTGCCAACGTCAAAGAGGAGGGAGGGGAGAGCTGGGGGCTGAGTCAGTGAGGACAGGAAAAATCTGTGCATTTATAACAGAGACATTCAAAGCAAAGTGAAACTCCTCTATATTTTTACAAGCAAAGCAAGAAAAAAAAAGGTGGACTGGAAGAACTGACTCTCCCCAGTTAACAGCTTGTACCAGAGCAGCGGTACCAGCACTGGGGTGACTCCCTGTATCTCTGCCAGATGTAACAAGCACTCACAAGGCAGAAACACTGGCTCTAAATGCACCTTTCCCCAGGGAATTCACCTCGTTTCAGTGCTGCCCGCGGCTGGCACGGGAAGGCAGCCGCTTGTCTTCCCTTTAGAACCAGCTTCACATTTTGCTTCTCGTGTACTCACGAAACGCTGCAGGACCTCAAAACAAAGAGAGACATTGTTCCCTCAGAATAAAACTGCTGTTCACCCCATTTTTATTTCTATTTCATGAAAACATCCCAGGAGCTGTAAGGCTTCACTTGTGGGAGGGGGAGGTTAAAACGATCTGGCAGTGCCACAGTCACAACGATTTCACCGGGAAGGTTTCCATGATGCTCTTTCTACTGGGAACACAACATGACACGGGTCAACGTGGACATTTAGCTTAAAGAACAAAGAAGAAGGCTGGTCCTTGCAATTACACATTCCTACTGCTCGGCTACACACAGTGCTGAAGGCACTGATTCCTCTCCCATAACTGCTGCCACTCATGGAAGTCCCCAAAATTCCATTAAGGAGCCCAAAATACTCACACAGCTGCCTTTTGCCACTGCTGATATATTAATGGGTGTTGGGGACGTTTGGCAGCAGCTGATGTAGCTCCAAGTGTTATCAACATTGACCACCAGCGTTAGGGCAGAGAGTAAAGGGGGAGAGAAAGCAAAGATCATCCTTAAACACCTGGGGAAATACCTCCAGGCTCCAGTGGGACAACATTTTCTGTTCGATGGTAAAATCTCCATTTAACTTTATGTTTTTGAGCCTTAAGACTGATGTAGAAAATGAATTACTCCCCAGCTCTGAGCAATGATGAGTTTGACCTTTCTTAGTGTCTGAAATCTGAAAAGTTTTTGCCAGTTAATGCAGGTTTTCAGTCAAACTAAAATTCTTCCTTCTCCCCGCCCTGCCTGGCCAAAAGGTCCATTTTCAACTACCAAAAAAAAACCCCAAACCCAACAAAAAAACATAAGAAGGATTTGAGATTTCATTTTCTTGACCAAATTCTGTAATGTTTGGGAAGAAATTACCAACAGAATGGAAATTTTGTGGAGGGAGAAGGAGGAACAGATTTTTCTGCAGAGGAAAATCCCCTTCCGTGCATCTCGTTTTCCCCTGAAGAGCAGCAACGCGTTGCAATAACCCACACGGAAAGATTCAACCTACACCACTCTGAAGTGATGAACATGAGAAGAGACAGGATTTCTGGAAGCCACTGACCCCTCTCTTACCCTCCAGGCTATTGATTAGAGCTGATCAGCAACTGTGCTCCTCAAACGGCTCCGAGCCGATCTACAGCGACACCGAGGTAAAGGTGCAGCAATCTGGTCCATGAGGAGAGCTACACAACACTCACTGGGATTCTGCAGCAGGTAAATCCCGCCTCACCCCTCCTGGTAGTCACTGCAAGTTGTCCCTGTGATGCCTCAAGCCCTAATCGTGTCCCTACAAACAGTGTGTGGAAAAGTGCAGGAGAAAAAGGTACTGCTGGATCCTCAGAAATGGTGCTAGAAGCTTTTCTTGGGTTTGTGTGTTGGGGGGGAGCATTATTTTGGTAGTGGTGGAAGGGCCACCTTGTGAGAGGGAAAAGCTCTCCTGGTTCCAAGGTGGAGACCCCCCAGCTCAGGCTGGGCCAGTGAGCACTAGAGAAACACCTCTGCAAATCCATATGGGTGAGGGGAAGGACTGTCCTGAAAAGAAGGCAGGAGAGAACCTGGAGGAGAGGCCGTTGACCTGAAGAAAAGATGACCACTGGCCCAAACGAAGGACAGACAGAGAGCTGCACTGCAGGAGGAAGGAGGAGGAGGGGGAGGACAGGAACAGGTTGCCCAGAGAAGCTGTGGCTGCTCCTCCCTGGAAGTGTTCTCGGCCAGGTTGGATGAGGCTTTGAGCAACCTGGTCTAGTGGAAGGTGTCCCTGCTGATGGCAGGGGGGTTGGGACTGGATAACTTTGAGGTCCCTTCCAACCCAAACCAGTCTATGAGTCTATGACAGAGAACATCAAGACACCCAGTTGAACCACATGGCATAGAAGACAAAGGAAGTCCCCTGCAGCCCATGGAGATTCAAAGGTGGAGCAGAGACCCACGTGTAGGCCATGGAGGACCCCACAATGGAGCAGAGAAGCTGAGCCTGAGGGCAAGTGTGATGGAATTGGGACCCCAAGAGTCGCTCGATGCCAGAGCGTGGATGGACCCCCAGAGTGGGGGGTGAGTCTGCAGCCCGTGGATGTCCCCATGCCAGAGCCAGGAGCTGAGCCCAAAGAGGTCCATGACTCCATGGGAAGCTCATGTTGGAACATCTTGTTCCTGTGCTTCCATGCTGGGAAGAGCAGCAGAGGTGACCTGACCGAACCCCCATTCCCTGTCCCTTGTGCTGCTGGGGGGGAGGTGGAGAAATGGGGAGCAAAGTGATTGGAGCCCGGGAAGAAGGGAGGGGTGGGGGAAGGTGCTGTAAGATGAGGTTGCTTTGTCTACTCTGATGATTTGCAACAAATTAAATTGATTTTTCTTCCCCAAGTGGAGTCTGTTTTGCCCATCACTGGTGAGTGAGCCCTCTCTGTCCTTCATTCCTAACCCTGTGCCCGGTTTGTTGTGTCTCCCATCCCATCTCACTGGGTGGGGGGAGTGAGTGCAGGACCACATGGTCCCACTGCGGGTCAAACCACCACACTTGGCTAGAAGCAAAGTTGGAGAAACGCAGTAAGATGATTAGCAACCAAACCACAGATACACTGGTGGGAGTTGTAGCTTAAATGCTGCAGGGGACCATGGGGAAGGTCAAGGCGCCACAACCTCGTTCAAAGATGCACCAAGGGAGGTTTAGACTGGACATTAAGAAGTATTTATTTACCAAGAGGGTGGTCAAACCCTGGAACAGGCTTCCTAGGGAGGTGGTGGATGTTCCAAGCTTGCCAGTTTTTGAGGCATTTGGACAATGCCCATAACAACATCCTTTAACTTTTGGTCAGCCCCAAACTGGTCAGGCAGTTGGACCAGATAGTCACTGTAAGTCCCTTCCCGCTGAAAACTTAATTTCTCTTCTTCTTCTCTTCTTCCCTTCCCTTCTCTTTTCTCTTCTCATGCAATCCCACCCAGCTGGGCTCTGCTGCAGACAGGTCCACCCTGCAGAAGGACCTGATTGCTGAATACCTCCAGCAATTTGGAAGGATGTAGACTGGACCCACCCAGCACAGAAGAGCCAGAGAAAGGCTTTGCTGTGTTGCCATACGGCGATAGCATCGTCCCACTCCGTGCTGTTTGTATGAACTCCATCTCAAGGGAAGAGCTGATCTACAACCTAGTTCCCCATGGGGAAACTGAAGCTTCCATGCTTCCCAGACCAAAGGGCTTCCTACAACTACTCAGGTCCTCCAGGCCTCCAGCTCTCCTTGTGTAGTGTGAAGGGAAACTTCAGGATGGGGTTTATACAACTCGGAGTTATCACCTCTCTCCTCTGCCCTTCCACAGTGTCTCCTCCTGGTTACTAGGAGACATTAACAAGGAGATGGTATTTCTTAGCTAACACAAACCCAGCACAGTATTTCACTAGAGGGCTGCTTTTGCAGTCAGGAGCCTTTCACTGAAGCCTGTGGACAATGCTCTTCCACCAGCTACTCCAAGTTTGCTCCTTGAGGAGAAATGCCTTCAGTAGAAGGGAACTGGAGGCTGCAGCTCTCCTGCACGCTGGCAATTCCTCTGCTCCTCTTCTGGGCTACTTCACAAACAGCAACACAGCAGAAGACTTGTTAAAGGCAGCAAATTGGACACCAGGAACAAATTCCCCAACCTGCCACTTTCCTCGGTGCCTTTGCTGCTGTGGAATATGCACACACGGTCACCAGACACCAAACTGCAATTCCCAACGTGAAGCAGCGTGACAAGAAAAGCTGCAAAATAAATAGTGAGAAGTTTTATGTGGCAATGCAACAGGAGGGAACTTTATTGCCAGAGATGCTTCTCCATCAGATGCTGACAATCGGTTCAGAGCAAGAAACCACACCAGCTTCAGCAGGACCAGCCTGCAGCAGCACGGGGAGGAGGTGGGAAAGGCAGTGAGAAGCTCTGGTTTCCCAGTCCCACCAAATACCACTGAGGGAAAACTGGAAAACAGTTTTTGGGGAGAGATGATAGATGCAATAAATTCCTGACTTGATAAAGCAACCAATGCAAGGCCATGCTAGAGGTTTCAGATCTTATAACAGCCATCACTGTTTGCAGAAGAAAGTTATTTCAGGTTGGAACTGGAACAAAGGCTGGGAGAAGCTTTTGGATGTAAAATGGATAGGATAGGATAGGATAGGATAGGATAGGATAGGATAGGATAGGATAGGATAGGATAGGATAGGATAGGATAGGATAGGATAGGATAGGATATTATTTATTTACTCCTGGTATCCCAGAGGACTTTCACCCCCTGCATGACTTGCCAACATCCTTTCCCCTCTGCCATGCTGAGAGCCAGGCACAAGCATCGAGGACTCCTGCTCGCAGGAGCTGATGTGGATGGGCTGATCTCGCTCCTTTGTTAAGTGCTTGACACAAAAGCTGCAGAGCTGCGAAGCTGGAGCTCACCAGCATCTCCTTCACCTTCAGCCCAGCCTTTCCTCTCTTTCAAGTACTCTGACAGGAGTTTAAAGCTTCCTGCGCCTTTGAGGGGTGGCACAGGAGATGTGGCAGGACACCGTGTCAATAGAAGATGAGTGACAAAGTCAGAGCTCTTCAACCCCTGCTGTCCTCCTCAACACCGAGGTTGCCATTTCCCACTGCTCCATAGCACAATGATTTTCCACTGTACCAAACAAAAGCAGAATTGGCTTAAAAAAACATTCCCCCATCCTCAACCATCCCATTCACCGCTGCAAGTAACAGTGCAACAAGGTGGTGGAGAATCATCTCCCCATGACTCAGATCTGTCTCTGGGTGGGTGAAGTCCAGGAGGACAGTTACATCACTGGTTGTGCTGTCACCCATCGCTGGTGTTTCACAGAATCACAGACTGGTGGGGTTGGAAGGGACCTCAGGAGATCATCCAGTCCAACCCCCCTGACAAAGCAGGTTCCCTACACCAGGTTGCATAGGAAAGTGTCCAGGTGGGTTTGAACATCTCCAGAGATGGAGACTCCACACCCTCTCTGGGCAGCCTGGCCCAGTGCTCCATCACCCCATTTCATGGGGCTCTGCATTGCTGATGGGATTGGGAACCCACCTCCCTGCCAAGTTAACGTGGGTGCCCATCAGCCAAAACTGCTCCTGCAGCAACTCACCTCTCCCAGCCAGGGACCTAAAACCACCCGCCGGAGGAGAGGAACTGCACATGTGGCCAGGGGATGTGGGAGGTTTGGGCTTTGAGAAAGGAAAATAACACTCAAATACTCAGGAAGAAAAAAAGCAACCCAGCCTCTGAGAATGCTTCTACCACCTTCTTCTGTCTGAGGCATTTTCTGGGTACACCCATGAAATCGGAGGTACCCAGCACCCCCATCAGCATTTGCAGTGTCCCGTGCAAAACTTGCATTCAATTAACTTTTTCTCCCTCTACTCTTGCATGGAGAAATTCATTTCTCCAGCCTGGCTTAATAACTTCACTGTGCTGAAACACAACCCACTCCCAGTTCTCCCAGTGTGGAGATGACTGGGTTACAGATACGTGGCCTTACCATACGAAACCAGTTTCCTGGATACTTGCACCACAGCCTCTAAATTCTGTTGTGGTCTGGCCTGCACGGGCTGCTGGTTTTAATATTTTTGGATGTTGAAAGCAAGGCAAGCTCACTGCAAGCCCCAGCAGTTTTCTTTAACCCTTTTGATTTTGAAGGCAGGTTTTCCACGACGCTGCAGAAGAGACGCAAGCCGCGGTGTGGGAGGACACAAAAATGGCTCTGGGGCACAGCTGGGTCCTTCCATCCTCTGACTTCTCAGCACACTGTTTCTAAAGGAGTTCCTTGAAAAGACAGTTGTTTTTAATCACTGCAAAGACCAAGTGAAGTTACTTTTCATCATCTAAATATATCTATTACAAATATAACTGATGGTTTGGCATTATTCGGTGAGACTAACGACACACCGTTGCTTCTGAAGAGAAAACATCTTTCCAAATAGTTCCTACACACATCTTGCTGGTTCAGAGTTTCTGCATTATTCATCTGTAACATAAGGACACTCTTGTAATGGCTTTCCCTTAGCACTGCCCTCCACAGTGGCTGGGATGAGAAGACCCAGACCCACCTTCTTCTCCTGAACAGGACAGTTTAAGTCATCTGGGATTCTCCAGATGAATGGGGCTGGCACTTCTCTACACCATTTCTCCCCAGAAGTCTCCTAGAATTTCACAGTGAGGGGTTTTATCTTCCAGCTTCCTCTTGGATTTTTCTGGGCAAAACCACAAGGGAGGTCAAGCTGATGCTGGTGGTGACAAACACGTCTGATGGATGCAATTCAGCTTTGCAACCTGGCCGTACGCTGGGCTGCAACACTGCAAGTTGGCTCCTGGTCCTTTTCTGACCATGGATAGATGTGACCCAAAAAGCCCTGAATGATTTGTACCTTCCAGTGCAAAACACCTCTCCACCCCACATAGTGAAGACCCACAACAGCCCTTGAGATCCAAGTGACATGGGTGACAAGCTGTCCTTGGGAGCTCTAGGTCCTGTGGCACCGTCTTAGTCTGATGCTGGGGACTCTCCAGGTATCTTGCTGGGCAAGTTTCCTCAAACTTCTACAAGAAGCCAAGGTTGTTGGCATAAGAATTAGCATCTGATCAGCCAGTGCATGACTTTGAGTAAGGACATGTTTGTCATTTCTTCCTGGCCTATTTCACAAGCTTTGTAGCTACTGTTATGCCCCAGGCCCCTTCACAGCACATGTGGTGAGGCCTTAAAGGGAATAAAAAAAAAAGCTCTCTGGCAACGTGATTGCAGCCAGCTACAGAGATCAAAGCTGTGGGCACCAACTCCCTCGAAACTTCAACACCAACAGGCAAGAAGACCTCACCCAAGAGCCAACAACAGGAAAGTCAACTTTGCTGCAGACTTGAAGCAGAGCCCCGATGCTGAACACCTCTGAAAACGATGCTCTTGTGACAGTCTGTGCCTGATGAGCCAACGTGGGGAGGCAGGACCCATCAGATAGACCACTGTTTAGGAAGGTCCAAGCCAAGCCCACCAGGCAGTCTGTGTCACCCTTTCAGTGCAGAACACAAGGTCCCCAGCCTTGATCGCAGCCCTGCAGAGCGCTGGAGATCTGGACCTGGGCAACTCTGTCTTGCATTGCCCAAAACCAGACCCCAGTGCAATGCTGGCCACATATGTCACACCAAGAGAAACCTGCCACCAACCTCGCTCCATCTCAGAGAATCACATCTCCTGCATGTTCAGAGCTGAAAAAACCCCTCAGTGCCAGCAGAGGAACAGGCAGGGAAGAAGGCAGCAAATAGGTCCATCATGGTATGAAATCACACAGATCCTCAGCGACCAACATTCGGAAACTTGCTTCTGACCTCAGGTTATGCCTGTGGCATCTCTTTGATGAAACCTGTCTTCATAAACAAAATCTAGCCCAGGGGACTATCACAGAGGGCAATCAAACATCTCAGCTGGCTATGGAATTTCCCAAAATAAACAGCACGTTCACAGTATCAACCCAAACTTTGCTCATCCTCCCTGGCTATCAGCATCTCAGTCATGTGAATGCTGGTGTCCTCCAGCAAAGTGTGTCGTGCCATCTTCATCATCCTCACTGCATTACTAGAGCAAACCAAAACCTCTGCTGTGGCCAAGACCACTTTGCTATGACAGGACAGAAAGATACCTCCAGTCCCAAAGATGTACACTTCACAGAACAGCTCTTCATGACCCTGAGGAGCAGCACTGGAAATCATCACCCCTATTGACCAGCACCTACAGTAGCGAAATGCACAGCTCCCACAGAATTCTTTCCAGTTAAGGCAGAGAAGTCCAACTCCTTCAGTCTCCCACCCACAGCCCCAGGTGTCCTGCAGAGACCATGGCTCCCAGACACTTGCTCTCATCTTGCAATGACAAGTCACAGAATCATGGAATGGTTTGAGTGGGAAGGAACCTTTCCAGGCCATCTAGTCCAACCCCCCTGCAGTGAGCAGGGACATCTTCAACTACATCAGGTTGCTCAGAGCCCCGTCCAACTTGACCTGGAATGTTTCCAGGGATGGAGCTTCTACCACCTCTCTGGGCAACCTGGGCCAGGGTTTCACCACCCTCAGCATAAAACATTTCTTCCTTCCACCCAGTCTGAGTCTCCCCTCTTTTAGTTTAAAACCATTTCCCCTTGTCCTGTCGCTACAGGCCCTGCTAACGGCGCTGCCATAGCTTCCAGAAAACAACAAGGACTCAGGGCACTGTGCTGGAAGGAGCATTAGCTTATGCATTAGGGAAAATTTATTCACAATTAGGACACCAAAGCACTGGACCAAGGAACTAGGACAATCTTCTTCACAGGAAATGTTTAAGAGCAGAGGAGACAAGTGTGTTCAAAATGACTCAACACTACTAGGGTGGAAAGACAGGTAAATCATCTCAATGCTCTTTCCAGCAGTCCACACAGGAGTTACCTTCAGTAACTTTATATAAAGATAAAAACATTCAGAAAATTGAAAGTTAACCAGTTCAAGGGGCAGCTGCTCTGCTTCTTCTTCTTGAGGATCCTGCACACACCAACTGATGCTCTCCCTGCAAAGCAAGGGAGGACTGTACACCTGAAGTTCAACTCCACTCCACACAGAAGTGCAGGGATCCTCCTTGGCTTAGCTGGACTGTTGGCTCTGCATCATTCAACAGAAACAGGGAATTTACACCTGCTGAGACAGTTTCTCACCTCTGGCAGTTGAAACCAGGTAAGCCAGTTGGATGCTTACAACCAACAAGTTTCTCCACCTCCTTTACAGTTCAGCAAAAATTGTTTTAAAGATCCTTTGTCTAGAACAACAGCTATGTTTACTTAAAAATAAATATATGTAGGACAAAAAGTGCTTTTCCTGAGCTTCCTGAAGCACGTGGGTTTGATTAGAAGGTGTAGGGCTGGTGGGGAGGGGAGTTTTGCTGAACAGCTACAGTAGGTGATACGATTGAACATCTGAAAGGGTGGAAAAATAGCTTTAGAAAGCATTAGCTCCCACACTTCCATGTAATCAGATCCAACGCCAGCCAACAAAACCCTGGGTTTAATAGCCAATCCAAGTTTTACTTGGCTGGCAGACAAAATTTGCTTTCTGTTTTTTAACTCCAACATAAGTCAGTCTTGAGAAACAGATTTTTGCCTGCATCATATTTTAAACAAGTCAATAAAAATGTGATTTAGAGGAGTTAGTATTAAAAGGTTGGGGTGAGGTTTTTCCATTTCTTATTCTTGAGCAAATGTTATACTCCTATCTATCTGTCTGGCATGTACAAAGCCTGTCTAGAGAAGCTCCTCTGGAGTATGGGTGATCCCTCAAGGGTTTATGAATGATTTTCCATCATTCTGAGTGGATATATTCTCATTTATCTTATTGATGTGTTCTTTGTATCATGCTGTCCTTTCCCTTAAGACCTTCATGTCTGCACAGCTAAGACAGCAGCTTTTGCAGGTAAGACTCTACATGGAGAACAAAGGATGCGTGTCCGAGTGGATTTCATGTACTCAACAGGACAGGGATCAGAGCTCCCTCGTCAGCAATCCTTGAAAAGAAGTCGCCTGCTTCCAGGGCACAAGGAGAAAAAAGATACCAGCAACTTGACAATTTTAGTTTTATCAGATAAACAGTTTTCATGAAGGCAGTCATCTCCAAATAGCTAGAATAAATAAAATAATATGCAAGACCACTATTGTTAAAGGCTTGATATAGAATCACAGATGGTTTGGGTTGGAAGGGACCTTAAAGCTCATCCAGCCCCAACCCCCTGCCATCAGCAGGGACACCTTCCACTACACCAGGTTGCTCAAAGCCTCATCCAACCTGGCCGAGAACACTTCCAGGGAGGAGCAGCCACAGCTTCTCTGGGCAACCTGGGCCAGGGTCTCACCACCCTCACAGCAAAGAATTTCTTCCTCACATCTCATCTCCATCTCCCCTCTGCCAGTTTCAAGCCATCACCCCTTGTTCTGTCACTCCCTGCCCTTGGCCAAAGTCCCTCCCAGCCTTCCTGGAGCCCCTTCAGGCACTGGAAGGCCGCTATAAGATCTCCCCGGAGCCTTCTCTTCTCCAGGCTGAACAGCAGTCTCAGCTAATATATATATATCTAACACATGTACGTATTTGGATAATTAGGCAAGTTTCCCAAGAAACAATGATTCCAAACATCTAAACACAGAGCATATTTGTATTGTAATGTATTCTTACAATACATCAGTACAGGATGCATTATTAGAAATGGGATTTTCTTGTCTTCACAGGCCAATTAAAAACTCAACAGGTTGCCAGGAGCCCTTTAAAGCTTTATTTTATTTTACTTTATTTTTAAACAGCCATCCATGATCAGGAAAAGGACTCCCCAAGACTGGCAACCTAACAGGGAAGCCCTCATCCCTGTGACCAGCTGGGCAGGAGACACAGCAGCACATCAGATCCAGCAAACACATGACCACAGATCTAAAAACACGCTTGCGGTCTCGCGGCGGGCCAGGAACAGAGCGGGAGGGGGACGGATGAAGCCGCTGTGACAGGATCCTTTGTTTTATCTCTTCACACCTATCGAGGGCTGCAACTGTGAAAGACCAACCCTGCAAGATGAATTTATACATGCTTGGGTCTGTGCAACATCCATCACCTGCAATCCTTAGGGAATGACTAGGTGATGCCAGCAGCACCAGCAAGCTTTGCTGCTACCCCAAACTGCATGAGTACCTGAGAAACCAGCAGCAGGATGGGCTTCTTGGGCTCGTTTTAGCACCTTTTGTGAGAAAAATGAGCGTGGTGGCTGTAGCTGGAAGGCTTCCTGCAACACTGTGCTCCCCACGGGGAGAGCAGTGTGCTTGCAAGAGCAGGAGTGAGCATCTTCCCCAGCTGAAGGGATCAAAAACCCTATTGAAAGCAAAGAGTTATTGATCTGCTTGTCAAAGCACAGGGAGGGGAAAAAAGTACAACCTGTCTAGAACACGCACATTTGAGCACAGAGTGTGAAGAAAGGTCCCACCAGGCGCTGCACAAAGGTAACTTCGTGGGGAAAAAGCAAAGAGAGATCAGAGTCACCACCAGGTAACCTGAGGGCCTGCCACGAGGTGACAACATCCCATCTTCTCCCCCAAAAGGCATCAGTATTTTCAGAACGTGCGTTTTGAGACAAGGCTGGAGCCGAGGCAAGACACCTCCCACACCAGCTAAAAAAATAAACCCACCAAAAAACCTCATTGTAAGAGTATTCACAGATTCATGAGCCTGGAGGGCTGTACTGGGGTCATTTTCTCTGATTTGCTGAATTCAGAGAGTAAAGAGAATTTTACACCTGGCTGTAGGTGCCTGCAGCATCTACAACAGGTACCCTGAGGGAAGCTGACATCCCTGACGTGAACCCCGAGCAGAATCCACCCAAGCACCCTGGTAAAGTGCTGCAAAGGTTAACGACACGCTGAGCTAAAAACCCAAACCCTGTCTCCAGCCTGAATGTCTCCAGCATCTACTTCCAACCCTTTGTGTTTTTGAAACAGGCTACCAGTCGCTGCCGAAACCGCCCGCGTCGGTATTTATACACGGATGGATCAATTCTTCGTGTCCTCCTGGATAAATTAAATAGACTGAGTTTCCTTAATCATTCCCCCGAACGCAGGCTGCCACCAGAACTTCTCCCAGGTGCAATATCTGCTGACACAGGACTGACAGAGAGATTTATCCCTCATCTCTTATTCATTGCTTTATCCCTGGCTGAAGAGGTCCCGACCTCCCACATCCTCCGTAACGACTGCGTTCAACAGCTTCCTCCAAGGAAGTCCTGCTTCATATGCAAACTGGACCAACCAACTTTCCTCCCAACTTCATCAGGATTTAAATGACAGTAGGTCACTGCCAGGTCTAAAGACAAGGGGAGGAATTAGGATAAATACACTCGTTGTATCGATCGCAGACGCAGCGGGTCCATCACCCCGACACACATCTGACTCCAGATGAGTGTCTCCAGCAGCCTGTCCTCTCCTCGCCTGCAGTCAATGCACCTTCCCAAAGCCTGGCTTTGCTCCAAGGGAATTTCTAATGAGACTTGGAGGGAAGTGCTCTCCCATCCTTCTCTCCTCCAGACATGCAACCTCGGCACTCAGCATCCGAGGGGAGATGTGACCCACAGCACTGGGGGGTGCAACGGCATGGAAGAGCCTCACCTTGGCTTGTGGAGGAGCTGGCAAGGAAGAGAGGCAAAAACCTTGTTCCCACCTCCACACCCACACCACAATGACGCTCTTCTTTGGCAGAGGGTTTTGTATTGTCCCTCCCCACCTCTGTGAGCACCCCCAGATCTCCTCCCCATCCCACTCTCCCTGCACAGTGGGTGATGGGAGCTGCACCCTTTCACTCCCAGCTGGACATGAATGAAGAGGCTGGTTTGTAACACAACCACGGGGCCAGGAACCAGCAAGGGAAGGATGCAGCAACCTAATGATTAGGAGCAAGTCCTGCTGGCAGCATCGCTGCCCGAGGAAATTAGGGGATTAGGGAGAAGCACAAAGCAGCAGCTACAACCAGGCTGCACAGGGATTTGTGTTGTCCCTGTGCTTCCAGGTGAAGAACCGAACACCAGGCGAGCGAGGAGATGGGTATGAAACAGGGCTGGGCTCCTTATTTCCCCCACACACACCCCCCCCTTCTTCTTCAAGGGTTGTAAAGTGCCTGAAAATAGAAAATTTAGTGATGGCAAAAAAAAAAAGAGAGAAGAACTAGGTCAATCAGCTAACAGGCGTGATTTCAGAGAAAAGTCACAGCGTTCGTAATGGTCTAAAAATGGTCTAAAAACGGCGCTGATGCCTTGCCGAGAAAGAATATAATTAAGAGGCTTTTTAAAGCGGCTCTTCCCCACCCTAGGCACAGAAATCACAGCTCACACTACCAGTATTGCTTCCACCTCATGGAGCAGGAATGCGCTGGCGTGCCGCAAGCTGGCCGAAGAATGCGGAGTTTCCGTGGGCCGGGAGAAGATCCCGAACGGCAGCGGTTCCCGGCATTCCTTTGTGGGTACATCACTGCTATCCCGCTCTGAAGCACGGCAACGGAAACCGGGCTGGGGGGGAGGCCGGGGGGAAATCTGACAGTTTAATTCTTTCAGCGTTTAATGAAGGGGTCTGGGAAAGCAGATGTAGCTAAATCGAGATGTAAATGAAATAAACAATTAAAAATTAATTGGATGGGCAATGGGGAATCTCTTAGTTGAGGTTCTTCTTGTGGATGGCCCAGGAGGATCTATGACAAGGACAATGAACGCACCTTTCAACAGCGCTCGTTCAAGAACAAAGTTCTTGGAAGAAAACTCTGCCCTAATGAGGTGCAGATGGTCCAAATCAAACAGGCAGGGGACACGGGTGGGGATCTGCCCAGTGAAGATCTCTGGCCCCACATTATGCCAGCAAACCCCCTGACACCCTTCAGACCCCAAACACCAAACCCCAACTGATGCCTGAAAGAGGAAAGGGGACTTTTCTGGATCCTCCCAGGGCTGTACAGTGACCTGAAGTCCTGTGCCCCTCCAAGTTTGCTGGAGCCAAAGGGCTGTGAGCTTGACTGGCATCCCCAGGTAGCCCCACGGGTCCTGTAGTTCCGGAGATGGGGCAGATAGCTGGGGTGAAGCCATCACTCCGTGTCCAAGGACAGCGTCAGGCTTGGGAAGCATCTCTGGGGACATCCCCACCCACTCTGCTCTGCCAGAGAGAAGCAAAGTGGATGAGTCAGATCCAGAAAGTTCATTCCCTCAACTTCTGCTCCTTGCTATAATTATCCTTTGGGGTAATTAGATAAGCAGTCCTTCCTTTAATCTTGCCATAGCTAAATTAGACGTGGTACCATCCACCCTGGGGGCTGTCACCCAGAGCTGCTGCACTCCATCCCCATCCCATGGTGCCAAACCTTTTCATCTTCGCTCATCCCAAACACAAAGCCACTTGGGACCGAGCAAGAACGCACGTTGGCTGGAGGTGATGGGGGGAGAGGGGGTCAGAGGGGTGGAACAAAAGGAGAGGCAGGGAGAGCTGCTCATCTTGAGAAGCTGCTCTCTGTACAGCAGTAAGTTAAAACCCAGTTACCCCAGTTTGAGCTATTCCACCTCCCTCTAAATATCCCAGCAAGGAGTCAGCGCATCAGACGTGCCAAGAACCAGCAGTTCCCCACTGGAAAGTTTTGGCTGGTGCCTCCCCCTCCCTCTGCACAAAGCCTCGCTCTCCCTCTCTCGCAGGCACGCACAGGGAAAGGGAGGGAGAGGAGAGCAGAAACCACAAGCAAATGTTCTGGTGCACTATTTCCCCTCATCAGACTTTCGTACTTGAGATTCGAATCATGTTCAGAGAATTTAAAAAATAATAAAAACAAGAAAGCCCCTCCCCTGTGCTGGAGGCAGCTCCAGCGGGACACGCTGCTCTCGCTCGGCTGATACCCCCACGTTGCAAACATAAACCCCTCCCCCAAAGCTTAAATAAATTGGAAAAGAATTAAGTGTTACTGGCAAATTTAATCTAATTTTATTTTGAATATGGAAAAAATAATCATGGTAGACGATATACACTGGGAAACCTCCAAGACTTTGACCTTTAAATTAGCAACTAGGACAGTCTGTGTGTGCCTGAGGATTGCATACACATGCAAAGGAGCTCCAGAGGTTTTTCCAAACTCTCCACAAACAAACCACACACCTTGTTTTAAAAAAAGAAAAAAAAAAAATAGAAATTAAACCCAAAGCAGCCTGTTTGCTTCTCCATGCTCATGTCAGGGGAGGCAGATGCTCAAGTCAGCGTTACGCACGACATTACTCAACCCTACACCACACTCCGGGAGATTTTCTTTCACGTGGACTCTCAGCTGATCAGGAGGAATGAGCCTTCTCCCCTAATTTTAAAAAGAAAACAACAAAAGGAAAATAAAGGGCTGGATTCCTAATTACCCTAAGGACTCTTTACATTGCTCTGACGATGCAAAAGTGCATGGGGAATTATGCAGAAGCAATCCATTCATCTTCAGAGGGTTCCTTTGCTCAGCCAAAATAAGATGATTCAGCCTAAAAACCAAAAATCCTCGTTATCGAGGCGACAAACAAATCCACTTTCTTGCAGAATGATGATTTCAACCTTATCTCTGGAAAACTGGTTATCAGGGGGATAACAAACCCGATGTGACCGTTTCCATCCTGCCTCCCCTGTGGTAGCTGTAGCTGCACAACGTTTCCAGCGCTTTGGAAAAATAGTTTCAGGTTCTGCTGCCTCTGTATCTTGGCACCTAAATCAAGTTTCCATTAGTTAAAGGCTGAGGGATGATTTCACTTTAGAACTGAAATGGGGAAACCAGCAAAATGAGTAAGATGCAGCTAAACATACACTCGTGTCTTTTCTTAAGCCTGCACTGAAAAATGGGGTTTTACTGGCTTTTTAGGGGGGGACAGCTTCCCCAATATACATGGGGAGATGCTTTTAAAGAGGATTTCTGAGCTGTGTGCCAGCAAAGACACCAATGTCCCACCATCAGAGAGCATCAGGGATGGTGTAGGACAGCCAGTATGGGTGGGATGGTGCCCAGGCAGGTGCAGGGGTCCCCTGGGATGGGCAGGGTTATGGGAAGGAAGGGATCCAGCCCAGGAAAACACCCTGGGATCCAAGGGGGTCTCCCCAGGCAGCAAAGGTGCAGTAACACAGCAGATGGGGACTGTGCTGACAGCAGACTCGCTGCCAACAAACATCGAGGTTATTCACGTCCAAACAAATAATTCTTCTATAAATAACACGGAGGCTCTGACTTCCTGAGCGAAACAACTCTGTTCTGGAGCTCCGAGGGGTGGAAGGAAACGGCATCGACTCGAGGAGCTCACTGCAAGCAGCTGAACTCTGCAGCACCTGGGCAAGGAGAAGGGAGACCTGTTCCCCAATACGCTGTCCCAGTGTCCCCTGGTGTGCACACACGTGTCAGTTTGTGCATGTATGACACCTGCAAGCTGCTGTGCACAGCCCTGAGCAGCTCAGGTCCTGCAAACACAGCACCAGCACAAAAAACCCCCGTTTCTTGCCTTTTTCTTGTTTTTTATACAACAATAACAAGCTTCATAACTCCAAGCCTTTAAGTGACAGCTCCTCAGACACATTCAAGACACCCCTTTTTGGGCACCACCTCCCTGACTGAGCACAACAAAGGCATCTTAGAGTCAATAAGCATCAAGATACATCCTCGGCAAGGAGCCAGAACATGCTGCCAGCTTCCTCAAGCAGCGGGGACCCAACGGGGACCCAGGCCAGGAATGCGATGGAGGTGGGAAAGGTGCAGATATCCCCCACAAAACAGTTCCCTCTCCCTGCTCCCTGCACCCAGCACAGACAAACCTCACAGGTTTGCAGGCTGCACCCATTTAGCCTTTCTCCCTCCAACAAGGCCACCCTGGGGGTGCCACAGTGGGTGACAGCTTGGCCCAAGCATGAGGGAGTGCTCCAGGGTCTGCTTGTCTTTGTTGCATCTCGCTCACCTTTGCTGCTGGGGCTGTTTGGATGAGCCACGAGCCTCCCCTCGCTCCGCAGGGACAAAAATAGCAGCGGTTGGGTGCACCTGAGCCCTGCCCCGAGGGAGCCGGTGAGGCCGTTCCCAAAACCGCGCGCTCCCTGAGTCGGACCCACCCGTCTAGACGGAGGACATTCCTCACCCCACCACCAGCCCAGCCGCTGGTACAAGCCATGTCCTCACTTGTCAAGGGCAAAATCCACGGTGAAATCCCTCCAGGCAGCCAGAAGCAGCATCCCAACCTTCCCAGGAAAGTCAGTGATGCTCTGAGAAGAAGTTTTGGTGCTGCAGCTCCTGGACCACGGAGATGGCAGCAGGGGAATGCTCAAGCATCTCCTTCAGTCCTGGGAGCTCTCTGTGCACAGGCAGTGCCTGGAGAGATGCCTTGGACACCAGAGTGAACTGAAAGTCCATCCAGATGTCCAAGAGGACCCTTCCCAGGTGGACATCAAGCCCCCAAGGGCAAAGGATGGATCGTGTACCACTGCCCAGCCTTTAGCTGCTATCACAGCTGGAGGTGTTGGGAAGAACAAGCCGTCCCATCTCCAGACATCCAGAACTTCAGAGAAAAACACACAAGATCTTCACAAAGAGGTTTGACCCCTACCCTCTTCCCTCTGGTCAGGACAAGAAAACCACTACAGACCATCCCAGAGCAGAACAGCAAGACTGGGTTGTTTTGGTTTTTCTTTTTCTTCTGTTTTTAAGGAAAACTGGGCAGCTAAGACACACAAAGACCTGACTGCTTCTCCCTCTTTGCAGCTATTCTGTAACTACGTCTGCACGCACGATCCTAAACCTCTGAACATTTAAGTCTCACTGTCTTGCAACAGGTTGCAGACATGAAGTTATTTAAAGCACTTTTAAAATATTAATTGGCATTTGCCTTACAGAGGGGAAAAAAAAAAAAAGGAAGAGAGAGGGATAGAATCCCCAGGGATCCAGATGATCCAATTTCAGGCACCTAATTAAAATTAAATTTCAATTAATTTCCCATGACTTTATTTTAAACTTATTTTGTATTTATACTTTTTTGTTAGTTGCCTAAAAATGAGTACGTCCCTTTGGTTGCTTTCCAATTAAATATCACCTCGACACTAAAATTAGTGCTTTTATTTGCTAACTCAGAGGTTACTCAAAATCCCTACACATTTAATTCAAGGACTTCAAGAACCTGACAGACATTCCCCACCCTCCTTTTTTTTTTCCACTACCGTAGGAATGATGAATCATTATATTTACTACACTCTCATTCTTCGCAGAGACGTGTTAAACTGCGCTCAAGTGGAAACCAAGGAGGAGAATGACAAGGTAGCTTCGTCACTGCGAAATACACACGGAGAAAGCAAGGGGATGGCAGCTTATTTTGTGTGTATTTAAGGCTACCTGCTTTTTCTTCTTCTTTTTTTTTAAAAAAACCATTTTTTTCTGGTCAGTCCCAAGAGTTTAGAAGGAACAGATTTCGCCTTAATTTGGGGGTTGAAGAGGAAAACATCCTCAGGCTTGTCTCACCCCTGATGACTGTCTTTGAAGGGATCAGCCACTGAACAGAACTGGGCAATTCAATGCAAAGGAAGAAAAACTTAGTACTTCAATAAATTTAGCACTTCCATAATCTCTTTATAGGTACTCTGCTACCAACAGCTTGACTTTCTCTAACACCCTGACAGCAAACAAGCAGTGCTTGACTCTTTAATACAAAGCACAGCAACTCATCGTGGTATGTTTTTATCCCAATGCAGGCTGTCATCATTTAAAGCTTCATTTTCACTCTTTCCTTACCAAAAAATATGCTTTAAACAAACAGGGTTTTGGTAATTTTTATTTCTTTTCTCTGCCCTGTTCTGTATTTAGATCCTGCACTTTGCCTTAATTCCCAGCATTATACAAAGGCAGGGAGCTGCTGCGGGGAAGGCAGACAGCTGATGGTGTGATAAATACCTGTAGGTTCTCTGCCACCACTAATGAGTGACAATATGTATAGAATTAGGGGAAAAAAAAAACTTCCCAAAAGCTGGAGTTACAGTGCTCATCTCTGGAAGGATTCCCAGTCCATTTTGGAAGCATGCATGTCAAAAAGATAAATAATAAAAAATAAAAAATCCAAGAAAACCTGTGGGTGTCTGAAGTCACTTCATCTTTGAAAGGCTGAGGATTTGTTTTTCAACTGGCAAAAACATCCTTCTGCAGAAAGACAAACTGCAGACAAAATGCAACTCACTGTGCTCAGGGGTAAACGTGTATGATGGATGCACCGCTGCTGGCGGGGAAATCAGGCTGAAGCTGTGACAGCAGAGAGGGAGCGACTCGTGGCGTGCACCAGGAGTGCCACAGAAAGCCCTGCACCAGATTCCTCACACCTTTCCACCTGGAATCATTTCAGGTTTTTTTCTGAAGGCATTACTGACACATCAGTATTTCTTCTTTTTTTTCTTTCTTCTTTTTTCCTTTCTTTTTTCCTTTTCCTTTTCTTTTTCCTTTTTTCTTTCTTTTCCCTTTCTTTTTCCTTTTTTCTTTCTTTTTCCCTTTCTTTTCCCTTTCTTTTTCCTTTTTTCTTTCTTTTTTCCTTTCTTTTCCCTTTTTTCTTTCTTTTTCCCTTTCTTTTCCCTTTCTTTTTCCTTTTTTCTTTCTTTTTCCCTTTCTTTTCCCTTTCTTTTTCCTTTTTTCTTTCTTTTTCCCTTTCTTTTTCCTTTTTTCTTTCTTTTTTCCTTTCTTTTTCCTTTTTTCTTTCTTTTTTCCTTTCTTTTTCCTTTCTTTTTCCTTTTTTCTTTCTTTTTTCCTTTCTTTTTCCTTTCTTTTTCCTTTTTTCTTTCTTTTTTCCTTTCTTTTTCCTTTTTTCTTTCTTTTTCCCTTTCTTTTCCCTTTCTTTTTCCTTTTTTCTTTCTTTTTCCCTTTCTTTTTCCTTTTTTCTTTCTTTTTTCCTTTCTTTTCCCTTTCTTTTTCCTTTTTTCTTTCTTTTCCCTTTCTTTTTCCTTTTTTCTTTCTTTTTCTTTTTTCTTTCTTTTTCCTTTTTTCTTTCTTTTTCTTTTTTCTTTCTTTTTTCCTTTCTTTTTCCTTTTTTCTTCCTTTTTCCTTTATTTTTCCTTTTTTTTCCTTTTGCCTTTCTTTTTCCTTTCCCCTCTCCTTTCCCCTTTCTTTTCCCCTTTCTTTTCCCCTTTCTTTTCCCCTTTCTTTTCCCCTTTCTTTTTTTTTCCCCCTCTTTCTTTCTTTCTTTCTTTCTTTCTTTCTTTCTTTCTTTCTTTCTTTCTTTCTTTCTTTTTCTTCTTTTTTCCCCCAAAAAAATCCCTACAGAGCTCTGGTTTAAATCAGAGCTTCTCCTATCATGAACAAGGACTTCTTGGTTACTTCTCCAAGGTCTCTCCTCCCGCAGGATCTGACGTTCATCACTGCGCTCACTGCTTGAACGTCAGCGCTCCGGGGTCACAGCCACAGACGCAGCTGTAGAAAAAAACTGAATATCCACGAAACAACCCAGTGAAGTGGCTGCTCCGTGCCAGTTCATTAGACATTCTCCACGGGGTAAGCTCTGTGCTGCTACACCAGGTTGCAGCCCCGGGCGACGTGACCGGTTCCCAGTGGAGCTGAGCCAGGTTCGCAGGAGCAGCGGGAGCCGCGGCCGTGCCAGAGCATCAGCGACTTCTCCGGGAGCACGCAGGGGTATGTGTGGGTGACAAAATAAAACGCCCATGCTGAGCCCAAGGCAGGCACACCAGGAGCACTGACAAAGCAAACAGGGAGCAGGAATCACCACAGTCCATGCTTGGATGTCCTCGATGCCACGCGATGGTGTTGCGCCCGCTGGCTCCTCTCAGACTGCAGACGCACCAAGCTGAAGCGGAGCACCACAGCCCCAGGGATGAGCCAGGATCCCTGGCAAGCAGGGCACAGCCTTGCATCAGCCCTGAGCGATGCTCAGGGGGCTGGGGAAACCATGTAAACATAAGGAAAAACTTTTTCACTGTGAGGGTGCCGGAGCCCTGGGACAGGCTGCCCAGAGAGGGTGTGGAGTCTCCATCTCTGGAGATGTTCAAACCCACCTGGACACTTTCCTGTGCAACCTGGTGTAGGGAACCTGCTCTGGCAGAGGGGTTGGACTGGATGATCTCCTGAGGTCCCTTCCAGCCCCACCATTCTGTGATCCTGTGAAAGGGAAAAGGCAAGGTGCCAGCTCCCCAACGCCCTGTGCTTGCTCCCCAGGGTGACATCTCACTGTGAGGACAAGGATGCCCAAGCAGGTGGATGTGCAGTTCAATTTGGCCAGTGGACAGGAACCCACTGCAGCCCTTCACACTGCTGTCCCCAGACTCACTGTGATCCCCTCTGCAAAGACACAGCAGGGACAAACAAGTGCTACCAGCTAATGAGGTCTCACTTAAAAAAATGAAGGAGCAAAGATGCAGAGTTCTGTTTGAGGGGTTTTTTTGTTTGTTTTTATCTTCTCTGTGCTCACAGTTGAGTGACACTATCAGGTCTAAAATCACTTTACACATACTTTCAAACTGCATTAAATCTTCAGTACACGAAGCTGAGAGATTCCTGGCACCAGCTTATGCCACAAAGGACTGAAGTTGTCCACGCAGTGGAACTGTTATGCTTTTTCTCCACTTCTTGCTCCCAAAGGGTTTTCAATGCCCAAGACACTTTGAGCATCACACGACAGCCCGCGGAGGCCAAAACCGAGCTCCTGGTCCCCCTCCACCGGGTTCACCAGCTCCCCTCATCAGCACAGAGCCACAGCGACCACTCTGATGTAAACAAGTAGAGAAGGGAAGAAAAAAACAGCCACCCTGTCCAGCAAAAATGGGTTTAAAAACCAATGGAATAGTCAAAAAGTTACTGCTACCTTCAAATCATTAATGCACAGTCTAAGAAATAACGTCAGCAAAACTGCAAAGCAAATGCAGATTTTTGGTTTTGAACTGCACAAGCAGTAGTTCTTAAAAATTCAGCCTTTCCCCAGTTTTGTTTTCATTTTGAAATCTGTCAGGTTGAATCATTTCTCCGGTCCAGGAAAGTGCTTTATGATCCTACAACCCCATAAATGACAGCTTTGCTCATAAAGCCTTTAGAGAGAAAGAAAAATCTTTGTGTTCTCTTACTTCATCTTCAGAGGTTGGTTTGATTCCTGATGCTCCAGCATATTTCTGTCTTTTACCATATTTTAAGGCTATTTTCTCCCTGCCAAAATATGTAAGGAAGAGCAGCACAAGCCCTGCAGCTCTGGGAGGAAGGCTAGCCCCACAGCTCTTATTATCTTTGGATGGGAAGAGGGAGAGAGACGGAGACACTGTTAATGCCTCAGATATTTCTAGATCCTGCCACTGTCCTAGCAAGGAAGTTTGAAACATAAAATGCCATTGGAGGAAGCATCACATGGGGTATTTAAAAGAAACATCATAAGAGTCTAATTGAGGTTATTATCAGCATCTAGAGTCTCTTGGACGTAGCCTGCTTGAAGATTACGCAGGTTATAGAGCTCACGTGTTCCTCTTTACAAATTCAAACCAGCACTAAACCTTTGCCTGCAGAGTCCCATCCTCCTAAACGTGTCCCTGGTGTCAAACATTTTATAGACTTGAACATTTCCTGGCCTTTGGGATGTGACACGATATCCAGCTGCACATCACACCAGGGGAAGAGCAAGCCCAGGCAGGATCTGGGGTCTGCATCACTCCCCTGCGGTTCACAACTTGGTCCACAACTTTGTGACCCAGCAGATAAAAGTTTGGCCTTAACTCCTTCACAGCTGCCTGATGCTTTGAAGATACAAAGTGCAGAGTCTGTGCACATCGTTATTCTGTAGAATTAGCCCCATCTCCTCCCTGCTGCAGCCCTGAAGTTGCCAAGTGCAGTTTGCATCATCCCCTAACTGCTACGATTGGGATGATCCATCATCCCTACATCTATGGTCTGACACCATGGATGCTCTTCTACATTTAAAATGGGGGTTTATATTAATTGCTATGCTGAAAAGTCAAACAGGGAGTGAGTAAAGCTTCAAAGACTCATTTACTTTGCCCAGAACAAGAAACAAAGTCCTTAAGTCTGTTTTTCATTAGTAAAGAAGTAGCCTGAACAGCTTGCCATTGTTCTTCTGCTTATGGGGTCTGTTTCCCAAACTCACATCTCAGCCCAGCTGGTCTGGATGGAACCTAAGGAAGTCCCCAGAAATGCTGGGTTTTTCAGAAAATGAGAATTTATATTGGGAAAGCATGACTTTATAAGCCTTGCTACTGGGAGGATTTCCATGTACCACACCTCCTGTTGGGATGTCCCCAGCCCCAATCCCCTATCAGGCTGAGGACACGGCAGGCTGCAGGCTGAGGGACAGAGTGAACCATGTGGGTAGGGCAGGAGTTTGACAAGGCACACACAGGATACACCTCTAAACCCCCCAATTTCAGTGCTGGGGGTCCCAGCAGCGTGGATTACAGAGCAGGTACGTAACCCCGGCGTGGTGCTTCCCACACACCCAGGGCATCCCCAGGTCTGTGCCCCGCACGCTACGGCCAAAGGAAAGCCCTCAGCATTTCATCCACAGCTCCATAAAACAAGGGGTGTCTGTTCACCAGCTCCAACAGGACACGAATCCAGACTTTACTGAGTTGATCCAAAGGAATTCTTTCCAACTTAGCAAAACCAAGGCTTGCCTGGCTGAAGGGGAGGCCGTGCTATTGCTGTGCACGTTGGTTGTCCTGCAAACCACCCTGAGCAGCAGGGCAGACTGCAAAAACATGGAGTTTTGGGGGTTTTTTTTAACTTTTGAGGGAAGCAGCAGCATCTTGGTGAGACAAGTTTCACAGGAGGAGCCTGGATCAGCTCTGGAGACCAAGCACAGGTCTGACAGGAACAGGACTTGCCGTGCTGGTGGTACAAGGAAATCTCTCCTACCCCTTCACAGATGTTCCTCCAAACACTTCTGCTAATTGAATCGACACCCCCCTGTTCAGATGAACATATGGCCGAGTTTGTACCAGCACTGTTTTTATTTTAATAGTCCCTACAAGGTGCTTTAAGGACAGGCTGGACCGTTAAACTATCATTAGAGACCTTTTAATGAAAAATAAATCAGACTTTAGGGATTTCCCCCCCCGCCCTGCAGGGCCTGACCATCACTGCAGGATCCAGGTGCTTGGCTCGAGGACACAAGCTGTCCTCCTGGGCAACCAGCTGGAAAAAGGCCAGAGAGCTCTAATTAATCAAACTGCTCGTTTACCTTTACAGACCCACTCTGCCCATGGGCTCCACTGGAGATGAGGGAGGGATGCTGCTCCTCAGGGGAGGCAGATGGATGCAGAGCTCACTGCTCACACAGGTCCTGGTGAAAAGCAGCCTCTGCCCTTCGCTGGTTTGACAGCCAGAAGGACAACTGGGAGAAGTGGGAAGAGGTAGCTGGGAGCACAAAAACTCACTGAGCCAAGAGCAGCTCCACCAAACCCTTCACCACACTGGGAAGTGATTCACCAAGGGATGTGCCAGGACCATCTCCTCCTTTCTCAGGGGCACTCAGGTCTGATGATACATAATCCCACCACCTCTCAACATAAGGTTTTACCATACAAAAAATAAATAAAAAACCCCATGCTAGCCAGACTAAATCAGAAAAAGGACCCTCCAGGTGAGAGGGACATGGGGAACCCATATCAGACTCTCCTTTAGAGCTGTGAATGGTTTAAGGCAGCAGGATTTGATGCCAAAAAGCATCCCCATGCTTTTCCTCCTCCCATCAGCCAGGTTTGCTCAGCAGAGTCCCACAGCTGGTGGGGCTGAAAGCACATGTAGTGATGCTAGCAGGGGTGCAGAGAGGGCAGACATACCTTCTTCTATGGCAACATGGTTGGCTTGCAGGGTTTGACTAAGTTCTGAGAGAGAACATGGATAATGGGGCACATGTGGGCCAGAGGAAAAGGAGGATATTGTTAAAAATATTTTTTTTTAAAAAAAGAAGAAAGCAAAAGGCAGAAGAGTAGGACCAAAAAAGAAACCTAATTAGCAGTGATGCAGAGCTGGCTTTCAGTTCTCTGGACCTTGTGTTTTCTGGCCTTATTTATGAAACACAAATAATCCAACCTTCTCCGTAAGCAGCCAGATCCGGTGGAATTACATGTCTGAATACTCTCAGTAAACAGAGGAAAGCTGTGGAAACATAGCTTAAGGCAATAGGCATGAACAAGGGGGCCTTTATCACTCAACCTGGCTCCTCCTGGCAGAAGAAAACCCACTGGCCCTGGCTGAAGTCTGTGCAACTGGTGTGTTCCATCGGCTGCAAGCTGGCCGGTTGATCCAAGCAAGGACACCCCCGGCTACACTTATTTATTTATTTGCCCCTTGCAGTGTGGACAGGACCTACTGGAATTGGGACAGCCAAGGGGTAAGGAGAAGGGATGCTGCTACCCATCACTGTCCCTTCCCAGGGTGGGAGAAGGGATGGTGAGAGCCAAACACGTAGGAACCACCTTCACCCCGAGTGATGAGCATTTGCTTTCATCTCCTGACACAGCCCTACGTGCCGCAGACACGACCCATCAGCGAGGTCAGGCACAGGAGAGAGGGTTTCCTGCCAGAGGAGCACATCATCGGCTGGAGAGAGCGGTGGGAAGAGCTGACCCCATTTTCCATCATGTGTGGAGATGATGGAAAATGCCAAAATAAAATCCAGCTCACCCAAAAGCTGGGAGCTCAGCTACAGGAAGGACGGAGAGCAATTGTCTGGCCGGATCGGAGGACCAGCGTGCTCCCTTCTGGCTGGAGGATCTAAGGAGCTGGAAGTATTTGTCAGACCAAAACCATACATTTATTTTCAAAGATCTTCTGTTAAGGAGAGCCCTATTCCTACAGGGGTAAACTCCCACCTCTGCTGGGAAGCTGCATCAAGCCTTATGGAAGGAAACCTCAACACAAGGGCAGCAGAAGAGTCTGTGGAGGAATTTCACCCTTACCCATCATCTGCACGGTGATGAGGCAAAGCAATACTTCCTGCTGCTGGATGAATGGAAGAGGTCTCACATTTTTTGGCCAAGAAACACGTGGCCACGTCCAGGCACACCTCAAAGCAGAAAACCCCATCTCCATCTCCCCCCTCTTCACCTGGGTGAAGGATTGCAAAGCTACTGCAGCCTCCTGCTTCCCCAGCGTGCTCAAATTATTATACTCAGTTCAAATAAATTATTATACTCAGCTCAGACACCTCAGCTCTTATTTGTTTCTAGGGAGGAGAGTTCCAGGCTATTCTTGACACACAAAAAAAAAAAAACCCAACCCAAAAAGCCAACAGGAAATTCAGGTGAAGCCTTATTTATTTTTTCCTACCCAAAGAAACTTTCTTTTTCTTTAAACCTCACTGCCTGACTGCAGGAGGGGAGTCAGGCCTCTTGACAAAGATCTGCAATCCTCTGTGACCATCAGATAGGGAAAAAAAAAACAGAATAAAATCAAAGTGTCTTGCAAGTGCATGTCCTGAGCAGGGACCTGTAACTCAAGATGAGGACACAGTGCAAAAGGCAAGGAAAGACAAGGCCTCGCTTCGGAAGCTGGAGGTCACAGAGAGCAATGCTGGGCTGATTGTTCTTCCTCTATTTACATTTTCAATGGTATAGATGGTTTTTAAAGCCACGCTGAAAGATGCCAGCACATTTCTAGGTGTACATTAACAGGAGCCATCCCAGTGCTACACAGCACCCTGCCTACACCCACACTTGGTGCTTACTGCAGCGTTTTCTATCCAAAGACCTCAGCATGAATTAATTTGGCTTCCCAGCACCCTTGCCAGGTAGATTATCTATCTTCCTCCTACAGAGAAAGGAGAGGACCAAGAAACAAACAAGGGCTAAAGATGAAGCCATGCCACTGGGATTGCCTTCAGCACAGACCTTGATGTGCTTTTCATTTTTTCCCCCCAAATTTGCAAAAAAAGTGTGTTTGCAATAAAGAGCACACAACAGGTCAAGCATCAAGACAGATGCCAATACTCTGCCTCCAACACATGCCTGCAGAGGCAGGAGCTGTGTGCACGTGTGCTCTGCAAACCCACACCAGTGTGACTTTTCAGCCCAAACGCAATTACAGGACAAGGGTGTACATCGGGAATGCAGGGAGGTGGGTGCACAGACCTCACAAGAGCCGCTCTCACCGCTGCTTCTCTTCCTCCAACATCAAAAACTCCCTGTAAAATCCCTAATTCCTGATTACTTGACTCAGAAGTGGGAGCAGGGATGTCACAGGTGAGGGGGGGAAATACAGAATTGGGCCGGGGAGGGTGGCGGATCCGGCGGCAGGAGGAGGAGGAGGAGAAGCAGCTCCGGTCACTGTGGATGCCCCATCCCGCTCCTGCCCTGCAGCACAGCAGCCTGCACCCACGTGAGCCAGCTCCTAAACGTGAAACAGTCAGAAAGCAGCTTTGAAACAGCAGCCAAGCCTCAGGGTTCCGTGTGTCCCAGGGGAGGGAATACACCCCCGCGCTTGCCTGTGGCTTATCTCGCAGTCTGGGATGGAGGGAACAGCTCTGGCACCCACCAGACAGCACCTTCATCCAAATCTTTCCTGTTTCCTCACCAAAGGCAGCAGAGCAGCAGCTTTAAGAGGTCTGGGTTAGGGGAATCACTGTCTCAGTCATCCCTCGGCGCATGGAATGCAATGAAAGATCCTCCCCGGAGCCAAAGGGTCCCCTTGCTCCCACCCTGCAGCAAACCTGGATGGGCAGCACCTCCTCATCCTCACAGACATGGAATTCCCATCTGTCCCCTTCCCAGAGTGGAATTATAGAATCATTTTGGTCAGGAAAGACCCATCAGATCATTGAGTTCAACCTTAAGTCTAACACTGCCAAGTCCACCACAGGTTTTTCCTTCCTGGGCTCAGGTGGAAAAGCCACTGCACACATTCCCCACTTTTTACAATTTTTTTTTTCCCCACCTGTTTAAAATAAAAATCTAAATCCTCAGCACAGAAAAACCCTTTGCAAATTTAGCAAGACACGTCAATAATTTTTGTGTTAGAGCCCAGGCACATGTGCCCTCCTCACTAAAAGGAGATGCGTTCTTAGAAACCTTATTTTGCAAAAGCTGTTGGTGTTGGTGGGCCTTTTGTTTTCCTTTCTGGTGCAAAGTACTCACAAGCATCCTGGAAACTTAAAAAAAAACCCCAAAAACCAAAAAACCGACCATTTTTACACTTAGATGTGTAGAGAGGACTAAGAGTGTGTCACCACATGCCTGAGCTAGATGTTAAATTCTCCAAAAACCATATTGCTCTAAGAAAAGAGACTGCAATGATAAAGGGAAGCCTTATGTTCAAGTACTGGTTAGTCGTGCAAGATTAGAAATTAGCTCACTAATTCTTATATAAAGGCTTTAAAAGTACAAGATTTCCCCTCAACATTAATCAATTGATAGCTATTCGTTACTGAATTACTCATTCAGATTGAAAAGCAGTAGAAGTAAAAAGCCTGACATCTTCTGTGTGGTCGAGAAGAACTAGAGGAGACGGCACAGGCAAGGGCTAGAGCTCACATCCAGGACTGCAAACACAGCTCAGGGGCTTCACACAAACCCCACTCCCCCAGGGACCCAAGCTGCCCAAGATCAGAGAGTGACTGATCAACACAGCAAATCTCCAGGGCATTAGAAGTCTCCTTAGAGAAAAGATGGGCCACTCATTAGAAGAAAGGAGGAAGAAAAGGAGGTTGATGTTTGTGTGCAGGATCAGACTCCAGCTCAGGTAAGAGGCTGCTTGTGATCCAACCCTTTTGGGAGTCAGGATGAAATATAAAAATCCTGAAGGATTTTAAGGGCATATTTACAAGTTTAACACCTGTGTGTGTGCAAGATGTACCTGCACATGAGCATAACCCTGAAAGACACCAGAAAACCCACCAGACACTCCCATTTTCATTTAATTACCAGCCTTTCTGGGGAAGGGGGTGCTGGAATGCCTCTGCTGTGAGGACAGGCTGAGACAGTTGGAGGTGTTCAGCCTGGAGAAGAGAAAGCTCTGGGGTGACCTTATTGTGGCCCTTCGATATTTAATGAGGCCTATAAGAAAGATGGGGACAGACTTTTCAGCAGGGCCTGTAGCAAGAGGACAAGGGGAAATGGTTTTAAACTAAAAGAGGGGAGATTCAGACTAGATAGAAAGAATAAATTTTTTATGCTGAGGATGGTGAGACCCTGGCCCAGGTTACCCAGAGAGAGGTGGTAGAAGCCCCATCCCTGGAAACATTCAAGGTCAGGTTGGACAGGGCTCTGAGCAACCTGATCTGGTTGCAGATGTCCCTGCTCACTGCAGGGGGGTTGGACTAGATGGCCTGGAAAGGTCCCTTCCCACCCAAACCAGTCTGTAATTCCATGATAAACCTACACCACCACCAGCATCCTACATTTCTGCATCTCCTCCTGCAAGCATGTCAAGAATCAGTCTTGCATTAAACTGCTTATGCCAAAATCAGTGCCATCGTCGGACATGAAGGAGGTGGATGGACACATCCATCCAAGACCAAAGTGGCCAAGCAAGCTGTCCCCTGAAATAGCTCCTTCCTAACCTCCTCCTCCCAAGCCTGGCTTCGGTTTCAGCTGCAGTTGTTCTCTCCTGAATTGCTCCTCCTTAAATAGTCTCCCTTCCTCTTCCCCGGGGGAGGATTCTCCCTGCGGGATGACAGCAGGCTGTGCAGCCAGGAGAAAGCTAAAATAGACATTCACTGAGATTAACATCCTGCCAGCAGCTGTATTACAGTGAAATGCAACCACCTGGAGGTTTAATATATAGACAGATTAATATACAGACTGAAATTTATAAATAGACTCAATATTTCATTTCTGCAGTGTATTCCCCAGAAAAAAAAGGAAGGTGGGAGCACCCATAAAATAAGGAATACACCACCCAGACAGACCGGCTGTGCACACCATAAAACATTCCCCCTTCACCTGCAGCATCAACACAGGCTTGAATTGGTGGGAACATAGAAATAAGAAGGAGCTAACGATATTCTCATGTTTACCAACACACAAAACTACAGCTAATAAAGCAAAGCAAATAAATCTGGGAGGGATTTTTGGGGCAGAAAGTATTTGAAGTGAGAGGAAGGCAGGTGCTTCAATACCCTAAATAAGCAACATTGCACATATCCAAAGTCTTTCCAAGTGGTTCCTAGAGAGTCAGCCCTTGCAATCCGGCTGCCAACAAGTGTTGCAGGTTAAGCACTAAGCAACATTAAAAAAAACAGCTGTGAACTGGTGCTATCTGAACCTGGTAACTGGGAAAGAAAATCAAGCTGGGTATTGGGGTTACCCTTGGCAAGACCAACCCTCCCTTCCCATCCATCAGAACTCACAGTCACGGCTACTTGCTGTGGACAGGGAGTTAGTTATTAAGTGGAGCTACAAGAATCAAACAGTTTGTGCTAAAGTTGTGGTTCACCACCAAAAAAAAAACCCCAAACAAACCATCTTAGGAAAACCAGAGCACCCATTGCACAATCATCAGAGACAGTTATCTTCCAAAGTGGTGCCGTTATCTGGTTTCAACACACAGTTCCTCCATAGGGTACGTGATAAATCATAAAGCCATCCTTAGCAATGTGAAGGCATGGCATGGATAAAATAGCCATCTTGTGTAAGAAAGCAAACACACAGCAGGAAAAGCAGCTGTGATATGATTAAAAAAATAAATAAATAAGGAAAAAAACACTTCCTTGACAGGATTTATTTTTAAATGATGGCTGCTCAAGCCTGCTCGGGGAATTGGTACAGCAGGAGGAGCTCCCATGCAAAAGGATGAGGAATGGTGACTCAGCAGGTAAAAGCTGTCAAAAAAATGTCCAAAAATTGAAAGGATTTTAAAAATAAATAAATAAATGGGAAGGGAAAGCTATAAATACCTCAAGTAGTTTTGCTTTGTGCACTGGTTGGATGCCTGTTGCTGCAGAAGATGCTCTACGAAGCAAGTGGGGGTTCCTCCTCCCAAAACAGGAGCCAGCAGATTCAAGGGGAGCTTTGCCCCCGATGTGGGCAGGACCCCATCCCGGTGCCGTCAGGATCCGCTCTGTGCCCCGTGTCTGCCCCAAAGGCAACGCACGAGGGGATCCCACCACCACCACTGCTACGTGGAAAAGGAGAGCCCTGCACCCCCAAGGTGCACCCCTCTCCAGCCTTCACCCCACTTTGCACAGCGCTCGGGGGAGGACAGGAGCAAGACTTTTTCATGGACGTTTAGAAAAAATACCTCTTTTTGTACTGATTTCTTGGGTTTTTTGGTAATTTTTTTAAAATAAAAATCAAAATAAGCCCAGCCAACATGAAAGGCTGGATAAACACTCCTCCTTTCCCCAACAGAAATTACAAAAATGCCTTTGAATTTGTTTTGGCAAGAAACAATGTTTTTTATGAAAGAGCTTCATTGAAAAGTCACAATTTGGAATGTACTCATCTAGTCTACAGGGTTTTTTTTAAAGTTTTAATTACCATCTTACCAGTATTTTGACACAGTTTAAGGTTTGTTAGATTGTATTGTGTGTTACAAATATCCAAACCCACCTTTTGAAAGCTCCTCATTATTGTATTAATGCTAACTACGTGCTTTGTGCTGCCGAGTCTTGTTTCGCCAATTAACAAAAAATAATAAATTAATTCCATTTGGATAAAACGCTGCCATTTATAAACCCAGCAATTAAGAACAGATTTAATTTTAGATATTGCTGCATTCTTCAGCTTATTGAGTTATTTAGTACTGACACTGGTACTATCAGTATGTGTGTGTGTGTGTGTGTGTGTGTGTGTGTGTGTGTGTGTATAAATATATCAGTTCTTAGAAAAAAACCAACCCAGACTCAGGCCACTTTCTCACCCCTTAAATTAATGATAATATAGATGAAAAATTAATGTTGCTTTCCTCTCTCCTGGGAGTTGCAACATATGGTCTTTGCTGAAAAAAAACAAAACTACAACAACAACAACAAAAAAATCACTACCAAGAGCACAAGCACAGAGCTGGGATTTTCTGTCATGACAGGCCAAATTATATCAGCCATGGGCACATAAAGAGTTTAGCAAAAAAATAAAAACCCCCCCATGGAGCGAGGCAGAGCTGGTTATATTTGCAAACCTGGGTGTGCAGACGTTTTAAGGGAGATAAAAGCAGACCCAGACACGGCTGGAGAGGTGCCCACAGCCCCATCTCCCTCCCCGAGCCGGGCAGTCACGCAGCAGGTAGGAGATGGAGAAAGGAAAATGGTTTTTATTGGCCATGGCTCTTCCAGCGGGTAGGTGATGTCCAGGGAGGTCTGGTCCAGCTGGCACCGACAGGGATGGGATGTCACCAGCTGCATCCAGTGCAGGGAAGAGTTAGAGAGAGGTCCAGGGATCAGCATCTGCATCCCAGCAGCGATGGGGCAGCCCTGGGGCTCCCGGACAGTCCTCACCGGGAGAAAGCCAGTGGGAAATGGGACGTGTCCTCACCATCTCCCCTTGGGACATGGCAGCAAACGCTTACTGGGGTCACCAGCAACTTCTACATCATGAAAACAGTCTCTCTGGACAAGGAAAGGACAAGAAGCGAGGGGATGGGAGCTCCCCTTTCCCCACCCACGCTCACTGTGTCACCAGGCTCCCAGCAGGAGGAGACCACGATGTACAGAAGAAAGGGACACACACAGGTTGTGGCACCAGTCCAGACTTTGAAAGCAAAATTAACACCTGGAGTAAGAGAAAAGCTGTGAAATGGTTCTCTATCGATGGCAGTGGACCCTGGGCATCACCTGAAACACTCAGGTGACACAGTGACAGTAAATTGCTGCTAACACCAGATATCAGAGCAGCACCGCAGCCGGGACAGGCAGCAGGATCCCCAGAGATGACCTGACTAAAGCAAGATATGCCTTGGCCACAGGCACGCTGTGGGGCTTCCTGCAGGTAAAGTGAGATGATGCTTTGGGCTTCTTGTCACACAGGAGGCCAGAACAGGTAGCACACCAAGAGCTATGTGAAAACAGCCAGGGGCTTGCTTTGTTTGGTTTTGTTTGGTTTGGGGATTTTTTACATCAAGATGATGAAGCAAATATTCACAACAACAAGTCTTAATGATGCCACAAAAAGATTTTGCAAAATAAGAAGGTGATTGCCCCTGAAAGCCCAGCACCCAACTGGGACAGAGCAGCAGAGCTCACACAGCAGCACCAGACCAGCATCCAGACCCTGGGGAAAAAGGCTCTCAGCATCTTTGGGACCCTGCCATGGGCAAACCCGGACAAACCAAGCAATGAGGACTCAAAGGACAGCACTCCTAGAATCCCAGACTGGTTTGGGTTGGAAGGGGCCTTAAAGCTCATCCAGTTCCAACCCCCCTGCCAGCAGCAGGGACACCTTCCACTAGACCAGGTTGCTCAAAGCCTCATCCAACCTGGCCGAGAACACTTCCAGGGAGGAGCAGCCACAGCTTCTCTGGCCAACCTGGGCCAGGGTCTCACCACCCTCACACCAAATAATTTCTTCCTCACATCTCATCTCCATCTCCCCTCTTCCAGTTTAAAGCTACTGAAGGTGTTCACCAGCCCCTGATGAAGAACACAAGGACACTTTCACTACATCTTGACCTCCTGCCACAAGTCCTCTCAAGTCAGAAGCACAAGTGACAGCAAGCAAAATTAAATTAAACCCTTGGCTTTTATAGGGTTCCCCTCCTTCCTGGACAAAAAGGAGAAAAAAAAGATAAAATCCCCAAGCAGATATTCTTATTTACCAAGACTCCAACAGCCTTGTTTCCTGCTATGTCCCCCTTGAAGGCAGGAGTGTGGCTGCACTAATTGCACATCTATTGAGAAACGGGCTACCCTCTGCTTTCAAACTGGAATTAGTTACGCTCAGCCTGACCTTGCATTATTTTGAATCACTGCAACATTAAAAGCAAATTAGAGCGACTTGTTAAATCCTTTAAAAGGTAAAGCAATCCTTTTGCTCCAGGTTCACAGCCAGAAAAAAAAAAAACCAACCAAAAACCAAAATCAAGCTCTTAAATCATAACTCCTGCTTTAATGTGGTAGGATTTAGTCTCATATTTTAAATTTATTCATTTCTCATTTACTTGAACAATCACATTAGCTTTAATGAGCTCTCTCTATGAAAACTGCAACTACAAAGGATCAGATTTGCTTATGTTACAGAGCTCTGCACACCTAGACAGGAAATCCTAAAACACTGCCTGTTTCTTAACAGCCTGATTACTAGTTTTTAATCCTCTCTGCCAGATGCACTTTTAATCTCTTGGTGTATAATAAAACAAATTAGTGTTTAATTGTATAGGTAAACTGAACCCAAATATGCACATCAGATTAAAAAAAGAAAACCAAAACAAAACAACAAAAAAATCCAAACCTTCAATTTTACAGAGCCAGCAACTGATGGAGCTGAGGGCTGAATCCAACTCTGCAGGTACTGGCAGAGGAAGAGGCTGCTGGGTGGTAACAGAGGAGCTTTGTCACCACTCTGTCACTGCTCATGGGCTCCCAATGCTCCTCCAGATCCCCTGGGTCACAGATGGGCGATGCATCCTCACACTCACAGCACAGCACAAGCAGGCAAGAGCCAAGGCTGGTCCATAGCGAGTTCATATTGCCCCTTGGTGCATGGGGAGTACTCACCCCTCCAGATTTACACCTCGAGCCACCTCCTCACTCATTCACAGGTTCTTTGCTCTCCACCATCAGCAGATTTTACCACCCTGGTGAATCGGACACTGCCACCCTCATCCCACAAGCTGAAGCATGAGGTTCATGATCCAACTTCCCTACCCAACAATCCAAAAAACAAAATTCATCAGCAACCACATATCGCCTCAGGAAAGCCTCCAGTTAAGGTGGGCACCTTCAACACCCAGGGCTTTCACCAGGGAACATGGGAAGCAAAGCCAAGCACGCAGCTCACAGCCGGCAGGACCATCCCGCTCCCCATCCAGGGCTCGACGTCTGCACCTCGTCCCCACATCTACTGAGCTTGGGCCACCTAAAAGCAGTGTGTCCAGGGGAGGATGGGGCATGTGCCAAGCTTTTGCAGCCAGGCAGGTTTGCAGTGAAGAGCTCTCCCTCTCCAGAGCCACCAGCATCTATTTGTTAACTCAAGAACATCTTGATGTGCCTTCATAGAAAAAGAGAGTATTGCAAAGTGGTTTGTTTTGGGTTTTTTTTTACTCCTTTTCTCCAGATCAAGGAGCCTGCTGCCAAATTCAGTGACTCTAGCAGGATTAGGAGGTTGTTCCCATTTTCCACTAGTGCCAGGGGTCCAAATTCAGCAGGACAAATTCAGAATAATTACATGCAAACCTGCCAGAAGTTATTTTTCCATCTGTTTCGCTGGTAAGCAGGATCCATCCACTGGAACTAAACCCAGATAAGAGCATCACTGACTTCAGCAGGGTGGTTCATCAAGCAGCAGACTACATCCCTCTTCATTCCCATCCTTAAGATGTGACTTGCTCATGCTGTAATTTGGCATGGCACAGGGGTGCAAGCCTGAGGGAGACTGAAAACCAGTCCAAAACCAGACTGAGAACCAGCACGTGAGCAGGGACAGCCCTGCTTTCCCATGCAGGACGGGAACAAGAGCCCAGGAATGCAAGAAGTCACTCAAAGTGCTGACTGTCTCCTAGGAAAAGCTTTAGCTACATTTTTTTTTTATTCTTTTTTCTTTTTAAATTAATAAAATAAGCCAACAAAAGTCACCCCAGAGGAGGCACATTCTGACAAGATGTTTTCTACAGGGGATGCAAACAGGGTACAGCACATGGACGTACAGCGATATAAACAGCTCTGCCAGGACTCAAGCTGCAGGATAGGAATAAATAAATGTATGGAAACACACATTTTCAAAGGGTCTTGCACACAGGTAGCCCAGGCTCAAATGTTTCAGAGCTGGAGGAGGGTTTCCTTCCTCACCCATCATATCTAAGCCATATGCAGGATGCTTGTTCTTGTACCAAATCCTCCTCCTTTCAAGCACAAGAGCCTGTGCCCAGGAAAATGGATTATCCAGCGAGGGAATATTCAGTATTAATTCCTGAGGGAGGTGGGCATGGTGTGCCAGCTGCACCCCACCACAGCCCTCTGGGAGAGGAGAAAGGCTCTCCTCTTCTCAATCATCTTGCTCTGTGGCAGCTCTCAGCATCTTCCCTCCAAGGGAGGGTACAGGAGTGGCCTGGGACAGGGACAAAGCCACCTGAGATTATCGACTGCTCGGGGTAAGGGGAGAAAACATCAACTATTTCTATTTTAAAAAGAGAAAACAACCAAACATCAATGCTAACATCCAGTTTGGCTTTAAGAGAGATTTAAAGAACTTCACCTCCTTAATCCCACACCATCCTTCCCCTCTACCAGCCAGTATCGACTTCTAACAATGCAAAAGCATCTGCCCACATTTTTGCAATTATTTCAGGCCCAGCAAAGAGCACCCTCCCCTTTCTGTAGGGTTAATCTAAAGAACAGTTGCCAAAATGCTGAGAACACAGTCAAACAATAGCTCCTCTGATGAAATTCCTCCACTCCATAGAGAAACCAGTATCCTCCAGCTGCTGTGGCTTGTCCAGAGAGATCGCCGAGTGTTTACCCATTCCCATTAAAAAAAAAAAAGAAGGAGGAAGAAAAAAAAAAAGAAAAAAAAAGAAAAACTGAAAGATTTGAATGCAGCTTGCAAAAAAAATAATGTAGAGCCTTGCAATTTAACCACAACACAGAAGTTTTATTAATGCAACGTTTGCTTTGTGTGAAATATAAACCCAAGCAACGCTGGCCACCTGTCCCGGGGATAGAGCCTGGCTATACTTATCGGTACAGAGACCACTTTTAGCAGCTCCATGGCTTTAAATACTCAGTCTCAGTGGAATCTCTGATCAGTCATTTATAAAAGCTGGGTAGCCGAGCTGGACAGCTGAATTACAGCAGCTATTATCCACGTGTGCCTGAATACAAGCAGACACCTTTATTTATAAAGGCTCTTCGGCTGACCGAGATTTGACATCGGCTACAAAAAGCATTCAGCATCCAACTGACTGCTTCAGAATAATGTGATGAAAGGTTAGCCAGTGCAGTCTGAGAAGACACCTTTCCACAGTGCTAAGAGCTATTGTTAAAAGAATTCACGCTGCTGCAATGACTCTTTTTAACCAAGCAGATTGAAGTAATTGATTTCCTGAACAGACACATTGACTTGCACACCTTTGCCTCTTCTGCTGGTACGTACTCAAGTGGTTTGTTTGTTGGTTGGTTTTTTCTAGAGTTAATTCTAAAACATTTAGAGTATTTCTTGTTTTATCAGGCTTACCCCCTTTCCTTTTAGATCTCCTGGGTCTCTGCACTTTCCAAGCTGCTGTTTCTTGCTTGTTCAACCCTTTGGCTCACCCTCACCTGCGAGCCCCAAGTGCGGACATAGGCACAGGTCATACAAGTGCAAAGGGATGGGAGAGGAAGAAGAAAAGTAGGTGGTAAGAAAAATCAAATGCTAGTGGTTGGTTTAGGTCTAATAATCTCAGTGGCAACCCCTGATAACAGAAGGTAACCAAGCCCATGGCAAAAGTGTGAATTCTGTTTTAAATTGACGATGTTCCCAGGAGCAGCACGTACACACACCCCGAGCATGGCTCAGCTAGGCGAAGGAAGGCTTTAAGTACACGCATGTTCTCACATGTTGTGTCCAGTTCTGGAGCCCCCAACGCAAGAAAGACATGGACCTGTCAGAACGAGTCCAGAGGATGATGCGAGGGCTGGAGCAGCTCTGCTGTGAGGACAGGCTGAGAGAGTTGGGGCTGTTCAGCCTGGAGAAGGCTCCAGGGAGACCTTCCAGTGGCCTCCCAGTACCTGAAGGGGCTCCAGGAAGGCTGGGGAGGGACTTTGGCCAAGGGCAGGGAGTGACAGAACAAGGGGTGATGGCTTGAAACTGGAAGAGGAGAGACTGAGATGAGATGTGAGGAAGAAATTCTTTGCTATGAGGGTGGCGAGACCCTGTCCCAGGCTGCCCAGAGAAGCTGTGGCTGCTCCTCCCTGGAAGTGTTCTCGGCCAGGCTGGATGAGGCTTTGAGCAACCTGGTCTAGTGGAAGGTGTCCCTGCTGCTGGCAGGGGGGTTGAACTGGATGAGCTTTAAGGTCCCTTCCAACCCAAACCAGTCTGGGATTCTATGATTCTCCTGAGACTCCTAACTCTGCTGTAATAACCCAAAAGAGGACCTGGCACCTCTGCTGGGGTGCAGAGCTGAGCCCAGTTGCAGGGCTGTGCTCTGCCTGCCCGCACAGCAATCGTAAGGAAGAGCCTTCCTTGCCCGGCTGCTCATTTCTTAAGCAAGGACCATCAAAAGCATCCTCCTTTGACTTCCAAAAGCATCCTTCCTGCTGCCCAGCACCTCCTCCCCTTGCCCCCACCCCTCCTACCACACCCCAACCCACAGCACTGGACTCACCAGCACAGGACCGAGCCCCACCACAACTCTCCAGTTAAAATCCCCTACAGAGGATGAACATTTGGGGGCTGACAGTGACCTCGAGCATCCCCCATGGCACCAACCTGGAGCTCTGGGGAGGTTTCCCAGGTTTCTCCGAAGGTGCTGCTGGATGGGATCCCCATGGGGCCACCCTCAAGATCAAGGAGCTGAGTGCTGCCCGTGCCTTGATGAGTAAGTTGTTATGGTTACTGAAGGGTTTGTTGGTTTGTTTTTTGGTTTTTTTCCTCCTCTTTTAAAAAGAATTCTTATCAGTTTAACATAATAACACCAGTCAGTAACAGTTCTTATCTGAAAAGGTCACTCAGGTAGTTATAACTCAGTATTTCATCTACATTCACATTATCTGGAGGGAAACAGCCTCAGGAATTTGCCTTTTTTTTTTTTCTTTTTTTTTTTTTTTAAATAATCCACTTCTTTGGAACTGTAAGATTTAAAAAAAAAAAAATCTACTCAGAACCAAGCTGACCCCACGGGTAATTTGAGCACACTGGAGAACAGACAGAAAAAAAGGTAGAAAAAAACCCACACTGATGTTTGTTGCATGAGAAACAAGGGGAATATTCCAACAGAAAAACTATGAAAACTGGGGAAATGCATGAACATAGACCACAGCTGCTGCAGAAACACTGTGTTCTGCTTGCAAAAGGTTCAGAGCAGCCAAGTTCTTCTTTCTCCACAACAAAAGTTGTGGGTTTTTTCCTCCATGATTGTCTCCTGATTTCCTTCCTTCTTCATTTCCCATTGCAGACAAGGGACAGAGAGAAAGGCATGATAACAAAAATTTGATCCCAAGAAGAACTGATCTGTGATGTTCAGGGTTTTTTCTTCTTTGAAAACACAAAAACTAGAAGAAACACAGCATGGAGAGTTTTAAAATGTTTCAAGCTAAACCTGGTCAGACCCTGTTTTATCCACCCACCCAACTACTTTAATAACAATTAAAACCCTAAACACAACACATGCCTGTACTCCACCAGGCAACAGCGTAGGCAAGGAGCAGGAGAACTAACTGGTTAAAAGTTAGCCAGGTCTGTGGTTTGTCTGAAATAAGTGTTATCAAAAAAAGAAAGAAAAGGAAAAAAAAAAGTAAAAGAGAAATCTGGAACAAATTATTTGCAAGGATCAGTTGCAGAAAAGAAGCTTTTTAAAGCACCCTGTGCTTCCACTCCAGGGCTGCTTCGCTCGAGAGCAAAGAGCAGAGCAAAGCTGCCGAATCCTGCAGATGCCACTCACAATATTACCATGACTTTAAGTAAAATAACATCTTCAGGCATGATAGCTCAACACGCTGGGCCACGGCCAGCTCCTGCAAATGTCAGGGAAGGCTTGCAGGGATCGCAGCAGAAGCTGGCTCAGCCCTTGGTGCAGGAGAGCCATCAGCACCATCCATCCAGAGCTTCCCTAACAGAACATCTCACATTCACGATACAGAATGACCATGAGTTTGTTCAAACACGGCAGCACACGCAGGAGAAAGTCTTCTTCTGCCCCGTGGATTATTTTTCTATAATACAAGAACATTTTTGTGCTACAGCACAAGCACTGCAAATGCCCAGAAACAGCCGCAAAGGGCAGCAGAATTAATAGTAGCAAATCACAGTGTTATCACCTCAGTCTCAACTTGGAGATCAGAAATCCAGAGCTCATCAGCAGAGCCTTTGCTTACACCAGACAGGAGCCCTGAGCCCGGGAAGCCTTAGACAAGGTGTCACAATGCACATTTGCACGCAGCCTGATCAGAAAACCACCCAACAATTCAGACACCTTCACCAAAACCTTTGATACACCCATACCAGGCCATGGAGTCGCCCCGTGTAAATACACAAATCACACCTCAAGCAGGTAACCAGGCATCAGACGGGTGAGAAGCCCTCCCCATGCATCTCCCCGTGCCTCAGACAGATGTTCCTCTGCTGCGGAAGAGGAAGCGGCACGCAGGCGGAAAGTCGGGAACGGATCTGCTTGCTCCAACCTCAACTTTATTTCTAATTACTGGGGCCAAGATGGAAAGCCACAGGCTTGGCTGTTTGCCATCACCAGGCTCAGGCTCAGCAATAACCTCTGCAAATCTCTGGGTCTCCTTCTTAGGACCAGAGCAATGCAAAAAAAAAAAAACAAACAACCCAACCAAACCAACCAAACAAAAAACCACTTTGTTTTTTTAAGTGAAAAGGGGTGAGCATGCAAGACTGCATCCCTCACATCAGGGTCTCCAGCCTCTTTAGCATCTTTTAGATACCTTAGCAGCTCTTGCATAACCAAGAATTAGCAAAAAAAGTAATGCTTTTGTTTATTTAGTGAAAATAGAGAAAACCAGAAGGGGTATGAGCGCTCTCAGAGGTCCATATGCACACACGACTCATGTGAGGGTTCATTCCAGCTGCAACCCTTGGAGCCTGGGTTTCTGCTGGGCTTTCTGCAGACAGAAAGGGTCGCAAACACGACGACTTGTGCTTCGCCATGGGCTCCTGCACTCACTCGGCACCATGCAAGAAGTGGGGTGATCAGGTGGGAACCCCAAAACACAGCCCAGCAGCTGCTGTAATACACCAGCTTCTCCCTGCTCTGATGAATCCAACCCCAAGGAGCTGTCAGCTCTGACCCTGGGGGTGCCCTTTCTCCAAACAGTTATCTGTGGTAACATTAGACACAAGCATGAAGCTGGAGAGCTAAAGCACTGACGGATGCATCTCAAAATAAAGCAAGTGTTCACGCTAATTACTATTTCAGTTACTCACACTGATTGCCAACATAATGCCCAGATTGGAAAAAATAAAATTGCTTTCATGGACCACAAATTAAATAGATAATAATGATATTTTTTGGTGGAGTGAAATTTCAGGAAGATGGGAATTTGCACTGTGATCCACCTGGTCCACAAAAACCTTCACCAACCGCTTCAGGGAAACTTTGCAGAGAGCTTTGGCTGACCAGAGCATCAACTGCTTTAAAAGCAACTGGTCCAAATACAAACATGTAAAATATAAATAGTGAGATGGGTACACAGCTCCACTCAGATGCTGAGGTTGAACACACCAAAGGACGTAACAGGGCAGGCAAACATCCACCAGCAACGGCCTACAAGCAGAGCACTTTCCCCATTCACCCATTTAATCTCATTTGAAGATAAGTGTATTTGTAAACTAGATTATTTTAATTGATGGCTCTACAGTCGGTTCTTATTCAGCTCCTGATCTAAAGTTATCTTTGACCTCTCCCATCAATCCACATCCCGATGGGTTGAAGGCTTCCATGCACCGTCAGCAATGCCCCGTGCGGTTCTTCCCCAACACACATGGCTTTGGGGAAGAACTTAATCCCAGTTCCTTTTCCAAGCACAAACACAAGATATCTGTGCACAGAAGGGTAGCATGTGGATAGAAATTAGGGGACAATCAGCCAGTACAGGTAGAAAACTCTGTCTCTGATCTGCAACGATGCTCAAAATGCTTCTCTGCATCTTTTACGTGCACTTCAACAGCAGGATTTTTCCCAGCTGCAGGCACTGGAGGAATTAACCCCAACATCAGGTCCCTCACCAAGGCACACATTATATGACAAGATGGTAAAAGGACACTGCAAAGTATGGAAAAGTCTCACTGGGAGAGAGCAGCCCACCTGTGGGCAGACCCACTTGCATCAGCACGACGTTCAGGGCAGCAAACCACGCTGTTCTCGTTAAGACTCTCCCATTTTAAGCATTGTTACCTAAAAAAAAGTTTCCCCCAGCAAGTTCCACTGCACAGGAACAGGCAAACCTGCCACCCAAATGAGCCAGCCCTCGTTAGCTCTGCTCCACGGAGCAAACCTCACCATCAGCACTGCTGCTGCTCTGGGAGCTTCTTCCTCCTCCAACTGCAAGGGATGAGTGCCAGGAACCTCGAGGCAAGGCATTTTTAAGAAAATAAGAGATGAGTTAAGCACAAGCTCAGTGGCATCTCCTCTTGGTCCCATGAACAGGGCAAGGAGGAGAGCGAAGGGAAGTGCCACAGACGTGCCTCCAGCCAAGGCTGGCGTGAGCCAAGCACTGGCCTCCGGTGCTTCCCACAGCCACTCTGAAAAGCATCTTTAAAAATAAAAATATCTGTGAATTGCAAGAGAACACTGGGCATGCAGCCTCACTCAAATTCCCTGGCTAACATTCCTCTGTACCTTGATTCCCCTCCCCTTGCTGTTCTCCAAAAAAACTCAGCACAGATAGCTTTTAGCCATCAAGTTTGCAAACAAAACCTGGGCAAGACGTACGGCAGCAGCTCAAGCAACAGCATGTAGATTAGAAGAAGGCAGTGTGCAAATTCTCAGCAAATCTCTTGATTTAAGAGTCCCAGCTCATGTTTTTTAATGAACAGAGCTGGTGGGGCTGCTTACACCCCCTCTCTGGGTAGACACAAGTGAGTGGAGGGAGCACATGATGCCATTGCACTTAAGACTTCCTATCGCTCCAACTGAGCGTAGGGCTCAGCTCCTTGTTCCATCCTCCTCCCAGGATGTCTGCTCAGCACAGGACAGCCCAGTGATGCTCTCACACAGCCCACAGGCACTTAAACTAGAGCTCAGCACTGCAATGCCAAGAAAATGAAAATAAAAAATTGAGAATTATTTTAAAAGTGGGCACTGGGATGGTTTTCCATCAGTGGGGGTCACTAGGGGCAAACTGCAAAGTCTGCCCAGTGGAGGGGTGGCAGCTTCCTGATGAGCTGGGAGACTGTCTGTGGTTGGGGTGGCAGCAACAGTCATAGGGCTGGAGCCACAAGGACCAAGGATATAAGAGGCAAGGTCTGCAGGAACATGTAATACCTTTTAATAGAGCAGCTGGTACAGTTGGGAGAAAAGAAAAAACAAACAAACAAAAAAACTCCAACACACCCAACCACAGTCACACAAGCCCTCCTTTGAGCTGGTGCACCTCTGTGCTTGGCCATTTTTTCCAGCTGCATGACTTGGTCTAATTAAAGACATTACTGCTCCCTGAAACCCTTGTCTCTTCCTCTGGCCAGTCCTTCCCAGGACAAGAAATGTAGGTCATTCTGATGCTCTCATTGTGAGACTTGACAGCCTGCCAAAACCAAATAAAGATTTTGTCCTTAACATGTGAAGTAGTGAATGTCCTGTGCACAGGGCAAAGAAAGCTTGTTATCCTCCAAAACCAAGAGCTTAAAGCTATCACTCTGCTGCCACTGGTGCAGATGGGTGTTTGGATGCCTGGAAGATGCCACAGGAATCACAGAATCGTTTTGGTTGGAAAAGATCTTTAAGATCATCAAGTCCAACCAAAAACCTAACACTGTCAAGTCCACCACTAAACAACGTCCCCAAGTACCACATCTACACATCTTTTAAACACCTCCAGAGATGGTGACTCCACCACTGCCCTGGGCAGCCTGTTTCAGTGCCTGAGAACCCTTTCAGTAAAGAAATTTTCCCTAATATCCAACCTAAACCTCCCCTGGAGCAACTTGAGGTTCAACCTGAGGAGGCTTCTCCAGTGGCCAACAGACACTGCAGAAGCAAGGAAGCCATCATGGCATCTCCAAAGCCAGGGCTGGTGGGACAGGATGCAGGACGACTCTGGAAGTCCTAGGAAAATCCCAGTCATGCTTCTGGCCGTCAGAAAGGGGATGCCTGAGCAGGTGGGAGCAGAAGCACATCCTGCACTCAATGCTGAATGCTTACAGACCAGGATGCAGCAGCTCCCACCTCCTCATGGGGTCTGAACCCCACAGAGCGGCTGTACCCAGCACCCCTGGGTGTCTCAGCCCCAGCCAGCGGGCACAGGAGCACCACAGGCCCCACTCTCACCACACCACACTCCTGCCTGACCTTTACTGGTGGCTCGGAGGAGGTCACCACGTCCTGATGGCTCCGAGCAGCTGGGACCGAAGCTGCCCAGCGAGGCCAGGCTGGAAGGAAGGAAGGAAGTTATAGCTGGCTTTTAAATAGCTCTGTGTAATACCTGAAACTTCTATTTCTGTGCACGGAGAATATGGTTTCCATATTCTTCTCCATGCAGGGTAGGCCAAGGCATTCGCACTCCAACTGAATTAGCAGCAACCTGCGTTCTTCACCAGTTACACCATGAAAGCTCTGTGAGGCTCCTGGTAGCCACCACGTAGGATAATCGCAAGCTGGACGCTTCACCTAATGAAGTAATGTACAGATTTCCTTCCAGGCTTGCTTCTCACTTCTATTTTACCTTTATCAATTAATATATTTCAATGAACTATGGATTGCAGGTGGTCTCACAGCCCTCTGCGCAGCCCCCACAGCACAAGTAGTCACCACAACTCCAGTGTAGCTTTCTGCTAGATGTTTCTCCTCTGAGGTGGGCAATGTGGTTCCATCCACCTCTCCATGCTTGAGCAGGTGTCCAAAGAGCCACAGAAACAGGACGCTCCTCCGGCCTTTTTGAGGGTCATATGTGGCCGTACGTAGTGGAGACACACTGGGTTTGCAGTCCTAACAAGGAGGGCTTGGCTGTCATCATCAAAAATGCCCTCACACTTGGAAAAAAACAATCAGATAGAACTCCTTCAAAATAAATATATGTGCTTCTCCACATCAATTAACTACTTTAAAAGCATTTTTTTTCTTCCTGTATGTTTTTCCCATCTCATCTGCCATACAACAGACCTCTCATTTGCAGTCTACCAGGCAACAAACAACCTGGACACTTTTGTTGAGGCGAGTTTCCCTCCATGCCTGGTTGTCCTGGTTTCTCTGGGATAGAATCATAGAATTAATTCTTGGTCAGAAAAGCTGCATTTTAAGAAGACTGCATCACTCAGTTTGGTGAGAACGAAGTTGATAAGACACTTTGTTGTAGTTTGTGGCCAGCCATGGTATGTGGGTTTCCACAGTGATCAAGGTCTTGAGCAGTTTGGAGTTAGCCAGATGCTAAGGCCAGGAGCAGCGAAAGCCAGGGCAGCTGGGCTGAGCTGGCCATCAGAAGTGTTCCAGACCATAAACCTCCCCCTCACTAGAAACTGGACAGTTTGCTGGGGACAACCCCTCTGCCTCAATGGCCACCATCCCTGGAGGGTCTTGTTCATCTTTCTGCTCTCCTGCTCGTTGTGACCATAACACTTTTTCGTCAGCTGAGCATAACTTTGTGTATTTTATATTAGTATTAATATTAGTTCTTGTTATTATTTCATTAAATCTGTTTTCATTTCAACCCACAGGTCTCCTTTCCTTTTCCCAATTCCCCTGCCCAGGGGTGGAGAGGGGTCACTGAGCGATAGAACAACCACCTAAACCGAGACACTGGTCCACAGACCCAAAGGCTGATGAGTCCAGCTCCACCAGCCAGTGAGGACCTCATGCTCCAGTCTCCCTTTTGATCACCTCCTGGTCTCAGTTGTTGGTGATGATATTGCCAAGGATGGTGCCCATCCACCAAGGAACACAAGCAGGGCTGCAACCTCCTTCTAAGGGCCATGAGCTAGGGGTAGCATTCAAGTGTTCCCACCTCCTCAACAGGGTTTGGGCAAGCAACAGGTCCTGCACATACAAAACAACTCACTTCTCACAAGGACCCACCATTTAAGTCAATTCCCACACTTGCTCCTGCATGTGAGGTCAGCACGTTGCATCCAGACCAGCACTGCTTAACTCATGGTGACATCTCTTGCCAGATGGAGGATTTCACCCATGCTTCATTGAAGGTGGCCACACCACGTCTTACAGCCACCTCCTATGTCCTATTTGGGCCGTGCACCCCCGTCACCCCGCAGTCCCTTGTCCACCACTATTGCCCACGTCCTCAACACCAACAAGGATGCTGGTGGGGCATCTTCAAGAAGAGAGACACCATTTCCAAGTCAGCAAACACCAGGAAAACATACCAGGAGCCACCTCAGCACCAAGCCTGAGAGGTGAATCGAGCTCAAATTAGTTAAGCAAACAGGATTCAAACAGTAAAGCATAACACAAGGTTAGGTGACAATGCTGCTTTTCAGAAGAACTTGGTGTGATTCCACTGCCAGGAAAGTGACTGGAAAACAGGCCCTGAATAGGAGCAATTTAAAAATCAGAGGTGGTTTGATGAAGAAGACAGCGTTAACACTGGAGACTAAAAGCTACTTCCCAACAGGTCTGGGTTGCAAACCTCAGTGACCCTTCCCTCCATCACAACAGGACTGCACGGCTCGGAAAAGCGCACGGATACGTCCAACCCATGGAAAAACCCTACAGAGGGGTGTTGGGTGAGAAAGAGGAACTCAACAGATCCAGGTTTTGCAAATGCCCTGGAGGAACAGCTCATTTTTGGAAGAAACAGCTCCAGAAGCGCACTGAGGGACGGGTGGGAGGCTGGATGCCAAGCTGTGCTCGCAGGGGAAATCCTCGCGCCAAGCAAGGTCAATGGGATTACGGGGGCAAGCAGGGCTTGCTCGCACGAGTGGAGATGGGAAGGGTCCAACCTCTGGTTGCCACCTTGGTTTACATCACGCAAAAACCATCACACAGACTTTGTATCTGGGAAGACTTCAAAATGATGTTTTCCTTCCTAATATTCTGTGGTCAGGAGAGAAATTACCCCCCTTCAAATTACCTGACCGACCTAAGGGACATGGTTACAGCCAAAAACACAATTTGAACAAAAAATTGCGACGCTGCTTAAAAAAAAAAATTAAATTAAATTAAAAATACATCATTCACACTGACCCACAGCAGGAATGGCAGCAAGCCTGTGCTGAGGCCGACATGGGAGGCTGCACATTTACCCCGAAGCAGCTGAGTTTAGAGAGCACGCTCCCCTCCCTGTCCCCCCCCCAGGGGCCTCCCCACCCAAATGGATGAGGTTTGGCCCTTCAGCTGTTTATAAAAGCAGCGGTATTACGCCCAGACGCACTCAGCAGCATTCCTCCCTCTCATTCCTGCGAGCTATATAAGGGAACAGCCAATTCCAGCCTTGCTCCCCCATAGCCAGCCCCGATCCCTTCAGAGCAGCCCCGGGGCTTGGTTTCCTGCAGAAGGATTGAAATCCCTCCTCGGTGGAACACGGCGTTGCGCTGGACCTTGTCATCAAATGGCAGCGCAGGCAGCTGCCAAATCCTGCCGGCTCGGTGCTCTAATAGGGAACAGCTGGAGAAGGACCCTGCATTCCTCCCGCCCCGGCAACACTGGGGGCTCTGTTCGGGATCCGGCCCTCGCCAGCCCGCAAGGTTTCCACCGATCACTAAATGCAGCCGGCTGCTCCCCAGCACCGCTTCCACACACACAGCCCGACGTGCAAGAGCCCCTGGGATACCCTCATCCCGGGATTTCAAACAAAAAGGATGCTTGGCAACAAGGGGTGTTTCCACTTTGCCTTTTTTTTTTTTTTCTTTCTTTTTTTTTTTTCTTTTTTTTGAGGGGTTGGGGAACTGGAACTGTGCAACTTAAAGACTTGATTTTGCCTTCCCTACTCATACTCTGTATTGCAGAAACTCTGCTTGAAGCGACTCACATCCCTGCGTATATCTGCACACACTTCTTAACACACACATTAATGCATATGCACCCATAAATAAACACATTAACACACAGTGCAACTCGCACATTGCTTATGCCATTTGCATCCTGCTCTAACTCCCATTTACTCTGTGGAGTTGAGCAACTTGTAACGGTGTATAAATAAAACCAAAATGCAGCTTCACAGCCACACACGTTTTCTGTAACGCATCCTGTACCTTCAGTAACATAAAACAAGTCTACACGTCTTTTCTTAGAGCTCCACTGAAACACAAGGGGGTATTCAGAACCGCAGGAAAAAATGCGTCCAAACAGGATCTGAATGATGAAATAGCAATTGCCACATTTAAAAAAAAATAAATAAATTTTAAAAAATCAGGATAATCTAGCTGCCCAGACCTTTAGAAAATAACAGTTCGTCTAAGGTAGTGACGGGCTGCTTCTGCATGTTGCAGAAAGCAAAGCAAGCCACGTTGTCCAAAAGAAGCCTAGAAAATCCAGACTCTACGTGACCTGACTTACTTATTTCACAGGAAACTGCATGGAAGGAGGAAGGGGGGGCGAGGGGGAGGAAGGCAAAAAAACCACCAATCATTCACGCTACCGTAGTTACACCACTGCCATAGACCCGAGTAGTTTGCTGTGAAAAATCAAACTGAAATAAACCATCATCCGTTTGAAAAATAAAACGTAGGAAGAGAAGCTGTTAATGCAATCAAGCTGGGGAGCCCTGGCTCCCCGGCCTCCCTTTTTTCTCGGGTGTTTTTTGTGTTTGTTTGGTTGTTTTTTTTAATTTTGCCTGCATTAGAGCATCATTCAAGAATGTTTGCAGAAAAAAAAAAAAAAAAAAGACGACTCACCGGGATTGTTGGCTTCTCCTTCGAGGATGTGGAGTTCGGTGCAATCTGCCAGGGAATGCTCCAGGCAGAGCTGGAGGAAGCGAGCTTGGGTCCTGCTGACTCGTTTCAGCAGCGAGAGCAACGCAACAGTCTGTTCGCACTCGTTCCAGCCCTTGAACCAACCGGCCAACACGCCAACCTGGTCTCGAAACATCATGGTGAGCCGGCGGCCGGAGAAGACACCTCTGCGAGGGGAGAGAATAAATAACTGGGAGAGCCTCCCCGCCCCGATTCTGCTTCCTCCACTATGTTTTGGGGCAGGATTAAAAAATAATAATTAAAAATTATTAAAAAAAAAAAACAACAAAAAAAGAAAATCTCCTTTGCAATAAAAAGGGTGGGTTTTGTTTTGGACGCAGCTTTTCGGCCTGGGTTGGGTTTTGCTTCTTCTCTTCTGGCTTCGGTGCGGTGCTGGATTCCCTGACGGTGAGATGTGGGAAGGGCGGGGGGAAGGGGGATAAAAGGGAAGGGGGGGGTGGCCACAAAAAAAAAGGCCAAAAAAAAAAAAAAAGGAAAACCCCAGGGCTGCCCCGGAGAGGCTGCGGCGGCGGCGGGCAGGGCAGGGCGCGGCGGGGGCGGCCTCGGCCTCCTCCTCCTCCTCCTTCTCCTCCCGGCGGGGTGCGGCGGGGGGGCCTCACACCTGGAAGAGAGAAGGGGGCGTCAGGGGGGAGGAAGAGGAGGAGGAGGAGGAGGAAGGCTCGCCCTCAGCCCTGGCACGCAGCAGCCCCGCTGCCTTCCTCCCCCCGTCCTCCCCCTCCAACGAGCAGAGCTCTGACACCCTCAGCGCTGCGAACAGCCCCCCCACCCCCCGTCCTCAGCCCGGTTCGCACCCGGGGGGGTGTCCCCACTGCACAGCCAAAGGGGGTCCCGTCGCCCCCCCACCGCCCCTCCGCGATCACACTCACCTGAGTCAGACCGGCCGCGGGGGGGGGCGGCGCGGCGCTGGGGGGGGTGGCCGAGCCATGAGGGGGAAAGGGGAGGGGGGAAGGGGGGGGGCGCAGGACGCGAGCGGCAGCTCCGCGGCGCGAGACTGAGGCCAAGCGCGCGCCGAGCCCCCGCTCCCCACATGCCGCTCATTTGCATAGCGGTGACGTCATGGGGGGCGGGGAGGGGAGGGGCGGGGCGCGCGCGACGGTTGTGGTGGGGGGGGACGGGGGACGGGGAAGCCACCATCTAGCGGATGGCGGGGAAATGGCAGGAGCGGGTTTGGGGGGAAAAACCACGTTCAGCTCCGCTAAACCACTTGAAACTCCGCTAAATCGGCAAGAAAGAACTTTAAACAATTTCTGTAACTTTTTTTTTAACGTTTTACACGGGAATGGATGGATTGAGCAGCACCAGTGCACAGAGCGGGGCAGAATTTGTGCTTCAGGCGATCGATTTTCCCAGCAGACTTTATTTTGTGGGTGTTCGAGGGATAAATACTCAAGGAGAGGCTGAGGGGAGACCTTCTGGCTCTGTCCAAGTCCCTGCAAGGAGGGTGCAGAGAGGTGGGGGTGGGTCTGTTCAACCAAGGAGCAAGGGACAGGACAAGAGGAAATGGGCTCCAGTTGTGGCCAGGGCAGTTGAGATGGGATGTGAGGAAGAATTTCTTTGCTGAAAGGGTTCTGAGGCATTGGAAGGGGTTGCCCAGGGCAGTGGTGGAGTCCCCATCCCTGGAGGGATTGAAGAGTCGTGTAGACACAGTGCTGAGGGACATGGGTTAGTGGGGACTTGTCAGTGTTGGGTTCATGGTTGGACTCGATGAGCTTAAAGGGCTTTTCCAATCCAGGCAATTCTGTGTGATGAGTGATACAGCCCTGAAGTTACACCAGGGGAGGCTGGGTATTAGGGAAAATTTCTTCTCCAAAGAGTGGTCAGACACTGAAACAGGCTGCCCAGGGAAGTGGTGGAGTCCCCATCCCTGGAGTTGTTCAAGAAACGTGTAGATGTAGCACTCGGGGACATGGTTTAGTGGGCATGGTGGTGGTGGGTTGGTGGTTGGACTGGTTGATCTTAGAGGTCTTTTCCAGCCTTAATGGTCTGTGATTCTGTGGGTACATCCAAGAATGGAAACAGGACAAAAATAAACCCAAGCACAAACATTTGCAAGAAGACAGCAAATACTGAGCAGAATCTAACGCTTTCCAAAGCAGAAATAAAGGTGTAAAGAGTGTTTGTTTGTGGGCACAGCAACAGGACGTCAAATGTCTGACCTGTGCGTGTCTTCTCCTTCAGGAAACAACTGACACTGGTACCTTTGCAGCAATTCCTAGTCCACATTGCTTTGCAGGGCAGCTCAGAGGTGATTGAGAGACGTGCTCAGGAGTCGGGAGATGGTGACGGAGGGAGAAGTGATGGGATGGTGGCAAACTAGGGTCTGAACCCCTTCACCGGTGAATCTAGTCCCCAAAAGTGGCTGCTTGCTCTGGTGGGTGCTGGAGAAGGGAGAAGTCCAGGTTTGTTCTCCCTTTGCCTTAAAAAGGAAAGCACATGGCTGGCAGGCTGAGAGAGTTGGGGCTGTTCAGCCTGGAGAAGAGAAGGCTTCGGGGAGACCTTCTAGTGGCCCCCCAGTACCTGAAGAGGCTCCAGGAAGGCTGGGGAGGGACTTTGGCCAAGGGCAGGGAGTGACAGAACAAGGGGTGGTGGCTTGAAACTCGAAGAGGGGAGATGGAGCTGAGATGTGAGGAAGAAATTCTTTGGTGTGAGGGTGGTGAGACCCTGGCCCAGGTTGCCCAGAGAAGCTGTGGCTGCTCCTCCCTGGAAGTGTTCTCAGCCAGGTTGGATGAGGCTTTGAGCAACCTGGTCTAGTGGAAGGTGTCCCTGCTGCTGGCAGGGGGGTTGGGACTGCATGAGCTTTAAGGTCCCTTCCCACCCAAACCATTTGATGATTCCATGGTTCTATGAATCTGTCCCTTTGGGGGGAAAAAAAAAGTAGCCAGGGGGATCGAGGTTGCTTGAAGCCACCGGGAACGCCTGGTCCCATGTGCAGGAGCATCCATCCCACAGCAGGACCCTAAGATGAGGAGCACCAAGTGACTTCTAGCAGCTCCTATACATCAAATGGTCCATTTCACTCCGCTTACGAGTTTGCATGTAACACGCTTTAGCTTTTCACTACGTCTGGTGACTAATTAAACAAACAGGAGCGGAGTTCCCTGCCAACAAACCCCACCATCTGTCTCATCCTCCAGCTCCATCCTCAGAAATGGTCAATCCAAGAGCCCTTTCCCCCTCACTTCAGTGCTGACAGTCCTCCCCGTGTCCGGGTGTGCTGAGGGATGGCCCGTGGAGCTGTGAGGATACACCATCTGCCGCGCCGGTGTGCACGTCTTGCACGAGAAGACGGAGCAAGGCTCGTTAAACCCTCAGCGCTAACGGCACGAGGAGCTCCGGGCACAACGCCACGCGCTTGCATGTTGCTAATTTCAGGGTTGCCAAGCTCGCTTTGCTGATAACGCCTCGCAGGTTTTGCATTTTGCACATCTAAATTGGTAATAGCAGCGAGCAGGAGAATATTTAAGGCTGGAACATCAAATGCAGCCCTCTGCGAGGTGGGGCAGATCAGGGAGAGATGGTGTCCCCCTACATGCAGCAAGTTGTGAATGACTGAGAGTAAAAGGACTGATGGCACAGAGTCTGTCCCAAGCTCCAGGAGAACCTCATTAATGTTTATAAATATTTGAAGGGTGAGTGTCAGGAGGATGGGGCCAGGCTCTTCACAGTGGTGTCCGGAGATAGGACAAGGGGCAATGGGTGTAAGCTGGAACACAGGAGGTTCCGCTTGGATTTGAGAAGGATCTTCTTTACTGTGAAGGTAACAGAGCACTGGGACAGGCTGCCCAGGGAGGGTGTGGAGTCTCCTTCTCTGGAGACATTCAAGACCCACCTGGATGCCTTCCTGTGTGAACTCATCTGGGTGTTCCTGCTCTGGCAGGGGGTTGGACTGGATGAGCTTTCGAGGTCCCTTCCAATCCCTGACATTCAGTGATTCTGTAATTCTGTGATTCTGTAACATCAAGGGCGTGCTTGATAATGCAACCAAAAATAACAATTCACCACTCAAAACCCCACAGTGTCTGTTCGGAGAATCATGGAATGGTTTGGGTGGGAAGGGACCTTTCCAGGCCATCCAGTCCAACCCCCTGCAGTGAGCAGGGACATCTTCAACCAGATCAGGTTGCTCAGAGCCCCGTCCTGTCAGCAGCAAAGATGTGGACTTCAGACAACTCTGTAAGAGTTATAAGCAAAGACCCTTTGTTAAGCAAAAGCACAGGTTTATATGTCATTAATTTCACGTTCAGGCGAAGCAGTTCACAAGGAGTGGATAATTCAGTTGTTCGTGAGCTGCTCACGCGCCTGTTTCTGCACAGCGGTTGGCTGATGGACTTTGCGTGCCTCCTTTGTTGTTTGCTTGCCAGAGTCCATCTTCTGATGCATTTCAAGGCTCCCTCCTCACATCTTGTCGACTCAGCTGCTGACACCCTGGTTTCCACTCTGCCTTTTTGTGTCTCCAGACACGGACCCTCTCAGTTCCCATAATCCCCTCAGGGTAGGCCAAGATACATTCCCACAATCCCCACATTGTCCAGCCTGACCTGGAATGTTTCCAGGGATGGAGCATCTACCACCTCTCTGGGCAACCTGGGCCAGGGTTTCACCACCCTCATTGTGAAAAATTCCTTCCTTACATCTAGTCTGAATCTCCCCTCTTTTAGTTTAAAACCATTTCCCCTTGTCCTCTTGCTACAGGCCCTGCTGAAAAGTCTGTCCCCATCTTTCTCATAGGCACCTTCAGGTACTGGGAGGCCACTAGAAGGTCTCCCCGGAGCCTTCTCCAGGATGAACAGCCCCAACTCTCCCAGCCTGTCCTCATAGGAGAGGTATGTTGCCCATAGTGTCCCCAGGAAGCAGATGTGGAGCAGTGAGATCCTGACATAACAGCGTATGCTGCGATGTTTGGAGGTTTCTATGGTAATTACAAAATATATCTGGGACACGTGGAAGAAATACGCTGCTGCGTCACCAGCTGCATTGCAGGGCGGGAGCCTGGACAGATCAGTGTGGTAGAAGGATCCCCAAGCTGGCTGGAAGCAAATCTCTTTTTCTGGGATTAATTGGGTGGGATGGGGGGACTTGTCAACACCTCCATGGTCAACTGTCTTCTCCACAGGTGGAGTATCCAACGTGCAGACCCTGTGTCCTGGGAGCAGAGATGCCCCAGCCAGCTCTGCACCAACACAAGGCGGGATAATTCTATTTTATATGGCAATTCCTTGGGGATCCTGGGATCTTAATGGATCCAGACAGAACCTTTCTGCAGGGCTGCAAGTCCCAGGACAGCGAGCAGAGCCTGTTGGCATTAGAAGGGTTTTGCATTCTCCATGTTTAGCCTGGAGAAAAGGAGGCTGAGGGGAGACCTTCTTGCTCTCTACAACTACTTGAAAGGAGGGTGGAGAGAGGTGGGTGTTGGTCTCTTCCCCAAATAACAAGTGACAGGACAAGAGGAAATTGCCTTAAATTGTGCCAGGGGAGGTTTAGGTTGGATATTAGGAAGAAATTCTTCACTGAATGGATTGTCGAGTACTGGAACAGGCTGCCCAGGGCAGTGGTGGAGTCACCATCCCTGGAGGTGTTTAAAGGACATATAGATGTGGTACCTGGGGACATGCTTTAGTGGTGAACTTGGCAATGCTGGGTTTAGAGTTGGACTAGATGATCATAATGGTCTTTTCCAACCAAACTATTCTATGATTCTATGTTGTTATTTGGCCAGGGGAGAGCTGCTGGCATGGTCTGTCCGACCTCCACTGCCGGCATGCCATGGTATCTCCATACAGCAACATCTAGACACCATCTACGTTTCTGTTTACCAGTTCAGAGAGAAGACAAGAGGTGTGCAGTAACACTAGCCAAGCGGGTGGTCTGAGCACGTGAGTGAATCTTGACAGTTCCTGAGTTCAAGGGAAGCGGTTGCTCATCTCCATGGAAGCTCTCTGGTACCATATTTAGCTGAAGGAAGGATGAGTATATCCACCAGCACACAATGGCCCAGACTTCCTGTCTCATTAAACCCAAGGAGTAGTGAAAATGTCATGGTAGGCAGGCTGAGATCCCTAAAAGCAACATCTCTTCCATTTTTTCCTAAACAAAAAGTGGGAATTGGCTGCTGGGATGCTAGAGGTTTCCTGGCCTTGGGTGGTGAAGCGGGGCTGTACGATTCATATAAATAAACCCTGCCAAAAACACACACACAGAAAAGAATTTGTAGGAATAATATAGGAAATATATAGAAATAATAATAATATAAATAATATAGGAATAATATAGGAAATATATAGAAATAATAATAATATAAATAATATAAGAATAATATAGGAAATATATAGAAATAATAATAATATAAATAATATAGGAATAATATAGAAAATATAAGAAAAATAAATAATAAAACCTACCTGGGTCTATATTTCCAAACTGGATGGGGCAGCTGTTAAAAGTTTGTATTTATGTTCACACTCCTGTGCACAGTCTGGGGCTTGGGGATGACTTTGGGTCTGAATTCACCATGAAAGAAGCAGTGATCTTCCAAGGTCTGTCCTACTTGAGGCTGGGGGAGGAGGACACAGATCTCTTCTGCACTGAAGAAAATAGAAGAACAGATTATCCCAGCCCAGAAATACCTAATCTAGATCTGTGTACACCACATTTTGCTGGCAGGGTGTGAAATGCTCCTCTTCCAGCCTTAGTGCGTGACCCTGCCACGTGGATGGATGTGCAGCCACTCCTTCTTGCAGCCCATTAGTGGTAAATTAGGTGTTGCAGCCTAAACCCTGGTGAAAGCCATGTGTGATGCCTTGCCTGATGCAGGAGGGATGATCGTGGGGCAATGGGGGATGAGGGATGGGGGGAAGAGCACGTTTAACCCTCTGGCTTGAGCTGCAGTGGGGGATCTGTGCACATCTGAAGGGGAAAGAGGAGTGGCAGCATCTGGGTGCTAGTGACAGCACTGGGAAATACTGTTTCACATGGGAAGTGCTGCTCCTGTTGTGTTTGTTTAGCTGTTGTCAAGGGGTTGCTTTGAGAAGACCCTGTTTCATCTCTGCAAACATCTTTGTGTTGTGCTGTGAGCACACGGGCATCTGCCTCTGGCAACGGCAGCTCTGCCCTGCGCCGCTGATGAGTTGGCTCCTGGGGACCCCAGGGACACAGAGGCAACAAAATAAATCAGCTTAACAAATGGTTCTCAAAAAAGTGCTCCTGGCAAACGTATCACAGGCTGCTCTCCTGGCTGGTGACGTGGACAGAATCGGTGACAGAGAAGCTGAGGAAGAAGAAGGTGCAAAGGATTTATTCTTAGCGCTGTCTACGACTACCTCAAAGGAGCATTTAGAGAGGTGGGGGTGGGTCTGTTCAACCAAGGAACAAGGGACAGGACAAGAGGAAATGGCCTCCAGTTGTGCCCAGGGCAGTTGAGATGGGATGTGAGGAAGAATTTCTTTGCTGAAAGGGTTCTGAGGCATTGGAAGGGGTTGCCCAGGGCAGTGGTGGAGTCCCCATCCCTGGAGGGATTGAAGAGTCGTGTAGACACAGTGCTGAGGGACATGGGTGAGTTGGGGACTTGTCACTGTTGGGTTCATGATTGGACTTGATGATCTTAAAGGGCTTTTCCATTCCAGGCAATGCTGTGATGCTGTGATTTAACCAGGCAAGCAGTAAGTTTCAATGGGCTCTTCCAGTTTCAAACAGCCCCTTGAATATAAACGCAGAGTTTTGCATTGCAAAACCTTTTCATCCCATCAACAGCAAGTGAATATTTGCAGCATTTGTCTTTGCAAACCTGAGACCTCTGTGTGTGTGGAGGACAAAGCCTGGCTCAAGCCCCACTGGGTCTTCGGGGCAGCCTGGTTATTAGGTGTGCTGGTTTGTGCAGCGTGTGAGAGCTGTCCCATCCCACCCCCTCCAACTGGCCGTGAGCACAAGCACGGAGCTCAGCTCCAGCTCACACCTCAGCTGGGTCTGCAGCAAGATGCCTGAGCAGCTCTGGGCCCCTCTTCATGCGTGCTAACACCCTGTAAATGCCTGCCGGCGAGAGAACTCCCTGGATGGCTGTATCCCGTCACCTCACGTCATGTTTACCTACAACACTCCGAATTTCAAACCATTTCCAGCCAGCAATGAAAGCAGCTTGTTGTAGGACTTGGAGCTGACTGAGACTGTGTTGCAAGCAGATGGCCCTGATGAAATGAGACACTGATCCCCCAAGGAGGCACCGTTCAACGGAGCTGCTCGACTCCGCGGCTCCAGCAGCTCTAAGACAGGCTTGGAGATGTGTAATAGTGTGCACCATGGAGGAAATTGCTTCCCTAACTACCCCTTTCAAGCAATTCTCTTTGGAAGCCTGGTTCCAACTCAAGACATGTGTCAGCAGCACTGATACTAAGACAGTTTTCCTTCTTAATTATTAATAACAAAGTGTGCCCAGTGCTGGCAACATGATGGTGATCTCAGGAGAACTTCCTGAAAGGAGAGTGGAAGAGTTGTGACGCTGGGTGATGTTTTAGATGTAGGCAGGATGATGGGGTGGAGGAAAAACTTCATGCTCTCACCTTCACGTGCACCTAGGATAGATGGAAATAGAGATGATCCACTGAGGCCTCTAAAGGGTATTCAGCATTTTGCCCAAGTCCTCTGCATTTTGCCCAAGTCCTCTGAAGAGGACAAGAACTGACCAGAAAGGGACAAGACATGGAAACTGAGTGAGCTGGGGTAAGAAGCACCACGTGCTTAGGAGGCAGGATGGGTTTGGCAGAGGGGATCCAGTCTCAGCTGTGCCATGCACACAGTCCTCACATTTCTCTCCATCCCTCCACTTCTCAAGCCACTTGCTTGCCCAGGACGCTGCCTGCTCACCCTGGTATGGAGGTTGTTTCTTAGGAGAGCTCCATAAATGAAGGCTGGCCCATCTACAAAGGGCTAACAGCAAACTGGGTAATACCAGCCCTAGCTCCCTGATGAATGAGACTGGTCGTACAATGCACCACCAGATGCTTAAATCGCTGCTCAGATGTATTTACGTGTTTCCTCAAAACCAGGGAATAAATAAAAATGTCAAATTGTAAATTCTGCCTCGTGTATACCAAACTGGGTTACTCCAGCTTGTCTCCAGCCACCACTCAGCAGAGCACAGTGGTGGTCACCACTTCCCTGTGGAGCCTGGCATGGGGAGCGAGGAACCAAATGCCCCAATACTGCACTCCTGTCTTCATGGGTGTCAGCAAGTTTCTCTGCAAGAGGTGGGAAAAGCAGAAAAGGAGAAGATTCTCATGGAAATGAGCAGATGCAGAAAGGGGATAAAAACACCTTATTAGACAGATTTGTGCAGTTAGGACCACTCAGCCGAGGCAAGGTCCATCTCTACATCCAGCTATGAAATATTATGTTGCTCCAAATAAGAGACATACACAAGACTGCAAATTATTCCTACCCCTGTGCTTTAAGGAGCTCATTTGGAGAAACAAGGCTCTTGGTCAAAAATCAGTGGATATGTCTTTGGGTTTGTCTTGCCCTTGTGTGGGTTGGTCCTGCTCTCTGCAGCAGGGACTGGCACACAGTTAAAATACAAGATCACATGTTATGTCCCAGTGTAGATGGCTGTGGATAAAACTGCTCCAGGGCAAAGCTTTACAAGACACCATGTTTTCTGTGATTGTCCCCAACCTGAGCAGCATCCAACCATCTCTCTGTCCCTACCACCTTTTTCAGTAGCCTTCAGACTACGTGGGACAAGGGAAGTATTGGCTGTGCTGGAGGACATGGTGTTTATGGGAATCTTTGGAGAATGAATGCTTAATGTGGAGCAACTAGAAACATTTAAGGACACTCTATGGCCTGATGATGGAGGTCCACCTATTCCAGGTAGCTACAGCAGATGTATCCAGAGCCTTGCATTGCCAAGGTCTCACTGGCAGCAGTCACGAGAGCAGGAGCAAGATGAATTGCAGAGAAATCTTCACGTTGCCAACCTGCCTGTCAAATCCAGCAAAATAAAGCCCAGCAAAAGGAGTGGCAAAGTCCTGCTGAGGGCACAACTCTGCAAAGCCTGGGAAAGGTCCATGAGATGCTGTGAAATAAGTGTCTCATGAGTTACTGCGAGTAGAACCAACAGCCAGATGGTGGGAACACCAAGGCAGAGGTTGCTAAAATAAAGGGTATAAATGACCCCATCAAAACACGTCACAGGGCCAAGAGTCCTTTAATATTATCAAATACTTTTTTCAGGACAGGAGAAAAGCAGATGGTTTGTTAATGATGGAGCGTTAAATGCTCCTGGATTTGATGGAGACTTTTGTGTGAAGAAGTTGGCACTGAAAGGGAAAACTGGAGCTGGCAGAATGATTTACACATTTTTACATCTCTGGGAAGATACTCAAAAGATGGAAAGACTGGAAAAGCCATAGCCACTCTTAAATGTGAATCCACCAGCTCTTGGCAAACATCTTTCTTTTGGTCCTACAGCAAAATGCAAAGGGAACTTCTTGTGTGATTCAAGCAGACCTTGGAGCAAGCTGTCCCAGAGGAGGAGCGTTTGGATGATGCTGCAGCCACCCCAGCCAGGGCCTGGTACCGACCACCTAGGGAGAAGAAAGCTTTCAAAAGAAAGGCAGCAGCTGGGTTGTCAGTCTTGTAGGGCTGGTTGTCTCCTTGTAGGGCACTATCTGGTGAGAAGCATTGCTTTCCAAGCTGTCCTACACCATAAATCGCTGCCCTGTTCTTCCTTTGAGCGATGAAACGTGCTGCCGCAGCAAGGGCTCTGCTGACCTCGGCAAGGGGAGCAGCCGCGTGGGCAAACGCGGTGCCTGGCTCCCCCGGGGCTCCCCGCTCGCCGTCATTATCCCACCCCAGGCTTCCTGCAAGCTGGGGCATTTTGAGCTTGCAATCTTGGCTCTTTCCCTACAGGGGAAACCCTTGAAATCAAGGACCCTCAGGAACTGGAGATCAAAATCAAGTAGCTTCAAGCATGGTGTCTGTGTTGCTTTTAACCAGCTAAGAAGCTCTCTCCAGCTCCCTGAAAGGAGGGTGGAGAGAGGTGGGGTGGGTCTGTTCAACCAAGGAACAAGGGACAGGACAAGAGGAAATGGCCTCCAGTTGTGCCCAGGGCAGTTGAGATGGGATGTGAGGAAGAATTTCTTTGCTGAAACGGTTCTGAGGCATTGGAAGGGGTTGCCCAGGGCAGTGGTGGAGTCCCCATCCCTGGAGGGATTGAAGAGTCCTCTAGACACAGTGCTGAGGGACATGGGTTAGTGGGGGACTTGTCAGTGTTGGGTTCATGGTTGGACTTGATGAGCTTAAAGGTCTTTCCTATCCAAAGCAATTCTGGGATTCTATGTTCTGTGTCTCATGGTCAATTCTGGTGGCAGGAGATTGATACATGATGACCCCTGGTAGATCTCTGGGGTCTCACTGCTTCCAAACCCAACAGCATCTGCAGAGTTTAAAGAAAAAAAGAAGAGGAACAACTATCAGAACAATTCACAAGTTAGCAATCCTCCTTCTGGCCTGTTTGTTAAAATATTGCTCGCAAGGAGCTGATAGACACTGAGATAAATAGCACTGTGAGAGAGAGAAGTGATGCATTAGACTTCTCACCAGTCCCCTGACTACATCTACTCTTGAAATATCTGCCAAGAAATATTAGATGTGAAGTGGCTATGCAATGGGAGAGCAAAAAATATTAGGAGATGTCCAAACCCCTCATTTGATGAAGACAAAAAGCTGGTGGAGGCATCTAAAACCTAGAGAAGCTTTCTAGGTACAAATCTTCTGCTGATACAAGGACGCCGCAGACCGAGGATATGAAACACAGGCAGCAACTAATTGTCCAGATAACTTCTTGCTGGTCCCGCAGGAGTAGTTCTGGGATTCACTTGACCCTCAGGAGCACCTGGACACAGCACACAGGTGGTTTCTAAAGAATAGAAATGCAGTGACTTCTCATGTCATGACTGTGGTGAACGTCACCATATTGCCCTTCCAATGGCTGAGGAGTTCGTGTGTAGACAGGAGGAGTAAAAGGAGTTTTCTGAGTTTCCCCAAACCCTGGTGAAAGCTCAGTAACCTCAGCGTGAATTTAGAACCTGTCATTGCTTTTCAAAATACTGTTGGAGAAACAGAGACCATTCCTTGCTTTGGACATCAGACTCTCTTGAAGACTTCATCTAGTCTTAAGACTATGCTTACACAGAGTATTTTTACTCTTTTAAGCCGTGCTTGTTATGAGCTGGCATAATTAAAGCAGGAACTCTCCTAGCTCAGGTGGGGCAGCATCCAGACAAAGGTGCCTTTATGGAGGTGTTGTGCATTCCTACACATTTATGGAACCAGCCCAGTTGAAGCCCCTTTTTACAGGTATAACCATCACTGCACAAGCTCCCATCTCTCCACTCGCTTCGCTCACGGACACGAGGGTGTACAAGAAACACAAACCCGACGTCAGAGCTGCCTGAGCAACTCCGTTCTGTTGAGCAAAGACTTTCCGAGCCCCTCTGTGGTCACTAGCTGGGCAAACCACCCAGGGCATCGTGGCTAGCATTGCTTCAGAGGGTGGAGGTAAGGCAGGGAGTGGGGTCTGGCTGGTTTTGGAGACCCTGCAAAGCACAGAACTCTTCAGTGCTCGGTCATGGTCCAAGAGCGGCGCTCAGGGACGCATTTGCGTTACGAGGCCACCATAAGCCATCAAAGCAACGTTAAAATGGCAGCAATACTGAAGTTACTCAGAAATACAACCTTCATCTAGTTCCAACCCCTCATGGCAGGGGGGTTGGAACTGGATGATCTTTAAGGTCCCTTCCAGCCCAGACCATTCTATGACTCTATGATCCTGATTTTCTCTGCCACTCCTGCCCAGCGAGGCAATCCCAAGCCTTTCTGATGGCTTTGTTCAGAGGAGGACTTCTGCTGTCTCGGATAAATTCAGCTGTTCCTGGCATTAATTACATTAGCTATAACATTCAGGACACCAGGGACAGCCTTTGCAGGAGATGCACATCTGCTGCAGTGACACAGGCCAGTCCTTGTTTATTCTGGGTATCAGGACAACTGAGGAAATTGTGACTGGTGGCCGGTTACTGCGGAGACTTCCCCGTCCCACACATCAGCCCCAGACCTCCTTCACCTGGCAGACCCTGCAGAGCTTCATCAGGGCATGGGGGGACTGAGCAACGCACAAACTACCAGGAGAAGCTCTTTATCCCTGTCTCCTTTTACCATACTGATGCGTTTAAGTTTGATGTTAGCAAGTAAATTAATAATTTTAATCAGATTAGCTCAGAAACTTATCTTAAAAATGAACAAAACACGTACATGGGTTCTCATCTGCTCAGACCCACCAAAACATGAGATGCTGAACTCCCCCCTTCCCTGATGAGGAACAGCATGGTGCCAGGTTGGTAGTGCTGGCTCCTGGTAGCTCAGCAGCCAGCCTTGGTGCTCTGATGGTGCATGGTCATCCTCAGTGGTGGTGGTGAGATTCTATAGGGTCCATGGTGGAACACAGCACCATTTTAGCCCACGAGGAGTGGGGGTCTGGGCATTAGCCAGTTCTGAAAGTGCTCTATGGGAATTCTGAATTCCCCATGGGAATGGGAAGACCATTTTGAGATTAATTAACCTGAATTTTCTCCCTCCTATGATTTGTCCTCTACTTGGAGGAGGCAGGGAGGGCTGGAGGAAGAATGATCCTAACAGAGCAATTTTCTCTACAGAAGGAAGATGCCCCTGTCATAGTCCACTGGCATTTGGAAGGGCACCTTGGGACACCCCTAAGTAACATCACTGAGTTTAATCAACTCATCTCAAAGCCTCAGCTCTGATTACAGTTGATGAACCAAACCAAGTGGGGAAGTACTTCCCACTCTCTCCTGCAGCAAAAATCATTTGTAATACCCCAACGCTGCTGAAAAGAAGCAAGTCTTGCTCTCAGAACTCTGCATTGGTTCCTTGATGTCACCAAAATCCATAAACATCATCTATACCGAGTGGAAGAGGAATGGTTTATTACCTCTATTACAACAAGGCGACAGAGCGGAACAGCCTCTGTCAATATACTGGTTTTGTGGGTCATGGGAAGGTTTTATTTCTCTCTTAGAGCCTTGAATCCCTGTTTTAAGACAACCAAGGGACACATAAGGCAGCTTTAGAGCTGCTCCTTTTACTTCTCACCTGATCTATATTTTCAGATGGCTTCTTAGAAGAAGGGCAAAGGTAATAAGCCAGCTACTGTACTTTTTATAACTCTCCATCAGGTCTTTGATTTGGGCCACCAAGGAAGCTTGTTAGATCTGAGAAAGCAACTAAACATCTCTGGAAAATGCTATTAAAGGAACATGAAACAAATGAAAAGCTGGGACAGACTTAATGGTAAATACAGGGCCCGGCAGTTCAGCGCGGCTCCATCCCGTTTGCTGTTATTAGCTAAGGTTGGATGAGACAGACCAGGCAATTCTTGGTGGGATTTACTCCAATACCATTTCACTCAGAGATTAAACAAGTCCACAGCTTGGATCACACTGTCTTGTGTGACAACTTTAATTAATTGATTCAACATCAGGGACTACTGTGGTCAAGCAGTAAACACCACCTCTTTGATCATCTACATGGACAAACCAAGTCCCTGCTAATTATCAAGCAGTGCCCAACTCCAGGTGAGAACATGAACCTGCTCTCATGGTTCATGAGCATGGAACTCATGGAAAGCATGGAAGCAAGCTTCCTGAAGCTCCCCTGGCTCCAAGGCAGACCCATCTCCAGCCCAGGCTGAGCCAATTAGCAATAGGAAAATGCCTCTTTGAATCCGTATTTATGAGGGAAGGACTGGTTTTGAAGAGAAGAAGGAGAGAACCTGGAGGAGAGGCCATTGACCTGAACAAAAGACAACCATGGCCTGAACAAAGAGAGAGCTTCGTTGCCAGGAGGAAGGAGGAAGAGGACAGAGAACCTCAGACACCCAGTTCAACCGCATGGAGTAGAAGGCAAAGGAGGTCCCTGCAGCCCATGAAAGTTCAGTGGTGGAGCAGATCTCCATGTGTAGGCCATGGAGGACTCCATGCTGGAGCAGAAAGCTGAGCCCGAGGGCAGTTGTGACTTTGAGAGCTCATTTGATGAGCAAGGAGACCCCCAGAGCCAGAGGGTGGTTGAACCCCCAGAGTGGGGGGAGGGGGTGTGCTGGACCCGAGGTCTGTCTGCAGCCCGTGGTGTCCCCATGCCAGAGCTGGGAGCTGTGCCCAGAGAGGTCCATGACTCCATCGGAAGCTGCTCTGGAACACCTTGTTCCTGGACCCTTGTAGCCCACAGGAGGGATCTCATGCCAGGAAGAGCAGCAGAGGTGAACTGACTGAACCCCCATTCCCTGTCCCCTGTGCTGCTGGGGGGGAGGTGGAGAAATGGGGAGCAAAGTGATTGGAGCCCGGGAAGAAGGGAGGGGTGAGAGAAAGCATTGTCAGATGTGGTTGTTGTGTCTCACTGTCCTACTCTGAGCGATTAGGAACGAATTAAATTGATTTTTGTTCCCCAAGTTGAGTCTGTTCTACCCGTGCCCATCACTGGGGAGTGAGCCCTCCCTGTCCTCATTTCAATTTACAACCCTTTGTTGTGATTCTTCTCCCATCTCACCAGATTTCTCACAGAATGCAAGACTGCATGGTCCTACCTGTTAGTGAAACCACCACAGAGCACAGAAAGGGAAGGTGATCTTTGTTTTTAAGATGGATTTCACCCACTCATTTGTTCATGCTCATTCTTGCACCTTCACACAAGCACCAGGACACAGGTGTCTACGTGGTCCGGCGAGGATTGCCTGTAGTGACACAGAGGAGAAGTCCTCATCGTGCCTCTGTGATGCACCCCGAGTGCTAAAGACACTGTCTGTGATTTAGAGTTTTTAGATTCTCTCTCAACACCAGCAGCTCTGGGTCTGCTGGAGTTGCATCACACTGTTGCTGTTCCACATCTGCATCATGTTCTTACCTGAGATAGGGCCTTGCTGCCACCAGCACTCATTCCTTCTGCTGTTACATTCCTCTCAGCCTCCTCAACTGCAGCTTATACACCATCCTTTGCTGTGATGATTTCCACACAGAACCATCTGTCTTCCAAAGTTAAGCACTCATCAGTCCCCACAGACACCTCGGTATTTAATTCCTCTTTGTTACAGAGTGCAAACAAAAAGGTGACTTGGCCAGCAGTTGATTCCTGAGTTGTCCCTGGTAAGGAAGGTCACTTTTAGATATTAGGAAGAAATTCTTCACTGTGAGGGTGGTGAGACACTGGCCCAGGTTGCCCAAGGAAGTTGTGGCTGCTCCTCCCTGGCAGTGTTGAAGGCCAGGCTGGATGAGGTTTGAGCAACCTGGTCTAGTGGAAGGTGTCCCTGCTGATGGCAGGGGGGTTGGAACTGGGTGAGCTTTGAGGTCCCTTCCAACCCAAACCAGTCTGGGATTCTATGACACAAAGCAGATAAATTGTCTTACAGCCAGCCTGCTGATCACTGCCTCGAAAGCTGTGGCTACGTGCATCAATACTCAACCTCCACCTGTCTTTACAACTAAACATTACTCTTTCCACCACCTAAACCTTTTCCCCAGAGGCAATTGCCAGGAGTCTGGAAGCAGGATCATGGCAACACAAACAAAAAACCCGAATGCCAGAAAGATGAAGATGGAATACTTTTGAGTAGGGGAAGTTTCCTTCCCCAGTCTGGAGGTGTGCAGCACCTTGTGTGTACCTTGTACCGGCAGCAGCGCTGAAGGAGCCGCAGGAGAGCTCAGAGCACGGCTTCCTCTCCCCGAAACGGAGCAGCTGTCCTGGAACTGGATGTGGAGCAAAGCTGCAAGGGAACAAGAGAAAGGACAGAAAGCAGCTACTCCCCATTTTCTACAGGTCCTAACGAGTGTTTGTATTTTTGCCTTACACAAGCAGATGTGAAACGCAGCCTGTCTGTCTTTAGGAGCATTCAGCTCCCTCTTAAGAAGCAAACCAATAATTTCTCTTCTCAACAGCCATTTCTATTGCTGTTGACAATTCACCATTGGAGGGAAAAAGAAATAATTTTCTCCTATTCTTCAGCTTCTTTCTTTCTTTCTTAGAGTAAGTAAATTCCCTGGGACTATTGATAAAAGGTAAATGGTTAACTTTGCATCCAAGCTGACAAGGCAAGTAAAAAGAGTTGGAAATTCCCCAAAGCAGGCTACTGGTAGAAGAATAGCACTGCAAAACTGGTTACTGCAGTAACCACTCTCTGGAGTAATTAATGAACATCTGCATGGAGAACAAGTCCTATTGCTAACAAGATTGAAAGTCTGTGTTTAAAGATGACAGAGGATCAGGCTTGAAAGTGTCAGCAACATTTAGTTCAACAATAATCAACAAAAATCTTTCCACTCATTCCAACAGGCTTTGGTGAAGGTCCCTCACACACACACACGTGCATGCAGACACACAAATCTCAAAACAACCAGAACCAGTGTCCTGAACACCTTCAGCTCCCAGCTCCTGCCACAGCCCAGCCTGCATCTACAAAATAACTATCCAAGGGTTTAACAATGAAGAATATTTACCTTCCTTCATTTGATAATTCTGTAAAGTGCTGTGTTTCTAAATTATACTGAGTTAAAATGATATATTGCTCTAGTATTTTAAATACAATCAATATAGAAGCACCTCTGTGGAACTTCACTTGCAAGTTTTATTCTTTTTTTAGTTGATCTACTAAATTTAGTAATCAAAATAGCCTCCAATAGTACTCCATGAAAAACTAGTAAGAAGATATAAATAAAATCATATCCTTCAAAGACATCCTACACACTTCTTCTGTCCACATTGCATGGATAAACGTGGTGTTCCTGCGAGCATATGGAGCAAAGACAAATAAGGAAGCTGAAAATTACCTAACAATAAAAAGCAAAACCATCCAAGTTAATGCTACACATCCTCCCATAAACAGTCTGGTTTCTACATTTAATCTTGGTGCATACAACCCAATTTTATTTTTTTTTCCTTCCCATTAAGAAAAAAAAAATCAAACAACTCTTCAAAGATTGACATCTTGTGAAATACAGGTTGATTCATCTTCATCTTGCTCCTTTTTACTGTAAAGTGGGAAAGATACTTGAACAAACTGCATACACATTGGACACCGCTGAAAATAGTTAACGCAGCCATCGCACAAGCAGACGTGTCTGCAGGGCAGGAACACCCAGTTCACCGGGCTGTTTAGGCAAACAACACAGTCGTTACTGTTTTCTTCATGCAATTCTGGTTCATCTTCAGCCTGTTTGGCCTTTTCTAGCAAGGTCCTGTCAGTGCTTCTCTCACCAGGGGACCTATTGCTTGAAGATGGGGCAGTGCCATTTGCAGACATGAAGAGTTTCTAAAATACACAGATACACAAACGTTTAGAAGTCAACAAACTCTCCCTCCCCATGAGAGTTTCACTGGGCTGGCCCTTGGCTAGCAGCCAATACAGCCACTCACCCACTGACCCCCCCACCGCAGGGGATAGGGGAGAGGATTGGGGGGCAAGGATAAGGAGGCTTGTAGGGTGGGATAAGAACAGTTTAATAATAGAAATAAAAGAAAACTTAAAATAATACTAATATTAAAATAGTAGTGATAATGATAACAGTAATAAAATATGCCAATGAGTGACACCCAGTGCCATTGCTCAGCACCCGCCGACCCAGCCCAGCCCGTTCCCAGATCACGATCCCGGAGGAGCGACAATCCCGAACCGAGACCGCAATCCCGGGAGAGCGAGAGCCCGAGCGAGAGCCAGAGAGAATCCCCCCCTTTCCAGTCAATCCCAGTTAATGTACTGAACATGATGGGATATGATCTGGAATATCTCACTGGCACATCCCAATGCCAGTTTGGGGTTTGCTATTCACTGCCCTTCTCCCTCCCAGTCCTGATGCAGCTGTGAACCAGCCAAACACAGTGGCCTTGGGCTCCAGCAGCAACTCATAACATCAGTACTGTTATCAACACTCTTCTCATAACAAGTCTCACACTGAAACCAAATCACAGCTATTCTAACTACTAAGAAGAAAATTAACTCTATCCTAGCAAATCCAGGACAGTCCTGTACTTGAACACACACACACACGTGAAGTAAGTTCTGCTGGGTCAGAGTCACTGGTTTCCATCAAATAGTGCCAGGCTGACAGCTGCCTGGCCTGCAGTAACAGGTATTTCAGAAGCATAAAATCACATAAAAACACTGGGAAAATATGAAGGGCAAGTCATCAAATCTTAGCTGAATCAAATCAGTGTACATGCATGAACTTTACCAGAACTGCCCAGGTTCTGAACAGCTCAGGTTTCTGTTTGTGGTGTATCATTCTCTCTGCCTACAGCGATGCTTCTATCCATTCCTACCAAAAATAGATCCATCAAGCTGTCACATCTGCTTCACTCAACCCATTCCCCTCTTGCTCATATTACAATCCCTTTCTCCTCTTTTCTCTTATTTTATGTGAAGCACAAATTCTTCTGGGCATGATCTCTTAATAAAGCCAAATACACCCAGAGAGAACACACTGTACAACTACACAGAACGCAGCTGCACAGTTATTTCTGTCCGGGTTAAGCAGTGTTTTAACAACAGCAACCATAGATGAAAAGAAAGCTTCAGGGGATCAACAGGAAAGGTTATCTGGCCCAACTATGTTGAAAAAAAAAGTGGTCAGGAAAAGTATATCTTTAGATCAACCTATTTCTGAGTGAATGTGAATCAATAGAATTAATTTGGCCCAATTTCTAGCTTATCAATAACATATTTTTTATTATCATAGTAATATAGAAGTGAATCACACAGAATCCTACCATCAACTACCTGACAGACATGGAACAAAGATGGTCCCACAACATGCAGAGATAAGGGAAACTGGACTGAAATAATAAGAATATTGGTTTAGCTTCTAATGGTTTGTGCCAGGCAGATTCTGAACCTTTGTGCATGTATTGCAGTAAAAAGAAATTAAAAAAAATAAGTTTCTCCTGAGGCTTTCCCAGTTGAAGGAGAAATTGCTGGTTTGAGACTAGCAAGGAGGTAACAAATGTTCTGTAGAGAGGAAGCATTCAACAGCTACTCCACGTCTCACTACTGCTTTAGTGAGTGGAGAGGACCTAGGCCTCTAGACTAGCATCAAATAATTTCTCCAGGAAAACCTTGATAATTTCTGCACAGTAACTTTGGCTGGAACTACTTAACTGATAAAATAATTTTAACTGTTACCCAGTTCTTTGCATGACAATAGAAGTCTTATACTAATTTTGGCTCCTGAAAGCCTACACAAACTAAACTTAACACTGTCACCCAGATGAAACAAGACTCAGTAGAGGGCTTACCTTCAGATCACAGTATTGACCTTGAGCCAGAAGTATGTACTGATGTAATATTCTGCAGGAAAGTCTGTAGCTCTCATCAGGAATGTGAATGACAGTCACCATTGAAATCTAAAAATAAATAATTAAAAAGCTATGTTTAATAACTTTCTTTTTCATTATATGATTCACATAGAACAGTTTGCTTGAAAGATTGCATATTATCACCTCTGACCTGCTTATTTCCTTAGACAATCAGGAGCTCAATGTTTACCTCAAGCATGGAAAAAAACCCCAAAACAATGTGCTGGACAAGGTAAAAACAGGATGTGGCACAAGACAGCACTTTGTGGTGCTCCAGCTTTCTGCCCTGGTTCTCCATGGAGCCCTTCTCTGGTCAGTTAACAGCAGAGACCTGCTCTGACTGCTCTCACCTAATGAACCCCAAACCCAAGAGGCACCTAAGCACCCACAGTCCTCCTGGAGGTAAGTCCTTATGGAGCAGAGATAGGGCTTACTTACAGTCATGGATATGCCTTGGAGAGGCTACCTGCAGTGTGATTTCAACCAGAAGCAGCAGCTCCTACACTCCTCTGACCACTCCACTAACTCATGATGAGCTCCTCCGAGGTGGGAGAGAACCTGACAAACTGCAAGGAGTTTTCTGCACTTAAGTCCCATCCAACACCTATGTGGATTCCAGGTTGGATGAGGCTTTGAGCAACCTGGTCTAGTGGAAGGTGTCCCTGCTGCTGGCAGGGGGGTTGTGACTGGATGAGCTTTCAGGTCCCTTCCAACCCAAACCATTCAATGATCCTACGATCTGCAGTGGCAACCTGGGCTTCCTTCACCACCAGAAACGACGCTGTTGGCTGCAGTCTGAGAGCAGAATTACAGGGGAATATGTAAAAGGCAAAGTCTTCTCTACTTTCTCCCAATTCCCTCACAAACGCACAGACCACAGTTTTAGACTCTCAAAAGCATTTAGAAGTCTTGCTGATTGGCTGGTAAACAGATTTCACTGGAAAGGATTATAAAGGGAGCCCATGGACTGACTTTATAGAGTCACTTTCCTGAAAATAAAAGCAGCCTAAGCTTGCATGCTGTGCCCAATACCCCTCACCCTGCCCAAATTGCATAATAGCCTCTAAAAAGCAGGAAAAAAAAGAAAGTTAAATTCAATGTTATTGTAGTTCTCAGAAGCTGTCAAGAGAGAAATTAAATATAGAAGAAAGCTGTTTGGCTTAAAAAAAAAAAAAAATTAAAAGCAAATCAGACTTGCACTCCAAAATCCACTACATGGCTAATTACATGCAGAGTTTCAATAGACATGTGCCTATACAGATGTATTTATTCTAACTGAGTTTATTATTCTCTGGTAATAAGGTCTTTTTTTCTAAATCACAATACCTCAAAACCCTCCCACCAAAAAAAAAACCCCACACCACTATTAGCTTTGTTTTGGAACCTGAAAGCCACTAAATCTCTATTAAAATGACAGCTTTTGTGTTTTGATAATGATAGATTTTGTGTTTTGATAATGAGAGTCTAAAATTTAATGGTTCTCAGTGTATTTGTATCAGGTCATCCCACCATCACCTAAGTGCTTTCTCAATGAGGATGCCTGTCCTCAATTCATATTTTATTCAGACACCTCAGCAACTTTTGAACTGTGAGTGGGACCACTTCCTAACACAAGCATCTTCATCTTCAAGGTACTGTCTCCTCTGTTACACTGCCCTGTGGTATGGAAGTACAGACAGAAACATATTCTGCTATGATCTAGCAGAAATGCTGTGCTGTGTGATTACAGAACCCCTTCCCCTTGAGCACCAGGTATTTTCTCTCCTTGTAAATACTTGTACACCATAATCAAGTCACTTCTCGTTTTATACACGGGCCTAAGATCTAAGTCTTCTTCCACTTTAGCCCTGCTAGTCCTCAAATAATTTCTGTAACTCTTATATACAGTCATGCTAATTTTCTGGAGCTAGAGGAAAATTATGACACAAAACCAAAAAGGGATGATCTGGTCACAAACACAGTTAGGATGAAAATTAAGCCCCACAGAAAAGATCACAGAATCACAGAATGGTTGGGGTTGGAAGGGACCTCAGGAGATCATCCTGAGATCATCAGGGAACAGGTTTCTCTAGGCACTAGTGTGATCACAAAGAAGTTCCAAATGAATGTATGGAAAAGTGGATGTAGGCAATTTGCCTCCAAGCTCATTTGTATTATTGTTCAAGCAGTTAGTGCTATCAATTATCACATTATCAACCAAATGAAAAGACAGCAGGTAAAGTGTGTCCTGAATGGCTATAGAAAAGAATCAATTTTGAGTATAAGTTTAGAAGGGATATTGGACTGCATGGACAAGGCTGAAGCTGAGATGAGGAGGAAAGCTTTTTGTGGAGCTGAGTATCTCATATTAGTCTACTGCAGCACCTTCACACCTTCCTGTAAATGACCTGGGAGCTGGCTGCTGTGAGACACAATGCATTACACACACTCAGGCCTGTTGCAGAAAGGTAATTTCTATGTTCCTAACAGTCAAGTCAGCAATCAGCTCAAATATCTGTGCCAGACAGATTACAAATAAATAAATAAAATCCTCCTACTTTGCCAACAGCAATCCAAAAGACCGTGATCGGCACAAGAGCTCCACCACAGGTTTAAGTGACCAGAAAAATCAGAGGACCAGCTTACTAACCTACCACAGCCCTGGTTCACCTGACCACAGGGCTGACCACAGAGATCTTTGCAGATAGGAGCTTTGTGGAAATCATAAGCATCTTCTGAATGCCATACATAATTTTTATATAACATTTATCCTTGCTCTCCTCCTACGCTCCCCTAGAGTCACCAGTGATAAAGTTAATTCTGGGGGACAGGGAAGGGAAGCTGTTTTATTCAAGTCTGTCCCCTGAAACATTCAGACCTTAAATACAGTGACCCTAAAATATATTCTTATATGACTTACAATATCATATATTTCTCTGTCTTCATCAGCTAACGTCAACAACACTACCAAGGGATAGCGAGATCTAGGCTCTGGGCCAAAATCGACAACTTGAGCATCTTCTGGTAACTGACAATATTTTTCTTCTTTGTCATTTTTTTCCATGCTTTCGATGTGTCAAGGAAAACAATCAGTGTGGCTGCAACTGCAGACAAATGTGACGTTTGCATAAAGACTATTTTTCATCATATTTGTTCATAAATACACAGTGCCAAGAACTGCCAAGTGTTCACAAGTCTCAACACTCCCTGTGCCAACAAATTAGCATATTTTGTCAAAACAAGTTAAAAAAGGATACAAGTACTGCTGTTGATAGAGGTAATCGCTGTCCAGAGCGTCCTCTAATGCCTGAGGAGTCCCTATTGTGAAGCAGTAGGCGTGGCTCACCAAAGCTTCATGGAGTTTTTGAACGCTGCAGCCCCAGTAGCATGTAAGAATACAGTCCTCCAGACAGTCCAGTGTCAGCGTTATACCCTCTGGTAGAAAGAAGATAAGGATTTCATTAACTGGAAATTCATTAATTCTGGAACTGCTAAGTGTAGGTTCTTAAAGGGTAAAAAGCAGAAAACAACTTCAGTGTCACAGATTTTTATCATTTTAATCTAATCTTCTAAGAATTTAGAGTAGGTTTAGTACTTCAGAAAGTCCATGGGGATGAGGAAGTGAGTGCAAGGAGATAAAATGGCTGATTAAGCTAACAAAAGGGGCATGTGCATTTTATGAAGGGTAAATTTTAAACTTCTGGTAACATTTTATACACTCACTGGCAGACCCAAGAGCACAACCCCTAGCCTAAAGTCCATTCCCTCTTTAGATAATGGTATTCAGTGGATCACTGGCCTACAACACTCTCTGGTCTCAAAGAATAAGGTCCTCTTGATCTCACAGAGGGAGGATAAAAAGAGGATTTATGTGCTTATTTCTTTTCTAACCATCAAGTACCCAACCCATTAACTTCTAAACACTTACTGCACAAACAGAACTCTGGAAAAGTCCCACCAAATTAAAGTGCTCAAACCTCCTGAAAAATCCAAGTTACCCAAAGACTAAGTTGTTGGTTTTGCTTTTTTTGTTGTTTGTTAATGTTGGGGGAGGGGTAAAACTGCTGCAGCCTTTTCTTCTTCATAGGCAGGCTCCACATCAGTGTTGGTGGAAGATGCTCATCCTCACTTACTACTCCCCAATGATGCAGAAGGGCATGAATTTCACTTCTTATGTGGGTAATTTCAACGACTCTAGGAACTACGTGAATTCTGCTCCAAACAGATATTTAAATTCAGTTTCCACTGAAGCACAGATAGAAAAAGAGGGAGATTTAATTTTTTTTTAAAGTAGTGCACTTCCCAACACTGCTGGAGATAAGGATTTAAGTGAGCAGCATATATTCTATAATGGATTCTATAGAATTCTACAATTTTGTAACGTTTACAAGAACATCCACAGTAGCTAGTGACCTGCAAATGTTTGTGGTACTTAAAAATCTGTTATAGCAGGAAGTGTTTCATTAGTCAGAACTAAACTACATGTAAATATCCAAAAATGTCACTTTTAAAAGTACCACATTTATAAGCTGTGTAAAAATTATCTCTGTTGTAATGATGGGAGGAAGCACGTTTCTGAGGAATTTTGATAAAGGAAAAGGGTGAGAGCAAGAAAACATAATACTAAGTTCAGGAATGCAAACTGACAAAAAACCAAGCACATCAGAAATCCACTGACTTGTTACTGAAGCTGTAGCAGGATGAGGGATTTCTAACCCAAAAGGATTCTTCACTTGTCTCATCTGCATTTTCAAAACCCTTGTGCTGAAGCCTGTTCCTTTGAGGTTTCTCTGGATAACAGGAACACGCAACCCAAACCTAGGAGACAGGAAACAAGAAGAACAAGAAGTGGGTTAAATGTTAGTGTTGATACATTTGAATTTTTCTTCAGCTCTGAATAGCAAGCAGCACAACAAACAGAGCTGGTTTGGCTTTGCAGAATATCTGAATGTATGTGTAAGACAGGCTGCCCATCTGACTCCAGCCTTCCGTGGCAGAAGGTAGGAGTCTTCAAAGTGATCCAGAAAATCTTTCAAGGGGGGAATACTTTACCCTGTAACGTTTCCAGAAAAAAAGACTAAAATTAAGGAGACTAGTCAATGCCCTCTAGTGGTAAACAGTTATCCAGAGCTTCCTCCCAACTGACATTCTGCACATCCCATCACAGGGCCAGGAAAAAAAATATTTTAAAAATCACTGTTTCAAAGATGGAACAGCTTTCACGGACTGGGTGCTCCAAAGGAAGACCTCAGAGTAAAACATTCAGCCTGAAAATATTTCTGGCTGTAACTACAGGCAGCAAGATGTTGTTATGGGAGAGTAAGACCCCGATTTCCCACGTAAACCTCAATTACAATAACATGCTGATATTAAATCAGGGGCTGCAAAGTCTCTGCCTTGAGCCAGGAACTAAGTGCACAATAGTCAAGACTGAATCGAAGCTGAGACTCTAAGACCACTTCAAAGCCAAAACTAGAACACTAGCCCAAGTCAGAGTCTGACCCTAAAAAGGATAACAAAGCAAAGGTTTAAAAGTTTAAAGACCCGATGAATCAAAATTAAAATCAAAGAAAGTGAGGAAGAATATTTTGGGATGATTTCTGCCATTAGTTAAAAACCCCAAGATTTTCATATTGCCTGGGTTGTTTCAAAGAACCATTACAGAAGAGCAGGATCTACAAAACAAGCCCCACAACAGGCTTCCCTTTACACTTGGCTCAAAATAATTCACTTTTTAAGGTGACAGCAATAACTTCCAATAACCAAAAGCTGATTAGAGAAACAGTCCCAGATATGCAATCAGAAGACTGCTTGGGAGACTGAAAGAGATTTTCTTAACTGCATTAATCCAGTTCTGTCTCATTAGTGAGGCAACAGGGAGAGGCTGTGGGAGTCTTTTGTGAATGCATTTCAGCAAACAGTTATTAATTAGCTCAGGCTGTACTTTCCTGAATTTGTGCTTTTGGAGCTGTACTGCTGAAGTGATGGACTGTTTAATGGCTTTAAATTTTGGTTTATGCAGTTATCAGCATATTGGGTGCTGGAAAACTCCAAATGACACGAAGCATTGGCTCTTCCCTGCATCAGTTGTCTCCACTGAGCACACTGAAATAGCAGCTGTTACAGTAAGATGGGTCTCACATCAATAACTCAAGCTGAAAAGGGCACTACCAACTTCAACGTAATCAGTTTGAAAATTGCTGAAGTAATTTTGTGTATGAGACAGCTCTGAGCCAAACAGATCATTTTGTGTCTTAACTGCTAATTTTTCTGGGGTTTAAAATCTTTTCAACTCCTGTGTGTCAAACAAAGGAGAAAAGCAGAGGTTTTACTGACACTGGGCTGCTTTCTATTGATTCATCTTGGAGAGGTGCCCTTTGTAAGACTAACAGGGGAAAACATCAGTCAAAAGTCATTCTCAAGTTGAGGAAACTACTTCAGAACAAAATTCTCAAAGCCATTCTCAATAGCAACAACCTGTTCCTGGCAGTCTAACAAATATTTACCTTTATCCTTTAGCATCCTGCATGCCCAAGTGGCACAGATATATCAAAGAGGAAAAAGGCTGAGCTGGTGGAAAATACTCTATGCTCATTACTCCATCTTTGATAAATGCCTTTGGTTTGTTAAGCCTTTGATGGAAACATTTGCATTTCTTTGATGATAAGATACAGGGGGCTCAGCCATACTTAGTTTGGGTGCGTGGAGGGTCTGTAAACACAGCCACCACGCTGACTTCACCGGGGCTGTAACGAAGGACACCAGCTAAACGTCTTCCAAAGAAACCAGGTGCAGCAGCTGTTTCATTTATGCAATATCCCAAACTCAATGGAGCTAATCTCTCCAGCCACACATAAAGGTGCCTCCTGTTTTGTACCATCTGGCTGATTCCAAAGGAAAAACCCTGTCCTTTGGAAACTTTCTTCGATGGCTGAAAGCAACAGGATAATCACCATGAAAAGCAGCCACAGAAAAAAAAAAACCCTCTAGTACAGTTTTAGCAGCAGCTGAAGGCAGAAAGGCCTTTCTGTTCAACAATAAGGTAATTCTGGAAATTTTAAGGTAAGAATCTTCAATAAAGATGCAGTTTTTATTTTACAGTCTTCTACCAGCTTAGATCGTTAGATGGTACAGGGGAAAATCAATTTATCCAGAACAACACTAGTTTAGAAAAGGCAGGAATTTCCAATGGTTAATTTCATTTTTCATTAGTTAATTTCTTCAAAGAGCAATCTGGACCTCAAACATCTCCAGATAAAAAGACCACACCTAGGACTGTATTCAGCTAATCTAAATTCCACTTCATCCATCCCTATGCCCAGAGCATCTGTTGGGCTGCCTCTAGAGAGCTACGTGGGCAGTAACCTGCTTAGACTCTCTGAGTAGAGCCACAGGTATCCAGGGTTGGCCATAAAAACAGACACTCATCAAATCAGGGCGTGATTTTGCAAATGAAAACATTTAACATTCCTAAGCAGTTGGTGTTTTTCAGGCTGACTGACACCATCACGAACACATCCATAAAACAAGCTGACAAATGATGCCAAAAATGATGGGGGAAACAAAACCTCATTACAGCAATATATCAAATATGATGTACTCACATGACACCATATGCATCTACAGTACCTTGTGCAGCAAGTAAAGGATCAAGTTGTTTTCACAAGTTCGAGAGCACTTAAACTGTAACTGCAGCCCAGAGGCCAATAACCGTGTCCTGGGCTGCACCCAGAGCAGCGTGGGCAGCAGGGCCAGGGAGGGGATTCTGCCCCTCTGCTCCGCTCTCCTGAGACCCCACCTGCAGTGCTGCCTCCAGCTCTGGGGCCACCAATAGCACAAGGACATGGAGCTACTGGAGCCAGTGCAGAGGAGGCCACGAGGATGATGCCAGGGCTGGAGCAGCTCTGCTGTGAGGACAGGCTGAGAGAGTTGGGGCTGTTCAGTCTGGAGAAGAGAAGGCTCCAGGGAGACCTTCCAGTGGCCTCCCAGTACCTGAAGGGGCTCCAGGAAGGCTGGGGAGGGACTTTGGCCAAGGGCAGGGAGTGACAGAACGAGGGGTGATGGCTCTAAACTGGAAGAGGGGAGATGGAGATGAGATGTGAGGAAGAAATTCTTTGGTGTGAGGGTGGTGAGACCCTGGCCCAGGTTGGCCAGAGAAGCTGTGGCTGCTCCTCCCTGGAAGTGTTCTCGGCCAGGTTGGCTGAGGCTTTGAGCAACCTGGTCTAGTGGAAGGTGTCCCTGCTGCTGGCAGGGGGGTTGGAACTGGATGAGCTTTCAGGTCCCTTCCAACCCAAAACATCTGGGATTCTATTACTGCAGCTGCAGACACACTGAAGTTGCTTGGAGGCTCTTGGTCATCCAGCCACAACACAGCAGAGTTCCAAGGTAGCAGCAAATATCTCCGAGCAGCTCCCTCACCACATCCCCACACACCTGCACATGCTGAGCTCCTGGCTACTGCTCCGACTCGACTAACAGTTCCTTAACAAACCAGTTGGAAGACAGTTTGTCTATATTTACATAAACTGCAATAATATCTAGTGCAGATGCACCTAGAATCTGTGATCCTGAAATAAAAACTCATCTGGACAGTCCTCCACACACCCTGTAGCCCAAAAAGCATCAATGGACACGTGTGCAGACATTCAGGATCTTCTGGCATAACTATATCAGATATTTTACAGCAGAGGCTTGCAAAGCATTTACTATAAGCAGATAAATAATTATTAAATTGTTAAAGGATTACTGGTTTGGGATCTACATGCAGAATTTGAACCATGACTCAACACAGTTTTTTTGTAAAGATAATTTTAAGGACCTCACAAAGCAAAAAATGTAAAGTGGAGAGAAGTGGATTGGAATATAATACTGTCAGTGTGCAACAGGACAGAGAGAGTTATGAAAAGGATTTCTACCACCCCTCTCTCCAAGTAAAAGATGATCTGGAGCTTCATCCAGCAGAAGGATAACAAAAAGACCAGTCTTGCCTTCACTACCACTTACCCAGCACTAGGGGAGGCAATGCGAAACAAAAACTCCACAAAGCACATCTGAAAGATCAAAAGACATGCTTCACCCACAGCGAAAGCAATAGATGGCACCGGCTGGAGCCAGTGGCAGCTAACAAAGTCACTGATGTAGAGAAGGGAGAGACTTTGCATTAAAGGAAAAGTCAAGTGGATTATCTGTAAACTGTTAAGGGAACAAACAGCTACAGCTAAAACATCTGTAAATCAGAGAGAGACAAAGGATGGAAAACACCAAAGCACAACACACAGAATCACAGAATGTCAGGGATTGGAAGGGACCTCGAAAGATCATCCAGTCCAACCCCCCTGCTAATCAACGCTCTCCACTTGGCACTATTTGCATTTACACACGCTGCTGAGTCAGCAGGAAAGGCCCATCTCCCCACATCGGCCTCCACCACAGGCCGGACCACCCCCTCAGGGACGGTATCGCCCGCCCCCACAACCAACGCCGCCCCCTACACCGCACTCACCAGCGCCGCACCAAAACTCCGGTGATGAGGAAGGAAACTAACACCACAGTGATGTAGATGAGCGGCGAATACTCGTCCAAGGCGAAAAGGAAGCCGCTGTCCATGGGGCCGAGCCGCCCCAAGGCGGGGGAGAGCCAGGCCCCGCCGCCCGCCTCACCGGCTCCTCCCAGCCGCCGGCAGCACGGCACATGCGCAGCTCTGTAGTGGAGCCGTTGCCCTCTGTTTGCCCGGCCGTGGGCGTGTCCAGGGGCGGGGCTGCGTTGCCCTCGGTTTGCCCGGCCGTGGGCGTGTCCAGGGGCGGGGCTGCGTTGCCCTCGGTTTGCCCGGCCGTGGGCGTGTCCAGGGGCGGGGCTGCGTTGCCTAGCGACGACCCAAGGATTCCCCCGCTGCCTGGATTCCCTTAAATTTAGATAATAATAAAAAAAATGCGAATATGCTCATCTGGCGTAACCCACCTTCAAATATCTTCATGGCTTAACTGTGGTAACCCCGGTGCTGGGAAAACTGACCTCGGGTACAGATGAGATGCTGCCAAATTCCTCCTGTGACCTCTGCTTCAAACAGAGCGCTGCACAAATAGGATTTGGGCACCAAAATGAATAAAAAACCAACACGATACCAAGAGAGGAAATAATATTGAGAAAGCCAGTCAGAGAAACTCTCTGAGACTCGTTTTGGGGTTGTAGAAAGCAGGTATTCGTTATTGCAGTGCTGGACACACACGGGGATCGCTCCTCCAAGGGGTGTGTGTGTCCAACTTTGTTTCAGCACACACTATATTGACCCAATATATGAATATTCATTGAACTTCTGAGAAATTATCTACCTATTCAAAACATTTGCCATAACTATTTTAGCATATGTAAATATCCTTCACACTTGCCCAGTAAAATGAGTCTGTGGTCTTCAATAGCTTTCATCACTGTTCCCATTAATTGAACTCCTCTTTGATTCTGCACAGTGGTATTTCTTTTACCTGCTTGGGACAATATTCCTTGAAGAAAGTTTGGTCATTAGTCTTTATTTATATGTCCTTCCTCAGGCTTAAACACTTCTGCTAGTTCTATGTTAGAACATTTCCAAAAGGTCCTAAGTTTATCAGCAATTTGTGAGGATGGAGATAATTTCATTCGAAAGTTGTTAGCATATGTAAATATCAAACAACCAGGTGATAAATGCTCATTCCATGATTATCAGCACTTTTATTCAAAGGTTGTTACAACAGCTGAGGGATGTCTAAATCTAATTAAGCAAGCAACTAAGGGATCTATAAATCTTTTAATTTCTAATTTCTCAGGGTTGCCTGTTTCAGCAACAGCAGAACACACAGAGATTAAGTGACGCTTCAACAGCTGCTCCGCAATCCTGCACTTCCGTGGTGTTTCCTAAAGCTCTTGGTGATGAGAGAAATGATTATGTTGTCTTTGCAACTACGAGGGCTCAGCTCCTGCAACGCAAAGATGATTTGGCAGGAGCTAAGTAAGACATATGTGAGTAGAGATAAGGATGTGCTGCTGAGTAACTGCCTAGCATCTTATTATAAAAAAGAATGGGGGGGAAAAAAAAAACCAAATCCAAAACAAAACCAAAACAATAAAAAGGGGGTGGGAGGTGAAAATAGATTGGTGGGAAATTTAAACTACAGCAGGACTTCATAGCATGTCAGATAGGCTGTAAACCTTGTACCTCACCAGGAGGGAAACATGGGAGGAATTTTGCAGAAGGGAGTAGGGTATAAAAATGTGTGTGTTGCTCTGGCAGTGTGTGCCTACTAGTTAGGACACCTGTTTGTGATAGTTTCACTGGGCTGGCCCTCGGCTAGCAGCCAGCACAGCCATTCACCCGCTGCCCCCCACCCCCAGGGGATAGGGGAGAGGATTGGGGGGCAAGGAGGCTTGTAGGGTGAGATAAGAACAATTTAATAATTGAAATAAAAGAAAACTTAAAATAATAATGATATTAAAATAGTAATGACAGTAATAATAGTAATAAAATATGCAAATGAGTGACACCCAGTGCCATTGCTCACCACCCACCTCCAGCACCCAGACAGACCTCCAGCAACAGCCTGCTATGGAAGAGAAGTGCTTGCCTCACCCTCACGGCTCATATTGATGATCTGTGAGCTCCAGACCCTGGTTTACTCCCAGAATTACACTCAACTTGTATAAACAAGGACTTAGTAAGTTAGAAGTTACTGCAGCAGAAGTTACTAAGTCTCATTTATTGAATTTTCTCGTCCAGCTGAGGCTTTTTAAACATATTTCCGTGTGTATTCTCTGGTGTTTTAGTAAAGGATGTGGAGTTACTAACAGGACTTTAATGGCGCCGTCTGACCGCGCTCACCCTCCCCGGGGCTGCTCCTCACCCTGCCCGCCGCCCGAGGAGGACTCTCTGCGGCTCAGGGTTTCCACAGCCGGCGCTCCCCACCCTGGAGGGACAGCCACCCCTAAGCGGGAGACTCCCCCGGCCCCGAGCTCGCCGCTCCCGCCTCCCCGGGGTCAGCCCACACTGACAGGCCCCGCCTGAGGGAACATCCGCCCGCCGCTGGCACAACGGCCCCGCCCCGTTGCCATGACTCCCGCGGCGGTAGGCGGGGCCTCGGAGCCATGGCAACGGGGGCGGGGAGGCACGCGGCACGCGCCCGCGACCCTCCCCTTCTCTCCCTTGCGGCGCCGCGGCACGTGAACCGCGCCCGGCAACAGGCCGCTCCCCGCAGCCCTTTGAGCCTTCTCGCTGCCCGTAGGCGGGTGACGGCGCCCGCCCAGCTGGGACCGCGGTGCTGATTGGCCAGAGGGGAGGAGGAAACGGGGTCTCGGCCGCGCAGGCGCAGTGGGGTGCGCAGCACAGGCAGGAGGTGGCGGCGGTTACTGTTGTTGGCGCGCGAGCGGCGGCGGCGGGGCGGTTGCGCGCGCGCAAGATGGTGAGAGAGGCTCGCGCCGCCTGAGGGGGGGGCCGGGCCGGGGGACGCGGGGGGGGCTCCGCTGAGGCGGGACGTGCGGCGTGAGGCCGGTGTCCCGCGCGGCCGGTGTCCCGCTCGGCGGGCTGGGGACAGCAGGTGCCTTCGGAGGGGCGGGGGCGGGCACCGGCACCGCTTTCCTCAGGGCGAGGCGGTGCCCTTCGCTCGGGGGGTGCTGCCCGGGAAGGTGCCGCCGTGAGAAGCTCCTCCGGTCCTGCCCTGCCCGACCCCCTCCCGGGTCGTTCCGCGCTGACCGGCTGCCCCGCCGGCAGAGGGGTCTCCTCGGTTGTTTTTGTGCTGGGCGCTGGCAGCCGGCGGCGGGGGAGTGAAGAAGGAGCTGTTTGAAAAGGAAGCCGTGCCCGGCCCTGCCAGCGGCTCCCGGGCTTGTGACGGCTCAGGCGGTTTGTGGAAGTGTGAGGCTGGTGGGGATGGTGGCCGAGGTTAACCCACAGCAGCTCCCGCCGTGTGCCCGCGGTCTGTGCAGCCCTCCTGCCTCTGGACTTGTCTTGCTTTAGTTTTTGTCAAACCAAGTCCTGGTGAGCCGGCTTAGCCCTGATGGATCACAGAATCCCAGACTGGTTTGGGTGGGAAGGGACCTTAAAGCTCATCCAGTCCCAACCCCCCTGCCAGCAGCAGGGACACCTTCCACTAGACCAGGTTGCTCAAAGCCTCATCCAACCTGGCCGAGAACACTTCCAGGGAGGAGCAGCCACAGCTTCTCTGGCCAACCTGGGACAGAGTCTCACCACCCTCACACCAAAGAATTTCATCCTCACATTTCATCTCCATCTTCCCTCTGCCAGTTTAAAGCTATGATGATCTGAATCTGATGTCACTCGTGTTTTGCAGGCACAGCCTTCCAACTTCTTTTTAAGGATTTCTATTTGTGTGGCTGCACAGGTATAGGCAAGAGCACTGCTTACCCTGCAGTGTCTGCTGGAGATGGCAGGAAACTGCTTTGGACTCTTATCCCAAGCTGAGCTTAGAGGACTGAGAGAAATGCTTCCTTTAGAAAAAAACATTTGATACAGAATATAAATTCAGATCTAAAATGCAGCACTGAATTCTGCTGGTGGGTTTTTTTGGTTGTTGTTTATTTGTTATTTAAGTTGAGACCTCCTGAAATAGTGTCAGTGGGTATTAACATTTGTGGATCAGAGGGAGCCAAGAACAATCTTTAAACTTTAGAGGAAGCAAGTGAAATAATGAAGGCTGCACGCACAGTGCCTGACCTGTCCTGTTGCAGCAGGGCCTGATTTCCTCTGCAGCTGTTAAAAGGAAGCAGAAGCTCAAGACTTTGTGCCAGAACTTGATCAAGGTGGAAGTCTTTTTAGGAGCAACAACAAACGTTGGGATGTTTGCAAGGTGATTTTGGAAGTGAGGCAGGAGAGAGACTGCTCTGCTTTTTGGGGAAAATCTCACAAACAAGGGACTATTGAACATGAGGAGACAGAACTCAGAGTTGAAAGAGTGCCTGTCTTCTGAGTTGTAAGCAGTGATTTGTCTCAATGAAATAGCTCTTTAGTAGAGGTTGTGATAGGGAATCTAGCAACTATTTTCCTTATTTGATCAATTTTTTTTTAAAGAAGTCTCGAAAGACAGTTGTTTTGGCACAAAAGCTTTGATGCCTTAGGAATTTACAAATACAAACCAGCAAGACGAAGAGAAGTTACTTAACATCTCCACTTTATTCATATTATTGTATCTCGCCTTTCTGAGGGTCATATGTGGCCGTACGTAGCGGAGACACACTGGGTTTGCAGTCCTAACGAGGAGGGCTTGGCTGTCATCATCAAAAATACCCTCACACTTGGAAAAAAATAATCAGATAGAACTCCTCAAAACAAATATATGTGCTTCTCCACATCAATTAACTGCTTTAAAAGCATTTTTTTTCTTCCTTGATGTTTTTCCCATCTCATCTGCCATACAACAGACCTCTCATTTGCAGTCTACCAGGCAACAAACAACCTGGACACTTTTGTTGAGGCGAGTTTCCCTCCATGCCTGGTTGTCCTGGTTTCTCTGGGATAGAATCGTAGAATTAATTCTTGGTCAGAAAAGCTGCATTTTAAGAAGACTGCATCACTCAGCTTGGTGAGAACGAAGTTGATAAGACACTTTGTTGTAGTTTGTGGCCAGCCATGGTATGTGGGTTTCCACAGTGATCAAGGTCTTGAGCAGTTTGGAGTTAGCCAGATGCTAAGGCCAGGAGCAGCGAAAGCCAGGGCAGCTGGGCTGAGCTGGCCATCAGAAGTGTTCCAGACCATAAACCTCCCCCTCACTAGAAACTGGACAGTTTGCTGGGGACAACCCCTCTGCCTCAATGGCCACCATCCCTGGAGGGTCTCGTTCATCTTTCTGCTCTCCTGCTTGTTATGACCATAACATTTTTTTGTCAGCTGAGCATAACTTAGTGTATTTTATATTAGTATTAATATTAGTTCTTGTTATTATTTCATTGAATCTGTTTTCATTTCAACCCACAGGTCTCCTTTCCTTTTCCCAATTCCCCTGCCCAGGGGTGGGGAGGGGTCACTGAGCGATAGAACAACCACCTAAACCGAGACACTGGTCCACAGACCCAAAGGCTGATGAGTCCAGCTCCACCAGCCAGTGAGGACCTCATGCTCCAGTCTCCCTTTTGGTCACCTCCTGGTCTCAGTTGTTGGTGATGATATTGCCAAGGATGGTGCCCATCCACCAAGGAACACAAGCAGGGCTGCAACCTCCTTCTAAGGGCCATGAACTAGGGGTAGCATTCAAGTGTTCCCACCTCCTCAACAGGGTTTGGGCAAGCAACAGGTCCTGCACATACAAAACAACTCACTTCTCACAAGGACCCACCGTTTAAGTCAATTCCCACACTTGCTCCTGCATATGAGACCAGCACGTTGCATCCAGACCAGCACTGCTTAACTCATGGTGACATCTCTTGCCAGATGGAGGATTTCACCCATGCTTCATTGAAGGTGGCCACACCATGTCTTACAGCCACCTCCTATGTCCTATTTGGGCCATGCACCCTCATCACCCCACAGTCCCTTGTCCACCACTATTGCCCACGTCCTCAACACCAACAAGGATGCTGGTGGGGCATCTTCAAGAAGAGAGACACCATTTCCAAGTCAGCAAACACAGGAAAACATACCAGGAGCCACCTCAGCCCCAAGCCTGCGAGGTGAATCGAGCTCAAATTAGTTAAGCAAACAGGATTCAAGCAGTAAAGCATAACACAAGGTTAGGTGACAATGCTGCTTTTCAGAAGAACTTGGTGTGATTCCACTGCCAGGAAAGTGACAAACACCAGACTGCAAAACAGGCCCTGAATAGGAGCAATTTAAAAATCAGAGGTGGTTTGATGAAGAAGACAGCGTTAACACTGGAGACTAGAAGCTACTTCCCAACAGGTCTGGCTGCAAACCTCGGTGACCCTTCCCTCCACCACAACAGGACTGCACGGCTCGGAAAAGCGCATGGATACGTCCAACCCATGGAAAAACCCTACAGAGGGGTGTTGGGTGAGAAAGAGGAACTCAACAGATCCAGGTTTTGCAAATGCCCTGGAGGAACAGCTCATTTTTGGAAGAAACAGCTCAAACAAGATCAAACAACTCTTCAGAGATTGACATCTTGTAAAATACAGGTTGATTCATCTTCACCTTGCTCCTTTTTACTGTAAAGTGGGAAAGATACTTGAACAAACTGCATACACATTGGACACCGCTGAAAATAGTTAACGCAGCCATCGCACAAGCAGACGTGTCTGCAGGGCAGGAACACCCAGTTCACCGGGCTGTTTAGGCAAACAACACAGTCGTTACTGTTTTCTTCATGCAATTCTGGTTCATCTTCAGCCTGTTTGGCCTTTTCTAGCAAGGTTCTGTCAGTGCTTCTCTCACCAGGGGACCTACTGCTTGAAGATGGGGCAGTGCCATTTGCAGACATGAAGAGTTTCTAAAATACACAGATACACAAACGTTTAGAAGTCAACAAACTCTCCCTCCCCATGACAGTTTCACTGGGCTGGCCCTTGGCTAGCAGCCAATACAGCCACTCACCCACTGACCCCCCCAGCGCAGGGGATAGGGGAGAGGATTGGGGGGCAAGGATAAGGAGGCTTGTAGGGTGAGATAAGAACAGTTTAATAATAGAAATAAAAGAAAACTTAAAATAATACTAATATTAAAAAAGTAGTGATAATTATAATAGTAATAAAATATGCAAATGAGTGACACCCAGTGCCATTGCTCACCACCCACCGACCCAGCCCGGCCCGTTCCCAGATAACGATCCCGGAGGAGCGACAATCCCGAACCGAGACCGCAATCCCGGGAGAGCGAGAGCCCGAGCGAGAGCCAGAGAGAGCCAGAGAGGAAGAGCCCCTCATGGATCTCCTGCCCATGGGGGACAGGAGATGGAACAGCCCCTTGGCAGAGCCCAATGCCCATTTAGCTTATTAATTCAATTATTCCTCACCCCCTTAGATCTTGCGCTTGTAGACTGATGAAACATGAAGTCCTTCAGTTCTAGTGATACAAATGCAAACACTGGGATGTTCTCAGCGTTTCTCTCATAACAAATCCCAGCCGAAACCACAACACAGCACTATTCCAGCTGCTGAAAAGAAACCAGCTCTGTCCCAGCTAAACACCAGGACACAGCTCTTGCAAGAATGTTTAATGAAAGTGCTTCACTGAGGAGTCCAGCCTGAGTCCTTTAAAGCAACCAACTGCTTGTTTCTCACAGTGAAAATCTGCCGTTTTATTGTATTGAAACTGTCACTGAAATTGGGAATAAACCTCTTAACACCGACGTAGCCTTAAGAATCAGGTGTTCTTTATCCAGCGCTGGGTGCTAGCAGAGCTAGCACAGTGAGTTTGCAAAATTTCACATGTTTATACATAATTGTCGAACTTACTCCACTCACTATACATATGTGTGACTATTCTACTTTAAAACTGGCTTAACCATCTCTTGTTTAATGTTTAAGAGTCTGTTCAGTCCCTCATTGAGTCAGTGGTCACCATCTCCCCCTGCCACATTTACCTTTCCCCCAGTTTCTGCAGATTCTTGCTCATTTCATCCTTTTCAGGCAATTATCCAGCTTTGGGTGCCTTCAAGAGGATGTTCTCCTTTTATCAGTCTTTAAGCTCCTTTTCAAGGGCACAGTCATTAGCAAGGCCTGTGTAGTTTCTATAAGGTCACTGGTAAAAGACAACGGGCCCCTTGGTACTTCAGGCTAAACTACACATTTCTTGTCAAAACTAAAAAAGCAGAATTTACATATTTTCTAACAATCCTGCATTTAAGTCATTAATATAATTTGCGAGAGGTCATATCTGAGATGAGAAGTCTTCATCTATACTTTCATTCTCTTTGAGCAAAACGATGGTATCTTTAATTCTCACTGTTACAGGATCTCTGAGAAGGCGTTTTCTTCTCTGTCACAGCAGCTTCAATCCCCAGCAGCATGAAAAAGGATATTTCCTCCAGCACCCAGACAGACCTCCAGCAACAGCCTGCTATGGAAGAGAAGTGTTTGCCTCACCCTCACGGCTCATATTGATGATCTGTGAGCTCCAGACCCTGGTTTACTCCCAGAATTACGCTCAACTTGTATAAACAAGGAGTTAGTAAGTTAGAAGTTACTGCAGCAGAAGTTACTAAGTCTCATTTATTGAATTTTCTCGTCCAGCTGAGGCTTTTTAAACATATTTCCGTGTGTATTCTCTGGTGTTTTAGTAAAGGATGTGGAGTTACTAACAGGACTTTAATGGCGCCGTCTGACCGCGCTCACCCTCCCCGGGGCTGCTCCTCACCCTGCCCGCCGCCCGAGGAGGACTCTCTGCGGCTCACGGTTTCCACAGCCGGCGCTCCCCACCCTGGAGGGACACCCACCCCTAAGCGGGAGACTCCCCCGGCCCCGAGCTCGCCGCTCCCGCCTCCCCGGGGTCAGCCCACACTGACAGGCCCCGCCTGAGGGAACACCCGCCCGCCGCTGGCACAACGGCCCCGCCCCGTTGCCATGACTCCCGCGGCGGTAGGCGGGGCCTCGGAGCCATGGCAACGGGGGCGGGGAGGCACGCGGCACGCGCCCGCGACCCTCCCCTTCTCTCCCTTGCGGCGCCGCGGCACGTGAACCGCGCCCGGCAACGGGCCGCTCCCCGCAGCCCTTTGAGCCTTCTCGCTGCCCGTAGGCGGGTGACGGCGCCCGCCCAGCTGGGACCGCGGTGCTGATTGGCCAGAGGGGAGGGGGAGACGAGGTCTCGACCGCGCAGGCGCAGTGGGGTGCGCAGCACAGGCAGGAGGTGGCGGCGGTTACTGTTGTTGGCGCGCGAGCGGCGGCGGCGGGGCGGTTGCGCGCGCGCAAGATGGTGAGAGAGGCTCGCGCCGCCTGAGGGGGGGGCCGGGCCGGGGGACGCGGGGGGGGCTCCGCTGAGGCGGGACGGGCGGCGTGAGGCCGGTGTCCCGCTCGGCGGGCTGGGGACAGCAGGTGCCTTCGGAGGGGCGGGGGCGGGCACCGGCACCGCTTTCCTCAGGGCGAGGCGGTGCCCTTCGCTCGGGGGGTGCTGCCCGGGAAGGTGCCGCCGTGAGAAGCTCCTCCGGTCCTGCCCTGCCCTGCCCGACCCCCTCCCGGGTCGTTCCGCGCTCACCGGCTGCCCCGCCGGCAGAAGGGTCTCCTCGGTTGTTTTTGTGCTGGGCGCTGGCAGCCGGCGGCGGGGGAGTGAAGAAGGAGCTGTTTGAAAAGGAAGCCGTGCCCGGCCCTGCCAGCGGCTCCCGGGCTTGTGACGGCTCAGGCGGTTTGTGGAAGTGTGAGGCTGGTGGGGATGGTGGCTGAGGTTAACCCACAGCAGCTCCCGCCGTGTGCCCGCGGTCTGTGCAGCCCTCCTGCCTCTGGACTTGTCTTGCTTTAGTTTTTGTCAAACCAAGTCCTGGTGAGCCGGCTTAGCCCTGATGGATCACAGAATCCCAGACTGGTTTGGGTGGGAAGGGACCTTAAAGCTCATCCAGTCCCAACCCCCCTGCCAGCAGCAGGGACACCTTCCACTAGACCAGGTTGCTCAAAGCCTCATCCAACCTGGCTGAGAACACTTCCAGGGAGGAGCAGCCACAGCTTCTCTGGGCAACCTGGGACAGAGTCTCACCACCCTCACACCAAAGAATTTCATCCTCACATTTCATCTCCATCTCCCCTCTGCCAGTTTAAAGCTATGATGATCTGAATCTGATGTCACTCGTGTTTTGCAGGCACAGCCTTCCAACTTCTTTTTAAGGATTTCTATTTGTGTGGCTGCACAGGTATAGGCAAGAGCACTGCTTACCCTGCAGTGTCTGCTGGAGATGGCAGGAAACTGCTTTGGACTCTTATCCCAAGCTGAGCTTAGAGGACTGAGAGAAATGCTTCCTTTAGAAAAAAACATTTGATACAGAATATAAATTCAGATCCAAAATGCAGCACTGAATTCTGCTGGTGGGTTTTTTTGGTTGTTGTTTATTTGTTATTTAAGTTGAGACCTCCTGAAATAGTGTCAGTGGGTATTAACATTTGTGGATCAGAGGGAGCCAGGAACAATCTTTAAACTTTAGAGGAAGCAAGTGAAATAATGAAGGCTGCACGCACAGTGCCTGACCTGTCCTGTTGCAGCAGGGCCTGATTTCCTCTGCAGCTGTTAAAAGGAAGCAGAAGCTCAAGACTTTGTGCCAGAACTTGATCAAGGTGGAAGTCTTTTTAGGAGCAACAACAAACGTTGGGATGTTTGCAAGGTGATTTTGGAAGTGAGGCAGGAGAGAGACTGCTCTGCTTTTTGGGGAAAATCTCACAAACAAGGGACTATTGAACATGAGGAGACAGAACTCAGAGTTGAAAGAGTGCCTGTCTTCTGAGTTGTAAGCAGTGATTTGTCTCAATGAAATAGCTCTTTAGTAGAGGTTGTGATAGGGAATCTAGCAACTATTTTCCTTATTTGATCAATTTTTTTTTAAAGAAGTCTCGAAAGACAGTTGTTTTGGCACAAAAGCTTTGATGCCTTAGGAATTTTCAAATACAAACCAGCAAGACGAAGAGAAGTTATTTAACATCTCCACTTTATTCATATTATTGTATCTCGCCTTTCTGAGGGTCATATGTGGCCGTACGTAGCGGAGACACACTGGGTTTGCAGTCCTAACGAGGAGGGCTTGGCTGTCATCATCAAAAATACCCTCACACTTGGAAAAAAATAATCAGATAGAACTCCTCAAAACAAATATATGTGCTTCTCCACATCAATTAACTGCTTTAAAAGCATTTTTTTTCTTCCTTGATGTTTTTCCTATCTCATCTGCCATACAACAGACCTCTCATTTGCAGTCTACCAGGCAACAAACAACCTGGACACTTTTGTTGAGGCGAGTTTCCCTCCATGCCTGGTTGTCCTGGTTTCTCTGGGATAGAATCATAGAATTAATTCTTGGTCAGAAAAGCTGCATTTTAAGAAGACTGCATCACTCAGTTTGGTGAGAACGAAGTTGATAAGACACTTTGTTGTAGTTTGTGGCCAGCCATGGTATGTGGGTTTCCACAGGGATCAAGGTCTTGAGCAGTTTGGAGTTAGCCAGATGCTAAGGCCAGGAGCAGCGAAAGCCAGGGCAGCTGGGCTGAGCTGGCCATCAGAAGTGTTCCAGACCATAAACCTCCCCCTCACTAGAAACTGGACAGTTTGCTGGGGACAACCCCTCTGCCTCAATGGCCACCATCCCTGGAGGGTCTCGTTCATCTTTCTGCTCTCCTGCTTGTTATGACCATAACATTTTTTTGTCAGCTGAGCATAACTTAGTGTATTTTATATTAGTATTAATATTAGTTCTTGTTATTATTTCATTGAATCTGTTTTCATTTCAACCCACAGGTCTCCTTTCCTTTTCCCAATTCCCCTGCCCAGGGGTGGGGAGGGGTCACTGAGCGATAGAACAACCACCTAAACCGAGACACTGGTCCACAGACCCAAAGGCTGATGAGTCCAGCTCCACCAGCCAGTGAGGACCTCATGCTCCAGTCTCCCTTTTGGTCACCTCCTGGTCTCAGTTGTTGGTGATGATATTGCCAAGGATGGTGCCCATCCACCAAGGAACACAAGCAGGGCTGCAACCTCCTTCTAAGGGCCATGAACTAGGGGTAGCATTCAAGTGTTCCCACCTCCTCAACAGGGTTTGGGCAAGCAACAGGTCCTGCACATACAAAACAACTCACTTCTCACAAGGACCCACCATTTAAGTCAATTCCCACACTTGCTCCTGCATATGAGACCAGCACGTTGCATCCAGACCAGCACTGCTTAACTCATGGTGACATCTCTTGCCAGATGGAGGATTTCACCCATGCTTCATTGAAGGTGGCCACACCATGTCTTACAGCCACCTCCTATGTCCTATTTGGGCCGTGCACCCCCGTCACCCCACAGTCCCTTGTACACCACTATTGCCCACGTCCTCAACACCAACAAGGATGCTGGTGGGGCATCTTCAAGAAGAGAGACACCATTTCCAAGTCAGCAAACACAGGAAAACATACCAGGAGCCACCTCAGCCCCAAGCCTGCGAGGTGAATCGAGCTCAAATTAGTTAAGCAAACAGGATTCAAGCAGTAAAGCATAACACAAGGTTAGGTGACAATGCTGCTTTTCAGAAGAACTTGGTGTGATTCCACTGCCAGGAAAGTGACTGCAAAACAGGCCCTGAATAGGAGCAATTTAAAAATCAGAGGTGGTTTGATGAAGAAGACAGCGTTAACACTGGAGACTAAAAGCTACTTCCCAACAGGTCTGGGCTGCAAACCTCGGTGACCCTTCCCTCCACCACAACAGGACTGCACGGCTCGGAAAAGCGCACGGATACGTCCAACCCATGGAAAAACCCTACAGAGGGGTGTTGGGTGAGAAAGAGGAACTCAACAGATCCAGGTTTTGCAAATGCCCTGGAGGAACAGCTCATTTTTGGAAGAAACAGCTCAAACAAGATCAAACAACTCTTCAAAGATTGACATCTTGTAAAATACAGGTTGATTCATCTTCATCTTGCTCCTTTTTACTGTAAAGTGGGAAAGATACTTGAACAAACTGCATACACATTGGACACCGCTGAAAATAGTTAACGCAGCCATCGCACAAGCAGACGTGTCTGCAGGGCAGGAACACCCAGTTCACCGGGCTGTTTAGGCAAACAACACAGTCGTTACTGTTTTCTTCATGCAATTCTGGTTCATCTTCAGCCTGTTTGGCCTTTTCTAGCAAGGTTCTGTCAGTGCTTCTCTCACCAGGGGACCTACTGCTTGAAGATGGGGCAGTGCCATTTGCAGACATGAAGAGTTTCTAAAATACACAGATACACAAACGTTTAGAAGTCAACAAACTCTCCCTCCCCATGACAGTTTCACTGGGCTAGCCCTTGGCTAGGAGCCAATACAGCCACTCACCCACTGACCCCCCCAGCGCAGGGGATAGGGGAGAGGACTGGGGGGCAAGGATAAGGAGGCTTGTAGGGTGAGATAAGAACAGTTTAATAATAGAAATAAAAGAAAACTTAAAATAATACTAATATTAAAAAAGTAGTGATAATTATAATAGTAATAAAATATGCAAATGAGTGACACCCAGTGCCATTGCTCACCACCCACCGACCCAGCCCGGCCCGTTACCAGATAACGATCCCGGAGGAGCGACAACCCTGAACCGAGACTGCAATCCCGGGAGAGCGAGAGCCCGAGAGAGCCAGAGAGGAAGAGCCCCTCATGGATCTCCTGCCCATGGGGGACAGGAGATGGAACAGCCCCTTGGCAGAGCCCAATGCCCATTTAGCTTATTAATTCAATTATTCCTCACCCCCTTAGATCTTGCGCTTGTAGACTGATGAAACATGAAGTCCTTCAGTTCTAGTGATAAAAATGCAAACACTGGGATGTTCTCAGTGTTTCTCTCATAACAAATCCCAGCCGAAACCACAACACAGCACTATTCCAGCTGCTGAAAAGAAACCAGCTCTGTCCCAGCTAAACACCAGGACACAGCTCTTGCAAGAATGTTTAATGAAAGTGCTTCACTGAGGAGTCCAGCCTGAGTCCTTTAAAGCAACCAACTGCTTGTTTCTCACAGTGAAAATCTGCCATTTTATTGTATTGAAACTGTCACTGAAATTGGGAATAAACCTCTTAACACCGACGTAGCCTTAAGAATCAGGTGTTCTTTATCCAGCGCTGGGTGCTAGCAGAGCTAGCACAGTGAGTTTGCAAAATTTCACATGTTTATACATAATTGTTGAACTTACTCCACTCACTATACATATGTGTGACTATTCTACTTTAAAACTGGCTTAACCATCTCTTGTTTAATGTTTAAGAGTCTGTTCAGTCCCTAATTGAGTCAGTGGTCACCATCTCCCCCTGCCACATTTACCTTTCCCCCAGTTTCTGCAGATTCTTGCTCATTTCATCCTTTTCAGGCAATTATCCAGCTTTGGGTGCCTTCTAGGGGAGGATGTTCTCCTTTTATCAGTCTTTAAGCTCCTTTTCAAGGGCACAGTCATTAGCAAGGCCTGTGTAGTTTCTATAAGGTCACTGGTTAAAGACAACGGGCCCCTTGGTACTTCAGGCTAAACTACACATTTCTTGTCAAAACTAAAAAAGCAGAATTTACATATTTTCTAACAATCCTGCATTTAAGTCATTAATATAATTTGCGAGAGGTCATATCTGAGATGAGAAGTCTTCATCTATACTTTCATTCTCTCTGAGCAAAACGATGGTATCTTTAATTCTCACTGTTACAGGATCTCTGAGAAGGCGTTTTCTTCTCTGTCACAGCAGCTTCAACCCCCAGCAGCATGAAAAAGGATATTTCCTCCAGCACCCAGACAGACCTCCAGCAACAGCCTGCTACGGAAGAGAAGTGTCTGCCTCACCCCCACGGCTCATATTGATGATCTGTGAGCTCCAGACCCTGGTTTACTCCCAGAATTACACTCAACTTGTATAAACAAGGAGTTAGTAAGTTAGAAGTTACTGCAGCAGAAGTTACTAAGTCTCATTTATTGAATTTTCTCGTCCAGCTGAGGCTTTTTAAACATATTTCCGTGTGTATTCTCTGGTGTTTTAGTAAAGGATGTGGAGTTACTAACAGGACTTTAATGGCGCCGTCTGACCGCGCTCACCCTCCCCGGGGCTGCTCCTCACCCTGCCCGCCGCCCGAGGAGGACTCTCTGCGGCTCAGGGTTTCCACAGCCGGCGCTCCCCACCCCGGAGGGACACCCACCCCTAAGCGGGAGACTCCCCCGGCCCCGAGCTCGCCGCTCCCGCCTCCCCGGGGTCAGCCCACACTGACAGGCCCCGCCTGAGGGAACATCCGCCCGCCGCTGGCACAACGGCCCCGCCCCGTTGCCATGACTCCCGCGGCGGTAGGCGGGGCCTCGGAGCCATGGCAACGGGGGCGGGGAGGCACGCGGCACGCGCCCGCGACCCTCCCCTTCTCTCCCTTGCGGCGCCGCGGCACGTGAACCGCGCCCGGCAACAGGCCGCTCCCCGCAGCCCTTTGAGCCTTCTCGCTGCCCGTAGGCGGGTGACGGCGCCCGCCCAGCTGGGACCGCGGTGCTGATTGGCCAGAGGGGAGGGGGAGACGAGGTCTCGACCGCGCAGGCGCAGTGGAGTGCGCAGCACAGGCAGGAGGTGGCGGCGGTTACTGTTGTTGGCGCGCGAGCGGCGGCGGCGGGGCGGTTGCGCGCGCGCGCGCAAGATGGTGAGAGAGGCTCGCGCCGCCTGAGGGGGGGGCCGGGGCGGGGGACGCGGGGGGGGCTCCGCTGAGGCGGGACGGGCGACGTGAGGCCGGTGTCCCGCTCGGCGGGCTGGGGACAGCAGGTGCCTTCGGAGGGGCGGGGGCGGGCACCGGCACCGCTTTCCTCAGGGCGAGGCGGTGCCCTTCGCTCGGGGGGTGCTGCCCGGGAAGGTGCCGCCGTGAGAAGCTCCTCCGGTCCTGCCCTGCCCGACCCCCCCCGGGTCGTTCCGCGCTCACCGGCTGCCCCGCCGGCAGAAGGGTCTCCTCGGCTGTTTTTGTGCTGGGCGCTGGCAGCCGGCGGCGGGGGAGTGAAGAAGGAGCTGTTTGAAAAGGAAGCCGTGCCCGGCCCTGCCAGCGGCTCCCGGGCTTGTGACGGCTCAGGCGGTTTGTTGAAGTGTGAGGCTGGTGGGGATGGTGGCTGAGGTTAACCCACAGCAGCTCCCGCCGTGTGCCCGCGGTCTGTGCAGCCCTCCTGCCTCTGGACTTGTCTTGCTTTAGTTTTTGTCAAACCAAGTCGTGGTGAGCCGGCTTAGCCCTGATGGATCACAGAATCCCAGACTGGTTTGGGTGGGAAGGGACCTTAAAGCTCATCCAGTCCCAACCCCCCTGCCAGCAGCAGGGACACCTTCCACTAGACCAGGTTGCTCAAAGCCTCATCCAACCTGGCCGAGAACACTTCCAGGGAGGAGCAGCCACAGCTTCTCTGGGCAACCTGGGACAGAGTCTCACCACCCTCACACCAAAGAATTTCATCCTCACATTTCATCTCCATCTTCCCTCTGCCAGTTTAAAGCTATGATGATCTGAATCTGATGTCACTCGTGTTTTGCAGGCACAGCCTTCCAACTTCTTTTTAAGGATTTCTATTTGTGTGGCTGCACAGGTATAGGCAAGAGCACTGTTTACCCTGCAGTGTCTGCTGGAGATGGCAGGAAACTGCTTTGGACTCTTATCCCAAGCTGAGCTTAGAGGACTGAGAGAAATGCTTCCTTTAGAAAAAAACATTTGATACAGAATATAAATTCAGATCCAAAATGCAGCACTGGATTCTGCTGGTGGTTTTTTTTGTTGTTGTTGTTTATTTGTTATTTAAGTTGAGACCTCCTGAAATAGTGTCAGTGGGTATTAACATTTGTGGATCAGAGGGAGCCAGGAACAATCTTTAAACTTTAGAGGAAGCAAGTGAAATAATGAAGGCTGCACGCACAGTGCCTGACCTGTCCTGTTGCAGCAGGGCCTGATTTCCTCTGCAGCTGTTAAAAGGAAGCAGAAGCTCAAGACTTTGTGCCAGAACTTGATCAAGGTGGAAGTCTTTTTAGGAGCAACAACAAATGTTGGGATGTTTGCAAGGTGATTTTGGAAGTGAGGCAGGAGAGAGACTGCTCTGCTTTTTGAGGAAAATCTCACAAACAAGGGACTATTGAACATGAGGAGACAGAACTCAGAGTTGAAAGAGTGCCTGTCTTCTGAGTTGTAAGCAGTGATTTGTCTCAATGAAATAGCTCTTTAGTAGAGGTTGTGATAGGGAATCTAGCAACTATTTTCCTTATTTGATCAATTTTTTTTTAAAGAAGTCTCGAAAGACAGTTGTTTTGGCACAAAAGCTTTGATGCCTTAGGAATTTTCAAATACAAACCAGCAAGACGAAGAGAAGTTACTTAACATCTCCACTTTATTCATATTATTGTATCTCGCCTTTCTGAGGGTCATATGTGGCCGTACGTAGCGGAGACACACTGGGTTTGCAGTCCTAACGAGGAGGGCTTGGCTGTCATCATCAAAAATACCCTCACACTTGGAAAAAAATAATCAGATGGAACTCCTCAAAACAAATATATGTGCTTCTCCACATCAATTAACTGCTTTAAAAGCATTTTTTTTCTTCCTTGATGTTTTTCCTATCTCATCTGCCATACAACAGACCTCTCATTTGCAGTCTACCAGGCAACAAACAACCTGGACACTTTTGTTGAGGCGAGTTTCCCTCCATGCCTGGTTGTCCTGGTTTCTCTGGGATAGAATCATAGAATTAATTCTTGGTCAGAAAAGCTGCATTTTAAGAAGACTGCATCACTCAGTTTGGTGAGAACGAAGTTGATAAGACACTTTGTTGTAGTTTGTGGCCAGCCATGGTATGCTGGTTTCCACAGTGATCAAGGTCTTGAGCAGTTTGGAGTTAGCCAGATGCTAAGGCCAGGAGCAGCGAAAGCCAGGGCAGCTGGGCTGAGCTGGCCATCAGAAGTGTTCCAGACCATAAACCTCCCCCTCACTAGAAACTGGACAGTTTGCTGGGGACAACCCCTCTGCCTCAATGGCCACCATCCCTGGAGGGTCTCGTTCATCTTTCTGCTCTCCTGCTCGTTGTGACCATAACATTTTTTTGTCAGCTGAGCATAACTTAGTGTATTTTATATTAGTATTAATATTAGTTCTTGTTATTATTTCATTAAATCTGTTTTCATTTCAACCCACAGGTCTCCTTTCCTTTTCCCACTTCCCCTGCCCAGGGGTGGGGAGGGGTCACTGAGCGATAGAACAACCACCTAAACCGAGACACTGGTCCACAGACCCAAAGGCTGATGAGTCCAGCTCCACCAGCCAGTGAGGACCTCATGCTCCAGTCTCCCTTTTGGTCACCTCCTGGTCTCAGTTGTTGGTGATGATATTGCCAAGGATGGTGCCCATCCACCAAGGAACACAAGCAGGGCTGCAACCTCCTTCTAAGGGCCATGAGCTAGGGGTAGCATTCAAGTGTTCCCACCTCCTCAACAGGGTTTGGGCAAGCAACAGGTCCTGCACATACAAAACAACTCACTTCTCACAAGGACCCACCATTTAAGTCAATTCCCACACTTGCTCCTGCATATGAGACCAGCACGTTGCATCCAGACCAGCACTGCTTAACTCATGGTGACATCTCTTGCCAGATGGAGGATTTCACCCATGCTTCATTGAAGGTGGCCACACCATGTCTTACAGCCACCTCCTATGTCCTATTTGGGCCGTGCACCCCCGTCACCCCGCAGTCCCTTGTACACCACTATTGCCCACGTCCTCAACACCAACAAGGATGCTGGTGGGGCATCTTCAAGAAGAGAGACACCATTTCCAAGTCAGCAAACACAGGAAAACATACCAGGAGCCACCTCAGCCCCAAGCCTGCGAGGTGAATCGAGCTCAAATTAGTTAAGCAAACAGGATTCAAGCAGTAAAGCATAACACAAGGTTAGGTGACAATGCTGCTTTTCAGAAGAACTTGGTGTGATTCCACTGCCAGGAAAGTGACAAACGCCAGACTGCAAAACAGGCACTGAATAGGAGCAATTTAAAAATCAGAGGTGGTTTGACGAAGAAGACAGCGTTAACACTGGAGACTAAAAGCTACTTCCCAACAGGTCTGGGTTGCAAACCTCGGTGACCCTTCCCTCCACCACAACAGGACTGCACGGCTCGGAAAAGCGCACGGATACGTCCAACCCATGGAAAAACCCTACAGAGGGGTGTTGGGTGAGAAAGAGGAACTCAACAGATCTAGGTTTTGCAAATGCCCTGGAGGAACAGCTCATTTTTGGAAGAAACAGCTCAAACAAGATCAAACAACTCTTCAAAGATTGACATCTTGTAAAATACAGGTTGATTCATCTTCATCTTGCTCCTTTTTACTGTAAAGTGGGAAAGATACTTGAACAAACTGCATACACATTGGACACCGCTGAAAATAGTTAACGCAGCCATCGCACAAGCAGACGTGTCTGCAGGGCAGGAACACCCAGTTCACCGGGCTGTTTAGGCAAACAACACAGTCATTACTGTTTTCTTCATGCAATTCTGGTTCATCTTCAGCCTGTTTGGCCTTTTCTAGCAAGGTTCTGTCAGTGCTTCTCTCACCAGGGGACTTACTGCTTGAAGATGGGGCAGTGCCATTTGCAGACATGAAGAGTTTCTAAAATACACAGATACACAAACGTTTAGAAGTCAACAAACTCTCCCTCCCCATGACAGTTTCACTGGGCTAGCCCTTGGCTAGCAGCCAATACAGCCACTCACCCACTGACCCCCCCAGCGCAGGGGATAGGGGAGAGGACTGGGGGGCAAGGATAAGGAGGCTTGTAGGGTGGGATAAGAACAGTTTAATAATAGAAATAAAAGAAAACTTAAAATAATACTAATATTAAAATAGTAGTGATAATTATAATAGTAATAAAATATGCAAATGAGTGACACCCAGTGCCATTGCTCACCACCCGCCGACCCAGCCCGGCCCGTTACCAGATAACGATCCCGGAGGAGCGACAATCCTGAACCGAGACCGCAATCCCGGGAGAGCGAGAGCCAGAGAGAGCCAGAGAGGAACAGCCCCTCATGGATCTCCTGCCCATGGGGGACAGGAGATGGAACAGCCCCTTGGCAGAGCCCAATGCCCATTTAGCTTATTAATTCAATTATTCCTCACCCCCTTAGATCTTGCGCTTGTAGACTGATGAAACATGAAGTCCTTCAGTTCCAGTGATAAAAATGCAAACACTGGGATGTTCTCAGTGTTTCTCTCATAACAAATCCCAGCTGAAACCACAACACAGCACTATTCCAGCTGCTGAAAAGAAACCAGCTCTGTCCCAGCTAAACACCAGGACACAGCTCTTGCAAGAATGTTTAATGAAAGTGCTTCACTGAGGAGTCCAGCCTGAGTCCTTTAAAGCAACCAACTGCTTGTTTCTCACAGTGAAAATCTGCCATTTTATTGTATTGAAACTGTCACTGAAATTGGGAATAAACCTCTTAACACCGACGTAGCCTTAAGAATCAGGTGTTCTTTATCCAGCGCTGGGTGCTAGCAGAGCTAGCACAGTGAGTTTGCAAAATTTCACATGTTTATACATAATTGTCGAACTTACTCCACTCACTATACATATGTGTGACTATTCTACTTTAAACTGGCTTAACCATCTCTTGTTTAATGTTTAAGAGTCTGTTCAGTCCCTAATTGAGTCAGTGGTCACCATCTCCCCCTGCCACATTTACCTTTCCCCCAGTTTCTGCAGATTCTTGCTCATTTCATCCTTTTCAGGCAATTATCCAGCTTTGGGTGCCTTCAAGAGGAGGATGTTCTCCTTTTATCAGTCTTTAAGCTCCTTTTCAAGGGCACAGTCATTAGCAAGGCCTGTGTAGTTTCTATAAGGTCACTGGTTAAAGACAACGGGCCCCTTGGTACTTCAGGCTAAACTACACATTTCTTGTCAAAACTAAAAAAGCAGAATTTACATATTTTCTAACAATCCTGCATTTAAGTCATTAATATAATTTGCGAGAGGTCATATCTGAGATGAGAAGTCTTCATCTATACTTTCATTCTCTCTGAGCAAAACGATGGTATCTTTAATTCTCACTGTTACAGGATCTCTGAGAAGGCGTTTTCTTCTCTGTCACAGCAGCTTCAACCCCCAGCAGCATGAAAAAGGATATTTCCTCCAGCACCCAGACAGACCTCCAGCAACAGCCTGCTATGGAAGAGAAGTGTTTGCCTCACCCTCACGGCTCATATTGATGATCTGTGAGCTCCAGACCCTGGTTTACTCCCAGAATTACACTCAACTTGTATAAACAAGGAGTTAGTAAGTTAGAAGTTACTGCAGCAGAAGTTACTAAGTCTCATTTATTGAATTTTCTCGTCCAGCTGAGGCTTTTTAAACATATTTCCGTGTGTATTCTCTGGTGTTTTAGTAAAGGATGTGGAGTTACTAACAGGACTTTAATGGCGCCGTCTGACCGCGCTCACCCTCCCCGGGGCTGCTCCTCACCCTGCCCGCCGCCCGAGGAGGACTCTCTGCGGCTCAGGGTTTCCACAGCCGGCCCTCCCCACCCTGGAGGGACACCCACCCCTAAGCGGGAGACTCCCCCGGCCCCGAGCTCGCCGCTCCCGCCTCCCCGGGGTCAGCCCACACTGACAGGCCCCGCCTGAGGGAACACCCGCCCGCCGCTGGCACAACGGCCCCGCCCCGTTGCCATGACTCCCGCGGCGGTAGGCGGGGCCTCGGAGCCATGGCAACGGGGGCGGGGAGGCACGCGGCACGCGCCCGCGACCCTCCCCTTCTCTCCCTCGCGGCGCCGCGGCACGTGAACCGCGCCCGGCAACGGGCCGCTCCCCGCAGCCCTTTGAGCCTTCTCGCTGCCCGTAGGCGGGTGACGGCGCCCGCCCAGCTGGGACCGCGGTGCTGATTGGCCAGAGGGGAGGGGGAGACGAGGTCTCGGCCGCGCAGGCGCAGTGGGGTGCGCAGCACAGGCAGGAGGTGGCGGCGGTTACTGTTGGCGCGCGAGCGGCGGCGGCGGGGCGGTTGCGCGCGCGCAAGATGGTGAGAGAGGCTCGCGCCGCCTGAGGGGGGGGGGCCGGGGCCGGGGGACGGGGGGGGGGCTCCGCTGAGGCGGGACGGGCGGCGTGAGGCCGGTGTCCCGCTCGGCGGGCTGGGGACAGCAGGTGCCTTCGGAGGGGCGGGGGCGGGCACCGGCACCGCTTTCCTCAGGGCGAGGCGGTGCCCTTCGCTCGGGGGGTGCTGCCCGGGAAGGTGCCGCCGTGAGAAGCTCCTCCGGTCCTGCCCTGCCCTGCCCGACCTCCCCCCGGGTCGTTCCGCGCTCACCGGCTGCCCCGCCGGCAGAAGGGTCTCCTCGGTTGTTTTTGTGCTGGGCGCTGGCAGCCGGCGGCGGGGGAGTGAAGAAGGAGCTGTTTGAAAAGGAAGCCGTGCCCGGCCCTGCCAGCGGCTCCCGGGCTTGTGACGGCTCAGGCGGTTTGTTGAAGTGTAAGGCTGGTGGGGATGGTGGCTGAGGTTAACCCACAGCAGCTCCCGCCGTGTGCCCGCGGTCTGTGCAGCCCTCCTGCCTCTGGACTTGTCTTGCTTTAGTTTTTGTCAAACCAAGTCCTGGTGAGCCGGCTTAGCCCTGATGGATCACAGAATCCCAGACTGGTTTGGGTGGGAAGGGACCTTAAAGCTCATCCAGTCCCAACCTCCCTGCCAGCAGCAGGGACACCTTCCACTAGACCAGGTTGCTCAAAGCCTCATCCAACCTGGCTGAGAACACTTCCAGGGAGGAGCAGCCACAGCTTCTCTGGCAACCTGGGACAGTGTCTCACCACCCTCACACCAAAGAATTTCATCCTCACATTTCATCTCCATCTTCCCTCTGCCAGTTTAAAGCTATGATGATCTGAATCTGATGTCACTCGTGTTTTGCAGGCACAGCCTTCCAACTTCTTTTTAAGGATTTCTATTTGTGTGGCTGCACAGGTATAGGCAAGAGCACTGCTTACCCTGCAGTGTCTGCTGGAGATGGCAGGAAACTGCTTTGGACTCTCATCCCAAGCTGAGCTTAGAGGACTGAGAGAAATGCTTCCTTTAGAAAAAAACATTTGATACAGAATATAAATTCAGATCTAAAATGCAGCACTGGATTCTGCTGGTGGTTTTTTTTGTTGTTGTTGTTTATTTGTTATTTAAGTTGAGACCTCCTGAAATAGTGTCAGTGGGTATTAACATTTGTGGATCAGAGGGAGCCAGGAACAATCTTTAAACTTTAGAGGAAGCAAGTGAAATAATGAAGGCTGCACGCACAGTGCCTGACCTGTCCTGTTGCAGCAGGGCCTGATTTCCTCTGCAGCTGTTAAAAGGAAGCAGAAGCTCAAGACTTTGTGCCAGAACTTGATCAAGGTGGAAGTCTTTTTAGGAGCAACAACAAACGTTGGGATGTTTGCAAGGTGATTTTGGAAGTGAGGCAGGAGAGAGACTGCTCTGCTTTTTGAGGAAAATCTCACAAACAAGTGACTATTGAACATGAGGAGACAGAACTCAGAGTTGAAAGAGTGCCTGTCTTCTGAGTTGTAAGCAGTGATTTGTCTCAATGAAATAGCTCTTTAGTAGAGGTTGTGATAAGGAAAATAGTTGCTAGATTCCCTATTTGATCAATTTTTTTTTAAAGAAGTCTCGAAAGACAGTTGTTTTGGCACAAAAGCTTTGATGCCTTAGGAATTTACAAATACAAACCAGCAAGACGAAGAGAAGTTACTTAACATCTCCACTTTATTCATATTATTGTATCTCGCCTTTCTGAGGGTCATATGTGGCCGTACGTAGCGGAGACACACTGGGTTTGCAGTCCTAAGGAGGAGGGCTTGGCTGTCATCATCAAAAATACCCTCACACTTGGAAAAAAATAATCAGATAGAACTCCTCAAAACAAATATATGTGCTTCTCCACATCAATTAACTGCTTTAAAAGCATTTTTTTTCTTCCTTGATGTTTTTCCTATATCATCTGCCATACAACAGACCTCTCATTTGCAGTCTACCAGGCAACAAACAACCTGGACACTTTTGTTGAGGCGAGTTTCCCTCCATGCCTGGTTGTCCTGGTTTCTCTGGGATAGAATCATAGAATTAATTCTTGGTCAGAAAAGCTGCATTTTAAGAAGACTGCATCACTCAGTTTGGTGAGAACGAAGTTGATAAGACACTTTGTTGTAGTTTGTGGCCAGCCATGGTATGCTGGTTTCCACAGTGATCAAGGTCTTGAGCAGTTTGGAGTTAGCCAGATGCTAAGGCCAGGAGCAGCGAAAGCCAGGGCAGCTGGGCTGAGCTGGCCATCAGAAGTGTTCCAGACCATAAACCTCCCCCTCACTAGAAACTGGACAGTTTGCTGGGGACAACCCCTCTGCCTCAATGGCCACCATCCCTGGAGGGTCTCGTTCATCTTTCTGCTCTCCTGCTCGTTGTGACCATAACATTTTTTTGTTAGCTGAGCATAACTTAGTGTATTTTATATTAGTATGAATATTAGTTCTTGTTATTATTTCATTAAATCTGTTTTCATTTCAACCCACAGGTCTCCTTTCCTTTTCCCACTTCCCCTGCCCAGGGGTGGGGAGGGGTCACTGAGCAATAGAACAACCACCTAAACCGAGACACTGGTCCACAGACCCAAAGGCTGATGAGTCCAGCTCCACCAGCCAGCGAGGACCTCATGCTCCAGTCTCCCTTTTGGTCACCTCCTGGTCTCAGTTGTTGGTGATGATATTGCCAAGGATGGTGCCCATCCACCAAGGAACACAAGCAGGGCTGCAACCTCCTTCTAAGGGCCATGAGCTAGGGGTAACATTCAAGTGTTCCCACCTCCTCAACAGGGTTTGGGCAAGCAACAGGTCCTGCACGTACAAAACGACTCACTTCTCACAAGGACCCACCATTTAAGTCAATTCCCACACTTGCTCCTGCATATGAGACCAGCACGTTGCATCCAGACCAGCACTGCTTAACTCACGGTGACATCTCTTGCCAGATGGAGGATTTCACCCATGCTTCATTGAAGGTGGCCACACCACGTCTTACAGCCACCTCCTATGTCCTATTTGGGCCATGCACCCTCATCACCCCACAGTCCCTTGTACACCACTATTGCCCACGTCCTCAACACCAACAAGGATGCTGGTGGGGCATCTTCAAGAAGAGAGACACCATTTCCAAGTCAGCAAACACAGGAAAACATACCAGGAGCCACCTCAGCCCCAAGCCTGCGAGGTGAATCGAGCTCAAATTAGTTAAGCAAACAGGATTCAAGCAGTAAAGCATAACACAAGGTTAGGTGACAATGCTGCTTTTCAGAAGAACTTGGTGTGATTCCACTGCCAGGAAAGTGACAAACGCCAGACTGCAAAACAGGCCCTGAATAGGAGCAATTTAAAAATCAGAGGTGGTTTGACGAAGAAGACAGCGTTAACACTGGAGACTAAAAGCTACTTCCCAACAGGTCTGGGTTGCAAACCTCGGTGACCCTTCCCTCCACCACAACAGGACTGCACGGCTCGGAAAAGCGCACGGATACGTCCAACCCATGGAAAAACCCTACAGAGGGGTGTTGGGTGAGAAAGAGGAACTCAACAGATCTAGGTTTTGCAAATGCCCTGGAGGAACAGCTCATTTTTGGAAGAAACAGCTCAAACAAGATCAAACAACTCTCAAAGATTGACATCTTGTGAAATACAGGTTGATTCATCTTCATCTTGCTCCTTTTTACTGTAAAGTGGGAAAGATACTTGAACAAACTGCATACACATTGGACACCGCTGAAAATAGTTAACGCAGCCATCGCACAAGCAGACGTGTCTGCAGGGCAGGAACACCCAGTTCACCGGGCTGTTTAGGCAAACAACACAGTTGTTACTGTTTTCTTCATGCAATTCTGGTTCATCTTCAGCCTGTTTGGCCTTTTCTAGCAAGGTTCTGTCAGTGCTTCTCTCACCAGGGGACCTACTGCTTGAAGATGGGGCAGTGCCATTTGCAGACATGAAGAGTTTCTAAAATACACAGATACACAAACGTTTAGAAGTCAACAAACTCTCCCTCCCCATGACAGTTTCACTGGGCTGGCCCTTGGCGAGCAGCCAATACAGCCACTCACCCACTGACCCCCCCAGCGCAGGGGATAGGGGAGAGGATTGGGGGGCAAGGATAAGGAGGCTTGTAGGGTGGGATAAGAACAGTTTAATAATAGAAATAAAAGAAAACTTAAAATAATACTAATATTAAAATAGTAGTGATAATTATAATAGTAATAAAATATGCAAATGAGTGACACCCAGTGCCATTGCTCACCACCCGCCGACCCAGCCCGGCCCGTTACCAGATAACGATCCCGGAGGAGCGACAATCCTGAACCGAGACCGCAATCCCGGGAGAGCGAGAGCCAGAGAGAGCCAGAGAGGAAGAGCCCCTCATGGATCTCCTGCCCATGGGGGACAGGAGATGGAACAGCCCCTTGGCAGAGCCCAATGCCCATTTAGCTTATTAATTCAATTATTCCTCACCCCCTTAGATCTTGCGCTTGTAGACTGATGAAACATGAAGTCCTTCAGTTCCAGTGATAAAAATGCAAACACTGGGATGTTCTCAGTGTTTCTCTTATAACAAATCCCAGCTGAAACCACAACACAGCACTATTCCAGCTGCTGAAAAGAAACCAGCTCTGTCCCAGCTAAACACCAGGACACAGCTCTTGCAAGAATGTTTAATGAAAGTGCTTCACTGAGGAGTCCAGCCTGAGTCCTTTAAAGCAACCAACTGCTTGTTTCTCACAGTGAAAATCTGCCATTTTATTGTATTGAAACTGTCACTGAAATTGGGAATAAACCTCTTAACACCGACGTAGCCTTAAGAATCAGGTGTTCTTTATCCAGCGCTGGGTGCTAGCAGAGCTAGCACAGTGAGTTTGCAAAATTTCACATGTTTATACATAATTGTCGAACTTACTCCACTCACTATACATACGTGTGACTATTCTACTTTAAAACTGGCTTAACCATCTCTTGTTTAATGTTTAAGAGTCTGTTCAGTCCCTAATTGAGTCAGTGGTCACCATCTCCCCCTGCCACATTTACCTTTCCCCCAGTTTCTGCAGATTCTTGCTGATTTCATCCTTTTCAGGCGATTATCCAGCTTTGGGTGCCTTCTAGGGGAGGATGTTCTCCTTTTATCAGTCTTTAAGCTCCTTTTCAAGGGCACAGTCATTAGCAAGGCCTGTGTAGTTTCTATAAGGTCACTGGTTAAAGACAACGGGCCCCTTGGTACTTCAGGCTAAACTACACATTTCTTGTCAAAACTAAAAAAGCAGAATTTACATATTTTCTAACAATCCTGCATTTAAGTCATTAATATAATTTGCGAGAGGTCATATCTGAGATGAGAAGTCTTCATCTATACTTTCATTCTCTCTGAGCAAAACGATGGTATCTTTAATTCTCACTGTTACAGGATCTCTGAGAAGGCGTTTTCTTCTCTGTCACAGCAGCTTCAACCCCCAGCAGCATGAAAAAGGATATTTCCTCCAGCACCCAGACAGACCTCCAGCAACAGCCTGCTATGGAAGAGAAGTGTCTGCCTCACCCCCACGGCTCATATTGATGATCTGTGAGCTCCAGACCCTGGTTTACTCCCAGAATTACACTCAACTTGTATAAACAAGGAGTTAGTAAGTTAGAAGTTACTGCAGCAGAAGTTACTAAGTCTCATTTATTGAATTTTCTCGTCCAGCTGAGGCTTTTTAAACATATTTCCGTGTGTATTCTCTGGTGTTTTAGTAAAGGATGTGGAGTTACTAACAAGACTTTAATGGCGCCGTCTGACCGCGCTCACCCTCCCCGGGGCTGCTCCTCACCCTGCCCGCCGCCCGAGGAGGATTCTCTGCGGCTCAGGGTTTCCACAGCCGGCCCTCCCCACCCTGGAGGGACACCCACCCCTAAGCGGGAGACTCCCCCGGCCCCGAGCTCGCCACTCCCGCCTCCCCGGGGTCAGCCCACACTGACACGCCCCGCCTGAGGGAACACCCGCCCGCCGCTGGCACAACGGTCCCGCCCCGTTGCCATGACTCCGCGGCGGTAGGCGGGGCCTAGGTGCCATGGCAACGGGGGCGGGGAGGCACGCAGCACGCGCCCGCGACCCTCCCCTCCCCTTCTCTCCCTCGCGGCGCTGCGGCACGTGAACTGCGCCCGGCAACGGGCCGCTCCCCGCAGCCCTTTGAGCCTTCTCGCTGCCCGTAGGCGGGTGACGGCGCCCGCCCAGCTGGGACCACGGTGCTGATTGGCCAGAGGGGAGGAGGAAACGAGGTCTCGGCCGCGCAGGCGCCGTGGGGTGCGCAGCACAGGCAGGAGGTGGCGGCGGTTACTGTTGTTGGCGCGCGAGCGGCGGCGGCTGGGCGGTTGCGCGCGCGCGCAAGATGGTGAGAGAGGCTCGCGCCGCCTGAGGGGGGGGGCCGGGGCCGGGCCGGGGGACGCGGGGGGGGCTCCGCTGAGGCGGGACGGGCGGCGTGAGGCCGGTGTCCAGCGCGGCCGGTGTCCCGCTCGGCGGGCTGGGGACAGCAGGTGCCTTCGGAGGGGCGGGGGCGGGCACCGGCACCGCTTTCCTCAGGGCGAGGCGGTGCCCTTCGCTCGGGGGGTGCTGCCCGGGAAGGTGCCGCCGTGAGAAGCTCCGCCGGTCCTGCCCTGCCCTGCCCGACCTCCCCCCGGGTCGTTTCGCGCTCACCGGCTGCCCCGCCGGCAGAAGGGTCTCCTCGGTTGTTTTTGTGCTGGGCGCTGGCAGCCGGCGGCGGGGGAGTGAAGAAGGAGCTGTTTGAAAAGGAAGCCGTGCCCGGCCCTGCCAGCGGCTCCCGGGCTTGTGACGGCTCAGGCGGTTTGTTGAAGTGTGAGGCTGGTGGGGATGGTGGCTGAGGTTAACCCACAGCAGCCCTCCTGCCTCTGGACTTGTCTTGCTTTAGTTTTTGTCAAACTAAGTCCTGGTGAGCCGGCTTAGCCCTGATGGATCACAGAATCCCAGACTGGTTTGGGTGGGAAGGGACCTTAAAGCTCATCCAGTTCCAACCCCCCTGCCAGCAGCAGGGACACCTTCCACTAGACCAGGTTGCTCAAAGCCTCATCCAACCTGGCTGAGAACACTTCCAGGGAGGAGCAGCCACAGCTTCTCTGGGCAACCTGGGCCAGTGTCTCACCACCCTCACACCAAAGAATTTCTTTCTCACATTTCATCTCCATCTCCCCTCTGCCAGTTTAAAGCTATGATGATCTGAATCTGATGTCACTCGTGTTTTGCAGGCACAGCCTTCCAACTTCTTTTTAAGGATTTCTATTTGTGTGGCTGCACAGGTATAGGCAAGAGCACTGCTTACCCTGCAGTGTCTGCTGGAGATGGCAGGAAACTGCTTTGGACTCTCATCCCAAGCTGAGCTTAGAGGACTGAGAGAAATGCTTCCTTTAGAAAAAAACATTTGATACAGAATATAAATTCAGATCCAAAATGCAGCACTGGATTCTGCTGGTGGTTTTTTTTGTTGTTGTTGTTTATTTGTTATTTAAGTTGAGACCTCCTGAAATAGTGTCAGTGGGTGTTAACATTTGTGGATCAGAGGGAGCCAAGAACAATCTTTAAACTTTAGAGGAAGCAAGTGAAATAATGAAGGCTGCACGCACAGTGCCTGACCTGTCCTGTTGCAGCAGGGCCTGATTTCCTCTGCAGCTGTTAAAAGGAAGCAGAAGCTCAAGACTTTGTGCCAGAACTTGATCAAGGTGGAAGTCTTTTTAGGAGCAACAACAAACGTTGGGATGTTTGCAAGGTGATTTTGGAAGTGAGGCAGGCAGGAGAGAGACTGCTCTGCTTTTTGAGGAAAATCTCACAAACAAGCGACTATTGAACATGAGGAGGTAGAACTCAGAGTTGAAAGAGTGCCTGTCTTCTGAGTTGTAAGCAGTGATTTGTCTCAATGAAATAGCTCTTTAGTAGAGGTTGTGATAGGGAATCTAGCAACTGTTTTCCTTTTTTGATCATTTTTTTTTTTAAAGAAGTCTTGAAAGACAGTTGTTTTGGCACGAAAGCTTTGAATAAAGTGGAGATGTTAAGTAACTTCTCTTCATCTTGCTGGCTTGTATCTCGTAACCGTGGAGATGAAGCTTGTGTGTATAAAAAGTTGTTCAGGAAATGGCAGTGGTTGGCTTTGTACAGTTTAAAAGTTGCATATGTAATGGAAGCTAACCTGCATGGTTCCTTGTGAAATGATCATTTCCTTCCCCATCTTCAGTATGATGACTAATACGTTATCTGGACTTTTCTTTATCACCAGTTTGAGTTGGTGACATATAAGCACAAAGGGATTAAAATGTCTTCAAGGCTCTCTGTGCATGCAGATCTCAAAAGTTCAGTTAACACTGGTGGTGGTAAAAATAAACAGTGACCCTTGATTGCTGTCTGTGTTCTTCTGAAATACTAATGGTAGGTCCTATTGTTTGCAAAGCTTGTATTTAGCCAGTTTACTGCCACTCTAAGGGGCTTCCTTATTGTCCATCAGGACATGTCTTGTTAAATAAACTGTAAAATTTGTTTACTTCTAAGAGCTATGAGAATAGTCTCACTTCAGGAATAGCTAATAAAATATTTCTAGTTAACTGTGTGGCTTTGAGGAGGGATGGTAAAACAGATATCAAAGTGTTCTGCTTTTGGGTTTTAAAAATCTGCTTTCATCCATGGTTTTTCCGGACTATGTGTGTGTTGTGAAACTCTGGACAAGCTGCAGTTCCACTTTAGCAGGGTTTATGTGCGTGCACGTGTGACACAGGGGGTTTTTTGGTTTACTAGAAAGATTTATCTTTCCCTCCCCTCTGCCATTTCCCTTTTGTAGAGTGAATCTCTGGTGGTTTGTGATGTTGCTGAAGACCTGGTGGAGAAATTGAGAAAATTCCGGTTTCGTAAAGAAACCAACAATGCTGCCATTATAAGTAAGTTAAAAACATGTCTGACAACAACTGCAAGGTCTTGCAGAAAATCCTCTTTCCTCTTTTCCTTCCCATGTAATGCAGCTGCTTTAACAGGTAAATGTGAGCCAAGAGACTGTTTCTTGCGTGAAATTCAGTACTTCAAATTCCACCTGTAATTTTAACACTGAAACAACACTGTTCTTACAAGACTGCATCTGCTCTTAGTATTTATACTTAATTGCAGCTTAGAGTCCACCACTGGTTGTAAAATGATAGTAAAAAATGTCAAGGCACATTCACTTTGAGTTTGTAAATTTTCTAGCCTTTAAGTTATGGAGTTTGACATTTCTGTCTCTGAAATTTGAGGAGAGTGTTTTGCAATGAGCAGCACATAGACTGTGCACTTCTCTATTTCAGTGATTTTTGTCAAGTCTTGGGATAGGCTGAAGAAGCAAAATGGAAGCACGAGGATTATAATTAGTGGGGGAATGTTGAAAAGCTTCATGCATACGTTGTATAAATGAAAAAACATTGATCTATGTTTTGTTTTGATTTATAGTGAAAATCGACAAGGATAAGCAGTTGGTGGTACTGGATGAGGAGCATGAGGTTTGTTAAATGAATTGTAAATAAGAGTATCTTCAGCCTGCAATGTATTGTTGTCTCTAAGGTACTGCCTTAGTTTCAAGTTGTTATCAAACTCTTAATCTAATTTGGGTCATGAGCTTATTTAAATGCATGGTCACTCTGCATGTAAAGCACAACCCTATTAATAGTGGAATTATGCAGAAGCAATTGAGCTGACTAATTAATTGCACAAAAAAAAAAGGTTATTTTAAAGCTGTTGTGACACAACTATGTAAAAAAGCATCTTTGGCACCTGCTGGCTTTTTGAAGAGATTTCTGCTGTGTTTCCATGTAGAGCTGCATCTGTGACTCTGAGCTGATTTGCCATCAATTAGAAGCTAGGATTGCTAATCCTCTGCAGACTCTAAATTTGATAGGTGGCATAATAAGGTCAGCCCAGTGTGTAGTGTTCCTTAATGGTACATAGGACAAAATTAAATCCTTCTCAGGGATTTGAGCATTAACTGTAGCTCTTATTCCCCAGAATGTCAAAGTTAATGTAACATTTGAATAGAGTGGGGACTCGCTTTTGCTTGCTCAAGGAGGAAGGACTGAATTTTTCAAAAGCACTGTTTATGTAGCTGATTTTAACAGACACTTTTTGGTGTGTGCTTGTTTACTTCTGTTTAGCACTAGAGCTAGAAAAGCATAGTAGCTGCCAGCATATCCAACTAGAGCCAAAAATGTTTTCTAAACTTATTATGCCTAAAATAGGGATGATTATTCAGGCTAACATTAATTCTGTGTTTAGTCATCGGAATCTGTTAGCACACAGGTTTTCCTAAAGCACTCTAGTAAATTGTGCAAGAGATTGTTGTCAGTTCCACTCTAGATGTACATTGTACTTAGAGCTGTTTTGCTGTTGCATTATTCTGCTTTAGCCTTCACAGTATTCCTTCAAATGCAAAATCACTTGTTCAAATATTGCTTGTGTTTAATGTTACCAGGGTATTTCTCCTGATGAGCTAAAAGATGAGCTGCCTGAGAGACAACCTCGATATCCTTCTTGTGCTGCTGCCATTTGGTCTTACTCACTCCTGGAAGCTGTTCAGAATGTTCAGAGTTGGACTTCACCTTTTTAGGCCAATACTTGTCTGTAGTGTGACTTTACTGATACTTTTATTTGTGAGATAACGTAGGGATCAGTTCTCATGATGCACTGAACAGTTCTCCCATTTGTTCAAACCATGACTTGACACATTTAAGCCTGTCCTGAGATTTTTATTTCCTTTTAGACTCTGTAATGTTTGGGGAAATGAAGCCATGCTGCTGTTAATGTAAAGAAGTGAGTGAAATGGACCAGTTTTGTATTTTTCTAAATACAGAAAAGTGCCTGTGTAACTTAGGATCTCTTTTGGTACTTTCTCAGCATGGGGCCCTCGCTATTTTTCTGCAGTTATTGATTCTGGGAGTGCTGTAGGCATGTGATATAGGAAAGAATTCCTGTGTTAAAAAAAAAAAAAGAGAGAGGCAAGTAAATTATTCAAATAAGAGGGATACTTAAGTTATAAGTGAAGAAAATACCTGCTTCCATTATCCTTAAAAGCTGTCTGGCACTATTCCATATGCCATTCTGAATCTTTCCTTTCATGACCATAGTGCAGTAGGAGGCTATAAAACAGGAGCCCTAGTGAAAACTTGAGTTCAAATTCAGCAAAACACCTGAAACAATGAAGTGCTTAGTCTGCAAAGAAAGAATTTGACTTTCATTAAGCCAGAAACACGTTGGTGGGTGTGGGAAGTCTTTTTACAAAGCTAGGAGAGGAATATTTGCAATGGAAGGGTGATTTTTTTTTTTAGCTCTCTGAGACAGCCCTTGCTCCCAGCTGTGGTAGAGGTTGGGAAAGACAGGCAAGGTAAGTTCTGAAAGTCAAATGTGGAAGTGAAAACAGAACAGTGAGACTGCTTACCAAATTTAAAGCACCTTGTAGAATGCAAAACTTTTTTTCTGTGCCTACCTCTGATAACTGAGGATTATATCCTAATAAAATCATTGATTTCTTAGTTTCCTTAACTTCAGAAAAAACATTTATTGTGTATAGTTACAAGTATCAGCATGATGATGGAAGAGTTTCTTATCCCTTGTGCTTTATCTTCTCCAGCCCAGTTGGTGAGTGATCATTGGGAATGGTAGCTACTGTGTGCTGTAAATCTGGGAATGTGCTTTGCTGTGGAAGATAAAATGGGTGCTTAATGCTTGAATAGTAGTTCATATGCTTTAGCCTAGATTTGCTTATGCCACTGCTGGAAGCAAGGCTCTATAAAGCTATGGAATTATCTGGAGACCTTTGGTGGAGGGGAATTTAGTGTATTAGCTCCATCCTCACCATCAGCTCATGACAAGTGTAAACACTTCCATCTGCCTGGATCTCCCTAGTTGCTGGAGGTTTTCACTGCCTCTGGGGTTCACATTGAGAGCATTTAAGAAGAGATTCTTTCTTTTCCATTTCTGAAGACTGAACAGAAGTGTTAGTTTCCTGCATTGCTGGCCAAAAGGTGTGACTGTCTAAATGTGCCTGCCCACTGTGTTCTCAGTGGTGTGTGCAGCAACACCTTCCTGTGAAAGAAAGGAGCCTGGAGCACTCTGCATCTATTCATGTGGGTTTAACCTTATGTGTTTCCTGTCACCCTCTCCTCAAATCATGGGGAATCCTCAAAATATGACTAGGCAAGACTCAGGAAATGAGTGAGGAAAGGGCTGGAAGATACCACCTCTGTTCCTGAGGGTTTCTGTTCACCTCTGTCTATCTTGGATGTTAGTGACTGGGGTGGGAAGAAATTCCTCTACTTCTCAGGAGGGCATGGGAAACCATGTCCACCCATGAAAGCAACAGGTCTCTGTAAAAGGGTTCATAGGGGATTAGAGGGGAGGGTTTTCCAGGAGGCTTATACACAATGGGCAGTGACAGAGGATGCCTCCAAACATTGCTGTGATATGAGGGCCTAAAGGGCTGTCACAACTATGGGTGAACAGGAGAAAAAGAGGGCTCCATAATCCAAATCTGGGCAGGTGTGAAGGATTGGGTGAACAGTCTGTGTTAAAGGAGAAAGAAACTGTAATCTTAGGTTGTCCCAAGTTATGCTTGTGTCACAGCAACCCTCGACATAAACACCTGTGCAGGGAGCTGTGTAATTTTAATAGAAGCCAAATAACCTGTGACTTGATTTGGACTTAGAGAGCTGAATTGCTCCTGTAGCTTCCATCTGTGTTCTGAATTGTAATAGGGTGGCTTGCTGGTATTATGGGATTATCCTTGTTATCCTCGAGAAGAAGATAAACTGATTGCATTGTTTTACCCTTCATTACTTGGAACTAGAATAATTAAGTAGGTAAAAGAGTTTGCAACTAGTGGGCATATTCTCCTGTAGTTACCTGAGCATCTATGTATGAATGTTCTGGGTGTTACTTCTCTTCAGAAGGATGGATATTTTGTGAGGTAGAACAGCAGTAAGAAACTTCCTGGGAGATCTTGAAATAGCAAAGCAGGCAGACTTGTAGTTCTTCACAGGAAAAGAGAGCTTAGACAATGCTCTTTATGGGTGGCAAGACTTAAAAGTACACTCATATCTAGAAACTTCTAAACAAAAAACTTCTAAATAAAAGCCTTTCTTTCTTGAGGTTTTCTGTTTCAAAAATTTTTCTGCAAACAAGTTGGTGGTTAAACTGATCCTGGCCTCAGAAACAACAAACCATGAGTAGGGACTCCAAACAGCAGTTCAGCTTCAGCTGTGACTGATGCTGCTCTGTGTTTGGGGCTGGGGAGGGAGTTGTTCAGAGCTACCAGTTCAGTGGAGAGATTTGGGGAAAGATTAGGAGAAAGAACAACAAATTGAAACAGACTTAATTTGTTCTCAGTTTGCCTTCAGCTCAAAGGCATATGCTATTAAGATCTGTGTAAGTGTAACTAGCAAAGACCTGGGAATCTTCCAGAACTAGCAAGAGAGCAAAGAATTGAATGTAGTGTAATTAGCACACTCCTGTAGTGGTGGGAGGTACTGCTTTGTTGGCTGCTGTGATTCGAGTTTGGCTGCTGCAATATTTGATGTTGGCTCTAAGCAGAAATAGAGGTGCATGTGGAGACCACCAATTCAACCTGCACAACTATTACTTCTGGAAGTGCTTTTCAAGTACTAGATCTGAAAGTAAGATCAAGGATGATAATGTCTATAAAGAAATAGGTCACTTTTCTGAGTGGAGACTTCAGCTTTCAGTTTGGATTCTTTTAAAAAAAAAATCTTATTTTTGAAGTGTTGCAGTCAAAATAACTAAACAAGACTTTTTTTTTTTCTTTCTTTCTTTCTTTCTTTCTTTCTTTTTTTTTATTCCACACAACTACAGGATGTAAGCCTGAACAGCAGATGATGTATGCTGGAAGCAAGAATAAGCTTGTACAGACAGCTGAACTCACTAAGGTATAATTGACTAGTTGAAATTACTGTCTCCCCCTTAAATGCAGGTTACAGAAGCTGTTTGTGTCTTGCTTGCACCTATGGCAAGAAGGGTGTTGTGAGGCTTTGTAATTACAGTGAACAGATTCTGTCTTAGGAAGGCTGAAGAGAGGGGTATATGTGGAGATTTCTAGAGTTTTAGGGTACAGGAAGAACAGTGTTCTCTAAAACTAAAATATCTGTTGGTAGGATGGACATTCTTACTTTAGGGAATGAATTTATTGATGGGAAGAATAGACTGAAGTCTTATTATGGTGTGATACAGACTAGTTCTGCTGCATGGTTTATGGGGTTGTATGCTTGCAGAACACAACCTTCAGAACAAGCAACACATGCCAAGTGCTGAGCAATTCTAAATCTCCCTGTGTTTGCTTCTTCCAGTTCTGAGACAGAAGCAATCACTGCATTCACTGGGCCTAGGTGCATATATATATTTAAAAAAAATAAAAAAATAGCACCACCTAATTGTTATTTTGGAGATCTTTGAAATCTGTTTAACTGGCACCTAGATTTCTTAAAGTTTTAATTTCAAGCAGTAAAGGTAAATAGAGTCAGTAGTCACTTCAGGCTTTTCAAACAATGTGAAATGCCTTCACCATACAGCACTGTTCCCTTTTGATCTTCCTTATCCTGACTGAGCCCTTTAACATCCTAGGAAAAATATATATTGGGCCAGTAAGAGAACTGTGATCTTCCATCTCTCCCAGCTGCACCTTTTAAGAAAGGACCTCTGTTTTAAATTAGATGTCAAGTTGACAGGAGTAAATAGGAGGGACGCAGAAGATAAGAAGGGGGAAGCAATCAGTACAGCCCTTAGAAATCTTTTTTTTAGGTCTGTTGAAATTGCCTCTTAGAGGCCAGAGAACTGTAGCATATTTGATAGAAGAGAATTCTTTGAGGAGGAAGGCAGTTTTCAGTGAGTGAGAAGGAAGAGCTGATGAGAAGAAGGTGAAAGCCTGGGGACTGGCTGTATTGGAGTTACTATCGCCTGTCAAGGGGGAGAAATTCTGTCTGAAAGGCTTTTGAATGAAAGCCTAGGCCTCCAAGAAAGCTGGGGAGGGACTTTTCATAAGGGCAGTTAATGACAGAACAAGGGGAAATGGCTTTAAGCTGAAAGAGGGGAGGTTTAGATTAGATACTAGGAAGAAATTCTTCACTGAGGGCGGTGAGACCCTGGCCCAGGTTGGCCAGAGAAGCTGTGGCTGCTCCTCCCTGGAAGTGTTCTCGGCCAGGCTGGATGAGGCTTTGAGCAACCTGGTCTAGTGGAAGGTGTCCCTGCTGCTGGCAGGGGGGTTGGGACTGGATGAGCTTTAAGGTCTGTTCCAATCCAAACTATTCTGTGATTCTATGATATAGAGGTCCATGATCATCTCCCTTCTGAGACTGGAGAAGACAGCCTGCCTCCAGTTTGAGCTGCTTACTTGCTTTTCAGACGTGCTTTATTTTTGCCACTCACTGTAGCTCATGCTGTGACTTCCTCCTGGTATGATTTCTGCATGTGACTCAACTGAGTCCTCTTATTTTTTCAGTGACTTGCATATTAGCTTGGCTTCTCTTAAGCTCATCTGTTCTTCTAACTGTATTTTTGGTTCTTCCCCTATCTTTTACTTAAAAAAAAGGGAAAAAAAAAAAGAAAAAAAAATCAGTATTATTTAATAGTAGTGGATCACTGTCTAAAGATGAGGACCAGTGTCCAGATCCCACTCCAGCAGATATGGGAAATGAGGAAGAAAAGATACAAAACCTGTTTTTTTCCCTGAAGAAGATTAAAATGGCAAAATGGCTGAGGACAGGGCTAAATGGGAAGTTCATTCCAAACAGCAGGTTTATTGAGAAGCCTGTTTTGTAGTCCTACAAAATCTCCCTCATTCTGTTGGAATGTTTTGCAGCTATGTATCCATACCATGAGAAGGGCAGGTAACTGATCTAGTGCTGACAGAGCTTTATTTTCAGTGTTGTCAGAATAGTAACAGAAGTCTCCAGTTAAAATATTTTTCTTGTTTTCATTGCCTAGAAGAACAGTTCTAAAGGCCTGTGGATTTGTAAAATTTACTTACTTAACCTCTGAAAAGATGATCCATTTGTGGGCATCTCAAAGACTTCAGTAAGCAAGACAGAATTAACTTAGCCCCTCTCTTCAAGGGTATTGAAGAAAAGAAACACAAAAACCCAACTTGCCCATATGTAATGTAAAGAGTACATTGGTATCTTTGGTCTTGTTTTCTGCATCAATGCTATGTTAGAGGTTTGATTAAGACTTCTGCAAAGCTTTGGGTTGGTGCTTTTTGGTTGGTTGGTTTTGGGTTTTTTGGGGGGTTGTTTGTTTGGTTTTTTTTTGGCAAGTTTTCTACTGTGGTGTCCCAGACTTGTTTCTTACATGGAAAACAAAATACTACTGGATACTCTGGATTTATTTCAGTTCAAAGAAGGAATAACTGTGCCTTGTGCTGAGCAAACTTCCTGAACTTTGGGCTTAATTTAGCCCAGAGTTTAAATTAATTTGTAATTTTCAAACAGACAATCTTCTTGCTGAGATACTGCATCTGAGATGGTGCCATTTCAGAGTAACTTTAAAATGTGCATGTGCTGTTCTCACATGCTTGAAGAAGAATAATGAAGTCTAGAAATAGGAATTAAGGAATTCTTGTTTGTTAGTAATATTCCTTGCCACTTAGTCTGGTGTATTTTTCACTGATGTCACTTTAGAATGTTAACCAATCCTTTCAAGAAAGCATTTGAAAACTCTAGGTTGGTTGTTGGTTTATTATGGCTTGAACAACTTGTGTGGAAAGGTGTTGATTGTGTTGTATGCTTATCCCTTCCAAGTACCATCAGCTCAAGAGTTTATGCAATGCCATTTTGTTTAGGTATTTGAAATCAGAAATACAGAAGACCTCACTGAAGAATGGCTGCGTGAGAAACTGGGCTTCTTCCATTAAGAAAACCTCTGTAAGAAGTATTTATGTACCATCCTGATAATACTGGAACCAGACATGAATACTTACATCTAAAAAATGCACTGTATTTACATCTGTCTCCTGCAATCTCTCTCTTGTGCAGAGTTTGTGCAAAGAATAGCAGGTCTGTCTCCTTGAAGTAACAAATCTTTGCAGATGTTTCCTTATTTGTACCTGTTAAAAGGGAATCCTCCTCTGCAGGTGCAGGGGCTCCTTTTGCACTCTTGTGACTAATACTCCTCTAACTAAACCAGTTCAGTTCTGGGTTTGTAACGATCTACACACATGATTTGGAAGCTGACGCTAACTCTTTCTGAGCTACAAACGCATCCTCATGACGTATCCTAGCCATTTATAAGCAGAAATTGTGTACTGTCACTTACTTTTCAGACTTTTTGACTTAATGTCTTCTCAATTTTGAAAACTACTCCCTGGAAGCATTTAATATTAACAAGATAAAATCACTGTACACGCAAATCCATTCATTTATCTTTCCATTGAGTCCATGTGAACTTTCTCAAATTCTTGGAACTAATTTTTGTCATTCCAGTAATTCCTCAGTGGACTGAGTCAATCTTATGAAATTTCAGGGCAAAGCTTTGACTGTCCAGTTCTCGTGCTGATGTAGTCTTACAGGAACTAGATGATAACTAAGGGCTGAATTACAACTCTGGTTACTCTCATACAGGTGTCTTGCATATATAACTTACTACACTGTTAAGAAGTTTACCTCTTTCCTCATTTCCTGTTATATGAACACCTGTTAATACTGTGTGCCTTTAATTTGTTAGCTTTAAAATGACTTGAGAATTTTACACTGCCACTTATTACAAATTTGGTATAAAAACTTTGTTAAAGAATCCAAGTAACGTTTTTTCCTAGTGCCTAGTGTTGCAGTTGACATCTGTTTAAAAGAAAAACAAAAGCTAACCTCATTTTCTTTGACATTCCAGTCATCTGCTCCGTTTGTAGGAGTCAGGAGGTTAAAGCTTTTCAGGCTAATAAATGATTTATAGCTCTTTTGTTATAATAGTTGGTCACACATAGTTTTTGAGTACTTTGGTTACAGTCTCTAACTTTCTTAACTGCTTGTTGGTCAAAATTACATTCCAGGTAAAGCTTTTGCATAAGGGATAATTTCATTTTAATTTACTTACGGTTCATCTCTTTGAAACAGCAAATATTCTAATGTGAAAATAGTATTTAACTTTTATAAATGACCAGTCTTTTTACAGGTCTGTTTTATATTGAATAGAATAGTTGTCTGATACGTTCAGCCCATGCAGTGGCAAAAGGAGTACTCATGTGACAGTATCTCACTATCTTTCTCATGAGTGTTTGTTGTGCTACTGAGTAAGTATCTGCGTAAGAGCAGCTTCCTGTTGATAACATACCTTAAAATACAGCTGCCCTAACAAATCTGTTTGGTGAGAAGGAATGCAGTGTTAAATTTGGAGGCCAGTATTTCATGCTGTGAAACCTTTGCTGAAAGAAGGTTTATTTTTTTTCATTTTTAAACATATGTTGTGTTAGTGTTAAAACACTAATTCCTCTTAAGATCACAAGGAATTCATTTGCAAAGGTCCTCAGTGTTGGTAAATCTCTTCTTAGTTTGATGTTACTGCTCATTTATTTGTATATGAATCTGACTTGAGATGAGCTTTTCAAAATACATGTTAGAATGATCCCATTAAATTGATCTTTCAGTGCAGGAAAGAAATGCTTTGTAATTAAAATTTAATTTCTGTGTTAACGCAGTGAACTGGAAAAACAATTTCATTTCCCTGGACAAAAAAAAAAATGTTGATTATGAAACTGTTGCTTGATCATTCTGTACTACAGATCAATAAAAACAATGTCTTTTGTGACAAGTATTGTATAAACATAGACTTTGGCTTAAAGAATAGTGTCATTCTAAGCATCAGTCTTGAAACAGCAAGGATCTGGTTTTGTTGGCATTGTGCTAAGGGTAAGGTGTGTCAAAGTACAGCATGGGTGAGAGGGAAGCTGCCACTTGTGAAGTTCAGCTTGATTTGCAGCGGGGAAAACTGGATTAATAATCTTTGTCAGTGTACTTTGTACACTGGTGGGCTGCCAGCATCCAACTGCTGCTTGCACAGGTCTGGACAAAAATAACCCTAAAAGGGGCCTGTCTCTCTGGGGAGGAGAAGGGAGGAGCTGCTGCAGTGAAATGATTGAATGTGATTCTCATCTCTGCATCATTCCACCTTCTGCCAAGAAAATCCTGCTACTTAGGCTGTAGCATCAGTCTGAGTTCTTTTCACTTTGGATGGTCTTATTGCCTTCACTTAAGGACCTCCTGCCTTGGGCGCTGCCCCTCAAGTCTTGGTAGAAAGCACATCCCACCAATATTCTTCCAACAGCCTTGCTTGGTAGCTGTACCTCCCTCCCCTCTGTGTGGGGAAGCTGTGGAAGTGAGGAAGCAGCTGCAGGTACTTGGAGAATAAATGTGCAGAGGATGTTTGCTGTTCTAGGCTTGTTTGTGGTTTCCTTGCTTGTCATGCAGTGTTTTGACACAACTGTCTGCTGCTTACTGTCCTAGGCTCTTGAGATACAGCTAGTGCTAATACTTGGTTAAACAAAGACATGAATTATGTCAAAATCTTTCCTGCACAAATAATACTTGTTTTCATAACATACTTTTCCCACCTTATCTGTAGAACTGTATTTTCTGTACTGCTGCCCTCTAAAGATCAGTGGGAGGCAGACATGTCCGTGTTCAGGAGGCCAGTATGTTCTGACTGTGCTTTGCTAGTGAGTTACCCATCTGTAATCATACATTTCTCTTGAATTTTCAGATTTCTAAAGAGGGTTCAAACTAAAGGACAACATAAATTAACTGATGTCACCTATAGGAGCCTTTGTAGCTAAAGGTCTGAGAGTCAGCATATTCCATTGTGAGCTCCTATTTTTCAGGAGTTAGTAGGTTGGCCATAAAATCCTTGGCTTGGAGTTAAAGGTCTCTCATAATGGGAGACTCCTGCCACCATTAATCTGGTTTGCTTTAAATATTGAATAGATGGCTGAGATACAGCTCTTGTAATCCTAATAATTGATGGTAAGCATGAGTTTGCATGTCAGCCCATAAAGTGGACTTGTAGTGTTTGAATATTTTTAACAAAAAAATTATAAATGCTGGTATTTGGTGGTTTAAGTGTGTTTCTAGTATCATGGATGCTGTTTTGATCTATCAAAGGAGGCAATAACATGGGTGTTGACACCTTTTCACTTCTCCAAAGGAGCATTTTAGGCATTTGTACCAGGATTCCATTTTTGTATCTTTAAAATAGCTAGTCCAGAAACAATGTTCAACTGGTAACAGAGGTCTGAATCAAATATGCAAAAGCAAGGGAGATCACTTCCTGGCTTCAGTGTGCTCAAAAAAGAAATGTCATGCCATGTATTTTTCATATGTTTTTTTGATACACACATCTAGTGACTGTGAAATGGAGATGGGATGGGATGCGAGAAGGGACGCGGTGAAACTCTTGCTTTTGTTAGGTGATCCAGACTCGGTGTCACTTGTGTCCTGTGACGTGTCAGGGTTGTCACCAGTGGCTGTGGGTGGCAAAAGGTGTGAGAGGTTCACAACCAGTGTTGGGAATTTGGCAACTCCATGAAAATATCAGTAACCAGTACAACTTCCATATGCTGTTTAGTCTCTGCTAGTTCACATTGCATGTTTACTTTAAACCAAATCTTTTTTTTGCTAAGCATGGTGCTTGTATTGGTTTAAATAAAATGTTTAATTAAGATGTTCTGTTGGCCTGTTTTCATTGCAAAGTAGCACATCTAGCATGGGTGTCTGGCAGGGGAGAAGCTACTACTATGAGGTATGACCTTCCTCCTTTTCTTGCCTTTCTTCTCCAGAAGGGTATTGAGCCCAGGGAATCACTCCTGTGTGCTGAGCTGGCCTCCAGGCTGGTCTGGGTACACAGCTTAAATCCTAACTGCTGGGGAAGAGAGGTTCTGGGATCTGAGAGCGAGTCCTGGCATTCCTAAAGAGCAGTCTTAAACTGCCAGAGATGCAGACATCTAGGTTCCTGTAGCCTAGCAAGGAAAAGGAGGGGTGGTTCTCAAAATGTATCTCTGGGGTTAACAGCCAGTTGGGGAACTGGCAGCCTCTCTCCGGGCTGTTGTAAGGGAGGGGACTGGCTTGATTTGTGCTGTATTCAAGGCATTGGGAGTGTCATTTCCAGCCATGTTTCAATGAACACAACAGTTCTGAAGTACAAGGAGACCTGGCATTACCTTTTAATTTCCCCAATTAATACACATTTGTACCTGCCAGGACTCTGTGTTGAAAGGCTGAGCATAAGGCCGAGCAATTATATATCTCCATTTTTCTGTAAACGCTCAATTTTCATTTTGTGGAAGCCAGTGAAAGAAAATGGTGAAATACTAAACACTGAATATTCCCTAGTTGTGGTTTGGACACTACTGGCATATAAAATGGTCTTCACATCTGTGTAAACTGGGCCACTGTTCCCCTCCCAGTGCTTGTAGGCTTTCTTCCATATCTGCTGTTCTTTTGGTGCTACCAAGATGATGTGCTCTTGTGGGGATAACGAGCTGTCTGCTGCGGTGTGTGTATGCAATATCTTGTCCAACCTCCCATCCCTTGGTCCAACTGCGCTCTGCATCTTTTCTCTATTGCATCCACAAAGTGAAGGAGATCATTTCAATACATTCACAGAGATGTAGTTAACCAGCGTGGTCCTTTTTTTTCCTCACACCACAGGGGGATTGTCTCCTCTGGACTGTTTTGTCTCCTCTGGACTGTTTTGTCTCCTCTGGACTGTTTTGTCATGTTTCATTCTTTCAGGGGCTGCAAACATATTCTCGGTTAACCTTGTTCACCTTCGCTGGTGAGTGAGACATCTCGTACGGAACGTGACAGAGTTTGGCTCAAAGTCCCCTGACAGCTCTAGCAGTTCTTCAGCAGGAGACAGAGGGGAGAAGAGAGCAATTATTAGCCAGAAAGACTCTGAATGCCGAACAGATGTGAACACTGGGAAAACAGCATGACTGTCTTTCATGGCAAATTTACTACTGCCATGGGGAAGTCCCAGCAAGGCTTTTTGAAAGGCGCTCTATTAACAGTTCCTGCTGTTTCGTGCCATGGCAGGCAGCTAGGAGCATGAATGTAGCTTCTCTTCCCTTTTTTTTTGCAGTACTCAGCTCAACAATTAATATAATGCACCCTTGAAATCTCCATGCCAAACAGCATCTGTTGTTGTCACCTCTTTTCCGCAGAATATAGGAAGACAGCAGAAGAAAATGGGGCAGAAAATATTCAGTTGAAAGGGAAAGGGGCACCAGCCATCCTACACTTTCACTTAGAGGACAGAAGTAGAGCAGAAAGTGAGGGGTCAGTGCCCTTACTGAGCTGAATAAGGAGCAAGAGAGATTTAGCATTTCTTCAAATAATGTCTAAACATCAGCCATTGGAAAATGCTGCTGGATAACTGGAAGGAGAATGTGCTCGCCGTGCTCACAAATGCAGTCTGCCTGGCCATCTGCTCCGCCAGCAACAAATCCTGGATTGATTTGTGGATGTGATTAATTCAGCTAGGACGACTGGATCAAGGGATCAGCCAGAGACAATATTTATACCCTACCTCCAACTGTGAATGTGCAATTGTTTGGTTCAGAAGTACAAAACAAATTGTATAGCTGTATTACTGGAAGAATAGAAAAATAGATGGAGCCACTCAACAGCCCTATTTTCCTTAGATGGCCCCATTCCAAGGTCTGTAAGTACAATCTCACATAAGCCTGTGGTGTGGGTGAGGTGAGCTGTTCTCATTTTACACAGAGCTGCTGCATCTTTATTCCCTGTGCTGATGTTGCTTTTGCTCTCCTTGCTGCAGTTTAATCCTACGATCTTGGAGCTACTGGCTCTGTGACCTTGTCCACATGGCTGGGAGAGGCAGATGTGGAGTGTGAGCCAGCCACCCTACCCTGCTCCCTGTGCCTGAGGTTACTGCTGGGGGAACCGGTATTGATCTAGAGCTAGTGCTGGGCAGGACTGACATCTGAAGAACAACCAGGGGGGTGGATTTCTAGCACTGGCAGTGCCTTGAGCTGATTTGTTAATACAGATATAGCTGGAGAGATCAAAGAAAAGATTTGTAAAGGAATTTAGATGTAGATGAAGGCTTTTGAAATCCTACTTAGTGTGATTTAAGCGTGTAAATACACATTGGGCCTGAAGGTGCTGTACTCAAAGCCACATGGGATGTCTGTGGGAGCACAGGGAGTCTCCTGCGTCCTATGCTGTCTCTTTATTCTCCCTCCTAAATTTTCAAGCATGCTGCAGATCTGCTGGGGACTGCACAAGGGGCTTGGGGGAAGCAGGAGGTTGTGATAACTCGGCTGTGTCTTCTGGCTGTCGACAAGACACCGAGCCCTGAAAAGTTGTTTGTTGTTTTTTTTTAAATACAAAGCAGATATTGAACGTATCTTCCCTCCTTTTGGGCTGTGGTGGTTTGGGTGGATTAATCTTTTTTGCTTGCAGCTTGCAGCCAAACACAGCCTGCTCTGTCACCCTCCCCATCCCTCGCCCAGGGAGTGGGGGAGAGAATTGTAAGGGAAAGGGCGAGGAAACTCACGGGTTGAGATAAAAACTATTTACTAATTAAAATAGAATGATAACAACAGTGATAACAGAATGGATAAATGAGTGATGCACAGTGAAATTGCTCACCACCCGCTGACTGATGCCCAGCCTGTCCCAGCCAGCGCTCCCAGAGCCCAGACAGTCCCCAAACCCCGGAAGAGTGAGAGCCCAAGTGATCCCCAAGAGAATATCCCCGTCTTCCGGTCAGCCCTGGTTAATGTACTGAACATGATGGGATATGATCTGGAATATCTCACTGGCACATCCCAATGCCAGTTTGGGCTTTGCTATTCACTGCACTTCTCCCTCCCAGTCCTGATGCAGCTCATTGAGACATCACTCAGGTTCAAAGCCCTTCCACACATAAAAACTGCAATATTTCAAGTAATTGTAAACAAATGTCAGTCTTTTTTACAGAGGTAGAAGCAAGGGCAACACTTTCACAGATATCAGACCTTGTAAGTTTTTCTCCACATTTTTTATTCCCCTTATTCAAACTCTCAGTCATTCTGACAACATGGATATTACCTTTAGCACGTCATGCATTTCTCTTCTCAACTGGCCAAGGTCTTGAAGTAAATCATCTACTTGTTTCACTGCTTTCTCAATTGAGCTGCAATTTTGGAAGGAGCTTTCAAAAGCAGGGAATGAGTCTGTACGCGTAGCAGTGTGCCTGATGGGAGAAACACCCTCGATTAAAAGTCTCATGGCTCCTCACGTGGCCCAAGAAACGAGCCAACTTTGAAACTGAGCATGAATTTAAAGTGCAACAATACCAAACCTTTATATAAAATGGAATTAGCTTTTTCACCTGAGGTTATTGAGTTTTTTCTGTTTACCACCACTTAACACCTTGAGCTGTATCCTTGTATTTTGAACAGTGAAACTACATCCAAAATTCTGATCTAACAGAGCAATATTTAAACTCTGGATACCTTTCCATTTAAAGCAATTAATATTTTTGTCTATACTATCATAATTAAGACAGCAACTGTGTAGCTGGTTTCTCATTATATTAGTGAAATTGTGACATCAAATTATTGCCTGGAGAAAATGTTTCAGATTGGATGGCTAAGAACATTTCCCCACCCACTCTAAAACTTAGAAATTGTTAGGCTGGTGTTGCTTCTTCCCAACAAAGTGTTCCCATAAGCAGGCAGCTTGGAGTCTCACTGTCAAGGGCAATTCCACTTTAACACAATGCCTGTATAGGTGACTTGTGACACTACTCCACAAGCTGCTGCAATAGAAGAAACACACTCAGAAGTTAGAAAAGCACTCCAAGTGACACCTGCTGACCTCTGAGAAATGTGATATGAACTAGCCTTAGCAACAACCTTTCATCTACCTTCAGGAAGACAGAAATGCAAAAGTAGCACAGAAGTACCAGTGCTCCAGGGCTTTACTCCAAGCACAGCTTTGTCAGACTCTAGGACCATGCCAATGACTCTATTACACCATCAATATCTAACATACCTTTCTCAATTTTACTAAAACAAACAAAAGATCTTCCTCAATTTTGGACTGTTAGGTCTATTTACCTGTCTCTCTCAGAATGCCAGGTCATTTTATTACTGTTTAATGCTGCCCTCTTAGAAGACTCAGTTTGCCTCAGTGGCATTTCTTGAGAATTCAGAATATGCTCAAGAAGTCTCCCTTCACCTAAGGGAAAAAATAAAGTTAAGTTTGTTGAATATATTTCATACTTCCTTTTCCTTCCCAGGTATCTCACTATTACATAATATTCACCAAGGATAGTAAAAATATTTTTTAGATTTTAAAATATAGATTTACTTCAGCTAAGACAAGTCACATAAAATCACTCTCACTCATCTATCTTACTATGACTGCTTTACATTAGCAGAATCAGAAAACAGATGAATGAAACTGTGATGGCAATTAACTGAGTCACAGAGAAATGTTCTCTCCATTATGTCATGGAGTTGTTCTTCCTTTGTCTCATTTCATTTAATCCTGGACCCAGGGAACAACAGGAATATGGGACAACTTGGTAAAGAAAGAGATAGAAGCAGCAACCAGAGAAGAATCTGATGAAGACACAAACAGGCGTTTTGTCCATGATAGAGTACAATGGCTGGATCTTTTAAATGCTCTTCTGCAATCTTAGATCCTCAAGCAATTCTAAACACAACCAGCTAAAAAAGATGCTTCATTTTTTGATTAAATCTTCAGATTGAGTTTCATGTCACTAAACTGATCAAAAGCAGAAATGGAAAATTACTTCCTTTGCTTTACACAAGCTATTTTCGTTACAATGGCCTGGAGACCCTAAGAACACATGTTTTTGTGGAAAAAAAAATAATTCAACCAATGATAATGACTAAGTTATTGAGTAGATTCCAAGTTTCTCATTATTCTATACAATCTTCCTTAAACTTGACAATGAAAGATCATTCAATTTTTCATCTGAGAAAACATTTCAGGGAGCAATCATGTTGAGGCACTATCAGTTAGATCAGTACTGTCATTAAGTCTTTAGTTAATTAAGAGTGACTTATCCACAAATTTAATCCTTCCCAAACATACTTCCAAATATTCTGAATATATGTATTTAAGTGCCAGCAACCCAACAGCTCAGAACAGAAGAGGACCACACAAAGTAATCCCCAGGCCATCCTATCCACACCAGTGGAGGGCAGAAGTGTCTTACTCACAATACCTTCACTTGTAGATTTGGGAATATTTTCCTTTTCTGTTACAGGATTTTCTTTCTTTGAGATTTTCACATTTTTTGATACAGGTTCTGGAGCACATCTCCGAGGAACTGGTGTCTTTAGAGGAGATTTTTGTGTATGAATGCCACAACTTTGAAATTGGCTTGAATATGCTTCAGGGAAAAAACAACACATTATTTAAATGTTAACAATTTTCTTCATAGAAAAACAAATCTAGAAAAAAAAAACCTATGCCAACATTATGAATTTTGCACAAAAATTCAGAACATTACAGAACTAGTTAGAAAAGTAAACAGGAAGGAAGTTTCATACTTACAAGTGCTTGTATAAAGGGATCAAAAAAACCCCCAACCATAATATGAACTAGTTCTTTCAGGGTAAGTCTAGGCCTCTCCTGGTACAGACTAAGCAGTTAGTAAACACCAATTTCTCACTTTAATTTAAACTGGAACATTTTCAGAGTAAGTGGTATATGTTATAGAGTATATTAGGCAATAAAATCAGTTATACAGAAGAAATGTTAAATACTCACTTACTGATGTGATTTTTACAATCCAATATTAATGGAAACAAAACTAATGAAAAACTAACACTGGAAGTAAGATATTAAGAATTTCTCTTCACCTTGAGCAGGTGGGCCTCTAGTAGGAAATAAACCCCTCTGACATGAAGACACTTGGTTAGTAAGGAATTGTTCTTCTGGCTTCTCAGACTGTTTCTTCACGAGACTGGAGGAAGGTACATGAATTTGCTGTAGGCCCCCCGTGTTGACTGCAGAGCTAATGAGATGAGACTAAGAGACAAAACTACAAAGAGACTAAGAGACAAAATTACAAAGTATTTCTGATATATGAGTTAGTTTCCCAAGAAAAACTGAACGTGAATAGCTGTCATGTAATCATATTAATTGGATTTTGACATGTTATTTGAGAGAAAAGTAATTTACAACAACCTCAGAACACAGATGTGCTTGGACATTATTCTACCTTTCAAAAAAAGCATGGAAGACTCTCCAAAGAAACAATTTATAAAACTCTTCTTAGATATTTAGTCTGATTGGGTACTTATTAATTGAAAGTTTATTCAGTTAACAAAGGTCTAAACAATTTCTCAGTGGCAATGAGAACATTTCACAATTTTTGCATCTACTTTCCACAGACACAAAAATTATGGCTGGGAGGGGAGCAGATTATCTGGGACAGAATCAGAAATAAAACTTTTCCCAGACAGCTCTAAGCTCATGTGCTGGCCACTGGATCTTCCTTTCTTTCTAATACTATGATATAATCCAAATTATTATAACACTAACACTGAGATATAGAAGAAATTACTAAGCCAAAGCTTCTGCACTGTTACTTAGATACCTGAATATTCATTTGTTGCTCCTGTAACTTTTCCAAATGCTGAATCCGTTGCACCATGAAAGCATTCATTTGTTTTTCAAGCTCACTGACTCTTTCATGACAGTGGGGCTCCTCATGTTGAGTCTTCACAGTTGTTTGCTGTTCAGCCACACGCTGCAGTTGTCTGTCTGTCTCCTGTAGTTTATGAAGTAACTCTGAAACTGAATTGACTTTTGCTTCCAAATCATTTTGAACCTGCAAGAGAGGTGCAAAAAAAAAAAGGAGGGAAGGGAAGGGAAAAAACCTTACTGCAAAAGAGGTGCAAGCATTAAGAGAACAAAACATCCTTCCCATCATCATGTAATTATTTGCTTCCCAAAAGACCCAAATAAAATACTAGTTAGCCCTAACGTTTGGAGGTTTAGCAATACTTCTAAAAGATAAACCAAATGGTCTCTGTTCATTTGCCCAGTTAGCCAACTCCAAGTTAGTTCTCCCTGGTACACTGGTCAGTAAGTCTGAGATGACTAATGCAAAGAAAACAGCAAGCGGACACATTTGGTCTCTTTGGCTCTACTACAAACAATTTCAGGCTTGCTTAGAACATCCCCTGTTTTAAGGGGACAAAGAACTAATATTACTAATATTTTGCACCTGGGACAAGGCAACCCTGGACACACACAGCCTGGGGAAGGAGAGGCTGGAGAGCAGCCCTGAGAGAGGGACCTGGGGGTTCTGGTCATTGGCAAGTTGAACATGAGCCACCAGTGTGTCCCGGCAGCCAAGAGGGACCCCCGTGTCCTGGGGGCACCCAGCCCTGCACTGCGAGCCGGGCGAGCGAGGGGATCGTCCTGCTCTGCTCTGCACTGGGGCGGCCTCACCTCCAGCACTGGGGGCAGTTTGGGCACCACAGGAGAAAAAGGATCTAAAACTGCTGGAGAGTGTCCAGAGGAGGGACACAACATTGGGGCAGGGTTTAGAGGGGAAGCCATGTAAGGACAGGCTGAAGTCACTTGGTTTGTTCAGCCTGGAGAAGAGGAGGCTGAGAGGAGATCTCCTGGCGTTCTGGAACTTCCTCCCAAGGGGAAGAGGAGGGGCAGGCGCTGAGCTCTTCTCTCTGGTCACCAATGCCAGGAGCAGAGGACATGGCAGGAAGATGTGGCAGGGGAGGGTGAGGTTGGCCATGAGGAAAAGGTTCTTGAGGCAGAGGGTGGTGGAGCACTGGCACAGGCTCTCCAGGGAGGTGCTCATGGCACCAAGCCTGACAAGATTCCAGCAGCATTTGGCCAAGGCCCTCAGGGACATGGTGTGAATGTTGGGATTGTCCTGTGCAGGGACAGGAGTTGGACTCGATGATCCTTGTGGGTCCTTCCAACTCACAACATTCTATGATTACCACAAGCTACTTACTCACTTTAAGAAGTGGAGCTGTAGTAGCAATTGCTGCAGCAGTTGCTGCTGCAATGGTTGTTGCAGAATCAGCTTCCCTGTGTGCTGACCTGCTGTCAGGACGAACACTCTCCTTTTTTTCTGTGGAGGCATTTCCTAAGAGCTGTACCTTCACTTCCCTAAGTACAGGAGTATTTTGAGTTCTATAAAAATAAACAAGTCCCTGTAAATGGCATTGTTTTCTCCATATCCCCTCCAAGCAAATGATTTCCCACATGTAGCATTAATACCACTATTTATATAAGCATTTCTCCTTGAAGCTCTTGATACTTAAGAAACAATTTTATTCTCATCTTTTAGCATGACATGAGAAATTTCTCAGGATTCTGTTACAGATTCTAATATAAAAGGCATTTTCCTGTGATGATTGCAACCACAACAAAGAATATGTTTACAAGCTGTATTTTGCAAAGTTCAATGTACTAGTAGCAAAGTCCAACTAAATTTCTGATCTTCAAGATTTCCAGCCCATGGATAAACACTATGTGTCCTCATCTGTCTTTAAAAATACTACATGGTTTTGGCATGAAATAAACTATCTATCAGAGCAGACCTTACCTGACTCTTTTATCATCAAATTATTAACAGTCTAAAAGCATTACCAAAAATATATAAAATAAATAAGATTCACCAGTGAGCTCTGAATGATAAAATAAACTGAAAACATCTTCATAGACAGAAAAAGAATACTAACAGAGAACAACAAAGAACACTTTTTCCTTACCAGCTACGCATTTTGGCAGAAACTGAAGCACCAATATAGTAGTATAACATGTACAGAAACAGAACAGCTGAGACACTAACAACAACATATACTTACTTTTGCTTTAACACAGCTCTCAAAGCCTCTTTCTGACCAGTAGCATATTGAGAAATAAAAACATAATCTGTGGGGAAGGACACAAAATAAACTTTGCTGGGTTAACTGACACAAAACATCTACCAGGACATAGAGGTAGACACAAAGCATTATTTCAACAACTGTACAATTTTGCTGTGAAGAATCTGTTGCCTGCACAAACCACATTACTCCCAGCAGGCAAATGCATCCCAACAAGGTCCCCTTCCCAAATTCTCTTTGCAGAGGCATGAATAGTTCAATTAGCAAAAGGAATCCAAAATTTCTGGTGCACTGGTAGAAGTCCCTCTCAGTTAATCACAAGACCTACAATAAGCTAGTGTAATGCCAGCAAGATTGATGTAAAATTTGCAAAACTGAAGAATATAAATCACAATTATCCTCTTTTTATCAAAGAAACTCTTTAATATTTTCCCTGAAAAATTTATATGTCAAAGAAAAATATCTAAGACAAAATTAAAACTCCCTCTTCCCCTAATTAATCAGTTTTGTTACAAAAACAAGGGCTGTCGCAGTACATCAGTGTGCCTTACCTTCAGGACTTCTGCTATCATCCAGCAGCAGTGAAGGATCTTCTGGTACTGCAGCTTCTCTAGGATAATCTTTCAGAACAAGAAGAGCAGAAAAGCGTATGTCAAAGTCTCTGGTATCAGTAGCCAAAACTTTAGAAAGAGATGGAATTGCTGAATACACAAATGGAAGCATCTCCACACACTAACACAAGGGCCTGGAACAAAACGTGTTAAGACTTCTACCACAGAATCATCTGGACTTTGCAGTCAAGAACTCTCACGACATTTTAGGGACAAAAAAAATAGAAACACAATTCAAAGTAAAAGTAAGTATTCTAAGTGCTGATTAAGTGTATTCTCCTCATTTATGGCCAAAGAAGCAGTAGGGAAACTACACGTGTTTAAATTTATACAAGTTACTAATCTGAAACAATTCAGGATTGGCCATAGACACAGAATTTAGCACACCTGACACTGAAGAACTGAAGGGACAGAGATGAATTTTCTCTAAGTGCAATCCATGAATAATCAAAGTCTGTGAGGAGTCATAGAACACAAGTTAGGAATGTAAAAATCTCTTATTTAACTTTATTTGATGGTGGAGCACGCCATCATTTTGAGACTTTTGTTCAGCTCACTAGGTGTGCTTTGAGCCATGCAGAGACCTTGGTGCAATCCTTTCACTGCACAGGTTCATTTTATCCTCATGCATACTAATTACAGGATGGATGTTCTAGAGACAAGTCTCCACTGTATGTAAGACACAACAAACAAATCACAAAGAAATAAACATTTCAATTGTAATCAAAAATAATCTACAAAACATTTTCAGTTTTTCTAACAAATATTCTGCTGTATGTAACCACATTTCCAAAGGAAGAATTACACTAAAATTTAAAACCATACCTTGGTATTTACTATGCAACAGGTAAACAAAGCCAACTGCAGCATTAATATCCCATTAACGTGAAGGGGAAAGCAGCTGCCCAGTTACTGTGCAGAAGCTGAGCCAAAGATTTGCTCTGCTTTTCCAGAAGCTACAATTTTTTGAGAAAAACACTGTTCTCTCAGTCTGGGATTGCAAGAAGCAACAGTAACTTTTCTTACCATTTGTGATAAAAACATGGGCTCTGTAGAATTTTCTACTGAAAACAGATCTTCTGGATGTCCTTTACTACTCCAGACTCCTAAAATAAAAGCAGTTTTATTGTGGTCATAATGATTTTCTAGGCATTTTCACTGTACCTTGACTCACCCAAATCTCAGCCTTTCCTCTGCCTGTATCTTTGACTATTGAAATACAATGACTTTTACAACAAAAAGGACCACAGACACCAAGCTGAAGCTTACAAATGTTAACGAATCCTGTGAGCCTGGATTATAAACTTATTTTACAACATTTGAAAAACACAGCATTAAAAAAAAAAATCAACAGTCCAGCTCAAATTCAAGTTTAAAGGCCACAGGAATACTGAAGGCTACTTGTCTAGAGAGACAATTGTAATTATACAACAAAGCATCTTACAGAAGAAGGACACTGAGGACAGTACACATTTTAGTTGTGTCAGAGACACTGATATACATTTTAAAGAAAAAAAATGAATATTCTGTTTGACTAGAGAAAGAGCACAGATTGGGTCAGTTTTGAATTTGAAGAGTACATGGTACATCCCTACAGTCTAATTCTAGTAAACACACACAAAATTATTTACTTAATACTACTACAAAATAGGTTTTTTTAAAAGTTACAGAAAAGGATGCCATTTCTTTTTTTGTTTACTCATCTGTGTGAGCTTCGTTGGCACAGGCAGTTGTCCTGCATATGTTGTTTGTGTAGAGCAAGTGGGGTTTAGGAAGAGTAAAGTTTGTTTGTTTGCTTTCCAAGACTACAAGGAAAGAAAAATAATTTTGACAAGTAAAATTTAAAGTTATGGTAGTTAGCAGGAAAACCTGGCTCTTCCTAAAAGTTTTTTGAATAATTTTTTAACTGATCAGCAATCAAACTCATATTGTCTGTAAAACCTGCAAAAACTCTGCAAATAAAAAACACTAAATTACCTTCTCAGAATGCAAGCTTGTCAAGCCACAGCTCAAACATCTACTAGCTCAAGCTCTCCAGAAAAAAATCACCTTTAAAAAGAAGTGTTTAAAATACTTTTGATCTCTCTTCTAGTAGAAAACCACAAAATAATTCACAAAATTCCATGAAAACACAAAGGAAGTGCAAATATTGGGACTACTCAGAGCTGTCTGCTGGCAGGAGCAATATTCTACTAGGCACAGATCTGCCTGCTGACTACACTTTGGGCATAAAATTGAAGAGATGCATACGGTGTCTAAAAAGATGAGCTACAACTGCATTAAAAACTGGGACAGACTGCAAAGGCATCAATTTTGTTAACTTTCTTCTTTCGCTTTTCCCATTAACTTTCTTCTTCTATACTGTTTCATCCTCTGACGCTGCCTAAAACCTTCCTGGCCAGTGTATTTGTGAAATATCATTATGAGAGTCATGATTTTTCTGATGAAGATAACTGCCTAATTTAATTGGACTAGGAATCTGGAGTTAAGAATGGAGTTCAGGGAGGCTCTGACTGACCACCTTACCCTGCACAACCTGCCTTTCATGTGCAAAAAAAAAGTCTGAGGAAAAAGAAACAAAAACAAACAAAGAAACAAACACAGCTTTTGAAAAAGCGCTGAAAAAATGCTGACACGTGCGGTAGCAGCACACAAAAATTATTTCCTCGGTTATAAAACTAGTACAGGACTGAAAACACCCCAGTGATGTGGCCGCAAACCGAAGCTGAACACCCACCCACGGTAAATCACGCACCTGGTGCCGCGCTGCCGGGCGTGCCGTGGGTTACTCCATCGCAGGGAGCCCCGGTCGCTAACCGGGCTGGAGGAACGCGGGATGTTCCGTGTTCAACCAAAGCCGCATCAGCTGCCGGGCGGGGAGAAACCGCTTCACGCAGCTTCTTGACAGCGATCTTCACTTTTGTCGCAGGGCCACCAGCTCCTGTCACAGCTCCCACGGGCTTCTCCCTGCGGACACCGGTGGAGTGAATGAGCACGTCCCCCGCCGTCAGACTGCTCAGGGAGTCCCGGCTCAGGCTGCAGTCGCTTTCCGCGTCCATGCGGAGCTCACGGCGCAGCTCTGGAGGGGAGGCCCAAAGCTACACCCTGGCAAAGAGGCCGCCGCTACGGGCCGTCGCGCAGGGAAGGCGGCCTGAAGGCTCCGGGGAACGGTTTCTCCCCCGCCTCCCCGGCGGCCTGACCCACAGAGAGCCCCACAGAGAGAGAGCCCTGCCGCGGCCCGCCCTGCTCCGCGCCCGCCGCCCGCACCGGAAGCACCCGCTGCCATGGCAACGGCTCCCGCCTGCTCGCGGTCCGCTCCTTAATAATGTCCGGAAGGAAACGGCGCCCGAGCCCCGCCCACTTCCGGTAGGGCAGCGCGGGGCCCGGTAAGAGCGCTGCGCCCCGGGGAGGAGAGTAAAGCTGCCGGTAAGTTCGTGTTCGCTGATTCGCCCCGTGGTGAATCGGCGGGACCGGTGGGTCTGGCTGCTGCCCCTTCCCGCGAGGTCCGGTCTCGCGGCGGTGCGGTGAGTGCGCGCGGGCGGTGCCGCCACTGCTGCTGCTCCTGAGGGGCCCGCGGCGGGAAGGCGGGAGGGACCGGCCGGGCCGTACCTCGCCGTGTTCCGCCGCCTCCCGGCCGGCCCTGCCGCCGACAGCTACCGCGCGGCGAGGGCGGCAGCCCGGGGCCGGCCGCTCAGGTGCGGCCGTTGCCGAGAGAGGCGGGGCGGGCGGCGCTGTGCTGCTCTGTGCGGTGCCCCACGGGGAGGCAGGGCCGGGGGAACGGGAAAGTCCTCATGGCTGAAGGGAAACCGGCCCTTTCCCGGGCATTTTCCCGGTGCCGGGGCGGCCTCTCCTTCGCTCGGATGGAGGGAAAGGGCCGCGCCCGTGTACCCGCACCGGCCTGGCGGGCGATGGGCCTGGTGGGCTGGGGCTTGGTTTAGGGAGTGTCTCCATAGGTAAGGGACGCAAGGTGCCCTTGAGAGCAAGAACTGAAGGATATTAGAAAAAAAAGAAGGAAAAAAAAAAAAAAAAAAAAGCTAAAACCAACCAAAAATCTACCCAGCTGAAATCGAGGTGAAATTGTTTTCCACCTTCGGGTTTGATCTTACTAGGTCACAAGTATCAGCCAGGCCTAATCTAACTTAAATAGGAGACCACTTAGGAAAAATATGTGTTTTCTCTCGGGACAGAACCCCTTGCGTGTGTTCAGCCTGTTCAAACAGGCTCTCGGGGTGGCTGGTTTCAGACTTACTTGCCTTTGGTGTTAAGACCTTTTCTGCCATTGACTATTTTTCTTCAGAGCAGTGTCCAGCCCACAGCCATGAAATCATCAATTCCAATAACCTCTGCACTGAGGACATCTTATCCAGCCACCGTCTGACCAGTCCCTGTCTCATCTCACCGCCTGCCTCTGAAGGCTGCCCACAGTGTGTGGAGTGAGGAGAAAACCTTTGAGCACCCACACTGCCAGCACCTTTAGCTGAAGGAGAGGGGCTGAGCACCGCTGTCCTGCTGGGCTGGTGTGGGATGGAGGGTTGCCCAGGCACACAGCACTGGAAGCTCTGTGTTAAATTGCCTGTTGCCCTGACTTTCATGGGATTAGTTTAGCACCCCACTGGTTTCATAGGTATTTGTAGTCTGATTAGCATCAGTAAAAGAGCTTTTTAAATCAATGAAGTGTTTTTCTTAATCTGATGTCAGTCAAGTTCTAGCCTAGTAATTCCCAACTATAAAAAACCCACTTTCTTCACAAGCTGTGGGTGCTTTATCTTGACACACTTCTTTGAATTGATATTTTTATTCTTCTTTCTTTATTTTGCACACATGCAGGCACAGTTGCGTGGTGTTCTGTGTGTACAACTGGAAGTGAAGGTTTAAAAAAAAAAATTGCAGCCTGTTATGTATAGAGTAGGTTGTACCTACACCTAATTCAGATTGTTAATCAGGGTAACAAGTGTGATGGACTTATGGTGTCCCTCCACAGACCCCTCCCACAATAAAATGTAGCTCCTTGCAAAAAGGTTGGAAAAAAACCCAACCCAAAACACAGGGCTTGTTTGGTTTCCATGGGAAGGGATACTGTTGATTACATCAGTGGAAAGAAAACCTTCCTCTCTGTAGCTTACAGTGCATGTTTCACCTGTAAGAGCTCCAGGTTGTTAAATGGAGGTGGGATTTTCAGCCGCCCAGCAGTACAGGAATCATAATTATAATCAAAAGCTCTGTTCCAGTTATTAGTGCTCAGGAGCTCTGTTCATGTGCCCTGTGCTCCCAAAGGTCTGGAGGTACAGCTGGGGAAGCTGTATTCCTCCACATAAGAAGTTTGAGAAGAGTTCTGACCTCTAGTTCTGGCTTCTGTTCTTCCTGCTATGGAAACAGACCCAGGTTAGTTAGGAACCCTTAACCTAATCACTGTTTTTATTTAATAAATGAGCTTTAGCTTTTAAAAAAACTCCTGCCAACTCTGTAGTGATTCTGTGTTTCCATGGCAATGGGAGTGGCAGCTGCAGCCCAAAGAAATATTAAAAGCATTTTCCAGTTTCTAAAACAGGGCTGGGAGCTGGCGTGGATCTTGCATAGAGAATAAGTTTGAATAGGCTAAAGCTTATTCAAAGCCTTGGAAGGAGGATGGAAAATCCATTGTGCTTGACTGTAAAAAAAATCAAAACCTCAAGTTATCCTTAACTGCTAATTTTGCTCAGAGAGGTTTATCTTAAAATAATGTATCTTTAGAACATCAAAACATTTGGAAGACCTCCAGACCCTTCAAGAAGGGAAGCTTCCCAGCTGTTGCTGTTTTTGTGGTGAACCAGCACATCCAGACCACGTGGCTCTTGTGGCAGAGGTTTCCTCGGAGATCTGCTTCCTTCAGTGTGACATGTCTTAAAGTGCAGTGCTGAATTTCCAAATCACATTTAGCTCAGAGGAAAGTAACCCAGGCTGTGTAGGCTTAAACCTGGAAGCATGCTGGAGTTGTTTGAGCAGCTATGTAAGAAGCTGTGTGGTGTGTTAGTTGAAGTGCCAAACCCCGTAATAGCCTCTTTCGTTAGTGTTTTTTGTTTGTTTCACAGGCTGGAGGGAAAGGGGACAAACAACAGGAAAACTTGAAATGATACATTGAACACATTTTAAGAATTAACCAGATATGCACATTTCTGGGAACGTTCAGGTAGTGCATTTCTAGATGTTAAGGCAACTGCCTGTAATTTATAGCTACTGAAGAGCAGAGCCATGTAATTTCACTGCCTGCTGGGTGGAAAATGTAAAATACCTGTAGAGGGACAAGTGCTTCAGACACTTAAAATCAGATAGTGCCATTGTGCTGATGTAAATCAGAGCTATTTCCCAAGTGCAAGTGTAAAAGCTTTGCAGAACTGTAGTTCAGTAAATCTGTAATTTTAAGCTTGCCAAACGAGTCCCAGGAGAACAAAAGATCAGGTTTGTTATAAACAAGCATAAGGAAGCAATACTGAGTGTGAGAAAACAGCACTGACAGCTGAAGCTTTTAGCTTTCTGTGCTTGGGAGAGGACAAAAGTCCTTCCTGTTCTCTGTGGTTTTTAACTGTTTAATAGTTTATTTAAGCTAACAGCATAGAATTGTCACTGATTTTTCTTCTCACAGGCTGAGACATGAGAGAGGAGTTGCTCTCCGTTTTCAGTGGTTGTTGTCCCAGACGACAGTCGGGTCCACCTCTCCTAGAACAAGTCAGAGGTTTACATTCACCTGAGTAACGCCTTGTTTCTTCTGAGCAACCACATCTGGTAGGTTCTCCTTAAGAGTAACCTGTGTGACCCATCTACAGTTCCAATCCCTGAATTAACTTCCCGTGTAGTGGTAACATGTAACGTTAAGAGTCCGATGTTACAGTCGCTCTGCTCCCGGGAGGGGGTGTAGGGAGATGCATCCCTGTGAGAGCTCCATTTTTAGTTGCCTAGTTTTCTTTCAGTTGTAGAAATAATTATTAATGTCTCTTTGTTCAGAGGGCTTCTTTACCCTCTCTCCGTTCCCCCTGCTGAGACACTGGAATAGTTTAAGCTTTCTAAAATATGAATGTTTTGCTCATAATTTGGCAAAGCTTCATACAAGATTAATTATAAGGAGCCCTTGCTAAAGGGCTAAATGAACTTCTTTCACAAAGGAGTTACACTTCAGTGCTAATTTTTCTTCCACAAGTGGATGTGAATTAAACTGAAGGATCTTGTTGTAGTCAATGTGTAACGTTAGCCTGCATAATCACCTGTGCTGGGGATTAGATAATATGTAAATTAAGGGAAAAGGAAGATGAGCTTTCAGTGTTCTTCTAGGAAACCTCCAGGGATACTTTCCAGCCTTAACTTGTTTACCATGTTGGATTAGGAATGTGAGGATGCTTGCTTAAATTCCTGGATCTGTGGTTGTTCATTCTTCCCTTTTTCTTTGTCTGCTTCACTTCCTTTAAGTCCGTTCTCATTCTTTTCTGTCTTCTTGCATTTAATTCACTATATTCAATGACCAGAACGTTTGCTCTAGTTTAAATGTTTGGTGAGAATGCAGCTACACAGAAACCAGGCATCTGCTTCTCTGATGCAAGCTGGCTTATGCTGCATCTATTCAGAGTGGCTACCATTTCATGCTCGCCTTTTTTCCTTACTGTTTTTACAGATGACATCTGAAGTCACTGAAACTGTAAAGCTAGAGAATGTTATTGCTTGCTTCTCCCCCCCTGCTCCTGCCCTAGTTTTACCTTATGAGTTTGAAAACATTTATAAAATACTTTATTTTTTTTTTTTTAAATCACTTTAACTATTTGAAAGCTTAAAAAGTGTTTAAAGGAGAGCAGTTAAGAGGTGGATCCTGGAAAGTTTCATACCTGGATTTATCTTGGATGTTCTTTTAACTGAATATATTTCAAATAGATAACTTGCAAGCGGATGCCAGGTCATGGAGAGAGAAGGGTGGGTGGTGTGTGTAGCTGCATGGGGCTTTTTTGCCTTGTTCATTTTTAGCCTCTCCGCTTTTCATTTCCCTCTATACTGAGCAGAATCAAAGCAATTTCTGGTCTTTTAGTAATCATGCAAAGTGGTAGTCTTTCTATCTAAATTTCTTAATTGTTACAGTGATAGCAAGGTTTAGAACAATGATACAGAATATCCAATTGGTAGAACTGTTGCTCAGAAATAGATCTTTTTCTACACTTAAAGAAAAAACAAACTTACTTCTACATTTTAAAAATAATACCATGTATGGAATAGGATCTGGTATTTCTTTCCCTGTCCATCTGACTGATAGAACTTCAGAGGGTACTTTGGTTGCTTTCATGAAGGTTAACCAAACAAGCACAAAGAAGACTGTGCTAATAAGAACAAGGTCAAAAAAAGGTTAAACTGAGATAGCATACAGTAGACCATATTTGGTTGACAAAAGTAGTATGTGTTTGTAAACAGAATTAAAAAAAAGAAGATACTGATTTAATAGATTTAGTACTTACTGCAAAATAAAATGCTTTATATACTTTAATTTCACAAGAAGAGCCCAAGGATGAAATGGTAATTTCTCCTAGATCTGAGATGTTTTCCATTAAGATTTTCATAGGAGAATGAATATTAAAAGATGTTTCAGACATCCCTCAGAAACCGAACTTCACATCTTCCACTGCACAGAGGGGCTGTGTGCAATAAGCCCTCATCTTGAGGCTTAACACAGAGTACAAGTAGTAGTCAGCTAATCACTTATCCCTGTATGTGGTTATATTCTGGGTCCTGTTTGGGGAAGTATTTTAATTACTATTTGAAGCCTTCTGTTTCCCTCTTCCTCTAGATGACCTGCACAGACCACTGCCTCCAGGAGTATTTAAAAATGACACAGAGGATCTCCATGAGATTCCAGGAGTACCACATTCAGCAGAATGAAGCTCTGGCAGCTAAAGCAGGACTGCTTGGCCAACCTCGTTAGCCAAGAGCACTCCGTTCAGACTTCACAAGCAGTGCCAATGTTCACTGGGCAAGAACACATTTGGGGTTTCCTACTGTCAGGATGTATGTCCAGCAATTCAGAAGAGGGTTCTAGGTGCTGTTCAGACAGTGGAAACGCCGAAGGGTTAAACAAGAAGTTAGTCACGGTGGACTGGCAATGGTGTCTGTTCCTGAGCTCCTTTTGACTCTACAGTGGAGTAATATTGATACAAACTTTTCCAGGGCCCACAGACTGGTGTGTTTGGGTGGGAGGGTTATACTTCCTTTCTGCTAGCACTGGTTCAGATGGAAAAAAAAAAAGAGTAATATGGGAAATACACTTTTTAAAATTTAATTCAAGTAAAAAAAAAATGGGAAGTGTGCAGTTGTATGTATGTTCTTTCCAAAGAGGAATTTTTAGGATGCTGCTTGAGAGCAGTGTTTTGTTTGCTGCGGTCTCATTCCTCAGCCACTACAGAGTTCTGTTCATTCACTGCTGCTTTAAATTGCTAATAACAGAATTAGTGACTTTGTTTCAGCAGTTGGGGATTTGTGAATGTGTTATTTCTCTTAATTTGAGAAGAACTTCCTTTGAGCCGCCTTCACAGAGCCTCGTGATCATTCTGACTCTCCTGGAGTGCTGGATGGTGATGATGGCTGATGGAACATCGAGCCAAGGATGGTTCTGAATGGCAGATGACTGCTGTATCTCCTGAGTTCAGGTAGGCAGGGATGCCCTGCCAGCTTATCCCTAGGTTACATTTGCCTCATACTTCACCAGGTCATTTACAAGAGACACGAGTGTGTCATTAGCAGCACCTGTGCTGAAGGCAACACCTAGGCACTCCTTGTTTCCCTCAGGGAACCCCAGGGGTCCTACAAAAACCCAGCTTCTTTGCCTGATGCAAGGATGATGCACTCGGAGAACTGAGCTACCTGGCAGTTTTCTCCTTTAAATGTGTGAACACCAACAGAAAGTACAAGGTATGCACAAAGGTTTTTTGTCTGCTGGATGAGTAGAGAAGGAAGTGTGTGGAATGTAGCTGTTCTGATGGTGCGGATTTGATTTAGAAAAAGGTCCTTTGAAAGGATCTTGATAGCTGAAATCCCGCAGTCAGATTGTCAGTACAGCTAACAGGCACACTTTACTTCAGTTACAACTTATAAAATACCATGACAAAGGGAACTGAACATCAGGGTTACCATACCGATTTTGAGATTTCAAGTGATAAAGACTGAAACAAAGCTATTTCACGCCAGCCGCCAGGTTCTGTTGTTGGGTAGAAAGGCAACAATAAGGGACAGAAATGGCAGGGAGCCTCCTGTAACCTTCTCTGTTGCTTTTTATTCCCAGCAGCAGTTTGAAAGAATGATTTCCTGCCTGTTTTTTTCCTCTACTACTCAAACTCTCAGCTCTCCAGGCTGTGCGGTTGTCGCGATGGAGGGAAGACCTGGATACGCTCAATATGAGTGATCAGCAAGCTCCGTTTATTGATTACATCTGTGCTCCTTATATACAGTGGTTAATTGAGCTCATGCATATTCTTAAAGACCTATACTGATTGGTTTATTAATTATCCTGGGAACTTTCTCCTTTGTTACAACAGGTGGCTTTGCTCTGTTCACATCCCAAGGATGTCAACAGGGTACTCCTACTTTGCGGTTACCAACTGAAAGCTACTCCCTTCTTTTTCCCAGCTTAGTTTTACTAAAGTTGTTTGTATGAAGTCTCAAGGGCAAGTAAGTATCTTGGAGACTTCTGCTAATTTACCCTGACTTATGTCAAGGGCCTAAGCTGGCTACTGCGGCCTGGGCCATTTCATACCCTCGCTGCTTCTGCTAAGCCTCTGATTGTACAACATCTCTAGTGACCTGCAACATGTGGTCTCCCTGACCGCAGTGCAGTACAGCTGCCGCTTGCGCTGGACACTGCTCTGCTTGTTGCCATTTGAAACTGCCCCAACTCTCCACAGAAATTTGTTCATATGCCTTCCAAAGGTGGTGGAAACAAGTATGTTCCTACAGTCTCATTCACATGTGTTTTGTACTAGCCTTATCACAGCTCCTTCCTACATAGCCCATGCCTGTTACCTTGGAGATGGCCAAGAGGTAACTCACAAATAGTAAAGGTTAAAAAAGAGCCCAGATAAGGCAGCAAGCCTCCAGTGCCCTGTTTTTTCAAAGGAAAAACAGGCCAATAATGTCTAGATTGTTTGCTGCAATTAGGCCACAAATCCTTGGTTGGATTTGATGTTAAAGGTTTTTTCCAACCAAAATGGTTCTATGATTCTATATTATGGACAATTAGAAATCATATATCCATAGTAAAGAGTTAAGATTTCCTTTAAAGCAATCTTTTTGTTAAACATTTGAAAGTAATGCATGATTGAATGTTTCCCATTTTCCAATGTATTTTAGAGTGCAAAGAGAACAGTTGCTGAGGAAAGTGACTAAAGAGTTCAAGTGATGGGACTGGAGGATGTGTGTGTCTTCTGGACAAAGCTCTATTGGTCTGAAGTGTGTGTGGGGGGGGATGTTAAAAAGAAAAAAAATCAGGGCTTTCCCTCATGTTTCAGTGTTTGGGGATTTGGAGGTAAGAAGATGTTAAATATTTATTAAGACATTTACTGTACTAAAGGTTAAGCAAGTGTTAGAGAGACTTAGTTAATAAATTACTTACTTCCAGGTTCCCCAGTTTCCTTTTACTCCAGTTTTAAAGCTGTCTTAACCCACTATTACCCAGGGAAAACATGTATTCTTAAACTCTGGTTGGATGTCACATCCTCCTGCCACTCCCCATGCCTGCTAAAATAGATGGGATGAAAAGTGTCACTGAAAGTATGAGCATCGTGTTGATAGCTGCTACCCTGATAGGAAGGGGGCTAGACAAAAGCTCCAACTTCCACAGGAACAGTGTGCTTGTAGTGACTGCAGTGTGTTAATTATGACTATTTCAAAGCTAACGAGAGTGGAAAAGAAGTTGCAATGCTACTGCACAAAGATGCAGCTAAGGATGGGAGTCACTGACTCGCTCTTTGGGATAACCATTTTTTTTTTTTCTGGCACTATTTAACTCAAAAAACAATGTTGTGGTCTTTCTAGATCTTTCAATCCAGGTGACTGATTGAAGAGAGATGATACAAGTATGTTTTAGCTTGGAAATAAAATGCATCCATGTATCTAAAGCATCCAGGTGGTGCAGAAAACAAGGGTGAGAACTTCCTTAAAAGGCTGACTTGCTTTGCTGAGCTTTGACTTCTCTTTGCTCTCTGGGTGAGTTAGCGTGTCCTGGTGGCTGGCTCAAATCATGTTATTTAGAAAAAAAGCACCCCCTAAGATTTTATTAACGGGATTTCTGGGTTGAGAATGATTTATGACACACAGTTTCAGTGCCTCTCACACGTGTTTTATCAGCTATTGGCATGTATTGCCAAAGTGTTGCAGCTCGTCTTTCCTCTTTGGAGCAAGATCTCCCAGGACCCAATTCTCAAAAATATTTAACTGCCAATGGAAGAATCGGTATTTCTACAGTGCCTGGGTGGATGTCTGCTGTGATGACTGGGAATGGCTGCAAAGACAGGACAGGCCACAGTGGAGTGGTCCAACCTCCATGACAGCTTTAATCTGGAGTGTTCTGCATCCCTGCTCTTGAATCGCTTCCAGTCTGCGTGGGATAATGAAATGCACAGCCAAAATCAGAATAGAAATTGCAGGGCTACGACCTGATTGGCATCACAGAGACATGGTGGGATGGCTGCCATGACTGGAGTGTTGGAATGGAAGGATACAGGCTCTTCAGGAAAGACAGGCAGTGGAGAGGAGGAGGGGGTGTTGCCCTCTGTGTCAACAACCAGCTGGAGTGTTATGGAGCTTCACCTGGAGACAGCTGAGGAGCTAACTGAGGCTCTATGGGTCAGGATTAAAGGGAAGGCAGGGAAAGGGGATGTTACAGTGGGGGTCTGCTACAGGCCACCATACCAGGAAGACCAAGCAGATGAGGCCCTCTATAGGCAGATGGGAGCAGCCTCATGTTCACAAGCCCTGGTCCTCGTGGGGGACTTCAACCACCCCGACATCTGTTGGAGGGACAACACAGCAGAGCACAGACAATCCAGGTGGTTCCTGGAATGCGTGGAGGACAACTTCCTTTTCCAGGTGGTCGAGGAACTGACAAGGAGGGGTGCCATGCTGGACCTTGTTCTCACCAACAAGGAGGGGTTGGTGTGGAACGTGAAGCTCTTGGGCAGTCTTGGCTGCAGCGACCATGAAATGTTGGAATTCGAGATCCTCAGGGCAGTGAAGAAGGTGCACTGGAAGCTCACCACCCTGGATTTCAGGAGAGCAGATTTTAACTGCTTCAGGGATCTGCTTGGTCAGGTAGAGAGCCCGAGCGAGAGCCAGAGAGAGCCAGAGAGGAAGAGCCCCTCACTAATACACTGGACATGACGGGATATGAGATGGAATATCCCATTGGCATGTCTAACTGTCAGTTAAGTTTGTTAAATATTCTTCTCCCGTTTTAAATCTTCCACTTGTGGACTAACAGAACACAAAGTCCTTCACTTCCAGTGACAAAAATGTAAACACTGGGATGTTCTCAGTGTCTCTCTCACAGCGAGTCCCAGGCTGGAAGCAAAATGCAGCACAATTCTAGCTACTAAAAAGAAACACAGCTCTGTTTCAGCTAAAAACCAGGACAATTTCATACAAATTCCACATCTTACCCCGGTTTACGTAACTGGCATAGCTGGCAGGATCATGGCAAATTAGGGCAAACCGTACCCAGATGAGGGGTTAGATGAGGTGTAGTTTAGAAATAGCTGAAGACACTGACAGGGCTGGAATGGAAATGTTGGGTTACGCTGAAGAGCAGGGAAGGAGAAAGACATCGCCAGTAACACATAACTCTGTCCCTCACCCACAAGGCTCAGAGAGCAAGAGTTAAGCAAAGACGTTACTGATCAACAAGCACAGGTTTCACAGCTGCAGTGGAGCTCCAGTGCCGATGGTCTTTGCTGGCAAGCAACGAAACGGAGAGAAAAGAAGCGTCTCAATGCTCCCGTGTTACTGTCATAAGGCAGTGAGCTGTCCTAGTCACTTCAAGCCAAGTGTCGGCAAACAGGCGCTTTGTTACCTCTGAAAATTACTGCTGTAGGACAAGCAGCAGCATAGGGGTACTGACTGATACAAATACCAAGTAGTTGCAGACCTGAAGCAGAACCAACCAGCACAGCCCTGCTCCAAAACAGAAAGTAGGATTTCTGTGAATAGGGGAAAGAGCAGGAATAGCAACGTAAATAGGGCTGAGATAATTCAAAACAAAGAGGAAGCCAGGAAAGTCCTGCTCTTAGAGAGGGTGAGAAACCGTCTGCTTCCACAATTAAGACTGCCTTACCTTTTCAGTTTTCTTAATGCAGTGTTTGTTATTGGGCTGTGACTAATCACAAAATCCACCGCTCAGCTGCATTAAAACAAGCACATATTCAGATGAATAACACTGTCATGCAAAAACAATAATTTACATATTCCTCCAAAGCAGTGGATGAGACTAATAAATGCTTGTGGAGTTTGAGGAACTCACAGATTTCTAAAGCAAACAAAAAACCCCCAATAGGTATCAGCTACTTTGTGTTAACTAATAAAGGTGAATAACTTCAAACTCTCCCAGGGACCTCTTAAAAAAATAATGCTATTTGGTGAAAGATAATATGCTGGAAAGAAATCTTTTCTCAAAATTTGAGGGCAAGAGCTTGATAAATAGTGCGAGCAAATTCTAAAATGTCTTTTTTCCTAAGCCCTGGCATTACAGTGAGTCAGTCTCTGACAACATCTGCCTGGTCCCACTGCTGTGTTACTTCCCTTACATCTCCAGAGGTAGCCTTTATCCTGCACATGAGAGTAAATAATAAAATCCCAGGTCCAGAGAAGTAACAATAACCAAAATTTTAGTGCCTAATATCCACGAAACGTAAGGGTACAGTGGGCACAGTGAAGTAAACAGCTCAGCACACTTTTGTTAACACACTCATCTTTTGTTTCAGCTTGTAAATCTGTCCTCCAGCTCATCTGCCAGATTTGTTTCAAACCATCAAACCAAACACACTCTTCTCTTAAAAAGAGCACAACAGCGTTCCTTAGACTTACAGCTGGGTGAAAGAATTCCAGTAAATGCTGCCCAGAAAACCCATCTGGCTGCCTCAGCTATCCAAGAATATTTTTTAATGGGGAAAAGAAGAACATTTTATAAGAATATTCTTTTTTTTTTTACTGTGAAATTCCATCTGGTTGAGAAACTGATCTGGAGAGAGAACTTTCTCAGGAGTGGGACACAGGAGCTGATGATCCCAAGATTCAGATTCTTCTTCCAGCTCCCCATCAAAGCCATCCCGGGTAATTTTGGTAGCCATTATTGTGTGTCTCCCTACACATAAAATAAGAATATATATCCCTTTGAAAACATTCTGCCCAGGTTATTCTAATACTGCACCTTTAAAAAAAAATTAGATTCAAGTGGAACTTGTGCAAAATACCACAGACAGTAAAGAAGTGATTTAATTACCTTTTATCTTCTACTGCTGTCCTTCAAATTAAAGGTCTTTGCTGCTCCCCGTCAAGGTCACATACATTACGCTTCATGAAGAGAGATGCTTTTACTTGCCCTTGTTATGCTTTTCTTTCACTACTAATTACTACTGTAAATCTGTTTAGCCTCTGTTGAAATAATGGCTTGTTATTATTGTTCCGACATCGTTACTTCTCCTGCCTGATCTCTTCAAACTGACGAAGCAAGAGCAGGTTTCTCAAACACAAACAGTCCGGTGGAGGAGCCAGAAACGAGCGGGGATTTAACTGCGTGTTGCTAAACTTTCACTTTGTGAGAAAACAAAAGCTCATTAGTGTACACGTAGCTGGTGTCCTTTATGGGAAGAAAGTAAATATTACAACAAGTAGGGAAATGAACCTTTTCTTACCATATGTCCTTGCATACAGGTGTTTCAAGTTTTTTCCAACATTCAGATATATGCTAAATAATATATCTGCCAGAAATCTGCCAGCTCTTTGTACCAATTGCAGAAGAGTCTAAATTCTCTTACAGCTCTTTTCTTTTTAACAGGTCTAACAGTGTTTGATCCCTTCATCTTCATTATTTTTGTACCTCCTAACTCTACTTGAAACAACATACATAATTTTGAGAAAAACTGTAAAAGGTGAGAAGGCAGGAGAACAGCGTGAAGCCTGCCAAGAGAGTGCTTTATTTTTGATTGCTCTTGCAAACATGATACTTAATTCTTCTTAAAAAAAAAAAAAAATCCCAATTCAGTATCATCATAATGACTGTGTCCACAACAGCATAAACCTTGCCTCTCGTCCTGTTGTTGGGTGCCAATGAGAAGAGTCTGGCCCCGTCCTCTAGGCACTCTCCCTTTAGATATTGATGAAGACCAGATCCCCTCTGAGCTGTCTTTTCTCCAGGCTGAACAGGCCCAGCTCCCTCAGCCTTTCCTCATATGAAAGATGCTCCAGTCCTTTCATCATCTGTGTCGCCCTTCGCTGGACACGCTCCACGAGTTCCGTGTCCATCCTGTACTGGGGAGCCCAGAACTGGACACAGCACTCCTGGTGGGGCCTCACCAGGGCTGAGTATAGGGGGAGGAGAACCTCCCTCGACCTGCTGGCAACACTCTTCCAAATATAACTCCAGATACCATTGACCTTCCTGGCCACAGGAGCACACTGCTGGCTCAGATTTAACTTGTCGTCCACTGGGACTCCCAGGTCCTTCTCAGAAGGGCTGCTTCCCCGGAGGTCAGCCCCCAACCTGTACTGCTGCTTGGGGCTATTCCTTCTCATATGCAGGACCCTGCACTTTCCCTTGTTGAACTTTCTGAGGTTCCTCTCTGCCCATCTCTCCAGCCTGTCAAGGTCCCTCTGAATGGCAGCCATCCCCCTTTTCTTGCAGGTTTAGTTTTCTGCCAGAATAGTGATGTCAGTTGTTCCTGGGGGTGTGTGGGTGGGTGTCAGTCTGTCTGATGAGCATGAGTGCAAGGTAACTAGGTGAAAAGAGTAAGGAAGGAAGCGAGTTCTCCACATCAAGGAGCAACCGTCTGTTGGAATGGGTTTCCACGTTTCATGGAGCCATCCCTTCAGTCCTCCGTGCAATGGAAGAGAGCTGCTCAGCAGAGAGGAACCTGGGGGTGATGGTCGACAGCAGCTGAGCATGTGCCAGCAGAGTGCCTAGGTGGCCAAGAAGGCCAAGGGCATCCTGGCCTGGATCAGCACTAGTGTGGCCAGCAGGACCAGGGAAGTTCTCTTCCCCCTGTACTGGGCACTGGTGAGGCCGCACCTCGAGCGCTGGGGTCAGTCTTGGGCCCCTCACTCCAGGAAGGACACTGAGGTGCTGGAGCGTGTCCAGAGAAGGGTGAGGAAGGAAAGAGCAGAGAAAAGGGAGAAGAGTAAATGGAGAAAGAAAGGAAGGAGAGAGGAGAGCAGGCAAGAGGGGAGGAGCTAAGAGGGGAGGAGAGGACGAGCACTGTGATGCGCTCTGGCGCCTGTGACAGCGCAGGGGACGAGTCACAATGGACGGGGGGGTTATCAGGGCAGCAGCAGGCAGTGCTGCCCCAGTACAGCGTGGGCCAGCGGTGAGGGCGTGGGCGGGGGGAGGCTGGGCTGGACGAGGGCCAGGCAGAAACGCGGGTCCCCTGGGGGTGGGTTCTCACCCGGCATCGAGGGCCCAGCCGCTCGCGGCAGCGCCTTGGGCAGGGCACGGTGCCGCCGCCGCTGCCGGCGCTGGGCACAGGCCTTGCTGCCTCCCAGCTGCCTCGGCCCCTCTCCTACCTGCCCCCGGCTCCCTGCGCTCTCTTCCTCCCAGCCCCGCTGAATCCCTTCTCTCCCTCCTCCTGCAGGCCATGGCTGCCATCAGATTGATGTTGTGCGTTGTGCTACTGATCGTCCAGAGCCTGCCGATGGCGGGTGATGAGCTTGATGATGCCACACGCGAGCGAATGCAGGAGCGTGAGGCGTTTCTGAACGAGAAGATGGCTCAGATGCTGCAGGAGCTGGAGCAGAGGAGCCTGGAGCAGAGCAGCCCGGAGCAGAGCAGCCTGGAGCAGAGCAGCCCGGAGAAGAGCAGCCCGGAGCAGAGCAGCCCGGAGCAGAGCAGCCCGGAGCAGAGCAGCCTGGAGCAGAGCAGCCCGGAGCACAGCAGCCCGGAGCAGAGCAGCCCAGAGCAGAGCAGCCCGGAGAAGAGCAGCCCGGAGCAGAGCAGCCCGGAGCAGAGCAGCCTGGAGCAGAGCAGCCTGGAGCAGAGCGCCTTTGCCGGGAGAGCCCTGCTCTGGGCTGCCTTGCAGCAGTGGCAGTTCTGGGCTGTTGCTGAAGGCCTGATGGTGCTCTTTGGGTTCTGCTGGTGGCTCAGGAAAACGAGCCGTCAGCCAGCCAGCAGCAGAGAGGACAGCTCCAGAAGAGAGGCAGGCGAGCGGGACCAAAAAGAAGCATTCATTATTGCTCTACAAGAACTGCTGTGGAAATTCCATGCCCTTGCTGTATTTTTGGTCCTGGTCTTTAGAGTCCTCAGGAATGATATGATTAGCATCTGTTGGCCAGCCAGCAGGAGGAAAGACAGTTCCAGAAAAGAGGCAGATGAGGAGAAGTCAGGAGAAGAAGAAGCCTGTGTTGCACTGGATGTGGGCAGAGTCTCAGCCAATCTGGTCCTGGACCTGCCACAATGGTTGACAATGGAGGAGGAGCTGGTGCATGAAATTCTCCGTATCTGCCGAAAAATGCGCAGGAATAGTTTCATGCCACGACTGGGGAAAGCCCTCAGGGTGGACGGCGCCCTCCAAGGTTGGAGCCCCCGTGACAATGTTGCTGTCTACAATCTGCTCGTGGTTATGAAGCCCCCTCCTGGGCACACCTTCCACCTTCAGCTGGGCACTGCAGAGGAGATGCTGGCGAGGAACTCCAGAGTCCGCGTGGAGCTGGAGTGCACCTGCATGAGGGAGCAGCAGGTGGGGAACATGCGGTGCTTCCTCCACCACCCCGAGGAGGAGCTGTGGATGTATCAGGCTGCCAGCCTCCTAGAAACCCTCTGCACCAGCCCCTACCTGGACATCCAGAAAACCATCCTCTGGTTCCAGACGTGGGTAGAAGCAGCCTGGGTGGGTCTGCCTCAGGCCCAACGCCTGTTTCTAACAGTGCTGCCCTCCAGGGACTCCTGCAGGCTCCGGCTGACAAACAAATCTGATTATACCTGCCTGATTGAGATCTTCCTCGGGGTGCGGCAAGGTGACTCGGACACCTTCCTGAGCATCGAGGAGGCAGAGGCAGTGTAACCAGCAGCAGGAGGTGACCAGAGAGCTGGGCTGTGGCACAGGTGCAGTTCTTCAAGCACACCTGAAGCAGGGCCTGAAGACACTTGCCGGGGAGCTGGTGCTGCAGAACTGAGCACGCTGGACACGGAGAACTCGCTGCTCTCTCAGCAGTGGGAACTGCTGCTGCACCTTTCCTCCACAGCAAAAGAACACTCTGGGGAGTGGGACCCGATGCAGCTGGAGAGGCCCTTGCAAGGAGCCTTGCGACAGAGAGCGCCATTGCCACCTGGACAGCGACTGCCGTCCCTCTTCAGGAGAGTCGTTCCCTCAGGAACACCACGTTGGACAGGAGCGTTGATCTGCCTGAGGGTAGGAAGGCTCTGCACAGGGATCTGGACAGGCTGGATCAATGGACTGAGGCACTTGGGTCACAACAACCCCCAGCAGCGTGACAGGCTTGGGGAGGAGCGGCTGGAGAGCTGCTGGGCAGAGAGGGACCTGGGGGTGTTGGTCGACAGCAGCTGAACATGAGCCAGCAGAGTGCCCAGGTGGCCAAGAAGGCCAAGGGCATCCTGGCCTGGATCAGCACCAGTGTGGCCAGTAGGACCAGGGAAGTTCTTTTCCCCCTGTACTGGGCATTGGTGAGGCCACATCTCAAGTGCTGGGTTCAGTGTTGGGCCCCTCAGACAAGAAGGACACTGAGGTGTTGGAGCGTGTCCAGAGAAGGGCAACGGAGCTGGGGAAGGGTCTGGAGCACAAGTGTGCTGAGTTCCCGGCTGGGGGAACTGGGGGATTTGAGCCTGGAGAAGAGGAGGCTGAGGGGAGACCTTCTGGCTCTCTACAGCTACCTGAAAGGAGGTTGTAGCGAGGTGGATCTCAGTCTCTTCTTCCAAGGAAGAAGTGACAGGAGAAGAGGAAATGGCCTCAAGTTGCATCAAGGGAGGTATAGACTGGAAATGAGATGTAGGGATAGAGGATGTAGGGAGACAACTAGGAAAGCCAAGGCCTCCTTAGAATTAAACCTTGCCAGAAGGGTCAAGGACAACAGAAAGAGCTTCTTCAAATACATGGCAGATAAAGCCAACGTTAGAGGCAATGTAGGCCCACTGAGGAATGAGGTGGGTGCCCTGGTGACAGAGGATACAGAGAAGGCAGAGTTACTGAATGCCTTCTTTGCCTCTGTCTACTCTGCCGGAAGCTTCCTGAGGAGCCCCGGACCCCAGAGGCCCCAGAGGGAGTCAGGGCAATGCAGGAGTTTGCCTCGGTTGATGAGGATTGGGTCAGGGACCAATTAAGCAATCTGGACATCCATAAATCTATGGGTCCAGATGGGATGCACCCACGAGTGTTGAGGGAGCTGGCTGAAGTCATGGCTAGACCGCTCTCCATCATCTTTGCTACGTCGTGGGGAACGGGAGAGGTGCCTGAGGACTGGAGGAAGGCAAATGTCACTGCAGGCTTCAAAAAGGGCAAGAAGGAGGACCCGGGTAACTACAGACCGGTCAGCCTCACCTCCATCCCTGGGAATGTGATGGAACGACTTATCCTTGGTGCCATCTCTAGGCATATCAAGGATAAGAGGGTCATTAGGGGCAGTCAGCACGGTTTCACCAAGGGGAAGTCGTGCTTGACCAACCTTCTAGACTTTTATGAAAACACGACCAGGTGGCTGGATGATGGTAGAGCAGTGGATGTGGTCTATCTTGACTTCAGCAAAGCATTTGACACGGTCTCCCACAGCATCCTCGCTGATAAATTGAGGAAGTGTGGATTAGATGAGCAGGTAGTGAGATGGATTATTAACTGGCTGGTGGGAAGAAGCCAGAGAGTGGTGGTCAATGGGGCAGAGTCTAGTTGGAGACCTGTGTCCAGTGGAGTCCCCCAAGGGTCGGTACTAGGACCAGTATTATTCAATATATTCATCAACGACCTGGATGAGGGCACAGAGTGCACTGTCAGCAAGTTTGCTGATGATACCAAGCTGGGAGGAGTGGCTGACACACCAGAAGGCTGTGCTGCCATCCAGAGAGACCTGGACAGGCTGGAGAGCTGGGCAGGGAAAAACTTGATGAAATATAATAAGGGCAAGTGTAGGGTGTTGCACCTGGGCAGGAACAACCCCAGGTTCCAGTATAGGTTAGGAAATGATCTGCTAGAGAGCAGTGTAGGGGAAAGGGATCTGGGAGTCCTGGTGGGCAGCAGGATGACCATGAGCCAGCACTGTGCCCTTGTGGCCAGGAAGGCCAATGGCATCCTGGGGTGCATTAGAAGGGGTGTAGTCAGTAGGTCAAGAGAGGTTCTTCTTCCCCTCTGCTCTGCCCTGGTGAGGCCACATCTGGAATATTGTGTCCAGTTCTGGGCCCCACAGTTCAAGAAGGACAGGGAACTGCTTGAGAGAGTCCAGCGAAGAGCCACCAAAATGATTAAGGGAGTGGAGCATCTCCCTGATGAGGAAAGGCTGAGGGAGCTGGGCCTCTTTAGCTTGGAGGAGGCTGAGGGGTGACCTCATTAATGTCTATAAATATATGAAGGGTGAGTGTCAGGAGGATGGGGCCAGGCTCTTCTCAGTGGTGTCCAGAGATAGGACAAGGGGCAATGGGTGTGAGCTGGAACACAGGAGGTTCTGCTTAAACTTGAGAAGAAACTTCTTTACAGTGAGGGTGACAGAGCCCTGGGACAGGCTGCCCAGGGGGGTTGTGGAGTCTCCTTCTCTGCAGTCATTCAAGACCCGCCTGGACGCCTTCCTGTGTGATCTCATGTAGGTGTTCCTGCTCTGGCAGGGGGATGGGACTGGATGATCTTTTGAGGTCCCTTCCAATCCCTGACATTCTGTGATTCTCTCATTCTGTGATTCTGTGATGAGGAAAAACGTCTTAACCAAAAGGAATGTCAAGTATTGGAACAGGCTGCCCAGGGCAGCGGTGGAGTCGCCATCCCTGGAGGTGTTTAAAAGACTGTCCTGGTTTTTAGCTGAAACAGAGCTGGGTTTCTTCTTCAGTAGCTAGAATTGTGCTGCGTTTTGCTTCCAGCCTGGGACTCGCTGTGAGAGAGACACTGAGAACATCCCAGTGTTTCCATTTTTGTCACTGGAAGTGAAGGACTTTGTGTTCTGTTAGTCCACAAGCGCAAGATCTAAGGGGGGTGAAGGATATTTAAATTAACAAACTTAATTGACAGTTAGACATGCCAATGGGATATTCCATCTCATATCCCGCCATGTCCAGTGTATTAATGAGGGGCTTGTGAGGAACTGGAATACAGACTTGTCTCAAAGATTGCTTGCAAGGACGGTCACAAGACCACTGGGTTCTGGAAACCCTGACTTGTGGAGACGCCCTGCCCGCGGGGGGTCTTCTGCTGGACATGTCCCTGCCCCCAGTGCTGGGGGGCACAAAGAGACGTGCCATTGCTATGGAAACCACAGCCCTCAACGGGGTATTTAAGGAGGACCTGCAGGGGTAAGGGCAGGAGGGAGAAAAGGAGGGAGAAAGGGAGAGGAGAAAGGGAGAGGACGACCGCCTGACCGCCTGACTGCACCCCGCCGCGCTGCACCACCGCTGGAACAAGCAACTGAGACCTCCTCACCGCCCCTTCACCGTCGCCTCGCCACTGGACCCGTGGGGATGCCTGTTCTTGCTGCCCTATCCCGACTCCTTGCTTGGCTTCTGCCCTTCGTGCCGTTCTGTCCTATCGCTACCCTCTTTATTCTTCTCGTAATAAATGGTGCTCTGCGAGTTCGGCATTTGACCTCGTTTGTGTCTTAATCTCGCTCTTGGGATCACATCCAAACCTTCCCCGACAACGGGTTGGGACATTGGAATGATCCCGACGTCGGATCGGGACAGGGCTCTTCCTCTCTGGCTCTCTCTGGCTCTCGCTCGGGCTCTGGCTCTCCCGGGATTGCAGTCTCGGTTCGGGATTGTCGCTCCTCCGGGATCGTGATCTGGGACCGGGCCGGGCTGGGTCGGTGGGTGCTGAGCAGTGGCACTGGGTGTCGCTCATTTGCATATTTTATAACTGTTATCATTATCACTACCATTTCAATATTAGTATTACTTTAAGTTTTCTCTCTGTTATTAAACTGTTCTTATCCCAACCTACAAGCCTCCTTACCCTTGCCCCCCAGTCCTCTCCCCTGTCCCCTCGGGGTGGCGGGGAAGTGGGTGAACGGCTGTGTTGGCTGCTGGCCAAGGGCTGGTCCAGTGAAACTATCACAAAGACGTGGAGATGTGGTGCTTAGAGACGTGGTTTAGTGGTGGACTTGGCAGTGTTAGGTTTACGGTTGGACTAAGTGATCTTAAAGATCTTTTCCAACCTAAATGATTTTATGATTTTAAGTCTCAGGACAGCTGTGTGGATGGGCTATGTACCAGGCAAGACATCCTCTTTGCTTCCATTTAATATATTTGTAGTGGAGATAAAACCCTCTTCAATTATGAAATAATAGAGCCTTTAGTAAAGGAAAGGATGTTGTTATATCTGGAAATTAAAATGCCCCTGGGCTGAATCCAACAGATATTCTGCCTGGCTAGAGGATAGCAACCGTGGCTCTGAAAAGAGGGCATTGTGGAAGAGCAGAGGGGAGGGAAAGACCACAGGAGAAGAAACAGCACCAGCCTTTGCAGGCTCATGTCAAGCTGTGTGAGCTCTGCCCAGAGCCCTGCAGCACCCACAGAAAGATGCCCCAGCACTATGGGTCTCTGTGTCCATACACATACACCCCACAGAGCACTTCAGGAACTTCTGAGTACACAAAGCCCCTTGAAACTGGATGTACAGCAATCCAGCTGTGTCATGGACAGGGAAATACCAGTGAAACTACGGTAGGAATGCCATGATGTAAAGTGGACAATATCTACCATTTCTGAAGGCACATCAGTTTGCACTGGGATGAGATGTCTTCCCTGAGACAGCTCTGCTGCTTAAGAAAGGGGTGGGAAATGTTTGTGCCTGAGGCCAATTTTGCATCATGTTAGGCACAGAGGACTAGAAAAATGAGTAAATTTTTTTATCACATACCTAACCAGAGGCCAGCTACTCCACACAGGTAACCCCATGGCACGGCAGAGAACGGGGACCAGTACTCCACTTTTGTAAAACACAGTATGATCGGGGCAACAGAGATGAAAATTAAATTGAAGAAGCCCAGGGTAGAAACAAAATGAGCCGCTTCCCCAAAGTTTGCACTTCCAAGAAACATTTTGAACAAAACCTGCAAAGGAAAGGAGAGAGGAATGTTTCAGTTTCACGCCTGTTGTGGGAAGCAAAGTCCTACATGTTGCTGTTCAGGACAGTGCGTGGTCGCTCCCAGGGGAGCTGGAAGCTCTTTATACCTTTTTACCATTTCATTTATTTCCTGAAGCCCTCCAGCAAATTCAGCTAGAACTTATAAGTGACACTGATCTTGTGAGGATTGGATTGTCTAGCACATTTATTGTAGTCAAAATGAAATCATTGACCCCCAAGCACTCTGATGCCCTTATTGTAAGGAAGACAGCAGGAAAAACTCAAGGGTAAGGCAGTACCATGACTTGGGCTAGGGCATTTTCCCATGGAGGAGCAGAGTTTGTTGCTCACCTGCACACAGAGCAAAGCCGAACCCAGGGGAGGATTTGGCACGAGGCAGCAGTCTAATACCCAACTGCAATAGCAGATTGTCTCTGCCTGAAAAATTCTCCTTAAATGAGTTTTAAGTTACAGAAAACATGGGCACAGGAGGAAATGGATAGTGGGCAGCACTGATTTTTGCCCAATAACACCTGGACTTTATGCAAGTCTTCCATGAGTAACGCAGAAAGAACTGTAATGATGCAAATGGGTTTTTGCTGTCGTTCATTATGCTTGCAGCGCATTTTGGTAGTGATAAGTGTGAACAAATGGAGCAGTAAAGAGAGGAAAATAATCCAGCACTGTTCCACTGGCTGGAAAACACACTGGTGCAACTAACAGATCTTGTTACTACACATCTGTACATTCCAGATATACGGCTCTTTCCTCCCTCTGCTGCTTGTCACTTGTATTAACAGGGCGTGTTCATCTTACCCCAGCCAAGGCTGAGGATGATGGTGGTGCTGAGATAACACTGTCTGCCCAGAAAGCCAGGCCCTCACATGAAGGAGAATCTGATAATGCAGCTGCTGCATCAAAACTGGCATTTTCCTTGGGGTGCAAATGAGATGGTGGAACTGGTGGGAGTAGATGGGCTGGAGGGAGTAGATGGGCTGGAGGGAATAGATGATGTGCTCATCAGAGACACCCACAGTGGCAGAAGTAACCACACCTGATCGGTCACTTGATGGGTGTGACTACTGGTTTGCAGTCCTTTGATGCATTGTCAGGGTGGTCCCGCAAAATAGTCTCAGTTTGTTGTCTATTTTCTTGAGTTTAATGGGTTTTCTCCAGCTGAAAGGCTGAGCTGTGCTCTAGGGAAAGCAGTTACCTTCCTCACTTAATAATGAGGATAAACTGCATGTTGGGTAGCAGATGAATGGGGGGGTGGGCCTTAAGGAATTGCTGAGCAGGACAAGAACCCATGGAAAGCATCTGGAGACAATGCAACTGAGGGATGAGGGACCTGCTCACCTCCAGGGATCTGAGGCACTCGTGGCTGCAGTGGTGGATGCTGATGGTGGGGGAAGGATGCAGGAGCAAATCCCTTCTGCCCACTCACCGCAGGGGCTGATCTTGTGTCAAATGTTTTGCTGAAATCAAGATAGACCACACTCACTGCTCTACCATCATCTAGCCACCTAGTTGTGTATTCATAAAAGTCTAGAAGGTTGGTCAAGCATGACTTCCCCTTGGTGAAGCCGTGCTGACTGCCCCTAATGACCCTCTTACCCTTGATGTGCCTTGAGATGGCACCAAGGATAAGTCGTTCCATCCCCTTCCCAGGGATGGAGGTGAGGCTGACCGGTCTGTAGTTACCCGGGTCCTCCTTCTTGCCCTTTTTGAAGCCTGCAGTGACACTGGCCTTCCTCCAGTCCTCAGGCACCTCTCCCGTTCCCCACGACTTAGCAAAGATGATGGAGAGTGGTCTAGCAATGACTTCAGCCAGCTCCCTCAATACCTGTGGGTGCATCCCATCTGGACCCATAGATTTATGGATGTCCAGATTGCTTAATTGGTCCCTGACCCAATCCTCATCAACCGAGGCAAACTCCTGCATTGCCCTGACTCCCTCTGGGGCCTCAGGGGTCCGGGGCTCCTCAGGAAGCTTCCGGCAGAGTAGACAGAGGCAAAGAAGGCATTCAGTAACTCTGCCTTCTCTGTATCCTCTGTCACCAGGGCACCCACCTCATTCCTCAGTGGGCCTACATAGCCTCTAGTGTTGGCTTTATCTGCCATGTATTTGAAGAAGCTCTTTCTGTTGTCCTTGACCCCTCTGGCAAGGTCTAATTCTAAGGAGGCCTTGGCTTTCCTAGTTGCCTCCCTACATCCTCTGACAATATCCTTATATGCCTCCCAAGTGGCCAGCCCCTCCTTCCACGATCTGTAAACTCTCCTCTTCCACTTAAGTTTGGCCAGCAGTTCCCCGTTTAACCAAGCAGGTCTCCTGGCTCCCTTCCTTGACTTCCTACGTGTCGGGATGCTCTGATCTTGAGCTTGGAAGAAGCAGTCCCTGAATGCTAACCAGCTGTCTTGGGCCCCTTTACCTTCAAGTACTCTGTCCCATGGGATTTCCCCTAACAATTGCTTGAAAAGGCCAAAGTTGGCCCTCCTGAAGTCCAGGGTTGCAATTTTACTTGTAATTCTGCTTATGCCACATGAGATCCTGAACTTCACCATCTCATGATCGCTGCAGCCCAGGCAGTCCTCAACCTTCACAGCCTCAACCAGACCCTCCTTGTTAGTGAGGATCAGATCCAGCGTCACTCCCCTCCTGGTTGGTTCATCCACCATTTGCATCAGGAAGTTATCATCGATGCACTGGAGGAACCTCCTGGATTGGGGGTGGCTGGCCGAGTGGTCTCTCCAGCAAATATCTGGGTAGTTAAAATCCCCCACAACAACCAGGGCCTGGGATTGCGAGGCTGCTCTCAGCTGTCTGTAGAAGGCCTCATCAACTTCCTCACCCTGATCTGGTGGCCTATAATAGACACCCACGACAGTATCAACCCTACCAGCCTGCCCCTCGATTTTTACCCACAGGCTCTCAACTCGCTCCTCATCCGCCCCTGGACAGATCTCAATACCCTGCAGTTGCTCTCTCACATAAAGAGCAACTCCACCACCTCACCTTGCTGGCCTGTCTTTCCTGAGAAGGACATAGCCATCCATGACCACATTCCAGTCATGTGAGCTGTCCCACCATGTCTCTGTAATTGCTACCAGATCATAATCCCCTGACCGAACACGGGTTTCTAACTCCTCCTGCTTGTTCCCCACACTGCGTGCATTGGTGTACAGGCATTTCAGGGAGCGAGCTGAGTTCACCAGTTTCAGCCTAGGGGGGTGGGAGGCCTCCCGGCCTTCATCAATTCCAAACTGCTGCCCCACTGGCACAAGCCCAGCCGTGACCCCTTCCCCATTCCAATCTAGTTTAAAGCTCTCCAAATGAGCGCTGCTAATTCCTGCCCCAGCCTCTTTTTGCCCCTGCGAGATAAACCTTCCTCACACATTACTGTCTGTACTGGTGTCCTATGAAACCAGCCATGATCAAAGAACCCAAAGCCCTGCCTATAGCACCAGTCCTGTAGCCAGTTGTTTATGGCCTGAACTCTGCCATTGCAACCCACATCAGCACCCGAAAGCGGAAGGACAGAAGAGAAAATTACTTGCGCCCCAGACCCTTTCAGCAGTTGTCCCAAGGTCTTGAAATCCTTCTTCATTGCCCTCAGACTACGGAATGCGGCTTCCTCTCCTCCTGTCTGGAAGATCAGTAGCGGGTAGTAGTCTGTTGGGTGCACCAGGTTGGGGAGTGCCCTGGTGATATCCCTGATCCTGGCTCCTGGAAGACTACATACCTCTCTGTGTTGAGGGTCAGCCCTGCATATTGGGCCCTCTGTTCCCCTCAGAAGGGAATCACCTACTACAATGACCCTTCTTTCTTTCCTGTCGGAGGCCGGGGTCTCACCACCCTCACAGTGAAGAATTTCTTCCTCACATCTCATCTCCATCTCCCCTCTTCCATCCTCCATCCTGATGTCTGTTAGCGCATAAAAGAGGTAAGTGGGTGCAGAGATTGTGTGCTTGTGCTGCTTCTGGCGTGTATTTAAAAGGTGTGCACAAAGGTGGCCTCTGCTAGACTATATTAGAGGCACCTGAAGAGTCTCTTGTAAACTGTGGATAAATACTCAGATTTTCCCCTACTGAAAACCCAGAAAGCAAAGTCCTTACTGAAGTCAGCAGGATTTTTATTACTGAGTTCAACAGTATTAGATTCTTCCCTGATATCTATAACTGAAATGACTATTTTTCCAGGGATTATATTTTTAGTGTTGAAGAATGTGGTTAACTCATGCATTTCTACCATGATAATTCAGAGAAATTGCTCTGTAATCTTCCCTTCTCTGCCCAAGCACTGTTGTCATGACCTGCCAGAGTCGTCTTCAGATAAATCTTCCTTGTGAACAGCCTGTAACACGCTGAGTTATGACTGATTAGATGACTGTTTTCTGATAGGGACAAATACTTGAGAGGGATTTAAGATGAAGTGAACAGACATTGACATTTTCCCTTGGGATTCCAATCAGGATTAAACTCAATGAGTCCAGACTAAAAGGAAAGTGCATTAAAAGCTCTAGGCCATCTCCAGATCTCCACTGTGTCCTCCTTACATTGTTTACAAAGTTTAATTGGAGAAAGTTCTGAGAGGATACTCAGTTGTTTGATTTGAGATCCCAAGTAAATTAATGTAATGAAAATCGACTAGACCCTTTTCTACAGAATTTGCTTTTAATTTCCTTTTCTGTTATCTTAAAAAGACAATGTGTAATACAAGAAATCCTTCAATGAACAAATTTTTGTGGCATTAGATTACAGCTGCCTCCCACTTTTCCTGATGAGATAATTGCAGTTGAATGGTATGCAAGCATCAGAGCTAATAAAACATTGCTTTCCTTGAGGCAGAACCTGTATTAATTGCAAATGCAAGTACATGGCTGACACACCTTTTTATTTCTGGTGCTACACAGCCCTATTGCCCAACATTCTGTTGTACAAGAACATGGAATATTATCAGCAACATATCAACACCATGGCTTATTTGGGTGTAGAACAGATCTTTTTCTCCCTTTCCCTATGTTTCAGCTCACAGGAATTATGCATCCCAGTCCAAACCCATCAGCATCTGTTACAGCTGGAGTGCTGTGAAGGAAATACCACAGCAATGACTTGTGGATTTAAACAGGTGCGATGCTGCTGACAGCGTGGTGGTGACCAGTCCAGGTGCTCTGTGGAGAGCAGCTTGCCATGATCCTGTGTAGAGTCCTTAATGCACATTGATGTGTCCTGAAGTACAGATTCCTGTGTTATGGGTGAGCCTGGTGGCTTCTGGTGGGTCTTGTAGGGAGAGAGATGAACACTATAGTAGACTTAGTGCAAAAGCATCTGTAATTCTGCAGTTTCCTGCAGAATTCCCTGGCTTTGTCTCACCAGGGAAGCTCCAGGCATGACAGTTGAAGCAGTGATGGTCACTGTATCTGGGTGCCTTTTAAAGTAAATATCTGCCTTGAATGGATCAAATTGTTGTTTTCCATATTGTGGTGGAAGACCAGCATTCCCCAGTCCTAAGATATAACAGCATCTCTTCACACATCCTTTGTTTATCTCCCACAGCTTTTCTGATGGAAGTGACCCCTGGATGGCTTAGAAAAAGCCTGAGATACTGAGTTTGAGCACTGAATGTCAAGTCTTCCAGCAAAGTCCAGTCAAACAGCCCTGGGATTAAGTGTATCTGTGTGTCCTGAAGCTACTCAAAGTAAGAAATAATCAGTGTGCTGGTAAATAAGGTGCCTAATGAAGGACCAAATAAGTTATATGTAGGAAAAGTGATTGCAGAGGAAGACTTTCGTCCCCTGTTGTTTCTAACTCACTCCTCAGCAGTGAGGGGCAAGGAGTGGTCAGGATGTGACTGGGATGTGCTGCCAGGGGCTCAAGAGCCACATTGGGGCCAGAAAAATGATCCGAGGGCTGGAGCACCTCTGCTTATGGGAACGGGCTGAGAGTTGGGGCTGTTCAGCCTGGAGAAGGCTCCAGGGAGACCTTATGGTGGCCTTTCAGTATTTAATGGGGACCTATAAGAAAGATGGGGACAGACTTTTTAGCACGGCCTGTAGTGATAGCACAAGGGGAAATGGTTTTAAATTAAAAGAGGAGAGATGTAGACTAGATAGAAAGAAGAAATTTTTTATGCTGAGGGTGATGAAACCCTGGCCCAGGTTGCCCAGAGAGGTGGTAGAAGCCCCATCCCTGGAAACATTCCAGGTCAGGTTGGACGGGGCTCTGAGCTGCCTGATCTGGTTGATGTCCCTGCTCACTGCAGGGGGGTTGGACTAGATGGCCTGGAAAGGTCCCTTCCAACCCAAACCCTTCTGTGATTGGTGTCAACTCGGAGTACCAGCTCCTGGCGCAAGCAAACCCCACCATTACCTGAGGTCCATCCCTCACTGTACACGTTTCCTTCTGCAAAGCATGAGCACAGTGGTTGCTCTCTCCCTAATCCATCCACCCCGCGGCAGAAGGAAACCACAGTGGGCTCAGCCCTTACTGATGTCCTTGTCACCTGGTGGTCATCTTGTCTGGCCCCCTTGAAAGGGGATGGGAAGGCCCCTGGGGTGGAGCAGGGGCTGGCTCTGGGTAGCTACAGCACCCATTGTTTTACCTTCTAATTAATGTTTACTAAGGTTAATTTGTAAATCAATTTTCTGAGTTTCACATTTAAGTTTCATTGGTCATAATGACACTGCAGTGGTTTTATGGGAGTAGTTCAAAGATGAGGGATTTTGTACTGAAAGATCAAATTCATGTTCACAACACCTGATTTCCTAAAGACAGCTCATCTGCTAGAGTTTTCCCTCTTTATTTTGGTGAAGGAAATAAAACTTCTGCTCATCTCATTATGACAATTAATTGTGTGTAAAGCTTTCTGGCTGGTATCACTGGAAAACGTGGTTTACTATTTGGCAGCTGTTATTTTTGTGGAAATTACTGAAACTGCTCATCTGGAGGAAATGATTGCAGCAATCCTACCCAGTCTTTCCTTTAGTGCAAGGTATCATTGCTTAAAACCAAAATGACCTGGAGAAGAGGGGGCTGAGGGAAGGCCTTTCTCACTCTCTCCAACTCCCTGAAAGGAGGGTGGAGAGAGGTGGGGCTGGGTCTGTTCAACCAAGGGACAGGACAAGAGGAAATGGGCTCCAGTTGTGGCCAGGGCAGTTGAGATGGGATGTGAGGAAGAATTTCTTTGCTGAAAGGGTTCTGAGGCATTGGAAGGGTTTGCCCAGGGCAGTGGTGGAGTCCCCATCCCTGGAGGGATTGAAGAGTCGTGTAGACACAGTGCTGAGGGACATGGGTCAGTCGGGGACTGGTCAGTGTTGGGTTCATGGTTGGACTCAATGATCTTAGAATGGTTTGGGTTGGAAGGGACCTTAAAGCTCATCCAGTCCCAACCCCCCTGCCAGCAGCAGGGACACCTTCCACTAGACCAGGTTGCTCAAAGCCTCATCCAACCTGGCCGAGAACACTTCCAGGGAGGAGCAGCCACAGCTTCTCTGGTCTGAAAGGTCTTTTAGGTCCTTTAGATCTTAAAGGTCTTTTCCAATCTAGGCAATTCTGTGACTTTTATATGACCCTGCAGGGGGAAAATAAGTGATGTTTTCCTCAAACTATTTGTTTTCTTGCTGTTTCTTTTCACCCAAGCCCCAAATTCTATCGATTTGGGATTTTATAAACTTGTTACCCGCCCCCTCCAAGGCACACGAGTCTCTTCTCCAGACACCGCTCACCCTTCCCCGACGTGACCAGCCCATCCCCTCTGACACGGCACCACCACGGTTATGGCGATAGCGTGCTCATCCCCCACATTTTAACCTGAAACCCCCTTTTTCTCTAAGCTTTAGGTCAAACCCCACTCTCGAGGTGATTTTTGCTCTATTTACACGCCCCATTTCCCAAGTCCTGCAGGGCCCCGCAGCGTGTTTCGCGATCGGCATCAACGCTGGGGGGGAGAAGGAACCAACCGCTCCCCCTCAGGAAATGGCGCCTCGCTTGCTGCCGGCGGTACCGGCGGGGTCCGGCAGGGGGCGCTGGCCGCGCCGCGGGGATGGGGCGGGGCGCGTAGCTCGGCGGCTGCGCGCGCGCCCGTCCCGGCGGTGAATGATCGTGCCCGGCAGCCCTCGCGCCGCTCCCGGCCCCGCCGCCGCCGTTCGCCCGGCCCCGCCGCCATGGCCTTCACCTTCGCCGCCTTCTGCTACATGTTGGCGCTGCTGCTCACCGCCGCCCTCATCTTCTTCGCCATCTGGCATGTGAGTACGGGGCGGGGCGGGAGCGGGCGGCCCGGGGCGCTGTCCTTCCCGCCCGGCCTGAGGGGAGGGGTGTCCCGCGTCCCGCTCCCCCTCCCGGCTTTAGGGGAGGGGAGGGCCGCCGGGCCAGGAGCGGGTCCTGCCAGCGCGGTCCGTTCCCGTGGAGCCGCCGCTGTCCCGCGGAGGCCGCAGGTCCCGGGCCGGTGAGGTGTCTCTTCCCCCCGGCTTGAGGCGGCCCCCGCGTCCGCTTTGGCGGCGGAGCCCGTTTCTGGCTCTTTGTGTCGGTACTGGTGAGGTTTCAAGGCCGATTACCGCCCGCCCCAGCGGAACGGCAGCGAGAGAAGCAGAGATTCGGGGTGAGGGAAGAGGCACAGCCGGGGCTGAGGTCGGCGGGAACCGAATGCGGAAGGGCGGCCGGGTGGCGGCTGGGCCGGGCGGGCCGGGCTGCCCGGGTCTCCGGTGAGAAACCCCCCGGGTTCCCCGCAGAGCCGCGGCGGGAGGCTCGGAGGCTCCCGGAGGTCTGTTCTCTGCCCGGTGGGGTGGCCGGGGCATCCCGCAGCGGCTCAGCTTCTCCAGGGCCCGCACCGGCCTCGCCGGGCTGTGGGGGAAGCGGGGGTGGGTATCGCATCCAGCCCCACCTGCATCGTTTGCTTGAGGAGACGGAAATCCGACAGTGTTTTTGTCTGTGGATGAAGTGAATTTTTAAGTGCTGATACACCATACATCCCCGTATGATTAAACGGTATTTCAAATGAGTGTGGTTTTTTAAATAGTGGGGTTTAAAAATATTAAAATAACGGGTTTTTAAGATTGTAAAATAGCATTTTTTAAAGTTTTAAAATAGCAGTTGAAAATGGTTTAGTCTGAAGTCAGTTGACTTTTTTTTAACAGAAATAATGAGGTAAGTGTTACACTCTTTCATGCTTTATATTGAGATGTAATTCTTGAGGTTTTTTTTTTTTAATTATTATTGTTTGGAGAGTTTCCTATATTGACCCTGTCACAGGGAGAGCCAGGGACCTGCCTTCAGTCAGCTGTGAGATCCTGCTCTAGGAGAGGACGGGAGGAGGATGTTCTTGGCACTATTTCAAGCTTCGTAGTTATCCTTAACAAAAACTGTTTTGTTTCAATATCAGCCCTGTTCTCTAAGCATATTGGGGTTTATATGAATATAAATTGATCTCATAAGTTGGTCTGTCTTAAGACTTTTTAAATATTTGTCCTGCCATTTGTTCTGTAGCTGTGGCTTTTGTTGTATCTGCGGGATGAAAAGGTCGAGTACACGTGGGGTTTTTTTTACGGGTGCACTTTTTGGGCATATTTGCAGGATCAGCATTTACTTTCAGAGTAATGAGACAAAACATTTGGCTGTCTTAAAGATTGCTATTGCTTTTTCTTCATTAAGGAGACCTGTGTCAGGTTCCTGCTGGTAACCAGCAGAGTCAGTTGTGATGTTTGGGGTTGGTGTGCACTGAACGGGATGAAGAACTGCAGAAAGGGACGCTGGAAATTCATTGCTGGCGGGGAGGTAAAGGCAGAGTGTGGGCAGAGGAGGTCTGTGAGTCCCTGGAGCCTCTCCTGCTTTCCTGTTTGGATAACCCATTTCAAATGTGTCTTACCTGTGGGTTTATGACATTAAAACCTTCAGGAGATGTTATGTTCCCGAATAGGCTGGCAGCACTTGGATGTTATGGCTCTGTACCAAAACGTTGCTTTTCATGGATAAAATACATGGTTGCTCCTGGACTGAAGAATCACAACTGTTTCAATTTCTTTTCTAGATTATAGCATTTGATGAACTGAAGACTGACTACAAGAATCCCATAGACCAATGTAATACACTCAATCCTGTAAGTTGCATGCTAAACATTTTTTTTTAAATAAATGTGTGTAAACTGATTATTTTTGATGTTGGCTTGATATACTCAAACTAGGCAATAGAATTGCATCTGGGTGGACAAAACCTGGCTGTTTGATAGAAGTAGTAGGGAAGATTCTTTTGTCTGATTCTTTACTTTCAACTTGACTATTCTGACTGTTATTAATCTGCTGGTGATCTTGTCAGCTGTCGTACTAACGCTCTTTCAATCTGCTTTCTACATTTTCGGCACAAAGACAGTTGAAAAGGTCAAAAAGATTAAAAGAGTCAAAATTGCATTGAAGGTGTGTACTGCTTTTCAGTTTTAACGTTTTTTAATGCCACTTTCATTTTGTTAGGAACATTTGTAATACTATGAAGCTCTTTTGTTTAGTGTGCCTGTTCATCTGCTCGTTATTTATTTGTTGGGGTTGAGAACAACTTCATGGATTTCCATATTTTTGTGCCAAACAATTTTGCTTGCTTACCCAGTGAAGTGGGGAAAACTGTTACATGCCTGTTATATACGTCCTGTTGATGAGCTGAAGTAACTTCAGATAGAAATAAATAGGATTTATCAAGCAAGATTTACTGAACTCTGAGATTATAGGAGACTAGTTGTTTTTTTTAAGCATTGACCAAGTAAGTTCCGATCTCGTGTGAGGATTTAGGTGGGCATAATGTGATAGGCGTTATCCTCACTTCTTTTGTTTTGTGTTCCAGGATCAGGGGTGTATCTTGGTGTCCTCTCTTGGATGCAACTCTGACACTCTTTGGTTTGTGAAAAGACTTTCAGACAAACTACTTGCTTGCATCTGTAACAGGCCAATAATAAGAGATGCTTGTTAAAGAGCATATAGTTTGATACAGCAGGATTTTGGGGCGTTTCTCATGGCTTGGTGTGCCACCAGGCTGAGGTAGAATGCAGGGGCAGCACAGCAGTACAACCTGGACTGTAACTGTATTGTGTTTTGAAGAGTTAAGTCAATTATGCAGATGAAAAATGAATTTACTGTGGGTTGGGGGGCGGGGGAAGCGTGTTAGACATACAGCACATAAATTGCCAGTGACTATTACAGCGTGAGGACGGGTGGGGAGGAGAAGAGGTGATAGGCAGAGGGTGGCATCTCAGAGAGCGAGGCTTGCTGCTCAGATAGCTGTGCATCTAACAGTTTCCCTTGCTTGGTCTGTTCTGCAGTCATTTCTGCTACAGTATGGGGGAAGGCAAATTCTCATTACATTTATGCATTACGATCTTATCGCAACCTTTGGAGTGTTCTAGTGCGCATGTTGAACACAAATATTAACCTTCTGTTAACCCACATGCATGGAGTGTTTATTGATATGATAGCTTTGTGGATTGAAAATATTAAATCACTTAATATTTGCTGTTCTTATGGAAATAGATTAGCTGCTAAAAGTGAAGTTAAAATCCAGACTCTTGAAGGGATCTGGTAAATGATGCTGGACAAATACACTGAAGTGTTGTTTTGTTGTACAAAGAGTCAAAAATCCTGGTGGGAATTGAGACACCTCAGTAGAAAGATGAGCCCAAACTAGTAACTGCTTAGTGCACTGTTGATGTCTTTTCTTCCCTGCTCCTGTGATAGTAACATCTCTTCTCAGCACTGATATTTCTTCCTCTCTTGCTCTCTGATAAATATAATGGTAGAATATAATAGAGTTCATTTTCCTTTAGGACAGCCAGGGAGGATAAAGTGTGGTAGGTTTGAAAAAGGCAGGTATTCTGGTGTGGGAGTAGGGTGTAATAAACAAGATATAAAAATGTGGTTTGAGATAAGTAGTTAACTAACTGACAGATTTTGAGACCCAGTAAATCTGTGTCAGCAGGCTGCCAAATGCATTGTGTTTTGGATAAGTTTGTTGTTGTTGTTCTGCTATAAATAATTGCCAAGTTGTAAATGGTAAGTATATAAAGAAGGATGTGGACAAAAATACTGACTTGAAACATTTCAGATATGACAGCTTATTTTTGTTGATACTGATGCAAGTTTGCTTTGTTTGATATTCTTCCTTTAGAGAAGCAGAATGTTGTAGAAAAGTAGGTGGTGAGAATGTCTTTTTTTTGTTTGTTTTCTTAGTTTTTAGATTTCCAGGAAGATATTCTTGGGGTTTAAAAGAAGTGGCTGCTTAGAGAGAATAAAAAAAAAATTATCAACCACTGAAACTTCAGTGTAGTCTTCCTGTGCAACGTTAGTCACATCCCACAAGAAAAGAGGGGCAGAGTGTATATGTGTGCACACAGACAGTGTAAATCTTTGGGGAGAAATGGAGTATTTTTCATGAGGAGATGTTTTAGTGGTCCTGAGTTGAGAAGTGAAAAGCTTACAGATTGGCCTCTTTCTGAATTCTGTGATAAAGGAGTAAATCAGGTCACTTGGGGGTGACTTGTCCTAGCAAATGTTACTCTTGTGGCAGGTGTGAGGTTCTGCTGGCTTTTTGCATGTGTCTCTCCTTATTATTCCTATTAATATCACTAATACTAGTGGCATTTCACGCTTTCTGTGGTTTCATAGTAAACTGATAATTATCTCTGTGGGCTTCTGCTGGAAAGCATGATGCTGTAAAGCATGCACCTTAGGTACTTGTGAGGGAAAACAAAGCTGGCTAATACCCCCCGAACGGTGCGTGCCATAGCTGCTGCCGTGCCCTCCCGCGCTGCGGGCAGCACAGCGCTCATCCCTCTGCACACCACTGCGTGGAACAACCCTGCTGCTGATTGGGTTTGATAAAGCTCTGCTTTATCTGAAAGGATCTTAAGTTTTGGCAATTAGTTTGAATTGGAAAAATTACCTCTGGGTGAATAACCAAAACAAAGCTGTAAAATAAGCAAAAAAACCCCCAAACATCTTTTTGCCTATAAACTGTTACATGAAGCATGTTTCCTGCTGATATTTCTCTGTTGCATGAGCAGAAATATCTCGATGATCTCTTCTGTTCTGAAGGTTGTGTATAAAGCGTGGAATCTGTTAACAGTGCACTCGATTTAATAGCAATAAAAAAACCTTCTTGATCTCAGCAATTAATTTTATGAATTTTTCTTTCTTGTTTCACGAATGTCATGTGAAAACAGCAAGGCTCGTGCTGCTAGTTGCTGTTTTCACTTTCTGCAGTCTTGTTAATGTTGGTTTTTAATATTTTTGTTATTATTATTATTATTTTTTTAAATAGCTTACCTCCAAAATAGATTAAACACCACACATTTTGCTTTGGATAATCCAAACTTCTAACTCGTCTTTTTCTTTTCCAGCTTGTACTTCCAGAGTACCTCATCCATGCATTCTTCTGTGTTATGTTTTTCTGTGCAGCAGAGTGGCTTACGCTGGGTCTCAATATGCCTTTGTTGGCTTATCATATTTGGAGGTAATATTGACGAGTCTGGTACCTCTGTACTCGGCCTTAATTGTCACTCATTCTCCCGTTGCAGTGTTTCCTGTTCGCTGTTCTGTGTCTTTGGCAAATAAAGATGCTTTCTGATGGGATGTTGAGAAAGTTTACGTCATGGCTTTGAAATAAGAGCCATCACTTTGCTTTCTCTGTCATTTTAATTCTTTGTTCCCTTGCACTATGCAAGAATTGTGTTGTGTGTGCGTGAAAGGCAGTTGACCTGTCAGGGGTGTGCTAATACAGCAGGTTCACAGTGTGGATTGCCAGCAGAAGTGGCAATCCCACCTTCCTCCTACCAGTAAGACATGGGCACCACCTTTCTCCCTGTACTGGTATTAATCCTGTGCAGGCAGCTGGTCTGGTCAAAACATAACCCAGCAAAAGAGCTTTCCCTGCGGGGCTGTCTCTGCTAGTCCTGGCGTGGGGAGGAGTCAGAGGGGTGGAGGTAGGGCTGTTCCTCCACCAGCAGCCTGCATTGAACTACAACTTGAGGATCCTTTTGTGTTGACCTGTAATGGGTATTCCTTCAGCACAGTAGCCAGCATGTGTTTAATTAATGATCAGAGGCTGCAGGTTACGTAGAGGTATACATTGGTCTCTTCTCCAGCTTTTCCAGCCCTTTTGTAAGGAATCTCATTTTTCCCTTATTTATGAATTTGTCCTATTTCCCATCAGCCTAGCAGAGTTCAGCAGGGTTAAGGCTGAGGAAAGCTGTCACACCTGGGAAAGCTCTTCCATAGGCACGTTTAGTTTGGAGCTTTGTATCGCTCTTGCAGTTCACCGTCTCCTATGTGGAGCTGCTGGAATTTGCTGTAAGGAGTGCGATTCCCTGTCACAGTCCTGGGATTAGGTGGTGGGTGTGGGGCAGGAACCAATGTTTCCCATCTCTGTAACCACAAAACTAACTGTGCATCGCTTTCAGGTACATGAGCAGACCTGTGATGAGTGGCCCTGGCCTGTATGATCCTACAACCATCATGAATGCAGATATTTTAGCCTATTGCCAGAAAGAAGGATGGTGCAAATTAGCATTCTACCTTCTATCATTCTTTTACTACCTATATGGGTAAGTTTTTTTTTTTTTCCTTTCTATCTCATCTCTCATCTTCAGTCTGATTTTTTAATTTATTTTTTTAAATTGGGATCACTGAACAAGAGAAATTTAGTACATAGGAATATATATATAGTGCCAATTTACCTGAAAAAGTATCCACAACCACAGTATTGTTTTAAAACACAAGTCTTAATTTGATTGGAATTACTGTTTTGAATCCATACCATGACTGGAGAATTTAAAGCTCCAATATAATAAGGTTATTGTATTATACTTCTTTTCATAGAATGGTTTGGGTTGGAAGGGACCTTAAAAATCATCTACTTCCAACTCCCCAAGCATAATACAGACCCCCCTAACCCCCAGTATTTTAATTAAGAAGCTGGAACAATAGTATTTTTAGTGTAACTAGGTATCTTGCTGTAAATGTGTTGGGTTTTTTTAGTTGAAGTCAAAGGTAGAAGAGTCATTCTGTTACAGTGTCCCTCGATGTAATGACTGGTTGTTGCATCAGTTCATGTCATGCTTTATAATGCCCTTCTGATATGTTTTGGGTAAAATCTTCAGTCACAATCCATGTAACTCACACAGATTTCTTCCTTAGAATACATGACTGTGTAATTAAATGTATAACAATAATCAAACTGATGCATCTTAATATTTTTTTATTTTCCAGCATGATTTATGTTCTGGTGAGCTCTTAAGAAGACACTCAGCAAGCTTTGCTCCAGTGAAGTGCATGCAAAAGCCTCAAAACATGGATTCTTTACAACGAGAACCTCTTACCAAGATTAAATACAGAACCTGATGGTTGCATTTGTGTTAGAAAACAATTACTCCCCCATTTTAAAAATATTTCCACATTTTATATTTGTGGAAAGACTGTTTTCTTATATTTTACTGGGACACTGAAACGAAGAGAGTTACGTGTAAGTTAATATGGGTTAAATGGGTTTTGAAAAGTTTTGACTTTGCACTCTGTAAGGAACAGCCATCCCCTCCCAGTAGGTACTGGTTACTAGCTGTAGTACACTAGCAGTTTTCTCTAGGCTGGGCTTTGTAGTGGCTCGTTTGGACTTGAGTATCCCACTCTTAACTAGGCACCAGCTGTAGCTGCTGAGGGCTTGGGAAGGACTGGAAGTGCTGTGTGTAGGTGGTGTTGGTCTTAAGAAATGAATTCATGGACACAATTGCCAAAATAGGAGTTGTATTTTGTCTTGTTTTGGTTTATTTTATTTTCCTTCTTTTTTTTTTTCCTATCTGGTTAATCTTTCCTTGTATCTGCATGGGTCAGAGATTTCTGTATTTTCACCAAATGTTAGTCTTGCTTTAATCTCAATGTAATAGTTTCACTGGGCTGGCCCTTGGCCAGCAACCAACACAGCCGTTCACCCGCTTTCCCCACCCCCAGGGGGTAGAGGAGAGGATTTGGGGCAAGAATTAGGAGGCTTGTAGGGTGAGATAAAAAACAATTTAATAATAGAAATAAAAGAAAACTTAAAAAAACCCCACAACAACAACAAAAACCAACTAAACAACTAATATTAAAATAGTAATGATAATGATAACAGTAATAAGATATGCAAATAAGTGATAACCCAGTGCAAACTGCTCACCACCCACTGATAAGCCCGGCCCGTTCCTGGATAACGATCCTGGAGGAGCGACAATCCCAAACCGAAACCGCGATCCCGGGAGAACCCGAGCCCAAGAGCAAAGCCGTGCCCATCCACCCCCCTTTTCCAGTCAGCCCTGGTTAATGTACTGAACATGATGGGATATGATCTGGAATATCTCACTGGCACATCCCAATGCCAGTTTGGGGTTTGCTATTCACTGCCCTTCTCCCTCCCAGTCCTGATGCAGCTGTGAACCAGCCAAACACGGTGGCCTTGAGCTCCAGCAGCAACTCATAACATCAGTACTGTTATCAGTGTTGTTCTCAAAGCAAGTCTGAACTGAAATCACAACACAGCTCTTCTAACTACTGAGAAGAAAACTAACTCTATCCTAGCAAAACCAGGACAGTATCCACCCCTTATTCCATACCATTCACGTCATGCTCAAGTTTATATATATATGTATATACACACACACACACACACATAATTCCCATTGTTTGTGGATCATTCCTCCAAAATGTCTATCAAGTTCATTTAGTCCATTACCTTGGGTTCTGTCTGTCATGACAGTTTTTCAAGGGAGAAGAGATGATGTGGAAGTTGCACAGTCAGTGGAATGGGTGATGCTGGACACAGCAGGAGGATGGTGTGTGTTCTCTGTTTCATGCTGCATCTGGAGCTTGTAGTTGGCGTATCTAGCACAGTCCATGCTCAGGATCTGTGGGTTGAAGATGTTGATCTTGAAGAAGTTGTTGGGCACCAGCTCTGGCTCTATTAGAGTTCCTTCTTCATTAACCTGAGGAAATTCTTACTATAAAGCCATTAGTATAATACACAATAGCAATGATGATATGCACTTCATCCGCTATTTTTCAGCTAACATCAAATTCCTTTGAGGCACACATTGGACTTCCCCATCTTTCTGCATCACCCACCAAGTGCACCCAGGTCATTGAGCAAAAGTAATCCCACGAATGGGTTTACCTTTCCCCGAGGCAGGAATAACCCAGACTGTTTTTCCCAGCATATTTTTAATGTGAACTACAGGGACTCTGTCCCCTTCCACAGTACGTGAAAGTCTTGATTGGGCAGGGCCATCTCTTAGCAGATCCTCTGGTGTTGACTAACCAGGTGGCTTTTGCTAAATGTGTGTCCCAGTGTTTGAAAGTTCCACCAGCCATTGCTCTCAGTGTGGTTTTTAACAGCCCATTGCATCGTTCGACTCTCCCGGAGGCTGGTGCATGACAGGGGATGTGGTACACCCACCCAATGCCATGTTCTCTGGCCCAAGTGTCTATGAGATTGTTTTGGAAATGAGTCCTGTTGTCTGACTCAGTTCTGTCTGGGGTGCCATGTCACCACAAGACCTGCTTTTCAAGGCCTAGAGTGGTGTTTTGGGCAGTGGCACGAGGCACAGCATGGGTCTCCAACCAGCCAGTGGTTGCTTCCACCATTGTAAGCACACAGCACTTACCATTACGGGCTTGTGGGAGTGTGATACAGTCAACCTGCCAGGCCTCCCCATATTTATGTTAACCATTGTCCTCATACCAAATAGGTTTTAACCTCGTGGCTTGTTTGATCACAGCACATGTTTCACAGTCATTAATAACCTGTGCAATAGTCCATGGTTAAGTCCACCCCTCGATCACGAGCCCATCTACACGTTGCATCTCTTCCTTGATGGCCTGAGGCATCACGGGCCCAGCGGGCTAAAACTTTCACCCTTCTGTTGCCAGTCCAGGTCTGCTTGAGACACTTTGATCCCAGCAGCCTGATCCACCTGATGATTATTTTGATGTTTTCAAAACAAGTCTGAACTGAAATCAAAACACGGCTCTTCTAGCTACCCAGAAGAAAATTAACTCTATCCTAGCAAAACCAGGACACTCGAGCATATGTGGTTGTGATAGGAGAAGCTGAATTGTCACAAGGAGTGAATTTGAATGACAGTTTTGTTTTTCTTTTTTTATCTGTGCTGTCTTATTAACAAATGGACAAACCTACAACATTTATCAAGTCCAAGGATGAAAAATACTCTTGAGTTTAAGAGTAATACTACAGACCTTTTCAAAGCAGAAAGTGAGATTGTGAAACTGCCTTGCTGTTCCTTAGTGCAATAAATAATAAACAATTTTTCTCAAATTCAGAAACACTTTTTACCTGGTGCCTTGTTTTGTTTTTCAAGTTGAACAGATAACTTGCTGTATTCATCTGCTTGTTTGTTTTCTGATGGATAGTTGCTTTGCCTTTTAAAAAAAGAACGCTGAATCAAGTTATGTCTGCAAAAGGGAAGCTCTGTTTTCCTGCTTTTTTTTGTTTTTTTCACAGGTCTGCAGAGAGATGGGGCAAGGGGAAGATAAATTCAGCTAAACTGATAATACTGCGTTGTAAATTGTTACTGCAACAGCTGCTTAATTTAGGAGTAATAATTAGGAATCTTTTTCATTTACCTGTGCTGCAGAATAAGGAATAGTTTCCCAATTCTATTAAAATGGTTTTGTGTAAATTGTTTATTTGTTCACTTGGGGTGAATGTACGCATGTGTGTGCTGGGTTCCACCAGAAATCCAGGTACTCCAGTATCCCTGTGTTGGACAGTGGCAAAGAAGTAGGAAAAAGAAGCTGAATATGTTTGTTTTTCTGTCATGGGCCCAGTATGCTGGGGGAAAGCAGTAGGGAACTGTCAGCCTAGCGAGTGCAATTGGAGCCCAACAGAAATTACAAAGGAATTATTTGTCAAAGCAGGCTTGTTTCACTGTTGTTACTTGATGATGATGATGGGATCAAGGAGAAGACCAGTTTATTAAAACCCAGGATGTGATGGCAGATGTATAAAAATGACAACAAGAACCAGTAAGAATTTGAGTGGTAAGTTTGTGCTTACGTGGTGGCAGCTTAGGGTTATGGTTTTTGGGTTGGCTTTTTTTTTTGAGAGAGAGATACAACGCTTATGTTAGATGACATAAGACACTTGGCCTCTGATGCTGTAAGAAATACCCTCCCACAGGTATTAAAGTGCTCACCAAGCCGCTCTCCATCACTTAGCAGCAGTCCTGGCAGCTGGGAGGTTCCAGATGGCTGGAAGCTGGTTAGTGTGATGCACATCTACAAGAAGGGCTGGAAGGATGATCCAAGTAACTACAGGCCTGCCAGTCTGACCTTGGTGCCAGAGAAGGTGATGGAGCAGATCATCCTGAGTGCCATCACATGTCACATGCAGGACAACCAGGTGATCAGGCCCAGTCAACATGGATTTATGGAAGGCAGGTCTTGCCTGACCAACCTGATCTCCTGCATCCACTAAGCACAAGGTGACGTGCTTGGTGGATGCAGGAAGGCCTATGGATGTGGTGGACTTAGACTTTAGTAAAGCCTTTGACGCTGTTTCCCACAGCATTCTCCGGCAGAAGGTGGCCACTCGTGGCATGGATGGATGTACTCTTCTCTGGGTAAAGAACTGGCTGGATGTCTGGGCCAAAGGGTGGTGGTGAAAGGAGTTAAATCCAGTCGGGGACTGGTCACAAGGGTTGTTCTCCAAGGATCAGTGTTGGGGAAAGTTGTGGTAAATATCTTTATCAATGATCTGTATGACGATATTGAGTGTGCCCTCAGTAAGTCTGCAGATAACACCAAGTTGAGCAGTAGTGTTGATCTGCTCGAGGGTAGGAAAGCTCTGCAGAGGGATCTGGACAGGCTGGATTGAAGGGCTGAGGCCAATGGTATGAAGTTCAATAAGGCCAAGTGCTGGGTCCTGCACCTGGGTCACAACAACCCCATGGAGTGCTCCAGGCTTGCAGAAGACTGGCTGGAGAGCTGCCAGACAGAAAAGGACCTGAGGGTGTTGGTCCAGAGAAGGGCACCGGAGCTGGGAAAAGGTCTGGAGCACAAGTGTGCTGAGTTCCTGGCTGAGGGAACTGGGGGTGTTGAGCCTGGAGAAAAGGAGGCTGAGGGGAGACCTTCTGGCTCTGTCCAAGTCCCTGCAAGGAGGGTGGAGAGAGGTGGGGGTGGGTCTGTTCAACCAAGGAACAAGGGACAGGACAAGAGGAAATGGCCTCAAGTTGCACCAGGGAAGGTTTAGATTGGATCTGAGGAAAAACTTCTTCACTGAAAGGGCAGTCAGGCACTGGAACAGGCTGCCCAGGGAGATGGTGGAGTCACCTTCTGTGGTGGTATTTAAAAGACAGATGGATGAGCTGCTTAGGGACATGGGTTAGAGGTGGAATTGGTAGTGTTGGGTTCATGATGGGACTCGATGAGCTTAAAGGTCTTTTCCAACCACAATGATTCTGTAAAAATAATTTACAGTGAGGTGGGTCACACAGCAAGATTTTCCAAGGAGCCCGATGTCCCAGACTTTATTACATGTGTATAGAATGGGTTTGTGGGCTGGCAGCGAAATCTGTATACAAAACCTGTAATGTAAGGAAGTGGTGTGTGAAAACCCAGACAGGTCTGATGGTTTAGCTAAGTATTTTCTCATGGATCCAACTGTGACTGCTGTGAACTTAATCCCATTCAAACCTGTCAGAGTTTCAGGTCATTTTTATTTCTCATTTCTCAACAAACAGTCAAGCCCGAGGGCCAGCTGGCTTTCCAATGTTGCTCTGGTTACACCTGGCTCTCATGTCTGTGCTCACCAAACCAAAGACAAAGTGAAGATCTTTATACCCTGAGCTCATAACTTGTCATACCAGTAAAGTGTTAAAATTCCCATTGCCAGACAAATACGGTTGTCCCTGACCTGGTTTTGCTGTCCTTGGGTCAGGGGAAGAACCCTCAGCCCTGGAGACAGTGGAGTGGCTCATACATGTAGTTATCTTCTCTCTGCTATTCTGCACCTGGGTTTCCCAAACAGCAGAATAAAGAATTGATTTACTTCAGGTAAAAGCCTTGGAGTGAACTAAGAGTGTGTGCAGTGGAGACAACCAGGGACTAGTGTGAAACAAGGTGTGAAGGAACCTGGTGGTACATAATCTTAGCACATTTCTTGCTCAAAGATAAAACTTTAACATACAACCTTATGTTCTTTTGCTGCAAGGAGCTAAAAGGAGATCCAAAGTGTCCAAACCACCAAAATAATTTAAAGATTATTAGTAAGTGATTATCCCAAACAATGCTATGGAATGCCAAAGACTTGTTAGTCACCTCTCGTTTCAGATCTCACTTTCTGGAAGTTGTGTTTTAGTAAGACTAATTAATATCTGTAGTGTTCCAAAAGATGCATGGTAATGTCTCTGGAAGCACTCCAGTGGTGATATCACGAGAAGACCCCACAGGGCATCACTTCAGTTTTTCACATTGTTGTTTTGGAATGGGGAAAAATAATAGCTGGAGCAGAGATTCAAAATTTTCAAGCATCTTCTCTCTTTTTTTCTCCCTTGAATTTAAATTGTATGTTTGTATTGCACATAGCAGAAGGGTTGGAACTAGATGATCTTTAAGGTCCCTTCCAACCCAAACCATTCTGTGAGATGAGGATATGAATGGAAAATTCTTGTTATGTGAGATAAAATTGTGTAATATTTGGAGGAACAGTTCTAACTTGAGACACAAAAGAAAAATGTAGAGTTGCAAGCACAATTTTGGGAGATTCTATTTGTTTTCCACATCATTACTTAGTTCTTCAGCGATGCCTGAGTATGTTTTATTAGGGTTTTATTCTAAAACTGTGCCAATAACACTTACAGGAGTATTTGTGAATGGTGATTGCCTGCTCCAAGCCAAAGTGTTTGCTGAAGGCAGATGTTATTGCAGAATAACCAAGCAACTCCCTTCCTACTCCACATTTTTTGAAGGAACTGTTTGTGTTTTTTTCCTTCACGTGCATGTGGTTTTTCATCGCTTTCCATCACAACCCAAATGCATTTGTAGCAGACAGTTGGCTGGAAACATGAAGCTCATGGTTTTGCTGTCATTTCTGTCATTAAAGCTTCAAAACTGTAATTTCTCTGTAGCTCTGAACAAAACCCCCCTGCCTACTGAGAACAGCCCTTGGCTTGCAGAGTGGCTTCCTTGTGAATATGGTGTTATGTGCTGCCGCCATAACAGCATTTATTTATGGATTTATGGATTATTTTGCCAGGATAGTACCATGGAGTTAAGAGTTGAAACAAAGAGAGAGGGACTTAAGCTCTGTTTAGCTCTATAAATCCTTCTTGTCTATCAAATTAAAACCAGAACTGAGATTTGGCCCTAAAGCTGGTGATGAAAAACAGTCTTGTAGAGTAACTGCTGAGGACACAGGTAAATAAAATAGTATTCCATGCAGTTTTCTAATGGTTACTGGCAGCTGTTGGTAGAGATTAACTTCTGCATTTCCAGGCAGGGTGCAGCCTTGCTTTTATTGAGACTGATGACATAAGTGTCACCGGGATCGGGATATTTTGACTTGCAGTCTTCAACAAATCCCTGTTTATTCTGGATTGAAATGTGAAGCCTTTTATAGCTACCAAGAAGGTCTAGTGCTATTTGGAGTTGAGAATTGTGCCATCATGAGATGGTGCATGTTTCTTGTCTGCCTTTCTTTTATCACAGTTCTCTCATTTATATATAAATATATATATATTAAATTTTTAATTTTTTTTCTGTTTGTGTTAAACACACAAAAGTTCTGCCTAATGTGCTAAAGAAAAGTCTCTGTAATGGCAGTTTGGTTTGTTTTCTTTCCATGACTTTTTCTTTCTACACTGACCTTTTTATTCATGACCTTGAGGAATCCATTTTAATGGCAATGATTATTTAAAGGCAAGATTTTCCCTACTATATGATTCCCTTTGCATTTCAGACTGAAATTGCCTGTTAAATGGAGTAAAAACTATACATATTTTTGACTAAGTTTTTAGCACAGAATGATTTGATCATAACTTGACGGTGAGCCCTACCAGAATCCAAGTAATAATCACAGTTAATGGCATCAATAAGGCAGATGAGCCTACAACACTTGTGTCTTACTGCTCCAAAGCAGGTCACTTGTGGATGTCTATTCTGCACTGTGTATGCAGTTACTTGATTTACAAGAGAAAAAGTCATATTTGCAACAAATACCATGTTGCCCAAGGAGTTAAGCATCAAAAGTTGGTCACTGACTTGACAAACAATGAGACTAATTTTTATTCCAAGTTATACGTGCCCATGTAGATCTTGTTCCTCATGGGACCTACTTGTTCTTTATTACCATTCAAATATCTAACAGTAATTACTGTAAAACTTTTGGAGGTTTTGGAGATCCTGTTTGCAAGCAGAATGATTTGAATCCTTATCATTATTATTTTTTTTTTCTGTATTTGTGGTTTTCAATGAATGTGAAGTTTCAAGGCAACAATCAGAACATGACATGGCAGTGACAGTAGGAAAAAAGGAAAGTGTGAAAGAGCGAAAAGAGCTTTGAGGGCCAAGTCTTCAGCTGATAAGGTTGCCACGTTTCATGGCTGTCCCAGGTTGACACTAACTGGAGATTATAGTTTCCCTAGGAAATATTATTTCTGTTGTTTTTGAGGGGTTTTATTGTTGTTGTTGGGTTTGAGTTTTTTTTGGGGTTTTTTTTAGGTTCAGAGATAATTCTTTTCTATTTAACATTGATCCAGCTAATATAAAAATTGGAGTTTAAATTTTTTTATTTCCTTTATGGTAACACAGATGAAATGGAAAATATTGTGTATAGATTAATTTGTTCTTTTTCACTGCACTTACCAAGTTGCTCATAAGAAGGCCACAGTGGGGCTGGGGCTTCTGTGTGTTTCTGGCTTTCCAGACATTGTCTTTTCAATGATATTAAATATTTGGTCTATGACAGCACAGGTTTTTGCAGTAGAAATGATATAAAGTCCCAAACAGACAGCTGAATTATTGCTTCAGTCATTGTGAAAACAGCAGGAGGTGAAGTTTTGAGTGAGTGCCTGTGAAATAATTTCAGGAACCGTAAGGAAGGTAGAGGAACCAAACCAAATATTTAATAAATGGACATATGTTTAAATTATGTTTAAAGTTTCTGAAGGTTCTGGCATAGTGAATCTTTTTTTTTTTTACATGCTAGTCAATGGAAATATTATCAGAGCACAGGACTGAATAAATTTATGTTTTCTTTCTCATTTTTCCTGTTTTTTTGTTATTTTTTTTTCTTTTTCTTTTCAGAGAGTTGTAGTGAAAATTAGCTACAATCTCATAATTGGCATGACTGATGAGACACTTAAACATTCAAGGTCCAGATTTTTCAGCTCAGGGAAGGATTCTAAGCTATCAAAATGCAACTGGGAGTGGAAAAGTGCAGTACTAACAATAGTTACTTCCTGCAAGGTGTAAAATCTGATTTCAAGGGACTGGCTCTGGGAGAGCGGAGGAATTAAGGGGGGATGTGGTTGAAGTCAGTGCCAGGGATCTGTATCTTCAGTGACTGAAATATATTGCTGCTTCTTGCTGTTTGAGTCTGGGGATATGTGTGGTGTCTATAAGAAACGAGGGCTAAAGCTTTGGATGCAAAGTCAGAGGGTTTTTCATTTTCTCAGTTCTGTAATCATTCATTTTAGCCTGTTCCCTTAAACTATATGTTGCAAAGAGGAGTTTGCCCTGAGAATGTTGGTGGATAGAAGTTACTGGAATGGGTCCAAAAATAAAAATGCAATTAAAAAAAAAAAAAATAGAAAATAATTTTATTTTGCAGCTTTTGAAATGCATCTGTTTTTACTATTCACTCATCTTAAGCAGTTAGTGAAAAAAATAATCATAAGTGTTCCTCAAATGGTTTGGGAAATGCCTTCAGTTAGTTAAAACTTGGATTTTGATCAAAAAGAAGCTAGGTTGCCCAACTGACCTAGTAAGATGCATCAGAAGTAGGAAATCCTTTTTGGCTCCTAAATCTTACTTTTATATTTGGGGACCTAGGAGCAATAGAGTTATCAAATGATCTCATTAAATCTCCTCTATAACACAAGCTAATGAATTTCACTGAGCTGTTTCCGCAGTATTGTTGCAGACTGTGAATAGAGGAAAGGACAGCAGTGACCAGGAGCTGAAGTTGGAGTTGTAGTGATGGCACAGAGATCAAAGTGCCACACCTGCCAGCAGCTTGTGCCATGGAAGGGAAATGACTGGATGAATGATACCTACACGCTGCCAGCAGGTATGGCATTTATTTTACTGGGTGTCTACTCATTTCACTTCAGAAAAACATTATCCTGGCTCAAAATGTGGTGATCAGAATACCCATAGGAGAAATGCATCACCCGAGCACTTTGCCCACCCTGTCTGAGGTTCCATCTCCAGCTGTGTCCAGCGCTTTAGGAGAACTTTGATATGAGCTCACCAGTAAACTTCTGGGGAGTTTTGGATTTACGGGGTCATTGTTTGTAGGCAAGTTTAGAACACTTCAGATGCTTTGTGATGTATGGTAATAGTTATTTAAGGATATTATTCTTCTTTCGAGCAATCTGTATCTTTTCCTATGAGTCTGGAAGAAACCGAATACCAGCTTGGGGGAAAACAAGGCCTACGTGCAGCAATGGTGCCCTGCAGATGGGCCTACACCAGCATCCCTGCACTCGAGGGGGTTGTGTACCAATTTCAGAGAGAAAAGAGAGTGTGTAAATAATCTTCCTCCAGCTCTTGGCAGCATCTTGCCCTGGAGCTGTTGCTCTGCAGTCCCTGAGTTCACTCAGCAGTGTGCTTGTGAGGGAGGGAGCAACCATAACCCTGTCCTGGGCACTGGTGAGGCCGCACCTCCAGTGCTGGGTTCAGTGTTGGGCCCCTCACTCCCAGAAGGACATGGAGGTGCTGGAGTGTGTCCAGAGAAGGGCAGCGGAGCTGAGGAAGGGTCTGGAGCACAAGTGTGCTGAGTTCCATGCTGAGGGAACTGGGGGTGTTGAGCCTGGAGAAAAGGAGGCTGAGGGGAGACCTTCTGGCTCTGTCCAAGTCCCTGCAAGGAGGGTGGAGAGAGGTGGGGGTGGGTCTGTTCAACCAAGGAACAAGTGACAGGACAGGAGGAAATGGGCTCCAGTTGTGCCCAGGGCAGTTGAGGTTGGATGTGAGGAAGAATTTCTTTGCTGAAAGGGTTCTGAGGCATTGGAAGGGGTTGCCCAGGGCAGTGGTGGAGTCCCCATCCCTGGAGGGATTGAAGAGTCGTGTAGACACAGTGCTGAGGGACATGGGTCAGTGGGGACTGGTCAGTGTTGGGTTCATGATGGGACTCGATGATCTGAGAGGGCTTTTCCAATGCAGGCCGTTCTGGGATTCTGTAACTCGCAGGCCGTGAAGCCACCGAGGTTTGCAAAGCATCTCTGGGCCAGGAGCTTCCCGTCTCGGTTACCTGAAGACTTCACGCAGGTACGGATGAACCTCCCTGGTTTTACTCTCTCCTAAGCAGTAGAGGGCGATCTTGTCTTAAAAATGTACTTTATCAATGCCTTGCCTTTACAAATTGTTGCTGAAAGGATGAAGGTTTTTATCTCTAGAAACACATAGGATCAGATGTCTGCATTATTCTCTGTACATGTTATCTCTGTTAAAGATACTTGCAGCGCCTATCAGGTTTTACACCACACAGTAACGTTTCTCTATATTAAGTGAGAATTACTGAGGTAAACCCATTATAACACTAATGGAGCAAATAGTAGAATCCACTGTGCAAGAACATCATTAAAGTCTGCAACTGAGTAATGCCAAGAAGTATTCTGAAAAGATCCTTTTTTTTTAGACCTAGGATAAAAAAATATTAAAAATATTGAGACATTTTGGTTCATGAAACGCAGATAAAACTGATAAATATTATTTAATTTAGTACATCACAGGAAACACAGGGAAACAGCATTCTGAATGTATTTTGTAAACATTTCTGTATGGAAGGTATCTGCTCTTTATCTATATAGATGGAGATGGCTGACTGCAAATTGAGGTGCTAAGCCAGCCTCTAGCATTCAGGCTGGTGCTTCTGATTTCAGTTGACACAGACTGTTCCTATGGGTATGGGCACTCTGCATGAGTAAGAGAGAAAAGATCAATGCTTAAGTTACTCAGACAGACCAAAAAATATTAAGAAGCATGTGACTGGGTAGAGAGAGTTCTTCTTCTGAATATTTTTTGGTGGTAGAGTTTTTAAACTATGTTTTTTAACTAATTTGTTCTTATTTTGTGTAACATTTTATATTCCTAACATGTCACCTGGAGACCAGTGCACTAAAGCATTTGGCCATACGAAGGAGAATGAACTATTGTAGATGGCCTGTCTTGATAAACTTCTTTCTTTGTCAATTAATCTGTTGCAAATGCCCTTAGTCTTCCAACTGGGTTTTCCTCTCACAACCCTGTGATAGTTCTCTGTGGCTCCAGGATGGAACAATCCTGGGCAGTAAAGAGATTGAGATAATGACAGTCCATGGTGACAGCAGGGCTGGCAGAGCCAGCCTGGGGGAAGAAAGACACGTACTTGCCAATAGAAATACCTCCATCCTTTGGGAATTGTAGCTTGGGAATCAAAGCTGACCTCATAGACAAGAATGATGGAGAACAAGCTTTTGATTTATGACTAGATGAAGCTCAAAGTCTGCCCTTCTGATCCTTCTTTACAACACACCTTTTGTATTTTATATGAGCTCTTTCACTTTATTCTCAGAATGTTATCTCTCAGGGTATCGTTTTTAAGTCTTTCAGTGTCTTAATAGTTCACTCATCTCCTTCATAGCAATTTTTTTTTTAAATGAAGCTAAAATTCCTTTTTAGTATCACAAATAAACTGTCATTTGTATTTAACATCACTGATCAGCTGCTTTGCTTGCTTTTTTTTTTTTAAGGGGTTCTCCTGAAAGCTAAAACCATATTTGCTTTCTAGACCGCATCCTCATCTAGGGAATCCCATTTGCATTCACTGGTGCCTTGGTTGCTTCAAGCACTTATTTGCACTTGAATATGAAAAAATGGTATTTTTAATATTAAAATTTAAGGGTCAGATGCTTACTAAGATGTTGATCTCTGCTGAGTTCAATGAAGTTCTGCTGCTTTTCACCACCAATCTCTAATTAAAGCATCCATGATAACGATTGGAACAATGTGTCACTCTGCCAGGAAGTGCTACCTGCTCACTATGCCTTAGAGGTCTTAAGCAAAATTGCCAACTCTCTGAAAGTGTTAAAAATATGAATCTGGGTCTAAATCTTCTTCCCTTCCTCTTGTCTAAGTTATCTGTTGTTCATATTTTCCTAATCTTGGCTGTGTTCTGTGTGACGAGCCATAGAAAGGGCATAAAACTGCTCACAGTGGTGTCGTTTATAAATGGGCAGGACTGTGACAGCGTCAGATCCAGCCCAGCTTTCTGAAAAGGAATGTATCTGTGTTTAGGGTGTTTGTGTTTCCATATATCTGTCAGTCTGTCTGTCATCTGCCTGCCTGTCTTCCTGACTTATATGACTGTTGATAAATATGCTTCATTGGTGATTAAAAGGAAGTGACCTCATAAGTTTGTCTTTTCAACCACAAAGGTTGGGTTGTAACGTGACATTCCATCCTATTACTCTGGTTTACACCAAATTCAACAACTTGTGGCCTGCAGATACTCAGTATAAAGAGCAGAAAGAGACTGACCTTGACAACCTCATTTCTCATTCCTTTCTTGTTATAGGTAATATAGCTGAAAATGTGGTTTTAATTATAGTACTAATGAAAACTGAAAATCCAGACAGACACTTGACAAACTCTGGTACGCTTTATATTACATTTGTGCTAACTACAAAGTACCCAGCTGGGTGTAACATTATATCTCTTTTCCTTGAGCATCCGCCTGACTTAAGCTGTATAATTAATGTGTACTTTGGCTGGAGGTCAGTTTACAGTTGGTTTTTTAGAATTTTTACATTTTTTAAGATGTTGTAATGAAACGAATATGTTTATTACCTCTGTGCCTGCATTCCCCAGGGGGAGTTAATACCTGTGGAGGAGCACTGGCAGGGAGAACTTGAATAAAAGGCTTCTGCCAGCTGAGTCTGATGCATCAGAAGCCTGTTTTCAAAAGTAGGTGTAAGGAATAGAATCAAAGACCGTAATGTCCACAGATGTGTTTAACTTTGATTCACCTCCTTTGTATGGTTTGTTGATTTTAAGTTATGACACCGATATACAATTGCCCAAAGTAGAATTTGTGAAGGGCTTTCTTTTATTTCTTTCCTTTTCACTTTGGAAAGCACTTTGTTTTTAGAATTCACCAACGAGAAACTGATGTTCTCAACTGGAGCCAAAAGCACTAAAAGCAGGTTCCCTGCCAAGCCCCACCAGTGCACCTTCATCCTGACCTGCCTTAACTCTGCTATTGCAGTCGGGCATCTGACTGCACTACCATGTGTCTGTAATGCTGTTAAATTAAATACTGGTTTTCATGATACAGACAAATGCTCTCTTGGGACCAGACTGAAATTAGCTTTGAAGCAATTTTATTGTGATGTAAGGCAAAGTTGAAACTGGGTTGTGAATGATAAAAATCCAAAGGCTGCTTTTTTTCAAAGACCTGCTGCGGAATCTGAATTTTTTCTTAACAAAATTATTAGTGTGATTCTTACACCAAACTTCCCAAACTATTCCTGACGTGAAAGGAAATGGCTGCAGTACAGCCACATTCACAGTGGGGGCCTCAAGGTGTTACTCTTAGAAATGAATGCATGATGATTTTTAAATGACCTTTTCTGGCAAGTTTTTATGGCTGTTAACGGGGGTCTGATGCTTTGTGTGAATGCACAAAGAACCTATCTGCGTAGCCTGGCTGCAGCTGCGCTTTACACTTGTTTGTTGATACAGATGATCTAGGGAAAGTTTGATTTTTCTCTAACAAACAGCCTCCAATTGTTTCTGCTTTCTCTTTTTTTTATGATCACAAAGCCAAACATGGATGCGAAAAAAACCAATTTCTTCTGAAAAATTATTCGTGAGCAGCTTTGCTAATGTTTAACTGATTTTTAGAAGACAAACCAAGTCCAACTGATTGCAAGGTCTCCCCAAAACAATATAGCTAACTGGTGATTGTTTTTAAAAATTGCCTTTCTAAAAATGATGGGGTAGAGTTCCTTAAATGATGAGTAGAGGAGTTCCTTAAATGATGAGTAGAGTTCCTTAAAGGCTGTACCTTGTCCTGGAAGATATTTTGGAAAATATGATGCTAAGGTGATAATTTCTTTTATTCAAAGGAGGGTATAGATTTTATAAATTACAATCTTCTTGTATATTTGTGTTCCAGAAACACTGAGAAGCCTTGCCCAAATTCAAGCTCTGTAGGACCAAGTGCTATACTGATATCCACAGTAAGAGATAAGTCTTTGTTCCAAGGGCCTGCAACCTAAACAGACACCATAGGCAAATTGTAGCCCCTGTTTCTGCCACAACTGCTTGACTGGTTTTCATAGTGTCTTGTGAGTGCCCATTTGGCAGGAGGGAGATGCACCGGCATCAATTAAAGGCATTTCCCATCTCAAAGAGGAAATAACACCTAGTCTCCAGTTAGTAAACAGCTCAAAAAATGAATTAAACCAGATGTTGCTGAACTCTTGGTGTTGACACACATGGTACTGCAGCCTTTAAAGTTGTCCCTCCTGTGGCCCCTCTAGTTATATTAAGATCTTATTTCCATCCTATAAACATCTAGGAGAATGATTAAGCAACAGTACCCCATTCATATCCCATGTTAGGCAGAGAAAAGTTCATGGCTGCATTGTTTCTTGAGTGAAAGTGTGCTGGGTGGGTAATGTAATATCACTTATTTGTTATTCTACTAACTGTTACTAAACAGACTTAGAGGACAGGAGTACCTGAAAATGTTTAATGTTTAATATTTGTGCATTATTATTGTTTGGCTTGTTTTCTCCCTGTAGCATTTTGGACTCTATTTCTCCCTCACCTTAGCTATTCCACTGAATAGTCCCATTGACCTTAGTGGAACTACTATAACTAGTATCTTTATTCTGATTTTATTCCCATCATTTGCTATATTCAGCTCATGATTTGGAATGAAGAGATTGGTGCTGAGGCCCTAATTCTCCATTTGACATCAAATACCAAGCATAGGCATGAGAATAAATTTGTCTGTAGATTAACTTGGTATTTGTTGGACAATACAGCACAAATCAATGGGGAATTTCACCCAGGATAAAAAAATGGGTGTGTCTTTAAAAAAAAACAACCCTCTTTTCATAACAAACTAAAAGACTTTCTAGTGTTGGGGGGGGGTTGTTACTCTTTTTGAGGGAAGGTGAAGGCAGAGATGGGTTATGTGCTTGAGATTGAGGTCAGGGAGACAGTGGGGTCCAGCAAGGAGGTACAGTTCAAGGCTGGATCCAACTGCACTGAGGACTGGGACAATATACTGCCCTGTGGCTATGCCTTCACCATATAACCCAAAGGGTGTGGTGTGTGTTGGGTAATACCTCTGCTAGGTAATACTAACGAAGGAGGGAGGAGGTGCTGCTTTCTTAGCCTTTCCCCCAAGAAGTCAATGCCTGTAAGTGATAAATTGTCAACAGTGAGGGTGATAAGTGGTCCTGGTGTGGAAAGGAGTGGTGTGTTTTGTAAGCAAGAACAGCAAACCTATGGAACTGCTTGCATTGCATCCTATAGATATGATGGATTCTCTAAATCATGGTGTCTGTGTCGCATGGTGCCATGCAAACCTCAGTGATGGGTCTCTGTGCTGGCACTGAGGGTGACTCCCTGCTCAGCTGCAGGTAGTGGGAAAAACATTTCTCTCTATTTGGGTTTCCTGCACTGAGCCTGGGGGACTCGAAGCTATACCTGTGCAAAGAGGTGCTTCTAGTTAACCCTTTGAGATGGCTCTTCCATTTTTCTTTCCTTTTGATAACAGAGGCACAGGGTTCCCACTAAATTTCTTGGAGATGGAAGTAGTTTGCTCCAGTGAAGGCTTCAGTCACAAGTGTTCTGCATTTGGCCTCCTGTATATCAGCATCACAAGATAAAGCTGTTCTGGGAACGTGGAAGAAAATGTTCGATTTTCTGATTTGCCCACTCATACATAACCATATCACAGTATTGTGCTTGTCATGTGCTATGTGTATTTTGGATTAATCAGGTATTTATAAAAGCTATAAATAGAAAAAAGAGGTGCAGCAGGACAGTACTTTCCACAATACCTTTCCTTTTAAATTTTGGTTTGTAGAATTTGTCAAGGTGTTCGTGCCTTTGATTTAGATTGTGCAGCAAATGGAATTTACTGGGGTAGATTTCTCAGATGGAGTATTGTTTTTTATCATATAATGTTTCAGAGGAATGGCTGGAGAAAAGTTGAGACAGTTTTCTTCGATGGGAACAATATTGGGAAACAGTTAGATCTGTCCAGAGTAAAACCAAAAATCTACATGCCTTGCTTTACTGCTGCCATAGTTCTCTTGGAAATGAGTTGCATGTTCCTGAATGTTCTGTATTTAGATCACTGATTTAGATGAGTTTCCAGAGCTGTGCAAGTAGATTATTTATTTTTTTTTCTTAAGTGTGGCTGCTATTTGTGTTTTATTGTTTGATGGGTTTCTTGTCTGTGTGGGGTGTTATATATGTGCATGTGTTGATATGTGCCTATCTACATGGATATGTTCTCAGTCAGTGAACATATAAATGCAGTATATGTGTGTAGATAGAGTGTGGTATAGTATAAGTGTGTAGATATTGAGGCTGCTGACTGGCAGATGCAGTCAGGTGCTTCATTCCCTGACAGCAGTTTCATTCTCAAATAACACCCTGCAAAACTTTATATCTGCTGATACTATCAGCTACTCAAGAATGGACTCAAAGAGCGAAGGCAGGATGCAATTCCATTTAAATTGGCAAGCACAGTTTTGGGCAGGCAGACAACTCCTTTTTGACCACACAACTGAAGAGGATAAAAAATTTGGATTATCCTCAAAGTTACTAGCACGGACTGCATGCTCTGTGATACAGAGGGAAAAACATCAGTGCTTGCCCTGAGGAGTTTACAGTCCAGGTTATAAAGTCTGATTGTGTAATATTTTATACTACATGCCATGTTCGCTTGAGCCCCGAATTTTGAGCCAATTTGTACAGATTCATACCTTGCTCTGTTAATTGACATTAATTAATAGTCATGTAGTACTTGAGAAAGGAACATGTGAGGAAGGACACTGAGCACATTCAGTTTTTGAGCTCTAACTCTGGAGGACAGAAACATGTTTCCTAAATAGAACCCTGCTCAAGAAAATGTATCTATACACTTTGTTTCCTGAACTGTCCCTTTTAAGTTTTGGAGCTGGAAGACAATGAGATTCTCAAGTCATTAATCTTGGAAGTATAGTCATGAATAATGCATCTGAGGATAGGATTTGGCACTAAACACTAACCGTGGTTCTAATGATTTTATAGAATGCTATAGAACCAATCTGACCTTTTTAAAATTAGAGAAAAGACGTACATTAAAGTCATATTCTTCTGTCTGCAAGACTTGAATCACATAAATTCTGAGATCCATTCTTCCAGCTGTAAAGTTCCTTTCCCCCTTCATCTGTCTGTAAGCTTTCCCTGAGATGGCAAACATTCGGGGTAACCGCTCTGCTCACTGTGTTTGCCCAGCGCTCAGCACGCTGCTGCTCCACTTTCAATGAGGGACTGCTGAAAATCCAACAAGGATGCCAAGCAAACGTCCTGCTGCATTCTGCTGCAGCACTGCAAGAGGCAAATTGCTTCTTAAAACACAAGGATTTATAATTTCACCAAGTGGTAGTTGTGATAGCAATGACAGACGGTTCAACACTAACCCGTGGCTGTGTATATTCAGCGTGGCAGCAAGATCCTTCTGATATTTTGAATTATGATCCACGTGGTGGCCCCTGAGTGACGTGGGGAATAGCTGTAGTGCTGGCTGATGGGCTGTTTTGTACCTTGGATGCCGAGTTTTTATGATGGCCAATACTCTGAAACTCGTTCTGGCAATAAATTTACTTGCCTTTGAGTTTACAAGGCAATAAACAGTTGAGGCCTTTGACCTCAACGTTTACCAAATACATTTGCAGCAGTTGTGTTTATTGACAACTATTTATAGGGAAGTATTTTTATACTGAATTTCACATGTGAAAGAGAATGGTTTAATTTTGCGGCTCTTATTCTTCTTCCTGATTTCCATCTCTACTTCCCATCTCTTTGCTTTACTTTAATAGCTGAGGTTTCCAGGTTAATACTAAAAAATACTTAAAGTTATTGACAAAAGAGTTAATTTAAAGCTTTGTGCCACATTTTTAGAGGTTTATTTTTGTTTTGGATGACTGAGGTAAAGGTATATGTATGCTACGTTTTGCAAGGCATTGTATAAGGTTAATTTTACATTCTCTTCTTAATTTTACTAGGCATTCAGTAACTTGAAAACATTCCCTTTATTAGAACATGAAGTGAAAAACCTGAAAATAACAATAATAATGATAACAATAACAATAACAACAACAACAACAACAACAACAACAACAATAATAATAATAATAATAATAATAATAATAATAATAATAATAATAATAATAATAATACTTCTTTAAGCTCCTTTTCCCTGATTTGTAGGAAGCTGGGGTTCTCACTATTTTCTGATGAGTAGCATCATGGATGTTGAGGCTCCTCTATTCATCCAGAATATCTAGTGACTGATCTAGTGTCTTCTATGTACTTGTAAAGACCAAGAACTCTGTCCTGCTCTGCAAAAAAGCTGTGCAGTTGAGGATTCCCTCCCATTAGGCATGTGTGGGATGGAGGCAATCAGCTGCCATACCAGGGTTGTTCAGAGCAGTAAGTGGCAGACCAGCTGGAATTTTAACCAGCATAAACTCACGTAGTCATGAATCTGCTCTAATTTATACCATGGGTTAAACAAGAGATGGTCAGGCCCTGAGATTACTGGGAAGCAGAAAGGTACCAGTGCTTTCATCCCTAACTGCAACAGTCAGCTGAGCTCATAGGAGGTGCACCTGAGAAACCCTTCCCAAAACAATCCCTGCTTTTGGAGTTGACACTTTTGAAATTGCATTGGCCCTGATCCAGCAAAATACTTGAGTTAATGTTTAATTTCAGGCATGAAGCACGGGACTTCAGTGTGACTGCTCGTAAGCTTAAAGATAAGCACATGCTCAAGTTCCTTGTTGGAGAACGGCCAGCATTCTTTTTATCTTGCAGCATCATGCCTGTAAGATACTCATTTCAATCTGTTGAACTCTGATTGCTTGAGTTCTTCTAGAAAAATGATTTCAGATGCTGTGGAATTATGGTATTTCATTTCTAAATAGCTCACCAGATTCTTGCCCTGTGTAAGTTGCTTCATGCCAATTTGCAGCATTAGGGGATATGCTGTAAAGTTTTGATCAGGAAATCTTCATATTGTTTTGCAATTGATCCTCTTTTTCCTTTTTGATGAAGTATTTATTGTTAGTATCTACAGACCAAGTGCAGCAACATTATGAAATCTATAAGAAAAATCATATTTAACCAGATGGTCGGACTCTCAGGTGGGTTACACTGAAGAAGTTTAGAAAGTAGTGTCCTAGGCTTCAATAAATCACTGTAAATGGATCCACAGTAGGATGTCATCCAATGTTGATTTTCATTTATGTGACATAAAGAAAATAGGCTTATTCTCTAGAGTGGGGCTGTCCACACAGGAAGAGCTTCATATACAAGATGTTTTATGTATTTAGTGTGTTGAATGTTTAAATAAGCAAGAAAAAATACTTTATCAGCGTGGCTTCAGCTTGCTTTGTGAATTATGTTTACGGCCCATATCCCAGATTCATATGGTAAATTTCTGTGGAAATAGTACGGAGTGGCACTGATTCACGTTGAGGTGGTGACAAACTGGAGTTCTGGGGCAGGACACCACTTTCTTGGCACCTCCGTTGTCTGCTTAATGAAGTGGCAGTGAAGCTGGGCTGGAATTAAGGTCCTGTGATATGAAGGTGTTGGGGGAAAGCCCATTGCTTTGTTGGGTTGGGTTTTGGATAAATACCAGAATGCTCTTAAGGAAGTCCCATATAGGGATGCCTAGAAGGCTGCCTCAGTGTGGTTGTTTGGCTGAGTTTGCTGTAGAGCATAAAGAAGGGATAAGCCCATCAGTCCATAGGGATGAATACAGGCAGCTTCATTACAGCTAAATATGAGTCAAAGAAGAAAAATGACACGGAGGAGGACAAGCCAGGAGGGACATGGCATTAGCAGCCCGACTGTATGACACTGTGAAAGGCAACTCCAGATCTGTCAGCACAACTGTGTGTGCAGCAAGCCAAGAAGCCAGATGCTGAAAGATTATTTGCCACAGTTCAGCGTTGGGGCTTTGAGATGTAAATCCCTGCCTCATGTGTGGCCATGGGTGTAGGACCTTGTTCCTGGCTAAAGTAAAGAAAGGGAGGAATCTTGTCCTTACTTGTGCTGATTTACAGACTAAAAGCAAATTAACTGGCTTGCATAGTTAATTTAAAAGAGGGAGGGGAAAAAAAAAAGATACCTTAACACAGTGATTTATATGTTTAGGTAGCAGCATCTGCCTTCACTATCAGTGTGTCTCTCAGCTGTAGTCCTCCCCACAGATGCTCATTTCTAAGAAAGCATAAGAAATAAATATATTCATTTTAAAAGGGATCGTTAAGCTAATGAGAAGCATACTTAAATTCACTGCTTTATCTGCTTCATCTTCCTTTGCATTTAAAATAATAATCTTATTTTCCTTTGCATGTATCTATGCTTAAAGGTTTAATCCTTCTCATGGCACAGGTCCTGGGTGGAGGAGCTCAGAATAGCCCTTGGTGGCCAGTGGACAGAAATCCCGCTCTGATAAAGCCACAGAGCCTTTAAGGAATTATAAGGACATTCACATATCCTCCTGGCCTGCTGGCTGCCCTCCAGGGTCACACTCTGCAGTGCTGTGAGAGGAGTCACAAAGGTGCTGTTCTTTGTGGCCCATAAGGATTTACTCAAAAAAACCCCCCCAACAATAAGGAAACTGGGCTGTTCAAATAAAAAACTGCATCAAACAGTAGCCATGAGTCACAAATTTGCTGTTGACTCTTTTTTTTTGATAAAACATGTAGGCTTTTTGTTCGGTATGTAGAAAATACCAACTTTCATAGAAATTTTTTACTAAATCCCCAAAGACATATTTTATGGTGAAAATCTATTATTTTTTACATCATTGGGGGAGGGGGTTACTGATCAAAAGTCATTAATTTCTACTCAAAATTTGTCAGAAATTACTACATTTCCTTGATGTTTTCAGGAAGGGGAAAATCACTAACCATTGTGCCAGTAGCTTTAATAAGCTTCTAATATTTTCCTAGCATATTCAGTACCCTTTGACTTTTATATTTTCATTGTGACCCAGAAATTTGGGGTGAGAGGGAAGAACTAGGTATATAAATAGCTGAAATAGGTCAGAATAAAGGACTTTGGTGAGGTTTCCTTGGTGAAGCTTCCTAGCTACATGGAGTCGAATCCTGGCTGGCAGGAAGTGGTTGTCAGATCTCATTTGGGCTCCACAGGAGTTTTACTCCTGGAAGGTGCCCAAAGGAAAGTACCAAGTACCTTGCCTGTGTTATGGGCAATGCCTGCAGCTAATACAGTCATCGTGCCAGCCTGGTGGCAGCACCCTTGTGTGATGGGTGACAGGGTTTTACATTGATACTCCCCTCTATTTTCCAGGTCAACTAGCTAGGAGACAATGGAGCCCATTTTTTTGTTAATTATAGTATAATTTTACGTTAAACATTGTCCCATCAATCCAAACCATCTCATATTTGTGTCATTTTATTGCTTGATATCCATTTCTCAAGTGTGCAATGATTTCTGCCAAATGATCAGATGTAACTTTATCTCCAGCAATGTTTGGATTAATTTAGGGTGCTAAAATGGGAAAAGAAATATATATGGGCCAAAAAATTTAAATGTCAAAGGAAACAAAGACCACTGAGGTCTTGGAATGGCCACCAAATAATCTGTGACTAGATTATTTTGCCTTTTTAATTTTTTTAATGAAAGTTCTGCAGAGACAAAAAGACTGAAGGTGAAAACAGTCAGTGAATTTCCTCAGTTTTCCCTGTGAAAACCAGAGGAGACACCCTGTTGGTATCACAAGGCACATATTATTTAATATGGCTCTTAAAGCCTCAGCTCCAGGAGTCACTGCAAGCTCCCATGTACCTTACCCTACTTGTCTATATTATTTACCCTAAATTCAAGAGACCTTACTCTTAATTTTTTATTGGTTGAAATCTGGATTGTTATCCCCAGAAGAACCCAAATGCTTTAAGTACATACTGCACTGTTTTTTTTAAAACTATTTTTAATTAGGGGCACTCCATTCACTCTAACAGAAAGGTATTAATTAAAAAAGATAGTGTTTAAAATAACCCCCTCCCCCCAAAACTCACTAACAAACCAAAGACTTGTCCATCATCATCAGCCCAGGCAGGTCAGTCTTCTTAATGGACTGAGGAAAAATGAACTTAATAGGAGGCATGGAAGGCTAAAAGATTTAAATTCTGGTGGACCAAAGTGCTGGGAAATTAAATGAAAAGCCAAGGACACCCATAAGGAATAGTCCAAAGGGTCCCTCCCTATTAATTTTGAGGAAAACCTGGCTCAAGCACACTGTGGTCATGACCTGACTAAGTATAAACTGACATGGATTCTGTGGAGTTACTGCAATTGATCTCAGCTGAGGGTCTGCCCACAGACACTAGTTTGAGAAAGACATGTAATGTGGTCTAATTTTCAGGATTATCCTCCAGAGGAGGAAGACTGAAGGTCTCTGTTGTCTTTTCCAATGTATTAATTTTGTACCAATGTAGCTCCATTAACTTCAGAAAGCTCACACTGCTCTTTTACTATCATGAATGTAGTGTTGATGTTTAAAGTCAGAAGGCACGTCTAGCTGGTGTTGATGCCCCTTGTGTGGTTTGGGAAGCTGTAGGACGTGGCCCTTGGGTCATACAGGGCACTGTGCTTCAGGAGACTCTCCTAGAAGTAAACCCATTCCTCAGCTCTGAAGTAGTGCAGTAGTAGTGTCATCTCTACAATTTAACCCAATGCCCAAGGTGCATCACGGGGCACATTATGGGCTGTCCATGGAGCTCAGCTTCTGCATGGTGCACAGCAGTGCTGCTGGCACGTGCTGTACTGAGCTTTCATAGAGTCACATAGTGTCAGGGATTGGAAGGGACCTCAGGAGATCATCTAGTCCAACCCCCCCGCCAGAGCAGGATGACCTACAGTAGGTCACACAGGAAGGCATCCAGGCGGGTCTTGAATGACTCCAGAGAAGGAGACTCCACACCCTCCCTGGGCAGCCTGTCCCAGTGCTCTGTTACCCTCACTGTAAAGAAGTTTCTTCTGAAGTTTAAGCGGAACCTCCTGTGTTCCAGCTTGCACCCACTGCCCCTTGTCCTATCATTGGACACCACTGAGAAGAGCCTGGCTCCATCCTCCTCACACTCACCCTTCATATATTTATAGACATTAATGAGGTCACCCCTCAGTCTCCTCTTCTCCAAGCTAAAGAGCCCCAGCTCCCTCAGCCTTTCCTCAGCAGGGAGATGCTCCACTCCCTTCATCATCTTGGTGGCTCTGTGCTGGACTCTCTCAAGCAGCTCCCTGTCCTTCTTGAACTGTGGGGCCCAGAACTGGACACAATATTCCAGATGTGGCCTCACCAGGGCAGAGTAGAGGGGGAGGAGAACCTCTCTCCACCTACTAACCACAGCCCTTCTAATGCACCCCAGGATGCCATTGGCCTTCCTGGCCACAAGGGCACACTGCTGGCTCATGGTCATCCTGCTGTCCACCAGGACCTCCAGGTCCATTAATAGCTACTCTGTATCAGTAGGCAAACAATTCTTCTCACATTTTAGTTTTGTTACTGTTAAGAATACCTGGAAAATGTCAGTGTTGTACTTGCCAGAGATTTTAGCATTGCATCACATCAATGACACACAAAGTAAGTAGCGCTATCTGTGGTGTTCTCTGGAGCTTCACAGGACAACACTGCGTTACCAGTTGGTGTTGTCATTGTCACTCTTCAGCTATTTGGAAGGAACAGCTAAACCCAGCTGCATTGTTTATGACATTAGAGAAAGAGACATTTTTGTTTTTGCTAAAATGAAAAATATTTTTTAAATTATGCTTTGGACAAACACTTGAAATCTGAAGTTGTTCTGATATCAGAGGGAGATCTCTTGGCATCCTTATAAAAATTTTTCCTAAATCTAGCCAAGCTGTATGGCTCCCAAAAGATTTTAGTTCACAGATGTTTAGTAGATGCTTGTTTAGAGTTTGGCAGCTAAATTCTCTAGAGTTTTCTTCTGAGCTGAATGAATTTTGTTTTCTCATAATCCCTTTTCCTTGCAGCCAGTGCTTTCTCTGAAGTACATAGGCAGGACAAATAAAAGGAAGAAGCACCTGATGGGAATTTGAATGGAGAAAATGAGAGGGAAGTAGAAAGTAGAGGTAGCAGGAAACAGAAAATGATCTGAGTGGAGGCTACTAGTTCTGTTCTTACATACCTGTTGTGAAGAAAAACTTTTTACACTATGTGAAGCACTGGGACGCTGTGCCAATAGGACCATAGGGATACTTGTGAGTAAATGAATAATTCTATATTAAATGCAGAGATTCAAGGCTGTGTATAAGATACAGAAGAATAAAAGAGGAACGGAAGAATAAAAAGACATTGAATAACTGCTTGTTTTCTGAACGAGTGAGCATTTCTACAGACAGCAATCCCCTTGATAACTCCAACTCTTCCCTCACAATGAATGAGGCAGTGGTTCAGTGGGAAAAAAATTGTGCATGATCACTTAATGAAAACTTTTATCATGAAGTGCACTCAGAAAAGGGCTGCACTAAATTTGTACATGAAACCTTAATTTGGGCATTTCCTAACTCTTGAATTCTTGACATCGCATTGTCAGTGTTATTTTAACACAGTTTTTGGATGTCATAAGTAAAAGTGATGCCTTTGAAGCCTGTATTTCATCCTTAGTTCCAGTGAAGCATTCCTAATCTTTATCTGAATGAGCCTAAAGAGGCTTGTTTGTCAGACCTTGAGTCAGTGACAAATTGTTCACAGCAGCAGTTTAGAAAACAAACCTCATGCCAAGTTTACAGATGATCTTCCAAGAATGCACAGTTTGCATCTTGCCCCTGCAGCTATGTGGCCAGCCACTTGCACACTCAGAAGACATTTGCCTGCAGAACTCAGGAAGTATGATGTACACTAACGTGGTCAGGATGTCCATGTGGGTTTTTGAGTGGCTTTCTTCTGGACTCTGCATTTGCATTTAATACTTGAAATATTACAAAAGTCCACATCCCATTTCCCTTGTAGTAAAAGCGACCAGTCCCTTTGTCAGTTCACTGGGAACACTAATGAGGGTCCTGGTTCAGAGAAGCTTGCCATCTGTAAAGTAGTTAAGCATATTCTTATCGTTCTTAAATCATTAAGGGCATACTTAACCCCACCAACTTAATGAGGAACATACATCCTTAAAGGTAATCACATACTTAAGTGCTCTGTTGAAAAGGGATTGATTTAAACCTGATCCAACACTGTAACTCATCCTGTTGACCAAGTACCCATTCAAATTCCTTGCTTAACTAAAGGGCTGGTTTACACCTTCTAGACATTGCTTTGAGCAGCAGCAATGTGGAGCTGTACTGCTTCTTACAGAATTGTAGTAGCACAATAGGGCTGAAAGACACCTGGAGAGGTTCTCCAGGAAGTTCCATCTGATGATGAGGAACAACTTCTTTACTTGGAGGGTGCCAGAGCACTGGGACAGGCTGCCCAGAGAGATCGTGGCGTCTCCTTCTCTGGAGATGTTAAAAACCCACCTGGATGTGATTCTGTGCAACCTGCTCTAGGTGAACCTGCTTTGGGGGTTGGACTAGATGATTTCCAGAGGTCCCTTCCAACCCCAGCCATTCTGTGATTCTTGATTGCAAGGGTGCTCAGCCTGTGATCCATAGGCTTCATATTGTTCACTCAAACAATTAAACCAGTTTGGAACCTGCTCCTTCTTTTCAGGTAGCAACTCAGGAACATACAAAGCTTGGAATATTGGTTTCCAGAGTTGTTTGTGTGGTGGAAACTCTATGATTGTGATCCCTGTTTTCCTTGTGGGGTTCCTGCTCTTGCATTCCATGAAGTGCATGGTGCCAGAAGTGAGCTCCTGTGAAGAATATCAGTGAAGTGTAGGCTGCCACCTCTGGAGAAGTTAATCTGGCTTGCAGTATGCATCCTTTTGATTCTCCCTCTGAAAAGAGGAAAGCAACTGGGAACAGGCTGTCCAAACTGGTCAAGCAGCACATCCATGACTTTGTTTTTTCCAAGAGTAAGCTGGGATGCTTAGAGGCTTTCCTGCATCCATGTTGCATGTATGGAAAACTGAAAGAGCCCAGGAAGTGCTGTCCCTGCTATTTGGACATCCCAGATCTTGTAGGGGAAGGACAGGAAAAAATACTAACTCACCTAGTTTGCTTCTTTACCAAGATGGGACCAACTATACCTACATTTTTCCTGACAAGTTTGTGTTTATGTAAGGTATTTTTCTGTCATTTTAAAATAATTATTGCTTTTTTAATTTTTAATAGTATGTCAAAACAAAAGTATGAGATTTTCCTCCTGTCTATAAACCCTTGCTGGTGTATTGTGTCAAGGGCAGCAAACTCAGTATTACTGTGTGTGTTCTGAGTATCACAATGTAGAGACACATTTGGCCAACAGACTGTGAATCGTCATGGGAAGTGGCACAAGGGTTTTCCAAACCTCAGAATTATATGTTGAAAATAATTGTCTGGAAGGTAATAGTCCCCCAGAATGGACTAATAACCTGTCAGGTTTCATATTTCCTTAAGTCACTTTTCAATTCATAAAATCTTCTGAAATAGTCTGATCCAAATTTGGTTCTCAAAAATGTCGGCTCATGGGATGAAGATTTTCACTCCCAGTTTGTACCTGAGGCTGGATGCAGTTTGCCTTTCTGCTTTGATTAGCCTGAGACAACCAGGTGAGCAGACTTTTGTTGCAGGAGTCAGTTTGTATTTACTCTGTCAGCAGAAACTCGGTGAAAACCGTGGTAGAGGGTGTTGGTTTAAGTGTCCAGCTGCTAAAATACAGATGTTGTACAGCTAAACTGGACTGATCCAGAATGGTATTTCACTGGCAAGATTTAACATTCTTAATGCAAAGTGAACCCTCGTAGTAGGGCCTCTTATACTGTCGGTTTTGTACTTTAATGAGGTAGATATTTAATCAATTTGAGGGTATACTTGTATCTGCATTTTGCATATGTTTCAAATAACAATGAAATTTATACGCAGATGAAGTAATTGAAGCATAGCCTGATTTCGGAAGGGCTCACAGTCCTCACTGCAGTGTAATTCAAAGAGATTGGGGATCAATCAAAGTGTTTTAAAATTAAGAGTTTTCTGCAGCTGGGACACTCCCAAGTTGAGCTACTTTGGTTTCAGTTTATAGCTCGACTTTTTTCCCCGAGTCAGATGGTTTATTGTACCCGGGATTTTTTAACTGTCACATCTGAAAATAAAAAAGTATCTTTAAAAACCTGATATTCTGTAGAGATCTAAACCCACATTGAGCTGTGTGACCCAAACATACCCTGAACTTTAATGGCAAGAAGTTTAAAATTTAAATCCAAGTCCACATTTCACATAAGTTCCTATCCTTCTATGTCAGAATTTGAATGCAATATTCAGCTAAAATACCTTGGAATTTGCCTTTACTTAACCACTCTCACACAAATTACAGCTCTGGCAATTATTTATTGCCTCTAAGCATGACGTTAGCTATTGTTTAGCAAATAACCCTTATCCTTATGGTGGTCCATACCACAACATTTGGTTTATATCTCTATCTGCAAACTCTGGAGTATTTGAAATTCAAATATGGATTGTTGGGCCAGAACCATTACCAGATTTACACAATGTTGCTTTACAAATCAAACTTTCTCTGCTGGGAGTGTGTTATTAAGTTATTCTCTGAGGTCCAGTTTTGGCTATGTTTTCTTGCAGTAACACCATGTTTCGTGGGGAGTCCCCCATGGAATAGAAGCTGTCAATTCTGGGGATAAAAGACTCATAGAATCATAGAATTGCCTGGTTGGAAAAGACCTTTGAGATCATCGAGCCCAACTGTACCTGTCCACTCCTAAGCCATATCTCTGAGCACTCCATCTAGCCATCTCTAAATCCCTCCAGGGATGGGGACTCAACCACCTCCCTGGGCAGCCCCTTCCAGTGCCTGAGAACCCTTTCAGTGAAGAAGTATTTCCTGACATCCAATCTGTACCCCCTTGGCACAACTTGAGGCCATGGCCTCTTGTTTTGTCACTGGTGAGAAAAGACACACACCTGCCTCTCTCCACCCTCCTTTCAGGGAGTTGTAGACAGTGATAAGGTCTCCCCTCAGCCTCTTCTCCAGGCTCAACACCCCCAGTTCCCTCCGCCGGGAACTCAGCACACTTGTGCTCCAGACCCTTCCCCAGCTCCGCTGCCCTTCTCTGGACACGCTCCAGCACCTCCATGGCCTTCTTGGAGTGAGAGGCCCAACACTGGACACAGTATTCAAGGTGCAGCCTCACCAAGGCTGAGTACAGGTTAAGGATGACTTCCCTGGTCCTACTGGCCACACTGTTTCTCATAGAGGCCAAGATGCTGTTGGCCTTCTTGGCCACCTGGGCACTCTGCTGACTTATCTTCAGCTGGCTGTCAACCAACACCCCCAGATCCTTTTCTACTGGGCAGCTCTCCAGCCACTCCTCCCCAAACCTGGAGTGTTCCATGGGGTTGTTGTGCCCCAAGTGCAGGACCCAGCACTTGGCCTTGTTGAACCTCATACAGTTGGTTACAGCCCATTGATCCATCCTGTCCAGATCCCTCTGTAGAGCCTTCCTACCCTCAAGTAAATCAACACTCCTGCTCAGCTTAGTGTCATCTGTGAATTTACTGAGGGTGCACTCAATCCCCTCATCCAGATCATTGATAAAGATGTTAAACAGAGCTGGTCCCAACACTGAGCCCTGGTCCATCACTTGTGACCGGCCTCCAGCTGGATTTAACTCCAAAGAGTGGTGGGCCTGGCCATCCAGCCAGATTTTAACCCAGCAGACAGTATCCCTGTCCAGGCCACAGGCAGAATGCTGTTTCTCAAGCAGAATGCTGTGGGAAACGGTGTCAAAGGCTTTACTGAAGCCTTTGACAAAGCAGCAAACTTTGTCCATCAAAATCTGATCCAGCACTCACTGAGTACAGGGGAAGTTTCTCATTGCTTTGCAGGGCTCTGTATGTGGCTAAAGAAAAGGATGATCAAGTCATCAGGAGTAAGATCTAAGACAAATTGCATTGATCTGTAGTTAAACAGTTTGTTTAACTGTATCTCAGAATGATGTAGGTTGTTTCCGTGCTGGATTCTGAATTTTATAGTGGAAAATTAACTTAGAATCTTTCTACTAAGAAAGAGCTTCATCTCACTGAATGATGAATCTTAAATACATTGCTCTCATATTCATAGGTGGGATTCATGAAAAAATTCCAGTAGTCCAATATGGATCAATACTCCAATATATTTTCAGACTCATTATATTGCTTTTATTAATAAGAACATATAAAAGATATTTCATTTGTAGCTAAAAAAAAATAAAAAAGGCTCAATAAAAGCATCTTTGTGGAAACAAGAAGCAAAATAAAATGCCAGAAATTGACAAAATGTAGAACAACATATTAAGTGATAAGCAACAGTTACTCACATGGGAGTCATTACAGGATTGGGTCCTGCAGTATAGATTCTATAACAGCCATATAGAAATAAAACTATATTTAAAGAATTACATTGAACAGGAAAGCATAGTTTAGTTTTAATGATATTTTCGATAATTTGGAACAAAACACTTAAAACACTTCAGGGGATTTTTGGCAAGCTTTTACATGGTTTTCTATTAAAATTTTCTTTCCCACTTGAAGTAATTTACTTCAAACATCCTTCCTATGAATGTAAAATGTTGTCAAGCAGTGTTTTGTTACGAAAGTTGTCAAATAATCTATGTGCCATACTTCTCAGAATATCACCTCTTTCATAGTGCACTGCTGAATGGAGCCTTGCTAGATAAAGAATGCACATTTTCAAAATTCCTTCAAAAAGAGTTTGTTTTTGGATGATGTGTGCACTTCAGAAAGAAATTCTGATATATTTAGATCTTGATTAGAAGTAAGAATAAATATCAGGTTCTGTAACGGGACATAGCAGCTGACAGTTAGTGTGACACTCTGTGCTTATCACTATTCCTTTTTTTTTTGCCCTAGAGCTATTATTTATTTAGTTTTCCTCCCTCACCTGCTTCTTACGCAGACCATCAGTGGCAGCTCACAGCGAACCGTACAGGTGACACCACAGAACAGGTGCCGAGCCAGGCTGGTGGCAGGGTGAGTGGCTTTGCACCTCACTTACCTTCCCTCCCTTCAAACTGCCTGGAGAGTGGTATATTCAGAGCTGTGGTGGTTCTGCATCCTCTCCTATCTGCTCAGAATAGATATTTTATTTTATTTTATTTTATTTTATTTTATTTTATTTTATTTTATTTTATTTTATTTTATTTTATTTTATTTTATTTTATTTTATTTTATTTTATTTTATTTTATTTTATTTTATTTTATTTTATATTATATTATTTTAGTTTTTATTTAGCTCTTCTGTGCTGCTGGAATAGCACAAAGGGGCTAGCATAAGGGATGGAGTGGGGTTGTTCCTCTCTGGATACATCCACTAAACCTTCCAGTACCTGATGCACTGATGGCTATAGTTTAAAAGTACTTGCTATGAGCAAAATTCCCTTTAGAATACTACTTGGAGGGTAAATTACAGTGTACTTAAGTAGGGAAAAACTCCAAACAAAACCACAACAAATTATTTATTAAAAAAAATTTAAAAAATTGAAAAGTAATGTAAATTGTCCCCTTTTGCACAGCATTAATGCAGTTATATGGGGTGAACGTGAACACAAATGGTGAAGTTCATTCAACTTTCAAAAGGAAAAGAGAACAAAAGTTTTGCTGGTGTGAAATATCTGACAGCAGCTACCCACCATGTACATAAGGAAGACAAAAAGTTAGGAATGCAGCGTGCTTTAGAACAGAAGATTCTCAATGTTTTGTCTTTTAAATCAATAAATGAAGATAGAATTTTGTGGTTAGAATATGGCTTTCAGTGCAGAGATAAGAGCCCAAGTAAATACAAGCACTCCTCCATTCCTGAGGGAAGTTGGTGGCCTGCCCATAGAATTTGCTGATAAAGTCCCATCTGTTAAAACAAAGTACTGCAGCCCTGGTAATAAATTTCAGGCAAAGACCATGAGAGGTTATTTTTGCGTGACAGTATTTGCTGAGCTTTATTTTAAACCAGAAAAAAAGCATTTGAAACTGAAATAAAGATAATAACATTGGCTTTATGTTAGCTTTACGCTTTTAGAGGGCAAATGAGCAATCTTGCTCCAGCTTATTTTGCTGGTAAACAGTATGGCATGATAAACTGTGAGGAGAATAAAGTCATAAGGAAAACTCTGCTTCACAAATGACATACGTAGAAAAACAGCAGATGTCTGATGAAGTAAAGAACCGACGGATTGCCAAGTCCTTGGAAAACAAAATTAATTTCCTTTCGTCTTTGATAATGGTGATGTAATGTCGTTAATAGGAAGAGCCTGCCATGCTCATGGAGTTATTAGGGAAGAAATGTTAGACATGCAGCAGGTCAGAAATATGTGTTTACTTACCAGTGCCATTTCCATGAGAGTATTTTTAGATGTGGAGGAAAAAGAAAGACGGTAGTGGTGTAGAACGTTACTTTTTTTCCTTCTTTGAAGCATTAAGAAATGTGTAATGAAACAAAACTTGTGAATGTCCTCTTAATGAGTTCAGATTTCTGGTCTTTCAGTGCAAAGAAGAAAACTCTTTTTGGTTGGCAATTTTTTCTTTTGATATCTTACTTCAAGGAAAAGAAAATCTTTTTCTAGAGTGAAATTAAAAAAAATTAAATATATATATAATTTGCCTGATGAGGGTTAAGCCAAGTGAAGATAGTGGATGAATAGACATGGCCTTGGCTGTTTTACTGGGTAGAAGACATCTCAACAAACCCAACAATGACAAAACAAAGAGAGCGTGTTTTTTCCTAATTTTCAAGTTTTGCTCTTTTGGTTTTAAGGAAATAGTGTAGTGAGCAGATCTCACAACATATTTATTTGCAATGAGTTCTTTGGTCACTAGATGTCCCTGCATGCTGTTGGAGTCACTGGCAGGGGTGTGGTTCCTGGTAAACTAAAAAAGGTAAAGCTAAACCTAAAGCTCTGGAGATTCCTGGAGGGTATGTAAGAAGCTGTCCTGCTTAGGGACATTTTGTGATCTTTGTGTGCACTTAAATAATGAGGGAAGTAGTGCTGGAATATACTGTAATTTTACCATAGATACAGAGTGAAAATCAGATTTGTTAATGGCAACTTTTGAGGAGCTCCTCACTGGAATGGTTGAAGCAGTCAAACATGGGGACTCAGTCTTCTCCCTGGTGATAAATATTACAAGTGTAGAGAAGTGGTATTTAAAATTTATGTTCATTGAACACAAGAGGTTCTGCTTAAATTTGAGAAGGAACTTCTTTACTGTGAGGGTAAAAGAGCACTGGGACAGGCTGCCCAGGGAGGGTGTGGGGTCTCCTTCTCTGGAGACATTCAAGACCCACCTGGATGCCTTCCTGTGTGATCTCATCTAGGTGTTCCTGCTCTGGCAGGGGGATTGGACTGGATGAGCTTTCGAGGTCCCTTCCAATCCCTGACATTCTGTGATTCTGTGATTGCTGAGACATGAGCATGACTGCAATATCCATAGATATCTATGTACACACACACACACATGTGAGAGAGATCCCATGGTCCTGCCGTCATTGTAACTACTGTTGGTTTTAACAATGTCCATTATAACAATCTTGTCAGGAAAAGTTTTATATTATCTAACAGGCTTTATATTCTGTGGCAAGGCTGGGAGTAGTACCCACATTAATGTGGGAGTAGTACCCACATTAGCCAGAAACTTTAAGTTGACCCGTCACGTAGAGGACTTGTATCTATTTCTAATTTTTTCCCTTTGAGTACAAAATGCACATGTTTTGGTAAATCTGCTAAATCCTACCCTGATGTAGAATAGACACAGTGTTGTTGTCATTGTTGGAGCCTTGTTCTCCTGCAGGTTGTAGAATTGGGTTTTGTCTTTCTAGTAACTAATTGTTTGCTACGTATGGCAGCCAGGACTTTCTGGAAGGTCAGCTTTGAGGAGAGCTGGCACAGGTATGCTGTCATCTAAGTGATTTCACTTGTCAGGATAGCCATTGGGCTTTCTGAACAGCATTATCTGAACAGCTCGGTTGACCCCCCTCTACTCTGCTCTCCCTGTCTACTCAGCTCTCATAAGGCCCCACCTGGAGTACTGTGCACAGTTCTGGAGCCCTCGACACAAGAAAGACATCGACCTGTTAGAATGAGTCCAGAGGAGGCCACGAGGATGATGCCAGGGCTGGAGCAGCTCTGCTGTGAGGACAGGCTGAGAGAGTTGGGGCTGTTCAGCCTGGAGAAGAGAAGGCTCCAGGGACACCTTCCAGTGGCCTCCCAGTACCTGAAGGGGCTACAAGAAAGCTGGGGAAGGACTTTTTATAAGGGCAGTTAATGATAAAACAAGGGGAAATGGCTCTAAACTGGAAGAGGAAAGGTTTATATTAGATATTAGGAAGAAATTCTTCACTGTGAGGGTGGTGAGACACTGTCCCAGGTTGGCCAGAGAAGCTGTGGCTGCTCCTCCCTGGAAGTGTTCTCAACCAGGTTGGATGAGGCTTTGAGCAACCTGGTCTGGTGGAAGGTGTCCCTGCTGCTGGCAGGGGGGTTGGAACTGGATGAGCTTTAAGGTCCCTTCCAACCCAAACCAGTCTGGGGTTCTGTGATTCTATGACATTGTCTACGTGGATTTCTCCAAGGCTTTTGATATGTTTTTCCATGGCCTTCTCCTAGAGAAACTGATGTGTTAGGGTCTAGACAAGTCATTTGCACCTTGGGTGAGGAGCTGGCTGATAGGCTACATCCAGAGGGTGGTAAATAGCTCCTTTTCAAACTGGCAACCTGTCACAAGTGGGGTCCCTCAGGGATGGATACTGGGCCTAACACTCTTTAATACCTTCATAAGTGATCTGGATGATGGGGTCAAGTGTACCCTGATGAAGTTGCTGATGATACCAAACTGAGGGGGGACGTGGACACTTTGGAAGGGAGAACCACTCTGCAGGAAGACCTGGATAGGCTGGAAGAGTGTGCTGACAAGAACCTTATGAAGTTCAACCAAACTAAATGTCAAGTCTTGCACATGGGATCTACCCAGCTGGGGAGGAGCTCTGTGGAAAGGGACCTGGTGGTCCTGGTGGACAACAAACTCAGTTGTTGTGAACAGTCTGCTGCAGCGGCAAAGAAAGCCAACAATATGCTGGGTTGCATCAACAAGGTCATCACCAGCATAAAGGAGTCATTGACTGAGAGGGGATCTGATCAATGTCTATAAATATCTGAAATGTGGGGGACAAATGGATGGGGCCGGGCTCTTTTCAGTGGTGCCTGGTGACAGGACAAGGGGCAATGGGCACAAACTGGAACACCAGAAGTTCCAGACAAACCTCAGGAAAAACTTCTTCGCTGTGAGGGTGCCAGAGCACTGGGACAGGCTGCCCAGGGAGGGTGTGGAGTCTCCATCTCTGGAGATGTTCAAACCCACCTGGACACTTTCCTGTGCAAGCTGGTGTAGGGAACCTGCTTTGGCAGGGGGGTTGGACTGGATGATCTCCTGAGGTCTCTTCCAACCCCCATCATTCTCTCTGTGTGTGTGTGATTATTTCACTCTACTCAGCACTTGTCAGGTCACACCTGGAACTCTGTGTTCAGTTTTGGTCCTTGCTATACAAAGAAGATGTGGACAGGCTGCAGAAGGTGCAGAGAAGGGCCACGAAGATGATCAAAGGACTGGGAAGCCTGCCATATGAGGAAAGGCTGAGAGAACTCAGTCTGTTCGACCTTGAGAAAAGAAGACTTAGGGGAGATATCATCACCATGTTCCAGTACTTAAAGGGTGGCTACAAAGAAGATGGGGACTCCCTTTTTACAAGGAGTCACATGGGCAAGACGAGGGGTAATGGGTACAAGTTACTCCTGAGGAGATTCCAGTTGGATGCAAGAGGAAAATTTTTCACAACAAGAACAATCAACCATTGGAATAATCTCCCTAGGGAAGTGGTGGGTTCCCCAACTTTGGATATGTTTAAAGTTCAACTGGACAGGGTGCTGGACCATCTTGTCCAGACCATGCTTTTGCCAAGGAAGGTGGAACCAGATGGTCCTTGAGGTCCCTTCCAACCTGGTATTCTGTGATTCTATGATGATGTGCCTTAACTTTAGAGATGGTTTTTCATCATCATTAAAGATTTGAGAGTTGAGTGCAAATCACAAACACAGAAAGCAGAGCAAAACACTGCAGAAGTGATTGTGGTTTCCAATTAACAAGTGAAAAATAGTGCCAGAATTTAGTGTAAAATACCAAACATAACTCTCAAGAGGACAAGAACACGTGACAGAAACATTTCCCTTCAGCTGAAATAGAAGCATAGGGACCACTAAACTGCTTTTATTGTTACAAATTTATTTTTTTGCATATATGCCTAAAAGTTTATGGACATTTACTTTAGTGTTAGACTGCCCTATTGCCTATTTGACCTGCCACAGGTTGTTATAAAAAGATTGTTTTGAGGTTTTTTTGAATACCTACAAAATTGTTATGGTTATTAAAACTCACACAGGCTGATAGACTCCATGTTTATTAAGCTTGGATACTCGTCCCTTTAGAGCCCACCTGCCAATGAATATTTCACTCCAAAAGAATCAGTTAAAGTTCAACAAATTAATTTTGCAGTGGGCTGCTCACGCAGAGGTGAGACCTGCAAGTAGCCATCAAAATGCTGAGAGCAATCTTAGTTTGCTTCCCTAATCTGAGTTTCAGGAGAGAGTTGTATCGATGGTGCAGACTCAAGCAAGTACCTTGTCCTGGAAAACTGCTTTTCTGCCCATGGAATTTCTGAGCTCTTTAGGAAATGAGAATTTGAAGGTTCTCTGTCATGTACCTGATGAGTTCAAACCTCTCTATCCCGCACCTTCCCTTCCACAAATACTGCACTGTGGGTAAAAAAATTCAAAAGAATAAATTCTATTTTTTTTTATTGGTGAAGATTAGGGGAACTGTGGCTATCCAGCTGCAACAATGGCTCATTAAATACAACTGATCCTTGGAAATTCTTGCATTTAGCACAGGTTTGTTCAAATTTCAACTGGATAACTAATTTTTTGTTATTATTATTTTTATTGTGCTAATGGGCTGTTATGCATATGTGGAAGCCATTTACTTCATGCCCTAGATGGAAACAGACTCATCTTTCAACTCTGAATGTTTGACACTTAATAAGGCAGCCACCTGCTTTTAAAGTTATTCCAGCATATTTGAATGGCCTTTACTGCTCATTGCGAATACCAGGATTATTTTTGACCTCGTGTAATGAAACAAATAACCAATTTAAGCACTAAATAAATAAATAAATAAACAATTCTAGCCCCTCTGTTTTTCAGAAATTCAAACAACTTTATCAGAGCACCTTAGAAGGAGTTCTGTAACTTTAAAAACCAGGCCAGCATCTAGTGAATGTTTGTTCTTCTCAGCATGACCCAGTGAAACCACCGAGAGCATAGCGGGATGAGGGCAGGTGCTGAGCTCAGATCACCGCCCAGCACTCCCTGCTCTCTTCATCCCTGACCAAAGCTGCCTGGAGCATTCCTCTTGAAACCTCAAACCAGGAGAAACGATTCTGGGCAACGCTTCCACTTTGCCCCCTAATTTTATCATGGCTTATGAACCTGCATTTGGGGAGTATGAAGTTCAAGTCAGAAATTGGCAGGGAGGTCTTGCACATGTGGCTTGAAGCCATGTCCTTACTCCTCACTTTGGAGCTGGATGCTCAGGGCTTCAAACAGCTTGAGAAGTTGTCTAATTTACAAAGGTTGGCATTGCTGCAGGGGCAGAATTAGGACTCTGTGGTGGTTTGTCTAGGGGAAATATTACCTTAATTCAGCATTTCGTGTTTCTCTATTTTTTTCCTGTTTGATTTTGATGATGAGTATAGAGGACAAGAACAGGATTAATACCATATTCACAGAATCACAGAATCACAGCATGGTGGGGTTGGAAGGGACCTCAGGAGATCATCCAGTCCAACCCCCCTGCCAAAGCAGGTTCCCTACGCCAGGTTGCACAGGAAAGTGTCCAGGTGGGTTTGAACATCTCCAGAGATGGAGACTCCACACCCTCTCTGGGCAGCCTGTCCCAGTGCTCTGGCACCCTCACAGTAAAGAAGTTTTTCCTTAAGTTTTTGGGGAACTTGTGGTGTTCCAGTTTGTGCCAATTGCCCCTTGTCCTGAAAAGTGTCCTGTGTCAGTTGTGAGACTGCAGAGGTCTTGGGCTGTGTTTGTTTTAATGAAAGCTGGTTTTTCTACCTAGAATCCTGAATTTCCTCCTCAAGCTCCAAGATGGCAACCTTTTCCGTGCAGTGCCACCGAGGCTGGGAACTGCTGAGGTAAGTTTTCCCTCTGGCAATAGCCACCCTATCACCATTCCCCAGTGCAGTCAGCTTGCCAGGTCAGTACTCTGTTGTCCTCTTAACTACATCACTTCTGGTGCTTATCTGCAAGAAAACCCCAACCAACCAACCAACCAACCAACCAAACAAACAAAAAAGCACTTCTTTCAGGTTTCAAAGCACGGTAGTGCATTGATTGTGTGAGGGAGGGAGGGAAGTTGATGGAAGGATGGCTCCCGTTGGTTTGTTGTATATTGAGTAGGTTGAGCTGTGCATTGTTCCTGTGGCAAGAAAGGTTTAGGATGGACTTGGATAGGAAGGTGGAAATGCTTTTGGCAGCCTTGGCTACAGCAGAAAATGTTCTACTGCCTGGCAGCTCTATTTCCACAACAAAAATCTTCCTTTTAATGTCAGCCATTGAGAAGGGAACTCTGGAGAGGGTAGTGGTCTTTTAGATCACTTCTCTTTGGGCCATTTGATCTCCTGAAAATAAGGGTGAGGACTTAAGAGAGTATTTTATGGTGAGCCAGTGTAATAGCAAGGAAACAATCTGCCTGCAGTTACTATGGGTAGGAAGGTGTGCTGCAGCATTTAATACCAGCTGAAGGTTTCTTGGTGCCAACACTCAGAGTCTCAACGGACTGTAGTGCCATAGCCAGATAGGAAGTGAGGAAGACATTTATCCCTCAGGCCAGATCATCACGTGGATGTAATGCAGACTTTTGGCTTGCTGGGGATGGTAGAAAGCATTTCTCACAGATGTTGCTGTATGAGAGCACAGTATCAATAAGGAGTCAAGCAAGCTTCCAGGACGTGGATTCTCTGGATAATCTGTGAGCATGTGTCCTCGCTCTGAGGGAACCACAGTGCTCCTTGGAGCCTTTCCCTCTGCCCACAAGCCTAACCTCTGTCCTGCTGAGTCTTAGCTTCAGCCAGCTCCTGCTCTTCCACGTGCTAATCTTGGCGAGACACTGGGACAACTGAATGTCTGTTGTATTATCCTGGGTTGTAAACAACAGACAAAGCTATGTGTCATCTACAAGCTCTCTCAATCCAAACAGTGGCGTGAGCGCCTCTGCACCGTTGGGAGCATTTTTGTAGCGTGTTAGGCATGCTAGGGGGACAAATGATGGTCAGCGTGCCAAATATCTCGAGCACAGACAAGGCTGCGACACGTGTGTTGGACAAAAGCAGAGCAATAGTGGCAGAAGGACTTAGTAAAGCAGCTTGAGTCATTTTGGCCACTAGTAGTTTTCTTTCTTTTGATGCAGATAAGAGAATAATGTTTTTTAAGAGAATGGTTCCCCTTTGAGGTAGCTGGTGAATGTCCAAAGAGGCTGGTAGCAGAGAGGGACTGTCAGGAGGCATTGATGATGTTAGCAGAAAAAGACTGTTTTGCTGCTTTGTGTGGTTCTTTTGTTTAAACTTGTTCTTTTTGTATAAAACTCAGGATTTTTGTGGAAAAAAAGTAAGTTTTGTGATGTTGGAACTTGCTATCTGGAGTGAACCAAGGCTTTTCTGAAGCAGATGAGTTATGTCAAGTCATGGGTCATATTTAGCCTTTTTACCCTTAAAATGAAAAAGATTAAAATCTGTGTTTTGCACAGCAGATGTTACTAAAACAAGGAGAAACTTGGTTCTTTTCCTGGGCTTTGGAAGACATTTGATATGTAATATTTAGGAATTTATTTCACTGCTGTGCCTTTCTTTAACCATCTGTAAAATAAGAATAATGATACTGGCTCTGTGATGTCAGGTGGTTTAGATGTATAGGACAAATGAACCAGGTAACAAATCAGAATCTGATTATATTGGAGTATCTTTCAAAACTCTGAATCTGACAAAATCCTAATTGCACAAGGACCTGAAATCCTTTTTCATTCCCAGTATCAACCCCATGCAGAATAATTTCAAATTATCTTTCCATCAGGAATATGTACTTTGTTATAAACTACCAATGGGCTAAACACCTCTTCACCAGTAAGAGCTTTTTTTCTTATGAGGGTGAGAAATGGACAGATTCTGTAGCATTTGCCATCACTTATTTTATTTTTAAACAACTTGTCTCTGTCTTTAATAGGGAACAAATTACCTTGAGCGGCATGACAGTTTACATATTTTCAGTATATCCATCTTTCCAGAGGAGACATATATAATATATATAATGTATAAATATATTTATATATATATTATAAATATAAATGCATATTTATAATATATAAATATATATTTTTATATCCATAAATAAAAATATATAATTTTGGAGAAGAATATATAAATTTGGAGAAGAGGAGGCTGAGGGGGGACCTGATTAATGTTTATAAATATTTGAAGGGTGAGTGTCAGGAGGATGGGGCCAGGCTCTTCTCAGTGGTGTCCAGTGATAGGACAAGGGGCAATGGGTGTAAGCTGGAACACAGGAGGTTCTGCTTAAATTTGAGGAGGAACTTCTTTACTGTGAGGGTGCCGGAGCCCTGGGACAGGCTGCCCAGGGAGGGTGTGGAGTCTCCTTCTCTGGAGACATTCAAGACCCGCCTGGACGCCTTCCTGTGTGATCTCATCTAGGTGTTCCTGCTCCGGCAGGGGGATTGGACTGGGTGATCTTTCGAGGTCCCTTCCAATCCCTGACATTCTGTGATTCTGTGATTTTAATAGTCCTCCTGTGCCCTGTTTTCACACATCAGCCTGACCTGTAGTTTTCATCTCCCTCTTTCCTTTGTGAGCCACGCAGAAAGCTCAAAGCAAAGCTGACGCTGGGCAGTGGAAGGTTTTGTGTGGGAGCAGCTTGCTCTCCTGTTGACAGGGCACAGAGCAAAACAGGTGAACCTTTGCTTGGTGGCAGGATTCCTCACAAAACATATAGCCAAAAAGCCCACGATTTGAGTTGATTCAAAGGGATATGGTGCACCCAGAGACATACATTACACACATTATACCTTGCTCCTTCCTCCGCCGCGTCTTCCTCTGCATTCTCTAACCCTAAGCGCCGCGCTGCCTGATGCTGCACGTGTGTTGTGCAGGCTCTTGGAGCAGGAATGCTGACCCAAACAAAAAGGAGATAACTTGGAAATTCTATTGCTCCGTTTATGTTATTATGGTAGTTAATGGTCTGTCAGCATTTCCATTATAAATCCCTATTTTCAGGGTTTTATAACTCAGCCGTAAAAATTCTCTCCAGGCTGAATTTGGCATGTGTGTTTTCAGCCTGAGAGCACATGTGTTGTTTTTTTTTAACAGTTTTTTTTTTTTTTTCAAATAGAACTGCATTCACAATTTTTAAGATATAGAATTGCCAAAAAAAAGAAAAAAAAAGAAAAAAAAAAAGAAGCCAACAAAAAATAGGTGATTGGTTACAGATGCTTTCTTTGCACTCATATAACTAAAAAAATTGCTGAGTTATTTCAGCTGTAATTGTGGGTATGTGTAAGGTTAAAATGGTGGATTTAGTACTATTTCTTTCTTTATGGTGTTGGTATTTGACAAGCAAATAGAAAACAGACCCCGATACTGTATACACTCACGTATAAGCTGACCCGTGTGTAAACTGACCTCCCAAACTTGCCCCACTCTCCCCTCATCTAGCCCAGATTGTTTCAGTGTCAGCAAGGGTAGGGATGCAGGGAATGGAGAGTGAGGACAAAATTTTACATTTTTGGGGCATTTCTTTTTCTTTATTCCATTGCTTCCAGTAGGCCTGGGCTGATCTGCAGTGGCAGTTGCAGAATCGACATCAACCAGGTGGTGTTATTAATAAAAAGCTACAATGGACACATGTTCCCACACGGTCTGAGTCTCAGCTTTATCCATCTTGTTTACAGAGGGGCTGCCCTCTGAAACTCACTTTGGAGAAGTTTACACAAAGATGAGTGTAAACCACATGTTTTACACTGAAGCATCTGAAAGGAAAAGAAACAAGGGAGAAGACCAAGAGATGGTGTCTGAATTCTTTACTGTCTGCCCACACAGACTTTTCCTCCCAATCTCCCCACAATACCTGCAGTTCTCCGTTTATGCTCATGCACCAGTGCTAGAACAGAAAAGGTCGACCAGCATTCAGAGAAAATTTTATTTCAGGATCTCACTTCCCCAAATTAATTTGCTTCCAAATGGATTGATTACCTCAAAAATTGCCTCCAAGAGGAAGCTGCAATGAAGTCCACAGACATTTTTTTTTGCGTGTAGGATGCTTTCCATGTAGCATTTTATTGTATGTAAGAACAGAACATCTCATGTCATCCCAAGAATGAACAGTTTCTTTCACATTAAGAGAAAATTTGCAAGAAACTGCAAGAATCCTATGCCTTAGTGATTCCTGCCATTATTGCACTTCAGCAGTGTATAAGCACTCGTATCTATAAAAGTGTATAAAATTATGATTGTGGAAAAGTGTAATCTGATTTGGGTTTTTTTTTCCATTTTATCAGATATATCTTTTTGTAAGTATTCAATTTTTTAAATGTTTACTATCCATACAGAATTTTTTCCATGATGTTTTTAACATCCTGTGATATATAACATCCCATCATATCTTAAACATTCCTTTACATCAGCATGAAAGGTCATGTACTTGGGCTGTTTTTCATTTCATGAACATCTGGGCTTATGAGATTAACAGAACAGTATACCTTGCCTTCTTTTTGGTCTCTTTTATTAATAACTTGTGAATAACACTTGTCTTCTACCATGTGGATTACACTTCTGTTGGGGCAATTTCCTCAGTGTAATAATGGCTGCTGGTTAACCCCTTACTCACAACTGCTGCTGTTACTGGATCAAATGCATTTCTTTCTATGTTCAAATATATGGTTCAGTGTGTTTTCAGGAGGTGGGAAGAGTTCATTTTCCCAAACATAGGCATCTAGCACCATTTTACGTGTTGTAAGGTATCCCACCTGGTCTCCAGCTGTCACTCTGGAGAAGGCATGGGTCTCCTGTAGGTCCTTTGTTATATCTGCCAATGCTCTGCAGATGTCTCTGATGCTGTAAGGTATTTTCAGTGTCACTAGATGCCTATGTTTACATTAGAAACTTATTATATATATTTTGTGATGAACAGAGTCAGGAATCAGGGTCCTCCTGCAGAGCCACATGATTTCTGGTTAGCAAAGGCATGGAACAGAGATGAGAGTCATTCAAAATGCGTGCCAGTGAAGGCTTTACCTGAGTGTCTGGTGGTTTTATCTTGTGCAGAGACCACACAGGTGACTTAGTTACTGCCATATGGACATGGAAGGTGATCTGAAATCATCCAAAAGGCCAAAAGCAGCTTTTCTGTGCATAGACACGTGATCATTTTCAAGTTCTGGAGGAGCTAACATCAAAATTTTTGTGTTGTTCCCTAGCAATAGTGTAAGCCTCTCATGGCTTGTTGTGTAAGGTGTGAGATAGCAGATGGTAAAGCTCTCTCTGCTGTGGGAATGAATGCTCTTCAGCCAGAGATTTGGACAGGTTGGCAGCTGGGAGGGGAGAGAGAAAGAAAACATAGAGGATGGAATGGGTCAAAAAAAGGTTGTTCAGTAGGAGAAGGGCTAGGGCAGTGCTACCCACTCCGTGCCTTTGCTAATTTACACAATTAAGAACAACTTTGAAGAAATTCCTGTGTCCCATCTCTGATGGCAGAGTGTTTTCTGTTCCCTCCATAACCTATGCAGCATACTGCCAGGTAGGCCTGCCTGCATTTCCTCCTGCCTCAGTCCAGTCAGAACTTGGGCAAACTTGTAGAGGAGGTATAGAGATTTTTTGCACACAAAGCCTACGTGGGGGAAAATGTCAATATTTACAGCTATCTTTTAGAGCAGTTCAACTGTCAGAGTGTGGAAGAGTTGGTTCTACACCTGTGGATAGAAACACACCACATAGTTTCAGAACTACAGACGTGGAGATTAAAAGTCTCCATAGTAGGTTGCCAATCTTTTTTAAGCCCTTATTGCTTTTGTCTGTGTATTTATTGTGTGTTTTGTGTACTGTACTGCATCTACCAGAGCAATTTCATGGGCTTTGGCCACAAGATGGCATCTGATTTCATAATCTTCTTTTAAAATACCGCTTTTTTTTTTTTTTTCCCCTGTCTCAGTGGAGTAATGCCCAGTTTTCTTGCTGCAAATTATAACCTGCTTTACTTCTGCCTTAGGGAATGCCTTCAGGAGCAAATGCAGTATGATTTTCCATGGCATTCTTGGTTCCTCATAGTTGGGACCGCCAGCAGAGGTGATGAGTGATGGGTGACACTTGCTGTGAATCCTCTGCTCTGTAACCCCTATCCTCCACCCTTCCAGGGTCTAACTGCTGCCTCTGTTATGATTGTTGCCTAGTAAATGAGAACTGACACAAAAGCTTCAGCTCATTTCGTTTGTGAAGTAATCCAAAGTCTCTTGAAGTTGTTTGAAAAACTTTCATTGGCATAAAAGAAACTTTGTCTGGGCCCCTGCTTACAGACAAATATCCTACAATTTCTTAATTCTAACTAAGCTGCCTGAAGTTATGGGGAATGTGTTTCCTTCTGTGTGCTTCAGGGTGTCTCCCACGTACCTGGGGAATGAGGAACAGGCAGATTTGAAGGATGAGCAGGCAATCTAGCAGTCTCTTCTCCTGAGCAGGCTGGGAATTCTGCCTCTGAAATCACAGGAGAAATGGGTAACTGAGACTTACCAGGGGATCAGACCTACAGCAAACAGCAACAGTCAATTCTTGGGAGCTTATAGAATGGGAGATGGAGTAAGGCTGGATCTTAATTTGCAATGAGAAAACTGATTCTATGATACTATAACTAAGTTATTAAAAAAATTATTCAAATGGGTTTGGCTTAACTGTGTGAAAACCAATTATTCAATGCCACTAATCAGTGTGTAGGTAACATGCTGTTTGGAAGCTACTGGATGATAAGGCAATTTACGTTTATCTAAGTAACTTTAGCAAAGAACAGAATTGTGAATTGCTGCAGAATATCTATCACAGCAGGCCTTCCAGCAACTTAAGAAGGCAAAAAGTGAAAATGGAGAGATTAGAGAGACTTACAGAGTCTCAGAAACTCCTCATCCCTTTGATGGCTGGAAGCTAGTGGAGTTCAGTCAGAAGAATTGTACTGTATTTGCTCTGTGTCTTGTATTCTTCAATATCACAGAATCACAGAATCACAGAGTGGTGGGGTTGGAAGGGACCTCAGGAGATCATCCAGTCCAACCCCCCTGCCAAAGCAGGTTCCCTACAGCAGGTTGCACAGGAAAGTGTCCAGGTGGGTTTGAACATCTCCAGAGATGGAGACTCCACACCCTCTCTGGGCAGCCTGGCCCAGGGCTCTGGCACCCTTACAGGAAAGAAGTTTTTCCTTAAGTTTGTCTGGAAATTGCAGTGTTCCAGTTTGTGCCCATTGCCCCTTGTCCTGTCACTGGGCACCACTGAGAAGAGCCCGGCCCCATCCATTTGGCCCCCACATTTCAGATATTTACAGACATTGATCAGATCCCCTCTCAGGCTGCTCTTCTCCAGGCTGAACAGTCCCAGCTCTCTCAGCCTCTCCTTGTCAGGCAGATGCTCCAGCCCCTCAGCATCTTTGTGGCCTCTGCTGGACTCTCTTCAGAAGATCCCTGTCCCTCTTGAACTGGGGAGCCCAGAACTGGACACTGAACTCCAGATGTGGCCTCACCACCTCCTACTCTCCCTCTCCCCCCTTCCCAGGCACAAGGCTGGACTCGATAGATTTTAGGTCTGACCCAGTGGGCAATTTCTCTGCTCTTTCTTGTGTGCTGAAAAGCTGAGCTGGTTATCCTTAATCTCCACCAGTGACTATTTCGCTGGTTTTGGAAGCATGTGTGTAACACTCTTCCATTCATAACCACACAGCCCATATCCTCTGCACTGGACAGTCATTTCCTCTCTGTTTTACAACAGATTATTGAAATAGTAACTGTAGCACCTGTATCCTTGGCTCATCAAATGAAGCAATCCTAGAAGGTGCCAAATGCACTTTGATTTTTTTTAAACAACAATCCAGCTGGAGGAAGAAGCCTCAGTAGCATTGCATAGGCAGGTGGTTTCTACAGCCCACCAGGAAGGGTGGTCCTTACCACAGGCTAGGAACCTCTGTCAGCCAGGATGGGAGAGCACCTGGGGATTTCAGGTATGGGTGGTACCAGGCAAGGAGTCAGGGGCAAGTACCCAGCAAATGTGAGACTGTGGGCACCAAATAATTCACCCTCGTTGTTACTGCTGGACTGATGGATCAAGAAAAAGGGGAGATTTATATCTGCAGTCTGATAACCCTGCATGAAATGTAGATGAAATGGTAGGTGCTCACAGAAGAGAGGTGAGCACCAGGCAAAGTGATAAAGGCTGAAGCACTGAAAAGGATTTTTAAACAAGTTCAGCAAAGAGTGGAACAATTAATCATGGTCTCTGTGTTGATGTGTCTCATAGCTGGGTTTTCTGATTGCTGTTTCTCTGTGTTTGGGGCAGAGGTAAAGGCTCTTTGCTCTGGGGGTTCCTGATGTCTGCTGAGGGCTGAGCTTGTCACACAGGTTTTTCTCAGTGGTGGGATACATTGCTAAGCTTTCTCTCCCCTATAATGGAGGAGAGGTACCAGCTCTTAAAAAAATAAGTCTTTAATTTCTCTGAAGCCTCTATCTCTCAGTCCAGTCACATGTGACTGAAATTGGCAAGTGGGGGTGTTTGTGGAGAGGACAGACAAACAGACATTGAAGGATCAGAAAACCAGGCTAAACCCTCTGGTTTTCAAATGATGTTTTAATACAAGCTCTGTTAACTTTATTAAGTGGCTCTTTCTGTAGATACTAACCCTCACACCTCAGAGACTGAACATTCCTGGGAAGCAAGGAAGGGTTGTGTCTTATTTTTCACTTGAACAACTGGAACACAGAGACATTTTGCCCAAGATGACAAAGCTATTTAAGTCTATAATTCCTAGTAGAAACTTAAGGCTCTGTAAAAATAGCCCCCTGAAGGGTCTGGATCCACACAGGTTGCCCAAGTTCACACTGAAATTGTGTAGCAGAGCACTGATGCTTGATTTCCCTACATCCAGGTGCACTCTGGTCATCTGGCTGCTTTCCTCTGGATGGACCAACCTCCTGGGGAAGGAGGTCTGTGCCAACCTGCCTGCCACAGCTGCTGGCCACTGCCCTCCTGCCTGCCACAACCACCCCAGCTGTACCAACAAGGTGCTCATGTGAGTCCTGTTTCAGGCTAGAGGATGTTTAAATGAGGTAAAGAGCAGAACTTTGCTGATTTTGCGTGCGATGCAGTGCTTCCATGAACAGTTTTCCTAGGAAACTGACAGGGCTGAAGGCTGTCCCATTTTCCACAGGTACTGCTGGATCCAGGAGAGGATGTTTGTAGAGTAAGTAACTTCACACATTTCCATTCTGCCAGAGTCTCCCTTCAGCCCTCTGTGGTTGAAGAGTGAAGAAAAAGCTGCTGTGAGCAGAATGTGCTCTTGTGCTGAGGCTTTGCTTGAGGAACTCAGTGGTCTGTGTCGGTGAAGTGTGCTTCAGGTAATTATTTGCCTCTTGGTGCACCTGAGGGCACGAAAGCTCCTCTGTTCTATGTGAATGTTAAAGAGCATATTTTCAAACAGCATCCAGCTGGTCCAGAGAATATTTCAGCTACCAGTTTTTAAAAAGTACTGATTCTCTTACCAAGAGGGGCTGTCTTTGATAAGGAGAAGTTTCAAACCCTTTCACTCCAAGTCTTAAGGGAAGAGATTACTGCAACAGTAAGGAGCTAAGGACAGCGGTCCACTGACACCTCTCTTCTCAGCTTTTCACATCTGGTGCAGTGCATTATGACATTTTTGCTTTTCCTTATGAATCTTTAGCTATTGGCTGTGGCCAGTAGGAAAAAAGAGACAGCAATTTCATATGCCTGTCCATATTATATAGAAAAGGAGTAATATTTATTCTAAAATATACTGAGTGTGTCTGTTGCATCTCTCATCTGAATACCTCCATGTTCTTTGCAAATTGTCATCAAATTGGTTGTACGTTGCATGATGAGACAATTAAAATAATCAGGGGAAATGGGAGATCAGCATCTGTTTCTTTCATGAATCCAAAGTCAAGCACATATCCCTTTCCTGCTGAGCAATGAGAAGCTCATGTTTTATTCTGATGCACCTGAAATGCAAAGTGGAACTACAGTTTATCCACCCTCCTGTTTTTCTGCTAATGTGCTCAAAATGGGGTTTTATTTGGGAAATATGCTTTCTTCAGCAGAACTGGTCTTCCTCTAAACAGTCTTTCCCCATCTAAGCAGGACAGTATGTGGAAAAGGAGTTTATTCCTGTGTTAATCTCCTGCATGACTCAGTAAAAACTCTGGCAGTCTCCTGTGTGACTCTCCTGTGTCAAATGGGAAAAACTTTTATACCTTCTAGTTCTCACTTCTGCACTTCAGTCCCAACCCCAAATTTCCTTCTCTGTCAGCTGCCGCCTTTGTTCCCTTTGATGTACCATTGTGTGATCCAGTGAGATTTGAGCTGCATATTTGTGCTTTGTTGTCTCACCTGCTCTTGTTTTGACAGCTCAAAATGGGTAAATGAGGCAGACAAGAAGCTTTCTGGAAAGGCTCAAACTTCAGAAACCTGTGGTGCTGCTCAGCAGTGGTACAGTGACTGCTGAGGTCCTTGGCAAGGCCACATTTCCCCGGGGTCTAAGTGACTGCCAGGCACTCTGAAGGTATGCTGAGAGCACTACAACAATCCTGTTTGGCTGTCCAACAGTGACAGTGACACTTTCTGCCTCCAGCATGCTTCATGCCATCTCTCCTTGATCTGCAAGACCACCCCAAACAAGGTGCTGTAGCTTTTTTTGGGTAGGTTTTGTGAAGATAGAGCAAATATTACTCTTTATATAAGGAAAAATAGCTTTTTGCATGTTGGAGGGGAGTTTGATACATGGGATAAAACACTGCATCTCTTAGTCATGAGTCTGTTCAAGGGATGGGGACACTGGCTGGTTGGCACTATTTTTAGAAGCAGCATTTTCCACTAAGTCTGTGATTCCATAGCAGTTTAAGCCAAAATAAATTGGTGTGCTGTGGTCTAGTGCTACCCCTCACCTCTACTGTACATTCCCACCCTGACCTCTCCTTTCTCTGCTGGCTCTGGCAAGCCTGTAGCAGTGGATGAGGCAGGGCTGCTTCCTGAATGCAGTGGGTTTTGCAGTGGGGTGGGAAGGAACAGCAGAGGTGCTGTGTTTCTGTAACACCAGAGAAGCTAAGTCCCCACCTGGCCAAAAACTCTGGGAACTTGTGACCCACCATAATCAAATCCACATGTCCAAACAGGAAACCACTCAATGTTGTTCTACATTTAGATGGGTAGTCTAGGATGGAGAGTGGGGAAGATGCTGTTGAGTATTTTTCCTAGTTCTACCACTAATTTACTCTCTTTTTGACCTTTGACAAAACAATTTAATTTGCTGATGTCCAAACTGTACAATGAGGCTGTCAATACATTTGATCCTATAGGAAACTTGTGTGGTGCCACTCTCTGTGGGCCAAGACATTTGAGATCCTTGGACAGAAAGTGCTCCACCTAACTGTATTGCTGTAATTATGATTTTGTTAGTTACTTGTATGTTTGTAAACATGGGGCAAGAAGTCTGAGAAAATACCATAAATCGAGAAATCTGGAAGATTGTCAGAAAGAATATTTAATTCCTCTCACTCTGAAGTTTGTAAATCTTTGACTCCACGTTAGGAAAAATGTCACTTTTCAGACTATGGCTAGCCCCACTTCTGTCCCCATGTGGAAAATATTCAGATCAAACTAAAAGATTGCTTATAATTATGTCCACCTTTATCTATTCTTTTTTTTAAGTGAGGGGCAAAAAAGGATGTCACAGGAAACCCAGAGCTTCAGCCTGTCTGGGCTCTGCTGCTCAGGGCTAGTTCAAAACTGAAGACCCATGAGATCCAGCATAGAAAAATAAACTGTTAAGAGGAGCGCAGGCCAAGCACCTCTGCTCATCCCAGCTGTTGGAGGGACTAAGCTCCAGACTTGGCTCTGTGACCACCAAGAGCAAAGGAGAAGAGGTTACCAGTAATGCAGGAAAGTGGTAATGTTTCATATTGAAATGTTGATGTTCTGGCACACGTGCAGTCAGTGAGTTTCCACCAGCAGCACTGTCAGAAGTCTGCTTCCTCCTCCTGCATCTGGGGTGACAGTCTAGGGGTGAATGCAGGAGACCAGGTTGACAAAGAGCTGAGTATTATCCTGAGGATAAATGAGTTAACCCATCACTGCAAACACTGTGCTGGCAGATTTTAGTGCAATTAGCTCCACAAATACCAAGACATGCAGTCTGCAACCAGACTAAAAGGTCTCCTAAACAATTAGAGGACCACGGCCCCATGGACCCCTGTCATGCACATTAATGTCACTAGCTTTAGCAAAGGGTATGTGTGTGCTTTGATGCCAGGGGAATCTAGAGTTTGACAGCCCCATAAACTTCATACTATTTTTGGTCCCAGCTCCCACAGTTCAGTGACATTTTATTTACTACACCTAATAACATTTAGTCAATAAACACGTACAGGTTGGAGAGAGGGTCTAGTGTGAGCTTAATTACCTTAACTCTGCCTTCTCTTTTGTTATGTACATCATGGATACTTGACAGCATTAACATTCCTGGAATTGTATCTGCCATCCTTTGTAAAAGGATTGAATACTACGCATTAGTTCGGGCTCGTGGGGCATTTGTGTCTCCAACAACAGCTTAATTATGGACATTGTTTACTAATCAGTATTAAATTGACAGACTATGAGGGCTAATCTGGAGATTAACACAATAGCTTGTTTTCATTTTGTTCTTCTAGCAGTTTATTGAATGCAAGATTTAAAACAAGACCCTTTTGTGAGCCTTACCTTCCACATCACAGCTCGTGTGAGTGTAAAGATCTCTACATTTCCTTTCTCTAACTTAGACTGTGAGCACAAACTTCTTGCTTAATATACAGGAAAAATAATAAAAAACCCCCATACTACATCGGATACTGCTGGATGTGAAAGCAATAAAGGGTGTCCTTTCTGTAGGATCAGCAGTTCACAAATCTTTAGGCTCATTTAAGCCTTCTGTTTGTTCTGTTTCACAAGCTACAGGGAGTATCATCACTCAAACAAATACCAACAGACTCCAGGCCCCCAAGTAGTAATTTGTGTAGTGAGAAGATCTGATGTCACCCTGTGCAAAGTTATTCAGTGAAAGCTGTGTGGGACATCTGTTTTGCCCATACAAATTATTAAACTCCTTGATAGTTTTGATTTTCCTATGAAAGATTTCTATCATGGGCCACAAAAGCTACCCAGAAGCTGAATGAATGTCTGTTCTACACAAGGAGATGCTCATTTGATTCTGAGGAATATGAGGATTCATTTGGGGACAAAGACACAACATGTGAGTCTTATGCAGGTTGTGTATCTGTCCATCGTGTCTGACAGCAGCACTTGTGATTTACAGTAATGACAGTGATCTGGCATATCATGTTCCCAAAATATTCACATCTGTACTCAACTCTGATTTTTCAGACTGCTGAAAATACCTTGGGTTTTGTAGTCTGGGAAACTTTGCTTATTGATGGATTACCTAGCTGCTTAAGTATAAATGAATCAAAACTCACTTAGTAGTAATAAGATAATCTTTTTCCATTCTTATTTTCTGAAGGAGTGATGTAGAGTAGGAGGAAGTGATGCTACACTGTGCTTCACAGCAATAGTGACAGTGGGGGAGTGGATAAACCAACCAGAAACACATGGAAAGGGCTGTTACGACCCTCTGTCCCCACTTCTCAAGTGCAGGGTTTAATGGCAGTGTGGCACTCCAAATGATGTGATGGAGCAGCAGTCATTTTAGTTGTGGCAAGAAGAGATGGCAAACATTTCTGCACTGAATTGCCCAGTAAAGTCTCTCCAAAGGCAGTGCTCTCCCAGTGCATGCACTCCTCACGCTGGAAGTAATTAGTATAAAAAGTCTAATCTTTTTTTGCATCCAAGCCACGCGGTATAATCCAGCCTTTCAGAAGGATAAGTCAGTTTTTGTGAGCTCACTTGGATTTAATGTAAACAATAAAGGACTAATTCAATAAAATGGCTTTGACCCATCAAAATCTACTTTCAGGAGCTGTACTGTGGGCTACGAGCCCACATGGTGTGTTGTGCATGCTGAAATCTTCAAACCTGCTTGTTTGGAGAATAGCTGACAATGCAGATGTACCAGCCCTAAGAAGAGCCAGTTGTTAAGAGATTTTTGCACCTTGCTTTTTGGGGTCATGTGCCTTCATTCTTAGAGAACTTGTTTGTCAAATACGATATGACAGGTTTTCTGATATATTCACAGGTCTTAGAAAAGGAAGAAAAGGAAAAGAAAAACAAACAGAGAGATAATTAGCTGGGACAAAAAAAGTAACTTGAAATTTTTTTTTAATTATTTTTTTGTGTTTAAGATTCTTCAGAGTTGTGTAGTTTTCAGGAAACTTTGAATATTTCTACTAATCTAGCTCCTGCAAAAAAACAAACCAAACCAACAAACTATTAAAAACTAAGGCATCCAAATGCATTTGTTGGCTTCTGAAAATTGAAGCTAGAGGTTTCCAAACATTTCATCTCACAGTTTCTGAAAAGTCTCCCAGAGGAGGTGTAGACTCTTGCACAGTGAGTTTAAGACAGTGGCAAATAATAGGCTGTCTTTTATTGTTATGCTGCTGACTCCTTAAAAATTGTCTGTTGATCACAGGCTGCAAGTCAGTGATGTAAATGGTTATTGTAGCAAAGTCTTACTTAAAAGGGGCTGCTCCTTGCTGCTTATTTACTCAAAGGGTTGTTCTTTTACATAGGAGCAGCAGGGTTTTATCAATGGATTCATCATGGCTTCATACATGTGAATGGACATCCATAAACCATATATTGTAACTATTGTGTGCAAAGGTTAACAGCTCTGGTCTCTTCACCTACCTTTTTGCAGTTGCTCCTATTCACGTCCTTTTTTAAGCAACAGTCCTGAAAGGATGAGCACTAGAATGTTTTTGCAGGACTCTTGGGAAGCTGATGAAGTTTGCTAGTTGATCCAATAAAGCTAAGCCTGTTTCATCAGACCACATCAGTCAGATCAGTTTACACAGTGGCTTTTAAAGCCAGTCTTTGTTTATTTTCTTAAAGAAGTACCTGCTACCTGTACTTGGGGAAGAAGGGACCACCCCACTGATCATCTATTTCCAACCCCCTGTTTCCATAGGCCATACAGTGCTTTCTGAAAGCTGGATTAAAGCATTAAATTACAACTGTATCTTGTTGAAAAGGAAAGAAAAGGAGGTGTCTAACACCTCCTTTTTACTACTACTCCTGCTATTACAACACAGGTTTTTAAGCTTAGTCTCTCTCAAACCACAACATCTTAAAGTGCCTTTAGACATTGTCTTCCAGGTTTAGCTATGCCAGTTGAAGATATTATTATCCTCAGCTATTCTTCACCACTAGAATGTAAAGGTTCCTTCTTCCCCACCTCTTCAAAAATCAGCCAGAGAAAATCAGTGTGTGCGTCCACAACAGTTTTAGTCTCTCTAAACCAGAACTGCCTCAGCATCACACTCACCTCTGCTTTTCCTACTCCCTTCTTCCCACAAACTTTAGTAGTCATCAGACTGAGTAGTGAGGCAGCTTGGAGAAGACAAAAACATTAATAGTTACTCATTTTTTTATCGAGTTAAGATGCAATCAGACTAGGTTCCTTTTATAATTTAGGGAGAAATCACTAGAGAGTAATTCAGACCACAGAAATTCTGATTTTCCTCCTCTCCTGTTAGGAAATCTGAGGATAAAGTTACATGATACAGTTGAGCTGATCTAACATCTTGCCCTTTTGTTGAAAGAGGTAGTTCTGCTCCTCCTTACCTCCTGCTATACAGAGCTGCCACCCTTTTCCAGCAGCTAAATAGCTGTTGTGTGTAACTGCACCCTAAACCACCTCATCATACAGACAGATGAGCACCAGACATGGCACCAGGGAGAGCAGGCTGAAGGGTGAACTAGCCTTTTTAGTGACAGTTTACTGTTAGATTGGCTTAGTGGTACCATCTGACCATGTTCTGAAAGTGGCTGATCTACCTGGTTCAGACTGATGTCTGCGTTAGGAGATGGCCGATCTCTTGCTGGCTGAGCTGTGGGTTTGTAACCTGCAGCAGAGGAGCAGCAACATATGAATATTGTTTGGCTTGATAATGCCTTGAGTCACAGTGCTATCTGCTGATTGAACTCTTGTCCAATTAGATACACACTGAGGCTTTTCTACTGTGATTATCCCATTTTCAACCTCCATTTACACAGTTTGCTAAGAGGTTCTCAGCCTATCTTCCAGGAGGCTCTTAACCCTCTGTGTGAGACTAAAACCTTGTTCTCTGTAAAAGTCGTTCCATGGCTCAACAAAACCAGATTTCCCCTCCTTCACTGCTTACTTAATGAGCTAAACTTGCAGTTACTCTTCTTTTCCTTGCTTGGAAAGTTTTCTGAGAAGATAATTTAAAAAACCCTTTTCTGCAATCTGTCAAGAGCTCTGGGATGGTGCCTGGTGTAATGTCATGGATGTCAATGTGGATTGTAACCAAAGAAGTCCTTTCTGAACTTGGAATCTTCCATGTTCATTGTAATAATATGTTACCTTCATTCCTGGAAAACAACTAGCTTTTCTATTGTCTGTCTTTTGTCTCTTGCAGATCGTCTTAATCAGTTTCCTTCACAGAGTTCTCAGACAGGACTATCTATGGACTTACTTTGGCAAGCTGAGGGTTGTGTCTTTGACCTCTGAAGTCTGTCTGGTTTGAGCCAGTGGCAATTCTCAGTCGGTTCCTCCAGCTTATTCTTGCAAGTCAGTCTCTTCATATGTCTGCAATGTCAGGTACAATTAAATACACCCAGGGTAAAGATTTCAGGCTTCCTCCTTGCTGTGACATGTTTTCAGTCATCTTTTGTTTCCTTGTCTATGCTTTTTATGTGATTCTTCTGAGAGAGAGTGTGGAAGTCCCTGTGGAGTGATTTGGACCTGTCTGTTGAGGACAGATGTTTCTCTCAGCCACAAACTTTCTCCTCCACCTGAACTATTATCATGCAATTCATAAAGACAAAAATGTGTCTCTTTTGATGAAGGAACCAAAATTTGGCACATCTGTTGTGATGGCAAATAACGGATGTCCCTGTGTCCATCTAGGTTGCTGATGGGAAGCTGCACTACAAAGCAAAGGCTCAAGCTCAACTCTGGGAATATTCTCAGAAATTCCACTGCCAGTCACTTGCTTTTCACCATTTGTTTTCCCTTGGTACCTTTGTAAAGGGGCACAAAGAGACTTAGGAAATCAAAGTCAGAATCTACAGTACATCCTTGTACCTGAGGCAAACTACTTGAGAATCCTAAAAACAATCACACAAACCCCAAAAGACCCTGAAGGTGGGCTTTACACACTCTCCATATGTGGTACTGAGGGCAAGGGCATCATGGAACTCAACCTGCTGTCAGGCTAGAGCAAGACTCCTTAATGGTGACTGTTTGCATGTGTCACTGTTCACTATTAGGAGTCAGGGGTTGACAACTTGGTTTCTAGTGGACAGGCCCATATGCCTTTGTTTCCTGCTTTTCTCAAAGCTATATTTGTGCCCAGATGGAGTCAAACCTGTTTAAATGACTGGCAGTCACAGAGATGCAAATAGCCATCAAGCTTTTATTGGACTTCCTTACCATAGCTCCGCCCTGTGATTCAGCAAAGGAAGCGTTAAGAGAGGAAAGTAACTGGCCTACCTTAATTAGAGACTTCTCTTCAGCTTTTCCCAGTGACAGACTATCAGTTGGTAATTACAATGCATCAGTAACCCCTCATTTGCCTCTGATGCGGCTGCTTGGTGAGCTAATGAGGGAGAGAGGACAAGCTGTAGTAAGAGACTATCCTGAGTAGTTTGAAGTTGTGTAGGGGAGCGTTTATTTTACTCTAAAAATGGAGTTTGAACTGTAAGGTTGGGCTTTACAACAGTAATGCTGATATTGTGCTCTTAAGACTCTCTGTGAATTACCTTCTCTTGTGACTTGATATTGGATGTGCTACAAATGCTACATTGACCTAATACACATCACAGCCCACGCTTGTCTTTGCTTGAGAGCGGAAGGAGGTCTGCTCCCATTCTTTTTGTTGTGTGCAGATGACCTGCTCCACCTCATTAGCTCTGCAGTGCTGGCTGGTGTGCTGTGAAGGATGATCCTGAAAGACCCACCCATCTGAAAGGGATGAAGAGAGGCAGCCCTGACAAGGCTGCCTTCTCTGCTTCCTACGTGGGAATCGATTCGATGAGGGTGAAGGAACACGCAGGGATGCAAAGGAGCAGTAAGTTCCAGTCTCCCTTGTTGGCATTCAATGAAATGAATAAAAATGTTCCAGCTCAGATTTTTAAAATCAGTTACATGCATATAATAATCAAACCAGATTTTATAATCAACAGTTCAGGTTCTGATTTGAGTTAAATAGACCTCAGCTGGGGAGCTGACCTTGCTGTCCCTATGACATTTGGAAATGCCAGCTGCTGAGTTATTTTAGATATTTTCTCAAGAGCACAATGCACAGCTAGATACTATGATCAGCCCCCTGAAGAAAGTACAAGTGAAGTGTTATCCCTTTTAGTCTTGTAGAATTATAAATTTAAAAGTCTTTTGATACTTAAAAAGCTGGAGGGAAAACCACCCCTTTCCTAAAAGCTAATATAAATAACAATCTAACCAGTCAACTAGAATACTACACTGGTGTTTTGTTGGAATTCTCTGATCTATCTCAGCCCTGAAAAACTGATATTTGAATAAGGTGTTATGACAATTCAAAACACTTTAATGAATTTTACCAGATACTATGGCTTAAACATTTATATCATATCTCTCCTGACACCAGTGAGATTTGAGTATGGACTCAGAGGCACTACAATATTGTGCTGAACAGGGATGTTACAAAATGTGTCCTTAAATTGAAAATATTTGTAATTCTTAAAAACCTGAATTAGCTAAATGCCTTCTGTAAGTATCTGTTAGAGTTATTTTGGGCTCAGTTGGTACCATTAGAAGGGAGAAACACGGGTTTGGTAGAGATCCAAAGCACCAAGTTTCAGGGTGAAGCAAACTTCTTTTGTGTGTAAAGCAGTTGTTAAAGTCTCAGAAAGAGAGATTTGTACTGGGAATGCAGTTGGCATAGTGATAACTATCAAACTGAATGGAGTCTTGGAAAGAACAACACTTGATAACAGCTGTGTTTGCATTAAACATTTTTAGAGTTCAGTTCAGAGCAGTTCTGCACCATATATGTAGAATTTTTATGCAGAATTTGCATACAGAAAGCATGGAATGCTCTTTACTGGGTAAATTATTTGCTTCTGCTATTTATTACATTTCTCCCCTATCCCCTGGGCACACGTGGCTGCAAGGATTTGAGTTAGTAGAGAAAACAGGTGTGCCTGGTCAGGAGAGCAAAAAGCCAGTATTCAAGGGAAAAGGAGGATTTGTGTTTCCAGTGAGATGTATAATGCAGTCCTCCCTCTGGGTCCCTCAAAACTGACCTTTTGGCAAGAATGAATGAAGGCAGAGATACCATGGCCCATATTTACCTCATCTAATGGAGATGCTTTAATTCTGTCCTTATTAGGCAAAAGATTTAAGTACAGTCTTAAGTCAAGAACATTTTTGGACTAGGCTTACTCTCTCCTTTGAGGAAGAGAGGTTCTTCTAGATGGTATTTCAGGTCATCTATGCACTAACCCATTGTCTCTGTCTTTGGAGAGACCAACAGGGAGGTTGTGTGATAAGATTGAACAGGTCCAACAGCTCGCTTCAGGTGAAAGGGGCACTCTCACTCCTCTTCCTTGTCCTTCTTCCCAACTATGTCGATCAGTTTCCTCTGTTGTAGCAGCTCTTCTGCTTCCCTGACTGCATAGCAAAAGCTGAACCAACTAACCAATCTGGAAGAAAATTATCCTTTTGCTTTGGACAGGTGGAGAATTGCTGATATCCAACTCCTTTGGAGTTCTTCTGGCAAGGGTGTTTTTCCACAAGCCTCAAAACAACTGAGGGTGAAGCTCTCAGAGCTGTGCAAGTCCCACCTGCGTCCCTGCTCCCAGGACAGCATAACCTGAATGTGTTGAAATTTGGTTGAAACACTTGCAACTGGTGCTCCTTTTCCTGCAAAATGAACCTTCTGATTTTAATGATCAAAAGTGTTAAGTACCTGAATTTTACATGTCATGTGAAAGATAGCATCTCTGTCAGCAACTGCCACTAACACCATTTTGGGTCATCTCTTCTGCAGTGATTCAGAAGGTAGGATGCAGCTACTGGCTCTGCAGCATCACTTGCAGCAGTTTAGGTGTTCTTCAGAGGTTGCTGCCTGAAATACTGACCTGATCCCACCTGACTTGCATAGCTCATGAAATCTGATGGAATTTCTCAAAGTATCTATCACTAACTGATTTCACTTATGCCTGTGGTAACTGTACCATGTTTCTTTCCTTATGAGGGAGAGATACAATGAGTAAGAGCAGACATTATTAATTCCTTTGATATTTTTACTTTTCTAATAGTTTAGAGAGTCTTTGCGACCGAGATTTTTTCCTTCCTGAGAAAAATTATCTCAGCAGTAGATTTTCTTGTAGGCCAGCAAGGAAAAGTGAATGGTCAAAGTAGGAAAATACAGTTCTGCTATGGTTGTACCATCTATGTAAAATCTATATCCAGATTTTAACTCCTAATCGTTGCTTGCAGCTACCTTAGACTTCTGACTTGTGGCCCTTGTGGCAACTGAAAAGGCTGCCAGTTACCCACTGTCCACCCAGCCACTCAGCTGCAGCAGAAGCAGTAGCATGGGTGATGTGGCTTAGCTATCACCTTTGGCTGTCTCCTGTAAGAAGATGACAGTATGAGTAGGGGAAGCAACTGATGTGAAACGGTCAGGATGCAGGAGGGTTGCATCAAATCAGCAAAGGCACAGAAAATCCACACAGAGCCATGGAAAGTTCTCTCTGTGTGCAGTGTCAGAAAACAAACACAGTACCTGTCTTCTGAACCAAAGTTTTGTCTTGAATAAAAATGGTTTTGCTTGTTTTAAAACCAGTTCAACCATTAAAATAGTGTGAGACAAGTGGAAACCATTCAGAAAACTGTGAATGAATGTGCATGCTGGTTCTTCTGCAGGTAGTTGGTGAGGACAATGCCTGAATGTCCAGAGGTCCTTGTGTTGATTGTTCCTGTTCTTATCAACTGGAGATTGAGTCCATCTTATTTCTTTAGTCTTCCTTCAATGCCCTGTAGGGTTGGAGGTGGTGGTCTGATGTCCCTAGAGTTGAGACATTCTATGTTCCATATGGCTGCACTGGTGTATAATCAGATTTCATTTGTGGAGCAAGAGTAAACTTATCTTCCATGTTCCTCCTTTGTGTGCAACCTATAAAAGGCTTCATTGTCTATAAAAGAAAGATTCTGGGGTAAGGGAGAGCTGTGCAGTTTTGGAAACATCTTTTTGATTTTTGTTCAGGCTAAGAGCAGCATTCATCTCTTAAGGCTGCATTTCCCACTGAGGGAGGCAGCCTGTATTCCCATGGTTTGAAAAGGACAGAGTGTCTATGGGATAGGACCTCCTCACTCTTGGTGTCCCCTTATGCTTTCCAAGTGCTTAGCATTCCTTACAAATTACAGTCTTTTGTGGTACAGAATACTGTGCTATTTTAACCAGTTGGAGGGGTGGTGGTGCTGGGGGAATATAATAGGCTGAGAAGTATTTTCTTACTGTTCTAGATGGTTTATTTAGGCTTCCATCCTGCAACAGTGTCTGGAGGCATGGACCCTTACAGACTTGGTGGGACTCCCTGTGAATACAAGAGGTCTGTCTACTCTCCCATTCTTAAGTGTGTCTTCACATGTAAAATCCACTGTCAGCTGTAGCACCTCCATATACTTAAAGTGATCCAACAATATAAAAGAAAGGAGCTGTCAGATATAAATCCCAGAATACTGATAGGCAACTTAGTTACTGAGCAGCAGGCAGGTGTTAGTGTTCATTTCAGGTGGTAGAGTGATTATGAAATCCCACATCACTTGAGTCCAGTAGGAAATGTGAAAAGAACAAATAAGGAAATAGCTTCTGAGATGAAAAACACTTAAGTTTACACTAGAGAGACAATAAGCAAATTATTGACTTCAAGAATCCCATTTTCAGGAGGCTGTGAAAAGTGTCAGGAGAAGGGTCCAGAGATCAAAAGGAGACAAAAATGTTAACAGATCTTCCTGAGAACAAGAAAGTGGCAGCAGGAGACTTGTTAGAGCCATCTAGGGTGACAGCATGGAGGAGAGAGAGACCTACCTACTCCATAAGATAATCTAAAGAAATTGGCCCTCCCTGCTTGAAGCAAAAAGAGCTGAGAGCTGGCAGCAAGCAACATAAGCCCTGGGGACCTACTAACCAGCTCTATTGCATATATTGTTTTTAAGATTTGTTTTCTCAGAAGGGTTTGGTTATAAGATCTGCCCAGATTCTGTAGATCTAGGCTTTTTACACTGCCAGTGCTAGAAAACAAATAGCATCCTTGGAGCAAAGTATTTTTAGTTTGAACATGAGTCTGTGTTCAAAAATCACCTGTGGATCAAATATTATTTTTCTAACTTAAAGAAATTATTATCTTCAACATCCAGTTTTTCAAAACTAATGTGAATTCTCACAATTCCTGTGTCCCTCCATCTCTTCATCCACACAAATCCAGCATAAATCATAAGTTGAAGCATGCACTCAGGTAAGTGACATTTGTTTAACACCTGGTGCAGTAAGGTGCAATGGGCAGGCAGTACATGGACTGATTTCAGGAATCTGTCTGTTATTGATAATAAAAACTGAATATGCAGCCAACATGTATGCAATAGAAAACAGCATTGCCTTTGTTCCTGCTGTTCTATTTATTTCATTCATTTTCATCCATACTAAGTCCTAAACAAATATAAGATTTATTCTGAAGAAATCCCTACAGATTTATTTCCTTTTAGGGGAAGGGCAAGCTCCTCAATTTTACCATAAGAACTTATTAGAGGTAGGAGAAAGTAACTGGGTAAAAAGGTGTTTTCTGAAGGTATGCTGATTTGGGAATTGAAAGGGGAAAAAGAATTTGCTGGAGTCTTGTGAGAAACAAACACCCCTTGGGATAATCCAAACTAACAAACCTTTTCTTTTACTCTATTAAGAAATTTCTTCCTACATTCCTAATGTACCATGTTTCCTGATACTAATGATGTGGGTGCTTCTTTCCTCAAATGTGTCAGGACTATTCAATAAAATCTCATTTCTCCCCCTAAGATGCAAAGGAACACAAACAACAAGAATCACTTCTGTATTTTGAAAGACTGGGAACTCCATGTTGTTGTATCCCAAGTAATTTAATAAAATAGTAAGTAAGGCTTTACCTCTGCCTTTTGACAAGTTTCCTAGTGTAAAATGTCCTTTTAACAGCTGTGCTACCGACATGAGCTCAAAACTCAGAACATCCTTGTGCTCTGAGCTATACCTTAGCAATGGCTTTAAATCACTTTCCACATGACTTTAGCTGGACACCTGCACTAGTTCAGTCCAAAGTGCTTGGAACTACCTCCCTGTGTTGGGGCACCATGTGGGAGAAAGCCAGGATGACAAAAGTAAGAGGATGCACTAACCAAACGTTAAAAAAGAAAAAAAACAAGGCTTATGAGCATCTACTCATGCTTTGCAGAAGTCTGTGTGGTGTAGTTGTTTTCACCTGCTAAATTGCAAAGGTAAATAACTTTCTAGTCATTATTCTGCAGATTCCCTTTGCTTGTCTCCAGGTATGAGTAAGAAGAGTGAAAGGTCCTGTAAATACAAAGTGAAGAAGAGTAGCTGCTTTCTTTAAAGGTGTGTCCCACATCTGAAATAAAACCCTCTGAAAATCCCTGCTGTAGTTCTAATACGCAAAGAGGAGGAAGGTGACTGGGGACAGGGGAAATATTTATGCTAATGGGATCCCACCTCCTGAAAATTCTGCTCTTTTAGAGAAGTTCTGCTTCTCTGAAGAACTGTGGAGGTAGGGAAGGATTACTTTCTTTGCCATGGAAATCTGTAGGGCCCAACCATATTACTCAGTTGGCAAGAAAGCATGCTCTTAAAGATCCCTTCTGTTGAACTTGATAGGAACTGTGTCCCTGACTTCAGTGGGACCCAAATCAGGCCCTAATCTGTTAAAGAAATAACAGTGACATGACTGGTTTCCCTCCTGGCCCCCTACTTTTGGCTTTTCTGCCTACCACACTGTTTATACTTTCTCAAGCTGGGCTGGTTTGATTGCAGCAGCACAGACAGACTCTGTGTGCCTCTGACCCAGGGAGCTCTTACAGCAGAGAGAAAGCATTGTGCTGCAGCTTTTTGCTCAGGCAGCTCCTCCAATTATTAAGGGAATAGCCTCAAAGAATCTAAGGAATCGCAGATATTCTGGGGGAAAAAAAAAAAATCCCTTGGCTGAAAGTGACTGTGTAGAAAAAGAAAAGAATGAACTAGCATCTTGATTCAACATGTCTGTTATATCAATCATTTACTCTGAGTGGGTAGCAAAGATATGATCTAATAGGTGCAGGATTCTTATTTCCTGTGAGAAGCTGAGCATACTTTTTGTGTGAAATCAGAATGTTTTTATTTTGGTTTATTCACCAAATATTTTTATCAGCTAATTTCAATGGTAATGCTGCAAAAAGCATAGAGGCTGTTATGTTTCAGACTATATAAATCTCCTTAAGATCTCTTAGCTCTTTTATAAGGCTTTATAGTATATATTCTCCAAAACTTTCAAGCATTCTGCTTTCTAGTGGTGTGCTAATTTTCTCCCTGTGTTGCCCAAGCTCAGGTCCTTATTTAGGTATAAAAGTTATTCTTTTCCTTTGAGCAAAAAACTGCCTGTACAGTTAATGATAGTGCAGTCATCCTCAGAATTTACTTCTCTCATATTCAAGAAAAAAAGATAAATTAGAATGAAATGACACATGCCATTATCTAATCTAGGGTCAGTGATGTACTCACAGTGATAAGCAGCTGGATCAATATCCACATTGATATTTAGGCATCTACCTACCTACGGATTTCACTGGGCATTCAGACACTCTGATGAGGATTCAGTGTGAATATCTCTGTGCACCTGGCTCTGTGCCTGGCATGAAGTGTTTGCAGGAGCAGCCCCCTCAGCTCATATGCTCAGATCTGCCACGATCCTGCTGTAGGCAAGTCCATGTGCTCCCCAGTGACTTTGGTGGAGTCAGGAGAGCCTGGAGGCTGCTCCTGTGCAGCTCATTTTAAAATCTGTGTCTAAGTTTTAGTATGAATGAGGAGTTTTCCATCTTTTTTTTTTGTTGTTGCTTGTGTGGTGATTTCTTTGCCTCTAAGTCATCACAGAAGCAAAAGAAGTAATTGGAACAGGTTAGCAAAATAAAAGACACAAGCAAGAAATCGTTTCAGTAATCAATTTTCAAAGGCTGGGATCCTGAGTTTCCTTCAAGGCTGATTCCTTTCTGCTCCCTGCTTTAGGAACCAGTTAGTGCTATCCACAGGCAGGGCAGACAGGACAGTGTAAACGTTTCTACTGGGACAGGTTTGCAGTGACTGGTCTTGCTCAGGAGGCAAAATCGTAGCTATTGTGTCTCAAGCAGGAACCAAATAGCTCTTAGTGCCAAGCCAGAGGGGCAAATTTGATGGTGTTTCCTATGTTTATCACTGCTGTTGACCTGTTGTGTATCTGCACTGACCCTCTCAAATAATTCCTTGTGTTTTCTGTAGCAGTTTAGTGATGATCTGCACTCTGTGCTCCTAAAAAACATGTATGACCTTATGTCTGGTTGTATCACAAGATGTGTAAGCAGGCAAATGAGCTCCACCTTCCAAATAGTCCAGATGAAACTGAAGAACTGGCATGTCCTTATTGTTATTTATTCCTTCACCCAGCTTGTGTCATCTGCAAACTTTATCAGCAGCAATACTGTCTCTTCCTCCAGACTCCAGAAGGGCACTGTCCACAGTGAGATTCCTGTGCCACTACCTGTGCTATGCCTCTTGGAGCTCCCAGACTGTGTTGTTTGCACATTTGGACTCTATTTTTCATATGGAGTGGTTTCTTAGCCATGTTCAGGCCATAGACTGGATGCTGAATCAGTTTTTATAAAGTACTAGTTTAAAATTGACATTTTGTGAAGTCTTCTCTGCAGATTTTTTATTTTATTATTTATCCTGTCAACTCCACTACTTTTTACCAAACAAATTTATAATCATGAAAACATTTTAAGCATTTAAGACTTGTATTCTATTTAATCAAAAGGATTCATACTATCTGGGTTGTGAGCCTTTGGCTTCATAACTGATTGCATCTTATCACAATCTTAGAATAGTCTTATCTGGAATTGAAGCTATGTTGATCCTTTTGTAGTTATTCACAAATAGTAACAGAAATGTTGGTACATAAATGATTTTCTGCAAGTCCCTTTCTTTTGCAAGATTTCTTAAATAAAAACCCTACAAGCACAGAGGTCCTTGGACAACTCTTCAGAAAGTGTAAATTATCTCATATCTGAATCCAGACACAAGGCAGTATGATAGTAAGTGCTATCAGGAACCCAGGGAGGGGCAAGTATTCATAAACACATCACGTAACACTGGGCATTACACCCATAGAACGTGTTTGTGGATTCAGCACTGAGGTTCTGGGCTGAAATCATAGCCTGGCTGTGACCTCTCTAGGTTGTTTTGAGGGCTGTAACAAGCCCTGTGGTGATTGAAGGGGGATTGGGGAACTTCCTCCATTTGTAATGACCCTGTTTTCTGCTCCACGTCCAGAACTCAGAGTGGCTCCAGCAGAAGATGTCATAGCCCTGACCTGCTTCTACCAGGCTTCCCTCCTTGTGCCATGGCTTGGAAAGGACTATGCATAAGACTGATGAAGTCCACACCAAAGTGGAGCTTTCTTTAAATGCCTCCAAGGCTAGGAAACCGAAGATTGCCTTAAGTAAGGGACTATAGATGGGAGAATTCCTTCCTGTGTTTTCTTTGTCCTTTGACACTGTTTACCAGCTCATCCTTTGCATTTTGAGACTTAGAAGTTCAACTGTTTTGCTGGTTAGTGCTTTCTGCAGACAGTAAGAAGCCAAACTGCAGATTAATCTCCAAACAGTTAATGTACATTTCTAGAGGAGATGCCTGAGAGAAAGGTGTGCTATCGTTATAAAGAAAGGAAAAGCCCACTCAGCAATTACTTTTCAAGACAAACATTTAGGCAAGTTGCCAGAAGAAAGGTAAAATGCTGTTCATCGTCTGCAATGTGCATCTTGCTCTTGCAGCTTGTCCCAGTGACTGCTTTCAAGCCTTTGAATAGAACCTAGAAAAAGTTGTATTTCAAGGAATAGCCCTGGAAATCTTTGACTCATTGCTTGTGTTCAGGATTTGTGAGATATGCTATAATTGCCTATGTTATTACTCTTGCAATATTTTGTATTATGTTACTGCATGTTTATAGACCAAAACTTTATAGACAGATAGAAAGCAGCCTGAAAAGGAGGGAAAACAGAAATCAAGGTATAAAACTGCCCTGAATAATATTTTATGTTTCACTATATTGACCTGGAATTACAGGATAAAGACATTTTCCCCTGGTGCACTGCTCTTTTCTTGCTTTCTCTGTGTGTCTGTTTCAGGCTTGTTGGAGTTCTTCATTAAATCCAGAATCTCTATCAAATGAGCTGTAGTATGCTGCAGCACATAAAGGTTTCAAGCAACAATTACTCTATTATTTCAGCAGAGATTACCTGTTTGAAATGAAACCCACACTGAATCCTTTCTGACCTGGTCCTTATTGTGATACTGATAACAAGCCACACTTTCCAGTCTTTATCTTACCTCCTACAGGGTAATCTTTTCTTCTGGAGCTTAATTCTGCTAATAGCACCCTTGACTGGTTGCCAGACAACAAACACAAGCAGGTGAAAAATGAATGGCTCCAGTCTGACCGCTGATAACTGCTCGAGACTTTTATTCTCAGAATTCCCTCCAAAATATACAAATTGACTGGTGGACAATCAATTACATTCCTTGTGTGCTTCTCCCTCCTTCTTTGAAATAAATTGTGATGATCTTTTCTACAGTTTCAGATTCTTTTTTTTTTTTTTCTTCCCCTCCTCCAAACAACAGTAAATAGTAATTCCAGATGGTAGAAATTACTTTTAGATTAAACCAGTTAATACAGGGACTGTATGCTTATCTAATTCCTCTGTTTTAAGTGGTAACGATACGATGGAAATGGGTAAAACTGATGTGCAGTGGAGGTACGCAAAATAGTTTGAGACTGTAAAATGCTCCCCACCCTCAACCCCCCTCCTTTTCTGATTTACTGTCCATGAAAATGAATTATAGACTTGTGAAGAAAACAGAAGTTTTTATTTGCTGAACTCAATAGGCTGCTTTCTGGGGATTTGAACTCTGCAAAGTGCTGAAAAAAAGATTACTGCATTCCACTGACAATTTCTCTGTTTGAACCAAATGGGAGGGATGACACTATGCTGTGCTCTGCCTTTCTGCTTCCCAAAGTAAATCTCAGGACTCTTCATTGTTCCTCTGCTGTGTGTGGAAAAGTCAAGCTCAAATTCTACATCTGAGCCTAGACTTAACTTTAATCAGTTCCTCTTCAAACCAATGAGTGCAGAAGATCTTAGCACCTTGCAGGTTTGGACAGCCTGTGAATCAAAGCCATTATTGTAAGGAGGATGGTATAAATGAACCTTGCTTCACTGAAATCATTGAATGTGCATTCATTTACACCAGCTGAAGATTTGCTGGGGTCTCATTAGTTTTTTTCCAAAGTGGTTTTGCTTTTATCATTTGAGTATATGATTATAAGGTAACTAGGTAGTGCTAAGGGGGAATATGGTTGGCTTCACTGGAAAATATAAAAGTATCCACTGTTCCTTCAGGGAAATCATTTTAATAGATAACAGCATGTTGTACAATGTTTCATCAGTGATATTTAGATCTAAATTAGGAGCAGTTGTGAGATGGGTTGCCGATTTTCTTGTGATAAAAGGGAAATAGTTCAAGAAATACAGACCAGATGTTATCTTAATCCAATCCTCATGTACAAGAGCACACTATGAGACAGTAATAATAGTCCCTTCTACCTGTTTCTAATTTTCCTGCTCTGAAACACCCCCTGTGAAAAATAGATTAAACCAACACATCATATATGAGTCGGCACTGGGCGGGTTTGAGTTTGTATGGAATGCAGCGTGCGTGGCACAGACCGGAGGGTGCAGCCACCAGGTTTTGATACATGTTTAAAAAGGCTCGTTTGACAGTAACGTTTAAGACAGCAGCTCTGAGTGATTTAAAAGGAGAGTAGCCCGTTTGGGTTTGAATCAGGCTTTTGGTTCAGCGTATCCTTACACAGTTTCAAATTTGTCATCAGTATTTCTAGGTAGTATATGTTATACAATCCTCAGCAGGCCAAAAAAGAGGGGGTTGATCCTCAGCTGCTGTAAATCAACACTGATCCATTGATTTAGATGGAACTACACTGATTTGTACCATCTCATGGTCTGGACAAAGTGTATTAATGTTCCTTGCTAAAATCCTTCACAACAAAAAGCTCCATTCACAGTCCTGCTGGATAAGCAGTAACTAATGTGTCTCTGTTCTCGTAATAATGTTTAATACCTGCATCATTTCCTACTTGCTGGGGCAGTCGAAACATTACTCTTTGCTTTGACGTAAGAAGTTGAATGCTGTGCATTTGTAATATTTGGGACAGCTTTTTCCATAACTCTCTGTCTGAGAGAAAACATTTTGCTGGAATATTCATGTCTCTTGGCATCAATATACCTAGGGGGCATTTGGGCAGCTCTGTAGCGACTTAGGAGACAAGACTTTTATTTTCCTTTGAGGACTAAGTCATATGAAAATACTTTTTTAGCAATATTCAGAACTGTAAGAACTACTGGGGGTTTTTTTGTTCACTGGAAATAGCAGTAGCTGTGAGGATAGCAATAATACCAACAACAGTGTTCATAAGACTGCATTATTTCGAGTAGACACCTTCATTTTGGACTATTCCAAACTATTTTTCCAGCAGAGTAAAATCCTATTTTCCAGATCAGATATTTTCATGTTTCTATGAACAGAGGAAACGAGAGCAGGCAATGAGACAATTAATCTTCAGAGACTGCCCACACAGCTGGCTGTCTGCTGCAAGGACTGTGCAAGGACGGAACCAAAGTTTTCTTTTGCTCTTCATTTATTTTTAAATGAATGTATAGTATTGAGTATGGATTCACCTCTCTGTTGGTTTTTTTGGTTTATTTATTTTTTTTTTAACAGCTTTGAAGTTAAGTGGGCAAGCTTGTGCTGGAAAGAATGGTTCTGAAGGGCCAAAAGAAGCTTTAGGCTCACACTGGAGAGCTGGAATCTCATGGATTCCTACAAAAGGTTCATAATCTGACTGTGCACCTATAAAGACTTGTGGGTGATGTATCAACACAATAGGGAAAAAGTGTTCAGTATTTCTGTAAGAGAATATTTTTATTGTGTTTTAACCTGTAAATTGAGCACCTGTCTTGTTACTTGTATTGTGACTGTGCCTCAAGGCTCTGCTTGCCTTTTGAGGGTCTAGTTTTGTTTGATTTCGTACAAATGCATGCACTGAAATTCTCTTGAGTCAGTGAGATGAGACAGGTGGATCAAGAGGAATGGGAAGGAATGGGATCATAAAGAATAGCACAAGAAGATGCAAAAGTAGAGACCAAGTTGTCACATGGCCTGGACTGCTCACATCAATGGGAAAGCTGTCATTTGGGGTAAGAGTGCTTCAGAAGTATAGATGGAAAACTTGATGGATTAAAGTAGTTAATGAGCGAATATAATGAGAGGAACTAAAACGTGGAGTGGTTGAAAATAGTTCTAGGAGAGAGAATCCACCTGGCAGACAACCTGTTGATTGGGAAAGCTTGAACCACTGCAGCAGCAGAGATGAATACACTCCACATCTAATCAAAATGCAAAGTGCAGTTTAGAGATCTCAGTGCTAAAAGGCACTGGTGGTGGTAGTGGTGGGGTATGTAGGTTAATACTGAAAGCGTGTTATTAGTAAGGACCAAGGACCTTTAGCCTCCTGTCCAAAATCCTTTTTTACTGTATAGAACGGGAAAGTAAACTCTATCATGTTGGGCTATTTAGTAAGCTATTAGTGCATTCATCTTTTCATCATTTGACAGGTGGAAGTAGTAGTCCAGCTTTTAGTTTTAATTATAAGGGATTCCAGATGTAGAATAGGACATAAATTAAAACCAGATCTACTCATATGTCTTTTCAAAGTAAGCCAACTTCAAGGTATCTGCTTTTCATTTCAAAATGTTATTAAAGCTATTACTAAGAAATTCATAGTCTTAGCATGCTCCAATAATTGACACCTTTAAAGTGACTAAACAGATTTAGAGTGTGCAGAAAAGTAAATTTGTCTTAGAGAATGACTCTAATCATCCATTTACATATAATGGACAAATCAGTGTTTGCCTTTTGAAAGGCTGGGTGAGCAGTCTGTCTAGATAACTCCCTCTGACTACTCCTCCAGCCTGGCCTGACTGCTGGGTGTTAGGTTGTTTCCATGATTATGCTACTATGTGAGTGAAGATAAAGAATTAAGAACTGATCCAAAGCCAGTGAAAGTCAATGGGAGCCTTTTGATGAGCTTTCCATCATAGTCTCCTCCTCTCACGTTGACTTGAGCTATGTTACATTGTGTTGGAAGTTGCATTTTTTTTCAAAGAAAATTAAATCCAGAACCATTTTTTTTTTCCCAGTGACAGTGTTCTTAAACCCCTAACTGTGTAAAGAAACCTGCAGATTCCTTTCTAAAAAGCCTTTACTTCCCCAAGACCTATTTATCTAGTGATAGGTTACAACCATGCAAATAACGCTGTACATCTGACTTCATAAAAAGTCTGAGGTTTCCAATAATTAGAATGATAGCTGGCAAGTCTGATAAATTAGAGAAATAACTTGTTTGGTGTAAACTGAGCCTGTTTCTGAGGCAGAAATGTTAGGCTTTTATCCTCTGGAGTGTGATTGAAAGGGTGAGAAGTTAATTTGGCAGCTTCGCTTCTATGGTTTCATAATGTTTCTCCTCCCCCCTCCCCTCAGCTTCAGGGAAGGACTGTGATTTCAGTACTTTGCGCCTGCCCTCATACAAGGCAAGAGCATGACCCGAAACGAAACCCCTCTCCCCAGGGCACATCCTGAGCAGTAACAGCTTGGCTCAAGTGTTTCTTATGAACAGCCGTCCAGAGCACTTGATCTAAATCATGCCATTTCCTTCACAGTATGGCACAGTTAACAAGTCAGTGCATCAACACAATCTGCAGATGGCAGTTCAAAAGGTGCACGTTCCCCAGCAAGATAAAGGGCAATGAGTTCCATGGGTTAGCTCATTACTTGGATTCAGGCAGGGGCTCCGTAGGGGTGTGAGGGAGGAAAAGGGGGCAGGCAAACCTGGAGAATGCATGTCTACACAAATAAAGGCAGCATTGCAAGAAGCATGTTATTGAAGTAAAGTGCAAACAGCTTGCAGAGCATGGCTTCCTTCAGAGGTGGCTTGCTTCACCTCCAAAACACAAGAGGAAAAAGGGAATTAAACCAGTGGTGATACGCAGAGCCCGTGCACCTTCATTTATCCATCCACAAGGGCTGGCAAATAAGACACCATTTCCTGAGCAAAGCCCCAGAATTGAGAAGAGATGAGCAGGCTATCAGCAAGGGCTGGGGCTCAGGGTTGCTCTGCATCCTGCTTGGGAAGGAACCTGTTTTCTGGAGCATCACAGAAGGGCTTCTAGAGAGCAGTGTGCACTCCTGCACAAATTACATTAGAGCTAAACGTCCAGTGAAGAATCTCTGAGACATATTAGTCCTTTAGACTTCAAAACAAGCTTAAATTGGAACCATATTGCTGGAATACTTCTTAGCTAACATTTATATTACTTCAGTTACCAAATCCAGACTAAGTCCCAGGACTCGGCAGGGGAGGACATAATATATTAGGAAGTAAGATGGGGGTGTGCACTTCTGGCCTCCTATTTTATATAAATGTACAAAAAGTTTCCTCACACTAGCAAGGAAATGACTACAAGGCCCTAAAATGCCGATTTCCAGCAGCAAACGAGGGAAGTCCGCTGCCCCTCCTCCCCTCTCTCCCCTGACCATTCTGTGTGTGCCATGCCTTGGGGATAGTTTGGATTACTTGGAGTAAGACTGTTGCATAGAAGCTCAGGTATCAGAGCAGATAATTATACACATATAGCTAGATACAGCAAAGGTCTCAATGAATTGTCAGAGGATGAGATACATCTCGGGAGACCAAACAGGCCTCCCCTATACTGATCTTTGTAAATGAATCTCTTTGGGAACTATCAAGATGGTGCTTTACCACGATTTTCACTGCTGAGGAAAAAGGAATTCTTCCAAGCTGTTTGTTTTCCAGGTTGTATCAAAAGCTGTCGAGTGAAGATTTTTTATTTTTATTTTTTTTTTCCTTTCTGAGCTTCTGTCTGTATGAATGCACTGAAAGGTGCTAACGGATGTGCTGATCTCTGAGTTCCTGCAGCAGAGAAGTTCAAGGCAGGTTAGGCAAGAGAGGAACAGTAACCCTTCTCCCCTCCCCATAACTTCAAATCTACAAAGGCTGACTTTCTGGTGAACTCCCTGGTCTACATTGCAATTCCTTTGGAGAAACAGTGCTAAAACTGGGAAGGGCAAATCCTGAGTGGCTGCTAAGCAGAGGTGTGTTGAACTAAGTTCATTCCTTGTGTAATTTGATTGATTTAGTAGAGTTATGCTAGAGAGAAATTTGGCTTCAGGCTTTTGGGTGATGTGTCATGTTTCTTTATTTAACTTACCGAGCAGGTGCTTAGCAACAGCATCTTCTACAGGTTTACCCAGAAATCTTCACTTCTCTCTTTCATTATCCATTCTTTAATATCATTCCAAGCTGTGCTGAGTTCAAAAATGAGCCAAGACTTCAGGCTGTGCCCCACGGAGACACACAGGTACACAAGAGCACGTTTCACCAGGCCCTGTATCCATTTCTTACTTACAACAGTGCCTCACAACTGCTGTTTTTCTCAATTCAGTGAGATAAAGGAAGGATAAAGAATTGTGAATCTCGGAGATTTTTCTGGATTTGATGAGTTCAACCTTAAGCTAAAGCAGCTGAAGAGGACTTCAATGGTAAGGAGCTGAACTTTGTTTCATTAGAAATGTTCCAGCTTCTGCTGGGATCGGCAGAAAACAAGTGAGCCCCAAAGGTTTCAGTCCTGAGCTGACAGGAAACCGTCTTCAGCATTGATCCAGGTTGTTCACAGCCACTGCACAGTGTGACTTCTCTAGACCACTTTTTAAAAGCCACAGTTTCTGTACTAGAATTATCTTTTTTCCTAAAGAACAGGACTAGGACATGCACATGTCTTCAGACACTGCAAAGCAGCTATTTATTTCTCCCTGTTGGGCAGCAGCCTTCAAAATATTTTCTCTTTGCTGCAGAGCACAGTGCCTGGAGCACTTTCAGTGAGGTGACTTGAACGTGGCTAAACAGATCCTGCTTCTCTTTCAGAGATATCTTTGATATCTCCATATGGTATCGCATGGTGCTGTGCTGTACATCGTGTGTACCAGGGTTGTAAGAAATACGACTTTTCTATCCCTTCTCCAGTCTCTCTTGAGAAGACATGAGGAAGGAGGGATGAGCAATTCTTGTGCTCAGTCTTTCCCCTATTTAATCAACAAAGCCACGTGCCCTCTGTGCTCTGTCTGTGTCTCTGCACTGGTGTGGAGCACAACTTGCCATCCCATGTAGATGGTGGAGGGCCTCACTCATGAGATCTGTGGCAGCAGCAACCTGCCTAATCTCTTACCCTGTGTCTGTATCCTTCACAGCCATGGCTTGCAGAGAAAACATTGTTTGCTTGCTTATGTTACACTTTAAGTTCAGACCAGTAAAGCACACCTGACAAACAAATGTGTATGACTTATAAAAGGGATTATATGATGAGCTTGTAATAGCAGGAAACTGAACTTAGTGAGTTAAGTCCCTTCCATCCTAATTTTCCTGTGATTCCCCTCCTAATGATGGATGTCAGAGAAGTGTATGGTTTATTCTGGTGGTTCTTATTGATCAACATGGCCATATTTCTTAGAACTGCAGTGGAAATCTCGGGTGTTGTGTTGAAACAGAATCTCAGATCCTCACAGTGCCTTAGTGTCCCAGAAAGTATTCTGCATCTTTATCATGAAACATGCTACGATAGCACTGAGAAGACTTGAGGATGGAGACTCTAGTGTTCAAGGAGCTGAGACATGAAATAAAGAGATTGATCTCACAGAGGCAGTCTGCAGCAGGGCTAGCACACAGACCTGGGTCTCCTGCCTCCCAGTCTCATGCTTTCATCGTGAAATCACTCAGTTCTTTCAGCTGGATCTCCAGGCTCTGTTCTTAGCACTGTAGTTTCTCTGTCCCTCATGGAAAAACCCCAGGGCTGGGCTTCACAGACTCTGTGCAACTCTATCCCTTTGGACTGTAATTGATTTGGAGTCAGGTGGTGGTGTAACATAACCCTTATGGAATCTGTTGGTGAAGTTTATGGCCATTCAGCTAAAAAAAAAGAAAAAAAGAAAAAAAAAAAAAGGAGGAGGAATATAGAGGGGGAGTAGGAAGTGAATTGAGTTTGAGTTCTGGGATGTGAAGCTGTGCTGTTTCACAGCCCAAGGAGAAAAGCTTGTAGAGGCCTTGGGTGTGGAGAAATCTATTACCAGCTCATGGACCAGAGTCCTGCTCAGCCTGGCCATGACAGCCTGTGTGTATACAGAAGAACCTACAGAGAAACACCTGTCCCCAGCTCTGGTCAGCCTTTAAGCCAGTAAGGAAAAGCAAAGAATTGCAGAGGGAATGCAGAGAATACTTTAAAAAAATAGGGAAAAAATAATTTAAAAATAAGGATTTCTTAATTGATGGCTCTGCACTGCCTGGCTGTGTGGCTGTGGTAAGACTCTGAACTTCTCTCTCCTCTTACCTAAACTTCCAGAGGTTTTGTGTAGTGAGGGAAGATTTCACTGTGGCTCCTGGATCCCTTGAGGTACTGCCATCAGCCTTATGTTATTTGCAGGTTAGAACAACTGATTCTAGATTGAAAGTCTTGAAGTTCTCCATTGACAGTACTGAATTTTCTGATTTGGCAAATTCCTCTGGGATGACAGAGATGACAGGCTAAAAAATGTTATTTCTCTGACAAACAAATCCCTTTCACAAGGTTTTGCAGAGATTTGAAGATATTCTTCCAAGTGCAAAACCATCTAGAAAAGATTTCTTACCCTGGTAAGCTGGTGAGCTTCCCCTGTGAGTTACACTGAAAATGCCAACAGCATTATGTGATAAGCATTATGTGATAAGCATTATTTGACAAGCATTATGTGGTAAGTATGTGATAAGCAATGCCATAATTTTGTACAGGTATGCCTGCATGGATGAAATAAAAATAAATAGAGCAAAAAAGGCTGCTGTGAAAGCTCAGGTCATGACTGTAAGTAAAGCATTGTGAGATAAATACTCATATCTTGCTGCAGCTGTGGTGATTTACTGATACAAGAGAAGCAAAATGTGTGAAGCAGTATTTGCCAACAGGCCTATTTGTACAGCTAGAAAAAAACTGGGCATGCCTTTGGACACACAGTCTAGGTATTACTGTTGTTGCTGTCATTACTGTAGCCTGGGATCTTGCTTTCCAGGAGGAAGAGAGGTGGCCAGTTCTCACCCCAGACTGCAGGCACACTGTTCCATATCCCTCTCTGCGCTATGGGCACAAAATGCAGGATGAGGACACACTTATGGGGTGGCTATGGAGAGCCATCCTGCTGCTGCCACAAGTGGAATTAGCACTCCTGTATGCAAGTGAAGTGTGAAGGACAGAAAGTAGCAGTTGAGGAGAGAGGGGGTTTGCCTTTAAGCACTTTAAGTTGCACCAACGACCCTGACATCCTAGGAGACCTCAGGTCCTTAATTACTCTCCTGTGCCACATTTTTTTCCTTTGCCTGGCAGAGGCTCCTCCAGTCAGTACTGACAAGGGGAGATTTCCTCAGGAAGGGGTAAGATGCTTCAGTCCCTCTGCTAACGTGTCCCTGTACAGCATGTGCTGCCCAATGCCCCTCACACACAGAATCACAGAATCAATCACAGAATGGCCTTGATTGGAAAAGACCATCAAGTCCAACCATGAACCCAACACTGACCAGTCCCTGACTGACCCATGTCCCTCAGCACTGTGTCTACACGACTCTTCAATCCCTCCAGGGATGGGGACTCCACCACTGCCCTGGGCAACCCCTTCCAATGCCTCAGAACCCTTTCAGCACAGAAATTCTTCCTTACATCCCATCTCAACTGCCCTGGGCACAACTGGAGCCCATTTCTTCTTGTCCTGTCCCTTGGTCCTTGGTTGAACAGACCCACCCCCACCTCTCTCCACCCTCCTTGCAGGGACTTGGACAGAGCCAGAAGGTCTCCCCTCAGCCTCCTTTTCTCCAGGCTCAACACCCCCAGTTCCCTCAGCCGGGAACTCAGCACACTTGTGCTCCAGACCCTTCCCCAGCTCCTCTGCCCTTCTCTGGACACGCTCCAACACCTCCAGGTCCTTCTTGGAGAGAGGGGCCACAGGACTTAATGTCCTGCTGATTCGTTTCCCAGGGATTTTCCTGGTCCCTCTTGCCATCCCCACTCTGTGAAGTCACTGTCATAGGTACTGTGCACACCAGGATCCTGGTGCAGAGCAGCCTTTGGGGTGATGTCTCTGCCCCTGTGATGTGTGTACACCAGTGTCCCAAAGCACTCCTGGGCTGCAACCTCTGTTCTGTACCGTGTTACCTTGTTCTACTGCAGTGGGAAACGAGATGTAGCAAGGGTGGAACCAAAGAAAGGTAAAGATCAGTAAATGAAAACAGCAATAGGGACTTCTGAATTACTCTATGGCTTTCTAAACTGAGGTTATAATTCCATTGCATTTTGATGGACACTTGCCACATCTGTAGCATGCTGCTTCTTTGCCATTAAGCTCTACCAGATTCTTCCATAGGGGTGATAGTTTTTTTAAAGAGAAAATACTGAAGCCCCACGTGAAAACAGGAAACTCTGTGAATTTTTTATAGTGAAATTTTTCCACTAGGGGAACATCTATATTTTACAGTTTGCAAAATGTGTGGGACCATAAACTGTAAAACCACATGGAGGACCACAACTCCTTTGTACTTTAAAAATAGACATAAAAGTAATTTCTCCAGAAAAAAGGAGTATATTTTTAAAGGTGAATATTTATAGAGATTATAAAAGGTATTGGTCTGTTCTTGGATACTGAATGATAATGTTTAAAAAAGGAAAAGACAGATTGTGGTAAGTCTGTTGTAACTGAATCGTCTCTGTAGGATGTTCTCAACTGGACCAGTCATAGTGCAGCTGCCATTGGGGATGGATGAGGGAAAATCAAGCTGTTCAGGCCACGGCATTGCCATGTTTCCCCCTTACTCTACAACAAGTGGTGAGCAGGGACCGGTTCATACTTTGTTCTCTCAGCTCCTTGGAGGTGGTGCAGGAATGACCACACTCAAGGCTTTGAGCCAGAACTCAGTCTTACCCCACTGGCTGTGACATTTGTAGTAAGTGAGACTGAGTTCTCATTTACTGTTGGGATCAGCTGCTCTGAAGCCAGGGCTGTGCAGGACCTGACAGGGCTGGTCTTTAGTGCTGCCCAGCTGGGAGATGCATGTGTGGCAGGATAGTGGTTTTTAGCAGATGCTCTGTGCCACAGGACAGCACAGGGCTGTCACCACAGCATGTCAGGAGGTATTTCTGTGCTTCTGGATGTGCTGTAAAGGCAAGCAGCTGCAGTGATTGCCTGAGGTCCACGGTGTTCAAAAACAGGGTGAGATATCCAATGTGTGAGTGGGCAAATGGAGAGGTGGGGATCCCCCAGTGTGTAATGCTGGCTCTGGCTCCCTGTTGGTGAGATATGTTCCTCAGCATACCCAAGTATCTTGTCTGAATACTGCATTGGACCAGGGCAGGTTCTAGTTCTAGGCAAAGCAGTTGCCTTGGAGCTGGCAGATTCCTTGGCCTTACATGCCAGGTCTCTGGAGAACCAGCTCTTCTGCTGGTGCTTCGGTGGATAAATTGGGGTGTGTGGAGGAGGTCAACTTTCCCAGCAGCACAAACAGCTATCTTGGTGTCCTTTCCTTCTTCTCCAGCAGCAGGAGCAGTAAACCTTTCTCTTCACAGCTCTTTTCCCTTTCCCTTCCTCCCTGCCTTTCAGCTCTACCTCTGTTTCCAGGCAAGAGGGGCCAGTTCCTGGCATAGTCTCCTCTGTGGGTGACAACATTCACTCTCGTCTGTGTGGCAGAGGACGTTTTATCTGACTTACAAGTTGATAACTATGTCCTGTTTGTCAAAGTTTATCCTACCATTTCATATGGACAGGAATGTATTTTTCCATGTGCTGCTCAGTCCTAGTATTGTTGAATAGTGAAATATTCTGGTCTGCTGTTTATTTACGGCTGCCTTTCATCTTCAATTATCCATTATATTTTAGCAGTGGATGACTGACTGATTCCTGTATTCAGGCCAAATCCTTCTTGTTTGGCTCATGTGAGTAATCTAAGGAAGTCTGACACCCTGTTCCCTGATCTGTCTGGGAATGCTTGCACGACAAGTGGTCCCCAGGCATGGGACCCATGAGCAGAAGTGGAGTCCTGAGGCTGAGGCTCATCTTCCTTTCATTGCACAGTCATTGGGCAAATGTACCAGTCTCTGAGTGTGACTCCAGCTCTAGAAATTCATCCTGTTCGTGGCCAGCTGGATAACATTAATTTTTACAGGCTGTTGGTGCACAGTGTGGAATATACCAGCTGCCCTTCCCTTTTCAGGGAGGGGTGAGACAAGGCCCTGGGCCATTCCAGTTGGACAGCACTCCTGAAAAGGGCAACTAGATGAGTTGGAAACATGCAAAGTGAAAAACTTTCCCAGTTCTGTGCAGCTGTCATCATTAGCACAAATAGGCTTGTGCTGCCAGAGCTGCTGGGCTACCCGCTGCTGAGACTCATGCTATTCAAAAATCACTGCCCTGTTCTGCTGGCAAACGTATTTCTTTTGGATGCCTTCATTTAGCTCAGCTATGGAGTACTGACAGTGGTTTATCTCAGGATGGGACTGCAACTGTTCAATTTTTCCTATCTTTGTGTGGGATATGACCACTACAGAGGTCTGAACACAGACCAGGGTGAGGTGTGTGAATTTAGAATAATTCATTTCTTTCTGTCACGTGCCACCACCACTTCCACAGTGGAGTCACCACCTGAGAGAGGAGAGCTGGTCCATGGTAAGAGCATTTCCTTTGGACCTGAGAGGAATCAGTTCAGTTTCCTGCTCTGTTACAGATTTTCTCTGTGAACCTCAGTAAGTTACTTAGACTCTCTGTGATTCAGTGTCATGAGTAAAATAGTGGTAATAGCCTGACCTTTCATCACTAATGCACATAAAAGAAAATGAATTAAAGAAATGTTAAGTCAGCCATTAAAATGGAGAGCCCAAGGGAAAGAAGAATCTACCCTGAGGAGATGAACTAATTGGGAAGGACTAAAGTAAATGGATGAGGTAGTTTAGGTTTGGGGATGAAAGGGGTAGAGGTATGGACAAGGTGGGGCAGGGAGATGTGGTTACTGGAAAATATTTGGCAGACACAGAAGGAACTTGAGGGTGTTTGAACTGGAGTCATAAGGAGGGGATGAATGGGAGAGCAGGAGGTGTAAAAACCACCTAGAAAAGACCTAATTTTTGAAGATAAACTACATCATTCTATAATATGTTTTTGAGCACCTGGGCTAGAAACCAATGAAGAACAGTAGGGTGTTGTAGGATTGGTGGTTGCCCTCTGTATGCACACTGAGGTGGCTGCAGGAAGATTTCCTGCTCTGCTCACCAGGATCACTTGGGCTTGTTAACTGAAACTATGCTGGAAACATCCCAAGCTGAACTGTTTGGCCCCAGGGTCTATCTTTGTCTTGTTTATTTGTTGGTTTACTTGCATTTTTCTTGAACAAAGTCTTCATTGTCTGCTTTTACAAAATCTAAATATTTTGGGGTGTAAGCTGGCACTGTCTGGGTGGAACAGGGGATTTACGGGTTTGGATGTTGTGCTGTGTTTGTAAATAAAGTTACAATGCAGATAGCAATAGCAATCGTGGCAATTAAGACCTCTGGTGCCTGAACTGAGCAGTTTGGCTGAGCTCTGCCCATCTCTGTGGGCTGTAAAGACAAGAGAGTCTCTTAACAACTGCTCCATGGGTCACTTGTGTGAGCTTTACAGCTTCCAGCTTTACCAGTCTTTTCCAACATAGAGAGGGTCAAATGTAACACCAGTTTTCCAGAAGGCTTTATCCAGGATCCAGGAAACTACAGAACTGTCATACAGACATAAACTAGTGAAAAAGAATGGACATGTTAATAAATATGACTTACTTGGGAAGAGTCAACGTGGTTTCTTGTGAAGAGAAGTCCAATCTTGCAAATGTCTTGGAGTTCTTTGGTGGGATCAATGAACAAATGAGTAAGAGTGATCTGCTAGATATAATCTGCTTGGGAATTCCAAAAGACTTTACACAAAATCTCCCACCAAAAGCTTTTAATGAAACTTAGTAGCCATGGGATAGGAGAGAAGCTCTTTGCATGGATAAATAACCAACTTAAAACAACAGGATACAGAGGGTTGAAATAAATGGTCAGTTCTTGCAGTGAGGAAGGTTCACTAATGGAGTCCTGAGCTGGGGCTTGTGTTGTTCAACCTATTCATAAATGGTCAGGGGAGGGGAGAACAAACAATGAGAAAATCTGGTGGAGAGGCAGGATTTAGTCAGGGGAATAAGGTTGTTGAGTGTAAAAGAACTCGCAGAACTGAGTGACTGGTCAACAAAATGGAAGGTGAAACTCAACAGATATAACTGCGAACAGATGCACACTGGGAGAAGTGATCTAGACTTAATGTTTAAAGTGAGGACCTTTAAGCTGACTGCTACCACTCAGGAGAGAAAGGAGTGGAGATGAAGAGAGAAGATCCTCACACTGTTTTACAAACCAATTTTTTGCCTACTTATTTGGTAGTGTACACAATTCTGGACTCTGATCTTGAAAGAATTATGGCAGAACTAGAAAATGCTCAGAGCAGAACAGCAGGGCTGATCAATGTTTGGGATGGTGGTTGGGATTTGTTAGCCTGGAAAAGCTGTAAAGACTGACTGACGTGGAGAGTATCAACAGATATCAGCTGTTCATATCAGTACAAGAGCCAGAGGGCAACGGGAGCTCATTCAGCCAATGGGAGTCCTGCTCAAACCAGACAAAAGCTGGTAGCTCATCTCTGGAGCTCCTTGTCAGAGGATGTGTAGAATGATGCAAAAATAGTTTTAAGGAAGATTGTAGGAATACTTGGAAGAGAGATCTGTGAAGTGTTTCTGAAGAGAAGAACCATGAAATCCACTAGGCTGAGCAGAGTAGAAGAGTATTCAGGCAAGTATTATAAATGATTGACCTGTTCTTACTCTTTACTGAATGTCTCCTTAATATCATGACTGGGAAAAGGATATTGATGCTTGCTCTGACCCAGGATGATGATTCTCATGTTCTTGCCTATATGCACTTTATGGACAAACATCCACTGGACATCCAGATTCACATGTTGTATGTACTCATGTGGAGCAAGGTCTAATCTCTGTGATCAGGAGGCAGTACAGCTCTGGATCTTAAATTCAAAACAGCATGGTCTCTTTAAGCTTTTCACCTTTCTAGGGTAGAAAGTCTCTCTACTGATCACCTCATAGAGAAGTTCAAAGGATGTTGTTCTTGAGAAACTAGACAGTATGGACAGTATTGAAATAGCAGTTTCTTGATGCACCCTTATTTGCAATTGGTGGTAACAGAAAATATCACTGCTTTTGTTTCAGGACTAAATTTTGAGCTGGTTGTATGCTGGCCTCTTTCACCAGTGTATTTCTTCACCCTGTGGAACTGGAAATGCTACCCACATTCCCTCCATTTCCTCTTAAATCAGAAAGCTGGCACAAGAACGTGCTAAGAAGATTTGAATATTTTTTGTTAGCCAAAACAGTATTGGTTTACTGATCTGCAAAAAGTGATGATCCATCTAATGCTGGTTCTTTTCACTGAGGATATGATACCACCATAACAGAGCTGGTCTTTGCATCCCTGTCTGCACTATTTCTACTCCACAGTTCAGCCAGTAAGTGGCTAATTTCATTGAGGCAAAATGAGCCTGTTCAAGTGCATAAAATATCCTCCTTAGTTGGGAAGATTAGAATTGTATCTTGAAGATAAATAAAAAAATATTATCCAGGCCTGTTGTCATCTGCTGTTTTCATCTGGAAGGCAGACACAAAACATTTGAGAATACCTGCTGAAATTCTAATGGGCCTTTGGTGAATTTGGTACAGTTTCAGCTGGCAGCGCCTTGAGACATGCTCATTATTTTCACACTTTTGTTAAAAAGGAGAATAAAAGTCTTAAAGACAACTTATTTACCTGCAAATTACTTGTTCTCTTCTGAGCTTTACTTGAATTCTGACAATAGTCATGAGACCTTTTTTTACTTGTTACCCTTCTGTTTTCTTTTTCAGTTCTCCAGCAATTCTAATTTCTCCCAGGGAAGAGTGGAGGTAAAATCACTCATGGTAGATCTCTTTCATATGCTTTTTTTTACAAGGAAGACATTTCATTAAGACTCATCCTGAATTCCTGCCCAACGAATTAACAGGTTTCCATCCTAAGTATTCAAGTAGTAAGTGTGTAGGTTATTTTTGCTGGAGATATGAAACACCAGGGACAGGAGCAAGTTTAATAAACTGGATATATATAAGACACCATCACTTTAAGTGGATTCTGCAGTTTAGATCCTGTCCATCTTGTCTGTTGGAAAATAAGAGAGATCAAGCCTTTTTAGTACTGAGAATCTTGGTTTTTTCTTCCATGTGTATCTAGAGTGGATGTTACATTTCAGACTTCCAGACATCCAAGGAACTTTGCTGCTTGTTTCACCAGGAAAGCTTAGGCCATCTCAGAAGAAAAAGTCTGGAAGAAAATTCCAAGTTTGATCATTTTTCAATTTTAATACATTCATGTATGTCACATCAACATCAAAGCATCCAAGCTGCTACAGGCTTGAGAAGAAAGTTTTACAGCCATTGTAACACTTTGGGTGTATGCAGAGGAATATATTTGTGATTTATAATCACTGGAAAAAGAAGCAACAGTTCCTTACTTGTACAGTAATTGTTGCTTCTAGCAATGTGCTATGCACAAAATCTCTCCATAGCTCACTCTCAGTTCCCTCCACTGCAGATTCTACCATAACTTACAGGTCTAGAGGAGGTGCCCTTGGAGTTTAGGATGAGGACATGCTTAAAAAAAAAAATCCTGCTATTTTTTTCGCCCCCAGAAAAGAAGATTTACCGTCCCCGTCTGGGTTTTGAATATCTCAACAACTTTGCATGTCTTTTCAACACTCCTCCCTAATACCTCATTACAGAGTTGGTGGCAAGATATTGTCTTTCATCTGCTCATTCATTCACTTTACAGAAAGTACCCCAAGTTCTCCATAAGGATGTCTCACTAGGATTCTAGTATGGGTTTTTCTCTTTGACCTTTTCACAGCCCTAGGGCATTCACCAAGTATTTTGTGGTCATGGTAGCTCATCTGAGGAGACAAGGAATACAGATCCAGCCATAAAGATGTTTCCATAGGCACTACTATCCAAGAGACCTCAAATGCCTATATGGATACATGAGAAGCAAAACTAGAATCCATGTGGACGACACATTCTGAACTGTAATTACCATATGGTAAATAGTCATTCTTTATTGTATTGTCAACAGTCAAGGAACCTGCTCTGATGTGGAGGCTTGGGGTATTGCTGACAGAGTTAATGGATGAATCTTGGGGGAATACTCTTTTTTTCCCACTTGACACTCAAGTCACTTTTCTTAATTGTAAAAACATCTGTAAGAAGAACTGAATGAGTTGTAGGCCTTGACAGCTGATCTTCCCATGACTCATTCCACAAAGACAAACTTGTATTATACTTGTCCTTTATCTTCATCCAAAGCATTTGCCAAGAGGAGTGTCTGAATTTTGCTTAAATTATAATATTCAATTTCAGATTTTCCATCTGAAGCCTTTGCTCCAAAAAGAGAAGGGAAGCTTCATATTGTGACAGTAGTAAGGTTTTAAGAGTTATTTTGGCTCAAGGCAGGGTATTTAGGACAGCACTTCAGGCTTTTCTACCTTTGTGAAGATTTAAAGAGGAAAGCTGGTTTTATTCCATTTTGGGTTGATATGAATTTGCTTCTGCATGAAGAGGTGTAATTTTTACTTGGATGTTAATACTTGCAACGGGACCACTTACAAATGTTAACATCAAGTTGTGTACACCTGAACTACTTAATCTGCCTTCCAAAATAATGAATGAAGAAATGAATTAAAACCTTAATGAATTAGGTTTATCAATCTCTTCTCATAATAGTTGCCTAAACCAACTCAGGCTATATATTCCCTAAATTGTCTATTTCATTTGTTTTCCTGACAAGCTCAGAGGTAGATGTCTCCAGTGTAGGTATCTAAAGTGACTTTAGAAACCTTCCTCCATTATGGAGTTTGGTAGATTTTGTTCCTCAGAGCCGTTTCACTTTCATTGCTGGGAGGTAGCTCTGCAGTCTTTCACAGTAGATATAAATTAAGCAAGGACTTCCTAATTTCAATTAGAGTAGCTTGTCAAAATAAGATTGATAGTAAATTATCTCAAAGTATAAATACTTTCCCAGGTATAAAATACCTAGCAAAGAACTGTTTTTTAATCTATTGGAGAAGTGCATACTGAAACCTGCTAGCTAGAAGCTAGACAGATACATCTGAACTGCAAATGAGACCTTTTTTTAATGAAAGAGGTACTTAATCATTAAAGCAACCCAAAGATTGTAGCAAGAGGACTGATAGATTCTCCATCTTTTGATGTCATCACATCAAGAGTAGTTGCCTTTGTGAAGGGTATGTGTCAGCCAGCTGCAAGTGACACTCTGGTCAAACACAAGTTATTGGGTTCAGCACAGGGGTAACCCAGTGAAAGTTAATGATCTGTGATATATAGGAAATCACACTGGATGATCTAATAGTTTCTTCTGGCCTCACACTCTATGAATCTATGAATATGTATCCTCTGAGGTTGACTGCTAATTATATTCCTAAGCAGGGGAATAGGCAGAGGCTGCTTCAAAAGAAGGATTTAAATTTATTTACTGGTACCCATTGTAATTTAGTTACATATTCAGGTGGTTCACACCCAGCTTCTTTCCATTCTTATTTTTTTTAAATTTATTTTAAGGTCTGTGAGAGGAGCTGGAGCATTTTGCAAAGCATGGTTGCTCTTAGCCAGCACTGTGAGAACCTGGTGCTGTGAGAAGTGATTCACACAGTTCCCAAAAGGCTCTGCCTTCCAGCGTGTTACCACATCTTGGCAGCATTTGAAGGGCACCCTGCAAGTGGGAATGACAGGAGTGATGATTCAGAGAGCCACAGTGAATGGCAAGAAAACCTTTATGGTGGAACATGAAAACACAAAAATACATATACTTCTTGTGTTCAGGGTTATTCAGACTATCAAGGGAGGAGGTACAGCCCTTGGTGATTGGGCTCATGTGTGTATGTCTAGAGATGACTGGTTTGGCTGCCTGTTTAGCAAAGTAAGGCTTTTCCCCACATTTATTTTCTGGAAGGGCAGTGGGAAGGAATCAGAAGAACTCTTAGAACCTGTGACCCATCGTTGTGCCATGCTGGGTCTGCCCATGTGTACTTACAACATCAGGTTCCTGTTGCTGGTTTTGTTTTGTTTTCCAGTTGAGTGGGAATATTATCTTTAAACGGACAAGAAAATGAAAACAACTGACTTAAAATCTCTTTCAAAATAATAATCAAGGAAGCAAGGATGTTCACAGGAGGGAAGGAATGCTAACTGTTGGAAAGGCCAGCGATCTGAGGGAAAGAAGTGGCTAGGTTTGGAGAATGCTGGGGAAATCCTGTCTGTTTACAGGCTCTGTTTATCCACACCTGTGGGTTAGAAATGCTGTCATCTGAGGAGTGGCCCCATATTACAAGAAGGTCAAGCACCAAGCAGACCTAATTAAAAGCTCATTACAAGAGACAATCTCCATTAGCATGCCAAGTTTCATGCAAATCCATTAGCACCAGGGCTCTCTTCGGAAGCTTTAAATTCCAGTGCTGTGCCCCAGGGACTGGAAACCGTGGCCGGTTAATTTGCCATTCTCAGTCTGTGAACATTAGGCACAGTCCTCTTACTTTCTGGATTATTTCACATTCCAGCAAATTAGTTTTATCCGTTCTGAGAACATTTTAACAAAGAAAGTTCTTTTGGCATCACATGGATAAAATAACAAGGGATAAAAGAATGAGCAGTTCCTCCAATCAGGAACAAATAACTTTAAATCTCTCCTGAAAATGCAGCCTTTCCTGTTATTCCCACCTCCCCCCCCCTTCCTTTCATTTATCTTTCTGCAGTCGGATTTTTTAATTACGTTTCTTCAGCCAGAGTCCCCTCCCTCTCTCTTTATGGTGGTGTTCTCAAGAGCCATGGTTTTGGGTTTTTTTTTTTCCTTTATGCCATTGTAGCAGAACTTGACTAAAGATCTTCAAACTTGTTAAGTATAAAAGTTGGTAAATGATACTATTGTTTGAGTTTAGGGTGGGGGAAGAGAGGGGGAAGGCAGTTTATCTGGGGTGGCTGTGGGGAGGGAGGGGGAAGGTTTAAAAAAAGGAAAAAGAGAAAAGGCTCAAATGAACTGAAATGGATCAAAGTAAACAGAGACATCTAAAAGCTTTTGTTAAGTTAAAAGTGGCTATCTGTTGCAAGTCCTGCCTCATTAACTACTGATAGAAGCACTGTCTTGGCCTTCCAAGATATCTAACGCTGACCGCCTATAACAAGATGAACTCTGGGTTATTCCCTCTGTGTTGCCAGGCACAACTCCTTAACCTCAACCTCTCCACAAATGGTTATCCCCTCTGCTAGCCTCAGCCATGGGACATTCAGTCCTCCCTCCAAGGAAGAAACATAAGCTGGGAGAGAAGGAAGGAAGTGGGAGAAAGAAGGAAATATCCCCAAAGTCAGTGTCTTGCCTGGGTGTCTGGTCAGAACCATTTCAATATATCTTTTTTCCAAGGAATGAATAGAGTGAGAGAGGGAGATCAGCCTCCCTGTTCTGGGTTCCAGTATCCCCCATGCCGTCCCCATTCGGTGGGGGAAGCCAGCTGAAACTGAGAGGCTTGTCTAGGGAAGCAGGGAGAGTGAGGAGGGATGGGCAGGGGGGAACACGATGGCTCTTTGACTGGGACCAGATAGGTCTCTGTGTAGAGTAATATTACAGCTCACTCTCTCATAAACAAGCTGCATGCCGGCTTCTAAAGAGCCCATCTGGCATAGCTTTGAGAATGGCAATAATTACAAGCTGATGATGGACATGGAAGAAAAGCCCTGCTGAGCTAGCTCATAAGGAAGTACAGGCCAGGACTGTAGGGAAATTACAGGCTAAAACCCTTTCTAGTTTAGGCCTTTTGGTGTTCTTAATCACAGACTTTAAATGTTGTAATAAACACTGTTGCTTTTTATTGACCAACTCCCATGACAGGCAAATCTTTTTTTATTTTATTTTATTTTATTTTATTTTATTTTATTTTATTTTATTTTATTTTATTTTATTTTATTTTATTTTATTTTATTTTATTTTATTTTATTTTATTTTATTTTATTTTTACCATTTGTTAGTTCAGAAAGCAGTTCGAGAGGAATTGTTTCTTAAGACTGGGTCTGTAGATTTACTTAATGAAAAGTGATCCAGTGAGAGTCTCTTTTGGTACTTTGCAATTAAAAGAGATCAAGAAAAAAAAAAAAAAGGAAAAATAAATGTTTTAAGAGTTCCACTGTGCAGTACTAGGGAGCTGATAATGCTCACTTTGTTTTGAGATTATCATTGAGGAATAAAAGATCTAAAATGAGCTGTTAAGTTTGTAGGTGAAACTCCTGTTGATTTTGCTGGCTGTAGGATTTCACAGGAAAGAAAGCAGTTTTGAAGTATGAGAGGAATGGGCCTGATCCTGTGCCCAGTGGAGTTCATGGCCCACTCACTGACTTCCATGGTTTAAACCAGTGTAAAGTGGAAGCTTAGAAGCCTCATTTGTGTCTGTATTTCAGTGCACTCTTACTATTGTGACTCAGAGCAGTGTTTCTGAATAAAGGGGGAAAATTCCAGGCTGCTGGGATCACTGGAGCTCTGTTCCAGTCTCCCTTACAGGTAATAAACATCATTTTCACAGTGAAAGATGTAAAACACATTTTCACGGTGGAACATGTGAAAAGTGAAAGACAGCAACGTTGATGCCCAGTTTCGGGCACCTGAGAGGGTTGTGAGAGGAGTGTGTTTCTGGCACCAGGTTTTCCAGGTTTGGAGTTAAAAATAACTAAACTTTTGAGGATGTTACCACCTCTGTGTCTCTAAATGTCTGTGTTTCAGGTATATGAGTGTATTTACTATGTGGGTTTAAATGCACATGTAGGTAGCAGTGCCATCTCTGTGGTCTATAGATGGATATGGACTATCTCTATGGATATATGAATAGAGTGCAATGGAGCTGTGGCAGTTAACACCAGCTAAAGTTCTGCTTCAGAGAGCCTACCTGTTTTCCCAGACTAATTTCATTCTCCTTTTCCTTCTGTAGAGTCTAGAAGATCAAGAGTTAAACAGTTCTGTGAGTTTTATTTGACTCGAGTGCAATAAATCTCCCAGGGTGACTGATAGACTGATAACTCTCAAAACCCATTGAGCACTCTGTGTGTCAAATCAACACTGAATATGGAGTGTTGTCAGTCTTTTTAAATAATGCTGTTTTGACAGTATGTTGTTTATTACAATTCAATATGTGTAATTTGTTTTCTTGGAGGAAATTTGCCTTTATTTTGCTTTTTTTTCCATCAGCCACTTATTAGAAATGCTGCATAATATGGTGGGTTGGATTTACTGATCCAGTAGAACCCTGGAAATGTGTCTGTGTTTTTACAGGACACATTATCATATGAATCCTAAATAGCAGAACATTCTGTTCCTTTAGATACATGTTTGTCTGCAGATATAGATTTGTGTTTGTAAATGGTTTCATATTGGTTCTATTTCTGTTGCAGTTCCCCTTTCACAGAGGTTTTAAAGTTTCTGGTTTACTTGTAGCTGTTTGTATCCCAGCATTTCATAATGCAGAGTGCTTATTTTATTTTTATTTGATTATTTGTTCAGGATTTTTTTTTTTCTCTTTTTTTTGCAAAGTTGAAGGAATGCAAGGTCAGGCGATGGAAATTTACCTGTGTGGATGCAGCTCTCTTTTCATTCATAAACTTCCTTTGGCTTCTTAATCTGAAACTTGCTTGTCAATGTGCAATGATTTCTTTATATTTAACTGTCTCTTTCCAATACAGACTAGAATTGTTCCTAACAAAAGAAGCATGAATTGGTGGAAACTATATATTAAATGCAAGACTATTTGTCTAGTTTTCATTAGGTTGCTGAGTGAGAAGCCCAAACTCCTCTCTTTTCCCAAGGTACTCGGATATCCACGAAGTGCCTTCATCCTGTAGCCTTGTTTCCTCTCCCAGTAAACCAGCTTTCCAAAAGAATGCTACACTCTCTGCTCTTTATACTGTCAGCAGTGACAGCAACCAGCAACGCTGACATTTCTTATTGTTTACAAAGGATGAGCGCCAACAAGGCATCTCTGATCAGTTGATAAACTCTCCTAACCCTCTCCCCCCCGCCCAACCCTCTGCTCCACTGACCAAACTAACCTTTTCACGGTACACTGCCTATAATTACCAGTGAAAGATGCTAACCAGAAAGGATCAAAACTTCAGCTAAACACAAACAAACCAGCAAAACAGCTATGAGGATAAACTCTTCACAACTAATATTGCTCGGCAAACAGTGCAGGTCTGGAGAAACTGAGTAGCTGCAGGCAGGGGGGGTGGGGAGAGAAGAAATCTAACCCTAAATTCCTCATGTGCATGTATTTTTCATATGAATTTTAAAATTGCTTGAAAAAACATCCTAGAGTAGCGTGAAAATAACCTGATTGTTTGTTATCATAATCCTGTATATTTAATATCCATTTTCCTCTCCAGTTCTCCCCACTCCTGCAGAAACTCCCACCAATGCAGTGGTCAAACTAAGTTCATAGCTCCTCGTCATGAGCCTAGGATTCATGCCTGTACCAAAAAGAGTTACTTTTCAGTAATTACACAACTTTGACTTTTAACCCAACTCCCCCCCTCCCAGTTTCTAGTGTGACAAGAAGATACTGCATATTTCTTTCCATTCTCTTTTCCTGGAGGTGAGAAGCACCAGCACAAAGATTCTTCCCTCATCCCTCTCCAAGAGTGAGCTGGCGAGGAAGGTAGTATTGATGGCCTTTTTTTTTTTGCCAGGAATGTTGATGTGATGGATGATTATATAAACATTTAAATTCTGGCTGAAAAAATTTCATTGCTGTTCTGGATTCTACCTGAATTAGCTGGATAACGGGCTTGCTCAGTAAGCAGAACTTTGACCACTGAGGTTTCCAGTGCCAAGGAGTCAGAAAGTTTTGAGGAGGGTGCAATTTTCTTCCCATACGCTAAGCTGTATTGTTTCACTCTTTTCTTTTCCATGATAAGAGGGCTGTTACATGAAAAACAACGAGATCAAGTTTAGATGTCCAGCAGACATTCAAATCTTTAAATTGAAACTTTATTTTAGGCAAAAAAACAGCCCAACAGCAGCAGGTCATCTGGCTCTGCAAAATACTTTCCTGTTCTTGTAGAAGTCTTGTCTGCTGGGAACCCAGTCATGCCATGTTATTTCAGCATACAATTAGACTTTTCAGCTATAAAATAATTATCATTTACTTGTGTCACTTCTGCAGATGCCATTGATTAAAACTTCCTAAGGAATAACCACAAAAGTAGCACTGCCACTCTTATGGCCTTTGGACAGGCTTTGTCATCAGCTGGATCCTGGACACCTAAGGGATCTCTCTTCATCTTTCTTTCTTTCATCAAATTGTAGTGTTGTGATGGATGAAATAGTTTGCACCTTAGCCCTAAAACCCTGATCCTTGGCTGGAAGCTTTAGCTGAAACTTCAGCACAAATAATAAATAACCTGTTGCTAAAATGAAAGTGGCTGAGATCTGTCCTTGTCTGACTTTGCAGAGCTTCCATCATCACACAGGGTCTCCAGAAATGCTGTTCATGTCAACACAATTGGTCAAGGTAGTACGTGGTGTTTTTAATTTCATTTATTTTAATGTCATTTTTTATGGTTCTCTCCTGAATTTTTATCTGTTCCAAGTAGATTTCACAACATTGTCAAAATAGTAAGATATGAAAAGCTCAACCTACACAAGCAGACCTGAATGTGATTTAAGGAGCATGAAAACTTCCTTTAAAAGTATGTTTCATTTAGCCTTATTAGCTTTCCTGCCTTCCCTCTATATCAGTATGACATTTTTTAATCAGAAGTTTCTGCACAAAAGTGGCTATTCATGCATTTATGACACTCAAAATGAAAAGTATCCCTAGGTCTGAGATGTGGTGAATTTTCCCTGAAGAACTGGGCATGTGCTTGTGCATGCAATGTGCATGAATGCCTTTTGTTCCCTCCCAGCTCTTCTTGTCACAGTAGGTATATCCCAGGGAACTGGTTTGCTCCAATACTGAGTAAATTGCTGCAATACAGCCAAGTGCTGCATAGATAAATGCAGTTGAATGTATTGACAAATAGGAATAGAGTTTAAAATAGCAGCTATGCATCATATACAAACTTAAATATACAGAAAAAAACCCCACAGGTACAAGGCATATTTGACACTTACAGGCTAAGTGTCAAAGCCAACAGACTAATTGTTGTTTGAGCCCACAGATTTCTTCTGGTTTTTTGGATCTGATGTTTAAAATAGTTATAGGCTAAACTATTTATGAAAAAGAAAATGCAAAAGCTGTGCAAAATATCACAGCTATTTACTTATTTAAACATCCATAGACAGGAAATGCCTTATGCCAGTCTTTATTTTGTCCAAAATACCCACTGGCCAGTGAATGCAGATGCTAAATGAAAAGCTGATTTATTTAAAAAAACCCCAGTTTAATGCATTTGGTGAGGGGAGACTATAAATTAGCCTTATCAGTCTTAACTATTGAAAAACTGCTTCCTCCCCATAGTTGTAGGGAAGATTCATAGATTCTAAGAAGGGACAATCAGGGGACATGCTGTTTGTAACACGTAGCATGTTGGCCAATATTGGGTATTTCTGAAATTAGATACAGGAACACCTATAGCTTGAGCCAGGGTAGGCAGTGACACGACTACAGTCGACTGTCTGCACTGGGCAGAGATGGAACATCTAACATGTGCTCAGCACTGAGTTACAGTCACTGCAATCCACTTGGGTTTCTTTTTTCCTACTGCAAATGTCATTAGAGTTCATTTATTTCCCACTACTCTCCTTTTATCTTCCTTCTCTTTCATGTTTCCAAGTCTCACTGTTACCTCCTTGCTAATGAGGCACCCTTGGCTAGGTAAACACTTGTTGTTACCTCAGTACAGGTAAGTGAGCACGCTGGATACTCAAGTCTTACCTGTTCTGAATCAACATGATGTTTCATTTCAGTGCTTTGTGTTAGTGACTTGGTGTGAGTGTAACCACGTGTTCCCAAAGCTCAGGGGGCAAGGCAGGGAAAGGCACTCAGATAAAAACATTTAAAAAATAATCTTTCCCTGCACTCCCATGTGCTTCTGTTGTATCAATCCTAAGCAGCCTGGTGAATTAAGATGAGGTGAAAATGCCAGCAATCCCTTGCCCTTTTATCTTCACTGTTATGAAGTCATGTCTTGCTGTGTAACTTTCATGTTACAATTAAGATTTTTACTTCCTCGTGTGATTCATTGCAGGGAAAGTGGATTCAGAAAATTTTCAAGGGCAAAAAGACAGAAGTCAGAGGAGCCAGTAGGTGGAAATGGAAGTCTAATTCCAAGTTAGTTATTTCCAAGTCATATTTAAAAGAACTATAAGAGTAAGTCTTGCTTCCATCAGTATGCAGTGATTGGAAATAATAAGATATTTGCTCTTGGGTATTATCAAAAGCCCCTTAACTCGGGAGAAGATATCAGTTGACTTCAAGGAGTTAGTAGGGGGAGGTGTGTGTGAGACAAATAAAGGTCAAGCACTTAAAAGCCAACAGACTAATTGTCGTTTGAGCCCACAGATTTCTTTCTGGTTTTTGGATCTGATGTTTAAAAATGTGAGCTCAAAATTAATGTCATTGATGCACAGATGTATTTTACAATGAGAGCTAAGAGAGTAATAATCATATTTAAAGTCATTTGTCATGGAACTGCATATAGATTCTCTACCTAGTCTACCTAAAATGAAGTGTCTTTGCTAGACAAAGCCAGTCATTCCCTGGACACTGGATGAAGTAGCTTTCTGCTTTGTAGATTTTTGCTCTATTGCATTTGCAGGTGCCTCATATTTAGTCACAGACGGCAAATAATCAGAACTTATCTGAATAAAATTTTCCTGCGTCTTCTGCCTGAATGTTCTCACTGTCTGTTCCCAGCCAAACTGCCTTTCCAGTTCTTTTCCTTACATTTCTGCATAGTTCATTGCCCTCATTGCACCACTGGGGCCTGACAGTTTTGTTTGATGTCTCTCTCTGGTCTCTACACATCTGTTTAGGCCAGGGGCTTTCAGACGGTGACGCGGGGAGTCTCGGTGTGCGGGAAGAGGAGGTCGCCACTCTTTGCCTCTATAGAGTTCTCTGAGATGTCACTAGGAAAAGCACAGTTATTGTCATTAAGTTTAGATTTGCTAGTGCATGACCTGCGCTCCCATGTGAAAACTTTAAAGGGTTGGAAATCCAAAAAGCATTGCTGCAGGTTGTGCTGAGGAGGAGGAGGAGGAACATATCTCCATACTGCAGGGCTTCTGCCTCATGGACATGTCCTAGAAGAGCTCCTCTGGGACAGAGACACACTCTTCCCAACCAGTACCGTGTCAGACTCTCTCCTGAAGTGGTTGCTACTTGTCTTTTTCATTTAGAAGTTACCAAGATGATAGATTTGCTGATGTACTAATGAAGAAACTGTCACAGTGGTTATTATGGGGCACTGGATTTTGGCTATTACAGCCTTGGTGGGCCAGGTGAAGCAGAAACACACAGGTAAGCATTTACCTCAGGGACACACTATGCAATTAAAACCAATATTCATTTTCAAGCAACCAGCCATTCTTTTTGGTGAAACATTCCAAGGGAGAATAGCAAGAAATGGAAAAAAAAAAAAATCTGAAACAGTGCTCAGGGGAATTTTGCTCCTTATATTGCTGATCTTGTTGGTTATAGATATGGGGGAAATGGGGACACCCTCTGCTGATCTTGGTTAACTGTATTTGTATTTATATTTATTATGGAGTAGAATTTTTATCTGCTAAGAGTTACATCTCTGCAGGAGTCTCTTTATCTTTTGGCTTTGCTGCTGCTTTGCAAATACACAATGCAAAGTACTAGCTCACTGCAGCCACTACACCTGATGATTTGGCTTTCATTTGTATGCCCAGTCGTTGTATCAAACATCAGGTTGTCCTTGCTGATGAAAACTCTAGTTTCTATTACAGTTATGGTTCCACTGTCACAGTTCCTTCTCTACTCCTACTTAGTGCTATCAGCAGGGGATTAGTCCAAGAGCTTTGTCATGCCTCTGCGCTGCCCAGATTGTCCCCCATTCAGTGATGAATATTTTTTGACACACATAGTGATGAGATCTATTGTAAATCAACCAGCTGAAGCTGCACTGTGGACCCAAGTGTGGATGTTTGGGTGTAAGGCAGCCTGTTTGCCCTTCTCTCTGGAAGGCTGTGCACATGGAGAGGCACAGCCCCAGGAGAAGCAGGTGGCCAGAGCTTGTGTTTCTCCTCTCTTCCAGTAATGCCTCAGCTAGTGCAGTAAACTGGGCCAGACATGGGCTGTTATTAATTCCTTATCCTTAGGTCACAGAATCACAGAATCACAGAATCACAGAATATTAGGGATTGGAAGGGACCTCGAAAGATCATCCAGTCCAATCCCCCTGCTGGAGCAGGAACACCCAGATGAGATCACACAGGAAGGCGTCCAGGTGGGTCTTGAATGTCTCCAGAGGAGACTCCACACCCTCCCTGGGCAGCCTGTCCCAGTGCTCTGTCACCCTCACTGTAAAGAAGTTCTTTCTCAAATTTAAGCGGAACCTCCTGTGTTCCAGCTTACACCCATTACCCCTTGTCCTATCATCGGTCATTACTGTGAAGAGGTCATGCTGGATCAAGGACCAAGATACAATTTCTTCCATTGCAGTGAGACTCTAGGGCTGTAACATCTTTGCATTGCCCTGTATTTAGGGATGATAATAAATTCTGCCATGGACCTCTATGGAAATGGTCCAGTCAGTGCTGGCTTGGTCTTTTCTATACACCAGTCATCTTGCTAAGCCCAGTTCCCTCCCACTGTGTGCTCAGACCTAGGAATACTTGGCCTTCCGTTTCCTCACCTCTCTCTTTAGGGAACAGTAGGGGTAGCTCCTTCTCCAAGGCATCAGAACGAACCAGTTACCCCTGTACTTAGGATGTTTGGAACTGCCGTGATTTTAAAGGCTGCTTCAAGCAGAGTTTACTGGAGTTGTATAAATCTTTGCTTTAAATCCACTGTAAATACGTTACAGAATCTGCCAAACATACATTAAAATATTTTGCTCCAGATATGCCTATGTCTAACCTTTTGGTTTCTAAGAGCTTTAATCAGTAATCTTCAAGTAGGAAGTTATTCATCTTTATTGCCAGGCAGTTCTCAGTGGTGGTCGTGGCAACAATCTTTTCATTGCTTCTGTGTTTAGTTGTTCTTTGACATGATAGAAGTCAGCTGCAGTGCAATGAGCTCACTATTTGTGCAACTTAATTGCTTGCTTCCTTTAATATGTACTCAATTTTTCCTTTTATGAGCAGGGTTGTTGGAAAAATTAAGCTTAAGGATATAGCTATCCACTGTTAATTAACCTCCTTCCCAAACACATTAGTAAAATAGGTCAAATGACTGTTGAGTGTTAAGTGTACCATTAAGAAGGTATTTCTCAGCTGGAAAATGAACCCTATATTGGATAAGACAGGAGTTTCCAAAGGAGCTTCGAGGACTTAGGTGTCTGTATCACACTGAAACTCAATTAGATCCGAGTGCCTAATTCCCTTAAGCTGGATTTTACACAAGTTCTTCGGAGCGTATCTTAAGGAGTTTTGATTTAGTGCGTGTTTAGAACAAGCATGTTTAAAAATCAACTGAAACCACTTCCTTTTGTTGCTCTTCAGTTAAGCTGAGTGGAATCTTTGGTTCCCCTTTCCACAATCTTTGATTCCACTGGGATGTGTGATCCATGTGTGCATGCGTGTATGTGCATGTGAACACAAGAGCAGGCAAAAAAGGGAATTGGTTTCTTCTTGGGTATTTGTACTTTGCATTAATAAGGATACTGCATGTGTTTGTTCTTTCAAGAATGACTAATATTATTATTCAGATTTGAAATTCCTAGAATAGCTCTGTTATGTGAGGATGTATAAATAGTTTTGATGAGTATAAAATATGCTCAGTGAGGGAACTGATCTATCAAAACAGCTTTATACAGAGATAGTGTAATTTCTTTCCATGTCAGGGATATATTCAGATGGAAAAATCACTTTAATTGCAGTGGTGACAGCTTGATTGGAATTTTGCCAATTTACCCCCAAAATTGTACATGAATTTTAAAATCATGTTTAGAAATGTGAGTTCAGTTGGAAAGTTTTTCATTTTTAACATATATGTATTTTACAAAGGGATGGATAAGATGTAAGAAAAATGGAAGTTGGAAGATTTCCCACTGGGAGATAAAAGGCTGTGTTTTGTTATGATGACATCTCACAATTGCAGTTCCCAGGCTAAGTTGGGAGACTTATTCTAGAAGCCAGTGGGACTTCCCATATGTGTAAACTCTCCTCATCCAAACGTTCTTGTGTGTTACAGTAATGGCCAGTCAAGATCAGAGTCCACTGTGCCAGGCATGGTCCATGTGTACAGGAGGCAATCCCTGCCTCAGGGAGGAGAATCTGAAGAAGCAAATAGAAGGGAATGAAGCATTCCTGTCTCTGCTTTATAGAGCAGATAAAATGCCCAAGGTCACGTGGTGGATCCATGGCCTCCTTGCAACAGCACCAGGAGGAATGTTCTACCTTTGGGTTTGAATTGCAAACAGGGGTCATTCCAAAGACAGAGAAGTGCTCATCTTTGAACAGACCTTCTCCAGGCAGGGTTTCCCAGTGCCACACCGCACAGGTTGCAATCCCCCAGACCTCTGGGTGCCATAGCTACATATCCCCCATGCAGAGAGTGAATGCCATTCTTGCCAGCACAAGCTCTACTTCTGCTCTATTGATTTTCCCTGTCATTCTAATATAACTTTATAAAGGGCTTGAGAGATGCAAGAAAGTGAAAAATAAGTGTATCAGTGGAGGCTAGGCTCTTCATTTGAAATGTCTTTCCAGTTCACCAAAGCCAGGGTCACTGGAAAACTTCTGGCTGGGACTATGATCTATACAGTATACTCTCTCTCTTCCTTTTATACCAGATCAGAATACTGTAAAAAGGACTTAAGGTGGGTGTAAATGACATTTCTGCCAAAAATCAAGGCCCCTTTAGCCACTGCCAGTGGTGCACTGGGGCCTATGATAAATAGGAATTAAGTCCTTATTTAGAGAGATGCACTGAAATTGCTGAAATGCTGCCAATGTGATACAAGCATCAGGAAATCACATTTGTTCCATGTGGCCAGAACCCACAGAGAAGCTCCATGAAGCACACACTTACTTTCTTAGTATGGCTGTAAATAATGTTGTAGGGAATGAATACTGAAGTCCAGTGAACAACTTACAGACGTGCTCCTGATAACACGTTGTTTTCACCCTCTGTTGTAGCTGGTGGTGCTGCACTTCAGGGCACAGAGCTGAGCTTCTTCTCCATAGAAATCCACCTGTTGATACACAGAAGGTGTGAAGTAGCTGAGGAGCTTCTTCAAGCCAGGTAATTGCCTTCAGCATTTAAAATGACTGCAGAGCTGCTGCTGTTTGCAGAGTAGCTGCTTCTTTCAGGACACAGTGAACTGATACCAGAGCACGGTTCATCACTGCTACTTGCAGCAGCAGCAGGAGCCTATTTGTAGATCCTGGGCCACCAGGCCAAGAAAACAGTGCAGGGAATTGGCAGTTACTCCCTCATTTATATATCTTCCTGTGGAAGAAAACAGTGTGAGGATTCCCAAGCTGGTCTGCGTGGAGCAGGAGAAAAGGGTGGCACTTGGTTATGCTGCAGGGAGGAGCGGAGTGTGTTAGAGGAGGAGTGGCTCATGTCACTGCAGTCCTTCTGTTGGGCACACTGTAAGGATCCAAGAACCAAAATGATGTGGCTGGTGTTCCTTGGGGACCATCTGAAAATGTTATTTTTGCATGTGGCTCTGCAAGCTGGTAGCCACAGAGGGGACAAGGGGGATTGGCAAGTCATTCTGCAGCAGGACCTTGCTGGGTGGCTGGGATTCGTGTCGCACGCCAGAAGATGGCACTGCGGATACTGCCTTGGAAAGGTCCCATCTGCTTCCTTGGCCAGGGAAGGAAAGTGGGAGAAATACTGCGGGAATAAGACACTATAAACCGGTTTACGTGGAAGGGTAGCAGGAGTCTGAGAGCTTAAAACAAGCAGCATGAATGGAGAAGGCAGCCGTTTGGATGGGAATGCTGTGAGGGCACAGGGAACATCTTGGTGCTTAATTTTCCGCTCATAAGATTTTGGATCTTATTAATTGCAGAATCAGATTGTACAAAATGTTGAAACTTGCAGTTTTATTGCAAACTCCCAAAGTGACTGAGCTTGGCAGGAGGTTTACAGAGTGAGTGATGCAGAGAGGTTCTTGCCTTTGGTTGGACAGGTTTGGTTGTTTTGAGCTGAAAACTTTGCCTTTTCAGCTCTTCTGTGGCTGACTTGGCAGTGTTGGGTTGGGAGAACTACTCCTACTTCTTGCATTTCTTTCTGTCAGCAATTAATCACCTTTTTATCAATGAATTGTTCAGTACTGAGGGACAAACTGCTAGACTTCAGTTTTGCCAGAACAGGAGACTGACATCGTAAGGAAGGAGCAGGTGAACAAGTGTCTATGAGCAGTTTGTTAATCCAGAGCCCACCTCTGGGGTTATATGCCTGGATTCTTCACCCTGAGACTGTGTATATTTTGAAGAGGATTTTGTGCTTGGCTCTAAGGGAACTCTCCTAAAGACACTTTGATTGGAAATGACTCTGGAAGGCCAGTGGGCGATTCATCATCCAAATGACTTATCCCTCCCCCAGAGTTTCTCTAAAGTTTCCTGTCAGAGCTCATGTGCCCTGAGGAAAAGTCCTTTTTCTTTTTTCATTCCTTCACTCTTTACTACCTACTTGTGTGGGTGTCCTGAGGTCTCAGAGAAAGTGGTGCTGTGCCTGGATTTGTTTCAGGTAACTCCACTCTGTTTCCATCCACCCCAGTGTGAATCTGGAGTCACATATTAAAGTTTATGGTGATCCACTCATGGACAGACTTACTGGGAACATCTGTCCAGGCTTTAGCCTTCTCCAGAGCATCTCTCAGCTTCTTGACATGGAGACACTTATACAGGTGACAGGAGAATGAGGATCTCTGGGTCCTAAACCTGCTAACACTTGTGAACAGTCACCCTGGGTTGGGTTCAGGGCTGGACAGGATTTGTGCTACTGGGTATGGTGCCCAGCTCAGGAGCAGAGCAGGACCTACATGGGGATGCTTGGAGCTCGCTGTCCTATAGGGACTGGCTGGATTAAATCGTGAAGGGTGGCAGGTTTTCCTTCTGCTGCCCTGTTGTGGGTTGTAGCTGCCAGCTCAGGGACAATAATAATCAGTTGGAGAGAAGAGACTTGCAAACTGGGAAGGGAAGATACACAAAAGCTGAGCAAAGACATGAAGATCAGTATTTTGTCCCAGGAGTGTCAGCCCTTTTCTTGAAGCAGTGCTGTGCTGCAGGGGGGAAATAACTCAGTCTCTGTGCTCTGCTCTTCATATGAATGCATAAGAAATTGCTTCACCACAGAGGGCAAAGCTCCCAGACAGATGCAAGAGGCTTGTGCAGGGGAGGTAATGTCTGCTGCATCCTACCCTACTCCCTTTTCCCTTCTGTGGGCAGACAGGGTGGCTCGCAGTGTGACCGAGCGTAAATGGTGCGGCTCTGAATTGGCAGGGAGGGAATTTTTTTTTAATATATTTTTTTAATTTTTTTTTTTTTGGGGGGGGGGGGGTCAGGATCACACTTGCAGTTTTACAGCAAGCTGGTTTCTGCTGAAAGGCAGATGTGACTTTGCTGTCCTCTAAAGCCATCCCCCATCCCTCCTCTTTGGGTCCTGGTGGAGTCCTGAGGCGGGGACGGCCGTGCAGCTCCGAAGGGCACACACGTTTCCTGTCTCTTTGCTCCTGGCAGGTTTTGTCTGCAGACACTGGCTTGAGTACCCCATAATTACATTTTTGCATTTTTTAATATAGTAACACATGGCTGGGCTTGTGGTAGAGAGCCAAGTGATGTCTTTGGGCCATGAGGACTATAAATAACCAAAGGCATCATTTTATTTGGTTATGGGAGGAAGAAGGTCTTTCTTCAGCAGTTACTGTACAAACAGCTCTGGAGGAAATAAAGAAAGGTTCTTTTTTTTCTATAGGTTAGGGAGATCCCCATAGATTCAGCTGAGCCCCCTCAAAAGACAAAAGTTCTTTGAATTACATTTCTCTACAGAAGGCCTTTGCACACTGTCAAGCTGTCCAAATTATAGCTTTGTTTTCATTTTAGTTGTGGCAATTATTGTGCTTTTGTTAAAAATACCATTCTGTGTCAATTCTAAGCTCTCGGTAGCAAAGACTGTCTTAAAATAAATGTATGTACAGTGCCAGGCACAACAGGCCTCATCTGTGCCCGAGACCTTGAGGCACAACTGCCATATATACAGCAAATAGCTGGTTTGTGTAACAAGAAACAACTTTTTAGGTCTTGATCTTGGCACTATGAATCTTGAAATCCACAATTCCTCTTTTTCCTCCACAGTGTGCTCTTTGGCACATGGGTGTAAGCTGTATGGGATTGCACTCCACTATCAAGCAGCCTCCTCAGCACATATTTCCCCCACTGTGGTGATGCCCCTTGCCCTGCGTAGCATCCTGCTTTCTGCATCCAGACAGCCCACCCCATGGCTCACTGATCATCCAACATGTGATTTGTCTAACTTGTGGACTTTGCTTAATGTGAATGACTACACACAAGGCTCAGGGCAGGAGCATTTAGGCCTGTTATGTATGGTTTTAGTTCTGCTTTAGAATAAGACTCCTGTGACCTAGAGTGCTATATCTGCCATACACAGTTTATAGAACTTGAGCACAAGCTTTTCTTAACAGAAAAGAAAGATGCTTGGAGAGATGACAAAGGTAATCTGCATGGTGTAGAGAACGGTCTCTCTGGTTTGTAACCTCTGCAGATGCCAGAGAGACAAACCAGAGAGACCACGGACCAGCAAGCCTGGTGCGTCTACATATTTGTTAATATAGATGACAAGAATATAAACAGATATAAGGAGCCAGTTCTACCCCCATTTTGTGCATACAAAATGTGATCAAAGTGCACTCTGACTCTGATAACCAAGCAAGGTGAAGAATTATTTTAATTTCTCATTTCCTTTTGGAGAATGTTTTTGATCCAATTCTGAGCGAAGAGGAGTGCCAGACCAAGAGGTTTCACTCCTATCCTTGTGTGTGAACTGCTGCATTTCTGGAGGGAAGGTGCTGTTCATACCATCACGTTGTTACAAAGAGGCTATAGTTGCATGATTGTCCCCAATTAGCAGTGCTGCCAGATCATTCCTAATATATTTTTTTTTAGCTAGGCACAGCGGTGCAATCAATCTGATAGTGTGTATGTTTTGATGTGGTGCATTGACAGCAGCAGTGTCTATCAAGAAGAACAAGGACAGATTAAATAGCAGGGTGCTCTCTCCATCATGATGGAGCAGTTACAGAGGGGGGGGAAAAAAAGCTCCCATTGTTTCCACGGCCATATCGACCAAGACCTACACAAGGCCCTCTTGATTAAACGAACTGGCAGCAGAACAGCAAGTTCTTGTTAACCATACATGCCAAAAGGCCCTAACACAAACAATCCCCATTATAAATTAGGCCTTTTACAAACAATATTTCAAGAAACTACTTGTCCGTTTTCCATGCCATTATGCATTTTTAGGATGATTACATGTTTCTGCTGGATAATGGCCTTTTGCCAAGGGCAAAATGGAGTTTCAATAGAACTCATTATGAAGTGAAAACTTTTTCTATTCCTACCCCCTGGAAGGAAAAAGCCACTCATAGATAAAGCTTGTGATATAATTACCTTGCTTTAGATAACCAGCGACATTACTTCCCAAAGGATAAGTACTTGTTTTTATCCTTTCTTAATCTTGTAGTCTTTTAATAGGAAGTGGTGGCAGCTCTGAAGGCCACTTGATCATTTGGGTTGGAGCAGAGTGCAAGGCTGCTCTGCTGATAAAAGTCAAGACAGCTCCAGCTATCAGGGTGGCTATAGAGGAGGAAGTGCTGTCTGCAAGGGCAGGCTGTGCCAGGCAACATTTCAATGCACTACTAAATAATTATGGTCCATTAGAAACCTTCCCTTTCCCCCTGTTCGTTTTACAGAGCCTGATCTGCCCTTGAATTAAGAGGTGTTGTTCGTATCAACGAGGGAAGATGAAATGCCGAGCTTTCAGAATGGGGATGGCAGGGTTTGATCCTGCAAAGGGCTGAGTGACCACAGTAGGGGCTGAACCCTTAGATCCTGGTGCTGTGCACAGGAGTTCAACGGTGCTCAGTATCACAGAGGAGTTACAGAGCAGCTTTGTTACTGGGATTCCCAAAGGCAGAGCTTGCCTTAGGAATTGAAGAAAAAAAAGGGTGATTTCTAGTTCAAGCCCTGATCTGGGTCTCAGGGAACCTGGCTCAGTTTCCAGTCCTCCCTCAGAGTCCTCGGTTTTGATCAGTCACTCACCACCCTTGTTTCCCATTTGTTAAATGTGAATGGAAATTATTTCTCCTTTTGGCCAACTCTTAGGATTATAGGATCTTAAGATAAAGACTCTGTCATCTGTACAGAATGTCAAGATCAACAGGCTTTCCCTGTCTTAGCTGTGATTTTGAGATGTTACTGTACCAGAAATCCCATTTCTCTGATCTATGGCTCATGTGACCAACTTTGTTTATAAAGATGCCCATCATTCTCCACTACTTGCTTCCCCCATTGTTATTGCAGGAATTTCATCAGGAGGGTCAAAAAATAACTTGGTGACCATGAGAACAAAGGCCCTGATTAATTAAACTTCATTTTGGGGTGGCGAAACCAATTTATTATACCCATATAACAATTATTGACAAGTTATTGTTTCTAAGTTCTCATTGCTATTATTAAGAAGACAAGCCATTTACACTTTTATAGTCCAAGGTCTTTAGGAACACTAATTAGAGCTTTTCAGCACTCCTAGAAGGGAGGAAGGTTTTATTGTGCAGGATCAGCTCACGTTCACAAGGAGGGGAGTAGGGAGTGAAGTCACTTGCCTGTGGAACTGTGAGAAGTCTGTCCTGACAGCTAAGGAGTTAGGGGACTCGCTCTTGGCTTTGTTGCCTGATTCATCTCCCTTGGCCAGTCTCTAGGCTCCCTTGGAAGAGCATAAAAAAAGGAACCTCCAGGTGTCAACTCAACCTATTGAACAACCACACTTCCAGTTGCCAAAATCAATTCTCAAGGACCCTAACCGAGGTTCTGCTGGCAAGTTACTAAAGTTAGGTGAGGTGAAGCTGAGCTGAGGCCACCTCACCCTAATTGTGCTTCCCTAGCTGTGAGGAGCCAGGACAGTGAGAAGAGGAATAATTCTGGGGAAGGTACATACTATCCAAACTGAGGGTGGGCATGGGAGTCTAAGTGAGACATGGAGAGGAAGGAAAGGAAAATATTGTTCTGGGATTTAGGCAGTGAGATGCATCCCTCATGCTATCACAGTGGACTTGCATGAGGTGAGATGTTTTTATCTCCCTTTTGGCTGGAAGCCCTAAAGGCATGTTCTTCTATTTCCAGGTACATCTGAGCTCCATCTGAATTGCAGGTGAGCTTAGTGCTCCAAACTGTGTACATGAAACATGCTGTAAAATGCAATCTACTTTGAAACATCATACTCTGGACATGCAACATTTTTGACCTGTGGTGATGTCTTCTCCTTTCCCTGCTTAAGAGGGGAATGATTCTATCTGCTTCCACCGCAGAGGAGACAAAACCACAAAAAGCTCATGTGGAATTAGGGTGATGGGTCAGAGAAAAAGATGACAATGAGAGTTTGACAGGTGGGTCTTTGAAGAACATGTGAGGACATACACAATCTAAGCAATTCTTGTGTTCTGGAGAGAACACAGGAGAAAAGAGAACGGGATGTTATGGATTGTTCACACAAACAGACAGGGGAGTTGAAAACTGGCTGTGGAAAATTGGTTTTTAATCTTTTTTTTAATAACATAGGTGTGGTTTATGTAATATGTATGTCCTGGGTTTTAGCTGAGACAGAGCAAGGTTTCTTTTTAGTAGCCAGAATAGCACTGTTTTCATTTCAGCATGGGATTTGTTATGAGAAAACGTTGACAACATGCCAATGTTTTCAATTATCACTGGAAGTTGAAGGACTTTGTGTTTTGTTAGTCTGCAAGTGCAAGATCAAGGGAGGGGTGAGGAATATTTAAATCAATAAGCTAAATTGGCATTGGACTCTGCCAAGGGGCTGTTCCATCTCCTGTCCCCCACGGGCAGGAGATCCATGAGGGGCTTTTCCTCTCTGGCTCTCTCTGGCTCTCGCTCGGGCTCTGGCTCTCCCGGGATTGCGGTTTCGGGTCGGGATTGTCGCTGCTCCGGGATCGTTCTCTGGGAACGGGCCGGGCTGGGTCGGTGGGTGGTGAGCAATAGCAGTGGGCATCACTCATTTGCATGTTTTATTACTATTATCATTATTATTTTAAGTGTTCTTTTATTTCAATGATTAAATGGTTCTTATCTCCCCCTACGAGTCTCCTTCCCCTTGCCCCCCAATTCTGGTCACCTCAAGGTCTGGGTGACAGAGGTGGCTGCCTGGGTGCCCTGTGGAGGAAGAACAAACAGGAGCAAACGTCCCCAGGCATTGCCAGCTCCTGCCACCTCTTGTAGGCAGATCAAAGCACCAAGTGGTGGCAGGTCACAGTCAGGGACCCTGTAAGCTGCCAAGGGAGTGCCAGAAGATACTTGAGGAGAGAGTCCCTTGTGGTAAGTGTTACCACAGCCTTGTGCAGCCAAGTCACATAATCCTGCTCCTGCTCTTAGATTTACCAAGCTCTGTCTGAAAGTGCCCTGGTGATCTGAGAGGAAGGAGTCTGCAGGTCTGACTGAGTGCTGTCCTGTGCAGTGTTGGCAGATCACACTTTGAGAGAGCCCTGATAAAAGCAGCCGTGCTGCAGGAACAGTGCTGTCCTCCCCAAAAGGTTGTTAAGTGCATTAGGCATTTAATTACCTCTTTTCACACAGGACTCAGCTGACCTCTAATGACCAATATTTGTGTTCAGAAGAACTGGGATGAATTGAAACAAGTCCTGAGAAGGTCTAATGGCAAGTGAATTCTTGCCTAGGGTCATGTAGAAAGTCTGTGATAGAAACCTCCTCTGCCATACACCCAAAGCCATTCCGTGCTGTTGGAGTCAGGCTCCAGGCTGATTGATTGTGCTCCGTGTACCAGGCTGCAGTGGTGAGGACAAGTGAAAAGGAGGAAATCCTTTCACAATCCTGGGAACTGAGGGCTCCATCCCCTGCCCCTGGAGGTGATAGACAGACTCATGGTCTTCTGTGAACTTGGCATGGAACCGTCTTGAGGCTCTGCTGCAGAGTATAGGGGGAAACTGAAGGCCAGAGGGAGGGCCCATGGCTGGAAAATTTCCTGAGATAATAGGAAGAAGGAGAGAGGAGAAGCATTGCTGCCTGAGTCAAGAACAGCCCTTTCTGTTCTTCTAACAGCTGCCTCTGGGGTATCACAACTACACACTTCAGATGCAGGGCTCTGTCCTGCTCTGCAGAACAAAATGAACCACGTAGAAACCCTGAAACTTGTGTGTGGAGACCCTTTTGGCATGGGAAAAATGATGAGTGCCCAAGAGGACACTCCAGAAATTGATGTATATAGATATAACACTGAAAAGACCAGGGTCCTCTCACCAAATTAGTCTCCTGAGCCAGACAGTAGAAAGAAGAAGGATATTATTAGAAAAATAAGCTTTATTAGGGAAGGCAAGAAAGACTGAATATAAAACAGATTGCTTCAAGGCACTTGAATTCTCTGCCCATTTTTGGTGTCAAAATTACCTAAAGGATGTTGACAAACTAAGAAAAGCTTAGGAAACCAAAGAAATAATAAACCATGATAACCAGCAAGCTCCCCAAAGACCCTGCATGCCTCAGGGAGGGGGATTCCAGTAAAAATCACCACATTTCTGAACTGTTTGGTTTAGTGTGAATTTTTTGAAGCTCTTTTTAAACAAGGTCTGCAGCAGCTTATGTAGCCAGCGGAGCAGATGATGTGAATAAAAGAAATGAGCCACAGATCAAAAAACTCTACATGGTTTGGCTTTTAATTTTACCTCTTTGTCTTTTACCCAGATGTAGTTGTGGGTAGGTATCAGCCAAGAAATTGCAGGTGGCATGGTTATCTTGCTATTTACTGTGTGATGATGCCGCTATTAGCTATTCAATAATAGGAAATGACTAATGATGTGGTGGAAATTATGAACCAGGATTAATAAAACTTGAAAAGGAACAGTCTGGTCTGTTTGATCCTCTGAAGAGGAAGTCTGTCTGTGTACAAGTCTTTTTCCCTGAGGTGATGTTCTTATTAGTCTGATCTGAGTAGGCAGCAAAGGGAATTGAGTTTGGAAGTGGCTTAAAAAGAAGACAGTAAAAGAGGACATGAAGTATTGTTGAAAAACATCCCTGGGTGGCAGACTCCTTTCTAATGCTGCCTTGCAGGAGGGTGGTGGTAGGTCACAGGAAGGCAGTTCTAGTCTGCATGTCGCTTGCAAGTGAAAGGGATTTTCTTGGAGAGCTGCATTTGACTCAGGTCAAGTTTGCTGCTTTTTCTCCTGCCAAATCCTCCTCGAGTCATTTTGCTTGATGAGGGACTAAAGTGCTGGGCTACTTCCAGTGCTGCTCAGCCTTGTGAACAGGAGGTGCCATCTTCTGAGTGCGGTACCAGTGACCTGAGTAACGTCTTGGTGGAGAGCTGGAGGCAGGCTGCCTTTCACAGGGCTGCTGCAGGTGCCATGATCAGAAAGCAAAACAAGTGACCTTAAAATTCTGACCCAAGAACGCAAGAAAGGGAAGTGGAGGTCCTGAACAGAGTAAAATCCTGGGCTGAGCCTAATGAAAGAGAAGAGGTTTCAGGACATAGATCCTGAATTGAGTGCATCAGACCTGGAGAACAAGAGGTTTCCTGGGTTAAACCACCACAATCTCAGATAGCACCAAGATGGAAATATGTTGGATGTGTAAAGGCTGGCAGCTAGGACACATGGTAGATTCCAAGTTGTTATCACAAGCCAACAGTTCTTCCCCCCTGTGTCTAATACCTGTGTAGCAGAAGTGCTAGATCTGTCTGCAGATCTGTAGCTGACGGGGCAGTGTGGCATGGTAGGAGAACAGTAGGGACGTACAAGTCATGGTAGTGAAGTTATAAGGGAGCTCTTGAATAGACACTGTGGAAGCTGGCTTTCTCCATGCCCTCTTGCCTTTACCAGAGAGGAGACTTAGGGTTCCTTTTTTAAATAATTATTTTATTTTATTTTTTTGTTTGAATGGGAGATTTTCCACTTCTTATGTTCACTAATGTAACAAATTCCCATGACTGCATTGGTGAGGCACTGGTGATCTCTTCTGCTCTGCCTGAGGCAGGTCAGAGTTGTAGCTATTGCTCTTTTCCTAGAGGACTGAAGTTGGTTCAGTCCTCTAGGTTCATTACTGAGTAATGATGTTGGGTGGCCTGAAATGTTTGATAATGTGTGATGAAAATGTTCTCCTGAAATAGATGGTGATGTGTGGTTGGCTGAGATTGCAGAGATGTGAGTTCAGTGTGATCCTGTCTAGTCCTATGTTTCTACCAAACAACAAAAAAAGCGCCAGAATTTGGCAACCTGAAATCTTTGTGTCCAACAGTAGTTTGTTGATTTAACCTTCCTTGACTTTGCCACTGTTTGAAACTGTTTGTTTGATGCAAGAGAAATGTGGTAAAAAGGCCTCAAGCCTGGCAAGTGAAAACATGGCCAAAGCTGATGACTTTCACTTAAACCTACTGATCTCAAGTTGGTCCTGGATTGAACTGAGGAAAATGGCTCAAGGGAGGCCCAAAGAGTGAGAGCACAAGGGAAGGGAAGAATTGACTGCTGTCCCCTTGCCCCCAGGAGAGCTCTTGTTTTGGTACACATTGGTGCTGAAGCATGACCCAGAGCCCGGACCCAATCCACTAATCTTCTGGTATGGGGCTTGCTCCCTGCTCTCCTTTTTCCAAGGTTAGTTTTGGGGAGAAAATGAGTTTCAGAGTCTCATCTGTCATTACAATGATTCATTGCTTGTTGGCATTTTTTCTGTAGTCCCCAAAGTCTCTCCTTTGGCGTGTATCAGGCACGAAATATGGCCCATCACATCACCAAAACTCAGGCCATTTAAAGAGAACATGACCAAGTGCAGGAGAGGATTGTGCATGCTCTGGGTCACAGGATGGTACCTGCGTGCTCATCCTATTGTGAGATTTACTCATCACCTGATAGAAAACATCTTTCTGTTGGTGACATGGCAGGAGCATGTCATGGTGGCTGTGAACACTGGTGAGATGGGGCCATGCAGCTACTGTGTCCATCCATCAGGCACTAACACAGCCTTCTTTGGCAAAAAACAAGTGGTTTTTGTTTTGGGGTTTTTTTTGAGTGGGTGAGCACTCAGAAATTTAACTTAATAATAGTCTTCAGGTTCACCAAGTTCATTAAGTCAGTATAAATCAGCTGGATCCACTCTAGTCACACTTACAGCAGCTGAGGGTCTGGCTTCAGTCTCATCTGGTCCATCCATCCAGACAGACCGGTCATTACCTGCTATACAGGGCTTTTAAAGGTATGAACCATGGGTTACATTTCAGTGTGTATGGAGGGTCACACGCTGAAGTTGTCCCTCAGATTTTGGTGTTCAGAGTTTGCTGCTCAGGTCAACAGAGGAGCAGTCACTCGTGTCCTTGTGTGACTTTGAGCCCCAGAGGAGTGTAGGTAGCCCCAAGGTAGTGAGGTATTTTGTGAGAGCCTATACACACCTCCTCTCCTATCTCTTGTTGTCTCCTAGTTCTTTCCCCTATGCTAACTTTCTTTTTCTCCCTCCTTCTCTGGTTTCCTCTTACTCTTTCAAATAATTTATGTTTTAAAGTGAAACTCAGCTATGCAACTGGTTTTGTATTTATAAATTGTATTGGGCTGACCCCCTCCTTACCTCTGAGCTGGTATTTTTAAAAGCCCCGTTGTTTCCTGCTGCTTCAGAAGGTTAAAAGTCCAATCTCATTACAAATGCTGTGCATATGTTGTTGTTTAGTATTATATCAGTGCATTACCTAAAACTACACAGCCAATCATAGCTCTGATGGGCTGTGTCTCACGTCATCGTACGGTGGGATGGAGGCACTGATGATTTTAAAGACATTAAATCCTGATCCCTGCTTTGTAATATCTGAGGATCTTCCTTTTGTCCTTTTGGTATCATAATGCATTTTTATTCTTTGCTTGGGCAATATAAAGAAACATTCAGGGCTTGAAATCCTATAATCAGCTTTGATCATGCTGCTTTTGGGAAAGAAAGGACAGATGACTTTGTCTTGGTCAAATGTTCCTCCTTGTGAATGCTTTTGAAGTTCTTTTTCTTATTATTTCCTCTCTTGATTTAAACCAACCTACTATTTTTTATGGCTGTTGTCTTATTCATAAGCTATGCCTAAAGTTGCTCTTTTTCTTAGTTATTTTGACCAAAGAGGATTTTCTTGACACCAAGTTCTTTATCTATAAAGGTGAACAGAAACCTGCCTAATACTTTGATCAAATTAAATTTACAGTTTCACCTGTACCTTTTTCTAATTCATCAATAGGAGTTCCCAATACAAAATTCTTTAGTATCAAAAGATTTAGTTTGTTTTTAACTATTTAGTTGCAAAAGACTTTAATTAACCTGTTCCTGTCATGATTAAGTAACAATTGTCTCTAGTCCAGCATACTCAAAATACACTGTAACTGCTCCCCAGAAAGAAAGTACATGATCAGTTCTTGATTGTGGGGACCATATTGTGGTTTAGTATAAACCAGAAAAAATGAATATAATGCCCTGACCCCATTGCTGTTGATGTTTGGTTACAGGGGATCCAAACCCAAAGACTGGCTCCACTGGGCACATCTTACCCCAAAGGTAATGATAAAAGTGAGGCTCTCACATGCAGCCTTGGCATCAAGTTTGTATGAGGTAATAATAGTAATAACACCTTTGTGTTACTGCTCCATCCCCAAGAGCAGCCTAGGCTCAGCAGTGGTCCCCTCTCTTTGTTCTTTCCATAGAACAGCAGAAGTATCTGCAGAACAGTGTCCACTCTTTGCAGGACCAGATGCTCAAGCTATTTGTTTTTCTTCTTTTTTGCTCTAAGCTAGATGAATATAATGTTCTCTTGAGTTGTAAAAGGCTGTTTTTGTATCTCACAGTCACGTTTCAGTATCAGCAAATATTTTAGATATGAGTTAAGAGAGGTACCCCACTGACAGAAGAAGGCTGGCGGAGCTTGTAATATCACATCGTAAATTCCCTCTTCTGCTATGAAAACGTCATAAAATACGTGGCACGGCAGATTTACAGTGACAATGCTGCTGCTGTATTAAGGCAACTATTTAATCTCTTTGTTTTAAAACACAGGTTTTACTGTACTACACACAATGAGTACTTCCTCCAAGAAACAATGCCTACGAGCTTCCCATGAAGTCAAGTATGATCTCATAGCGACTGTTCATCAACTTGTTACACCATTATCTCTCTGCTGCTAATAAATTTTAGAAGTGAAATTTTTTTTATGCAAATGTTTTATTTCAGCTATCATTGGACTTAGCTTATTGTGAGCCTGGTAGTGCCCCCACCCAGTTACATCATTCTTGGAAAAATTTACTTCAATATGTCTTTTATAATATTACTGCAATGTGATATTTTGAAGCCTGACCACACACGTGTAATGGGCTTCCCAGCTAGCACAGCCCCATCCTGTGATGCAGGTAGGCAGGGTCTTGCTTGCCTAGGGAGCTACATTAACTCAGGTTGATTCTGTATGAGGTGGTGGTAGTAGTGTGGGACAGGGACACTCAGGGCTGTGAATAAAATTGTCCATGTCCCCACGTCAATCACTTGCCATCTGTTCTGTCCCTAGATTGGTGTCTCTGGCTGTTTGCTGAGTGCTTTGTCCAAGTGTATGAGTGTTTTCCTTCCCACCACCCTTCTTGTTGTTGGGTTCTGACTTGAAAAAGGAAAGCTTCTCAACAACCTTCTTGACAACCTTTTATTAAACTTTAAGGCTTCTTCTGTCTCCCACTGTTAGATTCTTAGAGGTGTCAGAGCTTGTCTGGTGGTGCTGCTCATCCTCACTCAGCAAAGCATTTAAATGTGTGTTTATGTCTCTTACACCCCTGTGAGCATTCACCCCACAAACTGCAGGCAGGAGTGAGAAGGAATGAAGAGAGGTGCTCATGATTTTGCATGTGTGATGTTGAACAAAGTGAACTATGTGGCTTCTGGGCTGCCCACCAAAATATTCCTGTAGGTCATATCCTTTCAGAAGGATGGTGGTGGGCAGGGGCTGTCATCTTCTTTGGGTATATTATGTTAACACTTGAGAGCCCTTGCTATGGATCCATAGGCCACACAGATAAACAGATACTGTTATGCTAGATCCCACATGCTGTTTGGTTTGTTTTGTGTATTGTGATTAAAGCATCACGACTTTTGATGAGAAATTTGATGGGAAATTCTACATGCATTGATAGTGAGCAATAACACAAGTAGGTAGGTGTGAATTTCAAGAGGTTAAACCTGGAAGATTTAGTTATGATACTATTGATGTTTTCACACTTAGGGAGTGTAAATAAATTTTATCCAGATAATTTTTCCAATGGACTAAAAAGGTCTGTGATTTTTTTTTTTTGTAGCATGCTCATTGGATACATGAAAGTTGACTTTCTCTAAAATTTTCTGACTCTTTTGTTGTTAAGATAATAAAATGCATTTCCTTTTAAGGAAGTTGCTCTAATTACTGAGGAGATATTCCATGGTTGTTCTGATTGACTTAAATCTGTTAATATATATTTCTGTGAAAGCCTTGGTATAATGACAATGATAAAATTGATGAGGCTTCCCAAAGACACAGGGGAATAAGCTGAGCTCACAGGTCTTGTTTTTAAGTGGTCACCAGGTATTTTTGCTTCATTGTCCAAATTGTACTTATAAAATTGTATAGCTTCTTCCTCTCTGTGTTTGCAGCTCTATGATGGGCTGTACTGTCAACACCTCGATAACTCCCAAAGACTAGAAGATTGCTAAAGCCAAGCAAACCTTATCTTACTACTTTTCTACTCTGTTATTGAGCAGGCAGAAGATGACTTTTTTTGAAGAACAGCGAAGGAGTCTGTAGGTACTAAGCTCAGATGCTGTGATCACTGTAATGCTTAGATAAAAAATACCACATGTACTCATGGGGGAGAGAACAGGAGAGGCAGCAGCAGTTGGAAGAGTGAGTAAAAATTAGCCATACAGAGTGGCATTTTCAAAAATTCCTATCAGATGAGAAATATGTGTTATGCTGACAGACTTGTGGTCCTTGATCATTTATACAAGTTTGGGAACCTCACCACAAAAGGTGAAGGGGATCACCTTGGAATGGTGGAAGAAGAACACAAAATTTGACATCAAAAGCACTTGTCTAGTAAGGAGAGCTGTCTACCAGGAACACAAACAAAGCCCTGAGTCATGTAAGGCACATCTCTTTCAAAATTGCATCCAAATAGCTGTGCAAGCTTCCATTTCATTATTTGCAAAATGATTTTTTCTCATTTTGATGTAAAATAAAGTTGGTGTTTTAATTTCTTCAGTGGCTTCAGCACACCGCTGTGTTGTTGAACCCATCTGCTGCACAACTGTCAAGACTGTGGCACTTCAAATGCCCAGAGGCTGAAATACTGTTCATTTGGCAAGTATTTACTCAGTAGATCAAAGGTCACATGAACAGAAGGCATCAGTAACCAGGAGCTCTGGGCCTATAATATGCAAAAATACTGCAACTACAACTGCTTCTAAACCTTGGCTGTTTTCTTCCTAACACTTAAGAGACCAGTGCAAAGTAGTAGCTCCAACGATGTGTCTGCAGGTTAGCAAAAGCCTGGCTCCACGTCTGAAGCAATCAGAGCACGCCATAGAATGCCAATGAAAATCAAAGCAAGAGTCAAAATGGCTTCCACTGTTACTCCAGGTCACCAGGGGAGGTTCAACCAACCAGGGATTTAAGATTAACACGTGCATCATCACATATGGACAATTCCAATCAAGCCAGGAACTGTTTTTTCTATGGCCATGAGGAAAGTTAACTATTGTATCCTAAGTCATCTGATATTTTTTCCCAAATACCAGAATTTCCTTTCTCCTTCTGGAGAACTTTACATTTTGCAAGGGAGTATGTTTACAATAGATTCCCACATCAGAAGTGGTGACATCAGTGATTCCTCTTGCAATTTCCCACCAGTACCCCGGGGACAGGGCTGGCCTTCCTTTGGTAGCACGCGCTGAGATCTGGGGACAGCAGGTGCTGTGAAACACCAACACACCAGGCGTTAAAGCCAGTGAAAGTTGTGGGAATTACCACCAGACCTAGCTTATATCAGGGCCTGATTGCTCTTTAGTTCATGGAGGTCAGTGACCACTGACATATTGTTGCCCAGTGGTGACAGAAAGCAGTGGCTGTGTTGCAGTAGCTATTGTAATGGAAGGAATCTTGATGTTTGGTTCCAAACTAAGCAGGAATGAAGGTACAAGTGTGCAAACTGCAGGTCATTTTTGTTGATTATCTCCAGGTGTGGGTAATGTGAAGGGCACACAAGTGAGGGTTCACTGGGTAGGGTGCAAATTAGCTCATCCCACATTTGCTGCTGCTCCTTTCTTTCCAGGTTCTAGGGGCAAGCTAAGGCTGCCTAAGGCAGAGTGTTGGGTTATCCCTCTCCCAGACTTTGGTTCCTGCAGCCTCAGGAGAAGGTCTAATCCACTCCCTCCTCTCCCTTGAGGCAGGAGATAAGGGGAATCCATGTTGTCCCAAGAGGATCTGCATGCTGGAAGCTCTGCAGGTTCATCCTACTCCTGCATAACTCCCCATGCTGATGAGCCTACTACAGGTAGTCTGGGGATGTGGGTTATCTATAGTTTTATTTCTGAGGGGGTGACCTGCAGGCAAGTGAAAACAGTCTTTTCATGGAATTACCCTAAATAGGACTTTTCTCCTTTTTTAATATTTATTTTTTTCATTCCTGCATATGCTGGGGATGTCCCTCTCGGGATACACAGTGAAATGCTTTAATATAGACTTCATGTGACTCCTGGAAATGTAAAAGCACTGTGAAAAGAGATTGTGCATGTTTAAGATTTAAGAAACAACTTGTTGAGGTCATTTGGCTGCCCATGTTTTACCAAACTGCTGAGTGTTTAAGGATAATTTACCAGTTAGCTTGCTGCTACTCTTTTAGATGTTGGATGAACATCATCCACTGAGCAGATTGATAACTGATCAACTAATTTGGCTGCTAATTGCTTATTTGACCATGCAGTTACACATTTGTTAGGTTTTCAGGTGGCCATTAGAAGCAGTCAATCTTCTGATCACTCAGTCATGACTTGGATGTACAGTGAGATTAATCTGTTGTTACTGACATATTCAAACCCCATCTGTAGAAAGTAGTTTACATTCCCAAACAAGGACTAGGACTTTAATGACTTTTTAGACTATTATATGACTTTCCCAAGGAGACACCCCTCACCAGAGGGACTTTAAAGCTTTGTTACAAGGATGTTCAGAGCTAATCTGACTGGGGGTGCCTGAGTGGAAAGCATGTGTGTGTGTGTGTGTGTATTTATGTATCCCCACATACCATGTGTTTCTCTTCTGTGCAGTCAGGAAGCAGATTTGTCCTCCTGCCATGTATATTCATCAGGTGTTATCTGACCTCAGGTCCTACTTAAGGAAACATCTAACTGAGGTTGATGGAAGATTTGCCCAAGTAATGGCATCATTAACAGCACCTGTGATAAAAGTGGAGCATCACCCACAGTGATTGTGTGGAGCATTGCATGATAGCTGGGATGTCTGTAAAATCTGTACAAAATTAACCACAGCTGTACAATAGGTGATTAAACTAGGTTTTTTCATGCTGTAACTCAGCCCACTTTAATACTCATATAAGAATTCTTTTTCTTTTATAGGACTGTAATATGCATGAGCCCATTCCTTTCCACCCTCCCTATTACTCTACAGCAGTGCCTTATTTCATACCCTACTTTTTATTTTTATTGCTTCTTGCAGTCAGTCTCCTCTCCTCAGCCTCTGTCCTGGGAAGCTTAGGCAAGAAACAGGGAACTTCTTGGTGGGGAAAGAGATGGAAGAGGTACAGAACCACACCAAATTTGTTGTACTAGTCCCACAGCAGGAGCAGCTTTCCCACAAGGAGGCTGGCACAGGACAGATTCCCCTCCATTTCTGTCTTCACATCTCTGAACCCACTTCTGCACCCGTGGAGTCCATGTGGGCAAGATTATGTCACTTCTTCAGTCTCCTCAGGTTCTTTTGTGGGATAAGGGGAAATTCCTACCAAGCGTCTGTGGAGCTGTTCTATAATCTCTGTAAAACCTGGGAAATCTGAGGGATGAGGCTTTCTTGCAAGATGTGTTTGGATCTGGTTACCACTTCAGGAGCTTTTCCTGAAGGAGAGGAGAAGAGAAATTGCTAGATCTACTTTTGGTAAGATCCTGATGTAGTTCATCTCAAGTCAGCTGGTTCTGTTTGCTGACAACTGAGGATCTATTTCCTATAAAGTGAGAAATGTCCTGTAAAAAGGGCCCATAAACAAAGCAAGTTTGCAAAGAAATTGAATGCAGCATATCAACATTCAGAGCTCCTGAATTTGTCACCAGAAAAGCACAAAACCAGAACACTTTGGGTTCTCTTCCCATCAGTTAATAGTCTGAGGTTCCCGGGTGTGGTCGTGCTTCTCTAATCTGATCAGCGAAACAGGAGCCAGAGAATTTCACTGTGTGATTCCTGGGTAGAGTTCAAAAGCTCGTGTGTCAGATTGTCTGCTGCCTACAAGAGAGTGTGTTATGCCATCTTGCCCTAAAGACTTCAAATGAGAAAGAACTTAACATACCCCAAAGCAAACTGTTCCAGTGGTTAACTGTCCTTCCTGCTAAAATACACCTTTTACTTTTTAACCTTTGGGATTCATCTTTTAAGATTTTCTTCACAACTGTGAGGATCTGAGACCTATTTTAATTTTCAATGAGCCTGAAATTGTAATAACAAGCTGCTGGGACATGGGGCTTTGAACAAAATATTTGATAATACAAGGCCAGCAATAAAATGGATGGAGTTGGAAGGACTGATACTGCTGAATTACCTCGTCTTTCCAGTAGCAGAGGTAATTACCGAGTTGTATTTTTTTTACTAGCAGATGACTGAAGACATTTTTCTGGAAAATAAATGCAGCTTGATCAAACTGACTCCTATCTAGTGAAATAAAACAGCTTTGAAATATATTTATCCATTAAAATGTTGTGCTAAGCTTCTCTTGGTCCCCACTGGGCAGAAGACGCCTGTCCCATCCACCTATAATCTGAGAGGCTCATTGCCTCTACCAGACCTATTTGCAGGGAGACACTTGCAGGAGGCAAAACCTTGGCATGGGAGGTTGCTTGTCTCCGAGGGCTGTTGGAAGGGGAGCAGAATTCCTTGTCTGCCTCAGTCCACCCACGCAAACAGGAAGGGGGCTGTGCCAGATGATAAGTCCAATTTACCATCCAGGGTAACTAGATGCCAGAGAGGATTGTTTTCATTTCCATGGGATTTCTAATTAAGGGACATGCTTTAACTGTGTTTTCAATGGCTGAACATCCAAATGACAGTTTGATATGAGCAATTTGTCTGGCAGGCTAGATAAATTCATACCAAAGCTAAAGGATTTTCCGTTTGAAATGGGTACACATCCTCAGCTGAGAATCGGATCAAACATTCCCGTAACTAAAGAACCCACTTTATGTAACAACTCCTTTTTAACCTTCATTCTTTGCAGTTTTAATGATCAAAGTCTCTCTTTCTCCTGATTTGTCCCCAGTCATTGACTCTGCCAAGTGCTTGTTTTTTTTCTGAACTCTCAGACTTGTTCCAGTTTGATGAATGAAGGGAAATGTCTATTCCCATTTCTCCTGTCCCACCCAGCCCTAATGAGCAGAAGCATTGTCTGACTGACTCCTGGGGGAATTTGCTACCTGCATAGCTGTTGGGCTGGGCTGTTGCAGCTGGATTTCTTTTGATGCTTTGTTTTCTAGAGACGTGATCCCCCTGGTCTTGAGAACAGGTAGAGAGGAAAGATGTTGCTGTCTTTCTGTCAGGGAAAGTGAAGTGCAACATGATGAGGCTATTAGGTGCTGTGTGTTTCTGGAATACTGGAAGTCCATCCAGTCATGAAAGGTGTTGCTTTGGATGAGGACATACTGTCTTTTATTGCATTCACAGAAACACATCAAAGACATGTTCATGATATACAGGGCCAGCAGAGGTGATGTGGGCAAACACTAAGTGGGTTTGTTCCTTCTGGAGTCTTAGTATGAAACTCTCCTAATAACTTTGCCAGGTTCAGCTAGAAATATTTTGGTGTTTAGTGTAGGTTAATGAGAACTGTGAGCTCTGACAGTTACATGATTGCATGTTCTCCCTTCCCCCCATCATCACATGACACCATTCAAAATATGTCTGAGTGGAGAATACAGTTATTTTTGGTACTGGCCCAGAAACTTATCAGGTGAAGTGCAATTAATGAATCAAGTGCCTTAAAAATATCTGCCCAGAAGCAGCAGGTACTCTTTTGGTGACTGAGTACAAGAATTTCATTCAGAAGAGTAGCATGGAAAAGGCTTTTCCTACATCATTTCTTCACAGTGTATTTGTCCTGCTGCTTCCAGGGATGTCATTTTTGCTATACCATTAAAAATCTGCCTGCACCCTGGCAAATCACAAGGCTGAAAAAATCTCAGTTTGTAAGTGTTCAGTGGAGATTTAGCTGAAATCCTTAAGGGGTTTGCCTGCCTTAAACATTGCTGCTGCCCAGGCAGCTGAGACAGCTTCCCCACATGGTGCTGGAAGGATCCTGACCATGACTGTGGAGGTGGCTGCTCTGGGAGGGAGAGGCAGGTTGGCTTTAGAGCTTGTTCTGTCTGTGCTCTTCTTTCCCAAGTCATCAAATGCCAGAAAATAGAGGAGGAATCTCAACATGAGCTGGCAATGTGCACTGGCAGCCCAGAAGGCCACTCTCATCCTGCACCCAGAGCAGCGTGGGCAGCAGGTCAAGGGAGGGGATTCTGCCCCTCTGCTCCGCTCTCCTGAGACCCCACCTGCAGTGCTGCCTCCAGTTCTGGGGCCACCAACACAAGAAGGACGTGGAGCTACTGGAGCCAGTGCAGAGGAGGCCACGAGGATGATGCCAGGGCTGGAGCAGCTCTGCTGTGAGGACAGGCTGAGAGAGTTGGGGCTGTTCAGCCTGGAGAAGAGAAGGCTCCAGGGAGACCTTCCAGTGGCCTCCCAGTACCTGAAGGGGCTCCAGGAAGGCTGGGGAGGGACGTTGGACAAAGGCAGGGAGTGACAGAACAAGGGGTGATGGCTTTAAACTGGCAGAGGGGAGATGGAGATGAGATGTGAGGAAGAAATTCTTTGCAGTGAGGGTGGTGAGACACTGGCCCAGGTTGTCTAGTGAAGGTGTGGCTGCTCCTCCCTGGAAGTGTTCTCGGCCAGGCTGGATGAGGCTTTGAGCAACCTGGTCTAGTGGAAGGTGTCCCTGCTGATAGCAGGGGGGTTGGAACTGGATGAGCTTTAAGGTCCCTTCCAGCTCAAACTGTTACTATGACTCCATGGCTTAAATTCAGAGAGGACCAGAACTAGTGCAAGTAGTGGGGAAGGGGAAGGTGTGAGCAAGGAGTGTTTCCAGGTTATGTCTGAAGAAGTGGTGTGATGAGACCAATCAGGACTTGCAGAGAGATGAGTACTAAAAGCCAAGGGAAACTGAGAGTGGGTACGAGTAATGGGATCGAGTCAGTTGTCTGGGAAAGGACAGAAAAAGCTTGAGATGGGAAATTGAGTGGGGATAATAAAATCAGGAATGTATGGGACAGAAAATATTATCTGTGATGATAGAGAAGGGGAAGAGGAAGCAGGGGAAGAGAAGCAGTGTGTGTGGAGGAAAGACATAAATAGGGCAAAGAGTGGGGACTAGCTGCCCAGGCAAAAGGAGATCAAGTGTTGTAAGGAGGAGAAGTGACACTGGATGTGAAAGTGGGAACTCAAGTGAGTCAGATCTGAGAGGAGATCAATGCTGGGACAAAAGCTACAGTTGATTGTCAAACAAGATCAGTTTGAAAGGAGTCAGATTTTGGGACAAGAGTGGACAGATGTGTGTCCATTTGTCTCCAGGCTGGAATGAGATCTGGGGCACACCATCCCACCGCATCTGAATTAATCCCTGCCTCTGCTATCCAAAGTAGAGCATGCTGAAGGCCATGGAGAAAAAAATTCTTTGAGCCTGGAAAGGTGTGTACATCATTGCCTGCACTCCAAGGACTTAAGGCATGGGCAGTCTTGACCTGCACATTTTCTAAGTGTAGAATGATTGAATTTGCAACTGTACTAACGTCCTCTGAATGTAGTGTCTGTGAATAATATAGAGCAATGGGTTAAGGAGACAGGGAAGGTTTATGCTGTTCAGAAGGGAGCAATTTAAGCAGAGAAGTAATTAGAGATAACAAAGGTGGAGAGCACAGGGTTGAAATACCCATGTTTATTAGTAAAGCCAAAAGGGAAGAACTATCTCTTGTGTTCTTATTTTCTATAATACAAATGTTTGATTAGTCCCAAAAGAAATCAAAGCTCTGGTACTGGGTCAGCACTGTTATGGGAAGATGGTATTTGCATTAAGGAGCTTCCAGTTCAAATAGACAAGGCAGACACAGAGTGAGAGAGGAGCAAGAGCACTGAGAGGTAACGCAGGTGGGAATGGTTAGTGGCAGAGCTGATAGCTGAACTCCCGAATCCCAGCGCACTGATGCGTCTGTGAAATTGCACCGGTGTGTCTGCTAAACTGTACTGCTGTTTGCACTCTGAAGCCAAAAGGAGGTCTGAGTAAATGCTCAAGGCTAAAAGCACGATGGGATTTCTGCCCTAGAAACCAGAATCCAAAATGGGTTGGTTTTATTTTTAAAGGAAAAAAGCAAATGGATCAGTTCCTATTCTGAACGATGCTGCTGCCACCATAGCACACAGTGAGTGCTCTGTTAGGAGAGGAGAAATCCCATTAAAATGAGTAGGACTACGGCCCTGAGCCCTGGTGGGAGATGCAGACATACTGGAAGCTGTTTATATTGGCTAAGAAATACACAGGTTAATAGTAGTTTTAGCATTTACACAGGACCTAGAAATGTCCACAGTGCTTCGCACAACAAATAAAATAAGTTGTTAAGTACTTGTCCTGAAGATTTATATAATGCAATGTTAGTCCTACAGAAGCAAACTTAGGGCAGCAAGAACAGAAGCTTTGATTGCAGAGCACATGAAGGCAGTTATACCAGGGAACACACCAGCTTTGTGTTGTGTTCTCCCTACCCAGACCAGCCCCTCGCTCCCAGGGCATTGATTTACCCAATGTTTGTGCAGTCAAATTCCATACTAGATTTAGCAGGAATTTATATGAGTCGTTTTGTATACAAATCTTAACTCCTCTCCCATCAAAAAAAAAAAAAGCTGAAAGTGCCAATACATTACAAGATTTGTTTCTAGGTTTTTGCTGGTCTTTTTTTAAATATGAAAGTTTTAAAATTAATTTAAGTGCTTAGTTGCCTTTCCGTATAGCGATGTTTGGCTAACAGCAATAAAGCCATCAGAAGAAGCAAATCTGGATAGTTATGTCACAACTGAAAAAGAATATGACAGCATGTGTAGAAATTGAGTTTATTTAGGACATCCTGCGGGTAAAATCAGCCTACAGAACGGTCAAATTTCATAACGGTAACATTCAGACTATTTGTACTCAATTATACGTTTATTTAAAGTTTCCTCTTGGTTTACTGATGTAAATGTATTGTTCGTTTTTCACATACCAAGCACTGTTGTTTAGTCTCAAGGGAATTATTGTTACAAATTTAACAACTGTGACATATTAAAAAGCACATTTAAGGAAGAAATTAAGGGTTGAGAGGATGTGACCAAATGTTTCCATGGTGTTTTGCCAAAATGTCACTTAAATGCCAGTACAATTTTAATAGGAGTTGCTCTTTCAGAACTCATCTTGCCCACCAATAAAATAAAATAAATCTTGTCCCCATCAGTAGCAGGCATATTTCATTGCACTTGCCAGAAAATAATTTCCTAAGTTTTATTTTCATTTTGGAAACTACTTTTAACTACTGGGTGATTAACACATTTGCTGTCTGCCTTACGCAGCCGATTAGCAAAGGAGGAAGCCGATAGCTCAGAGTGTGTAAGCAAAAATGTTCAATTTAGATGCCTGATGTAGGCACCTGCATCCCTAATTAACAACCAGCCCATAATGTCAGGAACTTATTTTCAGGAAGTTCTTTGAAAGTCAGGCCCCAAACTGGGCACTGAAAAATAGAAACCTGAAACATCGATGATTACTTCGAGCAACTCGAGCTTCCCGTCAAAGCAAATGGTGAATGGTGCATGTGCACGTCTGGGGAACGCTGTCTGTGCTTATTTTCCTCTAATTTTGTTGGCTTTTCTGAAGTTATCAAAGTGAGATTGTTGCAAGAAGCAGTTTTGAAGCAGTTTTGCGTGTATGGTTTTCTATGAGCAGAGACTTTTCTGGGGAGAGTTGGAATAGTGGTAGAAGGCATTCCTGGGAGATACATCCCTCAAAGTTACCTGTGTTTTAAGTGGTTTAATCTAGAGTAAGTTTTCTAGAACTGTTTTTTCTACCTATGTGGAAAATGATCTCAAAGCTCCCTATGTGATTTTCTCCTCCCTGAGACCTAGTGCTCTACCAAGGTGGGATGAACTGAGGTGCCATCTGAGCACTATTTTCTGATCACCTTCTTGGAGCTGTCTGCTACAGGTGTCACGCTTTCTCCCATGCTTAAGTCAGTGGCCTGAGGAACAAATAGGCTATTTTCTGGTTAGGATGGCTTGAACCCTTCAGATTTAGCTCAGGCTGGGACTGATGGCCTTGGGCTGAGCTCCTGGGCCCATGGGCAGGGGTGTGGAGGGGAGACTAGTCAGGGCCATTAAAGCCAATTAGTGCCCTCAGGGCCCAGACACAAAGAGTCCCAATGCTGATGTAGATCTAGTGGACAATTTGAGAAACAAAGCAATGTTTTCTTTGTGTTTTTAAACTTACACAGGACGGTTCACTTTGAGATTATTAAGATGATTTATGGTGGCTATACTGGAGTGCAAAACACTAGCACTAGAGGAGCAAACCTCAGTAACATTTGCCTCTCCCACAAGCAGGACTGGGTGCTCCCCCCTTCTGCGTAGATTTTGTTTATCTAATTCTCTGCAAGGCTCTCATAGTCTATGTCCATGAAAATAGAATTTCTTTCCTTTTTGTCCTAAAGCCATTAATTATTTTCAGTTGTATTAAAAAAACCCAAAGTGTAGAAAAATTGTCTAAGAATTATAACTGCCTGAGCCTCTAGGTTTTTCTGAGTTTTCTCCTGAGAAGAACTCGGTCCTGCCACTTGCTGGAATGTGTTTATCAAATACTGGATGCAGATGGATCAGTTGTAGGGGCACCTGCAGAGGACTGGTATGCCTGCAGGAGGGATAGTAGGGAAGCAGCTCCTTTGGACAGTCCAAGGGCACAGTTGGATTTGGAAGTGCTTAGCTAGCCATACATCATCATGGAGACATTAGGACCTGTGGCTTCACAGCAGCTGTGACATTAAATATAGAAGATGTTACCAAAGGAAGAGTTTGGCAAAACTTTTTTCATCTATTGCAGACATAAACAACAAATTTTCTCAAAGATGGTAGGTTATGACTCGGGGTGACTCACTAATGTATTTAGAAGGATGCCCTCTCCCTGCATGGAGGAGACCACAATTGGCTACATTAAGGCAAGACAGGGTGACCCTCGTGGTTGAGGGGCACAGTGGGGAATTCTCAGATGACTTTCTGAAATCTGTATGTTACACACCACTGCCATTTTGTGTGAGAGCTCTGCAGGAGCTCTCTGAATCTGTGTAAGACAGATTCTCCAGTGCTTGAAATTGATGTGGGCTTTTGGTGTCTGTGCAGATAACCTGATTTATACCAGGTGAAAAGTCCTCTTTAGGAGTAGACCCTGATTTCACTTGCTAGTGAGAAGGTGACTTGGTTATTTATGGTATTTCTTGTAGTTTTAAGTGAGGTACCTGCCATGGAATTCAAAGGGGACTTTGAGCATCCTGTGGTTGTCTGAAGATTAAATTTCATCTTTGTTTCTGATAAGGCATTTATGAAACTTTGATTTCCACTTTTGAATCAACCTAGTGCTCAGGAGCTTTTATATAAAGCCCAAGCTATAGAATAAGTTCTTTATGTTACACCTTACTTTCAAATAGAAAGTGTGGTGAAGATGTAGTGTCATGATTGGTTCAGAAAAATCCACAGAAAAGATCTGCAACTTGGAGAAGCAGATCTTCATTCCTGGCTGATGTAGTAACAGTTCAGCTTGTACAGCTGATTTTATAAAAATATTTATTTCAGTGAAATTAATTCCAGCTCACTTTTAGTTTCTTCTTTTACTATTTTTCTTTCTTCCTTCATTTGGCTCATGATGAGGTGAGAGTTGCAGCGATGGCATGTAGAAACTCTTATTTGCAATAACATCACTCTAACAATGAAGTCTTATGAGGAGCAGCACCATAAGGCTCCATGTGGCCGTATGCACTAACGCACCAACACCACAATGTCGAAATTCAAGTGGGAAAGACTTCACATCTGCCTGGGAATGTAACAAAGCAAGATTAACATTTTCATAAAACATTCTGAAATCAGTTTGGTTTGGCTCACCATTCAGGTGCTCAAGCCAAAGAGACTGTCCTGAGAGTGGTGTAAGTGGAGAAGCAATATGTAGGAAGTGTAACCTGTATTTGATATTTTTTTCTGAAGCTCACCTCAACTATCCAAAGTTTAGAAAAAGGTGTTGGTCAAGTATTGCGAGACAATCACTCTAAGTGTTGAAAGAGGAAGAGAAGAGTGTATTTGACTGTAGTCTATCCTTCACAAAAAGATATTAGCAGTGATTTTTAATCCAGCAGTGAAAGAAATAGCATGAACCTCAGGTGGGAACCTGAGGATGAACAATTCTGAACAGGAAAATGTAAGCAAATCACGACAGTGAGTAATTAAACATTGCTGCATATTACTAAGGGATGCCTTGAATGCTTCATCAGTTAAAGCCTTATAAAGCTTTAAAGCTATAAAGATTAATATCATATATTAATATCCTTGTGAGGAGGATACTCTTAATTCACCCACAGTTAGTGGGGTCAGTGCAGGAATTAGAGGTTGAAATCCCATTGCTGTTGGGAGAGAGGTTGAATTAGAGTGGCTATAACAATCCCTTCAACCCTTGATCCTTTTTACTTCATCTGGGCTTGCCAGACTGAATTTGTTGAGGTCCTTGACAACTCTCTGTCTGTACATGCCTGGACAGATTTTTATTTGCATGCTAGTTTGAGAATTGGATGTTCTTTGCATGTGTACTTCTATTTACATGTGAACAAGAATATTTGTTCTTCATCAGCCTTTGTTCTCCTATTTTTAAAAGGATTACTCATCCCCTCAAAGATTAGAATCAGCTCCATCTGATTTAGGTGACAGTTCTCACCCCATGAGCAGCAAGAAATTGAAATGAACTGTTTCTGGAATGAGCCATTGTTGATCCAAGCTGTCCAACAAGTACTTGAATAACAAATATCTCTTACCAAACCAATGTTGGTTCATGAACAGAGCAAAAGAATGAAGTTCACTGGATTGCTTGTTTGCAAAACACAGTTCAGCCCTTTCTTTGCCAAAGTCGAGCTGTCAGGAATTAGATCTTTAACTGCCATAAACCAACTCAACTCATTGACTTCAGTGGGGAGGTGACAATTTACATTCAGTGATCATCCAGCCTCAAAAGTGCAGCAAGACAGCAGAATGAAAAAAAAATAAATAATGATGGGAATGGTGGCAAAACATTTTAGAATAGCCAGAGAGATTTCTGGGATACAGTCTGTTTTTCTGCAAAGATAAGGGTTTTTTCATCTCTTATCTCCTATTTCACTTTGCACAGATCAAATGTGAAACAAAACTTGTGAGGAGGGATAATTCAGCACAAGTGATGCAGCTGGGGTGAATAGAGAAGTTTAGGAAAAAACCCCTCTTCCTCTTGACAGTTTTTACCCTTCTTTGTATCAGCTGATTCAATAAAAAATATCACTTGCAGCTAGAAAAATTGCTGTGCTCATGTTGCTGGGTCATCACCGTTACAGGAACACCATCTGATCAAACACATCAGATTTTCCACTGAAGTTGTGTTTATGGGCTTAGCAGTGCAACTGGCTTGAGTATAAAAATCCTAGCAATTTCAAATGTTAGAAATTGAATCATTAGCTTGATCCTCTCTTCTGTGGTTTGGTCATGAGACAGTTGTATAAGGAGGCATCATGCCCAAAATAGGAACATTGTGAAACAGTAAATTCTTCAGACCAAGTGAGCATTGTGTAGTATTCTTCACCTGTACAGTTGTTACTTTTGAAGTTGTTGTGTTTGTCTTTGGATAAACATGATGATGTCCCCTCCCTGGAAATGTTCAAGGCCAGGTTGGATGAGGCTTTGAGCAACCTGGTCTAGTGGAAGGTGTCCCTGCTGCTGGCAGGGGGGTTGGGACTGGATGAGCTTTAAAGTCCCTTCCAACCTAAACTGTCCTTCCAACCTAAACCATTGTATGATTATGGGGAAATTGTGCCTCCTTGAACTCAAAACACATTTGAAATGAGCCAGGCTGAGGGGTTGGCTGCTGTGTGTACTGATGGGTGTAGAGTCAGTGCTAATTCAAGCAACTGTATAAGGAAGATACAGTCATCCAAATAACAATCATAGAGTCATTTAGGTTGGAAAAGACCTTTAAGATCATAGAGTCCAACTGTAAATGAAACAAACCTGAGGAGTAAAGCAACTAAAATGTGATTGCCTTACATTGACAGTGGGTCTCTGGGTGCATGGAGGGTGTGAAAAGTGAATGGATGACCTGTGGATTCAATTGGGCTGGAAAAGGAATCTTAATGTAGGACTTCCCCTCCAGTCAGAAAGGCAAAAAGCATCCTTCAGCACTAAGCAACTTTCTATTAACATTTTTAAAGCTAATTTGCTATCATTTAGCACATTATATTCATGGCACTTGGAAACAGGAATTAAGTAAGGCACATAATTAAGGGTTATTAGCATTATTTACTACCAGTGCTGTTGTAATGTTTAGAGGTGCTTCTCAGGTTGCTTTTTGCTATAGCTTATACAAATACATAACAAGAGGCAGTTCTTCTCCAAAATATTTTTATTTAAGAACACTGTTAGCATTAACAGAAATACCCCCCAAAATGTAAAGCAAGATCTCTTTTCTAATGAACAGAAAATAGCAGCTACTCAGGATATGGCAGCGACTTAACTTTTTGCTCACTTGCCACTCATGTTTCATGGATGAAAAAAATGTTGGTATGAGATTTCTAAATTAGTTCTGTAGCAAGTAATGCCAGCAGAAATGTTTTGAAAGAATTAATCTGTAAAATCATGTAAATGCCAGGGCATACATTACATGCTTTAATAGTTAGTGGGTTGGTGAATCCTGCAGCTGTTATCTTGTTCCAGCTATTGGAGGCATTTCTATTCAAAGTTTTGTGGAAGATGGCAAAAATTTGGAAATTAGCTGTTGAGTTGTAAACCATCTTGAAACAAGAACATTAGTGAATAGCTTCTCTAGTATCCTGTTAAACTTCAGGCATCCTTCAATGTCTGTAATTGGGAATAGCCTGACTCACTCCAGCAAAGCCATAGCAGCTGAAGATTTGGCCCAGGAGATGTATCCAAAATACTGCAAATTCCTACAAAAAGGAATTCTTTGTCTCCATTAGCATTTCAACACACACTCACTACAGAGATCTCACTGGGGGTAAAGCATTAAAAACTCTTTCAAAAGTGGTTTAGTTGGCTAATTAGACAATAAGCATAAACCTGATGCATCCAGCTGTACAAATAAAACGTGACTTTAAAGTTTAATGTCCTGCGTGCTCAGAGTAGTCGTGAACTTGGAGCCAAGACGGGCTGAGGGGAAGGTGGCTGGCTTACAGCTCGGTAGTGGTGTGTCTGAAGGCTGAAACCTTTGGAGAACTAAAAGAGAGTTTATTTTAAGTGGAACTAAAAGGAACTAAGTACCAGTTACCACGAATAGGGTGATCTTTATCTTCCTTTGTTGGCTTGTGTGGAGGGGAAAAGAATCTTAACAGACATATCTCCTTCACATTGCTGACATGTCTCTCATTTTTTGGGTGCTACCTTACTGTTGAAGGAAATTAACAGGTCATTTTAATGCCCTCTTACGCCCTTGGCTCCTGGGTAGGTGTGATCAAGTAGCTAAACACTTACATAACTGACATTTCTCCCCTCCATCCTAATGCATCCATCCTGCAATTGTTTAAGGAAAATTAGGCTCCTCTGGTGCAGTTTTCCACTTTGGCTATCTGGGAGCGGCACCTGTAAGCGCTCACTTTGAGAGATGGCTAATGTGCTAATTACCCAGGACCCAAAAATGCAAGCTGTAAACAAATGAGGACTGTATTTATAATCAATCAATTTTATGACCTTCTGATGGTGATGATATCAGTGGAGTTTACATTGGGAGCCCTTGTACTCCTCCAGGGCAGCTGTGCCCTTATGTTTTAGTTACAGCTCGAAGAAGATTTTGCTAATTTACTTTATAGTAGGCGTATTTAAGAAAAATATTACCTTCCCTAAACAGCTGAGCCTGTTACCAAGTCTCATTTTTAAATAAGGAAAACACATGGACTGTCAGTACCTTCAGGGTATATTGTCAGGTGACGAGCTGTTTTCAAAACATCCATAGCAGAAAGTAATGACTTCAGAGCAAAATATTGTTCTCATTGGTATAAGTTGCCGTGAGACAAATCCCACACCCTCTGATGTCAATGGAAAGACTCCGTTTGACTTCAAAGAGGACTGGATCAGGCCCTAAAAGAAATGTTGCCATCATAAAACACCACAAATACTTTATGGTTCGTACATTTAAGAAATGCTCTGCTTGCTGGTGATCTTCTGTGTGATTTACCTGGGTACGTGGAACTTGTAATTTTTGTGTTTGCTTTGCAATGGATTTATGATAGAAAAATGCCTATAAAGCCTGATTTGTGAAGTGTTAAAATGATGTCCTGGGAAGCCACACAATGCCAAGGTATACAAGATGCCCTGTAATACCTCAGCTCGGGGAAGGCTATCCAACTTTCCTGATGTTACTAAGTTCTCACAAAGAAAAACAATGTTGTTTAACCATAGACAGATGTGTCAAAAATAGCTCGATTTTGTGCCCTTGTTCTTTTGTTGGAATCATTAGCTTTTTAATCTAAATTCAGGTTAGATTTCGAGGACAGGTCTGTTTCCTCTATTTCCCAAAACTTTGCTTGGGTGGTTGTTGATTTGAGCAACTTTTAAAAATGGGACAAGATGGGGACCCTCTGTGTTATGAGCTCCTTGAGCTGGAAGCCCACAGATCACTTTATTAGCTCCAAACCAGCAGCAGGTGTAAGTTATTCAGTATAATTCCTTTCTCTCAACATTGTACCCCAATTTAAGCATGGGTTATAAATGAGATTTGTTCCTTAGGGTTGTAAAGGATGTGGTTCCACAGAGAGGATCAGAGCTCCATTTTGTCCTGCATCTTCTCCCCTATGGTCAGATGCCTTGAGAGGACCACGCTGGAGCCCTGATGCTGGTGAGTTGATGAAATGGGTCATCCAAAAGGTGCTCTTATGAGCTTCTGCATATGCTGTGGAGCTTGCTGAACCTTGGGGAGCCTTTGCCTCCAGGATCTCTGCTGGATGGGGATGAGACTTGCTCCCACCTGTGGGTTGGCATCGCCCACAGAAGGGAAAGGACCATGATGACCTCTGGGGACATCCCTCTTCTCTGGGCTGCAGAGAGGCAGTGGGTGAGTGGCATTGCTGAGCAGAGGGCTCAGGGAGCCCCTGGGAGAGTGCTGCCCTCAACTTGGAAAGCTGAGCTTTCACCATCCTGTTTGCAGGGCAGGCAGCCGGCCAGACAGCTGGATTGCCATGGCAAAGACAGTGTCTGGCCTTTTTAAAAGAGAAACTTGCTAGATTTATGTGCGGGAATGGATGTAGTCCTTCTGGAGTTGACGCGGTCTAATGAATGAGATGGGGAGTAAAATACTTTATACTTGCTATCAGGGGTTAACGACTCCTGCCCTCTCCGTTTTCCCCTGCTCATGTTTTCCCTCTCTCCCCCTCCTCCATTCCCAGTCCCCCCCCTGCTGTGTGTCTGTATTTTCTGAGCAGTGGCACCACCTGGTTTGTTTTCTGTGTCAGGTATATTACAGACTGTCTGTCAGAGGTTAACTGCCACAGCCAGCTCAGCCTTTTCTCTTATTGTACCTGGTCTCAACTCCCTCTCTGCCTGAATGCCTCTTGTTATGTTTCCCAGAGTGTAACAGTACCTGGAGAAAGCAGCTTTTTTAGTCTTTTTTAGTTTTTCAGTGGTTAACAGGATGGTGAGGATGGTGTCTCTGACCACTCGTGGTCCTGGGAACCCACTCTGTGTGCCTCCATCACTTGGCCTCTGTGCTAGAGCCTGAAAGATCTTACAGCACAGGAGTGCACTTAAGTTACACATCAGAGACTATGTTTGCCTTTTCTGCTCTCAAAGAAAACACTGATGTGAATTTTCCTCTGTTGATGCCGACTCTGGCTGTGTCCCCAGTCCATATCAAAGAGGTCAATCACCCTCCCCAGCTGCCTACATGGAAGGGAAACTTCAGCTCGCAGATCAGATGGGAGCTCTGGGATGGTTGTACAGGTGCTTGGCCTTAACCCTAAAAGAATCAGGGTCTTCTGTTCTTGGCCAAGAATATATCTGGGCCCTAGAGAAGGTACAGAAAGTCCTGGCTTCTTTCAGGGTTGAGGCCAAGCAAAGAGGACAGTAGGAGGAGATTTAATACAGCTGTTTGAAGGGATCAGATTCTTCTTGGTAGTGACAGGTGACACGATAAAAGGCGATGGCCAGAGATTTCTATGTGGGAGGTTCACGTTGGATGTGAGGGAAAACTTTTTTCCTGGCAGGAGAGTGCAACTCTGGAACTGTCTGCTAGTGGAGGGGAAAAGGAGGAAAATCTTTATCCCTGGAAGTTTTTAAGACTCAGCTAGAAATGCATCACCTCACACATGGCTTTTCCTCAATAGGCACTGGCACAAGCCCAGATACACAGTTGCTCAACGGTCTCAGCACTGTGTCTCTCTTAACAGCCTCATAAACTACACACAAACCCATCCCCTCAGGAAAACTGAGCACATTTTACTGCAAATCTGAGGGTACAACCCAAAACTTTCCTTGTATCAACTCTCCAGACTGTGAAGGAAATATCAGTATAAAGCTGCCCTTGATGCAACCCCCCCTGTACATCTGCAATGGGTTGAAGACCTGGAACATAGGAGGTTCCGCTTAAATTTGAGGAGGAACTTCTTTACTCTGAGGGTAACAGAGCACTGGGACAGGCTGCCCAGGGAGGGTGTGGAGTCTCCTTCTCTGGAGACATTTAAAACCCACCTGGATGCCTTCCTGTGTGAACTCATCTGGGTGTTCCTGCTCCGGCAGGGGGTTGGACTGGATGAGCTTTTGAGGTCCCTTCCAATCCCTGACACTCTGTGATTCTGTGATTCTGTGACCTTTAATTGTATCTCCACAAGCTATTTTGCCATCAACCCACTGCCTTGTTTCATAAATGGGACAAATGACTGTCTGAACAATTCCCCTTCTAGTAATGTGGTTATTGTCTGTGAGATTCCTTTCTCTGTTGGTGCAGCAACTGGGAATTGTGTGCTGAATGACAGATTGGATGGTCCCAAAATTAAGGCATTATAGTGCTGCCTGGGAAAATGGGGCTCCTGTGTTCCTAGGTGGGGCCATCCCTTGATGGGATGTTTCCTAGGGGGTCACTGTTTGTATGCTGCTCACCTTCTGCAGCTTATGATCCTACAAATTTGATATGCAGAAGTGCAACAGACCACCAGCAGCCACTTTATTCAACAAGAGCAGTATGCTGAATGCATAAAGTAGTATATAATGCTAAGTACCGTGAATAATCACACCCAAGGCATATCGAATTGGGCTCTGAAAATTAATGGGCACTTTTGACCTCCTTTCTAGGTCTCAGCTCCTTGCCTATAAAATGGGAAGTGTACCACTTTCTCATTTTCCAGGGTGAATAGTAATTGATTAATATTGCACAAGCACTCATATATTACGTTGAAATGCTCTTTAGAAAAACCTGGAGAGAAATTATTAATCCTGCCTTCAGAGCAGAGTTTGGGTTGCAAAAGGAGGCATAGGGATGTAGTACATAGTGAAGGGGGAGCAAAATATTGAATAGCTGCTCATGCATTCAGCACTGTTCACTGTGTGCAAATAAGTTATGAAAAATGGTCTGAAATGATGCTGTAATTAAAGATCCCTTCATGAGACATAAACACAAGAGAGCTGTAGGGAGATATCTGCTTTCCTTAATTGGCAGTGCTTGATTTTGAAGCCTAAATGCAGAATTTTAAAAAATGTCATTTTAAATATGGTTCCTCAGGACAGAAAGCTTCTGTTCAAACAAGAATCTTTCATTTGATTAGCCAGGAATTGCATCTCTTTTTGATTTTCTTTATTTTAAATGAATGAATTCTTAAAAGACAGTACCCAGAAATTAAATGCTTGCCAATACAGGTACTAATGCAACTTCAGAGAAAGAATCAAATTATAGGAGTTTTGGAAAGAGCCTTCTATTTGTACAGCTTCAGTCACTGAATCAGAAACAGTAACTACATCAGGTGACTCAAAGTACACAGCAAATACAAATATCTGGATTGATAGATACAGGGATAATCTAAAATCAAATCTATAAATCAAGTGTATTTATCCAATACAGTGGAAAACTTCAATAAACAGCAAAATCTGAGTGCAAGTTATTGAGATTAAGGTTATATTTTTTTTTCCAAGTGATTCAATGTGAATAGAGGATCCTAAATACAATGGATTAATTGTTAAATTCTGGAGTTAAGTTTCCTCACTGGAGCAGTAGGCAAAAGGATGGAGGTTTGTGGTGCAGAACACCACAGATGAAATACAAATCAGAAACAGTTCTCAGCTCAAAAGTATCAGCAGGACTATAGTTGGTAATAATAAGCAATATTATTATTGCTTTATTATTGCTTATATTGTTGACATGCCTTTTACAAAGATTAGGGTTGATTTTTGTGGCCAGAAATATTTTTCCTTGGCCCTGCATTTGCTACATTCTTGCCCAGTATTTTGTGTTGCCTGTGGAGCCCTAGAGCATCTCTAGCATCACTGAGGGTCCCATTGCCAAGTTCCAGGAACAGAAGAACAGCTACCAAGAAAGGTTGTTTTTCCACTATTCCAACTTGTACGGTGAAATGCAAAGCATTTGAAAAAAAATAAATCTGGGAACTTGGCTGGTGCTCCTTGGGGATTACCCATCCATTGCCCATTCCCTCTTTTACAGACAGAATAGAAATGGGAAGGTTTCATGAGAAGAACAAGTTTCATGGCTGGTTTCATACTTCTCTGCTGTGGAAGAGTATGATCTCCAATAGTGCATGATACCAGATTGTCCTCTGCCATCTTTCTCCCAAGCATCTGGCTAACAGATACTAACTTAGGCACACATGAAGAGGAGACTGTTTTCCATCTCGTGGTATTGTGCTGCTGTCAGCCCCCTCAGACTAAAGATACTGCTTAGCAAGGCACATTGGGACTCCTGAGCTGCTGCTGTCTCAACCATGCTGGGATGCTAAAGAACATAACATGAGACCATCTTTCAGGTCCAATTGCTACCCAGAGAACAAGGAGGGAAGTCTTATACTTGCTGGTCTACCAGCCTTTGGCAGAAGTAGCAGTAGTTTCTGGGGTGGGATGCTTTTGCCTTGCGTTTTGGTGTGCTGTTGTAGTTTAGAAGGGGAAGAGGTGTACCCCAAACAGCAGGTTCATTTTATCCTTCTGACTTTGATCCTTTCTTCCTTTCCTTTGTACTTATGAGTGCTTGGCAGGCTGGGAGCTTCCAATTTGTTTTGGCAATTTTGCAACCAAGTTTATCACTGTGGGCTAAACACAATGCCCACCTGGGCAAAGATGTGAACCGAGGTGGTGGGTTACCTCTAGCTGTTTTTTTCTCTTTTACTTTGAGTCCTGGGGATGGATTGAGATTATTCTTTGGATCACAGGTTATGCAGAAGTGTCTTCAGCCTGGGTGGGAAGGCAGCATGTACTATAAAGGGTGAAAACAATTGGTGAGCTGAAGATGGTCTGTTCAAAGCACTGCTCTCTGTGTTCTCAGAGGCGTATTTCTGGGGCATTCAGTATGCAAAATATTGGCAAGAAAAATCCCTTTTCCATGTTTTTTTCTTGCTAACCTGTTCCAAAGTCCTCCCAGGGAGAGACTCTGATTTACTCAGTGGTCCTTGTGCCCTTTCAAGTTGAATAACACTGCAGGCTTTTCCAGACACCCTTAAATAACATGAAGGTGACCCATGAACTGAACTAATAAACATAACCAGTCGAGCTCCCTAGGATCAGACTTCATTGTCTCAGTTTTACCATCAGTTTTGGTTACTCCAGACACTCAGAATGAGGGTCCTGAATTTTTCTCCCTTCCTGTTATTTCTCTGCTATGTTTAACCAGCCACTCATTAGGCTTCAACTGATATTCATTTTTCACGGGAGCTAATTTTTTTGACCCATGCAAACAATTAATGGTTATTCTTAGAGCTAGAGTGTAATGTCTTGCATGCAGCTGCCTTTGATTACCATGTTTCTGAGGCCCCTCTATTATTTTCCCTCCTCAGTAAAGCCTTATATGATGTTACAGTCACAGATAGCACAGCAAAAACTTTGCAAGTCAGAAAGAACAGAGTGGAAATAGTCAGGAGCTGGAGGCTTCATTCCTGTTGCTGCCTCCTGGCCCCTGACTCCCATAGAGCAGGAACAGGAGATCAGTGACAGTGAAGGGGTGAGGGATTTTCTGATGATGAATCTGGAGTCCTGGTGGCCACCAACATTACTCCTGAGTGTAAATCATTCAGTTTTTCCTTATTCCACATTAACCAGATTGTTGGGTGGGGTTGTGGGTCTAACATGTCAAGCCAAGTGGCTGGGGATGAGTTTGATGCTTGTGAGAGTAGGGCATTATTTTAGAGCAAGCATTGGGCTTTCTCCTGCATAAGTCTGGAGGAGCCTTGCTGACTTGCCAGGTTGCCATGAAACTCATTTACTTGAATGTTTCTCTTTTGGTTTGTTAATTTGTTTTTCCTTCAAGCCCCTCATCTTTAGTAAATCCTTCCACCCAACAAGGAGTAACTGGGACTTTGTTAGAGCCTAAGGTGATCATCTTAAATTGACCTAAACTCTTTATTCTTCAAGTGAAGGAACAGAAATGAATAGGAGAAGGGGTCTGCATTTTTGGGGGTGAATGAAGGAGAAGCTAATACCGCCTGGAGCATCGTTTGTCTTGGGTCAAGTAGTGCCCAGCTACAAATCATGTGTAGCCTCCACTAGTAATCCCACAGCTGCATCCTTCTCTATAGAAAGCAACTTACTGAGAAGTTAAAAAAAGTCAATTTCATTACTAAAGCAAGGTTTTAAAGCTGTTTCAGATATGTTACATATAGGGTTTTTTTTAAGTACAACATTTCAGACCTAGTTCTGCAAAGAAGCTTACCTTTGTGGGTTGTATTAAAATAAGCAAGTACTCAAATCTTCACAGAATTGATGCTCTCAGTAGAGCTGGAGGGATAATTTTCTGTTGCAACAGTTTTCAAATGGTTCACTGGCTGCCAAACCCCAATAAAAACAGTTTAAGAAAAGACACTTTTTCATTTGAGAACAAAAAGTAGGAAAATGTTGAGGAAAAGGATTTTTTTTTTTTTCTTTTTCCTCTAAATTTTTCATAGGCAAACAAATCATTTCCTGAGTAGTTCCAGCTTTAAATAGTTCCTTTAACTGTCTTGGTTTGTTGGGTTGAGAATATAGCAAGCTAAGGTTTTTGGTTTGGTTGTTGGTTTTTTTTCCTTTTTTTTTTTCCAAGCAAGCACACGTTCATGAAGATGGGCTATGGACAGAGATATGGACAGAGATACCCTGATACATGCACAGATTTGGCAGACATGACTTTAGCCACTAAAGAGCTTAGAACTACAAAGCAGTTTTGTCAACTAGAGAAAGCCAAAAGTCTTGTTTAAAAATCAGATATTTTAAGTGTATATAAGCCAGCACAGCACACAGCTGTTGGTTTTAACTTCCAGGGTGTAGCCTCACTTTTCAAATGGTCACATTAGAGTCCCCAGTCTGTGAGCAGTTACACATAGGAGTAGCTTTGCATACTGCAGGCTCTTTGCTAATATCTTTCCAGTGCCAAAAGTGCAACCCTTGGTTTTGCTCTGTCCCCTGCCTGCTTTCTACCCACATGGCTGCAAACATAGGGCACGTGATGGAGGGAGCAGAAGGGCCACCTGCAGTGTGTCCCTCTCTGATGTGCTTTCTGGAAATACTTGCATGTTTTGAGTCACCCTGCTCAGGGATTTGAATGTTTTTACTCTACCTATAGCATTTTTAATGTGTTTCAGAACAGGGGCAATTTCTTACTCTGCAGCAGCAGGCTCAGCAACACAGATATTACCAGGGGCCTCAAGGTGCTACCAAACTGCAGATATTAAGAACAGTTTGTAAGCCTGGGCACCAAAGTTTGTTACAACACTTATTTATTACCAGTCTCATATAACTCATTCACAGTAAACAATGCAGGTTTTATTATGTGTAAGTAATAGGAGACCTTTGCTTTTTCCACTAACAAACATGCCATGGGTAATTATTCCTGTATTAAAATGACATGTGGACATATTTGTGACATGCAACAGTTCCATTTCTTTGAAGACAAGTATTATTCCAAACAAGGTTAGCCACCATTTATTTTGAGGGGCTCTTGTATTTCTGTGTTCGAAGTGCTTTGTGGCTTTCCTTGTCTATTTGATAATCATTAACATGTTCTGTCGTTAACCTTCAAGCAGCTTTGCTTGAAACTTTATATGCAACTTCTCAAAGATTTGTCTTGCATTGCAGACTGTGGTTTTCTGGGGCTGTTTTTATAATCACTAGTGGTAAAATCAGGAAGATGAAAAATGGGTGTGTATTTGAAGAGTAGCGTATCCAGCATTCTAGGTCTTAAATTAGAGTGATGAGCATAAACATTGCAAACAGAGCAATTCAACTCAATTGCAATTATATTTGAAATTACCTACAATTACCAGTAACCATCTCAAAGCTAGAAATTAACTTTGTAGGCTCTCCTCCAGATGGATCAGCTGTTAAACGTGCTGTCTCGTGCAGCTGAATTGGAGGGGAGGAAAAAGGGTGAGGAGGCATCTGAATGGCAACTGTGCTGTCTTTTAGCTGAAGCAGAGCTGGTGCTGCCTGTCATGACTGTGCATACTTTCACTTTGAAATAAACCCATGCCACTTTTTGAGACATAGTTGGGAAACTGTGGCTTTGCTGACCTCAGTGGACTCTAACCCTGGAAGCCAGGGCAGAAAGTGACCCTTTATTTTTGCTGTGAAAACTGGCAGAGGGTCTTCTCCCCACCCTTACTGGGTAAGGCTGCTTGGGGAGGTTGGGGAGAAGTCAGGCTCTGGATGCTCCCCTGGCCCCACTCCCCACCAATCCACCCTTGAAAGGCAGAAGCAAAGCTCTCCTGCAGCCTTCAGGGTTGCTAAGAGGATGACCCCATCGTTCTAAATGGGAACCCCAACCCTCCATATCCCCCTGTACTGGATGCTGTGCAATTTGTAGAATCCAACATCCAGAGGTGAATTAATGTGAGGAAGAAAATGCCCCAGAGCAGCTACCAGAGAAATGAACACACTCCACTGACTCTCACAGTAGCCCTTGGGTCTAGCTGGGTGCCCTCCCTTCCTACATGGAGCTTGGTGGGCTGTGCTGATGGGAGCAGGCTGTCCATGTCTCCCTCTTCCCAGTCAACTCATGAGCAAAAGGTTACATTTATGGCAGATCCACTTACTGCCTGACCAGCTAGAAAGTAATATTTTCTAATTCCTGCTCTGCTTGATGATTTCCTGCTGTTATTTCTTCAACTGATCTCATAATTCATTTGGCTAACTCTATACCAGTTTCTTCCATGGCCACTGTGGCTAGAGAAGTTCAGACTCTTCTCCCTCTTCTTCCAAAATCAATCAGTCCACAAGGATGTTGCCGTGGCTCTGTGGATGCAGTGAACTCACTGATTTTTTGGCTGGTGAAGCTGAGGAAGGTATTTTGCCCAAAGCATCTCAGAAATGCTTGTGATTTCAGTTTCCAACATGACTCTGAGCTGGGGAATGAGAACGTGCCAGGAGTGTCAGTGACAGCTTTAGAAATGGATTGTTTGCATAAACTTGAAAACAGTACAAGCATAAATGTATTTCCTTTGTTTAACTTTTCACTCTTGTTTACTCCTCTCTGCTTCTAAAAGGCTTTGCAAGTAAACTCTGCAAATCTTTAAGTTTCACAGGCATTAATGGGGGTTGGGAATTCTGGGGTGGCTCCTCAGCCTGTGCCGTCTGGGAGCTGGGGCATGGAGTAGGGCCATGAGACTCTGCTCCTCAAGCCATCAGAACCAGCAGCAAGGTTTTTTACTTATTTTCCCTTGAAAACCTCTGTGTCCTTTGGGTTTCATTGACTCCCCAAGGACAGCACCCACCTCCTTGGTGCTGTGAGGTGATGTCTGTAGACCTCTGTGAGTCTCAGTCCCTTCTCCAGGTGCTTCAGAGGTGTGTGTAGGGCAACACAGAAAACTGACCTGGAAAACCAGACAGACTCAGGGTTTCCTCAATGCAGCTGAGAAAAATAGAGGCTTTTATGGACTGTAGTTGCCTTTGCTAAAGAAAAACTACTTATGCTGTGAGTTTTTGAGGGAAATAACTGTTTTTCAGTCCTGTTTTTTGCAGCATCAGTGCAGTCGAGTCTTGGTCTATGTGCATCAAGGAGGAGGGAGAGGAAGTTCAACTGTACAACTGAAAACACAGGTCTCTTGTTGTCTTTCATAATAATTCCTCTTCCTCTGCACATATCCAGTCAATCATCTTATTGAACCTCTGCATATACCTCTGTGCTGTCCTTCTTCTGCTTGGCTGTAGACTGGATGCAGGCATTGGTGGATGCCATTTTAAATGGCTACTAAAACTACCAACTTTCTCCTTGCCTCTTATGGCAGCCATAAGGGACTACAAACCCCTTGGCTGAGCACTGCAAAGAAGAGGAGGACCAGGACAAGCATGTAAGCCTCTTGCTTTGGAGCTCCCAGTTAGACTGCAAAGGTCTGACTTCCTCATCCCACGATTATACACATCACTGGTCCTGGAGAATTTATTTCCTGTGACTGCCACTCACCTGTGGGAGGAAGGTTTGAAAATCAGTTCAGGCAGAAGTGTTTGAGCCCAGTGCCTGCCAGGCACATTGAGCAGCTTGCATGTCTTGCACGGCATTCAAAACTAGGGCAGACCAGAGGCAGCTGTAAATGGGCTTCAGAGCATAGAGAACAGTGCTTTATAACTGGTGGCTCTTTTGGGACTTGTAAACTGCTCCTGCGAGGTCTCTAAAAGTTAACAGAGAAAATTGTCAGAAGGCTCAGATTTGCTCTGCAGGAGTCCACACTGGTGCTTGATTCATAGGATTTCTGCAGTTGGAGGTGACTTGCTCAGACAGCAGTCCTGCTCTCACAGGTAAGGCTCTGAACTGCCATGTGCAAGAGTTGGGTTCTCTGAGATTTCCCCAACACTGGACAAGTTACTTAAGCCCAAATCTGCAAAGTCTACTTTGTAGCTTGATTCCTGATGAAATAAATAGGAATGAAGTATCTGAACATCTTGGTGGGTCTGAACCCTTACCTATTCCAAAATCAAAATTTCATCAACTTTCTGCCCATCTACATTTATTTAGACTAAACATTTGTGAACATAAATGTTTTCTCAGTGCACATAGAATCATAGAATGGTTTGGGTTGGAAAGGACCTTAAAGCTCATCCAGTTCCAACCTCCCTGCCATCAGCAGGGACACCTTCCACTAGACCAGGGTGAACAGAGACTGCCATGAACTTTGTTGCAGCCAAGTCCTCCGAGCACTACCACGTATCAGATATGTCACAGAGTCTTGTGTTAAATGAGCAAGAGTTGGCAATGCAACAAGAGTTACACCTGCAATTTTGGACATTGTTTTTAGCCTGGTTTCCTAAGGGGAAAGAAATATTAAGGCAGTCATGCTTTGTGTGACTGCTTGGGTGTGTGGGTCCCTGACCCTGCTTTTTGCCCTCATCGTCACTCTCTACCTGTGGCCCAATATCACCCACATCTGAGGGAGTCCCAAAAATATTCAGTTTTAGGAAGCTTTATGCAAATATACAGCTAGGAGTTGGAGAGAGACCTAATTACTCCTCATAGCACAGGGAAAGCTAAGCTCAACCCTTGATAGACATCAGAAGATAGAAAAGAGCAGGAATGTAGGAAGAAGTTAGATCATGGTGTACTGTAAGTGTGTACCAGATAATCCAACCTTCATCTAAAGAGGTATTTTTGTGTGGATTCTCTCGTGTTTACTATGGTACACAGTAGATGATGATTTTCTTTCAGCTGGAGCACCCCTCTCTCTCCCATGAGGATTCTCTGGTGTCTTATACGAAGGAAGCTCACATTGCAGGAACAATTCAGTTAAACAGTCAGTCATCCATAAAGCATAAATCTTAAGGGACCTGGGCTTCATGATGCCCAGAGCTCACATAGCTCTTCTTCCTCTTCGCACCTCAGTGAAGAGAAGCAGCTCACAGACTCCAAGGGTCAGTCTGGGGAACTCCAGACACAATAAGTCTGGAGCAATTTCTTGCATAAGTGACTCTATCAAGGTCCAGATCATGACAAGTCTGTGGGACTGCTTGTGCCAGTAGTCACCCACCATTGTGCAAACTCTTGTTCTCAGCAAATAAATACCTCTACCTGCCTCATGTCCTATTTGAGGAGCTGTGACTAATCACAATTGCTAAACCTTTCAGGAAATGGATATCTGCTGTCAACATTTTATTTCTCTGAAATTGTCTCTTACATCAAAATAAGCCCTGCAGTCTTCTGATGCAGGTTTCATTTGATACTCCCCACCTTATAGATTTATATGGTTATTACTTTTCCTTTCTCTTTTAAAGAAGTACCAACAGCCCCTGTCCCACACACAATCCTTGCAGTAGAATATTAACCCAGTGCATTCACTAAGCAAGGAGGTTCTTACACATCTGTAATGTATGTGGTCATCATGGATCTTTTCCTTGTCTCTCAAATTAAATAGCTGGGGTAGGTGGGATGCTAAGCAATATTCAGCCTTTGGTGAGCCTCTAACCTTGTCAGATGTGTCTTAACAATATCAGGTGCATAAAATCAGTTTGGATAACAGTGGTGGTGGTGGTGTAGCTTTGCCTAATCCTTCTCCCTTTACCTTTCTGTAAGTCAGTACCACCTGCTCTGAGAGCTGTGCACCAGCTGCTTGTCCCCTGAAACACTGCACAAAGCTTTTCCAGGGCTCCACACTAGATCATCCAGTGGTCATATGGAGCAGCCTAAGAAGCAAGGGAATTCCTTCTCACTCTCCAAGGTTGCTGCCTTCTCTGGTAGATTACAGCTCCAAGGAAAAAAGTTCCTGCTAAGCTTGGATTGTTCACATAATGGTAAAAAGTTCAGTTGCTATCATTGCTCATGAGGATGACTAATGTGAAAGTACTTTTCTTGAGCTGCCTGGTAGGTCCACGTTTCAGCTTTGTTCAGTAAAGCACTTAAGCATGTGCTTAAAATTAAGTATGCTGCTGACTGGAGGCCTTGGACAATAAATATGCTACTGGAAAAGTATCTGGACCATACATTTATTAGTGTGTCTAAAAGCCCTGTTATTTCTTCTTCAGTTCTGAAGTAAATCATGTCTTTCAAAAGCCACAGTTGTGGGTAAATGCCTGATTTTGATAGGCGTTGCATATTGCAGCTATTGCTGATTTTAAATAAACTTATAGATGCTCAGTACATCCACAAATGAGACCCAGCTTGGCTCCTTTCAGTGGTTTAGTGTTTTTTTGAGAAATTTCTCTTTGAACTACCCATCTGCAGGCTTTTCCTTTTTACTGTCTGTGTGGCCATTCTGCAATTACCTGTGGGTTTATGATCTTTCTCTAGAGAACAAGTTGGTTGGACAGTCTGACGATAAAGAAAGATGGGGGTGATAAAATGGGGCAGAGTATGATATCAGTTACAAGTGTCACATGAGTGTCCCTCCAGATTTACACTGCAGCAGCTTTGCTCTGGATTTGGTTACAAGGTTTGCCATAAATGGTCATATCAATAATTTTGGAGTTTAGTCTGTTGAATAAAAATGTACCATCAAGAGTTGGAGGACTTTGTGACTGCCATGAAGACAGACTGGAGTGAGCAACTCATTGGCAAGGTAAATGGAAGGTAAATCTGTGGAAGTGGGAGGAAGAAACTAAAGCATGTTTTGAAAGGGTTTATGGCTAGCAATTTATTTCCTTAACCCCTGGTTCAATGCTGGTCAACAGTAAACAAAGAAGGAGCCATAGTTGCCTCTGAAATGAATTGACCATGCAAAGAAAGGCAAATAATTTCCCAAAGCAGCAAATGATTTTTGGAACCTGCTTGAAATGCAATGGAAGGGCTGGGGAAGTTCAGGTGAGTGCTTAAGCCCTCTTGGAAAATTGGATTTCTATGAGGTGGAAGAGAGCAGATCTCCCAAGCATTGTTCTCTTCTGTGGTGCTTGTTCACAAATACCATCTCTGGTTGTTCCTGTGCAAGGTCAAATGTTCAGTTGGGTGAAAACCTCTGAAAATAAGCAAGTAGAGAGATGAATTGAGGAGCTGAGGTGAGCACACACAAGTCAATGTGAATCAATGGCATTGCCTAAATGTGAAGTTGGTGCAGAGCTGGGCCTTAAATGGGCTATTTTTAGCAGTCACTAGTGCAAGAGCATAATCAGTCTATATTTACATCAGATAATATTTGTGTTTAGTATGTAATTACCATCGACCCTCTTTACACATATAATTAACAGTTTGACATGGCATCCAGCTAGGTTGACATCTGTAGAATTCAAAAAGGGGCTCAGGATCTCCAAAGAGTGTTTTTGTTTCAGGTTAGACGTGTTCTGATTGTCTAAATTAAAGACATGTCAAACCACATGAAAAGTTCAGGATAGAAGGTAACCACACAGGACGTGGCATGTGGGCCAGGTAATCACAGTGGTGGAAAGAATGGCCACACTTGTGAGGAGCCTACCTCTCTATAGGCTTTGGGAAAAAAAAAGGCTCCTTTTTGTTTTTAGTAGGAAATAAAAATTAGTAAATGCAACCCCTGGCTGCAAGGAAGCACAAATAAAGCAAACCAGATGTTCATTAGCTAATCACTTGAAATTTTTTCCCCCCTCTTGTTCTTCATGGAGGAAAAGCAAATCGAGCATGTGGGAACTTGCCTGTTGAGAAAACATTTGGATCTTCAGTCATTTATCTGTTTCACCTCTGACTTGGTTCAGGCCTCCATTCAAAGGCAGGCGGGGTGCTATCAGAAAGAAAGGTCAGTGGGGATCACTGCAGATGCTTTTCAGCTGGGGCAACCCTTGAGGCTATCCTTGCTCTTGTGGGCATGGAGAGGCCGTTAAAAACAAAACAGAAAACCAAACAAAAATCCAGTGAGTGCAGCGGAGCTTTGAACTACATCACTTGTGTTTGTCTTATTCCTAAATTACAGTGTCATTTTTGTCCAGTGCTCGTTATAATCACATACATCCATCAGGAAGTGTGTTTATTACAGTAAATACCAATGAATCCCGAATGGCAAGCTGCTTATTTCCCAGTGTTATCAAAGGAAAGTAATGTAATCTTTATTCCCTTTGGGTTGATGTCATTTTTCTTTTCTTCCTTGCTTAAGATAAGACAAAAATAGGTGCAAGTGTCTACTGCAGTCAGTGGATTTCATCAATAATAAAATGCTAGTACATAAAGGCATCTATGTGTGTAAGCATCAAACCACATCTCCTGATGTTAGGCAAAATTACAGTAACTCAGCCAACACCTCTGTCATTAGTGGTACTTGCTTCATGATTTAACAGTGTTAATTTTAATGCACAATGGCATAAGCTATGTTATTCCTAGGGACCTGGCACTGAACAATAGGCTGGGCAGGTGTGAGATCTTGCCTACCAGCACGCTGAACCATCTGCTTCATCATGTGGAAACTGGCTCACTAGGAGCTGGTTTACTTGGGGATGTTGGTCTGGGAGAGTTCAGTTTGTCTCTGTAGGAGTGAGGTTTTATTTGGGTTTTGTTTTCCTTTCATACTGGTAGCACTGAGGTTCATGGTCATTCTGCTCCTATGGGAAGCCAGCTGGCAAGAGGACACTTGCATGGCAGGGGGGTCTCCATCGAGGCTAGCAGACCTGTGATTCCTGAGGGAAGTAGACATCCAGAGAAATCACAGTCAGAAAGAGTGAGTGGCATCCTGAATAATTTGGGTGAGTCCAGGGAGAAGTTATGCCAAACCTGGCATACTTTCTTGGGTTAGATGGCTGGGCTTTCTAGGCAAGAGGAATGCAATGGGCCATACGTGTCTGGACATCAGTAAATCATTTGATGTTGCACTGTTTGCATGTTTATCACATAAATTGGAGATTAGAATAAGTACTGTTAGGATGCTTGAAGAACTGACTGAGTGACAACAAATAATGTTAAAAGGGAAAGTATCTGGCTGGGTATGTGAGTGGAGTTCTTCAAGGATTTGTCTTGAGGACGGATCTCATTTAATATTTTCATGAATGACCTTGGAACAAAACATAGCATTTGGCTGAAGTCTGCTGATGACACAAACTTGGGAGGCATGCCATGCAGAAAGAACTGGATGACCTTGAAGACTGGAGTAATTGAAATGAGATGAAATCCAGTAGTGCAAAATGCAAAGTCATGAGTTTAGGGAGTAATAAGAATTTCCACTATAAACTAGAGACTCGTCAGCTGTAGATGACAAAGGAGAAGAAACATGTGTGGATAGCTTAGTCACAGGATGGACTCTAAAAGAGTTGTCCACAATGTCAAATATAGTGGGAGGTGTTTCTTCCTGGAGAAGGCAGGTATGCCATTTCCCAGGAACTAGTGAAACCTCATGTGGCATTCTATGGACAGTTCTGGTCCCCATGTTCTTGAAGTGTGAGTTTGACCTGGGCTACATACAGAGCAGGATGGTGAAGATGCTGGGAGGATGGAGAGGTTGTCCTTTGAGAGAACAATGAAAGAGCTAAGTTTTTAACCTAGACAAATGAAAACTGAGAAGAAGGGTGATGGCTCTACATCTATTCATCAGGATAGTAAACATCAGAAGGGAAAATAAGCTATGTAAGTTAAAGAACACAAGGCTAAACGGGTACAAATTGCCTGAGTACACTAGGCTCAAGTCAGAGGAAGGTTTGTGACTATGCAGAGCAGGGAGGCTTTGAAACAGCATTCCAGGAGGAGCTGGGGACAAATAACACCTTATTACAAGCTTGGCATATTTGAGGAAAGGATTATAACACCTGGGCTTAGAGGACATGGACTTTGGAGGTTGTTTCCTGGAGAATGCTGAGCCTTGAATGACTTAGTTCTCAGTGTGATTTAGACCACTGGTCATATCAGAAGTCTTTTCATGGCTAGTCATTTCCTTACCTGGACAGGACCTTGTCTTCAAGGGGCTAACGTCATATTTGGTGGGGGCAGTAAGCTGGTCATGTCTCAAGGTGCTTTAATATTTACTCAGGTTTGTATAGTTAAAGGTTGGTGGGAATCAGATGTTTTATGTTTGGACTCCCTTAGTGTGTATGTGATTAATCTGGTTCAGTTAATGGACGCTGCACTCGATCCTGTGGTTTCTGTGTGTTGATTCTGAGTGTGGTGTGTATCTTTTGGGTGTTTGAGCTGGTTTACTTTCCTGGGTGTCTACATGACCTGATTAATACTTCCAGGTTAATGCAAATGCAAACAGAGACCACAAAGAAAGACTTGGCCAAAAATTGCATATTGCACAGCATATAACTGGCTATCACTGTGTTCATCAGATAAGTAGGAAATGAAGTATATTAACCCAGCAATGGTCAGGGATTATAGTTGTTAGTCTTGTCATTGGTGGCTAAAAATTAGGTGTTTAGGTCTGGAGTAGCAGTAACAGATAAATATCAGTATCTTTATTTTCAACTGCTTGGCAAAGACAACTCCTTGCCTTTGTGGTGTCCTTGTTGTATCCCCTGAACAAGCCTTCCATAGTGCTCAAAGGGACCTTCCATCCTTGCCTTAAATGTGACCATTCCTACTCCAAAGATGAGAAACTCCAGCTTAAACAAACTTATCTCTCCTCTAAACTGAATTTCCCAAGACAAGTCAAAAAATCCCTATGGGCTATTCCAACATTAAACTGAAAGAGAAACAAAAAGAGATGTCAGTGAAATCCAGGCTCTGGAAGAGCTAGCAGGAACGTCTCCCACCACTCCTACAGGGGTAATTTTCACAGGTGCTATTGAAAAGTTGGCTGTTGACTTCAAAAGAGAGGAAAATAAATTAGAAGAAGTTAGAAATGGTTTCAAAATATGAGATTTCTGTCCCTGCATGTAGCCTGATGCGCTGACCCCACGCAGCCGGAGTAGGTGCTGGAAGCAGAAACCTCCAGGTGGAAAGGTGGGCTCATTTCACTGCTGTGCCTCAGTCTTACACGTGCCACACAAGCTTGTCTTGAATCAGCAGGTGCTTGAATGTCTGTGAGAGATGAGGGTGCTGATTGTTCCATTGATTTCAGTGGCTCTTTCAGGGTTAAAGTTAAGCACGATCCAGCGATCCGATCCTTAAGGACATTGTTGGATCAGAGCCAGCCTGATCTACCTTGCTAGATGCTGGCCCAAAGCAATACCTGAAAACTCTTTTCTTTCCTTCAGCCAACCCCTTGACTTGCAACCTATCAACTTGGAGCTGCCTAAGCTGTATATTATTTTCTAGGACCTTGCAGTTTCCTGCAATACTGTGATTAGGAACTTGGGTAAATTCTATTTCAATATTTCACTTTTGGAGTCCTTCACTGTGGACATTTCTAGAGCATAGCCCAGCACATCTGGCTACTTTTAATAACCCTAGGGAAAGCACATCAGTTTAACACTCAAGTCTTTCTTCCTTTGCTTTGCTAACCAAAGTGTTGAGCTCCATAAAAAGACCTAAAGGGATGGTTGACGCAAAGAGCAAAATTGCATAATGTGAAGTAAGGAAGAAGCCAAAGGAAAGATAAAGGAGACTTTTTAGCCCACAGATTTCCTCTTGCTTGATCTGACCTGAAGTACAGTGAGTACTTAGCATTGCTGTGGAGATGGGCAAACACTTCTGTAGATGACAATTGCCATAGTTCACTGGGTACTCATGCTGTGTCCTCTCAGTGTGCGTGGAGTGGAGACTAAACAAAGTGGATTAGGTAGTGAATCAAGTTGGATGTTTCCATTAGGCACAATTCGTGGCAGAAGGATGGGGTGAAAAGAAGTAGCTGACAATAACAATAAACCTGGATTTTTTTTCAGTCATCTGGAATCTGCCTTCCTTGCAGGGAAGTGAGCCCAACCTGCCTAGCCATAGCTGTCAGTGAGTGGAGTCAAAACCCTTCCCTTACAGCCTTTCATGAGTGAAGGTCCTACATCATCTCTAGGTGCTCCAGGAGCTGCCATTTGAAAACCACTGCTAATTAAGAAGATGACTGTGGGTCCCTGCTAAGGGAGAGCTCACAAAAACCTGTTGTTTCCACAGGATCAGCTCCTTGTAAAGATGTGGCAGATCTAATCTGTAAAGACTCTTCTTTGCTGAGAGGCCACCACTTCCCTCCAAGAGACTCAGCTGAGGGTATAGAAGAGGAGCTGTGATAAAGCCGTGATGCTCTGATTCCTGTCTGAAGAGGTATGTGAGGAGGCTTTTGCTGTGCTAAAGAGACCAGAATTTACTGGGCTGCTGAAGCAGAGAGGGGCAGTACCTCCACTGCTCCCTTTGCCCAGGGCATATTGGCTTTTCATACAGGTTTTGATTGCACCCTTCATTAAAAGAGCCATTTCTCCCTCCAAATTAGGTGGAATCCAGCACTGAAAGAATCCAGCCCAAGTCCCAGTTTATTTCTCCATAAAACATCTGTATTGTTCTTCCAGGATGGCTCTGCCAAATGAGTCCTCAATAAACCCAAAACCTGGCAATAGACAAAACGCTAAAAAGCGCCTTTTTAATATGGAAAAGTATCCTGCAGTGTCGCAATCTTCCAGTGGAGACCACCCCCTACCCCTGAGAAATGCAGAATAGCACCAGGCCCACAATTTGCCTGGGGTAAAGCAACAGAGCTGGGTCTGTGCTGATTTACCCCTGCCAGAGGATCTGGCCTAGAGTTTCTTGGGGATTTTGGGTTTTTTTTTCCTTTTGTTTTTTTTTTTTTTCAAAAGATCCTTAACTTCTTTTTTCCTTTTTTTTTTTTTTTTTTTCCTGTGGATAGAAACTTTGCAAGTTCCTTCTTTTATTGTTAGCTCATTTGGCAGGAGCAGCCAAGCAACAAAAGTGTTTTATTTGGAAATACTTGAGGGGGAAGTCGACAATGTCCACGCTCTATTCTGATTGCGTGAGCTCTGGGAGGTTTTCACCTCTGCTTCCAGGCTGCACCAGGCTGGGATTATCTCATTTGATTTCATTGGATCTGTGTGCAGTTAAGAAGTGGGGAAAATTAAAGGTTAGTGAAGTTTGCCTTTGTGTCACACTAGAAGCTTTTAGTTATTTAAGTGTAAAGTGCTCGCTCTCTCTTCCTTCTCTGTGGGCTGAAGTATCAAGCAATGGTCTGCTTGGCTGATTTGAAAGTGAAATGTGACTTATGCAGTTTATATTGCAGAGTGATCCTGAGACAGAAGCACAGGGGAGATGCCTATATTATCTAAAGTGGGAAAAAATGCAGCGTGTGAAAGGCACTGATAGCTGAACCTCCTCCACCTGAGTATCTCACTCAGAAATGCTCACTCTTTTATGGCCAGCAATAATACACACTATTATTTTGATCTGTGATGTTGCCTATGTTTGTTGATGTGTTTCCAGATCTTTAAGACCCCCTTCACAAAAGCTCCACTCAGCAGAGATTAAAGGCTCCACTCAGTAAAGACTCAAAATAAACCAGAAACAGTGCATTAAGGCAGGCAGAGCTTTTCTCTTTTCTTCCATGCTTGAGGCTCCTGTGAATCCGTTGGGATCTGCCCCTTTTTGTGCAGTGCTAAGTGCACACATGAGCTGAAATTTGTCTTTCCTGCTGTGCTCTGCAGGACCAATCCAAAATAGCTCAGGGCCAGATTTCTAAGAATTCAGCACCCACAGTCAGGGCCAAGTAAGGAAGTCAGGATTGATCTTAATGTAATGAGTAGGTAATGGCTTGTGGCACGGGGAGGAGCTGTATATGTCTATGTGGGTGTTAAATGATTCACCCAAGGCCAAAGAGGCCCTCGGTGTCAGCACCCAGCTTAGTCTTTCAGAGTATGGTTTCAAGAGCCCAGTTTTCTGGCCTGGGAGCAGCTTTTCAGCTCCTCATGCTCCACTGGGGCAGTTGTGATGAGATTTTTCAGAGCATGCTGCAAATGAACATGCTGAGCTGCTTTTTGTGGTGTCTCAGTGGGAACGGGGTTTGCCTGGGGAAACTCACCCTCTGCCCAAGGGCTGAGGTCTTAAGAAGCTGGTCCTGACCCTGATAGCCTCACTGGCCTGGGGTTGGGACATGGAGCCTCTATGCACCTTCAAAACTTCCCCAGCTACTGCCTCAAAAATTGTTTCCTACTTCCTGGCGAGTTAGTAGAGTTAATTAATCGATGCTTCCAAGACAATGTGATGATAGAAAACACTGTTCACCAAATAAATATTATTAGTGTCCTGTAGGCATTTGCAATTAAAGTGTGCTATTCCCTGCAGGGACCAACTTGTGTCATTGCTACAGTGTCATTCCTGTAGAGCTTAGATGGCTTTCAAATGCTTTCCACCTCCAAGAAACCAATACTCGCCATCAGAAGATGCACTTTCCCTATCAGTTGTTCGCTTCTCTATAGCTGGTCACTCCCTAGATCACAAGTCAGGCCTCCAGAACTTCAAGAGTCTTTCACAAATCACATGAAGGCTTTGTTCTGTGAATGCTACTTTTAGCCTTTAGCATGTGTTCAGGCCACCTCCTGAAAAATGTTTTCTTTAAGGCCATAAAGACCACAGATTTTTTTCTTAAAGTGAAAGTGCTGCGTAGAGTGGCAGATCAGGAGCTTGGGTTTCATGTAACATCAGGAAAGATTTGCAGTAAAATCACAAGAATTTGCAACAGAGGGGTTTTCTTTCTGAAAGGGCCAGCACAGCTCCATGGGCAGATGTTCCAGAGAGCAGCTCCTTCACTGCTGCATCTCCAGCTCTACCAATGTCATGGCAAGGATGCAAATTTACAGTCGCTGAGGATCTGTCCCTTTCAGGCTCACTGCTGGTCAGTCTATTCTGCATTTTCAGAGCCACAGAGAAGCACTAGATGATGTGTTGCCTTGCTAGAGACACATACCAGCTTGTGAGCCATTAATCATCTCCCCAGAGAGCTGCCTGGATGGAGAAAGCTGATGGAGAGGAGGGAAAGCCAAACCCCCTTTCTTCCTGCTCTTCACTTTAGGGGTGGCTGGTGCACCAAGGGAAGTCCTAGGGCTTCTGTTCAACACAACAATCCAAACAGGGAGGGAAAGATTTCAGCATGGAAAACTTTTGCCTTTGCACCAGCTTTTGCATCCAAACAAGCAGCTGATGCTGCTCTATTGAGTCAGGCTTTCAGGGCACCTGGAAAAGGCTTTGGAGACAGAGATCCCGGCTGGTTTTTAAGAGGGGACTTTGAGAGCCTGGGTATGAGGGATTCTCTCTATATTTTGGAGACAGGGTGGCTGCTGTGCCACAGGGACTGCCTCCTGCCCTGTCCCTGCTGAAATACCACATGGCAGTGCTTCCTGGGGTCAGCCCGGCAGCGTCCATCCAGCAGGCACACAGAAAGCTCAGCTTTTGGAAAAGTGAATATAATTTTAAAGTTGGCCTGAGAAGCCTTCATCTAGTTTTCAGGGTTCCAGAAATGTTGTTTTATTAGGATTACAGTCTTGTTCTTCTTAGGTTTCAGCAGGCGTTTATGACTGTTACAACAGGAATGAAAAGCTGGGGCTGGAATCGGCATCGCTTTCTCCTGCCAGGCGCAGGGTTCACGGTGGAGGCCAGACATATGTCTTTCTCCCACAGATGCTACTTTTTTTTTTTCTTTCTGGATGGGGAGGTGAGCTCTATCCTCTCCCTGGAAGAGAGGGCTGGCAGCAGCTCTGAGCTGAGACGTGGGGGCTGCACGGGGGGCCCATCTGCTGAAGGTAATTGTCCTGTTGGTTCATATCATCCCCCTCTGCCCTTTTCAAAGAGGAGAGTCCAGGTCCTGGCTGGTCTGTGGGGAAGGTCATGTTTGTATAGGATGCTGAAGCCTTGTGTTGTTCCTGTCTCCATTCTCCCATGCCCCATGGACACATTTCCCTGGAGGCTCTGAGGTTAACAGAGGAGGTTGGTGAGGGAGAGAGCACTTCAGGGCCAAAACCATACAGACATTTCCCCCTCTTTTTTTTTTCCAGTCTGCATTATTCCAGTCCTGATATAATTAATATATCCATATTTCTCTCCATGCAGGTCAAAATCTCTCCTCAAGGACTCCTGAGCCAGAGAGGGTTTCTCTGTCTCTGCAGAGCCTATGCTGTCTACATGTGAGAGGCACAGACAGGAAGGTAAGGGTAAAACCAGCCCCCATGGGCCACCACAAGTCCCCTGCTATCCTAAGTCTTGTGGCTATGCTGGTTTGGGGAGCTAAAGCCCCACATTATCCCCAGAAATGAAGGAGTTCAGCCTGCTCAAACAGCCCAGTTTGCAGGGAAGAACTCAGCCTTCTTCTTGGGTAATTTCTGGCTACAAGATAGCTGGGACCTCTGCACGGTAATAATTAGCAGACAGATCCTGCTGACTCGGGAAACTCATCTGAGGGTTTGTTTGTGTGTTTGTTGTTTTTATGAGAAGGTCCATATGCCTTTCAGATTTTGTTATTTTGAGAGAGTTGATGATCTGAGGAACAGAATGAAGAGTTGACATCGTTGGTTCTTTTCTTGGCCTGTTTTAAATAGCAGATGTAGGCTGGTAGAAGAGCTACAGCTCGTTACTTTATCCTGGTGGAATTTGATGAGTTTTATTGCAAAGACATTAGGGCAGCTCATGACAGCACTCAACCCAGGGAGAAAAGAGAAGGCTTTGTACCTGGCAGGTACTGATCATCCACCAGTGCACCTCTTCATGTGTTGGATCATATCCAAGAGGCAAGATGGGGATTTCTGCATGTAGTTAAAGTTTATGAGACTGCCTGCCTGAATGCATGCATGTGTGTGTGTGTGCATGTGTGTAGTGGAATGAGGATCTCTAACACAATACCTAGTCAAAATCCAGTTTCACCAGTGGGATAAGACAGGTAAGACAGATTACTAACTTAATATGATCCTCAGGGTCTGCCCCTACAGCTTAGACATTGTGTTTATGACATGCACAGTGTCTGCTGATGCACATGGTATATGATTTACTCTGAAACCCTGAATCTGACCTGGATTTTTCAAATCAGAACCTTGTTTTAAATCTGAAGATAAGAGTGCCTAGTAATTCATGCATTTGCTGATCTCTAGGGCAGTTCTAGTTCAATGCTGGCTTCTTTCTAGGGGATGGAAATCCCATCTAACATGTATTGCCTTTTGCATCTGTTTTTTACTCTGAAATGTGTGCTCACTCAAGGTGTTTAAGAAATGGGCAATAGAGTTTGAGCCACAGTTTTATCAGCAGAGAGCACAGATATTCAGCTCCAAGTGCTTGATAAGTCGTGTTCCTTCTTTCAGCACTCCCTTCTGCTGAATAACCCATATTTAGTGATGTTTTTATGAAGTTTTTTGAGATTAAATCTCTCTCCCTTTTGCTAGCTGAGCTCCTCATAAGTGAGAGCAAGCAGCTTCATTTTCCAACTGTTTCTAAGAGAATCAGGGTGTAGCTTCAGACTTTTGGTGCTCCTCTTGAGGTGCTGTTTGTGAACCCCACTACCCTTTATTCCTGGCCACACTTGCCAACACTGACATTTCATTTACTCCATCCCTCTGCTGTCCTGATGTTGTCCTCTGATATGACTCCTCCAAGTCTTTGATCCACCTGATTTCACCAAGCCAGGCTCCTGTAGCTGGCCTTTGCCTAGTTAGCCCTCCTGTATCCTGACCAGCCTTTTCACTCTTTTTCCACCTTATCCCAGTTTGAATTAGTCTAATTCAAATATGAATGAGCAAAGAAGTCTTGAGGTAGAATCACCAGCCCTCTACAACGTCCATGACTACAGCAGGATGTTGTATTCATCCCTGAGTAAACTTGTGGTTTGTATATAATTTGCTCAGGTATGATAATCTGATTTTCCTGGTATTGATGATGAGTTTTAACTCTGCCCCAGCAAATTTGGTTAGAAATACTTCCATATTTTGCAGCAGCACTGGTAGAGGCAGTGTTAAATGCAGTCATCCCACAGCTGATATTGAGAATTCCTCCAGTAACCTCCCTTCAGTTCAGTTGTTCTGTCAGTACAACTTGCTATCATCTCCATTTAGCAAATTTATTATCCTCCTTACAGCACTTGTCTTAGCCCTTTCTTCTCCAGTTTAACTAATAATTTTGTGTGGCAACATAGCAATGGTTTGACCTAATATTTGGGTACAAAAGCCTGCCATTGTTATACCCAGACTTAAGTTTGTCCCCTATGTCACATTTTGCCACAGCTTTCTTTATCCCTTACCCAATGTTTCTCCTGAAGCATCTATTAACACTGATACCGGTGTTATAAGCATATGAATTATCAACTTGATTTTTTTCTCCTTAAACAAAGACACTGCATTTTCTTTTCTCTAAGGTAACAATTTCAATATAATAAATCTTATTGCCAGGTTTGCAATTCCATATGCTGCTACTTTCAGTATTCAGAGCTGGATTGACGTTGCTTCCTCCCAGCTCAAGCACACTCAGCATTTAAGTTTTACTTGCATGAGTGACTTCTATATTTCTCTTGAGGGACCAGCACATACTCCATGTTCTGGGATGTACCCAATGCAGCTGGAAAGGTGGAACTTTAATTTTGTACACATACAGCATCTGAATTCTGTCTTGACTGTGCAGGCATGCCTTAGATATGGGGTTTTCTGCAGTCAGGTAACATCTCCTCAGCATGTCCCCTGTCACTGAGCTTGTGCTTAGTGAGTTTTTGCTGGAACAGGCTCAGAGTTTTTGCTGGAACAGGCTCAGATATACAGAAAATGGACATAACATTGTTCTGTTTGCTCCATGTTTAGAGAAGTAGGCCTTTCACTTCTCCACCAAAGAGAGGTTTAGTATATTTCAAGTCAAGTATATGAAAAGTCCGTTACCTTTCCAGCATACACTGCATAAGGAAGACAAACTGATGTTAATTTGAAAGTGTGTGGCTGGTGGCTGAAATAAGCCTACATCCTCATCAGACCTCTCTAGATGGTAAGGTGGGATTTGTTATGAAAGGAGAGACTCTTTGGCATGAACTGGCAGACAACATGGCTGAGATCCAGGGCAACCCTTCTGCAGACACGTAGAGGAGTCTGTACCCAGCAGGAATATACTGGAGTTATCCCAGAAGTGCAGGGTTGTTAGCCCTAATTGTTGTAACTTTGTATGTTGGTTTAGTTTTTTCAGCAAAGCTCAAGAAACTAGAACTGAAGGAGGTGACCTTCTCAGCTGGAGGAATGATGACTTTCTAGAAAGGCTGAAAAATGTCTAAACTTTTACCAGGTTTTTAGCATCTTCCAAGCTAATTTCACGTGGAAGTGTGGCAGAATGGCAGGCTCTGAGGGTGTCACCAGAACCAGGACTGGAGTCTCACATGATGCTTTCAGGTCCTCAGCGTCACACAAACCCTGCACCTCTGCCAGCAAGGACCCTGAATCAACAAAACCAGCGTGTCCTCAGCTTTTGCAGATGCTTTCTGTGAGGATGTGTTCTTCCTCACTGTAAATTTGTTTCCAAACAATACTAAAAAGGGGAATCCTCTAAGTATGGAAGATAGGCTCGGATTGGAAGTGAAATTCAAACTTTGCTCTCCACTTTTTTAGCTCTTTCTCTTCCAGAGATGCTTTTTGTAAATCTTCTCCCTGCTTGACAAATGATGCTGTAGACCCCTGGCTCTGTGCAGTCACACCACTCCATTTTTACACAAGTGCAACCAGCAGTTTTACAAATGCTTGCAATTTGGTTGCATTTGGAGACATTTTCACATGACAAGCTGTATTCTTTATCCAGAAACTCCCTTGCTAATAATTTCAAAGCCCTTATTTCAAAGATTTAGGACACTAGACCATTTAAAACCAAAGGGCTCATTGGATTGTTTGAGAAAACCCTCGAGCAGTGTTTGTTCCCTGGATCTCCTTCTCTGAAACAGGTGAGTCATTCCAGCAAGATATTAAAAAATAATAATAAAAAATTCTTCCCCACACACAAACCAACCCTGAGGCCCACGATGAGCAGGAGCTATTTCACTCATATGGCTGGAGTAGGGCAATGTTTTAAGCTACTAAAGCTATATTGTTCAAATAGGAAGTATTTAATAATCTTTATAATAGACAGTAGTGCTGTCTCTACCTTTAAAAAAGCTTTTTTTTCTGCTCAAGCTTATTCACAGGCTTCATTCTGCAAATATATGTAAGTGCTGGCAGGACCAGTGACCCATGTAACTGTAATGCAGTGGGTTGCTATAAAACAGGGGAGAGAAATCTAAGGTTTTATTCTGGCAGTCTTAGTGGAGGTAAAATCAGTGAGTCTGCTAGCTGGAGCTATGGGTTTTTTTGTAGGGAAAAATCCCCACTTGTAATTTTCCCATTAGGAAATTTGCTGTAGAAGTAATTTTTAAAAGACCTGGAGGAAAATTCTATTTTTCCCCCCCAATTTGTTAAGATTTTTCCACTTTTTTGCTTGGTTAAAAAAGAGGAAAAAATATTTAATATATTTCTTTTTTACTTCCTTTTCTTTTCTGGAAAAAAAATATTATGTAAGGTATTATTTGTGTTTCTTTCTTAGAGAGGGAGAGGGTTCACAAGAGAAATTTTTATTTTTAAATGTGAAAAGCAAAACTTTTAAAAGCAAGATTAAAGCAAGTTTAAAAGTTTAAGACATTTAAAAAGGAAAGTACTCTCTCTTATACCTATTTTTTAACCATCACTCACTCATGGGAAGGAGCATTTTTTTTTAAAGAGAAAAGGAAACCTTTCCAACAGTTCTCAAATTAAGATGCTCAAAATGTTGTTTTTCCATAAAGCCTTTAATTTTGAATTAAAAAAAATCCCATTTGTCTGAGAAAAAAAAAAAGACTTTCAGATAAAATAGTTGCCTCCAATAAATCCCAGATTTTCAATGAAGAAACTTCAAAGTCTGCTTAGTTTAACTATTGAAGGCGTAAAATATGGTATAGTGAAATTGAAAGGGGCAAAAGTTGACCTTAAAAATTTGCTAGAATCTCCAGCCAGACAACTTCTCCTTCTGGGCTATTTAAACACGTAGCTAAAATATGAAAGCAGAAGGGTTTTTTTTTTCTGTGCTCAGAGAAATGTGAGTGAAATGTGACCGGTGAGAGTGAGTGGTTTTATAGGAGGTGCTGAACCTGCTTTATCTGTCTTTTGTTCAGATTTTTCACAGCCTTCCTGAAGTTTTATTTCTCTCTTTGCCTGTTGTTCTCCACCCTTGTTTCAAAGGCAAACTAATGAGTCCAAGAGAGATTGAGGTGGCCTAAATCAACCCAGGCAGCTGTTTGCTTATCAAAGAGATGATTTTGCAATACTATGTTATCTCTCCCTCGCTGAGGTCCAGATGAATGAGGGTTGATTCTGGGCCCACAGCCTCGAAGAAAAAAGGTGAATGTCCATTTTGCATATCCCATTTGTGTGCTAAATGGCCGTGGTATCTTAAATAGGGCTACAGTGGCAATTAAAATAATGAGATACATAAAAGACACCTGCTTTAAATAAATACAGTAATCTGCACAAAGCTCCCTGGATGGACTGGTATTCAGTGAGAGCCCTGAACCTGCATACATACCTATGCTTAACACCATAATCATTAAAGAACAGAAACCTTTCCTTCTAATCCCCCTCATACAGGACAACATGTGGATGTTAGCATATTTGGACTGCTTTGCATTCCTTCTTGCCTGCTTTGGAGAACATACTACATTTTAAAACTTGTTGAGTTCTTTCATGTTTTATTTGACCCTATGTAATTGCATTCCTGAAGGAATAACAGGCTCCCACAGTGATTTATACCCTGTATTAAATGTCAGTTTTGAAGAGACACAGTTAGCAGTTTGGTTTAACCTCCTGCCTTCCTATGTAAGTTCAAAACTGAAGTGAAGCTCAGGATCCAAGGGGAAAAGTAAAAAAAAAAAGCTGAAAATGGACTTAGAGGCAGCGTGGAATGAGACGTCTGTGTTCCTGGCCCCGCACCTTTAGCAGCCACCGGAATGAGATTCCATAAAGCCATCTCTATTTTTAACTGTAATTTGTGGACTTCATTGCTGCCCTTGACCAGTTGAGGAGGCTGTAAATTAGCACTGCGAAACGCTCAGCTTTCTCCAGACAGACAACTGCAGCCTCTCCAACAATGGGCCAGAACATTTTTGCTGCAAAATCAACCAAATCAACCAACAAACCAACCCCCAGTGGGTTTGGCATGTGTCCCAATAAGAAGGTCAGCAAAATAAATTGTCCTTGTAATTAAGAGTTGCTCCTTTGTTTTTATGTGTTTAACTGGGCATAAATAGAAAAGCAGGATAGGTATGTTATTACTGTTTTAAATATTTCATTCCCTTTGTAGATTTCCTTACGACACAGTTAACAACTGCTTAATCATATGTTATGACCTAATTATGGGGGATTCAGTTAAATAAATCTTGATGTAATGGTATATTCTTGATGTAAGGGAACTCTGATGGCTGCTTTTATGTACGTGTGTGCATTTAAATGTAAAAGTAAATGCAGCCTACATTAGGATCTGACACATGACTTAAACAGTCATCATCTTTAGAATCACTGGTGAAAGATGTTACAATGAGACTTCTTTTAAGCAAGAATACTGTACAGAAAAACCTATTTCCTATACCCAGGAAACAAACATCCTAGTGATCACTTTCTTTAATATGCAGCTGTAATGTTTCATTTCCCAGAAAGGAGATTTAGCTGGAGCTGCTCCAAGGAAGATTCTGTTTTCACACTGAAAGCAATAGATTTGATCCATCTAAGCTTTGCTCAGATTACTGGTCCCTAAATATCTTTGACAATGGTATTTAAATTAATGCAAAGCTTTTGTAGGATCAGGCCAGGGGGACGTTGGTAGTTCTGACATAGGCAAATGACCACAGTTTTTCAGCTGAAGTAATTCAGGGCATTTCCATTGCCTTCTCCAGAGCCACACTCATCCATCAGATGAATGCTGAGTACAGATCTGCTCTGCTGTTTGCCAGGTGGGAAGGCTGACAGTGATCTTTTATTTTGAAGTGAAAAATATAGGTGATAACATTTTCTTAGGATTGGATTTATCTTGCCAAAGACAGGTGTCTTAAAGTCATGGAATAAGTTGCCCTCTGGAAATGCCTATCTCTGTTGACTATTCAAGGAGCTAATATGACTAGCTTAGACCTGATGCTTGCCTTTCAGGTAGATAGAGTTAGGTAAGATGAATCCTGCCATGTGATGTATACACAGTATTGTGTATCAGCTTCCTGACTTCTAGATGTCCTGCCAGATCACTGTGAATGTTTGTGCTTTGATGTGAAGGACTCTGGGATAGGTCCCTCATCAGCTGAATACAGCTGGAAGACAAGAATTTTGAGATAATCCGAGGGTATAAGCCCATGGGGTGCAATTAATATCTCAGGAATATAGGATGAGATTTGCCCTTCATAGCTCTAGATGGCCAGAATGAGAGGTATCCATCACTGCACTTGTCACACCTTGTCATCAGTGGAGGGAAGTCGTCCTGGCTAATGGGATTATTCCTGACAATATTATCAGTCCAAAGTCAAAGAAGCAAGTTCTCAAACTTGAATGCCTGTGCTTCATGGCTATGAGACTTGGTTCCCCTGCATTCACTAGGATCACCTAAATTAGCTGTCCAACTTCAAGATCATGAATAGCCTGTCCTAAATGGATCAGTAGTTCCTCTTTGGTCTTTATTTTGTCATTTTTGCCACCTAGCCAGGACTGCAGGTTCCACAGGCAGAGTTTTATCCATTCATGCAGAAACAAAGAGCAGAGTTCATCTGTGCCAGTTATAGAGTGGGAAAACTTGAAGACAAACTTGAGTTAAGGTTCTCATTCAATGGGCTCCGGTTTAATCAGTCCCGTCCGTGCGCGTGGACACTGTGGCGTGTTCGGCTCTTACGTGACTTGGGCAGTGATGACACAGAGGTTATACTCTGGCTATAAATCTGTTAGTAGGTTTGATTCAAGAACAAGGTTAAGCAATAGCAGAAAAAGAATCTTAAATCAGTGTGAGTAGAGAAAAAATTGATTCCTAATCGGCATCAGTGTATCCACGTGATTTTATTTAATTGCATCAAACCCTACAGCCAGTACTTGCTCTCAGTCATAATAATTAGGAATTAAAGAAATTAGTGAGGAATATCTCCCAGATTTCTCAAATCTTTTAGAAAATATTCTCATTTTCCAGCCATTCATGATATTAAAAGCTAAAGCAACACCAGCAGAGGGAGACAAACCCTGTTATCAGCCCAAACCCTCTTACCAGCCCAGCCCAGCCTAGCAAGACCTGTAGGATTCATGGCTTTTTTGTAGGAAGCTGAACTGGAAACCTGAAGGAAGAACACCTTTTGTGAAATGTTCTGTTCCATTTATGTGTGCACATGTTTAATAAAGCATGAACCTAGGGATAAAGGAAGTTCTCTTTAAAAAAAACCCAAAAAACCTTTTGGTACCATACTAATGGTTTCATCGGCCTGAGATAAAATGTTTCATTTGGTTTTGGTAGGTTGCACATGCACATGCATAAAATACATTCAAAATGCAGTTATGCTAAAAGTTTCAAAAAATTGTTTCACATGAAAAGTCAGAATATTTTAAAAAAGATTCACCCAAATAAGTCAGAATATTTTAGAAAAAGATTCACCCAAATATTCTTGCCTTTTTCTGATTATTTTTTTTTTCTTTTTTTATGGAGGGTAAACTGACACTGGACTTGGTGCAAGCATACCTTTAGGCTTGACCACTCTCAAGTGGTGTTTCCTGGTGAATGGGATAGCTATTGGAAACATTTCAATCTGACCAAATTCTGATGGTTGTCCTCAAGTAAGAAAGCAACCCAGACTTCCATGGGTAAGTTCATTTGAGTGCCATTTGAAGATAAATTAAAATAATGAAGAAACTGAATCACAAAAGCTTTCTTAAGGTGTAGATGGCAGAAGATATTTCTTCAGGTTGGGTAATTTTGCCCTTCAGATGACACAAAAAAGTCACAAGTGGATACAGACCCATTTTGCTTCCATAATGTTTAGCGCCAAAAGAAAATGTTTCCTTTGCTGTGTGTAACCTCAGCCCCTGTCTCTGAAAGAGCAGAAATGGAGAGAAGATGGAAAGAAAGATCTGAAAATGAGTGTCTTCTGCTTTGCAGCATAATTTTTAACCTTTTCATGTTCTGTTAGGTTGTGAAGCACTCTTGGTTTGCTTGAGGCCATAAGATGGGAGACTTCTTTCACCATCAAATGATTATAGTTGTGTTTTCTTCACTGGTCAGAGAAGTTTTCTTGTTACTCCTCTGGCTTTGTGTCTAAGAAAGAGGATGATTGTCTTGAGCCAATGAGTATGTGGAGGAGCATCCCCTTGTTTGTGTGTATTGAATATTGCATGTGCTGATTGAGAGGGCAAATGGCTTTTTATGGCAGAGGATTGCTTGCAATGGCAAGAAGTTGTGATGCATTTTTTTAAAAGTAATTCCTTTGTCCTTTGCATTGGAGTTGAAGTGGATGGGTTGACACAAGTGGTACTAGTAGACCTGAGGTTCAAAATCCAAACCCTACACGTGCTGTGAGATTGTGTTGTCCACCTCAAGAGGAGAGGGACCTTGTTTGCCAAGGTTAGCCATCAGAGCATGCTCTGTGAACGTTGTAGTTCCATGTGTTTCCTGCAAAACTTTCATTTTGAGTAGTGCATGGGGGGTGATGTGTATGGTTGTGGCTATGAGACCTAAGGATCTGAGGTGGAGGAAGCCCCCTCAGTCAGATGATGTTCATGCTAGCTGGGTCTGCAGGCATCACTTCCAGACAGGACAAGATCTGCTTGTCTGGAAGTCCTGCATCTCTTATCTGGAGGAAGGCTTTTGGATGGGGTGCAGACATGTAATTTCATAGCATGAACCATAAGAGAAAACATGTGCAGGGGGATGCTAAAAATCATCCTTTAATTAATTGTCTAAATAGAAATAAATATGTATGCCTTCAAATGCACTGCCACTCTAGAAAAAAACCAGCAGTAAAAATCTCTGGGAGTGTTCAAGAAAGAATTTCTCTTTCCTTACTGTGGAACAAAGACATTTGTGATAATTTTGACTGATATAAATATATCCTAGTAGGAAAAGGGGCAGAGGGGACCTTGAGAGACCATCTATCCCTCTACCCTAAGGCAAGATTTGCCAGGTCTGAGCCATTCCTGGCAAATCTTTGCCTCAACAGTGACAGAGAGTCTGTAGCTCCTTGACTAATTTACTCCAGTGCTCACCTGTCCTTCCTCTTAGGAAACATGTCTAATGTTTGACCTAAATCCTCCTTGCTGCAATTTAAACCCATTATTTCTTGTCTTATACCCAGTGGACATGGAGAACAATTTATTACCTTCCTATCTGCAACAACCTTTTACATAGTTGAAGGCTGTTATCATGTCTCCCCCTCAGTCTTTTCTTCTCTAGACTAAACAAACCCAATTCTTTCAATCTTTCCTCATAGGTCATGTTTTCTAGACCCCTGATCATTTTTGTTATGGAAATAAACATCCTTTAAATCAAATTCTGCGAATCAATCTTGTGTAGAAAGGAAGAGAAACAGTGAGGTTAGAGTTAGCATTGGGAACAGGAATCTGGTGGTGAAAGAAGTGAATTTTCTTAGGTCTATTGAGAGTACAGCCTTCCATTCTTCTTTGGGTTTAGGAAGTATGTTGCATAAAAATTTCTTTCCCCAGATTTCCTTGGGAAACTCTTTTACATATCTGCTACCAGAAGGAAGACAGTATTTCATTTCCACAAGTCTTATGCAAAGTGGTCTCTGGAAAAACATTGGGAAAGGTATCAGAGAGAGGTAATTTTAAATCTTATTGCATGTCCCCCGTGTAGACTTTCTAAAATCCACTTGCCTGCAGCGATATCAATCCTCATTCTCCAACAAGTGATGTAGGTCACCCTCAAAAGATAATTTAAAAGTGGATCATAACTCTTGGACATTTAATGCAAGCAGAGACTCAACAGAGAACCTGCTGATGAGTATCTACCTTCTGCTTTGGTTGTAATATTCTCCTTTATTACATGAGCTGCTCAGAGAGCATTGGAAATACTGGTACAACTGTTTCAGCTACAAAACCACAAACCATCCAAGGCTGTAGTCCATCTGAAAATCTATGTTGTAGAAAGGAATGGTCTAAGGATTACCACCATTTCTTCCTGTAAGGGTGGTTTCTTTGACAAGAAGAAGAAAACTCTTGCTGCTCCTGTGTTCAGCCATCTGTCAGCACAGCCATCTACCAGAGCCCAGAAGCCTAATCCTGGTCTGCTTCATCATCTCCACAGAGTGTTATCCTCTCTCTAATATCCCACTCACTACCAAATGGATCAGACCAAGTCCTCCTAAAAGCTTAGTTCTCTACATCATCTTGACCACTGATTGGATCATGAACCTGAGGGAAGAGGTAATAGGTATCCCAGACTAAGCATGCATGGAAGTGTTGGATAAAGGTATTGATCCAGCAAGTCCTGGGCAACCTGCCCTAACCGACCCTGCTCTGAGGAAGGGGTCGGGCTAGGTGACCTCCAGAGGTCCCCTCCAAACTCAGTAATTATGCAATTCCATAATCAGGGGATAATATTTGAGTAACAGCTGATTTAGGAGAGTGCCTCATAGTTTAAAGCCAATAGCTGAAAATTATTGTTACATGGACATCATGGGCCCTTTTGCTTTGGATCTATATTCTGGAATTCAGAGAAGGTGGATCATCTTTTCTGTTGAGTCACTATGAACCAGGTCTTTGACTGAAGAGTCAAGGAGTTAAGGAGATTACCACTATCCACTTAAAAACTAGGGGCTGCAGAAGGATCCAAGAGAAGTTTCCTGTGATTATCCTCCTTTTCATCCTCAAACCAGCATGGGCTGGGCTGAAGCTATTTTAGGTGTTTTTCTAGATCCTGGATTATGAAGGACTATGCTTCTAGGCAAGCAAAGCTTGCAGCATTCTTTTGTTCTTGGTGGTTCAGACGGGTGATGCATTGACTTGCAACTTCTCTGTTACTCAAAGGTAAGTGTGAAGCTGTGGAAAAGTGAGTTTCAGATCAAAGACACTGCAGCCACATGATGTAAAGCAGTCAAACAATAACTTTTCTTTTAAAAAATACCCTTCTGAAGGCTTTATGCTGGGTTCAGATATCACCTGTCTTGCTGCAGCCTGTATAAATAGTAAAGCCAGCAGGAGCACCAGACTGCATGCTTTGGCTAACTTGAGAGAAATGTTGTGTGCTAACATCTGATCCAGATTCCTCATTAATGGACAAGGAAACATGGCCTCACTGTTCAGCTTGTAGAACAATGAACCTATAACCACGGGACAGCATAAAATTTTATAGAGAGAAGGCTGAAGGGCCAAGAGCATCCTGAAGTGGAGTACACTGATGCACCTTGAAAAAGGAGTTCAGGAAGAAATGTTAAAAGAAAAAGAGGTGGAATGTAGAAACCACAGAAGGGTAAGTTTCAGTCCTTGCACAGGAGATGCTGATAAGGAGAGAGGTTTCATGTTAGCTAGCATGTGGTACCTATGTGAATGTGAAGTAATCAGTAGAAACTGCAAGTAGTTCTCAGACAAAACCCTGCTGAAAGGACTGTTTCACAAAGAAACTTCCTAAATGTCCTCTCACCAAAGGCAACACTGATTTGACCTGTCAGACATGTTAGATTTCAAGCCTCGTCTGTGATCAAGATAGCTGAGAGTTCTGACACTCATTAGCAGAGGTCCAAAATAAACAAGGTGTGGTGAAGAAAAATGCTTTTTGCTCTGTGCAGATTACTGGGAATGGTCTTCCTTTTGCTGTCTGACCCAAAGGTAAAGGCTCACTTATCTTCCAAGAGCCAGACTCTAGAGGATGCACAAGTGCTTCCTGTAAGCAAAGTGAAGAAGGCCAGGGACAATATTTTGGCTGAAGTGGTACACATTTGCTTTTGAGATGCCAGTAAACACATACATTCCAAAAAGCAGTTTTGCTTTGATGAGTTTGGTCATCATGATGGGACTGTGTTGTAGTAAAAGCCAAGAAAAGGATCTGGTTTTAGATATTCTTATTTTTACAAATATCTAAGAAACTCTACTTCCCTTAACTAGTTGTAACTGGTTTCCTAACAGAACCAGTCCTACAGCCATTAAAGACAGGCTTCCAACATTAGATACAATACTAAAAGTTGCATTTCTGAGATGTTCACCATGTAATTCCTCCCATATGGACACTAGAACTCCATATGGTCTAAGATGTGTTTAGGGCCCTGTAAGATGCAGGGCTATCGCTAATTAGCAAAGACCCTCTGCACGTGTTTAATTTTAAGCATGTGCTTTTCTCTCCCAGGAGTCCACAGGACTTAAGGACTTTAAGTGAATGGATTTTAGGGATATGCTTAAAGATAAGCATGTGTTTAGTTGCTTTCTTGTACTGTGGCTTTATTTGTCTTTACAGAAATAAGAGAAATGAAAGATCTTATTACAGCTCAAACACAAATAAATGTCCAAAACACAGCAGGGAGCCTTTAGGTCTTGGTTCAGAGCCCAGTGAAGTCAATGGAAAAACACCCCAACACCTCAGTGGACTTTGGAGTGAAGTCCTTAGAGGACTGATGATGAACCCACCGCAGAAACTTGTTGAATACCTCATGTTTCTATGCAAGGTTCCCTTATCTTGTATCCAGATGTTGCTAACAAGGATTTTTATTAGCTGCTGAGAAGTATGAGAGCGGCAGTTTTTCAACTCCTAAAATACATGCACATATAGATGAGGTAGAAATAGTCTCTGCAGTAGCAATTATGGTCTGTGGAGCTGTGAGTGTATTTCAAAAGTTTCCCAGTTCTTATCTGTAGAACCATTTCTTGGTCCCACTGATCTTAAAGTGTTCACACTCTTTCTTTCAGGAAGTGCAGTGAGGCAAGTGTGACACCGTTCCTAGGCTAAATGTTGCCTCTTTGTAGAGGGAAACGTTTACACAACAGGAATAGCAGGTTCCTTTGAACAGCATTCATTTTTTTCTGCCTTTAGATCTCTACAGTGTATACAGCAACACCTGAGTTACTCATTTAGATTCCCTTTTTTAGGCTTGCAGGTGAACAACCACCATTTGAGAGGAATTTGATCTGGTTTTGATGTTCATTTCAAGGTGAGACGATGCTGGAGATTTCTCCATTTGGTCAGCTGAACTTCCACCCATACAGCTGGATTTTGATCCTATAGTTCAGGCTGAAGCCTTCATTACTTCTGCAGAGACTACCCTAACCAACATCAGCAGAACTGCCTGAGCCATCAACCATCACCCAGCAGGCAAAATGATCATGTGCTGTCTTGTCAGGCTTGTCATGAAGGTAGGTGTCATTAGAATGGATGTGCTTCTGTCTCCTCCTCAGAAGTCATTTGGGTGGCAGTACCAGAGCCATGGGACAAGCTTTGTCCAAGCTAGCAAGCTGAGTGCCCATCTAGAGTCTCTGGAGACCTGGTAAGCAGTTAGTGCTTGCTTAGCTGATATTACTTCTTCTTCTTCTATTATTGTGTTTGCTAGGTCAAATTGACACTGGTCTGCTAGGATGTGCTATGGCCACATCAGAGTACCCTTCCAGTGTCTCTGGAGAACTGTTAAGCTGTTAGTACGTGCTAAACCCGTGTCGCCGCGTTGTCTGTTATTGCCTGTGTTTGCTAGGTCAAAGTGACACTGATCTGCAAAGATGAGCTATGGTCACACCTTCATTTTGCTCTAGAGGAATATCCTCTGTCACTCTGGGTCTTACTTCCCCATCAATGAAAAACTTCTGGTGGTATCCACTGATGGTAGCTCTGGGATTTGATTATGTTGGGCAAGGATCCTGTACCAACTGCTTAGCACAATGGAGTAGTACTGTTCTGATTTAAGTTTAATAGAGTAAAAGATAATAAAATGGTATTATTTGCAGCTTGGATGCTCACTGGGTGAGTCCCACAAAATTCCTTTGATGTTTTATTCATTTTTGGTATCTTGATCTTTAACTGAGGTTTCATTGTAAGGCTAGAGAAAAAAAATGCCAATATTCACCAAATTCTAAAATGTAAAAACAAAACGTTGGACCTGGTCTTTCTTTCTTTTCCTTCGTGGTTCAGAGATTGTAGGGAAAATGATTTGAAGTATTTTCTTCTTACAACACCAAAACAGAGCCTGGCTTTTAAAGAAGTATTTCTGTTGAGTGCTGAGAACTGTCCTTTTCTTTCAAGCCATTTCGCAGAACTGGAAGATACAAATCAACAGGTAAATGTGCACTACTAGTATTATAATTATTCTTTTCTTATGACTATGATGACAGAAACCTTCTTACTTGTTCCCTAGAAGAGTTATGTCTTCTACCCAGACCCTATCTTAAATTTTTGTAGTCCTCTGAACAGAATCTGCAGTCCTTACTCACATTTAAAAAATCCCATTGGCTTGAAAGGAAAATGTTAACTTCAACAAGAGGAAAAATACTTCTGTTGCTTAAAAGTAAGTAATTAGACTGAGGACTTTCTCCAAAGTAAACCTTGACAATCTAACAATCATCTTTGGCTTTTGCACTGCATGGAGTTTCTTTTACATTGCTAAATGCATTCCATGTTTCAGTAAATGACACCAGGCTCACCAGCAGTGACTGAGTGATTAGTTTATCATCCTCTTAGTGCAGCCATCTAGATCTTTAACTCTTTAAGCAGTGGCATTTAAGTCTTGAGAACACCCAGGATCATGCCTGAGGCTTTAGACATTCTCAATTCAAGTAAATCTTGGATACCAAGTGAAAATGAAGAAAAGAAAGTAGGTGGATGCATTCTGCTAACAGTTGAAACAAGTCAGGTAAGGTAAATTGCAAATAAAAACAATTTTTTTTTTTTCAGAGGAAGCCAGTTCCTCTCTCCTGGGACCACTTAGATCATGAGGTGTCTGAGCAACATAAAATTGCATGAAGAAAATCTAACAGCATGCAAAGAGAGTGAAGGGTGACAAAGCTCCATATCCTAAGCCGTGGGGATGTGAGGCAGGTTTTTTGACTGGATTTACTATTCATCTCTCATGGGGTAGGAAAATGAACAGTTTTATAACACAATCAATTATAAAAAAAAACCCAAAAACAACAAAGTGAGCTGAAGCCTACTGTGCCAATGCCCTTGTGCTAAAATCTTGCCCATGCAGAGATGTGTAAGTACGTAAAGCTTGGTGGCAACAAAAGTCTTTGGAGAATGAAGGGCCTGCCATTACTTTGGAGAAGAAAGGTGCAGGAGGATTTTCAGATGGAAGGAAAAGACTTTGACCTGTGAGCTGCTGACCAGCTGTGCCTGCTGCTCAGCATCATGGATCTTCACTGATCATCTGATCCTGCTCAGTAACGTGAGCCAGATGGCTATGTGTGCCCTCTGCCATGGGAGACATGGAGCTGCTCACCCTGTAGAGACAAAGTGCTTTGGGAGCTCTGTTGCTGGGAAGAGTCTGAAATGTATGGACACTGCATCTTCGTGCCTCAAGCAACAGAACAGAGCCCAGCTTTTATTTCTTTTTTATTTTTAAAATGCCTTTCATCTGCTGGCTGGGTTTTTTTGGGTTAATTTTGTGTTTTTTCAGACTGGACTTTGAGTTTTACTGGTTTGGGTGAAAGGAGTTTTTGTGCAGCAGCACAAGGGTGATCCTGCATGGACAGGGAATGGATGACACTAGGTGAGAGAAATTCTCTGTATCCTGAAAAAGGGTTGAGAGTGGATTGGGAGCTACCTCTGAGACAGCAGAGCTGTGCACCTCCTGCAAACACAGGCACACTAGTTAGGTCTCCAATTTTCTGGTGACTATTGCTTTGCCCCCAGGCTGTAGTCATTCTTAACCCTGTAGATGCATTCAGGGACCTGCTTCAAGTACCTGTACCTAGCAGAAAACATGATGGAAGTGATCCAGTGGTGCCATCTATTTCAACGTACCTCCTCTGTGGTGGTCTCATCTTGGGGTCTTGGTGACTTACCAGCTGGGGAACCTCTGAAAAAAGAATGGTGCTGGTGGCTGGTCCCAAGAGAGATAAATGAACCACATGACAGATTTGCAAATCCAAACTGTCCTTGTGGCACCACACTGGGACAGATTCTGTGAGGCTCACCTTGGATGGCTGCTATTTTGTGCTTTGGGGTTTGTCTCCACTCTCCCCGACTCAAGTCAATACTTGTTGACTCTAAGTCCTCTTTGACCTTCTCATTTTATCCTCTGCTCTTCAAACGTCTGTCTTAATCCACTTCATTTTCATCTCGCAGTCCTGCAAGCCCCAATCTCACTCAGCCTCTTCTCTGTCCTTGCCATACTCAGCCTGGTCTGAAGTGGGCACGCAGCAGGATTTCCTGCCTGTCTAACTGTTAGGTGGGGAAAGTGTGATGGGAGATAAAGTGACTTGCTGAAGGCTTCTGGAGGCATGACAGATGACTCTTGTTTTTGGCAGTTGTAGCTCAGTGTTGGGTCCTTGTCAGGAATGTTATAAGCTGATGCTGCTGTTAAAAATGACATTGCACATTTGCTTTTTTGCAGTATTTCTTCAGATGGGGGTGTATTGTCATTTGTGTACAATACCTGGGTCTGAGTCTTGTTGCCTTATCAGGTAGGTGTCCAGAGGGTGGGAAAAGGCAGCAGAGTCAGCAGGATGGAGGTGAAACAAGCAGGAATGCAAGGTGCTACCAGGGGAACAAAGAAGCCCTCGGGGAAATTGCTGCAACTTAGTTCTGCTTTCCATGACTCAAAGGGTAACACCAGTGTGCCCAGGGGGCTGGTACTGGGAGATACCAGTATAATGCTAACCCTGGATCCTGCACAAATAGAAACTGCTGGTTCAGACCCTTCATCCTGAGCCTTTTGTTCCAAAAATCTAGTTTTAAGCCTATTTCTCTTCACGGCTGGGTGATGCTGTGCACCTGCCAGTTGCGTCATTCTGGGTTATCTTTGCAGACCAGTGCTAGTCTGTCGTGACACCTTGGTGCCTTTGGCTTCAGTCCTGTTTTCTAGAATTGCACTTGGCCTTGCCTTGGCCCTTTGCCCAGAATGAATTTGCCTTCTTTGTTTTCACTTCTTTCCCATATCGATTTTCTGTCCTGTTCTGTCTTCCTGCTTATCTTCTGGGGTCTGGCTCTGTAAACCCTTCTGCCCAGGTGGACCTCTGTGTGGGTGAGCAACCCTTCACTGTCAAGGTTCCTGCATAAGAGAGAGTGAGATATGGGATGTCTTCAGACTCACTCCCTTTTTGCCATTTAATCTTTTTTCTTCTTGAAACTGATTTTTTTTGGTATTCCTCTCCTAAAAGTCCCTCTTCTCCCTTTTTTTTATGACCCAGTTCCTCAGTTTCATTCCTCCATAAGCTGTTTGGTGACTGGTATTTTTACAAAATAAAATAAGTAGGTCCTGCCAATGGCCTTTAATGGAAGCCTGGTTTGCCTGTGGGATTAGACACGCTCGGTACACACGTACACGGCTGGTTTGCCCACATCGTTTGGATAAGGTATCAGCGAGTACAGAGTGTCTTTGCATTGAAGCCTGCGGGTCAAGAAGTTGGCTTCCCTTCAGTCCATGGGCTGTGTGGCTGCCAGCCAGTAATCTAAAGCCCTGATGACTATTTCTGGAAAATGCTGGAAACCCACCTCTGACTACAATGTGTGTCATTCCTAGTTTCCAAGCATATTTGCTTTCACTTCTTTCTTATGGAGGAGATTTTCCTTCTCTATTTTTTGAAATGTCCCACAGCAATGATTCCCTTCTGCTCTTCTTCTCAAGTGGGTGAGACAGGAGGTGGCCAGGTCTTTCTGCTGTAGATGAGACGTGAATCACTGTGTGTTTCTCCATGATATATGGGGCAGTACAGCTTTTGTTTCATGGGCTGTAAATAAGAGCTCCTACAAAGTCTGTGTCATGTTACTCTTCCAGTATGTTCCCAGGGACTGGAGCTTCAGTGAAATGGTTTGAAAGACTTCTGTTTGCTGGGTTGGAATTTGAGGTCTTGCTTGGAACTAATGTTTATTTTTGCTTTATTTCTGAGAATGGTGCAAAATGCTCTTGTTCTTCCAGAATGGAAGTTCTGATATGCCTTTAATTCTAATTGCCTCCTTTCCACATTTTTTTTAATTACTCTTCACTGTTAAGGATATGCTTAGCCACTTGGCTGAAGTAGGTTCCTGGTGATTCAGCCAGTGTCACAAAAGGACAAAGCTGAACCTAGACCTTCTGAAATCCAAAACAACTCTTTCATCATTAGGCCAACCTTCCTTTAGGCATCCCAGGACTTGCTGCACTGCACTAAACCTCTCGCCTTTGAACTTCCCAGTTAGCTAAAGGCCTCCTTTAGGCTGCTGAGTCAGTGTCTGTGTATGATGGAAGCAGTGAAGGGGAAAATAGATATTTGTTTATGGAGAAAAGAGCCAAAAAATAAACCAGATTTCACTATGTTGACACAAACTGTACCCCTGCTAAGGTGCTTTTGGGTAGTAGTGGTTTTGGAGAGGAGGTGGGCTTTGATACTGCTGACAGCAGGTTTTTGTTGCCCCAGAACAGAGCAGAGCAAGTAACAGTAAATAAGAATGTCTCTACCTTGAAAATAAACCCAGCTAACACCTCACTTGTTAACTTGCTTTATCAATAATAAAAGAGAGCCTTGCTGCACTGTGGTGAGGTAGGTCCTGCTAGGAGGTTTGTCAGGAAGGACTGCAGGTTCCTTTAGCTCTTTCTTTCTGCTGTATAGGCCATTGCCCCTTTCATAAGGATTAAACCTGTAGGATATTTGCAGTGAACTGGGTTATCCTGACAAAGCTGCTGCACTAAGATGGATTGTTTGGTACTAGAACAAGCCATCAAGGTCCCACCTTGGTTAGGATCCTGCTGCTCTTAGTATGCTTTAGCCAAATGTGATGAATATGTACACACATTTATGTACACATAGGTGTTTATAAAAGTACATATGACACTGAGTGAGAAGTAGGACAGGAGCTTGACAAGGAATATCTACAAAGCCCATACAACCTGCAGCCTCCTATACCCGTGTGTGGAGAGAAAGCCTTTCCCTCTGAAACGATCTTGTCATGTGTCAGTGGGAAACTCATGCTCTGTTCATAGATGTTCATGGTGTAAGGTTATTCAGAGAGTACTTTCTAAGAACAATCTTTGCTCTGATGATTATTTGTCAGCCTGCACTTTGTCACCAGGCAACTGGTACTAACGAGCCTTACCAGTTTATTATTGCTGGAGATGAAGGCCTCAGGACATGGCCATGTTTCCTGACTGGGAATCCCTAGCAGGATCCTTCCTCTCTGCTTTCAGGTGAGGATGTCCACATGAGCAAACACACAATTCATCAACGTGCTGACATATCCCAGCACTTGTGATAATGCCCACCAGTAAAGTCCTTTGCTATCGCTGAAAATCAAACAGAGCTGGTGTGAGCTATTTCCGCAGCGGTTGTCCTGCTCTGCTTATTTACGCCTTGTTCTAGTGTTTGAAATCATTAAAGCTGCTGATGATAGGAGATCTCAAGATACAATTAAAGGACAAAGACAAATGTCAGCACCCCGGAGGTGCCACGCAGTTGTGTGGAATATTTGGCAGCGTTGCTAGACAGTGAGGAAGAGCAAAGCATTTGAAACATCAGAGTCGCAGCCGAGCTCGGACAAAGCCGCCTATCAGTGCTAGAGACGCACCGAGGCGGTGTGCACGCTAAGGGAGCTGCCAACGCTTGTGGTGTCCTCAAAAAGTATTCATGACTCAACAGATCCAAAATGAATCTGCTCATCTTAGATAGCCACATGGCATTGGTTAGAAGAATGATAGTCTTTATTAGTAGCAGCTACAATTTCAGAGCAGGAGGAATGCGTTCTTCATCTTCTGGAGGTCCTTCTTGCTCCTCAGGGATGAGGCTTTGACTGAGTGGGCAGTAATGCAGTGTGGAAGCAAACGTGTGTTAAAAGCAACATTCCTTTCCAAAAGCTGCTTGAGATCAGTGCATATTCTTCTTGTAACATTGATCAAGGAAGCCAATCAATGTATAGATGATTTTCCAGCAGGTGGCTTAAAGAGGGGTTTCTAACACAGTTCAGGAGAATTTTAATAGCAGATCATTAAAATGGCTTGACCTTTATTTTATGAGTTGTATTGCTGAAGCACTTCCCAAAGACCTACAGGCCAAGCATCTCTTAAGGAACAATATTTAGCAGCAGAGACCTCACTCTCACAGTAGATTATGGACAATGTATGTTAAGAAAAGCAAGGGGTGACATTTCTAGGCTTGCTCAGCCTTGGGAATCTTTGAAAAGTGAAAAAATGAACAAGTCAAGTAAAAGCAACTAAACATTCTCCCTGTGTGGGACACTCAACCTTTTCATAGCATTTACAGAACAATAAAAATCATCCTTAAAAACTTAGAAAAAAAAGCAGACAATCCTACTGTTTCAGCTGCTGTGTATCTGGTTACCAATGGCTGATATTTTATAACTGTATTTTTTTAATGTTCCCACACAGTGTTTTTCTATGTATTTGTAAAACAACCTATTTAGAATAAACCAGCAATCTTGATTCTCTTCTTAGCTCAGGAATGGTTCTCGACGTGGTCCTGACACCTCAGTGGAGATACTTTAACGTAAAGTTGAAATAAAGTCCAAGCTGGGTCCAGTCCTGTGTTTCAGGAGAAGTATGGATTTCTTTATTCAAGAGAAGGTAGAAAATGCTGGTAGAACAGGCCAGCTCTGAAGCATTCAAAGAAACCAGGAAAATCTGAGTGGTTGTAAAAAATGTTCCTCTCGCCATTCAAGCAGCTGCCCTTGTTTTCACCGGTTGTAGTCGGGCTCTTTAGTGAAGAGCTACTTTGGAAAATGTAATCCCTTGGAATTGTTTGCTCAGTTCCCTTTGTTTTAATTGACAAGCTTAGGCAGTTGAAAGGAAAGGGTAGGAGGGAATTGATCTCAGCACACTTCTGGGCATCTCCTCCTGAAATTCATGTCATTAAAACGTCTCTGACATATGACTTTATTTATTTATTTATGGTTTTAGTCTTGTTTCTGCTCAAGCACAAATCTGGTGAGACAAGTTTTTGTTGTTTCTTTTTTTTTTCTTTTTCCCAGGCAAGTTGTTTGCAAACTTTGGAGCTCAAAAGGTGCAGCTGCTCTAAAAATAACAGAGGATGCACAAACAGGTTTGGGAAGAAGATCTTTCTCTGCCCAAGTCCAGAGGCATCTCCTGAAATGCTGCCATGAGGGGAAAAGTTTGCCTTGTAAACAGAGCTGGCCTAATTTCTAGAGGTGCTGAACATCAACCTGCAGAGCCTGCTGGTAGGTCCTGAGCACGTGAAACCTGGAAACAGGTCAAATGTTAGTGGCTGGGATTTTATCAGGAACACATCTGGGCAAATCCACGATTACTGGGTTGAAACAAAAGAAAGCAAATAATTGCTCCTGCGAGCAGAGCTAGGTACCCAGACTCTAGGAGACCTGCCAGCTCCTGGGCTTCTCGCTGCCACCAACAAAACAAGTCTTCTGTCACAGTCAAGGTCTGTATGTACATGACTCACCTCTTTGGCCATTCTTTGCAGGGTGACATCCCCAGTGACCTGGTGCTTAGCTTCCAGAGGAGGCCAGTGATTGTCTTGTCCAGGTGCAGAGATCCCCAGAAGCTTTTGCACGGAAGTCAGAGAGGAGAAAACCTGTCAGCAGAACCCCAGCTACAGCTGGGACTGGATCACAGGCAAGGATGACACCAATCCCCCCTCTCACCCATGCGAGACGTGATGCAGGGGGAGGTGTGTCTTCTGTTGAGCACAGACATAATGTTCTCTGGTTTTGATGTGCTGGATCTTTAAAACACACAATGTTGTATCTGCTGCTGAATTAAGCAGTGTTTGCTTTTCAGACCTTCCACATTTGTATTTTTAGCTCCATTTTGGCATTCACTTTTTTGGTTGGAATATATAACACACTCGGTTGTTTAGCATGCCTGGACCGGATTCAGCCTATGTGTAAGTCCAGTGGCTCGAGCAGAAGCTACGTTCAAGGTGAATTACTCTCTCTGGGGCTAAGGAAATACAGCTTCTGTAGAAATGCATTTCAGCTCCCTCAGTAAACGCTACACTATTTCCATCCATGGTTATCCCTTTGTGGTTTGGGTTATGTATTTACATTTTACGGAATAAATACTACAGCTTTCCCCATGACTAATACTTCTTAGTAACCAATAAGCTACTCAAATACACTATTACCTCCTACAAGAGCCTAAACCACGTTGCTCTCCACTGGCTTTCTGTCCCCAGCTGGCCACCTCCTTGGTTAACCAGCATTACATAAGCAACTTTTTGGATCTCGGTTTAATGGGGATGGCTTACGAGAGTAGGCGCTGGATGCCGTGGGACTGAATTCCTCAGTGACAAACATTTCAAACACGGCCGCTCTCTGATCCTAACAAAATCCGAGTGAGGTCTTCAGACAAAGAGAATAACGTATAGCTGCTGCTCCCACAAAGAGGGAGCGAGTTGCTTTTCCAAATCCAGAGGTCTGTTTGAAGAGCAGCCGCTATACAGGCCCTTGCGTCAACTTTGTTTATAGACTGGAGTATTTTCAATGAAAATGTTATTTAAACTTTAAAAAGTTGCACAGCAGCTACTCCAAAAATTGTTTTCCCTTGTTAAGAATAACACACAGTGTGATACATTTGAAATGGCAATAGCAATATTTCACCAATTTTGATGGATTCATAGCCCAAATACCTTGCTAACAGATGTTTCTTTTAAACTCAGAGTGGTAGAGGAATAACTCAGAGATATTACAGTGTCAGCACTGCCTTTTATCTGTGCGTGTCCTTTCAGTGACATCCCTGGGCTTTTCTAATGCACGGGTCAGGTCTGAGCTAAAAAAGAAAAAAAAAAAGTGAAATATTAAAAGAAGTTGCATGTGATTGTGTGTGAGTTTTGGGGCAGTGCTGTGAGGAAGCTGCTGCACGCTGCCGTGAGCTTGCTGTATGCTTGGGCACGGTGGCCTGGCAGTTTGTGGGAACGTGCTGGTTTACAGTCATTGTTTCAGAGCTGGCTTTTGGTTGTGGTTAAATTGACGAACTTAGGAGTTCCCATGGCCACTCCATGACCACATCTTTTGGTCTCATAAATTAATTAAGTTTTTTCTCCATGGATGACAGTTTGCTCAACACAAAGGGATAACCCAGCAGGGCAAAGGGACAATATTTTAACACCCTGGTGGAGTTTGCTTTATTTTATCATGGGGTTGCTCAGTCTACTCTTGGCTTTCCAAAGTACATGGCATCCATCACTCTTCATTAGGGTGTCTTTCCCAGGAGCTGTCTTCTCCACACTGTGTTCACACATCATCCCCAGTGTGCCCAGTTGGTGTGTGCTACTGGCAGACCATTTTGTCCCCAAACCCCACCTGGGAACAACCTTGAGCCTTGGGAAGCCTGGCTTTTAGTCTTAACCCCAAATTTGTCCCAGGGCAATGCCAGGGTTGAATTTTGGGGCATGGAGCATCCTTCCTAGAGGAGACCCCTGTTCGTACCCCTCTGGAGCAGCCGGTTGTGGTTGGACACAGCCCGTGCTGGCTTCGGATGGCACATGCTTGACATCCAGGTGGGGTCTGGGCACCTGGCCTGGTGGGAAGCGGAGAGAGAGTTATTCTGGCAGCCAGGGAGGGACGGGGGAGGAAAGGAAGAGAAAATCCGTAGGGCTGTTTGGAGCACAGGGCAGGGAGCAGAACTAATCCACCGGCCTGGCAGAGTGCTTCCAGCCCCGGTGGGTGGTGTGAGCACGGGAGGAACCGGGTCTCTGCCACCGTCCCGTTCTCCCTGCAGCTGCTTCTCATCCCCAAGCGCTGCCTCCCTTCTCGTCAAGGAGAGTTTTTCCCTTCCCGAGTTTCCCTTCCCGAGTTTCCCCTCCTTCCCACACCGGCCCCTCGGCAGGACCCGCGGTGCCCGCACAGCAGCCGCCCCCCGCCCGCTTGGCCCCGCTGCTCGGCGGGGACCCTGTGGTGACACGGCCGCCCCGGGGACACCCACGCCGACGGTCCCCGTGGCCGTGCGAGAAGAGAGGCGGGGGGGGGGCTGTGCCCGTCTCCCGGGGATGCACCTGAGAGCACGGGGGAGAACCCCCGAGGGACCGCGCTGACCCCGTCCCACACCCGCCTCTCAGCCCCGGCACCGGCGGGGTCCCGACCCCCGGCCGCATCCCCGCTCGCCCCCTCCCCACCCTCCCCGGGGGGCTGCGGGCGCCGCGGGCCGGGATCCTGGCGCGGGCGGTGGGGCGGGCCGGGCCGTCCCCCGCGGGGCCGGGCCGGGCGGGGGCGGGCCGGGGGCGGCGGGCCGGGCCGGGCCGGGCTGGGCTGGCGGGGTGCGCGGCTCCACGTGACTGCGGGGCCGGGAGAAAACCGGGGCCGGCGGCGGCGGCGGCTGCACTGCGCCCGGGCGGCGATCGCGGGAGGCGCTCGGCAGCCGCTGCCCCGGGGCTTTCGGCGCGCTGGGTCCGGGCTGGCTCTCCAGAATCATGGACTGTGCTGATATGCCTTGCTTGCTGTCAGTGAGTACAGCCCTCTTCTTCCTCGGCCTCGCTCTGCGCTTTTGGTTTGCGTTATGGTTCTTTATTTTAGTTTATTTTATTTATTTTATTTATTTTTTAAAAACCCCCAAACTTTATTTTGTTCTTGTTCCCGTTCCCCCGTCCCGGTGTCCGGCAGCGGGACGCGAACCCGTGGGATCCCCCCCGAGTCCTGCCGAACCGGGCGCCCCTTCCCTACCGGGTGCCGGGACCCCAACGCCGCTTCGCCCCGACCCAACCCGGCCCGGCCCGGCGGGGCGAGCGGGGCCAGGATGCGCCGGAGACCCCCCCTGCCCGTGGGGGTCTGTCGGGCGGCGAACAGCCTGGGGCGAGCGGCTGATTCCTGCCTATCCGGGGGCTTCTTCTAATGCCGTTTTGCCATTTATTATTATTATTACTATTATTTTAAAGTTTATTTGGAAAAAGAGGAGGAGGAGGTGAGGGAAGGAGTGGGGGGGGATTGCTTCTCATCCTGACTTTCCTTCTTGTTTGTTTGTTGTGGTTTTTTTACACCCCAGAGACACCATGATTCCTGGTAACCGAATGCTGATGGTCATCCTACTATGCCAAGTCCTGCTAGGAGGTACTAACCATGCTAGCCTGATACCGGAGACCGGCAGGAAAAAAGTCGCAGAGCTTCAGGGACAAGCCGGATCCGGACGCCGCTCTGCCCAAAGCCATGAACTCTTGCGGGGTTTCGAAACAACTCTGCTGCAGATGTTTGGGCTGCGAAGGCGGCCTCAGCCCAGCAAATCAGCCGTCATTCCTAGTTACATGCTGGATCTCTATCGACTCCAATCTGGAGAAGAGGAGGAAAGCCTCCAGGAAATTAGCCTACAGTATCCTGAGCGATCGACCAGCCGGGCAAACACCGTGAGGAGTTTCCATCATGAAGGTCAGTGATGGGAGGAGGTAAATTCCCAGTCCCTGTAGCGATCGGGATTTCCTTGCATTTTGGAAGCTCACAAATGCATTTAGAAGCACGACGTGCCTGGCTTTAAATTTATGAAAGGAAAACCACCCCCCCAAGCCTGCGGCGTGTGGGTGACAGCCATGCTGCTCTGTGTTTTTTCCAGCATCCTGTGCATAACCCGGGTTTGACCATATTTTGAGGTGCTTTCGCTTCTGTTGACAACAGCGAGTTTCCTTTGGTGCCTCTGCCTCGGGGTCACTCCCTGGGCTCGCGTGGATTTTAATGGCTCTGGATCGGATGCGGGAGTAAAGTGAGGGCGGGATCTCGCCCCTGGTGTGTTTCTTTTGAACTATCAAAGTGATCGCTGCCTGCTTTTGCTCTTAAGAGGGGAAAAAAAAAAAATCCAAAAAAACCCCTACTCGAATTTAATACTTACAGCTGTGTGTTTATAAGGTTTATTCAATAGGCCCTTGTAATCTGATCCAAATGTTTCCTAGCGGATGTTTCTTTTCCAAAGTAAATCTGAATTATTAATCCAGCCGCATCATTACTGTGTTGGAATTTGCTTCTTTTTCTCCCCCTGCCCCCCGTAACAAGGCACCTCTGTGCTCCCTGGAGCCGCACCTCACCGGGGAGATGATTTTGGAGAGACTGAGGGGGGAAAGCAAAAGGGGAAAAGCCTCCCTGAAAGGGGAAGCGAGACGGGAAGGGGTGACCTGGCCTGGGTGCAGGCATGCAGAGGGCGAGCGAGTGGCGCTGGGGAGGGAGCCGCTCCGGGTCCGTCCGGGAGGGATGCGCGGGGGAGCGGAGAGGTGCCGGCGGCTGCCGGGCAGGTGAAGCGTGGGTGGGTGCTGTGGCTGTTTGGGGGTGCTGTGGCTGGGTGCCCTGAGGCTGACGTGCTCTTGTTTGCTTTTTGTACTGCTTCCCCCCCCTGCCCCGCTCCCCTCCAGAGCACCTGGAGAGCGTGCCGGGTCCCAGCGAGGCGCCCCGGATCCGCTTCGTCTTCAACCTCAGCAGCGTGCCGGAAAACGAGGTGATCTCCTCGGCGGAGCTGCGGCTGTACCGGGAGCAGGTGGAGGAGCCGAGCACAGCGTGGGAGAGGGGCTTCCACCGGATAAACATTTACGAAGTGATGAAGCCGCTGTCGGAGCGTGCTCAGGCCATTACGCGCCTGTTGGACACACGTCTGGTGCACCACAACGTGACGCGCTGGGAGACCTTTGATGTGAGCCCGGCTGTGATCCGGTGGACCAAAGACAAGCAACCGAACCACGGGCTGGTGATCGAGGTGACCCACCTCCACCACGCACAGACTCATCAGGGCAAACACGTCAGGATTAGCCGATCTTTACCTCAAGGACGCGGGGACTGGGCTCAGCTCAGGCCGCTCCTGGTCACTTTTGGGCACGACGGGCGAGGCCACGCGCTGACCCGCAGAGCCCGCCGGAGCCCCAAGCACCAGCGTTCTCGCAAGAACAAAAAAAACTGCCGCCGCCATGCCCTCTATGTGGATTTCAGCGACGTGGGCTGGAATGACTGGATTGTGGCACCCCCGGGCTACCAGGCGTTTTATTGCCACGGGGATTGCCCCTTCCCTCTGGCCGACCACCTCAACTCCACCAACCACGCCATCGTGCAGACGCTGGTGAACTCTGTGAACTCCAGCATCCCCAAGGCCTGCTGCGTGCCCACGGAGCTGAGCGCCATCTCCATGCTCTACCTGGATGAGTATGACAAGGTGGTCCTGAAAAACTACCAGGAGATGGTGGTGGAGGGGTGCGGGTGCCGCTGACCCCCTTCCCCATCGCCCTCTCCTCCCCTTCTCTCTCCTTCCCGTCCCACCCCAGAACTGCTTGCTATAGCTGGACTCTTCTCTAAACTAAACGTTCACCTTGACCTTATTTATGACTTTATGTGCAAATGTTTTTGACAATAATGATCATATATTTTGACAAAATATATTTATAACTACATATTAAAAGAAAAAAATAAAATGAGTCATTATTTTAAAGGTAAATGCATTTTGTGTCTCACCTCTCAGGGTGCTGCTGAGGCTGTGTTGGCTGGGAGTGCAGCAGGGAATATATCTTCTCTCCTTCTCATCTTCTCCCTCTCCTTGCTTCTTCCCCTCACCCCCTCACCCCTTTTCCCCTTAAAGGCTTTGCAGATTTCAGTCTTTCTATTTCTCGCCGAGGTACCGCGGATCCCCCTGTGCTGGGGCTGTGCCACGTGGGAGATGAGGGTCCCTGGAGATTAAGAGCTGCTTCTTCTGGCTGCTGGGAATAGAGCCAACCTTGCTAACCTGGGCCCAAGCCTTTGCAAAGCAACCCACCAAAAATGCATTTGAAAAGGAGGTGAAGATTTACCTGAGGGCTTTATGCTAAACCCACTGGGTTTTATACCCTTCGTCCATCTTCAGGATTCCCCAGGTTTTAAAACTATTAACATTTCCACCCCCTCCCTTCTCTCCTCCCCAGTGGAGATTGGCTTCTTTGGGAAGCTTCAAAGGTTTGCACGGGTCCTTTGAAGATCAAATCGCCCCATTACAATGCCAAAAAAGAAAGAAAAAAAAAAAAGATATCTGGAGCAGTTAAATATGTGTTAGCTAATAGCTACCTGTGCTGTGTCCTTTCCAAATTGCTTCCGAGCAGGAAGGTGATCAGAGCCAAGTGGGTACAGTTGGAGGTATCTAGGCCCTGAAACTCCTGGCTCAAAACACATCAGATGGACTGTTCTTGGCTTGGAAAACAGGGAGCTGTGCCATGGGGTGTGTGCGTGGGGCTGGTGTCCTCAGTGATCGTGGGAGTGGGAAGGGCGGATAGCAGGGCGAGGGCACATGATGCATTTTTTTTTTCTTTTCCTTTAATGATTGAAGCTTTCCAACCTTCTGAAAGGGGCAGCTTAGTTGAAACCAATAAAAACTGGAGTGGAAAGCTTGCCAAAAGCCTTGGCTCCCTGAAGAGTGCAGGTGGAGAGAGGAGATGGGAGCCGCGGGGGGAGGTGAGCATGGCCCTGCGTTTTTCTCAGAAACAAAAAAAAAACCCAAACCAAAAGACCAAAACAACCCTCAACCTCCTCTGTGCCAGCAAGGGTTCTCCAACCCTTCATCCCACTGGGTGCCTATGCACAAGAGGAGGCCACAGGGTCCCCTCTGCTGCCTGAGACCCTTGGGGCGACCCTGTGCCTCCCCAGCCAGGTGCTGTGGGGTTCCCGCACCCCACAAGGCAGTGATGGCTTCTTGCTGCAGGGACCGAGCGTCCCTGGAGTGGCAGGGCTCTGCGTGGGTGCTCATGGGGATGCACAGCATCTATAGGGCTGTGGGAGATGTGGGGGATCCCCCCACTGCTGGGGAGCCCACATGTGTGAGTGTGTGTGTGTGGGGGGCCGGGGTTATTGCTGCCTTGTCTCTGGGGCCCCTCACCCTGAGCTGACACTCTCATTCCTGCCTTTAGAAGGGAAATGTGTGGCCCGGGGCATCGGCGACCTGCTGCCTCCCCTTTGATGCCTGCATATCAGACATAGCCATGCCAAAGAAAGAATTTCATTTTGAAGTGGCATCAGGTAAAGGCGAGTACCTTTCAGCTGCCTGACAGGGCAATTACACACATCTGCCCCATCTGCCCCACTGCTGATAACCCCAGCTGCTGGGGATGGCTGGGGAAAGGGGTTCCCCTGCGGCAGCCCCGGCTCTGTGGGATGGTTCCTTGAAAAAAAACTTTAAAAATCACTACTTTTTTAAAAGAAAAAAAAAAACCCCAAACTTAGAGGCTTCTCCCAGGTTTGCTTCCCTGCTTGTCGGTGCATCCCGGGTTGTCCTTGAAGGCAGTGAGGGTGTAACAAAGCTCAGCAGCACAAAAGGCTCTTGGATTTAGATCATTCTCCTTGTAGAAGTCTCCAACTGCTTTGCTGCGTTCCTGCTGCTTTATGGAGCTGTTTATTTTGGTGCTTATTTTTGTGTTGTGTTTAAAAGATGAAATCAAAGCTTCAGCCCTCACAGAGGCACCTGCTTTTCCGTAGGTGCTGTGAGGGGAGAGGTTGTCCTGATGTGTACGTGGCCTTTAGGAGATTTTCCTTTGCTTTGACTTCCCTGCCCTGATGCTGGGCTGTGGGTTGGTGAGATCCTACATGGTGTGTTCTGCTCAGAAACTGTAGGAAAAAACCCAACTATTTTTTTTTTTTTTAAAAAAAAGCAAATTATTTCAATTTTGTAACTTTTGTAAGAATCTAAACTGTGGATATAAACCAGCTGACAGTAAAAGTGATGTATGTTACAAAATATTCGTGGCTGTATCAAGCAGTTTACTAAAAGTGGAGCACATCTGAACTTTTGCATTTAACACAAGAGTACAGGGACTGAGGGTTTCCCTCCCCGTGTGTGTGTGTCCCTCTGTCCCATGCAGGTCACATACTGTATGGCCTTGTGTGATTGGAGAGGTGTTTAGCAAGATTCTCAACCTGATAAATTGTTTTAAAATAGCAAAAATACAATAAAATTGTCAGGGAAACCAGAATCAGGTCCCTTTCTAGGTTCTAGCTAATAACCAGTAGCGGTTTTTTCTCACTGCTTCAATTTGTGCTGGGTTTTGCTGGTGATAATCAGAGCTCTCTTTGCACCCCCAGCAAGGGGGAGAGGGGTTTTTGGGAAGCTGATGCAGAGAGACCCAGGAATTCCATGCAGCATTTCTGGCCATTGTTTTGTACATTTGTTGCAGCAGTTGTAGGGTTTAATCCTGCTCTCTGGAATCAGCGTGGTGACTGGTCCCATCTGTTTGCTGATAGGCATGTTGATCCAGTTTCTTCTTGGCTTAATTGTATCAGAAACTACCTTCCTTGGGCAGCAGAGAAGAGCTGGAGTGGTGATTTAGTCTCAGGTAGCCGGTGTTTAGCTTCTCTTAAAAGTAGGACACGTAAATCTGCTTTATAAGTGCAATAATTCCTCTGATCATGGAACCTGTTATTTGCAAATGTTACTTATTTCCGAGCGAGCGCTCTGTTCGTGGCAGCTGGCACAGCAATCCCTGGAAGGTCTGAGATAAGGTGGATCAATTTAATCCCCCTCTTATTCATTCCAAGCTGGGAATGAAAAGGGAACAGGTTAAAGGTGGGTGTGCAGCCACTTCCCCACTGCCTGGGTGTCCTCCTGGTAGCTGTGACCCACAGTCCAGCATCCCAAGATGTGTTGGACAGATGGTAGGTGCTCTGCAGTTCACCATGATATGACTTCATCTTTGTGCCTACTGCAGGAAAGCTGTGACTTTTGATACCTAAAAAGTACTGTTTTACTGGACTTTGTGTGGCTGATGGCTATAGGAAATGAGGAGAATGTCTCAGTGGGGTTTAGGAGCCTCCTATGGCTCCAAGTGAATTGTTCACAGTGGCTGTCGATGAGGTCCACTGGGTGTTGTGCAGTAACATTACTGCTGGAGCATGAAGATGGGGTTCCAAGCCCTGCCATGTGTCAGGAGCTCCCCCTGGAGACCTGTGGTTACCCTGATCCCATCCCCAACCCCTCCTCTCTTCGCTTGTAGGATCCCAAGAGTCTTCTGGCAGGACTTTCCTTTCCTAGGCGAAAATTTGCCCCCAAGTCAAGGCTTACAGCATCATTTTCAGAAAAGCTGCTGTCCTGGAGCTGCAGTAATTGAGGAGTGCTGCTAGGACAGCCAGGCTTTGCTTGCAGCCACAGGGTCCGAGGCTTTGCAAATTAGTTTCTAAAAATGCAAACTGGTTTGGAAGAGAAGCACCAAGGTTTGCACATTGCTATTCTGGGATGGACACAGAGGCTCTGCTACGGAGCCAGCAAAGGAAGACAGAGGCCCTTCTCGTTTTGACTGCAGTGCTTGGACACCTCTGAGACACTTCTCACCTATTACAGTAATGGTTAGCACAGTCTTGCTGTGATGGCTTGAAAAACTGTTGCATCTTGGTATCAAGAAATGCTTTGGTGTCTTTATTCTGGGGTTTTGTCATGTGATAGCAGGTCTCAAGGTCCTCCGCTGTGCGTAGTCCCTATCTGAAATCATAGGACCTAAACAAGTATGAGGAGATATTGCTGCACTCCTACAGATAAGGATCTTGGGCACAAAGAGATGAAGAGGCTTGGGAGAGAGCAGGCAGAGCCAGAAGAGGTATCTGACCACCTCAATCCCTCTCCTGTGATGTAGACACAAAACTTTTCTCTGGTCTTGAGTCTGTCCATCACTGAACCTCAAACTAGTGGTGGATTCCTGCATAATCTAATGAAAGAGGATGCTGCAAGGTCCAGGTCATTCTCTAGGCAGGCATGATAATGACAGGAAGAATCAGGAATAATCCAGACACTGGATATTTCCTTCTCTTCATGGATCCTGTGTTCAAGTTTGGAAAGGTAAAATAGAATTTTCAAGACATTGTTTTCACTTGGCTTCTTAAAGAAGCACCTCAACCTCATTCCTTATTTGACAGGAGCATCCACCTAGACACAAGCAGTGAAGGGAAAAATCCAGCAATCAGCACTTGCACCTTAGCAGAGCCCAAGGATGGATGAGGCTGTGGGGATCTCTGGCTCTGTTGGATCAGTTGTGAGTCATTTATCCCACCCAGCAGATCCACACACATGCTGGGACTTCGGTTTTGCACAGTCCATCCAAAATTTGCCCTGACATGGACCCATGTGCTGGTTTTCACACTGTCAGCATCTTTCATGCTCTGCCTCCTTCCCATGCCTTGATGCCATGTTTTACATGAGATGAGCTTTGTGGAGAACATGGCCCCATCAACCCCTTGTGTCCCCCCAGGTCTCTGGCTTGGCTTTGAGAAGAGCTGCAGCAGTGGCAGCAGAGCCACGGGAAGAGCCCTCAGCATCCGTGTCCACCAAAGCCATCGTTCCCAGCCCTGGAAGTGTCTGTGGAGGGCAGACCACAAGGGCTACCTGGACCTTTTGCACAACCAAAAGCCATCACCAGTAGGATTTCACCCTAGAAAGGACCTGTGATGGACTGCCTCTTCCATAACATCAGGAAGCCAAGAAAAGCTTTGTCCAAATACAAGAGGGACATCGAGGCTCTGGACCATGTCCAAAGAAGGGCAACAAAGCTGATGAAGGGCTTGGAGAACAAGTCTTGTGAGGAGCAGCTGAGGGAACTGGGGTTGTTGAGCTGGGAGAAAAGGAGGCTGAGGGGAGACCTTCTGGCTCTGTCCAACTCCCTGAAAGGAGGGTGGAGAGAGGTGGGTGTTGGTCTCTTCTTCTGGGTAATGGGTGACAGAACAAGAGGGAATAGCTACAAGTTGCACCAGGGGAGGTTTAGATTGGATATTAGAAAAGGTTTCTTCACAGAAAGGGTAGTCAAACATTGGAACAGGCTGCCCAGGGAGGTGGTGGAGTCACCATCCCTGGCAGTATTTAAAAGACAGGCAGATGAGGTGCTTAGGGACATGGTTTAGAGATGGGATTGGTAGTGATAGGTTAATGGTTGGACTTGATGATCTTAAAGGTCTTTTCCAACCACTATGATTCAAACCCAGCCCTATGCTTTGGATCTGTTCATACACTACAGACGTGGCTGCATCTCGACATGCTCACCTGCCTTTGGAACTCTGTAGCTGGCTGGTTGTGTTTACACTGTCAGCATTTCTTCTTTCTTCTCTTCATTCAGGTGCTGGTATATGATGTGTTTGTAAATGCAGATTTTCCTTTCCACTCCAATTCCCCCTTATCCTGGAGACTGCAGATGTGCAGATCCAGGGAGACCACAAAGTTCCCAGAGGAGAAGTTGGCTCCCAGTTCTGGCAGTCTATGGATGGAAAATATTGATGTTACTCTATATTATATATGGAAAAAAAAAGTCTGTGCTAATTCTCTCCAAAGGTCCACTTAGTGCTGTAGGAGAAACAGCAAACCTGTAACAGTGTTTTTCCAGTGTACCCACCAACCTCCAGATATTTACAGGTCAGAGCTTCTGGAGCCAAAATTAGGATCATTGTATTTAATAGGCCAGCATGAATTTTACATCCAGAAATTTATAGAATTACTTTATAAACATCACATTTTTTTTCAGCTCAGCATTATCCCATGCCAGTGATTTCCACATTTTGCCTATTTATTCTTTTTGAACCATTTCCTTTCATTTGTTTTGAAACCATCACCTAGAAGTTCATAGTTGTGGCCCATAGTTCTTATATTTTTGAACACGGTGTGCCCCTGCTTCCTGTTCTTCTTTTCACCAGAGATTGCATCACCTCTGCTCTGCCAAACCTGTCACCCTTGTCTTCTGCTGTGCCCTCAACAGGCTGAAAAGACCTGTAGGTCTTTGCTGTGGTGGAAGTCAGTCCTTGCTGGTGCTCACACTTTGCGGTGCTATTTCCAGCTCTGCCATCTCCAGTAGTTTGGACAATAGTGGTGGAGGATGGAGACCACTGGTAAGATCCCTTAGCAAGTTTCTTGACTTGCTGAAATTGTAAAAATTCGTTAGAAAAGCATGCACCTGGGCCTAAAAAAAATAATATATCGCTTTACATCTTAAAATTTGGGAAGGGCCTGGTTGAGTAATGGTAGTTCTGTTGCATACACCTGTGTGCACATACAACTTGTGGCTCCTTAGCATTGCAGAGGGCTTCTCACCCCCTTTCTTATTCAGGGAGTGGTACAGATTCGACCTCTTCTCATCCAGGCCTCTGAGTAGGGTGGGCAGCTGTCTTCCACCTCTGTCCTCAGCAAATTTGGAGCTGAGCAGAGGGTCCACATGTTCTCCTCATCCCTTAGTTGTGGATGCCTCCTCCCTGGAAGTGTTCTCGGCCAGGTTGGATGAGGCTTTGAGCAACCTGGTCTAGTGGAAGGTGTCCCTGCTGCTGGCAGGGGGGTTGGGACTGGGTGAGCTTTAAGGTCCCTTCCAACCCAGACCATTCTATGATTCCTCTCCAGCCAGGCTTGATGTTCATGCTGGTCACACACAGAGGTGATGCTGTTGGGTGGGTTCTGGCTGGAGCAGGACTTTCCACATCACCCTCAGATAATTGCCTTTGCGTTGCTTTTACGGCAGGGATTTAAAGCCCTTCTGAGCTCCTGCATGTTTTAACCCTGCCCTTTCCTGATTAGATAATCTCACACCTTGTGAATGTGTTTGGTAACATGAATTTCTCCTCTCACGCTTGAATGGAGAACATGGGCTTCTTGTCACTGAAAAATGAAGATTTGGCTCGGTCTGGAGTCCCACAGGCAAAGAACAAGCACTTTAACAAGTAATCCACCTGTCCCTCACCTCTCCTTCCAGTAACATGAGATTATATGTTATGAAGTGATGGCCTGAAACAGGCTGCACTGTTTTACATATTGGATTATACAGAAGACAGGAGGCATCTTGTGTTGCTTTTACTGGCTTTGCTGGTTTTGTCTGTGCTGTGGTGCACACCTGCTATTTCAGACTGAAATCAGGGAAATCCTTCATGCCAAGATTAGCTAAGACATACTAAATTGATTATACACCTCACTGGGGGGTGCCTCTACAGGATGGGTGCATACGTGAGGGCTCATGAGGGGCTACCTCCTGCTGCTTCCTGCTCACTGGACTGAGGCCAGCTCCTACCCAGGGTCATGCTGGGTGCATCACTTCTCATAGGGAGTTAAATAAATAGAAGGAAATGCTCCACTTGAAGGGAGAAGAACTGGGGAACTCAATGAAGAGTCATCCATGTACTTTCTTTCCTGTCTTTTGGAGTTGATCTCTTAAATCTCCTTCCATCCTGGGAAGGAGGCACGTGGGTGCAATGCTTTATAATATACCGCTCAAGCGTCGAGTGCTTCTGCGTGGTGCAGAGAGCTCTTCCTCCTAGTCAAGGAGGTGACAGAGCTTTTCCCTTTGCTGGGGGTGTCCTTATGGCTGCTGGGTCCTGCACAGCATGTCCAAGACAGCCACACAGCTCCCACCAGCCACAACACCATTGCCCACTGCAGCTTTGAGCTTGAATGTGCTGGTTGACCTATTGCTTTCAGTCTGAGGGACCCGTGAAGAGAGTCTGCAGCCGTTGTGATGGAGTAAAGGGGTAAGCAAAGGTAAAATGCCTCTCAGGGCTGCCAGAAGCTCTTTGGGGAGTAGTGGGTGAATGGCTGAAGCTATGGGTTGGGTGTGGGGCTGATGGAGACACCATGGCCCCAACGATGATGCACTGGCTGCTCATGTGGTTGGGCTGTGGGAAGCTGTGCCCTGGACCTGCTGTGGGCAGAAACCGTGCTGCTGGGTTGGTCCTGAAGGAGAGTTTCTTGCTGTTGGTTTACATCAAAAAGGAAAACCAAGACTCTAGAACTTGCCCTAATTCCTGCTTCCATTTTGATGGACCCAACAGCCAACGTGAGGGCCACTTGACTGCAGTGGTGAGACAGGCATTGGTCCCTGTTTGTGCATCTAATTAGAAGGTCTCCAACTCAGCATGGCATAGTGCTGCCATTCTTCATCACAGAAACCCTTACCCAAGGGTCTTCAGGTCATGAACGGGTCTGGGAGAGGCACTGAGCAAGACATCCTGTGAAACACACCGATCCCTCCTGCTTCTGGACTTGGGAGATCAGAAACAGGTATTTCTAGGTGTCATTTGAAGAGATTTAACATATACAGCTAAGTAGTTGCTATTTATTTTGGAGTTTAGAAGTATTAAAAATAATCACCGTAGTGTTCCTTGAAAGACAGTTTGTAGAGCTGGACAGTTTCCCAGTAAGAGGCAGTCCCCAAGGATCGTTTGCAAAGATAATATTTTTAATTTCATTAACCAATGGCAGTATTGAGAGGCACCATCATGTGCCTCAGTAGCAGGATGCAATTTGGGAGCAAAATTTAATGGCACAGGCAACAAAGCTTGAGAAGGTTTGCACGTTGAACTGAGCAGCTCTTCTCTTGGACATGGCAGAAAAAAAAAAAGACCTGGGGTCTTTGCTGATCAGAAAACAACTCAGAGACCCCAAGTGACAGAACCTGGGATGGATGAAGTGAGGATTTTCCCTTAGAGCTGCCAAAGGCAAGGCTGAAATACCGAGTGGGTTTCTGATCCCTGCATTCATGATAAATTGTTTCACACCTTACTGGACTGCTCTGAGGATCAAATGATCTTAGAGAAGAGCTTTAGTCTTGTTCTGCCAGGAAAATTGGAGGCTAGAAGGGAATTGTGTGTGTCTCTGGATAAACCTCAAAGAGAGGGAAGGGCTGCTTGTATCTGAGGAGGAAAATTTGGAAAACTGGGAAAAAAATTCAAAAGTGAGATCCCAGATGGGCCATTTTAACAGGTCTATCAAGGACAAAAAACCTGTCCTTGCTTGGAGGTGACTCCTTTACTAATGGCAAAGTAGAATGTGGTCCTCAGGACAGCAGCGAGCAGCTCTCCTCTCCTGGGGGGTCCCTGCAGCTTTGGGTGCAGGATGAGAGGTGAACATCTTGTGAAGACCCAAAATCACTAAGGGAGGACCTACATTCCCAGATGTCACTGCAGATGTCACCAGCTGTGGTCAAAAGAAGAGCAGCCATGCTCCTGCTGCCAGAGAAGGAGAGGAGGAATGACCTCAGACAAAATTATTTCTCATCATCAGAATGGGGATAGAAATGCCCTTTCCTGGGTTGATGGGTATCAGGGGTGAAATGGAAAGGGGCAGTTGCTGTCCCCAACCAGACAAAGAGATTTGGAGGTGGCAGATGGAGGGAGGAAGAGGGTGGGGGGACCCTGTGTGACCCCCTTGGGGGTTGGATATAGCTAGCATTGTGTGGCATGCTTCACAAATTGCTTTTGCTGTAGCTTGAATAATGGCTTATAATAACAACTTGGCTTGTGTGGCCTTGGGGCAGCACGGCTGCTGGGTGGAGAAGAGGAGGGCTGGATTTTCTTCCCACCCCTGTCTGTGTGGTCCAGGGTGGGTCAGTAAATGGCCTCATGCCTCAGTTTCCCCCCTTAAAGGCCAGGAATGCACTCATCCTGCTGACAGTAACGGCGATAAATAATATCTCACAAGCACCCTCTATTTAAAAAGTCTTTTATTGCTTCCCGTTAAGCTGATGACTGTTAATGAGGAGAATTAAATTCACTGCCCTGTTGCCATTAGACAAATATGTGCTCCATCTCCATCCGAAAACCCCATTGTAAATAACTGCAGAGGAGTGGAATAAACATCATCCTTCCCAGGGCAGGGCCAAGCAGTAGGAATGAGCAAACACAGGTGTGGAAGATTTATAAGCTTTAAAGGAGATTGGGGCTATTTGGGAATCAAATCTGGTTTTGGTTAGGAGCATCTTCTGTGGAAAAAAAAAATCCCAAACCACCAACGAAAGGCCCCACAGATGGGGTGGTGACGGCTGCCTGCAGCTGCAGGCTGGCTGTGACGGCTGGAGTAGTGGCAGCATCCCAACATCTTGGTGGCAACTGGGGTGCACTGGTCCTAGCATTGTTCCCACACCCCATCGTTTTGTCACTTGGCATCCCTGGACTTCTGCTCCATCTGAAGCCCCATGTGGAGAAATCCTTCTGCAGCAGGTCAGCTCCTCTTGGGTTGGTGTCGTTCAGCGTGTAATTGGGGCTAAGCCGCTTACTTTATGTGTCAGGCTTTCCTTTCTGTTTCTCCCCTTTCTCTTTTGAAGGTGAAGGTTTTATGTGACTGAAATGTGTTAACGCTCCCATAAAAGTAAATGAAACACAAGCGGACCTTTTCTTTTTTTGGGCACAGATGTGATTAGTTTGGGCCTGATCCAGAGCCTGTGAGAGTGATGATTAGCAGTGCTGAAGAGAAGGGCAGGGAAGTGTTTTCTGTAGGGAAGTGTCATTTGTGGAGCAAAATGTGACATCTAGAAGAGCCAACTGTGTACCTGTGCTTTGGGGATGGGTTCCTCCCCTCCCTGCTCTTGCAGCCGTGCTCTGATGCCGCAGCAGGAAGGTTGTCTCTATTGCAGAGTTAATTTTTCCAAAGGACCCTTGATACCAAGCTCAACCCATCCAGCAATTAAGGCTACCCCAATGAGATCACAGGACAAAGAGTTTTTACATCCTAAAAGAGAGTCCTTATGCAGTGACTGCAGGGATGGGACAGTTCACCCAGTGTCTGCTCTGATGAGCTGTGTTTGTCCCTCTTGCCTTACAATGTAGAGGCCAACAGGATGTTTTGCACAGAGCTCATGGCCTCCTGCACACATCCGCTGCTGTTGGTTTCTTATCTTGTTCTGAACAACTCGTTTCAGACTCAGCAAAACCAAGAGCAAGGATGGAGCAAGTATTTCCTGACCTTGTTCAGTCATGATGACACAGGACTCTTCCATTTTCCCCTTGGAAAAGGCATGGCCAGGAAAAGCTGTGCAAGAATCTGCCACGAAAATGCTCCCAAATCTTCTTCCATCCCCACCTGGAGGAGACACCACTTGCTGGACAAGTTGGCCACAAAAGGCTGATGGGATTCCATCATGCCCCTTGTTCCCTGAGGAGAAGTGGCAACAGGACCGCTTTCCCGATCTGATGGGGATTCATAGTGAGAAGCATCTCCAAATGATGGGTCTGCTGCCTGGCTTTGCAGTCCACCATCCTTGTGCCGTGCTCCTAAGAGGGAGGCCAAGGAGAGGATGCCCCACAAAGCTGCCAGGGTGTGGGACTCCAGGCAAGCTGATGGCTCTCTGCAACACTCAGCTGGACCATACTCTATGCCCATGGACCTGGACTGAGAAGAAAACCAAGCGCCCTTTGTGCAACCAAAATGAAGATTATTTGATCATTGTTTGTCCAGGTTGGTATAAAGTCAACATTTGTGCTAAGGTGGGACAGCATTGCTTACTGGTGGTTCCCTGTTGCTGCTGTGCACTTCATTTGGGGTGTCTCCCCATCTCTAGGTGGAGCAGAGCAGGCTCTTTGCAACCCTTAAACTCTTGGGGCAGTTGGTGGTCAGAGCACGGATGGGATTTACTCAGCCTGTGATGGTGTTTTGGAGTTTGCGGTTAGGGTTTGAAGCACCATCCCATGGACTGAATCTGACAGTTGTGTTCCTGGTATGCTCTCTAGTATCTCCCAGGCTCTTCTGAACTGTGAGAAAGCATGAAAGAAAAATCCAGACTCGCATGAAAACATTTTCCCTTGCACTGAACTCATGCAAAGCCCCAGCGTCCCAACAGCAGATGGCTTAACTGCTTCCTCAAAGGTAGGTTATTAATTGAGATGCCTGTTTTTCAGACACTGTCATCCTGGTCTTCACATGTTTCCTTCAAAGGTGGAACTTCATTTGCAGATACCCCAGATTTGGGACCTGTGATAGCAGAGCGATGGCCTTGGCCTTTGTTAAGGAACTGTCCAACTCAGATGTGTGTGTCCATGCATGTCAGCTGGGCGTCCTGTTTCCAGGACTGTGTATGTGAAATGTGCCCCTTGATATTTCAGCCTCCAAACTACCTGCCCTCCTGACAAGGGAGATGTTGCCTCAGGAGCAAAAAAGAAATAGGTGGCTTTGTGTCACCTCAAACACAGAAAGCTCAAATGATGTCAAAGGCACCAAGCCAAACTGCTCTGTTTGTATCCTGGAGGTGGACACCTCTCTGAAATATCTGCAAGGAACTCCATCCACAGCTCCTGCACCTGCAGATGAAAGGATATGTAATCTCAGAGCTGGAACAGCTTTGAAAATTCTCATTATAGCTTCTGGGATCACATAACACTTTGGCTCAGGTAACCCAAGGAGAGTGCGGCTGGGTGGGAGGAGATGTGGAGTTGCCTGGGCTGGTGGTGGGGCGGCTGCTCTCCATGGTGTACACCTGCACGTCTTGGCAAAACGGGCCCTGCGGCCTGGCAGAACTTTCTGCTGAATAGTTTGGCTGTATCCGTGAACTTGTGCGGCTTTTGTGGCGTGGAAACTGCCTATAATTTATGCTGAATGCAGCCCCATATGTTATGTTGACAGTTCCCTAACATTATAAGATCATTTAGTCCTTTCTCGCTAAAACCAGTTTCAAACCACAGGGTAATTGTTTGATGAGCAGTAGATGAGCCCTGCGTTAAGCCCACTGTTAAGGAAAAAAAATCTGAAAAACACCCCTCTCCTCCAGCCCCAATCTCCAGCAACTTAACACCCAAGACCTGTCCCACCTGCTATTGCACCCAGAGGCTTGAAATTTGCAAGTTCAGGAAGATGCATTCTGAGATGAGGTTTAGGAGGAGCAGAGAGCCTGGATGGGTTTAGCTGGCTCAGTCCTTCCATTTGCCCTGTGCTCAGAGGCATATCCATATGGTATTTACCCTGTTTCTGTGTCCAAAAGTGCCCTTAAATGTCCACAAATCCAGAGGAAAAAAAATTTTTAACATAGTACCAGCCTAAGGATGTCCCAGGAAGCCAGCAGAGATCCAGCTTTTTCTCTCTCTCTCTCTGAACCCTCTTGAATAACTTTGGGGAGATGGCAATTTTTCCCAAAGGAGAAAGATCCCGAGCTTTAGTGGTGTAAAACCAGCATAACACTGCTGAAGCCAATGCACTGCAGTGATTTACATCTGCTGAAGAAACGGTTCAAACCCCATCCTTTGAACCAAGACCTTGTTAATATAGAAGAAAACTCTGCATCTCATGCAGATCCTCTTGAGCTTTCCATCTTCCAACATACAGTGGGGTGGGGGCATCTTAGCAGAGAAATTAGGCAGTTTCCTAAGCAAGTTTCCCAGGCATCCAAAGAAGAAGTCCCAGGTACATGGATGTCCCACAGTGTTTGTCTCTTCTCCCAAGTAACAAGTGATTGGACAAGAGGAAATGGCCTCAAGTTGCACCAGGGGAGGTTCAGGTTGGATATCAGGAAAAATTTCTTCACTGAAAGGGTTATCAGGGGATGGAATGAGCTGCCTAGGGAAGTGGTTGAGACACCATCCCTGGAGGTATTTAAAAGATGGATAGATGAGGTACTCAGAGATATGGTTTAGAAGTGGACAGGACTTGATGATCTCAAAGGTCTTTTCCAATGATTCTGTGATTCTACAGGGATTCCATGACTATCCATCTCTTCAGCATGGACAGCTTTATACTACTTTGGAGCTTCTCCTTGCAAGATCTCTGGATCTCTTCGTAAGGCTGAGCTGTGCTGAAGCTCTGAAGATCCCAACAGGTGTCACCTCCCATCCCACACCCCACTGACCCACCTGTGCTTTGTTTTCTGGCCCTTCTCAAGAACCAGCTGCAGGTTGTGCTTTTTCTCCATCACCGTCATCGCTTTTATCTTCACTGGTAGCAGTGATCCCCACCATGCAGGATTTATTTACGTTGAAGGGTAAGTGGGAGGCTGTAATTGGGATGGGATTTGAAGAGGTCAGAAGGAGCCTGTGTGGGGAAACTGTAAATGAGGGAGGGCTGGTAATTTGCTGAAGTCGTTATGCACAGATCGTTCCAGCTTCTACTCAGTGCCATTAGCTGGGGGTAAACGTGCTGTCCAGGGACATATGTGTATACATTAATGGGGGTTTTTAAACAGATGATCAGTAATGAGCTGTTAATGTTTTCCAAGCCTTCTTTCAACCCCATGCTCTGATTTCCTTTGGCTGCACGGCACACTGGAGGATTTTGCATCTCTTGGTCCCTGTGCAGGAGAGCAGATCCCTTTCCATGCACCAGGTCTCTGCTCAGTCTCAGCCCCTCATGCTCTGTCCCTGCCCATCTCAGCTGCCTCCAGCACTGTAACAGCCCCTGGGGGGCTGAGAGAGGGCAGGAGAAACTCTCCCAGCCAGGGAGGGGAGATGGCAGCCCCAGCTGCAATGTGCAGCACAAGGGTTTTCCATGCAGGGAGTTGGTGTGCTTGGTGTGAGTGTGGCTGGGAGGAAGGTGTAGGATGAAAATCCAGGGAATTGTCTTTCCAGGAAACCTTGTTAAATCACGAGCTCAAAACTCATGGCTTGAGGCCTTGGGTACGCTCAGGAAAACAAGAGCTAAGTCACTACACCCCCTTTCCTCCCACCCCCAGCTCATCTCTGGGGTACCCTTGGGAGGTCACTTGAAGAACAGCACCCGTGATAGAAGCGGTGATTGAGGAAACTGATGCAAACACGATCTCCCTAAAGGTTGTGTGGGAAGCAAATTTGGGAAGGATGCTCAGATAAGTGGAATTTTTGCTTGTGTGCCTTTCTTGAGCAACATCATCAGGCTTAAGGGTTTCCTGTTTATTTATTCAATGGTCACTGCTGTATTACACACATAGGACATCACAAAAAATACCTTATTTTGAGGACAGGTGAGGTAGAAATAAAGGCTGCTATTTAGGCTGTGGCATATTGGCCGTGCTGAGCATCTTGTCTTGTGAGTATTTTCACGCATCAGTGAAGTGAGCAAAAACACATCCTGCGAACATCTGGCTAGGAAGATGCCTCAGCTGTGCTGAACACTACTAACTTTGCTCTGGTATAACATAGAGCAGCCCCAAAGCTGTTCTGCTGTGGGGCAGGTGGCAGGGAGGTCCCTACGCTGGGCTCTAGGATGAGCCATGGCAGAAGGCAGATATAGGAATGGCTTTATACCACCCCGTGGGTTGCATGTGAAACGGCTGTAGTAAAGCTTGGGAGCTGGAGTGGACAGTGTTGCGTGAAAACCAACTAGATAGCAACATGTCATCAGCATCTGTTCCCCCTGGGGAGGTTTACATCCAACTGTTCTCCCAAACCAGCCCACCATGCAGCCTCCTCTTGCTGCAAAAAATGTGCTCAGATGATTTAACTAATGACTTAGCTAAATTGAACGGTTTCCAGTAGCACAGTAATGTGTTTGGAGAAGGAAGAGCTTTCAGAAGGAAGCTGTTTGCCCATCTAACCCAAACAACTTTCCATTGCTGATGGGGAGAGAGGAAAGTCTGAGCACCTCAAGCAGTGAATGCAGGGTACCCATGACTTCATTCCTATAGCACTTGGCAAGAGAAGTGTGCATCAGGCAGTGCAAGCCGGTAATTTGGCTCTTCCTTACACTCCCTAGCTATGGGACAAGCAATGGTAGAAATCTGTGGTGAGTCAAGATGCTCTTGCAGTAAGATGGCTTCTGAAGAGCCTGTTACATGGCTGTGCTTATCTGTCTGTCACCCAGTGATGCCAACGGGGCTGGGCTTCCAATGTATGGGATCTCTGCCCTTTCTCAGGACTAGCTGGAGGTAGTCCTGAGAAAGGTAATGGGTTTAAACTAAAATAAGGATGATTCAGACTAGGTGTAAGGAATAAATTTTTCACAATGAGGGTGGTAAGACACTGGCCCAAGTTTCCCAGAGAGGTGGTAGATGCCCCATCCCTGGAAACATTCCAGGTCAGGTTGGACAGGGCTCTGAGCAACCTGATCTGGTTGAAGATGTCCCTGTCACTGCAGGGGGGTTGGACTAAATGGTCTTGAAAGATGCTTTCCAACACAAACCATTCCATCATTCTATGGTTTGCTTGAGAAAATAAGGAGTAGATGGGCTGGTTCAGTATCCTGAGGCTGGGAAGGGTGAAATCCTTTAGGATCTAAAAATATGTAACTACAAATGCTGCTTCAGTGCATGTAATTGCTGTGAGCTCCATGGGACTGTGGACAAGGATATTGTTTCACCTTTGCTCATGTGGGGCCCAAAGCATGGTTTAACAGATTCACATGCAGTTTTTTTGTAACTGACATTTTCTCTGGGATTTAGGCAAAGAAAAAGGGTAAAAGAAAAATATTACTTTGTCTTCTGAAATTCTAGAAAGCCTGAGTTGTTTCACTGCACAATTATAAAAATTAGTTTCATTTAAAAGTGTGGTTCCTCATGTAGAATTTTCCCAACTTTTTCATTCTACATTCCTTGGTGATTTTTAATTTTTTTTTAAATATTAACCAAATATCTAAACAGGTGGTATGATACTGGAGCTGCTCAGCAGACTACAATTCTGGCTTCTGTTCAGCCCCACCTGATGCTTTGAGCCTTTTTGAAAACTCAGCAAGTGTGATAGTTCCATGACAAGACTCCAGGTAAAACCAGACATATCAGTTGCTACCATTGGCATTTTATTCAGGTCAAAGCATCAAGATTACTTAATACACAAGCAACTGCAAGCACTTTTTTTTTTAATGGTCTTTTTTTTCTCTCCTTTGTCTTTCAATAGGTTCTACCTCATAAGAATTGACATGATTAATTATAATAGATAACAACAACAACAACAACTGATGCATTGGAAAACTAGTTATTTTTGTTTCTGGCCTAAATCTCATCTAAAGTGTTTTGTTCTGTTTTATAATGTTGATTAAGTAATTTGTAATTACCTAATTGCAGACACCTAGGTGTGGTGCATCCAGTCTCAGCAGTTCCTGTGCAGGGAACCACTGAAAGGTGGCTGGGCTCTGCTGGAGGGTCATGCTGGATCACCCCACCTCCCACTTTCCTGATGGGATGAAGCTCTCTCAGGCTCAGCATTGTCTGCCCAGGTACAGGGAGCTTTGGACAGCAGAGGTGAGATGCTATGCACCACCTTTTTGTGCTAAGTGTGGCCTTACAGCAGCCCTTTTTATCTCCATGATGGCTGGCAGAGCTGATGCCATGGTCTTGGCATGCTGGACCTGGGCACTTTGGAAAACCTAAACCGCACCTGCATTTTTGGACTCAACGATCTTAAGACTCTTTTCCAACCTAAATGATTCTATGATTCAGCAGCTTTCCCCTTCCTGCAGCTTGCTCATGCACACGGACCCACCTGTGATGAGGACCCAGCAGAAGTGCAGCCAGCAACATGATGGGCAAGTTCTGCTGAGAAACATTCACGTCTTGAGCCAGAGCTTGGTGCAGCATCCAAACCCACTGAGCTCAGGGAGAGCCTCTCTCCAGGCTTGCACAGGTCTCCCTTCAAATGATAAGAAAAACTGTTGGCCAAGAGCCCGGTACTGACTCCCCCTGCACCCCATACCCAGCATCTCACCATTTATTACACTCAAGGACCACCTGGTTGCTAGCAAGGACTGAAATCCTGGAGCGCCGCAGGCACAGCTTTATGGGAGAAGCACAGTTGACCGACACATCACAGTTGTCATTTTACAGGCTTGATTTGTTGGAAAGAAAAAGAAAAAGGAAAAAAAAAATCCCATCATGATGCTACAATGCAGAGGTTGTTTTATCTCACGGGGAGGTTGAATGAGGCATCATAATTGCCGGAAGATTTATGAGACTGGAATTATGCTCGGCTGTTGCTGGCTAATGTATCTGCGGCGTAGATGTTGTGAGAGCACCTTAAGAGACAACATGTAAGGAAACTTCAGAAGGTGTGTGATCTCTGGAGGCAAAATGAAAAAAAACCCCACACCCTGCAGTTGGTCGATTTGTACGTGGTGTTGACAGGAAGCCATCGTCCCCCATGGCCAAAATAAAACCTCTGGAGCTGACGTACTTGTGCTGCATCAATTAAACAGCAGTAGGGTTAGCGTTCATGTTTCAGGCTGCCTGTAACTCTCCAGGGCTTTCATGTGTCAGGGGATTGTGAGTGAGTTATTCACGAACCTCTTTCAAAGCAGAAAGTGTTGGAATAGCCACGTGGTTTTCTTCATTCCACATGTTCTTCCCATGAGCACAACCCGGCACCTTTGTGAGGGACTGATGTTTGGGGTCCAGATTCCTCCCCGGTGGAAATGCTGAGGGATAATCCAGAGCCACACTAGTGCCTAGGAAGACACTCTGGGACCCATCTGGTTCAGAAAATGTGTCTTTGCTCTGGTGCCGTCAGGGTGACTTCACTGCAAGGCTGCAGCCCACTTTGCAGGAATCTCATCGTTCAGCTGCAATCACGTTATCATTTGATGTATTTACTCTACCACACCACCAAAGCCTGGTGATGTACTTTAACATTTTAGTGCCAAAAGCATCCCTGCAAAAGAATGGATGCTGTTTTGGGCCCTCACCCATTTGTTATAGCTGCAGCACATATTTAACTGGCTTGACCTGATCACAAGCCTACAGCACTCACCAGGTTTAAGAACTGCATCTTAGAATAGAACAGAATCATGGAATCATTAAGGTTGGAAAAGACCTCTAAGATCATCAAGTCCAACCATCAATGCAACACTACCATGCCCACTAAACCATGTCCCTAAGTACCAAATCTACTCATCTTTTAAATACCTCCAGGGATGGGGACTCAACCACCAGGCTTCTTATGATATTTTCTTTTGAGCTTTTTTAAAACCTGTCTTCTGAGCTTTTCTTCCTCACAGCTTTGTGCAGCTCTGCCTACGAGCCAGCAGAGTCAACAACATCTGCCCCATGCTGTGCACAGAAGGGAGTGCTCATTGCACCTTGCAAACCTTCCCTTGGTTCCTCTGTGTCCTCTTCTACTACATCTGACTGTTGTCTTTGATTTTGTGCTTCTCAAGGTTACAGAGTGCTTCTCTTTTGTAGTGGTGTTTGAGCAAGGGGGAAGTTCTCCTCCCTCTCTGTTGTGCTCCAGTGAGGCCACATCTGAAATGCTGTGTCCAGTTCTGGGCAGTCCCCAGTTCAAGGAAGACCAGAAACTACTGGAGAGAGTCCAGCTGAGGGCTATGACGATGATGAGGGGATTGGAGCATCTCACTGATGAAGAAAGGCTGAGAGACCTGGGTCTGCTTAGCCTGGAGAAGAGCAGACTGAGAGGGGATCCTATCAATGCTTATCAATACCTGAAGGCAGAATGTCAAGAAGATGAGGCCAGACTCTTCTCAGTGGTGCTCAGTGACAGAACAAGGGACAATGAGCACAAACTGGAACACAGGAAGTTCCATCTGAAGATCAGAAAAAACTTCTTTACTTGGAGGATGCCAGAGCACAGGGACAGGCTGCCCAGAGAGGTTGTGGAGTCTCCTTCTCTGGAGATATTCCAAACCCGGGTGGACATGATCCTGTGCAACCTGTTCTAGATGTACCTCCTTTGGCAGGGGGGTTGGACTGGATGATCTCCAGAGGTCCCTTCCAACCCCAACCATTCTGTGATTCTCTAAAAGTGAGCACAAGGGTGTGAATCTGCAAGAGCAGGCTCTGCTAGGTGTAAGTTCAGGCAGAAACCTCACTTCCTTTAAGGCAGCTCAGTGCTCTGCTCACCCCTGCCTGAAATAACCAGTTTATCTGGAGACCATTGCATGAGACTGGCCAGTGGTATATTCATATACATGTTTGGGCAATAGCTGTGTCATAAATCCATTGTAAATACTCACACCAAACCCTTTCTAAAGGATTTATGTCTCTAAGAGCATTCTGTAGGCGTGAGGCATCCTTCCATTGCACCTTGCTGTTCTCCTGCATGGTTGTGGATGACCATTGTCCAGCCTTTGCCAGGTGCATTGTGACCTGCTCCTGCAAAGGACTACACAGGTTTGGGCTGGTCTGGCAGCACCCGGGTCTGTCTGGGGAACAGGAGTTGCACCCCTGAAGCAACCATCCATCCGTGGGACATAGGGTGGTTCTGGCTGCAGTTTGGTGAGTCTGCCACTGTACTAAGACCTGCATGAAGCAAAAACAAAGCTGAAAAAAGCTAAGTGTCTGTAAGACTGTGAGGAATATGCTGTGTTTGATACACTTTTATAAATGTGAAAAAGAGCTATAGGATTTTTTTGAATCACGTTTTGTCACATCATTTAGATGAGCTATTCCCAGGGGTGGCAGAGCCAAGCGTGTGTCTTGTCAGAGGGCAATGACATTTTGGTTCCCAGTTGCCTTCTCTACCTCCAAACACCCACGGATCTCCCCAGCCCTCACCCTCCCATCTCCAAATTGTTGATAAAAAGACTCTTTCAACCAACTAATTCCCAAGCACCCCTCTGCAAGCTGAGACAGTTTTGTCTGTAATACTAACATAGTGTGCACCAGGTTTGGCACCTCTGTGAGATCTACAGGTGCAGGATTTTTTTCCCTTTATGTTTCCCTGGTCTTTAAAGGATTTAACTACAGACATTCCAGCAGGTTGGCTTGGCTTTTGTCTTTACTCTGTATTCATAATGAGCTTTATCGAGTGAAGAAGTGTCTTTCTCCAAAGAAGGGAACAGGTTTCTGGTTTTGCTGGTTACCCCACGACTTCACACCTTGTCTGCAAAATGCGTCTGGAATGGTTTGGTTTAGGGCTGGGTGAGGATATTAGAAATGCTTGGAATACATATTTGAGTGGATGCATAGCCTGGAGGAGAGGATGAGATAAGTTTTTTGCATAATACAGGTGAAATCTTTTGTTGCCTGGAAGATGGGAATATTGCTGAGAACATGGAGAGATATAGAGCAGTGAAACCTTAAAGCTGATCTCTTTGTATTTTCATCTTATGAACTTTGCATTGAACTTCTGCACCGGATCGGATCTGGATGAAATATCATATCTGAGGCTGATCCTTATCTCTTAAACCTTTCCTTTGTTTCTTTGATTCTTTGGGCTTTACCCTCTTGTTTTATTATGAGTGGCCCAAAGCTTTGATCTTGCAGTGAGCCCCGGCGGGCAGCACAAACCTTTGCTTTGGTGCGAGACAGACAGAGGGACATTGGGATACTCAGACAGTCTAAAACAGACAAGAGGTTACTTCTTCTGCGGCAAAGTCCGAAGGCAAACGGGGTAACTTCAGAATTTATTGTCTCCCCTGACATGATGGGAAACTGGAAATTCACACGGGTATTTCCACCATAGGAAAATGCACCTGTGGGAACTGGGTTGTTGTATATCTGTTTCCAATTTTATTTACAATCCCTTTTATTTTTTTAAAGAGTCTGAGCAATTGAAGCTTACCTATCCTTTAATATAAAATAATTGAAACCAAAGCTCTTAACTGCTTTATAATGTCTTTTTCTCTGCTTTTTACAGTCACGAGCAGAGGTTTTATTCTTCCAAAGTATCTAGGTTGCTAAGCTTGCATTATATTTTACTTTTTTGGGAAATTCCTTTACTGGAAATGAACAGCTGGTCTTAATCTGATCCGATGATACCTGCTGATCTATACAGTAAGAGCAAAGTGAGGCCAACTGTGTTGGAAAGCATCGGAGGCTTCTCTGCGAATATTCATTCATTGTTTTTGACTTCTTTCTTTAAAGTAATGATGTAGAGAGACACTTCAGACTTACTCCCCACGTTTTCCATTAGTGGTAATTTAAAACTTTGAAAAATGTACAGTAACTTGCCTAGGTCAGCTGAGTATCAGCATGTAGCTTTTCATTCACATTTTTCATTTAATCCGGTGGCTTTGAATTCCTTGCCTTGTAAGTTCTTATATATGAAGATTAGAAACTGCTTCTGGCTATGTAGAATTACATGCTTTTAGATGAAATTTAATCCCTTGTAAAAGGTTTTGTTCGCAGTGATCTTTCCTGTTCGCAGCAATGGGCTGCCTGGCTGAGAGCGGATGACAGATGTGAAGACATCAGTGGACAATAGGCAAAAAAGAGAAAGAATAAATCACAGCCTGCATTTAGGATCAAATCTTTATCAGAGGTTTCGGTGATCTGGCAGCTTAGAGACTTCTGCCTTCCATTCCAGGAAAGCAGCACAGCAAAGGGAAAGTCTGCAAAACCTATTGAGAATAAATTGGATGCGTTCTCACCGTCTGTGTTTTGACAGGGTTTGAAGTGGGAAGTCTTGGCTTTGGAAGGGTTTGGTGTGTGATCCAAGCACTCTCCATCCCACAGTCCAGCTGGGACTTCTGCCTTCTTAGCAGGATGGAGACCTTACCTGGACTTTGCCCCCTGAGAGCTCTCCCAGGAGGGAAGAGTCAGGGCTCACCTCCTGCACAGGGGCAGCCAAAATGGGAGCTTCTTCTCTGAGCACTTGGTGATTTACACAGCTCAGGGTGCAAAACTCTCTAGTGGGGTCTGAGGCTGAAAGGGATATCACTTCAATACCTCTTTGCCAGTGACTCCTCAGGCTACCCAGAAAAGCTCTGCTTACTGCAAGTGACCTTTTTGCATACAGCCTGGGAATTTTTGATAGTCAAAAAGGAAAATCATTCTCTAATTCTCCCAAACTGCGTATCCATCCATGAGAGTCTAGTCTACCACAAAAATTAACCCTACAAAAAGCCAGCTGCTTTCCTTGCCCCATGGGCTGTGCCTCCTACCCTGCCACAACCACCCCTGGGATCAGCCCTGAAATCAGACAGCAGGATCCTATGTGGGGATGAGACAGAAGGTCCCACCCGGCACCAAGGAGCATCCATGGGACACGCCAGGATAGCAGATGTGGGGCAAATATCTTTGGAAGCGAAGGGCTTATGGATTCAGAGCAGGCCTGTGAATTGTGTTTTCAAGAGTGTATCTTTGGGGTGGAGGAGTGTGGAGGAGTGTCCTCCAGTGGAGGACAAGAAAAAAAAAGCCAGATCACTTAGGTGACAAATTACATGGGTTAAATTGCAAATCTTGTAATGAATGCTGGTTGCCAGTGAATGGCAGTCGCCTGGCTGGGATGTGCATACAACCTTCACAAAAAAGAATTGGTAAACCCCACTATTTTCAGGCAATTTCAAAAAAAGAAGGAGGAGAAAAAAAAAAGAGTTAATTTAGTGACTAAGCTGCTCATTGCAAGTTGGTTGCCCAGCTCTAGGAGAGGTAAAAGGTTGGCTGAACCCAAACAAAATTCAAAAATTTCGCTTCTGAATAAAGCATGTGAGCCTGGCCCAGAAGTGGGCTGCTCTCTTCCTTTTATGAATCAGTCTCCAAGATATGCTCACATTCCTGAGAAACAAGCCTGGAATAACACTGCTGGCTTTTGGGTGTAATACACTGATTATGAGGAAACAACAGTCTCCTGTGTATGAATAGCTTTTATGTTGAAATAGGTCAGCGCTATAGCACTCATTGAAAAATGGCTTTTTAATGTGCTTTATGGTCTGTCAGGACATAATGAATGTAAACTGTAAACCTGGCTTGGTCAGAATGATATTTTATTTTTTTGCTTTATCGCCCAGACGCAATGAATCTCAGATCAATTAGCTTTGCTTTGAAGTTTGCTCTTGATCCAGATCTTCAATAAAAAGGAAGTTTCCAAATCACTGGTCTGTGAACACTGTTTGTGATTAATTACCCTCTTATAATCTGAGGAATTCTGGTCGTTGCTGTATTTTGAATACCTCAGACTGCATGGGGAGTTTTATTTTGGCTGGTATATTTGGAAACTGCTAATAAACACCTACTTCCTGTTTTTCTTGCTACTGTGTATAACAAATTGTTAAAAAACTTGCTTTCCCGTTTCAGCTGCTTGCCTGTTTGACCAGACCTGAACCATACTATTGGTTAATCAACATCATATATCATTTGCCAGCAAATTTTCTCAGCTGTTAAAAGCAGGACTTTGTCTCTGACTGTAACAAAAAAAGTGAGTAACTTTGCACCGCAATAAAGCTGGAGGAAGAAACCTTATACGAAGCCTCTGCTAGAGACAAATAATGACTGATATGGTTTTAAATTTGAAACCGAGTTTTATGCAAAGCTTCCTAAAATAACAGCGTGTTTTCCTGTTAATGCCTGGGTTAATTGGAGTGTGGGGACTGTCGTGGATGTGGAGGGTTCACTTCATCCTGGGAAACGATGCCGAGCCGTGCCCGCAGTGTGAACATCTGTTTGGGCAAAGATTTTAAGGTTAATATTATATGGAGGATGTTTGTTTAGACAGGATGAATGCTTTTGTGAAATCTAATATTAGGCTCTATCTAGGTATGTCCGGTTGGCACCGGCTTCTGCATTTTGTACGCGGACAAATGTTAATTAGCGGGGAAAAAACCCAAATTTCCCACTTTGTCTCTGAAGTAATGCGGCGTAGCAGTGGAAATAGATTAGTTATAGCTGCTGAAAGGTCCTTTGCTTGCTGCCTTGCACAAGTGTTATCAGTGTTTGTGTTGTGTTTTGGGTGTTTGTTTGCCGGCGGCCGTGGGCTGGTGCCCGCTCGGAGCGGGTGACTCACAGCCGGCTCGCTCTGGCAAAGGCTGTTTTCAGCACGTCAGTGGTACAGGCTCATTAAATCCATCGCTTTCACGGCACTAACGGTAATAAATGTTTTCAGAAATTTCCCTGAAATTGTGTGTTCAGGCTGTTTTGAAGTTTAAGCCCTTGTTTGTAGAGTGTTTGCTACTTTTAATCTTTTATATTTCGAGTAATCAAGCGTCTATTGTTCATTTACCTCCTTTACTCCCAGATTATCTCTCTGGGTTAGTTGGCTCTGGGTGAGCAGCTCGCAAGGTTTGTGGCAGGTTGGATGTTGTGCCACACAGTGGAAGGGTGGAGGGAAGGAGTATGGCTTTTGCAAAGTGATGGTGGCTTCAACGTGTCTCCTGGGTGTTGCCATGTCCTACATTCTCACCACCATGGATTTCAGGTAGGTACATGTGCACTGCCTGATGAGGACACCCTCTCTCCAGCCTCTGGGACCTCCCTCCTGGTTCCTGATGATGGGGTCTGGCAGCATCCCAAGTGGCTGCTGATGGGCAGAGACCTGAGGGATTCAGCTCCTCTAAGTTCTCATTCCTGCAGGAAAAGGAAACCTCTCCCCAAGTAAATTGTGGTTTGGTAGCTTCTGTTTGACTCTGTAAGGTGTTCTCATGGTGGTAACACACTTCCAAGCTCACCACAGCTATCAAAGCAAAGCACAGCCCTAAGGATGCAAGGAACTGGTGTATTTCAAACCAACTGCAAAAGCAAATCTTGCTTTCCAGTGGATTTGGGTCCTCAGTGCCCAAGAACATAACAACCCCAAGCTGCTGCTTCTGCTGTGGTGCTCCATGGAGGTGTTAAGGCAGCAGAGGCTGTAGAGGTATTGGTTGGCTGGCTGTGGATGTGCTGGTGAGGTTGCAGACAGGAGATACACTGGGCATCTCTGTTCCTCCATTTCCTCATTTTCACAAATCTTGCACCTCTTCCATGTCCACTTTTCTCTCAGTCCTCCTGCTTGTTCCCCGGTTAATTGGTTATTTGGAAGCATCATTAACTGCGTTGTTTGGAAATGACTGAGGCTAAAGAGTAAATGTGGAGTGAAAAAGCTCCAGAGGTGGCTGTACAGGAGGGGAAGACTCTCCCTTGCCTTCTCCCAGGCTGAAGCATCTCATGGATGCTTCACCTAGCCAAATAAAAATGACCTGAGTTTGCCCAGGAAGAGTGCCAGGGATTGTCTGTTGACATTGCCACTGTCCCCTCCCAGCAATACTCACTGTCATTACCCCACACCATGGCCTCTTCTTGGTTATCTACAACCACTGAGTCTTTAAAAGCAACAAAAAGGAGAGAGAAAGGGCAGGAGGTGGAAATCTCCACAAGGGAGGGCTGGGAAATCTACCTGTAGTTTTGGGCCATCGTGGCGTGATCCTTTGGGTTGAACATCTTCAAACATGACTCAGACATCGCTGTTTGAGTCATCCTGCGAAGGGGCAGGATGTGGGAAGAAAAACCACCGGAGACCACAAAAACCTCTGAGTCAAACAGGTCTCTGGCAGCACTGGAAGGGAGTTTGGGACAGAGGAGGACTCTGAGGTGCATAACCTGCAAATGTGCTGGAAGGCCAATGGATGTTCCAGGGAAATGGAGCACCCTTCCCTTTGCTCAGGTGACCAGAAAGTATCTGATGGCCCTGGCAGCAGCAGATGTGCTGAACTTTGCCAAAACATCCTTTTGGCTGTGCCTGCAAGAGCTTTCTTCTTGACTTGCAGCTTACACAATGGATCAAGGCAGCCTGCAACTCTGCTGCCACTTCTCCCAAGTAACCTGCCGAGATGCAGCACACCTTAACAGTCACTGTTTGCTTTCCACCCTCAATGTTTTTGTTATATTTAGAGCTTATTTTTGGCTAAGCTTCCTCAGTGCTGGGGCTGGCTGATGCTGTCTAGTTGGAGTTGGCTCAGGGTTTTACGCCCTGCCCTCGAATGGCAGGTCCTGCCCAGGTGGATGGAAACCAGCCAGCTGTGTGAGCCTGGATTTTGGCAGCAGTGGGGAGGGAGAAGGTGGCGGATGAAAGCTCCTGTCCTTCATGCCAGCTCCCCTGCAACAGCTGAACGAGCTCAGATCATAGAATCCCAGATGTTTTGGGTTGGAAGGGACCTTAAAGCTCATCCAGTTCAAACCCCCCTGCCATCAGCAGGGACACCTTCCACTAGACCAGGTTGCTCAAAGCCTCATCCAACCTGGCCTTCAACACTTCCAGGGAGGAGCAGCCACAGCTTCTCTGGGCACTCTAATACTTCTCATTCCAGTACTGTACAAAATCTATTTTGCCCTGAACATCTGGCCTGAAGTATTTTGAATGTAGTCGTGTTGGATGTAAAGGAAATCTCCCACAGAAGGAGACTTCTTAGCTTATTTTACTGACCCAGGGCACAGGCAGGTTAAATGAGCTGCCCACAGTCCAGTGGAGGTTCTGGACCAAGCATCTTGCTGTTGACCCCAGATTTCTATATTGCAGCTCCATTCCCATCACTTTTGGGCACCATTTTTGCTCTGGTGAAAGTCCATGGGACCAGTGACAGGTTGGTACTGCAGCAATGGGCATCAGAGAGGGCTTCGCAGGCATTGCAGCCCAGTCTTGACCTCGTGGTTTCTTTGTGCTTCTCCAGAAGGATGTGATTAAGACCTGAACAGAGGAACAAAACACCTCACTTGGATATGCTAAGCGTTATTAATGCCTACACAATTATAAAGAGAAAAAAAAAAAGGAGGTAATCTGGAGAATGTTTGACCGTGAGCCCATTTGTGTTTTGAAATGACACAATGTGTGTGTTTTATGATAGCTGCAACCACTTTGCATGAAGATAAGAGATTTAACATAATGGTTTTTTTCTTTGCCGTCATTTAGAAAAAAAAAGAAGCCAACATACCACTGCTGAAAAACATAAACAAAGTGGCCTTTTATATCTCTTTCTTAAAATTCAGGCTATTCCAAATCTGTTTTTACTGAATGGCTGGTGGTTTTTTGGGGGTTTTTTTTAAGTAGCAGAAATGTTGGTCAATTTTAAAACAGTTCCTTACAGCTTCCCAGATAAATAAATTAGAAGTTAGAGCTGGTTTAGTAGCCACTTCCTGCCATGAAGGCCAAACAGGATTCCTTCCCTGTTTTCTCTGTCACGCAAGGACCAGGCTGGGAGCACACAGGTTATGACTAGGAGAGTGTTTCAACCTCCTCTCTATTTAATTAGTCATATAATTAACACTTACTAAAAGCAGGTAATTTTTTCCAAGCCCTTGTAAACTCCTAACCACTTCATTGAGTTATTGCTGCTTTCAAAAAGGCTGCTCCAGAAAATGCTGGTGTTTTCCAGTCTCGGACAATTTTTTCCCTACTAGCAAGCAGGAATTGCATGGCGTAGATAAAATCTGTACCAAAAAAAGCCAAATTATTCACTCTGTCTCTCCTAAGGCTATGGTTGCCTTAGAACAAGTGAAAGAGAAATAGTTTAAGTAACAAATAAAAAAAAATAGTGGTGCAAAAAAGGTCTTAATAACGTAGCAGGGAGGAAAAAATGAGAATCCTGGAAAACCTACTGTGAAAAATGGGTATTTGTAGGATTTCTTTTGAACACATAGACAGGGGATGGCCCTACAGCTGTAACTGCATTCCCTTCTCTCCTGCAGTACTCATATCTCAGGAGCTGGGTGCTGTGCCAGGATCAGTCCCACCCATGCAGGCTCCGAGGGATGGCTGAGCAGCACGGTCTCTGGCGGTGGCTCCGCTTGTGCATGGGATATAAGGTGAGATGTGATGTCCCCTCCAACCCTCGTTGGGCAACGATACTATCTGTGGGCTGGGCTGTGAACCACACCCCTGGGGTGATCAGGACCTGTAAAAATCTCTTCCCTTCTCCGATTACTGTTTATTAACTTGGATCATTTCACCAGGGGAAGGGGGTCAGCTATGAGTAACTCTTTGGATGGGAATATCCTACCCCAGCTCCCTAGCTTTGCAGGTGGACAAAAACTGTGAGTGAGCTATGTCTGTGCTCAACCCCCCCCAAAAGTCCTCAGTACCACCACCAGGCACCTTTTTTTTTTACCTTGAGAGCTGTCTCAGGAGCAAAAGCAGGGAGCAATTTCTCCCTAGCTACTACAAGGAATCTCCTGGCATAACCTGAATTCTTCCACATCCCAAAACTTGTTGGTATGAGGTGCAAAGCTGTGTGAGCTTCCTTCCCCTCCCTGCAGAAGGCCAAGCCCACTTTGGGCCCCCACGATGGGATGGGGCAGGGGGAATGGGACGATGGCCGTGCGGTGAGGCCAGCTGGCTTTGATCAAAGCCTGGCAGCACTCGCTGCGCCCGACAGCCCTGTTTACATGAGCCGGCGGGGAGCGGGCTCGCACGGCATTTGCTAACCTGGTTCTGGTCCCACCTGCCCTGGGAAGGATGGCTGCTTCCAGTGAGTGGGGGAGGATGGGGAAGGAAAGACTACCTCTGCACCGATGGATGGAGCAGAGGGATGCAGGACCATTTCAGCTACCTGGCCCTGAGAGGTGGTAGCCAGCATGTGGAGTAGATGTGCTGCCCCAGCGAAGGGGAACATTCCCATCCTGGTGATGGGAAGCTCCCTTCCTGTGGGGTTTTTGGCTGTTTTGCTACCCCTGACTCCCTCAGAGCATTTGTGTGGTGGAGTCACAACATGAACTTGCTCCTGGCAACAAAGGGCAACGAAGCTGGTGAAGAAACTGGAGCACAAGTGTGCTGAGTTCCCGGCTGAGGGAACTGGGGTTGTTGAGCCTGGAGAAAAGGAGGCTGAGGGGAGACCTTCTGGCTCTGTCCAAGTCCCTGAAAGGAGGGTGAAGAGAAGTGAGTGTGTGTCTCTTCTCCCAGGGTACAAGTGACAGGACAAGAGGAAATGGCCTCAATTTGCACCAGGGGAGGTTCAGATTGGATATCAGGAAAAATTTCTCCACTGAAAGGGTTCTCAGGCACTGGAACAGGCTACCTAGGGAAGTGGTTGAGACCCCATCCCTGGAGGTGTTTAAAAGACAGGTAGGCAAGGTGCTCAGAGATATGGTTTAGTAGTGGGCAGGTATGGTTGGACTTGGTGATCTCAAAGGTCTTTTCCAACCAAACGATTCTATGATTCTATTATTCTTTTTACAGGGAACAGAGTTTTCCCTCTTCTTCTGCACCATGTACAAGAGGTTTGAGTATCTGTGGCACCATGGGTCTGCTGAGCACCAGGGGCTTGGTCCATGTGTATTTACCGAGCTCTTGGGCAACCAAAGGCTAACAGTAGCCTGTGGGATATGAATTCAGGCAGCACTACCCCACAAAATCCACACACCTTAGGATGAGAAATAATCTACAGTGTTTTCTGCTCTGGGCAAGAGTTTGGTGGAGTTGTAGAGCAACTCTTTGCAGAGCACAGGCTGGGTCTGCTGGTGAAAGTGAAATCTGGTCTCTTGGAATTGAAAGGAAAATTTGGGTCATGCTGGGAGCCAGGGAATGGTGTGGGATTTGCATAGGGCTTTGAGGTGGTGGGGAGAGAGGTGTGAGAGGGGTCTTGTGAGCTGCTGTTGTGCAGCTTGAGGGTGTCCACTGGGTGTTATGCAATGAGATAGCTGGTGTTTTTCGGCACCTCTTTTACCTCTGTAGGTGGAGGTAATGGTGGGTCTGAACCCAGGGGAGCAAACTCTGCCAGGAAACAGTGGATGCTAATTTAGTCTTTGTGCTTCACTTCTGCAACTTCTTGAATATCAATGTCTACTATCAATATCAATATCTACCATTCCCCATGCGATGGTGATGTGTCCAATAATCCAATGTCAGAGGAGGGACCTGCACCCCACTGTCAAGGACACAAGGAGGGTTTAACAACATGCAGGTGATTTCCAGCCATCAACATGAGCAAGAACTGGCCCATCATGGTGCCAGTGAACACCCTGTGGCCATCTATTACCATTCAGGGTGGATATTAGGAAAAATTTATTCTCCAAAAGAGTAGTCAGATGTTGGAACAGGCTGCCCAGGGAAGTGGTGGAGTCACCATCCCTGGAGTTGTTCAAGAAACGTGTACATGTAGCACTCAGGGACATGGTTTAATGGGCATGGTGGTGTTGGGTTGACAGTTGGACTGGATGATCTTAGAGGTCTTTTTCAACCTTAATGATTCTGTGATAAATGTGGTCCTCTTCTGGATGAAGAGTTGATGTGTGCTCTGCCCAGCCACCACTGACTCCATCACTGGACTTCTCTTTGGTGACAGTTACAGTGTTTCCTGGTGAAGAAACATGTGGGGGCAGTGAGACTATCATCCTCAGTGTTGTTAGGGCAGTGTTCTGGCCCTGGAGAAGATGGCACTCATGTAGCTGATTTGTTGCTCCCTGTTTTCTCCCTGCTGCAAAGGGAATATGTGCTTTATAATCCCTGCTTTGGTCCTGGCTTCCTTGATTGACCTTTTTGTGTCTGGTTGCAGTTGGTAAAATGAGGCCAGTGATCTTCAACAGCTTTTTAGCCTGTCTCCTTAAGGAAAAGAGAGTTTTTCCCATCACATGTGCCATGTATGTGTGTGAGGGAGCAAGAGGAGGCAAACATACATAAAAAGGAGCTATGTTTGGTTTTAGTAACATGTTATTCTGGTTGCAGAAGGACTCCAAGGCTCTGTCAAAGCCCAAGACCAGTTTGGAAACTCACAGTGTGAAATGGTCCCTTGGTCAAATCACTCATGTCAGAGTGAAAATGAAATAATATTAAGGGGCTAAAATCTCCCCACTCCATTTTTAAGGGGCAAAACCTACTGCCTGTAGTGGTGGCTGGTTGGTCCCATGTCCTGCTGAGGAGGGTCTTGAATTTGCCATGTGTAGTAGACACTCCAAAGGGACACTCAGTAGTGGATGACAGATTGCATATTTCCAAGGCAGGGCTGAGCTTCCTGGCACATCTCTAGTGGGGTACCTGCCACTACTTGTCACTCCTGAAAACTGTTGCCTTCACTTTTGCAGAACGTCATCCGTCGTATTTCCTTGCACTCCTTGGAATGCGCTAAATAATCAAAAGAGCAGCTGACAAAATAAATGAGGAAAGTGTGTTTTTTACAGCGATGTTGCACAAAGGGCATGATGGGCCGTTTGGGATGTGCCGCTTCTGCCCTTCATGAATGTTCACGTTCATGGAGCAGCTGGCAGAAAGAGTCACTCCCACCCTTCGTGCACACAGACATGGTCCTTCTGTCCTTGGCTTTGTTTGGTGCTATCTGTCTGCTTTCCTAATTAGCCATAGTCCTGCTACCTCTCCTAGCAGGCATGATGCAAAATAAATGACCTAAGAATTCCCCCCAGAACATGGCTCATTAGTGACGGACCAAACACTGGGAAAAGCATGAGAAAGGCTGGTCAGAGGCCAGCAAGGAGGTGAGCTAAATGATCTACCAGCTTCTTTCCCTTCACACGGCACGGGGCTGTGACCTGGGTTGCACCCCAAAGATACCTTGGCTCACACCCTGCAGCCACGCAGCTTCGAGTGCGGTCGGGCTCTCTCCAAGTCTACACGCCCTTCCCAGTTATTCCACAATCCTTATGAACATATGGCTCTGGAAGTTGTCAAAAAATGTTGGACAGAGGCTTTGTGGTCGGCTTGATCTGTCCCATCTGGTCATCCGATCTCTTTGTTCACTGGACTCCAATCCCTCCACTCACTGTGGAGATAATTTGAGTAACGCTTCCCTTGTTTTTTTCGTTCTGCTGTCTTGGTTTTTCTCCCTGCTAGGAAGTGCAATCTTCTCCTTCTTGGCTTCAGGGATAAAAATGATATGGCTTGACCCCGGCTGCCTGGAGAGATTTGTTTAGCCTTTCCTGTATTGCAGAGTACACAGTGTGTGCATCACAGCCAACTTGTGCAAGTTTAGCGTGGCGGTTTGCAACAAGGTACCTGAAGCGATGAGAAATATAATGCTCTGACCTTTGCTTTTCATTAAGGTGAGGTGTAGCAGTAGGTCTGTCCTGGCTTTTTTTTCAAGTCACTGTAAGCTGTGAGCCTGTCTCTTCATTCTCAATATGCCCAGCACCTTGCACAGCCTGGAGAAGAGTCCTTGGAGGTCATGTCCATTGCAATTCCTCTCTCCTTTTTATCAGGCCTCTGTTCTTCCGGACCCAGCTCTGGCTGAACCCCGGTGAACTTCCCCTGTGTCCCCATGCTCTTCCCCATTCCCCGCCGGCGCGTTTGCAGCCGTGAACTTCCCGTGCCCGACCCGAGAGTGTCTCCGAGAGGTGTGATTCAAGTTGTGGCGGGAATGGCTGCAGCCAGAGGAAGGAGATTGCTGACCCACCCCTGGCTCCTACTCAACCTTCCTAATCAAGGGAGGAATGTCTCTGGACTCGAGTGCTCCTGGCTAAACTGCACTGTAGGCCACTTGGCTTTCCTTTGCGAGCGCTTCCTGTGCGAGCCATCTGTGTGGGTCATGCCGGGCAAAGCACGCCACATGCCCTGATGGATCAGCATGTTTTGTTGCAGCAGCAACTTCGGGAAGGAAGAGGACTGGGAGGAAGAGGAGGATCATGCACGGACTGAGCAAAGCCTGCAGGGTGACTCAGTACCACTGAGTACCTTGCTGTGTGGAGATGCGCCTCTTCTTCTGGCATAGGCAACTCCTCCTTCCATGCCATGGGTGTTTTGGGATGGTCCACCACATCCTTGCCACCAGTGCTTGTTTCCGGGTGTGAATTTGGAGATTTGTGGTCAAATGGCAGCTGCTTTCCTCTGCTTGTTCTTCTGTGACTGATCAATAAGGAAGAAAGAGCAGACCTTGCAAACAGGGGTGTCTCTTACCTTGGGGACAGTGAGGTCCAGAGATTTAAAGGTCCCTAAAAATCTTCCTTTTTCTTTCTGTCTTCACAGGGCTATGCAACAGCAGTATAACACAATGGAGGTAGCATGGAGCAGAGAGGCAATGTGGAACAATGCAACAGCACAGAACAAAATTCCTTGGGTGTGTATATATATCTATATACATATTTTACATGTTTTTTATTTTTATATACTTAAAAATATATAAGTTAAGACATATATATATGTTTTATTCATGCTTAATCTTGTGACAAAGTCCTTGTGCATTTGTGTGTCAATGCAATCACTTTCTGGGGATGCTGTGAGCCATCCCCAGCTTGCAGAGACAGGCATGTGGCAACTGGGACAGAGAGAAAAGGGGCTGTCGTGCAGAGAGGTCTTGTATAAGATAATGGACAATTCTTCAGTTTTCCAGTGCATGACAAATAAATCTACTTTCATTATCTTGATGATGAAGAATCTTATAGAATCATAGAATCATTTTGGGTGGAAAACATCTCCAAAACCATTCAGTCCAACCAAAAACCTAACACTGCCAAGTCCACCACTTAGCCATGTCCCTAAGCACCACATCTGCACATCTTGCTACAAAGGATATTGTCTGTTATCACCTCCATTGCATCGGTGTGCACAGGAGGACACACATCTGTCCTGCTGAGGTCCCTGCCATGGCTACCGCTGCTCCCAGTGAGCAAAACACAGCCCCATAGTGAAGCCTCAGATGGATGTTCCCCAGGTGGTATGGCAGGGACGGAGATGTGCTGACCCCATGCCATCAGCCCTGTGTAGCAAACAAGTCATGTCCTGCTGCCTGCACAAGGCTGTGCCAGTAAAGGCTGTCCTTGATGGTGACAAATCCAGGCTGGCAGGGGTTCAGCCCCTCGTTGTGGTGGGTCTTGCTGCTCTTCCTGGAGCAGAGACCCCAGTGTGGTGCCTGTGGGTTGCTCAGGGCTCTCTGCATCCTGCAGAACTGGACACAGGACCCTGTGTCAAAGCCTGTCACACTCCCAAAGCCACCAGTGCTGCTCAAGTCAATGGGGCTCCACGCTCGAGTCGGGCAAACAGGATTTAACCTTTGCTACAGCTTGTCCTAGCCAAGAGCTATTGTTAACAAACTTGGACCCCGTCCATTTGGCCTGGGTGGTTATAAGAGCGGAGAGTAAATAATCTGACATTTGAAATAAGTTAATATTTACAAACTCAGGGCCTGCTCCTGCTTCCCTTGCTGCTGAGGGAAAGGGTTTTGCCGTGGACCTCACCTTCAGAGGAGCAGAGCCCTGCAACAGAAAGGATTGCAAATTATAGCAGTGTAGCTAAAAATCCCGTAAGCAGATTTTACACCCTGCCCTGCAAATACAATGGCAGGTACTGTTACAGCATGGCCTTAAAAAAAAAATAAAGCAACCAACCCCCCTGAAAATACCCCCTTTACACCTCCATGCAGGTCTGTGGTATGCAATTTCTTTATTTCCCTTACTATTTTCCCTATTAATTCAAGCTGACACCTCCATGGTGGCATTTCTAAAACGTTAGAAAAAAACTTAAAAAAAAAATGACCCCCATATTTTTCCAAATCCACCTCTTCCTAAGAGAACTTTTACCCCCACCTTATATACAGTCATCTTTACAGTGCTTCCACTCCCGTAAAGACACAGGCACGTGCTTGACTGTAAGTACCCAATAATCCTATTCACTCGGTGAATGTTTGAAGGCTTCCAGTTCAATGTGGATATAGGCTTGGCAGTCCTGGGGCCCAGGTTTGCAATAAATAACTTCATTGATGGATCAAGCCAATGCCTAAGGATAACTCTGAGCTATCACGGAAGTCAGAGCTGGAAAAGACCAGTAGGTTCCTCCAGGCTGTCTCTTTGCCAGTGCAGTGCTCTTCATTACTTCTCATCAGAAAGGAGATCCAGATATTTCGTTTAGCTTGGACACATCTGCTAAGGTCTGCAGATTTCAGTCCAAAAAAAGAGTTATTTATTCAGTTATATTTGCAAGTATTTTGGGAGCTTTTTGCCAGAGTGTCCTTTATTTTTTTTTCCTGTGCTCCAAAGATGTCTATTTAAGCAATTTTTCATGCACCTGTAATGCAGAGCCCTGCATATTTATTTTAAAGAAAAAGGTGCAGGTGATGAATGTCTCATTAGCACTGCTTTAATCACTTAATTTTGGAAGGAAGCTGCCAAATTCTGAGCTGGGGAATTGTGAGCAGGGTTTTCAAGGGATTTTATTTCTCTTGGAGTTTTCTTGGCAGGAGCAGGTTGGAAGAATTGGTAGCTGAGCAGGTAATGGAATTATAATCCAAAAATTGTCCATTGGAACTGCCAGGTAACCACAGGCAAAGATAGCAGGGCTGTTTCCACATGCAGAGGCAGCAAATTTCAGCTCCTCCTGTGAGACCTGTTCCTTGCTCTGGTGGGTCATGCATTGGATGCAGGTGGTGGTTTCCTCTGTGCTGCGTCTCGTGGAGTGTGAGGTCCTGTAGACCCGTTGCAATGGGTGAGAGAGGGAGAGAAGCTCAACATTGCATGGTGACAGAGGAGCTGTGCACTGGGCTGAGGGGCAACAGAGCCTCTGCTAAAACCTGGGGGAATTTGGAAAGGAGCTGGATGCCTCCTATGCAGATCTTCCTACTGCTCCTCAGCAGCCTTGCAGGGGGAGGAATGGGGCAGGGTGAACTTTCCCTCTGCAGTGGGAAGGTGTTTTTGCAGCATGCAAGGAGTGGAGAGGGCAGAGCATAAGGCTGGTGTGGACAACAAAGGGGAGAAACCCTAAATTATATGCCCAGAAAAGAGCAAATAATTCAGTTGAATGAGGAAGACCGGGGTGGTGACTATTGGGGTTTCTGGGAATGCCATATAAAAAGCATCCTAATGCTGAATTGCAGGGTTTTTTGCACACATGAAGGAGGATGGCTCGAGGCAAACACAGGACAGGAGTTTGTGGTGTCAAAAATGCTGCACCTGTGCCAATATATAAAGTGAGCTGCACTATTTGTAAGCTTTTTTTTTTTAAAATGAAGTTTTATAACAGAGTTCCAGATAGCACTAAATTAATATTGCTGCTCTGCCTCTTGGGCGGTGTTAGCAGGGTCAATGGATGGACTAAAACCTTTAAATTAGGTTGAGGTGCAAAAGCAGATTTGATAAGTGCCACCCATGAGGTGGAAGGTAGAGGTGAAAAGCAAAAAACTAATGGATTGAATAAGTTGCTTTGCCTCTGTCCAAACAAGCAGAGCAGAAGTGCTGAGTAGTTAAAGGTTGCAGATAAAAATAAATCTTTCTTGGTTGGTTTGTAGGGCTGAATAGGAAATTTTCTGCCTGGTGGTGAAGATGCCACTGTGAGGACTGAAAGCTGAGCTCTGTAAAGACTTGATGCCATCTGCAAAGCTGTGGAGAGATGAGACAGATCCACTGGTGGGTCAATCAGGTGAGAGATTTGAGCCAAGTAAGTGCCTTACAGGGATGAGAGGGATTGTTCCACCTGAGTGGGTTCCTGTAAGGTGTTGAGCAAAACGGTGAGGAGAGGCACAACAAAATGCACGTGGTGGATGAGATGCCCTGGGCCACTCCAAAATGGGGTGTTCAGAGATGGCAGGTAAACCTGGACACTGGACCAATAACCAAGAAGCTCTGTGCTCTCAGGATGAGAAACTGGGCAATAACAAGCCCCAGCCTTCATGGAGTAATGCCCATGCACATTGACATTTGGTCACTGTGAGCGCTGAAGAATTATCTGGTAGTTTGATAATGATAATTTGGTCTGAGTTAACATTTTTCAAATCTCAGATAAACTAGAGGTTAATTTCAGAGCCTGATAGTGCAATGTGGGTAAACTGAAAAGCTCTTGTGTTTTTAACAGGGATGACTACAACATGAACCAGCTCTTGGTGAGGGTTGGTGCAATGCTTTATCCTTTGCATGGACATGGGGCTATGTATTTTTCAGTGTGAGAATGGTTTCAGATCTCTGATATTTGTAACCCCATGGGCCTGTCAAGGGGTAATGCCCATGTAAGGAGGGGCTGGCAGTGCCAAGACAGTTATATCCAAAAGCTGCTCCAACAAGATGAAGTCCTAGCAAAGATTTAGAACTAGGAGACAGCCAAGGACTGCAGGTGGTTTCTGACTGGGGCTTGTATCCTGATTGACCAAGCGGTAAGGGAGCTACCATAGATGTGGGAATTATTTAGATCTAGGTCTTGTTTCCAAAAGTTTGAGGGTACCCAGCTGCCTATAGTTAAGTCACTGCTAGGTTTCTTTTTAGGGGAGTATATTCTTTTTAGGTCTCCTTTTAGGAGAGTATAACTGGTATTTTGGGTATGGACAAAATGAAGGGAAGAATTCATAGGTATCTCTAGGAAAAGTAAATGCAGGTCTATTTTATTGTACTGGAAAGTCTCATGCACTAACTATCGATTATTCTTTGAGTGAACTGACAAACACGATGTTATTTATGGCACATGGAATCTGTATTTATTAGTTATTTAATCCTAGCAAAAAATGAAAAGTAATAATGGTTGACAAGTCCCCCAGTGATGGAGTTAGCACATGAAATCAGCTTTGTTCTTTCCTCTTTTGCCCATCCTTCTGATTATTTGTCATGTTGTTAATCCACGCTAAGAGGGAGAAAGAAGAACTGCATACACCTGGTGGAAAGAAGTGGTGTCATAATCCACAACAAAAGAAACAGCTAGAAGAAATGTAGGAGAGGACTTGCTCAAGGAGCTTATACTGTGTCCAGGTTATGTGTTGGGCATCTCTTAAAACTTTAAACAATGGTTGACCTGAGAGTGAGGAAAGGCATTTCCAAGTTGCAATCACTTTCATATATGCATGTTTTTGTGTGACCATTTTGGAGCATGGGGTTTCAGCTCTCCTGGATTCTTTCCCACTGTCTTCTCTTTTCTGCTGGACTCTTGAGTCAAGACATTAGACCTCCTACCTTTGTAGAGCAGATGTTCCTCAAAATGCTGTGTGGAAGGGTGTTATGGACCTGCAAGAAACCATGGCTGGGCTTGGACACCCATTAATCTTCAGCACTTTCCCATGATACTTTTGCAGTGACCTGTTGGTAGTGCCAGTGCTCTTGTTACAAAGGCTTTGCTCTCATGTGCCAGGGAAAGGCACTCCTTAGTATTCTTCCTTCTTCCAAGAGTCTGGTAGAGGGGACAGATAGAGCTGCTCATGTGCCATATTCTTATGGATGTGAAAAGGTCATCATGGGAAGACAGTTGAGAGGTTTTTAGTAAGAATTGATACCTCCCCTTGCCAAATCACTTCTGAAAATCCCTCCAAGATTTCTTTTTTTTCTTTTTTATGGCTGCCCAGACAAAGACTGAGGAAGCAGCACTAAGAGAAATAACACCTCCATCTGTGCTAGGAATGGTGTTGTAGCTATGATGATCTGCAGATAGAAAAGAGGCAAGTGTTATAGGAAGAGGTGATATATACACATTTTTTTAAAAAAAATTATCAAATAGTTGGAAAAAAACCAGCTGAGCTTTGTGAACACAAACCTTTCCTTGTAATCTGTGTGTGTGATTATCTGCTTTGTCGTCTAAATGTGCAAACACCGTAACGCTTTTAAATTTAACCAAAATAATTCTAAGCCTTATCTAAGATGACTACATTTGAAAGCAGTGAAAATGTTAATGCTAACAACATATTTTTTTGTTCTCTAAATTCCTATCCTTAATTTAATATAATACACTGCTGTTTTAAAGGGATATTAATATTCTTTTCAAAGTGTTTGGGACTTTTACATAATTTAAAAAATATTTGCAGCTGTTTTGAATGTATCTGCAAGTACTGATAGACAAAAGGCATGGATATCCATAAGAACGTTGTCATAATACATTCCATATTAACGTAAGCAAAAAAGAATGTTTGCTCAGGAATACCAAAAAAGGTGATTGGAAGACCCATTTCTATGGCCTTAACATCTTCCTGCTAAACAAGTTACACTCTTTTTTTATTTTTTTTTTTGCTGCATTCTTACTTAATTAGTTACTTGCATCTGCCTTTTAGAATTAGCAGCTTTTTTGCATTTGGATCATCCATAGAGCTGAGCTCGGACCATTTGTTTCAGATTTCCAGAAATGATTTATTTGTACTGTAATGGGATGGAATCATACAGTGTTTCCCATTTGTTTTCAGATTTAATTCAGAGTATAGTTTAAGCTCTCACAGTATATCTGAGAGTGCTGATTCCATTCTCATATCCAAGGCCCACAAATCTTTTCTTTCACACCGTTTGCACCTTTCTCTCACTGCATAAAAATCGAGGTCCCAAGGTCAATACTACATTAGGGAAAAAAGGGGAGAGATTATCACAAAGGCTGAAAAATTTTGCTTCTGGCTAAATCACTAAAGGATGGTGCACGTGTGTGTGTGTGTAAGTAACGTGGTAAAGAGCAGGACAACATGCTTCTCAAGTAAATTTCTTTTCCCCTCCATCCCCTGTGTTATTTTAGAAGTCCTGATGGAGGATGGGATCTTACTTAGACTGTGTTTTGTGCATAGGTACAGCAGGAGAACATCTTCAGAATGAGATACTCGCTAAAGTTTCTTTTTTTTTATTATTTTCTAGTCACTGGGATGCTGTACAGATGTAGAAGATAACAGTCTTTTTCTATAATAACTGACAACTGCAGAAACCTAGAAAAATAGGGTGGATGGGACCTCATGGAGCTGTCTTGTCAACCCGTCTTCTCACAGTAGAATTGCCTATTAAAAGAGATTTCTGCTCCTTTTTATCTTCTGGTCTTCCAGTCCTTAAGTTAAAAAAACCCCAAAAAACAAAAAAAAACAAACAACCCCCCCCCCCCAACAAGCAGTAATGTTGGGAAAACAATTTTTTAAGACATGCTGAAAGTTACTTCTGACTGGGTTTGTGGGAACTTCTGCATCCACAGTGCTTTATGGCAATTTTGATCAGTTGTTGCACTGATCTGGGCTAATAATGAATGGACTCTCCCTCTCGCCGTGATAATAGAACATGAGAGTATAAAAACTTTGAAGTGCAGGAGGCAGCTGAAAAGAAAACAATAAACTATGTATATGAGACTAGCTTGTTGCTTGGTGATTAAGAGATGAGGACCACATAGGTCAGCTCCCTATAGGTACAAACAGATGTTTGCACTGTTTCACAGCTGCTAAATATGATATAAATCCAAAGAATTTCTCATGTTTTTATAAAGTTAAAAAAAAAAATAAAAAATACCCAGACAGCAAATTTTTGGTCATTCAGATACTCTTACCAAATGACATCTGGTTTCTGTACTGCTTATTTAAGCAATCCTTAAAAAAATGTTTGCCAAGGGGAATAACTCAAACCTTTTAGTTCTTCACCATATATAACTGTACAGTTTAGATTACAATGTAGCATGCAGAGTTTATTATAAGCAATGCAGTTCTTCAGTTCTTAGCTAGCGAGTATTACTTTAAAGAAAATAGGATAAATATTATGTAATTAGTTCAGGGAAATTAATGTATAGTTACATTTCAGAGTACCCTAGTTTCAGCTCCAAACGATGACAAAGAAAATGAATTGATTCCATATGTTAGGAGATAGCCTGACAGTTATGAGCAGACAGTTAAGGCATAAAAATGCAATGGGGCTCCCATGGAAAGGAGAGAAACAAAAGCAGTAAGTGGAGAATTGTGATGTGAAGGTGTTCTGAAAGCACCGTAGCTGCCATCAGAACCAAAATAGAAAGAGAAATGGGTGGCTTCACAAGCAGGAGATCAACAGGTCTTGTGCTTTGATTTGCTGATGTCTAATGAGATGTGAATTTCGACTGAAGATGTTGCTTTGTGCATGCCTACTTGGGCATTCATGAATTCCTTCTGGATTCTCTGAGGTCTAAGAAAGGGTTGTGTCCAAGTTGATGCCACTCCTCAAGGCAGGCACTAATGAGTCTGCCACTCCTACCTGGTGACCTACTATCACAAAGCATATGGGAACTTAATACCCTCAAGACCTCTATCCCTCTGCCAAAATTGGTTGAAATTGGCTAACAGGCTCAAAAATTATTTTCTTTGGGACCGAGTGAGGACAGACAGACTCACTCTTAGAGAACATAATTACCTACATCTCATGTCTGTTGGAAGCCAAGCTAAAAATCTCTGTATTAAGCTTACCATATAAATTATATATGCATGTATTTTACAGAGAAAGATTTATTGCCTTCAATATCTAGGCATTTTATGCTTTTGAAGTAATGCATACTTTGATCCAACATATACTTACGCTTTCAAGTCGCCCAGTGTACAGGGGGTTCAATAAGACTGCTTTCTTACAGAGATAAGTCCCAAGCAACTGAAGGTCCATAAGGAGTGTATGACCTGTGTGTGTGATCTGTGTGTGTTCTCTAAGCCCTCTTCTGCCTTTGAGGTTTCACTATTTTAAAGGATTAAGGTTATAAAGGGTGCATTGCCCATTAGGACCTTTGAGTGCTGGTCATTGCCCTATTCAATGGTCTCAGCTGGTGTGACTCAGTGACTTCCACCCTTTTTGAATTGGTGGATACACAACTTTTTCCAGTTATTTTGAATCTAATGACTATGCTTTTCTTAATTTCTTTTCAGAGGCCTGCCTGTTAATCTGCAGAAGGAAATTTGCACGTCCACAGTGACCATAATATTAAATTTCTCTATATCTGTGGTCTTTCTTGAGGTGCCTGGTAATCAACAGCTTTCTTCTGTCTCTTTGTCAAGCGATTCCAGTGTAACAATTATCATGAATCATCCATTTTGTATATATCTCAATGACTGTTTGGACTTATTTTCAATTGAATACACACATCCCATAGTACTGCTTGGTAGCTAGAAGCAAAATGTGGTCATATGTTCTGCAATAATGACATGATTGCATTTTTGTCTGTATTTTTTTTTTGCTCTTCTTGATTTGGTCTATCGCCACCATTGTGAGATGCACTGGACTAATTGCCCATCAGATGTCAGGAAAACGTGCAAGTCCTTGAAAGTGGAAGCTGGCTTATACATGTGAGGATGGTGCAAGCAGTGAGTTTATTCTCCTTTCTAAGCTCCTGCAAAAGAACATGCTATATTACAAGCATTATTTTGGGGCTGTGACTATTTATTTCATCCCACATTTGAGCAACATAGTGGGATCATCCTCCAGGGCAGAAATGCCAAACACTCCTGCAGTGCAAGTATTGCTGTAGTTGTAATTAGTGTAATAACAACTATTATGGTAGCAATCATAAGTAACATTAATAGTGGGACTCTGGTTTAATTATGATGGTCCTCATGCATGCAGTGGCTTTACCCTTCCCTTTTCTGAAGCTCTTGCAGCTTGATTTCATTATATTGCCAGTCTTATCAAACTGTATATTGCCCAAACTGGTACATTTGCAGGATATTTTCCTGTCAAATAAACACCCCCCATCCCCCCCCAATAGTTAATTTGTATTATTCTTCTCTGTTCTTTCTCCAGCCAAAACACAGATTTGCTCCTCCTGCCACAGTCCCACAATTTCCTGTTTAGTAGGAAACATGATTAACTTGTTGGCTCCATCAGTCTTGAAGGTCTTGCTTTTATTAGGAAGAAAATTGTTTGTTCTGCTTGCTGGGAAGAATTGTTCACAGTCAGGTGTTTCAGACACAGCTTTTAACTCGAGTTAGCTAAGAGTAAACTACCACAGGGGCAATTCCTGGAGAAGACACTGTGTGTTTCAACATTTCCATAGGTGTTACCAAGCTGAGATAAACTCAGTTTGCAACTGGATGTGATCCCTTGGGGGGCACCAGCGTTGCTCCAGTTTCTAGAAAGGTATAAACATGTTGCAATGAGTGAACACTGAGGGGTTTTTGGTCTGATTTAAATAATCAGACTAATTCTTGCAGGTGGACAGAAATGAATCTCACAGTTGTGTCTTGGCCTCTGTTGACCCTATGGAGCTCCAGCCAAGGGCCTGGCAGGGTTTGACCATTTTGTTTTCACTCTTAGTTTTCTTTCTGGCTGGTGTGTAGTGATGTGCTCTGGCAAGGGGATGAGGGTACTGACAGTATTTGGCACAGAGAAGGAAACAGATAGCTTTACACTTCTTGAGAGTAGATCTGGCTCCCCAGGCTTCAAACCAGAGACCAGCATTTGATGGAGGAATTATTTCTAGGTTTGATAGGTCTTGAGAACATTTTATCTTAAAGTCACCTTGCCATCATATAAAAAAAAAAATATGTTTTAAAGAGTTCCTAGAAGGTTCTGGTTACAATTTTTTTTAACTCTTTTGATGTTGGGGTATGCTAGGCTTCTGCTACAAAAACCCCACCAGAATTAGGAAAGCGGGCTTTTCAGGTGAGGCTTACATCCATGTATAACAATAGACCCAATAAGAACTTCATAAACCACTAAAATATTATTCTTCCCGTAAGAAATGCAGCATATTTTTGATGGGGCAATGTGCTACTGTACATTCAATTGCATGGTCTTTGTAACTCCTAGACACCCCTAAGTACCATTTCTGTATACATTACAAGAAGGTTTAAAACTTTTAAAATAAGATCAGGCAGATGCATTATTTCAGCAGAAAGTTTTTATATTGATATGCTGAAGTTTTCAAATATTTCTCTAAGGATAAACATCTTTGAATAAGTTAGCTGTAAATAAATAAATTTTGCAGCAAGTGAGGAATACCTTCACTAGGTGTACTCCAGTAGTTGGGGTTCACTGGATAAAATGTGCCAGACATTGCCCCAAAATCAAGTGATAACAAGTGTTAACTACAAACTATTTTTCTTAATCATCATCACAGTAATCTGAAAAGGTGGAGAGGGGAACATCTCAGGCTCTGATGGGCATGAACATCACCAAAGCTTGTCAAGAAGCGTGCTCTCACCAGTGTTCTGTAGTCAGGCTACCGTACAGTGTAAACATTTAATGTGATGGAATATGTCTGCTGGTTGCAGACTGAGTTTGACATTGTTGCTTAATTTACCATAGCCGTGTGAAGGGAGCTCATGCTTCAGACAAATTCCACTGTTGTTGTTATTGCTCTGCACTGTTGCAGAGGCAACACTTCTAATTAAAGACTATCTCCACATTTGGATTGGCAGCCAAAATAAACATGTAGGAGTTGTGTGCTGGACAGCTTTTATCTCCACTGTGGTGGTGGGCTAGCTTTCCAGCAAGTACAATTACAAATGCACATGGAGACCAAAGACATAAACATTTTAGTGGGGTCGTGTTCAGTTACTGTCTCTCAGTGTTGCATTGGAAAGCCCCATCCAGTGAGGTTTCTAGTACATGTGACTCTCCAGTAATATTAGAGATGGAAAAGGTTTCAGCTGAAGGAAAGATTGAGAGCTGGGGTGTGTAAGAGCATGAGGAAAAGGAGGATATTTGTGGAGAAGCTGTGGAGAAGTAATATACAGGAGTCCAGTGTAGAGATCTTGGGGGTCTTGTGTCCCAAAGCAATAGACTAGCTTGTTTCAGGACTTCTCTTCTCAGCTTGACCAAAGTGATGCCCAACAGAGGCATGGAGGATAACCATATTGCTAGCCCTGGTGCACACTACCCATCTTCAGCCAAAGGTGGTTTCCATATTATGACTTGCTGCAATGGGAATAGGTTTTTGAGAGTGCCTCAGAGGGAGCTATAAATGTGGCACTGAAATCTGGTACCAGATTTCATCCTCTACACCTACTTTGATGTTTGCTAACTCATTGAGTTAGGCACAAAGTGAAACACAAGGTTTCATTGAATGTAAAAATCTTGTGTAGCTGTAGAGGAAAATGTAGCTTTGGATGATGAAAATAAAGACCAGTGTGGTTCCTGGGCCTCCTGACTCCCTGTCAGAAGAAACAAAATCCCTAAACTGCCCAGAATAGCTCCAAATGTGCTCCTAATGCTGTTTTATGCGGGGCTTCTTTATTTCTCCATCACCAGAACCGATTGCAGTGACACCTCTGGAGCTGGGCAGACCTCACCCCGTGCCGAATTCCTTTCTGCTGAGACGTGCCAGCAGCCCACCCCGCGCTCCAGATGTTGCTGCTCTCTGAGAAACTAGAGCTTAATAACCAGGCTCACCCTTCCTCCTGGGGTGAACCCAAAGACAGTCAGATATGGAAAATCGCTGCTCAGTACCATGAACAATGTACTTGGTCAAAGAGCAGTGCCAGCACTTTGTCTTAATAGAAGAGAAAGCCGAGACGCGCGGTGCAAAAATCCGAGCTGGCAGCAGTTAGTGACTTTAACATACATTGAAAACTATCCATGAATGAGCACACTTAAACTGAGAGAAAAAGCCTGGAAGTATGTTTAGACAAACTGAAAAAGAGTAAGAATAGGGAAAATAAAAAAAAGTTTCTGTATGGCTTTAATAGGTTACATTTTTCCCAGTCTGTATTTCACTTGGGTTTGTTTTGTTGGCTTATCACGAGCACATGCGCTACAAAAACACACACGTGCACAGGACAGCAAAAAAACCCCCTTGTTTTGCACACACAGGACCCAGTTTTGCCATTGCCCAGAAGCGTTGGAGCTCTGTTCCTATATGCTTTTGGCCATCACCGAGGGCTTGAGCAGAGGTGGATGTTAGACAGACCCTGGATATTTATGTGCACAACCTTGTGCAGTCACAATATCTTTACTTTTGTCAAGCTGAGTGGTTCTACTACTGGCTTGTTGTCTTCTCCTCTGCTTTGTTTTCCTGGCCTTCTCCTCCCACTCTTCACAAATCAGGAGACTTTCTTCCTTGTGAGAGCCTGAAGAGTCAGAAATGCAGTGTTCCCCCTTTGCTGGGATGCAGTGACTCAGGACTGATGTAGTAACTTACAGAAAATCACACACACTGGGAAAGTGTATCTAAGCCAAGAACTGCACCCAGGATCTCACATCCTGCTCTTGCACAACCATCCCCTCAACAAGCTGAGCCTTCTCCCCACTGGGCTCCACTCTGCCCAGTTCTTCTTCAGGTTCCAGCGGAGCTCAAGGTCCTAAAATGCTGCTCTTGGCCAGGCTGGCGAGTGCTCTTGGCACCCTTCACCATGGGAAGTCATCTGACATTGAAATAAATGGACTCCTCATTACTGGGATGGTGACCAAGATTGGAAGGGAGCGTAGGGGACATCGGTCCAGATCCAGGCATTGTCTCCTTGGGTGTGATACCCCGCAGACATGGAGTGGCAACTTTTCTCCATGAACAATCTCATCAGCTACCAGGGCTCAATTTTCAGTGAGCTGCTACCCAGTGGAAGGCACTGGAATCTGGCCCAGAATAACCTTCCTCCCTCCAATTTCTTCTTCCCTGAAGTTGCAAGAGCCTTTCTGCACCCCTGTTCTGCATGGTCAAGCCCAGGCCTGGGAGACCAACTCTGTGTTCATCCTGAGCTCAGCACCAGCCCATAAATCTCTCTGTTGGATCCAGGCAGTGAAATGTGAACAAAGGAAACCACCATGCAGTGGTGGGGGTAGGGTGGGGAATCGCTCTGGCACCCTCCTTGCGTGGAAAGAAGTGAGAAAACATGGCTTTGTGTTGCTGTTGTTGTAGTTGTTGTTTTATGGTTTCTACAGATGCTTCCAATAAAAGAATTGTGAAACTATTCCCATTGGTGGCCTGTCTTCTACCCACAATAGTGATGGAGAAGATTGTTGGATTTCCATCAGCAGAACAATTTGAGTGTGGACTCTACTGCTACAAATTTAAGAAAGCTCTCTGTGCCCTGATTGCCAAAGAAACAGGTGATTTTTTATTTATTTATTTTATTTTATTTTTTGAGATTGGCAAGTGATGATGGTAATCAACTGCAACTCAAATGCTTATGTCTTCATACTTCTGTTAATATGACTTTTCTTCCTAGTCGATGATTTGTTGATTATTTTTAAGTGCTCTGGGGCTTAAACCATGGTCTCTGTCCATACTAATGTTTGTAGCTTCTTGGTGTGCTTTAGGAAAATGGGTAGGACTATGGCAGAGCAGTCACTGGGGAAGGCGTTGAGCTTGGATGTTGAGGTGCTTCACTGTTGATCAGCCCTTGGGAATGAGACAACAGTGCCGTGGTTTAAAGACAGATCTTTGTTCAGGGTGATGATCACATTTTCCTTTAAGAAGAAACCTCTAAAGTGAAGTGGACACTAAGCAAATGGTGGAGGATACATTAAATCTGTAAAATGCCATTCCTGGACACAGCTCTTAGGGAAACAGTCTTGTATTTGCTGATTTCAAATGGAGTTTGGGCTTGTAAAACCAAAATTCAGGCAAGCAATAGCTTTTCTGAGAAACATAACTTTCTTTCCAGTATTTTCCATTCTAAATGCACCCATTTTTTAAGTGAAATGATGCTTTCCTTCTCTGCTCCCCTTGCCCATGCTTGGGTCTGAAGCTCCCAACCCTCAGCCACACTTCTGCAGGCTTCTTTAATGAGGTGGCAGAGATGTTGCTGGTATGGCAATGGCTTGGGTGGTGAAGAGCAGGAGAGTTTGAGCAGAAAGGGCTGTGTCTGCAAAGGAGGGGAAACAGCCTGGAAACAGCTCAGCTCTGCCTCTGGGGCTGGACTCCACGTGCAGAGCAAGAAATGAGACCTGATCTCTGCTCACCAAGATGGAAACAAACGTAGGGTACTTTGGGCTTGTCTCTGTTGAAGAGCATGCATGTGGTCTCTTACCATGGCTCAGCAGACACATGGTGTCTTGCTCAGCTGTTTGAATATTTGAGTCCTAACGTATTAGAAAAGGAGATAAATAATTAAAAGAAAATAAAACAAACAAACAAACAAACAAACAAAAAAGGTAGAAGAAAGCAGAGTGATTGCAGCAGGATCTGAGAGGCTCTCACTGGAGTGGACAGGCATGACAAGGGCACATTTAGCAACTGGCTGTTCTTTATATCCCAGGGCAGAAATATGAAAAATATGAAATATGTAGCAGGGCTGGATAAAAAGGAAAATGTAATAAGAGTAGGACAAAGAATGCCACATGCTCCAACCGCATCTGAACTTGGCAGCAACAGACCAGGGAAGCCCATGTAAATCCTAGAAGCATGTTAAAGGCATTTTCACCCCACAAAGACTGACATGCATGAAAAGTATCTTTTCAACAATGTCAGTCAAGAGCCTGGAGAAATAATTTACTAATATACTGCCTAGCAGGCCGACAGGGCTGACTGGAATGAGGTTCACATCTTGAAATGGGAATTAATTTGGAGTAGGTTTGTAACGGGGGCAAAGAAGTGCGAAGACGTGAAGGGTCTGTGAACAAGCCTGCGTGTCATTGCTGAATTTAAATACCATTAAATTCAGCAAAGAGAGCAGTTAGCAAAGAGAACAGTTTCATCAAGGGGCACAAGGGAAACATGACAGCAGAAGGAAAGCACATGAAAAAGGAACACAGGCAACAACATGTAAACCCAGACCAAGGGGTGCTGTGGAGGAAGTCATAATGGAAAATCATAGAGTGGTTTAGGTTGGAAGGGACCTTAAAGTTCATCCAGTTCCAACCCCCCTGCCAGCAGCAGGGACACCTTCCACTAGACCAGGTTGCTCAAAGCCTCATCCAACCTGGCTGAGAACACTTCCAGGGAGGAGCAGCCACAGCTTCTCTGGGCAACCTGGGCCAGTGTCTGGAAAATGTTCTGGGTGCTAAGTCATGTGCAAAGGAAATTATTATCCAGGCAAGAAACCCAGTGCTGGTGTGTGCAGTGTGAACCAGCTCAATGCATCAGTGGGAGTGGGGTAAGACCGGTCACAGCAGTGTAGAGCCATGGTGACCAGGACCTGTGTTCCTGCCCTTGCCCAGAGCTGTGCCCAGGCTGAGCAAGCCTTCCTCCCAGGGAGATTTATTAGTTGAACCCTCACTTCTGGAGGCAGCATGATCATCATTTGGATGTCTCCTTGGCCTGTCCTTCGTGTATTGTAGACATGCCAAGGTCTGCAAAGACTTAGCTACGCTGGTATTTTTTCCCTTAAAAAAATATACTTTCTAATTTATCAAATTAAAGGATACATATTATTTTGCATTAAAAGGGATATAGTGAAATGTTAGCATGTTAATTTCTTCATATTTAATTTGGCTGTTGCAGCAGGAAATACTACAGTATCTTCCTGAAAAAAGGTATTGAAAGACACTCAAGGGATTTTAATCCTTTTTCCCATGTAGATCCCTGTCAGCTTCTGCAGATCAGAGAACTTTGGCTTAGAAATAGTTTAAGGAGCCACTTCCCACAAAGGTCGGTGGAGCAGAACTTGATCACAGCCAATATGGGGTCAGCTCGTGGAAGGAGATAAAAGCTGCAGGCAGGATAGGTGGGAAGTGTCTGTAGAAGCAGGACAGAAATACAAAACTACATGGCTCTGTATTTATCCTCACTCTTTTTTCTTACATTGCAGTTCTGTAAAAACATAGGGAAGGGCATAATTTGTCTGATCCTGCTGCCCAGCCTGGGGATGAATGAGCCAGATAGGAACCCCATTGGTTCCTGCTGTGGGTCAGCCATGCTGATGGGGGTTTGCTAAAGCCCCAGAGGGAAGGACATAGCCCTGATGGCAGGTGTCCAGAGTCAGGGAAAATATGTGTTGCCCTCCATCAACTTCAATAGACATTGGATTGAACCCAAGAAGGGTAAGAGGGTGGCAGGTCCATGATGACTCCAACCCAATCCATGAACACTGCACCCATTGCAGTGCTCTCCAGTCTTGTTGCTGACAAAATGCAAGTAAGAAGTCAAGCTGAGCCTGCTGAAGAGCAAAGGGTCGTTCTGCTCACACCCATTACTTGTTCACATTTGATGCTGGTGGGTCAGGAAAAACTGGGGACCTGCACTACACAAAAGTGGTGGGAGTGCAGGCCTGGGACTATCACAGCTGATTCTGCCACTGACTTTAGGGAAGATCCTGCACCTCCCTGTGGCTAATTCCCTCCTACACTTTCTCTTGCCTGTTAAAATTGTCACAGCTTTGGAGGAGGAATCGTGCTGTGCACCATACCAAAGCCCAACATGAAGTCTATTGGGACAGCTGCTCTCCCAGCCACCCACCAAATGGCTGAATTCCCTACAAAAGACAAAGACTTATTTATGCTCCTCTTGCTTAAAGTACATATATTTTAGTCCTGGAGGATTTACTGGCAATAAAGTTTTCTTCTGAGATTCCTAAATCACAAGGTACTTAGGCTCTCCAGACCATGATGCCCATGGACAATATTTGCATTGTAGCTTGACACATCTTTCTGCTTTAGAATAACAGAAAAACATGCAGCCAGGACCTGCTAGGCTGTGAGGACTTTAAATCACCTGTTGTTGGGTTTTTTTTTCCAGAGGGGCAGGTGCAGCTCAGATTATCTGCAAACTCTTTTATTACTTAACAACATGGGCTTCGATGCAGTTCGAGATGCTTTTATTCATTCTTACACTCCTGAGTATTTTTGTGTAAACATTTTTCATCTGTGGCAAACCAGTTTGTTTGTTGTGTTTTGTCATGTCAGAGCAGACTGTGATTAGACACTGAGATGAGACTACTAAATATTTTCAGATGTTTTCTATTTCCTCAGCGAAGAGCTGGATTTGAACCAAAGCTCTGAGGTGAAAGGGTGATGTGTAATATATTGAGACATCTGAAATAAAATAATGTAATGTTTTTAATATTTAAGAAGAAAAAGGCAGCAGTAAAACATTGTGGAAGGAGGAAAACATGAATACCTATATATTTTAATTTTAAATGCATGCAGATGTTGAATTTTAATCAGAGCATGTCAGAATCTGACTGTAACAAAGGCAAAAATGTGAGATCTGTTTTCTTGAATTGCTTCCATATTTTGTGCTCCAGATTTTTATTACATATAGCACTGCATCATCATATATTTATGTAAAGTGCCAGCATCCATTGACTTGGTGTATGCCTGATGGTTAGCATATAAAACACTTTGCAGTGAAAAGTATATTCTTTCTCTTGGTATGTACAGTATATATTATAATATACACGCCTGTGCCTTCTTGCACAGTGGCAGAGTTCATTTTCACTGCTTGGTAGGCCTGGTGTTTCTTTTGCACTTTTCTACCTCTTTTCTCAGCTCCAGAGAACTTTGCTGGTAAAGATCTTGACCTGAGATTCTGCTCATGAGAGGCGGGTCTGGGGACAGGGGGAAGGCATGATGGGCTGTGTATTTAAATGGGGTGATAAATGCTGGGCTTGGATAGGTGGTGTAGATGAAGATGTAGAAGCCAGACATCATATTGCCCCTTCTGAAGGTCTGGAGCACAAGTGTGCTGAGTTCACAGTTGAGGGAACTGGGGTTGTTGAGCCTGGAGAAAAGGAGGCTGAGGGGAGACCTTCTGGCTCTGTCCAACTCCCTGACAGGAGGGTGGAGAGAGGTGGGGGTGGGTCTGTTCAACCAAGGAACAAGGGACAGCACAAGAGGAAATGGGCTCCAGTTGTGCCCAGGGCAGTTGAGATGGGATGTGAGGAAGAATTTCTTTGCTGAAAGGGTTCTGAGGCATTGGAAGGGGTTGCCCAGGGCAGTGGTGGAGTCCCCATCCCTGGAGGGATTGAAGAGTCGTGCAGACACAGTGCTGAGGGACATGGGTCAGTGCTGGACTTGTCAGTGTTGGGTTCATGGTTGGACTTGATGATCTTAAAGGTCTTTTCCAATTAAGGCAATTATGTGATTCTGTGATTAATGATTCTAATGATTCTAATAATTATCTTGGTACTGTGTTTGCAGCAGAGCATCATTGGAGGGTCCTGCTGCCACCCATCCCTCTCTGATAGGAACCACAGAGCATCAAAACATGGGAATAGAGGTGGCCTGGAAGCCCCCTGCTCCGCCCCAGCCTGTGCCACCCAGCCAGGCACCAGAGGGGCAAATACTGTGGCTGTCTGGGAACATGGGCTCATGATGCTGCCTTCACTCCAGGGCTGGGCATCGCTGGTCCCAGACTCTAGTGTTTCCATGTCCCTGGATTTTCTCTAAGCATGAAACCATGCTGTAAAATGCAGAGACACCCCTGCTGCCCTGCTGGGGAGGCTCCTTTTTGCAGAGATAGGGAAGTCCATGGTCAGTTTTAAAGGAGAAAAATCAAAATTCAGGAGACTAGAAACAACAAGAAACCATGTTCTGCAGCATTACAATGAAGAGGATTGGATGTGCCACAGGTACGCTCCATTCTGGTGGCATCTTAGGAAATCATTGTGTTGGTAAGAGCTGAAGACCAAGGTTCCTCAGTGGAGCTACCTGAGCTGGCAGCATAAGGGGCAGCCCCAGCACAGGGCCAAGAATAGCTGCAGCAAAACTGTCTTGGGAACCCCTGGTCTCACCCTTGTACCCATCTGGAGGGGTGAGCACTGGTGCGTGCCTGGCCCAGAGCAGCTTGGCCCAGGCTGATGCTGTTGGCCAATACTGTTCTTCTGTTCAGGATACCCCACAGCTCTCTGGGTGGGTCTGCATCAGGGATGCTTCCTTTTTTGGTTTCTTTTCTGGATTGCTTTTCTTCAATGAATAGATTTTTTTTAAAAATTTTTTTAAAAGCCCTTCTCACGCCTTCAGCTCCTGGAGTGAAACATGTGACCATTCTTTGCTGATGTTTTTCCTAAAACAGTGATGTTTGTGGAGCGTCTCTCCAAAGCTGCAACCCTTGCCCATCTTGGCTGCCGGCTGCTCTGTCCAGGGAGCCTCCAATCCCAGGGCTGAGGTCCAAGCTGGGAGATGGGAAGGGCAACTCTGTGCCATGCTCATGCTCTGAGTTTTGTCAAGGGGCTCTGTAAGTTTAGGGTAGTGCAGGGACATGCCTGAGGCTGAAAGTTAATCAGAATAAATTGACCTGCTTTTATTATTCCACCTGGCTTATTTAACTGACCCTCTGCAAACACTCTCCCAGGGTTATATACCTTTTCTCCTATCTGTGGATATTCCCATTGGGTTGGAAACTCCCACGGTTCAGCTGTGCTTGATCGTTTCCCTCATCCCCTGACCATCTGTTGGAGGCAGCACACTTAATGGGAGATGTCTTCAAAAAGCTATTTCAGGTTCCTGTGACAGATGAGATGTACAGCGTGCGAGGTGGGATGTCCCTGTGAAGGTTTTGCATCACACAAGTGTTCCCACAGAAGAGTGAATTCCATCAAAGGCTTCACCCTTACTGATGTAGCTGTGGGGAAGTAGGGGAGATATCATTTTCAGGTTGGATGTCTTTCATTCTGCATCCCACTCCATCTCCTAATGTGTCCTTTTTGTTTGTGGGCTTTCCTGCCCCCACCTACAGCATGATGAGCTGCATTCATGAGTGGGTTATTCACTTTAACAGATGCTATTAGGATGACAGATGAGTGTGGGATTTCTGACCCTTTATTAGGAACTGTTGATATTATTAGGGATCCAGGACAAACAGAAGAGGTGGTCCAAAGGCTGTATTCATAAAAGCCTCTATGTGCCTTACTCCTAACACCATGCAAGTTGTTGGGAGCTTACGTGCTTGAAATGAACACCCTCGTGCCTTTGGCTTTCTTGCAAGGAAGGCTGATCCTCTGCTGTCTCATGGGTGTTTGTGCTATTCCCCTGTGCAGAGCAGGCAGAGACAGAGTGTGACAGCCCTAAAAAGAGCTCCTAATTACAGGACTTGTCACCAGCAGTGTGAGGTCTGGATTTGTGCAGGATCTAGGCAAAAGCCTCCAAATTAACTTTGGGAACTGCTGGTCTAAAGCCCAGGGAATTTCAGCCCCCTTGAGCTTTGTCTTCAGCCTTGCTTGTCTCCCTTCAACCCACCACCTTCCTCTTCCTTTCCTCTTCCTTTCCTCTTCCTTTCCTCTTCCTTTCCTCTTCCTTTCCTCTGCCTTGTCTTCCCCTTTCCCTTCCCCTTCTCTTTCCCCTTCCCCTTTCCCTTCGTTTTGCCTTTCCCTTGGGCCAGGGTCTCACCACCCTCACACCAAAGAATTTCTTCCTCACATCTCATCTCCATCTCCCCTCTTCCAGTTTCAAGCCATCACCCCTTGTTCTGTCACTCCCTGCCCTTGGCCAAAGTCCCTTCCAGCTTTCCTGGAGCCCCTTCAGGCACTGGGAGGCCACTGGAAGCTCTCCCCAGAGCCTTCTCTTCTCCAGGCTGAACAGCCCTAGCTTTCCCAGCCTGTCCTTATAGGAGATGTGCTCCAGCCCTCTGATCATCAATGTCTCATCTGATACCAGGGCTTTCTCCCATGAAGCCACAGCAAGACCCAAGCCCCCAAGTGATGCCAGCTTGGACACTGGTGGTCTTACCTCCCTCAGGAGCATCTAAGTGTCTACACTGTTTTGCAAAAGAGATCCTGGTCCTCACACGTCTGTATTTTTGCTGAGCTCCTGAAGGTGCTGGCATTGCATTTAAAGGCCTCAGCAGGGAGGTAATTCCCACCCCCATGCTGAGGGACCAGTGATGCTGAGGCAGTGCTGTATGAGGAGCAGCCTGTTAGGCAGGACAGAGCTCTCACACCAGGGATGAGCCCCTAGTGAAGATGCTGGTGGACCTTGACTGTTCAGAGAAGCTTGTTACAGGCTCAACAATGGTTTTTTCTCTGTCTTACCCACAACCTTCTAAGACTTTTGGAGCCACAAACAATCTATGGCTCTGACTCCATAATCTTTGCTCATACAAAACTCTCATTGACGCCAACAATTTTCCAGCTCTTTATTCCCAGTGACAGCAGCAGTTTTGTATGGGTGAGAACTTTGCCATGAGAGCACGTAGGTTTTTCAGGGTTTTCTCAGGTAAAGGTTTTATTTTCGTAATTCTTTCCCCCCTGGTAGGTGCTGAGCTGTCAGAATCACAGCCTTGCAGAATTCCAGCTTAGTTAAAACAATATCCTAAAGGTTGCAAAGCCGTACTGCTTGCCAAGAGTGAAAATTGAATGTTCCACTCACCCCATTTGACTATATATAGTTCGGGATCGTAATGAAGTCTTTCTTTGTGTAATTTCATGTCTACAGGCAAGAGAGGACTTCCTAATTCTGTCAGGATGCTGGCAGCCCTTATGCTGGGACAGCATGTCCTGTGGGCTTGCACTGCATGGCCGTGTATAAAGTACTAGATTGTGCCCCGTGTGCTACTGGGGAGACTCTGTAGCATTATTCTTTTTTTTTCCCCCACTTTTTCTCTCTTTCTACTTTTTTTTTTTTCCTTTCATGAAAGAAACCTGTGTGTACTACAGCAGGTTAATTCCTGGCTATTTTCCCTGCAGATATTTGATAATAATGCTGCCTGATGATGGTGTGTTTTATTGTACCAATGTTCAACAGATAATATTTTGAAGGGTCATTTGGGGTGAAATTCCCCTTCCTTTTGGGCAGTGTCCAAATTAACAAACATGGGATGGTGGAATGCATCATGAAGATGCAGGGAAACTTCCCCATGCTACTCAACCATACGACCAAACCATGGGTGACCATTGGTCCTGTATTGCCGTACTGTTGAATATTGAATTTGAAGCCTGTGTTGAGCTTCTAAAGGGCAGGAGGCATGTGGCATTGGAGATTGCTCATATGCATCAAAGTATGAGTCCTCTCCTGATTGCTCATATACACAAAAGCACAGGTCCTCTCCTAAAAAGCTTAAGCTAGCAGGGAAAGTAAGTCCTTTTAAATGAAATATCATATTCCTTCATGTGCAAAGCCTTCAGTGGCTCTTTCAAGAGCTTGAAGCTTTGTCCCCTATGATCACAGTGGATTTAACACACCTGTGGGCTACCCTACCTGGGCCTTAAGTTACGAATAACTGCAATTAAAGGGCTGGTTTTGACAGCCAGTCAAGCTTCATCCCAAATTCCATCGTGTCTTGGGTCAGCTCACTGCACCATCTTGCAGCACGCTGGTGCCTTTCTCTGCTCTCCTCTGTATGTGGCTGAGGATTTGAGGATTTACCTTCTTCCTCTGACATTGGTGCTAGTATCATCACAAAATCATATACCAAAAAGTATATAGAACAACAGTTAAAAAATCACATCTCTGAGGTTTCTCAGCATAAGGATAAGGCTGTGCTGGAGGGAAATCTACCATGTGGGAAAGTTCCAGAGAAACATCAGCTGCCCAGAGTAAAAACCCTGGAAATCCATGGAAAAAGGCCACGAAAGAGCTGTTACTGCACTTGTATTCAAGCCGAAGCACTGGGCTGGGCAGCCTGCTGTTTGTCAGCCTTCTGGATATTCATCTCAGTCCCCAGCTGGCAGTAAATATATTGTTGGATATCCCTCTAAAGTTGTGTAAGTTGTCACTTTCTTAGGGTGCTCTTATACCTGTGTGTATTTTTCTTCCTGTTCCAGCATCTTACAAAGCTCTCTTCGGAGACGCTTGGCATTGCTAAATATAGTTTTGCAAAATTCCAGGACACGTCTTCACTTGGCACATGAAAATTAGTTAACAGACTGTCATGAGACCTTTCTTTGCTCTCCCACTGTTCTCACTCCCATGACACCTGATGTATAGCACATGGGTTTGCGAATGGCCTCGGGTTTGCTCCGTGACTCACCATTAATCAGGATGAGAAATAGCCTTCCCAGTTCATAAATTCAAGGTAAACTCAATTTCCCACATATTCTGTCAAAAGGACATCAGCAGGTTGTTTATATTAATTCATGCCCTCTTAAACATTGTGTTATGGGAGGTGAGAAGCGGTGGGGGGGGGCTCCAGCGTATTGACAAACACGTTTTCACCTTCAGTTGCAGACCTGTTCTCCCTCTGCAGTCTCTGAGATGCATATGTAGCCCTCAAGCACAGTACAGATTGTTCAGTCATTGAAACCACAAGCTAAATATTTGAGCTTCCAGCACATTAAGTAAACATGTCCTATCTACACCCCAGCTGCAAGGAGAGATGTGGAATTTGGGGATGAGTTCGCTCCGTTAAGAATTCCTAAATATCCAGGGTAAGCCATGATCACTTAACAGGGGAGTGCTGTAAATAGCTGTAGCTGTTGACTAGTGGTATGAAATTAAATCATAGGGAACAATAGTGATTTAAGTGGCATTTCTGGCTTTTTATGGGGAAGGGAGGGCAGTAGAGTGAGTGTTTCACAGCACAAATCACAAAGATGCCTAGCTCTCCCTTGGTACCACCAGCGCCTTGAAAAAAATCACAACATCTGAGCTGTTCTCCCCTAAAAGTTCAATGCATTGGTAAAAAAAAAAAAATCAGAGCAAAACTAGAGTTAAAGACATGTTGCTAGAGGAAGAGGGAGTCAGGAGAAATGAGTAACTGTGGATATTGTGCAGGGTAGAAGTTCTTTGTTAGATTATTACAGCAGAGGATTGATTAAAACTCGGGATGGATAGACACATAGAAATGTGTCATATGTGGCTGTGGATATCACATGT